>OW121765.1:10388497-16055400 GCA_933228765.1 Miltochrista miniata
CCAAAAGTCCAAAAGTCCCAAAGTCCCAAAGTCCCAAAGTCCCAAAGTCCCAAAGTCCCAAAGTCCCAAAGTCCCAAAGTCCCAAAGTCCCAAAGTCCCAAAGTCCCAAAGTCCCAAAGTCCAAAAGTCCAAAAGTCCAAAAGTCCAAAAGACCCAAAGTACCAAGGTCCCATCCAAAAGTCCAAAAGCCCCAAAGTCCCAAAGGCCAAAAGTCCAAAAGTCCCAAAGTCCAAAAGTCCAAAAGTCCAAAAGTCCAAAAGTCCAAAAGTCCAAAAGTCCAAAAGTCCAAAAGTCCAAAAGTCCAAAAGTCCAAAAGTCCAAAAGTCCAAAAGTCCAAAAGTCCAAAAGTCCAAAAGTCCAAAAGTCCAAAAGTCCAAAAGTCCAAAAGTCCAAAAGTCCAAAAGTCCAAAAGTCCCAAAGTCCCAAAGTCCCAAAGTCCCAAAGTCCCAAAGTCCCAAAGTCCCAAAGTCCCAAAGTCCCAAAGTCCCAAAGTCCCAAAGTCCCAAAGTCCCAAAGTCCCAAAGTCCCAAAGTCCCAAAGTCCCAAAGTCCCAAAGTCCCAAAGTCCCAAAGTCCCAAAGGTCCCAAAGTCCCAAAGTCCCAAAGTCCCAAAGTCCCAAAGTCCCAAAGTCCCAAAGTCCCAAAGTCCCAAAGTCCCAAAGTCCCAAAGTCCCAAAGTCCCAAAGTCCCAAAGTCCCAAAGTCCCAAAGTCCCAAAGTCCCAAAGTCCCAAAGTCCCAAAGTCCCAAAGTCCCAAAGTCCCAAAGTCCCAAAGTCCCAAAGTCCCAAAGTCCCAAAGTCCCAAAGTCCCAAAGTCCCAAAGTCCCAAAGTCCCAAAGTCCCAAAGTCCCAAAGTCCCAAAGTCCCAAAGTCCCAAAGGTCCCAAAGTCCCAAAGTCCCAAAGTCCCAAAGTCCCAAAGTCCCAAAGTCCCAAAGTCCCAAAGTCCCAAAGTCCCAAAGTCCCAAAGTCCCAAAGTCCCAAAGTCCCAAAATCCCAAAGTCCCAAAGTCCCAAAGTCCCAAAGTCCCAAAGTCCCAAAGACCCAAAGTCCAAAAGCCCAAAAGCCCAAAAGACCAAAAGTCCAAAAGCCCAAAAGTCCAAAAGTCCAAAAACCCTTAAATGACATGCTATCCCTGGATAAAGTACTCTTAATTCGAATCCACCGTGGTGGGGAACAGAACAAAGATGGCGCGTAACCAAAAATCGTGACGTGACGTGACGTGACGTGACGCAAATTTCTTTCCAACGCCGATAAAGAACATAACATTAATAGAACATAACATAAGAACATAAATTATTTTCTTATTAATTTACCAAATTGTGAGGACAAAACCTTCATTCCCAGTAGTTCCGCGGCAGTTGTTCCGCGACGGAACTAGTGAGACTTTTTGTCCCAATAGTTCCGCCACGGAACTAGTGAGACTTTTTTTTCCCAGTAGTTCCGCACCACGGAACTACTGGGACATTTTTATTCTCAGTAGTTCCGTGGCGGAACTAGTGAGACTTTTCTATTCTCAGTAGTTCCGTGGCGGAACTAGTGAGACTTTTCTATTCTCAGTAGTTCCGTAGCGGAACTAGTGAGACTTTTCTATTCCCAATAGTTCCGTAGCGAAACTATCATGGACCTTTATGGACATTATATTATGTCCACTTCAATATCTTAAAGCCTTAAAGTATTTTATTTTTTATGAATATGGATCTTTTAGGACATGCGAGTGGAAAAAGATCCATTATACGAAGAACATCTAATTTAAAAGTATAAAGTAGTTAAGTAATTTTCAAAACAAATAAATATCTACAAAAACAAATGAAGATCGACAAAAGCAAATGAAGATCGCCGAAACAAATGAAGATCAGCAAAACAAATGACAGTTGGAAAAACAAATAACGATCGAAAAAACATTATGCAGATCAATAAAACAAAAGACTATAAGCAAGTTGATAAGGTCAAAAGTTACTTGCAGCCATGTTTTGTAATTAAAATGCGATTAGCATTAAAAAAAATAGGTGCAAGCAATTCTCGACCTTAATGGCACTTATTTAAAAATGTGGTTTTAGGCGTTTATAGGCATCACAGATCACGAATATATAAAAAATAAATAGATATTATGCATGCTCATAAGTTCGAAATTGGCATAGACCTTTTTTGTAATCTAGATGCGATAACCATTCAAAAAAATAGCTGCAAGCAATTCTCGACCTTAATGACACTTCCCTAAAAATGTGCTTTTAGGCGTTTATAGACATCACAAATCACGAATATATTAAAAAATAAATAAATATTATGCATATACATAAGGTCGAGAATCGCTTGCACCTATTTTTTGAATGGTAATCGCATTTAGCTTACAAAATATGGCTGTAAGAAACTTTTGACCTTAACAACTTGCTTATAGTCTTTTGTTTTATTGATCTGCATAATGTTTTTTCGATCGTCATTTGTTTTTCCAATCGCGATTTGTTTTTCCAACCGTCATTTGTTTTGCTGATCTTCATTTGTTTCGACAATCTTCATTTGTTTTGTCGATCTTCATTTGTTTTGTCAGTCTTCATTTGTTGTACCGATCTTCATTTGTTTTGTCAGTCTTCATTTGTTGTACCGATCTTCATTTGTTTTGTCGATCTTTATTTTTTTAATTGTATGAGAAAATAGCCGTAAGACACCGTAGGGAACTATTGGGAACATAAAATATTCGTATGTAAGATATACTTTCTTCCGCGGGACTACTGGGACTTGATTTATTAGTTTTTAATTTATGCTTTGTTCCGCGGAACTACTGGGAATGAATTTATTAGTATTTCATTTCTATTTTGTTCCGCGGAACTAATGGGAACTGAATTATTGATGCTTTGTTCCGCGGGACAACTGGGAAAAAAAGTCTCACTAGTTCCGCCACGGAACTACTTCAACGGAACAACTGGGAATAATCGAAAACAACCTATAATTATCAAACAAAGCAATATTAACATTTGAAATGGTTCATTGCTTAGGTGCCCGTTTTTTTTTGCAAATGAGTGTATAATAGATACGGGAACGGGACCAGGATATTACGCAGGCAAAACCGCGAGCATACTCAGTAAAATGATATTTACCCTTCAATTTAATCACTGCAAATATCAACAAATCGTTCAGTAGCAAAATGATATTAATTATACAGAGGCGAGCTAAGTACCCGAACTTGGTCCAAGTGAGCAACTCAAGAACGTGCCAAGCTGTATTTCAGTAAATACTTGAATAGTTTGTTATAATACATGCCAGTCGCAAACTTCGATTTTCATACATAGAACGGCAAGTGTTACCATTTCATAACTTTAGTTGACAGTAAACAGTTGCTTAGTTAGTCAACGTTTTGGTTCAAGTTGATCGTGAAAGCATACATTACTGATTTATATCGACCCCTTTTATTACAGGTTATACTATTACCATTACCATCTTCACGCCAAACCCCCTGCGGGGTAGGCAGAAAGAACCGAGCGCCACACGGCACGGTCCATACACACCTCACTTGCTTCTTCAACTTTCATTTTTTTTTCAAGCATGCACGTCGGTTCCTTCGGCTCTTGACACCACCTTCTGCTAACACACGATTAATTTGGTCGGGGTAGGTGTGTCGTGGCCTTCCCTGACTCCTACATCCATCCACTTTCGCGTTGTATATCTGTTTTGTCATTCTTTCATCTCCCATTCGCTCCACATGCCCGAACCATCGTAGCATGCCCTTCCTTACTTTACCACCGACACTCTCTTTCAGACCAACTCTCTTAATTTCCTAACCTAATCATACTATTAAGGTAGCAAACAAGCACGCAGCTCTCTGAAAGTGGATACAGTAAGCAAGTATGTATACTATGTATGTTTGCAATAAGTACTATCGCAATCATCGCTGTGAAAAGCTTTAGCGGTTACGAACATAAGCGATTGAATATCTTTATTTAGAATATTAATCTTTAAGGGGACTTTAAATAAGGTGAAACCACGGAGGTAGGTCTCTCCGGAATCCAGGGACATCCTTCCGAGGCCTCACCCGGGGCTACAGGCCACAGTGGTAGGGCACCATGTGGTTTAGTTGGTAAGAGTCCAGCATGGCATCCGTAAAAGACTGCCACACGTAATAAAAGGGGTCTATATAAGTCATTACATGCTTTCACGATCAACTTGAAACAAAACTTTGACTAACTAAGCAACTGTTTACAGTCAACCAAAGTTATTAAATGGTAGTACTTGCCGTTCCATGAAAATCAAAGCTTGCGACTAGCATGCATTATAACCAACTATTCAAGTATTTACTGAACTACCAGCTTGGCACATTCTCAAGTTGCTTACTTGGACCAAGTTCGGGTACTTAGCTCGCCTCTGTATGATTAATATAATTTTGCTATTAAACGATTTGTTCAGATTTAGTTGCAGTTATTGAATTGTAGGTACATAGTTGTACATAATTATCATTTTACTCGCTGTTTTGCCTGCGTAATATCCTGGTCCGTTCCCGCATCCCACGGGAACGTATTCAAGGATAATAGTAGTAAGTAACCTATGTGTTATTGCAGACTATTAAGGCTGCCATATTCGACCTTGACAAATCCTAAGGCAATTCGAAGGATTGCAGCATACGCTTTTGCCGGATTTCATTCGATTCTAATACATAATATTACTGTTATAAAATCTGAGGGGTTTTAAGAAAAAATCTAGCTTTAAAATATTATTCTAAAGACCTATATCTTTTTGACAAGTTTTATGAGGATTAAACTAATTTATTTACATTACCTGTTAAGATTTTTGCAATATTTCTCATTTCTCGAGAGTGATTTCGATTGAACAAAGTTTTCCTAATCGTGTTTTGATACGTTAAAAAACATTACCCTCCTTTCTTCAGCAGTTCGGGTAAAAAGCCAGAGTATCTAGGTTCTAGGTTTACACGGGCTGGTTTCCGCAACTCGACGTCATTTAATGCGCCTATTTTGCGTGTATATGTAGTATCTAATAAATTACAATAATATAGTTTTATCAGATCAAATCAAAGAATATTTTCTAGTATAAAGTTCACCTCAATATGAGCCTCTTTTGAATATTTTTAATCCTTAATCTATCCCTGTACCAAATTTTGTAATTTTTGACAACTATAATAAATAAATAAAAGATTGATTGATTTTCTTGCGATTGCCAATATTTTGATATTAACATGACAGGCGCAGTCTTTATCCATTGATCAAATCACTTAGTACATTTTGTAGTTAGCATTGTATAATTTACAATAGTTTAACTACCAGTGCAGGCAGTTCATTACCGTTATTCTACATTATGATCGGTGTGAATCATCTGCAGTGGGGGTCCCCATTTCCCATTACTTTAAAAATCTCATAGGGTCTATGTGTGGTGGACCACTATGTCCCCTTGTAATCCTTTCAAAAGACCGGATATTTTCGCATGTAAAAAAAGAATGTACCCAAAAAGAAGAAACATAATAAATAAATAAAAATCAAAAACATGAAAATCAATAGAAGTTTTCAAAGTACTGCTAGTCATATTCAGAGCTCCGATGTGAATCGCTCGCTAACACGATCCCATTTGATAAGTGCCAAAGTAGAGAAAAAGAGAAACTGTGAGGACCAGGTACTGTACCAGGTTCAGAGATACTCTATTTACCAACAGGGTAACTCCTGTGGTCTGTCTTGCTGCTGTATACTCTGTACTTAAATTCTGTCCTCAGAAATAATAACCGTTGTATATTTTACTAGATTGTTTAGAAGTAAAGAACATTTCAGACTACCTCAGGAGTTTTGAGAATATTGCTGTATTGAGGCCCACTACCTATGACAGCAAAGACGAAGAAAGTGTCTTGCTCAATTTTGTCCAAATAGCCACTTCGTTCCTCTCCCAATCGCTCTGGCGCATGCCACTTCATCCGACGTTAACTTTACCAAGATTTATTTTGCAGTTTTTATCTTATTCAGATTGCATTTTAATGTAGACTTCTTCATTTTAATGTCTACTTAATAATATAAATATTTTTGGACCAATTGAACTAAGAAAAGAATCAAAAGAAAAGCAATGTTTTATCATCTGATATATTTCTTACAACACATATCTCAAGTCAATTAACAGAAGTTAAACAATTTGATCAGAAGCCGCATTGCCTTCCTGGTTGAAGTAGTTCATGACCATATTGAACCAAGATGAGAGAGTCGTGAGCATACCTGGATCTTCAGGCCCATTGAAATTTACTGAAACGTGTCCGTCATTGTAGATTTCTCCTTTGTGAGCTGCAGGGGCTGGGATGTCTTCTACAACTTCAGGAGGTCCGGGAGGAGGTAAATATATAGGATCAGGAACAGGGACTTCTACTACAGGAGGTAGGGGATCGGGCATGACGATAGGTTCAGGAACTTCTACTACAGGAGGTAAAGGATCAGGCATGACGATAGGTTCAGGAACTTCTACTACCGGAGGCAGAGGTTGCGGTAGATGTACAGCGTCAGGAATTTCAGGGACTTCAACAATCGGGGCGCCTGGTTCAGGTAGAAGAATGGAGTCAGGAATATCAGCTACTTCTACCGCTGGTGGTGCAGGTGCAGGGAGATCTACAGGAGCAGGAACTTCACGATGTGGTTCCGGAGCATTTAGGTTCGCTTCAGCAATTCCCGCAGCAGAGAAAGGGTGTAGAAGATCGGAAGCAACCACTCCACCTTCAGCATGTTCATTTAGTTTAATATCTACTATGTGTCCAATATCTAATGCTTCTCCGTCAGGTACACCGTTGACTATCATTTCTACGGGCCCGTTGCTGTCATCAGGAAGAGGTACAGCGGACACAGCCGCGACAAAAAGGGTTAAAAGTATGATCTTCATTTTGAACTATCTGTAACAAAAATATACATACAAGAACTAAATATGCCAAAAATACTTGAAATTATTGACATGCTGTCATAACTGATGACAAACGAAATAATCACAGACAACTTTAGTCACGTAATAAATTACTTCAACAAGAATATAATTATGGTCAAAATAGGAAAATTCCCATATACCTAGTAAAAACGTAAATAAAAAGATATAAAAGCGTGGGATGATTGATGATAATTTGTGTTGATAAGTAGCTCCCCATGATTTCTTAGGTTTATATTATTGTAAATTACATTGGCAAACGTAGGGTAGGACCATAGATTTAAAATAGTTTGCTACTCTCAATTCTAAATCTATGGGAAGAACGTTCAGGCCAAATGAGACGACGACCTGGAGAAGGTCTTAGGCCAAGACTTAGGGTGTGGAAGACGGGGGACCGTGTTTTTTGGCGTAAAAAATGGGAACGGCTTACGTCCAGCAGTGGAATGCCCTGCTGATTTGTTGATTGATGTACATACATACATGTCAAGCTAAAAATAAGCATGTTAAAAAAATAGACTCACCTATGTTCTTAATGAAGTCCAACCACTCTCTGATAAAAGAAAATGTTTGCGATAACTTAAATATTTCAATTAATGTCGTAAACCGAGTAATATATTTTATATTTTTATGTATTTGTAAGGGAACAATAATTGAATTTGGATAATCAATTCTAATTATGGTCTTATCTTTATCGGAGATATGACTATTATTATTTTACCACTTAATATGATGCTACTAGGGAAGGCATTTGTTTTATATGTAATTTTATTTGAAGACAATAAAAGACCTAATCATATCTTGTTTGGAATTGTAATCATAATATGTTTCATTGCATTTATTTCCATACCAATAAGCAAGTGCTACTCGTACCCAATACATTTGATTGTCCTCCATTGTTATTATGCACCATACGTTACGGTTGAAAGTCCATGCTTTGGACGGCACATAAAGCCGATGGTTTTGCTTGCCAGTAAGAAGTCAAGTTGAATGCCTAATAACAAGGCCTATAATATTACAAACGACCTTAGGCTTCTTCCGGACGTACCCATGCTCTAAATGCTTTTCTGACACTTCAGTGACTGCCATGGTGGCGCAGTCGGTCATGGGTTCGATTCCCGGGTCGCCCGGTCGGCTCAAATACTTGTGTGATCCACAAATGTTTGTATTGAAGTTTGAGTGTTTGTATGTAAAATATGTATGTATTTATAAATATATAATACATAAATATATAAATATAGATACCGCCTGCGGCGCTGGAGGTCGTAGGTTCGTCTATCAGTCGTCTTGAGCCCATAGCACAAGCTTGTATTAGCTTAATTTGGGCTAGATGATGTTGTGTGAGAATGTCCACAAAAAAAAATATTATTCAAAATTTAGTAATTTTAATAAAAATTAAGTTCAGCGCCTGTTTGAATTTTATTTTCTCATCGTAGTAAAATTCTCTTCAGGCGCTAGTATTTCTTTATAGTCTAACTGAAAACGTTAGAACCACAGTGAATGACAAAAATTCAACGCAGGCAATGCGACCAGTATAAGTCTCGTTGCTCTGTGGAAACCACAAATTTAGTTCATAAAAAGAGCAGTACTCTAGTGAGCTACGTGAGAACCAGAGCTATATACAGGACATTTTTACCAACATAGAGTCATTTAGGGCACAGTGGCATAGTAAAATCATAATCTTTAATACCACACCGATAAAATTTCTCTTCAGCAGCAGTTATTTTCCTTTTAAATAGTAGAAGAGGCCAACCGCTTAGATCAGTGTGGGATAGAAGTACTACAATAACAATCAATAGGCATTTTCAACGTCAATACTGGTAAAAATGTCACTTACATCACTCTGGCTGTCACGTCGTCGCTCAGTACTCTGCTCTATTTATATTTACTACATTTGTGGTTACCGCAGAGCAATGTGACGACCTCTTAAACTCGTCGCGTTGCTCTATGGTGGTGATTGATAGAAAAAATCATAGATTTAGAATTTTTCGCTACACTCATCAAAAAAATAATATTATTTCTTTCTATCTACGTGCCCACATTTATCAAAACTGTCACTATGCTAGAAATTATACATCCCGCACATAGTGAAATACAATTTGTTTATAACATCAAGTCTACATTCTGTACAGAAGTTGCACATACATTGAAATCATTCTTAGGCGACAACCGCCACTAATTTGTGTACACAGCACAATTTGTACTTAAACCCTTACAATTTACGAGTACAGGCGCTGCAGTGCGTTATTACTTCAGGATGCCTCCCCGGAAACGTTTCCTACGTTGGAATTGAAATACTTGTAGCCTAGCTTGTCAGTCGCATGTTTTGAATTGTAATAGCGGTAATACGAAAAGAAATTTTCGTCGAAAACAGGGCTCCATTTAATTTTATTTCTTACTAGATGTACTTGCGGCTTCTCCCGCATGAAATTCGGTACACGTTCCCGCTTCCCGTGAAAACATATTCCCGGGATAAAAAGTAGCCTATGTGTTATTCCGGGCTATACTCTATCCCTGTACCAAATTTCAGCCAGGTCCATTCGGCTGTTAGAGCGTGATTGAGTAACAAACATCCAAACATCTTCACAAACTTTTACATTTATAATACTAGCTGATGTTCGTACATGAAATTTGTTTCCCGTTCCCGCTTCCCATGGGTAAATATTCCCGGGATAAAATGTAGCCTGTGTTATTCCAGACTATAACCTACCCTGGTTCCAAATTTCAGCCCGATCCGTTCCGCCGTTAGAGCGTGATTGAGTAACAAACATCCAAACATCTAAACATCCAAACATCTTCACAAACTTTCACATTTATAATATTAGTAGGAAGTAGGATAGGATTAGTAGTATAGTAGGAAGTAGGATGCGAAAGTTTGTGAATGTGGACATTTGTTACTCTTTCACGCTCGAACGTCTGAACGGATCTGGCTGAAACTTGGTACAAGGATAGATTATGACATGGAAAAACACATAGGCTTTGCTGCTTTTTATCCTGGGAATAAGTTCCCACGGGAAGCGGGGACGGGAACAAATTTTACGCTGGCAAAGCTGCGGGCATCAGCTAGTATATATATATTTTCGTGCAAGTTTTATGTTCTACATATAGGTTGCCTTTAACATGGGTTTGCGACGTTCATGTTACTGGCAACTGGGACCAATGGCTTGTAGAACCTTGGCAAGTAGGATAAAGCTCGTAAATGGAGATGCCACATACGATCACCCATCTCGGGATCGAGCGTCGAGCAAGTTGCTTAACTCAGTGATCTTTCACAAGACTTGGGAGTCTCGGGATATTCTTACAATGGCTTACCCTGAAATTGGCTCCCAACTGTAGGCTGTTGGGCGGGATTCGTTAGGTTTTTTAGTCGGTGCGAGTCCGGGATAGCATTCATGAGGAATTTCCCTCACCTTAAAAGAAAGTTATCGGGTTAACGAGATTATTTAGTCATCTATCGTTAATCATTGGGTTGAATACCCAATGATATATAAAAACTATAGATACGTTACCAACGCTGAAAAATGGCAACAAAAAAGTCAGGTAATTGCCTTTTTTTTATCAACGTGAGGGAAAATCCATCATGGATGCTATGCCGGACTCCTACCGACTAAAAAACCTCACGTAACGCCCAACATGCTACCATAGATAATTATAGAAATTCTTTTTTAAATGTATTAAAGATCTGCTGTTTTCGAAAGCCATAATGTTCTTGCATGAAGTGTCTAAATTACAATACGTCGTTGATTTAACCCATTAGTTTTACCAAAATATTAGTTCTTCTAATATATTGGCAAAATACTAGATTACGTTTCTACCTACTTGTTAGATAGTGATCTAATAACAAGAAGATACCCAATCCAATAGATTAGATAAAAAAGTGCTACGCAATAATGCAGAATTTAATTTCACAATCAAAACAATAAGACAAATAATTTATCTAAATATAAATTGAAATAAATAATATTAATATAATAGATTCTCAACCATAAACTCTAAGGATTCGGGGTCACCAGAACTAGAATTGGAGTCAGCTTCGAGTCCCAACTGCCATCATTTTTAGATAAAGGTGTCAATTCTCCGCTTTTGGCTGTATTTGCAATACATTCAAAAATATCATGGAACTTTTTCTCAGAACCATCATCCACGGTCGCTTTCTCTACATCTTCAAGAGTTGCACCAGAAGGAACGACCTGTTTTCCAGTTGTGTACGGTGTCTCTTTCCCGTACTGTAGATCCATGTAATCATTCAGCATACCTTCTAGAACTCTGTGTGTGCTTGGACACAGAGTTTTATCTTGTGTAGCATCGGAGAGCTGACGAACTGTGACAGTTGGAAGAGCCATTTTATCTGTAACAGTTAACAGTAAAACATTATCACGTTGTCGCATGACTTATTTCATTATGACTGCGTTCGCACAGACCGGGGTTAGGAGGCTCCACTAAGAACTCACCTACTAGTTGTATTAGAACAAGGGACAAGATTACTCTATGATTATGACAAATCCTTTAAAGTTATTCATCTATACTAATATTATAAAGAAGTAAAGTTTGTGTGTTTGTTAAATTGTAAGGGGTAATCTCGGGATCTACTGAACCGATTTTAAAAATTCTTTCACCAATAGAAAGCTACGTTATTGTGGAGTGTCATAGGCTATATAGCATCACGCTACAACTAATAGGGGCGGAGCAGAGAGCAAAAACGGGGGACGACGGAAACAGGTAATACTCTCTCTGTGGCGCAAACGAAGTTGCGCGGGTCAGCTAGTTTTATTATATAACCAAGGAAATGATCTTCATCGCTGTTATTAAACCTTTGCGTCATCTAGTAAATACATAAATACAGTAATGCTTTTACCCCAAAGGCGTAGGCAGAGGTATGCCTTCAGTCAAGTATACGACCCCATTTCCCATGTAATATGTGGTGAGCTTATTGCGGTGTAGAAATGGACAGGTGCCGGTCATGACCACAAGCTCTAAAATTTTTCAAGCCGCCCATAAGTACCTACTCTACTTAACGATTGTCATTTTACTGACAACCGGATTTCATTTCGAGTTTTTCTTCTCTAAATAGTTTTCCCTCAGTTGTTTCATACGACACCCTCAAAAAGAATTACGGGTGGCGACATTTTGTACTCTTTTCCGATGCCACCCAGGCCCCCATCGCATCTAGTACCTACAATGCTTTGAAAAACCAAAAATTTGACCGTAGATGTACATCGCTTTAATATTATCGATAATAGCGATTTATCAACAAACGTCAAAACATGTTTTGGTTGGATCGGAGACAATGACTAATAATGATAATATAAAACTAAACTGAAACTTTGATAAATTGTTAAATAATCCATAGTAACAAAGATCACTTCAATCAAAAGTTTCAATTCAATGTCGTACATATTAATCAAAGCAGCAAATCGCAGTAGAAAGTCTTTTCTAATTTTTGTTGATGAGGGGAAATATGATGGCTTTAATGTACGTACCACGCAAATCAAACGGGTCGTAGGTAACGAAGTTTTTTTCGAGATTTTCATCTATTGACCATTATCTTGAGCACTATTTGCAGGAGCAAGAAGTAGTGCTGTAGCTAGAGGAGTACCTACTTGCAGGAGTAAATTGGGCCTCCAAAAAGTCTTATGGACTCTTTTACACCTTGATTGCGGTTTTTATTAGATTCCTTTTCATCTATATTGATACTTTTATTTCATAGACTTCTTAGTAAACACCGACTTCAAGTAATTGCATAATATGTTATCCATAAAGTCACCTAGAAATGTTTTGTAAAGTATCGATTAAGGTGAGAGATTGGGAATCCTGGGACATCCTTCCAGGGGGCTTACCCGGGGCTCCCAACCGTAGGCTGTTGGGCGTTACGTGAGGTTTTTTAGTCGGTAGGAGTCCGGCATAGCATCCATGATGGATTTTACCTCACGTTAAAAAAAAGGTGTTAGAGAGAATTTTATGCACTGGAATGGGATCTCTGAATTTTAAAGCGAGAATTCTATTTATACCGATAGTTTCAAAACTCGAATGATATTAATATAATGATAATGATAAAAAAATAAAAATACTTTTACAGTTTGAAAGACAACGACAGTTAGATAACAGTCGTTCAAAGTGTAACCACTTTTGGCAAAAAGTGATAACTCTATCGATAAGATGCAATAAAATTCCATCATAAATCATTTTGACAAGACAAGACCGTCACTTGTACGACTATATTGATGTTTTGCGATAGTAGAAATAAAGAATATTGATACTAAAGATATAAGTATGTACCTTTGTACTTAGAACTAACTGACCCCTCAACTTCGTTTACGTCACATAAGGTGTATGAAAGGAGAGGTATTTCTTCATCAGATTCATTAAGCAGCGTGTGAAACTGCCCTGTTTGCTTAATTATAAAAGAGCTTAATTATTAAGGCTATTTTAAAATAATTCAGTCCGCGCCAAAGGCGCCAGTTTAGATTTACTCAACCAACACGCCAGTTTAGATTTACCCTCACATTCAAAGAAACCCCTACAATTAAAATTTTCAAAATATCTTCGATGTGATAGATTCTTAAAATATAAAATTATTGTAAAAATGTAAAATTGTAATAAATTTAATTTATATAAAATTCGTGAAATAAACACTGAATGTTAAGTGGAGCAAACCTCAACACAATAAAAAAACCGCATTGCAATCGGTAAGCGGTTGCTGAGATTAGCGTGCACAAACGTACGGACAAACAGATATACAGATATATAGACAAACAGACAAAAATTCTAAAAATAATTGTTTTGGGTTCTATTGCGTTCATAAAGCCCCCCTACTGCGGTGCTTCCTTGCGACTCTAAATTGAAGGTGCCCTTAGGGTTTGAATTTTTAAAAGAACTGAAACACTAGTTTACTCATTTATCTTTAGTAATACTCCTGTGAAATTTGACATAAAATAGTGAACCAATACAAGCTTTGGACCCCCCTTTCACCTGTTTAGGGATAGAATTTTGAAAAACCATTTCATATTAAACACTTAGACCTTATAAGGAACATACTTGCCAAATTTGGACTCTCTAGTCCCAGCTGTTTGGGCCGTGCGATTTAAGTCAGTCATTCAGGGCTTTCATGTTTATTTAAATAGATAATGACTTAAGGTTTTCGATTAAAGTTTATAAGAAAAAAAGTTCATCAAGATATTCAAAAACCTTATACTCGTACTAAGATTTGTTCTTTGAAGCTATGAAAAGCTCGTTACCTTCAATCAACTTTCTCCATCCAAAGGTTGCCTGGTAGAAATTGCTTTTTAGGGATAAGGCCGCCTATTGTACATTTTCTTGCACTGTATTTATGTACCATAATTTTATTTACTTGGCGTACAATAAAGTGTAATATGAATAAATAAAATATCAAACTTCTGAATTAAACGGGAAAAAGGATAGGGCCGTTTGTAAAAAATGTGAAATCAATGTATTTTTCAATACTCAGGGGGCATAAAAACTAATAGAGTAAGTTTCGACTGAAATTGCAATGTCTCGACACAGTAGTACTTTACCCATTCGAGACATTTTTGGAACCATTATAATGTTTCACTGTTGATTTTATACACGTTGAATAAAGGTAAACATTCAAATGAGTACGTACACTTTTACATTTATTTTGTAACATTAGTAGGTACAGTCCCGAGTTTTAATTTGGGACCCACCTAATGATGAATATCGTGTAGAAAACTTACGCTATTTAGAGCATATATATTTTAACGCATTGTCAATGTCATAATATTTATTATCAACAACCGTGGAATTACGTCAACTGGAGCGAGGGCAAAAGATCATTTCCGATGTTTATTATGAATTTCGACCGTATTGCATTATTAATGTTCTAACAACATTTAATGGAAATGGGTCCCAAATTAAAGCCCGTGACTGTACCTATGTTAGTGAGGATATTAGTGTAAGATAGGTACCTCACCAGGGTGTTAGGACACCCACCAAGATCTAAAACGACCTCAAATCTCGCCTGCTAGCAATGCGCCTACTGATTTTTTAATGAGGACGCAATGCAGACGTAATTATAAGGTTAGGAAATAGAAAGATGTCGAATATGAAAGCCAGAACCAAGCAGTTAATTATGGTTTGAAAGTAACTGAAAGAGTAGGTAGGTTGTGAGAGAATAAAAAAAAGTTAGTAAAAATGAGCTGTGTTTTAACATAAAAAAATCACAAACCTATTACTCGTGATATAAAACTATTAGCTGTTGCCCGCGACTTCGTACGCGTGAAAATTATGTTATAATGCCAATTTGATTGCTCTCTGCTTAGCCCTTAGGATATACAGCGTGATAATATATATAGCTTATTAGAAGACCCTACCCTTAGTCAATATTTGTGCAAAATTTGAATCAAACCTATTTCGTACTTTTCGAGATCATTCCGGACAAAGCAAAGCAAACAGACAAACAGACAAAATTTGCTTTTTTTTATATTTCAAATGTACAGTTTTGACTTTTCTATCATTTTATTATATGTATATAGATAAGATGAAATGTGGGCGAATGCTATGCCTCTGCCTACCCCTTCGGGGATAAAGGCGTGACTCTATGTATGTATGTTTCCGCTTTTTAGTTCCAATATTTCCTTATAGGGTTAGCATTGGCCTTACTGTGCCGTGACGGGTGGTCTGTCGGAAATCCTGGTACATCGTTCCGAGGGCTTACCCGGGGTTCCGTGCCGCAGGGATTAGTCCGTTAATCCACCCATGAAAATCCACCCCTTGGGTGGATTCCCGGAATTATATATTTTTAATCAAAATAGTCCGATAATCCACCCACGAAAATCCACCCAAGGGGTGGATTTCCGGAGTTACATATTACTAATCCAATTAGTCCGTTAATCCACCCATGAAATGGGTGGATTTCGAAGATGGTCAAAGCACATGGAGATCGACAAAACAAATGAATCAAGAAAAAAACAAATGAAGGTCGAAAAAACAAATGACGGTCGGAAAAACAAATGAAAATTGACAAAACAAATGAAGATCGACAAAGAAAATGACGGTCGGATAAACAAATGACGATCGAAAAACAAATGAAGATCGGCAAAACAAATGAAGATCGTCAAAAAAACGACGGTAGGTTAAACAAATGACGATCGAAAAAACAAATGAAGATCGACAAAACAAATGACGGTCGGAAAAACAAATGAAAATTGACAAAACAAATGAAGATCGACAAAGAAAATGACGGTCGGATAAACAAATGACGATCGAAAAACAAATGAAGATCAGCAAAACAAATGAAGATCGTCAAAACAAACGACGGTAGGATAAACAAATGACGATCGAAAAAACAAATGAAGATCGACAAAACAAATGACGGTCGGATAAACAAATGAAGATCAACAAAATAAACGACGGTCAGATAAACAAATGACAATCAAAAAAACAAATGATATCGGCAAAATAAATGAAGATCGTTAACAAATGAAAACCGATAAAACATGCAGATCAATAAAACAAAAGTTAGTTGTGTTAGTTGAGGGTGGTGTCAAGAGCCGTAGGAACCGACGTGCATGCATGAAAAGAAATATGAAAGTTGAAGAAACAAGTGAGGTGTGTATGGACCGTGCCGTGTGGCGCTCGGTTCTTTCTGCCTACCCCGCAAGGGATTTGGCGTGAAGATAGTATAGTATAGTATAATAAAACAAAAGAAAAGACTTAAGTATGAGCTTTCCTTTCAGTTTTGAGTTTTGGGTTTTGAGTTCTGAGTTCTGACATTTGAGCTTTCAGCCTTGTTGATTTTTGGTGGTCAAAAATTACTTGCAGCCATATTTTGTAATCTAGATGCGATTGCCATTCAAAAAAAAGGTGCAAGCAAATCTCGGCCTTAATGACACTTCTCTAAAAATGTTATTTTAGGCGATAACAGACATTACTGATCACGACTATGTAAAAAATATATAAATATTATGCATGTTAAAATGAAATGGGTGAAAGCAAATTTCGACATTATGGGCATA
The DNA here is from genome assembly GCA_933228765.1 of Miltochrista miniata. Taxonomy (NCBI): domain Eukaryota; kingdom Metazoa; phylum Arthropoda; class Insecta; order Lepidoptera; family Erebidae; genus Miltochrista; species Miltochrista miniata. The sequence goes on from OW121765.1 coordinate 10,405,368, forward strand.
CATAATATCCCCCCCCCCCCCCTATTTACTTTTTAACAACAAACAAGAGTAACAACGAGTTCTCATTTTGATTTCGGAAAACGATGTAGATTTTGACATTTTCGTATTTTTTTGTTGATTTTCAAATTGACACTTCCGATCGGTTCTGTTATCGAAACTGCACCTTTTCGTTCCAGAACGACTATAAATTCAACCAGTATATTCGTGATCAGTGATGTCTACAAGCACATTTTTAGAGAAGCGTCATTAAGGTCTAGATTTGCTTGCACCTATTTTTGCAATGGCAATCGTAGCTGGATTATTTTCTTCTATTTTATATATTTATTTATATATTTTATTCTATTTTCTTTTTTTTGATCTTCATTTGTTGTGCCGATCGTCATTTGTTTAGACGATCTTTATTTATTTTGCCGATATTCATTTGTTTTTTCGATCGTCATTTGTTTATTCGACCGTCATTTATTTATTCGACCGTTATTTGTTTTGACGATCTTCATTTGTTCTGTCGGTCTTCATTTGTTTTTACGATCGTCATTTGTTTATTCGACCGTCATTTATTTATTCGACCGTTATTTGTTTTGACGATCTTCATTTGTTCTGTCGGTCTTCATTTGTTTTTTCGATCGTCATTTGTTTAGCCTACCGTCGTTTGTTTTGACGATCTTCATTTGTTTTGCCGATCTTCATTTGTTTTTCGATCGTCATTTGTTTATTCGACCGTCATTTATTTATTCGACCGTTATTTGTTTTGACGATCTGCATTTGTTCTGCCGATCTTCATTTGTTTTTTCGATCGTCATTTGTTTATCCTACCGTCGGCGTCGTTTGTTTTGACGATCTTCGTTTGTTTTGCCGATCTTCATTTGTTTTTCGATCGTCATTTGTTTATCCGACAGTGATTTGTTTTGACGTTCTTCATTTGTTTTGCCGATCTTATTTTTGTTTTTTCGATCTTCATTTGTTTTTTTGATCTTTTTTATTTATCATGAATAGATCCGGAAATCCACCCAAGGGGTGGAATTCCGGACATACCATAACATGTAATTCCGGTTATCCACCCCATGGGGTGGATTTTTTGGGGTGGATTAACGGAATAATCCGACACGTTTGGTTTGAGTCGATAAGAGTCTGAGAGTATCCATGAGGGATTTCCACCCGTAAAAACACCGTGATTGGTTTTGTATCAACTTCTTTTTTTCACCATGACCATTACTTGGTACACCACTTGCAGACAGGGCTGACTTGCATATCATCTTATTTCAATAAATATGTATGTATTTAGAAATACATATCCCATCAAAAACAATACTTGTAAACAAAACCAAGTCTCGCAACTCTGTTCTTCTTCCGTAAAAAGTAGTGAGATTCAGATTCATGTCATTACCAAGTCGGTTATTTTATTCAGTCTCTGCATAAAGGACCTTCTCTCTTAAATTTTACGTAATTAGCTAACTCAACAACATCTTATTATGTTCATAATCAATATCTACAATTTTTAGAATTTAATAGAATAAACTTTATTTTTACACCAAGTTAGAAAATAGTTTACAATAATTTTAACAAAATGTTGTACAAAGGACGGCCTTATCGCCATATAGCAATTTCTGACATGGGATGGACAGAAAAGATGCTTATTATAAGTAAGATGTGTAGTTTAGGTTCTAATATCTTTCTTTATCTTTTTATAGTTCTAGTTTCTTTAATGTTTTAAATAAATAGATTGACATGGCAATCGCATGAAATCATAATGTGTAGGTACTTGTGAGCTACAAGTAATACATTAAATTAGATTGTTTATTGCGATTACCTACTTGTAATGTAAGCAAGAGTTTTGTTTTAGAGTAGTACACGATTAACAGACAAACGGGACGTTAATAAAAATGATACGTTTTATAGTCAAAAGTACCCACCACATACCCACAATCGTAACTAAACGTGTTACTTTTTATTTAGGCTTAACTGAACTAATGTTACTAATTAAGAAATATTTAAACTGGAACAAATTTGGATAGGCTCAATCAACGAGTTTTGATGAAATATACCTACATAAATAAACACGTATGGTCAAGATTTTATCCTTGAAAGGGTAGGCAGAGGCATACTTATATGTCCATATTTCTCCTTATTTTTTGTCTGACGTAATTCGTGGTGTGCTACATTGCCATGTTAAAATGGGCAGACATACGTTGTAGCAGCCCACTGTTCACGCCACGAATCTCCTCGGCTATAGATGTTTTACTTCAAAATCATTAATAAGGTTTTTAATTTACAAACACTAATTTATTGACTGCAGTTGTAACTTTGTATCTTTCCAAATTTATATGGGATTACAAAGTTATCTATGCAGATGGCAAAACTCGAGAACTGGACCGAAATCCCATTTTTTTTTTAAATTTTTCGTCCGATTATACAATAAACACTACATTGCAATCTAAATTTGAAGGTTCTATTTCCACTAGAAGTAGCTTAGAATTCTGATGATCGGTCAGTCAGTGTGTGAGTGAATACGAATTTTTAAACAACTTTGACTAGTTATAATACTTAAACTACCGGTTCAAACTGAACGAAATTTGAAATATACGGTTTATAAACGGAGTTCACTTAGTAACAGAAAATTAAAACTTCTAGCTTTATCCACATCGAAGTTATAGGGGGTCGAAAATGGACTGAGTGGGTTCAAGAAAAGATAGTACGGCCGTGCCGCTCACCACCGCGCTATGGCTCGACTTGGAGAGGGCACTCCCGTGCCCTCAGATATGAGCTTAATTTGGACTAGGAGATGTTGTGTGAGAATTTCCACATATATTTATTATTGACCCATTCTTGCATCCTATTTCTATGCTAGAACTTACTAACTAAAACTATTCTATCACAATAACAAAGAACTCACATGAAAAAATCACGTCAACTTAATCCTTTGAACTTTGGTGTAGTACTAGCACTTTGTAGCGGAATTCCGATATATAAATCATACAATCAATGCTTGTCTGATAACGGAGGGGAAAGAGTGGCATGTCATGGTTATGTCAAAATAGAACGTAGCCATTTGAAATTGGTTCCGTAGTTATATTGTGAACAGTTTAGTTTTTAGTAAGTTTTTTTAAGCAAGTTATTAAGAAGACCACTGAACTGAACTAACTAGGTTTATTGGTTATTTTCTTTGTTTGATCTTTAATAATATTGAGATGAAGTAGTTTAGGACAAAAGTGGCAACATTGATTTTTCATCAAAAATAATGCTTGCTACAGCGCCCCCTGGTGAGTTATCATGTAACACCTATCTAAAAACATGCACCTATCAAACCCAAACCCATAACTGAAAACTATATTAAAATCGAACTAGAGGTTTTTGAGAACGGTGGCAATATTGATTTTTACAAATAATGTTCGCTGCAGCGCCCCCTAGTGAGTTGTCACCGTGACACCAATCTGAAAACATGCACCAATCAAACCTGAGCCCATAACTGAAAACTGTATTTAAATCCGACCAGTAGTTTTGGAGAAAAATGGCAATATGTGTTTGCACACAAAAACAAACAAACACACAAACATCCTCACCACCCAAACGCATATACCGTCTCCGTTCCGTCGTGGGTGAAAAATGTTCGTTTACAAATAAGTAAAAAGACTAAAACACTAATTCATAAATGACTCATTTATGGCGCAGTTACACCCTGCCAAGATGGTTATTTCTAATAGAATAGATCTTTTTAGATAAGCTAACATGAAACTCATAGATTACTTTTATCAGTTAAGAGCCAACAGTCAGGAAGTGTTGTTGATTTTATCAATTCCTTAGTGCTATTTAGATCACAATTTTTTCTATGAGTTTTTTTAAAGCATTTGCTATTAAATTTCAATAAGATTTTGCGCTTAGAGGAGGATAGGAGAGTCTTAATTAGGTTTAATACTGCCATAATAATTCCTCATATTCCATTTGTGTGGAAAGACTTATTTTAGTGACCCTGGTAGACTTTACCCTGCCCCTAATCTTAAAACTTAAAATCTGTAATTTTTGATACTAAAAATCTGTTTGTACCGGATTTTCAATAAATTTTTTTTCATACCACTAAGGTGGCAGACAAGCATACGGCCCACCAGAAAGACCGGTAGTCACCGCAGCCTATGAACGATTGCAACACCAGAGGCGCTACTCTCGCGCTGCCGACCCTGTAAAAACCTTCTAAGACCCCTTTTGAAGAACCCCATACTGTAGAAAAAAATAATATGCGCTATTGAAAAATACTCTTACATAAAATGAAATCAACTAAATCAGACCATGGGTCATTATGATGAATTTTATAAAGTGTGATCTATCGGCGAACCAAACCACCTGGTACGCTAACGAACTCGCCTTCTTGAGCATTTCACAGTCTGTGGACTTAAAACTGGCGGATTAACTTGCAGGCATTTTGTGCATGATTGAAATTCGAAGCTTGCGATGCAAAAAAGTGCCAGTGGGTCTGTTTGATACGCTAATGGATCTATGCAGAAATGTGTACCTATAAGCCCCGCAAGTTGGTAATGCGCTGGAACCTTGTCATAATGACAGCTAAGTGACGTCATAGTGACGTAGCGCGAGCGCGCGCTGGCCTCGCGAAGCTGCTGACGGTATTTTTTTAGTACTGACTGCTCGACGGACATACGTCACCATGTGGTCACTAAGATGGCCGCCAAGCGCAATATCAACTTGCGGGGCTTATACCTACGGGTGGTGATATCGGTGAGGCAGTGTTAATACCATGTATTCACCTTTGATAATGCTTTAAAAGCGAACCGGTCAGGTATTTTTAAATTAAAATAAAAGTGGAATAGTACAAGTGAATATTCATAATGTACCATGTATTCACCTTTCCTCACAATTTCACCTTCTAATTTAAAAGTGCACGTCGCTCCTGCGTTACTAGCCATGATTCCCTTTAAGTGAGAGCAAAGCTACAAGCATTATTTATAGAAAACATTCATTTTAAAAAAAACCAGCTTGCGCACGAAGGGTTTCGTACCAAAAAATGGCAAACTGGTCATCACGGCCTGTACCTGTCAATTTCAACACGGCAATAGGCTCACCACCTATTACGTGGGACATAAAACCTCTGTCTACCGCTTCGGGGATAAAAGCGTCACTACATTATTCATGTAAAAACTTATAACCGTTCTGTCTATCAAATTGACAAAAATAAATACACGTTTGTTACAAGCGAGTTTTAAATTATAACAAACAAATCCTTTATAGACTCTATATTAATTACTAGAGGACGTCACGCGGTTTCACTCGCGTAGTTCCCGTTCCCGTGGGAATACGGGAATAAAATAAAGCCTATGTTCACCGCAAAGAGTGTAGCCTTCCAGTGAAAGAATTTTTGAAATCGGTCCGGTAGTTCCGGAACCTATTCGTTACAAACAAACAAAAAAAACAAATCTTTCCTCTTTATAATATTAGTAAAGATAAAGAGGATAGATTTGATTGTTTTTTTGCAGGCTATTAAACTAATGGAACGATTTAAAAATCTCTTTCACTGATAAGAAGTATACTCTTCCCGGTGAACATAGGCTTTTTATATTCCCGTATTCCCACGGGAACGGGAGCTACGCATGTGAACATAAATCAGAATCTTCTAAATCTAGGAGTTTCACTCACGTACCTGCTATTATAAGGGGCTTACACGTGTCGATGAAAAATTATGCGACAGCGCTTACAAGACTGATTATCATAACCGAATGGCTGCTAGGGCTTTGCTGTTAATGATACATACATATAGTTACGCCTTTATCCCCGAAGGGGTAGGCAGAGGCATAGTATACGCCCACATTTCAGCTTATAGTTTTATGTCCCACGTAATAGGTGGTGAGCCTATTGCCGTGCCGTGAGACGTAGAAGTAGGTTTTAACATCGCTAACGTGGCAACCATGCAACGGTTTTGACAGAATCTTGCCATTGTGGAATATTTTGCCAACCCAAAGACCAATAAGACTCTTTTGGAAAATATCCATCCCACCAAAAACATTTTGTAAAAAACTAGCCAAGTCTCGATGGAGCTGCTTGTTTATCTCTAAAAAGTAATGAAATCTAGACAAAGTCGTGACAAGTCTAAGGTTCCTTACTATGATTTCTTTATTATTATAGTTAATGTTGTGTGACGTGGCCGTTGAACATTCTTTATGCGTTAGTGTGTACAAGTCAATTTTGTTTACACGTAATGTTATATCTGTTGTAACTAACTATGTTTGTTAAGCGAGATAATAGCCCATACTGGTATTGGTAATTTGACGCTAGTGTCTCATTTTAGGCTGTTTTTGATTGTGCAACACATGCACTCAGTATTGACAATGCTGACTTCTGCTCTCCTCTTTTTGGAGCGTCAAATCGACCTGTGATCTAACATAAAATAGACGTACAGACGGACATCTATCAATTATTAGAAGTCCGTCTATACCGGAAATATTTTTTTGTAATGTTTGCTTCAGGCATAATAAGGCATACATAAGTATTATTTAAATACGTAGCTTTATCTTGATAAAGCTACGGATTTCAATAATACTTATGTATTAGTATTATAGGCTTGCCTATAATTGACTGGTTATTAATTCAACAATATCCAAGTGGCAATTTTCCATCGTCAATGGGTAGCGGTGTCATGGAGCACCTGGTGTTGTACCCTGTGTACCCGTCAACGGTCCAGTCACACAACATTAACTATAATAATAATGAAATCACAGTAAGGAACCTTAGACTTAGCACGACTTAGTCTAGATTTCATTACTTTTTAGAGATAAACAAGCAGCTCCATCGAGACTTGGCTAGTTTTTTACAGAATGTTGTTAGTGGGATTTCACTTCTTTTTGTAGAAACGTGGGCATATTGATTTATTTTATTAGATTTTCTTATTCGACGCAGTTTTTTTTCTTTTTAGAGGTAGTTTTTTAATTATTACAAATCTTTCTTTTCTTTTTTTCAGGTTCTGATCTTGTACAGTAGCAACAGTTTTTTGTATTGCCAATTTGCGTTCATGCTCATGTTCATTATATTTTGACCAAATTTTGAGCGAAATTAATATTTTTGTGGAATTTGTTAATTTAATTATCGAGTAGAATAAAGGTAATCGTTTGACTAATTCTTCTTGTAAACTTGTAAGTATAAGTATAAAAGCCAGTCTGGACGTTCTGGTCTTATCCAGAGGTTCTCAAATAGGGCACAGATTACTAAATAGTTACTACGTAACAGATACATCACTCCCATACAAAAACGACAATACCTACGTTATATTAGCCTACAAAATTTTAATAATAATACCTGCTGCTCAGAACGAGAAGACTTGTACCTTAAACACGCGCGCATAGAGTCGAGACTATGTTGCCCGCTGTGCGAGTGACGTCATCGTAAGAATGCGCTAGGGTTGAACCTATAATGATTTTTGTAGTAAAACAAACGTTACGAATCAACCATGTTTTAATACGCTTTTATTAGGTCGACGTGTATGTACCTAAAAAGGTAATGAAATGAAAAAAAATATGAATGGTTTAAAAAAACCCTAGAAAAACACGCTTTTATAAATGCACGTAAAAACCAAAAATAAATTATGAATCACAGTAGGTAGGTATACGTATATATTTATATTGTTTATCTTATTCCTACCCATAACTAAAATATCAAAGAAATTTAAAATCAACTGACATTACCTTTAGCGTAAGTACCGGCTATTCACCTATCCCACCCGGCCATCCTACCTTACTATGTTACACACACATACATATGGTCACGCGTTGATCTCCGAAGGGGAAGGCAGATGCATATTAGATGCCCACATTTCATTTTTTTATAGTTTGTCCCAAGTAATAGGTGGTGAGCAGGCTGGTTGTGACCGTCTGCTGTTTAAATTTTTCAAGCCGCCTAAAAAGGCCTCCAACTTGGCTGACTGCTATTTTATTGGCAACCAGGACCAACGGCTTAACGTGCCTTCCGAAGCACGGAAACGCTCAAATAAAGGTCACATAGTGGTCACATGAATGGTCACCTATCCAAGAACTGGTCATAGTGGAAGTTGCTTACTACAGTGATCGATTACAGAACACTAAGATCGCGGGGCCACGAGCGCTTCGACTACCTATAAAAATAAAATTCTATAAAATTGCCTATTGCCTATAAAAAAACAACACTTTTATAATACCTGACTCAAATAACTCCTTAATTTACGATTTACATACTTATCACCTACCTACTTATGTTCAAACAAATAAATGGTGAAAACATTCATATTGATAAGATTTAAAATATTACTCAGCTTTCTTCGTCACTCGGCAATTTAAAAAACGACAAATTTTCTTTCGTTTTTGTACTATTGAAAGAAAGAAAGAAAGAAAAAGAAATTTATTTCACATAGGCATTTACAGATGCTCTTGTAAAACGTCCAGAATATAAATCAAAATCTACCACCAGTTCACAACGCGACCCACCTGAGAAGAACTGGCAAGAAACTCAGCGGGTTATTCTTTTTAGAGCTCTATTTACAAAATGAATCTAAAAACTATGCATTTGACAATTTTTTGAGAATCCAGTAGAGCAGGTCATTTCCAGGCTTCTCCATCCAACAAATAATCACCAATTGTATAGTAGCCCCTGCAGTACAATTTACTTTTTACAACCTTTTTAAATTTATTAAGGGACATACTTTTAATTTCGTCTGGTAGCCTGTTGTAAAAGCGTATACAGTTACCCATGAAAGAATTGCTGATTTTGTGCAATCTGCTATGATAAACAGCAAGGTTACTTTTATTTCTAGTGTTCACATTGTGTCTATCACTTAACTTAGCGAAACTATGTAAATTTCTTTGTACGTACATAAGATTCTCAAAAATGTATTGTGATGCTACTGTAAGAATTTTAACCTCTTTGAATTTCTCGCGCAGAGAGACCCTTGGACCTAATCTATATATAGCTCTTATGGCCCGCTTTTGTAAAATAAAAATTTTATCTATATCTGCAGCATTGCCCCACAGTAGAATACCGTATGACATTATGCTATGAAAGTAACTGAAATAGACTATTCTAGCCGTATCTACATCCGTCAAGTGCCTTATCTTTTGTACAGCAAATGCTGCTGAACTTAATCTATTTGCTAGTTTAACAATATGTGGACCCCATTGTAAACCAGCATCGACCGTTAACCCTAGGAACGTCGTTGATTCCACAAGTTCCAACACCCGACCATTAAGTTGAACATTGGTTTCTGACTGTGTTGTGTTACATTAGGCAAGGTAAATTTTATGCATTTAGTTTTATTATCATTCAGTCTAAGATTGTTAGTGTTAAACCAATGAACCACTTTCAAGATTGCGTTGTTGACATCGTCATAGTTATCTATTTGTCTTTTAACTTTGAAAATCAAAGAAGTATCATCTGCAAACAAAACAATCCTGTTGTTGTCCCCCACGTAAAAGGGTAGGTCATTAAAATATATAAGGAATAAAAATGGTCCGAGTATTGAACCCTGTGGGACGCCCATAGTAACTATAGAGCCCTCCGAGCGTGTACCATTAACATCAACCCTCTGAATTCTATTGTTCAAATATGAAGTCAGAAGATCGAGAGCCTTGCTTCTTATGCCATAATGGTGTAATTTCCTGATTAATGTTTCATGTTGGACACAATCAAATGCCTTGGACAAATCGCAAAACACACCAATTGCATCTTGTTTATTCTCCCAGGCCTCGTAAATACATTTCAATAACTCTACACCAGCATCGGTAGTCGAGCGTCCTTTAGTGAAGCCAAATTGTTTCTCATGAAACAATTTGTGACTATTAAAATAGATCAGCATCTGCTCTAGTATTAGTTTTTCAAATATCTTGCTCAAGGTCGGCAACACCGAGATAGGTCTGAAATTACCCGGATCTGAAGTACTGCCAGCCTTGAACAGTGGTATAACTTTACTGTGTTTCATCAAATCAGGAAATACACCACTTGAGACGCAATCGTTAAACACAGTTGCCAAGTGGGGGGCAATGACATCTATAATACTTGATACGGATTTTACTGATAGCCCACTAAGGTCAGCGGTTTTTTTAACATTAATAGATTTAAATGCTTTTAAGATGTCGTTGCAGTTGACAACTGTAAATTCGAACGCGCCCTCACAGGCAGCTACAGATTCTGCTAATAAAAGCTCGGCGGATGTGGAAGACGACCGGAGAGTGTTAGTAATCTCTATAGGTACATTACTGAAAAATTTTTCGAACTCGGTCGCCACTTCCATATCCCCCGAAACGTGGCGATTGTCTATCTTTAAATGAAACTTTCTTTCATTCGCTGTACACCTACCACATTCCGCATTTATAATGTTCCAAGTAGTTTTAATGACATTCGCAGAATCTAAAATTTTATTTCTAATGAAATTAGACTTGGCCAAGGTACAGGCTTGCTTAAATATCTTTGAATATTTTTTAACATATTCCTGAAATTCTGTGTTGAAATTATGCGATTTTTCAGAATACAGTTCATATAGTTTATGGCGACTTTTATAAATTCCGGGTGTTGCCCAGTCACTGAAAGCAGAGCTGCCTCCGATTGATAAAGTTTTCGGGGTAAAGATTTTCCCAAACACATCATGTATCAAATTGAATAAATCAGAGTAGGATTCTTCTACACTAGTGTAATTGGTCAATTCTGTTATTTTCTTGACTAAGTTTCTTCTGAATGTTTCCAAGCGATGTGTGTTAACTGGGACAAAACTAATTATCTTCTTATTTTCCCTACTATTTCTCAGATAAGAAACAAACTGACCGCGATGATCTGATTTTACAGGGTCCACTATACATTTTTTAATGGGATTTATATTAGTATAAATATTATCAATACAAGTAGCACTAGTGGCAGTTATACGAGTAGGTTCCAAAAATATATTATACAAACCAAATGACTTGAACAAATTTAACATTTTCTCTCTCTGTAAAGGTTCCCGTGCAGTTTCTAAAACATCTACATTGAGATCCCCACAAAATAGGACCGTTTTTTTAGTACTTTGGCATTTAAACAATGCTTCTTCAAGTTTTTCTTCGAACTGTACATATGGAGCATCTGGGGGACTGTATATGCTTAGTACAATGAACCGCTCAAACTCTATACTGGCTATCTCAATAACTCGTTCAACAGAGAGGGCTACTATGTCTTTACGTTCTTTACACTTTATTGACTTATTAATAATAATTAAAGAGCCTCCACGTTTATATTTCACTCTACAGAACGAGCTAGCAACCTGGTGATTTTTGAAATTGAACATGAGTTGATAAGGCCTTAACCAATGTTCTGTTACACAAAAAATATCAATGCCATTCAAGTTCATGTACAATTCCAATTCCAATTCTTTTCCACCAATCAGGCCTTCAACATTTTGGTGCACCAGGTGTAAAGCATTATTTTTAAGATTAATAGATTCAACGGCCTGTGAGCAATCAGATATAAAATTATGCTGTGGCTGATGTAGAACTAAATGGCTAGATTTAACATTAATTGATTTATACATTGTGTCAAGCTTAGTGCAAGAACGTTGCTCTTTTGTCCTATAATCTAATTTAAATTACTTGGATATAAACAACTATCCAGAGTTCTAATATCAATGTCATTTTTCTGCTCAAAAGGAGCAGGTTTGATAGCCAGATTTTTGGCTAAAGTATCTATAAAATAATGTAGCGAAATTGCTACCTGTCTTTTAAAATAATCCAGAAGCTTATGCTTTCCTTTAGTCATATAGAAATAATAATTTTTCCTAACAATAGTGTTAGTATCAATTATACTAAATTTTTTATTATGAAGTGTTAATGTGTCCAATGATAAATTTAAATAGTACCTAATCCTATTTTCCACAACCGGCATATGCTTACAGTAGGGCAGTGTGTAAATTATAATATTATTTAAATGTAATGACTTTAATTTATTATAATATTTAATAAGTTTTTGTTTGGTTATATCAGTCCTGTTTCCTATGAAAATAACCAGATTATCTCTCTGATGAAATTTATAACTACATACGGCCTTCATTAATTGGGTATAGGATGTAGAAGGCATGCAGTGATTTATAAAGGACTGCCCCTGTGAATAAAAGTTTATTTTTGACCCCATGTCTCTCCCAATTTCATCACTGAACATAATCCAACGACTACCTTCACTGTTATCTTTTTTAAAACCTTGATTAATTTGTTTTAGTGTGCTATGCATCTGGTCACCAGATAGGGCAAGTGTACTCCCTGGCTCAGGTTGGCTGCAGTCACATTGTGTTTTATCTGCTAAGGAGTTAAAACGGTCAGCATAATTAGATGTTGAATTTAAGAGTTTATCCATGGCCAAAGAATATTCTTTTATAATCAGCTGCGATTTATCATACATTGTCTTAACAGACTCCAGGGAATCTTGAAGCTGTTGTAACTTATAACTGAATTCCTGTGTATCTGCAGCATGCTGTTTTTGACTACTTTCTAACTTTTCTAGCTGGACAACCTGCTCCTTGGCAGATTTTAGTTCTTCTAAGACCAGTTGAAGTTTTGACTGTTCCTGACGGGCCAGAACTCTTCGAGTCATCATTTTGTAGTATTAAACAAGAATAGCTACTTTATATTTAAAACAAGGAGCAGCCTCTAAAGCTATGGATAGATAGATTTGTTTATTGCAAAAAACTACCTATTCGTATGAGTGTGATACCTGTAAGTTTTCAACATAGAATATACTATTAGATATATTACTAGTGAACAACAGGTGGACACACCTACTGTACCTATTAATTTCAAAGCGAGAGGTGGGATTCGAATGAATTACCTATCAGATTTCACCATTGAATATATTATGACATATATACAAGTGAACAACAGGTAAACAAACTCACCGGCACACCTATCCACTGGGTAACTTGTAAAACTTTTAACACTCCTTTTGTGAATCTATGTGTTATTTATTAAATTATTCGAAGTGAAATGGTCTGTTACTAGCTACACTAAATATATACTTACTAGTTTTATAACTTCCAATATGTGATACACGTCAATATTTGCAGTTTTACGAACCTACTTACAAGTAGACTATAGGTTATGTTGCCGGCAATTTAACAGCTGATCGTTGTTATTTAAGTAATAACGCAAGTATATTATCGGTATACAAAGTCGATTTAACACTTTTACTATTATAATGATGCAGCACCGAGGAAACAGTCAATAAATTCTGAAAATTTACGTCAAAATCACTTTCTTTTAACGGTTAAGATGACTCATTCGTTACTCATTTCATAAAATTACGAACTGAACTTTGGAATTACGTATTTTAACACTTTGAACACTAATTATGCACTAGTAAATTAATTTCAATGAATTTAACTAATTTTAATTAGGGTTTTTACAATAAATAAGATTAATTTAAAATAAAATTTCACGGAGCTTACAAATTTATGACAGTTCGCTAATGTTGCCAGTTGTGGAATCTAATTTTTTTACACCCATCCACTGCACAATAATTACGTGGTTTCGGCATTTCGAAGCGTAAGCGCGGGAAACGAGCGGTGCGGTGCGATGCGGGTGCTCAGTCGGGCGTTCGGCAGCCCTCTGCCAGTTGTATCCCCAGGGACGTGCCGAGCGGTAGGTATATAGCACGCGGTTTTGAGCGAGTGACGGAGGCCTGAATAGGGGCCTGAAAATGCGGCGAAATGGTTCCAGTTAAGCAAGGTACGGCAGTGTTTGCTTCGCGCTCGCCTTGGCTTGGGGGACTACCGTGTCCCCAAATCCAGTTTCTAAAGCCAATATTTTTCGCAAAATGAAGACAGTACTCATATATTTATGGGAATTTTGAACACAAGGATTTGGGATCCCGTGGGAATATACCCTGCTTTTTTTTAGGAAAACAAATTAAAAACCCCGACTGAAAAGAAACAAAACCAAGTCCAAAGGTTCTATACAAATAAATTGTAATGCCTAACATACAGGATGGATTGGCATAGTCTTTCAGCTCTTCTTATCCAGAGTTTTCCTTTAATTTTATTCATATGTGTATTAAAAGCAGAAGGGGCGGCATTCGCCCAGCAGTGGGACGCTATGGGCTAGCTTAAATTAGAAGATGTGTCCCACTTTGCTGGATTTTTGCAATGACAGTCAGTTTTTTTTTTGTACCAATAGTAGAAGGGTGCATTACCATATCTCTAGTACAGCTGAGACCAGCTGAGGGTTCTCCATCAGATACTTCAGACCTTCGATTTTTGACATTAAATAAAGCGGCCCGGCCCACCAAGTTGAATATTTTTTTGTAAAGACGGTATGTCGATCTCTAAATTATACCGTTGGGCTCTTGTGTTTTCTAATCAGGGTCACCAGGTAGGTACTCCAGATCTTCGATTATCCTACTTTTTATAGTTTTCCCATTATGTGATCAAATTTCAGCTCTCTGAGTTTATGGGAAGTACTAGTTCTATTTTGATGATCATGAGTGAATGAGTGTCATAAATGCGAAACTTTGCTGTCGCTTAACTTCGAAACTAAAGGACCTACAGACTTGAAATTTTGAATTTTAAGTATGTGATTATAGCTTAATGGATGACAAAAATTTCTGCGTTCTGGTCTTATCCAGAGGTTCTCAAATAGGGGCCTGAAAATGCGGCGAAATGGTTACAGTAAAGCAAGGTACGGCAGTGTTTGCTTCGCGTTCGCCTTGGCTTGGGGGCAATGCCGTGCCCCCAAATCCAGTTTCTAAAGCCAAAATTTTTCGCGAAATGAAGACAGTACTCATATATTTATGAGAATTTTGAACACAAGGATTTGGGATCCCGTGGAAATATACCCTGCTTTTTTTTAGGAAAACAAATTAAAAACCCCGACTGAAAAGAAACAAAACAAGTTCAAAGGTTCTATACAAATAAATTGTAATGCCTAACATACAGGATGGATTGGCATAGTCTTTCAGCTCTACTTATCCAGAGTTTTCCTTTAATTTTATTTATATGTGTATTAAAAGCAGAAGGGGCGGCATTCGCCCAGCAGTGGAACCCTATGGGCTAGCTTAAATTAGATGATGTGTCCCACTTTGCTGGATTTTTGCAATGACAGTCAGTTTTTTTTTGTACCAATAGTAGAAGGGTGCATTACCATATCTCTAGTACAGCTGAGACCAGCTGAGGGTTCTGTATCAGATACTTCAGACCTTCGATTTTTGACATTAAATAAAGCGGCCCGGCCCACCAAGTTGAATATTTTTTTGTAAAGACGGTATGACGATCTCTAAATTATACCGTTGGGCTCTTGTGTTTTCTAACCAGGGTCAACAGGTACTCCAGATCTTCGATTATCCTACTTTTTATAGTTTTCCCTTTATGTGATCAAATTTCAGCTCTCTGAGTTTATGGGAAGTACTAGTTCTATTTTGTAGATCATATGAGTGAATGAGTGTCATAAATGCGAAACTTTGCTGTCGCTTATCTTCGAAACTAAAGGACCTACAGACTTAAAATTTTGAATTTTAAGTATGTGATTATAGCTTACTGGATGACAAAAATTTCTGCGTCCTGGTCTTATTCAGAGGTTCTCAAATAGGGGCCTGAAAATGCGGCGAAATGGTTCCAGTAAAGCAAGGTACGGCAGTGTTTGCTTCGCGCTCGCCTTGGCTTGGGGGCACTACCGTGCCCCCAAATCCAGTTTCTAAAGCCAATATTTTTTGCAAAATGAAGACAGTACTCATATATTTATGGGAATTTTGAACACAAGGATTTGGGATCCCGTGGGAATATACCCTGCTTTTTTTAGGAAAACAAATTAAAAACCCCGACTGAAAAGAAACAAAACAAGTATAAAGGTTCTATACAAATAAATTGTAATGCCTAACATACAGGATGGATTGGCATAGTCTTTCAGCTTGATATTGTTCTACTCTAAATATTTCTAGGTTCCGCCGATTCTCGGTCATATGAACGAATTAAATACGTCAACGGTAATATACGGGGGAAATTACATTCGTTTTGAATGGCGTTTTGAAATATTAGACAGATGACATTTCACCAGTAAATTTCTTGTAATGTATCAGTTGAAGGTGTTTTTTAACGTTTCATACAGATCCCGAATTTTGCGTTATCGGACAAAAGATAAAAATTCTCAAACACGATCAAAAATTCGCATGAACATGATTCATAGATAGCGAACACTAAACAGGATGCTTTTTTATCTCACTTACATCTTTTTATATCACATAGATGACACCCCACCAGCTTGGAATATTGTTCCCATTCCCGCTTGTTCCCATTTCTTCCCGGAATAAAAAAATGCCTATGATTCCGGACTGTTAATTATCTATTATTATTTCGCGATACTCGGTAAACGTAAGGTAGGACGTCCACCCGCCAGATGGACCGACGACCTAGTAAAGGCTTTGACTACGGATGCAAAAGGCACAGGACCGTGTACTGTGGCGTGAACTGGGAGAGGCCTACGTCCAGCATGGTACCTACATCCCCAGTACCCAGTAAGCAGCAGCCATTTTTTTTTCTATTAAATTTGTGTAATCTCATAGATTTTTTAAAATATATTCCAATCCACACAGACAGCAGCATCTGCAGGACCATCCTGCAAATTCTGCTGTCTGGCTCCAACGAGTAACGTGGAGTATCTACCATGCAGAGAATATTGGCCATCAGGCGTCGAAGTGATGATTTTTAGTCCGAGTCACGGTAAAATTAAGTTTTACAGTTTTGTGTGGGAATATAATATCGCTCACGCTTTTTTTTTAATCGAATTATAATCTAGCTGTGTAAAAATATTCCTAAAAATTTTACTTTTCAACTGATTTCATAAACAAACTTACAATTGCTTGTGTCTACTAATTTTATGTTAATATTCACCGTTTTATTTGATACTATCGCGTGTTAAAATTAAATCATGCTGTATATAGCAAAAAGATGTGTTCATGAAATACCAATGCACAAAATGTATCGGATACTTCGTCATTTTTGATAGGAAACTTTCAAGTGGTGACTGCAAATAAGGTGTGTCATCCTTATCATACGGTAAAAGACTTTTGAGAACTTGAAATGTGTCTTCGACATACGTATTACTCATTTTTTTTTTAACGTGAGGGAAAACCCATCATTGATGCTATGCCGGACTCCTACCGTCTTAAAAACCTCACGTAACGCCTTACAGTCTATGGTTGGGAGTCCCGGGAAAGGACATAGCCCACTTAAACGACTCTGCTCTAACACCGCTCCCACCCAACACTGCCCTAAAAGAAGACTACTGCTCGCAGTCTACGTGGCGGCAGCTAGCACGCACCCAGCAGTCCACACGGCGACAGCTAGCAGACGGCCAGCTGTCCACCCGCCGACCGCTCTCGCCTTTTGCAATAGACACAGTTCGCGATTGGTGCCGGTGCGGCGACTGCTAGCAGTAAGCGCGCGAGGACCGCGCCGACCGCTCATCTACAACGCACGCTCAGCGAGGCGTCAACTCCCGAGCAGTCTGCTAATTGATGATGGCAATGTAAAATATATCTAAAGAGCAATATTTAAAGCCTATATTTGAATTATATTATTTTTGCCGGGTGGGAGCAGAGTCGTGTAAGTGAGCTTTGACCTAAGCCCTCGGAAGGATGTCCCAGGACTCCCAGCAGACCTACGGCCACCACTGCGGCCTCGCCCAGGGGGTGGTTCGGGTGCTATCCCGCGTCTTTGGGAGGTTTTGGGTGTGTTCTCGCTTCTAAGGGGGGGGGGGGGGGCGTGTGTGAATTCCTCACGACACGCTGCCGTTATGGGCATGCTTCTGTAAGGACGGTGAGA
This sequence comes from Miltochrista miniata, assembly GCA_933228765.1. Lineage (NCBI taxonomy): Eukaryota > Metazoa > Arthropoda > Insecta > Lepidoptera > Erebidae > Miltochrista > Miltochrista miniata. The sequence continues at coordinate 10,423,150 of OW121765.1, forward strand.
GGGCTACTCACCGTCCTCAGGCCCCCGGTCATGGAGGTCTATAGTCTTCGGTGAAGACACGTCGCGGGCGCCCAGGCCGCCGACTGCGGAAATCGGGTGGGAGAGTTCTCTCCCGTTCCCGCCCCGCCGCCTCTTTCGCGAGCATGACCTGCTCGCAGAAAGAGGCGGCGCAGTCCTACTTACTCCCACTGGAGATCATGGCTCGCTCCATGGTCTCGAGCGAGAGAGTAAGTATTACACATCTTGTTGAAACACTGCCGGACATGCATTTTTCTGGTATCTGATACACACAGAAGTGTCATATTCTTTGTGTGTGTATACCATACATACATACATAATGGTCACGCCTTTATTCCCGAAGGGGTAGGTGATACACATTTTACCTTTTTAGAATATTAGCATAGCAATTTTCACTATAGCCAGTCCTTAGATGGGTGACCGTCCACTTTGGGACATTTGTTTGAGCGTTTCCGTGCTTCGGAAGGCACCTTAAGTGTCTATCTCAACACCACGTCAATACGGCTCACCACCTATTACGTGGGACATTTTTTTAAAAGAAGGTGAAATGAGGACATATAATAATATGCCTCTACCTACCCCTTCGGGGATAAAGGTGTGACCATATGTTCTGTTATGTTATGCTTTCTGTTTGTAACCTCATAACTACGTGCTTCATGAACGACTTAGAAAAAATTTCATTTATTTGGAAACTTGTAAATTGATAGATACCAATTAAATTTCATAATAATCGGTGCCATGACGGTACCAGGTTACGTCAATAAAAACGTCGCTAATATAAGATCCTTTTCCGGTTTCAAAAGAACTAAGTGGTGTAGACCTACTTTAACTATTATAATTTAAAAGTTGGTGCCATAAAGTACTGACAAAGTTCTCGTATTATATCGTGGAACATATTGGAATACACCTTTAGTTCAGCTTGCTCCATGAGTTCAGCAAATGAAGCCACCTAGTGTGTTGGTTTGAAACTACCTAGAGGGGAAAAACCTTAGAATATAAAAGGAGTTTTAAACCTTAATATGTAACGATTTGACTGACAACTACTAGATGGCGCTAAATGTTCTCGTAGGCATAAAAATATTCGGATCGGTTCTATGTCGACTGTGTGACGATAAAGTTTTATGCACTCCTCAGAACACCCGAACCAATACCGAGAGGACGCGGGACAGTACCGGAACCCATAGATGAGGTCGCGGTGGTAGCCAAAGTTTGTCGGAGAATCCTTAGAAATTCTTTCAAGGGCTTACCCGGGCACTTTACCGTAGGCAGTGGTTAAGTGCAGTGTGGTTTTTGTCGGTAAGAGTCCGGCATAGCATCCATGAGGATTTCCACAATATAAAAACCGGCCAAGTGCGAGTTGGACTCGCCCATGAAGGGCTTCGTAGCAGCAAGTAACATAATATCAAAGTTCGTTGTAACTTTGATTGATGTTTTAACACGTTCAGTGCAGTGGTAGTGATTTTTCTAACCGAAAGTTGCGGTTTATGACGTATTAAAAAAACTACCAGCTCTATCTCGTTCAAACTAATCTTCGTTGGTAGTTTTTATGGCAATGTACATCATATATTTTTTTTAGATTTATCATTCTCTTAGTTTAGAAGTTAGAGGGGGGGGGGGCACACATTTTTCCACTTTGGAAGTGTCTGTTGCGCAAACTATTCATTTTAGAAAAAAATGATGATAGAAACCTCAATAACATTTTTGAAGACCTATCTATAAATACCTCACACGTATGGGGTTGACGAAAAAAATTTTTTGAGTTTCAGTTCTGAGTATGGGGACCCCCAAAATTTACTACTTTTTTTCTAGTTTTATATAAGAATCTTAATGCGGTTCACAGAATATACATCTTGTTACCAAGTTTCAATAGCATAGGCCTTATAGTTTCGGAGCAAAATGGCTGTGACACACGGACGGACAGACAGACAGACAGACATGACGAATCTATAAGGGTTCCGTTTTTGCCATTTGGCTACGAACCCCTAAAAAGGATAGATGTAGTGTGTCAGTTGCAATACAACGTGGCAGTGATGCCAGTCTACTGGGATCGTTTCCAGTGGAGGAATACTACGACGCTTGATTTATGTTGGTATGTACTTACCTATATAAAATTCTTAGTACCTTTTTATTTTTATTTTCTAGCTAATTGTAAATATTTAATAATAGTATAAACAATTAGACTATAGAACCGTGGATAAAATAAATGTGTCTCGGGTCATGAAAGCATAAATTAAGTATTTGTAAAATAAAATAAAATAAAATTTATTCCCTTTGAAATTTAAAAAAAAAAATTTAGGTTAGTCAAAATTTTTGTGACTCTACCGGGGGTTCGGAAATGCTACAGACTGAGAAGAACACCCCAAGGAACTCAATCCGGTCCCTCTTAATTCATCTTAGTATCTAATATAGTTTTTTTTTTCATGTAGAAAGGAGCAATTCGTGTCACTGCCAGGCAGCCTTGTCTTCTAGAAAGTCTTTAATGCTATAATAGGCTTTCTGGCACAATTTAAGTTTTATTAGTTTTTTAAATTTATTAACTGACAAACCTAAACCTTTGTGGTGGAAGCATAGTTATTAATTTTGAATTTATGTAATTACTGGGGATTTTAGAACTCACGTTGTTATAGCGGCAACAGAAATACAGAATCTGGGAAAGTTTCAACTGCCTAGGTCATGCGATACCACCTGGTAATAGATTGACAGCGTGGTCTCAGTTAAGTCATAAGGACGAGTTTTTTTCCTTTGGGTACGGAACCCTAAAAAGAGAAATAGGTACGTGTTTGTAATGTAGGTACAAATATTTGACTTTTTTACTTTATCAGTAAGTATAGGTAGATCGATCATCAGACTGCGCTTCAAAATAAATTCAAAATGTCTTCAATGCACGAGATGGACGTGACTAAGTATTTACTGATAGTGACATGAAAGAATTTCTACACCTCCGTATGATAAATTAAGATTACATCATCAATCATTCGATCCAAAATGATTCATCGTTTCCGAATGATGTATCTTCCGATTACTGATCTTATAGATACTACTTCAGTGGCCAAGATGATATCTTTACGGAAACGGGTTTTGTAACTATCTAAATTTTACGACTCAGGAATCAGGAATACATCTACTGTTCAAAAATGCGTTGAAATTCGTTTTACATAGACAAGTTCCTGTGCCTCACCGCCACTAACTAGCTCTAGCTGGGAGCCCATGTTGCTAAATGTGTGGTTACTGGAGCGTCGCGGAAACCTATTAGAATTAGTAGATTTGTTAAGGAAGAAAGAGTTATATTCCTCTAGAGACTCAACTTTTGACGGCGAGGGAAGCGTAAATAGAGAAATTTTATTTTCATTCCTTCTATTCGAAAAGAATCACTTTGCACCACGATAACGGGGCGCAAAATAGCTCTTTTCTGTTAAGAGCTTTTTAGCGGGCGGCAAAGGATTTGAATTTGGAACGTGAAAATTTCATAGAAATCGAACGCAAATTGAATGAATTACTGGCTGGTAAGTGTTGGCTTGGCTGCACAGCGCAGTGTCCTGAGCTAACTAAAAAAAAATAGCGCCATTTATCTGTTCGTGTTCGTCATTATTAGTGTTCTTGTAATCAGTAAACACATTTTATTGTATTCTGCGAATATAATAAGTTTTACGTCAAGTTATGAAAGTGACAATCCATGAACTCCTGGAACAATAACTATAGAAGGTAACTACGTCGTACAAAACTTAGTATACGCTTTTCTCATAGAAAGGGAATGAAAAGTAGAGTATATTACTCGAGGGCAAATTATTTTTCCCCTTGGGCGGTGTACTTTGAATCCCTTACTGCGCTCAGGATTCTACGTTAGAATCCCTCGCTATGCTCGGGATTCTATTCTAGAATCCTTCGCTTCGCTCGTGATTCAAAGTAGCGCCCTCGCCGTAAAAATACTATTTTGCCCCCTTGTTATACAATCTACTATTGTTGGAGTTGGAGAATTGTAATCAAGTATTGAAAAATTGTGATAGCTAGGTAGCTAGAGTCACTGTTTAGATGGGGCAAGGAGGCGCTGGAGCGGGGCCAAAGGCCTGCGTCTCGAGAAATCGAGGCCCAGCGGACCCTGCTCCACCAGGAAACCGTGGAGGCACGGAAGGTGCGACTTGAGCAACCAAAGGGGGGATTCGCCACATTCGCGGCCGTCAGACCGGTCATGGACGAGTGGCTGGAGAGAAGACACGGTGCTCTCTCCTACCGGTTGTCACAGATACTTACCGGGCACGGTAGCTTTGGTAGGTATCTGTGGCGAAGACACCGGGAAACCACGGCTGAGTGGTTACGTACATACGCTAGTGGAGTGCACGGCATGGGCGCAACAGCGCCAGGTACTCAAAGTGGGTCTGGACGTGGACACTCTCTCGCTCAAGACCATGGTGCGAGCCATGCTCTCCAGCGAGAGTAAGTGGGACTGCGCCACCTCTTTCTGCGAGCAGGTCATGCTCGTGAAGAAGGCGGCGGGGCGGGTACGGGAAAGAACTCTCCGACCCGAGTTCCGCAGTCAGCAGCCTGGGACCCGCCGACGTGTCTTCGCCGAGGACTATCGTCCTCCATGACTGGGGGGTCTTAGGACGGTGAGAGAGTCGCTCACCATCCTTACAGAAGCAGGCCCATGACGGCAGCGTGATGTGAGAAACTCACGCACGCGCCCCCTTAGAAGCGGGATCACACTCGAAACCCCCCAAAGACGCGGGATAGCACCCTAGCCACCCCCTGGGCGAGGCCGCAGGGGCGCCCGTAGGTCTGTTGGGAGTCCTGGGACATCCTTCCGAGGGCTTACCCGGGGCTCCCAACCATACACTGTTGGGCGTTACGTGAGGTTTTTTAGTCGGTAGGAGTCCGGGGACATAACATCCATGAGAATTTTCCCTCGCGTAAACAAAAAATAAAGGTAGCTAGAGTTACTTTTCTCTAGTATCTTAATCTGAAGCACTCGGGTAATCAGAAATTTTCACCACTATAACCGTAATATCTTGGACTGGTACAACTGGCCCCCATCCCAACTGAATAACTTCTTCTTCCTTCCCTGTTCCCATTATTTGGGGTCGGGTCTCCTCACTTTTCTGCGCCAAGACAGTCTGTCTTGGGTTGTCGGTTCTGGCAATTGGGCTTTCTTGAGATCTCTCTCGATATTGGACCACCAGGTCGACCAACTGAATAACTAAAGCTGGAAAAATTATTGACGAGGAAATTCAAATGAGACTATGGAAATTGAAATAATTATGTCTTTATTTAAAAACCATCATAATTAATGCCATCTCTCCTTTACACCATTGTCACAAACCTGAAATAAAAAAGGTAATAGTCAGTAAGACTCTTTTGTTGTAGTTTGTAGTATTCAAATGTTCTAAAATATTTAAGGGTTCCGTACCCAAAGAGAAAACAAGAAGCCGTGAGATCGGTCTCAACAGACTGCCCCTCTTTAACACGTTTATTGTGAAAGTTCAATCCGATTGACATTGTCATTTTTGTTTTATTTCAAACTTGGAACAGATGATACACGTGACCTAGTGACGTAGTTTAATAAAACAGACACACAGACTACAGACAAAACCTGGACATGAGCCCCTCTGCACTCTATTATAAAGAGAGGGGCTAATACGGGACCGTATTCATGAGACTTCGCTGTCTATATGACTGTATGTTTCTCTATTTGTCTGTCATTAGGCTATTTCTCAGGATGATGTACTTCTGTGGCCAAATATAACAACAAACACTAAGATCAGAACAGTACGGAACCCTCTGTGCGCGAATCCGGTTCGCACTTGGCCGGTTTCTTAGAACAATTTTTAACGACTTGAATCGGGAAAGTCCCCGGATGGTGGCGCATTGGCCACATTTGTTGCCAAATGTTCAAAGACGATGCAACAAATAGTCATAGTATTAGTACAAAAAAATTTTTCAATAAAAAATAAAACCGACTTCCAACAAATCCTGAAAAATAAAATTTACTTAGCACAAAGTAATATGTATTTTGATTTATCTGATTTTATTCAATATCATATTGAAGTCGGCGCCAAGTAAACCCATAGGTTTATGTAGGTATTATTCATGGCACCAACTTCAATACTATATTGAATAAAATCTGATAAATCAAAATACATTTTACTTTGTGCTAAGTAAATTTTATTTTTCAGGATTTGTTGGAAGTCGGTTTTATTTTTTATTGAAAAATTTTTTTTCATTATTTTAAGTGACGGGTGAACCGAAAAATATATCTCTCTAGGTAAAAGTTTCCATCAATACAAATCAATCAAGCCCAAACTCAGGGTAGCTGCTGTAAATCGTTAAGGATTTCCCTCGACTGTCTTTCGGTTCCATAATCAGATCGACTCCAGATATTCATTAAATTGTAGTACATTAAAGCACTGAATTTAACAAATGCACTGGTTGATCCCTACGATTTTCGGTGGTTGCCCTCGATTTCTCCTGGATCCCATCATCAGATCCTGATCTGATTAAAATAGGACCACCTCAGAAGTAAACCCCTTTTCAAGAAAAAAAAACAATTTAAATCCGTTTTTAATTGACGGAAATATCGGTGAACATACATATAACATTGAGAACGTCCTTTTTTTTGAAGGCGGATCTATCAATCTAGGTGCAAAGTTCTCATCAATACAAATCAATCAAGCCCAAACACAAGGTAACTGCTGTAAATTGTTAAGGAATGCCCTCGACTGTCTTTCGACTCTATCATCAGGTCGACTCCAGACCTTCATTAAAGTGTAGAACATTAAAGCACTTAATTAAAAAGTTAACGAGTGCACTAGTTGTCCCTACAATTTTCGGTGGTTGCCCTCGTTTTCACCTGGATCCCATCATCAGATCCTGACCTGGTGAAAATGGGACCACCTCAGAAGTAAACCGTATTCAACAAAAAAAGAAATTCTGAAATCCGTCTATAATTGACGGAAATATCGCTTGACATACATAAAAAAAAATACATACAGAGGAATTGAGAACCTCCTCCTTTTTTTGAAGTCGGTTAAAAATGATTTAAATGTTATTTGTGATATATATTGACTATCTTACCAAGCGTTAAATCTTTTAGTAAGAAAGGTAGATGGTTGGGGAAAACGAGATGGAAAGTTTCAAGATTTATTTCTCGGGTAAATTTTAATATAATCCTATCGACTTACCTATGGTTGTCTAACATTCACGATGATCTGAACCAGAGGGCTGGATGGAGTAGCGGGGATGGGTTCAGGGATGGGTGCGTCATCTACAATACCGGGGGCCATGCCTTCAATGGGGATAGCGATCACAATGAATTCCTGAAACAAACAACAAGTGTTACATCAATCTGCAATAAGTACATACCTACATCATTAAAATTATATTGGCGCAGTCGATTTCGAACAATAGCGGCCCAATGACGAGGTATAAGTGTCTCCCAAGGATCGGACAATCTATTTTTGGGGGAATTTTCAGTCTCCAATAAAAACGAAAAAATATGCTAAAATAATAACGAAAATACAAACGAAAGTCAGACAAGTTAGAATGAGAAAATCAATTAAAAATTAAACTCGACTGAATGCATACCTATGTTACGTACGTTACCTTCTTAACCTGCTGAAAAGACTGGAAACTAGAAATCTTAAATGTTCACAAATCTGATGACGTACAACAATTGTGTGTTTTGTCTATCTGTTACGATTTCACGTACAAACTAATAAACCGATTCTTATGGAATTCGGTAAAAAGTAGACTCTCGAGGTTAAGAAAGGATATCAGCTACTTCATATCGCCAGAACTACTTACTGTAGGAATGGGTACGCGCAATTCCAACAGCGTGATCATAAATAGCTACTTACAATGTTTTCACCGTTGTGTGCGATCTCCATCATTCTGTTCAGGGCAACCTCTAGGAGGGGTACGATCTTGGGGTCAGTCTCCTCGTTTTGCAGAGCCATGGACAGCTCGAACAGAGTGTAGTGGTGAATCTCCATAGAGGGGATCTTGACTGGGGCAAAAGCTGCGTCCTGAAAATAAAATTAACAATTTAATTATTGAAGTAAAACTTCTTTAGGCGCCACCTATGGAGTAATTCGAATTTTTTTTCTGAAGGAAGTAACGCTATTTTAATTTTGAATGATTATTAATATAACATTTGATGCCATCAAGGGCAAAGAAGTTTTACTTCAATCGCGCGTAAAGGTTTATAAGCATACACTTTTTTTCTTTTTACACATTTGTATAAACTACTGATATCAAATAACAAATTAATTGGCCTGAAAGTGCCTTTATCTAACTTGAAATTGGGCTTTTAAATTAAAAGCTAGGAGCTCTTTAACTATTAAGTAGATCAAAATTCCGTTGGAATGAAGTTGATTGGTATGATCACAAGCCAAATCTATAACACTCCTTACTTAGTTCAAGGATACTAACAGCAGTAGCTCCGCCGAAGAGAGCATCCATGATTTGATCCTGAGCGGCGACGAACACGGGCAGGAGTGCGGGATCAGTGCTGGGGTTCTGGATCAAGTCTGACAGTTCTTGTAGGCCAACGCTGGGGAGGACTGATGCTGGAACGGTCACTGTTACGGATTCCTGCAAAAGACATTTGATATTGTTAAAACTATTGAAAAAAATATACCAGAATATTAGATTTAATTTTGTGTTTCCTTCTCCGCGGCTTCTTAATTCGGCGGATCGTGAAAAGGCAAAGTTTAAGGCATAGCTTAAGATACCCTTTATAGTGTCAAGGTAGATAGTATCTAGATGACTGTTGTAAGTCAAGACAATCTTTCAACTGTGTCTGCCCTCAATCATGACTCAGTAAGTTTATTTAATTATTTATTACAATTCAACAGTATTAGGTACAATTTAGAAATTTGCAAGGCAACTGGAGAATGGATAAATAAATAGGTACCTAATTTTTTTGGAGGAATTTAAAAAATCGTAGCTAAGAATGCGTCACTATCAGCCCAGTGTTTGCCGAAGTTTAGCCACATTAGTGTTGGGAATCAATCTTATAATTTTTACCAAAAAGTGACTTGACTTACCGTTTGGATTCCAGACATAAGATCTGCCATCATACCGTCCAAGGCCTCAATCAAGTGTTGCCTCAGGGTGGGGTCTGTGTGTGGGCTGTCGATGGCATGGGATAGCTGCTCCAAGTTCCATACCCTGCTAGCGCAGCTTACCGCCAGCAGTGCGGCGAATACGGTTAAGAATTTCATCTTTTAAGATTTATTTACTTCTGAAAATTAATATTATGTTTTGGCGAAATAGATCTGCTCACCGGTATTCTTTTAGTATATTTTTATGAATGTTGTATTTTTTAGACTTGTGAATTAATCTAATCAGTCTCTATGTCAGGCGACTCCTAGTTGGAAATGAGAAATATGATCTTTTAAATTTAAGTACTTTAAATCTTTAAAATTGTCAGTTGAATTGAATTGATGACCTCTTCAAAATTTCAAAAGGTCTACTTCCTTCTTAGCAGCCTAAATCAAACTACTGTGGGGTATTTAGGCTGGATGACCAGACTGACAGATGTTGTCCGCAGTAACTGTGACAAGTGCGAAGAAAGACTCCCTGGAGGGTAGATCGATACCCAAGGAAATGTTATTCCGTCAACTGTTCTATAGCTGGTCTTCGAGGCGACATTTCGCCTATCAGAACTGTTGATATTTTTATTAGTCTGACAAAGTCGATACCCAAGGAAATGTTATTCCGTCAACTGTTCTATAGCTGGTCTTCGAGGCGACAATTCGCCTATCAGAACTGTTGATATTTTTATTAGTCTGACAAATGATCTAAATTCTCGTAGATACAAGTCTCTAAAACCTGAATAGTAAAAAGGAGGTGACTATAATAACCCCGACTGTGTGATTGCAAATCTGAATGGAGAACGCGAGATCATGAAAAAGAGAAGAGCCCAAGAACAAAACTTTCAAAAATATTTCAAGGGTTTTAAAGTTCACAATGGTTTCGATTACAATAATTTTGAGACTATTAAGATCTACATGATTATAGGTACTCACCTACTCGCCAACTGGACAATTGAATAAGCCTGTCCCTCTAGTATATATACTGGATATAATCAAAGGTACAATAAACTATATCTTTAAAAATTTATAACTTTCTAAATCTATAATCTACTACTGTTGAAGGAGTATCGTTTAATCTCAGGTATTATGTAAACTGCCTTATCTTATACTTACATATATTTTGCCTATTTTGTGCTCAGGGTGTCAAAAATGATAATAAAACGTCTAATAAAACATTTGCTGAAGGTCACAAAACATCTGAAAGATGATAACAGGTTAATCCAGCAACTACAATCATTGATTCCTTAAGGAACTCATGGAGACATGGAAGGTGTGAGTTAAGCCACCGAGGTGGGGTAACGCCATATTAGGTGCGGTTAGGCCTGTGGGTTAGGTTTGAGACGAGCTATGACAACCTTTCCTACTGGCTGTTACAGATAATTACCGGGCACTGATGCTTTGGTTAGAAACAGAGACCATGGACGAGCACTGTAAAGACCGCAGCAAGGACACAGCGCTCCACACATTGGTGCAGTGCTCAGCGTTGGTGCAGTAGCGCCAGGTTCTCGCAGCAAATCTGAACCTAAACATTCTCTGGCCGGAAACGATGATGCGGGTCACGGTCTCCAGCAGGCATAAATAGGAGAACATGCTTGTGAAAGGAGAGGCGGGCAGGGAGTGGGACATGACTCTCCCATCAGAGTTTTGCGGTCTGAGGCGAGGGCGCCGCAGACTTGTCTTTGCCCAAGACGATTGGTCTCCATGGCCGGAGCCTGAGAACAAAAGCAGGCCCCCAAATGGAGGCGTGACGTGAGAATTTAATGTACGCTTAACTCCCCAAGAAGCGGAATAGCACTCGAACCAAGTCCCAAAGACCAAAGTCTGTCCGAAATCCAGAGACATTCGTCCGAGGGTTTCGACCATAGGCAGAGGTTAGGAACGAGTGGTTTTAGTCGGTAAGAGTCTGGCATAGCATCCATTAGGGATCATTAGTATAAACTTTGTGCTGTCGCTGAATGCATAATAATTAACTATTCTGAATGTTTGTACCAATTGGGAATTCTGACCGAAGACCTCACAACTGTAACCTGCAATTACCACTGCGCCAACGAGGCAATGAATTTATTGTGTCGTATGAGTCAGAAAGAACAAAATTACCTCGTGTTATCGTTTAAAGAATTCTTATATGCAGAAGTAATAATGCAATTTTTTGATTGGTTTTCATAGTTTGATATAGGTACCGATATATCATCGCAAATTTTAAGGTTTTATCTATTTCAATGGATATAAGGTATATGATCAGATTTTTATTTTGAGAAGACTGGTTAATAAACCTCAGAATTTATAGCTATCTAAAATTAATGAAATTAAGGTCCAAGATCTCAGGTCCGACTTAATTTATGTCTCTCTGCAAACGTTTGTTTCAAAGTTGAACTGTTTTCTTTGTAATTAAGTACATGTTTCACACAATAAATGATTTTTTATATTATTATTCCCTTTATTCACAACTTTATATATATTCATTTACATTTTTAAATACATTAATATAAAACAGAAAATATATTTAAAAATGTAAAAAAATAGGGTCCCACCGGCATCGAGCACAGAGACCAAGCTGCTGGTGTTTAGGGCTGCAGAGACAGGAACCTCCTCACTATACGTGCCGTGTCTAGAAGAACTGCTTTTTGCATTTGACTCTTGACCCAACTACCTAATGCGAGTCTCTTGAGGTGATCGAGGCTCTTGGCAATCAGACCTTATAATAGTGTCCCACCGGCATCGAGCACAGAGACCAAGCTGCTGGTGGTTATGGCTGCAGAGCCAGGAACCTCCTCACTATACGTGCCGTGTCTAGAAGAACTGCTTTTTGCATTTGACTCTTGACGCAACTACCTAACGCGAGTCTCTTGAGGTGATCGAGGCTCTTGGCAATCAGACCTTATAATAGTGTCCCACCGGCATCGAGCACAGAGACCAAGCTGCTGGTGGTTAGGGCTGCAGAGACAGGAACCTCCTCACTATACGTGCCGTGTCTAGAAGAACTGCTTTTTGCATTTGACTCTTGACCCAACTACCTAACGCGAGTCTCATGAGGTGATCGAGGCTCTTGGCAATCAGACCTTATAATAGTGTCCCACCGGCATCGAGCACAGAGACCAAGTTGCTGGTGGTTATGGCTGCAGAGACAGGAACCTCCTCACTATACGTGCCGTGTCTAGAAGAACTGCTTTTTGCATTTGACTCTTGACCCAACTATCTAACGCGAGTCTCTTGAGGTGATCGAGGCTCTTGGCAATCAGACCATACGCTGATACGATTATTATTATTATTATTATGTCTCTTTCTTCACAGGTATCTTCTTTTTTTCTCTAACAAAGATACCCGGTCTTTTGGTAGGCTTACATGGGGACATAGTGGTCCAACACGCAGAGGCCCTTTGAGATTTTTAATGTAAAGGGAAATGGGACCCCTACTGTAGACAATTCATGTCCGCCTAATGTAGAATAACGGCAATGAACTGCCTACAATGGGAGCTAAACTATTGTAAAATATGCTAACTACAAAATGGGCTATTGAATTGGGGATTAAAATGGACTGGTTGATTTGATCTATGGATGAAGACGGCGTCTGCCATTTCAATATCTAATTATCAAAATATTGGCAGACGGTGACTCGCCAACTCACTAGATGGGCTCCCTATACAATCGCCATAGGCATGCAAGCCTGTTTGGCGACAGAGGGCAACACCGGTGTAAGCGGCTAGGGGTGTCGAGCGGTGCGGCGAGGGTTTCGCCATCGCCCTTGAAAATGACACTTCCACCCCCGAGCTCTGGCTTCCTCCCTCTGACCGGCCAATTGGCCGGTCAGAGGCAAGCCAGAGTTGAGATTTGCTGCACTTCCGGAAGTACCGAGTAGCGCCATGCGGTCTCCCGTTAGCCCATTATTATTATTTATAGGTTTTTTTATAGATTTCATGGCACAAATGTACCTCTTTTGGAGAATATTATGAACTGTTATCCGAATTTTGTTTTCACAAAAAATTTCAACGTTTACCTATTTCCCCTGTTGATATGACCCCCCTCCCGTATGAATGTCTTGGTGGAGCACTCGGTAATGTGACCGCCTGCTTCGCTGAGGTCCCGGGTCACAGAGTATTTCGCATTACATTGGTGGATCCCGGTCGGTCCAAATATTTGTGAGATCCTCAAATGTTTGTTTCCGAGTTTGTATGTTTTCTATTTAGAAATGTGTCTAAGAGGCGTCTAGATCCCACAAGCTTATTTTATCTTAATTTTGGCTAGATGATGTTGTGTGAGAAAGTCCACAAATATTTATTTATTTTATTTTTGTTAGAGATAAAGCGACACACAGAAGAACACAGAATAGACCTTCTGTGTTCTTCTGTGTATTTATATTCTTCTTCTGACGTAAAAGAATCTAAGAGCGAAATTGAATGTAGACTTTGGACATCGCTGTTAAATTTTGTTTTTTTCTAAGACGTCATGTTCTGATCTATCCATATCACAATGTTATCAGACACTATAATAGCATATCTTGATAAAAACTAATTCATTTAAATCCATTCAATAAATAATGAAATTTGTAAGAATGGGTTTCGTTCTTATGTTCATAATATTAATTACTTTATTGGGTATAGGTATTATGGTACTATTAGTGAATTAGTGAAGTGATAACTTATATAATAATAAAAACCTATGAGACATAATCTATCTAACATACCTTGTAACAATGGGATGCGGGGTCCTCCTAACATATAAAGAACCCCAATGGATCGGATACTCCTCGTGGTGCATAATGAGCAACGAATTAGTAACCACTCCCCTTCCTCTGAGCGGGAATGTTGCTACTCCAGCTAATTTCAGCCAAGGCAGAAGAAGTTCGGGTACCCCGCCCACCAACGGTCACATGGCAGTGGGCACCCCCCCCCCCCCTGCATTCCGGAGGATACCGATTAGAGCACGCCCGCACCAGCCACTTTCTACCTCCTCCGCTTACAGACGGGCGCTCGAGAGCGGTGGAAACAGCGTTAAAAGAAACCAACTTAAATGGTAATATGTACAATACATACATAATGGTCACGCCTTCATCCCCAAAGGGGTAGGCAGAGGCATATTATACGCCCACATTTCACCCTTCTAGAATTTGTCCCACGTAATAGGTGTTTGCCATGTTGAGATGGACAGGGGCAGGTTGTTGAAATGCCAGATGTTGAAATTTTTCAAGCCGCCTAAAAAGACCTTCAACTTGGCTTAACGATTGCAATTTTATAGGCAACCGGGACCAACGGCTTAACGTGCCTTTCGAAGCACAGAAACGCTCAAATAAATAATGTCACAGAGTGGTCACATGGATGGTCACCCATCCAAAGACTGGCCATAGTGAAAGTTGCTTACTGCTGTGATCGTTTACAGTGACACAGTGAGCGCTTATCGCGAACGAGCGATGGTATAGTACGTAGGTGGGTATGAATTGCTAAACATCCGCTAATGGTAGAGATACCTACAGGAGTGTAAACGGATTGATGCAATTCTCCGACCTGAGTTTATTTTATTAGCAACATTGAATCCTGTATCGCTTATGCCATTGTCTCAAACAAATAAGAAAAGGAACTACGATAAGTTAAAGAAAATAATCTTTAAAAAACCGGCCAAGTGCGAGTTGGACTCGCCCATGAAGGGTTTCGTAGCAGCAAATAACATAATTTAAAAGTTCTTATAGTTCATTGTAACTTTGATTGATGTTTTAACACGTTCACAGTTTGAGTTTCACTTCTGAGTATGGGGACCCCAAAATTTACTGCTTTTTTTCTAGTTTTATTTAAGAATCTTAATGCGGTTCACAGAATACATCTAGTTACCAAGTTTCATTAGCTTATGCCTTATAGTTTCGGAGAAAAGTGGCTGTGACACACGGACGGACAGACAGACAGACATGACGAATCTATATGGGTTCCGTTTTTGCCATTTGGCTACGAAACCCTAAAAATACAATCTACGAGTAGATTTTTAACTTTTATACTTATACTCACACCCACACCCACACCCACACCTACACCCACACCCACACCTACTCCCACACCCACACCCACACCCACACCCACACCTACACCCACACCCACACCTACACCCACACCCACACCCACACCCACACCTACACCCACACCCACACCCACACCCACACCCACACCCACACCCACACCCACACTCACACCCACACCCACACCCACACTCACACTCACACCCACACCCACACCCATACCCACACCCACACCCACACCCACACCCACACCCACACCCACACCCACACCCACACCCACACCCACACTCACACCCACACCCACACTCACACTCACACCCACACCCACACCCACACCCACACCCACACTCACACCCACACCCACACCCACACCCACACCCACACCCACACCCACACCCACACCCACACCCACACCCACACCCACACCTACACCCACACCCACACCCACACCCACACCCACACCTACACCCACACCCACACCCACACCCACACCCACACCCACACCCACACCCACACCTACACCCACACCCTCACCCACACCCACACCCACACCCACACCTACACCCACACCCACACCCACACCCACACCTACACCCACACCCACACCCACACCCACACCTACACCCACACCCACACCCACACCCACACTCACATCCACACCCATACTAATATTATAAAGTGGAATGATTTGATTGTTTGTTTTCATCGATTAGGCTCCGTAACTACTGAACCGTTTGAAATATTCTTTAATTGTTGGGAACCTACATCATCCCCGGCTGACATGCTATATTAAATAACGAACGAACGGACGGTAGAAAGATGGGAGGCGCATTTCTCGTGGCAACGCACCGCTTTCAATTACGGCGAGTGTCCTTGTTGAGCGGTGGGGCACGCACACCGGGCACTACTGTCCTGCCAACGTTATCAAGGTTAGATTTGAGTAAATGTTCTTTTGAAATTGTTTGTGCTACCGTGCATTTAAATAGTAAACTATTATTTTTATGTTGCGTGGTTTATATACCACCAGGAAGTTCAGAAAATGATTATATGATTTTATTTAGTATAATAGAAGATTTGTCTACTAGGTATAAGGAAATCATTGTAATTGGTAACTTCAATATGTATTCTTGTCCTTTAAATGTTAGTATTTATTTTGAATATTTTTTGACCTACTGCGAGTTCACTCAAAATAATAAAATATCTAATTCCATGGGTCGTCAGCTCGACCTAGCATTGAGTGCGGGGATAGGCGGTGGGGTGACAGTGACAGCATCGCCAGCGGGGGACGCCATTGTGCCGGTGGACTCGCTCCATCCGCCGTTTGTCGTGAGCTTGTACATGGCAGCGCCACCCGCGCCGCACGGTCGTAGCATGGCACCTGTTGCGCGGGCGTCCGTTTGCCAGCGCGCGGTCAGTGGGGTCGCGCCTTGTTTGCAATCACAGTGGAATTTTTTTAGGGCGGATTTTCAACTTTTATATGCCAGTTTAGCTTCGGTCGATTGGGCAACACTGTACCAAATAGTAAACGTGGAAGAGGCAGTTAATTATTTTTATGAGACATTAAGTAATATTTTGAATGCGTGTGTACCAATAAAAAACGTTTACGTGCAACCTAAATACAGGTACCCGGAGTGGTACACGGTAGCCATAATAAAGGACCTCCGACTTAAATCAGGGCTCCACAAACGATACAAACAAACGAAATTGGACGCAGATTATAGGGAGTTTGCCGAGTGTAGGACTCGTATAAAAAATGCTATAGCGGCGGCATATAAATTGTACATTAAAAATATTCAGTGTCAGTTTAGGAATGACCCAATGTCTTTTTGGCAGTATTTAAAAAATAAAAAAGGCAGACGTAACGGGCAAACTATTTTAAGGGACGGGGAGCCCTTATCAGGCGCTGAGTGTGCGGAACAGTTTGCTGAGTTCTTTAAGTCAGTTTATATTGGCTCACCACCGAAGCTGGATGTGAAGTCTGCTATGGGGGAGGCGTCGGCTCACGCTGAGTCCGGTGTGTGCGTGAGCCTTGACGCTCTGACCTGTGAAGATGTTAGACGCGCTCTCGCTAGCCTGAAGCCGAAGCGTTCGACAGGGCCTGATGGCTTACCTCCCTTTTTATTTAAGGATTGTAATAGAGTGTTAGCGGCTCCTCTTCAGCATATATATAACCTGAGTCTGAAGTCGGAAACTTATCCAAGTTGTTGGAAAACTACAAGAGTAATTCCCATACCAAAGGGTGGGTCGGGACCAGACGTTGCTGGCTATAGACCCGTGGCTGTGTTGTCAACACCTGCCAAGGTTTTCGAGTCTGCTATTCACCGTAGTATGCAGACACAGGTGCGGGGGCTCATATCGGACGCACAGCACGGTTTCCGTCCCGGCTACAGTACTACCAGCAACCTCCTAAACTTTATGGCTCAGGTGGTGTCTGCTGTGGATTGTGGTATACAGATCGATGCCGCATATTTTGATTTTCAAAAAGCATTCGATACTGTACATAATGACGTTTTATTGAGCAAGCTCGCGGCGTTCGGATGTACGGAACATTTGCTTAAATTTTTTGCAAGTTACATGAAAGACCGTCGGCAGTATGTAGACTACAATGGGTGCGTTTCGGAGCCATATTTTACCAGATCGGGTGTTAGTCAAGGTAGTAATTTAGGACCTCTAGAATTCCTCATAATGATCAACGACCTACCGGAAGTGGTCAAACACAGTTCATGTTTATTGTTTGCCGATGATCTCAAGTTGTTGATCAAAGTTAAAGAGGAATCTGACTGTAGACTTTTGCAAGAGGACATAGATAACGTCGTAAGTTGGGCCGCGGATACTCACTTAGCATTTAATAACTCAAAGAGTGCGGTTATATCATTCACCCGTGCGCGGAGACCTGTGACATTCGAGTACAACTTAGACTCGGAGAAGATGCAACGTGTCACGCAGGTACGAGACCTGGGGGTTATGATGACAACAGACTTGTCTTTTCGCGATCATATTTCTAATATTTGCAAAAAGGCATATAGAAATCTGGGGTTTGTGCTTAGACAGTCTCAGGACTTTACCAACATAAGTACTGTGAGAGCCTTGTACGATGCGTTAGTTAGAAGCCACTTGGAACATAGTTCCGCAGTGTGGGCACCGCATGAGGATAAGTACAACCTAATGGTAGAAAAGATACAAAATAAGTTTACAAGGTACTTATATTTACATGAAGCTGTACGGTGTATACCCCTTTTACCCACTACTGTACCCAACGTTATTTGTGCTAGGCATGGTCGGGTACAACCAGTTAAGGGTGCGGAGGGAGTTTTCTCTTACTGGGTATCTTGTGAACATACTGCGGGGCAAAATATATAATCCGGGTGTGCTGGCCCAGTTGAACCTTAACGTACCGGATAAATATGTATGGAGGCGACGACGTCCGCCGCTACTTGCAGTGCCAGTGGCTAAGACCAATTTACTACAGAGGGCACCAATGGTCCGGTCCATGCATATTATTAACGAAGCAAGTAGTAGAATAGATATATTCTCCTGTGGATTGAGTGAACTTGCAAAGGTCATATTATTCGTTATTTGTTATAGTAAGTAGTTATAAGACTTCTAATTTTGTAATTGTAAGTTACAGATTGCAAAATATTTTTTCACATTAAGACATGCTGTTATTTAAAAAGGATTATCTACATTTTATTCATACAGGGACATATTATTATATTCGAACTCTAAATTGAATTTTAATTGAAATTGGATAATTTTATTGCACTTGACATTTTAATTCCCATACCTAATTTTATTTTGTTTTATAATTTGACTTTGTATTATTTAGGGGTTAAGTTGACATTTTTTGTGACTAAATATGTATTTGACAATTTGACTATTCATTTAATATTAATTATTATATTTCAAAGTTAGTTTTAATGTAGGTAAGTAGTCAGTATTTATTTAATGTAGTTAATTATTTTTTCTTTTGTTGTTTGGTAAAGGGTAATGTAATTCTAATGTAATGAACTTGACATTTTATATTTCCATACTTATTTTTATTTTTTATAATTTGAACATAAATCGAATGTAATTGTAACTTCACTATCGCATTGGGATTTCCTGTAAGGATAGTGAAAAGTGTATGCTTAAATAAATAAAATAAATAAATAAAATAAATATTTTATTCCCGTATTCCCACGGGAACGGGAGCTACACGGGTGAAACCGCTTGTCGTCCGCTAGTAGTAAATAAAAAATGGTAGGTAGCGTTATTGTAAAATCAAAGATGAAGCGCAAATAGTATCATGAAAATGTTTTGTAAGTACATTATCAATAACTTATGGTGACGCAATGGCTGACAAAAACGTATCACAAGATTACAAGCCCTTTAATATCAGTTTTGTTATTGCACTCATAAATTTGAGAGTCAGATAATGCTTGTCTCTGTGTATTATACTTATAAATTACAATTATTAAAAATACTTGATAATGGTGGGTGCCGTTGCAGATATCGGCAAAGAATCTCATTTTCTTGTATAGGAGCCCGTTTTAATTTTTATTTTATTTTGGGCTTTTTTTTTTTTTTTTTTTTTTTTTTTTTTTTTTTTTTTTTTTTTTTACGTGTGGAAATCCTACATGGATGCTATGCCGGACTCCTACCGACTAAAACCACACGATGCCCTACAACTGTCTACGACCGGGAGTCCCGGGTAAGCCCTCGGAAGGATGTCCCAGGGCTCTCGGCAGACTTTGGCGAACACTTCAACCTCGCCTATGGGGTTCGGGTGCTATCCCGCGTCTGGGTAGTTGGTTCGGGTGTTAACCCGCTACTAGGGGAAGGGTGGGGGGGGGGATTTGGGTACTGTCCCACCACTATCACCACTATGAGGGTTTATTTTGGGCTGATTCCAAAAATGTAGGATGTTCGACCGTATACATTTTTCCTTTTTTTTACCCTTTGGGTACAGAACCCTAAAAGAGGATAATTATGAAACATATTTTCGGCATTAAAAACTGCTCCATCATTGCTACTACCCGTTCGCTCTAACTTTGCAGCTGGCGTAGCGGCGTATACCCGAATTGTTAATTAGACGAAGTAAATTTACAGTAGCTAATGTCACTTCGTCATAGAAAATACGCAATATTGTATGAAGAAGTGACATTAGTTGCTGTCAAGTTACTTCGTCTAATTGAAAATTCGACTTTACTATGGAGCCGAACGGCAAAGTTAGAGCGAACGAGCAGTATTCATATAATGCGTTCCATATACAAGATACCCATAACACAAGCAGGTTATTCCTAACTTACTTTGGGATCAGATAGCGTGGTGTGAAATGTCCGGAAATATTTATTTATTTATTTATATAGAATGGTATTGAGATCTTTCATATCGTGGTACTGGATCAGAGTAATTTCGGACTGAATTTAGACTGTACAATACTTCGACATGTAGCGATGTTGGAAAACACATAGATCGATAAGTCAATGCTTTGACAGGCAATTATAAGACAGCACACACCTTTGAATTACCACTGCTTCGACAGACGATTATTCGATACACATTACTTAGACAAGACACATCTTTGAATGGCCACTACTTAGACGTATTCTTTTTGTACTCTTTCTATGAATTGGAACTGTTTTATTTTTCTTTGGTTTTTCAATTTCAGCTTAAATTCTCTGTATATCGTTTTCTGTACTTTTTATTTCTTTTTTAAATTCGTTCAAGGTTTTGACGATATTAATACAGTAATATTCAGTACAGTTTATATAAAAGTGTGCGTGTAACCTAATTACGCGCGATTGAAGTAAAACTTCTTTGCCATTAACTTTCCGCTATTCAAAATTCAAATATTAAGCGTAACTTCCGTAAGAAAAAATATCTGAGTTACTCTCCTAGTCGCGCCTAAAGAAGTTTTACTTCAATAAAGATAGGTATACATCAAATTACTTGTCAGCCTATAAATGAGGGTACTTTTATATTGTTCTTGTCACGTTTGTCATTCTATCAATTTTATATCGGAGGCTGACTAGTTCCACAGTATAAAGAGTTATGATATGTCGGCTGTGCTAGTTCATTGCTCACATGTGTTTTAATTGTGTTATTGTTGAAATCATGTCTTCGTGCTAAATCGTGTCACCTTGAAACGGACAGGAGCAATTGATATTGAATGGTTATATTTATTGTATAAACAGAGTGGGAAATAATGTGTTTTATTGGAATTGTATTGAAAAGTGTTCTAAAAAGTGTATCGTAGGATTTGTAGGACTGAATACAATAAAACGAGACGGAAATATTAGTTGTCTGTCGAAGCAATGACTTGTCGATCTATGGGTTTTCAAAGTTCGCTGCTTGTCAAAGTATTGTACTGTCTAAATTCAGTACTTATGGAATTCTATTTTTTTACTCACCGCAATACTCGCGCACGTCGTCGAACCCCGTATGATTCAAAAACCACTTTTTAAACAAACACTCGAACCAAACTTTTTTTTTCTTCTCTAAGAAATATACAAGCTGAGAGCGTCTAGAACAAGTTCCTTAGTCAGCAAGTACATACAGGGTGGAAAAACTCTTTGGGCAATAATACACTGATATAACTATTCATAATACGAGTATTATAATAAAAGTGAGAGGGTTTATTTTTTAAATTTTAGTTGGCTCGATTCTCGGGTGAGACGAAAATTTAAAAAATCTTTGAAAGCAGTTTTGTTTCTTTTTAGTAAAATGAGCATACTAAAGTATTCACGGTAGTAAAAAGATACATTTATTGTTAAAAATTACAGAGAAACATAATTATTACGCATTGGGACCCCATGGACCTAGGTCCATGGGGTCCCAAAATATAAGGGTCTCGACACCGACTGGACAAAAACGATACGATGAGTCGAGACCCTTATATTTATTGATTTTAATATTTTCATCCCACGGTATCAAAGTTATACCATCCGGTCTCTTGCCATCGTCCCTGAAAACGCCGTTTGGCTCTAAGAGCGCAGGCACATTGGCGGTGGTAAGAGCACAGATTACAGATATATATTATATATCGACGGTAAAAAGGAAAAACACTTTAAGCGACACTTTGGTCGAAAATGAGTTATATACATATTCGGAATCAGCGAATTTTTCCGCGTCGATTGGTCTTGGTTTCGTAGCGATCTGACCACTTTGGTGTCGTTTCAAGTAATGGCACTTTTGGGCTTATTTTTTTCAGACGCTAAATGAAGTGACACAAAATTGTAGTGACTTTGGTCGAATTACCGCTTAAAGTACCAACTTCATAGTAAGATTGTTATTTGATGTGTTTTTCCTTTTCTATTACGGATATCCTAAGTCACTAAAATAGTTTTTCTCCGTCATAAGAAAAGGGGTGTAAAGCACTACAGGTGTTTTGGCTCACTCTTGTATCACTAGTGTCTAGTTGTTACATTCGTTTTTCCTTGCTTCTATTGTATCTGTAAGATGGAGTTAATGTGTTTTGCCTCCACGATCATTATGTCATATTATGGATTTTAGTATTTTTTGCAATTGCAGAGTGAATCGATAGTGTCGGTTAAAGTAACACCATCAATTTTCTTACAGAAATTCTTAAATAACCGACATCGTCTTTTATTCCCATAACGTCGGTTCATTTAATTTCGTCGACTACCTAAATAAAGACGATGGTCCCTTAAAGTAAACATTGTTTTCAAAATTGTTTACTTAAGTTAAGTATTCAAAACCATTCATATCGCTACATGCAATGTATTTTTGACCCTTTTGTGGAAGTTACGTAACCAATATAAGGAAGTGACACGTGACGTGGCGCTTCATTCACCGGTGAACCATCGTTTTTCGTCGAACTCGTCACGTTTCGGCGCTCTGCAAACAGCGGCCAAAGAGAGTGCACGTGTTCGTAAATTGTAAGTACCTAAAAATGTTTCTTTACAGCGTAGAGATCCGAAGACAGGGTGAGGACACGCTAACCCTTGCGTCAGGCGACCTGTTCCACTTTCGAGAGGGTGACGGAAGGAGCCCTTCCGATGGCGGTGTCAGTTTTATGGTAAAACAGGACCTCGTTGGCAGCGTTATGGAAGTCGATAGTGTTTTGGCTCGGGTAGCTTTCCTCATACTCAAGCTCACCGACAGGTACTCAGGATTCAAGTGTATGCCCGACCTTGAAGAGCACAGCCGAAGCAGTGTAAGAGGACATAGCCAAAGCACTACACGCCGACTTCAACGCCAAAACAAGAACGCGGCGAAACGAAAATCGGTCCTTTTGGCCTCGGGCGCAGAAATGACCGGGGGCACATGCTTGTCAACTTTTATCGACACCCAGGGGCTCTTCTTGATAAACTTCTTTAAGAAGAAGCCCCACAGGAAGTGGACTTGGCGAAGCTCCGACAACGTCACTAGAAACGAAACAGACTTTTTCATAACGACAGGAGGTGTATTTTAGAGATGTATCAGGTTTGATACTGGTAGTGATCACCGACTTGTCCGAGCATCTTTAAATTTAGACTTCCGCGCCAATAGGGCCTGGATGATGAAGCCTACCCTCCGACCTACTGCGCTCCAGATGGCTGTCGGATCGGTTTGGGAGGTTCCAATTGGAACTTCAAAATCGTTTCGATTTGCTGGAAACCACTGACTGCGCTGCAGCAAATTTCCCGAAAATTATTGCCCGAGAAAGGCAAAAAGAGGTGTTTGAATCTCTCGCTCGACACTCACGAACTTATGAAGATCAGACGGGAAACGCCACTTACGCCAGCATCTTCGTTAGAACTGAGAAACATGAACGTCAAAATTCGAGAGCTGGTAAGACGCGACCTCAGACGCTACAACACCCCTGTCATCGAGGACGTAATTGAACAGAACAGGGGCACCAAGGTCTTTGTCCAGCACCTCAGAAGACCTCGTCTAACGAAACTTAAAACAGCGAGTGACAATACCATGACCTCAAGGTTCGAGATTCTTGAGAAAATTGAGTACTTTTACACAGACCTCTATGCATCACGGACACAAAAGACCCACAGGCCCAAGCAAGAATGACCACAGAGCCCCGTTAACCCGTCACTATACGGAGGATATACCGGACACCGACCAGGGCAAGGTCAGGACGGCTCTCAACTGAAACCTAACAAATCTCCTAAAGAGGACGGAATTACGACTGAGCTTCTTAAAGCTGGCGGGACTCCAGTTCTCAAAGAGCTGACGAGTCTCTTTAATTCCGTCCTCCAACAGGGACAAACACCTCAAGCGTGGAGTCCCGCTCGCGGTGACTCTGTTTTTCAAAAACGGTGACAAGACCTTGTTAAAGAATTACAGACCCATCTCACTCCTGAGCCATGTTTACAAGTTGTTCTCGAGAGCAGTCACAAACCACCTCGCCGGAAAACTCGACGAGTTTCATCCTAAGGAGCAAGCCCGGTTTTGTAAAGGCTTTTGTACCGTAGACCACATCTATACTGTTAGGTAGATTGTGCAGAAGACAAACGAGTACAATCAGCCGCTGTGTATTGCTTTCTTGGACTACGAGAAGGCCTTCGACTCTATCAAAACCTGGGCCGTCCCGGATGTTCTGCAACTGTGTCGTATTCATTGATTGGCGATATTATATATTGAGATATTGAGGTGTTTGTATGATACCGCTACCATGACCGTCCATTTGGAGGATAAGAGGATCAATCCTATAGCACTGCGTAGAGGTGTAAGATAGGGCAATGTAATATCCCAGAAACTCTTCACCAATGTGCTTCAGGACGTTTTTAAGTCGCTGATTTGGGATGGGTGGGGCGTGATTATAAACAGTGAACGCATCTCACACCTTCGGTTTGACGACGACAACGTCATAGTTGACGAAACGCTGGTACAGTTGGGCGGGATGCTGCATAGTCTAAGCGAAGAACCCATAAACATCTACCTTGGGCAGGTTATAACACTTGAAACGAGTAACTTGGATTAAGAAAGTCAGAAGGTTTCGCTTGGGCTGGGCAGCATTTAGCAAACTGCGTCAGGTTTTCTAAACGCCGATACCGCAATGCCTGAAGACGAAAGTTTTCAACCTGTGCGTTCTACCCTTAGAGTAAATATTAGAAGGTACCTTCTAATATTATACTCTAAGGTTCTACCAGTTATGACCTACGGTGCCGAGACGTGGACACTCACAGTGGGGCTAGTCCATGCACTTAAAGTTGCGCAACGAGCGATGGAACGAGGTATGCTTGGGGTGTCTCTGAGGGATAAGATCCGAAACGATGTTATCCGTCAGGGAACAAGATTGGTCGACATAACTTGCAGAGTATGCGCTTTGAAGTGGCCGTGGGCAGGCCACATCTGTAGAAGAACTGATGGCCGATGGAGCAAGCGAGTTCTTGAGTGGAGACCGTGACTTGGTAAACGTGGGGTAAAACAACCCCCTGCCAGATAGAGCGACGACCTAAAGAAGGTTGCAGGCATTGACAGGATACGCAAAGTGCAGGACCGTGTGTTGTGACGAAATTCGGGAGAGGCCGATGTCCAGCAGTGAACTGCTATAGGCTAAATGGTTTGATTAATTGATTAAAAGCGTAGAGATTTCCTTATTTAAATCATCTAGTAATTATTCATACTTATGGAACTTGGGACATCACACGAAATACATTTACTTACATTTTCACACCGACGTTTCGAGCACGTTGCTGCGCCCGTGGTCGCGGTTTGACTGTGAGTCCAACCGCGACCCAATGAATTTCGTGGGAAGTCCAGAGTTCTATCAGTACGAGTGTAAAAAACCGCAATAGTTTACAAATAACACCTAGTAATTGGTTAAGTTCTAAATAAGTAGGCATATTTATTATCCTGGGACATCCTTCCGAGGGTTTACCCGGTGCTCCCGACCATAGACTGTTGGGCGTTACGTGAAGTTTTTTAGTCGGTAGGAGTCCGGCATACTATCGATGAAGGATTTTCCCTTACGTCAAAAAAAAGGTATATATATTATTGAATTGCGTGATCTTTTGAAATAGTTATTTCTGTTATTTTGCGACATTTATAATACCTACTATGTGTAGGTCGGTCCTTGGCAAGTCTCAGGTGCGTTTTTGCTGCAGATACTTGTTAGGTACATCATAGAAATCGAAATTTAATTATGAGTGCATTCATAACCTCAGCAAATTGAAACTGGGTATAAATAAAGTACTTATTGCTTATTTTAGATGCTTTTTTCTCTTTTAACTATTTTCTAAAAAGAAAATTTGTGTTTTGTCCCTAGAATGGGTTTTGTTTGTGCAATACTGTAAACCAGTAAGCTTTTAAAACAATAAAGATACTATCTTAATTATTTTCTCCTTACGTTCTTGGTTTTATTTTGGTATTTATCAGTAGCATAGGAGGGATTACAGTTAAAAAATCATAATGTAATGATAATTGACTAGTGGTTATTGGGTTTTTCCTTTGATTAATATTTTATGGTTTTGTTGGAAAACTTGTTTTTCCACATCCCTGTATCTTAGGCTGCATGGCGCTTCAGTTGTTTTTCCTCCAAGCTAGATCACCCATTGCTGGTCACTTAATGTGTTTTTCCTTGCGTTTGTCAAGATACTGGTGCTGTGGTTAATGCGTTTTTCCTTGCGCAGTATTTAATGAAAAAAACTGAAGCGACACATAACTCCTCTTATAATGCTTAGGGATTTTTTTAAAGTTTAATGAAAGAAAGTCTTTAAAAAATTAAGAAACGATTTTTTCGCTGGTTTTTCTAACTCCAAATTAGAATTTTTTATGAATTTTTTTCGAAAAAAATTAACTTTGATTGGCTCTCCTGTAAAATTCGAAAAATGTCGCTTCAAGTGTTTTTCCTTTTTACCGTCGATATTATTCACGGTAGTTAACTTCCATTGCACAAAGATTTTTACAACTTCGCCGTCACGAGAGCGGTATGTCAGGAACCGGGATAGCTAGAGAGCTGAAATTTACACAAATATTTTGTAGTTGGTATTTGGATTTACTATGAGTTACTATAATCGTACCGTCTTACACAAAGTGTAAACTACCAGTTTTTAATGTGGCATTTTCTCCTATCTCTTTCAATTGCTTATAACATCTAGGTACTGGTTTTTGAGCTTGCGATTGCTGGTTAAAATGTCCCGAAATTCAGAGTCAGAATCACCCTATTGAACCTTACAGTCACCCTTAAATTGACAGCTTAGCTAAAGAACCGAGATTGTAAGATGTCAAGGTTTAAAAATAAAACAGTGGCTTATCAAAAATAATATTTACTTATCATGTTTCAATATCCTGGCAAGGGTCTTCTAACTGGCCACCCTTTCTGATGAATTGTACTAATCCTTCTATATGTTGGACTCGTGTACCTCTGCATAGTTTTTCTTTTGACTTTAAGCTTGTTATTGTGGGGTATAAGACCGATTGGAGTCAAAATTACCATTGTCTCCTGCAAAAATATAGATCTTTGTGATAAATTTTATAGATCTAAGAAGTAGTAAATAAGTTGTTTAATGTACATAATTGAACTAAAAAAAATTGGGTATCAATGTATTATGACAAGCCCTTCAGTATCATTTTTTTATTGCAGTCATAAATTTGAGAGTCAGATAATAAATTACAATTTTGAACTATCTAAGCGTTAATCTTTATTGAGGTAAGAGAACTGTTGAACAAATTTTATCCTATGCTTATGTACTTATTAGACAGCTCTTTGTTCGATTTAAAAACTGTTCATTGATTTTAATCCTTCAGCTGGCTAGGAAACCAAAGTTTTGTAAATGATTTTAGGATAGAACCAGTTCAAAATGCGGCCCTATTGAGAAGAACTTGCAAGAAGATAGGTACGTAGGCAATATATTTGAGGGATGACAATGTTGTATTTTCTCCACGGGAGGTTATCAATCAATACATATAATAAAATCGTAACTGGTCGCTGTCTGTACATGGAAGATAAATAAGAAAAAATATTATAGGGGGGCTTTATGAACGCAATAGAACCCAAAACAATGATTTTTAGAATTTTTGTCTGTTTGTCTGTATGTCTGTATGTCTGTATATCTGTTTGTCTGTACGGTTGTGCACGCTAATCTCAGCAACCGCTCAACCGATTGCAATGCGGTTTTTTTTATTGTGTTGAGGTTTGCTCCAGTTAACATTTAGCGTTTGTTTTATGTAAGTAGGTTTAGAAATAAAAGAGTTATAACACTTTTAAGAATTAGATATTTTGAAAATTTTAATTGTAGGGGTTTCTTTGAATGTGAGTGAACCTAAACTGGCGTGTTGGCTTAATCATAAAAGAGCCGAAGGCGTGGACTGAATTGTTTTAAAATAGACTTAATCATTAAGCTCTTTTATGATTAAGCAAACAGGGCAGTTTCAGACGATGCTTGATGACTCTGATGAAGAAATACCTTTCCTTTCATACACCTTATGTGACGTAAACGAAGTTGCGGGCTCAGCTAGTCGTAAATAAATGTTTGTCCTACAAGTATAGCAATTACACTCGAGCTGCTGACCCTGCAAAATTCTTTGATACCAATTAAGGGGCGCGTCCGCAAAAAATGCACTTAGGATTTTGGAAATATTCATGAACTCACTTCATGGTCTAAGAGCCAGCGGCCCCCAGGCATTCGGTAAAGTATAAAAGCTGTAAGTTTCTCAATGTATATCCCTAACACAGGTAAGAACGAACCCCGTCTATGAAACTTGGGTCGCGGTGGCTTTCGCAGGTATCAGGTAATAAAGGTGTGTAAAATTGTGTGTTAAATTTGTTAAAGTATAAAACTCAGTTTTTACATATTTTACTTATAATAATCCTAAAAGTCACCTTGTCGAAAGCCAGACACTTCGTACGGTTGCAACCCTCTGCCAGACACCCTTAAAGTATATTTCATTATTACTATACTTACGGTATAGTATAAAAGCTGCAATTTATATATGTTATTTGGAGAACTATCAAATGATGTTTTCTCAATAGCCAGACAGTTTCAGTAGTTCCTTAAAAAGTTAAAGTCTAATGTAGGTGCGAGCGCGAGGGATATTATGTGTCAGCGGGTGCGAGTGAAATACCGCGTTCGGTCCACTGCGACGTTTTATTGCGCATCAGCTGTCATTAATAGTGTACTAGATGAGGCGCGCGGCTTCGCCCGCGTGAAAATCGTTACCCGTTCCCGCTTCCCGTGGGAACATTTTCCCGGGATGAAAAGTCTATGTGTTATTCCAGATTATAAGCTATCGCTGTACCAAATTTCAGTCAAATCCGTTCAGCCGTTAGAGCGTGATTGAGTAACAAACATCCAAGTATCCAAACATCTTCACAAACTTTCACATTTATAATATTAGTAGGAAGTAGGATAATGAGAACTATTTTCTAGATTTACTATGAAAATTCACTATGAACAATAACTAAGAATCAACGAATAAATGTTTAGAAAATTCTTTTATACAATTTTTGTGTTTAGGAATCATTAAATTAACACTCCAATAATATACTTAAATAATTATTTTAATAATAGTTTTTGGAATAATATAATTAATCTAAAACCTACAATAATTAATGGAAAAATATTTCGAAGATATTCTATGACTCGTGGTCGTCGATATCTTGAGTGTCCTCATCACCGCTGCTCCAATCTGTGGGTTGGTCGTTATCAATATCGTCTTCTTCGCCAGTTTCAGATTCAGTTGGGTGAAGAGCTGGATCCAAGGTTTTTTTTTATACTACTTAGGTGGCAGACAAGCTTACGGCCCACCGGAAGGTTGGTAACCGTAGCCTATAGACGTTTGCAACACCAGGGGAGCTACACACGCGCTGCCGACCGGGGCGCAGGTTGTGACGACTCACAGTTGAAATTTTTAAGCCGCCCATTAGGCCTTCAATTTGGCTTAACGACTATCATTTTACTGACAACCGGGACCAACGGCTTATCATGCCTTCAGAAGCACGGAAACGCTCGTTATCTGAAACTAACAGAAACTGGCGAAGAAGAGGATACTGATAAGGACCAACCCACAGATTGGAGCAGCGGTGATGAGGACACTCAAGATATCGACGACCACGAGTCATAGAATATCTTCGAAATATTTTTCCATTAATTATTGTAGGTATTAGATTAATTATATTATTCCAATAACTATTATTAAAATAATTATTTAAGTATATTATTGGAGTGTTAATTTAATGATTCCTAAACACAAAAATTTTATAAAAGAACTAGCTGACCCTCGCAACTTCGTTTACGTCACATAAGGTTTGCGAAAGGAGAGGTACTTCTTCATCATACTCATCAAGCAGCGTGTGTGAAACGGCCCTGTTTGCTTAATCATAAAAGAGCTTAAAGATTAAGTCTATTCTAAAACAATTCAGTCCCCGCCTTCGGCGCGGACTGAATTATTTTACAATAGCTTTAATCATTAAGCTCTTTTATGATTAAGCCAACACGCCCGTTTAGAATTACCCTCACATTCAAAGGAATCCTTGAATTCCAGGTTTTGCAAAAGTTGAGATGTCTCTAATTCCTGAACTACAAAACCTTCAACGTTGGCACTTGTGTGAAATATTCTTTAAAGTATTTCCTTTATAACACTGAAAAAATTTTTGGAATCGGACCACGAATTGAGCAGTTACAACTAAAAAACCGTTTTGTCTTTCATCCCCTCTCCCAAAGGAACCGCGCAAAATATGGGGATCAAAAGTATTCAAGAACCTTCCTTGGACAATAAGCTCAGACTGTACCATGTATCATTCAAATCGGTTCAGTAGTTTCGGCGTGATACTTATTCGGGATACAGACAGACAGACAGACAGACAGACATGAAAATTTTAAATTACGTTTTCGGCTTCGGTATCGATTAGAGAACGCCCTACACTTCAAATTTTCAAAATATCTTCCATGTACAGACTCTCGACCCTCAACAGTTTTATTATAAGTATAGATTTTCTAAACATTTATTCGTTGATTCTTAGTTATTGTACATAATGAATTTTCATAGTAAATCTAGAAAATAGTTCTCATTATACACAATAAATGACAGCTGATGCGCAATAAAACGTCGCAGTGGACCGAACGCGGTATTTCACTCGCACCCGCTGACACATAATATCCCTCGCGCTCGCACCTACATTAGACTTTAACTTTTTAAGGAACTACTGAAACTGTCTGGCTATTGAGAAAACATCATTTGATAGTTCTCCAAATAACATATATAAATTGCAGCTTTTATACTATACCGTAAGTATAGTAATAATGAAATATACTTTAAGGGTGTCTGGCAGAGGGTTGCAACCGTACGAAGTGTCTGGCTTTCGACAAGGTGACTTTTAGGATTATTATAAATAAAATATGTAAAAACTGAGTTTTATACTTTAACAAATTTAACACACAATTTTACTAACCTTAACTATCTGATACCTGCGAAAGCCACCGCGACCCAAGTTTCGTAGACGGGGTTCGTTCTTATCTGTGTTGGGGACATACATTGAGAAACTTACAGCTTTTATACTTTAACGAATGCCTGGGGGCCGCTGGCTCTTGCTCTATCATTAAATGACACTAAAATGGAACCTTAAATTCTTAATAGATGAGACTACATTAACACCGTGCGTTTTTACAAAATAATTATTTACATTAGAAAAAATACCTCTCAAAGTTATTAAAAATCATCGAAATAGCAGGATTAATCAAATTGAAAAATGTAAATTTCGATGATTTTCAGAGATTTTTTTTGCAAGTAAATAATTATTTTGTAAAAAGCGCACGGTGTTAATGTAGTCTCATCTATAAGAATTTAAGGTTCCATTTTAGTGTCATTTAATGAAGTGAGTTCTTGAATATTTCCAAAATCCTAAATGTCTCTTTGTGCATTTTACGGACGTGCCCCTTAACAAGAATCTCATGATGTGGACCTGAAACAGTAAGCTCATTCCGGGCTCCGAACATAAAATATGAGAATTAACACTCAAATACTCAGCAAACGCGACTCAGCATAAGCAGGGTGCACATGCTGAGTTTTTAAGTGTCTAAACCTTCAAATGGCTGGATGTTTGTTACTCAATCATTCTCTAACGTCGGAAAGGTGGCTTTATCTTTCTTCCTGAAGCAATAGTAAGAGTATTAGAATCAGAGAAGAATTCCACGCGGGAAAAGTCGTAGCCATCAAGTAGTGTAAAGGTAGAACTAGATTTACAAACGTTTGGAAATCCAGCCTGGATATACTCCATCAACGCAGGATATGCTTCCTCCAAGTAAGACATGAGTTCCGGGTGAGTTTTACGGTTATTCAGGCCCTTCTCGATATCTTGGATACTCCATTTAGAAATATCGATGCCCGTTTGTGTCACTTTAATCGTATTCTGCAAAGTTAAATTAGTGATTATAAAGTCAAAGTGTATTTCAAATCAAATCACGTAGATACTTTACAGTAGAGCAGTTTAAAGTTAGATTTTGACCTGTAATGATAAATTAAAATGATGTAATGAAACTCGTCAATGCATGAGGTAGCAAAATTTATGTGCTTTCTTGACCGTATAATTGCATTAAATTATTTAATACTAGCTTTTCCCCGCGGCCTCGGCCGCGTAGAAGTCGCTATCGCGTAAAATCATAACCCTCCGCAGTTGGTTAAAAAGTAGCATATGTTCTTTCCAGGGCCTTGAACTATCTCTATAGCTAATTTTATCTTAATCGCTCCAGCCGTTTAGGTGTGAAAGCGTAACAGACTGACAGAGTTACTTTCGCATTTATAATGTTAATACGAACATTTTAATAAATTTCACATTCGATGATGTACCTTGTTAGATATATGTATGACTAGCTGATGCCCGCAGCTTCGCCCGAGTGAAATTTGTTCCCGTTCCCGCTTCCCGTGGGAACTTATTCCCGGGATAAAAGTAGCTTAAGTTACTTTTTTACATAAGCTATCTGCCAGTGAAAGTCCCGTCCAAATCGGTCCAGCCGTTCCAGAGATTAGCCGGAACAAACAGACAGACAGACAGACAAAAATTTTAAAAATATATATTTAATTCATATGCATGTAGTAGAAAGCGGTTATTTAATATTACAAACAGACACTCCAATTTTATTTATTTGTATGTATAAATGTATAGATTATGTCATAGGTAAGAGATAAACAACCATAAGAAACTTAAGTACATTTTGTATGCCTCAAGCAGGAATGCGATATTGTCGATTTATGTACATACATGTGCATGCTATTTATATTCGAGTAAAGTTGCGCCATCTAGTTCAATTTCAGTGAACATGGACTCAAATAGTGCAGGGAATTATAGATCTTAAGCAATGTTATAGGCCATGATCACTTTCTATGGTTTTCGTTACTCAAAGTGTGTAGTATCGATTGTGTTCGACTCAAAACTGTGTTAACTTGGATGTTTGTAATATAAGCCCCGCAAGTTGGCATTGCGCTGGAACCTTGTCATAATGACAGGTAAGTGACGTCATCGTGACGTAGCGCGAGCGCGGGCTGGCTTCGCGGAGCTGCGTACGCAATTTTTTTTAGCACTGACGGCTCGACGGACATACGTCACCAAGATGGCCGCCAAGCGCAATATCAACGTGCGGGGCTTGTACTACATAATATAGTGTGGAAATATAATTCGGCGGTTGTTTCTTTTTAAAAATAAAGGAATGTCTCTTTTATGTGTCAACTTAAGGATTTAAGAGCTTATCAGACGCCAAATTTTTGAAAGAAGATATACATTTTAGCGTGCAAGAAAGAGAGAGATGCGATCTGTTTGCGGGCGTTTCTAACGAAATAAATTAATAATAAAAAAGCTATAACCAATATTAAAAAAGTGATCTAGTGCAAATGAAGATTTTACGATTGTCTTTCTTATAAATATTTTTTTTTATAATATATAAAAAAAACTCAAAACTTATGAGATCTAGGTTAAATTTTCAAGAAATCAAGGTATTTTCTACACAAATCTATCACGGATTTTATCAGCAATCGTGTTTCTAGCCTAGAGCGTTTTTAGTTCATGAACTGAAGTTGTCTGTGTTAAAATTTTAATTTATTAAACCTCACGAGTCTTGAGATCTAGATCAAGGTAATAGTCTATTTGGCGTCAGACGGGCTCTTAAGGTAGAGTTTCTCCAAGGTCCAACATATTTTTCTATACTGTATATTATGCATTATAGATTAGTGTAATAATTTTAACAGACATTTTTACAGATTCGATACTGTACTCGTACGTAGTCACAGTGGATTGAATTGATCCACAAAATGTTTGTTTCGGATTTAAAAAATATATTAGTTTTCTAGTTCCTATAGCACAAGATTAAATTTCAATGGCACAATGTGATTAGCAGTAGCTTAATGCAGTAAAGTAGGTACCTTTCCTTTACCTCTTCTAGAGTTTTCCAAAAGTTCCTCATACGCAGTAGAGATCGCATGACCTAATGCAAAGTCTCTTGCTTCGTCACTCGTCTTGATTCTGTTTAAATCAACGTATTCCAAAACTGATTTAGGGTTTTGATCTTTCAACTCTTGAATTGTCCACACAAGTCTTCCAGAAGGTGATGGAATTACGAATTCGGAAGTTCCCTGAAAAGTATATAAAATACTAGCTGACCCACGCAACTTCGTTTGCGTCACATGAAAGTGAGAAAGATGTATGGTATAATGTTAATGTGGTGCACGTCGCTTTCATTCATTGGAGCTGACCCATACATCTTCGTTTGCGTCTCTTATGAGAGAAAGAGAGAGGCATGGTATTAATATTTAAATATCATGTTTCCCGTCGCGTCACGTAGCGTCGCTAATATTTAAAATCTTATTAAGAAGGATAGTCCACGTCAGCTATGTTTTATTTTAATTTTAGCATTGATTCAAATCAGTCAGTCAGGTCTTTCACGTTTATAAAATATACTAGCGGACGTCACACGGTTTCAACCGCTTAGTTCCCGTTCCCGTGGGAATACGGAAATAAAATATGCCTATGTTCACCGCAAAGAGTGTAGGTTCCCAACAGTGAAAGAATTTTTCAAATCGGTCCAGTAGTTACGGAGCCTATTCGTTACAAACAAACAAACAAAAAAACAAAAACAAATCTTTCCTCTTTATAATATTAGTATAGATATTAGATATTCATCGTTATTTATTTCTAAAAAGACGCAGGTGTACGAAGTTTCATGCTTCTAACTTTGAAAGTGACGAACTTTTCATACAAACGTTCATCACTTATTTTACCCTCTTAGTAGTAAATTTGTGAAAAACGCTGATACACGTGTTTATTTATTTCTTAAAAACGTAGGTGTATAAAGTTTCATGCTTCCAACTTTGAAAATGGCGAACTTTCCTTACAATTTTTTTGTGTTTTAACACCTATTTTACCCTCAATAGAAATAAGCTGAGTAGAAATTTTGAAATAAGCTGACAAACGTGTTCATTGATTTCATAAAAGACACAGCTTTTTGAAATTTTGTGCATCTAGCTCTGAAAATGACGGATTTCATACAAACTTCCATCCCTTATTTTAGCTCTTTAGTAGCAGAATTTCTAAAAATCCTTTTTTAACCGACTTCAATAAAAGGAGGAGGTTATTAAATTCGACCGTATATATTATATTTTTTTTATAAATAGTTTTAGGGTTCCGTGCCCAAAGGGTAAAAAACGGGATCCTATTCATGAGACTTCGCTGTTTGTCTATCTATCTGTCCAGCACTAGGCTGTACCTCATGAATGGTGATAACTAGAGAGCTGAAATTTTCACAGATTATGTGCCTCTGTTGCCGCTATAACAACAAATACTAAACAAAAAAAAATTTAAGGGGGCTCCCATATGAAAAAACGTGATTTTTTGGCGTTTTTTGATACATGGCCAGTTTTATTACTCAATACTATCTGACTTAAACTAAGCTGTTATATTATTGTGTTAGGATCTAAACGACTATAGATTTGAAAATACTTAACACCGTACATAAAAGCCTACGAACGTAAAGAGGCACATCACAGAGCAGCCAATTTAAGGACTACTGTCAGAAGTCTTACGGACTGTGGAGTGGCCCCCAATCGCTAGATGCGCCACGGCTTTTCATCAGCCTGGCGACGTCTACTGCCGAGCTTAATATAAAAAAAACCGGCCAAGTGCGAGTTGGACTCGCCCATGAAGGGTTCCGTAGCAGCAAGTTCTTTGAACTTCAAGAACTACAAGAACTTTAATATCATGTTATAAAAGTTTTTGTAGTTCGTTGTAACTTTCATTGATGTTTTAGCACGTTCGCGGTGGTAGTGATATTTCTAGGCGAAAATTGCGGTTTATGACGTATTTAAAAAAAACTACCAGTTCGATCTCGTTCAAACCAATTTTCGCTGGTAGATTTTATGGCAATGTACATCATATATTTTTTTTAGATTAATCATTCTCTTAGTTTAGAAGTTCGAGGGGGTGGGGACACATTTTTCCAGTTTGGAAGTGTCTCTTGCGCAAACTATTCACTTTAGAAAAAAATATGTTAGGAACCTCGTAAGCATTTTTGAAGACCTATCTATAGACACCCCACGCGTATGGGTTTATTAAAAAAAATTTTTGAGTTTCAGTTCTGAGTATGGGGACCCCCAAAATTAACTGCTTTTTTTCTAGTTTTAGTTCACAGAATACATCTACTTACCAAGTTTCAACAGCATAGGTCTTATAGTTTCGGAGAAAAGTGGCTGTGACACACGGACGGACAGACAGACAGACAGACATGACGAATCTATAAGGGTTCCGTTTTGCTATTCGGCTACGGAACCCTAAAAACGACGTTTGTTGTATGAAAGCCTCCCTTAGATGTCCATTTTATTCTAATAAAATCGTTTGTATTAAATCAAAATAAACAGCTCGATGTTCTTAAGCATTTCAAGCAGCGTGGAGCGCTGTGTCATTGCTGCGAACCTCGCAGTGCTGGCACTCGGCCGGGGTTTCCCGGTGTCTTTGCCTCAGATACCTAGCGAAAGTACCGTGCCGGGTAAGTTTCTGTGACAACCGTTACGAGAGAGCATCATGTCTCCTCTCCAGCTACTCGTCCATGACCGGTCTGACGGCCGCAATAGTGGCGAATCTTCTCTTTGGTTGCTCAACTCGCACCTTCCAAGTCTCCATGATTTCCTCGTGGAGCTGGAACCGCTGCGCCTCGATTTCTCAAGAAGCAGGCCTTTGGCCCCGCTCCATCGCTTCTTTGCGCCATCTAAATAGTGACGCAAGTTCTGTCGCTTCCAGGTTCCATGGAGAGGTCCCGGCTAGGAGACATGCCGCCTCACCTGAGATCCTGCAGTATCGCCTTATCACTCTGATGGCCATCGCCCTCTGCGGACTCAGCAAGCTAGCCACATTGCTGGCCGTTGGCCATGCTCCACACGATCCCCAGGTACTGTCTCTTGTAGGGAGCGTTGGGTCCCCTGATAGTGGGCATCAATCGCGCGAGTGCGGCTGAATCCCCCCCTCAGTTTTGAGACCAAACTTCGGACGTGATGTCAGAAGTTTCACCGGCCATCGAGTACGAGCCCCACATACTTCATCGAGGGCTCGATGCCGATGCTGAGGCCCCGTACCTGTAGACTGGATCCCGCAGGTGGCCCCATCTGAGTTTCGTGGAAGCATTGCGCCTCGGATTTGTAAAGGGTGACCTCAAGACCCAGCCACCGTATCCGACCCACAACTTGAGCAACCCCTACCGTGGCGTTTAGTGCTGCTTCTCAGTGCGTTGCTCCCCGCGCCGTGACGAGGGTGACCAAGCAACACCTAATCGTAACCGATGTTCCACAGGAGCGTTCTTAATGCCGATCCCTGCGGAACACCGCACGACACATCTCGCCGACCCGGCCCTTGCCAGCTCAGGTAAGTAATGGCCCTCTCGGAGAGATAGGCCCCGACAATTAGACGGAGGTAGGGAGGCGCTGTGAAATAATACGCTCTCGTCGAGCAACACGATCGGCCGGTACTCTGATGGGGAGTCTGCCGGCTGCCCGCCGAGAGCCAGGATCCACGCTCGGCCTGGAATGCCGTCGGGTCCAGGGGCTGTGTATCTGCGGGATTTAAGCCACAGTACAGCCGCCCTTAACTCACTCTCCGTGACTGCGACACGTCGTTGTTGCTGCATTCTGCGTTGAGGCTTGTGAGCCATGCGCGGAGGAATGTGTTCCTCCGCTCTTGATGGGGACAAGGAACCTAGGACCCCATCCAGCCACTCCGGCTGGAGACTCTGGTTATGCGGGACCCTTAGGGCGTAATTTGCCCGTTACCATAAGGTATGGGCGCCCCCATGGGTTCCGCTCCAGGGTATCCAGCAGCTCATCGCGGCCCAACTTCTGGACCTCTTAATGGCTGTTTGAAGGGCCCTTTTTGCCTCCTTGTACCCATCATAGAGTTTCCTCCTCCTCCGTCTGTTTGCTGTCGCATCGTCTAGGCGGCGATGCCTCCAGCGGAACCTGGTTTACCGGCGACGCGTGGTAACGCACTCCTCGCGCAACTGCGCGTTCTACCAGATGACCTACGGTGCCGAGACGCAATGGAACGAGCTATGCTTGGGGTATTTCTGAGAGATAAAATCCGGAACGATGTTATCCCGTTATCCGTCAGAGAAACAAAGTGGTCGACATAGCTCGCAGACTATGCACTTTGAAGTGGCAGTGGGCTGGCCACATCAGTAGGAGAACCGACGGTCAAACGAGTTCTGGAGTGGAGACCGCGACTTGGTACACGTGGGGTAGGACGATCCCCCGCCCGATGGACCGACGACCTGAAGAAGGTCGCAGGGACTGACTGAATGCGGCAGGCGCAGGGCCGTGTGTTTTGGCGCAATTTGGGAGATGCCTACGTCCAGAAGAGGACTGCTATTGGCTGATTTGATTGCAATAAACCTTTAGGTAACAAACTCTTCCTGTCCATATTAACACGGCAGTATGGTCTGTATCGCGTGTGTAACACTCGGTTCTCTCAGTTTTATTTACGCTACGGTGACCAGTTGCCGTCAAGTGGTCCATAAACTTGTCTTGTAGCATGAGGAAGACAACACCAAAATATGTAATATAAACATTCACATTCACAGCAGCAGCAGCAATTTCGTATTTAGCGTCTTCAAGATATTTCATTTCCTCGTGAGTTCTTCTGCCTGAATAATTTCCAGTCGCGTACGCCAGTTCTGGAAATGTCCATGTTTTCACAACCGGGTTACTAGATGCACCAGCTAAAAGTACCGAGAATATCACTAGGGCCGCCATTGATCTGTTGAAACGAAAGTAAGTTTTTAAGGTCTTTTTTATTTAACGCGAGGAATAGTCTACACGGATGCTATGCCGGACTCTTGCCGACTAAAAATCACACGTACCCTACCAAATGTCTACAGTTAGGAGCCCCGGCAAAGCCCTCGGCAGGATGAGCCCAGGATTCCCCACGGACCTAGACAACCACTGCAGCCTCATCTAGAGGAGGTTCGGGTGCTATCTTGCGTCTTCGGGCGTTATCTCGTTTCTGGGCGTATAGCGTGCGTAAAACTATCACGTCACGCTATGGTTCTGAGCCTGCTTCTGTAAAAACGGTGAGCAGCGGTCCCGCCGTCCTCATGACCCTGGTTATGGAGGCCGATAGTCTTGGGCCAAGTCAAGTATGTGGCGGTAGGAGAGATCTCTCCCGCCCTCTCCCCGCCACCTCTTTCACGAGTATGACCTTCTCGCAGAAAGACACAGTGGTGTGCCACTTACTCCCACTAAAGATCATGGCTCGCACCATAGTCTCCAGCGAGAGAATTTCCATGTCCAAACCTACCACGAGGACCTGACGCTGTTACACCCACGCTGTACACTCACCAATGTGTGAAGCGCTATTTTCTCGCTTCCGCGCAGTCCTGGCCGTGGTCGAATCCCCCGGAGCTGCGTTGGGCACTCCATTGCCTTGGCTCTCCTGGAAGCGGCCATTGTGCAGGCCTCAGGCTCCTACTCGATGGCCGGTGGAACTTCGGACATCACTTCCGAAGACTGGTCCCAAAACTGAGGGGGGCATCAGCCGCACACATCAGGGGACCCAACACTCCCTACAGGAGACTATATCTGGGGATCGTGCGAAGTATGGCCCTATACGGGGCCCCCGTATGGGCGGAGATCCTGACGGCCAGCAATGTGGCTAGATTATTGACCCCGTAGAGGGCGATGGCCGTCAGGGTGATAAGGGGATAGCACGATCTCAGGATAGGCGGCATGTCTCCTAGCCGGAAGCCCGGGACCCCTCCATGCGACCTGGAAGCGAGAGCCCTTGCATCACTATTTAGATGGCGCAAGGAGGCGCTGGAACGGGGCCAAACCAAAAAAAGGGTACTTAGTTAAGTCTGTACTATCTAGTCAATAGACCTGCGTCTCGAGAATTCGAGGCTCAGCGGTCCCAACTCCACCATGAAACCGTGGAGACCTGAAAGGTGCGACTTGAGCATCCCCCCTTTGGTTGTTAAAGTCGCACCTTCCTAGATGGTCTAGACTTAAACTAAGTACTATTAGTTATTCTGTAATAAAATAAAAGTAATAACAGCTGAAGTGCTGATATATTTAAGACAAATTTCGACGATTCCTTTAGGCAACTTTACAAATGGATGCAATCACGCCTATATCCTCGAGAGGACAGGGAGAGGTGAATACACAATACATCCACTCTTTTTAAGTAGTTTAGTTGCAAGCCTATTGCCACCTCTGGGTGAATAGGTACATGAGAAAATCTATGTCCAACCCATAGATTTAGAA
Organism: Miltochrista miniata; assembly: GCA_933228765.1. Classification (NCBI taxonomy): domain Eukaryota; kingdom Metazoa; phylum Arthropoda; class Insecta; order Lepidoptera; family Erebidae; genus Miltochrista; species Miltochrista miniata. The sequence continues at coordinate 10,463,919 of OW121765.1, forward strand.
TTTTTCGGTACTCATTCTAAATCTATAGTCTAACTGGTTAGTTAGACTTTAATTGGTTTAATGTAATACGAACCAAAATTCCAACAACCAGGACAGGATGTGCAATGCAGTCTGAACCACCGTGTAGGTAGGTAGACTTAATAATATATTTATCGAGGTAATATTTTATGACATTACTGCTACAATAGCTACTTTTAAAATGTAATAGCAGTTTTTATGCTCTTTACGTAATGTGTATGTAGAGAGAGAATATGTGACTTCGTCCACGTGAAAAATGTGTAGGTATTATAAGTAATAAAAATTTTAATTGCTCTCTATAGAGTCCATAGAATTGGTGCTAGCCAAAATCTGCGAAGAACCTTAGGATATCCTCCCGATAACTTATTCGGGTGCCCTGCGCTTGATGGATGAAGGTAGAAGCAGTGTGTAGTATAAATTGGTTAGAGGAAGTAGCATGATGAATCATAAACACGTGTTTAAAAATGCTACCAATACTGTGACCAGATGGCACTTACCTCGGCATAGTCAATAACACTACAGTCAAAGACTTCTGTATAAACTGAGGTAGACACGCCGTACTCTAACAAACGAGATTTCAAAAGCAATCCTCAAACACACACATTGCTAAGACTACACTCACAAATCTATACTAATATTAAAAAGTTTTTTTTTTGTTTTTTTGTTTGTTTGTAACGAATAGGCTCCGGAACTACTGGACCGATTTCAAAAATACTTTCACTGTTGGGAAGCTACACTCTTTGCGGTGAACATAGGCTACATTTTATTCCCGTATTCCCACGGGAACGGGAACTACCCGGGTAAAACCGCGTGACGTCCGCTAGTAAATAATATTTACGTAATTGTCACCACAATAGCAATATGCGAAAAGAACAAGAGTAAAAGAGAAGGCGTATGGACTACGATTGCAAGCCGAGTACTCTCGAAGTTTTGACTCACTACAGTGCAAGCAACGCTGCTAATTAGCTCAGTTTATAGGTTTCAAAAATCAGTGCGTAGGGCATGTCTACCTCAGTTTATATAGAAGTCTTTGACTACAGTAGACCCGCAGTAATCGGACAAAAGTTTTGCAGGGCGGTGTCAGAGTATCTAATTTGTCGGATTATAGAGTGCTCCCCAAGAGCCCCTATAGTTCAGAATTTTTTACATTAGAGTAATATATATATATATGTTTATTTTCTCTTCCACAAAGGTACAATTAGTCTAAAGTTATACAAAATAAGTACCTTGTAATCCGAAAAATTACAGATCCAAAAATAAGATTCCATGTGTTATTATCTCTGAAATACCTACAAATCATACAGACGTCGAATTTAAACAACACCAAAATATTTAATAACTTTTACATTGTGAAATAGGAATTCTGATTGAAGCGAGTTAGGAGACCACTACCAGTACAGAACTGCTGACGATGCATCGTACCACATTCGGAGCCTCATAGTAACAGCTGACGATGCATCGTATGACTTCGTGCGTCATTCACGAAACTTCATAATTGTTAATTTAGCAATAAGTGTAATTAAGCAATAAATCTATTTGTAATTCAGTCTTGTAGAACCTATTTAGTAGTAAACATTGTTCTTAATAAATAAATAAATCTTTTTTTAATAATAAATCCGTTCGACGTTACTTAACTGGCGCAGTCGGTAGGATCGCGACACTCAGCTTGAATCCAAATCTTCTAGCTTTGAGTGAACGGTTTTTATCGTTATTTCCGCGACCGAAAGAACTTACGAACGTCGAAAACCTGCGGGACTCCGGAGAATTGGAAGATCGCTGTTCTACAAGGCCCGGCTGGAGATGCAGAGAGTACTGGGGTGAGTACTTGTTGTTTTCCCAGTTACCTGTGCTATATTTCCTTCCGTAAATTTATAATTGTTCACTGTGTGTTTGTACGTAGTCTAAAATCGCTACAAACAAATAACTTGGTGCTCTAATTAAATTAATTAGGTAATAGTGTGTTCGTATAACGCTGAAATCGCATTATACGTCCCACAAATAGAATAGGTACTGTTTATTATAATAAAAATTCTTTTGTGTTCTTGCATGTGTGTTGTAGCAACAAACGTAATTAGAGTAACTTTTGAATTATAAAGAAATAGCTATCATAACGCTTACAAATACTTATAGGGTAGGCAGTATAGCCCAAAATAAATTAATTTCATTATTCTAACTACTTAGGTACAATTTTTTATTGAGATACAATGGCAATGGCGAGTATCGAGTTAGCTCCCTTAAATTTGTGTCGGATCTTTTACCGAAATACGATGGCAATAGAAAAACCCTTAATTATTTTATTAGCGAGGTAGAGAACGTTATGCTCTTATTAGAAGCACCAGTACGATCCAGTCCGGCACTCATATGTTTAATTAAAAGTAAATTAAGTGGTGCCGCGGTAGATGCCATAGCCTCGGAGGGAATCGTGGATAGTTGGCAAGGACTCAAGTCCGCGTTGACGCGTAGATTAGGAGAACCGCGGAATGAAATACAACTCATGCAGGAATTAACTCGTTTACGCCGTAATAGAAATGAAGACGCTGAGACCTTTGGTAGAAGGTTACGAGAGGTCTTAGATACTCTATATGTAGTCGGCAGACACTCCGATAAGACATACTACGAGAATATGGTTATAGACCAATATGTCAACCATCTCGACTTCCAGGTTTCAATAGGGGTACGCATAGCGAAACCTGAGACACTTGAGGCAGCTATAGTGACGGCTAGACAAGAGGAAGCGCGAATAGCATTTAATAAATTTAATAACAGCTTTAGTTCTCTTTCTCTACAAGCCAAACCGAAAGAATCACCTAAGCCTAGCCATTCGGTGCCCCAAAATAACCAATCATTTGGCCTCAATCGTCATAACCCCCCACGTAATAACTGGACCCCCAACCAGAATCAGCATAAAGGCCCATGGAGACATGGACCCCCTTCAGGTAATGTTCGTCCTAATGGTTCGGGAACGTTTAGGAACTCAGGTAATTTTAGATCTCAACCAAATGTACCCCGCCAACAGGTGAACCCACCTCAGAAGGTCTCTGACGTCACTATGAGGTCAGTTACCAAACCTGAAAAACCCAGTTTTGCTTCTGAAGAGCTATTCTATACACAGCCTAGCCAGGAGCAATGCTACGCTGGCAGTTACGACCCCTTTTACGAAGGTGAGTACTACGGTAGCACGTTACAGGATAACGACCAGGAGTACGCTGACGATGTACCAGTAGGAGATACAAGTTATCAGGATTTTCATCAGGACGAAGATCAACCGAGTCACAGCTGATAAGTACCGTCAACCTCAATCACCATGGCAAAGATCATTTGCCTTACACAGAGCTCCCTGAATTTCATGGTAAGTTTTTGCTAGATACTTGAGCCTCTCGGTGTATGATCTCGCCCGGCGCTATAACTGGCACTAAGTTCGAGAATTTTATAGAACGCGAACCCTTTAAGGTGAAAACAGCCCATGCCGTTACCCATCATGATCACGTCGTAGTATTACCGTTACCGCCACAGTTCATGACCGATAAATCTCATAAATTTCTATTATTTGATTTTGACACCAAATATAGTCTTTTAGGTATGGACTTGTTAAAGGAATTAGGTTGTAGTATAGATTTGAAAAATAAGGTGTTACGGACTACTAATACCGAAATTCCCATCTATTTTGATTACCCCATTAAGCGTATAAAATTTGAACCAAAATGCGAACAATTAATTGTATTAAAAACGAACTATTTGAGTGGACAATATATTTGTGACGATTTCCAGTGGAGTAAAGGACTAAAGACACCCTCCGCGATTGTGACAGTTAAAAATGGAACTTTTAAGACTTCTATCATTAACTCGACGGACAAACCGCAAATCGTACATAACAATTGCCCCTTGACCCTTGAACAATTGCCACCACAGTTATCAGAGCCAACAGATATGACCAATAAACCTAACTCACTTGAGACCAATAATGACATCGACAAAGAACTTTGCGACAATCTAAAGAAGATACGGACTGACCATATGAATGAAGAAGAGAGACGCGAAATCTCTAAACTTTGCTATCAATATAGGGATATATTCTACTCCGAAAATATACCATTGTCTTTCACTAGTGCTGTAAAACACCAATTGCGGCTAACTGACAACACTCCCATCTTTATAAATAAATAATAAATAAATTATTTATTGCATGAAACATGGTATTTTACAGGGTGTTGTTACAATTGATTCAATGCGCTGCATGTTCCGCAGATTCTTCTGCATACAATATTGTACAAGTAGGTAGTGATTTTTTAAATTTGTCAGAAGCTACAGACAGGCTCCACAACAACGTATGGAGATTAAAAAACAAATCGACAACTTACTTAACCAAGGTATAATACGGGAAAGTATTTCACCTTGGTCTTGTCCTGTCCATATTGTCCCTAAAAAACCAGATGCTTCTGGAAAGGTTAAATGGAGACTTGTGATAGATTATAGGAGATTAAACGATAGAATAATAGAGGACAAGTATCCATTACCGAATATCAACGATATTCTTGATAGATTAGGCCGCGCCCAGTATTTTACAACCTTAGATTTAGCGAGTGGTTACCACCAACTTGAGATGCATCCAGAAGATATTGAGAAGACTGCTTTCACGACTGAAAGAGGACACTATGAGTTCCTTAGAATGCCCTTTGGCCTCAAAAATGCTCCCAGTACCTTCCAGCGCCTCATGGACCACATCCTCAGAGGCATAGATAATGTCTTTACCTATCTGGATGATGTAATCATTGCAGCAACTTCTCTACAACAACATAATGAGAAACTCAAACTTGTATTCGACAGGTTCAAACTGCACAATTTAAAAATACAACTAGATAAATCGGAATTCCTCCAAAAACAGGTAAACTTCTTAGGACACGAACTGACTGACCAAGGCCTTAAGCCAAACAAAGACAAAATTAAAGCAGTATTGAACTTCCCTATACCGGAGACACAAAAGGACATTAAAGCATTTTTAGGCCTAGTAGGTTACTATAGGAAATTTATTAGAGACTTCGCAAAGCTGACTAAACCACTGACAGTTTGCCTCAAGAAAAATGCTAAGATCGTTCATACAGATGAGTTCCTTGACGCAGTTAAGAAATGTAAACAGATTTTGACAAATGCTCCTATACTCCAGTACCCAGACTTTGACAAACCATTTATACTCACGACTGACGCATCCGACTTTGCATTAGGTGCTGTACTATCACAGGGAACTGTTGGTTCCGACAAACCGGTAGCATTTGCGTCAAGAACGTTATCTGATACAGAGACTCGTTATTCAACTACAGAGAAAGAACTGTTAGCTATAGTCTGGGCTACAAAATATTTTAGACCCTATTTATATGGTCGTAAATTTACTATATACACTGATCATAGACCCCTAATGTGGCTTATGTCATTAAAAGATCCTAACTCTAAATTAACGCGCTGGAAATTAAAACTCGCCGAGTATGACTACAACGTCGTGTATAAGAAGGGCAAACAGAACACCAACGCTGATGCCTTATCCAGAGTCAAAATTTTCCACAAAAGCATAGACTCATTAGCCGTTAATCTAGGTGACGATGACAATGACTTTATAAATAGAATATTCGAGGAGGCTAGGAGAGAGACGGAGATGAACAATAATTCAGTTGACCCCAACGACAACGTTAGGGAAGATAGGGGTACTGAGGACGTTGACATGAATACGGATACTCAACCTCACGTTGATAGAGACACTGAGACTATTAGTACTGCAACAGTTGACCAACTGATATCTACGAATCATACACAACCAGATAACGAAAATAATGGCATACCAATTCTATCTGATGCTATTGACAGACAACTCAAGCAGTTTTATATTAGGTCTACTCCAGGTTCAGCATACAGAGTAGAGGACAGGTCAACCAATTCTAGGAACGTGATTAAAGATGTATTTATCCCGATCAACAACACAGAATCTGAAATCATCAGGTTCCTGAAAGAACACACGATAGCCAATCGCATTTTCCACTGCTATTTTTACGATGAAAATCTTTACCTTGCATTTTCACGTGTTTATACAACCATCTTTAATGATAGAGGTCCTAAATTGATAAGATGTACATCACGCGTTACTGTCGTCGAGAACAAAACCGAACAGCAAGATCTAATAAAACGGTATCACGAAGGTAAATCATCCCATAGAGGTATTCAGGAAACACATAAACATCTCCATAGAAATTACCATTGGCCACACATGCTGTTGATCATACAAAAATTCATAAATCAGTGTGACGTTTGTCTAAAAGCTAAATACGAAAGAAATCCAGTTAGACCCCCGTTAGCCATTACGGAAACGCCAACCAAACCCTTTCAACATCTGTTTATGGATCTCTATTCCACAGGAGGTGCAACCTTTCTGACTGTAATAGATAACTTTTCTAAATTCGCTCAGGCTATACCTCTAAATGCCACTAGTAGTGTGCACATAACAGAAGCTTTGTTACAGGTATTTTCTATTTTAGGATTGCCTCTCAAAATTACTACGGACTCTGACACAAAATTCGACAACGACGTAATAAAGGAAATTTGTGCTTCTCATGACATTAATATACACTCATACTTATAGAATTCGGGACTTCACGCGAAATACTATTTACTTACATTCTACCGACGTTTGTCCCAGTCCAACCGCGACCACGGGCGCTGCAACGTGCTCGAAACGTCGGTAGAATGTAAGTAAATAGTATTTCGCGTGAAGTCCCGAATTCTATAAGTATGAGTGTTAAAAACCGCGATAGTTTAAAAATAACATTAATATACACTTCACGACACCTTACAATCCAAACTCAAATTCCCCAATAGAACGGTTCCATTCAACTATCGGTGAAATCATTAGAATTCAACGAATGACAAAGAGAAAAACAAAGAACAGGTAATAGACAAGCGCAACCAGGCTGCTGAAGCAATGATGTTCAAGGTAGGTGAAACAGTTTATAAACAGGTTGCCAAAACAACGAGGAGTGATAAGACAAAACCAGTCTTTAAAGGTCCGTATAAAATAATTCACCTGCACCCTAATAATGTAGCCGAAATCATAGGTAGTCACCCAAACTCAAAATCGATTAGAGTTCACTTCAAGCTCTTACGGAGACCACATCTTGTTCCAGGACCTTCGTCGCCGGAGCCTTCGTGCTCTACGCAACCGCAAGCTTGACCCTTAATCCTGTAGATAATGTTAATGGAATCCTCCTATTAAAAGAAGGACAGATCTTAAAGCAGGTTGATACTTTTAGTTTGGCTTGCGTATATAACGTATCATATTTATACGAAACAACCCTTAAGATTATGGCAACTTATGCCGCCACTAAAGCAGCGGAAAATAACGCAGAATTAAATAAGCCATATAAAGATCAAATAGAGAGTAGTATAAGCGCAATAGGTAAGAAAATATTATTTATAGCTCCACACCATAGGTCTAGACGTGGTATTATTAATGGACTAGGTTCTATAATTAAAACCATAACAGGTAATTTGGATAACGAAGACGCTATCAAAATCGAAAACGAAATAGCAAGCATTCGTAATTCAGTTGGTAAAATTAGTTCGTCTCAGAAACAAACAATGTTCATTTCTGAGCATGCCGTAGGTGAGTTTAGTAAACAAATTAAGCTTTTGGACGAGAATCAAAGGAAACTCCTATCAGTCCTGAAAAATGCCACTTTAGATAAGGATGTAGTAAATAAGAGATTGCACTATTTAGATTTATATATTCAGATAGACTTTAGTTTAGAGTTACTCCTAGATAAGTTAATAATCCTGGAAGACGCAATGACGTTTGCCCAGTTAGAAGTAATGCATCCCAGTATAATACCACCCCTTAGTCTTATCAGTGAAATGACGGCTATTGCCAAACAAAATGAATTTAGACCAGTAGACTCCATAAGTATTAGTAATATCCATAGCCTAGAAAAGTCTATTAGCGTCAAAGCCTATAGTACAGAACACACATTAACATTTATATTAGATATCCCGTCCACCGATCCACATCCTTACGACCTTATCCATTTGTACTCCATCCCTGATAAACGAAATCTTACCATAATTCCTAAATCCAAGTACCTAGCACTGGGAAGCAATGAGTACTCTTACCTAGACAAGGACTGCAAGAAGATTACGCAAGATACACAACTCTGCACATCGCTGACCACCCAGTTGCTGACCGAAACCGAAGACTGCGTGATATCCCTCATAAAACACCAGAACGCTAACTGTACCCGAGCCAAGATGGAGTTCAAACAAGGAAAAATTCAGAAACTCCAGGACAACAAGTGGCTGATTATCCTGAAAAATGAAGAAATCCTAAGGACCTACTGCGGGAGGAAGACCGAATATAAAAGGATATCCGGAATTCACATCGCTAGCACTACCAGTGATTGCCATCTAGAAATCCTCAACAAAACCTTGAAAACAAGCATGAACACTATCACCATTGACGAGATTATACCTCTACCAAGCAAAGCTGTCATCCCGGAACAAACAATACAATACAACCTTCAATTAGAAGACATAGACCTGGATAGCGTTCATGAACTGATGGAACGTGCTGAAAACATAGAAGAGCCCCTTATTGATTGGCAAACCATGATGGCTCTCCCTAGCTGGTCAACCCTTAGTCTCTACCTTATCCTAACTGCACTAATGGGTTGGAAAGCTTGGCAATGGAAGCAGAAGAAGGCCTTACAATCTGAACCACCCAAAACCGACAGCGAGGACGCTGCGGGAAGCTGCGGGACGCGCTTCCATCTTATGGAGGGAGGAGTTAGGAGACCACTACCAGTACAGAACTGCTGACGATGCATCGTACCACATTCGGAGCCTCATAGTAACAGCTGACGATGCATCGTATGACTTCGTGCGTCATTCACGAAACTTCATAATTGTTAATTTAGCAATAAGTGTAATTAAGCAATAAATCTATTTGTAATTCAGTCTTGTAGAACCTATTTAGTAGTAAACATTGTTCTTAATAAATAAATAAATCTTTTTTTAATAATAAATCCGTTCGACGTTACTTAACTAGCGATCTAATTTTTTTTTTTTTTATTTGTAGCCCGCTCAATATTGCATTGTTTACATTAGCGATAATGTGACGATCGTCAAAAAATGGATGGGTACTATAATGTCCTGTATCTACTATTATGTCCTGTCGGATTATAGGGGGTGCCGGATTAGCCAGGGGCCGGATTACCGCGGGTCTCCTGTATTTAATTTACGTGAGAACTATGTGTTCTGTGTTATATCGAACTCTATAACTATTAATTGTAATTATACAGAATTATTAACAAATAGTTAGATATTTTTGTGTAATTATATGTATTATCTAATTAGCAGCTCTTGAAAGAAAATTTATAAAAAAGCAGGTAAGCATTGTAAGATCTTTTCATTACTGAACAGTTAGCTAAAGTGTAACGCTTCTCAAATATATTCAGATGTAAAAATCATAGTTGCAGAGTTTTTTTTATTTCTGAAAGTGTACCTACCTATTTTTATTAACATAAGAGTACCACGAATTCGAAAACTTTGTTAAATTCGAGCCAATAGGTTTTTGCTGATGCTTAAAAATAGAGAAAATCCGAAAACTTTGGGATGTGATGTCACAACTTGGGGGATTTCAACGCCAAAGTGGAGAGAATAAGATCGCGGTGAAACCGTGATACGTTGAATGACCGTGGCACATACTTGTTGATTTTTCATCGAATCTCAGGGTATATGAAGCCCAATAGAAAGTAGATTTGGTGAAGCCCCGACAAAGTCACAAATTAATGTTTATCACAACAGACAAAATGTGATGGCTTTGTGATTGACAGGTGGTTTAATACCGGTTGTGATCACTGGCTTGTCCCAGCATCTTTGAACTAAAACATTCGCGTCAAAAAAGCCTAAGTTATGAAGCCTGCTCTCCGACTTAAGATCCGAAAAGTTCGAATTGGAACTTTGAAATCGTTTCGATTTACTAGAAACCACTGACAACGATATAACTGACACAGTGGTCAAAACGCTAAAACAAGTGTTTGAGGGTTAAATGAGGGTCAAAAAAGTACTGAAGATGATGAGCCTCCTCGGCAACGAGCGTTAGCTGACAATTATATAGGAGTTGATGACACATTTTGTGGTCGAAAACAGTAAAGATACTAAAAAGTCATGCATATCACATGCAAAAGTTCATTTATAGAGATCATTCTAAATTATTTATAATATATTATGGCCAAGTGCGAGTCAAACTTGCGCAAGAAGGATAGAGAACCAAAAAATGATCAAAAAATCACGTTTGTTGTATAAAATAACCCCCCTTAAATATTATTTATTTTCTGTTTTTATCATTTGTTATTTTAGCAGTATCTGACATACATCATTTGTTAAAATATCAACTGTCTAGCTATTACAGTTCATGAGATACAGCCTAGTGACAGGCAAACGGACAGACGGATATACGGACGGACGGACAGACTCCCTGTCTGTAGTCAGTGTCAATAATATGGTCAAGTTTTCTTCATTGGGAACGGAACCTTCAAAATTGATTGCAATATTATTATTAGCAACTCATTTTTAATAAATTATCTTAGTGTGATCACATTTGAAACGAGACATGTGATTTTTGAGCCAAAATATGCAAGATTTTTGTTTTCATTTATTAATTCGGACACAAAGGTTGTAGTTAAGTTTTTTGGTTATATTTCATAAAGACGACTTATCATACCTACTTTGATGTATAAAATAAAAAAATACGATCAAATATTTTTTTTATTTGAATTTAAAAAATGGACTACATAATAAGTAGTCCACGCGAAGATACGCCGAGCGGTATACATCGCGAGGCCTTGAGCGAATGACGGAGGCCTGCTGAAGCCGAAAATCAATACATATAATAAAACTCTTAAGGGTCCAAAATCTGTACATGGAAGATATTTTTAAAATTTTTATTGTAGGGCGTTTTGCAATAGATACTGAAGCCGAATCTGTAGTTTTAAAAAATATGTCTGTCTGCATCCCGAATAAGAATTACGCCGAAACTACTTAATCGATTTCAATGATACTTGGCACAATCTTAGCTTAAGATGTGAGGAAGGTTCTAGGATACTTTTAATCCCGATATTTTTTTTTTTTCCGCGGTTCCTTCTGGAGAGGGGATGAAAGACAAAATGGTTTTTTAGCTGTAATTTCTCACTGCGTAGTCCAATTCCAAAATTTTTTACAGTGTCATAAAGGGAGTACTGTGAGGATTGTTTCACACACATTTAAATGTTGAGGATTTTGTAGTTTAGAAATTAAAGACATCTCAACGTTCAAAACCTAGGTTTCTTTGAATGTATGGGTAAATCTAAACTACTGAATTGTTTTTGAATAGACTTAGTCTTTAAGCTTTTTTTGTGATTAAGCAAACAGGGCAGTTTCACACGCAGCTTGATGAGTCTGAACGAAATACCTCTCCTTTCATAGACCTTAACGAATTTGCGAGGTTCAGCTAGTAGGTAATAATAATTATAACAAAGAGGAAAGATTTGTATTTTTGTATCTAACGAATATAGTCAAAACAATTGAATCGTTTCAATTTTATTTTTGCCTTTAAAAAAATACATTATTAGCGAGTTAAAATAGGCAATATTTCGTTTCTCTATTCCCATGCGAACACAACCTGCTTACGTAGCTGAAACCACGTGATACCACCAAACGTTTAAATTTCCTGATAATAGCTGATATATGTATTATCAAATTTACATTCATCGGAAAACGCCGATCAAAACTTTTCACGTCGATAGGCGTCAGTCTCTATACAGTCCCATACAATTTTACAACTACACTTCAAGGGTTAATGTTTTGTCACATGTCATTGCCAGATGACATTATTGAGAGATTCGTTATCCACAAGAAACTAGCTGTCAACTCTGTCATATTATAATGCTACCGTATAGTCAAGGTTAGTTTCAATCTAGATCGGGTTTTCGATTCATACATAACTTGTTGGGGAATAGATACATTTTGATCTAAATTAAAGCACCATGAACTTACTGTCTGAAGCAATGATATGGCCGTCAAGTAACCCTGCCCCGCACACAGGTTCTTCACCCCCGCTGACTTCTCCCTCCGTAGTCCGCGGAATATGGGAGGGGCGCGCACGAATTGGCCAAGCTATAGCTTAGCAGTACGCATTGCTGTAAAACACACACAATAAAAAAAAGACCCATAATGTGTAAGAATCAATTTTATTACTCCAGTTAAGCGCTAGAGAACAAAGGGCATTGGCATCTCTATTATTACTAATGTTCCTCTTATTTTATTTTTTCAACTGCATGGATCACGTGTACACGCTCTGTTGTCGTGGTTTCAGATACTCTGGCTTTTGTACTGGTTGATGGACTTGTTGCCTTATTGGTAGACTTAAGCGTTGGTTTCTGCGTTCGTTTGGTAGTGGCGTTAAGGCTGTTGATATTGACCAAACAAAACGCACCTCCTTCAAGCTAGAAAATGTAGTATTTTTGTTGTAATAAGTTAATACTTATACCTATTCAAATCGTAAAAAAATGGTGTATGTCTTTTTCATATATATTGGCATTAAATTAGTTGACCGTCACCGGAAGCTTTATTATTGAGATAGCGTATCCATTTCCGTCGATTTCCTACCAGTCTTTAGTACTTTTAATGACTTGCTCAGTGGCGACGCCTGGCGGCACGTCCGACCTTTTAGTTTCCTAAAATGTATCGAGTGATTTTTATGTCATTGGCGTTTCGTATTCCGTCGAAGCAATATCGTTTTAGTTGGCTCGTCAAGTAACCGATATTTAATAATTTAAATTTAAATAAAATTTAATAAGTATAATAATCCAGAATAAATACCCTCAAGTAAGTAAAAATAAAATTAGCTTTATAAAATTGTTTAAATTGTTCCAAAAGTGAGGAGGAAACCGTAAGTATTACTTACTTACCCTCCTTATTCACATTGTAATAAAATTACAATAAAATGTATGTGATTAAAAATTTAACGGATTTTTCCGTTCGAATCACTACAAAAGAAAAATTTACCAGTTAAAATGGGTGTACTATGCCAAATCGAATGCCAAATAATCGAACATCCAAATACTCGAACGTTCAAAATATCGAACGTTTAATATATCGAACATTGATATTGTAATCTTCGATATTTTGAACGTTCGATATATTGAACGTTCGATATTTTGAACGTTCGATTATTTGGCATTCGATTTGGCATAGTACACCCGTTAAAATAGTACCTATTGTGTTGTTTTCAGCTAACGCAAGTAGCTTTTATTGAAAATAATTGCCGTTGTTAGATTTTAATCAGATTTATTTTACAGATATGAGTGATCAAAATATTTCAAATACTGAACCCCAGGCTGTGGCCGGGCCTAGTAGGAAAAGGACTAGAAGCAGCTCGAGCAGCAGTAGCACAAGTAGCAGCTCTTCGAGTTCGAGTTCACCCTGTTCAAACAAAAGAGGCAAGAAGTCGCGTCGTTCCCACCGCAAGCGAGGTAAACGCGCCCGATATTCCAGCCGGATGATGGATAAACTTTTTAAGGAGGTAGGTGAACTACGCAATCTTTTTATGAATCAAGATGTAAGTGGCCATGATGCGGTATCAGTTTGTTCGGCGATCAGTGGGGAACTTATATGCTAACCATGACGCCATTAGCGAACCGTCTTTTGATGATCGATCTCAAAATTGTAATCCAGCATTTACATTTAACATTGAAACGAAATTAAAGGAACCCGCGGTTCCAAAAACTCCGGAACCTTATTTAAAAATGTTACTCGATGTACAAAGGTTGGGTACTTCAACTTGGTCTGAAGTAAGATACACCGATACACAAAAATTATACAATCATACGCCGGGTATCGTAGATTTAGAGACTAATGAAGAGATTAAAACGTATGATACATTACGTCACCTCACATATGCCGATAAAGCATTTGCAGCATTAACATATTGCATTCTAAAACAAAAAGAATCATTACAAGATGGTATCCGTGATCTTCTTTGCTGGGCTAAAGATACAAATGTAAATGTTGATAATTTAAGTGAAAAGTTGGTGGAGTTGTTTCAAAAGGGCGATTATAACAAAATATCTTCAGATTTGTTGCAAATGGTTTGCGGCCATAGAGCCGAAAGCATAGAAATGCGTCGGGAGGCTATTACTAGTAAAATTAAGGAGCCTTTAGTAAAAACTGCGCTCAACAAAATACCGCCAACGTCTGATTGTATTTTTGAGCCTGTTGCCTTCACTAATACGTTGGAAAAGGCAGGTGGTGTGCGCAAGGCCTTCTGGCCTATTAAAAGCGAAAATGTTACTGAAAAACTCAGAACATCCAATCGCCGCCTCTCGCGGGGGCAAGGCGTACAACGAACATCGGTTCCATCGCGTGGAACTTACTATTATTCTCATGAATCAGGTCCTCCTGAGTACATGAACACCAAAAATAACCCACCCTTGCGGGGTGGTTATTACTCACATCCTCCTAATGATCACAATAATTATTATAGACGATCATTTCACAACCGAGGCTCGCGGCCCGGTCATGGAAGTGGCCGAGGGCGCTCAAACCCTCAAAGAGGTTCTAAAGGTCACCAAACAGATAAGAAACATAAACAATGACTCGTGTCATTTCCAGGCAGGTCAGTTAACATACTTCCAGTCCTAATGGAAGGAAATGGGAGCTCCCGATATAATCATGAAACTGATTCAAGGATACCACATACCGTTCTTCCAAAAACCTCCTCTTGCCTTGCCAGATTTAATCAGAAGTCCATTTCAAACGCCAGTTTCGAACGAAATATCTATTATCGTAGACAAAATGAAAATGCAGGGCATTCTAACAGTGGTACCACATTCACCAAGTTTCATTTCCCCTCTGTTTCTAGTACCAAAGCCCGACGGATCTGCGCGTCCGATATTCAATCTCAATGCTCTGAACAGTTATGTAAAATCCGAACCGTTTCATTTAATAAACATGTATCGCATACCAAGCTTCCTACAACCTCGGGACTGGTTATGCAAAGTAGACCTTTCACAAGCGTATTTTCATTTAAAAATAGCAAAGTCACTGTCACACAGACGCTTCCTGCGTCTAATATACCAACAGGAACTGCTAGAAATGACCTGCCTGCCATTCGGACTCAGTTCAGCACCGAAAACCTTCTCCATACTGACAAATTGGGTAGCTCAAATACTGCGAGAACGGTGGAATGTAAGAATCGTAGTGTACCTAGACGATTATTTAATAGCTCACCAAAACCCACTCGTACTTCGAGACCATGTCAAACTCACAGTAAAGGTGCTACAGAATTTAGGGTGGCAAATAAATTTCGACAAGTCGGTTCTTATGCCCCAGAAAAACATACATTATTTAGGAATAGTATGGAATCCTTGGGACAATACGAAATCCCTACCGAAAGAAAAAGTCTCCCTAATAATAAAAAAGACGAAGGATATTCTCGAACGAAAGAAAATAACTTTCAAAGAAGTACAAAAAATAATAGGGCTATTCAACTTTACGCGCATCAGCTAGTAGGTACTTAACTAATTATAACATAGACTTAGATAACACCTTTCAAATATCACGTCATGCTGCCATTTTGCTTCTTCTTTGCTCCGGTAGAAGAATACATGATCTTACACTACTACATATAGATGGTAATCTATACTAATATTATAAAGAGGTAAAGTTTGTGTGTTTGTATATTTGTTAAATTGTAAGGGGTAATCTCGGGATCTACTGAACCGATTTTAAAAATTCTTTCACCAATAGAAAGCTACGTTACTGTGGAGTGTCATAGGCTTTATAGCATCACGCTACAACGAATAGGAGTGAAGCAGTAATAGTAAATATTTCAAAAACGGGGTAAAAGATATTCCTTTTGAGAGCTTCGTTGCGTGTGCTGCGTGATTAATATTATTTAACCGACTTCAAACAAGGAGGAGGTTACTCAATTCAACCGTTTATATAATTATTTTTTTATATTTGTTCGCGCAGAACTCCGTCGTTTATGGACCGATTTGAAAATTTTTTTTCGTTCGAAAATAGATACTCCCAAGGTGGTCCCATTTTAAGGAAGTCAGGATCTGATGATGGCATCCTGGAGAAATCGAAGGGAACTTTTGAAAATTGTAGGGGCATCTAGGGCGTTTGTAGTTTTTTTTTACTCACGCAAGCCTCCCCTTAGAAGCGGGATCACACCTGAAACCCCCCAAAGACGCGGGTTAGTACGGGAGCCCGCAGAGAGGGCCGTTGGTCTGTTGGGAGTCCTGGGACATCCTTCCGAGGGCTTACCCGGGGTTCACAACCATAGGCTGTTGGGCGTTGCGTGAGGTTTTTTAGTCGGTAAGAGTTCGGCATAAAATCCATGAGGATTTTCCCTCACGTAAAAAAAAAAATTTAATGAAGGTATTACCTCTTTATACTGTGGTATTACAGTAATATTATATTAAGTATTATATTCAATGTTATCTGATAAATCAGAATATACTAACTTTGTGCTAAGTAAAATTTTAAAGAAGTAAAGTTTGTGTTTGTATATTTGTTAAGTTGTAAGGGGTAATCTCGGTATCTACTGAACCGATTTTAAAAATTCTTTCACTCATAGAAAGCTACGTTATTGTGGAGTGTCATAGGCTATATAACATCACGCTACAACGAATAGGAGCGAAGCAGTAATAGTAAATGTTTCAAAAACTTTGTGCTGCGTAAATATTTATAGTTATGTTAAAATTATGTACCTACGACAAAATTGTTTCTCTTAAAAAGTTCTAAAAAAATTTTTTTAGAACTTTAGATAGACACATGTCTTCACATGTCACATGTCTTTCAGTTGGTGCACAATAACCATTTTAATGGCAATCAATTTTTTTCTACAATAATGCCACGGGATACTTCTTTCATAAACGAAATTGTTCTTAAAAATAATGCGACAGGAATACACGCGACAACAAACCTTTCTCTCTCTCTCTCTCTCTCTCTCTCTCTCACGTAGTATTGAATATTAACGACGAGACACTACAGGAGTAAACGCAACGTGACGGGAGTAAATGCGACGCGAACAGGTAATACTCTCTCTTATGTGGCGCAAACGAAGTTGCGCGGGTCAGCTAGTCATTGTATAAAAACAGACGATAGTATAATATTTTGGCCTCATTTTGGTTCCAAAACTGACAAAAGTAATCGCAGGCAGTCTGGCTGGAAATTACTTCCTAACACATGTAACCGTAATCTGGATCCTATATTCTGGATAGATAGAACCATAACATTATTAAACGAAAGACGTGTTACTGCAAAATCATTCAACCTATTTATGACAGTTAGAGGAGTAGCGAAACCCGCTTCTCGTACAGTGATTGCTAATTGGATAAACTTCTTCAACAAAAAAAAAAAAATAACCTTATTCAAGGTATCAAAGCTCCCGCTGGAAGTACTCGATCAGCGGTAGCATCTAAAAGTTGGTCGATGAATCATTCTCTTGAAGATATTTTATCCAGAGGAAATTGGCGCTCAGCAAGTACATTTCAGAAGTTTTATAGACGAGAAATATTACCAACTCATGATTTGGATTCAAATGTCACACACTTATTTAAGCCTTTAGATTTATGCTGATTAAATAGAAATATAAATAAATAAGTAAAATAAACTTTATTATGTTCTACTTTTTACTATAATATTATATACAACAAAAATACATTTAATTAAAATATTATAGTGGTATTTTAATTTACTTTACAACATCACATTGGCGTTAGTTTAAAGTGGCGACACCAGGCGATAACAAACAAACTCTCTATAGTAAAGCTTCCGGTGACGGTCAAGTAATTTAATAGCGGCGTTTTACCTGAAATAAAACGCATATTAAAATACTTACCTCACCGGAAGCTTTAATTTTGGATATGATAAAAAATTAAAGCTTCCGGTGATAAAAAAATAAATAAATAAATAAATAAAAATTTTACCTCTGCCTGGTGAAAATATTGAGCCAATGACATAAAAATCACTCGACACATTTTAGGAAACTAAAAGGTCGGACGTGCCGCCAGGCGTCGCCACTGAGCAAGTCATTAAAAGTACTAAAAACTGGTAGGAAATCGACGGAAATGGATACGCTATCTCAATAGTAAAGCTTCCGGTGAGGTAAGTATTTTAATATGCGTTTTATTTCAGGTAAAACGCCGCTATTATTCTTTTCTTTGGCGTAGATAAAAATTGAAATCATAAAATGGATTCAATTAAAAATTTGGGGCTCACTTTATGATCATTTTACACGATATGTATCTATGATAATATACTGAAAATTAATTTTACACTAAAGCATATTTTGACATCTTGTATCCTTTTTCTTCTACTATGCCGCCAAATAATCATTTCATCTACCTACACCTTTTTTGTAGTGACCGACCGAAGTTTCGGTTTCGGTTTCGGTTTCGGCCAGTTTCGGCCAAAAAATCGAGTTTCGGCCGCAGTTTCGGTTTCGGCCAAAATAGGCCGAAACTTTCGGCCGGGCCGAAACTCACGTGTTCATGAATTTTGAGTGCCTAGCTCTGCTTGTGACGTGGTTAGGGTCAGCCCAACCAGTTAATATGTTACTAACCGAAGATTTACAGATTTACAAAGGACTAAAAAGGTGATCTAGGACATTACATAACCCTATCCCTACCCCTTTGTTGTCGGTTCCGTTGACTTCGTTGGTCGTCTGTCTGTCTGTCTGTCAGCAGGCTGTAATTCATGCACCGTGATAGTTAGACAGTTAAAATTTTTACCGATGATGTATTTCTGTTGCCGCTATAGCTACAAATAATAAAAATAGACAAATTAATAATATTAAAGGGGGCCTCCCCTCCCAAACAACAAACATGATTTTTTTGCTGATTTTCTTGTACGGAATTCTACGCGCGCTAGTCCGGCTCACCGTTGTCTAGTTTTAGTTATATACTTCTAGAATGTAACCAAAACCAGCCAAGAGCTAGTAGCAAGGCATCGTGTGGTTTAGTCAGTAGGAGTTCGCAAAAGCATCTATGAGTTATTCCACACGTAAAAGATGAGCTTCATCTTTAGGTGAAGATATTTCTAAAATGAACACTTGAAAAGATACCGTTAAAGATTATACCGTTGATTTATGGCACTTGGTGGAACTTGCTGCAGCTATTGAAAAAATAACCGTCCAAGTGCGAGTCTAACTCACACACGGAGGGGTTAAAGCCTATTAACGAGACGTGAGGCCTAGCCGTCGGTCTGTCTATTAGTCACGAGGTTGTATCGCTGGAACCGTGCCAGATATAGGCCTAAAATTTTCACTGTACAGTAGTCCTACCGACTAAAAACTACGCGTATCCTACCTAACAGCCTACGGTTGGGAGCCCCGAGCCCTCGGAATGATGCATACTGCGGTCGCGTCTTTGGGGGGTTGTTCAGTTGTTATCCCGCTTCTTGAGCGGGGCGTGGATGAATCTCTCACGTCATGCTATCGTCTAAGGCCTGCTTCTCTAAAGACGGTAAGCAGCCCCGTCACCGTCTTCAGGCCCCCAGTCATGGAAGCTGATAGTTGGGGCGCCGACGCAGACTGTGGAACTCGGGTGGCAGAGTTCTCTCCTGCTTCCTTCCCGCCTCCTTGCGCCATTTTAAACAATGATGCAAGGGCCCTTGCTTTCAGGTCCCATAGAGGGGTCCCGGCTAGAACATATGCCGCCTCAACTGAGATCATGCGGTATCTCCTTATCACCCTGACAGCTGTCCCCTTCTGCGAGCTAAGCAATCTAGCCGCGTTGCTGGCCATCAGGATCTCCGCCCATAAGGGGGCCCCGTATAGGGCCATGCTCCGCCCGATCCCAAGGTACAGTCTCCTGCAGGGAGCGTTGGGTCTCCTGATATTGGGCAACAACCGCGAGAGTGCGGCTGATGCCCCCTCCCTCAGCTATGGGACCAAACTTCGGAAGTAGTATCAGAAGTTCCACCGGCTATCGAGTACGAGCCCCAGATACGTCATCGAGAGCTCGATGCCGATGCTGACCTATACGTAAGTTGGATCGCGCAGGTGGCCTCAGGGCTGCATCTCGGTGCATTGCTCCTCGCGCTGTAATGAGGGTGTCGTCGTTACACGTTACGCCGACACCTCTGGGCAACGGACCACGCAGCACCCAATCGTAACCGATGTTCCACAGAAGCGGTCCTAAGACCGATCCCTATGTAACACCGAACGACACATCTCGCGGACCCAGCCCTAGCCAGCTCGGGTAAGTTATAGCCCTCTCGGAAAGATAGGCCCCGACAATTCGACGGAGGTATGAAGGCATTCCATGGTAAATAAGCGCCTCCCAAACGCAGCTCCAGGGCAAGGTGCTGAAAGCGTTGGCGATGTCAAGAGACACTGCCACCACCACCTCACCCTGTCCTGATGCCGATAACAAAAAATACCTACTAAAATCATAAAAAAAGCATCCACGCAACAAACGTAATTTTTGTGCCCAATTTTTGTAACGGAATTTTTTTTTCTATATGAACACGTGAGTTTCGGTTTCGGTTTCGGTTTCGGCCGAAACTGACCCTGGGGCCGAAAGTTCGGTTTCGGTTTCGGTTTCGGCCGGAAAACCAGTTTCGGTCGGACACTACTTTTTTGTCATTTTCTAAACCAGGCTCCATAATAGATAATATATTATATCTGTAGGTTCCTTGGAACATACACTCGTTGTATTAATGGTTGGGTGTCCGATGGTTAGGTATATGTGTGGTTGACTGACTTATTGAGCAAGTGTTGTTAGGGTTCCGTACCCAAAGGGTAAAAAACGGGACCCTATTTATGAGACTTTGCCGTCCGTCTGTCTGTCCGGCACGAGTAACAGAGTTTAGTGTGCTTCAAGCTGTAATCCTCATATTTGAAATCTCAATGAAAACGAATTTTGACAACGCAAAAGAAATAGTCATGAAATAGTCATACATGTAAAATAAATAGTCGCATTATAGTTTCGGCGTTATAGCTATAGGTTAGTGAGGATTATGGCTTGAACGTCAAGCTGTAATTCTCATCTCTGGTGCAAGCAAACGGTAAAGTATATATCGAATTGTTTTAGGTTCCAAAAAAGTCATGAGATAGTCGTAACGACCTGCCAAATCTCAGAAATAGTCCATATAAGGTTCCAGAGTTATAAAGGTACCCCATGAGGATTATAGCTTGAACATTTGAAAACTTCAAATTTTTCCGGAACGCCTGCGAATTTCGGTTCAAAGTTTGTGCCAAAAAATAAACGATTATAAATTTGAGCTGATTTAATTCGATTTTTTTTTTTATTTTCCCTACATTTCTATTAATGTACAGTCAGTACAGATAACGCCGAAACTATAGTGCGACTATTTTTTTACGTATATGACTATTTCATGACTATTTTGACTGCCTCTGTGGCGCAGTCGGTAGTGATACCGCCTGCGGCCCTGGAGGTCGTGGATTCGATTCCCACAGGAGACAAATATTTGTGTGACCCATAAATGTTTGTCTCAAGAGTCTGGGTGTTTCTATGTATAAAGAAAGAAAGAAAGAAAGAAAATACATTTATTTATGATACGCACGTTTACAAACACTTACTAAACCAATAACATATGTACAACAAAATTATAAAATAACAACTGTGCGCATCTTATATGGGTCGCCATCTCAGCATAGATGCTGCGCATCCTCTGCCAATGACAATGACATAGGATGCGGAGCGCTGGTATTCTGATGGCGCCCGCGATGTCACGCCACGCACGAGTGCACAGAAACTAAATTGTTTAAAATTCCAAAGAATCTAATTAAAATATACAATCTAAAAACAAAAACAAAAAACTAAAATAATGAAAAACAGAGAAAACACTACCATAAATACTGTGCTACTTCTAACCAACATGACACACACTTGAAACCATTTACAAAACATATCATTGTAACATATTATTAATCATAGAAAAAATAATTCTACAACAAAACTACAACACATCGCTCTGGTTTCCGAACGTATTTAAAAGTAAAAAACAGAAGCGTCCTAAAAGTCAGGTTGACGTTGACAATTTGACGTACAAAACAAACACAAACATCCTATAGTCCGTTCACAGTTTATTTACCTCTGACAGATCGTTTTCTGTAAGTTGGTATTGCAGTAAAGTCCCCCTATGAGTGCCAGCCTCAGACATTATACCGCATATTAGGGGAGATTTTAAGATGGAACCGTTAAGACTGAGAGTTTTTTTTATGTAAATATCTATAAGTCAGTATAATTAGCATTACTAAATACGTAGTTCTGTTGCTGTAAGATTTTTCTGAAGTTTCATTTTTATTTACATAAAATGGATATGTAATTAAAAAAAGACACTCATCACCATCACCAAGGAGGGCAATGGTGCTGCTTCCACATCTCAAATAATTTCCACGCCTGAAAAATCGGCAGCAAAAGAAGAAAATAAGTCTCGACTTAAGGTTGGAGTATATGGGAGAAAAAAAAGCTTAGTATGGTAACACGAAAATCAGTAAAGCCAACCTCACAGCTTGAGGTAAATTAACTATGAACGGACTATACACGCGCGCTTATTTTCTGTCTTCTTTATTATCTTCATTCAATATATTTGTTTAACAGATGTATAGTACATACGGGTCGGTATCAGAACGGCTGGATCGCAAATTGACAACGTCGCCACGTAGTCCACGTCTCAAAATGTCTAAATCTCAAAACACCTAAATCGCAAAATGACTACATCGCTTTTAGACCACATCTTGTAAAGTCTGAATCTCAAAAAATCTTAGTCGCAAAATGACTACATCGCCAAAAGTCCGAACGTTGTGTACTTATATATACCAATAAATCTCTTTGGTTCATAATGTTGATGATTTCATGCCTGGCCACTTAGAAATATTGATAGGAAATAAAACAATTGAAGCATGTGTCATTCGTGCAACACATTTAATATAATTATTGTCACTGTTAAAATGATTACATTAATAACATAGTTTTTATATTGTGATCATAATGTCTAACGATGAAATTATATATATTTCTAATAACAAAAATAGACCGGCTGTTTTATGCAACGGTTATCGCTATAATTGGGTAAAAAATAATGTATAGAAAAATTCTTTTTGGCGATGTGCAAATCGAAAAGAGTGCAGTGCATCAATTACCCTGAATGCTAACAAAAGTGAAATAATCCGTGAAAGCATTCATAGTTGTGAGGCAAATCATGGAAAACAAAAAAAAATATTATATCATGTTGTTATGAGAGACACCGAACCAATAATGCAATGGAAGCTTGGCACCGTCGTCTTGGGGTTCGAATAAAAAAAACCACACTGGTGCACTTTTTGTACAAACTGAAAAAAAGAGTCCAGGTACCAAGATATGATAGTGAGAGGAGTTTTTTTTTCAAAAGAGAAAACAGGAAAAAAAAGGCAATACTTTTCGACAGAAAATACCGACGGGAGCTTACAAAACTCCGAATGGATGATATTACGCCGCTTACCTTCCTTTTAAATATTTATCACCTAAAACATAAGCTTAATTACAAATAGGTTACACTTCTTTTCTACGTTTTAGTTTAAGTTACAATGGTCTTGAAGACGGTTTTCTTATTTTTTCCTAAAAATATCTTTTTTCAATAATTATTTCAATAATAAATGTTTATTGCTGTATAATGTTACAGAATTGTTGGCATATTTATTATTTTCATAAGATACTGCCATTAGTTTGAAGTTTGACAGTGACAAGTTGACATTTGACGTTGACACGTCAAACGTCAAAGTATTGTGCAGCGAACGGAGTATGTGTCAGGCTTCCGAGTGAAACGCCAGTCAGAGGGCGGACGCGATTAGATCACTAAGGTCAGTAAAACTTTGTTTGTAATCTCGGTTGAGGAGTAAATAGTAAATAGTAAATATTAAATAAATTTTGTTGAAATATTGTGATCCGTTTGATTTTATCTTCCTTCTGCGATGACCCTAACATCTCAGAAGTGGGATAATCTCGAAGTAAAACAATATTTCGTTATAATCCACCCCACGAGCACGGTGGCCATCATTGATAAATGAAGTGAAAGAAACTATTTTTATTTAAAAATACAGTGTTCTATAGATAAAGTAGCCTCATTGACATAGTAAAACACATTTCTTGTGAAGTTTTTTATCGCGGTTTGATGGATGGAATAGGATATTATTCGGATTCACCTACTTGACCTCAGTAGAATCTAATAAATAAAACTTTTGTGATGTTGAGTTATAAGAAAAATATGCATAATTTTAATATTTACATATTTAACAAGTCAGGAATATAAAAATAAATTATAATTTTTGCTCGAATTAGTCAAGATGCAAATGGATTTACACTTTTAGTCTACCCTATTTTTTCTTCTCGATTTCATAATACGGTTTTTCTTAACTTGTGATAGAACAGTTATCAGATTATAGTGACGCATACGGGATAAAATCTAATACTTTGTTAATTTTCGAGCTTTCAGAGAATGAGCGACCAAGGTTCTGCAACGAACTCTCCTGAACACCGGGTACATTTGCGACGAAGTTGGAGTGGCACCCGTCGCCAGGTTTACACTCCTTCAAGACTACGATCTTATTTGTAGTAAGTATGCGTTGAAAAGAGTGATGAGCGGGAACGAGCTTTCTGTAATTGAAAATACACCTTTTCTATAACAGCGATCACGGTGACTGAGTACATGCGTGAGTTTAATCGATCGATTTAAGAGATAAAGAACATTGATTCGTTAATTTGAACCTGTAAAGTGTGTCGTTAAGCGATTTCCGACTTGTGGTTCCATAACCATTATCAATATGATACGCCTCCTTGAGGTAGGTATGTCATGGCAACAGACGGGTGTATCGTGGGCGCTTTGAGGAAGACTCATCGTCGACCTTCTTTAGGAGCCATTTTCGAAATATGTGATCCTTGATCGATATGATTTTGAATTATATTATTATAATTAAAGCGTAGGCCGGGGTTAGCTTCTAACTTTTTCTCTAAAGTAAGGAACTGGCGTTAGCGGTGGGACCCGAGGTGAATCAGTGTGATCAGAGTGGCGATCGATGTCATTTCGAGTAAGAGTTGAAATAAAAAGGTGTCACAGACTTCGTAATGTTTGTTAATAGGGACACTTTCGAGTTATCAAAAGCGTTGCGTAAGCGTTTCAAGCGAAGGAGTTAGTTGCGTTAAGCAAAATTAAGTTTTGTTGTGAGAAGCGAATGTTTTTATTTTGAGCGTGCGTCGTGTGTGATTGTTGCGAGCGAGTGTTTGATAGTTGCGCGGGCGAGAGTATTGTGAGAGACGTATGCGAGGACGAAAATGATACCGCGGTACATTGCTGTGCGTGGATTGATTATGAGCGATGTGAGATCAAGGCGAGTGATTTCGTTCCTATGTTGTGTATTGGCAATTGTCAATTTTTAATCTTGGTAAGACAAATCCTGTATTACAGAACTGTTCTGGGAAGAAATCTACTGATTTTATTGAACGTTCAAAGTCTTTATTGCATACATAAAATGTGAAATCTCTAGTGATAATTTGATTCCAGAGGATAACATATTAAACAAGGTTACAGTACACAATGATTTGACGTTTTTTTTAAGAATTAATTGATGTATTTAATTTAGGTCGTTAAAATTATAATTATAATGAGGTAGGAACTGCGTTGAAAATGATTTATTTATTATATTTATTTAACAATTTATGTACACACATAATATATTACAGAGATACTTAGATAGAGATAATAGTTAGGAAAAAAAGAGTACAATGGCACTGCTTATTTCTATAAGAAATCTCTTCCAGCAGGCCAGCGAGAGGAGAACATGATGTTGAATAATTCAGAGAGGTAGAAGTGTGTGAGATAACTAGGTAGAATCAACTAATTATACATACTATTCAAATACAAAAATATTAATATGTGTATATATATGTATATATATATATATATATATATATATATATATATATATATATATATATATATATATATATATATATATATATATATATATATATATATACACATATTAATATTTTTGTATTTGAATAGTATGTATAATTAGTTGATTTATATATATATACATATTTATAACAAATAAAAATACTTACATACGTGAGATTACATTTTTATAAATAAAAAAGGTATTATAAGTTTTAAAAGGTTGTGCGCTGTCCTATAACTTCAATGGAGCGTGCAAATGTTATAAAGCACTACAATATTATTTTGCAAAAATTACAGCAAATAGAAAAAAAAAAAATAATACATACAAAACAGCAGATTTTTGTGCATGCAATCATTAACAAGCAATTATTGGCCAGATTGATATTTTATTAATACTCTTAATAATTTATATTTCAATAAGTATTATCATGTCAGGAAATTTATAATGTCAGAATTAAAAGGGAATAAAATATGTATCAGAATGTCAAATGAATCAAATAAGTCCTTGATGTCAGGTAGTTAAGGTCACCAATATTTTGAGTATTATTAAAATCACAAAGAAGTCCACATTAAAATACATTATAATAAGTCTGTTAGGTAGTCTTTCACATTGTAGTAACATTTTTTTGTCAGTAAATCTTTCAATCTTTGTTTAAAAATTAACATATTTGATTCCTTAATATCGCCCGGCAGCCTGTTATATATTTTAGGAGCCATGGCGAACACACTATTATGCATTATGGTTTTCACATAGCATTCAATTTTCTGATATGCAGTTGGTTGATCAGTGGAGTTACCCAGCCTACAGAAAGGTTATACAGATGTGCATAAAATTCCCCTTTAAATATACAGGTATTAACATAGTAAAAAAGTTTTCTATTGAAAATGCAACAAAAACAAAAGATTGGTTTATTAGCAGTCAAACACATTTATCAATAGCAACAGCAAAGGCGGCGCCACCGATCATATGTATCTATATTCCTAGTCCGTATAACTGCTCAACGCGCGCAATGCTCCGACAGGCGTAGGGTACGGTCCTGAGCGGGCCACTATGCGAGTCTATTTATCGCACTCAAGAAACAAGTGGTGAGGTAACTTGTGTGGGTTGTGGTTGTGGATAAACAGAAGTCTTTTCCTACAGGCTCTACTTGGTTTACTGTTGAAATAAAACTTTTGGTAAATTTGTTTTAATATGTAGTTCTATTAAATTTGTTAGATAGGGAGTGTTGAGTGCACACTTAAGTAACTTGTTTTGGACAACTAGAAGACTACTAAGGTTGATGACTAGTACTGCTCCATACTGGGCTGGGCAAACGTAAGTAAAACCAGGTCATATGGTGCAATATAAAGTCAATTTAGTTTCACTAATAGGCAGGAATCCTCAATTGAGAATGGGAGTTAAAGCGTTCAATGCTGTAGTGCCCTCAAATTTTAATCTTATTGTGTTATCACTCCAATTGAGCTTATGATCTAGCATAGTGCCCAAGCATCAAACAGAACGACTCCATTTGATCCCACTTCAGTCAAATTTGAGATTTCACCTAGGGAGCGACTTTGCCTTGAAAACAGAATCGCCTCCGTCTCAACAATTTTCAAACTGCATTCGCGACAGTAGGCGGTTAATAGCTCAAACGATAAATGTATGCGAAGTTAATCAATATCCAACAAAGATCTAAGAGATTCTGTGTCGTCCGCAAAGCTGTCATATGGTTGCATTGGTGTCATTAATATTTAGTGATGTAGTACGAAACTTGAACCCTAGCATCCTAATAATTTTCTAGAAGTGCCTTCCAAATGGTAGCGTAATTATTGGCAGTGAAAGGAATCTCTGAACACACTGTCAAAGCCTTGTTAAATTATTTACCCTCTAAGTACTGAACCTTCCCTGTGAAGAGGCGGGTGTGGTCATGAATGAGACTTATGAGGTTCTTGTAGAGAAGTCACCATTCACTTGGAACAACGTCAAGAAATGTCAGGTTAAGTGGAGGGAGTTTTTGTTAGTAGACCAGGCTGTTTCCTTCTTCCTTCTGACCACGGAATAAAAAAAAATGACGAAAAAAATAGATACCTACTAAGTATGCTTGCATGACTCATCGGAAACATTAAGCACAGGTCATAAACATTTTGTGGCCATAAATATTAGCGCAGGTCATTACTATATTCTACATAAAATAAACCTGTTTTACTTTTTAAGATGAATTTTCATAGGGACCGGACTGAGTTTCTTGGGGTGTTCTTCTCAGTCTGTAGTATTTCCGAACCCCCGGTAGAGTCACAAAAATTTAAACACTAAATAATAAAAAAATAAAAAAAAAACTTCAAAGGGAATAATTTTGATTTCATTTTATTTTAATTCAAATACAGATTCTCTATCTGCGATAAATAGGGTACACAATGGTGTTACATCATATGAATAAGATAATCCTTGCCTATTCAGCCATTGAAATAGCATGCAAGATTTTGTGTATAAACCGTCACATTTTCAGAAGTAAGTACATAATGTCGTTAGATAATTAATTTATTAGAGACTACAGAGATTAGTGTTATATTAAATAAGATTCTTTAAAAAAAAAATCTCAACAATTACAATAAGAAATAAATACTATTTGAAGTCATTAAGACTAGAGTTTAAATCATTGAATACATAAATACCCATAAAAAAAAAATCATCCAGCTGATACTTTAACATTGGGTCAAATGTAATGGTAAATAATTGATACCTTTCATTAGTAAATTTAGTATAATAGACTTTCTTTTTGCGTTGAAAAGTTTAACTCCATCAGGGAATTTACGATCATCCATAGTTTTGGGCATTCTGTTTGCAAAAGACTAATTAAAGTAATTTATTTAAATCGGCGCTTAATTTCAAGAAAAAGAGGAGCCTGAAGATGGTTAAAAAAAAAAAAAATACCAGGATATTGCGATCGTTATAATATGTTAATTTAAAATTAGAGAGTTAAAGCGTCGAATACGGCATAAAAATACACGTGAACGAGTTAATAGCGAAATATACCTATAATGTACCTAGTGACGGTATTATTACGGGTTGCGAAAAAAAACCTTCCAATAAATTTAATGTATCATCTAATTTTAACAAAGACACCACTACTTACTCCTCAACTGAAAATGGTGTTAATGAGAACTTGTATTTTAATGATAAGAGATTGATTACTGATTTAGAACGGCAAACATTTATGATTGTAAAACGTAGTGAATGCATTAATTTTAGTGATTTAAGTATAGTGATGTATGTAGGCAGGATGTGAAAAATGATTGTAAATTATCGAGTACATACATATGCGTGTGTATATTAGTGATTGATGAGGGATTTAAATCATAAAATTGAATTGAGCCTGAGTAATATACCTAATTATCATTTAATTTCGGCGAAGACACTGCTACTTGCTCTTCAACTGTAAACAGTGTCAATGAGTAATTGTAATTTAAAGATATGAGATTGAATAGTTACAGATTTAGGACGACAAACATTAATGATTGTAAAACGGAGTGAATGCATAATTTTAGTGATTTAAGTATAGTGATGTATGTAGGCAGGATGTGAAAAATGATTGTAAATTATCGAGTACATACGTATGCGTGTGTATAAGTGATTGATGAGGGATTTAAATCATAAAATTGAATTGAGCCTGAGTAATGTACTTATCATCTAATTTTGGCGAAGACACTGCTACTTGCTCTTCAACTGTAAACAGTGTCAATGAGTAATTGTAATTTGATGATATGAGATTGAATTATTACAGATTTAGGACGACAAACATTAATGATTGTAAAACGGAGTGAACGCATAATTTTAGAGTGATTGAAATATAGTATATATAGTATAGTGAGGGTGCTCTCGAGCCGGGCAAGATTGGCGTAAACGACCTCGCCGCCCACGATTGGCAAGAGACATCGCAGTTGTGTGTCGTTCTGGTGAAAGAAGTAACCTTTGCGGCATGCAGCTATACCATAGTAGTGACGGGTGTTCTCGAGCCGGGCAAGATTGGCGTAAACGACCTCGCCGCCCATGATTGGTAAGAGACATCGCAGTTGTGTGTCGTTCTGGTGAAAGAAGTAACCTTTGCGGCATGCAGCTATACCATAGTAGTGACGGGTGTTCTCGAGCCGGGCAAGATTGGCGTAAACGACCTCGCCGCCCACGATTGGTAAGAGACATCGCAGTTGTGTGTCGTTCTGGTGAAAGAAGTAACCTTTGCGGCATGCAGCTATACCATAGTAGTGACGGGTGTTCTCGAGCCGGGCAAGATTGGCGTAAACGACCTCGCCGCCCACGATTGGTAAGAGACATCGCAGTTGTGTGTCGTTCTGGTGAAAGAAGTAACCTTTGCGGCCGGCTATACCATAGTAGTGAGGGGTGTTCTCGAGCCGGGCAAGATTGGCGTAACGACCTCGCCGCCCACGATTGGTAAGAGACATCGCAGTTGTGTGACTTACTGGTGAAGGAAGTAACCTTTAAGCCACGCAGCTATACCATAGTAAAAGGTTCTGTAGTAGTTTAAGTGTATGTAATTATATATGTACAGTAAAAATCTTAATTTAGGTAATTATAAA
The DNA here is from genome assembly GCA_933228765.1 of Miltochrista miniata. Taxonomy (NCBI): domain Eukaryota; kingdom Metazoa; phylum Arthropoda; class Insecta; order Lepidoptera; family Erebidae; genus Miltochrista; species Miltochrista miniata. The sequence goes on from OW121765.1 coordinate 10,494,486, forward strand.
AGTGATGCGAGTGATACATTCAATTTTATAGTTAAACAATATATAATGGAAATATAAATTATAGTTAATTAGAACGAAGAGACTCGTTCCCATAGGATGGCCGACTGTTACAGAATTGTTGGCATATTTATTATTTTCATAAGATACTGCCATTAGTTTGAAGTTTGACAGTGACAAGTTGACATTTGACGTTGACACGTCAAACGTCAAAGTATTGTGCAGCGAACGGAGTATGTGTCAGGCTTCCGAGTGAAACGCCAGTCAGAGGGCGGACGCGATTAGATCACTAAGGTCAGTAAAACTTTGTTTGTAATCTCGGTTGAGGAGTAAATAGTAAATAGTAAATATTAAATAAATTTTGTTGAAATATTGTGATCCGTTTGATTTTATCTTCCTTCTGCGATGACCCTAACAATAATATGTTTTATTTGCCCTTCTTGCTTTTCCTACATTCACTCTTCCGTTACACCAAACTACAACCATATCGATCCATTTGATACTCGAACAAACAGACAAACCTACAAGTGAAGAAACAATTTTAAAATCACATTTTGGTTAAAGTATAATTCATGTTATAATATCATTCACTTTTAAGCTATCATATCATACTAAATAAATTTAATCGTTCTGATATCCACTATCCACCTGGTATATGTAAGTACGCAACCGTTCGGACTTTTTGCGATGTAGTCATTTTGCGATTTAGATGTTTTGAGATTCAGACGTTACGAGATGTGGTCTAAAAGCGATGTAGTCATTTTGCGATTTAGGTGTTTTGAGATTTAGACATTTTGAGATGTGGACTAAGGGCGACGTTGTCAATTTGCGATCCAGCCTTTCTGATACCGACCCGTACATACATACATATTAGAATAAACAAAGTTCAAAAAATTTACATTTATAAGTCTATTATATATTTTAATTCAGCACTACCTCAATGATATTTATAAATAATTATTACAGTCAATTATTCCTAAAAATGGTGTGGTGATAAGTTTGGGTTTTTATGCCTATGATATTGAATGAGCTCGGTTTCACCATAATTTCTACCACTGTTTTAAACTAAGCATAACAGGTAAGTGCTAATTACTTACTACTCTTTTGTATGTTCAAGAGATGTATCTTGAACCGCTTTTTAAAAGTTTTTACAGTTTTCAGGGCTCTAAGAGGAGGTGGCAAATTGTTCCATATACGGCTCGCTGCGTATCTAAATCCGCTTCTATACGCTGCTGTATGGTGACGAGGGACAAGCAACAGGTAAGATGCTCCTCTGGTCCTATATCTATTTGTGTCCCTCGACCAAGACAGCCTCTCATAAAGGTATTTCGGTCTATGTGTTACCACTACACCAAACAACAACGTAGCCAGGTGCAGCTCCTGTCGCTCTGACATTTTCAGAATGTTGCCTTTATTTAGGTAAGGTGTAACATGTGAACGTGGTGGAACAGTACCCCCCAGCTCCGGAATATGTTGTACCATGACCCTGTCTACCCGAGCATCTGTGCACAGCAAGTCGATCAAAGTAGCACTATGATCCGTAAAATGTGTCGGCTCAGCCACATAGTTGGACAAGCCCACACACACTAAGAATGACTCAAGATACTTGGTTTCATAATCTGCAGCCCTCAATAAGTCAGCGTTAAAATCACCCACGAGTACTATTTTATCTGCTCTTCCAAATGAAGAAACAGAGTCAGTCAGTGCATCCAAGAATGTATTTATATTCAACCAGGGAGGCCTATATGCTGTTCCAATTATTATGGACTGTGAGTTTCTACTAATTAACTGCCGTAGTGGCACCGCGCCGCACGCGCGCACCCCGCAACAGCTCGTCTCGCAGGTGGCGGCGCGCCAGGCGCACCACCAGGGGGCGCACGCGCCCCGCCGCGCCCACATCCGCGGAGCCGGACTCCCTCGACTCACCCTGCCTGACTGGAGGACCTCTCCTCTCAGCGAACACGATGTCCCGCGACTCCAGCTGCACTCCCAGCTTCTTTGACACGAGTTCTACCAGGTGTACCGGGTTCTCACCTTTTTCTTCGGGGAGGTTGGTGATTTCGAGATCAGAAATTAGCAGCTCTTGATCTCGTTCATTTAGCTCCGCTTTTAGCAGGGACACGGTATGCTCTAGGTCCTCTGAGCCTGCCCTACGGTTCTCGAGCTCTTTGACCTTATTCTCTAAACCGTCTATTCTAGCTTCACAGGTTACTATATTCCGCCTAAGGTCCCCTACCTCGCGACGCAGATCCCTCAGCTCTCTGGTTAACTCGTCCCTCATGTCACGAAGCTCGGCCCTGAACATCCTGAGCTCACCCGCTAGATCAAGTCCCGACGACACACCCGAGACATTTGAGTGCTGTGGCACGCCCCGTGGTGTTTCCGTTGCATCCTCAAATCCAGGGCTGGCCGCCGGTGACCCACGAGCACGGACATGCAGCTCTTTCAGTGGTCCTCCATCCCTGGCTAGCCTGTTGATACTACATTTGCAACTGCCAGCGCCCTCTTTACCCTTAGTTGCTAAAAATCTACCACAGCTCGTACACTTCGCCATTTGAGTTGGTAGTTAATTAGTGTGTACACAGATGGCACTAGTAACTTTTTAATAACAGCCGCTCAATACCACGGTCAACTATTTGATGTCTCAAAGTTCTTAGTTCACAGGGTCTTCCACAGATGGCGCTGTTCACAAGAAATAGTTTTAATCTTTACAGGAGCCTGAACGTGAAAGATTTTGGCGCGCACTGTTCACTATTTAAAAGACGGAAGGCCGCGCCACGCACTTTATATTACCCCTTTATGGGAAAACACTTTTTCATTTCTCATACTCGGAAAATAGTGTTTTCTTGATCTGACTATTGGGTGGAAAATGCTGTTTCCCTCCCTAGGGAGGGAAAAACTCATACAAATTACTTCCCACCCAAGGGCCGGAATGAACTTTAAAAATAGAACTGCTGACAGGTCAGCTGTGATAGTGAAGAGATTTGTGTAAAAAAAAAAAAATGCCATGCGACTTTCCAAACAGCCAGTGTGAACTTAGCGAAAATTTCTTCCGGCCCCATACACGTACAATAATATTGATCAATGTAGCAATAAATTGAACATATTATTGAGGTTTGAACAGACTATATTCTGATGGAAATAAATATTGAGTCAATATTGTACGTGTATGGGGCCAGCCGGAGTTCCATATTTAAAATTTAAAAAGTCGACATAATGTAGTTGTTATTATTTTATCTGTAACAGAATTCAAAACAATTGGTAATAATGTTTTATGGTAAGGTTTGAATCTTATTATAAGTTTATTTTCCTCGTATTTGAAATGAAAAGTAGAGTGTTTAACTCGGGTAAAAGAATCAATTCCGACTCGGACTATAGCCGCCCTCGCTGCGCTCGGGCGTCTAAATACCTCGGGAATTGATTCTTTCCACCCTCGGTTAACAATCTACTATTTTTATTGAATCACAATTATTTAAATTGGTTTAAGGGTACTTCAACAGAGTTCGTAGTATCAATTTATCGATTCTTACGAATTTATATAACATTTACTGTACACAAACTCCCTATAACACTTTTCCGAATAGTTCAACCACTGTCAATAGTTTATTATAAAATGTTTAGTAACTTTCACTGCTTTACCATTTTTAAAACTTAGAAATACGTATAGGCAATTAGTCGTGCTCAACGTCCGTGACGTCACTCAATTCAAAGACGTATAATATGTAAGTATTTAAAAGTATATAAGTCCGTCCGTAAGTAATATCCGTGGTCTGATACCCATAACACAAGCAGGTTATTCCTAGCTTACTTTGGGATCAGATAGCGTTGTGTGAGATGTCCGTGAATATTATTTTATATTTATTTCATTTATATTTCTTTTGCGTTGTCAAAATTCGTTTTCATTGAGATTTCAAATATGTGGATTACAGCTTGACACCATGTTTAATGTTCGCGTCATAACCCTATGACGCGAACATTGGCATTGTTCTATAAAACATTCGAACCAAGCAACCAAGAATGTTTGTAGATTGAATAGTAGTCTGGTCTCAGTACTCAGTTGATAGGTTCAGTTACAGATTAAATTATCTCGTACCACAGTTCAATATTTAATTGTACCTATCTCTGAATAGCAGCTTGGCAATTCATTGGAAATCTATTTAGTCTATCATCAGCGAGCCATCTGTTGATTGACTGATCTCCTGTAAGACTGCAAAAATTGCTAGATAGTTGTCAGTTCCTGTACCTTACTGGTAGATTAGATTTACTGCTCATCAGATCATCCTGAATGACTGATCCCCTAATTTTGTTTGTTTATTAACTTTTGTAACTCTATCACGCTCTTACGGCTGAATAGATCTGGCTAATATTTTAGTACAACGACAGATATAGTCTGAAATAATACACATACTACTTTTTTCCCGCGAATATGTTCTTGTATATATATATACACACTAATATAGTTACCTTAGTGTTTTTCCAAATCAATGAATCTATATACTTGCTGAATTATTTCACACAGGAATCTGTCGAGCTGGATGTTAGTGAGTCTATCAAATACTTCTTTAAAATGTGAACGCTGTTCAAAATATGCTTGAAACATGACACGTTTTCGGATAAGGCCCTGTTGCTTAGAAATTGCCAGTTTTCTGGCTGCGGGGTGGCTGCACGCCAGTGCCAATATTGCTATAAAAATCACTCCTTTCATTGTTCTATAAAACATTATTAATTTTAATTATTATAGTAACAAAAATATCCGGAAGGTGACAGCGCAAAATAAATGAACCAAAATAAATGAGCATGTGTTTCAGGATTTTTCGAATATGTACCACTAACCATTGAACTGTCCAAAGCCTATTAAGCGCATCTTTTTACCTTATTCCAAACAACAGCGCCACCGAGGCACTCATTATGAATCCTTGCATATCGGTTACCATGGCAGTATTTATTCATAGATCAGCGAATGAATATTCTTACCCCAATTAATTATCTAAGTCCTTCTTCAAACAATCATAACGCCTAACAACTAACTAGGAGTTTCAATGAATTGAATACTTCTTTTATATATACTGTTAATCAAAATATAATTACCTATGACAACATATTGGAAGTGTAGGCACTTAAAAATGATCAGCCGTGTACCTAATGATTAATTAATTACATAGGAACACATTACAAAACTGTGATAGGAGGTAATGAGTTTTAATGGAAAATTGAATTGGCAATTAGTTTCGTTCGCAATATAAAATGTACGTACAGAGCAACGCGACCAATTCCTACAAGTGAAATTCATAGGTCGTGTTGCGATATGGCAATCTACCTATATCTATACTTAATAATAATTAATAATTAATAATTAATAATTAATAATTAATAATAATATTATAAAGAAGTAAAGTTTGTGTGTTTGTATATTTGTTAAATTGTAAGGGGTAATCTCGGGATCTACTGAACCGATTTTAAAAATTCTTTCACCAATAGAGAGCTACGTTGTTGTGTAGTGTCATAGGCTATATAGCATCACGCTACAACGAATTGGAGCGGAGCAGTAAAAGTAAATGTTTCAAAAACGGGGGAAAAGTTATTCCTTTTGAGAGCTTCGTTGCGTGTGCTGCGTAAATATTTATAGTTATGTAAAAAATATGTAGGTACTACAAAATTAACTCTCTTAAAAAATGTTCTAAAAAAATTGCGCGAAAGCATGTGTCTATCTTTGGGTTGGTGCGCAATAACCATTTTAGTGGCAATCAATTTTTTTCTACAATAATGCCACGGGATACCTCTTTCATCTATACCAACGATACTCAAACTTTTTTTTATGTGGGCCACAAACACGTTTCAGCCATGGGGTTGCGGGCCACAAGCCGGAGGGAGGGGGGGGATTATTTAGGTATTAATTAAAATTTCATTTTTTTACGATAAATTAACTTTTATTAATGAAAGAAAAAAAAATACAAAGTTGTTTCATATCGTTAGCTAACTTTATCAAGATCTGGCTTATCGTTATCGCCACCTGCTAATCTTAGAACATCATCGAGATGAGAATCTGATAGTTTATTTCTGTCACGTTTTTCGTGTACTTCATTTTTGAAAAAGACGATTCACACACGTGTGTAGAACCAAAGAATATTAGTTTTTATGATTAGAAGACAAACCAGATATTATTTTATATAGGGTAGTTTTATAATTTGTTTCGTGCAATCACAGATTACTAATAATATGCTGCGTTCCGATTTACGCCAAAATCATTCGCTGCCCATTTTTTGATGAGTACGAAATTATGGGCCAACAATAAAGGCCCGGCGCCGGCGGGCCAACAATAAAGGCTCGGCGGGCCAAATGTGGCCCGCGGGCCACCGTTTGAGTATAGCGGATCTATACTAATATACTAATAATAATAATATTTGTTAAATTGTAAGGGGTAATCTTGGGATCTACTGAACCGATTTTAAAAATTCTTTCACCAATAGAAAGCTATGTTATTGTGGAGTGTCATAGGCTATATAGCATCACGCTACAACGAATTGGAGCGGAGCAGTAATAGTAAATGTTTCAAAAACGGGGGAAAAGTTATTCCTTTTGAGAGCTTCGTTGCGTGTGCTGCGTAAATATTTATAGTTATATAAAAAAAATATCTACAATAATGCCACGGGATACCTCTTTCATCTATACTAATATACTAATAATAATTAATAATAATATTATAAAGAAGTAAACTTTGTGTGTTTGTATATTTGTTAAATTGTAAGGGGTAATCTCGGGATCTACTGAACCGATTTTAAAATTTTTTTCACCAATAGAAAGCTACGTTATAGTGGAGTGTCATAGGCTATATAACATCACGCTACAACGAAATGGAACGGAGCAGTAATAGTAAATGTTTCAAAAAACGGGGGAAAAGTTATTCCTTTTGAGAGCTTCGTTGCGTGTGCTGTGTAAATATTTATAGTTATGTAAAAAATATGTAGGTACTACAAAATTTACTCTCATAATAAAAGTTCTAAAAAACTTGCGCGATAGCATGTGTCTATCTTTGGGTTGGTGCGCAATAACCATTTTAATGGCAATCAATTCTTTTCTACAATAATGCCACGGGATACCTCTTTCATCTATACTGATATACTAATAATCTATACTAATATTATAAAGAAGTAAAGTTTGTGTGTTTGTATATTTGTTAAATTGTAAGGGGTAATCTCGAGATCTACTGAACCGATTTTAAAAATTCTTTCACCAATAGAAAGCTACGTTATTGTGGAGTGTCATAGGCTATATAACATCACGCTACAACGAATTGGAACGGAGCAGTAATAATAAATGTTTCAAAAAACGGGGGAAAAGTTATTCCTTTTGAGAGCTTCGTTGCGTGTGCTGTGTAAATATTTATAGTTATGTAAAAATATGTAGGTACTACAAAATTTACTCTCTTAATAAAAGTTCTAAAAAAATTGCGCGATAGCATGTGTCTATCTTTGGGTTGGTGCGCAATAACCATTTTAATGGCAATCAATTTTTTTCTACAATAATGCCACGGGATACCTCTTTCATCTATACTAATATACTAATAATAATAATATTTGTTAAATTGTAAGGGGTAATCTCGGGATCTACTGAACCGATTTTAAAAATTCTTTCACCAATAGAAAGCTACGTTATTGTGGAGTGTCATAGGCTATATAGCATCACGCTACAACGAATAGGAGCGGAGCACTAATAGTAAATGTTTCAAAAACGGGGGAAAAGTTATTCCTTTTGAGAGCTTCGTTGCGTGTGCTGCGTAAATATTTATAGTTATGTAAAAAATATGTACTACTAAATTTACTCTCTTAAAAAAAGTTCTAAATCATCTTTGGGTTGGTGCGCAATAACCATTTTAATGGCGATTAATTTTTTTCTACAATAATGCCACGGGATACCTCTTTCATAAACGAAATTGTTTTTAAATATAATGCGACGGGAATACACGCGACGAGAAACCTTTCTCTCTCTCTCTCTCTCTCTCTCTCTCACGTAGTATTGAATATTAACGACGAGACGCTACGGGAGTACTGCACTACAGTAATACTCTCTCTTATGTGGCGCAAACGAAGTTGCGCGGGTCAGCTAGTCTATACATAAAATCCATATCCATACGAAAGTGATATGCAAATACCCTTAAACAGTATATTGAATCCGGTTTTTTTTAGTGTGCAAGTCAGTAGTTTTGGTTTAACTTTGAAATATTTTGTTCAAAAAAGGGAATAGACAGATATCAATTTAAATACATGCCATTAGTAAATAACTAAGAACATTATTACAATCACAGCGACACTGATAGCACATGGATTACACTTAACACCAAGGTGCTTAGTTTTTACTCTGCAGCGGTCGACCAGCGAAAAGGGCGCAGGCGTGGCATGGGTGAGGTGCGACCGCCGCGAGAGTATCTACCAGCTCTGATGCATTTAGAGATCTTACGAGTGCAAAGAATCAAAGATATGCGGTGAGTAGTATATTATTGGGCATTCTACTCCACCTTAAGTTCCATCAGCTCTCTTCGTTCGCTTCTGTCACTCTCAGTGGAGTAGAATACCCAATAATATTTTTGTCATCCAAATCAGCAGTGTGCATTTGCACTTCCACACTTAAAACACAGTCGTCAGACATAGACATTGCGGTTTTATGCAGTCGTCGACATAGACATGTGCGTTTAGTGCTTCATCGCATTAGCAACTACGTACAACCAAGAGACAATGTATGTAGTATGCATTTGCGCTTCCACACTTATAGCACAGTCGACATAGACATGTGCGTTTAGTGCTTCATCGCATTAGCAACTACTTACAACCAAGAGGCTAAGAGACGGATGTATGCAGTATGCATTTGCGCTTCCACACTTATAGCACAGTTGTTCGACATAGACATGTGCGTATTTATGCAGTCGTCGACATAGACATGTGCGTTTAGTGCTTCATCGCATTAGCAACTACGTACAACCAAGAGACAATGTATGTAGTATGCATTTGCGCTTCCACACTTATAGCACAGTCGACATAGACATGTGCGTTTAGTGCTTCATCGCATTAGCAACTACTTACAACCAAGAGGCTAAGAGACGGATGTATGCAGTATGCATTTGCGCTTCCACACTTATAGCACAGTTGTTCGACATAGACATGTGCGTATTTATGCAGTCGTCGACATAGACATGTGCGTTTAGTGCTTCATCGCATTAGCAACTACGTACAACCAAGAGACAATGTATGTAGTATGCATTTGCGCTTCCACACTTATAGCACAGTCGACATAGACATGTGCGTTTAGTGCTTCATCGCATTAGCAACTACTTACAACCAAGAGGCTAAGAGACGGATGTATGCAGTATGCATTTGCGCTTCCACACTTATAGCACAGTTGTTCGACATAGACATGTGCGTATTTATGCAGTCGTCGACATAGACATGTGCGTTTAGTGCTTCATCGCATTAGCAACTACGTACAACCAAGAGACAATGTATGTAGTATGCATTTGCGCTTCCACACTTATAGCACAGTCGACATAGACATGTGCGTTTAGTGCTTCATCGCATTAGCAACTACGTACAACCAAGAGGCTAAGAGACGGATGTATGCAGTATGCATTTGCGCTTCCACACTTATAGCACAGTTGTTCGACATAGACATGTGCGTATTTATGCAGTCGTCGACATAGACATGTGCGTTTAGTGCTTCATCGCATTAGCAACTACGTACAACCAAGAGGCTAAGAGACGGATGTATGCAGTATGCATTTGCGCTTCCACACTTATAGCACAGTTGTTCGACATAGACATGTGCGTATTTATGCAGTCGTCGACATAGACATGTGCGTTTAGTGCTTCATCGCATTAGCAACTACGTACAACCAAGAGACAATGTATGTAGTATGCATTTGCGCTTCCACACTTATAGCACAGTCGACATAGACATGTGCGTTTAGTGCTTCATCGCATTAGCAACTACTTACAACCAAGAGGCTAAGAGACGGATGTATGCAGTATGCATTTGCGCTTCCACACTTATAGCACAGTTGTTCGACATAGACATGTGCGTATTTATGCAGTCGTCGACATAGACATGTGCGTTTAGTGCTTCATCGCATTAGCAACTACGTACAACCAAGAGACAATGTATGTAGTATGCATTTGCGCTTCCACACTTATAGCACAGTCGACATAGACATGTGCGTTTAGTGCTTCATCGCATTAGCAACTACGTACAACCAAGAGGCTAAGAGACGGATGTATGCAGTATGCATTTGCGCTTCCACACTTATAGCACAGTTGTTCGACATAGACATGTGCGTATTTATGCAGTCGTCGACATAGACATGTGCGTTTAGTGCTTCATCGCATTAGCAACTACGTACAACCAAGAGACAATGTATGTAGTATGCATTTGCGCTTCCACACTTATAGCACAGTCGACATAGACATGTGCGTTTAGTGCTTCATCGCATTAGCAACTACGTACAACCAAGAGACAGGGTGCGTAAATTGTTGAACAACAAAAGAAACACACCCCAAAAGTAGAATGAGATTTTATTTATTAATTAATAATTACTATACAATATTAATTATTACAAGTACAAAAACTCATCGTTATTCGTTTGAGATAAACCTAGGTTGTTCGTCACATAATGCGTCAACAGATTGCACGAACGCTTGAAGCTTACGCCACTCAGGAGTGTCTTCGTTGGTCTGGAATTTTATTCGAATCAACGCTTTTTTCCAGAGCGTTAGTGGATCTGCTTGATGAACATCACTTGTTTTATACACCTTGACATCCACAAAGTAGTCGCCCGTGGTGTTGAGATCTCGACGTTCGTTACCATTAGCCACTCTATTTACGAAATATGATGATAGCACGGGTGAGGAAGACTGTCTGTATTCACTTGCGCCACGACTAATGTTAAACACATCACTTGTTTTTACAGGTTTTCTGAAACAAAAAACAAATACATATATATAAAATAAACTGTTGAACTGGTAGCACCTATGGATTTCTGAAAATTTAAGTACTAAGTATATAGATTTTGTTCAAATAATTACCTTATATTAGCAAGAGACTTTTTCACTCTAGAACCTTTAGTCTTGCTTTTAGGTATGACTTGATTGCATTTCGTAGAATTATTGTATTGTTCGCACTCGGAGTCTGACCTGTAAAAAAATAAATAATATGTCAATAAACCTGTTAAACATTAAAAAAGATGTTATATGTTAGGAGTGTAGTGGGGCCCTGCCAACACCTCCGGGCCCAAGTCAACCTCACGTGCAAGCTCGTGCACCTGCTGAACAACGGACGAGGCTCTGATGGCGGCAGTACATTTCAACACGGCAATCTGCTCACCACCTGTTACGTGGGACCGAATTGTACACGGTGAAATGTGAACCGGTATAGGCCTCTGCCTACCCCTTCGAGGATGGAGGCGTGAGTATATGTATGTATGTATGTATGTTAGATAAATAATATTTAAACACTTACATTTTTAGTTCTGCTGTGGAGGGTTATTGAAGAAGGATAGATACTGTTTACTGTCTATGTCGTCTGACTGAGTTTTCCCAGACCGACCAGGTTTCTACCAAAACCCTTGTACCGTAGCTGAGATGAGTTCTAATGTATCTAGCCGGATGGAATTAACCTTAGACCGTCGCTAGTAATTACACAAGAGACAACTCGAATTGTAATGGAAGTCTTTTGAAAATTATGAGATTATAAGCTAAAACAAGGCTGATAGCTTGTCTAATTAAAAATTTGTGTAATTCATTAACAAATAACAAACAATCAAACATTTTACCTTGGATGTATTATAACTGCTAAAAATTATCAACTAAGATATTTAATAAATAGTCAAGGCAGCAAATAGCAATTATTTAGGGTTGTCACACTTACCAGGTATACGAGTACAATTATACTAGTATCTGGCCTCGGTTTTCATATGGATTCTGCTAACTGTTCATATTTTGATTGCTACATTTTAATAATCGATCACAATCTATGGAGATATATAGGGTATTATGTCCTCACTAGTTTGTTTATAAAAACTTACTTAACATAGTCTTTCTAAAAATTACTTAATAATAAATAAATCTTTGTTAATATAAAATTTTATAGCATTGTTTATAATGTTTAAATTCCAGCTTTACATTACCACAACAATAAAGAAGTAATGATGTAATTTTTACAGAACCTAAATTTGTGGAAGTGACATCCATAGTCAAATTAGCTGCTATATATAATGATGTTTTACATTTTAATTGATTGTGCAATATTTAGAAAATAGTACTGAGAATATGATACTTTTGTTTTGTTTGTTAATGTTGAAATTCTAAACAGCGATTAAGGTTGTCAACAATACAAATTTCAAACAGTACAATATTTATGATAGGTATATTATAAATAAAAATATCTCAATAAAGATAATTTATCTTTAGTATTAATAGAATCTAATTATCTATAAGTATGATAATTACGAATAATACGAATTAAAAGAGCAATCTGTGAGTACCTAAGTAATTCTTTTTAACGTAAACAACTTTATAATTCTTGTTTTTGTATTTCATGCTACTAGATTAGTTACTAATTATACTAATAACTTTGGTATATGGGTTCTTATAAAATTTTCACCATGTACTGTATTGCAAATTACTATACTAATGTAATTTACGATTTACTGCTAGTCTGCTAACCCTATTTGAAACTACAATCTTGCAAAAAAAATAATATTAGGTAAACTACTACCGGATGTATTGATTGAATAACATTATACTTTTGTTTCGCATTACATTTCGATTGCGACAATAATGCAGTAAAAAGTGTTTTTAATTTGTAAAAGTTTTAATCTTTTTTAATACAAATTATTTAATAACAATTTGCTAAAGTGCTACCAGAAGACCATTATAAGGTAATTGTAACGTTTAAATATTATTTTATTTAGAGAGGATATTTATTTTTTAGTAATTATAACTATATTTCAGTAATATTGTGCTATTATTTGGCTTATTGTAAGCGTAATTTTTAATTTCAGACGATTAAGTGCTTAAACTAATTGCGGATCAGTAGAGGTGTTGGTTTCAAGCAAAATATTTTATTCAAGACGTAAAGATTATATTAGTAATGAACGAAAATTTACTCTAAAGTGGATGCATCCAGAGAGACGAAATTATTTTTCCTATAAGGTTTGTACCTAATTATTATCATGATAGTTTTCTAGCAAAAATATGTGTCCTATCAGCGACAATAAGCTCGCTACCTATTACGTGGAACGAAAAATAATACTCTGGCGTAAGCATGTTAGATATGTGCCTTTGCCTATCCTCAAGAGATTTTGGTGTGAAGATATGTATGTATAGTGTTCATTATTTTTATCAAATATCCAATTAAAATATTTTATTTTTAAATAAATAATATTTTATGTACCTATGGTTTGAGCTCTATTCTATCGTTAAGGAGGTATAAAATTTAAATTTTGTGACTAGATTATCTATATCTGCTGTTTAAATATATTATCCATGACTAAAGAATTGAAAGTTTATTAAATTTCATATGTATTAATAAATTTGTGTTTTCAATTCCAGAATACCATCGCTTTGCAAGGCGTTGACTGTTAATAGAAGAAAAAAGTCCATCTGCAATAGATAATATTAAAAATTGTAAATTACTTAAGTAAATCTAACTTAAGTAGGTATATAACAGGTAACTAATTTTTATATAATTTTAAAATGCCTTTCTGTTCGGGTTGTAACATCAGTTTTCGTTGTTGGAGTAGTCATTTGCGAACTAATAAGCATAAAAATAATATTACTGTACCTATCAACGATAACGTCCAAATAATACATTCCTGTTTCAAAGGACGTATTGTAAGTTATCGTATTACTATATCTAAATCTGAAGTAAATATTTACCCAGAGTGTTTCTTAAAAAATATTTTTGATCAAGTTAAATCTTTAATAGATAGCTCACTTCAAAAACATTATTCTGTTAAAGTTAATTTTGAGTATTTCGCTTTCTTTTTAATGTTAAAAAATGATCTACAAGAGTTAAAATCTTTTGCAACAAAAAATTTTACCATTCATTTAAATTACGAATTTAAGTCCACATATGAGAAAGTTATGTCAATATTATTAAAAAAAATTGAGGAGTTTCAAGAGAGAGATAGTGGATGGACGTTTTTCAACAATTCACATTTAGAAATTAATATTAACAAGTATCAACCTCTTAGTGGATCTAAATTTATAGATTTACCAAAATTTATAAAAAGTAAAAGAGCATGTTTGAATATTCAAAATGATGATAGATATTGTTTTTTATGGTGTATAGTTGCTGCTTTATACCCAACCAATCGACATCCTGAGAGAGTAACGTCATATCCTCATTTTCGTGATGTCTTGAACGTAAATGATATTTCATTCCCAATGAATTTTTCAGACATAAATATTTTTGAAAAAAACAATCCTTCTTTTAACATTTTCATTTATGGTTTAAGAGGTAGTAAGACTATAACAGGTCCTTTGTATAGACCTAATAAAATCAATCGAAAATCTAAAATAATACACTTATTATTTTTAGAAACTAGTGAGTCGTCTCATTATTGCCTTATCAAAGATTTACCACGGCTCGTTAGAAGTCAAATAACTAAGCATCACGGTAAGCTATATTTTTGTCAAACTTGTTTAGTGTTTTTTCCTAGTGAAAACGAATTTGATAACCATTTATGTGGAGGAGTTGTTACTGTTTTGCCTGAAAAAGGCTCATTTTTACAATTTAAAAACTATGATAGAAAACAAAATGTTCCATTCACTATCTATGCTGATTTTGAAACATTACTCGAACCTATTTGCAACCATGAATCTGATACCACAAATACGTTACGCTTACAACGTCACATTCCTTCGGCCTTTGCGTATAATATTGTTTCATCATGCAGTAATAATTTTAATGAATTCAAAACGTATCGTGGAATTGATTGTATTTCTAAATTTGTAGATTTTCTTACTGAAGATATCAAGAGAATTTACAATATATTGATTCAAAATGTATCTATGATATTCACTGAGAAAGATGATAGGGATTATAAAAATGCTTGGAAATGTCATATATGTGAAAATCTGTTATGGAATAATAAAGTCAGAGATCATTGTCATATAACCGGACGATATCGGGGCGCTGCGCATCGTCATTGTAATTTACAATATAAGATACCTATGTTTATACCCATTTTTTTTCATAATTTGTCAGGATACGACTGTCATCTATTTATTAAAAAATTAGGAGAAACGCCTGGCAGGTTAAATATCATACCTAAAACGAAAGAAAAATACATTTCGTTTTCAAAATTTATACCTATCAACTCGAATGATTATGTACAGATTAGATTTTTAGATTCGTTTCATTTCTTAGGTACTAGTTTAGACAAACTCTCAAAAACTATGCAAATAGATGATTTTATTAATTTGCGCAAACATTATCCTAATAATGACCAGTTTCTATTACTTACACGAAAAGGTATTTATCCCTACGATTACATGAGTAGTTGGAAATGTTATGAAGAAAAAACATTACCAGCAAAACATTTGTTTTTCAATTCTTTATGCAATGAACATATATCACAGGAGGACTATGACCATGCTAAATTAGTATGGTATAAATTTAATATAAAGACAATGGGTGAATATACAGACTTATATTTAAAGACAGACGTACTTTTACTTACCGACATATTTCAAAATTTTCGAAAAACTTGTAAGTTACATTATAAACTCGATCCTGCGTTTTACATTACTGCACCTAGTTTATCATTTGACGCAATGCTTTTGAAAACAGGCGTTAGATTAGAACTCATATCAGACTTATCTATCTTGCGAATGATTCAAAGCGGTATTAGAGGAGGTTTATGTATGTGTTCCTATCGTTATGCTAAAGCTAATAATAAATATATGCCTTCGTATGATGCAGCAAAACCACAATGTTTTATAACCTATTTAGACTGTAACAATCTGTACGGATATAGCATGTGTCAATACTTACCGCATTCAGATTTTCGATTTTTAAATCAGCATGAAATAAATCAGTTATACATAGAAAATATCCGAGACAATGCAGAATGGGGATTTATACTAGAAGTCGATCTTTTATATCCTGATTCCTTGCATATTTTACATAACGACTTACCTTTTTGTGCTGAAAAATGCATACCGCCCGGCGGAAAAACGGAAAAACTTATTTCAAATCTTTACAATAAGTATAATTATGTGATTCATTACGTTCATCTAAAGAAATGCCTTGAACATGGGTTAATTTTACGTAAAATACATAGAGTCATTACGTTTCGCCAAAGTGCATATTTGAAAGAATATATAGAATTAAATACACAACTACGACAAAAGGCAATTACTGTATTTGAACAGGATTTCTTCAAGTTATTAAACAATAGCGTTTTTGGAAAAACATTAGAAAACACTGAAAAGAGGGTGACAGTTCATTTAGTTAACTCTTGGAGTTCATCTAACAATATTACCAAAAAATCTTTCTGCGCTGAGAAACTTATAAGCAATCCTTATTTTCATAGTGCATCAGTTTTATCGGAAAACTTAGTGGCAATTCAAATGAAGCCTGATCGTTTAGTTTTAGATAAACCAATATATATAGGTTTTTCAGTTTTAGAGCTATCTAAAGCACATATGTATCATTTTCATTATAATATAGTTAAGCCTTTTTATGGTAACAGAATACAACTATGCTATACCGATACAGATTCTTTTGTTTATTTAATCTACACCGATGACTTCTATAGTGATTTAAAATATAACTTTTTACAGTATTTTGATACTAGTAACTATAGCACGCAAAATGAATTTATGATATCTCAAAGTAATAAAAAAGTACCAGGATTGATGAAAGATGAGATGGGTGGTAAACTTATTACTGAATTTGTTGGATTGAGGTCAAAATTATATTCATTAAAAACAGCGAATAATGTAATTAAAAAAGCAAAAGGAATTAAACATTCGGTGGTGCGTGATTTAACGATAGATGATTATCAGAATGTGTTATTTAAGAATCAGGTAATTCATAGGAAAAATATTCTATTCAAATCTATCAAACATGAAATATTTACTCAAAGCGTAAACAAAGTAGCATTATCAAGCAATGACGATAAACGTATCATATCAAATTGCAATGTTGCAACCTGGGCATGGGGACATTTTTCAATTTTCAAAGGTTAATTTAAATTTGCCTCGGTGGCGCAGTGGTCTCCGGTTCGAATCCCGGACCGACTCAAATATTTGTGTGATCCACAAATGATTGTTTCGGAGTTCGGATGTTTTCTATGTATAATATGTATGTATTTAGAAATATTTAAGTATGTTTATCAGTTGTCTAGATCCCATAACACAAGCTTATAGTAGCTTACTTTGGACTAGGTGACGTTGTGTGAAAGTGTCCCACAATATTTATATTTATTTATTTAAATTGATGAACCTAATTGTCTTGTTATAATAAGAATGTACTTAGGTAAATAAGATGATTGTTAGTAACACAGTAATATGTAGATAAAGTATGTAGTTAAGTGTCTGAAAGTGACCGTCGATTGTATCAACCTTCATATGTTTTATAATTAAGTATCTATCTTTGTAATCCAATGTGGTGTACAATAAAGAATATTCTATCTACCTAACTAAGTAATATAATGAGATTGTATTAAGAATAATATAAGATTGTATAATTGTAAATATGCACATACAAATCATTATACTTTTATAAATAAAATTTGATAAGTTTCAGTTTTGTTTTATTAAAAGACAACTTCCGCACTAAAGAACTTAGATCAATAACTCAGAACATACATTTTACTAATAATATGAACCTTTTCATACATACATACATATAGTCACGCCTTTATCCCTCAAGGTATGGACATAGGCATATATAATATGCTCAAATTTCACCTTACGACGGTATTGCCGTGTTTAAATGAACAGGCGCAGGTTGTGGCTATCCGCTGCGTTGCGGGGCCACGAACGCTTCTATCTATCCCTTAGTCGTTTTCTACGACCCCCACTAGGAAGAGAGGGGTGGGTCTATTCTGTGTCACCAGGAACCACACGACTTAATATATATATATGTATGTAATATAGTATTGTTAACAGCAAAACAGTCACAACCTGCCCTAACCATTAATACATAGCAATATACTCACCTACACTAAGTGAAACAAATTTTCATAAGGTAAAATGTGGACATTTATGGATATGTGCACCATACCATACCATACGTATATGTGTATACATACCTAACTCAAGTCTCCAACTCCTTTCTACATAGATTGTTAAACGTAATCTAGGATTTGAATCAGTTCCAACCCTTTGTTGATTAATTATTATAGATAATGTATTTTATTTTGCAAACTTGTCTAAATTTCATGTTGAAACATGATCATATACGTATGCGTATCACATCATTGCCCCTTCCAATATATATTGAAAGGACAGTGACCTGATTTATATGTTGCTTTTCTAATTAATTAGAATTTCGATTTAGTAGTCACAGTAAGACGTCTAAATAAACTACAGTCATGTCATCGGTAAGTAATTTATTTCGCTCTATTACTGATTTATGTACCTGTTACATATACGAATTGAAGAAGTTAATATATTATGATAGGTAATATATATTTAATATAAATATTCTAAAACAAAAATAATTCTTATGTATGTTTTTATTTGTTATAGATAACGGATTCAGAGATTATCCTAAGCCAATATGCTCAAGACCCTTGGACCCCCAGAGATTTCTATGAGCTGATTGAAAACAGGCCTACCGATCTATCTAAGGAACCAGAAGTGAGGCCATTGGCAAAAGAAAAGAAATACAAGAAACGTTGCAGAGAAACTATAAAAAAATGTAACGTTAAGAAATCTTTTGTTATCAGCGAATCACCAAGAAGAGGAATTAAATTAATAAAAATTTCAGTAATTGATTTAAGTAATAACAATTCACAAGCAAGTTATAGTGAAAGTGAGAACATTTTGTTGAACGCACAATATATTGTTAAGGATTGTGTCGACAGTGTTATGGACGATACTGAGGCCTTAGTTAAGAAAATATCAAAAACTTTAGTTGATTGTGATTTTTAGTAGGTACATAAAAAGTGTTTGTTGATATTTTAAATTAGATTTATTAAGATGTTAAAGTAGGTAATTGACTGAAAATAAAAACATGATTTACATGAAAAATTTATTTTATTAATACATAATGCCTACACATTACCCAATATAATGTTTCTAAATAGTTTTTTGTACATCATTCCTAAGCGCACAATGCTTCGAATAGCGTAGGTTATCTTAATATTATAAAGAGGAAAGGTTTGATTGTTTGTTTTGTCTCTAATATGCTCCAAAACTACTGCATCGATTTCAAAAATTCTTTCACAGTTGGAATGCTACACTGTCCCTGAATGACATAGGCTATATTTTATTCCCGTATTCCTACGGGTGCGAAAACCGAGGGAAATCGTCTAGTACATTATATAACAGATATTCTTATCAAAATGTTTTTATATCAAAATAAAATAAATTGATTATGATATGCCTCTGTCTACCCTTACTAGGAAAGAGGCGTGAGTCTATGTATGTAGATAGCTAATATCTTGGATTGAGACGTAAGTATATTTTTATCATGGTATAAGTATTTGTAATATAATACGACGTGTTATTGATGTCTGCAAATTACTTTTTACATTACAATACGTAGGTAAATTTCAGCATAATCGACAAGCGTACAAATAGCTTGGTTAAATATCAGGCGGACTCGAAATCAGATGACCATGGTTCGATTCCAATTGAGTTTATTTTTCTCTTTTTGGATATTTTTTTTCGTACCTTCTTTTTTTATGAAATAATATATTTTTCAATATACGATTTACCAATACTATATTAAACTATATTACATATACCTACCATTCGAAATACCTGTCATCAAGGTACTTCATTATGAAGTCAGCTATTTAAAATCATCCAGGCGTCGCATTTGTTTGAATCATATTAATGAATTCATAATAAGAAGAGTGCTATTTAAATCATTCAAACGTTAAAGTTATATAGTCTAGCTGATACTTAAATCATCTCAGTTTTTTCAAACCAACATCAAAAAGGTTTAAGATCAATGTAAATTATATTAGACATTTAATAAATGGTATAATATTGAGAACGATGACTACGAATAAGTATATTATTGGGCACGATGTGGGGCAGAGTTCGAGAAACCTTGGGTAGGAAATAGTATGAAAAACAACAGTATATTAGTAAAACATTCATTAAGTTTATTCAAATTATAAAATACAAAAGTTATTTTTTAAACACCATTGCTTAATACACAATACATTCCTTAAAGCACAATAGTTCTTATGAGCAAAACAGTTATACAAAAATAGATCTTTACAGTAAAGATCACTAAGAGTCTTTAAATTAGGAACACTTTTATTTTCACATATGTCAGAAACATTATTATGACCACATAGCTCTTGAACCCACTTTATTTTCTCACTACCTTTAACAAGAACCTTTTTTTCCTTCAAATAGGGTTTGATTATTCTAGAAAATTCTCTGTAGTCTATATATCCTTCGCTCCAGCAGTAACCTCTATTCCTTTCAATCCACCTAGTACGTCTTTTTTCTTCATCAGTCAGCGAGGAGAACGGATAAGGAGGTTTTATTAAGAATATATGAGTATGTTCCAAAGTAGCTATAGCTAATTCCTTGACTATAAAGTTATTATAAAGATCTTTAAAACCTTGAACATCTACTATCATAGTATTTTTGTTCATGATATCTTTCTCACGGTGCTACTTAACGGTTTATACTCGATTATACAGTCGTTCAAAATAAGACAATATGCAGAAGTTTGATCTGGTATATCAATATCACTTTCAATTTCTA
Source organism: Miltochrista miniata (assembly GCA_933228765.1). NCBI lineage: Eukaryota > Metazoa > Arthropoda > Insecta > Lepidoptera > Erebidae > Miltochrista > Miltochrista miniata. The sequence continues at coordinate 10,515,434 of OW121765.1, forward strand.
CTCTAACATCGACAACAGGACCTGACTTAAGATTTTCTGGTTGTCTAGAACAATCTACGACAAATAACGGAGCAATATTTTTAAATTGTTTCTCACTTAATAACGGTTCACCGCGACGACCTCCGTAATAAGAGTGTTGGAATCTGGTGTATTGTTCATATATTAAAGCAATTCTGCTATTTGAGAAACTTGAATTTAAATTTTCATAAGGGAAGTAGGTTGAATTTAGGTATACTCTTACATCACGAACGTCACAGTGATCAAACCGAGACATATCCAATTTTGAATTATTTTTTCTATTTGTTTGCAGACCAATAATAACAAATCTTGGTTTCTCTATTTGCGATGATGTTTTTATGGACCAAGTATGTTTAGTAGTTTTTGGTAGAGCAGGATATTCATATAAATCCCAATTTCTGAATATCATCTGGAGTGGTCGATCTTTTTCTAACAGTTTTAACATATTTATTTTTTCTCTATCGGATACTTTGACATGTGGTACGCGCCATATTATTTTATTTATAATAATATCTTCTACCGTTTCACCTTCGTTAAGTTTTAAGGCGTTCAGATTAGTATTACTTCTCAACAATATTAGTTCATGTTTGCTGTTTATCACTACTTTCTTGAAATCTTCTGCAAAACCAAGAATGTTACAGAGGGGTATAGAAGCAGAAAAGCTACCCCCATTTGTACTATTTATGCCATCGATATTCCAACCCCAAGCATTAGATACTTTAGCCTCGTTTTCGTTCATTGATATTAATGATTTCATTGTGGTAGTTATACCAGCGTTTTTTATTTTATCTATTTCCACTCCATTTATCTCATACCTTATATCTTGAAACAAGTAAAGTAAACTATTGTTTGTGAAATGAACGCTACTGACTCTCTCTTTCGAATTTCCACCCTTGTTTACAACAACAGTTCCTTCCAAAAACAAAGTGCTTGCTGAGGGTAATATATACAAGTCTTGTTGATTAATAGGTATCCTGATTTCATCGCTTCTATTGAAACTTGTTACGTAAGGCTTGTAAGAGTGAAATTCAATTCCTTCCACAGAGTTGTTGTATGCAGGAGCGGATAAAACATCTAGTATATTCATTTTAATAAACCGATCGCTTTAAGAAATGCTTTATTATTATTATTCAATTTTATGACCTTTTTGGAGCGAGCTCTTATGGGTTTGATAGTTTTAGTAGGACTGTTAGTTTTAGTTGGACGAACCACATATTTATTATAATCTATCATTGTTTTCTTCTGATATGTAGATACAACTGCACTTCTTCACCTCGCAAATTTATTAAGTTATTATTTATATCTAACAGCCTTATCTGTATGCAGCTTATATTGGTTTGATTTAACGGAAAGTAGATTGCGTTTTTCGGAATTTCTATAATCCTGTATCCAGGTGGAACATTAAGTGCAAATTCGTGTAAGATGTGACTGGATTGACCGTTTATATAGGAACCGCTAACTATGTCACATTCAATCCTTATGACAGTCGTAGGCAAAATGTTAACTGGAAACTCTGATACATGATATTTATTTGCCTCTAAGATCTGCTTTTTAAATCCCAATAAACTTCCAAATGTATCTTCTTTAGTAAAATCTATACTTGATGTACAAAATAACATCGTTTTTAAGGTGTTGTTATTACATTGGAGTTTTATGGATGCATCTTTTATCTCAGTTTTTAAATAGTCACTAATATCTTGTAATTCATAAGTTCCTTCAGGTATCTCAATAACATTTTTAGAACCATAGTATAATTTATTGTTTGTATTATCAAAATTTGGAATAGAATTATATGTAGAGAAATGTAATAATGCACATTCATACTCCTCAGCTAATGGCAACGTGTCTGAATAATAGGTAGATAATACCGATGAGTTTCCAGTTATCGATAAGGTGAGTGACATCTTGCAAATGATGGAAATGAAAGAGTGATATAAGATTTATAGTATTTTTATTTAAAGTATTATAATTATAATAAAGATTTATAGTATTTAATCCAAAAAGTTTGCAAATAACTTAAACACATATGTCCACAAACTATTGTGTTAAATTGTTGATATCTATCATAGTTATAATGAACATCACAGTTCTTAAAATATAACATTAATTCTCTTGGCGGTTTTAAATCACCATAGCTATCAAAATATTCACAATAATTGTTTATTTTAACATAAGCTACCCAATGCGTTCCATCATTTCTCGAATTATCTAGGTTAACTATAGCACATTCAATTCGTTTAGGTGTTTTTGGTAACTGATCCTTCATATAAACTCCTCGAAAATGTGGAATACAATGGCCATACTTCTGAATATCGATATTAGTTAAAGCACGATTAGGTAGCTGATCAATTAGTTTTTTGATGGATTTATAAACAATCCCTGACCTTGCTTATGCGGTTTAATGTATAGACCTTTACCTATTGCTATAGCCTCCATAGTTTTATTATGACGTTCAGTTTCTTGTAATTTTTTCTGACCATGTTTATAGTCATTCACAGTTTTTGCAATACCAGCTGCACCACCAGCTAATGCTCCTAAAGCAGATAAACCAGCAAAAATTGGGATTAAAGGTAGAATGCCTCCAGTTTTTGGTATAGGTATCATTCGAGGTACTCGAACTTTTGGAATGCATGGAACTAATTTTCTGGCAGCCATATAAGCTACATTTATTAATGACTTATTATCTTTAGGTGAGAGTTTCTTGATTTTTCTTTTTATTTTTCTAACAAAGTTATTAAAGGTCTTAACACCAGCACCAGACTTCAATTTAGCTTTCATAACTTTGTTTACTATCCACGAACTAATCTTTTCCCCTGTTCGAGCATCTTTTGCTTTAAGTCTTTGTTTAGCCATATCTATAAGACGTAAGTCGGCTTTTTGACGGTTAGGCAAGTCTGTGTAGTTTGCGTATGCGATATCGTGATGCATACAAGCTTCGTCTAACTTATTTACACCTTTATCACCACGTAGTAATCGTTTCGAAAGCTTTGTTCCTGGTCCACAATAGTTATAACCGGGTATGTGTAGTTCGAACGGTAAATGATTAATGATATTGTTTATTAGTCCACCACCTTGCATTATCCAAAGAATAATGAATATACTTTAAAATTACATATCACTTATATATTTAACTTATTCCACTATTGCAGTCTTATCAATCCAACTGTTCTCTTCGTTATTTAAACCCAACCATTTTACAAACAGTTTGTTCCCTTTCTTTTTTAATACCTTTTCTATTAAATAGACACCAGGACAGGACGACTTTTGAAGCTCTTGTTCGTAAAAAGTTCCTAATATGACTTGTTTTTGATTATCTTCGATGCGATATGTTATTGGTTCAGTGTTATTTATCTTTTTTATAGTAAATAATTCGGTTGACCAGTTAGGAGTGTATCCTTTCTCAAATATATGTTTGTACTTACTAATTCGAACTTTGTCACCAATTATAAACTTTGAACGACATTTTTGGGCTACCTTTATCATGGAATTCGTAATATTATTTTTAATGTCCGTTTCATTAAACTTATTGACATTAACAGGTGCAAATTTAATAGTACGATGTTTTGAGTTGTTATATGTCTTCACAATACCGTTCAAGCCACCATCTATCCACTTATAGTGTCCGTTCAAGCTAAAGTATTTGTACAATTTATTTTTAATAGTTTTAATAACTCGTTCTACAATTGAAGCCTTTTTGGTTGAAAATGTAGAGTAGTGATTAATATTATAGTTCTGTAAAAGCTTTTGAAATGTAGAATTATAGAACTCGGTACCCATATCTGTTTGCAGATGAGTTGGTATCCTGTGATTAGTAGAAAGTAATTTTTCAAATGCAAGAGAGACCTCATGTTTGGATTTAGTTTTTAATGGTTCCACCCAAACGTACTTTGAGAAGCAGTCAATAACTATTAAAATATAGTTATATCCTTTATTAAAGGTTTTTAGGTTTTGCATATCAGCTAAATCTGCTTGCCACAAATCATCAATACCTTTTAAAATTACAGATCGTCGAGGAAAATTTTTTCGTGCTGCTTTATGTATTTCATTGACGACTTGTTGTTTTGTCATTTTAACAAACTTTGAGGTCTATGTTTTTCGATCTTTTAATATAGATTGAATTGCGTCTTGAACTAGTTTATCAACTGCTTTTCTTGTGTAAAATTTGCTTTCCAAATGAGTGTCTATCTCAGACATTATTGTTTTTAAAGCTTTCTCTATGTGGTTTTGAACACTATTTGGAATAGAACTTTGCAATTTTCGTAAGTCATTGATTAGTACACCTTTCAATTCATCTACATATGCTTTATTTACTGCATCATCTGCGTATTGAGGAGGTTTGACACCTTTTAGCCTCGATGTCTTCAAGTCATAATCTCCATAATCAGATTTTATTAATGCGTTATCATTAAAATCAAGTATTTCCGATATACGCATTCGCTTATGAATATAATGTCCAAATTTGTCTACATTCATATTAAAGGTGTATTATGTTGAACGGTATATAGTAAAATGACACACATACAATATTAGTAGATTTATTTATTTAATAATTTTGCTTTCACGTAGTTCTTCAATAATAGATATTATTTCATTGTCTAGTCCTGTGTTACCAGCATCTCGAGAAGCAATTAATAACTTTAATCTATCAACCAATTCATTGGGATCATCCCAATATACAAAATCTGTGTTTTTTTTCCACATTTTTGTTAAAGGTAATCCTTTTCCTACTTTTTGTCTACAACTTGGACTTCTACTTTCTTGATCGAAAAGTGGTTTAATAACTTGCAAATATTTTTGTCCTTTATTACTTTTAATTGGTTTTTTTGAATCGAAATCACGACGATGTGCATTCGTTACAAGTAACATTGCCTTATAATTTTGCTTGTCATAGTCATTAACCAAGCTCAGATCAATGTCCTTTTTTAACAGTAACTCTCGCAACCCAGGGGTACTTTCATACTTGTGTCCGGCTACAGTAATAACTTTATCCCCCATAGTTATGTTAGAGGAACCCATCATTAACTTTCCACGTTCATTTCTTATACCAAACGGTACATCTGATAGTACTTGTGAAGATAACGACCAAGATGATGCATCTGGATTAGTACCGACTAATGACTGAAATGAAGAGTCTGATGAGGGTTCCGATTCGTTACTAGCAATACTGATATCATCTGTTTCTTTCATATCTTGGTCTTGTGGTTCTTGGGGTTCTACTTTTTCCTCCTTTTTTGTTGGAGCTAAGTGGTTATTAGTGTTGGTTATTAAATTGAGTGATTCTGTAACAGGCTTAAAAACTGCATTAAGAGCATACCTATTACTATCTTCAAAATCCTTCATTTTACGTATTTTTTTCTTGACAGCTTGTGTCGCATCAACAATTTGTTTTTTCAATGATTTATCCATTATGTAAAATATGTGGTAATCGAATAAGAACCAATTAAAGAATAACAATAAAGTGACTGCAGTCTACTTAAATATTCAAATTTCATCTAATAATACAAAAGTATCAAACGTTTTTCTATAGCAACCATTGTTTTTTGAACAATCTTTATTAATTACCACATAATCAAAAGGCTCTTTCCATATTAGGGAACACATTTCTCGAAATTTCATCCATGTCATATCGGTGTTAACATGTTCTTCGTAAATATGTTTCAAATTAACTTCATCCTGCTTAAAAAGCACAATTAAGTTAGCATTATCTCTAACAAGTTGTTTAGGTATTTTGGTATAAGTTTGATTTAAATAAAAACAGTCAATCAATTTATGTCTTCCCATGGCAAAATAATCACGCATATTACTTTGATTTTCACATGCTACATCGTCAAAAATAATCACAGAATTAGGTTTTGCATCTGAAATCTTCAAAACGTCATCATTTGCTTGGTATTTCTGGAGAGTGATACCAGGTACCCTTCGTAAAACCTTTTCTAAAAAGATGTACTTCGGTTGATGTAGAGTTTTAGAATACACATAAACATTCTGAAATGTCAATCCATTTTCGTGCAATAGAAGACCAATCAATAAGTTAGTTTTTCCACAATTTGATGGTCCGCAAATGATGCAACGTACAGTGTTCGGTAATAATTCTCCATGACGTAACTTGTTTTTTGTTAAATCGTCGCTGATTGGATTGACTTGCAACGATTGTGCTTGTTTAACGAATTTCATGTTTGCTATGCAATACTGATGGATTCGTAGTGAAAAGATGAATTTATAACATAAATATTTATAACTACAAGTAGTCGAGCCAAACTGGCTACAGAAAACGTCGTAGGTTATAAATGGTAAATTCTGTCTCATCTGGAGCGAGGCGTGTCGCAGAGCGACAGGAGGGATGGAATGCCTAAGTCTATATCTGACGACTGTGCTATTAGTGTGGAAGCGCAAATGCACACTGCTGATTTGGATGGCAAAAATATTATTGGGTATTCTACTCCACTGAGAGTGACAGAAGCGAACGAAGAGAGCTGATGGAACTTAAGGTGGAGTAGAATGCCCAATAATATACTACTGCGGTGCTCCCTGTAGGTATGGCAAACTGGACGCACAGATTTTTCATTCAATTAAAAAAAAACTAACTGGATTTTTTTTTTTTTAATAATAAATAATAAATAATAATAATACTTACACTTAGTGCAGGTGCTATTAGTAGTAGGGGAGCCCACGAGGCTAAATGGGGATTTACTCGAGCGTCGTAGAGACCTATTGGGATGCAAAGCTTAGATGATATGAAGAAAAAAATGTTATATGATATATACCTTTACATCGGTGGGGGAAGCGGCTATAGATTTTTAAATATGTAAAAAAAACTGTTGCATGGACATCCTCGAGCGCGTCAGATATTGATAGCATCAATGCCCTACGTATTTTTAATAATGTACGTATGTTAATCTGATCGTTAGCATGATGCGGGTGGTTGTATTTAAGGGTTGAAAATGAAAAAAAAAAAAAATAATCGAGCGCGTCAGATTTTCTAAGGGAGTGTTAAGTGCACCAAAAAAAAGCTTTCATTCACTAATCTGACGATTTCGATGGGACGCAAACTCGCGGCCATTTTCATAATGTGTAAAATAAAATCGCCATTTTGAAATACTCAAGCGCGTCAGATTAAGATATATATGGTTCATCTTTATATTCTAAACGTACTGTCTCATAATCTGACGATTATCTAGAGGGATTGGCCTGATCTGACAAAAAAAAATTAGAAAAATGGTTCACCTTAAAGGTCATCCTGCAACTTCCCGCTAATTCCATTCCTGGGCTCTTAAAATTGTACTTATGACATTTTCGAGCTCAAAATAGAATTTATGTGATATTTTGAGCTCGCTGAGTTCAAAGAAATAATATTTCTATGCATTTGAGCTCTCTCAGCTCGAAAGTCTGATAGAAGTTTCATAGAACACTATTTTTGGAATTTTCAAACCGCAATAACTTTTGAATGGATCAACCGATTTTCACGCGGTTGGCGGCATTCGACGCAGTTTTATCATCCTCGTAAGTAATTTTGCAATTTTAATTGTTCGAACCACAAATTTCGGAGTAATCCCGAAAAAAGTTCGTATTTATATTATTTACGCAAATATTATAGATGCAAAGATATTTGGCGCATAGTGTAACTTTATCGACGAATTTTTGTTATTTCGGCTTGCGGAAATCGTCAGATGATATATTTTTCATTATTCTTGAATTATTTCCTTCAAAATAAAAAAAAAATTAGCTACGCTCGAGAATGTCGAGATGACGTTTTTTTTTACAACTTTGTTGCCCTCCCCTTTTTTTACGTCACTCTCAAATTGTCAGATTAGTGGAATATACACTTTTTAGGATGTAATTAACTCACCCTACCTTAATCTGACGCGCTCGAGAATTTCTGATGGTCAATTTTTTTTTACTAATCTGATCCTGTATCCTCCACGGGCGGCCTTATACATGGGCCTCATGTTTTGTGGAGGTACTTAACCGGGTACAAGGTATCCCCGTGTATATTAATCTGTCGCGCTTTAGTAAATCCCGAAATCCCTTCTAGGGCTCCCCTACTATAGGTAGTTGAGTATGCAAAATGTGAGGACCGCATTCCACCAATGGATTTAAGTTAAGAAAAGGTCAACAATTAATAATCCGGATGTTGCCGGTCAAATATTTGGTTCATTTTTTTACCCCTCTTCTCTTATAGGAAAAGGAAATAAATAAATAAATATTCACGGACATCTCACACAACGCTATCTGATCCCAAAGTAAGCTAGGAATAACCTGCTGGTGTTATAGGTATCAGACCACGGATATTAATACTTATGTACTTTTAAATACAAGAATTTAAATACATAGAAACACCCAGACTCAAATGTATTGAGTACAATCTATAAAATCTTTTTAATGATTATTTCAGTAATAATTTATACTTTTTCTAATGGTAAAAGTGAGTATGGATTGTTAAATGAAAAAAAAAGAAAATAATAAAATCTTTTTTATTATTAATAAAAAGATTATAGGTACAATTGTGGAATGTGGGTGAAATTTAAAGACGGTAGTTGGAGGTAAAGTACCCTTAATATTGATAATGGCAAGTTTTGCTGAAAGGAAACATTCCTTTATTTTTTAAAGTAAGTAAAACTGCATTTAAAGATTTTTGAAAAATCACCTGCTTAAGCCGGGGGAATCGAACCTGGGAGGTGTGAAAAATAAACATCCTGTATTTTATGATACCAACCGAAAGAGTCTTGAATAAGGAACAATTTCTTTCAAACAAAGTAGTATCTTAAATTAAAGAAAGATCAAGTAAAATATGTTTTATTGTAAAGCTTGCTCACTATCTAAAGAAAAAAAAACATTAAGGGCTACAGTACAAACATTTATTTGAAAAAGAATCTTATCCAACACAATAAAATGACACCCCATCGATTATTGCTTGTACGGTTACCTATGTAAAGTTGAATGGTGACTTACGTCCACGACAAATGACTAAGCCGCCTTTACCAGAGTCATTAATTCTACCTTGTAAATGTACCTACTACAAATTGTCGCACAATGTCTTGCAGTTGCAAAAAACCGAAATATGTTGTATTTCTCTATTTAAATGTCATGTCAGACCAGGTCAAGAGTACCCTTAATCGGAGAGCATGTATGAAAACACTTATGAAAGTAAAAGTAGCGAAAGTGATATGTCAGGATCGTAGCAAGTGGAAAGCCATAGTCTCTGCCTATCCCGTTGGGAAACAGGCGTGATGTTATGTACAGTTTGTCTATAAAGTCGTGAAATGAATGTTTGAGGAACTAAAAATAGTTATGTGTGTGGCAACACTGGCAACAAGAAACATAAGTACGTCAGTTGTCAATGCTATCGTCGAATTTCGTTTACTCTCTCACGTAACTTTAATGTTTGGATTAAACTGCAACAAATTGAGACCAAACTACGCATAAAGGTTTGAGAAATGAGTAAAGAAAATCGGAGTGGTGCGCAGGAAGTGATTTTTAAAGTTTTCCAGTGATGTTTCGCGGAGTACCAATCTGGACAATTGTTGTGGGATTTTGAGGATGTTTATGAGCGAACAGCATCTTTGGTGGGTATGTAATCGTGTTATTGTTTGTTTTGAATCTGTCTGAAGTTACAAATTTACTGAATTTACGATTTGGAGACAAAAAAAAGGCATTGTTTGCATATTTTTAGGTTAGAATCTTAAACTTGCAATCTACCTATAATGTAAGTCAGTGGTTAGAACAACATGGTTATTTTATAGTACGACCTACATTTTTGATACTCAGTTCAATCTGGTTTTCTACCAATTTTTATTTTGAATTAATTGCTTCATGTCAATAGTTTGTTTCCAATATGTAATTAATTTTCTTTTTTTACTCTTTTCAGGAAAATCAGAGAGTACAGTTAGGCGAATAGTTAACGAAGGTTTTAATAATGAAGGAAAGTTTGAAACTCCTGGTAAACACAGAAAAGGTCGGCAAAGAAAGAAATAGACGATTTTAATATTTGAGCACTGCGCCAAAAAAATCCTTGTCAGATGGGGGAAAGTTACAGATAAAACATGTAATTACATGATTGTGGCAAAGCAATTGGGACTGCTAGGCACCTGCTGGTGGGTTGTAAGACGCTATTAGACCGGGGCTTCTGGATCTGGTTCAATAACTTTATTCTGGATCTGATTCAATAAAACAGAAACAAAATTAAAAATGTATAATGTGTTTTATTTATTAACTCACTAGGTGATGCCCGCAGCTTCGCCCGTGTCGTATTTGTTCTCGTTCCCGCTTCCCGTAGGAATTTATTCCCGGGATGAAAAGTAGCCTATGTGTTATTCCAGACTATAATGTATCCCTGTACCAAATTTCAGCCAGATCAGTTCAACTGTTCGAGCGTGAAAGAGTCTCACATCCACACTCATAAGCTTTCGCATTTATAATATTTGTATTGTTCCCGTTCCCGCTTCCCGTAAGAACTTATTCCCGGAATAAAAAGTAGCCATGGTTATTCCAGATTATAATGTATCCCTGTACCAAATTTCAGCCAGATCCCTTTAACCGTTCGAGCGTGTAAGAGTAATAAACATCCACACTCACAAACTGTCGCATTTATAATATTAGTAAGATTTTACTCGGAACGAACTCCTCGTATCAAAATCATTTTGGTCGTACTATATAGGGTTGCATACATGCATTCAGCAGCGCCCTTATTTAATTTCACGACTTTATAGACAAACTGTATGTATGTTAATACCCCCGGCTCAAGCAGGTGATTTTTCAAAAACCTTTAAATGCAGTTTTACTTACTTTTGAAAATAAAGGAATGTTTCCTTTCAGCAAAACTTGCCATTATCAATATTAAGAGTACTTTACCTCCAACTACTGTCTTTAAATTCCATCCTGTATAATCTTTTTATTAATAAAAAATATTTTATAATTTTTAATTTTTTTTTCATTTAACAATCCATCCTCACTTTTACCATTAGAAAAAGTATTTAAATTATTACTGAAAAAGATTTTGTAGATTGTACTCAATACATTTCCTTTACCTATATGAGTAGAGAAGTAAAAATAAACCGGCCAAGTGCGAGTTGGACTCGCCCATGAAGGGTTTCGTAGCAGCAAGTAACATAATATCAAAGTTCTTATAGTTCTTTGTAACATTGATTGATTTTTTAACACGTTCGCAGTGGTAGTGATTTTTCTAACCGAAAATTGCGGTTTATGACGTATTAAAAAAAAACTACCTACTCTATCTCGTTCGAACTAATTTTCGTTGGTAGTTTTTATGGCAATGTACATCATATAATTTTTTTAGATTTATCATTCTCTTAGTTTAGAAGTTAGAGGGGGGGGGACACACATTTTTCCACTTTGGAAGTGTCTCTTGCGCAAACTATTCTTTTTAGAAAAAAATGATGTTAGGAACCTCAATAGCATTTTTGAAGACCTATCTATAGATACCCCACACGTTTGGGTTTGATGAAAATAAAAATTTTGAGTTTCAGTTCTGAGTATGGGGACCCCCGAAATTTACTACTTTTTTTCTAGTTTTATATAAGAATCTTAATGCGGTTCACAGAATACATCTAGTTACCAAGTTTCAAAGGCATAGGCCTTATAGTTTCGGAGAAAAATGGCTGTGACACACGGACGGACAGACAGACAGACAGACAGACAGACAGACAGACAGACAGACATGACGAATCTATAAGGGTTCCGTTTTTGCCATTTGGCTACGAAACCCTAAAAATGGACCAAATATTTGACCGGTAACATCCGGATTATTAATACTTGACCTTTTCTTAAGGCCATACACAGGGCTAACGACCAGAGCCATGAGCATATGGGCGATATGACTCGCCAACATAGAGTAGCGCAACTACAGAGACATCAGAGTAAAAGAACCACGGAAGAAGAAGAAAAATAGTAGCGGAAATGCGTTCCTCGCTTCACCAAATAAACAAGAAGCTGTGAGACGGTCTCACCCGACTGCCCCTCTCTAAAACGTTTATTGTGAGAGTTCAATCCGATTGACGTTGTCATTTTTGTTTTAATTCAAACTTTGAACAGATAATCCACGTGACCTAGTGACGTAGTTTAATGCGACAGTCACAGACTACAGACAAAGTCTCGCCATAAGCCCCTCTGTACTCTATTTTAAAGAGAGAGGCGAAAAGTAAATTAAAAACAAAGGAACGTTTGTTTTTCAATTTTCCTTTGTTTTTAAGTGTAGTAAAAATACACTGCAAAAAATGTGATTGATTATTACGTAAAAATTTAATGTGACGAATTCACAAAGACGAATGTTCATATATTCATTGTTTTACTTAAATTATTACAAATCAGACAAGAGGGGTCTTCGATCCACTCGCTTAAAATTTTTGTTGCTTTTGGAACTGAATTTCATTTTATTATTACTAACAAACAAAAATAGTCGTAAACGCAGTTGCGTGGGTCAGCTAGTTATGTATAAATAAGAAGCGCTCGTGGCACCGCGGACTCAGTGTTCCGTAAACGATCACTGTAGTAAGCTCATTACCTAAGCCCACTATGGCCAGTCCTTTGATGGGTGACCATTCATGTGACCACTTTGTGACAGTTATTTGAGCGTCGTTTCCGTGTTTCGGAAGGCACGTCAAGACGTTGGTCCTGGTTGCCCGTAAAATGGCAGTCATTAAGCCAAGTTGAATGCCTTTTTGGCGGCTTGAATAATTTAACAGCAGGCAGTCACAACCTGCGCCTGTCTATCTCAACACGGCAATACAGCTCACCACCTATTACGTGGGACAAATTCTAAAAAGGTGAAATGTGGGGACATAATAATATGCCTCTGCCTACCCCTTAGGGGGTTGTCTCCGGAGGAGTAGGCAGATACATACATAAATAGATACATAAATATGTAAATTATGTATGTATGGTCACGCCTATAAAGGCGTGCCCATATTTATGTATGTATGTAACTAGCTTCTTTTTATTTTTATTTTTTTTTTACTTTTTTTATTTCACATAGGCATATACAGATGCTCTTGTAAAACGTCCAGAATATAAATCAAAATCTACCACCAGTTCACAACGCGACCCACCTGAGAAGAACTGGCAAGAAACTCAGCGGGTTATTCTTTTTAGAGCTCTATTTACAAAATGAATCTAAAAACTATGCATTTTAACAATTTTTTGAGAACCTCACAACTTCGTTTACGACGATTAAGGTGTATGAAAGGGGAGGTATTTCTTCATCAGACTCAGCAAGCGGTGAGTGAAACTGCCATGTTTGCTTTATCATAAAAGAACTTACACGTCGAGGGCGTGGACTAAATTGTTTTAGAATCTATTCTAAAATAATTTATTTCAGTTCACGCCTTCGGCGCGGACGAAATATTTAACTCTGGACTTAACCATTAAGCTCTTATATGATAAAGCCAACACGCTGGTTTAGATTTGTTACACTCACATTCAAAGGAACTCTTGAATTCTAGGTTTTGAGAAGTTGAGATGTCTCTAACTTCTGAACTTCCTCGGATCAATTTTCATTTAAATCAGTAGTTTCGGCGTGATACGTATTCGGAATACAGACGGACATGAAAATTTTAAATTTCATTTTGGCTTAAGTAGGTATCGATTAGAGAACGCGTTCTTTTTTTTTAAATAGCTTCCATGTTCAGACTCTCGACCCTCAACAGTTTTATGATTATGTATAGATATAGACTAGCAAGAAACTCGGCGGGCTATTCTTTTTAGTGCTCTGCTTACTATAATATAGACTTAAAAAATCATAACACATTATTTGAGAATCCAACAGAGCCAGCAGATCATTTCCAGACTTACTTGTCTAGTAAATAATTGTATATAGTCTTTTTCTGGACAGCTCAGCAATCATGTAAACATGTCATGTGTTGACAGAAGTTGTCTATGATCATAGTGTTGTAACTATACTGATTCTATGTATGTAAATAATCATTGAGTTATATCTAGTTCACCGTACATTCATTTACTTCGGTATATCAATCGCCAAATTCATCAAATCATGAAATTCGGTATATCAATATATATTATGTACAATAATTTTTTTATAATAATTTAATTAAAGGATCTTTAAAAAAAAGAAACTTTTAGAAAATTTTATAGTACATATAATCATTTATTTACAATAATATATTACTTTAGGACTGAATATTTTAACCATCCACCGTCAACCGTACCCAGTCTACCCTAAAGAATCATTTTTTTTCTTTTTATTCAAATTTAAATGTTTATGGCGTTCGAAACATTAGATTATCTTTTTGGCAGCTCGCTGATGAACGTTAGCCTCTTTAAATTTACTCCTCCACACGGTACTAAGTCTAACCGGATCCTTCTGACGATTTCTGGGTCGCACAAATACTTATTTAGTCCCAATTTTTTAAAAGTACTTCTACGAAGAGTAGGCCTCGCGAGCGCCCAGGAAAAATCAACCTGTGAGGAATTATATCCCTTATGATCCCATCATATATAACGGGGACCTTTTTCTCCCTTATTTTCCGCCCTATTAAAAAAACTTTCGACAAAAGTTGTATTTTTATCTTTTCGTAGATCAATGATTTTAAATCAAAGAACATGTGTGCCAAGTTTGGAGAAAATTGGTTAACAAATGCGTCTTCTAGACCGAAACTGACATGTACACACACATACGGACGAAAGCAAAATCGTCTATACTGTGGAATCGAAGACCCAAACTCAAAGTGCCTTTTCACACGTACCGGTTGCCGGGTAGCCAGTGCCGGGTAACCGGCGGTGAATGCTAGCGGTTGGCGGGCAAATCACGCCAGTACGTGTGAAAGCTATAGTACACGGCCATACACCCACCCTACCCGGCACCCGGCAACCGGTACTTGTGAAAAGGGGCAAAGACTCACATCTCCATATATTCAATATACTCTGTGGACTAGCACTCTTCGCCCTCTGGGTCAATAAGTTATATTACTAAAGTAAGTACATTTTTTCGAACTGACAGATTGATAAAACAATGACCTCCTTTTAAAATCAATTGGCCAGTACAACAGTTTTACAACACTATGGCAAAGACAAACAAGTCTGAGAAAAAATAATTTAATGACAAGCAAAAATTACAGTCTTAAATTTTTACCATCCGAGTATTTTTCATGAAATTATTCTATAATCTAAAGGTTTATTAGTGTCGAAATGTCCGCATAAATCTAACTAGAGTTTCTTGAAACGACTATGATCAGGATTGATAATTAAATGTAAGTAATCATGGAGTAGTCGAGATCCAATTTCTTTGTTTACTATATTATTTAGGTCTGTTGAATTCCACTATACAATTTTTGGTCCCGAGCTGGATTCGAACCTGCGTCTTCTGGTTTGCCGGACCAGACGGCCTCACCATTGGACCAACGAGACACTGCTTTCGACCGTCAATTCTTTCACTTTATTACCTTAACCAGGTTGCCGGTAGATGGTGCCTACGTCGCCCCAAGACGTAATAAGCTGAAAATATTGACGGTTGAGAGCAGTGTCTCAAAAAAAGCAGTGTGTTAACAATAACTGTAATATAAGTATTTTCATCAGTTGTCTATATCCCTTAGCACAAAGTTATAATAGCTTAAGTTGTGTGGGAATGTCCACAAATATTTCTTCATTTATTTATTTTGAAATGATTAAGTACCGCTTACAATATTAGCATGACTACCTTTCGAAGTAATTTAATAAAACAATACATAAAATAAGTTCAAATGCATTATATTCTCATGTAATGCAGTATGTTACACAATACTCGGGCTCTGTTACACGCATTACTCTGTACTTTTACGAGAATATTTTGCAGACCAGAGCGACACACGTTCGTCTAGCAACACGACTCCCCCCGCACTAGATTTTTGGGCGAGCGCGGGGAAGCAAGCAATGTGATGTATTCTTTGAATACATTTTTAGTTGTAATTAGTTAAAACTTATACTAATTCAAAATTGAAGAAAACCATTTTAGAGGTCTATGTTTTCTTTAGTCTCTGATATAAATTTTATTATCATTCATTAATAAATAGAAGTCATAAAACAGCTTCTTCTAAAAAATTATGGGCTATTTCAATGATGTTTTACTAATTATTTATAATAAATACACAATTTCTGATAAAACCATCTTTTGACACACATCTTTTAGATTTAAAATCTACTTTTGGCTAACATTTTTCGTATGTCTTTTTCGTATGTCTTCATTGGCACCTCTTTTTCGCAAACTTTGTCAACCAGTCCCCTTAACTTAAATCCATTGGTGGAATGCGGTCCTCACATTTTGCACACTCAATTCCATCCAAGGCCCGGTCTAACTATCCAGATCGTTACCACGAAGTTCATAAGATGTCTAAAGTGTTTTAATACAATTCTGTCCAAATTAAGTGAACTTACATAACTTACCATACCTACCTACTCATTTAGTTCTTGGATTACTATGTCGACACGCAGCGGGTGCGAGACGCACCACACCTTCTTCTTCTCGCCTTTTTCTTTTTGTATAATGTCAGATTTCAAAATTCAAATTTTCAAATGTCCTTAAATAATTTAAGGAACAAATTTCTAAATGATCTGTATTATTACTAGTGACCGACCGAAATTTCGGTTTCGGCCAGTTTCGGCCAAAAAATCGAGTTCCGGCCGCAGTTCGGTTTCGGCCGGGCCGAAATTTACGTATTCGTGAATTTTGAGTGCCTTGGTCGGCTTAATTACCTTGTGATGTGGTTGTGGTCAGCCCAACCAGTTAAGTTAATGTCTTACTAGCCTAAGATTTGAAGATTTACAAACGACGTTCAATTGTAACAATAATGCAATAATTTTATCCAAACCACAAGCAATCAAAATCGTTGAGAAGTATTAAACAGACCTTTGTGCTATGTCTTTGAACACCTTTTGAAGTACCCCTTAATGTAGGCGTTTGGGAAATCCGAGGTAGGGAGATCATTCCACAATTTAAGTGTGCTCGGGAGAAATCCCCTACAGATCTAACCGTGCTCGAATGCTCCGAATGCCAAGTGTGAGGATGAAACCCTGTCTATGGCGAGCAGAACTATGATAGAAAGTAGCCGTGGGCATCATATCAAACAATTCTTCAGCGCACAAACCATTGTACAGATGGTAGAACATGCACAAAGTTTCTCCTGTAGCGAAGAGGTTTCACACCACCTGCAAGTATAGGATTGTCAACAACTCTCATGGCTCGCCTTTGCACCGAGTCGAACGGTCGAAGCTCATATTCAGATGCCCCCGCCCAAAGGTTACAGCAGTACTCCGGCGACTTATAGAGTAGCAGTTGTTTGCGCCGCAGTAAAATACTGCCGCGCTCTGTTGAGCACACCGAGTTTCCTGGACGCCAGCCTGGCCTTGTTCTCCAAATGACTTCAGAACTGAACGTCACTGGAGATGTCAACAGCAAGGATACCTATACTGTCAGAGATGGATAGAGATGGGGAGAGATGTGCCCTGAAATTGTGGCGCTACAGTAAATGGGATTTTCTTTGCGGTAAACACACAAACTTCGTCTTGGCAGGGTTGAATTGAACAAGATTTTGCTAACCCCAATCGGACACTCCGGTGAGAGTTGTTTCGATTTCAAACACAAGTTTTTCACGGGTTTCTTCCACTTCAGCCCGAGAGATAACAGGGCAGCCCGCGTAACAAGTGTCGCCGGTACTGTCGTACACGTACTCTACGCCCTATCTCCGAAATCAAAGCCTTGGCCTCGGCCCCCCCAACAGCCCATCGTTTCCACAGCCACCGGTACTACAAGGTATTGCGACTCTATCCCCGCATATTTTAGTCGCTTTTTGTAGGCGGCATCCTCTGCTGCGGCTGCCGGTGTTTGGACGGTGCGAGCAAGGTGACTGGCAGCAAAAGTATTGACGCATGTTGCGTCCGACACAAAGCACCTGCCATTCCTCCAAGGCATCAGGGTCAGACCATCTAGTCTTTTGCTATCAGTGCTTGACAATCCTGGTGGTTCGAGCACACACGGTACATCAGCCGACACCAGGGCTCGTCGGATTAAATCATTAAGAGCATGGTGACGCGGATAGGCATCCGCATCACCATGCTCTTAATGGGCAGGCGCCCATGCAGCGACGACAACTCAATTCGTGATGACCATCGCTCTCCACCCGGGCATCGCAGATGCATACGTGAGGTTCGCAAACTCTTCAGCCAAGTCGAAGAGCCACATCCTCCCGCAGAGAGTCTTCGTCCAACAAAGTTCCTACGTGGGGTGAAGTAAGCGCGTAAAGCCAAGCCCCAGACTCGGGCTGCGCCACTGCACGCAATCTGGCAAGGTCTGTCCCCGCGGCAACACCTACCAATGACCTAAAATTTTGACGTGCGAGGACGTCACACCACGCACGCTGGACCTGAGGACTGCTCGGGCACGGCGCTCCCGAGGCTAGAGCAGACCAGGCCGTAATCGCCCCAGACACATATGGTATCCTGAGCCCGCTGCCATCTGACTGGAGTATGGTAGCAACGAGCCTCGCCGGCAGCCGGCAAGTCCACATCCCGAGCACGCCGTGTCCCGAGACCCCCATACCGGACCGGAGAGGATGCCTAGAGCCACTGCGACTCACTAAGTGAGACGTTGAGTATTGACTCGACAACGCCCCTCAAAGAGTCATCGAATGAAGATACCTCTTCACTGCACAGCCATGAAGGTGCAGTCCTCAGGAGGTAATTAATTTTAGGGAGTCCAAAGCACATACGCAGCTACACTATGGCGACATGTGCTGACAGATTCTCGAGACGCTGCTGTGCGGCAAGAAGAAGTTGCCTCCGGGAATCAATTGCTTCCGGCACAGCACTGAGGAAGATAGGGTAGCCATTATAATTCAATTAAATTATAAATATTATTATAATTATATTAAATTATATTATAATTATTTTTTTTACAGGTGATGTATGTATGTTGCCGCTATAACAAAAAAATATCTACTAAAAGCAGAAAAAAATCCTCACTCAATAAACGTAATTTTTTTGCCATTTCTTGTAACGGGACCCTCTGTGCACAAATCCGACTCGTACTTGGCCAGTTTTATTTTTCAATATGAACACATGGTTTCGGTTTCAGCTGAAACTGAGCCTGAGGCCGAAGGTTCGGTTTCGGCTTAAAAGCCAGTTTCGGTCGGACACTAATTATTACCAGTATACACACTTCGATTATATGTACAAAGAAAAAAAAAGCCATAACCTACTTGTACTAACCAGTAGGTTATGGTTATTTTTTATTACCCCCCCAAGTTAAGCCATACCAAAAAAACCATAACCTGCTGGTACTAACCAGTGGGTGTTGGTGAAAAGCTGCCCTTTCCTTCGTACTGTACACAACAAGGGTTTCTCTTTGAATTGATCTACAAACATGAGGAAGGTGTTTAAAAAAGAAACTTAAAATTTAATTATCCTTTCACGAGCACATGAAAAACCTCTGTTATTGAGCAAAATTTTAAGTCAAAACAGCTTTTAAAAAAAAATATCCATTATGCCCTTGCTCCCTACATTTCATATCTACCGGTAGTCTCCATGGGACCTGGAAGTGAGGGCCCTTGCGTCACTGTTTAAGGGGCGGTTAACCCGCACAAGTAGGCATTTGGCGCTCCCCTCGCCCCGGGCGCAAGACACACCGCGCGCCGGCAGCGGCAGTCAACTCTCATGCCACAGTATACAGTATAGTAGAAAGAAACAGCATGCTAACTTTGTTTGACGTAGTAAATGCATCTAACTTTATTAAGTGTAGTGATTTATTAGTTTCGTAAATAAAAATAAATGAGTTAATCGTAAATACATACATACATACATACATATACTCACGCCTTTATCCCCGAAGGGGTAGGCAGAGGCCTATACCGGCCCACATTTCACCGTGTACAATTTGGTCCCACGTGACAGGTGGTGAGCCCATCGCCGTGTTGAAATGGACCGCCGCCGTCAGAGCCTCGTCCGTTGTTCAGCAGGTGCACGAGCTTGCACGTGAGGTTGACTTGGGCCCGATGGTGTTGGTAGGGCCCCACTACACCCAATCGTAAATAAGTTATGTCTATTATACTATTATTTTTAAGCTAAAGAGTATGTTTGTTTGTTTAGTTGTTCTTACTCTAGAGTCTAAGAGACTGCTAGTTGAATTTCAAGAGTTTCTTAACAGAATGTCCATTTTTGAAAAATACCAAAATATATAACATCACGCTAAGGCGAATAAGAGCTTAGCAGCAACGAAAAATTTTTCGACAACTAGGATATTTCATTTTCTTTTGAGAGTTTCCGTTGCGTACGTTTGCTACAGTTGCGTAAAAAATGTAAATTACATAATAGCTGGTCATAAAAATTTCTAAAGTTTTCTAAAGTTGGTATGCTAAGTATGAATCACGGGATCATTGTGCAATCCAAAATGGCCGCCGCGGTGTAATCACAAAATTTCATGATGGGTGTCGTTTAAAGGGTTTTTTGGTATGCTGAGTACGAATCACGTACTAATTTTGCAATCCAATATGGACGCCGCGCCGTAATCACAAAATGTCATGATGGGTATCGTTTAAGGGGTTTCTTGGTATGGTGAGTACGAATCACGTGATAATTTTGCAATCCAATAATTATGGGCGCCGCGCCGTAATCACAAAATTTCATGATGGGTATCGTTTAAGGGGTTTCTTGGTATGCTGAGTACGAATCACGTGATAATTTTGCAATCCAAAATGGCGGCCACGGTGTAATCACAAAAATTCATGATGGGTATCGTTTAAAGGTTTTTTGGTATGCTGAGTACGAATTACGTACTAATTTTGCAATCCAATATGGCCACCGCGCCGTAATCACACAATTTCATGATGGGTATAGTTTAAGGGAATTCTTGGTATGCTGAGTATGAATCACATGATAATTTTGCAATCCAATATGGCCACCGCGGTGTGATCACAAAATTTCATGATGGGTATCGTTTAAAGGGTTTTTTGGTATGCTGAGTACGAATTACGTACTAATATTGCAATCCAATATGGCCACCGCGCCGTAATCACACAATTTCATGATGGGTATAGTTTAAGGGAATTCTTGGTATGCTAAGTATGAATCACATGATAATTTTGCAATCCAATATGGGCGCCGCGCCGTAATCACAAAATTTCATGATGGGTATCGTTTAAAGGGTTTTTGGTATGCTGAATACGAATTACGTGATAATTTTGCAATACAATATGGCCGCCGCGCCGTAATCACAAAATATCATGATGGGTATCGTTTAAGGGGTGTATTGGTATGATGAGTACGAATCCTGTGATAATTTTGAAATGCAATATGGCCGCCGCGCCGTAATTGCAAAAATCCATGATGGTTATCGTTTAAGGGGTTTTTTGGTATGCTGAGGACGAATCACATGATAATTTTGCAATCCAAAATGGCCACCGCGCCGTAATCACATAATTTCGTAATGAATATCGTTTAATGGGTTTTTTCGACTGCTGAGTACGAATAACATGATCATTTTGGAATTCAATTTGGCCGCCTAAGCTATTTAGGCCCGATTGCGCGGAGAGTCGAGTTAAATATATAAATATAGAGTTAGTAAGCTCTGAGTTAAATAAATAACTTCTTAACTCTGACCACATCTTGCACAGTTGCAAATCGGCACGCGGTTAACTAACTCACAGTAAACCGAACAAGTTTTTTTAGTCTGTGTCGTTCCATGCAATCCAACCACACACAAATGTTAGAACGAAGAATGGAACATGTGTCTCTATCTCTTTTACACTACAGTCTGCTACGTATGATTTACGATACTACCATTTACGATACCAATCATAAAATTTTCTGATTACGGCGCGGCAGGAATATTGGATTGCAAAATTATCACGTGATTCGTACTCAGCATACCAAAAAACCCCTTAAACGATACCCATCATGAAATTTTGTGATTATGGCACGGCGGCCATATTGGATTGCAAAATTATCACGTGATTCGTACTCAGCATACCAAAAAACCCCTTAAACGATACCCATCATGAAATTTTGTGATTACGGCGCGGCGGCCATCTTGTATTGCAAAATTAGTACGCGATTCGTACTCAGCATACCAAAAAACCCCTTAAACGATACCCATCATAAAATTTTCTGATTACGGCGCGGCGGGCATATTGGATTGCAAAATTATCACGTGATTCGTACTCAGCATACCAAAAAACCCCTTAAACGATACCCATCATGAAATTTTGTGATTAAGGCGCGGCGGCTATATTCGATTGCAAAATTATCACGTGATTCGTACTCAGCATACCAAAAAACCCCTTAAACGATACCCAGCATGAAATTTTGTGATTACGGCGCGGCGGCCATCTTGTATTGCAAAATTAGTACGCGATTCGTACTCAGCATACCAAAAAACCCCTTAAACGATACCCATCATGAAATTTTGTGATTAAGGCGCGGCGGCTATATTCGATTGCAAAATTATCACGTGATTCGTACTCAGCATACCAAAAAACCCCTTAAACGATACCCATCATGAAATTTTGTGATTACGGCGCGGCGGCCATATTGGATTGCAAAAATATCACGTACTTCGTACTCAACATACCAAAAAACCCCTTAAACGATACCCGTCATGAAATTTTGTGATTACGGCGTGGCCGCCATGTTGGATTGCGAAATTATCATGTAATTCGTAGACATTTTAATGCATTAGGTAGCCGGTTACCATGTCGTGAAAACACTTAAAAAGTAAAAGATCACCACATTTTTACCATGAGTCGCGTATGTATTTGTAACGGTTAATCTAATTACATTTTGCCCATTACTGATATTTTTATACTGTGGCGCGATTTCAACGTAATTTGGCATAATAATTACGAAATAGTTGCGAAAAAAACTGACACAGGTCCTGCCTCCACAAGCGCCATGGCGAGACTGATCGGCCGTCAGCGGCGCAATTCTATTGCGTTTGGTAGATATTCGTACATGATAACTATGTAAATAGTTGTTTATAGAACAACGCTCGGAAAATGTGTATAAAAACTTAATACCTTTAATTGAGTGCAAAAAAAATATATAAAATGTTAATAGTTTAGCCACAGTATTGAAAAAACTTTTCTGAGAGAGTCAACTTTGGGATTTTTTTCTATCTAGTGAAATTTATTGCATCGTGTAACGGGCTCGGAATATGTTTAGCTTATATCCTTAACTATTATATATAAATTTTTCAGATTTAAAAACCCTTTACTTTTTGACTAGGATTGTTTCATAAAACTCAAAATCTGACCCACGCGGCCTTAAATGGCGCAAGGAGACGCTGGAGCAGGGCGATAGGCCTGCCTCTCGAGAAACCGTGGAGACTATCGGCCTCCATGACCGGGAGCCTGAGGACGGTGAGGTGGGCTGCTCAGTTGCTCACCGTCCTTACAGAAGCAAGCCCTAGACGACAACGTGACGTGAGAGATTCACGTTCATTCGATTCTAAACTATCGAATTTTTCTTATTAGAGATGTGTGAAAAGCATTAAAATGTAAAGACAAGAAACAATTAATATATTTAGTTCTCTGAAGTGGTTCCTGTAAATACGACACACACAGTAAAAGAAAGACCTATAATGTGTAGCAATCAATTTTATTACTCTTCAATTTTAGATGTTTATTTATTTTTTTATTTTTGTACACACAATAAATATAACAAAAACAATATAAAGAGATATACCTAGGTACATGGTAGAAAGGAGAAAAAAAGAAAAATAGTTTATTCCACAAACAGAATAGGTATCTATAACAGAAATAATAACTAAACATTCAAATAGGTAATATTTGATATTTCATCAAAATTCAACAACGCAACCTTGTAACGGCGGGCATAAAATAATATATTTTTTTCGTTTTGTTAGAACTGCAGAATTGCTTAACTATTTTGAATTACGATTACATAAATTATTGTAATAATGACAGGTACGCGTTTTGCTTTATCTAATAAATGGATGAACTGACAGACATCAAATGTCATCATAGAAGTGAGTCTCAGGTCTAGGTTTTTGTAGGTATAATTTGTAACCATATTTTGATTCATAATCATTAACGTTAATATTAATAGTGGGTTCATAATCATACGGTTGAACAGTGTAATCAATAGTGGGTTCATAATCATTAACGTTAGATAAGGTTTGAGATACACTGACTTTTTTACTGGTTGATAGAGTTGTTGTCTTCTTGGTTGACACACTTTGCTTTCTTGTCTTGGTGGTAGATACATTGACTTTTTTTCTGGTTGATAGAGTTGTTGTCTTCTTGGTTGACACACTTTGCTTTCTTGTCTTGGTGGTAGATACACTGGCTTTTTTTCTGGTTGATAAAGTTCTTGGCATCTTGGTTGTCATAACCTTTAGTTTTTGCGTTCGGTTGGTAGTGACGTTAAGGCCTTTGACATTGACCATACAAAACGCACCTCCTTCAAGCTAGAAAAATGTAGTATTATATACGTAGGTTAAATTAGTTATAATAAGTTAATACCTAGTTAGCGATGATGCGGAGTAATTCTACGACGCATGTATGTAATTATGTATGTATATTATGATTAGTTGTTTTCCTTTTATTTTAAATTTATGCTTAGATAGGTTTAATTTTTATTTTGGATAGTACTGTACTTTTCTTATTAAAAATACCTAAGCAAATTATTGGTCTTTTTCCTAAATTGGCATATTTTTCTTTCACGTCGATAAAAATTAAAGTCATAAAATGCATTCATTTAACCCTTAAATGCATGATTTTTTATTTTTCAATGAAAAAAATATACGTATTATCTCAAGAGCACAGACATTACTGAAAAATAATAAAAAAAATATCGAAGAAGGCTTAGTCCATTAAATCCCTCATTTTTTCTGTGTAGGATGTAGCCTACATTATGCACTCCCACTAAAAAGAGTATGTATGTAAGTAGGTGTATATGTCGCGTGGTTTTCTTCAAAATTGAAACAAATAGATTACGTGTTTTATTATTTTATTATGGTATTTCCTAAATCAGTTTTTTCTCATATTGTAAGGTAGAGAAATATAAAAAAAACATCACATATGGTTTGGGTAAAACCAGAACACAGGCATTTTACACATGTTACTTTTATCAAAAAATGGCCAGAAAAGCAAAATCTTCATCTAAACTAATATCTTCTGATGGTGAAACCAGGGAAACACCGTTATTCCTTTTTTAGGAAAGCACCGTATTTCCTGTTCTAGAGAAGGACCTAGATTTTTTTTTCTCAAAAAGTATAAGGTTTCAGCTACTTCAAGATGAAAGGTATCCATCCAAGTTCTGGACGTGGACACTCTTGCGCTCGAGACCATAGTGCGAGCCATGATCTCCAGCGGGAGTAAGTGGGACTGCGCCGCCTCTTTCTGCGAGCAGGTCATGCGCGTGAAAGAGACTGCAGGAAGGGAGCGGGAGTGGACTCTCCCACCCGAGCTCCGCAGTCGGCGGTGGCGAGGGTGCCGCCGACGTGTCCTCGCCCAAGACTATCGTCCTCCATGACCGGGGGCCTTAGGACGGTGAGGGGGCTGCTCACCGTCCTTACAGAATCAGGCCCATGACGGCAGCGTGACGTGAGGGATTCACGCATCGTTTTCGGGTGTCATCGCGCTAAGAAGCGGGATGACACCCGAAATCCCCCAAAGACGCGGGATAGCACCCGAACCACCCACAGTGGTGGCGAGGCTGCAGTGGTAGCCGTAGGTCTGTTGGGAGTACTGGTTCATCCTTCCGGGGACTTGCCCGGGGCTCCCAACCGTAAACTGTTGGGCGTTACGTAAGGTTTTTTAGTCGGTACGAGTGTGGCATAGCATCCATGAAGGATTTTTCCTGACATTAAAAAAAAAGGTTACCCACTTAATTTTAGGTTTTTGTGACAACAATTTCTTGTAAGCTACTCATGAATTTATCATAACTAGGTCTACAAGGCCATGGAACAATCGCATGTACTACTTTCTACTCTTATGAATTTGTGATATTTTCCTATATAACTGCCCCATGAGATCTACGCCACTCAGGTGGGATCCTCTGCACTATGGTCTACATCAGCGCCAAGAGATTCGTCTTCCAAAGAACCATCTACAGCCTCTTCAGATTCAAAACTCGACACTCAGTCCCTATAATAAACCTGCTCCTCTTCATCATTTCCCTCACTGAAATCTTTTTCAGCACCATCTTCTGATTCATTGTCATTGAAGACAGCTACGTAGGAGCTTATTTGGTCATCAAAACCAGTCCATCTTCAATTAGACATCTGAAATATATAATTTCTACCTCTATTACAAATATCTCATACAATATTCTACTTAGTACTGAATGCATAGTGTAGGATAAGTCCTACAGAACTAAATTTCCAAGATTTGTGGTTATTCCTAATACAATTGAAACTTTTACTAATTACACTCAATATTGAACATTTTAGAAATTAAAAAAAAAATTAAACAGGACAACTTACCTTGAAATTTTCTGAAAAAAATGTTCACTAAATTAATTGAATTGCAACTTTTGCAAATCGCGGTCCGCCAAAAAGTTTTAGCAATCAAATTCAAGTTCAAAATAAAAAACAGTACTGCAAACATAAAATATTTAAAAATAGACCTGTTTTCGATAGACAAGAGATAATAAAAATTAATTTTAAGACAAAAGCGGATGACATTCAGGCATCAGAATATTGTGTAGTCTAAATCCTACACTATGAATTTAAGGGTTAAAAATTTGGAGCACAATCTATGATTGAGGAGGGGGGAGGAGGAGGGGGGGAAATAAAATGGGGGTTAATAATTAAAAAAATATTATTATTAATTTCAAAAAAAAAATTATTACAATTCCTTCACTAATTAATCGAAAGGAACTTCGTTCCATCCGGGTGTCACTTGACACCTCTCAAGTTTTTTTTTTTTGGTAACAGAGTTGTGTGTATGCATGTTTAATATTTGCATCGTAGGATAGTCACATGGTGTTGTAATTGGTTGCATGGTTGGAATGTTTGTAGATAGATTAGTAGTCTTGTCTCAGTACTCAGTGGATGGGTTTAGTTATAGATTAAATGATCTCGTACTCCATTTCAATAGTTAATTGTATTTCTGGATTGCTGCTTGGCAATTCATTGCAATCTATCTGGTCTCTGATTAGCGAGTCATCTGTTTTGACTCGTTGACTGATCCATTCATTTGTTGATGGACTGATCTCCTGTAACACTGAATAATTGCTAGATTGTTGTCAATTCCTTTGCCTTACTATGGACTGATCTCCTGTAACACTGAATAATTGCTAGATTGTTGTCAATTCCTTTGCCTTACTGGTATTTGGTTATTGGGTTCACTGCTTGTCACATCATCCAGTTCACTGAATGACTAATTAAATAATTGGCTCCTCCTCTGATTGACTGGTTGCCTGGTACTCATCTTGGTTTTCAATTCGTCTGAATTTTCAATATAATAATAACTAGCTGACCCGCGCAACTTCGTATGCGTCACATAAGATAGTAAATCACCCGTTGCCGTCGCATTTACTCCCGTCGGAATAATTTCGTTAACGATAGATGTTTCCCGTCGCATTATTGTAGAAATTGCACATATTCATGCTTAGGACGTGGACTACCGGTGTACGTCGCCAGCAGAATAGTGAAAATGACCAAAAAAGCGAAAAAAAAGCGAGGTCAAAAGGGGATAAAAAGTATCCCACGTCCGTCTCCTGGTTCTAAGCTACCTCCCCACCAATTTTCAGCCAAATCGGTACTGCCGTCCTTGAGTTATAAATGTTTTAACAAACCCGTCTTTGTTTTATATATTAAGATAACAATTTATTGCATCAAATATGGTATATAGGTAGATCTACAGTATTATATTAGGCTCAACGTATTATTTTCGTTCTGGAATTTATTGTATTCTATTGATCTTTGGCTTCATGAGGGTTTTTGAGATGAGTTCACCTTTGCAGTAAAAAGCTAAGTAAAGGTCACCATGCTAGAACAATATAAAAACCAAAACGTTGTCTTCAGTACTATGCTCTTGAGACACGATTGTTAATGCTCTCGTGTTATCCTACACGAGTAAATTCACTACTGCGATCTCCATGACCCAAGCCAACCTTTACTGGTGCAGCTGGTGCCTATCGGACGAACCAATGGCGTAGGCACCCATTCAGGAATTTAATCGCAATAGTTAAATGCCTTAAATAAATCTCGATGACAACTGGGACTAATAGAAAAGCAGATGTCCGACTTTAAATGTTGAGTTGAATGCTGATTTGCAAGCAATGCAAAAAGTAGTTCGTGAGTGTAGATGTCTTGTTGTGTCTGTCTATCCTTTGAGTCTTAGTTATTCTCTCACGCTCAAACGACTGAACAGATCTGGCTGATATGACGATATAAGGATAGATAATATAGTCTGAAATAATACACATGCTACTTTTTGCCCGGGAATAAGTTCTTAAGTACACACATTAATATAGTTACCTCAGTTTTCTTCAATCTATATACTTGCTGAATAATTTCATATACGAATATTCTGTCAGTTCCTGTACCTTACTGGTAGATTAGATTTAGGTACTGCTCA
Source organism: Miltochrista miniata (assembly GCA_933228765.1). Lineage (NCBI taxonomy): Eukaryota > Metazoa > Arthropoda > Insecta > Lepidoptera > Erebidae > Miltochrista > Miltochrista miniata. The sequence continues at coordinate 10,543,990 of OW121765.1, forward strand.
TCAGATCATCCTGAATGACTGATCCCCTAATTTTGTTTGTTTACTAACTTTTGTAACTCCATCACGCTCTTACGGCTGAATAGATCTGGCTAATATTTTAGTACAACGATAGATATAGTCTGAAATAATACACATACTACTTTTTTCCCGCGAATAAGTTCTTGTGTATACACACTAATATAGTTACCTTAGTGTTTTTTGTGAATCTGTCGAGCTGGATGTTAGTGAGTCTATAAAATACTTCTTTAAAAAGTGAACGCTGTTCAGGATATGTTTGAAGTATGTCACGTTCTTGGGTAAGAGCCTGTCGCTCACCAATTGGCAATTTTCTGGCTGCGGGGTGGCTGCATGCCAGTGCTAATATTACTATAAAAATCACTCCTTTCATTGGTCTATAAAACGTTATTAATTTTAATAATTATAGTTACAAAAATACCCGGAAGGTGACAGCACAAAAAGGGTACCCAATATTTTTTTGGATTTCGTAGTTAGCAAGCTTCTTTCAAATATATATTTCCAAATCCAAAATAAATAATAATTCAAAATAAATTCCGATCCAAAATAAATAATAATTCAAAATAAATTAGCATGTGTTTCTGAATTTTTCGAATATGTACCCCCAACCATTGAAATTTCCTAAGCCAATCAAGCGCATCTATTCACCTTTTTCCAAGCAACAGCAAAAAATATTTAAAAGGACTTCAGAACCACAGGACCTACCTAGCAAGGGATCTACTAAACGACGCTATACAGAAAAAACACAAAAACTCCGAATCAAACATTTGTGGATCACACAAAATATATTTTGGACCGACCGGGGAATCGAACCCAGGACCTCAGCGCAGCAGGCGGTTACAACACTACTGACCGCGCCACCGAGGCAGCCAATATGAATCCTTGCATATATCGGTTACCATGGCAGTATTTATTCATAGATCAGGGAATGAATATTCTTACCTCAATTAATTATCTAAGTCCTTTTTCAAACAATCATAACGCCTAACAACTAACCAGAAGTTTCAATGAATTGAATACTTCTTTTATATACTGTTAATCAAAATATAATTACCTATGACAACATATTGGAAGTGAAGGCACTTAAAAATGATCAGCCGTGTACCTAATGATTAATTAATTACATAGGTACACATTATAAAACTGTGATAGGAGGTAATGAGTTTTAATGGAAAATTGAATTGGCAATTAGTTTCGTTCGCAATATAAAATGTACATACAGAGCAACGCGACCAGTTCCTACAAGTGAAATTCATAGGTCGTGTTGCGGTATGGCAATCTACCTATATTATAATAAAATTACCTATATTATAATTACTACCTATATTATAATATTATGTATAATAAAATGCATTATTATCTATACTGATATTATAAAGAGGAAAGATTTGTTTTTTTGTTTATTTGTTTGTTTAACGAATAGGCTCCGGAACCTCTAGACCGATTTGAAAAATTCTTTCACTGTTGGAAAGCTACGCTCTTTGCGGTAAACATAGGCTATATTTTATTCCCGTATTCCCACGGGAACGGGAACTACGCGGGTGAAACCGCGGGACGTCTGCTAGTCATCTATACTTATAATAAAACTGTTGAGGGTCGAGAGTCTGTACATGGAAGATATTTTCAAAATTTTAATCGTAGGGCGTTCTATAATCGATACTGAAGACGAAAATGTAATTAAAATTTTTCATGTCTGTCTGTCTGTCTTTCTGTCTGTCTGTCTGTATCCCAAATAAGTATCACGCCAAAACTACAGAATCGATTTGAATGATCCTTGGCACAATCTAAGCTTATGATCCGAGGAAGGTTCTAGGATACTTGTAATTGCGATATTTTGCGCGGTTCCTTCAGGAGAGGGGATGAAAGGCAAAATAGTTTTATAGCTATAATTTTTCACTGCGTGGTCCGATTTCAAATATTTTTTTGGTTTCTGAAAGGGAGTACTTTAAGCATTATTCCACACTATTTTCAAAATTGAGGGTTATGTAGTTCAGAAATTTGGGGCATCTCAACTTTCGGTAAACCTAGAATTCTAGGGTTATTTTGAATGTGAGGGTAAATCTAAACGGGCGTGTTGGCTTAATCATAAAAGAGCTTAATGATTAAGGCTATTGTAAAATAATTCAGTACGCGCCGAAGGCGTGGACTGAATTGTTTTAGAATAGACTTAATCTTTAAGCTCTTTTATGATTAAGCAAACAGGGCCGTTTCACACGCTGCTTGATGAGTCTCATGAAGAAGTGCCCCTCCTTTTTCGTACACCTTATGTGACGTAAACGAAGTTGCGAGGGTCAGCTAGTCAATCAATACATATAATAAAATCGTAACAGGTCGCTGTCTGTACATGGAAGATAAATAAGAAAAAATATTATAGGGGGGCTTTATGAACGCAATAGAACCCAAAACAATGATTTTTAGAATTTTTGTCTGTTTGTCTGTTTGTCTGTATGTCTGTATATCTGTTTGTCTGTACGGTTGTGCACGCTAATCTCAGTAACCGCTCAACCGATTGCAATGCGGTTTTTTTTATTGTGTTGAGGTTTGCTCCAGTTAACATTTAGCGTTTGTTTTATGTAAATCGGTTTAGAAATAAAAGAGTTATAACTCTTTTAAGAATCAGATATTTTAAAAAATTTAATTGTAGGGGTTTCTTTGAATGTGAGTGAACCTAAACTGGCGTGTTGGCTTAATCATAAAAGAGCTTAATGATTAAGACTATTATTAAACAATTCAGTCCGCGCTGAAGGTCTTTTATGATTAAGCAAACAGGGCAGTTTCAGACGCTGCTTGATGACTCTGATGAAGAAATACCTCTCCTTTCATACACCTTATGTGACGTAAACGAAGTTGCGGGCTCAGCTAGTATTATAATACAATAATAGAAAAGTCAAAACTGTACTTACATAGAAATTTAAAAAAAACTCGCTGGGTGGTATGCATAAGATACTGAAGCCGAAAATGTAGTTTTAAAAGTTTTTGTCTGTTTGTCTGTTTGCTTTGCTTGCCCGGAAGGATCTCGAAAAGTACCCAATTTATTTGATCCAAATTTTGCACAAATATTATCTAGGGGTAGGGGTACGTACTTTAAATAGGTTATATATTATCACATCACGCTACATATCCTAGGGGCTAAGCAGAGGGCAATGAAATATTTAAGTCGGTGGATTGATTTCACTAAAAAGTTATATACCTACCTAAAGAAAAAGAAAAATTTTGTTTAGGATTGAAATATCTGTCCATAAATTTATTGAATTTATGTAACAAGTCACAAGCTAATAAGCTTGTGCCAAATTGTTTAATTGATTTAATAGTAGGTACTTAATTAGCTGCGTTGTACGGTTACCAATAATGTTAATGATTTTGTAGCATTTTCCCGAATCAACAGCGCTCCAATGGTTTAAGCTGTTGCCCGTGACTTCGTCCGCGGGAAAATTATGATATAATGCCAATTTTGGTTGCTCTATTAATATCCCTTAGGATAGACAGGACCTCCCGGAGGGCTGACTCGGGGTGCCCTACATGGATAGAGGTAGAGACCATGTGGTTTAGTCAGTTCGAGGTCGGTATGACATACGTGTTTGTTTGCCATTGGTTGTAGTACACAAGTAGCGTGATGAATCAAAATCTTAAGTGTAACACCAATTCGAAAAGTTTGTTAAATTTTGATCACTGGGTTTTCGGTGATATTGTACTAATGTAAAAAGACAAACTAAACATTATAAAAGCTGCAATTTTAAAATGCGATGAATAGTTACATTTTTCAGTAAAACTTATGTTATACAGATCACTTGTTTCTTGAGAATTTTACTACTATAGACTACATTACATTTGTAGCTTTGCTCTCAGCGGTCAATATACAGAAAAGATGGAATCATGGCTAGAGAAGCAGGAGCAAGCGACGTAGGTACTCCTGTTTGTACCTTAGGTCGATAGTTCCAACCAGTCGTTCTGGAACGGAAAGGTTTAGGCGCAGTTTCCGTTCCAGAACAACTACAAATTCAACCAGTATACAGTTTAAAATAAACAACTTTGGTTGACGTTGACATCAACTCTTAGCAAGACGGTGTCAAATGTTTTCTTTAAACAAACGTTCATCACACTTGATCTCTGAGAATTTCACGCTAATTTAATAATTTTTATCTTTACTGGCTACTTAATAAAATGAAACAAAATAATATACTTGTCTAATATATTTCCAGCATTGATTTGCAGAATTGTTAAAAAAAAGAAATTATTTGATGAAATTGTAGTGCTTTTCTAGTAAGCCTGTTTAGGCTATAGCTATTAAGGGTCGCTCGCTCGCCCAGGGTGTGGTTCGGGACTCGGGTGCCATCCTGCGACTTTGGGGGGTTTCGAATGTGATCCCGCTTCTAAGGGGAGGGCGTACGTGAGTTGCTCACGTCACGCTTCCGTCATGGGCCTGCTTCTGTAAGGACGGCGAGCGACCCTCTCACCGTCCTCAGACCCCTGGTAGTGGAGGCCGTTAGTCCTCAGCGAAGACAAGTCGGCGGCGCCCAGGCCGCCGACTGCGGAACTCGGGTGGGAGAGCTCTCTCCCGCACCCGCCCCGCCGCCTCCTTCACGAGCATGACCTGCTCGCAGAAAAAGGCGGCGCAGTCCTACTTACTCCCGCTGGAGAGCATGGCTTGCTTGGATAATCTAATACACTTAGAGCAGGCGCTATATTATGCAAAATGTGAGGACCGCATTCCACCAATGGATTTAAGTTAAGAAAAGGTCAAGTATTAATAATCCGGATGTTGCCGGTCAAATATTTGGTCCATTTTTTTTACCCCTCTACTCTTATAGGTAAATGAAATGTATTGAGTACAATCTATAAAATCTTTTTAATGATTATTTCAGTAATAATTTATACTTTTTCTGAAGATGGATAAATTGTTAAATGAAAAAAAAATGATTTCAAAAGATTATTATACACGGTGGAATTTAAAGACGATAGTTGGAAGTAAAGTACCCTTAATATTGATAATGGCAGGTTTTGCTGAGAGGAAACATTCCTTTATTTTCAAAAGTAAGTAAAACTGCATTTAAAGATTGTTTGTAAAATCACCTGCTTGAGCCGGGAATCGAACCTGGGAGATGTGAAAAATAAACATCCTGTATTTTATGATACCAACCGAAAGAGTCTTTAATAAGGAACAATTTCTTTCAAACAACATAGTAGGTATCTTAAATTAAAGGAAGATCAAGTAAAATATGTTTTTATTGTAAAGCTTGCTCACTATCTAAAGAAAAAAGCATTAAGGGCTACAGTAAAAACATTTATTTGAAAAAAATCTTATCCAACACAATTGATTGATTGACCACCGGTATTTTTCCATCCGTTTTCAAAAGATCTTTAGTACATCCAATATATAAAAGCGGAAGCAGAGACAGTGTCAACAATTTGAAAACTATAGGTATTTTTCTTGATCTTTCTAAAGCTTTCGACACTGTCTCTGTTCCACTCTTACTTAAAAAACTAGAACAGATTGGCATAAGAGGACTTCCACTAAATATTTTTAAAAGTTATTTGACCAATCGTAGTCAAAGTGTTATTATTGAAAACTACACAAGTGGCGTTGAGTGTTTGAGCTACGGTGTACCGCAGGGTAGTGTCCTTGGACCTACCTTGTTCCTTATCTACATAAACAATTTTTGCAAGCTGCCTCTGTCTAGAGCGGATATTATTGCATATGCGGACGATACTGTGATCGTGGTTAGTGGTGAAACTTGGGAGGAAGCATGATCTAATGCCCTAGCCGCTATTAAAACTTCCATGAGCTGGCTCACAGAAAATCTGCTCACTCTCAATTTAGAAAACACTAAATTTATAACCTTCTTGAAAGATCTTGAGCAAAATAAACCAGGATTGAATTAATATAGATGGATTTATTATCGTAGTTTCTGTTACAGTTTCAGAGTTCATTGACAAGGTATATACGGAATAACAAAAGAACAAGCATAGTGTCACTCTATAGCTAGACCACATAAAAGACATAGAAAACTGTTTGGTTTATAAACTATTTCTAACACCTGCCCTTAAACTAAACAGTCTGCAAACCAAGATTAAAAACACAATTAAAATGCTTATCTTTACATAAAGCTTTGGTTAAAACATCTGCAGGCATACGCTCAGTAGGCAAATATTCTAAATTAACAATTTTGTCCTTTATAATCTGTCTTACATAATGATGTCTAATATCTATATGCTTGCTACGACTGTGATTAACTTGACTGTTACATATTTTCTGCGCTGACTGACTATCGTTATACATAGTAGCAAGTATTTACCTAGACATTCATGTAAGAAGTTTCTTATAAAACTAGCTTCCTTTGCTCCTTCACATAAAGCCATATATTCACTTTCAGTAGTTGAAAGAGCGACGGTTCTCTGCTTACGGCTTTCCCACGACACAGCGGCGTTACCTATTTTAAATACATAGCCCGTGTATGAACGTCGGTCTAGTTGGCTTGATGCCCAATCTGCATCTACATATCCTGTAATTGACAATGTGGATTTTTCATATACTATAGAGTAGTCCATAGTTCCCTTTAAATATCGTAGAACACGCTTCGCTGCTTTCCAATGTGTTTCAGAGTGACAATTATTAAACTGGCTCAAAACACTTGCAGCATGAGCAATGTCTGGTCTCGTGCATACTGCAATATACATAATACATCCAATAAGTGTTCTGTACCTTGTCTCATTATCAGCTTGATCTCCTTTTTCAAACTTCACACCAAAATAAAAAATAAATAAAATAAAATTTATTCCCTTTGAAATTTTTAAAAAATTATTTAGGTTTGTCAAAATTTTTGTGACTCTACCGGGGGTTCGGAAATGCTACAGACTGAGAAGAACACCCCAAGAAACTCAGTCCGGTCCCTCTTATTCATCTTAGTATCTAATACAGTTTTTTTTTTTAAATGTAGAAAGGAGCAATTCGTGTCACTGCCAGGCAGTCTTGTCTTCTAGAAAGTCTTTAATGCTATAATAAGCTTTCTGGCACAATTTAAGTTTTATTAGTTTTTTAAATTTATTAACTGACAAACCTGTTATGGCTGTCGGCAATGTATTGTACATTCGAATACAATTGCCCGCAAAAGAATTGCTTATTTTATTAAGCCTAAATCTAGGTACAGCCAATTTATTCTTATTTCTTAAGTTTAGGTTATGGATATCACTATTTTTAATAAATTTACTATTATTTTTATGAGTATATAATAAGTTTTCATATATGTACTGTGAATACACAGTAAGGATGTTGATATCCTTAAACTTTTCTCTTAATGACTCCCGAAACCCCATACCATAGATAGCCCGGACAGCCCTTTTCTGCAACACAAAGATACATTCGATGTCGGCAGCGTTACCCCATAATAGTATGCCATAGGTCATGACACTGTGGAAATAGCTAAAGTAGACAAGACGCGCTGTTCTAATGTCTGTCAGTTGTCGGATCTTTTTAACGGCATAGGCTGCAGAGCTCAGTCTGCCCGAGACTTTCTCGATATGAGGCCCCCACTGCAAGTTGGAGTCTAACTTTATGCCCAGAAAGACAGTTTCATCGACCAATTCTACTTGATCATCCCTAATCCTAATACTGGTGTTAACGAGCCTAACATTTGGCAAGGTGAATCTAATACATTTTGTTTTAGTTTCGTTTAACAATAAATTATTAGCGTTAAACCAGTGGACTACCCCAGAGAGGGCATTGTTTACTTCGTCAAGATCGCGTTGTCCACGTTCAACTTTAAATATTAAAGATGTGTCATCAGCAAACAAAACTACCTCATGATCGTCTCTTATAAGGTGAGGGAGATCATTTATGTACACTAAAAATAGAAAAGGTCCCAGAATTGAACCCTGAGGCACCCCCATTGTTACAGCAGAACCATTTGACTGTTTACCATTTATAACTACTCTCTGTACTCTATCTCTAAGGTAAGAACTAATCAAATCCAAGGCCGTCCCCCGGATTCCATAATGATCAAGTTTTTAAAGAATTAACTAAATGTACAGAAATTCCCCAGAGGTCAGCAGTTTTCTTAATATTTAAAGATTTAAAAGTTTTTATGACAGTGTGTATACTAATTTTACTGAATTTGAATATTTCATTACAGCAAGGAACATTTGCTTTTAACAAGGATTCTGCTATTGCGGCAGAAGAACCTAGGGCTCTGGTCAAATCTACTGGAATTCGAGAAAAAAATTGTTCAAATTCGTTAGCGACTTCGGCATCTGTTGTAATTATGTTACCATTTACTTTAAGTTTAAAGTTATTATCATTCGATTTTGCTTGGCCTCTTTCTGCGTTAATTATTTTCCAAGTAGATTTAACTTTGTCTACACTATTGAGAATTTTATTACTTATATACTTTCTTTTGGCTGCTAAGCAGTCTGCTTTAAACTTTTTTGAATAAGTTTTAACATAATTTAGAAATTCATCTGTTCTATTAAGCTGTCTTTCTGAGTATAGTTCATACAGTTTTTGTCTACTTTTATGTATATCCTCAGTGGCCCATTCACTGAAGGCTGGCCTATCACCGATTGTGACTTCCTTAGACTTGAATATGGAGTTGAACTCATTGTAAAAGGAATCAAAAAATAACTTATACATTACATTTGGATCTAAGCCAGTGTCTAAAAATGGAAGTTTATTGCAAAGTCCAACTCGCATACGTTCCAAGCGGTCACTAGTTACTGGTCTACATAATATTTTACGTCTTTTAACTTTTTCTCTTGTGATCTTGAAAGATGCTATTTGCCCAGTATGATCTGATTTTACTACTATGAATTGCTCCAATTCTACGCACGATATTTCAACTGTACACTCTACAGAGAGGGACACAACATCTTTCCGTTCCTTATATTTTAATTTCTTATTTAATAAAATCAACGAACCCCCCCGTGTTGTGTTGACGCTGCAGAACGCACTACCAACCCGGTGACTACTGAAACTGAACATGAGCTCATACTCCTTACGCATATGTTCTGTAAGACAAACAATTTCAATATTTTCTGAGCTCATGAACAGCTCCAATTCAAACTCTTTGACCTGTGTTAATGTTGCAATATTATAATGCACCAGGCTGATGTAATTTACATTTTTTAATTTAGTTTTGTTCGGAGGACAGTTTCCGATTAAATTACGGTTTGCAATTAAATTTAACTCTATTAATTTACAATTTTGGCTAGAGGGTAATTCGACCTATTCCCAGTAGTACTACTGTATAGTCTTACCAGTAGTACTATTGGGAATATTTATCCCATTTGTCTTACTGATAGTTAGACTTGCCTGTCTTATTTTTTTCCCAATAGTCCTACCGTTATAAAATGTAGACCTAGTAATGTCGCAGATAAATCAGACAAAAATTTTGATATCAATAATAATTATAATTGGGACAAAATAAAATAAATTCAAGAGCATCCGTCAATCGAATAGGTAAAGGGAAACAAACCCTCCGGAGCAGAATGTACAAAACGCAAAATGTACAATTATGCCCACAAAGATCCATGATGGATCTTTTTAAGGGATTTTAGTGGACAAAGGGATTCTATGAAAAAATGGATCTTTTAGGACATGCGAGTGGAAAAAGGTCCATTATAGGTTGTGGTATACGAGGAACATCTAAAACTTAAAAAGTATAAAGTAATTAAATAATTTTAAAAACAAATGAAGATTTACGAAACAAATGAAGATCGACGAAACAAATGAAGACCGACGAAACAAATGAAGATCAATTAAACAAATGAAGATCGGTGTAACAAAGGAGATCGACAAAATAAATTAAGATCGGTGAAACAAATGAATATCGACAAAACAAATGAAAATCGGGAAAAAAATGAAGATCGAAAAAAACAAATGAAGACCGACGAAACAAATGAAGATCAATAAAACAATAGACTATAAGCAATTTGATAAGATCAAAAATTACTTGCAGTCATATTTTGAGATCTAGATGCGATTGCCATTCTAATAAAATTGTTTAAGCAATTCTCGACCTTAATGACACTTCTCTAAAAATGTGCTTTTAGGCGTTTATAAACATCACTGAATACGAATATGTAAAAAATAAATAAATATTATGCATGTTCATAAGGTCGAGAATTGTTTGCACCTATTTTTTTGAATGGGTATCGCATCTAGATTACAAAAATAGGTCCAAGCTAATTTCAACCTTATGAGAATTAATATCAATTATTTTTTTTATATATTCGTGATCAGTGATGTCTATAAATGCCTAAAAGCACATTTTTAGATAGGTGTCATTAAGGTCGAGAATTGTTTGGACCTATTTTTTTGAATGATAATCGCATCTAGATCACAAAATATGGCTGCAAGTAATTTTTGACCTTATCAACTTGCTTATAGTTCTTTGTTTTTTAGACCTGCATAATGTTTTTTCGATCTTCATTTGGTTTTTCGATCTTCATTTGTTTTCTCGATCTGCATTTGTTTTACCGATCTCTATTTGTTTTACTGATCTTCATTTGTTTTACCGATCTTCATTTGTTTTACTGATCTACATTTGTTTTACCAATCTTCATTTGTTTTTTCGATCTTCATTTGTTTTGTCAGTCCTATTTTAGGTCATGGAATCAAGTGCAAAAAGGTTAGTCTAGTTTATTATTAGGTCTACAGTTTGAGTTTTACCGGTAAGTCTAATGGGATGAATATTCCCAGTAGTACTACTGGGTTTTTAAAGTAAGTCTAATGGGGTGAATATTCCCAGTAGTACTACTTGGTTTCTAAAGTAAGTCTAATGGGATAAATATTCCCAATAGTACTACTGGTAAGACTATACAGTAGTACTACTGGGAATAGGGGGTAATTCCTCTGTTGTCCCAGCAGTTAATTTAAATTACTTGGAACAGATTCCAAAGTCCTAAATCTACTCTGCTCAAATAAAGCAGTTTTGTCAGCCAAGTTTTTGGCTACAGAATAAAAATAATTAAATAGCAAACTTGCTATTTGTCTTTTATAATATTTGGGTAGACAGTACCTACCCTTGTGATTATTATAGACTATAAACTTGCTATGTGACAAGTTTGTGTTAAATACAGAATTAAAGTCAATTATATTAAATTTATTATTATACTGACTTATTAAATTTAAACGTAAATTCATCTTATATCTAAATGAATTTTCCGAATCTGGCACACCTTTTATAAATGGAAGTGTGAACATTACAACTTGTATGACATTTAAGTTTAAGATGTAATTCATGTATAGGGACAAATCATCAATGCTAATTTTCCCCCTGTTTGCACAGAAAATTATTATTTTACTGTTAGCTTCAAATTTATATTCTAATATCTTTTGCATAATACCACTTAATGAAGCACCCGGATAGCAATTATTAATAACCGAGTAATAACTTGAATTTGAGTTTTGTTTTAAAAATGAACTTAGATTGGTACCAATATCATCACTAAATACAATTAATTTAGTACAACTATTACTATTATTTACACTGTCACACAATATATCCACTGATGTACTGGGCGAGCATGTGGTAATGGGAGCTAGGGGCTCAGCGGTAACCGGTTCGCCCTGGGCCTCCACCGGCTCAATTGCTTTAGGGCAGTTAATATTGCATAAGTGGTCATTTAGGAAACAATTAAGGCGCTCAGTGTTATCATTTGATGTTTTGAGTACCTTGTCTATTGTTAAAGAACATTTAGTAAAGTCCTTAAGGGACCATTTTCTAAGGGTGTATGGACAGGCTTACAATCAGACATGTTAAACTGCTCTAGTACTTTCTGTATGTAATTTCTTTGATCAAGAACAATTTTATTTTCCTTTTGATTTAATCTCATTCCCAATATATGTGAAGCACGGCCAAGATCTTTCATCTCAAATGTTCTCATCAAGTCCTCCTTCAATTTCTTCTTCCCAAGTGTATCCTTGCTAAAAATCAATATATCATCAACATACAATGCTAATTTAATGAGATTGCCATATTTGTCTGATTTTATGTATACACAAGGTTCATTTAGTGATTTGCGGAACTGGAGATCTGTCAAAACACTATCCATTTTATCATACCAGGCCTTCGATGCTTGCTTTAGTCCATATATCGCTTTATTTAATTTCAATACATGAGTTTCCTTACCCTTTACTTTATAACCATCGGGTTGTTCCATGTTTATCGTCTCTTTTAATTCTCCATTCAAGAAGGCTGTCTTCACATCCATGTGATCGACTTTCATATCTAAGTTCACTGCCAGACCAAGTAAGGTGCGTATTGTAGAGTATCTTATCACAGGTGCATAAGTGTCTAAGTAGTCTATGCCATATTCCTGAGTAAACCCTTTTGCAACAAGACGAGCTTTGTAACGTAGAAGCGGTCCATCTGATCCCAGTTTCTTCTTGAATACCCATTTGCATTTGACTGCCTTCTTACCTTCAGGTAGTAATGTGAGGTTCCATGCTTTATTCTTTACAAATGATTTATATTCATCTGCTATGGCTTCTTTCCAATATTCTCTATCAGATCCTGACAGCGCCTCATGTATTGTCTGTGGTTCATCACCGGAACTTGCTGCTGTCATGGCCACTACTGTATTTGAAAACTCTTCAATGTCCTCATAATCACTTGACGCTTGATCCATAGTCATATCAGGATTCCATGTGACGTCATTGGGGTCATCGACACAACTAGTGTCAGAAGATTGTGACAGTTCTGTAATTTCTATATTAGGAATTTCAGTAGCATTGTTATCAATTGTGCTCATATCAACATTATTATTAGATAATTCCAACTGATGATCACTAATGCAGTTTTTCTGTTTAGAAATCACATCTTTCAACATTTCCTCTTCAAAGAACTGTACATCTCTAGATTTTATGATTTTGAATGGATTTTCTGGATCAATTAATCTATATCCCTTGGATTCCGTACAATATCCAACGTGTATATATTTTCTACTTTTTGGATCCAATTTTGTACGCTTTTCATATGGTATCATTGCATAAGCAACACAGCCAAATACTCTCAAATTAGATAAATTGACTTTCTTACCAGACCATTTTTCTTCAGGAGTAGTACCTCTCACTGCCTTGCTCGGCGATTTATTCTTGATGAATATTGCCATATTCAAAGCCTCTGCCCAGAACCTCCGATCCATTCCAGCATCTTGTAGCATACATCGTCCAGCCTCTACAATAGTCCAATTGGCCCGTTCTGCCACTCCATTCTGCTGAGGGGAGTAAGGCACAGTCAGTTGATGCTCGATGCCATGCTCTTGTAAAAACATCTGAAATTGTTTATTTACATATTCACGACCATTGTCACTTCTCAGAGCCTTTATTTTTAAATTACATTGATTTTCTACAAAACTCTTGAAAATCTTAAATACTGACAATACTTCATCTTTACTCTTAAGAAAATAAGCAAATGTCATTCTTGTAAAGTCATCTATAAATGTTATCATATATTTACATCCACTAAATGAGGAAACTGACATTGGTCCACACAAATCAGAGTGTATAAGACCTAGCTTCTCAGTAGCTCTATTATATGACCTTTTTGGAAATGGTAATCTGCTCTGTTTTCCCTCAAGACATGCTACACAAGGAGTATGTTTACTAGCAATGTAGTCAATTCCATTTGCCATACCTTGTTTAAGTAAATCCATACTTCGCCTATTCAGGTGTCCAAGTCTGCGATGCCATAATTGCTGAGATGGTTTCGCCTCACACAAATTTACAGCCTCCGTCTTATGATTCTTAGACTGGTCCACAGGCAATGAATTACTTAAATCCATCGACTGACAGGCTACAGTAAGTTCAATCACGTTCGTTGACTGTTTACTTATCGTGTCTAATTGGTAAACACCGTTGACTTTTGTAGCACTAGCAACTACAATTTTTCCATAATAAATATCACACTTCTCTGCTTCAAAGTGCACATCAAGTCCTTTTGATGCCATTTTACCAATAGAAAGAAGATTAGTTGACAAACCAGGCACATAAATAACCTCACTTATTTTGTTTGTTTCTTTGTGTCCTTTTAACAACAATTCCACATCACCGTGTCCATCACTTTGCATCGTTTGTTTATTTGCCACTGTCACTGAACGCGGAGTATCTTCTACAACATAATTCTGTAATAATTTTTTGTTGTTTGTCATATGACAAGTCGCACCCGAGTCGACATACCATGCTTCAGAATTTATGTCAATAGCTAAAGCTGTCAATAATGTTCCGTTCCAAGCCTTTTCATTTTTATCACTTCGTTTGTCATTTTTATTTGTTTTTGTTGGACAGTTTTTTGCAAAATGATTAGGCTTCTTGCAAATAAAACACTTGATGACTTTCGTGATTTGTTTGTTGTTTGCACTTTTTGCATTCCGATTTGCAAACATTGCACTTTCTTCACTCTTGTCAAAATCTCTACGTAATTTTTCCTGCAACAATTTACTTTTGACAGTTTCACTACATAATTTAATGTTCGAATTTTCTAATGCCATAATAAGTGGGTCGTAATTTTGTGGTAAACCACTTAACATTAACACTGACAGAAAATCATCGTCCAATGGAGCATTTATGTCTCGTAGTTGTTGATCCAAATCTGTGATCTTCAAGAGATACGCTTCCATGTCATTAAATTGTTCCAGTTTCAATCCAAACAATGTACGTAAAAGTCCAAGTCTTCTACACAACCCTTTGTCTTCGTATGCCATTTTCAAATTACGCCAAGCGTCAAATCCTGTCACAGCATTCCGCACATTTGAAAAAGATGATGGCTGCACCATCAAACATATTTTTGCGAGTGCCTTCTGTTGTTTCCGGTCGTCGGCGACCTTGGGAGTACCCGGTTTAGTAGTAGACTCTTCGATGCAGTCCCATAAATCTTCATGTATCAAATACATGCGCATTAAAAATTTCCAATTTCCATAATTAGAAATTCCACTGAGCTTCTCAAAATTTATAGAAATTCCTGCGCTAGTTGCTGACGACGCCATTGTAGACAAAGATGGATATCGAAACAGTAGGTTGTGCTGCTCCTGGTTTTAGTGCAAACTCGCTCGACACTTCTCACTAAAACTATTTACATACATTTATTTTGCATGCATCCTGGGCCCATAACCTGAAAGATCTTGAGCAAAATAAACCAGGATTGAATTAATATAGATGGATTTATTATCGTAGTTTCTGTTACAGTTTCAGAGTTCATTGACAAGGTATATACGGAATAACAAAAGAACAAGCATAGTGTCACTCTATAGCTAGACCACATAAAAGACATAGAAAACTGTTTGGTTTATAAACTATTTCTAACACTTCTCACCTAGGACTAGCTCACAGCCACAGTCTTCCTATACCTTACCCGTACACAAATGTTTACTACCGACTAGAGAAGACTGTGGTTGTTCCAGTATTGTTCGGACCGATACGATTAAGTAGGTATCTCGGTGTTTGTGTTGATAGTACGCTAATATGGGAAGCACAAATTGAAGCTTTAATACCGAGAGCTCGCAAATTAATATTCGTTTTTAAAAATTTAAGGAATGCGGTCACCTTACCTACTTTGAGAATGGTATACTTTGCACTGGCTCACTCTATATTAACATACTGTATAGCAGCTTGGGGTGGAGCTGATAAAACGCTAATGTTGCCATTAGAACGAGCACAACGAGCGGTATTGAAGGTGATGTCGCGCAAACCCATTCGTTTTCCCACAACCGAACTATACGCCCTATGTGAGGTTCCCACCGTGAGGCATTCGTTTTTGCTGAACACATTATTGCGTAAACATTCAGAACTTACATTTGATGCACAAATACTCACACAAAGGCGGAGATTTGACAGAGTGTGTAGGATTGGATTAGCCAGATTTACTGTTGTTAGACGTCAATATCACTTCTTTGGCCCTATTTTGTATAATCGAATAAACAGAATTCTCAATATATATATCACCTGACGGCAAGGAACTGCAAATCAGTCATTGACGGATGGCTGCGGGCCTTGACCTATGAGGAACTGGAATGTATGGCCATATAGAGTGAACGCACACACACACACACACACACACACACACACCACACACACACACACACACACACACACACACACACACACACACACACACACACACACACACACACAAATGCACACGCACACTTTTTAATGTTTCTTTTCTATTATTTCTAAGCTTAATATTATGTAGTTATTGAAGTGAAACTTCTTTATCGGCGTTGGAAAAAAATTTGCGTCACGTCACGATTTTTGGTTACGCGCCATCTTTGTTCTGTTCCCCACCACGGTGGATTCGAATTAAGAGTACTTTATCCAGGGATAGCATGTCATTTAAGGGTTTTTGGACTTTTGGACTTTTGGGCTTTTGGACTTTTGGACTTTTGGATGGGACATTGGTACTTTGGGTCTTTGGGACTTTGGAACTTTGAGACTTTGGGACTTTTGAACTTTTGAACTTTATAACTTTTGGACTTTTGGACTTTTGGATGGGACCTTGGTACTTTGGGTCTTTGGGACTTTGGAACTTTGGGACTTTGGGACTTTTGGACTTTTGGATGGGACCTTGGTACTTTGGGTCTTTGGTACTTTGGGACTTTGGGACTTTTGGACTTTTGGACTTTTGGACTTTTGGACTTTTGGACTTTTGGACTTTTGGACTTTTGGACTTTTGGACTTTTGGACTTTTGGACTTTTGGACTTTTGGACTTTTGGACTTTTGGACTTTTGGACTTTTGGACTTTTGGACTTTTGTACTTTTGTACTTTTTGACTTAATTTAAGGTGAGGTGAAAATTAAGTTTATGAAGAAGTTTCACTTCTTACGTGTGTACACTAAGTACACGCAATTTTTTTGTTGGTGGAACTCTGACACCCCAGCACTGCCTTGAGACGGTGTTAATGGCTGCGACCCAGTTCTCAACTAATGCAGACATTATCGCACATATTTTATTGTACACTTGTTTTTGTTCCAATAAAGATTTTTATTTTATTTATTTTATATTTTGCTGATAAATAATAATGTTTGTTACCTAATCATTCAAGCTCTAACGGCTGAACAGATGTGCCTTAAATTAGACAATGTTATAGATTATAGTCAGGTAATAAAAAGTAGCCAAAGTTATTTATTATGGGAAGCAGGACTGGCAACAAAATATTACGCCTCGGGCAAAGCCGCGGGCATTAGCTAATACGTAATAAATTAATCAATGTGAAATCTATCAAGGTTATCAGAACACTTCATCTATCTATTACATATAATAAAACTGTTGAGGGTCGAGAGTCTGTACATGGAAGATATTTTAAAAAATTTAATCGTAGGGCGTTCTACAATCGATACTGAAGCCGAATATGTAATTTAAAATTTTCATGTCTGTCTGTCTGTCTGTCTGTCTGTATACCGAATAAGTATCACGCCGAAACTACTGAATCGATTTGAATGATACTTGGCACAATCTGAGCTTTTGATCCGAGGAAGGTTCTAGAATACTTTTGATGCCGATATTTTGCTTTGGGAGATGATAGGATAATTGGTTTTGTCATCGTAAGTTCCAAATGCGTGGTCCGATTCCAAAAAAAAAATCAGTGTCGTAAAGGGAGTACTTTAAGGATTGTTTCACACGAGTTTCAATGTTGAGGGGTTTATAGTTCAGGAATTAGAGAAACCTCAACTATCGCAAAACCTAGAATTCAACGGTTCCTTCGAATTTGTGGGTAAATCTAAATTGGCGTGTTGGCTTAATCATAAAAGAGCTTAATGATTAAGGTTATTGTAAAATGATTCAGTCCACGCCGGAGGCGTGGGCTGAATTGTTTTAGAATAGACTTAATCTTTCAGCTCTTTTATGATTAAGCAAACAGGGCAGTTTCATAGGCTGCTTGATGAGTCTGATGAAAAAATACACATCCTTTTAAACACCATGTGTGACGTAAACGAAGTTGCGAGGGTCAGCTAGTTCAATATAAAACAGCAAGGGTAGGTATAATTTTTATCTTATATTAGAGAGTAATACACGATACCCTCGCGCCAAGTTTGGATGTCGGATTAATGTGACTATGCTAATAAATAAAGTACATATTCAAGACTATTCCCATAGAAAGATTCATGTAAATTCCTTAAATTTCACGTCTTGAAAGTAGTACAAACAAACACATTTAAAATATCAGTATTTATGTGTAAGCACAAAAGTTATTGAGCAGAAATAATGATGAGAATAACGCATATTTTATAGTCCTACTATACTGACAGTAATATGATATAATAGAAAATAAATAGTAAAGAAATAATCATCAGTCAATTCAATCAATTGTACAAGAGTGTACATCTTGAAATTCTGCAATTTATAAGCATGGTATTAGTTCTCATTAAATATCTAGAATGCTTTGAAGTATAAAGATATTACCATTCAAAAAGTAGGTACATACCTTTTTTTAAACAGTGAATATAACATCAAACCATTATGGAAGTTTTGTGAGAGCTATACCAATTAAAATATCTTAATAATAGTCATTTTAACAATACAAAACCTCTTATTTCACTAATCCAGTGTCTTCTAGTTACTATATTCACATATACCATAAAATTTGTTTCAGAAATTTTATGGTATCAGACTTCTCAACCAGGTTCCACCAGATCCTGGTCAGTCAGCCATAGTGAGCGCAATATGGTTGAAAAGCCAGGCAACCTAAGAGTACGAAATATAACTCATTTATCTCTATAAAAACTGGAGTCCTTATAAATAAATGATTATAAAATTATTGGTACCTAGTTATCTATCTATACTTATAATAAAACTGTAGAGGGTCGGGAGTCTGTACATGGAAGATATTTTGAAAATTTTAAGTGTAGGGCGTTCTCTAATCGATACTGAAACCGAAAATGTAATTTAAAATTTTCATGTCTGTCTGTCTGTCTGTCTGTCTGTCTGTATCCCGAATAAGTATCACGCCGAAACTACTGAACCGATTTGAATGATACTTTGTACGATCTAAGCTTATAGTCCGAGGAAGGTTCTTAGATACTTTTGATCCCGATATTTTGCGCGGTTCCTTCAGGAGAGGGGATGAAAGGCAAAGTAGGTTTTTAGCTATAATTTCTCACTGCGTGGTTCGATTTCAAATTTTTTTTTCGTGTCTAAAAGGGAGTACTTTAAGCATTATTCCATACAATTTATAATATTGAGGGTTATGTAGTTCAGAAATTAGGGGCATCTCAACTTTCGGTAAATCTAGAATTCAACGTTTCTTTTGAAAGTGAGTCTAAACGGGCGTGTTGGCTTAATCATAAAAGAGCTCAATGATTAAGGCTATTGTAAAATAATTCAGTCGACTGAATTGTTTTAGAATCGACTTAATCTTTAAGCTCTTTTATGATTAAGCAAACAGGGCCGTTTCACACGCTGCTTGATGAGTCTCATGAAGAAGTACCCCTCCATTCGTACACCTTATGTGACGTAAACGAAGTTGCGACGGTCAGCTATACATATAATAAAACTGTTGAGGGTCGAGAGTCTGTACATGGAAGATATTTTAAAAATGTTGATTGTAGGGCGTTCTCTAATCGATACTGCAGCCGAAAATGTAATTTAAACTTTCCATGTCTGTCTGTCTGTCTGTATCCCGAATAAGTATCACGCCGAAGCTACTGAACCGATTTGAATGATACTTGGTACATTACGAGCTCATAGTTTGAGAAAGGTTCTAGGATACGTTTGATTCCGAAGTTTTGCTCGGTTCCTGCGGGAGAGGGGACGATAGATAAAATGGTTTTTCAGTTGTAATTTCTCAACACGTGATGTGATTTCAAATATTTTTTTAGTATTGGAAAGGGAGTACTTTAAGGATTTTTCGACCCAAGTTTCAAGATTAAGGGGTTTGTAGTTCAGAAATAAGAGGCATCTCAACTTTCGCCAAACCTAGAACTCAAGGGTTCCTTTGAATGAGAGGGTAAATCTAAACGGGCGTGTTGGCTTAATCATAAAAGAACTTAATTATTAAGGCTGTTGTAAAATAATTCAGTCCACGCCGAAGGCGAAGGCCGTTTCACACGGTGCTTGACGAGTCTGATGAAGAATTATCTCTCCTTTCGTGCACATTATGTGACGTAAACGGAGTTGCGAGGGTCAGCTAGTTGATTAATAATTAATTGGAGTTATATACCATAAGAATCTAAACAGATCTACATTTATGCAAGCTGTAAAACTGCAGTCCCTATCTGTAACTGCCTACTGTCCCTTGCTCAGAGTGAAAAGAACTGCATACTAGCTGCAAGTGTGCAGTGTGTAATACCGCGGATTGAGATGGTACAGATGGACACCTACATACAAAAAACCCTGAGGCTACGCACACATAGACAACGCTTTCACAGACACGAGGTCAGGCGGTTTCAACCGAATTTTCGATACTGATTTGTGCGCGATGTGTATTACATTCTGTAATTCGTCAGCTGGCATAAAGTTATACAAATGACCTGCAAAATTATGTAGGTAGTCCTTAAAACAAACATAAAGGACACTTAGCTTCCGTTATATAGATATCCTCCTGCTAACTCATCTATAAGTTATGTCAGTCTTAAATAGGTTTCTTTAACCTATGAACATTTAACACATTTCAATTATGATTGCTTGTCATTCTAATATTTATCTCAGCTGTAAACTTGAACGAAGATAATTTATGTCATTTTTAACCCCCGACGGAAACCCGGAAGGGGTGTTATAAGTTTGACTTGTGTGGGTGTGTGTGTGTGTGTGTGTGTGTGTGTGTGTGTGTGTGTGTGGAAGTCTGTCTGTGGCATCGTAGCTCCCAAACGGATGAACCGATTTTGATTCTGTTTCTTTTGTTTGAAAGATGGGTTAGGGGAGAGTGTTCTTAGCTATGTTTTATAAAATCGGTTAAGCCATTTCAAAGCTATGAGGGGTGAAAGTGGTGATGAAAAATTTAATGTGTTCAAACATACCCGTGTTGGGTACTAAATGAAAGGTCATATCTTATACATCACGATACCGCAAGTTTAATGAAAATCGGTGAAGCCATTCGAAAGATATGAGGAGTGGAATGTATTGCTAATTCTGTAACCACACTCCGCGCAATTCGCATTAGCTCTGAATAATTGTTGATAGACTATTCGTCATTGTTGACATTAAAAACCTCTATAAAAAGCAAAAAAATAAAAAATTAAATAAAAAATTACAAAGCCCTCGACTCACAAAAAAACTTGTAAAAAGTAAAAAAATAACTATTATATTATGACCTATCTACCCTAAGTATTGAACCTGTATTATTATTATAGGTAGCTATATTATTTACCTACCTATTCATATTTTAACTAACAATTTGTCTCGTCGGGAACCGCTCACCTAATCATAACCTAACCGCTACGTCTGTCTCTATTTAGGTATAGAGCGAGGGTCCTTCGCTGTTTGACACCACGGTGTCAATCGCAGAAGAACGTTCTTTGAATTGGCTGTTTGGCACTACGGTGTCAATCGACGTTGATTGACACCATGATGTAAAACAGCAAAGGACGCATTGGCATTTTTATTATAACACTAGCTGACCCGCGCAACTTGGTTTGCGCCACATAAGAGAGAGTTTGAGCGTTGCTTTTACTCCCGTAGCGTCTCGTCGCTAATATTCAATACTACGTGAGAGAGAGAGAGAGAGA
This sequence comes from Miltochrista miniata, assembly GCA_933228765.1. Lineage (NCBI taxonomy): Eukaryota > Metazoa > Arthropoda > Insecta > Lepidoptera > Erebidae > Miltochrista > Miltochrista miniata. Next base: position 10,565,654 of record OW121765.1, read on the forward strand.
GAGAGAGAGAGAGAGAAAAAGGTTTCTCGTCGCGTGTATTCCCGTCGCATTATTTTTAAGAACTATTTCAATTCTTATTGTGTACCAACCCAAACATAGACACATGCCATCGCGCAACTTTTTTAGAATTTTTTTAAGAGAAACAATTTTGTAGTACATATTTTTTACAGAACCATAAATATTTACGCAGCACACGCAACGAAGTTCTCAAAAGGGATAACATTTCCTACGTTTTTTAAACATTTACTATTACTGCTCCGCTCCTATTTATTGTAGCGTGATGCTATATAGCCTATGACACTCCACAATAATGTAGCTTTCTATTGGTGAAAGATTTTTTTAAATCGGTTCAGTAGATCCCGAGATTACCCCTTACAATTTAACAAACACACAAACTTTACTTCTTTATAATATTAGTATAGATAACAATCATGGCCAAAAGTGTTTAAACGATTTTTATCATCAATATGCAACCAACATTTAATATCAATTAAGGTCAAAATACCTAACAAATAATGCAATCAGATTTGGATTTTTTTATAAATTAAAATAATAGCTCATATTACAAAACTAAAATAAAATAAAAGTTAAAATAATATAATATAGTTAATACAATAAAAAATTAAAATAAAAGTTTATACTACAAAACTATGACTTAAATTTATGAAAAAAAAAATAACCACGAAAGCTAAGCCGGGAGCTCCGCTCTGCTCCGCTCCCGCATTAGCCTTCTAACCTAACCTATCCAAATCGAATTGCATTATTTTTAGGAGTTTTGACCTTAATTGATATTAAATGTTGGTAAATGTAAATTATGCATATTGATGATTAAATCGTTTAAACACTTTTGGGCATGATTGTTATGTTATAATAAAAATGCCAATGAGCCGGCCTTTGCTGTTTTACACCATGGTGTCAATCGACGAAAACAAAATAAGATATTCGCCGTTTGACACCACGGTCGCAAATTATTATGAAAATGGTCCCACGGTATCTTCTGCGATTGACACCGTGGTGTCAATAATTCGTGGTGTCAAACAACGAAGGACCCTAGAGCGATCCCGCCGACGAGACCAATTGTTAGTTAAAAATATGAATACGTAAATAATATAGCTACCTATAATAATAATACAGGTTCAATACTTAGGGTAGATAGGTCATAATATAATAGTTATTTTTTTACTTTTTACAGGTTTTTTTTGTAAATTAAATGTAATAATAATTATTCTGACTACATTTTCAGAACACAAAAGATACAACAAATTATACTATACAACCTTTGAATAATATTCACTTATCAAATTAAATGACACCCCATCGATTATTGCTTGTAAGGTTACCTACCTATGTAAAGTTGAATGGTGACTTACGTCCACGACAAATGACTAAGCCGCCTTTACCAGAGTTATTAATTCTACCTTGTAAATGTACTACAAATTGTCGCACAATGTCTTGCAGTTGCAAAAAATCGAAATATGTTGTATTTCTCTATTTAAATGTCATGTCAGATCAGGTCAAGAGTACCCTTAATCGGAGAGCATGTATGAAAACACTTATGAAAGTAGAAGAAGAGAAAGTGATATGTCAGGATCGTAGCAAGTGGAAAGCCATAGTCTCTGCCTATCCCGTTGGGAAACAGGCGTGATGTTACGTATGTATGTTAATACCCCCGGCTCAAGCAGGTGATTTTTCAAAAACCTTTAAATGCAGTTTTACCTACTTTTGAAAATAAAGGAATGTTTCCTTTCAGCAAAACTTGCCATTATCAATATTAAGAGTACTTTACCTCCAACTACCGTCTTTAAATTCCATCCTGTATAATCTTTTTATTAATAAAAAATATTTTATAATTTTTATTCTTTTTTTCATTTAACAATCCATCCTCACTTTTACCATTAGAAAAAGTATTTAAATTATTACCAAGACCAAATATTGGACCGGCAACATCCGGATTATTAATACTTGACCTTTTCTTAAGGCCATACACAGGGCTAACGACCAGAGCCATGAGCATATGGGCGATATGACTCGCCAACATAGAGTAGCGCAACTACAGAGACATCAGAGTAAAAGAACCACGGAAGAAGAAGAAAAATAGTAGCGGAAATTCGTTCCTCGCTTTACCAAATAAACAAGAAGCTGTGAGACGGTCTCACCCGACTGCCCCTCTCTAAAACGATTATTGTGAGAGTTCAATCCGATTGACGTTGTCATTTTTGTTTTAATTCAAACTTTGAACAGATAATCCACGTGACCTAGTTACGTAGGTTAATGCGACAGTCACAGACTACAGACAAAGTCTCGCCATAAGCCCCTCTGTACTCTATTTTAAAGTCAGAGGCGAAAAGTAAATTAAAAAACAAAGGAACGTTTGTATTTCAATTTTCATTTGTTTTTAAGTGTAGTAAAAATACACTGCAAAAAATGTGATTGATTATTACGTAAAAATTTAATGTGACGAATTCACAAAGACGAATGTTCATATATTCATTGTTTTACTTAAATTATTACAAATCCAGACAAGAGGGGTCTTCGATCCACTCGCTTAAAATTTTTGTTGCTTTTGGAACAGAATTTCATTTTATTATTACTAACAAACAAAAATAGTCGTAAACGCAGTTGCGTGGGTCAGCTAGTTATGTATAAATAAGAAGCGCTCGTGGCACCGCGGACTCAGTGTTCTGTAAACGATCACTGTAGTAAGCTCATTCACTATGGCCAGTCCTTTGACGGGTGACCATTCATGTGACCACTTTGTGACAGTTATTTGAGCGTCGTTTCCGTGTTTCGGAAGGCACGTCAGGACGTTGGTCCTGGTTGCCCGTAAAATGGCAGTCATTAAGCCAAGTTGAAGGCCTTTTTGGCGGCTTCAATAATTTAACAGCAGGCAGTCACAACCTGCGCCTGTCTATCTCAACACGGCAATACAGCTCACCACCTATTACGTGGGACAAATTCTAAATAGGTGCCTACCCCTTAGGGGGTTGTCCCCGAAGGAGTAGGCAGATACATACATAAATATGTAAATTATGTATGTATGGTCACGCCTATAAAGGCGTGCCCATATTTATGTATGTATGTAACTAGCTGACCCTCACAACTTCGTTTACGACGATTAAGGTGTATGAAAGGGGAGGTATTTCTTCATCAGACTCAGCAAGCGGTGAGTGAAACTGCCATGTTTGCTTTATCATAAAAGAACTTACACGTCGAGGGCATGGACTGAATTGTTTTAGAATCTATTCTAAAATAATTTATTTCCGTCCACGCCTTCGGCGAAATATTTAACTCTGGACTTAACCATTAAGCTCTTATATGATAAATCCAACACGCCGGTTAAGATTTACACTCACATTCAAAGGAACTCTTGAATTCTAGGTTTTGAGAAGTTGAGATGTCTCTAACTTCTGAACTTCCTCGGATCAATTTTCATTCAAATCAGTAGTTTCGGCGTGATACGTATTCGGAATACAGACGGACATTAAATTTTAAATTTCATTTTGGCTTAAGTAGGTATCGATTAGAGAACGCGTTCTTTTTTTTTTAAATAGCTTCCATTTATTTATTTATTTATTTATTTATTCATTAACAATAGAACATTGTGTTTGAAATGATAACAAAAAAAATGCATTATTGAACTAAAACAATCAATCCATGTTCAGACTCTCGACCCTCAACAGTTTTATGATTATGTATAGATATAGACTAGCAAGAAACTCGGCGGGCTATTCTTTTTAGTGCTCTGCTTACTATAATATATAGACTTAAAAAATAATAACAAATTATTTGAGAATCCAACAGAGCCAGCAGATCATTTCCAGACTTACTTGTCTAGCAAATAATTGTATACAATTTTTGGTCCCGAGCAGGATTCGAACCTGCGTCTTCTGGTTTGCCGGACCAGACGGCCTCACCATTGGACCAACGAGACACTGCTTTCGACCGTCAATGCTTTCACTTTATTACCTTAACCAAGTTGCCGGTAGACGGTGCCTACGTCGCCCCAAGACGTAATAAGCTGAAAAAATTGACGGTCGAGAGCAGTGTCTCAAAAAAAGCAGTGTGTTAACAATAACTGTAATATAAGTATTTTCATCAGTTGTCTATATCCCTTAGCTGGCAGGGGTTCCCAACCTGTGCGCCGCGGCGCCCCGGGGCGCCGTAGAAAGTCCTGTCTGTCAAGACAACTATTTCGATTTTTTAAAACTAATCTACGCGGTGTCTGAGTAAGTTAGAGGCGAAAGTTGCCACCTTCCGCCCAAGGAAATCGGCCAAGTTCTCATCGCGTGGTCAACGCGGTGAGAACTTGGCCACTCGGTCTTGAAGAGTCTTAGTGGATCTTTCAACTTAGGTGGTGATCAGATCGATAAAAAAAGAGTGGCTGGAGAGGAGCCATGGCAATCTCTTCTACCGGTTGTCACCGATAATTAAGGGCACCGATGCTTCGATAAGTATCTGTGGCGATTACGCCGGGAGACCACGGCTCAGTGTCAGCACTGCGAAGGAAGCAGCGAGGACACGGCGCTCCATACAGAGCATAGCGTAGGCGCCATGTCCTGGTGGCAGGTCTTGACCAGAACATTATCTCGCTGGAGACTACGGTGCGAGCGATGATTTCCAACGGGAGTACGTGGGACGCCGCCGCGTCTTTCTGCGAGCAGGTCATTCTCGTGAAAGAGATGGCGGGGAGGGAGCAGGGAGATAACTCTCCAACTCGAGATTTCCAGTCTGCGGCGAGGGTGCCATACACTCGATTTTGCCCATACTATCGGACTCTATGACCGGGGGCCTAAGGTCGGGGCGGGGGCTGTTCACCGTCCTAAAAGAAGCAGGCCCAAGACGACAGAGTGACGTTAAAGATTTTCGCACGATACACGACCCAGGAAGCGAGAGGGGAAGTACTCGAACCAAATGAAGTAAAGTAGATGACGTCGCTGTGGTAGCCAAGGTCTGTCGGGAATCCTGGGACATCTTTCCCGAGGCTCCCGACCGTAGGTAGTGGTAGAGCACCGTATGGTTTCAGTCGGTAAGATTTCGGCACACAGATTTCACAAGTAAAAAAGAAGACAGTTTTTCTAGATAACGCCGGCTTCACATGTTTTCCCGGATTTGGTCTGCATAATGACTTGGCCGAGGCTCCATGGCACAGGCAAGTGGCTTGTGCGGAGGATTACTAGTCGAGGGGGGGGGGGGCGATGATTAACACGTGATATGATGGGGAGCCGTGAAAATATTTCAAGACTTATAAGGGCGCCGCGGCCTGCAAAAGGTTGGGAACCCCTGTGGCTTAGCACAAAGTTATAATAGCTTAAGTTGTGTGGGAATGTCCACAAATATTTCTTCATTTATTTATTTTGAAATGATTAAGTACCGCTTACAATATTAGCATGACAACCTTTCGAAGTAATTTAATAAAACAATACATAAAATAAGTTCAAATGCAATACTCGGGCTCTGTTACACGCATTACTCTAAACTTTTACGAGAATATTTTGCAGACCAGCGACACACGTTCGTCTAGCAACACGACTTCCCCCGCACTAGATTTTTGGGCGAGCGCGGGGAAGCAAGCAATGTGATGTATTCTTTGAATACATTTTTAGTTGTAATTAGTTAAAACTTATACTTATTCAAAATTGAAGAAAACCATTTTAGAGGTCTATGTTTTCTTTAGTCTCTGATATAAATTTTATTATCATTCATTAATAAATAGAAGTCATAAAACAGCTTCTTCTAAAAAATTATGGGCTATTTCAATGATGTTTTACTAATTATTTATAATAAATACACAATTTCTGATAAAACCATCTTTTGACACACATCTTTTTGATTTAAAATCTACTTTTGGCTATCATTTTTCGTATGTCTTCATTGGCACCTCTTTTTCGCAAACTTTGTCAACCAGTCCCCTAACTTAAATCCATTGGTGGAATGCGGTCCTCACATTTTGCACACTCAATTCCATCCAGCGCCCGGTCTAACTATCCAGATCGTTACCACGAAGTTCATAAGATGTCTAAAGTGTTTTAATACAATTCTGTCCAAATCAAGTGAACTTACATAACTTACCATACCTACCTACTCATTTAGTTCTTGGATTACTATGTCGACACGCAGTGGGTGCGAGACGCACCACACCTTCTTCTTCTCGCCTTTTTCCTTTTGTCTACTGTCAGATTTCAAAATTCAAATTTTCAAATGTCCTTAAATAATTTAAGGAACAAATTTCTAAATGATTGCCATGATGATACCTTGTGTGTAGGTACATCACTGATCTGTATTATTACTAGTGACCGACCGAAGTTTCGGTTTCGGCCAGTTTCGGCCAAAAAATCGAGTTCCGGCCGCAGTTCGGTTTCGGCCAAAATAGGCCGAATCTTTCGGCCGGGCCGAAACTTACGTATTCGTGAATTTTGAGTGCCTTGGTCGGCTTAATTACCTTGTGATGTGGTTGTGGTCAGCCCAGCCAGTTAAGTTAAGGGGAGTGGTTGACAAAGTTTGCGAAAAAGAGGTGCAGATAAAGACGTTCTTCTCGGTATTAGTATACGAAAAATGAGAGCCAAAAGTAGATTTGAAATCTACAAGATGTGTTCCAGAAAATGGTTTCATCAAAAATTGTGTATTTATTATAAATAACTAGTAAAACATCACTGAACTAGCCCACAATGTTTTAGAAGAAGCCGTTTTATGACATGTATTTATTAATGAATGATAATAAAATTTATGTCAAAGACTAAAGAAAACATAGACGTCTAACATGGTTTTCTTCAATTTTAAATTAGTATAAGTTTTAACTAATTATACCTAATAATGTATTCAAAGAATACATCACATTGCTTGCTTCCCCGCGCTCGCCCGAAAATCTAGTGCGGGGGGAGTCGTGTTGCTAGACGGACGTGTGTCGCTCTGGTCTGCAAAATATTCTCGTAAAATGTTATATTTTCATTCATGTACAGAGTAATGCGTGTAACAGAGCCAGAGCCCGAGTTACACAATGCATACTGCATTACATGAGAATATAATGCATTTCAACTTATTTTTCGTATTGATTTATTAAATTACTTCGAAAGGTGGTCATGCTTATATTGTAAGCGGTACTTAATCATTTCAATATAATTAAATGAAGAAATATTTGTGGACATTTGCACACAACTTAAGCTATTATAACCTTGTGCTAAGGGATATAGACAACTGATGAAAATACTTATATTATAGTTATTATTAACACACTGCTTTTTTGAGACACTGCTCTCCACCTAAGCTGAAAGAATTGACTCTTTTAGCTTAGTACGTCTTGTGGGTCGCCACAAGTAGGCACCATCTACCGGCAAATTGGTTAAGGTATAAAAGTGAACAAAGTGAGTGCCCGCCGAGTTTCTTGCTAGTCTATATCTTTACATAATAATAAAACTGTTGAGGGCCGAGAGTCTGAATATGGAAGCTATTTAAAAAAAAAAGAACGCGTTCTCTAATCGATACCTACTTAAGCCAAAATGAAATTTGAAATTTTCATGTCCGTCTGTATTACGAATACGCATCACGCCGAAACTACTGATTTGAATGAAAATTGATCCGAGGAAGTTCAGGAGTTAGAGACATCTCAACTTCTCTAAACCTAGAATTCAAGAGTTTCTTTGAATGTGAGGGTAAATCTAAACCTGTGTGTTGCTTTATCATTTTTTTCCTTCAAATTGATTCTGTAGGTTCTACGTGATACTTATTTGGGATACAGCCAGACAGACAGACATGAAAATTTTGAATAACATTTTCGGATTCAGTATCGATTAGACAACATCCTTCAATAAAAATTTTCAACAGCCGCGCCGAGGGCGTGGACTGAATTGTTTTAGAATCTATTCTAAAATTTTCCACGGGGCTTAATCATTAAGCTCTTAACTATTAGAGCTTAATGATTAAGCTCCGTTTTATTATTATGTTTTATTATTATTGAAGGATGTTCTCTAATCGATACTGAAGCCGAAAATGCAATTTAAAATTTTCATGTCCGTCTGTCTGTCTGTATCCCGAATAAGTATAACGTAGAAACTACAGAATCGATTTGAATGAAACTTGGAACAATTAAAACTTATAATCCGAGGAAGGTTCCTGGATACTTTGATTCCGATATTCAGCGAGCTTCCTTTGGGAGAGGGGATGAAAGACAATATGGTTTTTTAGTTGTAATTTTACAATGCGTGGTCCGATTCCAATTTTTTTTTCAGTGTTATAACGGTAGTACTTTAAGGATTGCTTCACAAGTTTCAGTGCTGAGGGTTTTGTAGTTCAGGAATTAGAGATATCTCAACTTTCTCAAAACCTATAATTCAAGGGTTCCTTGGAATGTGACGGTAAATCTAAACAGGCGTGTTGGCTGAATCATAAAAGAGCTTCATGATAAAGGCTGTTGTAAAATAATTCAGTCCGCGCCGAAGGCGGGGACTGAATTGTTTTAGAATAAACTTAATCTTTAAGCTCTTTTATGATAAAGCAAACAGGGCCGTTTCACACGCTGCTTGATGAGTCTGATGAAGAAGTGCCTCTCCTTTTGCAAACCTTATGTGACGTAAACGAAGTTGCGAGGGTCAGCTAGTTTTACAATATGCTTAATCTTAAAATTCGTTTATGATTAAGCAAACAGGGCAGTTTCACCCGCCGGTTGATGAGACTGATGAAGAAATACCTCATGTTTCATACACCTTAAGCGTCGTAAACGAAGTTGTGAGGGTCAGCTAGTTACATACATACATATGGTCACACCTTTATCCCCGAAGAGGTAGGCAGAGGCATATTATTATGTCCCCACGTTTCACCTTTTTAGAATTTGTCTCACGTAATAGGTGGTGAGCCGTATTGCCGTGTTGAGATAGACAGGCGCAGGTTGTGACTGCCTGCTGTTGAAATTGTTCAAGCTGCCAAAAAGGCCTTCAACTTGGCTTAACGATTGCCATTTTACGGGCAACCAGGACTAACGGCTTAACATGCCTTCCGAAGCACGGAAACGCTTAAATAACTGTCACAAAGTGGTCACATGGATGGTCACCTATCCAAGGACTGGCCATAGTGAAAGTTGCTTACTACAGTGATCGTTTACAGAACACCAAGTCCGCAATGCCACGAGCGCTTCTTATTTATACATATCTAGCTGACCCTCGCAACTGCGTTTACGACGCTTACGTACGTACATATTTTTGTTGGTTTGTAATAATAAAATGAAATGAAATTTTGTTTCTTAAAAGGAATAAAAATTTCAAGCGGGTGGAAGACCCCTTATGTCTGTATATAAACGTTTGTTTTTTAATTTACTTTTAGCCTCTCGCTATAAAATAGATTGCAGGGGGGCTTATGGCGAGACTTTGTCTGTAGTTTGTGACTCTGTTGCATTAAACTACGTCACTAGGTCATCTGTTCAAAGTTTGAACTAAAACAAAAATGACAACATCAATCGGATTGAACTTTCACAATAAATGTTTAAGATAGGGGTAGTCGGGTGAGACTTTCTTGTTTATTTGGTGAAGCCAGGAACGCATTTCCGCTACTATTTTCTTCTTCTTCCGTGGTTCTTTTACTCTGATGTCTCTGTAGTTGCGCTACTCTATGTTGGCGAGTCATATCGCCCATATGCTCAAGGTCGTTAGCCCTGGGTGTGGCCTTAATGTCTTACTAGCCTAAGATTTGAAGATTTACAAACGACGTTCAATGGTTACAATAATGCAATAATTTTATCCAAACCACAAGCAATCAAAATCGTTGAGAAGTATTAAACAGACCTTTGTGCTATGTCTTAGAACACCTTTTGAAGTACCCCTTAATGTAGGCGTTTGGGAAATCCGAAGTAGGGAGATCATTCCACAATCTAAGTGTGCTCGGGAGAAATCCCCTACAGATCTAACCGTGCTCGATTGCTCCGAATGCCAAGTGTGAGGATGAAACCCTGTCTATGGCGAGCAGAACTATGATAGAAAGTAGCCGTGGGCATCATATCAAACAATTCTTCAGCGCACAAACCATTGTACAGATGGTAGAACATGCACAAAGTTTCTCCTGTAGCGAAGAGGTTTCACACCACCTGCAAGTATAGGATTGTCGACAACTCTCATGGCTCGCCTTTGGACCGAGTCGAACGGTCGAAGCTGATATTCAGATGCCCCCGCCCAAAGGTTACAGCAGTACTCCGGCGACTTAGAGAGTAGCAGTTGTTTGCGCCGCAGTAAAATACTGACGCGCTCTGTTGAGCACACCGAGTTTCCTGGACGCCAGCCTGGCCTTGTTCTCCAAATGACTTCAGAACTGAACGTCACTGGAGATGTCAACAGCAAGGATACCTATACTGTCAGAGATGGATAGAGATGGGGAGAGATGTGCCCTGAAATTGTGGCGCTACAGTAAATGGGATTTTCTTTGCGGTGAACACACAAACTTCGTCTTGGCAGGGTTGAATTGAACAAGATTTTGCTAACCCCAATCGGACACTCCGGTGAGAGTTGTTTCGATTTCAAACACAAGTTTTTCACGGGTTTCTTCCACTTCAGCCCGAGAGATAACAGGGCAGCCCGCGTAACAAGTGTCGCCAGTACTGTCGTACACGTACTCTACGCCCTATCTCCGAAATCAAAGCCTTGGCCTCGGCCCCCCAACAGCCCATCGTTTCCACGGCCACCGGTACAGTCAAAAGCAATAATATGTATACATTGTCAAGGCTCCTAAAATATGTAAACACCTTCGGCTCCAAAACGAAGTACTCAACGTGAAGAGCATAAAATTGTAACCACGAGTTCACACCATAAATATATATACACTATTGCTTCATTAACATGTATTCACGCGTTGATTCATAAGGTGTACTCATCTTATATTCCATTAAATTATATTTAACTTCTCCGCCAAAAACATGTATCTGAACGGTGCTGCATAAATATGTATTCACTTTTGATGAAAACCTCCAAATTAGATATATATGATTTAATATCTAAATAGAACCTTAGACAAAAAGAATACTGAACTGAAAAAATAATGTGTACTCAAAATTGCATAGGTTTATATTGATATTTTGCTGGCACCGACTCTCAAAAATATTTTTTAATAATTTATTGTTGTAAATCCCTACTAATATTATAAATGCGAAAGTAACTCTGTCTGTCTATCTGTTACGCTTTCACGCCTAAACGGGTGGAGTGATTGAGATGAAATTTGAAATAGGGATAGTTTGAGGCCCTGGAAAGGACATAGGCTACTTTTTAACCGACTGCGCAAAATAGTGGTTATGATTTTACGCGATAACGGCTTCTACGCGGTCGAAGCCGCGGGGAACAGCTAGTATTTGATAAATACAAAAATCGTCATATGTGTACCTATAATGTTTGAGGAGTTCCCTCAAGTCCTCATAAACTTTTTTTTCACAAGGAGAGCTCCGCTTATGGACTACCCACGCTGGCGAGGCATGGGCTCGTGTGAGGGGCGCCTGGGAATACTCACTAAAACTCCTTGACACCGATCTGCCTCTGTGACGGTGTTCTGTGATCTGTCTAATGCACCAAAACACTGAAGTCCTCATAAAGCTACCCATCAGAACAAAATTTCGAAAAAAAAAAATACCAATCTGGAAATATATCATTTATTCCGGTTTATTCCGGTCTGTAAATGTCGGAGTTATGAGGTAACAAACATTAAAAAAAAACCTCCTCTTTTTTGGAGTCTGTTAAAACATATTCGGGTTTGCGATACCAAACAACCCGTGCAAAGGTTTCAGATCGATTAACTAAAACTAATATTATAATACGGCACTTTAAAGAAAACAAACAAACAAACTTTGTTATTTTCATACACATATATAAGCCCCACAAATTATAATAAAGAATTTTTCTGAGAAAATAGATCGGTGATATTCGTATGGTTCGCGAAGGTGCCCGACCTACAGACAGGAACTCTAGCATGCATTCGTTTCTCACAATTTTAAAGAATTTGTTTGTATACAGAGTTATGAAATTTTAGTTGTATACTTATTATTGGTGGAGTGTATATATATTTATGATGTGAACTCGTGGTTACAATTTTATGGTCTTCACGTTGAGCCCTTCGTTCTGGAGCCGAAGGTGTTTACATATTTTAGGAGCCTTGACAATGTATACATATTATTGCTTTTGACTGTACTACATGGTATTGCGACTCTATCCCCGCATATTTTAGTCGCTTTTTGTAGGCAGCATCCTCTGCTGCGGCTGCCGGTGTTTCGACGGTGCGAGCAAGGTGACTGGCAGCAAAAGTATTGTCGCATGTTGCGTCCGACACAAAGCACCTGCCATTCCTCCAAGGCATCAGGGTCAGACCATCTAGTCTTTTGCTATCAGTGCTTGACAATCCTGGTGGTTCGAGCACACACGGTACATCAGCCGACACCTGGGCTCGTCGGATTAAATCATTAAGAGCATGGTGACGCGGATAGGCATCCGCGTCACCATGCTCTTAATGGGCAGGCGCCCATGCAGCGACGACAACTCAATTCGTGATGACCATCGCTCTCCACCCGGGCATCGCAGATGCATACGTGAGGTTCGCAAACTCTTCAGCCAAGTCGAAGAGCCACATCCTCCCGCAGAGAGTCTTCGTCCAACAAAGTTCCTACGTGGGGTGAAGTAAGCGCGTAAAGCCAAGCCCCAGACTCGGGCTGCGCCACTGCACGCAATCTGGCAAGGTCTGTCCCCGCGGCAACACCTACCAATGACTTAAAATTTTGACGTGCAAGGTCGTCACACCACGCACGCTGGACCTGAGGACTGCTCGGGCAAGGCGCTCCCTAGGCTAGAGCAGACCAGGCCGTAATCGCCCCAGACACATATGGTATCCTGAGCCCGCTGCCATCTGACTGGAGTATGGTAGCAACGAGCCTCGCCGGCAGCCGGCAAGTCCACATCCCGAGCACGCCGTGTCCCGAGACCCCCATACCGGACCGGAGAGGATGCCTAGAGCCACTGCGACTCACTAAGTGAGACGTTGAGTATTGACTCGACAACCCCCCTCAAAGAGTCATCAAATGAAGATACCTCTTCACTGCACAGCCATGTAGGTGCAGTCCTCAGGAGGTAATTAATTTTAGGGAGTCCAAAGCACATACGCAGCTACACTAGGCGACATGTGCTGACAGATCCTCGAGACACTGCTGTGCGGCAAGAAGAAGTTGCCTCCGGGAATCAATTGCTTCCGGCACAGCACTGAGGAAGATAGGGTAGCCATTATAATTTAATTTAATTATAAATATTATTATAATTATATTAAATTATATTATAATTATTTTTTTTACAGGTGATGTATGTATGTTGCCGCTATAACAAAAAAATATCTACTAAAAGCAAAAAAAAAATCCGCACTCAATAAACGTAAATTTTTTGCCATTTCTTGTAACGGGACCCTCTGTGCACAAAACCGACTCGCACTTGGCCAGTTTTATTTTTCAATATGAACACATGGTTTCGGTTTCGGCTGAAACTGAGCCTGAGGCCGAAGGTTCGGTTTCGGCTGAAAAGCCAGTTTCGGTCGGACACAAATTATTACCAGTATACACACTTCGATTATATGTACAAAGAAAAAAAAAGCCATAACCTACTTGTACTAACCAGTAGGTTATGGTTATTTTTTATTACCCCCCAAGTTAAGCCATACAAAAAAAAACCATAACCTGCTTGTACTAACCAGTGGGTGTTGGTGAAAAGCTGCCCTTTCCTTCGTGCTGTTTCACTTTGAATTGACCTGGAAGTGAGGGCCCTTGCGTCACTGTTTAAATGGCGCAAGGAGACGCTGGAGCAGGGCGATAGGCCTGCCTCTCGAGAAAACGTGGAGACTATCGGCCTCCATGACCGGGAGCCTGAGGACGGTGAGATGGGCTGCTCAGTTGCTCACCGTCCTTACAGAAGCAAGCCCTAGACGACAACGTGACGTGAGAGATTCACGTTCATTCGATTCTAAACTATCGAATTTTTCTTATTAGAGATGTGTGAAAAGCATTAAAATGTAAAGACAAGAAACAATTAATATATTTAGTTCTCTGAAGTGGTTCCTGTAAATACGACACACACAGTAAAAGAAAGACCTATAATGTGTAGCAATCAATTTTAGATGTTTATTTATTTTTTTATTTTTGTACACACAATAAATATAACAAAAACAATATAAAGAGATATACCTAGGTACATGGTAGAAAGGAGAAAGAAAGAAAAATAGTTTATTCCACAAACAGAATAGGTATCTATAACAGAAATAATAACTAAACATTCAAATAGGTAATATTTGATATTTCATCAAAATTCAACAACGCAACCTTGTAACGGCGGGCATAAAATAATATATTTTTTTCGTTTTGTTAGAACTGCAGAATTGCTTAACTATTTTGAATTACGATTACATAAATTATTGTAATAATGACAGGTACGCGTTTTGCTTTATCTAATAAATGGATGAACTGACAGACATCGAATGTCATCATAGAAGTGAGTCTCAGGTCTAGGTTTTTGTAGGTATAATTTGTAACCATATTTTGATTCTTAATCATTAACGTTAATAATTATTAACGTTAAAGATTAGTGTCAATAGTGGGTTAGTATAATAGTGGGTAGTTAGTATAATCAATAAAGTTATCATAACCATAACCATAATCATTATCGTTAGATAAGGTTTGAGATACACTGACTTTTTTACTGGTTGATAGAGTTGTTGTCTTCTTGGTTGACACACTTTGCTTTCTTGTCTTGGTGGTAGATACACTGGCTTTTTTTCTGGTTGATAAAGTTCTTGGCATCTTGGTTGTCATAACCTTTAGTTTTTGCGTTCGGTTGGTAGTGACGTTAAGGCCTTTGACATTGACCATACAAAACGCACCTCCTTCAAGCTAGAAAAATATTATATACGTAGGTTAAATTAGTTATAATAAGTTAATACCTAGTTTGCGATGATGCGGAGTATACGACGACGTATGCATGTAATTATGTATGTATAATATGATTAGTTGTTTTCCTTTTATTTTAAACTAGCTGACCCGGCGAACTTCGTACCGCCTTTTTTTTTTTTTTTTTTTTTTAACGTGAGGGAAAATCCTCGTAGGATGCTATGCCGGACTCTTACCGACTAAAAAACCTCACGTAACGCCCAACAGCCTATGGTTGAGAGCCCCGGGTAAGCCCTCAGGAAGGATGTCCCGTGACTCCCAACAGACCTACGGCCGCCAATGAACTTCGTACCGCCTAACAGTCAATGAAGGTCGTGTTACCTTTTAGCTGAACTAATTTAGGCTTTGATGAACATAATTCAATGATACAAAATATTGTTAATACAGATATAAACAAAGTATTTTATTATGATGAATGATGATAAAAACATACAGAATGAGAATAAAAATTAAAAAAATAATAATAAAAAATATTAATTTCAAACTCCTGTCAGAAAAAAATTATTGAAAACTATGTTGTGCAGATTGGAATACACTCGGATTAATTCATTAATGGGATTTTCATTCAAGCACCTTGTGGTTAACGACATTCTTTGTTTTTTGGTCAGGCGCTAGAACAAATAAAGCGGATGGTTTGCCGACACGTGAGCATGCCACGTACAATTGGCCATGAGAAAAACATGCATTTTCTAGATTGAGGCCACAAATAGTCAAGGATTGACCCTGTGATTTGTTGATCGTCATGGCGAAGGCAAGACGAATCGGGAATTGAATTTAGTTTAAACTCAAATGGCATATCCGTTGGGATCATCGGAATCCTTGGAATAAGAACTTCCTCATCTTTAAATTTTCCTTTAAGGATCGACGCGTGAATCACATTGCTCATCAGTTTTTTTATCACCAAACGCGTTCCATTGCACAGTTTTGGTTGGTTTAAATTTCTAAGCATGATGACTACCGAGCCAACCTTAATTTTTAAATTGTGCGGTGGTAAACCAGGCACATCCAAGGAGTTTAAAAATTCACTTGGATAATTAGTGGCTTCTTCTTCGTTTGTTACACAGTCGATAGATTTGAATGAATACAGAGTACCTACGATTTGATTTTGAATTATATAATTGAGGTCATCTACATCTTTATTTTTAGCGGCCAAAATTGCTTGCTCACTTAACCATTTAGTATTTTTGTGGTTAGCAATGATATCCGGGAATACTTTGTTGATAAGCTCGTCTTTTGATAATACAAAATTGCAAACATTTGGAGGAAATGAAATCAAACCGCTCTATTTGTCAACAGGAACTTGGCCATTACCGATAGTCAGCAATTGCTTCGAGAAATCATCAGCAGATAGATCGTTGAACAATGCAACTCTCATATTTACAGACAGTTGAAGTTTCTTTACATATCGCCACAGATTTGATGCTTTGAGGCAAGCGTTTATTTCGTCGGCAGCAGTAGATCTTGGAATGACTGGTAGTGTTTGTCGGAAATCGCCAGATAATAAAATCATTGCACCACCAAAACATCTCGAGTCATTGCGCAGATCTTTTAATGTTTGGTCTAGTGCTTCCAATGCGCGTTTGTGCGCCATTGTGCATTCGTCCCATATGATGATTTTTGATGCTACTAAAACTTTGGCCATTGCGGAGTGTTTCGAAATGTTACATGTTGGTTGTTTAAGGCGAAGTGCAATTGTGTCTCAAGCGATTCGGAGGGGGTGAAGCAGACGCAAGATGTTCGGGACGCTCCGTGCGTCGGAAACGTTTTCGCGCGTTAACCCGTTCACTACGCAATTGAAATCATTGACAGAAGTACAAGTTTACATAACAATTTTTTTCGCCCTGTTTAGATAAACCTCTTTAGATCTTCTACTCGTGAGCAACTACGTAATTGATTTTGATGCAATTTTTATCACTAACATGTAATGAAATTCATTTTCATAATACGAATAGAACATAATATATTTAAGAAGTACTTCAATTTATTTTTTTACCTGTGACGATTTTTGCCAGGTTTATAGAAAAATTAAGAATCTGCTGCCCTTATCCTTTGTTTATATTTTTTGGTACTTCCTTAAAAGGAAAAAGGAGGGTTCTGTACAAAAAAGACTGAAAAATATACCAGAATGGGAGCCCTCCTTAATTTTTTTTTCTGTTCTTAGGATTCGTAAATTTCAAATGCCTAGCTATTGCAGTGGTGCATAAGATGACAGATAGATAGTCTCAGTAATAGGGTCGCGTTATTACAGATTATTTATACTGTTGGCACTTGGTGGAACCTGCAGCGCATATTGAATAACCACCACTTGTACTGTTTTACAGCATTTATTTACTCTACACCTGACCGCTTTTGCCTCTTAGCATTTTCAAAAGGCAATACTTTCTCCTCGTTCTATTTTTACCCTTTGGATACGGAACTGTAAAAACGGCCGAGGTTCAAGTTGGACTGGCACACTGATGAGGATTTCGTAACAAAAAAAAAACGCCAGAAGATTACGTTGTATGGGAGTAACCTTATTTTTTTCTTTATCTAGTGTTATTATATTTGTTACAGCGGTAGCAGAAACACATCTTTGAAATGTATTACTGCCTAGTTCATGAGATACAGATAAACAAACGGACTTCGAAGTCTCAGTAATGGGGTCCCGTTTGGCTAAGAAAACGAAGAATATACAAAAACGAATATTGCTATTTGCATATATGCAAGGGTGTAAAGGAATAAATTTCGATACTAGTTATGTAAACTAGACTAGGCTTTAGTCCTGTCCAAATGATTACCATTTCCTAAATTAAACATTCTACGTTTCACTTCGCATAGCTATTGCACGCAGCTTTAGCTGTGTAGAATTCTGTTCGCGTTCCCTACTACCATTGGGTCATATCCAGGGATAAAATAGCCTTTATGCTATTTTCTAAATTATCTTACTTCTTACTTAAAAATGCGAAAGTTTGTGAGTGTAGATGTTTGTTACTCTTTCACGCTCTAACGGCTAAACGGATCTAGCTGAAATTTAATACAGGGGTAGATATAGGCCTGGAATAACACATAGGCCCACTTTTTATCCCGGCAATCAGTTCCCACGGAAAGCGGAAACGGGAACATAACTAGACGCGGGCAGAGCTGCGGGCGTCAGCTAGTGTATAATATGTTCAGGAATACATTGCAGTCTGGAAAAGCATAAAATAATTATAATAGGCCACCAATTACAGCCAGATCTGCTCAACCGTTGGAACGTGATTTTGTCACTAACATCTTCACAGACTTTCATATATCATAATTAAATAATTCGTAAGTCATATTAAATCATCAGACCTTTTTAGTAACATATATTCACAAAATCATCTTCTAGCGCTTAACATATAGGTACCACTATCCATTGAACATTGTATTACTATTTTACATTATGGCTTAAAAACAAAGTTAGGGTTGTATTGACTGTATCGGGTTGTATGTAACCTGTTTATTTTCAGTTCACTGTTGGTTAAAATTCAAACTGAGGTGACGGGAGGCCTCGAACCGTTTTGCCGCAGCGAAGAACCATAGCGTCCTTGGCTGCCCTCTATGGAATGTATCACGGCGAATGTTCTGAAGAGCTCTTCAACCTGATCCCACCCTCTTCTTTTCGATCCCGAACAACACGTGCCGGGCAAAGATGACACTCACACACAGTGGAGAGAATCTTCGCCAGAACTGAACGTTTCAAAAAAAGATCGTTCCTCTGTCGAATTATAAAAACATGGAACGACCTGCCCGCACACATGTTTCCCTCATCTTACAATCCCGGGTTCTTCAAGAGGAGCGTGAAGAGGCACATCACAGGGCCGTCAACTTGAGGACCACTGTCAGAAGTGGCCCCCAATCGCTAGATGCGCCACGGCTTTCCATCAGGCTGGTGGCGACGTCAATTTGGCGAGCTAAATATAAAAAAAATGAAACTCATACTTACAACTTCAAATTCAATACCTACCTACATTAACTACGACGTACGAGTAGTAAAGTAAGACTACGAGAATATCAACAATACGCAATACGTGCCTTGAAAGCTGTAATTTTGGATAGAAGAATACCAATTTTTTGAGTTTAATTTATTATATACTCAATTAAGGTTTATTCCTACTGTTATATTGTAAATTTAGGAGAATTGGCCCACTGATTTATCAGTCATTAGTATTATACTCGTTATGACATTGATTTTACTTAAATATTAATTTTAATAATGTGCATGTTATACGCTCGGTCAGGGCGTCACATACATGAGCGCATTTATAGGTGAATCTTCTGGACTTATCTATTATGTGGCATCAGGCAAACTTTGTATTGGAAAGTATGAAAACGTTACTATAACTTATATAATACACCAAAGAAACTTCCCCAAACAGATGCGATATTTTTACGCTCTTGAGCTTAAGCCTTGAATACTTCCTTTTTTGGTTTTTTTTATTACCTATTTTCGTTACTACGGCAGCGAATTACGTCAGCGGGCGTGACAAAGTTGTATACGGGTGTCCTCAACGAAGCCTGTCGGCTGACTGAGCGGGCTCTGTGAGGTGGCTGATAGCAGCAAAATGCACTCCCGCTCAACAAAACGTTTTTTTTTATTAAAACAATATGTTTTTAATTAATAAATAACTCCATAGGACCTCGAGGTAACTTATTAGGGACATGGAAATAAAAACTTAGTGTGGTACATTATATAACTATTGAATGAAATTGATTATAGCCAAGGCGGTCACAGGTAAATTTACAGATTCGAGGGAACTTTGGGATTATTTTCTATCGAGCCGAATTTCCTCAATCGTGTTTTGGAGAGCTGACATCCCTAGTCAATATACTTAATAATAATAATTATCCATTTAAAAAATTGTGAAATCTTTGTTAACACCGTTGCAAAATTGGTTCGAAATATGTCAAAATTATGTATTTTGAGTCCCACTTCACCTTAACGCTGAGTGAGCCGTACGGCATCCGTCTAACAATGTGGCCGCTATTCCAGAAGAAGCTATTGCTACCGCAATTTCGGATCTCGCACGTACAGTGGCCAAAATCAATGACATGAGGAATGTCTTCCCAGTTCCACCGGGGGCATCCAAAAAAAATAACCCGCCATTTCCATCATCAATTGCATTAATCAGTGTATCATAGACTTCCCTCTGCTTAGGATTCAACAGAGGTACATTCGTTTGGACTGATTGGATTAGTTCATGTGGATCATATTCACGTACACGTTCCAATTCTCTATTAAATGCGTCATTCATTCCGCGATCTGGCGCTGGCATTCCTAACCTAACTAACAAACTGCCGCACATGAGGTAACACATATCTTCGATCAAGAGCAAAGTCTGGTTATGCATCTCCTCATTCACCTCAAGATCGGAATTTCTTGAGCTGACGCGAATTCTATGTAAAATATCTTCAGACATGTTATCTTTGTATTTGTTCCATAGGTCACGTGGGTTCGATGGGAAGCATGTCGAAATGATGGTAGCAAATAATGTGCGTATCTGACTTGGAGATGCAGAAATAATTGCTTCAGCGATTGTTGTGTCCCAATGAGTATCGTTTTCAAGCAAATTCAGCTCTTGACATGCAGCACGAAATGTGGGGCACACTATACCATTAACAGTTCGTAGTGATTCAAATGATGTTGGCCCTCGAACATGTACCAGCAACAACCGCAAATAGAAACATTCATCATTCTTCGGATGAATTGTCAGAATTTTCACGAATCATTAAACGATATGCGTAATAATTCATCGAACTAACCTTCTTCACCTGAAACAAATGCAGTAAAAATTGTATTTTAGAACCCCTAATAGGTTAACAACTCTTACATCTACTCTCTACTAAATTAGAAATTACAACTTTTTTGGGTAGGTAGGTACTAAAAGCAAACAGAATATCAAGTTTAAATGAAAACGACAATATTGATCTTACCATTTAATGGATTATTCATTTTGATATTAAAGTGATATCCATCGTCTCCTTGCCAAAACATCAGCGGGTATTGTAACGCGTCATATGACCGGTGTGTTTCATATATTCTTTGTAGTTGCCCAGTATTGCGTCGTGTAAGTACAATATCACGTGTTTCCATTGACTCGCGATATTCCGTTGCCTAATTGCATTACGGCTTTGCTGAGAAATATTAGATCTTCTAGGACGCGGCATTGTTATTCTTCTTCTTTTAATGAATGGCCCTCCGTATATCAACGATTTTGCCAGTCTCCAGTAAAATAAATAGATACAAATTAAATCAGTAAAAAATGGCGATACGCCAGTCTCAAGTAAAACAATCGTTTATTTTTTATTGATCTTCGGCATTGTTATTAATATTAATACTGAATGACATGTGCACTCAAAAAATAAAAAAACAAAAAACCACTTTCGAGACATAGTCAAAGAGTATATAACCACTACATATGAATAGCTTATCAAAAAAAATTAGAGACAACTTATGAAAAGACATTTATTTTACACTTTTGTTAACCTGTACCTACAATAAATTATAGGTATTATTTTCGGAAATTAAAAATTTCATAATTAATTAATCATTGTTTTTAAGATTTATTATGTTATTCGGGGAGGAGACAAATCCAACGAATCAATAACCATGAATATTGGTTCAGCAGATCCCGAGTTATAAATGTTGTAACAAACCCGTCTTTGTTTTAAATATTAAGATTTATGCTTAGATAGGTTTAATTTTTATTTTGGATAGTACTGTACTTTTCTTATTAAAAAATACCTAAGAAAATTATTGGTCTTTTTCCTAAATTGGCATATTTTTCTTTCACGTCGATAAAAATTAAAGTCATAAAATGCATTCATTTCAAAATTTGGAGCACAATCTATGATCATTTTACACGTTATGTATAATGAATATCAATACATATATCGAAAGCATATTTTGACACACATTTTGTGGATAAAAAATCCACTATCTATTATTTTTCGTCTACTTATGCCGACAAAAAAAATCCGACTTCAAACAAAAACTAAAAATTGAAAAATAAAATTAACTTAGCACAAAGTAATAGGTAGTATATTAATAGATTCATCAGATATTATTGAACGACGTTCTGTAAACGATCACTGTAGTAAGCATTATTTACTATGACCGGTCCTTGAATGGTTGACTGGCCATGTGACAACTTTGTGACGTTTATTAGAGCGTTTCCGTTTTTCAGAAGGCACGTTCAGTCGTTGGTCCCGGTTGCCAGTAAAGTGGCAGTCGTTAAGCCAATTTGAAGGCCTTTATGGGGGGCGGCTTGAAATTTTTCAACAGCAGGCAATCACAACCTACTCCTGTCCATTTCAACAAGGCAATACGGCTCACCACCTTTCTTGGGACAAAAATCTTAAAGGTGAAATGTGGGTATATAGTATGCCTCTGCCTACCCCGTCAAGGATAAAGGCGAGACTATATGTATGTAGAACTGAAAGATAGATGTGTGCAAAGCGATTTAGCAAGATTTTTAAAAGTTTGGCAATTTTTGGGGGCAGAGTTGTGTGTATGCATGTTTAATATTTGCATTGTAGGATAGTCACATGGTGTTGTAATTGGTTGCATGGTTGGAATGTTTGTAGATAGATTAGTAGTCTTGTCTCAGTACTCAGTGGATGGGTTTAGTTATAGATTAAATGATCTCGTACTCCAGTTCAATAGTTAATTGTATCTCTGGATTGCTGCTTGGCAATTCATTGCAATCTATCTGGTCTCTGATTAGCGAGTCATCTGTTTTGACTCGTTGACTGATCCATTCATTTGTTGATGGACTGATCTCCTGTAACACTGAATAATTGCTAGATTGTTGTCAATTCCTTTGCCTTACTGGTATTTGGTTATTGGGTTCACTGCTGCACTTTGCATTGTGTCAAACCCTTTCAGATGATAAGTATCGATTTAATTGGGCCTCTGCCTCCTACCAGGAAACAAAATACTTTTATATTCGTTGTATCTTGCTGTTTCTCTAAGTATTGTTTGCTTTTCCCCATAAAAAGGGCTACAGCCGAAATTGTATCAAATATTTTAGAGGAAAAGGTATTTCTGGTACACGGCATTCCTGCGACCATTATACTAGATAACGGGAAACAATTTGTTAGTGCAACCTTTAAAAATTTAACAAACAAGTATAAAATTCCAAATTTACATTATACTCGATTTTATACACCTCATGTAAATTCCGTCGAACGATATAATAAATCTATTACAACTATTTTGAGTTCCTTCATAGGTGACGATCATCGGATTTGGGACACTATTATTCCAAAAGTCCAATTTGCTATTAATTCAGCGGTAAATGAAACTACAGGTTTCACGCCGTCATTTCTCGTTTTCGGCCGCGAAACGGTCATGTGCGGTTCACGTCATATTGAGTCTGACCCTAATATGGTCCACGAGCCTCATGACAGTTACGCTGAATCCTTAGGCTATTTATCCTCTATACTCGAGAGGGTACAAGCAGCCCTTATAAAGGCGCATCATCGGAACACGCACACCTACAATCTTCGCCGAAAAACGGCAGACTTCAATGTTGGAGATATCGTATGGAAACGTACTTTCTATCTAAGCGACAAAGATAAATATTTCAGTAAAAAATTGGCTCCCAAATTTGTAAAGTGTAAAATTATTTCAAAAAAGTCACCACTTGTTTATAAACTTGCAGATATGGCCAATAAGCCATTGGGGGAATGGCATATCAAAGACTTGAAACGCACCAACTACAAGCAATATGGTTAGGAAGGTCTTATCTTGTTTTGTTTTTAGGCTCGTCGACATTGAAAACAAAAAAACAAAAAAATTTTTTTTTTCAAAAACGGTTCAGCCGTTTAAGATGTCAACATACAACCTGACCATGGGCTAGTTACCCGATCCCAAGACTAGTTATTAACTACGTCGTAGGGTGGTCAGGGTTTAATTGTTGTAGATACAAAATCATAATATTGGATTAAAATATTTGGTCGCGCACTCATAGATGCGTATCAAATACACACACACAAGGCTATAGCTAACGGATAACCGCATTAGTCATCTATGTCACTTACAATTTATATTTTTCTCCTCCTATATTAGGCACTTAGAATAGCAAAGGTCAATAATTTGCTACGTAGTAAAGCCACGTCCAATATCTTGTCCTATTCTCGAAACTGTCTAACCTTAGATACTATATATAAGCACCCTTGTACCCCTTATGTACCCCCCTATTTTTGAACTGTTCCAGGGTTGCAGCCGGGGCTTGGGAGCCGCCAGGAGAGCGGACTTTGAAGGCAAGAGCTGAATTTTTCAAGAAAAATTCTGACCCAAAAAGGGGGGTGTATGACGTCATACAGGACTCCCACCACAAGCGGCGCGCGCGCGATGCGCGCCTCTGTACCCCGCGCCCCGCGCAGCCGTCAGACCCTTATAAAAACGGCTGCACGCGTGGTGTCGGTCTCTCTCGCTGCCTGCTGCCTTCAGGTGATGTACCACACACCATCTGCGCGACATCACTGAATCTGGTGGTCTAGGACTGGAAGAACCCTCTCTTGCTCGTTAACTAACGTGACGATAGTCTATTTTGTACTTATAACATTTCGATTCGCTGTATGAGAATAAACGCAGATAACTGCAGTATTACTTCAACGCTATTGTTCATATTTATCTCCTTGGTAAATATACCTATACTTGGACCGAGATAGGTGGCTGATCCACCCCTCTCGTGACATAAGATAATAATTTATTGCATCAAATATGGTATATAGATAGATCTACAGTATTATATTAGGCTCCACGTATTATTTTCTTTCTGGAATTTATTGTATTCTATTGATCTTTGGCTTCATGAGGGTTTTTGAGATGAGTTCACCTTTGCAGTAAAAAGTTAAGTAAAGGTCACCATGCTAGAACATAACAATATAAAAACCAAAACGTTGTCTTCAGTACTATGCTCTTGAGACACGATTGTTAATGCTCTCGTGTTATCCTACACGAGTAAATTCACTACTGCGATCTCCATGACCCAAGCCAACCTTTACTGGTGCAGCTGGTGCCTATCGGACGAACCAATGGCGTAGGCACCCATTCAGGAATTTAATCGCAATAGTTAAATGCCTTAAATAAATCTCGATGACAACTGGGACTAATAGAAAAGCAGATGTCCGACTTTAAATGTTGAGTTGAATGCTGATTTGCAAACAATGCAAAAAGTAGTTCGTGAGTGTAGATGTCTTGTTGTGTCTGTCTATCTGTTGAGTCTTAGTTATTCTCTCACGCTCAAACGACTGAACAGATCTGGCTGATATGACGATATAAGGATAGATAATATAGTCTGAAATAATACACATGCTACTTTTTGCCCGGGAATAAGTTCTTAAGTACACACATTAATATAGTTACCTCAGTTTTCTTCAATCTATATACTTGCTGAATAATTTCATATACGAATATTCTGTCAGTTCCTGTACCTTACTGGTAGATTAGATTTAGGTACTGCTTGTCTGATCATCCTGTTCACTGAATGACTGATCCCCTAATTT
Organism: Miltochrista miniata; assembly: GCA_933228765.1. Taxonomy (NCBI): domain Eukaryota; kingdom Metazoa; phylum Arthropoda; class Insecta; order Lepidoptera; family Erebidae; genus Miltochrista; species Miltochrista miniata. The sequence continues at coordinate 10,591,101 of OW121765.1, forward strand.
TGTTTGTTTACTAACTTTTGTAACTCCATCACGCTCTTACGGCTGAATAGATCTGGCTAATATTTTAGTACAACGATAGATATAGTCTGAAATAATACACATACTACTTTTTTCCCGCGAATAAGTTCTTGTGTATACACACTAATATAGTTACCTTAGTGTTTTTTGTGAATCTGTCGAGCTGGATGTTAGTGAGTCTATAAAATACTTCTTTAAAAAGTGAACGCTGTTCAGGATATGTTTGAAGTATGTCACGTTCTTGGGTAAGAGCCTGTCGCTCACCAATTGGCAATTTTCTGGCTGCGGAGTGGCTGCATGCCAGTGCCAATATTACTATAAAAATCACTCCTTTCATTGGTCTATAAAACGTTATTAATTTTAATAATTATAGTTACAAAAATACCCACCATTTTTTTAGGATTTCGTAGTAAGCATAAGCAAGCTTCTTTCAAATATATAATCCAAAATAAATGATGAATCAAAATAAATGAGCATGTGTTTCTGGATTTTTCGAATATGTACCCCTAACCATTGAAATGTCCTAAGCCAATCAAGCGCATCTTTTCACCTTTTTCCAAGCAACAGCAAAAAATATTTAAAAGGACTTCAGAACCACAGGAACTACCTAGCAAGGGATCTTACTAAACGACGCTATACAGAAAAAACACAAAAACTCCGAATCAAACATTTGTGGATCACACAAAATATATTTTGGACCGACCCGGGAATCGAACCCAGGACCTCAGCGCAGCAGGTGGTTACAACACTACCGACCGCGCCACCGAAGCAGCCAATATGAATCCTTGCATATCGGTTACCATGGCAGTATTTATTCATAGATCAGGGAATGAATATTCTTACCTCAATTAATTATCTAAGTCCTTCTTCAAACAATCATAACGCCTAACAACTAACTAGGAGTTTCAATGAATTGAATACTTCTTTTATATACTGTTAATCAAAATATAATTACCTATGACAACATATTGGAAGTGTAGGCACTTAAAAATGATCAGCCGTGTACCTAATGATTAATTAATTACATAGGTACACATTATAAAACTGTGATAGGAGGTAATGAGTTTTAATGGAAAATTGAATTGGCAATTAGTTTCGTACGTAATATAAAATGTACAGTCAGCTGCAGAGAATACATCCAACTCCACCCTATAAGAGTTAACTTTTTTCAAAACCTCTGTCATATATATTTATGAAATTTGCTATGGTAATTAGATTTGTGCAATTCTATAACTATACAAAATCTCATAAAATATATTAAAGATTTTCGGAGAAAATTCAATCCTTATAGGGCGGCCCTGTTTACTTTTCTCTGCAGCTGACTGTACCTACGGAGCAACGCGACCAGTACCACAAATTAGAGACAGGTACCTACAAGTGAAATTGTTGCGGTATGGCAATCTATATCAATCTATACGATCTATACATATAATATAATGATAGATAAGTCAAAACTGTACCTACATAGAACAAGATACATTAAAAAAAATACTCGCTGGGTGTTCTACATGAGATACCGAATCCGAAAATGTAGTTAGAAAAATTTTTGTCTGTTTACTTTGCTTTGTCCGGAAAGATCTCGAAAAGTACGCAATTGATTTGATCCAAATTTTGCACAAATATGTATTATGTATTATCTATACCTACTAATATTATAAATAGGAAAGATTTGTTTTTTAGGGTTTCGTAGCCAAATGGCAAAAACGGAACCCTTATAGATTCGTCATGTCTGTCTGTCCGTCTGTCTGTCCGTCCGTGTGTCACAGTCACTTTCCTCCGAAACTATAAGGTCTATGCTATTGAAACTTGGTAGCTAGATGTATTCTGTGAACCGCATTAGGATTCTTATATAAAACTAGAAAAAAAGCAGTAAATTTTGGGGGTCCCCATACTCAGAACTGAAACTCTAAATTTTTTTTTTCATCAAACCCATACGTGTAGGATATCTATAGATAGGTCTTCAAAAATGCTATGGAGGTTTCTAACATAATCTTTTTCTAAAGTGAATGGTTTGCGCAAGAGACACTTCCAAAGTGGAAAAATGTGTGCCCCCCCCCCCCCCCCCCTCTAACTTCTAAACTAAGAAAATGATAAATCTAAAAAAAATATATGATGTACATTTTCATAAAAACTACCAACGAAAATTAGTTTGAACAAGATAGAGCTGGTAGTTTTTTTTTTTTAATACGTCATAAACCGCAATTTCCGGTTAGTGAAATCACTACCACTGCGAACGTGTTAATACATCAGTCAAAGTTACAACGAACTATAAGAACTTTTATATTATGTTACTTGCTGCTACGAAACCCTTCATGGGCGAGTCCAACTCGCACTTGGCCGGTTTTTATTTTGTTTGATTGTTTGTAACGAATAGGCTCCGGAACTACTGGACCGATTTGAATAATTCTTTCACTGTTGGGAAGCCACACTCTTTGCGGTGAACAAATGCTATACAGGACAAATTAAAGGAAAGTGCTCATCTTTAACAAAATACAGTTTATTTTTCTTACATTAACTGATTAATTTATTGTTCAAAATGTAAACCATAGTTTTCAATACATATAGCTAGATTCGAGACCTCAAGGATCGTGTACTGCATTCAATTTTATTGATTCCTTTTAGAATATTCTCCAAGGAATCATTCTGAGCATGATTTAAAACACGGAATAGTTACGATCTATTCTGGGATTTCGAACAAAACAAATTATGATACAAAATTTAGGTACATGAAATATGAATTCTATTAAAATTCCAAACTTTCCTTAAATTTGCCGTATAGCATTGCTTCGCAGAATTTGATCCTGTGTGTTTTTTTTTTCAAAATCAATGGGCTCGATTCCCAGCTAGGATTATTGGTTTTTCAAAAATCTAATGGTTTTAAGTTTTATCAAAATCGGACTCGTGACACCTTTGAGCATTTTTAGCTATTCCTTATAGTTTCGGATTTGGCCATCCAAGCCCTTTTCAAAAATTCACCCTGTATATTATTCCCGTATTCCGACGGGAACGGGAACTACGCGGGTGAAACCGCGTGACGTCCGCTAGTAGGTTATATATTATCACGCTACAGGGAACTAAGCAGGGGGCTAAGCAGAGGGCAATGAAATATGTAAGTCGGTGGATTGATTTAACTAAAAAGTTGCAGGAATATTAATAAGAGATAGGTTTTACACACAGGCTACATTTTATTACGCTAAATATTTTAGGGGCTCGGCAGAGAACAATAAAAAACTGCGTGTAAATTATAGCAAAATACAGAAACTACTGAATAATTTAAATTTAATTTTTACGTGAATAGCCATAAGCTATTCTTTTCAAAATTCTTAGTTTCCTGAGGTCAGGTCTACATAGCTTCATATTATCATTACTTTAGGGGCTTGGCAGAGAACGATTTATAGTACATTACTGCCGCGGTCTATAATGACCACTTAGCTGGTCGCGCTAATGATGGCCGACCGCGCAGCTCCAGTCCGACACAGCGCGGTCAGCGTGCAGCATTTGTTAGACGAGCCGAGATAAATTATTAGATTTACAGCGAGGACAACAAGGGCTGCAATGATGGCCAAGATGGAAGGCCTAGAGCGTAGCTAGGCTAGCTCGAGGCAATCATAGCGTGACCAGCGAAGCAGTCGTTGTGGGCCAAAGCTTGTATAGTGCTTTACTAAAAAATGCAAGTACCTAATCAATAAAACCAGCAAGTAATTTAAATAAAAAATATTTTAATTAACTAGAAATTTAATTAAAATGGCAATTATGAAACAGTTATTACATTTTTTTAAAATTGTTTTTTTAGTTAGCAGTTATTACATTTCAACACCGACTTTCCCTTCGACTTTCCGTTCAAATTGTGCTTTATTAGAACCATGCACTTTAATATAGAATAGGTAATCCAGAGAGACGAAGTTGATTTCCTTGATCAATTATCATAGCAGGACAACCATAGCGACAAATCCAATTTTCTCATGATTCACTTGTATTTACGATACAATGTTATTACATTTAAATCAGTTAAGTACTTGACCGACTTGATTTCGTGTGCTGACGCTGACGCCAACCAGAAACTTGAATGACACAAAAAATCTGCTCCAAGGATCGAATGAATTGCGTCTGCCAAATGACGTCACACGCACTAGCGTACATGGACTTACAGCGATAGGAACGGCCTGACTTTGTTGCTAAATATTTCCATAAGTAGTAGTCCGATTTAGATGATTCAAAAAGATATATCATTCTCATGTCCTAGAGAATAACATGGATACAAATTTATTGGTTTTGCTATAACTGTACTGATCCTCATTATATTGTATTTTTCTAAATAGTTGTATAGTGCTTCATATAAAATCTGTTCAAATATCTTTGATATCACAGGTATCAAAGCAATGGCCTGTTACAGGTCATATATTCAAGATCCTGTTTCTTAATAAAGTGGTTTAACTATAGTTGTTATCAATTTTGAAGGGAACATACCATGCAATATGCATAAATTGAAAATGTGAGAGAGTACCGGTGTTAAAGTGATATTGACATGTTTTGTTACCTTAGTTGTAATCCCATCGTAACCAGTACTCGTTTCGTTATATTCTTAAGTGTAGTGATTATTCGATTAATGTCATATTTAAGTTGTCGTAGGATTGATAAAGATTGAATTATAGTTATTATAAAATGTCAAAGTGTCATTATTTTTGGAATCTTCAGTAAGCATTTTTGTTGGAAAGATCATTGAAATACGCAAGATAAACATTTTCGGATAAAGATTTAGATTTCCTACTGATTTTCCACTGCACCAATTTTTCATATGCAAGTATAACGAGTATAACGTAGTTCTGAAGTTGTTTTTTTTAACGCGGGGACTGCAGCTTAGGCACTTCGGCGCCTTGTTTCGGGGGAGCAAGGCGGCTTTGTGTGGGACTCATGGCCAGCATGTAGGGCCGTCCTACCCACTAAACGCCACGGTGTTCCGCCTCGCCTTAACCGGGTCGTAGGATAAGCCGGTGGATAAATCACAGCGGCCCGACTAAAGGTCGCCCCGTTACATCGGGACTCTCCACGGGGGGGGCTTGGTGGGCTGCCCCCTTCCTGAATTCCTAATGGAATTGTAGGTACTGATGCCGTCGTTCCGCTCTCGGATGCCCCTCTCTAAGCAGAGGGGGTACAGAGCGGCCGAGCGGGCGGGCGCTTAAAGCACCCCCGGAACACGGGGAGGTGCCTGCCGCTGTATTATCATCGGGGGCGGGGTCCACCGACCATCGCCCACGTTTTAAGGAACTAGTCGGGGGCGCGCATCGTCGAACGGGACGGCTGGGCGGGAGCGTCTGACCAGCCTGTTTCGGGGGAGCAAGAGGCTTTGTGTGGGACTCACGGTCAACATGGGACCGTCCTACCCACTAAACCCCGCGGTGTTCCTCCTCGCCTTAACCGGGTCGCAGGATAGGTCGGTGGATAAATCACTGCGGCCCGGCAATGGGTCGCCCTGTTACATCGGGACTCTCCACGGGGGGCTTGATGGGCTGCCCCCTCCCTCAATTCCTAATGGAGATGTAAGTGCTGATTCCATCGGTCCGCTCTCGGATGCCACTCTGTAAGCAGAGGGGGTAGAGAGCGGCCAAGCGGGCGGGCGCTAAAAGCACCCCCGGAACGAGAGGCACCCCCGGAACACGGGGAGGTGCCTGCCGCTGTGTGATCATCGTGGGCGGGGTTCCCCGACCACCGTCCACGTTTCAACAACTAGTCGGGGGCGCGCATCCACTCCGCCATGCGGCGCCCCCGTGGTGCGCTCCGTGTGTCCTCTCCACCCAAGCGCGAAGGACGGGCCGAACGGCCCCCACAAGCCACACGCTCGCGGAAGGATCCTCCAATTTCTGTTGTTGTTTGTTTACGAATGAAATCTATTTTGTAAAAATTAATCAATAAATAATATTCTATTCTAATCTATTGGCCCACTCCTGGACCTTCTCCAGCGATCGATGTCTTCCGGGAGCGGACAACTTCCACTGCTACGCACCAGGGCGCTCTCCTCATACACCTTCTTCAGGACTCCAGCCTCGAGACCGTAGGGGGGACTACCGCCAATGACTGAATTTGTGAACCGCTCCGGTTCAACAACGTAAAATTAAATTGTCAGATTTTATAAATCCCTTTGTTTGAAAACTTTTGTAAAAATATCTCCTCGCTGATAGCCGAGATTCGGCTGCCGGTATCAACTTCGCACTTCAGGATTACGTTATCCACTGAAATGTAAATATAGTATGGTTTGTTACCTCGTGCCTGCACCTCTAAATTGAACATGCCCTCGTCCTCCAAGTCATACCCTACGTAATAATGACGACCACTTTTGTTGTATGCTTTATTCCCACGCCCTTTCCCCGCTCATTGCTTTTAAGTGTCCTTTTTGGGCGCACTCATCATAATTCACAATTATAAATTTTGAACCTGCATTTGTCTGCTGGATACCCCTTACCGCAGCGCCAACACGGTTTGCCTGCGGCCTGTGAGCCAGCACCCGTTTCCGCCGTGCCCGCGCTCGTACCACCGCGCCGCCTAGCGTCAATCCAGGTTGCCGTGTTCGGCTAGTGCCGCAGCCACCAGTACGTGGCCCTCCCCGTGCGTGATGCAACCCCTCGCTCGCCGTGTTACGGGTTTTTGGGGATCAGTCCCCACTCTAGTCGTACTAGCCATCTCTGCATGCTTCTCCGCTGAGTCCAGGGCAAACGCTAGCCTCACCGCCTCTTTGTATTGGATCGTCTTCCCTGCGAAAATCCTCGACCTAATGGCATCACTGGCCAGACCCGACACAAATTGGTCTCGCAGATTATCCTCAAGTGTGGAGCACTGTCGTCACTATCCAAAGCCACAGGTAGTCGCTAGATGCTTGAGGGCCTGAAGGTATTTGGTCAGTGTCTCAGCGCGCGTTGCCGTCGTAACCGAAACACATAATGTTCCGCAATCTCCGAACGTTTTCGTAATCCAGAAAAAGTCGGGGCGCACAAATCACACACAAGTGAGTAGCCTCACCCACCACACCACTGTAATGAGCAACGACTAAATGTACTGATTTACGCGACGGATTTAAGCCGGTCATTGTTGTGCCCCCAATTTAATGTGCTCTAATTTTCCCACCGACATTTTCACTACACACACGTACTATTTCGAACTAAACTCGGTTCTTTTCCGCTCGTCGCCAAGGGTACGACAATAAAAGGCGGTGGCTAACAGCTGACTGATTTAATGATCCAATTGTACAGATACCCACATATTTTACATAGACATATTGACTATTTGGTTGAGACGTTACAATATGAAAGCTATAAATATGAGCTTTAGAATTACCTATGTAAAAATCCGGATGCACTTAGCATTTTAGTATAAACTTTTTCACTATTTAAAAAATAAAGGAACTGGTAAACTGGTTTTTTTCTGTAACCCTTGTGTAAATGTGGGTGAAATTGTAGTATGTTATAGTGGAGCACCTGTTCTATCACACCCTGATGGTTGGACCACTATTAACGCCACACCCTGTATAAATAAAATCGTAAGTTATGTAAGTGTTTTAATTACGGGTTGAATGTTCGAAAGAGACTCATCTTGGGGTGAACTTTATACTAGGAAATATTCTTTGATGTGATCTGATAAAACTATATTATTGTAATTTAATAGATACTCTTGCCTTTTTAACGTATTATTAACACGATTAGGAATACTTTGTTTGATCGAAATTGCTCTCGAATAATGAGAAATATTGCAAAAATCTTAACAAGTAGATACTGTACTTTTTTATCTAAATAAATGAGTTTAACTCTCATAAAAACTTGTCATAAAATAGATATAGGTCCTTAGAACTATATTTTACGTATAGATCTTTTTTTAAAACCCCTCAGATTTTATAACAGTAATATAATGTATTAGAATAGTGTTAAACCTCAGAAGAAAACACGGAGATGGCAGCACACTCGTTTATTCTCAACTATACAATTAATCAATTTAAAAACTAGGAAACCTAATACCGCGTGGCACAAGGAGGAACATTGTAACAGCGTCTGGGACTTGCAACCCAATCTGCAGGTTTGAAGCGGCCGCTTTTACTATGCGCATAAATGCTCACCTTCCACCGCTAACAATGCTCCCCATTGCCCGTATTATTATACTTTATCTACCGACGTCTAGTTTAAGACTGAGCCCCACAATATGGCGTAACATTCCCCACCCGGTCATTATTTAGTGTTGCCACTGCAGAAAGTAGCCGGGCCTTACATATGCTAATAATTCTGTAACAGTCGGCCATCCTATGGGAACGAGTCCCTTCGTTCTAATTAACTATAATTTATATTTCTATTAAACATTGTTTTGTTAAATAATTGAACTTATCACTCGCATCACTCTTATAATCATCTATATTAAGATTTTTACTGTACGTGTATAATTACATACACTTAAACTACTACAGATTCTTCGACTATGGTATAGCTGCGTGGCTTAAAGGTTACTTCTTTCACCAGTAAGTCACACAACTGCGATGTCTCTTACCAATCTTGGGCGGCGAGGTCGTTTACGCCAATCTTGCCCGGCTCGAGAACACCCGTCACTACTATGGTATAGCTGCATGCCGCAAAGGTTACTTCTTTCACCAGAACGACACACAACTGCGATGTCTCTTACCAATCGTGGGCGGCGAGGTCGTTTACGCCAATCTTGCCCGGCTCGAGAACACCCGTCACTACTATGGTATAGCCGGCCGCAAAGGTTACTTCTTTCACCAGAACGACACACAACTGCGATGTCTCTTACCAATCGTGGGCGGCGAGGTCGTTTACGCCAATCTTGCCCGGCTCGAGAACACCCGTCACTACTATGGTATAGCCGGCCGCAAAGGTTACTTCTTTCACCAGAACGACACACAACTGCGATGTCTCTTACCAATCGTGGGCGGCGAGGTCGTTTACGCCAATCTTGCCCGGCTCGAGAACACCCGTCACTACTATTGTATAGCTGCATGCCGCAAAGGTTACTTCTTTCACCAGAACGACACACAACTGCGATGTCTCTTACCAATCGTGGGCGGCGAGGTCGTTTACGCCAATCTTGCCCGGCTCGAGAACACCCGTCACTACTATGGTATAGCTGCATGCCGCAAAGGTTACTTCTTTCACCAGAACGACACACAACTGCGATGTCTCTTACCAATCGTGGGCGGCGAGGTCGTTTACACCAATCTTGCCCGGCTCGAGAGCACCCTCACTATAACTATATTTCAATCACTCTAAAATTATGCGTTCACTCCGTTTTACAATCATTAATGTTTGTCGTCCTAAATCTGTAACTATTCAATCTCATATCATTAAATTACAATTACTCATTGACACTGTTTACAGTTGAAGAGCAAGTAGCAGTGTCTTCGCCGAAATTAGCTAATAGGTAGATACATTATTCAGGCTCAATTCAATTTTATGATTTAAATCCCTCATCAATCACTAATACACACGCATACGTACCTATGTACTCAATAATTTACAATCATTTTTCACATCCTACCTAATACATCACTATACTTAAATCACTAAAAACTACGTTTTACAATCTTAAATGTTTGCCGTCCTAAATCTGTAACTATTCGATCAAACTATCTATCTGGACAGTGGCAAAACAAATTATATCTGAACAATGGCAAATCTTTTAAACAATTCGCTTAAATAATACCAAACTATTTAGGTATCTGACCAGTGGGAAATCTTAACTTTCGCTTGACTACGCGTGGTAACCAGGTATCAATCTTAACAACGGTAACCATTATGTATTTAACAACCAACAGTACTGCTGAACCACTCAACATTATAACACTTTAACACTGTCACACTAAACATCGACATAATAACCAGTAAATACACAAAACGATTATCATCTAGAAACCCGTCGACAGATTGCTCAAACTTAACCAATATCCATGGAATATATGCTTATTTAAACTCAACTAATGTATGTACTATAGAAGAACTGCAACTATTTAGTAACTCGCCAAACAGTTACGCAAATGTGTGAACGAAACCAAATCGCGGTTCACAAAGACGTACAACGCTATCTATCGACGTTGAGGAACATAATTTTAAAGCAACTTAACTAAACTGACTCTTTAACTAAAACTGCCTATTACTCGTATCTATCATCCAGGGATCTCATCCAATCCGTTTCCATTTCCGTCCAAAAAAAACCAATCCGTTTCTCAGGGTGGTTTAATGTCAACCAAGTCTTGTCAGGCGTGACACCGTTTCATGTAATGTCTTGACCTGAAATCAAAAGATAAACCAAAAGAGAAAACCATGTAAATTCGTGCAATAACAAAACATTGTTATCATTCATCAATTTGGATCTAGGTACTCGTCCAAAATTTACCGAATAACTCGATTATTAACTCGTAAAATGTTGCTTTATGTGTACGCTAACTTCGAGGGTATAATTTACTAGCAAAAACGAAATTTGTTTTTTTTTCTCTTTTTTTTTCTTTACCTTTACGAGGTGTGATAAATACTAATATCACAAACAAAAATACATCCGACACAATAGACAAATCCGATAAATAACCGACATGACACCTTTAGACCCAACCAGTTTACCTAACCGTCAAACTTCTGTTCAAACTAGCGAAAAATTCTAAATCTATGGTTAAAACTACTATCTCGCGATTCTATCAGAGTAAAAATTAGTAGGTATTTTTGAAACAAATGTAATGCAGCTTATTGGAGGTAGTACCATTTTAAACCATTTTCCACGAAGTAACCAATTTACAGCAAGTTTCTTTAATCCATTGAAGGTAAGACGCCACTGGACGCGATGAAATCCTTGAATTGCAGCAAAGTCAAATCAAATCTCGCATCCGTGTGAAATTTCAGTCACCCTATCAAATTGTCAAGCATGAGAACAAGTTTATCCACGAGGTTAGCCCATGGTGTTAGGAATCTTGTTCCAAACACTCCGTTACTACTAACAGACTAACTCAGTAACAGAAAGCGAGCTACGCTCTACCCGCAACAATCATGTGTGATGAAATTGTTCACCCGAAAAGCTACACAAAGTAATCCGTGATAGCGTTAGTCTATTCTTAAACGTTTGGACACAATAATCCGTCTAGTAGAAATCAAATTTGTTCCAAACTAATACAAATCTTTTGAAACTTAATAGCTGAGATGGTAAAGGGTCTAGGAACTTCATCATTTGAGTATCCTACTTAATGGAAAAAGACTACGTGACCTGTAATGTCCAATGTCCATCATCGTAGCACGTCGATTTTCATAACTACTCAGCAGCTCAATGACGCTACTCCTCTCGCAGCTCCGACACAACGCGTGACCACGCCGGCGCCGCTTGTGCTCACGCTGTGTGTCCACAGCGCCCGCGCAAGCCGCCGTCGACCCGCGCTCTGCTTCTCCGCTACGCCGGCGATGGAGTACCCATAGCGGCTACAGCACAACCGCTCACGGTGAAGGTTACCGAGGCCTCGGCACTCTCCAGATCATTTTCCGGAACTCGTCACATGAAAGTTTACAAAATTCAGAGTTAAAGTACACCGGTAGCCAGTTACTGTACATGTCTTTCACAAAAACGTTATGAGGAATGGCATGGCAGTGGCCACACCATTCCCTGAACAGATTAATCCCGTCCATGATATAAGCGACGCTGGCTCATACCTACATTTCCTATCTATACCCAACAACGTTACAACTCTAATCACTACTTAGTCTGATATCTTCTAACCTAATGAATTATATTATAATTTTCTAAGGGAATTACGATTAGATAACATCGGTCATTTGAGGATTGCCTTCTGGAGTCCATCCCAATCACGTTCGGTCAATAAAAATGTAACCACAATTAGAAAACTCTAGTTAACCTGATCAACCTCGTCTACATCAATAGACAACCTAAATACCGACTGCAGCACCATCCGCTGGGCTGAGACTGATTCAAACCATCGAAGGCCACCCAATGTTAACAAAAAAATAACATCACGCAGGTATCAACGAAGATTCCGTCGGTAGGTAAATTTGAAAAATTCACTTTTACTTCCAACTTAACTGAAATTCAACAATTCTCACAAAATATGATCACATTCACACAGACACACTCATCACAGCCGAGTTTAGTTATCGCATCGAATTACCTCCTGATCGTTTGAACCTGAAAACGTTTAAGCTGACACAACCAGAACCACTTTCATATCAGTGTAGTCCAGGGTAACTAACGGACCTTTTCATATCCCCAACCAACATACGTAGGTAGATATATATTCTTTTAACCAAAACCTTTAACCGAACCATAGATCTAGACCTCTGGCTGGATCTCTTAATCTGTTGCAAACCTATACTTAAAACCCGGACTTGGATGCACCAGTTCTAGAACACTCATCTACATTGTAGATCATACTAATTCTAACTGGTTTCTATTTAATATTATTATCACACCTATACAAAAACGTAGTTCTTCGTTAAACATCTGTAACTGAGATATTGAAAATTTTCACTATGAAACATTTCAGGGGCTAACAGCATCGGAAACCCTCAAAAACTACACGGGATCCGTTTATTTAATATATATAAATAACCTGTAACTGAGCTTTCACTTTCCCATATAAGCATTCATACCAACTAAGCTAACCCTCTTTTCTTTTATATTACAAATCTTTCTAACGACTGCCATCAGTATCCCAATAGGTCTGACAAAGCTAAACTAGAAAAATCTCATTATGATTTCGAACAGTAGGTACTAGCGTTCAGAGCTATTTATTTTGCCATAGCCACAATCTTGTCAACCATCTACACCAACAGCTCAATGAAACACCACAGTGAGAAATATAAACACGTGGGTCACAGTCACGCTCACGCCTTAACAGTCACACCAAAAGCACAACTACAATAGAACCCAATATAACGAAGTAGGAAAACCTGGCACGCCGTTGTATTACTCACTATACGACCATTCAACGACATGGCGCTAGCTAACCAGGATCACCTATGAACCCTGTATCATACTGTACAAGAGGAGCCTCTCAATGTCGTCGTATAACACGGCTGGCTGGCCCCCTGAACCTTGGTTTCCAATACACACAACCTTAATAGGGCGGATGCCTACTTTTAACCAGTCACATTATCAATAAGATACGTATTTGTTAGCCTCTCAACGCAGTAGGTACCACAAGTTGTTTTCACACTCCCTCCCGATACTATAACGCTTGACCTTCATACACCCAATACACTCTTAAACAACACTAACATTACAAAAAAAAAATCGTGAAAGTGTGACCGAGTACTAGGCGACCAGCGCATGTTAACTGCGAAATCCATTGTAGAACCGAACTTTTACACCAAACACCCAACACAAACCAATTAAGGATCTGAATATTCACTTCATGATTCGATAACGTATTCAATTTCATTAGTACCGAATCTACACAATAAACCTAATCACTAAACTTACACTTTTTTTTTACCCACCTGTTCCTTTTTTTCTTTTATTAACAGGATCGCGACACTTTTTTTTTAAACTACTAGCATAAAACAACAATGTACAGAACGCAAACTCATGTATGTACCGTTTCTTACCTTTTCCAAACCTACCCTCGGCTACGCGCACTGGCGTACAAACCAGTATCGAAATTACTTTGCAAATTCTTTGACTTCATGTCTGTGAAATCTGTGCTACCATGTAGGTAAAACCTAACGGCCCATTTTCCCATCACTTGGCAAAACTCAGCATACTGTTAGATGAAAAGTACTAATTGAATTAACCAGCAATATCTTTCGTCTTACTAATCGTTAACCAGCATTATCTATCCTTCATTATTAAATCTTAACCAGCAATATCTATCCTTTTAACCAAATCCAGGTTATGGCAAGGCAGATACCTACATAGTTTTATCTTACTAGCTAAAGTAACCATTTTATACGAAATTATGCGTGTACTTACATGGCGTGGGTTATAATGCCACTTCTGAGATGTTAAACCTCAGAAGAAAACACGGAGATGGCAGCACACTCGTTTATTCTCAACTATACAATTAATCAATTTAAAAACTAGGAAACCTAATACCGCGTGGCACAAGGAGGAACATTGTAACAGCGTCTGGGACTTGCAACCCAATCTGCAGGTTTGAAGCGGCCGCTTTTACTATGCGCATAAATGCTCACCTTCCACCGCTAACAATGCTCCCCATTGCCCGTATTATTATACTTTATCTACCGACGTCTAGTTTAAGACTGAGCCCCACAATATGGCGTAACATTCCCCACCCGGTCATTATTTAGTGTTGCCACTGCAGAAAGTAGCCGGGCCTTACATATGCTAATAATTCTGTAACAATAGAATGAAATCCGGCAAAAGCGTACGCTGCAATCGTTCGAATTGCCTTAGGATTTGTCAAGGTCGAACATTGCAGCCTGAATTAGAAATAATATACGTACCTTAAGGTATATACTTCATTACGTTTTACACCTAAAAGGTCAACTAAACTAAATAAAATTCAAAAGTTGTAGTTAAAACAAATGTTCACAATTATAAAAAAATACCCCATTAGCAAAACTATTTTAGTTGAAGGTTGTGGATGTCTGAATTAAGTCTACGAAAGGGAATAATAAGTAAGAAATGTTTTACAGATCATTATCAAATAGTGATAAATGAAGATAAATACATGAATTGTGGAATATAATAGTGTGGTATATCTTGTTCCTAAATTAGGTTACTACTTTTGAAACAGAGTAACTTGGTTTAAATTTTGACCGTGAATTTCGTATTTTTCGTATTTACCTGTGTGCAACGTTCATCTTGTTTAGGTAATCCGTCTTAAATTGCATTTTGCATTGCCCGGCCACAATAGTTAAATCGCTAGCGACTTTTAAATGATAAATTCCCTTGCATCGGCTGGCCACAATAGTCAAATAGCTAGCGACTATTAAATGATAAATTCCCCCAAGAATTGGACGTTGCTAGACTATTTCGAACAAAGGTAACAATAGTAAATGAAGAAGAACAAACGGCCATGTCAAATGGACAGCGGTGTCGCCTAATTTAAACCGTAGGTATCACGCCAAAACAACTGAATCGATTTGAATGAAACTTAGAACTGAGCTTATGATCAGAGGAAGGTTCTAGTATACTTTTGATCCCGATATTTAACACGGTTCCTTTGGGAGAGGGAATGAAAGACAAAATAGTTTTTTAGTTGTAACTTCTCAATGCGTGGTCCGATTCCAAAAAAATATTACAGTGTCATAAAGGCAGTACTTTAAAGATTGTTTTACACATGTTTCATTGTTGAGGGGTTTGTAGTTCAGTAATTACAGACATTTCAACTTTCACAAAACCTAGAATTCAGGGGTTCCTTTGAATGTGAAGGTAAATCAAAACGGCGTCAAGTTTCAGCGTCTGAAACTGCCCTGTTTGCTAAATCATAAAAGAGCTTAAAGATTAAGTCTTATAGAGCTTAAGTCCGTTCTAAAACAAGAATTATTTTACAATAACCGAAGGCTATTGTGAAATTATTCAGTTCGCGCCGAAAGCGGGGACTGAATTGTTTTATTTTTTTTACAATAGCAAATTTACATTGTTGCCCATACTGTATGGAACGATCCTGAATCCCTGAATGTTGTACCCTGCATAAAGAACATAATTATTTACACTACTTAGCCTAGGGGCTTGGCAGAAAAAAATCCAATCTTTATGTATATACAAGCAAAACGAGATACTACCAAATACTTAGATGAAATTCAAATTGTCATGAGGACAGATATACATAGCTTCATGTTATCATGAATGTTGTATCCTGTATAAAGAACATAATTATTTACACTACTCAGCCTAGGCGCTTGGCAGAAAAAAATCAAATCTTTATGTACCTATATACAGGCAAAACGAGATACTACCAAATCCATACTAATATTATAAAGCTGAAGAGTTTGTTTGTTTGTTTGTTTGAACGCTAGGATCTCAGGAACTACTGGTCGGATTTCGGAAATTCTTTTACAGTTAGATAGTCCATCTATTGAGGATGGCTATAGGCTATATGACATCACGCTAAGGCGAATAGGAGCGGGGCAGCAATCAAGAATGTTTCGAAAACGGGGAATATCGTCTGACAACTTCCGAAGCGTACGCTGAGTAAATGGTTACAGTTACGTAAAAATTGTGTACGACAAAATTGTTTCTCTTAAAAAGTTCTAAAAAAAAGTTTGCCACAGCATATGTCTATCTTTTAAGGTTCGCTTACAATAACCTAATTTGTCCATCTCTTAAGGTCCGCTCACAATATTTTAAAACTGATGAGTTTGTTTGTTCTAGGATCTCAGAAACTACTGGTTGCATTTCAAAAATTATTTTACAGTTTAATAGTCAATCTATTGAGGATGGTTAATGACAATATAACATTACGCTAAAATGAATAGGGGCGGAGCAGCCATGAATAATGTTTTGAGAACGGGGAAAATATCTCTCTTTTCAAAGCTTCCATTGCGTACACTGCGTAAATGGTTAAAGTTACGTAAAAATAATGTATTATAAAATTGTTACTCTTAAAGAGTTAAAAAAAAAGTCCTGTACAGCATATGCCTATCTTTTACGGTTCGCTTACAATAACCCTCTTAATAAGTTTTAAAATATGAGCGAGGCGACGACGGCAGTAATCGTGGTCTGCAGTGGTAGCCAGTCAAGTGAACGATAAAAACCGGTCAAGTGCGAGTCGGATCCGTACCCAAAAAAGGACGGAAGGAAGCAAATGCACGCAAAAAAAAAACCTGAAACATTATATCACTTTACATATTAATACCACGCCTCTCTCCTTCTCACTCTCATGTGACGCAAACGAAGTTGTGCGGGTCAGCTCTAATGGACATAAGTGATGGAGTAAATGCGACGGGGAACATTATATCACTAAATATTCATACCACATTTCTCTTTTCCTCACTCCCATGTGACGCAAACGAAGTTGCGCGGGTCAGCTAGTACTTAGATAAAATTCAAATTGTCATGAGGACAGATATACATAGCTTAATAGTATCATTACTTTAGTTTAGGGGCTTGGCAGAGAGCAATTTAAAGTCTGTTTGTATGTGCCGGCAAAAAGTCAAAACAACTGTTTATAACTAATTTATTAGCACGAAGAATGATAAAAGAGGTCGGTATTTCAAATGGACTATTATATTATCACTCTATAACACAAAGGGTTAATAGCTAAAGCCTAAACAGGCTTACTCAAAAGCCTTTACAGTTTAACAAATCATTACTTTCTCTTAAAAATCAATGTAGGAAATATGTTATTCAAGTATTATATTAAGGTTCATTTCGTTAAGTAGCCATTAAAGAGTTTAAATTATCGTGAAATCTCTCAAAAATCAAGTGTGATGAACGTTTGTTTAAAGAAAATATTCGACACCGTCTTGGAAAGAGTTGATGTCAACCAAAGTTGTTTATTTTATGCTCCTGGCGAAACAATAGAATGTCCATTATCACAGACATTCTGCTGGCACACACAGGTGGAATCTCTTGGCAGAATGATAACCAGCTTATAGAAACTCCATTCGTAGTAGGTACGGGATCTTCAGTCGCATACATCACCCTCATACGTCTTAGGTTTGTGAATCACCTAAAATATTCTGCAGTCACTTTTTTCAGTAAGTGCGGGTGCTGCTATCGACCTAAGGTACGAATAAGGGTACGTCGCTTGCTCTTTCTTCACTAGGCATAACTCCTTCTGTATATTGACCGCTGAGAGCAAAGCTACAATGTAGTTTATAGTGAAAATTCTCAAAGAACAAGTGATCCGTATACCTAACATAAGTTTTACTGGAAAATAAAACTATTCATCGCATTTTAAAATTGTCGCTTTTATAATGTTTTCAGTTTGTCTTTTTATATTAGGTTCAATATCACCACGGAAAACCCAGTGATCAAAATTTAACAATCTTTTCGTATTGGTGTTACACTTACCTTTTTTTTTTTCATCACGCTACTTGTGTACTATAACCAATGGCAAACAAACACGTATGTCATACCAACCTTGAACTGACTATAATCACAAGGTCTCTGCCTCTATCCTTGTAGAGTACCCTGAGTTAGCCCTCTGGGAGGTCCTATCCTATCTATCCTAAGGGACCCAAATAGAGCAACCAAAATTGGCATTATATCATAATTTACCCGTGGACGAAGTCACGGGCAAATTCGGAAAAATGCTACAAAATCATTAACATTATTGGTAACCGTATGTACAATGCAGCTAATATTAAACCAATTATATACAATTTGTCACAAGCTCATTAGCTTGTGACATAAATTCAATAAATTTATGGAAAGATATTTCAATCCTAAAAATGGTTTCTTTTTCTTTAGGTACCTATATTATTAAAGTGAAACTTATGTAGGTGTCTACATAGAATTTTAATGGGTACCTAATAGATGATGAACGTTGTTACTTTCTAAAGGGCCCCACTCACTAACAGTCCGCCTGCAGTCTCTGGTCCTATCGGACGGCCTGCCGTCCTAGACCAATAGCGCCAACACACTCAAGCGATTTTTGCCTGCCGGCAAGACCCTGCTGTCAGTCTTGCGACCACACACTAACAGTCGAGAGTCGGCAGTTTCCCACCGTACGATCGTCCGTCGACCATGGTCTGATATCGGTTTGAGGGTCCATACACAACATTCAGCAAATGATCACAAGTCAACATGTTATTACGTAGATTCGTCGACCTGAAAGTAGGTAGATGGATATTTAATAAATATAAAATAAAAATATGGTACGTATTCACGTATTATACCATATTTTTATTTAAAATTCTTGACAAAACTATTAAAAACTGGAAAATATTAATAAATAAATAAATATATATTTAAATTTTATATGTATTTAAAAGTACGTAGGTACTTTTAATCTGTGTAAATTATAGATAGGTATAAGATACGAGGACGGGTCAATAAGTCCGTGACTTTTTCAATGAAAATAGGTTTTTAGATAAAAAGTTATGTTATTTATCAACATAGTCTCCTGTGAGTTCTATGCACTTAATCCAACGTTTCTCCAGCTTTTCCATACCTTCCGAAAAAAAAGATTTGTCGAAGTCATGAAAATACGCATTTGTTTGAGAGATGATTTTGTCGGTAGAGTCAAATCTCTTTCCGCCAAGCAATTTCTTTAGGTTCGGGGACAAGAAATAGTCACTCGGCGCTAAATCTGCAGAATAGGGTGGGTGAGGGAGCAATTCCTCTCCCAAGTCACGGATTTTTGCCATAGAAACTGGACATGTGTGCACCCTTGGTTTGTCCTCATGGAAAAGACTTTTTTTCTTGGCCAAATGCGATCGTTTTTTATTCAATTCCTTATTGAATCGACCCAATAAGTTGGTGGAATATTCGCCATTGATTGTTTTCCCCTTTTGAAGGTAGTCAATGTGGATTATACCGCGTGCATCCCGAAAAACGGTCGCCATGACTTTACTGACTGACAAACCCACATTTGCCTCCCTTAACGCTGATTCCCCGAGAAACCCACTGTTTTGACTGCTGTTTGGTCTCTGGTGTATTGTGGTGGATACATGTTTCGTCCACGGTTACGAATTGGTGCAAAAAGTCGTCCATATTGCGGTTGAACAACGTCAAACACTCCTGCGAAATTGTTACACGGTTGCGTTAGTGGTCGATTGTGAGCAAATGCGGCACCCATCTTGCGGAAAGCTTTCTCATACCCAAGTGTTCATTCAAAATTAAAACCACTGTGCCATGTGAGATGCCTATGGCTTCCACAATCTCTCTCACTTTCAATCTCCGATCGGCTAAAACCATATCGTGGATTTTTTCTATGGTTTAGGATGTAGAGACCTCAAATGAACGTCCAGAACGTTCCGCATCTTCCGTGCTTGTACGACCACATCTGAATTCGGTAAACCACTTTTTGACCATGGAAATAGATGGTGCAGAGTCCCCATAATACTTATCAAGCTTAGTCTTGGTTTGAGTGATGGTTTTTTTCCGCAAAAAATAAGGCTTAATAAGCACACGAAATTCACATTTTTCCATTTTCTCAAAAAGCGCGCTAGTCTGCTATCAACAACTGTCAAACACAAACAAAATGACGTAGCTTGTCTAAATTTTGACAGAAGTCAACTGACAGGTACCCGTTGACAGAAGCAGAGTTTCCATTTCAATAAAGTGGCGGGAAATTAAAAAAGTCACGGACTTATTGATCAGCCCTCGTATATAGGTTTATCCCCTAGATAGACCTACCAAAAAGCGTATTTAGCGATTTTCATATAAGATTAAAACCAAAATTACCTTTTTTGGTTCTTTTCTGAATGTGCTTTTAAGATTATATTTTTTTTTCACATTGTCAATTGTTGCCGAAGGTATTGTGGATTGATAATATGCTAACAATTTGTTGTAAGCATCATCCTTCGAGCGTTTATTGTAATAACAATCATCTTTCACCTTCCATAAACATGGGAACCTTCTATTTAGCTCAATAAACGTAGATACAAATTGACGTTTGTTGTCCATTTTGACGGTAAAATTATTCTATTCTATTCTATTTTTGGTTATGGCTTTCTGCCGGGGCCGATGCCGGCAACTCCGCCAAAATCAAACGTGTAATGGCTATTGCGTGTGCTTGTGGTTATGCTAATAACCAATTTCGCAGTGACCTGAGTTGAGCTTGACGCGCTGGGATCTTGTTGAGGTTAGTAGAAACACTGCAACAAATATTACCAGACTATTTCCACATGGACACACACAATTAAGTATACTTATATATTATTTACAAGTACCCACATAAATACATTGGGAATTTTCTATTAGTGAGTTAAAAATTATAGGATAGTGATATGAGGCAGTATAAAACTACAGTTTGACTGTATTACGGTTGACAAATGAGATTAAAATCGAATATAGTTTGCGGGAAGAATGTGTTAGTAGGGAGGCAAAGTTAATAGGAAGGGGAATCTTGAGTTTTGTTACTTGGGTATAAAAGTCGGGAGGGGAATTGCGTAAGGGACAATTAAAGAAGATATGGTCCAATGAACCCTCGTCCAGTCCACATTCACATATTGAAGAATCCCTTATATGTATTTTGTGTAGGAACATAGGTGAGCAACAATGTCCAATGAGTAGTCTGCAGACAACTGAAATTACCGGTTTGGGAGACTTTTTAAAATGGTAGAACCAGGGCTTCGGTGATATGTTGGGCTGTATAGAGTGGTAGAATTTGCCTTTCTCCTTGCTTGAATCTGACCAGTAGGCTTGCCACGTAGACTGTAGGGTTATCTGAGGGAGGCTCAGGAGGTCGTATCCCTGGCAGACAAAGTGTCTCAAATCTGCGGAGGGTGCTAATACAGCATCTTTGGCGAGGGAATCAGCGAATTCGTTGCCCCTGATACCGCAGTGGCTCGGAATCCAGACCAGTTGTATAGTTTTCTGGTTCTGATGGCTTAAGAGTAGGCTTTTTTTGATGTTCAAAATTAGGGAGCTGTGAAGTTTGGACTTATGGGGGTTTTGTTCCAGAGCTTGCAGACTACTCAAGGAGTCCGTGAAGATAGCTGCTTTGGAAATATTATGGGACTCTATGAATGAGCAGGCCTCGAGTATGGCTACACATTCGCCCGTGAACACCGAAGATTCTTTAGGACACCTGAACTGCATTGCTATCCGAGAATTTTGGAAGTATACTGCAGCGCCAGTATAGCCCTCTCTGGACAGCTTCGATGCGTCAGTAAAGAAGAACTGAAAATCTTTCCAATGTCTGTCTACCAGCGCATTGAAAGTGGGACCTGCTGCCACAGATTTCTTGTCAAGTCCTATGTTAAATATTATTTGAGGTTTGAAGCATAGCACCTCATAGCTATGAGTGAAGAGTGGGAGCCTATCAAATTTTGCAATAGGAGATTCTAAGTTTTGTAGCGACCTAAATGATTGTAGTATTAAGGGAACTTCTTTTTTTTTCCAGTATGTAGAATTCCTGTTACAGAGGAGGTTTAGGGATTCAAGGTTTTGCAAGAGTGGGTGGGCTTTTTGGGAACACAGACGGTTGACGAAGCGGTCCGCTAAGAACCTCCGTCTCAGCGCCAAAGGGGGTTCCGTACACAACACTTGTAATGCATTTATAGGGGATGACTTCATACATCCAGAGATCATCCGGAGGCATGAGGCTTGGATCTTATCTAGCCCGGCCAGTGCCCCTTTATTGCATGGGACCAGTAAGAATGACCCGTAGTCCATTACACTACGAATGAGAGCATTGTAGATCAGTCTCATGGTAAATGGGTGGGCACCCCACCAAACCCCCGCAAGGGCCTTTAACATGGGGGTGATTCGCTCGCACTTCTGTACTTGGTGGCAAAGATGGTGGCGGCCAGTCAGTTTCGAATCCAGGTATACTCCAAGGAACCTTACTTTGGAGGATACAGGGATACTATGCCCCTGGATATGCAGCTGGATACGGGGGATTGTTTTCCTACGAGAAAAAATGACCACTGTACTTTTGGGTGCAGACAGATTCAGTCCATGGTTAAGTAGCCACTCATTTAGTGAGTCCAGGGAGATGGAGAGTGAGTCAGCAGCATCTGTAATGGAGGGATTCGAGACATATAACGCCAAGTCGTCCGCGTATTGTAAAATATGACAATTGCTGTTGAGGCATGATCCAATGTCAGCTGTATACAGATTATACAGCATGGGACTTAAGACCGAGCCTTGGGGTAGACCTGTCCAAATTTTACGACGCTCGAATTCCTCGCCCTGGACTCTCAAAACCAGGGACCGGGACATGAGCATCTCGCATACGCACTGTATCAACCTCGCCGGTAGTCTCAACTCTTGCAATTTCTGCTTGAGAATAGGGAGGAGGACGCTGTCGTAGGCGGATGAAACGTCGAGGAAAGTTGCCACGACTGACTGGTTGTGTGAGAAGGCAATTCTGACATCAGTTATTAATGTACCCACACTGTCCATAGTGCTAAGGCCCTTTCTGAATCCAAACTGAGACCCTGGGAGCATGCCGCGGGATTCAACAATGAACTCTAGCCGGGTTTTTATTAGGTGTTCCAGGATCTTAGTGAGAACTGAAGAAAGGGCGATTGGCCTGTAGCCATTTGGATCGTCACTGGCTTTTCCGGGTTTCAGGACCGGGATAACTATCTGAGTCTTCCAGGGGTCCGGGATCCAGCCATTGATGAAGCAGTGGTTGATGATGTTCAAAAAGTAGCTCCTCGTCGTAGTGCCTGCATGGGTGAGGAATGAGTATGGGATTCCGTCTATCCCCGGAGCAGAATCCTTAACGTGCTTAAGCACCATATCCAGTTCTCTCATGGAGAATGGGAGGTCAAAGGGGTCCCGTGAGGAAGTCACGGGAATCTGATGGCACTCAGCCCTTGTGGGGACATACGAAGGGGCAATTTTGTTAAAAAATAATTCTGCTATCTCCCGGGTCATTGGAGAGCGTAAAGAAGGGGTGCAGCCCGCTCTGAATTTATTGATGTTTCTCCAGACAACAGAGGGAGGAGTTCTGGGAGCAAGCCCAGAGCAGAATGTGGCCCAGCCTGCACGCTTCTTGCGGCGTAACAACCTTCTAGTTTTGGCTTGTACCCGTTTGTAGTTAAGCAAGTTTTCCACACTCATAGCACGATCGTATTGTTTTTCGGCCACCTTCCTCTCTCTAATGGCACTGGTGCATTCGTGATCCCACCAGGGTGGGGATGGTATTTTGCCTCGGGCAGAGTTTTTAATGGGGAAGTTGGTTTCCGCACAGGAGGTGATAGCATTGGTAAAATTCTCTAGACATTCCTGCACATGGTAGTGACTGCTGTTTTCTGAATTTTGGGAATCTAAATTGGGTAGGGTGGGGATTTTACTATCTAATTGCGCTGCAAATGTGTCCCAATCAGGATTAGTTAAATTAAATTTAAGGAGAGGGGGGGAACTTTTTTCTAAATATGTCTTGTCTGTAAGGTATATCTGGATTGGGTAGTGGTCACTGCCATGTGTCAGGTTTGTAGTTACCCAGCAGGCAGAGGAGGCAATGTCAGTGGTGCAGAATGTGAGGTCCACACAGCTCGTATTTTGGCCAGGGAGGTTTCTTCGGGTAGGGCTACCATCATTAAGGATGCACAGATTGAGATCATCCAGGATCTCAACCAAACCTACTCCAAAGGCATCGCAGCGGTTTGAACCCCACCTGTAGTGATGGCCATTGAAGTCACCCATAACTAACATAGGTCCCTGAATGCTCTGGAAAGTATGTCTGAGGATAGAAAGGAAGTTCTGATGTGGGTGAGCAATATAAATAGAAATGATGGTAATGCCTTCAACCTTCGCAGCAACCATGTTCACACCCTGGTCCGGTGAGGACAAGGACATAGGGAGTAGGGGAACTCTACTATTGATGGCTAGGGCTGTTCCTCCATAGCCATCGGATCTATCTGCTCTGAGGATGTTGTAGTGTGGGATATTAAAACTTAGGTTTGAAGTTAACCATGTCTCTGCAATGGAGCATGCAATGGGATTGTATTTATTGATTAGGTATATGAGGTCGTGTTTTTTATGATACACGCTCCTCACATTCCATTGTAGATAGCTTAGGTGTCGAGCCATTTTTAATTAAGTTTAAAAGAGTGCTAAGTATATTGGCAACGTTGGACGGTGGGTTGTTTGAAGAAATTAAGGGGGATATAATTTGGATTAAGAGTTCTAAAATGGGGATAATGGTCTCAGATAGTTGTGGCTGGGGGTTGTTTATGGCACAGCCATTGGGTTGTGAAGATTGAGGAGAAGAAATGATATTTTGATGAGCAGTTTTATCATAAGAAGGAGGGAGAGGTGCATGTGTTCTTGGTTTTAAGAAGACGGTTTTGCGGTAGGGTTGAGTGGTGGTATTTTTAAGAGCATTAGCATAGGAGTTTGTAGGGACTGGGGGTATAGCCTTACTAGCTTCTGCATATGAGACTACTTTCTCAGCCATAGTAGTCTTAATGGCTCTCTGTCTGGTATACTCCGGACACACTTTGCTATTTGCAAAATGGGTGCCAGAGCATAACACACAGAAGGCTTCCTCTTCGGTAATAAAACAACCAAGGGCAGTATGGTCATGTCCACACTTAAAGCACCTGGGATTAGATCTACACAATGATTCAACGTGGCCATATCTGCAACACTTACGGCACTGTATAGTCGGAAATATATATTGTTGAACTGGTAGTGAGGTATAACAGCAGTATATCCTCTGAGGAATGGTTTGACCATCGAAAGTGACCACACAGGTTTCTGTGGGCCTCCATTCTGTGGTACCATCTCGGGTCACTTTACGGTTAATTCGTCTTATTTTTAGTACTTGTCCACAGCCCTGTGGAACAGACATGTATGACTTTGCCTCATCTTCAGACATGTCTGTAGGGACACCTTGAACAACACCCATGCGGGTGGTCTGGTAGGAAGGAATACGGGCATCAAGTTTGTTGGGTATCAACATGGAATGGTTGAGGAAGGTGTTGGCGTCTTGGAAGGAGGCGAACTCCACCGAGACTCGGTTCCGACCAACTTTTTTAACGCCATCTTTAACAATGTTGTTGACATTGAACTTGGACAGTAATAAACCAAAGCTAACAGGGTGGATAGAGGCACCGGAGTTTGATTGGGATTCGATATGCGAAACGTGGACTATAAAGGGGCCCTGGTCCCCGGATGTATATTGGGAACGACCTACTTGGTTCCTCTGCTGCTTGGGAGGACGATTAGAGAGAGTTTCGTCATCAACTCGGCGTTTCCGAGAGGATTCCGAAACACTGCAAGTTATATCTGCAAATTGGGAAAGTTGATTTGTAGCAGGTATAGTCATAGAGGGGAATAAGGGGGGAGAGGAAAAGGTGGGAGTCTCAGGGGTTGTTGGATGGGGAGGGTCGGGAGGCTTTTCTTTATCCATAGTCAATTAAACACATAAAAACAACACAAAACAGAACAATACCTTAACCAGAACAACACACAAGCTTTTGGATGTTAGAAACAAGTCAAGATTTGTCACAATTCACACAGATACACTTAATTTTCCAAAAAGATCAAGACACACGAGGTTACCAAACACACGCCGACTTGACAATCCAAGGTAAAATTAAACAAGTCGAAAAACTTAAAACTGTCGGCGCAGAACTGACACAAGACGTCGTTCGACAGGCCGCCGGCCGGCTACCTGCTAGTGTGTGCTCAATCGCGCGCCAGGCTATAAACTGTCCGGCCGATATCTGTCAGCGCTGAACGGAATCGTCTGTCAGTTAATTGCAATTGCCCACACACTAACAGTTCTGTTGAAGGTTTTGGACTGACGACTATACGAACTGATAGTGTGTGGCCGCTCGACGATTTCGTTCAGCGCCGACAGATATCGGCCGGACAGTTTATAGCCTTGCGCGAGATTGACCACACATTAGCAGGTAATCGGCCGGTGGCCTGTCGATCGAAGTCTTGTATCAGTTGCAGGCCGACAGTTTTAAGTTTTTCGACTTGTTTAATTTTACCGTCAAAATGGACAACAAACTTCAAGTGAAAGATGATTGTTATCACCAAATAAACGACTGAAGGATGATGCTTACAACAAATTTTTAGCATATTATCAAACCACAATACCTTCTGCAACAATTGACAATGTAAAAAGTAAAAATAATAATCTTAAAAGCACATTCAGAAAAGATTGATTTTACTCATATATGAAAATCGCTAAATACGCTTTTTGGTAGGTAGTTATCTAGAGGGATAAACCTATATATCTTATAACTATCTATAATTTACACAGTTTAAAAGAACATACCTACGTACTTTTGAATTATTATAAATTTTAATATATAGGTATTTATTTATTTATTATTATTATCCAGTTTATAATAGTTTTGTCAAGAATTTTGGATAAAAATATGGTAAGTGAGTCGTGAGTACGTACCATACCTATTTTTATTTTATACTTATTCATTAAATATCCATCTATAAAAAATAACATGTTGACTTGTGATCATTTGCTGAATGTAGTGTATGGACCCTCAAACCGATAGCAGACCATGGCCGTCGGGCGATCGTACGGTGGGAAACTGCCGACTCTCAACTGTTAGTGTGTGGTCGCAAGACTGACAGCAGGGCCTTTTTTTTTTTTTTTTTTTTTTTAACGTGGGGGAAAATCCTCGTAGGATGCTATGCCGGACTCTTACCGACTAAAAAACCTCACGTAACGCCCAACAGCCTATGGTTGAGAGCCCCGGGTAAGCCCTCAGGAAGGATGTCCCGTGACTCCCAACAGACCTACGGCCGCCAATGCGGCCTCGCCCAGGGGGTGGTTCGGGTGCAATCCCGCGTCTATGGGGGGTTTCGGGTGTGACCCCGCTTCTAAGGGGGGGCGTGCGTGAGTGCTCACGTCACGCTGCCGTCATGGGCCTGCTTCTGTAAGGACGGTGAGCGGCCCTCTCACCGTCCTCAGACCCCCGGTCATGGAGGCCGATAGTCCTCGGCGAAGACACGTCGGCGGCGCCCAGGGCGCCGACTGCGGAACTCGGGTGGGAGAGTTCTCTCCCGCACCCGGCCCGCCGCCTCCTTCACGAGCATGACCTGCTCGCAGAAAGAGGCGGCGCAGTCCCACTTACTCCCGCTGGAGAGCATGGCTCGCACCATGGCCTCAAGCGAGAGAGTGTCCACGCCCAGACCCACTACGAGGACCTGTCGCTGTTGTGCCCACGCCTTGCACTCCACCAGCGTGTGGAGCGCCGTGTCATCGCTGCGGTCCTCGCAGTGCTGACACTCGGCCGTGGTTTCCCGGTGTTTTCGCCACAGATACCTGCCGAAGCTACCGTGCCCGGCAAGCATCTGTGTCAACCGGTAGGAGAGAGCACCGTGTCTTCTCTCCAGCCACTCGTCCATGACCGGTCTGACGGCCGCGATTGTGGCGAATCCCCCCTTTGGTTGCTCAAGTCGTACCTTCCATGTCTCCACGGTTTCCTGGTGGAGCAGGGTCCGCTGGGCCTCGATTTCTCGAGACGCAGGCCTTTGGCCCCGCTCCAGCGCCTCCTTGCGCCATCTGAACAGTGACGCAAGGGCTCTCGCTTCCAGGTCCCATGGAGGGGTCCCGGCTAGGAGACATGCCGCCTCACCGGAGATCGTGCGGTATCCTCTTATCACCCTGACGGCCATCACTCTCTGCGGGCTCAGCAGTCTAGCCTCATTGCTGGCCATCAGGGTCTCCGCCCATACGGGAGCCCCGTACAGAGCCATGCTTCGCACGATCCCCAGGTACAGCCTCCTGTAGGGAGCGTTGGGTCCCCTGATGTTGGGCATCAACCGCGCGAGTGCGGCCGATGCTCCCCTCAGTTTTGGGACCAAACTTCGGAAGTGATGTCCGAAGTTCCACCGACCATCGAGTACGAGCCCCAGATACTTCATCGAGGGCTCGATGCCGATGCTGACGCCCCCTACCTGTAGGCTGGATCCCGCAGGTGGCCCCATCCGAGGTCCGTGGAAGCACAGAGCCTCGGATTTGTGAAGGGCGACCTCGAGACCCAGCCGCCGAATCCGACCCACGACCTGAGCAACCCCTGCCGTGGCCTTAAGTGCTGCGGCACGGTGCGTTGCTCCCCGCGCCGTAACGAGGGTGTCGTCGGCGTAACACGTTACGCCGACCCCTCTGAGCAACGGACCACGCAGCACCCAGTCGTAACCGATGTTCCACAGGAGCGGCCCTAAAACCGATCCCTGTGGAACACCGCACGACACATCTCGCCGACCCGGCCCTAGCCAGCTCGGGTAAGTTATGGCTCTCTCAGAGAGATAAGCCCCGACAATTCGACGGAGGTAGGGAGGCACTCCATGATAGATAAGCGCCTCCCTGACGCAGCTCCAGGGCAAGGTGTTGAATGCGTTGGCGATGTCGAGAGACACCGCCACCACCACCTCACCCTGTGAGACTGCTTCCTCCGTCAGGCCTCTAATGCGCATGATCGCGTCCACGGTGGAGCGTCCCTGACGGAAGCCAAACTGGCTATCCGCCAGATCAGGCCCCACGCGTGTGAGGTGCCCGACGAGGCGTTGTGCAATAATGCGCTCGAAGAGCTTGCACACCTCGTCGAGCAACACGATCGGCCGGTACCCTGATGGGGATTTGCCGGCCGCCCCGCCTTTCGAATCAAGACCAGT
The DNA here is from genome assembly GCA_933228765.1 of Miltochrista miniata. Lineage (NCBI taxonomy): Eukaryota > Metazoa > Arthropoda > Insecta > Lepidoptera > Erebidae > Miltochrista > Miltochrista miniata. The sequence goes on from OW121765.1 coordinate 10,620,285, forward strand.
TTCCCTGTCTTCCAGACCTTGGGAAACTGGCCTTTTTCGAGGCATGCGCTATAAAGACCCATAAGTCGAGGCCCAAGCTCCTCGAGAGCCAGGACCCATGCACGGCCTGGAATGCCGTCGGGTCCAGGGGCGGTGTTTCTGCGGGATTTAAGCCGCAGGACAGCCGCCCCTAACTCACCCTTGGTGACTACGGGCACGTCGTTCTCGCTGTCTTCCGCGTTGGGCGCCTGAGACGGAGCCATGCGCGGAGAAATATGTTCCTCCGCTCGCGACGGGAACAAGGAGTCCAGGACCTCCTCCAGCCGCTCCGGCTGGAGACTCTGAGTCAGTGGGGGCGCCTTAGGGCGTAATTTGCCCCTTACCATAAGGTACGGGCGCCCCCACGGGTTCCGCTCCAGAGTCTCCATCAGCTCATCGCGGCCCAGCTTTTTGGACCGCTTGATGGCCGTCTGGAGGGCCCTCTTGGCCTCCTTGTACCCATCGTAGAGCTCCGTCTCTCGGGCTGCCGCATCGTCTGGGCGGCGACGCCTCCGGCGAAACCTGCTGTACCGGCGGCGCGCGGTAACGCACTCCGCGCGCAACTGCGCGATTTCCGGCGTCCACCAGTACACCTGTTTCCTCGCCGGCCTGGGCCTAGCCCTGGGCATCGCCGCATCGCAGATGTGCGACATGGCTCTCCCGAACCACGCCACCTCGGTATCAACATCGGCAGGCCTGTCCGCTGACGGAATCCAGGCCTGCACGATGGCCGCCTCCAGGAGAGCCTCCCGATCAAGGCGATGAAGTGCCCAACACGGTTCCGGGGGATTCGCAATTGCTGGCGGCAGGTTTGGTGGAGGGGAGACGTCGAACCGAATATATCGGTGATCTGACAACGTCTCCTCCTCCTCCACCACGCGCCATCCCTGGACACGGCGGGCGAGCTCAGGGGTCGCAAACGAGACGTCTATGACCGAGCTGAGCCCCCGCCGCGCCCAGGTTGCGACATTCCCCCGGTTCAGGATGACTAGGCCACGTGTTGTGACCTAGTCCTCCAGTTTCCTCCCCCTGTCTCTGGTTTCCCGGGAGCCCCAAGCCTGCGACCAGGCATTGAAGTCTCCCAGGACCAGGACAGGGCGAGGCCGGCATGCAGCGAGAACGACGTCCAGCTCAGGGAGCCATAGCTCAAACTGATGCTGGTCGAGGCTCGGCGAGATGTAAACGGCCACGACAGCCACACCCTCATATTCCGCCGCGACGCAACCCGGGCCCCTAGCAATAAGCCCTAGGCGCGAGTCGTCCGCGCCGGTCCCCCCAAAGATAGTCGCCAGGCCGTCCAGATCCACCGGGCTTCCCGGGTGAACCCAGTACGGCTCGGCGACGACAGCGATGTTAATGGACCACTGCCTGATGCTCTGGTACAGAAGGTCCTGAGCACCAGTGCAGTGGTTCAGGTTCACCTGCAGGATGCGGATATGGGTGTCCATCAATGGACATCCATTTCCGCACCCTGCCGCGAAAGTGCACCCTCCGTCTCACCCCCCCGTGCGGACGGACGGGGCTTCGGCCTTGAGGCAGCGCAGGCCTTGCTGCCCGCCCGGTGATTGGCCTCCTTGCCCTCCGCCACGCATTTATAACAGCGCGGCGGAGCGTCACAGGCAAGGGCCTTGTGACCGGGCTGACTACAGCGGAAGCACCGGTCGCCTACGGTGACTTCCGCCGTACATTGCACTCCTACATGCCCCACGACCAGGCACCTATAGCACCTGTCTTCGCGGGGCTGCAGGAGATGCACCTTCGCCCTCAGGAAGCCCCCAATGAGGAGGCTCCGTCCATCCGCAACTTTTTGAGCCGCCGCGACTGGGCAGCTCACAACCGCCGACCCGTGACCAGTGGGGCCAAAGCGGATTTCGCCTGACCTCACCTGATCACGGGGGCAGCCGCTCGCCTCCACGACGGCGGAGATCAGCTCGTCCGTCGTGGCCGCGTCATCCAGACCCGAAATGCGCAGCCCGGCGCATTTGTTGGGTCTGGTCACGCAGACGTCGCCCGCATTCAGCGACTCCCGCAGCTTCGCCGCTAAGGCATCCGCTTTGGGGCCGCTGGTGGCGCCGGAGACCTCGAGGAGGCGTGCTCCGGTGCGCGTCACCTTGCACCGGAGACCTCCCTCTATCTCGAGGGCCTTGAGGTCGACTGAGGCTTTCGCCTGCCTCAGGACCTCGGCGTACCCCACGCCCCTCGCCCTGCCCTCCGTCGTCACCGTAATGACGACGGCAGTGGAGCGGGGAGCGCGGAGCCTCTTCGGCGCCTTCGCCGCGGCGGCTTTTGCCGCTTTAGCGGCGACTTTTGCCGCCTTCTTGGCGGCCTTCGCCGCCTTTTTCGCGGCCTTAGCCGTCTTCTTTTTCGCTCCCACCACCTCCCAGCCCCCCTCTCTTGAGGTGGACTGGGGTGCAGCAGGAGTGCTGGCTGTTTGTGGGGAGGCGGGGTTGCCACTTCCCTTAGGTGCCGTCTTCTTGGGGGCGGAGGCCATCGGCTTGGGACCAGGAGTCCCACTGGGAGCAGCCGTCTTCGCATATGAAGCGCCGACGGGAGCCGCCAGCGGCGGGCGGTATGCCCGGTCCTCAAGGACGCCAAGGCGTCGCTCGATGGCCTCCAGCAGCTGGACCGTCGATGGTGTCGTCTTAGGTGGTGCACGGGGAGCGGGGATTTTTACACCCCGAGCCTCCCCGGCCCCCTGGACCAGCTGCGTCAGCTTATCCATCTCCTCCCGCATCAGCTGCTGCTGCTTACGGGAGTCGACAAGCTCCGCCTCCAGGCTCGCAACCCGAGCCCGGAGCTTCCCCTCCTCCTTGGAGACACTCCTCTCGAGGAGCTCCTCCAACGCTTTGGTGGCGCCTGTGACTGCGTCCGCCACGACCTTCTTCTTCCCCGCCACATTCTTGGCACCCTTTACGGCGCCAGAAATGCGGGCAAGAGCCGCCATGATTTCCTTAGCCGCCGGCACCTCCGTGACCTTCCCGCTTGGCAGCGGGGGCACAATTGCCGGCGGCTCTGCTGCTACTCTACCCCCTTTCGCTCTGTAGAGGTCGGTCTTCCGACCTCTACCCGCGGTGGTAGCCACAACCTTCCGAGGGAGGTCCTCCTCACTCGTCGATGACTCCGACCCAGGCCTACGGAACAGGCCTCCGCCGCTCGACCTGGGTCTCTTCCTTTTAACGTCGGCATGGTTACCCTCGATGGCACCCTCGGTTTCGGTACCCATGTCGACCGCCGACTCCATCTCCGAGCCAGCACGGGTTGACGCGACCTCCGCGTCACTGGGGGTGGTTTTAAGGCACACCCCTGGGCCTAAAGTATGGTGACCCCTCCCATATACCACCAGGGATGAACCCTGGCGGGGGTCGCCATGCCGAGACATGGCAAGCGATTCCCCGGACACTGTCCGGGTGCGCTCCTGGGTAGTAACTTTCGTCGTAATTTGCTCCATACTGATTTTTTTGCGTTTTGCGTCCGCCGACGTAAGGGTGGGAGTGGGGAAGTTGGGAGAGGATGTGAGGATGGGAAGGGTGGGAAGGCGGGAGTGACGCCCTAGGCACTGAGTTCCCCCCAGCGATACATCAAATTGCCGGGCGTCAGAGCGTGAGATTTGGGGTAATTTTTTAAAGAGGTTTTCTTCCTCGCAACTCCAAAGAGCCACCGTGCCCGTCTGTTGCCAGACGGGGTTACGGCTTGAGGGGAGTTGTGTTATTGAAACAACTGTTCTCGAACGATTACCATTTATTACTCTCTCTTAAAATACAAAGTAACTATATTTATACCAAAGTCTGTCATAGACTATATTACTACACCTCACCTCGGGGGTGAGAAAAAGAAAAAAAAATGTAAACATATTTTTTTTTTTTTTTGTATTTACTAAAATATTTAAAGGCAATTTAAAACTTTGTTATTTAAAGACATTAATCTACATTTATGATACAAACGGTTTTGTTCTATTTTTATGCAAGACATAATGTTTATTATTTTTCAATATTCTGACATTAACTCCTAAATCATCTAAAACTACAAATGGTCCATGCCATTGTACATCTAACTTATTAGCTACCTCATTTTTAACTAATACTAACTGTCCGTTAACATAAGTAATATTATTAGTGGTTTTATCATAATTAGCTTTACGGTTTTGTTTACTTAATACTAGATTATTACGAGCATCTTGATGTGCTACTTGTAGCCTATACTTAAGATCTAAAGGATAACTGTCTGGGTTATACAAAGGTTCTACATACTGACTTACTCTACAAGGTAAAATACTAGCTCTACCAAAAACTAATTCGAATGGTGTGTATTTGGTTTCTGAATGAACAGTATTATTAAAACTGTAGCACCAAAATGGTAGCCACTGACTCCATGTCTCTTTTTGACCATTACATTGTAGTCTTAGGAATGAACCTAAATGTTTATGGGCATTCTCAAGCGCACCTATTGACTGGTGGTGATATGCTGTAGATGTAAGTTTATTAATATTGAAAAGTTTACATACCTGCTCCATAACCGAAGAAACAAATTCTGTTCCACGATCAGTTGCCAACGTATTTGGTATTCCAAATCTCAATATAAAGTTATTTACAAATGCTTTAGCTACACTTACCGTATCTTTGTTTTTTAGAGGATATGCCTCTACAAATTTAGTAAGTTCGCATTGAAGCGTTAATATGTAAATATTTCCTTCGCAGTCTGCTTCTAAAGGTCCTACAATAACGAGATGGATCTTATTGAAAGCATGTGAAGCCGTTGTAGTTATTTCCATGGGCGCCTTGATATACCTACAATGCTTCATTTTTTGACACAAAGTACATTTTTTAACGAATTCTTTCACATCGTTGTCTAAGCCTGGCCAGTAAAATTGTCTCTTAATATTATTTGTCATTCTACGTACACCTGCATGACCTGCTGTGGGTAGTAGATGAAAATCGTGTAAAATATAATTTATTTCTTCTTTATCGTCAATTCGCTTAACTCCTCTTAACACATAAACTCGTGGACCGGTCCAATCCTTTCTATCTTTTATCTCTTTTAAAAACTCTTTAATAAAAGTTTCATATTCATTATTATTTTTTACTATGCATAGTTCACTTATATTTACTTTGTTACAAAAGTCTCTTAGTTTTGACACAAATTCGGCTCGCGTAAATTGTGCTTTAAAACTGAGATTTATAAATAGGTAACGTTTTTCTACCACTACTGTAAATGAAACATTCTTCTTCATTAATTACATTATTTTGTATTTTTAATGCATGTATTTCGTCCTCTCCTATAAAAGTCATTTCTACTGAATTACTTGGCTTTTTTAGTATCTCGACTACTTGTGGTTGATCAGGCCTTACGTCGTCGGGATTACTAATACCAGGGACATTTATTTGTTCGTCTAAATCTAAACGCCTCTTTTGTCCTCTAGTTGTTACTAACATAATTTCATCATTCATCTGTTTTAAATAATCTGATGTTACACTTATTCTTGATAATGCGTCTGCAACACTGTTATCTTTTCCTTTCACGTATAAAATTTTAAAATTATATTCTTCTAATGCTAATCTAAATTTTAAAAGTCTACTAAGTAGAAGGATCTTTCATCGAAAATTTATAATAATATTACACGATACATCCCGCTAAAAAAACATTTTCCGCTAACTGCTTACTATGAATAACACAGTCTCCCTTTATGTCAATGTCCAAAAATAAATAGTGTATTGATTCACTTCGACCTGGAATGTATAACAATTCACTTGAGTAATCTAATGAGTCACGAAGTGCTACCGAATATTCCATTCCATTTTGGCATAAGGTGATGACATTATCTCTCAAGTTGATATTCAGGGCATACTGACAAAGAAAGTCTAAGCCTAATATTCCATCTGCCTTTAAAGGTATACTATCAAAAACATGAAACTTAATATTAAAATCAATAGAACATTGCTCATCACGGTGAGTCAAACTAAGGTGAACAATCCCGTTTGATTGAATCTGACCACCAATACCATTTATAATAGTCTCATCTCTAGTTACACAAATGTTATGAGGTAATGCATCTCTCTTAATAACAGATAATGACGCACCAGTATCTACTAACCAATAATATCTTCTATTTCCTAAATAAAAAGTCAAAAATTTTGCTTTACCATGTAATGCTAAAATACTATGTTTCAACTTGAAAAAACTGCATTTCTTTTGTATCTTCTTCCACTGTGTTTGAACTCATAGGCTCATTATTATAGCATTGATTAGTATAAAATACTCGTTGATTATTTCCACTACTATGAGTTTTATAACTCGATCGATTCTCGTTTGGGTGAAATCCTCCTCGGTTCATATTATTGTATGTACTTCTATTTGTACCACGGGGATGATAGAACATTCTACCACGTGAATTTGTAAAATGGTTTCTACTAGTGTTAGAAAAATTGTTAAAACTACCTCTAGTGTAATTTTTACCAAAATTATGAAAATTTTGCTGGTGCGAATTTCCTTGATAATATTTATTAACATGCATCTTACCTCTACCACGACGTGAAAACTGCATCACACTGTCACCTGCAGATGTCGATGGCGCCGCCAGCTCCTCGTCCTTAGCTGCCTGAATTGCTATCTTTAAGCTATCATAGTTACGCGCTGCTATAATAGTACCTAGGCGCGAATCACTCAATCCATCGGCAAATCTTTTAATAGCTAACTTTTCATTTAAAGGCTTCAGAACTGAAAAGTTTTCAGAGTTACCCTCTGCTTGCGATATGGTTAAATTGGTGAATAACTTTTCCAATTCTGTACCATACTGGTCGATAGTACGCCAACCCTGTGTTGCATTTTGTAACCGCGAATGAATGGCTGTGAAAGATTTTTTAGTCAGGAGATTATTTCGTAAATCTCTTACAAAATCGATTGTAGATGAATATCCTTGAGACATACGGAGTTTAGCATTCTCGGATAAACGACTCTTTAAAACAAATGTTATGAGCAATTTTTTACCTGCCTCTGAAAGCATATCTGCGTACATTTCTATGGAGTCAATGATACTTTTGGTGCTATTCTCGTTACCATTCATAACAGGAATCAAACTACACGCCGTTTTTAAGTCAAATTCCATGATGATATCGGTATTTGGCCTCGCTTCACAATAATCACTGTCACTATCACTTTCAACTTTTGGTTTAGTACATAATTCAATTATTTCCTGGTGATAGTTATTTATTACATTTCTTAATGAATCTAAAGATGATAAAATTTTATACTTAGTATTTTGATTCTGTATAAAATAATTAATTAAGTCATTGCTCTTGTTGTATATAATTTTAGTCTCATGCAATTTATTTTTTATAATATTACCCTTATATCTCGACTTTCCTTTTTTAATTAAATATTTTCTAATTACTTTAAGTTCCTCTAAACATGATAATAATTCATCTTCCATAACCCTATACAAAATAATATATTAATACATACCATAGTCCTTTATTGAGTTACAATAGTAGGGGACACGAGTGTAAGTTGATACTTCTCACAATGATACACAACACTATCTAAACTATTTTAGATTACTAATAATAAGACGATAATTAACACTACATTTAAAGTTTATAATTGTCCCTCTGTCCATTGTTTTTATACAATTTCGCGAACTATTGGTATTATAAAAAAAAACACTTCTATTTATTTTGCACTTATTCACATAATTAAGCACTTTATTTTATAGTTAAACAAATTGATACACCATAATACGCACCGATACAAAAATTATACTATTTTAATTACTTCATTGGAATACGTATCTCGTTTTCTTCACGATTGGCTCTGGAACGGGTGAATGAGTTAAATGACCGTCGGAAATTGTTTTGTTGTATTTGGTCCCGGATCCAGGAATGATGACATTTTTTTTAGTTTTTCCATGCAAAATACACAAGCATAACACCGAATAAAATGCATATTACGATGAGCATGATACTTATTGTAGAAACGTGCGTTTTTAGTTCTTCAACGTGAGCAGAATTTTCACCAAGAGCATTCTGATTTACGAACACCGTATCTTTTTCGACGTTGGACCGACACATTTTGATTTAAAAGTTTATAAATTATTTTGTTGAACACATCACACGCTTTGTTTTCTATTAGGTATGTTTTATTAATTTCGCTATTCACTTTTAATGAGAGTGCATCGCGTCGCGTCACAGATCCCAAATATGGCAAGGGTCGCCATGAGGGGAGTTGTGTTATTGAAACAACTGTTCTCGAACGATTACCATTTATTACTCTCTCTTAAAATACAAAGTAACTATATTTATACTAAAGTCTGTCATAGACTATATTACTACAGGCTCGGCCGAACGATGGTTCCTATGGAACCGTGCACTTCGCCACTGATCACTCAGTGGCGAAGTACTCGTCGCCCTGGGAGTTCTCCACTAAGTACGCTCTGCATAACAGAGCGCATGTGGAGAACTCCAAACCGGCCATAAAGGCCCCCCCTCCTTGGTGGACTATTGGCCGTGGGCGACGACGTGCGCCTCAGGTGAAGTCCACATCGTCGTCCACGTTACCAGGATGCACCACGTGGAGGTTGTCCTACCCAGCACCCCAACTACCCAGCACCCCGACAGCAGGGCCTTGCCGGCAGGGCAAAATCGCTTTAGTGTGTTGGCGCTATTGGTCTAGGACGGCAGGCCGTCCGATAGGACCAGAGACTGCAGGCGGACTGTTAGTGAGTGGGGCCCTTTAACGCTCTAACTAACAGTAACAGCGGTACAGGGATAGATTACAGTCTCGGAGTAAGTTCCTATAGGATACTGGTCAGTGCGGGTGGGGAGCGACAGACACCATCTCCATTTAATACTACACAACATAGAGTATTTAATGGGTACCTAATAGATGATGAGTGTTTGTTACTTTCTAACGCTCTAACAGTAACTGCGGCACAGGGATAGATTACAGTCTCGGAGTAAGTTCCTATAGGATACTGGTCAGTGCGGGTGGGGAGCGACAGACACCATCTATACACTATTTAATACTACACATAGTACACATACAGTATTTAATACAAGCTGATGCCCGCAGCTCCGCCCGCATAAAATTTGTTCCGATTCCCGTTTCCCATATGAACTTATTTCCGGGATAAAAAGTAGCCTATGTGCTATTCCAGGCTTTAATGTATCTCTGTACCAAATTACAGCCAGATCTGTTTAGCCGTTCAAGCGTTAAAGAGTAACAAACATTCACACATCTACACTCACAAACTTTCGCATTTATAATATTAGTATGTTATAGATTCCCTGTTAACTAATAAATACGAAAGTAACTGTGTCTCTCAGTAATGCCTGGCATGAACCCCTGAACCAATTCCTACAAAAGGACAAGTGCGAGTCGGACTCGCCAACCGAGGGTACTCCGTACATTCAGTTACCTAATTTCATAGTGCTGTGGCAACGGAAAGGTATTTTCTTTTTTTTCGATTTTTTTTTTTGATTCCGTTGAGAGTATTTGAGGGTATCGGAATATACTTTTTTACACGACATAAACAACCGAAACATTTTTTCTGCGATAATTTTGAAGTTTGTTTTTTTTTACAGCTTCAAGGTAGGTACTATAGAATTTAATATACGGTAGTAATTCCAACTCGATACCTTTACGCGTTTAAGAGGTAAAGGGTCTTCAGAGACAGACGGACGGACAATAAAGTGATACTTTAAGCCTTAAAGGATCACTTTATTGTCCGTCCGTCTGTCTGTCTGTCGGAATAAGCCAAACCCATAACGGTCTTACTACATTTTTTTTTTTTTTTTTTTTTCTGTGTTTATCTGCAATCAGTAGACAACTATAAGCAGATGGGTTGTATGATGGTGGCAAGTCGAGTGCATCCTCCAGTGAGGACTGCTACTCCTCATGAACTAGTCTGATCTCTCTGACTAGATAATGTCCTTTCTTTTAAGTCTCCTTCGGTAGCTCCGCGCAACAAGACGGGTCGCAAGTACATTCGGATGGTTTTCCAGTCTCCTTTGGTATTTCTGTCTGGAGACCTCGATTTCTGCTCTAACTGTGTTCACTTTTAGGTTCGTGTGGATTTCAGAGTTGGTAACAAACCAAGGGACGTGTGCTATTGCTCTTAATATAGCGTTTTGTGCTCTTTGCAGTATTGTGATGTTGGAGTTAGCAGCACTGCCCCAGAGCTCTAGGCCGTACATCCATGTAGGTTTCAGTATGGAGTTATAGATTAATAACTTGTTATCTATTGACAGCTTGCTATTTCGTCCCAGCATCCAGAAGAGATTCCTATGTCTTATATTTAGCTGCTCTCTTTTTGTTTTGATGTGTTGGTTCCAAGTCAGGCGACGATCCAGGTGGAGGCCCAGATACCTTACACTGTCTTGATGAGGCAGAATTTCATTTTGAAGGTGCACAGGAGGACAATTTTCTTTTCGTAGTGTGAAGGTTACCTGGACCGACTTTGTTGTGCTGCTTTGTTGTCTTACTACATAAAATAATTTAAACACTGGTCTAGCATGTGTTTAGTTAGACACTTCTAAAAAGATAAACATATGTCGACCATGTGTTTAAGTTTCGCTACCACAAAACCGTATTTAGCGTGTGTCTAACAAGATAACGTTTATCTCAATCAGTTCTTTTCACATAGGCAACACTGCTCATCGTTCGTATAGGTTCGTTCTTTTCTGTTTCGTTGTATTCAAAAATAAATAAATTGAATGACATTATTTTTCTTTTACTTAGTTTCCTTTTCTTTCTACCTTTTAAAAATACAAATTAGATCGTTTTTAATTGAACATTAAATACAAAATGTAAGTTATATCAATAATTTTGAATAAAATAACAATATAATAGCCGAGTGCAGGATGAAACGGAACGTGTCGTGTCACTCGGTGTTATCAAATTGTTTGTTTGTTTTTTGAGTGGGGTTTGAACAATGATGTATAACTACTATACATACGTTATCAACACTCCGAAAATGGCAAGACGAAAAGAAGGTGGGTATTTAACCTGACTTCTGTTTAGTACGGACCAACAAGTGTCGTGACCTCGTGACTGTACGCTTAGCGAAAGTTCTACTATCAGTGTTTTATATTCTGTTGGTAAAGAAAACTCGTGAAAAACATGCCTTCGTGGATTTTCAGACAGTTAAATAATAACACCGCAACTGTAAAATATAAAAATGTGTCTTTGACATCAGAAATATATTTTTTATTTTCTCAACACCGGTTTTGCTATTTAAGGTAGGTAACGAATGAACCACAGAGTACCTAATCACTACGAAAGAATAGTGACTAGCGGGAACCACTCATGACTAACTTCCCGTTCAATACACTTGTGCTGTATTTGAAAGCCGTGCCGCGATGTTCCTGCATGACGTGTCTAATTATTGAAGTGAAACTTCTTTATCGGCGTTGGAAAAAAATTTGCGTCACGTCACGTCACGATTTTTGGTTACGCGCCATCTTTGTTCTGTTCCCCACCGCGGTGGATTCGAATTAAGAGTACTTTATCCAGGGATAGCATGTCATTTAAGGGTTTTTGAACTTTTGGACTTTTGGGCTTTTGGACTTTTGGACTTTTGGACTTTTGGACTTTTGGACTTTTGGACTTTTGGACTTTTGGACTTTTGGACTTTTGGACTTTTGGACTTTTGGACTTTTGGACTTTGGTCTTTTGGACTTTTGGACTTTTGGACTTTTGGACTTTTGGACTTTTGGACTTTTGGACTTTTGGACTTTTGGACTTTTGGACTTTTTGGACTTTTAGACTTTGAGACTTTGGGACTTTGGGACTTTGGGACTTTGGGACTTTGGGACTTTGGGACTTTAGGACTTTGGGACTTTGGGACTTTGGGACTTTGGGACTTTGGGACTTTTGGACTTTGGACTTTTGGACTTTGGGACTTTTGGACTTTTGGCCTTTGGGACTTTGGGACTTTTGGACTTTTGGATGGGATCTTGGTACTTTGGGTCTTTGGGACTTTGGAACTTTGGGACTTTGGGACTTTGGGACTTTGGGACTTTGGGACTTTGGGACTTTTGGACTTTTGGGCTTTTGGACTTTTATTTATTTATTTATTTTTGGACTTTTGGACTTTTGGACTTTTTGGACTTTTAGACTTTGAGACTTTGGGACTTTGGGACTTTGGGACTTTGGGACTTTGGGACTTTGGGACTTTGGGACTTTGGGACTTTGGGACTTTGGGACTTTGGGACTTTTGGACTTTTGGACTTTTGGACTTTTGGACTTTTGGACTTTTGGACTTTTGGACTTTTGGACTTTTGGACTTTTGGACTTTTGGACTTTGGACTTTTGGACTTTTGGACTTTTGGACTTTGGTCTTTTGGACTTTTGGACTTTTGGACTTTTGGACTTTTGGACTTTTGGACTTTTAGACTTTGGGACTTTGGGACTTTGGGACTTTGGGACTTTGGGACTTTGGGACTTTGGGACTTTTGGACTTTTGGGCTTTTGGACTTTTATTTATTTATTTTTTTTTTTATTTTTTTTTTTTTGTGAACATAGGTAAATAATGATGTTACAGCTATGATATGTAGATACATGCTATGCTCCGCCATTTGGCATACAAAATACAATCAGTTGCCCATAAACATGCACATAAAATAAAATCTTTTTTTTTATACAATACTAAGTAGGTAATATGTTAAACAATTGTCCAATATATTTAAATGTTATAACAATGCCATTATTTGTCATTCGCAATAAATTCATTAAACTTATAGTACAGTATCTCAGCCCTTACATAGTTTGTTGGAAAGACATTTATTTGTAAGTAAGTACCCATATAATTTACTTAATTATTACTATATTGGTTAAATTTATAGAATGTCAATAATATTTCGAAGCAGGTCAAAAATATTTTAATAACTAATGTCAAATCTTTACTAATGTCAAATTTCGAATCATTACAAATTATTACACAGTCATGTTAAATAATCAAAATAGTTTAATAAAATTCACTTTAACGATTTGTCATTTATGTAGTCCTCAACTGAATAATAGCACTTTTCCAACAATAAAGTTTTCACATTTGTTTTGAATATGTCACTTATATCTATTTGTAAAATTGATTTTGGCAAGTGATTATACAGTCTCGGTGCCATACAGAATACACTCTTATTCAGATATGCCGTGGTATTTGCTGGACAAGTTATGTTAAGATTATATCTCTTGCTTTTGAATTTGCCAAAGAGGTGCAGATTCTTTTTTACAAAAGACACGACTTCTAAAATATAAATACATGGCAAAGGTAAAATTTTTAATCTCTTAAAGTAGGTTTTACAACTGTCGGTAGGTTTCAGTTTACAGATAGCTCTTAAACATCTCTTCTGTGATTTAAATACCCAACCAGCATTAGTAGACTTACCCCAGAATATGATACCATAAATCAACTTCGGATACACATATCCATAGTATGCTGTTATAACTGTAGCTGGGTTTGATATTTTGGCTAGCATATACAGAATATGAGTGTTGGTTGATCTTTGAACACAGGGATTCTACATGAAATTTCCAGTTAAGACCTTCATCTATATTTAGTCCTAAGAATTTGGTTTTATCTACTTGTCCCACTTTAGTATTGTTATATTGGATGTCTAAATTGTTTAATTTGTTTTCTCTATTACGAAATGTCATTATGCTTGTCTTGTCAAGATTTATTTTTAAATTATTCAATGTCAACCAATTAATAGTACTACGTAAAGTAGCATTTATATTATGCTCATTATTTATATGCTCTATATTATTTTTGGATGGGACCTTGGTACTTTGGGTCTTTGGGACTTTTGGACTTTTGGACTTTTGGGACTTTGGGACTTTGGGACTTTGGGACTTTGGGACTTTGGGACTTTGGGACTTTGGTACTTTGGGACTTTGGGACTTTGGGACTTTGGGACTTTGGAACTTTGGGACTTTAGGACTTTGGTACTTTGGGACTTTGGGACTTTTGGACTTTTGGACTTATGGACTTTTGGACTTTGGGACTTTTGGACTTTTGGACTTTTGGACTTTTGGATGGGATCTTGGTACTTTGGGTCTTTGGGACTTTGGAACTTTGGGACTTTGGGACTTTGGGACTTTGGGACTTTGGGACTTTGGGACTTTGGGACTTTGGGACTTTGGGACTTTGGGACTTTTGGACTTTTGGGCTTTTGGACTTTTGGATGGGACCTTGGTACTTTGGGTCTTTGGGACTTTTGGACTTTTGGACTTTTGGAGTTTTGGACTTTTAGACTTTTAAACTTTGGGACTTTGGGACTTTGGGACTTTGGGACTTTGGGACTTTGGGACTTTGGGACTTTGGGACTTTGGGACTTTGGGACTTTGGGACTTTGGGACTTTGGGACTTTGGGACTTTGGGACTTTGGGACTTTTGGACTTTTAGATGGGACCTTGGTACTTTGGGTCTTTGGGACTTTGGAACTCTGGGACTTTGGGAGTTTGGGAGTTTGGGAGTTTGGGAGTTTGGGAGTTTGGGAGTTTGGGAGTTTGGGAGTTTGGGACTTTGGGACTTTGGGCTTTGGGACTTTGGGACTTTTGGACTTTTGGCCTTTGGGACTTTGGGACTTTGGGACTTTGGGACTTTGGGACTTTGGGACTTTGGGACTTTGGGACTTTGGGACTTTGGGACCTTGAGACCTTGGGACCTTGGGACTTTGGGACTTTGGGACTTTTGGACTTTTGGACTTTAGGACTTTTTACTTTTGGACTTTTGGACTTTTGGACTTTTGGACTTTTGGACTTTTGGACTTTTGGACTTTTGGACTTTTGGACTTTTGGACTTTTGGACTTTTGGACTTTTGGACTTTTGGACTTTTGGACTTTTGGACTTTTGTACTTTTGGACTTTTTGACTTAATTTAAGGTGAGGTGAAAATTAAGTTTATGAAGAAGTTTCACTTCTTACGTGTGTACACTAAGTACACGCAATTTTTTTGTATTATATCATTGGGTTTGAAATAATAAAGAGCACTACAATTCGAATTTAAATTGTAAAATGTGTGATTTAAACACGCGCTAAACTATCTGCTCCGTGTGCCTAAAGTAATGTCTAACTTAAGACGTGTCTAAATACGAAATCAGCGTTAAGCGCTATTTTGTGGTAGAACTTTTTCTTAAACACGTGTTCAGCACATGTTTAATTTTTTTGTATTAAGACGGTTAAAGTTTAAGGGTTTCGCTTATTCTTTAAAGGTACGGAACCCTAAAAAGGGTAAGTACATAGATTAAATAGAGCTTGGCAAAGAACTTACGATACTTATAATCCCGGGTAACAGTTCCTGTGAGTGAATTGACCGAGAACACGGCAGCAAACATTACCAGCAGCAGCAGAGGCAACGTTGACCATTTTTCTGCTCCGTAGGGCAGGCATAGGGGCCCTGTCGAGACTACGGTTGGGAGCCGCGGGCAATGAAGGATGTCCCCAGGATTCCTAATGCTGCACTACCCTGCTTGTAAAGGACGAGATTCCGGCACATAGATACAAACATGGTCACGCCTTTTATCCCCGAAGGGGCAGGCACAGGCATACTATATGCCCACAATTTTTAATTTATGTCTTACGAAATAGGTAATAGGACGTATTGCCTTGTTGAAATGTACAAGCGCAGACTCCAGCAAGTTACTTTCAACTATCTCCACACTGCTAGTTTAGCAGTACACATTGATGTAAAACACACAGAAAAATGAAAGACCCAATGTGTACTCGTAAAACTCAATTTTATTACTCCAGTTAAATAAAAATAAAATAAATATTCACGGACATTTCACACAACGCTATCTGATCCCAAAGTAAGCTAGGAGTAACCTGCTTGTGTTATGGGTATCAGACCACGGATATAAATACTTATATACTTTTTAAATACATACATTTTATCACTGTACTTTTCCACTATTGTAAATTTTATGTTGTTAGTACACTACAGCGTATTTATCTTATCTTATCTTATTTTATACATAGAAACACCCAAACTCTTGAGACAAACATCTATGTGTCACACAAATATTTGTCTCCGGTGGGAATCAAACCCACGACCTCCAGCGCCGCGGGCGGTATCACTACCGACTGCGCCACAGAGGCAGTCAAAGTTAGGCGCTAGGGATAAAGGGGCATTAGTATTTCTTTTACTTATGTTTTCTTTTTGTTGTTTTAACAGTGCGTTTCGTAACTTTTTTTACACTTTTAGGTTTAGTTGTTAAATTTTTAGGTTTCGTAGTGTTTTTTACACTTTTAGTTGTTAAATTTTTAGGTTTGGTAGTTGCTTTTACACTTATAGTTTTAGTTGTTAAATTTTTAGGTTTGGTAGTTGCTTTTTTTACACTTTTAGGTTTAGTTGTTAAATTTTTAGGTTTCGTAGTGTTTTTTACGCTTTTAGTTGTTAAATTTTTAGGTTTGGTAGTTGCTTTTACACTAATAGTTTTAGTTGTTAAATTTTTAGGTTTGGTAGTTGCTTTTTTTACACTTTTAGGTTTAGTTGTTAAATTTTTAGGTTTCGTAGTGTTTTTTACACTTTTAGTTGTTAAATTTTTAGGTTTGGTAGTTGCTTTTACACTTATAGTTTTAGTTGTTAAATTTTTAGGTTTGGTAGTTGCTTTTTTTACACTTTTAGGTTTAGTTGTTAAATTTTTAGGTTTCGTAGTGTTTTTTACGCTTTTAGTTGTTAAATTTTTAGGTTTGGTAGTTGCTTTTACACTTATAGTTTTAGTTGTTAAATTTTTAGGTTTGGTAGTTGCTTCTTTTACACTTTTAGGTTTAGTTGTTAAATTTTTAGGTTTCGTAGTGTTTTTTACACTTTTAGTTGTTAAATTTTTAGGTTTGGTAGTTGCTTTTACACTTATAGTTTTAGTTGTTAAATTTTTAGGTTTGGTAGTTGCTTTTTTTACACTTTTAGGTTTAGTTGTTAATTTTTTAGGTTTCGTAGTGTTTTTTACACTTTTAGTTGTTAAATTTTTAGGTTTGGTAGTTGCTTTTTTACACTTTTAGGTTTAGTTGTTAAATTTTTAGGTTTCGTAGTGTTTTTTACACTTTTAGTTGTTAAATTTTTAGGTTTGGTAGTTGCTTTTACACTTATAGTTTTAGTTGTTAAATTTTTAGGTTTGGTAGTTGCTTTTTTTACACTTTTAGGTTTAGTTGTTAAATTTTTAGGTTTCGTAGTGTTTTTTACGCTTTTAGTTGTTAAATTTTTAGGTTTGGTAGTTGCTTTTACACTTATAGTTTTAGTTGTTAAATTTTTAGGTTTGGTAGTTGCTTTTTTTACACTTTTAGGTTTAGTTGTTAAATTTTTAGGCTTCGTAGTGTTTTTTACACTTTTAGTTGTTAAATTTTTAGGTTTGGTAGTTGCTTTTACACTTATAGTTTTGGTTGTTAAATTTTTAGGTTTGGTAGTTGCTTTTTTTACACTTTTAGGTTTAGTTGTTAAATTTTTAGGTTTCGTAGTGTTTTTTACACTTTTAGTTGTTAAATTTTTAGGTTTGGTAGTTGCTTTTACACTTATAGTTTTAGTTGTTAAATTTTTAGGTTTGGTAGTTGCTTTTACACTTATAGTTTTAGTTGTTAAATTTTTAGGTTTGGTAGTTGCTTTTTTTACACTTTTAGGTTTAGTTGTTAAATTTTTAGGTTTCGTAGTGTTTTTTACACTTTTAGTTGTTAAATTTTTAGGTTTGGTAGTTGTATTTACACTTATAGTTTTAGTTGTTAAATTTTTAGGTTTGGTAGTTGCTTTTACACTATTAGTTTTAGTTGTTAAATTTTTAGGTTTTGTAGTTGTTTTTACCTTTTGCAACTGTGCTTGCATGCAACAAGCCTTTGGTTTTGATTTGTTTGCTTGTTTGGTGGTTAATCTTCTGGTTTTTGTTGTTGTGATTCTCTTTGGAGTTATGGCAGAGACTTGCTTTCTGGTTGGGGTGGTTGTCGTCAATGTAAATATATATTTTGGCTTGTTAGTAGATACACTTCTTGTCGTTGATAGACTTGTTGGCTTGTTAGTAGATACACGGGTTGTCATACTGGTTGATAGACTTGTTGGCTTGGTAGTAGATGCACTGGTTATCATACTGGTTGTTGTTGGCTTGTTAGTAGATATACTGGTTGTCATACTGGTTGATAGACTTGTTGACTTGTTAGTAGACACACTGGTTATCATACTGGTTGTTGTTGGCTTGTTAGTAGATACACTGGTTGTCATACTGGTTGATAAACTTGTTGGCTTGTTAGTAGATGCACTGGTTATCATACTGGTTGTTGTTGGCTTGTTAGTAGATACACGGGTTGTCATACTGGTTGATAGACTTGTTGGCTTGGTAGTAGATGCACTGGTTATCATACTGGTTGTTGTTGGCTTGTTAGTAGATATACTGGTTGTCATACTGGTTGATAGACTTGTTGACTTGTTAGTAGACACACTGGTTATCATACTGGTTGTTGTTGGCTTGTTAGTAGATACACTGGTTGTCATACTGGTTGATAAACTGGTTGGCTTGTTAGTAGATGCACTGGTTATCATACTGGTTGTTGTTGGCTTGTTAGTAGATACACTGGTTGTCATACTGGTTGATAGACTTGTTGACTTGTTAGTAGACACACTGGTTATCATACTTGTTGTTGTTGGCTTGTTAGTAGATACACTGGTTGTCATACTGATTGATAAATTTATTGGCTTATTAGTAGATACACTGGTTGTCATACTGGTTGATAAACTTGTTGGCTTGTTAGTAGATGCACTGGTTATCATACTGGTTGTTGTTGGCTTGTTAGTAGATACACTGGTTGTCATACTGGTTGATAGACTTGTTGACTTATTAGTAGACACACTGGTTATCATACTGGTTGTTGTTGGCTTGTTAGTAGATACACTAGTTATCATACTGGTTGATAAATTTGTTGGCTTGTTAGTAGATACACTGGTTGTCATACTGGTTGAAAGACTTGTTGGCTTCTTGTTTGACATAACCGTTGGCTTTTGCATTCGGTTGGTAGTGGCGTTAATAGATAGATCTGTATGCCCCTTGGAAGGTACACTGATTGAATTTATGGTTGGGTGTTGGGTGGTTTTATGTGTGGCTGACTGAACTATTGAGTAAGAGAGTGGTTTTCTCTTAGAAAAGGGTAAAAGATAGATGTCTACAAAGTTATTTAGAATGATGTTTTTAAAGTTTGGTAGCTTTTTGGTAAGAGAGTTGGGTGTATGCATGTTTAATGTTTGCGTTGTAGAGTGGTTACATGGTGTTGTAATCGGTTGCATGGATGGAATATTTGTAGATAAATTAGTGAGCTCCTCTGATTCAATAGTTGATTGGCTATTAAATTGTTTGATTGGGTCGCTGGGTAACCAAGTAGTTGCATCGTCTGTAAGACTGTATAATTCCTCGATAGCTATCAAATCCTTTGCTTTACTGTTAGTTTGGTAATTGGGTTCACTGCTTGTAAGATCATCTAGTTCACTGAACGACTGATCCTCTAATTTAATAACTGGCTTTTCCACTGATTGACTAGTTGTTCGGTACTCAGCTTGGTTGGTTTCTTGATCTCTGGGTTCATTTGTTAGCTGGTTATTTGACAGACGGGTTGTATTGTCCCCTGATTTACTGCTTATCTGTTTATTTTCTTCACTGATAGCTAGATCCCTTGATTCACTAATTGGCTGGTCACCTGGTTGATTAGTTATTAGGTACAATGATTGCTCGGTTTTCTGGTCGGAATGGTTGGCGAGTGATATACTGAATGAATCCAAGGTTACTGGAGCAGATACTTCGTTAATAGAATGACTGGTGGGCTCGTAGCTTGTTATAGTGCTGGTATTGTTACTAATAATGGCGTTAGATGAAACACTGTTTGACTGAATTGTATGAAAACTGGTTGACTCATTGGTTAATAAACTGGTTGTATTCTTGATTTTTATACTAATTGACTCGTTAGAATACATATTATTCGGCTTCTTGGTTGATAAAATCGTTGCTTGTTTGGGTAACAGATTATGTGACTGGACTAGACTGTTTGGCTTGTTATTCGACAAGTCGTTTTGGTCACCTGATTCAAGAGTTATAATATTATTATTGTTTTCACTAAGAGACTGATCTTTTGATTCACTAGATTGCTGGTTCCTTGGTGAAGAAGTTATTTGGGACAATGATCGGGTGGCATCCTGTTCTCTAGGATGATTGATTAGTCGGTCATATGTCTGCTGCTCAAAATTGGTTGTGGGCTGGTCCACTGAGTCATTTTTTAGTCGATCATTTAGTTGATCTCCTGGTGAACTCATATGTTCATACCCTATATCAAAGCTTAGCTGATTTTCTGATTCACTGATTGCCTGTATAACAGGTTCAATGGTTGTTTTGTTTCTTGATTCACTGGTTTGCTGACCATTCAGTTTACTATTTGCCTGTTCACTTGGTTTATTGGGATAGTTTGTTACACTCGGTTCTGTTGGGTCATTATTTAGATTCTCATTAGGTGTGATAGTTAACTGACCATGGTTGGTTTCTTGATCTCTGGGTTCATTTGTGAGCTGGTTATTTGACAGATGGGTTCTATTGTCCCCTGATTTACTCGTTGTCTGATTATTTTCTTCACTAATAGCCAGATCCCCTGATTCACTAATTGTTTGATCACCTGGTTGATTAGTTATTAGGACCAATGATTGCTTGGTTTTCTGGTCGGGATGGTTGGCGAGTGATAGACTGAATGAATCCATGGTAACTGGAGCAGATACCTCTTTATTGGAATGACTGGTTGGCTCGTAGCTTGATATAGTGCTGGTATTGTTACTAATAATGGTGTTAGACGATGCAATGTTTGACTGAATTGTATAAAGACTGGTTGACTCTTTGGTTAATAAATTTGTTACATTCTTGATTTTTATACTATTTGACTCGTTAGAATCAATATTAATCGGCTCGTTGGTTGATAAAATCGTTGCTAGTTTGGGTAACAGATTTTGTGACTGGAATAGACTGTTTGGCTTATTATTCGACAAGTTGTTTTGGTCACCTAATTCAATGATTATTTTATCATTATTTTCACTAAGAGACTGATCTTCTGATTCACTAGATTGCTGGTTCGCTGGTGAAGAAGTTATTTGGAACAATGATCGGGTGGTATCCTGTTCCCTAGGATGATTGATTAGTCGGTCATATGTCTGCTGCTCAAACTTGGTTGTGGGCTGGTCCACTGATTCATTTTTTAGTCGAACATTTAGTTGATCTCCTGGTGAACTCATATGTTTATACCCTATATTAAAGCTTTGCTGATTTTTTGATTCACTGATTGCTTGCATAACAGGTTGAATGGTTGTTTTGTTTCTTGATTCACTGGTTTGCTGACCATTCAGTTTACTATTTGTGTGTTTACTTGGTTTATTGGGATAGTTTGTAACACTCGGTTCTGTTGGGTCGTTATTTATATCCTCATTAAGTATGATAGTTAACTGACCATCTGATTGTCTTATTAACTGATCGTCAGGTTCACTAGTTAGCTGTCTATTTTGTTGATCCACAGATTGATAGGTCGATTGATTGCCCAGTTTGTTGACATACTCTTCCCCAAGTTCACTGGTTGACTGTTTTTCTGATGTATTAGTTGTCAGTTTGCCTAGGTAACTGGTTTGCTGGCCATCTATTTGGCTCGTATCTCGTTGGCTGATTGACAAATCCCCTGGTTGACTGTCTGGATCGTCGGTTGTCTTGCTGCGTAGCTGGCTAGCGGGCTGACATTTGCGTCGTTGAGATGAGTTCACCTTGGTAGATGGAAAGCTCAGTCAAGGTCACCATTCTAGAACATAAAAGAACCAAAACGTGGTCTTCAGTTCTATGCTCTTGAGACACGCTTCTTATAGCTCTCGAGTTATTCGTTATTCTACTCGAGTATAGCCATAAGTAGTAAGGAATTCACTACTGCGATCTCCGTGACCCAAGCCAACCTTACCTGCAAGTGATGCAGCCTGGTGACTGATGGACGAAGCAATGGTGTAGGAGTTGAATCTCAATAGTTAACGAGGAGTTGAATCTCAATAGTTGAATACCGAGAATAGATCTCGATGACAACTGCGTCTAATAGAAAAAGCAGGTGTTGGACTTTAAACGTTGAGTTTGAATGCTTATTCGCTTATAATGCAAAAAGTAGTTCGTGAGTGTTGATGCCTTAATGTCAGGATGTCTGAGTGTTTGTTCTCTTTCACTCTCTAACGGCTGAACAGATGTGGCTGATATTTTGGTACCTCCTAGGATAGATATAGTCTGGAATTTTCTGAAGTTTTCCTGGGAATAAGTTGCCGTGGAAAGCGAAAACGGGTACAAAATTCCACGTGGGCGAAGATGAAGGCGCTGCCGCGGATGCTATCTTGTCACTAATATAATTACCTCAGTGTATTTCAAATAAAGAAATACTTACAAAATTGTTTCACATACCGGTCTTTCAAGCAGGATAGCAATGAAGACTTCTTTAAAATGTGAAACCTGTTCAGGATATTTTTGAAGCACGTCACGTTCTTGGGTAAGGCCCAGCCGCTCACCAATTGGCACTTTTCTGGCTGCGGGGTGGCTGTATGCCAGTGCCCATATTGCTAGAAAAATCACTCCTTTCATGGGTCTATAAAACAATATTTATTTTATTAATAGATACAAAAATATCGGGAGGGTGACAGCGCAAAAAAAAATGGTATCTAATTAATTTTTAGGGTTTTGTAGTAAACAAGCTTCTATGTAGGGATTGCAATCCGGAAAACCGATCCGGTAATGCGGCGGATCCGGCATCATTTTTCGTCCACGGGATCCGGTACTAATACACCGGGTCCGGTTTCTGGAACCGGTGTTTGCACATTTTGGCAACATGACCGTGTTGTCGCCCGGTGTAGGTACAAAAGCGTGAAGCTTGCTCTGCGCGCGAGTCTTTTGAATACCACTTCAATGTGAAACTTACAGGGTGCAAGAACAGACTAAAAGGCCCTACAGTCAAGCCTGGGAGGTTTTTTAAATTTTTGCCAATATCCAAAAAAAAAACAGTGCGATGTGTAGTAAAAATGGTTCTAAGATGAAATGAAAGCTTATAAAATTCTCCTGTTTCTTAACATTTCTGCATATTGCCAACTGTTTTTGAGTAACACATCAGTAAAAATTAAAATGATTCAGTTGGTATTTATGTACCCTTTGTCCTTATGAAGGTTTAAAAAGCCTTTGAACCAAAGGAGAATTGACCATTCGGTTAAAACTTAAATGTAAAATATAGTGTCAGGGTCTTTGAGAAATAATGCCTAGGGTAACGAATATTTTGATCGTATGTCCTGCATTAACGATCTTGTTTGCTGAAGGAGCAAAATATCACAAAGACTGTTATTACTTACTTATTTTTAAAGCCTATCAGTTATCAAATTTTCAGAAAGCTGAGAACCCTAGAGCTATCAACAACATAAACAATGATAACCCATAACAGAGTTTCAATGAATTGAATGGTTATATATTAGAATACCAGAAATCAGAATGCCTTTACCATAAATGCATTAGCCCAAAATACACGAATTCGAAATAATTTAATATTCAAAATACCTTAATCCAGTACACCTTACCGTACAATGTCTAAATTTAAAATACATAAAATGTTGCTGGAACTTGGCCTGCGCACTACCGTGTCTGCCTGCGTACTCGTACTAGCTAGCATGTTATGGTTTTTTTTATCGCTGTATCCATATCCATATCCATACTAATATTATAAAGCTGAAGAGTTTGTTTGTTTGTTTGTTTGAACGCTAGGATCTCAGGAACTACTGGCTGGATTTCGGAAATTCTTTTACAGTTTGATAGTCCATCTATTGAGGATGGCTATAGGCTATATAACATCACGCTAAGGTGAATAGGAGCGGAGCAGCAATCAAGAATGTTTCGAAAACAGGGAATATTTTTTACCGTCTGAGAGCTTCCGAAGCGTACGCTGCGTAAATGGTTAAAGTGACGTAAAAATTGTGTATTACAAAATTGTTTCTCTTAAAAAGTTTAAAAAAAAAGTACGCGACAGCATATGTCTATCTTTTAAGGTTCGCTCACAATAACCTAATTGGTCTATCGCTTAAGGTCCGCTTACAATATTTTAAAACTGAAGAGTTTGTTTGTGCTAGGATCTCAGAAACTACTGGTCGCATTTCAAAAATTATTGTACGGTTAAATAGTCAATTTATTGAGGATGGTTAATGACAATATAACATCACGCTCAGACGAATAAGGGCGGAGCAGCCATAAATAATGTTTTGAGAACGGGAAAAAAATCTTTTTTTACAGAGCTTCCATTGCGTATACTGCGTAAATGGTTAAAGTTACGTGAAAATAGTGTATTATAAAATTGTTCCTCTTAAAAAGTTATAAAAAAACTTTTTGACGGCATTATGCCTATCTTTTACGGTTCGCTTATAATAACCCTCTGAGCGAGGCGACGACGCGACGGCAGTAATCGTGGTCTGCAGTGGTAACCAGTCAAGTGAAGATTAAAACCGGTCAAGTGCGAGTCGGATCCGTACCAAAAAAGGACAGGCGGAAGTAAATGCGACGGGAACCATTATGTCACTTTACATAATACCACGCCTCTCTCCTTCTCACTCTCATGTGACGCAAACGAAGTTGTGCGGGTCAGCTCTAATGAACATAAGCGACGGAGTAAATGCGACGAAAAACATTATATCAGTAAATATTTATACCACACATCTCTCTTTCTCACGCCCATGTGACGCAAACGAAGTTGCGCGGGTCAGCTAGTTTTATTATAATTAGGCTAAACCAGTAAATTAAATAGCGCATCACTACATATTATAAAACAAAGTCGCTTTTTCTGTCCCTATGTCCCTTTGTATGCTTAAATCTTCAAAACTACGCAACGGATTTCGATGCGGTTTTTTTTAATGGATAGAGTGATTAAAGAGGAAGGTTTATATGTATAATAACATCCATTAAATAGTGGAGAAATACTGTTATTTTTGAGGTTTCTAATGTGATGTCGTAAATAATTACATTTTTCCACTTACATTGCAAACGCAGGCTGAATCCTACGAGATTTATCAAAGTAATGTACTAAGTATTGTACACATTGTAAAGGTCTACAGAAAACTCCGCAATGGCATATTTCTGTCTCTTATGGATATCCCACAATAACATTTTTAAGTCATTTACTTTTTACGACAAATAATGGCTTATTTTCGAAGCGGTTTTAACCAATACATCATTAATCCTTATCCAATTAAATACCTACCTTAAATACATTGTTTATTTAATATAGATCTATATGGCCATTTACAGCATATGATTTAAATGAATATTTTCTAAGATATTACAGATATAAAATTGCGGGACGTAGCGCTTGCGGCCGTACCGGACGGCCGCACACTGGTCCGGATTTTAAAATAAGTGGACATACGATCTAAAATGTCAAATTTGTTTTGGATAGAAAATATAGTGCTAATTAACATTTAGTACTACAACTTTTCCATAAAATGACTCATTCATGCCTAAAAAAATAATGAAAATAAAAAATGTATTGGGGACAATTTATTTGGTTCAATTTCTCAGTTCAGTATCAAATTATAAAGGTCTCACCTTATATTTTGATAAGCAACTATGGTCTTTAATACGACAACATAAAAAAATTCCGCGTATCCCTGCGGGTTTGGGATCCACAATGCTTTAAAGTTCACAGCTTTTCTGTAGTGTATTTAGTATCAGCATTGCACCCGGGCGAAGCCGGGGCGGGTCGCTAGTAGTCAATAAATGAATAATTAAAAAATAAAGATTGATTGCCACTCGTGCTTTACCACTTATTTTGGGCTCATGCATTTTAAGTAAAGGCATTATGATTTCTGGTAGTGTGACGGTATACCGAATAGAATATTCCTTTTATATGCAAACTTTAAATCAAAATATACTTACATCAACATGCTCGAACTGTAGGCACTAAAATAAGATCAGCCGTGTAATGGTTAATTAATTAGTAATTAGGTACATAAACATCATAAACTGTGATAGGAGTTAATGAGTTTTAATACAAAATTGAAATGGCAATTAGTTTCGTACGCAATATAATAACGTACAGTTCAAGAGATTTATCCTGTTGTCCCTGCCAGATTCTTACCGACTAATACCCCAGGACTCCCAACAACGAACCTATGCGGCCCCATCTAGGGGGGGGGGGGGGGGGGGGTTGAGTGCTATCCCGCGTCTTTGGGAGGTTGTTCGGGCGTTATCCTGCTTCTTGAGGAGGGCGTGCATGAATCCCTCAACGTCACACTGTCCGGACCCCTGTGTAAAGCCGACGTTAATAGGTATATCATACTAATTCATGTAAGCTAAGTCATTTTCGAGTTCCGTACCCAACGGGTAAAAACGGGACGGTCATGAGACTTTACTGTCTGCCTGTCTCTCTGTCTGGAACCGTGGCACTACTCACATCGTCACTCATCGTACGCTGCGTATGTCGGTCGATAAGTTACTCATCGACGACTCCATCCATCCTTATGGAAAATGGTGGGTAACGGTTGCAAGGCAATACCCATTACAGTGGAGTGATAGCACCCGCACCACCCCCTGGGCAAGGCGTGGCGGCCGTGGGCTGTTGGGAGTCCTAGGATATCCTTCCTAGGGCTTTCCCGGGGCTCACAACCATAAGCTGTTGGGCGTTACGCGGGGTTTTTTTTGTTGGTAGGAGTCCGGCATAACATCCATGAGGATTTTACCTCACGTAAAAAAAAAAGGAAAACCACCGCCGCCTATGCACACAAGCGTTGAGTGAGGTGATAATACTGGTGGCGACATGGTGACAGACAACTTCCTTGGGGCACCCCCGGCTCACCCTTGTTTCCCGGGTATGAACAGCATGATGACTTGGCCGAGACTTCATGTTCTTAGATTTTTTCCTACGCTTACACACAATTACCAAGCTGGATTCCAAATTTCTTCCTTCTAGGTCATCTGGAAGTAGGTTAGATTTAGGTAGTAGGATGTACTATATGTCAGTCAGTCAGTGCTAAAATTTACGACTGTTTGAAATTCATATCTTTATAATCGTTTAAGCTAGCTTCATGAAATTTGTGTTTATATACCTATGTCCATATGGATATAATTAAACACGCGTAGTTTTATTTGTTAAAGTGGTTTTGAGTTATATGTAGAGGGGTCAAAAGTGGCACCAAATTGTTCGCGTTCGTGTAATATTACACTCGGCACTGGCTAGCCAGTTCTTTTGCTTGAATGCGGCGTGACACGCTGCCGCGTGTCTTGATTATCATTAACAGTCACAACCTGCGCCTGTCCATTTCAACACCGCAATAAGGCTCATCACCTATTACCGTGGGCATATAATATATGTCTATGCCTATCCCTTCGGGGATAAAGACCATAATTATGTATGTATCGGGCATCTGCTAGGCTATGTCCTAAGGATCTCGACAGAATTACCTTACAATGATGGATAGCCCAGGGGCACGGAAGAGAACAATTAAAATTTTCGATATATCCAAATGCACACGCGGGTTAAGTCGCGGTCAACAGCTAGTTGTGACCTGCCTCATTTAAACTATTCTAATACGAGGAAAATAATTGTTCCGCACGAGAAAGTCATTGGAATTGCGAGACGCATAATGTATAAGCAGTCAAACGATGCGTTTTCGTTCGCAAAGGAAAACTGCGCAGTTGTGGGTCCACCGTCACCACATATTAATAAATTGTTACTACGTAGTCACACAGAATAATAATAATAATAATACCAAATAAAAAAAAAATGTGGACAATCTCACTCTAGGACCTAGAGTGAGATTGTCCACAAATTTTTTTTGCTGCTTTGCGGGCTGGATGACCTAGAGTCTTGGTCATCCAGCCCAAATTAAGCTATTATAACCTTGTGCTATAGGATCTACTCGACTGATATCATACTTATATTATTTCTTCATACATGCATATTATACACTAGCTGACCCGCGCAACTTCGTTTGCGCCACATGAGAGTGGGAAAGAGAGAGGTATGGTATTAATATTTCGAGTATTATAATGTTTCCCGTTGCATTTACCCCCGTCGCGCTTATTCCCGTCGCGTCGCTTGTATTCATTAGAGCTGAACCGCATATCTTAGTTTGCGTCACAGTGAGAAGGAAAGGAGTTAAAGTGATATAATGTTTCCCGTCGCTTTTACTTCCACCCATCCGTTTTTCGGTATGGAACTCATCGTGTGCGAGTCCGACTCGCACTTGGCCGGTTTTTATCGTTCAGTTGACTGGCTGCCACTGCAGACCAAGTTTACTCCCGTCGCGTCGCTCATACTTAATAAGAGAGTTATTTTAAGTAAACCTTAAAAGATAGGAAAAGCTGTTAAGGACTTTTTAAATAACTTTTTAAGAGGAACAATTTTGTAATACACAATTTTTACGTAACTTTAACTATTTATGCAGCGTCCGCAATGGAAGCTCTCAAAAGAAAGAAATAATCCCCGTTCTCGAAACATTATTCATGACTGCTCCGCTCCTATTCGTCTTAGCGTGATGCTATATCTCCATTAGGCAACCTCAATAAATGGACTATTAAACTGTATAATAATTTTTGAAATGCAACCAGTAGTTTCTGAGATCCTAGGACAAACAAATTCTTCAGTTTCATTAAATCGTGAGCGAACTTTAAGAGTTAGACAAATTAGGTTATTGTGAGCGAACCTTAAAAGATAGACATATGCTGTCGCGGCAGACTTCTTTTAGAACTTTTTAAGAGAAACAATTTTCTAATACACAATTTTTACCTAACTGTAACCATTTACGCAGCGTACGCCTCGGAAGCTCTCAGACGGTAAAAAATATTTCCCGTTTTCAAAACATTCTTGATTGCTGCTCCGCTCCTATTCGTCTTAGCGTAGATGTTATATAGCCTATAGCCATCCTCGATAAATGGACTATCAAACTGTAAAAGAATTTTTGAAATCCAATTAGTAGTTCCTGAGATCCTAGCGTTCAAACAAACATACAAACAAACAAACTCTTCAGCTTTATAATATTAGTATGGATAGTAAACACCCAAACTCCGAAACAAACATTTGAACAGAATCTGGACACATAAGTCTTTGCTGATGCCAGTTCACGGCACAGAGAAATTGTCGCCACGTATACTGCCGAAACTTTTACTATACATCAACTTCTTCAATTTCAACCAGACACGACGTCAGCCTTCATGTCCAGAAGCATTTTCGTGCATCTGGATTGAGATGCGCCAAACCATCAAAGAAAATTTAAATGTCTGACGTTTATAGTGAAAAAAGATTATGATTTTCAAAGAACTTTGATGAGTACATCATTGTTATACCTACCTACTATAATATAATTGTATAGGTTATATTATTTAGTGACGAAAAGTTCTTAATGAGTCTGATAAGAATGGACGCAAAATCTTGTGAAAACAAACAGGTGAACAGTATTTACAAAACTCACTATTCATCATGCTTATAATAAGTGCTTTAAAAAATTCTTGGCCAATTCCACCCTTCCAAGATACAAGCATGCTTTTGCACCGCCAAGAAAACTCCAATTACCTACTGTAGCGCCAATTTTCTACCTTCCCATCTCCAAAAGTTGACATCTCCAGTGACGTTCAGTTCCGTAGTCATTTGGAGGACAAGGTCAAGCTGGCGCCAAGAAGCTAAGTGTGCTCCACAGGGCGCGGCGGTACTTCTCTGCCTCGCAAACACTGCTTCTGTATAAGTCGCAAGTGCGGCCCGCATGGAGTACTGCTGTCACCTCTAACCTCAAAATGTCAAAACATTGACTTGATTTCATTGATTTTGACAGTTTGATGACATTTTGAGGTTAGAAACCGCCGCGGAAAAACGCAGATGAGGCCTCGCACTAAGACAGATGAGTAGAAAAATATAGTATGACAAATCATTGAATTTTTTACTATCCTGAGTAGGTATTTTAAATGAAAATAAACTATCATAGAGAAGTTATTTGGTGTCGAAATGATTGTAAGAACACTGTATGACTCCTGGATACTGGAATATAATCAGGGTGAATACTCAATTGCAAGTAACTATAGATTTATAGGATCAAATGTGTTTGTTTACATTTTTGCGCAAAGCTATTGAAATTCAGTATAACATTTAGTTGACCGTACTACGGCCGACACTCGGCTCGGACGCGGCATTGTATGAACACACTCACGCTATACCGAGTGGCAAGGCAACCGAGTAACCGCCGAGCAACGGACAACGGCAAAGCTCGGAAACAACTCGGTCCCGCCTCGGCTCGGACACGTCACGATCTAGCATGAGTCATCCTAGTCATGTCTACATAGAAGTCTTTTGGGTTAGAGGCCTCATCCACGTACAATAATATTGATCAGTATATAAATAAATTGACCGTGTAGGGGTAATATTGATATTTGAACAGACTATACTCGGACGGAAATAAATATTGATGCAATGTTATTGAGTCAATAATATAGCAGGTGTATGGGGCCTCTTACGACTTACAACTACAAGGCGCTTCAATCATAGAGCAACGCGAACTCTTGTAAAAGCGCGAGCTGCTCAGTGGCTTCAATTAATAATAGCCTAAACAACTTCAAAATAAACTTTATTTTAATTTCAATTCACAGTCGATAAGTAATCTGAATTTTAATCTGGGCAGTTTAAACTCATCTTTTCATAAGACATTATTCTTGTTTTAATTTATTCACATATATGGGAGGCGCTTGGGGAATGAGACCAGCCGTTGTCACCATGCTTATTGTATCCTGCAACAGATATAATATTTTTACAAGCTGTAGGTACTATACCTATTTACCTTTGCACCCTTTCGGTTTTATTACAAAACATGCTTTAACTATAGTACTATACTAAATACACTCGAGAGCAATGAATCCGGGTCACTTAAAGAATGTTAAAAATCTCGGAAACTAAAAATGATAGGTTAATGCAATAAATTGTATTTTATAGACAATGTAATACTCCTTAAATGAAAGTAAAAAAAATATGAGTCACCATACATTTTATTAACACAAAATTACATAAAGAAAAAACTGCTGATCTCTCCTTAAAACAAAAATAGGAAACATGAAATTTTTGAACTTTATTACGATTTTCTTGAATTTTAATACTTCGTATTGCCTCCTCGTGCTTCCATTACTGCGTTTACGCGGTTTGGCATGCTGTACACCAAGTTCCTTATACGATTTTGGGGAATATTCTCCCATTCCTCTGTGAGAGCAATTTTGAGCTCACGAAGCGTGATTGGGGGAGGGTTTCGTTGTTTTACGCATCTGCCTAGCTCGTCCCAAGCATGCTCGATCGGGTTGATATCCGGGCTGCGCGCTGGCCACTCCATACGAGTAATGTTCATCTCTTGAAGGTAGTCATTCACAATCCTACCTGTATGAGGTCGGGCATTGTCATGCATAAATATAGCATCCTCACCTAAATTGACCATAAATGGACCAACGTGATCATTGAGGATTTCTTCCACATATCTTACGCTAGTTAAAGAGCCGTTTTCTATGATCACCAGCTCTGTGCGACTTTCAGAAGAAATTCCGGCCCACACAAGTACAGACCCACCACCGTAGGCTACTTTTTCTTCGATGCATGCTTGCTTGAATCTTTCCCCTGGTCTTCGATACACTCTGTGTCTTCCATCGTGCTTGTAGAGCATAAATTTTGATTCGTCGGAGAACATAACTTTTGACCAATCTTCAATACTCCAATTTACGTGGCTCTGGGCATACCTTAGTCTCGAAATACGATGCCCACGCTCCAGTTTAGGGCCGTTTGCAGGTCTAAGGGGTTTTAAGTTAGATTCAGCAAGCCGACGTCTTACTGTCCATGCACTTGGGTTACTTCCTCCGAGGCGTCGAAACTGATTGGTGAGTTCAGTTCCTGTGAGAAAGCGATTTCGAAGCATGGTGTTCACCAAGTATCGGTCTTCTCGTGCTGTGGTACACCTGGTTCTGCCCGTTCCTGGTCTGCGTAGGTTAGAACCAGTTTCTTCGTAACGTCGGAGAACTCTTTGTACTGTTGACAGCGACACACCGACAGTCCTGGCTGTATCGCGCTGACTCCGGCCGGTTTCCAGCATTGTAAGTATTCTGGTGCATTCTTCAGGCGTAAGCGACATAATTTCAGCTTGATTAATGAATATAGAGCACTATCAACATGGTTTATGTACCCACATAAATGACAGATTACAAACAAAAGCAACACCAAATGCTGTAATTTCGTAGTTCCATCTTCGAAAGTGGCCCTTTTTCAAATTTGATTTTTTTATGATATAACTTTACAATAACTAAGAAGTTTTAATACCTTCATTTAAGGAGTATTACATTGTCTATTAAATACAATTTATTGCATTAACCTAGCATTTTTAGTTTCCGAGATTTTTAGGATTCTTTAAGTGACCCGGATTCATTGCTCTCGAGTGTATATGTAGAAAAATAATATATACAGGATGGAATTTAAAGGAATGTTTCCTTGCAGTAAAACTTGCCATTATCAATATTATGGGTACTTTCCCTCCAACTACCGTCTTTAAATTCCACCCTGTAGAGCTTCCATGTCATTCTCACAAGTTCATTTAGTCTCAAAATCGGAGGTTTTTAAGGATTGTTGACTAGGATTCCAGTGCCAGGTTGGACGATGATGATCATCATCATCATGATGATTTAGGTTTATGGAAGAATATTCAAAATTCCTGCTTCAGACAACTTGGCTCTGCAGAGACATGTAATTTTTACCAGCGTTGGATTGGCCGTATAGTCGAGGCGGCATTTGCCAACCGGGCCCTAGCCTGCACGGCTCACCCACAGACCTGGCTGAAGGTTAGAAGCCCGAGCACTCTAGGTCCCAGCTCTTGCGACTTAAATGTAAAACTAGGTTGTACCTCTCTAATTGTAATTGTATGTAAAATTAGAGAGGAATGAAGAACGCACGTATCGGAAAAACGAGTTCTAGAGTCGTCACTTGACAAATGTAGGGTGAGACGACCTCACGTCAGATGGACCGACGACCAAAAAAAGGTTACAGCCTGGAACTGGATGTGGAAAACGGAGGACCGTACGTTGTGGCGTAAATTGAGAGAGGCCTACATCAGATGAAGGTAGTAGTAGGATCAGATGTACCTACGTGTATAAATAAGTAATAAATAAATATTCAAGGACATTTCACACAACGCTATCTGGTCCCAAAGTAAGCTAGGAATAATCAGCTTGTGTTATGGCTATCAGACCACGGATATTAATAGGTACTTATTTACTTTTTTTTTAAATTACATTCATATTATACATGTTTCTATGTATAATATGAATGTAATTAAATTAAAAACACCCAGACTCTTGAGACAAACATTTATGGGTCACACAAATATTTGTCTCCGGTGGGAATCGAACCCACGACCTCCAGCGCCGCAGGCGGTATCACTACCGACTGCGCCACAGAGGCAGTCAACGTGTATTATGCTAGAATTGCTAGATTCTAGCAGTAGGACTGCCATAGGTTAATTTGATTGATTTTTTTTGACATTCACACACAAAATCATTTAGCCCAAATTAAGCTAGTATAAGCTTGTGCTATGGGATCTAGACGTCTGATAGACATACTTATTTCATTTTCTAAATACATACATATACATATTATACATATTATTATTTATAGCACTTGTTACACGGGCCGCCCCGGTATCTCTCAGGCCGCAGTGGAAGAAAGTCGTGAACAGCTTGTGTCTGAAATCGAGGCTACTCTTACTAGAGTGTCCGATTGGGGTGGACAAAATCTTGTCCAGTTTAACCCTTCCAAGATACAAGCGTGTATATTCACTGCTAAGAAAACCCCATTTACTGTAGCGCCACAATTTCAGGGCACATCTCATACTATCTCTGAAAGCATTCGGATCCTTGGCGTTGACATCTCCAGAGAGGTTCAATTCCAGAATCATTGCGAGAACAAGGCTAAGCTGGCGTCCTAGAAGCTCGGTGTGCTCTGCAGAGTGCGGCGGTACTTTACTGCAGCGCAAAAACTGCTTCTCTATAAGTCGCAAGTGCGGCCGCACATGGAGTAGGTACTGCTGTCACCTCTGGGCGGGAGCACCAGAATATCAGCTTCGTCCATTTGACTCGGTGCAAAGGCGAGCTGTGAGAGTTGTCAACGATCCTATGCTTACAGGTGATGTGGAACCTCTTCGCGGCAGTAGAGACTTTGCCTCCTTATGCGTGTTCTACCGCCTGTACAATGGTGTGTGCTCTGAGGAATTGTTTGATAAGATGCCCACGGCTACGTTCTATCATCGCACCGCTCGCCACAGACAGGGAGTTCATCCTCCTACTCTACGTCCGGAGCGTTCGAGCACGGTTAGATCCGATAGAGGCTTTCTTCCGCGCATGCTTAGGTTGTGGAATGATCTCCCTGCCTCGGTTTTCCCAAACGCCTACAGTATGGGGTTCTTCAAAAGGGGTCTTAGAAGGCTTTTACGGTAGTATAAAAAAATACATAGAAAACACCCAAACTCCGAAACAAACATTTGTGAATCACACAAATATTTGGACCGACTCAGGAATCGAACTTAGGACCTCCGGCGCCACGGAGCGGTATCACTGCCGACTACGCCACAAGTGAAGAAGAAGTAGATTGAGTATTTACTGATAGTACGAGTACCTCCATTCCCATCTACCATGATCTAATCTCGGGCCCCAGGCTTGTGGTCACCCACCCGGGCCCTTCCGGCCCAGTCCGACTCTGAATTTTACAATATACTTAATATTAGGGTACACTACATTAATACAAAAAACTTAATTCCGAAAGTCACAATCACGAATTTCATAATTCCGAATTTCATAAGTCCGAATGATTCGAAATCCCGAAAGTCAAAAATCCGATGTTTCATAAATCCTTTTTATTAAAAGTCATAATTTTAAAATTCCGAATGTTTACAATTCCGACTGTCTGAATGCCGAATTTCAAGAAACCGAACCGTTAAATTCCGAATCATGAAAAATTCGCCATATTATAAATACGAACTCCGATTATCAAAAATCCGAAATATCATAAATATGAAGGGTGAATGTCGTTTCCACCCGTTCCTGTTTTAACTCGAAAACTTATCATTAAAAACGATTATTTATGTTCCCGATTCCACCAGTTTTTTTAATAAAGTATAGTCAAGTCTAACTACCGAAAATATTATTTCCAAGTGAGTGGAAGTCAAACGACCAAACAAAAAAAAATAACCCGAGTCGGGGTACTCTGAGTCGGGGTGTTAACCATTCACTTATTATGGTTAACAACTCGACTCGGATAGGTTAGGTTAGAAGGCTAAGGCGGGAGCGAAGCGGAGCGGAGCTCCGGCCTTAGCCATCGTGGTTATTTTTTTTGTTTTGTCGTTTGCCTTCCACTCACTTGGAAATAATATCTTCGGTAGTTAGACTTGACCGTACTTTATTAAAAAAACTTTAACAGTGAATTTTCGGATATTTGAAATTCTGAATAATGTTTTTCGGGAAAATAACAGTCCGGTCTTTTGATTATTCGTACTAATGAAATTAGGAAAAATAAAAATTCGTACTTATGACTTTCGGATAAATGAATATCGTCCTTTTGAATATTCGGAGCTTTGTTTCTTAGGAATTATATTCTTCGGAATTTTGAACATCGGAATATTGAAATTCGGAAAAACATATTTCGGAATTTTTGGGTGTTCCCATAATATTATATAGCCATGCTCCCTAAAGTAGTAGACAGCGTCCACTTTTCACCATTTATATTAGGTTCCACGTAAAAGGTGACGAGAATATTGCCGGGATGAAATGGACAGGCGCAGTACGACAATTTTTTCAGCCTTCAAATTGGCATAACGACTTTCATGTTGTTAGTAACCGGGAGCTTAACGGACTAAGATAGGGGACCAACATGATCCAAACAGTTTTTATTTTAAAAGCCGTTTGATTAAAACCAGGGTAAAGCTAAAATCCTATCCTACTTCCTACTAATCCTACTAATATTATAAATGTGAAAGTTTGTGAAGATGTTTGGATGTTTGTTACTCAATCACGCTCTAACTAACTCTAAGATAGCTTGTAGTCTGGAATAACACAAAGGCTACTTTTTATCCCAGGAAAATGTTCCCACGGGAAGCGGGAACAGGTACCGAATTTCACGCAGGTGAAGCCGCGAGCATCATCTAGTAAATGAATAAAAACTGTAGGACATTATGTGTAGATCCAAAAGGAAACATCCAAACGCCGAAACAAACATTTGTAGATTACTTAAATATTTAGTCTGATCCGATTCAAACCCGACACATGAGCTTGACAGTCGGATACGCGACCGCGCCACCGATACATTAAAGCCGCAATGCTCGAAAGAGACTTATCTTGGGGTGCACTTTATACTAGTAAATATTCTTCGATTTGATCTGATAAAACTATGTTATTTTTAATAATAAAACTACCTATATTATTGTAATTTATTAGATACTCTTACTTTTTTAACGTATCAAAACCACAGACTTACAATAAGTAGCAGACAAAGCATTAGAGATTGAAAAGTACGCCAAAACTAACACATATAAAAACCACACACACTAACGCAACTACAGGGAAGGAGTTAGCCGCCTAGTTCAATAAGATTTATTATTTTAATGAAATAAGAGTATCTTAAAATACCTCTTTTAAGGTTCCGTAGCCAAATGGCAAAAAACGGAACCCTTATAGATTCGTCATGTCTGTCTGTCTGTCCGTCCGAATGTCACAACCACTTTTCTCCGAAACTATAAGACCTATGCACTTGAAACTTGGTAAGTAGATGTATTCTGTGAACCGCATTAAGATTTTTAAATATACCTAACTAGAAAAAAGCAGTAAATTTTGGGGGTCCCCATACTCAGAACTGGAACGAAAAGATTTTTTTTCATCAAACCCATACGTGTGGGGTATACATAGATAGGTCTTCAAAAATGCTATTGGGGCTAAAGCACCTTTAGAAAAAAATGATGTTACAAAACATCATTTTTTTCTAAAGGTGCTCCCTCACCGGGAGCATTCGCGCGTAATGTAATGTTACGAGTCGAGAATTACAGCCAGTGTGGGAGGTGAACCGAGCATTGCAATGCGCACCTTGTAATGATGCAAGACGAGGTTACAACTGTGAGGCAGGTGATCCGAGCATTGCAATGCGCGCCTTGTAATGATACAATGTGTAACGTTTTGATCCAACTCGTAACATCAATGCTTTTTTTTTGTTGCAGCTGGCCGGCCGCACACTGGTCCGGATTATAAATAGGTGGCCATACGATCTAAGATGTCAAACGCTTTTGGGAAAAAAATAGTAGTACGAGTACGAATTTCAGGTTAATTTTGCAATCCAATATGGCCACCGCGCCACCGTTGTAAAATTTCATGTTGCATATCATATAGGGGGTTTTTTGGTATGCTGAGTACGAATTTTGGGTTAATTTTGCAATCCAATATGGCCGCCGCGCCGAATTCACAAAATTTCATGATGGGTTGATACCCATCATGAAATTTTCCATTAATCCTCCTTAAATGATTTTAAGGAGGATTTTGGAACGCTGAGTACGAATCTCATGATAATTTTGCAATCCAATATGGCCGCCGCGCCGAAATCACAAAATTTCATGATGGGTATCGTCTAAGAGGTTTTTTGGTATGCTGAGTACGAATCACATGATAATTTTGCAATCCAATATGGCCGCCGCGCCGAAATCACAAAATTACATGATGGGTATCGTCTAAGGGGTTTTTTGTATGCTGAGATCGAATCACATGATAATTTTGCAATCCAATATGGCCGCCACGCCGAAATCACAAAATTTCATGATAGGTATCGTTTAAGGAGTTGTTTGGTATGCTGAGTACGATACACATGATAATTTTGCAATCCGATTTGGCCGCCGCGCCGAAATCACAAAATTTCATGATGGGTATCGTCTAAGGGGTTTTTTTGTATGCTGAGATCGAATCACATGATAATTTTGCAATCCAATAGGGCCGCCACGCCGAAATCACAAAATTTCAAGATGGGTATCGTTTAAGGGGTTTTTTGGTATGCTGAGTACGATACATATGATAATTTTGCAATCCGATTTGGCCGCCGCGCCGAAATCACAAAATTTCATGATGGGTATCGTCTAAGGGGTTTTTTGTATGCTGAGATCGAATCACATGATAATTTTGCAATCCAATATGGCCGCCACGCCGAAATCACAAAATTTCATGATGGGTATCGTTTAAGGAGTTTTTTGGTATGCTGAGTACGATACACATGATAATTTCCATTAATCCTCCTTAAATGATTTTAAGGAGGATTTTGGAACGCTGAGTACGAATCTCATGATAATTTTGCAATCCAATATGGCCGCCGCGCCGAAATCACAAAATTTCATGATGGGTATCGTCTAAGAGGTTTTTTGGTATGCTGAGTACGAATCACATGATAATTTTGCAATCCAATATGGCCGCCGCGCCGAAATCACAAAATTACATGATGGGTATCGTCTAAGGGGTTTTTTGGTATGCTGAGTACGAATCTCATGATAATTTTGCAATCCAAGATGGCGGCCGCGCCGAAATCACAAAATTTCATAATGGGTATCGTCTAAGGGGTTTTTTTGTATGCTGAGTACGAATCACATGATAGTTTTGAAATCCAATATGGCCGCCACGCCGAAATCACAAAATTTCATGATGGATATCGTATAAGGGGTTTTTTGGTATGCCGAGTACGAACTTTGGGTTAATTTAGCAATCCAAGATGGCTGTCGCGCCAGCGTTGCAAAATTTCATGTTGCATATCGTAGAAGGGGTTTTTTGGTATGCTGAATACGAATTTTAGGTCAATTTTGCAATCCAAGAGGGCCGCCGAACCACCGTTGTAAAATTTCATTTTGGATATCGTGAAAGGGGTTTTTTGGTATCTCAGCATACTGACAGAAATCTCGCAACAGTGGCGCGGTGGCCATATTGGATTGCAAAATTATCATGAGATTCGTACTCAGCGTACCAAAATCCCCCTTAAATAATACCCATCATGAAATTTTGTGATTTCGGCGCAGCGGCCATAATTGATTACAAAATTATCATGTGATTCGTACTCAGCACACAAAAAAACCCCTTAGACGATACCCATCATGAAAGTTTGTGATTTCGGCGCGGCGGCCAAATCGGATTGCAAAATTTTGTGAATTCGGCGCGGCGGCCATATTGGATTGCAAAATTAACCCAAAATTCGTACTCAGCATACCAAAAAACCCCCTATATGATATGCAACATGAAATTTTATCCATTTCGGTCTATGATCCGATTCAAAATCGCAATAAAAACCATTTCTGCTAATAGTTTTGCACCAATTTTTTTAAAACCTTCTCCTGACAGAAACAAACACAACAAAAAAGAATTTGCGAAATCGGTCCAGCATTTCACGCGTGATGCCGTGACCACGGAAATCGGGCTTCATTTTTATATATTGTATACTCAATATCATCGAAGATTACAGGCAATATATTAAAATGCAATTCTGAACGAATTAAATGCTGAATCACAGTTTGCCACACTTATTTTTATGTTAGCATTAAATTTAATCTTAAAAAGAAGTGCCTGAGTTTGGCCCCTACATTAATGAGAGGTATCTAATACGTCAAACTGCAGCATCGGCAGCTTAAACCTTTCAAAAACCAGGCGGACGTCATTTTTTTTAACATGTCATGTATAGTGTTGCTATACGTGTAGAAACGAGATAGCAGCATTCACTAACCCCTTAGAGTGAGCGGAATAGAAAGACCAACGCACACAAACATAATTAACTAGCTGACCCGCGCAACTTCGTTTGCGTGATAAATGAAGAACCGTTCGACCGATTTTGTGCTTACTTCACATAAACCATCTACTAAATAGTTCGAACAAAGCCTAAACATTTGGTTTGGATAGGTGAGCCCGTTCTTGAGTTATAAAATTACAACGAAAAGTGGCATTGATTTTTATATATATAGATGTTTCGTCTGCTACTTATTGTACGTCTGTGATCAAAACACGATTAGGAATACTTTGTTCGATCAAAATCGCTCTCGAAAAATGAGATAAATTGCAAAAATCTTAACAAGTAATGTACTTTTTTTATCTAAATAAATGAGTTTAATTCTCATAAAACAAAAAATAGATATAGGTCTTTAGAACAATATTTTACGTCTAGATTTTTTCTTAAAACCCTTCAGATTTTATAACAGTACTAGCTGATGCGCGCGGCTTCGCCCGCGTGTAATTTGGTTCCCGTTCCTGCTTCCCGTGGGAACATTTTCCCGGAATAAAAAGTAGCCTATGTGTTATTCCAGACTATACTCTATCACTGTACCAAATTTCAGCCAGATCCATTCGGCCGTTAGAGCGTGATTGAGTAACAAACATCCAAACATCTTCACAAACTTTCACATTTATAATATTAGTAGGATTATAATGTACTAGCTTTTGCCCGCGACTACGTACGTATAATGTATTAAAATCGAATGAAATCCGGCAAAAGCGTACGCTGCAATCGTTCGAATTGCCTAAGGATTTGTCAAGGTCGACCATTGCAGCCTTAATATATGAAGCTGTATGAAGAACAACCAACCTTATTCGTTTCTCCACTAGACTCCAGTTCATCAATCGCTCGTTGCAAGTAAGGTATGAGACCCACTTCGGTGGTTTTGGATTTCAAAGCTGTGTCCAGGTCCTCCCTCGTCCACGTTGATATATCCATTGCCGTGATTGTCACCTTTATACCACCCTGTAAAATAAATTTTCGGCAGTGAGGCATAGAATATGTCATGAACATTATAAAATTGAAAGAACCTAGAATCTTGGAGAAGAAAGTCGAAAGGTTTTTGAGTGACCATACTAGCTGTTCCCCGCGGCTTTGTACACGTAGAAGTCGTTATCGCGTAAAATCAGTGCACTCTGCGTAGTTGGTTAAAAACTAGCCTATGTCCTTCCCTTGGAATCAAACTATCTCTATACGAAATTTCATCTAAATCGGTTCAGCGGTTTAGGCGTGAAAGCGTAACCGACAGATAGAGTTAATTTCAAACTTTGAACAGATGATCCACGTGACCTAGTGACGTAGTTTAATGCGACAGTCAGAGACTACAGACAAAGTCTCTTCATAAGCTCCTCTGCACTCTATTTTATAGAAGGGGCTAAAAGTTCTTCATCCACAAACTAGTATACTAACCTCATCAACGCCCAAAGACTCTCTCTGTGAGTAGAGATCAAAGGCTCTTAATATTACCATGCTGTATTCATTAGTTGGGGAAAAAATATTTTCTTGGATAACATGTCTTTCATGCTCTAGCTCCTTTGCAGTCCACGTCGCAGCACCCCCCGGAGACGGTACTATAACTTGCGAGAAATTCTGAAAAAAAGGGGAATAGGTATGATTTTATTTACATCGTATTTTATTACTTACTAGCGGACGTCACGCGATTTCACCCGCGTAGTTCCCGTTCCTGTGGGAATACAGGAATAAAATATAGCCTATGTTCACCGCAAAGAGTGTAGCTTTCCAACAAAGATAGAATTTTTCAAATCGGTCCTGTAGTTCCGGAGCATATTCGTTACAAACAAACAAACAAAAAAAAACAAATCTTTCCTCTTTATAATATTAGTATAGATGTAAACCTACTAGCAGTCCCGTTGAGTGCAGCGATCGAGTCTCCGATTCGACAGTATAGATGATTTTGATTTTAGGGCGTATGTCTGTATGTCAGTTTCTTAACTGAATTAGTTATGATATGATATTATTAGTACCTACATATAGATCGATGATTGTAAGTAGGTACTGTAACAATCTTACCAGCTACTAATGTTGTTGGCAACCGGAACCAATGGATTTACGTGCCCTCTGAAGCACGTAAACGCTCGTAAATGGAGATGTCACAAAGTGGTCATTTATTTTACAGGTATTGTAGCTTTGTAGCTTCGCAAGCGCTCGTGGCTCTGCGGACTCAGTGTTCTGTAAACGATCACTGCAGTAAGCAACTTTCACTATGGCCGGTCCATGGATGGGTGACCATCCATGTGATCACTTTGTGACATTTATTTGAACGTTTCCGTGCTTCGGAAGGCACGTTAATCCGTTGGTCCCGGATGCCAGTAAAATGGTAGTCGTTAAGCCAAGTTAAAGGCTTTATTTCAACAGCAGGCAGTCACAACCTGCGCCTGTCCATTTAAACACGGCAATACGGCTCACCACCTATTACGTGGGACAAATTATACAAAGGTGAAATGTGGGCATATAATATGCCTCTGCCTACCCCTTCGGGGATAAAGGCTTGACTATATGTATGTATGTATGTATGTAGCTTCGCAACAGTGAAAGACCGACTTTTCAAATCGGTTCATTCGTGTCGGAGTCTATTCAATGCAAACAAACAAACAATAGAATCTTTGCTCTTAATAATATTAGTATAGATAAAGTGCTACATACATCATTACCCTTATACAAGTTTTCCATGATCGTATTAAGGGCCATAATAAAGTACGGTTGCAGAGCAGGATTTTCTTTTCTTTGAATTGCCGTAGACAGCTGTGATAAGGTCATGGTCCTCACTGTCGGGTAGCTGGCTGCCACCGCCAGAATAACCGATAAAACGATGAGTGCCTTCATGGTTTCTGTAAATAACAAAACAATCAATACCTAGTTCATGTTTCTCGATGATGTAACACTTAATGAATGTTAACACTCTGTGTGTAGGTAATACCTAGGTAAAAGGTACTCATTACATAATTAACTAGCTGACCAGCGCAACTTCGTTTGCGTCACATAAGAGAGAGTAAATCACCCGTTCTCGTCGCATTTCTTCTGAGTGACCAAAAAAGCGCATAAAAAAGCGCGCTGAAACGGGATAAAGTCCTATGTCCGTCTCCTGGTTCTAAGCTACCTCCCCACCAATTTTCAGCCAAATCGGTATAGCCGTTCTTGAGTTTTAAATAGTGTAACTAACACGACTTTCTTTTATATTTATGGACTAGCTGTGCCCGCGACTTCGTCCGCGTGGAAAGTAAAAAAAAAAGTAGCCTAAGTTACTCCTTATTACATAAGCTTTTTGCCAGTGAAAGTCCCGTCCAAATCGGTCCAGCCGTTCCAGAGATAGCCGGAACAAACAGACAGACAGACAGACAAAAAATTAAAAATATATATTTTGGTATGTGTACCGTACCTATATACATTCATTTGCATGTAGTAGAAAGCGGTTATTTTAATATTACAAACAGACACTCCAATTTTATTTATTTGTATAGATATAGATACATTATTAAAACGTGTAGGTACCTACTTATAATATTAATACGCTTTTATTAGGTCGTCGTGTATGTAACTAACAATGTAATGGAATCTAAGGAAACTAATTTAACCATCTTCCAAAGATCGTAGCGTCATGAAAATTGGCAACTGTATGTAGTTCTGATGACAATACAATAATATGGTACTGTCAAACTGATATGATGATGGAGTCGGAAGATAGGCACAGAAAACAAGTGGAATCTAAGGTAGCCAATTTAACCAGCTTCCAAGGATCGTAGAGTCATGAAAATTGGCAGCTGTATGTAGTTCTGATGATAATACAATAATATGGTACTATCAAACTGATATGATGTTGGAGCCGGAAGATAGGCACTGAAACTTTGACGAAAAAAGTGGAATCTAAGGTAGCTAATTAAACCAGCTT
The DNA here is from genome assembly GCA_933228765.1 of Miltochrista miniata. Lineage (NCBI taxonomy): Eukaryota > Metazoa > Arthropoda > Insecta > Lepidoptera > Erebidae > Miltochrista > Miltochrista miniata. Next base: position 10,664,008 of record OW121765.1, read on the forward strand.
CCAAGGATCGTAGCGTCATGAAAATTGGCAGCTGTATGTAGTTCTGATGACAATGCAATAATATGGTACTGTCAAACTGATATGATGATGGAGTCGGAAGATAGGCACAGAAAACAAATGGAATCTAAGGTAGCTAATTTAACCAGCTTCCAAGGATCGTAGAGTCATGAAAATTGGAAGCTGTATGTAGTTCTGATGACAATACAATAATATGGTACTGTCAAACTGATATGATGTTGCAGCCGGAAGATAGGCACTGAAACTTCGTGGTGGAATATCGTATTACATCTGTTTTTTGATTCGTCAGAAAAGTCTTGTAATGAACTTTGACCAGGCTTAGGTTTCAAGGTTATAACAAACCTTTTTTTAATTGACTTGTAAAACTATGCAATGGAATCTCAGGTAACTAATTTAAGCATCTTCCAATGATCGTAGCGTCATGAAAATTGGCAGATGTTTGTAGTTCTGATAACAATACAATAATATGGTGCTGTCATCGCGATCGAAGCGCTCGTGGCCCCGCGGACTCAGTGTTCTGTAAACGATCACTGCAGTAAGCAACTTTCACTATGGCCGGTCCATGGATGGGTGACCATCCATGTGATCACTTTGTGACATTTATTTGAGCGTTTCCGTGCTTCGGAAGGCACGTTAAGCCGTTGGTCCCGGTTGCCAGTAAAATGGCAGTCGTTAAGCCAAGTTGAAGGCTTTATTTCAACAGCAGGCAGTCACAACCTGCGCCTGTCCATATAAACACGGCAATACGGCTCACAACGTATTACGTGGGACAAATTTGGTGAAATGTGGGCATATAATATGCCTCTGCCTACCCCTTCGGGGATAAAGGCGTGATGATGAACCTGAATGGTGCTGTCAAACTAATCTCATGATAGAGTCGTAATATATGAACTGTAACTTCATGATTGAACATCGTATCATAGCTGTGTTTGGATTTGTTAGAAAAGTCGTGTAATGAACTTAGACCACGTTATAACAAACCTGTTATGTATTGAAGTTAATATTGAATGTAAATATTGGAGTATATATTGACATAGGTACCTGCATAAAATGTATATGTATTAGAGTAATAATGAAATATTTTCACATTAGTCGAACTCAGACAAAACACCATGTAATTCAGAAATCCCTTCTAATATTATAAATGCGAAAGTAACCACCACTGAACCGATTTTGATGAAATTTGTTATTATATAATAGTTTGAGTTTAAGGGAAGGGGCATAGGCTACCTTTTAACTGACTGCGCGAAAGGAGGGTAATGATTTTATGCGATAACGACTTCTACGCGGATGAAGCCGTAGGGAACAGCTAGTAAAGGTATAAATGTTGTGACTAAAAAGTATTAAATAAATAAATGGTTTAAAATACCCTAGAAAAATACGCTTTTATAATGCACGAAAAAACCAAAAATAAATTATGGATCGGTCAAGATGCCTCTATTTCTGGGCTGAAGTGTAAACTATGTGCTTTAAGTTATAATATTTGATTGTAAAAGCGTGGGGCGCTAGAACAAGAAAGACTTTTTTGTAAGCAAATTCCTATTAATACTAATCCTTATATAATAAAAATCCTGGCGAAAGCTGCATGAGGTCGCACAAGAGAGCACAACGTTTATGCTGCCAAAGGGAACGCCCATTCTTTCAGGCAATTAAGTAGATACATGAGGGGAATACGTTAACAGTGGCAAAATGTAGAGTTCTTGTTCGAGAACGAGATATCTTTGGTTACCGTTAAAAACCCGCTTGGGGATATATGCGTTTGTATTCATATTACATGATTACTACATATTGTACTAAATATCTCGGAATGCCGAAACTTTAAGGACCTACCTATGAATTATCTAATAGAGATCCGTAACGGTAATAGGTTTCCTCCTATAACGCGGGCGTCACAAAAAACTGGCAAAAGTGGGTGTTGAAAATGCGTAGGCGTAATTAACTGCTTTACTTTACAAGTAAGTATGTTATGCATTTCAATTAAAGCTTATCATCATTAATACATTTCCGAAATTTAAAATGATATTAACAATAGTAAAAGTCACAATAGATATATAAAAGCGTGACAGTGTAAATTAATAGTTTAAAAACACGAGAAAAACACGCTTTTATAAATGTGACCTTATCCTTAATCTGACAAGACATCATGCAGCTTCCCCCAGGAAAGTCTTTCCTGTTCCAGCGCCCCACGCTTTTGCAATCAAATATTTTAACTAAAAGCACATAGTTTACATTTCAGCCCAGAAATAGAGGCATCTTGAACGATCCATAATTTATTTTTGGTTTTTTCGTGCATTATAAAAGCGTATTTTTCTAGGGAATTTTAAACCATTTATTTATATCTCACAAAAATAAAGTACCTATCCACGGTGGAAATAGAGAAGTCTTCGAAAACTGCAAATAGTACAACCAGAGTTTAATTCTACTATAATTCTACTATGGTACAACAATCAAAACTTGATAACGTTCTTTGACCTTACTATGTGTGCGCGATAAGTTGAGGCACGCTAGGGAACAAAATGTTTATATACGTATTTTATTTGTTTAACAATTTATATGTACCTACCATACCAGTCTAGAGACGCTGAAGAGTTAGCTAAGAGCAACCTTCACCCATATGATAACCAGAGAGATATTTTTTTATCACTTTTCATACATGCACGAACTTATCTATGACTAGCGGACGTCATGCGGTTTCACCCGCGTAATTACTGTTCCCGTGGGAATACGGAAATAAAATATAGCCTATATGTTCACCGCAAAGAGTGTAGCTTCGCAACAGTGCAAGAATTTTTCAAATCGGTCCAGTAGTTTCGGAGCCTATTCGACGCAAAGAAACAAACATTCAAATCTTTTCTCTTTATTAATACGCTTTTATTAGGTCGTCGTGTATGTAACTAACAATGTAATGGAATCTAAGGAAACTAATTTAACCATCTTCTAAGGATCGTAGCGTCATGAAAATTGGCAGATGTATGTAGTTCTGATGACAATACAATAATATGGTACTGTCAAACTGATATGATGATGGAGTCGGAAGATAGGTACTGAAAACAAGTGGAATCTAAGGTAGCTAATTTAACCAGCTTCCAAGGATCGTAGGGTCATGAAATTTGGCAGCTGTATGTAGTTCTGATGACAATACAATAATATGGTACTGTCAAACTGATATGATGATGGAGCCGGAAGATAGGCACTGTAACTTTGATGGAAAAAGTGGAATCTAAGGTAGCTAATTTAACCAGCTTCCAAGGATCGTAGGGTCATGAAAATTGGCAGCTGTATGTAGTTCCGATGACAATACAATAATATGGTGCTGTCAAACTGATCTGATGATGGAGTCGTAAGATATGAACTGTAATTTCATGATTGAACATCGAATGTAAACATAACATTGTATGTATTAACATCGTATGTCTGTATTGTATGTATCGCTGTGTTTGGATTTGTTAGAAAAGTCTGGTAATGAACTTTGACCACGATTAGGGTTTAAGGTTATAACAAACCTGATAAAATATTGAAGTTAATATTGAGTGTAAATATTGACATAGGTACCTGCATAAAATGTATATGTATTAGAGTAATAATGAAATATTTTCACATTAATCGAACTCAGATAAGACACCATGCAATACAGAAATCCCTACTAATATTATAAATGCGAAAGTAACTCTGTCTGTCTGTCTGTTACGTTTTCACGCCTAAACCACTGAACCAATTTTGATGAAATTTGTTATAAAGATAGTTTAAGTTTAGGGAAGGACAAAGGCTACTTTTTAACTGACTGCGCAAAAGGAGGGTAATGATTTTATGCGATAACAACTTCTACGCGGATGAAGCCGCGGGGAACAGCTAGTAAAGGTATAAATGTTGTGCTAAAAAGTAAAAAATAAATAAATGGTTTAAAAAACCATAGAAAAATATGCTTTTATAATGCACGAAAAACCAAAAATAAATTATGGATCGTTCAACTTGCCTCTATTTCTAGGCTTAATTGCCTGAAAGAACAGGCGTTCCCTTTGGCAGCATAAACGTTATGCTCTTGTGCGACCTCATGCAGCTTTCGCCAGGATTTTTATTATAAAAGGATTAGTATTAATAGGAATTTGCTTACAAAAAAGTATGTCTTGTTCTAGCGCCCCACGCTTTTGCAATCAAATATTATAACTAAAAGCACATAGTTTACACTGCAGCCTAGAAATAGAGGCAACTTGAACGATCCATAATTTATTTTTGGTTTTTTCGTGCATTATAAAAGCGTATTTTTCTAGGGTATTTTAAACCATTTATTTATATCTCACAAAAATAAAGTACCTATCCACGGTGGAAATAGAGAAGTCGTCTCTTGGGAACTTATTTCAGGGATAGAAAAATTTATTATTCCCGACTATTATCTATCTTTGTAGGTAGGTACCAAACTTCAGCCCGATCCCTTCAACCGTATCAGAGTGAAAGCAGTAACAAACATTCGCACTCACAAACTTTCCCGTTTGAAATATTAAAAAGATAGATTTTTGATTAACAAATTTAAAATTCATATCACTTTGAGCTAAGTAAATTTATTGATTAAGTACATCCTGTCTTCGGTAATTTGCTAGAGAGACACGCCACAAAACTTCTCCTAAGTCATCGACATCGTAAATTCGCTACGAACAATCTATAATCGAACGAGTTTTTTTTTTGTCCTGAAGTAAATTTAGGTACAAAAACTGCATCCTTGCGGACGGTACTGACTAGGCGATTCCGGTACATGATGTAGGTGCAGGCGGTAAGGGATCATTCCACGCGTTCGTCAACTTCGCTTGGTGGAGTATAGCTTGGTTATCAAAAAGGCAATTTATTTTAAATAAACTGTGATGGTTTTTTTAAAACCTTCAAATCTTTTGATAAACGTTCATATTCATTTTAATACCTTTATTTTTTTTTTTTATCCTAAAGAATGTGCCTCTGTAGGCTTTTGTACTTATTTTCGTTCATGGCCACCTTAGTAGCAACTCCGTTGAACAGGCATGTCAATATTAAATAGGTAACTATAATAGGTACCGTAAATATATTATGATTATGGCATATTCTCTATGCTAAAAACTACTAGTTTAACCCTGGGCGCACACTGGGCGACAGTCGCAGCGACTTCTCTCCCTGTGTGCGGAGCTTAGAAAAAACCCGCAGGTTATCGCCGTGACATGTCACCCAGTGTGCGCCTACTGTGGAGTTTTATGGACTCCCGACACGGTCAATATGCACTTGGCAAGTCTGTTAAAAAATTAATGAAAGTAGCTTCAGTGTGCGTGATTTCTTTGCACGTATGTGTGCTTCGACGTGTATGTAGGTACCTACACACACGATATTGTCTCAAGTCGCTTGATTTTCATACCAAAAAACGGCCAAAAATCATGTTTATTGTATGGAAGCCCCCCTTAATCCCCCATTTTTTCTGACTTTAGTTTTTATTTTTTTATATTTAGCTCGCCAAATTGATGTCGCCAGCCTGATGGAAAGCCGCGGCGCATCTAGCGTCTTGTGGGCCACTCTCACAGTCCGTAAGACTTCTGACAGTGGTCCTCAAGTTGGCGGCTCTGTGATGTTATAGCTGCAACAGAAATACATCATCTGTGGAAATTTCAGCTGTCTAGTTATCACAGTTCCTGCGATACAGCCTCGTGACGGACAGACAGACAGACGGACATCGAAGTTTCATGAATAGGGTCCCGTTTTATACCCTTTGGGTACGGAACCTTAAAAATGATAACAAATAATTTTGAAAAAAATAGCAGTTAACACTTTTTGCTAGCCAAGATATCATTGATTGGTATATGCGTCTATGAAATGTAATAAAAACTTGTCTCATCTGGTTAACAGAGTCTCCTATATCTACACACCATGTAAGTATTTTAAAGATGTTGTGAGTTATGAGTAAAAAGTAACTACTATTAATGGCACTGCTTATTTCTATAGAGAAACCTCTTCCAACAGGAGAATGTTCCCAAGCGTGCCTCAACGTATCGCGCTCAAGTAGTAAAGTCAGTCGGGGCAAGTGCGTCATATTTTTTGCAGAGATGAGTTCGATGTAAAAATTAAATGTTTTAGTGATATTTCATATGAAATTTAAAAACATGGATAAAGGTGCATTTGTCCCTGGAAATGGGGTATGTGCATCAAAATAAAAAATAGCGGTAAAATCAACGTTAACAAAATACAAAATGATATGTATAGCTATTTATTTACATATTTTTGTTTAACGCAATCTTGCGCACAGCACTACATTAGATGAAAACGCGCATGCACTTTCGTACTCGTGAAGTGTACAGCAACGATGCTGTACATTGACGTTTTTCTATTAACTATGGCGACATCTTAAAATCATACATCTATAAAAAATATACTACTATCGACTGTCACATCGTAGAGTCGCATTTGTATTGAGTATGTTTTATTTGATCAAAGCTTGCCATTTTTGTATTTTCTTCGGATGGAGGCTTTTCTTGTAACTCAATTTTGAAGCAGAAATCTTCAACCGATTGAGCTGAAATTTTGTATAACGACTTTTATCCGTGAAGAGGTAGGCAGGGCATATTATATGCCCACATTTCACATTTATAGATTTTGTCCCACGTTATACGTGGTGAGCCGTATTGCCGTGTTGATATGGACAGTTGCAGGTTGTGAAATTTTTCAAGCCGCCCATATAGGCCTTCAACTTGGCTTAACGACTGCCATTGTTGCGAGCGGGACCAGCGGTTTGAAGTGCCTTCCGAAGCACGGAAACCGCTCCAACGAAAACTAATAAGTGAAAGTTAATCAAAAGTAAAAACGTTTATGTTACTAAATTTGGACTAGACTAGACGATGACGTTTCAATCTGGTTTGATTGGTTCCTTTGTCCCTTGTGTGAGCTTGATATTTTAAAAATTAAAATAAATTATTAATTTTTTCTTACCTCCAAAAATAAGCTGGCTAACACTATACCTACACTCAAGCGAATAGTCGAATGAAGATTAGAACATGACATCTACTTAGGTACCCATACTTGTTTACTTAATAATAATAATAATATAGCCCTTTATTCAGATCTCTTATCTAATTTACATGCATTTAGACTTAAAGTTTAAAAACATTGGATTCTTAATCTTAACTATGCTAATATCTGTTGCTTGGTTATCTTTCCTAGATCTGTTTGCCAATCGGCAAAGGCCTCCTCCAACCTTTTCCATTCTTTCCTTTCCTTTGCCACTCTGTTCCAAGTGACTCCTGCAACTTGTCGGATGTCGTCGTCCCATCTTTTATGCGGTCTCCCTCTCTTCCTCTTGCCCTCTCTCGGATACCATTGGGACACCCTTTTGCTCCATTTGTCGCTGTTTACTTAATACTCAAGTATAAAGTAGTACGGGGTAAAATGGTACCTGGAAGTAACAGATTATTTTAAAACTTTAAAATTTGAATACGTGTAGGTCGAATAGGAATACTTACCTACGTACGGTTTTTACTTACAAGGTTATGATTTTAAACTAATGGTCATTCTTATACAAACTATTGAGATATTGTAATAATATTCGTTTATTTACTTTTACTCACATGACTATATTATAGCGTTTGATACAGTGGCGACATTGTTTTTTTATTTTTTAAGATCTCTCTCGTTCTGTTCTGTGCGCGGTTCGCTCTTGACCAGTTTTAAAACTTATACATACTTATTAAGTATGTTTAAATTTAAAAACTGGTCAAGAGCGAATCGCGCACCGACCGAGTAGGTACGTACTAAAACCCGGCCTAGGACGAGTCGATCTCGTACCTGACAGAAACGGCAAAAATCCTATTTGTTGTATGGAAGATCCCCTTTCTGATTTTGGTATTTTTTGTTATAGCTACAACAGAAACACATCTATGCAAATTTTAGCTCTCTACCTATCACGGTTTCAGAGATACAGCCTCGTGGCAGACAGACAGACGGACGCGAAATTATTTTATAGATTCTTTACTCTTTGGTTACGGATCCCTTAAAATGAATGAGTGAATACTAAATCGATTTATACCTGATTCTTTCTTTGTTGAAGGTATTTGATATAGCCAGGAAAAGGAAAACTAGTGATACGCCATCTATCGCATATTTAAAAGCGGCACAACATGAAATAAAAGACATTTCAACGATTTTCCCCCTGCACATTCAATTTGGGCCCTGTAGGAAGCCTGTTTAAATTTATAAAAGCTCTGAAGTAGCAGTGGCGATGCATTAGGTAACTGGTTGCCTTTTGTGAATGACTCTATCGAGCTGATAAATTAAAATACCAAAGTACATAGTTCGTGTTTTATTAGTTATACGTTAATTTAAGTATTTTATTATTATTCTTATATCATCATAAAATGTAATAGGTTACGATAGAATTAATGTCCATTGGGATAAAAATCCTTGATAATAAAGATTTTAAAAAAAGGGACAATTCATTTAAAGTACCTAAGCAGTTCATCCTTTTAACCCCGAATGACTCTATTTGCCGCAAACGTTATGAACTGAATTTAAATTAGATAACGGTCTCATAACGTACCATACCCGTTTTATGAATGGGTACATAACCTTTGTATAGGTAAATCTCTGCAAATAAAACCTTGGTGACGGTTTTAACATTTTATTTGATTTCGGTGGCGGGATATCTTCGCCTATAGCACAGATACTTATAGTGTAACTAGAATATCATGGCCGTCAGGTTGATAAGGAAATACCGCATGATTTCAAGTGAGGCGGCATGTCTCCTAGCCCGGATCCCTCCATGGGACCTGTAAGCGAGAGCCCTTGCGTCACTATTTAAATGTCGCAAGGAGGCGCTGGAGCGGGGCCACAGGCCAGCCAGCGTCTCGAAAAATCGAGGCCCCGCGGTCCTTGCTCCACCAGCAAACCGTGGAGACCTGGAAGGTGCGACTTGAGCAACCAAAGGGGGGATTCACCACAATCGCGGCCGTCAGACCGATCATGGGCGAGTTGCAGGAGAGGAGTGTTCTCTCATACTGGCTTACCGGGCACGGGAGCTTCGGTAAGTATCTGTCGCGAATACACCGAAAAATTACGGCCGAGTGCCAGCACTGCGAGGAGCGAGGACACAGCGCTACACACATTGGTGGAGCGCCAGGTCTGGACGTGGACAGTCTCTGGGGGCCCCCCAATATTATTATTTTTTAGTTTTTAGTGTTTGTTGTTATAACAGCAACAGAAACACATAATCTGTGAAAATTTTAGCTCTCTAGCTATCACCGTTCATGATATACAGCCTCGTGAAGGACAGACAGTCAGACTGCGAAGTCAGATCCTGTTTTTTACCTTTTTGATACAAAACCCTAAAAAAGACACTCATCACCATTCCCAAGGAGGGCGAAGTTGCTGCTTCCCCATCTCAAATAATTTCCCCGCCCGAAAAGACGACAGCAAAAGAAGAAAATAAGTTTCGATTTCTATTTGACTGCCTCTGTGGCGCGGTCGGTAGTGATACCGCCTGCGGCGCTGGAGGTCGTGGGTTCGATTTCCACCGGAGACAAATATTTGTGTGACCCATAAATGTTTGTTTCAAGAGTCTGGGTGTTTCTATGTATGATAAGTATGTATTTAAAAGTTTATAAGTATTAATATCCGTGGTCTGATACCCATAACACAAGCAGGTTATTCCTAGCTTACTTTGGGATCAGATAGCGTTGTGTGAAATGTCCGTGAATATTTATTTATTTATTTATTTATTGGATAACATGGGAGAAACAAAACTTATTATGGTAACACGAAAATCACCAACCTCACAGCTAGAGGTAGGTAAATTAAGTCTGAACGAACTATAGTAGGTAGTCTTATTAAGTAAATCAATACATATAATAAAATCGTAACAGGTCGCTGTCTGTGCATGGAAGATAAATAAGAAAAAATATTATAGGGGGGCTTTATGAACGCAATAGAACCCAAAACAATGATTTTTAGAGTTTTTGTCTGTTTGTCTGTATGAAAAATGAAAATGAAAATGAAAAAATCTTTATTCATATAGGTCACAATGTAACGCTTATGAACGTCCAAATGATTGCTTCTACATTTACATTTACTGCCAGATTCGCAAAGCAATAGGTAGAGCTGGAGAAAAAAAGAACCTGGCAATAAAACTCCAGCCACTCTTTTAACATCCAGTAGGTAATTACAAATCATTCAACAACTACAGAGGTGTAATTGTTGAATGATTTGTGTGATAAGATTTTTACACGCGAGTTTTCATTAAGCAATATCCTTTTTTAAACAAAATTCGTCTAGGTAGGTACATATTTTTTTTTTGTGTGTTGACTTGGAGCGCCTTAAACCCACGCATTTTTATCATCTATATAGTCTTGAATTGTATAATATGCCTTGCTACATAATTTGGCTTTAATGGTAGCTTTGAATTTGTTTATTGACAATAATCTAGTTTCTTTGGGAAGTTTATTATAAAACTTTATACATTGTCCGACAAAAGAACTGCTTATACTGTGTAGACGAGTAGCATGTAAAACAAGATTATCTTTATGCCTGGTATTTACATTGTGTATATCACTTTTTTTTAGAAATTGGTCCTTATTTTTATGCACATAAATTAAATTTTCATATATGTATTGTGATATAACAGTTAGAATATTAATTTCTTTGAATTTTTCTCTTAGAGAAACTCTAGGACCTAGCTGGTATATTGCTCTCACAGCTCTCTTTTGTAATATAAATATGTTATTGATGTCCGCTGAATCTCCCCAGAGAAGAATTCCGTATGACATAACACTATGGAAATAACTGAAATAGACTATTCTAGCCATTTCAACATCAGTGAGCCGTCTAATTGTTTTAACTGCATATGCAGCAGAACTTAATTTACCTGACAATTTTTCTATATGGGGGCCCCAGTGCAACTTCGAGTCAATTGTAATGCCTAAAAATACTGTAGTCTCCACAGAGTCCAGCCCGGATCCATTCAGTTGTACATTGGTCGCCACCTGTCTCACATTAGGTGTCGAAAACTTTATTACTTTAGTTTTTTTATCATTTAAAAGAAGGTTATTAACGCTAAACCAATAAACAACTTTTGAAAGTGCACTGTTAACATCGTCATAATCCATTAACTGTCTATTAATTTTAAATGTCAGAGAAGTATCATCCGCGAACAGAACAATCTCATGTTCATCCCTAACATAATAAGGTAAATCATTTATGTATATTAAAAAGAGAAATGGACCAAGGATTGAACCCTGCGGGACACCCATTACAACTGGGGTCCCTGGAGATCGTATACCGTTTACTTCAACCCTCTGAATTCTATTGCTCAAATAAGAAGTCATGAGGTCGAGAGCTCTATTCCTGACACCATAGTGGCGCAACTTTTTGACCAGAGTTTCGTGGTAAACACAATCGAAGGCCTTAGACAAATCGCAAAACACACCCAGTGCATCCTGCGAATCCTCCCAAGCCGTGTAAATACTCTTAAGTAAAGCAACTCCTGCATCCACTGTTGAACAACCCTTTGTGAACCCGATGTCTGTATGTCTGTATGTCTGTATATCTGTTTGTCTGTACGGTTGTGCACGCTAATCTCAGTAACCGCTCAACCGATTGCAATGCGGTTTTTTTTATTGTGTTGAGGTTTGCTCCAGTTAACATTTAGCGTTTGTTTTATGTAAATCGGTTTAGAAATAAAAGAGTTATAACACTTTTAAGAATCAAATATTTTGAAAATTTTAATTGTAGGGGTTTCTTCAAATGTGACGAACCTAAACTGGCGTGTTGGCTTAATCATAAAAGAGCTTAATGATTAAGACTATTTTTAAACAATTTAGTCGGCGCCGAAAGTGTTATAACTCTTTTATTTCTAAACCGATTTACATAAAACAAACGCTAAATGTTAACTGGAGCAAACCTCAACACAATAAAAAAACCGCATTGCAATCGGATAGACTTAATCATTAAGCTCTTTTATGATTAAGCAAACAGGGCAGTTTCAGACGCTGCTTGATGACTCTGATGAAGAAATACCTTTCCTTTCATACACCTTATGTGACGTAAACGAAGTTGCGGGCTCAGCTAGTACATAATAATATTACATATTATAGCTGACCCTCGCAACGTCACTTAAGGTGTACGAAAGGAGGGGTACTTCTTCATGAGTCTCATCAAGCAGCGTGTGAAACGGCCCTGTTTGCTTAATCATAAAAGAGCTTAAAGATTAAGTCTATTCTAAAACAATTCAATCCACGCCTTCGGCGCGGATTGAATTATTTTTAGCCAACACGCCCGTTTGGATTTACCCTCACATTCAAAAGAAACCTTGAATTCTAGGTTTACCGAAAGTTGAGATGCTCCTAATTTCTGAACTACATAACCCTCAATATAGAAACTTGTGTGGAATGATCCTTTAAGTACTCCCTTTCCAACATTGAAACAATATTTGAAATCGGACCACGCGTTGAGAAATTACAACTGAAAAACCATTTTGTCTTTCATCCCCTCTCCCGCAGGAACCACGCAAAATATCGGGATCAAAAGTATCCTAGAACCTTCCTCGGACTATAAGCGCGGAATGTACCATTCAATTCGGTTCAGTAGTTTCGGCGTGATACTTATTCGGGATTAGGGCTTGAACTCCGGAATTCCGGAATTGACATAATTCCGGAATTCCGATGAAATCTAATATCGTTTTCAATTCCGGAATTGGCGAGATCAATACCGGTATTTCGATATTGAAAAAAAAACATATTTTCGCATCTTCTTTAATTTCATTACAAACAAAAATGTAGATTATAAGCTTCTTATGCAATTTAATTACCTTTAATTACTACAATGTTGATAATTTAGTATTTATCTATTAACAAATTAATTTGATTATGTACTTAGGTATTAATCATTTTATTTGATGATATTTCTAAAACCTACTAAGAAAGTAAATCCATAAAAATAATGGTATTTGATAGAAAACATATTATTTAAATAATAATAATATTATTATTGACGTTATTGAATTTTTTTTTAGTGCGAACTTAGACTTAGCTCTGACTTATGCTACGAGTTAAATTTAACTTTGATAGAAACGGCGCTGTAGGAATTTGACAGAGGTCTCACTTAGCATAGTTCTAGTAGTTCTGACGGAACTCATGGGGCCCGTACCTTTTTATTAGGGGCAAACCTTGCCCCAAGGCGCTCCACTGACCCAGAGTGAGGAGGGTCCTGGGTTCCCTGTTCTCATCAAGGCGGAGGAACATATTCCTTCGCACATGGCTCCGTCTCAGGCGCCCCACGCTGATTACAGCGAGAAGGACGTGCCCGAAGTCACTGAAGGTGAGTTAGGAGCGACTGTACTGCGGCTTAGATTCCGCAGGGACCGTGCCCCTGGACCCTACAGCATTCCAGGCCGAGCGTGGGTCTTGGCCCCTGAGGATTTCAGGCCTCGAGTGATGGGGCTCTTTAGGCCAGATTTCCAAGGTCTGGAAGACAGGGAAACTGGTTCTGATCCGAAAGGCAAGGGGGTCGGCAGTCTGCCCATCCGGGGATCGGCCGATCGTGTTGCTCCGTTGAGCAACTCCGGCCGATCCCCGATCGGTCGATCCCCAACAATGATACGCTCAAGGAGCTTGCATACCTAACGAGGTATGCAAGCTCCTTGAGCGTATCATTGCTCAGCGCACAGTCTGGCACCTCACACGCGTGGGGCCAGATCTGGCGGATAACCAGTCTGGTTTCCGTCAAGGGCGCTCCACCGTGGATGCGATCATACGCATTAGAAGACTGACGGAGCAACAAATCGAATCGCCACATCACATCACACAAGGGGGGAATCGCTGAATCGCCACAATCAAGGCGGTCAGACCGGTCATGGGCGAGTGACTATAGAGGAGCCACGGTGCGGGTGCTCTGTCCTACCGGCTGTCCCAGATGCTTACTGGGCACGGAAGCTTCAGTAAGTATCTGTGACGAATACACCGGGACACACCTGAGTGCCAGCACTGCGAGGAACGCAGTGAGGACACAGTTCTTCACACATTAGTGGAGTGCACAGCGTGGGCTTAACAGCGCCTGGTCCTCGTGGTAGGTCTGGACGTGGACATTTTCTCGCTGGAGACCATTGCGCGAGCTATGATCTCCAGTGGGAGTAAGTGGGAGGCCACTGCGTCTTTCTTTGATCAGTTAATGCGGCGAAAAGTGATCAAGAGAGAAAGCTCCCACCCGAATTCCGCATGTCTTTGCCCAAGACTATCGGCCTCCATAATCGGGGGCCTGAGGACGGAGGGAGGGCTAATCGCCGTCTTTACAAAAGCACGCCCAAGACGAAAGCGTGACGTGAAAGTTTCACGCACGCCACACGCCCTGAGATGCGGGATAACACCTGAACAAGCCCCAAATACGCGGGATAGCACCCGAACTTCCTAGGTGAGGCCGCAGTGATAGTCAAGGTCTGTGGGGAATCCTGGGGTCATCCTTCTGAGGGCTTACCCGGGCCAACCGTAGGCAGTAGATAGGAAACGTGTGGTTTTTAGTTGGTTACGTTAAAATAAGTAATTTTACTGGGAATAAAAGCAGTTTATCACTAATCACGTAGGACTGCCAGCTCCCGTACCTTTTTTTACATATCACTATTTTATACAAAACGAAACTTGATTGAGTTCCGGAATTCCGGAATTCCGGAATTGAAATACTGAATATCGAAACCCAATTCCGGAACTGAAAAAGCGTCCGATATTCAAGCCCTATTCGGGATACAGACAGACAGACAGACAGACAGACATGAAAAATTTAAATTATTTTATTATAAGTAGGTATAGATTAATAGGTATGTATCTACTTATTACATAGGTATTAAGAAAAATTACAGTGAAACATAATTACATAGGCTTCGCCCGTGTAAAATTTGTTCCAGTTTCCGCTTCCCGTAGGAACTTATTCCCGGGATAAAAAGTAGCTTTTGTGTTATAATATATCTGTATGACTATAATGTATCCCTGTACCAAATTTCAGCAAGATTCGTTCAGTCGTTCGAGCGTGAAAGAGTAACAAACATCCACACGTCTACACTCACAAACTTTCGCATTTATAATATTAGTAAGAAGTAAGACTTACATTATTACTATCTAAGCTAAACCTTAAGAAGGCCCCCGTGGCATTGTGCCCAAAAGACTAGCAGCATTCCTACTTTGAATAGCAATACCTATTAGCTGAGAGAGAAAACTGCCAGCCCTTGGGTCACCAGTCGACTCTAATAAACGCTTTTTCCAATTCTTAAATAATTTATGCGCATCGGGACCCCATGGACCTAGGGTCTCGCCACCGACTGGAATAACAAGACATATTAATTATTAGATATCACTATCTACATATAAAGATAGCTCGATTTAGATTTACCCATTCTCCTCTATTTTCGGCCAATAAATCAGTGTGACCTCAGACCAGCGCGTATCTATCGCAAAAATATTTAGGACTTATCAAGAGCATTCCTGAGTCAAAACATTGGCACTTATCTGTGTAAACAAATAACGGAAAAATACCTAGATAAAACAGAAATAATTATATTATTTTAAGTATCTACCTAACATAAATACTTAGATTATGCATAAATAGTATCTATAAATAAAAGCACTGTCCAAATAGATACGACTAGAAGAGATAGGTAGGGCTAGAAAAGTATGCGTCGGCTCTGAAATCTGCTAAGTGCGAGTCTACGGCAGAGACTGCAGAGGCACAAATTAGAGGTAGTACAGGGCACCGATTCTCGCTTCACACGACGTGAATGCGTGGACGGAAATCGGCGGGTGACGCGTCGCCTTTCTCATATTTAGGAACGGCGAACATGAGACGGACGACGTTTCACCCGTAAATTTGCGTCCACGCATTCACGTCGAGTGGTCGAGAATCGGCGCCCTGATAGAAATCTCATGTAAGTAGGTATCTACTTTTTCACACCTACCATCTGCTACACACAACCGCGCACAAATCAGTATCGAAAACTAGCCTCAAATCGCCTCGTGTCTGTGAATCAGTTGTCTATGTGTGCGTAGTGTCTGTGAATGAATGTCTATGTGTGCGTAGCCTCAGCGAATTTAGTATGTAGGTTTCCATCTGCCTCGTGTCTGTGAACTCAGCGAGCGTCGTCTATGTGTGTGTAGCCTCAGCTAATTTAGTGCCTATGTAGGTTTCCATCTGTAAGTACTATCTCTGATTTGTGGCAGAAGTTACAGCACAGACCACAGACATAAGAATAAGTCGTCTGCGCCGCATATAAGTGAATTGAGAAATTGGTAAACTGCTCCGGAGGGGATTGAGAAATTAGTAAACTGCTCCGGAGGGGATTGAGAAATTGGTAAACTGCTCCGGAGGGGATTAGAGACTACAGTTCTAGGATTTGTTGAGCATCGTTCGTCGTTGTCGAGTCAACGCACGCGCGTTTTTATTATTTGGACAAGTACTTATACTCTAACTACAACATGAGCCCCGCTGTCGCCGCAGCTTTCTGTTTAAACCTTACTTATGTGACACGTCAAAACAACATGATGGACAATCATAACCATTTAAAGATTCAGGTTGAGGGCCATATCACGGATATTAACCCAAGTGACCCACAGATATGCTTTTTTATGCTCAGTTTAACTTATAAGGAACTTATAAGAACTTATAATTATACTTACTGAGTTTTGTATAACTGTCTATGTATAATATAATGGACAAGAGCCAACCACTGCCAAGTCTTGCAGCCAGGCTTCTGACAAGGGGTACCACCTTCTATGACGAACTTTACGTACTAATTTATGTACCTACTAACTGGCTGTTCCCGGCAGGGAAAGTCACAGCGAAGCGTTCCACGCTTTTTATATTGCACTAAATAGAAAAATATGTAGCAAAACCACAGGATAGGTTTTGATTTGCTTACCTTTCAAAAAAGTCTAATTATGAAAACTGAGCCGAAACCAAAATCGTGCACTCTGCCATTCCTGGGGTATCCTTTGAGAGAGCTCACCCGGGGTTCCCAACCGTAGGCTGTTAGGTAGGATGCGTGTGGTTTTAAGTCGGTAGGAGTCGGAGGAGCCGGCAATAGAAATCTTTCTAGGAGTTTCCTAGATTTTCCTCACGTATAAAAAAAAGCACTCTGCCATTTATCGAAAACTTTTTTATTTCAAAAAATCAAATTCACATCAAGGAAGTTCCACTTGAAAAAAAAGTCTATTCTGTGACCAATGTTCAGTTTTTAAATAAACGCGCACATAGTAAAAATAAAATGCAAAACATAATATCCTAAGCCCCTTTTCACACGTACCGGTTGCCGGGTAGCCGGTGCCGGGTACCCGGCAGCGATTGTATGGCATTACCGGGCAAATCACGCCGGTACATGTGAAAGCTATAGTACATGACCATACACTTCGGCCGCCGGGTAACCTACCCGGCAACTTGCATTCGCCGCCAGGTATCCGGCACCGGCTACCTAAAAGGGCCTAAGTGCCTTTTCACATGTACCGGTTGCCGGGTATCCGGCAGGCGGCGAAGTGTATGGCCGTGTACTATAGCTTTCACACGTACCGGCGTGATTTGCCCGGTAATGCCATACACTCGCCGCCGGGTACCCGGCACTGGCTACCCGGCAACCGGTATGTGTGAAAAGGGGCTACCGGCGTAATTTGCCCGGCAAACCGCTTGTCTTCGCCCCTTTTCACACGTACCCAGTACCGGTACCCGGCAACCGGTACGTGTGAAAAGGGCCTAAAGGTTGGAACTGCAACTAACTCGGAATGTAAGGAGGGATTAATCGATCTTCACTTTTTAAAAATACATAGAAATATGGTAGGTAAGGCCCTTTCTTGCCAGAAGGCTGCTTGGTAACTAAGTATAATACAAGCTTCATAATCGCCGACTGTTTTTACGTTAGAGATATGCACTACAGAGAAACATTCCGCTGTTATAAAATTACCAAGTACTGGCAGCATAGAGCAACGCGACCAGTACAAGGGGAGTAGACAGTAGATAGACAAATCATGTTTGCATAATAATATACACACACATCTTTTTTTTTTTTTTTTTCTTCTTGTTCTTGGACTTTCTCGGTTTGAGAGTATGCCAGAGTCAAGTGAATTTCATTGTGAAAATATAAATCATTTTCATATTATGATTCTTCTTATGAGCAGCGTATTCATGTATGTCCAAGTTTGGACTAAGTTCTACTCTAGTAAGGCGGTGGTACCTTACTAGGGCTTGCTGTGGAATTCGTCGACAAACCTAAAAACTCGCGTTTCACTGCGCTTTATCACTTTCCAACACTTTTGCACGTTGTCGAACCTTTATGTTTAATAATCCACCATAAATTACACATAAACACTCGAAATTACACTAGTTTTGAAAAATTATTAAGACACAATGTAATGCTTGTCTGAAAGTTTCCCGCCGAATCTCCACACACATCTTAGATGAATTAAAAAGGGAAGATACGGTACGTTCTCTATAATGCACTTAAAAAATAGCTCGCACATAACTACACACAAATACTTACTCACACATTGTCTTGTAATTAATAAAGATGCGCGAAAGTGACATAAATATATGATTTAGTTATGAGTGAGCAAGACGCGTTATCGCTTAGCCGCTAGGTCTCGTACAAGTTCGTAAAAGCTTCGGCATGCTTCGTGGTCGTTCGAGTGCCGTATCCGATAGCCGATGCAGTACCGTCAGCATGTTTCCAGATTATGGTAAATCATATTGAAATAATATATTCGTATCAATAATAATTATGTATTTCACAGTTACACACTAAATAAAAAGACGTGTTATTTCAGTTATCAAAAGAACTTTTATTTAAATACTAGCTGATGCGCGCGGCTTCGCCCGCGTCAAATTTGGTTCCCGTTCCCGCTTCCCGTGGGAACATTTTCCCGGGATAGAAAGTAGCCTATGTGTTATTCCGGACTATACTCTATCCCTGTACCAAGCCAGATCCATTCAGCTGTTAGAGCGTGATTGAGTAACAAACATCCAAACATCTAAACATCCAAACATCTTCACAAACTTTCACATTTATAATATTAGTAGGATAGTAGGACTAGGTACATAACCACGATAAAAAAACTAGGAACTGTTGAGTGTTTTCCTATGCTTCTTATCACTTGTATTAATATAATATTCTTTATAATATAATATTCTTTATTGACATAAACTAGGTTTATCACAATATGGAATTCCCTCACACCTGCGCTAGTAAAAACTGTGTTGCAGATGTAAGTTTCTTCTCGAAAACTAAGGTGACAATGATTTCAAATTGTTTATAGTAAGAACTTACGATACACTTAATCTAAAGCTTACAAAGGAAATCGTGTTTGCATGCATATTTTGGTATTGTGTGTGTATTAAACGAATCTGCATTTTGCATACCTTCGGTGGCTATGATAAAGGCTTATTTTGTTAATAATAATACCTATGAATTAAATACATCGTACCCTTTGGCTAACATACAATTTCGTCAATAATAAAAGAAATAATAGACAAATTTCGTTTACTTAATATCGAAATCGACACGAGCTTTTTACACATACACTATTAGACTTTCTTTTGAGCAATCTGCTGAGGTGACTAGTGCCACTGTTGAGCTCGAAATAAAATAGTATACTGTCCACTTAACAGTGATTTCAGAGATTTATAATAAATATAATGTTAAATAATTATGTGTGGAGAACTGGAGACTTTAATGTAAATATTTTACTACAACGTTGGAAAAATACTTAAACACAAAATACAAAAACAAAACCCCTAAGGAAATTTTGACGTGAAATAAAATATAGTTTTAGGTGCTAAACATTTTACTTAGGTAAGGTTAGGTGGGGAAAGGGAAACATACTTTATTTTTCTTGTGATATATTGTGTTTTAATTTGAATATTTAATGACATAGTTATATATGTCATAAATATGTGACTTCTATTTACATGTGGCTCGACGATATGAAAGGGGTTTTTACATTATGTTTGGTACTTTTGATGAAAAACGCAATATCATCAGCCTAGTCCTGTTGTTCCCCTTTCCCGGTTTTTGGGGTAAGGGAAACTATCTCCATAATTGTGTCAATAATATTATCTGTCTATGCGATGTATGCAAGTTTCATAGTTTTTCCTTTTGTCAATCAAATTTGAATTCTAGTTGTCAGAAATAAAGTTCAAAATGGGAAACAATAACAAAAAACGGAATTCGGGGTAAGGGAAACATACGACACCCAAACAGGGGTTGTCAACCAAGGCAATATGGGCTATATATTTCATCGCGGCACCACGGCAGCGGCAGCGCGACCAGTCACCCGCCACCAACAAAATACAAAAAACACCAAAATACAAAAACGCCACCAACAAAATACAAAAAGCGCCGCCAATTTAAACATTTTGTTAGTAGTGGCGACTGGTCATGCAACTATGGTGTCCCGGAGAAATATAGCTCAAGCAATGGTTTAAATATATTTGTGGTACTATAAATAACCCTTCATTAACATAAAAACAGACACATGTATAACAACAATTTATTCATTTATTTATAAGTTACACCGATGTACCTGCGCAGAAGTCTCATATTCGAAACGCGCGAAAAAATCTTAACCAATCACAACGTTCCGCATAGACGCGCCAAACATGGCCCATTGTTATTGGTTGCCGCCTGCGCGCCATTTTCGATGCTCGCAGCATCGCGGTGCAATGAGGAACAATGAGCGAGATAGCACTACTCTCTGGATTTATTGCATTTTCAATCTTAACATAACGCAATAAAGTCGGTGTTTCAACAGCGTTGGCAATCGTAATTAATCGGCGCTAGCTTGCTCTCTTCTGAGCAGTCGAACATTGTCGAAGCGACTTATAAACGTGGTTCACCTGTAATTAGGAGTTGTAAATTCAAGTAGTGTAAATTAAAAGAATCAAAAGACATTTTGAAGCTTATGTGACCTCTTCGGCCAATAATAGATAAAAGCCTTTCTCACATAATTTCTAGGCATTTTGCATTTCTGTAACAAATAATATAACAATTACACGATCGAACGAACATTATTAAATGTGCTCATAATAATATAACACACTACATAATTATTCACTTTAGGATAAGGAACCCTGGCTAGGGCCGGGTCGGCGAGATGTGTCGTGCGGTGTTCCACAGGGATCGGTTTTAGGGCCGCTCCTGTGGAACATCGGTTACGACTGGGTGCTGCGTGGTCCGTTGCTCAGAGGGGTCGGCGTAACGTGTTACGCCGACGACACCCTCGTTACGGCGCGGGGAGCAACGCACCGTGCCGCAGCACTTAAGGCCACGGCAGGGGTTGCTCAGGTCGTAGGTCGGATTCGGCGGCTGGGTCTCGAGGTCGCCCTTCACAAATCCGAGGCTCTGTGCTTCCACGGACCTCGGATGGGGCCACCTGCGGGATCCAGCCTACAGGTAGGGGGCGTCAGCATCGGCATCGAGCCCTCGATGAAGTATCTGGGGCTCGTACTCGATGGCCGGTGGAACTTCGGACATCACTTCCGAAGTTTGGTCCCAAAACTGAGGGGAGCATCGGCCGCACTCGCGCGGCTGATGCCCAACATCAGGGGACCCAACGCTCCCTACAGGAGGCTGTACCTGGGGATCGTGCGAAGCATGGCCCTGTACGGGGCTCCCGTATGGGCGGAAACCCTGACGGCCAGCAATGAGGCTAGACTGCTGAGCCCGCAGAGAATGATGGCCGTCAGGGTGATAAGAGGATACCGCACGATCTCCGGTGAGGCGGCATGTCTCCTAGCCGGGACCCCTCCATGGGACCTGGAAGCGAGAGCCCTTGCGTCACTGTTCAGATGGCGCAAGGAGGCGCTGGAGCGGGGCCAAAGGCCTGCGTCTCGAGAAATCGAGGCCCAGCGGACCCTGCTCCACCAGGAAACCGTGGAGACATGGAAGGTGCGACTTGAGCAACCAAAGGGGGGATTCGCCACAATCGCGGCCGTCAGACCGGTCATGGACGAGTGGCTGGAGAGAAGACACGGTGCTCTCTCCTACCGGTTGACACAGATGCTTGCCGGGCACGGTAGCTTCGGTAGGTATCGGTGGCGAAAACACCGGGAAACCACGGCCGAGTGTCAGCACTGCGAGGACCGCAGCGATGACACAGCGCTCCACACGCTGGTGGAGTGCACGGCGTGGGCACAACAGCGACAGGTCCTCGTAGTGGGTCTGGGCGTGGACACTCTCTCGCTCGAGTCCATGGTGCGAGCCATGCTCTCCAGCGGGAGTAAGTGGGACTGCGCCGCCTCTTTCTGCGAGCAGGTTATGCTCGCGAAGGAGGCGGCGGGCCGGGTACGGGAGAGAACTCTCCCACCCGAGTTCCGCAGTCGGCGCCCTGGGCGCCGCCGACGTGTCTTCGCTGAAGACTATCGGCCTCCATGACCGGGGGTCTGAGGACGGTGAGAGGGCCGCTCACCGTCCTTACAGAAGCAGGCCCATGACGGCAGCGTGACGTGAGCAACTCACGCACGCCCCCCCTTAGAAGCGGGGTCACACCCGAAACCCCCCATAGACGCGGGATTGCACCCGAACCACCCCCTGGGCGAGGCCGCATTGGCGGCCGTGGGTCTGTTGGGAGTCACGGGACATCCTTCCTGAGGGCTTACCCGGGGCTCTCAACCATAGGCTGTTGGGCGTTACGTGAGGTTTTTTAGTCGGTAAGAGTCCGGCATAGCATCCTACGAGGATTTTCCCTCACGTTAAAAAAAAAAAAAAAAAAAAAAAAAAGGATAAGGAACCGGGCATACATCAAACCAGTTCTTAAAAGGTTTACCCCCTCTGACATCGGCAAAGAGAAACATATGTTTCCCTTACCCCAGTCAGCACAGTTCCTCTTACCCCACTTATAATTTTTAGGTTAGGTTTTAAAACAAGTGGTTAATTTATGTGTGTTGCATAGTTTTTCACGTTTCATAGATAATATAATCTAATTTTAAGTATAACAGAACACTTACCAATGTTTATACACTTCCAGCAAAAAAAAATGGTGCATAAATTACTAACAGAAAAAAGCATGTCGAGCTCACGTATCCGCGGAGATCGCACAAAATTTTTGATTGCGTCATAATTGTATTTTGGTGTGAGAAAGAGCCATCTATGTTTTTGCTTTGAAATTAAATTGACATTACTGCTTTATCAATCGCGTAGAAATAGAGAAATTGTGTATAGTTTTTGTTAAACGAACTGCTGTTTCCCTTGCCCGTAGTTCCTCTTACCCCACCTGACCTTATATATAATTTTAACATGAGGAAGGTTGTTATATCTACCTCATAATACAGTGAACGTAATATTTATTATTTATTTACAAGTTGTTTACATTGAAATTATTTATTTACAAATTATTTATATTACTTATTATTTACAAATTTACGCTAACAGATAACTATCATTGGGAAACATTTAAAGGATATTCAATACAAATTAAGTTACCGTAGGAATACGGAAATAAAATATAGCCTATGTTCACCGGGGGTAGTGTAGCTACCCAACAGTACAAGAATATTCAACATCGGTTTAGTAGTTTCAGAGCCTATTCAATGCAAACAAACAAAGAAACAAATGATCAAATAATTCCTCTTTATATTATTAGTATAATAGAATATATTATACTAATATTACAAAGAATTTTTAATATGTTGTTTTCTGTAAATTAAGACTACTTAATAAAATAGGCTATGAGAAAAAAATGTATTGCCAATGTAATGGCAGAGCATAGCTTACTCCTATTTCTAAACTTTTTTTTCAATAATTTACGATTATGAATAGAATAGATTATGCTTTATTGTACACTAATTAACATATACATGTATATGGAATACAGAGTTTAAAATGTACAATGGGCGGCCTTATCGCTAAGTGCGATTTCTTCCAGGCAACCTTTGGATGGATATGAGTGTAAGAGATCAAGTTTATAACTGGGCAGATATTTCATTAGTGTTTTAATAGAAAGAAGGTACCTATTAGGTACTATAAAATACGTGGTACATTGATTGAATACAAAGTACAATTACAATAGCTAGATAAATATAATAAGAATGTGTAAATATATATACAAACAAATACACAAAAATAAATAAGTATGAATTAATTAGTCAACTTAGTATGCCGACCGTACCTTCGTGCCAAATCTGGCCGCCATTCATTATGCACTTCGGGCCGTCGCCGTTCACACTATACATTCTATCTTTTTCTCTCTTATGGCATTTCAAATTATTTGTCTCACTTTCACTCGTATTCGCATTTAGTGACAAATATTTTTTTTGAATTAAAGTTTTAATGTAATTTATTAGTTTATTAGGTACTTACGAATGATAAGTAATCCAATGTGTTTTGTTTTTGCTTCTTGAGTGATTTAAGCACTTTCTAAACACACATGAAGGCATTTTTGTTACTTAACACTGGATTTTACGGCACTTGAGAGATGAGCACTACACATCTACGCGCTTCGGTCGTTCGACGTCCACTAAAGTCGCCTCGCTGTAACAAGGTGCGTATGACAGTTGGCAGTATGACGTTGATATCTATCAGTACCACATTACTAGGGATGTGTCGATATGCAATTCATGTTTAGAATCCTACGATAAACGAGATAAATCACGTTGTTTATTATTGTTATGAAAATTATTGCTATATTTATTTTTGAATTAACTAAACAGCTTAAAAAACCGGCCAAGTGAGCATAGGTCTCCGTACCGAAAAACGACAAAAAATACGTTTGTTGTATGGGAGCCCCCTTAAATATTTTTTTTTTTTTGTTTTTAGTATTTGTTATTATAGCGGTAACAAAAACACAATCTGTGAAAATTTCATCTCTCTAGCTATCACCGTTCATAAGGTACAGCCTATCAAAAGACCTTACCCGGTCTTTAAATTTTTTAAATTTTCACTTCGCAAGAAAAAATAGAAGGTAACCGAGAAGAGGAAAAATATTAACTCAATAATATACTTTTTACAATAAAAGTTGGAACTACGGACAATATACGTTTTGTTTTATCAAAATATCGACTATCCATCGTAGATGTATATAATCCCATCACTAAAGACATCTTTGGTGTTACGTTATACTCAACAATTTGTTCATTTTTTCTTCCAAATTATTTTTTTTTGTAGACTAGAATATTCTGGTTGAGTTTAATTTTATATACAACAGTGATTAACGATTTAATATATTATGAACGGGATGTAGCTGAAATACTAAGTTCATAATTGTAATTCACGGCAACTTTCAAGAGTGAAACGAAACGCGATCGACAACTGTCATACGCACCATGCTACACCGAGATGACTATAAACCATACTAAGTCCAATAGCTCAGTTTGGCATGCCCACGCAAATGAGTCGGTACCGTATCTTCCCTTTTTAATTCATCTAAGACACACATATATATTTTGTTATACCCACGATACAGATCAGTGTACCCACGTCACTGATCTGTATTACCCACGTCATACCATTTAGAGTAAGTATTGACAGACGGGAAAGTCTCTGTATAGCGCCTTCCCTTCCGATCAAATTCATAGGTCGTATTGCTCTATGACTGGCAGTCGTTGGCTAATTTGGCTATTGCTCTTTATACTCAATGTGGTAAAGAAAACGCATTGTGGCCCCAAATAAATTTAATTCATAATCATATTCAAAATTCTTAACATATAATGACTATACAATAGATATTACACTTAAATTATAATAAAATCTCTCCGACTTTGGAACATCGCGTTCTCTCTGAAACAAAATAGGATGATATTATTCTCATACTAGCTAAAGCCCGCGGTTTCCCCGCGAGAAAAAGTACACAACATCCAAATATCTTTACCAACTTTTTAGAAGAAAGTACGATTGTTTTAATGGTTTTTTTTATACCACTAAGGTGGCAGACAAGGATACGGCCCACCAGGTGGACTGGCAGTCACCGCAGCATATATTATGTCCGTTTGCAACATTAGAGGCGCTACATTCGCGCTGCCTACCCTGCAAGAACCTTTTAAGACATCGTTTGTATGTAACTTAAACTACCCAATTATTGGCACTCGTAGAATGAATTATTGGCACTTTAGTTAAGAGTATATTTCGAAAAATAAGGGAAACCTAGTTTATTCCAGTTCAGTGTTGCCCATTATGTAGTTGTAGGTATGCATTAAAAAGTAAAATAGCATTATTTTTCTGTTAGAAATGGGCAATATACCCTAAAGTGCCAATAATTGGAGGAGTGCCAACGATTTGGTGGTTTACCCTATGTAGTACAAAAAGAACTTGACCCAGTGCGAGTAGAACTTGCGCCACAGAGGGCTCTGTACATACAAAACGGCATAAAATCAAGTTTGATGAATGGGGTCCCATAATAAGAGATTATAATGTACTAGTGTAGCGATTTTCAGCCAGATTCGTTCAGCCGTTCGAGCGTGAAAGAGTACCAAACATTTACAAATCACATCCACACTAACAAACTTTCGCATTTATAATATACTAGCTGATGCCCGCAGCTTCGCCCGCTTAATTTTTTTCCCGCGGGAACTTATGCCCGGGATAAAAAGTAGCCTATGTATTATTCCAGACTATAATGTATCTCTCTACAAAATTTTAGCCCGATACGTTTAGCGGTTTGAGCGTGAAAGAGTAACAAACATCCACACTCACAAACTTTCGCATTTTTTTTTTACGTGAGGGAAAATCCTCAAAGGATGTTATGCCGGACTCTTACCGACTAAAAAACCTCACGCAACGTCCAACAGCCTGTGGTTGGGAGCCCTGGGTAAGCCCTCGGAAGGATGTCCCAGGACAAACTTGCGCATTTATAATATTAGTAAGAAGTAAGAAATAAGTTTTACTTACATAATATATTACACCTCGTAATCCTCACTGTTCTGCCTACCCTTCGGCAGCAGAGATAGCGAGCAGTCGCCTGTAGGAGCCAGCGATAGACATACACGCTAACAGTAGAAGTTCCCGCCGAGACACGCCGGTAGATGCTTCCTGCCATTGTGCGTGTGGTACCTGGGTGTATTCAAATTGTTTATTACTCTTTTACTAGCTGACGCGTAGTTCCCGTTCCCGTAGGAATACGAGAATAAAAAATAGCCTATTTTCACCGGGGATAGTGTAGCTTCCGGACAGTGAAAGATTTTTTCAAATCGGTTCAGTAGTTTTGGAGTTTATTCGATGCAAACAAACAAACAAACAAACTGTCAAATTTTTCCTCTTTATATCAATACATATAATAAAATCGTAACAGGTCGCTGTCTGTACATGGAAGATAAATAAGAAAAAATATTATGGGGGGCTTTATGAACGCAATAGAACCCAAAACAATGATTTTTAGAATTTTTGTCTGTTTGTCTGTATGTCTGTATGTCTGTATGTCTGTATATCTGTTTGTCTGTACGGTTGTGCACGCTAATCTCAGTAACCGCTCAACCGATTGCAATGCGGTTTTTTTTATTGTGTTGAGGTTTGCTCCAGTTAACATTTAGCATTTGTTTTATGTAAATCGGTTTAGAAATAAAAGAGTTATAACACTTTTTAGAATCAGATATTTTGAAATTTTTAATTGTAGGGGTTTCTTTGAATGTGAGTGAACCTAAACTGGCGTGTTGGCTTAATCATAAAAGAGTCTATTTTAAAACAATTCAGTCCACGCCTTCGGCGCGGACTGAATTTGAATATGACCTGTTACGATTTTATTATATGTTTAAAAATAGTCTTAATCATTAAGCTCTTTTATGATTAAGCAAACAGGGCAGTTTCAGACGCTGCTTGATGACTCTGATTAAGAAATACCTTTCCTTTCATACACCTTATGTGACGTAAACGAAGTTGCGGGCTCAGCTAGTTCGTAATATTAGTATAGACTAGCCCCGTGTAGCGATGGGGCCTCATGTGGCAATGGGAAAGAGTACAAAATGTCGCCACCTCAAATCAAGGGTGCAGTAAGAGGCGACTAAGGCTACACTTTCGTAATACGCTAAGTTGTACGCCTCATGGCTTAAAAAAAAATAAACTGCGGGTCGTCACGACGGACGTGCACCTGTCCATT
The DNA here is from genome assembly GCA_933228765.1 of Miltochrista miniata. NCBI lineage: Eukaryota > Metazoa > Arthropoda > Insecta > Lepidoptera > Erebidae > Miltochrista > Miltochrista miniata. Next base: position 10,692,054 of record OW121765.1, read on the forward strand.
TCCAACACTGCAATAGGCTCACCACCTACGTTATTACGTTTATTACTTGGGACATAAAAACGATAAAGGCATGACTGTATGAATGTAGAACAAGTAAAAACGGGAGCCTATTCATGAAACTTCACTGTCTGTCTGTCCGTCCGTCATGAGGCTGTATCTCAGGAACGGTGACGGTGATAGTTAGAGCTGAAATTTTCACAGATGATGTATTTCTCTTGCCGCTATAACAAATACTAAAATTAGAAGAAAACAAAGGATGGAGATTACCTGTAAACTATCCCCCATAATAGACCCAATAGCCACACTGAACCCCGTCTGTCCATGCGGATAGTCAGCCGGGGTCGCAGTCCGGGCTACTTCGACAGCCGCTGAAGGTACGGGGGTGCCTTGCGACTGTAGTTGCAGTTCAATGCCCAGGGAAGGCTGCGACAGGATGATTAGAGACATCTCGTACCATCTGGAAGTTGGAAATGTTGATATTTGGGACATTGTCACAACAACGTCATATAGACTAAATTTATCTAATACTAGCGGACGTCACGCGGTTTCACCCGCGTAGTTCCCGTTCCCGTGGGAATACGGGAAAAAAATATAGCCTATGTTCACCGCAAAGAGTGTAGCTTCCCAACAGTGAAAGAATTTTTCAAATCGGTCCAGTAGTTCCGGAGCCTATTCGTTACAAACAAACAAAAAAACAAATCTTTCCTCTTTATAATATTAGTGTAGATTGTGTCACAGTTAAAGGATCTAAACAATAATTGTAATGATATGTTGATTTGTTTTTAACGTGATGTAAATCCTACATGGATGCTATGCCAAACTCCTACCAACTTAAAACCACACATATCCTACCTTACAGCCTACGGTTGGGAGCCCCGGGTAAGCCCTCAGAAGAATATCCCAGGAAAAAACAACATATCCTTTTATAATTCCTTGGCAGGATGGCGCGTCAGTGCAACGATTTGGCAAAAAATAACCGGGACCTCGATATCTTCGCTTCTAAAATGGCAATATAATAATATATTAAACTGCTAAAAATGTCCTCTATTCCACACCCAAAGTGTATAATAGAGGAAATTTTCCCGAAAAGGGGGTGAAAATGTTATCCGACGAAACTCATAAAACGCAAATTAACCTTACCTATCGGTAACAGACTCATGAAGGAACCCTTCGATGGCTATAACAGGAATGTTATTGTTTACGCCCTTAGCACACCTCCGCCGCGAAACCAGAACAGCGGAACCGCTAAATAAATTCCGCTGTGATCAAGTGTGGATTGAACAGCGGAACTGGGCAATGGAACCTGACACGAGTTAGTCGATGTGACGCTATCGCAACTTTATCATATTATTTTTATTATCTGGATGACTTAATAAATACATAAAAGGTCTATTTCTGATGGTTTGAAGTAGTTTTGAACGTAAACTCAGCGTCCATTTTATGAAAAAATATTAGTTGCGCTGTTTCGCTCTGTATTTTTGTCAAATTTGACAAATCCGCGCATAGACAATGCGGCACCGCAACCAAATGGCGGCCGAAGCGCGGAGGTTTGACTGGCGTAGGAGCAGATTGGCGAAACCGCGCGGAGAAAGAGAAGATAGTTAAATCTATGCATTAGAACAGGCGGTTTCGCTAGCATTCCGCTCCTCCTACACGGGACAGAACTTGGCGAAATTACTGCGGTTCCGCTATCATGGATTCGCGGCGGAGGTGTGATACGGGCGTTAGCTCCCTGTGTACGGAGCGGAGATGAGCGATGCGTTGTGTCGCTGTGACGTCACTTCGAGTTGCACAAACCTAAGTAGTATCTAAATACACAGTACAGTCAACCTTACCTATCGGTAACAGACTCATGAAGGAACCCTTCGATGGCTATGACAGGAACGTTATTATTTAGCTCCCCGTTTACGGAGCGGACATCAGCGATGCGTTGTGTCGCTGTGACGTCACTTCGAGTTGCATAAACCTATGTAATATGTAAATACACAGTACAGTCAACCTTACCTATCGGTAACAGACTCATGAAGGAACCCTTCAATGGCTTTGACAGGAACGTTTTTTTTTAGCTCCCCGCGTACTGAGCGGACATGAGCGATGCGTTGTGTCGCTGTGACGTCGCTTCGAGTTGCATAAACCTATGTAAAATCTAAATACATAGTACAGTCAACCTTACCTATCAGTAACAGACTCATGAAGGAACCCTTCGATGGCTATGACAGGAACGTTATTATTTAGCTCCCCGTGTACGGAGCGGACATGAGCGATGCGTTGTTTAGCCGCTGCGTATGCGGCCGCATATCCCACAGGTTGTGTCGCTGTGACGTCACTTTGAGCTGCGTGACCGCTGCAATACAAATAAATAAATACTGAGGGGCATTCCAAACTTTCAAGACAGGGGGACTATCATCGTATAAGGGTTGAGCTACTTCCACTTCAGCAGAACCTCATGGGTGCAAAATGTTATAATAAGTTTCAAAGTGCTCGAAACTCTTATTCAAAGATTCCTTTAAAACATATCTATAACAAAATCGCGTGTAGATATACTTACACAATATTGGCTTTCCCAAATACAGTCTGGAATGCTTGTCTTATAGGCGAGATTTTGACTTCCTTATCAGATGCTACTACTATCAACATGTCATCGCCATTTTCTGAAATATACAATTTTAATCTTAATATAATCTGGGATCACAGTTGCTAGAAAGTAGGGAGGTAGAACATCAGATTTCGCAAGTCAAACCACTTTTTGATATGCAAACCCAACACATCAGAAGAATCAGAAGGCTGACGTGGTATGATCCGGCTCGAAGGACCATGATGAAATTGTACAGAGTGAATAAAAGAGCGGTCTGCAAAAGTATATAAAGTGGAATGTGGAAGATAGAGTGTGTTTTCTCGCACACTTTATCATCCTCCGGCATCATCCTCTGCCAGATGTTAGGGTTGAGCTACGCAATTTCTTATACTTCTATTATTTTCTGCCACTTAGGACAGTAATTTACTAGAATGAGAAAGAGGGAAGGATAAAAGTACTTGTAAGAAAGTGGGTTCATGTTGAGCTCAACTCTAAAACGCCAGTGCGATGACAGACTTCCGATTTGTGTGCAGCTCAAACCTATGATTGTCGAGTGTGAGTTTCAGCGGGCGCCTATTATGACTCACGGTGAATGCATTAACGCCAATTTGTATGGAATCGACACACTTAGCTGTCACCGCGAAAATAACATGTTACGACTTTGTATACTAATTCACAAAAACGCACTTCACCTTTAGTCGCGATAGGCGCTCGCCAAAAGACACACTATGAAGGCACTCTGAAGGAGCAAATTTGGGCTTTTTATGTTAATTTTGAAGAAGGTATCAATTAAAACTTTTATGGAAACTGCGGGAAAAAATAAAAGTATGGTAAACAATAAGAACTCACTAAGATACTCCTTCATCTGTGGGTCCAGTGTGGTGATGACCGAGTCGACAGAGCTCTTGGCCTTCTCAGCCACGCGATGTAAGATGCCTCCCGTAGACACCGCCCCTTTCATCCAAGTCAACAATCCGCTTCCTGGCAATATGTCACCTGAAACCACGATTTTAGATTGCACATTTTTGTCTCAGCTTGCGCTATCGTTTGTTTTGTTCTGCTTCAAAAATCTTGCTAACAAATCTATTTCTTCATCGGAGCTATCTAAATCCATGTACCGAAAAGCACACGTTAACATCGAAAACAACACTTGGACTGCGTGGAATACTGGTACTGCTTTTTTAGTGTATCCACCGGGCTCCGAGCGCATCCACCCGGCTGCGAGCGCCTCCGCCCGGATCCGAGAGCATCCGCTTTCAGATCACTTCCAGCCAGTCTATGTGAAATATTTGGCGGCTCCATTCCGACCAACTCCAAGGGTATACGATCCAGTCTGTGTGAAAAAAAAAAGGCGCGCCGATGCTCTCCGAGCCGGTCTGTTTCACACAGACCGGCTCGGAGAGCATCGGCGCGCCTTTTTTTTCCTGACCCTAAAAATGTTTTTTGAGTCTACACATACATAAAGAAAATGAAAGCATACAGTAAGAAAGAATGAAATATTTTAAAGTGTGATGATACTTAACACTAAATGATACTATTGGCTCACATCCCTATAGCTTGGCAAAAAGAGTTGAAAATAATGGAAACATCATTGTGTTGTTTCATATGCAACCCGTTAGTAGGAACGAGCAATAAGTACCCAGTTGCCAATAAATATCTATAAAAAGCACCAATGAAATTGTATTACAGGTGAACCACGTTTATAAGTCGCATCGACAGAGTTCTCCTGCTCAGAAGAGAGCAAGCTAACGCCGATTAATAACGATTGCCAACGCTGTTGAAACCCGACTTTATTGCGTTATGTTAAGATTGAAAATGCAATAAATTCAGAAAGTAGTGCTATCTCGCTCACTGTTCCTCATTGCACAACGATGCTGCGGGCATCGAATATGGCGCGCAGGCGGCAACCAATAACAAAGGGCCATGTTTGGCGCGTCTATGCGGAGCGTTGTGATTGGTTAGGATTTTTTCGCGCGTTTCGAATATCGATACCCTAATTTGCAAACCTACTAACTCCTCTTGAGCAAATTTTACAGGAGAGACTTAAAACGTCATAATAAATTTAATTTAACACAATGAAGAAAACCAAAAATCCCGTTGGAAATTATGCTTTTTATTTATCTAAAAACACTTAAAAATCGACTTTTTTTTATAACCATTGAGTTTTATAATGAAAAAAGGAGTTGTTAGATTTGGTTTAAGCAATACTTGAAACTTAAAGTGGAGTTGTTTGTTTTGATCTTAAACTTTAAGAAGAGTACAATCAACAACTATTGAGACAATTATTGAGGTGTAATATTAATGAATTGTTTGCTGATAATGTGTGTGTTATATCAACAAGTTTATATTGTAGTGCTAGTTGCTGTTGGACAATCCTGGCCACTTGGTTGTGTCTATGCAAGGATAACATCGTTTCGGATCCTATCCCTCAAAGACACCCCAAGCATAGCTCGTTCCATTGCTCGTTGCGCAACCAGGGCATGGACTAGCCACACTGTGAGTGTCCACGTCTTGGCACCGTAGGTACACACTGGTAGAACGCACTGGTTGAAGACTTTCGTCTTCAGGCATTGCGGTATTGGCGAGTAGAAAACCCGACGCAGTTTGCTGAACGCTGCCAAGCCCAAGCGAATCCTTCTTGCTATTTCCTTATCCAGGTTACTCGTTTCAAATGTGATAACCTGCCCAAGGTAGGTGTACTCATCAACCTCAAGCCTCGATCCTTCAACGAATGTTGGTCCCGGCACGACATGCTCATTGAACATGAACTTGGTTTTGTCCAAGTTCATGCAGAGCCCAACATGTCTAGACTTTTCACTTAGACTATGCAGCATCCCGCTCAACTGTCCCAGCGTTTCCGCTACTAAAACAATGTCGTCGGCAAACCGAAGGTGTGAGATACATTCACCGATTATATTCACGCCCCATCCATTCCAGTCCAACAACTTGAAGACGTCCTCAACCGCATTAGTGACGAGCTTAGGCGACATAACATCTCCCTGTATCACACCTCTGCGCAGCGCTATGGGATTGGTTTTCTTATCCTACAACCGGGCGGTAGTTGTAGCAGTATCATATAAACACTTCAACACCTCGATATATCGGCAATCAATACGACACCACTGCAGAGCTTCTAGAACTGCCCAGGTTTCGATCGAGTCGAAGGCTTTCTCGTAGTCCACGAAAGCCATAGTCACACAGCGGCTGATTGTACTCTTTTGTCTTCTGTACAATCTGCTAAAGCCTTTTCGAAACACGGCTTGCTGGAAATTGTCGAGTTTCCCAGCGAGGCGGTTTGAGATTACTCTCGAGAACAACTTGTAGACATGGCTCAGGAGAGAGATGGGTCTGTAGTTCTTCAATAAGGATTTGTCACCCTTTTTGAAGAACAGCGCCACCGCACTCCCGCTCTACGCTTTGGGTGTCTGACCCTTTTTAGAGGACGGAATTAAATATGCTCGTAAGGTATCTAAGGATCGGAGTCCCACCCGCTTTCAGGAGCTCAGTCGAAATTCCGTCCTCTCCAGGAGATTTATTGGGCTTCAGTTGCTCGAGAGCCGCCGAGGTCCGTGATGCATAGAAGTCTGTATATAGTACCTACTCAATTTCCTCGAGAATCTCGGACCCGGTTGAGGTCACGGTTTTGCCACCCGCTGCTTTATGTTTCGTTAGATGGGGTCTACCGAACTGCTGGGCTAAGACCTTGGTGCCCCTGTTATATTCAATAGCGTAATAGTATCATAAATACACTAACCTTTATATATCTTCTACGGTTTTTAAGCTTTAAACGGCGATAAAACACACTTTAACCATTTGATGAAAATATTTCGTACGCTTCTGTGACGCCATACAAAATTGCCGACTGCGCGGGAGTTATTAGATTATTTTGTCAAAATCGATGCATTTCGTTTAACGCGGAGTTGTTTGATTTTCAAATGGCGTTTTACACCAATGCGGTTGGGAATCATGGAGTTATTAGTATTTCAAAATATAGAGCAAAAAATCTAGTTTCTGCCGGTATCAAAATGTAATTTTCATGAAAAAGTGGAGTTATTAGGTTTGCAAATTAAGGTATCGATATGAGACTTCTGCGCAGGTACATCGGTATAACTTATAAACGTGGTACTACTGTACATCCTTGATTTACAGGCATATCAGAATTTTCGAAAATGTAGTCAGCAAAACCGTGATAGATAGAGAACTGAAATTTTCACAGATGATGTATTTCTGTTGCCGCTATAACAACAAATACTAAAAATCAGCTCTCATGTAACAAATATGATTCTTTGCCATTTTTTTTTGGTACGGAACTCTCTGTACGTGAATTCGACTTGTCTTGGCTGGTTCTTTTAGAATAGAAGACTTAATCAACCAACACCTACCAAGTTTTTCTACCTCTGGTGAAGAATCCGGCAGTGAGTCCGGTGACTGTGTGGTCTGAGAATCCTCAGGAGACCTGATGGAAACTGTTGGCTCTCCCTTACTGAACGGGATTGCTGGACTGGAATAAATTAAGTCGTATTACTTTCATACTATTTCATAGTATTCATATAACTTCCGGTTGGCGTCTGTCAAGTGAAAACGTTTCTCTTAAGCTCCGATGTTTTTTTTTCATGTAAGTGCAGTAAAACTTCTAAAATATACACAAGAAAGTGCTAAAAGTTAATATAACAACATCCACAAATAGAAAACGGTTGTGATTAGTGGCAAACACAGTGATTTCTACACAAAACTAGTGTTTTAATATTGAACTGATTACATAAATTATCAAAGTACCTACAAGTAACTGAAAAGTGATTTTGACATAGACATTTCTGACAGTTGAGTACTAAGGTGACCGACCATAGTACAAAACATACTTACGTCAAACTCAGGGTTAATCTACCAGTTAAAAAAACACGAAATACAATTCGAAGAAGTTTGAATATAATGGATCTTAAAGTAATTCTGGATAAAATGGACGAACATTTCCAAAAACAAACAAAAGTTATTACTGAGAATGTGAGTGCTAATATTTTGAGCCGTATTGAAGAAAAACTTAAGCCCCTGGTGGAAGAAAACCAAATGTTGAAATCGGAAGTAAATTTTTTAAAGCAGAAAATTCTTAAAGTGGAAAGGGAAGTGAGAAAAAACAATTTACTAGTATTTGGTATTGAAGAGACTGATAGAAGTCCTTTTGATACTTTGGAACTGATATTACAAATATTCAACGGAATTAGTGAGAAAGGTAACCTAGAAAAATGGGACAAATGGGAGATTAGCAGTGCTCGCAGACTAGGGAGGAAAGATGAAAGGAAAACAAGACCTATTCTAATAAAATTCACACTACAATGGCGAAAGTTCGAACTCCTTAGAAATAAAAAGTTGTTTCCGGAGCATGTGTATGTAACCGAAGACTTTCCCAAAGAAGTCCTGAACAAGCGAAAGCAGCTTAACATTCAAAAACAGGATGAAATAAAAAAAGGAAACATGGCCTATATTCGTTATGATAAGTTAATAATAAAAAGCAATCCAAAACAAATGGCTGATAAAAGGAAACGGTCCCCATCCAAATCACCTAACTCACAAGGAAACCAAAAGGAAGCTCCTGCAAAGATAAATAAAACCAGCAAGGTAGAGTACACACGCAATGCTGACCGACCAAGATCACTCCCTGATAGAAACAAACAATAGCAACTAAAGTACAGATCCAACGGGAAAACAAAGATACCAAACAATACACCAGCAACGTTAAACCCAAACCCTTCTCCAAGCCGGCTGGTCCCCGTGGAGAAGTATGACCAAAACCCTCCAACAAAAATGGAAAAATCTAGCAACACGAAGAAACTAACAGCAAAAAGTACCATTAAAATATGCACATATAATGTCAAATCACTGTGCTCAGAAGAAAAGTTTCTAGAGCTAACACATGCTCTTAACAACATAAAATTCGATATAATAGGTTTATCAGAAACCAGAATATTAGGTTGCCAAATAAAGGAGTACCCAGATTACATCTTATGCTACATTGGTCAAACAAAAGGTCTATATGGAGTGGGCTTTTTAATAAAAAAGTCCCTAAAAGATAAAATAATAAACTTCTCAGGAATATCTGAAAGAGTGGCTGTAATACGACTCAAAGTGGAAGATCTCAATATCTCAATAATACAAACATACGCACCGACAGAAAAAGCTACAGGAGAAGAACTGGAAGCCTTTTATAGCGATCTCAGAAAAGGACACTCTTTAGCTGACGGGCTGATTTTGGTCATTGGAGACTTTAACTCAAAAATTGGACAGCCAACATACAACGACCACCTAATCATGGGTAAATATGGTTATGGTACAAGAAACGAACGAGGGGACCGACTCATAGAGCATGCTTTAGAGTATAAGCTTTCAATAATGAATACTTTCTTCAAGAAACGGGGGAGCCGCAAGTGGACATGGGTGTCACCCGGCTCTACAACAAAAAACGAGATTGATTTTATTCTCTCAAACAAACCAGATATGATAAGCAATGTAGAAGTTCTAAGCAATATAAAGTATTCGTCTGATCATAGACTAGTTCGAGCAACAGTAAATCTAAAAACTTCCAGAAAAAGCAGGAAACATTTTCAGTCCCCATTAAAAGCCCCTAGCTCTGAAGATGAAATTAAACTCTATTTAAACCAGTTGAACTCACATCTTGACACAAACCAAAGTGAAGAAACCAATGTCCAGACTTACTATGACATGATAGAAAGAGCTATAAAAGGCAGTCTAAAAATGGACCAAAAGACAGTAATAAAGAAAAAGAAAAATATAATAAGTGATGAAACCTGTAAATTAATTCAAAAAAGATCCGATTTAATTAGAATGAAAAGTAAAGATCATCAAATGATAAAAGAGCTAACTACGCTATTTAAAGATGTTAAGAAATCGATAAAAAGAGACTACAAGAAACACAGAGAGGACATAATTAAACACAACATAAAAACATATAGAAGTGCAAAACGAGGACTAAAAGATCTAAGAATGTATAAGACCTGGATTTACACACTAGATGACAAATCTAAAGTAACTAAAGCTACTTCAAGAAAAGAGGTAATAGACATAGCAACATCCTTCTACAGAGACCTATATAAAAAACAAGAAACTGATCACCAAGAAGAACAAATAAATGACGCACATTTTAATACACCTCCAATAAACTTAATAGAAGAAAAAGAAGTATATGAACATGTTAAACTCTTAAAACAAGAAAAAAGTCCAGGTCCTGATGGGATTAGTAATGAGGCCATCAAATTAGGGCTACCAATTCTTCTGCCACATCTCAAACTTCTATTCAATGCAATCTTAAAGACTGAAATCATACCAAAACAATGGTGCAACTCTGATATTATTCTAATTTACAAGAAAGGAAATGCTTTGGACATAAGCAACTACAGACCGATCAGTCTGCTAGCTAGTATGTATAAACTGTTCACTTCAATTATACTCAAAAGGATAACACCAGAAATAGATGCAGCCCAACCAGTAGAGCAAGCAGGTTTTCGTTCAAGCTACAGTACAACTGACCACATACACACTCTTGAGCAAGTGCTAGAAAAATATGAGGAGTTTAATAGACCTCTATACTTAGCATTCGTAGACTATAGTAAAGCCTTCGATACTATTAGTCATAACTCAATTTGGAGAGCACTAAAATCTTTCGGAGTACAAGACAAATATATAAAAATTATACAAAACATCTACAAGGAAAGTGTAAGCAAAATTAAACTAGAATCTAGAGGTGAAGAGATAAAAATTGAACGAGGGGTAAGACAGGGAGACCCACTGTCACCAAAACTCTTCCTAGCAGTGCTAGAACACATATTCAGGGCTCTGGAATGGAAGCAAATGGGAGTTAAAATAAACGGCCGCTATCTAAGTCATTTGAGATTCGCTGACGACATTGTGATCTTTGCTGAGACTCCTAGGGACTTGGAAAATATGCTTACCTCACTAACTAAAGAAAGCTCCCAAGTAGGCCTAGAGATAAATACAAATAAAACAAAACTAATGAGCAACCGCTACAAAAGACCTATTAACATTAATGGCAAAACAATAGAATATGTTGAGAACTACATATACTTGGGAAAACAGGTGTCCTTTTCCAAAGACAACAACGAGGAAGAAGTTATGAGAAGAACAAATATCACATGGAAAAAATACTGGTCGTTAAAAGAAGTCTTCAAAGGTAACTACAACTTATCATTCAAAAAGGTCGTGTTCGACACCTGTGTCATACCCTGTCTAGCTTATGGCTCCCAAACATGGGTTTTCACAAACAAAATAAAAACTCAAATCAGAACCACTCAGCGGGCCATGGAAAGGAGTATGTTAAGTGTAACGAAAAGAGACAGAATAAGACACACTAAAATAAGAGAAAAAACTAAAATAACTGACGCTCTTACCCACACCTTGAGACAAAAATGGAAATGGGCTGGCCATGTTGCTCGACTGTCTGGCAGAAGATGGACTAGTCATAGTACTACATGGAGAGGGCCAGCAGGCAAAAGAAAAGTGGGCAGACCCTACAAGCGGTGGGTTGATGACATAATACAAACAGCGGGAAGACAATGGCTAACAATTGCCCAAAATAGGAAGAAATGGCTAAATTTGGAGGAGGCCTTCACCCAAAGAGGGATCCATAATGAATAATACTACTAACCAAACTAACATAGCAAGTAAGAAAAAATATTAATAACTATACTAACAACATTAGAAATGTCATTACTGAAATATGGAAATAAACAGGCTTTATTATTATTATTATTATTATACTTTCATACTATTGCATGTAATATACAGCAAACCATATAACTTGTGGGACATTCGGTTGAATTTGACGTCTAAACTGTTACATAGATTTCATCTCATGCTTTTAGAGTGGCAAGTGCAAGTTTTGGCGTGCACCTGTCGACATTCACGGAGAGCTCGTAAACACCGATTTGTATGTAATTGAGACAAGTTCCCATGTTTACAGCTAGGCAGCGGTGTCGTCGTTTCGTCGACAGGCGCACGCCAAAACTCAGGTGATGTGAACTATGAAAATGTTGCACAATCATAACTTAACTATTTCTAAACAATTTATTTATTTTTCCTAACAGACTCCTCATTTATCTGACTTGAATTTTGCACATTCATTTTTAACCCTTAATTTTCTATTTATTTGGTTCACCTAGTCCACCCAGTGGGACACTCTGAGCGGGGGCTAGGTCAACAGTGAAACAATGAGTACACAGTAAACTATCCTATTTCTTTCAAAACAAACTGACTATTTATGCTTTAAAATTAATTGTAACCCAATATAATATCTGGGATGTTTAGAGGTTATCAATGTTGAAATTGAGTAGTCAATTTAGATGAATGCTTAATTCATTTATTATTATTTTTTTCTCTTTTATATCTTACTTGTTGTTCCCCATGGCGTCATTCATGTAGATTTGTAGAAGTTGTTATAGAGTAAAATCATTACCCTCCTTTTGCCCGGTCAGTTAAAAACTAGCCTGTCCTTCCCTTGGAATCAAACTATCTCTATACCCATCAAAATTTTGATGGGTATAGAGATAGTTTGATTCCAAGGGAAGGACCCTTGGAATCAAACTATCTCTATACCCATCAAAATTGGTTCAGCGGTTTAGGTGTGAAAACGTAACAGACAGACAGAGTTACATAGGTACTTTCACATTTATAATATTAGTAGGGATAAAAAAATCTTACAGGACAATTTTGAAAGTCTAGTGGCCCTTATATAATTGACACTGACTGTACCTGAACTTTTCTGTGTTATCTACTTGCGGCAACATCGGTTCGTCCCTTGACTGCACAATGATTGGTTGGACTGGTACTGCCACTGGAATTGCAACCGGTGGTACAGTAACCGATGGAGCCTGAAAAATTTATAAATCAATTGATTTATGGTAGAGGGCAGTCCACAGGGACAGAAAAAAATCACTAATACAGACTAATATTATAAAGTGGAAAGATTTCAGGTTCAGGTCCATCATCACGCCTTTATCCCCGAAGGGGTAGGCAGAGGCATATTATATACCCACATTTCACCTTTTTATAATTTGTCCCACGTAATACGTTGTGAGCAGTATTGCCGTGTTTAAATGGACAGGCGCAGGTTGTGACTGCCTGCTGTTGAAATAAAGCCTTCAACTTGGCTTAACGACTGCCATTTTACGGGCAACCGGGACCAACGGCTTAAGGTGCCTTCCGAAGCACGGAAACGCTCAAATAAATGTCACAAAGTGATCACATGGATGGTCACCCATCCATGGACCGGCCATAGTGAAAGTTGCTTACTGCAGTGATCGTTTAGAGAACACTGAGTCCGCGGGGCCATGAGCGCTTCATTGTTTGTTTATTTGTTTGCATTGAATAGGCTCTGAAACTACTGAACCTATTTAAATAATACTTAACTACCACTGGGTGACATAGGCTGTATTTTATCCCCGTATTCCCATGGGAAAAGGAACTATGTGGTAAAATCGCTTGACATCAGCTAGTAAGCCATAAATTCCGAAATTGATGCAAATTTCTTTCACCGAAAGTTAAGCCGAATGTTATCTATACTAATATTGTAAAGAGGAAAGATTTGATTGTTTGTTTGTTTGCATCGAATAGCCTCCAAAACTACTGGACCAATTTGAAAAATTCTTTCACTGTTGGGAAGCTACATTCTTTGCGATGAAAATAGGCTATATTTTATTCCCGTATTCCCACGGGAACGGGAATTACGCGGGTGAAACCACGTGACATCCGCTAGTTTCTAGATATTTTGAATGCTAAACTCACTTCAGAAGCTGCCGTAACAGTAGGTACTATAGGGCTGGCTGTCACAAAGTTCGGTAACTGAGAAGGTGGTGCCACGCTCGATAGTAAGTTACCCGCGCTTCCCGACGGCACGGGTGGCTGCGGAATCTTCGACTTCTTATCAGGATTATTCATTTTCCAGTATCTTCACAAAAACATTATCATCAATATGAAAATTAATATTTATTCATAAACACGGTGTTCATTTATGTACTAACTTAAACTATGTAGGGTACAAGATAATTTACCAGAAAACTTATCATTAGAACAGTTTACCTTCATACAAATCTCCACCAAAACAAAACAACTGTTGCAAGCAAAACAATTCCGCTTCGTAGTTCCGTTGACGTTCGTGGATTTTTTTTACAAATTGACATTTGTCAGTTTCTAGTATCAATAAAGGGCCTGATCCACTGGCGAGCTGACGAGCCAACAAACCAACCAAGTCCGTTGACTCGTTGGCGTCCGCTCGCGTGTATGATCCACTAGCGAGCAAAACCGTCGCGTTGGCTTGCCGTTCGTTAGTCATCACACTGAGGTCCTGGGTTCGATGCCTGCCTTGAACCAATTTATTATTGTGATTTTTTGTGACACTTAGGTGGTGTTTTACTAATGTTCTGTTCTAGGACTGTAGGCTTAAATATGTATACGTATAGCTCGCCATACCGGCTCGGCTGATCCACTAGTGGATTTCAGTCCCCTTACTTCGACGCACAACGTGCCAGCAAGCTAAGAAAAAGTCCGCGGAATTTGGGTGCTCTACTGCTGGCGAGTAAAACCGTTGGCTTGGCTCGTTGACTCTCCAGTGAATCAGGCCCTTAACAATGACAGACAGCCCCCACGCGCGGCCACGTTTCGTAAACGCTATTGAGAATGAGGAATCATTTTTATGCCTTTCCATGATGCAAAATTCGTGTGAAACCTTATATTAACTCTTCGTATGGAGGCCCTTCAATAATTACAGTACCTACTCAGTCTTGTGATTGTGGAGATTACTTCACATTATTAGTGAAAGCGAAACCATTATAGCCAAAACTTACTTCGCAAACAACACTGAGTACGTCACAACTAATCTGACATTGAGCTGCGCTCCGAGTCACAAAGTTATCTAGTTCTTTAACATCAAAATGTGACTGTACTCTTTTATTTAGAGTCATTTACAGGAGACAGTATTTGTATTATGCTAAATATATAGTTTCTGTTTTTTTATTGGATTCATCATTCGTTTCTGTCAAGTCAAGAACGAAGCGAATCTTCTTCGAATCGGAATCGGTAGGATTATCTTCTGTTTTCGGAGAAAATCATTGGACGCTAGTGGAATAACTGTTTGTAGTTTTGTTAATTATAGTGATTTTAACAATGTCGGAGAGTCCAGACACGCCGGCCTTTAGCACAGTGGATATTAACAATGATAACCGAGATGACGAAGATATTTTTGCGTCTGCGGTCCAGGTATATAATAGAATCCTGTTCTAATAACTTGTTGTGTTAAATTCCGCCCCCCGGCTACCCGGCGGGTGCACAGATACGCCCCTATGTTTTTAGGATAAATTATTAATGCAAATGCTCCTAATAATTTCAATGAAGATTTGATGTTTTTAAAGTAATTTTTACTGGTACTACATAGAAAATATGAAATAATTGTGTAGTACGTATTGCTAATTATCCTAAAAAGGATTCGAAACTTGGTATGTTTAAAATACCCTTGAAAATTAATTGAATTAGTAAAACTTGCATTCATTGCTTTATCTTTTATATTACTCACCTTACTGATAGCTGTCTCTTTTTATTACATACTTGTTTATCTTTAAAAAAATCTCTATGTTTCATTGCATACACATAACAGAAAATATTAATACCTGTTAGTTGTACTTATACATTACAAATATATTTTCTGCTAAGTTTTCCTTATTTCCTTTTAAACCAGTAATTGCTCTTCATCTTTTGATACCTGAAATTGGCACAATACTCTGGTAGAATTTCTACTACAACCAGCCACATATTGGTTGGTTAATAGTAAGTTCCATTAGTTTACACTGAGCAGTTTTCATCGTGTTAGGCCTAGGTTCTATTAACATGGTTCCTGGTTGCATACACTGTCTTTTTTATAGCTGTGTGCTTGAAGTGTGTGTGTAAGAGGGTATATCAACCTCTCAGAATAGCAATCTTTTTATATTGTTTTTTTATTTTACTCATTTAGAGTTGGTGAGAGATGGTCTGCTTATTTCTAAATAGAAATCTCTTCCAACAGGCCCAAAAGAAGAGAATGTTGTATGCACCTGTTTATAAACATCAGAGCCTTGTTGGTTGATCAGCGGCCATTTTTTACGGTTCCATACCCAAACAGGACCCTATTCATGAGACTGTGCCGTCCATCTGTCTGTCACAAGGCTGTATCTCAGGAAACATGATAGCTAGAGAGCTGGAATTATCACAGATAATTTATTTCTGTTGCCGCTGTGGCAAAAAAACTAAAACAGAGGAAAGGGAGGATTAAGGGAGGGCTCTCATACAAACATAATTTTTGGCCGTTATCTTGGTATGGTACCCTCTGTGCGACTTAGACTTGATTCTACCTGTTAGTTTAACCCTTACATGTTTTGGTGTATATTTAATACAGTATTATAATATTATTCTATCATTGTATTTTATACCATACAGTGAGTCTAGTAATATGTAAATGATATGATTTCTGTTGGTTGTGTTTTCTTTATTTATTTGCATTATCTATAAACTTACAAAAATAGCACACAAACTGGTTACAGTACATTAACCTTGTGAATATCATTTCAAGAATGTTTCAAAATATTTGTTTCATAAAATTTATGCTTCGTATTGTTCAGTTGAATAACTGTTTAACTAGAACAGATTTAAATAAATTAAGTTATAGTAAGTTCAACTCATCTGTGCGCGCGGCCCTATGTATGGGTAAACCTCGTATAAACAGAGTGACTTCGTGTGCGTGACAAGAGGTACAGTGAAGTACAAAATACAAAAACTAAGGGGTGAAATGTATGTTAAACATATTAATATGTATCGCTGCTAAAAGAATAAAATGGAGGAATTTTAGGATTCGCTGCATTCTACAAGGTTAATTATAAATTCAGATTCCATATCAAAATGTCCATAGTATTCTTCTACTTACATTGTATTACGCCACATCTCTTCATCAATTTGACGTAAACGTTCGTTTATTAATTTCATTATTTCCACCACATTTTGTTCGATGTTATTCTTTTTTTTTTTTCAATTCCTCCTACATTTACGATTGGGTTTAGTTCAGGATGATACGGTGGTAACCAAAGAACTTTTAAGCTGAGGCTGAAGTATGTCATAAATCGTACAACAAACTAGCTGACCCTTGCAACTTCGTTTACGTCACATAGGGTGTACGAAAGGAGAGGTATTTTTTCATCAGACTCATCAAGCAGCGTGTAAAACTTCCCTGCCCTCTGACAAAGGAACCGCGCAAAATATCGAGATCAAAAGTATCCCAGAACCTTCTTCGGATCATAAGCTCAGATGGTACCAAGTTGCATTTAAATCAATTGAGTAGTTTCAGCGTGATACTTATTCGGAATACAATCAGACAGATTTGAAAATTTTTAATTACATTTTCGGCTTCAGTATCGATTAGAGAACGCCCTACAATTAAAATTTTCAAATTATCTTCCATGTACAGACTCTTGACCCTCAACAGTTTTTTAAAGTAAAACTTCTTTAGGCGCGACCTAGGGAGTAACACAGATATTATTATTTTTTCTGACGGAAGTAACGCTATTTGAATCTTGAATAGCGGAAACTATGTTTCCGCTATTCAAAATTCGAATGAATGATATTAATATAACATTTGATGTCATCAATGGCAAAGAAGTTTTACTTCAATCACGCGTAAAGGTTACACACACATACTTTTTTTAGATGTATAGAGTATGGTCTTTTTACTTTTTAAGTCAAGTCATACAGTAAAATTTTTGTCATATTTGCTGTATAAGCAATTTTTTTTCTGTCGATCTCTACATTTCTATTTTTTTTTTTATTGGAATTTGGGCTCTTATCATTTTCTGACTATTCTGTAGGCCTTTATAAGTTACATAATTCTACCATACATTATTTTGTTATGCCTCAAAGGGTTTAGGCAGCGTTTTCGTTAAAAGCTCCCAGACACCTTATTTTCTTCCGACATCTCCAACTAATATCGTTATATTTTAGTCAATGTCAAACAAACTCAACAAATTATATTGGTACGCAAACCGTTCTCAAGAATCATTGGTGATCTCAGCATGAAAATCAATGCAGTAGTTTTAAAGTTTATCGTGAACAGACAGACGCGGCGGGGACTTTGTTTTATAATAATATTTATGTAGTGATAAAAAATATTAATTACATCGAAATGACACATCAAAAATATTTATCTGACTTCTTAAACATTTTCTCCTTTAAGAACTAGACATTTTCTTTAACGACTGTACCCATGGTATTATCGTATTATCACTTAGAACACTGTGTAATGAATTATAATGTAACCAACTTACACAGGATGTCAACGTTGCAGTTACATTGAGACTTGTGATGATATTTAATTTCGTTTCATTATAACGTAAGAGTTGCCTTCAAAACGTGGTAGATGACGCTGTATGCTTTTTGTTTATTGTGATTTTTATTTCGCGGCCAAGCAGAGAGTTTCCTGCAAAGACTGCTTGGCACCGCTGGTGTCGGCAATAAGTCGAGTTACGTCTCTATCTCATAATATAGAATTAATGTACTCTGTGAAGACGGCCGCGTCACTGCCACACAAATTAAAGCTGTATAATTACTAGCGCACGCACACATAGCGCCGCGCGCACTGATGAGTTGAACTATCTGTACCTATGAATTCTGTGAATATAGTGGCATAATTTTATCTATATTTACTATCATAAAAATTGGAAAGACAACAAGAAAAAAGACACAACGTCTGTACAATGGAGGTATTAAAAAAATAATACTTGGGTTATATTATAGCAATACTGAATAGCAATACTTTTTTTTTTAATTCTTTTCTGTGTACTTATAGATAGGCAGATAATTCTTTGTTGTAAACTATTTCATACAGAATTCTTAAATATGACATTGACAGACCTTGTCTGTTTGGTTGAGATGGATGCAAAAACTACTGAACAGATCTTGAGGGGGGGGGGGGGGGGGGTATTAGAAAGATCTTGGTCAAAATTAAATCTTATGTTCGTTTTATTGCAATTGGTTAAGTAGAAGCGGAGTTATGCACAAATATAGATAAGTCAAGGTTGGATTTCTATGCAACATCCACATAGGCAGAGCCACATCCATTGCAATGCTATCGTCTTATTATACACTAGCAGTGACTCATAGCTTTACCTATGACATTATGAACCATAGTACCCATTAAATAAGGAATGTACCTAATATAAAAAAATTCTACCTTGTTTTACCGATCCCAGACTTTTAGTAAAGTAACATCATGATACATCTATCTATATATATAAAAATCAATGCCACTTTTCGTTGTAATTTTATAACTCAAGAAAGGGCTCACCTATCCAAACCAAATCTTTAGGCTTTGTTCGGACTATTTAGTAGATGGTTTATGTGAAGTTTGCACAAAATCGGTCGAGCGGTTCTTCATTTTTCACGCAAACGAAGTTGCGCGGGTCAGCTAGTACCTAGCCTATATAACTTGATGATTTAAGAATAAAAGAAAATTATTAAATTGGTTGTGTACTTTCACAGATTATCGAAATCAACATACATACATATAGTGACGCCTTTATCACCGAAAGGGTAGGCAGAGGCATAGTGTGCGCTCACATTTCACCTCATAGTTTTATAGGTGATGAGCCTATTGCCGTGTTAAAATGAAAAGGCGCAGGTCGTGACGACCCGCAGTTGAAATATTTCAAGTCGCACATTAGACCTTCAACTTGGCTGAACGATTGTCATTTTACTATCAACCGGGTTTCATTTCGAGTTTTCCTTCTCTGCACAACGGATCGTTTTGCTTAAGTGTTCCCTTAGTCGCCTCTTGCTTGGCGGAATGAATTGGGGTAGCGACATTTTGTGCTCTTTCCCGTTGCCACTTGGGGCTTTCAGATACAAACAAACAATATTTCCTCTATAAATCATTAGTAATGACAATTTTGTTCATTTGTTATTGCAGGAAGTATGTTTAGATCCAGAAGTGAATGGAGCCCGTGAAGGCCTTGAGAAGGTTGCTATCAGTGATGCACCGCCATCTATCACCACTACATTAAGCAGCCCAATCATGGAAGAGGTAACCATTTTGTACTGTTAATTTTTTTTTAAATTGTTGTTATACACAGAAACGAGTTTATCATGACATTGAATGCCACACTAATTGAGATAATTGAATGAAGTACTTGTTAAATAAACAACTGGCTTTCATTTACAGCGTCATATCTATGTTGGGTCATTATTTTGTGTCCTATCTTTTTATCATTCAAATTAATTCAGTCATGCAATGCAATTGATACCTACTGGGATGAAGTCGTATCACGATGTTGAGGTCTCAAATTCTGCATATCTGCAAAGTACAGTTCACTCTTACCCGTATCAGCATAATAATAATAATGTATAGTTTTTTGCTTATTAACCAATCTGCAATCAGTTTCCATATTTTAATTAGGTATATTAGGTTCATTTGTTTTTCTTTATACCACTAAGGTGGCAGACATATGGCCCACCAGAACGACTGGTGTTCACCGCAGCCTATGAACGTTTGCAACACCAGAGGCGCCTCGCGCTGCCGACCCTGTAAAAGCCTTCTAAGACTCCTTTTGAAGAACCCAATACTGTAGGCGTTTGGGAAAACCGAGGAACATAAGCGCGCGCGGAAGAAAGCCCCTACGGATCTAAACGAGCTCGAACACTCCGGACGTAGAGTGTGAGGATGAACTCCTTGCCTGTGGCAAGCGGTGCGAGAATTGTACATCTCAACCAGAGTATCTACATACTTTGGTTGTTTATTATTTTAAAGATATAATTATTCTTACTACAATCGCAACTACATGTTCCTATGTTATATCGATAATATCGCCTGTGAAATATGGTTTTCATGCAGGAAAATGTAATCATTTGTTTATAATATTATTTCCTCATCGGATTTACCCAGAATTATTGATCCACGTAGCAGTTGATAATTTATTATGGTTATAATATACCAGCGGACGTCACCCGGTTTCACCCGCGTAGCTCCCGTTCCCGTGGGAACACAGGAATAACATATAGCCTATGTTACCCAGGGATAGTGCAGCTCAACAGTGAAAGAATTTTTCTACTCGGTTTAGCAGTTTCGGAGCCAAAAACAATCAAAACTTTCCTCTTTCTAATATTAGTATACATAGCATACACTGCCGCCTGCCCATCAATAGGGGTGCTGCAACCCTGTGGACTGTTTGTTTTACAGTTGTGTTGCAACCCGGTTGTGAGACGACTGTTAAACAAACATGCCTTTGATGCAAACGTCTTTATGCTACTTTCGATAAGAGCATGCTTGCGATGTCTCGCCTTTTCAGTGCATAAACAATCTGCAGAATCTAATCAGTCTATGGCAGTCCATAGCCGGACGCAGGCCTCTTCCTGCGCCCCTCCTCAATAGGAATCCTCTGCAAAATGTGAATCTCATTTAATAAATTACTCTTAAACCTGGTAGGTACAGTTAAAGCGAAACTATCTTCGGCATAAACAGCATAACAGCCATTGATTTGTACACGACACGGGATCGTCCTTGCATAGAACTATTATAATAGTTCCTGTACGTATAGTAGTACGTATAGTAGTTCCTGTATTCAATAACGTTCCTGTATTCAATAACCTAACCTAACCTAACGTTATTGAATTGCCCAGATTCATACAACCGTTTTTTTTTTACAGATAGCCACAGAACGTGCCAACAATATAATAATTATAGTCACAGAGCCTCAAAAGATCGGCGAAGGAATGAGCTCATACGTGGCCTACCGTGTATTGACCAAGACTAACATGCCCATATTCAGTAAACACGAGTTTGCTGTGCTGAGGCGATTCAGTGACTTCCTTGGATTGCATGAAAAGATGACGGAGAAATATCTGCGGTCGGGAAGGATCATACCACCAGCACCTGAGAAGAGTATAGTTGGTAAGGATTCTGATTATATGATGTAAAAAAATCGTTTTGTTTATTGCAATTGCAAGAAAAAGATTTAAAATATTCGCTTTGGCGTGTCCCTCAATAGTTTAGATTCGCACATACATTGGCGAAGTCAAATTTGATAGATGGCGCCATACCGGTCCTTGGTTATGAATTTCCAGAACATCCCATTAACAAGAAACAATTATGCTTCCCTCACACCTAAATAGGTATAAAATATTCTTTCAGAAGTAAAAAAGAAACTGTCAAAAGCCTCAATTACACGTAGCGAGCTTACATGCTGCTAGTTGGCAAGTTCAAAAGCTAGCGAGTGATTTAAAAACAGCTAAAAAGCTCAATAATACGCAACGAGTTTACAAGCTGCTCCCGAACTTGCTGGCTAGTTGCTTGTAAACTCGCTCGGTGGCATCGCGGCCTAAATTTTTATTTCATTTACTATAATTTTATCTCCCATCAGGTACAACAAAAGTGAAAATGACATCGACACCGTCTACAGAAAGCGCTAACGGCAGCAGTGCAGCGGGTAGCGTACAGTCACAGTTCGTAGAGAGGCGACGGGCAGCGCTCGAGCGCTTCCTCAACCGGGTGGGGCAACACCCCGTCTTGTGTATCGATCCTGACTTCAGGGAATTCCTCGAATCAGGTAACCTGTAAAATATAGCTTGATCTCCGCGACAATTGTCACATAAACGAAAATAGACTTTATTCCAAAGGTATAAAGTAGTTATTTATAGTTTGAACTTCCGTGTTCTCATTCTCTGTATTTGAACCACAGCAGCTTTATGCAATTGAAATAAAGTTTATTTTTGCTTACAGAGTGCTCAATGTCTTTGTGGTTCGATATAGAAACGATCTTTTGAATCCCTTGGTTCAGGCATATAGTCACCATATTCTCCACTGTATGAGAAAAGCAACTCTCATCTCAGCGTATCTTTACCAGGGCTTACCTGGGGCTCCCAACCCTAGGCTGTTAGGTAGGATACGGGTGGTTTTTAGTTGGTAGGAGTCCGGCATAACATCCATGTAGGAATTTACTCATGTTTAAAAATGCCTAAGTACCATGTTTCATCAGAATCCATTCAGTGGTTCAATCGAGAAGACGTAACAGACAGACAATCTTTATTTAGCATTTTGATAAATATTAGTATGGCAGTAATAAATAATTTCTATTTAAATTCAAAATTTATGTACTTAAGTAGTTTTGAGTTCACTTTCTATCTAAGTCTTATTAAGTCTATTTTACTGACACTAGTTTTCGTTCTCACAGACACAGAACTACCCAAAGCGACAAGCACATCGGCACTCAGCGGCGCGGGAGTGTTGCGTCTCTTCAACAAAGTGGGCGAAACTGTCAACAAAATCACATACCGCATGGACGAATCTGATCCCGTAAGTTTTGCAACTAATAACTATAAAAGTACTTTGAAACTTCTGATTCTTAAAACTGTAAACCCAAAGGGTAAAAAACGGAACCCTATTCATGAGACTTCACCGTCTATCTGTATGTCCGTCACGAGGCTGTTTCCCAGAAACCGTGATAGCTAGAGCGCTTAAATTTTCACAGATGAGACCGTATTCTTAGCATTCCATGGATTCTCCGTGCGGGCGACGGGTCCATTGCGTGGCACAGGGGGGACACCCCGACGGCGTCTGGGACTTGCGAACCATTCGAGTAGGTTTAGGGTGGCCACCTTACTATGCGCATAAACGATCACCTTCCACCGTCAACAATGTTCCCCCCCTGCCCAACCAGATTTGGTAAGATCCTATCAATGCCGCTTTGTATACTCGTTTTAGTAAAGAGCTTACTGAAGCTCTTTGCAATCCAAGGTCCTTAAATAAATTATACAGGGATTTAGCTGGAATTCCCCTTGCTCCTACTTCTACGGCATAGAGTTTATCCACATAGCCATTTTTGGTTAACTCATTGGTCAAGTCAAAGTATTTATTTGTCTTCATGGCGTGGTCCTTCGGTATGTTGGTCTCCCACGGCACCGTCAGCTCCACGAGCACCGCACGCCTGTGTATCCTCGAAAACAGGAATATGTCGGGTCTGGATGACGAGGCACATACATCCTCCGGGATTTTGTAGTGTTTTTCATACGTGTCTGAGAGTATAGTCCGATCGGCGACAGCCATCAAAATTGAGTATGGCTTTTGAGGTACTTTATTTGAACAGCCTTCCTTTACAAACGCAATGTCATTTCTTTTGTTTGTGGAACCATCCCTTTTCGCTCTCGCTACCGCCAAACTGACAGCCTCACGTATGATTTCCAATACCCTATCGTGTCGGCGTGAGTAATGACCTCGGTCTAGTAACGTCCTACAACCTACCAGCAGGTGCCTAGCAGTTCCAATCGCTTCTCCACATGCATTACATGTTTTATCTGTGGCTTTCCCCCACCTGACCAGATTACTTTGGTCGGGGAGGGTCAATTGAAACGCGTTCAGGTAGAACTTAGCAAAGCCGGCGACCAGTCGTACAATAAGGTACGCCACTGCAAGGCCATGGGAATACAAAATCCGCCCAGAGTAAGCCATTCATTCTGCATCTCCAGGTTTATCGCGTGCACCTTATAGGCATCGCTCTCATCCTGCTCCAGAAAAGATTTTGCAATGTCTTTATCTGTTTGTCTCCGGATACTACCCAACCCCGCTCGACCAGTCTGCGAACCCACCATGTATTTCTTGTGGAATTGGAGGCGTGACTCAAGTTCTGCTATATTTTTATTCTTTGGAAGAGTTTGAACGATTTTGTCTCTTGATTTTGCCAAGACGTGCATTGTTTACGGACGAATTGTTGACGGATCGGCTGTCGCGGTACCGAGGAATGAATGAATGAATGATAGTTTATTAAAAATATGCGCTAAAAACGCCCAAAATAAAATCGCGGTCAATTCTTTGTGTGTTTTTAACTTTTTATGTCCATCTACTATTTCTTTAACATTTTTTTCCTCCAGTGGTTCGAAGAGCGCTCATCCCGTATAGAGGCGCTCGAAGTGTGCCTCCGTCGCTTGTACAACGCTTGCGAGGTGCTCGCGGGCGAGCGTCGCGAGTTGTCCGTGCGGACGCATGACGCGGCACGCGCATGCGCCGCGCTGTCGGGCGCTGACCCGCATGCGCCGCTGTCTAGGGCGCTGTCGCATACTGCGGACTTGCATGAAAAGGTATGTACAGTCTACAGTACTACAATTTTTTTTTTAAACGCCATCTGATCCCAAAGTAAGCTAGGAATAACCTGCTTGTGTTATGGGTATCAGACCACGGATGTTAATACTTATATACTTTTGAATACATACATATCATACATAGAAACACCCAGACTCTGGAGAAAAACATTTATGGGTCACACAAATATTTGTCTCCGGTGGGAATCGAACCCACGACCTCCAGCACCGCAGGCGGTATCACTACCGACTGCGCCACAGAGGCAGTCAAAAGTAATAACACTACAATAAAATGTACTAGGTATGTACAGTTGACTACAATGAATGTACTCGTTTAATCTTACAATATGATGTATACATGCAAGTGCTTTAACGAAGTAACCAAAGATAGTGATGTTTGTCTCTATATTTGGTTAGTTCATTATGGCACTCGCATGTATACATCATTTTGTAAGATTAAACCAGTACATATTGTAGTCGACCTTAACTTGTAGTACCTATCTTAACTACATTCCCAGTTATGGTCAACAAATAAAGTAGCTGAGCATAAGAAGAGATGGTTTTTATTACAAAACTTTTAATTGATTTTCAATAATTAAATGATAATTATCATCATGGCACTAATTAATAAATTATACAAGTGCACTATAATAATAATGTAATAATTGGTCCATAAGTGTTTGTGAACAATGATCTTAAAACTATGCTTCTTATCTATACTTCTATTCTAATATTATATAGAGGAAATGTTAGTCTGTTTGTTTGCGCTGAATAGGCTCCGGAACTATTAAACCAATTTGTAAAATTCTTTTCCCATTGGGAAGCTACACTACCTTTCTTTTAACTTTTTCTTTATTTTTCGTGCCAGCGCTCATTTTCTTCTACAATACTGGTAGGGCTATATAAAAATGTAATTTGATCAAAACAATATTTATTCAAACAACTCTTCGTCTTTCGTTACAGATAGAACAGTTACGACTAGAACAATCCAACACCGATTTCTACATACTCGCCGAACACGTAAAAGACTACCTCGGACTCATAGGCTCTATCAAAGATGTCTTCCACGAGAGAGTCAAGGTAAGTGCTGTGAATTTCCGTCACCGGCCATTTCTATAAGAGAAAATACGCAACTTTTGTGTAAAGTGAACTCATATCGAAGATAATATGATAGTATTACATACAGATCGGCAACTCCCTGCCTCCCACCGAGTAAGCTTCCCCCTGCCAAAGTTGATGTGTCTAATGCCGTGTTAGTACTTGAGAGTGTCACTGCGTTGCATTACGTATTAACCTACGTACTTTGTGCTATTGCTTTGGTTTAATTTGTGCTTAGCCGAGGAAGCGCTCGTGGCCCCGCGGACTCAGTGTTCTGTAAACGATCACTGCAGTAAGCAACTTTCACTATGGCCGGTCCATGGATGGGTGACCATCCATGTGATCACTTTGTGACATTTAGGCGTAAAACAGACGACGGGGCGGGCCGGGCCGGTCAATTTCGCCGCGAACGATAGCGCTAAAGGAATCCTATACTACCAACGCACACGAAGGGCAAAAAGACCGCGCCGCCGCTGTCCGCCGGGCACTGGCGGCGCGGCATGTCCGTGGCTCGCCGCCATGAATCACACAAACCAGTTTGTATGAAGTAACGCAGACGGGGCGGCGCGGGGCGGCGCGGGGCGGCGCGGGCCGGCCAGGCTCAGTCCTCGCCGCACGTTTTCTAGTGATGGACGCCTTCGACGTCGAAAATTTAATTTCTCAAGTCGAAAAAAGATCGCCGATTTATAATACGGCATTAAAAGAATATCACGAAGTAAATGAAAAGAGGAAGCTATGGAACCAAATATGCCAGGCAATATATACGCCTGCAGTATGGGATGAGTTGTCATCGAGTACCCAGTACTCCCTATTAGTCCATTGAAATGTTACAATTTAAGGACCGAATATTGCATTTGTTAGAGGACGCAATTTTATTTTTGGGACATGTGTGGGGGGTCAATAGAAGCTTAACCTCAAGTTTGTGGGGTTGCCACCCTTGTCCCCCGGCCGCAATCTTAAAAAGGGTTGAAAACACTTTTTCCTCAATATCTCGGAAACTATGAGTCTTACAAAAAAATTGTGAAAACTTAATTTGTAGCAAATTGTTTTGCCTACAAATATGTCAAACAAATTTTTGTCCTAAATTAAAAATTATAAACAAAAAATTGAAAATAAAATTATTAAAATTTTCTTTTTTGCTCTGTGGCATTTTTTTTTAAATTTCTCTTTAAAGATCATCTACAAGATTAGTCTGAGGTATTATTTTTGTAAAATGTATAAAAATAGTTAAAGAGCAAAAAAGAAATTTTTAAAAAAAAAAAAAAGACGTGTGGCACTCGGGGACTGCCGCGGTAAAGCTATTACATAGCATTTTTTACCGACTATGCTAGTATAATTATTTCTATATAAGAATACTAGCTGATGCCCGCAGCTTCGCCCGCGTAAAATTTGTTACCGCGGGAAGTTATTCCCGGGATAAAAGGTAGCCTATGTGTTATTCCAGACTATAATGTATCTCTGTTACCAAATTTCAGCCCGATCCGTTCAGCGGTTTGAGCGTGAAAGAGTAACAAACATCCACACTCACAAACATTCGCATTTATAATATTAGTAAGATTTTAAGGCCTATGTTCAACAAAGTAAAGTACCAAGTACCTACTTGACTGTGGACATTTGGGCTTTTGGACTTTTGGCCTATTGGCCTTTTGGACTTTTGGACTTTTGGACTTTTGGACTTTTGGCCTTTTGGACTTTTGGACTTTTGTACTATTGGACTTTTGGACTTTTGGACTTTTGGACTTTTGGACTTTTGGACTTTTGGACTTTTGGACTTTTGGACTTTTGGACTTTGGACTTTTGGACTTTTGGACTTTTGGACTTTTTGACTTTTAGACTTTTGGACTTTTGGACTTTTGGACTTTTGGACTTTTGGACTTTTGGACTTTTGGACTTTTGGACTTTTGGACTTTTGGACTTTTGGACTTTTGAACTAAAGTCCAAAAGGCCAAAAGGCAGGAATCTTAGCATTATGTTATGTAGCCTATAGCCACTATCAATTAATGTACCTACTTACTATCGAACAGTTTTTGAAACCCTACCAGTAGTTTCAGTAAGACTTGCCTTGGTATGATGTGATCGTGGTCCCTTTGCAGCGTGTGTCCAATCTAGCGCAGCAGCTACACTTCCGACGTTTGATCTGTTGGTGGATAGGGGTCTCACTGCAGCGTTCCAATAGTCTTACGTTCGTGATGTTCTCGGGCCCGTATGTACCGAGGATCCATTGGAGGCAGCGTTTGACGAAGACTTATTGCTGGTAGCTGGTGCGAAATGTCTTTAGTGACCTTCCATGTCTCGCATCCGTATAGCAGTTAGCAGTACAGTTTTAACGTTTACTTTGTTTTGAGTTTCACTCTTCGTGTCTTTTGGACTTTTGGACTTTTGGACTAAAGTCCAAAAGGCCAAAAGGCAGGAATCTTAGCATTATGTTATGTAGCCTATAGCCACTATCAATTAATGTACCTACTTACTATCGAACAGTTTTTGAAACCCTACCAGTAGTTTCAGTAAGACTTGCCTTGGTATGATGTGATCGTGGTCCCTTTGCAGCGTGTGTCCAATCTAGTGCAGCAGCTATACTTCCGACGTTTGATCTGTTGGTCTCACTGCAGCGTTCCAATAGTCTTACGTTCGTGATGTTCTCGGGCCCGTATGTACCGAGGATTCATTGGAGGCAGCGTTTGACGAAGACTTATAGCTGGTAGCTGGTGCGAAATGTCTTTAGTGACCTTCCATGTCTCGCATCCGTATAGCAGTTAGCAGTACAGTTTTAACGTTTACTTTGTTTTGAGTTTCACTCTTCGTGTCCATTTTCGCAACTGCCCACGGGGCGCGGCTGTGTAAAGGTTGTTCTGGCCTTGGCGAGACTCGAAATGATGTAAGGTACTCTTCTATCCCATCAGTTTCTGACACGACACTCTCGAGGTACGTGAATTAGTGCCTCCACCACATCTCTTGCGTCTGTCGATTTTAATTTCAGTCCAGCCATTCGCTGCCTCATCCTGCTCGTTGTCCTGCACGTTGTCCTGCAGACATGCATGACGGCGTGTGTGTGCCTCAGCAGGCACAGGACATCGGCATCATTTAAATCCTCCAGGATATCAGTATAGGCCCCATTCTATGCCGCGCCGATTGTTCTTTGCGGTATTCAGCATTATACCATCTATTTTCTATGGATGGTTGTTAACTATCCTGTTATCTTCATAACGATCCTCTAAGGTAAGTACAGTACGTATTTTCAAAAGAGTTTGTGAACTCTATTTTTAATTTCTTTTTCAGAATATTGATGACATTTGATTGATGTCATTTTATACACGTTACGTCTACTACATTGATACATGTAATAAAATTCTAACACGCCGGTGTTTGTATGTAAATTGTTTATACTGAGGAAAATTCTATACTGAGGAATAGCTTTAACCATTAAGCTCTATTTTGATTAAGCAAACAGGGCAGATTCACACGCTACTTGATGAGTATGATTAATAAATACCTCTAATTTCATAGACCTTGTGTGACGTAAACAAAGTTGCGAGGGTCAGCTAGTTAAAAGATAAAACAATAGGTTTCTTCTTAAAAACTATTTTTACAACTTTTATGGTAATAATAGACATTCTTTGAAATATGCATGTATGGTATTGTTGTAACTTTTATGACACGTTTAAAGTACATAGGTATGAGATAGATGGCGCTCGCGGCTACGTCAGCGTGAAATTTTCTTCCCGCTTCCCATGGGAACGTACTCCCGGGTTTGGTTATCTTTATAGCAGTATTATATATAAATTAACAAAACAAAAAATAATACTGCATTGGTGATAATAATAATAAAATGTATGTACCTATATAGAGTACTCACCTCTTATATTTGCTCCATGGTACTCACTCATTTTCTTTCACTATTTTTCGTGACTTTCTTCATTAATAACTGCACTTTGTTTATTCATATTTAAAACACTTTTTACACAAATTATACGAGTACAGTTCACTGTTGTACATAGATGATGAATACCTATACACCTATAGTCGAATTTTTATTTAGACGAAGTAAATTGACAGCAACTAATGTAATTGACAGCATCGAAATTGTCATTTCACATTATGAACTCTAAATTCAACCAGCACTCTTAATTCAACTTTGGTCGAGTGGTTAAGACGCGGATCGGTAAGCAGAAGGCGCAAGATCGATTCTGGGTACAAGCATCAATTTTTGGATTATTTGACACAATATAATAATATTATAACGACTGCAGAGTTCATAATTGACGTAAACAAAAAATTTATGAAGTGCGAGACGAGATACACGAACGTGGCCGAAGGTAGCCGAGAGTGTGACTCGTTTTCGTGACACAATTTCTGGATTCGGTCTCCACGCAAGGCCCGCGATAGAAGCTATGCAATAGCTTAAAATTCAAAATTTTTTGTTAAGTTATATACACATTTGTAGGCAACACAATATGCTACAAATTATGCTTCTACAATTTTTTTGTAAGACTAATAGTTTCCGAAATGTTGCGAAAAAAGTGTTTTTTTCCCCACTCTTTTCAAGATGGCGGCCGGGGGACAAGGGTGGCGACCCCACAAACTTGAGGTTAAGCTTCTATTGACCCCCCACATATGTCCCGAAAATAAAATTGCGTCCTCTAATAAATGCAAAGCTCATGTAACATTTCAATGGACTAGGTATATTACGATTGCGTCTCTTTCTTTTTTTGTACATTAAATAAGCAACGACTCGAATTCTCTGGGTATCCATTTTCACTGACGCGCTCTTCACTAGAACGAACGTAGTGAACTAACTGCCCGCCCGTCGCCGTCGTGTGCGTTGCGTTCGCGGGGCGGGCAGTCGCGGGCATCGGCGGACAGACGCGGTCTTTATTACGTCGCGGGCAAAAAGCCCGGCCCGCCCCGTCGTCTGTCTAGCGCCTTATTTGAGCGTTTCCGTGCTTCGGAAGGCACGTTTAGCCGTTGGTCCCGGTTGCCAGTAAAATGGCAGTCGTTAAGCAAAGTTGAAGGCTTTATTTCAACAGCAGGCAGTCACAACCTGCGCCTGTCCATTTAAACACGGCAATACGGCTCACCACCTATTACGTGGAACAAATTATACAAAAAGGTGAAATGTGGACATATAATATGCCTCTGCTACCCCTTCGGGGATAAAGGCGTGACCATATGTATGTATGTATGTATGTATATTAGTGTGGGTGAAAACGAACATTTTTGTATGGAGTTTCCGCCCTGTACTAATATTACAAGGCGGAAACTCAAAACAAATGATTCGTTTTCAATTCTGTCATCGTACAGAGCTTAAATGTGTGCGTGTGACCAATAAGGACGAGCAAATGTGCCCTCACGACACCCGCCAACTATAATGACAGCTGTGGCGCGGGATTGGCGGGGGTGGGGAAGCTTGGTTCGTGAGGGGCAGGGTGTTGCCTATCTGTATGTAATACTATTACATTATCTTTGCTAATATCCTTACCCTGTCTCCCAACGGGGTAGGCAGAGACTATGACTTTCCACTTGCTACGATCCTGGCAAACAACTTTCGCTTCTTCAACTTTAATAAGTGTCTTCATACATGCTCTTCGGTTAACCTGACCTGGCCTTTTCTCAGAAGATTATCGATTTTATCGACTTGAGTATGCCGAGGTCAACCCCTACCAGTTTGCCCATTCACTCTCGCCTCATAAATCTGTTTCGTCAGCCTATTTCCATCCATTCTCTCCACATGTCCAAACCATCTGAGCATACCTTTCTCTATCTTAGTCACTACATCTTCTGCCATGCCGCAATGTTTCCTTATCACACTATTCTTTACTTTATCCATCAGTGTCACTCCAACTATACTTCGCAAACTTCTTATTTCCACCGCATTAATTTTACTTTCTCCTGCCACACCCAACTTTCACTACCATGCATAAGTGTAGGAACAAGCACTCCTCTATGTACAGCCATCCTTGCCTTTTTAGACACGTTCTGACTGCTCATAAAGGTGTGAATGGCTCCATTCACTTGATTTCCTGCCAAAACTCTTCTTTCAATATCATTGTCACACTTTCCATCTTTTGCAAATTTTGAACCCAAATATACGAACTCTTTCACCTGTTCCACGCTTTTTCCTTCGATCAATATCGAGAAATCAGTCATACATTTCTCTCTTTCAAAAACCATTACTTTTGTCTTGCTTACATTAACATTCATTCCGCTACTTTTAAGCGCATCGTTCATTATATTAACCATCAACTGCAACTCCTCCGCCGATGATGCCAGTATTACCTGAGCATCAGCATAAAGGGGGCATTTGACGGTTAGCTCATTAATTTTTAGTCCATAGCACACTCTTGTAGATCTTTCAAGCAACTGTACATGTATAGGTTGAACAGCCATGGTGACGCTACACAGCCTTGTCTCACACCTTTTTCGATGGGAAAAAAAGTCTGTGCAAGCTCCATTGATCCTGACACAAGCACTGGCGCCCTCATACAGAGATTTCAATGCTCGTATCAAGTTGCTGTTCACTCCATACATGAACAGTGTTGACCACAGTTAATTCCTCACCTCTCTGTCATAGGCCTTTTCCAAGTCCACGAAGATGCAATAGACTTTTTGGCGTTTTGCCAAAAACTTTTCAGCTAGGCATCTTAGTGAAAAGACCCGATCCGTGCATCCCCTTTCTTTCATAAATCCTGCTTGTACATCCCACATTTTTCCTTCCTTGCAATTTTTTTAAATACGCGCCTTTGCCAAATTACAGCCCGATCCGTTCAGCCGTTAGAGCGTGATTGAGTAGCAAATATACAAACTTTCAAGTTTACAATATCAGTAGGATATAATGCTGCCTCTGTGGCGTAGTCAGTATTGATACCGCCTGCGCCGCTGGAAGTCCTGGGTTCGATTCCTGGGTCGGTTCAAATATTTGTGAGATCCACAAATGTTTGTTTCGGAGTTTGGGTGTTTTCTATGTATAATATGTATGTATTTAGAAATATATAAGTATGTATATCAGTCGTCTAGATCCCATAGCACAAGCTTATATATTAGCTTAATTTGGGCTAGATGATGTTGTGTGAGAATATCCACAAATATTTATTTATTTATAATGTGGCGCGTTCGGGAGATGAGTAATACGAGACTGTTTTCATCATAGTCTCGTTTATTACTGTGTAGTAGTACAGTAGTACCATGTTTATAAGTTACACCGATGTACCTGCGCAGAAGTCTCCTATTTGTAACGCGCGAAGAACTCTTAACCAATCACAACGCTCCGCATAGACGCGCCAAACATGGCCCTTTGTGATTGGTTGCCGCCTGCGTGCCATGTTCGATGCCCGCAGCATCGCGGTGCAACCCTCGTCGGGCACCTCACACGCGTGGGGCCAGATCTGGCGGATAACCAGTTTGGTTTCCGTCGGGGACGCTCCACCGTGGACGCGATCATGCGTGTCAAGACCCTGACGGAGGAAGCGATATCACGGGGCGAGGTGGTGATGGCGGTGTCTCTCGACATCGCCAACGCCTTCAACACCTTACCCTGGAGTTGCGTTAGGGAGGCGCTCAATTATCATGGAGTGCCTCCTTACCTCCGTCGCATTGTCGGGGCTTATCTGTCTGAGAGAGCCATAGCTTACCCGAGTTGGCTAGGGCCAGGGCGGCGAGAAGTATCGTGCGGTGTTCCACAGGGATCGGTTCTAGGACCGCTCCTGTGGAACATCGGCTACTATTGGGTGCTGCGCGGTCCGTTGCTCAGAGGAGTCGGCGTAACGTGCTACGCCGACGACACCCTCGTTACGGCGCGAGGAGCAACGCACCGGGATGCAGTCCTAAAAGCCACGGCAGGTGTTGCTCAAGTCGTGGGTCGAATGCGGCGGCTGGGCCTAGAGGTGGCCCTGCACAAATCCGAGGCTCTGTGCTTTCACGCATCTCGGAAGGGGCCGCCAACGGGAACTAGCATACAAGTAGGGGGCGTTAGCATCGCCATCGAGCCCTCGATGAAGTACCTAGGGCTGGTACTCGATAGCCGATGGAACTTCGGAGACCATTTCCAAAACTGAGGGGGGCAACAGCTGCGCTTTCGCGATTGTTGCCCAACATAAGGGGACCCAACGCTCCCTGCAGAAGACTGTATCTCGGGATCGTGCGGAGTATGGCTCTGTATGGGGCTCCCATATGGGCGGAATCTCTGACGGTTCGCAACGTTGCAAGACTGCTTAGCCCGCTGAAGGCAATGGCCGTCAGGGTGATAAGAGGGTACCGTACGATCTCCGTCGAGGCGGCATGTCTCCTAGCCGGGACCCCTCCATGGGACCTGGAAGCGAGGGCCCTTGCGTTGCTGTACCAGTGGCGAAAGGAGGCGCTGGAGCGGGATCAGAGGCCTGTGCCCCGAGAAATCGAGGCCCAGAGATCCTTACTCCGCCAAGAGCTCATGGAGACATGGAGGGTGCTACTTGAGCAACCAAAGTGGGGACACACTACAATTGAGGCGGTGAAGCCGGTCATGGAGGAGTGGTTGGAGAGGCGCCATGGCAGCCTAACCTACCGAGTGTCACAGATGCTTACCGGGCACGGGTGCTTTGGAAAGTATCTGTGGCGCATACACCGGGAGGTAACACCTGAGTGCCAGCATTGCGGTGACTGCAGCGAGGATACGGTGCAGCACACACTGGCGGAGTGCTCAGCTTGGGCACTGCAGCGCCGGGACCTCGTTGCTGGCCTGGACGTGGGCATTCTCACGCTGGAGACCATGGTGAGGGCCATGGTCTCCAGCGGTGGAAAGTGGGACGCTGCTGCGTCTTTCTGCGAGCAAGTTATGCTAGAGAAAGAGGCAGCGGGGAGGGAGCGGGAGAGAGATCTCCCTCCCGAGTTTCTCAGTAGGCGACGGGGTCGTCGCCGGTTGCTGTTCGCCCAAGACTATCGGCCTCCATGACTAAGGGCCTGAGAACGGCGAGTCGGCTGCTCGTCGTTCTTACAGAAGCAGGCTAAGACAGTGGCATGTCTCTTCGCCCCTCATAGTAGTGGGATAGCACCCAACTATCCCCCCTTCCCCAAGTAGCGGGGTAACACCCGAACAAACACCCCAGACGCGGGATTGTACCCGAACCATTTAGGCGAGGCCGCGGTGGTAGCCAGTCTGCCGGGAGCCCTGGGACATCCTTCCGAGGGCTTACCCGGGACTTCCGGCCATAGACTATTGTAAGGCATTGTGTGGTTTTAGTCGGTAGGAGTCCGGCATAGCATCCATGTAGGATTTCCACACATAAAAAAAAAAAAAAAAAAGTGCAATGAGCAAGATAGCACTACTCTCTGGATTTTTTGCATTTTACTTAACGTATAGCAATAAAGTCGGTGTTTCAACAGCGTTGGCAATCGTAATTAATAGGCGTTAGCTTGCTCTCTCCTGAGCAGGCGAATTTTGTCGATGCGACTTATAAGTTCACCTGTACATACTTAGTGAGGCTCTCACACACAAAAAGGATATACGATATGAGAATTCTATGTAAGGTTGTTTGTGCTTTTAATAAATGAATAATATTTTTTCTTTTATCAGGTATTTCAAAACTGGCAACACGCTCAAATGCAGCTCACGAAGAGGAGAGAGAACAAAGCAAAGGCCGAGCTCTCCAACCGGCCTGAAAAGGCTGAACAAGCCGCACATGAAATCGTTGAGGTATGCTTTATAGCTTCCAAAAAGTGTGTGTGTGTGTGTGCGCGCGCGCGTGCGTCCGTGCGTGCGTGCGTGCGCGCGCGCGCGCGTGTGTGTGTGTGTGTGTGTGTAAATCGGAGTAAGACTTGTACTTGTTCTAAAAGTAAAGTAATTTTCCATTTTATCAATAACTAATAAGCACAACGTAACTATGGTAACCATTCTGAAGTATACGTAACTATGGCAACTATACTGAAGTAGAGTACTTCAGTCCAAGTTATTCTCTAGTATAGTCTTACTCCTATTTTAGTCGAATCTGCCCTTAATAATTAATATTACATTTCAGTGGGAATCAAAAGTGGAGCGCGGCCAACAAGAATTCGACACAATATCGCGCGTTATCAAGAAGGAATTGGAACGATGGGACGAGTTACGGCTAGCAGAGCTGAGGGCCGCACTTCTACGGTACTTAGCGGAACATATGAAGCACCAGGCACAGGTGAGATATTCATAAAAAACATTAAATTGAATTGGCAGATTTTTTAATAATAAAATTTATTGTTTTAAGACTAAGAACAAAAATAGTATTACATACGAATAGGCAACCCCCTGCCTCCCACTGAGCAAGCTTCCCCTCCCGGCGGAAACTCCAAACAAAGTATATAAGTATTAATATCCGTGGTCTGATACCCATAACATAAGCAGGTTATTCCTAGCTTACTTTGGGATCAGATAACGTTGTGTGAAATGTCCGTGAATATTTATTATTTATTATTATTATTAAATGATTCTTGTTCAAATCTGACACCTACACTAAAACACGTTATGTTTGAACAGAGCTTGAATGTTTGTGTAACTACTAATGCTAAGCAAACATTCCCTCAAAATACCCTCCAACTTTTTGACAGCTGTGGCGGGGGTGGGGAAGCTTTGCTCAGTGGGGGGCAGGGAGTTGCCTATCTGTATGTAATCCCTACTAATATTATAAATGCGAAAGTAACTTTGTCTGTCTGTCTATTTGTCTGTCTGTCTGTTACGCTTTCACGCCTAAACGGCTGGAGTAGTGGATAGTTCCGAGGCCCTGGGAAGGATATATGCTACTTTTTAACCGACTGCGCAAAATTAGGGTTATGATTTTACCCGATAACGACTTCTACGCGGTCGAAGCCGCGGAAAACAGCTAGTACTATTATATTATCTTTAGTAATAGGGACCCTTTGGGTACCTACTTAACCAAAAAATAGAATGAAATTGTGGAACATATTGCGCTAAAACTAAAAAAAAAATTGTTTTCAGTCTATCCGCTACTGGGACGCATTCCTGCCGGAAGCTCGGGCGATCAAATGAGAGCGGGTATAACGGCCAAGCGTGTACCGCGCCGCCATCTCCCCTCCCCTAACGTTGGTAAATGGATCACGGACACTCTTGTGGCTATAATACCACTCGGATAATACCCCTGTCAAAAATGTTTTGAAGTCTTATGGAAGAAATCATTTAGTGTAGAAAAAATGGCTGTCAAAGTGCATTAATTAGAGTGGCGCCACTGTAGTAGCATCAAGATAAAATCAATAAACTTACTATTTAGTATTTAAAGTTCACGTTAAGTACATTTTAAATTTGACATCTGTTAGTTATATCTGGAGTAAGAAGGATAATATAATATTTTGTTTACCGTTCTTTATTCTATGTTTAATATGACCTTAGCCATAGTAGTTTGTCATATTAAAAATAGCATAAAGAACGCTTTGCAAAATATATGAGACTGACACATCAGCCACAAATTAGAGATAGTACAGATGGAAAACTCATGTATGTACATTTTTTTTTCACACCTACCCTCTGCTACACACTCGTGCACAAATCAGTATCGACAATTCGGTTGAGACCGCCTGACGTCGTGTCTGTGAATGAGTTGTCAATGTGTGCGTAGTGTCTGTGAATGAGTTGTCTATGTGTTCGTACCCTCAGCGAATTTAGGATGTAGGTTTCCATCTGTACTATCTCTAATTTGTGTATCAACAGACTGTGGCATAATATCATAATTTTATGTGTGAGTGTGGTTAAACTCTAGTAAAAAGAAGATCTGTTAACATTGCATTATCAATTGTTAAAAAAAGCGTTTGACAGGTAAATTTTCCGAGTGGTAACATTAACAACGAGTGTTGCTATACTATGCTGTAGGTACACAATTATTAAATGAGTTTACATAGACACATACTTTCAATACCTCCAGTAAACCACGTTTGCAATATTATAGACTTAAAAAAGAAAAATAGGAACAAATTTTAAATCATATTCATCACATATTTCCTTTTTAATTTCATTATTATATTAAGTATTTTAAATGATAATAAAGTTATTCTGTATTTACTGTTTTCGTTTATGGTTTTGATGATATAAAGCCGGATATTCACTGATAACAAATACACAAACTTATTGTGTTTTATTATTATGTATTCTAACTTAGTGAGTACACGGCTTGATATAGTGGTTAAAATAAAGAATAAAATTTTATTATTATTGTAAATTTCTTAGTGTATTTAGATAGATTATATGAACAGGTACATAGGTAAGTGATTTTGTCTAAGAAAAGAGGAATTTTAATGCCAAATAAATAAAAAAAAACTACATTCCAAATTATATCGCAGTAGTTTAACTTGATGAGTCTTTTATAAAAAAAATGTCCTGAGGCTCAGAGGAGACGAATTGCAGTTGGACTGCACAATTAATTGTTCATTGGATGCAGTTTTCATTCATATATCCAACACGCCAGTTTAAATTTACACTCATTCAAAGAAACCCCTACAATGAAAATTTTCAGAATATCTGATTCTTAAAAGTGTTATGACATTTTATTTATAAACCGATTGACATGAATTAAACGCTAAGTGTTAAGTGAAGCAAACCTCAACACTAAAAAAACCGCATTGAAATCGGTGAGGCGGTTACTGAGATTACCGTGCACAAACGTACAGACAAACAGATATACAGACATACACATATGTTTAGCCACGATGTCGCCTATCTGTATACTCAATTCAGCCAAAATGGTACAGAGATTAAAGTGCGATTATAATATACGTTTTCGCTTAGTCACAGTTCCAATGCATCTCATTTAGGCTTTCAAATGGTCAGTCAGTATGTAGAAAATTTAAGCGCATCATCAAGTTAGACTACTACAAAGACAAAAATATTATTTTTTCGCAATGTTTCAGCATTTAATAATTCATTTACTAACGTTATTGTAGTAAAAAAATAAACGAACTATGAATAAAAATACTTGTCGAAACTGTAACTGAAATTGTAATTTTAAGACATATGGTTTAAAGTTCAGTTTAGATTAAACATAATTAGATACATTTATCAATAAATATCAGAAGTCCAATGTAAGAATTTCCTCCGTAAGTATTTCAACGGTGATTGAATTTTGACACAGTATTGACTGTGACGTCTGTGTGAGTGAAAGGTCAATATGATTTGCACGAGAGTGAAAGAGACAAGTAGTAATTGATCATCGTAAGGAATTCTATGTTTCGTTCGATCGCTGCAACTTTGAACCTTACTTGCAGTTTAAATGAGACCTGAATGCTTAGAACTTTAGGGTGCCTTTCCACCATAGGATATGCTATGTGTGCGTTTGATACCCACCAATCATATTCATTGGTCCACATAGCATAGCACTGGTGGAAATGAATTCAACTACTACCCGTTCGCTCTAACTTTGCCGCTGGCGTAGAGGCGTATACCCGAATTGTTAATTAGACGAAGTAAATTGACAGTAGCTAATGTCACTTCGTCATAGAAAATAAGCAACATTGTATGAAGAAGTGACATTAGTTGCTGTCAATTTACTTCGCCTAATTAAAAATTCGACTTTAGTATGGAGCCGAGCGGCAAAGTTAGAGCGAACGAGCAGTACCTAAGCTATGTTTTTATATGGAAGGATGCATGCTATGAATGCGTGCCATGAAAGATCGCTAGTGGTGTAAATATGTGAAGAGCAGAATACCTTTCCAATAGACTTTGTGCTGTAGTATTTTGGTGGCGTCGCATCTTCATAGCTTAGGTTGTACATTTTCGCAGCATAGCACATCTCTAGGGGGAAAAGCACCCTTACAATTCTAGCTCGGTTAAAATTTTAAATTAAATCTAGCTACAAAATGCGATGAATTGCTGTCTATGGGTGGATCTGTTTTAAGTCACATTTCTTATGAGGAAACAGTTTATTTTTTTATTTGTTCATATTAATGTAATATATTTTAATGTTACTATTATTATAATTGTTTTAGCTATAGGTATCGATTGGGGTTTAATCACGATATATTGAAAAACCGTCGACCCGAGTGTGAAGTGGTGTCGCAAATCGGTTGGAGGCAAAAAATTGTTCTGTACGCCATTACTAGATAAATTTTGTGGCTAATACCATATCTATATGCAATTTACGTATGACCATAGCCAGAGCAATGCCAATTTCTATAAAGTACGCGATTAAGTTCCTCTTGATCATGGCTGGGCATTAACTCGTTAATCCGTTAATCGTTAATTAACGAAGTTAACATTTTGATTAACAGATTAACTTTTAAGTTAACTTTTAAAAATGTTAACGGACACATTAACTTCCGTTAATATGCAGAAGTCCGTTAATCGTTAATCCAATGCCTACTATGTACCGCACGGCACCGCGGCGCGGCGCGAAAAACAGGTTCAGACAAGTATGAAATGAATGACAAGTGCCGGGCGGCGCGCGGCAGCGCGTGAAACAAAAACAAAACTAGATATATTTGGCCGGCGCGTGCGAGTGAGAAAACTGCGAAGAATTTTTTTTCGTTTGATCATTTTATTACTTAGCGCCGGTGCTTACAGTGACGAGTGTTTTGTTTGTGAGTGTAATTTAGTTAGAAAAAGTGTATTGTGCAGTGTAGGAATTAAAACCATATCATGGAAGACATGGAATCGAATTCCAGCGATGCTGATGAGAATCCATGGCCACATTTGACTGAGTATGTGGAATTTGTATCCAGATCGGGCCAGCAAATACTTTTTGCGTGTAAGCGATGCTTGCCGAAAGACACCAAAATAAAAGTTCATGTGCATCATGCACCTTATGTCCGACGATTAAATTACACATTTGATTTATACATGTATTTTGTTTTATTCATAACCTGTTAACTTCCAGAACCTAAACCAATAAGTTTTTTAAGTTCACTAACGCAACGATATAAAAATGTAATTTTACACATATTAACGGATTAACGATTAACGTTAACTTGCGTTAATTCTTCCGAAATGTAACGCTTTAGCGTTTAACGAAGCTGACTTTTTTTGTAGCGGATTAACGATTAACGAAGTTAACTATTTGATTAACGATGCCCAGCTATGCTCTTGATATATAAATAGTGTGTGAAAATTATTTATTGTTTGCAACTATATTATAGTGCCCTCTGTATCTCAATATTTCTGACATATTTGTAGTTGTATCTGCATATTATTCTGCATGAATCGGTAATATTGCCTCATTCAAAAATAGTCGAACGTCTTTGTTTTTTCTTTAACGTGATGGAAAATCCTCATGGGCGCTATGCCGGACTCCTACCAACTAAAAAAAACCTCACGTTACGCCCAACAGCCTATGTTTGGAAGTCCCGGATAAGCCCTCGGAAGGATGTCCCAGGACTCCCAACAGACCCACGGCCGCCTCGCCCAGGGGGTGGTTCGGGTGCTATCCCGCGTCTTTGGGGGGTTTCAGGTGTGATCCCGCTTCTGGGGGGGGGGGGGGGGGGGGCGTGCGTGAATTCCTTACGTTTAGTCGAACGTCTAACAAATTTATTAATTACGGCCGCATGCAAACTACTTACCTATATTGTATCCATCGGACAATCACATAATTTTCTAACCGCGACTGATTAAGTTAGTTGATAATTAACCTCAAATAAACGGTTCTACCATATTCCATGCAGTCCAAAATTACCAGACGATCTTCACTATCAGACATTTTGCACTTTACCTACTACATGACGGCTTACTCACTATGTTAGCTAAATAATAATAAAAGAATCGTGACTATGCTTACTAACATTTCTTGACTTATAATATTAAAGTGAGCTCCAAAATTTTGTTAGGTTGTTTGGAACCCAGTCAACTTTGAGAACCATTGATCCATTGAAGTACTTATATGTGTTTATTGCTATGGAAACACTGCTTACGGTGTGTGCGATTCACATCAGAACTTTTTCTCTATTCATACTCGTATAAACGCGTATTTAGAAACTCTCTTAGACCCGCTAGCTTAAGAGTTCCATAGACGATCACCGCGAGATATGTGGCATGTAGCATTTTGATTTACAACCGTTTCCCGGTGGCTAGCAACAAGCTTTATAAGCTGCTTGAAAATTTTTAAACAGCAGGTAGCCACAACCTGACTCTGTCCGTTTTAACACGTCAATAGGGTAGACAGTGCGAGTGTAACACCTCTGTCGTAGCAAAACGTTCATAGGCTACAGAAACCATTTTCATTTAATGTGATGAGATGGTAGGTAGTTTAAAAAATATAATAGTTATGCCATTCATCCTGCGGTATCCATCCTTCCGAGGGCTTACCCGGGGCTCCCAACCGTAGGCTGTTAGGTAGGATACGTCTGGTTTTCAGTCGGTAAGAGCCCGGCATATTTTCCTCATGTCAAAAAAAATACATTTGTTTACTACCTCAGGAGTGCGTTATAGTTGCAATCACATAAATAATTTTATTATCATTTCGTCATTTAGGTATATAATTCTAAAGCATTTGTTATCATTGTATATTTTTATAATAGTCATAGTCATTTGGTTTATCATAAATTTAAGAATAAAATAGATATTGCATATTATTAGAAATTGTATTCCAAAAGAAAGATTATTCGTATGTTACAGTCAAAGTATTGAATTGGATAATTTATATGGATATTTTTTATTTATATTTATATTTTTATTTATATTACTAGTACAACTAGATTTTTGTTTTTTTTTTATGTGTAAATTCTGTGTATATTGGAACGTTATTGTGTTTAGGTGGTGTCGTAGTGTGTAAATTACTAGATGTCCATATTAAGTACTCTGACCGTAACAATATTTACCTTAGATAACTTTAGGTAGAATGATTGAAAAAAAAACCTCGAGTCTATATTGTATTCCTTATTTTTTATATTGCCAAATATATTTTAGTGGTAATTTGGTGTAATGGAAGAGACGATTAATTATGAATAAAGTATATAATGTTGGTTTCCATTTCAAACTGGCTTTTATTTTGCTACACCTTGTTATGTATTATGGGCTTGTGGGACTATTCGAAACCCGTCAGTAGATATAGCTTTATTCAGTAAAAAAATTTATAGATGTGTCTAT
Source organism: Miltochrista miniata (assembly GCA_933228765.1). Classification (NCBI taxonomy): domain Eukaryota; kingdom Metazoa; phylum Arthropoda; class Insecta; order Lepidoptera; family Erebidae; genus Miltochrista; species Miltochrista miniata. The sequence goes on from OW121765.1 coordinate 10,734,899, forward strand.
AGATTTAAGTCTTTTTTTACTGCAAAGACTTGTGAGTGGGCAACATTTGTTACATCTGTCCTTGTTGTCGGAATATTAGTTCTAATTACAGAATGGTTAGGTAGAGATTTTATAAACTAGCGGGTGAGTTATGTATTATGGTGGGACCAAAAAACTACTGACATAATATACCTGAAATTCAGCTCGACCTATCACATCGGGGATATCGGTATATGTGAAACATTGTGATGAGTGAAAGGAACGAGAGAGAGAGAGAGAAAAAAAAAAGAGCGGGTAGTGTTGCTCGTTTCGCGACCGCGCCCATCTGTCGCAGAGTTATTATAACTCCCTTTGTCCACTGAGAACCAATTACAAGATCCAAATCGGATCAAATGTTAACAAAATGATTTTGATGTTTCAAATCTGCCAGGCGCGGCGTCCCGTGATACCTCACAATTGAAAATAACTTTTTTTTTTCAATGAAACAGCTTCGCTATCAATGTCAATAGATAACTTTTCATGATCAATGTTTTTTTCTGATTCACAATTTATTTATTTTCCCTAATGTTGGCGACCATCTGTATTATACATAATGTTCTGAATCACTTATTTCGATATAGTACCTATTAATCTAGTGATTATATTTGATAGTGTATCACAAAATTAATGTATTGTTCGTACAAAAAACCCGAGATAATGTCTCGTCTCTGACACCCTCATATAGAGGTTGATTCTATTCTTCGCCGGTTGGCTTACCATCAAATTGAAATTTCACACCTGGCGGAGACAGATATGACTTAATTGAACCTGATCTATGCCTACTTACTCTGTGTTCTGGAAACTATCATTGCGTTAAGTATCTTACGCTGTGGCTAATCCTGAGTTGGGTGACCACGCGTTGTGGTATTTCCATTTTATTTTATTTATTAGGGACGAAAAACAGTTTTGCATTACAATATATTAAAAAAAACTAGGGTATCTATCTATATATATAAAAATCAATGCCACTTTTCTTTGTAATTTTATAACTCAAGAACGGGCTCACCTATCCAAGCCAAATGTTTATGCTTTGTTCTGACTATTTAGTAAGTAGATGGTTTATGTGAAATTTTCACAAAATCGGTCGAGCGGTTCTTCATTTATCACATTTTTGTAACAAATGAATTAAAAAATGCGACGGGAACAGGTGATATACTCTCTATTATGTGACGCAAACGAAGTTGCGCGGGTTAGCTAGTAAGTTATAAAAACGCACAACCCACATTATCGTCCACAAAATAATACGTGCATTTTAAAGGTGCGGACGCGTAGTAAGCAAAGTCTATATTATATCAATGCATGTTTTAAACCAAGTATCGGTAACACCTGTTAGGAGCTATTAGCGAGAATTTCAGTAGCAGAACGCTCTGGTTGTTGACTTTATCTTCAGGCATTGCGGTTTAGGACAATGGAAAACTCGACGTAGTTTGCTGAATACTGCCAGCCTAAGCAGATCGTTTTCGTTATTTTATTTTTCTGAACATTCTTCCCAAGTGATCATGCCTACCCAATGTATATTCCTGGACAACCTGAAGAAGTCCTCAAATTTGGGTAGCGAAGAAATATTGAGTGGGCTCTGAGAAGGTCTACTACTACAGTACTAGGTAATGTGCTTAGATGCCGTTGGGCTTTATGAGTCTCGGTCTCAATCACAGTCTCAATACTAGAAATGTTTGATAAGATGGGTCGGTGCCCAGTAAACTTTGGGAACCACTGCTCTAGAAACATGTTCGACAAAAAGCAACACCTGCTATTATTTGAAAATGTCTATCAATCAGTTCATTCTCAAATTATATCCTACATAATTACTATGTTGGCAATAAGTATAAAAATCAGAAGACGTGGCCTAATGAAATCTAAGTGATAGCTTATCTAAAGATTAAGGATAAGTCGACTCAGTAATACATATAAAAGTAATCGCAGCTAATCAGTTTGTTGTTTTAATTGATTGGAAAATACAAATTGCAGGTGAGGCGTGTTTTTCTTACAATTTGAAAGTGTGAAAAATATTAGCTTTAGATATATTTTTGATTGTGTGTCCAGTGCTTGTATGTCCGATTGTTCGAAGAACGTGAATGTAAATTGAGATTCTAATATGAGTGCGATTTATAGTACCTAATCGTGTACGTAAATACACCCCATCAGAAATGCCAGTCTTCATAATAGTAGATAAAAAAAGTGGACCAATACCTACCGATTGCATCGCGGCTAGGACCCCATGTACCTACCTACAGTCAGCGTCAATGATGAAAAGAGGACCGTTCTGTTGTGTACCTACTTGCAAAAATGAAACCGTAGGTAGGTATGTCATTTCAACAAAGAGGATATCAGGATGACCTAAACTTATTTCATTCTAAAACATTCATTGCGCCTTTTTTAATAGTAGATTCTCTTTATAATATTGACGCTGAATGCACGCTACATCCTTAAACTGCAAATACTATCTACAGCTTAACTATCTGCGTGTAGTGTAACTTGTAGGTACATAATCTAGTTAGTAATCCTTTTTGTAAATATTTGCCCTCTTATAGATAACACTTTGATCATAATACACGATAAGGCCTTGATGTTTCACTGATAAAATATTTGATATTGATTCCAGCAATATGAAACTTCTCATCGGGTTTGCCTTGCTGTCGGTGGCTTTCGCCGTCCAGCCAATTCATCTGCCTCCGCCTGATTTACCTGAGTATGTTGTGTATGAAGGAATCAACCTACCAGAGCCAGTTGCCCCTGAAGTTGCTGAGTTACCCGTCATGTTGATTCCCGATATTAGTCCCGCATTTATCTCACCAGAAATCTCGGCTATGCTCAATGAGCTTGGTGAGATTCGCCCCGAGTTTCTAAATGACGATGGGCAAATCCAGCCCATTATGTTTCAAACCCCCGACATAAGCCCAGCATTCATTTCGCCAGAAATCTCTGCCATGCTCAATGACCTCGGTGAGATTCGTCAAGACGCTGACATCGTCGACGCAGTTATATTTGTAGACGGTCCTCTTGAAGCCGCTGATGCCGTCAAAGTTGTCGACTTTCCTGAAATGGCCGAAACCTTTGATGCAGTTAAAGTCGTAGACGGCCCCCTTGAAGCTGAAATTGACGCCCTATTCGTCCAGGCTGTTCAAGTTGCGGACCTTCCTGTAATGCCTGAAAATGTTGATGCAGTTAAGTTTGTAGACGCTCCTCTCGAAGAAGAGTATGATTCACCAGCTGTTGACGCCGTCAAAATTGCTGACCTGCCTGAACAGGCTGAAAGCGTTGACGCAGTTAAATTCGTAGACTCTGCCATTGAAGCTGAAGACGCTCCCGTTGAAGCTGAATCAGCCGTTGACTCAGTATTGGTAGTGGATGGTCCCATTGAAGCTGAACCAGCAGTTGACTCAGTATTAGTTGCCAAAGCTCCTGTTGAAGAAAGTGCTCCCATCAACGAGGCTCCTGCTAAAATAAATCTAAAACAGTTCGTCGCAAAGTTACGCGCGATGCAATCCTAAACCAATCGAGTCAACAACTCGGTAGTATTTATGAGCTAATTGTGTTTTTCAATGTAAAAAGTATTTATAAAGATTAAAAACCTTTATCTTCTCATTACTTTATTAATATTCTAGATCTTATCTAATAGTATCTATATTAACATAAATATGTAGTAAAATAATTGCCAACAATTTTATTTAAGTACGTAATCCTTGGGGTAATCCATAACTTTAGGATACTGTTTGGTCTCTTCCTCAGGTATATGGTCAAGTCTGGTAGGTACTAGTCGAATTTGACGGATCTGATTAGTTACGTTCTGCATAATATCTTCCGGGACATTTTCTCCATGGTAGATGAAAAGTCGTTCCATTGTGTGACGTCTTTGTAGGGTGCCTTTCATCGCTCGGTACACCGCCTTTTTGACAATCTGAAACAATTAGCATATATAAATACGGGTTGAAACGGACAAGAGTCAATAGTCGTCTGACTTATGGGAACTAGTAAACATATTTTAAACCGCTCATGAGGCTCTCAACTTGGCTTAACATTCCTGCCAATGCAGACTCAATGCTTTCCGTTACTTCATTATGTGCACTAAAAAGGCAATGGTAACGGTAAGAGAAATCGATAAGCCCCAGCGTTAACGAGTGCAGGTCTTTCAGTAAAGTTGAACTATGTATTAGATAGAAGATCTCTTTACACAGGGTTATAATATAAGAAAACGTCACGCAAGCATTATTCAGCGCCGTATTTGTCTTGTCTAAGTATAGCCTACTCGAAAATTCACAATACATTATTTGAATACTTAGGCCATTGTTTTTGATTTTCTGGTGTGGGACGCTGGCACCGCCGCGCGCCGGAAATAATGTACCGACCAGCTGTGCTGCCGCCCATTTCATTCAATATACTTTGGCCATAGTTTACCCTTTGATGCGATGCACGATAGCGCAATCGTGAGATAAAGAGCATTTATATTAGTGCAGTAAATAATATGAATGCTTCTTAATGTGGTTTTATAGTAGCGCTCGAAATTCTTGAACCTATGAAGATCAGCGCAAAATAAAATAAAATAATAAATATTCACAGACATCTCACACAACGCTATCTGATTCCAAAGTAAGCTAGGAATAACCTGCTTGTGTTATGGGTATCAGACCACGGATATTAATACTTATATACTTTTAAATACATACATATTATACATAGAAACACCCAGACTCTTGAGACAAACATTTATGGGTCACACAAATATTTGTCTCCGGTGGGAATCGAACCCAAAAAATGACACCTACAGCCGCATTTTCGTAAAAACTGAGAGACCTAAACGAAAAAATCACAAAACTGGTAAGACTTGACATCACCAGTGTCGTCGAGGCTGCAATTAAAAAGAACAGGGGCACTAAGGTCTTTGTCCAACAATTCGGAAGACCCAGTCTGATAAAATTGCACTACAAAGATTGTTTTCCAAGATATTTAAGGACAGCCTAATGCTGGTACAGGAACTAGCAGCATTACTTAGATTTTTTTATACAACAGCTTTACATTGTTAAAGCTATTAAGAAAAGAAATATGTTTATGCCATGCAAAGTTTATAAATGGGATGGTTAGGTAGCAGAGCAAGCACCAAGAAGTGAGGGTTGCAAGGAGTGTCTACAAGGGTCACAAGTTTCGACGAGATGTGTCGTGCGGTGTTCCACATGGATCGGTATTAGGACCGCTCCTGTGGAACATCGGTTACGACTGGGTGCTGCGTGGTCCGTTGCTCAGAGGGGTCAGCGTAACGTGTTAAGCCGACGATACCCTCGTTACGGCGCAGGGAGCAATGCACCGAGACGCAGCACTAAAGGCCACGGCATGGGTTGCTCAAGTTGTGGGTCGGATACAGCGGCTGGTAATCGAGGTCGCCCTTCACAAATCCGAGATCTTGTACTTCCACGGACCTCGGATGGGGCCACCTGCGGGAGCCAGCCTACAGATAGGGAGCGTCAGCATCGGCATCGAGCTCTCGATGAAATATCTGGGCCTCGTACTCGATGGCCGGTGGAACTTCAAAACTGAGGGGAGCATCAGTCGCACTCGCGCGGCTGATGCCCAACATCAGGGGACCCAACGCTCCCTACAAGAGACTGTACCTACCAGGGGATCGTGCGAAGTATGACCCTATACGGGGTCCCCGTATGGTCGGAGACCCTGACGGCCAGCAATGTGGCTAGATTGCTGAGCCCGCAGAGGGCGATGGGTGTCAGGGTGGTAAGGGGATACCGCACGCTCTCAGGTGAGGCGGCAAGTCTCCTAGCCGGGACCCCTCCATGGGACCTGGAAGCGAGAGCCCTTGCGTCACTATTTAGATGGCGTAAGGATGCGCTGGAGCGGGGCCAAAGGCCTGCGTCTCGAGAAATCGAGGCCAAGCGGTCCCAGCTCCACCAGGAAACCGTGGAGACATGGAAGGTGCGACTTGAGCAACCAAAGGGAGGATTCGCCACAATCGCGGCCGTCAGACCGGTCATGGACGAGGGGCTGGAGAGGAGACACGGTGCTCTCTCCTACCGGTTGTCACAGATACTTACCGGGCACGGTAGCTTCGGTAAGTATCTGTGGCGAAGACACCGGGAATCCACGGCCGAGTGTCAGCACTGCGAGGACCGCAGCGATGACACAGCGCTCCACACGCTGGTGGAGTGCACGGCGCAACAGCGTCAGGTCCTCGTGGTGGGTCTGGACGCGGACACTCTCGCTCGAGACCATGGTGCGAGCCATGGTCTCCGACGGGTGTAAGTGGGACTGCACCGCCTCTTTCTGCGAGCAGGTTATGCTCGTGAAAGAGGCGGGGGGGGGGGGGGGGGAAAGGGGGAGAACTCTCCCACCCGAGTTCCGCAGTTGGCGTTTTCCCCGAAGACTATCAGCATCCATGACCAGGGGCCTGAGGACAGTGAGTGGGCTGCTCACTGACCTTACAGAAGCAGGCCCATGACAGCAGCGTGACGTGAGTGATTCACGCACGCCCCCTTAAGAAGCGGGATCGCACCCGAAAACCCCCCAAAGACGCGGGATAGCACCCGAACCACCACCTAGGCGAGGCTGCAGTGGTAGCCGTAGGTCTGTTGGGAGTCCTGGGACATCCTTCCGAGGGCTTACCTGGGGCTCCCAACCATAGGCTTTTGGGCGTTACGTGAGGTTTTTAGGCAGTAGGAGTCTGGCATAGCATCCATGAAGGATTTTCCTTCATGTAAAAAAAAAGGGTTACAAGTTCCTGCAACTTATTATATCATGACAAACTCAGCATTCACATAATGTATTCATAGGAAAATAAGAAAAAAATACCTATCTTAATTTGTGTTTCTTGACAGTGACTATTCATTTGGAAACATATTACCATATTAGTATGTATGTGTGAATATGTATTCATTTAAAGTACTGATAATATCTATTTATGGGTTTATCGTGATTGTACCATTAAAATGTGTCAACATCAACTAAAAGCACCTTCCTCCACCTATTTATCTCTGCTCTCTTAAGGTTGGCTAAGACTGGCTAAGTCTGGCTGAAAATGCCTACGCCATTAAATCCGCCTCTGTAGGAATTTGTGCTTAAAGTTTTTAAATAAATAAATAATTTGCCTGTAAGAAGTAATTTATGACATGTGTTCTATACTTTTCTCTCGCTTGACAAATGAGTAAGATAGCGAATGTAGAGACACTATCCTAAATCACTCACACATACTTATAATGTGTACAGAAAGGGGTGGGACATGTGTCTGAAGTTACTTATTAAAGACAAACTAGTATAGTTAGTGCACAAACTCATAGACACTCACTATCCTAAATCACTTATTCACACACACTTATAATCAGGACAGAAAGGGGTGGGACATGTGTCCGAAGTTACTTATTAAAGACGAACTAGTATAGTTAGTGCTCAAACTCATAGACACTCACTATCCTAAATCACTTACTCACACACACTTATAATCAGAACAGAAAGAGGTGGGACATGTGTCCGAAGTTACTTATTAAAGACGGACTAGTATAGTTAGTGCTCAAACTCATTGACGCTCACTATCCTAAATCACTTACCCACACACACTTATAATCAGGACAGAAAGGGGTGGGACATGTGTCCGAAGTTACTTATTAAAGACGAACTAGTATAGTTAGTGCTCAAACTCATAGACAGTTTGATTAGTTTGGGCTCGGACTACTTTTTATCAAGATATGAAACTTCATAACTTCCACTTACCATTGTTGGATCCTTGTTGTGTAATTCCCAAGCCAAAGTCCACGACGCACCGCCGGGGTACCCAGTGTGATGGAAATATGCTCTCTTACGCCAATCATCACCTCTCAACGCAATATCGCGGCTGTTTATGCATACAACAACATCACCACAATCATTCATAGGATGGTAGATTGGCTTATGCATTCCCATCAGGTATTTCTTAATAATATTAGCCGACTCATAAGGATCTTGCCATTTGCAGTCAAATACGTGCCAAGTACGAGCAAAAGTGGCCCATTGCTAAAATAAATATTGTTTTGGTTAGGTATAGGTTAAATAAAAATGCAGAAGTAATGTTATAAAACACAATTTGTTAATTTTACCTGTACTCTTTTGGCTGCAGACATGTTCTAGCTTAGTTTATATAAAATTATTAGTAATTTTAGTCAATATTTAAAGTTTTTTAAGGTTGTTCAATAAAATCGGTACAAGTTTCTAGGTTAGTTAACTGTCAAGTCAAATGTCAACAAAGTCCAAGAATAAATGACATTTGAGACATAAATAAGTTCGTTCAAAAATTTAAAACTATTTCACAAGGAGCTAGGAAAATGGGTAGGGAGAGACTTGGCGACTGCGGCTGTTTACTCGTCATGCCACGAGTACTGCCCGGCTATTCATGTTTTGTCGAATTTTTAGAGTCAAAGAAGCGACGGACAACGCTGTGAACATAGCGAGTAGGAGAGTGTGGTTAGGAGGATAATATCCGCGGTAACACGAAGAGCAGTGCGAATGGTAATAGTGGCGGGGCGGCTGGAGGTAAATGTATTTTTAGAATTATATGGTAACTATCTTATACAGAAAGTTTCCTCATAAATCCTATTGCTGCATTATAATCCGTTATAAGTTGTTTATCAGAAGATCTAAGCGATGAACAAGGGCAGATTGTGACTTCCTGCTGTAGATTTTTTTCATAGAGCATTAGAGCGCGGAAAAACGTATCAGCGGCTTAGGCTGGTTTTAGAGTCACGTTGACCGCCAGAGTAAAGTGTATGAACTTCTAGGAAGCATTAACGTGACTTCTGAACACGGTCGTGCTCGTAACCGGAAATGCCACAAAGCGGCCAGGCAACTCAGGAATAGCCGTAGCGTATGTTGCTTAACCCAATGATCGTTTATAGAACACTGGGCTACTAGTGGTTTTAAAGTTAACAACATTCAAAGGTTAAAATCGGTTCAAAATAAAACACCTGTAACTTTTAAATAACAACTTTACTATAGGCAACCTTATGACGCTTTAAAACAAATGCTATAAATAGATATCGTTATTTTATACATTGAGATGCAAGTCTGTCCTCAAGTTATAGGCAGTCAAGTGGCTCATGAACTTCTCATTTTCTAAGAAATTTTCGATGGTATGGTGCCGAACCTCCTCCCAGGCATATAGTTCTCTGTACAATGGACGCACATACTTCAAGCGTCCCAAGCTGTTTAGGAAACTAAACGCCTCATTAAGTATTTCACGATTTCTACTAATTAGATTCAGTCTTAACCACCTGAAAGGAAAAGAAGTCTTAAGATTATTACAGCAGTGTGCCTAATTAGTGACAGAAAAAGCGCCGAAATAATAGCAGCATTCAGTAGGGGCAGCATTCTATCATTGAGATTGGTATGGATTCAATTCTATTTGTGGGGATGACTTTGCACATAGACATTTGACGACCATTGCTAGCCAAGATTTCAGTACAGGATGTATTTAAAGGGACAGGGTGCTCCTTTTTGGCAAAACTTTTGTGACATTAGTACCTACGCTATCAGAGCGAAACACAGCAATGCGCCTTTGCCAGGGTGAGCAAGAAAGAATGCGTTTGCTATTTGCTGTGTAGGTATCTCGCTTTGATAACATAATATGTTTCAAAGAGTAAGAAAAATATAGAAATAAGTAGATACAGAAAATGCGAAAAGACGTCCATAAATTGGACAATAGTCGCCTTTTGCGACACCCACAGAATGAATTCTGGTGTTAATTCTTACTTTATCAAATCACCACAAAGGCACAACAAGCTTAGTTATTTTTCGCTTTTTAAATCGGTACATATTACATAGAAGACAATTTGCAAACAAGACGTTTTGCCTACCTAGACCATATGCAACAAGAACCATTTGGCACCATGACCTTTTATAACCATGGCATTTTAAAAGTAAGACCATTTGCAATCAAGATGTTTTTCAATATAGACTTTTATCTACCCGGAAAGCTGACACAGCCGTTTTACAATCATTTCCTTCCGAACCTAACCCTTTTCACTAGAAAGCATCGCCGCTTTCATAGTTTTCTTACCTATACGTAATCTCCTTATTCCCATTTCCGATAACCTTGTATGCATTCCCAAGCTCGCTCAATCTATCTAGAGATAGTGCGGGCTTCACTATAAGCTGTTGGAGCAGATGTATCAACTGATGGACGTCGAATTTCTCCACGTCATTATATGAAAGGGTATCGCTTGAATTTGATACACGATCCACTATAACCGATACCTCTTCTGACATGGTTTTGTCATAGCTGTAAATCAAAAAGTAAACACAACATTAAATATAAACAAGAAGCCGTGAGACGGTCCCACTCGACTGCCCCTCTCTAAAACGTTTATTGTGAAACTGAAAGTTCAATCCGATTGACGTTGTCATTTTTGTTTTATTTCAAACTTTGAACAGATGATCCACGTGACCTAGTGACGTAGTTTAATGCAACAGAGTCACAGACTACAGACACAAGTCTCGCCATAAGCCTCTCTGCAATTTATTTTATAGAGAGGGGCTAAAAGATGGCAGTCGTCAGACCTAGATCAAGAATCTATGGGCAGGTTGCAAAACGTCGATACCGGGTAGTTATAACTAGCGCTTGTCATATTCAACACAACAATAGAGTAACTAAGTACTTATTACTGCGTTGTATAAAACAAGAGGTGAAATATGGACGTTTGCTTCTGCCTACTCCTACGAGGATAAAAACCTGATTATATGTATGTATTTGTATACTATAAATTATTATACATAGAAACTATTAGAATGTTGTAAAACAATCTCGTCTATGTCAATTACTTTACTCTCTTCTTGAGAAGCCGAAGAATAAATAAAATAGGTAGCATCCGCAGGCGTTCCACATTCTGAAAGTCTGTAATTATAATAGGCATAGCTGGGAGATAAAGAAATACAACTTGATGATAATTTAGTACCTACATCATGAGGAGAGCGGGGTAGCATCCATGTTACAGCCAAGGTCCCACCAGAGAGAATACGTTCAGGAATACTTAGATACTATAGAGTTAGAAAAAACCACAGACATATAAGAATAAGTATGTCTGTGGGAAAACAATGAAATTCAAATTACACTAATCGATTTAATATGGCCGACATAGGGTCCTTTGAGCCGGATAGCAAAACAAAGTCATGCAGAAACTTACTCAGGAATGACAGGAGGCATACCGCAACCATACAACCAGGTGTCCCAGTCAACCTGGCACAGTTTGTCGCTGTCCTTGAAGTAATCCACGAAGTGAGCCTTGAACTCGTCCGTGTTCAAAGACTTCATTCTGAACGTGTTCACGTAAGAGCGGATATAGTCGTTGAAAATATCTGTAAAAGGAATTTATGTATAAGCAGAAATTCGTTGAAGGCATATATATATTTATTTATTTTATCTCGGATATAGGATAAGCATTAGAACTCATGACTCCCACGCCCGGTCTTTTCTGGTGCAAAGGATAGCCATAGACATACAGAAAGGCACCACCGCGAGTGTGTTGGGCACATTTGCACCAGGTATGGCCAGGAACTCTGAATACACGACCCATGCACGTACCTAGCTTTTGATCATGGAATAGACCTCCATACCACTTCTCCAGTTTTCTAAGCAAGCGTTAAGTATCATTTTGTAATACGGCCTCTAGAAACTTACCGGGTCCACCAAACAAGTCCTCTAAATACCTCAAGAAGAGAGATCCCTTTTCGTAAGGGATGATGGAGAAGGCTTCATCAGGATGCACGCCGTCAAGATTCAAAACCAATTTTGTTAACGGATTCGTCGCACCCAATGTTTCCACCTGTGCATATAATTATGTTATGTATAAAGAAATGAAAATACTAAATATTGTGCAGTGTCAAGTACAGTCCATTCGGACGAAAATCATGGCTAGAATAGATACAAATTAAGTGACAAAGTACATACAAGAAAACAAGTTCAATTTCAATTTCAATTCAATTTTTCAATTCAATTTATTTGCGGAACATGAGTATGCACACATAAGTATACAGATAAGAAGATTACATACAATTAAATAGACCAGTCATGTTTTGCCTGTACGGCGTGCAAATATTAGAGACATGCATGAACATTAACTATGATGAAATACTGTATCATTATTGAAATTCCAACAAACATTATAAATTGGATAAATAAATTAAAATGTCACTATATTATCATTTAAGAATTCGTCAATATCATAATATGCTTTATCATTTAAAAGTGCATTCAGTTTCTTTTTAAAAACATGGACAGCAAGCCCCTTCCAACATTTAGGCAATTTATTATAAATAATAATTGGAGCCATACAAAAAAAGCTTTTGCGCATGAGCGCTGTCTTTGAATGATGAATACAGAGTCTACTGTTGTCACGTCGACTTCGACTTACTCCATCTGACAACTTTGGAAATAATTTAGGATTACATTTAACAAACATTGCACTCTCCGAGATATACAACGATGGAACCGTAAGGCCCTTTTCACACGTTCCGGTTGCCGGGTAGCCGGTGCCGGGTACCCGGCGTCGAGTGTATGGCATTACCGGGCAAATTACGCCGGTACGTGTGAAAGCTATAGTACATGGCCATACACTTCGCCGCCTGCCGGATACCCGGCAACCGGTACGTGTGAAAAGGGGCTAAGTATTCTGTATTGTTTAAAGTAAGGTTTACAGCTGTCAGTGACCTGCAGCCTGAACATAGTTCTTACACATCTTTTTTGAGCCTTGAATACATATTCTTTATTAGTTGAGTTACCCCAAAAGATAATACCAAATCTGAGATTTGCTGACACTAAGCCATGGTATGCTGTTAGCAATGCATCAACATTGAGCACTGGAGTTAATTTGTATAAAGCATAAGTGGATTTGCTAATTTTCTTTGTCAATGCTTCTGTATGAGCTTTCCAATTTAGTTGTTTATCAACAATAACTCCCAGAAATTTTGTGTTGTCAACTTTTTCAACTTTTGAAACATCATATTTAGTCATAATATTACTCATTGAGTTCTCACGTTGGCAAAAATGCATAATATTAGTTTTATTTTGATTTATTTTTAGATTATTATTTTCAAGCCATTTTATAACTTCTTTTAGGGAGTTATTTATTAAGTTACTGTAATTATAATTATTTGAGTATGGTATTGTAATAGTACTGTCATCTGCAAATAAGGTCATTGATTGGTCAATGCATCTAGGAAGGTCATTTATATATAAAATGAAAAGAAGCGGTCCAAGAACACTTCCTTGAGGCACTCCGTATTGTACAACTCGTTCGTGGGATCTATAGGTTTCTTTATATTTTGACTTACTATTAATTGCCGTTATTTCTGTATATTGTTTTCTGTTACTTATATATGATTCTATTAGATTTAAGACATTACCTCTGATTCCATATGCCTCCAATTTCTGCAATAAAATATTATGACTGACGTAGTCGAAAGCCTGTGTCATATCGCAAAATATTGTGCTGACAGGATTTCTATTGTCTACATTTTTTGTCACTTTATAAAGGAAGTCATACATGGCCATATTTATAGTCTTATTTCTTCTAAAACCTTTTTGTTCAGTTATAATAGTTTCAGTTTTTTTCCAAATATCCATATAATTCTTTGTAAATATACTTTTCAGCAATTTTAGAGAAAATACTCAACAACGAAATTGGTCTGTATGATTGCAATTGTTCCTTGTCATTCCTTTTGAGCAATGGTTTTATAATAGAGGGTTTTAACGCTTCGGGAAAGACACCTGTATTTATGCTTAGATTTAGAATATGGCTTAGTGGTGCACAGATTTCCTCAGCAACTGCTTTGATCACGTCAGTGGTTACCCCGTCGTAACCCACGCTATTTGTGTTTTTTAAACCTTTAATTATTCTGATGATATCAACCGGAATGCACGGGGCCATAAAATAAGAATGTAATCTATTTTTTATCTAAGCCGTAACTTTTTGTCCTGATCCTTTAAGTGGAGTTATTTTGTCAATAAAGTAATTATTAAATGTGTTTGCAATGTCTAAAGGTTTAGTTATAAAGTTATTGTTATTTTTTATTATATTTATTTTTATTATATATTTAAGTTCTAGCGTATAATGGTAGTACAGTCGAACCTACCTACTTAGTCATGACTTCATACGTAACCTCGCGGTAGAATTTGCGCTAGGACTTGATGCCGAGGTTTTAGAAAAATGGTGTTAAGTAAGTACTTATGAAAAACGAATAGATTAATATAAAAAGACAACTGAAAGTTAACAAATAATAGTAACTACTACCCGTTCGCGCTAAGTTTGCCGCTGGCGTACAGGATGGTGTAGAGGCGTAGTATCGGAGGCGACCGGCAAACTTAGATCAAACGGAAAATACCTACTTTGGTAGATAAGTATATTTTATCATGCCGGACTCGAAACGACTTCAGATCCTACCTATCTTTTTCCATTATTGCACATCATTGAAACCTGACAAGCACGTTAAGTTTAAAAGTATTCTGACGTTTTAAAATAGTCTAAAACACATTCAAAGATTCCCTGATCCTTACACGGAGGTCATGCATTTACACTTACCCCTTCAACCAGCTGTAGAAGCCCCAACAAGCTATGAAAATCCCGATGTCTTTTCGCCTGAACTGGGTCATCGATAAGTGAGGCCGCGACTTTTCTCTCCAAGAACACCGTGAAGCCCTCTTTCAGCCAAAAATGTTCAAAGTTCTTGATACTTAGAGAATTTCCCGTCCAACTGTGCATTATTTCGTGGACTATCACGCTTGCTAGACTTTTATCGCCTACCTGTTAAAGGAAGAGCTGGTTTATTAGCTGAACATAACAAGGTGAAGTCAGATAAGTACGAGTACCTAAATGTGGCCCATAATAGATCGTGCTATAATAATAATACTTAAGTAATCTTTATTTGTTAAAAATTACAGTGAAACACAATTATTACATAGATATTTACATTATTTTATTACTATCTAAACTAAACCTAATTATGGCCCCCGTCGCTTTGTGCCCAAAAGACTAGCAGACCCCTTTAAATAGCAATAGGTACCTATTCGCTGAAAGACAAAACTGCATGACCTTGCGTACAGCCTACGGAGTTTTCTCTATATACTGTGCCTTGAATCCCTCACACATGCTACGCCGGACTCATACCAACTAAAACCACACGATAGCCCAGCGTCGGACTGGCCATACATTCAGGGTGGCATTTGCCAGCCGGACCCCAGCCAGCGCGGGCCCCCCGCGGGCTTGTGGCAACTGTAGAGGAGGCCCACGCAGGCTAGGTTCCATCTCTTGCGACCTAAATGTAAACTAGATCAGATAAAAATTGTTCATCTCACGTAGTACATATAGATCGATGTTTATCTCAATTTGTGTATCTGTTCTCCAGTAGTATCTATTCCATTTAGACACTATCATCAGTCTCGGGTCCCAGGCTTGTGGTGGGTGAGCCACCGGGGCCCTGCAGACCCTGTGATGCCCTACCACTGTCCACGGCCGACGGTCGCGGTTAAGCCCTTGGGCCTTTGGCCCTTGTCCCAGTATAATTAGGAAAGGTATAATGCTATTAGGTAAAATAACAACTATGTCGATGTGTGAATGTATGGAATGGATGTATGAATGTGTTGATGTTTGATCTCTTCAACACTCTAACGGCTGAACGTATTTGGCTGAAATGTGGTACGGAGATAGTTTGTAGTCTGGTTTAACACATAATCTACTTTTTCCCTGGAATATTTTCCCGTGGGAAGACGGGAACCGAATTCGACGCGGGCGAAGTAGCCCGCATCAGCTAGTCTATTATAGGTGTTTTAATTTACTTAACAATTATTATAATAGTACATAATATACCTAATGCTTATTTCGGTGGCCACAATAAGTCATTAGTTTCGGTTGACAGTAAGGTAGATAGACTTATAGAGCCAGTTTCCAGGGTCGCCAAACATTTATTTTTCGAGTAAACAAAATGTATCGTACTTAGATTCTATTTAAATACAGTTAATTTTAAAGGTTCTCTACCCTAATGGTAAAAAGGACCGTATTAGTGTTTCGTATCGTCTAAGCATTCCAGTCTAGTCTAGTTCTATTCTATAGTAATCATCGAGGTCGTAAGTTCGATTCCCATACGATAGATGTGAATAGGCATAGGCACTCTGGCTGGAGAGGAGACACGGTGCTCTCTACGGGCACGGTAGCTTCGGAGGGTATCTGTGGCCAAGACACCGGGAAACCACGGCCGAGTGTCAGCACTGCGAGGACCGCAGCAATGACACAGCGCTTCACACGCTGGTGGAGTGCACGGCGTGGGCCCAACAGCGCCAGGTCCTCGTGATGGGTCTTCCGTGGACACTCTCTCGCTCGAGACCATGGTGCGAGCCATGCGCCGCCGACGTGTCTTCGCCGAGGACTATCGGCCTCCACGACCGGAGGCCTGAGGACGGTGAGAGGGCGGCTCACCGTCCTTACAGAAGCAGGCCCATGACGGCAGCGTGACGCGAGGAATTCACGCACGCCCCCCCTTAGAAGCGGGATCACACCCGAAACCCCCCCAAAGACGCGGGATAGCACCCGAACCACCCCCTAGGCGAGGCCGCAGTGGCGGCCGTGACTCTATTGGGAGTTCTGGGACATCCTTCCGAGGGCTTACCCGGGACTCCCAACCATAGGCGTTTGGGCGTAACGTGAGGTTATTTTGGTCGGTAGGAGTCCGTCCGGCATAACATCCATGAGGATATTACCTCACGTTAAAAAAAAAGGCATTGGCACTCTAATCGCAACAATGGATTTCGATAACGTGACTATCGATTGAGCGTACCCCACATAAAAGGAATGTCGAGACAGCGTGTTCGCAAGTCCGTCTTTCGATTTAGCGATTTTCGATACAACGGCTTTTCGCAAGGGGGGCGAACCACTTGAATATTTTTTGCAGCAGCGTGTATCTTCTATATCTTTGCTAGGACCCAGTTATTTGAGACATAAGTGACGTATTGTTGGTTGGTCTTAGTGGTTTATGATGCATTGTGTTGTGTTATGTATGCTAGAGTTGTAACTTTGGTGGTAAATATTGATGTCATTATTGTCGACACTCCGACAGGTTCTGTCCTCAATTCCAGAAAATATTTATGCCATACCTACGAGTAGCTACAATCTTTAAAAAAAACAGAGCTATTAGAATATGCAAGAAAGTTTCTGGGTTAGAAGGATGACTTACCACGACAGTTGGGCTGACGAAGGTGATACAAGGGTTCTCCATCGCACCATGAGGAAACGACGGTGGTAGAACCAGTAGATCATACTCAATCCATTCGTACGGACCGCAAATTTTCTCAGCGGCTTGTAGATATTTCTCAGTGTCTCCAAATTCATATGCGCTTCGGACAACATCGCCTTCTTCTGTCCATACTTTAGATCTAAAATATTAAATTAAATAGTGGTGATTAGTGGTATTGGTAGCCAAAGAAAATTGGACGGCATATAAACTCGCGGGCTTTGCTTACACGGTTCTGAAGTTCAGTGATTAAAGAGATAGGCAAAGGATTCAAGTCTCGTCAATACCAAATTGTCTTTTTTTTTTCACTAATAAAGTTAGCATACTATTGTTATATCTACTTAAAAGAACAACTGATCGATTAAGCCGTTTGGGAGGTACGCGTGTAACACAGCCACGCACGGAATAAAAAATGGCATAGAATAAGGGGGCATGCAATGAGTAGCAAAATATTAACATTTGTATTTCACATTGTATTACTTATTCCACAAACCTGTTATTCACTTCTTACCGTGGTCCCAGCGTCCTATTATCCAGTACTCCCACAGTAAGCGCAAACAGATTTGACGGAATTGGAACCGGCTGATTGAATTTAGTTTTGTTGGACGTCGCTTCCCCTCGCAAAGCACTCATGAGTACCGTGTACCCCTCAGGGGCCGTCACTTCCGCGTCGTATGTGTACTTGACGTATGGAGTGTCTTGGCAAGGTAGGACGGAGCGAGCATGGATAGGCTGTAAAATATTGTAAGTATAGTTTTTATAGCTCTCTTCTTACTTTAGTTAATTACGTTTCTATGTAACAGAAATAATTGTGTGTACGAAAGTGCAATGCGGTGCGGTCAGATGTTGTGACTCAACCCTTTTTATGCTGTCGCTCGCCACAACCAAGAGAGTTCGGAGCGCTTGTCTTTAGTACCTAAATCTCAAAGAAAGCTTTCATCCGTGTACGATTGGATTTTATTTATATCAACAAAAACATTAGGCTTACGCTGGAATCCAACTCTGGACTTATTTCAATTTAATCACAAGTCTCAACCTTTGATTTGTATCTATTCATGACGTCTCATATGTGACTATGTATTAGGATTATGCGAAATAAATGTTTTTGAGTTTTGTGGAATGAACTCTCAGTTTTCCTGTCTACCTTAAGGAGGTCCTCAAAAGGGTTCTAGACGATTTTTGCCGGGTCGGTAGCGCGAATGTGGAACACTCTAGGTGCAGAAATCGGTTGACTACGGTGATTACTTTGATCTCATCGCTCGGGCCGTACCCTGTCTGCCACCTTAGTGTTGTAAAATATAAATTGTACGCTTATATGTAGGTACTACTGCATTTTTTGTTTTCTGATTTCTGTAATTGCATTTTTATAGTTTCTTTTCAGGAGGAGACAATACCTACATGAAAGTACTTACTTAATAATTTAAATTTACCTACATGGTAGATTTAAGTAGGTACTTATTCGTTACAATCAGTAACTATATCTACTATAAATACATTTAATGTATCTTTTACTTTAACTAAGTACGTCCGTGTTAAATAAAATAGCTTGTTAGTTTAGGTTCTCAATTGCCTACACAAGCAAAAACGTCAATCAGACGAATTAATTAAAGTATTGTCGTGAATATTTATGAAGAATACGGATGTTTGTTGCTCAGTCACGCTCTAACAGATGAACGGATCTGTCTGAAAGGTACTGGGGTAGATTATAATCTGGAATAACACAGCATAATTTTTATTTGTCCAGAATAAGTTTTCAGGGGATGAGGGCAAGGAACACAATCGCAACGGTCAAGGCCGCGGTGGTCGTCTAGTAGATACTTAATATATTTCTATATGGCTACCTGCACTGGACGTCACTTGCTGAATTAATGTAACAATTTCCTATGCAAATTACGTCCAGTATAGGTAGCCATATTCTACAACATACACATAAGTACCTACTTAAGTACAACATTATTAATAGGTATTATTTACACAAAGAAAACATCCAAACCCGTAAGAAACATGGGTGTGTAATGTTTGGTATAATAACAAATGCTCTAATTTCACTTGAAATAACGTTCATTTTATATAATTTTCCTTAAATAATTAACCTAATGTTCTTCTGAACTATAACTCGACGAAGCCCCGATCGCGGGGCTCCTACTTTACTTCTGGGTGGTTTATAAAAAAACCACGAAGACTAAGCCAGTCTTCTAACCTAACCCATTCAAGTCAGATTGCTCTGGGTCGGGATATTAACCATAATTGATTTGGACCTTACAATATTATGTAGATATTAATATTATGTCAAATGTGCATTAAAGGAAATGTTCATTATATCATAAGAAATTAGATAAAACGAAATTATATCAATATTGATCGCTATAGTAAACAAAAGTAGGTACCTATATTAACTGAAATAAGGTCAAGTGAACGTTAGATTTTTTGTTTTATATCAACCGTTACACACCTAATAAACATAATACCTACTTCAATAGATAGGTATCTATGCGGATCATACAAATAAGAGGTAGTGTCCGAACAAGGATTCGAACACCGCAGTAGCACAGTATGACTGTGGCAGCACTACCTGAAACTGCGCCATCTAATCCATATATATCAATCAAGGCAAGTATCTAACTTACCGAAGCCTGACTGTACACGTAAGGATATTTTTTCTCCAAAGTCTGAGGCGCCTCCAACCATGTTAACGCTGACGCTGATGGGTCTGTGGTGTATTTTATTGTTATTTGAAGCCTGAAAAACGTTGTCATGACATCGTGTAAGGTACAAGTATGATTATATTATCAATCAAATGCGACAACTATATTATATACTTATAGTACCATAATTCAAGGTGGAAATCGGCTCGGGCAGGACTCGGGACTTGCATCCATTACCAATCCGGGGAATCGCTTATTAGATTAGATACCGATAGGCTATAAAATATTCCACATAAATCACTACATCTCGGGGCAATTTCATTATCTAATTAATTAATACGTGTTCTTCTGCAAGCTGTGCGAAAACTCGTCTCTTTCAGTCTTTCATGAAAACGGCGGCTAAATGAATTTAGATCAAAACTTGATTAACTCACTCCCTGTGTGTTATACTAGATATTCCACAAACAAGTTGGTGGGGCCCAACCGTGATTGTGCGAATGTATTTTTTATTATTTTTTTAGATATATGTATATGTTTAGATAATATGTGACCACTTTGTGACTTTTATTTGAGCGTTTCCGTGCTTCGGAAGGCACGTTAAGCCGTTGGTCCCGGTTGCCAGTAAAATGGTAGTCGTAAAGCTAAGTTGAAGGCCTTTTCAGGCGGCTTGAAAAATTTCAAAAGTGACCATGATGTAACTGTTTTGAACTGACTTACTTCTCACCGCTCCTGGCCTTCTCCGGCAACAAGACAGTCAGATTAGTGCCATAGTTAGGGACATGTTCACCCAATTTGTACTCTAGTTGCGAACCGCAATCTTTCTGGATCGAGTGTATTGTCAGCTTACTAACATCTAACGGCTGAAAATATAAAAAAAAATGTTTAAAAGCTCGGCCCGATAGATTTTATGTGATGTAATTTTAGCTTTAAGTGCAAGTTGCATTCCAAGCCAAGCCTTTTAGCCTTGTCCTGAAGTATGTACCTACATAACGAGTAGCCTCGAGTCGTTTGGCGATTGTGCGTTGAGCAATTGTATCCGACTGCATTCTACGGAATCTACTACGGCGAGCGTTCTGAAGTACCTACTTTTCACTTTAAATTCATATTATGTCAAATTTTATTTCATATTATGTGAATAAAAAAAGAATCTGCCCCTAACCGCATACGGCGCAAAGGTATACCCATCACACTTGCTGCGTTTCCACGTAGGATTGCAAGGGCCTAGCCTTTGCACCAAGAACGATCTATACCGAGAGTCACCTACCTCTATTTTTCGATCCCCAATAACGCGTGCCGGGCAGAGGTGCCACTCTCATACAGTGGATAAAATCATCGTCAGAACAGCGCGATTCAAAAGATTGTCGAAGATCTCTGTCGAACCACAGTAACTTGTAACGCTTTTAACAGCGCACGTGTTTCCTTCTCCTTACACCCCCGGGTTCTTCTAGCGAGGCGTGAAGAGTCACATCATAGATCGATCCATTTGGCCACTGTCTATAGTTTTGTAGACTTTGAGAGTGTCCTTCAATCGCTAGATGCCGTCTTGGCTAGCCATCTGATGGGCAGTGGGCTGCGTCATTTTGAGCAAAATAAAAAAGTCTCTGTCGTAATAGATATAGCAACAAAAGCTATCTCACTAAAACTAATATAAAACCTAGGATTACAGCATATCTTGAGATGAGTGTGACAAATTCATTTCATCTCGGTTATATCGGTTCAAGATACACGAACTATCGATAATTTTAAGATAACAATCATGGAGGTACCTAGATATCGTAGATAACGGCATATCGAAGATTCTATAGAAGACTAGAAGTATGTAAAATGTTGCTTGCTTCACTGAAGTTGCATAAACGAAAACATAAATAGACTTTATTAGTAAGAACGCAGAGATCCAAACTATAAATACCTACTAGGTACTTTAAGTCTTTGAAATAAAGCCTTTTTTTGTTTGCGTTAGCACAACTGTCACTCCAATCAAGCTTTATTTTACAGACACTATTATGTAGGTACTTATTCCATTTGTTAAAGAAATGTCTTTTTACGGGTTCCAAATTCTACAGCTACTACGCCGGACTCCTACCAACTAAAAATCATACGTTTCTTAGAAACAACTGTGTGAGCGCCTCGCGTGCGATCAACAGAGACTGAGGTACCTACCTACGGTTCGAAGCCCCGAAATGTTTTTTTACGGGTTCCAAATTCTACAGCTACTACGCCGGACTCCTACCAACTAAAAATCACACGTTTCTTAGAAACAACTGTGTGAGCGCCTCGCGTGCGATCAACAGAGACTGAGGTACCTACCTACGGTTCGAAGCCCCGGGTAACCCGTAAGAAGGATGTCCCCAGAACCCCCAACATGGGTAAAGAAATGCTTACCTACCAATTCGACTATATCATTGAGTATATCGAAGTTTAGAGTAGCTTCTCCGTTCAAAACTTGTTTTTCGAAATCGACATTCAGGACCAAAGATATGTGTCTTATGATTGCCAGTTCTGAAAGAAAATACACTTATTTTATTTATCTTTCGTTCTTATAACTACAGTCAAGCCTTGCACTCACAACGATACAATTTAATATCCGAACAAACATAAATATCAAAGGAAACAATTACTTATTCATTTAGCAACAGAAATCCCTACTTCCCTACTTATATTATAAATGCGAAAGAAACTCTGTCTTTCGCATTTATAATCGCTTTTACGCCTAAACGGCTGGAGTGATTGAGATGAAATTTGGAGGGTTGATTTTACGCGATAACGACTTCTACGCGGTCGCAACCGCGGGGAACAGCTGGTATCTAAAGGTATGTGGTAGATATAGAATCTCAGCATTTTGTGACCTAGGTAGGGTAGGTACCAACTTTTAGATATGCAATTTAATCAGTTTCAGTCTAGACCTAGACCCAGATTATTATTTTTTTGAACTTAGCGCTAAACCCATGCAATTCTGAAACCAATTTCAGCATTGGGTTGAGACTGTCATCTTGAAATTAACCTACATGCATCATCATCACATCGATCTGTTCTATGAAGGTTTGCTATAGTGCTATACACAAATTACAAATTCATTTCACTAAATTATACATTTCTGTTTAACATTTTCGTTATACTAAGTAGTTATCGGCCGAACTCATGTTTGCCTAAGTAGGTAGCTACTTGCGTCGTGTGTTACGAGTACTACTCAATACTTGAAAAAGTTATAGGCATTTATAAAACACATAGGTAGATAAGTGAATTATAATTATACTATCAAAATAGCTATAAAAACTTACCGGGTCGTGAATGCGACGATGGATCAAGAGGGCTCAAACCACACAGGCACTTACTAAAGCATAACATTACGAGACACGATAACAAAATAAGCAGTCGCTGTTCCATAGCGGTGCACGTCTGTCCAATACACTACGTCAAACACTACTAAAATAAAAACAAGCCTGATCTGATTGACTGTCATAGATCTGAATTCTGTCATTGTTATTTGTTTACTTTGGAATCTGAATGTCGCGACTCAAGTCCAGTCATCGAACGTTAATAAAAAAATCGGTTGTCTGTAAAGTCGGTTTACTGACGATAGTTGAACGTGACAACTCAGCCTTAAATGGAACGCCTCAGAGCGAGGTAACACCGCATAAGTCATGTTTTTTCGTGCGTCCATCGAATTATAAGACGCGTAGACGTTGTCACGTCAAGAAATGCTTCCTTTGTACTCAAAGCACAACTGGCACAAACCTCTTCTCGGCTGAGTTTCGTGCCGTTAATTGTTTCGTTCTCGGTCATGAATAAAAGCGACACCCTTAAAAGGACGCCTGTTCTTGAATCTCGTTATCTCGTTAAGGCCAAGTCACTTACCCGATACCTATAATTGCTTGGGAAACCCGTTGCAAGTTCCTTCACCGCTCTATCAACAAGCATGACGTTTTTCTTTTTCGGATTAAAATTACACTTCTCTTGGGTCCGTTTTCAGCTTCAATTAACCTTTCAAGGGTCAGTAACCCCACAGTAAAACAGCCACAAGGAGACAGAGAACAAAGGCCTGAACCAACCATCACTCAGATGCAATGGTCGGGCCGCAGGTCCACTCGCTTGGCAGTCATGGCCTCGTTTGAAGCGAGGCAATGGCGGCAAAGTTAGGGCTGTTCGGCGGCGCACCGACCACCGAAGATCATTTGACAGAAGGAGCTCCTGTGTTCCGGAGGTGTCTTTAGGCGCACGCCGCTCTCTATCCTTTCTGCTTACAGAGTGGCAGTCGAGAACAGTGCGACGCTGGCTTCATTTTGGTTTCTCTGTGAGCCCCGAACCTACGAGGCGCCGCTAGCCGGGTCGACCCCTTTGTCCACTAAAATCCATTATGGATCTTTGTGGACATATCATGTCCACTTTAATACCTAAGTATTTTTGATGAAAAATGAACCTTTTAGGACATGATAGTGGAAAAAGATCCATTATAGGTTGTGGTATACGAACAACGTATAAAAGGCAAAATTTATAAAGTAATTAAATAATTTTCAAAACAAATGAAGATCGGTAAAACAAACGAAGATCAACAAAATAAATGAAGTTCGGTAAAATTTGGTTTTACATTTATTTGGTCAATCTTCATTTATTTTACCGATCTTCATTTGTTTCGTTGATCTTCATTTGTTTCATTGATCTTTATTTGTTTCGTCGATCTTTATTTGTTTTGTTGATCTTCATTTATTTGATCGATATTCATTTGTTTTGTTAATCTTCATTTGTTTTGAAAATTATTTACATAATTACTTTAGGTATACATTTTATGTATGTTCTTCGTATACCACAACCTATAATGGATCTTTTTCCACTCACATGTCCTTAAAGATCCGTCTTCTTCTTATATATATAAAAATGAATCGCAAAATGTGTTGGTAAGCGCGTAACTTCAGAACGGGTGGACCGATTTCACTAATTCTTTTTTTGTTGTGTAAGGTATTGTCAGAAGATTCAGAGTCGGAGTTCAGATCAGATTCAGAGTCAGAAGATTCAGGCGGGGTTCAGTTGCTTCATAATGGGACCGGAAGCCCCACAGAACGCCCCGGCTGCCCCCGTGGCTGGTGCGTACACGCATTTCCCGCGTCAAAAAAAGAACCATCATTCAGATCCTAAAGGCTCAACTGCTAATTTTTTACTTTTTTGATCGTAATCCATAATTTTATTATATAATTTACTGTAAAAAAAAAAAAAAAAAATAAAATAAAATAAAATTTATTCCCTTTGAAATTTTTAAAAAATTATTTAGGTTTGTCAAAATTTTTGTGACTCTACCGGGGGTTCGGAAATGCTACAGACTGAGAAGAACACCCCAAGAAACTCAGTCCGGTCCCTCTTATTCATCTTAGTATCTAATACAGTTTTTTTTTAATGTAGAAAGGAGCAATTCGTGTCACTGCCAGGCAGTCTTGTCTTCTAGAAAGTCTTTAATGCTATAATAAGCTTTCTGGCACAATTTAAGTTTTACTAGTTTTTTAAATTTATTAACTGACAAACCTGTTATGGCTGTCGGCAATGTATTGTACATTCGAATACAATTGCCCGCAAAAGAATTGCTTATTTTATTAAGCCTAAATCTAGGTACAGCCAATTTATTCTTATTTCTTAAGTTTAGGTTATGGATATCACTATTTTTAATAAATTTACTGTTATTTTTATGAGTACCTATATAATAAGTTTTCATATATGTACTGTGAATACACAGTAAGGATGTTGATATCCTTAAACTTTTCTCTTAATGACTCCCGAAACACCATACCATAGATAGCCCGGACAGCCCTTTTCTGCAACACAAAGATACATTCGATGTCGGCAGCGTTACCCCATAATAGTATGCCATAGGTCATGACACTGTGGAAATAGCTAAAGTAGACAAGACGCGCTGTTCTAATGTCTGTCAGTTGTCGGATCTTTTTAACGGCATAGGCTGCAGAGCTCAGTCTGCCCGAGACTTTCTCGATATGAGGCCCCCACTGCAAGTTGGAGTCTAACTTTATGCCCAGAAAGACAGTTTCATCGACCAATTCTACTTGATCATCCCTAATCCTAATACTGGTGTTAACGAGCCTAACATTTGACAAGGTGAATCTAATACATTTTGTTTTAGTTTCGTTTAACAATAAATTATTAGCGTTAAACCAGTGGACTACCCTAGAGAGGGCATTGTTTACTTCGTCAAGATCGCGTTGTCCACGTTCAACTTTAAATATTAAAGATGTGTCATCAGCAAACAAAACTACCTCGTGATCGTCTCTTATAAGGTGAGGGAGATCATTTATGTACACTAAAAATAGAAAAGGTCCCAGAATTGAACCCTGAGGCACCCCCATTGTTACAGCAGAACCATTTGACTTTTTACCATTTATAACTACTCTCTGTACTCTATCTCTAAGGTAAGAACTAATTAAATCCAAGGCCGTCCCCCGGATTCCATAATGATCAAGTTTTTTAATTAAAGTCTGATGCTGGACGCAATCGAAGGCCTTAGATAAGTCGCAGAATACACCATAAGCATCATACGACTCCTCCCAGGCCTCATATATACACTCTAACAATTTGATTCCAGCATCCGTGGTAGACCGACCGCGCGTGAAACTGTTACAAACATATGGCTATACAGGTGGACCACGGGTAAAAAAAAATCCCGTGGTTCACCCTGGGTGAACCACGAGGTGGACCACGGGAAATAAAGGCAAATGGTAGGGCGTTCTACTTGATGAATCGATAAGCTTTCGTAACTTTCTGTATACCTACGGTGGAAATCGGAGGCCACACCGATATCGCCAGGGCCCAAGTGACTTCACCTACTACTGAAGCACCTACTGACAGGGTACCCAGGTAACTACTACTACCTACTACTGAGTACCGACAGGATACTGACCAACGGACGAGGCAACGACACAGGGGCCTGTACGGACTACGGTAATAGGGGAACAAATGTAGAACAGTAAATAAGGTAAATTGTCTAAAGTACAATTAATAATCTCAGTCAGTAAAATGACAAGTGCAACTGTCACTGCTGTCACTTATATTGAATTTAGTACTGAATTTTCATTCCAGAAATGTCATTTTACTGACTGAAATTAATAATCATAGTATAATAAGAGAAGAAAGGCAACTACGACCGTTTACATTTCTTTGGCGTATAAAAATCTTCGGTGTGAATTCGCCCAGTCTTCAGTGTTGGGCTTGGACAGTCGTGCTAGTGTTCGTCGAAAACTTCTCTAGTGATCCATGCAACACTGACTGAACTAGACACTGCGTAGACTCCCAGTAGTTCCATCATGGAACTACGCAATGGAACTACTGGGATACCTACACGGCGGCAGCTAGACCACATGACCGAGTCCTCACCCAAAGACAATTAACTACTTTATATGAGACGCTACATAGTGATTATACTGTCTTTGGGAGAGGACTCAGCACTCAGCGATGTGGTCTAGCTTTAGAACTACTAGACTGTTTCATTTCAATAATAATGTGTTGCACAATCCTGAAGCGTTGTTATCATGACACGAGACTGCATAAGTTATTTCACACACGATAAGCTTGGTTACCATCTGAATCGTATCAAAGCCATAATTTTGGGTAAAAAGGGATAAAAAGAAACACACAAAAAACATAATAAAATCATTTCATCATTATTATGGCGTACAAATTCTAGTTTACACTATTTTACATCCATCAAAATATAATGTTATGTAGGTATACTACAAAGATATATCACTCAAGTGAAGATCTTTTCTGAGGGTGTAGGCAGAGACATGCATCATATTCTTTTCGTTTTTGAGGAAGTTTTCAACGGCGCGATCGCGTACATCTTCCCATGCATATAAGTCCCTGTATAAAGGACGTACGTACTTCATACGACCGTTGGCGTTGAGGAAACTGAACACCTCGGGGAGTTTGCTCTCGTCTTTGCTTTTGACGCATAGTCTCAACCATCTGTGGAAAAAAGCAAATTTATTTTGATTATATGAATCGAATAGGGTTTTTTGGTAGGAACGAACGTCATTCCCTTGTATTGTATCTTACTAATATTATAAAGGCGAAAGTTTGTGAGTGTCAATGTTTGTTACTCTTTCACGCTCTAGCGGCTAAACGGATCTGGCTGAAACTTGGTACAAGAATGGATTATGGTCTGGAATAACACATAGGCTACTTTTTATACCGGGAATAAGTTCCCACGGGAAACTGGAACGGCAAAAAATATTACGCGGGCTGCGGGCATCATCTCGTATCTTTATAAATCCAGTGTTTATGTTTAAAAAGTGAATGATTCATTTAAACATTTAAAAAACCGAACAAGTGAGATTCGGATTCGCCCAGCGAGCGTTCCGTACATCCATCCATCCCTCCGACTATCTGGCAAGACCCGTTATTTCGCGAATAGGTACGTGGAGGTACCTATCGATATGAAATTTACACCATATTTAATTCACGTCCACAGTCACTTGAAATGTAAAAAATCAAACATCAAAGCTAATTCAATAGCTTCACGCATTCACGAGATAAAGACTCTAGACAGACATACGTGCTCCTTCCGAGGGCTTACCCGGGGCTCTCAACCATAGGCTGTTGGGCGTTACGTGAGGTTTTTTAGTCGGTAGGAGTCCAGCATAACATCCATGAGGTATTACGTAGGGGACACTAACGCGATTGTTTTGTTTGCAGATGACACTTCCTTAATTTTCCAAATTAAAAGACAACTAGATGACTATGACGATGTTAACAATGCAATCCTAAAAGTAGTACATTGGTTTAACACTAATAATCTTAGCCTGAATGATAACAAAACTAAATGTATTAAATTTACCTTGCCCAATGTAACACAGGCAGAAACCAAAGTGCAACTTAATGGCCAAGAGTTGGAACTTGTGAAATCTACTGCGTTCTTAGGGTTGACGATTGATTCTGGATTGCAGTGGGGCCCACATATTGAAAAACTGGCTGGCAGATTAAGTTCAGCAGCATTTGCTGTCCAAAAAATTAGGCATTTGACTGATGTAGAAACAGCGCGAATAGTGTACTTCAGTTACTTCCACAGTGTAATGTCGTACGGTATGCTACTATGGGGCAATGCCGCAGATATAAATACAATTTTTGTTTTACAAAAACGGGCCATAAGAGCCATCTCTGCGCGTCCAAAGGTCTCTCTGCGCGAAAAATTAAAGAATTAAATATTCTGACTGTGGCATCACAATATATTTTTGAAAATCTTATGTATGTGCAGAAAAATTTATCAAGTTTTACTGAGTTAAGAGATAGACACAATGTGAACACCAGACATAAAAACAACCTTGCCGTTTATCATTGTAGACTGAACAAAGTCAGTAATTTATTTCTTGGGTAAATGTATACGTTTTTACAACAGGCTTCCAAGCGAAATTAAAAGCATGCCCCTAATTAAGTTTAAAATGTGTATAAAAAGTAAATTGTGCTGCAGGGGCTACTATACAATTGACGATTATTTGATTGATAAGGAAGCCTGGAAGTGATCTGCTTGCTCTACTGATGGAGTTTTAGTTTATAGTATCTACTTATTGTAAATATGTAGTGCACAAAAAGAATAGCCCGCCGAGTTTCTTGCCAGTTCTTCTCAAGCGGGCCGCGTTCCGAACTGGTGGTACTATTTGCATTGTATTCATTGACGTGTCGCAAGTGCCTATGTATTAGGATTATGCGAAATAAATGTTTTTTGACTTTGACTTTGACTTTGAGGATAAGTAAATCTATAAGGATTCCATTTGAGAACGGATCTCTAAAAACAAATATGCAGGATGAGAAATGTAGGTACAGGTGGTGTATCATTTTTGTACAACCAGTTACAGACTACATTAGTTGTACTACTTTTGCAGAGAGGAAATCAATTTCGTGACATTGACCAAATCTCAAGCCGTAAAAGTTCAAGAATAAATAAATAAATCGGTAGTCTGTAAAGTCAGTTTACTGACGATAGTTGAACGTGACAACTCAGCCTTAAATGGAACGCCTCAGAGCGAGGTAACGCCGCATGAGTTATTTTTTTTGGTGCGTACAGCCGGCTCCATCGAATATTATAAGACGTTGTCACGTCGAAAATCTGCTCAACGAGCTCCTAAAAATACCTCAAAACTCACCTATACTGTATTTCCGTATTCTTACTGCTATCCACTCTATAAGCACTGCCCATATCCCGCAGTTGCTCTATGGACAATGGCCGCCTCTCTACCAGTTGTTGCAAGTAATGTATCATCTGATGCGGTGTGAAGTCTTTAACGTCCTTGTATGAGAAACTCACGTCTGGGCTGTCCAGTTCATTGACTAGTGCTACTATTTCTTTTGTCATTGTTGGGTCGTAGCTGGAATATAAAGATACCAATTAATATTTGTTTATAACGCTAGGTCATAAAAAACTCTAATGGGCTGCTGAGGCGATCAACCTACAAGCACAGGGCGGAAACTCCAGCTTGAATGTGTGCGTGTGATCAATAAAATGTAAGCAAATTGTCCATCAACGCGCACGTCAACTCAACTGTCAGCTGTGGCGCAACGGGGAGTTGCCAATCTGTATGTAATACTAATATATTATCTTTTCTACAAGTCTAATGTGTACATATACGTCGATGCACACACACGTGCAAAGAGAGCACGCACACTGAAGCTATTTTCATTCACATTTCAACAGACTTGAGTCAAGTAGCTTGGTCGTCTTCGCAGCCCATAATAATAGACATAAGTTGTGACGTCATTTCCCACAAAGCTACATTGGGCGGCCTACAAGTCTATATAAAAAGTGTGCACATCTTTCTCTGTTCATTCTGTCGTAAGTCAAGCAATAAGGATCATTATATCCCGTTTGCTCTAAGATTGCCGCTGGCGTAGAGGCGTAGTAGGGGCGGCGATCGGCAAACTTAGAGTGAACGGGTTTTTTCCCTATACCCTATAACTTATCATGGATGTCCAAAAATGTAGACAATGAAGTATCTAAAAGCTCATCGGTAGGTATAACAAATTATAATTGTCAATTTAAGATTCACAGATCCCAGGCTTACAAGCTTATATCAGCTTAAATAGCTTAAAAAATATATTAAAAAGTCACTTACTCAGGAATCACAGGCGGCATTCCACTCTTATACAGCCAGGCGTCCCAATCAATACTGTTCAATTTATCAGACCCTTTGAAATACTCCAGCAAATATGCTTTGAACTGATCTGTGTCAAGCGACTGTTTTCTGAACTTCGTCAAGTATGCGCGGAGGAAATTGTCAAATACCTCTGGAAAAGAAACATGAAAATTTCAGACTAGTTGAAGCGACGAAATTCGTAGCGCCATGTCTGTATGAAAAAGCCTTCTTAACCTTCCGAGTCATTTGACCAGTATTGATGCTGAAAAATTTGTAGAAATTTTGTACAAATATTTTTATAACAAAATTTGACAAATCGGTTCAGCAATTCTCGAGTTTTAGACAGAGAAATGAATTATATTTATAGGCGACTAGTGGCCGTCACGCGATTTCACCCGCGTAGTTCCCGTCCCCGTGGGAATACAGGAATAAAATATAGCCTGTGTTCACCGGGAATAGTCTATCTTTCCAACAGTAAAAGAATTTTTCAAATCGGTTCAGTAGTTTCTGAGCTTATTCGATGCAAACAAATAATCAGCCTAGCTGACACACTGCAAACTCCGCAGCAATCGTCTAACCAATATTTACAATATTTTGACGTAAATTTTGATATTTATTAAAGATGCGTCGCTTCCTTGTGTGGTGGTAGTAGAATGGTGATACAAAATAATTTGGGTTGATAATGGCGTAAGAATTTTAGAAATCGGTTCGGTTATTTAAGTTGTATATCTATTATTACATATTGACAAATCTTTCCTCTGTATAGTATTAAGTATGGGTAAGTTATTGCAATCCAGTCATAGGCGCAAGGGCGTACAGCAAGATCTTCAGAACCCAAGGGACCTCCCCCTCGCCACATGAGAAAAAAAAACGGAACAGAGACTAAGCTCTGAACAAACGCGGGAATCGGTTGCAACACTACAGGCACGCTGGACGTGTCAACTGGCCGAGACCGATGTGTGCCAGAGGCCAGAGTGTTGCAACCAAAGACTTCTATATAAACTGAAGTAGACATGCCCTACACACCGATTTTTGAAACCTATAAACTGTGTCAATTGGCAGCGTTGCGCGCACTGAAGCGAGTCAAAACTACGAGAGAACTCGGCTTGCAATCGGAGTCCCTACGCCTTCTCTTTTACTCTTGTTCTATTCGTATATTGCTATTGTGGTGACAATTACGTAAATATTGTTTATTAGTGAGTGTAGTCTTAGCAATGTGTGTGTTTGAGGATTGCTTTTGAAATGTCGTTCGTTAGAGTAAAGCGCGTCTACCTCAGTTTATATAGAAGTCTTTGGTTGCAACCGATTCGCGCGTTTGTTCAGACCTAGACTCTAGGCCCTGCCAGTGGTGCACCTGTAGACCAGACGAGGTAACGAATTTACTAACTTCCAGTGTCACTATGCTCTCATTGGCTTATTGCGGCAACAAAGTGAGATATCAGGTTTATGTGCCATATAGTAACATAGGAGAAATTTTTTCGCTACAGTTTATGTGATCAATGGTTCAACCTCAAATATTTTTAGTTAATTTTCGATAACTTACCGGGCCCTCCAAACAAATTCTCCAAATACCTCAAAAACAGCGATCCCTTCTCATATGGGATGGTTGAAAACGCATCGTCAGGATGCGTACCCTCTAATTGCACAACCAGTTTTGTTAAAGGATTGTCCACACCTAGTTCATCGTTAATCTAAAATAAATCACATATTTGAGGGGTTTTAACTTACCTGGGCCTCCTAGCGAATCTTCTAAGTATCGTAGAAATAGGGAACCCTTTTCG
Organism: Miltochrista miniata; assembly: GCA_933228765.1. Lineage (NCBI taxonomy): Eukaryota > Metazoa > Arthropoda > Insecta > Lepidoptera > Erebidae > Miltochrista > Miltochrista miniata. Next base: position 10,767,704 of record OW121765.1, read on the forward strand.
TAAGGCACTCGTGAGAAGGAATCGTCTGGGTGAACCCCTTCTAAGTCAACCACTAGTTTCGTAAGCGGATCTGACGCCCCCAATACCTCGATCTGTGGATTTGTGAAGAAATGTGGGACTGATTTTGGGGCGGAGACGATATTTCGTTAGTTTATATCCAGTTAGAATAAATTTGAAGGAATTTAAGAGCAATTTTGGAGAGATATAGTAGCCGAAATGAAATTTGTTTAGTTTCAAATAGTTTTGGATAAATTCGAACAATTTAAAGAGCAATTTTGGATTGCTACAGTGGTCGAAATGAAATTTGTTTAGTTTACAATTTTGGATAAATTTTAACAATTTTAAGGCAATTTTGGATTGATACAGTGGCCGAAATTAAATTAGTTTATTTTACAAACAGTTTTGGATAAATTTGAACAATATTTACAGCAATTTTGGATTGATACAGTGTCCGAAATGCAATTTGTTTAGTTTACAAATAGTTTTCGATAAATTCGATTAATTTTAAGAGCAATTTTGGTCGAAACCAAATGTGGTTTAGTTTACAGTGTGGTTAATTTTGGATAAATTTTCCAAAATTTTACAAGTGACAGTTGATAAAAATATAGTGACCGAAACTAAATTTCGTTAATTTATTTTCGTTTTGGTTGCATTTGGACAATGTTACGAGTAATTTGGAATTGATATAGTGGCCGAAAAAGTTATGTCAGTTTACAATACAATACAATACAATATGCTTTATTGTACACCATAAACATATTACAAGATTACAATATTTTTCTTATGCTATCTAAATTATTCTTATAGGTAATTATTATATTTAGGGTACAATCGGCGGCCTTATCGCGAGTTGCGATTTCTTCCAGGCAACCTATAATGGACTTAGTGCGCAGAAATAATTGTGTTTATGGGGTAGGTATATTGTGACTTTAAAAACATGAATCAATGAATGTACCTACCTAAACTATACATTACATTTATAATTAACAAATAAGTAGAAATGCATATAACTATATAGCCTATATTTTCAAAATTTACATACACATAGGTACCTGTATACATACATACTTACGTATAAATATACTATTACATATAGTTATAATACTTACATAATTATAAATATGTATATAATATATACTTATATATTTCTTCAATACAATAAATATAATAATTAACAGGGACAGAATGAAATTGTGTGAAACATTAAGAGCTTTATAGAGATAGCGATAGATAATAATTAAGGACCATCCTTTTAAAATTATCAATGGTCTGTGCACGTCGCACAGACACAGGCAAGGCATTCCACAAGCGAGTAGCTCTAACCGCAAACGATTTATCGAAAAATCTTGTGGAATGTTCCGGCATTTTAAGGCGCAAGTTTTTCGATGACCTCAGAGACTTCGAATGAGTATCACATAAGAACTCAAAACGTTCTTTAAGATAACTGGGAGTACGGATATTAAACAGGATATTGTATAGGAGAAATAAAATGTGTGCATTACGGCGAAGTCTAATAGGAAGCCACTTGAGTCTCGTGCGGAATTCGGAGATGTGATCATATTTGCGCAAACCAAATATGAATCTGATGCAAAAGTTTTGAAGACGCTCAAGCTTGTCGAGTTGTGCCTCAGTGAGATCTAGATAGCTAGCATCGCCATAGTCGAGGATTGGCAGGAGTAGAGATTGAGCCAGCGCAGTTTTAGTGGCAATGGGCAAAACATCACGTAGTCTTCTCAGGGCCCCACCGGAAGCGAAAATCTTACGACTCACCTCACGGAGCTGCACATCCCAAGACATTGTTTTGTCGAAGTAAATTCCCAGGTTTTTCACCTTATCACTAAGAGGTACAACGGTACCGTTAAATATAATTGGCGGAAGGCTTGTGTATTGAATTTTCGGCACTAACCCGGGGCTGCCAATAATAATAGCCTGGCTCTTAGCGGGGTTTACTTTTAGACCAAAATTTACACTCCAGTCGGCTATGTTTGCCAGATCTTTATTCATTAGGTCAACTGCATCTGAAAGTGACGCAAGTGGGGCATGTGTGTAGATTTGCAAATCATCTGCATAAAGGTGGTAGGATGAAAGAAGGTTGGAGGTGATATGGTTAATAAATAATGCGAAAAGTAAAGGAGATAAAACGCCACCCTGCGGTACACCAACAGAAATATTACTCCATGATGACAAAGTATCATCAATTCGAATACGCTGTCGGCGGCCAGACAGGTAACTGTGAAACCAATCAACTACTGTTGGAGATATGTTAAGAGAGCGAAGGACGGCCAGCAAGACATCGAAATCCACGGTATTGAATGCATTACTGAAGTCTAATAAGGAAAGCACCGTCAGATTTCCATTATCCATAGCCATCCTTATGTCATCCGTAATATTAATTAGAGCTGTAGTAGTGCTATGTCCTGGACGGAAACCAGATTGGTAGCGGTTTAAAAGATTATTTTTATTGAGGAAAGGACTAATTTGGTTATGGACTTGACGCTCCATAACTTTCGATAGGAATGGGAGTATAGAAATAGGTCGATATTCAGAAAAGGATGAAGGATTAGGTTTCTTGGGTAGGGGAATAATTTGGGCGTCTTTCCAAGATGATGGATATGCACTACTGGTTAGGGAAAAGTTTAAAATATGGCATATGATAGGAAGGATTTCATCTAAAATAGGGATTATCATATTACGGCTGACACAATCAGTTCCAACTGCGTTGGATGTTATTGACATTATGCTTCTCTTAACATCACAATCAGTGATTTCAGTGAAGGTAAATGGGATATAATCAGGAGTTGGAAGTGATGATAGATAGTCTAAAGTCTTTGCTTTAGTTGTCCTGTTAAAATTGGACGAAGCTGTGAAATGATCATTTAGTAAATCAAGGTTAAAACTTTTGGGAATAATTTCAGATTGTGTTTTTCCAACTCCTAGTGATTTTAGAAACTTCCACACCTTAGATGGATCACCGTTTTGAACGGAATTATGAATGTGTTGGCGTTGGGCTTTCCTACACACCTTATTGCAGTGATTACGAATAGAAATATACCTATCCAGGTTTTCTGGCGTAGCTCGCCGGTTGTACCTAGTTTTTGCAGCTGCCTTTTTCGCAATTAATGATTTTATGTCTTCAGTGAGCCAAGGTGTTGGCAAGTGTTTCACTTTTATTGCTCTTATCGGAGCATGCTCATCATATAGTTGAACTAGTTGATCCGTAAGCAAGCCAACCTTTTCATCAACTGTTTCAGCAACCATGAGAGTTGACCAGTCAATATTCTTGGCGTCCCTGATAAGACTATCACGGTCCATACCACCGAAATTGCGCTGTCGAAGAATTTTAGGCCTTGCTTTGGGAGGGCGTATTTTGTACGACAGAAAAAGAAGATCGTGGTAGGAAAAGATGTCAGCGTTATATTGACCATGTTTTGAGACATGGTTAGTAGAAGAAACAATTATAAGGTCAAGAAGTGAAAGCTTACAGTTAGGAAAGTGGTGAGTGGCTGACAAAGGAAGAATGGACAGGTTGCAAGAGCCCAATAGATTTTGAAGAGTGGAAGAGCGCGAGTCTTTTTTGAGTAGGCAAGTATTAAAATCTCCCATGATTATGGTGTGACTGTATGAAGATACATGACTCTCAAGAAAAGTTTCTAATGAGCTAAAGTAATTAACGCTAGACAGATGTGAGTAAAATATACCTACCAGGACCTTAACGTGATTCAGAACCACCTCGATAAATATTTGTTCACCTGCATTAGGTGGCGGGGGTTGTGGAGATATATCAACAATGTTGAAAGGAATATATTCTCTGAGGTATATAGCCACACCGCGGCCTTTTTGACTCACACAGTCATTTCGTATCAGTCGAAATCCCGGTAGTGCTACAAATTTAGAGGAAATGGAAGATTTTAACCAAGATTCAGACACAAGAATAGCATGTATATTCCTACAGTCAAACGTAGCTAGCATATCAGTGATGTGGGCCGAAATGCTCTGTGCGTTGATGTGTACAACATTAAAGTTCCTCGCAACATCAGAAAACTGCGCCTGAAGAAAATCAGCAAGTGATGGTATACTAACAAAGCTGTCATTGCTAGTAGCAGATGTAAAACTTACTGAACTGCTGGATTCCAAATCAATATCCAGTAAGTCACTCATAAAAAACTAAAATATAAATTATGTACAACTTAGATACTAAATAAACATAAAAATAAATATAATACAACTAAAATATTAAATAAATAAAATAGTAATTAAATAATAAACTAATAAATATAATATTATACCTAACCAATAATGTAAAATACGTATAAGTACGAATAAACTGATTCAATAAAGACTATAAACTTCAAAACAGCACACATTATCTACTCGCCAGTTGAGTGTTACACCAAAGTACTTTATACATACACAGTTACACGGTAATATTATTATTATTATTTTAGACAAGACCATTTGTGTAACTATTTTAGCATTACAATATTCATAAAAATAAAAAACATTCAAATTCCAATTTCCATCCAGGTTTTGATTAATCATTATGTACATTTCCATGTTCAAGTTGTTAAATTATTTACCAACATCATACAATCGAGCCCACCCTACAGCAAACCAAGTAGTTACTACCTTTATATCTGTTGGAAAACTGTCAATGTGCCGTGTCAACAAATACAAATGTCGTGTCAATAATAAGGAATAGCGGGATCTTTTTAAAAAAATAGTTGTGACAACCTGACATGACAGAACAAAATTGAATTGACATTAGTGACAATGTCATGTAAAATAAAAACTTGAAGCTGTCAGTTGAAGATTCCCAGTCTTGTGCGGTATCTCAAGAACTTGTCTGCTATTTGTGATTTTTTAGGGAAAATAGTGAAAGTACTACCATTTAGGCAAACGATACAATACCAAAATGTGCACAAGCCCAAATACCTACATATAAAGTAACTTAACACCTGCATAGATTGTCACCCGGATGGAAAGTAGGTACCTGTTGGATTGTTTTGTTTACTTTCGCGACGAAACAACCCGTCTCGACTTGCTGCACTTTTCCACTACTGGAATCGTCTTTGGGATTGCTTCAAGACTTATCCTATTGACATCAGATAATGAAGTGATTCGATGCTTGACACCATTGGATCCTACAGCGTAGATGAAACCCTCCTTTGTCCAACAGTTAGAGATGCCAAATTTGCTCCGAGCAGCAATGAAGATATCATGTCTAGCTTTTGTCAGAAATTCTGACATTGTAATGCCAGATGCTTTGAGCTTAGTCTTTGTGTGCCAAATTCTATCTCTAACTGCAACATCCGCCAGCTTTATCAAAATTGGACGTGGACTCTTAGTAGTACGAGGCTTTCCCATTCGATGGCATCGTTTAATGTTGTCAGTGTTCAATCCACTCAAATCAAGCCTGTCTCGAAGCACACCAACCATAACATTTGCTACATTCTCATCACTAGACTCTGGGATGCCATGGAACATTAACATTTTGCGTCTGCTTCTCATTTCCAGATGATCCATATTTGAAGCAAGCAACTGCAGCTGCTTTTGAAGCACGTTAAGAGCCTGGGTCACAAACAGTTTGTATGTGGCGAATTCAGCTACAAGTGACCCGACTGAAGGAGATGCATTTGGCTTTTTTAAGTCCTCCAACTGAACCTCAAAATCTGCCATCTTCTTGTGAAAGGACTCCACCAATGTAGCCATATTGTCCATAGTGTTTTGAATTGGGTCCATTGTTTTAGTGCGGTGTTATTTACTTGTGTTTTGTTGCGTGTTGATAGGAGATAACACTGTCCCGGCAAGTAGATCAACTTATCTTTTGTTATATAGCATTTATAGTTAAATATATATATTGTAAATATTTTTTTCCACGAATATTTATTCAGAGCTTTAAAAAGACGTTTAGAGCTTTCAACTACCCTCAGAAAACCCAATCAATTTGGATAAATTTGAACAAAGTTTCTTTAAAATTGTTAAAATTTATTCATATTTTAATGAGGTTTTGAGAGATTCAAGACAATTAGTAAGTTAATTTTATTACTACACTAATATTAACCAAATTACATAAAAATAAAAGCACAAACATGTACAACTGGCGGCCTTATCGCTAAAAGCAATCTCTTACAGGCAACCTTTGAATGGATGGCAATGATTTTTTTATTGTTAGAAATGGGCAATCAAAAGAGGTTTTGAAAAATACAAATTACAAGAGTTGAAAAATAGGAATTAGAGATGTGAATTTTGAAAAGAGAATACACGGAACAGTGGGTACTTAAAAAAAATGTAAAGAGGAAAATATAGGAACTACGCAAGCAAAAGGAGTTTCTACCATAGTTTTTACAAGAACTAGAATCTAGCCATCAGTCTTTAGCTAAAGCTTAAATAAGCAAATTTGACTAACTAAAATTTGAAGATTAGAATGGAATTAAACTAGTTCCGCCCATTTTAAAATATTATTCCTTTTAAAAAGTATTTTTTCTGATAGTTATATTGATAGATTAAAGACAAACAATACCCAAGCTGACTAGACAATTTAATTTATTTTAAAGAAAACAGTAGGCACAATAGATATCCACCCAGACGACAACTGCACGAGAAAAAAGAAAATAAATAAGTTATTAATATTTATGAACATTCTTAAACAGCTCTGTCTAATCCCAAATATTATGCATAAAAGTTACAAAGTCCGAAACAAACATTTACATAATCACATAAATAATTGTTCCGACTTGAGATTCAAACCCACTGCGATACTGAAACAGTCACACAGCAACACATAGAAGACAAAAAGTAGGATAAAAGTCACAAAATACTAAATAGATGTCAAAAAGTACTACATAGAAGTCAAAGAGTACTACATAGAAATCAAAAAGTACTACATAGAAGTCAAAAGTACTACATAGAAGTAAAAAAGTATTAAATAGAAGTCAATAAGTACTATATAGAAGTCAAAAAGTACTATATAGAAGTCAAAAAGTATTATATTGAAGTCAAAAAGTAACACATACTGATCCCAAAGTAATACATGGCAGTCAAACAGTAACACATTGAAGCCAATAAGTAATACGTACAAGTCAAGCAGCAGCACATAGAAGTCAAAAAGTAATACAAGAAAGTCAAACAGTAACACATTAAAGTCAATAAGTAATACGTACAAGTCAAACAGTAGCACATAAAATTCAAACAGTAACACATAGAAGTCAAAAAGTAGGTATACCGTCATAATACCAGAAATCATAATGCCTTTACTTAAAATGCCTGAGCCCAAAATACCCGAAATCGAAATATCAATATTCAAAAGGCAAAATTTATAATATAAATAATTTAAAATGCCTTACGGTCGAATAACCGAAACCCAAAAAATAAATTTATGAAATACCTTATCCTAAAATGTTCAAACACATAATACCTTTTTTTTAACATGATTTATATCCTACATGGATGCTATATATCTGTAAATGGTTAACACCCCGACTCAGGGTATCCCGACTCGGATAGGTTAGGTTAGAAGACTAAGGCGGGAGCGAAGCGAAGCGGAGCTCCCGCCTCGAACTCGGAACTCGGGTGTTAATAAGTTAAAGTCAAATAACAAAACGTGTGAGTGGCAATAAATCTTTATTTCTTAAATCATTCATTTATTAACTATGCGCTATATAATGAACTGGTATAGCATAATATATACCTAATAATACCCAGTGGGTTATAGCGATAAACTGGGTAGGTTATGGTTTTTTTTTATATTCACATTGTATTCTATTTTCGGTATTTTAAATTAAGGATATTTGAAAATTTGTATTTTGAATTCTGATATAATAATTATTTGTGTTTTAAGTTTAGACATTTTAAGGTAAGGTGAACTGAAATAAGGTATTTTGAATGTTAAGGTATTTCGAATTCGGGTATTTTGGTCTAATGCATTTTAAGTAAAGGCATTTTGATTTCTGGTATTTTAATATATAACCCAAAAAGTAACACACAAAAATCAACTCACCGCCTCATTCAACTCTTGCAGTCCCAACAAGCTATGGAAGTCGCGACTTTTCTTAGCTTCAACGCTATCATTGATCAGAGAGGCTGCGACTTTTCTCTCTAGATACACGGTAAAGCCCTCGTTCAGCCAGAAATGTTCAAAGTTTCGATTTGTGACCAAGTTGCCAGTCCAGCTGTGCATTATTTCGTGGACTAATACATCGGCCTGACTTCTGTCGCCAGCCTGAAAATAAAATTTCACAAATTAAAATATGACCGACCTTGAGACTTTCCTAATAAGCCTACATGCCAATAAGCAAATACGGTATATATCTTGTAATTGCCTGGGGTATCCTGCCGAGGGCTTACCCGGGGCTCCCAACCGTAGGCTGTTAGGAGGACACGTGAGGTTTTTTACTCGGTAGGAGTCCAGCATAACATCCATGAGGATTTCCCTCTTTCCCTCATATAAAACAAAAAAATCCTGAAATAAAGGTTATGATGTCCAGAAAATACCATCAAAGTAACAGCATACCAAATTTCAGATCAATCAGACCCGTGGATTTTAGTGAAATGACCTAGGAACTAATTTAAAACCCATTAGACCAAATTGGCTTTCGAACAAAAAATCTACATCAAAATTGGTCCATCCGTTCGCAAGATACCTACGCCAGACAGGATAAGCTTATAACATCCTCGTTTTCGCCAGAGATTAAAGAATTTGTCGTAGTGTCATTATTCTATATCGAGGGATTATGTAAAAAAAATGTGTGGTACTCGGGGACTGCCGCGGTAAAGCTATTTGCATAGCATTTTTTATCAACTTATGCTATTATAATTATTTCAATAAAGACATATTTTTAGGCCTATGTTCAACAAAGCAAACTTTACTCACCTCACCCACCCCACCACACCTCACCCTAACCCACTCCACCTCACCTCACTTCACTTCACCCCACCCGACCACACCCCGCCTCACCTCACTTCACTTCATATACATACACGTTAAGCGAACGCTCGGCCGAGCTACATGGCGGAGTGGGAGGCGTTAGGTTCTTTTCGTTACGAAATTTCATGATTCGGTCGCCGCGCTCAAAGCTCGCGATAAAAGCTATGCAATAGCTTAAAAATAAAGGCAAATTACTAACCAGCAAAGTAGGAGTGACAAACGTAAGGCAGGGGTTCTCCATACCGCCGTACGGGAAAGAGGGTGGCAACACCAATAAGTCATATTCAGTCCATTCGTAAGGGCCACATAACTTCTCCGCTGCTTGAAGGTATTTCTCAGTGTCAGCAAATTCCCACGCACTGCGTTCAATCTCTTCTTTTTCTGACCACACTTTTGATCTGCAAATGTTAAAAGAATTTTATTTCACAAATTTATTACTTTTTTATATACCACTAAAGTGGCAGACAAGCATAGGAGAGGGGTCAGCGTAGCCTACGGACGTTTGCAACACCAGTGGCGCTATACTCTCCTTGCAAAAACCTTCTCAGGCCCCTTCTGTTGAACCGCATACTATAGACGTTCGACAATTTATTACTACGTAACCACTGAAAAATTTCCCTTTCGTGAGGGAGGGGAGAAGGTGAACCAGTTTTTATGAGCGCGGCCCAACGCTCCTACATTTATGAAAATGATTGATATCACGGTGAGTCACAAGCAAACCCGTAGGGCACAGCTAGTACAGATAAAAACCATTTTTACCTTGGTCCAAGAGTCCTAGACTCCAGAACCCCAACGGCTATCCCGACCAAATACGAAGGCTGTCTGTAGACAGCCTTAGTGCCTTTTCACACGTACCGGTAGCCGGGTAGCCGGTGCCGGGTACCCAGCGGCGAATGCAAGCAGTTGCCGGGCAAATCACGCCGGTACGTGTGAAAGTATAGTACATGGCCATACACTTCAGCCGCCGCCGCGCCGGGTACCGGACAACCGGTACGTGTGAAAAGGGCCTTAGTGTTCCTACATCACCTCTTAGGGAACTCATGAAAACTAAGAACCTCGTGAGCCATCACTTCCGCATCGTTCTGTATAATGTGCTACAGGGTTCGTATACAGATACGAATCATTCTTACCTGGGTCTACGTGCCCTAGAGTTCAAAACCCCAGCGGCTATCGCGGCCAAATACGAAAGCATATATTGCCTGTAGACAGTCTTGGTATCCCTCACATTGCCTTAGGGCACTCATGGGTACTGTGAACTCTTCGGGAGCCGTCACTTTCGCATCGTTCCGTATAATACGGGTTCAATTATATAGATATACACCATTCTTACTGGGTCCAAGCGGCCTAGACTCCAGAACCCCAACGGCTATCGCGACCGAATACGAAGGCAACGGCATAGGTTGTCTGTAGACAGTCTTGGTGTCCCTCGCATTGCCTCTTAGCGCACTCATGAGTACTGTGAATTCCTCGGGGGCCGTCACTTTCGCATCGGTACATACGATGTACTGTAGGGTTCGTATAGATACATTAACCATTCTTACCTGGGTCCAAGTGCTCTAGACTCCAAAACCCCAACGGCTATCGCGACCAAATACGAAGGCAACGGCATAGGTTGTCTGTAGACAGTTTTGGTGTTCCTCACATTGCCTCTTAGCGCGCTCATCAGTACTGTGAACTCTTCGGGGGCCGTCACTTCCGCTTCGTATGTGAACTTGACGGCCGGTGTGTCTTGGCATGGTAAGATCGAACGGGCGTGGATTGGCTGCGGAAATATAAATAAATCTATAGTGAAAACCTATCAACGCCCAGCCGAAACCCTAGAACTCAGAAACTTTAAGTTTTTAGTGCAATCAATAAGAATTTTCAAAATTTAAAAAAACAAAGCTAAAGTTTATCGCAGTATGTCACGAGCGAAAATGAGGGTCTAGTAAAAAAACATGGGATATACCTATTCCCCTTGCAGTTATCAAGAAATCTGACCAGAAAGGGAAAGAATCTTTATCTTTGAGGTAAAGAACTTACTTGACACTGACTGAACATGTACGGATGTTTCTTCCCCGAAGTTTGCGCCGCGTCCAACCATTGTAGCGCCGATGCTGATGGATCCGTCGTATATTTTATCTTCACTTTGAACCTGTTGGCAACGGAATTGATTAGGATTATCGGCTCTATACGCAGTGGTAGTGAGCTTATATGACAACCGTAATGGGGGGTTTCAGGTTCGAATCGGTCGGACTAAACATTTGGGTGATTCAAAAATGTTAATTTTGGAGTTTGGATGTTTTCTGTGTAGGTAAGTATAGTAAAGAAATAAAAATAGTAAATACTTATGTATGCGTAAGAATCTTGAACTGAGATTAACGCATTTAAAGTTTCAGACTTTAAATGAGTTTATCCCATTACAAGATTTTTAGAGATAATTGGTTTTCGCAGTATAACGGCGATTTATCAGGTGGGCTGTGAGCTTGTTTGCCACCTTAGTAGTATAAAAACAGTTTCTAGACTCTCTCTAGACTAGTGCTAGATAGAAGCACAAGCTTACATTAACTTAAGCCCCGATTCAATTTTGTGCTAGTAACCTGCATGCATGCAATCTGCGAGTTGCGTGCAGGTTTTTTTATAGCAAACCTATGTAAATTTGCAGGGTAATGTGACGTCATAATATGCATGCAAGTACTTGCACAGTAGAATAGCGGCTTTAATTGAGATAAATATGTGCAGTGTAAAAAAAGAGATACATTTTAAAATGTTTTACAACTATAAAAAAAGCACTTTAATTAAAACAGGGACAGATAAATTAATGATTGCTACAACGTAATTAAGTAGGTCGTATATCTATACAAGACTGACCTAGCCATGGCATATAAGTAGATTAAAAAAAAAGAAATAAGGTTTATTTTACGTAGTGTTGAAAGAAATATATTTTACGTACAGTAGGTAAAGAAGGTGCAAACATATACGTGCATACATATACATACATATGGTCACGCCTTTATCCCCAAAGGGGTAGTCAGAGGCATATTATATACCCACATTTTACCTTTTTTTTAGAATTTGTCCCACGTAATAGGTAGTGAGCCGTATTGCCGTGTTGAGATGGACAGGCGCAGGTTGTGACTGCCTAATGTTGAAAATTTTCAAGCCGCCTACAATGGCCTTTTTGTTGTAGTTGCTCTCTTATGAAATACCAATAAATTAACAAACCTGATTTTACAATTTAAACAAGAAAACAATGGTAAATTGTTAAGAAATTCCCGCAAAAGAGTCAAGGCAATTAATGTTGTAACAAATCGAGAATAGAACTTATATCTCGTAAAACTACTCTAATCGACTCAAATCTAATTTATATAAAGCAACAATGCTGTGACAAAGTAATTAAGACTCTCGCAAAATAGTGCGTAAGTACTAATTCAGCAACCGCAACCGTTACACTTATAGAGTACACGGTAAGTCAAAGAAAACAATGCGTGCGAGGAAGAGTTCATACGTTGGATGCTATGTCAAATAGGAAAAAAAATGGAATTTCAAGCATTTATGGCACGGCATACAAGAGATACTATGCTGGGCCATCTTGGAATTCCATGCAAGGTTACTTGTATGTATGATTGAATGTGTGCGCTTTCACTTGCAGAAAAGTGTCAAGTTTTAAATTAAAAGAGCTTCCATTTATGTTAAGCTTCAAAGCTCAGCCGAGCTCGCCGTGTCTTTGAAGGTTACACTCAAGTGTGCAATACTTAGGTTATGTTTGTCGAAGAACCAATCGCCAATGCCAAATAATGGACAGACCACAGCCGAATGGAACAACTAAAGAATTTTACGGAGTAATAGTGAATATGGAAGGAGGAGAATCTTGCGATACGACGCGAATTGAGGGAGGCCTATTGATATCAGCAGTAGAATCTTATTTTTAACGGTAAATACTCTGCAAGCATAGCGGTTGCGGGATAGTGAGATTTTTATAAAATCTACTATACGTAGTCACTTTGCTTAAAGTTAGTATGGATTCTACTGCTGACCTAGTTCCACAGATGCAGTCCTTGAGAACATTCTTGCAACAGGACGGTCCAGAAATACTTAGTTCTAGGCAGGTTCTGCCTCCAACAGTACAATATTCATCAATCTCCGTTTCTGCGTCAATGGGATGGTACAAGTATCCTTTGTACATCAAAAAAAGGGAGTCTGTACTGGTTTTCTCAGATTTGGTAACAATAGGCTTCGTTTTAACTGGCGAGGGCGGTTCGATTTCGATGACACGAGTCGAAGTTAGCGAGTGGGTCTTTCTTTTCACATGAAAAAGAGGTTAAAGAAGGGATTTTTAGAACTAACACTTTGAAGAAGTTATTGAGACTTATTTTATATCGTAGTTGACAGGTTAAATACTTAGTGCTCCGCGCCTTGAAGATGTCAAGCTATGCTTTAACCTTCCGCTAAATTGACTCGGGATAATATGCGTAGGGAAACAAGCGCGTAAAAGAACTCCAAGCATTTATGGTACGGCAAAGGTATTTTTTTGCTCTGAGAGGGTAGGCATACTCGGTAATCGGTAATAGATACTGATTAATTATTGTGCTGTTAACTATAAGTAACGAATGCAGTAACTTGTTACCAATAGTTTCCAAAAACTATCGAGTGGTCGGTACGGAGGGTCGAGGTGTTGTAAATAAAAAGAAAAAGAGAATAAGATGATGTAGTAAAGTTTTAAACTGAATTAAGATAAAATGTATCCATTTAGGTCATGGAATTTTATTAAGGACATTGAATCTCTTAACTTATTAGATATACGTGAACAATTTAAATACAAGATATTACGTTTGTCGAGTTCTATCGCTACTGCGCTAACAAAATAATTTTGCAATAGTTCGTGATCAATTAACTAAAATGAACACATATAAACAAGCTTTGCACAATGAAATTTCAAATAAAGACCAGAACAACTATTCGAAAGCTGGACGCAAGGCCATCGCTAAACTTCGTGTCAGACACCAAGACTGACAGAACGGCGTGGTCGTCCGTACTTATTGTAGCTCGTAGACCCATTTGCTCAGTAAGGCGCTTTACAAACGACGCACGTGGCGGGCCGGGCCGGACAATTTCACTGCGCACGATAGCGCTAAGGGAATCCTATACTACCAAAACACATGAAGGGCAAAGAGACCGCACCGCAGGTGCCCGCCGGGCAGTGGCGATGCGACTACCCGCCACGGATCACACAAACCCGTTTGTATGAAGTAACGCTGACGGCGGCGAGGGGCGGCTAGCTCAGTCAGCGTCGCACGCTTTCTAGTGAACTAACTGCCTGCGCCCGTCGTGTGCTTCGTGTTCGCGGTGCGGGCAGTCGCGGGCATCGACGGGCAGACGCGGTCTTTATTACGTCGCAGGCAAAAAGTCTGGCCCGTCCCGTCGTCTGTTAAGCGCCTAAACGATCACTGAGTTAAGCATATTATTATTTATCTATGATCAGCCCTGTGATGCGAAGCATGTGTGGTGTTTCCATTTACAAGTTTTTCTTCCTTCGGAAAGCATGTGTAATGTAATGCACCAAGTTTTGGAAATTTTTAACAACAGGTAGCCTCAACGCCTCAACCTGCGTGTGTCTCAACTTGGCAAAAGTGTGAGTGTCAGAGGGACATACAAGTTAAATGTGGGTTCATCTTGCTATGGCCTACCCCTTCGAGGAAAAGGCGTAATAATGAATGTAGACTTTTGGTTGTGTTAAAATGACAAAGTAGAGATATTCTTGTAAATGAAAACCCCAATTTAAATAAAGATAAAATGTATGTATGTGAACTATGTTTTATAGGTAACTTACTTATCATCAATGTTGGTTTGCTTCGGCAACAGTACAGTCAACTTAGATCCATAGTTGGGAATGTGTTCGCCCACTTTGTACTGCAGTTTTGCTCCCTCCTCAGTTTCAATCGAATGTATTGTCAGATTGCTTGTATCTAATATCTGAAAATTAAAGAATAATGACAGCTGTTGGCACATTTCGTTGGCATTTACAAGATACTGCAAGCTACTGCGGCCGTGGAATTCTGGTCTCGTTCCCGAATTCTATGCCAATTTATTTCGGTGATAAAAAGTAGCCTAAGGTTTATTACAGGTCCAATTCCCATTGGATCCGAGACGATTCAGACCTGTGATCTATGCCTATACCAAATTTCAGACAGATCCGTTAAGCCGTTAGAGCGTGAAAGAGTAACGATCTTATGTCAAATTTGGGATAAATTAATCAAACAGATGCATCGAGTACCTAAGTGGAGTCTATTTATTTACGTATGGAAATTAGGGACATATCCTTAAGAGATTTAGTAGGTAGTTGTCATGGGGGACAATAGTGAAGATCTTCATCATCAATATATACTCAGAAACTCTGGGCTTAGCCGAAAAATACACAAATCATCATCTCAGCCGATTTGACGCCCACTACTAGGCAAAGGCCTCCCCCAAAGATGACAGGCTCCCACAACCTTTATTGGATCGTCGGTCCACCTTGCGGGAGGTCTCCCCACTCTGGGTTTTCCGGTACGATGGACACCATTCGAGCACTTTTCGATCCCATCGGCTCTCAGCTCCACGAGCAATGCCCACTGCCATATGTAAGTACATATCTTTCGAATTCTAAAATATTCCAGTCATTCATAGAGATTAATAGTGACAGTGAATAAGTGGTAGGCAATTCAAAGATCACAACTACGTCGACACGATTGACATATCGCCAAAAGATAGCGATAGGTATGTCATCGGACATAAACCAAGCGATAACAGTATTGCTCTCATAAACGTCAACATTTATGAATGCTATAGTAATAGAAAGGGCAAAGAACTATGGCAGTCCACTGTTGGACCAAGGCCTTCCAATTTTATTCCACAACACACGGTCCTGCGCCTTCCACATCCAGTCCCAGCCTGCAAGCTAATTGTAGGGAACAAGAATCATAACATTTTCTTGTTCATACATAGGTACATAAAATCACGCTCTGATAAGGTAGGCATCCGGTGAATTGGGTGTCCTGGGGTCATCCCTACCCGGGGCTCCCAACGGTAGGCATTAGGTAGCAAACGTGTTGTTTTTAGTCGGCAGGAGTCCGGCATAGCATTCATGTAAGATTTTCTTCACGATAAAAAAAGGAATAAGTGAATTACATATCCACACTTTGTTCATCGTTCTGTTGGTTCTACGTACTAGGAGGCAGGCCTATATTATTGCCGTCTGGTCTGGCCTTAGGCACACCACAACCCCCCCCCCCCCCCCCAAGCAAAATAGGCGCAATAAATGACATCGACTAGCGGAAACCAGCCAGAGTAAACCTAAAACCGAGCATTGTATTTTAAATTTACGGGAGGTAGATAAGTACTTAATTTAGTCAAGAAAGCTTCACGCTTGTAGTTTCAGTGGACTTACATAGGCTGATTTAATTGATGCTTAATCTATGCAAGACTCCTAACATAACTTTTATATTAACATAATTTTCCTTCCCTCTTCCATGACAACTACCATACCCAGATAAAAAAAATTATTATCTTACCAGATTATCGATTTCTGCCAATATATGAAAAGATAACGTCGCTTCCCCGTTCAGCACTTTCTTCTCGAAGTCAACATTCAGGGCCAGAGTTATGTGTTTTATGATTGCCAACTCTACAAAAAAAAACATAAAAACATATAAGTAAATTAACTTAAAAAGATGAAAGCCTTTCCTTTTTTCATCCTTCGTCCCGAATTTCATGAAAATTGGTTCAATTGGTTGGACACATCAAGTTACTTTCAAATCATAATTCTCGAGAGTCTGGGTGTTTCTTTTTATTTACAAAATAAAAGTATATAATTATGTACCTATTTAGATCTGCGGTCTGATACTCATATTATAAGCAGGTTAATTCTAGCTTACTTTGGCATCAGATGACCTTGTGTAAAATGTCCGTAAATGTTTTTTATTCAAATCGTACGTATGATAATTTGAGACCCACTTTAAAGTAGACCAGTCCCATTATGAATTATACAGGGTGGAATTTAAAGACGGTAGTTGGAGGTAAAGTACCCTCAATATTGATGATGGCAAGTTTTGCTGAAAGGAAACATTCCTTTATTTTCAAAAGTAAGTAAAACTGCATTTAAAGATATTTGGAAAATCACCTGCTTGAGCCGGGAATCGAACCTAGGAGATGTGAAAAAAAAACATCCTGTATTTTATGATACTAACCGAAAGAATTTTTAATTGGGAACAATTTCTTTTAAACAACATACTATCTTAAATTAAAGGAAGACCTAGTAAAATATGTTTTAATAGTAAAGCTTACTCACTATCTGAAGAAATAAAACAGTGTTATTGAGATTCTTCTCCTTTTTTTTGAAGTTATTAAAAAAATGTTCTAGTTACTGTGAATGGGAATATTCTTTCTGGTCACTTAACCAACCAACTTCAAAAAAAAATAGGAGTTTCTCAATTAGACTGTTTTTTTTCTTCAAATAGTGAGTGAGCTTTACAATAAAACATATTTTACATGATATTCCTTTATTTTAAGATACTATGTTGCTTAAAAGAAATTGATCCTTAGTAAAGACTGTTGTGGTTGGTATCATAAAATACAGGATGCTTTTTTTTTCACATCTCCCAGGTTCGATTCCCGGCTCAAGCAGATGACTTTTCAAAAATCTTTGAATGCAGTTCTACTTACTTTTGAAAATAAAGGAATGTTTCCTTTCAGCAAAACTTGCCATTATCAATATTAAGGGTACTTTACCTCCAACTACCGTCTTTAAATTCCACCCTGTATACAAGACATTTTAACGGTCAGTTTGTTTCTTAACAGTTAAGTAATTTAAAAAATATGAATAAATACGTATGATTCTGACTAATAAGTATGAAAATAGAAACATTATGTACGGTGGTTTCCTAGCGGTTCGGTGGAGATACCTCAATACGTCATTTAAATGCTTCTCAAGGCTTATATTAATGTGCTCCAAAACTCAATACATACAACATGTGCCCCGCGGTATATAGGTACACATGTTTTGTAATCAAGTCCAGTCATTAAATAAAACTAATTCAAAGTTATTTTTCAGCGTGATAGCGGTATAAGTTTGTATACATACAAAAACGTTGTACGTTTTTCGACCTTCTTATTCATAGCGATATTACCCAAAAAACATTTATTTATTTTTATTAATAGTTTCGTCGGTCTTTCAAATCAAGAAACAAATACAAATATAAAAGAATCAAGCAATATCTTCGATTTAAATGAAATTTACTATGCAAAAAAGGTTACAAATCTTACCAGGTCGTGAATATGAAGACGGATCGAGAGGACTCAAGGCACCCATGGCTTTCACTTGACTAGAAAATAAAACAATACATGTCAAAAACATATACAATTTGTCCATCGCGAGGCACGTTAGTTCGACACAGTGTCAGACACACGAATAGAGACCGCTGAAGTAATCGATAACTTCTCGGTACCTATAAGACACAGAAACAACAAAATACCTATTAGATAGTTAGGACGGGCACACACTGAGAGTGTTAAACGTTGAAGGCATGATGTATGCGCTTTTTAAAGCAAAAAGCGCTTCTTTAACCATTTTATGCTCTAGCCCCTGTACATTAGATGTGATGTACAGGGTGTTGTGCCGCACGCATGGTGATTGGTGACCTGCGGCAACAGGCGCGGACACAGGGAAGTTCCCCTCACATACGCTAAGCCAACTTTCACGCATTCTCATTCCCACTCTAGAAATGTACCAGTGGTCGATTGAAACCCCGCAATCACACCCGCTGTGGATTTCAGCGCCGCGCGCCGTGAGTACACGGAAAAAATTTAAAAATTTTGTTTCCATAGTGAAATACTATGATATTTCGGCGAAAGTCCTAAAAAACTTCTTTTGAAACGCTACTAATTGATTATTTCAAAATTAAAACGGTTAGTTCGGATGGTTTATCGTAGATTTACCACTAACCGATAACCTTAACCTTAGAATTAGATCAAAGTACGTTTTTTCTCGGGAACGCACGCATGCGCGAAATAACTGTTTACATGTCCCTGGTATTGTTATTCTAAGTGAAACCCAATCACACTGCCCTACATACATAAAGTCACGCCTTTGCCCTCGAAGGGGAAGGCAGGGGCAGACTATATGCCTATATTCACCTACCCCATCTACCCTACAATGGAAATAAACCAATGGCTTTTGCAAGGGCTAAGCTACTTTTGATGAAAACAAACCGCGCTAGTTTATCTTCATCTGAGGCAACTACTGGACATAAATAGGGCCGGCTGATAGGTGCAGTGACCATTTTCGTTTAACCTTGAAACAATTTGGTTTGACTGTTTTTTGTTAAAAAACTTTAACAGAATGCCCAAAAAAAATTCAAAAGTAAGTAGTTAATAAAAAATTTGCGCTTCTATTCTTCCGGTCTCTACTGTTCATCTGCTTTCTACATCTATACTTCTATACTAATATACTAATACTAATAATAATAATAATATAATATAAAGAAGTAAAGTTTGTGTGTTTGTTAAATCGTAAGGGGTAATCTCGGGATCTACTGAACCGATTTTTAAAATTCTTTCACCAATAGAAAGCTACGTTATTGTGGAGTGTCATAGGCTATATAGCATCACGCTACAACGAATAGGAGCGGAGCAGTAATAGTAAATGTTTCAAAAACGGGGGAAAAGTTATTCCTTCTGAGAGCTTCGTTGCGTGTGCTGCGTAAATATTTATAGTTATGTAAAAAATATGTACAACAAAATTGTTTCTCTTAAAAAAGTTCTAAAAAAATTAAGCGTTAGCATGTGTCTATCGTTGGGTTGGTGCACAATAACCATTTTAATGGCAATCAATTTTTTTCTACAATAATGCCACGGGATACCTCTTTCATAAACGAAATTGTTTTTCAAAATACGCATTATTTTGAAAAACAATTTCGTTACGGGAATACACGCGACGAGAAACCTTTCTCTCTCTCTCACGTAGTATTGAATATTAACGACGAGACGCTATGGGAGAAAACGCAACGCGACGGGAGTAAATGCGACGGGAACAGGTAATATTCTCTCTTATGTGGCGCAAACGAAGTTGCGCGGGTCAGCTAGTGTAGACATAAACACATAAATTAAGGGTTAGACAAGTCAGATAATGTGACTGAAAATAGTTCCAGTATAAGTAGGTAGGTTATATAGGGATATTTGACCATTTGTGGTTTAATGACACATGGTAAATATCCCATTAGCTTTTGTACTAACTGAACAGGAAAGTAGCTTATAGAGTATTTACTCAGTTAAAATACTGGTGTATTTTTAACTGAATATTTGCATTACCTAAACCACATCATTATGTGGTCCTAGACCTACCATATAAGCCTTTGAAAACATTTTATATTCTCGATGGCTGATAGTATTCAACTCTGAATTTGTTTTACTAAATTGAGGCTTAGTAGGTAAGTCTTGTCCTAACACTTCTAATTTTGGAATCGATCTTAAAGGAATGTCTCAAATTAATTTTAAAAAATTGCAGTTTTCTTAGGCAATTGGAATTTTAGAGTGCTAGTCATTCATCATAATCGATTCACTCTGCATAGACGAATAACTTGACAAGCTACAAAGATAATGTGCGTTTCCCTCATCAACAAATTATATTGACACTGCTACAATGAAACGCCGCACGCGTATCATTCAAGCCATTGATCATATAATTTAAGACGCTAAAGCACACTAATCTCTGATTGATCAAATACCATTATGAATACACGGGAATAAGGTCGTCATTTGACATAAATCAACGGCCTTCATCCAAAGACTTCTATATAAACTGAGGTTTATATAGAAGTATTTGCCTCCATCGGACGCGCTTTAGAACGCTATTTCGGCGTCCACGCCCGAAGCAAAATACCATATTGCCCTGTATTCTTTATGGTATTTCACTGAAATAGAAGTCAAGTCCGCTTCAGTCGCCACTTCAGTGTGCTTAGCGCCTAAGAATACCATGAAATGTGTTTAACACCCACATAGGTATCACTTTCAGAGTAGAGGCAATGTTTCATAATGTCTGTTGACCATACTGAATCGCGAATGATTGCAACGAATCCGAAATAATTAATTATGATAACGTACGATGTTAAAACGTTGGTACAATTTGACATGAAATGATTGTATAGTAGGTATGTATAGCATATTTTTGTGTAAAGGTATGCGGTACGCCCTGTATAGCAAGCAGGACGAATATTTTTTGTATTCAATTCAAAAAAATCATGGGGTACACACTACCTCTTTTTCTCAAAGCAAGAAGGCTGTATTCTATTCACTATCGCTGCTAAAAATTGCCAGCACAATGGTCCACTGTTTAACTTTCCCCTTCTACGAAGCTATATTGGCTCAGTCTGCTAGCTTCGTGAAGGCAATGGTTCTTGCTTTATACTATTCAAGCAGAGCAAGAGCTCACGAAAGCAAGCGTCATTTGTTAGCCATTAGGTAGGCTACCCTATTTTCCGGCCTATGCTCGGGATACTTACGGGACGTTACGTACGATCCGTCATGAAGACGGATCGTACGTAACGTCCCGTAAGTACTGAACATTACACAGTACATGGGATTGTTTTTATATGTATAGCTCGTCTAAGCACAGCACATACATTGAGGACGAGGCTTTGACGGCCCACAAAGACTGCCTTTAACAGAACGAGAAACTATTTGAGGCAAGAAACATGTACTTACGTATTTTAGATTCTAAAGAAGTCAATGGCTAAAATTAAAGTACAGAATTTTGTCTAACATTGTTATATCATACGATAACCTGCTTACCTGGTTCTTAGTGTTTGCCTTACTTTATCAATGTTAGTGGCAGAAAGATTGCGAGAGCAATCAAACAGAAACTCAAGATCGCTCAAGATAGAGACCACACACAACATAATAATAATCACACATCTTTCTGTCAAGTGGAACTCGTACAACATTAATACAGTACTAACTTTTCCATTTTGGTAATTAATGCACAGTTTGGCGCTATTTTCTAAGATGTCCTCCAAGCTCCATCAACTACGGAATACTAATTTATATCTTACAAGTATTTCAGTCAACAAAGAGTTATTTATTTTATTTACAACTTCATTGTTTATTCTATTTTGATGTATTCTTGACAATCGAAAGGACGCATTTATTGTTTGTGGTTTGTTAAGATTTATCTGCCTTCTTGAGTATGTGGCCACTGACAGCCCCGGATCTAGAGATTTTTTTAGGCGGGGCAAAATGTGAAAATGCCGCCCCCATTACCCCCCCCCTCCCCCCCATTTTTTTGGGTTCCTTAGTTCAAAGTTGAGAGTAGTTTTAGCGAGGGTAAAAATCTGCGTCTTGCACAGTAGATACCGTTTTTGGAGGGATTTTTAGATACTTATTTATGGAGATCCGTCATGAATGCTATGCCGAACTCTTACCGACTGAAAGCACACAAATCCTACCACTGCCTACGGTCTGGAGCCCCGGGTAAACCTTCGGAAGGATATCCCAGGATTCCCAACAGACTTTGACTTCCATTGCGACCTTACCTAGGGGTTTTTTTGGGTCCTCTCCCGCATCTTTGGGGGTTGTTCAGGTGTTGTCCCGCTTCTTGGGACGTGTGGTGTGCGTAAAACGTTCACGTCAGACTGTCTTCTTGGGCCTGCCTTTGTTAAAATGGTGAGCAGGCCCCCGGTCATGGAGACCGAGAGTCTTGGGCGGAGATAAGTCTGCAGCGGGGGCGCCGCAGCTATCTCCAGTTTCCCGCTTCTTTCCCGATTCTCCACGCCACGTCACTCACGAGCATGAACTGTCCGCAGAAAGTCGAGGCGACATCCCACTTAGGTACTCCCACTGGTGAGTGTCATAGTGACCATGATCACCAGCGAGAGAATGTCTACGACCACACCTGCTAATAGGACCTGGCGCTGTTGCGCTCACGCTGTGCACTCCTCCAATGTGTGCACCGCTGTGTCCTGACTACGTTCCTCGCAGTTCTGTCACCAAGCTGTGGTTTCCCGGTATATTCGTCACACAGGGGCTCCCGTGGCCAGTAATCATCTGCGACAACCGGTAGAAGAGGTTGCCGTTGCTCCTCTCCTTCTGAAGAGAGGGTAGCGAAGAAAGGGGATCTCTCAGCTGTAAACGCACATTCCTGTGTATCCTGGCATTTTACTCTATAAGGTTTTCTAAATTAAATTGGGAGATGCGGTCCGGTCCGGTCTAGATCCGCCACGAGATGCTGCCTCTTTTCTTCTACGTCGGACCGCCCCCCTCTGAACAGTCAGAGGACGTCTAGATAGTCTTTCAGTAGTATTATCGCATTATGAAGAGAGGGTATAGGATGGAAAGGAGATCTTTGAGCTGTAAACGCACACGTCTTTATTTTCTGGCATTTAAATCTACCAGTTTTTCTAAATCCCATTGATAAATGCGGTTGGACCCGTTCGAGATACGCTACGAGCTGCCGCCTCTTTTCCTCCAGGTCGGGCCGCCCCTCCATTGGACGGCCAGATTAACTTTCCTGTAGAGTACTGTCGTCTGCATAACAACCAGTGCATCCAACGGATAATATTCCGAAGAAATAGTGTTGGACTACATAGATCCCTGTGGTACTCTTTAATTAAACTGCAGAAAGCAGGGAACCTGACCAGCACAGAGGACTAGTGGACATACGTCACCCGTGCAGGAAACTGGCCATCCAGCGGCACAATTGAGTTTATAATGTTTAGTGAATTGATTTTATATTGCTACCTGTTGACTTATGGTGCAACAAGAGATATTTTAAGAACAACACAATGAATTTTCAAAAATTTGAATATAAAATACTGTGGCTGCCGCTGCCCCTGCGTTGGCCGCCTCCACAACATGCTGCAAGTTTGTAAAGAAGTGATGCATGCATGGGAATGTTTGCTTCCTTTCAAGCATCTGAGATATATCTATGGTTAATTTCTAATATAATTTGAGCATAATTATTTCTTGTGAAAAGAGGGTTGAATAAGTTGGGAGTGTTCATTATTAGGTAGGTAATCTACTAATCGTCAAGGTACTGATGATTTGTGCATTTGTCTGCAAAGTTTGAATTTGTCGCCCTATGATTTGCCGCCCCCCTGATTTTGCCGCCCGGGGCATGGGCCCCGGCTTGCCCCCCCCTAGATCCGGGGCTGCGGCCACTGGGTATATTCATGCATTATAGGGGGTTAGAAACAAGAGTAATAGGTACTCGTTTATTGCCCTAAATCTCAATGATCGATTGCCAGTCATGATCAGTGGAATGACTCTGTTTGCAAACTATAAAATCCTTCACTGGCACTTTCATTAGAGTCATTCATTTAAATGTTCGGTACTTTATTATCATTGTTTTGTGGATATTTCTTTCTTGGGACATCAACAAGCAATTAGGGTTCTAACTGGGTTCTATCAGACAGAGAGCGGTCAGGCTTCAAGCGTTCTGCATCTGCGTTCGAGCGTACAGTTGCTTACACACTGCACGCTCAAAGGCCTCTTATGTGAGCAATGAGCATTGAACATATCTATGTAGCGTAATACAACGCGAAGAACACAAAACTGACCTCTCACGACAGTGACAGAACCCTAGGTCCTCGGCCTATTCAAGTCTGGTTCTGAAAATGATGGAATCTCAAAATGATGTCAGTATTTGATCAAAAGATATGGCTAGGTCCAACGATTGTGGGTCATTGGGTACAATTTAGATTTTCGCGTTATTGGCAAGATGGCAAGAAGATTGCTACAATACTTGGAGTTTTAAGAGAACATGTGGGCTAAAGAAAGGTCTACTAACTCTTTAAGATACCATTATAGATCATGGTGCGAGCCATGGACTGTCATACTGAATTTCGATGTTCGAAATAGCGATGAACTGTAGCCCTAAAGTATCGAAACGCGACTCACGTTAGTGCGAAAGTGCGCCACATCGATACCCATAATTTCGAATGTTTTCCACCGCGAAACACGGTAGTGCGAAAGTATTCCACATCGATTCACATATTGTCGAATGTATTCCAGCGCGATGCACGTCAGTGCGAAAGTCTAGTAAATGCGAAGGCATGCTACTTCTTGCTTAACACAGAAATGCTTTTTTTTTGACCCGGGAACGAAGGTTAGGCACTTCACCGCCCCACTTCGGGGGAGTGGGACTTCGTGTGGGACTCACGTTTCTGAAAGGGGAACCGTCCTACCCACTAAACCCCCGCAGGATAGGCCGGTGGATAAATCACTGCGACCCGGCAAAGGGTCGCCTCGTTCTTTCAGGACTCTCCACGGGGGGCCCCCTAGTACTCCCTAAGGAGCTGAAAAACAGCTCGCATCGTACCACTCTTGAATGTCCCTCTGTAAGCAGAGGAAGTAGAGAGTGGGCGAGCGGGCGGGTCGGCCGGCCGAGCAAACGGCAGGGCGGGAGCGTTTGACCAGCACGTTCCCGCGACCGCAACTCTTCCCGTTTGGCCACCATCACCTCACTAGCAAACGAGGCAACGGCAGCCCAGGACGATTGGCTGCCGACCATGGCTCGCACCACGGCCGGCAGCGATAGGTCCCTACCGATATAGCCCGTAAGGGCGATGCGCGACCCGTTCCATGCCGCACACTCAGCGAGGGTGTGTTCCGCCGAGTCTATGTCGCCACTTGGGCAGTGACAGCACACAGGGTCTGACTCCACGCCCGCCACCTCCCACAGGTACTTAGCAAAACAGCCATGTCCTGTGAGAAGCTGATATGGTACGCTGGAGCACCGTGTGTCCTCTCCACCCACGTCTGAAGGATGGGCCGGATCGCCCCCACGAGCCGCACGCTTGAGGAAGGATCCTCCAACCTAATTGCCCACTCCTGAAAGAGACCGTCCCAAGCCGACCTTCTCCAGCGACCGATGTTCTCTGGGAGCAAGCGACCTCCACTACTACGCACCAGGGCGCTCTCCTCGCGCTGTAATACATACGACAATGTGTGAATCGATGTGGAATACTTTCGCACTACCGTGCTTCGCGGTGGAAAACATTCGAAATTTTGGTTATCGATGTGGCGCACTTTCGCACTAACGTGAGTCGCGTTTCGGTACTTTAGGGCTACAGTTCATCGCTATTTTGAACTTCGAAATTCAGTATGACAGTCCGAGGCATGATCTCCAGCAGGAGTAAGTGGGTCTCCGTTGCCTCTTTCTGTAAGCAGGTCATGCTCGTGAAAGAGACGGCGGGGAGGGAGCGGGAGAGAACTCTCCCATCCGAGTTATACAGGCTGCGGCAGAGCGTCGCAGATGTGTATTCGCCCAAGATTATCGGCCTCCATGACCGGGAGCCTGAGGACGGTAAGGGAGAAGCTCACCGTCCTCACAGAAGCAGGCCCTAGATGACAGCATGACGTGAAAGATTCCCGCACGCCACACCCCTCAAGAAGCCGGATAACAACCGAACAACCCCCCAAAGACGGGGGATAGCACCCGAACACTCCTAGGTGAGGCCGCAGTGGTAGCCAAGTTCTGTTGAGAATTCTGGGGTCATTCTTGCTAGGGCCTACCTGGGGCTCCCCACCATAGGCATTAGGTAGCAAACGTGTGGTTTTTAGTCGGTAGGAGACCGGCATAGCATCCCTATAGGATTTTCTTCACGTTAGAAAAAAGCCTAGACTTGCAATAATAATAAGACAATGTTTTCTTTGGACTAGACTAGTCTAACGGTATTAGATAAATTTTATTGTGCCCTGTTTACCTATTATGTTCATTGTTATGTCTATTTTAAACTTATAATAAGTTCCCTGTAGATAATGTTTTAACAATACTTATCTGTGGGAAAACGGTTAATCGCGCGTTCTAGATTGTATACATGATTGATATTTCTAACGCTTGTTCTTCAACTGACTTTAAAAAGTCAAACATAACATCTTTGTTGGAAGGTTATAGGTCAGTACCTACTCAACAAAGTTTTCTGGGCCATCCCTTCGATGACATGGAGCGCCTGGCGTTAGACCAATAAGAAAAGATTTCCAAACGATAAAAATAAAAAAACTGGCCAAGTGCGAGTCGGACTCTATTAGGGTCTAGTAGTAACCCTTTGGGTATGGAATACATACATACATATAGTTACGCCTTTATCCCAAAAGGCGTAGGCAGTCTGGAATAATAACAATCCCAAAACAGATATTAATACTTTACAAATTCCCATTCTGTTTAAGACTGTCTGTAGCAAAATAATAGGTACCACATAATCAATATAAGAAAAATCAATGGATTATCTTCTTAGAATAAGTATTTTCATTTTAGAAGTTTAAATCAAAGTAAAATTACTTATTAGCCCATAAGCTAGGTAGATTGTAATATTTAAAAGTGAATTTTAATACACTTAAGTATTATAAAAACAAATCAATGTGTTTGTTTTTTTTTTATACCAATAAGGTGGCAGACAAGGATACTGCCCACCAGATGTAGTGGTGGTCACCTAAGCCTATGGATGTTTGCAACACCAGATGTGTTATACTCACTCTGCTGACGGTGTCCTAAAGGGTTTTTAAAATATGTAACACTGTGAGTGCCTTTTCACACGTACTGGGGCAGCTGGTGCCAGACAACCGGCGGCGAAATGTATGGCATTGCCGGGCAAATTACGCCGGTACGTGTGAAAGCACATGGCCATACAATTCGGCCGCCGGGTACCCGGCTACCAGTACTTGTGAAAAGGGGCTTAGGGTGTGTGTTCTTTGTAGTCAATGTCTTTAGGTATTACAGAATACTTGGCTATGGTGACAGAGCTAACCAAGGGGAAGTGGAATATTTGAAGTTGGGTCAGATACTACCTACACTTTTGCAAGGAATAAACCAGAAAATTTGACAAGATTCATAACAATGAGATACCTTTAAAAGGTAGAGTCTGGAGTATTGGAAAAAATAGACTTTTAAATGTGTGGTTCTCCACCCTGCAGTTGCTGGGGTATCCACCAGAACATAACAACAAGGCATACTTAAATTGTTTCTATAAGGTTGTGTTTATCATATTAAATTATGGTAGTTATTAGGTCGTTCCGTACCTAAAACGGTAAAATATCTCATTTGTTGTATGAGAGCCCTATTTTTTTTTTGTTTTTGGTATTTTTTGCAAAAGCAGCCACAGAAAAATATATCATCTGTGAAAACTTTAACTTTCTAGTTATCACGGTTCATGAGATACAGCCCCGTTACAGACAGACAGACGGACAGCGGAATCACAGTAATAGAGTCACCTTTTTACTCCTTGGTTACGGAATCTAATAAAGAGTTGAAATGAGTAAGTAGTCTTACCTTTATCACTTCTCAGTCTTATCGTTCCAATTCAGAAGATAAAATAATGACTGCACACTACCTATATTGTTTACAAACAGCAACCAAATACTAGTTTAGTTCTACTATTTCCTATATGTTTTTAATATCACTAAGTTTATTGAGAAAGTAGAAAACCGAATTTATTAAATTAATTTATTTCGCTATCATCTTCCTTGACGCGACACAATTTTTTATCTATGGGACTAAGGATACGTTTTGTTTCATCGTCTGGCAAGTGCCAAGCCGTGCAACAATAAAGTGATTCTATTCTAAAATATGCCTGGAACATCTGGCGATGCAAATCTAGTCATAACTATATATAAAACTTCAAAAGCTGTTAGCATTGTGGAAATGAATTATTTGGAGATATCTTTTACAGCTTTATTCATTATGCATTAATAACATAGCAACAACAAAACGCTTTACCTGTAAACCACCTTTGTGGAAAATAACCTCTTGGCGAGAAGTGGCACCGGTTTAAAAAGCGCTACTTGCGCCGGTCTAAATAAAACATATAAGCAGGCTTTCTCTTTACAAAATACACTATTTCGGAAATTTAACTGAATAAAGGGCCTGATGAGTTTTCGTGAAAACATTTTTTATATTTTTTATGATGTTGTTTGTTTACATTCTGTGTCTGATTGAATGAAAGACTGAAAACTGAATTGAGATTGAATGAAATGAATGAAAATATTTTTAACTGCACAGCACAGACTGGATTCGGCGGGAAACTTTCAGACAAGCGTTATAGTGTGTTTTAATAATTTTTCAAAACTAGAGTAATTTTGAGTGTTTATGTGTAATTTATGGTGGATTATTAAACATATAGGTTCGACAACGTGCAGAAGTGTTGGAAAGTGATAAAGCGCAGTGTATCGCGTGTTTTTAGGTTTGTCGACGAATTCCACAGCAAGCCCTAGTAAGGTACCACCGCCTTACTAGAGTAGAACTTAGTCCAAAATTGGACATACATGAATACGCTGCTCAGAAGAAGAATCATAACATGAAAATGATTTATATTTTCACAATGAAATTTACTTGACTTTGGCATACTCTCAAACCGAGAAAGTCCAAGAACAAGAAGAAAAAAAACAAACAGCACAGACTATGTATTACCAATCACCGTAAACATCATTAATAAAATATTACGAAATAATAAACCTTATCAAAAAAATATACCCCATTTTCCGGGGTGTACCTACCTGACTCTAGTACCTACACGCCGGAATGTAAACATTAATGGGCTCAGGAGACGGTCAAGCGAACTTGAGTCTTCTTGAGCGACTTGAGTCAACATCAAGGGCCTTCATGTGTACTTACACGACGAATGGACACACATACGTGCAAAGAAATCACGCTCGCTGAACTCTGAAGCTACTTCATTCTATTGTAATAATGGGCTCCCGACACGATCATGCCTGATATTTTGAATGGAAGTTGCTTCAGTGTGCGTGATTTCTTTGCATGTTGTGTAGGTGCATCGACGTGTACGTGCACATAAAATTCTACGTGCTTGACAATTGCCAAAATTGATCATGTCGGGACGGTGACGGGGACCCCTTATGAATCTTCTTGATGTTTATTGTATATCTTCAGAACAGAACCTAGCGGGGCACTGATTCTCGCTTCACACGACATGAATGCGTGGACGGAAATCGGCGGGTGACGCGTCGCCTGTCTCATATTTAGGAACGGCGAACCATGAGACAGACGACGTTTCATCCGTAAATTTGCGTCCACGCATTCAAGTCGTGTGGTCGTGAATCGGCGCCCAGATCGTCAGCGATTGTCGCAACAAATTATTGATCTTGTCCGGAGCCCATTATGGGCTCCCGACATGATCAATTGGCCATTGTAAAATATTGTCAAGTCCATTCATATTTTACGTGATTGACAATTGCAAGGCATGATCGTGTCGGGAGCCCATTAGTAACCAAAGCCCGTGTAAATAAATAAAAAAAAAGTTTATATACCTATTCCTGTTTTTGAGTTCGTTCGTCCTAAGTATGGGACGGGTCACAGATTTTTCAACTCGGGCAACTCGAATTGATATATTACGTAACCCGGGCTGTAACTCGGGTTAACCCGGGTTGAGTCTGGACGGCCACCCCGGCGCCCGCGCCGTCGCACCGCAGTGTGTCGAGTAACTCCATGTTTTTAACCCGACCCGCCCATCGTATAATAACTGTCTAGTAATTAAATTAATATTATTTTGCATAATTTCATTACTTACTAGGTAACTTGTGCAAACAACGGGCGAGTTTGGATGTGTAGTCGTAATTTTTTGGATAAAACTCCCACACTACACTCTTTTTATTTCGATTCATGTTATTAAATTATGTATACTTATCAATTTACTTTTATTTTTACTGTTAAGTGAAATAGCGTCATCAATCAAATGAATGTTGCACCGTTGGCCTATAACCTCTAATTAAGATATAACAAAATAAATTTAAAAAACAGCCCGGGTTCCATAACGACCTGACCAGTTTTCTATTCATCGAACGTAGAATAGCTTTTATTACTTCAATCTTAGTTCGATATTCCTTAAAGGCTCCCGAGACGATCATGCCTTGCAATTGTCAATCACGTTAAATATGAATGGAAGTTGCTTCAGTGTGCGTGATTGCTGTGCATGTGTGAGTGCATCGACGTATACGTACACATGAAATTCTACGTGCTTGACAATTGCCAATTGACTATGTCGGGACCCCTTTAATGCTGCGTGTTGTGTGACCGTGTGAATGTGTGCGAGGCCAGCGCATGCTTCGTTAGCGAGCGAGCCCGACCCAAACCGAAACAAGCCGAGTCAACGAGAAGAGCTGAGCGAGATGACCGTGAACGTGCGAGACAAAGCGAGTTGAACAGCGTGGCGGGTGGCGAGCGTGCCGAGTGTAGTGGTCAACCGAGTCAGCCCGAATCAAGCAAAAATGAACCCGAGTCGACGGGTTGGAAGCTGAGCCCGGGTAACTCGAGTTTTTTAGCCCGACCCGCCCATCGCTAGTTCGTCCGTCGTGTGACATTTTGATTGACATGGATGGAGTCATTTGCTCAAATTTTGTTTAATTTTCATCGAGTAAATATTACCATTAACGATTTTAGTTGTCCTTATATCAACACATGTCACTAAAACCATTCTGAAGTGGATCTTTCTAAGTATAAATAAACGGTTTTATTGTGAAGTGCAAATGTGCATTTTGTAAATATGTTGTCCCGATTTCACCATTACCACGGATCCAATATAATTTTATTTGAAGATAATACGGTGGCATACAGAAAGGCTAGCTTTGCTCATGGATTGACGTTCAGCGAGAGACCCTTATTGCCCGGAGAAATATTCTTAATAGAAATAGAAAAAACTGAGCGTGGTTGGAGTGGTCATATGAGACTGGGCCTGACACTGCTTGACCCTCAGACATCAGCGCTAGGAAATAAAGGTTTGCCGCAGTATGCATTACCTGATCTCGCAAATACCGGTATGTCATGGATTTTTCCTATTTCCAAGTCGCAAAACAATGTGTTAGTTGAACTTGTAAATCAAGTCGCAAGTGGTAGACGTGATAGCGAGCCTCGTGTGTCCGTCCTTGGCGATGGTCTTATTGTCAAAACACCACGCGGTTCTATATCCAAGAATGTGCTACGACCACAGATTTTGTCTCAAAATGGCACTCCAATAGGCATATTACCCATGGATGCTGGAAGTCGTATAGGTGTGATGTTTGTACCATGTAAAAAAACGAACAAAGAAGATCAAGATATGGCTGAGATGCACTTCATAATCAATGGTGAAGATCAAGGGCCTTGCACTAAAGCTATTCCTTACACAAGAGGACCCCTTCATGCTGTTGTTGATGTCTATGGCACCACGAAACAAGTCAAAATCATACAACTATATGGAGGTAAAGTATATTTAATTTTAGGACTTTGATAATGCTGCTACAAACCAAAAGCTCTGTAGCGCACCAGTATGTAGTGTTCAGACTGGAGTAATAGGTGGAAAGTGTGTAATGTGACATGGTGACATTCCAGACTACAAATCTGTCACTGTAAAAAATTTCAGCCTCATCAGTTCAGCCGTTAAAATGTGATTGTATAACAAACATCTTCACAAACTGTCCCATAACATTAGTAGGATGCTCGAGCAATTTAGTTTAGAGAAACTTACTGTAATACAGCCCTAAGATCCTGCATGGCATAGGGGCATTGTTTGGTGCTATTGACTGTGGGGCATTAATTTTAGTTGGTAACATTTTCTCAGCATACTAATTGCTTTATATATTTTATCTCTAGTTTTGCCTTTAACCCATTTTATAGTTCCTTCAATAGAACCTCATTAGACATTATTTAATGAACTTGTTTTAATTTCAGTGAAAAATCTTCAACACATATGCCGCGATGCAATACTACAGTACGCTCCTAATGGCTCTGTAAAGTCATTACCATTGCCTAAGTGCTTAAAAGACTTTTTACTCTCATAGAATGTGAAGATGAAACTGTGTATCTGCAATGACAATAAGGCTGTTCACTCTGCTTCTGCCTGATTGGGTGATTTTTTTTATACAATTTTGTATAGTGAACTCGTAGATAGAATATTGTTAACATTAAGTTATTTTGAAAGGAAGGGGCCATTAAAGTGAAGATTGAAACACAAGCTTTCATAAAATGTATATAATTATGTGAGGCAGCATATTATGCTCAATAGATTTATTTGCAGGTATCAAAGCACAGGATTGGGGCACAAAATAATAAGGTACAGAAAGCAATCTCATGTATTTACTTTTTTTTTCAAACATTGGCTATGCACAATTGTGTTCTAAGTTCAAACCAGTATCAAAACAACTATTAAAATCCTTTGACCTCTGTGAATTCTGTGTCTGTATGCATAGCCCGAGTGCACTTTGTATGTAGATTGCCTTATATACTTAATTATTTTGTGATTGGGGTGTGTAAGTATTTACACGGAACTTTAAAAGAAAACAGATAACTCTGTTGAAACAAAACTGGGGCATGCTTCCTTATAAATACTAAAGGGTCTATTAAATATCAATTAGGAATGGGTACAATCTTAGAATGGAATTTACCAATGAAACCAAGGGACTTGTAACTCGTGGTAGCATAGATGAGAAATAATTTTAGTTGTGCAGTGAGTGAATGAAAACCTGTAAAGGTGGAAACATATAATTAAAACAAGAGGCGACGCTACGTGAAGACTGTACTGCACATGGTGGCGCATCGGAAGTTGTAGTGTGACTCTGGTCATAGAAAACAATGCAAATTGATTCTACTCAACACGCGTTGCCTTCCATCGGATCGCGTCGCGTTTTAAATATATGTTGCCGCCTTAAGTCTGTTTAGGCGAGCGACATAATTGGAAGAATTTTTTATTGAGTCTGAATTTTTATGTCCATGATTACTCATAAGTACCGTCTTGTTTATTGTCTCACCCAATCTTCATGAGTTACCTACCCCACAAATTAGAGATAGTACAGATGGAAACCTACATACTCAATTCGCTGAGGCTACGCACACATAGACAACTCATTCACAGACACGAGGGCAGGCACTCCTCAACCGAATTTTCGATACTTACTGATTTGTGCGCGAGTGTGTGTAGCAGAGGGTAGGTGTGAAAAAAAAGTACATACATGAGTTTTCCATCTGTACTATCTCTAATTTGTGCCTTCTGTGGTCATAGGCACTGCACATAACATAGGCGATTTCCATGCTGTGATTGAGGAAACTTGTTTAAATACCATTACCATGTCTTACATTAATGACATAAGCAATTTTTGTCCAATCATTGATGATTTCTAATGACTCTTAGGGTTTAAGAGGAAGATTCTTAATGATTCTTGTACCTAATTATTTGGTATTAATTTTTTAAAACTTTGTTGTTATAAATTGTTAAAGGCACAGATGTATACCCTTATGATTTATCGATGTAATGGATAAAAGGCTGTACAAATTGTTTGGAATGAATGTTATGTAATGTAAAAAAGTGAGATAAATTGTAAATATTCATCTGTTTTCTTTTCATTCGAATATAATACTATTATATAGGTAAATATGTTTTTTTTTTCTGTGATACACATTACATCTGTAACAAAATGGAATAGAAGAGGTATCTAACTGTTCTTCTTATCAATGATCAAGTAGACGTCAGACAATAACATTAATGATTTCTCCCATGGTCTGACCAAAGTTGTACGCGGGATTACGCCAATACCGGACAGGTCGGACCATGAACCAGCTCTGCTGGACCTACTGCTGACGAGTTGTCCAGCACAGTACAGTGTCTCAGTTGGCGCCCCAGCACTGGGTAATGGTGACTCGGCTGTTGAAAGGGCAGTAAAGGTGGCTCGGCGATTGTGGCACTACTGGTCAGCAGACTGGGACGGACTACGAGAATACGTTGCAGCCGTCTCGTGGAGTCAGCGGTTCTTTTTGCGGGGAGGGCTTCATCTATCGTTCTTCTTATGAAAGTTCAAGTAGTCGACAGACATCAACGATTGCTCACATAGGGCAAATTATATCATTTATTGTCACATTGCTCACGATGAACTCGGAACTAAATTTGACGCCATGGCGCCGCCTGACTGATGAAAAGCTATGACGTCATCTAGCGAAGTGAGTGTCACCACAAATTAGACACAGTACAGATGGAAATCTCATGTATGTGTTTTTTTTACACACCTACCCTCTGCTACGCACACTCTCGTGACCTCGTGTCTATGAACTCAGTGAGCGGTGTCTGTGTGCGTATCTTCAGCGAATTTAGTATGTAGGTTTCCATCTGAACTATCGTAATTTATGGTGTCACTAACACAGGTCACACAGTGCCGGATTAGCCACGTAGCAAGAGTAGCAAATGCTACGGGCCCCGCGAATTTGGGGGCCCCGCACTCCAACGCCTGTCTGACCGTAATAAAATAATATTAATTTAGATAGGAGCATAAAATATCTTGCATGACTTAAACGCGAAGCGTTTAGGCTATGCTTCACTTCCACTTGAAAATCTAAAACTCGATTTCGTCACTTTAAATTGTCAAAATAAGTACTTAGGTATTTTACGAACTTTTTTATTAGATATAGGTATTTAGACTAGCATCTATACCACGTTTCTACCCTTCAAGGGGCCAGATTTTTATTTTTTTATACATTTATTTTGCGAGTTTAAGTAGCTGAGATTGTACTTTTTTAATCGATTTTAATACTGGTAGAATCTACAGTCGTTCTGGACCCGAAAGGGTGTTACTCGGAATCAATAATGGAACCATTTCCGGGGGTCAAAATTGCTGTACAGGCTATAATAAAAAAATGACTTTGTGTTATCATTTTCACTTCGAGTTGAAACATTAGCAGCGCTTCGATTATTCATTGACATTCTTCAGTGAATGAAACGCCGAAACATGTGATCAGTTCATTGACCGAAAGCATATCGTCATCTCTCGTTTTCCATAAATTCATTTGCACTAATATTGTTTGCCATAATCATCCCCGATCATAATATTTACTTGCACTATTATTATTTATACTAATAACGTTTGTCTTAACAACTCAACAGTCATAACTTTTATTTGCCATAAAATGAATTTCTACAACAACATATATCATAATAATTTGTTTCCATAAGTAACACATCTCATAATCGACTCTTGACATAATCAAAATTTGATATAATCATGAAAATAATACATAATATTGTTAGGTCGAAATTAAGTATCGTAACACCCCGACTCAGTGCAATTTTTTTTAAACCACCCAGAAGTAGGAGCCCCGCTTCGCGGGGCACCGTCGAGCTCAGTTAGTAGACGCCATAATATGAGGTTTAGTTTTAGGTTAATTATGTTTATTTATATTATGGTGAATAAAAATTATGGAAAATGGCAATATTAAAACGAAAATTATGGCAAATACATTTATGGATTTAAATTATTATGACACTTGATCGATTATGACCAATGGAATTGGTGAAAGTCATTTTATGTCATTTCACGATTATAGCAACTGAAGTGTTATTTCTAATGAAATTATGGCAAATACCAGTATGGCATATGAAATTATGGCATTTTAAATTATGGCAAACATTAGTAAACCCAACACGGGCTTAGGACCTTCGGAATACTTTATTATTGTGCTGTTTAACGATAAATCAATAAGGCCGATGTACTAATAATGAAAATAAGCGCGAAGAAATAGGGATCGCGAGTATTTCAGGCGTATTTAAAAAAATTGGAGACATTTACAAAATAATCAACTTAAATATCTAGACCTACCTATTTACAGTTTATTTACACTTCCCTCGTAATTCATCACAAGTTTCTTACGTAAGACCGGGGGGGAGGGGGCTGAGGTCGGTGGGGAGGGGGCTCACTGTCCTTACGGAAGCAGGCCCACGACGACAGCGTGATTTGAAAGATTCACGCCACGCCACACGTCCCAAGAAGCGGAATAACACCCGAACAACCCCCCAAAGCCGCAGATTAGCATCGAATCCCCCTACATGAGGCCGCAGTGGTCGCCAAGGTTTGTTGGGAATCCTGAGGGTCATCCTTCCGAGGGCTTACCCGGGGCCCCCAACCGTACCTAGGCATTAGGTACGGAACGTGTTATAAATAAAATAAAAATAAAAATAAATATTCACGGACATTTCACACAACGCTATCTGATCGAAAGTAAGCTGACTTACGTGTGGTTTTTAGTCAGTAAGATTCCGGCATAGCATCCATGTGGGATTTTCCTCACGTTGAAAAAAAAGGTATTCACGCACTGTTCGTTTGAATATTCGCACTGACGACGACAAACTTTTTTTCAATTACTAGAGGTAGGTGTAGGTATTATACCTACCACGAGAAACTAAGTTTCGAAGTTCAGGTATTTATTGTCATTATTGATAACGTACTGTCGGCTTTAACTAAACGTATGAAAGCATGTCATTAGATTACTAGTGTTTTTAAAGTATTTCGACAGCTAAAATCTCTTAGAACAGAAGAGATTTTGGAAAAATCCTCAAGTATGGTCAGTGCTTACGAAGATGATTTGGAGAACAGCCTAGGTGGCGAATTAGTGCAGTTCGCAGAGCTGCTGAAAACAGATGTAGCTACTGTTATTGACAGCAAGAAACAGGAGCCTCTGGAACAGCAATTTTACAAACTTTTATTAAATAATTCTTTAGAATCTGTTAGAAATTGTCTTGCGCATTTACTTGTCTCTCATGATCACTAACAGTATTAAAAATGAATTAAGGACCACGATGGGCCAAGAACGTCTTAATCATCTCACTTCGTTGAATATAGAGCAGGATTTGCTCAGAGAAGTCGATATTGAAAGTGTTATCTCTAAATTTGCCGATATTAAATCTAGAAAAGTTTATTTGTAACAGTTTTGTTTTATTTAATACCCTAAACTTGAGAACGTAAAGCAAACCAAGGGCCCCTTGATAGAATTTGCTACAGGCCCCGCGCTGGCTTAATCCGGCACTGAGGTCACAGCCCACAAGATATTGACAGTGGCCCTCAAGTAAGGGCTCCAACCAAGCCCGATGATGTGTGTCAGCCAAGCTTTGTCTTCCGTACGTCATTCGATAAATCAAACAAACAACTTTCCCTCATTCATATTTGTTTATTAACAAGTTAAAATGGTGCTTTCAGACCTGTGCTTAGGGTTCTAAATCGCATAACATAAAAAATATCGTCTTAAAAAAATAATATATAGAAGTCAAGTACTACGTAGGTACGTGGCAATGCTTAAAATCAGTTACTCTTACTGGCCAGCTGAACCACATTAATCACACTATCAGATTCTTGCTGTCCATCTTGATGATATCAGCATTAAAATTACGTTTCTAGACCTTTGGGAATAGGCAATGTGTAAGGTATTATCGTGCTCCCCTTTTGAAAGTCAAAATTTCTGTAGTCCAACAGGTTATCAGGTTCGACGTGTTCCCGCCAATAATTCTCATACTTCGGATTCAAAGATCCTCTCCAATGCTGCAAGTCAGTTTATCAAAAAATATTATTATTATAACATTAAAAGACCTTTACGACTAATAGAGTTGCTCTTAATCTCACGATGTCGTACCTAATTGCTTTCCATCAGGCGGGTATCTATTGACATCACTATTTAATAACCGTTAGTTACCGAATTCTTCAAGAATGACCTCTGAATCTAGTGTAAATTGGACAATTGTCTCTTTAATCAAGCATACTTATCCACTATGGAGCAAATATAAGAGAGGAGGTGTTGTAATATAATTTCCCTATGAAACAATGTGTGACTCGGCGCGGGGGGAGGGTGTGGTGAGGAGGGGTTTATATTCGCTACCATCTACTATTATCCATCTAGCGGTCAGTGTCAAAACTACTTGCTTACTTCAACTTCCGGGTTACTACGTAGTACTACTACTGTACACTGCAAACAGGGCCAAAGTTGGAATATTTTGTCCCCCCGGAATATTAACTCTTAGCAAGATGAATAGTGTATTATTTTTTTATTTCTATTACTATGAAAATATATTTTTTTATAAAGTCTTTTCTAGATTGTAAGTAGTCTTAATAGAGAGAGAATAACAAATTATGACTTCGATTGACATTCGCTCACGTGGCAGTCACTTCAAAATAATGACAAATGGGCAAGAATATGCACCCAAGTTAAAAGTACCATGATGGCAATAAAGAGACAGACCATGAATGTTGTATATAGTTTAAGATCCGGAACCAATAATAGGGAAAATTATAGCGAAAATGATTTATTTGCAAAACTCAAGTTATTTGTTAACAAAGCTCTAACAGTTATTAAGCCTTTACTATATTGTCGTATTGTCAGCGGCAAATATTAAAGAAAAAAAATGGAAGAATAAACCTCATATGGTGAACAAATTACTAATAAGAAGACAATCAAGCTGCCACCAATTGTCGTTAAACTGTAGATAAAATGCAAGTACTTTAAAAAAATTTCAATGAACATACTTAGGTTTATTCAAAAACAAAAGCGCCAGCGCTTTTGCCTACGTAGCGTTATGTTGTCGTTCCCGCATTCCATGGGAATCGACTGCGGGAATAAAAAGCGTTAAAATATGTGTTATTTCAGACTATAGTCTATTCCTGTACCAAATTTCTGCTAAGTCCATTTCGCCTTTTGAGGGTAAAAGAGTGACGAAAATCCATACATCCACACTCAGAAACTTTAGCATTTACAATATTTTGTAAGATTAATTAAAGAATGTTTTTTTCAGTAACTACTAAAAAAAATTTGAATTAAATAAAATATTCTTAGTAGGTATCGATTGTTAAAATTATAATTAACTAATAATAATTAATTATTAATTATAATTAATTATTATTTATTATTATTATTATTTATTTATTATTTATTATTATTTATTATTAATTATTAATTAATTATTAATTATAATTAATTATTATTAATTATTAATTTTTTGATGATTCGATTTCTAAGACCCGATCCAAAATTGTAATAGAAACCATTTCCTTGAACCTTTTGAGCCAGTTGCAGTTACTGTAAATTTTTTGTTGAGATAGTCTCATTCTATTTGCTTCCAAATGCTGTGAACGTTCTTCTTCAGTCTCGTTGTCGCGAAGATTGTTGACTCGACTTGCATTACGATTACGTACGTCTACCAATACTTTCACGCCTTACTGGTGACATTTTCTTATTAATAACAACAAATAAATTACGAGTAATATGAATATGAGCAAGAATTATTACGACGATAAGTCTCTCAGCATAAAACCGTTCGACGTAGTGGACTGTTTGAAATTATCATTCGTTGCCTTAGCAACAGACTGTCATTCTGCCTGACTCACTCACCATCTTTAATATGACATTTTTAAAATCGGATGATAATAAGAAATAGCTTTTATTTCATAATATTTTATTTTATACAAACCTTGCCCTGGCTACAACTAACA
This sequence comes from Miltochrista miniata, assembly GCA_933228765.1. Taxonomy (NCBI): domain Eukaryota; kingdom Metazoa; phylum Arthropoda; class Insecta; order Lepidoptera; family Erebidae; genus Miltochrista; species Miltochrista miniata. The sequence goes on from OW121765.1 coordinate 10,807,851, forward strand.
CAGAAAATAACGAATTAGCGAAGTTGGTTCCGCCGTTCTTAAGTTATGAGCGTACATACATTTCGAAGATCCATTTTTATATTATACTAACTCACCAGCGCAACATCGTTTACTTTATAAACTATATACCGACTGCAGCGCCATCTGCCGGGCTGATTTGTGAATCTAAACCATCCAGGGCGCCACCCAAACGCATACAAAAAAATTAATTCAGATCTGTCCAGCCATTTAGGAGGAATTCAGCGACATGCACACGTACAGTAGAATCCAATAGAAGAATATACAGATATACAGATATGAATACAATGATATGATATACAGATATGAAGATATACAGTAGAATCGAACTGCATCTAGTCGTTAAGTAAATTACTTTATCTACTCTGATACTATAATACAAAGATTATAAAATTGAAATCAATACTATTATGACAAACATTACGCACAGGCCAAAAAAAAAGTTTTATTACGATACAGGTCTTGTATGGACACCTATATCATAATAAAACTTTTTAATCATTACGATACACCATAAACAATCTCCAGCTGAAAAAGAAGTTTGAACCTCTACTTTAAAAAAAAAATTGTGTCTCCAGAGTAGCGAAAAATCCTAAATCTATGATCTCCGCAGCCTAAAAAAAAAAGAAACACGCATGATGCGCAATCGATGTTTGCGCCTTGGCGCCAACATTTTACATTTAAATTAAACAAAGTTTGGTTTTGTTTGTAAAATAAATTAGTTTTTGTGTAAAAACATGTCTTAAAGCGAGGATGGTGGCAATTGTACACCACCAGACATTCTGGAAACTGCGTCAAACATGACCATGAACCTGTTACCGGCGAAATCAAGGAGCAACTATATATCACAACAAAATGAAATCAGGTATTATAGTATGAGAGTAGATAAAGTAGTGTATGACACTGTACATAACTTGGTCTTATAACACTCGTGTGATACTATAAAAAAACTCGCCTACGGCTCGTTTTTTTAAAACACACTCGTGTTATAAGAACCCTTATTATGCAACAGTGTCATAAACTACTATTATGTACCTACTACTAGTAGGTAGAAAATTATGGGCCCCTCGGTGAAATTCTAAATTCGTTCCTGTTTTTAGTGCTGTTTATTCTTGGCAATAGATGGCGGTCTGTTATCGAAGTTCTTAAATAAATTTGTAAAAATAATCTTTGGTTGCCTAAATTTATTTCGGAATTATTGCTAAATAAGTTTAAATACTTAACAATATTAAAATTATATTATTACTGAGCTCTACGCACCTACATATTTTAGGTATCCAAAACACAAAGTACCTATCGCCATCTAGCGTCGAGTAAAAAATATTTTGCTGTATCCGGGGATCAGAGATGTTTCTAGAACTATTTATGAAAATAAAGAATAAAAATACTTAAAACTAAAATGAGATGCCATGCATAGCATCAAAACGTCTATCCGAGTAATTTTTACACGATAGAACACAACACTTTATGCTTATCTTTTTAAATTCTTCTTATTTCGCGAAAATACGAATTTTGACATATATTTGCGTATAGCGAACCGGAAGTTGCCTAGATGAAAGCGGACAGCGCACTGACTTAAGCCACGCCCACTGATGACGTCAGGACCCGCATTGAACGGTCACAGTGCACGCTTGCTTAGGCCCTCTCCTCTCTTATATTTGCTCCATGTTATCCACCTCGCGAATAATAACTAATTAGGTATGTCACATTGAGCTGCACCAGATGAATCAGCAGTAGGATAAATGGATTCGGGCAAAATGGCACATAACTACTCGAATATTTTCTTTACATCTACTAACTTCCTTTGAAAGTGTGACGTGGCTGGCAATGTTCCTCTTAAAAGAGTCTTCTTGGCCTATAAACTCAACGCTAGGCAGTCTCAATAATATAATCAAGAAGTTAACATTTTCGTGTTTGGATCAGTATAAAAAAAAATCGTCCTGAGTGTGACCCAGACCCCGCACACTATGGTAAAGGACCCCCCCTTAATCCCCCCTTTTTTTCTGATTTTAGTCCCACTTGTTGTCATAGTGGCATTAGAAATACATCATATGTGAAAGTTTCAGCCTTCTAGCTATTACGGGCTCTTGAGAAACAGCCGTAAATATATTCCCAACGGACCCCGTGTATTATCAGTCCCCTCACGGGGTCCGTTGGGAACTGAAGATAATTTCATGTTCAAGGGACCCCCTTGCCAAGTGCGTGAGGTTACTTTGGGAAAAAGAATTCCCTACGGACCCCGTAAGGGGACAGATACTCGGGGTCCGTTGGTAATAAATCGATACCTACAGCCTCACAGACAGACATACAGACGGACAGCGAAGTCTCTTGAATAGGGTCTCGTTTTTACTCTTTGGGTACGGAAGACGGAACGGACATGGAAACAATGTACCTACTTACATAAGGGACTTCTAGTCTCATACGAAACACAAAGCGACAATAAAATTGTACCCATGTATTTAATCAGCTATTGCTAGCCGTTCAGATTGATTGAGGAAAGTCTCCTGAAAGGTCGTGTACTTCCCTCACTCAAGTAGGTACAGGGCCTTTCAGGAAAACCTCCACTAGTAAGTCACTAGTGTCAAAGGGCTTTCGGACTTCGAAAAAGGTCTCCAATCTTTTAATGAACAGAGCAACGCGTTTAAAGTCGCCAAGGCTAAAAGAAACCAGAAGGGAATAAAGTTAATAATTTTGTTTTTGGATGTCATGCCAGATTCGTACTGACTAAAGCTACATGATCCCTTAGCGGTGGGCACTTCGGGTAACTGCTCGGAAGAATGTCGCAGGATTCTGGCACAATTTGGCTACCTACCATCGCGAGGTCGCGTCGCTCAAGTTCTCTCCTCGCTCACAGTTGACACGGTAATTTAATTTACATTACCGTGCCGTTGACATTGTCTTAATTAGACACTGCCTAGTCAGTCACGAAATTTTTGTACCTACTTATCTATCAAAAATGTGCTTACATTACGTGTATGTTCAATCCAGATCATTTCGACATTATGTGAATATTCCTTAGCATGATCACGAGCCGTGTTCAAATTCTTGTAGGCTTTGTTTCGATTACCTCTGATATAGTTGTAGTAGGCGACCATCAGGTAATATCTGAAATGAAACACACAATAGGTAGGGTAGAGTGGAATTCAATTATCAAAAGTCCTAATAATGGGTGGTGAACTTAAATAATTTCATACATGCGGGGATGAGGCTTAGATCATCTAACCACAGGATGCGCCTTACTTAAGCATTGTTTTCTGCCATTGCACATGACCATTTGGTCTTTTGGCTTTATGAAAAGCCTGTACATCAGTACATCATTTTATATGATTAAACTACTACATTACATTGTAGTTGACTGTACAATAACAATTAACACACAACAGCCATTACGCGTTTGTCGATTAATACATTTTTAAATGCAATGAAATTTTATATGTCTTTGTGTTTCCCCCTTCACTTGTATGAAAACTGGCAGAATATTTTTGTATGCGGTGGTTCGCAAAGGCTAGTCCCGTGTTATATGGTCTAAGGGATGAGGCTATCCATAAGCGTCTGGTTTAACTCCAATGAAAATGGCGAATTACCACCACGCATCGTGTCATACCTACTCTACTTTATTCCGACAGTTTTCGTTGGAAATGGTGAAAAAAAAATGTTCTGCGACTTACTTAGGACGATATAAAGAAGCCTGTTCACACGACTTGTTCATCTCTTGAAATAATACCTTAAGAGCCTTCTGCAGTAACAGTATCTTCTTTATGTTTCTGTTATCCATCTAGTAAAAGAAGTATACCTATGTAGAGTGTTGTTAGAGACGGAAAACTAATAGACGAGTTATCACACCTATTGCAAGAAATCTATATCCTGTTGGGAGTCCTGGGGTATCCTTCCGAGGGCTTACCCGGGGCTTCCAACCGTAGGCTGTTAGGTAGGATACGTGAGGTTTTTTAGTCATAGAAGTCCGGCATAGCATCAATGAGCATTTTCCCTCACGTTAAAAAAAATCTATATCCTAAAATAATTTTATGAGAAGGCAGGATTGACAAATTGAGGGTGTGCTGGTATTCCGGGTTTCTTTGAAAATGCGAAAATCACTTTTACCGAACGACATCTTGGAACTGTCATGTGACGCTTACCTGCCCCGAAACCACGTGTAACCGGCTCGAACTGTTAAGGAAATGGTTTCTATTTGCCATCGCGGATCAGATCTAGGAACACAGTTCACGTTTTCACTTCATTCGCCACTCCCGGAGTGTCACTGGTTTGTAGTGATTCCCTTCGACATTCTAAGATTGATGCAATATAGGTACTCGTATCACCTTGACTCTCCTACCGACTAAAAAACCTCACGTATCCTGCCTAACAGATCGAATTACGATTGGGAGCCCCGGGTAAACCCTCAGGATACCCAAGGACTCCCAACAGACCTACGGTTAACTAATGGAATCAGGCGTTACATGGCGGAAATCCATCCTAGAACGATGAGCAATGCAATAACTTGCTGCAATTCCTGAGGAGTTCGGTTCGTCATTTCTTCCTTACAATTGGTTGTGGTTATCTTTAACTGAAAACGTTAGGTTTGACGAATCGAGGCCCTAAGGCGGGTTGCTCTTCCTCCCCTCCTTTATTATAGACCTACGGCTACCACTGCGGATATCACCTTGACATGTTTGCACTCACTTGTTTGACCATCGTGATAATAAGACCTTCAATGAGTTTGGAAAACATCATCGCGTTGTATTCACTTTTCTCATACTTCTTGCCAATCAGCTGTAGAACTTTGTCTTCCCATAGGATTGACCTTTCCCAGGCGTCAATCCTAATCGTGCTGTTGGAATGTTTTAACATCGAATAAGTACCAAAGATGAGTTCTTCTAATATATTATTATTAGGTACTGCCAATAGGGAATGCAATCCCGCAACACAATTGTAATCCCGGTATTTGCGGGACTGAGAGATCTCAGTCACGCGGGATCCCGGTATTTGCGGGATCCCGCATATTTCTGAAAGTCATTGGGAAAAGAATAGAATTCTATATCATACATGCATCTAGAACTGAAAAATAGTCGCGCCTTAATCCCCGAAGGGGTAGGCAGAGGCATAATATAATATATAACGATAATTGGCGCAAATGCCATTTTGAATAAGAAAAACGGAGAAGAACCTCTTTTCGTTCGGTGTGCATGATCGCGCATTCCTAACCGATTTAGACTATTTTTTTTAGCTTTCCCCACAAAGGGATATTTCGGCAAAATCGTATAATTTTAAAATAAAAAAAACGACAAACATTGCTCCGCTCCAGCTAAAAAAATAGTCTAAATCGGTTAGGAATGCGCACACCGAACGAAAAGAGGTTCTTCTCCGTTTCTCTTATTAAAAACTAGCTATTGCGCGCGGCTTCGCCCGCGTGAAATTTGGTTCCCGTTCCCACTTCCCGTGGGAACATTTTCCCGGGATAAAAAGTAGCCTATGTGTTATTCCAGACTATACTCTATCTCTTTACAAAATTTAAGCTAGATCCATTCGGCAGTTAAAACGTGATTGAGTAACAAACATCCAAACATCTTCACAAACTTTCACATCCATACTAATATTATAAAGCTGAAGAGTTTGTTTGTTTGTTTGAACGCTAGTATCTCAGGAACTACTGGTTGGATTTCAAAAATTCTTTTACAGTTTGATAGTCCATTTATCGAGGATGGCTATAGGCTATATAACATCACGCTTTTTTTTTTGTTTAACGTGAGGGAAAATCCTCATGGATGTTATGCCGGACTCCTACCGACTAAAAAACCTCACGTCACGCCCAACAGTCTATGGTTGGAAGCCCCGGGTAAACCCTCGGAAGGATGTCCCAGGACTCCCAACAGACCCACGGCCGCTACTGCGGCCTCGCCCAGGGGGTGGTTCGGGTGCTATCCCGCGTCTTTGGGGGGTTTCGGGTGTGATCCCGCTTCTAAGGGGGGGGGGGGGCGTGCGTGAATTGTCTCACTCACGTCACGCTGCCGTCATGGGCCTGCTTCTGTAAGGACGGTGAGCCGCCCTGTCACCGTCCTCAGGCCCCCGGTCATGGTGGCCGATAGTCCTCGGCGAAGACACGTCGGCGGCGCCCAGACCGCCGCCTCCTTCACGAGCATGACCTGCTCGCAGAAGGAGGCGGCGCAGTCCCACTTACTCCCGCTGGAGAGCATGGCTCGCACCATGGTCTCGAGCGAGAGATTGTCCACGTCCAGACCCACTACGAGGACCTGGCGCTGTTGCGCCCACGCCGTGCACTCCATCACTGTGTGGAGCGCCGTGTCATCGCTGCGGTCCTCGCAGTGCTGACACTCGGCCGTGGTTTCCCGGTGTTTCCGCCACAGATACCTACCGAAGCTACCGTGCCCGGCAAGCATCTGTGTCAACCGGTAGGAGAGAGCACCGTGTCTCCTCTCCAGCCACTCGTCCATGACCGGTCTGACGGCCGCGATTGTGGCGAATCCCCCCTTTGGTTGCTCAAGTCGCACCTTCCATGTCTCCACGGTTTCCTGGTGGAGTAGGGACCGCTGGGCCTCGATTTCTCGATAAGCGGGCCTTTGGCCCCGCTCCAGCGCCTCCTTGCGCCATCTGAACAGTGACGCAAGGGCTCTCGCTTCCAGGTCCCATGGAGGGGTCCCGGCTAGGAGACATGCCGCCTCACCGGAGATCGTGCGGTATCCCCTTATCACCCTGACGGCCATCACTCTCTGCGGGCTCAGCAGTCTAGCCACATTGATGGCCGTCAGGGTCTCCGCCCATACGGGAGCCCCGTATAGGGCCATGCTTCGCACGATCCCCAGGTACAGTCTCCTGTACGGAGCGTTGGGTCCCCTGATGTTGGGCATCAGCCGCGCGAGTGCGGCCGATGCTCCCCTCAGTTTTGGGACCAAACTTCGAATTATAACATCACGCTAAGACGAATAGGAGCGGAGCAGCAATCAAGAATGTTTTGAAAACGGGGAATATTTTTTACCGTCTGAGAGCTTCCGAGGCGTACGCTGCGTAAATGGTTACAGTTAGGTAAAAATTGAGTACGACAAAATTGTTTCTCTTAAAAAGTTCTACAAAAAAGTCCGCGACAGCATATGTCTATCTTTTAAGGTTCGTTCACAATAACCTAATTTGTCTATCTCTTAAAGTTCGCTTACGATATAATGAACGTAAAGAGTTTGTTTGTGCTAGGATCTCAGAAACTACTGGTTGCATTTCAAAAATTATTTTACAGTTTAATAGTCCATTTGTTGAGGCTGGCTAATGGCGATATAACATCACGCTAAGACGAACAGGAGCGGAGCAGCCATGAATAATGTTTCGAGAACGAGGATTATTTCTTTCTTTTGAGAGCTCCCATTGCGGACGCTGCATAAATAGTTAAAGTTACGTAAAAATTGTGTATTACAAAATTGTTCCTCATAAAAAGTTATAAAAATAAGTCCTGAACAGCATATGCCTATCTTTTAAGATTCACTTACAATAACCTTCTTATTAAGTTTTAAAGTAGGTATGAGCGACGCGACGGGAGTAAACTTGGTCTGCAGTGGCAGCCAGTCAACTGAACGATAAAAACCGGCCAAGTGCGAGTCGGACTCGAACACGATGAGTTCCATACCGAAAAACGGATGGCTGGAAGTAAAAGCGACGGGAAACATTATATCACTTTAACACCTCTCTTCTTCTCACTTTCATGTGACGCAAACGAAGATAAGCGGTTCAGCTCTAATGAATTCCAGCGACGCGATGCGACAGTGGTAAATGCGACGGGAAACATTATAATACTCGAAATATTAATACCATACCTCTCTCTTTCTCACTCTCATGTGACGCAAACGAAGTTGCGCGGGTCAGCTAGTTTATAATATTAGTAGGAAGTAGGATGGCGTTTGCGCCAATTTTCGATATGATATTCGTGATTAGGAGGTCAAAATACGTCATTACACAAAATTTCAAATTGATGGACGGTATGCGCTTTTCGGAAGTTTACCCATAAAATGGGTAGTTTTCGCATTACTTTAAAAGTGCGCAAAAAACATAGCATGTCAAAATTCTTGTCTGCCATACGACTCCTAACATTACATGTCAGATAGCCAGCAAGCAATGTACGAGATAATTGAATACTTTTTTAACTGTTTATAGTAGGTACAAGAAAAGTCAAATCTCCCTGATCAAATCACTAAAAACAAATAAGTTCATTATTAGGTTATATAATACGTCACAATTACAATAAACTTACTCAAACCGAATCAGTTTTCGCGCTTCCGCTTAAAGAACAACACATGGCGTTTACCTTTGCACAGTCCCGCTAATCCCGCGGGATCCCGCACGATTTACGTGTGGGACTGGTCCCGCAAAAATACTGCGGGATCCCGGTATTTCGGGATCCCGGTATCCCGGTATTGCATTCCCTAACTGCCAACATTGAAAGTACCGCGTTCGAACCCACGAGGTCGTGAGTTCGATTCCCACCGGTTGACAAAAATTCGTGTGATTCATAAATGTTTTTCTCGAGAGTCTGGGTGTTTCTATATATATTATGATAAGTATGTATTTCAAAGTATATAAGTATTATTCAGTTTCCGTGCTTCGGAAGGCACGTTAAGCCGTTGGTCCCGGTTGCCAGTAAAATGGCAGTCGTTAAGCTACGTTGAAGGCTTTATTTCAACAGCAGGCAGTCACAACCTGCGCCTGTCCATTTAAACACGGCAATACGGCTCACCACCTATTACGTGGGACAAATTATACATAGGTGAAATGTGGGCATATAATATGCCTCTGCCTACCCCTTCGGGGATAAAGGCGTGACCATATGTATGTATGTATGTATAAGTATTATTATACGTGGTCTGATACCCATAACACAAGCAGGTCATACCTAGCTTACGTTGGGATCAGATAGCGTTGTGTGAAAATGTCTGTGAATATTTATTTATTTATTTAGAACCTATAAGTACTAACATTATACACCTGCTGCGGTTACAAATCGAATCCGAAACCTCAACATTTGCAAGGACTGTAAAGCCCAACTCAAATTTGGTAACAATGTCACAATCTATAACACTGCGGACAAAAATACGAATCTATTGAAACCTAACACTTCAAAATCGGCAAAGCCGTTTAGCCTACAAGAGGTGACAATGATACAGACACACAAACAAACACGCAAAAATAGATTATAGCAAACACGTACACAAGCCACATCGCAACAAAGAAATTCCAAGATGCCTGTACAGTTTTACTCTTCAGTAAAGCGTCTCCTTTCTTGATGTAGAACTTTTCGCATGAGCTGATGGATTCCACGCAGTAACCAGTGTCGAGGAGGATTACCAGCGCATAGTAATAGTACCAGGCTTCCGCTGAAACATATTGTAACGCCGCCCTTAAATCACTATGACAGTATACTGAAACAAGTCTAAGCTCTGCCCAATTTATTGTGTGTCTATACGGAGAATAAAGTAATTAGCCGAGTCCTGAAGTGTTTAATTGCCCCTTCTGTTACAATATGGAAACGATTTTGGCAACTTGCATATCCATATCAGCCGTAAGGTATCTGTTTAAGGTCTCCACAGCAGCTTTTTCAGAATTACAGCGCTATAGAGATCTTCGGGACCCAAGCCAGCTTCTGCTGCAAGTGCAGCAAGTGACTAACGGACGAGCTCATGGTGAAGAGGAAATAGAAGGACCACTCGAAATAAAATCCTTTATCAACCCGTGTAGTCAACATCGCCCTACAAATAATCAATCAACAAATTAAGCTTATGCCAGGTTGGCATCTGTCATAAGCTTACATAGGTACTTGATTGGAAGTATAAAGCCTCTGAAAATAATCTACAGAGAAAATAGCATCGATGAAACTTAGGGGCATTTCCTCATTTGGTCATTCGGTACTCTAAGATGGCTACACTTTATCTATACTTCTATACTAATATTATAAAGAGGAAACCTTTTTCTTTTAAGTTTTTTTGTTTGTTTGTTTGTAACGAATAGGCTCCGAAACTACTGGACCGATTTGAAAAATTCTTTCACTGTTGGAAAGCTACACTCTTTGCGGTGAACATAGGTTATACTTTATTCCCGTATTCCCACGGGAACGGGAATATGCGGGTGAAACCGCGTGACGTCCGCTAGTGTCAGATAAAAAACGGGATCAAAGTTAAGGAGGTCAATTATATCGTAAAAAATCACTTACAACACAAATCCGTCATATCAGTAAGGTAAAGACACTCCCTCATGATGGAGACCATGTCACGTATCCTCAAATCGCACAGCAACAACTTGAGCATCCATAGAATGAGTAAGTTGCGCGTCTGTGAGCTGTGTACGCTGGGCATCATATGCATCACGGCTAGACCGAATTCTAGGCTTTCCATCTTTTTAGACCATTCCACGCTGAAAGTAATAGGAACATAATAGGTAAGTCGTTTTCCCGAAGGGAGAGGCACACTGCATATAGATAGGCCTACATTTCACCACAACCATCGTGAGGCAAGTTACATCTGCCGCAAACACTTCAACTTGTTGACCACGACCACTCTGTTAAGAGTGCATCGACTGAGAAGAAGACATTTCACCAATGTCCCACTTTAGGTGGTGAGCTTATTGCAGTGTTAAAATGGACAGGCGTAGTTTGCCAATCCCGCTGTTGAAATTATTCAAATTGCTCAGATGGCTTTTAAGTTGCATAACGACATTCGACTTAGACTTGCTTAAATCCGGGACCAACAGAAATAGATATGGCACAAAGTGGTCTTACCTTAAAGTAACAGACAACGAAATCGTCTGTTTGCAGCAGTGATCGTTTACAGAACTATAGTACTTATCTTAACTACTCTACTCTCCCGGTCCTGCTTTTACTCTTTGCTTTGGGTCCGAAACCCTTAAAACTCATCAACCAAAAGATCAAACGGTGAACTAACTAAAAGAGGAATATATTGGTGTACAAAAAGCAGACAGCCTCCACTTCGGTGACATCGAGCTGCCCTCGTTTGCGACGACACAGCTCAATCGCACGATTTTCCATCTTCATGCAGGTGGCGTACTGTGAGAGACATAACAAACACATTCAAGTAGCGAACTGGTAAAGTACAATCAGAGAGTAGACATCAATTCAACTATAATTATTATGAAATTAAAAGGCATTAACGCAATCCTATAATTTTCATACCTAGTTCATTTGTTGCATAAAAATATCCCTAAGTTCATAGGTATGTACCCCTCTATTTTTATAAACTTTGGTAAAACGATATTGGGTCTCTGCTCTGGACATGGTGATTTCAATCCAGCTATAACTTTGTGCTTTTTGAGGATTGATTGCGGTTATGTGATAGGGCTCTTAGACCATGAATTACGACTAATTAATGAAGGTACTACCCCTCCGTATCTAAGGTACATTAACAACGGAAAGGATATACGTACTTTTTGTTTGTGAGTATACACGGAGATCATATTCCCGTAGCTGGTGCACAAAACCCGTAGATTGGAGTTGCTGCGTAGAGCGTAATTCAAAGACCATTTCGCAGCTAACGTAGCATTTGCTTCTTCGTTGCATTCCTGTAGCAGAAATGTTTTATTGTAAACACGTACTACTTAGTTGAGAATAGAATAAACTTTATTGCGTGCCATAAACAGGGAGGAGGGAACAGTGTTATTTTAGCCATCTCGCGACATCTTTCTGAGGGCTTGTCTGGGGCTCCCGACTTTAGGTAGAGGTTGAGTTGGATTTCCAGTGTGATTTTGGCCGGTACGAGTCAAGTTTTATTTTTTTGCTCCTTGTATGTGTTTGAAAGACTGCGCACCGTCATGCCAGTCAAGGGAACAGCTGGAAGTCTAGGACGGTGAGTAAGACTCCCGGCCCCGAAAAGGGACCGTCCTACCCGTGGAAAGGGGACGTGCCTTATAACCAGGTGGCAGGATATTCGAGTTCAACGTTCGAGTCGGGAATAACATACCTGGTCCACATCCACATACATGAGCGAGCTGGCCGAGTAGAGTTGAAAAGTTAGTGTTAACAGGATTTTTAAAAACTTCGATTTCGGTTTCTTTCATCTAGTTTAAAACTTTAAAATATTAAGTAATTAGGTTTCTATGCAAATATATGCCTCTATGCCTACCTATGTTACCATACAGTACCTACCGCTTACCGTAAACAACATAAACAGTCGGCTAAGCGTGGTGGCGATATCGTCATAGAAGTGTCCGACAGTGCCGGTGTACCTCGCTATGTACAAGTTGGGTACCACATACAAAGCCATCAATTGTTTCACATTTTTAAACACATTGCATAGGTACTTACCTATTATATGCTATAATACATTAATCTATACATATACCTATGCTTGTGGCACAGCTTACCGTAAACAACATGAACAGTCTGTTAAGCGTTGTGGCAATATCGTCATAGAAGTGCCCTACAGTACCGGTGTACCTCGCTATGTACAAGTTGGGTACCACATACAAAGCCATCAATTGTTTCAAAGATTGTCCAACATTGTGCATATTCCTGCCGTATCTAAAATCGGACATTGACTTAAATGATACATGGCAAGTCAAAAGATTAAACTCGACTCTGACAAGGGCATTGCTGAACTATTAAGTTACAGAATCATAAAAAAGGAAGCTGAAATACTTTACTACTAAGAGTCTTTTAAGAGTATAAGGTCTTAGAGAGGCATCCATGGAATTTCATTCTTTGGGGCCGATTCACAGTCCAGCTTGTCGAAAGTGGTGCCCGAAGCTTACAGGCGCTTGCGTCGATAGAAGTACTACACTCGCGCTACGGACCCTAAAATCTTTGAAGAACCATACGTTCTCAAAACCGGGGCAGAGAGTTCGAACTTAGGCGAAGCCGTGATGTGTCGGTAATACTGGGACATCCTCCCGAGAACTTCTCTGGGCGCAAGATGGATAGATAGGTGGGTAACGTGGTTTAGTCCATTCGAGTCCGCTATGACATCCTCCGTGAGCTTCAAAATCTAAGCGAACGCTGAAGAAAGCTCGTCTCGTATCATACCTTACATTACAATTACATATTCCGGAGTATATGAGCACAATAACAATTACTTGGTTGTGGGAAAAGGAACGCAATACAGCTCCATAGCTCGGAACAACTGTTTCCTCGCTTCAATCAGATCTCCAGCCTCCAGCATGCAAACCCCTCGTAACGACATCACCGACGCCAAGTGGAAGTCACGAACCCATTTATTGACAGACTTGTCCTCGTCACCAAATTTACTGTCCTAGGAACAGAAAATGCGTACCTATAGTCAAGTCTTTTCCTCGATAGGTGAGCAGAGGCATAGTATAGGCCTTCAAAGTGTTTAATTAAACGTAACGCAAGTACAGGCATTTCCATATCTACTATTTGAAGTATTCAATGAACAAAAGAGAGCCCGTCAACTTAGCTAAACGACTTCCATGTGAAATGTAACATCGCAGTACTAACTAACCTCTGATGATGCAGTGAGGCGAAACCAGTCAGGTTTACACAGTACAAGGTGGACAAGTTCTACCTCGCTCTATGGTCCCTAGGGGTTTGTAGTGGAAAGGGGTTTAATAAAACACCAACATTCCATACGAAGGTGAAAAGGCAATTTTATTAGGGTAAACACCTAAGATCGTCCCACTAAGGAGAATCTTACTATCGCGATTCACAATAACGGCACCGCGCCATCTAGTGGCGTAATAGAAAACAACACAAGTAAACAATAAACTTAGATAAAAATATACAAGTACATAAACGGAATGTACATACCGCCCACCAAGGACAAAATGCCAATTGTCCTTAAACTAAATTTACAAACAAACCTCCCACCGTGACTCTTTAAACAATTTAAAACAACATAAAATAACAAACATAAACAATTGCCTAGCACCTAATTAACACAAAAAACTCAAAATATGTACACCTTAGAACTAGGTACTTAACTTCCTTACAAATTCAAATTATACGATGAAATAAACTATAAGATATTTTCATCTAACAGTTAACTTAGACCCCAGACCTTAGTATAATGTACATAAAATACAATTAGCAAAATATTAAAAACTTAATCAGCTATTGGAAGAAGACAAATTTTGGTTATTGCACGCTTTAAAGTACCATTGCGTACCTGCAAAGTGACGACTAGGGCTTGAACTCCGGAATTCCGGAATTGACATAATTCCGGAATTCCGATAAAATCTAATATCGTTCTCAATTCCGGAATTGGCGAGATCAATACCGGTATTTCGATATTGAAAAATAAAAATATATTTTCACTTCTTTAATTTCATTACAAACAAAAATGTAGATTATAAGCTTCTTATGCAATTTAATTACCTGTATTTACTACAATGTTGATAATTTAGGATTTCTCTAATGACAAATTAATTCGATTATGTACTTAGGTATTAATCATTTTATTTGATGATATTTTTAAAACCTACTAAGAATGTAAATCCATAAAATTAATAGTATTTGATAGAAAACATACTATTTAAATAATATTATTGATGACGTTTTTGTATTTTTTTTTACATTTAGACTTCAATTTATAGTGCGAACTTAGACTTAGATCTGACTTATGCTACGAGTAAAATTTAACTTTGATAGAAACGCTGTAAGAATTTGACAGAGGTCTCGCTCAGCATAGTTCTAATAGTTCTGACGGAACTCATGGGGCCCGTCCCTTATTATTAGGGGCAAACTTTGTCCCAAGGCGCTCCACTAACCCAGAGTGAGGAGGGACCTGGGTTCCCTGTTCTCATCAAGGCGGAGGAACACATTCCGTCGCACATGGCTCCGTCTCAGGCGCCCGACGCTGATTACAGCGAGAACGACGTGCTCGAAGTCACTGAAGGTGAGTTAGGGGCGACTGTACTGCGGCTTAGATTCCGCACGGACCGTGTCCCTGGACCCTACAGCATTCCTGGCCGAGCGTGGGTCCTATCTCTTGAGGATCTCGGGCTTCGAGTGACGGGGCTCTTTAGTGCATGCCTCGAAAAAGGCCAGATTCCCAAGGTCTGGAAGACAGGGCAGGACAAGCAAAGACGAGCTGTAAGAGTTGTCAACGACCCTGTACTTACAGCTGGTGTGGAACCTCTTCGCGACAGGAGAGACTTTGCCTCCTTATGCGTGTTCTACCGCCTGTACAATGGTATGTGCTCTGAGGAATTGTTTGATATATCGCACCGCTCGCCACAGACAGGGAGTTCATCCTCACACTCTGCGTCCGGTGCGTTCCAGCACGGTTAGATCCGATAGGTGTTTTCTTCCGCGCACGCTCAGGTTGTGGAATGACCTCCCTGCCTCGGTTTTCCCAAACGCCTACAGTATGGGGTTCTTCAAAAGGGGTCTTAGAAGGTTTTTGCAGGGTCGGCAGCGCGAGTGTTGCACCTCTGGTGTTGCAAACGTTCATAGGCTGTGGTGACCACCGGTCCTTCTGGTGGGCCGTATGCTTGTCTGCCACCTTAGTGGTATATAAAAAAAAAGGGAAACTGGTTCTGATCCGAAAGGCAAGGTGGTCGGCAGTCTACCCATCCGGGGATCGGCCGATCGTGTTGCTCCGTTGAGCAACTCCGGCCGATCCCCGATCAGTCGATCCCCAACAATGATACGCTTGCATACCTCGTTATGTATGCAAGCTCCTTGAGCGTATCATTGCACAGCGCACAGTCGGGCACCTCACATGCGTGGGGCCAGATCTGGCGGATAACCAGTTTGGTTTCCGTCAAGGGCGCTCCACCGTGGATGCGATCATGCGCATTAGAAGACTGATGGAGGAAGTAACATCGCAGGGTGAGGTGGTGTTGTAAGCGATGGCGATGTCAAGAAACACCGGCATCGCCTTCAACACCTTGCCCTGGAGCTGCGTTAGGGAGGCCCTTATTTATCATGGAGTGCCTCCCTACTTCTGTCGAATTGTCGGGAACCAGTTTGGTTTCCGTCAAGGGCGCTTCACGGTGGATGCGATCATGCGCATTAGAAGACTGATGCAGGAAGTAACATCGCAGGGTGAGGTGGTGTTGTAAGCGATGGCGATGTCAAGAAACAACGGCATCGCCTTCAACACCTTGCCCTGGAGCTGGATTAGGGAGGCGCTTATTTATCATGGAGTGCCTCCCTTCTTCCGTCGAATTGTCGGGGCCTATCTTTCCGAGAGGGCCATAACTTACCCTAGCTAGGCTAGGGCCCAGCCGGGTCAGCGAGACACGTCGTGCGGTGTTCCGCAGAGATCAGTCTTAAGACCACTTCTGTGGAACATCGGTTACGATTGGGTGCTGCGTGGTCCGTTGCTCAGAGGCAGCATGTCTCGAGGATCTGGCAGCGAGGCAACTTGCGTCCTTGTTTAAATAAATTAATATAAATTAACTCATTCAATATAAATTAACTCAACTCAAAATTAACTCTCGAATCTGTCCTGGACGTCTCCCTGGATGGGCCCCAGTGGATTCAAGCTGTTCTCCCGACTCGTTGCGGGGGTCTCGGTGTGAGACGCGCTCATGATGTTGGTTTGCCGGCATTCCGCTGGACAGGTGGACAGCATTACGCTGAGAGGTGGCCGTTATTCTACTTTCTGTGTTATTACTTTTATTTTTTTTATTGCCATTATTATGTATTTTCTAAGTGGAATAAAAAATCTTTTTCTTTTCTTCTTTCTTTTCTTTTTCTTTTCCTGGCCTCTGCGCATGGGGTAGCCAGCCTCGTCACTACCATACTCCGTTCTAATGGTGGCGTGGATGGTATATCCTTTGTGTCGGATGCCCTGGCCGCGTGGTCTTCTCTGGACGTGAGTGTGGTGACACCCGGGACCCTGTCCAGTCAACGGGCGTGGGACGATATAGGCTCGAAGCGAGTTCGGGGACAGCTGCTGGAAGGTGCCACTGCGACCGATAGGGCCAGACTTCTTGCTGTGTCACAGCCGGAGTCGGGGGCATGGCTGCGTGCGCTGCCGTCGCCTCACCTTGGCACATTGTTAGACGATGACTCTCTGCGTGTGGCAGTTGCTCTCCGCCTGGGCTGCAGGGTGTGTGAGCCCCATAAATGCACCTGCGGCTCCATGGTGGGGGCTGACGGCCACCACGCTTTGAGTTGTCGTCGTTGTACAGGGAGGTTTTCGCGACACCATGCCCTCAATGATGTTGTGAGAAGGGCTTTTGTCTCGGCGGGTGTCCCTTGCGTCCTTGAGCCTCCGGGTCTCTGCAGGTCTGATGGCAAGAGGCCGGACGGCCTAACCTTGGTGCCGTGGAGGAACGGAAAGTGCCTGGTGTGGGATGCGACGTGTGTCTGTACGGTGGCCGCCAGTCACTTGGGTCGCACTGTGCATTCACCGTCGGCGGCTGCAGAGGATGCGGCCGAAAAGAAAAAGCACAAGTACGCTGCGATGGAGCCACATTATTTATTTACACCTATCGCCGTGGAGACTATGGGATGCTGGGGCTCAGAAGCCAAAAATATAATAAATGAGTTGGGACAAAGGATTAAGGAAAAAACGGGTGACTCCCGCTCCAAATCGTTCCTGGTCCAAAGGCTGGCCATAGCCATTCAGCGTGGTAATGCCGCTAGTGTTATGGGCACCTTTGCACCGGGAACGGTTAGGGGTGGGTTATTTGACTGATAAGTTATGCTTATTACTGACAATTTAGATTTTATTTATTTGATAGTGGTATTTATTATTGTATATTATTTTGTAATAAATTGATTGACAAAAAAAAAAAATTATAATAAATTAATTATATTTCTAATTTATTCTTTTCTGGTGCAAGGAGGCACTGGAGCGGGGTCATAGGCCTACGTCTCCAGAAATCTAGGTTCGGCAGTTCCAGCTCCACAAGGAAACCGTGGAGACGTGGACTTGAGCAACAAACCGAATCGCCAGATCACATCACACAAGGGGGGTGTTTCGGCGACACGGTCGGTCATCGGGAGAATTCGTCACTCGGCTGGCTAACCCCCGCCCCGCGCTGCCTTGCCAGGCGGGCGGCCAATTTCGCATCGACCGTTCAGTCAAATCTCGGACGCGGTTCGGAACTATCGTGCGCGATACAATTGTGTGTCAGTGCCTCGGTGGACACGGCAACTCGGAAACAACCTCAAAAGAATCTCAAGGCCTCGGAGCATCCTTATGAAGACCGGGAATCAAAAGTGGCGAATCATTCTTGGTGGCGGTCCGATTTCCGAAACTTCTTGTGTCGTCTTGTGTGCCTGCAAGAACTACCAAAAGACAGTCCACTAGCTCACTGAGTTATCGAACAGGGGGAATCGCCGAATCGCCACAATCACGGCGGTCAGACCGGTCATGGGCGAGTGACTAGAGAGGAGCCACGGTGCGGGTGCTCTGTCCTACCGGTTGTCACAGATGCTTACCGGGCACGGGAGCTTCAGTAAGTATCTGTGACGAATACACCGGGAAACCACACCTGAGTGCCAGTACTGCGAGGAACGCAGTGAGGACACAGTACTTCACACATTAGTAGAGTGCACAGCGTGGGTTTAACAGCGCCCGGTCCTCGTGGTAGGTCTGGACGTGGACATTCTCTCGCTGGAGACCATTGCGCGAGTTATGATCTTCAGTGGGAGTAAGTGGGACGCCACTGCGTCTTTCTGTGATCAGTTAATGCGGTGAAAAGTGATCGAGAGAGAACGCTCCTACCCGAATTCCGCATGTCCTTGCCCAAGACTATCGGGATCCATAATCGGGGGCCTGAGGACGGTGGGAGTGCTAATCGACGTCCTTACAAAAGCACGCCCAAGACGAAAGCATGACGTGAAAGTTTCACGCACACCACACGCCCCGAGATGCGGGATAACACCTGAACAAGCACCAAATACGCGGGATAGCACCTGAACCTCCTAGTTGAGGCCGCAGCGATAGTCAAGGTCTGTGGGGAATCCTGGGGTCATCCTTCTGAGGGCTTACCCGGGGCAACCGTAGGCAATAGTTAGGAAACGTGTGGTTTTTAGTTGGTTACGTTAAAATAAGTAATTTTACTGGGAATTAAAGTAGTTTATCACTAATCACGTAGTAGGACTGTCAGCTCCCGTTTCTTTTTTTACATATCACTATTTTGTACAAATCGAAACTTGATTGAGTTCCGGAATTCCGGAATTCCGGAATTCAAATACTGAATATCGAAACCCAATTCCGGAACTGAAAAAGCGTCCGATATTCAAGCCCTAGTGACGACCCTCACTATGTTATCCGCGCCTGGGTGTAAATTAATCACTCTGCCATACAACCAACGACATGTCGGTAAATTGTCTTCCTTAACTAGGACAATGTCTCCTATCTTGGGTTGGGTCTCTCGTGATGTCCACTTGTAAGGTAACGGCACCAATGATGGACGCGGACCAGTCATGGACATTTTTTGAATTAACCTCCTTTATTAAGCAAACCCGAAGTATTTATTTTCAAATGAAAACACAGATCAGTTGTGCCGATATTTTAAATGTCACACCAACTGTTTTTGACAACCAACAGTCATTTTGCGCAGCGATCACATGGGTTGTTAGTAACGCGATGTCATTTGGTGTCGGAAATCTTAATTTCCTATAAGAATCCCGGTGCAAGTAAGTACACTAAACATCTGAATATGAGTCAGGTCTATCGTCGTCGATATAATTAATATTATTTATTGATTTAACGATAGTAATACATTAATTTTACAATATACACAAAATTTTAATGGCGTTCTAATAATAAAATTTACCGGTGTCCATAATAGGATATTATTCAAGCACGTACACCCAATCATGGACAGAGTGTCCATACAAAGATTTGCTTACTTTTTTATATTTTTATGTATCATACATCTGGTTTAGTATATCTTCATGTTTCTTTAATAATCTGCAATAAATTATATGTCTATCCAATCATGGACATTCAGGGGAGGATGTAGTGTGCCTTCACGAAGAGCGTTACCTGTGCTCGGGCCCTCCCCGTAAGTAGCGGCGAAAGCGGAAACGCGAAACCAATCACTACCGAGAAATGAGTCCCGACAGGGCTAGGGCGTCCCCCCGAGGCGACGCGTACCGGTGTGCCCCCGTCGGTATGACTGCATGCGCACGCGGCGAAGGGGGCCGCCACCCTTCACGCAGCGCCAACTCTGGCGGGATGCGAGGAGCCGAGTGCCGGATAGGCACGTGGAATGTGCGTGGTGGTATGGAAGGTAAGATCAATGAATTGATAGATGTAATGAAAGAGCGATGCCTGGATGTAGTGTGTGTCACAGAGACTAAGCGGAAGGGGAGCGGCATCGACGATCTTCCTGGCGGAATAATTGCTTTGTGGTCCGGAGTGGACCAAGAGGATCATGCCAGTAAGGGAGTGGGTGTCTTGCTCTCCTCCCGTTTGGCTTCTGGAGTGAAAGATTATGGATTGGCAGGCCCAAGACTCCTGTGGGTACGTATAAAACTGGGGATCACGAGAGTTTTTTTGGTCGCAGCCTATGCTCCCGTCAGCTCGGCTAATCCCCAAGTGCTCGCGGAGTTCTGGGATTCCGTTAGGGACGTCCTCGATTTGGCTGACGGGAATGAAAAGTTGATCATGTGTGGTGATTTGAATGGATGGGTGGGGACCAAGCGAGATGGCTTCGATGCTGTTCTTGGTCCGTATGGAGATAAGAGAGCCAATGATGCTGGTAAGTCAATCTTAGACGTATGCTTAGAACGAGACCTCCTTGTGGCGAACAGTTTATTCCGTCACAAAGATATCCACACGTATACTTGGAGACGGAAGGAAGAAAAAAGTGTAATTGATTTGATTTTGTAGACAGTCGTCTCCGAGAGGCTATAAGGGATACAAGAGCCTACAGAGGCCCCACTCTTGAAACTGACCACTACCTGGTGGTAAGCCGGTTTGTTGGTCTTTTCAAGAAGTGGAGGCACTGGCGAGTGCGTGTCCCTTTCGGAGACTATGAAAGGATAAAGAGTGAAAAACTGGAAGATGAAAGCGTAAGGAGTATGTATGTAGGCTTAGTCAGTGAAAGGCTTGCAAACGCGAGCCTTTCCGACTTAGATGTGGATGAATGCTGGAATATTAAGAAAGAAAGTATAGTGGATAGTGCAAAAGAAGCATGTGGGAGTGCAAAGAGACATGAACATTCGAAAGGTGATGCCTCGTGGGATGCAGAAGTTCAATCCTGCGTAGCAAGAAAGAAGAAAGCGTGGTTGGATTATGTCTCATCTTTGCAACTGAATGACAGTATGAAAGACACGAAGAAAGAAATTTACCGCCTCTGCAAGAATGAAGCCAAAGCTTTAGTGAAAGAGAAGCGTGAAAGAATAAATATGATTGCGGAAGAGAAGCTGACGAGAAACTTCGAAACGAATACCAAACTCTTTTGGAGGGAGGTCAAGAAGTCTCGGAGTTGTTCGTCAGTTTCTAGAATGGATAAGATTAAGAGTAAAGCTGGGGACATTCTTGCGGACCCATTAGAGGTGTTAGAGCGGTGGAATGAGTACTTTGGAGAAATGTATGAATATCTCCCGGATGCGGGCACTGCGAGCGAGTCGATGACTGATCTTGCGGTGCAAGCATCAAGCGGAGATATTATTTTGGAAGAGATTGAATGGTCGATACGAAGCTTGAAAAATGGAAAGTCTGCGGGAATTGATAGGATATCTGCTGAAATGATCAAATTAGGTGGTCCTTGCGTCCGGGACGCCTTCTGGTCATTGAGCAATCTATGCTGGAAGACTGGAAGGGTCCCAATGGACTGGAGGCGTGCTATCATCGTGCCCTTGTATAAAGGCAAGGGCTCACGTATGGAGTGCGCCAACTATACGGCCATCAGTTTGATCAGTATAGCAGCTAAAGTGTATGGCAAAATTATTGAAAGGAGAATGAGGGTGGAATCTGACGGATTACTGTGGGAGGCGCAGGGTGGTTTCCGAAATGGAAGGGGATGTATGGACCAAGTTTTCTCGCTCCGCAACATTGTAGAGAAGCAGGCTGTAGGCCGGAAGGTTTTCTGCGGTTTTGTGGACATGGAGAAAGCATTTGACAGAGTTGTACGGAAGGATCTCTGGGATATATTGCCAGGATACGGGATTGATGGTGCGCTGCTTCGTGCTGTGCAGTCTACATATGTGGGATGTACGGCATGTGTGCGGGTGGGCGGCAGCCTGTCTCCCTGGTTTGACGTCAACATTGGCGTCAGACAGGGCTGCGTGCTGTCGGCTCTGCTGTTTGTCCTGTACCTGGACGATTGTCTTAAGAGCGTAAGATCGATGAATGTTGGATTGCGAATGGGTGACTTACTTGTGAACTGTTTGCTGTATGCAGATGATGCCGTGCTCATAGCCGAATCGCCATCAGAACTACAGTCACTAGTCACAACGATGAAAGATGATTGTCTAATGAGAGGCTTACATTTGAACGCGACTAAAACGAAAGTGATGGTATTCGAAAGAGAAGAGGACAGAACGAACGCCAGGATAACTGTAAATGATGTAGTGCTGGAACAGGTGGATGAGTTTGTATATCTTGGATGTGCATTTAGCAGGGATGGACGGTACACCGCTGATGTAGAAAAGAGGGTAACTGCGGGCAATAGTGTGAATGGAGCGTTAGGCAAACTTTTAGGTACCAAGGGCTTAAGTCAAAAGGCCCAGCTCGCAGTACACAATGCGGTGCTGATACCTACGCTAACGTATGGAAGCGAGAGTTGGGTATGGCAGGAAACGCATGAAAGTAGAATAAACGCGGCCGAGATGCGCGCGCTACGCAAAATCTGCGGAGTAACGCTCGCAGATCGCGTTCGGAATGAAGATGTAAGAAAGAGAGTTGGTCTGAAAGAGAGTGTCGGTGTTAAAGTAAGGAAGGGCATGCTACGATGGTTCGGGCATGTGGAACGAATGGGAGATGAAAGAATGACAAAACAGATATACAACGCGAAAGTGGATGGACGTAGGAGTCGGGGAAGGCCACGACACACCTACCACGACCAAATTAATCGTGTGTTAGTTGAAGGTGGTGTCAAGAGCCGTAGGAACCGACGTGCATGCATGAAAAGAAAAATGAAAGTTGAAGAAGCAAGTGAGGTGTGTATGGACCGTGCCGTGTGGCGCTCGGTTCTTTCTGCCTACCCCGCAAGGGATTTGGCGTGAAGATAGATAGAGATAGACATTCTGTCCATGGCTGGATGTCCATAATAGGTTCAACTTATTTCTAATACAAACATATTTATTTTCATCCTAAAAATGGCCCCAAAAAAGCCTACAGAAAAGAACAAATGGCCAAGGCCATCGAAGATGTCAGGAAAGGTGAGAAAATATCTGTTGCCGCTACGAAATACGGAGTCCCAAGAATAACTTTACACAAAAAAATCACTGGAAAAAGTCCCATTGATTGCAATCTTGGTCCAGCAGTTGCTTTTTATATTTAGCTCACCAAAATAATGCCGCCGTCTGATGGAAAGTCACAGTGACATCTAGCGAGAAACGATCTTTTGAATCGTTCAGTTCTAGCAAAGATTCTCTCCACTGTGTGAGAGTGGCACCTCTGTCCAGCACGCGTTGTTTTCGGTTTGTTGTGTTCGGGATCGGAAAGGAGAGGGCGGGATTAGATTGAAGAGTTCTCCAGAAAACTCTCCATGATAGATTCGGTAGACTGCGATCAAAGACGCAATAGTTCTTCGCTGCGCCAACGGCTACAGACTCTCTGGGACCTCCTGGCAGTTGAAAATCGCCGAACGCCGCAGGCTGCATAGAGTTCAGCGCGTCAAGCAAGCACCTCGCGGAGTCGTCCCAAAGGTGTGAGCAGCAAGGACGATCTGCGTCTTGTACAGCAGACACTCTGGTGTGACGTAAAGAACCGCTTCACCTTGCTTAGGACTCCTAGTTTTTTCGAGACTAGCCCAATACATCACTCAATATGATATTTGTGATTGAGCTCCAGATTGTCCCCAAGTGAAATCGTCATATTCTGAAGAGAGGGTAAGGGTAGGAAAGGAGATCTTTTTGCTGTAAACGCACACGCCTGTGTTTTACGGGCATTGAACTCAACCAAGTTTTTCGATCCCCATTGCGAAATGCCGTCCAGGTCCCCGTCAAGATCAGCTACAAGTTGCCATCTCCTCTCCTCAACGTTGGCTCTCCCTGCCGCTGGGCGTGCTGAGTAACTACCGTGCAGAGTGCTATCGTCTCCATAGCAATGAATTTTCCCGAGCAACAGCATGTCATTGATATGCAGAAGAAAGAGGGTTGGTGACAACACATCCCTGTGGTACCCCGGCATTAACCTGCATAGAACAGGAAGCCTGGCTGTCACAGAGGACCCATATTAATATTAGCTGGCCATCCAACTACACAATTGGTGTGGTAGTCCATACGCCGGAAGCTTGGAAAGCAGCGACGCGTGCCACACTCTATCGAAGGCTTTCGCGATATTGAGGCTTATAGAACACGATTCGCCGTGCCTCTCCATAGCCTCACCCCAAACCTGCGTCACGTAGGTACGCCAGGAGGTCACCCGTAGACCGTTGTGGCCTAAAGCCGTATTGTCGATCATTGAGTAGCCAGTGATCCTCGAGGTAACTCATGAGCTTTTTGTTGATGATCAGCTCAAATATTTTACAGATAATTGAGGTGACGGCTATGGGGCGATAGTTAACAGAATCCAACCGATCCCCTTTCTTGGGGACCGGTTGTACGTTCGCCACCTTCCAAGCCTCGGGCACTTCCCCTGAAGAGTAGGAGTGGCGATATAGGAGCGCTGACGCTGGTGACACTTCGGTCGCACTTTTTTTCAGCACCACCGCCGGAATGCCGTTAAGACCACTGGCTCTCCGCGTGTCGAGTGACCGCAGCACCGCCCGCACTGTCTTGACATATAAGACTGATCGGTATTGATAAATAAGATGATTGTTTGTTTTTATTCAAATAACATGGCCGGCTGGTTGACTTAAAGATAAGCATTTCGTTAATAATTAATATTTTGTTCTTTACTTGATTATTTACATTTCCATAACTAGCTGGGATATTACTATCCATAGGTGGATGTTCATAATTAGATGATGTCCATAATTGGGTGTCTTTCACTGGACTATTGCAGTCCATGACTGGTGTCTAAGTAGGAGTGTATTTTTTTTATAATATTTTATTACACGGAGTACTAAACTGAATTTAAACATTGCATATTGACTGAGAAAAGAACTTTTAATTTCATGCCAAATCCCAAAGAATGTAAATAGAAAAATGAAGAAATTATAAAGCAAAAATAAAAAATCTTCGCTTATACTGTCCATGACTGGTGACTTTACCTTACCTGTGGTAGAACTTTGTGAGATATTCTTGCGACCAACGTCGCCAGAAATCCTGTACCAACCGTTGAGTGAATTGCCACCTTCTCAGTGAACTCGTGTTGAGACTTTCAACATTCCTATCAGGGAGTGACAACAGGGGTTCGCCTACTAAAAAGTGGCCTGGTGTGAGGACCGAGATGTCGTCATTACCATCTGAAGGCAGTGCCGATAGCGGTCTGGAATTTAGACATGCCTCCACTTAAGCTAAAACTGTTGCCATTTCCTCATGTATCAAAGTAGCTTGACCAATAATTCTTTTAAGACGGTTTTTGACAGATCTCACCCCCGATTCCCATAGCCCACCAAAACTTGGAGATCTCGAAGGTATGAAGTGCCAATTACAGCCATTTGTTGCAAGGGATTCCGCCACTTCATCCAACATTGATTTTTTCTCCACGATAAAGAGTCTTTTTAGTTCACTGGCAGCACCAGTAAAATTTGTGGCATTGTCGCTCCAAATATCGGAGCAGCACCCCCTCCTTGCAACAAATCGTCGGAACGCCTATCAAAATCCCTCTGAAGTAAGTTCCGTCACCACTTCCAAATGTATTGCTCGCGTGGCCATGCAGACAAATAGGCATATGTATCCCTTATGTGATTTATAGCCTCGGCCTTTGGAAGTACGTATTTGAATGGGGCCAGCGTAATCTACGCCACTATTCTTGAATGCCCTCATTGGGGTTACCCTTGCTGAAGGTAATTGTCCCATGTCCCAATTGTACCTGTGTCAATCCTTCCGCTTTAACACACGTGACACATCTTCGGTAGCAAGACTTAACCAGCTGTTTTCCCCCCTTAGATCCAATACTTAGTCTGTACGTAACACAATGTTAATTGTGGTCCACCGTGAAGCGTATTATGATGAGCATGTTTCACTATCAACTCTATTAAATGCGACCTCCTTGGTATCAAGATTAGAGATGGGTTTTTACCGGGTATTTTCCCAAATCTGGGTAAATACCCGGGTAAATTCCCGGGTATTTTCCCGATTGGGAAAATATACGGGTATTTTCAATTTAACTTATATAAATTTACTTTATTTTATGTTTTTAGTATTTATTGTTATAGCAGCAAGGTAACTACATCATCTGTGAAAATTTCAGCTCTCTAGCTATCACGGTTCGCAAGCCTGGTGACAGACACATAGATGGACACCGGGCGGATTCTTAGTGGTCTCGTTTTCACCCATTCCCAACTGAACATACGTTATCTCCATACAAATCTCGACGCCATCTTTAGTGTTGTTTCCGGAGGAGAAACAAATACGCCGCCCTGACAAAGTATATATCGTACCTACGGGCTATGTCATCGAGGAACAATATCGAGATAAAGTCGGGGTTTATGCGTTTATCAGGGCGGATGCTTCGGATGTTACGTTTGCGCTGCCTGGAGAACCCCTCCCGAGCCCTCTGGTTAAACGTAGATCCAGATCCACTTCTGCCTCCACCATTTCCACACAGGCGAAGCTAAGGTAACTAGGTTATTTCAACACCTCGGCGAACGCTGTGCTGGTATTTCTTGATAATTTCAATGGTCATACTCTGAGTAGCTGGAACGTGCCATCACGCGTTCGCTCTGTCTCATGATACGTGACGTGATACAAATGGTACGTGAAATTGGGCAGGACAGGTCAGACAATGTAGTAGCTCTACTGCAGATATCTAGGATCAACTGCAGACGAGTTTTCCAGCCCGATAGAATACACATCTGGGTAGCCAGGTTCCTGCAAGTGCTATTTTTCTTCTCTCTTTTTTTTTATACCACTAAGGTGGCAGACAAGCACACGGCCCACCTGAAGGACTGGTGGTCACCGCAGCCTATTAACGTTTGCAACACCAGAGGAGCCACTCTCGCGCTGCCGGCCCTGTAAAAACCTTCTAAGGCCCCTTTTGAAAAACCCCATACTGAAGGAGTTTAGGAAAACCAAGGCAGGGAGATCATTTCACAGCCTACGCGTGCGCTAAGAAAATCCCTATCGGATCTAACCGTGCTTGAACGCTCCGGACGTAAAGTGTGAGGATGAATTTCCTGTCTGTGGCTAGCGGTGCAATGATAGAACGTAGCCGTCGGCATCATATCAAAAAAATCCTCAGAGCGCATGCCATTGCACGGGCGGTAGATCACGCATAAGGAGGCAAAGTCTCTCCTGTCGCGTACACCACCTATGAGTATAGGATCTTTGACAACTCTAACAGCTCACCTATGCACCGAGTCAAATGAACGAAGCTGATATTCAGGTGCCCCGCCCAGAGGTGACAGCAGTACTCCATATGCGGTCGCACTTGCGATTTATAAAGAATCAGTGTTTGCGCCGCATTGAATTACACCGCGCCCTGTTGAGCACTCCAAACTTTTTGGACGCCAGCTTGGCCTCGTCCTCCAAATGACTGCGGAATTGAATGTCACTGGAGATGTCAACGCCAAGGATCCCTATACTTTTGGAGATGGAAAGAGATGTGCCCTGAAATTGCGGCGCTACTGTGATTGGGGTTTTCTTAGCGGTGAAAAAACACGCTTGTGTCTTGCATCTTGGCTATATTTCGGCTCCTCTATTACACGGCTTCCTTTTTTGCAGACTAATGCCGAAGTGCCACAGGGATCTGTGTTGTTTCTTCTGCATATCAATGATATGCTGTCCATTTTAGCCTACTGGGAGTCCTAATTTAGGTATGACGGTTCTTTACGCCCCACGAAAGGGGTCTACTGTATAAGACGAAGAATCGCCCCAGTATCGAGCACAGCCCTCACCTTTAGGACGATTTCGCGAGGTAGATTCTTACTGGACGCGCTCCACGATATGCAGAGAAGTGTAATTCGCATTATCGATTGTGCTGAAATAACGGGAAACCTTGGGCCGTTGGCGTAGCGTATAACTATCGCATCCTTGGCTGCTGCCTACCGAATCTTACGGTAGTTAAGTGTTCTAAAGAACCCACTTAAACCCTCCCTCTCCTTTTCAATCCTGGACAATGCGTGCTGGGCAGAGATGCCTGAGATGAATCTTCTCCAGAACTGTGCGATTCAAAGATAGTTTCTCTCTAGAACCATAAAGAACCCACTTAAACCCTCCCTCTCCTTTTCAATCCCGGACAATGCGTGCTGGGCTGAGATGCCTGAGATGAATTTTCTCCAGAACTGTGCGATTCAAAAGATAGTTTCTCTCTAGAACCATAAAGAGAACGAGTGGCTGAAGAGGAGCCACACTTACTGGGCACGGGAGCTTCAGTAAGTATCTGTGGCGAATACACTGGAAAACCACGGCCCAGTGCCAGCACTGCGGGGAGCGCAGCGAGGATTCAGCGCTGTACACATTGGTGGAGTGCGCGGTGTGGTCAGGTCCTCGTGGCAGGTCTGGACGTGGACGATCTCTCGCTGAAGACCATGGTGCGAGCCATAATCTCCAGCGGGAGTAAGTGGGACTGCGCTGCCTCTTTCTGCGATTTAGGTCATGCTCGTGAAGGAGCGGGAGAGAACTCTCCGACTGTACCGTAAGAGTGGCCCCCAATTGCTAGATAACGCTATAGCTTTAAATGAAATGGGCGGCGTCATTTAGCTGAAAATAATAATTTAAAAAACGTATTCGTAAAGGATTCTCGAATGGGCTTATTTTGTTCGTATCAAACGAAATGTTCGTATGAAACAAAAATAACATATGAACAATTAGGTTAAAGAGGTATTTTTAGTATACCTATTCCATAATTTGTGACTATTTTGTGGTGTCAGTAAGCGTAAGCAGTCGCGATTGCTTCCAATAAAAAGAATGCTAAGCTACCTCAGAAGATTATACTTAAAAAAATACATATCCGTCCATTGGGTTTTTTCCCACATAAAAACCCGGTATTTACCCATAGGTAAGAGGGATATTTATACGATACCTAGCCAATTAGTGACTATTTCGAGGTGTCGGTAAGCTTAAGCAGTCGCGATTGCTTCCCAGTAAAAAGAATGCTAAGCAACCTCAGAAGATTTTACTTAAAAAATAAATACCCGTCCATTGGGTTTTTACCCACATAAATACCCGGTATTTACCCGTTGGGTTTTTTCCCGCCGCCCATGTCTAATCAAGATGGGATGTTTGCGGCTTGCATCTTATTGGGAATGGTCAAGCCTCCCACCCACTCAAAGTACTCCATCATTATCAAAGTAAAGATTCAAGGATCGAAGAGGGCTGCCTTTGGGCAATTTATTTCCCTTTTTTATAGCTGCAATTTCCTCTTCAAAATGTTCATGTTGACATTGTTTTATCACAGCCTTCAATGTCTCTTGAAGTTCTTCGCAGGTAAGAAATCCAGTCACCCTTGATTTAGTCTTACAATTATTGTAAAAACGTTTACAATACTTAAGCACCCTGATCATGCGAGTCAAAGATGAAAATCTTTCCCACAAAGATGTTTCATGATTTGTATGAAACGATTTAATTTTTTCTAAATCCGTTGTTAAGTCCTTAACGGTTTTATAATTAATGCTATCCGCGTGTAAGAAATCCGGGCCTTTAAACCACATGTGTTCCTTCACCAATTCAGATGGATGGAGTCCCCTCGAAGCACAATCAGCGGGATTCTGCTTCGTCATGACATGAGACCAGTTGTGCGAATCTAAATTGGTTACTATTTCTGACACCCTATTTGCGACAAACACTTTCCATCGATTGGGGTGACTGCTAAGCCAAGCAAGCACCACTGTGGAATCGGTCCAGGCGTGTAGATTGGTCTTATCAATGCTCATCACGTTCACTATCTCCATCATAAGTCGAGACAGTAAAACAGCACCACACAGCTCAAGTCTTGGTATAGAGACCTGCTTTATTGGGGCTACCTGGGTTTTCGAGGATATTAGAGATACGTGAACTATCCCCTCTGCTTCTATTACTCGGCTGTAAACAACTGCAGCATATGCCACCTTTGAGGCATCACTAAATCCGTGGAGTTCTACTACCTTGTCATTCGACTTAGTCTCGATCCAACGAGGTATGGAAATGCTTTCGAGCATTTTAAGACCTTCCAGCCATTCATTTTTTAAGTTTTCTGGCACTTCCGCATCCCAATCTAGGCCCGCTAACCACAGCTTCTGAATAAATATCTTGGACACAATAATACTTGGGGCTGCCCAACCAAGAGGATCATAGAAGCGAGATATATCGGATATTATCATTCGCTTTGTAACCACTGAACTCCGTGGAGCAAGCA
This sequence comes from Miltochrista miniata, assembly GCA_933228765.1. NCBI lineage: Eukaryota > Metazoa > Arthropoda > Insecta > Lepidoptera > Erebidae > Miltochrista > Miltochrista miniata. The sequence goes on from OW121765.1 coordinate 10,838,348, forward strand.
TCTTAATTTTGTACCGAAAGGAATCTTCATCACGCTTCCAGGTAAGGCCAACGATTTTTATGATTTCATCTTCCTTTATCTTTAAACCTTCTCTTCCCTTCGAGTCTTTACTTCCTGTCGCCTCTTTTTGTTTCATAGCCTGTAACAATCCTTCGTGATTACTGGTCCATTTCTGTAGGCTAAAGCCTGCTTTGCTCAGAAGAGTGTTCATATCTTCGTACAACCTAATCCCTTCCTCTTTGGTATCACAACCAGTTAGCAGATCGTCCATATAAAAGTCTGTGAAAACCTTGGACGCCGCGTGTTGATACTTTTCAGAGTTATCTAATGCCACCTGCTGTACCGCTTTCACGGCTAAAAAAGGTGCGGAAGCCACTCCAAAAGTTACTCTCAACATCCGGTAATGATTTATTTTAGACGTGCTATCGTCCCTCCAGAGAATTCTCTGGTAATCCATATGCTCCTTTGCCACCTTAACTTGTCGATACATTTTGGCTATATCTGAGGTTAAGCAAATTTGAGGTATCCGCCATCGCATCATTGTATGCCGCAGTTCCGGCTGTGTACTTGGTCCCACAATTAGGCAATCATTCAGCGACATCTGATTACTTGCCTTGCAAGAAGCATCAAAAACCGTCCGTACCTGCGTTGTATCCTTGTCCTCTCTGACAACGGCGTGGTGAGGCAGGTAGATGGCTTTCGGATTGTCGAGCTCATCATCGGGCACTAGCTCCATGTGATTCAGCTCTAAGTACTCTTGCAATACCTCTCCATATTTCTTATTCAAGGCAGGATCTTTGTTCAACCGATGCTCTAAGGAACACAAGCGTCTCTTCGCTATAGCAAGTGAGTTAGTAACTACCGGATTGTCAACCTTGAATGGAAGCCTCACTATATAACGTCCATCTTCTCCTTGCTGTGTCGTTTCTTCAAAGAGTTTTACCGCACGTTGATCATCTGGGCTTAAACCTTTGATTCCCTCTGGAGCCTTCATATCCTCCAGTTCCCAAAATAATTTCAACTGCTCATTGTCGACCTGACAATGCATCATCTGAATACCTTCATGATCATTGACTGAATCATGATTTACCACGCCGGATAGGATCCAACCTAAAGTGGTAGCCTGTGCTATTGGCGACCCTCGCGTTCCCCTTTGTATTCCATCTAATAATATTTTGCAGTATACTTCAGCCCCCAGTAGCACATCAATACGACTTGGCGTATTGAATGCTGGGTCTGCTAGCACTAATTCATGAAGACCATCCCATTCTAGCCACTCGATCTCTCGAGAAGGAAGAAGAGAAGTAATCGACTTCAAGACATAGGCCTTCACAGTATAAGTTACATCGGGGTAGACGCGTGACGTAATCTCGATGTCAACCATAGACCTGGAGATAAGACCACCCTCTCCACCAACTCCCGAAATTTTCCCGCGTACCGGGGCCCTTTTCAGACCTAAAGACTGAACCACGGCCTCCGTTACAAACGATGACTGGGAACCTTGGTCCAAGAGAGCACGAACGATATACCCTTTACCGTTCATAGCCTTGGTGTTCACCAAAGCCGTTGACAATAACACTTGGTTAGGTACCTTTCCTGTAGCGACACCAGAAACTACAGCTTCCGAACTCGATGCAATCGAAGATCCATTCGAGTTTTCCTTCGATGGAGGTACCCCCCCAGTCGACCTACCTTTATCTACCTTTATTCCGCTGGCATCGCCAGAACCTCCCCTCCATTCACCTCTAGGATGTAAGAGCGTATTATGTTTACCTTTGCAGGAACGACATTTGATATTCCGCTGACAGTATTTGGCAGAGTGATTATTTCCCAGACAACAAAAACAAATATTGTGTGATTGTACAAACTCCCTACGAGACTCTACCGACTCCTTCAAAAACTTTTTGCAGTAACCAAGTTTGTGATCCTCCGTACAAAACTGACATTGAGTATCGCTAGTCACATGATGTGACCTAGTATTAACCGATTGATGGCTGGGAGATGTCTTTACATTTCGAATTCGATTTTCAAACGGCAAAAATTCTATAGCGCGATAACGATTAGTTAGAAATTCCTGAAATTGTTCAAACGTCGGTAATTCATCAGTGGTGGTATTATTAGTGACGCTAAATTCCCACTGTCTTCTGGTTTCAGGGTCCAGCTTTGCCGCTACTATATGAATAATTATGACATCCCGACTATCAATGTCTATACCCAACGTTTTCAGATTGGATAAACAATCATTTGTTGTATCGACTAACTCTTTGAGCCCGCTTGAGGTTTCACTTGTGAGATCTTTTTGGCTAAATAATCTTTTTAAAACATAATTACAAACATATTTTTTATTATCATACTTTTTTTCCAATAATTTCCAACACCTAACATAGTTGGCTTCAGCCACTGGTATGTGCCTAAGCAACTGTTCAGCCTCCCCCGACAAATAACCCTTCAAAAAATTTAGTTTTTGGACATTATCAAATTCTTGTTGGTTATGGATAAGAGATCTGAACAAATCCCTGAAAGTGTTCCATTCGGAATACTTCCCTGAAAATGTTGGAATATTTTGTTTGGGCAGCTTAGCTTGACTAACGTGAGAGGAATGTGTTACACTTTTGAAAGATTCCAACAATTCTTTAATTAAACATTTACAAGATAAGTAATCATCCTCAGTTTTAGCATATAGATCTCCTTAATATAGTTGGATTTAGCTAACGTTTTACGAGACGTTTGTCGTAACAAATTGACATGACCATCTACAAATTGTTTCCATAGTTGCTCTAAGTTCTCTAATCTACATTCACCGTAACTTTTATTAAGCCGATCTTTAGGAGTCTTTTTGAAATTAGTAAAAGCTTTGATGACTTTTTTACTCATATCCTCTTGCAACTGTAATAAAGTATCCATAACTAATTCTTCACTTTCCAAAGCCATATTTAATGTTTAAATTTTACTCAAGCAATCTGGGACTGTCCAACAAAATATAAATTCGTTAACCAAGTTCTAAGTCTAAATACTTTTACACAATTTTTTTTTACACAAATTTAACTCAGTTGAACAATTCTAAGTGTAAATTCATTGAAAATTTTCTAAGTGTTTGAAGTTAACTTATATCAAACAAAAATCGGGCATAGGTTCCCCGTACCTCCGTTTTTATCAAAACTATTCTAAGTCCTAACTACAACACATAAAATTATTCTAAGTTAATACAAATCCATAGAAAAGTTAAAGTTAATATTGTAATACATTTAAGGTTCAAAATGTTGAAATTACCAAACAATATATTTTATCAGCTATCGAAAGCTGAAGTAATTTTACACCAAGAAATAAAGTCTGTAATTGCACTGAATGTAAGTGAGGAATTTCTTCAATTTACACAGGCCCGATACACACAAATATAACTTCCAGGAACTAAACTTGATAATTTAAAACGTACTCACAGTTTTTCACCAACACTTCAAATCTCACCATGCACTGGTTACCGCTCCGCAGTACTTCACCAGCACCGCTGTCCTCGCCGCTGTGACCAGGGCGCCTTCCTTCAGCCTCCACGCTTCACCGCACGGTTCCTTCCAGGATACACTCCCGGCTCCGTCTGCAATGCCTGGCGAGGAGCACCGTTGCACCTCCCCCACACCTCGGACCTCGCGTTACCGCCTCGGGTCCGTCACGTTTTCAACCACGGTTACGGCAGCAATCCACTGCCCGTGGGAACCACGTCCAAAATATTCACCCGCCAAAATTTACCCGACTACGAAGGACCATGGACAAGTTCTACCTCGCTCTATGGTCCCTAGGGGTTTGTAGTGGAAAGGGGTTTAATAAAACACCGACATTCCATACCAAGCTGAAAAGGCAATTTTATTAGGGTAAACACCTAAGATCGTCCCACTAAGGAGAATCTTACTATCGCGATTCACAATGACGGCACCGCGCCATCTAGTGGCGTAATAGAAAACAACACAAGTAAACAATAAACTTAGATAAAAATATATAAGTACATAAACGGCATGTACACAAGGTGTTGGTGTTTTATATATATGCAGCCATTTCCATCAAGTGTCATCAATCAACAGTATAAATAACCGAGGCTTTTAATTCGGGAGCATGGCTGCAGACCTTGATTGAGGTTTCAATTGCACTTAATGGCTTTGACCAAGTAATAGTATAGACCGGCCCATCCATACATTAGTTTTGAAGACTCACTTGGTCGTAGTTGGTATTATTGTTACGAAGGTGAAACACGTGTCAAGATAATACATTTTACGCAAAATGCCTTCCTGTACGTTCCCGAAGTGTAAGAACACTACCCTAAATTCGAGAAAAGTATGTGTGCATGTTGTGTCGTTGCTACAATATCGTGTGTGAACTAGTCTCGCTTTCTGGGTTAGTAATGTGATGTGTAATGTGTGTGAATGTAAACGTGGGCTGGTCTATACTTTTACTTGGCCGAAGCTTAATGGACGCTATGCAATTACTTCGTCGGCTTACTCCTCCTACGATCAAAGGACCGTACTTGAGCAATAAATTAGCCATTAGCATTATTATTCCTCACGTAGCATGTGGACTTTCTTTTATTTGTCCAGGTTTGAAAACGTAACAGAAGACAGAGAGTTACTTTCGCATTTACATTTATATGTAGTAGTAGCCATTAGCCATAAGTCCTCGGACATCCTTCCGAGAACTTACCCGGGGCTCCCAACCGTAGCGTAGGCTTTTGGGCGTTACGTGAGGGTTTTTAGTCGGTAGGAGTCCGGCATAGAATCCATGAAGGAATTTCCCTCAAGTAAAATAAAAAAAAAAGTCACTAGCCATAATAATATTGCTCTGGTGTTGCCATCAAATTTAAAGAAACAAATAGATACCTACCTATTAAACAAATTCATCTAATTTAGTGAAGAAAATGAGAAACCTTAATATAGTCCTCAAGTTCGGAGAGTAGACGAACGCCTTGAGGAATATTCACGTTGATATTGATACACAAATCAGCGTACTCCAAATAGGCTTCGAATAATTTTCTGTACTCTCCTGCAATAAACACATGCAACTTCTAGTATGGAATCACACTAGTTTTTATTTTTTTAACTGTTATTATGTCGGTCGGCACATTTCCTTTTTGCTCCGAGTGGCGACGGGGCCCCGTGTGGCAACAGGAAAATGTACAAAATGTCACCACCCCAATTCATCCCGAGGGTGTAGTAAGTAGCGACTAAGGGAATACTTTCGCAAAACGATCCATTGCGTAGAGAAGAAAAACTTGAAATGAAATGTTGTCAGTAAAAAGACAATCGAAAAATATCAACTGCGGGTCGTCACGACTTGCGCCTGCCCATTTCAACACACTTGGGTGAAAAATGTGGGCGTATAATATGCGGATATAAATATGGGCGTGACTAATGTATGTATGTAGGTGTAGTTTGTACCCAAATTCAATTATACGCTTGTGCTATGGGATTATAGATAACTGATATTACATGGATTCTTATTCATAAAACATACTATATGTATACTTATATTATGTTTACATAGAAAATGTGGGTTGTGTAATAACCGAGAATCGAACTGGTCGTGTAAACGCAAGTCTGACAATTGGTTACTTACTAGACCACCGTTATCTAGCCTATGTGCCTACTATTTATTTAATACTTCTTCTTCCTTGATTCTAGCTGTTGCCCACGACTTCGTGAGCTGCATTTTATATGTGATTCTTTGGATTGATATAACTTTTTTATTTATGAACCTATTGACATGAAACAAAAGACTAACCGCAAGGAAATAAAGAAAACTGAATTGCAATCGGTTGAGCAGTTGCTAAGATTAGCGTGCACAAACGTACAGACAAAGAGACAAAAATTCTAAAAATCATTGTTTTGGGTTCTATTGCTTTCATTCTTCAATGTAATATATAATAATATATAATAATCTTTATTGACATAAAATGTTGATACATATAGTTACAGATTCACTGTCTCCTGCGCTAGTGGGAACTGTCTTGCAGGAGACAGTGTTTCCTCCCATCTCACAATGCTCGATTACATGCTAATGTGTAAATACCCAAATAATACATAAAAAATAGAAAATAAAATGTAGCAAAACAAAAAGCAATCAAAATAACATTAGCCATGCAGCCGTGGAGTATTTTATTATATGTGTGTGTGTGTGGTGTGTGAGTGAGTGTGTGTGTGGGTGAGTGAGTGTGTGTGTGTGTGTGTGTGTGTGTGTGTGTGTGTGTGTGTGTGTGTGTGTGTGTGTGTGTGTGTGTGTGTGCGTGTGTCTGTGTATGTGCGCGCGTATATGTAAGTCATCAAATTACTACCGTCAACAAGGTTTCCACTGTTTCATAGTCCAGTGAATTTAACCATGTTACCATTAATTTTGTGAATGCGTTGTTGCTTTATTTAGTAATTTTGTAAATTTTATTAAATTTGTTGTATAAATATGGAGAGAGGAATTTAACATGACGTTGAGCAAAAGTTGTACGGGTACGAGGAACCGGGCAGCGTTCGACCCTTTTGTTTTGCACCGGTAAGTACGGAACAATTTTTCTGTGATATCTACGTAAACTTTCATAAATATACATTTTCCTTACAGACAATACAGCTGTATCTTTATAAAGAGCAGTGGTGGGATATTTATACGGTAGGCGCATAAGTACTTTTAAAATTGCTCTCTGGGCCCTCTCCACCTCCATCATAGCAGATTTTGCCGCACCTCCCCAGGCAACAATACATTATCGAACAATGCCCTCACACAACGCTCTGTAGGTCTGAATAAGAAGTGTCACATCAGCCACTGTGCGCAAGTTTTTGAAGATATAAATCAATCTTCTGATCCTGGTTGTTACAGTCTCCATATGAATATCCCACCTCAAATGGTCATCTAGTGTGACACCCAGATACTTAATGGAGGTAACCTGTACGAGTTCTGCACAGCAACAGTCATCACGATCTTCTTGGCGATTACACGGAAAGGTGTGTATTTTAAGATTTTGTGGTAATTCAAGTTTTCCAGATTCTGATAAACTGAAGCATATATATTTAGTCTTACTTGTGTTGAGTGATAACAGACTGTTTTCTAGCCAGGTAGTCACCTTTGCCACACCACTCTCAGCCAGCTCAAACACATCCTTCCAATTTGGGCCATGAAATATTAGCGCCGTGTCATCCGCAAACATAAATAGATCTAGGCCTTTCTGATGGGTACCAATGCTACACAACTCATTGATATAAATGAGGAAAAGGGTCGGACCCAACGTGCTCCCTTGGGGATTACCATAATTGCAAGACAACTGATTACTTTGATGGTCTGCCAGCCTAACACATTGGGATCTAGAAGACAGATAATCTGTGAACCATTCCAGCGCCACTCCCCTGATACCAAGATTTTCCAGACGCATTAGTAAGATGGGAATGGAAACAGTATCAAAAGCCTTTTGGAGGTCTAAGAAGACCCCCAAACATTTGTCTCTCTTGTCTAGGTATGATACTACTGCTGTAGTTAGAGCTAAAACGGCGTCTTCAGTGGATTTCTGTCCTCTGAACCCAAACTGGTGATCGCTAAGCATTTTATTTTTCTCCAAATATGCGATCAATCTTCTACTTATAACTTTCTCTAGTACCTTAGATAAAGTAGACAATAGGGATATCGGGCGATAGTTTGTGGGTTCATTTCTATCCCCAGATTTAAATATTGGACAGACCACAGCTTTTTTGAAAATTGTAGGAAATACGCCCGTTTCCATGCTCATATTACACACATAGGTAATAGGTGAAGCAAGAGACAAGATGTTCTGCTTTAGAATTTCGCTAGTAATTTTATCCCATCCCGGTGCACTGTGTGATTTAAGTCCTAGAACAATGTCCCTCACCTCGCCCGGATCCGTAGGTATAATTGCAATGGAGCTAAGAGGAGCAGTATCCCGTTTTGATTCACGTGCCAGTTCATGCTCTGATTTGTTCATCGAGTCCTGTATGTGACCAGCCAAGGCTGCTCCAACTCCAGCAAAGTAAGTATTAACCTTGTTCAGAGCCCTGGGAGGTGTATCATCTATACTTAGAAGTTCATCAGCCGATACGCATCCGCTTTTTATGTTACACACATCCTTTATTATATTCCATGTTTCCTTTATATTCCCTTTCGCATTTTGAAGTTTTGATTCATAATATTTCCTTTTTAAATTTTTAATAATTGAGTTGCATATATTTCTATATTTTATGTATTTTTGAGATTTTGATATGTCATCTGTATTCCAAAGTGCAATCCTATGCAACCTATCTCTTCTTCTCATACATTTAACTACTCCTTCGGTTATCCATGGCTTCAGCGGTCTGTTTATGTTACAACTCTTCCTAACCTTTGTGTTGTCTCTAATAATTTTCACCAGCTTAGTTGTTAGAATTTCCGATGCGTCATTGGCACTATTGCTATCATACAAAGCATCCCAGCATTCCTTGCCAATTATTTCATTTATTTTTTTGTAGTCTACTGTATTTTTATTTCGTATCCTATTCATATTAACTACTGTCGAATTTTTAATATATAATGATATAGGACAGTGATCTGTAATTAGTTCATCAAATACTATTGTTTTCCAATGAGAAGAGCACTTAACCATGAAATGATCAATACATGTCTTCCGGTTTCTAGTGGGTAATGTAATACCTTGTTTCAGACCATGTGTGGCCATCAGATTTAAATAACCAAGCGATGCACTTTGTCCAGACAGCGACCTGTTTCGATTTTATTATGTATTGATATTGATGATATTGATTGATTAATTCTTAAAAACTTACCCGCTCCTTTACAATGATCAATAAGTTGAGAGTAAACGTGCTGCAAAATGGAGAGGCACTCGCAATTCTCCATGTCTAACGAGGAGAATGAACGAACTCGCTTTATTTCATGGTATTTTTTATCCATCTTTGGCCATAGGCTTTGTTCTGTAACCAATAAGTAAGTATGTATATAAAAATTTTAATTTATCCAGATGATTATCCTACTCGTACCTTTATGGATATTACTTTTATCGTTCCTCTGTCGAACTATAAAAACCTGGAACGACCTGCCCGCACACGTGTTTCCCTTATCTTACAACAACGGGTTCTTCAAGCGGAGCGTGAAGAGGCACATCACAGGGCCGCCAACTTGAGGGCCACTGTCAGAAGTCTTACAGACTGTTAAAAACAGGCGAGCTCAGAACCTGTGCGCATGGTACCTACTACAATCTCCGTCAGTGCCGGATTAAGCCAGCGCGGGGCCTGTAGCAAATTCTTTTAAGGGGCCATTTTTTTTACGTGAGGGAAAAACCTCATGGATGTTATGCCGGACTCCTACCGACTAAAATACCTCACGTAACGCCCAACAGCCTATGGTTGGGAGCCCCGGGTAAGTCTTCGGAAGGATGTTCCAGGACTCCCAACAGACCTACGGCCGCCACTGCGGCCTCGCCCAGGGGGTGGTTCGGGTGCTATCCCGCGTCTTTGGGGGGTTTCGGGTGTGATCCCGCTTTTAAGAGGGGCGTGCATGAGTTCCTTACGTCACGCTGCCGTCATGGGCAATGCTGACACTCAGCCGTAGTTTCTTCGCCACAGATACCTGTCGAAGCTACCGTGCCCGGTAAGTATCAGTGAGAACCGGTAGGAGAGAGCACCGTGTCTTACCTTCGCACCTTCCATGTCTCCACGGTTTCCTGGTGGAGCAGGGACCGCTGGGCCTCAATTTCTCGAGACACAGGCCTTTGGCCACGCTCCAGCGCCTCCTTGCGCCATCTGAACAGTGACGCAAGGGCTCTCGCTTCCAGGTCCCATGGAGGGGTTCCGGCTAGGAGACATGCCGCATCACCGGAGATCGTGTGGTATCCTCTTATCAGCCTGACGGCCATCGCTCTCTGCGGGCTTAGCAATCTAGCCACATTGCTGGCCGTCAGGGTCTCCGCCCATACGGGTGCCCCGTATAGGGCCATGCTTCGCACGATCCCCAGGTACAGTCTCCTGTAGGGAGCGTTGGGTCCCCTGATGTTGGGCATCAGCCGCGCGAGTGCAGCTGATGTTCCCCTCAGTTTTGGAACCAAACTTCGGAAGTGATTTCCGAAGTTCCACCGGCCATCGAGTACGAGCCCCAGATACTTCATTGAGGCCTCGATGCCGATGCTGACGCCCCCTACCTGTGTCAAGGGGCCCTTGGTTTGCTTTAGGTTCTCAAGTTTAGGGTATTAAATAAAACTGCTGTTAGTGATCATGAGAGAGACAAGTAAATGCGAAAGGCAATTTCTAAGTTTGGGAAACACGATTCTAAAGAATTATTTAATAAAAGTTTTATAAAATTGCTGTTTCAGAGGCTCCTGATTCTTGCTGTCAATAACAGTAGCCACATGTGTATGTGTTTTCAGCAGCTCTGCGAACTGCACTAATTCGCCACCTAGGCTGTTCTCCAAATCATCTTCGTAAGCACTGACCAGACTTGAGGAGTTTTCCAAAATCTCTTGTGTTGTAAGAGATTTTAGCTGTCGAAATACTTCAAAAACACTAGTGATTTTATGATATGCTTTCATACGTTTAGTAAAGCAGACAGTACGTTATCAATAAGGACAATAAACACCTAAAGTTCGAAACGTTGTCCAGGTGTTTGATTTTCAACAAAGTCGTCGAGTGTATTAGAGCCACTGAAATGGTCGTACTTTGTATTTAGCTTGATTCGTCTTGATGTCTGTTGCTGGTATTTTTCACAGTTGGTCAGATCTTTGGCTCTTGTCTCAATATCTGAAAATGTGAATCGCATTGCTTGGACGTCGCCATATAATGATTAATGAAGGGCGAATCCCGTATTAAGGTCTTGATCAGACGACTGCAGCAAAGCACTAATCACTTGCAAGTGTTCAGTACAGTACAATACAGTAGATTGGATCGTGACATTCATGACTGAGTTAAAAAAAATTAAACAGTTCGCCAATACTTATAATCGATATTATATTAAAATCGATTAAAAAAGTACAATCTCAGCCACGTAAACTCGCAAAATAAATGTATACCTATATTAAAAAAAATAAAAGTATTACAGCTTGAAGGGTAGAAACGTACTCAAAACGTAGTATAGATGCTAGTCTAAATATATCGATTGTATTTAAACATTAGAACATTAACGTTAAAAAGTTCGTATCAATCAATCAATCAATCAATTCAGCCTATAGCAGTCCACTGCTGGACATAGGCCTCTCCCAAACCTCGCCACAACACACGATCCTGCGCATTGCGCATCCAATCAATCCCTGCAACAAATATACCCCCTGCCAGATGGAGCGACGACCTAAAGCAGGTCGTCGCTCCATCTGGCAGGGGGTCGTCCTACCCCACGTTTACCGGTCTCCACTCCAGAACTCGCTTGCTCCATCGGCCATCAGTTCTTCTACAAATGTGGCCAGCCCACTGCCACTTCAAAACGCATACTCTGCGAGCTATGTAGACCACTTTTGTTTTCGGACGGATAACATCGTTTCGGATTCTATCCCTCAGAGACACCCCAAGCATAGCTCGTTCCATCGCTCGTTGCGCAACCCCAAGGGCACGGACCAGCCCCACCGTGAGTGTCCACGTCTCGGCACCGTAGGTCATAACGGGTAGAACGCACTGGTTGAAGACTTTCGTCTTGAGGCATTGCGGTATCGGCGAGTAGAAAACCCGACGCAGTTTGCTGAACGCTGCCCAGCCCAAGCGAATCCTTCTGGCTATTTCCTTATCCAGGTTATTTGTTTCCAATGTGATAACCTGACCAAGATAGGTGTACTCATGGACAACCTCAAGCCTCGATCCTTCAACGTATATTGGTCCCGGCACGTCATGCTCATTGAACATGATCTTGGTTTTATCCAAGTTCATGCCGAGGCCAACACGTCGAGACTCTTCACTTAGACTATGCAGCATCCCGCTCAACTGTTCCAGCGTTACCGCTACTAAAACGATGTCGTCGGCAAACCGAAGGTGTGAGATATATTCACCGTTTATATTTACGCCCCACCCATCCCAGTCCAACGACTTGAAGACGTCCTCAAGCGCATTAGTGAAGAGCTTAGGTGATAAAACATCTCCCTGTCTCACACCTTATTAGGAGGAAGGGCATAACGGTACTCCGTTCGTTGAGCAGCCCGCCTGGGGCAGTACCTCCGCCCTGCAGAAGACCGCGGTAATAGTAACCTGACTCCGGTTGGGTTATGTTTTCCGTCGGTTAGCAGGGATCCAGAGCTCATTGGGGTGAATCTGTGCCGGTGACGGTGAGACCAGAGGCTTAATCTGTCTCCATTGGCAGATAGAGGCGCGGAATATTGGTACGGCGGTCAGGGAGACCCGGTGAAACGGTTGACCGCTGACCGCCCGCAGGCTGTACGGAACCCGAACCTGGGGATTACATGATCTCCGCCCCAGGAGGCTGAACCAGCAGCCTGTGTAAAGTCCCTGGTGCGGTGGTCGTGCCGGAGGAGGATGCCGGAGTGGACGCGGCCTCTGCATCGGGGGGGGACCGGGGGCCCTTCCGTACGCCGTGCCAATCTACCGCACTACCTCTGCCTGCCTTTGGTTAGTTAGAGTCTCGCTTAGTCTCTTGCGCCACCGGCACACAGGCACCTCTTCACTTTTTTAACCCCCCTTTTTAAAAAAAAAAACATGGCTAAAGGAAAAAAGACAAGAAAAGTATACACAGCGGCTTCGTCGTCCACACTTTACATGGACCTTTGCAACATCAGAGGTATGCACAAGAACCTCAACGTAGTCCACCACCATCTGGAAACTGCGAAGCCGACCCTTTTTTTCCTGACGGAGACGCAGATTTCATGCCCGGGCGATACATCCTACTTAATGTACCCTGGCTATAAGCTTGAGTACAACTTCAAGCCGAAAGCCGGGGTATGTATGTACGTCCGTGATGATGTCTGCTGTCGCCGTCTTACAAGCCTTGAAGACAGGGACCTGTCTACGTTATGGGCGCGCGTGGATCACGGGGGCCACACCCGGATCTACGCGTGCGTGTACAGGTCTCACAGCGGTAACACGGACACAGTTCGCCTTTTTGACCACCTGCAACAATCGACTGACAAGGTGATTGAGCAGTATCCTTCTGCGGAGATTGTGATTCTGGGGGACTTCAACGGTCATCATGTTGACTGGTTGGGCTCCCGGATGACCAACTTTGCGGGGAACGCTGCACACGAATTTGCCCTGACCTATGGGTTCTCCCAACTGGTTAAATCCCATACGAGGATACCAGATAAGGAGAACGAGCATAGTGCATTGCTGGACCTCTTGCTGACAACGCGTCCGGATGGATACAACGTCTTAGTGGATGCTCCGCTCGGATCGTCGGACCACTGTATCATTCGGGCGCATGTGCCCCTCGCAAGGCCTGAACCACCTCGGCCCAAGGAGTGGCGACATGAGTGGCACTATAAGTCAGCAGACTGGGATGGACTGCGGGAGTTCTTCGCGTCGTACCCGTGGAGGCGGCTTTGTTTTGCCTCAGACGATCTGGATTCCTGCGCTGCAGCAGTCGCTGAGGGGATCTTGGAGGGCATGGAGTGCTATATTCCCAACCGCTGGATCCCTGTAGGAGCAAAAAAGCGACCGTGGTTCAATCGGCTCTGCAGAGAAGCTTTGATGCTGAAAGAATCTGCCTACAGAGCCTGGACCACGGCTCGTGCAAATTCAGATCCTAACATCTCTGAGGTGAAACGCAAATTAAATGCCGCCTCGAGGGCCAGCAAAAGAGCAATTGTCAGGGCAAAATTCGATTTCGTCGGCAGAATTGGTGAGCGGCTAGCAGGGTACCCTTCAGGGAGTCGTGAATTCTGGTCGCTTGCCAAAGCTGCCGAGGGAAACTTCTGTCAGTCAGGTTTACCACCTTTGCTTAAACCCGACGGTAGTCTGGCCCAGAGTGCCAGGGAGAAGGCCGACCTTTTGGGTTTTCTCTTTGCCTCTAACTCGAACATGAGCGACGGGGGTGCTGTACCGCGGGACGTTCCGTGGTGTGGAACTTCCATGCCGGAAGTTAAATTTACGCAGCGGGACGTCCGGCGGGAGCTTCGTTCTCTGGACGTTCATAATTCGAGTGGGCCAGACGGTATACTCGCGGTAGTACTTAAGCAGTGTGGTCCAGAGTTGTGTCCGGTACTTACACGTCTTTTCTCGCTTTCTTATTCCATGCGACAAGTCCCGGCGTCGTGGAAGATCGCGTATGTGCATCCTGTGCCCAAGAAGGGTGATAGGACCGACCCGGCCAATTACAGGCCTATAGCCGTCACCTCACTAGTGTCTAAGGTGATGGAGCGTGTAATTAATACACAGCTCCTGAGGTACCTTGAGGAAAACGACCTGCTCAGTGACCGGCAGTACGGTTTCCGTCACGGTCGCTCAACGGGCGATCTTCTCGTGTGCCTCACACACCGATGGGCGACGGCTATCGAGAGTAAGGGCGAGGCTCTAGCAGTGAGCCTCGACATTTCTAAAGCCTTTGACCGGGTCTGGCACCGTGGTCTTCTTAAAAAATTGCCCTCCTACGGACTGACCGAGAGATTATGCGGATGGGTGTCCAGCTTTTTGGCCGATAGAAGCATCAGGGCTGTTGTCGACGGCAGCTGTTCTGACTGCATGGCCATAAACGCTGGAGTACCGCAAGGCTCAGTGTTGTCCCCTACCCTGTTTCTGCTGCATATCAATGACATGTTGTCTATTGACGGCATTCATTGTTATGCGGACGACAGTACAGGGGACACTTGTAACACAGGCCGTCCTGGTATCTCTCGGGACGCAGTGGAGGAAAGTCGTGAACAGCTTGTGTCTGAAATCGAGGCTACTCTTACTAGAGTGTCCGATTGGGGTAGACAAAACCTTGTCCAGTTCAATCCCTCCAAGACACAGGCGTGTTTCTTCACCGCTAAGAAAGCCCCAATTACTGTAGCGCCACGATTCCAGGGCACATCTCTTTCCATCTCTAAAAGTATAGGGATCCTTGGTGTTGACATCTCCAGTGACGTTCAGTTCCGCAGTCATTTGGAGGACAAGGCCAAGCTGGCGTCCAAGAAGCTCGGTGTGCTCAACAGGGCGCGGCGGTACTTTACTGCGGCGCAAACACTGCTTCTCTATAAGTCGCAAGTGCGGCCACACATGGAGTACTGCTGTCACCTCTGGGCGGGGGCACCTGAATATCAGCTTCGCCCATTTGACTCGGTGCAAAGGCGAGCTGTGAGAGTTGTCAACGATCCTATACTGACAGGTGGTGTGGAACCTCTTCGCGACAGGAGAGACTATGCCTCCTTATGCGTGTTCTACCGCCTGTACAATGGTATGTGCTCCGAGGAATTGTTTGACATGATGCCCACGGCTACATTCCATCATCGCACCGCTCGCCATAGACAGGGATTTCATCCTCACAGCCTACGTCCGGAGCGTTTGAGCACGATTAGATCCGGTAGGAGTTTTCTTCCGCGCACGCTTAGGTTGTGGAATGATCTTCCTGCCTCGGTTTTCCCAAACGCCTACAGTATGGGGTTCTTCAAAAGGGGTCTAAGAAGGTTTTTACAGGGTCGGCAGCGCGAGTGTGGCGCCTCTGGTGTTGCAAACGTTCATAGGCTGCGGTGACCACCGGTCCTTCTGGTGGGCCGTGTGCTTGTCTGCCACCTTAGTGGTATAAAAAAAAAAAAAAAAAAAAAACACCTATGCGCAGTGCTATGGGATTGGTCCTCTTATCGTCCAATCGGACGGTCATGGTAGCGGTATCATACAAACATCTCAACACATCGATATATCGCCAATCGATACGACACCGCTGCAGAGCTTCCAGGACTGCCCAGGTTTCGATAGAGTCGAAGGCTTTCTCGTAGTCCACGAAAGCCATACACAGCGGCTGATTGTACTCGTTTGTCTTCTGTACAATCTGCCGAACAGTATGGATGTGGTCCACGGTACTAAAGCCTTTTTGAAACCCGGCTTGCTCCTTTGGCTGGAACTCGTCGAGTTTCCCAGCGAGGCGATTTGTGACTACTCTCGAGAACAACTTGTAGACATGGCTCAGGAGTGAGATGGGTCTGTAGTTCTTCAGTAAGGATTTGTCACCCTTTTTGAAGAACAGAGCCACCGCACTCCCGCTCCACGCTTTGGGTGTCTGACCCTGCTGGAGGACGGAATTAAATATGCTCGTAAGCTCTCTAAGGATCGGAGTCCCACCCGCTTTCAGGAGCTCAGTCGTAATTCCGTCCTCTCCAAGAGATTTATTTCCAGCGAATCGAAACGATTTTGAAGTTCCAATTGGAACTTTTCGGATCCCAGTGACGTCTGGAGCGCAGTAGGTCGGAGGGTAGGCTTCATCATCCGGGCCCTTTCGGCGCGGAAGTCTAAATTTAGAGATGCTCGTACAAGTCGGTGATCACTGCCGGTTTTAAACCTATTAATCACAGAAACATCTCCAAATATAAACCTCCTGTCCGTTATGAAGAAGTCTATCTCGTTCCTAGTGACCTTGTCGGGGCTTCGCCAAGTCCACTTCCTGTGGGGATTCTTCTTGAAGAAGGAGTTCATCAAGAAGAGCTCCTGGGACTCGAGAAAGTTGACAAGCATGTGCCCCCGGTCATTTCTCCGCACGACGCCAAAAGGTCCGATTTTCGTTTCGCCGCGTTCTTGTACTCCCACTTTGGCGTTGAAGTCCCCCATAACAACGTTGTAGTGAGCCTTGGCTAAGTTCGTATAATACCTACTTATTTTTACAATTTAACGGGACGAAATCGAGTTTTAGATTTACAAGTGGAAGTGAAGCATAGCCTAAGCCAGTGGCGGGCAAACTTTCTTAATGGGGGGCCAGAAAAATTAAGAAATTTCAGTGGCGGGCCAAATTTGAGTGAGCTTTTCCGTAATTTCATGGCCGAAAAAGTCTGTACGCACACATACGACGATGCAAACATCGCCATAACTGTCTATTAGCTGGCTCCTTCACATATGCGTATATTGTTTTGTTAAGTGGAATCTATATAATACTACTGAACAGTCAAATTATGATAACTCGTGTCGAAGGATCATCGGCGGGCCGGATTAAAAGGTTTCGCGGGCCGGAGCTGGCCCGCGGGCCGTACTTTGCGCATCACTGGCCTAAGCGCTTCGCGTTTAAGTCGTGCAAGATATTTCTCCTATCTAAATTAATATTTTTTTATTACGGTCAGACAGGCGTTGGAGTGCGGGGCCCCCAAATTCGCGGGGCCCGTAGCATTTGCTACTCTTGCTACGTGGCTAATCTCCGCTGCACTGATCTCCGTACCGGCTGGTAAGCACTTTTTAGTCAACTATCTTAACCATTCCCTTAGTAAAATATGAACGAATAATGTTTATAAAGTTTCGATATTATATTAATCTCGGTTCCGCTATTTATACAGATGGCGATGGCGTTCAAAAATGTATTAAAAACTATCTAATAAATTCTTTACTGCTACAAAATGGTAGGTATAATTAGATATCACCTCCTTTGCCTAAGATACGACTTATTAGAGTTCCCTCAGTTTCCAGTAACTGGTAGCTCATGTCACCAGGTAACTGCAAAAAAAAAACGCGAAAAATTGATAAAAAGTGCTAAATCCTAGCTTTGAGAACGGCAATAAGACATGTCTGGGTATCTCTACTGACCCCCTGCCTCCCAGTTTAATATACTTACCTAATTTTTAGCACATAAACCTGGAGCGAGAGAAAGACTAACTAACACTACAGGGTGTAACATTCGGAGCGGTCAGTATGGGCAAGTTTGTAAAATTAAATAAGTATAAGACAAACTTAGATCTGCTTTTAGGAACCATGTAATTGATTTTTAGAGAAAAGAAGATCTGCATACCTACATAGATTTGTAACATTTGCTACTTTTGACCTACAAAATCGATATTCAAATAAAAATTATGTAAGTTTCATTTTTCAAAACTACCGGGTTCGATTCCCTTACTGTGCAAGAGCTTTTTTTTAAACCAATGTATGCAGATCTTCTTTTCTCTAAAATCGATGACATGGTTCCTAAGAACGGATCTATGTATGTCTTATATTTACAGACTTCCCCATACCGACCGCTCCGAATGTTACACCCGTATAACAGCATCAGCAAAGTAGAGCCCGCATCGCTTGCTTTCAAGGAACCTAAATTTATATACCACTAGCGGACGCCGTAGTTCCCGTGGGAACATGGGAATAAAATATAGCCTGTGTTACCCGCGAATAGCGTAACTTCCCAACAGAGAAAGAATTTTTCAAATCGGTTCATTAGTTTCGGAGCCTATTCGATGCAAACAAACATTCAAATCTTTTCTCTTTATAATATTAGTTTAGGACTAAGGCACGGCGTACGGCCATTAGGACTAAACTGAATACCTTGGCCTCCATTAATAGAGGAAGATCCCAGAGCCCCCAGACGTCACTCATTTTCTGATGGACAAAATATGTACGAGTGATTAGTGGTGGGGTGTACTATGATCATATGACTAGTTGCTACCTTGGCCAGACGGCCAATTTTCTGGTAGCAATTAATCAAGGTACATAAAAACACTGCTCATGTCACTTAAATTCTGATAGCTGATTTTAACATATATTTTACACAATATCGTTAAAAATCAGTATTCGTTACTCCCAGACATATGCGGTCGGCGGTTTCACCTTACAGACGCTTCAAAGCTCTGAAAAAAATTTATTAAGGTCACTTATTTTCTGATGCTTGATTTTTATATATGTTATTCAGACAACGGTTTTAAAACGTTTTGCAAACGGACAGACCGATCCAAGGGGCCAAACATTCCCCAGACCCAATTTTAATGTCGCTGAGAGTATGGGCGCGGGCATTATCCGTGCGTATTATGCGTATATTTAGCATGTCTAATCGAAGTCGGAATTAATATTTAAATGTAAATAAAAATGAATAAGTACCTATTAGTAATTAACGCCTGTCATTTTAAAATTTACATTTTTGTATTTGTTTTATTTAATAAAGACTTAAGTTTTAAAGGTTATAATTTGAAAATAACGTAAATAATCAAAGACTAACTTTGAGAAAAGTGCTCGTCTGACCGCAATCCATACTATATACTATATATTATACTATATACAATATATACTATATATACTATATCCATACTAATATTATAAAGCTGAAGAGTTTGTTTGTTTGAACGCTAGGATCTCAGAAACTACTGGTGGGATTTCAAAAATTCTTTTACAGTTTGATAGTTCATTTATCGAGGATGGCTATAGGCTATATAACATCACGTTAAGACGAATAGGAGCGGAGCAGCAATCAAGAATGTTTAGAAAACGGGGAATATTTTTACCATCTGAGAGCTTCCGAGGCGTACGCTGCCTAAATGGTTTAAGTTACGTAAAAATTGTATATTACAAAATTGTTTCTCTTAAAAAGTTCTATAAAAAAGTCCGCGACAGCATATGTCTATCTTTTAAGGTTTGCTCACAATAAAATTATTTGTCTTTCTTTTAAGGTGAGCTCACAATATTATCAAACTGAAGAGTTTGTTTGTGCTAGGTTCTCAGAAACTACTGGTTGCATTACAAAAATAATTTCACAGTTTTTTAGTCCATTTATTGAGGCTGGCTAATGGCTATATAACATCACGCTTAGACAAATAGGAGCGGAGCAGCCATGAATAATGTTTTAAGAACGGGAAAAATGTATTTCTTTTCTGAGGTTTCATTGCGTACGTTGCGTAAATGGTTAAAGTTACGTAAAAATTGTGTACTACAAAATGTTTCCTCTTAAAAATTTACAAAAAAAAGTCCTGAACAGCAAATGCCCATCTTTTAAGGTTCACTTACAATAACCTTCACAATAATTTTTAAAATATGAGCGACGCAACTCGACTACGCGTCGGAAGTAAACGTTTTCTGCAGCAGTAGCCAATCAACTGAAAGATAATACCGGCCAAGTGCGAGTCGGACTCGCACACGATGAGTTCCGTACCAAAAAACGGACAAAAATAAATGTGACGGAAAACATTATATCACTTCAACAAAGTTTTGCGGGTCAACTCTAAATGAATATAAGCGACGCGACGGGAAAATTATATCACTTTTTACACACATTATTAAAACCTACAACCCTCTATTAAATATACCTAAGACACGCGACGAGTGTAAAAGCGACGGGATTATATTACCTACTTAAAATATTAATACTATACCACTCTCTTTGTCACTCTCATTTGACGCAAACGAAGTTGCGCGGGTCAGCTAGTAATTTATAGAATTGTGCCTTACAAACTGTTTTATGACTTTTTTTTTTAATCGAATTAATTTTAATTTTTTAAAGTAAATATCAAGAGGTTTACAAAGTATTAATAATTTAATTAAATAACAGCAACCTTTTCAAATAATTATTTATTGGTAACGAACCTTAGCCCGAGGAAAACACTGATGTACAAGATGACGATTTAGATATTCGATATCAAGATTGACTCGATGATGAATTACCTGACTTCAACGACGATGACAATGAAACAAAATATTTGTCCTATTTTTTGTAGTTTTTTAAGGTTTGTTACCAATAAATAATTATTTGAAAAGGTTGCTGTTATTTAATTAAATTATTAATACTTTGTGAACCTCTTGATATTTACTTTAAAAAATTAAAATAAATTCGATTTAAAAAAAAATCATTAAACAGTTTGTAAGGCACAATTCTATATTTATTGCGGTCAGACGAGCACTTTTCTCAAAGTTAATCTTTGATTATTTACGTGATTTTCAAATTATTACCTTTAAAACTTAATTCTCTATTAAATAAAACAAATATGAAAAAGTAAATTTTAAAATGACAGGCGTTAATTACTAATAGGTACCTACTTATGCATTTTTATTTACATTTAAATATTAATTCCGACTTCGATTAGACATGCTACATATACGCATAATACGCACGGATAATGCCCGCGCCCATACTCTCAGCGACATTAAAATTGGGTCTGGGGAATGTTTGGCCCCTTGGATCGGTCTGTCCGTTTGCAAAACGTTTTAAAACAGTTGTCTGAATAACATATATAAAAATCAAGCATCAGAAAATAAGTGACGTTATAATATACGTAAATTTTTTTCAGAGCTTTGAAGCGTCTGTAAGGTGAAACCGCCGACCGCATATGTCTGGGAGTAATGAATATTGATTTTTAACGATATTGTGTAAAATATATGTTAAAATCAGCTATCAGAATTTAAGTGACATGAGCAGTGTTTTTATGTACCTTGATTAATTGCTACCAGAAAATTGGCCGTCTGGCCAAGGTAGCAACTAGTCATATGATCATAGTACACCCCACCACTAATCACTCGTACATATTTTGTCCATCAGAAAATGAGTGACGTCTGGGGGCTCTGGGATCTTGGACCATAAGTTTAGTTTACATTCGAGGATCTAAGGTTTATCAGCCCACGTGAGTATCAGCTGTTGGGTGTCCTGGGACATCCTTCTGAGGGCTTACCCGGGGCTCCCAACCATAGGCTGTTGGGCGTTACGTGAGGTTTATTAGTCGGTAAGAGTCCGGCATAGCATCGATGATGGATTTACCCTCACGTTAAAAAAAAAGACATCTCCACTGGGCGGTCGTCCGGTCCGCCAGCCGCCATCCCGCTACCGGCTGTACCTGGGATTCCCGCCCATAGGCCAGTTACATACCTATCTACGGCACCGTGCTGTTTTTGTAGGAGTTCCCTACGGATGGCATGGATGACTATAATATATACCTACGAATTCACACTAGAATTCGGGACTTGACGCCGAAATACTTTTTACTTATATGCAATCGGACATGTTGCAGCACCCGTGGACGCCGTTGGAGTCCTACCGCGACCACGCATATGAGTGTCAAAACACCGATAGTCTAAAAATACTATTTTGGCAATTACCGAATATTCAGAAGTGGTGTCCTCGTCGCCGACCATTTTTGCTTCAGCGCTAAGGGCGCATATCTGTCGTCGCGTGCGCTTCAAATCTTCACTCTCCTCTACGAGACCCTGTAATTTATTTTATTTAGAGCAGCTCTATTAATCTTGATATCACTATTACACATACATACGTATAACGTACTAGCGGACGTCACGCGGTTTCACCCGCGTAGTTCCCGTTCCCGTGGGAATACGGGAATAAAATATAGCCTATGTTCCCCGCAAAGAGTGTAGCTTCCCAACAGTGAAAGAATTTTTCAAATCGGTCCAGTAGTTCCGGAGTCTATTCGTTACAAACAAACAACCAAAAAAACAAATCTTTCCTCTTTATAATATTATTAGTATAGATAATACACCATGGACACGCCTTTATTCTTCTCGACGAATGATTACGATTTCTATATTATCCTTTTTACGAAGGGGTAAGAGAGGCTTATTAAATGCTCACATATCACCTTTTTTAGAATTTGACGCATGTCATGGTGGTGAGCCGTATTGTGGTATTTAAATGGACAGGCGCAGGTCGTGACAGCCTGCTGTTGAATTTTTTAAGCCTTCAACTTGGCTTAACGACTGCCATTGTATTGACAACCAGGACCAACAACTTGAAAATGATAACCAGAAATGGGAGTGTGTTGCTTGCTCCTCATTCGAGCTAAGCATTCATTCAAGGAGTGACAAGAAAATACCTAGACTAATTGCTAAACCTGGAAGAAGTGGCTGTGGTGACCAGGTGGGTATTTTTTATTCCGCGCAAACGGCTAAGTGGGTATAATATGGTATACTTACACTATAACATCGCAGACCAAGCAGTTTTTCGAAGCATCCAGAACCACAGCTAAGGCAGCGTCTCGTGTAGCGCTCTAAATACAGCAATGCTCGCGAGTGAAAGTCATGCTGTGGGAAAAAAAAAACTTATAGAACTGAGAAAATTAATCGTATTATAGTGACTGTCTGTTTGTCTATGGATGGTATAAGGAGTATAAGTATGGCAAATGGCGTCAAAGATAAGTGGCAGATCATTGCTCTGGTTAGAGAAATTTGGGACGAATTATTACTTTATTAGATAAAGATCCCGTCTGAGTAGGTATAGCATTGTTAATGTATGACATAAAAGTAAAATAACCAACCTTCTGTGTCTCAGTCAACAATTCGTAAGTGGTAGTTCTGAACAGAGTGTGTCGAAACTTCATGTACCCACAAAAGGCATACATCGGCAGTGTGTTGCAACTTGCTATAATACAATACAAACATGTTATAAACCACAATAACGACGGACACAAATAGTAGACAGGGGTTGTTTTTGAACCCACATACATACATATGTCGCAGAACCAAGATAATTAATGACTCTAATTTTACTAAAACGCCATCTCTTATCAATTTTGGAAACGTCAAGCAGTTCGCTTGAGTGAGGTCGATACAGAAGGTGACGTTGTCAGCCTGACAGATGTCAGTTGTCTATGTGTGTGTTGTGTCATCTTGGAGAGGGGATGTGCGCTGTGCGGAGCGCACAGACCGGACACTTTCGAACGAGACGTGGTAGAGAACAGTCACTTTTGGAAAAGGGCTCGTTGGTGATGGTCACCTTTCTGTATCGAACTTACTGCGTTTCCATCCATTTTAATCCGCGTGGTTAACTGTGATTTTTAAGTTTATTGTTTGTAAGTGAATAAACTAGTACCAGTGCTAAAGGATTGTAATCTTATTTCGTGCCTACAACTTGCTGATAGCGGCTCCTGACAACAAATTAACCCACGCAGTTCGTCCTGACTCCGACACATATATATAATCACGCCTTTATCCTCGAAGGGGTAGGCAGAGGCATAGTATACGCACACATTTCACCTTATGATTTTATGACTCACGTAATAGGTGGTGAGCCCATTGCCACGTTGAAATGGACAGGTGCAGGTCCCCGCGACCCGCAGTTCAAATTTTTCAAGACGCCAGGGCGCCGCGCCCATAAGGCCATCAACTTGGCTTAACGATTGTCATTTTACTGACAACCGGGTTTCATTTCGAGTTTTCTTTCTCTACGCAATAAGTTTTGCTGAAGTGTTCCCTTAGTCGCCTCTTATGACACCCTCGGGATGTATTGGGGTGGCGACATTTTGTACTCCTACCCGCCGCAACACGGGACCCCGTCGCCACCGCAATAATGGCAACAAATTCAGACGTAGACGTATGTATTTAAGATTGGTCGCTCTAAAGACAAACTTTCTGTGAAAAAAGACCTTCAAGACTCCTTTTGAAAAACCCCATACTGCAGGCGTTTAGAAAAACCCCTATTTGGGGTATCGCCGCTAGGCTCAGTCACAGAGCGGAAACTTCAGCTTGAATGTGTGCGTGTGACCAATAATGCTAAGAAAATGTTCCCTCAACATGTCTGTCAACTATTATGCCCGCCTTCCACTGCGAGCGAGTCGGACCCATTAAGGACTCCGCTATACTCGTAACGACGATTTTCATACATGTCCTTCCACCAAAGCGGACATGACATGTATCGAAAATCTTCGTTACGAGTATAGCGGAGTCCGTAATGGGTCCGACTCGCTCGCAGTGGCAGGCGGGCATTATGACAGCTGTGGCGTGGTAGGGAGTTTCCTATCTGTATGTACCTAATACTATTATAATTATTATCGTCGGCTCAGCTAACGGTTAACGGCAAAGCTAAGGTCTTCAATTTCTGATCGACGATTTAGTGTAAACTCAGACTGTTTTGTATTTTGGCGATTTGTACTATAATAAGAGGATATTGCGAAGCAAGAAGAGGGGAGAGCTTGGCCACTATCAATTGTGGAGAGTGAGAGTGACAAATCTGAGGAGTAGATGAGAGGCATTTTAACCTCTGTGGCGCAGTCGGTAGTGTAACCGCCTGCCGCGCTTGAGGTCCTGGGTTCGATTCCCGGGTCGGTCCAAATATTTGTGCGATTCACAAATGTTTGTTTCGGAGTTTGGGCGTTTCTATATATAATATGTATGTATTTAGAAATACACATATAAGTATGTCTATCAGTCGTCTAGATCCCATAGCACAAGCTTATATTAGCCTAATTTGGGCTAGATGTTGTTGTGTGAGAATGTACATACACAAATAAAATTTAAAAAAGACGCTGTATGCATACTCACGTGGTCGTCTAGTTCCTAAACACGCACAGTATGGCGGCTTCGGATCAGGTAGTGCGGGTGCGGGGTGTATCAACACCAATGATGTGTCCCGAGTGAAATCGCCGCCTTCGCATTCCAATACTCTTATTGAGAAGAGTTTGGCCACCGCTTTTCACAGATAAAAAAAGACACAAATTTAAAAAGGTGAAATTTGTGTGTTAATAATTTGTCTCTGCCTACCCTTCGGTGATAAAAATGTGACTATATGAATACACCTACAGGTATATACTGTAAAGGAAGAGATAGAGCACAGAATAAAGACTTACAGAAACCGAATTGAGGCACACGAAAACAGCTTAGCCTCAGCTCTAAGCAAACTACCACAAAAGAAAAGGCTCAAGCGAATTCATATGGACCTTTCCAGTGACAAAATAGAAAGAAATAAATTGAAGAGAAGTAGATTCTTCATTGGAAGAACAAACTTCACCCTCCAAACCACCCTAGAACAAATCTGCTAATGGTTTGTTAAACCAATCGCAAAATACGACCAGGAGAGAAAAAAAATGGATACTTACTTTACATTCACGCCTTTATTACCGAAGGGGTACGCAGAGTTGACTGCGATGCCTAGTTTCACTTATTATACCTACACGTTTTGTACCACGTAACCTATTGCCGTGTTGAAATTAATTATGTTGATGGTTGTAACGACCCGCTGTTAAAATTGTTAAAGCAGACCAATAAACCCTTTAACTTGGCTTAACCCCTATCATGGTGCTGATAAACGGGACCAGCGGCGCATCGAGCCTTTCCAAGCAAAAAAAAAATTCTAAAAGTGGTAGTCACAACTTAAACAGTCTTCATTTGAACACGGCACAAAGCTCACTAAATATTTAATTGAATTGAAATATACAGTAGATAAAAAGATAAGGTAAAATGTGGCCACATAATAAATAAACCTCTGTCTACTTCTTCGGAGATAAATGAATAACTTTAAGTAGGTATCTTACTAATATTATAAATGCGAATGTTTGTGAGTGTGGATGTTTGTTACTCTTTCACGCTCGAACGACTGAACGAATCTGGCTGAAATTTGGTACAGAGATACATTCTAGTGTGGTATAATACATAGGCTACTTTTTATCCCGGGAACAAGTTACTACGGGAAGCGGGAACGGGACAAATTTTACGCGGGAGAAACTGCGGGCATCAGCTAGTAAAGTATATTTCTATTCTATTCCATAACAAAAATGCATCGAATACCTTCAGCAAACTTCTTATGCGAGTTACTCTGTAGCAAATGTAGCAACATTCGTCTGGTGAACACGTCGCCAAGCACCGAACCACATTTCAATAGCATCTTCTCGAAGGGGTTCAATGAGTCGTATATTTTTAATATTATTGCTGAAAATATATTTTAAAAAATAGCTTAATAATAACCTTCTCTAATGTTTTTTTAATCTAGACGCTAATGTAAATACATCAACTTTAATATAAATTTGGCTATTGTTCAAATTATAGAATGGTTATAGATTTTTCCTATACTAAAGTGCCGGCTGACGGCTATAGGCTTGCTCCAATAACATGGGCTTGTTATACTTTCATATATGTAATTTACAACTGTTCAGGAATTTTCGTAAGCAATTGGTACATGGATTTGAAGAACTACAGCAAATGAAAAACTATATTACCATCCATAGTAATGTCAACATTCATATTATCGAAAGTATAAGATTCAGGAAGCACAGCCATCTGAATAATTTCCTGGTCTCGGCCTTCAAAATCATCTTGTTTGTAGTTGCTCGAACTGGTACGACTGTAGTCGGTCTGAAACAGAACAGGGGATGAGGTCTGCTATTTCAATTGTATCCGAACAGAATCGTAATCGAAGCTCAATATAAAACAGACTCCTTGGTCACGGTACAATTTGACAGTTTTAGTCCGTAAGACTTCTTACAGTGTTCCTCAAGTTGGCGGCCCTGTGGTGTACCTCTTAACGCTCTGCTTGAACACTCTGGATTTAAATAGGGAGTAACGCGTGCTCGGGAGCTCGTTCCAAGTGTTTAGGGTTCGCGCCGCGGTGGTAGTCAAAGTCTGGAATCCTGGTACATTCTTCCGAGGGCTTACCAGGGGCACCTGGTCATAGGCAGTGGTAGGGCATCGTTTTTAGTCGGTAATAGTCTGGCCTACCATCTATGTACGATCCACACGTAAGAAATTGGTTGGACAAAAAAAAGATCTTTTAATCGCTCAGTTCTGGCGAAGATACCAACTTACCAAAGAAGTATTTCCTTTAACCAAAGGATCATCGCTGTGCTGTATATCATTGCCCTTTTGGAGTAAAGTCGGTGATGGAGTGACAGCGCCTAGTTTCTGTGCCTCAATCCGACTGATAGTCACAATATTGAGCGCTTCTCGTTGTACTAGCGATATCACGAAGTTTTGTATCAGACCTGGTAGACCACCGCTGGCACTCTCGATAACCCTAAAATGGATAGTGTATTGGACATCAACCATACTTTGAAAAAATGTTTGTCTGATATATTCGTACATACTAAGCTATCTTATTTGCAATGCAAGAGGTACTTACAGCTTTGAAAAAGAACAGATAAGTTTTTTTTTATATTTAGCACGCCAAATTGACGTCACCACCAGCCCGATGGTAAGCCGTGGCGCATCTAGCGATTGGGGGCCAGTCTCACAGTCCGTAAGACTTTTGACAGTGGTCCTCAAGTTGGCGGCCCAGTGATGTGCCTCTTCACGCTCCTCTTAAAGAACTCGGGATTGTAAGATGAGGGAACCAATAAACTACTCCTACTTCAGAACAAATATTATATATATGCAAAAGTAAGAAACTCTGTTAGTAAAACTGTCAGTTACACTTTTAGACCCGAACCACTGAATCGATTCTGACGATAAGGGTAACATTGGCATTAGGCTTTAGCTACCCTTTACCGCGAGAAATGTTTCAAATGGGTTGAAATTAGGAAATGAGATGAAAATTCGTATCCGGAAAACCTATACAAGCAGACTTAGTCATAGGTAATAAACTAGTTCAATGAAAATTGTTCTAATAAAAAATCTACTGAAAATAGTGAATTACTTTTCTAGATCCGAAGGTATAGCCTGCACATCTAAAAGTTGACAGGCTAAGGCTGCGTGGTAGCATCGGCTGATACCCTTCAATGGTATGTTCACTATCATGTTGTTTTTGAGGCAGTTTTGTGCAACCGCTGTGGAAGAATACACTGTGTTTTGTAACATCATTTAGCATACATACATAGAGGTATAGTATACGCCCACATTTTACCTTATAGTTTTATGTCCCACGTGATAGGTGGTGAGCCTATTGAAGTGTTGAAATGGACAAGCTCAGACGCGCAGGTCGGGACGACCCACAGTGGAAATTTTGGGGTTCCGACATTTTGTACTCTTTCCCGTTAACACACGGGGTCCATTTAAAAAGTGATTAAATAATAGTCCCAGACACTGAGACTGTTTTAATAAGCGTAAACACGGTATAATATGCTGCGCTATCTTGAAGAATATTATGATGCAGAAGGAACTTCCATCCAGGTTATCATGAAAACACCATCAAAATAAGTGTATACCTTCCTTATCAATGGACCTGTGGATGTTTGTGTAATCTATTCATCACTTTAGAAGTGAGCTGATGATCTTTAAAATTGAAAGCTATAAGATCCATTTTGATTATCCGAATTTCCAATTAAAAAATCTACGTCAAAATTGATCTGTTCGTTCGGGAAATGTCACAGACAGACAGACAGACAAACAGATTATAAATTTAGAAAACTACTCAAAGATAAATTTTTGAAGCATTGTTTAGAATACATAATGAGTTAATCAATCAAATTAGCCTATGACAGTTCACTGGTAATAAGCCACTGCCAATGTTCGCCAGAACACTCGGCCCATCGCCTTTAAGTCATTGTCTTCGTCCTTTTCTAGGTCCTCGATCCATCTGTTAAGTGGAATGCCTACCGTACGTTTAAATAATATACATAAGGACATTATAAAGTATTTCTTACGCGAAATGCTTTCGGCATTACTAATTGCCATAATGACGAACATCATCTTTGTATCAAGTAACATGAGCAATATACGCCAAGATTCATCATCTATGAATTGCGCGTTGTCTATGCCAAGCACCCATAGGTTGATAAAGTTCTGAAAGTGCGTATAGTTTATATTGAGAATTTACTACCAAAATTCGTACATTTTCGTAAGCATCTACGCATGTGCTACGAAGATTATCAAAGTGCCACAGCTACGAATTGTGCTACAGCTACGAATATTGTGCTACGCTACAGCTAAGAATTGTGCTACGAATCTTTCGTAGTCCTGTTTGTCGGTACCCTACAATGTTAGTTACAGATAGAGTAATCTTTGAGAACCGTGGTCGGTAGCTTTCGTGAGTTTGGGATCATTTACCACGAAAGAGCCCACAATGGTCAATAATGCTGTTTACTTGTGAGTCCCGCTTTGGATTTTATCTGGATTTCCGACAAACGCGATTGGTTACAAAGTGACCAGGATATATTTTGATGCATATACTATAATGCAGCTGGTAAGTCGGCTTTGCATAATATATCTAAGATGGTGCTCTGAATTGTGATGCTTGCGTAAACACTTTTTGCATTTAATTTACAGATATGCTACGATTGCTACAAAAACGCTACGATTGTCTACAACGACGCTACGCATTTTTATTTAATACCACTAATTTGGCAGACAAGCTTACAGCCCACCAGAAGGACTTGTGGTCACCGCAGCCTATGAACGTTTGCAACACCAGAGGCACCACTCTCGCAATCAAATTTCAAAAACATAGCTTCGAATACTGTAAGCTTACCGCGGATTCAGTTATGAAATGATAACTACAAAATTGTCGATTTTCCTTACCATCATGCAGATTTCTTTTAAGGCGTTCTTTACTGAAATATCAGACAGCATATCACCAGAGGGCTGAAACTTCTCAGGCAGTGGGAAACGGCAGTTGAATATAACATTTATTGCATGTAACTGTATGGGTGTGGTTTCCATTGTATTGATACTGATAATGAAATAAATAAATAATCAATGAAAAAATGTGTGAATACGCTAGGTGTCGCGATGACTTTCAATCAGGTCGGCGGTTTTATTCGGGCGAGCTAAATATATAAAAGACCATTATTCTTAGATGTTATTTTCATTCATAATTTAACGTGGAAAGAATCACGCTCGAGTGGTATTCGAATTTGCGTCTTTTCCCTTTTCAACCACTTAACTGAAGACTTAAAGTTCCACCTTACACTTTTACGTCTTGGGGCGAAGTGTTACGGATTTTTGTTTTATATCTTTGAAGTGAAACTTCTTTTAGATGGGTGTAAATTGGATTTTCTGTATCGAAGAAATTTGAGGAAAAAGAGACAATGTAGAATGTGACCTCTACACCGCACGGTGGTTCCGCCAATAGGTCATAAATGCTGAAATTTCATCATCAATTACTCCAATTTAATTATGTATAATGTTTTACCGATAGACAAGCTACCCTAAAATACAAATATGTCACCCATTTTACCTAATTATCACTTATTTCTCGACCTCTCTAAAGTGAACGCATCATTACGTTGCGCTCGCCTTATCAGTAACTCATTAGCACTGCTGTATGTGTAACTGAATTTTCAGAACTGCATTATTTTTGAGGGGGGTTTGTGAAATGGGATTCTAAGATCAAGGTATGTTATTACTAATTAGCTATATTTTTAAGTTTTGTTTTACTTATTATGGCGTATTTTTACGTGCTACGCCACACAGTATTTCTACCAAATTTGTATGTTACAGTTGACTTTACATAGCCCTACAAAAAATTTCAACCATAATCGAATACTCTCTCATATCTTATATTAAAGATCAAACTGTCTATTTTGAAAAAACAAAAGGTTTTGCTGCGCCCTTTTGCATCTTTAGTTGCTATATAGGCTCTACGACTGCGTAGGCTTGTCTACGAAACACATGTTAATTTTTAATGTTTTTTTTTCAGGAACTTTGATTAAATGTTCTTTCTCAAGGATGCATTTTTTTGAGATTTGGTCTGCCATGGCCAGAACTATTCCTTAAAAACATCAACACGTGTTGGTAACTATTCTAGCTTTACTGGAAGAGGCCAAAAATGTAGAAATTAGGAACTTAGATACTAAATATTCAATTTATATTTAAGTCTTGATAGATTTTGGAAAGTTGTCTCTAGAACAGGGGTTCCCAAACTGTGCGCCGCGGCGCCCAAGGGCGCCGCGGCGAGTCCAGAGGGGCGCCGCGGGAGGCGTCACGGCTCCCCTACCTAAAAAAATAAAAAGAGCACAAAAAGAATAGCCCGCCAAGATTTTTGCCAATTCTGCTTAAGTGGGCCGCGTTCATGCTTTGATTTGTATTCATGAACGTGTCGCAAGTGCCTATGTAGTAGGACTATGCGATATAAATGTTTTTTGAGTTTCAGTTTGACCCGTCGCCGCCGTTTTCCGAGTCGCTGACTCCGCTCTAAAGCTCCTTTGCAAAAAAGGGTCTGTCTATCAAGACAACTATTTCTATTTTTTAAAACTAATCTACGCGGTGTCTGAGAATAGTTAGAGGCGAAAGTTGCCACCTTCCGCCCAAGGAAATCAGCCAAGTCCTCACCGCGTTGACCATCTTGAAGAGTCTTAGTGGATCTCTCAACTTAGGTGGTGATCAGATCGATAATAAACGAGTGGCTGGAGAGGAGCCATGGCAAGGGTTGTCACCGATAATTAAAGGATGATTCGATCAGTATCTGTGGCGATTACGCCGGGAGACCACGGCTCAGTGTCAGAACTGCGAAGGAAGTAGCGAGGACACAGCGCTCCATACAGAGCATAGCGTGGGCGCCATGTCCTAGTGGCAGGTCTTGACCTGAACATTATCTCGCTGGAGACTACGGTGCGAGCGATGATTTCCAACGGGAGTACGTGGGACGCCGCCGCGTCTTTCTGCGAGCAGGTCATTCTCGTGAAAGAGATGGGGGGAGGGAGCAGGGAGATAACTCTCCAACCTGAGATTTCCAGTCTGCGGCGAGGGTGCCTTATACTCGATTTTGCCCATACTATCGGACTCTATGACCGGGGGCCTAAGGTCGGGGCGGGGGCTGTTCACAGTCCTTACAGAAGCAGGCCCAAGACGACAGCGTGAAGTTAAAGTGTTTCGCACGACACACGACCCAGGAAGCGAGAGTGACACCCGAAAGCTCCCAAAGACGCGGGAAGTACTCGAACCAAACGAAATAAAGTAGAAGACGTCGCTGTGGTAGCCAAGGTCTGTCAGGAATCCTGGGAAACCTTTCCCGAGGCTCCCGACCGTAGGTAGTGGTAGAACACCGTATGGTTTCAGTCGGTAAGATTTCGGCACACAGATTCCACAAGTAGAAAAGAAGACAGTTTCCCTAGATAACGCCGGCTTCACATGTTTTCCCGGATTTGGTCTGCATAATGACTTGGCCGAGGCTCAATGGCACAGGAAAGTGGCTCGAGCAGAGTCGGGGGGGGGGGGTTGATTACACGTGATACGATGGGAGCCGTGAAAAATTTCAAGACTTATAAGGGCGCCGCGGCCTGCAAAAGGTTGGGAACCCCTGCTCTAGAAGTAAATCAACATTGTGGCAAAATTACTCAGATTGGTTAAATGGAAATGAATGTTTCAAATTAGTAAGGGGTAATGAGAAGTGCATTCAAGAAATCGCGAACCAGCTCGGGCCATCTTCCGAACGCGGACATTAACCCCTTCATGAACGGCGTTAATATCATATTCAGATATATTTACGAACGAGGGAGAATAAATCTCAAATATTGTGTATTATTTTTTTTGTTAAACAGTACATATTGTACAGTTTACTGTATATTATGTATTGAATTATGTAAATAAAGCACTAATGTACATTCATGAAGAATTTTTTTTATTATTTACCCTCAGAAAAAATCCCATTTACCAAATTGAATAAAGTAAGGTATTTATGACCGCGCTTGTTCGGCGCCTGGACCACCGTCACCGGCGCGTGTGGCGGTTGATGCGCGCACCACCACACCCTTCGCCCCTGACCTCCCCCTCGCCCTTATATAGAGGACATGAACGCGGGCGTTGCCCTTTCTTGCGCGACTAATTCAGCTGAGCTTCAGGTGACGTTACCAGTTCCATCCTCACCTCGTCGCTGGATATGGTGGTCTTGGCCCTAAAGAACCCATCTACCTCTCTTGCTCACTAAGCTACCATTAATATATTGGTGAAAATTATGTTATAATGCCAATTTGATTGCTCTCTGCTTAGCCCCTAGGATATGTGGCGTGATAATATATAGCCTCTTTGAAGACCCTACCCCTAGTTAATAGATTTGATTTAAATTTGTGCAAAATTTAAATCAAATCTATTAAGTGCTTTTCGAGATCATTCCGGACAAAGCAAAGCAAATAGACAAACAGACAAAAAAAATCCAACTATATTTTCGGCTTCGGTATTCTATGTTGAATACCCAGCGAATTTTTTTTTAATATTTCCAATGTCCTTTGACTTTTCTATCATTTTATTATGTGTGTACTCGTAGATTGTAATAACCGTAAATAAACTGCAGTATTGTCACAACGATCAGTGTTCATTTTCAAATATTCATCTCCCTGGTAGATCTACCAAAATTTGGCACGTGGTAGGTGCCTCACACCCATCACGTTATAAGAATACTTTCCAAGTAATCCTTCCCTACTAAATAAAATTCTATCACATCTTTTTTGTTTTGCCCTGGTTTAAAATATGAGAGAAATTATTAAAATATCAAAATACCAGTGTCTCAGCATCAACTCGTTGTCTTCCCTCATATTTCGACCGTAGTGAACGTCAGATACAACTGTACTCTTGAACCTTTTAGCCATTATTGATCTGATCAGGAAATATGATGTCTGGAAAATATGATAGAGGTTCATTCATGCAGTATACCTGTGGGATGAGATAGTCTTAGACCGGAGCTTTACAATTACAGTATATTAATATGTAGGAATAGGTCATTCTTATAGGCCGAATGGAGAAGCTTGAAGCAATGTGGACGCCTCTTCGTTATAATTTATTTTTTCAAATTGTGGATTTTTAAACAGAATTGGTTCTACTACGTGCACAAGTGTTGGGACATGATATAATCAGAAACGTGACTTTTTTTCGTCTCCTTCCAACTTTTACAGAACCACAAATATGTTTTGTCCGCTTTATTGAAGTATGACTTGGACAACAAAACTTGAACATACTCATAAATAAATACGCTACGGGGCGGTACTACTTTTTCGACGCATATGACCAGAAACGCAAATGGTCCGAATTTATACTATACTAATGTACAAGAAGTCTTTCTTAAACATAAAAATAAATATATATTGACGACTTAAATTACATGACTTTGGCACAATCGCAGCCAAGAAAGTTCAAGAAGAGAAAATAAAAGATTTATTAAAACATTCTTCATGTATTAGACTAATAAATTCAATTATAAGAACGAGATTTTTTTTATTCTAGAATGTCTAAGAATGCATGGGAAGCGGGATATATTGAGAATTCGGTTTCAAAGTAGGTACCTACTTACCATTTCAGTCTCTTTCAGTACCAGTTTTTGTTTCCGTATGGTATCAGGTACTAATGCTAGGCTCTCCTCGAGCAGACGAGTTGTACCAACAAACTTGTGTCCCTGTGAACATTGCTCGCATTTCGGTGTTCAGATTTGGAGAATGAATGGCACATCATTGGGTCTCCAATGGTCTCCAACTTAGGAACCATTGACCATTAAATAGTTTCCTAAGCTGTGAGAGTAGCCATCAATTAGCTAAATGTCGTCATGGCTTTCCATCAGGCAAGTTGGCATCTTTGTCAGTCAGTCGGTACTCTATGCACCAATCGCAAGTACCCTTAGACCATATATCACGGGACTAGCCTTTGCGAACCACCGCATACAAAAATATTCTGCCAGTTTTCATACAAGTGAAGGGGGAAACTCAAAGACATATAAAATTTCATTGCATTTAAAAATGTATTAATCGACAAACGCGTAATGGCTGTGGTGTGTTAATTTTTATTGTACAGTCAACTACAATGAAATGTACTAGCTTAATCATATAAAATGATGTACTGATGTACAGTGCTTTTTATTATATAAAGCCAAAAGACCAAATGGTCATGTGCAATGGCAGAAAACAATGCTTAAGTAAGGCGCATCCTGTGGTTAGATGATCTAAGCAAGTACCCCATCTCCTTTTCACTTGTTTGTCTAGATTTTGCCAGTGTTTCTCAAAGTGTCAAAATGTTCTCATGCATTCATTGTGAAGTTGTAGCAAGAGGCACTACCTGTTCTCTATGTGTGAAATTTCAATGGATTATAAAGGAAGCTTTTCTCTAAAAAGAATCGTCAAGTTTCTGGGTGTAAGGGTTTTGGCTGGGTGTTGATAGATGAGAAGATTTGATTGTTTGTTTCATTATTTACATTGAAATGACTCCAAAACTACTGAACCAATTTGAAACATTATTTTACTGTTAGGAAGCTACGCTATTCTCGGGTGACATAGGCTATATTTTGTTCCCCTATTCCCACGGGAACAGGAACTACGATAGTGAATGCCGTGAATCCTCTAGTTATTAAAAGAGATTATTTAATACAAAAACCACTCACTGTATATGCGACTGCATATCTGTGGTTCCGATATCTAGTGAAAGAGCGATGTTGTTGGTCTAGCGCGTTCTGTATGATCGCCTGGAATTGTTTCAACTCTTCCCCGCGGTCTAAGATTGGGTGTCGCCAGCCGCGAACGCGATTTGGCCACCTAACATATTAACACAATGAAGATGTGAAAATAAACTCAGTATAAATTACATACATATACCTAAGTATGTGTCATCTCCATGCATCATCTAGTATTCCTATCAAAATAGCAAATCATCAAGCAATGTAGAGATACTTTTATATATTTTCGGTTCTTCGAGCCGAACGCAGAAAAAGGTCCTTTTTAATACAGTTGCTCAAAAAGTGGCGTATTACAGGGACGTATAGCGTTCGGGATGTGGGCTATTACACACTCGTGCTTTTTTCTTTCCCATTCCCGCACTCGTGCGTTTTCTTTCCCAATTGTCAAAATAATGTCTATTCATGCAAATATTTCTAAAAAAAGATACTAACTTGTTTCAATATCAGATTAAAAGTAATTTTAATTAAAATTTAAGCATAAATTAGTATAAGTATCGGCCAAATTAAATTTATAAAAATAAAAAAAGTTGGCTGTATGAAGTGCACTGCCACAGTCTCTGCTTAGGAAGGTATAAATTCTTTTACGGTTGGCGCCATTTTGGATATTCAGGTTTGTTGTTTTTATTATTTTATAAAATTGCTTAATTTTTTCGCAACTATATTAAAAATAGTTGTTCAATACAACCTGTGGGACTGTTATTTAAACTCGTTCCGACTGTCTACCCTCGCCTTCGGCTCGGGTCAACACCTGTCGTACGTAACTCGTTGTAATAACAGAAATCCCACACTTGTATCGAAAACTACTATTTCAGCATCAACCCATCACAGGAGCAAAGGAGTCTCTGTCGAGATAGAGCACTGATTTTTGAACGCAATCAATAACAATGATGACGCTTCTATTACAGCTTTTCACCGACTAACTGGCTAGCTGAATTGTCTCCAAACAAATCTGGGGGCACAGTAGTGGCCCCGCTAAGTGGAGCAACAAAGGGGCACAGCCGTACCATCTTTTTTCATACCAGTTCAGACCCCGACAGAATTTTCGACCCCGTATAACTTCGTTGTGGATAATAAAATAAACGCTAACCCAATTGTGCTGAATTGATAAACTGGCCCAGGTCTAGCGATTCCTTTCAATGGCTTCGGTGGCAGTTGTCTGAAGTACTCCTGAGCTAACTTGCTTCTAAGAAAGGTCTCCTTATCACATGATACTATGTCAGGGTACGCAACCATTAATCTTGCAGCCTGTAGTAACAAGGAGGAGGAAAATTAGGAAGATCATGCCATTTTACTAGGATATGGTTTTAATTGTAACTCGATAACTCCACGCGTTCTTGAGGTAATGGATCTTAACAGATGAACTGATCGTAAGAGTTCCATTTTACCCTTTAATTTCTTTAAATTCATACATAAACAAGAAGCCGTGAGACTGTCTCATCAAATTCTAAATCAATGGTCTCACCTGACTGCCCAACGTTTATTGTGAATGTGAAAGTTCAATCCGATTGACGTTGTCATTTTTGTTTTATTTCAAACTTTGAACAGATGATCCACGTGACCTAGTGACGTAGTTTAATGCAACAGAGTCACAGACTATAGACACAAGTCTCGCAATAAGCCCCTCTGCAATCTATTTTATAGAGAGGGACTAAAAGAGATGCACGAGTAGCTACGTACTTCAAAAATAACTAAAACCATACAGATATTTTCCCCACCAAAGGGAGAAACACACACACGGCAGTGCCATGGGAAATAAAGGCTCATAACCATCAATTCAATAGGAATAAAGTGTATTTAACATTGACGATACTTATGTACTGTATTTTTTTATTTACCTTGTTTACTGCAGGACCTATAACCGTGTACTCTCTCCGCAACAAATGGCCAACTACACCGCAATAAGTAGTTCCTTAAAATTAAAATAGAAGTTAATACCAAACATGAATAGTCGGCGGCGCCCAGGGCGCCGACTGCGGAACTGCCGCCTCCGTTACGAGCATGACCTGCTCGCAGAAAGAGGCGGCGCAGTCCCACTTACTCCCGCTGGAGAGCATGGCTCGCACCATGGCCTCGAGCGAGAGAGTGTCCACGCCCAGACCCACTACATCGAGGACCTGGCGCTGTTGTGCCCACGCCGTGCACTCCACCAGCGTGTGGAGCGCCGTGTCATCGCTGCGGTCCTCGCAGTGCTGACACTCGGCCGTGGTTTACCGGTGTTTTCGCCACAGATACCTACCGAAGCTACCGTGCCCGGCAAGCATCTGTGTCAACCGGTAGGAGAGAGCACCGTGTCTTCTCTCCAGCCACTCGTCCATGACCGGTCTGACGGCCGCGATTGTGGCGAATCCCCCCTTTGGTTGCTCAAGTCGCACCTTCCATGTCTCCACGGTTTACTGGTGGAGCAGGGTCCGCTGGGCCTCGATTTCTCGAGACGCAGGCCTTTGGCCCCGCTCCAGCGCCTCCTTGCGCCATCTGAACAGTGACGCAAGGGCTCTCGCTTCCAGGTCCCATGGAGGGGTCCCGGCTAGGAGACATGCCGCCTCACCGGAGATCGTGCGATATCCTCTTATCACCTAATCACCCTGACGGCCATCACTCTCTGCGGGCTCAGCAGTCTAGCCTCGTTGCTGGCCGTCAAGGTGCTACGAGCTAGGCACTTTGACTGATGATTTCATACGAAAATAATTTCGAACACGAACTGTCTTCTGGCTTGCCTTGCTTCTGAAATACAGTACTTTGGTCAAAGTGCGCGGGCCTTGCTCGTAGATGCTCGTAGCACAAAATAAGTACTCGTAGGCCCTGTGCTGCTACTACTGACGGACAAAGCTCTTGCTAGGACAAATAAAAGCATAAAATATCTTCTAGCTTCGGTTTTCCCAAACGCCTACAGTATGGGGTTCTTCAAAAGGGGTCTTAGGTTTTTACAAGGTCGGCAGCGCGAATGTGGTGCCTCCGGTGTTGCCAACGCCGTTGCTGTGACAACTAGTACATTTGGTGGACCGTATAAAAATAACTAATTACAAATTCAAGTAAGGTTTAGAAGGTACAGGCAACTGCAAAGATTCATAGAAAAGAATGATATTATAGCTAGTCACCTGAAGTTACTCCGATAGAAATACTACTAATATTTTCATCCTCAAGTTTCTGCAGCAATTCGAAAGCGCACAGAATAGCATTTTGGGATTCACTTTCGTGTTTCAACCCTCTTAGGCCGAACACAATCAAAAACATCATGTCTTTATCGAACATGGATACTTTGTTTACATAACCATCTGACTCCGACGTTACACTAAAAAGGATATTAAGGCCATGTAATCCCTATTAATATAAATGCGAAAATAATTCTGTCTGTTACACTGAACATTGGCACAACCAATCAATATAATCAACCTATAAGTAGCAGTCCATTACTGGAAGTAGGTCTCATCCAAATTATATTTGGGAGGGTTTGCAAAAAGAAAAATTGGCACATTAAATAGATTAGAAGAGAATAGTTCTTGGGGAAAAATATAGGCTACTTTTGTCCCGGTAACAAGTTCCTATAGTTCCTTCTCTGCTCCATAACGTCCTCCTTTCGAAAACAGGTGCATCACCGGCACTCCTGCAAGCAAGGCTGGTTTGAGCCACAAATATCTCGATAGGGCCCATTACGGTATACACAATACGATGGCAATAAAAACCTGCGGTGGCCTTCGGTTAGTGTAGTAGTAGTCTGTGTTCAAGAAGGATCTGATTTGAACGTCATTATCGAGGTCTAAGAGAAATAGTACTTCATACACATTTCCATTTAAGAGTTCTATACTTAGAAAAAAAACGCAGGACCGTGTGTTGCGGCGAAACTTGGGAGAGGCCTATTTTTACTTAAAATCACTGCTTAAATTAAGTTCACTGCTTAAAATTTTTAAGCAGTGAACTGCTATAGGATAAAATGGTTGATTGATTGATTGATGCTTAGAAATGCAATTGAGCTGAAAACGACTGCCATGTTACTTGGTCGCGTACGACGCGTTGGTTCCGGGATGCTGTTATCATGGCATTCGTTAAGCCGAATTAAAGGATTTATAGGCTTGAGAAAAATTCAAGTCACGACCTGCGTCGGTTCATTTCAACATGGCAATAGGTTCACTAGGTACCTATTACGTGGGACACAAAAAAAAGTAAAAATGTGCGCGTATAGAATGCCTACGTTTTCGGGGATAAAGGTGTACCTTAATGTAAATAGTATCATATAATAATAATCTAGGCGTCTACAAGAGTTCCTTTTTTCCGTGTGAAAATCCTCATGGATGCTATGCCGGTGCCTTGCCGTCTGTCTAACGCCAGGAGTCCCGGGTAAGCCCTCGGAAGGATAACCCCAGGTGTCTACAAGGGTATAATGGTAGTCAATCAGTCTTTGACTAACCTTAAAACACATTTATACGCATTATTAACAACTTTCAGCAAAACATCCGTGGTGATAGTCCTAGTAATGATATTGAGGAATACCACCACGACATGGCGGATCTCAGTCAAGAAGTCCATAGTCTCATCATTGTCCACCGCAAGGAGTACCGGTGTCGGCATGAACCGGCGAAGGGAAGGCCACCACTCGTTGCGTAATGCAGCCAGTACTGCTGGTCGAACTGAATAGAAATAAACTTGGATCAGAAAGAGCTTAAAGCCGTTCCTACTTCGCGTTTCAGACTGCTTTTGGAAAGTATGAAACTTGATGTAGCAAAAAAACATCTTTGGACCGACCCGTAAAAGCCTGTGAAGTAATCATGATCGGGCAAATGGTTTGGACTAAGAAATGTTTGGATACTGTACTAAAATCTCGAACTCGAATTCTTGCTCGGTACAAATTACATGATCATCTATATGGGTATTTTTATAATAATATGTTATGAACCTTACCTAAGTTTCCCACCTATCTACCTATGTTATTAGTAAAGTAATAAGTAGTGTTAATCAAAGGCATT
Organism: Miltochrista miniata; assembly: GCA_933228765.1. Classification (NCBI taxonomy): domain Eukaryota; kingdom Metazoa; phylum Arthropoda; class Insecta; order Lepidoptera; family Erebidae; genus Miltochrista; species Miltochrista miniata. Next base: position 10,879,126 of record OW121765.1, read on the forward strand.
AAACTTGTCAATTTAACGCCGCCCGCCTAATGGAAAGTCATAGAAAGTTGTCCAAATTCCGCAATACAAGCTTATTTTGGATTTTAATACATATATGCATGTGTGTGATCGCATACGTGGTACGGAACTTGGCATTTTGACGACAATATCTACGTTAGCAGCGGTATGCCTTCCTTTTTAATTGGGTCTGCATTACTGATATACTTACGTGAAAATTCTTTATACTGTAATTCACTCTCCGTTGGCCACCCTTTTGTAGATCGCGAAGACTCTGCATCTGTGAAGATTCGATTTTAAAGCATCTCATAGTAAGTTTGTAGTCGAAATAGTGGATTATTAGCTTCAGGAAATACACGGTAGGACTTCGGATTGTCCTCCCACGATTTAAGGGCTGGGAGGTGGTGGGGGGAAGGGGGGAGGGGGGAGGGGGTGTAGAACCCCCCCCTTGAAGGAAAAGTTGCGGACGCCCCCCCTTTTTGAATTACGATTTTTTTTATATTATAACCTAACTTTCGCATTTTCTTGTTCTGAAATTGTTATAATAATATTATAAAGGACACCTCTGGCGCTCGGCGGCCGCTGCCGCGGCACGCTCGCTACGCTCGCTCGCCGTCGCGCGTCAATGGTCACAGTTCCAACCTAACCTAACCAACAATAGTTGGATAATCAACAATAGTTTGGCTGAAAGGCTGAAGTTAAAGGCCATAAAATAAGTATTACAAAAAAAATATAACTGTCAGACAGTAACAGTGACAGCGCGTCGACGGCGTTTTACATTTAGTTTTACTTATCGGCAATAGTCGGTAAATTATTGTCAGAATACATTTAAGTAATAGCATTCATTTATGCCAACGAAATATATGTATTATAATAAAATATGCATAAAATATTACGTAGTCACTGAATATACCTATTTATTTCATTATAAAATGAAGTTAAACATTTTAGTGCGTAAACCATATGTAAAACGAAACGTTTAATACCGAGCCGAATGTCAAGAGCATTGAGAGTGTAGGTATTCTGTGGTCAAAACTAGTCAAAAGTGACAATTTTTGGTAAACTTTTATGATTTTCATTATTTCTTTTCTCGTTAACCATTAATCTCCGCAAGTTAAAACTTCGTGTGGAGGCTTCTAATAATATTAGCTTTGTGTAAAAAAAATATGAACCCCAAACTCGTGGGAGGACAATCTTAAGTTAAGCCCAATTAAGTACTACCCGTTCCCTCTAAGTTTGCTGGTCGCCTCCCATACTACGCCTCTACGCAAGCCTCTACGCCAGCGGTAAACTTAGAGCGAACGGGATATATAATAATCACCTCATTTCACGAAGGGATCGGTAGACTCAGAAGTAGATTCCTATACTATTTATACAGCTTTCAACAGTTGCATTTTTTCCCATAGAGGCATAGAATTTTGTGAAGAGGTAAGTAAGTAATAAGATTTCTCACCTTTAGTTTCAGTTACGCTTAGTTTTTCCACTCTCTTCCAACAAGTACCAACTCCCAATACCTAGGTGCCAACATACGTTCTGTTTAATTGATAAAGTGGCAAAACATTTTAGGTATATTATAACACAAATCTAATTAGGTATTTTCTTTTTTTTTTTCTTCTTTTTCTTGGACTTTCTCGGTTGGAGAGTATGCCAAAGTCAAGTAAATTTCATTGGGAAAATATAAATCATTTTCATGTTATGATTCTTCTTATGAGCAGCGTATTCATGTATGTCCAAGTTTGGACTAAGTTCTACTCTAGTAAGGCGGTGGTACCTTACTAGGGCCTGCTGTGAAATTCGTCGACAAACCCAAAAAACTCGCGTTTCACTGCGCTTTATCACTTTCCAACACTTTTGTACGTTGTCGAACCTTTATGTTTAATAATCCACCATAAATTACACATAAACACTCAAAATAACACTAGTTTTGAAAAATTATTAAAACACAATGTAACGCTTGTCTGAAAGTTTCCCGCCGAATCGGTATTTTCTTTTTGGCAGACTAATTTAAATGCTGACCTGCCTGACCCGCCAAAACGAAAAAACTTTATTTCTTTTTTTTTCTTGTCTTGGGTTTTCTCGGCTTGAGTTTAGCCAAAGTCAAACTAATTTTAAGCCGAGAATAATAGGTAAGTACTTATTAATATCTTTCTTGTATGACATTTTTGTAGAAAACCAAACTTTACTGGACTTTGCTTGTATGGAATTTGTCTGAAAACAAAAATTCGTTTCGTTCGCTGCATAATCACTTACATACGTGCACTTTGTTCAGTTTTTATGTTTTAGAATCTACCATTTACACATCAACACTCGAAAATACACTACCTTCTTGATTTAGAAAAATCACAATATTTTATTATAAAGTGAAAATGACTTAGAGTTAAGATTAGCTAGAAAATGACAACTTGGCCCAGACGAGACTTGAACCCGCAACCTTTGCCTTTTAAAAAAAAAACAAAAAAACCCACAACCTTTGCCTAAACCAGCGCAATGCTCTACCTACCCACTTGAGCTACGAGGACCGTACTGAAACAAGTAGAAGTTCTCCACCCTATTATCATGTTGTCTTTTTCATTTTTTGATAAAATATTATGAAATATAAATATTTTATACAGCGGAAAGTGGCGACGGCTTTTCTCCAAGTTCAGGCCTCCACTATGTTAAAGTGGCGCCTTTGCCCGTCTGTTACACAAAGTAAATGAGACCTAGGATTACCTTAGTATGCCTTCCATCACCGCACGGCTGCGTACAATACTCAGCCTCATTGACATAGATCCAAGCACTGGCCGTTGTCAGCACATCTCCGGGAGTGGTCATGTAGGGATTGCAATCCGGTGTCATTTTGAATCCGGCCGGATCCGTACCGGATTTCTCAAATTGAGTTAACCAAGATAACTTGCTTTCTTTTTTTCATTTCGACATGAATTACTGTTAATGAAGTGTAAAATTTAAAACGATAACAGTTATACGGATTCAATCTATACTTTTTTTTTTTTTTTTTTTTAACGTGAGGGAAAATCCTCAGGAAGGATGTCCCGTGACTCCCAACAGACCTACGGCCGCTGCTGCGGCCTCACCCAGGGGGTGGTTCGGGTGCAATCCCGCGTCTATGGGGGGTTTCGGGTGTGACCCCGCTTCTAAGGGGGGCCGTGCGTGAGTTGCTCACGTCACGCGGCCGTCATGGGCCTGCTTCTGTAAGGACGGTGAGCGGGCCTCTCACCGTCCTCAGACCCCCGGTCATTCAATCTATACTAATAAAATAAAGAGGAAAAATTTGATTGTTGTTTGTTTGTTTGCATCGAATAGGCTCCGGAACTACTGTACCAATTTGAAAAATTCCTTTACTGTTAGAAAGCTACACTCTATTTTATTCCCGTATTCCCATGCGAACGGGAGCTATGCGGGTGAAACCCGTGACATCCCCTAGTTTTATATAAAAGTAAAGTTTTTTTTTAAAGAGCCGAATATATTATCTTTCGAGACTAAATCTAAAATCTTAAAGTTAAGGTAATAATCCCGTCAAGAAAGCACAAAGCAATGTAGAGTGAACGAGAACCTAAGCTGTTTCTTAAGATATTTAATCAGGTTGTTTAAGAATAAAACATACTAATAGTCCCATCATCTATAAGGCGTGCCGGAAAAAGGGCGGGTGTGCCAATGATTCATTTCTTTAGTTTTTCGGCGATATACCAAAATCAGTGCTTTGTAGCAAAACATATGCTAAGATAAAATTAAAGCTTATAAAGTATCAATAACTTTTGTTCTGAACACTTTTCCTTTCCATAATTCCAACCGTTTATAAACTACGCGCTCAAAAATATATAAAAATCTAGCTGAAGCTCGCGGTTTCGCCCGCGCCATATTTAGTTCTCGTTCCGCTTCCCATAGGAATATATTCCCGGGATGAAATGTAGCCTAGCCTCTAGGGATCTAGTTTTCTGATGTTTTGGGTAACTGACAGGTTTCAGAAATAATTAATAGCAGTCTTTGTGATATTTTGCACCTTCAGCAAACAATATCATTAATGCGGGAGAAACGATAAAAACTTCATTACCCCTGGCATTATTCTTCAAATTACATATCTACCTCCCTGACACTATACCTGAATTAATTTAAAAGCTCAACAGAATGTTAAATACGCTGATTCACTATCATTTCTACATTTCGGAAGAGTGTAGTTCAAAAATGGTTGGGAATATGGGAACTGTATGTAATCAAAGTTATGGAGATTTTGTAAGTTTTTATTTCGTGGTCGAACATGCTACAACGAACTGTTTTTGGGATATTGGTGAAAAACTTATAATTTGGGCCCTTTGTCACGACCGTCTCTCCACCTCACGTCCTAGATGTCGGAACTTTAAGTATGTATCATCTCATCGTAACCTGTAAGTTACACACTGAAGGGTGACTCGAACGACTCGTGCGCAGTGCAAGCTATTTACATTTGTACCATCCTTGGCAACGGCATGGTTATTTTGCCAAAATATGCTAACACCGGATCCGGTTGCCGCCGGATCCGGCGGTGTATTGGTGCCGGATCCGGAGGACGTAAAATGATGCCGGATCCGCCGGATTACCGGATCCGGTTTTCCGGATTGCAATCCCTAGTCATGTATTGTGCCATCTTCACATCCCATACAGGCTGGCCGACTATGACGTAGCTCAATTGTGTTTGGTTCTCGCAGTTGTAAAATTAGTTATACAGCGGAAAGTGGCGTCGGCTTTTCTCCAAGTTCACGAAAATAAAACAGGAAAACTACTGCGCCATCGCTTGGTCAGCCGACACTATGTTAAACGGCGACTCTGCCCGCCTATTACACAAATTAAATGAGACCTTGTATATTACCTTAGTATGCCTTCCATCACCACACGGCTGCGTACAATACTCAGCCTCATTGACATAGATCCAAGCACTGGCCGTTGTCAGCACATCTCTGGGAGTGGTCATGTATTGTGCCATCTTTACATCCCATACAGGCTGGCCGACTATGACGTAGCTCAATTGTGTTTGGTTCTCGCAGTTGTAAAATTAGTTATAAGCGGAAAGTGGCGTCGGCTTTTCTCCAAGTTCACGAAAATAAAACAGGAAAACTACTGCGCCATCGCTTGGTCAGCCGACACTATGTTAAAGTGGCGACTCTGCCCGCCTATTACACAAATTAAATGAGACCTTGTATTACCTTAGTATGCCTTCCATCACCGCACGGCTGCGTACAATACTCAGCCTCATTGACATAGATCCAAGCACTGGCCGTTGTCAGCACATCTCCGGGAGTGGTCATGTATTGTGCCATCTTCACATCCCATACAGGCTGGCCGACTATGACGTAGCTTGATTGTGTTTGGTTCTCGCAGCCAATGATTGCAAAATGGGATCTACCGGCTGAGATTGCCACCTTGACTGTTTAGAAATGGATTAGAATAACTTTGGACTATCGCATTACATTCTACTATTGCCCGCTTCCCTATTATCTTTATACATAACTAGCTGTTCCCCGCGGCTTGGACCGCGTAGTAGAAGTCGTTATCGCGTACTTTCGCATTTATAATATTATAGTAGGGATTATTCTGTATCTATGTATGTGTGTTAATCAACTAACCCCTTTTAAACGCTTGCCTACCGAGATCACTAGTAGATATAGTACGGGTTTAAAATAAAATGTGAATGGTTATTCCCGCTGTCTGTTAGTCATACATACATATAATCACGTCTACATCCCCGAAGGGGTTGGCAGAGGCATAGTATACGCCCACATTTCACCTTAAAGTTTTATGTCCCGCGTAATAGTTGGCGAGTCTATGTTTTGAAATGGACAGGCGCAGGTCGCCGGGACCCGCAGTTGAACTTTTACAAGCCTTCAACTTGGCTTAACGATTGTTATTATACTGACAACCGGGTTTCATTTCGAGGTTTCCCTCTCTGTCTGTTAGACTTTCACTTCTAAACTGCTGAACCGATTTTGCTGAAATTTGGTACAGAGATAAAATAGAGCTTGACTACGGAAATAGTCAACCTAAAAAAGCCATAGGGAACGTTGAAATATTAGTGAGATGAAAGATACGTTAATTGTTTTGATAATAAATACCTTTAAGAATAACACCGGCGTCAGTATCAAACGTCCCATAGTTCTTTTGAATAATTAAACCACAGTCGATAGCATTATGAACTACGTCTTGCATGGTCAGTTTAGGAGTTTTCTTCCACATACTGAGAAAGGCATCGCCGGAAAACTTCAGTACATCTCCGTTATGGGTAAGAATTTCCTGAACCATAGCTCCGATGTAGGAGTTCAAGACTTGAGTTAGCTTTGAAGGCCCACCACGTCCGGCCGCAGTTGTATATCTTTCGCATAAGTTTGTGAAACCTATGAGCAATAGATATCTACAATATGTTCATTCGTTATGCATATCGGCATGAACGGCGGGAGGGGGTGCACTTGTTCTCCCCTGGTAGGAAAAAAGTTCTGGCAGGCATAGAAAAATCAAATCTATTAATATTACTTATAAAGAGGAAAGAATTGATTGTTTGTTTGCATCGAATAGACTCCGAAACTAGTGAACTGATTTAAAAATGCTTTCACTGTTGGGAAGCTACAATATCCCCGGTCAACATAGGCTATATTTTATTCCCATATTCCCACGGGAACGAGAGCTACGTGGGTGAAACCGCGTGTCGTTCGCTAGTATTTTAATAAATATAGACGCTGATGCACCCCCTGAAAATAATCCTGGATGCAGATGCACCTCACTGGAAATGCATATCATAGTAAAAATCTCTGCTCGGACTGCCGAGATTAGTCTTTCGATTGTCCAAAACTCCAAAATGACGCCGACCGCCCGCCTGTTGGAAGGTCATATCTACCTGGTTACCTATATATAGCGAGTTGTGAAACAACAGTCTGGTAAAGTGTGGTTATGTAATTCACCCCTGCCCCTGACCATTCCCTTTGGGGATGGGTATAGGTGTAATTCAACCAAACCACGACCATGCGTTGGCCCAATTATCTTAAAAAAGGTAGGTCACTACTTGAAAAAAATACGTGAAATGAAAGTCTAACCCCCAGTTTCCGAAAGGCTGATCAACGCTAAAATTAACTAATCGGCTGTTAATTGCGGATCCTCACAGAAGATCCAAAATGGATCGCCAATTCCTGCGACCAGCGAAAACTTTTCTTGCGATCCCGCCGCGTTCCACCGACACGCTCCAACCGATCCACATTGATCCGCCTAAGTATTTGTACAGTTGAACTTTCGGTCGCTATGGAGTCATGTGTGCAGCAACGACGTCGAATCGCTTTTGTAGCAACAACCTACATTCTTCTTAAATATTTACGAAGCATTTATGTTCCTTGTAAATGGATTTTCATTTTGTATCTTCTGTGAGGATCCGCCTTTAACAGCCGATTAGTTAATTTTAGCGTTGATCAGCCTTTCGGAAACTGGGGGTATAGGTAGTAGGTACCTACCCAAGACTTTCGTTTCACGTAGTTACAACTAATAAGCGATACAGTTTGGTAGCAATGTTAACTAAGAATGTTATCACTACAGGTACGTATGGCTTGGAAGATGACTTAATAAGATCTATTTTTAGTGGCAATCTTTTTTTTTAAGTTTTAGTATTAGAAAAAAAAACATAAATAAAACTCACCAGTGATATCGATGAACATAAGCGCAGTGTCGTAAGATCTAATTGAGTAATCCTGGCATTTGTAGATGATCTCATCGGGTACCATGGACGCTATGACGCCTATGGTTGTAGTGTCCTGGGCCGAACTATGAAATACTTTCACGTCGATACTGGATTTAAAGAAAAACATTGACTTTAACTAGAAAGAAATTAATAAGTAATAAGGTCCCTTTACGAAAAATCATTATTTCCCCTAAAGATCATCACTATCAACGGGTTATTTCGGCTATGTTGATGTTCCTACAGTTCATACGCTCCACGAACAGACATTCAAGACTAGCCGCTGGCCCCTATAATATTGCTCTGTGGGTGCAATACCTACTTCTTTCAAAGGCGACAATAGACATAGGTATATCATCACGTTGCCTAAAGACCTCAATTGTGTCCTTAATTCAATTTTCAATTCTGTTTCTAGAGGAAGAAACTCCTCACTGTGCTGCGTTTTAACTCTTGATAGAGTACAGGAGAGTCGGACACGGAATATTAAGAAAACAAATATTTTGTTTTAGCGAACTTGTGTGACCAATACTATCTAGGTATATTGATCCATTACATTATAATAGAATCGCTACAACCCGCAACTCAAAAAAAAAACATTAAGTACAGTCATAGTAAACTATATGCCACTAATATAGCAACAAAAAGAAGTCAAATTCATCAATCAATTCGGCTTATGGCTGTCCAGCTTTGGACGTAGGGTTCACCCAATTCACGCTTCAACACACAGTCTTGCACCTTCAAAAGACAAACTAACAATACAAGACTTAAGTTTCGATAACCCCGAGAGTTACAACCTGCGCCTGTCCATCTCAACACGGCAATACGGCTCACCACCTATCACGTGGGACACATACTAAAAAGGTGAAATGTGGGCATATAACATGCCTCTGCCTATTCCTTTGAGGATAAGGGCGTGACCATAATTATGTATGTATGTATAATGTCACCCCGAAACTCTTTCTTCCACGTAGGTACTCTTGAATTGCAGAATGAACACCATTTTCCCGAACCAATTAATTTTACCAATTTTTCCTCTGCAATGTAAATTTTAATTTGCAAACGTCCACATTCGATTAGGAGGTCGGCGGTATGATTGTGTGCCTTAGTCTTAGACCATTGGTGTAAGTCCTCAGCAAAAAAAACCGGCCAAATGCGAGTCGGTTTCGTTGTGTGCGTTCGCGCAGCGGAATGTTGTTGAATTTAAAGATTTTAATTATGCAGATATTTAGTATATGACGTCGTGTAATTGTGTATAGTAAAAAGAAAATTGTGTATGCAGCCATTGTGGAGTAATTCGCCAAAAACTGATTCCGCTGGGCGAACGTTGTCCTGGCGGAACTTCTTTTAAATCCATGCACTTAAAAGAAAAAAAATGTGTCCAACAATTAGTGTGTATTTGTGTGTAATTGTGTATGTATGAATAAAATTAGTGTATGCATAAACTTCGGAGAAATTCAAGTTTCCGCCACGCGAACGTTTGGCCATTAGCTAGTTTTCATATAAAGCGCTTATATAGAGAGCTGTAGATTTTTACATACGTTGTTTTGAATTTGTTTATATTTGTTTAGAAAACAGATTTAGAAAAAATTGTAGGGTTTAAAAGATAAAAATATAAACGTAAAATACGCTTATTAGGTCGTAGTTCGTAAAGTATACACTTTGGGCTCTAGATTTTCACGTTTATACAAACCATGTAAGTGCCTGCAACATGTTGCCAAGTATCAATGATGTTCCGTTAGTAATTAAAGGGTTATAGGACAATTTACCATGAATAGACCACTGTTTACAAAGCAGTCAAATATCACGGCGTTCTAAAGGAATTGCATAGTAAAATGTATTCCAATAATTAGTTTATTAATTCAACTACTCACATGCAAAATTTCATCTCATTAAATTCAGTAATTAAAGAAAAACAATTAAAATACTGACAAAACATCGAAAGCCTACATAACCCGACCAAGTTCGAATGGCTACAAAAAAGCGGCCGTGCCATATATCTAAGTAACGCTCTTAACCTTCCAGTATAGTATTTATTATTATAGTACAGTTGCGTACACAAGCGTTAGGGAAAAATTAAACAATTGTATTTCTTGAATGAAAAATATTTTTTAATAATAAATAATAATAAATAATAAATAATCATTTATTTCAGGTTATAACACCCATATAAATTACAAAATAAATTACATAAAATGCAGTTACTAAATAAGTTAAATTAAAATTGATACTTACATAACATGAAAACAAAATCAGATCAAATTAAATAAAGTAATTAATTAAGATATCATTAAAATAAAATTCAATAAAATTCATTAAACATTATAAAATCAACAAAAGCATTTAACATTTTCATGTCATAATTAAAACCAAAATAAGCAAAGTCAACCAAAATAAAATAATAATAATAAAATAAAATAAAAAGTACATAAAATCAAAATGTAAAATTAAATAAATTCAGACAAAATTCAATAAAATCAGATAAACTAAAATAAAATCACATAAAATTAAATAAATCAGATACAATTAAACATTTTTACAGATGACATTAGAAAAACCAATTAAACAATTAAGTGTCAGATTAAAACAATATATACCTATATTGAGAGAGTGTGAGTTTCGTGAAGAAGATTCACACCTTCAGGGCGTGAATCTGTATCCACCTCTTCAGCAGGGGAGAGTCCCACCTCTTCGCGAATACCTGCAGGAGAGTGTTGACACTGCCGCGAAGGCGCACAAGTGCTGAGGTGCAACGCTTACGCATAATGCATGCAAAACTATCCACATTGTGAGTTGCAAACATACCCGATGCACTGCACCTCCACGGCAGCCCCATCACTGCCCTGAAACCATTGTTGTATTGGACGCGGAGGTCGCTGTACTCCCGCTGCGTAAAGCTCACCCACAGGCCGCAGCTATAAAATGATTGACAGTAAGCCTTGTACAGCGTAGATTTGACTGCTTGTGAGCACCGAGCAAACCTGCGGGCAAGCATATTAGCCCGAGCAGCCAGCGACCTCCGTTCCCTGTCAACATCACAGCCATCTTTTAAATCCTCGGTGACCCAATGACCCAAATACTTAAACTTGTTTACCCTGTTCAGTTGAGTACCGCATAGTGAGAGTACTGATGTCTGCATACAAGTTTTTGTGCCAGCCTTAAATACCATGTACTCACTCTTTTTAACATTGTACTTGAGTCCATGAGTCACCGCATAGGATTCGCATACAGCGATCAGTTTCCTCAATGCACCAATGGAGGGACTCAGCAACACCATGTCATCCGCGTAACTGATATTGTTTAAACAAACTCCATCAACATGACAACCGACCATGGTGCTGCTGAGTCTCTGCATCAACTCGTTCATATACAGGTTGAACAGACGAGGCGAGCTCAGTCCACCCTGTCTCACTCCGCAATCCAGCCTGTACAATACCGAAACAGCCCCTGCCCACCTAACACTATTTGTTTGGTTAGCGTACCAGTACTTGAACAATTGAGTAAGTTCCATGGGCAGGGATGTTTGGCACTGTAATTTGTGCCACAGAACGTCATAGGACACTAAATCGAACGCCTTTGACAGGTCCAAAAAACAGGCAAATACGGGTGTTTTTCTACTCGTGTAGTACTGAACAGTCTGCTTGAGGCAAAATATGGCACTTTCAGTTGATAGTCCAGGTCGGAACCCGAACTGGGCGTCGTGCGATAACGCCACCATCTACGATAAAAATAAATCTCCTATTAACAAGTACTTCTTTATTTAAACATCTGTGTACAAAATATTTGTAATTACATATAATAATTATGTATTTATTATTTATTTCTCGCCACCTGTTACGTATACGAATAATAATTATGTATTTGTTATTTATTTCTCGCCACCTGTTACGTAGAAACCCAAAAATGGCGAAATGTGGGTGACAAAGAAATCTCATACCTCTGCCTACCCCTTCTGGGACAACAGCCGTGAGCATATGAATTAATGAATGAAAATACAGCTCTTTGGTACTAATCATGACAATCCTTAGGCGCGCGCCCCAGTTACGGCAGGACTTGGCATACAACTCATGTGCGCGCGCAGGCGCGTGTATTTTGAGCGTACCTATCGGGAGCGCAGCTGAGGTGCTTGTCATGACTAGTCCCTTGTTTATAAAAACTTAACATTAAAAAACGCTTGCTAAACATACTCTGTCATTGGTTAGAGACAACAATAGACTTAAAATGTGTTTAACTAAAATAGGTTTAATAAACGATTATGAATATGAGGGTAAGGATAATATGTATTTCGAGCTTCAATAAAAATTTTAATCACTGATCACATATAAATTATATCGAAACAACAATTGTGTTATCACCTGTACCAATTAAAATCCGGTATTAGACTGTAAATTTTAGAATGTTACCTAAATATATTGCACGGCCGCTTTTTTGTCGTCATTCGAACTTGGTCGGGTTATGTAAGCTTTCGATGCTTTGTCAGTATTTTAATTGTTTCTCTTTAATTACTGAATTTGATGAGATGAAATTTTGCATGTGAGTAGTTGAATTAATAAACTAATTATTGGAATACATTTTACTATGCAATTCCTTTAGAACGCTGTGATATTTGACTGCTTTGTAAACAGTGATCTATTCATGGTAAATTGTCCTATAACCTTTTAATTGCTAACGGAACATCATTGATACTTGGCAACATGTTGCAGGCACTTACATGGTTTGTATAAACGTGAAAATCTAGACCCCAAAGTGTATACTTTACGAACTACGACCTAATAAGCGTATTTTACGTTTATATTTTTATCTTTTAAACCCTTCAATTTTTTCTAAATCTGTTTTTTAAACAAATATAAACAAATTCAAAACAACGTATGTAAAAATCTACAGCTCTCTATATAAGCGCTTTATATGAAAACTAGCTAATGGCCAAACGTTCGCGTGGCGGAAACTTGAATTTCTCCGAAGTTTATGCATACACTAATTTTATTCATACATACACAATTACACACAAATACACACTAATTGTTGGACATATTTTTTTTCTTTTAAGTGCATGGATTTAAAAAAAGTTCCGCCCGGACAACGTTCGCCCAGCGGAATCAGTTTTTGGCGAATTTCTCCACAATGGCTGCATACACAATTTTCTTTTTACCATACACAATTACACGACGTCATATACTAAATATTTGCATAATTAAAATCTTTAAATTCAACAACATTCCGCTGCGCGAACGCACACGGTTTCGTTCCGTACCCATAAACGGAAAAAAATACGTATGTTGTATGGGAGGGGTCAGTGGAGCCCCCCTTAAATATTATAATACTTTCCGTTTTTATTATTTTTTGTTATAGTGGCAATACATACTGTGTCATACATAAGCTGTGAAAATTTCAGCTCTCTAGCTATCACAGCTCATGCTCTTGACGGTCAGACGGACAGACGATTCTCAGTAGGTAATAGGGTCCATTTATACCCTCTTGGGTACGGAACCCTTAGAACAAATGAACTTTAAAACAAGTTAAACAGCAAACATACGAGTTCCGTTTCTCTGACTGTTTCCTGTAGCGTTCTCTCGGCGACTGTATCTCAGCCATGGTGGAGTCGTGCCTGTCGCGTCGGTGAACTCGTTTCATACCCATGAGATACGCGTCATAATCGGTCTCGCTCAGTTGATCTTTCCGTGCAAAGAGTTTAGGCACGCGACGTGCAGCTCGACGTGCTGTTTCTGGATTAAAGAGATATGGTTTAGGTTCCCCAAATATGTGCTAGGTACATATAATGCTTTTCTTACGTGTGGGAGTCCTCATGAATGCTATGCCAGATTTCTACTGACCAAAACCACACGGTGCCTTTCAGATGGAAGGGCCGGGAGTCCCAGGGCGCCGACTCGACCGCACGAAGCAATTGCGTGGACGGAAATTTACAATTGAAACGTTTTGCCGTTCCTAAATACCTATGAGACTGAGACGGAAGCCTTTTCATCCATAAATTTCCGTCTACGCATCCATGTCGTACGTAAGGATTAATTTCAATACATACATTACCTTATCACGTTCCTGCACACAAAATGAATTCATCAATATCGTCATCTCAGAGATAACTAGTCCGTGTTGGGACTGTTGGGTTACGTTCGAAGCTCGCTATTTAATAAATTGTCCCTTTGCTTCGCCCGATATTCAACATCCCTAGCAGTGATCATCAACAAAAGTCCCTCACCGCCCCAAGCATGGAACTTCTTTGCTGTAGGTACCTACCTACCTAGATAACATATATCTAGGTAGGTAGGGGAAGCTGTTCACCATTCGTACAGATTTTTGTTTTTATTTTTTTTCTCCGCGACTATAAGTCAGAATTGCCTCGTTTATATCCCTAAATGTAGAAAATATATTGTAGTTAGTGACCAAATTTTCTGAAACTATTATGTCAAACGGTTAAAAGACTATAGCAATTTTTCGACGATAAGATATTTGTACGAACGCGCCCCATGGGTGGGGTACTTCCGTACAGTAGGTGGGGTACTTTCATACGCGTGGGGTAGATTCATACATGGTAAATAAAAAGCCCATTAATCTCCCAAAAATGTATTAAATTGACAAGAAAATTTGTTTATCACAGAACCATCTTAATGACATTTAACTTGACTCCTAATCAAAATAATGTTCTTTAGAAAAATAAAAAAAAATCGGTTTAAACTGTAAGTAAGTAAGTACACATTTGAGTTGTCACTTTCGAGCTTAAGGCAAATTAAATTATTTAAATTAATTGAAAGGATCACAAAGTCTAGTCGTTTTAGATGTGCCGAGTGGTTAGGGAGGACCTGGGGATATAGTCTAATAAACCAAGTGTGTAGCATACACACTTTGTTTATTAAACTATGTCTCCTTTTGTGTTTGTAGTTTCATTCTATGTAATGAAAAAGGAATTATCATGATGAACCCGATTTCTTCCGAAGATAAAATACTTTCGGTCCTATTTGCAAATTTCATAACTGAGTGTACTTTACTCGACAATAAATAACAGCGGCCTAAGTAATTTCAAATTTTACCAAAACATAACGATTATCTTTAATTTCCTGATATCACATTTAAATTAATTGTGCATTATCCAGTATCTTAATTTTATTTACTTTTATTATTGGTTGGTAATTAAGTTCCTGCAAACTACTTCATTACTTCTTCTTTCTTTACTATATTATTCATATATTTTTATATATTTTATCAATTAAAAGATTCGATTTTTGTTTTATAATTCGTTTTTCCAGACTTATACGAAATTTATTTGATTTTCTTCCTCTTTTGATTTTCTGTTTTTAAGGAATATGGAATATATGTAAATTTAAATCATTTTTTATTCGTTGTCATCCATTTAATAGCTACGCTTATCTTTTCTTATTATCTGTACCATGAACCTGCGATTTGATATCATTTATAACATTTACTAAATAAAAAGTATATCGCCGATCGTTATAAATAAAAAAATACGTAATTATTGACACGTATCGTAATTTAAAAAAATACAGTCTTAAATTTATTAAAAGATAAAATTTATGTGAGTGTTTGTGGTAAAAAGGACCTAAATAATCGTAGTGATTATATTTTCTTTGGACCTAAAGGGGAGCAATCGAACGCGTACGAATGCGCCCCCTGTAGAAATGTCCGACTGTGCCCCAGGCCTTGACAAAATATAAATTACAAAATATTTATATATTTAATGTTATTAAAAGAAATATAACAATGAAAACTCAAAATTAAACAATGTGAACATTAATGAATCCTGACTATATAAAAAAAAACGTAATAAATTTACTTGCCAGTACGATTTAAACTTCAGTAAAAATTTTACTTTCCTAGTGCGAAAACACGTTACGTCTTATTGCCTCACACAGAGTGGCGCGATTGGCACGATACTTTGCTAGCAACATGGCAGTCGGTATGTCTATGTACACATGCAAAGGCGCGTTTGTATGTCGGTTAGTATTTTAGTTATACTCAATGTATGAATGTGCCCCACGTACGAATGGTGAACAGTTTCCCCTACACCCAAGAAGTTAGAGATACAGCATCATATGCATCCTTCTGCTGAACCAAGCAGGTATGTAGGGCAGACAATTTGTGCAATCGGAAAAATATTGACATCAATCGTGTCGCACAGCAACTTTTTACCATTGGTTGAAAGGCCGAGGCTGAGGTCTTGACATTTTTATGAACTGTAATTAGCCGAAGCGCTAACTTTATCTACAAATGCCTAAGGCTTCAATATGGAGTTTACCGTCATTAGTTTTGTCTTCTTTGTTTGCCATTCCTTCTTTGGTAATTGTACTAATCGGTAGCTATCAATATATTTACACAAAATCCGCAATAATCTTCGCGCTCTGACATTCAGATGAACAATATCATAGAGCTAGCTGTTTTTTCTTTTATGATAGAACAAAGACATGATATTAATAATAATTATTCAGCTTATTGCATAGATACCTAAGTATATATACCTACCTATTTATTTTACACAACTGCTACCGAAGATAATTTTAAGCTCCCAATGTGCATTAGCATAAGCCAGCAATAATAACCATGAATCCACGTCAAACTTTAATTTATGAGGGCCTGTTGAACTAGGGAACCCCGCTTTTTGGAACATGTGGTGTGCGTGAAACTCTCACTTGATAGGTACATGCTCCACAAAGCCCTAATGCAGGGCACTGTACTCATTGCGCGTCATCTCGAAGTGGTGATGAATATATCTACAACTACAACCCTGGCTTAACCTGTCAGGGTTGTAAGCCCGCCAGTTTTACGGTGTGGTAGCTCAAGAGGATTTCCACATCAAAAAATCCCTTGAATGTTAATGTAGGTTATGAAACATTTTCGAATTCTTTTATTTCTTTTTGGTTTTTATGGTGCCCACCTAAAAAAGTTTCGATTTTTCTTTTGGGGGCACTGTGTAACCCTGCATGCCCCCTCAAAAATGCCCAGGTTTTAGGAATTAATAGTTAGGTCAATTTATTCTAAAAATAAGGGCAAGTCTACCATAATTATATTCCTACAGCGCTCAACGTGCTCAACGCCTATACATGATCAGAACATCATTATGGATGAAGTGTAATAAGTCTCCATCGATTCCTCTAGTGGAGAAAAATCAACCTCTCGTTTCCTTACTTAGGAACGTTTCTCTTCATGCCTGAAGCATAATAATATTAAGCCTAAAGTGTACCTACCTACTCGCAGACAACCGCAGATCTATGCGCTCTCCGACAAAACTCTATCCGTGAAACAGAGCTGACATCACGGGCCGCAAAGTAATCACAAAGACTGCCCCAGCCTGCTCGCAAATTGTGCCATAATCCAGCTCAGCGTTCAGAAACAGCAAATGTGCGTCATGAATATCTGCCCTCACGGGTAGGTAACAATAGTCGCACACGTTATCCTGTCTTATGGCGCCATGATTCATGTAGAGCCAAATGATAGAAAATTAAGGGTTCTGCATGCAGCGCAATCGGCGCCAGCAAACATCGACCTTGACAAATACCTCGGCATCATCTCAAAATTGCTCCTCGATTTTATATTAGTTGGGGTAACACAGGTTCGATGTATCGTCAGTGCGTCGCATTTATGATTTGGTCAGGAACATTACAGCTGGCCGTGCTGTCTTTAGGTAGTGGAAGACGTCGTCTAGGTTTACATGGAGTCCACGATGTTTGTGAACGCCGCCTGAAATTGCGATTTTGCGGGGTCTTGTGCGGTCGCTGTAACAAAGATCATCCTTTTTTGGTGCACTGCACCGCATCCCTTTTTAAACACCATGTGTTTAAAAAGGGATGCGTTAGGATGGGCCGACATTCGCCGCAGTCACTGCGCTGCGGGGAATGTGACTAGACGCAGGAGCTAGTTTCGTTTGTGTCCGTATAATTAAATGAAAGCTGATCCACTATACCTACTTAGATTTGTTTCCTGTGGCTTTTTCGGCTGTCGGAAGGGCCCCCGTACCGCATTGGATATGATCGCCAGAACTCCGCGCCTGTCACAGTACTGGTACAGGACTCCCTGGTTGACGGGTCGACCCACGTCGCAAACACGATACTCTACTTGGCGTCTACTAGTCCCCACATGCTGCGGCGATCACCGCACCGGGCCTGGCTCTCTGTAGCTGTTACTTACCTACTACCTAATAGTGTTGGGTTACTTAGAGGGCTTTTCACAGCTACACAGGCTCAACATCAACTACGTGGGTACCTTAAGGGCCGGCGCCCATTATCGGCATCGGCAAGGAATAGTAGATTGTTAACCGAGGGTGAAAAGAATCAATTCCCGAGGTATTTAGACGGCTATAGTACGAGTCGGAATTGATTCTTTTACCCGAGTTAAACACTCTACTTTTCATTTCAAATACGAGGAAAATAAAACTAATAATAAGATTCAAACCTTACATACCATAAAAGATTATTACCAATTGTTTTGAATTCTGTTACAGATAAATAACAACTACATTATGTCGACTTTAAAATTTTAAATATGGAACTAACCGCGTAATTGTTGCAGATATTACCGGCCCGGCCCCATACACGTACAATATTATTGACTCAATAATATTGCCACAATATTTATTTCCATCCGAATATAGTCTGTTCAAACCTCAATATTACCCATACACGGTCAATTTATTGCTATATTGATCAATATTATTCTACGTGTATGGGGCCGGAAGAAATTTTCGCTAAGTTCACACTGGCTGTTTGGAAAGTCGCATGGCAGCAACATTTTTTTTTATTTTTTTTTTTACACAAATCTCTTCACTATTACAGCTGACCTATCAGCAGTTCTATTTTTAAAGTTCATTCCGGCCCTTGGGTGGGAAGTAATTTGTATGAGTTTTTCCCTCCCTAGGGAGGGAAACAGCATTTTCCACCCAATAGTCAGATCAAGAAAACACTATTTTCCGAGTATGAGAAATGAAAAAGGATTTTTTGGTGGCAAATAGCAATATACTATAATATAATGGCCATATAAAGTAGAAATTTCCGTGATATGTGGTCGTAATAACAAAAATACCGCTTCGGTATGCTTGAGGCTGCTGTATCGGCAGACTTGAGAATGCTTCGGGATGCTTCGGCATCCTTCGGTACGCCGCCGGCGCCGAGGCGAGGGGAGGCATCCGCCATTTGCATCATTTGACTCACATATCACAATCGAGGTAATCGCTGTGTGTACCGGTTGATTAGATTTCTCTTCTTCTTCAGCAAGAGTTGCTATGAACACTAGATCCCAGTCCACCATATTAAATACAATTCAGACAACTAACGTAACAACTCTGAGACTGTTATGACGAGAAATACGATGTTGAGACGCTTCGGCAAGCTACAGGACGGTGCGGCATCCTTAAGGCCGCCTCGTCATCCTAAGAACGTTGCAGCATGCCAAAGCATAATTGCCGATAGTGTGCGCTTGCATGTAGGATGCTGAAGGATCCTTTTCCTTGCCGATGCCGATAATGGGCGCCGGCCCTAACGCGTTGTCCGTTAATACAGGTGCGACGTTTGCAGTTGAACCCCTAAATATTGATGGGAACGCGACCGGGCCCTAATATTCAAACAGTATTCTTTTTTTTTTTCAATTTGCTTTCGGGCCGGGGCCCCTTTAGGCCCGTGGCATTTTGCCACGCGCTGTAGTTACGCCACTGCTGTCTGGTCTCATCTATATCTATAGGTACTGTTTGCTAAATAAATGTTTTTCTATACCTACGTACCATCTGATGTTGAACCTTGTGCTGCATGGACATTTGGTACGTAGCCGTTCTGATGAGAGGGGCCAAAACTGGTGTGCGTTCGCGCAGCGGAATGTTGTTGAATTTAAAGATTTTAATTATGCAGATATTTAGTATTTGACGGCGTGTAATTGTGTACGGTAAAAAGAAAATTGTGTATGCAGCCATTTTGGAGAAATTCGCCAAAAACTGATTCCGCTGGGCGAACGTTGTCCTGGCGGCATTTTTTTTAAATCCACGCACTTAAAAGAAAAAAAATGTGTCCAACAATTAGTGTGTATTTGTGTGTAATTGTGTATGTATGAATAAAATTAGTGTATGCATAAACTTCGGAGAAATTCAAGTTTCCGCTACGCGAACGTTTGGCCATTAGCTCGTTTTCATATAAAGCCCATATATAGAGAGCTGTAGATTTTTACATACGTTGTTTTGAATTTGTTTATATTTGTTTAAAAAACAGATTTAGAATAAAATGTAGGGTTTAAAAGATAAAAATATAAACGTAAAATACGCTTATTAGGTCGTAGTTCGTAAAGTATGCACTTTGTGGTCTAGATTTTCACGTTTATATATACCTTGTAAGTGCTTGCAACATGTTGCCAAGTATCAATGATGTTCCGTTAGTAATTAAAGGGTTATAGGACAATTTACCATGTATAAATCACTGTTTACAAAGCAGTCAAATATCACGACTTTCTGAAGGAATTGCATAGTAAAATGTATTCCAATAATTAGTTTATTAATTCAACTACTGACATGCAAAATTTCATCTCATCAAATTCAGTAATTAAAGAGAAACAATTAAAATACTGACAAAGCATCGAAAGCCTACATAACCCGACCAAGTTCGAATGACGACAAAAAAGCGGCCGTGCAATATATTTAGGTAACATTCTAAAATTTACAGTCTAATACCGGTTTTGAATTGGTACAGGGGATAACACAATTGTTGTTTCGATATAATTTATATGTGATCCGTGATTTAAATTTTTATTGAAGCTCGAAATACATATTATCCTTACCCTCATATTCATAATCGTTTATTAAACCTATTTTAGTTAAAACACATTTTAAGTCTATTGTTGTCTCTAACCAATGACAGAGTATGTTTAGCAAGCGTTTGTTAACGTTAAGTTTTTATAAACAAGGGACTAGTCATGACAAGCACCTCAGCTGCGCTCCCGATACGCTCAAAATACACGCGCCTGTGCGCGCACATGAGTTGTATGCCAAGTTCTGCTGTTACTGGGGCGCGCGCCCAAGGATTGTCATGATTAGTATCATTCATTCATTCATATATGCTCACGGCTGTTGTCCCAGAAGGGGTAGGCAGAGGTGTGACATTTCTGTGTCACCCACATTTCGTCATTTTTGGGTTTCTACGTAACAGGTGGCGAGAAATAAATACATAATTATTATATGTATACGTAACAGGTGGCGAGAAATAAATAATAAATACATAATTATTATATGTAATTACAAATATTTTTGTACACCGATGTTTAATTAGAGAAGTACTTGTTACACATTATGAAAACTCACTCACTTGTACTATTCCACAACTTTTATTATAATTTTAATAATACCTAACCGGTTTCGCTATTATAGCATTCTCATATTAAAATTATAATAAAAGTTGTGGAATAGTACAAGTGAGTGAGTTTTCATAATGTATAACAAGTTCCATCAAGTGCCAACAATCAAAAGTATAAAGGATAGAAGTACTTGTTAATAGGAGATTTATTTTTATCGTAGATGGTGGCCTTATTATTAAAAAAAAAATTATCATTCAAGAAATGCAATTGTTTAAGTTTTTCCTAACGCTTGTGTACGCAACTGTACTATAATAATAAATACTATACTGGAAGGTTAAGAGCGTTACTTAGATATATGGCACGGCCGCTTTTTTGTAGCCATTCGAACTTGGTCGGGTTATGTAGGCTTTCGATGTTTTGTCAGTATTTTAATTGTTTCTTTTTAATTACTGAATTTAATGAGATGAAATTTTGCATATAAGTAGTTGAATTAATAAACTATTTATTGGAATACATTTTACTATGCAATTCCTTTAGAACTCCGTGATATTTGACTGCTTTGTAAACAGTGATCTATTCATGGTAAATTGTCCTATAACCCTTTAATTACTAACGGAACATCATTGATACTTGGCAACATGTTGCAAGCACTTACAAGGTTAGTATAAACGTGAAAATCTAGACCCCAAAGTGTATACTTTACGAACTACGACCTAAAAAGCGTATTTTACGTTTATATTTTTATCTTTTAAACCCTACATTTGTTTCTAAATCTGTTTTTTAAACAAATATAAACAAATTCAAAACAACGTATGTAAAAATCTACAGCTCTCTATATATGCGCTTTATATGAAAACGAGCTAATGGCCAAACGTTCGCGTAGCGGAAACTTGAATTTCTCCGAAGTTTATGCATACACTAATTTTATTCATACATACACAATTACACACAATTACACACTAATTGTTGGACACATTTTTTTTCTTTTAAGTGCGTGGATTTAAAAAAAATGCCGCCAGGACAACGTTCGCCCAGCGGAATCAGTTTTTGGCGAATTTCTCCAAAATGGCTGCATACACAATTTTCTTTTTACCGTACACAATTACACGCCGTCAAATACTAAATATCTGCATAATTAAAATCTTTAAATTCAACAACATTCCGCTGCGCGAACGCACACCCAAAACTGATCTACCTAATGTGTGCAAGGGGCAACTGAATTATTATGAAAATGTACTATAGGATCTAGATAAGATCCGATACAAATATTTGTTGAGATTTGAGTTCGTATACTTACTTATTGCAACCAGGAATTTTATTCAACCCCCAGATTGCAGGCATAAATGTACTGCACCACTGAAAAATGTCCTATCCTACTAATATTATAATAGTAAAGATGTTTGGATGTTTGTTAGGTACTCAATCACGCTCTAACGGCTGAACGGATAGGGCTGAAATTTGTTACCAGGGTAGATTATAGTAGAAATAGCACATGGCTACTTTTTCATCTCGGATATCTTCCCTTGGAAAACGGAAACGGAACCAAATTCCACGCGAGCATAATCTAGTATATCATAACTAGGTACGGGTATTAGTTAGAAGAGGAGATACATGGTTCAATCAATCAATCAAAACAGCCTATCGCAGTCCACTGCTGGACGTAGGCCATTCCCAATTTACGCCACAATACACGGTCTTGCTACATGGTTCAATCAATCAATCAAAACAGCCTATCGCAGTCCACTGCTGGACGTAGGCCATTCCCAATTTACGCCACAATACACGGTCTTGCGCCTTCCGCATCCAGTCCCAGCCTGCGACCTTTACCAAGTCGTCGGTCCATCTAGCGGGTGGACGTCCTACCCCACGTTTGCCGAGATGCGGTCTCCACCCTAGAACCCGTTTGCTCCATCATCGACCGTCGGTTCTTCTGCAGATATGGCCGGCCCACTGCCACTTCAATGTACTTATTCTGCGAGCTATGTCGACCACTTTAGTTCTCCGCCGTATAGTCGTATATCGGAGTCTATCCCTCAGAGACACCCCAAGCATAGCCCTTTCCATGGCCCGCTGCGCAACCTTTAGAGCATTGACCAGGATTTACTTTCGAGGGCGTATTGGTCTTACCGGTCATGTATGTCGATTCGATTCCTGACACTGACCCTCCTATCTACTTAGATACGTTATAGAAGGTGAAGACAGTGGCTTCCAGCAGACTCGGCAGATTACTACCTCTACCTACCATCTATTAGAAATATTCCAATTTACTTTCAGTGTGAATCCATAAAATAGAATGGTGACAAAGAGATACCTGTACTAGTTACTTTAACCAGACATTGTTACCCTGATGGACGCTGAACTGGCCCGATTCACTGTAAAAGATAAGATTGAAGTGATAAATTCCTTGCATATAAGCTTCCTCTAAGTACACTACTCGCGAAGTTGAACGAAGTTCCTCGGAGAAGTTGCCAGAGGCAAAGTAAAATTTTGACGAAGTAAGCCGAAGTTCCTCTCTACACTATTCACACGTCCAACTTCGCGAGTAGTGTGGAGGAAACTTTAGATTTTTTATGTTATGCCTGCGCAAAAGTTGCCACCCGCCTGGATGGAAAGCCATGGCGATCCATTAATTGGGGACTTTTAAATAGTTTCAAGTATAAGCTATCAGGTGTGCCTTAAAAAAACTAGAAACAGTTGAGGTGTTTAATTTAAAACAAAAAGATAGATTCTTTACTTTTATTCGAATCGAGTAGGTATCACGTTATCACCAACCACAACACTTATCACTACACACACACATACACCACTATTATCACTAACACAACAGAATCCAGTCTCGAAACGCTGAAGTTTCAGTTTTAATCTAGAAATAAAGGGAGATAAAGTACAAGTTAGTTCTACTTGGTAGGTAGATATAGAATAATAAAAAGTGTTTTGTATGATCAAGGCAACCGGTAGTTAGTTCCGATTGCTGATGCTGAGATATGAAAGGACAGTCTTTCGACTTCCTTTTTTAGGACATTCTCACACAGTGGCATCCCGTCTATTCCACTAGTTCCATCTTGCGAGGTAGTCCTAATTGGACTAATATAAACTTATGCTATTACGGATCACAAACATTTTTTATTTTGTTCCTTCCTGAAGTTCGAACACAAGCCTCAGATTTCTTCATCAAATCTATGCTTTTTATTTAGGTACCCTTGTTAGTCGTCCTTTTGAGTTCCGTACCTGAAAGATGAGAACGGGACCCTATTCATGAGACTTTGCCGTCCGTTTGTCATTAGGCTGTATCTCAGAAACCATGATAGCTAGAGCTGAAATTTTCACAGATGATGTATTTCTGTCGCCACTTATATAAAAATACTAAAATTAGAAAAATATTAGTATTAGGGGGCTCCGATACAACAAACTATATTTTCTGCAGTCTTTTGTTACAGAACCCTCCGTGCAGGAGTTCCGTGACTCGCATTTGGCCGGTTTATCTTATACCGCTAAGGTAAGTCACCCTAGCTTATGGACATCTGCAACACCAAAGGTGCTACATTCGTATAAACTGAGCTCAGTAGGCTCAATAGGCTTCCCAATTTGGCCCCGTGCCCCGTACCGTTTGTTTTAGCCAATTTATCTGGGTGACAGACACCTGAACCTGGAATCACGAACAGTCACGGGCATCAGCCAATAAGTAAATTCTATTTTCTGCTTTCTTTGAGCACTGATGTAGGTAATTAGGTGTCACCATTGCCTTTCCCCTGCTCTGTTAGCCAAAGCTCAAATCAACTTCACCAGCAAACTTATACACCTGAATTCCTGTGATACCTCAGAGTTGCCCAGGTTTGCTCTATGAGTAACGGACGAGTTTCTGAAGCAGGTACCCACGAGTGGATGTGAACAACAATGTTGAACAGCCAAATCAAAAACCTCACGGCCAATCTAATTAGGACACCAAACTGCTTATTGGATTCATGATATTAATAAAGTCTGAGTACTATGTACCTCTGATAACACTCCTTACCAATTGACATACCCACCTCTTCCCTGAAGAGTACCTATGGATGTGAAAGCAGCACACGGAGCACCTGAGCAGGGCAGTTTCTATTTCTTAAAAACAAATCTTAGTAGAAATGGCAGTTATTTGTTCCCTCTGGATCTCTGTAAGATCTTTAAAGCTGACAATACTCTGTCGCGGACTTGAGAAGTCAGGTAAGTATCATAGGGATCATTGGCTGAATTCTTTATAAGCCTAAGCTATAATTGAACCGAAAACCAGCGAGGGACCCAAGCAAGTTAATCTACAAGGCTCGAAAAAGAAGTTTTTAAATTGGAGTATTATAAATAGTGTAATCTGTGTAGGTATTTATTATAATATTATTATGTAAAGTAATTAGTTGTATTGCATGATTGCAACTCTTGTGACAACCACCGTTAGAATAAATTTTGTTAATCGGTGGATAATGCAGTGGGCTGCAGCATTATACATTGTTTTTAAATATGTACCTAATTCATGTAATTTTAAAACTGTAGCCGTTTGTTATTCCATAAATAGATAAATAAATAAGGCTCTACTAAGACTGGCAATAGATGAAAAAAAGTAGTTCACTGTAAAGTTGGGGTTCCAATACCACTAAGCAAGACTACCTCATACCACCATAACCATGGCAAAGACAAGAACTCATGCTTATAATTAGTTTGATAAATACTATGCAGCTGTATAAAGAACAAGATAATGGCATTAGGTCAACAACATCCTTACTGAAAACTTGTATTGTTTCAAAATATTCTAATATTTTAAAAAGGACTTGGGTGTTCAGCAACATCAGCTGTGTTTTTAATAATTTTTATTGTAGAAAAAAACAGGAAAGGTTATGAAAATCAACATTACTCAAAACATGTGTTTAGTACCCCCAAGAAGTTGGCACCACACTTTTAAGTTACAAAAATTTTGACGGTTGTTCCAGGTTGTTCTAGGTTTGTTCTACTTTGTTCCAAAACGGCACAAGAATAAGAATGAAAATTTCCAAGAAATTGAAAAAAAAAACCGATTTTTGAGTTAGCACCGCACTTTTGAGGTATCGCGATTTTCGCGGTTGTTCTGGATTGTTCTAAGTTTGTTCTACATTGTTCCAAAGTATCGTTTACAAAAAAAATTTTTGTAACTTAAAAATTTTTGTAACTTAAAACATTTTGTTCTATCATTAATAAAATTTATCTATCATTAAAAGGTCGAGAGTGCGTGGAGTGTTATAAGAGAAATATCACTGTTGTATGTTAAAATGTTTTAATGATAGATGGACTTATGCTACTTAAATGTTAATGTTTAAATGTTAACTTAAATGTTGAAATAACTGTAAAATATGTAAATGTTAAATGTTGGAGTGTATCCCGATCGCGTCAGTACCGAAATGTTAGGCACTACCGAATTGGACTGTTTCAATTCGATTATCACAGATTATCGAATTGAAAAATTGTTTATCACCTTCCCATTTTCAACTGCAATTTTTTATCGCGAAAATAAAGGTTGTGCTGAGTTGTGCCAGCATCCTAGTACAATGCACTACCGATAGAAAAACTATTTCTGTAACTTTCAACGTAAAAATTCGTTTATCACAGATTATCGGATTGGAAAAATTGTTTATCACCTTCTCATTTTCAACTGCAATGTTTTATCGCGAAAATAAAGGTTGTGCTGAGTTGTGCAAGCATCCTAGTACAATGCACTACCAATAGAAAAAATATTTCTGTAACTTTCAACGTAAAAATTCGTTTATCACAGATTATCGGATTGGAAAAATTGTTTATCACCTTCTCATTTTGGACTGGAATTTTTTATCGCGAAAATAAAGGTTGTGCTGAGTTGTGCCAGCATCCTAGTACAATGCACTACCAATAGAAAAATTATTTCTGTAACTTTCAACGTAAAAATTCGTTTATCACAGATTATCGGATTGGAAAAATTGTTTATCACCTTCTCATTTTGGACTGGAATTTTTTATCGCGAAAATAAAGGTTGTGCTGAGTTGTGCCAGCATCCTAGTACAATGCACTACTGATAGAAAATTATTTCTTCTAATTTCAACGTTAAAATTCGATTATCACAGATTATCGAATTGAAAAATTGTTTATCACCTTCCCATTTTCAACTGCAATTTTTTATCGCGAAAATAAAGGTTGTGCTGAGTTGTGCCAGCATCCTAGTACAATGCCCTACCAATAGAAAAATTATTTCTGTAACTTTCAACGTAAAAATTCGTTTATCACAGATTATCGGATTGGAAAAATTGTTTATCACCTTCTTTCTCATTTTGGACTGGAATTTTTTATCGCGAAAATAAAGGTTGTGCTGAGTTGTGCCAGCATCTTAGTACAATGCACTACTGATAGAAAATTATTTCTTCAAATTTCAACGTTAAAATTCGCTTACAACAGATTATCGAATTGAAAAATTGTTTATCACCTTCCCATTTTCAACTGCAATTTTTTATCGCGAAAATAAAGGTTGTGCTGAGTTGTGCCAGCATCCTAGTACAATGCACTACCGATAGAAAAACTATTTCTGTAACTTTCAACGTAAAAATTCGTTTATCACAGATTATCGGATTGGAAAAATTGTTTATCACCTTCTCATTTTGGTCTGGATTTTTTTATCGCGAAAATAAAGGTTGTGCTGAGTTGTGCCAGCATCCTAGTACAATGCACTACTGATAGAAAATTCATTTCTTTAAATTTCAACGTTAAAATTAAATTATCACAGATTATCGAATTGAAAAATTGTTTATCACCTTCCCATTTTCAACTGCAATTTTTTACCAAATGAAGGTTGTGCTGAGTTGTGCTAGCACCATAGTACAATGCACTACTATTAGAAAAATTATATCTATAAATTTCAACGTTAAAAGTCGATTATCACAGATTATCGAATTGAAAAATTGTTTATCACCTTCCCATTTTCAACTGCAATGTTTTATCGCGAAAATAAAGGTTGTGCTGAGTTGTGCCAGCATCCTAGTACAATGCACTACCAATAGAAAAATTATTTCTGTAACTTTCAACGTAAAAATTCGTTTATCACAGATTATCGGATTGGAAAAATTGTTTATCACCGTCTCATTTTGGACTGGAATTTTTTATCGCGAAAATAAAGGTTGTGCTGAGTTGTGCCAGCATCCTAGTACAATGCACTACTGATAGAAAAATTATTTCTTTAAATTTCAACGTTAAAATTCGTTTATCACAGATTATCGAATTGAAAACATTGTTTATCACCTTCTCATTTTTGACTGCAATTTTTCATCGCGAAAATAAAGATTGTGCTGAGTTGTTCTAGCATCCTTGTACAATAAACGACACATAAATAAATTATTCTTATGAATTTCAATGTTAAAATTCGATTGATGCAGATTTCGTACGGGAAAAATTGTTTATCACCTTCTTATTTGCGACTGCAATTTTTTTATCGCGTGAATTAAGGTTGTGCTGTGTTGTCGTAGCATCCTGGCACAATGCACTACCAACTAAAAAAAACATTCATATAAAATTCAATGTCAAGATTGGATCATCATGGATTTCGTGGGATGTCGGTTGAATATTTTTTTTTTTCTTTCCAATTGCTGAACCACCTTATTTTTCAACCACAGTGTTTCGGAACAATGTAGAATGTAAACTTAGAACATCTCAGAAGAACCATTACAATCGTGAAAACTCGAAAACTCGGTACTACCTCAAAAATTATTTTCCTGGAAATTTGTGAAAATAAACTTTTTTTGAAAACGATACTTTGGAACAATGTAGAACAAACTTAGAACAACCCAGAACAACCGCGAAAATCGCGATACCTCAAAAGTGCGGTGCTAACTCAAAAATCGGTTTTTTTTCAATTTCTTGGAAATTTTCATTCTTATTCTTGTGCCGTTTTGGAACAAAGTAGAACAAACCTAGAACAACCTGGAACAACCGTCAAAATTTTTGTAACTTAAGTGTGGTGCCAACTTCTTGGACGTGTGTTTAGTGACAGGGAAAATTTTATTTAGAAGCTTGGGTGCAACTGTTGTACCAAAGTTATAGGGGCAAAAAAATGCAGGATATAATAAAATAACTGAATACTTGTACATGATAAATTTGTACAGAACCGAGACTCAGTGAGACTTACCCCTTTGCCACCTACCATAACTTTTTGTCACACAACCACCTACCATACGTCTATGAGACCCCTGAGTAAAATGGTTCTATAAAGTAATATCTTGTTTATTGAAGTATATTTTTTAGTAAAAAATCAACTTAGGAAAGTATTAAACTCTTTAGTAAAGGTACAAGAGAATCATTTTTATAGGCATTTTGTCTTAATTACTATTAATCAACAATATCTGCTTAAAAACTAAGTCATTTGCTAAA
The DNA here is from genome assembly GCA_933228765.1 of Miltochrista miniata. NCBI lineage: Eukaryota > Metazoa > Arthropoda > Insecta > Lepidoptera > Erebidae > Miltochrista > Miltochrista miniata. Next base: position 10,908,479 of record OW121765.1, read on the forward strand.
TGAGAACTATAAAAAATAATCACATGGATATGAACTTCTTTTATAATTTTTTACTGATTCAATAATCAACCATTGCAAAAGAAAAGAAAATGGTCAAAATTTAAATTATAGAAAAAAATTACAAGCCCTAAACTTATAGTTTTTCACGACAATTATTGCACAGCTTATTAGAAAATTCTCGGCAAATTGGTGATTTGCATTCGAAACTGATGTATTGTGGTTTGCACGGCACTGAGGGACACGGGGAAAAGGTGCAGGAACGGACGAGTTCGCAAACGACTCGGTCGCCGATATATTTACGTTTTAAATATCTGCTGCGTCTGTGAGACGTATGGTAGGTGGTTAAGGGTTAAGCCAACTTCACCTACATGGGTGGTGCACCTGCCAAAAAATGGATGAGGTCATGACAAAGCCCTGTGCCAACCCATATGGCCAGCAAGTACAGTAATACCTATCCACAGGAACAAAAATTTGGATAGATCTCTATTTTGATCAAGCATTTACTTGAATTACATCCAAAAAATGCTTCATTTATTAATAGTGTATGGTATCTAGTTATACAATAATACCGTATAATGAAGTTAGAAAATTGGATTGTTTGTTTGTTTGCATTGAATAGGCTCCAAAACTACTGAACTGATTTGAAAAATTCTTTCACTGTCGGGAAGCTACACTATCCCCAGCTGACATAGGCTTTGTTTTATTCCCGTATTCCCACGGGAACGGGAGCTACGCGGGTAAAACCGCGTGACGTCCGCTAGTATAATTTAACGCACAATTCTATTCTAACACAAATGTTATTATACTAATAGAATGAATGGAGGGCTTCAGAAGCAAGGAAGGGTCTTAAACTTGACCACAAAATACTTACCAACTGAAATACTTTGGTTTAAACTATTATTTTTGCAAAATATGTAACCACTAAGCAAATCTTTCACTGGGACAACCATTTTTATCACTATAAGGTCATGTAAACCTACACTTGATACCAGTTCTACTGTCAGTTAATCAGTTGACCACTTTAACACCACTATCACAAAAGATTGAGCGAGGATGAAGAAAACCATCACTACAGTGATAACTTCATCACCGAGCACAACAGAACATCACTTACTAAACACTGTTGTATCAACAACTACACATGAATCATCACCACTCACAAGGTTTAAAAAAACAACACATAAGATGAAATACTCTATTTGAAGGTCCACACACTTACACTACACATCACCTAAGAACCATACACTTGATAATTTTATTTCAAATACACTATTTTAAAAAAAATTGAAAATTATTTGCTGTTACTAGCAATACTATTCCTATATAAAATGCAACAATATTATTGCTCTAAACACAAGTGTGAACTTCACAGCACTTGCACAAGTAAAGTGAACATTATCACTACCAAGTTTACATTATTATCACCTCACCTCACGTCACTACACATCACATGTATAAATAAACAATATATTCAAAAGGAACCTTTACAAAGTAGGTACTTAAACTAATTATGCATATTATATGATGCAAATAAATTTTTATGCCCCTAGGCAGAACCTCCTCGCACCACAACAATTACCAGATGGTCCTCTTTCAGACTCTCCTCAGTAAGATTGTGACATGTTCTCTTCAGAAGCTCGGTGGAGAACTCACATGGTGGGAAAGAATACAACACACCAGTGGCTTCAGTCTCTTTATTCAAGAGTGAAATCACACCAGCTGCTTCCTTCTGTTTCAAGTAAGAAACCAAATTTCTCATCGGTCTGGTTTGAATACTGGCATCTTCATTTGTAACAGAAGCTGTTGAACCAGCTACTCCCAAGAAAATTGCATGAGAGCTGGATGTGGCTATACGTTTCTGAACATCATCTAATTTTGGCTGATCAAGTCGCAGTCTTTGTGTTATTCTTAGCTGATTTTTACCCTCTTCGTCTCTCATCAAACTGTCAATGATTTCAGAGTCACCATCTGTCAAGTGGAACTTTGTTGGAAATAGGGAATTTTTCAAGATTAATGCACCATTCCACATTGTTGTTGCTTTGCGCACAACTTCAGGGAGCGTTCTAGCAGAAGATAGCATGCCACCACCGCGACGAGGAGATCCATCTGAGTCACTGTCTGGTGAACGATGTCGTGGTGATCGTGAGCGCGAACGATCTACACCTGGTTCCCGTGATGTAGAGCGTCGGGGTCTACCTTCATATTCAGTGTCTGCTGGGGCACGCCTCCATTCATCCTCACGATAGTCCCCTGAACCATGATATGCGCCCCTGTACATACCGCGACCTCTACCCCGATGGCCACCTCTACCTCTGTATCCTGGAGTTCCATATGCATAATTTTCATCCCAACCTTCATATCCCTCATAACCTTCCACAGGTCTACCATCTTCGCCAACAGGTGGTGCATATGGTTTAGGTCTAAATGGTTGCCCATTGCCAACATCAGCAAAATCAATCCGAAGACGTCTTTCAGGACCACCAAGAGCAAAACCTCTCATCTCTTTAACAGCAGCCTGAGCTGCATCTATAGAATCATACAAAATATAAGCATGAGGTTCACCTTTGGCATACTCAATTTTTTTGATAGCCCCAAATCTATCAAATTCCCTTTCCAACTGCGCCACAGAAGTCCAAGGCCCCAAACCACCTACCCAAATCCGAGTTGTGGGAGATGCTTTACCATATCCTATCTTACACTGAAATTTACCAATATACTGGCCTGAAAGTTCAACTTTAGCTCTATGAGCCATGTCTAATGTTTGGTAACGGACAAAAGCAAATGCATTGCCAGTACCAGGAGGTGGACGTTTAATGTCTATGTCCTCTACAATACCATAGCGACCAAAGATGCGGCGAAGCTCCTCATCAGATATATTTATCTCTAAGTTGCCTGCAAACAATGTCCTAGTTGCCAGTGGATCATCTTCTGGCTGGACATGATGTAAATAATTAGGAAATTTGTCTTTTTTGTTTTCCATCTTCTCAAATTGTGGATGATGTGGTCGTGGCATGTATGGACGCGGCATATAGTGAGGGTGAGGTGGGTGATGCATTGGAGGTCTGTGGTGCATTGGGGGGCCATGAGGTCCTGCCATAGGATACTCATGCATCGGAGGACGAAAATCTCTATGGTGTGGTGGTACTGTGGGTGGGATGCCATATGCCCTATCATCAGGAGGTGGTCTACGTCTTTCTGGCGCTGGTGACCAGGCATAAGAATATGGTCGCTCATAATCAGGTGGTGTTATGCTCCTAGGTCTGCTTCTATACTCTGGGCGCACAGGCTCATACACTGGATCAACTATAGCAACCTTGTCGTACAAAATTATGCGAGGTTTGGCATGCTTTGCGTCTCTTGCATCTTCAGCACTCCTAAAGCAAACATACGCAACTCTTTCATCTAATTCATGAGAAATTTTAATACTGAAGTCTCCAAATTTCTTGTACTCTCTATACAGGGTATCTTTGACGATATCGTCAGAAGCTTTAGGGTGTAACGCACTTACACACAGTACCTTGTAATAAGGACGTGTAGAATCTTCTCTAGTTTCACGTGAACGAACATAATCATCGCGATGCGGTGACACATATCGTCCTCGCGGACTTGGCGACCGTACGCGGCGACGGACCCTCTCCGGGGTGACGCGCTCATCCGAGCTGTCGTCGTATCGACCTATGCTACTGCGAGTTCTTTTTGATCGGGGCATGCTGTCTCTTGACGAACTCCTCTTCATATTACGAATTTTCACCGTTATTCGATCTCTATCGCTACGCGGTAATCCAATCATGAAAGCTCAGTTCGATGTACTCTCTCTGAAATGCACAACATTACACGTCACTTCAAAATGTCGCCTTGTTCCAGAATCACCACAACGCACAAAACTGTTTTTGTCTTACCACAACGTAATTAATAAAGTGAATCGAATCACTTAGTCCACTATGCACCTTCCACTCCGAATAAAATAGTCAATAATCACAAAATGATAAAATCACTGAACTTTATCGCTGATTCACTCACGGGACATCATCACGAATCGCTGACTTTAATCAATATGGCGGCCGGTTGCACAGTGTACAGCCACAGCAAACACACAGACACACACAGTTCTTGATTGAAAAATGAAAACGAGTACAAAAAACTATATACGTATACGTACGCAAGCAAGACAGACGGCAAAAAGAGAGAGAGGGGAAGGGAGGACTGACCTCCATTTATTTTATAGGGTCCCGACACGATCAATTGGCAATTGTCAAGCCTTGTCAATATCATGTGTACATATATGTCGATGCACACAAACATGCAACGAAATCACTCACACTGAAACAACCTCCATTCATATGAGGCCCCCGAGACGATCAATTTTTATTGTCATGCCTTTACGTGATTGAGATCTCACTTGAAGGATGAATTGACGATACTTGACGCCCATTGAAGGTGCCGTCAAGTGTGGCTCGCACACTTGCCTTTTGGCCCTATTCGCTAGTAGTTTGCATCGGAGCGGAATCTTGAGCTATGGTGAAATTCAGCGGTGATTTTGCGAACTCCGGTGATTCCCCAGAGATCTCCGGAGCATCGTGTTTTTATGTACCCTCTGTCCTGTCCTGTCTGATGTATGTCCCTCACCGGGAGCATTCGCGTGTAATGTAACATTACAGCGTCGAGCATTACAGCGGTGATGGAGGAGAACCGAGCATTGCAATGCGCAACTTGTAATGATAAAAGACGATGTTATATCAGTGAAGGAGGAGAACGAAGCATTACAATGCGCGCCTTGTAATGATACAAGCTTTACTAATATTATAAAGAGGAAAGATTTGATTGTTTGTTTGTTTGTTTGCATCGAATAGGCTCCGGAACTTCTTTGAAAAATTCTTTCACTGTTGGGAAGCTACAAGCTACACTCTTTGCGGTAAACATACGCATAGTCATATTTTATTCCCGTACCTATTCCCACGGAAACGGGAACTACGCGGTTGAAACCGCGTGACGTCCGCTAGTGTGTAATGTTTTGATACAACTTGTAACATTAATGCGCTTTGCGCACCTGGTAATGATACAATGTGTAATGTTTTGATACATCTTGTAACATCAATGCACTTTTATTTGCGGCTGGCCGGCCGCACACTGGTCCGGATTTTAAAATAGGTCGACATACGACCTAAGATGTCAAATGCTATTGGGAATTTTTTTTTGGATAGTTAGAAGCCGTGAGCCGGTGTAACCCGACGGCCCCTATTTAAAACGTTTAAAGTATTCAATCCGATTGACGTTGTCATTTTTGTTTTATTTCTAACTTTGAACAAATGATCCACGTGACCTAGTGACTTAGCAGATATAATGTCATGTTGGATATTTTTCTGAGGCTTTTTGGTATGCTGAGTACGAATTTTGGGTTAATTTTGCAATCCAAGATGGCCGCCACACCACCGTTGTAAAATTTCATATTGGATACCGTATAAGGGGTGTTTTGGTATGCTGAGTACGAATTTTGGGTTAATTTTGCAATCCAAAATGGCCGCCGTGCCACTGTTGTGAAAATTCATGTTGGATATCGTGTAAGGGGTTTTTTAGTATGCTGAGTACGAATTTCAGGTTAATTTTGCAATCCAAAATGGCCACCGTGCCACTGTTGTAAAAATTCATATTGGATATCGTATAAGGGGTTTTTTGGTATGCTGAGTACAAATTTTGGGTTATTTTGCAATCCAAAATGGCCGCCTTGCCACTGTTGTAAAATTTCATGTTGGATATCGTATAAGGGGTTTTTTGGTATGCTGAGTACGAATTTCAGGTTAATTTTGCAATTCAAAATGGCCACAGTGCCACTGCTGTAAAATTTCATGTTGGATATCGTTATAAGGGGTTTTTTGGTATGCTGAGTACGAATTTTGGGTTATTTTGCAATCCAAAATGGCCGCCTTGCCACTGTTGTAAAATTTCATGTTGGATATCGTATAAGGGGTTTTTTGGTATGCTGAGTACGAATTTTGGGTTAATTTTGCAATACAAAATGGCCGCCTTGCCACTGTTGTAAAATTTCATGTTGGGTATCGTATAAGAGGTTTTTTGGAATGCTGAGTACGAATTTCAGGTTAATTTTGCAATCCAATATGGCCACCGTGCCACTGTGGTAAAAATTCATATTGGATATCGTATAAGGGGTTTTTTGGTATGCTGAGTACAAATTTTGGGTTATTTTGCAATCCAAAATGGCCGCCTTGCCACTGTTGTAAAATTTCATGTTGGATATCGTATAAGGGGTTTTTTGGTATGCTGAGTACGAATTTCAGGTTAATTTTGCAATTCAAAATGGCCACAGTGCCACTGCTGTAAAATTTCATGTTGGATATCGTATAAGGGGTTTTTTGGTATGCTGAGTACGAATTTTGAGTTATTTTGCAATCCAAAATGGCCGCCTTGCCACTGTTGTAAAATTTCATGTTGGATATCGTATAAGGGGTTTTTTGGTATGCTGAGTACGAATTTTGGGTTAATTTTGCAATACAAAATGGCCGCCTTGCCACTGTTGTAAAATTTCATGTTGGGTATCGTATAAGAGGTTTTTTGGAATGCTGAGTACGAATTTTGGGTTAATTTTGCAATCCAATATGGCCGCCGCGCCGTAATCGCAACATTTAATGATGAGTATCGTTAAAGGGATTTTTTGAAATGCTGAGTACCATTTTCGCCTAACTAGTAAATTTTAATAATTTGCTTATTAAGTTTAGGCTTTCTAAACTAGCAATGCGAAAATACTATGACAAAAGGTCCTTATTGTAAAATTAAGGTCTATTACATTAAACCTTCTTACTACAGACCGCATCACCACCTTCATGGCTGCTGACTTCTCTCCGAGAGGGGTGAAGTATCGGCGCTTCAGAGGACGTCTGCTGACACGGGACACCCCGCCCCGCGACACGTCGACGTCAGTGCGTGTCAATTAGGTTAAGTTATATGTATATGTATTTTTAGTATTAAGGTTTTTGAAGTGAAACTTCTTTATCGGCGTTGGAAAAAAATTTGCGTCACGTCACGTCACGATTTTTGGTTACGCGCCATCTTTGTTCTGTTCCCCACCACGGTGGATTCGAATTAAGAGTACTTTATCCAGGGATAGCATGTCATTTAAGGGTTTTTGGACTTTTGGACTTTTGAGCTTTTGGACTTTTGGATGGGACATTGGTACTTTGGGTCTTTGGGACTTTGGAACTTTGAGACTTTGGGACTTTTGAACTTTAGAACTTTTGAACTTTTGGACTTTTGGACTTTTGGACTTTTGGATGGGACCTTGGTACTTTGGGTCTTTGTGACTTTGGAACTTTGGGACTTTGGGACTTTGGGACTTTGGGACTTTAGGACTTTGGGACTTTTGGACTTTTGGAGTTTTGGACTTTTAGACTTTTAGACTTTTAGACTTTGGGATTTTGGGACTTTGGGACTTTGGGACTTTGGGACTTTGGGGCTTTGGGGATTTGGGACTTTGGGACTTTGGGACTTTGGGACTTTGGGACTTTGGGACTTTGGGACTTTTGGACTTTTGGCCTTTGGGACTTTTGGACTTTTAGATGGGACCTTGGTACTTTGGGTCTTTGGGACTTTGGAACTTTGGGACTTTGGGACTTTGGGACTTTTGGACTTTTGGCCTTTGGGACTTTGGGACTTTGAGACTTTGGGACTTTGGGACTATGGGACCTTGAGACCTTGGGACTTTGGGACTTTGGGACTTTGGGACTTTTGGACGTTTGGACTTTTGGATGGGACCTTGGTACTTTGGGTCTTTGGGACTTTGGAACTTTGGGACTTTGGAACTTTGGGACTTTGGGACTTTGGGACTTTGGGACTTTGGGACTTTGGGACTTTGGGACTTTTGGACTTTGGGACTTTTGGCCTTTTGGACTTTTGGATGGGACCTTGGTACTTTGGGACTTTGGAACTTTGTGACTTTGGGACTTTGGGACTTTGGGACTTTTGAACTTTTGAACTTTTGAACTTTTGGACTTTTGGACTTTTGGATGGGACCTTGGTACTTTGGGTCTTTGGGACTTTGGAACTTTGGGACTTTGGAACTTTGGGACTTTGGGACTTTGGGACTTTGGGACTTTGGGACTTTTGGACTTTGGGACTTTTGGCCTTTTGGACTTTTGGATGGGACCTTGGTACTTTGGGTCTTTGGGACTTTGGAACTTTGAGACTTTGGGACTTTTGAACTTTTGAACTTTTGAACTTTTGGACTTTTGGACTTTTGGACTTTTGGATGGGACCTTGGTACTTTGGGTCTTTGGGACTTTGGAACTTTGGAACTTTGGGACTTTGGGACTTTGGGACTTTGGGTCTTTGGGACTTTGGAACTTTGGGACTTTGGGACTTTGGGACTTTGGGACTTTTGAACTTTTGAACTTTTGGACTTTTGGACTTTTGGACTTTTGGATGGGACCTTGGTACTTTGGGTCTTTGGGACTTTGGAACTTTGGGACTTTGGGACTTTGGGACTTTTGGACTTTTGGCCTTTTGGACTTTTGGATGGGACCTTGGTACTTTGGGTCTTTGGGACTTTGGAACTTTGAGACTTTGGGACTTTTGAACTTTTGAACTTTTGAACTTTTGAACTTTTGGACTTTTTGGACTTTTGGTCTTTTGGACTTTTGGATGGGACCTTGGTACTTTGGGTCTTTGGGACTTTGGAACTTTGGAACTTTGGGACTTTGGGACTTTGGGACTTTGGGACTTTGGGACTTTGGGACTTTGGGACTTTTGGACTTTTGGAGTTTTGGACTTTTAGACTTTTAGACTTTTAGACTTTGGGATTTTGGGACTTTGGGACTTTGGGACTTTGGGACTTTGGGACTTTTGGACTTTTGGCCTTTGGGACTTTTGGACTTTTAGATTGGACCGTGGTACTTTGGGTCTTTGGGACTTTGGGACTTTGGAACTTTGGGACTTTGGGACTTTGGGACTTTGGGACTTTGGGACTTTGGGACTTTGGGACTTTGGGACTTTGGGACTTTTGGACTTTTGGCCTTTGGGACTTTGGGACTTTGGGACTTTGGGACTTTGGGACTTTGGGACTTTGGGACTTTGGGACTTTGGGACTTTGGGACTTTGGGACTTTGGGACTTTGGGACTTTGGGACTTTGGGACTTTGGGACTTTGGGACTTTGGGACTTTGGGACTTTGGGACTTTGGGACTTTGGGACTTTGGGACTTTGGGACTTTGGGACTTTGGGACTTTGGGACCTTGAGACCTTGGGACTTTGGGACTTTGGGACTTTTGGACTTTTGGCCTTTTGGACTTTTGGACTTTGGACTTTGGACTTTGGACTTTGGACTTTTGACTTTTGGACTTTTGGACTTTGGGACTGTAGGAAAATAAACAACTAAAGATATAAATACAATATATTTTGTTCACCGGTAAAGCAATATTGACAAGACAAAAAATGGACAGATAAAAGAACGCACTAGCGCCACTATAAGCAAAACAAATACATGTTCCTATTTTAAATTCATGTTTACTTTTTTCAACATCCTCCCTTAAACATGTATCAAACCCATCTTCGCAGAGCAATACGCCAGTTTAGAAAATGGTGTAGCTTTAGTAAGTGCATCTGCTACCATTGCATCAGTCTGTATATACTGCACATCAATTGCTCCTTCAGCCACCTTATCACGTATAAAGTGGTGCCTCACATCTATGTGCTTAGTCCTAGAATGATAGCCTTCAGACCCTGAAAGTTTAATAGAACTTTGATTATCACTGTAAACGAGCATTGCCTCATATTTTAGTTGAGGCCAAAATGTTTCTTGTAATTGCTTCAACCACAACGCTTCTTGTACACAAGACGATAACGCCATGTATTCTGCTTCGGTCGTAGACAAAGCAACAGTAGGCTGGCGTTTCGAGTTCCAACTGATTGCTCCTCCCTGGAATAAAAATGTGTAACCAGTACAAGAACGCCGGTCGTCTTCAGAGCTTGCCCAGTCTGCATCACAGAAGCCATGAGTCATGTTTTCCTTTGAATTTTGCACATAACTCAATCTAAATTCTTCAGTGCCTTTCAAATAACGCATAACTCTCTTCAACGCTATCCAATGTGACATTTCTGGCTGATTGTTGTATTTACTCAACTTGTTTATTACAAAACTTATATCTGGCCTAGTAACTTGTGAAATGTACAACAAGCATCCAATTATCTCTTGATATGGACACTTTAGGACACTCGTTTCTTCAGATGTCTCTTGACACTTTGTATTGGGATCAATCGGAATCTTGACACTTTTACAATCAGACATGCCATATTTATTTAGAACTTCTTTTATGTATTTTTTCTGATCTAAATATAAGATTCCTTTCTTTCTGTCTCTTTCCACATGTATACCAATATAGTAGTTGATACCTCCGAGATCCTTTATTTTAAATTGTTTCTTAAGCTCTTCCTTAATATAATTCTTTGATGTTATATTATTGGTAAATAGAATTATGTCATCAACATAAATAGCTAAAAAAACCATATTAGTACTGTCCACTATTTTATAGTAGATACAAGGATCTATTTTGTTCTGTGACAATCCCATTCCTTTAAGAGCAAAACTAAGCTTCTTATTCCACTGCCGAATTGCCTGTTTCAATCCATATAATGATTTTTTAAGTCGACATACTTGTTTATCATTGCTGTATAAAGGTGGTTGTACCATATAGTTATATCTCCTCCTCTATGTCACCTTGAAGAAAAGCTGATACAGCATCCATTTGACAAATATCTAAATCAAACTTCACTGCTAAGGCAAACAGGTATCTTAAAGAAGCATACCTTATTACTGGTGAAAATACTTCCGTATAGTCTACTCCAGGTTTTTGTGAACAACCTTTACAGACAAGCCGTGCCTTATATTTTACAATTTCTCCATTTTCATTTGTCTTCCGCTTAAAAACCCATTTGCATGGTAAGGGACGTTTATTTTCTGGAAGAGTAGTCAGCTCCCAAGTTTTATTTTCCAATAAGGATTGATATTCTTCATCCATTGCTGCTTTCCAGTATTCAGCATCAGTGCCCGACAAGGCTTCTTCTACAGTCAGTGGGTCTGCAATCTGTTGAACACACATGTAATTATTGTGTCTCTGATGAGATCTTAAAGTCATTTTTCTTGTAATATTTTCAGCGATACTATCATCATTTGAACTGGGATAGTAGGTTTCATCATCAGTCATTCTATTCAATACACAACTATCAAACAATGTGTCAGTGGATGGTGACGTAGTGTCATCTTGAGTCTCACTCGGTGTTCTATGATCAACAGATATTACCTCATCATTATCTGCAGTGACAGGGATATTTATAATCTGTTTTGTAGGTAAAGGTTCCAGAACTTTATTAGTCATAACTTTATCAATAAAAATGACGTCTCTGCTAATAATATTTTTTTTGTTTTCTGAATCATACAATCTGTATCCCTTCGTATTGTCACAATATCCTACAAAAACCAATTCTCTTGATTTACGATCCCATTTTAAACGATTTTGTTTCGGAATATGTACCATGGCCTTAGAACCAAAATACTTTAAACTTGAAAGGTTAGGTTGCTTACCAGTCCACTTTTCATATGGTGTTACCTCATCCAAAATTCGAGATGGTGATCGGTTGATGACATAGGCTGCAGCATTGACAGCCTCTGCCCACAGACGTTTATGCAGCTTTGCTTCAAATAACATGCATTTCGCACGTTCCACCAACGACTGATTCATCCGCTCCGCTAACCTGTTTTGCTTAGGTGTATAAGGAGTACTGGTTTGATGTTTGATGCCGGAAACTGCTAGAAAATCAGAGAATGCTTTATTACAATATTCTTTTCCATTATCACTTCTTACTATTTTTATTTTCATATCTAATTCATTCTCTACTTCTTCTTTAAAGTTTTTAAACACTGATTTAATATCCAATTTGTTCTTGAGAAAATAGACATAAACTTTACGGGAATAGTCATCTACGAAAGTTATGAAGTACTTCGCACCACCAGCAGATGGTGTCTCCATCGGACCACATAGATCAGTATGTACTATTTCTAGTAATGCCTTTGCTCTCGAACCAGAATGTGGAAACGGTAATCGTGTTTGTTTTCCTTCACAACATGGTATACATACAGTATCAACAACTTTGTTTGTGATAGTTATACCCTCGGCACACGATTCTAACCTCTTTACATCAGCTAAATTTAAGTGCCCCATTCTCTTATGCCACGTCATAAGATCTGTCTTACTTTCACTCAAAACAACATTTGCACTCACAGTAACAGTATTCAATTTGTACATGTTATTGATCAAATTTGCACTGGCTATAAGAATCTCATTGGCATTAAATATATTACAGCCCATGTTGGTGAATTCCACTTTACAGCCATTTTTTGTTAGTTGACTGACTGACAACAAGTTTACACTCAGCTCAGGAATAAATAAAACATTTCTCACCTGGATAGGACAATCGTCTTTGCAAAAAATGGTTTTAATGTTTACTTTACCCATGCTTTGCACGGAGACAGCATCATTATTGGCCACCTTGATTTGCTGAATCGGAGATGCTTGTATATCATACATCCAGTCAGAACGTCTCGTCATGTGCATTGTGGCACCTGAGTCTATGTACCAGTCATCTTTATCCACATTTCTGTAAGCTGAAAAAACTGTTGAAAAACTGTTATGGTTAGACTTCACTGTGCATTGATTTTTGAAATGTCCGTATTTATTGCAATTGAAGCAACGAGGGCCTTTTCCTTTAAGTTTAGCTTTGTTATAAGAGGTATCCTTGTGCTTTGTGAACAATACAGAAGACTCGGAAACTTTCACCTCCTGTAAAAGTTTTGTCTTAACAAAGTCTGATGAAATTTTTATGCCGGAGCTTTCCAGACCCATGATCATCGGTTTATAATTTTCCGGTAAACCTGCCAACATGAGTGTCCCCAACCAGTCGTCATCAACTTTGAAACCAATATTTCGTAATTTATACGCAGTACTCATTATTTTATTAACATATTCTTCGACGCTTGAGCAGTTATCCAGTGTTGTGTTAATTAAATCCCGCAATAAACCGACTTTCCTTGATAGCCCGGAGTCTTCGAAAACATTTTGCAGATTTGACCATACTTCTCTCGATGACTTTGCATTTTCAATATGAACGTAGTTTATTGGTTCTACCAACAAAATAATTTTAGACTTAGCTTTTACATCTTTCTTGCTGTCGACATCGGTGCCAGGATCGACACATTCCCACAAATCTTCGTGTTCAAGATATGATTTTACTGCAAACTTCCATGTCGAAAAATTTTCCCGGCCTGTCAATTTCTCAATTTGTACGGGAGACGAGACAGCCATTTTTCGGGACGATGTTCGATGAAATACTCGCAAATTATTCTTGTCCGACGCTTTATGTAAATAAAATATAAATATACGTATCTTTAGATGAATATATGGCCCATAACCTGTAGGAAAATAAACAACTAAAGATATAAATACAATATATTTTGTTCACCGGTAAAGCAATATTGACAAGTCAAAAAATGGACAGATAAAAGAACGCACTAGCGCCACTATAAGGCGACGTCCTACGTAAGCGAACGTAAAGCGGCGCGGCGCGGCGCGATACCAACAAACAGTTGAAACCTATTGAAGTGTCCTACGTGACCAAACGCAAGTGCGGTGCGGTGCGGGGCGGCGCGAAATGAAGCGAACGCGATCAGTTGGTTTGATATTTGCGTGCGAACTGGATGCGGTGCCGCCGTGTTTTTTATAATGTTGGAAATAGAAATTTTAATCAATGTAATTCAAGAACGTCCTATTTTATGGGATAAAAGAAGTAAATTTATTATCGTCGATTATGCCTTTCTAAGTATACAATAATTAGTCCCACTTCCTCTATATATGAATACTAGCTGATGCCCGCAGCTTCGCCCGTGTAAAATTTGTTCCCGCGGGAAGCCATTCCCGGGACAAAAGGTAGCCTATGTGTTATTCCAGACTATAATGTATCTCTGTACCAAATTTCAGCCTTTGGACTTTTGGACTTTTGGCCTTTTGGACTTTTGGACTTTTGGCTTTTGGACTTTTGGACTTTTGGACTTTTGGACTTTTGGACTTTTGGACTTTTGGACTTTTGTACTTTTGGACTTTTGGACTTTTGGACTTTTGGACTTTTGGACTTTTGGACTTTTGGACGGACTTTTGGGTCTTTTGGGACTTTTGGGACTTTTGGACTATTGGGACTTTTGGGACTATTGGGACTTTTGGGACTTTTGGACTTTTGGACTTTTGGAAAAAGCAGGATCAAAAGTCCAAAGTCCAAAGTCCAAAGTCCAAAGTCCAAAAGTTCAAAAGGCCAAAATTCCACTCCACCTAACCTCATCCCACCCCACCTCACACCAATTCACCTCACCACACCCCACTTCACTTCACCCCACCCTACACACCTCAGCCCACCCCACTTTACCCTACTTCACTTCATATACATAGGTACACGTTATGCAAACGCTCACGTGTACACGTTGGTATATGAAGTGCGAGATACACGAACGTGGCCACGATTCGCGTGCACGTAGGACATAGCCGCCGCGTCGCACCGCGTCGCGTTGAATTCGCGTGTCACCGCTTCAGAATCGCGTTCGCCTTGAACCGCCTACCTAGGACGTAGCGTAAGCAAAACAAATACATGTTCCTATTTTAAATTCATGTTTACTTTTTTCAACAGGGACTTTTGGACTTTTGGCCTTTTGGACTTTTGGCCTTTTGGACTTTTGGACTTTGGACTTTGGACTTTGGACTTTTGACTTTTGGACTTTTGGACTTTTGGACTTTTGGACTTTTGGACTTTTGTACTTTTGTACTTTTTGACTTAATTTAAGGTGAGGTGAAAATTAAGTTTATGAAGAAGTTTCACTTCTTACGTGTGTACACTAAGTACACGCAATTTATTTTATACCACTAGAGTGGCAGACAAGCATACAGCCCCCCAAGATGTACCGGTGGTCAAGGCAGCCTATGGCGATTCGCAACACCAGAGGCGCCACAATCGCGCTGCCTAAGGTATGTATCTATGAGCCGTAGAGTAAGTTAAAAATATCGCTAACTGTCTCTAATATTGCTTGAAAATAAAGATTTATTATTATTATTCCATTTTTTTTTATTCTTAACATATTGTCTTACATTTTTAAATAAATAA
The DNA here is from genome assembly GCA_933228765.1 of Miltochrista miniata. Taxonomy (NCBI): domain Eukaryota; kingdom Metazoa; phylum Arthropoda; class Insecta; order Lepidoptera; family Erebidae; genus Miltochrista; species Miltochrista miniata. Next base: position 10,923,679 of record OW121765.1, read on the forward strand.
TGCTTACAAAAATAAAAATCTATTTAAAAATATAAAAAAAATAGTGTCCCACCGGCATCGGGTGCAGGGACCAAGCTACCGGTGGTTAGGGCTTCAGAGACAGGAACCTCCTCTAAATGCGTGCCGTGTCAAGAAGTACTGCCTTCTGTATCAGGCCCTTGAACCAGCCGTCTAACGAGAGCCTCTTCAGTTGGTTATCGAGGCTCTTTGCCATCAAACCGTGGACCGAAACGATAATTGGAACAATAATTGCCGAATCAACATGCCACATGTCAACAACTTCATGAGCCAAATCCAAATATTTCATTTCTTTTTCCTTTTCTGCTTTAAAGAGGTTGTCATCATGAGGAATGCTGATATCGATAATTATTGCGAGGCGTTCCAATCGATCTATCACCACTATATCAGCTGCTGATGTATAATCTTGGCCACTTGGTTATGTCTGTGCAAATATTCTCCATTGGCAAGACGAGAACAACCAGAAACTATATGTTTAAGGGCGAGGCCGCACTTGTGGTTATCGCGGCGGTTTCTAACCTCAAAATATCAAAACATTGACTTGATTTCATTGATTTTGACAGTTTGATGACATTTTGAGGTTAGAAACCGCCGCGGAAAAACGCAAATGCTGCCTCGCACTAAGTGATTCTCCGGGACAATGACATGCCCGACAGATGTCAATGGTACCATCCTTCAGAATATGTTTCCGGTAGTTCTTCGTCGTATCAACTTCGTCCATTATGGCAAAGACAAAACCTTCGGTTTCTACGAAAAGATTACCGAACTGTAGCCAAGATACGGACGCTTTTAAATCAATGTCAGGTCCATTTAAGGACCGATAAAAACGTCCATGTAGCTGCTTGCTTTTCCATACCTCTTTGCGATCTTCAGTACTAAGTACTACAGTTTGCGCCAGTTCTCTCTGCCCATAGCAAGCGGGGTGAGTCCCGTGTCCACTGCGACCACATTACGGTGCATATTGGTGTCTGTTTTCAGAAAGAATTCCCTAAGATTGTATACCTCGCGGATATGGAGGGTCTTAGCATTTAAAAAGCCTCGACCCCCACATTTCCCCGATCATCTGTAATTAGGTTGTACCTCATTACAGATGATCGGGGATGATGCATCCGGAATGCAGTCAACAGTGTTCTTACTCTTCTATCAATTTTATTGAGTTCAGTCTGAGTCCATCTGAGTATACCAAAAGAGTACATTAGGACTGGCATGACCCACCCATTAAAGGCGTGCAGCTTGTTACCGCCTGACAAAAGTCTTTTTATTACTTTTTTCAGGCGGCCAAAGAAACGCTCCTGTAATGTCTCTTTCATGCAAGTATCAGAAATTCCTAATGCTTGTGATATACCCAGATATTTGTAAGTTTCGGTTGCAGAAAGACAGTTTAGCTTAGTGAAATCCGAAAGTTCTACACCATCAGATTCCACTATCACACCTCTTTTAACATGCATGGCTGCACACTTGTCCACCCCAAATTCCATCCTGATGGCTCTACTGAAAGTTTCTGTTACTCCCAGTAAATCCATCAGTTGCAATTTAGTGTGGGCAAATAATTTGAGGTCATCCATGTAAAGGAGGTGCGATATAACCCCACCATCTTTGCGCAACCGATAGCCTAACCCAGAACTCTCTAGCATAGTACTGAGAGGATTTAGAGCTAGACAAAACCACAACTGACTCAGACTGTCCCCTTGAAATATTCCCCGCTTGATACTAATTGGTGCACCATTATTGCAAAACCGACGACACCCTGGATAGCAAAGGACTGTTTTCCACTGCCCCATACATGCCCTCAAGAAAGTACACAGAGTTGTATCAGTTTTATACAGCTCAAGTACCTTCATAAGCCATGTATGTGGCACTGAATCAAAGGCCTTCTTATAATCTATCCAACATGTCGCCAGATTTTTGCGATTACGACGCACCTGTTGGCTGATGGTCATATCGATTAAAAGGAGTTGCTTAGTGCCACGGGCCCCACTTTTACATCCATTTTGAGAGATTGATATTATCGAATGTTTTTCTATGTGTTTAGTAATTTTGACTCTCAAAATGGATGTTAAAAGTTTATATACTGTATTTCAATAGCTTTGCGCAAAAATGTAAACAAACACATTTGATCCTATAAATCCATAGTTACTTGCAATTGAGTATTCCAGTATCCAAGAGTCATACAGTGTTTTTACAATCATTTTGACACCAATTAACTTCTTTATGATAGTTTATTTTCATTTAAAATACCTTATTCAGGATATTTAAGAAAATAATGTTTTGTCATACTATATTTTTCTACTCATCTGTCTTAGAGAACGCTTGTCAAAACATGACATGTTTACATTATTGCCAGATCGGGCAGGATTGGACTATAGACAGTTGGTAAACATGTAATGGGTTTATAATTTTTGGGATCCGTAGCACTACCAGATTTGTAGAGTAAGTGAGTTAAACCAGTAGTCATAAAATCGAGTAGTGAACCCATATCTGGGGATGATTGAAATTGTGATGCTAAACGGCCATGTGAGCTGCGGAACAATTTTAAACAGAAATTATGCAGTCCGTCCGGTCCCGCTGATTTCCAATTCGGGAGCGAACGAACTGCACAAGCAACATCTTCTGCATCTATATAAACTGGTTCCATATCCGTTATATTCTCACATGACCGTTCAACATCTCTCATCCAATCACCCTCAGTATGATCAACAGGTCTTGACCAGAGGTTCCTCCAAAATGCATTAATAGTATCTTCATCTGGGTGAGTTACGTCATTAACCTCTGGAAGATATGGGGTTTCCCAGTTCCTGTAAACCCACTTCTCGTTTTTTAGGAACATACGATTCTGGTTAAATCGATCTACTCGCACTTTGTAGCGTCTAACGCGATTTGCCCATGCATAAACCTTTTGTTTCAGAAGATCGATGCGCTCTGTGACACATGATGCGTATCTTTGAGGACTTATGTTAGTCCCAAAGAACGCTTGTTTCACAAAGCGCATCACCTTCGGACGGGTATTACCCGACCTGAAACATATAAGTTTCCCGATGAGTGCCCTGGCCTCGGAAATACGCCTCTCAATCCTACACTGCCAAGTAGGTTTTGCAGACCTAGGTCGAGTAGCAGTTTCATTTGTGTACAATTTAACCTTAGCTACTCGACAAGCTGCAACCGCCGCACAGTACAGGATTGAGTGCGTATCACTAAGATCTTCACTATTGTCCAGATATTAGTGCAATAGTGAATCCAGGGCACACACCAGAGCCCGATTTCTTTTATGTCGAGGAAGACGTGGTCTACAATCTGTACTTGCAAACCGATATTCCACAATCGCATCTTCCAAAGCACTCCTTAATCGATTCTCACATTGGGTACTTACGGATATAGTCTCATCATCAACAACTTCCTCAGCAACTACAGGTGTACTAACTGGTGGTGTACGAATTTGTGACGAGGTACACACAACTTGCGACGAAGTAGTAGCCTCTCAAGTGTCGGACTATCAAGCTTATTACAACGCTGGATAGCCCGCACCTGATCCGATAATCGCTGTGCTGACACGTTGACAGCTGGTTCAAGTTCCTGAAATACAGAAAGTAAACGGCCACGGTACGCAGTGAGGTTAGCACCTAGCTCTGAAGCCGCAAAATATGCCCGCATGACGTTTTCATTAATTTCTTTAGTCCACTTCATGCGGTGCACATTACCACCGGCAGCGGGGGCCCTATTCGAGGCCGGTGGGCCTCGGGGTCCCAAGCTAGCTGGCGGCCGGCCTCTCCCCTGCCGACGTACAGGTAGTGGCGACGTCGGTGGGGAGAAATACTCGTCACTGCTACTGGTGGAGCTCGACATTTCGCAGGCAGGTAATGCAGTATCCTTAGGGTGCGAAGTGGAGCCGCCTGACGAGTCCGGGGATGGTGTGAGTGCATTTTGTCTGCTTTTGGCCCTAGTCAACATGATTTTTCCATTTAATTTGTATCCATTTTCGTTTTATTTTTCAATTGACATTTGCAGCTGTCATGTCATTATAATATTGTAGTATTTTTCCAAAATTTCCATAGTATTTCCATTGAATATTGAAATTATAGGTTCTATTACTTCTATTCTTGATTTTCTGAAATATTTAAAGTAAATATTCGCTGTTTGATGAATAAAATTTAATAAAAATATTTTAGTTGAAAAAATATCTGCTGATTATGGTAGTGTTATTATTATTATTATTACATTAAAATAGTACTCAGCCTAAAAAAGCTCATAAACGATACCCATCATGAAATTTTGTGATTACGGCGCGGCGGCCATATTGGATTGCAAAATTAACCTGAAATTCGTACTCAGCATACCAAAAAACCCCTTAAACGATATCCAACATGAAATTTCACAACAGTGGCACGGTGGCCATTTTGGATTGCAAAATTAACCCGAAATTTGTACTCAGCATACCAAAAACCCCTTAAACGGTATCCAACATAAAATTTCACAACAGTGGCACGGCGGCCTTTTTTGCTTGCAAAATTAACCCAAAATTCGTACTCAGCATACCAAAAAACCCCTTATACGATATCCAATATGAAATTTCTCAACAGTGGCACGGCAGCCATTTTGGATTGCAAAATTTACCTGAAATTCGTACTCAGCATACCAAAAACCTCCTTATACGATAACCAACATGAAATTTTACAACGGTGGTGCGGCGGCCATATTGGATTGCAATATTAACCTGAAATTCGTACTCAGCATACCAAAAGACCCTCTATACGATATCCAACATGAAATTTCACAACAGTGGCACGGCGGCCTTTTTGGATTGCAAAATTAACCCAAAATTCGTACTCAGCATACCAAAAAACCCCTTATACGGTATCCAACATGAAATTTTACAATGGTGGCGCGGCAGCCATTTTGGATTGCAAAATTAACCCGAAATTCGTACTTAGCATACCAAAAAACCCCTTATATGATATCCAATATGAAATTTGACAGCAGTGGCACGGCGGCCATTTTGGATTGCAATATTAACCTGAAATTCGTACACAGCATACCAAAAAACCCCATAAACGATATCCAACATGAAAATTTACAACGGTGGTGGGGCGGCCTTTTTGGATTGCAAAATTAACCCAAAATTCGTACTTAGCATACCAAAAAACCCCTTATACGGTATCTAACATGAAATTTTACAATGGTGGCGCGGCAGCCATTTTGGATTGCAAAATTAACCTGAAATTCGTACTCAGCATGCCAAAAATCTCGTTATACGATAACCAACATGAAATTTTACAACGGTGGTGCGGCGGCCATATTGGATTGCAATATTAACCTGAAATTCATACTCAGCATACCAAAAAACCCCATAAACGATATCCAACATGAAAATTTACAACGGTAGTGGGGCGGCCATCTTGGATTGCAAAATTAACCCGAAATTCGTACTCAGCATACCAAAAACCCCTTAAACGATACCCATTATGGAATTTTGTGATAATGGCGCGGCGGCCATATTGGATTGCAAAATTATCATGTGATTCGTACTCAGCATACCAAAAAATCCCTTAAACGAAACCCATCATGATATTATGTGAATACATCGCAGCGGCCATATTGGATTGCAAAATTATCATGTTATTCGTACTCAGCATACCAAAAAACCCCTTAAACGATACCCATCAGGAAATTTTGTGATGACGGCGCGGCGGCCATATTGGATTGCAGAATTATCAACTGATTCGTATTCAGCATACCAAAAATCCCCTTAAACGATACCCATCATGATATTTTGTGATTACGGCGCAGCGGCCATATTGGATCGAAGCCGCGACCTCTTGATTAAAAGACAGTATTTTTGCCTCCGAACCAAAAAGGTCGTCTAATATATATAGGTAAACTATTATCTAAATAATATTGAATACATTCTTGGACGCTGATCGATTCCGCAACTTTTTGAATTTGACGTTTTGAAGTTTTCCGATTGCAAAATAAATAAAAACTTGTCATTCCGGGGGTGCTTTTAGCGCCCGCCCCGCGCTTGGCCGCTCTCTACCCCCGCTGCTTACAGAGGGGCATCCGAGAGCGGACCGACGGAATCAGCACTTCCAACTCCATTAGGATTTAAGGGGGGGGGGGCAGTCCATCAAGCCCCCCCGTGGAGAGTCCCGATGATGTAACGGGGCGACCCTTTGCCGGGCCGCAGTGATTTATCCACCGGCCTATCCTGCGACCCGGTTTAGTGGGTAGGACGGTACCATGTTGACCGCGAGTCCCACACAAAGCCGCCTTGCTCCCCCGAAACAAGGCGGCGAAGTGCCTAATCTGCAGTCCCCGCGTTAAAAAAAAAATTAAAATAAAAACTTGTCAAGTCCCGTCAGTTCACATCAATCGAAAGTGCATCAAGTGCCGTTTTTTTTTTAATACGCTCTTTTCTACTTCAATTCCCATCAAACCGTAGATTTATTGATGATAGCGTCAAGTCTACGTGGTAAACGGTCAATAACTTGACTCAAGCACGTAGACTTGTCATGCCCAATTGACCGTGTCGGGTGCCCTTAAGAGGCCCCCGAGACGATCAATTTTTATTGTCATGCCTTGCCTTGCCTTTACGTGATTGAGATCTCACTTGAAGGATGAATTGACGATACTTGACGCCCATTGAAGGTGCCGTCAAGTGTGGCTCGCACACTTGCCTTTTGGCCCTATTCGCTAGTAGTTTGCATCGGAGCGGAATCTTGAGCTACGGTGAAATTCACCGGTGATTTTGCGAACTCCGGTGATTCCCCAGAGATCTCCGGAGCATCGTGTTTTTATGTACTCTCTGTCCTGTCCTGTCTAATGTATGTCCCTCACCGGGAGCATTCGCGTGTAATGTAACATTACAGCGTCGAGCATTACAGCGGTGATGGAGGAGAACCGAGCATTGCAATGCGCAACTTGTAATGATAAAAGACGAGGTTATATCAGTGAAGGAGGAGAACGAAGCATTACAATGCGCGCCTTGTAATGATACAATCTTTACTAATATTATAAAGAGGAAAGATTTGATTGTTTGTTTGTTTGTTTGCATCGAATAGGCTCCGGAACTACTTTGAAAAATTCTTTCACTGTTGGGAAGCTACACTCTTTGCGATAAACATAGGCATAGGCATATTTTATTCCCGTACCTATTCCCACGGAAACGGGAACTACGCGGTTGAAACCGCGTGACGTCCGCTAGTGTGTAATGTTTTGATACAACTTGTAACATTAATGCGCTTGGCGCACCTGGTAATGATACAATGTGTAATGTTTTGATACAACTTGTAACATCAATGCACTTTTATTTGCGGCTGGCCGGCCGCACACTGGTCCGGATTTTAAAATAGGTCGACATACGACCTATTAGGAATTTTTTTGAAGTGAAACTTCTTCATCGGCGTTGGAAAAAAATTTGCGCACGTCACGTCACGTCACGATTTTTGGTTACGCGCCATCTTTGTTCTGTTCCCCACCACGGTGGATTCGAATTAAGAGTACTTTATCCAGGGATAGCATGTCATTTAAGGGTTTTTGGACTCTTGGACTTTTGGATGGGACATTGGTACTTTGGGTCTTTGGGACTTTGGAACTTTGAGACTTTGGGACTTTTGAACTTTTGAACTTTTGGACTTTTGGACTTTTGGATGGGACCTTGGTACTTTGGGTCTTTGGGACTGTGGGACTTTTGGACTTTTGGACTTTTGGACTCTTGGACTTTTGGACTTTTGGACTTTTGGACTTTTGGACTTTTGGACTTTTGGACTTTTGGACTTTGGGACTTTGGGACTTTGGGACTTTGGGACTTTGGGACTTTGGGACTTTTGAACTTTTGGCCTTTGGGACTTTGGGACTTTGGGACTTTGGGACTTTGGGACTTTGGGACTTTGGGACTTTGGGACTTTGGGACTTTTGGACTTTTGGCCTTTTGGATAGGATATTGGTGCTTTGGGTCTTTGGGACTTTGGAACTTTGGGACTTTGGGACTTTGGGACTTTTGGGCTTTTGGACTTTTGGATGGGACCTTGGTACTTTGGGTCTTTGGAACTTTTGGACTTTTGGACTTTTGGAGTTTTGGACTTTTAGACTTTTAGACTTTTAGACTTTGGGACTATGGGACTTTGGGACTTTGGGGCTTTGGGACTTTGGGACTTTGGGAGTTAAGGAGTTTGGGACTTTGGGACTTTGGGACTTTGGGACTTTGGGACTTTGGGACTTTGGGACTTTTGGACTTTTGGCCTTTGGGACTTTGGGACTTTTGGACTTTTGGACTTTTGGACTTTTGGACTTTTGGACTTTTGTACTTTTGTACTTTTTGACTTAATTTAAGGTGAGGTGAAAATTAAGTTTATGAAGAAGTTTCACTTCTTACGTGTGTACACTAAGTGCACGCAATTTTTTTTTGGATAGGTAGAAGCCGTGAGCCGGTGTAACCCGACGGCCCCTATCTAAAACGTTAAAGTATTCAGTCCGATTGACGTTGTCATTTTTGTTTTATTTCTAACTTTGAACAAATGATCCACGTGACCTAGTGACTTAGCAGATATAATGTCATGTTGGATATTTTTCTGAGGCTTTTTGGTATGCTGAGTACGAATTTTGGGTTAATTTTGCAATCCAAGATGGCCGCCACACCATCGTTGTAAAATTTCATATTGGATACCGTATAAGGGGTGTTTTGGTATGCTGAGTACGAATTTTGGGTTAATTTTGCAATCCAAAATGGCCGCCGTGCCACTGTTGTGAAAATTCATGTTGGATATCGTGTAAGGGGTTTTTTGGTATGCTGAGTACGAATTTCAGGTTAATTTTGCAATCCAAAATGGCCAACGTGCCACTGCTGTAAAATTTCATGTTGGATATCGTATAAGGGGTTTTTCGTATGCTGAGTACGAATTTTGGGTTATTTTGCAATCCAAAATGGCCGCCTTGCCACTGTTGTAAAATTTCATATTGGATATCGTATAAGGGGTTTTTTTGTATGCTGAGTACGAATTTTGGGTTATTTTGCAATCCAAAATGGCCGCCTGGCCACTGTTGTAAAATTTCATGTTGGATATCGTATAAGGGGTTTTTTGGTATGCTGAGTACGAATTTCAGGTTAATTTTGCAATCCAAAATGGCCAACGTGCCACTGCTGTAAAATTTCATGTTGTATATCGTATAAGGGGTTTTTCGTATGCTGAGTACGAATTTTGGGTTATTTTGCAATCCAAAATGGCCGCCTTGCCACTGTTGTAAAATTTCATGTCGGATATCGTATAAGGGGTTTTTTGGTATGCCGAGTACGAATTTTGGGTTAATTTTGCAATACAAAATGGCCGCCTTGCCACTGTTGTAAAATTTCATGTTGGATATCGTATAAGAGGTTTTTTGGAATGCTGAGTACGAATTTCAGGTTAATTTTGCAATCCAATATGGCCGCCGCGCCGTAATCACAACATTTCATGATGAGTATCGTTAAAGGGATTTTTTGAAATGCTGAGTACCATTTTCGCCTAACTAGTAAATTTTAATAATTTGCTTATTAAGTTTAGGCTTTCTAAACTAGCAATGCGAAAATACTATGACAAAAGGTCCTTATTGCAAAATTAAGGTCTATTACTGTTCAGGTCCAACAGCGTCGCGGGATGGAAGCGTAATTAAAATGAAACTGCACTGACTTTATCACACTGTATACTGGATCAGGTGTACACAAAAATATTAAATCCTTCGACTTATATGCTACGAGCGGTAACGAAACCATACCTAGATTCAGAAATAAGGTACATCACCATCTATCGAGCTTTAGTGCAAACAAATCATAGTACAGTCATGAACATACCGCCCACCAAGGACATTATGGCAAAATGTACTTCCAGAGTAAAAACATGGCAAAGTAGTTAGTACAAATTGAAACCCTTAATATTAAACAAATTCAAAATCTTATCACTAATATCATGACATTTTCAAATACCCCGTGTGGTTTGTACAACATTATACTTGGAACAATTATTAAGAACAACAAAAAATCAATCATTAAGAATAACAAACAAAATTTAAACCTACGCAGTAGCCGGAACGACACACACTTTAAAATAATTCTGTCCCAGCTGTTACAGACCCACGATTCAATAATGGAATCTCAAATAAGTTGTTATGTTCTGCGGCCTTACGCGAGTCGTTTTCCTATCCTGAGCATTTTATTTTAATAAAAAAACAATAAGTTTCATCGAAAACGATTTTTGATACAAAAAATAAGAAATAATTAACCAGACGCTGCTTAGCGTCCGCCCACCCTGGAAATATTTTTAATATCAAAAAATGTAGTGTGAAACATTGTTGTTCTTTTGTCCCATTAAGAACTTATCTTCCTGCCACATACTTATTGCGAAAATGTATTCTTCAATGGTACCACATAAACCATTGCAATTTCCAAATTTTTCATTATACATTAGGTTTTAATAATATATTTCAAGCTCATACAAAAATCTCAATCCACTGAACCAAATCGTTGCATAAGGAGGTTAAATTTTCTGACTTCACTTTCAGTTTAACTAAAGTTACCCGTATTTTACCTAACATATTAACGACTTGGATCACATTATTGCTGTGTAAACCATCATAATGCGTCAGATAAGCCATGTAGATCTTGAAATAAATCGCTGGAACTCCTGTTATACCACCTTGGGAATTTAATATTTACTATTAAAGTTAAGTCTCTACGATAAGTAGGCCATTTTTTTAGTAAACCTTTGAGTACCACCTCATTCCTGCCAGCACCAGCTAGTCCAAGCTTGTTTCAAAACCTTTTTCAGATTTATGCATGATGCTAGCTGCCCAAAGGGGTCAAAGAGCCAAGAAAAATCCGAAATTATTATTATTTGGTTTATAGTTACAGCAAGAACAGGCAGTGTCTCGGAATACTCGAAGACGTCTTCACTCGAGTCCCAGGTAAGTCCGAGTATCTTTTATTATTATCTAGGTATACTAACTTTGGATTCTTATCTTGCCTAGATCCCCTTCCCTGTATTTTATCTATTATTCCTTACTATAACTATTCTACTTCTGTACTTTAAACTCCCCCTTCGATTGGACTGTATTTAATTTATATTTGAAACTTCTTAATCTTTTTTCAGGTACCATTTTATATTCACCAAAATTACTTACAGGAGTGTTATCACGCCGTGGTAACCTTACGATGTATCGACCACTTTCATCATGTGTTGTAGTTGCTTCACATAAAACTTCACATTCTAGTACATCCTCTGTAAGAGGTTTCCTGTATTCAGATGGTTCCTTTTCTGACTTCCAGAACTTCTGATCCTCTTCTGGAAGCAAGGAATGTTCAACCGTAGTATGTGAAGAATGACAAGAAGACTTGGCTACATCACATACTCCCGACAGTATCCACCCTAAAGAAGTATTCTGCGCCAGCAGAGTACTGTTTTTATTCCTTTTGATACCTGGTTGGATGACTTGACTATATACTTCCGCACCCAAGAGCATATCTATCTGCTTTGGAATATAGTAGTCTGGATCGGCCATATCTTTTTCAGTCAAGTCGTCCCAGTCTACTTTAGTTACCTGGGTAACTGGTAGAACCGATGTAATTGACTTCAGCACATATGCTTGAACCATCATTTTAAAATAAGGATCTCTCCTAGACTTTAACGGTACAGTGACAATGTGTTTAGACATAACACTCTTGTCGCCTCCCAGCCTTAACACAGTATTATTTGTCGCGACTCGTTTCAACCTTAAGTACCGAACCATTGCTTCAGTTATAAACGAGCCTTGCGACCCCTGATCTAGTAAACTTTGAATTACCCTATTAGTTCCGTCTTTCAATTCTGCATTTACCAACGCTGTGGTCAGTAAAACAGCTTTATGACTATTCCCAGTTGAAAGACACGAAACCATTGTTTTGCTAGATTTACCCGTATGTGTGGCCGATTTTATACCTTCCGTCTGCCCTAAGCCCATAGATGCAATCTCGGTGTGAGAAGCATGACGGTTCCCATCAAATGACCCGGAATCACTTAAATCTTGGTGCAATAATGAATTATGTCGACGCTTGCATTTGTGACACCTAAGAGAATTCTTGCAAGCTCTGGCCGTATGGTTTCTCTTAAGACACACAAAACATAGTTTATTATCCTGGACAAACTGGCGACGTTTATCCACGCCTTTGTTAATAAACTCCTTACATGACCATATTTTGTGTGTAGAAGAGCATAAAGCACAACTATTTTTAAACTCTTTTTCCTTTATTACATGAAATGATTGCATGCTCTTTTGAACCTCTTTGTCACTATCAGCCTCAGTATCAATCCCTTCTAGACCTCGAAATCGACCTGTGAGAAATTGTGAGAATTCTAAAAAGGTAGGTAGATTCTCGTAGGGATCACCAGCAATTTTTAATTCCCACGCTCTTTTAGTGTCTTTATCGAGCTTTTCACCGATTAAGTGAATTATGATGATGTCCCATGACGAAACGTCTACCCCAAGATTCTTCAACGATTCTAAACAATCGGTAGTAGTGTTTAAAAGAGATTTGATCCCCAAAGCTGATTCACTAGGCAATACTTTTTGACTAAGCAAACGTTTAATAATATCTTTAGCCAAAAACTTTTTATTGTTATAAGTGCTTTCTAACTTCGACCAGGCCATTTCATAATTGTCACAAGTGATTCGAATGTTTTTAAGTAGCTGCTCTGCCTCCCCCGTGAGGTGACCTTTAAGATAATAAAACTTTTGAGATGGATCTAAATTCTTATCATTATGAATAAGCCCTAAAAACAAATCTCTAAAGGTGTGCCATTCCGAATACTTGCCAGAAAATAAAGGAATTTTGATCTCGGGTAATTTGACCCTATTTTTTAATTTTGGACTCCGACTATCAAGTTCTAGTTGAGTAATCATAGAAGTCTTTGTAAAATTCCTTAATGTTTCTTTTAATTCCGACTTATGTTCTATATACAATTCCTCTATCTCATTGTAAACATCGTTCTTACAATATTTAGACCCATGAAACGATGCTAATTCTTTAGATTTATTGAGATAATTCTTATGATTATCACAAAACAAATCCCATATTTTTTCTAAATTTTCTAGTCTTACTTCTACATAAGAAAATGTAAGACGTTCCTTAGGGAATTTATTAAAGTTGCTGACAGCCCTTTGTATATTACGTTTTATGCTGTCCTGCATTGCTTCAAAAACTTCCATTTTTATAAATATCAAGGCAAAAACTATAAAACTACAATGTAATAATACTAAAATCCAAAACAACTAAGTCAATGCAATAAATGCCTCCTTGAGGCATCCCTTAAGGACTGATACTAACTATTCCTTAAAGTTTGTTGATACGATAAGCTTAAGAAAAAACCAAGTGCATGAGTACAATAATGCTTCCTTGTAGTATCCCTTAAGGAATAGTAGTAATTTTCTACGTGTTTTTAACAATTTAGTTCCCTGGTGAAATCGGGCATAGGTTCCCCGTCCCAACCACTTATTGCCTTAAAATATTACAAGTCCTAGACTACTTAAAATTACCTAAGTTATTTACTTCTATGCATCAAGGTTGAAATTCACTAAGCAAATTGAACTGTCTCCAAAATTTTCTTTTTAATTTCCAAGTTGCAGACTAAGAAGACATAAGGTCGAAATTGTACTCACAGTTACACGGAACTACCAACACAAGCACAACACCTCACGTTTCCTTTCAGCAGCTTGCAGCGCCCTCTCGTGGTCACACCTGTCCCTTGCTCCTCTTCAGTTGCAGTTCCGCCCGATGTAGCTGTATCCACTTGCCGCCGTAGTTCCTCTGCTCCAGCGCACGACACCACCACCTGGGTGCCCGCTGTAGGGGAAGACTTCTCTGGTCTGCAATCCACAGAACCAGTACCTAACAGGCGGGGATCATCACTTGATCCGCCAAAAAGCTACAAAAATATACGCTTCTTCCAGTTCAACAACTAATTATCCGGACTCGCGAGGACCATGTTCAGGTCCAACAGCGCCGCGGGAAGGAAGCGTAATTAAATTGAAACTGCACTGACTTTTTCACTGTATGTATACTGGATCAGGTGTACACAAAAATATTAAATCCTTCGACTTATATGCTACGAGCGGTAACGAAACCATACCTAGATTCAGAAATAAGGTACATCACCATCTATCGAGCTTTAGTGCAAACAAATCATAGTACAGTCATGAACAATTACATTAAACCTTCCTACTACAGACCGCATCACCACCTTCATGGCTGCTGACTTCTGGCCGAGAGGGGTGAAGTATCGGCGCTTCAGAGGACGTCTGCTGACACGGGACACCCCGCCCCGCGACACGTCGACGTCAGTGCGTGTCAATTAGGTTAAGTTATATGTATATGTATTAAGTTTTTTATTATTAAGGTTTTTTTTATACCACTAGAGTGGCAGACAAGCATACAGACCCCCAGATGTACCCGTGGTCAAGGCAGCCTATGGCGGTTCGCAACACCAGAGGCGCCACAATCGCGCTGCCTAAGGTATGTATCTATGAGCCGTAGAGTAAGATAAAAATATCTGTAACTGTCTCTAATATTGCTTGAAAATAAAGATTTATTATTATTATTCCATTTATTTTTTATTCTTAACATATTGTCTTACATTTTTAAATAAATAATGCTTACAAAAATAAAAATCTATTTAAAAATATAAAAAAATAGTGTCCCACCGGCATCGGGTGCAGGGACCAAGCAACCGGTGGTTAGGGCTTCAGAGACAGGAACCTCCTCAAAATGCGTGCCGTGTCAAGAAGTACTGCCTTCTGTATCAGGCCCTTGAACCAGCCGTCTAAAAAGAGCCTCTTCAGATGGTTATCGGGGCTCTTTGCCATCAAACCGTGGACCGAAACGATAATTGGAACAATAATTGCCGAATCAACATGCCACATGTCAACAACTTCATGAGCCAAATCCAAATATTTCATTTCTTTTTCCTTTTCTGCTTTAAAGAGGTTGTCATCATGAGGAACGGTATCCAACATAAAATTTCACAACATTGGCACGGCAGCCTTTTTTGCTTGCAAAATTAACCCAAAATTCGTACTCAGCATACCAAAAAACCCCTTATACGATATCCAATATGAAATTTCTCAACAGTGGCACGGCAGCCATTTTGGATTGCAAAATTTACCTGAAATTCGTACTCAGCATACCAAAAACCTCCTTATACGATAACCAACATGAAATTTTACAACGGTGGTGCGGCGGCCATATTGGATTGCAATATTAACCTGAAATTCGTACTCAGCATACCAAAAGACCCTCTATACGATATCCAACATGAAATTTCACAACAGTGGCACGGCGGCCTTTTTGGATTGCAAAATTAACCCAAAATTCGTACTCAGCATACCAAAAAACCCCTTATACGGTATCCAACATGAAATTTTACAATGGTGGCGCGGCAGCCATTTTGGATTGCAAAATTAACCCGAAATTCGTACTTAGCATACCAAAAAACCCCTTATATGACATCCAATATGAAATGTGACAGCAGTGGCACGGCGGCCATTTTGGATTGCAATATTAACCTGAAATTCGTACTCAGCATACCAAAAAACCCCATAAACGATATCCAACATGAAAATTTACAACGGTGGTGGGGCGTCCTTTTTGGATTGCAAAATTAACCCAAAATTCGTACTCAGCATACCAAAAAACCCCTTATACGGTATCCAACATGAAATTTTACAACGGTGGCGCGGCAGCCATTTTGGATTGCAAAATTAACCTGAAATTCGTACTCAGCATGCCAAAAATCTCGTTATACGATAACAAACATGAAATTTTACAACGGTGGTGTGGCGGCCATATTGGATTGCAATATTAACCTGAAATTCGTACTCAGCATACCAAAAAACCCCATAAACGATATCCAACATGAAAATTTACAACGGTGGTGGGGCGGCCATCTTGGATTGCAAAATTAACCCGAAATTCGTACTCAGCATATCAAAAACCCCTTAAACGATACCCATCATGGAATTTTGTGATAATGGCGCGGCGGCCATATTGGATTGCAAAATTATCATGTGATTCGTACTCAGCATACCAAGAAATCCCTTAAACGATACCCATCATGATATTATGTGAATACATCGCAGCGGCCATATTGGATTGCAAAATTATCATGTTATTAGTACTCAGCATACCAAAAAACCCCTTAAACGATACCCATCATGATATTTTGTGATGACGGCGCGGCGGCCATATTGGATCAAAGCCGCGACCTCTTGATTAAAAGACAGTATTTTTGCCTCCGAACCAAAGAGGTCGTCTAATATATATAGGTAAACTATTAAATAAATAAATAAATAAATAAATTTTTATATTATTATCTAAATAATATTGAATACATTCTTGGACGCTGATCGATTCCGCAACTTTTTTGAATTTGACGTTTTGAAGTTTTCCGATTGCAAAATAAATAAAAACTTGTCATTCCGGGGGTGCTTTTAGCGCCCGCCCCGCGCTTGGCCGCTCTCTACCCCCTTTGCTTACAGAGGGGCATCCGAGAGCGGACCGACGGAATCAGCACTTCCAACTCCATTAGGATTTAAGGGGGGGGGGGGGGGGGGGGCAGTCCATCAAGCCCCCCCGTGGAGAGTCCCGATGATGTAACGGGGCGACCCTTTGCCGGGCCGCAGTGATTTATCCACCGGCCTATCCTGCGACCCGGTTAAGGCGAGGCGGAACACCGCGGGGTTTAGTGGGTAGGACGGTACCATGTTGACCGCGAGTCCCACACAAAGCCACCTTGCTCCCCCGAAACAAGGCGGCGAAGTGCATAATCTGCAGTCCCCGCGTTAAAAAAAAAAATAAAAATAAAAACTTGTCAAGTCCCGTCACTTCACATCAATCGAAAGTGCATCAAGTGCCGTTTTTTTTTTAATACGCTCTTTTCTACTTCAATTCCCATCAAACCGTAGATTTATTGATGATAGCGTCAAGTCTACGTGGTAAGCGGTCAATAACTTGACTCAAGCACGTAGACTTGTCATGCCCAATTGACCGTGTCGGGTGCCCTTAAATATTAGACTTGACTCAATATATTGACCCGTGTCGGGAGCCCATTATGGGGTCCGGACACGATCAATTGGCAATTGTCAAGCACGTTAAATATCATGTGTACATATACGTCGATGCACACACACATGCAAAGAAATCACACAAACCCAACTGAAGGAACTTTCATTCTATTTAATGGGGTCCAGACACGATCAATTGGCAATTGTCATACGTGATTGAAGATCTCACTTGAAGGGTGAATTGACGATACTTGACGCCCATTGCAGGTGCCGTCAAGTGTGCACGCACAGTTGCCTTTTGGCACTATTCGCTAGTAGTTTGCACCAGAGCGGAATCTTGAGCTCCGGTGAAATTCACCGGTGATTTTGCGAACTCCGGTGATTCTCTATTATATAAAATAATATTGAATACATTCTTGGACGCTGATCGATTCCGCAACTTTTTTGAATTTGACGTACTGAAGTTTTCCGATTGCAAAATAAATAAAAACTTGTCAAGTCCCGACGTTCACATCAAACAAAAGTGCATCAAGTGCCGTTTAATTTCTACTTCAATTCCCATCAAGCCGTAGATTTATTGATGATAGCGTCAAGTGTACGTGGTAAACGGTCAATAATTTGACTCAAGCACGTAGACTTGTCATGCCCAATTGACCGTGTCGAGAGCCCATTACGTGATGAGATAGTTAGAAGGTCCCGACACGATCAATTGGCAATTGTCATGCACGTTATGGGGTCCGGACACGATCAATTGTCTGTGTGAATGATAAACGCCTCTAGAGTTGGTTCAGGGAACTAAATCTGACGTTTAATGAACATGACATCCCGTATCGCGCCGCAAATTACGTATTAATTTGGTAAATTAAGGACTTTTGAGCAGTTAAGTGCTGATTTGTGTGCTTATAAAGTGAAATACATTAACAATGGACAAGGTGAAATGTGTGTTTTGCAAATGTAGCTTTAAAAAAGGGAGCAACGTAACACTTCACAGGTAAGTTGTTTTTTTGTAATTTTTATCATCAAATCAGCGTGATCTTCCTGTAAAATGGTTGATTATGGTACAAATATGTATACATATATGAATAATATATTTGTGAGATTGAATTATTTTTAAGAATAAAATTGAATTTTAATTTCGTTTAGTGATGTCCATTTTGTCATAATTATCGATAAACTTGATCATGGTCTGATGTGCTAAGAAAAATGACTAATAATGGTATCAACCTAGTAAAATCTTATTAGTATTATTTTTCTGACATTAACTTGTTTAGGTAATGCTTACTAGATAATGTTTCTTACTCTATTGATGGATGTTCATCTCATTGCAGATTTTCAACTGATCCAGTTATCAGAAGATCATGGCTTAGCAGCATGAGCGCCCATAAGTGGACACCAAGAACAAGCGATCGTCTATGTGTTCTAAATCCAATCGTGGATAATTTTTAATATGGATAACTTTTCAAACCTAAAAGGTGAAAATTGTGAATGACCAATAAAGTTAAATCACGTTTATTTTTAGTTTTTCTCTACTTCCTCCAATACAACTCCCTTTGTATGGTGCATGGAAACAATCTAATATTTATCTTCTTCTCTTCAAGAAAATAATATTTACCTGCAATTTTGTGCTATGGGTATGGAAAGTTGCAGGTAAATTCTATTTCATTTAGGTAGGTATACTAGACACCAATTTGAACCACCTTTAATTTAAGAGCACTATTCATTTAAGCGTCGATAGCATGGTGGTTAAGCCGTTAAGGAGTCGGTCTTGCGATCGAGAGGCCTCTGGTTCGAATCCTGGGCATTACATTCTAGCAGAAATAATTAAGTATAGCCCCCAATTTACTTTAGTTAAACCCCTCCAGGGTTTTAGGAAATATTAGTAATTTCCATTGCTAATATTCTTAAATCATATTATGAAATTAAAACATTTTAAAAATGTTTTAATTGATGTACACATGATATTTAACATGCATGACAATTGCCACAATTGCCAATTGATCAAGTTGGCACACCTTTATTTGACTGTCTCCTGCGCCCATAAGTAGTACGCAGTAAGGTGTCTGCATGAAGCTATAGGTAAACATGGAGACCACACTTCGAACAACCGCTTGAGTCAAATACCTACGTATCTCTATCTCACTCTCTGTGGGCTAACCTTCTCTTTCTAGGGAATTGTGCAGTGCTGCTATCTTCTTATTAGTATCTCCTAGAAAATAATAGAAATAGACCATACTAACCAAAAATGCAAGTAAAATAATTTATAAATAGCTCTATAGTTCGACTACGATTATTTAATGCGTAAATTGTAATTTTTTTTATCCCATAATATGCATGATTGGGTTGTTGAATCAGTGAATTACATTCCCATTTTCTAAGGATTCTGTAATGTGGCAACATTGGTACTACATGTCAACTGTCAAAGTGTCAACGAACAATAGAATGGCGGTTGACTTCATTGTTTTCACACAATAGGAACCGTTGTGAAGTAGTGTGACTCTATTGAGGATTTATCTGGGACTTCCTGTGTATTATTAGAAGAAACACGAATGTCATTATTAGAGTAAATAAAATAAGTTAAGTATTGTTATCGTATGATAATGATGAATAATTGTTTTAGGTTTCCTAAAAATAGTATTCAGCGAGAAATATGGTTAGGTATCCATTGTACCATTAAAAATTAAGTTAAGATATCTATACTAATATTATAAAGAGAAAAGATTTGTTTTTTGTTTGTTTGTCTGTTTGTAACGAATAGGCTCCGGAACTACTGTACCAATTTTAACAATTCTTTCACTGTTGGAAAGCTACACTCTTTGCGGTGAACATAGGCTATATTTTATTCCCGTATTCCCACGGGAACGGGAACTACGCGGGTGAAACCGCGTGACATCCGCTAGTTTTTTTATAAAAGCAATTAGTAGGTATGCTAACTGATCATAAATTTTATTTTCTCGCGTACCTTATAAACGAATGGATATAGGTGCAATTCTATACATTCGTGTCGTGTAACTTTCTTAAAAGTGCTGGTAGATGGTGCCTCCTTTTCCTATGAAAGCGCCAGGATTTGCAATTTGCATTTTCAAAAAACCGATTATGATGTAGTAACAAAGCGCTTAAACCCATCAACAGTTCCTAACTTATTGTCCAATAATCCTGTTCCTAATTTATTGTCCAATAATTAACTTAAAAATACATACATAAAAAGAAAATAAATAGATTAAATAACTAAACTACTAAACTAATGCCTACTGAACATACCACCACTGATCATACCAGGCGCAAAGGTGCCCAATACACTAGCAGCGTTGCCGCGCTGGATAGCTATCCATTGTACCAGGTACGACCAGACGTGGGAGTCATGCGTCTTGTCCTGTAGCCTACGGCCGATCTCCGAGACCAGAGCCTTAGTATCACTCCCGCAACTGCCCATCGTTTCTACAGTTGCCGCCGCCCGCCGGTGAATGGTCGGTACGAGCCAAGTGACTGGCGGCGAAAGTGCTGATGCATGTTGCGTCCCACACTAAGCACTTGCCGTTCTTGCATGGCACAAGGGTCAGACCGTCCGGTCTCTTGCCGTCTGCGCGGGACAAACCTGGTGGTTCAAGGATACAGGGGACCTCAGCCGACCCAGAGCCCGCCGGATTAACTAATTAAGAGCGTGGTTACGCGGATGCCTACCGGTGCAGCAATAACTCAAAGCATGATGACCATCGCTCTCCACCATGGCACCGCAGATGCATTCGTGAGGTTCACACACCTTGCAGCCTAAGCGGAGAGCCACACGATCAAATTATTTAAAATCTTATTCCAATGACTTTAGCACTAACATTTCTTTATTTTGACATGAAGAGACATCGGCAGACTGTGAACTACCACGAGCTGCCGCGGCAGATTGCCACCTACCACAAGCTGCAGCGGCAGCTTACGTCACAGCCTGCCACGGAAAGCCACAGCGCGCGAGACGTACAGTTGATTAACCTAGAAAAATAACCCACTTGGATGAATAGCTTCGTTGTTCGCAATGTACCTATGCAATCTGCAGAGAATACTACATAGCAGTCTTCGTAAAAAACAGAGAAAATAGTTAATCTCGCCTTTGTACATCTAATTTATATAATAAACTTTCACCACCTATTCCGTGGGACCAATTCTTAAAAACGTGAAATGATAATATACCTCTGCCTACCCCTTCGGGGATAAAGGCGTGACCTTATGTATGTATGTATTGTACATCTAATTGTATTATGAATATTATATTGTCTTTATTGTGTACAATAAAGAATATATAGAAAATGAAGTATCCTGGCAAAAATAAAAATAGGGCTACCCTACTTAGAAAGAGACGTAGAGCCCACACAGAGCAAGACAGTAATATACAGACTACGCTTCAAGTAGGTATTCGAAGTGTGGCCTCCATGTTTATCTATAGCTTCATGGGTGTCTGACATTAGCCTAATGGGCTCCCGACACGATCATGCCTTGCAATTGTCAAGCACGTTAAATATGAATGTGCAAAATATTGCATGCATGTGTGAGTGCATCCACCTGTACGTGCACATGATATTGTACGTGCTTGACAATTGTCAATTGATCGTGTCTGGACCCCTTTACATATCAATAAAATCCAAGATTTATTGATGTCAAGATATTGATGGTTATTGACCGTCTCTGGAGCCCATGATAGGGTCCCGATACGATCATGCCTTGCAATTGTCAATCACGTTAATTATGAATGACAAAGAAGTCGAAGAACGAACAAAACAAAAGGGGATTCGGCGAGAAACTTTCAGACAAGCATTACATTGGGTTTTAATAATTTTTCAAAACTAGTGTAATTTTGAGTGTTTATGTGTAATTTATGGTGGATTATTAAACATAAAGGTTCGACAACGTGCAAAAGTGTTGGAAAGTGATAAAGTGCAGTGAAACGCGAGTTTTTAGGTTTGTCGACGAATTCCACAGCAAGCCCTAGTAAGGTACCACCGCCTTACTAGAGTAGAACTTAGTCCAAACTTGGACATACATGAATACGCTGCTCTTATGAAGAATCATAATATGAAAATGATTTATATTTTCACAATGAAATTTACTTGACTTTGGCATACTCTCAAACCGAGAAAGTCCAAGAACAAGAAGAAAAAAAAAAAAAAAAAAAACAAAACGAAAACTTTTGGCACTCTTCTTGCTGCTTGATTTCATTTCATTTTACGTTTAGTTATTTATTTACGTTGAGGTTCCAAAGGTTGATTTGCTACGGGGGCGAAGATTTATATATTTAGAAAACATCTTGCTTGACAACGCTTGGAAATTACAAAGTAAACGCAATTAAGTAAGAAAAATACAATGTTATGAAAATACACATCGACAATGGATGTGATTATAAAGGTTAATAATCAATCCAATGGAAGAGACAAATTAGCCAGGTCAGTAATTGGTTTAATACCAAAATGAGCAATAACGCAAACGCAGTAGTAATTTATTGCAATTTCATAGTGTACTAGCTGATACCCACAGCTTCGCCCGCGTAAAATTTGTTCCCACGGGAACTTATTCCCGGGATAAAAAGCAGCCTATGTGTTTAATAATAATATAATATTTCTCTGTACCAAAGTTTCCAGACTATAATGTATCTCTGTACCAAATTTCAGCCCAATCCGTTCAGCGGTTTGAGCGTGAAAGACTAACCAACATCCACACTCACAAACTTTCACATTCATTTATAATATTAGTAAGAAGTACCTAAGATAAGTTGCATGAAACTAATGATAATGGTTATTACAGGCTCGTACAATACACAAGTCGTTTAGTCTGGCATCAGTTGGAGTTAAGGCATGCTAACAAGTATTCTATTGATAGAATAAAGAATTTAGAACTTACATTGAGCTCCTTCAGAAAAAGTAAGTCTTTCCAGATAATATAAATTTGTTTTTTTATGTTCATCATTAATCAGTTTATCTATACTAATATTATAAAGAGGAAAGATTTGATTGTTTGTTTGTATTGAATAGGCTTCGAAACTACTGTGCCGATTTCAAAAATTCTTTCACTGTTGGAAAGCTACACTATCCCCGTGTAGCATAGGCTATATTTTATTCCCATATTCCCACGGGAATAGGAGCTATGCGGATGCAACCACGTGACGTCTGCTAGTAAGATATAAAATAAGGAACACTAAACTTTACCGTTCCCTGATTCATGTATAAAATCAACCTATGGCGGTCCACTTTGGGTCGTAGGCCTCTCCCAATTTACGCTACAACAGACGGTCTTGGGCTTTCCACATGCAGTCCCAGTCTGCAACCTTTTCTAGATTGTCATTGGTCCATTTATGTATATGTATTACAAAATAATTTGCTAAGACACTCAACTACTACATACAGAATGAAAGTTTTTAGATTTATTATTATATTTAATTGATTTTGTATCTAGGTGTATAACAACATTTTTATTTACAGTACTAAGACTTGGACGATGCATAGACACTTGCTACTTGGCTTTAAATAGTATGCACATTGAAGACCCAGTACTACGATTGACACTAACAATCAGCAAATTGGCAAATGGGTTGTTTCTGTATGCAGATCACATTGTATGGCTAACAAAAAGTGGTTTCCTCAAGACCAATTCAGAAAAATGGAACCGCACCGCAAATAAGTTTTGGTTATTGTCAATTATTGCGAACCTGGCCAGAGACTTGTATGAAATCATTCATCTTTTAGAATTACACAAATCGAAATATTTGAAGCCATCTGAATTGTTGAACACTTCATTGAAAAATTATGATTGGAGCACTTCAATGAAGCATCTGTATGCATTTGTGTCATGTCATAACGATGTATTTATTGATACTCTTAAGAATTCTTGTGATATATTCATTCCGCTTACGGCTCTAGGATTGACAAAACTAAGCCCTAGTACAGTGGGGGCTTTAGGGGCGGTATCTTCTATAGCTGCTTTAGTGACTGTTGTTAAACCTATTACGAAATTGGTACCAGCTTGAATAATTCATGTCTTATCATTCTTACACATCATTTTTTTTTTTTTACATGAAGGAAACTCCTCAAGAGGATGTTATGCCGGACTCTTACAGACTAAAAAACCTCACGTAACGCCTAACAGCCTGTGGTTGGGAGTCCCGGGTAAGCCCTCGGAAGGATGTCCTGGGACTTACATATCATATTAAATCAATGGATTGACATGACTTCTTATTTGGGTATGGAGTTTAAAATCTGAAGAGCGTCAAAGCTACATCTTATTTTCATGATGAAAAAATCTGCATAACTATAGATTTCACAAGTATTCTCTAGTCTAGCTGTAAATATGTTAAAATGGTGCTGGGTGGTAGTATGTGATATGTGTTTTGTATATAAAATACATCAAAATATTGTTTCTAAGGGACGGTTCTTGGTGTTTGTTTAATATTCATATAACCAACCTATTGTAAAATGATTGTTATTAAATAAATGCTTTGTATTTTGACATGTACTATTTTTATAATCTTGGAAAACTCCAGCGTTAGGCTTGTGCTATTGTGTATATCACAGGCTTCGAGCCAGAGTGGTGTATAAGCACAGGCTCGGGGGTGGGAGGGGGATATTGCTTATACATCCCTGTGTTTTGACCCATATTCTTTGAAACAATCTAAGCAAAATAATCGTTGTATCTGGCCTTATGTGGTATCAAATACACAATATAGACTATGCCTCTTCCTAGCCCTTAGAAGAGAAAGGTGTTAATATATTAATAAGGGATGCCAAAACCTTCAGCAATAAAATAGAAAATCTGATAGAACTACATAATTTATTTTAATACCTACAATATGTTACACAGCAACAATTTCCTAACTTAGCAACTAAATAATCCTTTAAATAGCGTAAGGATCATTTTCATCAAATATGTGAAACTTTGTATATGTAGGTTGAGATGTGAAATCTTTATATCCTTCTTGCCAGCCTCTTGGTGGAGCTTTATTATAGTTAAATGTTGACTTCAGTTTTCCATATAATTCAGCCTCTCGGTCAATATCATCCCTATATCGTTCTTTAGCAACTTTCTTTCCAGTAATAGGGTCAGTAATATCACCAAATTCATAAACAACTTCTTTAACTTCGTGAGTGATAAGTTTGGTAAGCTTTTGTGGTAAGGCCTGTATTAGCACAACATCTCCGGTCTTGCACATTTTTTGAGGATCATGACAGTAATAAAATTCATCTTTTCTGAAATACTGAAAAAGTAATGTATTTATTAGTGACTAGCGGACATCACGCGGTTTCACCCGCATAGCTCCCGTTTCCGTGGGAATACGGGAAAAAAATATAGCCTATTATGTTCACCGCAATGAGTAGCTTCCCAACAGTGAAAGAATTTTTCAAATCGGTCTGGTAGTTCCGGAGCCTATTCGATGCAAACAATCAAATCTTTCCTCTTTATAACATTAGTATATATAATATACGGTTACGTTACGACGTTACCTTGTAATAATTATTATAGTTCAAATACCAACCATTAGCAAGTTTTCATCCAATTCTAACCTCTTCACTCTAATTTTGGCAGCATTTTGTTTTACTGTAGGTACGCATTGACCCAGTAATAAGAACTTCTTTGCTGCTTCGCCTATATTTCGAGCCATTTTAAAAGTAGCTGGATATATATTAAAATTCAAAGTATGTATTTTTATCTAAAAAATACTCTTGTTTGGGTCTGCTTTGACAATTAAAGAATTGACATGACACTATTGACAGTAATGATGTGCGTAAGTTTTTGTTGGTTTCACATCGATCAGGCTACAGTCAGAGACCATGCTGCCCTATCATTTGTATTCATTATTTGAACAAGTTTGAAGAAATGTACATTTCTTTAAAATTCTCTACTGTCTTGCCTAAGTAAGTGATGAAAGCGCGAATGGGACGATGCATAGATAAAAATTGGTTGTACTCCGGACTCGGGGGGGTGGTCTTAGGGGGGTGGTGGCTGCTCACGTCCGTAGGATTTACCATCTTCTCCTAATAAAGACCCACCCTACACGTGCCCCCCGGGTGGTGCTAAACGAGCAGCAACGCCGAGCCACGGGCGGCGGTCAAATAACCCGTTCCTAGGCTCCCACTGGCCTTGAGAGTCTAAATAACCTCTAAAAGTGTGGTCGTAATGCCTTGGGAAAGCTTTATGCTCATGCTCCCAACCCCTTTTTTATGGAAATGTCTGAAAATGAGAATACGATGTCATGCGATCCGGCTAACCCCCGGCGCTCACAGGTATCCGGGCCTGTGAGTGTGAAATCTGTTACCGATGACCGCACAGGGGTGGGCGACCAGGCCTCTGTGTTGGTAAATGTGCCTGGCAGCAACAGCGGTAGCAAAAGGCTTATCCAGCAAGCCTTTCACCCATCATTATTTACGACAAGACCAAGATCGTCTTCACTGGGAACTCTCTCTCACACTGATGACCGAGCTTCGACCACCGAAACAACTAAGGAGACCAAAGAAGTCTGTCCTCCTCCATGGCAGCGGGTCCCTGAGAGAAGAAACCCTAAACGAAAGAAAAGTTCCAACAGCCCCTCCCCTGAACCACTCATAACAACAAATAGGTTTACAGGCTTGACAATTGACCTTACTGATGGAGATGCTCTAGCTAAATCTAAACGTTCTCCAAAACCGCCGCCTATCATACTTTATGGCATAGAAGACGTCAATAAGCTCGTTGAGTTGCTCCACACAGTTGTCGACAAAGACCAGTTTACCTTCAAAGTAGTAACTCGAAGTCAGCTAAGAATAAGTAGCTTTAATATTGAGACTTACAAACAAATTATTAACATAGTTCGTAAAAATGGACTGATAGGTCACACCTTTAATCGCAAAGACGAGAGATGCTTTCGAGTAGTGATTAGAAACCTACATCCAACAACACCAATATCTGCCATAAAAGAAGATATCGAAGCCACAGGAAACACAGTGTCCGGGGAAATCATCAATGCAAGATTTGGACCCGAGAAAAAGCCTACTTCGACATTTTTTGTCAATATTACACCAGGGCCTAACAACAAGGCAGTAAAGAACCTTAAGTACATATTCCATCAGTCGGTCATAATTGAGGACCCGAGAAAGCGTAGGTCAATTGTACAATGTCAAAGGTGCCAGCAGTATGGGCACTCCAAAAACTATTGCATGCGCCCATATCGCTGCGTTAAATGTGGACAATCACATAAAACATCAGAATGCCAAAAACAAGACCGTTCTACCCCTGCGGAGTGTGCACTTTGCAATGGTCCCCATCCAGCAAACTATAAAGGGTGCAAAGTCTATAAGGAAATTCTCTCAAGACGTTCTAAGCCTGTACACCCAAGAAATTATCAGCGAACACTCTCAACAGAAGTACCAATACTTACGCCAGTCCCAAATACAGCTGTTCCACCTGCAGAACCAGGGAAACGGAAAAAGTATTCTGATGTCACACAGAGGAAACCAAACCCACCTACAACCGAAACAGGAACTTCACATTCACAACCACTTCTATATTTAGAACAGATCTTAATGAAACAGTCCGAGAAATTTGATACAATCTTACAACACATGAGTACCCTAATGATGCTCGTAACACAACTCGTCGATAAACTATCAAAATGACTGCATTTCGAATGGCGACATGGAACATTAATGGCTTGACTCCAAATAAAGATGATGCAGAAGTACTCATCACGCAGCATAATTTGGATTTGCTTTTGATATCCGAATCTCACAGTACCTACACCACCAATATCAAATTCAAAAACCATGAATGCTATACCACCTCGCACCCAGATGGAACCGGACACGCAGGCACCGCTATAATTGTCAGGAAATCATTGAAGCATCACATAATGCCTGAATATAGAACCTGCCACATCCAGGCTACTACAATAGCAGTGGAGGACAAAACTGGCTACTTCAGTGTGTCATCGGTATACTGCCCTCCTAAACATAAAATATCTCATGAAATGTTCACAGAATTTTTTAAGACCCTTGGACCTCGATTCTTGGCAGGCGGAGACTGGAATGCCAAGAACACACTTTGGGGATCTAGACTGACCACCACGAGGGGCCGACAGCTGAAGATTAGTCTGGATAATAATAATCTAATAACAGCTTCAACTTGCGAACCCACATCGTGGCCTAAAGATGTTCTCAGAACACCAGACTTAGTGGACTTTTTTGTAATTAGGGGATTTTCTTCTCACTATGTAAAGTGCGACCCTTGTTACGATGGCTCTTCGGATCATACGCCAGTACTGTTCACGCTAAGCACAAAAATCATAGAGCATGAGAGTCCTGAAAGGCTATATAACGGAAGAACAGACTGGTGCTCGTTTAGAGAGTTCATTGAGGAGAACATCAACTTAAAAGTTGCACTTAAAACACCTGACGAGATTGACATCGCATCGAGATATATCACAAACCTCATCCAAGAGGCTTGCTGGAGGAGTACACCATTATTATCATATAAGACTCGAATACATAATTACCCTCTAGATATAAAAAAGGCGATCATAGAGAGACGAAGGTTGCGCCGTGTCTGGCAACAGAGCAGACTTGCATGTGACAAAACTAATTTCAACCGGCAAGCGTCTCAACTTAGAGAAATGCTAAAGAATTGGCGCAACGAAACTCTCCAGACTCAACTAGAATGCCTTACACCAACCGCAACTACTGACTACTCACTGTGGAAATTTACGAAGTCCTATGATAGGCCACAGGTGGTAAACTCTCCGCTTCGAACAAGCAGTGGCTGGGCTCGCACACCAGAGGAAAGGGCTGACTTATTTGCTGAACATTTATCTACCGTCTTTACACCAAATCGCGGAAGTAACACTGACTCTGGGGTGCATGATGTTCTTACTCAGCCTCTGCAACTGTCACTCCCACCGAAACCAGTCACAGTGCGAGAAGTATGGAGGATAATTAAAAACCTCAAAGACAAAAAGGCACCAGGATATGACCTCATAACAAAGGAGGTTCTGAAAGAATTGCCAAAAAAGGCAGTAGTTTTCTTGACAATGCTGTACAATGGAATTTTGAGAGTTCAGCGGTTCCCGGATATCTGGAAGGTGTCACAAATAATAATGATACACAAGGCAGGAAAACCAGCAATCCAAACTACTTCTTACAGACCTATCAGCCTGTTGCCTACATTGTCAAAAGTCTGTGAGAAAATAATCTTTAACCGTATCATGCCCATATTAGAGAATAATAACACTATTCCAAACCATCAATTCGGGTTCAGACAGGAGCATTCTACAATAGAGCAGGTGCATAGGGTGGTAGAAAAAATAAGGCAGTCTCTTGAGGAAAAGGAATACTGCTCGTCGGCATTCCTGGATATCCAGCAGGCTTTTGACCGAGTCTGGCATGAGGGTCTTCTCTGTAAGATGAAAACGAACCTTCCACACTGTTACTACATTCTATTGGAATCATATCTTACAGAGAGAATCTTCCAGGTCAAGCAGTCTGGGGCAACCTCCAGATTCTATGAGATAAAAGCAGGGGTACCACAGGGCTCCGTGTTGGGACCAATCTTGTACACTTTGTACACTGCTGATCTGCCACAAATACAGGGAGTCACGACTGCCACATACGCTGACGACACTGCAATAATGGCTAGCAATGAAAATGCTGACGCAGCCACGGCACATTTGCAGCATGGACTCGACGCCATTACAGAATGGTTAACAAAATGGCGAATTAAAGCTAGTACAACTAAATCGGTACACGTCACATTTACACTCCGAAAAGGTAACTGCCCTCCCGTGTATCTAGAAAACTCCATCCTACCTCACCACGACAGTGTACGGTACCTAGGCTTGCATCTTGACCGTCGTTTGACCTGGAACAAACATATCACAAGCAAAAGAAGTGAACTGATCATTAGACAAAGAAACCTTTACTGGATGCTGGGTCGGAATAGCCGGTTATCAATAGATAACAAACTACTGATCTACAAGTCCATATTGAAACCCACTTGGATGTACGGCGTTCAGCTGTGGGGCAGCGCAAGTAATACCAATGTAACAAAATTGCAGCGAGTGCAGAATGCAATACTGAGAACCATAGCCAATGTACCTTGGTTTATTACTAATACAGAGATCCACACACACCTCAACATGAACACCGTGAGAGAGGAAATCCAGGCTTGTAAACAGAAATATCGGAGACGGCTGGAGAATCATCCGAACGTACTTGCCGCAAATTTGACCAAGCGCAGCTACCAGAAACGCTTGAAGAGAAGGGAGATATTATAGTGTATAGTTAAATAGCGTAGTACAATGAATAGCAATCCTCGATGGAGAATGCATTCGACCTGACAACATGAGCTCACAGCCTATTTGCTTATAGTAGTTTACTGATTGCAGATGAAAACACAAAAAAAAAAAAAAAAAAAAAAAAAACTCCGGACTCGTTCGTAGGTATGTACTACTACTTAAATGAATTCAAAAAACTAGGAATACAATGCATTCTATTTTAGATATCCTTCTCAGTACATAACATTTACTGCATATGATCAACAAAATCAATACCTATTCAAATAGAAATAAGGTAATTTTTATTTTTCAAAACGACCGAGTTCGATTCCTGAACTGTGCAAGATTATTATTTCATAACGATGTTCGATGTGCAGTAGCGACTGAAACATGTCGCGGCGACAGATGTAATTTGGCGCCCGCAGCTTCTTGTCGCCCAGTGTGCGCCTACAGATTTACAGACTTGCCCATACTGACCGCTCCGAATGTTACAACCTGAATAATTAAATTATAAACAGGTCCTTTTGATTTGAAATTACGTATTATTGTAATTGTATCCACCAATGGGCGATTGCACATTGCACGATATCGTGGCACGATATCGTGGAACGATATACCTAACCGAACGAAATTGACACAGTATAACCCACAGCTTGTTATTCGGTTAGTAGCTTTGTGCCTTTCACCCCGCAGCAGTTCAGACAGGACTGAAGAAAATAGATATGGCATATTTAAGCTTTTTTGGGATGTCCATAAAATCGTCTCGATCTACTGGAAACCACTGGCAAAGTTCTCAACAAGGCCGCTACAGCAAGTATACCAAAGATTTTTGACCAGAAAAAGCAATAACAGGTGCTCTAAACTATCGCCCGAGACCCTCGATTTTATGAGAAAAAGACGGGAAACGCCAACTACGCGCTCCTTTTCGTAAAACCAGCGGGATTTAAATCTTTGAATCTGAAAGCTGAATGTCGCGACCTTAGACGCAATAATGCCAGCATCATCGTGGCAGCGATCGAGCAAAAGTACTTTCCCAACAGTTTGAAAAACCTCGTCTAACAAAATCGAAGACCGCGGGTGGTAGAGCTGTGTCCTCAAGGTTCGAGGTTCTTGAGGAAAATGAGAGCTTTTACCTGTGTGCATCACCGACGAAAAGACCGATGAGCCTTAGGGGAAGCTGTTCACCATTCGTACAATTTTTAGTTTTTAATTTTTTTCTCCACGACTATTAGTCAAAATTACCTCGTTTATATCCCTAAACATAGAAAATTTATTGTAGTTAGTGACAAAATTTTCTGAAACTATTATGTCAAACGGTTAAAGGACTATAGCAATTTTTCGACGATAAGATATTTGTACGAACGCGCCCCATGGGTGGGGTACTTCCGTACAGTAGGTGGGGTACTTTCATACGCGTGGGGTAGATTCATACATGGTAATTAAAAAGCCTAATAATCTCCCAAAAATGTATTAAATTGATAAGAAAATTTGTTTATCACAGAACTATCTTATTCATATTTCACTTTACTCGTAATCAATATTTGTTCTTGGGAAAAATAACACAAAAAATCGGTTTAAACTGTAAGTCAGTAATTAGACATTTTGGTTGTCACTTTCGACCTTAATGCTAATTAAATTATTTTAATTATTTGAAAAGATTATAAATTCTACTCGTTCTAAATGTGCCGAGCCTTTAGGGAGGACCTGGGGACATAGTCTAATAAACAAAGTGTGTACGCTTTCTATATCATGAAAAAGGAATTATCATGATGATTCCAGTTTCTTCTGAATATAAAACACTTTTAATTTCCTGATATCACATTTAAATTAGTTGTGCATTGACCAGTATTTTATTTTTATTTTCTTTTATTATTGGTTAGTAATTAAGTTCCTGCAAGCTACTTCATTACTTCTTCCTTTACTATACCTACTATTCATATTTTTTATATATTTTATCAATTAGAAGATTAGATTTTTGTTTCATAATGCATTTTTCTGCTGGCTCTCTGCATATACGTAATTCATTTGATTTTCCTTCTCTGTGTAGTTTTTCTATTTTCAAGGTAGGTATATGGAATCTATATAAATTTAAATCATTTATTCGTTCTTCATCCATCTTTTAGCCGTAGCTAAAAATTGGATGAAGAACGAATAAATGTTACGAACGAATAAAAGATTTGACATGCCTAATCTTTTCTTATTATCTGTACCTACCATGAACCTGCGATTTGATATCAATTTTAACATTTACTTAATAAAAAGTATATTGCCGATCGTTATACATAAAATGCTGAATTATTGTACCGTATCATAATTGAAAAAAATACAGAAGGTACCTATTAAATTTATTGAAAAATAAAATATATGTGAGTATTTGTGGTAATTATGATCTAAAGGGGAGCATTCGAACGCGTACGAATGCTCCTCTGTAAAAATGTCCGAATGTGCCCCAGGCCTTGACCAAATTTAAATTACATTTGTATACAAAATCAACGATTAGTAAAAGAAATATAACGATGAAAACTCAAAATTAAACAATGTGAACATTAATTAATCCTGACTATTTTTAAAAAAACATAATAAATTTACTTGCCAGTACGATTTAAACTTCAGTAAAAAATTTTGGTTACCTATTGCGAAAACACGTTATGTCTTATTACCTCACACAGAGTGGCGCGATTGGCACGATACTTCGCTAGCAACATGGCAGTCGGTATGTCTATCTACACAGGCAAAGGCGTGTTTGTGTGTCGGTTAGTATTATTGTTAGACTCAATGTATGAATGTGCCCTGCGTACGAATGGTGAACAGTTTCCCCTACTAATTGTGACTACCGAGCTCCACTAGAGGGGACATTCCGGACATCGACCAGGGCGAGGTCAGTGTGGCTCTCGGCCAACCTAAGTCCTCTGGGGAGGATGGAATTGCAGCTGAACTACTGTAGGCGGGAGGGGGCTCCGGTTCTCAACGAGCTGACAAGTTTGTTTAATTCCGTCTTCGAACAAGACACATCAGAGAAACACCTGATGCGTAGAGCGAGTGCGGTGCTGTGGGTTTGTTCTTCAAGAAAGGTGATAAGACTTTGCTGTAGAACTACAGACTCATCTCACTCCTGAGCCATATTTACAAGCTGTTCTTTACACTTTAGAGTAGTCACAAAACGCCTCGCCTTAAAACTCGGCGAATTTCAGCCAAAGAGGCAAGCCGGGTTTGGAAACGGCTTCAATCAACCGCTATGTATGGATTTTTTGGACTCTGTCGAAACCTGGGCAGTCCTGGACGCTCTGCAGAGGTGTCGTGTCGATTTGCGACACATCGAGGTATTGATATGTCTGTACGACAATGCTACTATGACCATCCAGCTGGAAAACTAAAAACAGTCCCAT
This sequence comes from Miltochrista miniata, assembly GCA_933228765.1. Taxonomy (NCBI): domain Eukaryota; kingdom Metazoa; phylum Arthropoda; class Insecta; order Lepidoptera; family Erebidae; genus Miltochrista; species Miltochrista miniata. Next base: position 10,957,402 of record OW121765.1, read on the forward strand.
TGAACTGCTCAGAGGTATTAGACAAGGTGATGTGATATCGCTGAATCTCTTCATGAATGCACTTGAGGACATCTTTAAGACGCTGGACTGGGAAGGGTGTGGTGGTTTGCCGACGACATCGTTATAGTATCGGAGACGCTGGAACAGGTAAGTTCCGCTTACCTGTTCCAGTGTCTTCGCTGCACAACCTCAACAGAGCGTCTCGACGTGTTGGTCTGTGCATGGACTTAGAAAAAACAAAGGATATGACCCTGGTTTGTCAATGACCACGTCACGCGCCGGGGATACTATACGTCGACGGATCGAGGCTGGAGGTTGTTCAGGAGTATACCTACCTTGGGCAGGTTATCACATTGGGAAAAAATAACCTGGACAAACAAATCGCCATAAGGCAGAAGAAGGCAGCAGAAGCAGGCACATGACGGCAGCGTGACGTGAGGAGCTCACGCACGCCCCCCATAGCGGCGCAATCATAAAATTTCATGATGGGTATCGTTTTAGGGGTTTTTGGTAAGCTAAGTACGAATCACGTGATAATTTTGCAATCCAAAATGTCCGCCGCACCGTAATCACAAAATTTCGTGATGGATATCATTTAAGGGGTTTTTTCGAATGCTGAGTACGAATTACGTGATAATTTTGCAATCCAATATGGCCGCCTTAGCTATTTACAGTAGTAAACTAAAAAGATTTGCTTGTTAAGTTTAGGCATTCTGAACTAGCAATGCGAAAATACTATAACAAAAGACTTTTATTGTAAAATTAAGGCCAATTACATTAAATTGGTACCTAGCATACGAAAAAAACCCTTTAACGATACCCATTATGGAATTTTGTGATTACGGCGCGGCGGCCATATTGTATTGCAAAATTATCACGTGATTCGTACTCAGCATACCAAAAAACCCCTTTAATGATACCCATCATAAAATTTCGTGATTACGGCGCGGCGACCATATTGGATTGCAAAACTATCACGTGATTCGTACTCAGCATACCAAAAAACCCCTTAAACGATACCTGGAGCATGACTTGTAGCTCACTACAAGTCATGCTCCAGGAATGTCACGGGTCAGTAGATGCGCACGTCTGTGTGTGAGCCGTTTCGCACGTTTCTATGAAGTTACTCTACTGTTGTAAGTATCTGTATATTGTGACCGCGCTTTGTATCGTCACACGATATCGTCACGACAGTAAATATCGTCCACGATATCGTGGCAGTGTGAAAGAGTGTAGTAGTAATTGTATCAAAACACCGCTCCTACGATATCGTGTCGTTACCGTTATCGTGGCAGTGTGCAAGCGCCCAATGAAGTATTTAGTAGGACCCAACCAACCAACAGCCCGATACTAACCAACTACAGCGATTGCTACAAATCTTTGTAGGTAACACTCGATATAATTCTATGGCTACAGAACTCTTTACACAGCACTTACCCCCTGGCCACAGCTTACCGCGGTGCGGATTGCGGCGCGTCGTGAGGCGCGGCTAGCGGTACGCGGCGAAAACAAATGGTTGACAACGTATGTAGTAAGCCACAGCTACTGGCGATGCGAATTGCGGTGCGACCTGCGGCGCGGCGAGAGTCGCGCGGCACGCGGCCGCAACGGGCTGCGCGGTGTGCGGATGAAACAAATGTACTGGCGAGTACCGAGGTGGCCACAGCTCGTATCGGCGCGCGCGGCGGCATCGGCGGACGCATTTAGGCATCGCGCGTCCAGAACAAATTATTTTGTTTTTAACGCGCGTTGCTATAAAAATAATAGATACGGAAAGGTTCATAAGTTAAGTACTGAGTAGACCAGCAGTATGGATGTCAAAACATCCACATGATAAATACAGACACATTATAAAAAAAATGTGGGAAGAAATAAAAGAACAATTTCCTGGTATTAGTGGTTATTACTTTATTTAGATAAATATTTTTTTATTTAGATAAATATTTTAAATAGGTACTTACCTTAAAGTTAGAAACAGCTGTTCTAGAGGTGAAATATTTTTTTTAAAATTAACTTTAGCTTTCAAGTCTTCATGTAGGTATGTGGCCGAGTATAATCAAAAGTTTCTATGCTTGCCCTCGCATATTCAAAAAAAATTATCGGGATAGTTCCTATATGTATACTAATATTATAAAGAAGTAAAGTTTGTGTGTTTGTTAAATTGTAAGGGGTAATCTCGGGATCTACTGAACCGATTTAAAAAATACTTTCACCAAAAGAAAGCTACGTTATTGTGGAGAGTCATAGGCTATACAGCATCACGCTACAACGAATAGGAGCGGAGCAGTAATAGTAAATGTTTCAAAAACGGGGGAAAAGTTATTGCTTTTGAGAGCTTCGTTGCGTGTGCTGCGTAAATATTTATAGTTATGTATTGAATATTAACGAGGAGACGCTACGGGAGAAAACGCAACGCGACGGGAGTAAATGCGACGGGAACAGGTAATACTCTCTCTTATGTGGCGCAAACGAAGTTGCGCGGGTCAGCTATTCATAATAAAGAGTGTGAAATTCGCCAAGTTCTCTTCTTCTCTGGTTAACTGGATGTACTCCTATCCTTGACTGAATAATATCTTGAGCTAAGAACGCACTTGATTCTAGACAATACCGTGCCGCTTTTGATAGGGACATTTTAATTTTAATAATTTAGCCGTTCTCTAAATACGTCTACTGTTGACGCCGTCGCAGTCGCAATAGTCGAGCTGTGGCATACCACCGCAAATCGCACCGCTCGCCGCACCTCCCGCCGCACCGCACGCCGCACCGCCAGAAGCTGTGGCCAGGCCGTTAGGTACCTTTGCAAAGATCGACTATGAGCTGGAAATCTGCCTAAGTAAACTTCATAGTCTGAAATGGAAAATGTATGCTTTAAATATATACTGTCTGTAAACTTCGGTCTAAAACCAGTCTCTTAAATTACACAGCTTTATTTTATCACTATTTGATTAGATAGGTCTCGACACCGCGGATTCAGTGTTTTGTAAACGATCACTGCAATAAGCTAACTAACTAACTAACTATCTTCACGCCAAATCCCTTGCGGGGTAGGCAGAAAGAACCGAGCGCCACACGGCACGGTCCATACACACCTCACTTGCTTCTTCAACTTTCATTTTTCTTTTCATGCATGCACGTCGGTTCCTACGGCTCTTGACATCACCTTCAACTAACACACGATTAATTTGGTCGTGGTAGGTGTGTCGTGGCCTTCCCCGACTCCTACGTCCATCCACTTTCGCGTTGTATATCTGTTTTGTCATTCTTTCATCTCCCATTCGTTCCACATGCCCGAACCATCGTAGCATGCCCTTCCTTACTTTAACACCGACACTCTCTTTCAGACCAACTCTCTTTCTTACATCTTCATTCCGAACGCGATCTGCGAGCGTTACTCCGCAGATTTTGCGTAGCGCGCGCATCTCGACCGCGTTTATTCTACTTTCATGCGTTTCCTGCCATACCCAACTCTCGCTTCCATACGTTAGCGTAGGTATCAGCACCGCATTGTGTACTGCGAGCTGGGCCTTTTGACTTAAGCCCTTGGTACCTAAAAGTTTGCCTAACGCTCCATTCACACTATTGCCCGCAGTTACCCTCTTTTCTACATCAGCGGTGTACCGTCCATCCCTGCTAAATGCACATCCAAGATATACAAACTCATCCACCTGTTCCAGCACTACATCATTTACAGTTATCCTGGCATTCGTTCTGTCCTCTTCTCTTTCGAATACCATCACTTTCGTTTTAGTCGCGTTCAATTGTAAGCCTCTCATTAGACAATCATCTTTCATCGTTGTGACAATAAGCTATTTTGGCTATAGCCAGTTCTAGGATGGTTGTTCATCACAATGTGAGTGGTCATGTCATGTCTACTTTATGACATCTCGCGAGCATTGTCGTGCTTCGAAATGCTCGATAGGCACTTTAAGCTATATACTATGCCTCTGCCTACCCTATCGGGGATAAAGGTGTGACGATCGTTATGTAGGTAAAAATAAAATCCAGTTTAGTCAAAAAGAGCGTGTTATTTTGCCTTAGGCACATAATTTGTGAAGATTGCTTATGTCGGTGGTATCAGTCCTGCGCCAACAGTTCTTTTTCGAGGGCGGCGCCCATTAAATTCCACGAACTATCATCATCGTCCGGCGGTTCTTCATCTGAAGGTGGCGAACGTCGTGGTCTCTTGCGAGGCCGTGGCTCGTCATCTGAATGGGGAAATAAATAGGTTTATCAATAAAAATATTATACTATCTACCCAATATAATACGAATACGCACATAAGTGCGTGTAAAAGCAGTGTTTCCTGGAGATTTTGCTCAAAAAGATAATATATTTATTGTTTATCGAATTTCAGAACTATTGGGTTCTGAAACTCAAAGTATAAAAATGTTCTACGACTAAAAGAAGGTCCAATGTCAAGTCATTAAAAGTGAATTCAGTTTCTTTTAGGAGGATGAAAATTAGGATTCTATTCTAAACACTTCACAATGTTCTATATTCAAAACATAGTCATTAAGATACTCACCTGCTTCTGAATCATTTGTTGCCTCTGCTTCTTGTGAGTCTTGTATTCTGGAATTAAAATACAAATTATAGTAGATATAGTAGTAGTTTAAGACCAACCACTAATCACACTTACTAGCTGCACAAATTAGAGATAGTACAGATGGAAACCTACATACTGCTCGTTAGGCTTCATACTAAAGTCGAATTTTTAATTAGACGAAGTAAATTGACAGCAACTAATGTCACTTCTTCATACAGTGTTGCGTATTTTCTATGACGAAGTGACATTAGCTACTGTTAATTTACTTAGTCTAATTAACAATTCGGGTATACGCCTCTACGCCAGCGGCAAAGTTAGAGCGAACGGGTAGTACTAAATTCGGTGAGGCTACGCACACATAGACACAGTTCACAGACACAATGTCAAAGCCTTTCAAAGCAGTTTTTGATAGGCATTTATGTGCGTGTACGTAAATAATAAATAAATAAATAAATATTCTCGGACATCTCACACAACGCTATCTGATCCCAAAGTAAGCTAGGAATAACCTGCTTGTGTTATGGGTAGAGATGGGCAGAAGGTTTAAACCCAATGGGTGGAAATGGGTTAAAACCGGGTCTTTTGGGAGGAAACGGATTTAAACCCAGGTAAAAACCCAAATATAGGGTTAAAATCAGCGATACTTTCATTTTGAATTGAATTATTTAGTGTTCAATTCTACATGAAAGTACCACTCGCCATTCGCCAGTTTCATTGTCTAAACAAGTTGAATACTTATTTTTTATTATACAGGATGGAATTTAGACGCTAGTTGGACGTAAAGTACCCTTAATATTGATAATAGCAAGTTTTGCTGAAAGGAAACATTCCTTTATTTTCAAAAGTAAGTCGAACTGCATTTAAAGATTTTTGAAAAATCACCTGCTTGAGCCGGGAATCGAACCAGGGAGATGTAAAAAAAACACATGTATTTTTTGATACCAACCGAAAGTGTCTGTATACCGGTCAGATTTATAAATAAATATTGTGGAACAGAACAGTCAAGTAAAATGAAATGTACTAGTCTAATCTTACAAAATGATGTATCCCTGCGAGTGCCATAACGAACTTACCAAAGATTGTGACAAACATATCGGTATATAGTCCACCGAACTTGACAATATCATGTATGCGTATAAAGAGCAATTATGACCCCAAATACACTTCTTTTTTTTATAAAGAAAAGAAAGAAAGGAAAGCGGAAAGCCAGTGGTCCTGATGGCATTCCGGCGGTGGTGCTGAGGAAGTGTGCAGCCGAATTGTATCCAACGCTAACACGCCTGTATCGCCTTTCCTATTCGTCAGGAGAAGTGCCGGAGGCTTGGAAGGAGGCGAACGTCCAGCCGATTCCCAAGAAAGGGGATCGGTCGGTTCCGGCCGACTATCGCCCCATAGCCGTAACCACCGTCATCTGCAAGGTGTTCGAGCTGATTATTAACAAGCAGCTCATGCGCTATCTAGAGGATCACTCGCTAATTAGCGATCGTCAATACGACTTTAGGCCGAAACGATCAACGGGTGGCCTCCTAGCGTATATAACACACACCTGGGGTGAGGCTATGGAGAGGCACGGCGAATCTCTGGCTATTGGCCTAGACATCTCTAAAGCCTTTGATAGGGTATGGCATGCGTCACTTCTTTCCAAGCTGCCGGCATACGGTCTGTCGCCTCAGTTGTGCCGCTGGTTGGTCAGTTTCCTTACGGGCGACGTATACGGGTTCTCTGTGATGGTCAGGCTTCCGGCTTCTTGCAGGTAAATGCCAGAGTACCACAGGGATCGATATTGTCCCCAAATCTCTTTCTTCTGCATATCAATGACATATGCTGTCCCTTGGGTGCAGTCATTGTTATGCGGATGATAGTACCAGAGTACTATCATCCACATGGGAGCTATTCTGGCAGTCCAGTGGATGGGCGACACGACGTGGAAGAGAAGAGACAGCAACTCGTGGCGGATCTCGACCGGGAACTGGGTCACATTGCCCAATGGGGTTCAGACAACCTGGTCAAGTTTAATGCCGGGAAAACACAGTCGTGTGCGTTTACAGCTAAGAAGTCCCCATTCCTACCCCTGCCCACTCTTCAGAGCATTACGGTTCCACTAAAGGACAGCCTGGAGATCCTCGGTATAGACGTCCGGCGTGAGCTCAATCACAAAAACTACATAGAGCGGTGTATTGGGCTGGCCTCGCGTAAACTAGGAGCCCTAAATAAGGTGAGACGGTACTTCACGCCACATCAGAGATGTTTACTGTACAAGACGCAGATTCGCCCCTGCGACGAATACTGTTCTCATCTTATGGATGACTCCGCGAAGTACTTGCTAGACGCGCTTGATGCTATGCAAAGACGTGCTATCCGAATAATCGTTTGCCCTGAGGTGACGGAAGACCTTGAACCGTTGGCGCAGCGAAGAACCATAGCGTCCTTGGCTGCCTTCTACCGAATGTATCACGGCGAATGTTCTGAAGAGCTCTTCAACCTGATCTCACCCTCTCCTTTCCGATCCCGAACAACGCGTGCCGGGCAGAGATGCCACTCATACACAGTGGAGAGAATCTTCGCCAGAACAGAGCGTTTCAAAAGATCGTTTCGCTGTCGAACGATAAAAACCTGGAACGACTTGCCCGCACACGTGTTTCCCTCATTTTACAATGCCGGGTACTTCAAGAGAAGCGTGAAGTGGCACATCACAAGGCCACCAACTTGAGGACCACTGTCAGAAGTAGCCCCCATTCGCTGGATGCGCCACGGCTTTCCATCAGGCTGGTGGCGACGTCAATTTGGCGAGCTAAATATTAAAAAAAAGATTGAAAAAAAAAAACAAAGGCTGGTTGAGGTTTTTATATTTTTGGGTGCAAGGGGCCCCACCACCACCAAATTCCGGGGGCCCAAGCGACCTCATCTGCACGTGGTGCACCTGCCAATTAACGAACGAGGCTCCGCAAATTTGTGTTCCCACATGATGGCTAAGGTTCCCATGTGGGTGCCAGGTGGTACAAAGTGTTGGTCCGGGGGGGTACCACCGTGCAGCTGTGTAAGGCCCCCCAAGTAACCCAGCCCCGGTTGGGTTGCGTTCGGGGTTCAGCACCTGCACAGCCGGGCTCGGGGCGATGTTTGATGCAGCAGGGGGGGACCAATAGGCACTAAACTGATTCTAGTGTGGCTGACGAGGGCCAACCTTTCGGCCAGGGAGACCCGTAGAAACGGTTTTACCGCTGGCCGCCCGCGGCATAGTACTGGGGCCCAACTAGGACTAACCACCCTGGGAGGCTGCCCCACCAGGCCGCGCATAATCCCGATGTGGTTCGTCGTGCCGGATGGTGACCGGACTGGGACCCAGCGACCACACTCGGGGCGGGTACGGGGGCCCTTCCGTGGGTCGGCTTCCGTCTCGCCACACAGTCATAGATGAAGCTAGCCTCTACACCTTGTCACTCACTGCTGCAGCAAATGTCGCTCCGTCTTCACGTCTCCCTTCTATTCCCAACAATCATGGCAGCGCAAAAAAGAAAAAAAGGTACCACAGCGGCCGCTACTACTCCCAGTAACGTACTGTTTGAGGTGGAGTTCGCTAACATCCGCGGACTCCATGCCAACCTCAACGTCGTCCATCACTATCTAGAGACGGCACGGCCATCTGTGTTGTTCCTAACGGAGACTCAAATACGCCGCCCTGCCGATGCTACCCTGGCTATATCGTCGAGGAACAATTTCGAGATAAAGCCAGGGTGTGCGCGTTCGTTAGGGCGTATGTTTGCTGTCGCCGGCTGCGCTGCCTTGAGAACCCTTCCTTCCCCGTTCTTTGGCTGCACGTGGATCACGGCTCCATGAGTCAGATCTACGTGTGTGTCTATCGCCCCCGCACAGGGACAGCTGAGGTGACAAGGCTGTTTCAGCACCTCAGCGATGGGGCTGATGACGCGCAGGTGCGGTTCCCGAACGCTGAAGTGGCTTTTCTGGGATACTTCAACGGTCACCACACTGAGTGGCTGGGGTCCCGCAGAATCGATCCAGCGGGACGGGCCGCCCACGCGTTCGCACTCTCTCATGGTCTGACCCAAGTGGTGCGCGGGATTACACGCATACCGGACAGGTATCCATGAACATGACCATGAACCCGCCCTGCTGGACTTACTGCTGACGAGTTATCCAGCATAGTACAGTGTGTCGGTTAGCGCCCCACTGGGTCAATCCGACCACTGTGTTGTGCGTGCCCGCCTGCAGGTGTCATCTCCTGCAAGGGCAGTAGAGGTGACGCGGCGACTGTGGCACTACTCGTCAGCAGACTGGGAAGGACTACGAGAATACTTTGCAGCCGTCCCGTGGAGTCAGCGCTGCTTTGCAGGGAGGACTTCATCGGAAAGCGCCTCTGCGGTTGCTGGTGAGATTACATAAGGTATGAAATACTAAATTCCATACACTGATGTCGCCAGCATCCGCAAAGTCCACCCCTGGTTCGAGCGTGAGTGCGCCGTAGCTGTTCAACAAAAACAGGCGGCTTACCGCGCCTGGATCAGGGCTCGGGCTGTGCGCGACCCGAATGTGGCCTGCCTCAAAGCAGCGTACAACAGAGCCACTAGGTCCAGTAAGAGAGCCTCCAAGAGAGCGGACACCCAGCGCGTCACGCGGCTTGGTCAGAAGCTCACGTCACATCCGACGGGCAGCCGTGGATACTGGCAACTGGCCAAAGCCGTGCAGGCCAACTTTTACAAGTCCTCGCTGCCGCCGCTGCGCTATCCTGGCGGATCACTGGGTCACAAGGCCCAAGAGAAAGCAGAAATGCTGGCCAATCTCTTTTCGGCTAATTCCCGGGTCGATGACTATGGCAGGCAACTTCCCACTATCGCCGACTGTGGAACCACGATGCCGGATATTGTAATCCGGCACTGCGATGTGCGAGCGGTGCTAAGGTCACTCGACACGCGGAAAGCCAGTGCTCCTGATGGCATTCTGGCAGTGGTGCTAAAGAAGTGTGCAGCTGAATTATATCCAACGCTAACACGCCTGTATCGCCTTTCCTATTCGTCGGGAGAAGTGCCGGAGGCTTGGAAGGAGGCGAACGTCCAGCCGATCCCCAGTAAAGGGGATCGGTCGGATCCAGCCAACTATCGCCCCATAGCCGTAACCACCGTCATCTGCAAGGTGTTCGAGCTAATCATCAACAAACAGCTCATGCGCTATCTGGAGGATCACTCGATCAACGGGTGACCTCCTAGCCTACATAACTCACACCTGTGGTGAGGCTATAGAGGCACGGCGAATCTCTGGCTATTGGCCTAGACATCTGTAAAGCCTTTGATAGGGTATGGCATGCGTCGCTTCTTTTCAAGCAGCCGACATATGGTTTATCGCCCCAGTTGTGCCGTTGGGTGGCCAGCTCCCTGCACGGGCGACGTATAGGGGTTCTCTGTGATGGTCAGGCTTCCTGCTTTTTGCAGATAAATGCCGGAGTACCACAGGGATCGGTATTGTCCCCAACTCTCTTCTGCATATCAATGACATGCTGTCCCTTGGGTGCATTCATTGTTATGCGGATGATAGTACTCTGCATGGGAGCTATTCTGGCCGTCCAGCGGAGACGGCAACTCGTGGCGGGTCTCGACCGGGACCTGGGTCACATTACCCAATGGGGCTCAGACAACCTGGTCGAGTTCGTTGCCAGAAAAACATAGGCGTGTGTGTTTTCATCTAAGAAGTCGGCATTCCTACCCCTACCCACTCTTCAGAGCATTACGGTTCCACTAAAGAACAACCTGGAGATCCTCGGTATAGACATCCGGCGTGAGCTCAACCATAAAAACTACATAGAGAGTTGTATATGGCTGGCCTCGCGGAAACTTGGAGTCCTAAATAAGGTGAGACGGTACTTCACGCCACATCAGAGATGTTTACTGTACAAGACGCAGATTCGTCCCTGCGTCGAGTACTGTTTTCACCTTTGGGATGACTCCGCGAGGTACTTACTAGACTCGCTTGAGGCTATGCAGAGACGTGCTATCCGAATAATTGGTTGTCCCGAGGTGACGGGAGACCTCGAACCGTTGGCGCAGCGAAGATCCAAAGCGTCCTTGGCTGCCTTCTGAATGTATCAAGGCGAATGTTTTGAAGAGCTCTTCAATCTGATCCTACCATCTCCTTTCCGATCCTGAACAACGCGTGCTGGGCAGAGATGCCACTCATACACAGTGGAGAGAATTTTCGCCAGAACCGAGCGTTTCAAAAGATCGTTCCTCTGTCGAACTATAAAAACTTGGAACGACCTGCCTGCACACGTAGTTCCCTCATCTTACAATCCCCGGTTCTTTAAGAGGACCGTGAAGAGGCACATCACAGGGCCACCAACTTGAGGACCACTGTCAGAAGTGGCCCCCAATCACTGGATGCGCCACGGCTTTCCATCAGGCTGGTGGCGACGTCAATTTGGCGAGCTGAACTTTATTAAAAAAAATTAAAATAAAAAATGACGCAATTAATGGTCATGTTTTTTTGTTGTTATAATTTGATGTTGTAGGTTGGTACTTTGCGAAAAGACGAAAACACCTAAATTAAAATAACAAATAACCTTAAAGAAAAAGAAAAAAGATGACATTAGTCACTGTGCAGTTTAAAATTTCAAATGTTTAAGAGTATGTTTTACAAAATTATAAACACCCAAATAAAATCCCTATCGGGAGGAATCTTATGGGTTTAAACCGGGTTTAAACTCAATTTGGATTTAAACCGGGAGGATTGCCCATCACTAGTTATGGGTATCAGACCACGGATATTAATACTTATATACTTTTAAATACATACATATTATACATAGAAACACCCAGACTCTTGAGACAAACATTTATGGGTCACACAAATATTTGTCTCCGGTGGGAATCGAACCCACGACCTCCAGCGTCGCAGGCGGTATCACTACCGACTGCGCCACAGAGGCAGTCAAACGTAGCAGAGGGTAGGTGTGAAAAAAAAGGACATACCTACATGAGAATTACATCTGTACCATCTAATTTGTGATAGCTGGCAATCAAAGATTTTTAACCACAACCAAGACTCGGAAAGCTTACACAACTTTACTATTTATACTAAACTATCTTACCTGTCCTGCAAACTGTTTTCATTGCTAACAGATATTAGTCTATCCTCCGGGGGATTCTCTTCATCATCCAAGTCATCATCACCAGGTTTTTGTTCATCAGACGAACTTTCATCCGACTCATTGAATATGTCCTCTACCTGCAGAAGGGGCATAATTATAACCATTAGTGAGAACATACATACCATATAGTCACGCCTTTATCCCCGAAGGGGTATGCAGAGGCATAGTGTGCCCACAATTCACCATATAGTTGTCCCATGAAATAGATGGTGAGCCTATTGCCCTGTTGAAATGGACAGGCGCTGGTCGTGATGAACCGCAGTAGGAATTCTTCAAGCCTTCATATTAAGGCCTTCAGAATTGTCATTTTACTGACAATGGGGTTTCATTTCGAGTTGTCCTTCTCTACGCAATGGACCTTTTTGCAAAAGTGTTCCCTTAGTCGCCTCTTACGACACCCTCGGGATGAATTGGGATGGCGACATTTAGTACGCTTTCCCGTCGCCACACGGGACATTATGTGACAAATTCTGCCCACATAGAAAATTGGCACAAAGTTTGAGTAGAGCTTTGAGGCAATTTCGAAAATTTCAACAAATTGCAGTGGGCCTCCAGCACTTAATCCGCGCGTATTTTAAAGATATTGAGAAATTTAGTTATTGAGATATTGAAAAAGAGACTTGCGAGTGGTGGACCTGCCGTCCCTGCCGATTACCGGACGATGTCATTGCGCACAGAAAAAGGAAAATTGGAAACTAAACCTCTTACCAACCCGTTTGGCCAGTGTGGTACAGCCAAATACTCTCCCATGATACAGGTACCAACACCCTAGAAAAGGTCGCAAACTGGGACTCAATGCGGAAGGCGCAGGACCGTGCGTCGTAGCGTAAATTGGAAGAAGCCTACATCAGCGTCTAGCAGTGGACTACCATAGGTTGATTTGATTTATTGATTGACTTGCTGATTCTCGCGGCTTTGCCAGCGTAAAAAAGGTTTCTGCTTCCCGTGGCAAGATTTTCACAGTATAAAAAGTAGCCTAGGACTCCCAAACTGAATTTCGACAAATCCTTCTACGACAAGATTTTACTTGTCGGGATTAACTTGTTTCGATCTAAAATATTGTCGAAATTGAGTCGTATCGGAGTTTCATGTTCTCGAAGTAAAATCTTGTTGTAGGAGGATTTGTCGAAAATCAGTTTGGGAGTCGTAGCCTAGGTCTGTGTTATTCCAGACCACCAAATTAGTACCAAATTTCAGCCCAAACCGTTCAACCACATCTTCATTATTAGATCTTCACCAACTTTTACATTTTATAATATTAGTACGATAGGATTTTAGTAGATGCGATGTACATACCTCTCTGTCCATGTCGGCAATGTCGTCTGTGGAGAATGAGAGCAGCGGATTGATGGTGTCCATAAACCGGCCCGAGGGCGTCCGGCGACGTATGGCGGCGGCCTGAGGGGGAGGCGGCGCGAGAGGCGGACTGCTGCAATGGGCCGGCACGCGTCGGGAACTGCTCTGTAACATGACGACGGATTCACTTAAAGACAGAAATAGAACACATTTTATTTGTACTAATATTATAAAGAGGTTTGAAGGATTTTAGGGAGATATTCTGTGAATCTACTGTTAGAAAGTTATTTTATACCCAACATTATTGCTGCTCAGTTCCATTGAGTAGTGGCGTGATGATAAATAGCCTTATAGCACATAAGGCTATTTATCATCACGCCACTACTCAATGGAACTGAGCAGCAATAATGTCAACAATTCGGTTGATAGCCCTCTGCAAAAATTAGAGGCTCACCTCTCAGAATCAGTACTAGATATGTAGTTAGCGGGATGGGTACAACGGGAATTTACGAGTCATGGTTGAAGTCATGCAGTACAGCTTGTTAATAAATGAAATTGTATATAATTAAGAACTATACCTGTCCGCCTCTTTGTAAAGGGAATAGCCTCTCGTCGACTCGCTCCCACCTTTCCGCACAAGTCCACATCCAATCTGGAGTCACAACATGTAGTTTGTTCGCTTTGCCTTCCCCGATTCGTCGACTTGCGTTCACTTTTGCTGTGCCTGTGGAAACATAGCTGATATTGATTTGGAAATTACATAGAAGCATTCTAGATAACCATTTTAAAGAGCCAGATTGAATGAACTTGATTTGAAGATACCTATTTTTTTTTATGATTGGTACTATTCAGTTTATTACATAGTAAGTTAAATACTAAGTACAAATGTCACAACATTTTGTACTTAGTATGTATGTATTTATAAGTATTAATATCCGTGGTCTGATACCCATAACACAAGCAGGTTTATTCCTAGCTAACTTTGGGATCAGATAGCGTTGTGTGAGATGTCCGTGAATATTTATTTCTTTATTTTTAAGTACAAATGTCACATCATTTTGTATTAAGAACAAATGTCACCACATTTTGTACTTGAAACGCAAGGCTATTGCTTTTATTGTAGACTAGCTGATGCCCGCAGCTTCGCCCGCGTCAAATTGGTTCCCGTTCCCGCTTCCCGTAGGAACTTATTCCCGGGATTAAAAGTAGCCTATGTGTTATTCCAGACTATATTTATATGTTTGCTGCATGTTGTAACTGAACAAATTTTACGACTAACGAATTTAGCTCACGCTGTGCCCAAGTCGTAATAATATAACGTACCTGCTCTCACAGCCACCAAATGCGTAGTCCTATTAGTATAATCTTGTGTAACCTCAGCGCCCAAACTTCTAGCCACCTGATAAGCCCTGGACGTCTCTAGCCGTTGATGTGTGGGCACCAATCCACTGAACACCAAACTTGTGCCCGCTAGAACTTCGCTCTTCACTTCAGGTATTATACACTTTAGATCCGGGATTTGATTCTTGCCCATTTTGTCGTAGAGATCGTAGAAATGACTGGAAAATAAATATACATACATACATATAGTCACGCCTTTATCCCCGAAGGGGTACGCAGAGGCATAGTATACGCCCACATTTCACCTTATAGTTTTATGTCCCACGTAATACCACTAGGTGGTGAGCCTATCGCAGTGTTGAAATGGACAGGCGCAGTTCGCCGCGACCCGCAGTTGAAATTTTTCAAGCCGGTTTTCAACTTGGTTTAACGATAGTCATTTTACTGACAATCGGGTTTCATTTCAAGTTTTCCTTTTCTACGCAATGGATCTTTTTGCGAAAGTGTTCCCTTAGTCGCCTCTTACGACACCCTCGGGATGTATTGGGGTGGCGACATTTTGTACTCTTACCCATCGCCACACGGGGTAAAATAAATATAATAACTTATTATTTACTAGCTGATACTAGTGGCTTCGCCCGGAATTCGGTTCCCGTTCCCGCGTCCTATGGGAACATATTCCCGGGATGATTGAGTAACAAATCAAAAACATCTTCACGAACTCACGATTTATAATATTTGTAGTTCATAGCAAAACAAGGTGAATCAGGGTTCCATTTCTACGGAGCTAGTCAAATTTACCTGCCAGTGGTGCACCTACTAACTAAAAGTAGGGTGTTGACAAAGCCGGCAACAGTCACTACCATCAATGCCAAAAGAAAAACCAACAAAATTAAACCCTCAAATATAAAATTGGGAGGACGCTGAGACTAAGAGGCCCCATACATGGACAATAATATTGATCAATATTTTTATTGTTCAATATTATTAATCACAGTCTTTTGAATACATACATACAAATTCAAAATTCCGATATTCGACTAACACTGATCTGAAAAATATTGATCAATATTAATCCTACACAGTGCACGATAAAAATATTGATCAATAAAATTTAAGCTCCGTCAAACTTTTGTTTAGTGATTGTTCAAACCTCAATATTACCCCTACATGGTCAATTTATTGAACAATCATTTATATTGATCAATATTATTGTCTGTGTATGGGGCCTCTAAAAACAAAACTTACCCGTGTATTCTTTTAAGTATATCTTCCAAATAAATTAAATAGTCATCAGGATCTTCAACCTCTATTTGTCCGTCAGAAGTCTCAGTCCATTTCTGTTCTGCCGGGTCTATTCTCTCGTCACTCTCCTGATTCGCCTCCTCACTTTTCTTTTCCTCCGTGTTATTGATTTTCACATCACTAGTTACAATTTTACCATTACCACCTTCTTCTATGCTATCTTTGTTCTTTGAAGAATTATTTTCTTTTTGTTCTGGTTCAGCATCTAGTGTTGGCATTTGATTTCCCTGCTCCGCCCCGTTTATATCATTGGCTGGTTTGGGTTTTTCATTTTCTGTAAATTAGAATTAGGATATGAAGAAATGGAAGTCAAGGGAGGGCTTCAGATCTCCTAATTCCGTTGCGTGCATCATATTTTCGTAGCGATTACAACTGTACAACTTCTACAGTGACTACACTGTGTACGCAGTGACTGATAATTTTTTTTATACTTCTATAGAAAGAAACTCCCGAAATCAACCTGAAGTGGTGCATCTGTACAAGAATATAGCGCGAAAGGGTTGCATAGTATGAAAGTAATTCACAATCAGATTTAAGATGTACAAGAATAGGCTGGTTTCAGAGTCACGCTGACCATCGGCGCTGACAGCTCAGCGCGTTGCTCGTCAGCGTAAGATATTTCAGTATCGTTAAGGTCAGCGCGAGTCTAAAACCAGCCTAAGCATGTCTCGGCGCACCTGATGGATAGCCATGGCGAAATCTAGCCAATTTCAGCCACTCACGATTATCAAGAATGTGACTGAGAATGTCTAGATTGTCCTTCAGTAGAACTGCGAACAGTAGAACTTGCAGAGAGGGTAGATGTAAAAAGGGAAATCAAGTCCTACAATAATCCATGGGCGCTCCAAATTCCCGCGAGAACGCAAGAAAAGCACGAGAAACGATTATGTGGATGTGATTCTCGCCTAGTTCTCGTAGAGTGAATTCTCGAGAGAATGTGAAGGATCTATTAAAATAGTACTATAACATACCTGGTGGAGGTGGTGCATTGATGTCCCCAGTAGATTGAAAGAACGAATAAGGCCTAACGTGGATCAAATTAGTTGCATGTCGCCATACGTCTTCACGGTCGTCAATTATACACACCATGTTATCGCCGCATGGAAATAATGCCCTGTAAAAGTTAATAAATACATGTTTTATAGGTCATAAACTCATAAATATAATCAACGTAGCGCATTTTATGGAATTGATTATTATGATTCATGATAATCAGGGAGGCAGAATTATGTTTAACTAGATGGCGCCGCGACTCCGTTGCGTGGAACTTTTTCCCGTTTTCTCATGGGAATACATTCCCGGTATATAAAGTAGTCAGTTCAAGTAGTAGTCCACAGTTTTGGCAATTCTAATTGTGTAGTCACTATCATTATAATTCTAATGTCACAAATTTGTTTCTGAACTGACTAGCCAGATGTCACATTAATAACACAATGAATAATAAAATACTGATACGGGCAGCTGCTTTATACTACGGACACACATTTAATAAGAAGCGACAGATAAAGATGCAGCGTGACTCGTCATGCGGCTAGTAGTGCCCAGCGATCCATTTCAATTTAAATCTTTTAGCAAGAGTAGGAGAAAACACCGAGAGTAGGGTGTTGCTGGTAGGGCAATATTCGCAGCAATACTCGAGGACCAGTGCAAGTAGCTTGGTGTGGCTAAGGCTTAGGTGTAAAAGCCATCAAATCAGCTGTTTGAATTATATTGCCTAATCAGGAATTTAATTGATAATATGGACAAAAATTTTAGCCCTACAAACTATGTAACCATTTTAACTTACTTTAGATTGGCAGATTTTGTTCTAGCATCAAAACACTCATCTCTTGACAATATTCTATGTGAGAAATACTTCTTTTCTGGGTCAAGTAACTCAGCCACTGCATGTGCGTATTGTCTAACTCCAAATGTACACACATGAAGTTCATAGTTTTGAGCTGCGGCATCTAGGAACTCTTTAGTACGTGGCCTTAGACGAGTGTGACACCAACGTCCAGAGGGGCCAGGTCCTCGTAGGAAGAAGTGGAGAACTCCCTGTTGAGAAATGGTAGTGTTAAAATCTGTGGTGTCCCATCGGTAAAGATGAAAATACCGTTTTACTTCCATAATTATGTATTTATTTTATACCAACCCATAATGTATATTAAGGCTTGTATGTTCGAAAGTCTTATCTTGGGGTGAACTTTATACTAGGAAATATTCTTTGATTTGATCTGATAAAACTATATTATTGTAATTTATTAGATACTCTTGCTTTTTTAACGTATCAAAACACGATTAGGAATACTTTTATCTAAATGAGTTTAATTGTCATAAAAATTTGTCATAAAATAGATATAGGGCTTTAGAACAATATTTTACGTATAGATTTTTCTTAAAACCCCTCAGATTTTATAACAGTATCATAATCAGAATCGAATGAAATCCGGCAAAAGCGTATGCTGCAATCGTTTGAATTGCCTTAGGATTTGTCAAGGTCGAACATTGCAGCCTTAAGGAAAACATAATTTTACCACCGTCTCACTCTCATAACATTATGTATCGACCTTGTGTAATTATTTTATACCAACCTATGTATATTTTTTTTTTATTTTTTCACAATTTTACCTAACTGGCTTTTTTGCACTTTGCACCCATGCAAAGCTAGGGTGAGTGAGACATAATAGAAACTTAGAAAAACTTATCTGCTGATTTTAGAAATTAATTATTCTTTTTAATTGTTACAGATTATGAGATGACCAAAAATTTTTATTGTACATACCTTTAAATTGGGTGGAATATTGTCATTAGTAGTATGAACTAATGTTTGATCCAAATCCACAAGTAGCACCAGCTTTCTGTCTTTCAGCAGACGCTCAGCATCTTCCCGGCCAAGTTTCTGAGCCAATTCTTCTGTTACCTAAGCAAAGAAATATAGGAAAAACATTAGTAAATGAGTGTTGCGATGGATGCTGTTTACTGTAACTGCATGTCCGGACTCCTTGAAGGTTACGAATAAAAGTCAAGCTTCCAAAGCAATCAATTATTGTATTCACTGATTTACTAAAGTAATTAACTTAACGCATGTGTTGCCTACTGCCCGATGTTAATGCAATTGGCGTTCATAGCGTCGCACCTTTGTCCCGATCCTCATTATGTGATGTTAGTAATTCTGTCCCTACATGAGATTTAAGCTATTCTTGTTAGAATTCATTTATTAGATGAGAGAGACTAAAGTAAGTCAAGAAACATTTTTAGTGATGACAAAGTTCACCAAATTTCATTGATAGTATAGAATGTAACCCTTGTATCTGTCTTTCTTTCAAAGCTCAGAAAAAGAAAGTCTTCAGAAGGGTATGATTTGCTATCTGGATAGTTAGTGAAGTTATAAATATACTGAAATATTATAACTTGTATCTTATCCATAAATTTGTTTAATTATCATCAATTCAGATATTTAATCTGTAAAACCCTGAGCCCTATATGAAAGAAAAGCTGTTAAACCACTCTTCTTTCTCTTAAAAAGCACAGAACATAACTGAAGTTTATTTTAACAAAATTTTTGAATGAACATTGAATCCCTGTCCATTTCTTCTTTGGTTAGCAAGAGATTGATACAACAACTAGAATTTGATAATGAAATTGTTTCCTTTCAATGAAAAATGGTTTTAAAATATTGCTGGCTTATTTCATGAGGGCGTTACCTTTAGTTCAGGTACAGAGTGCACCATAGGGACTATGGCAACGTCGCGACTGGTCACCTCGTCGGTTCGCAGATCGGCGCCGCACTCTGCACACATTTCCTTCATCACGGTTGTATGCCGGCATTCTTCTACCTCTGCTATTACTCCTCTGGAAAACAAGTATATAGATACAATAGTTTAGAGAAAAGATTCGTGTAGATTCTTTACGAATATTACTAACTAGGTACTTTTAGAAGAAGATATGAAAATCAACTTATTACTTATAAGAATGTACCTACTATAGGTATGGTTAATAAGAATAGAAAGGATACATACGAAAGCACAATGATAATAAATATTTTTGTTTTATTTACTATTTCATTTCATAGAGTAGAGGTTATCGTTTACGCGGGAATCGGGAACACAAACAACGCTGCAGTCTGCAGTTGTATTTGCCGCGCAAATAATGCAATTGCATTGCACTACGATTTAACTTCATTTATTGATTCATTATGTGTTTATTAGATTTTAGGTGTCATAAATATTAATGATAATAATTTACGGCGCATTTACATCATGACGTCACTTACCCAGGCTCTGCTGTCTCTCCTTCCTTCACCTTGATGGATGAGATAGTACCAGCACGAAGTGCTTTAAATTTCTTTGATTCACCAACATTGCCTGACGAATCATTGTACAAAAATAATATTTGACCTTGCGATACAAAAACACCTTGTTTTACTTTCCACTTAACTACTTTCACAGGTTTTTCTGATGGAACAAAAATAGGCATAGTTTTGTCGGCCATCTTGAACGGATATTGCGCATAATTTGAAGAATGGCTAAATGCTATTGGTCGTAGGCTGGCTATTTTGGCGGCTACCGACTAATAGCCAATGAAAAAGGAGTATACACAAAATCGATACACTGCAGTGTTTAAAACGGAAATAGATATCATTTTTTCACATGGAACAGGCTATGGTCAAATATCATGCTGCTTATACATAGACAACGGACTGGCGATCAACTTTAATATGGGCTCCCGACACGATCATGCCTATACACATGATATTTATTGTAACGTGCTTGACAATTGCCAATTGATCATGTCGGGACCCCTTTTATTACCATTCTGTTTTAATTATTTATTAAAAAACTGGTCTGCAACTGAGCCCAAAAGTAATTAAATTACCCATGGTAAACACCGACACTACTATATTGACACCACAGGATTTAGAGGCTTAAAGACGGTCAATGCGACTTTACAAGTTTCATGTGTACAATGAATAGTCCAGTCATTATGGTTTTACCGTGAAAAATTGGCTAGTGCTGCATTTTTTACATACACCTTATTCCGGCATGTTCTAATGAATAATGTGAAAAATCGACATTAATAATAATTCCGGTGAAAAAAATATATGTTATATATATCTCGAGACGCTCGGAGGTCAATAGAGGTCATTGTAAAATTATTTGCATTGCTTGCATTTTTCAATAAAACTAACTGTTTTTTGAGTAAAGCATTAAGAAAGCGACTAGAATGAACTCACACACGGCATTGTTTACCCGTACCGTATACCAAGGCGTAAACCCGATTGTTTTCTAAGCCTTATATTAATTATTAACTGACCCGCGCAACTTCGTTTGCGTCACATATGAGAGAGTAAATCACCAGTTCCCGTTACATTTATTCTGAGTAACCAAAAAAGCGCATAAAAAGCGCTCTGAAACGGGATAAAAAGTATCCTTTGTCCGTCTCCTGGTTCTAAGCTACATCCCCACCAATTTTCAGCCAAATCGATACAGCCGTTCTTGAGTTATAAATAGTGTAACTAACACGACGTTCTTTTACATATATATACTAGCTGACCCGTGCAACTTCGTTTGCGTCACATAAGAGAGAGTAAATCACCCGTTCCCGTCACATTCTGGCCAATTCTGAGTAACCAAAAAATGCGCATAAAAATGCGCGCTGAAACGGGATAAAAAGTATCCTATGTCCGTTTCCTGGTTCTAAGTATTATTATGTTGTAGCAGGTGCACAGTTTTTCAATAAACACATTAATAATATTGGAAACTTTTTATATTATACAAGCAAAAAACTTACAATTAATTCTTGGGAATATATTTTAACCTGACAGTCAAGGAATATCTTCTGTCATACATTTATAAGAAAGAATTTGTTTGTGATCTCAGTGGAGTTCCGCACATACTTCAAAAAGGATTTAGCTCCACAACACTAAGCTACCTTCCCACCAATTTTCAGCCAAATCGATACAGCCGTTCTTGAGTTATAAATAGTGTAACTAACACGTCTTTCTTTTATATATATATAAATAGATAAATAGATAGAAGATTAATGTTTGTAAGTGTCTTCAAATCTTCTGTGTAATACTTTGGCGATTTGTAAATAATATACAGACATATCCTATAAATAGAGGTTTGGGAACTTAGTAATATATGTACAAACGACCGCTATAGAAAGATGTTTAGTATTTAATTGTTCCGAGGCCCGTCTCTTTGTTCCTGCTACCGTCTATCGGACTGTGTTTCGCTTTAGCTCACTTGACAATTATAGCTTGATTGTTAAAGACGCTATTTTAGTAGTTAACAACAATTACTATGAACAATCACAAAAGTCACATAAATTTAATATTCGAAATTACCATGACCTCCAGCGATACATTTGTTAAAGTTTGTAAACCACTCCTAACTTCTTCTACATTTAATTACCATCCGTTAACAATTCATTACATATAAAACAAGGCTCTCATTATGAAAACTATTTAAGAGCATGAAACTTCACCATAATTTATTATTCCCTACATAACGCCTGGGTGTTTTGTAGTATCAGATAGAAGTTTTGAAGATACAAACATGAATAAAAAGGTTATAAACCAGTAGTACTCGAAAAACAGTTAATGTTAGAAAAATATGCGAGAGGCATTATTTCATGAAAAACTTGTTAAAAGAAAATTCAGCTTACTTTAGATACTATTTTTCCGCAGATTGGGGCTTAAAATGACTGTAATATACTATACCACGATATACACAATTACACATCCAATAAGGAAAATATGATACTCCTTAAACGTGAGTACAACTAATTAATTACCATTTAGCGACTGTAGCTGGACATGCTAAATTTTTTTCGCATTTTATAATGGGCTACCCTAACACGATCATGCCTTGCAATTGTCAAGCACGTTAAATATTAATGAAAGTTGCTTCAGTGTGCGTGATTTCTTTGCATGTGTCTGTGCGTCGACGTGTACGTGCACATGAAATTGTACGTGCTTGACAATTGCAGTTTGACCTGGCCGGGACCCCTTAAGGGTTTTGGGTGGTGTCAGTAATGAGCTAGATTGACCGTGTCGCGAACCCATTAGGTGGAACAAATTTACTTTCATGTCAACGTTAAATTTTGTCACATGACGTGCAATTTGTATTATTTTCTCTGTGGTCCATAACTCAAACTTCTACAATCTGTTTAAAATGTCAAAACTGTCAAAACAGATACGAATTCATTGTGTTTCTATTTCCGTGTAACAAGTTTTTGATAATTATTATTTTCTGTTTTGTTTGTTTTGTACAGAAATTAATGTAAATAATAGATACATATTACATTAAATATGACGGAGGAAAATATAACAGTAAGCGATAACTCTGATTTAGAGGATGGCGGAAATCCAGAACTCCGTGGATACTTGAGTAAATGGACTAACTACATTCACGGTTGGCAAGACAGGTTTATTGTTTTAAAAGATTCTACATTATCATACTACAAGAGTGAGTTGGAAAGCAATCTTGGATGCCGTGGTGCCTTATGCCTGAAAAAAGCCAAAGTCAAGGTAAATGAATACAGAATCTGAGATGAACTTTAGTCTAGAACGAAACATTACTAAAAATCCTTGTTAGGTTTCGTTTTTTCTACAAATTAGCACTTTTGAATAGGCATAATAAGTATGCCACCTATTATTAAACTGTGCAAGTAGATCTATTTTTATTTATTGTTTTAGCCACACGAATTTGATGACTGCAGGTTTGATGTGTCGGTTAACGATTGTGTTTGGTACTTACGAGCCGCAAGTCCTGAAGAAAAGCAACAGTGGATTGATGTTCTAGAGTCTTTTAAGGTGAGTTCATATCAATATGAATCTAATAAACTAATAGACAACATTTTTATGATCACTATTTGTTTATCCTACCAAAATACTTACATTTCAAACAATAGTTTAGAAATTAACCATCTTCTAATAGCCCGTTTCAAGAGCTAACAGACAAGTGATCATTTCTCTTTTATATATAGAGATATTATAGCCTTCCATGCAACTAATCTGTGGAAGTTAAACAGGGAACAAGCATTTTTGACATTCCTTTTCATTATTTCAAAAATGCTTCAACTGCATTATAACAATGTCAATATGTTACATTCATAATTGACTGGAATAAAACTTGATTTAAAAACATTCTAGGTTTATGAGAAACGGGTTGGTCCGTTGATTTCACAGTTCTTCAACTATTGAGATAAGTTGCGAGGGAGTCAACCATTTTTTGAGTTAAACCCGTCTTATAAAAATATTGCATTTTTACACAGATCTTATTTTCTGTAATCCTTAATTTATATCTTTAATTAATCATTAATCATTAGAAAAATCCATCATTACCTTCTTCATCTTGTAAATCAACTGGTATAATTGTCTACATTTAGGTCTTTTTGGCTGAATAAGCTTTATGATGCCCTTAACTGATATTGAAAATGAAATGAAATGAAAATATCTTTATTCATACAGTTCACTAAGTAACGCTTATGAACATAAAGATTTCTGATTCTGCATTTACATTTACTGCTATATTTGCAAGGCAATAAGTAGAGCATTTGAGAAAGAACCTGGCAAGAAAACTCACAGCTACTATTTTCAAATAGTCCAAAATTTGCTACAGTAATAATACAACTCTGATGTCCGTCTCTCTGTCATAAAGCTGTAACTCAGGAACCATGATAGCTAGACAGGTGAAAAAATCACAGATGATGTATTTCTGTTGCCCCTTTAACAACAAATACTAACAGTAGAGAAAAGTCTTCTACTAACACTATTTTGGAACCGATCAACAATATCTTATTAATGAAAGAGAAAAATCTTGTCCCCAGGGGATAGTGGTGTAGCTTCATAATAGTGAAAGACTTTTTAATTTAATGCTTGCAAACAAACAAACAATTTATAGGTAATATTAGTGTAGATAGACAAACTCTGCTGGAAGTCTCTACAAACCTTTGTAATTTGTATTATTGTGAAACATGATATAAAAATGCCAAGGCCAAGTGGAAGCTGGACTCGCGCACGGAGGGTTCCGTACAAAAAAACTGCCAAAATTCATGTTTGTTGTACAAATAAATAAATAAATATTCACAGACATTTCACACAACGCTATCTGATCCCAAAGTAAGCTAGGAATAACCTGCTTGTGTTATGGGTATCAGAACATGAATATTAATACTTATATACTTTTAAATACCTTATATACTTTTAAGTACATACAATTATACATAATACATAGAAACACCCAGACTCTTGAGACAAACATTTATGGGTCACACAAAATATTTGTCTCCGGTGGCACCTAGACTCTTGAGACAAACATTTATGGGTCACACAAAATATTGGTCTCCGGTGGGAATCAAACCCACGACCTCCAGCGCCGCAGGCGGTATCACTGCCGACTGCGCCACAGAGGCAGTCAAAGGAGTCCCCCTTAAATTTCTAAATGATTTTAATTTATTTATTAATATTTTATAGAAATATAAAATTGGAGAATATTTCTAGTATCTACTTGTTGCCCTTATTAAAAAAAAGTGCAAAAAAATCACATTATACATCATTTAGATAAGTCAAGCACATGTCACGCATGTTTGCTCAACTACATAACTGTAAAAAAAGCTGTTAATATCTAAATACTTAGAGCACTCAGTGACCATGATTATTATGTTTATACATTGTAAGTGTAGATAATAATTACAAGTGTATGAGTCCAAACTATAATAATGCTCCTATGTGTTTTCTGATTTTTAATAACCTATTGTTCTGAAAGTATAGTTTTACCACAGTCTAAAGATCATATAAAAAGATCGAAGTAGTATCGTAAATTGTATCGTAAAACAATTATGCATGTAAGTCACAAAGTAAAACTTAAGAGGACTGCCTCTGTGGCGTAGTCGGTAGTGATACCGCCTGCGGCGCTGGAGGTCCTGGGTCGGTCCAAATATTTGTGTGATTCACAAATGTTTGTTTCGGAGTTTAGGTGTTTTCTATGTATAATATGTATGTATTTAGAAATATATAAGTATGTATATCAGTCGTCTAGATCCCATAACGCAAGCTTAATATTAGCTTAATTTGGGCCAGATGATGTTGTGTGTGAATGTCCACAAATATTTATTTATTTATTTTAAGAATGTCAAAATGCAATTAGGTAGAGCCCAAGAGAAAAGAACCTGGCAATAAAACTCTTAGTCACATTTTTTTTTAATGTCAACTGAACAAGCTAGTCTAGTTCATGGACGGTTGATACTCGTAATGAAAAGTCCATAGCAGCCTAATAAAAGAGCCCTCAATCTGAAAGTTTTGGGGCACACAGTTATCAGGAAAATCAGAACGATTTTCACATTCTATTATTTCTATTAACCATTTTTACTCAGTATCTTATTAGATATTTTTTTTAAGTTTAGGTTTTTGTTTTTTATTTTATTTACTTTATTTGTATTACTTGTCAATTCAGGGGCCAGAATCAGACATAAGACAGTACGCAGTTGATCCGAAAAAACGAAGCACTGATGTAAGATAATTAATTTATTTTTTATTTGATCATTTTATCATTTTTTTGTCATATACATGCCGACTGCTCGCCCGTTACGTCACTTTGTCGCTTAGTTTGATAATGGTTTAATGGCGTCCTTGGTTTCAATGTAGATCATAGATCCATATACATACTAGATGCTAGATATCTACATATAAAACTCATCTTGAATGAAAACATTAAATACTTTTTGTCATTATTTACTTTTTGAAACTAACCGGTTTCGCATTACGGCATTTTCAAAGGCTAATATTTTTTTGTATGTATACAAAATGTGTAGCAAGTTCCACCACGTGTCATCTATAGTTTAATCAGTAATAATCATAATACAACTCATTTCCATACGTATTACGTAAGAAGTTTGTTATGATCATGTGCGGTCGCCACTGCCTCGAAGGTTGACGAGATTTCGGGGCTCTTCGTTTTGGGCGTTTTATGCTTTAGGTATGAGGAACTGAATACCTACCTATAATATTCGCGGGCCCAGGAACTAGTAAGTAGAACTAGTCTACTCTCCAGAAAATCATGTGTTAGAATAGTTCAAATCGTCCAATTAAACATTCATTAGACACGTAGGTGTCATAATGACTTTGACCTTTAAATAACACGACTAAAACAATCAATAGCTAATGGACGCGAACATAACATCAATTTAGGCCATCAAATTGTCACACCAATTAATTTGCGTCCATTTTTTCTCATGAATCACCAACAAGTTATTTCGCTGAAACACTTTATTGTTTGTTTATCATTTTTGTATGATCGATAATGCATAATATTAGCTCTGTGACTAACAGTACTGATAAGGTTATACTTACAGTTATCATCTATTACGTTTAAGTATTATTGTGAGACCGTTGTATGACCACAGGGCGGAAACTCCATACAAAAATGTTCGTTTTCACCCACACTAATAAACACGTAATGTGAATGCTTGAATCAAGCTTGAATGTGTGTGTAAGTATGCTAGGGACACTAGCTATGGAAACAAAATAATAAGGAACAGAACGCAATCTCATGTATGTATGTACCTAGGTACTTTTTTTTCAAATCTATCCTCGGCTAAGCACAAATTAAACCAAAGCAATAGCACAAAGTACGTAAGTAGTAATACGTAATGCAACGCAGTGACACTCTCTCAAGTACTGACACGGCAATAAACACATCAACTTTGGTGAAGGGATGGGGAAGCTACTCCCTGAAGAGGAAGAACTCCCTGCCTCCCACTAAGTAAGTGGGAGGCAGGGAGTTGCCGATCTGTATGTAGGTAATACTATTATTATTATCTTTGATATGGCGAGAAACTGTTTATTTTCATCACTGGAGAAAGTGCTATTTTCATTCAGCGTGTGTTCTTGCGTCCCTATTGCATCAGTCGTTTTCGCTTCGGAGCTTGGATGGAATCCACCTTCCTACTTTTCTCATTCCATTACATCCAGATGTAGAATAGTGGAAGTCGCAACCATGAAAAATCCCTTGTAGTGAGACCATGGATGGCATCTTTCAACCCACAGTCACATTGTCTCTCATCTCCCGTTGGGTTAATACATAGTACTTTTATCTACTGTGTTATAATTCTATGCTTAGAAATATGTCTGCGCAGTACCCGATCTAGACGCACTCCAATATAATCTTTCTGCAGTGACGTGCCATCCTCATATTGTATAGAAAACTGGGAGTTCACAGGTGCGATAAAATGCCAGATTTTCGCTAGAAGACTGCATCTGACTATAGTGTGTTTGCCTATCAACTATTTATCATTTCAACAATATTCTACACACTGGAATCGACGCCAAATATAGAATCTCCATTACGTGTAGGGGGGGAGGTACCTACCCTGAAATGCCTTTTTCAAGACTTTTTTCATCGTCTCCTAAACTAATACGCTTGTCAATTTTAAATTGCAGTTTTCTAGTTAGTCTCAAACCTAATTAGAAAACTGTAATTTGAAATTGAGTCTCTGAACTACGGATATACAAATGAACTGACTACCTGCCTACTTGTTTACTACTAAATCCTAAAAAGTTCAAAATTACAAATCTGTTTTGTTTCTAAAACGCGTAGGTACAAAAAACACAACAGGTTGTTTTGATAGGCATCTCTAAAACCGGTCTAAACGACTACTGTACCTTGGCCTGAGATAATTAGAATTGCTGAGCTATAAAACATAGTGCCTATAAATTATTGTGTACGAACTTCTAGGCTCACCATCTTTTACGTGGGACAAACTATATAGGTATATAAAGTAAATTAGGGGCGTATACTATGCTACTGCCTTTCCCTTCGGGAATAAAGGCGTGAGATAATGTATGTGTGTACGTCACTGATTACTTATTGATATTGTGTGACGCTGCTTGGATGTTATTTCGATTTGGGTGTTGTTTAGATTTTAGAGTGGGTCTATGATAATACATAGACCCACTCT
The DNA here is from genome assembly GCA_933228765.1 of Miltochrista miniata. Taxonomy (NCBI): domain Eukaryota; kingdom Metazoa; phylum Arthropoda; class Insecta; order Lepidoptera; family Erebidae; genus Miltochrista; species Miltochrista miniata. Next base: position 10,985,988 of record OW121765.1, read on the forward strand.
AAAATCTAAACAAGGCTCAGCCTTAGTATAGAAGCACTCTAAAACCACATTGGCGATAAGACTGTCTCCAGGTAGATTACCGTTTTACTAAATCTATGAAACTGCGAACCCGACGTCCCACAGATCAAACTGCTTCACGGTGCGGGGCGAAGCCCGATAGGTACTTGGCAGCCGATTTTACGCCGACAATCTTACCGATTAGGTTTTTGTTTGATGTTTATTTTTTTTAACGTGATGGAAAATCCTCATGGATGCTATGCCGGTCTCCTACCGACAAAAAAAACTCACATTACGCCCAACAGCCTATGGTTGGGAGTCCCGGGTAAGCCCTCGGAAGGATGTCCCAGGACTTTTGTTTGATGTTAAGCAAGAGTCAGTCTTAAGACAGTCGTGTCTCTAATGTGCTGTCAGCCTAATTCCACAGTATACAGATCAGGTTTTTATCTTTATACTCAATCAATCAATCAATCAAATCAGCCTATGGCAATCCTCCTGGACGTAGGCCTCTCCCAAGTAGGACGTAGGCATCCAGTCCAGCTTGCGACCTATTCCAGATCGTCGGTCCTTCAGGCGGGTGGACGTCCTACGCTACGTTTGCCAAGTCGCGGTCCCCACTCCAGAACTTGCTTGCTCCATCGGCCGTCTGTTGTACTGCTGATGTGACCGCTCTTTATACTGTGCTAATACTATTCGTCTGTTATTTGCGAGGACACGAAGATATGAAAAATATAGTAATAACTGAATGTGACAAGATTTTGTCGGGGTCCTGTTTAAAACGTTTTTGCGTCACTGAAATCCACCCGAGCGTGCATGCATTACGAAAACACAATCTGTTTAATTATAATATAATGAGAATTTTCAAAATTGGTAACCGTTTCATAACAATAATATACTGTTTTTATTGAAATCAGCTTGTAGTAAGGATATTTGATTAACAGGCTATCGGCGTTAGTGCAGGCGTACCTACCAACCGACGATTTATTTTGTTTATAGAATGGAAATATGAGGATAAAATTAGGGAATTCTCCATGTTTACGCAGCGTCGTGCTCGATATTCATTTGATAGTTCTTATTTGTGCTTTTAATAAAAATAACTATTTCTTCCATCTCCAAATCTTTACTCTGGACTCTCGCGGGGCGAATTTGACCCGAATTCCCATGGGAACTTATTCATGGGATGAAAAGTAGCCCATGTGTTATTCCAGACTGTAATCTATCCCTGTATCAAATTTCAGCCAGTTCCGTTCAGCCGTTAGAGCGTGAAAGAGTAACTAACAACATCTATAAATCCTGATCCTGACATCGTCACATCCAGACTCACAAACTTTCGCATTTATAGTAAGAAGTAAGACTAGCTGTACAACACGGTTTCGCCCGTGTGGTCCGTGCCGTGACATCAATCAATATCAATCAATCAATCAATATCATCAATCAATATCAATACATATAATAAAATCGTAACAAGTCGCTGTCTGTACATGGAAGAAAAATAAGAAAAAATATTATAGGGGGGCTTTATGAACGCAATAGAACCCAAAACAATGATTTTTAGAATTTTTGTCTGTTTGTCTGTATGTCTGTTTGTCTGTACGTTTGTGCCGCTAATCTCAGTAACCGCTTAACCGATTGCAATGCGGTTTTCTTTATTGTGTTGAGGTTTTCTCCACTTAACATTTAGTGTTTATTTTATGTCAATCGGTTTATAAATAAAAAAAGTTATATCACTTTAAAGAATCGTACATAGACATAGGAATCTAAAAATGGGTAAATCTAAACTGGCGTGTTGGCTTAATCATAAAAGAGATAAAGAGATGGACTGAATTGTTTTAAAATAGACTTAATCTTTAAGCTCTTTTATGATTAAGCAAACAGGGCAGTTTCACACGCTGCTTGATGAGTCTGCTGAAGAAATACCTCTCCTTTCATACACCTTATGTGAAGTTGCGGGTTCAGCTAGTGCAAAATAAATGTGAAGTATTTGATGATTAAAAAGCATGATCTACAGCGGCATGGAATCGTTCAATAGAATAGCTGTTTACAACAAAAAGTGGGTCAAGTCTGTAATTTGCTTTATAAATTACTTCATTTGGAATTTCATTAGCGACAACCGGTGACACGTGACTGCCTTGTAAGACTCCAATTTTAGTTATTAAACCTCCTAATTGGTTTGACTTTACGAATAACTGACTGTACCTAAGTATAATCTTGTCTAAAACCTTCATATAACTTTGAAGTAAGTACATACTTAATACTGAATGACGAGATTTACATAACGACTTAAAAAAATCTCAAGTCGGGTGTGATAAGTATAAAGATATATTATTTTTGTTCTCAGATTTCTACCAATTTGAAAAATTCTTTTAGTTCTACAGGAACAGGACTCACTTGTTAGTAGTACTGCTGTCATCAACCAATCAATGAAATCTGCCTATGGCATGCCTATGCAACTATGCCTATGGCAGTCCACTCCCAGCCTGCGAGCTTTTCTAGGTCGTCGACCCATCTGGCGGGTGGACGTCCTACTCTACGTACTTCTGACATGGAGGGAGTCAATTCTACGAAAATTGATACGACATCTATAACGACTTGACTGACTTGTGTCTGTAGCCTATACCTACCTATTTACCTATAGTTCTGCCAACAGAACAGGTGGGAATTGCATTACCATTTGTTCTGTGGACAGAACTAATGGGAAAAAATTACCAGTAGTTCTGTTAACAGAACTACTCAATAGAACAGGTGGGAGTAGACGTTCAAAATGCGCATTTTTCAACGACCTTTATCGAATAGGAAATACCTTAATAAATTGTGTACAGTATTTTTTAGACCCAGCTATAAGTAAATATGCTAAGATGTCCTTGTTGTCTTCACGGTACACGGCAGCTGCGTTTTTATTAATTCAGAAGGTGATTTATATTAGAATTGACGGATTTGAGACAAAATACATAAGCATAACGTTAGTTATATACGGGTCGAGGACCACCATCCGGCATAAAGATTGTTTCTTTTTTCATGCGTTTATGGAGTAAGAAATCGAAAGAAGTTAATACCTTGTATATATTCCGTGTTCGTACTATAATAGTCGCACCTTTATCACCAAAGGATTAGTCAGAAGCATACTATGCATCCACATTTCACTATTTTTAATTTCTCCTACGTAATAGGTGCCGTTTTAAAATGATCAGGCCTATTTTTCTTACCAAATTTACTCGTATTTAGTGAAAAAATCGTTCTTTGCACATTGCTAACAGCTACCTACTTAAATTTTAGTTATTTGTGTTGATACGAGTACCTGCTAGATGGAAAAGTTGGCCTTCACTTGACACCTTACAGATGTGAAACATTACTTCACACTCTCGCCTGCTCGAATACTACACATACATACTACCCGTTCGCTCTAACTTTGCCGCTGGCGTAGAGGCGTATACCCGAATTGTTAATTACACGAAGTAAATTGACAGTAGCTAATGTCACTTCGTCATAGAAAATACGCAACATTGTATGAAGAAGTAACATTAGTTGCTGCCAATTTACTTCGTCTAATAAAAAATTCGACTTTAGTATGGAGCCGAGCGGCAAAGTTAGAGCGAACGAGCAGTACATACATACATACATACATACATATGGTCACACCTTTATCCCCGAAGGGGTAGGCAGAGGCATATTATATGCCCACATTTCACCTTTGTATAATTTGTCCCACGTAATAGGTGGTGAGTCGTATTGCCGTGTTTAAATGGACAGGCGCAGGTTGTGACTGCCTGCTGTTGAAATAAAGCCTTCAACTTAGCTTATCGACTGCCATTTTACTGGCAACCGGGACCAACGGCTTAACGTGCCTTCCGAAGCACGGAAACGCACAAATAAATGTCACAAAGTGATCACATGGATGGTCACCCAGCCATGAACCGGCCATAGTGAAAGTTGCTTACTGCAGTGATCGTTTACAGAACACTGAGTCCGCGGGGCCACGAGCGCTTCGCTCGAATACTAGGTACGTACATACACACAAAAAGTTGTGTAGGCCAGTATTGCGTATATGTAATAAAATAAAACTATACGTATAATTAACGGACAAGAGGATACATGGAAGGCTAGGTGGTCATAAAACCTTGAACTAATTATTACATCTAAATCCCACTCTGTAACCAATAGAACCAAACGGTTGGCTCCAATGTAAGCGAGACTTTACACTAAGCTGACAGAATCATTCACAAACCAAATTTTAATATTGTCAATTACAAAGTACCAAGATCAATGACCACATGTAGTTAAAAATCCCTTGCTTGTGTTGAAGAATAAATATGTGTTAATGTCTTAATCGATTTTATCGTTTAATAACGGGAATTAATTTGCGTGCGCAATACATATTATCAGCGACGTACATAACGGATAAGCAGTTAAGTGCTGCTACCTTATTGGTATTGTATAATATTGTCATTTTATCATATAAGCCTGTGCCTGCGTGACACGTGACTGCTGGATAATAACTAAGTGTAGGTCCTCGGAGAACGCGGGTTACTTATAGTATAATAGGAGTATGCGAGTCATTTCAATTTTATTATTTTACAATTTTTAAGGAGCTTACAGCGTTGTCGGCATGTCGTGTAATACTTTATAAAACAAGTTTCCACAATGTGGTCGTTATTCATATCTTACAGCTTGAATCATTGTTTTGATAACCGCTCGCAGTCGGCATGCACTATTTGCAAAACTGTTTAAAGTTGGATTTGATAAAGATAGAGAATCTTATCTAATCACATAAATCGCAGTTCATTATAATTTGTGTGTGTCGTTCAAAAGCATAATACGTCTTAGTCTTCGAGATCTTACCACCAGGATAATGGTGTCATCATGATCATTCTCTTGCCCGTGTTCCCATTTATTTCGGGGTTAATGATGCTAATTTTCTTCCATTTATCCTCATTACTCGTCTTTTCATCACACACTCTATTTACATTTTATATCATTCTTTACACAATCCGTACATCTTTTCTTTGACATTCTTTTGACTCTCCATCCTTATGCGTTTAAATTCATCGCTCTTTTGGTTACATGACTTTATCTTTTCGGTTAAGTGGCGTGCCCGATACAAAACATGTACCCATAAGGTGCACCACAAACGTTAAGGCTAACACCTATCGACACATTCGTACTATTGCGTACCGATAACATGACGTGCTACACTCGCTGTCACTCAGGACACACCTTATTGTGTACATACTAGCGACACACCAACCAAAAATAACGTGACAGTCGCTAACGGAATCTTTTACGGAAGATAGACCATTACTTACTAAAAAAATGTCCTTCCCGCATTTACTGGGAGCTTCCGTAGGTGTGTCAATGAGCTAAGGATGTTTTCCTGGTTTATGTATGTCGTTATTGCGGTTGGCGTATCAGCGCGTCTGGAATTATAATGGGTAATAAATGCCGCAACGCTCGCTTTGTATTAATTCAAGCATCACAAAAAGTACTCGACCGATTTCCATTACCTATTCTTATATAAGACAATAGAAATTCATAATCATACATCGATTTTCAAATAAGTTATAAATGTAATTTATATATTAGGTATGGTTATGGTGTTTTTGTATGCATCTAAAGAGTTGTCTATGGAGTAAATAGTTGCCCTAAACTTGTTTTATCTTTGTTGGTTGCGTTGCGCTTACCGTTTAACTTCCTATGCCTATGTGTATCCCTGAATTTAATAAACCCCTTAGCTGTCTTGGAAATTCTTTGATAACTGCGATGCGACTCCGAAATCTTTGGAGCGAGGCCATCCTCACCTGCAATGTGTACACTGACTAACAGACGAGGTTATGGCAAAGAGAAGAAAAACTCAAGACAAACACTGTATCCATTTCACTACCGTGGACCATCATCAAATCAGCCTGTCAGTCCTTCCTGGGACATCCTTCCGAGGGCTTACCCGGGGCTCCCATCCATAGGCTGTTGGGCGTAACGTGAGGTTTTTTAGTCGGTAGGAGTCCGGCATAACATCCATGACGATTTTCCCTCACGTTAAAAAAATTGGCTATGTCAGTCCACTGCTGGACCACCCTAATTTTATCGATAGATAGCAATTTCTAATTAATGAAGTATAAATATGATAATTCGCAGGTGGAATCAGGCTATGGCACGAGTTCAGATAGCAGCTCCAACGGCGGTGGCCTGCGAAGACATGGATCGGCTACTTCACTGCAGTCTACTGGATCCCATGGTATTTTATTTATTTTATTATAAAACCTCCTTACCCAGTCCCACTGCCTTTTTGTATTCCGTGCGCGGTTTATTTTTCATTAAACACGTAGCTCCGGTTTGATCGATCCGGAAACTTGAAACGGCATAGTGTTCAGCTCAGGTCAATTAGGAGAGATGCAACGCATCTTCCAGTTCGCCACAGGTCAACTGGAAGTCGTAGGGGTGATTTACATGATGTTGTCTTTACACAGCATTCTCATCTAGTTATTATTTACTTGTGCTGGTTTGTTCTCTGCTTAATTTATCAAGGTGATTTTTTTCCGCTTTATTGAATCTGAGAATAAGAAGGATTATATTAATGGATTTCTACTAAACTTATATTATAAAGAGGAAAGATTTGATTGTTTGTTTGCATCGAATAAGCTCCAAAACTACTGAACCGATTTGAAAAATTCTTTCACTGTTGGGAAGCTACACTATCCCCGAGTAACTTAAGCTATATTTTAATCCCATATTCCCACGGGATTGGGAACTACGCGGGTGATACCGCGTGACGTCCACTAGTAATATGATAAAGGTCCACTATGATCGGTTTTGTAGTTCCAGATTTTTTTCTATACCGAACCAATCTTTCCCCTTTATACTCGTGATTTAAGTTTAGGAGTAGATTACTCCCATTATGAACCATATTTTGCTCACCGCCTGCTTTGAGAGAATGTTTGTAAACTAATCGAAAATAAGTTAATTTGAATGTTACTGGGTAGAGCGTTATTTTTGTCTACGAGGTCAATACGATGACGATTCACTACACAATAGACGTTTTCATTTCTACATTATTGTTGTATAAATTGTATGATGGATGATGGATATAAGGAATAATTATGCAGCTTCTGATATGCGAAGAATCTAAGCTTTGTTATAAAACATGTTTAATAGGATACTATTAAAAGTGGATATTATGATAATAATATTCACTTTGTTATCTGTTTTGATTGCACCGATGACGCGGTGGCGCAATGGTAGGGTATGCGACTCCTGTTGTTAAAGTTGCGGGTTCGTATCCCGAGTTAGAACAAATATTTGCGTGATTTGCAGTTTTTTGATTCGATAATCAATATCAATCATCAATATCTAATTACATTAAAATTTTATTATTCATACAGTTGATAATGAATATCTGAAGTCTGGAAGGAAGTAGGCAAATGTGTGTGTCCTACTTCCTACTAATATTATAAACTAGCTGACCCGCGCAACTTCGTTTGCGCCACTTAAGAGAGGGTATTACCTGTTCCCGTCGCATTTACTCCCGTCGCGTTGCGTTTACTCCCGTAGCGTCTCGTCGTTAATATTCAATACTACGTGAGAGAGGGAGAAAGAAAGAGAGAGAGAGAGAGAGAGAAAGGTGTCTCGTCGCGTGTATTACCGTCGCATTATTTTTAAAAACAATTTTGTTTATGAAAGAGGCATCGAAAAAAAATGATTGCCATTAAAATGGTAATTGTGCACCAACCCAAAGATAGACAATTATGCTATCGCGCAATTTTTTTAAGAACCTTTTTAAGAGAACAATTTTGTAGTACATATTTTTTACATAACTATAAATATTTACGCAGCACACGCAACGAACCTCTCAAAAGGAATAACTTTTCCCCCGTTTTTGAAACATTTCCTATTACTGCTCCGCTCCTATTCGTTGTAGCGTGATGTTATATAGCCTATGACACTCCACAATAACGTAGCTTTCAATTGGTGAAAGAATTTTTAAAATCGGTTCAGTAGATCCCGAGATTACCCCTTACAATTTAACAACACACACAAACTTTACCTCTTTATAATATATATAATACCTTTACCTGTTCCCGTCGCATTTACTCCCGTCGCGTTGCGTTTACTCCCGTAGCGTCTCGTCGTTAATATTTAATACTACGTGAGAGAGAGAGAGAGAGAAAGGTTTCCCGTCGCATTATTTTTAAGAACAATGTCGTTTATGAAAGAGGTATCCCGTGGCATTATTGTAGAAAAAAATTGTTTGCCATTAAAATGGTTATTGTGCACCAACTCAAAGATAGACATATACTATCGCGCAATTTTTATCGAACTTTTTTAAGAGAAACAATTTTGTAGATATTTTTAACATCTTAGCTGTAAATATTTACGCAGCACACGCAACGAAGCTCTCAAAAGGAATAACTTTTCCCCCGTTTTTGAAAAATTTACTTTTACTGCTCCTCTCCTATTCGGTGTAGCGTGATGCTACATAGCCTATGACACTCCAAAATAACGTAGCTTTCTATTGGTGAAAGAATTTTTTAAATCGGTTCAGTAGATCCCGAGATTACCCCTTACAATTTAACAAACACACAAACTTTACTTCTTTATAATATTTGTATAGATGTAAAAGTTTGTGAAGATGTTTGGATGTTTGTTACTCAATCACGCTCTAACGACTGAATGGATCTGGTTGAAATTTGGTACAGGGATAGAGTATAGTCTGGAATAACACATAAGCTACTTCTTATCCCGGAAAAATGTTCCCACGGGAAGCGGGAGCGAGCAAATTTCAAGCGGGCGAAGCCGCGCGCTACAGCTAGTAATATCTATAGTTAAACATGACATCAAGTGTAGTTTGTGTGTATGTTTTTCTACACATATACTTTAGTTAGACCATTCATATTTCCAATATCTGACATTGACCTAATTATGGAAACTACCGATAAGCTTTATTAGGTGTAACAAAATTGACTCTTCAAATTTCATGAGATGACTTTGCATCGGAAAAGTTTTCTCCTACCCTTGTTGCACATTGGTGTTCCCAAGATAAAAAGTTGCCTTTGTATTATTCGGTTATAATAAACTACTAGCTTCTGCCCGCGACTTCGCTCGCGGGGTGATTTTAACTAATAACCAATCGACTTTGACCTATCCAATGCATAGGTCTTCTATTAAAACATAGGTCAAGCTGTATTATCATTTCCGTTGAACCGATTTTATTAAAACATACAGCGTTATTTAAGTTCAAAAAATACCTACTAAAACCTAATAGTATAGTTATGATCAAGCTACTGAATTTTGCTCCAACCCTGAACAAATAAACAAACAAAAAGACACAAAGAAAAAAATAGATTTGGACTCAGAAGCCCTAAATTAGTCGATTACAGTTATTTTTTAAAATTAATCTTGAATTTACTGTCACAGCAATTTTTACAATTTAATAATAGTAGATTACTGGAAAGTTTTATAAAAATCCGTTCAGTAGTTTTTGCGTGAAAAAGTACTAAAATTCATTCGTACATTCAAACAAAGTCAAAGTTGCTCCTGTGCGCACTTGCTTTTTGTTACTTTAAAATAGGTACTATATCTAGCGGCGACCACGGTTCTGCCCGCGCGAAATTTTGTTTCCGTTCGCGCTTCCCATGGGATCTTTTCCGGACTATGATCAACCGCTGTACCTAAATTTCAATTAGAGCCGTTCAACGGTTAGAGCGTGAAATATATCCAGACGTCTACACTCACATAATTTCGCATTTATAATATTTTACTTTTTACTTTTTACTTTTTACTAATATTATAAATGCGAAAGTTTGTGAGTGTGGATGTTTGTTACTCTTTCACGCTCAAACCGCTGAACGGATAGGGCTGAAATTTGGTACAGAGATACATTATAGTCTGGAATAACACATAGGCTACCTTTTATCCCGGGAATAACTTCCCGCGGGAAGAAATTTTACGCGGGCGAAGCTGCGGGCATCAGCTAGTTAGTACATAATCTTAAGATATTGTTGTTACCATTTATTTTTTGTTCAACAGTTCTTGTTTCTATCTATTGCAGGACGAACATCAAGACGACTGGCGGAGAAAATCGCTGAACTCGACACATACAACGAGCTATTATCAAAACAGGCGGTACAGCTGCAACAGTACTTCGACATGTGCGTCTCTGCCTACCCTCAGATCAGCGACGAGGCTGACCAGGCGATCGACGCTGTTAAACTTGCTGATGGTTAGTTGATGCTTAATAGTTAAGGTGGCGAAAGGGTGCCCAGTTTAGACCGTGTACCTGAGAACGAACAGTGGGTAGGGATTTATTTTCGTATTTACGAGCGTTGAGGATTTCTCTCATGAATGCTATGTCGGAACTCTACCGACTAAAACCATGTGATGGCCTTCCATCTGCCTACTGCAGGGAGTCCTTACTACGCCCCCGTAAGGAAAACCCCAGGGTCCCGATGGGTTTGGGTTTTATTCCACGTCTTGGGGGAGATAGTGTGAGGTCTATTTTTTTATATACCACTAAGGTGGCAGACAAGCATACGGCCCACCAGAAGGACCGGTGGTCACCGCAGCCTATGAACGTTTGCAACACCAGAGGCGCAACACTCGCGCTGCCGACCCTGTAAAAACCTTCTAAGACCCCTTCTGAAGAACCCTATGCTGAAGGCGTTTGGGAAAACCGAGGCAGGGAGATCATTCCACAACCTAAGCGTGCGCGGAAGAAAACCCCTATTGGATTTAACGTACGTAACGTAGTCTTCAACTCCTTTTGCTTCGACTTCATTCTTCACGCCGCGCCACAATTATCTGCGGTCCAAGACTTAAATTTCGTCCTTGCGTCGAATACGCTCTCACATATGGGATGGCTCCGCAAAGTACTTACTGGATGAGCTCGATGTATTCAGCTATATGGCTTTGACTTTTGATGCCTTTTTCGATCTCGAACAACTCGTGCCGGGTAGAGATGCTATTCTCATGTGGTCAAGTAGAAAGTCTTTACTAGAATCGAGCGATTCAAACATCGCTTTTCTCGCTCAACATTTTTCTCTTTGTATAAACCGGGTTCTTCAAGCGAAGTGTCACAGGGCACATTATTGCATCAACTTGAGGCTACTGTTAATAACCCCCGTGCTAGACGCCAATTTAAAACCGAAACCCAATTACACTTTTTTAAATGTTTGCGTTGTGTTTCTAATATTTATTACTTCAGTCTAATAATTTGTTTTTTAATTACTTACAGTTAATTTCGTTATCACTATAAGCCATTAGCCCCATAAACTGTAAGCGATAAGGCGCTATATTTCGTAGTGAGTTTATTACTAAGTTCTTTTACCCTTTTTGCTTTGCGGAATAGACGGTAGTAGGCGGAATATGTATATTATTATGATGATACGAGTCCTTTGTGACTGACATTATTAAAAAACGTATCTTTTTTATGTTGTTAACCATAGGAGTGTTTCCAAATTACGTATCTCACTCAGTAGCGCCACACTTTGACTATGTTTTTGTTGATGAGAAGGGTTGAGGCGGCAAAGAGGTGTAAATAATTTTGCCGTTATTGGTCTTCATACCCTTTTTTTTTTTTTTTTTTTTTTTTTTTAACGTGAGGGAAAATCCTCGTAGGATGCTATGCCGGACTCTTACCGACTAAAAAACCTCACGTAACGCCCATCAGCCTATGGTTGAGAGCCCCGGGTAAGCCCTCAGGAAGGATGTCCCGTGACTCCCAACAGACCTACGGCCGCCAATGCGGCCTCGCCCAGGGGGTGGTTCGGGTGCAATCCCGCGTCTATGGGGGGTTTCGGGTGTGACCCCGCTTCTAAGGGGGGGGCGTGCGTGAGTGCTCACGTCACGCTGCCGTCATGGGCCTGCTTCTGTAAGGACGGTGAGCGGCCCTCTCACCGTCCTCAGACCCCCGGTCATGGAGGCCGATAGTCCTCGGCGAAGACACGTCGGCGGCGCCCAGGGCGCCGACTGCGGAACTCGGGTGGGAGAGTTCTCTCCCGCACCCGGCCCGCCGCCTCCTTCGCGAGCATGACCTGCTCGCAGAAAGAGGCGGCGCAGTCCCACTTACTCCCGCCGGAGAGCATGGCTCGCACCATGGCCTCAAGCGAGAGAGTGTCCACGCCCAGACCCACTACGAGGACCTGTCGCTGTTGTGCCCACGCCGTGCACTACACCAGCGTGTGGAGCGCCGTGTCATCGCTGCGGTCCTCGCAGTGCTGACATTCGGCCGTGGTTTCCCGGTGTTTTCGCCACAGATACCTACCGAAGCTACCGTGCCCGGCAAGCATCTGTGTCAACCGGTAGGAGAGAGCACCGTGTCTTCTCTCCAGCCACTCGTCCATGACCGGTCTGACGGCCGCGATTGTGGCGAATCCCCCCTTTGGTTGCTCAAGTCGCATCTTCCATGTCTCCAGGGTTTCCTGGTGGAGCAGGGTCCGCTGGGCCTCGATTTCTCGAGACGCAGGCCTTTGGCCCCGCTCCAGCGCCTCCTTGCGCCATCTGAACAGTGACGCAAGGGCTCTCGCTTCCAGGTCCCATGGAGGGGTCCCGGCTAGGAGACATGCCGCCTCACCGGAGATCGTGCGGTATCCTCTTATCACCCTGACGGCCATCACTCTCTGCGGGCTCATCAGTCTAGCCTCATTGCTGGCCGTCAGGGTCTCCGCCCATACGGGAGCCCCGTACAGGGCCATGCTTCGCACGATCCCAAGGTAGGTCTTCATACCCTTGTTTGCACTAGGTTTCGAGCAAACTAAGACGATAACAAAATTGATAGCAAATCCAACTTACATGAACACGCCCAACAAACATTTTTGAAGTCGCCACAACGTGCCGAATCTAACTTTTGGTTCTATAAGCTGGTCGCTAAAACGTCGTTGTTACGTCGTTACGACCGAGAATAGGCCCATTTTATACGACTTAGTGTTGTATAAGAGTCGCATAGTAGTCACATCAGTGACATATTTAGTCGTGTAATGGTCGCATAGATGTGGTGAAATTCATTTTTTGTTGCATTATGGTGTACAGTACCACTGTTTTACGACACTTTGTCGAATGACAGTGCAAATTTATTGAATTTTGTTGTACTCATAACAGTAAAGAGTGACAGACATTATAAATTAGAGTTGTCAAAGCTATTACAGTTATAAGTTAGCCATATTTATTTATAGCCATAGTGTTATATCTTCGTAACGCATGTTCAAGCACATTAATCTATTGGGGAATTAATGTTATCGAGTAATATGCGCTAGTTTTCTTAGTATAATGAACGCGCCTTACAAATACTGAAAATTAAACAATATTTCTCACTATATTTTTAACGCACGTGCTAAAAGTTACTATTATACGACTTGAAGACGCGACCACAATCATAATACGACTACAAAACGACTTGCAATTAGCAGCCATATTAACAAAATTAGGGTTCAACGAGTAAATTTTTAATTTTATCTATTGGTAGGTATAGTCAGCTGATAGTAAAAATGATATGTGATTTAATGGACGTCGATAAGTATTTAACCATGATTTTTCGAAATTGATTGGCCATGAATATTCACACACTTTATACGCTGTTTAAGTTGCGGATTTTTGATAAATACCTAGTGACCCACCGAGCCTACACATTTTATAGTGACTAACGAGAATGTTAAAGATGATAGATACATTTTGATTTTTTCTGGTGCCCACGCTGCGCATATTTTGCCATGTCCGATCATTACTTCGATGATTACTTCCATGGAGATGTACATTAAGAGGTACCCGATTCTACATAAACAAACTCTAGTTACCTACCTATACCAATATGAGTCGAATCAGAAATGGACCTTGAAATATCACTTTGTCACTTTTTTTAATATCTAAATAGACACAGTGATTTAATAGTCATTTCTGTAATATTGAAACGAATTGACCATTTTTCATATTGTCACGAAGTTTATCATTTTTGCTGGCTTCGCTTTCATAGTCTGTTTCACTATCACTGAGATATATTTTTTTAAATATTTCATTTACTTCATCTTGTTTTGTCTCTACTACTTCAAAACAACTAGATCCGCTTTCTGCGCTTTGATTTTGCAAGAAACTCTCTCTTGAGTTCAAAATTTAATTTTGTACGGAACCACCTTTAGTTTCATTAAAAGTACTTTTCTATTCGTGCAGAAATATTCGATGTTATACTATTGGACACACTACAGCTATACGACATTCAGTCACTTAATGGTAGTATTATAGTGTTCAAATTGACTAAAAGTCGTGTAAGAGTGCAATTTATGACTCTATTATGATCATCGCGTAGAAGTAGTTCTTGCGACTCTAATACAATTCAGTTTGGTGAAAAGGTCGTATAGACGTCAGTAAGACGACATCATCGGTTTTACGACTAAACGTCGTATAGTGCTCATAAGAAACAGTCGCAGAGACGTTCCTACGACGCACTATGGATTCCGATGTATAGAGCGCTTGGCCATAAATCGAAATTATTAATTTGAAGGTAGATATGTATAAGCTTTCGATTCAATAAATAGAGGGTATATTGCATTACTTTTGGATAAAAAAGTACTATAGGCTGTTTAGTATTGTTTATATGATACGTCAAACATCACCTACGCGCTGATTTTCTTTAAGTTATTGCAGAAAGATAAGTTTGGTTTAGACTTTGAATCACTTTATTTATAAAAGTAAAAATACGAAGTGTTTATAAAAAATCATGAGTGGTGTTGAAGGTATGTAGTATTTAAAAATATATAACATTCTCATATATGATCATTAATCACTTGGAAAAAGTTTTTAAAATACAATTTTTGGTTTTCAACTTGGCGTGAACTTGACCCTCCCACCCTCCCCCGACTTTACTTGTGGCTTACTATTAACTGTAATTTATTGTATTTTTCTTTTCTAATGTATAGATTTATATTTTTTCTTTTTTAGGAGTAACAGACTATCCAATTACAAGGAAAGAAATGTGTGAAAGAATGTTTGCACTAATATTCAAAAAATTAGATACAAAGCTTTTAAAATTAGAAGAATATATTATAGGTAAAACCAACTGCCCAACTTCGGAGCAACCGATACTCAAAAACGTCTTGCAACAATTTTATAAACACTTTAAGGCTAAGTGGTTGTCGTCAAACAGGGACTATGGGAAAATGTATTTTTTTGAAAATCATTCTTCTTGGTTAGACGGACACTGCATCTTCAAAAAATACGTCATGAAAAAGGTCAGTCCAGGTAGGCCACTAAAGGACTTTTCTGTGGCTAGTGATCGTAGCAAACGTAGGAAAACTGAAAATTTCCGTGCATCCACTTCTGTCGACGAACTACTTTTTTCTGCTGAAATGAAACTTCGAGATGAAGGTGAGCCTGCCAAATCAAAGGAAGTAAAAAAATCCTTTCTCCAGAAGAAGTACCAGAAACAGAATTTAAATATAAAGAGGTTTCTCCTCATGCAGCTTTGTTAATGTTGACGGAAGCGAAATTAAGCAAAAAACAATATAATGTTGTACGAAGCTACGCGCCAAATATTTTTCCTTCGTATAAACGTATTCAGGAGGCCAAACGGGAATGTTATCCTGATAACATTGAAGTGACTGAAACGACTGCGCGAGTGCCGCTTCAAAATTTTCTCGACCATACATCTAGTCGCTTGCTTACAGCTCCAGCAGATGTTTTGCAGCTAATACCTGACACAGAGACAGAGCTATCTCTAATGTCTAAGTGGGGTTTTGATGGTAGTTCAGGCCATAGTCAATACATGCAAAGATTCCAATCATCATCAAGTGATGACAAATTTGTTCTTTTAACTTGTGTGGTCCCATTAAAACTTATGACCAATGGCTTGGAAAGTAAAATTGTATGGTTTAACTTACAGTCTTCGTCTCCAAGATTTTGTCGACCAATAAACATTCATTTTAAACAAGAATCTGTAGATCTTGTTAAAACTATCAAAGAAGAACTAGATTCAGAAATAACACAGCTCGTTTCTAGTATAATAAATATCGACGGTCGTCAGTTAACAGTAAAGCATGTGTTACTGTTCACCATGATAGATGGCAAAATCTGTAATATTTTGACTGACAACAAGTCAGCGTTGAGATGCTTATTGTGCAACGAAACATCCAAAAAATTTAATGACATTGATTCCATGCTCACAAAAGTTATTGTAAATGAATCAGCTTTGTCATTTGGTCTGGGCGTTCTGCATTGTTGGATAAAGTTTTTTGAGTGCTGTTTACATATAGCTTACAAATTAACGACACAGGAATGGAGGCAATCACAAGACACGAAGACAGTCATTGAGGAAAGAAAAAGATTAATTCAACGTGAATTTAGACAAGCTACTGGATTACTCATAGATTTACCCAAACCTGGTTATGGAAACACAAACATTGGAAATTCTGCCAGACGTTTCTTTTCCAATCCCGAGCAATCTTCTCAAATAACGGGAGTGGACCAAGAGTTGATTAAGAGGTTCAGTGTAATTTTGACGACTATAGCCAGTGGTCATAAGATACATGTAGAAGCGTTCAAAAAATACTGTGCTGAGACAGCTTACTTGTATATCCGCCTGTACCCTTGGTATAATATGCCCACAACAGTTCATAAAGTTTTGATACACGGGCTATTATATCCAATGCCAGATTGCCTATTGGTCATTTGAGTGAAGAAGCTCTGGAAGCGAGAAATAAAGATTTTAAAAAAGTAAGAGAATTAAATGCCCGCAAATGTTCAAGAATAAACAACTTGACTGATGTTTTAAATTCTTTTTTGATAACTTCGGATCCAGTCATTTCGTGCTCAAGGGTTGTGAGAAAGTACAAAAAAAAACTTCCTAGTGAGGTTTTAAACATGATCTTACCCGACTAGACGATCAGTAGTTAAAATATATACATACTACACCTACTTCAAGAATTAAATAATATTTAAAATTTAGTTTTTTTTTCTACTATTTGTAGAAATAATTTTTATTTCACGTATTACGCATTTTAAGGTAATACAATAAGAAGTAACGAAGCTATTTAGTCAAAACACTCAATAACAAAGTGCTATCAGTCAAAAAAAGTAGTTAAATAATATTGGCCAGACGCTCCATACATTAGGATCCATAGTGCGACGTCTTTATACGAATACAAGTTGTAATAGGATAACGAGGCGCTAAGTCGAATTAGAACCAAAAATGACTTCAATACGACGTTTATAGAACATTGAGTCGTGTAAGTTTCACTTATACGACTAAAATGTTTGTTGGGCGTTCAGACTCATTAACATGAAGCGATGCAACAATCCTCCCCCATGTTCCAATAAAGTTCGTATTTTTGATGCCCTGCGCTAATCAACAGTATGGGTTTATTATTATTATAGTTTATGAATTATGCGGCAAGTCTATTGAAGTCAACTGATACGAAACTCGGTACGACGATTAATCGATGACCAATCTATATCTATACTTATAATAAAACTGTTGAGGGTCGAGAGTCTGTACATGGGAGATATTTTGAAAATTTTAATGGTAGGGCGTTCTCTAATCGATACTGGAGCCGAAAATGTAATTTAAAATTTTCATGTCTGTCTGTCTGTCTGTCTCTCTGTCTGTCTGTCTGTCTCTCTGTCTGTCTGTCTGTCTGTCTGTATTCCGAATAAGTATCACGCCGAAACTACTGCATCGATTTGAATGAAACTTGGCGCAATCGGAGCTTATAATCCGAGGAAGGTTCTAGGATACTTTTGATCCCGATATTTTGCGTGTTTCCTTTGGGAGAGGGGATGAAAGACAAAATGGTTTTACAGTTGTAACTTCTCAACGCGTGGTCCGATTTCAAATATTGTTTTAGTGTTGGAAAGGGAGTACTTGAAGAATCATTTCACAAAAGTTTCGATATTGAAGGTTTTGTAGTTCAGGAATTAGAGACATCTCAACTTTCGCAAAACCTAGAATTCAATGGTTCCTTTGAGTGTAAGGGTTATTCTAAACGGGCGTGTTGGCTTAATCATAAAAGAGCTTAATGATTAAGGCTATTGTAAAATAATTCAGTCCGCGCCGAAGTACATAATAATAAAACTGTAAAGGGTCGAGAGTCTGTACATGGAAGATATTTAGAAAATTTTAATTGTAGGGCGTTCTCTAATCGATACAGACGCCGAAAATGTGATTTAAATTTTTCATGTCTGTCTGTCTGTCTGTATCCCGAATAAGTATCGCGCCGAAACTACTGAACCGATTTAAATGATACTTGGTACATTCCGAGCTTATAGTCCGAGGAAGGTTCTTGGATACTTTTGATCCCGATATTTTTCTTGATGCCTGCGGGAGAGGGGATGAAAGACAAAATAGTTTTTCAGTTCTAATTTCTCAACGCGTGACCCGATTTCAAATATTTTTATATTGTTGGAAAGGAATTACTTTAAGGATTGTTTCACACAAGTTTCAATATTGAGGGTTCTGTATTTTCGAAATTAGAGATATCTCAATTTTTGCTAAACATAGAATTCAAGGGTTCCTTTGAATGTGAGGGTAAATCTAAACGGGTGTGTTGGCTTAATCATAATAGAGCTTAATGATTAAGGCTTTTGTAAAATAATTCAGTCCGCGCCGAAGGCGGGGACTGAATTGTTTTAGAATAGCAAACAGGATAACAGCAAACAGGGCTGTTTCACACGCTACTTGATGAGTCCGGTGAAAAAGTACCTCTCCTTTTGTACACCTTATGTGACGTACACGAAGTTGCGAGGGTCAGCTATCGACTAATATACGTGTAGTTTGTAAGTAAAATGATGACCCCGAGCGACATATACGGGTTCTCTGTGATGGTCAGGCTTCCTGTTTTCTGCAGGTAAATGCCGGCATATCACAGGGATCGGTACTGTCCCCAACTCTCTTTCTTCTGCATATCAATGACATGCTGTCCCTTAGGTGCATTCATTGTTTTGTGGAGAATAGTACCTACTCTGCATGGAAGCTATTCTGGCCGTCCAGCGGATTCGTGACGTGACGTGGAGGAGAAGAGACGGCAACTCGTGGCGGATCTCAACAGGGACCTGGGTCACATTGCCCAATGGGGTTCAGACAAGCTGGTCGATTTCAATGCTAGAAAAACACAGGCGTGTGCGTCAAGAAGTCCCCATTCCTACCTCTGCTCTCTCTTCAGAACACTACATATATCACAGGGCCGCCAACTTGAGGCCCACTGTCAGAAGTCTTACAGATTGTTTAACAGACAGTCTTACAGAGAGTGGCCCCTAATCACTAGATGCGCCACGGCTCTCCATCAGGTTAGCGACGTCAATATATGTCGCGAGCTTAATATAAAAAATAAAATGTATATTTGAACACAAAATAATGACGAATTTTGCAACCAAAGAAATATTTTGAAAAATTGTCTCGTTTTAGGAACTTGCATATTATTGTCCACCAAGTAGAGGCGATACTGCAAGAAATACCTCACGGTAAAGCCTCTCTATTATATTTTTTTATCATTTGTTCCAGGAAACGACGTCCGTCTCCACGCGGGTGAAGTCCGCGCCACAAGTGCGTCGTTCCGAGCAACAAGCGGCGCCACACTGGTGACACTACAACACTGCGCCGACCTGCTGCGACGTCGCGAGAGGCAGGCGAGGCAGGCTGAGGAGCTTTATATGTGAGTACTGTATTTGTAACTCCAGACGGGCCACTATCAAAAGCCCAGAGGGCCACAGTTTGAGTAGGTATAGCGGGTCTAGACAGTGATGCGTTTAGTGTTGTCACTAATATACAATACTGATTATTTATAATAGGTGTCAATAAAACGAAATTCTAGAATTTCTTTTAATTTATAAGCATTATTGGCCCCTAAAATACTAAGTTTTAATTTGCCTTCTAAATGACTAAGTCAGTCACAATTAATGAGCGGCTGAATTCATAAATTTTAGCCACTAGTTTTCTTCTTTGTAAGCCAATTTAAATACAACTCAGCATCCCTATTACTTTTAGCATCTGATTTTGTGACATGCATTCGAATAGTAAATTTCTAGAATATTGCACAATGATATCACAATAGATTTTATTTTATTCTAACTGCCTCTGTGGCGTAGTATATAGTAATACAGCCTGCAGTGCTGGAGGTCCTGGATTCGATTCCTGGGTCGTTCTAAATATTTGTGTGACTCACAAATGTTTGTTTCGGAGTTTGGGTGTTTTCTATCTTACTTCTTACTAATATTATAAATGCGAAAGTTTGTGAGTGTAGATGTTTGTTATTCTTTCTCGCTCAAACCACTGAACATATCGGGCTGAAATTTGTTACAGAAATACATTATAGTCTGGAATAACACATAGGCTACTTTTTATCCCGGGAATAAGTTCCCGCGGGAACAAATTTTCGCGGCGAAGCTGCGGGCATCAGCTAGTGTATAATATGTATGTATTTAGAAATATATAAGTATGCATATCAGTCGTCTAGATCCCATAGCACAAGCTTATATTAGCTTAATTTGGGCTAGATGATGTTGTGTGTGAATGTCCACAAATATTTATTTATTTATTAATATTTTAGCTGGATGTTGGTAATGCTAGACGTGCTACCCTCGCACTGCCTACCCTGCGTCCTAAGGGTGCCGTTCCACCAGAGACGTGCTATGCTACGTTGCTATGGATGATCCATAAAGTACACAGCAGTGGTGATAACGAATTCAACTAAGGATGTGATGCGTTATATGATGCGTCCAATGGATGCATGCTATGCTTATGGGCGTTTCTTGGAAGCTCGTATGCTGAGTACGAATTACATCATAGTACAGTAATCTAAAATTGCCGCTGCACCTTAGTCACAAAATTTCATGATGAGTATCGTTTAAGGGGTTTTTTGGCATGCTGAGTATGTACGAATTACATGATAATTTAGCAATCCAAAATGGGCGCCTCGTCGTAATTACAAAATTTAATGATGAGTATCGTCTAATGAGTTTTTTGGAATGCCAAAAAATCCTTTAAACGATATCCAGTATGAAATTTTATAACGGCGGTGCGCCAGCAATATTGGATTGCAAAATTATCCCTAAATTCGCACTCAGCTTACCAAAAAACCCCTTATACGATATCAGACATGAAATTTTACAACGGTGGCCCGGCGGCCATATTGGATTGCAAAATTAACCAGAAAATCACAATCAGCATACCAAAACCCCTTATACGATATCCAACATAAAATTTTATAACGGCGGCGCGGTGGCCGAGAGTTGTATTGGGCTGGCCTCGCGGAAACGAGGAATCCTATATAAAGTGAGGCGGTCCTTCAGGCAGGTGTTTGCTGTTCAGGACGCAGATCCCTGCGTTGAATACTGTTCTCACTTTTGGGATGACTCCGCGAGGTACTTACTAGAGGCTATGTAGAGGCTAACTAAGAGTTAATAATTTATTCTGAGTTGACAGAAAGCTCTGAACAAACGCGCGACGTTGTCAACTGGCCGCTTGTCGAGTACGCAGCGAGACCGGGCGCCCAGTTGACACGAACACCTGATTATATGCCCGGCGTGCTAGTCGAGGTGCAGTGTAACCGATTCGTGCGTTTGTTCAGACCATAGTCTCTGGTCCGTCTATTTGCTCATGCGAATACAAAATACATAATTCGCTGTGATAAATTTGGTAGAACACTACCAAATGTGTCATGGCCACTGATCTGTATATATTACAGATCAGTGGTCACGGCGAATTATGTTAAACACATAGATTTAGAATTTTTCGCTACTCTCAATAGATATACAAAGCGTGCGAGCGAGACCTCATTATCCATAGCACTTAGCTCGAGAGGAAAAGAGAAAGCAAATTGTGTACTCATATGTCAGTATTTTTAATCGCTGAGTCCTGTGGGGTCCTATGGCGGCTCTATGTTATTCATAATATCCAATAATCTGTAGTGATCTTACGATTAAAATAGAAAATTTTATATTTTCAACAATAGTGTCGTGTTTAGTGTGTGAATAGGATATTACAAAACGCAATTATACGAAGAAAGACTCGTTTAACAGGTCATTTGTGACTTCGTTCATTCAATTTTTGACGTACATATTTTGCCGAATTGGATGTAAAATTTCACTGAAAGTCCAACTCACAACGTAGATTATGCATTTTCCTTCATACATAACACAATATTTAATGTGTAAATGCATTTTCGGAGGATATATAAGGCAGAAATAAAAAGGGCTGTTTACAGTAAAATAGTCATGGGTAGGTATCGCTAAGGATGTCGATACATAGTTCATTATAGTGGCATTGCTACAAACAAACTTATCTGGATTTAATTTATTATAAATATGATTGATTTTTACTCGAACTGTGTTATTTAACCTTTTTTTTAGGGTTTTGTGCCTCTTTTAATATAATATTTCCAAAATTTGTAATCCATTTTGAGCTGAATTTTTATAATTTTACTTCACTTACGGTACTCCACGCCACACCGGGATGTTTGCTGTGCAAGGCGCAGATTAGCCTCTGCGTCGAATACTGTTCTCACCTTTGGGATGACTGTGCGAGGTACTTACTGGACGCGCTTGGCGCTATGCAGAGACGTGTTATCCGATTTCAATTAGAGGTTGTCCTAAAATGACGGTAAGCCTCGAGCCGTTAGCGCAGCAAAGAACCATAGCGTCCTTGGCTGCCTTCTACCGAATGTATCACGGCGAATGTTCTGAAGAGCTGTTCAACCTGACCCCACCATCTCCTTTCCGATTCCGAACAACACGTCGGGCAGAGGTGCCATTCATATATAGGGGAGAGAATCTTCGCCAGAACTGAGCGTTTCAAAAGATCGTTCCTCTGTCGAACTACGAAATCCTGGAACGATCTGCCCGCACATGTGTTTCCCTCATTTTACAATCCCGGGTTCTACAAGTGGAGCGTGAAGAGGCACATCATAGGGCCGCCAACTTGAGGACTACTGTCAGAAGTCTTGTGTGCTGTAAGCATGGCCCCCATTCACTAGATGCGCCACGCTTTCCATTAGTTTCCATCAGTGGCGACGTCAATTTGGCGAGGTTAATATATTTAAAAAAATCTACGAGTAATATCTTTTATTGTTACTAGGGTTCAATAATAAATGAGTTCCTAGGTTAAGTATTACGATAAGAGTTGGATTTTCAGTAAAATATCAAATTCAATTGGCAAAATATATATGTACGGCAACAATGCAATGTACGATGCCATAAATTACATGTTAAAAGTGTATTTTCACATTCACACACTGAATCAAAATTCGTAAGATCACTACAGAATTTCAAATATTACGAGTTACCCCATATAATCCCATTTTTACTTTTTCATAGTCGATTACATTCAAATTAACAATTTATTCCCCAAAACAAGAAGTTGGAGATGAAACTTCTAAGCACTTTGTGTGCTTAGAAGTTTCATTTCCATTCCATCCATTTATACAGATACTTTTATCGATAACATAGGTGTGACCATTCAACAACACTATTTAACTCACACATAGATACTTCATTTTTGGTCTCGTCTTCAGTTTGACACTGTTCATCTTGTACATTCTAAATCTATGGTTAAACATGTAATCATCATAAAATAAAATGCGATTACATGTCTCTGTCAGATCTCAACGCAAATCTCTTGAGCCTTTAAGATAATTACGCATGTAAATGATGAAATCGAAGCTACAGAGAACTTCGAGTCAGTCATGATTAAAGTTGAAAAAAAAAATCAAAGTTAATTCTTTGAAATAAATTATTGATTAAAATTATGGCCGCTTTTTAAAATCTATTCTTGAGTGGACCAAAAGCAACACTATGCCAAAGACAAACAAGGCAGATGAGTAAAAAAAATGCTATGACAGTTTTGCCAAATATTGAAATTGAGACCATTTTAAATGAAAATAAGCTATCATATTGAAGTTATTTGGTGTCGAAATGATTGTAAGAGCTCTGTATAGTTCTTTGATACGTAAATATAATCGGGGTGCATATTCAAATGTAGTGAATTCTAGCGATATCGAGATCAAATGTGATTGTTTACGTCTTTGCGCAAAGCAATTGAAATAAATTAAACGAAATACGTATGTAGTATTCAAAATTTTATTAGTTTGTATACTTTGAACACAATCATGTTCAAATGTATACACTACTCTCACTATTCAATGTATACACTAACGGGGCTCCCAACCGTAGGCTGTTAGGCAGGATACATGAAGTTTTTTAGTCGGCAGGAGTCCGGCATAGCATCCATGTAGGATTTTCCCTCACATAAAAAAAAAGTTAACACTAAACAATGACTTTTCGCAGTAGACAACGATGAAAACTAAAAAAGGTTAACCGCTTTTCCATTTATCTTTAGGACACATAGTGTAAATACACTTCAGACTCGTGGACACACCATTTTACCACACTAGTGTGACGAACGTATAATACCTGCGAGCAACATGTATTGTATGACATTATTAATAGTCACACCAGTGTGACCACAAGCAACATATATTACACCATAGTCACACCAGTGGGACCACGAGCAACTGCAGTGCATCAGTGCTAGTACATTGGTGTGACCACGAGTAACTGGTACTACAGGGACGTTCGTCACACTAGTTTGGTAAAATGGTGTGGACACGAGTCTGAAGTGATTAAATAATGATAAATAGATTTTGCCCAAGGAAATTGCGTTGAAAAGTAATATTAAAATAGGTATTTGAAAGAAAATAAAAAATTCAGTATCTGGGTAGTCTGTAGATTAAATAATAACTGTATTTCATTACTTTAAATAAACTAGAATTAGTTTAAAAATTCGGCAGAAATTCATTAATGCAGCTCGGCAAAATCTATATATATAAAAATCAATGCCACTTTTCGTTGTAATTTTATAACTCGAGAACGGGCTCACCTATCCAAACCAAATGTTTAGGCTTTGTTTGGACTGTTTAGTAGATGGTTTATGTGAAGTTTGCACAATTTCGGTCGAGCGGTTCTTCATATATCACGCAAACGAAGTTGCGCGGGACAGCTAGTTTAGTATAAATTAATGGATGCCTTCTCATAATAGCAACTCGTTACAAAGTACCACATTTATTTTGGGGTAATATGTACTTCATTTATTAACGACACGCGTGTCGTTTTTGGCAGCATTTTCAAATGTCGCCATCCTATAAAATATTAGTTCAATTCCTAGACTTCTTTTGCAATGAAAGTCAAGAATGTCTACCTTTTTACTTATCTTGATTGTTTGTTTGCATCGAATAGACTCCGGAACGACTGGACCGATTTAAAAAAATCTTTCGCTGTTGGGAAGCTACACTCTTCCCGGTGAACATAGGCTACATTTTATTCCAGTATTCCCACGGGAACGGGAGCTATGCGGGTGAAACCGCGTGACGTCCACTGGTTAATTATATTCACCATTTTAAAGCGTAGGTAACACATAAATTATTAAAATATAATTTATAGATAAGCGTTTATTACAACTTTATCTGGAATTTTGTATGTATTTCGAAGGATTAGTTTTAATACTTGTTTCTCTTGTTACAGGGCATTAAAAAATCAATTAACAGAAGCAAGATTAGCTTCTAAACCAGGACCCGATCACGAGGTAAGTTTATCTATTATTTTTCAAATAGTTTCACATTTACTACTGTTTTAACTTACTGAAAATTCAATGTGGAGCACGTGCAGTGTAATGATGCCGACACCGTGTGTTATTCACCAGACTGTCAGTGCTTCTTGGGTCTGCCTTTCTGGCCATGACTTAATTATAGACGACACGGCGATACACCTACCAAGTAATTTGTATATTTTTGCACGTGACTGTCACAGTGCACGGTGGTCCAGGCGCCGAACAAGCGCGGTCATAAATACCTTACTTTATTAAATTTGGAAAATGGGATTTTTTCTGAGGGTAAATAATAAAAAGAATTCTTTATGAATGTACATTAGTGTTTTATTTACATAATTTAATACATAATATACAGTAAACTGTACAAAGTACCGTTTAACAAAAAAAATTAATACGCAATATTTGAGATTTATTCTGCATCGTTCGTAAATATATCTGAATATGATATTAACGCCGTTCATGAAGGGGTTATCGTTAAATATAATATTCTTTTTATATAAAAGACAAGAAAACTAAAACTACAATTTATTTACAAACGTCATCATAACCACAACTAAGCTAAATCATTACAACAGCAAACCTAATTTCAATTTAAACTAAATTCTTTATAAATCTAAAACCTGCCTCGACATAACGCTTTTTTTTTCTTACGGGGAAATTTCCGAAGACCAGTAGGTAATGAATGGGTCTAAGCTGAGTAAAAGTCTGTAAAGTCAGTCCGTATTCGTAAATTAAAAATACTCGTGACATTTTTCTCGTGTGATCCCGTCTGAAAGCCTTATAATTTTTGTTGTTAGATTCTGCTGGCTCTTCTGATAATTCCCCAATAGATAACCAAGCATACTGTGCTACTTCAGTACTATCGAAGAGGACTTAGTGAACGGAAGCTGGAAGATTATACCACGGATATTCTTGAATTAAAATTCGAGCGGTTTCCAAAAAATCTTCATTAAATTTATTCGAATTTATATTCAGTGTTGCTAGTATTGATTAGTGAATTCACAGCAGAGTCATCTACTTGTGATAATTCTGCCAAACTTCTACGTTTCGAGCGCTTAGACAAATTTCAAAAATATTTCCTGGAATGTCCGCGTTCGGAAGATGGCCCGAGCTGGTTCGCGTTTTCTTGAATGCACTTCTCCTCATTACTCCTTACTAATTTGAAACATTCATTTTCATTTAACCAATCTGAGTAATTTTGCCAAAATGTTGATTTACTTCTAGAGACAACTTTCCAAAATCCATCAAGACTTAAATATAAATTGAGTATTTTACTATCTAAGTTCCTAATTTCTACATTATTGGCCTCTTCCAGTAAAGCTACAATAGTTACCAACACGTGTTGATGTTTTTTGAGGAATAGTTCTAGCCATGGCAGACCAAATCTCAAAAAAATGCATCCTTGAGAAAGAACATTTAATCAAAGTTCCTGAAAAAAAAAAACATTAATAATTAACATGTGTTTCGTAGACAAGCCTACGCAGTCGTAGAGCCTATATAGCAACTAAAGATGCAAAAGGGCGCAGCAAAACCTTTTATATTTTCAAAATAGACAGTTCGATCTTTAATATAAGATATGTGAGAGTATTCGATTATGGTTGAAATTTTTTGTAGGGCTATGTGAAGTCAACTATAACATACAAATTTGGTAGAAATACTGTGTGGCGTAGCACGTAAAAGTACGCCATAATAAGTAAAACAAAACTTAAAAATATAGCTAATTAGTAATAACATACCTTGATCTTAGAAATCCATTTCACAAACCCCCCTCAAAAATAATGCAGTTCTGAAAATTCAGTCACACATACAGCAGTGCTAATGAGTTACTGATAAGGCGAGCGCAACGTAATGATGCGTTCACTTTAGAGAGGTCGAGAAATAAGTAATAATTAGGTAGAATGGGTAACATATTTGTATTTTAGGGTAGCTTATCTATCGGTAAAACATTATACATAATTAAATTGGAGTAATTGATAATGAAATTTTAGCATTTATGACCTATTGGCGGAACCACCGTGCAGTGTAGGCAACCCTTTGCAGCATCGCCCAGCACGCACATGAAGGCAGCCACTGAAATTTTATGAATAAATACTCCAGAATTCGCGGGCATCTATAAATACATATAATTATGATGTTTCTGGACACGCGGAACGTCATAAACGGTATTCACAAATGTTAGAGCGCCTTCAATTTAGAGGCGCAAAGAAGCGCTACAGTGGTGCCACAGTGGTGTGCTAGACGCGCCACCACTAGTTTTTATACAATTTTAAGAAGCGCAGCGCCACTAACATCCTACACGCACGTCATTTCTGACTTGGGAAGGGACTAGGGCTTCTAATATCGGAAGGAATTCACCGATGTTAGATTTCAATATCGGAATTCCGATATCAGTATCGGAATTGGACAAATTCGGAAAAACGACCATTTTCTATTTAAATTGCATACATTTGGCATAAAGTTGGAATGAGTACAATAAAAACAATCGTATTTGCTTCGTTTTACTCATTCCAAATCCATGGCACCCCTGAATAGAGATGTAAAATGACAATCTGACCAGTCACGATTGTCAAAAACCGTATTTGACCGGTCATTTATTGTCAAATTCAATCAATTTGACTTAAACTTACTATTAATTCTAACTATTAAAGTGACTAAACATGCCAATTTTTCCCGACAGGGGGCACCATTTTAGTATAATCTATACATATAATAAAACTGTTGAGGGTCAAGAGTCTGTACATGGAAGATATTTTTAATTTTAATTGTAAGGCGTTCTCTAATCGATACTGAAGCCGAAAATGTAATTTAAACTTTTCATGTCTGTCTGTCTGTCTGTCTGTCTGTATCCCGAATAAGTATCACGTCAAAACTACTAAACCAATTTGAATGATACTTGATACATTCCGAGCTTATTTTCCGAGGAAGGTTCTAGAATACTTTTGATCCCGGTATTTTGCGCTGTTCCTGCAGGAGAGGGGATGAAAGTTAAAATCGTTTTTCAGCTGTAATTTCTCAACGCGTAATCCAATTTCAAATATTTTTTAGTATTGAAAAGGGAGTACTTTAAGGATTGTTCCACACAAATTTCAATATTGAAGGTTTTGTAGTTCAGAAATTAGAGATGTCTCAACTTTTGCTAAACCTATAATTCAGGATTCCTTTGAATGTAAGGGTCATTCTAAACTGGCGTGTTTGCTTAGTCACAAAAGAACTTAAAGATTATGGATATTGTAAAATAATTCAGTCCACGCCGTAGGCGGGAAACGAAGTTGCGAGGTTCAGCTATTAAAAATAAAAACAAAATTGTTATTCTGCTTTCATGAAGGAGTACGTTTTTATGATGTCTATGTCACGTGATTAGCGCCGTAAATAACTACTAGGTAAATCAAAATGAACTTGTAGACTCTGAAGAAGAATATGATAACCTCGAATTTATTAACACCACGGAGCACTCCCGTAATTTTGAAGACGACGACATGAAAAACGATAATCCCATAATGCTATAATTTTAATTGTAAACCACTGTGATTCTACTTGTCAATTTTTTTATCTATACATATAATAAAACTGTAGAGGGTCGGCAGTCTGTACATGGAAGATATTTTGAAAATTTTAATTAGAGGGCGTTCTCTAATCGATACTGAAGCCGAAAATATAATTTAAACTTTTCATGTCTGTCTTACTGTCTGTCTGTCTGTATCCCGAATAAGTATCACGCCGAAACTACTAAACCGATTTGAATGATACTTAGTACATTTTGCCCTTTACACTTATAGCCCGAGGAAGGATCTAGGATACTTTTGATCTCGAAGTATTGCGCGGTTCCTGCGGGAGAGGGGATTAAAGATAAAATGGTTTTTCAGTTGTAATTTCTCAAATATTTTTTTAGTATTGAAAAGGGAGTAGGTACTTTAAGGATTTTTCGACCCAAGTTTCAAGATTGAGGGGTTTGTTGTTCAGAAATTAGAGGCATCTCAACTTTCGCCGAACCTAGAATTCAAGGATTCCTTTGAATGAGAGGGTAAATCTAAACGGGCGTGTTGGTTTAATCATAAAATAGCTTAATTGCGGGCTGTTGTAAAATAATGATTGAATGGTTTTAGAATAGCCTTAATCTTTAAGCTCTTTTACGATTAAGCAAACAGGGCCGTTTCACACGGTGCTTGACAAGTCTGATGAAGAATTAGGTATCTCTCCTTTCGTGCACATTATGTGACGTAAACGAAGTTGCGAGGGTCAGCTAGTTCAAAATAAATATCAAAAAGCACTCAAGATCAAAGTGACTGTTTATGACCCTTTTTGACAGTAAATGACCGTTTTTGACCAATTTGACCGTAAATGACAGTCAGTCAAATTCAGTCACTTTGGTCATTTTCATCTCTACCCCTGAAAGATACCACTGGAGTGCATTATTGCCTTATAAACTAGCTACCACTCTTTCTCGATTCTTCAATCAGACATAACGTACAACAGTTGAGGAAAAAAAAAACAACTCTCATGGCTCGCCTTTGAACCAAGTAGAATGGTTGAAAGTGATATTCATGTGCCCCAGCCCAAAGGCAATTTATGAGGACTTTACGACTACGAGAACTGTGGCGGAAACACCGGGAAACCACGGCCGAGTGTCAGCACTGCGAGGACCGCAGCGATGACACGGCGCTCCACACGCTGGTGGAGTGCACGGCGTGGGCGCAACAGCGCCAGGTCCTCGTGGTGGGTCTGGACGTGGACACTTTCTCGCTCGCGACCATGGTGCGAGCCATGCTCTCCAGCGGGAGTAAGTGGGACTGCGCCGCCTCTTTCTGCGAGCAGGTCATGCTTGTGAAAGAGATGGCGGGGCGGGAACGGGAGAGAACACTCCCACCCGAGTTCCGCAGTCGGCGGCCTGGGCGTCGTCGACGTGTCTTCGCCGAGGACTATCGGCCTCCATGACCGGGGGCCTGAAGACGGTGAGAGGGCGGCTGACCGTCCTTACAGAAGCAGGCCCATGACGGCAGCGTGACGTAAGGAACTCACGCACGCACCCCCTTTGAAGCGGGATCACACCCGAAACCCCCCAAAGACGCGGGATAGCACCCGAACCACCCCCTGGGCGAGGCCGCAGTGGCGGCCATGGGTCTGTTGGAAGTCCTGGGACATCCTTTCGAGGGCTTACCTGGGGCTCCCAACCATAGGCTGTAGGGCGTTACGTGAGATTTTTTAGTCGGTAGGAGTCCGGCATAACATACATGAGGATTTTCCCTCACGTTAAACAAAAAAAAATGTAAATGGAGAAATGTGAGGTTTATAATATTTATGCTTATCCCTTCGGAGATATAGGTGTGAGTATAATGTATGTATGTTTGAATCTGTTTTACTTACATTGTCATGCCCTAGTGTTTTTTTTTTCTCACGGATTTTTACTTTCCCCAAAATTCGATTAATCTTTGATCACTTTCTGCACACAATAGCGATAGATAAAAGTCAATTTCCAAGTTTTTATGAAAGTGAAAATTACTGAATAGTACCACAGCCACGCCTGAATAGTGTGTAGACGGAATGTTTTATTGGCGTATCGCACCGTACAGAATTATTTTCTAACCGCGCCTCAGTCGTCACAGTCGGTGCGGACGCTCACGCGAACGGACGTCCGTCCTGCCGTGCCGCTTGCTTTCATTTTGTTTGTTTACTTTTTTACTTACTACTTTAGTTACCGGTGCTTTATCTCCAAGCCTTGCAACAAAAATAGATCTGTTTGAGGTGATGTTTATTTTGCGTTGAAGTGAATTTTTAATTTGAATAATGAAGTTCAAAATTTTCAAGAAGTTTCAGCGACAGGTAAGCGGTGTTTTTTCAGCAGTTTTTTGTTTTACATGAATAGTTCTGTTCTGCACCTCATCTATACTTATATTATGTATTTATAACCCTGTATTATTCTTAGTTTACAATACACGTATACCACATAGTTTACTTTTACTCTATGTGCGAGGCCGCATTTGCGTTTTTCCGCGGCGGTTTCTAACCTCAAAATGTCATCAAACTGTCAAAATCAATGAAATCAAGTCAATGTTTTGACATTTTGAGGTTAGAAACCGGTGCGATAACCGCAAGTGCGGCCTCGCCCTATAGGGTTATGTATGTACATATTTTGACAGCAGACCCCATAGTCATTATAGAGTCGCCTATACCCATATCATGTGTTGACATTCCTGTAAATACTCTTATCTATACTTACTAAATTACTAATATTATAGAGAGGAAAGAGTTGATTGTTCGTTTGCATCGAATAGGCTTCTAAATTACTCAACCGATTTGAAAAATTCTTTCACTAATTGGTAAGCTACACTATCCCCGGGTGACATAGGCTATATTTCATTCCCATATTCCCACGGGAACGGGAGCTACGCGGGCAAAGCCCGTGACGTCCGCCAGTAGTATCTATTTCTTTAAGAGTTTCGATGGAATCGCTAGAAAAGTTGAATGTTCATTGGTTATGAGTTCTATTGCGAAATGACTTTCTTCATTTCACTTTCATTGTCTTTGAACTAAAACTGGAAATTTACGATTAATACAAATTATTGTTTTATTATTGGCATTGAATTGAAGTCTAGTATTTGAACAGTTTTGTTGGTAGAGCTAATTACTGCTTGTTCAAGCAAAACAGAAATGAGTGATATTGTTTTAACACGTACTGAAATTTTATTAGAACAAGCAAGTAAATGCTTGTTATCAGTAAAGTATAATAATTCTACTTTGATAATATTGTTTATAATTTTAAACACTACTAGCGGACGTCAAGCGGTTTCTTCCGCGTAGCTCCCGTTCCCGTGGGAATACGGGAATAAAATATTCACCGGGAAACCTGTATTCACCGGGAAGAGTGCAGCTTCCTAACAGAGAAAGAATTTTTCAAATCGGTCTAGTAGTTTCGGAGCCTATTCGATGCAAACAAACAATCAAATCTTTCCTCTTTATAATATTAGTATAGATGCTCGCGACTCCGCCCTTGTGGTATTTATTCCCATTCTCGTTTCCCGAAAGAAGGTTTTCCCGCGATTAAATACATACATACATATAGGTGCATATTTATTAAAATATTAGTACTGACTGTATAAAGTGTAAATGTATAGTGTACGGTATACAGTTTAATTTGCTAGTGACATTACAGTACGCCCACTTACTATTGCAGTCATTTAAAAATTAATTACATAAAATAAATTAAGTCTGCTCAAAGGAAACATAAATCTAAACTGAAGGCAATATTACCCCATGTTAATAAGAAAAGTTTATATAACGACATCATTACAGTCGACATTTTGATTAGCAAGCGGCCAAAAAAAAAACAGTTTTTGGGTTATTGGGCGGGCAAAAGTCAGTAATTTATTATAGTTTACTCTTCAAGGTTAAATTGTCGTAAAAGGGATTGAGGTTTCTGGGGCAGTACTACCTTAAACCTGTAGATTGGGTGCCCTAAGGGTGCGTACGCATTGCCCAGCGATCCGTGGTCTGACTTGCGTTTTAAATAAAAGCTGGTTATAATAAGTGCGTATATACGACACTATATTTGCATAATTTTAGCCTGAACTTACACCGAGTTCAAAATTCACCCATATCATACAATATTTTGAATATGTATATACATACATAATCCCTATGTCTTGGTGCCGCAGTCGGTACTGTAACCGCCTGCCGCGCTTGAGGTCCTGAGTTCGATTCCCGGGTCGGACCAAATATTTGTATGAACCACAAATGATTGTTTCGGAGTTTGGGTGTTTCTATGTATAATATGTATGTATTTAGAAATGTTAAATATGTCTATCAGTCGTCTAGATCCCATAACACAGATGATGTTTGTAAGACTTAGACCATATATCACGGGACTAGCCTTTTGTGAACCACAGCATACAAAAATATTCTGCTAGTCATAGCGGGTGAAGGGGGAAACACAATCACATGTAAAATTTCATTATATATGTATATTAAAAATTAATTAAATATTAATCGACAAACGCGTAATGGCTGTTGTGTGTTAATTTTTATTTTAAGCTATTGCATAGCTTCTATCGCGGGCCTTGCGTGGAGACCGAATCCAGAAATTGTGTCACGAAAACGAGTCACACTCTCTGCTACCTTCGGCCACGTTCGTGTATCTCGTCTCGCACTTCATAAATTTTTTGTTTACGTCAATTATGAACTCTGCAGTCGTTATATATTATTATATTGTGTCAAATAATCCAAAAATTGATGCTTGTACCCAGAATCGATCTTGCGCCTTCTGCGTACCGATCCGCGTCTTAACCACTCGACCAAAGTTGAATTAAGAGTGCTGGTCGAATTTAGAGTTCATAATGTGAAATGACAATTTCGATGCTGTCAATTACATTAGTTGCTGTCAA
The DNA here is from genome assembly GCA_933228765.1 of Miltochrista miniata. NCBI lineage: Eukaryota > Metazoa > Arthropoda > Insecta > Lepidoptera > Erebidae > Miltochrista > Miltochrista miniata. The sequence goes on from OW121765.1 coordinate 11,019,918, forward strand.
TTTACTTCGTCTAAATAAAAATTCGACTATAGGTGTATAGGTATTCATCATCTATGTACAACAGTGAACTGTACTCGTATAATTTGTGTAAAAAGTGTTTTAAATATGAATAAACAAAGTGCAGTTATTAATGAAGAAAGTCACGAAAAATAGTGAAAGAAAATGAGTGAGTACCATGGAGCAAATATAAGAGGTGAGTACTCTATATACATACATTTTATTATTATTATCACCAATGCAGTATTATTTTTTGTTTTGTTAATTTATATATAATACTGCTATAAAGATAACCAAACCCGGGAGTACGTTCCCATGGGAAGCGGGAAGAAAATTTCACGCTGACGTAGCCGCGAGCGCCATCTATCTCATACCTATGTACTTTAAACGTGTCATAAAAGTCACAACAATACCATACATGCATATTTCAAAGAATGTCTATTATTACCATAAAATTTGTAAAAATAGTTTTTAAGAAGAAACCTATTGTTTTATCTTTTAACTAGCTGACCCTCGCAACTTTGTTTACGTCACACAAGGTCTATGAAATTAGAGGTATTTATTAATCATACTCATCAAGTAGCGTGTGAATCTGCCCTGTTTGCTTAATCAAAATAGAGCTTAATGGTTAAAGCTATTCCTCAGTATAGAATTTTCCTCAGTATAAACAATTTACATACAAACACCGGCGTGTCAGAATTTTATTACATGTATCAATGTAGTAGACGTAACGTGTATAAAATGACATCAATCAAATGTCATCAATATTCTGAAAAAGAAATTAAAAATAGAGTTCACAAACTCTTTTGAAAATACGTACTGTACCTACCTTAGAGGATCGTTATGAAGATTACAGGATAGTTAACAACCATCCATAGAAAATAGATGGTATAATGCTGAATACCGCAAAGAACAATCGGCGCGGCATAGAATGGGGCCTATACTGATATCCTGGAGGATTTAAATGATGCCGATGTCCTGTGCCTGCTGAGGCACACACACGCCGTCATGCATGTCTGCAGGACATCGTGCAGGACAACGAGCAGGATGAGGCAGCGAATGGCTGGACTGAAATTAAAATCGACAGACGCAAGAGATGTGGTGGAGGCACTAATTCACGTACCTCGGGAGTGTCGTGTCAGAAACTGATGGGATAGAAGAATACCTTACATCATTTCGAGTCTCGCCAAGGCCAGAACAACCTTTACACAGCCGCGCCCCGTGGGCAGTTGCGAAAATGGACACGAAGAGTGAAACTCAAAACAAAGTAAACGTTAAAACTGTACTGCTAACTGCTATACGGATGCGAGACATGGAAGGTCACTAAAGACATTTCGCACCAGCTACCAGCTATAAGTCTTCGTCAAACGCTGCCTCCAATGAATCCTCGGTACATACGGGCCCGAGAACATCACGAACGTAAGACTATTGGAACGCTGCAGTGAGACCAACAGATCAAACGTCGGAAGTGTAGCTGCTGCGCTAGATTGAACACACGCTGCAAAGGGACCACGATCACATCATACCAAGGCAAGTCTTACTGAAACTACTGGTAGGGTTTCAAAAACTGTTCGATAGTAAGTAGGTACATTAATTGATAGTGGCTATAGGCTACATAACATAATGCTAAGATTCCTTGGCTAAGATTTCTTGGTCCTTTGGCCTTTTGGACTTTAGTCCAAAAGTCCAAAAGTCCAAAAGTCCAAAAGTCCAAAAGTCCAAAAGTCCAAAAGTCCAAAAGTCCAAAAGTCCAAAAGTCCAAAAGTCCAAAAGTCCAAAAGTCCAAAAGTCCAATAGTACAAAAGTCCAATAGTACAAAAGTCCAAAAGTCCAAAAGGCCAAAAGTCCAAAAGTCCAAAAGTCCAAAAGTCCAAAAGGCCAATAGGCCAAAAGTCCAAAAGCCCAAATGTCCACAGTTAAGTAGGTACTTGGTACTTTACTTTGTTGAACATAGGCCTTAAAATCTTACTAATATTATAAATGCGAATGTTTGTGAGTGTGGATGTTTGTTACTCTTTCACGCTCAAACCGCTGAACGGATCGGGCTGAAATTTGGTAACAGAGATACATTATAGTCTGGAATAACACATAGGCTACCTTTTATCCCGGGAATAACTTCCCGCGGTAACAAATTTTACGCGGGCGAAGCTGCGGGCATCAGCTAGTATTCTTATATAGAAATAATTATACTAGCATAGTCGGTAAAAAATGCTATGTAATAGCTTTACCGCGGCAGTCCCCGAGTGCCACACGTCTTTTTTTTTACTAGCGGTACCCTGCCACGCTTCGCTGTGACTTTTTTATGGTGGTTTTATGTACCTATGAGAAATAAGTAAGAAACTAAATGTACATTTAAAAAAAAAGTGTGCGTGTACTATTGAACACACGTAAGAAGTGAAACTTCTTAATGACCTTATTTTTCGAAAAAAATATCATGAAATATACATAGGAGTTAGTAGTCCAAAAGTTCAAAAGTCCAAAATCAAAAACTCAAAAACTCAAAAACTCAATAACTCAAAAAGTCCAAAAATCCAATAGTCCAAAAGTCCAAAAGTACAAAATTCCAAAAGTCCAAAAAGCCCAATAGTCCAAAAGTCCAAAAGTCCAAAGTCCAAATGTCCAAAATTCCACAACTCCAAAGTCTAAAAGTCTAAAATTCTAAAAGTGCAAAAGTCCAAAACTCCATAACTCCATAACTCCAAAACTCCAAAATTCCAAAAGTCTAAAGTCCATAACTCCAAAATTCCGAATGTCCAAAAAGTTCAAAAATAACATGCAAAACATATCTGACCTCTTCATTAGGTAAGTACTCTCTTTTATTATTCTGAATGCAAAGAGGCCGCAATCAAACTTCTCTTAAAAAACATCAATCTGGTAGGTACCTTCTAAATAGGTTGTTCATAATTTTTTGTTCTGAAGCTGCAGAATATAATTTAAAAAAACGACCAGCGCCATCTATTGGTAAAATCACTTTTTAAAGCTATTTTATTCTTATTGCTGTTATGATAAAAGTGTATAAAGTAGCCTAAAACCATCTCTGAATCCTATTGTATATTGTGTCCAATTTTGAGCTTAGTCGATTCTGTAAATTTTGTGTTTTAAATAGATACTTAAACGCACACAACATTTTTATATATATAGATTGTACAGTCAACTACAATGAAATGTACTAGTTTAATCATATAAAATGATGGCTTGGCAGAAAGTAATGCTTAAGGCCCGTCGGAGCGCACGAGGCAGCGGCACTTTCGGTGTTTTGAATCTGCGGTTCAGCTGTGTGCGTGCGGCACTCACACATAGACAATTCTCTCAGCGACAGTCGCTCTGTTTGGTCGCAACGCAACATTAGGCAACTTAAAAATTTCAAAAAATATTAGTATTTTTATTAAGACGAATGGCTCGAAAAGATCATGACTACTTTTTATATTATGAAGTACGTTTAGATAAGTTTAAATACAATGGACCGTATTTAATATGACACGGACATTTGTTATTCTTTTACAAAGCGCCATCTGATCCCAAAGTGCAGTACTAGTGCTAGGCAGCAGATATTAATAGGTACTTTTATAGGTACATACATACATATGTATGTACCATACATATATATAGACACGCCTTAACGCTGAAAGGATCGGCAGAGGCACATACACATTTCACCTAGTCTTTAGGGTTCCGTACCCAAAGGGTAAAAAACAGGACCCCATTGCTGAGACACGGCTGTCCGTCAACAGGAGTAAAAATTTCACAGATTTTGTATTTCTGTTTTAACAACAAATCCAAATTACAGAAAAATAATAAATTTTAAGGCAGGCTCTCATTCAACAAACGTATTTTTTGTTTGTGAACAAATATTTATAGACCACAGATATTTTTTCCCGTGGGCAAACTCAAACTAAAAAAACAATAATATAGCTATTCAGAAATTATTACTTAGTTTCATTTTACTAAAAAAAAAAAACATTTAGGTACCTATTTGGAACACCTGTGACGTGTGTGACTTGTACTTGCGAAACGTTATCCCTTACTCTCTTTCTTCTGCATATCAATGACATGCTGTCCCTTGGGTGCATTCATTGTTATTCGGATGACAGTACTCTGCATGGGAGCTATTCTGGCCGTCCAGCGGAGGGGCTTTGCGACGTGGAGGAGAAGAGATGACAACTCGTGGCGGATCTCGACCGGGACCTGGGTCGCATTGCGAAATGGGATTCAGACAACGTGGTCGACTTCAATGCCAGAAAAACACAGGCGTGTGCGTTTACAGCTAAGAAGTCCCCATTCCTTTCCCTACCCTCTCTTCAGAGCATTACGGTTCCACTAAAGGACAACCTGGAGATCGTCGGTATAGACGTCCGGCGTGAGCTCAATCACAAAAACTACATAGAGAGTTGTATTGGGCTTGCCTCGCGGAAACTCGGAGTCCTAAATAAGGTGAAACGGTACCTGCGTCGAGTACTGTTCTCACCTTTGGGATGACTCCACGAAGTACTTACTAGACGCGCTTGACGCTATGCAGAGACGTGCTATCCTAATAATTGGTTGACCTGAGGTGACGGGAGGCCTCGAACCGTTAGCGCAGCGAAGAACCATAGCGTCCTTGGCTGAGAGAGTTGCCACTCATACACAGTGAAGAAAACCTGCCCGCACACGTGTTTCCCTCATCTACAACCCGGGTTCTTTAAAAGGAGCGTGAAGAGGCACATCACAGGGCCGTCAACTTGGGTATACTACGCCAAATCGAATGCCAAATAATCGAACGTTCAAAATATCGAACGTTCAATATATCGAACGTTCAAAATATCGAAGATTACAATATCAATGTTCGATATATTAAACGTTCGATATTTTGAACGTTCGAGTATTTGAATGTTCGATTATTTGGCATTCGATTTGGCGTAGTATACCCGTCAACTTGAGGACCACTGTCAAAAGTGGCCCCCAATCGCTAGATGCGCTACGGCTTACCATCAGGCTGGTGGCGACGTCAATTTGGCGAGCCGAATATAAAAAAAAAATCACAAAATGTTGTTTGAGAATGCAGTAGAGCGAGCAGATCATTTCCAGGCTTCCTTGTCAAGCAAATAATCGTCAATTGTATAGTAACCCTTGCAGTGTAATTTTGGTACTTTTTATACACTTTTGAACTTAATTAAGTGCATACTTTTTATGTCATGTGGAAGCCTATTGTAAAAACGTATACAGTTACCCAGGAAATAATTGCTGACTTTGTTTAGTCTACATTTAGTTTTGTTACCATTCAGGCTAAGAATATTAGTGTTACACAATGTACTACTTTCAGAATTGTATTGTTGACATCATTATAGACGACCTTATTACTTATATATTATGGATCAGCGAGGCAATTAAAGATCATATTCATAGACTCAAATGTGTATTTTGATAATATTTACATTGCAAAACACCCTTAACTTAACCTATTTGTGAATTTGTATCTATTATTCGAATATTTTGAACAATAAAATGTGGCCTTCAGCCACAATACCATCATAATACATAGAAACAAATGACAATTTATAATCTTTAGCTATCATGGTTTATGAGATCCAATCAGATGATAGACTGAGTCACAGTTATCGGGTCCCATTTTTTCCCTTTGAGAACGGAACACCAAAAAATACAAATAACTTATCGTGCTACTTGTAGTAAGATACCCTATTTTTGCGGAATCTCGCCCACTTTTCTATTTATAATACTTTTCCTTGCGTCGTCCCATTTTCTGTGAAATACCGTAATTTTTGTTAAATAACACATTTTCAGATAACTCAGACATTCGGTCTAAAAACCGCGATAGTTTATAAAGAACATCTTAAATTGAGTTACAATAATTGCAAGGAAATCAGACATAGAACATACGATTTATTGTAGTCGTTAACCTATTAATAAAAAAAAAAGTATTATGGACCTATTTCTATTCATCTTCCACTGCAATTGCATACATAAGTAAACAACTTGAAAATGTGTAAAATGTACTTACCTCTTTTTTGTTTGCACGTCCAAGTGTGCGTACACGCTATGCTTTACGTAAATATTTTTATTTTTTGCGACGCAACGAGACGTGTACTCGCTCTGAGCTCTTGCGGATCACTAAGGTTTGTCAGTCGGCAAGCTGCGTGCTCGCAGAAATGTATGAGAAACTTGGGCAACTCTTTTGTTTTTAGGTATTAATGAATTAAAATTTTAACGTAGGTAAAATATTGGCATTACTGATTGTAGTTTATGAAATGTAGTTTATTGAAAGAAAAGATATACATAGTAAACTACATCCAATTTTGTTAAATCCCTTAAACAGTAGCATAAGATTTTTTAGATATTGGTGATTTTTAAACGTATTTTTCTAAATACCTATTAATTATATCCTGATTGTGAGTATCAGTAATGATGCATTGGTTCTTGCTGACTTACATATTATTTTTTTATGCAAATTGTGCAAATAGAATTGTTTGAATCAACGAAATGGTAACTGTCGTTTTGCCATTTTTCGCTCGATGCCGCCTTAAGTAAGGCGCATCCTGTGGTTAGATGATCTAAGTTGTAAGAATATTTAGGTATTTATTTATTTATTTATAATTGCTTGCGCTTCCAATATATCGCAGGTACACATAATTTTGTAAAGATTCTTGGTACTACATAACTGATACTGATAATAACAAATTGCGTAATTTGTGGTCACAAGAGCAAATTACTTACGTCACAGAATATGATGCATTCTCTGTGAGTGTCCTAGTTCGAATATTTTTTTGTTGATGATGTCCGTAAAGTCAATTTAATGTATCAGCTTTTCGAAAGAGAGAGGAGAGGCGGGGTAGTACTCGATTGTATATAACGAGTGAGTAATGAACGTAAATCGCCACTTACGCAATAATGCAATTTTAATTCACCTCATTACTTGGGTATGCGTTTTCGATGTAATAGGTTTAAAATGACTGGTCTCATTGACGGGGATTCTAATATTAGGACATAGATATGAAATAGCATTAAAACGGATTCCAGTCTCCAAGGCCCAAGAAAGCAGATCTAAGACCTGCATCATGACGTGAGAGTATCACGCTCGCCTCACCCCCGCATAAGCGGGATGACACCCGAACCAACCCCTAAAGACGCGGGATAGTACCTGAACCCCCAGGAGAGGCCGTGGTGATGGCCAAGGTCTCTCGGGAATCCTGGGACACCCTTCCGAGGGCTGACCCAGCGCTGCCGGCCGTAGGCAGTGGTAGTGCACCGTGTGGTTTTAGTCTGTGGGGAGTCCGGCATAGCATCCATTTAGGATTTTCACACTTAAATAAAAAGGGCTTTGCTTTTTAGCAATAAGGCCGCCCCCTTAGAAGCGGGATCACACCTGAAACCCCCCAAAGACGCGGGATAGCACCCGAACCACCCCCTGGGTGTGGCCGCAGTAGCGGCCGTAGGTCTCTTGGGAGTCCCGGGACATCCTTCCGAGGGCTTACCTGGGGCTCCCAACCACAGGCAGTTAGGCGTTACGTGAGGTTTTCTAGTCGGTAAGAGTCCGGCATAACATCCTTTGAGGATTTTCCCTCACGAAAAAAAAAGGCCGCCCTCAGTACGTCTATAACAAGAAAGCCGTGAGATCATTCTCACTAGACTGCCCCTCTCTAACACGTTTATTGTGAAAGTGAAAGTTCAATCCGATTGACGTTGTTATTTTTGTTTTATTTTAAACTTTGAACAGATGATCCACGTGACCTAGTGACGTTGTTTAATGCGACAGAGTCGCAGACTACAGACACAAGTCTTGCCTCTGCAATCTATTTTATAGAGAGGCTAAATCTGTAATCTCGATTAATTATGAATGTTACTTGTCTTGTTATATTATATTGGCGTGCAATAAAGTTGGTTCTATTCTACTTCAGCATGACGGTGATTAAACATAAACATGACTCTGCTGTTACTCAGGGATGCTCATACCACTATATTGGGTGGCTATCTGGCAATTTTTGTTAATATTCCCTTTCTAGTATGTTATCGTAAGTACCTACCCACGCTCGAAGAAACAACGTAGCTTAATAATGAAGTAAAGTTTGGTAATTAAATATTTATCGGATAAATGTGAAAGGCAAGTACTCGTATTATATGAATATAAAGGTAAAATCAACGCCTATTTGTCGAAAATGTTATAACAGGTTTTTGTGTTATTTTACTAATTCATGTCGGTAATCCTATGTTTCTTCTAAACTTGTTTCGTATGAAATTCAAAACATATTTCATAGATGCTTGCTTGCGTGTTTGTAATTGTATTCATCCAAAGTTTGAAAAAATCAGCTTGGGAAAGAAGGCTTTTGGAAACAGCATCATTTTTCCTGAATGTAACTTTCCCATTTTCCGGGAAACTGTTGCGTTTTTATCTACTTAGGTACGGCTTTGAGTTGTAATATGTCGCTGAAAAACATTTTCTTCATTTACATTGACATGTAGATGCCTTTCTATCGGTCTACGACCGAGAGCCGAGCCAAGTTAACGCTTCGTGCACTGTTAAATATAATTTACCCGATTATGAGATTTTCTTCTAAGCCGAATCCTTAAAATATTTGTGAAGGTTGTGTGAATTTCAGCAACAAAGCCTTCGTTAATTAAATTGACAAGATTAAGTCATGTACGCGTGTTTCGCCAATGTCACGAGAATTAGACTTATCGTATATGTACTTAGGTAGCTAAATCTAATTTTAGCTTTGGACCGTACTTTTACGAAGAAGTATTATAGCAGCATACAGTAATGTTCTATTTGAGCAGCTGGTCACGTCTTGTTGTTCTGTTTCCTTGTCAGTCTTTCATTGACTTGTAGGCTGTGATACATTGGATGTTTAATACATGATCAAACTATAATGCTACAACTTAATGACTTGCTTCATCTGTGTCATAGTGAGCATAAAGTAGCAGCGTTTCTGATAACTTATGGTTGACACTATTTTTACCGACGGCTTCAATGCTTATTATTTCTTCTGATTTATAGGGATCATACCTTAAATAAAGAAGCGCTCGTGGCCCCGCGGACTCAGTGTTCTATAAACGATCAATGTAGTAAGCAACTTTCACTATGGCCAGTTCTTGGAAGGGTGACCGTCCATGTGACCACTTTGTGACATTTATTCAAGCGTTTCCGTGCTTCGGAGGGCACGTTAAATGGTAGTCGTTAAGCCAAGTTGAAGGCCTTTTTAGGCGGCTTGAAAAAGCAGACAGTCACAACCTGCGCCTGTCCATCTCAACACAAGGCTCACCAAATGTGGGCGTATAATATGCCTCTGCCTTCGCCTTCGGGAATAAAAGCGTGACCATAAGTATGTATGTATACCTTAAATAATACATAACTAAAAGAGCTTTTTAAATGACCAATTTGCCATCAATTTATCAGTCAAAGATAACTGTAGGTTGTTTGTTAGTAAAATCACAAATTAGAGATAGTACAGATGGAAAACTCATACATGTACTTTTTTTTCACACCTACCCTCTGCTACACACACTCGCGCACAAATCAGTATCGAAAAGTCGGTTGAGGAGCGCCTGACCTCTTTTCACACCTACCCTCTGCTACAAACACTCGCGCACAAATCAGTATCGAAAAGTCGGTTGAGGAGCGCCTGACCTCTTTTCACAACTACCCTCTGCTACACACACTCGCGCACAAATCAGCATCTAAAAGTCGGTTGAGGAGCGCCTGACTTCTTTTCACACCTACCCTCTGCTATACACACTCGCGCACAAATCAGTATCGAAAAGTCGGTTGGGGAGCGCCTGACCTCTTTTCACACCTACCCTCTGCAACACACACTCGCGCACAAATCAGCATCTAAAAGTCGGTTGAGGAGCGCCTGACATCGTGTCTGTGAATGAGTTGTCTATGTGTGAGTAGCCTCAGCGAATTTAGTAGGTTTCCATCTGTACTATCTCTAATTTGTGTCTGTAGTCTGTACTATGTATGTATCTCTAATTTGTGGTAAAATTGTATTATATCATTCCATAGAATATATACTCTAAGTTCCATAGATTTTCCAAGTATATTGTAAATTGTGGTGACCCTACGTGTAACAAACCGTCTGGCACCGCGCCTGTATCAATAAGTGCCGCCTTCAGTTCAGTCACTGTATACTGTAGTTTGACTCGGCCGGATTTTAGAAATAAATGCCTACAGCCGCGCGGCACGTAAGCATGCGATAGGGCTGCCCACCTACAGCATTTTAATAATATGTGCCTACTTTGACTTTCTATTTAGTATTGCGATTGTAAATATGTACACGCCTTTATCCCTGAAGGTGTAGGCAGAGGCATAGTATACGCCCACATTTTACCTTATAGTTTTACGTACGCGTAATAGATAGTGAGCCTAATGCAGTTGATTTTTTTCAATCCGCCCACAAGGCCTTCAATTTGTATTAAGGATTGTTGTTTTACTGACAACTGGCTTTCATTTCGAGTAATATTAAACCTTTTTTATTTAAACAAAAAAATACTTTGTGAGTAATAATATAATATCCCCGCAACGGATGGCGGCGCGCGGCGGCGGCGTGGCGGCGCAGCGCCCGTTATCTACTAACGATTGAGTGAGACGGGTGTAGAAATTTGAAAATGAGTAAGCGGCGTAGACAATAATAATCGGCTCATCACATGTTTTGTCAGTGATAGAATCACGGAATTCTAGTCTTTATAATCATTGCGTTAAATTTTTGATTTACAAAATTAAAACTATTTTTCGATTTGATAGTACTAGTCAGTCTCTAGTACACTAGTACTTTTCTTACATTGTCAAGTTGTGTTAAACTTTGGAAGTTCATATTTGTCTCTATGCGTGTAATAAAAATCAAAGGTACTTATCAAAAATGCTGTCAATTTTTTTTTATTCACGGACATTTCACACAACGCTATCTGATCCCAAAGTAAGCTAGGAATAACCTACTTGTGTTATGGGTATCAGACTTCGGATATTAATACTAATATACTTTTTAAATACATACATATTATACATAGAAACAACCAGACTCTTGAGACAAACATTTATGGGTCACACAAATATTTGTCTCGGGTGGGAATCGAACTCACGACCTCCAGCGCCGCAGGCGGTATCAATACCGACCGCGCCACAAAGGCAGTCATACGGTGCTAAGTGTACTGTAATATCGGTCATCCACAAAGAAATGAATACTCTTGAAACATACCTAAATCATTGTTCTCAATTAAATAACTACGAACTGACAACGGAACTAAATGTACTACCTGCACGTACTAGGGTTCTGAACTAGTTTTTTTTTGGATATTGTACTACATATATTGGATCGCACCGTTCACTGACTGAGCAAGCACAAGTCTAGTTTTAAACACAAACATACCTACTTCATGTAACTACCTAGTTCACTCGTGTCAATCACTTTGTTTAACTTTAGTCAACTAGTAGTATAGTACCAATTAGTACTTAAGTAAAATCAATTTATAGTCTTACCTTTCGGAGTTTCCAGGTAATCTAAAAAACATTATCTCTGGGTGCGTTATTGACGAATTCATGCAACCAAAACAAGCACAATAGACTCTAGTTGTCATATTAAATATTTTTAGTAAATAAAACACGCGCGGTTACTATCTAAAAAACGACACACCGTCCATTCGTCTACTCGGCACAATCGCCTGCTAGCGTGCTGAAAGGCCTGCCGAAAACGAGAATCGTAGGTATAGCTTGCGCTTCGTCCGTTTGTAGGGAGCTACAATACTGGTTAAACAACATATATTTATACTGTGGTTCAGTGCTCGTTATAACACAATGAGTTATTGATATAGTGCCAAAATACAGTTTACCTAAAACCGTATTACTAATAGACTATAAAGCAATCTTACAATCGTGATTCATTTAGAGTTCAATGAGTAAGGTAACTAGGTACGTATCTGTTCTACGAAAGTCATGCTATTGCTGAAAATAATGAGGTTAGATACGTAATTGTGTTGAATAAAGGCGTAATTTTATTTAGAATCCGATTTTACTAGTCTTTTTGACATCAATTCCAAGACTAGCTGTTAAACTATACTGTTAAAGGTTAAAGTACTATTTTTTATGGTAAAGTAGGTACTCGTATATAGTAGGGTATATTAGCAAACCTAGATACTCAAGAAATAATAATTAACATATTTAGTGGATTGTGGCGTAAATTAGGAGAGGCCTACGTCCAGCAGTGGACTGCGATAGGCTCATTTGATTGATTGATTTGATATTTAGTACGTACTCGTAGATAAATATTACACCAAAAGTTTACAAATCAAGCGCTGGGACATTTCAGTTCCTATCTGCATTCAAGCTGACTCCATTTTCATTGTGTAAATACTCAAATTCAAACTACTGCTCGTTCGCTCTAACTTTGCCGCTCGGCTCCATACTAAAGTCGAATTTTTAATTAGACGAAGTAAATTGACAGCAACTAATGTCACTTCTTCATACAATGTTGCGTATTTTCTATGACGAAGTGACATTAGCTACTGTCAATTTACTTTGTCTAATTAACAATTCGGGTATACGCCTCTACGCCAACGGCAAAGTTAGAGCGAACGGGTAGTAGATCTGGTGATTCACACTGGTCTGGTTTTTCTGTGGTAGATCACTTTCATAGCTTAGGTACTACTTATGTATTAGATTCAATGTCGGTACATTCGGTACCATCTGGCATTATGATTTGCACGCTAATGAAGCCATGGGCAACGACTAGTGTGAAATGCTGTAATTCATGTACTGTTTATTGTACCCTACTTTAAATAATTTCACGAAACTTTAAAGTTAAATACTAATTAAGGTTTATTGCAGTATTTTCAAAGAATTCAGGGTGAATGCTCTACGGCACGCTTCGTGATACAATTTAACTTTAACTTTGTAGCGTTTGAAGTATTTGATATTTCAAACAACAAAATGTTTTATTTATTATGAACGTTACTAACGCGATTCTGTCACGCACGTGTCTATTATGTTAGTCAAAAGGACGACGATCGAGATCGGAAATTGATATGACTCTTATGTCACACATACATACATATTACCTATTCACACCCTTTTCCCTCCAAGGTGTAGGCAAAGATATATTGTAGGCCCACGTCCTCGCAGTTTTGTTCGGTCCCACTCCATAGTGACGGGAGGGGACTCTTGGCCTATTGCAAAATTTAGAAGCCGTAAATGTGGCGTTCAACTTAGCTTAATGACTACCATGTTAAAAGCAGTTAAGACTGATGGGTCTTCCGAAGCACATTATCGCTCGTAAATTTAAATGCTACAAACGCTTTCCCATATATTGGACCTGTTTAAAGAACACAGCATACGTCGCGTCGCCTTCGCTACGAGGGGCAATGTCACATAACGCAAATTATATTTTCTGTATCTTTTCAGAGACTTTCAACGTTTACTACAAAATATAATACGACGAACATGATAGCTGTACATAAAATTATGTCCGCATCTTTTATCATTATTATTCTTAACGAGGGCGGCAAAGAGAGCGATAAACGTCTCTTTAATCTAAAAAAAATGTCTGTCGGTAGGGAATTCCTTTGTTGTTTTTTTATTGTGATGAACGATGTACTTTATTGTAAAAGAATGGTCGATATGCTTTATCAAATTCATGCTGTGATAAGATCGAAATTAGTAGGCCAACTTTCCATTATGAATGTTCAGGTAATTACTAACTAACACCTTCCGTCGGACACAGATTACAGAATCGTGATTCATATAATAATGTATAGTAAACAGACGTAACTAATATAATAACAAAATATGACGATGTGCTCGTCACATTTGAAAAATACCAAATAGGACATGACTAAGTTGGGAATTATATTATGACACGTGCAATGAATAATAGAATGCAAATACTAAACCAACAGTAGGTGAGATTATTATTTTCTTTGGAAAAGCGATTGCTGTGTGTCAGAGAAATGATTAAACGGCTCTTTTGATTCCGGTTCTGCTATAGTGGAAACACAGCAATATGGTTTTCTATGACTATTATTTTAATATTTCCCACACATTTGTAATCTTTTTCGAGATGATGTACAATATTCTTCTGTCATCATCTTGATCACTTCAGGCGATTGACCCCCTACACCAAGACGGAGGTGAGGCCAAGGTGAGGTGACTGATAACGACGATAAGTTCTTGTCTTCTTTTTTTTTAACGTGCGGGAAAATCCTCATGGATGCTATGCCGGAGTCCTACCGACTAAAAAACCTCACGTAACGCCCAACAGCCTATGGTTGGAAGCCCCGGGCAAGCCCTCGGAAGGATGTCCCAGGACATATTCTTGTATCTTATAGAACTGTTGGCATTGATTTCAATTTTAGATCTATTGGTCTGTTTTGATCTGCTAAGGACAGCAACGACTTAGTATTATTTCGGCAATGTTGGAAGCATTGACATGTTGAAAGCAACTGTATTCTGGTCTACTTTCATCTCTGCTACTATTGCCAGTGATCTTCTTGGGGACACTCCATGCTGCAATATTTTTACTCTAAGGATAGAAAATAATACCCCTCAATTACAATTCCCCGTGACAACACTGGTGGGGCAACGGGGAAGAGTTGATTCCCTATGACACCACTGGGGGTACAACTTGGTGGTGTCACGGGGAAGGAACGCACTTTTTCTCATATCATCTTTGATGGAGGCGAATACATTGCTTCATGTCATAGTACTCGTAGTAGTCCAATTCTACAGATGACATATTCTGTTTTGAAATACTGAGTCGTAAACAAATACAAATTTAAACAAAAAAGAAACTGACATGTACATGAATCACAAGTTCATCGCATCTGTTGTTGTCAACATGACCTTGCTAGCCAGAGATACGGTGATTTTAGTTATTCAGTTTCAACGAATTGTTATACACCGTTTGTTCGTAGTCCAATCTATAAATCGATTGTGTTTGAACTTTACCGATTTATGTATAGGTATAACGAATGCTGAACAACCCTGAAACTGTCTATCTACTAATATTATAAAGAGGAAAGATTTTGTTTTTTTTTTGTTTTTTGTTTGTTTGTTTGTGTGTAACGAATAGGCTCCGAAACTACTGGACCGATTTGAAAAATTCTTTTACGGTTGGGAAGCTACACTTTTTGCGGTGAACATAGGCTATATTTTATTCTCGTATTCCCACGGGAACTGGAACTACGCGGGTGAAACCGCGTGACGTCCGCTAGTTTACCTATAAATCTGCAGGAGTCTCCAACTTTTTAGTTATTTTTGTTTAATTATTTTTGGTTAAATTGTTTACTTTTTGGAGAAAGATACCGACAGTATTATTATAGTTTCTTAAATCCGTTAAATTTCTAATATACAACATAGAGCCTCCTGCTCTGCCTTATTGAATTAAAAGTAGCCTACGTTTTATTTTAGAAATGCAATCTATCCATGTAAAACGTTTCAGCCACATCTTTGTTTGGGAGTCCTGGGGTGTACTACCGAGGGCTCCCCTGGGGCTCCCAACCGTAGGCTGTTAGGTAGGATACGTGTGGTTTTTAGTCGGTAGGAGTCCGGCATAGCATCCTTGTAGAATTTTCCTCACGTTAAAAAAATGCCATGTCTTTGTTGCGATGGAAACAATTCCTTCTAAAGTGCAATTCATTTCAGGCGTCTCGACAATTCTCAATTATAAATATTTATTGCCATTTTAATTAAGAAGCAAGGTCATTTGCTGCTAAAGTTTATGATGAAAAATTATATTCAGTAATTAGAAGCCGGGGCAATTTTGTACGATGTAATGTAATATTTTCATGGGGAGTAAGATTTTGCCGGGGTAAAAAAATAACTGATATCACTTTCAGTACCTATTTAAACAAGAAGCCGTGAGACGGTCTCACCCGACTGCCCCTCTGTGAAAGTGAGAGTTCAATCCGATTGACGTTGTCATTTTTGTTTTATTTCAAACTTTGAACGGATGATCCACGTGACCTTGTGACGTAATATAATGCAACAGAATCACAGACTACAGACACAAGTCTCGCCAATTAAGCCCCTCTGCAATCTATTTTATAGAGAGGGGCTAAAATATTTGCAGTTGTTTAAAAACTCTTTAGTCATCTTGTGCTTCTTGAAGAAATGTTAGCCTCCAATCATTTCCTACTTCGCATTGTTTTTGAATGATTTGAACGTAAGATAAGAGCTAGAGAGAAGCAGCTGTACAGAATAGGCTTGTGCTTTATTAACCAGAGAGAAACCAGCTTTCCTTGTTCTGAGTAGAAAACGTTTGGCATACCCGTTATAGGTAGTCTTGTTGCAGTAACTAAATATAGTGTGCATAAAAAAAGCAGTCACGACGCACTGTGGATTATGGTAGAACAAGAGCTGATCAAAAATACTTTTTTGAAGTGATGAAGTTAACACATAATTTTTATTTTATTGTTTAGGTTAAGAGTCAATCTTTCATATTCAAGTCATTTTTAATCCCTTATTTTATAAAATATTGAATAAAACATCATTATGTCCGGCACTTACGAATGTCTGTTGATAATACCTTGAAAGTCGTATACATTACGAGTTTAATTTTGACTATTCATTCAAAAATACTCTTCTGATGTTATATACCATTCGAGAGGCTGTTTATTACAGATTTGTAAATAGTGGGTTTTATTTTATTTCATATATAAATATTGATGCTATAAAATAATAAGTAAATTGCGGGAAAATATTGCACTTTATTAATTTCGTCTCGAGTTTTAACAGTTAGCTACGCTTGCCTACGTCATGAATTTAGTATTGTTTCGTTCATTAGTTACATATTATTAATATATCAAAAAATCATCTGCCCATATTTGCCCATTGAGATGTTATGAAGGAATATATGACGACAGATGCGAAAAAATGAAGGCAAATTTCGCAGCGCTTATTCCTATCTTTAAAGGGAAGATGCTCTTGACTATTTTTCCAAAGATAACCCTACTTATGTTATATACCATTTAAAAGAATGATTATTACAGATTTAGAAGTAGAAGTTTTTATTAAATTTGTTTACTTAAATTAGTGCATTTGAAATTTACGAAAATTGTGAGAAAATATTAGCATTAAATTTTAGTCAAAACTTTTAACAGTTACCTACTAATGCCCTCATTGTGAATTTAGTCATGTTACGTTCACTAGATACATATAAATAATATATTATAGAATTTGCTGCCCAAATTTTCCCGTTTAGCAGTAATGTAGGAAATTATTGTGACAGCAGATGCGAAAAAAATTAATGCGACTTTCAACTCACTTGATAGGTATTTAAAAGATTACCCACCGAAGTAGCTTTAAGTATTTATTTATACTTAAAGCCTATCAAAACACAGTATTTATTTATTATTATACCTACCTGAGAATTTCGATCTATAATAGGAACTGTAAGTTACTATTCTAGTACTATCTGAAGAATCTGTTTCCTGAACCAGCTTCTTCGATGAAATTATTAATACGTAGGTACTATACCTATAAAATAATGTTCGGTACAAAGTTTACTTAATCATAAAATAGCTAAAATTATAGAATGGAGTCAAGACCTGCTTCAGTGTTTAACCTATATAGATTGGAATTAAGTGCGTCGAAAATAGACTGTATTTTACGGCATCTGCGGTCACATTTTCCTTAATTACTGCTCAATGGGCAAATATGGTCAGCAGATTTTTTGATATTTTAATAATATGTAATTACTCAACGAAACAATGCTAAATTTACAACTTAGGCAAGTGTAGCTAAATGTTAAAACTCTAGGCAAAATTTATAAAGTGCAATATTATCCTGCAACTTACGTATTGTTTATAGCACCAATATCTAATCATGAAATAAAATGAAATCTACTATTTCCAAATCCGTAATAAACAGCCTTTTAAATGGTATAAGACACCAAAAGAGTATTTGTAAATAAAAAGTCAAAATGTAACTCGCAATGTATACTATTTTCGAGGAATTGCTACAAACTTTATCATCCTGTAGAATGATTGACACCATAAATTAAGAAACATAATACCTATGCTATGACCGATATACAAGATACAATCATGGTTATCCCAATTTTAAAGTCAAATAGTGAACTTTCTTTGCTTAAAGTTATTCCTGACTCCTAAAATGAAATGCAAGTAAAACCGAGAGCTAACACTAGTTCATGTTATTTTTCTATAGTTTTCCCTTTTATAAGCTTATATTTCGAAAAATAATATGTATTAGTATCTATTCATACACTTCATATTAATACAATACATAAAAATATGCCATTAATTGTATTATTTTTAAGATTTTCATCATTATTATTTTTTATTGACACTAGTACTACACTAAACTGTACAAAACGTATTTCATTAAAAGCTTTATTTAATACTATACAACTGAAAAAAAAATCAAGCTTTTATCTTAAGAATTAAAGAAGTTATTGATTTTTGATCTCAAACAGGCCTTTTTTGTCCATAGTGCGACGGTTTGTCCGTCAAACAGTTGTGACTGCTTTTTAGCCCCTCTCTATAAAAGTGCAGAGGGGCTTATGTCGAGATTTTGTCTGTAGTCTGTGACTCTGTTGCATTAAACTACGTCACTAGGTCACGTGGATCATCTGTTCAAAGTTTGAAATCAAACAAAAATGACAACGTCAATCGGATTGAACTTTCTCAATAAACGTGTTAGAGAGGGGCAGTCTGGTGAGAACGATATCACGGCTTTCTTGTTTTATGTGACAGTCAATAATAGCCAAATGAAAGTAAATACTAAGTAGTCGTGATTGCTTCTTGTATGAACTTCTTGATTTAAGCTTTCTAAGGTGTAATGGGGTTTTAGCCGTCAAGCAACGTGCTGGGTTCACCAGTGCTGGCAGCCAGAGTAGGTACGTTTTGAGGCTATTTCTAGTTCCTCCATCCAAAATAGTTTTGTTGAGCACCGCGGGTTTTTAATCGGACTCATTAATAGTCTTAGTGAAGTTTAGAGGTTTCTTCAAATGTGAAAAAAAAAGGTGTAATTACTTATTTATTGTACTTACGCCTTTGTTCACGCCTGAAGGTTTAGGCAGAGCATCCATATTTCACCGTTGCATTTCTTGTCTCACATAATAGGTGCCATATTTCTTGTTTAATAATTATAGTTAACTTTTAAACAAGAAAGCCGTGAGATCGTTCTCACTACACTGCCCATCTCTAACACGTTTATTGTGAAAGTTCAATCCGATTGACGTTGTCATTTTTGTTTTATTTCAAACTTTGAACAGATGATCACGTGACCTAGTGACTTAGTTTAATGCAACAGAGTCACAGACTACAGACAAAGTCTCGCCATAAGCCCCTCTGCACATTTTATAGAGAGGGGCTAAAATGAATAAAAAAACGGATATCCTGTGATTTTATTAGAATATAGATCTATAAGACACCATTTGATAATACATTGCAACAGCATCCCCTTCTTGTGACGTCAGAGGCACTACGATGACGTCAAGTGACACACCCGAGTGGTTATTGATGACGTCATTTTGATTACAAATGAAGGAGGGAAAGAGCCATTTGCTTAATTTATTTAGACCGATTCCCTACCAATGCAAATTACTTGGACAGTTCAGCTTGTCTGGATTTTATAAAGAAATATTGCTTTAGCAGCTAAGGAAAAATAAAAACTGTTTTTCCCAGTCCGACATCAAAAAATACATACCTACAACCTTGAAAACATTCTGGTTGGCCGATATTTTTGAATGTAGAGTCAAGAGCTATGTTTTATATATGACCGATATTTCAATTTGATTTATTATCATGATCCTCAATTCATTTTCAGATTTGCATAGGTGTAACAAGAAAGCCGTGAGATCGTTCTCACCGGACTGCCCCTCTCTAGCACGTTTATTGTGAAAGTTCAATCCGATTGGACTACTGTAAAACTAATTGATATCCAACCTATCTACATGACATTATGATGATTTAGGATTTATGAAATCGTTTAGCTGATTCGATGGGTGTGCCAGTACTTACATGAACTAAAAAAGAAAAAGTTAATCTCTTAGACCATATAACACGGGACTAGCCTTTGCGAACCACCGCATACAAAAATATTCTGCCAGTTTTCATACAAGTGAAGGGGGAAACACAAAGACATATAAAATTTCATTGCATTTAAAAATGTATTAATCGACAAACGCGTAATGGCTGTTGTGTGTTAATTGTTATTGTACAGTCAACCACAATGTAATGTACTAGTTTAATCATATAAAATGATGTACTGATGTACAGGCTTTTCATAAAGCCAAAAGACCAAATGGTCATGTGCAATGGCAGAAAACAATGCTTAAGTAAGGCGCATCCAGTGGTTAGATGATCTAAGGTTAATCTACTAGCTACATTTAACTAAGTAAATCTAAAAAAAAAGTTATACGTCTGTAGATAGATAGACTGATCTATCTACAGACGTGTGGACAGCTCATAGAAATTCATCTGCGGACGCATCTGTCAGAGTCCGCAGATGCATCCGTCTACGTGTACGGCAGCCTTAAAAACGTGTGAAAATTGTGACCTTCTTTGAACTTATTTTTCTTTTTCATCAACTAAACCGGATAAATACTTTTCCTTCTCAACAATATAACTTTTTGTTGAATAACATAATTCTTATGTGGCGGGTAATGTAGGTAAAATATTTTATGAATATCAGGTTTTGGTGCAGTTAACTATAAGAAGCGTGGAAAGGCCTTAGCGTATTCAGCAAGTCAGTACTTTTCAGCGTCGACCAAACTAACAATTTTTTTTTATACCACTAGCGTGGCAGACAAGCATACGGCCCCCCCAGATGTACCGGTGGTCACCGCAGCCTATGGACGTTCGCAACACCAGAGGCGCCACAATCGCGCTGCCGACTCTCACATGACTCACATGACATTTATTGTCATTTGTACCTTAGTTATTGACATTTGCAGTTATTGACTGCTGATATTGACCGTAGTGCATTTTAGGGTGCTATCGTTCTCATAGGAATATCTGTTTTATGGCGAATTACTCGTAATATTTTGAAACGGGATTTTTCAGCGACAGCGTAAACGAATGCGTTGCATGGGGTTCTGGATACGAATTTAGCTTTGGGCAAATAAGTAGAAGTCAAAAGGATCGAGTTATTATTAGGTAAGGTATATCTATACTAATATTATAAAGAGGAAAGATTTGTTTCTTTGTTTTTTTGCTTTTTTGTTTTTAAGCTATTGCATAGCTTCTATCGCGGGCCTTGCGTGGAGACCGAATCCAGAAATTGTGTCACGAAAACGAGTCACACTCTCGGCTACCTTCGGCCACGTTCGTGTATCTAGTCTAGCAATTCATATTTTTTTTGTTTACGTCAATTATGAACTCTGCAGTCGTTATATATTATTACTAGCTGACCCGCGCAACTTCGTTCGCGTAAGAGAGAGATAAATAGAAGGGTCCCTCATCGCTTCTATTCTTATCGCGTGGTTTTCTGTCGCGTGTATTTTTTTTTTTTATTTTTTTATACCACTAAGGTGGCAGACAAGCATACGGCCCACCAGAAGGACCGGTGGTCACCGCAGCCTATGAACGTTTGCAACACTAGAGGTGCCACACTCGCGCTGCCTGTTGTATTATTTTGGCACAACTTGGATTTTCATTAAAATGGTTATTGAAAACGAACCTAATTCTAAGCACTATCAGTAGGGTTACAGGATATTTTACTTTCCCGTGACTCTACTGGATGCCAAGAGAAATATGGGTCGACATGCAGCAGCGCCACTGGTGTTGCAAACGATGCGAATTAGTCCACTACAGTAACCAACCATCAGGTGGACCTTATTTATTTATTTATTTATTTATTTATTTATTAATATTCAGGTGCTTGATGCGCTTACAGCAAAGCCAAGTCGCACATCAAGCCATAACAATATTTATTACAATTACTATAGTATACATAAAAATAGACAAAATTAATAATTACAAATTATTCAAAGATTCAACAAATATTTACAAATTAATAAACAGTTCAGAAATAATTACAACATTGTTCATTATTATTGGATAATTATATTACAATTTATTGTTATAAAAAAGATAATTTACAAAATTAATTATTACAAATTAATTAAGTATTCAACAAATTATAATGCAGATCAAAAATAATCACCACATTGTTCATTTTTATTGGTGTAAATACTTAATTACAAATTACTAGTGAAATATCGTAAACAGATTACAATAAATAAATTAGTTTTTATATAAAATATGTCAAAGTTTGGTTCATAGGCAATCAGGGCATTGAGCATATCCAAGGCATGTCTCGTCGGTGCGTACTCAGCGGTTTTAGTTCGCGCAGCGGGAAGAGCGAACAGGGGTCGCGGCCCGTGAGCGATTCGCGGCCGTGTTCTGTACACGGTGATGAGAGAGCAACGCGCCAGTGCGATCGGATTGTCTATCTTATTGTTCAATAGCAAGTAGTAGTGGATCATTATCGAACACTTGCGTCTTACCTCTAAAGTATTAATTCCGACCATGCCACCTATAAAGAGAGATGGGTATAGATAAGGATAGTATCCATAGATCTTTAAGTATAAGAACCTTGCAAATTTCTTTTGAACTTTATCCACCATATCTATATATTTGGTTTCGTGTGGATCCCATACGACAGAATTGTATTCTAACTTACTCCTCACAAATGCGTAATATAAGCTTAGGATCGTATGTCTGTTGTCAAATCTCCTAGCCTGCCTCATGACAAAACCAAGAGATCTGTA
Organism: Miltochrista miniata; assembly: GCA_933228765.1. NCBI lineage: Eukaryota > Metazoa > Arthropoda > Insecta > Lepidoptera > Erebidae > Miltochrista > Miltochrista miniata. Next base: position 11,042,627 of record OW121765.1, read on the forward strand.
TGCTCGAGCGCACAGATCCAGAATATGCTCGTTTAGTGTTAATTTAGTGTCTAATATCAAACCCAGGTCACGAATACGTGTGACTCGCTCCAGAGGTTGTCCGTCAATACAATAGGAGTGGACTATTGGCATGTGACGACGGGTAAATGTTGACGTCTTGCATTTGGAGATATTCAGTTCAAGGTGATTGAGTTTGCTCCAAGTCACAACCCTCTCTAAATCTCTCTGGAGCGCCTCACAGTCCGCAACACTTTCCACGCCCATATAAAGTTTTACGTCGTCAGCAAACATAAGGCACGCAGCTGACCTGACGACATTCGGCAAGTCATTTACCATGATTAAGAACTGGGTAGGTCCAAGGGTACTGCCCTGACTAACACCGGAAGTGGTCATATATGGGTCAGAACGGTATACTGATAGCTGCACGTATTGTGTACGGTTCGAAAAATAACTGGAAAAAAGCTTTAATAAATTTGGAGTGAAACCTATGTTAGAAAACTTTTTAAGTAAGATATTATTTTGGCTTGGCTAAGATATTATTTAAGCTTGTCTGCCATCTTAGTAGTATAAAAAACTGGTCAAGTGCGAAGCGGACTCGCGCACAGAGGAAATAAAGTATAGATAGGATAAAGTCCCTTAAGGCCGGGGGTAGGCCTAACGACCTTGACCATACAAAACACGCGTCCTTCAGGCTAAGAAATGGAGCCATTTATAGCTTATTTTAGTTCTAACAAGCTTATAATTATACTTATTCAAAATCGAAGAAAACCAATTTAAAGGTGTATATTTTCTTTATATGATGGCATATGTTTTTCTTTCGCGTCGATAAAAAATGAAGTCATAAAATGCATTCATCTAAAAATTTGGAGGTGACTCTACGATCGATTTACACATTATGTATAAGTAACATACAATTTACAACAAAACCATACTTTGACACACATCTTGTAGATTAACAATCTATTTTTGGCTATAATTTTCCGTCTACTTATGCAGACAAAAAACGCTTTCATTTGCACCTCCTTTTAGTAATTTTCTAAACCAGTCCCCTTAATGAGTTCCAATCCGAGCAACGGTTGGCCGGTTTAATTGGTCGGAGTGGAAAGACAGAGTTCCGTACCAAAAAAACAGCAAAGCTTTACGTTTGTTGGATGGGAGCCCCCTCAATCCCCGCCCCCCCTTTTCTGATGTTAGTATTTGTTGTCATAGTGGCTACAGAAATATATCATCTGAAAGTTTCAGCTCTCTAGCTATCACGATTCCTGAGATACAGCCTCATGACGGACAGACAGACAGACGGAAAGCAAAGTCTCATAAATAGAGTCCCATTTAAGGGCACGAACCCTAAAAATCGTTACTTTGTGCGCAACTATGCCATTAATCTAATTTCAAGGTTTTAGATCTCGATCAGGTATCTAAGTCAGTTTTTATTTTTATATCAATCAAATCAGCATGTACGCTCCTGGACGTAGGCCTCTCCTAATTTACGTCCTGCGCCTTCAGCATCCAGCCTGCGACCTCTTCTATGTACTCGGTCCATCTAGCGGGCGGACCAAGTCGCGATGCCCGCTTTGGAACTCGTTTGCTCCATCTGCCGGCGTATGTCGTCTTCTGTGGCCAGCCCGCGGCACTTTACAGTATTGTTTTATATGTATAGATATAATTCTGACTAAATAAATCACAATACGTACTTTGAGCGAAGTAAATCTATATTTTTGTAAAAATTGATACCTAATGTCTTTGTTAATTGGTTTAGAGAGCATTCTCTGCTTTTGCTAAGGAATAAAATTGATATCTGAACTTCTTTCTTTCTCGTATTTCTGGATTGTGTAGGTCTTCAGACTTTCGAGGCTGAGGCAACCCGTACTAATATAGTTTCTCCTATTGTGACCAGACATTTACAGTAGATTTCATCTGCTAAATATAACGCCTCTGATCGTTTGCATTAACCCTGTATAAGTGTATATAATAAGAAAGTAAGCGAAGATAGTAATAAATACTCTGTATTATTCGGATGAACCGTGTACAAGGTGTACACGGTTCACCTAGAACTGTTTTTTCATGATTCCTAGCCAGCCATGTACAGGTTTTCATTCTCACAAATGTATTTTTGACATACATAATATCAAGGCAATTCCGCATATTGAAGGGCAAAAATCAATAAAATTTGCAGTTTTAATAAAATTATTATTAGATTTTTTTGACATTTATCAAAAATTGCGACCATCTTTTTTAAATCGAATTAAGCTGTCAAACATGACAATATGTCAAAAAAAAATTTAAAAAGTACCGACTACGGAGTATTAATATGAACTATGAGGCAAATCCCCCCTAAAATATTTTTCAACCCCATTTTAACCAGGTTAAAAGATAAATTTTAATAAAATACAAAACACGTCTCCCATTAATTCAGTTAAAGATGTTTTATGCCAAATTTGAATAAGATCGGACTAAGGAATCACGTTGTCCCATACAAACTTTGCAACCCTTGTTCACCCCCTTAGGAGCTGAATTTTTAAAAATCCCTTCTTATTGCTCGCCTACGTCACATAAGGAGCATTTGTGCGAAATTTCATGGTTCTAGACCCAGCGGTTTAGGCTGTGCGTTGATCGTCAGTCAGTCAGTTCTTGTTTTTATATATATAGATTATTATGTCAAATAATCCAAAAATTGATGCTAGTACCCAGAATCGATCTTGCGCCTTCTGCGTACCGATCCGCGTCTTAACCACTCGACCAAAGTTGAATTAAGAGTGTTGGTCGAATTTAGAGTTCATAATGTGAAATGACAATTTCGATGCTGTCAATTACATTAGTTGCTGTCAATTTACTTCGTCTAAATAAAAATTCGACTATAGGTTTAGAGGCATTCATCATCTATGTACAACAGTGAACTGTACTCGTATAATTTGTGTAAAAAGTGTTTTAAATATAAATAAACAAAGTGCATTTATTAATGTAGAAAGTCACGAAAAATAGTGAAAGAAAATGAGTGAGTACTCTATATACATACATTTTATTATTATTATCACCAATGCAGTATCATTTTTTGTTTTGTTAATTTATATATAATACTGCTATAAAGATAACCAAACCCGGGAGTACGTTCCCATGGGAAGCGGGAAGAAAATTTCACGCTGACGTAGCCGCGAGCGCCATCTATCCCATACCTATGTACTTTAAACGTGTCATAAAAGTCACAACAATACCATACATGCATATTTCAAAGAATGTCTATTATTACCATAAAATTTGTAAAAATAGTTTTTAAGTAGAAAGAAGAAACCTATTGTTTTATCTTTTAACTAGCTGACCCTCGCAACTTTGTTTACGTCACACAAGGTCTATGAAATTAGAGGTATTTATTAATCATACTCATCAAGTAGCGTGTAAATCTGCCCTGTATGCTATATCAAAATAGAGCTTAATGGTTAAAACTATTCCTCAGTATAGAATTTTCCTCAGTATAAACAATTTACATACAAACACCGGCGTGTTAGAATTTTATTACATGTATCAATGTAGTAGACGTAACGTGTATAAAATGACATCAATCAAATGTCATCAATATTCTGAAAAAGAAATTAAAAATAGAGTTCACAAACTCTTTTGAAAATACATACTGTACCTACCTTAGAGGATCGTTATGAAGATAACAGGATAGTTAACAACCATCCATAGAAAATAGATGGTATAATGCTGAATACCGCAAAGAACAATCGGCGCGGCATAGAATGGGGCCTATACTGATATCCTGGAGGATATTAATGATGCCGATGTCCTGTGCCTGCTGAGGCACACACACGCCGTCATGCATGTCTGCAGGACAACGTGCAGGACAACGTGCAGGACAACGAGCAGGATGAGGCAGCGAATGGCTGGACTGAAATTAAAATCGACAGACGCAAGAGATGTGGTGGAGGCACTAATTCACGTACCTCGGGAGTGTCGTGTCAGAAACTGATGGAATAGAAGAGTGCCCTACATCATTTCGAGTCTCGCCAAGGCCAGAATAACCTTTACATAGCTGCGCCCCGTAGGCAGTTGCGAAAATAGACACGAAGAGTGAAACTCAAAACAAAGTAAACGTTAAAACTGTACTGCTAACTGCTATACGGATGCGAGACATGGAAGGTCACTAAAGTAAAGACATTTCGCACCAGCTACCAGCTATAAGTCTTCGTCAAACGCTGCCTCCAATGGATCCTCGGTACATATGGGCCCGAGAACATCACGAACGTAAGACTATTGGAACGCTGCAGTGAGACCCCAACAGATCAAACGTCGGAAGTGTAGCTGCTGCGCTGGATTGGACACACGCTGCAAAGGGACCATGAATCACATCATACCAAGGCAAGCCTTACTGAAACTACTGGTAGGCTTTCAAAAACTGTTCGATAGTAAGTAGGTACATTTATTGATAGTGGCTATAGGCTACATAACATAATGCGAAGATTAATAGGAGTGGTGCAGCAATGAGGAATGTTTCGAAAACGGAAAACATTTAATCGTTATAAGAGTATCCGTTGCGCCTCTGCGTAAATGGTTGAAGTTACATAAAAATAATTTATTACAAAATAATTGTTCTTCTTAAAAAGTTCTAAAACAAAATTCCAAAAGCCCAAATGTCCACAGTCAAGTAGGCACTTGGTACTTTACTTTGTTGAACATAGGCCTTAAAATCTTACTTCTTACTAATATTATAAATGCGAAAGTTTGTGAGTGTGGATGTTTGTTACTCTTTCACGCTCAAACCGCTGAACGGATCGGGCTGAAATTTGGTACGGAGATACATTATAGTCTGGAATAACACATAGGCTACCTTTTATCCCGGGAATAACTTCCCGCGGTAACAAATTTTACGCAGGCGAAGCTGCGGGCATCAGCTAGTATTCTTATATAGAAATAATTATACTAGCATAGTTGGTAAAAAATGCTATGTAATAGCTTTACCGCGGCAGTCCCCGAGTGCCACACGTCTTTTTTTTTTTGTTTGTTTGTTTGTAACGAATAGGCTCCGGAACTACTATACCGATTTGAAAAATTCTTTCACTGTTGGGAAGCTACACGCTTTGCGGTGAACATAGGCTATATTTTATTCCCGTATTCCCACGGGAACGGGAACTACGCGGGTGAAACCGCGTGACGTCCGCTAGTACCTTATAAAGACTAGATATTATATTGCAAATAGGTTATTATAATTTCTCTTTCTATAACGATAAAAGGATGAAAAGCATTTATTTTGTACTCATACAGAGGCAAACAACAACTTCAATATCAGTAAAATCACGGCACACGGCATTCCACTGACCTTTTTCGTGAGTGCCAGCACTAACCCATTTAGAATGATGATAATTATCACGGAACACCCACAATTGTACTGTGACGTCACAATCTCCTTTGATGTGCTAATTCTCTCGCTATATCCCAAAACAAAGTGTATTACTCTATAGCTATTTGTTGAGGTAATTCATTGACCTTGTGAAATATTTCTGGTATTATATAGTTAGTTTTTTTGTTATGATTTACAATGGACCGATACATTTTAGATGTTTGTGTAGAATGTAGATGAACATGGTAATGAGGAAAGAATGTAGAGAACAGAACTCGTGTGACGAACGTATCTAGGTGTTAATCTGAATGTATTTTATGATAAACTAGCTGACCCGCGCTTTATTTATATTTCAGCTCGGCTTTTCCGTAGGCACTATAATATGCATAATGTGCATTATACCCATAAACCTTCCTCTTGAATCACTCTATCTATTGCTGAAAATTAAATTAAAATCCGTCGAGTAGTTTAAAAGATCTTAATCGCACAGAGAAAGCGTTTCCATTTTACTATGTCAAGATAAATGTTATTTTTCAAGTGCTAATCTCTGTTGCATTCGTTGCCCCCCGACCACCCCTCCCACCTTAGTGCCCAATGACGTCTTTAAATAAATGAGGCACTAGAAAAACTATTGCGCTATCAAAGTACAAATAATGTTCTGTAATGTATGTATAGCCCGCTCTAAGTTTGCCGCTGGCGTAGAGGCTGGTCATAGACTATTTTATAGTCTTTGAGGCTGGTGTAGAGTTGTAAGTGACTCTGAGGAGGCGACCGGCAAACTTCGAGCGAACGGGTAGTACTTGTCTATTTGTAGTGCATCTGGTGTTGCACACGTCCACAGGCTAAGGTGACCTTTTTCCATCAGGTAGGCCGTAAGCTTCTCTGCCACCTCAGTAGTATAAAAAAAGTTATCTGTTCTAACAATTTAATTTCATCTTGATTATAGATTGTTTCGTTAGTTAGGTGCATAATGCATAAAGATTTTAGTATGAACAATGGTTTCGATTATAATTATCGCTGGAATTTTAATGGAAATAGCAAATAACTAAGTTGAATAATCTGATTATATCTTAGTTTCTATTGTATTTTCTTATACTCTCTGTATTACCACAGTATAAAAATAACTTTGTCTGTCGGCTGTAGTATTATATTGAGTAGTTTTTACGTGAAAATCCCGCACAAATGTCATGCAATCTCTTCCTTCATATAGGTAGGATGTTCCAGAACACCTTGGTTTTGAATAAATAAATTTACTTACTACAATAAATTAAAAGAAACAACTTAAGAGTATCAACATCGCTATTATTTTAGATCTTATATGAAACCATTTCCTTCACGTTTAACTTAAGTGTAATATTGTCATTTGAATAAGTCTTTAAATATCTTAGAACTCCAGCTGACACCATAATTCATCTTAGCGGTTTTCAAATTGCTTCCAAACTATCTTGGATTTGGAAAAAAGGGTCGGCTATTGTTGATTTTGAAATTAGGTCCGTATTTCTTTTCGATTGTGTTATAAATATCAAAACACATCCTTTAAGTGTGACCAGTGTAATTTTATCAGTTGAATGAAAAGCGACTCTTTATACTGTTTTGAAACTTATTTCCAGTATATCTTTGCTAATTGCCCCCACATCTTAATAGTTTTTGAATTAGGTCTTCCGCAGGAAGATGTCAATAATAAAGTACTGATGTAAAATGTTCATACCTACTTATACGATCAATACAAAGGATAATAGATATAAACTATAACTTATAATAAGTTTATTATCAAAGAAAGGACCCGCATTGTGTAAGAACACCATGGCAGCCAAGTATAAACATTGTTCATAAATGTACGGTAAATGTTGAATAAAGACATCATTATAATCTAGTATAATACATACATACATATAACATTTATATGAAAAAAAAAAAATCTTAGGTCGACTGCTGGTCTAAGGGTGACGCTGACTGCAAAGCGTGACTGCTAACCTTGTTTATGCTGTGGCCTACTTAGTGCCTAGAAGCTTGTACTTACGTGAGTAAAAAGTGTCGAATGAAAACAAGCGCTACAATAAATATTATAAGAAATAACCTAAGAGTATCATCATCAACATAGCTATTATTTAAAATCTTGTTGCTGGTTATCGTATCAATATCATCAATACATAGGTATAATAAAATCGTAACAGGTCGCTGTCTGTACATGGGAGATAAATAGGAAAAAATATTATGGGGGGGCTTTATGAACGCAAATAATGGAATAGAACCCAAAACAATGATTTTTAGAATTTTTGTCTGTTTGTCTGTACGTTTGTGCACGCTAATCTCAGCAACCGCTCAACTGATTGCAATGCGGTTCTTTATTACGTTGCGGTTTGCTTCACTTAACATTTAGTGTTTGTTTCATGTCAATCGGTTCATAAATAAAAAAGTTATATCAATCTAAAGAAAATGCAGCGTACGAAGTCGCGGGCTACAGCTAGTAGATAATATTTATAGATCTTTCAACGTTTTTCCAATGGACCGTAAAGTAAGTGTATTTGAGAGGAAAGAGATTAAATTACAAAATTCGAGCTTCACGCCAAAGCCTGTATAATATATACTTAAGGGCCGAATGCCAGAGGGCATTAGGTATTTTTACCACCTCACCTCACCGCGGGCTATACCCCCGTAGCATGCGATCGACATGAACTCATTTGACCCCAAGCATTTTGTTTGGACGTTGCCAGTTGGTGCAATTGGACGTTGACAGTTGGTGCAGCGTGTATTTCATGCCGCACGTTTTGTACCACCAAATAAATTACAACAGAAGTATAAGTTTATCAAACCTTTATAAGACATTTTATTTAGTAAGTGCCTGTTAGCAGGTATATTCAAAATGGGGTTGTAAGAAACCTTTCCTTATTTTTAACCGACTTCAAAAAAGGAGGAGGTTCTACATTCGTCTGTATGTTTTTATGTATGTTCACTGATATTTCCGTCAATTATAGACGGATTTAATTCTTTTTTCTTTTCTTCAATAGGGTTTACTTCTGAGGTAGTCCCATTTTTACCAGGTCAGGATCTGATGACGGGATCCAGGAGAAATCGAGGGCAACCACCGAAAATTGTAGGGACAACTAGTGCGTTTGGTAACTTTTTAATGAAGTGCTTTACAGTGGGCGCACACTAGGCGACAGTCACGGCGACATGTCGCGGCGACATGTCGCGGCGACATGTCGCGGCGACTTGTCACGCAGTGTACGCCTGCGGCCTGCATCGGGCGACTTGACGCCGTGACAGACGTTGTGCAAGGAACACGTTGTCCAAAGCTGTCGCTGGGCGACTGTCGCCGTGTAGCCGCGACAATAGCGCGACAGACGCGAAGACTCCCCTTGCTTGTCTCGGAGTCGCGGCGACATGTCGCCTAGTGTGCGGAGCTTAGAACAAAATGTATGTAATTTGGCGCCCACAGCTTGTCGCCGTGACAAGACGCCTAGTGTGCGCCCACTGTTAATGTACTACAATTTAATGAAGGTCAGGAGTCGATCTGATGATGGAACCGAAAGACAGTCGAGGGAATTATTTAATGATTTACAGCACGTACCTTGTGTTTGGGCTTGATTGATTTGTATTGATAAGAACTTTACACCTAGATAGATATACTTTTCGGTCCACCCGTCACTTAAAATGATGATCAAAAAATTTTTAGTAATAAATAGAACTGACTTTAAAAAAATTCTGAAAAATAAAATTTACATAGCACAAAGTAATAATATGTATTTTGATTTATCAGATTGTATTCAATATGATATTGAAGTTGGTGCCATTAATAATAAATAATACCTACCTCAACCTATGGGTTTACTTGGCGCCGACTTCAATATGATATTGAATAAAATATGAAAAATCAAAATACATTTATCTTTGTGCCAAGTAAATTTAATTTTTCAGGATTTCTTTGAAGTCGGTTCTATTTTTTACTACTTTTTTTTTATCATCATTTTAATTGTGAGACGAGCCGAGAAAAGATAATAAGAAAAAAATCCGTCAATAATTTATGAAATCAATTCGAGCAGTCTTCGAAGAGGTAAGCATAGGTATAACATAAGTAGCAAAAAATAATAGAATGCATCTTGTGAGTAAAATAATGCGTTTATTTATTTTACATTATAATATGAATAAGACAAGTAACACGCACGCCGCATGTTAGCTTAGACCTGTGTTACAAAATACAACCAATGATAGATGGCGCTGACACCAACATAGTCAATTTGAAGTCAATTTTAAGTCTATTTGAAGACCCTACCCCTAGTTAATATTTGTGCAAAATTTTAATCAAAAATATTGAGTACTTTTCGAGATCCTTCCGGACAAAGCAAAATTAACAGACAAACAGACAAAAAAATTCTAACTACATTTTCGACTTCGGTATCCTGTGTAGAACCCCCCGCGAGTATTTTTTTAAATATGTTTAACTAGCTGACCCGCGCAACTTCGTTTGCGTGATAAATGAAGAACCGCTCGACGGATTTTGTGCAAACTTCACATAAACCATCTACTAAATAGTCCGAACAAAGCCTAAACATTTGGTTTGGATAGTTCAGCCCGTTCTTAAGTTATAAAATTACAACGAAAAGTGGCATTGATTTTTATATATATAGATGTACAGTTTTGACTTTAGATGTTTTTATTATATGTATATAGACTAGGAACTTAGGTTGCCTAGAAAGTTTTCAAAAACCTATTCTTAGTCTCCCGCAGGCTGGATCCCGCAGGTGGCCCCTTCCGAGGTCCGTGGAAGCACAAGGGATATAAACCCTTGTTTGCAAAACTAAAGGATTGAATTGAGTACTTAAATCAGAAAAATAATAAATATTTATGGGGGACTTCCATACAACAAACGTGATTTTCTTTTGGCTTTTTTTATTAATAACGGCAACAAGTACACACTTGAAATGAACGCCGCAGACGTGTCTTCGCCCAAGACTATCGGTCTCCATAACCAGGGGCCTGAAGACGGTGAGGGGGCTGCTCACCGTCCTTACAGAAGCAGGCCCATGACGGCAGCGTGACGTGAGGGATTTATGCATACCCCCTTCAGAAGCGGGATCACATCCGAAACACCCAAAGACGCAGGATTGCACCCGAACCTACCCCTAGACGAGGCCGCAGTGGCGGCCGTGGGTCTGTTGGGAGTCCTAGGACATCCTTCCGAGGGCTTACCCTGGGCTCCCAACCATAGGCTGTTGAGCGTAACGTGAGGTTTTTAGTCGGTAGGAGTCCGGCATAGCATCCATGAGGATTTTCTCTCACGTTAAAAAGAAAAAAATATTATGCACTTTTTCAAACATTCATATTTACTAAGAAAGTAACGATTATTACACTCAAAATTAAAGTATGAAAGTACCTACGAGTACTAGGTACTTACGATTCACGTGTATCTTTTTTTGCAAATGAACCACCGTTCAATCTCGGAATCGATGAGCTGGAAAAAAAAAGACTTTGAGGGTACACTACAACGAAACGGCTAGACTACAACGAAAAATAAAACTACACGTTTATTCTTTTATGTCGGTAGTGGGTAGGTACTACTGTTATAATTTATACAGTGTAGCAATAACAACGTGAATCTACTATTATACTCTAAGCGTCAAACATTATATTATTTACTACCCGTTCGCGCTAAGGTTGCCGCTGGCGGACAGGATGGTGTACAGGCGTAGTATGGGATGCGAAAGGCAAACTTAGAGCGAACGGGCAATACGTTGATTGTTCAGGCATAGTAAAAAGAGAATATTTTATACCTAGTAGTTACTGTGGTTTAGGTAAATACTATCCCTCTTCTTAACGTAAGGTCCCAAGCAACTTTGGGGCACCGAGTTCATTTCTCACAGTCATTCATTACCAAAAACAGCCGTGATCTAACTTACTTGGTCTTTGCTAAGTGACACCTACCTGTACCTACGTAGAAGAGGACTGGAATGGGAGATCTCTAAGCCTATATGAGTACCTACGTTTAGCTACTGTACTGCCTCTTCAGCAGGTAGCAAAATAATGGCAGCTGTTGGCTTCAGTCGCTTCGCTCAGCATCAACCTTATAATTTCATCATGCCCGTCAGTGAATTATTTGGTTGTGTATTTTTATAAATATAATAAAGATAAAACAATACTTGTAGGAACTTACCATACTTGCCGTCGTAGTAGCCGCAATTGACATCTGGGCATTTTATTTCTCTTGGCTTTTTTACCCATATTTACTGAGTACCTAGTCACTAATCACTATATTACACGATATTTATTTATTTATACACAATAACTTACTTATCCTAATATTTACAAATAAAAACAAAATAATATTTACAGATTTCTGCAACTACTTCTAATTAAAACGATCACGGATGACAGAGCGACACAGGTCCTACCCAGAACAGCCCTGTCAGGCGTATGAAGTGATTGAAGTGTACGCTAAATGCCTAATTGTTCTAGATTCTACACTTTTTATCATTGTTTTAAAATCTGAGGTGTTTAAAAAATAAATAATAGCATGAATATTGTTCATAAGATCAATATCTTTAATATAGACATGTGTTTATATAAAATAAACAAGTATATTTTGAGTAATAACAACATTCATCTTTGAAATTTTTGCACATTTCCAGTTTTTCGAGAACGATTTTTATCATATAAAGTTTTATTAATCGTGTTTTAAAAATTAAAGGAAGCAAGAGCATCTATTAAACTATAGTAATACATTTTTATCAGATCAAATCAAAGAATATTTCCTACTATAAAGATCGCTTCAAAATGGGTCGATTTTGGTCGATTTCGGAAATACTAGCCTTAAAGGGGACCCTCGAATCAAAGCGTAACATTTTCTATAGCAATATACATTCACAGCCGGAATAAACTCCCAAAATAACCATCGTTGCGTAGACGAGTCGATGGAACAGTCTATCTATTGCGGCTAGTACATCTCTACAGTAGTATGTGTATGGCAAGGGGAGCGGCATGGTGACGTCACATGGCTAATGGACCGTCCTCGGGTGTGGTCGCCATGGGGATGACGACCGTGAAAAAAATCAGTAGCGCCGACGCGTGTGGTATTTCACCCTGAAACATAGCCCTGATATAAATTACTGTGATTACTAATAGTTTCAGTATTTTAATTACACGCTTTGAACACAGAAAACTGATGGCATTTGATATGAAAATGCGTGATAGTTAATGACATTGTATGTATAGTCGCATTTTAATAAGGTTTTATTGGGAGTGGACTTTGTAGGTCTAGGCTCGCTCATGAGTCATGTTGGCAGCTTTTGCCTGTTGTGTTGTGTTGGGGACTATTACATCTCTATTTCAATCTTATTTTAAGTGTCACAGTGTGAATCGGAACGGGTCTCCATCAGAATATTAGTGTTCTTTTCTCTATTCAGACTTCTTTCTTTTACTTTACATACTTTTTAAGCTATTGCATAGCTTCTATCGCGGGCCTTGCGTGGAGACCGAATCCAGAAATTATGTCACGAAAACGAATCACACTGTCGGCTACCTTCGGCCACGTTCGTATATCTCGTTTCGCACTTCATATTTTTTTTGTTTACGTCAATTATGAACTCTGCAGTCGTTATATATTATTATATTATTATGTCAAATAATCCAAAAATTGATGCTTGTACCCAGAATCGATCTTGCGCCTTCTGCGTACCGATCCGCGTCTTAACCACTCGACCAAAGTTGAATTAAGAGTACTGGTCGAATTTAGAGTTCTTAATGTGAAATGACATTTTCAATGCTGTCAATTACATTAGTTGCTGTCAATTTACTTCGTCTAAATAAAAATTCGACTATAGGTGTACCTATAGGTATTCATCATCTATGTACAACAGTGAACTGAACTCGTATAATTTGTGTAAAAAGTGTTTTAAATATGAATAAACAAAGTGCATTTATTAATGAAGAAAGTCACAAAAAATAGTGATAGAAAATGAGTGAGTACTCTATAAACATACATTTTATTATTATTATCACCAATGCAGTATTATTTTTTGTTTTGTTAATTTATATATAATACTGCTATAAAGATAACCAAACCCGGGAGTACGTTTCCATGGGAAGCGGGAAGAAAATTTCACGCTGACGTAGCCGTGAGCGCCATCTATCCCATACCTATGCACTTTAAACGTGTCATAAAAGTCACAACAATACCATACATGCATATTTCAAAGAATGTCTATTATTACCATAAAATTTGTAAAAATAGTTTTTAAGTAGATAAGAAGAAACCTATTGTTTTATCTTTTAACTAGCTGACCCTCGCAACTTTGTTTACGTCACACAAGGTCTATGAAATTAGAGGTATTTATTAATCATACTCATCAAGTAGCGTGTGAATCTGCCCTGTTTGCTTAATCAAAATAGAGCTTAATGGTTAAAGGTATTCCTCAGTATAGAATTTTCCTCAGTATAAACAATTTACATACAAACACCGTTAGAATTTTATTAGATGTATCAATGTAGTAGACGTAACCCCCTTTTGAGCGAAGTACCTAAATTGCACGATGCCTCGGAAGCAAATTGCCTAAAGTCAATGTCTAAAACACAGGATGCCTATAACGCTTTAATGTCTATAGGGTTTTAATGCCCACGAAGCAAAATGCCTTTGTTGTTTAATGTCTACAAAGTATAATGCCGGTGCTTGTTAATTGCCTACAAAGCATGACTCCAATTTTATACATCAAAAATCTATTTGCTAAAATATGACACATATTCCGACTCTTTAGTTTTAATTACTTTATTACTGGAACACTTCAAACTCATATTTCATTCGATCATTGAATAACAATCAAATGAATGTCCCGTACCTTGTATTGTGCTGGCAATCTTCATTTTAGGCATTTATATTCTTAGGCATTGAAAATTGTTGCCAAAGTACATTGTAGGCAAATTAAGTTTTTAGGCATCGTGCAATTTAGGTACTTCGAGTTTCAGGTACTTCGCGTTTTAGGTAGTAATGCAGCGGTGGCATCGTGCAATTTAGGTACTTCGCTCAAAAGGGGACGTAACGTGTATAAAATGACATCAATCAAATGTCATCAATATTCTGAAAAAGAAATTAAAAATAGAGTTCACAAACTCTTTTGAAAATACATACTGTACCTACCTTAGAGGATCGTTATGAAGATAACAGGATAGTTAACAACCATCCATAGAAAATAGATGGTATAATGCTGAATACCGCAAAGAACAATCGGCGCGGCATAGAATGGGGCCTATACTGATATCCTGGAGGATTTAAATGATGCCGATGTCCTGTGCCTGCTAAGGCACACACACGCCGTCATGCATGTCTGCAGGACAACGTGCAGGACAACGAGCAGGATGAGGCAGCGAATGGCTGGACTGAAATTAAAATCGACAGACGCAAGAGATGTGGTGGAGGCACTAATTCACGTACCTCGGGAGTGTCGTATCAGAAACTGATGGGATAGAAGAGTACCCTACATCAATTTGAGTCTCGCCAAGGCCAGAACAACCTTTACCCAGCTGCGCCCCGTAGGCAGTTGCGAAAATGGACACGAAGAGTGAAACTCAAAACAAAGTAAACGTTAAAACTGTACTGCTAACTGCTATACGGATGCGAGACATGGAAGGTCACTAAAGACATTTCGCACCAGCTACCAGCTATAAGTCTTCGTCAAACGCTGCCTCCAATGGATCCTCGGTACTTACGGGCCCGAGAACATCACGAACGTAAGAGTATTGGAACGCTGCAATGAGACCCCTATCCACCAACAGATCAAACGTCGGAAGTGTAGCTGCTGCGCTGGATTGGACACACGCTGCAAAGGGACCATGATCACATCATACCAAGGCAAGCCTTACTGAAACTACTGGTAGGGTTTCAAAAACTGTTCGATAGTAAGTAGGTACATTTATTGATAGTGGCTATAGGCTACTTAGCATAATGCTAAGATTAATAGGAGCGGTGCAGCAATGAGGAATGTTTCGAAAACGGAAAACATTTAATCGTTATAAGAGTATCCGTTGCGCCTCTGCGTAAATGGTTGAAGTTACATAAAAATAATTTATTACAAAATAATTGTTCTTCTTAAAAAGTTCTAAAACAAAATACCTATTAAGCTATTGCATAGCTTCTATCGCGGGCCTTGCGTGGAGACCGAATCCAGAAATTGAGTCACGAAAATAAATCACACTCTTGGCTACCTTCGGCCACGCTCGGCCACGTTCGTGTATCTCGCACTTCATATACCAACGTGTACACGTGAGCGTTTGCATAACGTGTACCTATGTATATGAAGTGAAGTAGGGTGAAGTGGGGTGGGCTGAGGTGTGTAGGGTGGGGTGAAGTGAAGTGGGGTGTGGTGAGGTGAATTGGTGTGAGGTGGGTGGGGTGAGGTTGATGGAGTGGAATTTTGGCCTTTTGGACTTTGGCCTTTGGGACTTTTGGACTTTTGGCTTTTTGGACTTTAGGACTTTTGGACTTTTGGACTTTTGGACTTTTGTACTTTTGGACTTTTGGCCTTTTGGGCTTTAGGAATTTGGTTTTTTGGACTTTTGAACTTTTGGACTTTTGGACTTTTGGACTTTTGAACTTTTGGACTTTTGGACTTTTGACCAAAAGTCCAATAGTACAAAAGTCCAAAAGTCAAGTCAAAAGTCAAAAAAACATTTATTTCGCATAATCCTAATACATAGGCACTTGCGACACGTCAATGAATACAATGCAAATAGTACCACCAGTTCGGAACGCGGCCCGCTTGAGAAGAACTGGCAAGAAACTCGGCGTGCTATTCTTTTTGTGCACTACATATTTACAATAAGTAGATACTATAAACTAAAACTCCATCAGTAGTGCAAGCAGATCACTTCCAGGCTTCCTTATCAATCAAATAATCGTCAATTGTATAGTAGCCCCTGCAGAATTGTATAGTAGCCCTGCAAAAGGCCAATAGGCCTAAATTCCAAAAGCCCAAATGTCCACAGTCAAGTAGGTACTTGGTACTTTACTTTGTTGAACATAGGCCTTATAATCTTACTTCTTACTAATATTATAAATGCGAAAGTTTGTGAGTGTGGATGTTTGTTACTCTTTCACGCTCAAACCGCTGAACGGATCGGGCTGAAATTTGGTACAGAGATACATTATAGTCTGGAATAACACATAGGCTACCTTTTATCCCGGGAATAACTTCCCGCGGTAACAAATTTTACGCGGGCGAAGCTGCGGGCATCAGCTAGTATTCTTATATAGAAATAATTATACTAGCATAGTTGGTAAAAA
The DNA here is from genome assembly GCA_933228765.1 of Miltochrista miniata. Lineage (NCBI taxonomy): Eukaryota > Metazoa > Arthropoda > Insecta > Lepidoptera > Erebidae > Miltochrista > Miltochrista miniata. Next base: position 11,059,228 of record OW121765.1, read on the forward strand.
ATGCTATGTAATAGCTTTACCGCGGCAGTCCCCGAGTGCCACACGTCTTTTTTTATTTTATTTTACTTTACATACAGCCTGCTGAAATGTAGTTCGTTTCACACTGTGGGAGTTGAAACGAAGATTGAAAAAACATTGCTTTCCATTGTAGATTTCAGCGATAGTATCTATTCTATCTATCATCTTTCGGGTAAAATGTTAATACGATTTCCATACAGATAAGGTTGGTTACTGAGATCTTGGTCCGTTGTCCGTCCCACAGATCACGAAAAAGAATGGCCTGATACGGAAACACTGAGTAGGCTCTTGAGCACTGCGTAACGCTCATAAAAAGAAGGAACAAATTAAAATCGAGTTGTAAAACTTTATTACCATAAGTATTGTAAATACAATATCTATAATGTGTGTGCGTGCAACAAACGACAGTGCTATTTTGCATGATGTCCTTACAACTTCCGCTTTAGTATCTTCATTATCATGTACTTATTAACTTTTATTGGCTATGTATTGGCTTTATTTTTAGCTATTGTTAGACTACCCTCTGATCTTGTCCTGGGACATCCTTCCGAGGGCTAGCCCGGGACTCCCAACCATAGGCTGTTGGGCGTAACGTGAGGTTTTTTAGTCGGCAAGAGTCCGGCATAGCATCCATAAGGATTTTCCCTCACGTTAAAAAAAACAGACCTCTGATCTTCCGGATGTTTGGGTCACTTGCATGGACAAAAATGCATACATATTTGAATTTAAAACAGGTATTTCTATATCTTATAAAAAATACCTGTTTTAAAATTCAAAATAATTATACCAAAAGCGTGAAAAGGATCACTTTATTTTTTTTTTCATCGTGAATGAAGTTTGTACACTAATTTCTTACCTAACCTCCTTTTCGTGTAGGTATAATTTGTGCGTTTGGTTAGCTCATTATCGAGTCTGCGTTATGTACGTTTGTAAGTGTTATCTCATAAAGTTATTTGTGTAGCAGATACTTACACTTCTTATTGAAATAAAACCATTTGCTTTGTTACACTGCAAATATTTTCATATAATTTATATGGAAGTGTTAGTATGTAATAAGAAAATGTGCTGATTTAGGTACTCATTGAAGTGCGATTTATGTGTTGAGCTTGAATATTGAAAGAATGACACCTCAGTCTATAGAAACACTGAGGTATTACATTACGAAATTGATACAGTTGACCTTATTGACAACTAGCGGACGTCACGCGGTTCCACCCGCGTAGTTCCCGTTCCCGTGGGAATAGGGGAATAAAATATAGCCTATGTTCACCGCAAAGAGTGTAGCTTCCCAACAGTGAAAGAATTTTTCAAATCGGTCCAGTAGTTCCGGAGCCTATTCGTTACAAACAAACAAACAAAAAAACAAAATTACAATATTAGTATAGATGTAGGTTAGGTACTCTAAAACATTATGTACATACATAAAGGACTCAAGTTTGCATTAATAGTAATTCACAGTTCTATTATGAATACCTACCTTGTTTATTCAATACTCCAGAGTCGCGTACAAAATCTAATGTTTTCTTATCTCGATCTCGTGAGAAGTAGCTAGGTTAGGCTTCTGGAGGCAAGACCGCAATCAAAGTCTGTTGCGTGGAAACTCTGGAATATCCTTCCAAGGGTCCCCCATGCCGCCAGCGCGACAATTACGTAAAGTTCTGTGGTTTTAGTCAGTTCGATTCCAGCGTAACGTCTGTCGGGTTTTTGTACGTGTTCATAGAAATTTCAATCGCTTTAAAAAACTTTGATCTACGTTTTTGAAAGCGATTGATATTTCTCTCTTTCCTGGTTCGGAAATAAGTGTGTTGAGTTTTAAAGAAAACAAATACATATTAGTCACAGCAATATTACTAGACTACAAAATTAATACTTATAAATCGTCTGGCCACACAAAATTGCTTAAAATAAAGCCTTCTACGGCAATGTAACTAACAACAAGCAACGTAGGTTATGTAGGTCGCCAAACAAAAGCCTCAATCACCCTTCTTATTGTCTCAAATATGGGTCATTGACAAATTGACACGAACCTACATTGCGCCAGTGGAAATTCAGAGCTCTATAAGGATGTCAATATTTACATACGGTATTATCTTACCCTATATTAAATAGGGTCACTTAATATGTAATAGGTAGGGTACAAAAAGTTAATTGGTCTACTGTACTTATTAACCGACCTCCGTCGCTGATGGATGACCTATTTTGATATTTTTTTTTTGTATATTTGAACTGGTCATCGTATTCAAAAAATAGTAAAAGTAAGTTTAATTAGGTGACTAATTTATGATTCTTTTTTACGCGAGGGAAAAACCTCATGGATGCTAGGCCGACTTCTACCGACTAAACACCTCACGTATCCCGCCTAACAGCCTATGGTTGGAAGCCCCGGGTAAGCCCTCGGAAGGATACCCCAGGACTCCTACTTTATGGTATATCCATTTCAGCGTCAGCGTTTCTGTGCTTCGGAACGCATATTAAGCTGTTAGTCCCGGTTGCCTTATGGGAGGCTTGAAAATTTCAACAGCAGTTGCCATATACTGCGCCTGGCCTTCTCAATACATCAGCAGAGCTCACCCACCTGCCACCTCGCCCACCTGGTTACCACTTATGGAACCACATAACTAGCGAAATGTGGACGTATAGCATGCCTCTTGAGGCGTGAATTTCAACAGCAGTAGCCACATTCTGCGCCTGTCCTTGTCAATACATCAGTAGAGCTTACCCGCCTGCCACGTCATCTACCTGGTTACATCTTATGGAACCACATAACTATTGAAATGTGGACGTATAGCATGCCTCTGGAGGCGTGAATTTCCACCGCAGTTGCCACATACTGTGCCTGTCCTTCTCAATACACCAGTAGAGCTTACCCACCTGCCACCTCACCTACCTGGTTACCACTTATGGAACCACATAACTAGTGAAATGTGGACGTATAGCATGCCTCTTGAGGCGTGAATTTCAACGGCAGTTGCCACATACTGCGACTGTCCTTCTCAATACACCATTAGAGCTTACCCACCTGCCACCTCACCTACCTGGTTACCACTTATGGAACCACATAACTAGTGAAATGTGGACGTATAGCATGCCTCTTGAGGCGTGAATTTCAACGGCAGTTGCCACATACTGCGACTGTCCTTCTCAATACACCAGTAGAGCTTACCCACCTGCCACCTCACCTACCTGGTTACCACTTATGGAACCACATAACTAGTGAAATGTGGACGATAGCATGCCTCTTTAATATCTACATAGATAAAGGCGTGATTACATGTATGTATACTGAATATAATGCTGAAGAAATCGTGTACATACATCCTCTACTAGTCTATCTATAAATCTTGCGTTTAGCTATGTATTATTTTTAAACATACCGTTAAAAATGTTAATATAAACTATAGCTGAACTTACACAATACAGCTTCAGGTTGTTATGAAATTCATATTTGCTCGCATTCCTTGAAACACCGTTACATTATTACACACATTGTAGATGGATAATTGGAGACTGTTAGCTGCATCACAGTCTCATAGAAATTATAACTGCATTTTTAATTTGCTGCATGTTTGAAATACTTATCATCGTTATATTTTTTAATTTCTCTTCATGGCCGTCGCGTCTAGGGAATGTAATCCCGCAACAAAACAGTAATCCCGGTATTTGCGGGACTGAGAGATCTCAGTCCCGCGGGATCCCGGTATTTGCGGGATCCCGCATATTTCTGAAAGACATTGAGAAAATAATAGAATGTTGTATCATACATGCATCTAAAACTGAAAAATACACGCCTTAATTCCCGAAAGGGTAGGCAGAGGCATATTATATGCCCACATTTCACTATTTAAGATTTGGTACCACGTAATATGTAGTGAGCCGTATTGCCGTCTTGAAGTGAACAGGTGCAGGTTGCGACTTCTTGCTGTTGAAATTTTTCAAGCTGGGCCTTCAACTTGACTTAACTGCCATTTTACCGGCAAACGGGACCAACGGCTTAACGTGCCTTCCGAAGCACGGCAACGCACAAATAAATGTCACAAAGTGGTCACCCATCTAAGGACCGGCCATAGTAAATGTAACTTTCTGCAGTGATCTTTTACAGAACACTGAGTACCGGGATAAACATATCAATCAATATATATAATAAAATCGTAACAGGTCGCTGTCTGTACATGGAAGATAAATGAGAAAAAATATTACAGGGGGGCTTTATGAACGCAATAGAACCCAAAACAATGATTTATAGAATTTTTGTCTGTATGTCTGTATATCTGTTTCTCTGTACGTTTGTGCAAGCTTTCTCAGTAACCGCTTAACCGATTGCAATGCGGTTTTCTTTATTGTGTTGAGGTTTGCTTAACATTTAGTGTTTATTTCGTATCAATCGGATTATAAATAAAAAAGTTATTTCACTTCAAAGAATCATACATAGACTTATGAATCTAAAAATAGGTAAATCTAAACTGGCGTGTTGGCTTAATCATAAAAGAGCTTAATGGACGTGGCCTGAATTGTTTTACAATAGACTTAATCTTTAAGCTCTTTTATGATTAAGCAAACAGGGCAGTTTCAAACGCTGCTGACGAGTCTGATGAAGAAATACCTCTCCTTTCAAACACCTTTGTGGCGTAAACGAAGTTGCAGGCTCAACTAGTAAGTAATATAATAAAATACCTACTGCAAAATATTAGAAGCAGATGAAATGGGTAGTTTTGGCATTACCTTAAAAGTGCGCAAGAACATAGCACGTCAAAATTCTAGTCTGCTAAACGACTCCTAACTTTACATGTCAGATAGCCAGCAAGCAATGTACGAGATGATTGAATACTTTTCTTACTGTTTATAGTACAAGCAAAGTCAAATCTCCCTGATTAAATCATTAAAAACAAATAACTACGTTATTAGGTTATGTATTACGACACAATTACAAAAAACTTACTCAAACCAAATCAGTTTGCGCGCTTCCGCTTACAGAACAACACATGGTGTTTACCTTTGCCCAGTCCCGCTAATCCCGCGGGATCCCGCACGATTTACGTGCGGGACTGGTCCCGCAAAAATACTGCGGGATCCCGGTATTTCGGGATCCCGGTATTGCATTCCCTAGTCGCGTCGTAACAGTAGGTTTATGTATAAAATTTTCTAGTTTCGTTCCATCTGGCTACGGCAGAAGGATTATCCCAGGGCTACTTAGCCTACCCATAATGTTACAGCTATCCTTCAAGAACACATTTTATTTTCATAACTTCGTTCACATTCCAATACTTTGAAAAATACACTAACATCTACATTATATAAACGTGAAAGACATGACTGACGGACTTAAATCAACGCTCAGCTCAAACCGCGCTGGGACTAGAAAGTCCAAATTTGGCAAGTAGGTCCATTATAATGTTTTAAGGGTCCAGGATTTTTCAATACCTTAGTTAGGGTGCAATGGGGGGTCTAAAGTTTGTATGCGGAAAAGAGATTAGTTAGACTATTTTATTCCAAATATCATAGAGTGTTCCTAAAGATTAATAAGTAAACACGTGTATCAGATTTTTTGAAAATTTAACCCCTAAGAGGAGGAAAAGGACTTTTTGGAAAACTGATGCGCGTGCTATAAGCCGCGGGCAAAAGCTAGTATACATATAAGACTAACACAGAATAGTATAAAACACGATGTTTTTTGAAGAGACAATGAATCTGCTTTCCTTTTCCTGTTTCGCAAAGAACTTGTCCTTGCCGCGACAGACAAGGTTCATTATCGTAACTAATAGATATGCACCACATACTAATGTTACTTGTTTGTCAAACTGTAATACTAATAGGTGTATCGCAATCGAATTTATTTACGTATTGTCCTTTTTGTACAGTCAACTACAATGAAACGTACTAGTTTAATCTTACAAAATGATGTATCCCTGCGAGTGCCATACTGAATGAACTAACCAAACGAGGTATCCACCGAACTTGACAGTAACATGTATTGATTGCTAGGCATGTTTATGTTTTTATTTTAAAGTTGACTGAGAAAGTCAACTTTAAAATAAAAAAAAAATAAAATAAAAAAAGCAATCAATACCATATTACTGTCAAGTTCGGTGGATACCACGTTTGGTGAATGTATGTAACTAGTCTAATTTACAGCTAATGTAAAATTAATCGCGTTGTTGTTATAATTTAAAATCGACACGAAGTGTATTGTGCCGTGTTCATCAATACATATAATAAAATCGTAACAGGTCGCTGTCTGTACATGGAAGATAAATAAGAAAAAATATTATAGGGGGGCTTTATGAACGCAATAGAACCCAAAACAATGATTTTTAGAATTTTTGTCTGTTTGTCTGTATGTCTGTATGTCTGTATATCTGTTTGTCTGTACGGTTGTGCACGCTAATCTCAGTAACCGCTCAACCGATTGCAATGCGGTTTTTTTTATTGTGTTGAGGTTTGCTCCAGTTAACATTTAGCGTAATTTTATGTAAATCGGTTTAGAATTAAATGAGTTATACACTTTTAAGAATCAGATATTTTGAAAATTTTAATTGTAGGGGTTTCTTTGAATGTGAGTGAACCTAAACTGGCGTGTTGGCTTAATCATAAAAGAGCTTAATGATTAAGACTATTTTTAAACAATTCAGTCCGCGCCGAAGGCGTGGACTGAATTGTTTTAAAATAGACTTAATCATTAAGCTCTTTTATGATTAAGCAAACAGGGCAGTTTCAGATGCTGCTTGATGACTCTGATGAAGAAATACCTTTCCTTTCATACACCTTATGTGACGTAAACGAAGTTGCGGGCTCAGCTAGTTATTCATAAGTACAAAGATAATATTTTACATTACATAACATTATACGCATATCAGCTGACACTTCCCATTCTTAGGCCCGTTGTACACTGCTGTGTATCTTCGTAGCCGCTTCATAATACACCTTGTAACGCTCAGTCCACGAGGTATATCAAGTCAATCAATCAATCAAATGAGCCTATCGCAGTCCACTGCTGGACGTAGGCCTCTCCTAATTTACGCCACAATCCACGGTCCTGCGCCTTACGCATCCAGTCCCAGCCTGCGACCTTTACCAGGTCGTCGGTCCATCTAGCGGGTGGACGTCCTACCCCACGTTTGCCGAGACGCGGTCTCCACTCTAGAACTCGTTTGCTCCATCGGCCGTCGGTTCTTCTGCAGATATGGCCGGCCCACTGCCACTTCAATGTACTTATTCTGCGAGCTATGTCGACCACTTTAGTTCTTTGCCGGATAGTCTCATTTCGGAGTCTATCCCTCAGAGACACCCCAAGCATAGCCCTTTCCATAGCCCGCTGCGCAACCTTTAGAGCTTTGACCAACCTCTCTGTAAGTGTCCACGTCTCGGCACCGTATGTCATAACAGGTAGAACGCACTGGTTGTAGACTTTGGTCTTCAGGCATTGCGGTAAAGGCGAATTGAAGACTCGACGCAGTTTGCGAAATGCTGCCCAGCCCAACCGTATCCTTCTGGCGATTTCCTTGTCCAGGTTCCCTTTCCCCAGTGTAATAACCTGCCCAAGGTAAGTATATTCCTGGACGACCTCTAGCCTCGATCCCTCGACGTATATTGGCCCCGGCGTAACGTGGTTATTAAACATAACCTTGGTTTTTTCCAAGTTCATGCCGAGTCCAACACGTCGAGACGCTCCGTTCAGGCTATGCAGCATTCCGCTTAGCTGTTCCAGCGTCTCCGCCACAATGACGATGTCATCGGCAAACCGAAGGTGCGAGATTTGCGTGCCGTTGATGTTCACGCCCCACCCTTCCCAGTCCAGTGTCTTAAAGATGTCCTCAAGCGCATTGGTGAAGAGTTTCGGGGATATCACATCACCCTGTCTTACACCTCTACGCAGTTCAATGGGACTGGTTTTTTGATTATCTAGCTGGATGGTCATGGTAGCGTTGTCGTAGAGACATCTCAACACCTCGATATATCGCCAATCTACACGACATCGCTGCAGAGCGTCCAGAACTGCCCAGGTTTCGACAGAGTCAAAGGCCTTCTCGTAGTCCACAAAAGCCATACACAGCGGCTGATTGTACTAGTTTGTTTTCTGTACAATCTGCCGTACAGTATGGATGTGGTCCACGGTGCTGAAGCCTTTTCGAAACCCGGCTTGCTCCTTTGGCTGAAACTCGTCGAGCCTAAGGGCGAGGCGGTTTGTGACTACTCTCGAGAACAACTTGTAAACATGGCTCAGGAGTGAGATGGGTCTGTAATTCCTCAGCAAGGTCTTATCACCTTTCTTGAAGAACAGAGCCACCGCACTCCCGCTCCACGCTTCAGGTGTTTGTCCCTGTTGGAGGACGGAATTAAACAAACTCGTCAGCTCGTTGAGGACCGGAGCTCCCCCCGCCTTCAGTAGTTCAGTTGTAATTCCGTCCTCCCCAGGGGACTTGTTGTTTTTTAGTTGCCCGAGAGCCGCCCTCACCTCAAATATCAAGTACCTACGAGTTATTTTTTACTGCTGTTCCAGCCATTTTTCATAAAATAAACTTTACGGCAGACGTTATGAACGACTCTTCCGCGAAGTTACCACTCTTGCGACACAGTTTCATTGTTTTTATAACTTTTGTACTGTTCATTGCGGCGTAGCTTCGTAGACGTAAAAAAATATTGCATGCAGTTGTGCAGCAGCCTAGCGTTCTGAACTCGGTCCACGAAACGTGCTGCAAAGTTACTTCCTCCAATATGAGTATGGCTTGCTACTTTTCCTTCCTTTTTTCAAAAGAATACCAAAAGCTGCCTGTTTTTATATTTCTGTGGCTGCTTTTCAAGTCCAATCTCTGTACCCTTTGGAATATTTTTTTTTTGTCTGACAGGCTTCTTGAAAATTGCCAAAGCTACATTGTCTCCTCCATTGAAACCACTTTGCTGAAATTACGTACCTATATATTATTTTCGTTTTCTCAGGCTTATACCAAGCGTAAAATGGGGACACGCGTGTATAAAAAAAAAGTTACGCCGTTGTGGATAGTGGGCTTTGCCGTTATAATTATAAAGTCGACACGTTGCGCGTTGCTTGGTATCTCTAAAACGGATGCTCCTATAAATTTATTACACAATGTTTTAGTGAACCTCGACCTTGTTATCTTATTGACGAGACTTTGGGAGTTTGAATATTTATAAAACAAGGGCGTAAATAATTTTAAAGCCTTGTCTACCTTTATTTTAGCGGAAACGGACACTTTCAGTAATATTACTGTCATTTCTTGCGTAATCTCAGAAAGGTGACCACTTTGTGACATGACGTCTAACCTAGGTACTCCTTTCTTTTTCTTTCTTTTTTTTTCTTAGCCTTTCTTTTTTCTTTTTATATTTAGCTCTCCAAAATGATGCCGTCGTCTGATGGAAAGTTACAGCGACATCTAGGGATTGGGGGCCACTGTCACAGTCTGTAAGACTATAGACGGTGGTCCTCAAGTTGGCGGCCCTATGATGTGCCTCTTCACGCTCCGCTTGAAGAACCCAACAGAGATATAAGACAGATTTACTTTTGTCCCGGTTGCCAGTAACACTGCGGAATAAAGACGTAACGAGGTATTAATAACAAGTACATTATTGTCAATGTTGTATTGTCCACAGGAAGGTCCACACTCTACACTTCCAGACGACGAGTTCTACGATGCTGTGGAGACAGGCTTCGACAAGATGGAGGAGGAGCGCTGCGCACGAGTGGTGCCTCCGTCGGTTCACACACGGGATGAGGTGGACCTACCGCCACCGGCTATTGATAACCGTCTCACATTGCACCCGCTATGGTCTGAGGTAAGATGGCTTTTGTAATAGTAATAGTGGACTGAACAATTCTTTAGTTGGGTATGTTGAGATTGTTTTAAAACAAATGTTTCATAATATTCTGCTTTTGTACTGCTTTTGTAAAATAAAAACAAATCGTCTATTGCTAAATATGAATCAACACAAATTGGTCCATATTGAAATTCTCTTGAGAAAGACGAAGGATCTGTATCGAGTGTGTGTACGCGTAGTCATGTATAATTTATTAACTGAAAATAGCTGGATAGCTAATGCCTGCGGCACTACTTGCGTTGAATGGTTTTCCTGTACTCGTTTTCCACAATAACTTCTCCCGAGATTATAATGTCTATGAGAATTTGTGTCTGTCTGATGTCTGTAAGAAATTTTCAGTGGTTCAGGCGTGAAAACACGTCAGACAAATTTACTTTAAATTTATATTAGTAGGGATTAATAAAATCCGGTACAAAATACCAAGTAGTCCAGGAGTATAATTGTAAGATAAGAACATTGAGATATATAATACTCGTAGAAGAGTAATAAAATCAAGAGCGCGTTTTCACTTTGTACTCGCAATCGCAACTAATAGTAGTTCAATTTTAGGGTTGAGCTACATCGGCCTTAGTTATAAGGTCATATACATCAGGGGCCCACAAGGGAAATCCTTCCGAAGGCTTACACGGGACTCCCGGCCGTAGACAGTTGAAAGACCTCGTGTGGTTTTAGTCGGTAGGAGTCCGCTCAAGTCGTGGGTCGTATTCGGCGGCTGGGTCTCGAGGTCGCCCTTCACAAATCCGAGGCTCTGTGCTTCCACTGACCTCGGAAGGGGCCACCTGCGGGATCCAGCCTGTGGGTAGGGGGCGTCAGCATCGGCATCTAGCCCTCGATGAAGTATCTGGGGCTCGTACTCGATGGCCGGTGGAACTTCGGACATCACTTCCGAAGTTTGGTCCCAAAACTGAGGGGGGCATCAGCCGCACTAGCGCGGCTGATGCCGAACATCAGGGGACCCAACGCTCCCTACAGGAGACTATACCTTGGGATCGTGCGAAGTATGGCCCTATACGGGGCCCCCGTATGGGCGGAGACCCTGTCGGCCAGTAATGTGGCCAGACTGCTGAGTCCGCAGAGGACGATGGCCATCAGGGTGATAAGGGGATCTCCGGTGAGGCGGCATGTCTCCTAGCCGGGACCCCTCCATGGGACCTGGAAGCGAGAGTCCTTGCGTCACTGTTTAGATGGCGCAAGGAGGCACTGGATCGGGGCCAAAGGCCTGCGCCTCGAGAAATCGAGGCCCAGCGGTCCCTGCTCCACCAGGAAACCGTGGAGACATGGAAGGTGCGACTTGAGCAACCAAAGGGGGGATTCGCCACAATCGCGGCCGTCAGACCGGTCATGGACGAGTGGCTGGAGAGGAGACACGGTCCTCTCTCCTACCGGCTGTCACAGATACTAACCGGGCACGATAGCTTCGGTAGGTATCTGTGGCGAAGACACCGGGAAACCACGGCCGAGTGTCAGCACTGCGAGGACCGCAGCGACGACACAGCGCTCCATACGCTGGTGGAGTGCACAGCATGGGCGCAACAGCGCCAGGTCCTCGTAGTGGGTCTGGACGTGGACACTCTCTCGCTCGAGACCATGGTGCGAGCCATGCTCTCCAGCGGGAGTAAGTGGGACTGCGCCGCCTCTTTCTGCGAGCAGGTCATGCTCGTGAAAGAGGCGGCGGGGCGGGTACGGGAGAGAACTCTTCCCCCCGAGTTTCCGCAGTCGGCGGCCTGGACGCCGCCGACGTGTCTTCGCCGAGGACTATCTGCCTCCATGACCGGGGGTCTGAGGACGGTGAGAGAGTCGCTCACCGTCCTTACAGAAGCAGGCCCATGACGGCAGCGTGTCGTGAGGAACTCACGCACGACCCCCCTTAGAAGCGGGATCTCACCCGAAACCCACCCCCAAAGACGCGGATTAGCACCCGAGCCACCCCCTGGGCGAGGCTGCAGAGGCGGCTGTAGGTCTTTGTTTACTTTTTATCGTCAGTAGGAACTTGGTGCAGACCTTTTGAGATACCAAGACGATAGTGTATGATGAACAAAATATTTGTTGTAAAACAAAAAGCTTTCAAGTTTGTCGACATTTTCTGCCTAAGTCGCCTTGGCCTTGACCTCTGGTCACCTACAATCGAATTTCCACGAAATAGTATTAACCGTATTAATATGAATTGAGACCTAAAACATGTAAATAAATGCCCCTTTACGATTGCTTCATCAACACGCATAGTTTTAAAACTATACTGATTCCGGGTTTCAGATCGACAGGATATCAACCGAACAGATTCAAGCGGCGTTCGAAGGCGTCGGTGGTGAAATTGGATGGCAACTGTTTGCCGAGGAAGGGGACATGAGGATGTACCGAAGGTAAGATTTAAAGTATTTGAACTATGATCATTGACTTGAGTACTTTTTCCGATCGCATCCGAAGCATTCCCTTGGGCACTTTGACTGTCCTTATAATTTTTTTCCACATTCCATGAAATTTAGCATCTCTGATAATTAAAGAAATTCATACCAGTTTGTCTACAATGACGCACTGCAGCCATATAACAATAATTTGTACGGGTACCTTACTTAGCCATGCTACTTCTTTAGGAACATCCTACCGGGAAGCGCTCGTGGCCCCGCGAACTCAGTGTTCTGTAAACGATCACTGCAGTAAGCAACTTTCACTGTGGCCGGTCCATGGATGGGTGACCATCCATGTGATCACTTTGTGACATTTATTTGAGCGTTTCCGTGCTTCGGAAGGCACGTTAAGCCGTTGGTCCTGGTTGCCAGTAAAATGGCAGTCGTTAAGCTAAGTTGAAGGCTTTATTTCAACAGCAGGCAGTCACAACCTGCGCCTGTCCATTTAAACACGGCAATACGGCTCACCACCTATTACGTGGGACAAATTATACAAAGGTGAAATGTGGGCATATGATATGCCTCTGCCTACCCCTTCGGGGATAAAGGCGTGACCATATATGTATGTCTACCGGGAAGTAATCTGGGATACCCGATGTTAGTTGATTTCAGTACGCCATGACATCCTTGGGAAATCCCACACGCACAAGGCCATTCTGCTTCAACGCGACTTAGAAGTGCTGCACGACTAGTACGCCTATATTTGTATAACTCGTAACAGTTCGAAAGCTTCTCCAAATTTCTTGTAATGGATAACTATAAGTATATACACATTTTCAGGGAGATGGAAGTGGACGGTATGGTGACGGACCCGCTCAAGGCGATGCACAAAGTACGCGGCGTGACTGCGCGTGAGATGTGCCATTACTTCTTCAACCCGCGGTACAGATACGAATGGGAAAGTGAGTACATACAGCACCAATTATTTTCTATATGTAGATGTATGTAGTGCTATTTTGTACTAAGATCAGTCATCTGCGTCAATATAAGCTGTCAACAGCATATAAACACACGGACAAAGCTTTTTCCTATCCTAATCGTTTCTCAAACGTCTAAAAACTTCAGCCGCCTATTTCACTCCCGTATGGATGAAATTTAAAAAAAAACCGGAGAATCTACTTTTTAAAATTGTAGTAAAGAATGTTTTCTTAGACTAACTTGATTAATTAAGGATTCCATAAATTAAATTAGAGTTTCAATATTGTCCTCTGAAGAATACTAAGTATGTGTTCTGACGATTCCAATGAAGTATAAAGTTAATTTATCAAATAACACTAGGTGTTTAAATTGATCGATGACCTAGTACAGGTCAGCAGGGCCGTGTGTTATGGCGAAATTAGGATCTTGATAGATGTTTAGGACTATTGGCATTTTTTTTTATTTGAACTGATGTCACTTCCGAAGGAAAAAGAATTGTCAGCAATTATAGTGATCTCGTCTCCACAGTGTGTATCGTTTATAAATAACATTTTCGATTTTCAAATCAAGTATCGTACAATTTTGACTTCAATTGTATAGATATGTCCTTTCTTTGTTCTACGTTGCTTGTTAGTCATTTATTGTTACCTTGAGGCTTTTAAGATTGGTTCCCTAAAATATTAAGTGTTTAGATAATGGTATGTCATGGTAAATAGATAATGTATATAGAATTATAGACCACTAGCTGTTCCCCGCGGCGTAGAAGTCGTTATCGCGTATAATCATACCACTCCTTTTGCGCAGTCGGTTAAAAAGTAGCATATGTTCTTCCCAGGGCCTCGAACTGTCCCTATACCAAAATTTCATCTCAATCGATCCAGCCGTTTAGGCGTGAAAGCGTGACAGACAGACAGAGTAACTTTCGCATTTATAATATTAGTAGGGATTTCTTCAAAGTAAAGGAAGCGTTCGTGGCCCCGCGGAATACGTAAGCAACTTTCACTATTGCCAGTCCTTGAATGGGTGACCACCCATGTGACCACTTTGTGATATTTATTTGAACGCTTCCGCGCTTCGGAAGGCACTCTAAGCCGTTGATCCCGGTTGTCAGTAAAATGACAGTCGTTAATCCAAGTTGAAGGCCTTTTTGCGGGTTGAAAATTTTCAACAGCAGGCAGTCACAACCTGCGCATCTCCATCTCAACACGGCAATACTGCTCACCACCTATTACGTGGGACAAATTCTAAAAAGGTGAAATGTGGGCATATAATATGCCTCTGCCTAGTGCCTACCATTCGGGTATAAAGGCGTGAACATAGGTATGTATGTATGTATTCTTCAAAGTTGTTTCATAATCATTTCGGTTTGCGGGTCTTATTCGCGTATTAATAATTTTTTTGTTGTTGTTATTGCTTACTTCGATGTTTTATGATTAATCGATAAGAATCGAAACAATTTATTTATATATTAGCTATTCCCCGCGGCTCATCAATCATAAACCTCCTTTTGCGCCGTCGATTAAAAAGTGTCCTTTCCAGGGCCTCTCACTATCCCTATACCAAATTTCATCTCAATCGCTCCAGTAGTTTCGGTGTGAAAGCGTAACAGACAGACAGATAGATAGACAGTGTTACTTTCGCATTTATAATATTATTAGGGATGTCATAATACAAGTTAAATTCATCATCGTCATCATCATTCGGACCGGATCCTTTTACTGAGAAACCGCTGTACGTTTGTCATCAGGCTGTATCTTATGAACCATACAGCGCTGAAATTCTACAGATAATGTATGTATTTCTGTTGCCGATATAACAACAAATAGGTACCTACCTACTAAAAGCAAAAAATTCTAATTCTAGAGACTCCCACTTAGCCGGTTTTTTGATTAGTTTGTTCACTATGTTTACTTCAAATGTATGTAGAATACGTTCCACACCCCTTATTACACGTATTACTAATACAAAGTATACTACACACGTACTACTAATACAAAATAAAATATGAAACATTCGGGTTAGATGTGATGGAATATTAATGTTAGCTTTTATCAAAATACGCCCACGCCCAGGGGAAATCAAAACGATCCGTGTCAAAGGTTTTGGCGGTTGGTTGACCTTTTGACATTTAGATATAGGTACTAAACCGAGCCAAGCAGAAAGGTCAGTGTTATTAAAAAATCATTCGAGTTTGGTATGAAGGGCTAATTACTTTATTCCGGCTGTCAATCAAATCAGATTGGTAGTATTTTGTACCACTGAACATAGGGCTGTCCTAATTCACGTCGTAGCACACAGTTCTATGCCTTTCGCATTTAGTCCCTTTCCGGCGAAGTTGACATTTGCGGTGACGTTAGCTTGAGTTGGAGACAAATCTGATAATAAAAAAACCGACTTAGTGTGGACAATACAGACTGGTGAGAGACAGACGGACAGCGAAGTCTTTGTAGTAGGTTTTACCGTTGCGTACGGAACCCCAAAAACAGGGGTTTGCACGTTTTAGGCCTTGCTTTGTTCGGGTATTACAGGAGTCAGTTGTAGAAGTAGCTCAAATAGTCCGATGAGTTCTAGTATATATTTTAATCGTAATTTGGGCTACTCACAATCAATCAATACATATAATAAAATCGTAACAGGTCGCTGTCTGTACATGGAAGATAAATAAGAAAAATATTATAGGGGGACTTTATGAACGCAATAGAACCCAAAACAATGATTTTTAGAATTTTTGACTGTATGTCTGTATATCTTTTTGTCTGTACGTCTGTGCACGCTAATCTCAGTAACCGCTTAACCGATTGCAATGCGATTTTTTTATTGTGTTGAGGTTTGCTCCGCTTAACATTTAGTGTTTATTTCATGTCAATCGGTGTACAAATAAAAAAGCTAACAGGGCAGTTTCACACGCTGCTTGATGAGTCTGATGAAGAAATACCTCTCCTTTCATACACCTTATATGCCGTAAACGAAGTTGCGGGGTCAGCTAGTCTCTAATAAGAAATCTATCCGACCTTTTCATACTTATTTTAGTATCAAATTTGTTAAGCAATACTGAGAATATTTTTCTACCATTCAAATTAGCTTATCACAGTTTATTGCTGGATGAACGAACTGGATGGCCTCTCTCAATTCAATTTTGCAACATAATATTTCCATTCGTGTCATCATTGTACAAGCTTTTCGTAATGTATTGTCATGACAGATTCGAACAATAACATTATAATTAGACGCATTATCAGAACCATTGTTATGAGTCATAACAATGAGTCTAATTATTAATACCTACTCGTATTTCACTGTCAAAGTTTATCTTTACTGCTCGTTCGCTCTAAGTTTGCCGCTCGGCTCCATACTAAAGTCGAATTTTTAATTAGACGAAGTAATTGACAGCAACTAATGTCACTTCTTCATACAATGTTGCTTATTTTCTATGACGAAGTGACATTAGCTACTGTCAATTTACTTCGTCTAATTAAAAAAATTAAATTCGGGTATACGCCTCTACGCCAGCGCCAAACTTAGAGCGAACGGGTAGCACAAACATTTAACTTAACTTGTTCCGGATTGACTGATACTCGTTTATACGGTCGAAGTGAATATTCCACCTTATATGTAAAATAAAATAAAAAAATTGCGTGTACTTAGTGTACACACGTAAGAAGTGAAACTTCTTCATAAACTTAATTTTCACCTCACCTTAAATTAAGTCAAAAAGTACAAAAGTACAAAAGTCCAAAAGTCCAAAAGTCCAAAAGTCCAAAAGTCCGAAAGCCCAAAAGTCCAAAAGTCCAAAAGTCCAAAGTCCAAAGTCCAAAGTCCAAAAGTCCAAAAGGCCAAAAGTCCAAAAGTCCCAAAGTCCCAAAGTCCCAAGGTCTCAAGGTCCCAAAGTCCCAAAGTCCCAAAGTCCCAAAGTCCCAAAGTCCCAAAGGCCAAAAGTCCAAAAGTCCCAAAGTCCCAAAGTTCCAAAGTACCAAAGACCCAAAGTACCAAGGTCCCATCTAAAAGTCCAAAAGTCCCAAAGTCCCAAAGTCCCAAAGTCCCAAAGTCCCAAAGTCCCAAAGTCCCAAAGTCCCAAAGTCCCAAAGTCTAAAAGTCTAAAAGTCCAAAAGTCCAAAAGTCCAAAAGTCCAAAAGTCCAAAAGTCCAAAAGTCCAAAAGTCCCAAAGACCCAAAGTACCAAGGTCCCATCCAAAAGTCCAAAAGCCCAAAAGTCCAAAAGTCCCAAAGTTCCAAAGTACCAAGATCCCATCCAAAAGTCCAAAAGTCCCAAAGTCCCAATGGCCAAAAGTCCAAAAGTGTCAAAGTCCAAAAGTCCCAAAGTCCCAAAGTCCCAAAGTCCCAAAGTCTCAAAGTACCAATGTCCCAATGTCCCATCCAAAAGTCCAAAAGTCCAAAAGCCCAAAAGTCCAAAAGTCCAAAAACCCTTAAATGACATGCTATCCCTGGATAAAGTACTCTTAATTTGAATCCACCGTGGTGGGGAACAGAACAAAGATGGCGCGTAACCAAAAATCGTGACGTGACGTGACGTGACGCAATTTTTTTTCCAACGCCGATAAAGAAGTTTCACTTCAATAATAAAACAATTCAAGGAAGTTTCCTAGAAACAAAATACGAAACCGTATCAACTCAAGGTTTAGCCAACTCCCTGGGACATCCTTTCGAGGGCTTACCCAGGACTCCCGGCCATAGACTGTTGTAAGGCATTGTGTGGTTTTAGTCGTTAGGAGTCGGGCATAGCATCCATGTAGGATTTTCACACATAAAAAAAGGTTCAGCTATTTGATCAAAATGCTTTCAGATGAAACATTTTGATCAAATAGCTGCCTCTCATAGATATTTTTGATGGCGTAAGCATCCACTACGATGGGTATTTTGGTTACTATTTTGAATTGATTTAAGTGTATTGGAATTTACTACAATTTCGAGAATTTTGTGATACGGAGCAAGTTAAGCCGTTAATACCGGTTGCCAGTGGTAGCCCTAAGCCAAGTTGAAGACCTAATGGGCGGCTTGAAAATTTTAAAAGCAGGTCGCCGCAACCTGCCCCTGTCTAACAATACAATTAGTAAAATGTCGGCGGATAATATGTCTTATCCTTCGGGATTAATGGCGTATCTTTATCTATGTTATGAACAAGTATAAAAAACAGGGTATTCGGCTCAGTGTGTATATCACTATCAAAAACTTAAGAATAAAAATGACTATCTTATATTTCCAGCGACGTTAGAGAACATGACAATAGTGGAGGAGATATCGTCGGACACGCTAGTGTTCCACCAGACGTTCAAGCGCATCTGGCCGGCGTCGCAGCGAGACGCGCTGTTCTGGTCGCACGTGAGGCAGAGTAGCGAGAACACGTACGCCACTACCAACCACTCCACTACCAACGTTGATTACCCGGTGAGTGTGTTGTACCTTGTACTGTACACGTATACACATACACACATACAATAGTGGAGGAGATATCGTCGCAGCGAGACGCGCTGTTCTGATCGCACGTGAGGCAGAGCAGCGAGAACACGTACGCCACTACCAACCAGTCCACTACCAACGTTGATTACCCGGTGAGTGTGTTGTACCTTGTACTGTACACGTATACACATACACACATACAATAGTGGAGGAGATATCGTCGGACACGCTAGTGTTCCACCAGACGTTCAAACGCATATGTTCTTATTCTACGATTATCATAACAATCTTTATCTTTTAGACCCCATAAATCTAAATTGTAAATACTTTTGATTATATTTTAGGAACAATAAAAGTCTAATGTTAAACCCACGTACGAATACGATGATTTTTTTTAAGTACAAAGAAGAACTACACTACGTCGATTATTGATACTGTTGATTGATGGCACTTGATGGAACTTGCTACACATATTAAAAAACTTCACTTGTACTGTTCAACAATATTGTGGAACAGTACTAGTAAAGTTTTTAATATGTACAGTACAGCTCGCGCCAAATATCTTTGCGTCACTGAAATTTGTTCGTTCGCGCCGTAATTTTGCAATAATAGGTTTCAGAGAGAGAATTACTGCTGAGGCGGGAGAGGCACCCCTCCTGCCTCAGCTGCGCAGTAGTTTCCTCTGTGAAACCTATTATTGCATAATTGCGGCGCGAACGAACGAACTTCATAGACCCAAAGTTATTTGGCGCGTGCTGTACGTTGACTTATATCACGTGACCGCCGCTCGTCGTTCGGGCACTGCAATCCGCGACGCCGTCACCTCACTTTCATCCAGTTCACTTCAATACGACTCCATACTGTTAGATTGAGCCGCTCTTGCTCCGTTGTTGCCGTCGCATCGCTCCCCGCTGACATCCAGTTTGAAGCATCACAGGCCAACTGGTATAGAAATAAATTGTAGTATGGTAGTATCAGTTGTAACTAAACCAGTAAATTGTATCTGTTGCAGGCAAACACAGGCGCCTGTATCCGCCTGTTTGTGACAGTATGCTTAGCCTGCCACTCTACCTACCCGGCCGGGGAACAACCCACCAGAGAGAATGTTACCACCAGCATCGCTTACTGCAGCACAGGTTTGTGTACTTTTCTATATGAGTATTGAATGAGGGGTTTTCGATTCCGACACAATGACTTCATCACGAGGACCGATTAGTATTATTGTAATGGATGCACTCTGAAACTATTTAACAGTTTCTTTTGTCATTTATTCTGAAGTCATAGACTATGTATCACTATCACCCGAGCGCAGCAGTTGAATACGTTTAATTTGTGGTACGGGGTCAGATCGTAGTTTTTCATAGATGGAGCCGTGAGATACAGCTAGCAAACATATTAATATTAAAAATAATCATTTAAACGTGTTGTATATCCATATTGAATCGTATAACCCAGAGGTGGTATTTCTATATTTTCTTTCGTTTTACAGTAAACCCAGGCGGATGGGCCCCCGCCGGCGTCCTCAGGGCCGTTTACAAACGCGAGTACCCCAAATTCCTGAAGCGTTTCACTAGCTACGTTGTAGATCAGTGTAAAGGCAAACCTATCGCCATCTAGCGACGCGCTAACGAAACTAAAGAGTTTAATCACTCTTGTGCCTAGACGGCGCCACCGCGATACAATTCGGGTGATCACAGTGTAACATATAGCTTAATTTTATGACAGTTATGGGTGCTAAATAAAAATAGACCTTAATTCGACAGCATAGAGCTTTTGTAGTTATAATTCAGAGTAGGATAACACAGAGATCCAAATTACAAATAACCACTTTAAGACTTGACAATAGAGTCTATTTTCGGATACGTTTGCTTTTTCCACCTGAAATGTGCTATGCCACATTGCTATAAATGCGTTGATATCCAATTCGTTTGTCCACATGTAACGTTGACAGTTAATATTGTCAAATTCCGCGACCGACGAATATTATTGGTGGATTTCAAACGCATCCATAGCTACGTAACATAGCACATAACTAGTGGAAAAGCAAACGTATCCGAAAATAGACTCGATTCTCAAGGCGTAAAGTTGTTATTTGTAATTCGGATCTCTTTGTTATAACTCTCTGAATTTCAACTACTAAATAAAGCTCTATGCCGTCGAGTTAAAGTCCATTTTTATTTACGCACATACATCATTGGAATCGCGCTATATTTTACAGATTATGTTTATTCATTACGGCACCACATTTCCTATCATCTATGTATACACACATATTGATTAGTTGTCTCTGTTTACCTTTACTGAAAAGAAAAGGACAGCAATACCTGTTTAGAAATGTGGTGCCGTTCCTAAGGTATAAATAGGTGTTAATAATTTAAAGGTTTTATTCAGGGTGATGCTAAGGATTCCTGTTTATATTGCTACGTTATTATTGATGTATTTTCTTCGCGATCTCTTTGCGTGTGCCTTTTTTACACGAAAATATTTGTAATAGGATGGATTGTTCTATAAAATAGCTGTATCAATAAAATTTCATACCGTGGCTTTGTACGATAGAACAGTGTAGTATCTTGGTTTTATAAGTTAGTAGTAATTTGCGTTACAGACGACTAGATATTAAATAATTGAAATGTATGTACCAAATTCTGCACTAATTCTGTTAATGAAACGAAAAATAATGTTCCGAATAATTGAAATAAATATTCAAGAATTGGAGTAATTAATATAAGAAAACATAATTTACACAGGTGCCTTCCGAAACATGGAAACGATCGTTAATATAAATAGCACAAACTTTCACCCATCATAGTATTGCCGCTAATGGTCCCGGTGAACCCGTTACGCACCAAAGTTTCTACATGGTCTGGTCTCCCATACGTTTCCCTTTATTTTTACAACACTTCTCTTCATGAAAACCTTAAAAAAATCATCTAATTTGGTGCAGCCTTTCTCAGGTTATGACATTTATAGAGACTTGGTATGATTTGATCATGTTCTGCCTAATCAAATCATTCTATTCAATAATGTCATGAAAAACGTCATGATTTAATTAGTGCGTTGGGTCATTTCAAAATGTCATCATTTTAACCCATGATACAATAAAAGTTTACTAATATACTGTCATGCAAAATGGTGTGATTTGATAGTGAAAGAGTACAAAATTGTACTACTTTATAAGCCCCGCACGTTGATATTGCGCTTGGCGGCCATCTTGGTGACCACTTGGTGACGTATGTCCGTCGAGCAGTCAGTACTAAAAAAAAATACCGTACGCAGCTTCGCGAGGCCAGCGCGCGCTCGCGCTACGTCACGATGACGTCACTTAGCTTTCATTATGACAAGGTTCCAGCGCATTACCAACTTGCGGGGCTTATAGTGACTAAATTAAACCCTACTACATATTATGGAAAAGGCTTATAGTTTGATATATTCGTGGCTTGAAGATTGTAACAGGGCGCGTTGTTTGTACCTGACTGTACATGCCGAATTTACCTTTACAGCGGCTTGATGGTTTTAAAGAAGGATTTAGAGTAATGTTGGCTATCTAAGGTATTTAGTACTTATTTACTGTAAAACTAAGGCGTGAATCGTCTTCATATAAAAAGTTCGCGAAAGAATACACGTACTCCATTTCATACTGTCCTGGTTGTGGCCCTTGAGTTTAATAACTAAGTCTATTCTAAATTACTATAAATATTCTTTGTAAGTCAGATATTAGACAACTCGAGGCCGCTTCCCCAATATTTATTTATTGACTTTTCCATAGAATAAAGTTTGATCTGTAGAGTTGATAATGTTCAGCCAAAGATAATATTATAGTATTACATACAGATAGGCAACTCCCTGCCCCTCACTGATCTAGCTTCCCCACCCGGCCAGTCCCGCCACAGCTGTCATTAAAGTTGGCGGGTGTGTCGTGAGGGAACATTTGCTTAGCCTTATTGGTCACACGCACACATTCAAGCTCTGTACGATGACAGAATTGAAAACGAATCATTTGTATGGAGTTTCCCCCTGTGGTGCAGCATGCAGTAGAGTTTATTTTGTGTAGCTTTTAAACGCTTGAGTTGACAATTTTATTTGGATTTTGGATATAACATTCTAGCTAAATGCTATCTATACTAATATTATAAAGAGGAAAGATTTGTTTTTTTTTTGTTTGTTTTTTTTTTGTAACGAATAGGCTCCGGAACTACTGGACCGATTTGAAAAATTCTTTCACTGTTGGGAAGCTACACTCTGGGCGGTGAACATAGGCTATATTTTATTCCTGTATTCCCACGGGAACGGGAACTACGCGGGTAAAACCGCGTGACATCCGCTGGTATAAAATAAAATTTCAGTGATTTTAAATAGCATTTAGCTAGACTAGCAACTTGTCGAAGCTCTACCCAAAACTGTACATCTCACAGATCGAACTTTATTCTACGGATAAGACGTTTTGTATTACAGGGTGATACTAAATTAGTCCATTATAATATCACTTATAGACGTGAGCGTTTGATTGGTAAGTATTTTCTTCAAATCGTATGGCTATTATCTTGATTTAATATTACCTCTATGGTGTTAGTTATATTCCTTTTATTTCATTATTTTATAATTTCTTGTGTGAATGTATATAATGATTGTGTAGCGATGTCAGGGTATTGGTCAAAAATGTAAATTTGTCAGATCGTGCAAAATATTCAATCATCCAGACCTAATTTTTCACGATCAGACAAATCTTGCCAAAATCTCGAAATCATGTGATATGTTTATGAATATTTTCGATGAATTTGAGATTTTAAAATTGTACTACAATTTTTTCCTTCATTCCCAGTAGTTCCGCGGCAGTTGTTCCGCGACGGAACTAGTGAGACTTTTTGTCCCAATAGTTCCGTGGCGGAACTAGTGAGACTTTTTTTTCCCAGTAGTTCCGCACCACGGAACTACTGGGACATTTTTATTCTCAGTAGTTCCGTGGCGAGACTAGTGAGACTTTTCTATTCTCAGTAGTTCCGTGGCGGAACTAGTGAGACTTTTCTATTCTCAGTAGTTCCGTAGCGGAACTATTGAGACTTTTCTATTCCCAATAGTTCCGTAGCGGAACTATCATCGATCTTTATGGACATTATATTATGACCACTTTAATACCGTTATTTTTTATGGATGTGGATCTTTTAGGACATGCGAGTGGAAAAAGATCCATTATACGAAGAACATCTAGTATAAAGTAGTTAAATAATTTTCAAAACAAATTAAGATCTACAAAAACAAATGAAGATCGACAAAAACAAATGAAGGTCAGCAAAGCAAATGACAGTTGGAAAAACAAATAACGATCTAAAAAACTTTATGCAGATCAATAAAACAAAAGACTATAAGCAAGTTGATAAGGTTAAAAGTTACTTGCAGCCATTTTTTGTAATCAAAATGCGATTAGCATAAAAAAAATAGGTGCAAGCGATTCTCGTCCTTAATGGCACTTATTTAAAAATGTGCTTTTAGGCGTTTATAGACATCACAGATCACGAATATATAAAAAATAAATAGATACTATGCATGCTCATAAGGTCGAAATTGGCATGGACCTTTTTTTTGTAATCTAGATGCTATAACCATTCAAAAAAATTGCTGCAAGCAATTCTCGACCTTAATGACACTTCCCTAAAAATGTGCTTTTAGGCGTTTATAAACATCACAGATCACGAATATATAAAAAAATAAATAAATAATATGCATATTCATAAGGTCGAGAATTGCTTGCACCTATTTTTTGAATGGTTATCGCATTTAACTTACAAAATATGGCTGCAAGAAACTTTTGACCTCATCAACTTGCTTATAGTCTTTTGTTTTATTGATCTGCATATGTTTTTTCGAGCGTCATTTGTTTTTCCAACCGTCATTTGTTTTTCCAACCGTCATATTTTATTTCGTTGATCTTCATTTGTTTCATTGATCTTCATTTGTTTCGTCGATCTTCGTTTGTTTCGTCAATCTTCATTTGTTTTGTCGATCTTCATTTGTTTTTAATTGTATGAGAAAATAGCCGTAAGACACCGCAGGGAACTAATGGGAACATAAAATATTCGTATGTAAGAGATGCTTTCTCCCGCGGGACTACTGGGACTTGATTTATTAGTTTTTAATTTATGCTTTGTTCCGCGGAACTACTGGGACTTAATTTATTAGTTTTTAATTTATGCTTTGTTCCGCGGAACTACTGGGAATGAATTTATTAGTATTTCATTTCTACTTTGTTCCGCGGAACTAATGGGAACTGCATTATTGATGCTTTGTTCCGCGGGACAACTGGGAAAAAAAGTCTCACTAGTTCCGCCACGGAACTACTTCAACGGAACAACTGGGAATAATCGAATTTTTTTGAGTAGGTCGCTGCATATTTTCTTGCATATGTGTTAGGTATTGTATTTTTGGTCTCGCATAGCCACACATTTATAATGCACATATTTATGTCTTAAGGTACTGTCGATATTATTTTGACTAATATTTATTATACAATACAGACTTCATTCCATATTTTCTTCTTAACAAATAAATGGCTGACTTATATAAACTTTAAAGATAGATTTAATAAAACTACGGTTTCTATGGAACTTCGATTTATAATAGTGTACAGAACTTTGTATAATGTCTCAAAATAATATATTACTGTTATTGTATTGTCGACATTTTTGTTATTTGCGATTGCGTATTGCCCGTTGGACTCGTCGCACTACCAAGCCCCCTATAGATAGTGCCATAAGGATTCTTTCCCTGCACTACTAGACAGTAGCGTCGTGCGTCATTTTTAAAGAATCCTTTAGAAATGATTCACGAAACTACTGATTAATAGCTACAGTAGGGAAAATATACTTACGGCACTACCGGTACTTAGGTGTGGTTTGATAGTGCGGTGAGTCGAAAGAGGTGTTAATCATATTATTTGTATAGGAGCCTTTTGCCCATATCTATAAAATAAAAAAAAAATACGTTTTGAATTTTTGTATGACCTATGCCAATTAAGAAAATATTCTTTAAACCTACGTTTTGTGATAATTTATTTTGTGAGATTTATTTTATTAAAAAAAAATCATGCGTAATCGTGAATAACAAAATAGACCAACTTTTGTTATAAAAATGTGTGCGGTGAATATAGCCGTGAAAGCGAACGCGAGATGTGTAAAGATATTGCATTTATAATACCGCAATGTTGCAATTGTATTAAGTTATATAAAGTGTTTTTTAAATAATTATTGTTTATAATAAAATGTTTTATGGACAATTTTACGACTTCTTTTTTCATGGTCTATCATGGATGAGAGATGGATGAGAGCGATGCCTATAAGGTGCACGCGATGAACCTGGAGATGCAGAATGAATGGCTTACTCTGGGCGAATTTTGTATTCCCATGGCCTTGCAGTGGCGTACCTTATTGTACGACTGGTCGCCGGCTTTGCTTAAGTTCTACCTGAACGCGTTTCAATTGACCCTCCCCGACCAAAGTAATCTGGTCAGGTGGGGGAAAGCCACAGATAAAACATGTAATGCATGTGGAAAAGCGATTGGAACTGCTAGCACCTGCTGATAGGTTGTAGGACGTTACTAGACCGGGGTCATTACTCACGCCGACACGATAGGGTATTGGAAATCATACGTGAGGCTGTCAGTTTGGCGGTAGCGAGAGCGAAAAAGGGATTAACCACAAACAAAAGAAATGACATTGCGTTTGTAAAGGAAGGCTGTTCAAAGAAAGTACCTCAAAAGCCATACTCAATTTTGATGGCTGCCGCCGATTTGACTATACTCTCAGACACGTATGAAAAACACTACAAAATCCCGGAGGATGTATGTGCCTCGTCATCCAGACCCGACATATTCCTGTTTTCGAGGATACACAGGCGTGCGGTGCTCGTGGAGCTGATGGTGCCGTGGGAGACCAACATACCGAAGGACCACGCCATGAAGACAAATAAATACTTTGACTTGACCAATGAGTTAACCAAAAATGGCTATGTGGTTAAACTCTACGCCGTAGAAGTAGGAGCAAGGGGAATTCCAGCTAAATCCCTGTATAATTTATTTAAGGACCTTGGATTGCCAAGAGCTTCAGTAAGCTCTTTACTAAAACGCGTATCCAAAGCGGCATTGATAGGATCTTGCCAAATCTGGTTGGGCAGGGGGGGGGGGGGGGAACATTGTTGACGGTGGAAGGTGATCGTTTATGCGCATAGTAAGGTGGCCACCCTAAACCTACTCGAATGGGTCGCAAGTCCCAGACGCCGTCGGGGTGTTCCCCCCTGTGCCACGCTATGGACCCGGCGCCCGCACGGAGAATCCATGGAATGCTAAGAATACGGTCTCTATCGTGTAGTCCCATTCACTTCCTGCAAATTACTCGTCATAAAAGGTCAGTCAGATCGCGGTAAAGACCAATAGCAAGCCCGATGAAGTTTGCTGAATGCTGCCCAGCACAAGCGAATCCTTCTGGATATTTCCTTTTCCAGACTATTTTTTCCACAAGGTAGGTGCATTCCTGGACAACTTCAAGTCTAGATCATTTGACGTACATTGGTTCCGGCATGACATGCTCATTAAACATGACCGTGGTTTTATCCAAGTTCATGTCGAGGTCACCACGCTAAGACTCCGCTCAACTGTTCCAGCGTTTCCGCAACTATGACGATATATTTTTACGCTCTGTCCATCCCCATGTAACTACATTTTGTACAGACATTGTTAAAAAAAGCAACGCATTTAGTAAAAGCGTCGCAACGTTGATATGAAGGGCGCCGAGACGTCAATGTGAACTGCGTCGCGACGCTGTTATAAAAGAAGAGCGATTCTGCTAAAAACGGCCTCGCAATGCTGTTATAAGACGCGTTCCACGTTGTTATTAAGGCGTCGCGACTTATTGGAAGAAGCTGCAATCGAAGACGAGCAAACCTAATATAAAATAGGTCCGACGCTGGCGTGAAAGCGTCCGACGCAGTATAAATGTGTCATGACGCTGTTTTAAAAGGCATCCGACGCTGTTATAAAACGTGTAACGATGCTGTTATAACAGGACGTCCGACACTGTAATATAGAAAATAATGACGTTGATATAAAAGGTATGCGATAATAAATAGAGTCGACGGTGTTTTTAAAGGCGACGCGACTCTGTTTTAAAAGGCGTCACAACGCTGTTCTAAAAAGCGTCCGACGCTTATTAACCCTTGTCCGAGGCGTAACAGCGTTAAGACGTTATAGCGCTGGACGATTTTCAGAACAGCGTCGTGCCGCTTATTAAAACAGTGTTGCAACGCTTTTTATAACAGCGTCATGGTGCTATTTATTACAGAGTGGGATGCCTTTTATACCTGCGTCGTGAACCCATTTGTAACAGCCGCAAGACTAAGCGTTCAGAACAGCGTCGCGTCGCGTATTATAGCAGCCTTGCGACTAGTTTTATAACAGTGTGGCACGTCATATAAGGGCGACACGGCGTCTTTTTAACAGCGTCGGACTTGCTTTTATAATAACGTTATGACGCTATTTTTTACAGCGTCTTGGCGCTTATTCGAACAGCGTCCCGTTACATTTGTCATAGATGGATTGAACGCTTTAAGGATGACTCACGCTACACCGTGCCGGGTCCTATCAGAGTGTCGGCCGTAGCACGGTCAACTAAATGTTACATATACTTTTCATTCCTTCTATTCGAAAAATATCACTTTGCACCACGATAACGAGGCGCAAATAGTAGTTTTCGATACATGTGTGGGATTTCTGTTATTACAACGAGTTACGACAGGTGCTGACCCGAGCCGAAGGCGAGGGTAGACTGTCGAAACAAGTTTAAATAACAGTCCCACACGTTGTATTGAACAACTATTTTTATTACAGTTGTTAAAAAATTAAGCAATTTTATGAAATAATAAAAACAATAAACCTGAATATCCAAAATGGCGCCAACCGTAAAATAATATATAGATACCATACCTTCCTAAGCAGAGACTATGGCAGTGCACTTCATACAGCCTACTTTTTTTATATTTATTTTATTTGGCCAATACTTATGTTAATTTATGCTTAAATTTCAATTAAAATTACTTTTAATCTGATATTGAAACAAGTTAGTATCTTTTTTTTAGAAATATTTGCATGAATCGCAGACATTATTTTGACAATTGGGAAAGAAAACGCACGAGTGCGGGAATGGTAAAGAAAAAGCACGAGTGTGTAATAGCCCACATCCCGAACGCTAAACGTCCCTGTAATACGCCACTTTTTGAGCAACTGTGTTAAAACTAGCTTTTTTAATACAGTTGCTCAAAAAGTGGCGTATTACAGGGACGTATACAAGTTAGTATCTTTTTTTAGAAATATTTGCATGAATCGCAGACATTATTTTGACAATTGGGAAAGAAAACGCACGAGTGCGGGAATGGTAAAGAAAAAGCACAAGTGTGTAATAGCCCACATCCCGAACGCTAAACGTCCCTGTAATACGCCACTTTTTGAGCAACTCTATTAAAAATAGCTTTTTTAATACAGTTGCTCAAAAAGTGGCGTATTTTAGACCAATAAGCCTCACTTCATTCTTATTAGTACGAGAGCCCACGACCAAAATTTTTGTCTCAGAGCAATACAGCCACAACCGCATCAAATCGATAGATACGATTATCCTGAACTCGAAAATACCAATATCAGATATTTTCCGCGTAGCGTTTGATCTGACCGAATTTTCAAATTTGTCATAGAATTTTACCGAACTGCATCATAGCAATATGTCTGATTTGCAGACTGTAGTTGAATTATAGTTCTGAGATACCGGAAACATATTTTTTAATACAGTTGCTCAAAAAGTGGCGTATTACAGGGACGTAGAGCGTTCGGGATGTGGGCTATTACACACTCGTGCTTTTTCTTTACCATTCCCGCACTCGTGCGTTTACTTACCCAATTGTCAAAATGATGTATGTGATTCATGCAAATATTTCTAAAAAAAGATACCAACTTGTTTCAATATCAGATTAAAAGTAATTTTAATTAAAATTTAAGCATAAATTAATATTAGTATCGGCCAAATTAAATTTATAAAAATAAAAAAAGTTGGCTGTATGAAGTGCACTGCCATAGTCTCTGCTTAGGAAGGTATATATTCTTTTACGGTTGGCGCCATTTTGGATATTCAGGTTTATTGTGTTTTTATTATTTTATAAAAATGCTTAATTTTTTCGCAACTGTATTAAAAATAGTTGTTCAATACAACGTGTGGGACTGTTATTTAAACTCGTTCCGACTGTCTACCCTCGCCTTCGGCTCGGGTCAACACCTGTCGTAACTCGTTGTAATAACAGAAATCCCACACTTGTATCGAAAACTACTATTTCAGACGTTAGTGGTGTAGTTCAAACCCGTAAAATCACTTAAAAAAATTAAAAATGAGACAAAAAAAATGTCTCATAGCAATACGTCTGAAAATCTTTTTTATTAGTAAATTTTGGTTATTTGATGCGAACAAAACAATTTTCAGACGGAAATGTGAACGCATTAAATTTTGAGACCGTTTTGAAAATGTTAACAAATTTTACCGATCGGTATCGGGTATACTACGCCAAATCGAATGCCAAATTATCGAACATCCAAAACTCGAACGTTTAAAATATCGAACGTTTAATATATCGAACCTACGAATAATGTATTCTAATGTATACATTACTAGCTGACCCGCGCAACTTCGTTTGCGTGATAAATGAAGAACCGCTCGACCGATTTTGTGCAAACTTCACATAAATCATCTACTAAATAGTCTGAACAAAGCCTAAACATTTGGTTTGGATAGGTCAGCCCGTTCTTGAGTTATAAAATTACAACGAAAAGTGGCATTGATTTTTATATATATAGATTCGTAGTATCGAACATTGATATTGTAATCTTCGATATTTTGAACGTTCGATATATTGAACGTTCGATATTTTGAACGTTCGATTATTTGGCATTCGATTTGGCGTAGTATACCCTCGGTATCATAGCAATATGTCTGAAAATTGTTGGACATGATAAAATAAGTTGTCCACATGTGCAAAAAATTTATATCAGACAAATTAAGTGTAGCACCTTCTCTATCAGACAACTTCTCGATACTCAGATATCATTTAAAAATCGTATTGAGGCATCTTAAATTCTCTGTTACAAACCAATGAATACGTTGCGACCCTGAATTTATTAGATGATAATTAACAAAGAATTTACCCGAAACCGTAACATTGAAGTTGAAGGACTGAAATAAATCGCACAAAATGAAACTGGGATGAAGTTTTGGTTTTATTTAAAGCACACTTGAGTAACTTTTACAAAAGAAATAAATAATGACATCTGTCATCTGTCAAAGTACATATAATAGGCAAGGGAGATTCTTGAATATCTATGAAGGCTGTAAATTTAAAAAAAACATTTAACAGAGGCGTCGGCCAGGCGACTCCGAAACGTTATTTTCGTTTTTGGGAGTATATGCTACACTTAAAGTGTCTGAAAACAGGTTTTTGGTAATCATGGCAGCAATACGAAAAGTTAAAAAAAAAAAAATCCGTATTGCTATGATACAGGTCGGCGGTTGACATTTTCAAAAATGCGCTCAGGCTATGTGCTACGCGCAAAAAGTCTGAAAACAAACTTTTTCGTAATACAATTATAAAATCTATGTACATTTTCACTATCAGACGTATTGCTATAATACCGACTGCCTTTTTTTTTTGACACAGCAGCAATGGCCTCCCACGCAGTTGCTACACTTTCGACCATTACTACACACCTAGTCGGGTTCAGAATCATACAATCTAACGATTTTATAGGGTTTTTGCCGTATTGCTATGAGACATGGTTTTGGTCGCGTGCTCTCGTACTAAAGACTCTCGTATTAAAGACTCTAAGAGAGGCTATGCGAGAGAGAAATAAGGGAGAAAGTACTCCGACAAATACCAATGCACACAAAGCAGCACGCTTACTGCTCCGGAAAATCCACCGAATCAGCACTGCATGAGGTAGTATCGTACATAGAAGACTCCCTAGAGAGTAAATCATCAACACTGGGCGTCTTTATAGACATCGAAGGTGCCTTCGACAAGACGACCTTTGTAAGTATCGAAAGAGCCCTGCAAAAGCATAAAGTACACCCCACTATGGTCAAAGACTTCTATATAAAATGAGGTAGACATGCCCTACGCACCGATTTTTGAAACCTATAAACTGCGCTAATTAGCAGCGTTGTTCGCACTGTTGTGAGTCAAAACTTCGAGAGTAGGTACTCGAATTGCAATTGGAGTCCATACGCCTTCTCTTTTACTCTTGTTCTATCCGTATATTGCTATTGTGTGTGGTGAAAATTACGTAAATAGTATTTATAAGTGAGTGTAGTCTTAGCAATTTGGGTTTTTGAGGATTGCTTTTGAAATCTCGCTTGTTAGAGTATGGCGCGTCTACCTCAGTTTATATAGAAGTCTTTGACTATGGTAAGTTGGATAGTGAATATGCTACGACACAGGGCTATACAACGCCTTGAGGATCGTCGAAAAATGGTGCATCAGACATGATCTCACGGTAAATCCGACGAAAACAGAAATGGTTCTGTTCGCCAACAAACGCCAAAAAGATAATCTGAATCTCCCACAGCTCTTTGGCACAAAACTTTCCTTAGCAAATGAAGCCAAGTACCTGGGGGTCACACTGGACAGCAAACTGCTATGGAATAAGCACCTCACACAAAAAATCAGTAAGGCCACCATTGCATTCTGGCAATGCAAACGAATGATCGGTAAGAAGTGGGGACTCTCACCGAAAATCATACATTGGCTCTACACCACAGTCATAAGACCACAGGTAACGTATGGCGCAATAGTTCGGTGGCCCAGGGCCGAACTAGCTTCAGCCATAGACAAAATGCAGCAGTTCCAGAGAGCGGCGTGTTGCGCCATCACGGGATGCTTTCGCAACACACCCACAGCAGCGATGGAAGCAATGCTCTGCTTGCCGCCTCTGGACCTGTTCGTACACCAGGAAGCGGCCGCCGCGGCGGCACGACTTCAGGCGTCAAAACAATGGACGCGCTCAAGGGTAGGTCATAGGCGCATACTGGAGGACGCAATAGAGTATGAACCTCTCGTGGAAGCCCCTAACGACAAGATACCGAAAACATACGTGTTTGACCGTAAGTACAATATATCGCTGGCAGAGTCCGCCAAGGACCACTCCGGTATAAGAGAACTCAGATTGTACACGGATGGATCCAAAACAGACCACGGATCGGGAGCAGGCACCTACTCCCCGGAGCTCAACATACACTCATCAATACCTTTAGGGTCTCATGCGTCAATCTTCCAATGTGAGTGCATAGGTTTAATTAATGCCGCCAATGCAATCGATTCCAGGAAAATTGAGCACAACCACATCAGGCTCCTCTCCGATAGAAGTGCTAAAAGCTCTGAAGAGCACCACAATCGAATCTGGGCTGGTGCTTCAATGCCACCAGGGGCTACAAAAGCTGGCCCTAACACACAAGGTAAGCCTTCAGTGGATAAAAGGTCACAGCGGATCGAGCGGCGATGATGCAGCTGACGAACTGGCCAGATTGGGTTCCAGCACCACACCGGTGGGACCAAGCCAGATTATACCAA
Organism: Miltochrista miniata; assembly: GCA_933228765.1. Taxonomy (NCBI): domain Eukaryota; kingdom Metazoa; phylum Arthropoda; class Insecta; order Lepidoptera; family Erebidae; genus Miltochrista; species Miltochrista miniata. The sequence goes on from OW121765.1 coordinate 11,092,451, forward strand.
TACCATTCTACCAGGTAAGGGCATGGCTGAGACAACGCACGAAAGAGTGGCATGAAAGGAGATGGGCACAAACAGTAAGTTGCAGGCAATCAAGGGAAGCTCTACCGAGACCCAGGCCAAAACTAGCTAGAACGTTGCTACATCTGAATAAAGGTGATCTACGAACCATGGTAGGCACAATAACGGGTCATTGCACAGTAAATAAGCACTTGAATGTCTTAGGTATCACGGACTCACGGAGTGCGAGAGCCTGGTTACATACAGAGTCAACATACTTGGCAGCCCCACAACACTCCGGAAAGCGTGTGAGGACCCGAAGAGGATCCTGCGCTTCTGGTCGGAGCTGGGTTGGCTGGAGTGACAGCCAACACTCACGTACAATGGGTCCACTGGCGGACCTAAGTGCGGAAAATGGGAGCCCAAGAAGACTGAAGACTGAAGACTGAATGTATGTATTTAAAAGTATATCTTACTAATATTATAAATGCGAAAGTTTGTGAGTGTGGATGTTTGTTACTCTTTCACGCTCAAACCGCTGAATGGATCGGGCTGAAATTTGGTGCAGAGATACATTATAGTCTGGAATAACACATAGGCTACCTTTTATCCCGGGAATAACTTCCCGCGGGAACAAATTTTACGCGGGCGAAGCTGCGGGCATCAGCTAGTAAGTAATAATATCAGTGGTCTGATACCCATAACACAAGCAGGTTATTCCTAGCTTACTTTGGGATCAGATAGCGTTGTGTGAGATGTCCGTGAATATTTATTTATTTATTTTATTTAGTTTTATTATCATTCAGTCTAAGATTGTTAGTGTTAAACCAATCAACCACTTTCAAGATTGCGTTGTTGACATCGTCAAAGAAGTATCATCTGCAAACAAAACAATCTTGTCCCCTGCGTAGAAGGTTAAATCATTAAAATAGATAAACAATAAAAACGGCCCGAGTATTGAACCCTACGGGACGCCCATAGTAACTGCAAGTTCTTCTGAACGTGTAGGGGAGACCGGGTACAAAAGTAACGGCGGGTCGAAAGTAACAAACGCTCTCTGGGTTTATCCAACGGGCAAACACCCGCTTCGCCGCCGTCAGGTAATAACCGGGAGCGCCCCCCTCACTCGCATTCAGTCGCTGCGTGCGCCGCGCGCTGTGTGGTTGTGTGACAGGACGCATTGGTTTACGCAACTCGAAAGTAAGTTTTTTGATGTTTTTTTGTTTAGTGTTTACGTAGTCGTAACAGGATGACAGTAATCTGAATCTTTGCATATCCATTCTAGATTAGATTCATTGTGCATTGTTTAAATTCGTTTTTGTCTGGCACGTTCCGTTTCAAGGTTATATTACACTTATTAACAAAACATAGGAAGGGTACAAAAGTAACATAGCCCTATGGGTACAAAAGTAACATGTTACTTTTGCCCCCATAATATTTTCAGTACTTACATCATATTTTATGTGTGTCTTTACTTCAACAGAATGCCACGACAACGCGTAAGGACCACTGCACGAGGTACTACCGACACGGAAGTATATCGCAAAGCGGCTGAAGAGCATATCAAAGATGGTGCCAAAATAAGAGCCCTTGCCAAAAAATGTAATGTTTGCCATGTAACATTATATTGATTTATAAAAAAATTAAAGGCAGGAAACACTAGCGCAGTCGTGGGCTACCGTTGCGTCAACCGAGTTTTTGATATTAACGAGGAAATTAATCTACGCGACTATTTAATCGAGTGCTCTGGAGTTTATTTCGGGTTATCTCCACCTGAAGTACGTAAACTGGCATACGACTTAGCGATTAAAAATGCAAAGAAAATTCCTGATAAGTGGCACGAAACTCAAATGGCTGGTAAGGAGTGGTTGACAGGATTTTTAAAACGACATCCAAGCCTCTCTTTGAGACGTCCTCAAGCTACCAGTCTGTCACGAGCTTCGAGTTTTAATGAACATAACGTGAGTAGCTTTTTTAATAAACTTGCGGAGGTCATGGATAGGTATCAATTTGAGCCAAAAGATATCTGGAATATGGATGAGACAGGGGTGACCACTGTTCAAAAACCGAGTAAAATAGTAGCTCAAAAAGGAATAAAACAGGTAGGTGCAGTAACCTCAGCAGAACGAGGCAGATTAGTAACTGTTGCTGTTGCCATAAATGCTCAAGGAGGACATATACCTCCTTTTTTTGTATTCCCATTGAAACGATTCCAAGACCACATGATACGTGAGGGTCCTGTGGGTTGTGCCGGGGCTGGCAATGCTAGTGGATGGATGCAAGATGCAGAATTTTTACTGTTTCTACAACATTTTAAAAGACAAGTTAAGCCCACAGTTGATCAAAAATGCTTGCTACTGCTCGACAACCACGCATCGCATATATCTATCCAAGCTCTTGATTTTTGTAAAGAAAATGGAATAGTGCTGCTGTCGTGTCCACCACATTGCACACACAAACTTCAGCCTCTGGATAGAGCAGTATTTGGGCCATTTAAGAAAATGACAAACACAGCTACAGACAACTGGATGCGAAATCATCCTGGACAAACGATGACTATCCATTATATTCCTGGGATTGTTAGAGAAGCATTTCCTCTTTCGGTAACTGACAGAAATGCGATTGCCGGATTTGCCTGTACCGGCATAAGTCCATTTAATAGGAATATATTCACTGCTATTGACTACGCGCCATCATCTGTGACTGACCGGCCGTTACAAGTTAACAGTCAAATTTCGTCAAACGATATGTTGACCAGTTCTGATGCAACGTCCTCCAATAATGTTGATCTAGATACTCCAGTTGGTGATCTTCCAACAACAATTGATCAGACTAATCTACGTACAGGTAGCGATAATTTGTCAAACATATCAAACGACAATAAAGAACCACCAGCTGTTCCAAATTCACCAGAATCGATCTCTCCTAACACCGATCCATTGTTGCCTAACTCAATTTTTGATCAAAGATCCAATTCACCAGTACCGGGACCTAGCGGACTACAAAGAGCAAATTTTACCCCGTTTCAGTTCTCACCTAAAGATCTTAGACCTCTACCAAAAGCGGGTCCGAGAACTGAAACAAGTAGAGGTCGTAAAAAACGTAAGACTGCAATACTGACGGACACGCCAGAAAAAAACTTAATTGAACAAGAATACGAACAACGACAGAAAGCAAAAAAAAACGGTACTACAAAGTGATGCTGGAAAAGGTAAAAGAATGTTTATATCTACAAAAGGGAAAGGAAAAGGAAAGAAGGCACCTAAAGATAAGGAAAATAAATCTGAGGACGACGACTGCTTCTGTCTCGTATGTTTAGAAACTTTTAGCAATAGTCGACCAAATGAACAATGGATACAATGTATCGAATGTAGAATGTGGTCCCATGCAGAATGCGTGGACGATAATATTAGTTATACGTGCCATAATTGCGAGTCTGAGTAGCAGAATGAAACTGATGATTATATAAGAATGATTAACTAGCAATATATTAATTGATCTCATATTACTGAAAATAAGAATAATTTCTGTTAATTTCTTTTTTGTTTTAATATAATTTTTTCCGATGTTTATTGGTGTTATTAATACAAAGTTAAAAAATAAATAATTTGTTGAGTTAAGATGTAATATTGTTTTCATTAACAACCCCTTTGCCTTGTTACTTTCGACCCACAACGTGTTACTTTCGACCTGCCTACTGGGTCGAAAGTAACAACTTACGATTATTTTTAAACTCCCTGTTATTCATATAATTCACCCTATTATAAAATAAATTGAGTTGCCAGTGCAAAGAACATAAACTAAATTTATACATGGATATATTCATTTAACGACAGTAATAACGCATAGCCAGAAAACTAGGTAAAAGTGCAAAGTGTTACTTTTGTACCCGGTCTCCCCTACCATTAACATCGACCCTCTGAATTCTATGGCTCAAATATGAAGTCAGAAGATCAAGAGCCTTGCTCCTTATACCGTAATGGTGTAATTGCCTGATTAATGTTTCATGTTGTTCGCAATCAAAAGCCTTAGACAGACCGCAAAACACACCAATTGCATCTTGTTTATCCTCCCAGGCCTCATAAATACATTTCAATAACTCTACACCAGCATCAGTAGTCGAACATCCTTTAGTGAAGTCAAATTGTTTCTCATGAAACAATTTGTGACTATTAAAAGAGATCAGCATCTGCTCTAGTATTAATTTTTCAAATATCTTGCTCAAGGTCGGCAACACCGAAATAGGTCTGAAATTACCCGGATCTGAAGCGCTGCCAAAAGAAAAGACCGACTTGTAGGTACCCAAATAGGAATTAAGTTAAATAAAACTACGATGGTTCTCCACTTCATTGTGAAGTGTTTATTCAGTTTATTCATTTTACGTAAACATTAATTAATTGGTACTTATACAAGTTATGCATAGCACACATGTCTCCGCATATAAAATTCACAACAATGTAATTCTATACTCCACATTTAAATATGGGGACCAGCCCCCGTTATCTTAAAGTTATTTCTCAAAACACGATCTTATAATTAAACTCAGCAATAACAGAAATCATAGGATTAGGTCTTGTTCTTTTAATTCTATAGACAATTACGTAAGTATTGATAACAATGACACCATAGTAGAGAAAATTCCCAATTTCGAGAACTAAAACTAAATTAAATTGAGCTAACTATAAAGAAAAACTAAATTGATCGTTAGAATTTTTAGAACCTTATGGTTTTCGGGTCTTTTTCGACGTTTCGGCTATATTAGGTAGGTATAGAAGCCGTTGTTAAAAGACCCTAAAACTCATAATTATACAAATCGTGCGAATTTGTTAGTAGACAAAATTTACGTTTTTGTGTTTCGTATTCTATTAAATACAGTATGAGATTGAACACCGCGACCTATCGATAACTTAAGATATCGATACATACAATAATTGAAATAGAAAAATGTAAGTACCTACACAAGTATACATTGACAAACGTTGAAGTTGGTATGCATAATATGATTAACATTAGACCGCTATGTATTGACATTGAGCACGAGAAAGCGTATTTATGATCTCATTTTTCAGGGCGTAGCTATTTGAGGGAATTTGGGTCATAAGGAGGAATATGTGAACACCGTGTTGTGTTTTTTAAAACCATGAATTTTTAACTTTGTCTCCTATCTGTGTGACAACATTACGATTACCATTTCACAAATAACAAAAGATTAAACAATGATATTAAAAGAAGGAAAAAATCATTTACAAATACTTGTATTACATTTGTAAATGGGTCGAATGTCTTAAGTCAATTTGTAAAGTGTCAATCATTGATTGGAAAACAAAATGTTTTGTTTTGGAAAATCAAGTCGTGTACCTCTGAATATTTTGATCTCTACTTTGAAACAACTTACTGGGTACAATCCCCTGTTCCCCCAAAATCTTTTATAGCTCGGCTACGCCCGTTATTATTGTTATAAACTAGTACTTACTAAAATACCAGCGTCATATAGACGAATACACAATAATTACTATTACAATATGTTAGACCTTATTCGAATATAATAAATTACATTTTAAAGAAATATTCAAGTGTCCTAATATATTATCTATTAATAAATAACATTAACATTTATCATTTTTAAGTATAAAATGTTATAAAATATTCCCCAGGAATGAAACCAAAGTGCTACGGTACAACTGTTGTATGATTACCAGCTGCATATAAAATCATTCGAAAAATTTGGAATTTTGATATGATTTGAGGCCGAAAATACACTACAAAAAGTTCTTTTATAAAAATAGAAATTATTTGGAAAGCTCAAGTGTATACATGGACCAATTTTTATAGTACAACAATATGAATAGTTGAGGATTCTTTTATGTAAGTAGTTTAGGTGAAAATGTAGAAACTTATAGATGTGAAAATGGTTATGGGTTTATCTGGAATTCTAGAAATCTATTAAATTTCACATTAAAATCTATCTATAGGGGTACATTGATGTAACATAAAAACGAAACTGTTAAATTTATAAAGCAATCCGGCAATTCGATTTATGTGAAAACAAAGTACATAGGTATTTTGGTTTTCATACTATATTTTGTATATAAAAACTTCCGTGAATTCTTGTACAAGGTCTCGGATTTATGTTTCATAATGGTTTTTAGTTCTCGGGTCTTTTATCGCGTATTCACATATGAGAAGAGAAGACTCATGACCACGGATTTTGCAATAAGTACACCCAAAATTTCGAGAGGTTAACAAAATTTGTCTGAATACAAGAAAAAGACGCAAGGACCATAAGGGTTCAAAAACTTAATAAGCTATGATTATCTAAATACATATACATATGTTTTTGATAATTTTTCATCATGCAAGTTATATATTTGTTTTTATTATTACATCAATGCTGATATAAAAGATCCCTTGCGCTACGTACGAATAACAAATATTTGTAGAAATGTCGAATGGGTAACTATATGATAATATGGTGAACATACTGTCATGGGATGCAGTGCGAAATGGACATTTAGTACCGTACAATGTGTGAAAATGGCCAATAGTTAATATGGCACTTGTATCACGGACATTGGCAGGTATGTATATTTATATAATATATGTAATGAACTAAGACAACTACCTGTGTATATGGCAACTTGAATATAACATTTTAGTAAATTATGCCAATTGTCGAATGAATTCCACAAACGGCATGTAACATTTACTACTTACTATAATTATGTAGTTAAGTTGTTTTTTCATAAATTTTATTTTATGTTGAAGATCTAAACAAAAGATAAATAAAGCTTAGTCCTCGTTTGTGCACCGGGCTTATGAGAATTTGAGACTTCGGATTTCGTTTTTAGAAATATCGACTAAAGTTCCAGATAAAAGTATTTTCCTTTGAGACTTCGGATTTCGTTTTTAGAAATATCGACTAAAGTTCCAGATAAAAGTATTTTCCGAGTCTTGAGTCTCAATAAAAACATCTTTAGCGCCGGTTCTATTGTAAGAATTAGGCAAGTGTCCGTATTAAAAATTTAAAATTAATAAGTTAATACATTCAATAGTAACCAACCTTTATATCTACCTAAACCAAAAAACATGCCATTTGTGGATATTTTAATACAATAATGAAAAATTTGATACATTTAATATTACAGTAAATATTTTGATTCAATATTATCTAGTAAATAAACTACTTAAAAAGTAGATATCAACATTTATAATTTCAATGATATCCACACTAACACGGATATAAGTATAAAATAAGCGTATTATCGGACACACCCGTCGGGCATCGCGTGCCAGTGATCCGGATCAGACTTATTACGTTGACATACAAACGCCACGCGCTTAAGAACCATCCTTTTAAAAGCGAATACAATATTATAACATCTCGTAACATGTTCCCAACTCGGATGAGCGCCGCCTAGCGGGCATTCATCACAACTCTGTTATTCCGAAATTTCTTTTACATTAGGCATAACGTCTCTTTCTTTCTCGACAAAGACTACCCTCAAAATATTATATGGACCTGTCTGATAGACAATTGTATCAAGTTCAACAAAGCTCCTTGCAAAAACTCGTGACTTTAAAAAGTCTAGTCGATTTGCAGTCAAATCACCCGTATCATCATTATACATTGAAGTAGTGTCTATTCCGTGGCTTGATGTTCCTATAAGGTTTACCTCAGGTATGGCTTTCTCATTACTCCGTAGTCATGTTAGGTGTAGCAGTAATTATTGAATGTGTGATCCTAGGTGCATGTACGACGGAGTGTCTTTGAGCCCTCTTGACATCTTCCACAGTGGTGACCCCGGCGTCGTCGAGTTCCTTCCAACGGGCGAGGTTGTTTTGTGCATGGTTTACCAGTTCTGGCATGTCAATGAATGCTGGAACGTAAATTTTGTTTATAAATTAGGCGGTAGATGTTATATTCATATTATTGTATCGACATTCCATCCTATGCGAATTGCTTTTTATTTTTGGCTTATATGAATTTAGTCGACTACCTTTTGGTTTTGCAACTTCGTGACCGGTTAAGCCTCATTTGTCCTTCAGCCGAAGTCATTTAGCAGGCGACGGTAGTTTAGATTTCGGATAACTTTTGACCTACCCCCGTTATTGAATGAAAGTTAATATTTTATTGTCTACTGTACACAATAAAGTGTCGATGCCATAAAAAGAAAGAAACAAAATAGAAAAAACCTCACCTCAAGTAAACATGTAGAATTAAGGAAAAAAAAGAAATGGTTCGGTCTCATGTTTTTCATTAGTAGACATTCCCATATGTATCCAAACAGCTAGTCGTATGTATATAAGATTGCTTACCAGCCCAAGCCTCCATCATATCCATAATAATGAAATCGATGAACCCGATCTGCGATCGTGGTATGGAGCACGTGGCGCGGTCGAACATCGGCATCACCACCGGCAGCTCCTTCGCCTTCTCTTCGTCCGTTTGGAGGAAGTATTCTTCAGCAATTCTGTTATTGAAAGAAATTGTGTAGAATTTTGCCTGTTTTTGGGACTTAACATAACCTGTCTCGTCCAGTGACGGAGCCGTTCGTATGCCCAAGTATATAGGTGAAATTATTAGTGATTTTCGTCTAATTGTTGGATTCATATTGAATGATCCATATTAGGGTACCTATTGATTAGTTTGATGTTTAATAGGCTCGTTTAACCACATCAAAGCAATCTAGGTCGTGCCGCTAGAGAAAAACCAGGTTTTCGGAGATACAGATTCATTCAGAGATTTCGACAAGGGTTTAGCGTATGAGGAAGTAGGATTTAAATAGCCCGTGCAAATTTTATTCGTGGTTTTGCTCAAAAATCATCCCTCATCAAAATTCCTCAGGATGTACCTAGGAAGATTTAGATATTCGTGTTAAAAGTATTTTTGTGATGCAGTTAGTCAAAATTTTGGCAAATGTATTTGCCAAAATTTTGACTATGCGTCCAGCATAGAATGTAACGAGACAGTTTTGGTCTTAAATTTCTGTGAGCGCTTTTCTGGGACATCTTGTCTCTTATCTGTGGTTTGACGTTGACAAAGACTTGAACATCTTACCTCCTAGCCCATTCGAAGGCGAACTTCTGCGGTCGCGATGCATTAGACACATCGGCGCACTTTATCATCATCCTCTTCACTAAGATCACGTTTTCCGGTAGCGAAAGTGCGGTTGTATCCAGTGCGTATGGTTCCTAAATCAAAATATCATACATACATAACATGGCTATATAGCTAATATTCTGTAACTTGATCCTAATGGATGAAGTAGGAGAAAAAACTTGAATCAAAAATTCTGTAACAGCCCTCTGTGATCAGCGTGGTATAAGGTCAATCACCCTTCCGAAATGCAATTGAAAGAGGCGTATGTCCAGTAGTTGCTCTCCGTGCTCTAGGTACCTTATTTCTACAACAAATTAGTGATAATTTTTCCATAGTTGCTTTAGGTCTATAACTTACATCAGTATGCATGCCGTCATCTTTACTGCCACTGGACTTGGCGTAGAAGACGTTGACGAACTTGGCGAGGTGCTCGAAGTGCTTCGTCATCTCCGTGGCGAGGATCATATCGATGACGTTTTGTCGCACCTGCTTGTACGTCTCCCGGTCGAGTTTTTTGAATATGTTCACACGGTCATCATCTGCGGATAGGTTAAATTATGGTACTGCTCGTTCGCTCTAACTTTGCCGCTCGGCTCCATACTAAAGTCGAATTTTTAATTAGACGAAGCAAATTGACAGCAACTAATGTTACTTCTTCATACAATGTTGCTTATTTTCTATAACGAAGTGACATTAGCTACTGTCAATTTACTTCGTCTAATTAACAATTCGGGTATACGCCTCTACGCTAGCGGCAAAGTTAGAGCGAACGGGTAGTACTTAAAAGTCTGTTTAAAAATTAAATTTCATCACCTACCTACATACATACATCCATACTATAATATTATAAAGCTGAAGAGTTTGTTTGTTTGTTTGTTTGTTTGTTTGTTTGTTTGTTTGTTTGAACGCTAGGATCTCAGGAACTACTGGTTCGATTTCAAAAATTCTTTTACAGTTTGATAGTCCATTTATCGAGGATGGCTATAGGCTATATAACATCACGCTAAGATGAATAGGAGTGGAGCAGCAATCAATAATGTTTTGAAAACGGGGAATATTTTTTACCGTTTGAGAGCTTCCGAGGCGTACGCTGCGTAAATGGTTAAAGTTACGTAAAAATTGTGTATTACTAAATTGTTTCTTTTGAAAAGTTCTAAAAAAAGTCCGCGACAGCATATGTCTATCTTTTAAGGTTCGCTCACAATAACCTAATTTGTTAGCTCACGATATTATAAAACTGAAGAGTTTGTTTGTGCTAGGATCTCAGATACTACTGGTTGCATGTCTTAAACTATTTTACAGTTTAATAGTTCATTTATTGAGGATGACTAATGGCGACATAACATCACGCTAAGACGAATAAGAGCGGAGCAGCCATGAGTAATGTTTCAAGAACCGGGAAAATTTCTTTCTTTTGAGAGCTTCCATTGCGTACGCTGCATGAATGGTTAAAGTTTCGTAAAAATTGTGTATTACAAATTTGTTCCTCTTAAAAAGTTATTAAAAAAAGTCTTCAACAGCATATGCGTAACATTTAAGGTTCACTTACAATAACCCTCATAATAAGTTTTAAAGTATGAGCGACGCGACGGGAGTAAACGTGGTCTGCAGTGGTAGCCAGTCAAATGAACGATAAAAACCGGCCAAGTGCGAGTCGGACTCGCACACGTTCCATACCAAAAAACGGATGGGCGGAAGTAAAAGCGACGGTAAACCACTTTGACACCTCTCTCCTTCTCACTCTCATGTGACGCAAACGAAGTTATGCGGTTCAGCTCTAATGAATATAGGTTAACGACGCCGACGCGACGGGACTAAATGCAACGGGAAAAATATTATTACAATACCTCTCTCTTTCTCACTCTCATGTAACGCAAACGAAGTTGCGCGGGTCAGCTAGTATTGTAATAAATGTGTGGTAATTCACAGTCACGTTGTTAAATGAAGCGGACGTTCCGTGCATCCCAATTTACCTCACCCAAAATGTCAAGAGTCAATGCAAACACGGAACGTTGGTGGAACCTTTGTTCGAGTTTAAAACTTGAAAGAATATTTGTCAAATAATCAAAAAATGTTGTGACGAATCAAATTCGTCGATATTAACATAAATTCAATGGAACCTAGAAAGGGACTCAACCTTAATGTCTTCCGACTGATCTGCATTCGCAAGACATTTCCAACTAAGACAAAATCAAATTTCCGTCTAACCGGCCCCATACACGTACAATATTATTGACTCAATAATATTGCTTCAATATTTATTTCCTTCCAAATATAGTCTGTTCAAACCCTAATATTACCCATACACGGTCAATTTATTTCTAAATAGATCGATATTATTGTACGTGTATGGGGCCGGTTAGACGGAAATTTGAAAAACAGGTTCGATGTAAAGAGGCCAGAGTATACTACCGGTTCGCTCTAACTTTGCCGCTGGCGTAGAGGCGTATACCCGAATTTTTAATTACACGAAGTAAATTGACAGTAGCTAATGTCACTTCGTCATAGAAAATAAGCAACATTGTATGAAGAAGTGACATTAGTTGCTGTCAATTTACTTCGTCTAATTAAAAATTCAACTTTAGTATGGAGCCGAGCGGCAAAGTTAGAGCGAACGAGCAGTACGGAGTTTAACAAGAGTAGCAGACTGACTGAGGGTGAGCTTGAAGGTGAGCGCGGCGTGGTGCGACTCGAGCACGCACACGTCGTTGTAGAGCACGGACAGCGGGTGGCGCGCGTTGCACAGGAACGCGCTCGACGTGCCCGGGTGGTCCACGTCGTGCGCCGCCGCCGCGATCAGCGCCGCCGCCGCCTCCAGCGGCTCCAGGAACGTCTTCAACCGGTCCTTCTCTAGGAAGTATGCCACCGCCTGCAAGTGTCGATAAACGCTCTTACAATTATTCATAACTAGCTGACCCCCGCGACTTCGTGTAGGTCACATAAAGTGTATGAAAGGAGAGGTATTTCTTCATCAGACTCGTCAAGAAGCATGTGAAACTGCTCTGTTTGCTTAATCATAAAAGAGCTTTCACCCGCGTAGTTCCCGTTCCTGTGGGAGTACGGGAATAAAATATAGCCTATGTTCACCGCGAAGAGTGTAGCTTCCCAACAGTGAAAGAATTTTTCTAATCGCTCCAGTAGTTCTGGAGCCTATTCGTTATAAACAAACAAACAAACAAAAAAACATGAAAACAAATCTTTTCTCTTTATATTATTATAGTATAGACTAGCTGACCCCGCAACATCGTTTACGTCACATAAGCTATATGAATGGCCTCTCTATTCACTCATTATTTCTTCATCAGACTCGTCAAGAAGCGTGTGAAACTGCCCTGTTTGCTTAATCATAAAAGAGTTTATAGATTAAGTCTATTCTAAAACAATTCAGTCCACGCTTTCGGCGCCATCACGCCAGTTTAGATTTACCCTCATATTCAAAGAAACACCCACAGTTAAAATTTTAAAAATATCTATTCTTAAAAGTGATATAACTTTTTTGTTTATATACCATAATCACCCCATCACCCTTCCGAAATGTCTCTAGTATTCTAAATGACGAGCGATGTTAAATGTGGAAAAAAGAGTCCTCTTTTAACTAAAAAAGAATATAGATTATTGGTTTAAAGTGCTGCAATAAAGGTAAATCGAAATTACAGATAGGCAACGTCAGCTGTAACACATTTGGAATCGATCTAATAATTTGCAACGTGTATTCTTAGGAATCCCTGGTTACTTTACCACAGGACCTAGTAGTGAACCCTAAAGTATCCCCCACGCTAGTTGATCATATTTTACATAGAAGTAAAATATGATCAACTAGCGTGAAAGGATAGGATATTACGGTTATTTGTAAGGTTTGACAATACAGAACGCCTTATTAAAACCCTAAAGGCCACCACAAACGTAGCTAATATATATATTAATATATCGAAATATATATTATATTATAGCAAGCTATCACACACGGGAGCTATACTATAATATATATTTTGCCCTTATTCGTGCTCACTCGATCTCCAGCCGTCCTTGCAAGAACACTGTTTTAATGCTTATTTTATGTACAGGATGTTCTAATTTCAGCGTAGGTACCTATCCTATCATAAAAACAAAAAACGGCAAAAAATCCCGTTTAATTACAAACTAATTCTTTGAGCGAGAAATAGGCCAGCCCTATGGTCATGAAAGGAGTCAACTTGTAGACGCTTTGCGACTCCCCTTACATCGATCTTCAATTGTATTAACTATCCTCATTTGTTTTGTCGATCTTCATTTGTTTCACCGAACTTCATTTCTTTGAGTTCGAACTTGGCAGCAAGCAGCACTGCTCGGCAGCAGTGCTGCATTGCTGCTACAGAACCTCTGGTACCCATATATTTTGTATAGGTTTATTTTAGAATCCATTCCGGAACAATAATTATGGACGGATACCACCACGTCACATCCTGCCTCTGTCCATTTCAACACGGCAATACGTCCAGTGCTGGACGTAGGCCTCTCTCAATTCACGCCACATTACATGGGACAAAATCTTAAATGTGAAATGTGGGCATATAATATGTCTCTGCCTACCCCTTCGGGGAAAAAGGCGTGACTATATGACACTCTTCCCGAATGTTCGGTAAACAAACGGAACAGCCTTTATCCACAAAATATACGAAAATATATATTAATATACAAAATATATAGTAATATGCTAAAATATACCAAGCTATATCTGTCGACATATTTTGATGACGTCATTGAAATATATATTATAGCTGCGTGTGTGGTTCTTCGAAAATTTGTATTGAAAATATGTCGTAATATGCCTTGCTATATTTCATATTATAGTAGTTTATGACACTGTTGCATAATAAGGGTTCTTATAACACGAGTGTGTTTTAAAAAAACGAGCCGTAGGCGAGTTTTTTTATAGTATCACACGAGTGTTATAAGACCAAGTTATGTACAGTGTCATACACTACTTTATCTACTCTCATACTATAATACCTGATTTTATTTTGTGATATATAGTTGCTCCTTGATTTCGCCGGTAACAGGTTCATGGTCATGTTTGACGCAGTTTCCAGAATGTCTGGTGGTTTACAATTACCACCATCCTCGCTTTAAGACATGTTTTTACACAAAAACTAATTTATTTTACAAACAAAACCAAACTTTGTTTAATTTAAATGTAAAATGTTGGCGCCAAGGCGCAAACATCGATTGCGCATTGCGCATGCGTGTTTCTTTTTTTTTTTAGGCTGCGGAAACCATAGATTTAGGATTTTTCGCTACTCTGGAGACACATTTTTTTTTAAAGTAGAGGTTCATACTTCTTTTTCAGCTGGAGATTGTTTATGGTGTATCGTAATGATTAAAAAGTTTTATTATGATACAGGTGTCCATACAAGACCTGTATCGTAATAAAACTTTTTTTTTGGCGTGTGCGTAATGTTTGGCGTAATAGTATTGATTTCAATTTTATAATCTTTGTATTATAGTATCAGAGTAGATAAATATATATTATAGCTACGTTTGTGATGGCCTTAAAGCGTCGTACTCCCGAATTTAAATGATTGAGAAATTGAAGAATAAGTCAAAGTGGATACCTGAAGTACATCAGCAGCGTGTGTTGAATTGTGGTATGTATTAACGGCATGGTAGTTAGTTTCAATGATGGTAAGCCAATGAAATAGCGTTTGCTGATCGCACTCCAGTGTCGAACAGATGTCGAAGCGACCGGCCATAAGCGCCAGGCCTAGGTGTACGAGCGGCTGGTTGCGGGTCAACTCCTCCAGTCGGAAGATTTCGAAGTCCCAACTGAGAGCTGTGTCGAGGAGATCGCGGACTTGTCCAGTTGTCTGAAAATGTGAAACAAAATATGAGTAGCTAAGAAGAGGATAGTATATTTCGTCACAATGTTGAAAGTAACCAGTAACACCTACGCGTACTGCTCGTTCGCTCTAACTTTGCCGCTCGGCTCTATACTAAAGTCGAATTTTTGGTTAGACGAAGTAAATTGACAGCAACTAATGTCACTTCTTCTTGTAGTGTTGCGTATTTTCTATGACAAAGGGATATTAGCTACTGTCAATTTACTTCGTATAATTGACAATTCGGGTATACGTCTCTAGGCCAGCGGCAAAGTTAGAGCGAACGGGTAGTAGTATTCTAAACGACGAGCGATACGCTTATCTGCCTCCTAAATATATTCAATGAAGTTGAAATAAGTACAAGTACCTCCGCGTATTAAGAGTTTGTCAGGTATTCACGTGTAAAGTAAATCATTGAAGTGTGAACCGTTTCCAAGATTAAGACGCTTTCTCGCCGTGAAATATCCGAATACAAATAGTACTACATAGAAGGGACTAAATGTTGTAGAGATAATTACATTACAACATAAACTGGGAGAATTATAATGTACAGAGTCAGAAAATATAAATTCAAAGTGAATTATTGACAACAAAAAACACGCTCCTATAATGAAAACAATACCTACCATTTTTATGGGTTAATTTATTTGATGAATTGGGTATACATTTCAGATTAAAATCAGCAAAGAATAGTAATTTAAAAACCTTCTGGGATTTTCAATAGGAACGAATCGAACATAATCTAAACCTAAGTTTTTCGAGAAAGCAAATTTAGCCAATAATTCAAAACATTGCGTCCCTTACCTTGTGTTTGATATTGGTTCTATTTGTCTGTCCTCTTACGACGGTAGAATCGTTACTGCTGCGGCGAGAAGATAGTATGTTGGTTGGTCCTTGCTGTAAACAATTTTAAAAAATCGTCAATAAAATTGTATTTCAATTAATAGTAGCCAAATCCAGTTTGCTATCTTGATTTTACTACGGTGAATCTACGTGTTTCAAAGCATGCTCTATAATTTACTTGAATATGAATTTTATAGTATGATTTGAACATGCTTAAATTGATTCAAGTTTAATAAAATTAATCTCAAAATCATTTTGAAATTTGACTGACAATGATTTTACAAATCCTTGTTTATTTTGTCGATATCAAATTCAGAAGAATTTAGTTTTGTTACTTTGTTAGTAAAATGTCAATTTAAAATTATATTGAAATTTATAAGATCTCTATTCTATTATGAGATAAAAATAATTGATGCATAAAGTGTTAGAATAATGCGAATTAGTCGAGCATAGTTGTTTATAAATAGGACGAAACACCATAAAAAGAAATTGGTAATAATGATTTCAATAGAACTAGGTATGCCCAAGACGAACATTACGCTACCCAGGGTTCATTTTAAATGTGGAAAAACATCACAATCTAGATGCTATACCTCTTTTTTTGCAGATTAAACCTAATAGAGTTTGAACTCAATGAGCCCTTTGTAACGTCGAAAGCATGAATGACAAAGATCTATGTTCATCTATCTAAGTAGTATATGTAACGAAAGATATAGTCATAGATAGACGTTGTAATTCCAAACCTCCTACCATAAAAATAAGGTTTGCGTTCGCTTGCTCCCTCTTCCCCAGGGCCGAACAGGATCATAAACAAATAAATATCAATGTTAGTAAATGTATAAACAACATAACATGCATAAATTGGACAGCAAAATATGGACGGAATTTTATAGTATAAGGTAATAAATTACTTAAAAATAAAAGTAATATTGAAAGTGTAAATAATATTGGAGCTTATTATATAATAAGTAGTTATGTGGTGCACAACTTCATATTCGCCCTAGGTATATCTCATAATATATGAGTGTTTGAGCTAATGTCTTCTTCTTCTTCTTCTTTATGTAGCGTGTTCAAATACAATAACAGTACAATAAGTTGATTTAGACACAAAATATAGTACTTTTGTGAGCTTAATAACAAAATATAGTCACCAATTGTTTACTCACCGATAACAGTGCTCCAATGAGGTCGGTAGCGATGGGATCTTCAACTCTAAGTTTGGGTTCGTCTCTCATCTGAGGGGAGTAAAGCTCTGAGGTCCTCAGCATGTCCACGGCTCTCTCTATGCAGGCTACAGTTGATGGAGGAGCGCCCTCAGTTGCCGTTGACAGGAGGGATATCACCTACGAATTTGTAGCAAGTTAGTATTATCAAGTGGTGTATTCGATTTTTTTGAACCCAGCATTTTGTAGGGCATAGCTATTCTAACGATTATATTTTGCGGTTACTTTTTACTGCAAAAACTTTTATGTGTGAGTGATAATTATATTTATTGAATGCCCTTTGACTTTGTTTTACTACTTTAGAACGGGGTTCATCTCTAATCAGAAAATTGCCACAAACAAGTTACATATTTAAAAAAAGCAATCTATAGAATGCTACAAACGAAACAAACCGATAAAAAAAATTAAACCATAAATGCAAAATAAGGACGCTTCACTCCTCTAAACAAAATAATAACAATACCTTAGTAATAGGTGCCTCAAGAGGTAACCCTTGCAATTTAGCTAGCGATGTGCGACGCAGGCCGTCCGAGGCTACCGAACGCACGTCGAGGGAGCCTCGCCTGATGGAGTGCAGGGAGCCGCGCCCACGCTCCGTCTCTATCGCGGCGGTGGGCTCGCACACAAACACTATATGCGATGTACCCCTGGAAAGATAGGTGCAAGTTAAAGGTCTGTGTTTTCTAGAAATGAAATTGGATTTTGAACATTGCAAACAAGCATCCATGGATACAAACTGGTCAAATAGCTTATAATGGATTGAGTCCGTAAATATTTTGGCTTAAGGTATGAGTCCGAACTCGACCGCAAGCAGGACTGCGGTCGCTGCAATGATCACCCATCCAAAAGTAAAGTTGAAAGAAGTCTACGCCGCGTACAGCTGGTCTATGGCAGACTATGTTTAAATATTTAATATTCTTCAAGCGGAGCGTAAGAGGCACGTCACAGGGCCGCCAACTTGAGGACCACTGTCAGAAGTCTTATGGACTGTGAGAGTGGCCCCCAATCGCTAGATGCGCCATGACTTTCTATCAGGCTGTCGATGTCAATTTGGCAAACATATTTAAAAAAACGTTTTGTAATAATGATATGTTGATTTCATTATGACCCCAGTATGCGAGTAATACGTAGAGTATCTAATTGCTAACAACAGTAATAAAAAAATTGAATGAATAGCAACCAGTAGCCACAGATCTTTGGATACAAACTTAAGAAGCTAAGCAAAGAAGATACAAACTTGGTTAATCCAATGGCGGCTCCTCGACACGGCAACAGTATAGGATCAGGGGCGGCTCTGCGTCGAAGCATGACTGGTGCCTCCCATTCTCTAGCACCGCTCGTAGCTTGCCGTATGGCTTCGCCACCGGCAGTGTCTGCTATTGGTTTAGGCCCCTCGTCCAGACGCCAGCCGAGGACTCGACACCAGGCCTTATTGGCCAACTGTTGAACATCATTGATATTTTACACAGAAACATTTTAGGCTCCAACTGAACAGGGCTTGTATTATGATAGTTAGCAAATGATGGTAAAGGAATTCATCGATTCAGCTTGAGATCTTACGGGCCTAAACAATCCTCTGGTGTTGTACCGCTGACCAAGGAATATGACCTTACCGTACTTAAAGTGGGTTGACTGTAAAGCCAAATAACTTTACGTGATTACGTCATATGGAAACATAAGGGTAATCAGTCGATGGAGTGGAAGAGAGATATAGGCCTCACACACAAGCTGAAGCTGGCTTAGGCCGATTGTGTCTCAGTA
Organism: Miltochrista miniata; assembly: GCA_933228765.1. Lineage (NCBI taxonomy): Eukaryota > Metazoa > Arthropoda > Insecta > Lepidoptera > Erebidae > Miltochrista > Miltochrista miniata. The sequence continues at coordinate 11,111,230 of OW121765.1, forward strand.
TGGTTGTTCCGCGCTCTCCCTTGCACACTCGGCTCAGGTGTAACATGATACTCTTTGTGCACAAATTAGAGATAGTACAGATGGAAATCTCATATATGTACTTTTTTGTCACATCTACCCTCTGCTACGCACCCTCGCGCACAAATCAGTATCGAAATCTATTGTGAAAATTTTGACCTCATGTCTGTGAGCGGTGTCTATGCGTGCGTAGCCTCAGCGAATTTAGTATGTAGGGTTTACATCTATACTATCTCTAATTTGTGCTTTGTGTGTGCATTTCGTCGATTTATAAGACTTTATCTCAAAGAGTTACGGGTAGTTAAGATTATCATAAAATAAATAAATGGTTTAAAAAACCCTAGAAAAATACGCTTTTATAATGCACGAAAAAACCCAAAAATAAATTATGGATCGTTCAAGTTGCCTCTATTTCTGGGCTGAAGTGTAAACTATGTGCTTTTAGTTATAATATTTGATTGCAAAAGCGTGGGGCGCTGGAACAGGAAAGACTTTCCTGGCGGAAGCTGCATGAAGTCTTGTCAGATTAAGGATAAGGTCACATTTATAAAAGCGTGTTTTTAAACTATTAATTTGCACTGTCACGCTTTTATATATCTATTGTGACTTTTACTATTATTAATATCATTTTAAATTTCGGAAATGTATTAACGATGATAGGCTTTAATTGAAATACATAACATACTTACTTGAAAAGTAAAGTAGTTAATCACATCTACGCATTTTCAACACCCACTTTTGCCAGTTTTTCGTGACGCCCACGTAATAGGAGCAAACCTATTACCGTTACGGATCTCTTTTAGATAATTCTTTGGTAGGTCCTTAAAGTTTCGGCATTCCGAGATATTTAGTACAATATGTAGCAATCACGTAATAGGAATACAAACGCATATATCCCCAAGCGGGTTTTTAACGGTAACCAAAGATATCTCGTTCTCGAACAAGAACTCTACATTTTGCCACTGTTAACGTATTCCCCTCATGTATCTACTTAATTGCCTGAAAGAAAAGGCGTTCCCTTTGGCAGCATAAACGTTATGCTCTTGTGCGACCTCATGCAGCTTTCGCCAGGATTTTTATTATATAAGGATTAGTATTAATAGGAATATGCTTACAAAAAACTCTTTCTTGTTCTAGCACCCCACGCTTTTATAATCAAATATTATAACTAAAAGCACATAGTTTACACTTCAGCCCAGAAATAGAGGCAACTTGAACGATCCATAATTTATTTTTGGGTTTTTTCGTGCATTATAAAAGCGTATTTTTCTAGGGTTTTTTAAACCATTTATTTATTTTATACTTTTTAGTCACAACATTTATACCTTAACTAGCTGTTCCCTGCGGCTTCATCCGCATAGAAGTCGTTATCGCATAAAACCACTACCCTCCTTTCGCGCAGTCAGTTAAAAAGTAACCTATGTCCTTCTCTTAAACTCAAACTATCTTTATAACAAATTTCATCAAAATCGGTTTAGTGGTTTAGGCATGAAAACGTAACAGACAGACAGACAGAGTTACTTTCGCATTTATAATATTAGTAGGGATTTCTGTATTACATGGTGTCTTGTCTGATGTCACATTATTACAAGATGCTTAAATTAGTTACCTGAGATTCCATTGCATAGTTTTACAAGTCAATTAAAAAAAGGTTTGTTATAACCTTGAAACCTAAGTCTGGTCAAAGTTCATTACAAGACTTTTCTGACGAATCCAAAAACAGATTTATTACGATATTCCATCACGAAGTTCCAGTGCATATCTTCCGGCTCCATCATCAGATCAGTTCAACAGTACCATATTATTGTATTGTCATCAGAACTACATACAGCTGCCAATTTTCATGACGCTACGATCCTTGGAAGCTTGTTAAATTAGCTACCTTAGATTCCACTTTTCCATCGAAGTTTCAGTGCCTATCTTCCGGCTCCATCATCATATCAGTTTGACCGTACCATATTATTGTATTGTCATCAGAACTACATACAGCTGCCAATTTACATGACCCTACGATCCTTGGAAGCTGGTTAAATTAGCTACCTTAGATTCCACTTGTTTTCTGTGCCTATCTTCCGGCTCCATCATCATAACAGTTTAACAGTACCATATTATTGTATTGTCATCAGAACTACATACATCTGCCAATTTTCATAACGCTACACTCCTTGGAAGATGGTTAAATTAGTATCCTTAGATTCCACTTTTTCCATCGAAGTTTCAGTGCCTATCTTCCGGCTCCATCATCATATCAGTTTGACAGTAGGTACCATATTACTGTATTGTCATCAGAACTACATACAACTGCCAATTTTCATGACCCTACGATCCTTGGAAGCTGGTTAAATTAGCTACCTTAGATTCCACTTGTTTTCTGTGCCTATCTTCCGGCTCCATCATCATATCAGTTTGACAGTACCATATTATTGTATTGTCATCAGAACTACATACATCTGCCAATTTTCATGACGCTACGATCCTTGGAAGATGGTTAAATTAGTATCCTTAGATTCCATTACATTGTTAGTTACATACACGACGACCTAATAAAAGCTTATTAAAAAGAACAATTCTGTCCAACAAAAATCAAAGCTACTAACAAGTATCCTCTGCTGGTCGTCGGTGACAGCGACGAGGTCTCGACAGCGGTCCACAGCAGCGGCCAGCGCTGCCACAGCGGCGACATGAGATCTCGAACTGGCCCCGGCTGCACGAGACTGGAGCACCTCTGCGCACCACGCTGTTACACTCACCGTTTCTACCATCACCTGTTAATTCAAGATTAAGGTCTGATAAATATTAGCCTTCTAGTTTGAGTGATAAAGGTTCTACAGTTTTCATCAGGAGTCGTTTTTTTTAACGTGAGGGAAAATTCATCATGGATGCTATGCCGTACTCCTACCGACTAAAAAACATCACATAACGCCCAACAGCCTATGGTTGGGAGCCCCGGGTAAGCCCTCTGAGCATGTCCCAGGACCCCCAACAGACCTACGGTCATCATCAGAAGTCTTCGTAAGAATTTGCTTGTTGTACCGCTCGCGTGTAACAAAGTCTTGCCACACTGTACCAAAAATGTAGGTAACCTATTTGATATCCAGGGCGTAGTACAGTTGTAAGGGTTTTTAAGTTCCTGAAACTATTTAACGACTAGGACGATTAAATATTACGTATTCTTTCGACCTGGTAAGGAGTGAGGTTGCACTGGGCCGTGAAGGTGCAAGTCACACACTTAAATAATTTTGCGCCCTATAAAAACCTGAGCGCTTGTAGAACTAGAGTAGAAGTCATGAAATAACCATTCGAAGTACATACACACATATGGTCACGATATTTTCCCGAAGGCATAGGCAAAAGCATACGTCACATTTCCAGTCTATTCCAGACGAATTTGACGCGTAATAGTTGGTGCCGTCGGAGAGGTGCTGGTTGTGGCAACCCTGGGTTGAACATTTTCAAGTCGCCCATAAAGCAGTCTATTTGACGAGACGACTACCAAGCTACTGACTGACGGGATCGTTTACAAAACACTATGAGCGCTTCTCGTATCCCTACTAATATTATAAATGCTAAAGTAACTCTGTCTGTCTGTCTGTTACAGATGAAATTTGGTATAGAGATAGTTTGAGTCCCTGGGAAGGGGCATAGGCTACTTTTTAACCGACTGCGCAAAGGGAGGATAATAATTTTACGCGATCACGACTTCTAACCGAACGATGAGATAAATCCTAAATTTAATAACAAAACTTCGCGAGACCGGCGCCTATTTTCTTTCAAACCTTATTACTGTAAGGTACAGTGTGAAGTGAGCTTCAAGTGGAGCGCTTTGTTTCAGCGCGAGTGCTCTCAAGAGCTCGTAGGTACGATGCCACTCCTGAGTCTCTCAACGGAAGCGTGAGGAAGACATGATACTGAGTTAAGCCGTTCCTGTTTTTGTTTCTGTGATACTAGAATAAATACTTAATAAATATATTAAGACTAGCTGATTATAAAATAGTGTTATTAAGTTTTGTTTCTCGTAATAATATATCTCGTAATACTATTATTTAGCTTGTTAGACTGGTTTTGTGCCCTAAACTAGTATTTCACATTTACACTATGGTACGACATGAAATAAAAAAAAAACATTTCTTTATTCGAACATCTTATTTGTACTAAAAGTAGGTAAGTAATATTCAGCTGAATATGTCACGCTCTGCAACTACTCAAAATTCCTGGCAAGAATATCGAATAACGTTTACAAAACAAGACAAGTGTTATGCAAATATAAATCCTATTAGGTACTCTCGAAAAGATTTAGCCTTTTTCGCTGAATAGTTTCAAACTATCGCGTTTTTTAGGAATATAGAATATGAACGGGGTAAAAGGTGATAATGTTTCATGTTTTGTTTAGTTACAAAGTTGGGAACTTTAGGGCAGCACATAATGGAAAAGTCGTGAGTGCTTTCTTTGTGATTAAGTTTCCGTGAAGTTGCAATAGGAAAGACGCTGTGCTGAATCAAAATCTTTGCGGCAGTGAAGTCTGAGGGGCTCAAAGGCAACATAGCGCGTTTCATTCATAATCTGATCCATTTGCAGATTCGTGCAAGAAATGCTTTAGAGACATTAAAATGGTAACATTATTAAATGAATCATCTGCAATTTTTTTCATAATCCTATTACATAACAATCTGTATTTAATAATATGATATTAATGTTGCTATTCCGAAAAAAATACGATATCGCATTGAAATGAAATGAAACATTAACAAAAGCAGTGAAATGAAACATTTTATGATCAGTTTTTTTAGGCCTGCTGAATACAACCACACGTTGTGAAGTTATTACCGGACGCGTTATTCATAGAAACATATCTGAAAGTAAAAAGTAGCTTACCTAGGTTCTTTCCCAAGCTCTACTTAACTCCTGAATGAATTGTTTCCGTGGTTTAGGCGAGTAAGTAACATACAGTGTCTGTCTTTTTAACCGACTTCAAAAAAGCAGGAGGTTCTCAATTCGTACACTATGTTTTTTTTGTATGTATGTTACGCGATAGCGGCGCCAATTATGGATGGATTCTGAATTTTGTTTTGTTTGAAAGAGGCCACTTCTGAAGTGGTCCCATATCCAGGGTATCAGGATCTGATGCTGGGATCCAGGAGAAATCGAGGGCAACCACCGAAAATTGTAGGGACAACTAGTGCGTTTGTTAACTTTTTGATTAAGTGCTTTAATGTACTACAATTAAATGAAGGTCTGGAGTCGATCTGATGATGGAACCGAAAGACAATCGAGGGTATTCCTTATCGATTTACAGCCGTTATTTTGTGTTTCGGCTTGATTGATTTGTGTTGATGAGAACCTTACACCTAGATACCTATATACTTTTCGGTCCACCCGTCACTTAAAATAATAAAAACAAAATTAAATAAAAAATAGAACCGACTTCATACAAATCCTTAAAAATTAAATTTACTTAGCACAAAGTAATATGTATTTTCATTTATCAGATTATATTCAATAAAATATTGAAGTTGGTGCCATTAATCAAACCTACCTAAACCTGTGGGTTTACTTGGAGCCGACTTCAATATGATATTGAATAAAATCTGGTAAACCAAAATATATATAACTTTGTGCTAAGTTCTAATTCTTAAGGATTTGTTTGAAGTCGGTTCTTTCGAATTTCGTTGATCAGACTCTAATAATAATCTGGATTCTTTTGTTTGATTAATATTTTAGAAGTTTAAGTCACCATAAAATTAATTAACAGCTCATAAGCTAGATTGCAATAGTCCTAAAGTGTACGTACAGTAAGTGTACCTACACTTTACACACAAAAAAAAAGCTTTCGAATAAATCGTTACAAATCAAACAAAACACAACTGTAGTGCAAACTAATACTCAAGTAGGCATTAATAGAGGTCCGCGAGGTAGGTGTGGACGTGGACACTCTTTCGCTCAAGACCATGGTGCGAGCCATGGTGTCCAGCAGGAGTAAGTGGGACTGCGCCGCCTCTTTCTGCGAGCAGGTCATGCTCGTGAAAGAGGCGGCGGGGCGGGATCGGGAGAGAACTCTTCTACCCGAGTTACGCAGTCGGCGGTCTGGGCGCCGCCGACGTGTCTTCGCCGAAGACTATTGGCCTCCATGAGGACGGTGGGCAGCACTCACCGTCCTCAGGTCCCCGAGGACGGTGAGTGCTGCCCACCGTCCTTACAGAAGCAGCAGTCCCATGACGGCAGCGTGACGTGAGGGATTCACTCACGCTCCCCCCCCGCCCCCTAAAATGCGGAATCACACCCGAAAACCCCCCAAAAACGCGGGATAGCACCCGAACTACCCCCTAGCTAGGCGAGGCCGCAGTGGTAGCCGTAGGTCTGTTGGGAGTCCTGGGACATCCTTCCGAGGGCTTACCCGGGGCTCCGGACCGTAGGCTGTTGGGCGTTACATGAGGTTTTTTAGTCGGTAGGAGTCCGGCATAGCATCCATGAAGGATTTTCCCTCACGTTAAAAAAAAAAGGCATTAAGAGATAATTACGATAGAAAAAAATATAGGAAAAATAATTAATGGTAAATAACAGGGTATATCTCATTGTCAGATTTAAAACGTTACTTTGTGGAGACGTAAAGAATATCCAATATCTAAGAACGATTTATCTTGGCCAGTACAAGGCGAATAGAACAAGCAGACATAAAATGTGGAGATTTATTATTTAAGGTTTACTAAAAGTAAGTTATATTTTCCGATGTCTTTTCAATGACTATATTAATGTTATTTTATCAATTATGTATTGAAATACGGAAGCATGTTGAAATTTCTAAAGTAAGTATGTATTTTTAAACTACTGTCATCTCGATATTTTGTCGATATTTTCCTACAACGTATAGTGTTAAGGTATACTTAAAGCAATACCATTAACATGCACCCGTGTAGATTCACAGTCCAGCAAATTAATACAAAAAAGGTCCTTTTTACGAAATTCTATTTAACAGGTAAAATAACAGAGGTTGTTTACAAAAAAGAAAGTCATATTTTTCCATTCTCGAGGCACAAAATTATTTAGCCATATAGCATTATTTTCCACAATAAGCAGAAGCTTCATCATTCTATTCAATGCTACGGTAAGAAAAAAAGGATTTTCAATTATAGGTATGTTAAGTAAGATAGCCAAGTTTCATCATTATCACCTCTATTTATAGAAAAGACAAAGTCATATTTTTTCATTATCGAGGCACAAAATTATTTAGCCATATAGCATTCTTTTCCACAATAAGCAGAAGCTTCATCATTCGATTCAATGCTACGGGAAGAAAAAAAGGATTTTCAATTATGGGTATGTTAAGTAAGATAGCCAAGTTTCATCATTATCACCTCTATTTATAGAAAAGACAAAGTCATATTTTTTCACTATCGAGGCACAAAATTATTTAGCCATATAGCATTCTTTCCCACAATAAGCAGAAGCTTCATCATTCGATTCAATGCTACGGAAAGAAAAAAAGGATTTTCAATTATGGGTATGTTAAGTAAGATAGCCGAGTTTCATCATTATCACCTCTATTTATAGAAAAGACAAAAGACATATTTTTTCATTATCGAGGCACTAAATTATTTAGCCATGTAGCATTCTTTTCCACAATAAGCAGAAGCTTCATCATTCGATTCAATGCTACGGGAAGAAAAAAAGGATCTTCAATTATGGGTATGTTAAGTAAGACAGCCAAGTTTCATCATTATCACCTCTACTATAGCCCAGCAGGCTTCCAGGACCATTATGAGGTCGTCAGTCCACCTTGCCGTAAGACTACCTACGGCTTTTAACCCTATTGGTGGGCAGTTATATTAAATTTTCAGTGTATTCTAGCCATTGCTACTAGTTATCACGGAATTTCTTCCTGGGGTCACAAGATGACACCTTATTCTTTAATTCTTTATTGTGAAACATACAATAATAGGCATAAAAGATGATATATAATGCATAGTCATTATGTTCCTACCAACTGGCATGCATAATACAATTTACAAAATAAAAATAAAATAAAGAACTCTGAAGTTGTCGCTGGTCAGTCGGATTCACAAAATATTAATATTTATGTCTGACAAAAGTATCCATTTACATAGCCTTTTCTATCAATTTTAATTGAGGTGGAAAAGAGGGCACTCTGAGAATAAACCTCTCTATTGCCCTTGGAGTGACAGCATGTTTGTTAGTGTGAAACACTGTCAAGAGTCGTCTCAGTGACTGGGCCGCCAACCTCAGGACTCTTGATAGAAGTTGTATGGCCTGTAAGAGTTGCCTCCAACCGCTAGACGTCCCTATGACTTTTCATCAGGTGGGTGGCGTTATTATGGCGAGCTTAATTTAAAAAAAAAAGTCTTCACAGCCAACATAATTACTGTGGTCAAAGAAGATACTCTTTAGACGTAGAGCATAATATTTTTCCGACGGCCAATTTAAACGCAACAGACTCTCTGAGAAAACTGTCAAAAGCACAAACAAACTTCTTTTTATCTTAGTTTAATATCGTTTTTCTTGAGGTATTTCTTTTTTAGGGTTTCGTAGCCAAATGGCAAAAACGGAACCCTTATAGATTCGTCATGTCTGTCTGTCTGTCTGTCCGTCCGTGTGTCACAGCCACTTTTCTCCGAAAATATAAGGCCTATGCTTTTGAAACTTGGTAACTAGATGTTTTCTGTGAACCGCATTAAGATTCTTATATAAAACTAGAAAAAAAGGCAGTAAATTTTTGGGGTCCCGATACTCAGAACTGAAACTCAATTTTTTTTTTATCAAACCCATACGTGTAGGGTATCTATAGATAGGTCTTCAAAAATGCTATTGAGGTTTCTAACATCATTTTTTTCTAAAGTGAATAGTTTGCGCAAGAGACACTTCCAAAATGGAAAAATGTGTGTGTGTGTGTGTCCCCCTCTAACTGCTAAACTAAGAGAATGATAAATCTAAAAAGAATATGTGATGTACATTCGCGTCGCAGCGTTACGTGTGTGAGGGCGCTGCAGTGCGTGTCATGTAAATAACCAAAAATGTCTAAAACTATTAAGTGTAATACGTGTAATATAGTAATAAATGAGCTTCTAGCTTATATACAAAATAAAATATCTGTAATTGATGAAGACACTTTAAAACGAATTTGTGTATCCGCGTTCACTGTAAGTGAAATTTCTATAGCAAAAGCGTTGCTGTTTGAATCCTTACCGACGGAGCGACGTAGTAAAGTAAGAAAAAGGAAAGGAAAGGAAGAGAGGGATCTCGATGACATAGTAAGTCTATTTAAATCTATAGATCCAGAAGTGGTACCAATTTTTGTGGCGCGAGAACTGGAAAAACTACCCCCCATTTTATTTGACCACCTGGGCTGCACAAAATTGTTAAAAGATATCACACGGCTTACTGCAGAGATTCAAGAGATTAAGCATACATATGTGACAGTGGGACAGCTTGAAGAACTGAAGTCAGACATGCATAATTTAAAATACGCGTCACTACCTCCACAAACGCCAATAAATAACTTAAAACGGGGGACATGGAACCTAGATAGCGGTCCAATGGGACTAACGCAAAGCCCGGAGGAAGCACATAACGGGGGCAGAGACACAGCGGTAGGAGCAACATCACGGCGAGGACTGCCTGAAACGGTAATACCTAGCCTAAACCCTAGCGTTTGCATATCTGGCCGACCGTGTGACCAACCTAAAGCACTGCAACATTCACCCAGTACTCAAACTGTAAGTAACTCAGTAATATCTCCATTGAATAATGCACCAGAACGAGGGAAAAATAGTGCGTCACCGTCGAGAGAGAAAAGTAAAGATGACAGTGGCTGGCAGATGATAACCTATCGTAAGAAACCTAAGTATAAGTATTTGGGCGAAAGAGGTAAGGCCTCCGAGTCGTCTTCGTTTAAAGCAGCTGACAAGAAAGTACCTATCTTTATAACAAACATTCATAAAGATACATTAGAAGCTGATATAGTCGAATATATAGAAACAAAGACTCAAGAGCGGGTACTTTTAGAAAAAAATCGTATGAAGAAAGCATTGGATCATAAGGCTTATAAATTTTTTGTATCGGAAGATAAAGTTTTAACCTTCTTAAATGAAAAAATATGGCCGGACGGAATAATTTTTAGACGTTTCGTGCACTATAAACATAGAAAGTCTGATAGAATTTCAGTTTCGGTACCTACTGCACAAGTTAATGAATAGTACAATCAAAATGGTCAGTTACAATTGCAAAAATGTCAAATCTGCAGTTAACGATATTAGGCGGCTGTGTGGGGAATGTGCCGTGATAGCATTACAAGAAACATGGTTGACCCCGGAAGACTTGCCTTTTCTTAATAGTATTGACGGTAGATTTAATTGTACGGGTGCATCCAGTATGTGCACGTCTGAACTAATAGTTGGAAGGCCGTACGGTGGCACCGCGCTGCTTTGGAATACCAGTGTTTTACCTAACGTCACGGTAATAAAATGTGAAAACCCGCGAGTGTGTGCGATACGAATTCATACAGAAACTAGTCCAGTGATAGTTGTTTGTGTTTATATGCCGACGAACAAAAGGGATCATTTGACAACATTTACGGACTGCATTGGAACAGTAAGTTCTATTAATAAGGAATTCGAGAATGAACCTATTTATATTCTAGGCGATTTTAATGCCCATCCTGGGGAATTGTTTTTTAAGGAATTGACAATTTGCTGTATTGATTTTGACTGGTTAATGATTGATATTGAGAAGTTAGATTTGACTTCAGGTACCTATACGTACGTAGATCAAAGATGTGGATCTAAAAGATGGTTGGATCATTGTCTCGCGTCAAGGTCGGCCGCTGTCTCTGTGTGCAATGTTTACGTTAAGTATGACGTTATGTGGTCCGATCATTTCCCAATCATACTGGAATGTAATTTAAATTTATTAACACCGCTACGTATTGATAACAATATGATCTTAAATACAATAACGTGGGGAGAAAAAACTGTTGAACAAATCCGTGTATATAATAATGCTTGTCATAAACGTTTACGAGTGATTGACTTCCCGGTATGTTTTGGGGAATGTAGTGATCGTTATTGCAAAGATCTTTCTCACTGCGATATAATTGACAAGCTGTATTCTGATATTGTGGGTGCGCTGTGCCTGTCATCTGTGGAATGTCGGGGAGGTGAGCGTAAACAGAAGAACTGTAAGCGTACACATATTTGTGGATGGAATAAGCATGTAAGCGAGAGTCACCGGGCGGCCAGGGCGAGTTTTCAGGAATGGCTCATGTGTGGTAGCCCTTCTGAGGGTGCTGTTTACGAGAATATGTGCCAAAGTAGAAAGGTTTTTAAATCTAGGCTGAAGTGGTGCCAGAGGAACCAAGAACAACTTCAAATGGATGCACTTGCTTCTAAGCACAGCAAAAAAGATTTCAAAAGTTTTTGGAAAACCACAAACAGCCTGAGGGGTCGCCCGGGCCTGCCCGTGAGCGTGAATGGTGTTAGTGATAGAAAGTGTATAGCAAATCAGTTTAAGGATCACTTTGTAGTTAAGGCGCCGTTAGGACCATCGTGTACGGTGACCATGGGTGATAAACTGGTAAGTAACATGCCTTTTCAGACGAGAATCACAGCCAGTGATGTGGTTGGGGCGGTGAGGTCTATATCGAAAGGCAAGTCTCCTGGTCACGATAATTTGAGCATTGAACATATACAACATGCTGGTTTTCATATATACAGAGTGTTATCTATGCTTTATAATTTCTGTATATCACACTCATATGTGCCATCTGATATGATGAGAACCAATGTTGTTCCAATCGTTAAAAATAAGACAGGAGATTTGTCAGATATAAACAACTATAGACCGATTTCTCTGGCAACCATAATAGCAAAGGTGTTTGACAGCATTCTCAACACACAATTAAATACATACTTAAAGTTGAATGATAATCAGTTTGGTTTTAGACCAGGACTGTCTACAGAAACTGCAATATTGTGTTTGAAGAGTGCTGTCAAATACTATACGGATAGGAATACACCTGTTTATGCTTGTTTCCTCGACCTTTCAAAAGCCTATGATCTGGTTGCCTATGATGTCCTATGGGAGAAGATGAGACAGTTGCACATGCCTGGTGAACTTATCAATGTCTTTAGATATTGGTATGGGCATCAGGTAAACTATGTAAAATGGGCAGGAACATTGTCAGAGCCATACAGGTTAGAGTGCGGGGTACGGCAGGGGGGGTTAAGCTCTCCTTCTATCTTTAACTTGTACATAAACGGACTGATCGGGGCGCTCAGTCAGCAACATATCGGTTGTCACATTGATGGCGTCTGTTTTAATAACATAAGTTACGCGGACGATATGGTGCTGCTGAGCGCTTCGGTGTGTGGTTTGAGAAAGCTGCTGAACATATGTGAAGGGTATGCGGGCAGTCATGGACTTAGGTACAACGTCAGCAAAAGTCAATGTATGGTTTTTAGGGGTGGGACTAGAAAGGTGACAGAGATTCCGCCTATTACCCTCAATGGTTCGCCACTAGCTCTGGTAACAGAGTTCAAGTACTTGGGTCACTTGGTAACGCCTACCTTAAGGGACGATAGTGACATTGAGAGGGAGCGGAGGGCGCTGGCTGTACGTGCTAACATGGTTATTCGCAGGTTTGCACGCTGCTCAACGAATGTGAAAATCACTCTCTTTAGAGCCTTTTGTACGTCATTCTACACATGCAGCCTGTGGGCCAGTTACACAGTTGGGTCATACAGTGCTCTCCGTGTCCAGTTCAATAACGCTTTTAGGATGCTGGTGGGACTCCCTAAGTATTGTAGCGCATCCGGAATGTTTGCGGAAGCCCGCGTTGATTGCTTCTATGCAACAATGCGTAAGAAATGCAATGCACTGGTGAGGTGTGTGCGGGGGAGTGCTAACAGCATGCTGAAAGTCTGCGCAGGACGGCTTGACTGTGTGTACATCAGGAGATGTTGTCGAGTTGCACATGGAGACACCGGCTGAGTGGCATTCAGCATATAGTAGGTACTCTGATTAATTAATTAATTTAAGTGTAATAAATGATGATTATTTTATTTTTTAATGTTTTATATGCATTGATTATTATTATTATTATTTTTTATTATTATCATTATTTTTTAATGCAAATGTGTATGTATGAATTTATTTTATTTTAAGGTTTATGTGTATCAATTTATTTATTGTATTATTATGTGATATTGTATAGATTAATTTTATTGATTATGTTTATTATTGGTTATGAATTTGGTATGAGTCTGTGTTACTTGAAATAAATTAATATTGAATTGAAAAATTGAATTGCCATAAAAACTACCAACGAAAATTGGTTTGAACGAGATAGAGCTGGTAGTTTTTTTTAATACGTCATAAACCGCACTTTTCGGTTAGAAAAATCACTACCACTGCGAACGTGTAAAAAAACCAATCAAAGTCACAACGAACTATAAGAACTTTTATATTATGTTACTTGCTGCTACGAAACCCTTCATGGGCGAGTCCAACTCGCACTTGGTCGGTTTTTTACTTTACTTGTTGCTTTGTTAGAACTAGAAAGGTCGAAGTTGTAAAGTTGTAATGAATAAACTTACTCGGTTGAAACCTGCATCGAGATAGGGGAGAACTGCGAAGTCCTCCTTCAGGTACGTGCTGTAACAAACAGATAAACTTTATTATATTTACTATTATGTTCTAAGTTTATACCGCTACTGGCTTAGAAACTTTCTTACGTAGGTAATAAGTATAAAAAAATATTGTCTTTTTACATATTTCATAGCCTGTGACGACTTCTTATCTTATCTTTTACTAATACTACTACTACTTTTTACTAATATTATAAACGCGAAAGTTTGTGAGTGTGGATGTTTGTTACTCTTTCACGTTCGAATGGCTTAACGGATCTGGCTTATATTTGGTACAGGGATACATTGTAGACTGGAATAACACATAGGCTACTTTTTATCCCGGGAATAAGTTCCTACGGGCAGCGGGAACGGGATCAAATTTTACGCGGGCGAAGCTTATCAGCTAGTATTTTTAAATGGGAGTTTAGGCAGGCAGAGAGGGCTTTATGCAGTCACTCAAAAAGGCATTGGGAGGTCGTTGCTACCAAAAAGCGCCGAAAATAAAAATCTATCTTTTTTATAAAATAATACGATGTCGAATGAATACAATGGAGCGTACCTTAGAATCAGAACACACAATAAATTACCCAATTATACTTTAAGTTCCGATATCCCACATCCAATAATAAAAAAAAACTTTATTTTCTCTTCACAAAGTCCTTAGTAAACAAACTAAATGAGATACGGTACATGACAAACTTTGTGAGAGACTGGTGCATGAGGTAGATTTAGAAATAAATCTGTGTTACATTCCACCTAGTGGAGTGCCTGTTTGATTTGATTATATTTAATATTATAATGGATTTACTTCGGTCCAATATGGCCTAGGATCGAATTCAAATTGTGAGAATACAAGTTCGATATATTAATCACTAGGCTACCTAGTCAATCCGGTCTAAAGTAGAAATGTCAATAAAACCAATATCTCAAAAAGATAGTTCAAATTCAAACAGCATTGTATTCAGAATTGTGTATTGCACTTTCAAAGCAAAAGTTCCGTGAATTCTCTGTGAAGTTGGCTGCAATTGTTTTCAGAATCCATTGTGTATGCAACTTCATAATGACACGCCGAATTTTATACTCGAATTCTACGTTGAAATTTAATGTGAAAAACTTTTTACTTTGAATGTAGTTTTTTAATATTTATGCATAACAGCACACATAGTAAACTCCGATATTGAGAATTCTGTATCACGCAATGAGAGTTTTTACACTGAAGTAACCATAGATTTAGAATTTTTCGCTACTCTCAATAGATACACATAGCGTGCGAGCGAGACCTCATTTACCAGTACACATAGCTTGAGAGAAAAAGAGATAGCAACTTGTGTACTCTTAATTTATCACCCTATCTTCCGTGGTGATAATATGTCATTCATATTTTACAATATTCTGTAGTGATCTTACGAATAAAATGGAAAATTTAATATTTTCTACGATGGTGTCGAGTTCAGTGTGTGAATTTGATATTAAAAAACATATATAGATATTCATATTTATATTCATTTTCAGACATAGATATTCCTTTTTTGTATGTTCCCTCCTTTTTCCTATCTGACACTATTTATTCACAATAGCAACAATAGTCCAGCATCGTTTTGGCCTACGACCTGTGTGGAAAGTTATGATAATAAATAAATAATAAATATTCTCGGACACTTCACACAACGCTATCTGATCCCAAAGTAAGCTAGGAATAACCTGCTTGTGTTATGGGTATCAAACCACGGATATTAATACTTATATACTTTTAAATACATATATATTTTAAATTGTTGAACATGGAAAAATTTCGAGTGCCATCTGCTTTTTTTAGTATTCTTGTAATTTAATTTCTTGAAACGTCGACGCTTTAAATTTACTGCTGAAACGGTTTTGTATTTCATCTTTGGTCGTTTTGAATATGAGACTTGAATTTACCTCTACTCAGAAATGTGATCATCCATATGTACGAATGGTATATAATCCTTGATTGAGTTCCATTCCATACAACAGTTGACCAGAGGCAGCTTACATAAAACTATTTCTTATAGTACTAGTAACAGTTTACAGAATAAAGTACTTTTTTTTCTGCGTTTTATAAGAAACCTTTATATCATTTAATGTGGAAAATCATTCACTTTCTATTACAAGTCGAACTTGTGTCTTTTCTATACCAGGAGACCGTTTAATCAACTCCCCCGGGCAATACGAGTACCCATTATCCTCGAGAGTATTTTGTTTTCTTTTTTCCTCATAAAATCAGCACACAAAAATTAAATTGAAATGTCTTTTACTAATGCCAAAAAAACAGTTTTTCACTGTTGCAAACAGTGTTGCACACTAAACGCAGTATAGCATTTACATACAATACGTAGGTATAAACACATATCTTGCATTCGATATTTAAAACTTGCAGCTGCCTGTCAGCACAATATAAAGCCTGTCTACGCACCTAACTATAATATAAATGAATATGAAACATAGCAAGGCAAATTACGACATATCTTCTAACTAAAACGAGAGAACACGGAGCTTTAGCAAATTTCTATGCGCTCAACAAAATATGTCGACAGATTATATCTCGATATATTTTAAAGGCGATTGTGTAGACCGAGTGAGATTAAAAATATATTACAGTTTAACTCCCGTGTGTATTACTTGCTATAATCTATATATATAAAAATCAATGCCACTTTTCGTTGTAATTTTATAACTCGAGATCGGGCTCACCTATCCAAACCAAATATTTAGGCTTTGTTCGAACTATTTAGTAGATGGTTTATGTGAAGTTTGCACAAAATCGGTCGAGCGGTTCTTGATTTATCACGCAAACGAAGTTGCGCGGGTCAGCTAGTATAATATAATAGACAATGTCTCGCGGTTGCACCGGCGTGGTTCCCTTTTCCGTGGGAATACAGGAATAAAATATAGCATAAGCCACCCGAGCTTTCATCAAAACAATGAAAGAATTATCCAAATCGGTTCAGTACTTTTGGGCATATGCAATGCAAAAAAACTAACATACAAACAAACAAACAATTTTTTCTTTTTATGATATTAGGATAGGTATCTCGATATGTTAATATATTATAGCTAGGTCTGTGACAGGCTTAACACTGACAGCACAACCAGGCGGCATAACCTAGGCCCGTCCACATTGAGCGTTACATGTTCGACACGATTACACACTACACTAATCGATGATATGACACAAATGTGGACCCAGCATTTTGTTGAACACCTTGCGTTTTTTTTAATATATTTAATGTACAGTTTTGACTTTTCTATCATTTTATAAATTATGTATAGATGTATAGATAAAAGCGAAAGTTTGTGAGTGTGGAGATGATGTTT
Organism: Miltochrista miniata; assembly: GCA_933228765.1. NCBI lineage: Eukaryota > Metazoa > Arthropoda > Insecta > Lepidoptera > Erebidae > Miltochrista > Miltochrista miniata. Next base: position 11,128,218 of record OW121765.1, read on the forward strand.
GTAACTCTTTCACGCTCGAACGGCTAAACGGGTATGGCTGAAATTTGGTACAGAGATACATTACAGATTAGAATATTACATAGGGTACTTTTTATCTCGGGAATAAGTTCCTACTGGAAGCGGAAACGGGAAAGAATTTTACGCGGGCGAAGCTGCGGGCATCAGCTAGTAATATTTATAGTAGAACTACTGACAGTTAAACGAACAAATCCTATACATTAGTGTAACAAATGCCCTTGGGAGTACTATCTTGTAGGTCTGTTGTGAACCAACACAATGTCTAATGGACATAGGTCTGACACGTTTTGTCACTGCCACTGTTTATCTAAACAAATATGATTCTATCTCGACATGTAGCCGAGTAGTGCTTAAGGCTTGGGATTGGGCTAACGACCTTGACCATACACGAGATAGATGCATCCTTCAAGCAAAGAAATGTAGTCTTTCGTAGCTTATTTAGTTGTAATTCTTGACTTTGACTGCCTCTGTGGCGCAGTCGGTAGTGATACCGCCTGCGGCGCTGGAGGTCCTGGGTTCGATTCCCACCGGAGACAAATATTTGTGTGACCCATAAATGTTTGTTTCAAGAGTCTGGATGTTTCTATAATAATAATCCTCGGTATAGACGTCCGGCGTGAGCTCAATCACAAAAACTACATAGAGAGCTGTATTGGTCTGGCCTCGCGGAAACTGGGAATCCTGAATAAGGTGAGACGGTATTTCACGCCACATCAGAGATGTTTACTGTACAAGACGCAGATTCGTCCCTGCGTCGAGTACTGTTCTCACCTTTGGGATGACTCCGCGAGGTACTTGTTAGACGCGCTTGACGCTATGCAGAGACGTGCTATCCGAATAATTGGTTGTCCTGAGGTGACGGGAGGCCTCGAACCTTTGTCGCAGCGAAGAACCATAGCGTCCTTGGCTGCCTTCTATCGAATGTATCACGGCGAATGTTCTGAAGAGCTCTTCAACCTGATCCCACCATCTCCTTTCCGATCCCGAACAACGCGTGCCGGGCAGAGATGCCACTCATACACAGTGGAGAGAATCTTCGCCAGAACCGAGCGTTTTAAAAGATCGTTCCTCTGTCGAACTATAAAAACATGGAACGACCTGCCCGCACACGTCTTTCCCTCATCTTACAATCCCGGGTTCTTCAAGAGGAGCGTGAAGAGGCACATCACAGGGCCGCCAACTTGAGGACCACTGTAAGAAGTGGCCCCCAATCGCTAGATGCGCCACTGCTTTCTTACCATCAGGCTGGTGGCGACGTCAATTTGGCGAGCTGAATATAAAAAAAAAAAAAAAAAAAAAAATAATAATAATAATAAAGTTTATTTCTCAAAAATAGTTACATAAATTTGTACAAAAGGTATGCCACTATTTATTAAAAATGTAAACAATTAAAATTTGGGTACTCTGAATTCCAAACTAGGTAGAAACCTGTATTTTGGAATTTAGTTATTCCTGGGAATCTTCATTATATAAAATAACAAATTTTATGGTACACAAGATTTTTATAGTGGCACGTTACAAACATTTAAGACAAGAAAATCATACATCAAAACAAAAACATGATAAAGACAATCAACAAAATTACTCGTGCAACAAATATGTTGAGCATTAGAGCTCTGTGTAAGTATGTTTGAGTATGTGGTAGGGTATGTGTGTGAATGTTTGTGAAAGTATGTGTGTGTTTGCGTGTGTGTGTGTGTGTGTGTGTGTGTGTGTGTGTGTGGGTGTGTGTGCCTGTGTGTGTGTGTGTGTGTGTGTGTGTGTGTGTGTGTGTGTGTGTGTGTGTGTGTGTGTGTGTGTGTGTGTGTGTGGTGTGTTAGGATTCTATATGTAAGATTGAGTATTTTGGGGTAGATATTTAAACGTTACCAAGAAGTTTTTTTGTTTCACCGTAGTTTAAATTATGTAGCCAATTAATCAATTTTATCCTGACGTCATACTTTTTTAGCAGCTGTAGGAGGAGTAGTTTGTTGACTGTATTGTAGACTTTATAACTGGAGATGGGAAGTTGTCGAGTGGAAAAGATAGTCCTGTGTGATGGTATAGGGTAGCCTTTATAGGGTTTTCTTTTCATAGTATCTGGTAGAGGTACTCGCGGATGGAGGCGTAGAATCGATCGGAGTACAAACAGTTGCCTAACTGTTTGTACTTTCGCAATATTATATAGCTTCTGGGTTGAAAATCTGTATTGTTTGAAAAACATAACTTTCAGTACCGCTCTCTGTGCTCTTTCGAGTGTTATAAAGTGCGATTTGTCAGCGCTGCCCCAGATTGGGATGCAGTAAGAGATAATCGATACGCAGAGAGCGGAGTAGACCATTTTCAAAGTTTCCTGATCTGCAGCATGTCGAAGAATTTTAAAGGTGTGTATAAGGCGTCTAACTCTAGTTGTAAGCATCTCACTTTGTAAGTGCCAGTTTAGGTTGCGGTCAATGTAGACACCTAAATATTTTATGCTCTCCGATTTTATTATAGGGCGGCATCCACAGTTGTTGACTTGATTGCAATGTGAGTGGACATATATCTCATAGTTTGGTGGTGGTTGAGTGCAATTTGTTATAGTGAAAGGGATGCATTGAGTCTTCGAAAGGTTAAGTGATAGGCGATTATGTGATAGCCAATTATTTATGATAATAAGATTTTGTTCCGCGATGGTTTTAATATCTGCCCAATTTGAGCCATGAATAACTACTGCTGTATCGTCTGCATAAGTAAATAATGTACAATTGGGTAATTTGATGTCACAGAGCTGGTTAATATAAAGAAGGAATAAAGTAGGGCCAAGGATTGAGCCTTGAGGAATGCCATACTCAACGGTTGCTTCATCACTCCTTATCCGATTGATCGTGATACTTTGGACACGGTTATTTAGGTAGTCTTTGAAAATATCATAAGCGATACCTCTAATACCAATCTTATCAAGCTTTGTGAGAAGTGTAGGTACATGTATTGTGTCGAAAGCTTTTTGAATATCAAGGAAAATGCCCAGTGCTTTCTGTCCTTTGTCCAGTTTTTCAGTGATATGTTGAACTAGATCTGCGACGGCGTCTTCTGTCGAGATACAAGGTCTGAAACCATATTGGTGTTCAGAAATTATTTTATTTTTGTTGAGGTATTCTAGGAGTCTATGATTTAGCAGTTTTTCGAGTATTTTAGACATCGTGGTGAGGACCGAGATAGGTCTGTAATTTGTAATAGAGCTTTTGTCCCCAGTCTTGTGGATAGGATGTACTAGGGCTTTTTTAAAGATATTTGGGAATATACCGGTCTGGAAAGAAATATTACAAATATGCGTGATTATGGGAACTAGGATTTCACGATTTGACTTTATTATGGTGGGTGAGATTCCATCGCAGCCAGTTGCTGAATCAGTTCGTAGTCCCATGATAATAGATTCTACCTCCGAATTATCTGTATCAAGGATCACCATTGAATTTAGAGGGCCAAAATGTTTATTTGTTAGGAACGGGGTAATGTCCACTAGAGGGTTTGGTTTTATTCCACTACCAAGAGTTTTACCGATTTCTGAAAAGTAATTGTTTATTGAATTGAGTGAAGTTTTGGTATCGCTGTTGAGATGCAGTAGTTCCGATGGTGGGTTCTGGGATTTATTTGTATTAGTGATAGTCCTTATGGTGTTCCAGGTAGCTTTGGGGTTGTTTTTATGCTTCATTAGTTCACCCTTTTCATGTGCTCTTTTCAGTCTACGTAGGAGAAGGTTACAGAAATTGCGGTATCGAATATAGGTTGTTTTTACAATTTGGTTATTAGGGGAGTTCTTCGCTTTTTCATGGAGCCGATCTCTATTCTGAACGCAGCGGAGTAAACCTGCTGTCATCCAGGGTTTGAGGATTCTCTTGACTCTGGGTATCGCGATTTGTTTAGCGTGTTTATTAATTATATCAGACATGATTGAGACCAGCGATTCGGCAGCTAGGTTTGCATCCTTTGTATGAAGAATCTGATTAAAATCGGTATCCGCCATATCTCGTTGGATGCTTTCCATGTCAATTTTAAATCTAAAATTAGCATGGTGTCTGGGGGCATTTTTGAGCTGAAGGCAAAGCATTGTTGGAAGGTGGTCAGTTATGTGAGTGTCTATTACGAGTGTTATAGATGGTGATTTTGATTTAAGTAGCACATGGTCGTAGCATTTGTCCAATCGAGTTCTGTAAACGTGTGTAGGCGATAAAGCATGACCTGCATTTAGAAACAAGTAGGGATTTGAGAAGCTATCTGTATTTTGGTGTTTGATATCGATGTTTAGGTCTCCCATCAGGGCTATATGATTGTAGGATTTTAAACCTACCGGTGTCCTATTTAAATTATCAAGAAATAAATCAAATTGCTCTTGTAAGTTGTAGGAAGGAGACCTATAGATTGCTAGTATCGCCACTTTATTATCGATAATGCACGTAAGGGAGGTAGCATGGTGGAAGATAGGTTCGCTAATGGTGTGAGTTAAGGAAGATTTGACGTAGATAATGACTCCTGAATTTTGATTTAAATGATTTTTGGAAGAGTAGAGGGTGTATCCCTGCATAGTGGGAATATTTGCACAAGATGGCAACCAGCACTCCGTTAGTATTATAACATCACAACTGACATTTATTTGTGTTAGGAAGACATTAAACGCGTCAAAATTTTTGTTAGCACTGCGAATGTTAAATTGAATTATTTTTAATGAATTATGTTGTGTCGGTCCCAGTAAACGTACACACTCTTTAGGTACGCATTTGAATGAGTTACAGCTGTCTAAAGATTCGAGTTCATTATTTATTTCTATTAATGTGGTCATTTTTAAATAGGAGGAGAGACAAAGCAGGGAATACATTTATTGGCTTAAGCGTCATAAAAACTTGTATAAGGTAATAGGATAAAAAAATACGGTGGTAGAACTTTAGAGAAAGTATATAAATAATATAAATAAAGCTGAGTAAGTTCGCTGTGAGAAGTATGTTTTTTGTGTAGGTGTGTTTAGTTAGGTAAATTGCAATATAATATGCATGCACGAGGCTAAAAGTAATATAACAACTAATTACAAAATTAACAAATATAAAGGTAAACAAAACTATCATACCTACTATTAAGAAATAGGACAGTCATTGTTTCTGTTGCAGTTCAAGTAGGAACTGTTCAGATTTTACGTGTATATAGTTCATACCTGTCGCCTGCCGTAGTAATACCTTTCCGTTTACTGACCAACAGAACTCGTACTTATTACGTTTTGCGAATTCCCTGGCAAGATGAAAAAGTCTCTTCACAGAACTCGGGAGGAACTCTGCGACGTACACAGGTTGCTGTTTTCCCTGGACGCCTATTTGTGTTGTGTTCAAGCGGTCATCTTGGGGTTTAGACTTATTGAAACTTTTTATCGCTGTAATAACCTTCTCTTTTTCTTGTACGGTGATGAGTTCCACAACTATTGGCCTGGTAGTCCCAGCTTTGCCTGGAATGCGGTAAATATCACGTACCTGGTTTATCGGCATTTGTATTAGGTTTCCTAGGTTCGAAACAACTTGGCTTAGTTCTGACGTGGTTTCTCTTTCAGAGGCTGGAACGTTTCGTATTTCAATGGCGGAGCTTCGAGAGGTTTGTTGAACGTCTGTTACTCTTTTTTCAAGCTCCCCGATTGTATGCAGATATTCTTTACGCTCATTTCTCAGAATAGCTATTTGCTTCTTCAGATCTTCGTACTGTTGATTCATAAACGTCATAGCTTTCTCTATTTCGCTATTTGATTTTTGTATCTTGAGGTTTTGCTGCTTTAGCTCGGTGATTTCGGAGGTCAAACTAGATATACTGCTGCTTTGTTCTGATAATAACTGAGTTAAATACTCTTGCTGCTCGTGTTTCCAGGTGGTAAGGATTTGATTAATATCTTCCCTAAAATCACGCAGGTCACTGCCAGGGGAACAGGGTGGACGAGGTCTTTTTGAGCGTGTCTGCACATTTGGGTCTGGGCGATCGTGTAGCATTGAGAGGGTTAAATTCGGATCTGACTGTGCTTGATTTTTGTCTTTCTTTTTTGTAGGTGGCGAACGCTTAACAGACATTGCTACAACTTCCAACGATCGGCAGTGTTTTATAGATCGGCAATGAATAGGCAGTGACGAGTAGGTATAGGTTGACCCGTAGCGTAGTCAGTAAATTGGCCCGTAGCAGGTTCGTAGGTGCAGCGGCACGGCGCGGCGGCGGTGTAACAGTGGGGGTACCGTTGCGTAGCTGGCACGTAGCTGTTGCGGTGGTCCGAGTGATGTAGCACGGAATGTATATCCGTCTCGCTAGTTGCCGTCTTCTTCCAGCACCGCTCAGCCGCGCGCCCGATCACTTCCTTATGCGCGCCTAGTACTTCACGGCACACGCGATGATTTATTAAATGTATTTTTTTAATATAAAAACACTTTAAATTCAAATTATTTGTCTTAAAAATTTGCGAGGCGCACACGTCTTATCGCTTTCACGGTCCGGGAGGAAGAGGTTCTATGTATAATATGTATGTATTTAAAAAGTATATAAGTATTAATATCCGTGGTCTGATACCCATAACACAAGCAGGTTATCCTAGCTTACTTTGGGATCAGATAGCGTTGTGTGAAATGTCAGTGAAAAACAAAATAGTAAAAACACATTCTTATCCATAGATCCAAGAAAACCAAAATATAAGATTAACAATTATGTTACTTAAGTTCACTGTATTTCGTTTTACTCATTTTAAAACTCGGGCACTTGTTACTAAACAATTTGAATTGACGATATAAATTACGCTACGCTTTGTAGCACTTTTACTACACTGTGTAGCGGTTTATGTACGGTATGTAGTACTTTAGCTGCACAACGTAATACAATTAAAATTATTTTGATTTGTCAAAATTGTCGTGACTCTACTGAGGGCTCGGATATGCTACAGACTGAGAAGAACACGTAAAGAAACTCAGTCAAGCTTTTTCTAAATTTAATTTAAAATTTAATACAACCTTTTTATGTAAAAAGGGGCAATTAGTGTCACTGCCAGGCAGCCTTGTCGTCTAGAAAATCTTTAATGATTTAATAAGCATTTTATAGCACTTTACCCGGGGCTCCCAACCGTAGCCAGTAGTAGGGAACGTTTGGTTTTGAGTCGGTAAGAGTCATATCATAGCATCCGGGACGAATTTTCACCACGTGGAAAAAAGAAAGCATTTTACTTCAACTACGTAGCAGTTTATCTACTCTACGTAGCACTTTACCTACACTACGTAGCATATATCTGCTCTGAAATTCTTGCCAGTTCTTCTCAGGTGGGTCGCGTTCAGAGCTGGTGGTAAAACTATTTGGTTTATATTCTGGACGCTTTACAAGTGCATCTGTATATGCCTAAGTGAAATAAATATAGTTTTGTTTGTTTGTCTACATAACGCTTTATTCAATTCTCAATTATTTATTACATTCCACAATGTTGATAACTTAGGTGGTTGTTACAAATTATAAGATCATCGTGGACCCCGTCAGGCACAGAGAATAGTATGAAAGAAAGGGAGAGTGTGCACTTTTTTAAAACTCGAACTTGCAAATTAATTTTCGTAGCAGCAGGAAAAGCTACGAAGAGTGAGTAAAGTGCTACGTAGCGTAGATTCGCTACGTAGCACTTTACTCACATTTCATAGCTTTCTGACGTGCATTGTCGCTACGAACACATATTAATATAGTGGCTAATAATAGTAATAATACACTTACTTCAATAAGCTACATCATAGACTAAAGTTTAACCAGATGTTAAATAAATGTTATAGCATAATTTAATGATTTTATTCTCTCTCTAACTCCGGCGATGGATTCGATTGCTTTCGAAGCTCCACTCGTGCTCAGAAATGCACAGATTTTTAAATTAATGGATTTATTTGCCAGTGGTCTGGTTAGTTATAACAAAATTGAAATCTACAAAGTATAAACAATTAAACATATATGTACTTATTGCTTATATTATTTTATTTATGTTTTCCGAAATTTCGTTTTCAAAAGCGCTACAAAAATGTTAGTTCTAAAATATATTTCTACTTAACTCTACAGTTATACTTAACTGTACCTCGTTAAAAAATTATGAGGATCTTCCAGAATGTACCTATTAAGGTAAGGGTCGAATTACGACTACAATTCATTACAACTGCCGTCAAACGCAGCTAGCAAGGCATTTGATGGTTCTAGCTTGTATTGTAAGAAAAGTTAATTATTTCAAAAAATAACAAGTTTAATTGAAAAGAGTAATGTAAAAAGTGACTAAGTGCGAGTCGGACTCGAGCACGAAAGGTTCTGTACCCAAAAATGACAAGAAATGACGTTTTTGTATGCCCCCCCCCCCCCCCTAAATCCACCCTTTTTTTTCTTTTTTTGTTTAACGTGAGGGAAAATCCTAATGGATGTTATGCCAGACTCCTACCGAATAAAAAGCCTCACGTCACGCGCCCAACAGCCTGTGGTTGGGAGCCCCGGGGAAGCCCTCGTAAGGATGTCCCAAAACTCCCAACAGACCCACGACCGCCACTGCGGCCTCGCCCAGCCCCTTAATCCACTCTTTTTTCTGATTTTAGTATTTGTTGTCATAGCAGCAACAGAAATACATCATTAGTGAAAATTTCAGTTCTCTAACTATCACTGTTCCTGAGATACAGCCGCATGACGGACAGATGGACAACGAAGTCTCATGAATAGTGTGCCGTTTTCACCCTTTGGCTATGGAACCCTAAAAAGGAGTTATGGACCGTAACTTGGTAAACGTAGTGTAAGACGAACCGCCGATAGGTGGACCAACAACCTGAAAAAGGACGCCAGGAGTAACTGGATGCGGAAGGTCATGTATAATGATGTAATTTGGGAGAGGTCTACGTCAAATGCCATGTCATAGGCGGATTTGATTGAAGTACATTTGTAAGAAATTCAACGCAATTGCCGCAACCGCAACGCAACCTTTGTTTTTAGGGTTCCGTACCCAAATGGTGAAAACGGGACCCTATTCATGAGACTTTGCCGTCGTCCGTCTGTCTGTCCGTCAAGAGGCTGTATCTCAGGAACCGTGATATCTAGAGAGCTGAAAATTTCACAGATGACGTATTTCTGTTGCCGCTATAGCAAAGAATACTAACAAGAAGCCGTGAGATGGTCTCACCCGACTGGCCCTCTAACGTTTATTGTGAAAGTGAAAGTTCAATCCGATTGACGTTGTCATTTTTGTTTTATTACAAACTTTGAACAGAGCATCCACGTTACCTAGTGACGTTATTTAATGCAACAGAGTCACAGACTACAGACACAACTCTCGCCATAAGCCCCTCTGCAAATTATTATATAGAGAGGGGCTAAAACCAGAAAAAAGGGGCATTAAGGGGGGCTCCCATACAACAAACGTGATTTTGTACTGCTTTTTGATACGGAACCGACCGTGAGCGAGTCCCACTCGTACTTGGTCAGTTATTTTTAGGTATGGTAATCCCTCATGGATGCTATACATTGCCTACGGTCGGGATCCCCAGGTAAGCCTTCGGAAGAATGTCCCAGGATTGTCTAAGGCCTGGGAAGAAACATACTTGAGACAACAACATTAGACGTAATGAGGTAAAAGAGTTTGATGGTCGAGAGCAGTGTCTCGGTGGTCCAATGGTTAGGGCGTCTGGTCCGGCAAACCAGAAGACGCGGGTCCTTCCTTTCTCATTATTTTTTTTTTCACATTAAATTTGTGATTATACGAGCCTAATTAAATTATTCCATACATGCTCGCAAAGCTTACAATATAATGAACTACATAGTAAAATACACTCGAGAGCAATGAATCCGGGTCACTTAAAGAATCCTAAAAATCTCGGAAACTAAAAATGCTAGGTTAATGCAATAAATTGTATTTAATAGACAATGTAATACTCCTTAAATGAAGGTATTAAAACTTCTTAGTTATTGTAAAGTTATATCATAAAAAAATCAAATTTGAAAAAGGGCCACTTTCGAAGATGGAACTACGAAATTACAGCATTTGGTGTTGCTTTTGTTTGTAATCTGTCATTTATGTGGGTACATAAACCATGTTGATAGTGCTCTATATTCATTAATCAAGCTGAAATTATGTCGCTTACGCCTGAAGAATGCACCAGAATACTTACAATGCTGGAAACCGGCCGAAGTCAGCGCGATACAGCCAGGACTGTCGGTGTGTCGCTGTCAACAGTACAAAGAGTTCTCCGACGTTACGAAGAAACTGGTTCTAACCTACGCAGACCAGGAACGGGCAGAACCAGGTGTACCACAGCACGAGAAGACCGATACTTGGTGAACACCATGCTTCGAAATCGCTTTCTCACAGGAACTGAACTCACCAATCAGTTTCGACGCCTCGGAGGAAGTAACCCAAGTGCATGGACAGTAAGACGTCGGCTTGCTGAATCTAACTTAAAACCCCTTAGACCTGCAAACGGCCCTAAACTGGAGCGTGGGCATCGTATTTCGAGACTAAGGTATGCCCAGAGCCACGTAAATTGGAGTATTGAAGATTGGTCAAAAGTTATGTTCTCCGACGAATCAAAATTTATGCTCTACAAGCACGATGGAAGACACAGAGTGTATCGAAGACCAGGGGAAAGATTCAAGCAAGCATGCATCGAAGAAAAAGTAGCCTACGGTGGTGGGTCTGTACTTGTGTGGGCCGGAATTTCTTCTGAAAGTCGCACAGAGCTGGTGATCATAGAAAACGGCTCTTTAACTAGCGTAAGATATGTGGAAGAAATCCTCAATGATCACGTTGGTCCATTTATGGTCAATTTAGGTGAGGATGCTGTATTTATGCATGACAATGCCCGACCTCATACAGGTAGGATTGTGAATGACTACCTTCAAGAGATGAACATTACTCGTATGGAGTGGCCAGCGCGCAGCCCGGATATCAACCCGATCGAGCATGCTTGGGACGAGCTAGGCAGATGCGTAAAACAACGAAACCCTCCCCCAATCACGCTTCGTGAGCTCAAAATTGCTCTCACAGAGGAATGGGAGAATATTCCCCAAAATCGTATAAGGAACTTGGTGTACAGCATGCCAAACCGCGTAAACGCAGTAATGGAAGCACGAGGAGGCAATACGAAGTATTAAAATTCAAGAAAATCGTAATAAAGTTCAAAAATTTCATGTTTCCTATTTTTGTTTTAAGGAGAGATCGGCAGTTTTTTCTTTATGTAATTTTGTGTTAATAAAATGTATGGTGACTCATATTTTTTTACTTTCATTTAAGGAGTATTACATTGTCTATTAAATACAATTTATTGCATTAACCTATCATTTTTAGTTTCCGAGATTTTTAACATTCTTTAAGTGACCCGGATTCATTGCTCTCGAGTGTATTACAACGAAAAAGTACCAACATATTTTCAACCGTAGATTATTTCTGAATAAAATCTTACGTGTAACAGAGTCAAGGGTCAGGATACTTCTAAAGCGCTTAACCACCGCGAACAATCTTTCACGGGGTTTTTGCTCTGGCTCGCTTTCCGCTCATTGAACCGGAAAACATGGCTGCCTTCACTTTGTGCTACACTACATACACTTATACTTCTTGAGAGGGTTGCAACTTTCTATGCTTCTATTATAAAACTGTATGAAGAACGGATCAATGTTCATGTGTCTTATTCGTGATTTTTAGAAAAATCTAGCTCGTATCTTCCCAAAAATAAAAGTAAACCGTAAAGGTCTATCTATTCAATCGGAGAAATCTCTACTTATAGATACCTATAGAATATTATCGTTAGACATATCTCTACAATAAGACTATAATATTGTTCATAACAAATGTATTATGACTTTTTGCAAAATTCTATCACCTGCTTTTTACGTAAGGTAAAAAATCCTCATGGATGATATATGCCGGAGTTCTACCGTCTAAAATACCTCACGTATCCTGCCTAACAGCCTACGGTTGGAACTCTCGGTAAGCCCTCGAAAGGATACCCCACTATTGCGGCCTCACCTTGAAGGGGGTTCGGGGGGGGGGGGGGCTTTTCGGGTGTCATCCCGCTTCTTAATGGGGGGGGGGGGGGGGCGTGCGTGAATCCCTCACGTCACGCATTTTAGCATCGGTACTGAAAAAATAACTGTATTGCTTGATAACCCGGAAATCTCGAATGAGTTCAGTGCAGTCAAAGTAATAGAATACCTACTGACGAATACTACTGATAATAATACGTAGTCCTACACCACGTCTCTCAATTTGTTTGTGATAAATTCAAAGACTATTGAACGAATATTCATTCGCCAAAAAATACAGTGATTAATCAGAAAAGTGTCGCTTAGGGCGAATGCGCTGTACCTACGTAACGGCCTGGCCACGGGGCAGTCGCCATGGCGAAAATTTGTGCGGCGCGACCGGCGAAGCGTCTTGTGACTCAAACAAATGAATAGAAATGTACTGAGCATGCCACGCGGCACGGCGACCGGCGATGCGACCGGGGAAATGTACCGAGCGAACGGCACGGCGACTGGCGGTGCGGCGGGCGAGTGAAACAAATGCATGAATCAGTACGGCGCGAGCCACGGCGTCGGGCGGCAGTCGCGGCGACTAGGCCAGTGATAAAATTACTGGTCGCGGCGGCGAACGCGACTGCCCCGTGGCCTGCAAACGATGCCGCACGATTAGTCGCCTCCGCCGCCGCCGCCGCCGCCGCCGCCACCGCCGATCCCCGTGGCCAGGCCGCGCCGGTCGCGCCGCACAAATTTTCGCCATGGCGACTGCCCCGTGGCCAGGCCGTTAGTTTTGAATAAAACAGTAAAAGTAGAATACGGGACTATATTTTGTATTTCAGGTGCTGTAAAGTGACTTTTGAGAATATAAAACTGTTCGTTTGAATATTTATTCAATACCGTATTGAAATTTATTGAGCATCGTTTTTGTTTATCATTGCGATCAATGTGAAAAATATTGTAACATGAGTTGGAAATGGACTGCTTTGAGGTACTCGTTGGTGTATGTTTTCAAGAGAAAGTGTCAACGTAATAATAATACATTTTATTATGGATGACTTTTCGTTGACATATACAATTTACTAAATGAGTGGGGTGTCATTCAACTGGTTCCTTATTTGTTGAGTCATAGTGAACCCCTTTAGCCTATCTTATTGCTTCAAGCGTTATCCATACTAATATTATAAAGCTGAAGAGTTTGTTTGTTTGAACGCTAGGATCTCAGGAACTACTGGTTCGATTTCAAAAAAAAATTACAGTTTGATAGTCCATTTATCGAAGATGGCTATAGGCTATATAACATCACGCTAAGACGAATAGGAGCGGAGCAGTAATCAAGAATGTTTTGAAAACGGGGAATAATTTTTACCGTCTGAGAACTTCCGAGGCGTACGCTTTGGCGCCGCATTGTTTCTCTTAAAAAGTTCTAAAAAAAAGTCCGCGACAGCATATGTCTATCTTTTAAGGTTCGCACACAATAACCTAATTTGTCTATCTCTTAAGGTTCGCTCACGATATAATGAAACTGAAGAGTTTGTTTGTGTTAGGATCTGAGAAACTGCTGGTTGCATTTCAAAAATTATGTTACAGTTTAATAGTCCATTTATTGAGGCTGGCTAATGGCGATATAACATCACGCTAAGACGAATAGGAGCGGAGCAGCTATGAATAATGTTTCGAGAACGGGGATTATTTCTTTGTTTTGAGAGCTTCCATTGCAGACGCTGCATAAATAGTTAAAGTTTTTTAAAAATTGTGTACTACAAAATTGTTCCTCTTAAAAAGTTATAAAAAAAAAGTCCCAAACAGCATAATTATGCCTATCTTTTAAGGTTCACTTAAAATAACCCTCTTATTAAGTTTTAAAGTATGAGCGACGCTACGGAAGTAAACTTGGTCTGCAGTGGCAGCCAGTCAACTGAACGATAAAAACCGGTCAAGTGCGAGTCGGACTCACACACGATGAGTTCCATACCGAAAAACGGATTTGTGGAAGTAAAAGCGACGGGAAACATTATATCACTTTAACACCTCTTTCCTTCTCACTCTCATGTGACGCAAACGAAGATATGCGGTTCAGCTTTAATGAATACGACGCGACGCAACGGGGGTAAATGCAACGGGAAACATTATAATACTCGAAATATTAATACCATACCTCTCTCTTGCTCACTCTCATGTGACGTAAACGAAGTTGCGCGGGTGAGCTAGTAGTTCATAAATAATAAAACAAAATAAATAATTATTCACGGACATCTCACACAACGCTATCTGATGTGACACAATGATATCTTGTGTTGTATGTAGTAGTATTAAGGTATATTATCAATTGTGTTTATTTAGCTTAAGGTACAATGGAGTTGTCGTGCCCATGTGGGCAAAAAGTCTATCTTGTGGTCTGGTTGAGGTGAGGCGGAACACCGGTTTAGGAGGGCCGGCCCCTCTCTAGGACTTACATTTCGAGATTTCCTTCTCTACGCACGTTTTGCGATAGTATTACCTTAGTCGCCTCTTACGACACCCTCCTTGGGATTAATTGGGGTGGCGAAATTCTGTACTATTTCCACACGGGCCCCGTCGCCACACGGGGTGAATTTTCTGGAAAATCTGCTAACTTTATATCGGCAGCGATTCCTCATCAGTTATTGGATAACGTGGCATCAATGTTGATGGAATTTAGAATTGAATAAGTGTTGAAGTCTAAATTTTCGGGATTTAACGGCCTCCAATTCTTTATTATTTTAAAATTTCAATATCGTAATTAATTACAAACAATGAATGCATAAATTAATTACGATAGTTTTGTATAATTCGTCGTCGTACCAAGACGAATCTTCCATTATCTACGGCTGTGAGACAACAGATGTCTTGCAGTACCTAATTAGAAATGAAACAAAGCCTTTGAAATATAACGAGACGTCTCGGCGTGGTGCTTACTGCACGGCAAGATGGCAGATAGTTGATGAAGGTAACTTGTAGATGGAAATTAAATCTGGTACCTACCTATTTGTGTTTTTATTATTGACTAGCGGGCGTCACGCAGTTTCACTCGCGTAGCTCCCGTTCTAATGAGAATATGAGAATAAAATATAGTCTATGTTATTTATACTGCTGGTTGATGGCACTTGATGGAACTTGCTGCACATATTGAATAACACCACTTGTACTGTTCCACAACATTTATTTACGTTACACCTGACCGGTTTCGCCTCTCGGCATTCTCAAAGGTACAAAATAACTAACTTGATGACCACTACATCATGCAAATACATCCAAACTAAACAAACTAAACAATTTTTACTGTAGGTAATCAAATATTTTAAAGTTTACCAGCTTATAAATTTTCCCCAAAAAGTAGGGAAAATTAATTTCTCGGATTTTTGAAAACATTAAAAACTACAAGTGTAATCTTAAAAAATAACAAATTTCAAAGTGTGATATAAGTCAGTTTATACATTTACCCTAAATTTAGGGAGAATACAAGAATTTTATTTTTATGAAAATAACTATTTATTGTAATTTATAGGTTAGAATTACAAATGTCTAGAACTCAATTAAATGTCAAGAAGGAAACAAATGTCAAATGTTAATAATTAATTTAAATGTCACGAATATAAATGTCAAAATACTTAAATATTATTTCTGCATTATTTTCATTTGTCATATGGAACAATGTGAAGTACTATGAAATGTCATTATTTATAATATTGTAGCAATGGTGAACGGCTTATATCCAATTGTTGATTTAAGAGAATGTTCGGATCGGTATTTAAGTGTCTACTTATTTCGAGTGCCTCAAGGGCCGACATCTTTCTACCTTTGTCACAGGAATGCAAAGCTCTAAAATTTAACTTTGGGTCAAAACTGTGTTTTTCATTAATGAGGTGTTCAGCAAAATTGGACTCTGTTTTTTTGAGTCTCCAGCCACTGACATGTTCCGCAACTCTTATTCTGAACGATCTCCCAGTTTGGCCGACATATTTTTTGCTGCAATTGGCACAAGTCAGTTCATATATGCCACTTTTTTGTACAATGGGAGTTGTGTCTTTATAATTGCAAATTAAATTATGTAGGTTGTGGGTGGTATAAAACGCTGGTTTGTACTCTGTTATGCTCCTGGCACACTTATAAGAAATATTACCAATGTATGGTATGCGAGCCCATCTTTTTGTGTTTGTATTTAAATTAATGGGTATACCTCCATTGTATGCCATTTCTATAGCAGACTTAAATTTCTTCCGTGTCACCATGCCGTCTATTAATTTGGATGTGAAACCATTATTCATGGCTATTGTTTTTTTACAAGCTAGCTCACCCTCAAAGTCCTCCCGCGACATTGGGATCGAAAACAGTCGATGCACCATGGAGTGGAAAGCCGCATGCTTGTGATTTAATGGGTGCCTAGAACTTATGTGTATGACACTATCCGTAAATGTTGGTTTTTTGACAAGTATTTTGACATTTATATTCGTGACATTTAAATTAATTATTAACATTTGACATTCGTTTCCTTCTTGACATTTAATTGAGTTCTAGACATTTGTAATTCTAACCTATAAATTACAATAAATAGTTATTTTCATAAAAATAAAATTCTTGTATTCTCCCTAAATTTAGGGTAAATGTATAAACTGACTTATATCACACTTTGACATTTGTTATTTTTTAAGATTACACTTGTAGTTTTTAATGTTTTCAAAAATCCGAGAAATTAATTTTCCCTACTTTTTGGGGAAAATTTATAAGCTGGTAAACTTTAAAATATTTGAGTACCTACAGTAAAAATTGTTTAGTTTGTTTAGTTTGGATGTATTTGCATGATGTAGTGGTCATCAAGTTAGTTATTTTGTACCTTTGAGAATGCCGAGAGGCGAAACCGGTCAGGTGTAACGTAAATAAATGTTGTGGAACAGTACAAGTGGTGTTATTCAATATAGTCTATGTTCACCGGGATTAGTGTAGCTTCTCAACCGTGAAAGAATTTTTCAAATTGGTTCAGTGGTTTCAAACAAAGAAAAGTAAAAAAAAAAGTAGTTGCAAACAAAGAAAAAACAAACAAACAATCAAATCTTTCCTCTTTATACTATTGGTATAGATTAAAGTTCTTGATCCTAAACAGTATAAGCTGAAAGAGATTTCTTTTAGAAACAAGCAGTGTCAATAGACTCATTTCTCCTTGCTACCTAAGTACTTGTCTTTTGAATATAAGTGTACAATGTTACAGTGTTACGTAAAGCACGCCCCCTAAGAAGCGGGATAGCACCCGAGCCCCCCCCCCCCTCTTTTAGTCGGTAAGAGTCCGACATTGCATCCATGTAGATTTTTCTTCACGTTATAAAAAACACAAAAAAGTGTACTATGTTCTTCAATAATTTTAAAATAAATATTCTATTTTTATTAGATATATCAATTATATTGAAAACGACACTTGTACTATTCCACAATATTTATTATTATAAACCTGACCGCAGTGTTTTCGAGACAGTAATACCTTGTCCTCCCATCTAGACCTTTGAAGATGCTGTAAAGCGAAACCGGTCAGGTTTATAATAATAAATATTGTGGAATAGTACAAGTGTCGTTTTCAATATGTGCAGCAAGTTCCACCAAGTGCCGTCAATCAACAGTATAAATAAGATATATCAATCATACCGCCCTACTTGATCGAAAGTGATCACTGAAGCCTCTCAATTTTCAAACGTTCTATCAAAGTCCAGTTGCCAATAAAACGTAAAATGAACAATCTGTGCTGAAAACTGAACTACGTATTTCAAATAACAGATTATATGGAAATTAAATGCAAAACTCTATATCTGAAAGTTCCATAATGATATCTGAATGTTAATTTCTAATATGCATGAAATTTCCGACGTGAGCAATGTTCAGGTAATAACATCTACACAGATGTGAGCTATGTTCAGGTAATAACATCTACACAGATATATTGCACAAGTTTCGTCCAGTGACCCATTTCAGACAATTTCCTTTCTGGGCAGTGTGGCGTAAAAAGAAAGCCGTAATAAGGATATTGTTGATCATTGATTACATTTTACTATATAGTTTCTGACTCTGATTAATTAAAGAAAACTGGCAAAATATGAATCGGATTCTCGCATCGATTGTTTCGTACCAAGAAACGGCAAATAAATTACTTTGGATGTATGGGATACATATTCTGTTGGGAGTCCTGGGACATCCTTCCGAGACTTAGATCATCTAACCACAGGATGCGCCTTACTTAAGCATTGTTTTCTGCCAAGCCAATAGACCATTTGGTCTTTTGGCTTTATAAAAAGCACTGTACATCAGTACATCATTTTATATGATTAAACTAGTACATTTCATTGTAGTTGACTGTACAATAAAAATTAACACACAACAGCCATTACGCGTTTGCCGATTAATACATTTTTAAACATAATGAAATTTTATATGTCTTTGTGTTTTCCCCTTCACCCGCTATGAAAACTAGACGAATATTTTTGTATGCGGTGGTTCGCAAAGGCTAGTCCCGTGATATATGGTCTAAGTTCCGAGGGCTTACCCGGGGCTCCCAACCATAGGCTGTTGGGCGTAACGGGAGGTTTTTTAGTCGGTAGGGGTCCGGCATAGCATCCATGAGGATTTTCCCTCACGTTAAAAAAAAATGGGGTGCGTTATTTGTTATAGCGGGAACAAATACATAATAATATATGAAAATTTCAACTCTTTGGCTATCACCGCTCATGAGAAACAGCCTCATGATAGACAGATGGACAGATTGAGAGTCCTGGGACATCTTTCCGAGGGCTTACCCGTGGCTCCTACCATAGGCTGTTAGGCGTTACGTGATGTTTTTTAGTCGGTAGGAGTCCGGCATAACATCCATGAGATTTTCCCTCACATTAAAAAAAAAAGACAGATGGACAGACGGACAGCAGAGTCTTAGTAACAAGGTTCCGTTTTTGCGTTTTTGGTGCGGAATCATAAAAATTGTTTATTATAACGCCTTGCTCTATAAACTTAAGGGCCGAATGCCAGAGCGCATTAGGTATTTTTACCACCTCACCTCACCGCGGGCGATACCCCCGTAGCATGCGATCGACATGAACTCATTTGACCCCAAGCACTTGTTTGGACGTTGCCAGTTGGTGCAATTGGACGTTGACAGTTGGTGCAGCGTGTATTTCATGCCGCACTTTTTGTACCACCAAATAAATTACAACAGAAGTATAAGTTTATCAAACCTTTATAAGACATTTTATTTAGTAAGTGCCTGTTAGCAGGTATATTCAAAATGGGGTTGTAAGAAACCTTTCCTTATTTTTAACCGACTTCAAAAAAGGAGGAGGTTCTACATTCGTCTGTATGTTTTTATGTATGTTCACTGATATTTCCGTCAATTATAGACGGATTTAATTCTTTTTTCTTTTCTTCAATAGGGTTTACTTATGAGGTAGTCCCATTTTTACCAGGTCAGGATCTGATGATGGGATCCAGGAGAAATCGAGGGCAACCACCGAAAATTGTAGGGACAACTAGTGCGTTTGGTAACTTTTTAATGAAGTGCTTTACAGTGGGCGCACACTAGGCGACAGTCGCGGCGGCTTGTCGCGCAGTGTGCGCCTGCAACGGGCGACTTGACGCCGTGACAGACGTTGTGCAAGGAACACGTTGTCCAAAGCTGTCGCTGGGCGACTGTCGCCGTGTCGCCGCGACAATAGCGCGACAGACGCGAAGACTCCCCTTGCTTGTCTCGGAGTCGTGGCGACATGTCGCCTAGTGTGCGGAGCTTAGAACAAAATGTATGTAATTTGGCGCCCACAGCTTGTCGCCGTGACAAGACGCCTAGTGTGCGCCCACTGTTAATGTAATACAATTTAATGAAGATCAGGAGTCGATCTGATGATGGAACCGAAAGACAGTCGAGGGAATTCCTTAACGATTTACAGCACGTACCTTGTGTTTGGGCTTGATTGATTTGTATTGATAAGAACTTTACACCTAGATAGATATACTTTTCGGTCCACCCGTCACTTAAAATGATGATCAAAAAATTTTTAGTAAAAAATAGAACTGACTTCAAAAAAATCCTGAAAAATAAAATTTACTTAGCACAAAGTAATAATATGTATTTTGATTTATCAAATTGTATTCAATATGATATTGAAGTTGGTGCCATTAATAATACCTACCTCAACCTATGGGTTTACTTGGCGCCGACTTCAATATGATATTGAATAAAATATGAAAAAATTTTTCAATAAAAAATAAAACCGACTTCAAGCAAATCCTGAAAAATAAAATTTACTTAGTACAAAGTAATATGTATTTTGATTTTATCAGATTTTATTCAATATCATATTGAAGTCGGCGCCAAGTAAACCCCATAGTTTTATGTAGGTATTATATTGATGGCACCAACTTCAATATTATATTGAATTAAATATGATAAATCAAAATACATATTACTTTGTGCTAAGTATATTTTATTTTTCAGGATTTGCTTGAAGTCGGTTTTATTTTTTATTGAAAAATTTTTTTTTCATCATTTTAAGTGACGGGTGAATCGAAAAATATATCTATCTAGGTGAAAGTACTCATCGATACAATTCAATCAAGCCCAAACACAAGGTAGCTGCTGTAAATCGTTAAGGAATTCCCTCGACTGTCTTTCGGTTCCATCATCAGATCGACTCCAGACATTCATTAAATTGTAGTACCTACCTTTAAGCACTGAATTAAAAAGTTAATAAACGCACTAGTTGTCCCTACAATTTTCGGTAGTTGCCCTCGATTTCTCCTGAATCCTATCATCAGATTCTGACCTGGTGAAATTGGGACCACCTCAGCAGTGAACTCTATCCAACAAAAAGCAGATTTGAAATTCATCTGTAATTGACCAAATATCGGTGAACATACATAAAACATTGAGAACTTCCTTTTTTTTAAGTCGGATCTATCAATCTAAGTGTAAAGTTCCCATCAATACAAATCAATCAAGCCCAAACACAAGGTAACTGCTGTAAATTGTTAAGGAATGCCCTCGACTGTATTTCGACTCTATCATCAGATCGACTCCAGACCTTCATTAAAATGTAGAACATTAAAGCACTTAATTAAAAAGTTAACAAGCGCACTAGTTGTCCCTACAATTTTCGGTGGTTGCCCTCGTTTTCTCCTGGATCCCATCATCACATCCTGACTTGGTGAAAATGGGACCACCTCAGAAGTAAACCCTATTCAACAAAAAAAGAAATTTTGAAATCCGTCTATAATTGACGGTAATATCGCTTGACATACATAAAAAAAAATACATACAGACGAATTGAGAACCTCCTCCTTTTTTTGAAGTCGGTTAAAAATCAAAATACATTTATCTTTGTGCCAAGTAAATTTAATTTTTCAGGATTTGTTTGAAGTCGGTTCTATTTTTTACTATTTTTTTTTATCATCATTTTAATTGTGAGACGAGCCGAGAAAAGATAATAAGAAAAAAAACC
The DNA here is from genome assembly GCA_933228765.1 of Miltochrista miniata. Lineage (NCBI taxonomy): Eukaryota > Metazoa > Arthropoda > Insecta > Lepidoptera > Erebidae > Miltochrista > Miltochrista miniata. The sequence continues at coordinate 11,149,688 of OW121765.1, forward strand.
GTCAATAATTTATGAAATCAATTCGAGCAGTCTTCGAAGAGGTAAGCATTGGTATAACATAAGTAGCAAAAAAATAATAGAATGCATCTTGTGAGTAAAATAATGCGTTTATTTTTTTCACATTATAATATGAATAAGACAAGTACCATGCACGCCGCATGTCAGCTTAGACCCAATTAACCGAAAAGTACTGGGTCCGCAATCAAAAAGATTATTATGACGCGCCTTTTCTTGTATTTCTCGCAAAAAAGTTAATGTCAACAATTCTTCGTCCAGAAACCAACTGTTCATGATTATTCATTATTGTCTCCTCAACTTGAAATTCTAATGAATCATCAGGGTCACTGAAACAAAACATGATATATTTTTATGAGTTGGCAGGTAACGTGGGAAATCAGGGGAGAAGTCAAAGAAATCCAGACACAGGTCCTAGACCTCTTCCAAGGCCCTTTGAATTCACGAGGAAGACTACCTGAAAAAGAATGGTCCCATATCCCAATATATTTTCTGACTCCTGACTTAGGGATTTACTGTCGGCGGGAGCTCAGTCTCGAGTCAAATCAAATATTTGTGTTATTTGCAACAGTTTTTTTCGGACTTTAGGTGATATATCTTCGCGCGGTTTCGGTTGGATATGTTTGCTATTATTAATGCATACGCGGACCACTGGATGTCAGACGCTCGGCAATTGAAACCGGACGGGTTTCAAAATCACGATTGAAATTTTTATACTTTTTAATTTCAATCGCTTCCCTAACCAGTCTTGGTATTTATTTATTTATTTAATATTCAGTTCACGTAGTGGCGTTCTGTCGACAGCATCTTGGGGTTATGTAACTCAATCCAGTGGTCCGTACCAGACTCCAACAGGTGTTCAGCTGTTGCGGATTTCTGTGGTTCGTTGTTTTTGACTGCCCTGATGTGTTCTTTTATTCGGCACGTAACAGTTCATTTGGTTTGTCCTATAAACAAACTACTGCAGCTGCAGTAAATTTTGTACACTCCCGTATATGGTTAGGGAAGCGATTGAAATTAAGAAGTATAAAAATTTCGATCGTGAGGACAGGTTTCAATTACCGAGCGTCAGGCATCCAGTGGTTCGCGTATGCATAAATAATAGCAAACATATCCAACCGAAACCGCGCGAAGATACGGTAAGCGTTGTATGTCGCGACCGAGGCTCAGTGCGAATCCACAGTGAAAGTGAGAGCGAATCCAATAATTGTGGTGTTGCACGACACAAACGAGTGCGAAGGAGGGTAGATCGATATATGTGCTCCTTAGACTTTCACTTTTAACCGCCAGTACTTCAGTTCCACCGTGATCTTGCTTGCTTGCAACAGCGTCAAAATATCGGAAAAACCAATAATACATGGTAAATATCCCGATAACTCTAATAATAGTATTTATCATATTGTAAACTGACCTGGCTAGATGAGGAATGAATGTCATAGTTTCAGAAGCTTTAGGCGCACTTAATTCATTCTGTAGTTGACTTGATTTCCTAAAACAAAAATTCTCATAAATTTAATAACTAATGGGAAACTAAGAAAAAACTTATTTGAAATGTGTGGTATATTACTGGCGCTCTATATTACTGCTTAGCCCCTAGGATATGTAGCGGGATAATAATTACCTATGTAGCCTATTTGAAGACCCTACCCCTAGTTAATATTTGTGCAAAATTTGAATCAAAAATATTGAGTACTTTTCGAGATCCTTCCGGACAAAGCAAAATTAACAGACAAACAGACGACAAACAGACAAAAAAATTCTAACTACATTTTCGGCTTCGGTATCCTGTGTAGAATCCCCCACGAGTATTTTTTTTATTATGTTAAATGTACAGTTTTGACTTTTGATCTTTTTATTATATGTATATAGACTAGGAACTTAGGTTGCCTAGAAAGTTTTCAAAAACCTATTCTTAGTCTCCCGCAGGTGGCCCCTTCAGAGGTCCGTGGAAGCACAAGGGATATAAACCCTTGTTTGCAGAAATAAAGGATTGAATGGAGTACTAAACCAGAAAAATAATAAATATTTATGGGGGTCTTCCATACAACAAACGTGATTTTTTTTTGCCTTTTTTATTAATTACGGCAACAAGTACACACTTGAAATGAACGCCGCAGACGTGTCTTCGCCCAAGACTATCGGTCTCCATGACCAGGGGCCTGAGGACGGTGATGGGGCTGCTCACCGTCCTTACAGAAGCAGGCCCATGACGGCAGCGTGACGTGAGGGATTTATGCATACCCCCCTTAGAAGCGGGATCACATCCGAAACCCCCAAAGACGCGGGATTGCACCCGAACCTTCCCCTAGGCCTAGGTCAATTCGGTGAATCAGCTTATTGATAGAAATACTGGCATTCAAAATTCAATATTTGTTGTTATGGCGGCAACAGAAACACATTATCTGTGAAAATTTTAGATCCTAGCTATGTCCATTCATGAGCTACAGCCTGTGAAGGAAAGACAGAAAGATATACAGACGGACAGACAAACAGACAGACTGACCGACAGACAGACTGACCGATAGACAGACAGACGGACAGCGAAGTCTCATGAATAGGGTCCCGTTTTTTTACCTTTGGGTACCTACGGAACCCTAAAAATTATCCACTTTTTCATACATTCATATTTACTAAGAAAGTAACGATTATTACACTCAAAATTAAAGTATGAAAGCACCTACGAGTACTAGGTACTTACGATTCACATGTATCTTTTTTTGCAAATGAACCACCGTTCAATCTCGGAATCGATGAGCTGAAAAAAAAAAGACTTTGAGGGTACACTACAACGAAACGGCTAGACTACAACGAAAAATAAATAAACTACACGTTTATTCTTTTATGTCGGTAGTGGCTAGGTACTACTGTTATAATTTATACAGTGTAGCAATAAAAACGTGAACCTACTATTATACTCTAAGCGTCAAACATTATATTATTTACTACCCGTTCGCGCTAAGGTTGCCGCTGGCGGACAGGATGGTGAACAGGCGTAGTATGGGAGGCGAAAGGCAAACTTAGAGCGAACGGGCAATACGTTGATTGTTCAGGCATAGTAAAAAGAGAATATTTTACACCTAGTAGTTACTGTGGTTTAGGTAAATACTATCCCTCTTCTTATCGTAAGGTCCCAAGCAACTTTGGGGCACCGAGTTCATTTCTCATAGTCATTCATTACCAAAAACAGCCGTGATCTAACTTACTGGGCCTTTGCTAAATGACACCTACCTGTACCTACGTAGAAGAGGACTGGAATGGGAGATCTCTAAGCCTATATGAGTACGTTTAGCTACTGTACTGCCTCTTCATCAGGTAGCAAAATAATGGTAGCTGTTGGCTTCAGACGCTTCGCTCAGCATCAACCTTATAATTTCATCATGCCCGTCAGTGAATTATTTGGTTGTGTATTTTTATAAATATAATAAAGATAAAACAATACTTGTAGGAACTTACCATACTTGCCGTCGTAGTAGCCGCAATTGACATCTAGGCATTTTATTTCTCTTGGCTTTTTTTACCCATATTCACTGAGTACCTAGTCACTAATCACTATATTACACGATATTTATTTATTTATACACAATAACGTACTTATCCTAATATTTACAAATAAAAACAAAATAATAATTACAGATTTCTGCAACTACTTCTAATTAAAACGATCGATTCGCGCGAACGAACGTAGCGGGTCACGCACGGATGTCAGAGCGACACAGGTCCTACCCAGAACAGCCCTGTCAGGCGTATGAAGTGATTGAAGTGTACGCTAAATGCCTAATTGTTCTAGATTCTACACTTTTTATCATTGTTTTAAAATCTGAGGTGTTTAAAAAATAAATAATAGCATGAATATTGTTCATAAGATCAATATCTTTAATATAGACATGTGTTTGTATAAAATAAACAAGTATATTTTGAGCAATAACAACATTCATCTTTAAAAATTTTGCACATTTCCAGTTTTTCGAGAACGATTTTTATCATATAAAGTTTTATTAATCGTGTTGTAAAAATTAAAGGAAGCAAGAGCATCTATTAAACTATAATAATACATTTTTATCAGATCAAATCAAAGAATATTTCCTAGTATAAAGATCGCTTCAAAATGGGTCGATTTTGGTCGATTTAGGAAATACTAGCCTTAAATTGTATGCAATTTCCCGTTCATCCGTTCACTTAATTTTTTTAAAAGAGGTAAAAAGCTTTCGCAAACGAACTCATTTATGAGGACTTGTGTACCGTTTATAAAAGGTATTGACGATAACTTCTGTAGGTATAATATAATAAGTATTGAATGTTGACTGTAAATTTGTTTCAAATTGGTTAAGGAAAACCTTCTTTTGGTTCCCATATTCCTTTAAACCAAAAATTCTCGGCATTAAACTCCATTAAAATCAAGATATACAACGAACTTTCATTATTCAGAGTTTCACGAAAATGGCTTTAGAATTCTACTTTGAGAGGACACACACACACACACACACACACACACACACACACACACACACACACACACACACACACACACACACACACACACACACACACACACACACACACACACACACACACACACACACACACACACACACACACACACACACACACACACACACCGAAATAGAGCCTTTCGAGAACTACATCCATCAAATCAGCCTATAGCAGTCCACTGCTGGAAGTAGGATACTCCCAATTTACGCCACAATACACGGTCCTGCGTCTTGCTCATCAAGTCCCTGCCTTTGACTATTTCTAGGACTTCTGTCCATCTAGTGGGTAGAAGTTCTACCTTACGTTTGAGCCACAGTTTCTATTCTAGAACTCGTTTGCTCCAATGTCCGTCGGTTGTTCTTCTGATGTGGCCAGCCTGCTACTACTGTGCTTCAGTGAGCTATATCTATCACCGTAGATCCCTGCGGAATAACCTCAATTCGGAGTTTATCCCTCAAAGATATATTGATGAAGAACTTGTTCCATAATAAACTAAGAAATATTCCATGAAACCAATGTATTAAATTCACTTTTGACGTCAAACGTTACCGACGTCATAAGCACACTATTCAATTTAAACTAACAGACTGGAGAGTGACCGCACAAAAGGTGACCTATGTTCGGTGCGTTAACACTAACCTTTTGATGTCAATAATCCATTCAAGTCTGTCAACTGACTATCAGAAATGTTGACTCTTGTACCAAATTTGGTATAACATACCTTATTAGGTTATAGAGTTTCGTAGCTAAATGATCTGAAACTGTTAGTCGTAAAAATTTAAAATAAATTCCCTCCATAATAAACTTTATGCTTGTCAAATTGGGAGTACATCTGCTCATGCCCTTTTCTCAAAATGTAGTGCAAAAGATAACTTACTACTACCCTGCCCTGCCTGCCTACCCTGAGGATAGTTTACAAAAAAAAGGATTTAAGTGAGTCTCCCAGCCCTAAAGAGACGTCAGGCTGCCTACGAAAACACCAATAGATAGAGGTAGAGGCAAGGCTGAGCAGCCTCGCCTCTATCGAGTGGCAGAATAGGCCAGAGGCTAAGTCACGGCGACATGAGTCAAAGCTAAGTGTTAGCTTATCAACTATACGAAAACAGCACTTGACGACGGGATCAAGTAGCTCAAAGTCAGCGCAAAAGTAGCTAATTCTCAATTTTTCATATATTTTTTTATTTTTTTTAACGTGAGGGAAATGCATTATGGATGCTATGCCGGACTCCTACCGACTAAAGAAACCTCACGTAACGCCCAACAGCCTATGATTGGAAGCCCCGGGTAAGCCCTCGGAAGGATGTCCCAGGACTCCCAACAGACCTACGGCTACCACTGCAGCCTCGCCTAGGGTGTTTCGGGTGCTATCCCACGTCTTGGGGGGGTTCCGGGTATGATCCCGCTTCTAAGGGGGGGCGTATGTGAATCCCTCACGTCGCGGGAGTCTGTTTTTCAATATTTGGATTTCGAATGACAATTTCTATCTTTTGTTTCACAATACTTCAACGGATGGTGTTGCAAAGTTATTTTTGCTTCTTTTTGTTTCAAAGCTTTAGTTGGTAAGCTTTTTGAAAAGGGAAAAATGGTGGGTTAGGCCAATTTTGTGTCCTTAAGCTACTTAAATGTCGTTTGTAATTCGAAGGAGATACTTTGAGATACTTTATTATGTAGCAATATTGATAAAAGTGAAACGTTTTAGGGAGGTCGGGTCGACGAGTTCTTTATAGCCAGTAAAAGGGATTGCTTCATTAGAGAGATGGATCGTGTACAGAATATTGCACCGAATTTATCGCTTTTTTATGTATCACGCTTAATTTGTTGGTTTTAAAGATCGACGGCGGTTGCCAAAACATGTCTTTGGGTTACAAGGACACTATTACATGTAGGAGCAAGTACGTAGTTAAATAGATAATTTATGTGTATTTCGTAGATGGATTTCATATGAAGTGTGTTAAAGTATCTTTTATTAGGTACTTAACATGTCAAATAAAACAATAAATGGCAGAGATATCAAACATTTTTTTATGTTTGTAAACTTGTACGTTTTTTGTTCAAATTTATTATATAACATTTAAAATAACTGTAAAAAGTAAATGATTTGAACATTCCAGAATTTATTTAAAACAATTTATTTGTAAAACGCATGGTCAACTTGCCACCCACCGACCTACAGCGCGTAGACACTAATCAGATGGCTAATGACCACATTGGTGCTTCCCATGGGAAGTTTATAGTAATGAGAATGAGTATTCCGTAAGTTACCATGGGGAGCATCCACATTTGCACACTTGGTACCTATCATCGCATTACCACATTAAATCAATACATATAATAAAATCGTAACAGGTCGCTGTCTGTACATGGAAGATAAATAAGAAAAAATATTATAGGGGGGCTTTATGAACGCAATAGAACCCAAAACAATGATTTTTAGAGTTTTTGTCTTTTTGTCTGTATGTCTGTATATCTGTTTGTCTGTACGGTTGTGCACGCTAATCTCAGTAACCGCTCAACCGATTGCAATGCGGTTTTTTTTATTGTGTTGAGGTTTGCTCCAGTTAACATTTAGCGTTTGTTTTATGTAAATCGGTTAAGAAATAAAAGAGTTATAACACTTTTAAGAATCAGATATTTTGAAAATTTTTATTGTAGGGGTTTCTTTGAATGTGAGTGAACCTAAACTGGCGTGTTGGCTTAATCATAAAAGAACTTAATGATTAAGACTATTTTTAAACAATTCAGTCCGCGCCGAAGACGTGGACTGAATTGTTTTAAAATAGTCTAAACATCGTCCCCGGTGAACATAGGCTATATTCTATTCCCATATTCCCACGAGAACGGCAGCTACGCGGGTGAAACCGCGTGACGTCCGCTAGAGCAGAATAAAGGCCAGACCAATGATTACACATCACACATAAATCAACAGCCTACCTAGCTTACCATACCATAGATACCACACGGGTTGAACGTTAAAATGATATTTTTTCATTGGCAACATATTACACAGGAACATTTCGTTCGCTACGTGCCCCTCGGAAGCAATTTACCGATATTAAAACGTAATTTTAACTGGACTATAACAGCAAAATGGTTTACGAGCCCTGCTCAACGTTGTTAGGTTGTAAAATTGTGTTTTTTTATTTGGTTGCTTGTAATCATGAAACGCGCTTTCGTTGTCAAATTTGTTTATACAAACCAGTTATAGCTTTTTTAATTATAACATGCAATGTAATCTATACTAATATTATTAAGAGGAAAGATTTGTTTTTTTGTTTGTTTGTTTGTAACGAATAGGCTCCGGAACTACTGGACCGATTTGAAAATTTCTTTCACTGTTGGAAAGCTACCCTCTTTGCGGTGAACATAGGCTATATTTTATTCCCGTATTCTCACGGGAACGGGAACTACGCGGGTGAAACCGCGTGACGTCCGCTAGTCTTCTATATAACTTAAATTACAGGGTAATCTAGTCATCTATCAGCGCCCAGCCCAAACTCTATGACCAAGAAACTTGAAACTTTCTGGGTAAGCTACCAATAAATAGTAGGGTACCGTAAAGAAAGGATTTTTGGAAATTCCACCATTAAGGTGGCAAAATAAGGTATAAAAAGTTGTATGAAACTTCGCCATTTTTAAAGCAGCATGAATACTTTATTACATACTTACACGTGTTTTTATTACAAAACTATAGACACGTGTATCAGTGATTTTTTTAATTTTCCTTGAAAAATCCTTGTGGATGTTATGCCGGACTCCTACCGACTAAAAAACCTCACGTAACGCCCAACAGCCTATGGATGTGAGCCCCGAGTAAGCCCTCGGAAGGATGTCCCAGGACTGTATCAGGGATTTAAAAGAAATCCATTATAGGAGTACAACAGTGTCAGTCAAGAAGTATCTATCACCTGAGTTTCAAAGTTCCTAATCATTCCTATCAACACGATTATGCAACCGAAAGAAACGAAAGTTAATCTCTATCAGCGCTAAGTAAGTATTAACTTTCGCAATTAATAAAAGGATAAAAAAGTACGTTAAATACATTTTCAACAAACGGAATGCTTAAAAGTTTTCAATGTAGCAGAAATAAAAGTTCGTAGGACTGAATGACAATTTCCAATTACGTTATCGTTACTGTGAAGAAGGATTGACGTAAGAAGGACGTAAGGGATAATGGGTCAACAGTTTTTATTTCTTTTGCAATAACATTACAGGACCCAAAACTTTTTGTTTTGTTTTACGTCAAAATGTGACTGAACTACTGTGATTTTAAGCTTCAAGCAAGGTACCTAAACTAATATTAGGTACTAGCGGACGTCACGCGGTTTCACTCGCGTAGTTTCCGTTCCCGTGAGAATATAGGAATAAAATATAGCCTTTATTACTCAAAGTATAGTATTACAAATATACACATGCACAAAAATATAAATTGGTCCTACCTATAATATTAGTATAGATAACTACTAAAGTTTACATCCCTACGTAGGTATGTACTTACCTACTAGCTTATGTCCGCGGCCTTCCCCGTGTGGAACTCTGAACCCATTCCCGTATCCCAAATTTCGCAATTGAGTGACAAAGTGTATGTTTAATTTTGTAAATAGTTTTTAACGAGGTGTACAAATAAAGTTTTATTCTATTCTATTCTATTCTATTCTATTCAAAGGTCTAACAAATTTCTATATACACTCATTTGCAAAAAAAACGGGCGGTTTTGATTTTCATTCATTTTTAAAAAGATACAATACCAAAAAGGTTTCAATCGTTTGTACACGTTACTAGCCGGTTTTAAAAATGCCGTGGTATTTAAAAAAGTACGTTCTAAATTCAAATTTTCATTTGATGCTCATTTTTACAGAAAACCCCCCTTTATCCTACATTTTTGGCGCGAAGTTCCAGGAGTTAACATCGACTTTCACAACTTTTATTCAATTTTTATCCATTAATTTCATATCCTTGACTGTCAAAGCTTTATTTATTGCTGTTTGGCTGTATCAAAAATGGTAGATAAAGTGGTAAAAGCTACCAAAATTATCGCGCTGCTAGAGAGGGTTGCAGCCAATGTTACGTGGCTAGGAGGCTAAATGTTAGTCGCTCGACGGTCCAAAGGACCTGGCAGCGATATCAGGAGACTGGTTCCGTCGAGAGAAGGCCTGGTTCTGGAAGAAAACCATGTACCCAACCACGGGATGATCGTTTTCTTGTGAGTCGCGCATTGAGAAATCGCAAATCTTCGTATGTGGATCTTAAGAACAACCTCCAAGAAGTAAGAAATGTGCATATTAGTCTATGGACGGTCAGGAGGAGGCTTCTCGCTGCCAATATACGCAGTCACCGCCCGGCCCGCAGCCCCAAATTACTCCGTGAGCACAGAGTTCACAGGCTTAGGTTCGCTAGAAATTGTGAACCATGGACTAAAGAAGATTGGAATAGGGTTTTGTTCTCTGATGAAGCCAGGATATCTCTGTTCGGTGAAGATCGACGTCGGCGAGTGCTAAGAAGACAAGGAGAACGCTTTGCAGAGGCATGTTTCGAAGAAATCACACCTTATGGTGGGGGCTCTGTTATGTTTTGGGCAGGAATAAATTCAATAGAACGTACAGAGTTAGTCTTCATTGAAAACGGCTCACTGACTGGGCATCGATACATAACGGAAGTTCTAATTCCTCATGCACAACCCGCATTGGCCGCTCTAGGTTAAGACTCGATTTTTATGGACGACACTGCTCGCGCCCACCGATCCCGCGATGTTAATGCGTATGTGCAAGAGGTCGGCATTCGTCGTTTGGATTGACCAGCTCGAAGTCCCGACCTCAATCCCATAGAGCATGTCTGGGACGTTCTAAAACGGCGTGTGAGATCAGCACACCCGGCTTCGCAGACCATCAGAGAGCTGAAGAATGTGATTACTGCGGAGTGGGAACGTATTCCGCAAGCAAGTATCCGGGATATACTCGCTAGCATGCCCAGACGAATTCAAGCTGTGATTTTAGCTAGAGGGGGTCACACTCGATACTAAACATTTATCTGCTTTTACTTTATTAAAGAAAAACAAACAAAAAAACCTTTTTATTTTTACTTCATGAGCATAATGCACTACTAGCGAACATACACTACTAGCGAGGTTTAGCATTATTTCCCATAAATTGTAACAAAATTTTATGAAATACTGATGAAAACGATTATTATATTATTAATTTACCAAATTGTGAGGTTAAAATTCTAATTATCAAACAAAGCAATATTAACATTTGAAATGGTTCATTGCTTAGGTGCCCGTTTTTTTTGCAAATGAGTGTATTACAAGAAACTTTGCACAACGATATAGAATTCAAGCAACAAAAAAATTCAATAGTCAAAGTTTTAAGTAAAAACTAAGTCAAGATGAAGGTCTTGATAATTTTCCAATTTTCCATTAGCCACATATCTTTCCGTTTGAACGAGGCAAGGATTAGCAGCGCGAGAATGCACGAGTCCAATGCTGAATACTGTTCTTATTCAAATCGAATCCTAATTAATTACAAATTAAAAGTTACAGAATGTCCCATCATCAAATATGTATTAAGAAAAGGTAGGCATTATGTTTAATATCCGTAATGGGTGACATTCCCCTGTTTAAATCGGGTATACTACGCCAAATCGAATGCCAAATAATCGAACGTTCAAAATATCGAACGTTCAATATATCGAACGTTCAAAATATCGAAGATTACAATATCAATGTTCGATATATTAAACGTACGATATTTTGAACGTTCGAGTATTTGGATGTTCGATTATTTGGCATTCGATTTGGCGTAGTATACCCGTTTAAATCTTCCGATTGTGGTAACTGGTAACTACACTCACTAATTATTTTTCCGATTATGAAATTATATGTAATCACAAAACTTACATCGCGTAAACTTCTATATTAGAGAACAGTCTCTCTACGATAGTCGTGAGATGTCCGTGAATATTTATTTATAATATTTATTTATTCTTCGACATAAAGAGAGGAACCTCCGACCAGGCAAGATGATCGCACCTGGTCTGAGGATCCTCTTGCGTGGATGTCTTCAAATATACATCAGTTGACTAATTGTACATATTTGCAAATAAGAATTCTTTGAATGTCCCACTTAAAATGTTTATTCTTGATATAATGGCGGTCGATACAAATTTAGATAAAGGTATTATGCAAATGTTAAACAATCACACATCTATTCTTAAATAGGTAACATGGCAATACAAACAGAACACAGAACAAAGCGTCCATTTCCTCTTTTGTATTTCCAATCTGTCCCAATTTAATGAAGAATTCATCAGATTCTCCTTTCATAAATATTTTGAACAAAAAAAAACGCCTTTGAAATTCTTTTAAAGCTAATAAAAATTTAGCTCATAAAACTGTTGTTGAAGAATTCGCAAAGACAAAAAAAATTGTTTAAAAAGTTCAATCGGAATCGTTATTTCGTCACTTTTCGAGACTTTGAGATATCCGACGTCGATGTTTTCGATATTTACTTATTGAAAGACCTCTTAGCTGAACTTTTTATGGTTGTTTTAAAAGTATTCGGGATAAAATGAAGTTTCATAAGCTTTTTGTTTCGTATTTGGAGGCAAAATTAGATAATTTCGTCTTCATATTAGCGTTTTCTCAGATGCTTTTAAGATCTACTTGGGTTTTAAGACTGAAGTTTGATGTTATTGATGGCTAGGAGCAGCTATGATTTTGCTTTCTATTTTCGGCATTGTTGGAGGGACTGCCCTCTGGCTTACCGAACCTCGTAATGGGTTTAGCCAGAGTCTTCACTAATTGCAGACAAGGTTGGGCATGAGTACGTGGGCACCCAAAATCTTGGTGGAGCCCAGATTCATGCCAATTTATACAAAACCTTCACTTCGCAGTTGTTGGCCTACTTTGTCACACACACAGTTTTGGTTGTAGCATAGGACGGTATAGTCCCTTTACAGTTATATGTCATGATCGTTGTCTAAGAAGTATAAGACACTGAAACGCTTTTATGCTACAAGTTAATAGGTATATGGGCACTAGTAAATAGCTAGCTAGAACAAGGGTAAACACTTTATGCGCTAGCAATAAAAACAAAAGGTTTTTACAACATTTAATCAGAGAGTAACCGCAGGGGACTAGCCGCTAAAAGCATTTAAAACGAACACTATGTTGAACCACACTCTTCGAGTATAATGACCATATAAATAGTAACTTAACGGACAACGAACCAGCGCACGTTAGGCCTATGTCACACTGAGAACACACGCCACAGATATCAATGTAGTAAAAAAATATTAATAAAATTAGGCCACCCCGTCCTCAACTTTTGCACTTAGAAACATCTAAGCACAAAACTTTAGAACGACTGAACTGATTCGGCAAATTTATTTATCTAGTTTACTTTCTTATTCGCTAGAGGCCGCAAAGGCTTTTTATGAAAAGAAAAATTCTACAAAATCGCCGGGACAAGGTGCAAAAGACATCTGCACAACTTTAAAACTACACTATTTCCCAGCATTGCGCGCACATTTTCAAGATTACCATTTTCTACGTCTATTTTGACTGGACTATTAAGAGGCTGATCGATGGGACAGAGAGGGGGTATGTGGGCGGCAGGATACGCCAGGTTTTTAAGTCGGTAGAAGTCGGAGTCTGATAGCATGCATGAGGATTTTCCCTCACGTTAAAAAAAAGGCTGATCGATTACACAATTTTGTATTTAGATAGCAATTTTTTGTGAGTATTTCACGATGTGGATAAAAGTGTGCGGTCATGTCATAGCGATTAAAGCGAAGCTACGCGAATACCGCTTCGCTAGCAGTGTGAACTAAACTTAAAATAAGGGTGCAGAATGAATTGTAGTGGTGGACAGGCAGTATTTACTATACTTACGTGATGGGATGAGACACAATTTAATTGTGAGCCGGTGAAATTGAGTTTGTGCTGCCATCAGCTAAATGGGTTGTTGAGTGCAATATTATGAAGAAGGTTTGGTTTGTGAGCTTTATATTTTGCTGTAATTCATATTATTGACGAACGATGCCTACCTCTGGCTAATAGATACATAGGAATGTTTATAGTAGGTAAATACATCATTTATGAGTTTCTAGTAATCCACCCAGTTTCAAATAGATGGATTCAATAAATAGTGTTCTCAGATTCGAATCCTGACTCTGAAGAAACATTTGTGTGATCCGCAAATGTATAATAAGAGTTTGGGTATCTTCTATGTACGAGTATGTGCATGATGTATGTCATATGTTTATCATTTGTCTATGCACAAGCTTATATTAGCTGTCCAGGGGTTTCCTTCCGAGGGCTTACCCGGGGCTTCCAACCGTAGGCTGTTAGGCAGGATACGTGAGGTGTTTTAGTCGGTAGAAGTCCGGCATAGCATCCATGAGTATTTTCCCTCACGTTAAAAAAAAGCTTATATTAGCAGATGATGGGATGATGGCGAAAATGTATCAAAAATATTAATATGAAAATGTACCTAAAAGCGTGGCGCTTCATAATCTTCAGTTTTTGCTGTTTTTAAAATTTTTGAATACGGTAACGGTTGAAAATGGCGGGGTAAAGGAAAATTTCATTCACCTAAATCCGGGGTGAGCAGTTAATCTTTATAATACGAACAAGTATCCGTGACTAACTGATCTATCTAAACAGTTTAAATCACGGAACGGATTTGGCTCATTTGATATTAAGGTTTATTTATTTATTTAAAAATAAGCACAGAAAGCGACCTCAGATCTTTCAGTATACAATGTTACTACATTTAAATTACATTCTTAAACCGGAAGTCCTATTAAATCTGTACATAGCAATTTAGAAATAAAAACTATTTTAGAAATTCGATATAAAACAGTTTGAATAGCGATATGTTTAAAACACTCTACGAGTAAAATATAACTTTAGAGAGGACGTAACACAATAGGTATTTCCAGTAAAGCCCAGATTTGTTTTACCTATACTTTAGTTAGATTCTCGCTTTCGCTATGTTGTTTTTTTAGGGTTTCGTAGCCAAATGGCAAAAACGAAACCCTTATAGATTCGTCATGTCTGTCTGTCTGTCTGTCTGTCTGTCTGTCTGTCTGTCTGTCTGTCCGTCCGTGTGTCACAGCCACTTTTCTCCGAAATTATAAGGCCTATGCTGTTGAAACTTGGTAACTAGATGTATTCTGTGAACCGCATTAAGATTATTATATAACACTAGAAAAAAGGCAGTAAATTTTGAGGGTCCCCATACTCAGAACTGAAACTCAAATTTTTTTTTTCATCAAACCCATTCTTGTGGGATATCTATAGATAGGTCTTCCAAAATGCTGTTGAGGTTTCTAACATCATTTTTTTCTAAAGTGAATAGTTTGCGCAAGAGGGACTTCCAAAGTCGAAAAATGAGTGTCCCCCCCCCTCTAACTTCTAAACTAAGAGAGTGATAAATCTAAAAAAAAATATATGATGTACATTGCCATAAAAACTACCAACGAAAATTGGTTTGAACGAGATAGAGCTGGTAGTTTTTTTTTAGTACGTCATAAACCGCAATTTTCGGTTAGAAAAATCACTACCACTGCGAACGTGATATACATCAATAAAAGTTACAACGAACTATAAGAACTTTTATATTATGTTACTTGCTGCTACGAAACCCTTCATGGGCGAGTCCTGCTCGCACTTGGCCGGTTTATTATTTTCAAGTCAGTTATTTAAGAACACTTATGTTACCAACCAAGACGAACTTAACAATATGTTTATTACATAAAATTCTTGAAAGATATGAGATAGGTACTTATTAAAGAATATTACACACATACAACATACGCGCGAATAACATAAACTTTTAGGCAGTCGAGTAAAAGTATGTGTAACTGTGACGTGTTTGTGCACATTCGTTACTTTTCTATGATTAATAGCATCCATCGGTCACTGTCGCTGATAAAGGTACTAGAACTAGACAGTTCTGACAATTCAACAACTGACAGTACTATATTCAAACCTATGCTCCGTCAAATCGCACTTCAAATCGTTCAATCACGTTTACAAATCACGTCAGCTATTGTGTGATGTACTGGTTTAAAGTGCACAGTAAAATACATGCTTCGATTGTGAAATGAACTCACTGCCTTAGTTTTCCCTAACGTTTACAGTATGGGGTTATTCAAAAGGGGTCTTAGAAGGTTTTGCAGAGTCAGTAGCGAGAGTGTATCTACTCTATTGGAGCAAACGTTCATAGGCTACGGTGAAAAGTTTTAAAGATCATTTGTCCCATATTTAAACAAGAAAGCCGTGAGATAGTTCCCACCAGACTGCCCCTCTCTAACACGTTTATTGTGAAAGTGTTTAGCTAAAAGGCTAAGGCCGTAAAATAAATATAAATAAAATGTGAAAGTGACAGTTTAATCCGATTGACGTTGTCATTTTTGTTTTATTTCACACTTTGAATAGATGATCCACGTGACCTAGTGACGTAGTTTAATGCGACAAAGTCACAGCTACAGCCAATGTCTCGCCATAAGTCTTTCTGCACTCTATTTTATAGAGAGGGGCTAAAACGGCTAAACATGAAACAAAATACATTTTTAAAAATTTCAGCAAATATCTGTCCACATTTATGTCGTATGATAGAATATGGGCGCTGAATGCCCAGCTAAGTATAGTAACGAGAAGTGTCTACACTACTGACTTAGGAGCAAATGCAGATGCAATAAATGCTGAGTCACGTTATCAAGAATGACATGATTATTATTAAGTATGTAGTTTTTTTTTCAGTGTTTCACCTAGAAATGCTGAGGACAAGAACACAGAAAAATGGAGAGATAATAGAAAGTATGGTCTTCAGTATGATCTATTGCTACCACGCGAGCTACAAATAGATATCTTTCACATGAATAACATCAAAATTGTTCACATAAATTAAAAGCTCGCACGTAGCATATTTCTGATAGAAAGAAATAAAACACATCAATGATGAATTCTATCTCTCTTTACTTTTGTTCAGGTAATACGTTTTACGCGTGACTCAATTGACGTTCCGAATTGATATTTCGCCCGAGTTGCGTGTATTGAATTCATAAGTTGCCGGATTTTCCTCCCACTTAAACCACCTAACTGTAAGGAATGCGTAACGCTGTTATATATTGTGAAATATCGACTTAACAGCTTTAGTTACATAGCCTTCTTTCTCCTAAGGGTAGGCAGAGGCATATAAAACATTGTTTCATCGCTTTATTTTGTAATAGACGGTGAATCTATGTCTGTCATATTTACTCAGTATAGCTTTATTTGAATATTAACAAAATTTTGACATGTACCTTTACATGCTTTAAACTTAAGCAGTACGGGTACAGAACAGTGTAAATTCGGGGTAGGAGTAAGTGCATTAACCTATGTTATTAAAAATGTCCACATTTTATTTATCAGCCTATGGACGTAGTAGCTAATAATTAATCAATGCTATGGTTACAATATTAGATCAGGTAGGCAGTAAGCCTGTTTGCTGCTTCTGTGATTTTAAAAATAAACTGATGGTCGCAGTATTCCATATTACTAAGTAAAATGAAAGCTATGGACAGCACAAGTACCTACCTACTTTTGTAGAGATAGGTTTATATTCGGATGGTGTTTGGCCTTATTTTACGATGTGAGCATCTAAACCCCTTCAACTCTGTCGGTGTCTTTGAATTGTACGTTCGAAAAATCCATAGTCTGTACCAAAGATAATAATAATCACTACGTTTAACCTGTACGCTCGAAAACCAGTTTTTACACCGAGTGTTGTATTAGTATGTTAATATATTTTGTGCTATACTGTTTCCCTTGTTATTACTAATTTAACTATATCATCTTGGTCCTGTTTATTTAATTTGTACTTTTATTTTTAGGATTGTCTTTTTGTTTCAATTATATTGTGTGTATGTAGTTGTATTTTAAGCATATATGTTTATAACTGCTTGTACTGTCGATGATATTATGTGATGTGCGTTTTGTGGGTCCTATATAAATGTGTTTTCTTTCTTTCTTTTAAACACAGCAAGAAAGTTTAAAAGACAATCGTCGCACATTTCATGGTTTTTACTGGTAGGAAAATTTACACATCGTATTTACATACTGTGCGCGATTTCCATACTTACATTATCCAATCAAATATAAAACAGCCCCAGTACATTTTATCGCCCAAAAATACGTTTTTACGCGTCATGAAAAGCCGTAACGCTTACTTGTTTTGCGTCAGGAGGTTTTATGCGATATATAATAACTTTTTGATGTGGCCAGTATCCCATTGGCTTTATGTCGCATTAAAAATCATGATCGTAAAGCAGTTCGCGATATTACAGTGATTCCCATTATAGATTGAAATACAGTGAACGTAATATAGAAGCTTTTTATTGGTATATAAATTAAAGATAAATGGGGATGAGGTGTTAGTTACTGTATATGAAGCCTCAAGTTAACACTTTTCAGGTTTGTGATAGGAAATTAATAGTCTATGACTTTCTATGGCATGTGACGTCTTTTTGCCGGGAGCCTGCCCTTTGATCGAAAAGATTTTGCCAAAATTTCACTACCTACTACTAATTTCTTTTCGGTCAAACATAGGAGATCCCTTTTTGCCAAGTGGAAAATTATGAAATGGAAGCATGAAAATTGCCAAGGTGATATTCCCATACTAGCTGATCCCCGCAACTTCGTTTCCGTCACATAGGAGTGATAGAAAGAGAGAGAGAGAGAGAAGTTGTACATTAATCAGGATCAAAGGACAGTGTGCAAATCTGACGTTTTCCCATTAATATACTGTAATAGTTCACCGAATCATTGTACAATATACTGTGTCTACATCATTAATACTTCACACATCACAACACACCACTCATTTCTATCGACAATTCATATATGACAGAAAAATTAATTGAAGGTAACAAAATTACTGTTAAAACGACACAATTTTTTTTTTGTATCGCCTTTTTTTCATCTTAACATTAATCAAATTAGAAATTGGCTCTGTAAAATATCTTTTATGATAATTATAATAAGAAAATAAACAACTTCACAAAATTATTACCAACGCCTATTTTATACGCAAGCTCACGTATACGTAATCCTGACGTAAGCCTTGTTTAAAAGCTTGCCCTGACCTCTTTTTGATTTCGCCCATTTCAAACGGGCACTGAATGATACTCGTACAATATACAAACACAAAGGAATTCAACCAGCTTAATTACAATTGTTTCTGTAATTTTGTTCCGCTTCGTTAAATTTATATGTTTTAATTTGTGAAATGATTTGATTACATCTTTGGTAGCATTCATAGAGTATAGTCGGGTTACCTATGTTTGAACGACAAGAAATTGCCAAATAATCACTTTTCAAAGAATTTTGCGCAAATTTCAATTCCTAAATTATTACTCAAAAAAAATATGTATATTCAAACGTATGTGTTGATGACGTGGAACGTTTAAACGTTCAAATTTATGACGTATTAGTAAATCACATCCGAAATCTCCTTACACCAATGACCACTTATATCCTGTGATTCAGTCTTTTCCATCCAAAGGTTGCCTCTGTAAGAGGTTAAATAAATAAATAAATATTCACAGACATTTTACACAACGCTATCTGATCCCAAAGTAAGCTAGGAATAACCTGCTTGTGTTATGGGTATCAGACCACAGATATTAATACTTATATACTTTTAAATAGATACATATTATACATAGAAACACCGAGACTCTTGAGACAAACATTTATGGGTCACACAAATATTTGTCTCCGGTGGGATTCGAACCCACGACCTCCAGCGCCGCAGGCGGTATCACTACCGACTGCACCACAGAGGCAGTCAAATTTAGCCATAGGGCCGCCCTCTGTAGGTAAATTTATAAAATTGTAATATCTTTCTCTTCTGTATGTTTATATTGGTATACCTAAAATAAAGTTTATTCTATTCTAAATCTCTTCACCAATAATTGTAGCGCTAACTAAAAAGTACTAGTTGGTAAACAATAACTTGTTTACCAACTAGTACTTTTACCAATTTTTATTTAGTCAAATATTTCAGTTGGAATAACACACTTTACGCAAAATAAAATAAGGCATAATTTCATATCTTGAATGTTCAATTTACCATTTATTCAGCCACCACTGTGGGCTCTTTACTTTCCCCCTTCTTTCAAATATTCGAAATATCCTGCCTTGATACAACTCAGTTCTGGATTCACAGCACGTAGTAAATATTAAGACAAGTCTACAGCTATAAAACAAGAAGCCAAACTTATTAGCCCTCTAAATTGTCCGCCATTTATTTGTCATTTGAACTTCTTCGAGTGCGCTCGGAAAAGTTTCTAAGCACACGTGTGGATCATTTCCACATACCTACGACCTACGTAGCGAAAAAAAAAATTGCTTTTTTCATAGGTATTTAGCTCACCAAAGTTATCTCGAGAATAAGTTCCCATGGAAAATGGGGGCAGGAAAACTTCACGCGGGCGGAGTCGCGGGCGTAAATAATATTTACCAGTTAACCAACTTACTATGTATGGTATGCTACCATACATGTAAGTTGGTTAACTTACCAGGGGCAATGCCGCAGATATAAATACAATTTTTGTTTTACAAAAACGGGCCATAAGAGCCATATATAGATTAGGTCCAAAGGTCTCTCTGCGCGAAAAATTTAAAGAATTAAATATTCTGACTGTGGCATCACAATATATTTTTGAAAATCTTATGTATGTTCAGAAAAAATTATCTAGTTTTACTAAGTTAAGCGATAGACACAATGTGAACACCAGACATAAAAACAACCTTGCCGTTTATCGTTGTAGACTGAACAAAGTCAGTAATTCTTTCCTGGGTAACTGTATACGTTTTTACAACAGGCTTCCAAGCGAAATTAAAGGCATGCCCCTAATTAAGTTTAAAAAGTGTATAAAAAGTAAATTGTGCTGCAGGGGCTACTATACAAGCCTGGAAGTGATCTGCTTGCTCTACTGATGGAGTCTACTTATTGTAAATATGTAGTGCACAAAAAGAATAGCCCGCTGAGTTTCTTGCCAGTTCTTCTCAAGCGGGCCGCGTTCCGAACTGGTGGTACTATTTGCATTGTATTCATTGACGTGTCGCAAGTGCCTATGTATTAGGATTATGCGAAAAAAAAAAAAAAAAAAAATAAAAAAAAAAAACTGTGCATGCAAGAAGAAGGTTGACAATCGCTATCCCGAACATTTATTAAAATCCTTTGAAAAGGGACTAGGCGGAAGAAGGCACCGCCCAAATTACTCGACACAAGTTGGTGTCGAGTAATTTGGTTTAGATTTCAAGAATATATCTATACCTAGTGGCTATTTGACAGACTAGAGTAGAATAAATGTTATTATGTTACACTACACAAATATGCAACATAGATTACAGTTTTATAATAGCCATAGCGCAGAAAAACTTTAAAATATTTTAAAAATAAAGTAGTTTTGAAAACTTTAAAACATTTTAAAATGTTATAGTTTTGACGGGACTTATTCATATCAAGATGTTACGGGTTAAGTAATTCCTCAAGACATCTTTCATTAGTCACCTTTAATTAAGTAATAGCTTTCTGAACTTGATAAATTATTTTACGGTAATAAGGGTTCACGATTCAATGACGTGGCTTAAGTTGTATCTTTATTCGTCCAAAGGACAGGGACGAGGCTAAAGATCACATAAGTTCAGGGGTAGCCTTCCGAGCATTAAATTATCAACCAGAATGTTAATCTTACTAATGTCAAAAGCGTTAAAATATGTTAAGAATTCGAGACCCAAAAACCCACCCCTTTACGTCTACGCCTTTGGGGCACCCAAAGTTTTTCTTTTCCCTTGTGTATACCTACCCGTTTTCTCTGACATATACTGCTATGAAGAAAGAAAAATAAAGTTTCGATTTTTATTATTGCTAGCAGATAGGTAAGTGTAAAATGAAGTAGCATCGCTAAGTAATAAAAGTTAATTTAAAACTTTAGTGCTAAGTACTGCTACTGAAGTTTTTAATGTCGTAGACGGTAAAATCTTTGCCATAGATCAAAGATGTTCTTAATTCGTTAAGTATGTTTAAGTGTGGGTGGAATCTGTATTTTGTACGAGTATTTAGAATAGAATAGAATATAACTTTATTTGTATACCAAGTTATAGTTTACAGAAAAAAAGATAATAGTAAGATATTGTACAAAGGGCGGCCTTATCGCTAAAAAGCAATTTCTTACAGGCAACCTTGGGATGGACAGAAAAAGATATTGAAGACAGATGGGTAGTTAGGTGTAGAAATATGAAGCTACAAAACAATACATACATACCAGTTGGTATGTAAATGAATATAGACGTACATACTATATATATACATCTAGGCATAAATACAATACATATACAGGTACATACCAATATACATACTACCCGTTCGCTCTAACTTTGCCGTTGGCGTAGAGGCGTATACCCGAATTGTTAATTAGACGAAGTAAATTGACAGTAGCTAATGTCACTTCGTCATAGAAAATACGCAACATTGTATGAAGAAGTGTAATTAGTTGCTGTCAATTTACTTCGTCTAATTAAAAATTCGACATTAGTATGGAGCCGAGCGGCAAAGTTAGAGCGAACGAGCAGTACATAATTATTATACATCCATATACATACATATACACACACATATATATACATATATACACATATATACACATACATGAAAACAATTATTATGCTAAAGAACATCCTACCGGGTCAAATAGTGTTCCTTCACCAAACGCTTAAAGACAGCCAAAGACTGGGCCTTTCTAATCGTTTCAGGCAGCGCATTCCACACCCGCACAGCCTGTATGGCGAATGATTTATCGTAAAAACCCGTAGAGTGAATAGGCACAGCCAGTGTCAAATTTTCCGACGACCTCAAGGATCTTGAATGTGTGTCATTAAGGAACATGAATCGTTCTTTGAGATAAGTTGGGGAACGTGGATTGAACAGAATACTGTAAAGCATAGAAAGGATATGAGCATTCCGTCGAAGGCGAATTGGGAGCCACTCGAGCTGTTTGCGATATTCGGTTACATGATCATATTTGCGTAATCCAAATATAAATCTTATACAGAAGTTTTGAAGGCGCTCGAGTTTATCAAGTTGCTCCTCTGTGATATCGAGATAACTGACATCGGCGTAATCTAGTATAGGAAGAAGGAGAGATTGAGCAAGCTCAATTTTAGTGGTCGTTGGTAAGAAATTACGTAGTCTACGTAAGGATCCTGCGGATGCAAACAGTTTCCGGCTGACTTCCTGTAGTTGGGGAGACCAGGACAACTTATCATCAACCAAGATTCCCAGATTTTTAACAGTTGCACTAATAGGTATTGCAACACCGTTAAACATGATGTCAGGCAATTGAGTACGATCTATATGTGACACCATAATTGGACTGCCGATAACGACTACTTGGGTTTTGGAGGGGTTCACGCTTAGTCCGTATTGCCTGCTCCACTTACAAATACGCCTTAAATCCGAGTTTATTATAGATATTGCTTCGGTAATTTCATCGACTGGAGCTTGCATATAGATCTGTAGATCATCTGCATAAAGGTGGTAGGATGATAATAAAGATTTAGAGATGGAATTTATAAAGATGGAGAATAGTAATGGAGATAGAACGCCACCCTGTGGTACGCCCGCAGTCGTGTCGCACCAAGAAGAAAATGATTCTTCAATGCGTACACGCTGCCGCCGTCCAAACAGGTAACTGTGAAACCAATCAATAACTGTTGGAGATATGTTAATCGAGCGCAGTATACCGAGCAGTATTTGGAAATCCACTGTATTAAAAGCGTTGCTGAAATCAAGTAAGGATAGTACAGTGATATTCCCATTTTCCATGCCCAGCCTAATATTATCAGTAATACTGATCAACGCACTAGCCGTGCTATATCCTGGACGAAAGCCTGATTGGTAAGGGTTAAGAAGAAGGTTTCTGTTTAGGAATGTACTTAATTGGATATGAACAAGCCGTTCTAGAACTTTTGAAAGGAAAGGCAATATGGAAATGGGACGGTACTCGGCAAAGGATGTAGGGTTAGGTTTTTTAGGAATGGGGACAATTTGTGCCTCTTTCCACGTCGTCGGAAATACACTGCTAGATATGGAGTGGTTAAAGACGTGGCACAAAATAGGAAGAATTTCATCCAGAATAGGCACGACCATGTTACGACTTAAGCAGTCATTACCTACCGCGTCCGAACTAAGCGATACTATGCACCTCTTAACATCACAAGCAGATAGTTGATCAAAACGAAACGGTGGGAAAGAAGAAGTTGGAAGAGATGAAAGATATTGTAAAGTATTTGCCTTGCTAGATTGATCATAACACGGCGACGAGCAGAAATGTTGATTTAGTGAATCAATGTCAAGGTTTTTAGGAATGTCTTGTTGTTTAGGTTTTCCAACCCCTATAGTTTTCAGAAACTTCCATACCTTTGCTGGGTCCCCGTTCTGGACCGATTTATGAATATGTTGGCGTTGTGCTTTCCTACACACCCTGCTACAGTGATTCCTCAAGGCTATGTATTTTGCATGATTTTCAGGTGTCGCCCGACGTTGGAACTTACATTTAGCTGCAGCTTTTTTAGCTATAAGGGATTTGATATCAGCTGTAAGCCACGGCGCCGGCAAGTGTCGCACCCTCACTGCACGAATTGGAGCATGTAGATCATAGAGATCTGTTAACTTGCTGGTTAGAATCTTAACTTTCTCATCCATACAGTTCGTGGCTACCAATGAATCCCAGTTTAAATTTGATGCATCGTCGCGTAGTCTATCAATATCCATGCCACCAAAATTGCGTTGCATGAGGATTTTGGGTTTAGATTTAGGAAGACGAAGGTTATAAGAGAGATATATTAGGTCATGATACGAGAATTGAACAGCTGTGCTTTGACCATGCTTAACAACTAATTCAGTGGAAGAAACAAGGATGAGATCAATGAGGGATGGAGCGCAACCAGGAAAGTGGTGAGTGACATTTAAAGGTAGGATAGACAAGTTACAGGAATTTACAATGCTTTTGAAAGAAGAGGCGCGAGCAAGCGAGCGAGAATCAGTTTTTTGAAGACAAGTATTAAAATCGCCGAGTATAATAGTATGACTGTATAAGGGTGAGAGACGTTCTACAATATTTTCAAAAGAAGAAAAGAAATTAATTTCGGATGAAGAGGAATAATACACACCGAGTAGCACCTTTGAGTGACAAAGGTCCACCTCAATGAATATTGATTCCCCAGCATTTGAAGGCGGTGGCTGAGGAGACATTTCCAAAATGTTGAAGTTTATATGATCTCGTAAGTAGATGGCAACACCGCCACCCCTGGTACGGCTATCGTTACGGATAAGATGAAAGTGAGGTAAAGTATAAGAAATAGAAGGAAGACAGGGATTTAGCCACGTTTCCGAAACCAGAATGGCGTGGATATTCTTACATTTAAAAGTAGTCAGCATCTCTGGGAAATGGGCGTGAATACTCTGTGCATTAAAATGGACTACATTAATATTCTTGGGTACATCGGAAAACTGGGCCTCAATGGTTTGAGACAAAGACGGTTGACCCACAATGGTAGCATTACTATTACTGTTACTGTTACTTGCTGTAGTAAAACTATCGTTACCAGTACTCAAGTTATATGCATCTAACATATTATTATACCAATTTAAAGTAGATAAATATTCAATACAATAGATTAATTATTAAAAAATAAATAAAAAAAAAAAAAAAAGACGTGTGGCACTCGGGGACTGCCGCGGTAAAGCTATTACATAGCATTTTTTACCAACTATGCTAGTATAATTATTTCTATATAAGAATACTAGCTGATGCCCGCAGCTTCGCCTGCGTAAAATTTGTTACCGCGGGAAGTTATTCCCGGGATAAAAGGTAGCCTATGTGTTATTCCAGACTATAATGTATCTCCGTACCAAATTTCAGCCCGATCCGTTCAGCGGTTTGAGCGTGAAAGAGTAACAAACATCCACACTCACAAACTTTCGCATTTATAATATTAGTAAGAAGTAAGATTTTAAGGCCTATGTTCAACAAAGTAAAGTACCAAGTGCCTACTTGACTGTGGACATTTGGGCTTTTGGAATTTTGTTTTAGAACTTTTTAAGAAGAACAATTATTTTGTAATAAATTATTTTTATGTAACTTCAACCATTTACGCAGAGGCGCAACGGATACTCTTATAACGATTAAATGTTTTCCGTTTTCGAAACATTCCTCATTGCTGCACCACTCCTATTAATCTTCGCATTATGTTATGTAGCCTATAGCCACTATCAATAAATGTACCTACTTACTATCGAACAGTTTTTGAAAGCCTACCAGTAGTTTCAGTAAGGCTTGCCTTGGTATGATGTGATTCATGGTCCCTTTGCAGCGTGTGTCCAATCCAGCGCAGCAGCTACACTTCCGACGTTTGATCTGTTGGGGTCTCACTGCAGCGTTCCAATAGTCTTACGTTCGTGATGTTCTCGGGCCCATATGTACCGAGGATCCATTGGAGGCAGCGTTTGACGAAGACTTATAGCTGGTAGCTGGTGCGAAATGTCTTTACTTTAGTGACCTTCCATGTCTCGCATCCGTATAGCAGTTAGCAGTACAGTTTTAACGTTTACTTTGTTTTGAGTTTCACTCTTCGTGTCTATTTTCGCAACTGCCTACGGGGCGCAGCTGTGTAAAGGATATTCTGGCCTTGGCGAGACTCGAAATGATGTAGGGTACTCTTCTATTCCATCAGTTTCTGACACGACACTCCCGAGGTACGTGAATTAGTGCCTCCACCACATCTCTTGCGTCTGTCGATTTTAATTTCAGTCCAGCCATTCGCTGCCTCATCCTGCTCGTTGTCCTGCACGTTGTCCTGCAGACATGCATGACGGCGTGTGTGTGCCTCAGCAGGCACAGGACATCGGCATCATTAATATCCTCCAGGATATCAGTATAGGCCCCATTCTATGCCGCGCCGATTGTTCTTTGCGGTATTCAGCATTATACCATCTATTTTCTATGGATGGTTGTTAACTATCCTGTTATCTTCATAACGATCCTCTAAGGTAGGTACAGTATGTATTTTCAAAAGAGTTTGTGAACTCTATTTTTAATTTCTTTTTCAAAATATTGATAACATTTGATTGATGTCATTTTATACACGTTACGTCTACTACATTGATTGACATGTAATAAAATTCTAACACGCCGGTGTTTGTATGTAAATTGTTTATACTGAGGAAAATTCTATACTGAGGAATAGTTTTAACCATTAAGCTCTATTTTGATATAGCATACAGGGCAGATTTACACGCTACTTGATGAGTATGATTAATAAATACCTCTAATTTCATAGACCTTGTGTGACGTAAACAAAGTTGCGAGGGTCAGCTAGTTAAAAGATAAAACAATAGGTTTCTTCTTTCTACTTAAAAACTATTCTTACAAATTTTATGGTAATAATAGACATTCTTTAAAATATGCATGTATGGTATTGTTGTGACTTTTATGACACGTTTAAAGTACATAGGTATGGGATAGATGGCGCTCGCGGCTACGTCAGCGTGAAATTTTCTTCCCGCTTCCCATGGGAACGTACTCCCGGGTTTGGTTATCTTTATAGCAGTATTATATATAAATTAACAAAACAAAAAATGATACTGCATTGGTGATAATAATAATAAAATGTATGTATATAGAGTACTCCCTCATTTTCTTTCACTATTTTTCGTGACTTTCTACATTAATAAATGCACTTTGTTTATTTATATTTAAAACACTTTTTACACAAATTATACGAGTGCAGTTCACTGTTGTACATAGATGATGAATACCCATGGAGCAAATATGAATACCTATACACCTATAGTCGAATTTTTATTTAGACGAAGTAAATTGACAGCAACTAATGTAATTGACAGCATCGAAATTGTCATTTCACATTAAGAACTCTAAATTCGACCAACACTCTTAATTCAACTTTGGTCGAGTGGTTAAGACGCGGATCGGTACGCAGAAGGCGCAAGATCGATTCTGGGTACAAGCATCAATTTTTGGATTATTTGACATAATAATAATAATATATAACGACTGCAGAGTTCATAATTGACGTAAACAAAAAAATTATGAATTGCTAGACTAGATACACGAACGTGGCCGAAGGTAGCCGAGAGTGTGACTCGTTTTCGTGACACAATTTCTGGATTCGGTCTCCACGCAAGGCCCGCGATAGAAGCTATGCAATAGCTTAAAAGTAAAATATAATACTAATAAAAAAAAAAAAAAAAATACAGTATAAAATTATTTTATAAGTACAATAAACAGACACCAACAAACAAGAATGAGAGCAACTTTCTGCACTCTATCTGTCCACCCGCCAGTTTTGCTGAAAAAAGATAATTTAAAAATATTCACAAAATATGACAAAAATTAAACTACAACAAATTAATTAAAAAAAAAACAAAACATGAAATCTATCAGATTAGGCTGCATGGACTATGCCCTTTAACCGCTCAATAGGCGACCGCTAGAAAAAAAAAAGTCTCCAATCTGTCAAGTGTCAACCGCGTCAATTGTCACGACATTGCATTGATCGAAACGAGACGTTGTGTAGGTACTCTGTGCTTTTATCAATAACTTAACCAAAACAAATTGTAGACCAATCAACTATAGATTAAATTAATCATGTTGACAAAGCTAATGAGAAAATTATTCAAATTTAAATGCAATACATTAATGTTACACAGTAAATAATTAAGTTAAGAAAGTAATTAATGGAAGAGATTCAGAAAGTACCTACACAACGCAATGATGGAGAATTCGTTTCACACTGACTGAATGAAGATGGAGCTTGTGATAATTTATTTTTTATTTACGGCTCGCCTGGTCTTTGCCGTACCCTTCTCGACGGGCGCTGCTTTCTGGACATCACAATCAACACGATTGAGCTCGCTAACAGATGCTACACGATGGCGTGAACCATCCGAACCTTGGACGAAAACATGACCTCCTCGCGTCCAGCTCCTGGATACTCCAAACCGTTCACGTGCAGCCATAAATGCTTCATGTCTGGTGCGGGTCAGAAACTCCGACAGAGTGATTCCTGTGCCTTTAAACTTAGTTTTAGTAAACCACACCTTGTCGCGGACCACCACCTGTTGAAACTTGACAAGGATAGGTCTGGGCTTGTTGGCACCTGAAGGTCGTCCCATCCTTTGGCATCGCCTGATATCATTAACCGAAACGTCAGCCAGCTTCAAACTATCGGATATTACTTTTGCCACAACTTGTGAAGTTTGTTCAGCCTGCTCCTCGGGAATGCCATGCAGCAAGAGTATTTTACGGCGGCTCCGCATCTCTACATTGTCCAATTCACGTGCCAAGTATTCCATTTGAGCACGGAAAGCAGATATAGTAGTGAGCACAAAGGTCTTGAACTTGGAAAATTCGCTAGTTAAACTTACCAAGTTTCGAGAATTTGGGGCTTTATTGCTTCGCTGAAGATCAGCTTCAAATCCAGCCAGCCTTTCTTCAATTCCGCTCATGGTGGATGAAAATCCTTAACTTATCAAATCCTTTATTTACTTGTATTTTAAGAGTTCTGAACCTCAAAGGGTCAAAAATAAAACCCTTTATAAGATTACTCGTATGTAGGACGTATAATCACGCCATCTAACCCAAAAATGTCTGAAAAAAATGAAAGTCTGTCACACTGACAAAACAACGCAGTTCTTTTTTTAAAATAGTTCATCAAAAACAAACATGGTATGTAAAAGCCGAAGTCAAAATGTCTCTGCAGCTAATTGGTATTACACTCCTATGTAACTATATCTATGATCACTTTATAAAGTGTCAAAGTGAAAATATTTGTCTATAGTGTTTATTGGGGTTAGGCTTCTAAGCCTAACCCCAATAAACACTATAGACAAATATTTTTGAAAATATCCCACAAAAGCGTATAAAATGAAACAAGGGATAACTGTTTCCCCGTTATACTTACATCATACCATCACCCACATCCGATCTATTTCTTGACATTAACGGGAAATGGACAAGGCTCTCTATCAACCTCTTTGGTGAGCCGGTCTTGCAGCAAAAAGGAAAATATTTTATGATATTTTTTTAAGAATCCTGATCCCAGAGTGTGGAGGCCATTTTGGTAACGACGTAACGACATTCATTTTACGTTTGCAGCATTGAAGAAATAAATCATACTTGGTATTATTATAAACGCGAAAGTTTGTTTAGATGGATGTGTTGTACACAAAAACTGCTGATGAAATTTTATTTAAACTTTAGCTTCGCTCCATTTAGCAAAATAACCTAGAAAGCCTGCAGGCGAACCCCGGTTATCTATCATAATAACTAAAGTTGTTTCAACTATTTTCAAAACAACTACGGTCAAAATAACTACTGATTAAAACACCTAAAGATCGTTTCACCTATTTTTGTTATAACTACTGGTCGAAACAAATAATGGACGATTCACCTACGATTTATTCAACTACAATTAACTGTGCTAAGATTGATTGAACTATGTATGAAATACATAATAATCAATTCGCCTACGAGTTTATTGTACGATTACGAGTCTCAGTACTCAGGGGTACGTATCATAATGCATAAGTTTAAAATCTATAAGTTTACATTGTTTAAGTTTTTACACATTACATAATTCACTGTTTAAGTTTTTTTAATGAAGTACGGTCAAGTCTAACTACCGAAAATATTATTTCCAAGTGAGTGGAAGGCAAACTACAAAACAAAAAAAAATAACCACGAAGGCTAAGGCGGGAGCGAAGCGGAGTGGAGCTCCCGCCTTAGCCTTCGTGGTTGGGTGGAAGGCTAAGGCCTTCGTGGTTATTTTTTTTTGTTTTGTAGTTTGCCTTCCACTCACTTGGAAATAATATTTTCGGTAGTTAGACTTGACTATACTTTATTAAAAAACGGGTGGAATCGGGAACATAATAATAATCGTCTTTAGCATTAGGTATTTCAAACGTAGTCAACATGTCCAATATCTTAAATGAACTTTATATTAATCGTCCAGTAGTTCAAATAATTATAGTTTATTCGAAATTATGTGAATTAACGAGTAGTCGAGTCGACCAATATGCGTAATGAACATAGGTGAATCAACCGTTTTGCAAAAAAGTTGAAACAACTTTAGTTATTATGATAGGTAACCTTATCCTTCAGTCACTGCTCTACATAATTTAGTATATTTTTAAAGTACCTACCACCTACTTAGTTTCATTTGAATATCAACACAAGTTTTTAGCAAGAGGTAATAAAACTTTGAAATTTTCCAAAAGAACACTTACTTATGTAGCTAACCACAAAAGTAAAAACAAAATTTATGAAGATTTTATGTCTTTCACGAACTCGCATATTTAGGGGAACATATTTTTCTTCTCACTTCTGAGTAATATAATCGCTTATACATAAATATAGACATAAATATAACACCGCTTATATTAATTTCCATACGTGCGTATTACTTACCTCCCACAAAAATGTTAGGGACACAGATTATAGAAATAAAGACAGATGACACTTTCCGAACAAGAAAGTAAGGTCAAGATAGCAACAAATACCTAAATCCAAAAGCGAGTACTGTAACGCGGCAGTGGTAAACACTGTTCATACGCTTTCATACCTAACGAGCGATTTTCATGTCTCTCTCATTTAATTTTATCGTCAATGATGTCTTCATTTCTAGATGACGGCATTATTCACGTATTCACTTATAGAGAGTCTACGCAGTATTCACTTTTGTATTTGCAATTTGCTTTTTTGGCCTCACTTTCTTGTTCGGTAAGAGTCATCTGTATATATCCAATGGTATATAAAAAAAACAAGTGAGGTATGTATAGACTGTGCCGTGTGGCGCTCGGTTCTTTCTGCCTACCCCGCAAGGGATTTGGCGTGAAGATAGTTAGTTAGTTAGTTATTTTTATATATAAAAAACTATAGATACGTTACCAACACTGAAAAATGGCAATAAAAAGTCAAGCAATTGCCTTAATTTTCATACATGCTCCCATAGATAATTTCATAGAAATTATTTTTTTAAATGTATTAAATATTTGCTGTTTTTGAAAGCCGTGATGTTCGTGCATGACGTGTCTATATTATAATAAGTCATTGTATATATCTGCATCTGTTCTATAATCAGTGGTTAGGGATATGAAAGCGCGTTACCTACTTTTATATTTTCTTTGTGTGGAAAGGTTTTGGACAGGAATTTCTCCGGTCATAACTTCATATTATTACGAGTTGGGGGTAGATAAAAATTAGATAATGGGCCACAGTTGACTCGGTACGGACACATATCCTCTTTTATGTTACGGCCACATTAAACTTAACGTCTAACGCTTATTATCACTGTGATGAAAGCCTTATAATATTACCTACAGTATAAAAGTCTATAGCCCTTGTGTTGACTATATTTGCCTCATTGCAGACTCGGGAGCCTGGAAAAGATTTCGAGCATGTCGGCTGTTATTTGTCGTTAGAAGGTATTTACCACTAAGGTGATAAACACACATCCCTGCCCACATGATCCAAACTTTGATTATGCATATAGGTAATCAGTGGATCCAATTTGGTCATCATAGTCTATGCTAATATACTGCCGACCCTGCAGAAACCTATTACCTATTACTTTCCATGGTGTTAACCCCCTCCCCCCCAAGAAGCGGGATAACACCCAAACAACCCCCCAAAGACGCGGGATAGCCCCCGAAACTACGTATCACTTTTTTTTACGTGAGAGATTGATGTTTCTACCGACATTTTTCGAAACTCAACTTTAACTACAAGCGATTAAGGAGTACATACATACATAATAGTCACGCCTTTATCCCCGAAGGGGTAGGGCCCACATTTCACCTTTGTATATTTTTTTCCACATAATAGGTGGTGAGCCGTATTGCCGTGTTTAAATGGACAGGCGCAGGTTGTGACTGCCTGCTGTTGAAAATAAAGCCTTCAACTTAAGCTTAACGACTGCCATTCAACTGGCCAAATTTGGACAACAACCAATTAATTTAGTTCACTGCATTATTTATTTATTATGATAAAGCGGCAACCCACTAAATTTCATTTTAGTACAGAATGGAGAATATTAAATGGAACACATTGGTTTAGTTCAGATGTTGACCGACATAATGTAATTAAATTTATGTCATAAGTTGTGGAATGTTACGTTAACTTAGAAGTTTAGTCAAACAAACAGGTGTACATAAATACCACGGTATATTAATAACTAGCAGACGTCACGCAGTTTCACCCGCGTAGCTCCCGTTCCCGTGGGAATATGGGAATAAAATATAGCTTATGTTCACCAGGAATAGTGTAGCTTTCCAACAGTAAAAGAATTTTACATATCAGTTTCGTTGTTTTGGAGCCTATTCGATGCAAACAAACAATCAAATCTTTTCTCTTTACAATATTAATAGTATAGAAGTAAAGATTATTAATGTTAAAAATCTAGGCGCTCTATGTTCTCATTGTGATTTTTCATGAATCAAATCAAAAATATTAGTTCTCATGCTTTTATCAAATACACAATACCTATACGTTATTTGCGTATTACAATAATAAAATTAAACATTTTGTAAGAAAACAAAGCTTTAGCTGTAGTTTCAGTGGAGGCGGCGCACAGTGGATCGATTCATACAAATCGGCGGACATAGGAATCTTGAAACACATTTTACCGATTTTAAAAAAAAACTAATGATGCCAATGTGTTTATCTTTATAATTGTAGTCGAAAACAATATTGCACAATTTTGATTAGACTTCAATTTTTAAAAATATTCGACAAAAACTGATTTCAATGTATGGAAAAGCACATTAAAAAAGGGATAGCTTGCGATTTTCTCGTGTTTTCTGATTTTAACGCTTATAGTGACTTTTAATGGGTTGTTAGCAAAATATCTGCCAAACATTTTAGGTACCCCTAGGCACCCCTCTGGGAGCTATGTGACAAAATATCATTTTTCTCATTTTCTTTAAGAAAATGTGTCTAGTTCGTTTTTTACAGTTATAATTGTTGATAAACTACATTTTAGCTTAGTACTGACCTACCCACATCAAAAATAATATGACTAGCATACGGGATCGGGAGTTTTTGAGAGATACTTGTAAGCAGGCGATTATAAGTTTATCCTACTTTTTCAGCAACATTTATGTATTGTATAGTGATTTACCATTAAGATTTGAAGAAAATAATGTATTAATAAAAAAAAACAATAACGCGTTATATAAAACATATATCATAGTTATAAAAATACAAAAACTTACTTATAAAATAAAAAGTGGTAAAATAATAGCTTAAAATAAATAAAAATATGGAACAGAAACGATTCAATTAACATGTATGTACATTAAATAATCAAACAAAATTAGAATTACATAAACTTTAAAAAAATAGTAGCTTAAAATAAACAAAAATATATAACAACTAGCTGTTGCCCGCAGCTTCGCCCGCGTAAAATTTGTTCCCGTTCCCGCTTCCCGTATTTTATCCTCTTGGGGGTAGAATTTATGAAAATCCTTTCTTAGCGGATGCCTACTTCACAACATCTACCTGCATGCCAAATTTCAGCCCGATCCGTCCAGTGGTTTGGGCTTTGCGTTGATAGATCACTATGTCAGTCAGTCAGTCACCTTTGCGTTATATATATTTATATATAGAAGAAGAAGACAATTAATGATTCGGAGGAATTCTACGACGCATGTATGTAATTATGTATGTATGTATGTATTATATAATTATGATTAGTTTTTTTTGCTTTTATTTTTAATTTATGGTAAGATAGGTTCCATTTTTATTTATGATTGTAATAATAATAATAATAAATAATAAATATTCTTTATTGTACACTATCACAAAAACACAATTTAAGAATAAGAAATGTTAACAATATACATATGTACAATAGGCGGCCTTATCGCTAAGAGCGATCTCTTCCAGGCAACCTTTGGATGGACTGAGTTACAAGGATTTGATATGGCAGTGTACAATTAAATTTATATGTTAAATTTGTACATTATTGTAAGTATTTTGCCAAGCCATTAAAGTTCTATTAAATTAAAACTATGTACAATAAATGATCAAACAAAATTAGAAATATGTAGACAAAAAACATCACTATCCGAAGCTTCCGTTTCTGAATCTTCTTCTGCTTGCGCAGAGACTAACAATTCAACAGTATCTATAAATTCAATTTCAGAAACTTCTAGAATTAGTAGATTTGAAGTTTCTAAAAACAATGCCTTCTTTTGCCTTTTATATATCCGTGGCCGTATTTGTGCTAAAATTGGGTTGGATGAAATCAGCAAATTATTTAGAACATCTTCATTGCAAGCAATGCTTTTTATTTTACGTGAATGGTGTTCTCTGTATTTTCTGAAATCCTTATTACTTGACTCAGATAACTCCTCCGAAAGAAGTCCTATCGGAACTATGGATAAATGTTGAATAATTTACGGCCCGTGAACTAATAACTTATGAATACTTGATGGCATGTAGTAACAGAGTGGCAGAGCTTTACATAGAATTGTACCCTTGGTACTTCATGCCACCAGTATTCATAAGTTATTTTATTAGTTACTAATTCTAGAAGTTTCTGAAATTGAATACATAGATATTGATGAATAATTAGGCTCTGCACAAGCAGAAGAAGATTCAGAAACGGAAGCTTCGGATAAAGATTTTTTTTGTCTACATTTTCCTAATTTTGTTTGAATATTTAATGTACATACATGTTAATTGAATCGTTTCTGTTCCAGATGTCTATTTATTTTAAGCTAATATTTTACCACTTTTTATTTAATAAGTAAGTTTTTGTACTTTTATGGCTATGATATATGTTTTATAATAACGCGTTATTGTTTTATTTGATTAATATGTATTAATCAAATAAAACAATAACGCGTTTTATTTTCTTCAAATCATAATGGAAAATCACTATACAATACATCAATGTTGCTAAAAAAGTAGGATAAACTTATAGTCGCCTGCTTATAAGTATCTCTCAAAAACTCCCGATCCCATATGCCAGTCATATTATTTTTGATATGGGTAGGACAGTACTAAGCTAAAATGTAGTTTATCAACAATTTATAACTGTAAAAAAACGAACTAGACATATTTTCTTAAAGAAAATGAGAAAAATGATATTTTGTCATATAGCTCCCAGAGGGGTGCCTAGGGGTACCTAAAATGTTTGGCAGATATTTTGCTAACAACCTATTAAAAGTCATTATAAGCGTTAAAATCAGAAAACACGAGAAAATCGCAAGCTATCCCTTTTTTAATGTGCTTTTCCATACATTGAAATCAGTTTTTGTCGAATATTTTTTAAAATTGAAGTCTAATCATAATTGTGTAATATTGTTTTCGACTACAATTATTAAGATAAACACATTGGCATCATTAGTTTTTTTTAAAATCGGTAAATAGTGTTTCAAGATTCCTATGTCCGCCGATTTGTATGAATCGATCCACTGTGCGGCGGGGCGGGTGCAGGAGAGAGCTCTCCGACCCGAGTTCCGCAGTCGGCGGCATGGGCGCCGCCGACGTGTCTTCGCCGGGGACTATCGGCCTCCATGACCGGGGGTCTGAGGACGGTGAGAGGGTCGCTCACCGTCCTTACAGAAGCAGGCCCATGACGGCAGTGTGACGTAAGCAACCCACGCACGCCCCCCCTTAGAAGCGGGATCACACCCGAAACCCCCAAAGACGCGGGATAGCACCCGCAACACCCCCTGGGCGAGGCCGCAGTGGCGGCCGTGGGTCTGTTGGGAGTTCTGGGACATCCTTCCGAGGGCTTCCCCGGGGCTCCCAACCACTGGTTGTTGGGCGTGGCGTGAGGTTTTTTAGTCGGTAGGAGTCCGGCATAGCATCCATGAGGATTTTCCCTCACGTTAAACAAAAAAAAAGAGCTGTAGTTTCAGTATTAAAGTAGCCAATGAAGAAGAAATTTAAAGTTATTATATTGGTAGTAACTTTCTAGGGTTCATTAGCAAGACTTTTGCGTTGTTGATATATCGCTTGCCCGCAAGAATACTGTATTAACTCTAAAAATATACTTTTTCAGGAGAAACGATTAAAGCTTTTAACTAAAAATATTTTGTATTTTTATAAGACAATAAGTCGATTTTTTTTTTATAATAACACGGATTAGTCTATACTCGTTTTATTTATGTTAGTATTTATGTTAGTTTATGTCTAAAGATACAGCTTGTTTCCCATTATTTCTTTAGTTATAATTTGATTTTTTTAGAAGGGTACCACTTGTGACTGTATTCTGTTGAACATTATTTTAAATCAAGATGTGTAGGTTCAGAGGAAAAAGTATTTATATATTTTTAAATGCAATTAAAGTGGCGAAAAAACAAAAAAAAACATAATCAATTCTCATTCATTTACTAAAAAATGATCTTAACATCAATTTTAGCTTATAAAAATCTAATGATCACTATCAAAACTTAGAGTCAAAGATAAATTCCACTCTTTGTCACAAAATCAATAGTAAATTATCACAAATCAAACGTAGTTTAAAGTTGAACAGAAAATCATTTCTCATTCATTACACTAAAAAAATATATTAATATCAATTTTAGCTTATTAAAATCTAATTGTCACAATGCATAAATCGGTTTCTTCTTTTCAATT
Source organism: Miltochrista miniata (assembly GCA_933228765.1). Taxonomy (NCBI): domain Eukaryota; kingdom Metazoa; phylum Arthropoda; class Insecta; order Lepidoptera; family Erebidae; genus Miltochrista; species Miltochrista miniata. The sequence goes on from OW121765.1 coordinate 11,186,915, forward strand.
TTTTTTTGTTTAAATTTTACGTATTCATAGTTTCTTTTCTTATGTAAAAAGTGTATAATAATTATAAGTTGTATATTATAATATTTGTATAAATTAAACAATAAATTATAGTATGTTTAGATAAAAAGTCTTGAATATGAAGATATTATGAAGATTTTCGCTCCGAAATAAAAATGTCTCTACATTGTCACAATCAAAACTTAGGTTCTAAGATAAATTCCGGTCTTTGTAACAAAATCAATAATTATTATCACAAATCATACGTAGTTTAAAATTGAACAGAAACCAATTGTTGTGACAAAATATTTGCCTTAAACTTAGAAAGAAAATAATAAATTCTACTCTGTATTGTACCAAGAACAAAAATTATCAAAAAGGTAAGGTAGGTATCAAAAAGGTAAGTACCTAGTTTAAAATTTAACAGAAAACAATCAGTCAGTCTCATTTTTATATAATAAACAATGAAAATCTAAAACATAGTACTTACTCAAAATATTTGAAAGACAACATCTTTGTTGAAAAAAAACATAATTCCTAATTAAACAAAAGTAACAAAAATAAAAAAGTCAATGAAATTTGACTTGAACTTTAGTATAATATCTACTAGGTTTCATGTTTTTAGCTTACAAATTTTGATAAAAATCTTCGTAGTATTTAGGAATTATGTTTTTTTCTACAAATTTTAAAAGGCCCTGTTTTTTTTTACTTGTTATTTTAATTCGCTAAGAATAGGCTGCAAGTAAATTTAGTGAAATGAAATCATTATGAGTGCTCCGAGTGGACCCTGATACTTTTATTTGCTTAAAGGAGGTGTCAGAGTAGGAGGTTTTATAAAAAAAAGTGCCTGGGTCTGATTTGGACACATAAATGATACATAAATCATTCATTTTGACCGATTCATTCTGCATATTTTTGGAAAAGTTTTTTCCAATCCTAGATGACACTTCTTTAAAATCGCGAAAGCTATCGTAGGTTAATTCATTAACTTCAAATGGCTTTCCGTTAGATTTGGCAGTTCTAATTAAAGTAAAATACTGAGCCGGTGAATATATTGCACTTGAGCGAAGAGACTTTTTAGGGTTTCGTAGCCAAATGGCAAAAACGGAACCCTTATAGATTCGTCATGTCTGTCTGTCTGTCTGTCTGTCTGTCCGTCCGTGTGTCACAGCCACTTTTCTCCGAAACTATAAGGCCTATGCTATTGAAACTTGGTAACTAGATGTATTCTGTGAACCGCATCAAGATTCTTATAATAACACTAGAATAAAAGCAGTAAATTTTGGGGGTCCCCATACTCAGAACTGAAACTCAAAATTTTTTTTTTCATCAAACCCATACGTGTGGGGTATCTATAGATAGGTCTTCCAAAATGCTGTTGAGGTTTCTAATATCATTTTTTTCTTAAGTGAATAGTTTGCGCAAGAGGGACTTCCAAAGTAGAAAAATGAGTGTCCCCCCCCCCCTCTAACTTCTAAACTAGGAGAGTGATAAATCTAAGAAAAATATATGATATACATTGCCATAAAAACTACCAACGAAAATTAATTTGAACGAGATAGAGCTGGTAGTTTTTTTTTAATACGTCATAAACCGCAATTTTCGGTTAGAAAAATCACTACCACTGCGAACGTATTAAAACATCAATCAAAGTTACAACGAACTATAAGAACTTTTATATTATGTTACTTGCTGCTATGAAACCCTTCATGGGCGAGTCCAACTCGCACTTGGCCGGTTTTTTATTTTTGTTTCAATCAGAGAATGGCAATTGTCACCCTCATTTTGGGTATGTCCCTTAATTAAAAATTTGTGGGTAATAGAACCAATATTTCTGAATTTATTTACTGCCAAGATGTACATTGAAATCATAAAACGGTTTTTCTGTTGTCCGCAGCAATTATCACTGTAGAATATTACATCTATTGATTGCTCAGCTTTAGTGTCTAGTTGATTAAGATAATTCCAGACGCATGTTGCAATCTCATTAACGCCACGATTTCCATGACCTTCGTGCCATACATTACAATAAACATCTCGTGTTGTCTGTGGGAGGAACGTGTACTTAGAGCTGAGGATGACGAACTACTGGTGCTGGAAGATGAAGATATATCCGTTGATGATGTTGACCCTGAACTATGTCTAAAGTTTGGATCTTTAACACTGTCATCTGAATCAAAATCGGACTCATCACTTTTATCGCCTTTACTTAGATCTTCAGTGTTAGATACACCTAAAATAGAAATAAAAATTGTATGGTAAGTAAATAAACATACTTATTACCTTTATAGGATTATTGATCTCCCTCTATTATTAAAATATTCTCACCTTTAATGCCAGTAACATTTGCATCATTTTCCAAACTATACACAACATTTTCAATAGCACTGGCTGCCAGAATACTATGGCCTGAACCATTTTGATCTTCATGTAACAAATTGGTTTGCATTTAATCTGTAAGAAATGATATAAAAAAATAAATAAACTGGTTCAGGAATCCATGTAGCGTAACCATTATGAGAAAATGCCATTGCAGTCATTTACTACTAATAACAAAATTTATTTTGAAGTTACCGGCAAATTATAAACAAACAAAAAAGTGTAGGTAGGTATACTTACCACTAAGAACGAATTCACGTGCTAAAGTAACACTTTCTAAGCATTCAATGTAGCCAGGACCTAGCTCATCTAAGCTAGTATCAAGATTTTCAGATGAGTTCAAATTATATTGACTGTTATTCGATGTCTCACCATGCTCTGCTATACATTTCCGAATATACGCTAGTCTTTTCTGTGGTATCATTCTGAAATACAAAATATGAGACCGTAGATCAAAGACTGAATTAGAGATACTAATATCTAAATTAATTTGTTGGAAACAGAACAAGGTATTTTTTACGGTTGATACATTGCCATCAACTTAAACTCTAACGAACACAGTCACATTTTGTAATAATACTTAACTACGTTACAATTTATAATGAATAACGTAGTAAACAAAAAAAAAGTCTAAACTTTTAATAGATCACAGGTGTAACTCAAAATAATACTTTGTACGTTTAAACGCCAGGTATGTTAGGCATTATCTTATTATGGAGAATATAGGTTCATTTTCATGTTAAAACTATATTCTAAATATGATTTAGAAAATAAAAAACTTACCTTATGAAAAATACAGCAAGAAATCACAAAAATACACTTTACTTCTTAAAGTATAACAGAATCTTTTGTATCAATGGTAGTTAAGACTCTGTGTCCTACAGCAACACACGTTCAACTGGTTTCAGAACAGGAGCAAGACTGAAATCGTCGTTGTTCCTTGTTCTAGGGAATAGAAAAGAGCGAGAGGGATAGAGATGTAACTTTCCCAATTGGCCAATTGAAGGTGTAAGCGATTTTCAACCCAATTCAAAAGGTAGTTCGTGCTTTTTTCAGTCGGGCTGTATTATTAGGTCAATTAGCGCCAAATTTTGACATGATACAGTATTCTTCCGAGCAAGCGATATATTATCTTGACTAACGTAATACCTAAGTATCTATTTATTAGGTAGTAAAGATCTTTTTTAGACCTGAACTAAAGTCCCTCGGGCCTAGTCGTGTTTTAGCTATAAAAACATTTATACATACATACATACATACATACATACATATGGTCACGCCTTTATCCCCGAAGGGGTAGGCAGAGGCATAATATATGCCCACATTTCACCTTTGTATAATTTGTCCCACGTAATAGGTGGTGAGCCGTATTGCCGTGTTTAAATGGACAGGCGCAGTTTGTGGCTGCCTGGTGTTGAAATAAAGCCTTCAACTTAGCTTAAAGACTGCCATTTTACTGGCAACCGGGACCAACGGCTTAACGTGCCTTCCGAAGCACGGAAACGCTCAAATAAATGTCACAAAGTGATCACATGGATGGTCATCCATGGACCGGCCAGAGTGAAAGTTGCTTACTGCAGTATGCGCGTTGCGGAGCTGAGTCCGCGGGGCCACGAGCGCTTCAACCTTAAAACTTTTATAGCTTACTTATTTATGTGTTGCCTGGAAAAATTTATATCGTCATGTTTGGCTAATGAAGCTGGGCAGGGCACAGGCATAGCTAGGGATAAGATTCAATGCTGGGGTATCCTACCGAGGGCTTACCCGGAGCTCCCAACACTAGGCTGTTAGGTAGGCTACGTGTGGTTTTTAGTCGGTAGGATTCCGGCATAGCATCCTTGTAGGATTTTTCTCAAGTTAAAAAATAAAATAAAGAAAGGGATTTGTTTCAGGGGAGGGAAAAGGGAAGTTCAAGATAGTAAATTGACTATTAGGCATGAAATTATCAACCAGAATATTAATCTTACTAATGTCAAAAGCGTTATAATATGTTAAGAATTTGAGCCCCAAAAACCCACCCCTTTACGTCTACGCCTTTGGGGCACCCGAAGGTTTTCTTTTCCCTTGTGTATACCCGTTTTCTCTAACACGTACTGCTATGAAGAAAGAAAAAGAAAGTTTCGCTTTTTATTATTTCTAGCAGATAGGTAAGTGTAAAATGAAGTAGCGCTAAGTAATAAAAGTTAATTTAAAACTTCAGTGCTAAGTACTGCTACTGAAGTTTTTAATGCCGCAGACTGTAAAAACTTTGCCATAGATCAAAGATGTTCTTTATTCGTTAAGTATGTCTAAGTGTGAGTGGGATGTAAATTTAGTACGAGTATTTACTTGTATTTTAAGAGTTCTGAACCTCAAAGGGACAAAAATGAAACCCTTTATAAGATTACTCGTATGTAGAACGTATAATCACGCCATCTAACCCAAAAAAAAGTCTAAAAAAATGGAAGGCTGTCACACTGACAAAACAACGCAGTTCTTTTTTTAAAATAGTTCATAGTTTTAAAATAGTAAAATCAGAAGTCAACGTCTCTTGCAGCTAGTTGATATTACACTCATATGTAGGTAACTATATCTATGATCACTTTGCAAGCCTAACTCCAATAAACACTATAGACAAATATTTATAAAAATATCCAACAATCTATATCTACAGGATGAATTTTTGAAAAGGGCTTGGATGGCCAAATCCTAAACTATAAGGAATAGCTAAAAATGCTCAAAGGAGTCACGAGCCCGATTTTGATAAAACTTAAAACGTCATCATTAGATTTTTGAAAAACCAATAATCCTAGCTGGGAATCGAACCTATTGATTTTGAAAAAAAAACACACCCTTTATATTACACCATATGATAGTGTCGCTGATAAGGATCAAATTCTGCGAAGTAATGATATACGGCAAATTTAAGGAAATTTTCGAATTTTGATGGAATTCATATTTCTTGTACCTAAATTTTGTATCATAATTTATTTCGTTCGAATTTCCAGAATAGTTCGTAACTATTCCGTGTTTTAAATCATGCTCAGAATGATTCTTTGAGGAATATTCTAAACGGAATCGATGATATTGAATGCAGTATGATCGTTGAGGTCTCGAATCCAGCTATGTATTAAAAACAATGGTCTACATTTTGAACAATTCATCAGATAACGTATGAAAAATACGAAAGATGAGCACTTTCCCTTAGTTTGCCGTATGTAATTACTTCCCAGAATATGATCCTTAATAGCAACACTATCGAATGGTGTAATAATATAGGGTGTGTATTTTTTTTCAAAATCAATGGGTTCAATTCCCAGCTAGGATTATTGGTTTTTCAAAAATCTAATGATGAGGTTTTAAGTTTCATCAAAATCGGGCTCGTGACTCCTTTGAGCATTTTTCGCTATTCCTTATAGTTGCGAATTTGGCCATCCAATCCCTTTTGAAAAATTCATCCTGTATATATATAAAAATCAATGCCACTTTTCGTTGTAATTGTATAACTCAAGAACGGGCTCACCTATCCAAACCAAATGTTTAGGCTTTGTTCGGGCTATTTAGTAGATGGTGTATGTGAAATTTGCACAAAATCGGCCGAGCGGTTCTTCATTTATCACGCTAACGAAGTTGCGCGGGTCAGCTAGTAGCGTATAAAAATGAAACAAAGGGATAACTGTTTCTCCATTATACTTACTTAGGTAGGTACATCATACCATCACCCACATCCGATCTATTTATTGACATAACAGGAAATCGACAAGGCTCTCTATCAACCTCTTTGGTGAGCCGACCTTGTTCCAAAAAGGAAAATATTTTTAGATATATTTTTTTAAGAATCCTGATCCCAGAGTGTGGCGGCCATTTTGGTGACGTAATGACATTAATTTTACGTTGGCAGCATTGAAGAAATAAATCATACTCGGTATTATTATAAACGCAAAAGTTTGTTTAGATGGATGTGTTTTACACAGAAACTGCTGATGAAATTTTATATAAACTTTAACTTCGCTCCATTTTAGCAGAATAAGACTGGCTGCTATTTAAACCCGGTGAAAAAGATGTGAAAATCTATTTATCCTTCAGCCACTGCTCCAATGATATAAAAAACTATAGATACGTTAAAGACACTTGAAAATGGTAACACGTAAAGTAGGTAATTACCTGAAAATCTGTGACGCGCCTGTAGGGTTAGCGAAAGTTCTATTAAGCACTGTTTGCAATTCTGTTTGTAAAGGAAACTCGAAAAAAACATGCCTTCATGTATCTTCAGATGATGCACAAGCTACACAGCAACTGTTCAATATAAAAACGTGTCATTTCATGCGTATGTACAATAGAAATAATAATATTATTTAATTTTCTCGGATCGATAAAATGGCGGCAAGCTTATTGAATGCACAAAGAAAATGTAGGTACTCTATAGTCTGTGGTTTGGCGCCCGCGACCCGTAATGGGATGTCGGGGAGATTTTGTACTAATGTTTTATTTTGGTATTTGAATATTTTTTTTATTTAGGTAATTATATTTCTTTAAAAAAATAATGAAACGTAATAATAATATATTAAGATAATAATACATATATCTATATATAAATAAATTACAAATGTTTGGATTACTTACTAGGTACTAAATTATTACTTATTGAATACTTTTTTCTGTATGATATTGTTATTTTATGACTTAAATTACGTTAATAATTACTAATCCGATAAACTACATTAACATTTTATAAATTTAAATATTACGTACTTTACCCGTAAATACATTAACCATATTATGTCTCAGTAAGTGAAATTCAAGTTTCCCTGTTTCCCCACATTCCTCTGATATTGACTTCATGCATGCTACCACAGATAATTTATAGAATTCTTTTTTTAAATTTATAAAAGTTTAGCTGTTTTTGAAAGCCGCAATGTTCGTGTATAACGTGTCTATATATATGATACGTCTTTGCACTGCTCTACATTATTTAGAATATTTTTAAAGTACCTGCCACTTACTTCTTTTTAATTGAATATCAACACAAGTTTCCAGTAAGAGGTAATAAAACTTTGAAATTTTCCAAAAGACTTTAGACGACGTAAGTGTTTACGTAAGTAGCTAACCACAAAAGTAAAAACATAATTTAAGAAGATTTTATCACTTTCACGAACTCGCATATTTAGGGGACAATATTTTTCTTCTCACTTCTGAGTAATATATCGCATATATTAATTTCCATAACTGCGTATTACTTACCTCCCACAATAAATGTTAGGGACACAGATTATAGAAATAAAGACAGATGACGCTTACTGAACAAGAAAGCGAGGTCAAGATAGCAAAAAATACCTAAATCCAAAAGCGAGTACTGTAATGCGGCCGTGGTAAACACAGTTCATACGCTTTCATATATGTTTATGTCGTGGGATGAGGGAATGTCGTGGGGTCGATCTTGACTTGTTTGCAATAAGTGTAAATAAAATGAACAAAGATCTTAGCTCTTTGTTCTTTAGTTGTAATTAATGATCAATAATAATTTTATAGTCAATAGTAATTAACCTTTTGTTTTGTTTTCTTTTGCATGTTGTAAAAATAAAACATTATTTTCGGGTGGATGGTAACTTAACTAGGTACCTATATTAATTTGATACAATGTCTATCTAGAACTTCATACTAGCTAAGTGATGTATAGCAGTGAAAACTTTTAATTGGCCTTCTTCTAGTATAAGCATCATTGTAACACTACTTACTAGCTGTAAGTTTTCCTAAAATGTAATAAATAAATAAATATGTAACGAGCAATTTTCATCTCTCTCTCATTTAATTTTATCGTGAATGATGTCTTTATTTCTAAATGACGGCATTATTCACGTATTCACTTCTAGAGAGTCTACGCAGTATTCACTTTTGTATTTGCAATTTGCTTTTTTAGCGTGGCAAGAAAGTGTCTTGTTCGGTAAGCGTCATCTGTATATAATATCTGCATCTGTTCTATAACACAGGTCTGCAATGGTTTTCCTCTTTGAAATCTGAGTAACATTTTCTATAGTTTCTGATGTGCTGATTACGAGAAAAATAATAAAAAAAATCCTACACGTCAGGATTTTTTGATATTGAATATTTAAGATTTTGCTTTAAAATGTCTGAGCGCCTACGTTTTAAAATTTATAAAACGTCATTAAATTACTTCAGTTTAAATTTTATTGCATTTAATTAGTGTAAGGGGACATAGAAAATCATGCAAATCAGTAATTTGGTAATTACTACATAAAAAGTATAAGTAATTCGCCTTAACCATGTTAAAAACGGGTAGTTTTGACTTAATTTTGTAATAAAATCAAAAAATTACCTAGTAGTAATATTAGATACCTATTTTTTGTAAATATAATTAGAAAAGGGTATAATAAAGATAAACCAAAGGGTTTTTGTATAAGTACCCAAACTGATTTAGAAAATTAACAGTTGAATCTTGAAACATGAACTTTAAAATGTCATTGCAAAGGTGTTTAAATTCTACGAATTGTTTTTGTAATATCTCCCGAAATTTTATGGTGATAAAACAATGAAACAGTATTACAGAGTTTGTGAAAAATATTTACAAAAGTTATTTTGGACACGTATTAAGTAACCAAGACAAAACTTCGACACCTCATAAACTTTGTTCGACTTGTTTATTACAATTTCGCAAGTGTTTAAAAGGCCAGAAAAATAGCTTCAAAATTGTTTCACCTATGCTATGAAGAGAGGCTAAAGACCATGATAATGATGGCTACTTTTCTTGTTGTGACATAACTGGATACAATTCTAAAATAAAAGGGACATAAACAAGCACTAAACATCATTTCCTAAATTCGCACATTGATTACTTCCCAGACAATTTAGGAGCCGTTAGCAAAGAACAAGGCGAAAGATTTTACCAAGATTTGAAAGAGCTTGAAGTCTGATATCGTGGAAGATGGAATACTAACATGATGGCGGACTATTGTTGTTTATTGAAGCGCGACTATCCAAACTGGAAATTTAAGCGAAAATCGCACAACCGAAGGTTCCAGGAAAAAAGAACCGGGTTCCACAAATTAAATTTACGTGTAATGTAGACTAGTAACAAGTTATTATTATATTTTAGTCGTTTTATAAGTTAAAGGTAATGTACTTTTTTAAATATATATTTTTTATGAGAAAACGTGGGTCTTTTTTTCAATTTTCTATCTGTGCCTTTTTCGAAAAATCTGGAGGTGATGGAGAAAATCTAAGTACATATTCGTAATCAGCGCACCAAAATACCCTAGAATCAGCCATCAAATTCCAGAGAGGAAGTTATGACCCTCATTTTGCAGGCCTGTGTAATCTGTCGTTAGAGATATTTAAGCGCATTACCTACTTTTATATTTTTTTTGTGTGGAAAGGTTTTGGGTAGGAATTTCTCCGGTCATAACTTCATATTATTACGAGTTGGGGATAGATAAAAATTAGATAATGGGCCACAGTTGACTCGGTACGGACACATATCCTCTTTTATGTTACGGCCACATTAAACTTAACGTCTAACGCTTATTATCACTGTGATGAACGCCTTATAATATTACCTACAGTATAAAAGTCTATAGCCCTTGTGGTGACTATATTTGTCTCATTGCAGACTCGGAAGCCTGGAAAAGATGTCGAGTATGTCAGCTGTTATTTGTCGTTAGAAGGTTAGTTAGTTAGTTAGTTAGTTATACTTTATTGCAACACCAAAATACATTTTATAAACATTTGTAATGTTATACATACTTGGTTTTACAATTGGCGGCCTTATCGCACAGAGGCAATTTCTTACAGGCAACCTTAGGATGGAGATTTTGTTACTTTGTAAGAAATAAATTTGGGGCAGAATGGCATTACACTTTCGTAAATAGATAAATAACATTTAAATATGTGTTTAACAGTAATACACATCTAGATTCATACACATATATACATACATAGATACATACATACCATACATACATAACATATACACATACCATACATACACACACATGAAAACTTACAGTATTTGCACAGTAATTACGTTCACATTGACCACCCTTGCGGGTGGTCAATGTGACTCGGAAGCCTGGAAAAGATGTCGAGTATGTCAGCTGTTATTTGTCGTTAGAAGGTTAGTTAGTTAGTTAGTTAGTTATACTTTATTGCAACACCAAAATACATTTTATAAACATTTGTAATGTTATACATAATTGGTTTTACAATTGGCGGCCTTATCGCACAGAGGCAATTTCTTACAGGCAACCTTAGGATGGAGATTTTGTTACTTTGTAAGAAATAAATTTGGGGCAGAATGGCATTACACTTTCGTAAATAGATAAATAACATTTAAATATGTGTTTAACAGTAATACACATCTAGATACATACACATATATACATACATAGATACATACATACCATACATACATAACATATACACATACCATACATACACACACATGAAAACTTACAGTATTTGCACAGTAATTACGTTCACATTGACCACCCTTGCGGGTGGTCAATGTGAACGTAATTACTGTAGCAAACAAGTACTAGACATAGTCGATGTTTCTCAAATAGTGGTTACTTACAAGCGTCTTGAAAGTTGCTAGACTTTGCGCACGTTTGATAGACACTGGCAGTGCATTCCATAACCGAACTGCTTGAACGGAGAAGGATTTATCCATGAAGTTAGTGGAATGTCCAGGCATCTTCAATCTCAGGTTTTGCGACGATCTCAGGACCCTACTGTGGGAATCGCTCAGAAATTCAAAACGTTTTTTGAGATAGGAAGGAGTATATGGGTTGAAAAGTGCGTTATATAATAAAGAAAGGATATGAGTATTCCGGCGAAGGCGAATAGGCAACCACTTGAGCTTTTTTCGAAATTCGGAAACATGATCATATTTGCGCAGCCCAAATATAAATCTTATACAGAAGTTTTGAAGTCTCTCAAGTTTATCTAATTGGTCCTCATTAAGATCCAGATAACTGACGTCCGCATAATCAAGGATGGGGAAAAGGAGCGATTGCACAAGCACAACCTTAGTTGTAATAGGAAGGAAATTTCTCAGCCTGCGCAGGTACCCCGCCGCAGCATATATTTTTCTACTCACCTCTTGCACTTGAGGCCCCCAGGATAAGCGTGAGTCCAAGTAAATGCCCAAGCTTTTTACCTTATCGCTATATGATATGCTAATCCCGTTACACACTACTTTAGGTAGTTGTGGCCAGTCAACCTTGGGTATCATCCTGGAGCCACCAACAATGATGACCTGGGTCTTAGAAGGATTCACCTTAAGGCCATGCGACTCACTTCAGCCACATATGATCCGCAGATCCTCATTCACTTTACCAACAGCCTGGCTCAACCTATCCAGCGGGGCTTGAGAATATATCTGGAGGTCATCAGCGTAAAGGTGGTAGGAAGAAGATAATTTTTTGGTGATTGAGTTGATAAAAACTGAGAAGAGTAACGGAGATAAAACGCCACCCTGCGGCACACTAGCTGATGTATTGCACCAAGACGAAGAGGTGTCTTCCAGATTAATACGCTGCCGGCGGCCAAACAGGTAACTATGAAACCAGTCAATCACTGTTGGAGATATGTTAAGGGAGGCTAGGATGCCGAGTAAAATGTCAAAGTCCACTGTGTTGAAGGCGTTGCTGAAGTCAAACAGTGCCAATACTGTGAGGTTGCCTTTTTCCATACCGGCTCTGATGTCGTCCGTAATATGGGTCAAGGTAGAAGTTGTACTGTGACCAGAACGGAAACCAGATTGGTAGGAATTCAAAAGCTGATTAGTAGAAAGACAATTCGTGAGCTGAGTGAAAAGGAGTCGTTCAAAGCTATTTACCAGTAAGGTGACAAACAACCATACATCCCTGCCCACATGATCCAAACTTTGATTATGCATAATAGGTAATCAGTGGATCCAATTTGGTCATCAAAGTCTACGCTAATATATTGCCGACCCTGCAGAAACCTATTATTGCTTTCCATGGTGTTAACCCCCCCCCCCCAAGAAGCGGGATAACACCCAAACAACCCCCCAAAGATGCGGGATAGCTCCCGAACCCCCCCTAGGTGAGACCGCAGTGGTAGCCGTAGGTCAGTTGGGAGTCTTGGGGAACTCCTTCCGAGGGCTTACCCGGGGCTCCGAACCGTAGGCTGTGAGGTAGGGATACGTGTAGTTTTTTGTCGGTATGAGTCCGGTATAGCACACCAGTAACATTTTTCTGACGTTAAAAATAAATGGTTTTAAAAAAAGGAGGTTTTAAAATTGTGAAGAGGCGCCATTGTATTAGGAATGTGTGTAGGGGTATGCAAAATGAATGAAAAAGTAATGCAAGAACTGAAATAAAAGGAATTAGAACAGGAAAGACTTCGAAAATTGAATATCGGCACCTACATCAAGCCAGGATAGAAAAAATGTTTGAATTACGGGGTTGGAGTATGTTGGGGCAATGCAGATTTCGTACAATTGTTAACATTTATTTTTTGGAAAAGGAAAATAGCTTACAACTCATCCGGCCTACTCGTTATACCTAATGTGGTGCGACATAAAACTGCCTACGGACAGACAAATTTTCTTAAAAAAACTAGTTTTGGCTAATGTAACTTGCTTCGATGATAATTGTATTTCTTTCAATATTTGCTATGCTGTGTACACATTTACTATTTTATTTATGGTTTCTATAGATATGAAACACTCAACTCCCCCGCGTGAGAGGACACTTTTCCAAATAAAAATACATTGAAGTCGTATGATGTGTGTATTTTGAGGACACTAAATGTCACGTCATACTTTTTACGGTCTACAAAATTTGACAGCAATTCGCAAATACGTCTCATAAATATTGTTTTTGTATCACTTTTTTTTACGTCCGAGAAAATCCTAATGGGTGCTTCTACCGACTAAAAACCTCACGTATACTGCCTAACAGCCTACGGTTGGAAGCCCCGGATAAGCACTCGGAAGCATACCCCAGGACTCCCAACAGACCTACGGCTACCACTGCGGCCTAACCTATATTATTTTTGTATCCTATACACTTATAATGCTATAATACCTATGAAATAAGTCTTACACATTTTTTCCAACATCAAAGTAAAGTGGTTTATATGCTTGGATGAATACCTATTTTAATTTAAATATAGTGTTAGGTTAGGATCATATCAATATGAACCTAACCTAACACTCGACTCTCAACCTAACCACTTTAACTACAAGCGATTAATGAGTATAATTTTTATGTAACATTGAATGAAACCTACTTATTATAATTAAAATGGCCGTGATAGGCAAATTATAAACGGCTAAATCTAGAATCAAGGTCAATAATATGAAGTCTCCATTTAGGCTAAGATTAATAATCTTAATAAAATACGGATCGAGTCGAAATTTGGTACGGGGTGCCGAATAATATCAAATAAAACGGGGCCAAGGCGGCTAGCATCATCTAGTTTAAAATAAATTTAATTTTCAACTTAAGGCTGCCGTATTCGACCTTTACAAATCCTAAGGCAATTCGAAGGATTGCAGCGTACGCTTTTGCCGGATTTCATTCGATTCTAATACATTATATTACTGTTATAAAATCTGAGTGGTTTAAGAAGAAATCTAGCCGTAAAATATTGTTCTAAAGACCTATATCTATTTTATGACAAGTTTTTATGAGAATTAAACTAATTTATCTAGATAAAAATAGTACATTACTTGTTAAGACTTTTGCAATATTTTTCATTTTTCGAGAGTGATTTCAATCGAACAAAGTTTTCCTAATCTTGTTTTGAACCGTTAAAAAAGCAAAAGTATGTAATAAATTATATAATATTGTTTTATCAGATCAAATCAAAGAATATTTCCTAGTGTAAAGTTTACTCCAAGATGAGTCTTTTTCGAATATACAAGCCTTAAAGGAGGTTGCTCACTCCACCATATAATTCTACTGACTACTTCAAACATCTACACTGGCTCTATACATAAAAGTTATTAGAGACGATACCTGTTCCTGCCCTTCCGAGAGGAATCAATTTCATTAGGACACGGCACCACAAGGGTGTTCTATTTTCATTCAAAATTCATGAAATGATACACCTATTTTATGCGAGGCCGTGTTAACCAAGAGCCTTCATCATTATGTTTAAAATGTGCTTCCGACAATTTTTGTGGTTAATTAAGTGGAAGAGTTTTTTTTCTCTTTGGCACATTTTTTTCTCCATCTTAGCGTATTCCCGATTTATTATAAAACTTGCGGTTGCAGTTACTGCATCTACATCTACAAGACAAATAAGTATTTTTTTCTGTGCACTTTCTTTCCGGCCAGGAGTTTGTAAGTGCACCCTAATGTGATCATTATTTCCTGCCAGGTTGCAAGTAAACCCTTGTACACACTGCTGGCTTTCAGGAGAGGACGCTTGTACCCCGGAGATATTTTAGGCGCCCCTTATAGGTATTTTCGTTAGAGTTGTTTATTTTCTCACCATGAAGATACACATTCTTAAACTAATAAAATACAGTAAAAAGCCAAGTTACAGCAATAGATTACATAAGTAGGTATTATTTTTGTTTGAAAACCATGAAGGATTAAATAAATCGTATCAGCTAATTGAATACTGTCATGCTACTTGTGGCATATTGGCATTTAATACGAAAATAAGTAAATAAAATAAGTAAATTTTATGAAAAAACCCGGATATATTTATGTAAGCTTTCCTACTTACACAATATTGACTTAAAGAAGAAATTACATAGAAAAATTTCTGAAATGAACTTAGAATCAAAAACATACCTTTTCTTTACGACTGCTATGAGAATCATGTGTTGAGTGTTCTTCGTGCCCCTTATAGCTCTGTAACAAACATTATTTTATATTAATTTCCATGTCTTCATGGCGCAATGTAGTTTAATTACTTAGATATATCTACTGAGGGGCAAGTGCGAGTTTCGGTGAGCTCCTGTCGACATTCATGAACGAGCGCGTTATCACCGATTTGTATGGGATCGAGACAAGTTCCCGCGTTTACAGCCAGCTAGGTGGCGGGGTCTCGATTCCAAACGAATTGGTGAGCCGTGAATGTTGACAAGCTCATGCGAAAACTCGCACTTGCCCCTTGTTGACGAGATCTCGAATTCAAGTCACAGTTTGGAACAATTTTTATAGTGTCTTTAAAATGTAATCTATAATAAAGGCAGCAGTTTTTTGTAGCGTCATTTAAACTCGTACATTTTCTTTTTTTTTATATATTAGGTGCTTACATATGAAATTGGCGTTTTGCATAGGAGGAACAAAAAGTCGAATATTTTTAAATATAATATATTTAATTAATCAAAGTATGAACCATTGTTTTCTATGCATTTTTGCCATCTCATAGGTAGTTCATTGATCCCTTTACTAAAAAAACCAGTCGGACGGGAATCAATAAAATCTGTGAAGGCGATTTGGACTGCCCCATCAGAGTTGAATTTTTTCCCTTGCAAGAAGTTGTCCAAATTTCGAAAAAAATGGTAATCTGTTGGAGCAAGATCCGGGGAGTACGGAGGATGTTTTAGACATTCCAATTGAAGCTCTTATAATTTGGTAGCCGTCTGTTGTGCAGTGTGTGGTCTAGCGTTGTCGTGAAGCAGCAGTGGCGTGGAGCGATTGACCAGCCTAGGTTGTTTAGCCGCTAGCTTTTCCATCATGGTTTGCAATTGCTGACAATAGACATCAGCCGTAATAGTCTGGCCAGATTTGAGAAAACTGTAATGAACAATACCGGCACTAGTCCACCAAACGCTTACAAGTAACTTTTTTGGGGTTAATTTTCGCTTGGGGCAGGATTTGGCTGGCTGGCCAGGATCCAACCATTGCGCTGAGCGCTTTCGATTATCGTAAAGAATCCATTTTTCGTCACAGGTAATGATTCGGTTTGAAATACCTTCATTATTGTGCCGGTTCAGTAATGTAACGCAGCAGTCGACGCGCTTTTGCCGGTTTGCTTCAGTCAATTCGTGAGGTACCCACCTTTCAAGCTTTTTAATCTTCCCAATTTGCTTCAAGTGAATTAAAACAGTTTTATCACTAACACCGCAGCCTGCAGCTAACTCGGACGTGGTTTGCGATGGATCCGCTTCCACAATAGCCTTCAATACTTCATTATCAACTTGAGTCTCAGGCCGTCCACGGGGCTTGTTCTGCAGGTCGACATTTCCTGAACGAAAACGTTGGAACCAAAAACGAACTGTGTTTTCTTTTGCAACATGACCGCCATACACATCATTCACCCTTCTAGTCGTTTCCGCAGCACTAGTGCCACGGCGGAACTCGTACTCGTAAATAATGCGATATTTTAAGTTTTCCATTTTGTAAAATGAGTGACGCAAACAGAAAAAAACAGAAGAAAAAAACAAATGAATGACGGTCATCGAAGGATAAATACATGAGTAAATAGCTGGGAAAGTTTGAATTTGGAATTCCTTACCAAAGAGGAGAAAATCGTAACTAAAGTGGCCAGTACGAAAAACGCCAATTTGATGTGTAAGCACCTAATATTTAGCTCGCCAAATTGACGTCACCACCAGCCTGATGGAAAGCCGTGACGCATCTAGCGATTGGAGGCCACCTCTGACAGCGGTCCTCAAATTGGCGGCCTTGTGATGTGCCTCTTGACGCTCCGCTTGAAGAACCCAGGATTGTCAGAGGAGGGAAACACGTGCGCTGGCAGGTTGTTCCAGATTTTTATGGTTTGATAGGTATACGATCTTTTGAATCGTTCAGTTCTAGCGAAGATTCTTTCCACTGTGTGAGGGTGGCACCTCTGTCCAGCACGCGTTGTTCGGGATCGGAAGGGAGATCAATTTGAATTGAAGTCTCAACAGAACAATCTTACTCATCATCCACTGAGCTTTTTGCCAACCTAGTTGATGGGGTCGGCTTTCCAATCTAGTTAACCCTTAGCCACCTAACGTGTATTCTAGTAACACATCCACCTAACGCCGGTCACCGCTTGCCTATAAGTACTAATTGGAAGGTAAAAAGCTCAAAAACTGCTCTAAATCAAAACTACATTACATTTTTCAATTGTTTTTATTCAAATTGTTTTAATAAACTCTTCAAATTAACACTTTTACTTTTTACTATCGTTATTAAAAGTTGACTTACAAATATTTTAACAAATTTTAAGTTTTTTAATTAAGATGAGATCTCAAACTGGAGAGGAAGGGGAAAAAGTACGTGTGTTCCAATATGTTCACAGGCTTGTGGCACGCGTAGTATCGGAAATATTTGAAAAAATATATCGAATGGAGTCACTGTGACCGACGCTAGGTGGTTAAGGGTTAATGTAAGGATAAAAGTAGGTTCTGTAAATTCATCTACACATTCTACACTAATATTATAAAGAGGATTTTTATTATTTTTGTATGTTTGTAATGAGAAAACTCAAAAAGTACTGTGCAGATTTCAAAAACTTTTTCACCAATGGAAAGCTACATTCACCCTTAGTAACATAGGCTATATTTTATTCCAATATTCCCACAGGAACGGGTGCTACGCGGGTGAAACCGCATGACGTCCGCTAGTAGATTCATAAATAGAATAAAAATTGCGATTCGGCTAAACTTCGATATTTCCCGTGAAGCGAAATTTTAGAAATAATATATCCTTTAAAATGAAAAGTGGAATTCCATCTCACGTCCACAACCAAATGGGCGATTTTGAAGTTCAACGTTCGGAAAATCCTTTCCTAAAAACCCAACGCATCCTACCTAACAGCCCACATGGTTGGATGCCCCGGGTAAGCCCTCGGAAGGATACCCCAAGACTGTAGTATGTACCTAAGTATAAATTAATTTAAATATTATGATTAGGCATGTTGCTTGCTCCCAGGTGGAGGTTTTCCTTTTCGTAGTAAATAGTCTGTTCTTGCATGAACAAGCACTGGGGTACCACATTCTATTTTGACGGGTTATTTCTAAACTAGAAGTATTACACCTAGAGAGTATCATCTTGTTAAAGACATTAGTTACTTGAGTCAAACTTAGGTTCAACTGTTCGTAATTAGAAGTACCAATTAGACCAGTGGTGGGCAAACATATTTAATGGGGGGCCAGAAAGATTAAGAGATTTCAGGGGTTGGCCAGAATTATGGAAAAAAAAGAGTTTTGTGCTGAAACTTTTAATGATATAATATAGCACTTTTGCAAGTGCAAGTGTACTGTACAGCATAACTTTACAGTACACTTGCACTTGCAAAAGTAAAAAAAAAATAATTTAACTGCTATTCGAAGGTTCTGCTATGGTAGGCGTGCGGGAAGTATGACATTTTTTTTGTTTCATACTTCTGAACCGTCAAAATAAAGTTATCGCTGGCCATATACTAAGTAGGTATTCATGTCGAAGGACCGTCTGCAGATTAATTGCTTTCGCGGGCCGGAGCTGGCCCGCGGGCCGTAGCTTGCCCATCACTGAATTAGACGGTAAAAATTGTACCCAATTAGGTACCAAGTCGGCCAAAAGGAGAACAAAACCATCTTTTGTATAAGATAATAATGTATCGCAAATAACCTTTATTCGACTTAAATACCAATTTCGTTTACTTTATCCGACTTTATAATATTAGAATTTTGTTTTAGACCGCGATGAAGTGTCTAAAGCTCCTTTGGGATTGGAGATACCTACTACTCATTAGTAATTGACCACGAATACAATTTAGTTATTCAATAACTCATTTAAAATCCAATGGCATAGTCTATGCTAAAAGTAATACGGGAAAAGAGGCACTTGGTTGTAAATTGCGTGAAAATGCGTTAAAATTTTCATGATCATTGGAGCAATTGCAAGTAAGTCATCAACGTATGGACATTCCCCCTCATATACAGAAAATATTTATACCTATTAATATTAGCTGTGAAAAAATATGTCAAGAACACCCTATTATATTATATTATCATAAAAGGTATTTCCAGCATATTTCCGTGTGTTCGATCGTCCACAAACTCATAACAACGTGAGCCACGGAATTTCATAATTACCTTAAGAGGCACGCATTCACTCCCGCCACACTTAAAGCCCGTTCATAATTAATTAAGTTTCAGCTGTCTCGGAGCATTTGTAGCGTACATTCATATTTGGATAGGATTTAAAAGGCTGTTTTACTTTCGTGAGGCAAAGTTATTTGTGTTTGTGGTAAAGTTATAGTTTTAATGCAAACGCTGTTGTAGTTTTGAACGTTAGTTTAACTTTAGTAAATAAAGTACAGGTGTAAAGTTTTTTGTATGTTTGTACAATATTACGGTCTAAAATTCGAGCTCAATAATTTTTTTATCCTTAGTGACTGTCGAGTTTTTGGGACATTTGTTTATGCTACTGTTTCATATTTTGTACCAAGTATGAGATCTAGATAACAACTGATATAAATACATCAATATCTGTATCCAGACAGAACAAAGAGATCCAAAGAACAGAAATCTAACCCACATTCTGCGGTTTTGTGGACGGCCATTCTAACCACTAGACCAAGAGACCAGTCGTAATGTTTATGATAATTCCACTCTTTTTATGGCAAAGTGAATTACCTTTTTGTTAACTTCTATCAGAGTTCTTCTTTCTTAAGAGAAGCCACGGGCAAGAGCTAGTATCTCCTATAATTAAGTCATTCACTTGATGTTAGCTATATATAGTAGCCTTATTGGGTGTCGCTTGTGCTTCAGCTCAGACAGATGGCCGTAAGATCACTTTGACGAACTAATACTTATAAAAGTAAGTCAAGAGCGTGACACATGCAATGCTGGGTTCCGTAGAATCTAATATGTACATTAATGATATTATAAATAAATAAATAAATATTCACGGACATCTCACACAACGCTATCTGATCCCAAAGTAAGCTAGGAATAACCTGCTTGTGTTATGGGTATCAGACCACGGATATGAATACTTATATACTTTTAAATACATACATATTATACATAGAAACACCCAGACTCTTGAGACAATCATTCATGGGTCACACAAATATTTGTCTCCGGTGGGAATCGAACCCACGACCTCCAGCGCCGCAGGCGGTATCACTACCGACTGCGCCACAGAGGCAGTCTAAAGTTAATAATTAATTATTAATTACTCAAACAAAACATATTATTTAAAA
This sequence comes from Miltochrista miniata, assembly GCA_933228765.1. Classification (NCBI taxonomy): domain Eukaryota; kingdom Metazoa; phylum Arthropoda; class Insecta; order Lepidoptera; family Erebidae; genus Miltochrista; species Miltochrista miniata. The sequence goes on from OW121765.1 coordinate 11,207,399, forward strand.
AGCTTGTTAATACGAAAACTACACTTTTTTTCTTGAAAGGTAAAGGCTACGGTCTCTTCGAAGTTTAATTTGAACCGGGTTCTCTTTTAAAGGGTCCGTAACCAAAGGGTAAAACGGCACCTGAGACCTCACAGTCCACCTGTCTGTAACCGGGCTGTATCTCATGAACCGTGATTGCTAGAAAGTTATTTTTTTTTACAAATGACGTATACTTCTGTTGCAGCCTTTGAACTATATATTCCAATATTTGCCGCCCCTCGGAAGCTCTATCTATTCCACACTAATCCACTGAACAAATCCTTTAATAAATTTGTTTCTACTTTTTGTTCCCATACAACCAACGTAATATTTTTTCACTTGATCGACTTTTACTCGTAAACTAGTAAAGTCTACTTATATGTCTAGTGCACTCTATTTAATTGAGTGGAGTAGAATATGCTGTGTAGACTAGAAAACAAATAGAAATCTAGCAGTGGTTTCCTACAGGCTTCTTTATCGGTATTTTGAATCGGCAAGTTGAAGGCTATACACGCGGCTCGTTTAAACAGCAGGGAACCATAACTAGCGCCTGTCTATTTCAGCTCAGCAATGCACGTGTGTGTGCATGTACGTTAATCGTCTCCGGAGCCCATTAGGGACTAATAGCGTTACTATATGTAAGTTCGTATTGTATATGTGTACAATTATACTTACTCAAATCGGTATCATTACCGGTTTGACTAATATGATAGGTAGGTATGTAGGTATATCCATGCTAAATTACAGTTCTCTAGAATTGTTAGAAGGGTCTTTGAGCTAAAGGACTAAGATGTTTGAACGGAAGGACATACGTCTCAGTCCTTTAGTTCAAAGGCAATACTGTAAGGGTCCCTTGTTTAATACGGAACCCTAAAAGTTGTTAAAGGCCACTGATTTAATTAGAGCCAAGGTGAGCTAGCCAAGGGGATGAAACGACGGTAGGTACATATATTAGATGAGTAGGCACGTACTTGAGATGTCACGGTCCCTTTATAGAATTCACTTACTATCCTATCTAGTCATATATTGAAGGTCAATCGTTTTAGAGTAATTCCTTTTTTTCTTTACAAGGTTTTGTTGAACTTCGTTTCATGTTTTGTGTGTGGGTATGTCCACAAGATTACTTACGTATAGAAGAGCTACATTTTTAGGGTTCCTTACACATTGGGTAAAAACGGGACCCTGTTACTGAGATTTTACTGTCCGTCTGTCTGACTGTCTGATATTCGTGAAGATAGACAGTTGAAATTTTCACCGATGATGTATTTTGCTGCCGTTATAACAATTTTTGAATAAAAAATACTGATACAACAGACGTGACTTTATCGTCGCTTTTAGTGCGAAACCGTACCGTACCGTACTTAAAAAGATGTAAGAATAGATATAAGAAGTATTTTACTTTTTAGGGCTCCATTCAGATAATTTTGTACTTATATTATCCAGTTTTGTGAGCTTAGTAATGAAAAGTTTTGAAGCTTAAAGGATATATTGGATATATACCTACTCTAAGTTTTGAAGTCTTTTGTGAAGTCAGAACAGGCTGGTTGCTGCCGCTTGTAAGTTATGTAATATTTGAATGTTTCTAATTTTGATTTCGGCTCTGAATACTAGGTCAGATAAAGTACCTAATATTATTATAGAAATTGAGTACATTCTAGCAAACAAGAAGCAGTGAGATCGTTCTCACGCGACTGCCCCTCTCTAACACGTTTATTGTGAAAGTTCAATCCGATTGACGTTGTCATTTCAAACTTTGAACAGATGATCCACGTGACCTAGTTTAATGCGACAGAGTCACAGACTACAGACACAAGTCTCGACAAAAGCCCCTCTGCACTCTATTTTATAGAGAGGGGCTAAAAATATCAATATGTACCTACATGAATACTGAATATTATTTATTATACTGTACACACAGATGATTTTATTACTATGTTACTCATTGAGAACGTGTAACATACGTACAGCCTACTCTTTACCACACTTAGAATATAAATATTATCTTAGTTGATCGCTTATAATCTGAACTATTTATTATATTCAGAAGTCAAAAGCATAATGAAATTTCAGGGAACACCCAAAAATTCCGAAATATGTTTTTCCGAATTTCAATATTCCGATGTTCAAAATTCCGAAGATTATAATTCCTAAGAAACAAAGCTCCAAATATTCAAAAGGACGATATTCATTTATCCGAAAGTCATAAGTCCGAATTTTTATTTTTCCTAATTTCATTAGTACGAATAATCAAAAGACCGGAGTGTTATTTTCCCGAAAAACATTATTCAGAATTTCAAATATCCGAAAATTCACTGTTAAAGTTTTTTTAATAAAGTACGGTCAAGTCTTACTACCGAAGATATTATTTCCAAGTGAGTGGAAGGCAAACGACAGAACAAAAAAAAAACCACGATGGCTAAGGCTGGAGCTCAGCTCCGCTTCGCTTTCGCCTTAGCCTTTTAACCGAACCTATCCGAGTCGAGGTGTTAACCATAATAAGTGAATGGTTAACACCCCGACTCAGAGTACCCCGAGTCGGATAGGTTAGGTTAGAAGGCTAAGGCGGGAGCGAAGCGGAGCGGAGCTCCCGCCTTAGCCTTCGTGGTTATTTTTTTTTTGTTTTGTCGTTTGCCTTCCACTCACTTGGAAATAATATTTTCGGTAGTTAGACTTGAAGTTTTCGGGTTAAAACAGGAACGGGTGGAAACGACATTCACCCTTCGTATTTATGATATTTCGGATTTTTGATAATCGGAGTTCGTATTTATAATATGGCGGATTTTTAATGATTCGGAATTCAACGGTTCGGTTTCTTGAAATTCGGCATTCTGACAGTCGGAATTGTAAACATTCGGAATTTTAAAATTATGACTTTTAATAAAAAGGATTTATGAAACCTCGGATTTTTGACCTTCGGGATTTCGAATCATTCGAACTTATGAAATTCGGAATTATGAAATTCGTGATTGTGACTTTCGGAATTAAGTTTTTCGTATTAATGTAGTGTACCCGAAATTTCATACCTAAATGATATTTTACAAAACTACAACGCCATGAATACATTAGCAATAAAAAGGATAAACAAAATGTATTTAGACTTTGAACTGGAAAGCTTTTAACGAAAGTTTTAATTAGCAGTGTAGTTAAGTACATTTGAATTTCTGACTGCAAAATGAGCAAATAAAAAGTTTAACTTAGGTACGTAATTATAATAACGATGAACTAGAAAACGTGTAGCTATATGAGATTAAAATTTGTGGAAATAAAGGGAGTGAAACAGATTTAAATAATTAAGATTAACACGTTCCGGGACACTCGACTTTTAGCAAAGTTTTGAATATGACACCACAAATTCCCATACATTTTATCATACCGTCTATAAACGTACTACCGTATTATGTAAACTTGTAATTTTTTAAAACGACAATACCAGCCACAGACGTCAACGCCGCGTTGTAACTTGTACGATAGTCTACGGCTGTCGGCAGTGTGTACATATTGTTTGGTACATGAGCCCTATGTACCTATGTGTGTGTTGAAAAATAACTCGACAAGAGTTTACTGTGACACATACGAACGATCGAAGGCGCTTGTTGTGACACTAAATAACGTGCTTCCTAGATATTGGGAAAGCTACGACTATCGACGGTTTGCCAAATATAATGAAATGAAGTTCACCGCCCTTAGCCGTACTGTCACGTAGCGAGATACCGAAGGTACCGTCGACAAGCGGTCTGTCCCAGAATGTGTTAAGTTCAGTACTATGTCAGATATTCAAAACTAGTGTCGATTGATTAGACCAATGAGACTCAGTGAGTTACAGACATCATTAGGGTTTCGTACCCAAATGGTGAAAACGGGACCCTTTTTTTACGTGAGGAAAAATCCTACATGGATGCTATGCCGATGCCGAACTCCTACTGAGTAAAAAACCTCACGTATCCTGCCTAACAGCCTACGGTTGGGTGCTCCGGGTAAGCCCTCGGAAGAATACCCCAGGAAAAACGGGACCCTATTACCTACTGAAACTCCGCTGTCTCTGTGTCTATAATTATAGATTTAGCTAGCAAGCTAGAAAGTTGATTCACAGAATTTCTGCTATAAATAAAAACAAAAATACTAATAACAAAATTGAATTAATATTAGAGGGGTTTCTATACAACAAACGTCATTTTTTGCAGCATTATCGTACGCACTTGGCCTTCTCTTCTAATAACAAGTTTTGATTTATTTTCTTCTGTTCAGAAAGTTCCTAAGACAGAAATGCAGAGACATACCTAGTTATATTTTTAATACGCTTTTATTAGGTCGTCGTGTATGTAACTAACAATGTAATGGAATCTAAGGAAACTAATTTAACCATCTTCCAAGGATCGTAGCGTCATGAAAATTGGCAGATGTATGTAGTTCTGATGACAATACAATAATATGGTACTGTCAAACTGATATGATAATGGAGCCGGAAGATAGGTACAGAAAACACGTGGAATCTAAGGTAGCTAATTTAACCAGCTTCCAAGGATCGTAGGGTCATGAAAATTGGCAGCTGTATGTAGTTCTGATGACAATACAATAATATGGTACTGTTAAACTGATATGATGATGGAGCCGGAAGATAGGCACTGAAACTTCGATGGAAAAAGTGGAATCTAAGGTAGCTAATTTAACCAGCTTCCAAGGATCGTAGCGTCATGAAAATTGGCAGATGTATGTAGTTCTGATGACAATACAATAATATGGTACTGTCAAACTGATATGATGATGGAGCCGGAAGATAGGTACAGAAAACACGTGGAATCTAAGGTAGCTAATTTAACCAGCTTCCAAGGATCGTAGGGTCATGAAATTGGCAGCTGTATGTAGTTCTGATGACAATACAATAATATGGTACTGTCAAACTGATATGATGATGGAGCCGGAAGATAGGCACTGAAACTTCGATGGAAAAAGTGGAATCTAAAGTAGCTAATTTAACCAGCTTCCAAGGATCGTAGCGTCATGAAAATTGGCAGATGTTTGTAGTTCTGATAACAATACAATAATATGGTGCTGTCAAACTGATCTGATGATGGAGTCGTAAGATATGAACTGTAACTTCATGATTGAACATCGTATCATAGCTGTGTTTGGATTTGTAAGAAAAGTCTTGTAATGAACTTTGACCACGATTAGGGTTTAAGGTTATAATAAACCTGTTAAATATTGAAGTTAATATTGAGTGTAAATATTGACATAGGTACCTGCATAAAATGTATATGTATTAAAGTAATAATGAAATATTTTCACATTAGTCGAACTCAGACAAAACACCATGTAATACAGAAATCCCTACTAATATTATAAATGCGAAAGTAACTCTGTCTGTCTGTCACGTTTTCACGCCTAAACCACTGAACCAATTTTGATGAAATTTATTATAAAGATAGTTTAAGTTTAAGGGAAGGACATAGGCTACCTTTTAACTGACTGCGCAAAAGGAGGGTAGGTAATGATTTTATGCGATAACGACTTCTACGCGGATGAAGCCGCAGGGAACAGCTAGTAAAAGTATAAATGTTGTGACTAAAAAGTATAAAATAAATAAATGGTTTAAAAAATCCTAGAAAAATACGCTTTTATAATGCACGAAAAAACCAATAATAAATTATGGATCGTTCAAGTTTCCTCTATTTCTGGGCTGAAGTGTAAACTATGTGCTTTTAATTATAATATTTGATTGTAAAAGCGTGGGGCGCTAGATAAGAAAGACTTATTTGTAAGCAAATTCCTATTAATACTAATCCTGATATAATAAAAATCCTGGCGAAAGCTGCATGAGGCATACAAGAACATAACGTTTATGCTGCCAAAGGGAATGCCTCTTCTTTCAGGCAATTAAGTAGATTCATGAGGGGAATACGTTAACAGTGGCAAAATGTAGAGTTCTTGTTTGAGAATGAGATATCTTTGGTTACAGTTAAAAACCCACTTGGGGATACATGCGTTTGTATTCTTATTACATGATTACTGCATATTGTACTAAATATCTCGGAATGCCGAAACTTTCAGGACTTACCTATGAATTATCTAATAGAGATCCATAACGGTAATAGGTTTGCTCCTATTACGCGGGCGTCACGATAAACTGGCAAAAGTGGGTGTTGAAAATGCGTAGGCGTGATTAACTACTTAACTTTTCAAGTAAGTATGTTATGCATTTCAATTAAAGCCGATCATCGTTAATACATTTCAGAAATTTAGTGATATTAATAATAGCTAGTAAAAGTCACAATAGATATATAAAAGCGTGACAGTGTAAATTAATAGTTTAAAAACACGAGAAAAACACGCTTTTATAAATGTGACCTTATCCTTAATCTGACAAGACATCATGCAGCTTCCGCCAGGAAAGTCTTTCCTGTTCCAGCGCCCCACGCTTTTGCAATCAAATATTATAATTAAAAGCACATAGTTTACACTTCAGCCCAGAAATAGAGGAAACTTGAAAGATCCATAATTTATTATTGGTTTTTTCGTGCATTTTAAAAGCGTATTTTTCTAGGGTTTTTTAAACCATTTATTTATTATAAGTCTACTAGAGGGCCAGGCCACGCGTTGCTGTGGCTAAGCTTTTTCTAACCCGGTACTCCCGGCCATAGCCATGTAGGCTTTTCACAAAAAAAAAAACTATCCTATCTCTCAAGTTGGATCAAACTGCACACGGTGTGCAAATTTGGTTAAAATCGGTTAAGTAGTTTAGGAGTACATCGCGGACAAACATCGTGACAGGAGATTTAGCTAGCTGACTAGCTGACCCGCGCAACTTCGTTTGCGTGATAAATCAAGAACCGTTCGACCGATTTTGTGCAAACTTCACATAAACCATCTACGAAATAGTCCGAACAAAGCCTAAACATTTGGTTAAGATAGGTGAGCCCGTTCTTGAGTTATAAAATTACAACGAAAAGTGGCATTGATTTTTATATATATAGATTTGCCAACTTGAAATGGACAGTTACACCAACCCACTTATTTTAACAGTAGGTAAAAGTGAAATCCACATTAAACTTTAACGGCTTTGAATCAATGTTAAAGCAATAATGTAGGTACATAAGTTGCTCCTCAAACAAAACTTTCAACGTAAGGATATCCCTCGTTGCTAGGTTGATGAAACTTAGTTAGTACTTCTATTGGAATCATATTAGGATTAAAATTAGGTACTTTTAGTTAAAAATACCCGCCCAAGTGCCAGTCGGATTCGCGCACGGAGAGTTCCGTACCAAAAACAACAAAAAGTACGTTTCTTAACGTATTTCAAGGATAAAAAGGTAGCCTACTAGGTATGTGTTATTGAATACTATATAATAATACTAGCTGACTCGCGCAACTTCGTTTGCGGTCACATAAGAGAGAGTAAATCACCCGTTCCCGTCGCATTTACTCCCGTCAGAATAATTTTGTTAGCGAGAGATGTTTCCCGTCGCATTATTGTAAAAATTGCGCATATTCATGCATATGACGTGGACTACCGGTGTACGTCGCCCGCAGAATAGTTAATCGACCAAAAAAAAGCAAAAAAAAAAGGTAGGTCAAACGGAATAAAAAGTATCCTATTTCCGTCTCCTGGTTTTAAGCTACCTCCCCATCAATTTTCAGCTAAATCGGTAGGGCCGTTCTTGAGTTATAAATAGTGTAACTAACACGACTTTCTTTTATATATATAGATATCCCCCACGCAATAATGGCGCGAAAAGTCGAGTTGCGGAAACCAGTCTGTGAAAACCTAGAACTATACTTGTATATCGCTGCAACGATATGTTCGGCAGTTAGGGCGTGATTGAGTTCAAACGTCAAGTCCAATCAAATATCTAAATATCCAAATATCTTCACAGCCTTTCCAGTAAATAATATAAGGTGGATACGCATTTATTACTACAACTATAATAAATAATTCATAAATAAATATTGTTGGACATTCTCATACATCAACATCTAGCCTTAACTAAGTTAGGTATAATCTTGTGCTATGGGATCTAGACGACAGATAATACATAGAAAATGTCACAGGCGAGGCCGTGAGCCACAGCTGTAAGTATAGTCATTGAGAGAATTAGGAAAAGGTAACTTAGATAACTCTGTTCCAGATTTACAGAGAGTCTTTGTAAATAGCACCTTAACGGTTCCAATGTTTATGCGGGTCCCTAAAATAATGTAAACACAGTGTCTATCTCCATACTAATATTATAAAGAGGAAATATTTGTTTGTTGGCATCGAATAGGCTCCGAAACTACTGGACCAATTTGAAAAATTCTTTCACTGTTGGGAAGCTACACTCTTCGCGGTGAACATAGGGTATATTTTATTCCCGTGTTCCCACGGGGACGGGTGCTACGCGGGTAAAACCGCGTGACATCCGCTAGTTCTCAAATAAATCGGAAGAGGCGTGGGTAAATTATTTAGTCTGTGAAGTAACTTTTATTAAATCTGTACTTTAGTCTTGGTGAGGTCTTGTACAAACTAAAAGATCATTTATACTAATTAAAGGTACAAGTCCCTTCTTAAATAGATTTTATTTTATCAATAGGTAATCCATTACGTAAGAAGCATTCTAATTGCTCTAAACATGTATTCTTTGCTCTTATTAAGTAAGTAGTAAATTTACAAATAAAAACTTTATTGTATTTGAAAGTATTCTACTACACGTTAAAAGTACGCAGTGACCGAAATACTTTCGTCTTCTGATACGAATATAAAACAAAAAGTATCAACGCACACCTAAAATCTATTTTATGTTCTCATAAAGCGGCATTAATGCGAAAAAGATTTTTATCCCTTCACAAGCGTAAATAATAGAACACCTTATTTGGTACGATGATGAAAAAATTCACTTACGTGACACTCCTAGTATTTTCAATTTCCGTCAATATTTAAGAACATATTCCATCAGTGCCAGTATCTGTCGAAATTAATTTTTCATATTACATCTGTGCCTAAAAGGTTTGTCACTGAATAAAACAGTGATTTCACTGTGATAATAATGTATGTAGAGGTTAATTTAATTTTGATAGTATATGACTATTGTTTCAGGGGCTTTTATTAACAGTTCTGGTTTTGCAAGGCTGTCGCATGTGATTTTAGTCTACTTGATTTTGATTGTTTTCAGGGTTCCGTACCGTACCCGAAGGTCAAAAACGGTACCCTATTACCGAGACTACGCTGTTTGTTTCCAGTCGGTTTGTCTCCAGACTGTATCTCAGGAACCGTAATAGCTAGACTGCTGAAATTTTCACAGATGATATATTTCTGTTGCCGCTTAAACACCAAATTCTAAAATCAGAAAAATGTTAAGAAGGGTTTTTGGGAACGGAACCTTCTGTTCACGAGTCGGAGGTTTTGTGTGAAAGAAGTCTCCACAGCTATATAGGAGTCTAGACTATACTCTGACCCACCAGTACAATATTCCGCATAGTCTCTACCTAGTATCAAAGATATTATAATAGTATTACATACAGGTAGGCAACTCCCTGCCCCTCACTGACCAAGCTTCCCCGCCCCCGCCAGTCCCGCCACAGCTGTCATTATAGTTGGCGGGTGTTTTGAGAGAACATTTGCTTAGCCTTATTGGTCACACACACATTCAAGCTCTGTACGAACATAGCATGTTTTTAGTGTGGATCACAGAATTAATAAGTTTCATTAATAATAACATTTATAAAAGTTTAAAAAACTAAAAAACACGCTTTTAGCACGCACTAAAAATTACAAAATGTCATTATTTTTTTCGTATCCCAGTCAGCGAACCCTTTCATTTAATACCCATATCATGGGGGTGCATTTCAAATAGCCAATCCGCCATCTTGGATGTCCGCCATGTTGGATTTAAGTCACGTGACAATTTTTTTCGTATTCCTGACAGCAAACCCTTTCATTTAATACCCATATCATGGAAGTGCATTTCAAATAGCCTGTCCGCCATCTTGGACGTCCGCCAAATTGGATTTAAGTCACGTGACTATATTTTTTGTATTCCTGACAGCAAACCCTTTCATTCGATACCCATATCATGGGGGTGGATTTCAAACAGCCAGTCCGCCATTTTGGGGAGGCCGCCATATTGGATTTGTAATGACGTTTTTTAGCTAGTCATGTATTGTCATCAGAACTCAGAGCGTGTGCAAAATTTCAGCGTGATCGAAGGACGGGAAGTTGGTCAAATTAACATTCCAAGATTTTCTTACATGCATAGGTAGTTACAAGTGAAGCTAATATAAGCGTGTTAAAAACGAATCATTTGTATAGAGTTTCCGCCCTGTCCTAGAATCATACTTTTTTTGACAAATAATTTAGACCGTATTTACACGCAGTAGTGTTGTCTATCCCCTTTGAGCTACAGTAGATGTAACGTTTTGTGAATTCAGTTCGTTTCGTTATGTAAATACTGTTATACGTTTTCACTCCTTGCTCCTCTTTGCATAAGTAAAATTTGTATAGGTTGTACGCCTTCTATGTCATTTTATTTATGGTTATTATTATTACAGACTAATTTGTAAAGTAAATTTATTTAAATTAAAACATACCTTTTTTTTTTAAGAATCACTTTATTTTTAAAGATAAAAAAAAAGTCATTGTGAACATCTGTATTGTGTATTGTATTTCTATTGTGGTATACTCAAACTTTAATTTATCCCTTCAAACAATTCTGTAAAAAGGGTAAAAAAATTGTTGCTTCACGTAGGTACCTATTAATAATGTTTATTTTTATTTGAGCCTGTGACTTCAAAATAAATTGGATTTGGGCGTTTCTGCCGACTCCGGTTCTGAAAGAGATAATAACACTGGGGTTGCTAATGGGCCTCTTGTGTCACGAGTTGTGATTATAGTATTCCTACTAGATGGCACCCGCAGCTCGGCCCGCGTCAAGTTTTGTTCCCGTTTCCCATGGGAACTTATTCCCGGGATGAATATGGAGTGATGTACTTATATGAATTACCCTCCCGATACGTATAATAGAGCAAACATGCTATGTCTACTCCCCCTGTATCGGTCGCGAACGCGATGCTCTATGTTAATAGTACAATAATCTACAAAACCCCACGTAGAGTATAGTCCGTTCACAGTTAATTTACCTCTAGCTGTGAGGTTGGCTTCACTGATTCTCGTGTTACCATACCAGGATTTTTTTTTCTCCCATGCACTCCAACCTTAAGTCTTAAGTTACTTTCTTTTTTTAATTTTGCTGCCTGTTTTTTCGGACGTGGAAATTATTTGAGGTGTGGAAGCAGCAATTTGCCCTCCTTGGTGATGGTGATGAGTGTCTTTTTTGAATAATTATCCATTTATGTATATAAAAATGAAACTTAAGAAAAATCTTATAGTAACAGAACTACGACTTTAGTTATGTTAATTATAATGATTAATGACTAATGGATATTTACATAAAAAAAATAACTCGTAGTGTTAACGATTCCATCTTATAATCTCCCCTAAAACGCGGTAAAATGTTTTATACTGGCACTCATAGGAGGACTTTACTGCAATACCAACACACAGAAAACGATCTGTCAGAGGTAAATAAACTGAACGGACTATAGTAGAGTCGTGCGTTAAAAACCCTCGCCGACTTCATGTAAAACATGAAGTCGGCGACGATGTACTAATTAATCATTTGTAATTACTTTGCTCCGCTCAACTGCAAAGTCACATGCTTGTTGTGTCGGTCGGGTACGCGGCTTACCAATTATGGCGGTAGAAAATTCGTGAAAGTTTTACATGGAATACCATCTCTCGTATCGTAATATATCTCAAATCACTCAAAGAAGTCGCTTATTTCCAGTTGAGGATCAAAATCAAACAGCAAAAACTATTAACTTTACACGTAGGCACTTAATCAGGCTAGGCAGTACATTTTCGTAATTCAAAATGTACAGATTCTTCTCGCAGTTCCCTGACCTATCTAAAATATCTCAAAAAAAAAATATGAAGCAATATTTTTTGTGTAATGTACATACATATTAACTTAGTTTCGAGGCAAGCGTTAGATTGTGGTATGTTCGTAAATTCGTACAACAAAAAAGTATAAAATGTAAGCCGGTAAAGGAGGTTACCTATGTATATTGAATCCCCACGTGATTGCTATATGTTCGAAAAAGAGGTTCAACTAAAATCACATTTTCTACCGTCATAATTTCTATTGCCTGGGGCATACGGTTATCGGAATAGATTTTTCATTTCTCATACTCGGAAAATAGTGTTTTCTTGATCTGACTATTGGGTGGAAAATGCTGTTTCCCTCCCTAGGGAGGGAAAAACTCATACAAATTACTTCCCACCCAAGGGCCGGAATGAACTTTAAAAATAGAACTGCTGACAGGTCAGCTGTGATAGTGAAGAGATTTGTGTAAAAAAAAAAAATGCCATGCGACTTTCCAAACAGCCAGTGTGAACTTAGCGAAAATTTCTTCCGGCCCCATACACGTACAATAATATTGATCAATGTAGCAATAAATTGAACATATTATTGAGGTTTGAACAGACTATATTCGGATGGAAATAAATATTGAGTCAATATTGTACGTGTATGGGGCCAGCCGGAGTTCCATATTTAAAATTTAAAAAGTCGACATAATGTAGTTGTTATTATTTTATATGTAACAGAATTCAAAACAATTGGTAATAATGTTTTATGGTAAGGTTTGAATCTATATAAGTTTATTTTCCTCGTATTTGAAATGAAAAGTAGAGTGTTTAACTCGGGTAAAAGAATCAATTCCGACTCGGACTATAGCCGCCCTCGCTGCGCTCGGGCGTCTAAATACCTCGGGAATTGATTCTTTCCACCCTCGGTTAACAATCTACTATTTCCGTCGTTGACAGATTCTCACCGAGGATCAAGGGATGTTACGTATTATCTGAGTCTTAACTTTTTACATGTAACTTCAGTTTGTAATAGGTATGTGAATCTATTTATCATGTTCACATGAATCAATCTTTGGGGATCGGTTTACTCATGTTTGGCAAAACACGTTCCCCTAAATGTCACATGCCAAAGTATGTTTCCCAAATTTTCATTTGGTAAAAAAACATTTGACAATAGTATTTTGGCAATTTATTGTTTAACAAATAATTACATGGCCAAGTTTCATTTTACCAAGTATTAGGTAGTCAAATATGGTTTGGCATAACATACTTTTCCCAAAATATTACATATCATATGATTTACTTAAGAGTCTAAATTCATTGCATTATACAAATCAATTCCGGCGGTTCGCCAGCCGCTGCCGTGGCACGCTCCCTTCGCTCGCTCGGCTCGCGCTCTGTTGCGGCCACAGTTCTAACCTAACTCACTTTTACATCAGACTTTCAGGTTTTTACAATTTTTCACCCGTATAAAAATCAAAATTTGAACGCACTTACTTTTGTAATAGAATTTTTTACAAATTAAAGCATTTGCCTAATGTATATTTGAGTTAATAAAAAATAAGCAAGTAATAAGTTGCCAAATGAATATTTGACTAAGCGATTAAAATGCGAAATATAAATTTGATAAAGATTTTTTTGGGCGATGCGATGCGATAAGTTTTTTGGGAAGTGAAATTTGACGAAACATATTTTGCTAAACGCAGGATGCCTTGGCGATCTCTTTACAATCATAACCGAAGTTATATGCCTAGTCAGTCAGGGTAAGTTATTTTTGGTTAATTTATTTCACGACCTTAAAAAGTCAAATATTTATATATCAAAAATTAGATATAGTATTCTGTTGTGGGGTGCTAGTTACGATTACAACAGAAATCATGCATTTGTTCTACAAAAGAGAGCTATCAGGGTCATAGTCCGTATAAGGCAAGAGGAGTCGTGTAGGAACCATTTTCAGAAGTTAGAAATATTAACTGTCCCTAGTTTGTACATTCTGCTTTTAATGAACAAATTCGCAAAGTACATTCATAATTATGAAACGGAGGATGAACGGAAGCAAAGAGAAATCACGCGACGCATGAACTTCCAAAGCACAGTTGTGCCGAAGCTAGAAATTGTTAAGCACAGTGCGTTTTATAATTCGGTCCGAGTATTTAACAGGCTACCGGTTAACTTAAAAAGTCAACTTTACAAAAAAGAATTCCTCAAAAATTTGAGGAGTTGTAATTGCGATTTTTGCTTCTCTTGTTATATACTCGTAATTCACTGACTTTGATTATTAATTGTGATAATATTGCTATTTTATAATTATTGTACGACTACTTTATTATTATTTCAATTTTATATTATTTTATTTTTGATTGTTATGATTATTTTGATTATTATGGTATGACTCTAATCTAAACGGACTCCACTTTTAATCTGTGTTTACTTACTATTTTTTTTTATGACATGCTTATTGTGTAACTACGTGGAAGTTAAAATGTTTAAATTTATGTGTAGGTATATAATAGTTAAAAATTTCGAACACACTGTAAAAATTGTTAACGAATAAATGAATAAGAATAAGTACAAAACGAGAGTGACATCAAAGCTTTGACTGTTTATTTATTTGTCTTTCAAGAACTGCACTCGCGCAATGTGTCAAAAATATTTGCACCCACATTATATTGGTTCCATTTTCATCCTTGCATAAATCCTTAGAATATAGACTCTTTACTCTATAATCTAAGCATAAATCCATGCGTTGAGGATACATTAGCACTCTTTTTATCTTTGAATCATATTGTGAGAATTTTATCAAATAATATTTTTCATGAGGATGTACATACACTTAGATCATCTAACCACAGGATGCGCCTTACTTAAGCATTGTTTTCTGCCATTGCACATGACCATTTGGTCTTTTGGCTTTATAAAAGCACTGTACATCAGTACATCATTTTATATGATTAAACTAGTACATTTCATTGTAGTTGACTGTACAATAAAAATTAACACACAACAGCCATTACGCGTTTGTCGATTAATACATTTTTAAATGCAATGAAATTTTATATGTCTTTGTGTTTCCCCCTTCACTTGTATGAAAACTGTCAGAATATTTTTGTATGCGGTGGTTCGCAAAGGCTAGTCCCGTGATATATGGTCTAAGTACATACATGAGGAAATAAGCAAAAATTATGAATATCATGACATAAATTAAAGGCGTCGTGTCGGCAACATCTCGTATTTGAACAAATATCATTACGGACTGGTATAGGCAGAAATATCTTATTTCTGATATATTATACTGTAGCAGCCGCTGTGCAAAATTATCTTAATCCATTATATTATATCAAATATGGCAGTTCTAATGAATACGTTTGTTGCTTCTGAGGGCAACACGAATACCTACCTATAATTCATTCAGCATTTGGTTACGAAGATAAAACTAGTTTAATGTTAATTGATATCAACAAGATCACTTGTCAGATTATTACATGATTTTATTTTGTAACTCAAATCCCTCATGTCAGATGAGGTAGGTACCTATACCAAAATTGCGTTCCTAAATATCAGAATTTCGTCAATTTACGAAATCAGAGATATCTTAGCACATGGACCAAAAACACGTTTTATTGATGGAATAACGTTAAACATAATCAATATGGGCATTATAGGAATTATAACATACGTATCTTGCTTTATAACTACATATGTATATTGTCCATTTCATTTTATCTGCTTTCTATAGTGCATCCAATGACTAACAACCTTATTGTTATTGAAGACTAGACTAGGTAGTCTAGCAATAAAGTGAATATAATTGAACCGCTCAATTCTGAATTCATACTCTCATTTCTCTTTCAAACAATAAAAACTTTCCGCGCGCGCACGCCTCCCTCGTCTTACAACTCCGAGTTCTTCAAGTCGAGCGTAAAGAGACACATCATAGGGCCGCCAACTTGAATACCACTGTCAATGGGCTCGCTAGTATACTGTGAGAGAAGTCCCCAATCTACAGCTACATGTCGTTATGGCTTTCCATCAGGCCTGTGACATCATTATGGCGAGCTAAATCTATACTAATAATATTACAAAGAGGAAAGATTTGATTGTTTGTTTGTAATGAATAAGCTCTGTAACTACTGAATCGATTTGAAAAATTGTTTCCCTGTTGGGAAGGCAAACTATACCCCGGCTGACATAAGCCATTTTTATTTCCGTATTCCCACGGAAACGGAAACTAAAAGGGTAAAACCGCGTGAGTTCCGGTTTCCTGTAGTATTAAAATAAAACTATATTTTCGAAACTAACCTTGCCAGTACAAACGCATCCAGGACCAGCGGTTGCCTCGCATCCACGACGATGACGTGAGGCTGCCGTACCTCCGCATCTCGTCGCAGAGCGTCTTGAGCGTCGCGTCCGGTTCTCACGGAGCGTGCTTCACCGCCCACGCGTGCCACCGCAGAGCACGCTGCCGCACAAACCCGGGATGCTCGTTCCGGGAATACGCATAATAACTGGTGACAAGATACACGTTACTTTTAATAAGTTTTTCGTCTCTCTTCCACCAAACAAGGTACGTTTTGAAGAGTGATGGATGAGAATTTGAACGAACTAAAAGCCTGCGGTGTTTCCTAGATGTAAGAAGAATGAAGCACAGGCAGGATTAAATCGGACATCTTCTATAGATGTAATTAGCTTGAGCTTTTGAAGATCTGTCAATTTTAGCTTTGTAATAAGTCTAAAGTTTTTATATCAAGTTATTTTTACGTGAGTGTACCCGGCCGTAGGCAGATGGATGGATGGTGTAAGTCGGTTGGAGTCTGGCATAGCATCCACGAGGATATTTGGACATTGAGGAATTTCCAAACGTAAAAAACTGGCGTAGCCTTTGCTTTATTCAGTAAATTAATCAATGGAAAGAAAATAAAAAAAAAACTCACCTCTAGCGGTTCTGGTGGCGCATAAAACATGGCGGAAGGGATTTGCGCGGGCGGCGGCGACCTGTTCTGCAAAGAGAGATACTTCAATGTAACATACATTAGCTATAGGTACCTACGTTTGACATAGATACTTATTATAGGCTTAAGACTAATGAGGGTCATGTGACTGGCATCCTGGACTAACGGCTTAACGTGCCTTCCGAAGCACGGATACTACTGTAAATGGAAATATCATAAAGTAATGACCCCATAACGGCATAATAGTATAGACAACAAAGCATTGCTTCGTTTACAGAAAACTTTGATAGCAGAGCTGCGAACGCTTACAGTAAGTAATTCAATAACAGTCTAAAATTTTATTATTTAATTATAAACTACAATAACAAATATCTGAAATGCCACCGTTTATAATTTATACTAAACACGGCTCCATAAATTTCACTTAAAGTGCAAACTTCTAAAGTGATTAATGTATAAGTTGAGCTTAAAACCATCTTTACGGGATCAAAATTGTATGAACCCTAAATAGGCTAACACCCTCACTTGTGCGGTTAAGGGGTGCGACCTTAAACCACAAACTCAATGTCATTAGTGAATGTGCTTATAATCTTACTAATATTATATTACTAGCGGACGTCACGCGGTTTCACTCGCGTAGCTCCGTTCCCGTGGGAATATATAAAATATAGCCTATGTTCACCGGGGATATTGTAGCTTCCCAACAGTGAGAGAATTTTTCAAATCGGTTCAGTAGTTTCGGAGCCTATTCGTTACAAAAAACAAAGAATATTAATTTTCCTCTTTATAATAATAGAATAGAAAAATAAACAAGATGCCGCCGCGGCTTCGCTCATGTGGAATTTTGTGTCCGTTCCCGCTTCCCATGGAAACTTATTACAGGGATAAAAACCGGCCAAGTGCGAGTTGGACTCGCCCATGAAGGGTTTCGTAGTAGCAAGTAACATAATATAAAAGTTCTTATAGTTCGTTGTAACTTTGATTAATGTTTTAACACGTTCACAGTGGTAGTGATTTTTCTAACCGAAAATTGCGGTTTATGACGTATTAAAAAAAAACTACCAGCTCTATTTCGTTCAAACAAATATTCGTTGGTAGTTTTTATGGCAATGTACATCATATATTCTTTTAAGATTTATCATTCTCTTAGTTTAGAAGTTAGAGTTAGAGTGTCTCTTGCGCAAACTATTCACTTTATAAAAAAAATATGTTAGAAACCTTAATAACATTTTTGAAGACCTATCTATAGATAACCCACACGTATGGCTTAGATGTAAAAAAAAATTTTGAGTTTCAGTTCTGAGTATGGGGACCCCCAAAATTTACTGCTTTTTTTTAGTTTTATATAAAAATCTTAATGCGGTTCACAGAATACATCTAGTTACCAAGTTTCAATAGCATAAAACTTACAGTTTCGGAGAAAAGTGTGCTGTGACACACGGACGGACAGACAGACAGACATGACGAATCTATAAGAAACCCTAAAAAGTAGCTTACTTATGTGTTATTCCAAACTTTAAGCTATCCCTGTACCGATGGTATATTATAGTATAAAGCCAGCCCCGATTGGGGGAGAATCAAGCTGAGCATGAAAATTATTTGTAAGGAGTTATGAAAAGCTCTCCCGCGATTCGGTCAGTAAGTCGTGAGGCAGAAATGATCATGGGAGGTGGAGGGTTATCCTTGTACTAAATTTCAATCATTTCTATTCAGCCGTTAGTGCATGATTGAGTAAAAAAACATCCAAACATTTTCACAAACTTTCGCATTTACAGTATTAATTAATTAATTAATATATGACGCATTTTAGTTTCGTAGTTTTCCTTCATTTTATTTTTATTTACATCTTAGGTAGTTTTAGTTTAGTTAAATCGTTAATTTTATTTATTTATTCTGTAAATATTTAGCTTAATTTAATTATTGTGAAATTAAATAATAATATACAAATGTTTTGTGAAAATTTACGATATTAGTAGGATTTAAAGTGATAATATTTAGCGTGGGAGTCTTTCAGCATTTTGCTTTAACGCCTAAACGCTTTTATAATAAATCAATCAAATTTCTTGAATACTCTTTTGAATAGAATTCATCAACACAAATGTAGGTACTAGGAAGTGATTAATAGTATTGCAATGAAGATCATCTATCTTAGATATTTGAGAATGTTACTAAAACCTGTAAGCTCTTGATACATTTTAGAGTGCCTAATTGGTAATTTTCGTATTTATTTACTTTTTTTACATAAATTAATTTTGAAAAGGAAAGTGGCTGAAAATTACAGAATACCATTTTTTGGGTATAAATGAAAGAAAATTACTTTAAATACTCTTTAAATACTTTAAATACTTTAAATTCATAGATAGTAGTAGGTTTTTTAATCCATTTACCTCTGCAAACGCAAAGACAAAATGCTTCTCTGATATTTTATTGAAATTTCCTATTATTTTTTTTGTTAACTAGTTCGATATAATTTTATGTATAGGTATACGTTGTGATCTTAAATGAACACATTTCTTTTCTTTCTTTCTTCTTAAAAATAGCTTTCTCATTTAAACACGCTCTAAGAAGTGCGATGAAATTAATATCAATCATAACATGCGTTCTGATTGATCATGCGTTCTGAATTATCGGGAACCCTAAAACCGTTGGCGCAGCAAAGAACTATCGCGTCTTTGGCTGCGGTCTACCGAATCTATCACGGTGAGTGTTCTGAAGAGCTCTTCAATCTAATCAGTTTCTCACCTTTTTGATCCCGAAAAACGAGTGCCGGTCAGAGTTGCCACTCTCATACACCGGATTTAACTTTGGCCAGAGCTAAACGGTTCAAATATTATCATTTCTCTGTCAAACCGTAAGAACTTGAAACGAACTGGCAGTGCACGAGTTTTCCTCCTCTTACAACCCTGGGTTTTTGAAGCGGAGTGTGAAGTGAAGAGGCACGTCATATGATCACCAACTTGAGGGTCACACTCAATAGTCTTGTAGATTATGGGAGTGGCCCCCAATTGTGAACTGTCGCCGTGGGTTACCAATAGGCAGGCGGCATTATTTTGTCAAGCTAAAGAGCTAAATTTATTTCTTTTGAATTTCCGTTGCCTGCATTGCGTAAATTGTTAATGTTAAAGTATCATATAGGCATTACTAAATTGTTCTCCTTTAAAACTTCTAAGAAAATCTGCGATATGCTTACAACTTTCAAAAAGATGTCCGCAATAGCATTATGTCTATCTTTTAAGGTTTGTTCACAATTAAGCTTTTAACGGAAATCAATTTTGTTTCCAAAATAATGCAAAAATAATAACGGGATACATAATATTATTCTAAAAAAATATTGTTAAATTTATATTTAGCCCGAAGAACTCTGTCCTTTCTATGAAAAAAAAACTGGTCCACAAGACTGCAAAAGCTAAATTAAGACTGAAAAAGCTAAATTAAGATTAAAAGAGTGCATTATATTTCCTTATGAGCTTATCAAACGCTATAAAATTGGTTTAAAGCAGTAGCCAAGTTAATTTTCTTATTAAACTTAGACTGCATTATGTTAGAAACCCCTAAGGTAATCTTTAGACGCCGCGCTGCGGGATAAATGCCATACTACAATGTCTAAATCCCCTACTACTAGAACGTGTTCTACCAGTTCACGTTTCGATAACTAGTAGGTACATACCTACAATGTTTCCTACAATGTTTAAAGTCTAATAAAAGTTCTAAGAGCATTAGAGTAAAAAAAAAAATTAACAAAAATGGAACCGACTAACTGAAATCCCTTAGGCCGCCTACGAAACCGATTAGTGAACATACATTTAAAAAAAAACGTAACGAGTATTGGCACGTAGTAGTATTCTGTGGTTTTGTTTTGATTTTCTTTTCTCCGCCATACCCTTGTTAACGGCATCTGCACCACTGATGACGCCGCTCGCTGGTTTGGTTTCAAACTGTTTCGGTAGGGCCTTAGGAACATTACTTCTTACTAATGCGATAGTTTGTGAGTACGAGTATGGGCATGTGTAAATGTTTGTTTTTCTTTCACGCTCTAACTACTGAATGGATTTGGACGAAATTTGTTACGGGGACAGAGCGCAGTCTGAAATAACACAGGCTTTTTATCACCGAAGTACAGAATATCACTTCAACATAAGTGTATAAATCGTGGTACGGCCAAACCTAACTCGTATGTACTGAGTTGGTGTAATGTGTTATCCCAAGAGAGCTCAGAAATTCCTAAGATAGGTACGGAGGGTAGGACTTGCAAACATCATTGTATCGGAGCCCAGTTGTTTAGTTGCAGTGTATTATCGGGTATACAGTCTGCTAGAAGATAGATCCTTTGCTCTAATATAAACTGGAGACCTGTCCTAGTGCGCTGTCAAAATTTGACAGTGATTAAGAAAATGGTCAACTGCAAGTCGCAGCCTTTTATTATAGCGCATACAGAAATTCATATTCCGTGAAAATTTCAACTGTCTACCTAAAAAAAAAACTTAAATGTCACAGCGCTGTTTCAGAAATAATGTTTCGTTTTACCTACGTACGGAACCCTAAAAATTGTTCTATGCTTGTTCTCTACTTATGTGTGAATGCTCACATTCATCCGTTATCGCTATATTTTGAAACTGAGTAAGTACAAAGTTTTCGAAGCTTGTTATTTAATAGAAACTTACTACTAATATCAAAATGGCTTTCTGACTAAAACACAAACTTTGCTAGATAAATATTATCGCTTGTGAGTGAAGCGTGATCATTCGCTGAGTTTGAAATGTCAATAAACCGTCGACATTGAGTGTTTTGGAAGACTTCCTATTCCATTAATGATGGAGCCATTTTAATCATTAGGATAGAGAAACAGCTTAGTGGCATGCGGAGCGACGAGCGCAGCGATTTGTATAGGCATTCATGGTAAATTAAAGGTTATCCCGAGGACAAACGGCAATTTGTTTTCATATTTATATATAGATTATATACCCCGCCATTTGAGTCCTGAGACATCCTTCCGAGGGCTTACCCGGGGCTCCCAACCTGTTGGGAAAGCTGTTGGGCGTTACGTGAGGTTTTTTAGTCGGTAGGAATCCGGCATAGCATCCATGATGGATTCTATCTCACGTTAAAAAAAAATACCCCGCCATTTTGCTTTATTTGAACCCAATATCCGAAAAGATGAAGATTATTGGAACCAGATAACATGAAACCCGTGCCGAGTTAATGTTCTTGGCTAAATATATGTATATTTGTATCAGATTTCAGCCTCATCTGTTTAGCAGTTAGAATGTGAAAGAGTTACAATCATTTACACATCCACACTCAAAAACTTACGAATATTAGTAAAATTTTGTTCAATTTCAAGTTCTCAATGTGTTCGAGCTATTCCTTTGTAAGAAAATATTTTTCAAAATTACCTACCCCATGTATCAGATGGATCTTGGTACTAACATACTTACTTTAATTAATACACTTAGTCTCTATATAATAGAAATTAGCTGTTTCGGAAAAATATCGTCTTCTAACTTACTTATTGAAGCAATGAGTATTATGTCACGGGACATCCTTCCTGAGGGCTTACCCGGGGCTCTCAACCATAGGCTGTTGGGCGTTACGTGAGGTTTTTTAGTCGGTAAGAGTCCGGCATAGTATCCTACGAGGATTTTCCCTCACAATAAAAAAAAAAAAGCAATGAGTATTATATTCGTTTGGTTTGTTTTTTTGTGCCTTTCTGAGTTAAGTCTAATCTAAATTGCTAGTAGGGATTGTGTTTTGTATTTCCTTGCCTGGTTCTTTCTTTACAACTCTACGCATTTCATTACGAATGAGGAAGTAAACGTAATACATATTCTGACTACCGTAATGGTAACCACATTTGCTCCAAAAATTTAAAACAAGATACCTAATCATTGAGAAATTTTAAATATTAATTCGTTTAAAAAGATCCTAAAGAATCTACTTCAGGATAAATAATGTTATTATACACTCGAGAGCAATGAATCCGGGTCACTTAAAGAATGTTAAAAATCTCGGAAACTAAAAATGATAGGTTAATGCAATAAATTGTATTTAATAGACAATGTAATACTCCTTAAATGAAAGTAAAAAAAAAATGAGTCACCATACATTTTATTAACACAAAATTACATAAAGAAAAAACTGCCGATCTCTCCTTAAAACAAAAATAGGAAACATGAAATTTTTGAACTTTATTACGATTTTCTTGAATTTTAATACTTCGTATTGCCTCCTCGTGCTTCCATTACTGCGTTTACGCGGTTTGGCATGCTGTACACCAAGTTCCTTATACGATTTTGGGGAATATTCTCCCATTCCTCTGTGAGAGCAATTTTGAGCTCACGAAGCGTGATTGGGGGAGGGTTTCGTTGTTTTACGCATCTGCCTAGCTCGTCCCAAGCATGCTCGATCGGGTTGATATCCGGGCTGCGCGCTGGCCACTCCATACGAGTAATGTTCATCTCTTGAAGGTAGTCATTCACAATCCTACCTGTATGAGGTCGGGCATTGTCATGCATAAATATAGCATCCTCACCTAAATTGACCATAAATGGACCAACGTGATCATTGAGGATTTCTTCCACATATCTTACGCTAGTTAAAGAGCCGTTTTCTATGATCACCAGCTCTGTGCGACTTTCAGAAGAAATTCCGGCCCACACAAGTACAGACCCACCACCGTAGGCTACTTTTTCTTCGATGCATGCTTGCTTGAATCTTTCCCCTGGTCTTCGATACACTCTGTGTCTTCCATCGTGCTTGTAGAGCATAAATTTTGATTCGTCGGAGAACATAACTTTTGACCAATCTTCAATACTCCAATTTACGTGGCTCTGGGCATACCTTAGTCTCGAAATACGATGCCCACGCTCCAGTTTAGGGCCGTTTGCAGGTCTAAGGGGTTTTAAGTTAGATTCAGCAAGCCGACGTCTTACTGTCCATGCACTTGGGTTACCTCTTTCGAGGCGTCGAAACTGATTGGTGAGTTCAGTTCCTGTGAGAAAGCGATTTCGAAGCATGGTGTTCACCAAGTATCGGTCTTCTCGTGCTGTGGTACACCTGGTTCTGCCCGTTCCTGGTCTGCGTAGGTTAGAACCAGTTTCTTCGTAACGTCGGAGAACTCTTTGTACTGTTGACAGCGACACACCGACAGTCCTGGCTGTATCGCGCTGACTCCGGCCGGTTTCCAGCATTGTAAGTATTCTGGTGCATTCTTCAGGCGTAAGCGACATAATTTCAGCTTGATTAATGAATATAGAGCACTATCAACATGGTTTATGTACCCACATAAATGACAGATTACAAACAAAAGCAACACCAAATGCTGTAATTTCGTAGTTCCATCTTCGAAAGTGGCCCTTTTTCAAATTTGATTTTTTTATGATATAACTTTACAATAACTAAGAAGTTTTAATACCTTCATTTAAGGAGTATTACATTGTCTATTAAATACAATTTATTGCATTAACCTAGCATTTTTAGTTTCCGAGATTTTTAGGATTCTTTAAGTGACCCGGATTCATTGCTCTCGAGTGTACTACTACTACTACTACTACTACTATCTTCACGCCAAATCCCTTGCGGGGTAGGCAGAAAGAACCGAGCGCCACACGGCACGGTCCATACACACTTCACTCGCCTCTTCAACTTTCATTTTTCTTTTCATGCATGCACGTCGGTTCCTACGGCTCTTGACACCACCCTCCACTAACACATGATTAATTTGGTCGTGGTAGGTGTGTATGTTATTATACTATTGACGAATTTTTAAATGAGGCATTTAATACTGACATTAGCTTATTTGGATTATATTACTTATGCATGTATTAATTAATAGTTACTTTAATGACTAAAACATGTGAAATTTGTACGTCACAACCAGCAGTATATGAGATAAATAAAGAACTTTAACTTGAACATTGATCCTATCATTTTAGACCTACTTACACATATTTTGTCTTAAAATTAATTATCTTGTACTTTGTATTTGTTTACATGAATATTTACGCAGCTTAACGCCTCCCTAAGTTACAGTTAATAACCTTGAATTCGAGGCCTGCTTGAATTTGAGCCGCTGAATTTCAAAGGAAGTAATGAATTGAAATTTAGATGATTAATTGACGAATTTTACCTGAAGATTAAGGTAAAACTAAGCTTTTGACAAGGTAAGGTAAGAAGGTTTTCTGACAGATAATAATAACTAATGATCAATGGCTATAAAATAACATAATTTAGGCTCCTTTATCAGTAACTAGCGGACGTCACGTGGTTTCACCCTTGTGGTTCCCGTACCCGTGAGAATACGGGAATTAAATATAGCCTATGTTTACCGCTAAGCGTGTAGCTTCCCAACAGTGAAGGAATTTTTCAAATCGGTCCAGTAGTTCCGGAGCCTATTCGTTACAAACAAACAAACAAAAAAACAAATCTTTCCTCTTATATTAGTACTAGCGGACGTCACGCGGTTTCACCCGCGTAGTTCCCGTTCCCGTCGGAAAACGGGAATAAAATATAGCCTATGTTCACAGCTAAGCGTGTAGCTTCCCAACAGTGAAAGAATTTTTCAAATCGGTCCAGAAGTTCCGGAGGCTATTCGTTACAAACAAACAAACAAAAAAACAAATCTTTCCTCTTATATTAGTATAGAAGGATTGCTCTTATATTTTTCCTGTACATATTACCACAGTATAAAGAGAAAAAAAAGTATACCGTTAATAACCATGAATATCAAACAAAATCAGAAAAAAATAAGGGCTCCCACGGAGACCAGCTACAGTAGTAACATTAATCTCACTTTATGTACTTGAATACTTACACATAATTTATACAAGAAACTAACAAATAATTGCAATTAAAAGTCACTAATCTCAAGTTTTAAGGGGCGATATAAAATATGTACTTTCCTTGTAAGTACAGCGGAAGATATTAATTTACTTAATTAAAACTTTCTAAAGAACTCTTAAGAACTAACTTGTTGTATCAAATTTTCGCCTAATGTGCTGGTCGCCGATCAAAAACATTGTTGTTAAACTTTTTAACAGTCAAAGCGCAGGCAAGATAATTATATTTTCGTTTACTTAAAAATCTTTTAAATTAAATACTTCTTTCATTGTGCTCAAAAGGCATAATTATGTCGGAGGAAAATGTTAATTGTTATTCTTATTTAGAACTAGCTGTAGTCCGCGACTTTGTACGCTGCACTATCTTTAGATTGATATATAACTTTTTTATCTATGAACCGATTGATATGAAACAAACATTAAATGTTAAGTGGAGCAAACCGCAACTCAATTAAGAAAACCGCATCGCAATCGGTTGAGCGGTTCCTGAGATTAGCGTGCACAAACGTACAGACAAACAGACAAAAATTATAAAAACCAATGAACTTTTTTCTTATATATCATTAATGTACAGACAGCGACCTGTTACGATTTTATTATATGTATTGAATTGATTTATTATCGCATAGCAGGTACTGCCCGTTCGCTCTAACTTTGCCGCTCGGCTCCATACTAAAGTCGAATTTTTAATTAGACGAAGTAAATTGACAGCAACTAATGTCACTTCTTCATACAATGTTGCGTATTTTTTATGACGAAGTGGCATTAGCTACTGTCAATTTACTTCGTCGCATTAACAATTTGGGTATACGCCTCTACGCCAGCGGCAAAGTTAGAGCGAACGGGTAGTACCTCCATATATTATTGTTGGTGAGCTTTTTTGCTTGCTTGCTGCTTTTTCGTTGGACAGACAGACTGATAGACAGACGAACAGTAGAGTCTCAGTAATTGGTTTTCGTTTTTATCCTTTGCATACAAAACCCTAAAAAGAAGCAATAACATATCAAATTTCTTTGGTATTTGTCAAAGTCATTTCAGTCAGCCTGATCATAAGTTAAAAGCTTGGAATACGAAATACATTCACATACCTGTCATACTAATATGAATAGTTCTACTTTGAAGATTTTGAGAGAAATATGATTTTATTAAAATGGAACAAAACATGACATATATATTCCAGCTTAAAGCGATAGGAAGTAGGGAATTTCGACCACAAAGAACGGCAGTACGTAATTTCAATGGAAAAACTTCCCTTGTTTCGAGTACAAAGGAAAGCCTCCCCTATAATATAATTCTGTATTCTCGATTGGTGGCACTTGGTGAAACTTGTTGTAAAAAATGAGAATCAAATTAATTTATACATAATATCATTACACTATTTATAAATAAAGGTATGTCATAGACCGCGCCATCATTCACGAGAAAATTGTGATGTGAGGAAAATTGGAATTGCTCTCTGCCTAGCCAAAGCTGCGAGATAATTATGTAGCCTATTCGCATCGGATATTTCAGAAACCCCATATGACATATTATATAAAGGGTGTTTTTTTTAGAGGTATAGAACTTTGAAATGGAATAAAACGAAGGTGATTGTTTTTATTGATATGAAAATGACTTTATTCAAAGGGAATCTTCTGGCATTATAATTAAAATATGATTTCTGGCAAATAACCGCCACGGCTGGCTCGGACGTAGTCTAATCTAGAGGTCCAATTTTCGATGACTTTCCCAACATTTTTGGCCGTATATCGACAATAACGCGCCGAATGTTGTCCTCCAAGTGGTCAATCGTTTCGGGCTTATCGGCGTAGACGAGCGACTTCACATATCTCCACAGAAAATAGTCAAGTGGCGTAAAATCGCACGACCCTGGAGGCCAATCCACTTGTCCAAAACGCGAAACTATGCGGTAACCAAACGTTTCCTTCAATAAATCAATTGTGGCACGAGCTATGTGACATGTTGTGCCGTCTTGTTGAAACCACTACTACAGCACATCATGGTTGTTCAATTGATGAACAAAAAAGTCAGTAATCATCGCTCTATAGCAGTCACAATTGACTGTAACGTTCTGGTCAGCATCGTTTCTAAAGAAGTACGGACCAATTATTTCACCAGCCTATAAAGCACACCACACAGTCAGTTTTTCTGGATGTAACGGTGTCTCAACATACACTTGAGGATCATCTTTACCCCAAATATGGCAGTTTTGTTTATTGACGTATCCATTCAACCAAAAGTGAGCGGCACCGCTAAACAAAATTCGCTTATGAAAATCACGATACGCATTACGGACAGAACCAATATTTTCAAAATAAATTTGCACAATTTGGAAGCGTTGTTCAGGCTTCAGTCTATTCATGTTGAAATGCCCAACCAAACTAAACATAAATCACTTTACAGCTGATAATAATACCGCCAGTTAAAACAGTTATGCCAACTTAAAGTTCTATACCTCTAAAAAAAACACCCGTTATTTTTACCTAGTGGGATTTCGTGTTTTTGTGTTCTTCTAAGATAACTTTATATGTCAAACAAAAATCTCTTAAGTTACTGTAATAACAATAACACACGAGCAGCATCGAGTCAAATATCGCGTGTATTGTAGAAACCCCATAAGTCACTGATTTTTTCACTGCCCCATAAGTCAAATGACTTTAAAGTTAATTTTTGTGTACTAAAGAACCAGATATTTTATGTTTATTTTTTAAATTAAAAAAATTACATTTTTACTAAAAGTTTCCTAATCTTAATAAAATAAAGTAAGTTCAGAGCAATTTTATGTATCCAAACAGTTTTTTGCTGCTCCTGGAAAATTTACTTATGGGGTTTCTGAAATATCCGATTCATTTGTAGACCCGAACACTTGTTAATATTTGGTATTATAAAGTAAAATTATAATAATCGGCAAATTGAAATATATTCAGTGGTTTTTTGCATTTATACCGAAAGCGAACTTACAAACCGGGCAAAATTCTATAAACAACTTTATTGGCTTTGGTATTCTTTGTTGGGCACAAGGCAAGTATTATTCAAAAAAATATTTAATGCATATTTCTACTGTGGTACTAAATAGTACCACAGTAGAAATATGCATTGAATATTTTTAAGAAGTCTATGCGTTTACTTAATTAAATTATGTAAGTACATAGACTCCTCAATAAAAATGTCAATTTTTTTTTCAAAAGTCCCGTCAGAAGATAACCTATAATACTTTCAAACTGGTCTTCATTCATCGTCCTTAGTTTTCGAGCACAAAGAGCAAACTTCTCTGGGTTTTCAGCCTTAGAGCAATCTTCTCAAGTTGAAAACTTATTTCTAATATAGAGAACTTTATTTAAATAATAAATAAATAATATTCACGGACATTTCACACAACGCTATCTGATCCCAAAGTAAGCTAGGAATAACCTGCTTGTGTTATGGGTATCAGACCACGGATATTAGTACTTATATACTTTTTAAATACATACATATTATACATAGAAACACCCAGACTCTTGAGATAAACATTTATGGGTCACACAAATATTTGTCTCCGGTGGGAATCGAACCCACGACCTCCAGCGCCGCAGGCGGTATCACTACCGACCGCGCCACAGAGGCAGTCCCGCATTTAATACTAGTTGCTGCCCGCAGCTTCGCCCGCGTAAAATTTGTTCCTGTTCCCGCATCCCGTGGGATCTTATTCCGCTTATGTGTTATTCCAGACCATAATCTATCCCTGTACCAAGTTTCAGCCAGATCCGTTCAGCCGTTAGAGCGTGAAAGAGTAACAAACATCCACACTCACAAACTTTCGCCATTATAATATTAGTAAGAAGTACCTATTCTACAGTCGAATGAAATTCATATTTAACAAGCTCCAATTCCTTTTATCGAGGGAAAGTACACCGTTTTACTGAAATAACTTAAACATCCCTTCGGCTAATTTCGTTTATATTCGGCTAGTGTCGTATACTTAATTAAAGTTCCCTTTGCTTGGCTGTTGACACAGGACTTGTGTACTAACCTTTAAATGATTGCAAGACTGAACAGGAATTACATAGGTCATTTATAAATGAGTACAACTGAATTAGAGTTTACGAACTTTGTTATTAAGTTTTATTTAAGTTATTTCTTTATTTTTATGTAAACCCCTCGGGGTTTAGGGGATACGCGTTACTTCTCATGAAGCTAACGTAATACCCTGAGGGCACAGTGTTTGGCTTCTTCAATTCGATCCCTAAGATCTAATATCCTAGGGATTAACGAAGGAGCCTACATTAGGAGGAAGGGCATAACGGAATTCCGTTCGGTGAGCAGCCCGCCTGGGGCAGTACCTCCACCCTGCAGAAGACCGCGGTAATAGTAACCTTGCTTCGTGCTGGGTTATGTTCTCCGTCGGTTAGCAGGGTTCCAGTGCTCATTGGGGTGACTTTGTGCCGGTGGCGGTGAGACCAGAGGCTCATCTGTCTCCATTGGCTGGCATAGGCGCGGAATATTGGTACGGCGGTCAGGGAGACCCGGTGAAACGGTTGCCCGCTGACCGCCCGCAGGCTGTACGGGACCCGAACCTGGGGATTACGTAATCTCCGCCCCAGGAGGCTGAACCAGCAGCCTGTGTAAAGTCCCTGGTGCTGTGGTCGTGCCGGAGGAGGATACCGGAGTGGACGCGGCCACTGCATTGGGGGGGGACCGGGGGCCCTTCCGTACGCCGTGCCAATCTACCGCACTACCTGTGCCTGCCTTTGGGGAATTGGAGCCTCGCTTAGTCTCTTGCGTCACCGACACACAGGCACCCCCTACCTTCTTTTTATCCCCTTTCAACAACAATCATGGCAAAAGGTCACAAAAGAAAAAAGGTTTACACAGCGGCTTCGTCGTCGTCCACACTAAATGTGGACTTCTGTAACATCAGAGGAATGCACTCAAACATCAACGAGATCCACCGCCACCTGGAATCTGCGAGGCCGAACTTATTTTTCCTGACGGAGACTAAGATATCTTGCCCGAACGATACATCTTACTTGATGTACCCTGGCTATAAGCTGGAGGCTAATTTCAGGCGTCAAGCTGGGGTATGCATGTTCGTGCGGGAGGATATCTGCTGTCGCCGTCTCAGTGACCTGGAAGACAGGGACCTGTCTACATTATGGGCGCGCGTGGATCATGGGGGCCACACTCGGATCTACGCGTGCATTTACAGGTCCCATAGCGGTGATACGGAGACAGTTCGCCTTTTTGACCACCTGCAACAATCGACCGACAAGGCTATTGAGCGGTATCCCTCCGCGGAGATAGTGATTTTGGGGGACTTTAATGGTCACCATATTGACTGGTTGGGTTCCGTGCACACTAACTTTATGGGGAAAGCTGCTCACGACTTTGCCCTGACCTACGGTTTCTCCCAACTGGTAAAATCTCATACGAGAATACCAGATAGGGAGAACGAGCAGAGTGCATTGCTGGACCTTCTGCTGACTACGCGGCCTGACGGATACACCACATCAGTGGATGCGCCACTTGGTTCATCGGACCACTGCCTCGTTCGGTCGCGAGTGCCTCTCGCAAGGCCTGAACCACCTCGGCCCAAGGAGTGGCGACATGTGTGGCACTACAAGTCAGCAGACTGGGATGGACTTCGAGAGTTCTTTGCGTCGTACCCGTGGAGGCGGCTTTGCTTCACTTCAGATGATTTGAACTATTGCGCTGCAGCAGTAGCTGAGGGGATCTTGGCGGGCATGGAATGTTATATTCCTAACCGCTGGATCCCGGCAGGAGCTGGGAAACGACCGTGGTTTAATCGGCTTTGTAGAGAAACCAGGATGTTGAAAGAAACTGCCTACAGAGCTTGGACCACGGCTCGCGCTAACTCAGATCCTAGCATCTCTGAAGTGAAACGCAAACTGAATGCCGCCTCGAGGGCCAGTAAAAGAGCGGTTGCCAGGGCAAAGTTTGATTTCGTCGGCAGAATTGGTCAGCGACTAGCCGGCTACCCTTCTGGAAGTCGTGAATTCTGGTCGCTCGCCAAAGCTGCCGAGGGAAACTTTTGTCGGTCGGGATTACCACCTCTACATAGACTGGATGGTAGTCTGGCCCAGAGTGCCAAGGAGAAGGCCGACCTTTTGGGTTCTCTCTTTGCCTCCAACTCGACCATGAACGATGGAGGTGCGCTTCCGCCTGGTATCCCTTGGTGTGGCACTTCCATGCCAGAAATTAAATTCAAGCAACGGGACGTCAGGCGGGAGCTTCAATCCCTGGATATTCATAAGTCGAGTGGGCCGGACGGCATTCCCGCGGTGGTACTTAAGCGGTGTGGTCCGGAGTTGTGTCCGGTACTTACACATCTTTTCACGCTTTCTTACTCCATGAAGCAAGTCCCGGCGTCGTGGAAGATCGCGTACGTGCATCCTGTGCCCAAGAAGGGTGACAGGACCGACCCGGCCAATTATAGGCCTATAGCCGTCACCTCCCTTTTATCTAAGGTGATGGAGCGTGTAATTAATACACAGCTCCTGAGGTACCTTGAGGAACATGACCTGCTCAGTGACCGGCAGTACGGTTTCCGTCACGGTCGCTCGACGGGCGATCTTCTTGTGTACCTCACACACCGCTGGGCGGCGGCTATCGAGAGTAAGGGTGAGGCTCTAGCAGTGAGCCTCGACATCTCGAAAGCCTTTGACCGGGTCTGGCACCGTGGTCTTCTTACGAAATTGCCCTCCTATGGACTGCCCGAGAGTTTATGCGGATGGGTGTCCAGCTTTCTGGCCGGTAGAAGCATCAGGGCCGTCGTTGACGGTAGCTGTTCTGACTGCATAGCCATAAACGCTGGAGTACCACAAGGCTCAGTGTTGTCCCCTACTTTGTTTCTGCTGCATATCAATGACATGTTGTCTATTGACGGCATTCATTGTTATGCGGACGACAGTACGGGCGACACTTATTACACGGGCCGTCCCGGTATCTCTCGGGATGCAGTGGAAGAAAGTCGTGAACAACTTGTGTCTGAAGTCGAGGCTACTCTCACTAGAGTGTCCGATTGGGGTCGACAAAATCTTGTCCAATTCAACCGTACCAAGACACAAGTTTGTGTTTTCACCGCAAAAAAGACCCCATTCACTGTGGCGCCACAATTTCAGGGCACATCTCTCACCATCTCTGAAAGTATAGGGATCCTTGGTGTTGACATCTCCAGTGATGTGCAGTTCCGCTGTCACTTGGAGGGCAAGGCCAAGCTGGCGTCCAGGAAGCTCGGAGTGCTCAGAAGGGCGCGGCGGTACTTTACTGCGGCGCAAGCACTGCTTCTCTATAAGTCGCAAGTGCGTCCGCATATGGAGTACTGCTGTCACCTCTGGGCGGGGGCACCCGAATACCAGCTTCGTCCATTTGACTCGGTGCAAAGGCGAGCTATGAGAGTTGTCAACGATCCCATACTTGCAGGTAGTGTGGAACCTCTTAGTGACAGGAGAGACTTTGCTTCTCTATGTGTGTTCTACCGCCTGTACAACGGTTTGTGCTCTGAAGAATTGTTTGATATGATGCCTACGGCTACATTCTATCATCGCACCGCTCGCCATAGACAGGGTGTTCATCCTCACACGTTGCGTCCTGAGCGCTCGAGCACGGTGAGATCTAATAGAGGCTTTCTTCCGCGTACGCTTAGGTTGTGGAATGATCTCCCTGCTTCGGTTTTCCCGGACGCCTACAGTATGGGGTTCTTCAAAAGGGGACTTAGAAGGTTTTTAAAGAGTCGGCAGCGCGCTTGTGGCGCCTCTGGTGTTGCAAACGTCCATAGGCAGCGGTGACCACCGGTACATCTGGGGGGGCCGTATGCTTGTCTGCCACTCTAGTGGTATAAAAAAAAAAAAAAAAAAAAAAAAAAACCTGACTTTGAAGAGATAAATTTTGTAAGTCTATAAGTTTATTCGTTGTGTGCTAAAGAATCACAGTAACTGAATGTTAGTACTTGAAAGTCAAACTTTGAACCTCATTTTGTGAACTATTCATCAGAAGTATTGCAATAGAACGGAATAGTTTGTGAACGGATTCGGCATAAATTTGGTAAAATTTGTGGACAATTTCACACAACATCATCTAGCCCGAATTAAGCTAATATAAGCTTGTGCTTGTTATGGTATGTAAAATTGTAGACGACTGAATGATAGAGACATTCTTATATTATTTGTAAATACATACATATTATACCTAGAAAACACTCTAACTCCGAAACAAACATTTGTGGATCACACAAATATTTGGACCGACCCAGAAATCGAACCAAGGGCCTCCAGCGCGGTTATACTACCGATTGCGCCACAAAGGCAGTCTATTCATTAGAAGTAATGCAAAAGATGAATGTTTGTGAACGGATCTGGCATAAATTTGGTAACAGTAACCCATATTACTCTTATCCCGGAATAAGTTCCCATGGGATGCGGGAACACGAACTGAGTACCTTTTAGGGTATTTTTTTTTTCAACGTGAGGGAAAATCCATCATGGATGCTATGCCGGACTCCTACCGACTAAAAAACTTCACGTAACGTCCAACAGCCTATAGTTGGGTAAGCCCTCGGAAGAATGTCCCAGGACTCCCAACAGACCTACGGCCACCACTGCGGCCTCGCCTAGGGGGCGGTTCGGGTGCTATCCCGCGTCTTTGGGGGGTATCGGGTGCGATCCCGCTTCTACGGGGGGAGGGCGTGAATCCCTCACGTCACGCTGCCGTCATGGGTCTGCTTCTGTAAGGACGGTGAGCAGCCCTCTCACCGTCCTTAGGCCCCCGGTCATAGAGGCCGATAGTCTTCGGACCTATTAGTGTACTTACTTAAAAATATCAGGCGTTTTCGTCGTTAATAAGACTGTAATTCGCGAGAGTTTAAAAACATGCATTACATACACACTTCGATGATTATTTATTTTTATCGACATAATCAGTGTTATCACCGTTATCTATAAACATGTAGTATCTGTAGCTATTTTATTTACAAGTACTTCCTATTTCGAAGAAGAACCGACGGCCTATGGGGCAAAAGAATTCATGTGATGACCCATTTTTTTAACGTGAGGGAAAATCCTCATGGATGCTATGCCGGACTCCTACCGACTAAAGAACCTCACGTAACGCCCAACAGCCTATGGTTGGGAGCCCCGGGTAAGCCCTCGGAAGGATGTCCCAGGACTTCCAACGTGATGACCGCTACTCGGCAATTCTAGGGAAGGACGTCCACCCGCTAGATGGACCGACGACCTAGTAAAGATCGCAGGCTGGGACTGAATGTGGAAGGCGAAGGACCGTGTGTTGTGTCGTAAATTGGGAGAGGCCTACGTCCAGCAGTAGACTGCCATAGGCTGATTTGATTGATTGAACTGTTTTATGGTACTTTCACTGGTAGATATCCCAGCCCTTAATCGCTTCCTTATATAAATTACAGGTATATAATAGCTTGGAATAAATAGATTTGATAAAAATCGATTTTAGCCCCTCTTTATAAAATAGAGCGCAGAGGGGATTATGGCGAGACTTTGTCTGTAGTCTGTGACTCTGTTGCATTATATTACGTCACTAGGTCACGTGGATCATCTGTTCAAAGTTTGAAATAAAACAAAAATGACAACGTAAAGTGAACTTTCACTTTCACAGAGGGGCAGTTGGGTGAGACCGTCTCACGGCTTCTTGTTTCATCTATACTAATATTATAAAGAGGAAAGATTTGATTGTTTGTTTGCATCGAATAGGCTCCGAAACTACTAGCCCGATTTGAAAAATTCTTTCACTGTTGGGAAGCTACACTCTTCGCGGTGGACATAGGTATTTTATTCCCATATTCCCACGGGAACCGGAGCTACCCGGGTGAAACCGAAACCGCGTGATGTCCGCTAGTCGCTTATAATTTAGCATTGCCTACCAGCATATACCTCGCGAATTATATTCGTACAGCATTTGAATAATTATATTTGCCAGGGTCATGAATAGATAATTGATATTTAATTATACCCGAATCTTCATTGCCGGCTAGGTTCATTATCATACCGACAAACATCATTAAGCATTGCAAAAGTAATTAGTTTATTGATATTTTGTCTACCATGGACTTTAGCAAAGCTAAGGTATTATTGTACTGTTGATGAAAAGATATTGTGAACATGAGTAAAGGGA
Source organism: Miltochrista miniata (assembly GCA_933228765.1). Lineage (NCBI taxonomy): Eukaryota > Metazoa > Arthropoda > Insecta > Lepidoptera > Erebidae > Miltochrista > Miltochrista miniata. The sequence continues at coordinate 11,243,236 of OW121765.1, forward strand.
TTTCAATTTGTTCAGCTTAGCGCAGCGGGTATTGTTGGGTAGGACATCCTTCCGAGGGCTTACCCGGGGCTCCCAACCGTAGGCTGTTAGGCGTTACGTGAGGTTTGTTAGTCGGTAGTCTGGCATAACATCCATTAAGGATTTTCTCCCACAAAAAAAAAGTTTAGCGAGTATACTCGTTGAGGTGCAATTATTTAAACCAATGGTGGTTCGAACCCTGCTTGATAAATAATATTCCCCCAAAGACGTGGGGTAGCACCCGAACCCATTCCCAGTTGAGGCAGCAGTGGTAGCCGCAGGATTGTTGGGAGTCCTGGGGTATCCTTATGAGGGCATACCCGGGGCTCCCAACCGTAGGCTGTAAGGTAGTTTACGTGTGGATTATAATCGGTAGGACTTCGGCATAGCCTCAGACTAGTTATTCTTTTAGTTTGAAGCCATAGCATACCATACATACAGGATTTTCCTCACGTTAAAAAAAATAAAGAAAAATAATAGTTAAAAAAAACTAAAAAACGCTTTTATCCCTTCGTCTGTTACGGCGTCAGATTATGCCGTCTTTGGCGCCTATTTCGAGCGGCGTTGACTCTGAGGGTAGGCAGATGTACATAACTACTCATACACTTTTCCAGTAGTTTCGACGTTTCCAGGTAATAGAGGGAAACCATATTGCCATCACCGGGCACTATTTATAGGAGAAAATCTATCCTAACCACTCTGTCATCTGATCTAAAATTACAACAGCCAGCCCCCTTAGACAAGTGGCACTAGCGTAAATCGCAAACGAAAGGATAGAATATATCGACCAATCACACCCAAGCTCGTCGACGACGTACGACGCGCGCGCTGCAGCCAAAGACGTCTATATAAAATGAGTTTATATAGAAGTCTTTGGTTGCAGCGGGATCACGAGCTCGGGTGTGATTGGTTTAAATATTCTATCATTTCGTTTGCGATTTACGCTTGTGCCACTTGTCTAAGGGGACTGGACAGAATGTTTTAGATCCCCAATTATAATTTCAACATTCGAAAACCGTTAAATAAAATCTTTCTTTTAAAAATATCATTCAGTAACTGTGAAGTTCGTTCAAAAAGCTCTGTATTTCATAAACTAGGACAGTACCAGTAGGTACCTTTCTATTGTGGCCACAGGCAACAAATTTGTGGTCGCTGTGTTGTCCCACAAAAGTGTTTTAAATGCATGTTTTGTTATTGTTTGAATTTCATTATAACATTATTCATGTTTTTGATTAATTTTAACGTGATTTTGAACTAACAAAGTGTTGTACAGCTTTCAGTAAAAATATTTTAATTAAATATAACGTGCCAGGAATGAATGGTCTTACTTCGTCTTGGACATCTGTTAAACTGAGATAATAGATAATAGTATTACATACAGAGGATCGGCCCTTTCGACGCATATGACCAGAAACGCACCTTTAACTCTCTGTCGCGACACAGCTGTCAGTACAGTTGACGTGCGCGTTGACGGAAAATTTGCTTACATTTTATTGATCACACGCACACATTCAAGCTGGAGTCAACTCCCTGTCGCGCCACAGCTGTCAGTAGAGTTGACGTGCGCGTTGACGGACAATTTGCTTACATTTTATTGATCACACGCACTCATTCAAGCTGGAGTTTCCGCCCTGTGGTAAAGCCTGAATTCTAATAGGATCTAACTAATAAACATAATTACATACGAGTATTTACTTTTTTGACTGCCTCTGTGGCGTAATCGATAGTGATACCACCTGCCGCGCTGGAGGTCCTGGGTTCAATTCCTGGGTGCGGTCCAAATATTTGTGTGATCCACAAATGTTTGTTTCGGAGTTTGAGTGTTGTCTATGTATAATATGTGTGTATTTAGAAATATATAACCAAAGACGCGGAATAGCACTCGAAGCCACTAGGTGGGGCCGCAGTGGGAGCCAAGGTCTGTAAGTTGGGAACCCTGGGGTCATCCTTCCGAGGGCTTACCCGGGGCTCCCAACCGTACGCATTAGGTAGGGAACGAGGGGTTCTTAGTCGGTAGGAGTCCGGCAAAGCATCCATGTAGGATTTTTCTCACGTTAAAAAAAGTAAATAAGTAATGATTTCTAATTAAGAGCCTACCAGACGCCAAATTGTTAAAAGAAGATAGAAGATATAAATTTTAGCGTGCAAGAAAGAGAGAGATGCGATCGGTTTTTGTGCGCTTTTAACGATATAAATTAATTATAAAAAAACTATAACCAATATGGAAAAAATGCTCTAGTGCAAAGGACATGTCTTTCTTATAAATATTTTATATTATAAATACAACAACAACATACGAGATCTAGCTTAAAATTTCACGAAATCGAGGTTTTTTCAACACAAAAGTCTATCGAGGATTTATCATTAATCGTGTTTCGAGCCTAGAGCGTTTTTAGTTCATGAACTGAAGTTGTCTGTGTTCAAATTTCAATTCAGCAGACCTCACGAGTCCTGAGATCTAGATCAAAGTATTGAATAAAGTCTATTTGGCGTCATATGGACTCTTAAGTAGCACAATCTTTATCGTAGAATTATTAATACGTATGTAATGAAGACAAGGCACCTCCTTGATAACTGAATTTAGATTTGTTGATTATTTTTCCGTATAGATAAGTGTGGGCTTAGTACATAAATCCGGACAAATATACATAGGTTTCGATTGCATTGACTTACACGTCACGATGACGTCATAAGTTCTCGTAATCCATCGATAGCAGTGCTATAAATTATAATACGAAACTTTTCCTTTTGTTGACCAAGAACAAGGTACGTCGATATTATTTGTCTCTGCCCCAAAACCGAGTTAGTAACGTTTTGAGTTAGAGAAAACAGTCTGCGTACATACCTACTTATATTACGAGTAATTGCAAACAAAAAAAACCGGCCAAGTGCGAGTCGGACTTGCACACAGAGGGTTCCGTAACAAAAAATGGCAAGAAAAATACGTTTCTTGTATGGGAGCCCCCCTTTATTCCTCCTTTCTTTGTTGTTTTAGCAGCAACAGAATCATCTGTGAAAATTTCAGCCCCCTAGCTGTCACGGTTCCGTGATACAGCCTCGTGACGGACAGACAAACAGACAGACAGACTTATGAATAGTTCCCCGTTTTTACCCTTTAGGTACGGAACCCCAAAAACTTAATAATATACATGTTTTTTTAAACCATCGCGGTTTTAAACACTCCTACTTATTTTTTTTTTCGTATTCATCATATAATTTCGCGTCAAGTCCCGCATTCTATAAGTATGAATGATATACAATTGGATAACTTGTGTTTTTTATATTGTAGCTAAGGCAACGAGTGTCAGTGAGAATACGGTCAAAGTCTACGTATTATCTGATCTCCACACGATGTTTACGAATACGCTCAATATTACGTCAATGCTCCGTAAATCAACATCATCCTCATTCGCAGTCATCAATGGATCGGTATCTGTGACGTAGATATCCGGGAGATAACTGTTTCTATAACGATTATCGATACGTTACCACGTGAGTTTATTGTATCGAATATGTTTATTACGAGTAGATTTGATTCGTGACATAATGTAGTATCTTGAAATTCGACGATTCAACAACGCGTTATATATTTTATGGTAAAAAGTTGTAGTCGCAGTAATCATGGTGGATAAAGTTAAGGTAAAAACTAAGAAAATCGGTTGTCTGTAAAGTCGGTTTACTGACAATAGTTCAACGTGACAACTCAACCTTAAATGGAACGCCTCAGAGCGGGGTAACGCCGCATATATAATGTTTTTTCGTGCGTGCAGCCGACTCCATCGAATTGTAAGACGTTGTCACGTCAAAAAATCCTTCGCTAGGAAGTAATAGTAGGAATACCAAACAGTGGTCAATAAATCCAAATATCATAAAAGCATTATTAACAAACGAAATTATCTATGTACTAGCGTATGTCACGCGGTTTAGCGGTATGCGGTATAATGCCGAAGTTAATGAGTGCATGGGAATATGGGGATAAAAATATAGTTTTTGTTACTTAGTGATAATGTACTCGTGGCTTTCTAATGACATAAACCATTTTTGAAATCGGTTCAGTAGTTTTTGAGGTAATTCGTTACATACAAAAATACAAATCTTTCCTCTTTATAACAATTAAATAGTACACTATTGTTATAAAGAGGAACGATTGAGTATATAATGGACTATGGAAACATCTAACTTATAACAGTAATCTAAATTATCTAGAGGTTCTCAAATAGGGGCCTGAAAATGCGGCGAAGAGGTTCCAGTAAAGGATGGTATGGCAGTGTTTGCTTCGCGCTCGACTTGCCGGAGGCGCTGCCGTGCCCCCAAATTTCAAGTCATAATTGAAGGAATAAACAGCAATTTTGATATATTTTATTCCATACTGAATGATACTATACGAAATATAGTAACCCTCTACCAAAGAAAGCGAAAAAAACAGGTGGAAAGTAATTCACGCCAAAATAAATCAGTGAGGATCACGTTCTGTGGCCTCCACTCACACAGAAACCAACGGTCGAATAAAAACGCAATAACGTTTCAGGATCAAAGTGTTTTTGCGAACACGCTGGGACGGATTCGAAAGTTTGTTTCTGTCATTAATTCATGTGTGTGTGTCATGTCTCATGTCACTATCATTTATAAACATTGGATTTGGTCGGACGCTGTTTATTGCCTGATAATAAAAGGATGAGAAGAAATATATATATTAATAAGTAACAAATACTGTGGTGGATAAACCGTAATGTAATACGAACATATACTAGGCAACTATACTTCTAATAAACTTGTTATGTGGCACAGATATGAATAACATGACAAGTGCTGTTAGTTTTTGCTAGTATGAGTATTTTACCATTTTTATTTAATTATTTAGATTCCATTTTAAAAGATTCTTAGAATGGTTATTGCAAACGATACCACAATAGAACTAAGAGGTCGAAGTAGGAAGGAGGAGTATAATATTGAAGTATGTATAAGTAAATCATATTACATTTATAAACAGGCCTCAATTTCATCTCCAGTCATAAACTGTAGAAAACCCTATCCCAGAATCTAGACCACAGCATCGTTACAACAGTAAGAATAATAAAATGGAAGATTTTTAATTTACATGCTCCGAGCACGTCCCTGTAGCACGTACGCACACAGAGCAAGATTAATGTCGTCGATGTAAATCCTTCAATGAACAAATATCAAACAAACTAATATTGGCCGAGGCTTTATTTTGTTTAAGAAAAGTGTTTTTGTATACTTTTATGTGTAAGAGTGGAATAGATGCTAACTTGTTCTTTGTTTAGAAGGTTTAGATTAATTCGATGGCAGTTTTTTTATACCACTAAGTGGCAGACAGGCATAGGTACGGCCCACTAGAAGGCCTGGTGGTTACCGCATCTTATGAACGTTTGCAACAACAGAGTTAGTTAGTTAGTTGTTTAGCTTGTTATAGTCTTCTCGAGTGTATCTTTTGTTTACACGTTTTGAGAGCCATGTTAAAAGTCAATCAATCAATCAAATCAGCCTATCGCAGTCCACTGCTGAAAGTAGACCACTCCCAATTTCCCCCACAGTACACGGTCCAGCGCCTTCCGCATACAGACCCAGCCTGCGACCTTTACCAGGTCGTCGGTCCATCTAGCGGATGGGCGTCCTATGGCAAACGTGTGCCAAGACACGGTCTCCACTCTAGAACCCGTTATATATAACCCGTTACACTCCATGTTAAAAATAATGACCAAAAATTCCGACAATGACAAGACAATGGATTGAGACATTGAGCTCAAATTTGAAGAATCTCACTTTATTAAAAAATTTGGGAACTTGATCGTGTACTGAAAGAAAATTAATTTTGGTGACAGACAAATGACACTGGTTGTGGCAAGAAATCTCGTTAATCCCTTCCAGCCACCAATCTTTTTTAGGGTATAATCTACATGCAGACATGCCATGTCATATCTATCAATAATAAACGAGGTTATTACGACACTTGCCTACGTCAGATATCAGACAAATCGTGTGATTTTAATCTTTAAGACACTGATACGACCGCTGCGTCATAATCTCAGCTGTACTGTATAGGTACTAGCGCGACAGTCTACCACACAAAACACATGACAGCCTTTACTGTTGAGCTGTAGCCTCCTTTAATGAACTATAAAATCAGTAAGTAAGGACGGATTTTGATGTTTCTACATATACCTCATACTGGCCGGGCGTGTAGAAATAAACAGTTTTATTTAAAACTTTCCTTCTCTATGCAAAAAATATACGCGACTGCCGTTTAACATCCATTGTGTAGCTTAAGCCTCTTTCAAGTATCGTCACAATCCATATGTACAGGGAATTTTTGACCATTGTTGGCCAGACGAGGAAGTGTAGGGTTTTATTTAGAGTTTTCCTTCTCTACGCAATGAATACTTTGTTATAGTGTTCCTTTAGCTTTTGTCGATACTTATCAGACTTTTTTTACCACTCAGGTGGGAGATTAGCATACGGCCCATCAGATGGACTGGTGGTCACCACAGCCTATGGACGTTTGCAACACCGGAGGCGCTACACTTTTTGATATGCCTTTTGTCTATATAGTATGTACGATACAATGACGACCTAGATAAAACAGCAAGCAGTAGTACTTCATCCGTAGTAGTAAAAGGCTCAGGTATTTTGTTTTCTCACTAAAAATGAGGCCGATTCTCAACTCATAATGTAGGCCTGACCAGGACTCACATTTGCAAAGTTCGTAAAGTTTCCGACAAACATTTAACAAGTCCCAAGAAAGTCGATACACGTTTCGATAGGTTTGAAAAGTCGCTAAAAGTTCCTGTAGGACACGTGGATATATTAGACAGTAAATTTTCAAACCGAGAAAGTTTCAGAATGTAGTAGACATTCGGATGAACTGTTGAATGTTCGTTGAAAAGTACGAATGGCTATGAATAAGAGAGCAGACCCTGAAAATTTCTTTAGTCGACGATATGACATGTTTAGATTATCCAACGTTTCGCAGAAGCTCATGAAAAGAGACTGCACCACCATGACAATCCGGAGGCAATGCAACTCCTCGATTGGACGACGAGAAGACTCAAAAGAACTAAGCCCTTTGAGTTAGTTTGTAGACTGTTTAAGAACACAAGAACAAAGTGTACTAATTTATCAGATTCTAAGATTAATCAATGGATATATTCTTAGAATAAGTATTTTAGATGTTAAAGTCAGCATAAAATTACTTTTTAATACAGTTGCTTAAAAAGTGGCGTATTACAGGGACGTATAGCGTTCGGGATGTGGGCTATTACACACTCGTGCTTTTTCTTTACCATTCCCGCACTCGTGCGTTTTCTTTCCCAATTGTCAAAATAATGTCTGTGATTCATGGAAATATTGCTAAAAAAAGATTCTAACTTGTTTCAATATCAGATTAAAGTAATTTTAATTAAAATTTAAGCATAAATTAATATAAGTGTCGGCCAAATTAAATTTATAAAAATAAAAAAGTTGGCTGTATGAAGTGCACTGCCATAGTCTCTGCTTAGGAAGGTATATATTCTTTTACGGTTGGCGCCATTTTGGATATTCAGGTTTATTGTGTTTTTATTATTTTATAAAATTGCTTAATTTTTTCGCAACTGTATTAAAAATAGTTGTTCAATACAACGTGTGGGACTGTTATTTAAACTCGTTCCGACTCCTCGCCTTCGGCTCGGGTCAACACCCGTCGTAACTCGTTGTAATAACAGAAATCCCACACTTGTATCGAAAACTACTATTTTAGCCTATAAGCTAAGTAGATTGTAATAGTCTAAAGTGTACCTACCTAAGCTAGCATACACTTTACACACAAAACTACTCACTCTAGGGTTCTTTGTATGAAATGTACGGACCCACGGACGTCTAGGCGTAGGGCGCTTTGTAAAGTAAAAATGAAGGAATTTTTGGTGGATGCGAATGAGCAGCAGAATTTTTATTGTTTAAAAATGCTGAATATACCTTCAATTCTGATAGCCTGATTTAAATATAGTAAATTATAATTTATAGGTAATGATTGTTTTACATACATACATATATATATTATGGTCACCGACGGGGTAGGCAGCGGCATATTATATGATCACATTTCAACTTTTTTTATAGAATTTGTCCCAAGTAATAGGTGATGAGCCGTATTGCCGTGTTGAGATGGAGAGGCGCAGGTTTTGGCGTTGTGTGTTGAAATTTTTCAAGCCACCTAAAAAGGCCTTCAACATGGCTTAACGACTACCATTTTACTGGCAACCGCGGCCAACGGCTTAACGTGCCTTCCAAAGAATGGAAACGCGACATAAATGTCACAAAGTGGTCACATAGATGGTCATCCATCCAAGGACTTTACATAGTGAAAATTGCTTATCGTTTACAGAACACTAAGTCCGCGGGGCCACGAGCGCTTCACTTATTGAGAACTCGACTTATTGATAACTTTTTTAAGATATTAATTGATGACAGAAAGAATTTCAAAATTCGTCCCAGTACTTTATGACATAATATCTCAAAATATTTAATTATGAACCACAACAATATTGTAAAATGAAACAAGTGATTATAATACTTTCCAGTAAGCCATTGTGAAGGTCTTAGCGATTACGATCTAAATCTGTAATCCCAATAACTACATACGTTTTCGTGATGTCAGATACGTTATCTTCTAGAATAATTTAGACGTAGTTACACAAACACCTTAGAAATCATATATTTTTTAAATACCAATAAGATAGAAAGTAATTCTGAAGTAGCTTAAGCTATGTATGGTATGTCTGAAACAGATCACCCATGACTCAGCATAGCGGCCTTGCCAGATTGTATGGCAAAATTATTTGCCTAATGTCGTAACAGTTTAACTTTGCCTCTAACAAACTTTTGAAGCGCCATTTTAGGCCCGTGTTAGGATTAAGAGGGCCTATAACGGCGCTTGAACCGTAATTTGGGATATGTCACTAAAGTAATCGGTACTTCAGTTTCAGTAGCATGTTAATAATAGTACCTACTTACATTTTGAACAAGACCATACCATGTGAACATGTTTTACGAAGGACCCAAGTCGTGGAAATTGGTCATCTATTTTGATAGTGTGTTAATTTAAAGCAGATTTCAGTGTTACAAGCTTGAACCCCTTATAAATTTTACGGTACTGTATTCATGGTGCTGAAATACACAGCTTTAAAAGCTGACGTTTGTAATATTTACCATAACTGAGATCGTTCGTTCGATATCCCCTTATTACCCTGACGACCATCGCCTTCAGAGATATTTTCTGGCACTGAACTGTAATTTCGTTATTTTCTTTCATTACCTACATTTTCTAAGTATTGAAGAAATAATATTTTATAACTAGAAGGAAATTTTATTAATATCAAATCGTCTATGGATTGGGCGAAGATCCGAAGAATTCTAACTTTATGTGTCACTAAAAGTGTATTCAATCATGCGACATAGACCACGTCAACGCTGCGCGGGCGCTTGTTAGTTGTCGAGACTCTTGAAAAACGCTGGACGATCCTAGTGTGGTTGATGCCGATACTACCCGTTCGCTCTAAGTTTGCCCGTCGCTTACTACTACGCCTCTTCACTAGCCTCTTAGCCAGTGGCACACTTAGAGCGAACGTGCTGTACATAGGTTAACACCTGGTAGGTACTAATACACGTCTGTCGATAAGGTGGCGCCGTTATAATTAATTAAAGTAATTTAAAGAAACAACAATCTACAAGGAAGTAAATGTAATATCGGAATACAAATTCCTGATAAGACTTCGCTTTTTTTTTCAAGATTTAATTTGATATAAAATAACTCTGATAAGAGATTCTGAACCATAAAGAATTCAGAGTCAACGGACTTAATTATTATACTCGAGTTTTTTCCTTAGGGTAGTTATAGGGGAGCATTGGACATTTGGAAGGGTCAGGCACCAGCTGGTATATAGAGACGTGCAGGGCAGGGCACGTTTTCACAATAACGTAGAGCCGCCACATTTAATTATTTTTCATAGATGTATGGGTGATGAACTCATTATCAAGACCAAGGCATGTTATTATATATTATAGTCATTTCATCAGACTAGTAAGTTTTTATGAAAGAACGGTAGAAACCAGGTAGAAGCGTCCTTTTAAGCATCATGTGTGTACACCTTTTTTTACTTTGGAAAATCCGTCATGGATGCTATACCGGACTCTTACTGACTATAAACCACACGTTCACTACAACTGCCAAGGGTGCGGGCCCCGGGTAAGCCCTCGGAAGGATGTCCCCTTCTTGGAGCCCTGTTACTTGGGGTCTTGGGCCTGCTTCTGTAAGGACGGTGAGCAGCCAGTCATTGGAGGCCGATAGTTTTGGACGAATGTGATTACAATGTTACACAATCTAAGTATGCATGTCAATAATCAAATCAAATTATACGAGTATCTTGTTATTTTGTACACGCGATAGTATGACCTGTAGATTTGAAGGAAATAGGTATTTGAAGTCTACTGGTCACACTATCGCGTTGTCTCTCTTATCATTGTTTTAATAATGCCTATCAATTATAATAGGTACCTTGCCCCTAAATCTATTCCTTATTGATTCGGTACTACATCCTTTAGGTCTAGATCTCTAATACCTCGTTACATTTTGACAGTTCGTTCTGTACGTCAACTGTCAAGATAATTAATCAAGATATTGAATTGTGGGGATGATGGTGGATAGAAGAATGTAATACTTTTAACACATTCATATATTGACTTAAAAAATTGTTACAGGTACACGCACGCACGCACCCACGCACGCACGCACGCACGCTCACGCACGCACACACACACACACACACACACACACACACACACACACACACACACACACACACACACACACATACATAGCATCCGTGAGGATTTTACCACACGTTTTACAAAAAAGACTCGCCACTAATAACGGAATATGTGATGAGTCCACGTAGAAGAATAAACTATGGAAATAAGCTACTCCCTGCTTCTCACTGAGCCAGCTTCCCCACCCCCGCCACTGCTGTCATATAGCTAGAGACTATTTTGAGGCAACGTTTGCTTAGCCTTAGTGGTCACACACACTTTCAAGCTCAGCTATAATTTTGTATGGAGTTTCCGCCCGGTGATTTTTACTACATACATGCATACACATAGTCACGCCTTTATCCCCGAAGGGGTAGGCAGAGGCATATTATTATATGCCCACATTTCACCTTTTTAAGAATTTGTCCCACGTAATAAGTGGTGAGCCGTATTGCTGTGTTGACATGGACAGGCGCAGGTTGTGACTGCCGGCTATTGAAATTTTTCAAGCCACCTAAAAGGCCTTCAACTTGGCTTAATGACTGCCATTTTACTGGAAATCGGGACCAACAGCTTAACGTGCCTTCCGAAGCACGGAAACGCTCAAATAAATGTCACAAAGCGGTCACATAGATGGTCACCCAACCAAGGACTGGCCATAGTTAAAGTTGGTTACTACAGTGAGCGTTTACAGAACACTGAGTCCGCGGGGCCACGAGCGCTTGTCATTGCTATACAATATTAATTATTACTAAAACAAGACTTTATCAGTTGATGATCAAAGGCAGTGATGGCAAGTTAGATGATTATTGTTATGATAAAACTCAGTAAACCGGAATACAATATGTCAATACACCAATGCCGAAGCTGATAAGATTAGGTCGATAACTACTTAGAATTAGAACTAATGATAAATGCTATTATTGTTTCTAGTTTTACTAGTAATCCTTGAGACTCGACTCAATATTGTTTTTACATTGGGTGTGATAATAGTGCCTAAGATAGAACAAGAAAGCCGTGAGATCGTTCTCACCAGACTGCCCCTCTTTAACACGTTTATTGTAAAAGTGAAAGTTCAATCCGATTGACGTTGTCATTTTTGTTTTATTTCAAGCTTTGAACAGATGATCCACGTGACTTAGTGTCGTAGTTTAATGCGACACAGTCAAAGCTACAGACAAAGTCTCGCCATAAGCCCCTCTGCACTCTATTTTATAGAGAGGGGCTAAGATTTATGTAAGTAAAATGGAATTAGATAAAAAATACTGTAATATAAGGAAGAGGAAATATTTCATTGTCTGTTTGCATCGAATAGGCTCCTAAAATATTTTTCTAATTCATTCGTAAGATCATTACAAAGTTTCAAATATTAAAAAAAAATACTAAATCGATTTCAAGAAAACTTTCATTGTTGCAAAGGATATTATCCCCAGTGAACAAGGCTATGTTTTATTCCCGTATTCCCAGTGATACGGGAATTACGCGGGTGAAACCGCGTGACTTCAAATCGTAAATATTAATTAGAAAATTCAAACAAAAAAAAAGCATTCTTATTAGTATGATTTTAAACGTATGTAAGTAGGTACCTTATTTACGTAGCACTTACAAAAAGCTTTTGTTTAAAGCCCGTGGCTTATATTTCTGTTCTAAAATGTCTGCTTATTTTTATTCCATACCCGTAACAATAATTTCATTGAAATTTTTTCATCTGAATATTTTTTCGAACATTTCCACGCATGTTTAAATAAAGAATATTAAATTAGTTCTCGTTTTATATTCTAATACAAACATTACGAAATTGGATACAAAACCGAGGCATACATGTTAAAAGTTCGCTACATATTCATACCATAGATTTAAAATTTTTCGCTATACCTACATTCTAAATCTATGATTCATACATTCGATAGGAACAATCGCCATTATAACACGACCAGATTGGTCTGCCGTCTATTGTAGTGTACGCCTATATCTCTACATGACCATTTCTCTTTTGTTACTTTACCAAAGAGGATTGCCCGTAGCTATTGTGTTGTCAGTAATTGAATACTGGCTGTCAGCATAGATTGTTCACAACTCTATTCGGACTGATTTTCAAGGATGGTAGCTAATAATGTCAGATTACATTTCAGTTGTGGTTTTCGGTTATTTTATAAACTTTGCTCATCGTCAACTTTGCCATGTTTCGGTTGTATTGCAATGTCACTCATGACCACGTCATGCCTGAATCCTTATCTGTGACCTTATTTTTATGAGAAACAGTTTCGTGGTTTAAGTAACAAAACAATTCTGCTGAAAATCCTTTCGAGGACTCGGGGTTCCCGGCCGTAGATACGTGTGATTTTGTCGGTAAGAGCTCAGCAAAGCATTCGTGAGGTATTTCCACACGTAAAAGAAAAACCGGACAAATGCAAGTCGGATGGTTTGCCGTTTATTGGTATGGAACCAATAAACGGCAAACCATCGCGTTTGTGGTATGGGGGGCTACCATACAACAAACTTGATGGTTAATGGCCCTTAAATAATATTGTTTTCCTATTTGGGAACTTGTTTTCATAATGGCAACAGAAATACACCATTTGTGAAAATTTCAGCTCTCTAGCTATCACGGTTCCTGATATATAGACGCACAGACAGACTGACGGCCGGTGAAGTCTCATGAATAGGGTCCACTGAAAAGGTTTTACCCTATTAGTAGGAAGTCCTAAAAACCAACAAAACATTAGAACAGAGTTACTTTCGCCTTTAAACATTATCAAGAAATACAAATCACACGAGTTTAAAAACATAATCATCGGATTCATCGGATCGGATCAACAAAACATGTCATCGGATTACAGTAGACTTGTTCTAGAATGTAATTGGTGTAAGTATAAACATAATTAAGGGTTGTTAGATAAGATTGTAACATAACGTTTAAGATAAACATTTCCTGTAAAGTGAAACAGTTTCATCGTCATAGGTACCTATGTCCTGTACCTATATGTAAGGTGTTTTAATGAAATTGAAAGCCAAGAGGTCCGTATGTTCTACCTTGTATGCGACCCTTACCAGTTAATTGCTTTAGATGCATAAATTCTATACTTATAGAGATATTATATTGCTTAGACAAGATGCCTGCAGTGACTGGGAGTGGTCTACGTTCAGCAGTGGACTGCTATTAGCTGATTTGATCGATTGATAGATGCCCGCATCCCATGAAAATATCTATACCTGTACCAAATTTCCGCCAGATACGTTCAGCCGTTAGAGTGTGAAAAAGTAACATCATCCATACATCCATGCCTACAAATGTAGGCGTTGCTAGAAATTCAACAGGCATATGAAATCCACAACCTGCTCTTTTATATTTCAACACGACAACATGCTCACTAGCTATTACGTGGACAAAACCAAATTGTGAAAAATGTGAGCGTATAGTTTTATTTTCATGAGGACTCGGTCGGACTCCTACCGACTGAAAAACCTCACGTATCCTGCCTAACAGCCTACGGTTGGAAGCCCCGGGTAAGCCCTCGGCAGGATACCCCAGGACTCCCAACATACCTACGGTTACCACTGCGGCCTCGCCCCGGGAGTGTAAAGGATGTCTTTGCCTACCCCTTCTTAGATAAAGGCATGATTGTATGAACATATTCGAATATAAACAGTATAGTTACTGAATTGCTTACATTGATAATGTGCATTGCTAAATCTAGCACAAAGTAACCTGATAGGCAAGTATGCCCATTGACTTTTAACTGGAACGATTACCTTGAACCGAGTGATTTATTGCTAACATAGAACATTTCGACATAAGTGTCTCTTTTTGTAGTTTCAATAAATAGGTACTATTAGTAAGTACGTTCAATAGTATTTTTCATCACTTTGCTATTTTATTATGATTTATCAATTGATTAGCTGTGCCCCGCGGCTTCTTCTGTGATAAACTACGAATACGACCTTGTACCACCATTTGTAACTAGAACTCGAAATAGTTACGTAAAGAGCATTTGTAAAACAATTATCGGGTTCGACTCTCGACCTGGAACAAGTTGTCTTTTAGAAGTTGTTCCGAAATTATGATAAACCTCTTTGATAAGTCTATAATCTAGTATTACGACGATTAATTATTGTAAGTCGATTCTTAGTTCTTTCGACTAAAAAGCTTATTCCAGTCACAAAAAATCTCAGTATAAATGTTTCCCAATGCAACGTTATTCCGCGGTAAACAAACATGTAATTCCCACTAATTACTTCATGTCAATTCAAATTAATTTAATTCAATTACAGAGAAAGCCAAATTTAATTATTTGCACAACGACTCGCTAGAGGCGTTGTCACCACTGATCTCACCCACTAACAGATCAAATCGTTTTGATCATTGACAGTTTAATTTGTCATTTAGTAATCGTATGTTTATTCCAAACTGGTTCTTTTTGGGCAGCTATAAAGGTGACTGCAGACTACGCTACACGTTTGTACGATATAATTTGTCAATCAATCAAATCAGCCTATGGCACTCTGCTGCTGGGCATATGCCTCTCCCTTTATGCCACAACACGCGGTCCTTCGCCTTCCGCATCCAGTCAGATCATCAGTCAGTCCTGCGATTTTTTCTAGGTCTTTTTTAGGTTTGTATTGTGCTTTAGGGGAATATACGGTATTTGATTTCACACTATTTGCAAAGTCCTAATAATGAGGGCCGGAAATTGCTTCCAATTTTTTTGAATTTTATAAGCGCCAGAGTTTAATATGTTACCAGAGGAGTGGCACTGTAATGAGAAATTACAGCAGGGTACTGACACATCTTTGAGTATTAGCTAAGAAAGGGGAGAACCATTAAATCCTACTATCCTACTAATCCTACTAATATTATAAATGTAAAAGTTTGTGAAGATGTTTGGATGTTTGTTACTAAATCACGCTCTAACGACTAAACTAATTGGGCTGATATTTGGCACAGAGATAGCTTATAGTCTGGAATAACACATAGGCTACTTTTCATCCCGGGAATTTGTTCCCACGGGAAGCGGGAACGGCATGTTTCGCGCGGGCGAAGCCGTGAGCATCATCTAGTAAAACTATAAATATGTAGTGCACAAATAAGGACTAACCACCTTATATCGTAATATACGTAGTGCTACGTATCCTAAATTATTGTATAGTGTGCGATATTGTTGTACAAACTTTAAGCTATAATGCCATTATGTTAGCGTAGTCTAAAGTCACCTTTACTACATATTCTGTAACTAGTTTTTCGGTTTCACTTATAAGTGAAGCAAGCGAGTGACCGGTTATATAAGTTTATCTAATGCACTTGGGTGTGTCGATCGCGCGTGACGTATTAAATAAGCATGGAAAAGGAGCATCGTCATCGTACGGTGCACCATTTCGTTTAAAATCGTCATAAATTTATTAGAACGGCTTTATTTCAATAAATTTAACAGAACTTTAAATTAGATTTTATCTGAGCATTACATCGAGTTACATTGGACTTAGAATTGTAAAGTTTCTGTCAGATTTAAGCTTCGTTCCATTACTCTCGCCACAGTATATATATATATTTAACCTCTTGTTGCTATGAGAAATCCTGAGAATTTTAACATCAAAGTTTACAAAATATATATAAGGTCTATTATGATTTGACTTAAAGTAACTCAGCTGATTAATTTCAAATACTGGTGTAAAAAAGGTCATATCTATTTGGGGTATAATTATTAATCTCTATACCATGCTGACCCGATGGGATGACAATGACATAGAGCTTTTTTTTTGTAAATTTCCTTTTCAACACAAGGGGTGCTTGTTTAACTGCCTCTGTGGCGCAGTCGGTAGTGATACCAACTGCGGCGCTGGAGGTCGTGGGTTCGATTTCCACCGGAGACAAATATTTGTGTGACCCATAAATGTTTGTCTCAAGAGTCTGCGTGTTTCTATGTATAATATGTATGTATTTAAAAGTATTTAAGTATTAATATCCGTGGTCTGATACCCATAACACAAGCAGGTTATTCTTAGCTTACTATGGGATCAGATAGCGTTGTGTGAAATGTCCGTGAATATTTATTTATTTATTGTGTGCCAGTGATCCCTTAGTCACCTTTTACAATACTAACAAGCACGGAGCGAAATGGAGTGGTTACATTTAAACTCTCTTCTGTTATCGTTCGCTCGGTAGCTTATGCATACATTTTCTACTCGTCTCTCTAAGAAAATAGGCTGTTCTCCACTCTAAGACAATATATGTAAATAAGTTAAATGGCAGAGTTCCTTCAACCTTACGATTCTAAAACAACAATCGTCAAGCAAAATTAAAGAGGTATCACTTACTTCTTCTAATTCATCAGATTCACAATCCAATTCCTCCGTTATATTGGTTAAAAGAACACTAGGTCTTGCAGAAACTCGATGTCGCACTGACTTTCTAAACACTTCAGCAGACTCCTCTTTCGCATCATCACTATAAATAGCAAACTGTTCATAAAAATTAATCACGGCTGAATCACTGTCTGATATGTTTGAAAGCTTTCTCTCATTCTCTTTTTCAAAAATTAATTTATTTTCTGTTACTCTTCTATAGTCTTCTGTTTCTTGATCTTCTCCTAACAAATTAATAGGCCGAGGAGGGCGTCGGGCATATTCATATTCTAAATCAAAACCTCTACCTGTGAAGAAATTTTTTAATCTTGCCCAACAGCCTAAGCTCTTCTTCGAACTTTGTGGTTCAATTCCAAAACCTGGTGATGCGCTTGACTCCAACTCCAAAACAGTCATTTTGTTGTTTAAGCTCTAAATAGTTTTCGCGATAATGCTTCCGTTACTTTTTAGCGCCGATATAATGGTCCAATTGAAATCAATGCCATCCACAATAATAATGATTATGAAGATAATATTGGTATTGATAATGGTGATTATATTGGAGGTCGATGTGTTCACATGAAGTCCATTGCTTCATTTTGAGAAAAAATATTGCTCATTGAATATATATCGCTTCATCGACACCAAAACGTTTTACCAAGTATGCAAAGTTGCTTGAAATTGTTTCGTTAACTTTATACGTGTAAGTTATCTTTAGAATGTAAAAAAAATACACAGACACACAGAATAAAACTTCACACATACACACAAAACATTATTCTCCTGCGAATAAGTCAAAAATAAGTCACGATATTTGTCAAAATTATGATCGTAAAAGCACCACAATGTTGACGTGATTACTCGTATTTACTTTTTTCAATAATCGTGTCTATATTAGTCGAAGTACGAAATCAAACTAAGGTATTATGAATTACTATTCGATGTGATTAATTCGATAAGACAATATAGATAGGACTGCACTGATTATGACTAGTTTGTTATAGGTATCTGAGGTATTTTACAAGAAGTATTCATAAATAGTAATTGCGTTTCAGATTCTTATCGTTTTATTAGAAGTATTGAAGTCTAGCTTAGATAGACTATGAATGCAGTTAATGAACTGATTCCTATTTTTAGCGTTGTGTTATATTAAAATGTAGGTCACTTATCACTTTGAAAGTCAAGATAAGAAATCCGGATTATAATTTTTAATCAAGTATTGATAAATGTTTTCTTATTATTTTATCTGTATTTGTTGTGGTGTTTTTTTACATAAAGGTTGAATGGGAACAGAGAAATAACATTTAAATATTAAATTAAACGTTGCATATTTACATGTTTCTAACATTATTCTGTGTTAGTAAGCAGTAAATTGATACTTTGTTACTAAACACTCCACTCAAGCTTACACATTACTTTTTAAACCTTTATAAAAAACTAGTATTTTATACACAATATTGCAAACCACGCTGTAATTTTTTAAAACTAGCGGACATCACGCGGTTTCACTCGCGTAGCTCCCATTCCCGTGGGAATACGGGAATAAAATATAGCCTATCTCACCCGCAGATGTGTAGCTTCCCAATAGTAAAATCATTTTTCAATTCGGTGCAGTAGTATTCAAACAAAAATTCAAATCTTTATATATATTTTTTAACGTGAGGAAAATTCCACAGGGATGCTATGCCAGACTCCTACCGACTAAAAACCACACGTATTCTACTTAACAGCCTACGGCTGGTAGCCCCGGGTAAGCCCTCGGAAGGATAGGAAACTCCCAACAGACTTGCGGCCACAACTGCGGCCTCACCTACGGGTGGTTCGGGTGCTATCTCGCGTCTTTGCGAGGGTTGTTTGGGTATCATCCCGCTTCTTAGTTGGGGGAAGGTAGGGGGGGCGGGGAGGTCGTGTGTAAATCCCTCACGTCACGCTGTCGTCTAGGACCTGCTTCTGTAAGGACGGTGAGTAGCCCCCTCACCGTCATCAGGCCCCCGGTTATCTTTATAATATTAGTATAGGCTAGGTAGAAAATGACGATACTGTTCACTTGTAACTCAGTAACACAAACTCGTATCCACCTAGTTTGAATTTAGGTAGATATGTAAGTCATCGATTATTCGCTAGGACTTATCGCAAAGTATACGAATAAAGCCTTTCTATCTGTTATTAAAATAAGCGCGATTTTTTTTGGAAATAGATAAGAATGTAGGATAAAAGGCTTAGGTAATAATAGATATAATAATATATATAATAATAGATAAATAAGTAAAAGTTGATTATGAACATCGAGCGTAGACACAGATTTTGGAAACTAACTACCCCTTCAATTCCAAAACAACCTACTAAGAGTAGAAGCTTGGGAAAGTTGAGCAGAAAATAAGACAGTCAGCTCGTACATGCCTCAAATCAAAAGAGGACAAAGCTCAACCAATAGCCAATCTAAGCAGACCTCGGGATCCAACCTCAATATTTGAATACAATACGGAAGAGAAAGATTAAAAAGAAGTAATCGGACTAAGCTATAAGTAATCTGAGTGGATGAGCTGTGTTTCCCGGCTTTACTCGTTGCATACCCCATTAGGGGTAGAATTTTGAAAAATCCTTTCTTAGTAGGTGCGTACAATAAAAGGGGAGCTTATCCTCAAAAAGTCGGCTGAGCGTTAATGGGTCAGTAATTCATATGGCAATTTTATTATAATAGATTTAGACTAATAATGTAATAACCTGAACCCACAACTTACTTTAAATACAAATCCGAAATATTTGGTAGGTTCAAATTTGACTCGCTACTTTAGTGCAATCCGATTTAAATATGAGCCATCATCGGGCATTTCCCTTGACCCTCGAAATTGGCATGGCGCCAAATTCAATCAGCAATTTATTCTTTGTAATGGTTATTGTAACTCAAGAATTCTTAAACGATAACATCCATATTCGAGACTCGTATCATATGTTAAGTGATGCGAATACGAAACAATTTAATAAATTGATTTCTTGATTACGATTCTCTTTGGTAATTTTTAGATCTGGTATTCTCATCTCATAAAATGCCAGTTGAATAAAATGTTCTGTACAATGAATGATTTTAAGACATTTCTTTGTATTGCTGCGAGAAATAGTAGATAATGTAAAATGTCTGTGGCCCCGTGGCCAGTCCTTGTATGGGTGACCACGTCAACACTTTGAGACATTTTTTTACGAGCATTTCCGTGCTTCGGAAGGCACGATGGTCTCAGCAACATGACAGTCGTCAAGCCAATTTGAAGAAGTTATAAAAACATCAACTTAAGGGCCGTCACAATATGCCTTTACGTTGGCAGCGTATGTGTAGCGCAGCTTGTGTTGCAAACGTTAAGGCTGCAATGTTCGACCTTGACAAATCCTAAGGTAATTCGAACGATTGCAGCGTACGCTTTTGCCGGATTTCATTCGATTCTAATACATTATATTACTGTTATAAAATCTGAGGGGTATTAAGAAAAAATCTAGCCGTAGAATATTGTTCTAAAGACCTATATCTATTTTATGACAAGCCTTTATGAGAATTAAACTCATTTATTTAGATAAAAAAAGTACATTACTTGTTAAGATTTTTGCAATATTTCTCATTTATCGAGATCGATTTCGATCGAACAAAGTATTCCTAATCGTGTTTTGATACGTTAAAAAAGCAAGAGTATCGAATAAATTACAATAATATAGTTTTATCAGATCAAATCGAAGAATATTTCCTAGTATAAAGTTCACCCCAAGATGAGTCTCTTTTGAACATACAAGCCCTAATAGGCTACGGTAACCAAGCACATATTCGCATAAAAATATAGAGTATCAAAAAATTGTAGTAAATAGTACTTACGGCGACGTCAACCAGCGGTTCATCCTCGGGTGTGAGCGCAAGGGACGAACGGCGTCCAGCGCGCGCACCCGGCGACCCGCTCGAACTGCCTGCAACAAGCAACACCTCTACTCAATACAGGGTTACCACCAAAGTTTTCTTATGGTCTATTAGCTGATGCTCGGAGCTTCGCCCGCATGTAATTCTGTTCCGTTACCCGCTCCCCATAGGAACGTTTTTCCGAAATCGCCTATGTGTTATTCCAGACTATAATCTACCTCTGTTGGTGCTAAATTTCAGCTAGATCGGTTTGTTATGTTTGTTACTGAGTCATGCTCCAGCAGTATTATATGTCTATGACTCCAGCATGATTCAGTAACAAACATCCAAACATCTTCACAAAATTTCATATTTATATAAACGAGTATTAGTAGGCTATAGGATACAGACAATGGAATCAGTTTCCATTCTAAAGTAATTAACGTGCGGTGTAGCCCTACTTCAAGAGATCTTCCAGGTCTAACCAGTCCCATCTGCAAGTGGTGTCCCTGTTGTCTGGCTGTCGAGGTCATAGTGAAGAGAAGGAAAACTCAAAACAATTTAACCCTGTACCTACTCGTGTGGCTAGCGTGTCTGTAATACGAGTTTAGTTGTAAAGTTAAGTTTGTAATACGAGTACTGTGCCTACATTTAGCAGCAGAATGCGATCAGCTGATTTTATGTGGTTGCTAGGTACCTAGTTCATTTCAGAAGCAGCTACCATCACGCTTCCCAACAAATTCTATTTACAGATTTACTAGCTGACCCGCGCGCAACTTCGTTTGCGCCACATAAGAGAGAGAATTAGGTACCTGTTCCCGTCGCATGTACTCCCGTCGCGTTGCGTTTACTCCCGTAGCGTCTCGTCGTTAATATTCAATACTACGTGAGAGAGCGAGAGAGAGAGTGAGAGAGAGCTACTAAACCTACTTCAGAGAGAAAGGTTTCTCGTCGCGTGTATTCCCGTCGCATTATTTTTAAGAACAATTACGTTTATGAAAGAGGTATCCCGTGGCATTATTGTAGAAAAAAATTGATTGCCATTAAAATGGTTATTGTGCACCAACCCAAAGATAGACACATGCGATCGCGCAATTTTTTAAGAAGTTTTTTAAGAGAAACAATTTTGTAGTACATATTTTTTACATAACTATAAATATTTACGCAGCACACGCAACGAAGCTCTCAAAAGGAATAACTTTTCCCCCGTTTTTGAAACGTTTACTATTACTGCTCCGCTTCTATTCGTTGTAGCGTGATGCTATATAGCCTATGACACTCCACAATAACGTAGCTTTCTATTGGTGAAAGAATTTTTAAAATCGGTTCAGTAGATCCCGAGATTACCCCTTACAATTTAACAAATATACAAACACACAAACTTTACTTCTTTATAATATTATAGTATATATAGTATAGATTATAGACTAGCTGAACCCGCAACTTCGTTTAAGTCACATAAAGTGTATGAAAGGAAA
The DNA here is from genome assembly GCA_933228765.1 of Miltochrista miniata. Lineage (NCBI taxonomy): Eukaryota > Metazoa > Arthropoda > Insecta > Lepidoptera > Erebidae > Miltochrista > Miltochrista miniata. The sequence goes on from OW121765.1 coordinate 11,265,745, forward strand.
GGTATTTCTTCATCAGACTCATTAAGTAGCGTGTGAAACTGCCATGTTTGATTAAGTCTATTCTAAAACAATTCAATCCACGCCTTCGGCGCGGACTGAATATTATAAATAGCCTTAATCATTAAGCTCTTATATGATTAAGCCAACACGCCAGTTTAGATTTACCCATTTTTAGATTCATATGTCTGTGTATGATTCTTTAAAGTGACATAACTTTTTTATTTATAAACCGATTGACATGAAATAAACACTAAATGTTAAGTGGAGTAAACCTCAACGCAATAAAGAAAACCGCATTGCAATCGGTTAAGCGGTTACTGAGATTAGCGTGCGCAAACTTACAGACAAACAGATATACAGACATACAGACATACCTACAGACAAACAGACAAACATATCTAAAAATCATTGTTTTGGGTTCTTGTGCGTTCATAAAGCCCCCCTATAATTTTTTTACTTATTTATCTTCCATGTACAGACAGCGACCTGTTACTATTTTATTATATCTATGTATTATATTATACTCCTTTTTCGTTGCAAGTATTCAAAGGGATGGAGTGATTTTGAAGATTAAATGCACCGATTTTTGCTAGATTTTTTTTTACAATACTTTGCTGTTTAAAAATCTCACTAACCGCTTTCATATCGAACTGCTGGAAATATTCCAATATTTTTAGCCCGAAGTTAAAAAGGTTCTTTACTTTTTGCCTGAATCAGGAAAGTAAACACAAGGTAAGCGCAGAAAAAATCATGTCAATCGCTAAATGAAGTGAGGAACTCATTTTATCCCCGAAATTGAATTTCTTCTTCCATTTTTCTCTCAATTTCAAGCGTTTGTGCGCCATACGTTTACGTACGTGAGCGTTATATTAACATTTTTTTTTCAATTTCATTGTGTTAGAAATATGTTGTTGAAAATAATTATCTATTACTAGCTGACCCGCGCAACTTCGTTTGCGCCACATAAGAGAGAGAGAACCTGTTCCCGTCGCATTTACTCCCGTCGCGTTGCGTTTACTCCCGTAGCGTCTCGTCGTTAATATTCAATACTAAGTGAGAGAGAGAGAGAGAGAAAGGTTTCTCGTCGCGTGTATTCCCGTCGCATTATTTTTGAGAACAATTTCGTTTATGAAAAGAGGTATCCCGTGGCATTATTGTAGAAAAAAATTGATTGCCATTAAAATGGTTATTGTGAACCAACCCAAAGATAGACACATGCTATCGCGCAATTTTTATAGAACTTGTTTAAGAGAAACAATTTTGTAGTAGGTACATATTTTTTACATACCTAACTATAAATATTTACGCAGCACACGCAACGAAGCACTCAAAAGGAGTAACTTTTCCCCCGTTTTTGAAACATTTACTATTACTGCTCCGCTCCTATTCGTTGTAACGTGCTGCCATATACCCTATGACTCTCCACAATAGCGTAGCTTTCTATTGGTGAAAGAATTTTTCAGTAAGAGAAAATCGGTTCAGTAGATTCCGAGATTACCTCTTACAATTTAACAAATATACAAACACACAAACTTTACTTCTTTATAATATTAGTATAGAAGTATAGATTGTAGCTAGTTTTGTTAGCTTCGGTGGCATAGTGGTAGTATTGGTGACACCCTTCCGAGGGCTTACCCGGGACTCCCAGCCGTAGACATCGAGTGGTTTTCTTTCTTTTTGTTTTTTTTTACACCACTAAGGTAGCGGACAAGCATACGGCCGACCAGAAGGACTGGTGTACGCTTATGGACTTTTGCACACCGGTTTTAGTCCGTACCTAAGAGTCCGGCATGGCATCCATACAGGATTTCAACACGTAAAAATGGCAAATAAGAGTGTACGATAAACATTTCCAGGTTTCGATCCCGAGATATCAATTACGGCAGAGAGAAAGAGAGAGTTGATGACCCATGCTGCCCATGCATGCAGTATGCATAAGATTTTTGCATCATCATATTATTATCGTACATACAGTGACACCTTAATCGCCGAAGGGGTAGGCAGAGGCATTTCACCTTATAGTTTTATGTCCCACGTAATAGCCGCCCATAAGGCCTTCAACTTGACTTAACGATAGTCATTTTACTGACAACCGGGTCTCATTTCGAGTTTTCCTTCTCTACTCAAAGGATCGTTTCACGAAAGTGTTCCCTTAGTCGCCTCTTACGACATCCTCAGGATGAATTGTGGTGGCGACATTTTGTAAAATTTCTTGTTGCCACACGGGGCCCAGTCACCACTCGGGGCGGGAATCAGACCTTTTAATAGGAAAAAGTAAGCATTGATTTACTACCCGTTCGCTCTAACTTTGCCGCTGGCGTAGAGGGCGAACCCGAATTGTTAATTAGACGAAGTAAATTGACAGTAGCTAATGTCACTTCATCATAGAAAATACGCAACATTGTATGAAGAAGTGACATTAGTTGCTGTCAATTTACTTCGTCTAATTAAAAAAATCGACTTTAGTATGGGGCCGAGCGGCAAGGCTAGAGCGAACGAGCAGTAACAAGTTATCACTTAGTATTCTGCAACTTATCCAGGTACATTATGCCCATAATAATCAGATTCCAATCTCTATTCTAAAGGGCTTACGGTTGCGACATTATACCTATCACGATTGCTGGTTACCACGATACGCGTGGCCGAAGGTTTCGTAAGAACTACATACCCTAGTATGTTTATTAGCTATTGTATTGGTTTGGCATTCAAATGGCACTAGCTTGGCCTGTTTAGATGAGTCAGAAAGACAAAATAATAATTTGCTTAGTACAATTAATACATACATACATACATATGGTCACGCCTTTATCCCCGAAGGGGTAGGCAGAGGCATATTATATGCCCACATTTCACCTTTGTATAAATTGTCCCACGTAATAGGTGGTGAGCCGTATTGCCGTGTTTAAATGGACAGGCGCAGGTTGTGTCTGCCTGCTGTTGAAATAAAGCCTTCAACTTAGCTTAACGACTGCCATTTACTGGCAACCGGGACCAACGGCTTAACGTGCCTTCCGAAGCACGGAAACGCTCAAATAAATGTCACAAAGTGATCACATGGATGGTCACCCATCCATGGACCGGCCATAGTGAAAGTTGCTTACTGCAGTGATCGTTTACAGAACACTGAGTCCGCGGGGCACGAGCGTTTCGCAATCAATACATAATAATAAAATCGTAACATGTCACTGTCTGTAAGTACATTGAAGATTTATTACAAAAAAATTATAAGGGGGCTTTGTGAACGAAAAGACCCCAAAACAATGATTTTTAGAATTTTTGTCTGTTTGTCTGGACGTTTGTGCACGGTAATCTCTGCAACCGCTCAACCGATTGCAGTGCGGTTTTCTTTATTGCGTTGCGGTTTGTTCCATTTAGTGTTTCTTTCATGACAATCGGTTCATAAATAAAAAAGTTATATCAATCCAAAGATTCACATATAAAATGCAGCGTTTGAAGTCGCGGGCAACACTAGCTGTTCATTCTTTAAAAATACTACTTATTTCCAAAAGTCAGTACTGTAACGAAGTGCTTTGTTTACGTGAGGTAAAATCCTACATGGATAGGTACTATACCGGACTCCTAGATACCGACTAAACTACCTACTAACCTCACGTATCCCGCCTAAACAGCCTACGGTTGGGAGCCCCGGGAAAGCCCTCAGAAGGATACTCCAGGAACGTTGCAGCGCTAAACACTGTTCTTACGTAACGAGTAATTCTCTTTACGTGTTTTTTAACTTCTATAAAGTCTTCATCGTACTCACTTTTGGGTTTAGTAATTGCTTTCTTGGCCTCACTTTCTTATTCGCTAAGTGCCGTCTGCTTTTAATTCTATAATCTGTGGGTATATGTGATACAAAATATAGTGAAAATCGTAATCAAATTGATCTGAACTCCATTCCGCTAAAGATTTAGTTCACGTTTATCCCTTAAGATTTTTATCCCAGTCCGTGTTCCCCCACTTTTTTTTATTAATTCGAGGGAAATCCTTCATGGATGCTATGCCGCTCTCCTACCGACTAAAAAACCTCACCTATCCCCCAACAGCCTACGGTTGGGTGCCCCGGGAAAGCCCTCGGAAGGATACTCCAGAAACCGTGTTCCAACCCTAAATGCGGGTTAACACCCGATTTGCCACGTTGCGTTACGCCACAGATTGCATATAAAACTATGAAACTGTATTACTGATGCAAGGTTCATGAAGCCTAACGCCTACCGTACTGCTGATGGAATCAAGTTTTCTTTTTTCAAAACTCCATGGAGTATTTTGAAGCGTCTATTTTACTATCCCCAGCCGTGTCCCACCCTACTGTAAATCAACTATGCTTAAAAAAAAAAGCAAAGCTTTACGCCACAGATTGCATACAAAACTATGAAACAGTATCACTGAATACGAGCTACATGACGCCTACCGTACTGCCTGTAGAATAAAGTGTTCTTTTTTTGAACAATACATAGTGGAAGCAACAAAATATTCAAAAACGTACAGTCGCCTCACGGATAGAGTTCAATACGCTAGGCTGCACAAACTCCATGGAGTATTTTGAAGCATCTAATGCAGTTACCCCGCAATGAACTAATTGCATTGAGTGCCAAAAATCTGGTTTTCCTTTGTGTTACTTTGCTTTTTTATCTCAAAATGAAATTCATCTATTGTCGCATGTTGATTTATGTGATAGGTATAATGTTGAAATTAATATTGTTTGATTATAAAAATGTGTAAAATGACATTATAAACTCTTTATGTAGTGAAATTCAATTATAAACCGGGATTATTTTTTGGCAATAAGATCAGTGCTTTAGATTTATAATGTTAATTGCCGTCAGTAATGAAATCATGGGAAAGAGGTCCTTAAAAGTATTATGAATACCTAACACCCATATGATAATGTTACGGTAACTTTTACCTTTCGAGGATATGCATCTAGCATAACAATTCAGCTTTGGAATCCAATGATTTTTAAAGTCGTCTAATGAGTCCAATAATCGTTAAAATAAGGATAATTAGTAAAGACACAGACGGTGAACCGTACCGTATCTTTGTGACTTAGGCCAGTTTCACAGTACTAATAAAAGGGCGAATTCTGGTGAAGAAAAAAAAACTCGAAAATAAGATCTGAGTTCTATGCCGTTTGGCCAGCATGCTCTTAGGTCAATTCACGCACGCCCTCCCTCAGAATCGGAATCACACCCGAAAACCCTCCAAAGACGCGGGATAGCACCCGAACCACCCCCTAGGCGAGGCTGCAGTGGTAGCCGTATGTCAGTTGGGAGTCCTGGGACATCCTTCCAAGGGCTTACCCGGAGCTCCCAACGCGTTACGTGAGGTTTTTTAGTCGGTAGGAGTTCGGCATAACATCCATTAAGGATTTTCCCTCACGTTAAAAAAATTCAATTCACTCTCCCAAAATGAAATTGGGAGAGGCCTACGTCCACTAATTATGGACTGCGATACTCTAGAATTAGAATAGAATAGAATATTTTAATGATTACTTTTTTACAAAATAAATTTCATTAGTAAACAAACAAAAGTGTCTCTCTGTGGTCTACATGAGTTACTAAATAAAAAATTTTGATTGATTGTTAAAAAGACACATATTACATTAATCTCTTTAGTTATCCTCGATTTTAGCTAAGAATGAGCAATGAGTACCCATGTCCGAAAATCAGTAGCCGAAATTAACACTAAAAAGTGAAGGTTATTGCAAAGGAGCAATGCACTTGTCCTGCAAAAATTCGGACTTCGATTCGAATTTCGAGTGATCTGTTTATCGGTAATATAAATAATAAATAAATAATTTATAATTTATTCTATCCAGTGTAGCTATATCCTTGGTAGAACCAGTATACCCTCAGTTTACGAGATACAATCTACAATTTACTGTCAAATACACCGATTCCGAAAATGGTAGTATTCTTGGAAAGTTGTTCATAAATTTGGAATTTTTGCATTTCTTCATTCGACTGACTGACTTTAATTGTGCTAATTATTTATTGCTTAAACTTTAATGTGTCTCTTTTTGGATTGAAGGTATGTTTGTTTAAATCTTAATGAAATTATTCTACAGATCAAAGTTAATTAGAAAACGTTTATCGTAAATTATAACACAGTAGATACTATGATTACAAATTCTACAATGATTATAACAGAAGATGTTATAATCATGAGAATCAGTGTTCTGCGTTTTTTAGCCGTTAAATTCACATAAGTTTATTTTTCGTAAAAAATACAAAACTTCTAGGTACATGCAGAAGAGAAAAATTTGTTGAAAAATAAAATAGCCGTAAGCTGTTAGTAAGTTCAAATATAATTCATGTTCTTTGTTCAAAGTTTGACTCCAGCAAAGTGGCAAATACCTTACGGTACTTGGGCTTTCTGTGGAGTTTGGGAAGTAACAAAAAACCCGCGTTAAATAAAAGACATAATAATAAGAGCTTACAGGTATGTAAAGATATAATAGGGGTTCGAATTTTCTCTCATGTCCTTACAACGTGATTCTCTGGCTTATTATTTAAATTTTTTTTTTTTTTATCAAAATAATTCAAGATTTATGTACGTACAATGTTTTAAGGATAACTGTCCAGGTTGAAAATAAATTTATGCTTAATTCCTAATTTGAAATTTAAATATTCACCGTTATCCGTTTCATCACTACCGCGTCTCTGGAGCCACTTCTGCACCAACTCGATGCTGGCCTCTTCACCAGCCAACATCTTTATTAAATCTAACACCACATTGCAAATTAATCACCGTTTTACACAAAAACAATAGTTTTATAACACTTCCTTTTTACAAATTTTCAACGTAAACACACACTATTTTAAAAACAAACGAGATCCAACATTTGATACAAAACTTTTTACGTAAATATTAAAAATGCAAAACACTGGCCGAAAGCAATGACAGCACTTTGCCGCGTTCGAAAATCGAATTAATTATTATGACGAACATCGATAGGCGAGGAGTGTAAACAGCGAGTAGATGAAACAAATTTAATTTGGTTTTACTTTGAATAATTTTGTTATATTTTCAACCTTATTGCTTTTTAATAAGAACCGATAATATTTTGCTAGTGGCTATAGGTATTGCGGTTTCGTGGTGTAGAGTTTGTAGAGCGCACAAGCGGTCGGTTAGGTAATGGCCGTCAAGTCGAGACAGTTGATCAGAGAAGGGGGGTGAATGTAGGGCGAATGTGGTCTGAGTATATTAACCCACTGGAAGGGATATGGTGTTGATAGCCTGTTGATGGAAGTATTATTTTGCAGTTTCATGTGGTAGGTAAATATTTGTGGCAGTAACTTTATTATGTTCTTGTTGCAAATAATTTGCTCTTACACTCTACTATAGAATGAGGATCAGTAAAGGTATAGCAAATTCCAAAAAAAATGTATCCTCGTTATTCTCTAGGACATCAGAATGATATATCTTTTTGAATTACTGTTTTGTTTAAGTACATTGTAAATTTGTAATCAATAATATTGTTCAAAAGTTAAGAAAATAATTCATTAAAATAATGATTTTATTTACTTTTGTACAAAAGCAAGTAAAATTTCCAAATGTATTGTTCCCTTAGATCATCTAACCACAGGATGCGCCTTACTTAATCATTGTTTTCTGCCATTGCACATGACCATTTGGTCTTTTGGCTTTATAAAAAGCACTGTACATCAGTACATCATTTTATATGATTAAACTAGTAGGTACATTTTATTGTAGTTGACTGTACAATAAAAATTAACACACAACAGCCATTACGCGTTTGTCGATTAATACATTTTTAAATGCAATGAAATTTTATATGTCTTTGTGTTTCCCCCTTCACTTGTATAAAAACTGGCAGAATATTTTTGTATGCGGTGGTTCGCAAAGGCTAGTCCCGTGATATATGGTCTAAGATTGTTCCAGATGTACAAAAGCAAGTAAGAATTCCTAAGAGTAAAAAGTTTCTATACCTACAGCTAAACCGCTTCGGGTTATACCTACCTATTCTTTTTCCAATTAAAAAAAATGTTATAGGTAGGAACTCCAAACTCCATATTATTATGAAAACCAAATGAAGCGAAAGAAAGATAGACTTCATACGCGTGTTCGGTTTTTTAAATTAAGACAAAATATCCATCTCTTAATAGAGCAATAAAGAGATCTTTTGAGAGATAGTTAAAACCTTATTTTGACAGGGCTTGTAAAAACAAGATATTCTAGTCCATATGTAGGTTTTGCATTGCTGCTTCGAGGAGATTACGATCAAAATTATTCATTACGAGTATATGTTTTTCTCACTTAGAGGTTATAAGATATCAATTGCGTAATCGTATTTAGTAATTTATGAGTAGCGGTATGTTTGTATGCTTTTGCCTTAGTAAATCTAAAACAACTTTCACGAGCAAGTTACATCGTTCTAATAAACGATATGTTTCTCTATTAGCGTCGAACGTAATAATCTCGTCTTATAAACTATTAAGTAAGTACTAATACTTAAAGAATCATTAAACTTATGAGGACGCAAAGTTTCACCTGTACTATAGAATAGGTACTACTGGGTAGTCCACGGCAGGCTGGCTGACTTATTGATTGTACCTAATGTGATTTTTGTGTTCCAAAGTTTTTAACCATGATTTATGAAGATCTGTAATGGGGAGTTTGGGTGGGAACTAGAAAAAATGGCAAGATTTCGCCATTATTTTTAAAACGACGTTTCTGGGTTTAAAAAGTTAACTTGGTTGTCATAATAGTAGTAATAGTCATAAAGCAACGCCAACAATAAAAGTCACATATCTTGTCGCTCTTTGAAGATAAGTACTAATTACAAAGTTTATTGTTCAAATTATCATTCAATATATCATTTCCGAAGATTCAATTTATCAAAATATGAACATTCTTCTTATGGTTCAGCCTACCGCATCGCCAATCTAAGGCATGAATGGAAATCCATATTTATACCAAGTTGAGTCATGAATAAAAGCTGTGAATAATGATTTGCGCAACGTCAGGCGTACTCAATTTTCCCGCCATTGTGTGAAGCGAAGCAAGATAACTAGTACGCAACCCGGCTGCCTGCCATTTTCCAAGCTAATTTCTCACAGCAGATAACACAGGCCAGGTAATGCATTTATATTAGATATGCATGCACGGATTACAGGGTACTCGGAAACTGTGACGAGCTTGAAGCTTTGTTTGTGATTTGAAATCTTTTGAAATATTACCTGCTGCCAAATAGGAAAGTCGACTAATTTTTTGAATGCAATGCAGTTTTTTTTTATATTTAGCTCGCCAAATTGAAGTCGCCACCAGCCTGATGGAAAGCCGTGGCGCATCTAGCGATTGAGGGCAACTTCTGACAGTGGTCCTCAAGGTGTAGTAGAGATCTCACATTGTTAAATGGAAGTGTTTTTTGTATGTAGTGCTAGGAATTTTGCCAATTCAATAATATACTCTGCTGCGAGCGCAGCTTGATGGCTGTGTGGGACTCCTAGTTTCAGGAAGAGGGCAGACTAAAACACCACAGCATTGTTCTGTTTTGTCTCCACCGGGTCGTAGTTAATACAGCAGGAGACCATGACCACTGTTGAGAGAATAGACTTCGAATGAGCAATTATTTCTTTCTTCTGGCAACATTTCGATTCAGCATTTGCATATTAAAACTTATATGTTATTTTTTTTCTTTTTAATTGTGTTATTTCAAGACTGGTACATCTAGTATATCGTAAACGTATATCATCGTGACTAGAGTATTGCGTCCAAATAGGATTGCGTTTGTCATTACAAGCGCAACAAGTCCGCTTAGCCGCCCATTGTTCGAACCAGTTCAACGTTTATGCATTATCGATGTATAGTTTAGACTCGCCTTTATATTATAATAATCTCTATGTTACTTGTAAAAAATATGGGCTAGGCTTGTGATGTGTTAACCTTTTCCAGTTCTACCCATTTAGTAGGAAGATTGTTTCAGTTATGATCGCTGATCAAGATAAATTCGGCTCTATGACTCTCAGTGCTGCACTTCTGCAATGTTTCCTTTTAGAAACATGAGCTGAGTGAAGAATTTAAGGTAGGTGCCGTTCTGTGCCCAAAAATTTTTTCCACACCATTAAGTATGTTCATCAGTTGTAGATTACTAGCTAATTTGTGCACTGTGTAAAAAATGTGTAGCAAGTAAAATGTACCTACATAAAAGGCCGCATGTCTTTTTTTTTCATTATATGTGTGGAAACATAGAAGCTATACCGAACTCCTATCGGCTAAAACCACATGGTGTCCTACAACTGCCGAGAGACCCGGGTTAGCCTTCCATAGGATGTCCCAGGGTTTCCGGCAGTATCTTTCCTCTACAGATTGCATTATTCAACTGATTTTCATGAAGCTTTGTACAAGTACACATGATCATCATTGTTCAAGCGAATATATCACTTGATTTCTTAGCCTTTGTATAAGGGTATAGGGTTCTCCTTCATAGCTTTGCGAGATGGTACATTCTGGAGGTATCTCGAAAGTATAAATTTCATCTGTTTAAAATTGGATTGTATTTACGATTTTCGAGAGATTTAGAACAACTTTATGCAAGTGAAATTTTTTAATCAAGATCTCATTTGGGGTTATTGAAACCCCTTCAGCCACTTCGGTAACTATATGGTTCATAACCAGCTACGAAACAGTATTTTTTTTCACTGTTCTGTAACCAGTTACTAAGAAACACCCCTTCAGACACTTTGGTAACTTTATGGTTCATAACCAGCTACGAATAACTAGGTAGAGTACGTATCTTAAATTATTAGAGTCTGGGTGTTTCTATGTATAATATGTATGTATTTAAAAGTATATAAGTGTTAATATCCGTGGTCTGATACCCATAACACAAGCAGGTTATTCCTAGCTTACTTTGGGATCAGATAGCGTTGGGTGAAATGTCCGTGAATATTTATTTATTTATTTATTTATTATCATCGTTATATGATTTTTTCATGTCTTCCTTGATATTTTATCGTAAGCAAAACAGGAACTCGAAGAGTTACTATAGCGTCAACAAAATAAGTCGTTTCAACAATATACATCTTCCTTTTATAAAATAAAATGTATTTCAAAAAGTAAACTTATGTGTGTATTGTACCGAAACGTTTACATGGCTTTTTGCCGACTTTAAGCCACAAGCAGCGATGCAAACAATTCTACTGAAACGTTCGCCCATCGTAGTGCACTTTACGAAATAAGAGATTAATTAGGAGAGTTTCCACTGTGTTTAATTAAACCTTCCTGTTCTACGTCAGTCGGAATTCACAGGTTAATTTCTGAGTCGAAGTACGCACGTGCTACATAGTTTGAATGTGTAAGCTCTTTGATTACGTACAATTATACTTACCTATACGTTCATACATAGGTACATAATGTCTCACTTTCATCTCTGGTTCCATTCACCCTATAGATTTTGTCCCACGAATAAGTGGTGAAACTATTGCCGTGTTGAAATGGAGTGGCGCAGATTGTGACGATCCATTTTTTTTAACGTGAGGGAAAATCCTACCGACTAAAAACGACACGTTTCCTACCTAATGCCTACGGTTGGGAGCCCCGGGTAGGCCCTCGGAAGAATGACTCCAGGACTCCCAAAAGACCCCAGGACTCCCAACAGACCCCAGGACTCCCAAAAGACCCCAGGACTCCCAACAGACCCCAGGACTCCCAACAGACCCCAGGACTCCCAACAGACCCCAGGACTCTCAACAGACCCCAGGACTCCCAACAGACCCCAGGACTCCCTACAGACCCCACGACTCCCAACAGACCCCAGGACTCTCTACAGACCCCAGGGCTCCCAACAGACCCCAGGACTCCCTACAGACCCTAGGACTCCCTACAGACCCCAGGGCTCCCAACAGACCCCAGGACTCCCTACAGACCCTAGGACTCCCAACAGACCCCAGGACTCCCTACAGACCCCACGACTCCCAACAGACCCTAGGACTCCCAACAGACCCCAGGACTCCCAAAAGACCCCAGGACTCCCAACAGACCGCAGGACTCCCTACAGACCCCACGACTCCCAACAGACCCTTGGACTCCCTACAGACCCCAGGGCTCCCAACAGACCCCAGGACTCCCTACAAACCCTAGGACTCCCAACAGACCCCAGGACTCCCAACAGACCCCAGGACTCCCTACAGACCCCACGACTCCCAACAGACCCTAGGACTCCCTACAGACCCCAGGGCTCCCAACAGACCTCAGGACTCCCTACAGACCCTAGGACTCCCAACAGACCCCAGGACTCCAAACAGTTCATATTAGACTTTCAACTTAACCCAACAACTGTCATATTGCCGACAACCGGTACCTGCTCCTTATAGGTCCTCCACATTCACACGAGAATCTCGCCGAGAACTTCTATTGGATCCGCATTCAGCGAACAAGGCGAGAACTTGAGAATCATATCCATATTCACGTTTCTCGTGCTTTTCTGGTGTTCTCGCGAGATTCTCAGGTGAATGTGGAGCGCCCATTAACGTGCCATCTGTAACATGGATACGCTCTCAAATGAAATGTCGGAAAGTGGTCACCCTTCCGAAAACAAGGCAAAGCGAAAGTTGCTTACTGCAGTGATCGTTAACAGGACACTGAGACAGCGGGGCTACAATCACACAATAGATTTATACTATTACAGTATTACCTAGACTCAGGCGTCTCAATTATTTACGCTCAATCTGAAGCCATTGAACCAAGAAATCTGATATTTCTAGAAAAAAATCCTTTGTGATATAGTATACATACATACATACATACATAACATCACGCCTGTTTCCCAACGGGGTAGGCAGAGACTATGGCTTTCCACTTGCTACGATCCTGGCAAACAACTTTCGCTTCTTCAACTTTCATAAGTGTCTTCATACATGCTCTTCGGTTAAGGGTACTCTTGACCTGGCCTTTTCTCAGAAGATTGTCGATTTTATCGACTTGAGTATGCCGAGGTCGACCTCTACCAGTTTGCCCATTCACTCTCGCCTCATAAATCTGTTTCGTCAGCCTATTTCCATCCATTCTCTCCACATGTCCAAACCATCTGAGCATCCCTTTTTCTATCTTAGTCACTACATCTTCTGTCATGCCGCAATGTTCCCTTATCACACTATTATTTACTTTATCCATCAATGTCACTCCAGCTATACTTCGCAAACTTCTCATTTCCACTGCATTAATTTTACATTTACATTTTTGATATAGTATAGTGGAAGAATATAAAATCACGTTGGCGTCAGTTACTTACAGAATGAGATAATGCTAGATATCTGATTAAATACTTTCATATTTTCTTTGACATAACAAAATATTCCGACAGATGGGCAGCTGCTATTCATTATGATTTTATACTACTAAGGTGGTAGACAAGCTTACGGCCCACCTGATTCTTGATGGTTGGTTACCGTAGCCTATAGATGTTTTGCAACCTTAGCGGGGCTACACACGCGTTCAGACCCAGGCGCAGGTTGTGATGAGTGTGACGATCCACTGTTAAAAATTTTCAAGCCACTATAAGGCCTTCAACTTGGCTTCATGATTGTCATGTAAAAATAATGTATTTATTGTTAAAAATTACAGAGAAACATAATTATTACATATCTATATTTACATTATTACTATCTAAACTAAACCTAAATAAGGCCCCCGTGGCATTGTGCCCAAAAGACTAGCAGCATTCCCCCTTTGAATAGCAATGCCTATTCGTTGAGCGAGAAAACTGCCAGCCCTTGGGTCACCAGTTGACTCCACAAGGCGCTTTTTCAAATTCTTGAAAAATTTTTGCGCATTGGGACCCCATGGACCTAGGGTCTCGACACCGTTATTATAACAGACCAACGACTTAAAGTGCACGGAATCGCTCACAAACAAATGCCATGTTTAATTCACCCATTCAAGGACCGGCCATATTAAAAGTTAACTTACTGCAGTGATCTTTTATAGAAAACACTGAGACCGAGTCGCCACGAGCGCTTCAAATTAGAGTAAACTACATAATATTATTACTTATTTTCCCACCACGGCACCACAGTTTACTGTTCCGAGTTAAGCCGCTTTATTAATGGTCGCTCAGCTCGCGGTAGAAACCAGCCTTTACACTAAGCTACGACCAACCAGCTGCTGAAATAATACTGATAATACCGTTGGTAGTATAAAAAGCTGAATATAAATATACTCAGATACATTTTAGTAAATGTTATATATGTGTTATAGGCACAGCAATGCAAATACAAATATTAGCTCTGGGCGGCCAGACAAATTCCCGCTTGCAAATATTTGTGCTTGCGACCCCTCGCGTTGCAATAATGCTCGACAAAATACTATCTACGGTCTACGTAGAACCACATTATTACCTGAATGTTGCAATATAACATTTTAGCCCCAAGGGGTAAAAATGGGCTATTACAGAAACTTCGCTGTCCGTCCGTCTGTTTGTCACCAGGTTGTATCACATGAACCGTGATAGCTAGCTGAAATTTTCAAAGATTATGGATTATGTATTTCTTACATTTACTTTACTTTCTTTCTTCCTTACATTCTAACATTAGGATATACAGACTGCCTCTGTGGCGCAGTCGGTAGTGATAACGCCTGCTGCGCTGGAGGTCGTGGGTTCGATTCCCACCGGAGACAAATATTTGTGTGACCCATAAATGTTTGTCTCAAGAGTTTGGGTGTTTCTATGTATAATATGTATGTATTTAAAATTATATAAGTATTAATATCCGTGGTCTGATATCCATAACACAAGCAGGTTATTCCTAGCTTACTTTGGGATCAGATAGCGTTGTGTGAGAGGTCCGTGAATATTTATTTTATTTTATTTATTTATGTATTTCTGTTGCCGCCACAACAAATGCTAAGGCAAAAAAAATTAAGTAAATGGGACTCCCATACAATAAAGATTTTTTTTTGCCGTTTTTGATACGGAGCTCTCTCTCTCTGTGCGAATTCAACTTGTACTTGGCCTGTTTTTGCGTTTAACAAAGTAAATATGACTTACCCCTTCGAAGAAATATACGTGATAGCATCCTCTTATGTATATCAAGTGACATGAAATGAAGTACAGTAAAATATCTCTCATATCACAGCTTCATTCAAGAACAGTCTTCGATCATGTCACACGCATGTAAAACTACAGTAAGTGCCGGGTGTATTATATCTAAGTAATAATACACAAAATTAGCACAAGGTTGACACTTATCACTATCACACACAGACTACTTGCTCTGCTAACGCCTACATCACGAGAACGATTGTCCTATACGTAGAACAATACGAACATATTATACGTGTGGTGTATATTGATTCCTTTTAATATTGTGTACCAATAACCTACCTTCCATTAATGAATGAAGAGTGTGTATGTCTCCGCCACCATGATGTGAGAAAAAGGGATATCGGATAATGAACAAGAGGTATACAGGGTGGAATTTAAAGACGGTAGTTGGAGGTAAAGTACCCTTAATATTGATAATGGCAAGTTTTGCTGATAGGAAATATTCCTTTATTTACAAAAGGGTAGGTACATTACCTCCAACTACCGTCTTTAAATTCCACTCTGTATACAGGCTCTTCCTTGTTCTAGAGAAGATGTATAGTAGGTATGCTGCTAGAGCTAAGGTGGATATGCATTAAACAATCAACTTTGGTAACGCATCCTTCACAATAATTAGAAAATTTCTCTGAAAATACAGTGGACTACGTTCATTTACAACGGGAGCGCGTGCACAGACCCACGTTTACAGAACTGCAAAGAGTTTACACCAAAAAAGACGAACCAGAGTTGAAAATACACCCGACGACCATAGGGGGTTTCTTTCCAATGGTTTATTTTATGTTGTCAAGTTCACGATTTAAGTCCCAGGCATGTGCAATTGTGCAGTTCTCAAGGTATCCTAATTTCCAGACAGTTGTCAGGGTTCTTTCTAATACACTGAACAAGAGACTGCTCTTAGTATTTTCAATTGACGAAATTATTTGTGTACTTATTTGCTCTGAATTAGCAACTGTACCCTCATACTCACTACTTCCAAACACTTACTTCTGGACGATTCCGCAAATAGGTAGTGATTGGATGATTATGCAGGTTGATACTAAACAAAGAGTGACGGAAAAACCTCAAGTGGGTCGAAATAGGTAGTTACATTCCATCTTAAAACAAATACTGATAAGTAAATAGGCAAGTGACGTGATATTTGATACCTGTCGTTTATTTTTTCATCTGTTTTTTTTTGTACACATATCACAGTGTGACGTCAAATTCTGTTATCTCTGATATCACGTATACGAGGACAGAACGCCCGAGACTTCGTAAGACACCTAATTCTTAGGACTCCATGGATTCACAGTGCGGGTGTAGGGTTCATAGCGTGGTATACGAGGAGAGGGGAACACTGTATCGGTGTCTGGCACTTGCGACCAAGAAATAGATTTAGGTTGGCCACCTTGTGATGAAGGGGAAAGCGAGGACTCCAACTGCTTAAGAACGCTCATGAACAATCAACAATCTGGAGAGACAATCAAAGTTAGTACGGTAGTACTTGCATAAATAGTGTTTCGTATGAAGTTCCTAATACTATTATGCATCTGGAGGGTAAGAATACCGATTACCTATCCGCCCTACATTCTTTTACTTGAGAAGTTAGATTCATCATTCGTTCGTTACTTAGTTGAGGTTATACTTGACAGTTGCTCGTAAGAATTGACTAGGTATTGATTGTGTATCCGTCCCATCCTATCCCCCTTCCACAGTTTTTGATTGAAAATGGTAAAAAGACTTTTTTTTACCGACCTCACTCAATGAGCGTGGTCGATCATCTTTCTATCCATTGCTTTAGATTGAAAACGGCAAAAATGTCATTTATATATTTATCGGTTTTCTAATAAAATTCCAAAAAGAAAAATCATTTTTAGATATGACAAAATCAATACATGACTATAAAACAGCAACGAGGTCATAAAAGTAAGTCACAGATAAAGCCGCGGGACATAATTTGTACTTAATAACTTAAGTGCAGACTTGCTTGTATTATATCAACTTAATTTATGATTTTATAATCAAGTATCTCATAGAATAATAAATAACAGATTTATGTCCGGTTTCCACCTCGAGCTAAGCGAGCACATTAATGAATCCGCTCCCGCGTTTTTCCGCCACCGCAATGCAGTTTACTGTTGTATACATACATACATATGAACGCCTTTATCCCCGAAGGGGTAGGCAGAGGCATATTATTAACGAAATTATTTGTGTACTTATTTGCTCCGAATTGGCAACTGTACCCTAAAGAATATAAATTATAAATTCTAAAAAGGTGAAATGTGGGCATATAATATGCCTCTGTCTACTGTTGTATATATTGAAAAACTACACTTGCACTGTTCTACAAAATTTATTATTGTAATACCATACCGGTTTTGTCCTACGAAATTCTCAAAGGCTATCTAGATGATTATTCTACTGTTGTGCGTATAGCGGATTCTTTACTTTGGGAGTCCTAGGGTATCCTTCCGAAGGCTTATCCGGGGCTCCAACATTAGGCTGTTAGGTAGGATACGTGTGGTTTTTAGTCGTTAGGAGTCCGGCATAGCATCCATGTAGGATTTTCCTCACGTTAAAAAAAAAGTGAATTCATTAATGGGCACGCTCAGCTCGCAGCGGAAACCGGGCTTTAGAGTGTAATGTTGATTGGTCTAGTGATTACAGAACCCCACGGCGATAATCCGACTAGTTGTACCTAATTGTGTAAGCAGCATAAATTAATTAAAGTTGAAAACTATCATTATGCTGCAATCGTTGAAGAGGCAAAAAGTTCATGCCTCAAGCTGTTACACGATAATTTCATAAACGTGTGTTAAGTATTATAATTATTTAGCTGCAATACCATAAAGTAGGTGGTGATTTTAATTAGAAATTACTAGCTGTCCTCTAACCTTACCTTCATTAATCTCATTCTCATTTGAATTACTATGTTGATTATTAGGCTGGAGAGGTGACACGGTGCTTTCTCCTACCGGTTGTCACAGATACTTACGGGCACGGAAGCTTCGGTAAGTATCTGCGGCGAATACCCCGGAAAACCACGGCCGAGTGCCAGCACTGCGAGGAGCGCAGCGAGGACGCAGCGCTCCAAACATTAGTGGAGTGCACGGCGAGGGCGCAACAGCACCAGGTACTCGTGGCGTCTTGACGTGGACACACTCTCGCTGGAGACCATGGTGCGGACCATGATCTCCAGCGGGAGTAAGTGGGATTGCGCTGCCTCTTTCTGCGAGCAGGTCATGCTCGTGAAAGAGACGGCGTGGAAGGAGCGGGACAGAACTCTCCCACCCTAGTTCCACAGTCGGCGACGGGGGCGCCGCCAACGTGTCTTCGCCCAAGACTATCGGCCTCCATGACCGGGGGCCTGAGGACGGTGAGGGTCACCGTCATTACTGAAGTAGGCCCTAGACGATAGCGTGACGTGAGGGAATCACGCACGCCCCCCTAAGAAGCGGGATGACACCCGAAAACCCTCCTAAGACGCGGGATAGCACCCGAACCCTCCCCTAGACGAGGCCGCAGTGGTAGCCGTAGGTCTGTTGGGAGTCCTGGGATATCCTTCCGAGGGCTTACCCGGTGCTCCCAAACGTAGTATTATGTAAACTTTTCTTTCATTCCGATGTAAATGTTTTGGTCATTTCGAACTAACTTCCTCTTGTATTTATTGTTTTAGTATAGGTTTGTTATGTATATGTATTTACATATATATGTTTATAATATGTATTTATGAATCTATATATATAAAAATCAATGCCACTTTTCGTTGTAATTTTATAACTCAAGAACGGGCTCACCTATCCAAACCAAATTTTTAGGCTTTGTTCAGACTATTTAGTAGATGGTTTATGTGAAGTTTGCAAAAAATCGCCGAGCGGTTCTTCATTTATCACGCAAACGAAGTTGCGCGGGTCAGCTAGTATTGTATATATCTTGAGTAGGTATTTATGTATACAGTATCTATTATATTGGTTTGTGTATGTTTACTTTATTTTGAACTGAGTTTACTAACACACTTCTACCTTTAACATACTTCTTTCTTCAAGCTATCCTTTCGCCGGACTGCTGGAAGAAATTTCTTTTTTTTTAGAAATAAGCAGTACCATTGTACTTATTTAACTTTTTCGTATTTACCTGTGAAAACATTGTGTGTACATAAATGTTAAATAAATAAATAAGTAGGCTGTTGGGCAGGATATGTGAGGTTTTTAAGTCGGTAGGAGTCCGGCATAGCATCAATAAGGATTTTCCCTCACTTTAAAAAAAACGGTGGTTATAAGGATTTGCTTTGAATTTGCTGCAAGCAGCAGTTATGGTTAGTCGTTTTATTTTTGTGTTCCTGCAAAAGCACCTGCTGAGTTTTTTCGTCCGTAGCCAACAGGAAATGTCGCTGTGGACTGGATCCCTGTCATATGGACCCCTTAATCAATTGATCAGTCTGTAGCAATCCATTGTCAAACTAGGCGAAATAACAATACTTAAGTTATTTTTTATCTAGGGAATACGTTCTCATGGGAAGCGAGAATGAGCTTGGTTATAATAACGGGATGTTTCCGATATTTTTTTGGTGACCATGAACGTTTAAATACGTATACAAAGCCAGTTACTATAAAAACATTACCAGTGTAGTTAAACTATAATTAAAAGACGATATTTACACAAACATTGCAGAATTACCGTTCTAATAAGTACGTGGCACGACATTCTGACGTCAGTCCTGAATAAATACGTAACTAGCAGAAACGTATGTCAACTTTACTGAGGGACAGAGTACTCGTATTGCTGACTTTGGCCAATTAGCTTCTAAGAATAGAACTGACCTTTGATACTTGTTTACCGTTACAGGTATATTGGTTTAATTTGAGCGTAAACTACACATAAATAGCGATAGATACATATTTAAGCTATATTCACTACTGGCTGTTGCCCGCGACTTCGTACGCGTGAAAATTATGTTATAATGACAATTTGATTGCTCTCTGCTTAGCCCCTAGGATATGTAGCGTGATAATATATAGCCTATTTAAAGACCCTACCGCTAGTTAATATTTGTGCAAAATTGGAATCAAATTAGTAGAGTACTTTTCGAGATCCTTCCGGACAAAACCAAGCAAACAGACAAAAAATATTCTAACTATATTTTCGGCTTCGGTATCTTATGTTGAACACCCAGCGAGTATTGTTTTTAAATATTTTCAATGTACAGTTTTCACTTTTCTATCATTTTATTATACGTATATAGATGTTTTAAGTCATTCTTAAATCATAAATCGCTTCCTACAAGACACACCTATGTAGTACATACATTCAATATCTCAGAACAACAAATACCTACCATGTGTCAAAACTCGTTTAATACGAAAAGTGAATCCTATTACTACCACAAACTAAACTAAGAATTTGTTATAATTAACTGTAAAGCTAACGACTGTTCCTATGAAAATACTGCAGCAACGTTGAACTCGCTAGAATGTAGAGTTAATTATTATTTAAAGCACAACTGGCAGTACAAATTAATAAGTTTATAGCATTCTACCTGCGGGCACGCTGAACCAACTAAGCTTATAAGCGGAAAAGCGATGCTTTGTGATACGTCTAAGTAAATAAGTAAGTTTGATTCGCTTGATGATAAGCAATTACTTTGCTTGTTTGCAGTTTATTAATATAATTACTAGATGAATATCATAATTTCATAATAATTTTTATAATTCATTTATTCGTAACAAAATATTTTTTCACTTCTTATGCTCGTAAAGTTCTTGTTTATGCTGGGTGTATGCGGACTAAAACAACATTTTATGCTCTAGTGCATAAAGTACTTTTTCTTCTTCTAAAACAATATGGCCATACTAGACCGTAGAGACTGTACCATGAAGATCGTGTTACTCTATGAACCAAACATAATAAAACGCTATTAAATAACTTGTTTTTTTTTGTTACATTTAATTTGTACTTTCTGTGTTCTATAGAAATTAAGAAACATTAAAAATCAAATAGTAATATGAGTGAAAAAGTATTATAAAATGAACTTATGATTAGGCAGTATAGGTCTCGTTACCCATGCCTAATGCTTCATGTAGAATGATTAAAAAAAGAAAAATAATTAAAAAGATATATACAGGGTGTGGCGTAAATAGTGGTCCAACCGTCAGGGTGTGATAGACCAGGTGCCCCACTATAACATACTACAATATCAGCCAAATTTACCCAAGGGTCTCAGAAAAAAATAACTTTTTTTGAAAAATCGTCCCTTTTTTGTAAAGTTGCCTGTAGATTATAGGAAAACCGCTATTTCTGATTTCTGTTTTTTCTCTCTTAAAGCTAAATACATAAGCTATCAAAAAATAATATTGTTAATAGAATTCCACAACAAACGTTTGAAATAAATATAAGTTCATCTCAATTTTCTCTCTAATTTTCAGGTATCATGAAAATTGTTCAACGTTTTTTATAAAAAATATGTACTACACTGATGCTACCCAAACGTTTAAAAATATGCTTATGTAATACTGATTTCAAAATGATACCATGTAAGGATTTCGCATAAACAGAAACTAGTAATTTTTACTGTTAAAGTTCAAAACGGGTTAAGAAAAATTACCAAAATCAACTTACATGCATCACACTTATAATGTTTTTTTCATAGTAATAGTTCATAGTCGACATTATTATTATTTATTTAAAATCTTATAACCTAGATAGCGCCCGCGGCTCCACCCGCGTGGGATTTTGTAACTATTCTCGCTTTTATTTATTTTCTATCTGAAATTCTGTTCCCATTCCATGACAAATTCCTAGCGCGTGGAACTGCGGGCGCCATCACGGTTATGATTTTTTTAAACTATCGCAGTTTTTAACACTTCACGCGGAATACTATTTACTTACATTCACCGACGTTTCGGGCGTTCAACCGCGACCTTGATGTTGCCTGCGGTTTCACCCGCGATGAATTTTGTTACTATTCCCACTTCCGGTGGGATCATAAAAGCGAGAATAGTTACAAAATCCCACGCGGGTGGAGCCGCGGGCGCTATCTAGGTTATAAGATTTTAAATAAATAATAATAATGTCGACTATGAACTATTACTATGAAAAAAAACGTTATAAGTGTGATGTATGTAAGTTGATTTTGGTCATTTTTCTTAACCCGTTTTGAACTTTAACAGTAAAAAATACTAGTTTCTGTTTATGCGAAATCCTTTCATGGTATCATTTTGAAATCAATATTACATAAGCTTATTTTTAAACGTTTGGATAGCATCAGTGTAGTACATATTTTTTATAAAAAACGTTGAACAATTTTCATGATACCTGAAAATTAGAGAGAAAATTGAGATGAACTTATATTTATTTCAAACGTTTGCTGTGGAATTTTATTAACAATATTATTTTTTGATAGCTTATGTATTTAGCTTTAAGAGGGAAAAACAGAAATCAGAAATAGCTGTTTTCCTATAATCTACAGGCAACTTTACAAAAAAGGGACGATTTTTCAAAAAAAGTTATTTTTTTCTGAGACCCTTGGGTAAATTTGGATGATATTGTAGTATGTTATAGTGGGGCACCTGTTCTATCACACCCTGACGGTTGGACCACTATTTACGCCACACCCTGTATATGTTACATTTTTTTTAAATATTTTAATTAAAGACTTTTATCTTAAACTCTGCTTTTATTTACAATATCACTGTTTCATTTCCTTGCAATCGAAGTGAAAAGCAGAGTGTATAACTCGATCATAAAACCCATTTTATCCTCGACTTAATATCTACCCTCACCTTTGGCTCGGGCGGATAAACGTCTCGTATAAAATGGCTTCTTTTATGCACTTGTAGTACAATCTACTATTGTGTAGATTATACCTAATAATTGAAAATTTAGTACCTACCTAGTAAAATAATATGTAAAATGTCAATATGTTCATAATAATTTAAAACAAGAAAACAAAAAAAAAAGAATGTCAACTGTCAAAATCTCCATGGCGATATGGCGCCTGAGATTCCGAACGCGTGGAATTTTCTTCCCGTTCCTATATCCCAAGGAAACTTTTTTTGGAATCCAAAGGAGCCAATGTATTCTGAACTATAATGCAACTCTGAACCAAATTTTAGACACCGACCGTTCAGTCAATAGATCGTGAAAGTGTAACAAACATAAACATCTATGTTCACAAACTGTAGCTTTTATAATGTTAAGTAGGGAAAGAGGGAAATAAGGGTCTTGACTGCCTCTGGGGCGCGGTCGGTAGTCATACCGCCTGCGGCGCTGAAGGTCGTGGGTTGGATTCCCACCGGAGACAAATATTTGTGTGACCCATAAATGTTTGTCTCAAGAGTCTGGGTGTTTCTATGCATAATATGTATGTATTTAAAAAGTACATAAGTATTAAGTATATAAGTATCTTTTATATTATGTTGCCTACCCACATTTTCAAATTTGTAAAAAAACAAAATTACAATACTGGGATGTCTATTTATCAACTTGCCGTTTTTTAATAATGTGTGTTTGTTAATGATCATAGAATTTTACTGACGACTCTGATGCACAGAAAAATTCTAATGAGTTTTTGTTGCATTTTCATGTATATTCTATGTATCTTTTTTGTATGAATAAATAAATAAATAAATAATAAATAATATCCGTTGTCTGAAACTATAACACAAGCAGGTTATTCCTAGCTTACTTTGGGATCAGATAGCATTGTGTGAAATGTCCGTAAATATTTATATTTTTTTTTTATCGTGTGGAAATCCTACATGGATGCTATGCCGGACTTCTACCGACTAAAACCACACGATGCCTTACAACAATAAGTAAGTCCTCGGAAGAATTTCCCAGGGTTCCCGGCAGACTTTAGCTACCGCAGAGGCCTCGCCTAGATGGTTCAGGTGCTATCGGGTAGCGGGGGGTGGGGGTGGGGTGGGGGGGGGGGTGGGGGGGGGGTGTGACAGTTGGGTGTTACGGAATTCACTAGACTTTAGCTACCGCAGAGGCCTCGCCTAGATGGTTCAGGTGCTATCGGGTAGCCGGGGGTGGGGGTGGGGAGGGGGGGGGTGGGGGGGGGGGTGTGACAGTTGGGTGCTACGGAATTCACTAGACTAAGATCTTAAGGATCTATGAAAAATTACACTCGTAAGGATCTATGGCCGGGTAAGCCCTCAGAAGGATTTCCCAAGGGTTCCCGGCAGACTTTGGCTACTACGACGCGGCCTCGCCTAGATGGTTCAGGTGCTATCGGGCGGGGGGGGGGGGGGGGGGTAGTTGGCTGCTACGGAATTCACTAGATTTAGTAGAGGCTTGCCAAAAATTGCTCTAATGATGAGATTACCTTAAGACACATCAGCTGGTGCGGATGCTTTAAAATTTCCAAAACAGACAGTCTTGTTGAGACTGAAAATTTCTGGAAACGATTCGCGTGCGAGTCTAGACTTGGTGACTTTTCAGACCTGGAGGCCTACCACCATGTCTTATAACAGTATTATTTTAATATTACTTCGACTTTTCGTACCATGACGTCCTTAAAACAAGCTTAAAACAATATTGAAATAAAATAGTTCTCTAAGCAATTTTGGTGACGTCACCTCTAAAAGTTCGTTCAAAGCGTACCATGACGCAACTTTTGACATCTAGCAATTTTGTTTTCCTCTCAGATTTAGCGATCTTAAAAAAGTTGTTTCTCGCGAGCGGATTTAATATTGTTATAGCAATTTTTTATAGAAAAAGTCATTGCTATGTTATATAGAGTAAGTAAATTGCTATAATTATCCTAAATGATCGTATAAAAGGTGAATCTTATGATTTTAGTCTAATAATATATTCATTTTGTGTAATGATCGTAGATGGCATTTGCATTTGGAATATTTGAGTTTTTGGAAGATGATAACGCAGTCACTAACATAACAAGAAAGCGGCGTCGTGTACAACTTGGCGAAGAATGTGATCCTTTTGATTTAGATGAAGCAGAGTTTATCAAAAGATAGGTATAGACTCAGTAAAGAGCTGGCACATAACCTTTGCGATGTGTTGAGGCCGCTAATGAATCTCGGTTAGATCTTCGGCTGCAAAATAAACATTACTTAGGATATAAGTAAGGACTTCGTTACAGCAGTAAACAAATATTTTATTTAATGAAAATAATATGAATTGGTATAGTAGGTACCCTATTTATATTGTACTTACCTTGATACTATGTTGACCATCGACATCTCACAACAAGACGAAAGAAATAATTATGTTAATAGAATAAGCTAAGTAACCCGGCTTGTCAGTTTTATTATATCAACACATTTTTATTTCAAATTTCGTTCGCACTTTAGCACCACTTGACAACCAAAACAATGTTCCGATTCACACCATGGGTGTCTATAGCAAACAGCCGTAGTTAGTTCATTTTTGATTTTTGTTACGTTTTTAGCGAATATTTAGTAAATTTTCATGTTTATTTACTAATTCTAGTACGCTTAAGAAATAAATGTATTTTAAATCAATACTTAATAAGTTATTAAATAAATGATTTTACTTTCTAAACTCTCAATGAGCGATTCGGACCGCGCCGTTTAGAAAAGGACATCGCTCTATAAACTAAGTATCTCTGTCTCGTTTCTTTTATCAGCCGGGAATGGATAGAATTACAAATCATTCACTCTTTCATAGCATTATAGCAGGAATGGAACAATTTTGTATAGATAGGGTCATGGTACGAATAAATGTATTGTTATTGTAAGCTTGAAATAAGACTTCCTTGAAATAAGATTGTTTTATAAAAGGTGGTGGTAGGCCTCCTGTATAGATAATTCAACTCATCGCAAGTAATTATACAGCTTTAATTTGTGTGGCAGTGATGCGGCCGTCTTCACAGAGTACATTTTTATATTATGAGGTAGAGAGGTAACTCGACTTATTGACGACACCAGCGGTGCCAAGCAGTCTTTGCAGGAAACGCTCTGTGTGGCCGCGAAATAAACATCTTATTTATACAAATAGCATACAGCGCCATCTACCACGTTTGCAAGCAACTTTTACGTTATAATGAAACGAAATCAAATATCATGACAAGTCTTAATGTAACCGCAACGTTGAGATCCTGTGTAACTTGGTCACATTATAATTCATTACAAATAGTGTTCTTAGTGATAATACCATGGGTACAGTCATTAAAGAAAATGTCTAATTCTTCACGGAGAAAATGTTTAAGAAGTCAGGTAAATATTTTTATGTGTCTATTCGATGGAATTAATATTTGTTATCACTACTTACATAATTATAATAAAACAAAGTTCCCGCCGCGTCTGTCTGTTCACGATAAACTTAAAAACTATTGCATGGATTTTCATGCTGAGATCACCAATTATTCTTGAGAAAGGTTAACGTATATAATTTGTTGAGTTTTTTTGACATTGACTAAAATATAATGATATTAGTTGGAGATGTCGGAAAAAAATAAGGTGTCTGGGAGCTTTTAACGAAAACGCTGCCTAAACCCTTCGAGGCATAACAAAATAATGTATGGCAGAATTGTGTAACTTATAAAGGCCTACAGAAAAGTCATAAATATTAGAGCTCCAAATTCTAATGCAAAAAAAATAAATGCAGAGATGGTCGACGGAAAAAAACATTGCTTATACCTACTGCAAATATGACAAAAATTGAACTGTATGACTTGGTTTAAAAAATAAAAAAACCCATATCTATACATCTAAAAAAAACTGTTGAGGGTCGAGAGTAGATGGAAGATAATTAGAAAATTTTAATTGTAGAGCGTTCTCTAATCGATACTGAAGCTGAAAATGTAATTAGAAATTTTCATGTCTGTCTGTCTGTATCCTGATTACGAATTGATTTAAATGAAACTTGGTACAATCTGAGCTTATGATCCGAAGAAGGTTCTAGGATACTTTTGTTCCCGATATATTGCGCAGTTCCTTTGGGAGAGGGCAGGGCAGTTTCACACGCTTTTCGCACACCTTATGTGTCAGCTAGTTTGTTATAATATTAATGACATACTTCAGCCATATGGCTTAAAAGTTCTTCGGCTACCACCGTATCATCCTGAACTAAACCCAATAGAAAATGAATGGGGAATTTAAACAAATTATAATGCTTCGCATAAAATCGAACAAAATGTGACGGAAATAATGAAATTAATAAACGAACGTTTAAGTCAAATTGATGAAGAGATGTGGCTTTAAACTTGTCGACACGCCAAAGAAGAAGAATACTATCGACATTTTGATTGAATTTATAATTAACCTTGGAGAGAGCAGCGAATCCTAAAATTCCTCAATTTTATTCTTCAAACAGCGCATATTAATATGTATAACATACATTTCACCCATTGAGTTTTTATTTTAGTTAAACAAGTGTTTTTGTATTTTGTACTTCACTGTACCTCATGTCACGCACACGAAGTCGCTGTGTTTAGACGAGGCTTACCCACACATAGTGCCGCGCGCACAGATGAGTTGAACTTACTATACTTAGGTGTAGCTTTTGAAATAAATCTATACGCATTTTGTTACTTGCAAACATACTATGTAACTAGCTGTTGCCTGCGACTTCGCACGCTGCAATTTATATGTGATTCTTTAGATCGATATAACTTTTTTATTTATGAACCGATTGACATGAAACAAACACTTAAGGTTAAGTGGATCAAACCGCAACGCAATAAAGAAAACCGCATTGCAATCGGTTGAAGGGTTGCTGAGATTAGCGTGCACAAACGGATAGACAAACAGACAGTTACGATTTTATTATATGTATTGATTGATTGATTGATGATTGATGGTGGATCTTAGCACTATTTTTCATAATCGTTTCAGCAGTTTAAGAAAATACTAATTTACTTGCTTAACTACAACATGAGCACAATGCGTTAATTGTTATCTTACGTCACTGGTTTGGGCGTGTTCTTCACTAATAGATTAGATTTTGTCTTGACAGGCGAGTTGATGAGTTGGAAACAACTGAACTATAGTAAGTAAAGATTAAGAAGCAAATTTTTGACACATAACCCTACTAATTATTATAACAAGAAGCCGTGCGATCGGTCTCACCAGACTGCCCCTCTCTAACACGTCTTCTAAAAAATCACGTGACCGTTTTGAAATTTTGTATACTCTCTCAAAATGACCAGCTATTACGGTCTGGGAAATTTCAGTATCGTAAGTCACGTGGTTTTGGAGTTATGAGTTTAACGCAACAGACACACAGACTACAGACAAAATCTGGACATAAGCCCCTCTGCACTCTATTTTATAGAGAGGGGCTAAAATGGCAGTGCGAGTGTAGCGCCTCTGGTTTTGCAGACATCCACAGGCTGTGGTGACTACCAGTGCCTCTGGTGGGACGTATGCTTGCCTGCCACCTTAGTGGTAAACAATAAAAGAAAAAAAAATGCGAAACTTACCCTGTCTGTCTGTATCGCTTTGACTCCTATACGGATGAAGCGATTTAGATGAAATTAATACAGATGTAGTTTGAGTCCCTAGGAAAGACATAGGCTACTTTTAAACGGACTGCGCAAAAGAAGGGTAATGATTTTACGCGATAACGATCTACGCGATAGAAGCTGCGGGGAACAGCTAGTGCTAACATAAAGGTATGCGTTGCAATTTTTCATTGGTTTGAATTTGCCCTTGTGGCGACGGGATCCCGTGTTGTGTCGAGTAAGAGTATAAAATGTCGCCACCCCAATACATTCCGAGGGAGTCGTAAGAGGCAAGAAGGAAAACTCGTTAAGAAACCCGGTTGTCAGTAAAATGACAATCGTTAAGCCAAGTTGAAGTCCTGCGCCTGTACATTTCAACACGGCAATAGGCTCACCACCTATTACGTGGGACATTAAACTATAAGGTGAAATGTATCCGTATACCATGCCTCAGCCTACTCAGATAAAGGCTTGACTATATGTATGTATGAATTTGGAATGAACATCGAATCCCATACTGCAATGTTACACTGCACCACAGGCAGTAGTATTTATTTACATAAAACTCTGACCGTTGAAAATGCTTTTAAACAAATTGCTATTAAAATGAAACGTTTACCGTTTAATATTTTACAGCCGCGGTTAGAATAATTTATGATCTCCATGTTATTATGTATGACGTTTAATCTTTTAGTACACGAACGAAGCCGGGTTGCACTGAGTGATCAAGAAAACATTTTGATGATTAAAGACTTAGTTTAGTTTTTAAATTAAATAGATTAATGTGTTTAGTTCTTCATAAAACCTAAAAGGTAGGTAAGGAGGTACTATTAAAAATGCATGTAATTATATTACAACATTTATTATTAACTAGCGGACGTCACGCGGTTTCTTCCGCGTAGTTTCCGTTCCCGTGGGAATACGGGAATAAAAATGGCCTATGTTCGCCGCAAAGAGTGTAGCTTCCCATCAGTGGAAGAATTTTTTGAATCGGTCCAGTAGTTCCGGAGCCTATTCGATGCAAACAAACAAACAATCAAATCTTTGCTCTTTATAATATTATAGTATAGACTAAGGTAGCTAGGTTTATTAAAATAAGATAAAAGAAAAGAAAGAAAGACAAAAGAAGTACCTAATGTATTTCAACTTGTGACTTGACGAAAAGTATTTATACTGATAAGGTATTTCAGCTGCATTATCGGAACTTCATTTAGGACCACTAAATTAATTTTGAAAAATATGTTTTGTCCTTTTTTTGTGTTGTGTATTTTTACAAATATTAAGCCTTAAGACTTTGTGTGGTGGTACAAAATATGACGACATTCAGTTGGGTGCACAGTACATAACTGGACGAAATTCACAGGTTGATTTGCTTTGATATTTAATCCCTAATATTATAAATGCGAAAGTAACTCTGTCTTTCTGTCTGTTACGCTTTCAAGCCTAAACGGCTGGAGCGATTGAAATGTTTGGTATAGGGATAGTTCGGGGCCCTGGGAAGGACATAGGCTACTTTTAACCGAATGCGAAAGGAGCATTATGATTTTACGATATAACGACTTTGAACAGCCGCGTTGAACAGCTAGTATGTAATATAAGAAATATTAATTTACAATTGATTAAGGTTTACAGTTAAGCGGTGCCACTGGGCCAGTAGTTGCAAGATTAATCTTCGAGCTATTTTCTTCAAAGTCGTTCTAAACATATTAATCATTGATCCAATCGATACCTATCAGAATTTAGGGCACCAACAGAGTCTATCAGTTTAATGAGGTGGTCATGTCCATATCGAGATACCGGTACGGTGAGTGGGCCATACGCGCGCTGCTTTTAGCCTAATCATATAATTCTGTCAATGCGAGTAGCCTTCGATTAGTGTTGCGTAATGTTAGTATGGACATGCCGACACGTGAATGATTGCATCTAAATATAGTTGACACATTCGTTGAAATATTCCTTTTTTGTTGCTTGCGGTGTTAGGTAGTTTACTTTTATGTAAGAAGTGGTTCCATATGTGAGTATGGTTTGAGGGCGTCATAGTTAGTTCTGTAAACTAGTTACGCACTGACTCAAAAGGTTCTAACAAGATGATCGATTTCCCAGCCAAAATTACCTATTTATTGGGACATCTGCTGAACAATAAAGTTTTAATGAAGGCACTTTAAACTATGCCTCAACAGATAAGTTGTCATTCGTTTTATATAGCAAAACTATTCTACTACCCGTTCGCTTTAAGTTTGAAGGTCGCTTCCCATACTATGCTTCTACACCATACTCTGGTGGAGTGCTCAGCATGGGCGCTACAGCGCCGAGACCTCGTTGTGGGCCTGGGCGTCGACGTTCTCACACTAGACACCATGGTGAAAGCCATGGTCTCAAGCGGAAGCAAGTGGGATGCCGCTGCATCTTTTTGCGAGCAAGTTATGCTTCAAAAAGAGGTGGCGGGGAGGGACCGTGAGAGGGATCTCCCTCCCGAGTTCCGCAGTCGGCGGCGAGGTCGTCGCAGGCTGCTATACGTCCAAGACTACCGACCTCCATGACCAGGGGCCTGAGAACGGTGGGCTGGCTGCTCGCCGTTCGTACAGAAGCAGGTCAAGACGATGGCGAATATCTCTTTGCCCCTCATAGTGGTGATAGTGGTGGGACAGTACCCAAATCCCCCCCCCCCCCCACCCCTTCCCGTAGTAGCGGGTTAACACCCGAACCAACTACCCAGACTCGGGATAGCACCCGAACCCCATAGGCGAGGTTGAAGTGTTCGCCAAAGTCTGCCGAGAGCCCTGGGACATCCTTCCGAAGGCTTACCCGGGACTCCCGGCCGTAGACAGTTGTAGGGCATCGTGTGGTTTTAGTCGGTAGGAGTCCGGCATAGCATCCATGTAGGATTTCTACACGTAAAAAAAAAAATGCTTCTACACCAGCCTCTACGGCAGCGGCAAACTTTATTTACTTTAGAGCGAACGGGCTATACAAGTCCTTGTTGCTAGCTACAGAAGCGAGAGCATTAATATTTGTATACGCATCAACATCCAGCTCCGTTGATGAAGGCAACAGATTGGGTTTATCTAAACCCTGAAGGCATATTATTATGAGATAACTAATGGAGATAACTGATACTTTGCACTGCCATGCAGTCCTGAAGATGCCTCGCATGTAGGCAAAACACGTGTGGACTTGTTAGTCACGTCGTTATGCGGAATAGTGCTCAATACCAGCAGTCTGGAGGGAGAAGGTGTTTCTCCTATCCAAATCCAAATTTATCCGGAGTTCGATTCGTCATTCTTCCCTTACAATTAGTTATAGAATAACTAGCTGATGCCCGCAGCTTCGCCCGCGTAAAATTTGTTCCCGTTCCTGCTTCCCGTGTTTTATCCCCTTGGGGGTAGAATTCATCAAAATCCTTTCTTAGCGGATGTCTACGTCATAACATCTACCTGCATGCCAATTTTCAGCCCGATTCGTCCAGTGGTTTGGGCTGTGCGTTGATAGATATCTATGTCAGTCAGTCAGTCACCTTTGCGTTATATACATTTATATATATATAGATATAGATAGATATAGTTAGAGAATAAATTAGGTCACAGTATTACCTACTGTGCCAAAAGGGTGCCTAGTTTTTTTTTGTTGCTGTTAAAACACCTCAATTATTAAAAAAAATTAAAAGAAAAGTTGTGTTTATCCTTGTCTGTTGTACGTTAGGATTGACGAATCGAGGGTATGAGGTGGGTTCCCCTCCCTCCCCCCCCTTTATTACTGTTTTATTATAAGATAGGTACCTAATATTTTACCTAGTGTAAAGATTCCTGTGGGATAACCATATTTTGTGCGGTCGTCCACTAATAGGTATGTATGGTATCATTAACCTCAATTCACGATGTTAATAGAGTTTTTCGTGTTCGTAACTCCTAAATAATCTTTACGAGCTATACGTCTTGTCCTCAGTGAGTTAACGTGCCGAAAGAGACGGTACCTAAGGGCGAACGAGACATTTATTACACTAAAGTTGAAGTTCGTATCTATAATACAATGCTCCAATAAGGGCTTTTTATTTTACGACTATGATGATGTTATTACGTGTTTTATAACTTGATATGTTTGAGATCGTACTTAGGTAGGTATATAATATCAAAATGATACGAACTTAAAAATATGAAAGGAATACTGCTATCAGATCAAGTAGAGAGGGTAAAATTATTTCGACTACGTGAAAATGTCAAAGCTATTTTACACTGGTAACAAGAGCTTGTTAGAATGATATCAAATTTCACTACTTATATTTTGTACCACGTAATAGGTGCGTAACACCTCCTGTTGTAATTTTTTAAGCCGTTCGTAAGGCCTTTTTGGCTTAACTACTAGGTATCATGATACCGACAACCGAGACTTACTTTTTAAAGTGCCTTCAGAAGTACGAAATACACATATAAATGGATATGACACAGTCACTTAGGAGTAGTTGTGTAGATGTATAACGCAGTGACTGTTTTAAAGAGCACTTAGCTATATCCGAGCCTACTTTGGACTATTATATAAAGTTTCCCAAAACTAACTGTTCAAAATTTGTTACGTGACGTGGCATCAGTCAAAAAACATATCACTTAAATCATATGAATACTTTAAGCGTAAATCCATTCTAAGGGCCTGTAAATTTTCATTATCACCCTTTCTATCGCTACTGAGCGGCGGCAGAAAGCGACAACGACAGCCAGGCGGGTGCTTCGTGGTTTGTTTCGACGCGCCGACCCTGTTATCTCGTATTGCCGCGGTAACAAACGATCAATGCTTAATGTGCGACAACAATTTTTTTAAATAAAAATATTAACCCCCCTTTTTCTTCAAATATTTGTATTTGATTTTCGATTCCAAGTCATTTCATGAATTTGCCCAGTCAATTTTGGGACACCCAATACCTATACATATACAGTCATGCCTTCATATTCCGAAGGGGCAAGCAGAAGCATAGTAAACCTACGATCACATTTGACCTTTTTATTTCGCCCACGTAATAAGTGTTGAGTCTATTGCCGTGACTACACCTATCGCAATATTAATTTACGACTTCGTATCCTATAGTAGCTGCAAAAAAGACGTGTACTTTTCAGCGTGCAGTAAATATGATTTCACAGCACTGAGAAACGAGATACGGGGCTTTTCAATATTGCATTTATGTGCATTTTATACGCAAGATGTAGCCGAGCCAATATCAGACTGAGATGTCACACAGGGCTGTCAACAATAATATTCTTGAAGCAAACGTGAGAGTTTTCACCTCATTTCCTTTTCATTCATAAAGATTCTGTTATATGACAGTGTGACAGTAAATGTTTCTTTGTAAAATCTTACTAATATTATAAATGCGAAAGTTTGTGAGTATGGATGTTTGTTACTCTTTCACGCTCAAACCGCTGAACGGATCCGGCTGAAATTTGGTACAGAGATACGTTATAGTCTGGAATAACACATAGGCTACTTTTTATCCCGGAAATAAATTCCCACGGGAACAAATTTTACGCGGGCGAAGCTGCGGGCATCAGCTAGTTATTCTATAATGCTAGTAGCATTATAGAATAATTATATAATCTGTGCTAGCATGCCCGCTCGTTTTGCTTGTCCTCGTGGCCTTTGTGTTGTGTTTTTTTTAACTTATTGTGAGCACCTCTCTACATTTCGACTATATTGCAATCGTCTGTGTGTTTTTGATTCTCTGTGATTTTACGAAATAAAATTGTATTTTTATTTTGAATTTTTAAAGGGTAAGCAAAGTTTCAAAAACTTTAGTTAAGTATGCATGAAAATGGCTTGAACACATTGTACAAATCGTGAGAATTTGAAAACAAAACTAATATACTAAAGAAACCCACGTGTCACCCCTACTCGCATTCCCGGTTAAAGTAGCGGGATTTTACGGAAGAAATCGCAAAGAATAACAAGTTAGGAGAATCAAATTATACTTTAAATTTCGATTCTGTTAGAATGAATGCTGAGTTATACGGTTATACTGCTATTGGAAGTAGGTAAGTTTATGGATCGTTTGCGAATGTGTTCCACACCACACAATGTGTCCCGAACTTTGTGGTATTTAGAAAAAAAAGTAAACGTATTATAATTTGAACCTGTAGGTAACAAATTGCATTGGCATTACTTTCAACTGTTTATGCATTAATCGCAGTCATAGTAACTGCATATTTTGTTTATTTTATAATAAAACTACGCATAGAATTTCCTGTTTACAAATTGTAGTTATTATATAACACCTGTGAAGTGTTCATAGAAAATAGACCATGGCCGCCACCTAATGAGAAAATAAATATACTGTTATTGTAAATGACTCTATGTTTATTAACAGTAATAACTTGTAATAAGATATACTAATATTGTATTGTTTGCTGAAAGGCAAACAAACTATTAATTATTTGTGGATGTTTGGTACGTTTGTTTTCTAATACATAGGTACCTATCTCAGAAAAGACAAAAGTCGGATTAGGTATCCGACTTTTGTATCAGTTAACCAACTTATAAATCAGAATACAAATTCCAAGGAGTGTTCTTACTTCTTAGCACTTCCGATTGGTGATTGGACAAACGGATGTGTGTTTTGTCGTAGGCAGGTTGGAGCAATTTATATTTGTGTCTGTTAGTCTGAGATTTGTGTGATCTACAAATATTTATTTAACAGTATGTGTCGTGTATTTTTTTTAGGAAATAAATAAGTAGATAGACATTATTTATTTTATACAGTCACAGGTGGGTGGTTAGGAACTTTAATTCCTAACTTACCAACCAGGTGCACAAGGTGGGTGGTTAGGAACTTTTATTCCTAACTGATCAACCAGGTGGATAACTCAGGTGGTCGTTTGGGAACGGGGGGGGGGGGGGGGGTTATCAGCAATCTAGATAGATTAGACTTTGAATAGATGATGCCGTGTTGAAAATTTCCCTCAATTTAAAGAAAAGCATCCAAAAAATTACTCAGGCGAAGCCATTGACATTCTTTGGTACCTATCTTAATACCTAATTATTATGTTTGAAATAATAATATACATAATATTATTCTAAGAATACAACAGAGGTTCGTCAAAAAAAATATTACAAGCATGTAACGTTATTATTCAGTAATTTGTCTGAGAACCTACTTAGTCAGGGCTGCGCCAAATTCGCAGAATCTTGAAGAATATTCGACGTATATTTTGTATAACTAAATAACAATATTATGTTCTTTTTATTATTAAGATACATTTGACTGCCTCTGTGGCGCAGTCGGTAGTAATACCGCCGGCGGCGCTGGAGGTCGTGGGTTCGATTCCCACCGGAGACAAATATTTGTGTGATCCATAAATGTTTGTCTCAAGAGTCTGGGCGTTATGTATAATATGTATGTATTTAAAAAGTATATAAGTATTTATATCCGTGGTCTGATATTATACCCATACACAAGCAGGTTATTCCTAGCTTACTTTGGGATCAGATAGCGTTGTGTGAAATGTCCGTGAATATTTTTTATTTTTTTTTATTTTAATAAAATTTCATTGCAAAACCCTCAGTCCGCGAGTCCGGCTAGCACTTCACCGGTTCTTTTCAGGGTTCCGTACCCAACGCTAAAAACGGAACCCTATACATAAGGCTTCGCTATCCGCTTGTCTGTCTGCCTGACTATCTGTCTGTTTGTCTGTCCGTCATGAGGCCGTATCTCAGGAACCGTGATAGCTAGAGAGCTGAAATTTTCACTGATGATTTATTGCTGTTGCTGCTTGACGAAACTTTCAGTGCGTGAGTACGGCTTGTACTTAGCCGGTTCTTTTTTATTTTTGACATCTTTGATTTACGGTCTGAACGCCAAATCCCGTAAAAGTGTTTGTCGCTTGTTGCCTCTGTCCGTTTTTCAATAGGTTCACTACACAGATATCAGCTTTTTTCTGATTTCTGTGGTGCACCACCATTACCAGTAAGGGCGGGATGATGTGAAAGTGTAACGCATACCTCATGATGCCCCAAGAAGCTGGTTACACGAATCTCTAAAGATTCGGGATAGTGCGTACCCGAACCCGCGGCACCAGTTGCGGGTTCGGGTACGGGTGGTAGCCAAAGTCTGCCCGAAACCCTAGGACATCCTTCCTAAGGGCTTACCCGGGGCTCCAGGCCGTAAGAAGTTTGTAGGGCACCGTGTGGTTTTAGTCGGTAGAAATCTGACATAGCATCCGTCAGGATTTTCACACGTACAGTATAGGGTTCTTCAAAAGGGTCTTAGAAGCTTTTTACAGGGTCAGCAGGGCGAGTGTTGCGCCTCTGGTGTTGCCAACGTTCATAGGCTGCGGTGTCCACAAGTCCTTCTGGATGACCGTATGCTTGTCTGCCACCTTAGTGGTGTAAAAAAAACGTACCCAAAAATAAAAGTATTTACTTTTATTTTTGGGTCATTTGAACTCAAGAGATATTGGTATAGGTACCCAAACACCCTTTCGATACCTACATACTTATCTATTTCTTCAACTATGAACTGTTTGATAATGTAATTGCGTTGTAAAACTGCTGTGTAAAATTTTACGCATCAATATTGATACTGATAATACATACGATATCTAATATTTTTAGATTTACGATACGCATTTCGTTATAGATATCACATGTTATGATCTCTTCCATGTGGTTTAAGATAAATTTGCATATAGAGCGAAAAATAAATAATCTATCGTAATTAATTCTTATTATCACAAATATTAAGTAGGTACTTACTTAATTTTTGCAAGAGTGTTTAATACGCAGTTTTTAGGTAAGTATATCAAAATTCATGGTAATTACTGCTCGTTCGCTCTAACTTTGCCGCTCGGCTCAATACTAAAGTCGAATTTTTAATTAGACGAAGTAAATTGACAGCAACTAATGTCACTTCTTCTCGTAGTGTTGCGTATTTTCTTTGACGAAGTGACATTAGCTACTGTCAATTTACTTCGTGTAATTAACAATTCGGGTATACGCCTCTACGCCAGCGGCAAAGTTAGAGCGAACGGGTAGTACATGATTTTTAGGGTTCCGTACCCGCGGCGGGCCGGGTGCGGGAGAGAGCTCTCCCACCCGAATTCCGCAGTCGGCGCCCTGGGCGCCGCTGACGTGTCTTCGCCGAGGACTATCGGTCTCCATGACCGGGGGCCTGAGGACGGTGAGAGGGCCGCTCACCGTCCTTACAGAAGCAGGCCCATGACGGCAGCGTGACGTGAGCAACTCACGCACCCGTCCCCCCTCCCTTAGAAGCGGGATCACACCCGAAACCCCCCAAAGACGCGGGATAGCACCCGAACCACTCCCTGGGCGAGGCCGCAGTGGTGGCCGTAGGTCTGTTGGGAGTCCTGGGATATCCTTCCGAGGGCTTCCACGGGGTTCCCAACCATAGGCTGCTGGGCGTTACGTGAGGTTTTTTAGTCGATAGGAGTCCGGCATAACATCCACGAGGATTTTCCCTCACTATAAAAAAAAAAAAGGTTCCGTACCCGTATATTTGTATACATCAGACTTAGCTGTCCGTCTGTCTGTCTGTCTTGTTTGTTCGTCATGAGGCTGTATCTCTTGAATGGTGATAGCTAGAGTACTAAAATTTTCACAGATTATGTATTTTTGTTGCCGCTATAGCAACAAATACTAAGAACAAAAGAATAATAATATTTGAGTGGGCTCCCTTAAAAAAAAAAAAGTTGCCAAATAATACTGGAAAAATGATATTATACAACTTTCAAAGAACATCAAAAAGAGAGAGACTGTCTCTATAAATTGAAGATGAATCGGACTGTTTATCTACCTATTTCATAATTCAGCAAAATAAATTGCTAAGCCTTTATACCTATAGAATCATACAGACATAATCAACACTAAACATAAAACAAACTGATCGCTACAAATCGCCCACTTACCCATCCGAGCCAATTTACGTTTAGACATTGTCACTTCACTTCATTTCTCACGCACAACAAAAACGTACCACGTTAGTACAAAAACTAAAAACATTCCGTAACTCGTTTGCTATCATGCGATCTGACGTAAAAGTGATAACAATATAGACGTAACTGCAATTTGTATTCAATGATGGGAAGACAGCAGCCGACTGCGTGTGCGCCGAGTCAAACTTAAGCACCGGCTTTAGATAAATTGTAGTCGGTTTTGACGATACCGCGAGATGATTGAGTGGAGTGTTTTGTAGGAAATAAATTAAAGGTTTTGTACTTCGACAATGGAGCAGACTACTTCTGGAGTGGAGACCGCGACAAACACGTGAGGTAGGACGACCCTCTGCCAGATGACTGACGACCTGAAGAAAGTAGCAAGGAGTGACTAGCCGCGGAAGGCTGAAGAGCCTGCCGCAAGGACGACCTTAAAATAGTTGCTATACTTATTTGAGGAAGCCCTCTAATTGACTTTACGTATACATATGTAGTAAATAAGATGAAACATTAAAAATATTGTCTTTATCATCACTTACTTACACATAGGAGCGTGGAATAGAGGATGCATGAATCTTACCTGCAATGGAAAATTATAATTAAAAAAAAATATTTAATGTGAATGTAAGGAAAGAAATAGTTATTGTGACGTAACTAGGCATTTCCTGAGAAAAGGCATTTTTGTAAATTGAAAGTAGGCATTATAACAGGAGTTTATAGGTTTTCACGAACAAAACCGTGGGACCCTGCTATTCTAAATTATGGCTGACGTCCAATATAATCGAATGGTCGGCGTTAAGCAATTATGCCTAAACAAAAATAAACAGTCTGTCAGTTTATGATCTTTGAGAACGTATAGAGATGTCGGAGGTGAACCAATTTGTGTCAGTATTGATGTTAAATTTACTATTGATTTTGTGAAGTAATTGCGATATTGCATTTCTGTGGGATGCTACAAATTTATGTGGAGCGTACGGGCGTCCACACTATTTGGTCGCGCCACTTTAACTCCGAAACGAGTTGAAGGATCCTTGCGACGAAGATGTTTTATTGTTGCGACATGTTTGAAGAAGGTTCTTAGCCACTTTTGATTGACCTAGGGTCCTAGGTCAATCAGAATTCGGAAGTGACTACGAATACTTTCAGTTGACCTAGGTCCCCCGAAGCGGTATAAATGGCTAAATGCAGGAGTTTGAACGGCTTATTTTTATAGTGATCTAAGCAAGGTTCATCAAAGTTAAAATGGTGACTTTTACAGTTTCCAGACCTACAGTCACTTTTGATTTCCATTTCAGAACTCGTTTGATCCATCGAAATTGAATCAGAACTAGTTTGAAAAATTACATAAACGATTACTCTATTAACACAGAAGTGGTTCGTATTCTCGAAGCAAATTAAATACAGGAAGGCTTCACACAGCCCACTGGCAATGTAAATGAAGTTCGTTCAGGTACGATTTGCGATGGCAGTAATGGCTGAACCCATTTGAATATTTGCCGAGTTTTCTTTGACAACGTGTACTTATTCAGAGGTGGTCTTTTATGTGACTTGCTAGGAATATGTAATGATTCAATTCTGTGTCTATTTATTATTAGCTTTTATTGAATATCTATTGTTTTTGTTTTATTTACTCACATTGTTTTATTATTAGTTACTTGGTTTTACCCGCATAATTCCCGTTCCCGTGGGAATACGGGAATAAAAATTTGCCTATGTTACCCGGTAATAGTGTAGCTTCCCAACATTGACAGATTTTTTTAAAATCGGTCCAGTAGTTTCGGAGCCTATTCGATGTAAACAAACAGACATCTAATCAAATCTTTCCTCT
Source organism: Miltochrista miniata (assembly GCA_933228765.1). NCBI lineage: Eukaryota > Metazoa > Arthropoda > Insecta > Lepidoptera > Erebidae > Miltochrista > Miltochrista miniata. The sequence goes on from OW121765.1 coordinate 11,305,977, forward strand.
TTATTAACTGACTTCAAAAAGGAGGAGGTTGTCAATTCGTCTGTATGTTTTTTTTAAATATTAGCCCTTAATCTGTTGACGCGCGAAAATTCGCTAATCAGTATATAATAGACATAGGTAGATAAGGTCTCGTCATGTTTCACATTCCATTCTGGAATCTTTTTCAGTGCTCACACTCACTGAAAAAGTGCTGAATACTGGTTATAATAAGTTATGAAAAATAGACACGTTTGCTCCCTGTCACTCAATGGTTCTTTCAGGGTTAAAAAAAATAGTCTATAGTCTGCTAAACCAGTACACTTTAGGGACTGTACTGGAATCAATACACTAAGTATTGATTGATTGATTGCCTCGGTGGCGCAGTCAGTAGTGTAACCGCCGGCCGAACTTGAGGTCCTGGGTTCGATTCCCGGGTCGGACCAAATATTTATGTGATCCACAAATGTTTGTTTCAGAGTTTGGGTGTTTTTGTGTATAATATGTATGTTTTTAGAAATATATAAGTACCTACTAGCTGACCCGCGCAACTTCGTTTGCGGCACATAAGAGTTAGAGAAAGAGAGGTATGGTATTAATATTTTGACTAATATAATGTTTCCCGTCGCATTTACTCTCGTCGCGCCTAGTCCCGTCGCGTCGCTTATATACATTAGAGCTGACCCGCACAACTTCGTTTGCGTCACATGAGCGAGGAAGAGAGGTGTAGTATTAATATTTAAGGTGATATAATGTTTCCCTTCGCATTTACTCCCGTCGCGTCGCTTATACTCATTAGAGCTGACCCGTACAACTTCGTTTGCATCACATGAGATTGAGAAGGAGAGAGGTGTGGTATTAATATATAAAGTGATGTAATGTTTCCCGTTGCATTTACTTCCACCCGTCCTTTTTTTGGTACGGAACTCATGTATGTCCGACTCGCACTTAGCCGGTTTTTATCGTTCAGTTGATTGGCTACCACTACAAACCACGTTTACCTTCTCCCATCGCGTCGCTCATACTTCAAAACTTATTAAAAGGGGTTATTGTAAGTGAACCTTAAAAGATAAGCGTATTGCTGTTGAAGACATTTTTTTGTAACTTTTAAACGGAAACATTTTTGTATTACAAAATTTTCCCGTAACTTTAACCATTTACGCAACGTACGCAGTGGAAGCACTTAAAAGAAAGAAATTTTCCCCGTTCTCAAAACATTATTTATGGCTGCTCCGCTCCTATTCGCATTAGCGTGATTTTATATCGCCATTAGCCATCCTCAGTAAATGGACTATTAAACTGTAAAATAATTTTCGAAATGCAACCAGTAGTTCCTGAGATCCTAGGACAAACAAACTCTTCAGTTTTATAATATTCTGAGCGAACCTTAAGGGTCCGTTCACACAGACCGGCTCGGAGAGCATCGGCGCGCACTTTTCTTTTCACACAGACCGGATCGTATACGCTCGGAGTTAGTCGGAGCGGAGCCGCCAACTATTTCACATAGACCGGCTGAAAGCGGATGCGCACGGAGCCGGTCAGATGCGCTCGCAGCCGGTCGGATGCGCTCGCAGCCGGTCGGATGCGCTCGCAGCCGGTCGGATGCGCTCGCAGCCGGTCGAATGCATCGATTCACTACAAAGGCAGTACCAGTATTACAATTTATGTTTTCGGTGTTAACGTGTGCTCTTTTCGGAACATGGTTTTAGATAGCTCCGATGAAGAAATATATTAATTTTTCATCAGTCATGTTTTCGTATAAGTGCACACAACTGTTCTGTTTAAATTGTGCTATCAAAATGGCGGTCGGCGTGGGGCAGCGCGCACGCAATCGGAGCCGATCGGCTGCGCGAGCTAGAAAGAGCATGCAATTGGTGCCGATCGCCTGCGCGAGCGAGAAAGAGCATGAAATCGGAGCCGAACGGCTGCGTGAACGAGAAAAGTACGCGATCGGAACCGGTCAGCTCCTCTTATTATTTCACACCAAGCGCGTTCAAGCATTCTTAATGACAAAAGCAGTGCACATGCAAAAATAAACCTTACTTCAAATGCTAAAAACTCTGTTTTCAACGTGATAAGAATATGCTCTCCTCTCCGAGCCGGTCTGTGTGAACGGACCCTAAGAAACAGACAATTAGGTTATTGTGAGCGAACCTTAAGAGATAGACATATGGTGCCGCGGACTTTTTTTTTTGAACTTTTTAAAAGAAACAATATTGTAGAACACAATTTTTACGTATCTCTAACTATTTACGCAGCGTACGCCTCGGAAGCTCTTAGACGGTAAAAAATATTAACCGTTTTCGAAACATTATTGATTGCTGCTTCGCCCCTATTCGTCTTAGCGTGATGTTATATAGCCTATAGCCATCCTCAATAAATGGACTATCAAACTGTAAAAGATTTTTGAAATCCAACCAGTAGTTCCTGAGATCCTAGCGTTCAACCATACAAACAAACTCTTCAGCTTTATAATATTAGTATAGATATAGATATCCATCAGTCGTCTAAATCCCATAGCACAAGCTAATATTAGCTTAATTTGGGCTAGATGATGTTGTGTGAGAATGTCCACAAAAATATTTATTTATTGACACTATGTAGTCTCTCTTTGACTAAAATATTATAATTCACAGAATAGTAGAAAGTCTTGTGTATTGCAATAGGCATAGGTCTAACAAACAGTTTCCATATTATTATTGTTATAAGCAACACAATAAGAAAGCTTATGCTACCCCAAGAACCACGTTCAAAGCTTTTGTCTCACTGGGGCTGACAGTCTCACAATAGACAATATTGTCTCTCAGACACTCGGAGTATTATAGCTGGATTAATTATTAAAGTATTTAGCTTGAGGTCGTCTATAATGACTTAAGTAGGTACTTCACCGTTTTGGTGATACTTTACATAATCTGTGATAGGGATTATCGGCTTCGGCCGCCTAGGAAACCGGAGTAAAAAAAAAAATGTCCTGGGACATCCTTCCGAGGGCTTACCCGGTTCTCCCAACCGTTAGGCTATTGGGCGTTACGTGAGGTTTTTTAGTCGGTAGGAGTTCGGCATAGCAAAGATTTTTCCTCACGTTAAAAATAATAGTTTATGACACTGTTGCATAATAAGGGTTCTTATAACACGAGTGTGTTTTAAAAAAACGAGCCGTAGGCGAGTTTTTTTATAGTATCACACGAGTGTTATAAGACCAAGTTATGTACAGTGTCATACACTACTTTATCTACTCTCATACTATAATACCTGATTTCATTTTGTGATATATAGTTGCTCCTTGATTTCGCCGGTAACAGGTTCATGGTCATGTTTGACGCAGTTTCCAGAATGTCTGGTGGTGTACAACTACCACCATCCTCGCTTTAAGACATGTTTTTACACAAAAACTAATTTATTTTACAAACAAAACCAAACTTTGTTTAATTTAAATGTAAAATGTTTGGCGCCAAGGCGCAAACATCGATTGCGCATGCGTGTTTCTTTTTTTTTTAGGCTGTGGAGACCATAGATTTAGGATTTTTCGCTACTCTGGAGACACAATTTTTTTTTAAAGTAGAGGTTCAAACTTCTTTTTCAGCTGGAGATTGTTTATGGTGTATCGTAATGATTAAAAAGTTTTATTATGATATAGGTGTCCGTACAAGACCTGTATCGTAATAAAACTTTTTTTTTGGCCTGTGCGTAATGTTTGTCATAATAGTATTGATTTCAATTTTATAATCTTTGTATTATAGTATCAGAGTAGATAAAAAATATTATCAAAATCTTAATTTAAAACACATCTCATCATCAGTTGAACTTGAGTGTCGTAATTAAAGGTATAATATACTAGTTGGCGCCCACAACTCCGCCCGCGTGAAAATTTGGGCGCCCACAGCTCCGCCCTCGTGTTGTTCCAGCCAAACCTAATTTCAATCAGATCCCTTCAGCCGTTACAACGTGAAAGAGTAATGAATATCCAGACATTCTCACAAACTATCGCGTTAATATTATTAGTAAGTTGACATAACGTTTATTGTCTAAAAAAAGTGTGTGCGTGTAATCTTTACGCGCCATTGAAGTAACACTTCTTTGCCATTGACGGCATCAAATTTTATATTCATTCGAAATTTCGAATTTTCGCTATTCAAAATTCGAATGAATAGTAAGCATTACTTCCGTCAGAAAAAAAATCTGAGTTACTCCCAATTCCAAGTCGCGCCTAAAGAAGTTTTACTTCAAAAGCTTCAATATTTTAAGTTTATGATAATATCTTAATGTGGTGGTAAACTAGGTATAGTTTTTCTTAAATTAAGAGATTATGGTGTATTCATAAACGAGAAACGAGAGTGTAGCAAAGTAAGCCTGTAAAGAGTTCGCGAAATCGAGGTATTTTTAACAAAAAAATCTATCGACGATTTAACAGTAATCATTTTTCTAGCTTAGAACGTTTTTAGTTCATGAACTGAAGTTGTGTAAAGATTTTAATTCATTAGACCTCACGAGTCCTGAGATCTAGATAAAGGTAATAGTCTAGGTATTTGGCGTCAGACGGACACTTACCAGACCCGCTCAGCTCGCGGTGGAATCGTGACGTGGACTATATCTTCGACCGTACCGCAGTATCACCTGCTACTGAAACTAATCTGACCTAGAGATTGTTATATTAATCGACTGTGATAAACATTCAAACGATTCTGTCTTACGTATTACCACATCACTATACTGTCATCGAAATAGACATTGATGGTTAAGGGGTGTCACTTTCAGCATAATTATATTTGTTAATAATATATTAATTAATATTTGGAAGTCTGTTGCTGAATGTTAATACGTAAAGCGAAATTTTTCTTTGCATTTTTGTGTTATGTTTTATGTAACACTGAATCTGTTCATTTTATTTGCATTTATCAGATATTTTGTTGTTTTCTCACCTTGTGTTACTAACAAATTGTTTTAACTTTTTAATGCTTTTGTGTCAACAGAATTTGTTAGCATGTACTTTGCTAAATTAAATTAGAAAAGTGATGGTTCAATGCTTAGACAGGTAAAGTTTCACAATACATAGAATAGTGTTCTCAGAGGAATATCATTTTAATGAATATTGCGATGCTCAAGTGAATCTGAACTCTTTTTTTCAGAAAATAGCGCAATGGATATTCGAAGAAATATAAGTCAGTCATTTTTTATGAATTACTAATTTACTATCGAATTTCGACGGCCAACTGCGTCCTCATTGCAAAATAAGCAAGTTTGTTGTAGTCTGTTCGCTGTTTGTCTTATTCAATCCGGTTTCAATTTAAGTTTTATCATACACATCATAAAAAATGTTTTTTGTGATGTTGCACTGAATCCGTTTCTTTTTGGTTATAAACTTATGAAGATTGACATAAAAAAATATTTTAGGACATTTTACTCAACGTCATCCCACTGAAATTAATGTAAAACAAATCTTGTGCTGCAGGACCTAGACTACTGATAAACGTACCTCAAAAAAAGTAAATATAATATAGGTATTATCATATCTTTCACAGCTCACAACCTGCTTTATCGTGTCTGTTCCTTTTATTCTGCTATAATTATGTATATAAAAAATTCATTACACAGAAAAGTTACACAACCACCGAACTAGTTTTGAGACAGCCCTGACGCTATCATATTGAGGGAGGTGACATTTGGCGCCGTTCCATCTCTGCCGCTCTATTTCTATCAGGCATTTCACAATTCGTTTATTTTATTTGCACTTATCAGATATTTTGTTTTTATCTCACTTTGTGGAACCGACAAATTGTTTTAATTTTTTAATGCGTTTGTGTCGACGGAATTTCGTTAGCTTGTAGTTTTTCAAATGAGATTATTAAAGTAATGGTTGAATGTTTACTTAAGGGAGGTCTATTCAGAAATACATCGAATTGTATTTTCAACGCTCGTGGCCCCGCATTCTCAATTTGCTGTAATATGAACGATCACTGAAGCGAGCTACATTTGCTATGGCCGGTCCTTGGATGGGTGAACATCGCGTGACCACTATATGACATTTCTTTGCGAGCGTTTCCGTGCTTCGGAAGGCACGGTATCTCGTCGGTCTCGGTTGCCAATAAAACGGGATTCGTAAAGCAAAGTTGAAGGCCTAAATGAGTGGCTTGAAAATTTTCAATAGCGCAAGCGGGTAGTAACAACCTGCGCCTGTCTATATTAACACGGCAATACGGCTCACCGCCTATTACGTGGGACAAAATGTAGGTGAAATGTGGGCATATTATTTGCCTCTGCCTACTTCCACGGGCATAAAGTGACCATAATCATGTTTGTATGTGTTTTCAGAGGAATCGTATGAATGAATATTTCTGAGCTCAAGTGGATTTCTGCACTTTTAAAACTATTTGCCATTGCTTAAATTTCATTTTTTTCCTGTATTCTGATTTTACAGAAGACAGAACACATCAGCCCAAATTTTCGATTGATATTATCGATCAGCTTCTTAACTGGAACCGAAAGTGGATACAAAATTGCTAAAAGCATCCTAACAGCATTTCTGCTATTTTTGGGGCATGTTCGTTTGGAGCTAATTCCGGTTGACCGATGTCAACCGGATGTGGGTGTAATTATGCATGCCTTTCTTCGATCTGATCTTATTTCATTCTATTTTAGCCTACCTATTTGTTGTAATAGCGCAATAGAAATAAATTTATTGTGGAAATTTCAACTTTCTAGCTGGTCATGAGATCGTTCAAACAGCGGAGTATCAGTAATAATATAGTATTCGATAGATGATCTCCCTGCCTCAGTTTTCCTAAACGTCTACATTATGGGGTTCTTCAAAGGGGTCTTAGAAGGTGTCACGGGACATCCTTCCTGAGGGCTTGCCCGGGGCTCTCAACCATAGACTGTTGGGCGGTACGTAAAAAAAAAGGGGTCTTAGAAGGTTTTACAGCTGCCGACAGGCAGCGCGAGTGTGGCGCCTCTGGTGCGGTGACCACCAGTCCTTCTGGTGGGCCCGTATGCTTGTCTGCCACCTTAGTGGTTTAAAAAAATAAGGTTTTCAGTTGACGTAGAATAGTTATTAATTGAAAAAAAAAAACAAGATATTTGAACGATAGTATTTACGCTTGCAAATTTTAATATTTTTTGTTAATTCTTGCTTATATTTTCTTGCTTAATATTTCGAGAGTGATAATTCAAGGTTATGATGATATTACCATGAAACTGAGTCGTTATAATATTAATGTTACACGTGTAATTGCCAATCTAAGCAATCACTTAACGTGAGGCAAAATAACGTTTTTATAACATTAAATTGTACAGCTCAAAGTACACGGTGAATAACTACTATTCATGTTTTCGTTGTATTAAAGCGTTTCCTTTTATAATAAGAAGTAGACGATGCTCGCGGCTTCGTCCGAGTGAAATACGGTTATGTTCCCACTTCCCATGGGAACATAATCCCGGGATGTTAGTAGGCTATATTTGATTCTACACTTGCGGTGCAGTTTTACACGCGTTGCTCGCATTTCCGTTGTAATACGGGGATGAAATATAGCCTACTTTTACCAGGAATAGTGTAGCATCCCAATAGTGAAAGATTTTTTCAAATCGGTTTAATAGTTTCGGAGCCTATTCGATGCAAACAAACAAACAAACAATCAAATCTCTTTACAATAATAGACTATAATCTATCACTGTTTCAGCCAGATCGTTCACTCGTTAGAGCAAGATTGAGTAACAAACATCCAAACATCTTCACATACTTTTATAATATTAGTTAGGAGAACACATACAATCACGTCTATTCCCAAAAGGGAGTAGAAGAGGATTACACACAAATACTTACATAACAAGTGGTTTTGTGGATCCCTTTCAAGTAGCTGTAAAAATAGAATAGAATAAACTGTATTGCTCACCACTACAATTCGTTCATGTAACGAGATTATAGGAGTAAAATTGTACAGAGGGAAAATACTTAAATATAATTGTGCTGTAAATCCATACAAAAATTTCAACAGTCAGAGAATAATAAATGTTTTTCTTCTTTCATTGCCTTTTTTTATTTTTAACGCAAAGTAATAAGGTACAGAACGCAATCTCATGTATGTACTCCACTTTTTAACACTACCTTCGGCTACGCACACTAGCGCACTTTTCAAGAATCGCAATTATCATTAAAGTCCTCTGAGCTTGTGTCCGTGAACCCCGTGAGCGGTGTCTATGTGTGCGTAGCCAAAGCGCACAGAGTATGTAGATTATCTACTGTACCTTTCTATTTTGTGGATTTACGCTAAACAGAAGAACTCCTGTGCAGTAGCGATAGCAGTGTTCGACTCCTGATCTTTTAAACCATGACTTTGTATAGCGCCCAACGCGACATTTTCCTTTAATTTTGCCCATCATGATCAATCGTACCTATATGGTTGTAACGTTCATTTTATATAAGAGCATTTTTGATCTGTGTGTTGTTGTGTGAGATTTGAGAAAAAGTCAGTGTAAGAAAATGTTCAAAATCGGACACACGCGTCTGTAAGACCGACGACATGAAGGCAGGGAGTGACTGCATGTGGAAGCCGCAGAACCGTGTATTGTAGCGTAATTAGGAGAGGCCGAAGACCAGCAGTGAACTGCCATATGCTTTCACTGAATGACGATTGAATATACATATACGTAGGTAGTGCATAGTCACATCACAAAAAGGGTAGCAAGAAGTAATTCAAACGCTCACATATTAATCGTTATTTTTTGTTCCACGTAACGTAATAGATTATGCGCCAATTGCCATAATAAAATAGACAGGTGCTTAACGATTACCATACCAGCAGACGGGTTCAGCGACTAAGCGTGAATGCCAAAGTATAAAAACACACGAATACAGAAATACTACGGTCACCCACCACTAAACTAAATATAACGTAAGCTGCTTAACTCAGTGAAGGTTTACAGAAAACGCAGCTAGCGGGACTACGAGTACGAGCACTTTATGTATGGACTGGACTACCTTCCTTTTTTTTTCTCTTGAATAATGTTATTTAAAAACCTGGCTAATAATAGTCGGATTTGCACGCGGAGGGTACAAAAATGGCAAAAGCCGAGCTTATTTTTTCTGTTTTTAGCTTAGATCAAGTATAACATAGATTACGGGTCGCGAACAAAATGAAAGTTAAAAAGTGTCCCATGTCGATACGTAGTTAAACCTATCTACTAGCTGACCCGCGCAACTTCGTTTGCGCCACTTGAGAGAGAGTATTACCTGTTCCCGTTGCGTTGCGTTTACTCCCGTAGCGTCTCGTCGTTAATATTTCCCACGTTTTTGAAACATTTACTATTACTGCTCCGCTCCTATTCGTTGTAGCGTGATGTTATATAGCCTATGACACTCCACAATAACGTAGCTTTCTATTGGTGAAAGAATTTTTAAAATCGGTTCAGTAGATCCCGAGATTACCCCCTACAATTTAACAAACACACAAACTTTACCTCTTTATAATATTAGTATAGATTTATTAGCAATCGTAAATAAATAATTCAAGACTGTATCACATTTAACGTAAAATGTACCTTAAAGTTATTATACGTAAGCATAAAATACCATGCCACTGATATATCAGTTGAGTCGTTTTGTTCCATACGTTTGTATTATTCAATGTCGGCCCATTGTCGCCAGTTCAAACAAGGATGTAGTGAGCCGTCAGTAGTGAGCCGTTTTCTATAGGTGCCGGATTTCTCGCGCCGAAATTACATCTAGTTATTCCTGATCTAAGGTTTTTAGCATTTTCTTATAGAGGCAACAGAAATACATTTTCTGTAAAAAATTCAACTGCCTAGCTATAACGGTTCGTGCAATACAGCCTGGCAAAAGACAGACGGACAGCAGTCCCGATAATCGGATTAGTTTATACCCACTGGGTACATAACCCTAAAAAGCTTGGCCAAAAATTTTAACTTTTCTTCATTCTTGAAAGATGGTCTTACAAGCAACAACGTATTAAGTACAATAACTTAGACACGTCATGATCGAAAATCACGGCTTTCAAAAACAGCATATCGTTTTTTGACTGCCTCTGTGGCGCAGTCGGTAGTGATACCGCCTGCGGCGCTGGAGGTCGTGGGTTCGATTCCCACCGGAGACAAATATTTGTGTGACCCATAAATATTTGTTTCAAGAGTCTGGGTGTTTCTATGTATAATATGTATGTATGTGTATGTATTTAAAAAGTATATAAGTATTAATATCCGTGGTCTGATACCCATAACACAAGCAGGTTATTCCTAGCTTACTTTGGCATCAGATAGCGTTGTATGAAATGTCCGTGAATATTTATTTATTCATAATATCTTTTACATATTTACAATACGTATTATATATGTTATAGGCAATGTGTATAAAGCATTCTATACAATACCTAGGCATTGTATAGAATGACGGGGTCGTTCAGACAATGTATGAAATGATATTAAATGTTTAAACTATTTTACACTTTGCCTAGGAAATGTATAGAATACCTAGACATTGTATAGAATGCCTGTCGAAGCATAGGTAATGTGTGTAATCTATTTTACACATTAAAAAAAAAGAATTTCTATGAAATTATCAATGGTAGCATGTACGAAAAGTAAGGCAATTGTCTGACTTTTTTGTTGCCATTTTTCAGTGTTGGTAACGTATCTATAGTTTTTATATATCATTGCTTTTTTTTGCACACATACTTGTTGCTGGATATTGTTTCATGATTGCCCTATTTAAATAGCGAGGATTTCAGTTACAACCGTGAAAAAAGTTTATATGAAGTTAAATATTTACCTTGGAATGTTTGTGAATAATTTCTTTTCCGTGCACTGTCTTCGAGCTGCATGTTTCGCCAGTAAGTTATTAACCAAGTCTAAAATATAAAATGTATATTTTTAAAACTGACAATTATTGTGGCTAAAGTCTAGAACATAAAATTTACTGCTTTCTTTGTATAAAAATAGTTTTGTCACGCACGATTTAAAATTATTAAGTTTTCGAAAAATCAAAACGACTTCAATCTTTACTCTGGATTGTCCTGCTAACAATTTTTCAAATTCACTTTTCTAAATAGAATCTGATGTCGAAACCACAGACTAACTAATGAATAAAACAAAAACTAGCTAGTATAATCTGTGAAAATATACATTACAACAAGACTATTGTTCTCTAGGAACAAAAAATTGCAGTCGACGTCAAAAATTTCAAATAATACAATTTCGTTCGTCTTGTCGCTTGAAATTCATGGAAAATTAGGTATTATGTTTCGTTTTCCAAATTAGGCATACGCAAACGACAATACGTTGCTCTAAAAACGTTCATAGATGAGAGACGTCATGCTAAAATTGCTCAAAAATCAATTCAGAGTGTAACTTCTCATGCTTTACGCCAATCAAGTGGCAATTAGCTGGTAAATTCTACGCGACGGCTGCCAGTTACGGTTGAGCACAATGACGTTTATTTGTAAATTTATTTGCCAGTTTGTCACGACGCGACGAACGCGACGCAGCGACGCACTATGGATCCTAATCTATGGGGCTGTTGGTCATAGATTATTTTTGAAGTTATAGGTAGATGATTATAGTGCTTTGATTTTAAAATTGTAGGTGCAGTACTTTCAGGGGATTAAATTTGTATTTCATTCAAAATTACGTTTAATGTACCTATAGGAGTCCCCCTTAATCCCCCGATTTTTAGGAATTTAGTATTTGTTATTATAGCAACAGAAATACATCATTTGTGAAAATTTCAGCGGACAGACAGACAGACGGACGGCAAATTCTCATGAATCTACGAAATGAAAATACTAAAATCTCATTGTTAGTGTCAAACGTATGTAGTATTCAAAATACATAATTAAAACTGTTTACAATGGTTAATTACTTGGTAAAAAATACATAGAAATCACGGTGTATTTGCCAACCGCCACGCCGCGCCGCATACATCAAAAACCATAGTGCGACGAGATGCTGAAATGTGTGGGACGCTGTTTAGTAACACGATGTGGTGGTTTTCCAGGTACAAATGACATGTAGAGTACTCGTAGATGAAATATTGAGATGATTGTTTGATTTAATATCGGGGTTTTATAATCTACAAATACTAATATAGGTAGTCTTTACTTTTACAACTACGGAATATTATTTACGAGCTTTAATTTTTAACAGAGAGATAGCGGAGTCTTCGTAATAAGGAGAGAGGGTGAGATACAGTTTCTACCCTTTGGGAATGGAATACTAAAAACTATAAATTATTCACACATGTAAATAAACTGTAGAGGGTCGAGAATCTGTACATGGAAGATAATATTATAAAGAAGGAAAAAGATTTGATAGTTTGTTTGTTTGCATCAAATAGGCTTCGAAACTTCTGGACCGATTTGAAAAATTCTTTCAGTTTTGGGAAGCTTTACTCTTCCCGGTGAACATAGGCTATATTTTATTACTGTATTCTTACGGGAACGTGACTTCCGACGTCCTCAAGTGGAAAATATTTTGAAAATGTTACTTGTTGGCCAATCAATAATCGATATAGAAGCCGAAAATGTAATAAATTATTTTTTGCGCTGTCTGTCTGTTTCTCGAATTAGTTTTACACCGAAACTATTAAATCAATTTGAATAATACCTATTTGGCACAATTTGAGCTTATGATCCGAGAAAGGTTCTACGACACTTTTTATCCGAAATTTTGCGCGGTTCCTTTGGGAGAATGATGCGAGTGGTCCGATTTAAAATATTTTTAAGTATTGTTTCACACAAGTTTCAATACTGAGGGTTTAGTAGATCAAATATTAGAGACCTCTCAACTTTCGCTAAACGTAGAATCCAAGGGTTCTTTGAATGTGTACGTCTGTGACCGGCTACTGGCTTGTTTGCTAAATGATAAAAGAGCATAATGATTTATGGCATAATTTGAGCTTATATAATAATAATAATAATAATAACCCCCCCGGGGGATCACCTTGTCGTGGTGGGGGGGCTTACGGGTATTAGGTACTGGACCTGAGGTATTGACATCTAACCATAATTATAATCACCTACCTTTACAGGTATTTGGTACTGGACTCTAAATATTTACAACTGTTATAATTAATCACCTACCCAAACTAACGATCCCAAATACCCTTTGATGGAGAAAAATGGATAGAAAAATATATAATTTACGGCCGCTTCCCGGGGGCCGCCGGGGCGCACCTGGAGCTAACGCTGGGTGTCACAGCATGCGAACCGTTGGCGACGGGGGACTGAATAGGCGGGTTCCCCTCGAAAAAACTGCTACAGCCAAACCATCACTATCACCCTCATCTACTTTGTCATCCCAACATTCATTATTTTCTAATGTTTCATCACCAACATCAAGTCATCATTTTTCTTTGTCTCACAACTCATCAACATCGTCATCATCCGCCGTTACAAGACGTACTACCAGGTCGTCAACTCGCGTAAAGTTACGAACAAATTTACGATCTTCAAGTACACATTCAATCAGAAGTAGTATACTGCAGGAGGATGTTGCACAGGAAGCGAGCTCTGTCGCTAATCCAGTGCCCACCACCAGCAGTTTAAGTACGCGAATTAAATGGAGCCAAGAAATGAATGAATTCATCCTACATACTTATTATCAAATTACTTTAATGGAAACCGACATGAAAGGATACCTTCCTTTGTTACACACAAAATTTGTAGAAAAGTTCCCGGATAGGCAAAATATTAACAGGCAAAGAATAGGTGACCAACGAAGAGCTATAATAAACAAGAAATTACTACCACCAAATGTAATAAACACAATAGCATCAGAAGTACAACAGGAAATAAATAATCTATACTCACAACGTACACAAGACTCATTCATACAAAATAAAACTCAGCAATCACCACCACGTAACAGAAACCCTTTGCACACACAAACATCCCTGCACTCTCAGCAGAGAATATCATGGACTAAGGAGTGGAACGAGGGCATTATGAAATCTTATTACAGAACAACTACACTAGGAACTAATCGTACTGGATACAGGCAAGCAATGCACCATGATTTTATAACACATTTCCCAGAACTATCCCACTTAACTGAGCAAAGAGTAGCCGATCAAAGGAGAATTCTTACTCTTAATAAATATTTTACCGAGGATAGGCTCAGAGCATTAAAAGAGGAAGTGGCTGAAGAAGGATCAGCAGCCATCATTCAGAATACTAACACAAACCCAGAATCACGCACAAACACTCTTGACACTATATCGCAATCATATCACAACACTGCTGAACATGGCTCGACAGACAGCCTCTTAGGCCACCCAACATCATTAGAAGAACATAGTTCTCGTGAAAGAATCCATTCTGATCCCATAAACATGCCCCATACTTTACCCGCGTCCGTAAGTTTGCAACAAATAGAACAAGCATTTTGCGAACATTTAATTCGATTTCAACAAACAGATCCCACCGCACGGCCTTACATACGCAAAATAAAACCGTCCAAAAAATTCTCAGCTATAGTTCATTTTCTAAATAAAGATATTCTTCCTAAATACGTATCTAAAGATGATAGTTTCCCAGAAACACAAACAATAGTGTATTCCGCTGCATATACCGCAGCAGTATGCAACGGAATAAAAATAAATACTCTAACTAATAATGCATCGAATACCCGTCGAAATATAATCCCAGCATGGCAGAGGCGGTTAGACAACAGAATCACAACTCTACGAAAGCATATAGGCAGAATGACCCAATACATTCGAGGAAATAGGAACGAAAGACTTATTAGCCACATACAGGACATTAAAAACACTTACAGAACCCACTCACGACACGAAGAACCCAACCGAACAGATGATCAGTTCTTAGATACTTTAAAACAGAAACTTAATGCCGCCTCAAATAGACTAAAAAGGTATCTTAATTGCACTTTACGAAAGAAACAAAACTCTCAGTTCACTAACAACGAAAAACAGTTCTATAGGACACTCGTAGATAAATCACAGCACACCCAAAACTCAGCTCACTTATCCCCCTCACCGCTAGACTTACACAGATATTGGTCCAACATATGGGCCACGCCGGTACAACATAATCACGAAGCTGCTTGGACCCAACAAGATTCTACTGCCCCAAGCATAATTGAAGGAATGGAGTTTGATCTTGTACCTGTGGAAACTTTTATGAAAGTACTCAATAAGACACACAACTGGAAGGCACCTGGCAGCGACCATATTCATAATTATTTTTATAAAAAGTTTACCACCGCACATCCTATGCTTCACAACCACTTAAACGATTTTATAAAAAATCCTAATAGCATGCCAAACTACATCATGGAAGGCCTTACATATTTGATTCCTAAAGACTCCGATTTACTCAACCCAGCTAAATACAGACCCATAACCTGCCTGCAAACATTTTATAAGATTCTAACTGCATGCATTGCCGAGTTAATAGATAGCCACATCACTAACAACAATATACTTTCAGAAGAACAAAAAGGATGCCGAAAGAGAAGCCAAGGATGTAAAGAACAACTCGTAATAGACAATATAGCTATGAAACAAGCACTAAAACATAAAAAGAACATAAGCACTATGTATATCGATTATCAGAAGGCCTTTGACTCCGTACCCCATAGCTGGCTTATACAAATACTCCATAATTATAAAATAAACCCCACACTCATCATTTTCCTGGAACAGGTCATGCAACAATGGTCCACGAAGTTGAAAATTGTATCTGGTACGAATCACATCGAGACCCCAGTTATACCAATACGCCGTGGTATTTTCCAAGGAGACGCACTCAGCCCTTTATGGTTTTGCCTTGCACTAAACCCACTCTCACACATGTTAAACTCTACCAACCACGGACTCACAATCTCAACTGAGAACACCAATACATCCCTCACACATCTACTCTACATGGACGACATAAAACTGTACAGTAACACAACTCATTCACTCCACCAACTAGCTGATATCACTCAAAAATTTTCAGAAGACATTCACATGCAGTTCGGCATTGATAAGTGTAAAACCTTCTCAATCATTAAAGGACGTATTGCCAATAATCATTATTTACTGGAATCAGGAATCCCTATTAACTCACTCAACGAAAATGAATCTTATAAGTACCTTGGTTTCCAACAGTCGAGACAAATACATCAGAAAGACACTAAAGCTGATTTAAGACAAAAATTTAAACACAGGCTTAATTTGTTACTCAAATCTCACCTTACCTCCCGTAATATAATCAAAGCTATAAATACTTTTGCAATACCAGTCCTCACATACTCATTCGGAGTAATTAGCTGGTCACAGTCAGAGCTACAAAACCTTCAGCGTACGGTTAACACTTCACTCACTGCCCACCGCAAACACCATCCTAGATCATGCATCCAAAGACTTACACTCCCTAGACAGGACGGGGGTAGGGGAATCATAGATATCACTAACATGCACAATAAACAAATCTCTACACTTAGAAAATACTTCTTACATAAATCTAAAGACTCACCTCTACACAAAGCAATAGTTCATGCCGACAAGAAACTAACTGCCCTTAACCTCCATGACCCAAACACTCAACGAAATGAAAAGATCACTGACAAAAATCAGAAGACTACGCTTTGGGAGCAAAAATCTTTGCACGGAAGACACTACGCTGACCTCCAACGGCCACATGTAGATAAAAACGCATCAAACTCATGGTTGCTGACTGGCATACTCTTCCCGGAAACAGAAGCATTTATGCTGGCAATACAAGACCAGGTCATCGAAACTCGCAACTACAAAAAATTTATACATATACCATGCACCCAACTTACCTACAGATATATGCCGGCGCTGTTACAGTAGTTCAGAAACTATTCAACATATTACAGGAGCTTGCAAATCCATCGTACAGTCTGACTACAAACACCGCCATGACCAAGTTGCCGCAATAGTTCATCAAAATTTAGCTTTTAAATACCAATTGATACAGCAAAAAGTACCCTACTACAAATACACACCCGACACTATTGTAGAAAATGAAAACGTGAAAATTTACTGGGACAGAACAATTATTACTGATAAGACAATACATTTCAATAGACCAGACATAACGTTATTGGACAAGACTAATAAATCAGTTTATCTAATCGATATAGCAATCTGCAATACCCATAATCTTCAAAAGACTCATACTGAAAAGATGTCAAAATACACAGACCTTGCAATAGAAATAAAATCACAGTGGCGCGTCAATACAGTAAATACTATACCTGTCATACTTTACACCACCGGGGTCATACCCAACACACTACACACCAGCATAAAAACACTGAACCTACACTCAAACCTCTATAAATTGCTGCAAAAAGCTACAATTTTAAATACATGCAGAATAGTCCGCAAGTTTTTGTCCCTAAATTAAATACAATATTTAAATACTATTATTTTTAAGCACTTGGCCTAGGCCCGTGCAAAATGTACCTCTTCGGAGAGTTTTTCGAGAAGAAAAAAAACAAATAATAATAATAATCTTTATTTCAAAAAACTTGGGAGCTAGTCTTATAACTATTTGGTACATGGTGCACTTAAGTTAGAGGTAATATTTGGTTCACCTGAAGTTCAAAGCCGGCAACAGCCTGTACTTTGGAGTTCAGGAGCACCAAGAAGAACAGCTTCTGTCACAATATGGTGAGCCTTGCTGCTTACACTAGGAATAACCTGTTCCATAAGCAGCAATGATCGATCGATCTTTCTTTACATTAAACACATTGTTCAGCTAGTAGTTCCTGTCTTCAGTGAGTGTACCACGTGCATGCTTTGTGTGTGTGTGTGAGTAGGGGGGGGGGGGTTGTGTGTGTGTGTGTGTGTGTGTGGGTGTTTGCATGTGCGTGGGTTTATGCGTGTGCCAGAGTGTTGTGTATGGGAGGGGAAGATATTGCCTGTGTATTCATCCTTATGCAATGAAAGTCACTAGTGACTCGGTATTTTCGTAATTTTGTTTTAGAAGCCACTCTGTAATTTTTTGTTTGGCTGTATAGTTGTTTAGGTTTCGTAATTCAAGATTTTTATTAAGTTTTTTGTATATGTATGGGCTTAGAACGTAAAATTGGTGTTTTGCAAACGAGGTTTTGTGTGTTACACTTGCGGGAAGATTCCTGCGTTTGTTAGGGTTCGATATGCCTAGCTTGCTGTGTTCTCTCATAGCTGACTTGAGCACGTAGAGTTGACGGACTGTGAGAATTTTACCATCTGCATACAACTGTGTAGTTGGGTAGCGGTATGGTTTCTTCATGATCGGATCGGATCTTATGATCCGAGAAAGGTCCTACGATACTTTTGATCCCGATATTTTGCGCGGTTCCTTTGGGAAAATGATCGAGTGATCCGATTTAAAATATTTTTAAGCATTGTTTCACGCAAATTTCAATTCTGAGGGTTTAGTAGTTCAAATATTAGAGCCCTCTCAACTTTCGCTAAACGTAGAATCCAAGGGTTCTTTGAATGTGTTCAGCTACTGGCGTGTTTGCTAAATCATAAAAAGCTTAATGATTAAGGGATAAAATAATTATGAAATGTTTTAAAATAGACTTAAGCTAACAGGGCCGTTTCACTCGCTCTTACGAGTCTGATTAAAAAATATCTCTTCTTTCATACACCTTATATGACGTACCTAAACGAAGGTGAGAGGGTCAGCTAGTTATTATAATAAATGTTACAGAGAGCGTCAATGTCAGACTCAACAAAACAAATAATTTCTAAAGACAAGCGTGTTATTTCTTAGAACCAGCGTAGACGACTATACAATAGGTGTTTTCCTACGGATGATGGTGTGATAAGCACATCTTTTCATACGTATCTCTTGTAATGCCAGTATAAATACGTGCCATTGTATTCTAATCTAGTCGTAGGTATTTGGAAGATGAAAAAAGACTTACTTCACCAGGTAAAGTTAGGTAGATTCCCCTAGTATCAGTAGTCCGATTGAATAGTCCGATGATCGAACTACTGAGACTTTTCTGGCTCAGTAGTCCGATGATGCAGATTATTATAAATCATCGGACTACTGAGTCTTTTAGTCCGATTCGAAATTCCGAAATAAGAAATGGATGCAGTAGTATTAATATTTGTTTTGCATATTTATTTTTTCCAACATGCTAAATATAAAGCAAGAAAAAAAAAAGAAAAAAAAGTAAAGTAGAAAAAGTACCTTTTATTGTATAATATTGCTTTACATTTAGCATGTTGGAAAAAATAAATATGCAAAACAAATGTAATACTACTGCATCCATTTCGTATTCCGGAATGTCGAATCGGACTAAAAGACTCAGTAGTCCGATGATCTATAATCATCTGCATCATCGGACTACTGAGCCGGAAAAGTCTCAGTAGTTCGATCATCGGACTATTTAATCGGACTACTGATACTAGGCCTTATCCTTCATAATGATTTTGTTGTAGTAACGTCATAGAAATAGTTGAACGCCGGCACGCACGAATAAGTGTCACGTTCCACCAGAGTTCCACTATTTCTATGACGTTCCAGTTCCAAATTCGGTTTGTAAAGCATCTATCTCTCTTCCACTCCATCGGCCAATAAATGTGTCCAAAAAGCCTTTCTTAAGACGTAATTACGTAAAATTATTGCACGGAAACCGCCTTTACAGACAATTCCTTTTTTGTTATGAAGGTAGGAGAAATTGTTTAAGTGATTGACTTTGGTATTTGTACAGTCAACTACAAAGAGATGTACTAGTTTAATCTTACAATATGATGTATCGTCGTAAATTCGACTTGCAGGGGTACAATATTTTGTAAGATTAAACTAGTAGACCTCTTTGCAGTTCACTGTACCGTGTAGTAGGATCCTTAGTCCAATATTTAAAAAATATTTGGGATGAATACTTTAATATTCTCTTCAAAGTCCCGGCGCAGTTCTTCAAATAAGATGTAGCCCTCTAATTCATTCAGAACCGTTTTAGTCCAGATGTCACACGCAGTTACATAATGTGTTTAGGAATTTACTAACGAAGTTTGTTTTCCCTATAGTCCAATCCTGCCCGATCTGGCAATAATGTAAACATGTCATGTTTTGACAATCGTTGTCTAAGACAGATGAGTAGAAAAATATACTATGACAAATCATTAATTTTTTACTATCCTGGGTAGGTATTTTAAATGAAAATAAACTATCATAAAGAAGTTATTTGGTGTCGAAATGATTGTAAGAACACTGTATGACTCCTGGATACTGGAATATAATCAGGATGAATACTCATTTGCAAGTAACTATGGATATAATAGGATCAAATGTGTTTGTTTACATTTTTGCGCAAAGCTATTGAAATACAGTATACCAGTTCCACCCCTCTCAAGACACTTACTTTTTGAACTCGAGGTGTTTTAGGGTTCCGTACTCAAAGGTTAAAATGGTAACTTTATTAGTGTGACTCCGTTGTTTGTCTGCCTGTCACCAGGCTCTATTTCGCGAATGGTATTGGTATTTAGAAAATTAAAATCTTCACCGATTATGTATGTAACATTTTCAGTTGCCCATGAGGTTTACAATTTGACTAAATAACTATTTATATTATACTAGCTATACGTTATCGTGTAAAATCATAACCCTTCTTTTGCACAGTCAGTTAAAAGTAGCCTATGTCCTTTCCAGGGCCTCGAACTATCCCTATACCAAATTTCCCAAATTTCATCTCAATCGCTTCAGCCGTTTAGGCGTGAAATCGTAACAGACAGACATACAGACAGACAGCGGTACTATCGCATTTATAATATTAGTATTGATTACTGGTAACTACTCGAAACCAAAAACTTAACGTGCGTTTTTTTCGTTTGAAAATCCTCATGGATGACAGCGGTCTCCTAAAACCACCAAGTGCAATACAACTATCTAAAGCCTGAAGAATGTCTCAGGAATATTGGCAGAATTTAGCTACCACTGCGGTCTCACCAATGGGCTTCGGATAGTATCCCGGTAAGGGTTGGTTCGGGTGTTATCCCGCTTCTTATGGCGTGAGACGTACGTCAAACGCATTACACTGCCATTTCGGGCTTGCTTCTGTTTCTCAACAACTTGTCCTATTATTTTCCTAAAGTTTTAACGTCCTAGCGACTAAAAACCACACGTTTACTGCCTAACAGCCTACGGTTGGGAGCCCCGGGTAAGCCCTCGGAAGGATGACCACAGGACTTCCAACAGACGTTGGCTACCACTGCTCACCTAACATGATGTCATGAAGTATGAAAATTCGTAAATGACAGTATCACAGAGAGTAAGGCTCATGACATTGGTACCAGTAAAAACAAATTCTTCTTTACATACTCTGTGCTGTAAGCACCTACCATGGCGATGTGCGTATTATATTGGTTTAATAGTAGATTATGATAGTAAAAATATTACAGTTCAGTATAATGCGCTGTGTTGATAACATCAGGCAGTAGCGAACGTACGAATAGTAATGAATGTGGCGGTAAAAGTTCAAATACAGATGAAACTAGCCTTGGCCGCAGTGGCTCCCGTGGGTCTGTTGGGAGTCCTGGGACATCCTTCCGAGGGCTTACTCGGGGCTCCCAACCATAGGCTGTTGGGCGTTACGTGAGGTTTTTTTAGTCGGTAGGAGTCCGGCATAGCATCCATGAGGATTTTTCCTCACATCAAAAAAAATACAGTTGCCTATAACCAATAGATTCTGGCGACTCTGGCGCAACGTCACAGATTAAATATCATAGAAAAAATAATACTTCGTCTTACGTGACGGAAATTCGTCGTAGAACGATAATAAAAACAGGGAGACAAACAAACCACACAGTGCAAAATACTATAATTCAATTATATTACATTTTTTTTTATACAACTTAGGTGGCAGACAAGCTTACGGCCCACCGGAAGGTTGGTAACCGTAGCCTATAGACGTTTGCAACACCAGAGGCGCTACACACGCGCTGCCGACCCGGGCGCAGGTTGTGACGACCCACAGTTGAAATTTTTCAAGCCCGTAAGGCCTTCAACTTGGCTTAACGACTGTCATTTTACTGACAACCGGGACCAACGGCTTATCGTGCCTTCCGAAGCACGGAAACGCTCGTAAATAAATGTCACAAAGTGGTCCACGTGGTGGTCACCCATCCATATCCGACCATAGTAAATGTTGCTTACTGCAGTGATCGTTTACAGAACACTGAGTCCGCGGGGCCACGAGCGCTTCAATTCAAAGTAACCCTTGAATTCTAGGTTTTGCGAAAGTTGAGATGTCTCTAACTTCTGAACTAAAGGGTGTTTTTTTTAGAGGTATAGAACTTTGAAATGGAATAAAACGAAGGTGATTGTTTTTATTGATATGAAAATGACTTTATTCGAAAGGAAATCTTCTGGCATTATAATTAAAATATGATTTCTGGCAAATAACCGCCACGGCTGGCTCGGACGTAGTCTAATCTAGAGGTCCAATTTTCGATGACTTTCCCAACATTTTTGGCCGTATATCGACAATAACGCGCCGAATGTTGTCCTCCAAGTGGTCAATCGTTTCGGGCTTATCGGCGTAGACGAGCGACTTCACATATCTCCACAGAAAATAGTCAAGTGGCGTAAAATCGCACGACCCTGGAGGCCAATGCACTTGTCCAAAACGCGAAACTATGCGGTAACCAAACGTTTCCTTCAATAAATCAATTGTGGCACGAGCTATGTGACATGTTGTGCCGTCTTGTTGAAACCACTACTACAGCACATCATGGTTGTTCAATTGATGAACAAAAAAGTCAGTAATCATCGCTCTATAGCAGTCACAATTGACTGTAACGTTCTGGTCAGCATCGTTTCTAAAGAAGTACGGACCAATTATTTCACCAGCCTATAAAGCACACCACACAGTCAGTTTTTCTGGATGTAACGGTGTCTCAACATACACTTGAGGATCATCTTCACCCCAAATATGGCAGTTTTGTTTATTGACGTATCCATTCAACCAAAAGTGAGCGGCACCGCTAAACAAAATTCGCTTATGAAAATCACGATACGCATTACGGACAGAACCAATATTTTCAAAATAAATTTGCACAATTTGGAAGCGTTGTTCAGGCTTCAGTCTATTCATGTTGAAATGCCCAACCAAACTAAACATAAATCACTTTACAGCTGATAATAATACCGCCAGTTAAAACAGTTATGCCAACTTAAAGTTCTATACCTCTAAAAAAAAACACCCGTTACAAAACCCTCAACCTTGAAAGTTGTGTGGAACAATCCTTAAAGTAATCTATCTCTTTCTCACACCAAAAAAAAATTGAAATTGCACTACACGGTAAGAAATTACAACTGAAAAACCATTTTATCTTTCATCTCCTCTCCCGAAGGAACCGCGCAAAATATTGGTATCGAAAGAATCCTAGAATCTTCTTCGGATCATAAGCTCATATTGATTTAGCAGTTTCGGCGTGATACTTATTCGGGATACAGACAGAGAGAGACAACAGACATTTTTTTAAAATTATGTTTTCGGCTTTAGTATCGATTACAGAATGCTCTACAATTAAAATTTTCTAAATATCTTCCATGTACAGATTCTCGACCCTCTACAGTTTTAATATTATGTAAATTAAACGCCATTATCACCTAAAAGATACCTAGTGTTATGCAAATTATATTACAATTGTTTTGTATAACCTATTTTATTTAGTCTGAATTCGAACAAATTCGGAATAAGACTATACTAGAGAATATCACTTGTACTTGTTCTAATAGCAAGTCATTTTGCAACAACAAATAAGTACAACGTAACTATGGTAACCAAACTGAATATATTTCAGTATGGTTACCATAGTTACGTCAACCTCATAGTTACATTGTGTTTATTAGTTCTTGGTAAAAAGGGAAAATCACTTCATTTTAAGAATAAGTACAAGTAATTATCTAGTACTAGCTGACCCGCGCAACTTCGTTTGCGTCACATGAGAGTGAGGTATGGTATTAATATTTCGAGTATTATAATGTTTCCCGTTGCATTTACCCCCGTCGCGCTTATTCTCGTCGCGTCGCTTCGCTTGTATTTATTAGAGCTGAACCGCTTATCTTCGTTTGCGTCACATGAGAGTGAGAAGGAAAGAGATGTTAAAGTGATATGTTTCCCGTCGCTTTTACTTCCACCCATCCGTTTTTCGGTATGGAACTCATCGTGTGCGAGTCCGACTCGCACTTGGCCGGTTTTTATCGTTCAGTTGACTGGCTGCCACTGCAGACCAAGTTTACTCCCGTCACGTCGCTCATACTTTAAAACTTAATATGAGGGTTATTGTAAGTGAACCTTAAAAGATAGGCATATGCTGTCAAGGACTTTTTTTTATAACTTTTTAAGAGAAACAATTTTGTAGTACACAATTTTTACGTAACTTTAACTATTTATGCAGCGTTAGCAATGGAAACTCTCAAAAGAAAGAAATAATCCCCGTTCTCGAAACATTATTCATGGCTGCTCCGCTCCTATTCGTCTTAGCGTGATGTTATACCGCCATTAGCCAGCCTCAATAAATGGACTATTAAACTGTGAAATAATTTTTGAAATGCAACCAGTAGTTTCTGAGATCCTAGCACAAACAAACTCTTCCGTTTCATTATATCGTGAGCGAACCTTAAGAGATAGACAAATTAGGTTATTGTGAGCGAACCTTATAAGTTAGACATATGCTGTCGCGGACTTTTTTAGAACTTTTTAAGAGAAACAATTTTGTAATACAAAATTTTTACCTAACTGTAACCATTTACGCAGCGTACGCCTCGGAAGCTCTCAGACGGTAAAAAATATTCCCCGTTTTCAAAACATTCTTGATTGCTGCTCTGCTCCTATTCGTCTTAGCGTGATGTTATATAGCCTATAGCCATCCTCGATAAATGGACTATCAAACTGTGAAAGAATTTTTGAAATCCAACCAGTATTTCCTGAGATCCTAGCGTTCAAACAAACAAACAAACAAACTCTTCAGCTTTATAATATTAGTATGGATACTCTTACTCCGATTTTGGTCGAATCCGCTCTTATAAAAGTAGACAAAATACAAATTAGCCTATTTAATTACGTTTACTTAAAGTAACTTGTAAAGAGAAAACACAGCCTTGTGCCTATCGTTATCTAATGATAATTCAACTAAACAGATATTATTGATTTTTGCCCATAATATGCTCGGTTATAAGGCAGATAAGGGAAAAGATTACAAAAAAGCTCATATCTGTCTCTATTTCTGATAAAAATCAATTTCGTACATGCAGAGACTAAAATGTGGTAACGTGTACCTATTCATTATGTAGAGTTCAAAATTAAATTATAATAATTACTAAAGGACGTCACGCGGTTTCACCCGCGTAGCTCCCGTTCCCGTGGGAATAAGGGAATAAAATAAAGCCTATGTTCACCGGGGCGAGCATAGCTTTCCAACAGTGAAAGAATTTTTAAAATCGGTTCAGTCTCTCAACCGTAGGCTGTTTGGCGTTAAGTAAGGTTATTTAGTCGGTAGGAGTCCGAAAACCATTGTTTTAGGTTCTATTGCGTCCATAAAGCCCCCCTATAAACTTTTTTCTTATATATCTCCAATGTACAGACAGCGACCTGTTACGATTTTATTATATGTATTGATATTGATTGATATTGATGATTGATTTTCCTTCTCTTAGTCTTAAGGCTAACTGAATCGTGTATTCCGTTTTCCTGTCCTTAAATCGCTTTTTTTATACTTATCTATGCGTGATTTTTCAGTGATTTTCCTAGTGCGCGCTTACATTAGACCTATGTCCAAAGAGAAATGTCACGAAGTGTCACGTGATGGTCATCCAAGGACCAGCCGCCATAGCGAACTTTAGTGCAAACAGCTTTCAGGCTAGTATTTACTTACTACTATCGATGGTAAGTGCTTGAACTCTTTTTAAAAGAATGATTTGTATTATTCTAGCAAATCATTTTTTTAGCCCCTCTCTATAAAATAAAGCGCAGAGAGGCTCATGTCCAGATTTTGTCTGTAGTCTGTGTGTCTGTTTCATTAAACTACTTCACTAGGTCACGTGGATCATCTGTTTGAAGTTTGAAATAAAACAAAAATGACAATGTCAATCGGATTGAACTTTCACAGTTAACGTGTTAGAGAGGGGCAGTCTGGTGAGACCGATCTCACGGCTTTCTTGTTTAATCATAGAGAACATTTTTTATTTTGGTTTATTTTATTTTACTTTTGATATTAAAGTTCAAGCCTAAAAACTAGTCGCACAGATATTATATGCAATTTTTGCAACATAATCTCCTGTGACGTCTTCACGGCAGTAAATTCTACAGACTCGGCCCCCAGGTCAAGACGCGAATTCTAATCGAGTAATGAAATATCATAAAATGTTTTTAGTGCGGAAGTATCTTCATTATTCAATCAAGACTGCGAACATCTGCTGCGTTGTATATTTCTGTGGAGGAAGCCTGCGTCGCCTGCGTCATAATGATTGACAGTGTCTTATGTCATACTAGAGCAAGGTTACTTACAGGGTACCCAAAAGGTAAAACGGGACCCTAAGCATGAGTATTCACCGTCAGTGTGTCTGTCTGTCTGTCTATGGGGCAAGGAGGAACACTCCGGGGTTTAGTGGGTAGGACGGTCCCTTTCTCGACCGGGCCGGGAGTCCCACACACCGTCCCAGCTGTCTCATGGCTGGAATGACGGCGCGTAAATGCATCCGCGTCAAAAAAAAGTCATGATAGCTACAGAGTTATTTTGTCTTTTTGCTTGTTCTCTGTCATATCTTAATTCTTAATTTTGATACTAAATGTCGCCCGCGGCTCCACCTGCTTGGAGTTTTGTTCCCGTTCCCACACGACATGGGAAATTATTCTGGGAATAAATAGTCTCCTATGTGTTATTCCACACTATAATCTCTCTGTAGCAATTTTCCGCTAAATTCGTTCAGTCGTTAAAGCGTGAAAGAATAATTAAACATTCACACACCAGTACTTATACCTATTCAACCTGTGGAAATCTTACATGGATGCCATGCAGTCCTGGTGTATCCTTCCGAGGACTCACCCGGGTCTCCCAACTGTAGGCTGTTAGGTAGGATCGTGTGCTTTTTGGTCGGTGGTAGTCCGGCACAGCATGTATGTAGGATTTTCCTCACGTTTAAAATAATGAATGCTATGCCGGGGACTCCTACCAAATAAAACTAAGTACACGATGCCCTACAAATTTCAATGGTTTACGGCTATTTCGTGAAATATCACCTGACAGCTAATTTTCTTTCTTTTTTATTGCCATCTCGTGCCTTGAAAACTGTTTTTCACGTTACAACTTTTACATCACCGACATTGTCGGTGTAAATTATTCACTTTACTCAAGATTGGTCGACGTCGCCTTAAGATTCGGTGCTATTAATTACCATGATTTTTTTTTTAATATTTATTTTACGGCCTTTGGCCTCAGCCTTTTAGCCAATCTTAATTTTCTTCATGTTCTAATTACCATGATTAAACTAACTAGGGATGCGCATTTTCAATCATATTTAGCGACAAACGAAACTGGAGACTGGTTTGCTTTAAAAAAAAAAGGAGTAGGTACAGGCTATTTAGACAGACAAGAAAATAAACCGTCGCGATTCTAACAGATAACTAATAGCGAGTACTGTAGTAGCGGTAGTTAGTTGTTTTGTGACGTATGTTAGGTCAAATCACGGACTTGTTTTTGTATTACGTGATTCACGTTTTTTAGGTCAGAAACATACAATATAAAAACTATATTAAAAAGGAAAAAATCTTTACCTGTTTCATCCGTATCGACGTCCATCATAACTATTCATCTACACAAGCACATAGCTTTAATCACAAAGAGTCCAGCGTTTTCTACATTCTGCACATATTACACAAACACTTTGATTTATTCCAATTAATAATTGATTGTATCACTACAACTTCCTTCAAGACTCTCTGTTAAATTACATTACAAATGACTGAACTATAGTGACGTTCTTGCATATCGATGTTTTTTTTATATTTCAAATAAAGAATTAACTTACGTTTCAAATTACACAGTTAAAACTGTATATCCTGCAGTAACCGCATTGAATATCACTGACTATGTAGGTATTGCGCTATCGCTTGCAGTAACTGGATATTTAGCTGTAAACAATGTTGTGGTTGTCTTCATAAAACGCCTGCGCACTTTACTTACACAGTAGCACACACACTTAATTGGAATTCATTATGTTATTAAAACTATTCAAACTGCACCAACTTCAAGTCACTGTCAGAGAACTACATTTTAAACAGTTAATTCTAATTATTTTCTCGTTTACCTTATAAACTCATTCAATAGGTATATTCTCTTTGACGTAATTTCATAAATAAACTCATTGTAAATAAAACTGATTGGTTTGTAACTGATAGTTTCTCACGTTGCTCGGGTGTCGGTATTTAAGTGATAACTATATTCACATGTATATTTTGTTGATGGAATATATTATTTGTATGTAATTAGGAGCGTTGTGCGGCGGTGTCGCATGCACAGTATCGGAGGTCGACTGATAAGCGGGAGCGCAGCCGGCGACCACGCGTGAACTACAAGTACAAGAGATTCCTCGTGCGATGATTTATTACATATCATTTTTAATATTACAGCATCGTGTTAGAGTGTAGTTAGCAAGGAGATAAAACATTCGCACATTTACAACGTTCACGTGGTCGTCAAGGTTATTTTTTTCTAACGTTTATCGATCTTCATTTAAAAAATATCGAGGGACGAATAATCGCATCTCTAAGACTTAACTACTCGTTCTATTGTTTGAAAATTGTCGATAAGTTGTTTTGTGACGTTTTCTTGTGACGTCATTTATTGGTTAAGAAAATATCCAGTACCTGGTACCTAGTTATTTATCTGAGTTTTTATTAATTTCACGATTTGTTCATTGAAGATTAGAAAAATAACGATGAATATTTAGTACTGTGAGAAAGAAACTACCTAATTCATTATTAAACTCTCAAAATACTTAGAGTTTCTCGTACATTAAATATGTCTTATGTAAGAAGCATTCAGAACGTCTCAGCTTGTTCAGCAATATATTTATGTCACTGTGTCAAAACTGTTCCGCGATAAAAATGACCCCTGATATCTAAGAGGTCGGGGAAAATTATTGTAATGAGCGACTGCTCTCTGACCTCCGAGAACACAAGTGCTCTTGTTTCCGAGTATCGCCTTTTTGTCACTTGGGGCACATGGTGTTCCGCAGACCCTATTTAATCTATACTAATATTATAAAGAGGAAAGATTTGTTTTGTTTGTTTGTTTGTTTGTTTGTAACGAATAGGCTCCGAAACTACTGGACCGATTTGAAAAATTCTTTCACTGTTGGGAAGCTACACTCTTTGCGGTTAACATAGGCTATATTTTATTTCCGTATTCCCACGGGACGGGAACTACGCGGGTGAAACCGCGTGACGTCCGCTAGTATAGAAATAAAAGGATTAATGTTTATCAATCAAAGTTATAATGACATGAAATATATATGTATATAATTAATGAAATCAGTCTACTGGACGTAGGCTTCTAACAATTTTTATTGCTGTGTTGTGCTGTATTGGATTTTTTGTACCTACCATTCTGCCCTAGACTCCTTTTAGAGACTCATTTTCCTGTCTCTACACATTAGAAGGAGTCTATAAGAGAAGAAATGTAGAGAATAATACTCGTTTCCATGCGCGAGTATGACTCGCACTTTGCCGGTTTTTCTGAACCGTTTGTGTGAACCACAGAAATATCTGAACTCATAAGTAGGTACTATCATACCATAAGTATCCGTAAGTACATACTTACTTTCTAGTTATTGTAAAAGTTGTTATTAAGACTCCAAGTCTCCCTCACACATACATGTGATTCATATTGGTAGCGTGTTATCTAAAATATTTACAAAGTGTTCAAATACAGAGAAACAAAAACGATTTATTTGTTTTATAAATATTGTCTCGGCAAGATAACTACTGTCTACAATTCAGTATTTTTCAGGAGACGATGACTCGGCGAAGACTTTTTTATTATGAGTCGAGCGTTAGTAAAAATATATTGAAAACATATTTATATTTTCTGCTGTCGGTATTTGTTGTTATAGCGTCAACAAAAATAAATTATAGGTATGTGAAAATTACAACGGCCTAGCTATCACGGTTGCTGAGATGCAGCCTGGAGACAGACAGAGGGACAGCGGGGTCTCAGTAATTGGGTTCAGTTTTTACCGTTTGGGTACGGAACCCTAAAATATTTAAAACTGTCTCTCATATAACATATAGCTTAGCTTTTATAAAAACTGGCCAAGTGCAAGTGGGACTCGCGTTCGCAGGGTTCCGTAGCAAAAAACATATAGCTTAGCTTGTCAAAAAACTGGCCAAGTGCAAGTGGGACTCGCGTACGTAGGGTTCCGTAGCAAAAAACATATAGCTTAGCTTGTCTAAACACCGGCCAAGTGCAAGTGGGACTCGCGTACGCAGGGTTCCGTAGCAAAAAACATATAGCTTAGCTTGTCTAAACACCGGCCAAGTGCAAGTGGGACTCGCGTACGCAGGGTTCCGTAGCAAAAAACATATAGCTTAGCTTGTCAAAAAAACCGGCCAAGTGCAAGTGGGTCTCGCGTACGCAGGGTTCCGTAGCAAAAAACATATAGCTTAGCTTGTCTAAACACCGGCCAAGTGCAAGTGGGACTCGCGTA
This sequence comes from Miltochrista miniata, assembly GCA_933228765.1. NCBI lineage: Eukaryota > Metazoa > Arthropoda > Insecta > Lepidoptera > Erebidae > Miltochrista > Miltochrista miniata. Next base: position 11,336,642 of record OW121765.1, read on the forward strand.
CGCAGGGTTCCGTAGCAAAAAACATATAGCTTAGCTTGTCAAAAAAACCGGCCAAGTGCAAGTGGGTCTCGCGTACGCAGGGTTCCGTAGCAAAAAACATATAGCTTAGCTTGTCTAAAAACCGGCCAAGTGCAAGTGGGACTCGCGTACGTGTGACGGATAGACAGATAGACGGACGGCAAGTCTCATGAATAAGGTCCCGTTTTTTACCCCTTGGGGACCCATTTATCTCGTCATCAAAATAGTTTTAGCGATTTAAGTATGAAGGCGCAGACGGAGTTGGGATATCAATGTCCCACTTCAAAATGAAATACAAAATGACTACGAATTTATAAAGCACAAAACTGGCCATTGGGCCAGTCGTACTCACGCACGAAGGGTTCCGCACCAAGAAAAAACTGTTACGTTGTTGTATGAGTTATTAAGGGTGGCCCTTAATTTTTTTAAAGTTTTTAGATTATTTTATAGGAATAAAGAGGAAAATAGAGAGGAAGCGCTCGTGGCCCCGCGGACTCAGTGTTCTGTAAACGATCACTGCAGTAAGCAACTTTCACTATGGCCAGTACTTGGATGGGTGACCATCCATGTGACTACTTTGTGACATTTATTTGAGCGTTTCCGTGCTTCGGAAGGCACGTTAAGCCGTTGGTCCCGGTTGCCCGTGAAATGGCAGTCGTTAAGCCAAGTCGAAGGCCTTTTTTAGGCGGCTTGAAAAAATTTCAACAGCAGGCAGTCACAACCTGCGTCTGTCCATCTTAACACGGCAATACGCCTCACTACCTATTACGTGGGACAAATGCTAAAAAGGTGAAAAGTGGGTATATAATACCTCTACCCTCTGCCCACCCCTTTGGGGATAAAAGGCGTGACCATATGTATATGCAGCAGTAATGAGCGCAACCTTTGCTGCCAGACAGACAGCCTGTTTTATATCTGGTAAGTGATAAAGACATTATAATGAACATTTAGCCAGCCTGAAATTCTGTCTCCAAATTGTTGCCAGCTCTTAGACTATTGTGTTTTGTCAATAGTAGTCGACCCTTCGACCAAGTATTTTTTTTTATACTGGTTGAATTTATAGTCGTTCTGGACCCGAGAGGGGGTTACTCGGAATCAATAATGGAACCATTTCGGAGTGTCAAAACAGCTGTGCAGGTTATGATAAAAAAATGACTTCTATGTAATCTTTATCACTCGTTCGAGGTGAAACATTAGTAGCGCTTCGATTATTCATTGAACTTTTCAATGAATGAAACTCCGAAACCCATAGGTACCTACTACGCCGCGGCGCGTGTCTCCATGTGATCAGTTCATTGGCCGAATGCATCGTTTCGATAATAATAGGTACTTAGATAATAATAAAGGACTCCAATTTCTCCTTCATACTTTACGCGGGCTTAGGACCGTCGGAAATACTTTAATATTGTTCTATTTTACGGTGAATTAATAAGGTTTATGTAATAATAATGAAAATAAACACGAACAAATAGGGAGTATTTCCGGCGTATTTAAAAAATTGGAGCTATTTACAAAATAATCAACTTAAATACCTAGACCTACCTATTCACAGTTTATTTACACTTCCCTGTACCTTAACAACTGCTCAAAATGGAGTCCAGAACGTTCGATACACAAACGGGCACGTTTTAGGCTATTGTCTTTTAGTTTATTCAATGTGTCTCTGTCACTTTTCACTATTTCAAAGGCGTCCACTATCGCACTGCGTAATTCATCACGAGATTCATACTCTCGAGTGTAAACTAATCGTTTTATTTCCGACCACAAATAAAAGTCGATCGCGACGACAATACTGCGTGCGAGGTGTTCTCGTTTTGATTTTGGCAAACGATGTAGATTTTGACATTTTCGTAATTTTTTATTGTTGATTTTCAAATTGACAGTGCCGATCGGTTCTGTTATCGAAACTGGGCCTAAACCTTTCCGTTCCAAAACGACTATAAATTCAACCAGTATATCACTAAGGTGGCAGACAAGCATACGGCCCACAAGAAGGACTGGTGGTCACCGCAGCCTATGAACAGTTGCAACACCAGAGGCGACACACTCGCGCTGCCGACCCTGTAAAAACCTACTAAGACCCCTTTTGAAGAACCCCATACTGTAAGCGTTTGGGAAAAGCAAAAGCAGAAAGAAAAAATAACTTGGTCGACGGTCAAACCCCTTCCTATATTTCTAGGATACAAGTTAAAAGCTAATCGTATACCTACAAGCCGGGTGCGATGGGGCCCTACCAACAACCCAAGGGTCCAAGCCAGCCTCACCTGCGAGCGGTGCACCAGCTGATTAACGGACGAGGTCATGGCGTAGAGAAGGAAAACTCGAAATGAAATCCGGTACCAGCCCGTCTGGCCAGCGTGGTACAGTAAGGCCTCCCAAAAATGATGGCACAAAACAGTACCTACCTACTATAACAGGATTCGCAAAGCGCAGGACCCTGTGTTGTGGCGAAATTTGGTCCAGCAATGGACTGCTATAGTATAAATTGATGCAAAATTGATGCAAAATTGATGCTAAATTGATGCTAAATTGATGCAAAATTGATGCATGACAAGCATGACGGAACGGTTGTTTTGGAGCAAGCGTCTCTACAGCGGCAATGTATGTGAAAATTAAAAGGGGTCGGATGGCTTTATTGTCCCTTATTATAATAAAAACATACTAAAAAGGCTAATCACTCAAGTATTCCTCATATTACACTGTCGATGAGAGTAGACTACAATTTCACGAAACTCAAGTAGGCTGTCAAAACACAATTACTACAAGCAATTTTACACTCTAAGTTCTACAAAATAGGGTTTATTTTCAAGAGCAAGCGCCGGTTCATCCTTCATACAGTCTTATCAGCTATTATCGTTATCACTGGTATGACGCACGGTGACAGCAGCCAGTGCTAATTTACATGTGCCTATTTATCGTGGGCCTCGCATTAACTGTGATGTCGATATTGCTGTGACGAGTACGGAACCATTTTTGGGCTGATGTTCTATATAAACTATACCTACTAATAATAGAAAGAGGAAAGATTTGATTGTTTGTTAGCATTGATTTGGCTCTAAAACTCCTGAAACGTTTTGAAAAAAAAATTAAACAAAAAATACCGACTTCAAACAAAAAGTGAAAAATAAAATTAACTTAGCACAAAGTAATAGGTAAGTATATTTAGATTTATCAGATATTATTGAATGTAATTCGATTTCTCCAGGATCCCAGCATCCGATTCTAACTTCCTGTATATGGGACCACATGGGAAGCACCAGCTTTCAAATAAAAAAAGAATTATCCAAACCGGTTAACTCCTTCAAGCGATTTGCCGGTACCAAACATAAAAAAAAATACAGACGAATTGAGAACCTCCTCTCTACACTTCACTATCCTTGGGTGACATCGGATATATTTTATTCCCATATTCCCACGTGTAACAGAAGGGGCAATTAAACACTTCAGGACTCGGCTAATTACTTTATTTTCCGCATAGACACACAATAATTTGGGCAGAGCTTCGGCTAGTCTCAGTATACAGTACAGAATGCCCGACAAATGTGCTCGCACTGTCTTATATAGATGTACACTCGGAAATTGCGTAGCTCCTTATGTCAACTGTCATAGTGATTTGAGGCGTGGCGTAACACACGGGATTGAATACTATGCGGGTAATACCGCGTAGCATTTGCTAGAGATTTGCCAAAGAGAAAATTAAAGAGGAAAAATTTGATCGTTTGCAATGAATGGGTTCCAATTCCAAACCATTTTGAAAAATTCTTTCACTATTGGGAAGCTGCACTATCACCTGGTTACATGGCTATTTCTTACTAGCTGACCCTCGCAACTTCGTTTACGTCACATAAGGTTTGTGAATGGAGAGGTCCTTCTTCATCAGACTCATCAAGCAGCGTGTGAAACGGCCCTGTTTGCTTAATCATAAAAGAGCTTAAAGATTAAGGCTATTCTAAAACAATTCAGTCCCCAGTATCTCTTTTATGATTAAGCCAACACGCCCGTTTAGATTTACCGTCACATTCAAAGGAACCCCTAGAATTATAGGTTTTGAGAAAGTTGAAATGTCTCTAATTCCTGAACTACAAAACCCTCAGCACTGAAACTTGTGCGAAACAATCCTTATAGTACTACCTTTATAACACTGAAAAAAATTTTGGAATCGGACCACGCATTGTGAAGCTACAATTAAAACTCCATATTTTCTTTCATCCCCTCTCCCAATGGAACAGCGCAAAATATCGGGATCAAAAGTATCCTAGAACCTTCCTCGGGTTATAAGCTCTGATTGTACCAAGTTTCATTTAAATCGATTTAGTAGTTTCGGCGTGATACTTATTCGGGATACAGACAGACAGACAGACAGACAGACAGACAGACAGACATGAAAAGTTTAAATTACATTTTCGGCTTCAGTATCGATTAGAGAATGCCCTCCAATAAAAATTTTCAAACTATCTTCCATGTACAGACACTCGACCCTCTACAGTTTTATTATATGTACTAGCTGACCCTCGCAACTTCGTTTACGTCACATAAGGTTTGTGAATGGAGAGGTCCTTCTTCATCAGACTCATCAAGCAGCGTGTGAAACGGCCCTGTTTGCTTAATCATAAAAGAGCTTAAAGATTAAGGCTATTCTAAAACAATTCAGTCCCCGCCTTCGGCGCGGACTGAATTATTTTACAATAGTCTTAATCATTAAGCTCTTTTATGATTAAGCCAACACGCCCGTTTAGAATTACCCTCGCATTCAAAGAAACCCTTGAATTCTAGGTTTTGCGAAAGTTGAGATGCCTTTAATTCCCGAACTACAAAACCCTCAACATTGAAACTTGTGTGAAACAATCCTTAAAGTACTCCCTTTGTAACACTGAAAAAAGTTTTGGAATCGCATCACGCGTTGAGAAATTACAACTGAAAAAACCATTTTATCTTTCATCCCCTCTCCTGCAGGAACCGCGCAAAACTTTGGGATCAAAAGTATCCTAGAACCTTCCTCGGACTATAAGCTTCAAGTGTACTAAGTATCATTTAAATCGGTTCAGTAGTTTCGGCGTGATACTTATTCGGGATACAGACAGACAGACAGACAGACAGACAGACAGACAGACAGACATGAAAAGTTTAAATTACATTTTCGGCTTCAGTATCGATTAGAGAACGCCCTCCAATTAAAATTTTCAAAATATCTTCCATGTACAGACTCTCGACCCTCTACAGTTTTATTATAAGTATAGATTACCGTATTCCCATGGGAACGGGTACTACGCGGATAAAAGCGCATGATGTCCGTTAGAATCTCATTCATAGAAACTCTCATGGCTCTTCCTACAGGGGTGAACAGAGTCCCTGGGCGAGACCGCAGTGGCGGCCGTAGGTCTGTTGGGAGTCCTGGGACATCCTTCCGAGGACTTACCCGGGGCTCCCAACCATAGGCTGTTGGCTGTATAGAGTATTACTATCGTATAATGAGCCGATACCCATGGGTCGGTGCTAAATGCTAGCAAACAACCGGTCAAGTACGAAACGGTTCCAACAACGGTCCATACCAAAAACGGCAAAAAACTAACGCCAAGTAGAACCCCCTTAACCTTGTCCCCTCGTTTTCGCTATATCTATAAACAATTAACTAAATAAATATTATGAAACGGAATTAAATAAATGTATTTTCATTCGGTTTTAAAGAATATATCATTAGTTAAAATTTCAACTGTCTAGGTACCCATAACGATAATAATAAGCTTTATTTACAAAGAAGAAATCATAATGGGTTATCAGATACAGCTTTTTATGTGTAGAAATTTTTGGAAGCTATGCCAGACTCTTACAGCCGGGTGACAGACAGATGGATAGACGGACAGCGGAGTGTCAGTAATAATACGGTTCCGCGTTTACCCTTTTGGTCCGGAACTCTAAAAAACCGGCTAAGTGCGAGTTGGACTCGCCCATGAAGGGTTGGTTCCGTAGCAGCAAGTAACATATAAAAGTTCTTGTAGTTCGTTGTAACTTTCAATAATGTTTTAACACGTTCGCAGTGGTAGTGATTTTGCTAGGCGAAAATTGCGGTTTTTGACGTATTAAAATAAAACTACCTACTCGATCTCGTTCACACCAACTTTCATTGGTAGATTTTATGGCAATGTACATCATATATTTTTTTAGATTTATCATACTCTTAGTTTGGAAGTTAGAGGGGGGGGGGGGGGGGACACATTTTTTGGAAGTGTCTTTTGCGTTAACTATTCACTTTAGACAAAAATGATGTCAGGAAGCTCTATAGCATTTTTGAACACAGACATGACGAATCTATAAAGGTTCCGTTTTTGCCATTTGGCTACGGAACCCTAAAAAGGTATGCAACACGCAAACATTCAAATACACTTATTGTATGGAACGCGAAGTTTACTTTCGCATTAATTATAATATTCGCTAGATCCGCTAAATAACCCTAATGCTTTCTTTCAGGTTAGCAGAGTCAGGTTGGAGAGCTTATCATAAACATAAAATAAGCTCGGGTCGGAAATCGGTATGAAGCCGTTCACACTAATGTATTTCCGCGATAACTGGATGTTTAGCAATTTACACCTACTTTCGGTTGACCGTAGCCAACCGGAGTGGCTTGCCTCCATTGCAAGTAACCTTCATCCCGTTTAGAAGTTACAGTTGTACGCCAAATAGTGCCGACGTAAAAACGCACGCACGCACAAATGTACAGAATTCCGCAGAAATGCAAAAAAAAAAATTGATGATGATAAAATTCATCGGTAAGTGAATAGACGATCTATTTTGGTATAAAGTTTCATAGTATAACGAGCACTGACTTTCGATATATTCACATAATAACGCTAAAACTCACCATAGTGACTCAATAGCCTAAGCCTGGATCAACGTCAGTAATCAAGGCTAAACTGAACAAAACACCAGGTGGGTGAGTTCATGGCTTTATATTCGCTACGTCAACTGATAAACGAGGTGCTCTCGTATAATATCTCGATATACTCGTGTAACTATGTGACTACACGAGTGCCCTATATTCTGGTTTGACGTAAGTAGGTATTTGCATAGACGTTATATCTATTAGAGCGGTGGCATAGATCTAGATCTCATCTCACATTTGCGTAATATAACATACACACTTACATATTAAGGCCGCGTGGGTCAGATTTTAAGTTTTTTGAAACAATCCTACTCAAAAAGTAAAGGGTTTATAATTCTGATAAATATATATATAATAGTTAGGGATATAAGCTAAACATATTCCAAGCCCGTTACACGATCCAATAAATTTCACATCTAGTGAAATTTAGAATCCCAAAGTTGACTCTCTCAGAAAAGTTTTTTCAATACTGTGGCTAAACTATTAACATTTTATATTCTTTTTTTTGCACTCAATTAAAGCTATTGAGTTTTTATACACATTTTCCGAACGTTTTTTTATAAACAAGTATTTACATAGTTATCATGTACGAATATCTACCAAACGCAATAGAATTGCGCCGCTGACGGCCGATCAGTCTCGCGCAGTCTCGCGCTTGTGGAGGCAGGACCTGTGTCAGTTTTTTTCGCAACTATTTCGTAATTATTATGCCAAATTACGTTGAAATTGCGCCACAGTATAAAAATATCAGTAATGGGCAAAATGTATTTAGATTAACCGTTACAAATTACAATACTTTGTTATGCTTAATTCAATTACTCTGTAACAGATTACTTGAATAATTATTTACAATGAGTACTAGCAGTAACTAATTACTGAGTAATGGAATTACACGTTAATCTAATTACATTGTAACTAGTTACTCATTAATTCAATTAACGAACTCTCATGATTAACAACTCTGTCCTGTGAATTCGTCACGGCCCAAGGGGTGGATCGATTTTGATGCGGTTTTTTGATCGTAAGTCAATGTATCCATGATGGCATTTTGAAGACCATCAGCTTTATTCCTGAGTGATGAAGGGATTTCACTAAAATTCACATACGCGACTTATGGTAAATGTGGTGATCTTTTACTTTTTAAGTGTTTTCACGACATGGTAACCATCTACCTAATGCATTAAAATGTCTACTAATTACATGATAATTTTGCATTCCAACATGGCAGCCACGCCGTAATCACAAAATTTCATGATGGGTATCGTTTAAGGGGTTTTTTGGTATGCTGAGTACGAATCACGTGATAATTTTGCAATCCAATATGGCCGCCGCGCCGTAATCACAAAATTTCATGATGGGTATAGTTTAAGGGGTTTTTTGGTATGCTGAGTACGAATTACGTGATAATTCTGCAATCCAATATGGCCGCCGCACCGTAATCACAAAATTTCATGATGGGTATCGTTTAAGGGGTTTTTTGCTATGCTGAGTACGAATCACGTGATAATTTTGCCATTCAAAATGGCCGCCACGCCGTAATCACAAAATTTCATGATGGGTATCGTTTAAGGGGTTTTTTCGTATGCTGAGTACGAATCACGTGATAATTTTACAATCCAATATGGCCGCCGCGCCGTAATCACAAAATTTCATGATGGGTATCGTTTAAGGGTTTTTTCGAATGCTGAGTACGAATCACGTGATAATTTTACAATCCAATATGGCCGCCGCGCCGTTATCAAAAAATATCATAATGAGTATCGTTTAAGGGGTTATTTGGTACGCTGAGTACGAATCACGTACTAATTTTGCAATACAAGATGGCCGCCGCTCTGTAATCACAAAAATTCATGATGGGTATCGTTTAAGGAGTTTTTTGCTATGCTGAGTACGAATCACGTGATAATTTTGCAATTCAAAATGGCCGCCACGCCGTCATCACAAAATTTCATGATGGGTATCGTTTAAGGGGTTTTTAAGTATGCTGAGTACGAATCACGTGATAATTTTGCAATCCAATAAGGCCGCCGCGCCGTGATCACAAAATTCCAAGATGGATATCGTTTAAGGGGTTTTAAGGGGTTTTTTGGTATGCTGAGTACGAATCACGTACTAATTTTGCAATCCAATATGGCCGCCGTGCCGTAATCACAAAATTCTATGATGGATATCGTTTAAGGGGTTTTTTGGAATGCTGAGTACGAATCACGTGATAATTTTGCAATCCAATACGGCCGCCGTGCCGTGATCACTAAATTCCATGATGGATATCGTTTAAGGGGTTTTTAGGGGTTTTTTGGTATGCTGAGTACGAATCACGTACTAATTTTGCAATCCAATATGGCCGCCGTGCCGTAATCACAAAATTCTATGATGGATATCGTTTAAGGGGTTTTTTTGGAATGCTGAGTACGAATCACGTGATAATTTTGCAATCCAATATGGCCGCCGCGCCGTAATCACAAAATTTCATGATAGGTATCGATTAAGGGATTCTTTCGTATGCTAGGTACCAATTTAATGTAATTGGCCTTAATTTTACAATAAAAACCTTTTGTCATAGTATTTTCGCATTGCTAGGCCTAAACTTAATAAGCAAATCTTTTTAGTTTACTACTGTTAATAGCTCAGGCGGCCAAATTGAATTCCAAAATTATCATGTTATTCGTACTCAGCATTCGAAAAAACCCATTAAACGATATCCATCACGAAATTATGTGATTACGGGGCGGTGGCCATTTTGGATTGCAAAATTATCATGTGATTCGTACTCAGCATACCAAAAAACCCCTTAAACGATAATCATCATGGATTTTTGCGATTAAGGCGCGGTGGCCATATTGGATTGCAAAATTAGTACGTGATTCGTACTCATCATACCAAAAAACCCCTTAAACGATAACCATCATGGATTTTTGCGATTACGGCGCGGCGGCCATATTGGATTGCAAAATTAGTACGTGATTCGTACTCAGCATACCAAAAAACCCTTTAAACGATACCCATCATGAAATTTTGTGCTTACACCGCGGCGGCCATTTCGGATTGCAAAATTATCACGTGATACGTACTCAGCATACCAAGAAACCCCTTAAACGATACCCATCATGAAATTTTGTGATTACGGCGCGGCGCCCATATTGGATTGCAAAATTTTCACGTGATTCGTACTCAGCATACCAAGAAACCCCTTAAACGATACCCATCATGAAATTTTGTGATTACGGCGCGGCGCCCATATTGGATTGCAAAATTAGTACGTGATTCGTACTCAGCATACCAAAAAACCCTTTAAATGATACCCATCATGAAATTTTGTGATTACACCGCGGCGGCCATTTTGGATTGCAAAATGATCACCTGATTCATACTTAGCATACCAACTTTAGAACACTTTAGAAATTTTTATGACCAGTTATAATGTAATTTACATTTTTTACGCAACTGTAACCATCTAGCAAACTTACGCAACGGAAACTCTCAAAAGAAATGAAATATCCTAGTTTTCGAAAAATGTTTCGTTGCTGCTCAGCTCTTATTCGCCTTAGCGTGATGTCATATATTTTGGTATTTTTCAAAAATGGACATTCTGTTAAGAGTGTACTGTAAGGTGTAAGGTGTTGCAAACGTTCATAGGCTGCGGTGACCACCGGTCCTTCTGGTGGGCCGTATGCTAGTCTGCCACCTTAGTGGTATAAAAAAAAAAAAACAAAAGAAAAAGAAACTTTTGAAATTCAACTAGCAGTCTCTTAGACTCTAGAGTTCAAACAACTAAACAAACAAACAAACTCTTTAGCTTAAAAATAATAGTATAATATGTATATATAATTAACTCATTTATTTAGGAAACTCGAATAAATCACTACACTTAATAAAGTTAGATGCATTTACTACGTCAAACAAAGTTAGCATGCTGTTTCTTTCTACTCTACTGTATACTGTGGCTTGAGAGTTCACTGCCGCTGCCGGCGCGCGGTGTGTCTTGCGCCCGGGGCGAGGGGAGCGCCAAATGCCTCCTTGTGCGCAATAACCGCCCCTTAACTACATAATGTCACCTTTTTTTGTTGGTAGAGTATGTTTCTATATCCGTACGTTTTTTTTTTATATTTAGCTCTCCAAATTGACGTCGCCACCAGCCTCATGGAAAGCCGTGGCGCATCTAGCGATTGCGGGCCACTTCTAACAGTGGTCCTCAAGTTGGCGGCCCTGTGATGTGCCTCTTCACGCTCCTCTTGAAGAACCCGGGATTGTAATATGAGGGAAACAAGTGTGCGGGCAGGTCGTTCCATGTTTTTATAGATCGACAGAGGAACGATCTTTTGAAATGCTCAGTTCTGGTGAAGATTCTCTCCACTGTGTGTGAGTGGCATCTCTGCCCGGCACGCGTTGTTCGTGATCGGAAAGGAGAGGGTGATATCAGGTTGAAGAGCTCTTCAGAACATTCACCGTGATACATTCAGTAGAATGCAGCCAAGGACGCTATGGTTCTTCGTTGCGCTAACGGTTCGAGGCCTCCTGTCACCTCAGGACATCCAATTATTCGGATAGCACGTCTTTGCAGTTCTGAGAGTTGAAGTATTTGGTTTGGTGAGACTATTATTGCCATATCGGAATGGAAATGTCTAATTTTTTAAGCCTTATAAGGTGTCTAAATTATTCTCTTCTAACTACCATGTTATTAAATCCGGAAGGAATTGGCGTGCCTGTCGAAGCACGGAAAAATGCAAGTAAATCGAAATAGTCGTTTTCAAAATTTTATATTAATTTTCACTCGATACCACCTTCGAGTAACCATCCAAGCAAGAGACACTGAAGAGGCGAGGTGGACTCCATGTTAGGAGCCTAAACTTCGGCCATAACTGGGTCTAACGAATTAGAATGATGAAGACTATTTTCCGTCACTGGAAAAAAGTACCTAATAACATTGACAGATAGATGTAGACCGGCAACACAGTCTAGCTTTTAGCCCCTCTCTATAAAATAGAGTGCAGAGGGGCTTATGTCAAGACTTGTCTGTAGTCTGTGACTCTGTTGCATGAAACTAGGTCACTAGGTCGCGTGGATCATCTGTTCAAAGTTCGAAATAAAACAAAAATGACAACGTCAATCGGATTGAACTTTCACAATAAACGTGTTAGAGAGGGGCAGTCTGGTGAGAACGATCTCACGGCTTTCTTGTTCAGATACAGAACCCAATATCACAAATCTGACTGAGTCCACTTTATTCACAGAATCTGTTTACAACTTACGTGTAATTTCGACGTCACCACACACCGGTCGTGCTGGCTGACAACAGTCGTCTTACGTCAGAACCTCTTTACACGTCACGGTTGACACGACATTTTTTTTTAGCGAGTGACTTGTGTTTTAAAAAAAAGCGTAATACAGCATCACCTTGAAGTTGACAGAATCGTTGGTAAACGACGGAGCCATTCATACAAGAAAAGGAGAAGAAGGTAGGTACAGCATTTTTAATACGCTTTTATTAGGTCGTCGTGTATGTAACTAACAATGTAATGGAATTTAAGGACACTAATTTAACCATCTTCCAAGGATCGTAGCGTCATGAAAATTGGCAGATGTATGTAGTTCTGATGACAACACAATAATATAGTACTGTCAAAAGGATATGATGATGGAGCCGGAAGATAGGTACCGAAAACACGTGGAATCTATGATAGCTAATTTAACCAGCTTCCAAAGATCGTAGGGTCATGAAAATTGGCAGCTGTATGTAGTTCTGATGACAATACAATAATATGGTACTGTCAAACTGATATGATGATGGAGCCGGAAGATAGGCACTGAAACTTCGATGGAAAAAGTGGAATCTAAGGTAGCTAATTTAACCAGCTTCCAAGGATAGTAGCGTCATGAAAATTGGCAGATGTATGTAGTTCTGATGACATTACAATAATATAGTACTGTCAAACTGATATGATGATGGAGCCGGCAGATAGGTACTGAAAACAAGTGGAATCTAAGGTAGCTAATTTAACCAGCTTCCAAGAATCGTAGGGTCATGAAAATTGGCAGCTGTATGTAGTTCTGATGACAATACAATAATATGGTACTATCGAACTGATATGATGATGGAGCCGGAAAATAGTTTCTGAAAACAAGTGGAATCTAAGGTAGCTAATTTAACCAGCTTCCAAGGATCGTAGGGTCACGAAAATTGGCAGCTGTATGTAGTTCTGATGACAATATAATAATATGGTACTGTCGAACTAATCTGATGATGGAGCGGAATGATATGCACTGGAACTTCGTGATGGAATATCGTATTACATCTGTTTTTGGATTCGTCAGAAAAGTCTTGTAATGAACTTTGACCAGGCTTAGGCTTCAGGGTTTTAACAAACCTTTTTTTAATTAACTTGTAAAACTATGCAATGGAATCTCAGGTAACTAATTTAACCATCTTCCAAGGATCGTAGCGTCATGAAAATTGGCAGATGTTTGTAGTTCTGATAACAATACAATAATATGGTGCTGTCAAACTGATCTGATGATGGAGTCGTAAGATATGAACTGTAACTTCATGATTGAACATCGTATCATAGCTGTGTTTGAATTTGTTAGAAAAGTCTTATAATGAACTTTGACCACGATTAGGGTTGGTTATAACAAACTTGTTATATATTGAAGTTAATATTGAGTGTAAATATTGACATAGGTACCTGCATAAAATGTATGTGTATTAGAGTAATAATGAAATATTTTCACATAAGTCGAACTCAGACAAAACACCATGTAATACAGAAATCCCTACTAATATTATAAACGCAAAAGTAACTCTGTCTGTCTGTTACGTTTTCACGCCTAAACCACTGAACCAATTTTGATGAAATTTGTTATAAAGATAGTTTAAGTTTAAGGGAAGGACATAGGCTACTTTTTAACTGACTGCGCAAAAGGAGGGTAATGATTTTATGCGATAACAACTTCTACGCCGATGAAGCCGCAGGGAACAGCTAGTAAAGGTATAAATGTTGTGACTAAAAAGTATAAAATAAATAAATGGTTTAAAAAACCCTAGAAAAATACGCTTTTATAATGCACGAAAAAAGCAAAAATAAATTATGGATCGTTCAAATTGCTCTATTTCTCGGCTGAAGTGTAAACTATGTGCTTTTAATAATAATATTTGATTGTAAAAGCGTGGGGCGCTAGAACAAGAAAGACTTTTTTGTTAGCAAATTCCTATTAATACTAATTCTTTTATAATAAAAATCCTGGCGAAACCTGCATGAGGTCGCACAAGAGCATAACGTTTATGCTGCCAAAGGGAACGCCCCTTCTTTCAGGCAATTAAGTAGATACATGAGGGGAATACGTTAACAGTGGCAAAATGTAGAGTTCTTGTTCGAGAACGAGATATCTTTGGTTACCTTTGATAACCCACTTGGGGAAATATGCGTTTGTATTCTTATTACATGATTACTACATATTGTACTAAATTTCTCGGAATGCCGAAACTTTAAGGATCTACCTATGAATTATCTAATAGAGATCAGTAACGGTAAAGGTTTGCTCCTATTACTCGGGCGTCACAAAAAACTGGCAAAAGTGGGTGTTGAAAATGCGTAGGCTTGATTAACTACTTTACTTTTCAAGTGTGTTATGCATTTCAATTAAAGCCTATCATCGTTAATACATTTCCAAAATATAAAATAATATTAATAATAGTAAAAGTCACAATAGATATATAATAGCGTGACAGTGTAAATTTATTAATAGTTTAAAAACACGCTTTTATAAATGAGACCCTATCCTTAATCTGACAAGACATCAAGCAGCTTCCGCCAGGAAAGTCTTTCCTGTCTCAGTGCCCCACGCTTTTGCAATCAAATATTATAACTAAAAGCACATAGTTTACACTTCAGCCTAGAAATGGAGGCAACTTGAACGATCCATAATTTATTTTTGCTTTTTTCGTGCATTATAAAAGCGTATTTTTCTAGGGTTTTTTAAACCATTTATTTATTATTTTATAGAACAGAACAGCATTTTAATTTTAAATAACATTAGCTGTTCCCCACTGCTTTGACCGCGTAGAAGCCGTTATCGTGTAAAATCATAACCCACCTTTTGTGCAGTCGGTTAAAAAGTAGCTTATGTCCTTCTCAGGGCTTCGAACTATCTCTATACCAACTTTCATCTCAATCGCTTCAGCCGTTTAGGCGTGAATGCGTAACAGACAGACATACAGAATTGCTTTTGCATTTATAATATTAGTAGGGGTTGGTCTATATGTAAAAAATCTGTACTCCTTTTTAGGGTTCCGTACTTTAAGGGTAAATTGGCATATCTCAGGAACCGTGAGAGCTAGAGAGCTGAAATGTTCTCAGATTATGTATTATTGTTGCCGCTATAAAAACAAATTAAAAATTCAGCGGGCTCACCTACAACCAACGTAATTTTTTTTGCCTTTTTTAGTACGACTGCCTCCATAAGTTAACGCGACTCGCACTTGAAAATTTGCAGAAACGGATGAATTTAGGCCAATGGGTCACTTATAAAGGTAGGTACTAACCTAGTTGATAAAAATCAAAGAAAGATCAGTGTTCTGTCAGCTATCTAATTCCTAATAGGCTGATTAAGCTACTGAGTAGTTGTTATGTAACATAGAAATTATTTTTTATGTTAAAGTTTAATATAAAAGCTAAGTAGTTAGTTCGTTTATATAAATCTAGTTAGATTTTACGTTACAAAAAAAGCTTGTACTTTGTTCGGGATCTGTCTTTTGCGTCAGTGTTTATGCTATTAAGTGAAGGCTATTGATATTCAACTAAAACAGAGATCGATCGCTAATTGGCCGTAAAACATGTACAACATGGCCAAAAACTCTGCGAACCTGGCTTATGACGTCATGTAAACTGTACGGCAGGCATAATCCGCGCGCAACGAGAATATGCGGAATCATCCTTCCGAGGGCTTCCCCGGGGCTCCCAACCACAGGCTGTTGGGCGTGACGTGAGGTTTTTAGTCGGTAGGAGTCCGGCATAACATCCATGAGGATTTTTCCTCACGTTAAACAAAAAAAAGGCACTGTGTGGTTTTAGTTGGTAGGAATCCGGCATAGCATCCATGTAGGATTTCCACACGATAAAAAAGGCAATAGAACAATAATAGGAAAATATCATCGCAGCTCTCGTGTGTTGTTTCCGATCGAAATGTCATTAGACAATGGTATGCATCCCCTCGTTCAGTAGGTATAGTGGGAGGCAGGCACTCGGAAAATGCTCCATGACAGAAAATATAATACGACTGTGTAACTGAAATAAAAGGTAATGGAAATAGCTTGAAGTCCCACTATCGGGAATGATGATTTATTAGTCGAGCTATATAAAAAAAAAAAATTTTGGGCGTTGTCTACGTGAGCGTAGCCTCAGCGGATTTAGTATATAGGTTTCTATCTGTACTACCCCTTATTTGTGGTAGTACTTATAGAAAAGAGTCGGATATGTGTGAGGTAGTCTCGTACATCGTAGGGTTTTATACATTGTCGGAAATTCTGGAAAATTCTTCCGAAGGAACTCGGAACTCCTGGTCTTAGGTAGCGATAGGATACCGTGGCGCATCTAGCGATTGGGGACCACTTTTGACAGTGGTCCTCAAGTTGGTGGCCCTCTGATGTGCCTCTTCACGCTCCTCTTGAAGAACCCGGGGTTGTAAGATGAGGGAAACACGTGTGCGGGCAGGTCGTTCCGTGCGGGTTATACTAAATAGGCGAAAACGGGGTTAGGTACGGGGAAGCGCGAGGGGAAGCCAGGTAAGCAGATATTTCCGCCGTGTTGTAAGTCGAAATCTAAAGATACACTATTCGACTTTTATGCGCACGCACAACGCGCACCTGTACCTAACGCACACGACCTACAAAAAAAATACCACAAATAATATATCGAGCGATCCGATCATAGTGTCTGCGAAGTATGACTTGGGCGCCCAGCGTCAACTTTGACAAGTCAAGCCAGTGATAATGTCGTGTCGTGATCGTCTCAGTTGGTATAATAATAAATATAGGCAACGTAATGCAATAGGTAGATAGATAGGTATGTGTTCTAATGGAACCATCCGGCCTTGTCCGACCCCGAGAAAGATGAAACTTCGGAGTGGCCGGGGGTGATACGTGAGCTCTCAGACCAATGCATGGAGATATCACTGTCTGTCAGTTTGTCTGACTGTCTGTCTGTCCGTCATGTGGCTGTATCTCAGGAATCGTGATAGCTAAATTTTCACAGATGATGTATTTCTGTTGCCGCTATGACAACGAATACTTAAATAAGAAAAAAAAGGAGGACTAAGGGGGGATCCCATAGAACAAACGTGATGTTTTGCCATTTTTGGTACGGAGCCCTCTGTCCTCAAGTCAAACTCGCACTTCACCGGTTTTTTATAAAGGGTGTTATGTAGTGCATAGATCGGCGGATAGATTTTTCCAGTCGTATTTTCTTTTGTCCCATATAGAAGGTGAACCCGTCGCCATATTGAAAAGGGCAGGTACAGGCTGTGGTTTTAACTCATGACTTGAAATTATTCAAACTACCCTTTAGGCCTTCAACATGGCTTAACGACTATCATATTACTGACGTAGTTCATTAGTTAATTGGAGTATTCTAATGACCGGGTTTCTATTGTCATAATATTCAGTTTTGCGCCAATAATGCTGTGATTTGCATAAGCCATTGTAAGACTACTTTTCATGGAGTAAAATGGGTCACGCGAAGATCTTTGGGATTAAAGCTAACCTCAACAAAACAACTATTAACAAAAACAGTCCGATCTTTTAAGAAGGAACTAGGGTTGAGAGGAATTTGCAAAATAGGTATTTGAATTTAGGTATTGCCATCGCAAAACACTTTCGCAAAACGACCCATTGCGTAGAGAAGGAAAACTCAAAATGAAACCAGGTTGTCGATAATATGATAATCGTTATGCCAAGTTGAAAGCCTTAAGGGCGGCTTTGAAAATGTCAACCGCGGGTCGTGACGACCTGCACCTGTCCGTTTCAACACGGCAATAGGCTTACCACTATAACTTGGGACATACAACTATAAGGTGAAATGCGGGCGTATACTCTGCTTCTGGCTTTTTTTACAAGGAGAGCTCCGCTTACGGACTACCCATGCTATGGATAGTCTGTAAGTGGAGCGGCTGGTGTGAGGGCCCCATCACCTGATCACGATAGCACTGGGAATACTCACTAAAACTCCTTGACACCGATCTGCCCCTGTGGGGGTGTTCTGGGATCTGACTAATTCACCAGAACACCGCCGGGCGGCTCAGGGTAGCTGAGCTACTGCGCCGATAGAGGATTACCCCGGTAGGTGCACGCCAAGTAATCCTCAGACGTGGTGGCTTGTGCACACGTGAGAGACTTCTCCTACCCCTCCGCAACTATGCCTCTGCCGACCCCTTCGAGAATAAAGTCGTGACTAATGTATGTACTGCCATCGCACTCGTGATAGGACAGCTGTAGTTCAGAAATATTTTATTTGGACAATTTACATGATTCTTATTTCTACGTTCTTTCAACAATACTACTTATTTTCAACGGTAAGTTTCATGTTTATTTGTTTACTTTAACCTGAAACTTATACGTGTTATATAATGTTTGTCTGTTCGCTTAAAGCTCAGCTATCCCTTTCGACCATGTTCTTGGTCGAATGCTATCCCCGGTAATATTATAAAGAGGAAAGATTTGAATGTTTGTTTGTATTGAATAGGCTCCAAAACTACTGATCTGATTTGAAAATTTCTAGCACTGTTGGTAAGTACTTTATCCCAGGGTGACATAGGTTTTATTATATTTCCGTTTCCCCACGGGAACAAGAACTACGCAGGTGAAATCGCGTGACGTCCGCCAGTTATAACATAAAATGGATCTAAGTTATAAAACTAATATAATTGCGCAACCACTTGTAAATATGACTTCTAACTTTAACGTTAGAACTTGCCACAACTTAGTTCTGTAACTTACAAGTTCTGTTTGAAAGACTTTGTAAGCAATCTTGTCTTTGATTAGAAAGAACCCATCCGTATACAAACATAAAATGTAGGTGGAAAATTAAACGGTTTACGTTTTTGATATCAGATTTCACTGTACAATATTTACCTACTTCTACAGATACAAAAATTTAAGCATCTTCAATCTATATTGAAGCGCTCGTGGCCCCGCGGACTCAGTGCTCTGTAAACGATCACTGCAGTAAGCAACTTTCACTATGGCCGGTCCATGGATGGGTGACCATCCATGTGATCACTTTGTGACAATTATTTGAGCGTTTCCGTGCTTCGGAAGGCACGTTAAGACGTTAGTCCCGGTTGCCAGTAAAATGGCAGTCGTTAAGCTAAGTTGAAGGCTTTATTTCAACAGCAGGCAGTCACAACCTGCGCCTGTCCATTTAAACACGGCAATACGGCTCACCACCTATTACGTGGGACAAATTATACAAAAAGGTGAAATGTGGGCATATAATATGCCTCTGCCTACCCTCGGGGATAAAGGCGTGACCATATCTATGTATGTCAATCTATATCCATACTAACATTATAAAGAGGAAAGATTTGATTGTTTGTCCGCATTGATTAGGTTCCGACACTACTGAACTAATTTGAAAATTTCTTTCACTTTTTGAAAGCTACACTATTTCCGATGGCATAATTTTATACTAGCTGTTCCCCGTTCGACCGCGTAGAAGTCGCTATAGCGTAAAACTCGTTATATCGTAAAATCATAACTCTACCTTTGCGCAGCCGTTAAAAAAGCGGCTGCGCAAAGGTAGAGTTATGATTTTACGATATAACGAGTGCCTATGTCCTTCCCAGGGCCTCGAACTATCTCTATACCAAATTTCATCTCAATCGCTCCAGCCATTAAGGCGTGAAAGCGTAGCAGACAGACAGAGTTACTTTGGCATTTATATTATAATACTTATTGCCCCACGTAGCTCCCGTTTTCCAACGGAAACGGGAGCTACGCGGAGGAAACCTCGTGGCGTCCGGAATTTTTAATTGTATTTTCTCTTATGAAATGCGGTGGTGAACCTATTGCGGTGGTAGAAACGGACCTGGCGGATCAGTTTATTATCTATAAGTTTAGTATATTTTCAAATCTTTACTTGACTTAAAGCCTACCAATATCACTGGCAGCCAAGAACAACTTCTTCACATATTTTCCAAAGCTAGGCAACACTCTTAAATCGAAGCAAATATTCCGAACGCAACCGGAATAAGCACGTGAATAATGATGACAAGAATTCAAATTACTCTACAGTATGGGTGAAATCAGTGAAACCATTCTACATGCGCATCCATTCCGATCGATTTATTTCGTCATGAATAGCTAGCTCGACACTAATTAATTCAATAAACTGTTGACGCTAAATCACTTTGACTCGCATCACATCCAGATTGTGCCGCTACAAAGGGGGGTTTGGCCCTGTTTGTTGTAAATTAGTTCAAAGATTTGTTTCGTTTTAGCCCCTCTCTATCAAATAGATTGCAGAGGGGCTTATTGCGAGACTTTTGTCTGTAGTCTGTGACTCTGTTGCATTAAACTACGTCATTAGGTCACGTGGATCATCTGTTTAAAGTTTGAAATAAAACAAAATTGACAACGTCGATTGAAGTTTCACTTTCACAATAAGCGTTTTAGAGAGGGCAGTCGGGTGAGACCGTCTCACGACTTCTTGTTTCATTTAAAGTCTCGATGATACTGGGCGAGTTTACAAACTGCTTGTTGGTGAGTGAGCGATAGATATATATTATAGAAGGTTTTAGAAGGAGTCAACCAGTTACGACGCTGAAGAAATAGGAATAAGTTTTCCTATAGTTATATTGTTTGACGATGTAGTGATTAAGATACAAGAAAGCATGCTTAGCGGTATTAGGAACTTGGAGATGAAAGTAAATGAAAAAAAAAACGGCTTCATAACGCAGAGGGGAGGGGACAAAATGGTAGGATTTGGACCCGATGCACTTATGGTATTTCAATGGAAAACCTTTTGAGAAAAGGTCAAGAGTCCATTATCCGTCGAGACTGTTATCTATACATCTATACAAATAAATAAAATTGGACTGTCTGTTTGTAATATTAAAATAACCGCTTTCTACTACATGCATATGAATGTATAGTACCTACATATACGGTACACATACCAAAATATATATTTTTAAAATTTTTGTCTGTCTGTCTGATTGTTCCGGCTAATCTCTGAAACGGCTGGACCGATTTGGACGGGACTTTCACTGGCAGATAGCTTATGTAATAAGGAGTAACTTAGGCCACTTTTATCCTGGGAATAAGTTCCCACGGGAAGCGGGGACGGAAACAAATTTAACGCGGGCGAACCTGCGGGCATCAGCTAGTATAATAATAAAATCGTACATAGCTAATCAAAAATCAAGGATCGTCGATGGCAGGCAACTAATAATATCTGGATACTGTAAATAAGCGTAAATATATTATCCAAATATATAGCTATCACACACATATACAGGATGAATTATTCAAAAGGGATTGGATGGCCAAATCCGAAACTATAAGGAATAGCGATAAATGCTCAAAGGAGTCACGAGCCCGATTTTGATGAAACTTAAAACCTCATCATTAGATTTTTGAAAAACCAATAATCCTAGCTGGGAATCGAACCCATTGATTTAAAAAAAAAACACATCCTATATTATTACAAAATACGATAGTGTTGCTATTAAGGATCTTATTCAGGGAAGTAATGACATACGGCAAACTAAAGGAAAGTGCTCATCTTTAACAAAATACAATTTATTTTTCTTACGTAAACTGATTAATTGTTCAAAATGTAGACCAATAGCTGGAGTCGAGACCTCAAGGATCGTACTGCATTCAATATTATTGATGCCGTTTAGAATATTCACCAAATCATTCTGAGCATGATTTAAAACAGGAATAGTTACGATCTATTATGGAATTTTGAACGAAACAAATTATGGTACAAAATTTAGATACATAAAATATTAATTCTATTAAAATTCCAAACTTTCCTTAAATTTGCCGAATATCATAACTTCGCAGAGTTTGATCCTTATCAGCAACACTATCGTATGGTGTAATAATATAGGGTGTGCTTTTTTTTTCAAAATCAATGGGTTCGATTCCCAGCTAGGATTCAGTATTCAGTATTCAGTATTTTATTTGCCATTCCACAGTACATACATGGTGATAGATGTCAATTTAAGTTACAATTTGTTCAGTGTGGACCCTGTTAGGGCGCAGCAATCTATACTTATAATAAAACTGTAGAGGGTCGGGAGTCTGTACATGGAAGATATTTTGAAAATTTTAAGTGTAGGGCGTTCTCTAATCGATACTGAAGCCGAAAATGTAATTTAAAATTTTCATGTCTGTCTGTCTGTCTGTCTGTCTGTCTGTCTGTCTGTCTGTCTGTATCCCGACTAAGTATCACGCCGAAACTACTGAACCGATTTGAATGATACTTTGTACGATGTAAGCTTTTAGTCCGAGGAAGGTTCTTAGATACTTTTGATCCCGATATTTTGCGCGGTTCCTTCAGGAGAGGGGATGAAAGGCAAAATAGGTTTTTAGCTATAATTTCTCACTGCATGGTTCGATTTCAAATATTTGTTTGGTGTCTGAAAGGGAGTACTTTAAGCATTATTCCATACAATTTTCAATATTGAGGGTTATATAGTTGAGAAATTAGGGGCATCTCAACTTTCGGTAAATCTAGAATTCAACGTTTCTTTTGAAAGTGAGTCTAAACGGGCGTGTTGGCTTAATCATAAAAGAGCTTAATGATTAAGGCTATTGTAAAATAATTCAGTCCGCGCCGAAGGCGTGGACTGAATTGTTTTAGAATCGACTTAATCTTTAAGCTCTTTTATGATTAAGCAAACAGGGCCGTTTCACACGCTGCTTGATGAGTCTCATTAAGAAGTACCCCTCCATTCGTACACCTTATGTGACGTAAACGAAGTTGCGTGGGTCAGCTAGTATAATATAAAATTGAATTTAATATACATATAACAAATTCGAATTGTCAAATAAAGTATAGTCAAAAAACAAATTTAACAATTAAAATTAAAATTTAGATTAGGCAGTCAGTAACATAAAGATTAATGCTGTCAATCATTTAAATAAGTAAATACATTTTGCATACATCATAAATTTCCCAATGTTTTTATATTGTCATAATAAATTAAAATTAATACAATTTAATAAGTATTTTAAATTGTACACTATAATATATCACACTATCATCTTTCTTATAATAAGTAAATAAATTCGAATTATCACATCTTAATATTTTACATTAAGTGCACTATAAATTCCATTCTTAGAATCTCAACACTTTATATGAAAAGCATTTATTCAGGCAGTCAATAATATAGAATCATTGCTGTTATTTACAAAAAATTGCATTGCATGTACATACCTATATTACATTTTATTATTGGTTTTTCAAAAATCTAATGATGAGGTTTTAAGTTTTACCAAAATCGGGCTCGTGACTCCTTTGAACATTTTTAGCTATTCTTTATAGTTTCGGATTTGGCCATCCAAGCCCTTTTCAAAAATTCACCCTGTATAGCTAAAATATCGACAAAAACACGAAAAGCTACCAATGTTGATTTCTTACCAAGCTTGTGTAAAACTTTTCAACTAAATATTGAAGTTCTTATGTATACGACCTAAGTTCAGCTTGTCAATGCGGCAAAGAAAATTAAAAACATTCAAAGTCAAACTTCGAAGAAATAAAATATAGAAGTTTTCTAAATTTCGTAGATCCTTAAGATATTTCGTAAGTATAGAAATGTGGTTTCATACTTAACGAACGTAACAAGGCGCCTGTGACATAAAGTTGGTTAGGAATTTTCATTCTGTAGTTTTAAAGGTATGAGCCCGAACTTGACTGTAAGCAGTACCGCTGTCGCTGCAGTGCCAGTGCTGCCCCTGCTGGGTCCACATTTGTGTCATATCATCGACTAGTGTAGTGTGTAATCGTGTCGAACATGTAACGCTCAATGTGGACGGGCCTAGGTTATGCCGCCTGGTTGTGCTGTCAGTGTTAAGCCTGTCACAGACGTAGCTATAGTATATTAACATATCGAGATACCTATACTAATATTATAAAAAGAAAAATTTGATTGTTTGTTTGTATGTTAGTTTTTTTTGCATTGAATATGCTCAAAAGTACTGAACCGATTTGGATAATTCTTTCATTGTTTTGATGAAAGCTCGGGTGACTTATGCTATATTTTATTCCCGTATTCCCACGGAAACGGGAACCACGCCGGTGCAACCGCGTGACATTGACTAATTATATTATATTATAGCAAGTAATACAGGGAGTTAAACTTAATATATTTTTAATCTCACTCGGTCTACACAATCGCCTTTAAAATATATCGAGATATAATCTGTCGACATATTTTGTTGAGCGCATAGAAATTTGTTATAGCTCCGTGTGTGGACTCTCGTAAATTTAGTTAGAAGATATGTATGTCGTAATTTGCCTTGCTATGTTTCATATTCATTAATATTATAGTTAGGCACGTATGTGACGGGCTTTATATTGTGCTGACAGGCAGCTGCAAGTTTTAAATATCGAATGCAAGGAACGGGTCATGGATCTTTTCTTTTTTAAAAAATAAGTACATACTTCCCGTTCGCTCTAAGTTTGCCGGCCGCTTTCCCTACTACACCTCTACACCAGCCATAAAGCCAGCAGCAAACTTGGAGCGAACGGGCTGTAGACATTATCTCATTGGTAGTAACTATACATTTCGTACTGTGACTGGTATGTATTGTAGATAATACGAGTACATACATACATACATATGGTCACGCCTTTATCCCCGAATGGGTAGGCAGAGGCATATTATTTGCCTACAGTTCACCTTATTTTTGAATTTGTGCCAGGTAATAGGTGGTGAGTCGTATTGCCGTGTTGAGATGGAGAGGCGCAGGTTGTGACTGCCTGCTGTTGAAATTTTTCAAGCTGCCTAAAAAGGCTCTCAACTTGGCTTAACGACTGCCATTTTACTGGCAACCGGGACCATTGGCTTAACGTGCCTTCCGAAGCACGGAAACGCTCAAATAAATGTCACCAAGTTGTCACATGGATGGTCACCCATCCAAGGACTGGCCGTAGTGAAAGTTGCTTACTGCTGTGATCGTTTACAGAACGCTGGGTACGCGGGGCCACGAGCGCTTCTTGTCTTGTAGATATTAATGATATAAAAAACCGGCCAAGTGCGAGTCAGACAGTCTGACTCGCACTTGGCCGGTTTTTCCGCACGGAGGGCTCCGTTGCGGAAAATCACGTCTGTTATATGGTAGCCCCCCTTAATCATAATTTTTCTAGATGATGTTCGCCCGCGTGAAATTCGGTACCCATTCCCGCTTCCCGTGGGAACATATTTCCGGGCTGACAATAGTAGTCTCTGTTATTCCAGACTATAAGCTATCTGTACCAAATTTTAGAACAATCCGTTAGAGCGTGATTGAGTAACAAGCATCCAAACGTCTTCACAAACAAACCAGGGAAGTAGGGTGTATTTGTTATAACAACAAGTACCTACTAAAAATAATTATTATTAAAGCGGCAAAACTAAAACCTACATCATCTTTGAAAATGTCAACTTTCTAGCTATCACGGTTCATGAGATACAGCCTCGTGGTGGACAGACAAACAGACGGACGAAGAAATCTCATGAATAGGGTCCCATTTTTTTACCCCTTTAGGTACGGAACCCTAAGAAGCGTAAAATTAAATTAGATCTTAAAATCGGGCACAGCGATGAATTATAAAATTATTGTCACAAAGTAATCAGGTGGTAATCACCATCCAAAGAATTGTCATAGCTGAAAGTTGTTTGCTTCAGTGATCGTTTATGGAACACAAAGTCACCGGGGCGACGCGCGCTCTAAACTCCAGTGGTTCACTCTGTACCCCGTCTGTGTGTTTGTCCCGTACAGTGTTCCTCAACGCGGGTCATAAATGCAAGTGCGGACGTCTCCCGGTGACGCGGACAATGAACAGCACCGAATACCCTATGAAAGTACACACCAAAACCCATTTTCGATTTCACGACGCGTTCCACGTGTATTTGATGTGTGTCCGTATACAAACAGCGTCTACACTGGGCATGACTACTAGTTAGTAACGCCATAAACCACCGTGACGTTTATTCTATGTCAAGCATTTTCTTCGGGTGTTCGGCATGGATAGCCCCGAAGCTGCAGTTTTCATGGTATCAAAACGCAAGTCTGACACAGTAGTGGAGAAACGTGCTGTCCAAATGTAACAAATGTGGACGCAGCATAAGTGCGGCGCAGCAATGCTGCCTGCCGCATTGATTCCGAGCACGGCAGCAGTGTCGCGCTGTACGTGACGTTAACCTTCAATATTGCTATGTTTAATTAAAATATAACGATATTTTTAATGACTGCTAATTATAAAGTGCCATTAATTGTTCCTCTTTTGAATCAGATAAATTTTGTTGCGGCGATGACGTCTCTACTGGTCTGTCGTGGCAGCATGGCGACAGTGAAGCATAGCAGTGCTGTCGCAGCAGTGCAGCCGCGACACTGCTGCCGAGTTTGTAATGTATCATCACTATCACTATCACTACATAGTATAAAACAAAGTCGCTTTTTCTGTCCCTATGTCCCTTTGTATGCTTAAATCTTCAAAACTACGCAACGGATTTTGAGGCGGTTTTTTTAATGGATAGAGTGATTAAAGAGGAAGGTTTACATGTATAATAACATCCATTAAATAGTGGAGAAATACTGTTATTTTTGAGGTTTCTAATGTGATGTCGTAAATAATTTCATTTTTTCCACTTACATTGCAAACGCAGGCTGAATTCTACGAGATTTATCAAAGTGATGTACTAAGTATTATACACATTGTAAAGGTCTACAGAAAACTCCGCCATGGCATATCTCTATCTCTTATGGATATCCCACAATAACATTTTTAAGTCATTTACTTTTTACGACAAATAATGGCTTATTTTCGAAGCGGTTTTAACCAATACATCATTAATCCTTATCCAATTAAATACCTTAAATACATTGTTTATTTAATATAGATCTATATGGCCCTTTACACATGATTTAATTGAATATTTTCCAAGATTTTACAGATATAAAATTGCGGGACGCAGCGTTTGCGGCCGTATCGGCCGGCCGCACGCTGGTCCGGATTTTAAAATAGGTGGTGGACATACGATCTAAGATGTCAAATTTAATGCTGCTAATTAACATTTAGTACTACAACTTTTCCATAAAATGACTCATTCACGCCAAAAAAAAAAAATAAGAATAAATTTATTTGGTTCAATTTCTCAGTCCAGTACCAAAGTGTAAAGGTCTCACCTTATATTTTGATAAGCAACTATAGTCTTTAATACGACAACATAAAAATTTTCCGCGTATCCCTGCGGGTTTGGGATCCACAATGCTTTAAAGTTCACAGTTTTTTTGTACTTAGGGTATTTAGTATCAGCATTGCACCCGGGCGAAGCCGGGGCGGGTCGCTAGTTCTAATATAAATCTAAACAGAATGTACGGGGACTGTCAAGCTCGAGCTCGAACTGATAATTCAGTTTTCATTTCTCTGGTTATATCATACGACATTGAACCTTATTTCCAGCGCATTAAATATGCATATTCTTTAAAATATCTATCCCACCGATTTAAACATGCATATTCTTTAAATTAGCTATAGAATACTAACGAAATATTATTGCACAGTCGACCAAGATAGTGGTATATTTTTACACCAATTTTGAATACGATTTTGGACTGTTTACTTAATGGGGAGATTAAAAGCCTTATTATATCAATGTTAGTAACCATATCCTTGAAACATTTACATATTAGCGCCTTGGTTAATTAGACCAATTATTCTCAAAGCGTAATCTAACACCTATGTAGATATAGAGTAAATTATATACACGCTAACAACATTAATATGTCTGTCTTGCGAATAACGTTTCATGGAATACACATCATACATATGGCCACGCTTTTATCCCCGAAGGCATAGGCAGAGGCATGGTAAACGCCCACATTTCACATTACGTATTTGTCCCCTTTATAGGTGGTGAGTCATGTTGCTGCGTTGAAATGTCCAGGAACAGGTTTTGAATGCCCGCTGTTAATATTTTTGAGTCGCAACACCTTTAATTGAACCTCAACGACTGTCATTTTATTGGCAACCGGGACCAATGGCTTAACATGCCTTCGGAAGCAAGAAAAAGCTCGCAAATAACACACAATCTTAGCACTTCCCAGTGATGCTCTCGCTGCAGTGCCGTGACAGCACCACTGGTCTTTATAAATTCTGTATAGATTTATGTATATTAGAATACATTCCGAACTCGGCACTGCAGCGACAGCACTGCTGCGCGGCACTATCACCTTGCAGCCACGACAGAGAAGTAGTGACGTCATCGTCAAAACTATAGTAGGTTGGTACCAAAAAAAAAAATCTGATTCAAAGGAGGAACAATTAATTGACTTCAATTGCGGTGCGGCTAGTCCATGCTTGGAACACCTATCTCTAAGGGATAAACTTCAAAATGAGGTTATTCGGCAGAGAACTAGAGTGGTCGACATAGCTCGCAGAATAAGGACATTAAAATGGCAATGGGCTGGCCACATCTGTACAAGAACCGACGGCCGATGGAGCAAACGAGTTCTAGAGTGGGGACCGCGACGCGGTAAGCGTAGAGTAGGACGTCCATCCGCCAGATGGCACGAGGACCGGTAAAGGTCCCAGGGTGGAACTGAATGCGAAAGGCGCTGGACTGCGTACTGTGGCGTGAATTCGGAGAGGCCTACGTCCAGCAGTGGACTGCTATAGGCTCATTTGATAGGATTGCTGCCGTGCTCGAAATCAACACGGCAGGCAGCATTGCTACGCCGCACTTCAGTGGCAGCACTGCAGCGATAGCAGTGCTGTCGAGTGTGGATCTGGATGACAGCCATCATGTATGTAACTATAGTCCAATCCTGCCCGATCTGATAATAATGTAAACATGTCATGTTTTGACAATTCGTTGTCTAAGACAGATGAGTAGAAAAATATAGAATGGCAAATCATTGAATTTTTTAGTATCCCGAGTAGGTATTTTAAATAAAAATAAACTATCATAAAGAAGTTATTTGGTGTCGAAATGATTGTAAGAACACTGTATGGCTCCTGGATACTGGAATATAATCAGGGTGAATACTCAATTGGAAGTAACTATGGATATATATAGGATCAAATGTGCTTGTTTACATTTTTGCGCAAAGCTATTGAAATACATGATACTCAGTTCATTCAGTTACATACCATATTTTTATACCATAGTTTTATATTTATTAGGATAATTTTGAACAGTCTGCTTTCCTGTATATTATTGACGCTGATACAATATCTCTTAATGAAAAATTATCACGTTTGACTAATACAAAATTAGCAAAATTAAAATAATTTAAATTTTCATGTTAAATTGAAGAATGGATAATTGATTCGTTATCGACATGCTATGAACATTTTAATGCAAATGACATTGTTACTAAAATGTTGCTTGCAAATTAGAGGCAAGTCTCTTTGTTAAAAAAAACATATGCCTCCCTAATTTTATTATTCGGCCAATTTGAGTAACCTCCTCTTTTTTTGAAGTCGATTCAAAGAACATTATTTTTTTATTAATAATGAGATCTAAAGAGGCTCGAAAATATTAATAACTAAACGCGCGCGTCGAGGTTAGTTAGCGACCTGCTGGACTCTCGCGCAATTTGTCCATGGGTATATAAGAATACCTAAAACGCACCTAAATAACGAGGTGGGTAGAGATATACTATATACGCACATATCTATTTTTCATTTTGTTCTTTGAGGCAGAATGTACACTACTGTTGAAATTTTGAAGCTTCTCATATGGTCTCCAGAATTGTCTAAGTGTCTTTCGAAGTACGGAAACGCTTTTAAATGGAAATACCATGACGTATTTATCAAAGGAGTCATAGCGTTAGATGCACAGTGATTGTTTACATAATATCACGGGGCGGAAACTTCATACAAATACAAATGATTCGTTTTCATGAGTTAGAGGTTTTCATTAGATATACGAATATGGCGGGTCTACTACCTCTAATTAATTAAGTATTTAAACCAATTTTTCTTAACGTTCCTTTTATATTCATTGCGTTTTCATCATGAAGCAATTATGGTACATTTGCGTAAGTAAATATTCTTGTTGAAAGTTTAAAAAGTACAAAATATGAATTAATGTTTGATAAAGCAAGTATTAATACACGATACGTACAATGTTTTCGCGTCGGAGTCCCGGGCACACCTTTAGTTGGACATAATAGACATTGGAGTTACTGGAATTCAGGGACGCCGTCACCACATTTTAGCTTCAGACCACTGCGTCGCACCTACCTTCCCCTTTTTTTTACGTGAGGGAAGGGATCTACCGACTAAAAAAGCTCACGTAACGCGCAACAGCCTATAGTTGGGAGCCCCGGGTAAGCCCTCAGAAGGATGTCCCAGGACTCACAACAGACCCACGGCCGCCATTGCGGCCTCGCCTAGGGGTGGTACGAGTGTTATCCCGCATCTTTGAGGGGTTTTGGGCGTGATCCCGCTTCTAAGGCGGGGCGTGAAGTGAGTTCCTCACGTCACGCTGCCGACATGGGCCTGCTTCTGTAAGGACGGTGAGCAGCCCTCTCACCGTCCTCAGACCCCCGGTCATGGAGGCCGATAGTCCTCGGCGAAAACATGTCGGCGGCGCCCAGGCCGCCGACTGCGGAACTCGGGTGGGAGAATTCTCTCCCGTACCCGCCCCGCCGCCTCCTTCACGAGCATGAACTGCTCGCAGAAAGAGGCAGCGCAGTCCCATTTACTCCCGCTGGAGATCATGGCTCGCACCATGGCCTCGTAGTGGGTCCAGACCCCTCGTAGTGGATGACCTGGCGCTGTCGCGCCCACGACGTGCACTCCATGGAGCGCTGTGCCATCGCTGCGGTCCTCGCAGTGCTGACACCCAGCCGTGGAAAAGACGCTACCGTGCCCGGTAAGTAGCTGTGATTGTGGCGAATCCCCCCTTTGGTTGCTCAAGTCGCACCCTCCATGTCTCCACGGTTTCCTGGTGGAGCAGGGACCGCTGGGCCTCGATTTCCCGAGACACAGGCCTTTGGTCCCGCTCCAGCGCTTCCTTGCGCCATCTGAACGCAAGGGCTCTCGCTTCCAGGTCCCATGGAGGGGTCCCGGCTAGGAGACATGCCGCCTCACCGGAGATCGTGCGGTATCCTCTTATCACCCTGACGGCCATCACTCTCTGCGGGCTCAGCAATCTAGCCACATTGCTGGCCGTCAGGGTCTCCACCCATACGGGTGCCCCGTATAGGGCCATGCTTCGCACGAACCTACCTTCCCCTATCTAAATTCACTAGTGCCTGAGTAACTACAGGTTGATCCTTTAAATTTCTGGGTGTTTTCTATGCCTCTGCCTTCCGCTTCGGGGATAAGCGCATGTCTATATTTGTGAGCTACTAGCGGACTTCAAGCGGTTTCATTCGCGTAATTCTTCTTCTAAATTCATTAAAATAGTCAATCACTAATCACCGAATCAAAAATATTCATAATATTTTTTCTCATTTACAGATTACTGTTGTATGCGTTTTACAAGAAAAAATAATAAATTGCGTGTCAAATATTGATGAACAATATGTGACGCCTGAGCCGCCTGCGCCGCACAAGCATCCTATATTGTGGCTACTTCCCCATTGGAAAGAGTATGGGATACCTCCTAAAATCGAAAAGAGCGTGTTAAAAAGAATCTTAAATCAAGTCGATCTTTATAAGCGCGGTGGCTACTGCCCTTTTTACGATTGGAATTTTTGCGTCGGCGATGAATTTACGAAGTCAGTCATAAAAGCAATTGTACGTGAAAATGTTGACCTTTTCGAAGAAACACACCATAGAAACCTTAACTTATTATCTACTAATATAGGATAATACGTATTTACCGGACAAAAGAAAGTATAAAATAACAGATTAAGCCGCAGAATAAGCAGTTAAATAACAGATTAAAAAAAAAGGCCGAAATGTAGTTTTTTATTTCTTAACGGGAAATCGTTACATTACTGCCAACATACCTAAGGACCACACCTTGAAGATAAATAAATACTTTGACTTGACCGATGAGTTAACCAAAAAACCGCTATGTGAAAGAAAGAAAGAAAGAAAATCACATTTATTAACACACACACAACACTTAAACAAAACTTTTAAATAAAGGCATCGCTAGTCTCGGCATAGTGTTGTACGTGTGGCTAACAGGCCACAACTCAGCGAATGCTGAAAGTGATTGCAGCGCTGATTTTCAGTTGCAGCCTTTTAAGGTCAGTTACATCCTAGTGTCCGGAGGGTTACATTAACCAAATATGGACTTAACGAAACATAAATTACTATAACACTGGGAATAATCGAACAATATACATCCACAGATACAAAGGAAGTAAATCAGTAACATGTAATGTCAATAAAACAAAGAAATTTTCGTGACGGAATTTCTGGATTCGGTCTCCACGCTCAAGGCCCGCGATAGAAGAAGCTATGCAATAGCTTAATAATGAAAATAATATTCTGGCTATCAATATAATTTTCATACATGTACTGGAGAAATATTATTGCAAAATCTAATATTTAGGTATGCAATTTTGTTACTGAGAATGGTTTTGTATTTTCAGGAACACAGACTTTAAAACAATCTTAAAATGACGCAAGCTACTTCCTCTGCACAACAGCGACGGGAGGTCTTTCCAACACTCATCACTTCATGTGGATAAAATCCAGCTTAATCCCTGTATTATTTATTTAGAGACCTTGGATTGCTAAGAGCTTCAGTAAGCTCATTACTCAAGCGAATATCCAAAGCGGCAATGATAGGATCTTACCAAATCTGGTTGGGCAGGGGAGGAAACATTGCTGACGGTGGAAGATGAGCGTTTATACGCATAGAAAGGTGGCCACCCTAAACCTACTCAAATGGGTCGCAAATCCCAGACGCCTTCGGGGTGTACCCCCTGAGCCATCCTATAAACCCGGCGCCCGCTCGGTGAATCCATGGAATGCTAAGAATAAGGTCTCACCTACCTATACACTATCTATGTATTATTGTTCTAATAACTCACCAGATATTCTTTTAATGTGAAGCTGAGTTGCAAAGTTGTTCCCCATTTGGGAGACAAAACTGTCCTTCTTGCTGGACATGCTGAAACCGTCAGATTCCACTGAAGCTCTGGGGGCCTTAGCAGCCTGGACTGCTTTGTTGCAGACCGGGGTTGGAGCAACCTTAGCCAAGGCAGCTTCTTGAGATCCGTTGCTATCCTTCCGACGACTTTTGTGGTCAAGCAACATGCTTGGGGTGCAACCCATTTTGGCACTACACTTTGGCACTGACACGATCACTGAACCATAATGGCATTATTTTATCTGAAACAAAGAAAAAATCACGTTAAATAAATAAATATAACTAGCTCACCCTCGCAACTTCGTTTGCGTGATAAATAAAAAATCGCTCGACCGATTTTGTGCTAACTTCACATAAACCATCTACTAAATAGTCCGAACAAAGCCTAAACATTTGGTTTGGATTGGTGAGCCCGTTCTTGAGTTATAAAATTACAACGAGAAGTGGCATTGATTTTTATATAGATAGATAAATAATAATAAATAAAAATATATTTATTTCACTTAGGCATTATACAGATGCGCTTGTAAAATTTCCAGAATATAAAATAAAAACTCTACCACCAGTTCACAACGCGACCCACCTGAGAAGAACTGGCAAGAAACTCAGCGGGTTAATCTTTTTTAAACTCTTTTTACTATTTGAAAAAATCTAAAAACTAAGCATTTTCACAATATTTTTAAAAATCCAGCAGATCAGCTTATAACTAACTAACTAACTACAAATAAACTAACTTTTGATAACGTATAATTAACTAGCTGACCCGCGCAACTTCGTTTGCGCCACATAAGAGAGAGTTTTTTTTTTTTATTTACGTGAGGGAAAATCCTCATGGATGTTATGCCGGACTCCTACCGACTAAAAAACCTCACGTAACGCCCAACAGCCTATGGTTGTGAGCCCCGGGTAAGCCCTCGGAAGGATGTCCCAGGACAAGAGAGAGTATTACCTGTTCCCGTCGTATTTACTCCCGTCGCGTTGCGTTTACTCCCGTATCGTCTCGTCGTTAATATTCAATACTACGTGAGAGAGAGAGAGAGAGAGAGAGGTATCCCGTGGCATTATTGTAGAAAAAATTTGATAGCCATTAAAATGGTTATTGTGCACCAACCCAAAGATAGACACATAACATGCTATCGCGCAATTTTTTTAGAACTTTAGTAACAATTTTGTAAGTAGTACCTACATATTTTTTACATAACTATAAATATTTAGGTAGGTACGCAGAACACGCAACGAAGCTCTCAAAAGGAATAACTTTTCCCCCGTTTTTGAAACATTTACTATTACTGCTCTGCTCCTATTCGTTGTAGCGTGATGCTATATAGCCTATGACACTCCACAATAACGTAGCTTTCTATTCGTGAAAGACTTTTTAAAATCGGTTCAGTAGATCCCGAGATTACCCCTTACAATTTAACAAATATACAAACACACAAACTTTACTTCTTTATAATATTAGTATAGAAGTATAGATGGAGATTGCTGTACCTTCTTAAAATAAACCAGTAATACCTACCAGCTTTTTAACAAAATTTACTTTACTGACCCGACATATTCCGCCTCACGGCATATGTCTGTAACTTATACCTAGATACTTAAAGTAATTCGCTGTTCCAAAGTGTTTTATTTCTTACCGTTTAAAGACCAAGATAAATAAAAAAATCCGTAAGACTTGTAACGCAAATATAATATTGAAAAGAAATTTTGAAAGTAGTATGGAAAATCCTCCGATAGGTAAGTCTTTAAGGTACTTATAAAGTAGAAAATTAAAGAGTAACTTTTACCGGGCAATGGAAAAAAGCACAGTGTAATATTACATATATTACTCAAGTTAAACAGAATATTACTGACAGACTTACTTAGGTAACTATTCTTTACATTGAAAGTTTCCTAAAGTATGAAGAATCTTCTTCGAAAACTTTTTCGAAACAGTTTCTATTGGTCTAAAAATATTCAGAACTGGTTGGTAGATCTAACTATGCGGTGAGAAATGGACACCGGACAGGTGCAGGTTGTGACTGCCTGCTGTTGAAAAGTTTCAAGCCGCCCATAAGGCTTCTAACTTACCTTCCAAGGGCTTACCCGGACGGGACTCCCGGCCATAGATTGTTGTAAGGCGTTGTGTGGTTTTAGTCGGTAGGTCTCCGGCATAGCATCCATGCAGGATAATCAACAAAAAAAAGGTTTCTAACTTAACGCTTAACGACTACCATTTTACTGGCAACCGGGACCAACTGCTTAACATGCGTTACGAAGCAAGGAAACGCTCGCAAATAAATGCATAAAATAGTCATGTGATGGTCACCCAACCAAGAACCTACCATATTTAAAGTTGCTTACTGCAGAGTGATCGTTTACAGAATACTAAGTCCTCGGGGCCAGAAGTGCTTTGTCGTATTATTAAGCAAAATATTTATTTTTTGGTTAGATTTGTTGTCAAGGAGATAAGCTGATCATCTCAGAGGTTCAGAGTTTCGGGGAATTTCATTTAATAACAAGGCTTTTGGCTTAAGTATGAAAGGTTGTTGTCGTATTTAGAGTCATGGCTGTGGAAGATTTTCCTTATAATTAAAGTAGTATATTTATAGCAAATTTTTCATTGAGATTGTCAACCTTTGTCGTAATAGTACCTATCTCAGGGAGCATGGCTTTATAAGGTTTGATTTGAAATTAACAGAAATGTAACCCCATTTTACATATATACATATAGTCACGCCTTTATCCCCGAAGGGGTAGGCAGAGGCATAGTATACGCCCACATTTCACCGTATAGTTTTATGTCCCACGTAATAGGTGGTGAGCCTATTGCCGTGTTGAATTGGACAGGTGCAGGTCGCCGCGACCCGCATTTGAAATTTTTTCAAGCCGCCCATAAGGCCTTCAACTTGGCTTAACGATTGTTATTTTACTGACAACCGGCAGGCTGATTACGTATAAAACAGCGATCAGCGATAATCGCGCAATTATCGCACGATTTATCGCTGGTGGCGGAAAAATATGGTATTACGTTAAATTCTATAGCGAATCGTTCGCTAATCGCTACGTCGGACTTATCACTACGAAACTAGCGCCATAAACAATTACGTGGCGATCACTGAAAACTGGGAACTGTCACATCTGTTGGGCATTTCATTAGTGTATGTGTGTGCTGAGAGACCACTTTTATTTTTTCGGATTTTTGCAGTTTAACTAACAATAGTGCATAGTAAAATTTGCGAAAATATTTGTAAAGCTTAGTGATTGGTTAGAAAGCGCGTCCGAACACGTGCTCGCAGCACTATTGTTAGTTAAACTGCAAAAATCCGCAAAAAATGAAAGTGGTCTCTCAATACACACATACACTAATAAAATATCGAAATCGCTGCCTGGAGGTTGTCAAAAACGATCCCCCATTCCCAACCGACCACCTGAGTTATCCACCTGGTTGGTCAGTTAGGAATAAAAGTTCCTAACCACCCACCTTGTGCACTTGGTTGGTCAGTTAGGAATAAAAATTCCTAACTACCCACCTGTGACTGTATAAAATAAATAATGCCCATAATGTCTACTTTATCAATATACCGACATGTCTATATGGCAAAACAAATGAAGATCGACAAAACAAATGAAGATCTACAAAACAAATGAAGATGGATAAAACAAATGAAGATCGACAAAACAAATGGAACTCGACTAAACAAATGAAGATCTACAAAACAAATGAAGATCGACAAAACAAATAAGGATCGACAAAACAAATGAAAATCGACAAAAAAAATGAAGATCGACAAAACAAATGAAGATCTACAAAACAAATGCAGATCGACAAAACAAATAAGGATCGACAAAACAAATGAAAATCGACAAAACAAATGAAAATCGACAAAACAAATGAAGATCGACAAAACAAATGCAGATCGACAAAACAAATAAGGATCGACAAAACAAATGAAAATCGACAAAACAAATGAAAATCGACCAAACGAATGACGGTCGGATAAACCAATGCCGCCCTCCGGCACGTTACGTCTTATTCCCGGAATGTCCAGTCGGTTCATTACGTCTATTTCCCTAAATGTCCATTTCCCTGATAGTCCATTTCCCTGAATGTCCACTTCCCCGATAGTCCACTTCCCTGAACGTTCATTCCCTGATAGTACAATTCCCTGATAGTACAATTCCCTGAACGTCCAAATCCGGTCGGATAAACAAATGACTATCTGAAAAACAAATGACGATAGAAAAAACATTATGCAGATCAATAAAACAAAAGACTATAAGCAATTTGATAAGATCAAAATACTTGCAGCCATATTTAGTAATCTAGATGCGTTTGCCATTAAAAAAAATAGGTGCAAGCAAATCTCGACCTTAATGACACTTCTCTAAAAATGTGCTTTTAGGCGTTTATAGACATCACTGATTACGAATATATGAAAAATAAATAAATATTATGCATGTTCATAAGGTCGAAATTTGCTTGCACCCATTTTTGGAAATCTAGATGCTAACACCATTCAAAAAAATAGGTGCAAGCAATTCTCGACATAATGAACATGCATTATATTTTTTAAATTTTTACATATTCGTGATCAGTGATGTCAATAAATGCCTAAAAGCACATTTTTAGAGAAGTGTCATTAAGGTCGAGATTTGCTTGCACCTATTTTTTTTAATGGGAAACGCATCTAAATTACTAAATATGGCTGCAAGTATTTTTGATCTTATCAAATTGCTTATAGTCTTTTGTTTTATTGATCTGCATATGTTTTTTCTATCGTCATTTATTTTGCCGATAGTCATTTGTTTTGCCGATCGTCATTTGTTTATCCGACCGTCATTTGTTTATCCGACCGTCATTTGTTTTGTCGATTTTCATGTTTTGTCGACTTCAGTTGTTTATCTTACTTTCATTAATTGTTTAGTGATTTTCATTTGTTTTGTCGATCTTCATTTGTTTTGTCGATCTTCATTTGTTTTATCGATCTTCATTTGTTTTGTCGATCTGCATTTGTTTTGTCGACCTTCATTTGTTTTGTCGATCTGCATTTGTTTTGTCGATCTTCATTTGTTTTGTCGATTTTCATTTGTTTTGTCGATCTTCATTTGTTTTGTCGATCTTCATTTGTTTTGTAGATCTTCATTTGTTTTGTCGATCTTCATTTGTTTTGCCATATAGACATGTGGGTATATTGATAAAGTAGACAATATGGACATTATTTATTTTATACAGTCACAGGTGGGTGGTTAGGAATTTTTATTCCTAACTGACCAACCAAGTGCACAAGGTGGGTGGTTAGGAACTTTTATTCCTAACTGACCAACCAGGCGGATAACTCAGGTGGTCGGTTGGGAATGGGGGAAAACAAAACCGATACGTAATACGAAATTATCGCCAGATCGCTGCCGCAGTATAGCACAAATGCACTTTTTAATTTACTGATTGTCCTACAGAGGCAGCACCGTCGCTAGTTGGCTATGGCAAAACGATCGTTGATACGTAATACGAAACAGTCAACAAACAGCGATTATCGCGCGATTTCCGCAAGATTATCGCTATCGCTTGCCTATTGTAACATACGTAATAAGCCTGCGGGTTTCATTTCGAGGTTTCCTTCTCTACGCAATGGATCTTTTTGTGAAAGTGTTACCTTAGTCGCTACTTACGACCATTTTACCATTTTTTTTCCATTTTACCCTATTATTTTTTGAACTGATAACTTTTAATGGCAGAATTAACCGCTTCGTTACGTAACGCGTTACGGCGCTATAGTATCCGCAATACGAACTGGCACGTTGGGCCATAAATCATCGGATTCGTGCTATCTCTTTCGCACCTACACAGTCTTATGGAGTGGCACTCGCACCCATAGTGCTGTGCAGGTAATCTTTTACGTATTCCATAACAGTATCGACAAAAGTAATGAAATGAAAAATTTAAATAATATGATTTATTTATTTATTTATTTTTATACCAGCATTGATTTATTAAGACAAATGTATTAAATTAAATAAATATATTAAAATAAGTAGGTTAAGTACGTGAATTACTAACTAAAAAAATTCAAATTTACTTTTTAATGTTAAAATTTAGCTAATTATTTAAGAAAATCTTATTTGCTATTAATATCATATTTACGACTAAAAGCAAATTACCCACTTAATATCAGATTACGACATATCGACAAATTTTTAAATATTTTACCGACATGGTTCAACCCCTACAGAAAGTGACATTTATGACCTAAAGTGCCAGTTCGTATTGCAGATACTATAGTCATTGTGGCTTCCCTTTCTCCCACGCATACGTCGAATGAACATTTAGTTCTTCTAAGAATTGTTTAAGTTCTCACTTCTGCCGGGTGGCGTCCCGAGACTCAAAAGGTTATTAAACGAGTGAGCGAAGCGAGCGAGAGTCTACAATTCGACAGTATAGCTATAGACGATTATGCTTTCGTCCGTATGTCTGTGTGTATGTCAGTTCCGGTCTAGAGGACGCATTTCTTAACCAATTTTCACCAAACTTGGCACACGTGTTCTTTGATTCAAAATACAACTTTTGTCGAGAGCTTTATTTTTAATGGGGGGGGGGGGGGGGGGGATCAAGGAGTACAGAGTTGAAGATTGTTTGTCGCGTTATTTATTAACGGATCTTGATGATTTCACTTTGGTTTTTTTTTGTGTGCTCGCGAGGTCTACTCTTCGCAGAAGTACTAGTTTTAAAAGAGCGGATGATGTACGGTTCCACTGGCATGTCAAACATTTAAGAGTTACGTGCAGGCTTACATCAGTCTATTGCTGTCTACATTGAGTGAGAGCAGTAAGCCTCTCCAAATTTTATTTTGGAAGGGTTTTTTGCTTAACTGTACCGTACCACGTAATAACATTGTATTATTTTAATATATGTTTATTACTAGCTGAGCCCGCAGCTTCACCCGCGTAAAATTAGTTCCCATTCCTGCTTCCCGTAGGAACTTATTCCCGGGATAAAAAGTAGCCTATGTATTATTTCTGACTGTAATGTACCTATCTCTGTACCAAATTTCAGCCAGATCCGTCCAGCCCTTCGAACGTGAAAGAGTAACAAACATCCACACTCACAAATTTTTGCATTTATACAGCTAGTATATTAGATATACTAGCTGTTGCCCGCGGCGTCGCATGCGTAAAATTTTGAGGGAAAACGCTCATAGGCTACGGTATAAATAAAGATATAGCTTTCCAATTGCTGCTTTATAATTGCCTAATTTTCGAAATGTTACGATAGATATTTTTTTTAAATGGACAATAATGTTAAAAAAAAGAACAATATTGTAAACGTGCATAACATAGGTAGGTACTACATGTTATATGTTGATCAGATTTTGTTTGGTACAGGGTTTTATTTCTAATGTTTCTTCTTTTTTTCCTGACCTCGTTCGGTAAACAGCCTATTTCCCTAGAGGGTGGAGAGTGACCGCTTGTACGCCTAAATCAACAGTGCCATGATGCGGCGGCCCTTTGTAGTGAACATTCTATACGGTTCTTTCCTTTCCTTGTTGAAATATTAATTAGGTATTTTTAGTATTTACACACGAATACGCCTATATCATCGTATTAGCTGTGCTCTGCGGTTTTGCCTCTAACATATCTGTATTTTGAACACCGTACATACATACGAGATGGACCTTTTATACACACACATTTGAACGTTAGATCACAAATTAGAGAAACTACAGATGTCAAAACAATGTAGGTATGTACTTTTTAACCGACTTCAAAAAAAGGAGGAGGTTCTCAATTCGTCTGTATTTTTTTTAATGTATGTTAAGCGATATTTCCGTCGATTATAGACGGATTTCAAAATTTCTTTTTTTGTTGAATAGGGTTTATTTCTGAGGTGGTCCCATTTTCACCAGGTCAGGATCTGATGATGTGATCCAGGAGAAAACGAGGGCAACCACCGAAAATTGTAGGGACAACTAGTGCGCTTGTAAACTTTTTAATTAAGTGTTTTAACGTTCTACATTTTAATGAAGGTCTGGAGTCGATGTGATGATAGAGTCGAAAGACAGTCGAGGGCATTCCTTAACAACTTACAGCAGTTACCTTGTATTTGGGCTTGATTGATTTGTATTAATGAGAACTTTACACCTAGATTGATAGATCCGACTTAAAAAAAAGGAAGTTCTCATTGTTTTATGTATGTTCACCGATATTTCGTCAATTATAGACGAATTTTAAATCTGCTTTTTGTTGGATAGAGTTCACTTCTGAGGTGGTCCCAATTTCACCAGGTCAGTATCTGATGATGGGATTCAGGAAAAATCGAGGGCAACCACCGAAAATTGTAGGGACAACTTGGTAGTGCGTTTGTTAACTTTTTAATTCAGTGCTTTAATGTACTACAATTTAATGAATGTCTGGTGTCGATCTGATGATGGAACCGAAAGACAGTCGAGGGAATTCCTTAACGATTTACAGTAGCTACCTTGTGTTTGGGCTTGATTGATTTGTATTGATGAGAACTTTCACCTAGAAAGATATAGTTTTCGGTTCACCTGTCACTTAAAATACTGAAAAAAAAAATTTCAATAAAAAATTAAACCGACTTCAAACAAATCCTGAAAAATAAAATTTACTTAGCACAAAGTAATATGTATTTTGATTTATCAGATTTTATACAATATAATATTGAAGTTGGTGCCATGAATAATACCTACATAAAACAGTTACCTTGTATGCTTTGTTTACTTGGCGCCGACTTCAATATGATATTGAATAAAATCTGATAAATCAAAATAAATATTACTTTGTGCTAAGTAAATTTGATTTTTCAGGATTTGTTTGAAGTCGGTTTTATTTTTTTTAGAAATATTTTTTTTTCAGTATTTTAATTTTTCACACCTACCCTTTGCTACACACACTCGCGCAGAAATCAGTACAGAAAATTCGGCTG
This sequence comes from Miltochrista miniata, assembly GCA_933228765.1. Lineage (NCBI taxonomy): Eukaryota > Metazoa > Arthropoda > Insecta > Lepidoptera > Erebidae > Miltochrista > Miltochrista miniata. Next base: position 11,378,731 of record OW121765.1, read on the forward strand.
AAACCGCCTAATCTCGTGTCTTAGAACTCAGTGGGCGTTGTCTATGTGTGCATAACCTCAGCGAATTTAGTATGTAGGTTTCTATCTGTACTATCTCTAAATTGTGGTTAGATTTTGTTTCACGTAATAGGTACATAAGTGGTGAGCCGTATCAAAGATAATATAATAGTATAACATACAGATCGGCAACTCCCTGCCTCCCACCGAGTAAGCTTCCCCATCCCCCCACCAAAATTTAAGTGTCGTTTGCCGTGTCAGTACTTGAGAGAGTGTCACTGCGTTGCATTACGTATTACTACCTACGTACTTTGTGCTATTGCTTTGGTTTAATTTGTGCTTAGCCGAGGGTAGACTTGAAAAAAAAGTACCTACATACATGAGATTGCGTTCTGTTCCTTATTATTTAATTTCCATAGCTAGTGTCCCTAGTATACTCACACACACATTCAAGCTTGATTCAAGCATTCACATTACGTGTATATTAGTATGGGTGAAAACGAACATTTTTGTATGGAGTTTCCACCCTGTGGCCGTATTGCCGTGTTGAAATGGATAGGCACTGGTTGTGACTGCCCAATGTCGAAAAATTACAAGCTGCTCATAAATGCCTTTAACTTAACGACTGCCGTTTTTCGATTCTCAGCGCGGACCAAAATTTTTTGTGCTATATAAATATAGTGTGTATTGCTGTGAACGTGTAAACTTATTATAACTTATAGTCAAAGTATGTATTTACAAAAAAAAAATCTCCGATGTTAATTTTCCATAACACAAGCAAGGTTAAGCCTAGCTTACTTTGAGATTAGATGCACAAATTAGAGATAGTACAGATGGAAAACTCCTGTATGAACTTTTTTTAACACCTACCCTCTGCGACACACACTCGCGCACAAATCAGTATCGAAAATTCGGGTGAAACCGCCTGACCTCGCGTCTGTTAACTCAGTAAGCGTTGTCTATGTGTGCGTAGCCTCACCGAATTTAGTATGTAGGTTACCATCTGTACTATCTCTAATTTATGTAGGATGGCACTGTGTGAAAAATGACGATAAATATGAATTTCTTTAGAAATTACTTTTATCGATAAGGCCGCTATTTATTCATAAGTATTTGTAGCTTTATTTTTTGTAATCTTGTATATTTTATATATTAACCTACAACAAAGTTTTACTTACTTTATAATATTAAACGGATAATTCCTCTGCAACCTACACTTCCGATTAGTCTCAAGGATAAACTTGGCAGGCGCTGATTAGTTCCATTAAGATTGCAAGGATGTCTTCAAAGAGTAAGTCAGACAGCGTTTAGCACCAATCTAGAGCTAGTCGTTACAGATATTAGTTTATTCATATATGTGTGTGTCTGTTTGTACGAGAATATTAATGAACTTGAAATTGTAGTGATTTCAGTCTGTCAGGGTCTCTGCGGCTGGCAACACTACGGAACTATCATAAAATTTTGGCTCCGATTTAAATAATTTAAAATTACTTAAATAAACACGACTTAATAGCTCAAAAAGAAAACAATTGCACCGCATTATCAGTGTTAAATAATAAATTAAATAATTCATAAAGCTTTCGGTGTTTAAATCGTGTAAAAGTGAAAAAAAAGTGATTAGTGAAAAACCGTTTCGTTGAGTAGGATTTTGAAAGTAAATGCATAAAAATCGAATGTTCTTTGTAAAAGGCATAACCGAATATATACTGTAAAAACAGTTATTAAATGTAGGAAGTTTAGGAATACATAATTGTCTCTTTTTTATAATAATTGTCGGTAACGTAACCTCAGATATATTTTGACAAGTATTCTCACTTTATGTACACTGGAAAAGTTTATAGCTGTAATTAAATAATCTATGCGAAGAATTAAGTTATGCTCTGAGGATCGAAAAGTTACTAAACATTACATATTACGCTTGTAAGTACCTTTTATTTATTCCAGTAGGACCTGGTCATTGATCGAATCGCACATACCTAGTGACGGGTGAGGTTTTTTGTAAAATATTCAAGTGTTGTTGTTGTTAACTTGTTTGCCTGCTGTTCGCGTGTATATATGCACAATATATATACTACGCTGCTAATAGACAGGTAATCCAGACGAATTTCATGAAGTAGGTACTTGTATTAACTTTGAAACCGCTATTTGTGTTTTGCCTATTGTTCACGTGTATATATTTAATATATACTATGCTGGTAACATAAGGGTAATTCATACAAATCCCACCGTTCGCGTTGTCATATTACCTTAAATCAATTAAAAGCAAATAAACTTGCCCGTTGTTTAGCAGACTGCTCCTTGATTTCATTCTAAGAAATTTGCTACCATAACTTGTTGAAAATGATGACTCGCAGAGGCCTGGCTCGACAGGAAGAGACTAAACTGCAACAGGTTCTACAAGAACTAAAATCCACCAAGGAGCAGGTTGCTCAGCTTGTTAATGAACGCGAGGACAATGAAACAGAGCTTATCTCTGTAGTACAACATAATGGCAAATTGAAACATCAGTTGTCCTCGCTAAGCGTTAGGTTAGATGAGATGACCAGGGAACGAGATGACCTTCATATAATTGTAGGAAATTTTGATAAGTGTAGTGGGGAGTATGAACATGCCCTAAGACGTATAGACCAGCTAGAACAGGAGCTGCGTGACGCTCACTTACAAATTACTCAGTTAGAAGAAGCCGCGCTGCAAGTAAGTACCCAACAAAATCAAACCTTGTTTGACGAGCTCATAGGCAGGTCCCCACAGGTAGTTGCTGCTGCGGGTCCGAAATGCACTGATATCATTGACCTCACTAATGATACCACTCAACACCATGTAGTATCACCATCAGTGTGTTTAGATCATTGCAGTGGTAAAAGAATAAAGAAATACACTCGAGAGCAATGAATCCGGGTCACTTAAAGAATCCTAAAAATCTCGGAAACTAAAAATGCTAGGTTAATGCAATAAATTGTATTTAATAGACAATGTAATACTCCTTAAATGAAGGTATTAAAACTTCTTAGTTATTGTAAAGTTATATCATAAAAAAATCAAATTTGAAAAAAGGGCCACTTTCGAAGATGGAACTACGAAATTACAGCATTTGGTGTTGCTTTTGTTTGTAATCTGTCATTTATGTGGGTACATAAACCATGTTGATAGTGCTCTATATTCATTAATCAAGCTGAAATTATGTCGCTTACGCCTGAAGAATGCACCAGAATACTTACAATGCTGGAAACCGGCCGGAGTCAGCGCGATACAGCCAGGACTGTCGGTGTGTCGCTGTCAACAGTACAAAGAGTTCTCCGACGTTACGAAGAAACTGGTTCTAACCTACGCAGACCAGGAACGGGCAGAACCAGGTGTACCACAGCACGAGAAGACCGATACTTGGTGAACACCATGCTTCGAAATCGCTTTCTCACAGGAACTGAACTCACCAATCAGTTTCGACGCCTCGGAGGAAGTAACCCAAGTGCATGGACAGTAAGACGTCGGCTTGCTGAATCTAACTTAAAACCCCTTAGACCTGCAAACGGCCCTAAACTGGAGCGTGGGCATCGTATTTCGAGACTAAGGTATGCCCAGAGCCACGTAAATTGGAGTATTGAAGATTGGTCAAAAGTTATGTTCTCCGACGAATCAAAATTTATGCTCTACAAGCACGATGGAAGACACAGAGTGTATCGAAGACCAGGGGAAAGATTCAAGCAAGCATGCATCGAAGAAAAAGTAGCCTACGGTGGTGGGTCTGTACTTGTGTGGGCCGGAATTTCTTCTGAAAGTCGCACAGAGCTGGTGATCATAGAAAACGGCTCTTTAACTAGCGTAAGATATGTGGAAGAAATCCTCAATGATCACGTTGGTCCATTTATGGTCAATTTAGGTGAGGATGCTATATTTATGCATGACAATGCCCGACCTCATACAGGTAGGATTGTGAATGACTACCTTCAAGAGATGAACATTACTCGTATGGAGTGGCCAGCGCGCAGCCCGGATATCAACCCGATCGAGCATGCTTGGGACGAGCTAGGCAGATGCGTAAAACAACGAAACCCTCCCCCAATCACGCTTCGTGAGCTCAAAATTGCTCTCACAGAGGAATGGGAGAATATTCCCCAAAATCGTATAAGGAACTTGGTGTACAGCATGCCAAACCGCGTAAACGCAGTAATGGAAGCACGAGGAGGCAATACGAAGTATTAAAATTCAAGAAAATCGTAATAAAGTTCAAAAATTTCATGTTTCCTATTTTTGTTTTAAGGAGAGATCGGCAGTTTTTTCTTTATGTAATTTTGTGTTAATAAAATGTATGGTGACTCATATTTTTTTTACTTTCATTTAAGGAGTATTACATTGTCTATTAAATACAATTTATTGCATTAACCTATCATTTTTAGTTTCCGAGATTTTTAACATTCTTTAAGTGACCCGGATTCATTGCTCTCGAGTGTATATTAAAATTAATAAATTAATAAAGAAAAATCAAAACCGACTTAAAATACATAAAAACTTCTCTAAAAGTATAAAAAATTGTAGAAATAGATTGAAACTATTTAATGAATTAAGTTTATGCACAACACAGCTAGAGAATAGTCAGAAACAGCATGCTGCTGATACACAAAAGTTTAATTTAAAAATTCAACAGCTACAGGAATCATTACAGTCTGTAAAGACCATGTATGACAAATCACAGCTGATTATCAGAGAGTATTCTATGGCAATGGATAAACTCATAAACTCAACATCACATTATGCTGGCCGTTTTGACTCACTATCAGACAAAACACATTCTGATTGTGACTGCAAATGCAGCCAGTCAGAGCCAAAGAATCCACACAACCCATCAGATCAGCTGTGTAGTATACTAAACCAATCAGAAAACAGTCCTAGTTTAATACCCACTTATAATACTGGGAGTCAAAGTTTTATGTTCAGTGATGAAATTGGAAAAGATATGGGCTTGAAATTAAAATTATTTACCCAGGGAGAGTCATTTATAAATTATTGCATGCCTTCAGCATCATATACCCAAATTATGAAGTCTATATGTAGGCATAAGTTTCAAAGTAGGGATAATTTGGTAATTTTTATAGGAAACAGGGGCAATATAACAAAACAGGACCTTGTAAAGTATTGTGATACATTAGATTCATTAACCCTAAATAATATTATAATATATACACTGCCCTACAGTAAATCAACGCCAGTTGCAGAGTATAGGCTTAGGGAGCAATTGAACTTGACATTACACACTATTGCATATTATAATAAAAAGTTCAATATTATTGACACTAACTCTATTGTTAGAAATAATTATTATTTGACTAAAGGAAAGCATAAGCTTTCAAATTATTGTAAAAGACAGGTAGCAAAATCGCTACAGTATTATATTGATATTTTAGCCGCCTAATGACATAGTATGTAATAGTAGGACTAAGGATATATGTTTATATCCGAGTAATTTAAATTAGGTTATGAGACAAAAGAGCAAAACTCTTGCACTCAATTTGACATGTACCCACAGCAAAATAATAAACATAAGGCCCCTCCGGCCACTGAATCTATTCAGTACGGAAATACTGCTTTACACCTGGTGCACCAGAATGTAGAAGGTCTGCTCGGCGGGAAGGAGTTGGAGTTGGAGCTGTGCATTGATTTGAATGGAATAGACATTTTTTGTGTAACAGAACATTGGTTAAAGCAGCATGAAGTAATGTTGAACTTTAAAAATCATCAGGTTGCTAGCTCTTTCTGTAGGATAAAATGTAAACGTGGAGGCTCATTAATTCTTATTAACAAGGCTATAAAATTTAAAGAACGTAAAGACATAGTAAGCCTCTCTGTTGAACGAGTCATTGAAATAGCTAGTATTGAGTTCGAGCAGTTCATTGTGTTAAGCGTATACAGTCCCCCGGATGCTCCATACACACAGTTTGAAGAAATACTGGAAGATGCTTTGTTTAAATGCCAGAGCTCTAAAAAAGCAGTAGTCGTTTGTGGAGATTTCAATGTAGATATTTTAGATTCTTCGCTGGAACCTTCAAAGAGACGGAAAATGTTGAACTTATTTAAGTCCTTTGGTTTACATAATGTATTTTTAGAACCTACTCGTATAACTGGCACTAGTGCTACTTGTATTGATAACATTTTCACTAATACACACCCCATTAAGAATTGTATAGTAGACCCTGTAAAATCTGATCATCGAGGACAATCTGTTCTGTATGCTGGAAATGTTTCCAGAAGTAAGAATGTAATCAGTTTTGTACCAGTCAACTCGAAACGCTTAGAAACTTTCAAAGAAAATATAGCCAAAAAGATAACAGAATTGCCCGATTACACTACTGTAGATAAATCTTACGCTGATTCATTTAACTTAATACATGATGAGTTTGGAAAAATTTTTACACCAAAAACAGTATCGTTCGGAAGCAGGTCTGTTTTCAGTGACTCCTGGTATTTATAAAAGTCGTAACAGGCTTTATGAACTTTATTCGGAAAAAGCATTTAATTTTAACCCTGAGTTTAAGGAGTATGTTAAAAAATATTCAAAGACCTTTAGACAAGTTTGTTCCTTGGCAAAGTCAAATTTCATTAGAAATAAAATTACAGCTTCGACAAATGTAATTAAAACTACTTGGAACATTGTAAATTCTGAATGCGGTAGGTCTAAAACGAGTGAACGAAGTTTTCATTTAAAGATAAACGGGCGCCACGTCACAGGGGATCTGGAAGTAGCGACTGAGTTTGAAAAATTTTTCAGTAATATACCTATTCATATAACGAATACTCTTCGGTCGTCTTCCACTTCCGCTGAGCAAATATTGTCAGAATGTGTAGATAGCTGTCAACACGCGTTCCAATTCACGACTGTTGACTGCAACGACATTCTGAAAGCTTACAGGGCTATTAATGTTAAAAAAACCGCAGACCTATGGGGGCTATCGGTAAAATCTGTATCTAGTGTCATTGATGTCATTGCCCCTTACTTGGCAGATGTGTTTAACGATTGCGTTTCGGGTGGTGTGTTTCCTGATTTAATGAAACACAGTAAAGTTATACCTTTGTTCAAGGCCGGCAGTGCTTCTGATCCAGGTAATTTCAGACCTGTCTCAGTGTTGCCGACTTTGAGCAAGATATTTGAAAAATTAATACTTGAGCAGATGCTGACCTATTTTAACAGTCACAAATTATTTCATAATAAACAATTTGGCTTCACTAAAGGACGTTCGACGACCGATGCTGGTGTAGATTTGTTGAAGAGTATTTATGAGGCCTGGGAAGATAAACATGATGCGCTTGGCGTGTTTTGCGATTTGTCTAAGGCTTTTGATTGCGTCCAACATGAGACATTGATCAGGAAACTACAGCACTACGGGATAAGGAACAAGGCTCTCGATCTTCTGACTTCATATTTGAACAATAGAACTCAGAGGGTCGATGTCGGTGGCACACGTTCCGGGGGATCGGTGGTTACTATGGGCGTCCCGCAGGGTTCGATACTCGGACCATTTTTATTTTTAATTTATATAAATGACCTACCCTATTACGTAGGGGACACTAACGGGATTGTTTTGTTTGCAGATGACACTTCCTTAATTTTCAAAATTAAAAGACAACTAGATGACTATGACGATGTTAACAATGCAATCCTAAAAGTAGTACATTGGTTTAACACTAATAATCTTAGCCTGAATGAAAACAAAACTAAATGTATTAAATTTACCTTGCCCAATGTAACACAGGCAGAAACCAATGTGCAACTTAATGGCCAAGAGTTGGAACTTGTGAAATCTACTGCGTTCTTAGGGTTGACGATCGATTCTGGATTGCAGTGGGGCCCACATATTGAAAAACTGGCTGGCAGATTAAGTTCAGCAGCATTTGCTGTCCAAAAGATTAGGCATTTGACTGATGTAATGTCGTACGGTATGCTACTATGGGGCAATGCCGCAGATATAAATACAATTTTTGTTTTACAAAAACGGGCCATAAGAGCCATATATAGATAAGGTCCAAAGGTCTCTCTGCGAGAAAAATTTAAGGAATTAAATATTCTAACTGTGGCATCACAATATATTTTTGAAAATCTTATGTATGTTCAGAAAAATTTATCTAGTTTTACTAAGTTAAGTGATAGACACAATGTGAACACCACACATAAAAACAACCTTGCCGTTTATCATTGTAGACTGAACAAAGTCAGTAATTCTTTCCTGGGTAACTGTATACGTTTTTACAACAGGCTTCCAAGCGAAATTAAAAGCATGCCTCTAATTAAGTTTAAAAAGTGTATAAAAAGTAAATTGTGCTGCAGGGGCTACTTTACAATTGACGATTATTTGATTGATAAGGAAGCCTGGAAGTGATCTGCTTGCTCTACTGATGGAGTCTACTTATTGTAAATATGTAGTGCACAAAAAGAATAGCCCGCCGAGTTTCTTGCCAGTTCTTCTCAAGCGGGCCGCGTTCCGAACTGGTGGTACTATTTGCATTGTATTCATTGACGTGTCGCAAGTGCCTATGTATTAGGAATATGCGAAATAAATGTTTTTTTGAGTTTGAGTTTGAGTAAAATATTTATCCGACAACAGTCAAATTTATCTTCTTATTTTTCATTAGCGGACGTCACGCAATTTAATTTCGGCATGTATTTAAATCGATGTCTGTTTATTCCCCTTTTTCGAACAAAAATATTACAAAGTTAAACCAAAAATACTGACTTGCACACTAATTGTGCACACTAAATAAGTTAAATTCAATATACTGTTTAATGGTATTTACAGAACTATTTTACTGAACAAATCACTATTCTCAAAAGAGTATTTATCTATAAATTCCTTTGTTAACAAATATATTCAGACATTTTTAAGGAAAACCATCGTCTAATTTACTTTTAGGAACATCTTTAATTGTAATAATTAAAAACCCAATTTAGTCAGTCATATTTACAAAATTAAATTTTATTAGTAAACAAAATAAAAAAAGTAACCTAACCTAACCTATTCCGTTATAAGATTGTAAAATTGAATCGAAAAAAAAGAGTGCAAGTTAGTATTTTTAACAAGCAATTCGTATTTTTGTTCAGCAAATCCTATATTCGGTGTACGAACCACATTTTTGGTTCAAATGCGATGATAAAAGTGCATCTCGTTTTGTGTAAACTTTTGGTTTTTTAACCAGGTAAGTAGTGTAAGTAGGTACATGTTTAGTTAATCAATTAGTTTTTTGCACAGCATTCAGATTTCTGGGATGCATTCAGTTAATTAGTGTAGTTACCTAGTGTGCAGAAAAATCATATAGATGTGCATTTAAAAATATCCCTTTAATTTCACGCACGTAGATCCCGTTCTCGTAGGAATACGGGAATAATTTATATACCCTATGTTACCTACTAATTTAATTTTTAAAATAGTTTATGTAGTTTCCACGCATATTCAATGCAAACAAACAATCAAATAATACCCTAATTATTTCTTTACTAGCTGAGCCCGCAACTTCGTTTACGTCACATAAGGTGTATGAAAGGAAAGGTATTTCTTCATCAGAGTCATCAAACAGCGTCTGAAACTGCCCTGTTTGCTTAATCATAAAAGAGCTTAATAATTCACAACACGCCAGTTTAGGTTCACTCACATTCAAAGAAACCCCTACAATTAAAATTTTCATAATATCTGATTCTTAAAAGTGTTATAACTCTTTTATTTCTAAACCGATTTACATAAAACAGACGCTAAATGTTAACTGGAGCAAACTTCAACACAATAAAAAAAACCGCATTGCAATCGGTTGAGCGGTTACTGAGATTAGCGTGCACAACCGTACAGACATACAGACAAACCGCCAAAAATTCTAAAAATCATTGTTTTGGGTTCTATTGCGTTCATAAAGCCACCCTATAATATTTTTTCTTATTTATCTTCCATGTACAGACAGCGACCTGTTACGATTTTATTATATGTATTGATTGATATTGATTAGAATATTAGTATGATATTTAACCCATTTCTATCTTTTTCTTACGCTTTGAAACATTTCCAAACAGAATCAAAAACAGAAAGAAAAAACATCTATTTGGACATCACTTATCTTGTGGACAAAATACTGGTGATGAATTGTGGACTTCAGGGAAAAAGGCCTGACATATCTAAAGGATGTTTTTTTTAGAGGTATAGAACTTTGAAATGGAATAAAACGAAGGTGATTGTTTTTATTGATATGAAAATGACTTTATTCGAAAGGAAATCTTCTGGCATTATAATTAAAATATGATTTCTGGCAAATAACCGCCACGGCTGGCTCGGACGTAGTCTAATCTAGAGGTCCAATTTTCGATGACTTTCCCAACATTTTTGGCCGTATATCGACAATAACGCGCCGAATGTTGTCCTCCAAGTGGTCAATCGTTTCGGGCTTATCGGCGTAGACGAGCGACTTCACATATCTCCACAGAAAATAGTCAAGTGGCGTAAAATCGCACGACCCTGGAGGCCAATCCACTTGTCCAAAACGCGAAACTATGCGGTAACCAAACGTTTCCTTCAATAAATCAATTGTGGCACGAGCTATGTGACATGTTGTGCCGTCTTGTTGAAACCACTACTACAGCACATCATGGTTGTTCAATTGATGAACAAAAAAGTCAGTAATCATCGCTCTATAGCAGTCACAATTGACTGTAACGTTCTGGTCAGCATCGTTTCTAAAGAAGTACGGACCAATTATTTCACCAGCCTATAAAGCACACCACACAGTCAGTTTTTCTGGATGTAACGGTGTCTCAACATACACTTGAGGATCATCTTCACCCCAAATATGGCAGTTTTGTTTATTGACGTATCCATTCAACCAAAAGTGAGCGGCACCGCTAAACAAAATTCGCTTATGAAAATCACGATACGCATTACGGACAGAACCAATATTTTCAAAATAAATTTGCACAATTTGGAAGCGTTGTTCAGGCTTCAGTCTATTCATGTTGAAATGCCCAACCAAACTAAACATAAATCACTTTACAGCTGATAATAATACCGCCAGTTAAAACAGTTATGCCAACTTAAAGTTCTATACCTCTAAAAAAAACACCCGTTAGTATGTGTATGTTCAGTAGCTACTTGTAGTATACATGTACATATATGGTCACGCCTTTATCCACCTTTTTTTTATAATTTGTCCCACGTAATAGGTGGTGAGCCGTAATGCCGTGTTTAAATGGACAGGCACAGGTTGGGACTGTCTGCTATTGAAATAAAGTCTTCAACTTGACTTAACGACTGCCATTTTACTGGCAACCGGGACCAACGGCTTATGGTGCCTTCCGAAACACGGAAACGCTCAAATAAATGTCACAAAGTGATCACATGGATGGTCACCCATCCATGGACCGGCCATAGTGAAAGTTGCTTACTGCAGTGATCGTTTACAGAACACTGAGTCCGCGGGGTCACGAGCGCTTCAACTACTTTACAAACCTTTGTGGTTTATGGAATGCTGACAAAATTTGTATTCTTTGTGTGATATTTGAACAGTAAAATAAATAAAAAAAAAAAAAAAAAACTTGTATTATATAGGTAGGTATATCATAGGTAGCACTCTGCATAAAAGCCGGTTAGCATTACGTCCGTTCCGCCAAAAATAGGTGTGTCTGCAAACAAGTACTCGACACACGTTGTAAATTAGTGGATAAATAGTGCAAGCTAACACTAGGAAAAATTCGCTCGAGTAATTTGAACGAGCGAGCGAGTCTCCGATTCAGCAGTATGGACGATTTTGCTTTCGTCCGTGTGTCTGTGTGAATGTATGTCAGTTCCAGTCTAGAGCAGGGGTCGGCAACCTTTTGAGTCGGAAGAGCCAAAAATGACGATTTTAAATTCCAACATTTTTAAAGAGCCACAAAGTCTTTCTTGATCCCACGATCTCCCCCCCCCCCCCCTCGTAAGAAATGGGATAGACTAGACTGCGGGGAAAGTCTGCTATAGAGACAAACCAAGTCTGTCGGAAGCTCTGGAGAACATTCTTCGAAGGGCGTCTCCAGGACTTACGGCCATGGTAAGTCACAGGGTGGTTTTGGAGAATTGCCACAATTAAAAAAATCTGAGTGATTATATGGGATTCTCCCACTAAAACCCTGGGATGTTCCTTCTTGTCACTATTGTTGGGTCACAGGGAAGGCAAGCGTACAACAGCTACCTGCAACAGTCTCGACTCTGGTTGTCTAAATATTACCCTCCGAAACTTCACTGCCGCGACGCCTGCACACGAGGGGTGCGTCTTAGTCAGTCTCACGGCTGTCATAAAGCTCCATCGTCGGCCACGCGTGCGAGGTTGGCATACTGGAAGTGTTAGGCCACCCCGCTCTGGCACCCGCAGCGCTTTTCTCATTGCCGTTGACGTCAAAACAACCAATTTTCTTCGCTGCCTAACATAGCGTAAACTATAATAGACAGCGACGCGACCGGGCCAATTTAGGACTCTTAGAGCGGTACGCTCGCCACTCCACTCCGTACAAAAAGCGAGGGTGTGCAGCGCTTTCTCCACGGCGCCGTCCTCGCAGTGGGTACGTTGCCTCAGGCTCAATGCCTACCACAATATGCAGGTATTTACTAAATTATCCGTGAGGAGCTGTGAGGTAGGTATGTCAGTGCCACTTTTCTACCCAGGACCAGAATAAATAAGATGGCAGAGACGAGCTCAATGCTTACCGCCGAGCTCTGAATGAGATCATTGCGCGCTATAACACGCCAGCTTTTAATCTCTTCCGAAGATGGTTGTTTTCCATTTTGACGCACCAAAGCATTGGGCCGGTAGATTTCTGCCAGAACTGCGGCCTCTAGGTTCCGCAACGAACTGTCAGAATTAGACATGCCGTCTCTTATGATATTATATTCTCTGGGCTATGGCCCGCTGCGGACATCGCAGCAGAATCCTATTAGAAAGAAAATGGTGCTCCATATAATGCTTTTAAGCGCAGCACACCACCATTAGGCGAGTTTGCTTGTTTAACTACTAGTAAGACTTTTGTGGTATTTGTGAAAATGAAAGGGTGATAATTTTCTTGAAAATGAATAATATGAAAATTATGTATGCAACTAAAGAGCCGCAGGTCTACACCCAAAGAGCCGCATGCGGCTCGCGAGCCGCGCCTTGCCGACCCCTGGTCTAGAGGACGCATTTCTTAACCGATTTTCACCAATCTTGGCACACGTGTTCTTTGATTTAAATACAACTTTTTCTTTTTGGTAGGGGCTAAAATGGGGGAGAAGATTGTTGTAGCGATATTTATGAACGGATCTTGATGATTTTTGGCTGAAACATAAAGGATAATTATGATTCCTCATAAGTTTTTTTTCATTGCTCGTGAGGTCTTCGCAGAAGTACCTGCTAGTTTATCAGTTGTATGACTCGACTCTTCAGAAATGGATCGCAATAGGGTTGAACCAAAATCTTTGGGGTTAAGTCTATCTCACTTATAATAAGTGATGCTTCTGTGGAATAACAGAGAGATCATGGTGAAGGGAAAAAAATTTGTAATAAATCCATGTCCCAGCCTGTCGGCCAGTGTGGTACAGTAAGGCTAATTTAAATAAAATATAGGGATGCCACTCTAATACAGTAGCGGAGAGACTCTTATTTATATATATAAAAATCAATGCCACTTTTCGTTGTAATTTTATAAGTCAAGAATGGGCTCACCTATCCAAGCCAAATGTTTAGGCTTTGTTCGGACTATTTAGTAGATGGTTTATGTGAAGTTTGCACAAAATCGGTCGAGCGGTTGTTCATTTATCACGCAAACGAAGTTGCGCGGGTCAGCTAGTAATATATAACTATGATCGACCTGCCCGCGCACGTGATTCCCTCCTCTTACAACATCGGGTTCTCCAAGCAGTGCGTGAAGAGGCACATCACAGGGCCGCCGACTTGAAGATCCTTTCTGAGGTCGTATGGACTGCGAGAGTGGCCGCTAATCGCTCGACGTCACCAAGGCTTTCCATCAGCGAGCGGCGTCAATTTTGCGAGCTTAATTATAAAAAAACTCTTCCCCAGAGGGGTACGTCTAATAATGGACGGTGACAGAAAAAAAAACGATTATCCATCTATTCCAAAAGATCAAAGAAAATACCACTTTGAACTCATACATCTCACGTTGCTTAAGAGCTATCATTTTTATACTCCTTTGTCAACTCTTAATGTTAAAAGCTTTTGAATAAACAAATGTAATAACCCTCAACGTTACACCAGTGTATATTATTATACTTCCACAAAAATAAATTCGCTTTCCTTTCCGGAATACGCGGAGTTTGCGAGTCTAATTAATATTATGTTTCCCGAAAGTCGCGGTATTCGAATTTCGAAGTATAACATTATAAGGGAATAATAGAATTTTGTATAATATGCCCTACGAGATCATACGGAGACGTGGAAAAATGTTATTGTGAGTTTTTTAATACATTACGTTCTATTGTACATTTTTTGATGTAGAAACCGCTGTTTCTAAAAGGTCTGATTGTGAGGAATGTTGGTGTTCATTTCTTGTTCAGCTTCTGTTAAGAAATACGCACTATTTCTTAGCCATCATTGCATTGCTGAGAAACAACAATATTAAGAAATGTGGATACGTCCTTAAAACTTCATCGATGACTCTTGTTGAAGCGCTCGTGGCCCCGCGGACTCAGCTTTCTGTAAACGATCACTGTAGTAAGCAACATTTACTGTGGCCGATTATGGATGGGTGACCATCAAGTGACCACTTTGTGACATTTATTTGATAGCGTTTCCGTGCTTCGGAAGGCACCGTTGGTCTCGGTTGCCAGTAAGAAGTGCAGTCGTTAAGCCAAGAAGATTTTGGTTTGAAGTTCAAGTTCAAACCAAAATCTGGGTGGCATGAAAAATTTCAACAGCGAGCAGTCACAACCTGTGCTTGTCCATATCAACACGGCAATACGGCTCACCACCTATTACGTGGGACAAAATCTAAAAAGGTGAAACGTGGGCATATAATATGCCTCTGCCTACCCCTTCGTGGATGAAAGGCGTGATCATAATGTATGTTTGTATGACTCTTGTAGTTGTATTTTATTATCCTTTTAAATGTCAGTTATTTTGGTCGTAGTTTATCTCGAAACCCTAGTTCTCAGAAACCTGTAATTTTCCTTAGATAGAGATACCTAAGCACTCCCTTTATATGTAAAGAGAAAGAACCCGAATTTTACAGAACGCGTCCCATTCCTGTCTCGGCTAAGCCTCGGTATAAGCCTTTCGGTTTCTGAAATCAGTTTTCGATCGGTAACCTGTCTCAGTACCTAATGAATACAGCATAAGATGCTTAACAAAGTGATCGTTTACAAAACACCTAACAAGCGGAGCTTCTTGCGTTTCATTTGCAATTGAAAGCTAAAAACCGGCAAAGTGCAAGCCTGTCTCGCGCATCGAGGGTTCCGTACCAAATATCGGGAAAAAATCTCGTTTGTTGTATGAGAGCTTATTTATTATTATTTTTTTCTGATTTTAGTATTAGTTGTTATGGCGGCAACAGAAATACATCATCTGCGAAAATTTCAGCTCTCTAGCTTTCACAGTTTCTAAAATACAGCCTCGTGACGGACAGAAAGACAGACAGACAGTCAGACAGACAGACAGACGGACATGAAGCCTCATTGAATAGGGTCCTGTTTTTGCCCTTTGGGTACGGAACCCTAAAAAGCTTTGAATAAGTATTTTCTACAAATATTATTCATTTCATTAGATATTATAATATCGTTATTGAGATCTTATCTCGAAAGGAAATTGGATTCCATAGGAGCTGGAGGAAATTCATGTTTTACACCATTCGCCGATGAAAGCCTTCAGACTGAGTAATTCAATGCGGAACCCGATACCTAAATTAGGATGATTGTTGCAGACATTTATTTAATTTGTATTATTCATTTTTACATTTTATTTGATTTAATATTAGCATAATATGTCTGAGGACGGTGAGAGGGCCGCTCACCGTCCTTTACAGAAGCAGGCCCATGACGGCAGCGTGACGTGAGCAACTCAGGCACGCCCCCCCCCCCCCCCCCTTAGAAGCGGGGTCACACCCGAAACCCCCCATAGACGCGGGATTGCACCCGAACCACCCCCTGGGCGAGGCCGCATTGGCGGCCGTAGGTCTGTTGGGAGTCACGGGACATCCTTCCTGAGGGCTTACCCGGGGCTCTCAACCATAGGCTGTTAGGCGTGGCGTGAGGTTTTTTAGTCGGTACGAGTCCGGCATAACATCCTATGAGGATTTTCCCTCACGTTAAACAAAAAAAAAAAAGCATAATATGTGTAGCTGTGCGCGAAAATTTTGCTGTTTTTTGATGAATGAACATAGTCGTATTTTATTTTCTTTAAGGTGATGATGGGGCTGCCCCGTTTCTGTAGCGCCTCAGGGATGTTTGTTGAAGCTCGTGTAGACTGCTTCTACACGACAATGAGAAAACGGTGCGCTTCCCTGGTCCGCCGGGTGCGGGCCAGCTCCAACGTCATCCTGAACTGCGTCGCGAGCAGATAAGACTGCTTGTATGTGAGTCACTGCTGCAAGTTGTCCACCTCGGTGATAGACGTGTGGCGGTGATTCGCATATCAGCAGGTACCTATTTGTTAGGGTTTCGTAGCCAAATGGCAAAAACGGAACCCTTATAGATTCGTCATGTCTGTCTGTCTGTCCGTCTGTCTGTACGTCCGTGTGTCACAGCCACTTTTCTCCGAAACTATAAGGTCTATGCTTTTGAAACTTGGTAACTAGATGTATTCAGTGAACCGCATTAAGATAATTATATAAAACTAGAAAAAAAGCAGTAAATTTTGGGGCTCCCCATACTCAGAACTGAAACTCAACATTTTTTTTTTCATCAAATCCATACCTGTGGGGTATCTATAGATAGGTCTTTAAAAATGCTATTGAGGTTCGTAACATCATTTTGTTCTAACGTGAATAGTTTGAGCAAGAGACATTTCCAAAGTGGAAAAATGTGTGTCCCCCCCCCCCTCTAACTTCTAAACTAAGAGAATGATAAATCTAAAAAAAATATATGATATACATTGCCATAAAAACTACCAACGAAAATTGGTTTGACCGAGATAGAGATGGTAGTTTTTTTTTAATACGTCATAAACCGCAATTTTCGGTTACAAAAATCACTACCACTGCGAACGTGTTAAAACATCAATCAAAGTTACAACGAACTATAAGAACTTTTCTATTATGTTACTTGCTGCAACGAAACCCTTCATGGGCGAGTCCAACTCGCACTGGGCCGGTTTTTTTATTTTTAGATTTTTTGCTTTTGTTTATTTTATTTTGTGTGCTTAGGTAAAGAATACTAACATAGAATAAGAAATGTTGTTACTAGCATAATAGTCTAGTTACTTGAGGAATAAATATATTATTATTATTATAAAGGACTCTACACACCAAGATCGTAGGCATTAAGTACCGATCGACCGAGTCTGTATTATTCCTTTTGAAAAATCTTATGTCGGTGGCCCTCATATTTTCCGGTCAATTGAGTGCCACTAGCGGCCTTGATTATGTAGAGTCATTTAAGGTTTTGTGCTCTGTGGTCCAAAATCAAAATGAAGATTCTTTTTCAAGTCAAGAAATAATTTGGTCTTTTTGCAATAATTTATATGTTAAAAGCTAATATAATTTTTTAGCAGAGTAGTCTATTACTTAGAGCAATCAGAATATTTCCAGGCGTCCTTGCAAATATTCCTTAATCTCGTAATAGCCTTTTTGGCAAAGCTTTTCATCAACCTTTTAAATTTATTAACACTGGTAAATTTCTAAAGTTTTGTAGTAGCATTTTTTCATATGAATAATATATTAAAGTTTGCCTGATTTTTATGACTACTAAGTATTCCATTTATTTGGGTACGAGCTTGATATTTAGCCTATAGCCTAACTTTCGTGGTCATGAGGTATAGTCTGGTGGCAGACAGACTGACAGGCGGATGGACAGCTAACTTCAACTATGTCGCAGTAATAGGATTCTGCTTTTATTCTTTGGGTAAGGAACCCAAAAAACCTCAGTGGGAATTTATTATGAACCCTATGGTTCGTAATAAATTACCACTGAGTATGAGATGAGAATGCTAAGAAGTTCTTTCTTTCTATCTCTATAGAAAGAAAGAAAGAACTACTCAGCATTCACATTAAGGATACTAACATTTAATTTATGAGAGAGAATTGTTCAGTAAAAATAACATTACTGTATTTGCTATCCCCAAAGCGGCGTGCCGAATGGGGCCTGGTTCAGCGTGTGTTAGACTGGTGCCTAGCGCTTGTTTTCAACCAGGCCCCTAACGCAACCAGACCCATAGAGCAACACGATCTATGACGTTCACGGGTAGGGGAGGCGCCATATTGAGAGGTTCCCTTCTGTCAAAGTGGACTCTAAAAAGTGTGCGCTTATACACACACATTTATAAGAAATATATATGGATGTCTGAATTTATGAGTATATTGTTTTAATTGTTTTGTGTAAGTTCCATCCCACCAAAAACATACCTGTAAAAGGGGACCAAGTTCCTATCAGCTAATTTTTCGCCTAAAAAAGGGTTGAAATCCAATCCAGTGCCAAGTTTAGGTGCACTTTAAAATCGATCATAATCATCTTCATCAACAGCCTGATCCACTGGTAAACATTTGCCATTCCCAAGACACCCAGTCCTCCGCCTTCTGCATCCAGCCACTACCCGCCACCGTATTCACGTCGACGGTCCATCGGGCCGAAATTCACATTAGATACCATATATCTAACTTAAAATATGGTAAGTATAGTTGTGAAATTACGTAGGTACTTGGTTACGTACATAGTCACGCCTTTAACCCGAAGGGCCTACCCCTTCGGGTTACAGAGGCATAGTATACGCCCACATTTCACTTTATAGTTTTATGTCCCACGTTATTACGTGGGACATAAAACCTATTAGGTGGTGAGCCTATTGCCGTGTTAAAATGGACAGGCGTAAGTCGTGAAGACCCGCAGTTAACTTTTTTCAAGCCCATAAGGTCTTTAACTTGGCTTAACGATTGTCAACCGGGTTTCTTTTCTAGTTTTCCTTCTCTACACAATGGATTTTTTTGCGAAAGGGCTTCCTTAGTCGCCTCTTACGACACCCTCGGAATGTTTTAGGGTGGTGACATTTTGTACTCTTACCCGTCGCAACAAGGGACCCCGTCGCCACACGGGGCATGGCAAAATCGTGTCTGGCGCGGCGTGTTGCTGGACCTGGCCTGCGCACTATCATACGCTTAGATAGTGACAGCCGATTGCTTTTGTAGTTGTGTATATGAACATGATTTCGCCCCGCAAAATATGACCGACAGATATGCTATGTCTTCTCCCCTTGTATTGATCGCGTTGCTTTGTGTTGTAAACTATTTGCCAACAATGCAGAATATTCTAACTGAGCAATCAGAACATTTCCAGAGATCTCCTTGAGAATATTATATTCCTTAATCTCGTAATAGCCTATTTAGCAGTGCTTCAACAACCTTTTAAATTAATTAACACTGGTAAATTTCAAATTTCACAGGGAAGTTTCTTATAAAATCGTATGTGTACATTGCGGATTGGAAGAATTTCTAATCTAATTAACTTTATTACGATGAAATGAATGGATGAATGAAAGGCTGGTTTTATTATATCTCTACTAATATAGATAGATAGATGTATGCTTTATTGTACTTACATTAAACATAAATAATAAAGTATATAATGTGTATCAAGAAAGTTTTTTTAGTTAGCTGTCCGCGTAGAAGTTGTTATCGCGTAAAATCATTACCCTCCTTTTGCGCAGTCATTGAAAAAGCAGCCTATGTCCTTTCCTTTTACTCAAACTAGCTCTCTACCAAATTTCATCAAATCGGTTCAGCGGTTTAGGCGTTACATATAGACGTACATATAGTTACATATAGGCGTTACATATAGATACACGTATCAGACAGTCAGAGAGAGTTCTTTTCGCATTTATAATATTAGTAGGGATTTATGACTAACCGGAGGGGGTTAGTCTTGTTGTGGGGGGTGTACACATCGGCATCGAGGCTTTTATTAAGTACCTGGGGCTTGTACTCGATGGCCGGTGGGACTTCGGGGTGCTTTTCCGAAGTCTGGCCCCCAAGCTGAAGGGAGTCGCGTTGTCGTTGTCACGACTACTGCCTAACTTGAGGGGGCCTGACATCTCCTGCAGAAGACTTTTTACTGGGATCGTGCGGTCCATGGCTCTTTACGGGACTCCGGTATGGGCAGGGATCTAACGGCCGGTAACGTGGCAATACTGCGACGGGCACTGCGGCTGTTGGCTCAGGATTAAAAGAGGATACCGCACGGTCTCTTTTGAAGCGGCAACTCTTCTAGCCGGTACACCTCCATGGGACCTGGAAGCGAGGGCCCTTGCAGCACTATACCTGTGGTGTAAAGAGGCAGGGGAGCGAGATCTGAGATCTGCTTCACAGGAAATCTAGGGACAGAGGTCTCAGCTCCGCCAGGTAGTCATGGACGAGTGGAAAGAGCGACTTGGACACTTATAATCTTGAAAAGCGGATAGCGCGTACTACATATCTACGTTTCAGAGCCCAGAGTCTCCCCCTCCATAACAGTTATAGAAAGGGGGTCTCTGGGTCCCGAAATCTAGATAATTAGTAGAAATCTGAACTAGACCCCAAGAAGTATGTAGGAAATACTTTCATTATAATTATATCTCACGATATTGTGATGGTACAACTCTATATAATATGTTGAACGCCATTAGTATAAACATAGATCGTTTTTATGACGTCATCTACTAACACAGCTTTCAAAAAGTCCTGCCTGAATGGTGAAATAAGAATGAGGGTTCCGCTAGTAAGTCAAAATAAATCAAAGCTGACCAACTAATATTTATTTCGAAGTTATAATAACAATAAAGATGACTTTAAACATATCCGATCAGTTTCAATCTATTGTAAATGTTTAGAATGTAAATTCAAGAAAACATCAAGAAAAGCTGATATTAACAAACAGGAAACATAAATGTCACAACTTTCATGCAAAGTAAATAAATAACTCTACCATATCAACTTTATCACTGAACGAGCCCTATGAATACGTAATGTATGCGAAGGAATGCCATTCATCCGCGTGTTCCCCCTGATTTGTACAACGCAGTTATGGGCGACACATTGGGCCAACGGGCTGGCCCAATATGGACAAAGGCGATTGGTGGCACAGAGTACATTTTGTAATTTTTTTTATACCACTAAGGAAGCAGACAAGCATACGGCCCACAAGATGTATCAGTGATCACCGTAGCCTATGAACGTTCGCAACACCAAAGGTTCGCGGTTCCGATCCTGTAATAACCTTCTAAGACCCCTTTTGAAGAACCCCATACTGTGGGCGTTTGAGAAAACCAAGGCAGAGAGATCATTCCACAATCTAGTGTGCGCGGAAGATAGCCTCTATCGGATCTAACCGTGCTCGAGCGCTCCGGACGCAACATTTGATGATAATTTGATGTCAATTCCTCAGAGCACAAACCGTTGTACAGGCGGTAGAACACGCATAAGAAGGCAAAGTCTGTCCTGTCGCGAAGAGGTTCCACACCACATGCAAGCGTGGATTATGTGAGCTGGCGGTGCATGTGGTGGTTGGTGGCGACAACGTTGGACAGTCAAACAAATGTTGTTGGTTTTATGTGCGCACAACAAAGGAAGTTAGCGTGCTCGGTCAACTGCGTCCACAGGTTGGCCCAACCGCTGGCCCTATGTAAAAACAGCGACCCGACTTTTGGGCCCAACTGCAGGCCCAACCGTTGGCCCAATATGTAAAACAGCCTTTGTTAGATGTTATTCATATAGATCTCGTGTCATATCTACTGAATTACAGATAAGGGTTGTGAAATATTGTAGGCTAAGCGTCTACCCAAATCTTGCATCGTAATAGTATGTTGTACCTTTTTCTTTTCCTCAGGAACGTACCAACTTTAGGAGTTATAAATATAGGAAGTATAGTAATGTGGTAGCTCTTTGAATGTCTCTAAACTGGACTGCTCACATGAAGTCAAGTCTCAACACAAAACGAAGCAAGAGTCAAGTATACGTCAGCATTTTTCAAGAGCATTCAGGCGCAGTACCGCGTAGCATGGCAAGAATCAATAAAATGTCATTTTAACTGTCGATCAGATGGGTTATACCTATGCTTGTTTGCCACCTTAGTAGTATAAAAAAATGAAAAAAATAGTTATTTTAGCGAAAAGACTGTGTTTAGTTTTAGAAGCCATCTTTATTGCTTGTCTTCGACTATCATTTTTGTTTTCGAATACTTATGCGTGTAAAAAAGAAAAAAAACTATTTTAATTAGTCGGTTATCGTCTAGGGCAGAGTTAAAAAGACAATTTAGGTGATAAGTAGTCCATTAGCGGTGATCGATTAGTCGATTTGAGGTGAAAAGGTGGAAACATGCGGGTTAATAGTAACAATAAACAGGTGAGTGGTTTATCTTCTACTTTGTACGAGGTTGTAGTCGATTGTGGTCATAAATATTACTCCTAACGGTTAGGGTTGTATGGAATACTTTTGTTTCATATACGGGGTTACTATAATTTAGCTGTATGGACTGGATATAAATAAAGCTATATCCACCTATACTAAAACTGTGGAGGGTCGAATATCTCTATATCGATAGATACTGAAGCTGACAAATAATAAAATAAAATATATATTTGTGGAGATTCTCACACCACATCACCTAGCCCAAATTAAGCTAATATAAGCTTGTATTATGGGATCTAGACGCTGATATACATACTCACCTACATATTTCTAAATACGTACTTACTTTACATAGACACCCAAACTCCGAATCAAACATTTATGAATCACACAAATACTTGGACCGACCTGGGAATCGAACCCGGGACCTCAGTACGGCAGGCGGTATCACTACCGAATGCGCCACCGAGGCAGTCAAAAAATAATGTTTTTGTCTGTCTGTCTGAATTAATTGAAATTATACTTGGCACGGAATACTTTTGATCTTGATATTCTACGCGGTTTCTTTGGGAGAGGTGATGAACTATTAAATGGATTTTAGGCGTAATTTCTGTACACGTGGTAACACAAAATAAACCGGCCAAGTGCGAGTTGGACTCGCCCATGAAGGGTTTCGTAGCAGCAAGTAACATAATATAAAAGTTCTTATAGTTCGTTGTAACTTTGATTGATGTTTTAACACGTTCGCAGTGGTAGTGATTTTTCTAACCGAAAATTGCGGTTTATGACGTATTAAAAAAAACTACCAGCTCTATCTCGTTCAAACCAATTTTCGTTGGTAGTTTTTATGGCAATGTACATCATATCTTCTTTTTAGATTTATCATTCTCTTAGTTTAGAAGTTAGAGGGGGGGGGGGACACATTTTTCCACTTTGGAAGTGTCTCTTGCGCAAACTATTCAGTTTAGAAAAATATGATGTTAGATACCTCAATAGCATTTTTGAAGACCTATCTGTAGATACGCTACACGTATGGTTTTGATGAAAAAAAAAATTGAGTTTTAGTTCTGAGTATGTGGACCCCCAAAATTTAGGTACTGCTTTTTTTCTAGTTTTACATAAGAATCTTAATGCGGTTCACAGAATACATTTAGTTACCAAGTTTCAATATCATAGGCCTTATAGTTTCGGAGAAAAGTGGCTGTGACACACGGACGGACAGACAGACAGACATGACGAATCTATAAGGGTTCTGTTTTTGCCATTTGGCTACGAAACCCTAAAAACACAATAAAATATTAAAATTGGAAAAATATTAAATATGGAAATTGGTAGGGTAGGTAGAGAAAGAGTATTTTTGAGAATTGTTGTTTGGAAATTAGAGATAGGTACTTTAACCTTCGCTAAACCAAGAAAAAAAAAGTAATCGTTTAAGGATTCCTTTGAACGTAAGGGTCATTCTAAACTGACGTGTTTAATTAATTAGATTAAAATATGGCATTATTTTACAAAAGCCTTCATAAAGCTATTTAATGATATAGCAAATAGGGCAGTTTCACACGCTCTTATGCGTCTTCTCTTGCTCTCTCTCATATATAACGCCACTCAGGGCATACTGCAATTCATTTTACAGTCTCTGTATTTTACCTTCGTTGTCGTGATATTTTAACTCTATGAGGTAAAATTGAACTACGATAGTGATAGCACCCCTACCGTCCATTCACTGACGCTCTGAAAACAGTAAATTACAATGAGTTACTTATACTCACATACTCGGGTTATCGAAAGCATTCAATTCTTATCACCTCTGTAACACGACCTCGCAAAGATGAACATTTAGGTAGGTAGAGAATAAATTCCTATGAAAAACTGGTACTAGAAAATTTTGATACGCGTTCGCAGTCAGTCCTAAATAAATACGAAATATCAATTTGGGGCACGCTTTGACAGAGGGGAAAGTCTCATTATGGCGTCTCCCCTCTCTATAAAAGTCATATATTGTTTTGCTCTATGGTTTAAATTTATAAACAATATCCGTCCTTTAGCAGATAATTAACAAGAAAGCCGTGAGATCGTTCTCACCAGACTGCCCCTCTCTAACACCTCTATTGTGAAAATTCAATCCGATTGACGTTGCCATTTTTGTTTTATTTACACTTTGAACAGATGATCCACGTGACCTAGTGACGTAGTTTAAAAAACACATCCTTTATTATTACACCATACGATAGTGTCGCTATTAAGGATCTCATTCTGGGAAGCAATGACATACGGCAAACTAAAGGAAAGTACTCAACTTTAACAAATAAATAAAGTATAATAAATTTTAAATGTTTGTCTCAAGAGTCTGGGTGTTTCTATGTATAATATGACATGTATGTATTTAAAAGTATACATACATACATACATATACTCACGCCTTTGTCCCCGAAGGGGTAGGCAGAGGCCTATACCGGCCCACATTTCACCGTGTACAATTCGGCCCCACGTAACAGGTGGTGAGCCCATCGCCGTGTTGAAATGGACCGCCGTCGTCAGAGCCTCGTCCGTTGTTCAGCAGGTGCACGAGCTTGCACGTGAGGTTGACTTGGGCCCGAAGGTGTTGGTAGGGCCCCACTACACCCTTTAAAAGTATATAAGTATTAATATCCGTGATCTGATACCCATAACACAAGCAGGTTATTCCTAGCTTACTTTGGGATCAGATAGCGTTGTGTGAGATGTCCGTGAATATTTATTTATAAAAAATCACCTGCAATAAATTTGATAGCATCCTTGATTTATTTTACAAACAATTTTAAATCTTGATAAAAAGATCTCGTTAACCGCAAAGATTACTATGCTAAAGCAAATTTCATGAAAGTACCTTATATTTTTGTTGTCTTAGGGACCTCACCTACTTTTGTGCCCAAGGGATTTAAATTTATGTCCGTCAGTTTTAATTGCTCTGTCGTGGACCGCTGAGATAATTCGTAAATTCAATTTACCCCTTTTATCAACTTTTGCAGCTTTATTTCAATCTTTGGATAAGTCAAAGTAAGCGAATATAAGCTTCTACTATGGGCACCAGTTTTAGCCCCTCTCTATAAAATAGACTGCAGAAGGGCTTATGGCGAGACTTTGTCTGTAGCTGTGACGCTGTCGCATTAAACTACGTCACTAGGTCACGTGGATCATCTGTTCAAAGTTTGAAATAAAACAAAAATGACAACGTCAATCGGATTGAACTTTCACTTTCACAATAAACGTGTTAGAGAGGGGCTGTCTGGGGTGAACGATTTCACGGCTTTCTTGTTATTCATTGTAATATTACTTACTACGTAATGAGATCTTGACATTTAGATACCTAACTAATTGCTGATTAGCTGTCAAAATCACATACTTAACATAGAATTATATAGAAAAAATATAGTGAATTTAATTAAGCATGCTCAATAATTGCGTAATTTTAGAGAAAATGGAAACTAAACCCATTTTTTCTTTAGTAACTAATAGGTACCCAAGAAAAACTTGATCATGAGATTTGAGATACGTTCTCTAATAATACGGCCCTAACATGAGAGAGTATGTAGTAAAAAAAAATATTAGCTTAGATAGGTACTTATTTATTCACAAGAATTTCCATTGCTTATCTCTTTAAAAAAATCAGTAAAAAGTTTATATTACACGTGTATTCTAATGTCTGTTCTTTCAGTTTACGCAGGAATAATTTTACGAGCGTAATGGGAGTATTGTTTTTTTATCTACTTTGCTTTGATCTTTTCTGAGTTATTAATTTTAAATTCCTTTACAACTTTTAATACGATTTCGCCAGTTTGTTTAAGCCAATCATTTTTTTTTCTTTTTTATTTAAATCCTTTATGAGTTTTAATCAATGTAAGTAGGTACTTTATGGAGAGACACAAAGCTTTTTCAGAGTTAACTCCTTGCATTGAAGTCGCTTCAGTCGGTCCATGGCAGTAATTTTGCATGCAATTGGGACATCGTAATAACAAAATCTTCCCAAACGTGCCTCAATTATTGCGGACGTGTGGTAGCTGGCATCCATGGTCTACTTTGATCGCTGCTATCGATAGTAATCCTAGTTTCAAATACAAATAACCGTATCCAAATAGTAATAACAATGCCAACTTATTAACTTAGTAGAACTGAGCGATACAAAATATCGCCTCTCCTTCAAAATATAATGGCCACTCCAGACTCCGACACTCTCGTGTTCGTCTCGCCTCCTGTCGAGCCGACAGGAGGCGAGGCG
The DNA here is from genome assembly GCA_933228765.1 of Miltochrista miniata. Classification (NCBI taxonomy): domain Eukaryota; kingdom Metazoa; phylum Arthropoda; class Insecta; order Lepidoptera; family Erebidae; genus Miltochrista; species Miltochrista miniata. The sequence continues at coordinate 11,405,487 of OW121765.1, forward strand.
AACGCGAGAGTGTGGATAGGTGCCTCGCCTCGCCACCCGCGGCGTCGGCGCTCCGCTCCGTGTCGGTTTTTGAAACGGAGTCAAAGGACCTGAGGCGGCGAGGCGCGGGTGCCATCCACACTCTCGTGTTCTGTCGCGCTCGCTCATTTCTTTGTTGACCTTTCCGTTTTTTATTTCTTATTTTAGTTTATATAGTAGACGGAGCGACTAGCGCCTCCAGGAGGCGCCTTCACGAGAGTGTGGATAGAAGCTCTCCTGTCGCCTCCGCTCGCTAGTCGCCCTCGAGCGCCTCTAGGAGCGCTTCTAGGACGCGCTCCACGAGAGTCTGGATCGGGCATAAAAGCTCGTAACCACCTGCAACCGCACGTGTTTACCTGCTCTTTCTTCAAGCCCGAGTTCTTCATGCGGAGTGTGAAGAGACATCAAGGGGACGCCGACTTGAGGACCACTGAAATAAAATAAAATAAATAAAATAAAATAAAATTTATTCCTTTTTTTTTTTTTTTTTAAACTATCGCGGTTTTTAACACTCATACTTATAGAATTCGGGACTTCACGCGAAATACTATTTACTTACATTCTACCGACGTTTCGAGCACGTTGCAGCGCCCGTGGTCGCGGTGGGACTGAGGCGAGGATCGACAAAAACCACGAAGTTATTTCTTGTCGAACTACCCTCCGCTGCGCGTTGTTATTACAACGAAGGATAAGGCCGGCGACACACTACACTCACTACGTCAGTTTTAATTGGCACAGTTTTACGTTCAAGTTTATTAATCACTGAATTCCACATCCCGGAGAGCTTGTATCCATCATCCCTATTGAAATTTTTGTGTTTTCTGATTTCAATGGCTTCACGCACCATACGTGGATAATAATGGCGATCAGTGGAGAGGACTTTCGGTTGGTGAAGTTCGATCCAGTGATTAATGCCCGAATCAAGGTGTTCTGCTATTGCCGATTTGTTCAACTGACGATTTTTTACAGCTGCAATATGTTCTTTGACCCTTTCCGCGATGGTCCGCTTGGTTTGGCCTATGTAGGAACTACCGCAGCTGCAATCTACTTTGTAGACACCTGGTGTTTGCAGAGGAATGATGTCCTTTGGTGTTCGCACGTACCTAGCCACTTTGGTTAATGGTTTAAAGATCGCCCGAATGGAGAACCGCCGTAAACACGACCCGATCTTGTCCGTTATTCCCTTTACATATGGCAGATAAGCTGGTTGGCGTTCCACCTCCGGTCTCACTCTCCTCGGTGCACGTCGTGCCTTTCTACTACTCGCTGCATACCCATTCATCTTCAGTATCTCCTGAACATAGTCTAACTCCTGCTGTAAATGCTCAGGGTCGCAGAGGTCATTGGCTCGCTTGATGAGCGTGGAGCTGACTGATTTCAAATGAAGTGGGTGATGATGCGAGGAGGCGTGCAGGTATCTGTTTGTGTGAGTGGGTTTGCGATACACAGTGTGGGCCAAGGAACCATCTGTTCTCACCATTAATTTGACGTCAAGGAAAGGCAATGACCTGTTGTTCTCAATTTCATACGTAAACCGTGTTTTCACATGTAATGAGTTGAGATACTCGTTAAAACAAACCACCTGCTCCCTGTTGCCTTTAAATATGCAGAATATATCATCTACATACCTTTTCCACAACCTGATCTGACCTTGGACATCCTGGAATACCATGTCTTCTATATGCTCCATCCAAATATTTGCCACTACTGGTGCTAATGGACTTCCCATAGCTACGCCGTCTATCTGGAGGTAGTATTGGTTGTGGTAAAGGAAGTAGTTTCCTTCTATGCAACTTCGAAGCAACGTTGTATAACCAATTGGCAGGCCATTCTCTCTTACCTTGGTCTCGACTATCCGCAGACAATCCTGTATTGGAACGTTGGTAAATAAAGACTCCACGTCAAAACTTACCAAGAGCTCGTCCGGTTCCAGCTTAATGTCTTGAATAATGTCCACAAAATGGCGAGAGTCTTTGACAAAGGACGGTGTTTTCCCCACCAATGGCTGCAGTGCTTTGGCAATGTGTTTTGCTAGATCGTAAGTGGGAGAGTTAATTTGACTCACAATTGGTCGCAGTGGCACATTGGGCTTATGCACTTTGGGCAAGCCATATAGTTTGGGTGGTTGCGTGATCTTTGGTCTGTGTAAATGGTTGAACTCATCCTCTGTAAAATCTTCTTCGTGTTCCTTAATCAATTTCCGTATACTACGTGTTACTCTGGCAGTGGGATTGTAATTTACCAGCTTATATGTCTGTGTGTCCTCGAGCAAAGCGCGTATCTTGTCCTCATAGTCCGTGGTTTGAATCACTACGGTGGCGTTGCCTTTATCCGCTTTAAGTACCAGTACCTCATCATTGCTTCTCAAAGCAGCAAGTGCCTCGCGCTCTTCTCTGGAAGTGTTGCTTTTGGGCAGGCGTGCCTTACGTAAGACGTGTGAAACGTCTTGCCGTAGTATCTCAGCCTCCCCATAAGGCACTTTGTTTCGGGCGATGGCCTCCTCCACACCACATATGATATTTTCATACGGCACTTTACTCGGTGTGATCGCGTAATTTAATCCCTTCTGCAGTACGTTCAAGGTTGGCTGGTCTAAGTTAACATTTGACAAATTGATCACTGTGTCATTAAAATTTGATAGTGTGGAACAAGCCTTATTTTGTGAGTGCGTATTTTTCTTCTGAGAAGCCGTTAATTTGCTAAATTTCTTTTCGTGTGTTGCACTGCTTAGTTCGTATGTTCTCTCCGCTTGTTTATATGTTATGCGATCAACTAAGTCGAAATCACTCCCGGTCAACACTTCACTGCATTCCAAATGTAACACATACAACGCACTGTGTATCTTGTCTAACTCTGCATGGTTGTTTTTTATTAATTGTCGTAGTAAACGACCACTCGCGTGTCTTAGAATCCTATCCGAGAAAGCAATGTCCTCACGCGGCCTAATCTGAACGCACTTAGGAATAATATTCCAATCACGGCACTTTTTTAAAAATGTGAGTGAGGTAGTTATACGCGCACACTTTCTCCGATAACACTCAAGGTCTTTCACTTTTTGTGCAATTTCCGGCCCGTAACGGTTTGCTAATGTTATTTTTAAACTATCGCGGTTTTTAACACTCATACTTATAGAATTCGGGACTTCACGCGAAATACTATTTACTTACATTCTACCGACGTTTCGAGCACGTTGCAGCGCCCGTGGTCGCGGTGGGACTGAGGCGAGGATCGACAAAAACCACGAAGTTATTTCTTGTCGAACTACCCTCCGCTGCGCGTTGTTATTACAACGAAGGATAAGGCCGGCGACACACTACACTCACTACGTCAGTTTTAATTGGCACAGTTTTACGTTCAAGTTTATTAATCACTGAATTCCACATCCCGGAGAGCTTGTATCCATCATCCCTATTGAAATTTTTGTGTTTTCTGATTTCAATGGCTTCACGCACCATACGTGGATAATTGCACAAAAAGTGAAAGACCTTGAGTGTTATCGGAGAAAGTGTGCGCGTATAACTACCTCACTCACATTTTTAAAAAAGTGCCGTGATTGGAATATTATTCCTAAGTGCGTTCAGATTAGGCCGCGTGAGGACATTGCTTTCTCGGATAGGATTCTAAGACACGCGAGTGGTCGTTTACTACGACAATTAATAAAAAACAACCATGCAGAGTTAGACAAGATACACAGTGCGTTGTATGTGTTACATTTGGAATGCAGTGAAGTGTTGACCGGGAGTGATTTCGACTTAGTTGATCGCATAACATATAAACAAGCGGAGAGAACATACGAACTAAGCAGTGCAACACACGAAAAGAAATTTAGCAAATTAACGGCTTCTCAGAAGAAAAATACGCACTCACAAAATAAGGCTTGTTCCACACTATCAAATTTTAATGACACAGTGATCAATTTGTCAAATGTTAACTTAGACCAGCCAACCTTGAACGTACTGCAGAAGGGATTAAATTACGCGATCACACCGAGTAAAGTGCCGTATGAAAATATCATATGTGGTGTGGAGGAGGCCATCGCCCGAAACAAAGTGCCTTATGGGGAGGCTGAGATACTACGGCAAGACGTTTCACACGTCTTACGTAAGGCACGCCTGCCCAAAAGCAACACTTCCAGAGAAGAGCGCGAGGCACTTGCTGCTTTGAGAAGCAATGATGAGGTACTGGTACTTAAAGCGGATAAAGGCAACGCCACCGTAGTGATTCAAACCACGGACTATGAGGACAAGATACGCGCTTTGCTCGAGGACACACAGACATATAAGCTGGTAAATTACAATCCCACTGCCAGAGTAACACGTAGTATACGGAAATTGATTAAGGAACACGAAGAAGATTTTACAGAGGATGAGTTCAACCATTTACACAGACCAAAGATCACGCAACCACCCAAACTATATGGCTTGCCCAAAGTGCATAAGCCCAATGTGCCACTGCGACCAATTGTGAGTCAAATTAACTCTCCCACTTACGATCTAGCAAAACACATTGCCAAAGCACTGCAGCCATTGGTGGGGAAAACACCGTCCTTTGTCAAAGACTCTCGCCATTTTGTGGACATTATTCAAGACATTAAGCTGGAACCGGACGAGCTCTTGGTAAGTTTTGACGTGGAGTCTTTATTTACCAACGTTCCAATACAGGATTGTCTGCGGATAGTCGAGACCAAGGTAAGAGAGAATGGCCTGCCAATTGGTTATACAACGTTGCTTCGAAGTTGCATAGAAGGAAACTACTTCCTTTACCACAACCAATACTACCTCCAGATAGACGGCGTAGCTATGGGAAGTCCATTAGCACCAGTAGTGGCAAATATTTGGATGGAGCATATAGAAGACATGGTATTCCAGGATGTCCAAGGTCAGATCAGGTTGTGGAAAAGGTATGTAGATGATATATTCTGCATATTTAAAGGCAACAGGGAGCAGGTGGTTTGTTTTAACGAGTATCTCAACTCATTACATGTGAAAACACGGTTTACGTATGAAATTGAGAACAACAGGTCATTGCCTTTCCTTGACGTCAAATTAATGGTGAGAACAGATGGTTCCTTGGCCCACACTGTGTATCGCAAACCCACTCACACAAACAGATACCTGCACGCCTCCTCGCATCATCACCCACTTCATTTGAAATCAGTCAGCTCCACGCTCATCAAGCGAGCCAATGACCTCTGCGACCCTGAGCATTTACAGCAGGAGTTAGACTATGTTCAGGAGATACTGAAGATGAATGGGTATGCAGCGAGTAGTAGAAAGGCACGACGTGCACCGAGGAGAGTGAGACCGGAGGTGGAACGCCAACCAGCTTATCTGCCATATGTAAAGGGAATAACGGACAAGATCGGGTCGTGTTTACGGCGGTTCTCCATTCGGGCGATCTTTAAACCATTAACCAAAGTGGCTAGGTACGTGCGAACACCAAAGGACATCATTCCTCTGCAAACACCAGGTGTCTACAAAGTAGATTGCAGCTGCGGTAGTTCCTACATAGGCCAAACCAAGCGGACCATCGCGGAAAGGGTCAAAGAACATATTGCAGCTGTAAAAAATCGTCAGTTGAACAAATCGGCAATAGCAGAACACCTTGATTCGGGCATTAATCACTGGATCGAACTTCACCAACCGAAAGTCCTCTCCACTGATCGCCATTATTATCCACGTATGGTGCGTGAAGCCATTGAAATCAGAAAACACAAAAATTTCAATAGGGATGATGGATACAAGCTCTCCGGGATGTGGAATTCAGTGATTAATAAACTTGAACGTAAAACTGTGCCAATTAAAACTGATGTAGTGAGTGTAGTGTGTCGCCGGCCTTATCCTTCGTTGTAATAACAACGCGCAGCGGAGGGTAGTTCGACAAGAAATAACTTCGTGGTTTTTGTCGATCCTCGCCTCAGTCCCACCGCGACCACGGGCGCTGCAACGTGCTCGAAACGTCGGTAGAATGTAAGTAAATAGTATTTCGCGTGAAGTCCCGAATTCTATAAGTATGAGTGTAAAATTTATTCCCTTTGAAATTTTTAAAAAAATATTTAGGTTTGTCAAAATTTTTGTGACTCTACCGGGGGTTCGGAAATGCTACAGACTGAGAAGAACACCCCAAGAAACTCAGTCCGGTCCCTATTAATTCATCTTAGTATCTAATACAGTTTTTTTTTTAAATGTAGAAAGGAGCAATTCGTGTCACTGCCAGGCAGCCTTGTCTTCTAGAAAGTCTTTAATGCTATAATAAGCTTTCTGGCACAATTTAAGTTTTATTAGTTTTTTAAATTTATTAACTGACAAACCTGTTACGGCTGTCGGCAATGTATTGTACATTCGAATACAATTGCCCGCAAAAGAATTGCTTATTTTATTAAGCCTAAATCTAGGTACAGCCAATTTATTCTTATTTCTTAAGTTTAGGTTATGGATATCACTATTTTTAATAAATTTACTATTATTTTTATGAGTATATAATAAGTTTTCATATATGTACTGTGAATACACAGTAAGGATGTTGATATCCTTAAACTTTTCTCTTAATGACTCCCGAAACCCCATACCATAGATAGCCCGGACAGCCCTTTTCTGCAACACAAAGATACATTCGATGTCGGCAGCGTTACCCCATAATAGTATGCCATAGGTCATGACACTGTGGAAATAGCTAAAGTAGACAAGACGCGCTGTTCTAATGTCTGTCAGTTGTCGGATCTTTTTAACGGCATAGGCTGCAGAGCTCAGTCTGCCCGAGACTTTCTCGATATGAGGCCCCCACTGCAAGTTGGAGTCTAACTTTATGCCTAGAAAGACAGTTTCATCGACCAATTCTACTTGATCATCCCTAATCCTAATACTGGTGTTAACGAGCCTAACATTTGGCAAGGTGAATCTAATACATTTTGTTTTAGTTTCATTTAACAATAAATTATTTGCGTTAAACCAGTGGACTACCCTAGAGAGGGCATTGTTTACTTCGTCAAGATTGCGTTGTCCACGTTCAACTTTGAATATTAAAGATGTGTCATCAGCAAACAAAACTACCTCGTGATCGTCTCTTATAAGGTGAGGGAGATCATTTATGTACACTAAAAATAGAAAAGGTCCCAGAATTGAACCCTGAGGCACCCCCATTGTTACAGCAGACCCATGTGACTGTTTATCATTTATAACTACTCTCTGTACTCTATCTCTTAGGTAAGAACTAATTAAATCCAAGGCCGTCCCCTGGATCCCATAATGATCAAGCTTTTGAATTAAAGTCTGATGCTGGACGCAATCAAAGGCCTTAGATTAGTCGCAGAATACACCATAAGCATCATACGACTCCTCCCAGGCCTCATTTCAACACTCTAATAATTTAATTCCAGCATCCGTGGTAGACCGACCGCGCGTGAAACCGAATTGTTTAGTATGGAATAGTTTATTTGTATTAAAATGATTTTGCATTTGATTAAGCATTACCTTTTCAAAGATTTTACTAAACGTGGGTAGTACAGAAATAGGACGAAAATTGGACGGATCCGAGGTGCTACCCGATTTAAACAGAGGAGTTATTTTACTAAACTTCATTAAGTCAGGAAACACACCACTATCAACACAATTATTAAATATTATTGATAATTCAGGGGCAACCATTTCAATTAACGAATTAACTAAATGTACAGAAATTCCCCAGAGGTCAGCCGTTTTCTTAATATTTAAAGATTTAAAAGTTTTTATGATAGTGTGTATACTAATTTTACTGAATTTGAATATTTCATTACAGCAAGGAACATTTGCTTTTAACAAGGATTCTGCTATTGGGGTAGAAGAACCTAGGCCTCTGGTCAAATCTACTGGTATTCGAGAGAAAAAATGTTCAAATTCGTTAGCGACTTCGGCATCTGTTGTAATGATGTTACCATTTACTTTAAGTTTAAAATTATTATCATTTGATTTTGCTTGGCCTCTTTCTGCGTTAATTATTATCCAAGTAGATTTAACTTTGTCTACACTATTGATAATTTTATTACTTATATACTTTCTTTTGGCCGCTAAGCAGTCTGCTTTAAACTTTTTTGAATAAGTTTTAACATAATTTAGAAATTCATCTGTTCTATTAAGCTGTCTTTCTGAGTTCATACAGTTTTTGTCTACTTTTATGTATATCCTCAGTGGCCCACTCACTGAAGGCTGGCCTGTCTCCGATTGTGACTTCCTTAGACTTGAATATGGAGTTGAACTCATTGTAAAAGGAATCAAAAAATAACTTATACATTACATTTGAATCTAAGCCAGTGTCTAAAAATGGAAGTTTATTGCAAAGTCCAACTCGCATACGGTCCAAGCGGTCACTAGTTACTGGTCTACATAATATTTTACGTCTTTTAACTTTTTCTCTTGAGATCTTGAAAGATGCTATTTGCCCAGTATGATCTGATTTTATCTTATTTATAATACTCTTACTTTCTGGCAACATATCACTGTATATATTGTCCAGGCAAGTAGCTGTTGTATCACAATATCTAGTAGGCTCTAAAAATAAGTTAGTGAGATTGTGTGATTTAAATAAATTTAAGATATCATTGGTCTGACGTGTATTTATAAGTATATTAACATTAAAATCACCGCACACTATTAGGTGTTTATTAGTTTTTCCAAGTTTAAATAGCACTTTATCCATTACTTCCTCAAACTCACAAAAGGGTGAGACTCCAGGTTTATATACGCATACTACTATGAATTGCTCCAATTCTACGCACGATATTTCAACTGTACACTCTACAGAGAGGGACACAACATCTTTCCGTTCCTTATACTTTAACTTCTTATTTAATAAAATCAACGAACCCCCCCGTGTTGTGTTGACCCTGCAGAACGCACTACCAACCCGGTGACTACTGAAGCTGAACATGAGCTCATACTCCTTACGCATATGTGACAAAAGTCGTACGAACTGTTAGAGTACCCATCAGGCGGGCGGCGCGGGTGTTAAATTAGCGAGCCTACATACATCTCTATCGTCACGCCTTTATCCCCGAAGGGGCAGGCAGATGCATAGTATTCGCCCACATTTTCACCTCATAGTTTTATGTCCCACGTCCTACTGTCGTGTTGAAATGGACAAGCGCAGGTCGTGATGACCCGCGGTTAAAATTGCTCAAGCCTCACAATTTTACGGACAACTGGTTTCCATTACCAGTTTTCCTTCTCTACGCCATGGATCGTTTTGTGAAAGTGTTCCCTTAGTCGCGTCGTAAGACACGGATGAATTTGGGGTGGCGACATTTTGTACTCTTTCCCATTGCCACACGGGGATTTTTGGCGAGCTCGGTGTAAAAAAAATAAAAAACACCGTCTAAACGCGTCGGGCATTAAAAAGGAAATTTCTACGTCATAAATATAGTCCGTTCAGAGATATATTACCTCTAGCACTTATGTTGCCTATCTTGATTGCTGTGTTACCCCAATAAGTTTTTGTTTCTCCCATGTAATCTAACTTTTAATAGAAACTTACTTTCTTCTTTTGCTATCGTATTTTTCGGGTGTGACCATTAATTGAGATGTGGAACGTTGTGAAAGCAACAACTTCACCTCCGTTGGTGAATGGTGATGGTGGTGAATTTATCTTTTCAGATATTCATAAAAAATAAATAAATCTCAAATCCAATCGTATAGTTATAAGAGCACTGTTTTATTAAAGTTAAGTATATTAAGACATGAAAAACAAAACTCTACTAACGGTTGGATGTTATATTCTCCACTATAATCGGTAAAAAGGTCGTAGGCTGGCACTCATAGGGGGGACTTTACTGCTATGCCAACACACAGGTAATGATCGACAAGCTGTCAGTCAGAGGTATTAAAACTGTGAACGGACTATAACCTTACACTTTAGAAATTAAATAAACAACAACCTGATGTCTCTTGACAGTTGACTGCCCGATTCATTTAATAAAATCAACTGATGACAAACAACATAAACCTCCTTCATTAAACGTCGTATAAAAGAAAACGAGCCTTTATTCTAAAGACAGCTTTTGCTTTAAGCCTGTCAGTCAGAGTTTTAATTAATTTAGTTAATACGATGCTGTTTCATTTTAAATTGTTTCTAATGTGTGATATGTTGGTGGGTTGGTCTGACAGTGATTAAGTGCGCCTTCACACTAGCGTAGGCGTTCGATGTACGTATGCGCGGCGTATACATCGCGTATACGTCGCGCACGCCCGACGCTTGTTCAGCGTACTCATGTGTTCCAGTGGAGACGCCGCGCCAACGCGGCGTATACGTCGCGTATACGTCGCGCACGCCCGACGCTTGTTCAGCGTACTCAGGTGTTACAGTGGAGACGCCGCGCCAACGCGGCGTATACGTCGCGTCGGCGCCGCGCATACGTTCATCGTACGCCTACGCCGGAAAAACGCTATTGTGAAGGCGCACTAAGGTGACTTCACATTTATACATAATAGTTTTAAGTGCACATCTATATATATATTTTAGTTGTAACAGTTTAGTTAGTTATATAAGGGTGAATACTGTAATGGAAAATGGAAAATAAATTTCTACATTTCAGAAGCGTGTAGTTCAAAAATGGTTCGGAGTGTGATTCACAAATGTTAGTTTCGGAGTTTGGGTGTTTTCTATGCATAATATGCATGTATTTAGAAATATATAGTTATTTCTGTCAGTTGTCTAGCTAGATCCCATAGAACAAGCTGATAGCTTAGTTTGGGCTAGGCTAGGCTAGATGATGTTGTGTGAGTGTGTGAGAATGTCGAAAAAAAACTATTTATATTAATTAAATTTCGGAAAAAATCGTCCTGCTCAAGCTATCTACAATATATCCCCTTTTGAGTCATTCCTTATTTTTTTTTTTTTTTTTTTTATACCACTAAGGTGGCAGACAAGCATACGGCCCACCAGAAGGACCGGTGGTCACCGCAGCCTATGAACGTTTGCAACACCAGAGGTGCCACACTCGCGCTGCCGACCCTGTAAAAACCTTCTAAGACCCCTTTTGAAGAACCCCATACTGTAGGCGTTTGGGAAAACCGAGGCAGGGAGGTCATTCCACAACCTAAGCGTGCGCGGAAGAAAACACCTATCGGATCTAACCGTGCTGGAACGCACCGGACGCAGGGTGTGAGGATGAACTCCCTGTCTGTGGCGAGCGGTGCGATGATAGAACGTAGCCGTGGGCATCATATCAAACAATTCCTCAGAGCACATACCATTGTACAGGCGGTAGAACACGCATAAGGAGGCAAAGTCTCTCCTGTCGCGAAGAGGTTCCACACCAGCTGTAAGTACAGGATCGTTGACAATTCTTACAGCTCGCCTTTGCACCGAGTCAAATGGACGAAGCTGATATTCAGGTGCTCCCGCCCAGAGGTGACAGCAGTACTCCATATGCGGCCGCACTTGCGACTTATAGAGAAGCAGTGTTTGCGCCGCAGTGAAGTACCGCCGCGCCCTGTTGAGCACACCCAGCTTTTTGGACGCCAGCTTAGCCTTGTCCTCCAAATGACTACGGAACTGAACGTCACTGGAGATGTCAACGCCAAGGATCCCTATACTTTTGGAGATGGAAAGAGATGTGCCCTGAAATTGCGGCGCTACAGTAATTGGGGTTTGCTTAGCGGTGAAAAAACACGCTTGTGTCTTGGAAGGGTTGAACTGGACAAGATTTTGTCCACCCCAATCGGACACTCTAGTAAGAGTAGCCTCGATTTCAGACACAAGCTGTTCACGATTTTCCTCCACTGTGTCCCGAGAGATACCGGGGCGACCCGTGTAACAAGTGTCCCCCGTACTGTCGTCCGCATAACAATGAATGCCGTCAATAGACAACATGTCATTGATATGCAGCAGAAACAGAGTAGGGGACAACACTGAGCCTTGCGGTACTCCAGCGTTTATAGCCATGCAGTCTGAACAGCTGCCGTCAACGACGGCCCTGATGCTTCTACCGGCCAAGAAGCTGGACACCCATCCGCAAAATCTCTCGGGTAGTCCATATGAGGGCAGTTTCGTAAGAAGACCACGGTGCCAGACCCGGTCAAAGGCTTTAGAGATGTCGAGGCTCACAGCTAGAGCCTCACCCTTACTCTCGATAGCCGCCGCCCATCGGTGTGTTAGGTACACAAGAAGATCGCCCGTCGAGCGACCGTGACGGAAACCGTACTGCCGGTCGCTGAGCAGGTCGTGTTCCTCAAGGTACCCCAGGAGCTGTGTATTAATTACACGCTCCATCACCTTGGATAAAAGGGAGGTGACGGCTATAGGCCTGTAATTGGCCGGGTCGGTTCTGTCACCCTTCTTGGGTACAGGATGTACATACGCGATCTTCCACGACGCCGGGACTTGTTGCATAGAATAGAAAGTGTGAAAAGACGTGTAAGTACCGGACACAACTCTGGACCACAATGCTTAAGTACCACCGCGGGAATGCCGTCTGGCCCACTCGACTTATGAACGTCCAGAGATTGAAGCTCCCGCCGGACATTCCGCTGTGTGAATTTAACTTCCGGCATGGAAGTGCCACAACTCGGAATGCCCGGCGGTAAAGCACCCCCGTCGCTCATGGTCGAGTTAGAGGCAAAGAGATTACCCAAAAGGTCGGCTTTCTCCTTGGCACTCTGGGCCAAACTACCGTCGGGTTTAAGCAAGGGTGGTAATCCTGACCTACAGAAGTTTCCTTCGGCAGCTTTGGCAAGCGACCAAAATTCACGACTTCCCGAAGGGTAGCCTGCTAGCCGTTCGCCATTTCTGCCGATGAAATCGAACTTGGCCTTGACGATTGCTCTTTTACTGGACCTCGAGGCGGCATTTAATTTGCGTTTCACCTCAGAGATGTTTGGATCTGAATTTGCACGAGCCGTGGTCCAAGCTCTGTAGGCAGATTCTTTCTGTATTAGAGCTTCTCTGCAGAGCCGATTGAACCACGGTCGCTTTTTTGCACCTACAGGGATCCATCGGTTGGGAATGTAGCATTCCATGCCCTCCAAGATCCCCTCAGCGACTGCTACAGCACAAGAATCCAGATCCCCTGAGGCAAAACAAAGCCGCCGCCACGGGTACGACGCATAGAACTCTCGCAGTCCATCCCAGTCTGCTGACTTGTAGTGCCACACATGTCGCCACTCCTTGGGCCGAGGTGGTTCAGGCCTTGCGAGAGGCACATGCGTCCGAACGACACAGTGGTCCGACGATCCTAGCGGAGCATCCACTGAAACGTTGTATCCGTCCGGACGCGTTGTCAGCAGAAGGTCCAGCAATGCACTATGCTCGTTCTCCTTGTCTGGTATCCTTGTATGGGATTTAACCAGCTGGGAGAACCCATAGGTCAAGGCAAATTCGTGAGCAGCTTTTCCCGCAAAGTCGGTGGTCCGGGAGCCCAACCAGTCAACATGATGACCGTTGAAATCTCCCAAAACCACTATCTCAGCGGAGGGACACTGCTCAATCACCCTGTCAGTCGATTGCTGCAGGTGGTCATAAAGGCGAACTGTGTCCGTATTACCGCTGTGAGACCTATACACGCACGCGTAGATCCGTGTGTGGCCCCCGTGATCCACGCGCGCCCATAACGTAGACAGGTGCCTGTCTTCGAGGCTTGTAAGACGGCGACAGCAGACATCATCCCGGACGTACATACACACCCCGGCTTTCCGCCTGAAGTTGTACTCCAGTTTGTAGCCAGGGTACATCACCAAGTTAATAATTTGATTATTAACTTGGTTTATTGAACTTATTTTTATTATAGGAATGCACCGTGCAATGAAAATTAAAGTACAGGGACAGACCTACTCCCTACATAAAATGCATTAAAAATAATAAATAAAGTGTGAGATCGATTATATATAGAATTCAAAAAGACCATCGCTACAAAACCCTATTGTAAAAATACTTAAAAAGCAAAGCAAAACAGCGTTGGTAATCAGATTTTACAATACTTTTAAGTATCTTCGTAAAAGTCGCACCCTTCAAACCGCAAGCAAAGCCCTTTGATATAAAGACCGGCTTTCACCACGAACTGAGCGAAGCATTAATGAAACCGTTTAACCCGCGCCTGTAAACTGAGGTGCAGTAGTAGGAAAAAAGTATGCAGCTTGTGAGATTATTACTAAATTAAGCGGATTTGAGATATTATATCGTACAGTAATGATGATAATGGTTTCATCGCTAGGTATAGATTTGTAGGTATGTGTAGAGTATACCCATACTTAGTTTCTAGTAACTTAGAAATATTTCTGTTAGTCTTGTAATTTTTGGCAGCATACTTGAACGATTATGTACTATATTTTTCACTAACCTTAGCCGAATACAGCGCTAATTATGCGAGGTATTCGGCTAGGGGTTAGCATTTAGGCTGAGCTAGGGATCAGTTCGGTTTCACGCCGGGATATTCTCATCATTATCTTTTTACCTGTATCATAAATAAGTACTTACATATTATACGTAGCCTTGAGCCCGGAGAGAACGACAATTTTTATTCTTTTATGGACTCGCTCAGCTCGCAGTGGAAACGGGGCTTAAATTACGCGCACGATCTAAAAGATTTTCGTCAATATGGCTGCCATTTTAGAAGACTGCTTAGGCGACATTTTTGCCGTTCCACAAGAGTTATTGTCAAGGCTCCGGTACAAAGGAAATTGAATGGAGCCGTTGAACTATATAAAATAGAAAGTGCAAATATGTTTGGTTAGTTGAACTCGTACTTCGTTATGTCTGGGTCAAGCAGTTTGAAAGGATCGGGGAGGAATTTCAATTCTGTTACATTATTTACTTTTTGTTGGTACGTTCAGCTTTAGAAGTGAATTTACGACATCCATCTTTAAAATTCTATTTTCTACGTATGGATATAGTACCTATTTATTTTCTTTTTCTCATTCTACCTTCTAAGGTGGCAGATTAGCTTACGATTCACTTGCAACACCTGAGGCGCTACATTCGTGCTGCCGATCCTGCTCAATGCAGGGAAATTGCAAATCGGCATGCCACAGTGTGTGACGAAGAACCCTATCGGAATTTACCATGCTCGAACGTTCCGAACGATAGTATCCTCGCACCTATCGTCTGGAATGTTTGAACCCGGTAAATTCCAATAGTGTTCTTCCGAAGATCCTGTCTGTGGGGAGCAGTATCTATTCATATTCATAAGTGTACTAATGTACCTAAATAGTATGGGTACTAACCCACACATACTAATACATTAGGAGCGCTAGTCTTATTTTTTGGAGAGCAAGTGTACACCCATAGACTTATAACACATAGACTGAGAGTCGCTCAGTTATACGTACGAGCCCGCGAAGCCGAACCAATATTAATGTAGGTGTAAACTACTCGTCTTTATACTCGGCGACACTCACACAAGCTTACAGAAAATGTTGCTAGGAAATAAAATTTACCCTATAAATGGGAAAAAAATTAAATTGTTTGTATACATTTAATTTAACATTTAACTCTATTCATCTATATGATATACTCTTCGCGGGGTAGGCAGATAGTCTCCCATATTTTATGAATATGTAGTTTAAAAAAATGCTCAATTAAACACTAAACCCCTTATTCATAATCGTTTATTAAACCTATTTTAGTTAAAACACACTTTAAGTCTATTGCTGTCTCTAACCAATGACAGAGTATGGTTAGAGACAGCAATATACTTAAAATGTGTTTTAACTAAAATAGGTTTCATAAACGATTATGAATAAGGGGGTAAGTGTAAAACGACTTACTAACCAGTATAATAATATCATGTAGATTGAGTCATGAATAAACACTTTCTTTCTTTCTTTATAATAAACAGTTTAAGTTTTTACTAGTAGACATATATATACTTTAAGAGTTCCGTAGCCAAAGTGTAAATAAGGAACCCTATTTATAAGGTTAAGCCGTCCGTCTCACTGTCTGTCTGTCTATCTCAGAAACCGTAATAGCCATAGAGCTGAAATTTTCCGAGATGATGTATTTCTGCTGCCACTATACCAACAAATTCTGAAATCAGTTATATTTTGTATTTCAAACTGTGGTAGTAAGTAATATATTATTACTACCGGCCTCCCTGACCGAGGGCCTGAGAAGGACGAGTTGGCTACTCGACGTTTTTCCAGAAGCATTTATTTATTTATTTTAAGGAACATCTACAGTATACATACGCAGCTTACACAGAAAATAAATTACAGTAACGGTACAGTTTCTTATATGCATACCTTTTAGCGACGTCCACAACATTCTCCGCACAAGTCATGTCAACAGATATTATTTCGAAAAACATAATTATATTAAATTACAGTATAAATAAAAGATAAAGTAAACCGTCACCAACATTCTCTAAAACAACAACAATTCACAATTTATAGAAGTATGTATGTACTCACAATTGATTTAAAAATAAATAATTCTACCTACCCACATCAATGCACAAAAACCAATATGGGCATGCCAGTCGTCAAAATTAAAAAACTACCTATTTGCAATACGTACTAGTAGAATGTCACAAACCAAAACTTTAAACTCAGTAAATTTATACAATATTCATCATCCATTACATATAATTGTCAATTCATTGTTAAATTAAATCATTTCATCATTATCAAATTAGTAATTATATGTTAGTTAGATTATTATGTCAACAAATGGTTAGAACAATTTTTTAACATAATTCAATAAAATATATTAAAAATATAATTTACATAAAATGTAAAGCATTCATGGTGGTGGAATAATAACTAACTCTAACCCCTTCCCCAAGTGGCGGGATAGCACCCGAACCCTCTAGGCGAGGCCAAGGTGGTTGCCTAAGTCTGCCGGGAGCCCTGGGACATCCTTCCGAAGGCTTACCTTACTTATTAAATTAATAAACTTGTTTTAATCACAATATTTTACTTAATTATGTACCCACAAAATTTTGCAAATAAAATTATTTAAGCAGATATGAAGCGCTTGTGGACCCGCGTACTCAGTGATCTGTAAACGATCACTGCAGTAAGCAACTTTCACTATGGCCAGTCCTTGGATGGGTGACCATCCATGTGACCACTTTGTGAAATTTATTTGAGCGTTTCTGTGCTTCGGAAGGCTGTTAAGCTGTTGTTTCCGGTTGCCAGTAAAATGGCAGTCATTAAGCAAAGTTGAAGGCCTTTTGAGGCGGACTTGAAAAATTTCAACAGCAGGCAGTCACAACCTGCGTCATCTCAACACGCCATTACGGCTCACCCCCTATTACGTGTAACAAATTCTAAAAAGGTGAAATGTGGGCGTATATAATGCCTCTGCCTACCCCTTCGGGAGTAAAGGCGTAAGCATATGTATGTATGTATGTCATAAGAGTATTTTTATAACAAGAACAGTTCCTAAAACCGATATTGAAGCAAATAAGAGAAAAAGTGGGAAAATTTTATTCTCATTGCTTGCAACACCGTCTATGAAAATGACGTCACTAAAATATACGATTTTTGTTTCTTTAAATGAGGAGTTTTAAACAAAAATATTACATATTTCGCGGTACTAATCTATGCAATGTGATCTTTATGTGTTTGGAACAATTTTCAGATGAATTGTGGCATCCTTTCACTGCACAATACGTCATTTTTAGACGAAAATTACGCGAGCTCTTTGCACTGACGCTAGATGCCCGGAACTAAAGCGCCGATTGATGTAGGCAGCCGGTATCAGCTGCCATGAAATGGCTTCACGTCGCTCGCGCGTATTGGGTTTCTATGCGTTATAATTCTATGTGTACACCTATCAAGTAAGCTTGACTGACATTTTCCCGAAGTCAATACTCGAGAAAACTTCGAGAGTAGTTTTCGCCATATAAACCTTGCTTTATCGTTATTTGAGTTTTAGAAACGTTTTATAATACGGCTCTTGGTCGCAAAAATCTTGGTGAGGCCACTGTACAGAACGGTTACGGAAAACTATTACAAAGACTAATTAAAACTGACGCTAATACACGTTCGTCAATCCAAGTTGTATAGTTATTTATAAAACAAACTGATAACAGTATTCTATTGTGTAAAAGCTCAGAACATTGTTCTTCCAGTAACTAAGTACTAGTTATCAACAAAAAAATCTATACTAAAACATATTCGTGTTGACGACCTACCAAGTATTCATTTCAACACCACTGCGGCAATTCTCGATCATAAATGGCGGAGAATTCTACCACCCGAGTGCCGCAGCAGTGATACCAGCGACACCGCACAATTGTCTTCACCCAAGACCTCCAAGACCGGGCCTTGTCGCGGGGGCAGGTCCGAGGACGGCAGATGGGCTGCTCACCGTCCTTACAGAAGGAGGCCCAAAATGGCTGCTTGACGTGAGAATTTCACGCACGTCACACTCGAAAGAACATTCAAATCAACCCCAACGTGGGAGCCTGAGGCCGGTGAGTGGGCTGCTCACCGTCCTCACAGAAGCAGGCCCATGACGGCAGTGTAACGAGAGGGATTTACGCACGCCCCCCCCTAAGAAGCGGGATCACACCCGAAAACCCCCCAAAGACGCGGGATAGCACCCGAACCATTCCCCAGGCGAGGCCGCAATGGTAGCCATAGGTCTGTTCGGAGTCCTGGGACGTCCTTCGTAGGCTGTAGGCTGTTGGGCGTTACGTGAGGTTTTTTAGTCGGTAGGAGTACGAGCATAGCATTCATGAAGAATTTTCCCTCACATTAAAAAAAAAGAAAAACCCCAACGTCTGCTATGTACTGTCAATCAAATTTTTTTTGTGCTATAACCTTCAGCGACCTCAGCATTAAAAAATATAGAATAGCAAAAAGAATTTGCCAAAATAAATGGTCGGTATCAAGAAAAATAAAAGATGGATACATCACGATATTTTTGTTTCATTTACTGTTACTTTCGGATGATGTATAGGTGAGACGGGATCGACAAGACGTGTGCTAACAATGATGGATAGTAAAATAATATATCAATGATATTTTACTGAGCTTCTATGACCTTGTTCTGTCTATCCTAATTCGAAGTGAGGATTTGAATTCGAGGTTAGCGTTCTTTGTTCGAAGAGAAACATGATTAGACAGTAATTTTCCACTAAATATTTACAGTATAGAAGGGAATATCGGTAGATAGATACTAGTGTCCGACTGAAACTGGTTTTTCAGCCGTAACCAAAACTGAAACCGAGACTCACGTGTTCATATTGATAAAAAAATTGCGTGTACTTAGTGTACACACGTAAGAAGTGAAACTTCTTCATAAACTTAATTTTCACCTCACCTTAAATTAAGTCAAAAAGTACAAAAGTCCAAAAGTCCAAAAGTCCAAAAGTCCAAAAGTCCAAAAGTCCAAAAGTCCAAAAGTCCAAAAGTCCAAAAGTCCAAAAGTTCAAAAGTCCAAAAGTCCAAAAGTCCAAAAGTCCAAAAGTCCAAAAGTCCAAAAGTCCAAAGTCCAAAGTCCAAAAGTCCAAAAGGCCAAAAGTCCAAAATTCCCAAAGTCCCAAAGTCCCAAGGTCTCAAGGTCCCAAAGTCCCAAAGTCCCAAAGTCCCAAAGTCCCAAAGTCCCAAAGTCCCAAAGTCCCAAAGTCCCAAAGTCCCAAAGTCCCAAAGTCCCAAAGTCCCAAAGTCGCAAAGTCGCAAAGTCGCAAATTCGCAAAGTCGCAAAGTCGCAAAGTCGCAAAGTCGCAAAGGCGCAAAGTCCCAAAGTACCAAAGTCCCAAAGTCCCAAAGTCCCAAAGTCCCAAAGTCCCAAAGTCCCAAAGTCCCAAAGTCCCAAAGTCCCAAAGTCCCAAAGTCCCAAAGTCCCAAAGTCCCAAAGTCCCAAAGTCCCAAAGTCCCAAAGTCCCAAAGTTCCAAAGTCCCAAAGTCCCAAAGTCCCAAAGTCCCAAAGTCCCAAAGTCCCAAAGTCCCAAAGTTCCAAAGTCCCAAAGTCCCAAAGTCCCAAAGTCCCAAAGTCCCAAAGTCCCAAAGTCCCAAAGTCCCAAAGTCCCAAAGTCCCAAAGTCCCAAAGTCCCAAAGTCCCAAAGTCCCAAAGTCCCAAAGTCCCAAAGTCCCAAAGTCCCAAAGCCCCAAAGTCCCAAAGTCCCAAAGTCCCAAAGTCTAAAAGTCCAAAAGTCCAAAAACCCTTAAATGACATGCTATCCCTGGATAAAGTACTCTTAATTCGAATCCACCGTGGTGGGGAACAGAACACAAAGCCCCAAAGTCCCAAAGTCCCAAAGTCTAAAAGTCCAAAAGTCCAAAAGTCCAAAAACCCTTAAATGACATGCTATCCCTGGATAAAGTACTCTTAATTCGAATCCACCGTGGTGGGGAACAGAACAAAGATGGCGCGTAACCAAAAATCGTGACGTGACGTGACGTGACGTGACGCAAATTTTTTTCCAACGCCGATAAAGAAGTTTCACTTCAAAAAAATCGGCCAAACGCGAGTCAGATTGAACAGAGGGTTCCGTTACAAAAATGGGGGACAAAAATAAAGTTTGTTGTGTGGGGACTTTTTTCTGATTTTGTGATAGCGGCACAGAAATACATCATTTGTGAAAACATTAGCTCTCTATCTATCACGGTTCCAGCGATACAACCTCGTGAAGTATCATGTTTCGTTTATAGGGTCTCGCTCTTACCCCTCTGCGCGTGAGCACAGATTACTAAATAGTTACTACGTAAGCGTGAGTCTGACTCGCATTTAGATGGTTCTAAAAATCATTGTTTTGGCTTCTATTACGTTCATAAAGCCCCCGTATAATATTTTTTCTTATTTATCTTCCATGTACAGACAGCGACCTGTTACGATTATATTATATGTATTGATATTACCGACTAAAACCACACAGTGCCCTGCTACTGTCTACGGAGGTTGTTCCGGGTAATTCCTCGGCAGGGTGTCTCAGAATTCTCGCCAGACTTTGGCTACCACTGCCGTCTCGCATGGAGCTTCCACCCTGCCAGCACACTCACGAACATGAGCTGCTGTCTTCACGCTGAGCACTCTACTAATGAGTTGAGCCCTGTGTCCTAGCTGCGTTCTTCGCCGTGCTGGCACTCAGTTTGGTCTCCTGGTGTATCGCCACAGATTTACCGAAGCACCCGTGCCGCGGTATTTCTCGATCGCTCAGGGTGCCGACCAATGGCCTCGCTCCAACGCCTCCAACGCTCGGTTTTGATTACATTGAGTATATGCAAAAATAACTAAAACTGGACAAGAGCGAGCCGGACTCGCACACGTAGGGTTTCGTGCAAGAAAAGCGGCAATAAATCACGTTTGATGAATGGGAGGCCCCCTTTAATATTGTTATTTTGTCTGTTTTATTATTTGTTGATAAAGCGGCAACAGAAATACACCATCTGTGAAAATTTTAACTGTCTAACTATCACGGTGCATGAGTTATGGCCTGCCGACAGACTGACAGACGAGCAACGAAGTCTTAGTAAAGGGGTCCTGTTTTTACCCTTTTTGTATGGAACCGACTACAAAGGCGTAGGTTCATGTAAAGTACAGCATATGAACCTACCCCTTTGTGTTGTTTATTCCATACAAAGGCAGATCACCTTTTTAGGATTACGTAACCAAAAAATATAAAATCGGGTCCCTAAAATGGTGGACTAAGACATAACACAGGTGTAACTGTCTAATACTTCTGCTTCTATAATTGCTTGTGGTTTGAATTAAATTATAACTATTGGAAGTCGATTGTAAATCTCAAAATCTTAGGTTAGTAACATATTAACCGGTTGGGCTGACCCCAACCACGTCACAAGCAGAGCCAGGTACTCAAAATTCACGATAACGTGAGTTTCGTCTCGGCCGAAAGTTTCGGCCCATTTTGGTCGAAATCGAAACTGCAGCCGAAACTCGATTTTTTGGCCGAAACTGGCCGAAACCGAAACCGAAACTTCGGTCGGTCACTAATAGATACTCGTTCGCGTTAGATGAATATAAGGGAGATCAGATTAAAAAATACTATACTTATGGATAAATACCTCTACAGTATAATGATAAGCCCAAAATTGTTTTAGTTCATCAACATCCAAGGAAACAGCAGACGTTATAGTGCCTTATTACGATAAGGGGCTATTTCTCCTGGTTGCTTAAATTTGTTGATCACACGCTTATATTTTCTAAACCGTATGAGTTAGAAAGAAATGTTTTAAAATAGTGGATAAAACAGCTATTAAGCTATAAAATACATGAAATTTGTTGCAATAGAAGTAAATATTCATACCAAAAATTAACACGAAAGGTCAAAATCGGGGTCATTTTTCGCATTCTACTCGTGTCACACTTCCCGATTCAGTTAAACATTTGGTTACTGCTTCACCAAATTTCCATAGATTTTGAAGTTACATACACTAAATTCACCGTAATAACATACACTACACACACATTATTTCAAAAAAAATCTTCTAACTATTAATTAGAACTTAAAACACAATATACATCGGTCACAGGAATCTAGGTACTCTAAATTTGCGTAGTAAACGGCTTACTGTTGACCAAAACGACCGCCCCAATAACAAAACTCAACTTAACTGAACGTTATTCGAGCTCGGGCATCGCGAGAGTGCAACGTGCAACTCCTGGCTCCTTAAGAAAAAAAAATATCAGTAAGTTTCTACATTTGACACTTAATTCGAGTACTTTTCGTGGGTGACTTTTTGTACATTGTATAATAGCTATTGAAGTCGGAGTTTATTCATCGAAACCGCAAATTAATTGAGATATTTATGTAGTATTTGATTTAAAACGTAACGGCTAAACTTTGTCGGAATTAAAAAAAAAACTATGTTTTCGTTACCTTCGTGTCACATCCTTCGTGGCATTTTACGCACGAAGGTGAGTTTATGCCACGAAGGTGATCTCTGACTAGTTTCAGTAAGAGTGGTACTCTTTTAGATTCGTATTGTAGTAGATATGTAGCTGAATAATAGTAGAACAAATAAGTAGGTACCTACAATCACACAGAGCAATACCTATAACATTCCGTGTAAAGCCCTTTTATAGGAGTAGAAATCCCACCGGACTTTATGCCAGATCCAAACCGTCTAAAACCCCCATCGTAGCTACTTACCCGTCTAGTATTAGGCGCCCCAGGCAACTCCTTAGAATGATGTATCAGGGTACCCAACAGGCTTAGGCTATCACCGTGGCCTCGCCTACGGGTTCGGGTGTTATCTTGCGTCTTTTGGGTTAGTTCAGATGCTTTTCCGCTTCTTGAGGCGTGCGGCATGCTAAGAACTTTTGAACAAAGACTCAATGACCTTCGCGTCCAAGTCTCAAGAAGAAATCCTGGGAAAGAGTCATGCCACCTAAAGCTTAATCAAGGCACCTACTACCTTATACTTATATCAACTTAAATACATTTAGGTACCTAGTACTCATCGAGTTTTCCGGCAAGGCGGTTTGTCGAGAACTACTCTCGAGAACAACTTGTAAACATGGCTAAGGAGTGAGATGGGTATATAATTGTTCAGCGAGGTCTTGTCACCTTTTTTGAAAAACAGAGCCACCGCACTCCCGCTCCACGCTTTAGGTGTTTGTCTCTGTTGGAGGACGGAATTAAAGAGACTCGTCCGCTCTTTGAGAACTAGAGTCCCGCCAGCTTTAAGAAGCTCAGTCGTTATTCCGTCCTCTCCAGGGATTTATTGATTTTTAGTTGTTCGAGAGCAGCCCTGACTTCGCCCTGGTCAATATCCAGAATGTCTTCAGTATAGTGGCGCATTAGTGGGGCTCTGTGGTCACGGTCGCTAGGTCCCGTCGGTCTTTTTTTCCGTGATGCATATAGTTCTCTGTAGAAGCTCCTAACTTCTTCGAGAATCTCGAGGTCTCGGTTTTGCCACCCGCTGTCTTCAATTTTGTCAGACGAGGTCTTCCGAGCTTTTTTGTTTTTTTTTTTTACCACTAGAGTGGCAGACAAGCATACGGCCCCCCCAGATGTACCGGTGGTCACCGCAGCCTATGGACGTTCGCAACACCAGAGGCGCCGCAAGCGCGCTGCCGACTCTTTAAAATCCTTCTAAGTCCCCTTTTGAAGAACCCCATACTGTAGGCGTCTGGGAAAACCGAAGCAGGGAGATCATTCCACAACCTAAGCGTACGCGGAAGAAAGCCTCTATTAGATATCACCGTGCTCGAGCGCTCAGGACGCAACGTGTGAGGATGGACACCCTGTCTATGGCGAGCGGTGCGATGATAGAATGTAGCCGTAGGCATCATATCAAACAATTCTTCAGAGCACAAACCGTTGTACAGGCGGTAGAACACACACAGAGAAGCAAAGTCTCTCCTGTCACTAAGAGGTTCCACACCACCTGCAAGTATGGGATCGTTGACAACTCTCATAGCTCGCCTTTGCACCGAGTCAAATGGACGAAGCTGGTATTCGGGTGCCCCCGCCCAGAGGTGACAGCAGTACTCCATATGCGGACGCACTTGCGACTTATAGAGAAGCAGTGCTTGCGCCGCAGTAAAGTACCGCCGCGCCCTTCTGAGCACTCCGAGCTTCCTGGACGCCAGCTTGGCCTTGCCCTCCAAGTGACTGCGGAACTGCACATCACTGGAGATGTCAACACCAAGGATCCCTATACTTTCGGAGATGGTGAGAGATGTGCCCTGAAATTGTGGCGCCACAGTTTCAGAGCTGTTGGGCAAAGACTTTAGTACCCCAATTTTGTGTGATCGCTGCCTCTACGATGTTGGTGTTATAACGTCTGAGGTTGCGTCATAGCAGCTTTCGGATTTTGATGTTTAAATCTCTCGTCTGACGAAGACAAAAGTAAGCAAAAGTAAGTATGCATAGATTTTTATTTTTTTATTGAGGTTCGCAAACTGGATTCTCGGCAACACTATTCAACATCGCTCATTTAGACTCAGTTCAGCCGAGAACTCAGTGCGAACACAGCATGCATCCTAATTTTCGCACTTCAATGAAATGTAGATGTCGTTTCCCGTCTGATTCTCATGAGCTCGAGGGTCTCGGGCGAAAGCTGGGAACACCTATTTTTGCTTCTTTCCAGACTGAAACCTTCGGGACACTTGTTGTAGCGTCCTGACTACAGTGTCGGCCTTATCGTGATCGTTGCCAGTGGTTTCCAGCAGATCGAAACGATTTTGAAGCTCCAATTGAAACTTCTCGGCACACAAAGCTATTTGGAGCGCAGTAGGTCGGAGAGTAGGCTTCATCATCCGGGCCCTTTCGACGCGGAATTCTAAATTCAGAGACGCTCTGACGAGTCGGTGATCATTTCCGGTATTAAACCTGATGATCACAGAGACATCTTCTCCTAATATACACCTCCTGTTCGACATGATGAATTTTATCTCGTTCCTTGTGGTCACAAGGAACGAGATAAAATTCATTTAATTTTGTTGGGGCTTCGCCAAGTCCACCTTCTATGGGGTTTTTTCTTAAAGAATGAGTTAATCAAGAAGAGCCCCTGAGCCTCAAGAAAGTTGATAAGCATACTGCCCCGCGGCCCCCGGTCATTTCTACGCCCAACACCAAAAAGTCCGATTTTCATTTCACTGCGTTCTTGTACTTTGACAGTGAAGTCTCCTATCATAACATTGTAGTGAGTCTTGGCAGTACCGTGTAATGCTTTCACCACGTCCTCGTACACGGTCTCAACTGCCTCGTCAGTGCTTCTCGAAGTTGGGGCATAGGTACACCTGAATCACCTTCAGGGAGCCCTGTTGGTAAGTCTCAGTATTACGTATGCTACCCGAGGCGAAACACTCCTGATCTCCACAATGCTGCTTACGAGTTCCTTTTTCACCGTAAAGCCGACACCGCCCTCGGAAGAATGTCTTCCATCACCTTCCCGAAAGTAGAATAGGTCACCCGACCCAAGGGTTAGCGTGTCCTCCCCCTTTCTTCGGACTTCGCACAACACCAGTATGTGCCAGTTTATGCGACCCAGTTCTACCTCGAGTTCGGTGAGCCGATCGTCTAGCCGCAGAGTGCTTCCATTATAAGTAGCGAGGTTCGGACATTCTCACACAACATCATCTAGCCCAAATTAAGACAATATAAGCTTATGCTATGGGTTCTAGACAACTGATAATTTGCCACTTTGTGCCAAAGAGATGTACTGTGTTATTTTTATAATATAATGGTTCCAGAATAACTTTTACGTCAAAAGCATGTGTAGGTATAGGATCTGGTAATTGTTTTTAGTTAAGTAGCTGTTACCATATAACTATTCGGCAGAACTAACTTATAATTTGTACTTAAATAATGATTAATAATGTCTGTAAAGCTACTGCGTCACCTTCGTGGATCGTCGCGTCACCTACGTGGGATCAAATAATTCAAAACCTTATTCTTCCAAATCTGACTCAAAATTTAACTTGTTGACTTATTTATGTTACTTAACTTACCAAACGCTTTGTGTTTGTTAAAAAAAATGTTAAAATCATCAGTATTTAAAATTTACCATGAAGGTGACGATGAGAATCGTAAAAAGTAGAAATAGCCAAGGGATATATCTTTTTTTTAAACAATGGAAGCTGCTCAAAATTTTGTGTCAAACTATAAGTAGAATATAGAGAAGGTTGTATTTCTACACAATAACTAAATTTTGCTTTAGTAATTTTCATGATTACGCGGAAAACTTATCCTTGGCACAAATCTTCGTTGTCTAATGTAACGTTGTATCATAAAATAGTTTATCAATTTCGACTTCCAAGCATAGTTGGAGAGGTAGAACTACCTATAAACAATAATCTCCCCGCTCAAGTTTACGGGATGTATAACAAGCTCAACTATACGTTATTAGGTGGCCCAAGGCATAAGAATTAGAAATAACTAAAATAAATAACATTAAACGTCATTATTTCCAAGGGCTCGCAGTTTTCTCTTTCAGCGAAATGGTAACTATTGTTATTCAAAGGGGAAATGCTTATAGTCTTTTGGGCACAATGCCATGAGAACTTATTTAAGTTTAGTTTAGATGGTGATAATATAAATATATGTTAATGTTAAGCTGTAATTTTAAATGTTTCATTAATTATAGCAAATTTCATGACAATTTAAAACAAAGAATATTTGATACAGACAGGATTTAAAACAGTGAGCCCCTTTTCACACGTACCGGTTGTCGGGTAGCCGGTGCCGGGTACCCGGCAGCGAGTGTATGGCATTACCGGGCAAATCACGCCGGTACGTGTGAAAGCTATAGTACATGGCCATACACTTCGCCGCCTGCCGGATACCCGGTAACCGGTACGTGTGAAAAGGGGCTGACTTTTGCGTATTGAAAAATGCTAAACACTTTTATTTCAAGTATGTTCAATTTTAAGAGTATAAGGCCAGGAAGTATTGGAGCTCACCAGATAGTGGGGTTGAACCTTTGGCAATGGTAACCAAAGGCTTAGCGAATTACTGGTAGCCTACACAAAAAAATTGATGTCGATACCTTAGTGGTTGCGTAGGTAGTAAGAGCACATATTATAGACAAGGAGTCTCCGTGCGGGATTCCCCAATAACAGGGGGAAGTGCATAGAATGTATTTTACCACGTTAAACGAAACAGCAATGTATAGTTGTATGAATGGAGCTCACGAGTAGGTCTGTGTAAGCTGAGGATACCAAAATGAAATATCATTAAGTAGGTATTATCATCGACCCAAAAAGGCCAAACATTTCATGTTTTTAATCTCTAATACAGTCAACTACACTCGAGAGCAATGAATCCGGGTCACTTAAAGAATGTTAAAAATCTCGGAAACTAAAAATGATAGGTTAATGCAATAAATTGTATTTAATAGACAATGTAATACTCCTTAAATGAAAGTAAAAAAAATATGAGTCACCATACATTTTATTAACACAAAATTACATAAAGAAAAAACTGCTGATCTCTCCTTAAAACAAAAATAGGAAACATGAAATTTTTGAACTTTATTACGATTTTCTTGAATTTTAATACTTCGTATTGCCTCCTCGTGCTTCCATTACTGCGTTTACGCGGTTTGGCATGCTGTACACCAAGTTCCTTATACGATTTTGGGGAATATTCTCCCATTCCTCTGTGAGAGCAATTTTGAGCTCACGAAGCGTGATTGGGGGAGGGTTTCGTTGTTTTACGCATCTGCCTAGCTCGTCCCAAGCATGCTCGATCGGGTTGATATCCGGGCTGCGCGCTGGCCACTCCATACGAGTAATGTTCATCTCTTGAAGGTAGTCATTCACAATCCTACCTGTATGAGGTCGGGCATTGTCATGCATAAATATAGCATCCTCACCTAAATTGACCATAAATGGACCAACGTGATCATTGAGGATTTCTTCCACATATCTTACGCTAGTTAAAGAGCCGTTTTCTATGATCACCAGCTCTGTGCGACTTTCAGAAGAAATTCCGGCCCACACAAGTACAGACCCACCACCGTAGGCTACTTTTTCTTCGATGCATGCTTGCTTGAATCTTTCCCCTGGTCTTCGATACACTCTGTGTCTTCCATCGTGCTTGTAGAGCATAAATTTTGATTCGTCGGAGAACATAACTTTTGACCAATCTTCAATACTCCAATTTACGTGGCTCTGGGCATACCTTAGTCTCGAAATACGATGCCCACGCTCCAGTTTAGGGCCGTTTGCAGGTCTAAGGGGTTTTAAGTTAGATTCAGCAAGCCGACGTCTTACTGTCCATGCACTTGGGTTACTTCCTCCGAGGCGTCGAAACTGATTGGTGAGTTCAGTTCCTGTGAGAAAGCGATTTCGAAGCATGGTGTTCACCAAGTATCGGTCTTCTCGTGCTGTGGTACACCTGGTTCTGCCCGTTCCTGGTCTGCGTAGGTTAGAACCAGTTTCTTCGTAACGTCGGAGAACTCTTTGTACTGTTGACAGCGACACACCGACAGTCCTGGCTGTATCGCGCTGACTCCGGCCGGTTTCCAGCATTGTAAGTATTCTGGTGCATTCTTCAGGCGTAAGCGACATAATTTCAGCTTGATTAATGAATATAGAGCACTATCAACATGGTTTATGTACCCACATAAATGACAGATTACAAACAAAAGCAACACCAAATGCTGTAATTTCGTAGTTCCATCTTCGAAAGTGGCCCTTTTTCAAATTTGATTTTTTTATGATATAACTTTACAATAACTAAGAAGTTTTAATACCTTCATTTAAGGAGTATTACATTGTCTATTAAATACAATTTATTGCATTAACCTAGCATTTTTAGTTTCCGAGATTTTTAGGATTCTTTAAGTGACCCGGATTCATTGCTCTCGAGTGTACAATGAAATGTACTGGTTTAATCTTACAAAATGATGTATCCCTGCGAGTGCCATAATGAACTAACCAAACATGGTATCCACCGAACTTGACAGTAACATGTATGCGTGTAAAGAGCAATAATTATGTAGCTCAATACATTTTTTTTTTATCTACTGAGAATGTCAACTTTAAAATAAAATAATTTTATAGCATGCATAGCATGTATAGCAATCAATACAATCATGTTACTGTCAAATTCGATGGATTCCATGTTTGTCACAATCTTTGGTTAGTTCATTATGGCACTCGCAGATATACATCATTTTGTAGGATTAAACTAGTACATTTCATTGTAGTTGACTGTACAAACATGATGATTTTCAAAGGATCACCTTTCGTTCATAAGCCCTTAACATAAGAAGATAGTTTCCTAAATCTATGGAGATTAATAAAATTACTGGGTGACTCCAAAATACAATAAAATAACTACGGCTGTAATATTTTAATTCCAAACTGATACACAATATAAATAAAACGTTTCACGAGACGATTCAACTTATTACTGAATAATTAAACTCTTAAGACTGTCAAGTTTCACGAAATCTTTGATTTCATTTCGTTTCTTGAACGGAACAAATTTTAATATGAATAGTCTGTAAACAATATATATAACTCTATGCTGTAAACGATTTATTCTTAGAAACTTTCCTTCTATAGCCCTGAATACTCCTTCATACTGTAAATCTTTTGAAGTAGTTGTCGTTCTATTCAGAATTTCAAATACCTAGATGTCCTCGTAATTTGTTATTCAACTCGACTAAACGAGATGAAGCACATCACAGCTACGTAAAAGATGCTAGAACAGAGATCGTAGTTTTTTTGATTTGCTTCTGGTAATCTAAGCGCACGGCAGTGCGCAGGCCAAGTTCTAGCAACAGGCCGAGCGCATGTCGTACTCTATTTACACGAACCGCTTCGACCCACTTTTGACCCCCCTGTAGCTCAGTGCCTATGGCAAGTACAAAAATAAAATTATACGTACGTATTCATATACTAGTACTAGGGCATTCTACCAAATTTCATAGATGTAGCTTCAGTAGATCCTGAAATATGACCCTGTGAATATAGCTATTTTTGGCACTGACTGACTCACTCACTGACCGGTCATCAAAACCTCTAGGCCACTTTCAATTGTCCTAGCGTTATGAAATTTGGCACACAGATCAGGTGTTATATGTAGATTAAATAAAAATTGAGAAATTTAAGAAATCGGTCAAGTGTGAGTTGGAAAAGGGTTACAAAGTTTGTATGAGACCACAGGATTCCTTGGTCGGATCTTCTTCAAATTTTGCATAAATCATCTCTAACATAATTGATGGAAGATGTGTTTCGTATTTTATAGAAATTCATTCCTGAAAATGGCTATAAAGGGGTTACAATTGTTATCTTCGGGGGGATTTGATTCTAATTTGTATCAATACTTTTTAGTGATGAGAGGACTCTTTTGATTTAATTTACTTTTTATTTTCACACATGTCATGTTTAAAAACTCAATCAGATTTGAGAAAGATGTTGTCAATGTTTTGATTAATGTCAATCAAATACTCTATACATACAAATTATGGAAAAGTCAATACTGCACATTGAATATTGTTATTCATATTTGTGAAATATTTGGATCAAATCCGTCCAGTAGTTTAGAAATCAGCAAGCATTCTAAAGGATGACTTACGCTAGACCGTGCCGGGTCCGAGCCGAGTGTCGGCCGTAGCACGGTCACCGAGCCGGTTGCGTTCACGACTGCTCGGGCGAAGCTAGGTGGCACTGTATTCATGCAACGGGCCGTGGCCGAGCCGAGGCGGGACCGAGTTGTTTCCGAGCGTTTTCCGTAGTTCAGCTGTCACTCAGTTGCCGCTCGGTTTAACGCATAGATTTAGCGCGAAAAATACTAAATTTATGGTTTAACGTGAGTTTGTCCACACAAAATATATATAATATTAATTGACCTTGCTGCGGCCGGCACTCGGCTCGGACCCGGCACGGTGTAGCCTGAGTCATCCTTTTATTCTAAACATAAGCTATATATTAATGTTATGACATTAATATACATTTATATATAATCACACTAAATAACCTTGGGGGTAAGCAGAAGGCTAATAAACTATGTCAATTGGGATTAACATGTTGGATTGATTAAACTGAACATTTTGTACGAATATTATTAAGAAGTATGTAAGCTTTAAACGTGGACTTCATATTATAACGCATGAGTTGGCTTGATCGAAAATCTAATTTCTTATAAAAATATTTATGAATCAGTGATAAAATGAGAATACAATGAGGAGGGGGGAAGGGGGGGTATAAAATAATGTCATGTATACGTAATTCACACTTTAAAGCTTATTAAAGTAAAAATAGGGACGGTTTCTTGAAAAAAAGTATTGAAATCCCACCAAAAACATCCCTGTTGAATAGGAGGCCAAGTTCCTATGGGCTAATTGTTCGCCTAAAAAAGGGTTGAAATCCAATCCAATGCCAAGTTTAGATGCACCTTTAAAATCGATCATAATCATCTTCATCAACAGCCTAATCCACTGGTAAACATTTGCCATTTCCAAGACTCGCCACCACACTCAGACCTCAGCCTTCCAAATCCAGCCACTACCCACTACCGCATTCACGTCAACGGTCCATCTGGCCGAAATTCACTTTACCATACACCCAACTTAAAATATGGTGTAGTTGTGACAATACGTAGGTAACTACTTGGTTAAAAATATCTAAAATAATGATACTTCTAAATTAAAACTTGGCAGGTTATCGTGGAGTACGTAACACTTGATTAATTGTATAATTAAATTTATTATGTATATAATTAAATTAACCTGCCCAGTTCAAATTTAGAAGTATCATTATTTTAGATATTTTTAACCAAGTAGTTACCTACGTATTGTCACAACTACACCATATTTTTGATGATCAAACGAACTTACCAAGTGAAGTTCGATCACAATTATGTGAGCAACTTCATTCGAAGCGATTTATGTTTAACATATTGTAGTTACGCCCCCACGCATCAGCCTTGCACGGTTTTTTAGAGATTTTTCAAATTTTAATACTGGCAACACTAAAAAGAGTGCAAACCCCCTCCTATCCCTACTACCCGGCACCATTTTGTTAACCACCATTTTCGATCATTATGTTTACAGCATAGATAATTATAAAATAAAATTATTGTAACATTTTGCCATAAGTCGGGTAGGGTAACGTCATGAAGTACGTCAATATTTTCAAATGTTGAGGGTGGGTTGTGATAAATCGCTTCGAATGAAGTTGCTCACATAATTGTGATCGAACTTCACTTGGTAAGTTCGTTTGATCATCAATTATATTTCGCAACTTCATTCTTCGCGATTTATGTTTAACATATTGTAGGATGTTCAGAGCACAAAATGTGAAATAGTTTTTATGGTATACATTGAAAGTAGGTACTACGAAATGATATGATGATGATAAGTAGGTATATGAGGTAATGACAGCAAAAAATACACAGGGATCTTTTTAATTATTATTTATTTATAGGTATTAAGTAAATATATAATCATACATCACTTTTCTTTCACAGGTTATCTCTTATCTATATTTTTCTTTTACAGAGTTTTTGTCGACGAGAGTATCACCCTAGCGAACTGATTACAATCATTTACTACTTCTTTATTATAAAATTTGGCGAAAGTACCAGAAGATTCACTCCACCCTGCTGTTTTTCGGATGACGTCCAAACTTACACCTAATCTATTGGCTGTTGAGGTGGCTGAATGCCTAGTGCTATGGGCAGTAAATATTGATGTGTTAATGCCACTATTGTGAAGTGTATCTTTAATCCAGTGACTCAATGTTTGTGAAGATACTTTTGAATGTGGTTTTTTGTAACTAATAAATAAAGTGTGGTTATTGGGAGAGCGAAGTGAGTTGGTTATTTCTATAGGTATATGTTTGTACACACCTAGCTGGGCAAACTGCTGGATTTTCATTGAAATAAGGAAGTCTTAAAAGCGGTTGCGGAGTATTTGGCCGAGAGGTCTTTATTAAATCAGGTATTTTAATAATAATCTCAGAACTACTTCTACAGTCTATGTTTTGTAATTGAATCAACGAAAAGGTTTGTACTCGGTGTGCGGTAGCTAAAGCCAATAGAGTGAGTGTCTTTTTGGAAAGCGTTTCTAGATTAAGACCTTCATTTGGCCATTTTTGACCCAGGTAGTCCAAAACAATGCTAGGATCCCACATTAAATTGTATTTTGGAGTGGTAGGTCTTTAAAAACCCCTTTCATAAAACGCTTGACTTTTTCGTCGTCAAGAGTTTTTCCCAGTAACAGTGATAACGCAGATTTATAATTATTAATAGTGCCATACTTGGCACCAGAATCAAATACCTCGGTCAAAAAATTTATAACAATATTGACAGACGAATTTTCATAATCATATCCATTGTTTTTGTTTATACCACCATTATATTGTTTGTAAGTATTTTCACATAATGAAGAAAGCATTACCTCTACAGATCTTGGGGTCTATGACTTTTTTAGTAATGCTTTCCTGATAATCTGGCGGCAACTAGTGACAGAGTCTTGTGAAGACTGTGGCTCATTCTGAAAGGAGATTTCAACAAATGAATATTTGGATCAAAATATATGGAATCTGTTACAACTAGTTTCTTAAACAGCGGGAACCAAGGTTGTGTTGGCCAATTTGGAACCACAACAATGCCTTCCGCCCGATCACGTATTATCTTTTGAAGCATCTTTAAAATCAAAGCAAACGGCGGGAAGGCGTAAAAATGTAATTTTTTCCAGCATATTGTAAAGGCATCTATTTTCCAAGCATCAGGGTCATTTTTCCACGTAACATATTTGAGACATTTAGCGTTACTTCTACTAGCAAATAAATCTACTTCTGGTTTACCAAGTATTTGTTTTATTTCATTATAAGCATAATTTCCTAATTCCCATTTAGTGTCACAAAATTTTTTACGGGATAATTCATCAGCATGAATGTTTTCCTTCGTGTTTATGTATGAAGCGAAAACCATTATCTTACGATTTTCGCACCACTGCCATATCTCTCTTGTAACAAAGTTTAAATGTTCAAATTGTACACTACCCATTCTATTAATGCAGGATATAGCCGTGGTGTTATCAATACGTAAGAGTATTTCGCAATCATGCATATCATGAGCGAAGATCTTTAAACCGAACAATGCTGCTTTTAACTCCAATTCATTAATGTGACACACTGTTTCTGCATGCTTCCAATACCCGTGGGCTTCTTTCCCATTGTTGAAAGCACCCCACCCCGTAGTGGAAGCGTCGGTAAAAATTTCAGTTTTAAATTCATTAAACCTAAAAGGGTTAGAATTACGACCTACATGTCGAGTCCACCAATCTAAATCAGAATGCAGGTGTTTTGGCATTGCTATAACGGAATTATAACTAGGGTTATCCAATAAACATAAATATTTGTGTCGTTCCAGCGTTTTTGTATATAACCAGGAATATTGTAATGCTGGACATGCCGAGGTAAGAAGACCTAATAGTTTTGCATAATCACGTAATTTGCATTTTTTAACTTTCAAAAAGAAATTGATACTATCTATTATTTTATTTATTTTTGTAGTGGGTAATTTTAACTGCATATGTTTTGAATCAAAAATAAATCCTAAAAATTTGCAACTAGTGTTAGGAATCATGCTGCTCTTTTCATAATTTATTAGAAACCCTAGTTTTTCAAGTGTGAATGTAGTAAAATTAACATTTTGTTTACATTCTTCATATGTTTTACCAATGCAAAGAGTGTCGTCTAAATAACAACAAGATAGGTATCCCTCACGTCTCAAGTATTCGTAGACTGGTTTCAAAATTTTCGTAAACACATACGGCGAACAGGATAAACCAAAAGGAAGGCAGTTAAATTGGTACAAAGTATTGTCTAACATAAACCGAAGATATATTCTATGGGGTTCATAAATAGGGATCAAATAATAGGCATCTTTTAAATCAATAGTGGACATGTAGCAGTCGTGAGTAACTAGTTCGGAAGCTGTACGGTAATCTTCCATTTTAAAATGGGTTGTTTTTACAAATTTGTTTAAACTTTTTAGATTTAATATAAATCTTGAACTACCGTCAGGTTTAGGTATTAAAAATACACTAGATATGAATTCATCGGGGTGGTGACTGCATACTGAAATTGCATTTATTTCTAATAACTTTTTAATCGACATGTTATAATCAAGTTTCTCCTGCTTAGATTTGGAACGGACTGAGGGAGGATCATAGCAAATTGGGGGAGATATAAATGGTATTTTGTAACCCCGTGTCCATGATATCACAACGGGATCATCGGTAATGTCATTCCAGGATTGAGTGAAGTGCTGTAGGCGGCCAGCGTAGCTTACCTCATGTGCTAGCGTTTCCGCGGGTACTTCCGCGGGGGAGAGCGCTCGCGCACCGGAACGCGGTGGCGGTTGTTGTACCGGGTCGATGCCGGTGGCGCGGGCGCGGGCCGCGCTGCTTGCCGAGGCCGCCCCGTATCCGACTTGCTGGAATTCGTAGTCTTCTGATACGGGGTGTTGGAGTTTAAATTGCCTGATCTATATTTATTTTTGATTGTGAAGTTTGCTTTATTAAATGTTTTTTGTGAATTTTTTAATGAGTTTCCTGATTTTTGTACCGCCTGTGCAACTTTCAATTTGTCAGATACATTTTCGCCAAATAAATAATTATCTCTTTCAGTATCAATCAAAGTTTCCTTTAGATTAGTATTTATAGATGCAATTACAAAATTTCGCCTCAACTTTGTCTCTGCAAAATGAGAATCGCAGAGGATACGACATGCGTCGCTGATGGGTTTCAGCACGTCAGATGCTGCAGATTTTTGCTTTATTAGTATGTCGGTGGCTTGCCCAAGGGCTGATAGTGCTAAAGCTAATTGTTTCTGCCTAAGCAGTAAGGATGTGTCTCTTCTTACAAGAGCCTCGGACAATGTCTGATGCGACGTCCCCGGCGTTGGTGATGCATCCCGCTGTGACCGTTGTGGCGACGTGTCTCGACGTGAAGCACGTGAATTGGTGTCCGACGAAGCTGGCCCGTTCTCCTCTGTATCAAACCGAGAAAAAGCGTTCATTAGAACGTGTATTTCTATTTTGGTTATATGAAGCTAAATTTTTTAGCGCATTTTCGTAACAGAGATAACCCAGGATAGTTTCTCGCATTACATAGCCATTTTTGATGATTGATTACGACAGAGACTACCCAGGATAGTAGCTCGCATCGTTTTTTTAATTTTACCTCCATCTGTAAAATATTATTAATATTTTAATGTACACTTACCGCTGTTTTCACTATCTGAAGAGTCTATAACTCTTACGCGGCGACGGCGCTTTTCTAAAAGTCTGCGTTCCAGTTTTCTTATTTTATTTTTTATGTACTCAGTGTCCTCGTGGCTTCTTCGTTTCCTCTCCATGGTATTGAGTGACGTGCGAAGGCTTGAGCACGGAACCGTTGAAATGATCGAAAATGGTGGTTAACAAAATGGTGCCGGGTAGTAGGGATAGGAGGGGGTTTGCACTCTTTTTAGTGTTGCCAGTATTAAAATTTGAAAAATCTCTAAAAAACCGTGCAAGGCTGATGCGTGGGGGCGTAACTACAATATGTTAAACATAAATCGCGAAGAATGAAGTTGCGAAATATAATAAGTTGGGTGTATGGTAAAGTGAACTTCGGCCAGATGGACCGTTGACGTGAATGCGGTGTGGGTAGTGGCTGGATTTGGAAGGCTGAGGTCTGAGTGTGGTGGCGAGTCTTGGAAATGGCAAATGTTTACCAGTGGATTAGGCTGTTGATGAAGATGATTATGACCGATTTTATCTAAACTTGGCATTGGATTGGATTTCAACCCTTTTTTAGGCGAACAATTAGCCCATAGGAACTTGGCCTCCTATTCAACAGGGATGTTTTTGGTGGGATTAAAATATTCAGACAAGATTTTCGTCTGAACTCAACGTCAAGTAAATTTATGACACAATAAAAAACTGATTCTACTAACTGTACTTTTAGGGCTTTTTTTAACACAAATGTGACAGAGAATCTACCTAGAGGCGTCGCAAATAAACGCATAGTATTTTTTTTGTCTTGGTGCAGTTTTGATTTACATAGAAACAGTTGACGTGCATGAAATTGTTCACAGATCAGCGTCGCAAATAAACGCATCGTATTTTTGTTTCGTTTTCGTTCACAGATCAATCAAGACTTCAAGAGGGGTCTTAGAAGGTTTTTAAAAGGTCGGCAGCGCGAGTGTGGCGCCACTGGTGTTGCAAACGTTCATGGGCTGCGGTGACCACCGGTCCTTCTGGTGGGCCGTATGCTTGTCTGCCACCTTAGTGGTATAAAAAAAAAGACATCAATAAAGCACTGGTCAGATAGGTTGGTAGAGGATTTTCTTACTAAATTTCCTTCTGTTCGCCATCAACTCATCCTTTGGTCAAAGAGGTGTCTTGGATCCCCACGCAGTAACATAGGTTCTTGTAATATTATAAGATACATACATACGTATAGCCACGTCTTTATCTTCAAAAGGGGTAGGCGGAAGCAACTAGTCTAGCCTGGTCAGCAGCACGATACAAATATAAGGCCAATCACCCTCCCTAAGGACACTTACAGTATAGCTGGTCCATGCCCTTAAAGATGCGCAGCGAGCTGCGATAAAATCCGGAACGATGCTATCCGTCAGAGAACCAAAGTGGTCGACATAGCTCGCATAGTATGCACTTTGAAGTGGCAGTGGGCTGGCCACATCTGTAGGAGAACCGATAGTCGGTGGAGCAAACGAGTTCTGGAGTGGAGTAAGCGACTTGACGTGGGTTTGGATAACCCCTGATGGCTGATTTGATTGATTGATTGGCCCTCCCAAAATGACTACATCCTACAACTGGTCAAATGCCACCTATGGACTCAATCTGACTTGATGAGGTAATATTTCCTCTCTCATACCTCATCACATAGACCTTACAAAACCAGCCAGAAACTACGCTGAACAGTTATTGTTATCATACACTTTACAATCCCTATTACCATCGGTACGAGAATAATTGAATTGTCCTCCGTTCTGAAACTGTCTCTCAGAATATGTCGACACATACCCTGATATACGTAATACCGCCGTCATATTATCAGAATTAGTTGGTCGTTATTACCCGTCACTATGGGGATATCGTACTCTCAAGTTTTATGACAAGGGTCTGAACATTAGTATAGAGAGAGTCTGTCTCGGCGGAATAGTGATAGTGTATTATCTGCCATTGTTGCACTACACCACATTGACCGAATCTATATATATATTAATATTTTATGTGGACAATCTCACACAACATTATCTAGGCCAAATTAAGCTAATATAAGCTTGTGCTATGGGATCTAGATGACTGATAGACATACATAATACATACATACACTTATTATACATAGAAAACACCCAAACTCGGAAAAAAACATTTGTGAATCACACAAACATTTGGATCGACCCAGGAATCGAACCCAGGATCTCTGTCGGCGCACGAGCGCCACACTAGGACGAGACCGGAGGCGGAGAGGGTGCGGGGGGCCCGCACTCGTCTCCGATACCTTTGCGCAGCGACACCGCCCGCGACACTCGCGCCTACAATATTGTATTTCTTTTTATTACGAATTAGACCGATTATTTATACAGTCCACTCTTTAATTTCTAACATCGAAGGTCTCCAACAGTTTGGTCCTATAGTTTCGCTTGTGGAACTCACCGGAATAACAAGGAATACGAATAATAACGCAAGTGATCGGCGTTGGTGGACTTTGACCGGCACGAATATACCTACTTATTACATCAAGAATATTCGCTTAGCCAATTTGAAGCTGCATGCAAGTGGATCTTCAAGACAAGAAACCTGCATAAGGGAAGGATTCAGTAACTGAGTGAGTTCGTTCCGATCAGGCTTCCTTTTTTTTCTTACCTACCAAATACCTATCCACGTACCTACAAATTTCAATTGTAACTTCTAATTTTTTTTCAATCTGCTTTTTCGCCTCAATTTAATCATAATACCTAAGTGCCATTCCTTTGCCGTTTAGTGAAAATAAATTTGCTTTTCGATAAAATTTACTGCACTACGCTAACGCACAGCTGATCGACGACGTTAGCCGGCCGGTGCATCTTCATTCAAGGTCGCTAACTGCATTCCAATCCTATTGTACTATTACGATCTTGTTTTATTTTTCTGCTAGAATTAATTGCATATTTCCTTTGCATTATTAATCATGCCTGTGCAATACGAGAAATTGGAAAGTTTAAAGAAAAGACGTAGTGGCCTTAAAGCTAAAGTAACTATTTTCACAAATCATCTAAATTCATTAAAAACCGCTTCCGTATTGTCTGACCTGCAACACCTTGGGTTGGAAGGTCGGTATGAGAAATTTCAATTATTGTATGGTGAATTTGACGCTTTACAGACTGAAATCGAGTTACTGCTTGATATGCCCGATGATGAGGTTAAGACACGGATCGAGTTCGAGGATCAGTACTACTCTGCTGTGGCGCTGGCACGGAGTTTTCTCGCGGCAAAGCCGAGTTCAGAGGAGACACCAGGTAAGGCACACACAAATGTACGTCTACCGAAAATTGATTTGCCTCATTTTGACGGCAGCGTTCAGGGTTGGCTCGAGTTCAAGGATACCTACATTTCTTTAATCCATACAAATAAGTGCAATGACGATATAATGAAATTTCACTATTTACGGTCTTGTTTACGTGGTAGTGCTGCTTTAGTTATTAAAAACATAGATTTTACCAGTGATAACTACATAAATGCTTGGGACTAGTTGTGTCAACGGTATGACAACGATCAATTACTGATACATAATCACGTACAAGCATTATTTAATGTACAGTCATGCACAAAAGAGTCCAGTAAAAGTTTAAGGTACTTGATTGATATTACGAACAAAAATATTAGGGCACTTAAAACATTGAAACAGCCTACTGAACACTGGGACACTTTGATAATTTTTATGATGTCTCAGAAATTAGATAACAGTACTAGTCGTTACTGGGAGGAACACCGTAACACGTTATCCCAACTCCCAACATTAACTCAGTTTATTAAATTTATAGAAAGCCAAATTACCTTGTTAGAAAAATTAGAAGAAAATAATAAAATCAACCTTAAGTCTAGATCTACAGAAAATAATTCTAATCAAAATATAAAATCAAAAAGTTTTACTGTGGCATCTAATCCAAATAAATCCATAGGTTCTTCTTATAACTGTCCATTATGCTCTGAGAATCACTTGCTTCACAATTGTGAATCTTTCAGATCCTTGCCGATTGAGGCTCGCTTAGAAAAAGTAAAACATTTGAAACTTTGTCTAAATTGTTTACGTTCAGGCCATACTGAGAAGACTTGCAGGCTATCGCACTGTAAACGCTGTAAGTCACGTCACAACACAAGTCTTCACCAAGAACCTGAACTTAAACTTTCATCTATCAATCCCATGCCTAATAGTGAGAACGTTGTGCTTTCCACCAATTTGGAACATAACTATTCAAATTCTGTTGTATTACTTTCCACAGCTCTGGTGAAAGTGCATGGTGCTGACTGCACTAAGCACTCCGCTCGCATCTTACTGGACAACGGTAGTACAGCTAACTTTGTTACACAAGCTTTATCGTCAAAGCTTGGGTTGCCTATACACGGTGCTGGCTCCACAACGGTAACAGGTATCAACAATCAGACCTCTTATAGTACACAGTCTTGTAATCTCACGCTTGAGTCTTATTACGGTGACTATACGGTTGACTTAGATTGCCTTATATTGCCTGAAATATCTAAGATGCTGCCATCACGGTTCATCAATAAAAAACAGATCCCTCTTCCATCGGGATTACAACTAGCTGACCCTACCTTCAATATTCCGTCAGTCATTGACATCTTAGTTGGGGCTGAAAAGTTCTGGGACATTCTAGAACATAGTACTATCGACTTAGGCAAAAATCTACCTAAGCTTCATGAGACTAAGTTAGGTTGGATTGTGTCTGGTCACGTCTCACTTCTATCCCGTCGTCACATTTCATCCCACTTTTGCCATCTGGTAAAAGAGGAAATGAATATTGACCGATTTTGGGAACTCGATTCAGTACCAACTAAACATTCTTATACAAAAGAAGAAAATGCCTGTGAACAGCATTTCAAAGAAACTACTTACCGTACCGACAATGGGCGTTACGTGGTCACGATGCCTCTTAAAAAAGCTCCCCAAGTGTTGGGTGACTCTCTTCAAATGGCAATAAGTCGCTTCCTATCTCTTGAACGACGCTTTCAGCGTGACTCACTCTTCAAACAGCGCTACCTAGATTTCATGCGGGAATATGAACAGTTAGGCCATATGACTGAACAAGGTACAGTTTCTCAGTTCACAAAAGCTTCCAACCATAAGGTTCATTACTTCTTACCCCACCACGGAATTACCCGTGAATTGAGTGTAAGTACTAAACAAAGAACTGTATTTGACGCTTCTGCACCTTCCACTACAGGCGTCTCGTTAAATGCCATTCAAATGGTAGGCCCTGTGGTCCAAGACGACCTATACTCCATTCTATTGCGCTTTCGTCAACATAAGTACGCGATATCAGGCGATATCGAAAAAATGTATAGGGCCATAGATATCAATCCTTCACAAAGGCCATTACAATGTATTGTTTTTCGTTACAACCCAAAAGAACCTCTTAAAGTTTACTTTCTTAATACGGTGACCTATGGCCAAGCCTGCTCACCATACTTAGCTACAAAATGTCTTAGCGATCTATCCTCCACATCATCTGACCATGACGTTAAGCGTGCCATCCTACACGACTTCTATGTGGATGATTATCTTGGGGGATCAGACACAATACCTAATACAATCAAGCTATGTCGAGGTGTCATTGATAAGCTCTCATCTGCTAAATTTTGTTTGCGAAAGTTTAAATCCAATGATATAAGTATTTTAAGAGAAATAACAGACAATACTGATATACATACTTCAAATAATTTATTAGATTTTAATAGCGATAACGTTAATGCTCCATCCAAAACACTAGGTGTTCATTGGCTATGTAGTTCTGACTCACTTTCATTTTCTATAAATATAGACAAAAATTTCAAAAAGATTACGAAACGTCACATTCTATCAGTCATAAGCCAAATTTTTGACCCTCTAGGCCTAGTAGGACCCTGTGTCGTTGAGGTCAAAATAATTATGCAACGACTTTGGTCAGATAAATATGATTGGGATGATGAGGTTTCTAGCGAGGTAAAGGAGCTTTGGTCTTCATTTGTAGCCACTTTACCTGCCCTCAACCAGCTAAAGGTACCTAGATTTATATCATGCAGTGACTCCATAAGCAACGAAATTCACGTATTTTGCGACGCTTCAGAAAAAGCTTATGGGGCGTGTCTATACATTCGTTCAGTTGATGAGTCAGGAACTATTTCTGTTAAACTTTTAACTTCTAAAAATCGCATAGCCCCAATTAAGCCTACTACAATACCGAGACTCGAACTGTGCGGTGCGTTACTAGCTACAAGACTGTGTACTAAGGTTCGTGACTCTCTTACAATGCGAATAGATAAAATTTACATGTGGTGCGACTCCACTATAGTACTTTCATGGCTGTCAGCAACTTCAAACTAACTGAAACCTTTCGTACGTAACAGAGTCAATGAAATTCAGGAGTCTACTGTTAACTGTGTGTGGAGCTACGTGCCGACCAAGGAAAACCCGGCTGATCTTGTTTCGCGTGGGCTGAAGGCTGATGCTATCAGCACCAGTTTATTGTGGTGGTCTGGCCCTACTTATGTGTTAAAATCAGAAGATGATTGGCCACAAATACCGAACTATGTTGCGAAACAGGATCTGCCTGAAGTAGTATGCCATGTAGTTGATAGTAGCGAGCTTAGTAGTAGTTCTATCATACAATACCTCATTACTAAGTATTCTAATTTTAATCGCTTAATTAGAGTAGTCGCATACGTACTTAGAGCTATTAACAATTTGAAACATAAACAAAGTAGACGTAGTAGCTTTTTATCATCAGATGAGTTAAAAAGCTCTTTAGATTATATCTTACATGTAGCTCAACTCCAAATGTTCCCAGAGGAGTACTCTTTATTGAAATCGGGTAAGTCTCTGCCACGAGGTAACCGCCTTATTTCGTTAACTCCGTTCCTGGATCAGAATGACATTTTACGCGTAGGTGGTAGACTTAGCAACTCCCCCTATGACTACGACATAATACATCCCATACTACTTTGTAGTAAACATACATTAACTAAATTACTATTTCAGTTCAATCATTATAAGCTTTTACATGCAGGCCCGCAGCTTTTATTAGCGACTATACGCCAGCGGTACTGGCCTCTAGGTGGCAGAAACTTATCCAAACTTACAGTCAAGAAGTGTTTGAAATGCTTCAGATATAGGGCTGAAAACGTTCAACCTATTATGGGACAATTACCGGCAGCTCGAACAGACCTTCAGTTTCCCTTCTTGAATTGTAGTGTCGACTACGCTGGGCCAATTTTGATCGCTGACCGCAAAGGACGCGGTTGTAGACTAATTAAGACGTACCTGTGCATTTTTGTGTGCCTTGCTGTTAAAGCTATTCACATTGAACTCGTTCCAGCCTTAACCGCAGAGGCGTATATGGCAGCCTTCAAAAGGTTTGCGTCCCGTCGAGGCAAACCTCGCAGTGTGTGGTCCGATAATGGAACAAATTTCGTTGGGGCTTCCAACGAAATCAACGATTTCCTTTCTAATTCAAATGTTGTGTCAGACTTAGCGGAAGAAGGTATCGTATTCCATTTCACTCCTGCCTACTCCCCTCACTTTAACGGGATTGCAGAGGCAGCCGTTAAAAGTACGAAAACTTTACTTAAGAAAGTTCTTTCACTAACCCATTTGACATACGAAGAAATGGCTACTTGTTTGTGTCAAATTGAGGCTATTCTCAATTCTCGACCCCTTACCCCAGCTTCCTCTGATCCCTTAGAT
This sequence comes from Miltochrista miniata, assembly GCA_933228765.1. NCBI lineage: Eukaryota > Metazoa > Arthropoda > Insecta > Lepidoptera > Erebidae > Miltochrista > Miltochrista miniata. The sequence continues at coordinate 11,449,802 of OW121765.1, forward strand.
TTGACTGCCCTTACACCTGCTCACTTCTTGATCGGACGAACGCTCATGTCTGTTCCTCACCCTCAGGTCACTAGTGGCGACATCACTCACCTGCAACGCTACCAGCGCATAGAACTTCTCCGGCAGCACTTCTGGAAGCGCTTTACTAATGAGTATATTTGTATACTACAGCAGAAGACAAAGTGGCCGACGTCTACGGGTACTCTACAAACAGGGTCACTAGTGCTTGTGAAGGACAAAGCACTGCCCGCTCTGCTGTGGCCGTTGGGTCGCATTGTTAAGGTGCACGAAGGCAGAGATGGCGTCACACGTGTTGTAGAGGTAAAGATGAAGACTGGAACCGTGGTAAGAGGCTTTAACAATATTTGTCCTCTACCACTTAATTGAAGCACCAGAGTACTTCAACCGGGGCAGCATGTCGGCGCACGAGCGCCACACTAGGACGAGACCGGAGGCGGAGAGGGTGCGGGGGGCCCGCACTCGTCTCCGATACCTTTGCGCAGCGACACCGCCCGCGACACTCGCGCCTACAATATTGTATTTCTTTTTATTACGAATTAGACCGATTATTTATACAGTCCACTCTTTAATTTCTAACATCGAAGGTCTCCAACAACCTCCACAGCGCCGCAGGCGGTATCTCTACCTACTACGCCACAGAGGCAGTCGATATATTTGTGTGATCTGTAGTGTTTGTTTTGAAGTTTGGATGTTTTCTATGTACGATGAGCTGATAGCAGTTAACTGCTGTACGTAGGCCTCCCAGTTTACGCCAGAAGGCACGGTCCTGCGCCTTCCGCATCCAGTCGCTGACTGCGATATTTTCTAGGTTGTCGGTCCATCTGGCGGGTAGACGTCCTACACTACGTTTGCAGAGTCGCGGTCCTCACTCCAGAACTCGTTTGCTCTATAGGCCAGGTTGCATGTATGATATGTGTGATATTTAGAAATTAAGTTGAGAGTTGGTGGCCCAGTTGCCAAGGGGCCTCTTGCAATATTATTGATATGAGCTCATTTCTATGCTCATTTCATTGATAAAGGAATAACGTACCAGAACTTCAAATAACTCATTTACGTACAGGATAACAAGTGTATCAAATCTTTATACAATAACAAAGTACTAACCCATGGACTTTGATTGAAGCCTTGAGCAGAAATCGTAAATAATATTTACAGAAAAAGACTGTTGTTTACAGAATTTCCTCACAACATACGTTTTGCACAATAATTTATGTGCACCTTGACACGCTGCGCACAACTATATCGGAAAATATGAGCCACTGATCTAACATTGGAATAATATGAATCTAAAAAAGTGTGTACATAATGTCTCTTATTATAAGATGTGAAGTTACAACTGTTATAATTTTTCATTCGTCACAAGTCAACTATTACTACTTTGAAAAAAATTTGCAGGAATTTGCCTGAAAATTAAGAACTTGCTTCACTAGGCCGTGTATTCAAATATTAAATGTTCTTGGATTTTTGTTCTACTGCTAGTGGCCTAGTAGTGGATTTGCGATAGAATCAAGATGTTGTTACCATCTTTAAGTAAGAAATTCGTGAATAAACAGAGCTCGCCAAGTTGCTTGCTTGACTGGACATTTAAAACTATTAGATACCTTTTGGAGCGGGAGAGTACTCTCCCACCTGAGTTCCGCATTTTGTGACCGGTTAGCTGAGCACCGTCCTTACAGAAGTTTCACGCACGCCACACGCCCGAAGAAGCGGGATAGCGCCCGAACTAGGGTGAGGCCGCAGTGGTAGCCGTAGGTCTGTTGGGAGTCCTGGGGACATCCTTTCGAGGGCATACCCGGGGCTCCCTATCGATGGCTGTTGTGGTTTTTAGTCTAACTTAACTTTGTAAAGATGCTTGTTACTCAATCACGACCTAACGGCTGCACGGATCTGGCTGAATGGGTACAGGGGATTGATTGTAGTCTGACATAATACATACAATAGTAGGCTACTTTTTAGGAGGAGGAATTATTTCCCAGGAGAAGCGGGAATGGCCACCCAACTCTAACCGTAATAGACGAAGCCGCGAGCATCGTCTATTACGAAATAAAATTTTGACTTAGACTTTAGTAAGGATTCCTCTCCATTTTAGTAGAATTCTTTTCATCCCGGAAATAAGTTCCCATACGAAGCGGGAATAGCCACCGCACTCTAACCGTAGACGAAGCTGCGAGTATTGTCTATAACGAAATAAAATTTTGTAAGGATTTCTCTCCATTTTCGTAGAATTTTCTCCAACACAGATAATATTGAACGGTTTCTCAGTAGCAAAGTGAACAGTGGCATTATCTCGCTCCACGTCTCGCCGTCCCATTATTCAAGTTGCCACGTTGGCAGCTTGTAACATAACGTCCGATGTACACGTAGGTAACAATTTTATTTATGTAACTTTATGTTACAGTAAAATTGTATGAGACACAGTGTGTCTAGTCAAGCAGAAAGGGACAAGATTAGTGGATAAGTTATTGTATACCTACTAGCGCACGTCACGCGTGTCAACCGCGTAGTTCCCGTTCCCGTGGGAATACGGGAATAAAATATAGCCTATGTTACCCGTGAATAGTATAGCTTACCAAAGGAGAAAAAAAATTCAAGTTAGTTCTATAGTTTCGAAGCCAATTCGAGGCAAACAAACAAAAACAATGAAATCTTTCCACTTTATATTATTAGTATGTACAACAGTTGTATATTTTTGTATACTGAAATATATAACGAAGAGAAGAGAAGTTTAGACATACCTACCTAATAGAGGTGCTACTGAGATTTTTGGGGACCAATTACCGTGGTCCAAGTCAGTAAATAAGGAAGCAGAGTACCAGTTGCAGAGTGACAGCTCGCTCACGTCACGCTGTCGCCTAGGACCTGCTTCTGTAAAGACGGTGAGCGGCAGATTCACCGTTCTCAGGCCCTCCAAAGTTATTTTTTAGAATAGGCTTAGGTCCAGAAGTGCACAACGATAAGTTAACAATAGGTAATAAATAAATATTCACGGACATTTCACACAACGCTATCTGATCCCAAAGTAAGCTAGGAATAACCTGCTTGTGTTATGGGTATCAGACCACGGATATTAATACTTATACACTTGAATAGGTGATTTAACACTGTGGAAAAACTCATTATAATATTTATTAACGTTATCAATTCTAGTAGCTGATACTTTACTATTAATATTTTTTCCTTTATTTACATCTCACTGAACACTGTGAAAAAACTACTCATTATAATATTTGTTAACGTTATCAGTTAGCTGATACTTACTTCTGACCTCTGTGAGTGAAAATATAAATTATTCTATGATTTACAAACATTTTTCTAACATACAAACATACTAAATATCTAAAACATCAAATTGTAAAACCAAACGATTCTCTTCTCAAACTTCAAAGAATACATTTGAAAGCTCTTTATGAAGATTGTAATTTAGTTGTTTCCATCAGCCGTTCATCTACCTATTCGTACTATCTAAACACAATAATCGAAGCGTAAAACAACTTTTTTTACCGTTTATTATTGTTACTTTGAACCCAATGTAATTGATCAACAACACCCATTTTTTAGGGTTCCGTACACAAAAATAGCCCGCCGAGTTTCTTGCCAGTTCTACTCAAGTGGGCCGCGTTTCGAAATGGTGGTACTATTTGCTTTGTATTCATTGACGTGTCGCAAGTACCTATGTATTAGGATTATGCGAAATAAATGTATTTTTGAGTTTCTGTTTGAGTTTGAAAAGACTAAAAACGGAAGGAACTATTACTGAAACTCCGATGTCCGTTCGTCTGTTTTAGAGACAATTCATGATGTACTTCTGTTGCCGCTATAACAACAAATCCTACTACTTAAACATAAAAAAAAAGTAATGTTTAAATGGGGTTCCTATACGCAAACGTAGCTTTTATCCGGCTTTTTTGGACGTAACCATCCGTGCGCGAATTCAAATCGAACTTGGCCGGTTTTTTGAGCTACTTAACATTCAAAACAAACGCGTCAAACATCTTCTGAAACTCATTCAGTATTCTCAGATCGTACACCGAAAATAAACAGACAGTTATTTTTGTAACGTTTAAAGTGAAAATGAACCTGTGGTTCTTGTCATTTTTTAATCTTGTATCGTATATAAAACACAGTTGTTTTGGGAATACTTCTGCTGAAATAATAATTTATATTTCATACAAATATTCCATAAATACCTACCTGCTATTTTTTTACTTTTTCTTCCCGGCGTAATCAGGGAAGATGAGCCTTTCGTGTGGACTACGTATTTAGTACGGAGAAGGCCCGCGCTAGAACAAGACAAGCCACCATTTTGAGCCTACCTCTGCCCTACCAGGCTCATGTTTATGGGAGGAAGAGATCAGACTGGGGTCTATGTTGCCCACTGCGTCTTCTGCGATACGGAAGAGAACATCAAAGAAGTTGCTCTCCCGTTATATTACAACTACAAGCCCCATCATAATGAGGGAATAACTCTGTAACAAGGGAAAAGATGGACACGACTTGGTACACGTGGGGTAGGACAACCCCCCGCCCGTTTAACCAACGGCCTGAAGAAGGTGGCAGGGAGTGACTGGAGGCGGAAGGCGCAAGATCGGGTATTGTGGCGTAATTTGGGAGAGGCCCACGTCCTACCACCAAGTCGCACCAAGACCTTCGAGAGTTAGACAGGATACCAGAAGGTAACCTCGTTTGGTTGATGAGAAGATCAACATAAGACCCCGGTACAAGCATCCCGTTGGGGTTTGAGAAGTAAGAAAGTAATAACTCCCGACTTCGGGAAAAATATAAATAAAAATGAAAGTTGAAGCAAGTGAGGTGTGTATGGACCGTGCCGTGTGGCGCTCGGTTCTTTCTGCCTACCCCGCAAAGGATTTGGCGTGAAGATAGTTTAGTATAGTATAGTATAAATACAAATTATGATAACTATGTATTTCTAGCAGCTCACAGCGAACCCCACAAAGGTTACAAGCACTGGTAGGATTTGGTTTCAGCGGGAAACACGTTAAACTGAAGATAACTTGGAACTTTATATTTTTATTCTAAAGTGAATAAATCATGTATGTGTATCTACTACTTACACGACTTAAGGTGCGGTTCCACTCAGGCGGAGCGAAGACGAGCTGTGCCGCGATTCACCAATCACATGGCTTACGCGGTGCGGAGCGGAGAAGAGATGTGGATTTAAGCCATGTGATTGGTGAATCGCGGCACAGCTCCTCTCCGCTCCGCCTAAGTGGAACCGCACCTTTATGGTCCTTTTCGCATAATGACGACAGACACATGAAGATGACAAGTGTACTCTTGACCACGGCTCGATATTGCAATACAGCCAAAACGATAAAACGGAGCAAAATATGTGCTAACCCGCGAAAAAGACCCGAAAATCATTATACAGTGTCGTCAAATCACCCGGCAAAGAGATGAAAGTAATTTCATCTTTTTGTCTCTCTCTTTTTTTTCACAACGACAGAAATTATAACATCCTGTTTAAAAAAATAATAACGTAATAAATACGAGTTTGATAGTAGCTAGATTAGGCAGGCTGACATGAAAGCGTCTTTTGATAGGTGTAATTACTGTCCTGTTCCACGGTTAGTCCCTCAAGGGAGACATGTGTTTGATATGATAAGGTTCATACACAAAGTATCACCACAACTTCACATTACACAAAACGAATTATTTCAAGTGCTAAACAATATCACTAGTGATATAATTTTTTTATGCCTAAAGTGCAGACAAGCATTACTGTCCATCGGTTTAAAAGACGTCACCGTAGCCGATTGATATTTGAAACATCAGCGAAATTAATAGCTTATTAATATTCTCCCGTGTGGCGACGGGAAATAGTACAAAATTTCGCCACCCCAATTCATCCCGAGGGTGTCGTATGAGACGACTAATGGAACACTTTCGCAAAATGTAACCCGGTTATCAGTACCTACAATGACAATCGTTAAGTCAAGTTGAAGGCCATATGGGCAGCTTGAAAAATGTCAACTGTGTGGGCTGTCACAACCTGCGCCTGTCCAATTCAATACGGCAATAGGCTCACAACCTATTACATGGAACATAAAATTTCCGTTTTCATCAACTCCGCTGTTCGAGTTATTTCTTCCAACTTCCATCTCTACGCTGACGATTTGCAGCTTTATCGTCATTTTACGTTGAACGAATGTAGAAGCGCCATTGCAGGTATGAATCGCGACCTGAGTGCTATTGGTGAGTGGGCTAGGTCATTTGGACTTCAAATTAACCCTAAAAAGTCTCAGGCGATGGTTATTGGTAGCAGGCAAATGCGATCAGGACTGGATATGGCCTGACTACCGTCTCTCCTGCTTGATGGTGTACCTATTTCGTATACCGAGACGGCTAAAAATCTTGGCGTTATTATGAATGGCAACTTGACCTGGGATGAACACGTCGGGGAGGTTAGCAAAAAGGTGTATTACACATTCCATACCCTCAAATATCTTCAGCCTTTCTTGCCCGTGGACATCAAAATCTCTCTTGCTCAGTCACTAATACAACCAATTATTGACTACGCAGACTCCTGCTACTTGGATGCTACTGAGGAGCTTTTAAATAAACTTGAGCGACTGCAAAATTTATGCATTCCATTTATTTTCAATCTACGCAAGTATGATCATGTCTCAGAATTTCGCAAGAAACTCAAGTGGCTCCCAATCCGACTTCGTAGGAATACTCGAATATTATGTGTTTTGTTTAATATTCTTCACAACCGCCTTTGTCCTTCCTACCTGCGAGAACGTTTTTCTTACATGCGTGGGCCTGACGCTCTTTGTAGGTCACACCTTAAATATCTTCTCACTATTCCTCGCCATAAATCTGAATTCTACTCTTACTCTTTCACTGTTCATGTGGTAAGGCTGTGGAACGCTCTCCCGCCGAAGATACAATCTTGCCAATCTGTCTCACTCTTTAAAAAGAAACTGAAAGAACATTACCTCTCCTCTTTGCCGTAACTATCTGAACTTAAGTATATCTAAATGGGATATGTATGTATGTATGTATGTATGTATGTATATGTGTATACTGTACCTATGTATTTATTATAGTGAACGTATGTATGTGTATGTATGTGCCTATGTTTGTATATATGTATAGTTTAACAATTTATATGTATTTGAGTATGTATACTATTATTTTATTTAGGGTCCTTAACTTGCACACACTTATTAATCTGTATCCTATTTTTAACATCTCCTCTTACGGGCCTACTGGAAGAGATTTCTGTAGAAATAAGTAGGCCCTTGTACAATGCTGTTTTCTTTATTATGTTTTTCTCTTTTTTTGTAATTTGTGTGTACATAAACTAATAAATAAATAAATAAAATAAATAAATAAAACTATAAGGTGAAATGTGACGAAGCGCTCGTGGCCCCGCGGACTCAGTGTTCTGTAAACGATCACTGCAGTAAGCAACATTTACTATGGCCGGATATGGATGGGTGACCACCACGTGGACCACTTTGTGACATTTATTTACGAGCGTTTCCGTGCTTCGGAAGGCACGATAAGCCGTTGGTCCCGGTTGTCAGTAAAATGACAGTCGTTAAGCCAAGTTGAAGGCCTTACGGGCGGCTTGAAAAATTTCAACTGTGTGTCGTCACAACCTGCGCCCGGGTCGGCAGCGCGTGTATAGCGCCTCTGGTGTTGCAAACGTCTATAGGCTACGGTTACCAACCTTCCGGTGGGCCGTAAGCTTGTCTGCCACCTAAGTAGTATAAAAAAAAATGTGGGCGTATACTATGCCTCTGCCTACCCCTTCGGGGTAAAGGCGTGAGTATATGTATGTGTGTAATATTTTCAAGCTGTTGATTGATATAGCAAAGATACATTCTTATTCTTTCTTTTAGAAGTGGATATACAGTTTCTAAAGAAAGAATCGGACAATGAATTCATCAAACGCCAAGTTTAACGTTTGTTAGTAATAAAACAACTGAGGAGTATCGTCTATTCGTATATTACACATTACCTCGTAAACACCAAAATTCTTCGAAACGACCGGAATCGTGCTAATTTCGGATTACAAAATAATTGTAACGCTTATGAACGTAATTACACGATTCGTTGTATTTGAAGTTTGAGAAATGAGTTCATTGTTTGAAAGCTCGAAATAGATGTAGTAAAATTGTAAGCGCGAACAAATTTTTCGTGTTTTATTTTATAAACAACTAGAACAAATATAACGTAAGAACCAAACAAAAAAGTGGGATACCAAAACATTCGTGAATATGATTCATGTTTTGATGTATTAAATCAATGATCAGTGTATCACAGTCTAGGTATTGCTGGAACAAATTTTATTATTTTGGGTAGGTTGACAGCATTGGGTGTGTTGCTCTATGGCTATCCATAGAGCAACGCAACCAACACAACGTGTTTTGGTAGAGGTAAACAGGTTACAAAACACCTCTGTTTATTGAATGAGTATTCCCAGTGCCAACAAGATCAAGGGCTGGGCGACCCTCACACTGTTCCACGCGTCGCCAGCGTGGTTTGTCTTGCAAAAAATATCCATACTAATATTATAAAGCTGAAGAGTTTGTTTGTTTGTTTGTTTGTTTGTTTGTTTGTTTGTTTGTTTGAACGCTAGGATCTCAGGAACTACTGGTTGGATTTCGAAAATTCTTTTACAGTTTGATATTCCATTTATCGAGGATGGCTATAGGCTATATAACATCACGCTAAAACGAATAGGAGCGGAGCAGTAATCAATAATGTTTTGAAAACGGGGAATATTTTTTACCGTCTGAGAGCTTCCGAGGCGTACGCTGCGTAAATGGTTAAAGTTAGATAAAAATTGTGTATTACAAAATTGTTTCTCTTAAAAAGTTCTAAAAAAAAGTCCGCGACAGCATATGTCTATCTTTTAAGGTTCGCTCACAATAACCTAATTTGTCTATCTCTTAAGGTTCGCTCACGATATAATGAAACTGAAGAGTTTGTTTGTGCTAGGATCTCAGAAACTACTGGTTTCATTTCAAAAATTATTTTACAGTTTAATAGTCCGTTTATTGAGACTGGCTAATGGTGATATCACATCACGCTAAGACGAATAGGAGCGACGGAGCAGCCATGAATAATGTTTCGAGAACGGGGATTATTTCTTTCTTATGAGAGCATAATTATAGTAATTTGAGTAAATAGTTAAAGTTACGTAAAAATTGTGTAAAAAAAACTGTTCCTCTTAAAAATTTATAAAAAAAAGTCCATTACTGAATATGCCTATCTTTTAAGGTTCTCTTACAATAACCCTCTTATTAAGTTTTAAAGTATGAGCGACGCGACGGGAGTAACTTGGTTTGCAGTGGCAGCCAGTCAACTGAACGATAAAAACTGGCCAAGTGCGAGCCGGACTCGCACACGATGCGTGGAAGTAACAGCGACGGGAAACATTATATCACTTTAACACCACTTTCCTTCTCGCTCTCATGTGATGCAAACGAAGATATGCGGTTCAGCTCTAATGAATACAAGCGACGCGAGGCGACGGGAATAAGCGCGACGGGGGTAAATGCAAAGGGGGTAAAAGGGAAGCATTATAATACTCGAAATATTAATACCATATCTCTCTCTTTCTCACTCTCATGTGACGCAAACGAAGTTGCGAGGGTCAGCTAGTAAAATTATAAAACAAAAGTACAAGGTGTCGCGTTGCTCTTCGTCTAAAGGATTTTGTTTCGAGTTCTATTCCTCTTCACCATGACCTCAAGTGCTACACTTAGGTACTTACTGAAAGATGTCAACCAGCCTTACCTGGCCTGGTACACCTGCTGACAAGTAGACTTTAGACAGCACGTACCTATACTACTAGCAGGTAGGAGGTAGGAGGTAGGGCTGGTGTTGGCCCTGATGATTTACGTAAGGCCCATCGCACCTTGATCTATTCATTTCATTCAAATTGACACGACGTGTTCGTAATATGAGTATTAGTTTATCATGAATACTAACAAAATGGTTATTATGCCGAGCGTATATTTGAAAACAAACAAATTTCGCGAAATTCAATGAAATTTTGTAAACAATTCAACGTTGTGCATGAATCACAAAGTAGCATTTGGCGCCAAATAACTATGTAGAGCTGCGCCTTGCGCACTGCAACACGTCACGAGCCACAACGCACTCGAAATAAAGAAACATAGATTTACAGTTTCATTTATTTATACCACAAATAAGACTTAAGGGGACTGGTTTAGAAAATGACGAAAACGAGGTGCAAACGAAAGCATTTGTCTGCATAAGTAGACGGAAAATTATAGCCTAAAATAGATTGTTAATCTTAATCTACAAGATGTGTGTCAAAATATGGTTTAGTTGTAAATTATATATTAATTATACATAATGTGATAAACATCATAGAGTCACCCCCAAATGTTTAGATGAATGCATTTTATGACTTCAATTTTTATCGACGCGAAAGAAAAAGATATGCCAACATTATGAAGAAAATATACACCAAATGGTTAATTCGATTTTGAATAAGTATGAGTATTAACTTGTTACAACTAAAATAAGCTATAAAATGCAACATTTCCTAGCCTGAGTCGTTAGGCCTACACACGGCCTTTTATTCAGTTTTAGTGGAGATTACGGACTCGGTGTGCCACCACCTTGCATTTGCCGGTTCCCCCGAATTTTCACTTTGTGTAAATGAAACAGATCATATTTAGGCAGGTCCGACGCTGGACACATAGCTCTTTATTTTTGTTTACATTATAGTAATATAGTGCTACAGATTTATAAAAAAAATACTGTTTGGATGCTGATGCTGCCTGATGGAATAGTAGATTGTTAACCGAGGGTGGAAAGAATCAATTCCCGAGGTATTCCCGGCTATAGTCCGAGACGGAATTGATTCTTTTACCCAAGTTAAACTCTACTTTTCATCAATACATATAATAAAATCGTAACAGGTCGCTGTCTGTACATGGAAGATAAATAAGAAAAAATATTATAGGGGGGCTTTATGAACGCAATAGAACCCAAAACAATGATTTTTAGAATTTTTGTTTGTTTGTCTGTATGTCTGTATGTCTGTATATCTGTTTGTCTGTACGGTTGTGCACGCTAATCTCAGTAACCGCTCAACCGATTGCAATGCGGTTTTTTTTATTGTGTTGAGGTTTGCTCCAGTTAACATTTAGCGTTTGTTTTATGTAAATCGGTTTAGAAATAAAAGAGTTTTAACACTTTTAAGAATCAGATATTTTGAAAATTTTAATTTTAGGGGTTTCTTTGAATGTGAGTGAACCTAAACTGGCGTGTTGGCTTAATCATAAAAGAGCTTAATGATTAAGTCTATTTTAAAACAATTCAGTCCACGCCTTCGGCGCGGACTGAATTGTTTAAAAATAGTCTTAATCATTAAGCTCTTTTATGATTAAGCAAACAGGGCAGTTTCAGACGCTGCTTGATGACTCTGATGAAGAATACCTTTCCTTTCATACACCTTATGTGACGTAAACGAAGTTGCGGGCTCAGCTAGTTTCGAATATGAGCAAAATAAAACTAGTAAAAGTAATAATATTCAAATCAGTAGGTAATATTATTCAAATCATAAAAGATTGTTACCTATTTTTTAAAATTCTCTGTCTTTTTTAAAGTCACAGACAGATAAATAAGTTAAATAACACATAATATGTAATATCCTGCCAATTTATATCGACTTTTTAAATTTTAAATATGGAACTCACCGCGTAATTGTTGCAGCTTATTCCGCTCAAAGAAATTTGCGCTAAGTACACTGGCTGTTTATATAGAAAGTATCATGGCCGTAGATATTTTTTTAATTAGTTTTTTTTTACATTTATCTCTACACAGCTGACAGCAGATCTATTTTTAAAGTTCATTCCGGTCCTTAGGTGGAAAGTAATTTGTATGAGTATTTCCCACTCTAGGGAGGGAAACAGCATTTTCCACCCAATAATCTGACCAAGAAAACACTAGATACACAACGAAAAATACATCACATTATGCACTTTTGCTTTCTCACTTGTACTTTATTCCACTATTTTCAAGATTATTACGTATAACCTAACCGGTTTCGCTTCATAGCATTCTCAAAGGTAACTCAACTGTTCATACACTTATGTTTCTAAACACATTTCATCTCAATCGCTCCAGCCGTTTAGGCGAAAAGCATAACAGACAGACAGAGTTACTTTCGCGTTTATAATATTAGTCGGGATAGTAGGGATTCTACAATAATTTTTTTTCTTTGCATTCAGACATGTAGAATCTACAATTCTCCATGCTATGTTGTGTAGGTAGGTGCCTATTGTGCGGTTAATTGAATTCTGCGCGGCATCGATAAAGCTGTTGAGGACAGTTTTCAGTATGATTGAGAGAATCAATCTTAGCACGTTTATTGATAGACCTTGTTGATTTCTTTGCACCTTCTTTCCCGTCTTCTCCGTCTTTTCCGAGGGCTTGCCCGGGGCTCCCGTTTTAGTCAGTAAGAGTCCTGCATAGCATCCATGTGGGATTTCTACACCTAAAAAAAATTTTTAACAAAAAAAAACCGTCTTCAAACAAAAACTGAAAATTGAAAAATAAAATTAACTTAGCACAAAGTAATAGGTAGTATATTTAGTTTTATATCAGATTTTATTGAATGTAATACTGAAATCGGCGCCAAGTAAAACTATAGGTTTAGGTAGATATTATTAATCTCTCATAGAAATATTGGCACCGACTTCAGTATTACAGTCAATAATATCTGATATAAAACTAAATATACTACCTATTACTTTGTGCTAAGTTAATTTTATTTTTCAATTTTCAGTTTTTGTTTGAAGTCGGTTTTTTTTTGTTAAAAATTTTTTTTTTTCATGATTTTCAGTGACGGGTAGACTGAAATTATATCTGTGTAGTGTAATGTTCTCCCCAATACAAATTAATCAAGCCCAAACACAAGATAACTGCTGTAAATCGTTAAGGAATGCCCTCGATTCGAGGGATTTCTTCGATTTCTCCAGGATCCCAGCATCCGATTCTGACTTCCTGTATATGGGACCACATGGGAAGCACCAGCTTTCAAACAAAAAAAGAATTTTCAAAATCGGTTAACTCCTTCTAGCGATTTGCCGGTAACAAACATTAAAAAAAAAAAAAAAAAAAAAAATACAGACGAATTGAGAACCTCCTCCTTTTTTGGAAGTCGGTTAAAAAATAAATAAAGCCCTGTTGCGATAAATTAGCGTACAATATTTATGACTAAGGTATATTTATTTCCAAACTTTTGTAAGATGAACTGCTAAAAGAAATTTAAAAAATGCTTTATTTTGGCCCAATCACTCTCTAACACGCACTACTAACTAAATTAAATAAACACATTAGTAATCAATCTAAACACGTCCCACCTGACACCCCTAACGACCTGAGGTTATCAACCTAAAGAAAGCAACTGAAGGCGCGCTTACCTGTTGAATTTGGCTTTCATCCAAAATGCCACGAGTTACGAATCTTTGGTCAGGCCACGTATTTTGTTCTACGGTTTTAGGGTAGCAATCAAAAGTGCATTTTTAACTTAGTTAAGAGTCCATATGACGCCAAATAGACTATTACTTTGATCTAGATCTCAGGACTCGTGAGGTCTGCTGAAATAAAATTTCAACACAGACAACTTCAGTTCATGAACTAAAAACGCTCTAGGCTCGAAACACGATTACTGATAAAATTCTCAATAGATTTTTGTGTTGAAAATACCTCGATTTCGTGAAATTTTAAGCTAGATCTCGTATATTATAAGTTGTTTTTATAATATAAAATATTTATAAGAAAGAAAATAATAAAATATTCATTTGCACTAGAGCATTTTTTTCATATTGGTTATAGTTTTTTTATAATTAATTTATTTCGTTAAAAGCGCTCAAATACCGATCGCATCTATCTCATTCTTGCACGCTAAAATGTATATCTTCTATCTTCTTTTAACAATTTGGCGTCTGATAGGCTCATAAAGTTCGTGTAAGTCTAAAGTCTCACTTTGACCCTTCAGATTTTTTTAACGTGAGGAGTGTCCTGTGTAAGTACTTGGTTGCTATGCCGGATTCCTACCGACTAATGACCATACGTATCCTACCTAACAGCCGACGGTTGAGAGCCCCGGGTAAGCCCTCGGAAGGATACCCCAGGACTCCCAATAGACCTACGGCTACCACTGCGGCCTTACCTACGGCGGTTCGGGTGCTATCCCGCGTCTTTAGGGGGTGACCCTTGAGGTTCACTGTCTTAATATTCTTTTGACTAGGTGTTTTTGTTGACACTCCCAGTATCGGTACCTACTGCAGGTCTTGGGATCATCACTTGTGTCATTAAAATCATGACATTCTCCACTTCGACAAGCCTATGACTTCTGGAGTCGAATTGCTGCGACCCCCGGAAGAAGCATGGTCAGGATTTTGTGTCCGTAAGTGGTACATGAGCGTGTGGCTTCGTAGTACTTTTAGTTATTCTGTTGTGTGGTCTCCAATAGGCGAAACTTATAGACTGCAAAACTCTTTTTTTACACAGGCATACTGAAATTAAATGTAATTTAAATGTCTGCAGAGTAATCAAACCCCAGTTTGTATTTTTTTTTTATACCACTAAGGTGGCAGGCCCACCAGAAGGACCGGTGGTCACCGCAGCCTATGAACGTTTGCAACACCAGAGGTGCAACACTCGCGCTGCCGACCCTGCAAAAACCTTCTAAGACCCCTTTTGAAGAACCCCATACTGTAGGCGTTTGGGAAAATCGAGGCAGGGAGGTCATTCCAAAACCTAAGCGTGCGCGGAAGAAAACACCTATCGGATCTAACCGTGCTGGAACGCACCGGACGCAGAGTGTGAGGATGAACTCCCTGTCTGTGGCGAGCGGTGCGATGATTTAGGGATTTAGATCGATACTTAAGTGACATCTATAAATACGGGTTGGAGAACGGTATGAACCCGTTCATACTTCATCATTTGTGCCATTAGCGGATTCTTAGCAATTTTCACCCACTTCCTGTTGACAAGGTGCTAAGTACCTGCCTCAGAGAATTGCCCAAAATAATAAAACAAATTTATCACAAGGATCCTCCAAGCCAAATACCAAACAGTGTGGACGCACGTACGCACCACACAAAAATATATAGCGTTCCGGCATTCCTCAGAATGCAATATTTCCTTTACACCAAGTTCTATGTTCATTACCTTTTCCTTTCATCCAAACGTTTGCTGGGAGAAAACCTAGTGTTGCGTAAAGCTCGGCTTTGTAAAAACACTTTTTCAATTAAATATCAATGTACTTGTATTTCTCTTTGCAATAAAGAATTAATATAATTCAAGGGAACTCTTAAGCTTTATGCTTGGTGTCGTAGTGTCAAAGGTGAATGAGAGACGTTCAGACAAGGCGATCTCATTTTTTTTATTTGAATTTTGGCGTTTGGCTTCATAACAGTTTGTCTAAATAAATGACATTTCCCTGTTAGCGTACTGTTATACCCTGGCAATGTATGAGGATATGCGGAGCAGTACCTCTGGCTTACTGAACCAGTAATAAGACTCGTTTCAAAAGCCTCGCGTTTTTTTACGTTCATACAAACCAGCACTCAGAGCAAGAGATGTATTTACTTTTCTTTTCATAATGACCGGATTAAATACTCAAAGTCGATCGGAGTCAAATTTCAGACACAAGACTTTCTAGAAAAGAGGAAGCAAGAGAAGCCAGCTCCTATTTTTGCATGACATTGAGCGCATTTCGATGGTCGCAAGTTTCGAGTCTCAGAAGTTCGTAGAAGGAGTTCGTACGGCTCACCACATATTACGTGGGACAAATTCTAAAAAGGTCAAAATTGGACATTGGCGGTGTGACCTTTCCCTGCCTACTCCTTCGGGGATAAGGGCGTGACCATGCATGTATGTTACATATTATAATTGTTATTGACGTTTGAGAACTGCACTGATTTTCGATGTGGTCTTTGTGAACAACCGCTATTTGCATTTTTTTATTAATAACTAAATACGTTTCTGCCGCAGAAATATAGTTAAAGTCACAGTGAAAAATTGTAAAAGAACGAGTAGGTATTTAAGACCGTCCGTCATTTTAACAATTCAGCAAAATGAAATCCATTAGCTGATTAGGGCCCTGTGTTTTAGCCGTAGAAATGGTTTTAGTTATTTACCTAAATAGCATTTTTTGTAGAGTACCTACATAATAATATGGTGAGTGAAATAATGCTCGTATTATTAATAATTTATTAGAACTATTTTATTCTGTTTCAACCCGTACATTTAGTATGAGTACGTAATGATCTTATTGAAATCTAAATATTTATCTATTTACCAAATCACTTCAGCCTATTCGATACAGCGATAGAAATATCATGATTGTGAATATTTTTAGAAGTCATTCGTTGGTAACTTCATTGCCAGCAACTGAGAAAATAAACGAGGAAGTCAAAATCAATCTCAATTCTGGTATTTAATGGAGAGACAAAAAAACTCTAGGTTGTTTGCTGAACATCATCCAAACTATTTGGGAACTATTTGGCTATTGCTTAGTCCAAGTTCTTTTCAGGGTTTCGTACCTCAAATTAAAAAAGACGTGTGGCACTCGGGGACTGCCGCGGTAAAGCTATTACATAGCATTTTTTACCAACAATGCTAGTATAATTATTTCTATATAAGAATACTAGCTGATGCCCGCAGCTTCGCCCGCGTAAAATTTGTTACCGCGGGAAGTTATTCCCGGGATAAAAGGTAGCCTATGTGTTATTCCAGACTATAATGTATCTCTGTACCAAATTTCAGCCCGATCCGTTCAGCGGTTTGAGCGTGCAAGAGTAACAAACATCCACACTCACAAACTTTCGCATTTATAATATTAGTAAGAAGTAAGATTTTAAGGCCTATGTTCAACAAAGTAAAGTACCAAGTACCTACTTGACTGTGGACATTTGGGCTTTTGGAATTTTGGCCTATTGGCCTTTTGGACTTTTGGCCTTTTGGACTTTTGTACTTTTGGACTTTTGTACTATTGGACTTTTGGACTTTTGGACTTTTGGACTATTGGACTTTTGGACTTTTGGACTTTTGGACTTTTGGACTTTTGGACTTTTGGACTTTTGGACTTTTGGACTTTTGGACTTTTGGACTTTTGGACTTTTGGACTTTTGGACTTTTGGACTTTTGGACTTTTGGACTTTTGGACTTTTGGACTTTTGGACTTTTGGACTTTTGGACTTTTGGACTTTTGGACTTTTGGACTTTTGGACTTTTGGACTTTTTGACTTTTTGACTTTTGGACTTTTGGACTTTTGAAGACCCAAAAGTCCTCAAAGACCGAAAAGTCCCAAAAGTCCCAAAAGTCCCAAAAGTCCCAAAAGTCCCAGAAGTCCCAAAAGTCCAAAAGTCCAAAAGTCCAAAAGTCCAAAAGTCCAAAAGTCCAAAAGTCCAAAAGTCCAAAAGTCCAAAAGTTCAACAGTCCAAAGTCCAAAAGTTCAAAAGTCCAAAAGTCCATAAAACCAAATTCCAAAAGTCCAAAAGCCCAAAAGGCGAAATGTCTTTACTTTAGTGACCTTCCATGTCTCGCATCGCATCCGTATAGCAGTTAGCAGTACAGTTTTAACGTTTACTTTGTTTTGAGTTTCACTCTTCGTGTCTATTTTCGCGACTGCCTACGGGGCGTAGCTGTGTAAAGGTTGTTCTGGCCTTGGCGAGACTCGAAATGATGTAGGGTACTCTTCTATCCCATCAGTTTCTGACACGACACTCCCGAGGTACGTCAATTAGTGCCTCCACCACATCTCTTGCGTCTGTCGATTTTAATTTCAGTCCAGCCATTCGCTGCCTCATCCTGCTCGTTGTCCTGCACGTTGTCCTGCAGACATGCATGACGGCGTGTGTGTGCCTCAGCAGGCACAGGACATCGGCATCATTTAAATTCTCCAGGATATCAGTATAGGCCCCATTCTATGCCGCGCCGATTGTTCTTTGCGGTATTCAGCATTATACCATCTATTTTCTATGGATGGTTGTTAACTATCCTGTTATCTTCATAACGATCCTCTAAGGTAGGTACAGTATGTATTTTCAAAAGAGTTTGTGAACTCTATTTTTAATTTCTTTTTCAGAATATTGATGACATTTGATTGATGTCATTTTATACACGTTACGTCTACTACATTGATACATGTAATAAAATTCTAACACGCCGGTGTTTGTATGTAAATTGTTTATACTGAGGAATAGCTTTAACCATTAAGCTCTATTTTGATTAAGCAAACAGGGCAGATTCACACGCTACTTGATGAGTATGATTAATAAATACCTCTAATTTCATAGACCTTGTGTGACGTAAACAAAGTTGCGAGGGTCAGCTAGTTAAAAGATAAAACAATAGGTTTCTTCTCATCTACTTAAAAACTATTTTTACAAATTTTATGGTTATAATAGACATTCTTTGAAATATGCATGTATGGTATTGTTGTGACTTTTATGACACTTTTAAAGTACATAGGTATGGGATAGATGGCGCTCGCGGCTACGTCAGCGTGAAATTTTCTTCCCGCTTCCCATGGGAACGTACTCCCGGGTTTGGTTATCTTTATAGCAGTATTATATATAAATTAACAAAACAAAAAATAATACTGCATTGGTGATAATAATAATAAAATGTATGTACCTATACAGAGTACTCACTCATTTTCTCTCACTATTTTTCGTAACTTTCTTCATTAATAAATGCACTTTGTTTATTCATATTTAAAACACTTTTTACACAAATTATACGAGTACAGTTCACTGTTGTACATAGATGATGAATACCTATACACCTATAGTCGAATTTTTATTTAGACGAAGTAAATTGACAGCAACTAATGTAATTGACAGCATCGAAATTGTCATTTCACATTATGAACTCTAAATTCAACCAGCACTCTTAATTCAACTTTGGTCGAGTGGTTAAGACGCGGATCGGTACGCAGAAGGCGCAAGATCGATTCTGGGTACAAGCATCAATTTTTGGATTATTTGACATAATATATAACGACTGCAGAGTTCATAATTGACGTAAACAAAAAAAGACGTGTGGCACTCGGGGACTGCCGCGGTAAAGCTATTACATAGCATTTTTTACCAACAATGCTAGTATAATTATTTCTATATAAGAATACTAGCTGATGCCCGCAGCTTCGCCCGCGTAAAATTTGTTACCGCGGGAAGTTATTCCCGGGATAAAAGGTAGCCTATGTGTTATTCCAGACTATAATGTATCTCTGTACCAAATTTCAGCCCGATCCGTTCAGCGGTTTGAGCGTGCAAGAGTAACAAACATCCACACTCACAAACTTTCGCATTTATAATATTAGTAAGAAGTAAGATTTTAAGGCCTATGTTCAACAAAGTAAAGTACCAAGTACCTACTTGACTGTGGACATTTGGGCTTTTGGAATTTTGGCCTATTGGCCTTTTGGACTTTTGGCCTTTTGGACTTTTGTACTTTTGGACTTTTGTACTATTGGACTTTTGGACTTTTGGACTTTTGGACTATTGGACTTGTAACGTTGTGGAACAACGGGTGCAAATAGGGGTTCAACATGAGGGGTTTTAAAATGAAAACGTAGATTAATAAATGAAAGCGCCATCTACCGAGTTAGTGTCGCAACGGCGGAAGCCTCATTCGTATTTAAAAAGCGGTCTTGACGTTTAGTAGTTTCGAGTGGTGCCGCTAGAGGCGCTGTACAAAAATATAAAAACAACCGCGCGCGAATTTCGAAGCCCCCATTACTCAAATAATGTAAAGTCACTAGTCGCGAAGGCGTAGGTGCATCAGAGTATAATTTCAAAGTGAAAAAATATTGTTAGGAGCCAGGTGCTCCCAAAGTGATCAGCGATTTAGCTGCGAGCGTCAATAACCCCATCATTGGGTGAGTCAAATTAATTATAATGAATCTAGATTTTTAAAACAGTGAAAATTAACGGCTGTTGGTCAACCCTGTCATGGGAGGGTAGATTACAGGGGTGTAAAAAAAAAGGTCTCTGTAAACTTAGCAAATAACCAAACATTGTAAGGCAGCCGACTCCTGACAGGTTTAACGGGGACCGGCTGTCTTAGCAATGGGCGGGAAAAAGGGTTCCAGCTAACCCGTCGTCTGGAGCATTCCAGGGTCCACCCTGCGGGTTCCAAGCAGGAACGTCCACCCTACGGGTTGTCAGCATCCACCCTACGGGCTAAAGAAGTCCACCTTTCGGGTGCCACGAAGGTGAAGACGCACCCTCGAGTCTACGAGCGATCATCCACCCTACGGGTTGAGAACACCGTGCCAGCCCAAGTTGTGGACGGCACGGCTACGTCGCGGACTGCATCAGCCTTGAGAACTACTAAGATAAGTCGGAACCCTGCGAAGGCCTTCGGAGATCGCACTTGCTGCCCGAAATTACCACGACCCCGAGTTTAAATTTTAATAAACCATTAATTATTTCCAGTTTAAATCCATTCTTTTCATTTCTCTCTCTTCCTGAAAGCTACAGCCTTTCAGTGGCGCCCACATCGTGGTTTCGGGTAGCGAGAAAGCGGTTTCCGACGGGAGTCGGAGGTCATAATTATAAGATTATTCAATTTGTGTAAAATAGTCTTAAGAGTGCCCGTTAGCGGGGTAGTTTCCCTCCAAATTATTACAACTACCCAGGAATTTGGCTCTCCTGACCTCTGCTGCCAACTTGTTCTTTCCGGCTTATTTTGTGTGTTTTTTAGTTATTTTAGACAGATTTCGGCAAACTCAAGAACAAGGCAAAATTTGAATTTTTCTCAACATAATTGTAATTTTTCCAAATTTTAACGGTCCCCAATTTATTTTTCACACCCTCACGTATTTATTTTATGGTGGAAAAATTTTAATTAAATTTAAAGTAACAGTTTTTTTTGTTTTGTTCCAATTTTAAATATTACTTTATTAAAGTCTGAAGTAAAACGTCACATTTGAAACGCTTACATTAATATTAGTAAGTGATTTGTATTGCCTATATTCATCGTAAAAAGTAGTCACAGGATATCACCACCACAATTTTTATTTTGTACGGCGTCAAACCGCCTCAATTTGTGTATTATTTTGTTGTATTTCCCATATGTGAATTTACAGCGAGACCAACAGCCGATAATCACACGTCTGGGTGACAATCCCTATTGAAAGTTCACTCTAGTAAAACGGTAGAACAAAAATTTTACAAATTTCACTTCACGTAAATTTTAAAAGATTCATAATTGTTTCACTTTTCGAATTACGTCGAATTCTGATACACTGAAGTACAACTGTAAGAAAAAACATTCCAAACGTAGATCACGCAGTGAATACATTCTTGCCAAAGAACAATTATAAACTATTAACTTTGATTCGTGTTCCAAATAAACAACGGCAGATGTTGCTTTCATAACGTTTACGAGTAAGTTGAATTACTAGCTCGATAGTAGAAGAAATTTTTTTTTCCATATAAACTGTGGGTGGAAGTGAATATAATACACTCCGGGCACCAACAGTCTCATACAAAACATTTCCAGAATCGTCCAAGTACGAATCGGTTTTCAAACAATTCGAAATATTCAAGGGTTCCGTAGTGGTGAGGAACAAATTACATAAAAGGTTGGTTACTACCATATAGTTTATTTCAAGAACCGTCCAAGTGCGAATCGTCTTTGACACAGTTCAGAATAATTAAGGGTTCCGTAGTAGTAAGGAACGATTTAAAGAAAAAATTAGTGGTACGAGTCAAAATACAATTAACTCGTAGTACGTTCGTGTGAATAGTTACATTTCAATAAAAATAATAGCAGCGTCGAAAATTGCATTATTCGAGTAAAACTGTAAAACACTTAGTTAATTTCATCAACCCATCATCACACACTTCACTTTCACTACTCACTGCTTAGGATTAGATTACATTTAAACACAGACAGACAGACAGACAATTAATTTCTAGAAGGGTCCAATCTATTAATTGAGTGAAGGAACCCTAAAAGGTACTATTTCCAAACTCAAGTATTTACTAAAGCAAATACTAAGTTTTATAAAGGTTCAATTTATAATTCGGTTCAACGAACCCTAAAAAGTAGAATTTATTTTTCGTTATTCGGCGGGTGGATCGAAAAATATTCACATTCCTTAACATTCAACAAGACGTAAACAGACAACGATAAGGGCCGTCGTTCACTACAACAGAATTCGTTAGCGAATATAGCGAACATTCGTTGTTTACATAAAATTAACTTTTCATGTAAAATAAGTAGCAGATAAATACACTATACATTGGTAAATAATCATCATCACTAAAGATTCCCGGCTAGAGTAATTGAAATAGTCAGTACAATGGCATTCAAATCAAATTTCACATCGCTTCCAAAAGCGGAACTTGCATATGAGGTTAGGATCCGGGGAGAGGAACCTGGTTCAACGGTGGCGGCCCTCAGGCAATTGCACTGCATTAAAATGCATTCACTAACAGTTTATATAGTACATCAGTACAGTTACACAATAGGTTTTGATAATTATTTTTTTGGAAAATATAAGGGTGTTAGCACACCGTCATATAACTTTAGTACATAGGTGGCACATATAGGTACCACATCTCGTGTCAGGTTACACGCATACATATGATCATACGGAAGTTTCACATTTACACTTACATAATAATTAAGTAAGATATAGTCATTACATATTCATCACAATTATCTTCACACAAAATTCCAAACACTCAACAAGCAGTTTTTTTTTTGTTTGTTTACATAGTGTGACACTGGCCTTAGATGCAACGATGAATAACACGTTTGCATCAACACGATTACGTCAGCAGCTTACGCGCAAACAAAATAAAACTTGCACAGGGGAGATTTCATACGTACATACATACACATTATTTATTTAAATACATTTTACACTGACATGGTGGCAAACAAGGGCACCATATTTTGTTTAGATATTTGGCAGAATGGCCAAAGATCAATGATCTTCGTCATTTATTAAGGTTGACATAATAGTCATAGTCAACATTCTTCTACTAAAGTTGAGAATAAGCATTTGTCTTTTGTTATTGATACTAAGATTGCGAATATGCACTTGGTTTTTTATTTTATTTGGTTAAAGGGCTAAATAGCCTAGTAATTAGTTAGGGACACTACACACTACACACTACACACGACTTTCAAATAAGTACACAGAACAACGTGACAAACACATGCCGTGTTCGTCATGGGGACATAAGGGTTAATTAGCAACACGAAGGATTCTGCAAGTAAATTATTTTCTATCACTTTTCTGTTTCTTGGTTTGGTTGGGAGTTTTCTGTTAGTTGGAAGCATGAGTCTATCCCTAACAGAGTTCGTCGTTTACTGTTAGTTGGCAGCATGGTCTTGCCCTAACAGAATTATGGTGAAGGTTTGTTACTGTTACGAGGAAGCATGAGGCTTACCCGAACAGAATTATGGTACTGTTATTTGGCAGCATTTGTCTTGCCCTAACAGTCGTAGGTGTAGATCACCGTTATGTTTATTTTCGTCATATGGCTAATCCTACCACTCGGAAGCTAGAGGCTTGCCCTGGGGGATAGTCCATCCTATGAGTCGGAAGTGTTACACTAGCCCTAGTAGGATGTTCTTCTCTGGGACGGTTGTATAAATCCCAGCCTTCAGCAAAAAGCCTTATTATACACACCCCACTTTCAGGCGGTGCGTATTACCTGAACCTTCAACCCAAAGCCTCAAATACGTCTTTTCTCTTTCTGTCCTATAAGATCCTTCAGAATCACCTTAATACATCCTGCGAGTTGGTTTCATTAAAGTTAAGGCCGACTCTTCGCTACACCCAGCATCATCTCATTCACACAACACACTAACATACACACACACATAGACGAGTATTAGGTATTATGTTAGGGGCGTTCGAGGACGAACGCAGCATTTGACGCGTTAGGGTACGTCAAACGCTCACCGGGGAGGGGGAGTATGTAACGTTGTGGAACAACGGGTGCAAATAGGGGTTCAACATGAGGGGTTTTAAAATGAAAACGTAGATTAATAAATGAAAGCGCCATCTACCGAGTTAGTGTCGCAACGGCGGAAGCCTCATTCGTATTTAAAAAGCGGTCTTGACGTTTAGTAGTTTCGAGTGGTGCCGCTAGAGGCGCTGTACAAAAATATAAAAACAACCGCGCGCGAATTTCGAAGCCCCCATTACTCAAATAATGTAAAGTCACTAGTCGCGAAGGCGTAGGTGCATCAGAGTATAATTTCAAAGTGAAAAAATATTGTTAGGAGCCAGGTGCTCCCAAAGTGATCAGCGATTTAGCTGCGAGCGTCAATAACCCCATCATTGGGTGAGTCAAATTAATTATAATGAATCTAGATTTTTAAAACAGTGAAAATTAACGGCTGTTGGTCAACCCTGTCATGGGAGGGTAGATTACAGGGGTGTAAAAAAAAAGGTCTCTGTAAACTTAGCAAATAACCAAACATTGTAAGGCAGCCGACTCCTGACAGGTTTAACGGGGACCGGCTGTCTTAGCAATGGGCGGGAAAAAGGGTTCCAGCTAACCCGTCGTCTGGAGCATTCCAGGGTCCACCCTGCGGGTTCCAAGCAGGAACGTCCACCCTACGGGTTGTCAGCATCCACCCTACGGGCTAAAGAAGTCCACCTTTCGGGTGCCACGAAGGTGAAGACGCACCCTCGAGTCTACGAGCGATCATCCACCCTACGGGTTGAGAACACCGTGCCAGCCCAAGTTGTGGACGGCACGGCTACGTCGCGGACTGCATCAGCCTTGAGAACTACTAAGATAAGTCGGAACCCTGCGAAGGCCTTCGGAGATCGCACTTGCTGCCCGAAATTACCACGACCCCGAGTTTAAATTTTAATAAACCATTAATTATTTCCAGTTTAAATCCATTCTTTTCATTTCTCTCTCTTCCTGAAAGCTACAGCCTTTCAGACTTTTGGACTTTTGGACTTTTGGACTTTTGGACTTTTGGACTTTTGGACTTTTGGACTTTTGGACTTTTGGACTTTTGGACTTTTGGACTTTTGGACTTTTGGACTTTTGGACTTTTGGACTTTTGGACTTTTGGACTTTTGGACTTTTGGACTTTTGGACTTTTGGACTTTTGGACTTTTTGACTTTTTGACTTTTGGACTTTTGGACTTTTGAAGACCCAAAAGTCCTCAAAGACCGAAAAGTCCCAAAAGTCCCAAAAGTCCCAAAAGTCCCAAAAGTCCCAGAAGTCCCAAAAGTCCAAAAGTCCAAAAGTCCAAAAGTCCAAAAGTCCAAAAGTCCAAAAGTCCAAAAGTCCAAAAGTCCAAAAGTCCAAAAGTTCAACAGTCCAAAGTCCAAAAGTTCAAAAGTCCAAAAGTCCATAAAACCAAATTCCAAAAGTCCAAAAGCCCAAAAGGCGAAATGTCTTTACTTTAGTGACCTTCCATGTCTCGCATCGCATCCGTATAGCAGTTAGCAGTACAGTTTTAACGTTTACTTTGTTTTGAGTTTCACTCTTCGTGTCTATTTTCGCGACTGCCTACGGGGCGTAGCTGTGTAAAGGTTGTTCTGGCCTTGGCGAGACTCGAAATGATGTAGGGTACTCTTCTATCCCATCAGTTTCTGACACGACACTCCCGAGGTACGTCAATTAGTGCCTCTACCACATCTCTTGCGTCTGTCGATTTTAATTTCAGTCCAGCCATTCGCTGCCTCATCCTGCTCGTTGTCCTGCACGTTGTCCTGCAGACATGCATGACGGCGTGTGTGTGCCTCAGCAGGCACAGGACATCGGCATCATTTAAATTCTCCAGGATATCAGTATAGGCCCCATTCTATGCCGCGCCGATTGTTCTTTGCGGTATTCAGCATTATACCATCTATTTTCTATGGATGGTTGTTAACTATCCTGTTATCTTCATAACGATCCTCTAAGGTAGGTACAGTATGTATTTTCAAAAGAGTTTGTGAACTCTATTTTTAATTTCTTTTTCAGAATATTGATGACATTTGATTGATGTCATTTTATACACGTTACGTCTACTACATTGATACATGTAATAAAATTCTAACACGCCGGTGTTTGTATGTAAATTGTTTATACTGAGGAATAGCTTTAACCATTAAGCTCTATTTTGATTAAGCAAACAGGGCAGATTCACACGCTACTTGATGAGTATGATTAATAAATACCTCTAATTTCATAGACCTTGTGTGACGTAAACAAAGTTGCGAGGGTCAGCTAGTTAAAAGATAAAACAATAGGTTTCTTCTCATCTACTTAAAAACTATTTTTACAAATTTTATGGTTATAATAGACATTCTTTGAAATATGCATGTATGGTATTGTTGTGACTTTTATGACACTTTTAAAGTACATAGGTATGGGATAGATGGCGCTCGCGGCTACGTCAGCGTGAAATTTTCTTCCCGCTTCCCATGGGAACGTACTCCCGGGTTTGGTTATCTTTATAGCAGTATTATATATAAATTAACAAAACAAAAAATAATACTGCATTGGTGATAATAATAATAAAATGTATGTACCTATACAGAGTACTCACTCATTTTCTCTCACTATTTTTCGTGACTTTCTTCATTAATAAATGCACTTTGTTTATTCATATTTAAAACACTTTTTACACAAATTATACGAGTACAGTTCACTGTTGTACATAGATGATGAATACCTATACACCTATAGTCGAATTTTTATTTAGACGAAGTAAATTGACAGCAACTAATGTAATTGACAGCATCGAAATTGTCATTTCACATTATGAACTCTAAATTCAACCAGCACTCTTAATTCAACTTTGGTCGAGTGGTTAAGACGCGGATCGGTACGCAGAAGGCGCAAGATCGATTCTGGGTACAAGCATCAATTTTTGGATTATTTGACATAATATATAACGACTGCAGAGTTCATAATTGACGTAAACAAAAAATTTATGAAGTGCTAGACTAGATACACGAACGTGGCCGAAGGTAGCCGAGAGTGTGACTCGTTTTCGTGACACAATTTCTGGATTCGGTCTCCACGCAAGGCCCGCGATAGAAGCTATGCAATAGCTTAAAAATTTATGAAGTGCTAGACTAGATACACGAACGTGGCCGAAGGTAGCCGAGAGTGTGACTCGTTTTCGTGACACAATTTCTGGATTCGGTCTCCACGCAAGGCCCGCGATAGAAGCTATGCAATAGCTTAAAAAAAAAACGGATCACTTACTATTGAAAGTGATGAGCAATCGATATTTTTTAATATCGTTTAGCTACAATTTTTATTATCCCTAAGCATAGACTTCGGTAATTAAATTTAAGCTAGTATGTGTGCTGCCAAGTCACCAACAGGTCAAAAAGGTGAGGTCATGACCTCGCAGCTAAGTGTAATGTATTGAAATGACAGCCAATCTTATTTATAGCGGGTTTTACCCCCTCAGAGTTCAAAAACCTATAATATGATATTCAGGTAGATGGCGCCAGCGGTACCGATTGTGTGGAATTTTGTTACTATTTCTACGGGTACTTACTTATTTCCGTGATAAAAAGAGTGTTACTTTTAATAACATCTATCCCTGTACCAAATTTCAGCTAGATCCGTCCACAGTTTGAGCGTGAAAGAGTAACAAGCATCCAGACACCCTAAAATGGAACGCAAACTAAACATTATCATCAAAAACCGTATTTCTCAGTAATGGAATTTGTTTGATTCAACTAGGGGTTCCAAATTGAAGTTCAACCCATGCAAGACGGATGTAAAAGGGTTAATAGGATAGAGGTTAGTCAATGCCAACAAAGGGTTTCGCAGCAAAGTGAGCGCATCAAAAGATCAAAAGAATAAAAGTTACAAAATCTCAAGTCACAGATATTTCACATCACGCTAAAAGGTGACTTAGATGAGAGAGATGAAAGAATTTAGGCACAAATTTCATTTACATTTAGGTCCGACAAGACTTGAGCCCGTGGTTTTCCTCGGAGGAGCAACGCTCTAACCACTGAGCTATAGAGCGTTAGGCGTTAGGCGTTAGGCATTAGGCGTTAGGCGTTAGGCGTTAGGCGTTAGGCGTTGGGCGTTGGGCGTTGGGCATTGGGCGTTGGGCGTTGCACGTTCGAGGTTCGTCGTTGTACGGGAGGCGTGGGACGTAGTAAGCAACAGCGTCGCATGCCATCCAAAGAAACGCTCGTAAATGGAAATGCCGCAGCATGGTCTCCCATCTCAGGACCCGTCATAATCATTTACACAACACTGAGATAAAGCATTTATATCATGTAAATTGTGAAATGTCGAACATGTTGATAGTAACAATTTAAATGCAAAGATTTACATAATAAATTCTTTCTAGCCCAATAAATGTTAATCTTAAAAATGTTTACCTACTTTCAAATTGTTTATAATTTAAATTTGCCTTCAACTAAACACGCCACATTTTTTTAAAATGCGATTCTTGGAATTTTCATTTATTTCTTTGTCAACACCAAATTGCGAGGCTCTTAGTCTAATATTACTCATGATATAGACAAGAAGCATCAAGCAATTAGAAGAGTACGTACAACGGAATGTTCTTTCATTACTGTCGATATCTGAAACGGACTACTCGAGTATTTGATTGGAAATTCTCTCTCGCTCTCAGACTTATATTAAGATTGAGAGCTTTCGATCCGAATTCATGAGTGTTGAGTGTAATGTTGATCGGGACAATTCGGGACATTGAACGCTTTTAGATGGAAATCAACATCCTTAAGTTTTATCCCCCTTGTAAAGAAAATTGTCCGGATAGCTTCAGTTTACATTTTATTAGAGGATACTTATAAGAAGATTATTTTCGAAGACATTTGTTCTGCTCTTCGGAACTCGTTGAGTAAGACTTCTTTCCCAAATTACAGACTATGATGGTAATGGGTTCATTGATAATTTAGCTAGGACTAGTTTTAACTATTTTTTTTTTGTGGGGGACGCCGCGCCGGCTATGACGAGCGGACGTCAAAAGTTTTGACTAAGTATAAACTACTAAGTACACAGATAACTAATGGAATCAGGCGTTACATGGCGGAAATGCATCCTAAAATGATAATAAAAGGAGGGGAGGGGGGAAGAGAAACCCGCGTCACACCCTGGATTCTTCAATCCTAACTTACAACCGTTAAGGATAACCACAACTAATTGTATGGGAGGAATGACGAATCGAACTCCTCAGGAAAGGAATTTTGGATGTGGGATAGGAAAAATTACCTGTACCTCCGCTTAACAATGTGACTAATTTGTCAACACGTGTTTCGCCTACACACGAGGCATCTTCAGGACTGCTTGGCAGCAAATGACACTAAGTACACATTTTAGAGCGTAATTATCACCTTTAAAATATAAACTCATTCTTTCATTGGACCAAAATAAAAGCTATAGTAACACTCTAAGCTAAGGGCTGCCTGGACCTCTGGTTACTGCCTGGACCTCTGGTTACAACGATGCGTTCCTATAGGAACGCATCGGTGTAACCAAGTAGGAGGCGCCTATAGGCGCCTCCTACTTTTTTTTTTTTTTTTGCAGAGGAAGGCTGTCGCGGGCTTACTGGATAAATCGGTAAAGTCAGGCCACAGGAAGGGACCTACCCTCTCTGTGGGGGAGCATAGTGCAAATGAAAAAAGGACTCAAAATATCTTAGTAGTACTTGAGTAGTACGTCCGACGCTTCGTCTTTTTTTTTAAGAATTTATCCCGCGTCTGTGGCAGCTGTTCTAGGTAACCTAGCGGGATCACGGCACATGTATGTAATTAAAATGACGATATCTCACTTACCAAATGGCAGTGATCCGTCTTAATCCAGAAAGTAATGTCCTATTTGAATTCCACTTACGCCAAACCATTGCCGTGTCTCCTTTAACTGACCGTGTATACGTTTGTGGTTTCGCTCCGTATCCGAGGTTGATGTTGCGTGTTGTTTGCGCCGCATTTCAATTGCTTCCACTACGGAACTCGCATTCTATAATTACTCGTAAGTATTCATATTGTTTACGCTAAAACATCTTTAAACCAAATCTAAAATATTCTTTTTAATTTTTTTTAATATTGCGTCCAGCTATGGATTATGGATTACGTCGGCTTATTTCATTGATGTTAAATTATATTAAAAAGTCACGAGTTTAGGTACTCTACACACAGAACTACTAGTAGGTACTTCAGTTACATTTTTTCTACTAAAGTACGTACCATCTATCGTTTACTCTTTAGTGCTTTGATCCTTACAAGTAAAAACAACTCACTACTAATTCATACATATTTCAAACATCAATTTGACGCGTCATCTCATCATGACGTCACACCCTCCTATTACAAGTACATCAATGTTGTGTAACGTTCGATAAATGAATTTTCGGGAAAACTGTTTCTGCTGTATTTTTATTGAAGATCATCATACAATATTGAGCATTCCTGCTCGAGTATAAGGTTGAGATTCGTGTGTATTATGTTAACCTTGTGTACTTTTGTTGTACTGGTAGACAAACAGCGTTATAATCTGAGATAATCTCGCGGTGGCAGGTAAACACATAGAAGCTATAAATATATAAGTAGGTTATTGGGTTATGTACTTCGGGATAAAATCAAAATGACGGTAGGAAAGTAATAATTATCTTAGGAAAGTTAATGTGCCATAAAATAATTATTGCGGATGTTATTAAACGTATATTTTTAATGGACGATTCGATTATTAATAATTTACAGATAATAAAATCATGTTGACGTCAATGTCAAATAATAAATCTAAAATAAGAAAGTGCTAAAATCTTTATTAAAACGTATTACTTCTTTAGTTTATGCCCGCGGTTTTTCTCGAGCAACGCGGTCATAATTCATAATTGTATCAACTTTTTAAACATAAATTTAGCAATAGAGTAACCTACAGTTTAAATGAGCCTCATTATATTATAAAATCTATATTAATTATTTAAAAAAAGAAAAGTAGTCTTAGAAGGTTATTGCAGTATTGCAAACTTTCATATGCTACGGTGACCACATACCATCAGGTGAGCCGTATGCTTCTCTGCCCATCATCCGCCTTTGGATGTAGTCCCACTATGTCGCGTCCCGTTACGTCGAGTCTCCGCTGCGTCGAGTCGCTCCTTGGGTCGCGTCGGTGCAATGAAGCATCGTCGCCTCTACGTCGAGTCTCCGCTACGTCGTTTCGTTCCGAGAGCAGGTGCAATAAAGCATAGTCGCCTCTACGTCGAGTCTCCGCTACGTCGTCGTATCGTTCCGAGGGCAGGTGCAATAAAGCATAGTCGCCTCTACGTCGAGTCTCCGCTGCGTCGTATCGTTCCAAGGGCAGGTGCAATAAAGCATAGTCGCCTCTACGTCGAGTCTCCGCTACGTCGTATCGTTCCGAGGGCAGGTGCAATAAATCATAGTCGCCTCTACGTCGAGTTTCCGCTGCGTCGTATCGTTCCGAGGGCAGGTGCAATAAATCATAGTCGCCTCTACGTCGAGTCTCCGCTACGTTGTATCGTTCCGAGGGCAGGTGCAATAAAGCATAGTCGCCTCTACGTCGAGTCTCCGCTGCATCGTATCGTTCCGAGGGCAGGTGCAATAAAGCATAGTCGCCTCTACGTCGAGTCTCCA
The DNA here is from genome assembly GCA_933228765.1 of Miltochrista miniata. Lineage (NCBI taxonomy): Eukaryota > Metazoa > Arthropoda > Insecta > Lepidoptera > Erebidae > Miltochrista > Miltochrista miniata. Next base: position 11,481,434 of record OW121765.1, read on the forward strand.
CTGCGTCGTATCGTTCCGAGGGCAGGTGCAATAAAGCATAGTCGCCTCTACGTCGAGTCTCCGCTACGTCGTATCGTTCCGAGGGCAGGTGCAATAAAGCATAGTCACCTCTACGTCGAGTCTCCGCTGCGTCGTATCGTTCCAAGGGCAGGTGCAATAAAGCATAGTCGCCTCTACGTCGAGTCTCCGCTACGTCGTATCGTTCCGAGGGCAGGTGCAATAAATCATAGTCGCCTCTACGTCGAGTCTCCGCTACGTTGTATCGTTCCGAGGGCAGGTGCAATAAAGCATAGTCGCATCTACGTCGAGTCTCCGCTACGTCGTATCGTTCCGAGGGCAGGTGCAATAAAGCATAGTCCACTTTGCAAAGAAGACGGCACATCCATTTGGTGGTGCTTACACTCAGGGTTATTCGACGTATCGGCGACTCGACATAGAGGCGACTTCGTTTTATTGCACTGGCCGGGCCCTCGGAACCATTCGACGTAGCAGCGACTCGACGTAGAGGCGACTACGTTTTATAGCACCGAAGACCGAAGGAACGACTCGACATAGCGGAGACTAGACGTAACGGGACTCGACATAGTGGGACTACCAGATGATGTGTTAAAAAACCATCAGTGCCTAAAGCGCGAAAGCATTATGAAGCAAAGAGTCCATCTTAGTTTCCCATTTATAATTTTAATACGCTTTTATTAGCTTCACTTGTAACTATGTATGTAAGAAAATCTTGGAATGTTAATTTGACCCACTTCCCGTCCTTCGATCAGGCAGATATTTTGCACACGCTCTGAATTCTGATGACAATACATGACTAGCTAAAAAATGTCATTACAAATCCAATATGGCGGCCTCCCCAAAATGGCGGACTGGCTGTTTGAAATCCACCCCCATGATATAGGTATCGAATGAAAGGGTTTGCTGTCAGGAATACGAAAAAAATTGTCACGTGACTTAAATCCAATATGGCGGACGTCCAAGATGGCGGACAGGCTATTTTTTAGTGCGTGCTAAAAGCGTGTTTTTTAGTTTTTTAAACAATTATTATTATATTTGGTAAAAATAATAGGAGAACCGAGCTCTGTAAAATTATAGTCTATCTTGGTGGTGATATTCAACTTGATCCATTTTACAACCCTGGGAACCTCAAGTCATCGTAAATTCAACGCCCGATCCTATATATTTGAAAATGCGATTCAATTATCTTGTAGGATCTGTGAATACCAATAGGTACTATGTATCACGTTTCCGAATTCGATAGACATTCGGATAAGTTCATTATGAACATTCAATCACTTTTACTTACATTCCACAACTTTTATTTTCATTTTCACAATAGCTGACCGGGTTTGCCGTTAATTTCGATACAAATTACTGTTACAGCTTGGCAAAAAGAGTAGAAGATAATGATGGCAACACTGTGCTGTTCACATATTATGCCAACCAATTTATTATTTTACGGTGAGTATATTGTAATCTACAAATGCCCCGTGTGGCGACGGGGTCCCGAATACATCCCGAGGGTGTCGTAAGAGGCGACTAAGGGAACACTTTCGCAAAAAGATCCCCGAAATGAAACCCGTTTGTCAGTAAAATGACAATTAAGCCAAGTTGAAGGCCTTATGGCCGGCTTGAAAAAATTCAACTGCGGGTCGCGGCGACCTGCGCCCGTCCATTTCAACACGGCAATAGGCTCACCACTTATTACGTGGGACATAACATTATAAGGTGAAATGTGGGCGTATACTGTGCCTCTGCCTACCCCTTCGGGGATAAAGGCGTGACTATAAGTATATGTAGGTATGTAAGTAAGTATCTATGTTGTAATGTACAGATTGTAGTACCAACATTGCCAAATTTTTGGCAATGTCGCCAGCATGCAAAATATTAGTTCCGTTTGTAACCTTTTTCCAAGCTGTAAATGAAAATCAAGCCCACGGGTGGCCTGGGTTGCTCTATGAAAAAACGCTATTGACAATGTTTGATACGTCACCGCGTGTGACTGCTGTTGTGTACATTGACGTGCCACGGTGAACCTCAATCGAGACTGATCGGGGAGTCGTCAAATGTTGAACGTACCTGAAACAAAGGGGAAAAGCTATATGAAACACGCTTTTACGTAAGGTAAAAACATTTTGAAAATAAGTGCAGGTTTTTTTTTGACCTAGGTAAGCAACACACCGAGGCCTCGCAGCGCTCTTTTTAACTTTGATACAATTTAAACGTGAACATGCACGTAACTTGTACGTGTGTTGAATACCGGACAAACGAGTGACCCACTCTTTCTAAAAGAATGTTACTAGGATCAACTAGTAATAAAATTAAATAAAAAAAGAAAAAAGATAAGGTATTTTTGGAAATATTCGAACAGTATTTGATAGATTCTACCCCACGTGGATAGCAATATCCTGATTGGTTAGCAGAAATAAAAAATAAACGAAACAGGCTTTCCCGCGGAAATTGGCTGTTATGCGTTTGTGTCAGGAAGCTTGTGATGTTCTTTCTTCGAGATAACTATGCTTCAATTACCTGTTCTAACAAGCTGACAACATTTTTCCGTATTACATGCCTGTTAGCAAGATGGCTGACAACGCACAACAATGTAGTCGGCGAACAAAGAATTTTCAGCATAATTATATTGTGTTTCAAAGTTATAATAACTAGCATGTTATTTATTTCCTTACACGGTAAGCTGTGAAATCGTTTTGCATAATATATTTCAATGGAAATATTAGTTACACTTGACAAGTAGTACCTATAATTAAAATAGATGTGAGACATTTTTGTTTTGGCTACAATACTTACGAATACATAGTTTATTATTAGCATAAAATAAATTCTTACATTTGGAATCCTCTGTGTTTTTGCCTTAACACAAAGACTTTTTGACGGACACGTCTGTTTTCATCATGTATATTTTTTTATTTCAAGTGACCTCGGTTTCCACCACCGTTTTTACCGGACGCCATTATGGACACTGTTGTTGTGTGTTGTCTACAATTCAATTCAGCACCAAAATTCTTTTCTTGCAATGCTACTGACTAGAGAAATCGGAGAAGAGGAGAGAACCATGCTCGAGAAGAGAGAACCGGCAATAGACTCTCTCATCATGAGCTGTGAATCTGTGACTCATACATGCTTTGGCTGTTGTCAAAATTTTACGTCACTTTGTCTGTCTAAGCATATGCTTAGAAAGACAAAGTGACGTAAAATTTAAATTGTGCCAAAAAGCTTAATATACAGGATGATGATCTGCATTTGTGCATTACTTGCACACATGACTGTACTGCCTACACTCGTTGATATTTCGGGATAAAACGAGACACCTTTTTTTACACTTTTTTTTTTCTGCTTAAATTCTTTTCTATTTGCTATGGGAACTCTACTGCTTATACTAAACCAATATTAAGTGAAAAAATGGGGCAGTAAAATTAAGTTCTTAATAATTATTAAATAAAATAAATTTAAAAAGCAACTCGTATGAATCGGTTCTAAATATTCTAATAATACTATTACCTACATAGGTACATTTTCACCGTTCATTCAAAACCGTTTCTTCTTTGCCTACAGTTTAGTAGGCACATACAAATGTGTAGGCATAGGCAAAGGAGGCGGTGGCGGCGCGGCGCGTGTAAGTTACCCCTCCAACCCCCGCGCAGGAGCGAGCGGCTCAGGCGGCGCCTTTGATCGGTGAATTTGAAATTTTGAATTAATTAGTCGCTCGCCCGCGTTCAGCGTGAGTATAACCGCACGCGCCGATATCTACGTACTTCCTCGACATGCACAAGGTCGTGGTACACAAGGCCTATCAGCTGATCGGCAAGAGCAGATTCTCAATTATTTTGAGGAAGAACCTCGAGCCAGTACGCGTGAAGCCGGTCGCCGTTTCGGTGTTCATCATACCACAGTGTGGAAGCTGCTGAATCGCGAACTAATGCATCCGTTCCATTTCCGACGTGTTCAAGAGTTGCATCCGCAGGACAATAACGCTCGGACAGTTTTTTGTCACTGGCTCCTTGAACATCAGGACGTGAACATTTTGTGGTCCGACGAATCATTGTTTACGCGCGTGGGCGTTTATAACGTCCACAATGAACATTGGTGGGCTCACCGACAACACAACCCACATGTTACTACGCGGGACTCGTTCCAGGTCCGGTTTAGTCTGAATGTGTGGGCTGGTATCATCGGTGATCATCTACTTGGCCCATATTTTATTGACGGTCGTTTGAACAGTGCTACATACTTGGTGCTACTCCGACATGTGGTTAATGAGATGCTCGATGACATTCCACTCGCATTTCATAGGGACTTGTACTTCCAACAGGACGGTGCGCCACCTCACTATGGACGCCAAGTGCGCGAATATTTAAGTGAAGTGTTTGGTACGCAGTGGATAGGCCGTGGTGGACCGGTAGCCTGGCCGCCGCGTTCACCCGACCTAACGCCCTTAGACTTTTATTTGTGGGGAGATATTAAAAGACTTGTTTACAATGAAGATATTGTGAGTGTTACACAATTACGTGAAAGAATTGTTTTGGCATTTGAACAAATAAAAACAAATGTGCTAGTGCTTCGCAGCTTAAAACGCAACTTAGTGCGCCGCGCCAATCTGTGCATAGACACTGGGGGTGAGCATTTTGAACAATTATTGCGTGTTACATGATTTTGTAAATAGGTATTTAAGCTTTGATTCTCAATTAATTCTGTAAATAAGTTGATTTAAAATTTTTAACTACGCCAGAAATGCTTCATTTCAGAATACTTTTCTCATACCTAATGTTTACTAACAGTACTTAATGTTTTTGTTTGCAATTGCATGATAAATAGCGTGTTTCTGCCGGTCCTAAGCCCTTGAAGTAGGAAGGAATCTTTTAAATCAACATAAACTCATCATCAAATCATTAATATCAAATCAAAAAAGTACATAAAGGTCACCGAACTTGTCAGCTGGAACTAAAAACTCATGAAACCTAATAACTAATGGCTCCTCTACACTGCCCGCAAAGTTCATAGGCGAAGTACTCTAGAAACTTTATCTAAGTTCGAAAAAAGTGCGTCACTACACACTCAGTGGTGTCAGTAGCCTGCGCACGCACATTGCCGCCGTTTGTAATGAACAAAGAAATTTGTGTGGCAGAGTTTCCAGGAACAACATAATTTGCTCCTGACCACTGTTTGACGCTGATAATTGGATCACATACACCAAAGCACTAATTATAGCTTAAATCACGCGCCGGCAAAGCACCGGCACACACGATGTCGGCCAAGTAGTGTAGAGAGGTACTTCGTGAACGCACTTCCCGCATCTTTGGGCCCATTGACTGAGGCGCAAAAATCGACAGCAAATAAAGTCGCCTGAGGGGAGGTATAGTTTTTGACGATGTAAACCGAAGTGCCTCTTTACACTATCGTATTCATTTAACTTCGTTCAACTTCGCGGGCAGTGTAGAGGAGCCATGAGATGCGATACGTAGCCGCATTATCTAGGTACCTACTATTGTCTAGCTTTAAGCCCAGGCCACACCGCCAGCGGGCGGGCGAGCGAGCTAGGCGGGCGGGTGAAGTGAGATATTGAAGTTATGCAAACTACGCGACATTGCCGAGCTAAACTATGGGGTTTACACCAAAAACTACATACGGAAGGGCGAACCGGGTAGTGCGGATGAGACTAGACACGTGGACACTGCTATTCGAATGACAAGCGACGACTAGTCTGAGTACCCGAAACGGGGAGGACGGTAGTTAAGCTGCGAAGCGGGCGCGCCTAACGACGAAAACGAGTAGCTTCGCTCGCATCAGCCACGTAGGTTATTCGGCAGCTCGCAGTGTGCCTAGCTCGCTCACCCGCCCGCTGGCAGTGTGACTTGCGCTTTAGCGTTGGCTCGGCGACGTAAACATTAAATACACGGGTGAAGATTTTTTCTTCGTAAATCATATTTCACTAAAAACAGGATTTTTGGGGTTTTGTTATCTAGTTACTGTGTTGCTGTGTTGTTTGCAATCGATAATACCTATAGTACACTACGCACTGAAGGAGGCTTGTGCACGACCAAATCAACAGCTTGTATAGCATAAAATACTTTAGAAGAGAAGGCTGCCTGGCAGTGACACGAATTGCTCCTTTCTACATATAAAAAAAATACTGTATTAGATTCTAAGATGAATTTTGGGAGGGACCGGACTGAGTTTCTTAGGTTTTGATTCTCAGTCTGTAGCATTTCCGAACCCCCGCCCCGATAGAGTCACAAAAATATAGACAAACCTAAATACTTTTTTTTAAATTTAAAAGGCAATAAATTATATTTTGTTTATTTTCTTATTATTTTGACGAAGGTAGGCAAAGGGGAAATAAAGATAGGGTTGTTGGCTAAGCATCATGATCAAGGCCTATGCTTTTGATACAAAACCAGATTTCTGTTTACACATAACATTCAAACTACTATTATTTTTGTTACTTTAAATAAACATCTGATCGAAATCAACATCAAAGAGCTATCCCCTCGCGCGTTATCAGCAGGTCAATCTCCCCTAAAATAATATTGTACGCTCTATGCACAAAACGATCGACATTTTGCGCGGTAACTTATTTTGATAATGTTATAAGAGTCGAAAAGGACTTTTTTTTGCGTCCCGGTGTCTTCGCCACAAATACCTACCGAAGCTACCGTGCCCGTGCCATACCTACGTACATACGTATCTGTGACAACCGGTAGGAGAGAGCACCGTGACTCCTCTCCAGCCACTCGTCCATGACCATGGTCGCGATTGTGGCCCTTTGGGGCCCAAGTCGCACCTTCCATGTTTCTACGGTTTCCTGGTGGAGCAGGGACCGCTGGGCCTTGATTTCCCGAGACGCAGGCCTTTAGCCCCGCTCCAGGGCCTCCTTGCGCAATCTAAACAGCGCAGCGACGCAAGGGATTGTTTTGAAGGTTTCAACAAAAAATAACGGTTATAGGCATGTAAGTATGATGTCTCATGTTTTCTTGTTTTTAAATATGTCTAGTCTATGCTCTCAAGGTATAATAAAGAATTACCGCTCCGACCAATACGAGACTGACATTATAATGAAACGGGTATCATTTAAGCTATCGCCAATTTTTAAGTTTTGTGTTTCTTAAATAATAGGGTTTGCCCGCAAAATAGTAGATTTGTCACCAAAATGTAGTCACCAAACAAAGTGAAATCAATTCCACAATAAATCACCTAAAATCATGGAGATATAAGGTCTAGTACCAAATAATTGTTTTTGTATATATTATAATAGGTTTGTCCTAATAAGCATTTAAGCAAACTAATGGAAAGAGATCACCAATAAACTACACACATCAACACCGTCTAGGGATATTTCACATTTTCTCAATTTTCAGAAAATCTGTTAGGAATAATATGCAACAATGTTATATTCTTAGGAAGCCCATTTTCAGACTATATTTTAAAATAAAATAAAAATATATTTTCGACTTATATAAAATTTTATTAAAATGAAAACAAAAAGTAAAAAAATGGTGCAACTAAAGATGAATGTGTCATTTACGAAAAAATAAAAAAATAAGTAATTTCTTTTGAATTTTTTGCACTGATAGGAATAATCAGTAGTCAGTAAAACCACCCATGATGACGGTCCTGCAACGGTTTTTCATGCTTTGAATTAAGTTATCAAAGTCTCGCTGCGGGATATTGTCCCAAGTTCTGCTAAGATGCAAAAAAAAATGGCTATTCAGTCGCAATGTCTGCAGGAAATTCTTATAAGCCCTTCTTTAGAGCATGTGATTGCGCCGGCCAGGGTAAAGCCCACACGTCATGGTCCTGCAGCCTGCAGCTGGTCACCGCTCGCGCTGTGTGCGGGACGGGCGTTGTCATGCATGAGAGTAAATTCTTGACCCATTTGAAGTCGATGAGGGTAGACTATGGGTACAAGCACCTGGTCGCGGTATTTTTCAGCGGTCATGGTGTTTCTAATCCAAACGAGGTTCGTTCTTCCACCAAAACGAATTCCCGCCCAAACCATAATTGTCCCGCCCTTGTATGGATGGACTACCTGGGGGTGTTGCAGACGACTCTCACGACCAGGAACTCGCTAAACGCGTACTCTTCGTGAATCGGGATGAAAACCGAATCGGGACTCGTCGGTAAACAGTACTACAGACCACTGGTTATCTTCCCAAAGCAAATGTTAACGAGCCCACTCTAATCTTCGTCCACGATTTCCTCTGCGTAGTGCTGGAGTACGAAGTGGCCTGCGAGCATGAAGGTTAGCTTCATGCAGTCTCCTCCTCACAGTTTGGTCACTGACAAGCAATTGGTGTTCTGACTGGAGCCATTGAACCAACTGCACGGCTGTAACGTTTGGCTGCATTCTCGCGGCAACTTGTAAAATCGGTCTTGTCGTTGGGTGGTTATGCGTCTCTCGCCACGGTGTCTTTCAGCCACTTCCCCGGTTGCACGATAACGTGACCACAATCTTGAAATAACGTTTTGCCTGGTTCCAATCTCCTCAGAAATACTCCGCTGAGTAGCCCCAGCTTGGAGCATACCTATTGCCCTTAGCATTTCTTCTCTAGTTAAATGGCGTCGCTGCATGACTTACACAATGAAATAAATTCGTAATTAATCAATAACTAGCTTTAAAACTTCAGCTGGACAAAACAAATACCAATTTACTATCATCGGTAAAATTAAAATTTCGAACTTCGCTATACTAATGCCGCGCAAATCATTTGTTTTAATTTCTTTTTTTCAATTTCAAATTTGGAATCATTCAAATATACCTACAAAATAAGATTCAATCAAAAGTTTTTAAAATCGGCCAGTATTTTTTGAGATGCAGAACTTTTTAAAAAATATCCCTAGACGGTGTTGATGTGTGTATATATTATGTTACTAGAAAATTTCAGGCAATGTGTATAATACGATTTATTTCATACATTGACTAGGTATTGTATGAAATGCCCGAAGCGCATCAGGCAATGTGTATAATGAATGGACAGATTCGACGACAGAATCGTTAACAAAATAAGAACTAGTCGACAAAACAAAAAAAAATAACCACGAAGGCTAGGGCGGGAGCTCCGCTCCGCTTCGCTCCCGCCTTAGCCTTCTAACCTAACCCATCCGAGTCGGGGTGTTAGTGTAAAATTCTCTCTTTGAACATATTTTCATTAAAATTATAAATTGATGTATTAAATTGGTAACGAATACCTTTCGTTACAACAAAAATTTTAATAACCGAACGAAATAAAATGTAACTACTGTATTGGTGACAAAATAACAAATAAAAAGGAGTTGCAGTCAGGGATCGATAATCGATTTATTTGGTGACAGATCTACCATTCTGAGCACAAAGCTATTAATTAGGTAATAAAACTATTATTATAAGAACGAAGTTTATATTAATCTAATGCAGTACAGTTTTATTGGTAATCCATCTCTTATTTTACACATATACTAACATTAATTTGATAATTCATACCGGGGAACACTTTTTGTTTATCTGAGAACGAAAATATTTCGTGGCGATAGATCTATTTATTAGGTAATACAACTTGATGACAAATATGAAGTTTGGTGACAAGAAACATAGTCCCCTAATGAAACTAGATTTCATAAACTCTTCTCTAAATATATTAGAACGTTATCAACACACAACAATCAGTTATTTCTGTACTTGTAATGAAGTCGTTTTACACTGAATGAAGATGAGCAATTTTCAACGGAAGATGTAGTAGTAAATAAATAATAAATAAATATTCACGGACATTTCACTCAACGTTATCTGATCCCAAAGTAAGCTAGGAATAACCTGCTTGTGTTTTGGGTATCAGACCACGGATATTAATATTAACACTTATATACTTTTAAATACATACATATTTTACATAGAAACACCCAGACTCTTGAGATAAACATTTATGGGTCACACAAATATTTGTCTCCGGTGGGAATCGAACCCACGACCTCCAGCGCCGCAGGCGGTATCACTACCCACTGCGCCACAGAGGCAGTCAAGGTAGTGAGTATGTAAGCATATAAATAATTCGCTAATCGGATGAACGTGGTCGAACAAACATATTGATTGTGCAAGCGGACGGACGGAACGTTTTCGGATAGAAAGCGTCACGTTTCTTATCTTTATTTATGAATCGGGTACATGCCTTGGACTGAATATTAAAAGGTAAAGAAAACGAGGATGTCAATTTGCATATAAATTTAGAAAAACTGTTTTTATACACAGATCTTCAACGAAATTTAAGTAATAATGACACGATTAAGAGATTAATAAAAATAATAAAAATTCTGCCTTTTTTACGTGTGAAAATTCTTCATGGATGCTATACTGGATCTTACCGACTGAAACCATAGATTGTCCCACCACAGTTTCATTGGGAGCCCCGGGTAACCCTCGACAGGGTGTCTCAGGACTCCTTCCAGATAACTTCTGACTTTGTTATCAATTGCATATTTAAGCATTCAATAAATCAAACCAGCTTTTCATAGTGCACTGCTGGACGTAGGTCTCAAACTCAAAAAAACATTTATTTCGCAGAATCCTAATACATAGGCACTTGCGACACGTCAATGAATACAAAACAAGGTCACTACTACCAGTTCGGAACACGGCCCGCTTGAGAAGAACACTGGCAAGAAACGGCGGGCTTTTCTTTTTGTGCTCTATTTACAAAATTTAAACTAAAAATCACAAACTATTGCTTGAGAATGCAGAAGAGCAAGCAGATCATTTCCAGGCTTCCTTGTCAAGCAAATAATCGTCAATTGTATAGTAGCCCTTGCAGTACAATTTACTTTTTATACACTTTTTAAACTTATTTAAGGGCATACCTACTTTTTATTTCATTTGGAAGCCTGTTGTTAAAACGTATACAGTGACCCAGGAAGGAATTACTGACTTTTTTCAGTCTACACTGATGACCAACAAGGTTATCTTTATGTCGGGTATTTACACTGTGTATATCGCTTAACTTAACGAAACTAGATAGATATTTTTGCACATACATAAGATTTTCAAAAATATATTGTGATGCTACAGTCATAATATTTACTTCGTTGAATTTTTGCGCAGAGAGACCCTTGGACCTAATCTATATATGGCTCATTATGGCCCCTTTTTGTAAAACAAAAACTTGAGAGGTGTCAAGGGACACCCGGATGGAACGAAGTTCCTTTCGATTAATTAGTGAAGGAATTGTAATAAAATTTTATTTTTTTAAATTAATAATAATATTTTTTTTATTAACCCCCATTTTATTACACCCCCCCCCCTTCCCCAACTCCCCCCCTTCCCCCTCCCCCCTTCCCGCCCTTTAGCCGTATCTACATCAGTCAAATGCCTAATCTTTTGTACCGCAAATGCTGCTGGACTTAACCTGCCAACCAGCTATTCAATATGTGGACCCCACTGCAATCCAGCATCGACCGTTAATCCTCGGCCATTAAGTTGAACATTGGTTTCTGCCTGTGTTACATTTGGCATGATAAAATTAATACATTTAGTTTTGTTATCGTTCAGGCTAAGATTATTAGTATTAAACCAATGTACTACTTTCAGGATTGCATTGTTGACATCGTCGTAGTTATCTTGTTGTCTTTTAATTTTGAAAATTAAGGAAGTGTCATCTGCAAACAAAACAATCCCGTTGGTGTCTCCTACGTTATAGGGTAGGTCATTTATATAAATTAAAAATAAAAATGGTCCGAGTATCGAACTCTGCGGAACACCCACAGTAACCACCGATCCCTCTGAACATGTGCCACCAACATCGACCCTCTGAGTTCAATTGCTCAAATATGAAGTCAGAAGAGCGAGGGTCTTGTTCCTTATCCCATAGTGATGCAGTTTCCTGATCAATATTTCATGTTGGAGCCTCTTATGATTGACCTGTATCTACCAGCTGTTGCCTGTTACTAGTTACCGTTGACTTGTTTTGAGTTTGTTCTCAAATTCATATTTAAGTATTTAATGAATCAAACCAGCTTTTCATAGTCCTCTGTTGGACGTAGATCTCTCTTGATTGGCCTACAGTACCAACTATTGTCTGTTACTAGTTACCTTTGACTTGCTTTGAGTTTGTTCTCAAACTCATATTTAATCATTCAATGAATCAAACCAGCTTTTCATAGTGCACTGCTGAACGTAGGTCTTTCATGATTGACCTGTACCAGCGGTTTTCTGTTACTAGTTACCTGTGACTTGCTTTGAGTTTGTTCTCAAATGCATATTTAATCATTCAATGAATCAAACCAGCTTTTCATAGTGCACTGCTGAACGTAGATTTTTCGTGATTGGCCTACAGTACCAGCTATTGTCTGTTACTAGTTACTTTTGGCTTCATAGTCTGCTTGCCTGCTGCAAACAATACAACCAACTAAGACAATAATAAAGTATCTACCTATTTTGCTAACCATTTAAGTATTCCATACATGTAGGAAAATTCTTCAACTTATTATTCAAATGTTATCGGCCTCGCGTTTTACCTACACACGAAAATAAAACACATTAAATTTTATTAAAATTTTCAAGGTTTTACGCTCGCCCTAATTTTTTTTAGGTCAACAGTTTACATTTCAAACAATGAAAATATAATGCGTTTCTTAAGCTTACGCTTTGTTGTAGAATAGTTTATTGCTTAAAGAATAGAGTTTACGAGACTGTTAAAGTTTATGATTAACTTTTAGAGGATACTTTCATGATGGCTGGTTGCAAAAAACCCCCGACTCACAAAAAAAGAACAATAAAAAACCTGTAAAAAGTAAAAAAATAACTATTATATTATGACCTATCTACCCTAAGTATTGAACCTGTATTATTATTATAGGTAGCTATATTATTTACCTATTCATATTTTTAACTAACAGTTTGTCTCGTCGGGGGGACCGCTCTATACCTAAACAGAGACAGACGTACGGTTAGGTTATGATTAGGTGAGCGGTCCCCGACGAGACAACCTGTTAGTTAAAAATATGAATAGGTAAATAATATAGCTACCTTTAATAATAATACAGGTTCAATACTTAGGGTAGATAGGTCATAATATAATAGTTATTTTTTTACTTTTTACAGGTTTTTTATTGTTCTTTTTTTGTGAGTCGGGGGTTTTTTAAATTTTTAATTTAATTTTTTATTTTTTGCTTTTTATAGGGGTTTTTGATGTCAACAATGACGAATAGTCTATCAACAATTATTCAGAGCTAATGCGAATTGCGCGGAGTGTGGTTACAGAATTAGCAACACATTCCACTCCTCATATCTTTCTAATGGCTTAACCGATTTTCATAAAACTTGCGGTATCGTGATGTATAAGATATGACCTTTCATTTGATACCCAACACGGGTATATTTGAACACATTAAATTTTTCATCACCACTTTCACCCCTCATAGCTTTGAAATGGCTTAACCGATTTTTATAAAACATAGCTAAGAACACTCTCCCCTAACCCATCTTTCAAATAAAAGAAACAGAATCAGAATCGGTTCATCCGTTTGGGAGCTACGATGCCACAGACAGACTTACACACACACACACACACACACACACACACCCACACACACGTCAAACTTATAACACCCCTTCCGGGTTTCCGTCGGGGGTTAAAAATAGATACAAATTACGTTTCGCCCTTACTCGAGTTTACTTTAAGTAATAGAATTTACGAGTGTTTGACGTCTGGGGTAGGGTATACCAATATACGGTAGGTATAGGTATACCCATTTTACCTATACCTAGATAGTATACGTAAATAATTTCTATGCCGTAAAATTGATTCGGTGGTTGAGGCTAGAGGTTTACCACCTATTACAATGTGGATGTATATTAAGCCTTTGCCACCCCTTTGGGGACAAAGACGTGACCATAAAATGTGACAGCTGTCCCTAACATATCGCACATCCATATCTAAAGAGCTGCAACTCAGAAATCGCATTTTTTGAGATAAGCACACCACTGAATTCTTTATCCGAATACCTATCCACCAATAAAACAGACTTAAAAATAAGTCCACTACTCGCTGCTAGATAGCACCAAGTGTCCTTTTAGTTACACGAGCCAGCCCCGCTCCCTTCCGCCAAAACAGAGACATCGCTAGTTGCGGTCTAAACTACAAGCGAATTACACGGGTACATCGTAAACAAAAGGGAATTATTTTGAGTTGTATCTGTAATGTTGAAATTTCAAGCACTATTTATTTTGAGTTGCCGACTTTTAGACGTTTAGTTGCTCAGTAAGTAACTACGCATCTTGAGTTAGACCCGTGTAGCTGGCAGGGTAAGTAAAAGTTTTAAGTTTATTTAGAGTTCTTTCCATACTGTTGCTACATTTTTGAATTTGTGGTTGTGTCCGTTTAGTTGAGTCATATTTTAAAGCGTTATATTTCTTTAAAAAGCCAATTAATTAAAACTTTTTTGCTATTGGCGGTTAAAATCTTGTAATCTTATTATAATTTAATTTTTATAACTAGAATTTCTATAGTATTTTACTCAATTACTGCAATTTTTTTAGTTACGTCTCTTTAGTTGGATTTTGTCAAAAAAAAATTTCGGAATATTGCTAATAACATCGAAAATGTTCTTTTGTTGACTCTTTTAATGCGATTTGATGCACAAGACCCTATTAATAAGGAATAAAAACATTTTTTTACAGGTAAACGACGAAACGTGGTCGAATTTTAGTCAATGTGATAGAGGAAAGAGATAAAGAAAATTCTTCACCAATGCGCTGGAGGACGTCTTCCAGATGCTGGACTAGGAAGCATTGGCATCTCGCACCTTCGATTTGCCGGCGACATCGTCATAGTGGCGGAGACGCTGGAACAATTTAGTGGAATGTTGGCCAGCCTAAACGTTGCGTCTCGACGTGTTGGTCTCGGCATGAACTTGGAGAAAACCAAACCTTGTTTAATGAGCACGTCACGCTGCCGCTAGGACAAATCTACGTCGAAGGATCGAGGCTTGAGGTTGTCCAGGAGTATACATATCTTGGGCACCTTATCACGTTAGACAAGGGCAATCTGCACAAGAAAATCGCTAGAAAGATCCGTTTGGGTTGAGCAGCGTTTTTTCAATGCGCCTATATCACAGTGCGTGAAGACGAAAGTCTACAAACAACCAGTGCGTCCTACCAGTTATGACATACGACGCCAAGACGTGGACACTTACGGTGGGGCTAGTTCATGCCCTTAAAGTTGCACAGCGAATTATGGAACGAGCCATACTTGAAATAATATCTCTGAGGGATAAACTCCGAAGGTTTTTCGGCGGAGAGCCGGAGTGGTCGAAATAGCTCGCTATTATTTATTTTTAAATAGAATAAGCATATTAAAGTGGCATTGGGCTGGCTACATCTGTAGAAGAACCAACGACCGAATGGATCAAACGGGTTCTAGTTTGAAGACCGCGACTCGGTAAACGTAGGATAGGACGTCCACCCGCTAGATGGACAAATGACCTGGTAAAGATTGCAGGCTCGGACTGGATGCGAAAGGCTCAAGACCGGGTACTGTGGTGTGAACTGGGAGAGGCCTATGTCCAGCAGTGGACTACTATAGGCTGCTTGATTGATGATTTTTAGTACATATTTTAGATATCTACTTTCAGTTTATTCTTAAATGTAAATGAGAGATATTATATGATTTTTGATGTGCACATTAAATTGTTTTCCACAAAAAGGAAGTTTTTTTTTTTTTTGCTTATTTATAAGAAAAATATGTTTGATACTATATATTTTATAATTAAAAGGTACAAAAGTGACTGTCATTAGTTGTTTTTAACCACTATAAATAATATATTTATATTCTTACTAAAGTTAACTAATCTTTTCTTCCTTATTGATCATCCAATATACTCCTATTGCTGGCCTCAGGTCACTCTATTAAATTGGACTAATTAAAAATAACACATAATGCTGAAGCGGTGTCCTGATCAATGAGCAACTCACAACTTGAAGTAGAAATCAGAGTTTATTGAAGTGAAGAACACAGTACAGATATAAGGACACAGTTCGTCAAGAGTAGACAGAAGGAGAATTGAGAGAATGAAGATAGCACTAGAATAGTTTATAAGCACTAAGAACTTAACATACGATACTTCGCGGCACGCGTACAACCTGAGCGCGACAGACATGCACTTGGTGTCGAGATGCATTTCCGACTGCAGGCGGCGCGGGCGCAGGCCCCTAGCCGCCGTGCGAACTAGTGATGCATTCCGCACGCTATTATCTAATATTAAAAGCAAGCGGACGATATTTTGTACGTTGAACAATTTATGTATTTAATACATGTAGTATATTTACTTTGGTAGTAAACAATATTTATAATCTATGTAATAACTATATTCTTATTGATATGTACGTTATATAATATTGTATTATATTTGAATACTGAGTAAAAGTGTAACGCTAACAAGACAATAACAATTTATAATAACATCAATCTAGTAGCTCCGCTACACCACCCTCCCCCAGAGACCGTCAAGGGCGATAAAAGTCTGGGAATCTCACCGTCCGGCCAGAGCGAGTCCTTCTGACAACGCTGTCGTCAGTGTCAGGTAATTTGTGACCCGTGGGTGCAGGAGACGTGTGAGTGGGGTGTGTGATAGATGTAGGTGTGTGATGTGTGGGTGTATCTGGATCACGCAGTATGTAGGCAGGTTTTAACCTGTCAATAGAAACCGTGACAACCCTACCATTCACACGAATTTTAAATACTTTACCTCCATGTTCAAGAACTTCATGAGGTCCAGTGTAAGCAGGTTTAAGAGATCCGGCAACGGTGTCATCTCGCAGGAAGACGTGAGAAGATGTTGGCAGATCCTTAAAAATAAAGGGTGAACGTCGACCACCATGACGTGACGCTGGAGAAGGCTGTAACTTGCGAGCGAATTGTCGCAGGCGCGTAATATAGTCAGTCACGTCTGGGTCTACGAGGTCTTCTGGACTAAAGAATTCTCCTGGAAGACGAAGGGGTTCCCCATAAACTAATTCAGCTGGTGATGCCTTTAAATCCTCTTTGTATGTGCTGCGAATGCCTAATAATACAAGAGGAAGGCTTTCAACCCAGCTGCTGTCACTGTGACAGGTTAAGGCAGCTTTAAGCTGCCGGTGCAGGCGCTCCAAAATCCCGTTACAGATTGGGTGATAGGCCGTGGTTCTTTTATGTTGGAAGCCGGCGATACATGCCAGATGTCCAAATAAGGCTGACTCGAACTGTCTGCCCCTGTCGGTAACGACACGTTCAGGACAGCCGAATCTTGAGATCCAACCACTGAGTAGGGCCTTAGCAACGGTTTCAGCTGTAATATCTGCCAGCGGTATGGCCTCAGCCCAACGCGTGTAGCGATCAATGACTGTGAGGCAGTACCGGAAACCTTGAGATAACGGCATCGGACCTATTAGATCTATATGTATATCTCTAAATCTGGCTCTGGGAAGCTTGTAAGTGCCCAGCGGTGAAGATACATGTCTATGTATTTTGGACCGCTGGCACGCAATGCATGTACGTACCCATTGCCTGCAATCTCTTTTAATGCCAGGCCATATGTAACGATCCGTGACTAGGCGGATTGTAGCATTGGCACCGGGATGGCTAAGAGAGTGTAAATTTTCAAAAATTTGTCGGCGTAAGGCTTTCGTCACAAAAGGTCTTGGAGTGCAGTGACTTACATCGCAATATAAGTAGGTATTAGTACCAGGCAACTGTACCTTTCTAAGGCATAGTGAAGTGTTGCTACCTAGAAGGACCTTTAACTCGGGGTCGGTAGTTTGTGAGGTGGCTAATGCCTCGAGGTCTACAGGTGAGTTAACCTCCTCGATGCGTGACAAAGTGTCAGCCACGACGTTATCCTTCCCAGAGATGTGCCTGATGTCAGTACAAAACTGAGATATAAAATCTAAATGACGAAATCGCCTAGGTGAGCATTTATCTTTCCTAGACTGAAATGCGAAAGTAAGAGGTTTGTGATCAGTATATATCACAAAATCACGAGCTTCAACCATGTGGCGAAAGTGCTTTACTGCCTCGTATATCGCTAAGAGTTCGCGATCGTAAGGGGAATATTTGGTCTGCGAAGGTGATAGCTTACGTGAAAAGAAAGCTAATGGCTGCCAAGTATTCTCCTTAAGCTGCTGCAGTACTGCGCCTAAGGCTGTATCTGACGCATCGGTAACTAAGGCAAGTTTTGCGTTGCAATCAGGGTGAGCAAGCATGGCAGCTTGGCATAGACCCATTTTGCAGGCCTCAAAGGCGTCAAGCTCTGTAGGCGTAAAATGTACTGGCTTTGAGCCTTTTGCTGAACCGGTCAAGAGAGCGTTTAGTGGCGCTTGAACGCGAGCTGCTTCTGGAATAAATCTCCTATAGAAATTTATCATCCCAAGAAACCTACGTAACTCTCTAACAGTTTTGGGCACCGGGAACTTACTGATGGCATCTACCTTTTCAGGTAGCGGCTTAGTGCCATCTGGGCCTATCCGGTATCCCAGGAACGTGACCTCAGCTGCACCAAACACGCATTTGGCTGTGTTAATAACCATACCATAATCCTGTAGCCTAGTGAACACTTGATGTAAATGCTGTGCATGGGAATTATGATCTGCTGAATAAATTAAAATATCATCTAAATATGCATATGCGAAGTCCAATCCACGCAGCATTTCATCTACGAAGCGCATAAACGTATTTGATGCGTTTCGGAGTCCATAGCTCATAAAAGGAAAGGAATAAAGCCCGAAGGGAGTCGTTATAGCGGTCTTTTCAATGTCTGGTGGGTAAACACCAATTTGGTTATACGCTTTAACCAAGTCCAGAGTTGAAAAGACTGTGCATCCTGTAAGGTTGTGTGCAAAATCCTGTATATGGCGAATAGGGTACCTGTCTGGGATGGTCCGTGCGTTCAACATCCGGTAGTCCCCACAGGGCCTCCAGCTGTTGTCCTTCTTTGGTGCCAGATGAAGAGGGGATGCCCAAGGCGACTCTGAAGGTATACACGTACCAACCTGTAACATAGCTTCGAATTCGGCTTTCGCTATTTTTAACCTATCCGGCGCGAGCCGGCGGGGCTTGCACCATACTGGTGGTCCAGGTGTAGTGCGTATGTGATGTAAAGTGTTGTGTTTAGGTGTACGGTTAATACCTGATGGACGAGTGATGTCGGGGTACTTTGCTAGTATAGCATGGTATTCTGAATCACCGCCTGAAGTAACCTTAACTGAAGAAACATTGTCAGAAGAACTCGCGACCGAAGCCGCGGCAGCAAGCATAGTGTTGCCGTCTATTAAACACTGGTTACGCACATCCACTATTAAATTATAGTGTGATAAAAAATCAACGCCTATAATGGCACGTGTTACATCGGCAATAATAAATCGCCAAGCAAAGTCACGGCGCAAATTTATATTTAATATTAAATGTGCATACCCGTATGTGTTGATAACGGAGCCGTTAGCTGCAAACAAATCATAATTTGTTTTAACACAACGCCCTTTAAATTTACTACGAGGAAAAACACATAGGTCACTACCGGTATCTATTAAAAATTGAACCTTACTTCTATGATCGGTAATAAATAAGCGACCGGGGTGAGGGCAGGCGTCGGCCGCCATCACGGACTGCCCTAATCTTTTCCCGTATAATCACAAGGTTTAATACACTTTGAAGCCTTATCCTTAAAGTTCTTATGGTACCAACACACAGGAAATTTTCTATAGTTCGAATCAGAACGTCTGGAATGTGACCGTCTGCGATCACTACTTCTAGAACTGGATCTTCTGAATTTCGAGCGTGACATTCTATTTAGCTCGGTAGACAATTGATTTACCTGCCGTGTCAGTTCTGCAACTTGATTACTCAGGTTAATGTGGCTGCTTGATGTGCCCACAGCTGCTAAGTGAGGACCGGGAGTAGCAATGTCATGGATCCGATCAGCCAGTTCAGCAACGTCGTCCAAAGTAGCTTTCGACTGAGAGGCTACTATAGCTTGAATATTCGGCTGCCCCATATCAAAACCTAGCAAGTGTTCAAAGCAAAATTTTACAGGAGAGCGCTAAAACGTAAATTGGGCTAGCCGTAGAACAATATTTACATAAACCATTTAAAAATGGTTTTATTACATAAAATAAATATAGACGATAATTATAATATTAAAATATTATGATATTTGTGTATATTGCATATTTTATACTCCTTACTAACTTTGATAATGACTTGACAATCAGTTCGCCCTTGTAGAAACCAGTATTTAACCTAGTAAGAGCACTTGCTAAGTTTTAATGTGGTTTATTGAATATTGTAGATAATAGGTCTTATAAATTAAAAATCTAGTAAGTCGGGTAGATGTATTAAAAAGCAACTACTAAGTTGCTTTTTAATACATCTACCCGACTTACTAGAATTTTAATTTAGATATTTAACTTAAAAAAAATCTTTTCAATAGAACAGATTTTTTTCAGAAGTTAATTATAGATTTATCTTTAAGGATTTTAGCAGGTATCTAATTTTTCCGTCACTTATTAGATCGACAGATAAGTCATTCACTGGTAATTCATTCCAGAAGGTCTTATTGGATTCTGGCATGAGATTTACAAGCTCAGTAATAATTTCTTGTTTTTTTTTCACATTTAATGCCCCTTGCGATGTCGTTGCTTACAGGAGGGAGCTTGCAGTTAAACTTTTTCATTAGAAAATCTAAGTCCACCAACTGTACACAGTAAATGTTGTTTTCTTTGCTGTGAATACACATAGGTACTTGTGTCTTGGTGGGGTTGAATTGGACAAGATTTTGTTTACCCCAATCGGACACTTTAGAGAGAGTAGCCTCGATTTCAGACACAAGTAGTTCACGACTTTCCTCCACTACAGCCCGAGAGATACCGGGACGGCCCATATAAGAAGTGGCAACCGTACTGCCGTCTGCATAACAATGAATGCCGTCAATAGACAACATGTCATTGATATGCAGCAGAAACATAGTGGGGGACAACATTGATCCTTGTGGTACTCCAGCGTTTATGGCCATGCATTCAGAATAACTGCCGTAAACAACAGTCCTGATGTTTCTACCAGCCAGAAAGCTGGACACCCATTCGCATAAGCATAAACTTTCGGGCAGTCCATAGTAGGGCAATTTCGTAAGAAGACCACGGTGCCAGATCCGGTCAAAACCTTAAGAGATGTCGAGGCTGCCTTATCTTACTCTCGATAGCCGTCGCCCATCGGTGTGTGAGGTACACAAGAAGATCGCCCATCGAGCAACTGTGACGGAACTACTACCGTACTTTCGGTCACTGAGCAGGTCATGTTCCTCAAGGTACCTCAGGAGCTGTGCATTAATTACACGCTCCATCACCGTTGATAATAGGGAGGTGACGGCTATAGGCTTGTAATTGGCCGGGTCGGTCCTGTCATCCTTCTTTGGCACAGGATGCACGTACGCGATTTTCTACGACGCCTGGACTTTTGTCATGGAGTATGAAAGCGTGAAAAGACGTGTAAGTACCGGACACATTTCCGGACCACACTGCTTAAGCACCACCGCGGAAATGCCGTCTGGCCCATTCGACTTATGAACGTCTAGGCATTAAAGCTCCCGCCTGACGTCCCACTGCCTGAATTTAATTTCTGACATGGAAGTGCCACACCAGGGGACGTCAGACGGTAGCGCACCTCCATCGTTCATGGTCGAGTTGGATGCAAAGAGAGAACCCAAAAGGTCAGCTTTCTCCTGGGCACACTACTGGGCCAGACTACCATCCAGTTTGGGCGTGTCGAAATTTGATGCCCCCGTCGCGCACTATCCCCTCTAGCTCTATTCACTATGTTTGTTGACCATTTCATAAGCCTAGCAAGACGCATCAACCACTTTAAAACCTAGCAAGTGTCAGGGACTTGCTAGGTTTATTAATGGTCAGATCGACATACTAGGTTTGTAAATGGTTACGGGATTATGGATGGTGTACTTACTAGGTTATGAGTATTCCTATCTCTGGTTATTTGTAAGATTTTCACTCTGATATTTTTTTATTTTGTAGGGACTTACTAGTTGATAAAGATTATGTAATAAAAACATTTTCTTAAAAAATGTTCCTTGCTAGGTTTTGATATGGGGCAGCCGTATTGTGCGGTAATCGACTGGCCCACATAGTACGTAAAAAATCTGGGGGTATCTCCGGTCCTGCTAACTGCATAATATGTCTCAGGAACTGGGAGGGTGTTCGATCACCAAGCTCCTCCCTAGTAATAATTTGCAGAAGCTTCTTTTCCTTGGACGCTGATAATCTTCGCACTAATTCGGTTTTCAGGCGTTCATACTTATCAGGTCCCGGCGGAGCAGTAATAATATCTTCTACCTCTGACGCGTACACAGGATCCAATTGCCCCACGGCGTAGTGAAATTTCGTTGAATCACTCGTTATGTTTGATAAAACGAATTGACTCTCGAGTTGGTAAAACCATAGGGCGGGTTTTTCTGCGTAAAAGGGGGGTACACGTATGCCCACTCTTTGTACATCTTGCGCAGTGCTTGAAAACGCCTTACTGCTTGATTCGCCAGCGTCTTGAGGTTCTCTCATCGTGAGTGTTTGTAGGGGTCACCAGTGAAGCGGTGTCCTGATCAATGAGCAACTCACAACTTGAAGTAGAAATCAGAGTTTATTGAAGTGAAGAACACAGTACAGATATAAGGACACAGTTCGTCAAGAGTAGACAGAAGGAGAATTGAGAGAATGAAGATAGCACTAGAATAGTTTATAAGCACTAAGAACTTAACATACGATACTTCGCGGCACGCGTACAACCTGAGCGCGACAGACATGCACTTGGTGTCGAGATGCATTTCCGACTGCAGGCGGCGCGGGCGCAGGCCCCTAGCCGCCGTGCGAACTAGTGATGCATTCCGCACGCTATTATCTAATATTAAAAGCAAGCGGACGATATTTTGTACGTTGAACAATTTATGTATTTAATACATGTAGTATATTTACTTTGGTAGTAAACAATATTTATAATCTATGTAATAACTATATTCTTATTGATATGTACGTTATATAATATTGTATTATATTTGAATACTGAGTAAAAGTGTAACGCTAACAAGACAATAACAATTTATAATAACATCAATCTAGTAGCTCCGCTACAATGCTATTGCGTTTTGAGTTTATAGTGTTTCATCAAAAGAGAGTTAAGTACAAATTCAATTCACCAATATAGGCTCAACTCAAAATAATATGACAAAACATACCTACCTTGTCAAGCAATAGGGCAATTACTCGAAAATTCCAATTTTCAGCCCCAAAACATGATTAAAATGAGAGAATCGTACAATTATATTCAATCTTGCTGCGCACAGAAAACATAATTCTATACAGAACACTTCTACAGTGCATAGAGGTCGAGCAATCAGTTTTTTGCATTTTCCCAAAAAAGTGCTTTTTTGAGTTATGCTCTCTTTAGATATAGGTGTGCGATATGTAGGTATAATTTTTTTTTCAAACATTCAAGCAAAAGTACCACTGCCATATTATGAACGAGTGGCTTGATTAAGCCTGTTCCGTATTCTGGTTCAACGCGACTGTATCACCGCAAATGAACAGATGAAGACAAGTATATTGTCTAAGAACCATATCAAATTGTAGTTAAGGTTGACATGTACTCTGAGAATTTTGAAGAACCAACCCTAAACAAAGAGAACACTGAAATCTCTAGACACAAACCCGAAATCTATATTTACAGATCGTACTATGATTTGAACTGAATCGGACTGGAGAATATAGATATCTATGCAGGTTGAATTATTAGTACTTCTGTTTTCCACTGGATATAATATTTTCCAGTTGGACGCGACAATATCCGGGCGAGCGATCGTACCATGCATTCTACAGTCCATTTTATCCCTACACATAGGCAGATAGATGTGTCATTTGTTTTCAATGGGTAAACTAAGTACTATTGGTTGATGGCTCTTGGGGCAACTTACTAATACATTGGTTCCTAACCTTTTCAGAGCTGTTACCCCTATGGCATGTTAGAGAAACAGATTTTACCCCCAATTAAAAAAAAATCAAGAAAGCAATTCAGGCAATGAAAAATATCTTAATTTCCGTTTGGTTTCCGTCTGGGGTGCTTCGTCGTGGACACGATCATACGCATTCGAGATCTGACGGAGGAAGCAATATCGCAGAGCAAGGTGGTGATGCCGGTGTCTCTTGACATCGCCATCGCCTTCAACACTTTGTCCTGGAGCTGCGTTAGGGAAGACCTTATTTATCACGGCGTGCCTCCCTACCTCCGTCGAATTGTCGAGGCTTATCTTTCCGAGAGGGCCATAACTTACCTGAGCTGGCTAGGGTCGATTCGGCGAGATTCAGCGGTGTTCCGCAGGGATCGGTTCTAGGACCGGTTCTGTGGAACATCGGGTACGATTGTGTGCTGCGCGGCACGTTGCTTAGAAGTGTCGACGAAACGTGTTACGCCGATGACACCCTCGTTACGGCGCGAGGAGCAAGGTAGGGAGCGTCAGCATCGGTACTGAGCCGTCGATGAAGTATCTGGGGTTCGTACTCGATGGCCGATGAGACTTCAAACACCACTTCCGAAGTTTGGTCCCAAAACTGAGGGGCAACAGCCGCACTCTCGCGGTTGTTGACCAACATAAGAAGACCCCAAACTCCCTACAGGAGACTGCCTTGGGATAATGCGGAGTGCTTTACTTTTATCGCTATACGGGGCCCCGTATGAGTGGAGACCTTGACGGCCCGCAATGCGGCTGTACTAGCCTACTTAGCCTACAGAAGGCTATGGCTGTCAAGGTGATTAGGATATCGCACGATCTCAGGGGACACAGGGAAACCACGGCTGAGTGCCAGCACTGCGAGGAACGCAGCGAGGACACAGCGCTCCACACATTGGTGTAGTGCACAGCATGGGCGCAACTGCTCCAGGTCCTCGTAACAGGTCTGGACTTGGACATTCTCTCGCTGGAGACCATCTCCTGTAGAGACCATGGTCCCATGATCTCCAGTGGGAGTAAGTGGGACACCGCTGCGTCTTTCTGCGGGAGAGAACTCTACCACCCGAGTTCCGCAGTCTTTGGACAGGACGCTGCAGACTTTTCTTCGCCCAAGACTACCGGCCTCCATGATCGGGGGCTGAGGATGGTGGGGGCTTTTTAATTTCAAAATTAACACTTATTTTATTTTTAACCCCCGACGAAAAACGAGGGGTGTTATAAGTTTTAATAACTGTGTGTCTGTCTCTAAGCATCGGGCCGCGCTGCGCCCAATCGTACCCTATGTCCACAGAAGCGGTCCTAGGACCGATCCCTGCGGAACTCCGCTGAATCTCGCCGAATCGATCCCAGCCAGCTCGTACGTTATGGCCCTCTTGGAAAGATAAGCCCCGACAATCGACGGAGGTAGGGAGGCACTCCGTGATAAGTAAGGGCCTCCCTAACGCAGCTCCAGGCCAAAGTGTTGAAGTCGATGTCAAGAGACACCGGCATCACCACCTCGCTCTGCGATATTGCTTCCTCCGTCTGGTCTCGAATGCGTATGATCGCGTCCACGGCGAAGCACCCATGACGGAAACCAAACAGGTTATCCGCCAGATCTAGCCCCAAGCGTGTGAAGTGCCCGACGAGGGGCAGTGCAGCGCTGTGTCTATTACGAACAACCATTTTTCATCGTTTTCAGTCATCGGATTTTTTTTCAAACTAGATGAGATCCCAGAAATTCCGGGATCTCGCAGGATTGATATTTCTAATCCTGCGGGATTTTGAATTTGCGATCTCGTGTCGGGATTGCATTCCCTAGTTCAGATGGTTTCTGGATTTGTTTTCAATGTTACCAGAGTTGAGAAGCCACTCTCGCATCTTAAAGTGGTAGCAAACGGTACCAACTTGTTCAGAGTTCTGTTAGCAATGATGGGGTATTCTGAAGCTGTTTTTCGCCAAAATGTACACCTTCTCGCTCCACACTTCACTGAGATTTTACGAACACGAGAGATCGCGATGCCGCGTACCTACCTAGGTATTTGTTTTATACTTACAATCATATTTTTACTCATCTATTTTGGGCATCACCTCTGTTACCCCCATACAATAGCTGTTTTACCCCCGCGGGGGTAATTACCCCCAGGTTCGGAACCGAGGTACTAATAGCACACTATAAAGAGAACTATCTGTCGGCTGTGCTAATAGGCACAGTCACCTCCGATATTGCATGGGCCCCTTAAGATCTATAATCGCATGCACATTTGAGTCCAAATTCACAAAACCTCCACTAGATGGCGCAACTTTACTCGAATATAATATTGCATAGATTCCTTAGAATCACAAAAAATGTACTAGATGGCACATTTACATTACTCAAAAGATTAATGAGTTGCTATTTTGCCAATAATCGCGTTCCTGTGTGAGGTATTAAAACAATCAGCAAGCGCTAAATACTTGACTTCCAATGTCATCCGAGAGATGGCGTCAATTCTCAGTGCAAAGCAATTTCGTTTCGGATTAACCATGCATTCTAAAATTCGTCTGTACATATCTTGAATAAAAATTCTTTATAGTTTCCACATAATATTCTTGTGGCGACCGCCACTTGTCAAGAAGAAGAAATAATTTAATTTCGACAATCAAACGATTCTGAAACGCGATGTTGTACAATGCGCCAGCTGATGACTATATATTCAAGAGAACATTCTAAAATCTACCGTTGGGCTTCGGCCCGCCAGGCTGATCACCTTGCATGGATGGAGGATAATCCCTTTGTTGGAGGAACATCTCTTACATCCGTTCCTCCACATACTTTCTGAAAAACGCCGAAAGCTGAAATAGATCCATTCAAAAACAGTAAATAAAGTGGAAACATATAAAAGATATTCAGTCAAGACTTTGATTCCATATTCGGATAACATTATTACAATAAATTCTCCTTTTCAAATTAAATAACACGATGCGTGTGAGGATACTCGGAAATGTTCTACATTCCTGTTAAAAACCCCTCATCGAGAATAATATATTGAGTTACAGGAACGAACTCTTTCTACGCGATGATAGATCCTTCGTCCCTTACAAATGCGATTTGCCTTAAAAACTTCGTTATCTTATGCCTTTATTCAAAAACATTTAAACCCATATTTTTCCTTTTCAAGATACGGAAAGAAGTTGTAAAGGATTATAATATAGGTACTGAAAAATATAGAGATTTCAAAAATAATAAATACAATACCATTTATTGATGATTATTACAGTGAAACATAATTATTACATAGGTATAGGTATATACATATTTACATTATTACTATCTAAACTTAACCTTAATAAGGCCTTGTGCCTATCAATACCTATTTTTTTTTTCATGTCATTTGACTGTGTATTTAAGAATTTGAACACTATGTTAAAAATCTGTGCGCATTAGGACCCCATGAACATAGGGTTAAAATAATTCAATATCGTATTAAATAGATATATTAATAGAATAGATTTTTTAAAAAGTTCAAAAACTTTCACTAAAGTAAAATAAAAATGGCGTAAAAGGCTCTACCTACCATTTAGCGGAAACGATTTTACTATAGGTATTTGCATACTACTTGTATATGCATGTTAATGTATGAAACCTTTCGTAACCGTTTTAGGGTTCTGTACCTCAAAAGGAAAAAGCGGAACCCTTAAAATTTGTCCGTTCGTTTGTTTAGATCCTTTATCTCGTGAACGAGTAAAGGTATCGAGTATAAATCATAACACCCTTATAATATAGTACTGAAAAACTATGTTGGTACACTGTACACTTGTAACTACATCATAGAAAATTACGCCATATATACAGGGCAAGTCTCCACCGATGCTGATATACGCCCATACTGACCGCTCCGAATGCCACACGCTGTATAATTATACGCGCATAAGAGCATACCAGACGCCAAATTGTTAAAAGCAGATAGCAGATTTACATTTTAGTGTGCAAGAAAGAGAGAGATGCGATCGGTTTTTGTGCGCTTTTAACGGAATAAATTAATTATGAAGAAACTATAACCAATATGAAAAATATGCTCTAGTGCAAATGAAGATTTTACAATTGTCCTTCTTATAAATATTTCATATTATAATAACAACTTATAACATACGAGATCTAGCTTAAAATTTCACGAAATCGAGGTATTTTCAACACAAAAATCTATCGAGGACTTTATCAGTAATCGTGTTTTGAGCCTAGAGCGTTTTTAGTTCATAAACTGAAGTTGTCTGTGTTCAAATTTTAATTCAGTAGACCTCACGAGTCCTGAGATCTAGATCAAAGTAATAGTCTATTTGGCGTCATATGGACTCTTAAATACTGCGAGATTAGATTCCTAAACTACTTGTATGTGAAAATTTGGTACCCATAAGGAGGCCTTCGGTGCGCGAGTCCGACTCGCTCTTGTCCGACTTTTATTTATGTTTCTTTTTCTACTTTTTATCGCGCGGTTGAGCTACAAATTATGAGTCCATTGAAAATAATGACGGTCTAATGAGAGTTGTGTAAAATGTTTTAAAAGGTTGTAGGACCATTTTTTTGTAACACACCGTGTAAACTTGAGTTAACTCTGGTTGCATGAAAATGCCTTGCTTAGAAGCCCGGGAATCCACGTTTCTAAATTGACATAATACTGTTTTTAGGGTTCCGTACCGAAATGGTAAAAACGGGACCCTATTATTGAGGCTTCGCTGTACGTCTGGCTGTACCTCAGAAACCGTGATAGCTTTTATTTTCTTATTTACGTGAGGGAAAATCCTCAAAGGACTCTTACCGACTAAAAAACCTCACGTAACGCCCAACAGCCTGTGGTTGGGAGCCCCGGGTACGCCCGGTATGTCCCGGGACTCCCAACAGATCTACGGCCGCTACTGCGGCCTCGCCCAGGGGGTGGTTCGGGTGCTATCCCGCGTCTTTGGGGGGTTACGGGTGTGATCCCACTTCTAAGGGGGGGCGTGCGTGCGTTGCTTACGTCACGCTGCCGTCATGGGCCTGCTTCTGTAAGGACGGTGAGCGACCCTCTCACCGTCCTCAGACCCCCGGTCATGGAGGCCGATAGTCCTCGGCGAAAACCGTGATAACTAGAGAGCTGAAATTTTTCACAGATGATGTATTTCGACCAGTAAAAATATTGAGGGGGCCCCTCTCCCATACAATGGGCCATCATCCAGCCGTTTTATGGAGAGAAAGAGCACTAAGTGAAATATTGAATGAGATAAAAAGATGTTAGTGCAGGACACGTTTGCCGTTTTAGAGCTCTCGGGATGATATTCAAGGGAAACTTTTCTGTGGGTATAGTAAAGGTGATATGCAGATGGTTTCTTCGTAAAAAAGAGAGCCTTACCATTTCGCTATATCCCTGCTTCCATCTGTAAGTCACATCATAACACAATCACTCACAAAAATGACTCCTTTCTCCAAAACATGATACGAAAATTCAACTATGTTATTTCCACAAACAGAAAACATAAAAACAGCAATCAAACATGAACCACAAATGAAAGTGTACCAAATAATAACATCAAATGTCGCCAGATGACAGATCTTGAGTGCTATCACACCCTCGCGCTGTCAATGACCCATCATCCAGCCGTTTTATGGAGAGAAAGAGCCCTAAGTGAAATTAAATGAGATATAAAGATGTTAGAGCAGGACACGTTTGCCGCTTTAGAGCTCTTGGAATGTTGTTCAAGGAAAAGTTTTTTGTAGGTGTAGTAAAAGGTAATCTATGCAGATGTTTTTTTAGTAGAAAAGAATCCTTTAAATTGCGCTACATCCGTGCTTTCTTACACACAAAAATTATTCCTTTCCAAAACATAAAACAAAAATTCAATCTTGTTTATGCCACTAACAGAAAACATAAATACAGCAATCAAATATGGACCACGTGTTCGAGTCATGCTGAAGACTGCAACCTTTTCCACGTTTAAATTTATGATTTGGTTAACATACTAATTGCTTTTCAAAATTAATTCGTACTAGCTGTTCCCCGCGGCTTCGTCCGTGTAGAAGTCGTTATCGCGTAAAATCATTACCCTCTTTTTACGCAGTCAGTTAAAAAGTAGCCTTTGTTCACCCCTTGGACTCAAACTATCTCTATACCAATTTTCATCAACATCGGTCCAGCGGTTTAAGCGTGAAAACAGACAGACAGACAGACAGACAGACAGATAGACAGAAACACAGACAGAGTTACTTTCGTATTTATAATATTAGTGGGGACTAGTAAGGATAGTTATAATCAACTACCTACAATTTTCAATATAATTTATCTACTAATACATTTCCCACAAAATCATTATCCTTTTCCAGGTATCTCTGACCATTAGGCCGGCTTTCAACAGAATACGATACGGCTAACTACAGGGAGTATTGAGAGCACTCAATTAACGCTAGTAATTAGTCTATGAATTGAACTCAAACTACGGGGAATGAATTTTGAACCTAGATTATTAAAGCAGCTTATCGTAATAGCTGTAAGCAGGTTTAACCCACAGAAATCAGCAAACCTGATATCTGTGGTCTCATTTTGGGAGGGCGATTGACGTTTAAGTTCCACTCAGACTGATTGGTACAGATTTATTTCAGGTTTTCCTTTTTTTTTTCACCCTGACCTCGTCTGTAAGCCTGTAGGTTTACCTCTAGCAGGGGAGACTGACTGAATTCCCTAAGATGTCGGTAGCGACCAATGAAAAAAATAAATGAAAAATGAAAAATCTTTATTCATATAGGTCACAATATAACGCTTATGAACGTCCAAATGATTGCTTCTACATTTACATTTACTGCCAGATTCGCAACGCACAGGTAGAGTTGGAGAAAAAAGAACCTGGCAATAAAACTCCGGCCACTCTTTTAACATCCAGTAGGAAATTGCAAATCATTCAACAACTACAGAGGTCTAGTTGTTGAATGATTTGTGTGACATGATACCAAAAGGTTAATCTATCTACCTAATTTACCTTTATATTTGAAAAGTATTGTTGTACACGTTACGTAGGTAGTAGCTAAATGTCAGCTTAGATAAGGTGATCTTAAAGGAGGTTCCATTTGTCAAAATGAGCTAAAAACGTCGGGTCTAACTGCCTACACTAGAAACGCATATATTTATATTGCAGTGGTGTAATTGCTACGCGTATTGAAAGAAATCACATAATTATACTTTTCCATTTTACCTCCTTACCACCTTAACCCGACCCGTTTCACTTCACAACATTTTCAAAGGTTAATACGTCACAGATCTTAAAATAGCTTTGAAAATGCCGCAAGATAAAACCGGTCAGGTGAAAAAAAAAAAAATTAAAAGTAAAAGTGTTAATTTACGATGAAACCCAACATGACTGAATTTCATAAAACCAGTGAACATCACAGAAATCCCACACTAAATTGTCTAATTTATGTATTGACTGCGGTAACTGTTCAATTTTTATAGTGCTAATAAAACCACGAGAACGAAAACATTGGATCGAAGCTTCTGGTAACAACTGGTGGGTGTTGTTTAGAGAATTTGATAACTCATCGGGTTAATTAGATCATCGTAAAAACGTTCCAAGTATTGGTGCTATTGTACTTTATTAAATTTTACTACTTTCATCAACTGAAGTTTTGGTAGACTGCATGAGGGATTGTGTTGAATGTTGCTTGCCTTACAAAGCTTGCCTGTAAACGAGTTTATACTTCGTGAAAGAAGGCAGCAATGGCTATTAGCTCAACACAACCATCTATACCCACGTGAGACAAAACACAAACTGGTAAATTTTGGGCGTATAATATGCTTCTGACTAGGTACACTTCTGGAGGAGGCGTACGCGACGCATTTGTTTTACAGGCCATGATCTAACTAAATAGTTGAGCTTCTCGTACTGTACCGAAAGCTGTTGAATTTCTTAACTTTTGTACAGGAAAGGCATTTTTCACTATAAATGAAGTTACCATAGGACCAACTTAGTAGTTACAGTTACAATAGTAAGTACACTAAAATATATCAACGCTTTGTCGTTGATAACCGTTGTCATCCCGTGTCGGTCATCCTTATTTCAGGACAGTGAGATTATTGAGATGTTGAAGATGAGCGAAAACAAATATTATAATATAATGTGTGACAATGTCTTAGGTATTTGATCCAGCAGCGTTCGAAATACCTAAGTATTATTTTTAAATCAAGACTACTGTGTTGTTCTGACATGAAAAATTTCTCAAAACCAAATTTCTTAAGACCCCTCTGAAGTTAGCCGTGCGCT
Source organism: Miltochrista miniata (assembly GCA_933228765.1). NCBI lineage: Eukaryota > Metazoa > Arthropoda > Insecta > Lepidoptera > Erebidae > Miltochrista > Miltochrista miniata. The sequence continues at coordinate 11,513,684 of OW121765.1, forward strand.
TGTTTAACCACAATAGCTTGTGAAAAATTTGCATTCCGGGAGATCAAGAAAATTACATACATACATACATACATACATATACTCACGCATTTATCCCCGAAGGGGTAGGCAGAGGCCTATACCGGCCCACATTTCACCGTGTACAATTCGGTCCCACGTAACAGGTGGTGAGCCCATCGCCGTGTTGAAATGGACCGCCGCCGTCAGAGCCTCGTCCGTTGTTCAGCAGGTGCACGAGCTTGCACGTGAGGTTGACTTGGGCCCGAAGGTGTTAGTAGGGCCCCACTACACCCTCTCCCGGTCAAGAAAATTGGTCGGACGTATTAGACAGTATTAATATCACTATTTGCAAAGAGCATGACGATTTGCGTCATAATTCGTCATAAATTCAGATTAAAATACATTTGAAAGAAAACACCTTTCACATGTAATGTGTTTCGGAGTTTTAAATGGCTCGTACTGAGGTCGTCTAGAACATTTTGTAAATGAAGATTTTTCAATTTTCTTTGATGTGGATTATGGTTTTGTATAGTGTCTGTAATTTATAAAAGAGACTTTACGACTGCATGTTATACAATTATTACACGACTACGGCGGAGATTGTTAGAAATGCTTTGATGGTATTACAATAAATTGTGTCACATTAGTGACAGGAGAGACTTTGCCTCTCTGTGTGTGTTCTACCGCCTGTACAACGGTTTGTGCTCTGAAGAATTGTGTGATATGATGCCCACGGTTACATTCTATCATCGCACCGTTCACCACAGACAGGGTGTTCATCCTCACACGTTGCGTCCTGAGCGCTCGACTACTGTGAGATCCGATAGAGGCTGTCTCCCACGTACACTTAGGTTGTGGAATGATCTCCCTGCCTCGGTTTTCCCAAACGCCTACAGTAAGGGGCCTTAGAAGGTTTTTACAGAGTCGGCAGCGCGATTGTGGCGCCTCTGGTGTTGAAACATAACACGTCCATAGGCTGCGGTGACCACCAGTACATCTGGCGGGGCCGTATGCTTGTCTGCGCTTTAGTGGTATAAAAAAAACTAGGCCGCGTAGGTAGCGGTAGGGCACCGCGTAGTTTTAGTTGGTAAGAGTCAATAGCATCCATAAAGGATTTCCAGTCCACACAAAAATGGATTCTGTGAAAACTAGTAGACGCTATTTGTCGCGTCCATTACTGTGATTAACTTGCAACGGCGCCGGGTGGAAATTCTATTGAATCGAACTACTATTTAGTACCTATCCTAAAAGAGTGAATATTTTCTTTTCAAAAATACTTTTCTGGCAAATACTGCAGCAAACGTATAAGAATCCGCTAAACGTATACTTAAATTCCTGAGTCTACTCGATGCTTCGGGTACGATACCAAAAAATTTTGTAGTCGTCAGTAATGTACTATAGTCGTCTACTCCACCAAATATACCACTTTCAAGTGCTGGTGCTGCGAGCTATGTCGACCTATGTAAGTACCTTGTAAAATGTACCTCTTTGATTTATTTTTACAGCGTATATTCCCCCTCTCTATAAAATAGATTGCAAAGGGGCTTATGGCGAGACTTGTGTCTGTAGTCTGTGACTCTGTTGCATTAAACTACGTCAATAGGCCACGTGGATCATTTGTTCAAAGTTTGAAATAGAACAAAAATGACAACGTCAATCGGATTGAACTTTCACTTTCTCAATTAACGTTAGAGGGGCAGTCGGGTGAGACCGTCTCACAGCTTCTTGTTTTTCTATAGACGACAATAGGATCTCATTGCAGCCACGAGTCAAACAAACCACGATCCCAACATGACATGTTCAGTACATTTTAAAATTTATGGTACGTCCTAATGTGACACAACTTATTGTAATACCATCAAAGCATTTCTAACAATTTCCGCCGTAGTCGTGTAATAATTGAATAACATGCAGTCGTAAAGTCTCTTTTATAAATTACAGACACTATACAAAACCATAATCCACATCAAAGAAAATTGAAAAATCTTCATTTACAAAATGTTCTAGACGACCTCAGTACGAGCCATTTACCACAATATCACAGTAAATTGCTAGTGATTAATACCGACATTAATCTTTCATCCATAACTCCGAAACACATTACATGTGAAAGGTGTTTTCTTTCAAATGTATTTTAATCTGAATTTATGACGAATTATGACGCAAATCGTCATGCTCTTTGCAAATAGTGATATTAATACTGTCTAATACGTCTGACCAATTTTCTTGATCTCCCGAAATGATAATTTTTCACAAGCTAACAATAGCTTGTGAAAAATTACAGTGTACCTAGTCAGAAGCATATTATACTGTCTCTGTGGCGCGGTCGGTAGTGATACCGCCTGCGGCGCTGGAGGTCCTGGGTTCGATTCCTGGGTCGGTCCAAATATTTGTGTGATCCACAAATGTTTGTTTCGGAGTTTGGGTGTTTCCTATGTATAATATGTATGTATTTAGAAATATATAAGTATGTCTATCAGTCGTCTAGATCCCATAGCACAAGCTTATAGCTTAGTTTGGGCTAGATGATGTTGTGTGAGAATGTCCAACAATATTTATTTATTTATTTTATACGCCCAAAATTTTCCAGTTTGTGTTTTGTCTCACGTAAGTATATGATGGTGGTGGTGAGCCATTGCTGAATTCTTTCACGACGTATAAACTCGTTTATAGGCAAGCTTTGCCAGGCAAGCAACATTCAACACAATCCCTCATGCAGTCTACCAACACTTCAGATGATGAAAGTAGTAAAATTTAATAAAGTAATAGCTCCAATACTTGGAACGTTTTTACGATGATCTAATTAACCCGATGAGTTATCAAATACTCTAAACAACTCCCACCAGTTGTTACCAGAAGCTTCGAACCAATGTTTTTGTTCTCGTGGTTTTATTAGCACTATAAAAATTGAACAGTTACCGCAGTCAATACATAAATTACACAATTTAGTGTGGGCTTTCTGTGATGTTCACTGGTTTTATGAAATCCAGTCATGTTAGGTTTCATCGTAAATGAACACTTTTACTTTTATTTTTTTTTTGTTTCACCTGAACGGTTTCATCTTGCGGTATTTGCAAAGTTATTTTGAGATCTGTGACGTATTAACCTTTGAAAATGTTGTGAAGTGAAACGGGTCACGTTTAGGAGGTAAAGAGATAAAGTGGAAAAGTATAATTATGTGATTTCTTCACCACTGCAGTATAAATATATGCGTTTCTAGTGTAGGCAGTAGACCCAACGTTTTTAGCTCATTTTGACAAGTGAAACCTCCTTGGACATCACCTTATCTAAGCTGACATTTAGCTACTACCTACGTAACGTGTACTACAATACTTTCCAAATATAAAGGTAAATTAGGTAGATAGATTTAACTATTGGTGTCATGTCACACAAATCATTCAACAACTAGACCTCTGTAGTTGTTGAATGATTTGTAATTACCTACTGGATGTTAAAAGAGTGGCCAGAGTTTTATTGCCAGGTTCTTTTTTCTCCAGCTATACCTATTGCGTTGCGAATCTGGCAGTAAATGTAAATGTAGAAGCAATCATTTGGACGTTCATAAGCGTTATATTGTGACCTATATGAATAAAGATTTTTAATTTATTTTTTTCATTGGTCGCTACCGACATCTTAGGGAATCCAGTCAGCCTCCCCTGCTAGAGGTAAACCTACAGGTTTACGGACGAGGTCCGGGTGAAAAAAAAGGAAAACCTGAAATAAATCTGTACCAATCAGTCTGAGTGGAGCTTAGACGTCAATCGCCCTCCCAAAATGATTTGGTTATTTATTTTTATTTATTTATTTATTTATATCAATGAAAACACAGTTAGATCACAGATATCAGGTTTGCTGATTTCTGTGGGTTAAACCTACTTTCAGCAATTACTATAGGCTGCTTTAAATGATCTAGGTTCAAAATACATTCCCCGTAGTTTGATTACATGAATATAGGCACATATATACAATCAATTCATAGACTAATTACTAGCGTTAATTGAGTGCTCTCAATACTGCCTGTAGTTAGGCGTATTGTATTCTGCTGAAAGCCGACCGAATAGTCAGAGATACCTGGAAAATGATAATGATTTTGTGGGAAATGTACTGGTAGATAAATTTTATTGAAAATTGTAGGTAGTTGATTATAACTATCCCTATTAGTAACCACTAATATTATAAATACGAAAGTAACTCTGTCTGTCTTTCTGTCTATCTGTCTGTCTGTCTGTCTGTCTATTTTCACGCTTAAACCTCTGGACCGATGTTGATGAAAATTGGTATAGAGATAGTTTGAGTCCAAGGGGTGAACAAAGGCTACTTTTTAACTGACTGCGCAAAAAGAGGGTAATGATTTTACGCGATAACGACTTCTACACGGACGAAACCGCGGGGAACAGCTTGTACGATTTAGTTTTGAAAAGCAATTAGTATGTTAACCAAATCATAAATTTAAATGTGGAAAAGGTTGCAGTCTCGAGCAGGATTCGAACATGTGGTCCACGTTTGATTGCTCTATTTGTGTTTTCTGTTAGTGAAATAAACATGATTGAATTTTTGTTTTATGTTTTGAAAGGAATAATTTTTGTGTGTAAGAAAGCACGGATGTAGCGCAATTTAAAGGATTCTTTTCTACTAAAAAAATATCTGCATAGATTACCTTTTACTACACCTACAAAAAACTTTTCCTTGAACAACATTCCAAGAGCTCTAAAGCGGCAAACGTGTCCTGCTCTAACATCTTTATATCTCATTTAATTTCACTTAGGGCTCTTTCTCTCCATAAAACGGCTGGATGATGGTCCATTGACGGCGCGAGGGTGTGATAGCACTCAAGATCTGTCATCTGGCGACATTTGATGTTATTATTTGGTACACTTTCATTTGTGGTTCATGTTTGATTGCTGTTTTTATGTTTTCTGTTTGTGGAATAAACGTGGCCGAATATTTGTCTTATGTTTTTTAAAGAAGAACTTTTGTGTGTAGTTGTGTTATGACGTGGCTTAGTAACGGAAGCAAGGATATAGCGAAATTGTAAAGCTTTCTTCTTTACTAAAAAACACATCGGCATAGATTACCTTAACTATACCTACCGAAAACTTCGCTAAACACCTTTCTGAAAGCTCTAAAAGAGCAAACGTGTCCTGCTCTAACATCTTTATATCCCATTCAATTTCACTTAGGGCTCTTTCTCTTCATAAAACGACTGGATGATGGTCCATTGACGGCGCGAGGGTGTGGCTTTAAAGTAGTACAACTTAATGAAGGTCTGGCGTCGATCTGATTATGGAGACAAAAGACAGTGGAGAGAATTCCCTAACGATAAACAGCAGTTACCTTGTGTTTGGGCTTGATTAATTTCTACTTTCGAGAACTTTACACCTATTTAGATAGATTTTCAGTCTACACGTCACTAAAAATAGTAAAAAAAAATTAACAAAAAATAAACCGACTTCAAGCAAAACTAAAAACTGAAAAATAAAATTTACTTAGCACAAAGTTAGTATATTCTGATTTATCAGATTTTATTAAATATAATACTGAAGTCGGTGCCAATATGACTATAAGAGAGCTTAATAATGCCTACCTAAGCCGAGGTACATAGTTTTACTGGGCACCGATTTCTGTATTATATTCAATGATATCTGATAAATCAGAATATACTAACTTTGTGCTAAGATGTTATTTTTCAGTTTTTAGTTTTGTTTGAAGTCGGTTTATTTTTTGTTATTTTTTTTTTCTATTTTCTGGTTTCTGTGGATGCGAAACTGACACGCACTTATCCAACTATGTACTACATGCCAAAAAAGCTACCCAGCATAGAGCTCAACTGATAAATCATCGTTCCCGATAATGAGAGACTTCAAGCTATTTCCATTACCTTTCATTTCATTTACACAGTCGTATTATATTTTCTGTATGGAGCATTTTCCGAGTGGCAGCCTCCTACAACGCTGAACGAGGAGATGCATACCATTGTCTAATGACATTTCGATCGGAAACAACACACGAGAAATGCGATGATATTTTCCTATTATTGTTCTAATGCTTTTTTTATCGTGTGGAAATCCTACATGGATGCTATGCCGGACTCCTACCGACTAAAACTACACAATGCCTTACAACAGACTGAGTCGGGAGTCCCGGGTAAACCCACGGAGGGATGTCCCAGGGATCCCGGCGGACTTTGGCTACTAACGCGGCCTCGCCTAGTTTTTGTTCTACTGCTAAAATTATATCTTTATCTACGTAAACATTGATGAAATTAGTTTTATTGTACACGTTCATTGGTGTTTAACAATATACCTATGTACCTACCTATATTTAATTGTTGTATTCGACTTTGCTTGAAGTAGCGTCTGTTCAGTTGATACTGTTGGGAGTCCTGGGACATCCTTCCGACGGCTTACCCGGGGCTCCCAACCATAGGCTGTTGGGCGTTACGTGAGGTTTTTTAGTCGGTAGGAGTCCGGCATAGCATTCATGAGGATTTTCCCTCACGTTAAACAAAAAAAAACAAAGCGTCTGTTGATTTTTTATAAGCCTCAGTTATTTCAAATGCAATTTGTATGGCTATAGATTAATGATTTTGTCAAATATTAGGTAAATATATTAATATTTAAAAAAATATAATCGCATCTATTGTAGAAAAATCTATACTAATATTATAAAGCTGAAGGTTTGTTTGTTTGTTTGTTTGTTTGATAGTTTGTTTGTATGGTTGAACGCTAGGATCTCAGGAACTACTGGGTGGATTTAAAAAAATTCTTTCACAGTTTGATAGTCCATTTATTGAGGATGGCTATAGGCTATATAACATCACGCTAAGACAAATAGGGGCAAAGCAGCAATTAATAATGTTTCGAAAACGGGAAATGTTTTTTACCGCCTGAGAGCTTCCGAGGCGTACGCTGCGTAAATAGTTAAGATACGTAAAAATTGTGTGTTACAATTTTGTTTCTCTTAAAAAGTTCTAAAAAAAAGTCCGCTGCAGCATATGTCTATCTCTTAAGGTTCGCTCACAATAACCTAATTTGTCTGTTTCTTTAGGTTCGCTCACAATATTATAAAACTGAGGAGTTTGTTTGTCCTAGGACCTCAGAAACTACTGGTAGCATTTCGAAAATTATTTTACAGTTTAATAGTACCTACATTTATTGAGGATGACTAATGGCGATATAAAATCACGCTAATGCGAATAGGAGCGGAGCAGCCATAAATAATGTTCCGAGAACGGGGAAAATTTATTTCTTTTGGGAGCTTCCACTGCGTCCGTTGCGTAAATCGTTAAAGTTACGTGAAAATTTTGTATTACAAAAATGTTCCCCTTTAAAAGTTACAAAAAAATGTGATCGTGAACAGCATATGCCTATCTTTTAAAGTTCACTTACAATAACCCCTTTTAATAAGTTTTGAAGTAAGAGCGACGCGACGGGAGTAGGTAAACATGGTCTGCAGTGGTAGCCAATCAACTAAACGATAAAATCCGGGCAAGTGCGAGTCGGACACACATGAGTTCCGTACCAAAAAAAGGAAGGGTAGAAGTAAATGCAACGGGAAACATTATATCACTTACATATATATACCACACCTCTCTCCTTCTCAATCTCATGTGATGCAAACGAAGTTGTGCGGGTCAGCTCTAATGAATATAAGCGACGTGACGGGAGTAAGTGCGAAGGGAAACATTATATCACCTTAAATATTAATACTACACCTCTCTATTTCTCGCTCATGTGACGCAAACGAGGTTGTGCGGGTCAGCTCTCATGTATATAAGCGACGCGACGGGACTAGGCGCGACGAGAGAAAATGCGACGGGAAACATTATATTACTCAAAATATTAATACCGTACCTCTCTTTTTCTAACTCTCATGTGCCGCAAACGAAGTTGCGCGGGTCAGCTAGTCATTACATATAAGCACAGTCACGCCTTTATTCCCACAGGGCAAAGGCATACTATACGCCAACATTTCACAATTTATATTTCATCCCATGTAGGTAAAATTCCCGCGTTGAGATGGACAGGCACAGTTTGTGGCCACCTCAATCAATCAATAGATTGATTGATTGAGGAAAGCAGAAGTTGGAAAGCTACACTATTTCCGGGTTACATCTTACTAATATTATAAATGCGAAAGTTTGTGAGTGTGGATGTTTGTTACTCTTTCACGCTCGAACCGCTGAACGGATCTGGCTGAAATTTGGTACAGAGATACATTATAGTCTGGAATAACACATAGGCTACTTTTACCCCAGGAATAAGTTCCCACGGGAGGCGAGAACGGGGACAAAATCTACGCCGGCGAAGCTGCGTGCATCACCTAGTAGGCTATATTTTATTTCCGTATTTCTGCAGGAACGGGAGCTACGCGCGTGAAACCGCGTGACGTCCGCTAGTATACAAATAAATTTGAAAATGTCCATTAGTTTCTCTTTAATCTGCCTCCAGCAGGGCTTCCAGGAAAATAAAAGGATTGCGTTATATTCATCAGAATTGGGTCAAGCGTTGAATGAAGCTGTTATCGCTTCGCATTTACCTTAATCTCTGTAATTTTCATCACGAATCTAATTCCACATTATCCTTTGTGTTGCTATGAAACTATTTTGTATTAATAGCTCATTAAGAGTAATGAATAACAGTTTGCTGCAAACATTAATAATGCAACGTTGTGTGAACATCTTTCGCTCTTTGATTATGATAATAATCGTGTAATACGAATATTATAAAGGGGAAAGATTTGATTGTTGGTTTGTTTACATAGAATGACTGCCTCTGTGGCGTAGTCGGCAGTGATACCGCCTGCGGCCTGAACTGGGTTCGATTCCTGAGTCAGTCCAAATATTTGTGTGATCCCTAAATGTTTGTTTCGGTGTTTTCCATCTATACTAATATTATAAAGAGGAAAGATTAGTTTTTTTGTTTTTGGTGTTTGTTTGTTACGAATAGGCTCCGGAACTACTGCACAGATTTGAAAAATTCTTTCACTGTTGGAAAGCTACACTCTTTGCGGTGAACATAGGCTATATTTTATTCCCGTATTTCTACGGGAACGGGAACTATGCGGGTGAAACCGCGTGACGTCCGCTAGTGTATACTTAATATGTATGTATTTAGAAATATAAAGTATGTCTAACAGTCGTCTAGATCCCATAGCACAAGCTTATATTAGCTTAATTTGGGCTAGATGATGTTGTGTGTGAATGTCCACAAATATTTATTATTATTTATTTATTTATTATTATAGAATAGACTCTGAAACTACTGGACCAATTAAAACATTATTTCACTGTTGGGATTCTACACTATCCCCGGGTAACATGTATATGGGAATAAAATATAGCCTATTTTATTTCCATATTCCCACGGGAACGGGGGCTACGCGGGTGAAACCGCGTGACGTTCGCTAGCATATTATAAACTCTGTAAATATACGACGATACTCTATTAGCTATTTGGCTAAAATAATGCTAATAATAGCAATAACGCAATTTGATCTAGAAAACTTGAAATAACAATTTCTGCCTGGACTCGTCCTTTTACCTCAAAAATACAAATTTCTTAAAAAAATGCATGTTACTTGGTCTAAAAAAGTATTCATTCACTAATTGCATTTCGGCTGAATGCTAAAACGTCTATTTGGTCCCACTCCCTTCTTTTTTAAAATGAGGAACATCCTACATGGATGCTATGCCGGACTCCTAGCGACTAAAAACCGCACGTTTCCTGCCAATTGCCTACGGTTGGGAGCCCCGGGTATGCCTCGGAAGGATGTCCATATAATTCCTTGGTCACCCCTACAACTTCCATACAGCTTGGAGGATCCTTGCGAGGAAGATATTATTATTATTGTGACATTTTTAATTTTTTTTATACCACTAAGGTGGCAGACAAGCATACGGCCCACCAGAAGGACCGGTGGTCACCGCAGCCTATGAACGTTTGCAACACCAAAGGCGCCACACTCGTGCTGCCGACCATGTAAAAACCTTCTAAGACCCCTTTTGAAGACATGTCCGAGGAAGGTTCCTAGCTACTTCTACACCTAGGCAGACCGAGGTGTTTCCTAGGTTGATTTAGGCAACCAGAATTGGGTGTAAATTGCTAAACTTCCGCTAATAATAACAGAATTGCAGGAGTGAGAAGGACTTCATGCCGTTTCTGAACGGAGTTTATTTTTTTAAATACAAACATTAATATATTGAGATATTAAAGACAAGATCAATGCATTAATATTAGATAACTAGCTCTTCCCCGTGGATTCGACCGCGTAGAAGTCGTAATCGCGTAAAATCATAACCCTCTTATTGCGCAGTCGGATAAAAAGTAGCCTATGTCCTTTCCAGGGCCTTGAACTATCTCTATACCAAATTTTATCTCGATCGCTCCAGCCATTTAGGCGTGAAAGCGTAACAGACTGACAGACAGACAGACAGAGTTACTTTCGCAATTATAATAAATAAATAAATAAAATAAATGCTTTATTCGGCACGCACAAAACATAAAATAAACAAACAAACAAACAACATAAAAGAACAAAAATGGTATGGGTACAATATGCGTGCCCGAAAAGGTCGTCATCTCAGCTATTGCTGCACTAATGCCCGCTTTCCACTGCGAGCGAGTGAGTCGGACCCATTACGAACTCCGCTATACTCGTAACGATGATTTTCGATACATGTCATGTCCGCTTTGGTGAAAGGACATGTATGAAAATCTGTATGAAAGTCTGTAAGGCGGGCATAACAGTTTAATGTTAGGCAGCGCTGATTTTCAGATGACGCGACGCCTTTAAGGGACGTCACGTACGCGTACTAAACAACACGACTCATAACAAAGTAAAAATAATTAAATATTAAAAAAATGTAAAAAAAACAACAAACACAGTATAGCCACACCAACAAAGAAAAAAAAAAGACTTACTTAGAAATTGCATAAAATGATGGAGGCGCCACTGCTGTGATGTCCAGCATAATCCGGTCGAATTAGACTAAAAATAAGAGTAAAGCTATATAAATTCCCAACAAGCCGAAAACTAGCAAGATTGCTCAAAATATGACTAAGAACAAATTTTGAAAGTTCCCCATCCTTTCCCTGTATGGATATAATATTAGTATCTAGGGAAGTAGGGAAGGTGAGGACGGTGAGAGGACTCACCGTCCTTACAGAAGCAGGCCCACGACGGCAGCGTGACGTGAGGAACTCACGCACGCCCCCCCTTAGAAGCGGGATCACACCCGAAACCCCCCAAAGACGCGGGATAGCACCCGAACCACCCCCTGGGCGAGGCCGCAGAGGCGGCCGTGGGTCTGTTAGGAGCCCTGGGACATCCTTCTGAAGGCTTACCCGGGGCTCCCAACCATAGGCTGTTGGGCGTTACGTGAGGTTTTTAGTCGGTAGGAGTCCGGCATAACATCCATGAGGATTTTCCCTCACGTTAAACAAAAAAAAAAGGGAAGTAGGGAAGTTATACTCAGACAACAAATCGACGTGCTCATTATGCAAACTGATTAGTCCAGAGTGAAATTACTTTAAATGATTACATTACACTATTATAGCCACTATTATATACATACTGGCCTATGTTACAAATAAGTTTCAAGGGAAATCATAGCCCGCGTAGGCTCAGTATTGAATTTATTATCCTAACGATATTACAGTCTCCGTGCGGTTGTAACTCTAGTAAAATTCTCACATTTCAATTGGGTTAACACCACCCCTTTTCCGACCTCCAATTAATAAATAAGCTGCCTCTACAAGCCTACAATACTCCGCTAAATTTGTTTGAAGTAGGAATCGCAAAGCCGTTTCAGAATTATTTTGTTTATTAACTCGTTTTAGGAAGACTTTGTGGTATCATTATGAAAGCTTAGTGAAGTTGTAAATGGCAATCCTGTTCAAAATAGCTACGTCTTTATTTGAGTGTAGTCCTGGTTGTCTATTAACACCTCAACCTAGGCAGCTAAGCGTTGTTATGATTGTGCAAACGTTTTTGTTCGGCATAGTTAGATGGAACTGCCATCTGAACTACCAACACCTTGACAGGGTCTTCCATTAGTCTGTCAGAGCATCACATGCAAGTAAGATTGGCGTAAGAATAGAATTGAATAAACTTTATTGCACAATTATTCAAAAACATTCATGTACCGAGAATACACGAGTAGAATGTACACTACAGAGGATAGCTTTATCTCTAAAAAGCAATCTCTTGCAGGCAACCTTAAGATCATACTGGGACTTGTGTCTCTTAAAATTATCAAAAATTGATTTTATTTTCATTCCTTTGCGCGTGACAAAGTCTCCCAAATCTGTCTGTTGCCTAAAGTGATGTAGGTGAAGTGCTGCAGGAGTCCGCTTCAGCGTAAATTTTGAATTGTGAGATGGACTTCCTGTTTCGGGTTTTTTCTAACGTTTAGCTAGAGGATGGGGTTTTCTAAATAGGTCATAAAGGATTTTCAGGGTCACCACCACGAACTTTGGTGCCTTTGGTGATGCTAAAGTTCTCAGGCTAAATAATACTTTCAACTATAATTATGTGATGGCATGTGGACCGTGTGCTAGTTCTCCGAGTCCTGTTGGTATAAAAATAAAAACGGCGGCCAAGTGTGTGTCGGACTCGCACACGCAGGGTTCCGAAAAAAGACAAATATCACTTTTGTTGTATGAGAACCCCCTTTCAATGTCCATTTAATTTTTTTTTTTTTTTTATATTTTATGAAAATATAAAAAAAATTCAATGTGCTGTAAGTATTTCAAGCATTACAAGCGTTCAAAAAATCACGTTTGTTGTATAGGAGCCACGTTTGTTGTTAAATATTATTATTTTTCTATTTTTAGTATTACATAATCTGTTAAAACTTCAGCTCTCTAACTATCACCGTTAATGAGATACAGTCTCGTGACGGACAGACAGACAGACGAACGGTGAAGTCTCATGAATAGACTCCCATTTTGTTACCCTTTGGGTACGGAACCCCAAAAACAAAAAGTAATGAATCTTCCTGTCGTTAAACAAACCAATGTCAATCTTTCCCAGGAGACCAGTTATGAAAATCCTGAAATTTATTATGATTTCCGAAGGAGGAAAATATTGTAAGGTTTTGGAAACTGAAAGCCATCCATTGCGAAATTATTTTACTACTTGTACTTATGTCTAAGCCTAAAATTCACACCACAGAACACGTGATGAATGTTAGAATGACCTTGTGGGCGTGGCGGGACCGCAACGTTCATACGTTTGAAGAAACATTACATAATAATTAGTTAACCATATTTATATACATAATCGTTGCGACGACAATACAAACTTGACCAATGTCTATTTGATATTGTAATTTGTAATGTACATAACCACATAATCGTATTAGAACGTGGCTACTGGCTTTAACGGTTCTAACACTCAAGTGCCCTTCAGCAGGTCCTTCTTAGCAGTGAAATATTCTAACTTATTTCCATTGATGCCCGCAGCTTCGCCCGCGTAAAATTTGATCTCGTTCAAGCTTCCCGTGCGAACTGATTCCAAGACTAAAAAGTAGCCTATGTGTTATTCCAGATTATAATCTATCCCTGTACCAAATTTCAGCTAGATCCGGTTAGACGTTTGTGCGTGAAAGAGTAACAAACATCCACACTCACAAACTTTCGCCTTATAATATTAGTAAGATGTTATCTGACAAAAATAGAGCAATTTTTAAAGTGGAAACGTGTTTGTGTGTGTTTCTGAGATGGAAAAAATCTATAAATTCTATTGACCGAGCGAGCGAAGCGAACGGGAGCCTCCGATTCGACAGTATGGACGATTTTGATTTCGTCCGTATGTCTGTGGGTGTCAGTTCCGCTCTAAGCACCAGACTAAAACATAAACAGACTGACATTATAGACCTTACAAATGATACTCCTAAACACCCTGCAGTATCGGCCAAAGTAGGTTTAGGTCATTGTAGCAACAAAAAGTTAAAACATTATATAAAAATAAATAAGTTGATAAGAAAAAATCAAAATTTGCTTAATAATAATAAAAACTTCACCAAAAATATTAAGAATTGCCGAAATAGATTGGATATATTACATGAACTAAATTTATGCACTGAAAAGTTAGAAAGTAGTCAAAAACAGCATGCTGCAGATACACAGGAATTCAGTTATAAATTACAACAGCTTCAAGATTCCTTGGAGTCTGTTAAGACAATGTATGATAAATCGCAGCTGATTATAAAAGAATATTCTTTGGCCATGGATAAACTCTTAAATTCAACATCTAATTATGCTGACCGTTTTAACTCCTTAGCAGATAAAACACAATGTGACTGCAGTCAACCTGAGCCAGGGAGTACACTTGCCCTATCTGATGACCAGATGCATAACACACCAAAACAAATCAATCAAGGTTTTAAAAAAGATAACAGTGAAGGTAGTCGTTGGATTATGTTTAGTGATGAAATTGGGAGAGACATGGGGTCAAAATTAAACTTTTGTTCACAGGGGCAGTCCTTTATAAATCACTGCATGCCTTCTACATCCTATACCCAATTAATGAAGGCCGTATGTAGTTATAAATTTCATCAGAGAGATAATCTGGTTATTTTCATAGGAAACAGGACTGATATAACCAAACAAAAACTTATTAAATATTATAATAAATTAAACTCATTAGATTTAAATAATATTATTATTTACACACTGCCCTACTGTAAGCATATGCCAGTTGTGGAAAATAGGATTAGGTACTATTTAAATTTGTCATTGGACACATTAACACTTCATAATAAAAAATTTAGTATAATTGATACTAACACTATTGTTAGGAAAAATTATTATTTCTATATGACTAAAGGAAAGCATAAGCTTCTGGATTATTTTAAAAGACAGGTAGCAATTTCGCTACATTATTTTATAGATTCTTTAGCCAAAAATCTGGCTATCAAACCTGCTCCTTTTGAGCAGAAAAATGACATTGATATTAGAACTCTGGATAGTTGTTTATATCCAAGTAATTTAAATTAGATTATAGGACAAAAGAGCAACATTCTTGCACTAAGCTTGACACAATGTATAAATCAATTAATGTTAAATCTAGCCATTTAGTTCTACATCAGCCACAGCATAATTTTATATCTGATCGCTCTCAGGCCGTTGAATCTATTAATCTTAAAAATAATGCTTTACACCTGGTGCACCAAAATGTTGAAGGCCTGATTGGTGGAAAAGAATTGGAATTGGAATTGTACATGAACTTGAATGGCATTGATATTTTTTGTGTAACAGAACATTGGTTAAGGCCTTATCAAGTCATGTTCAATTTCAAAAATCACCAGGTTGCTAGCTCGTTCTGTAGACTGAAATATAAACGTGGAGGCTCTTTAATTATTATTAATAAGTCAATAAAGTGTAAAGAACGTAAAGACATAGTAGCCCTCTCTGTTGAACGAGTTATTGAGATAGCCAGTATAGAGTTTGAGCGGTTCATTGTACTAAGCATATACAGTCCCCCAGACGCTCCATATGTACAGTTCGAAGAAAAACTTGAAGAAGCATTGTTTAAATGCCAAAGTACTAAAAAAACGGTCCTATTTTGTGGGGATCTCAATGTAGATGTTTTAGAAACTGCACGGGAACCTTTACAGAGAGAGAAAATGTTAAATTTGTTCAAGTCATTTGGTTTGTATAATATATTTTTGGAACCTACTCGTATAACTGCCACTAGTGCTACTTGTATTGATAATATTTATACTAATATAAATCCCATTAAAAAAAGTATAGTGGACCCTGTAAAATCAGATCATCGCGGTCAGTTTGTTTCTTATCTGAGAAATAGTAGGGAAAATAAAAAAATAATTAGTTTTGTCCCAGTTAACACACATCGCTTGGAAACATTCAGAAGAAACTTAGTCAAGAAAATAACAGAATTGCCCAATTACACTAGTGTAGAAGAATCCTACTCTGATTTATTTAATTTGATACATGCTGTGTTTGGGAAAATCTTTACCCCTAAGACTTTATCAATCGGAGGCAGCTCTGCTTTCAGTGACTGGGCAACACCCGGAATTTATAAAAGTCGCCATAAACTATATGAACTGTATTCTGAAAAATCGCATAATTTCAACCCAGAGTTTCAGGAATATGTTAAAAAATATTCAAAGATATTTAAGCAGGCCTGTACCTTAGCCAAGTCTAATTTCATTAGAAATAAAATTTTAGATTCTGCGAATGTCATTAAAACTACTTGGAACATTATAAATGCGGAATGTGGTAGGTGTACAGCGAATGAAAGAAAGTTTCATTTAAAGATAGACAATCGCCACGTTTCGGGGGATATGGATGTGGCGACTGAGTTCGAAAAATTTTTCAGTAATGTACCTATAGAGATTACTAACACTCTCCGGTCGTCTTCCACCTCCGCCGAGCTTTTATTAGCAGAATCTGTAGCTGCCTGTGAGGGCGCGTTCGAATTTACAGTTGTCAACTGCAACGACATCTTAAAAGCATTTAGATCTATTAATGTTAAAAAAACCGCTGACCTTAATGGGCTATCAGTAAAATCCGTATCAAGTATTATAGATGTCATTGCACCCCACTTGGCAACTGTGTTTAACGATTGCGTCTCAAGTGGTGTATTTCCTGATTTGATGAAACACAGTAAAGTTATACCACTGTTCAAGGCTGGCAGTGCTTCAGATCCGGGTAATTTCAGACCTATCTCGGTGTTGCCGACCTTGAGCAAGATATTTGAAAAACTAATACTAGAGCAGATGCTGATCTATTTTAATAGTCACAAATTGTTTCATGAGAAACAATTTGGCTTCACTAAAGGACGCTCGACTACCGATGCTGGTGTAGAGTTATTGAAATGTATTTACGAGGCCTGGGAGAATAAACAAGATGCAATTGGTGTGTTTTGCGATTTGTCTAAGGCATTTGATTGCGTCCAACATGAAACATTAATCAGGAAATTACACCATTATGGCATAAGAAACAAGGCTCTCGATCTTCTGACTTCATATTTGAACAATAGAATTCAGAGGGTTGATGTTAATGGTACACGCTCAGAGGGCTCTGTAGTTACTATGGGCGTCCCACAGGGTTCAATACTCGGACCATTTTTATTCCTTATATATTTTAATGACTTACCCTTTTACGTGGGGGACAACAACAGGATTGTTTTGTTTGCAGATGATACTTCTTTGATTTTCAAAGTTAAAAGACAAATAGATAACTATGACGATGTCAACAACGCAATCTTGAAAGTGGTTCATTGGTTTAACACTAACAATCTTAGACTGAATGATAATAAAACTAAATGCATAAAATTTACCTTGCCTAATGTAACACAGTCAGAAACCAATGTTAAACTTAATGGTCGGGTGTTGGAACTTGTGGAATCAACGACGTTCCTAGGGTTAACGGTCGATGCTGGTTTACAATGGGGTCCACATATTGTCAAACTAGCAAATAGATTAAGTTCAGCAGTATTTGCTGTACAAAAGATAAGGCACTTGACGGATGTAGATACAGCTAGAATAGTCTATTTCAGTTACTTTCATAGCATAATGTCTTACGGTATTCTACTGTGGGGCAATGCTGCAGATATAGATAAAATTTTTATTTTACAAAAGCGGGCCATAAGAGCTATATATAGATTAGGTCCAAGGGTCTCTCTGCGCGAAAAATTCAAAGAGGTTAAAATTCTTACAGTAGCATCACAATATATTTTTGAGAATCTGATGTACGTACAAAGAAATTTACATAGTTTCGCTAAGTTAAGTGATAGACACAATGTCAACACTAGAAATAAAAGTAACCTTGCTGTTTATCATAGCAGATTGCACAAAATCAGCAATTCTTTCATGGGTAACTGTATACGCTTTTACAACAGGCTACCAGACGAAATTAAAAGTATGTCCCTTAATAAATTTAAAAAGGTTGTAAAAAGTAAATTGTACTGCAGGGGCTACTATACAATTGGTGATTATTTGTTGGATGGAGAAGCCTGGAAATGACCTGCTCTACTGGATTCTCAAATAAATTGTAAAAATGCATAGTTTTTAGATTCATTTTGTAAATAGAGCTCTAAAAAGAATAACCCGCTGAGTTTCTTGCCAGTTCTTCTCAGGTGGGTCGCGTTGTGAACTGGTGGTAGATTTTGATTTATATTCTGGACGTTTTACAAGAGCATCTGTATATGCCTATGTGAAATAAATTTATTTTTCTTTCTTCTTTCTTTCTTCTTTCTTTCTTTAACTAGGCACACGTGTTCTTTGATTCAAAATACAACTTTAGTCTACTCTAGAGCATTTTTTTTGATAGAGGAAAAATGGGGGATAAAAGGGTAAAAGATTGTTGTGGCGTTATTTATGAACGGCTTTTGATGATTTTTGGCTTACATATAGAGGATATGATTCCTATTGTTTTTTTTAGTGGGTGCTTATGAGCTCTACTCTTTGCAGAAGTACTAGTTTGCAACAAGTGTTAATAAAATGAAAAAAGATCTTAGCTCTTTGTTCTTTAGTTGTAATTAATGATCAATGGTAATTTTATAGTCAATAGTAAATTGCCCTTTTGTTTTGTTTTCTTTTGCATGTTATAAAAATAAAACATTATTTTAGGGTGGATGGTAACTTAACTAGGTACCTATATTAATTTTATACAATGTATATCTAGAACTTCACACTAGCAAAGTAATGTATAGCAGTGAAAACTTTTAATTGGCCTTCTTCTAGTATAAGCATAAGCATCATTGTAACACTACTTACTAATTGTAAGTTTTCCTAAAATGTAATAAATAAATAAATAAATAATGTATGGAAGTAGACATGCGTGTTTAATTTTTCAGAATAAATGTAATTGTTCAAGATTTTACTTCTATCAGCAGTTCCCGAGTTCCACTGTGTTTTTTTGGAAACCGGTTTTCGTTTTTTTAAATAATAATTTCTTAAGATTAGTCTGTGTTTGTTAGTAAGTGGTATGTAAGATAGGGCACACGGTACGGTATCTTACATACCACATTAAATTCAAAATCCCAATCTGTGTCAATGGTACCCTCCATTACCCCATCGCTGTTTAATTTAAACAGTACTTTATTGAATGGTGTAGCCATTCAAATAAATATCCTTGTAGTATATAAACCAACCCTCTATAAACGATAGCAATTAATTTAATTAACCGCTGCGTAAAGGGTTTTAGTTCAACTTAGAACAACGTATTAAATTGGTATTAAATAAATTAAATTAGAGTTTATAAATTTTAAATTCTTTTTAAGTTAGAGAGTAAATTTGTATATCTTAATTAGTAGCTCGCCAAAATCATGCCACCGGCCTAAATGATGGAAAGACATGGTCAATAAATGGCCAGCTTTGGAGCAGTTACACTGTGCGCGCAATGCCTGCCATTATAGAAGGGTACCTACAATATAATGATGCATTCCGCATTCTAATGAGACGACCAAGGTTCTGTAGTGCATCCAGCATGTTTGCGGAGGCAAGAGTGCCTGATTTTTTCGCTGTCATAAGATCCCGTGTGGCATCATTCTGGAGCAGTCTGCGTAGCTGGAGGAACGGGATCCTCTGTACGCTGTGTGGGTGCATGGACAATTCCATCTTCAAGCATTGGATTGCCGTGCATCGCGAGCCAAATAGGAAGTAGCGTATACCAAGTCATTTGAATTTCTTGGAATGTATTTTAAGATATTTTATTATGTTTTTGTTCTAACTTAAATTTTATTTGAATTCGATTTTAATTTATTTTTAATTGTTAATTTTATTTAATGAATTTATATGTATGAATTTTAGTATTATATGTGATTTTATGGGTAAATACCTGTCAATAAAGATTATTATTATTATTACTAATAAAAACTCAGTGTTCACGTATTTTGTGTCTGTGTGCTATATAGAATTAAAACTAAAAAAACCGGACAAGTGCGAGTCAGACTCCCGCACAAATGGTTCCGTACCAAAAAACGGCAAATATCACGATTGTTGTATTGGAGCTTGGAGCCCACCTCAATACCCCTTTTTCTGATTTTAGTAATTGTTGTTATAGCGGCAGCAGAGATACATCATTAGTGAAAATTTCAGCTCTCTATCTATCACGGTTCCTGAGATACAGCCACTGTTATTGACTGCAATTGCACATTCTCTGTCCCACCATGGTGTTGGTATTTTCATTTTATACGAATGTTGGTTGACAATATTAATGACAGTACAATACAGCGAAGTCTCATGAATAGGGTTCCGTTTTCACCCTTTGGAAACGGAATCCTAAAAACTAAACAAATCTAACAAACGGAGCTCTATGAAAATGACGCTTCCGACCTGATGGGAAACAATAGCTACATCTAGCAAATTGAGGGTCACTCACAGTTACTGTATAGCCCTCGAGTTGAGCAAGCCCATGACGGCAGCGTGACGTGAGCAACTCACGCACGCCCCCCCTTAGAAGCGGGATCACACCCGAAACCTCCCCAAAGACGCGGGATAGCACCCGAACCACCCCCTGGGCGAGGTCTCAGTGGCGGCCGTAGGTCTGTTGAGAGTACCGGGACATCGTTCCGAGGGCTTACCCGGGGCTCCCAACTACAGGCTGTTGGGCGTTACGTGAGGTTTTTAGTCAGTAAGAGTCCGGCATAACATCCTTTGAGGATTTTCCCTCTCGTACAAAAAAAAGCCCTCGAGTTGACAACCTAATGATGTGGTTCTTCTCGCTTCGTTGGATAAATCCAGAGTTTAAGAGAAGGGAACATGGGCTCGGACAGAGCGTTCAAGTTTCTATAATTGAACAGAGAAATTTATCTTTTGAATCGCTTAGTTCTTCTGGTGGTGCGCGGGCAAGATGGTTGAATAATAAAATTATTTGATTTTAATTTCGCAACTTGTTATCTAATCAGGCTTTACAAGGTAGAAATATAAAAGTGTTATAAAAGAGCGTTCTTTTTATATTATAATTTCTATTTTTCCTAAAAAAACAACCCTATTCATGCGACTTCGCTGGCCGTTAGTCTGTCTGTTCGTCACGAGGCTCTATCTTTTATTTATTTATTTACTAGCGACCCGCCCCGGCTTCGCACGGGTGCAATGCTGATACTAAATACACTAAGTACAGAAAAACCGTGAACTTTAAAGCATAGTGGATCCCAAACCCGCAGGGATACGCGGAAGATTTTTATGTTGTCGTATTAAAGATCATAGTTGCTTATCAAAATATAAGGTGAGACCTTCATACTTTGATACTGAACTGAGAAATTGAACCAAATAAATTTTCCCCATACATTTTTTTTAGGCATGAATGAGTCATTTTATGGAAAAGTTGTAGTACTAAATGTTAATTAGCGCTATATTTCCTATTCAAAACAAATTTTATATCTTAGATTGTACGCCCACCTATTTTAAAATCCGGACCAGTGTGCGGCCGGCCGGTACAGCCGCAAACGCTACGTCCCGCAATTTTATATCTGTAATATCTTAGAAAATATTCATTTAAATTATATGCTGTAAAGGGCCATATATTAAATAAACAATGTATTTAAGGTATTTAATTGGATAAGGATTAATGCTGTATTGGTTAAAACCGCTTCGAAAATAAGCCACTATTTGTCGTAAAAAGTAAATAACATAAAAATGTTATTGTGGGATATCCATAAGAGATAGAGATATGCCATCGCGGAGTTTTCTGTAGACCTTTACAATGTGTACAGTACTTAGTACATTATATTGATAAATCTCGTAGGATTCAGCCTGCGTTTGCAATGTAAGTGGAAATAAACCGGCCAAGTGCGAGTTGGACTCGCCCATGAAGGGTTTCGTAGCAGCAAGTAACATAATATAAAAGTTCTGATAGTTCGTTGTAACTTTGATTGATGTTTTAACACGTTCGCAGTGGTAGTGATTTTTCTAACCAAAAATTGCGGTTTATGACGTATTAAAAGAAAACTACCAGCTCTATCTCGTTCAAACCAATTTTCATTGGTAGTTTTTATGGCAATGTACATCATATATTTATTTTAGATTTCTCACTCTCTTAGTTTAGAAGTTAGAGGGGGGGGGACACTCATTTTTCGACTTTGGAAGTCCCTCGTGCGCAAACTATTCACTTTAGAAAAAAATGATGTAAAAAACCTCAACAGCATTTTAGAAGACCTATCTATAGATACCACACACGTATGGGTTTGATGAAAAAAAAAAATTTGAGTTTCAGTTCTGAGTATGGGGACCCCCAAAATTTACTGCTTTTTTTCTAGTGTTATATAAGAATCTTAATGCGGTTCACAGAATACATCTAATTACCAAGTTTCAATAGCATAGGCCGTATAGTTTCGGAGAAAAGTGGCTGTGACACACGGACGGACAGACAGACAGACAGACAGACATGACGAATCTATAAGGGTTCCGTTTTTGCCATTTGGCTACGAAACCCTAAAAATGTAATTATTTACGACATCACATTAGAAACCTCAAAAATAACAGTATTTCTCCACTATTTAATGGATGTTATTATACATATAAACCTTCCTCTTTAATCACTCTATCTATTAAAAAAAACCGCATCAAAATCCGTTGCGTAGTTTTGAAGTTTTAAGCATACAAAGGGACATAGGGACAGAAAAAGCGACTTTGTTTTATAATATGTAGTGATTTATCACAAACAATTGAAGGGTCTAATTCGAGAAGGGGTTAACTGACGAATCGTAATTTTGTAGAAAATGGGCTCTAAAGTTTGGTGGGTTTATTTTGATGTTAAGCATCCAAAATCGTTATAAAAAAGGTTGGGTAAACTTTTTAATAATAACCTTTATTGTGTATTATATAATTATATACAAAAATAGAGGTAAAATATATTATATACTGTAAATATCTGATGATTTTTACTTAAACCCAAAATTCGGGTGGATAATGATGCACTTCGTGAGTATAAAAACGATGTAATGTGAAACAAACCGTTTTTCCTCTGCTATAATACGAATTAACTCCTCTTTGAAATTAGATTATTGGAATTAACCCATTATTGTGTTTTATTAATGACACAATTGCTAGCCTTCTACTTCACGACAGAGGTCGGGGATCGATTTCCGCAATAGAAAAGTATTTTTGTGTACGGATGTTTGTCTTGTTCTGGGTGTTTCTATGTATCGTAAATATGTATCTAGAAAAAAAGTATTAAGATCTAATTACCTATTGATACTACCCTACTACAAGGTTTGCTTAGCATGGGGAAAGTTTGCGATGTATGAATATGTGAGATTATTACAATGATTAACAAGTATACAAATAAAACTATATAAATAAGCATCAATTTTTTTTGTAACCAAAATTAAATCGACTTCATTATAAAAACTTACGAATAAAATTGCCTTATTAAGTAATATGTCTTTTGATTTATCAGATTTTATTAAATATCATATTGAAGTCGACGCCAAATAAACCCATAGGCTTAGATAGGTACTGTTAATGGCACTGACTTCATATCAATATCATCATATAATGAAATCTCATGAATAAATACATATTACTTTGTGCTCAGTAAGCTTTATCTGTAACTTTTGTTCGAAGTCGGTTTTATTTTAGTTAATGAATTTTTATTTCATTACTTTAAGTGACAGGTGGACTGAAAAATCTATCTATCTAGGTGTAAAGTTCTCATCAATACAAATTAACCAAGCCCAAACACAAACTAACTGCTGATTTACAGCAGTTACCTTGTGTTTGGCCTCGATTAATTTGTTAAGTAAGAAAGTTAAGGAATTCCCTCGACTGTCTTTCGCCTTCATCATCAGATCGACTCCGGACCTTCATTAAATTGTAATACTTTAAAGCACTTTATAAAAAAAATAATAAACGCACTTGTTGTCTCTACAATTTTCAGTGGTTGCCCTCGATTTCTCCTGGATTCCATCATCAAATCCTGTCCTGGTAAAAATGGGACCACCATAAAAGTGAACACTATAAAGCGTAAAAGAGAATTTTTGAAATCCATCTATAAATGAGGGAAATATCGGTCAATATACATTTAAAAATACATACAGTCGAATTGAGAACCTTCTTTTTTGAAGTCGTTTAATAAATTTTGTTGAAATTCCCTAAAAATAATAATTCCATAACTGAACATCGTGTGATGCATCCGAGCCATGATAGCCGTTAACAACGCCGCTACACTAACAGTAGTTTTTACACAACTACTCTAGGTATATTTATGGGACTTTCAGTTAAACCTGCTATCAGTAGTTTCCACAATCTTGCAGTTCTGTGTCCCAACTCCTAACCGTTATGGAGTTTTATAGCTTCATCATCAGCACAGCAGCATCATATGTTGACACCCTGAAGTGAATACCTGAGTTTAATCTAAATAAGAATATAATATGATTTCGTAACAAAAGCACCATTCGATCATACAATTTTCAGTGGTTACCGTCAATTTCCCCTGGATCTTATCATCAGATCCTGACCTTGTGAAAATAGAACCACCTCAGAAGTGAACACTATCCAAGAAAAAACAAATTTGAAATCCGTCTATAATTGACGGAACTATCGGTGGATATAGATAAAAAAAACATACATACAGAACCTTCTCTTTTTTTGGAGTCGGTTAAACAGGGTTTAATATCGCTTTAAAAAATGTTCTTTTAAGCGATAATAAACCCTTCTTAGTGTTAACTAGTTTACCCACACTGAATATTTTTATATTGTAAAGTTAGTGCAAAAATGATTTAACTTACTTTACTCCTGTCTTGAAACAATTCACATAGCTCATTAGATATGTTTGTGAACGTTAGAACAGCTTATAATATGTTAAATCCTTACTTTATTTGAAAAAAAGTAGGATTTTGTATTTTTTGGTAAGTTTACAAGCATTAAATCCTTTTTGAATTAGCGGACTTCAAATCCTATGTCAGTTAAACCCTTTTTAGACTGAATATATCGAGATACGTAAAGAATTTCGCTTTTCTGTTAATATCACAAGGTAGATAAATTTACTACGAATCCAACGGTACCCATAAGTCATTTTGCGTAAAAACGTCAGTTAACCCCTTCTCGAATTAAACCCTTCAATTATTACATTGTGTTGGATGTTGAGGCAGAACGAAAGGAAAATAGAAATCAGCCAATCTCAAAAAGTACATTTAGCATCGATTCAATGCTTCAATACGTTTAAAATAATTTCATTCATAACATAATATTAATAATTAAAATTAAATAAATAACATAGTCAAATTCAATTCAAAACATAGCATTTTATAAATTACTAGCTGACCCGCGCAACTTCGTATGCGTGATAAATAAAGAACCACTCGACCGATTTTGTGCAAACTTCACATAAACCATGTACTAAATAGTCCCAACAAAGCCTAAACATTTGGTTTGGATAGGTCAGCCCGTTCTTGAGTTATAAAATTACAACGAAAAGTGGCATTGATTTTCATATATATAGATATAATTCAACAACACAACATACTGAATATATCACAACATAATCTCAGAAACCGTGATAGCTCGAGAGCTGACATCTTCGCAGATATATATTTCTGTTGCGCTATAACAACAAATAGATACCACAATCAGAAAAAAAGGGGAGATTAAAGGGGGCTCCCATGCAACAAACGTGATTTCTTGCCGCTTTTTGGGCATTTGGCTGGTTTTTAAAGGGGATTAAACGATATTCAATAAAAAAAAGGGGAGATTAAAGGGGGCTCCCATGCAACAAACGTGATTTCTTGCCGCTTTTTGGGCATTTGGCTGGTTTTTACGATCACTTTCTGCAACTACTCCGTAGGTGGGGAGGGGGAACCAACAGTCCGAAAGGGTTTTTTCCCCTACCTAGAGGATGTTTTGCCTACCTAGAGATAGACATTACGCAATTATTATTTGTAATTTGACAATGAAAACGTTGCATACAAAGACTTCGCTACCTCTTTCGCTAACACAGACGTTTATAACTAGAC
Organism: Miltochrista miniata; assembly: GCA_933228765.1. Classification (NCBI taxonomy): domain Eukaryota; kingdom Metazoa; phylum Arthropoda; class Insecta; order Lepidoptera; family Erebidae; genus Miltochrista; species Miltochrista miniata. The sequence goes on from OW121765.1 coordinate 11,539,610, forward strand.
CTTCCGAACCGAACCCTCTAAAATAGAAACACGTCCATACCTAACCATACCATGAACGAGCAATTTTATCCCTACAAAGCTCGCCCTAAACCGATCGTATTGCACAGCATGAGTAGTACTAAATCAATTCCTGTAAGTACAGTCAGCCAACAAAGTGCTGTACCAGTTTCGATCTATTTTCTTAGTTACAGAAAATTACAACTAAGTTCGTAGTATAATATACTGAAAGAGGTGCTGAATAATGAATATGACGTATGAGTACTTATAAATCTAATTGATAAGATCGTCTTTAAGTACTAATATTATAAAGAGAGATGATTAGTTTGTATCAAATAGATTCTGAAACTACTGAAGCGATTTGAAAAATTCTTTCACAGTTGGGTAGCTACACTTTGACACGCTTCTGGGAAGTCCGGAAATGATCCCGGGAGTTCCCAGGCGGTTCAGTAGTTTAGGTAAGGTAATATAATTTGTCCTGGAGTCAATAATGCAAGTATTACAGAGTATTTTTACTTTTATTGTAATACTCTACAATATAAGACTTATAACTACTTAAAACTAAGTACTCATCCGGATTTCTGGGTTGGGACGTCCTTCTTCCAGGATATGTGTATTTAAAAATATGGGTCTACGCCTATAACAATATTGTACGTAAGACCACTTTAACATCAAAGTACAAGCAGTTTTTTTTATCCAAAACTTGGAAGCTCATTCTGAAAAGAACAAACAATATTTTTTATATACACCCTCTTCAACCATAGACATCCCTAAACTTTCCCTTACTATTATTTTTAACCCCATTTTAAAACATTTAATATACAAAAGAACATTACCCCCTTTTCTAAATTTCACAAACGCCTGCCTGATAAAATAAATTTACTTAAAATATACTTTTTTTTTACATGAAAATTACCCACAATTATTTTACTAAATAAAAATTTACGCAATTGATGCTTACCAGAGCTTCCGTTTTCAAATGTATAATTTTATTTAAATACTTGGGCTACGTACGCCCTCACTGGTATTTCAGTGAAATATATTTTATAGAATAAATTACTTTGATGTAAAATTTCTTCGACAGTATGAAGTAAAATAAATTAATTTTAGTTAGTTCCTGATTTTTCTCTTCTACCATTGCGAACGCTTATATATAGCTTACACCATATCTCCTTCCATCAACTACCCCTACTTTGACACTATTAAGGACACACCCATTATACCGACCTAAGTGTAACCAGATATACCTACGCTTAATAGCGCCTAATAAAATAATTACAGCAAACCTACGTTTTACATTTTTATTTTAAGTTCATAACGTGACAATATCCCCTCCCCAAGAGAAAATGTTGTCCCTATAGACAAAATTTAAGACTAATAATTTAATTAAACATGATTGAATTATAGTTATATAATATATAATATAATTCCCTAATAACTGAATTAGTAGATAATATTTCCATTTAAATATCTCCATAGAGTAATTCTGATGGTGTTCACAAGATAGATAGAAAAAAGACGTATTTAAGGCTTAATATTAAGAGATTCAGGTAATACGAACCGCCTGAATGTAATATAGAATATGGCTTGAATTGAAGACTGAGATTTCTATAACCGTCTCAGAGAAGAAAATTTATATAACAACATATACAACGATGTAATAACATTGTATTATGTCTATATAACGGAAATGCAATATATATGCATAATAATAAGCAAGCCTTTAAGAGCTTCCTATTAAGTACTACGTAAATCTACGAGGGCAAGCTTACAGCTTCCGAGTGGCAGAATTTACTACTAAAACCAAGAAACAGAAATATAGCACTGAATACACCTACAGAATCATCCTACCAGAATTCTAACCAAAAATATACAAACAACCCAGAAAAAAAATATCATATGTACCAACCTTAACATTTCACTGATATCCAACATCCAATAATATATGTATTAACGTTTTCAAAACGTATGCATCACTATTAACATACTGCATGTGCATAAAACTTTCATAACTTCGTAATTCTTAATACTTCGTAATTTTACAAAACTCACGGCACGTAGACAACTTTCACTTATCATGACAATTATTCACAATGTGACCTCAAGCTTAACAATATTTCGAGGTACCCTCACAAATTTTCACAATTATTCATAAGGTCTCTTACACACTGAATTAAATTTCTCGTGTATGTTTGACTGTCCGCGACAACATCCAAAAGAAAATCAACACTCATTTTTAAATAATTGACCTGACATTGCTAATCTTGTCTTACTTACTTTAATTTAACTTGATAAAAATCTAAAAATAAAATGAAGTTAATTTTGTTCTAGAATAGGGGAAAAAAAAATTTAGCGACGCAGTTTATGTATGCAAGGTACCTATTGACTATTTCAAACTTTCATAATTCACCGGACTCACCCATTCCTTTGAATAATGTGCCTTTCATACATCACGTATTCATACCTTTCATACATTCATACATCCTCATACATTTCACGCTCATAAAATACCCATGCACACTTGTGTCATCAATACAATCACATGATGACGCAATTCTTATATATAAGAGAATTTAGCTTTATTTTACACTAAATCTAAACATTATTCAATAAAACCGTATCCTGTCCTTACACTTGTGGAATTATGTAATGAAATGCAGTCTGTAAGAACCCTAAACGATATTCACATGATATTCACAACTACCCATATTTAGGAGAAAAAAAAAAGTTACTACGACTTACATAGAAAATATTTTTAGTTATGAGGTTAAATTTTGGAATTATTTTATGATGATTATAAGTAATTATTCTTTGTAATTATGTAATTATGTATAGCATTATTGGATTAATGTAATGATGAAAATTAGTTACCTACCCCAAAGATTTTTTGTATTACTAAGGTGGCAATTGATATAGAAAAGATATAACTTTATGAAGGTGGCAGACAAACATACGGCCCACCAGAAGGACTGGCGGTTACCGCAGCCTATGAACATTTGCCTCACCATAGCAGACAAACTCATGCTGCCGACCCTGTAAAACCCCTTTATGACCCTTTTTAAAGAACCCCATACTATTTTTGCCGTAGAAACCGGCTCACAACCGCAAATAACTACTTCATAAGTTAATTCATTTTTATTGAGCAAGAAATACCTAATTTTATTGATATCCATATCAAACGGTTCTGGTAAGCACCGAATCACTCACAATTTTTAAGACACAAATCACTTTTTCTATTCACACGGAACTACAATAACATTCAGATTTTCCTGAAACAATACCAATTTACATAAAACAAAACCTACCGTGAATGGTTTGCATTCATAAATCTTTAAAACATTAACAAATTTTATTTCTAACAAGAAGGTTCGTAACAATTTTAGTAATGTGGGTATAATTTTTGCGTTAAAGGAATTATCAAAAACAATGAGGGTAGAATTTTTTTCTTACGATGAACAATACAAAATATGAATATGACTATAAGCCAACAATTATATAATGAAAGATATTTTACTATTACAGTTTCAAGTAATAAATAACTGTAATTAAATTTGGGGACAAGCCACGTTAATAAAAATGATGTTAGCAAATTTTCAAATTTCGGAATACCCGTTTAGCCAAAAACATATTAAATGCAAAAAAAATGTTCAAATTTCGGGCATCCAGACTAGCATAGGCCAAGGGCGTCTACTCCTTGAGGTAGCACTAATTTCGGGGGAGGCTACCTGCTAGCGGGAAACACCTTACAACAAAAATTATTAATTACCTATGAGTCACTAGACCCAGCAAATCTGTAATACCACACACAAGCTATCAACTACCAGGACAATTAATTAAGTTCGGGCGCCATGACACGCTTCTGGGAAGTCCGGAAATGATCCCGGGAGTTCCCAGGCGGTTCAGTAGTTTAGGTAAGGTAATATAATTTGTCCTGGAGTCAATAATGCAAGTATTACAGAGTATTTTTACTTTTATTGTAATATTCTACAATATAAGACTTATAACTACTTAAAACTAAGTACTCATCCGGATTTCTGGGTTGGGACGTCCTTCTTCCAGGATATGTGTATTTAAAAATATGGGTCTACGCCTATAACAATATTGTACGTAAGACCACTTTAACATCAAAGTACAAGCAGTTTTTTTTATCCAAAACTTGGAAGCTCATTCTGAAAAGAACAAACAATATTTTTTATATACACCCTCTTCAACCATAGACATCCCTAAACTTTCCCTTACTATTATTTTTAACCCCATTTTAAAACATTTAATATACAAAAGAACATTACCCCCTTTTCTAAATTTCACAAACGCCTGCCTGATAAAATAAATTTACTTAAAATATACTTTTTTTTTTACATGAAAATTACCCACAATTATTTTACTAAATAAAAATTTACGCAATTGATGCTTACCAGAGCTTCCGTTTTCAAATGTATAATTTTATTTAAATACTTGGGCTACGTACGCCCTCACTGGTATTTCAGTGAAATATATTTTATAGAATAAATTACTTTGATGTAAAATTTCTTCGACAGTATGAAGTAAAATAAATTAATTTTAGTTAGTTCCTGATTTTTCTCTTCTACCATTGCGCACGCTTATATATAGCTTACATCCCACCATATCTCCTTCCATCAACTACCCCTACTTTCACACTATTAAGGACACACCCATTATACCGACCTAAGTATAACCAGATATACCTACGCTTAATAGCGCCTAATAAAATAATTACAGCAAACCTACGTTTTACATTTTTATTTTAAGTTCATAACGTGACAACTTTCCCCAGGCGAAATCCTACTTCCTACTTCCTACTAATATTATAAATGTGAAAGTTTGTGAAGATGTTTGGATGTTTAGATGATTGGATGTTTGTTACTCAATCACGCTCTAACGACTGAATAGGTCTGGCTGAAATTTGGTACAGGGATAGAGTATAGTCCGGAATAACACATAGGCTACTTTTTATCCCGGGAAAATGTTCCCACGGTAAGCAGGAACGGGGACCAAATTTCACGTGGGCGAAGCCGCGCGCATCAGCTAGTAGGCTATATTTTATTCTCATTCCCACGGGGACGAAAGCTACGCGGGTAATTCTACGCGTACTGGATTAAGGTGTATTACTGTATTGAATATTAAGTTATTTCGATTACGGGTATTCTGGACTAATGCATTTTAAGTAAAAGCATTCTGATTTCTGGTATGTAACTCCGCTAGTACGTCATGAAGGTGGCAATAGAAGTTTTTAGATCGATGTGCAATCGAAACTAATCTTTATCATCTAAGAGTCTGCAAGCGGCATTCAACTTTAGGGCAGTAAACCAATTTTTTGGTCGACCGTACATTACGCCAAAAATCGATGGCCGTATCAACAGGAAAACTGTCTCCGGAATTTTCCATCGAACTCACACATACATACTGAACAATACACGTGGTATTGTGTGGGAGGGAGTGCGTAGGGTCAAGCATACTTGACAGCTTAATAACCTAAGACAGGAATGGGAATTTGGTGCGTAACTTAGAGAGACGCAGATACCATAAATAATTTTCAACTTTATTTGTACAGGACTATTGGACTGGTTTTGCTTCCTTTCAGTCGGGTTTTTAATTATTACAATTTTTAGGGTTCCATACACAAAGGGTAAGAATGGGACCCTATTCATGAGATTTCGCTGTCTGTCTGTCTGTCTTTATGCTGTATCTCAAATCGTGATACCTAGAGAGCTGAAATTTTCTCAGATGGTGTATATCTGTTGCCGCTGTAACAACAAATACAAATACTAAAATCAGAAAAATAATAGTACTTAAGGGGGGAGTACCCATACAACAAACGTATTTTTTTTTCTATTTTTTTGGCACGGATCCAATCGGCGCGCGAGTCCGACTCGCAGTTGGTCGTTTTTTTTATATAAGTGTTTTTAGTTTGACGGCAAATTTGTAAATCATTTTAGATCCTAAAAGGACATTCTGAAAAGATAAAGAGTTAAAGAAAAAAACTTTAAAAATTACCTCTGTACTTTAATTTTAACCCAACTAAATTTTAGGTCAGAAATCAGAAATCTGATATCTGTGGTAACTTCCGTATGTGATTATTGTTATTATTATTATTATTTTTTACAATATGGCGGCTGGCAGTCTCCATATTAATTAATTTAAAATATTTAATTACATACTATTAATTTCATTTTTCCAGTAACACTCGCTACATTATGACTTACGTATGGGCATCCTCATGGATGTTATGCCGGACTCCTACCGACTAGAACCACACGTTGCCTTCCATCTGCCTGCGAGCTGCGGTGGGAGTCCCGGGTCCTCACTCGGAAGGATTACCCCAGGGCTCCATAACCAGGGTCTGTTTATGAGTTATATACTTATGCTTATTCTACTGATGCCGTAATGTTTTATTTCAAACTCTTTGATGATGTGACTCTGATGTGATATTAATACTACACAATACACTGTAATGAAAAACTCAAAAACTAATAAGCGGATTTCAAAAATTCTTACACCATTAGAAAGCTACATTCACCTTGAGAAAAATAGGCTATATTTTATTCCCATATTCCCACGGAAACGGGAGCTACGCGGGTATAAACGCGTGACATCCGCTAGTTATCAATAGGTATCTTGAAATATTTATACAAAGGGAAATTATTAAATGAAATCCAAATATTTGTAGAGAGCTTAATTTGTTAAAAGCCCGTAATTCTTTTGCTCTGAACTAATTAATCAGATTAACTTTAATCGATAATCTTAAGCGTGAACGTGACATGAATTCATTAGCACTTAATTGGCTTTGGGAATTCGTTTCACGGCGTGAACACGCACTTTTATTGAACCTTTTCATGACATCGCAGTTCATAAACTCTTATAGGGACTCTTACGTTATCTTAAACTAGCCGATCACACGCGTCCGTTCCCGTGGGAATACGGGAATTAAATTTTGCCTATGTCGCGCGGGGAGAGTGTAGCTTCCATTCAGTGAAACATTTTTTCAAATCGATTCAGTAGTTTCGGAGCTTATTTGATGCAAACAGAAGCCAAAAAAAAAAACAATCAAATCTTTCCTCTTTATAATATAAGTAAAAATGCATATAGTGCGAGATGGGCCGACGACCTGGAAAAGGTCGCAAAGAGGGGCTGGATGCGGAAGGCGCAGAACAGTATATTATTTTTTTTTTTTTAATATTCACGGACATTTCACACAACGCTATCTAATCCCAAAGTAAGCTAGGAATAACCTGCTTGTGGTATGGGTAACTTGTATATCTGGCTTTTAATAAATACCTACATACATATTATACATAGAAACACCCAGACTCTTGAGACAAACATATATGGGTCACACATATATTTGTCTCCCGTGGGAATAGAACCCACGACCTCCAGCGCCGCAGGCGGTATCTCTACCGACTGCGCCACAGAGGCAGTCGCTATATTGTTTAACTACGTCCAACAGTGGACTGCACTTTGCATCAAGTATGCCAAATACATCTCAATTCGGCTCCTGGTAATAATAAAATTAAAAAGGTAAATCGCGAATTATTTGCTGATGCTGACACCTGACACTGCTCTGGCCTGGTCTGGTCCCTTCTTCTTTTAACCGACTTCAAAAAAGGAAGAGGTTACTCAATTCGACCGTTTATAAATAAATAAATAAATAGACTTCAAACAAAACTGAGAACTGAAAAATATAATTTACTTAGCACAAAGTTAGTTTAATCTGATTTATCAGATATCATCAAATATAATACTAAAGCTGGTGCCAATATGACTATGAGAGAGATTAACCTACCTAAGCCTACACAGTTTTACTGGGCACCAATTTCAGTATTATATTTCATGATATCTGATAAATCAGGATATACTAACTTTGTGCTAAGGAAATTTTATTTTTCAATTTTTAGTTTTGTTTGATGTTGGTTTTTTTTTCAGTTTATTTTTCAGTTTTAAGTTTTGTTTGGTGTCCTTTTTGTTCATTTTTTTTATTCTTGACTACGCTGATATATCTCTAGATATCATCGAGGTAAAGTTAAATAATCTTGAGAGCTTACATTATGATTTATTCAGGCACAGTTATACATTTTCCCAATGACCTGAAAATGTTGACAGACCCTGAAGTAATTTGTGGGTAACAATATCAATCCCAACGCAACGTAAAAGGAAATTCTAATAGTTTTGTTTCTCTGTGGTCGTATACAAACGCGCCAAAACCGCTGTCACCGGCTGACAGAGGTTATATGCTGAATTATTAATTACTTTAAATGGACTCTTATCTTCACTCATAGTCCTGTTCTACTGTTATATTTCAAATCCTTGATGGTCAACAGTTTGCTTATTTGACAGGTAGACATTATATAATTGAACAAGTAAATAGTCTAGTATTATTTTATGAAGCAACGGAGAAGATTTAGATTAGAATTTGGCTTACCTATTGCTCAAATTATTATTTATTTGTTTCTCCAGTACCTACGTATCTAATTTCCTTCTAACCTGTCAAGTGTTCTGTGTTAATGTCAGAAATCCTGTCCGCCTGCTACCAATTTTAATTATAAAGTTATCAACTTATTTCGAATATCTTGACTCTAGGTAAAATTAACAAATGTCGTACTAGTATTTCCGAAATTAACTTTCATTTAAAATGGACATAGATCGAATAAATGTATTTTTTCAGTTCACCGGGGTGCATAACCGACCCCATACACGTACAATAATATTGATCAATATAGCAATAAATTGACCGTGTATGGGTAATATTGAGGTTTGAACAGACTATATTCCGACGGAAATAAATATTGATGCAATATTATTGACTCAATAATATTGTACGTGTATGGGGCCGGAAAGAAGCAGGTGCTTGAAACATTTTGAATATGAACTTTTTTCAGTACCTGTTTTGTTAAAGCGACTGCTCTTTGTGCTCTCAATCCCCTTTGCTACTACACAGTTGGAATTCTCGATAAAAGGATTGGATTGGAGTAAAAAAAACCGGCTAAGTGCGAGTCAGACTTGCGCATGAAGGGTTGGCAGAGGTTAAATAATAAGTATAACCCGTTTGCGCGAAGTTTGCCGCTGGCATAGAGGCTGGTGTGGAGGCGTAGTATGGGAGGCGACCGGGCGACCGTTTAACTTAGAGCGAACGTGTATCTACGGTACGGTACGGCAAAAAATCACGTTGTTTGTGTATGGTGGTTTCCCTGAAATTATTTTTTATGAACTTAATATTTGTTGTTAAAGCGACAGCAGAAACACCAAATTTGTGAAAATTTTAGGTCCCTAGCTATCACGGTTCCTGAGATACAGCCTCATGACAAGCAGACAGACAGGCGGACAGCAAATTCTCAGTTACCATTTGGATACGGAATCCTAAAAATAGCAGGAGATATTAATACAGAGCTATTTTCGCCTCAGGGGGTATTCAAACTTCAAATCTCTTTCAGCAATCGCATTATTACTTAATAACGAATAGAATTTGTTTTGGAAATGAATATTCATCACCAATTTGTAACATTTAGTTGAAATACCACAACTTTTAAATAAACTGAGGTTTGAACGAAATACAATACTCAAAATAAAGTGCTACCAAGTGTTTACATTGGTTTCACGGTTTGCATAAAAATACGCTTTATTTTTAGAAAATAGTTGACAACAGAACTTAATTTATAGAACTGGTAAATCACGCTCTGAAAAGTATAAACCAGAACAGAGACGGTCTCACCCGACTGCCCCTCTAACGTTTATTGTGAAAGCGAAAGTTCAATCCGATTGACGTTGTCATTTTTGTTTTATTTCAAACTTTGAACAGATGATCCACGTGACCTAGTGACGTAATTTAATGCAACAGAGTCACAGACTACAGACACAAGTCTCGCCATAAGCCCCTCTGCAATCTAGGCGTTCCGGAGAAATTTGAACTTTTCAAAGGTTCAAGCCATAATCCTCACCACGGTACCTTCATATCTCGGGAACTGCTTATGGACTATTTCTGAGATTTGGCAGGTCATCACGACTATTTCACGACTATTTTTTGGAACCTAAACCAATTTGATAGAATTTACCGTTTGCTTGCACCAGAGGTGAGGATTACAGCATGACGTTCAAGCCATAATCCTCACTAACCTATAGCTATAACGCCGAAACTATAATACGACTATTTTTTTTACATGTACGACTATTTCACGACTATTTTTTGGCGTTGACAAAATTCGTTTTCATTGAGATTTCAAAGGTGAGGATTACAGCTTGAAGCACACAAAAGCCAAGGGAGATCAAAAAATTGATTTCCAAAGGGAAATAAAATGTGGTAATTAACACCTTTCATTTTAATATAAAACCTTGTTAAATACGAGGCTGACTCGCGCACGGAGGGTTCCGTACTAAACAACGACAAAAAATCACTTTTTTTTGCATGGGAGCTCTCCTTAAATATTACTTTTTTTTTATTATACTCGTAGTTGTTATAGCGGCAACGAAAATTTACACTCATGAGATACAGCCTCATTGCCTCATTAATGAACTCATCATTACAGAAGGGCAGTGGAGTCTCATGGCAGTATCTAATAAGGTCCCGTTTTACCCATAGGTTACGGAACCCTAAACATACTGTCATGTGTCCCGCGAATTAAATTTAACTAGAAATTTTCTAAAATATTTGTTGTACTGATAAAAATATGCTATTGTTAATGAAGGAAGGGATTCAGGGAGAAAGAACTAAAGGTGTAGGCACATTCAGTAGGTACCTTGCCTCTAAGTCTTCAACCCTGGAGCTCTGGACCTTAGACCCTAAAGCGCGAACTCTGCCTCTGGTGCCTTGGTCCTGGACCCCAGACCAGGACCATGGAGCTCAGGTCCTGCACCTTGGACTCTGGATCATGGTAACCAAATGCAGACCTCTGTCCCAGTTGCCTTGACCCTGGATATCTTGGGCCCATATTCCGGACCTTATACGCTGTAGGTACCTTATACCCTGGACCCCGGTTTTCAAACCCGGATTCTTGAGACAGGTTCTATCACCCTTACTTCTGCAGTTCTAAATCTCTTGGGCCCTAGACCGACATGGTGACATTCAGAAATCAAACTGAATAGTTGTTGTTAGTTGTTGAGTAGGCCACCAGGGGCGTGCTTCTACTACTATAAAATCACGGACAGAAAAAATCGATCGTCACTAAGAATAAAATAGATACGCACGCGCGCCTCACAATTAAGAATATCGACATTAAAATAGAACGAAAATATTACTCGTATATTGAACAATTTTAATCATCACAGTTTGCGTGCAAAAGTCGAGTAAAAGTGAATTAACCGGAAAAAGCCAAATAGTTTTTGAGGATTTCAAAACCCCAAATCGGGTAAGTTCTTGTCCTGTCACAGTAGTTTGAAAAAGTGAAAATTAACCGTCACCGGCGGCCCCGAGAGTTCATGGATGGATACAAGACCTAGTGAAGAGGGCTTGTGGGGATTTTGATTATCATAAAAGGTTTGTGAGACCTCTCGCCTCCTGGGCCTGCCCATGGCAGAACGGGAGCCGGCGAGTCTTTGGGGTTTTAGTCGGAATAAGGAATGGGAACTAAGTTGCGTCATGAAACATTCCAGGGTCCACAACTGGGAGTGGACAGCCTGCCGCCTGCTGGATCCATTTGGAAACGTGGCCGTTGAAGTGGAGAAGAAAAGCCAGAACGCGTGCCACACCTCAATTTCACCACGGAGGCTATCAACCGTTCATCACTCCCTGCACTCCGGAGAGGACGTCGCGGGAAGCAGTTCACCACGTCCACGTTTCAAACAGCACCAAGATAAGTCGTCTCCCTCGACGCTTTCGGAAATCGCTAACGTACGCTGCTTGATAGACCTATCGACCCTCGTTCAGAAAATAAATCCAAATTTTATATTTTAACCGTTGCAAAATCTTTTTATTTCTCTCTAATTAAATACCTGAAGCTCACAGCATTTGACTTACCATACATTTTATTAATGGGGTAAACGAGGGCCTTATATATACTAATATTATAAAGAGAAAAGATTTGTTTTTTTGTTTGTAACGAATAGGCTCCGAAACTACTGGACCGATTTGAAAAATTCTTTCACTGTTGGGAAGTTAAACATTTTAATTACATAAATATACATACATGCATACACATATACATACATACATATATAAACATACATACACATACATACATATTATATATATATATATATATATATATATATATATATATATATATATATATATATATATATATATATATATATATATATATATATATATATATATAATATATATATATATATATATATATAATATATATATATATATATATAATATATACAAACATACACTTAAAAAAGACGACAAAAATATAATCAATTTAAGTTAAATGTGCAAGTTCAAAAAATATTCTTTCACTAAACGCTTAAAAGTATCCAGAGTCTGGGCCCGTCTAATCGTTACTGGAAGGGCGTTCCACAACCGTACAGCCTGTATGGTGAACGATTTATCGTAGAAGCTAGTGGAATGAGTGGGAACAGCCAATTCCAAAGATTCCGATGACCGCAAGGATCTTGAATGTGTGTCATTTAGGAACATAAATCGTTCTTTGAGATAAGTTGGGGACCGAGGATTGAACAGTATATTGTAAAGTATAGAAAGGATATGAGTATTTCGTCGAAGGCGAATTGGTAGCCACTCGAGCAGATTGCGATATTCGGTAACATGATCATATTTGCGTAATCCAAATATAAATCGTATGCATAAGTTTTGTAGGCGCTCGAGCTTATCAAGTTGCTCTTCAGTGATATCGAGATAGCTGACATCGGCATAATCTAGCAAGGGAAGAAGGAGAGATTGTGCAAGCGCAATTTTGGTAGCCGTTGGTAAGAAATTTCGTAATCGACGCAAAGATCCTGCAGATGCAAACAGCTTCCGACTTACCTCTTGCAATTGGGGTCGCCAAGAAAGAGTGTCATCTACCAAAATACCCAGATTTTTGACAGTTGCGCTTAGAGGTAACGCAACTCCATTAAATATGATGTCAGGCAATTGTGTGCGATCAATTTGTGACACCATCCTGGAACTACCAATAATTGCCACCTGAGTTTTCGAAGGGTTTACACTAAGCCCATATTGCTTGCTCCACCTACAAATTCGTCTTAAATCAGAATTAATGATTGATATAGCCTCGCTGATTTCATGGACTGGAGCTTGCATATAAATCTGTAGATCATCTGCATAAAGGTGGTAGGATGACAGTAAAGATTTAGATATGGAATTGATAAAAATAGAAAAAAGTAATGGTGATAAAACGCCACCCTGAGGCACGCCCACAGTCGTGTCGCACCAAGAAGAAAATGATTCTTCAATGCGTACACGCTGACGCCGACCGTACTGGTAACTATGAAACCACTCAATAACTGTTTGCGGTGAACATAGGCTAAATTTTATTCCCGTATTTCCACGGGAACGGGAACTACGCAGGTGAAACCGCGTGACGTCCGCTAGTATTGTTATAAAACTCGTTGATGACCTAACGATGCCTCAGATGACTCAGGGCTCAAATTAATATAAAAAAAAACTTTAATATCAATCTATTCTTTTTTTTTTAACGTGAGGGAAAATCCATCATGGCTGCCATGCCGGACTCCTACCGACTAAAAACCCTCACGTAACGCCCAACAGCCTATGGTTGGGAGCCCCGGGTAAGCCCTCGGAAGGATGTCCCAGGACATATCAATATAATTATATTTGTTGTTGCTTGCATCGAATAAGCTCCGAAATACAGAACCGATTTGAAAAATTCTTTCACTACTTCTAAATACATACATATTATACACACCCAAACTCCAAAACAAATATTTGTGGATTACACAAATATTTGAACTATCCGCGGGTAAAATAGATTATATTTTATTCCCGTGTTCCCAAGGGAACGGTAACTACACGGGTGAAACCGCGTGACGTCCGCTAGTCATACTATCTATACTTCTATACTAATAGTATAAAGATTTGATTGTTTGTTTGTTTATTTGTTTGCGTCGAATAGGCTCCGAAACTCTTGGACCGATTTAAAAAAATCTTTAACTGTTGGGAAGCTACACTCTTTGCGGTGAACATAGGCTATATTTAATTCCCTTATTCCCACGGGAACGGGAACTACGCGGGTGAAATCGCTTGTCGTCCACTTACAAGAACAGTACAATCGGTTTTGGAGCTCAGAGAACGTGCGTTTGATAACCCTTACTTAAACTGTCTAATGCTATTTTTATCTCAGTAATGTGTTTAGTGCTCTGACGTAAGTCGAATAATGGCTGCAACAAATTTATTAACCGATTTAAAGGATTCCGTTCTAAAACAATTCTTTTTCTTCACTTTTTGACTTGAATTATTCCATCTTTTTCTTGAATTTTGCTCTATTGCATCCACTCTCTTTGATTCAGAAAAACAGACGAATTTACGGTGTGGTTTTTTTATGGCGAATCTGCGTCTTGTAGTAGACATCTCTGATGTGGCGTGAAGTACCGTCTTACCTTATTTAGGACTCCTAGTTTCCACGCCAGCCCAATACAACGCTCAATGTAGTTTTTGTGATAGACGTCTCGGTACAGACTCTGCGTGCTCTGGCGTGAGCTCATCACGCCAGACGTCTATACCGAGGATCTCCAGGTTGTTCTTTAGTGGAACCGTAATGCTCTGAAGAGAGGGTAGGGGTAGGAATGGGGACTTCTTAAACTAGACTTGTAAACGCACCCGCCTGTGTTTTCCCGGCATTGAACTCGACCAGGTTGTCCGAACCCCATTGAGCAATGTGACACAGGTCCCGGTCGAGATCCGCCACGAGTTGCCGTCTCTTCTCCTCCACGTCGTGTCGCCCATCCACTGGACGGCCAGAATAGCTCCCATGCAGTGTACTGTCATCCGCATAACAATGAATGCACCCAAGGGACAGCATGTCATTGATATGCAGAAGAAAGAGAGTTGGGAACAATACCGATCCCTGTGGTACTCCAGCATTTACCTGTAAAAAGCAGGAAGCTTGACCATCACAGAGAACCCGTATACGTCGTCCGTGCAGGAAGCTGGCCACACAGCGTGACGTGAATGTGAGTCCCTAATATTTCAATACAGTGACTAAGCTGTAAAAATAATCAAAAATATGTGTCAGAATTCGAAATTGTACGCATTCACTTTTATTTACAAACGCATATAGCTCAAAAATAGCATGATGGCCCGACATATTATTATTCCCACCCGTCATACTTCGCGTCACTCAACTATTTTAAGACTGAATGACCCGAGATGACTTTCTAAGTGCTCTCTTATCATTATTTATCACTTAGATAGCGATCGACTCGTTATCATGCAGAGTATTAGAACTAATAGCGGGTTACTCAGTTAATTAGTGCCGAATAAGATTTTTTGTCGCGTGGAAATCCTATATGGATGCTATGCCGGACTTCTACCGACTTAAACCACACGACGCCTTAGGACTGTCTACGGTCGGGAGTCCCTTTTTCCTTTTTTTTCATGGATGCTATGCCGGACTCCTACCGATTAAAAACCTCACGTAACGCCCAACAGCCTATGGTTGGGAGCCCCGGGTAAGCCCTCGGAAGGATGTCCCAGGACTCCCAACAGACCTACGGCTACCACTGCGGCCTCGCCCAGGGGGCAGTTCGGGTGCTATCCCGCGTCTTTGGGGGGTTTCGGGTGTGATCCCGCTTCTGAGGGGGGTCGTGCGTGAAGCCTTCACGTCACGCTGCCGTCATGGGCCTGCTTCTGTAAGGACGGTGAGCAGCCCTCTCACAGTCCTTAGGTCCCCGGTCATGGAGGCCGACAGTCTTCGGCGAAGAAACGGTCAGGAGTCCCTAGTTTAGAGTTAGAAGTTAAATTGGTTTTTTTTAGTATTATTGGTATTGGTTGCAATTTTTCAAGTCGCCCACTGCGGCCTCCCAAAAAGACTCTTTCAAAGAAAAAGAGAAAAAGAGGTCAAAAGACTTTCAATTTGGTTTAGCGACTGCCATTTCACTGACAACATTTTCTTATCTGGACACCCTTCCAGCTTTCAAGCCGGTATAAGCATCAGGACCGCCTGTTCTGGTTACATGCCCCTAAATTTCTGGAGTTCCACAAAGCTCGGTGTGGTCGCCCACTCTGTTTTGCTGCATATCAATGTTATACTATCTATTGACAGCATTCATTGCTATGCGGATGTTAGTACGTGAGATTGTCCGCCACCTGAGTGGTATAAAAAACACGTCACAGGTATAATACGTAACGGCTCAAATATTATTCACATAGGAAGTACAGTGCGCGTGTCAACACGCCTCTCCATGACGAAATAGTTAGTACAACCTCGATACTGTTTGCTCTCCACAATAACTTCATACGTAGGTATTTACTTTCAGATGTAACTAGACTTCTTAGCTACGTGTTTTTTTGACAGATTTGATATTATTTTAAGAGGAAATGGTGATCTTCTCGAAGCTCCGATTGTTTCGTGTTATGTTATCGGAGCAATCAACTCAGCCTATTAGCAGTCCGCTGCTGGACGTAGGCCTCTCCCAGTTTTATGGGAGGGTATTTGGCCTTTTTTTTGTCTCTTGGCTGTATTTAATCAGGAAACCTGGTGTACCCTCGAAAGGAAATCCCAGGGATCCTGGCCAGCCCCAGTCACCAGGTATCGGCGACCTCTGGCCTCTGCTATTGTGGAGACCACGTGTTTTTCGTCGAAGAGGCGCGTGTTAGGTCACCACGCGCCACCACCTTGAGCCTGATTCTGCTAGGGCGACAGCTATCTCGTAGTGTCGCCCCTAGGCTCACGCTTATAGGGGACGGAGATCATTCTGGGATCTCCAGCGCCCAGTGCGTCTTCCGCAGCATGGGAGAGAACTGTCTCTTTCCCGTTTCTTCTCCGCCACTTCTTTTACGCTTATCACCACTTCGCAAAACGAGGTGGTGGAGTTCCAAGCCGCATCGCTGCTCACTATGGCCAAAACCATAGCCTGCAGCGTGAGGTTTCCCAATCCTAAGGCCACTACGAGGCCGCGTCGTTGCTCCGTCCACTCTGGGCGGAGGGCTTTTGTTCCGAGTTTTCCCTATCAATGCGTCATGGCCTCGTCCGTCAATCAGCAGGTGCACCACTCGCAGGTAAGGCACAGGCCCCGGGGGTTGTTGGTAGACTTGGTAGGGCCCCATTTGCACTCATTTTATTTTTGCACTGCACTAATGATGATGATGAGAATAATATTACACAATACAAAGACATTATAGAGTACCTACAAACAGTAGGTACAAAGTCAGAGTTATCATCCTGTCCTAGGACATCCCTCCGAGGGCTTACCCTGGGCTCACAACTATAGGCTGTTGGGCGTTACGTGAGGATTTTTAGTCGGTAGGAGTCCGGCATAACATCCATGAGGATTTTCACTCACGTAAAAAAAAAAGTTATCATCTCCACTTCTAGCTAGCTTCGAGCTTCCTTTCTCCCCTTATTCGCATAATATCGGATTCGCAAAATATGAGATTCTCAAAATAGCAGATTCGCATTATAGCTGAATCTTACACATAGACACTTATACTTATGTTGTGAAATGAATTTTCCTAAGGTTCTGCATCTATACTATACTAGCTGACCCGCGCAACTTCGTTTGCGTGATAAATGAAGAACCGCTCGACCGATTTTGTGCAAACTTTACATAAACCATCTACTAAATAGTTTGAACAAAGCCTAAACATTTGGTTTGGATAGGTGACCCCGTTCTTGAGTTATAAAATTACAACGAAAAGTGGCATTGATTTTTATATATATAGATATACTATATCTAGACTAATATTATAAAGAGGAAAGATTTGTTTTTTTGTTTGTTTGTTTGTAACGAATAGGCTCCAGAACTACTGGACCGATTTGAAAAATTCTTTCACCGTTGGGAAGCTACACTCTTTGCGGTGAACATAGGCTATATTTTATTCCCGTATTCCCACGGGAACGGGAACTACGCGGGTAAAACCGCATGACGTCCGTTAGTATTATTATAAAGAGGAAAGATTTGTTTTTGTTTTTTTGATTGATTGTATGTAACGAATAGGCTCCGGAACTACTGGACCGATTTAAAAAATTCTTTCACTGTTGGAAAGCTACACTCTTTGCGGTGAACATAGGCTATATTTTATTCCCGTATTCCCACGGGAACGGGAACGAAGCGGGTGAAACCGCGTTACGTCCGCAAGTAATGTATATAATTTGAAGGTATACGCAGTTTTAGCAGCGCCAGTGTAGCCCCTGATGTTGCTAACGTCTGTAGGCTACTGTAGGTAACCTCTTTCCATCAGGTGGAGTACAACGCACCGTTTGCTTGTCCTGACTCATTAGTGGGTGATTCCACATTTCCCCGGCAATTCACAAACGTCGACAAAACAAATGTAGATCAAAACAACAAATGAAGATCGATAAAACAAAAGACTAAACAAATCTTGACCTTGTGAACTTATCGATATCTTCTATACTTACTAATATTTTAAAGAGGTAACGTTTGTGAGTTTGTGACGTTAACTGAATGAACTGATTTTCAAAATTATTTCACCAGTAGAAAGCTACGTTATTGTGGAGTGTCATAGGCTTTAAATCATCACGCTACAATGAATAGTAGCTGATCAGCAATGAAAAATGTAATACAAACGAAGTTGTGAAGGGTCCGCTAGTGTCTGATAAGAAAAAACAAATGAAGATCTCATTTGTTTTTTCGATCTGCATTTGTTTTGTCGAACCTAGTGAATTAGTGTTGAAAAGTGATGGAGAGGCTTGATAGGGAATAGTAGAATTTTTACTTTTTTTTTTTTTTTTTATTGTTCAAAACATTACAAGTACATGCATATTTCATACTTTAAACCACCCGCTTAAACCACTAGGGTTTTCATGCGAGCGGGAGTTCGCTTATGTTAGATAATAGAAAATAATCATCTCATTTCAAAATACTATAAACCACTTACTTAACTATTTAAATTATCTATATTGTTAAGACAATGACTACGCAGACTTTTTAGGTAACGTTGCTTTGTTACATATCGCTTAACTATTTCGTCTGGTAGGCTGTTTAATATTTCTGGTAGTACATATTGACAAATTCTAGTTCCATATACATTTACTGATTTTGGTACAATATATTTCTTCGAATACGGCAACTGCCTTAAATTACTGTTTCGTGTTTGTGCACAGAGTTGATCCAAATTGGAGATTTCCTCTTTCATAATGGCAATTTTAGTTTTAGATTGAATCGGTAGCACCTTACAATATTTAAATAGTTCATTATAATTATCTTTATATTTATTTTTTACATTAGATGGAACAATAGTTTTTAACAACCTTAACTGCAGTCTATATATTTTTTCGATATATGTTTTGTAAGTTCGGCCATAACTACATAACCCGTAATTAACAACAGAGTCTGCCAATGCGAGATACAATAAACGTAATGATTTAAATGGCATTTTGTATTTTAATACGTATAGTCTGCTGAGTATAGCTCTTAATTTTCTACAAACATGTTCTATATGGGCGGCCCAGTTAAAACGATTATCAATCATCAACCCTAAGTACATATGTTCCTTAACCATCTCTAATGTTGTACATAAGCTGTTATACCTACAATTAAGGTTGTTATGCAAACAGTCGTGGTCGTGCACTATTATACTAGGTGTGTATGTGCTGGTATTATGCGAAGATTCTATGCACATGAGCTTCGTTTTTTGAAAATTTATCACCAGACCAACATCGTGAGCCCATTGACACATTCTGTCAAAGTTTTGCTGCAACTTAAATTCAGCTGTTTTTATTTCCTTTTCTGCCACAACTAGACAAGTGTCGTCTGCAAACTGGTATACGGAACCGTGGGAAAATAGGTTGCACATTTGGTTTACATAAATAATATATTCATTTGGCCCAATTATTGAGCCCTGAGCCGTGCCTTTTTCGGTCTTTACGCTATTGCTATACTGATTTCCGACCTTTACTCTCGTGTTCCTGTTATGGTGGTAATTTTTGAAAAGTTGTAGCAGCGGGCCCCGTATACCAGTCTGCTCTAATCTCTCATACAACACTTTATACTGAAGCATATCGAAAGCTTTGCTGAAATCAACGAAAATAACGAGCACGTGACGTTTATCATTCAGGTGCTCGTTAATTTCGTTGGTAAATTGACACAATAGTTGAGTGGTACTCTTACCTTTCTGGAAACCGTATTGTTTGTCATGAATTATTTTTTGTGAGCTTAAGAATTGACTCAGTTTGTCCCCCAAGTACCTCTCAACTATCTTGTCAACGCACGACAATATAGTTATAGGACGGTAATTATTACAATCACTGTGATTACCTTTTTTAAAAATAGGGCGCACTACTCCTATCTTTAGGTCGTCCGGGTAGGTGGATGTGACAATGCATCTATTAATAAGGTGTGTAATTACTGGTGTTATCTCTTTATGAATACTTTTTAAGTCAGTAGCTCTGATTCCATCCAAACCGGGACTTTTATTAGAGTTTAAATTCTTGATAATTTTAGACGTTTCCTCATTATTAATTTTTGGTATTCTCATTGTCATCTCCAACCCAGTTTCGGTGCCCAACGTTGACCCAGTTAATAAGTTTCTCTCACATGAGTTTAAGTTTATTTGCGTGTACCTTTTAAATTCTCTAGCGAACATATTTGCAGCATCATAGTCAGATAAAGAAAAATACTTTTGAATCAGTTCATCAACTGAGCCAACGACCCTACCACATAGTTCATTTATTAATTGCCATAACTTTTTAGAATTATTAAAATTGTTTACAATTTCTCGCTTGTAGAATTTGTTTTTTGTATAATTAATAAATTTATTAGTCTTATTTCTATATCTATTATAAATTATTTTATTTTCAATTGTAGGTACCCTTTTATACATCCTAAATAGCTCATTTCGTTGCTTGCACATGTACAAAACTCTTTTATTTACCCAGTTGCAGGTCTTTGATTCGTACTTATTTAATCTCGGCTTAGTCTGCTTACATACATTGTAGGAGTCACAAAATATTTTGTACATTGATTCATAAACGCCATTAGGTGAGTTAAAGCCAAGAGGGGCATTCCAATCCGCGCGGCGCAGCTCGGCCATCAGCTGATTTTGGTTGTAAGTATATAAGACGCGTTTTTTTGCATTATGCCTAGACGACGGCCGCTTGTATACTAGTGCGCATGCGGTTATGTAATGGTCGGCCGGTGACTCATTCACTACCGCGCTATAGATCGTAGCAGTTGTCGCCGAGCTGTTCCGCACGAATACATGATCTATGCACGACTTTGTTATCAAACCGCCTTTTTTCTCCACACGTGTATACTGATTAATACAAGTTATTAATCCTAACTCATGTAAGGAATTTAAGTAATGCGATTTAATAGTTGTATTTTTCATAATATTAATATTCATGTCACCAATGAGGAGAAGGTTGCATTTTTCGGCCTTGTTTTTAACTAAGTTTGAGATTTCTTTTACAAAACTCTTAGCTGATTGGTCTGGTGGCCTATATAGACCAATAATAAATAATTTATCATTGCCTATTTCTATTTGACCCATAATAATCTCGCTAAAGTAGGAATAGGCGTGTGTTCTTACAAACTTAATCTTTTTGTGTATGTATAAAATTACGCCTCCTCCCTTCTTATTTGTTCTTAAGTTAGTGTACATATTATAATTAGGCAAAACAAATAAAGATGAACAGGCCTCCCTTATATTAACTTCGGTTAGTACAATAATATCGACAACCTGCTGACTAGAAGTTACAATTTGTTCGATGTGTGCAAAGTTTAGTAAAATTGACCTGATATTTACGTGTAAGGTTGTTAACAATTGTTTTTGTTTAGGTAATGATGACAAGTAGTCACTCCATTCATTGAAAGTCCCTTCGTGTACATAATTAATTTTGCTATCCATAGAGGGCTACTTAGGATAGGTATGCTGAGTAGATAATAGGTCACATACAAACAAATAAACCGATATGGTAAAACGATACAGACTCACGGTTTGTTGACACTCAGCTCCTGAACCCATTTCTTAATGTCCTCTTCTGATCGGATAACACTTATTTTGGCTGATTCATCTTTCCGTATCAAAACATTTCCGTATTTGCACCATACAAACTTGACGAGGTTGGTAAGCTTTAAGTCCGTTTTCGCACGCCAGAGGAGATGAGCCGTTGCTGGGGTAAGGGCCTCCCTTAGGTATATTCTCGAGCTGCCCTGCCTCCCAATATCTTGTTCGGTTAGTGTCTTTGTTTTCGCAGATTCAAGCCACGTATCTCTTTGGTCGTCTTTCAGGACCATGACAAGAGTACCTGTATTCCTATTTTGTCCCTCAGTCGACTTGCTTTGTTTCCTATATACTTTTGTTACACTATTTATTTCTGTTCCTAGCTTATTACAAATTTTTTGTGTTATCTCCGTAAGATTTTCACTATCCTGTTTATTAATACCACATACCTCCAGTTGATTACTTATTTCCTTTTGTTCCAACGTGTTTATTTTCTGTTCTAAAAAATCCGATTTGTTTTTTATGTGTGTGTATTTGTTACTTAAATCTTTGTACTGCCGGTTCATGATTTTAATAGTTTCTTCGTAGCTGTTTATGAAGTCTTGGAATTCGTCAAATTTATCTGAGAAGAATTGTAAGCTTCTTTTCATCTCTTCTTGTATGGTTTCACGTATTTGACGTCTGATCTCCTGCATCATGCTACCCGACGCCGGCTGACCTACTGCTTCGGAGTCGGTGTTATCGTCTTCGTCATCCGGAAGGATTGCCGATATGCGTCTATGTTTGCTTTGACTTGAGCAAGGCTTGCATTTCCAGTCCACCGCCTCGACCGCCGTGAGGGCAGTCAGCTGCTCGGGCGTTAATAATGCGCAGCTTGTGTGCCACCATTTACTGCACTTTCCGCACTGCAATCCAGTCGTTTTCTTAGTGATTAGTTTACTGCACTTAGCGCACTTCACCATTTTGAAGACTAGGAACGATATTTAATGAATATATAAACAGATATTTATCGAAGAAAAGAAAAGAAAAGAAATATTTTTTTACAAGTATCTTAACGGGGGTATTCGCGCAACGTCTACAGTGAATTCCGCGTAGTTCGACCGTCACGCGTGAGCGATGAACGCAAACTGACTGACTCCGTTAGTAATTTAGAATACAAAAAACCCGACTGCCAAGTAAACATTCAACTGAAAAGCAAAGAACAAGCTCTACATTTCTTTTGTGATTTTCTTTATCTACTTACTGTTTTACTTTGTCGTCAACATTTGCAGGCACTTACTTGGCAGTCGGGTTTTTTGTATTCTAAATAATTAAGTTTATTTAAAACTTTTTAGTTATGTTAGTAGTGGAGTTATTAATTTTTATGTAGTGAAGGGACATCACCAAATTACAACCTTAATAATTATTTTTTTGTCATATTTCCGGTGCTACTCAACCGATTGCAATCAAACAAATGTAAGAGTTTAAGTCTGACCAAGGCCTTATAAGCACATTATACCACATCAAAATCGGTTCAGTAGTTTTGCGTTCATCGCAGTCAAATAATTATAACGCCAAAAGTCTGCCATTTTGATTTTCCATGAATTTTATTATACCTGGTGTCACTCACACAATCACGACGAATCAAATGACACCTTGTATGTCAAAATCCGTCAAGCCGTTGAGGCTGTAGGACGTGACAAAGAATTATACATACATAAATACATTATCTCGAAAAACATTACCCTCCTGTCTTCGGCAGTTCGGGTAAAAAACTACTGTTGAATCGTTGCACTTAAACACCATACCTACTAAGATACTTTAATTTAATGTCACCATTTACGCCGGAGAATTGAGAGACTGAGCTGCTATATCGATCTATCTAAAGCTCTAAGAACTGATTTAGTACACGTCTTGTGTATCAGCGGTAAGCTTCTAGCTTAGAATAAATTCTTTACAAAGGCATTCGTGCCGATACAACTTTGCGAACATTTTATTGGACAGACGTTTAGATAAACGGTTAAAGTAAATAAATTTAAATATTATCGTTTTCTCAGTGTGACCGATTTTCCTCTTGACTTGAATATAGGGTCAAGAGGAAAATCGGTTTTAATTTGCCTCCGGCTGTTGTTTTCCCGAATTTATTTAGAAAATTATGGGGCGACACAAAATTAAAAAGGAGTACCATCTTTTATAAAGATTTTTATTTAAGAGATTCATTCATATAGGTACAGTAGCGGACGTCACGCGGTTTCACCCGCGTAGTTCCCGTTCCAGTGGGAATACGGGAATAAAATATAGCCTATGTACCGCTAAGAGTGTAGCTTTCGAATAGTGAAAGAATTTTTCAAATCGGTCCTGTAGTTCCGGAGCCTATTCGATGCAAACAAACAAACAAACTAACAAACAATCAAATATTTCCTCTTGATAATATTAGTATAATAGAGCATAGATAAAAGTTCGAAAATAATCTAGATAGGTGATGGTGAAAAGTATTTTATATCACTGTGAAAGGCTACCTTATTTGCTAACTTCAATGTATAATCAGTATAAGTACTGATTATACATTGAACTTTGATCATTTTACTAGGGCAAAACCTGATGCTTCCTCCACAGTTGAACGAAGTTGGACGAGTACGAGAGTGTAGAGGGGCACCTCAGCCTACTTCGTCAAAAATTTTCTTTGCCTCGGTCAACTTCGTCGACGAACTTCGTTCAACTTCGCGAGTAATGTCGAGCAAGCATTAGAATATATCAATCAATCTATCAAACCAGCCTATTTCAAAAGGCCTCTTCCAGTTCACGCCGTTGTACCTACGCGGTGCCTTTAGCATCCAGTCCCAGGTCCCAGCCAAACAGACTGACCACAATAAACTAAACGTAGATGATAAAAAACTCAGTTGAGAGTCCTGGAGTATCCTTCCGAGAGCTTCCAACCGTAGGCTGTAGGCTCAAACCGTAAACCTTTAAAAAAAGTATTAGTACCTATATCAAATAAACCTGATATGCCGTCTAAAGGAAACCACTGGGACCAGTTAATATCATCATTACCACACGATTGTTATCCACGCCCAGTTTACTAAGACCTCAACATTTGTACACATAGACTAATTGGAAAATTCCATTATACGTTTAATCCGAATGGATTGTTGAAATTAATTAGCTTATTTCATTGACATTATTTGAGTGAATGATACACTGAAGGTTTTACCGGTATTTGTATTGTACAGGTTGAATATTATAGATGTTGGTATTGGTATAAGTACTAATAAAATTGTTTTTGAATTCCCTCAAAGATAATATAATAGTATTACATACATATCGGCAACTCCCTGCCTCCCACTGAGTAAGCTTCCCCATCCCCCCACCAAAGTTGATGTGTCTATTGCCGTGTTAGTACTTGAGAGAGTGTTACTGCGTTGCATTACGTATTACTACCTATAGTCTTTTTCTGGACAGCTCAGCAATCATGTAAACATGTCATGTGTTGACAGAAGTTGTCTATGATCATAGTGTTGTAACTATACTGATTCTATGTACGTGAATAATCATTGAGTTATATCTAGTTCACCGTACATTCATTTACTTCGGTATATCAATCGCCAAATTCATCAAATCATGAAATTCGGTATATCAATATATATTATGTGCAATAATTTTTTTATATTAATTTAATTAAAGGATCTTTAAAAAAAGAAACTTTTAGAAAATTTAATAGTACATATAATCATTTATTTACAATAATATATTACTTTAGGACTGAATATTTTAACCATCCACCGTCAACCGTACCCAGTCTACCCTAAAGAATCATTTTTTTTTCTTTTTATTCATATTTAAATGTTTATGGCGTTCGAAACATTAGATTATCTTTTTGGCAGCTCGCTGATGAACGTTAGCCTCTTTAAATTTACTCCTCCACACGGTACTAAGCCTAACCGGATCCTTCTGACGATTTCTGGGTCGCACAAATACTTATTTAGTCCCAATTTTTTAAAAGTACTTCTGCGAAGAGTAGGCCTCGCGAGCGCCCAGGAAAAAACAACTTGTGAGGAATTATATCCCTTATGATCCCATCATATATAACGGGGACCTTTTTCTCCCTTATTTTCCGCCCTATTAAAAAAACTTTTGACAAAAGTTGTATTTTTATCTTTTCGTAGATCAATGATTTTAAATCAAAGAACATGTGTGCCAAGTTTGGAGATAATTGGTTAACAAATGCGTCTTCTAGACCGAAACTGACATGTACACACACATACGGACGAAAGCAAAATCGTCTATACTGTGGAATCGAAGACCCAAACTCAAAGTGCCTTTTCACACGTACCGGTTGCCGGGTAGCCGGTGCCGGGTAACCGGCGCGGCGGCGGCGGTGAATGCAAGCGGTTGGCGGGCAAATCACTCCGGTACGTGTGAAAGCTATAGTACACGGCCATATACCCACCCTACCCGGCACCCGGCAACCGGTACTTGTGAAAAGGGGCAAAGACTCGCATCTCCATATATTCAATATACTCTGTGGACTAGCACTCTTCGCTCTCTGGGTCAATAAGTTATATTATATAAAGGAAGTACATTTTTTCGAACTGACGGATTGATAAAACAATGACCTCCTTTTAAAATCAATTGGCCAGTACAACTGTTTTACAACACTATGGCAAAGACAAACAAGTCTGAGAAAAAATAATTTAATGACAAGCAAAAATGACAGTCTTAAATTTTTACCATCCGAGTATTTTTCATGAAATTATTCTATAATCTAAAGGTTTATTAGTGTCGAAATGTCCGCATAAATCTAACTAGAGTTCCTTGAAACGACTATGATCAGGATTGATAATTAAATGTAAGTAATTATGGAGTAGTCGAGATCCAATTTCTTTGTTTACTATATTTTTTAAGTCTGTTGAATTCCACTATACTTACTTTGTGCTATTGCTTTGGTTTAATTTGTACTTAGCCGAGGGTAGATATGAAAAAAAAAAACCTACATACATGAGATTGCGTTCTGTTCCTTATTATTTTGTTTCCATAGCTAGTGTCCCTAGCATACTCACGTGTATATTAGTGTGGGTGAAAACGGATATTTTTGTATGGAGTTTCCGCCCTGTGATTCCATTCAAAATAGCCACATCCCAGTAACTTTCAAACGCTATCTTGATTTTGGGGCCAAAGGTATTTTACTTTGCAGTTTGCTGCGAGAACGCCGTAGACTTGTCTTCGCTTAAGACTATCGGCCTCCTAAGCCTTGACTAAGGATGCCCCCGGGTCTGAGGACCTCGGGGGCTGCGTGCCATTTTTACAGAAGCAGGCTCTTACACAAAAAATTTCTTAACCTAGGTCCAACATGATGGCAATGATATAAGTAGGACTAATATACAATCTGAACTGTGAATTTTATTAATAGAAAGTGACTGATAATCTAAAAAATGTCATAACCACCAAAAGAAACATCTCGATGACATCAACTTTTGAACAATAAAATCCCCATCAATACATAAAACATCCGTTCAGGAGCTATGATGGTTTTTTTTTATATATTTGGCTCGCCAAAATGATGCCGCCCTTCGATGAAAAGTCACGGCGACATCATTCTAGCGATTGGGGGCCACAGTGCCAGTCTGAAAGACTATAAAGCGGTCCTCAAGTTGGCGGCCCTATGATGTGCCTCTTCACGCTCCGCTTGAAGAACCCAGGATTGTAAGAGGAGGGAAACACGTGCGCTGGCAGGTCGTTCCAGGTTTTTATGGTTCGACAGAGAAACGATCTTTTAAATCGTTCAGTTCTAGCGAAGATTCTCTCCACTGTGTAAGAGTGGCACCTCTGTGCAGCACGCGTTGTTCGGGATCGAACTATACTTAATATACCGTTATAACCGCTCCCTGCCGTAAGCATTGGTCAACCACCGTGTTATTTTAGTCGGTAAGAGTCCGAAATAACATCCATGAAAGATCTCCATTCGCAAAAAAATAGAAAACCACGTTGCTCTTTTTGTCGAATCGAGGGTTATAAAGCCGAAACTTTTATTGGCACACACTGAAAAGTTCACAAAAGAAATGCGAATAAATGTGTGATTCTGACATTACAGGCTAGCAACAGACCGTTACTACGGGGCATAGAGCAACACGGCCTATGAGTGGGAGGAGGTACCACAGTATAAAGTGAAAATGATTTTTAGATTATGGCCATATTGAGACTTTCCCCGCTGAGTGTGTCTGAAATGATGACTGTATTGTTTTAATTATTTTGTGTAAGTTTCACAACGACAGCTGATTGCTTTATACGATTTCCTCCCGCAACATGTAACAGACAGATATTTAATATTATGTACCCATATTATGTATAGATCAAGCCTGCTATGTCTACTCCCTTGCGCTGGTCGCGTTGCTCTATGCTCCGAGCAAAAGACGTTTATTCTATTGAAACCTTTTCGGTCCGTACTTTTCTGTTTGAGACCGTTCGATCTCGTGAAAGTTACTTGTGAGAGTGAATGATCGATGGATGGGGTCGTTGTCCTGTACGTTCTTATGTAGTACGAGATTGGGCGGGAAATTTTGCGAACTAATCACCAAGTAGGTGCATATTGTGTATTAATTAGTACTATGAACTTTTCTTAAAGATTTGGTATAATAAATTGTGTTACTTAATTTCTTAGAGAAATATTTCTTTGTATTTTAATACTACTACTGCCTCTGTGGCGCTGTCGGTAGTGATACCGCCTGCGGCGCTGGAGGTGGTGGGTTCGATTCCCACCGGAGACAAATATTTGCGTGACCCATAAATGTTTGTCTCAAGAGCCTGGGTGTTTCTATGTATAATATGTATGTATTTAAAAAAGTATATAAGTATTAATACCCGTGGTCTGATACCCATAACACAAGCAGGTTATTCCTAGCTTACTTTGGAATCAGATAGCATTGTGTAAATTGTCCGTGAATATTTATTTATTTATTTATTTACTACGGTGGAAGACGGGTATACGCCTATACGGCCTCCTGATCTAAAGAAACTGATGGTCAACGCAGCCTATGTGCTTACGTTTGCAAAACCAGAGGCTCTACCGCTTGCGCTTCCGATCATCAAATACTTTAGTATAGGATTGACAGAATATTACTACCATGTGTTTATGTCCTTAGCCCCTTTTCACACGTACCGATTGCCGGGAAGCCGGTGCCGGGTACCCGGCGGCCGAAGTGTATGGCCATGTACTATAGCTATACTATAGCTTTCACACGCCGGGACGGTGCGGCGGCGTGATTTGCCCGGCAATCGCTTGTCTTTTCTACTTAATATGTCTAAATGGTCAATCCCCTTCTTGAGCTGCTTCTAGCGAGCAGCCCACATTTCGTCTCCAGGTCTCCAGTCCCCCATTATTGCTGAACAGTTCATATTATGAGCAAAATCTTTTTGACATAAATCATAGTAATTTACTGGGTTTCTAAGTGATAAACGAATCGTACTTTCTAAGCTATACTATTCGTGTTATTAATAAAGTGACATGTTTAAGTATTGAATGTTTATTAAACGGCTGACGGATCTGGCTTAAATTTGGTACAGAGATACATTATAGTCTGGAATAACACATAGGCTACTTTTATCGAAAGTCGAGACGGAGACAAATACCAGGCGGGGTGAGTCCATTGCACTAACTAGTGGAAATATAATTATGTAGAAGAATAATCCCATTCTCCATCTTATGTTTTGTTTCTGTCTAATTGTTCAGTCATAGATAAGAAAGAAATGTCAGAAAAGCAGGCATGGCGCTGAAAGATTTGCTCACAGCTATTGTTTGGCCTCAAACTGGATTTCAGCGACGAGCGGGGCGATGCATGGGCGGTTGCGGCGAGAGCGCGGCGTCAAAGTAATGATGAAACGAAACGCACTGAGCGCGGTTTTCTTGTGTGAGCACAGTGCCGCTTTACACCTTGTACCAAAGACAATATGATAGTATTTCATACAGATAGGCTACTCCCTGCTTTCCACTGAGCAAGCCTCCCCCACCGACACACACACACACACAGCCACAGCTGTCAAAAACTTTTAGGGTGTTTTCAGGAAAGAGTAGATGTTGTAAAAAGGTGAGGTGAATGTAATAAAGAACCTCCTCCTTTTTTGAAGTCGGTTGAAAATGAAATAGTCGGTGAAATTACCACCTTTAAATTAATATAAGCTTAAGAATGTGAGTTGAGTTTTGAGGTTTCGTGCGTTTGTTTAACCTTAGCGGTGACACCCACTGTGCGAACATAACGTGTTTATGAGTGTAGGTGAGAGAGTAGTTAACGAATCATTTGTATGGAGTTTCCGCCCTGTGCTTGTACTCTGGCACCGCGCTTTCGCCGCAATCGCCCGTCGCCCCGCTCGTAGCAAACATTCAGTTTGAGGACTGGGTCGACAACCCTTTCTTATCTCAAAGGGCTTAATGAAAGTAATTTATTGTTAATCTGGGTAATTATTTTCATGAGGGAATGAATTTATTGTAATGCAGGTTGTAAATTTTAGTGTAAAGGTTTACTTAGTATAGGATTAGACAGTATTTTATAGTTAGATGGGAGGACGATATTATGAACAGAGATAATAGTAATTAGTTCCAACCAACGACGTATTATAATTAGACACGTCATGCACGAACATCATGGCATTCAGAAACAGCAGATCTACTTAATATAAATTTAAAAAATAAATTATTTGTGGGAGTATATTGTGTAATGTGCTCCACTCACTCCAAAAAGTGCTCCTTGCCAAGTTAGATGCCGTGCAGTTTACCTAAGTCCATAAAACATAAAACAGATGTAATACAATTATGATAATGACTAAATCAAGGAAAGTTGCAAGGAATTCTGTATTTGTCATGTTTACGTCATTACACCACAAAAGTGTGTACGTTTTCATGACTAAAGTTAGTTTCCCTAATCATATTTGCATCATTGACTGGAAAACGTCGCCACTAATGACTTATGTTCGACTAATGATTACACATTTAATCACCAAATTCAATTTTTTTTTTCAGTACAGACATAAGTGGAAAAGACTTTCTACAAGTAAATTTTCTATAGGTATTTCATAGTCACTAACAATAAGCCCCTTTTCCCACGTACCGGAATTGACAGAATATTACCATGTGTTTATGTCTTTTCGAAACTCTTAGCGCCTTTTCACACGTACCGGTTGCCGGGTTGCCGGTGCCGGGTACCTGGCCAAACACTTCGGACGCCGGCGCCTAGTACCCGGCGCCTGGTACCCGGCACCGGCTACCCGGCAACCGGTACGTGTGAAAAGGGGCTAAGGACATAAACACATGGTAATATTCTGTCAATGCCATACTAAAGTATTTGATGATCGGCAGCGCAAGTGGTAGAGCCTCTGGTTTTGCAAACGTAAGTACATAGGCTGCGGTGACCATCAGTTTCTTTAGATCAGGAGGCCGTATAGGCGTATACCCGTCTTCCACCGTAGTTGTATTAAAATACAAAGAATTGTTTCTTTTTGAAGTCGGTTTCTTTTTTGTTAAATTTTTTTTCACCATTTTTAGTGACGTGTATACTGAAAATCTATCTATCTAAGTGTAAAGTTCTCGACAGTACAAATTAATCAAGCCCAAATACAAGGTAACTGCTATGTATCGTTAGGGAATTCTCTCTACTGTCTTTCGTCTCCATCATCAGATCGACTCCAGACCTTCATTAAGTTGTACTACATAAAAGCCCTTAATAAAAAAAAATTATAAATTCCATAGATGCCCCTACAATTTTTAAAAGTTCCCTTCGATTTCTTCAGGATGCCATCATCAGATCCTGACTTCCTTAAAATGGGACCACCTTGGAAGTATCAAAATTTCAAATCGGTCCATTAACGACGGAGTTTTGCGCGAACAAACATAAAAAAAAATAAAAAATATATATACGGTCGAATTGAGTAACCTCCTCCATTTTTAAAGTCGGTCGAAAAAAAGTATCAACTCGACTTATTCGATGGGTAAAGGAAGAATGAAAATGCCAGTCAACTTATGTGGTACGCAATGAAAAATGAAAAAGTTACTTTTTCACGCAATGTGCAAATTCACACAAATTATTTTCTACCTATAAAATTATACTAGCTGACCCGCGCAACTTCGTTTGCGTCACATGGGAGTGAGGAAGAGAGAAGTATGGTATAAATATTTAGTGATATAATGTTTCCCACCGTGTTTCTTCGTGCTCTCTGACGGTAAAAATTATTCCCCGTTTTCGAAACATTATTGATTGCTGCTCCGCTCCTATTCGCCTTAGCGCGATGTTATATAGCCTATAGCCATCCTCAATAGATGAACTATCAAACTGTAAAGGAATTTCCGGAATACAACTAGTAGTTCCTGAGATCATAGCGTTCAACCATACAAACAAACAAACAAACAAACTCTTCAGCTTTATAATATTAGTATGGATTAGTATGGATTCTATTTGTGCAAGTGCAGTTCAATTACAACTCAGTTACAGACTCAAGTTCTATTAATGTAACACTCCATCATGCCGATAAGACTTTCAAGAAATATCTCTCCACAAAATAATTACTGAAATATGCACATAAATCAGCAAAAAAACTGTAAAAGATTTATGGATCAATATGCTTCCGATTATAACCAGGTGTAAAACATTCGTCGTTTACGAGGCCCTACACCTGCCCGATAAGTTGGGGCACACTAAGGAACCAATTCTTCCCGATCGTGCCTCAACCAATCGCGCACGCGTAGTATGAGCGCTAGTTATGCGCTCTACATTCCTCCAATGTGAAAAAAAGTCTCGTCTTTAAATATTTTAAAGATAAATTGAGTTGAGTAATGTACTGATAATGGGCACTCTGTTATAAAATAAACGTCATTGAATGCCAAAGACGTTTGTGTTAAAAGGTTTCATTATAAAACTAGCTGATGCACGCGGCCCCGCTGGCGTGAATGTTGGTTATCGCGACCATAAGAATCATGATAGCACGCAAATTGTACCTTGATTATTTTTATTATATTTTTGTTATAACTCCGCTTGTTCTTATGCGATTGCGATGAAACAATAATTTTAAGTCGGACCAATATCTTTTTAAGAAAAGTACCTCGTCAAAATCCGTCTAGCAGTTTTTGCAGTTATCACGAACAAACAGACATAAGGATAAACACACAATAATTTTAAAAATAATATTTTTGTATTCAGAAGTCAAAACAGCAAGACTGTGAAGTGAATTGATAAGATTTTACCGCCCATCAGCACATCGAACAGTGTAGTCTGATATTTGTGTTGTGTGACTGTAGCTCAAATATGAAGAAAACATACGATTTTGAATAAGTATGAATATTAACATAATATATCTATAGGTACGTACAAATAAATAAAATTGGAGTGTCTGTTTGTAATATTAAAATAACCGCTTTCTACTACATGCATATGAATGTATATATGGTACATATACCAAAATACAATTTTTTAAAATTTTTGTCTGTCTGTTTGTTCCTTCTAATCTCTGGAACGGCTGGACCGATTTGGACGGGACTTTCACTGGCAGATAGCTTATGTAATAAGGAGTAACTTAGGCCACTTTTATTCCGGGAATAAGTTCCCACGGGAAGCAGGAACGGGAACAAATTTCAAGAGGGCGAAGCTGCGGGCATCAGCTAGTCTAAAATAAGTTATAAAAACTATAATTCCTAACATGAAGGATGCGTGTTTTTGTATGGTCGTGATCTTCGAGTATCAGCGACCTTAACTAAAATCCTACTTCCCATTGGACTGATTACCTAGTTATGTTTGTAAAGATGATTGTTATTCAATCGCTTTCTGTTTGATCGTCACATCTCTTGTACGGGGTAATCTGAGGATTGTTGTGATAGAGGAGGAAAGTCACATCATATAATGTTAGTGTCTTACAGAAGAATAAATAGTGACAAACAAATCTTAAACTAATTGGACAATACGGGGGCTAGACTAGCTGGCCAAATTTCGTCGCATAGAGATTCCGTACCAGAAAAATGACAAAAAATCACTTTTGTTTTATAGGAGCCTCTCTTAATCCTTCCTTCTTTTCTAACTTCAGTATTTGTTTGCTACAACGGCAACGGCAGGAATCCATCATATGAAATGATTTATAAAAAAATATAGATACGTTACCAACACTGAAAAATGGCAACAAAAAAGTCAGGCAATTGCCTTACTTTTCCTACATGCTACCATAGATAATTTCATAGAAGTTCTTTTTTTGAATGTATAAAATATTTGCTGTTTTTGAAAGCCGTGATGTTCGTGCATGACGTGTCTATATATAATACGTCGTTGATCATATTATGTGAAAATTTCTGCTCGCTAGCTGTCACAATTTCTGAGATACAGCCTCATGATGGACAAACAAACAGTCAGACACACAGACGGACAGCAAAGTCTCATGATCTCGTTTTTACTCTTTGGGTACGGAGCCCTAAAAAGCCGAGGACTATCGGCCTCCATGACCGGGGGCCTCTCACCGTCCTTACAGAAGCAGGCCCATGACGGCAGCGTGACGTGAGCAACTCACGCACGCCCCCTCTTAGAAGCGGGATCACACCCGAAACCCCCCAAAGACATGGGATAGCACCCGATCCACCCCCTGGGCGAGGCCGCAGTGGCGGCCGTGGGTCTGTTGGGAGTCCTGGGATATCCTTCCGAGGGCCTACCCGGGGCTCCCAACCATAGGCTGTTGGGCGTTACGTGAGGTTTGTTAGTCGGTAGGAGTCCGGCATAACATCCATAAGGATTTTCCCTCACGTTAAACAAAAAAAAAATACGGACCCCTAAAAATGATTATACAGTTCCGTAGTTTTGTTATGCCGTGCTCACCACCCGTTATATTATAATTATATGCGCTAATGCTGGTGCTTATACACACAGATAGCTCAGTATACCTACTTTATAATGTAATAAATTTATCATTGTGATAACACGGCTTTTTAAGTAGGTACTTTAGTTTAAAATGTATTGCAATCTAACCATTAAGTAAAGCGATAGGTGCCTGTAAAAAAATGGAGCACTTTACTAGGTATATGGATAAAATTTTATTTATAAGACCACCCTGGGGTATCCTTCCAAGGTCCTGGGGTATCCAAGAGCTTACCCGGGGCTTCCAACCATAGGCTGTTAGGAAGGATACGTGTGGTTTTTAGGCGGTAGAAGTTCAGTTTATCATCCATGAGGATTTTCCCTCACGTTAAACAAAAAAAAATGCAAACTAAGTATACGTTTAGCGAGAATCCGCTAAACGTATACTTAGATTCCTGAGTGAACTCGATGCTTCGGGTACGATACCAAATAATTTTGTAGTCGTCAGTACTGTACTATAGTCGTCTACCCACCCAATATACCACTTTCATGTGCTTATTACTGCGAGCTATGTCGATCCATATTTGTTCTCTGCCGGATAACCTAGTATCTGTACCTTGTAAAATGTACCTCTTTGATTTATTTTTATTTTTACTTTCCTCACGTTAAAAAAAATACATTTATTTCATCATCATCTAAGCCAATTTGACGCTCACTGCTAGGCATAGACCTCCCCTAAAGATTACCACAACGTTCGGTCTTATGCCGCCCTCATCCACCAGGCTCCCGCAACCTTAATAGGGTTCCGTACCCTAAAGGTAAAAATGGGATCCTATTCATGAGACTTCGCCGTCTGTCTGTCTCAAGACCGTATCTCAGGAGAGCAGAAATTTTCACAGATGATGTATTTCCGTTGCCGCTATATTAACAAATGCTCAACTAAGAAAATAAGGGGGGATTAAGGGGGAATCCCAAAAAAGAAACGTGATTATTGTACCGTTTTTGGTACGGAACCCCCTGTGCGCGAGTCTCACTCGCACTTGACCAGTATTTTAGGTCATCTATTCGGATTTTCTCCAAAGACTTTAATTTTATTCACGCCTTGTCCCCAAAGGGGTAGACAGAAATCCTGGAATATCCTTCCGAAGACTTGCCCGAGACTTGTAGATAGTGGAAGAGCATCGTGTGGCAACCGTAGCATCTATGAGGATTTTGAAAATTAAACAATAAAACCGTGAGATTGATCTCACTAGACTACCCCTCTCTAACACGTTTATTGTAAAAGTTGACATTTTTGTTTTATTTCAAAGTTCAGACAGATGATCCACTTAACCTAGTGACCTAGTTTAATGAAACAGACACACAGACTACAGACAAAATCTGGATATGAGCCCCTCTGCACTATATTTTATGGAAAGGGGCTAAAACGGGGGGAGACTGAAGAAAATTATACGCCCCATTACATAGTACCACAGATTATAAAATATATTCTATAATAGTACATAAGTGATGAGTCTGTTTGTGTGGAAATGGACAAGAGCCCACCTGCTATTAAAAATTTACAAAAATAATGCCCATATGTCATTCAACTTGGTTAAATGATCACCATCTTATTAACGTTAGCCTGGATCAACGGCTTCACGTGCCTTCTGAAGTACGAAAAGACTCTGAAATGCGGTATGCCACAAATGGTCACCCATCTCAGGATTGTTTGTAGTAAATATTAATTAACGCAGTGATTGTTTAAAGAACGCTGAGCTAACAGGCTCATACGAACTAATCCGAAATAAAAAAAATACACAACTAACTGTTGAATAACCCACCAAACAGTGACAACAGTATTCATCTTTAACAACATTCGTAAACCACTGCAAAAAATACTATCAGATGATTATAACATGCTCACACAAAAAAAAAATAACAACACACACTTACCTATTTATCACTCACAACACAAATAAACAACACTAATTCAGTTACACTTGCTTCAATTTTTTTTGTAAAATCACTACGTCAATTTTAAAACTACACCCTTTAAAATAAAGACACCCTTTAGACGTCTGTGAGACTCCCCACGAGGGGATAAAGACGGTCTACAGGACCAGTTATGACTTTAGATAATGAGTCGCGTTTATCGGAGAATGTTAATCGGAGAGCGCGCGACGTGCGCCTTCCTCAGCGGTTGCATGACGACTGGCAGTTCCCCGCCCGCCCTATAGCCTCGCCACCGCCCAAGCGATACCGTGGTTTGAGTTTGCACAACCACTAATTAGGTATAGACTTTAATATGTTTGTTTTACTAATATAGTAATCCTAACAGTGTTCTGATTTATCTATACTTACTAATATTATTATATAGAGGAAAGATTTGTTTTTTTTGTTTGTTTTTACGAATAGGCTCCGGAACTACTGGACCGATTTGAAAAATTCTTTCACTGTTGGAAAGCTACACTCTTTGCGGTGAACATAGGTTATATTTTATTCCCGTATTCCCACGGGAACGGGAACTACGCGGGTGAAACCGCGTGACGTCCGCTAGTGATTTATAAAATTGACTTTGATTTTTATTATTTTTAGATGGAATGGAATCTCCATAATATTAAGATGGGATGTTATTCTCTTCTGTCTAGTCGGTGCATTGAACTAAAAGACCTTTTATAGCTTGGCGAAACTCGTATGATTCATGGTCTACGAGTATACATTATTCGTAGTTCATGGTGTATCTGCTAGAGCACAATTTCGTGGCTATTTCTATAATTAATGATTAAAATGCGTATATAGGTAGCCCAGATAAATTAGAGAAAAAATGGGGCATGCCAGGATTAAAATAATTCCGGCCGCCCTGATGTAATATGGTTCGACAAAGAATTTAGCCACTATTTTCAATCGCCCCTGGCCACTGGCTAGGAAGCTGTGCTCTCCACTGTACAAGAGTGGAACAGTGAAGTGAAATGAAGAGAATGGGATTACGTTGAAGAGCTCTTCAGAATACTCGCCGTGATCTTAGAGTAGGTATAAATACTGGGTGTAACAAAATTGACTCTTCAAATTTCATGAGATGATTTGGCATCGGAAATCAAATACAAATGTTTAATAAAAAGGGGGGTTATTTTTTTTTTTGCACATTAAGAATTCGTTTTTACCGCGGTAATCCGAGGTAATATGGTCACCGTGGCAAAACAAACACGGAGCTTCCGTCTTGCTGTCGTTGTCGCTTTCTACTGCCTCTCAGTGGCGATAGAAAGGGTGATAATGAAAATTTATAGGACGGATTTACGGTTAAAGTATTCATGTGATTTTTTTTCATCATTTTTAGGGTTTCGTAGCCAAATGGCAAAAACGGAACCCTTATAGATTCGTCATGTCTGTCTGTCTGTCCGTCTGTCTGTCCGTCCGTGTGTCACAGCCACTTTTCTCCGAAACTATAAGGTCTATGCTATTGAAACTTGGTAGCTAGATGTATTCTGTAAACCGCATTTAAATTCTTATATAAAACTAGAAAAAAAGCAGTAAATTTTGGGGGTCCCCATACTCAGAACTGAAACGCTAATTTTTTTTTTTCATCAAACCCATACGTGTGGGGTATCTATAGATAGGTCTTCAAAAATGCTATGGAGGTTTCTAAAATATTTTTTTTCTAAAGTGAATAGTTTGCGCAAGAGACACTTCCAAAGTGGAAAAATGTGTGTCCCCCCCCCTCTAACTTCTAAACTAAGAGAATGATAAATCTAAAAAAAATATATGATGTACATTGCCATGAAAACTACCAACGAAAATTAGTTCGAACGAGATAGAGCTGGTAGTTTTTTTTTAATACGTCATAAACCGCAATTTCCGGTTAGTGAAATCACTACCACTGCGAACGTGTTAAAACATCAGTCAAAGTTACAACGAACTATAAGAACTTTTATATTATGTTACTTGCTGCTACGAAACCCTCCATGGGCGAGTCCAACTCGCACTTGGCCGGTTTATTATGATGTTTCTGGACTGATGCCACGTCACGTGACGAAATTTGGAGAGTCAATTTTGTTACACCCAATATATTAGAAGGTACCTACTAATTTATACTCTAAGGCCGTGATATATTCGGTAGAATGAAGACGATATTCTATTGGTACCTTATCTTCTCTTCAGCTTTTATTGAACCATTTATATCACACTAGCGGACGTCAAGCGGTTTCACCCGCGTAGTTTCCGTTCCCGTGGGAATACGGGAATAAAATATAGCCTAGGTATGTTACCCGCAAAGAGTGTAGCTTTCCAACAGTGAAAGAATTTTTCAAATCGGTCCAGTAGTTCCGGAGCCTATTCGTTACAAACAAACAAACAAACAAAAAAACAAATCTTTCCTCTTTATAATATTAGTATAGAAGACTTTTTTTTTTTTTTTGAACGTGAGGAAAATCCTACATAGTTGATATGCCGGACTCCTACCGACTAAAAACCACACGTATCCTACCTAACAGCCTACGGTTGGGGACCCCGGGTAAGCCCTCGGAAGCATAACCAAGGACTCATTGTACTCCTCTGCCTACGTTTTCATAAAAACGTTTAGTTTTTATAGAATTTTGTAAACAATTACATAAACACATTGAAAATACTCAGCCTACAGCTGTTACCAGTATCAGAATTATCGTATGCATGTTAAGCGTATGTTTGCCAAGTAAATTATCACCGGGGAATCGATCGCTGAGATAAAGTTATTATTCATTGTCAACCTCTATTGATCTGTAGATTGATATGTATTGAACAGGAGAGGCTCATCGACAGTGTACTTGTTGATAAGGGGTAGGCAGAGGTACAGTAAAGCACGTAGGGATACGTCCACTTTTATATTCCTACTAATACACTCGAGAGCAATGAATCCCGGTCACTTAAAGAATCCTAAAAATCTCGGAAACTAAAAATGCTAGGTTAATGCAATAAATTGTATTTAATAGACAATGTAATACTCCTTAAATGAAGGTATTAAAACTTCTTAGTTATTGTAAAGTTATATCATAAAAAAATCAAATTTGAAAAAGGGCCACTTTCGAAGATGGAACTACGAAATTACAGCATTTGGTGTTGCTTTTGTTTGTAATCTGTCATTTATGTGGGTACATAAACCATGTTGATAGTGCTCTATATTCATTAATCAAGCTGAAATTATGTCGCTTACGCCTGAAGAATGCACCAGAATACTTACAATGCTGGAAACCGGCCGGAGTCAGCGCGATACAGCCAGGACTGTCGGTGTGTCGCTGTCAACAGTACAAAGAGTTCTCCGACGTTACGAAGAAACTGGTTCTAACCTACGCAGACCAGGAACGGGCAGAACCAGGTGTACCACAGCACGAGAAGACCGATACTTGGTGAACACCATGCTTCGAAATCGCTTTCTCACAGGAACTGAACTCACCAATCAGTTTCGACGCCTCGGAGGAAGTAACCCAAGTGCATGGACAGTAAGACGTCGGCTTGCTGAATCTAACTTAAAACCCCTTAGACCTGCAAACGGCCCTAAACTGGAGCGTGGGCATCGTATTTCGAGACTAAGGTATGCCCAGAGCCACGTAAATTGGAGTATTGAAGATTGGTCAAAAGTTATGTTCTCCGACGAATCAAAATTTATGCTCTACAAGCACGATGGAAGACACAGAGTGTATCGAAGACCAGGGGAAAGATTCAAGCAAGCATGCATCGAAGAAAAAGTAGCCTACGGTGGTGGGTCTGTACTTGTGTGGGCCGGAATTTCTTCTGAAAGTCGCACAGAGCTGGTGATCATAGAAAACGGCTCTTTAACTAGCGTAAGATATGTGGAAGAAATCCTCAATGATCACGTTGGTCCATTTATGGTCAATTTAGGTGAGGATGCTATATTTATGCATGACAATGCCCGACCTCATACAGGTAGGATTGTGAATGACTACCTTCAAGAGATGAACATTACTCGTATGGAGTGGCCAGCGCGCAGCCCGGATATCAACCCGATCGAGCATGCTTGGGACGAGCTAGGCAGATGCGTAAAACAACGAAACCCTCCCCCAATCACGCTTCGTGAGCTCAAAATTGCTCTCACAGAGGAATGGGAGAATATTCCCCAAAATCGTATAAGGAACTTGGTGTACAGCATGCCAAACCGCGTAAACGCAGTAATGGAAGCACGAGGAGGCAATACGAAGTATTAAAATTCAAGAAAATCGTAATAAAGTTCAAAAATTTCATGTTTCCTATTTTTGTTTTAAGGAGAGATCGGCAGTTTCTTCTTTATGTAATTTTGTGTTAATAAAATGTATGGTGACTCATATTTTTTTTACTTTCATTTAAGGAGTATTACATTGTCTATTAAATACAATTTATTGCATTAACCTATCATTTTTAGTTTCCGAGATTTTTAACATTCTTTAAGTGACCCGGATTCATTGCTCTCGAGTGTATTATAAATGCGAAAGTAACTCTGTCCGCCTGTCTGTATATCTGTCTGTTACGCTTTTATGCCTAAACCGCTGAACCGATTTTGATGAAATTTGATATAGAGATAGTTTTAGTCCAAGGAAAGGAACTTTTTAACTGACTGCGCAAAAGGAGAGGTACAGCTAGTTTTTTATAAATGTGTGTGTCTATGCGTACTTCTTTAGAGGTTGACAGAGGGGGAAAGTTGTATGTATGGCGCCTCCCCTCCCGATCAAAGTCACAGCTCATGTTGCTCTATGGGTAGTGTAGGAGTCCTGGGATATCCTTTCGAGGGCTTACCCGGGGCTCCCAACAGTAGGCTGTTAGGCGTTAAGTGAGGTTTGTTAGTCGGCAGGAGGAGTCCGGCATAGCATCCTTGAAGGATTTTCCCTCACAAAAAAACTACGAACTCTATCTCGTTCAAACCAATTTTCGTTGGTATCCTATAAATTGCAAACTTTGTTTTTAAAATTGTCAACTGTAGTTGTATCATACCTACATAGTACGATTGTAATTTGTGGAGATGAATAAATAAACTTTATTATTATTATTATAGTTTAGAAGTTAGAGGGTGGGGGGGGCACACATTTTTCCACTTTGGAAGTGTCTCTTGCGCAAACTATTCACTTTAGAAAAAAATGATGTTATAAACCTCAATAGCATTTTTGAAGACCTAAGTATCTGGTGTAGAGGCGTAGTATGGAA
This sequence comes from Miltochrista miniata, assembly GCA_933228765.1. Classification (NCBI taxonomy): domain Eukaryota; kingdom Metazoa; phylum Arthropoda; class Insecta; order Lepidoptera; family Erebidae; genus Miltochrista; species Miltochrista miniata. The sequence continues at coordinate 11,581,595 of OW121765.1, forward strand.
GCGACGGGCAAACTTAGAGCGAACGGGTAGTACGTACCATTTCGCGTCATAGTTACGTAGGTAGTGCACGTCGGCACCTTAATCAGGTCACATAGCAAATTATTCTCCATAAACAGGTCAGTAACCTCGCTACATATCGCGTGTACCGACAGCCATTATTGAAACGAATGCTCAGTCACCTCATAAGGCTGTACAGGGTGTAATATGCCATCAGAGAATGCGTGATAAACCTAAGTTTGTATGTTAATATTATTTCCCACTAGGTGGCGACTGCGGCAGCGAGAATTTTTTCCGTCCCCGCTTTCCATGGGAAGTTATTATTGGGATAAAAAGTAGTGTTATAACAGGCTATTATGCCATTCGTGTACCAAATTTTTGCCAGATCGCCGATTGGTTCAGTCGTTAAAGCGTGTTAGGGGGGTCGCCCACACGAACTGGAGTCGAGGCGGCGTCGAAGCACGGGCGCATAAGCGGCGCGCCGCTTCTACGTTTCCTTCAGCAATACATGGGAGTGCGCTCACACACTAGAGTCGCGTCACGGGCGATGTGGAGTCGAGGCGGAGGCGTGGTGGGGCTGATGCGCTCGACCGCGCCGCGACTCCGTCGCCATTTTGTCATTTTGTTTCGTGCGTAGACCTGTTTACACTCTTCAAAAATGCGTGACGATTTTGAAACTAACGTAAACTTTATTGAAATTGTACGAATGAATCCGTGTATTTATGATCAAACACAATCTGATTATAGCAACAGGAAGTAAACAAAAGGTACCATGTGACATTCCATAAAACTTTTTAAACTTTTCGGGATACTTTCTTAAGTTACGTGTAGCTCTGAATGTTCCTCTTATGTCACAGTGTTTCAAATATGGATGTTGCCAAAATCTTCTTCTATTTAAACTAATAACTTGTATGAGTGCAAGCGCGTCTTCATCTTCTGACGACGACATGGTGAATAAATTGGAATGTGTAAAGGAAGCATAGCCGCCCGCGCCTCGACTCTACTTAACGTTCACGCGCCGCCGCGCCGCGACGCCGCCGCTACCGCGCCTCGACTTACCAGTGAGCGACCCGCCTTAGAGTACCAAGTGTACCAACATCTTAGAATATGATATAGGTACTAGCGGACGTCACGCGGTTTCACCCGCGTAGTTCCCGTTCCCGTGGGAATACGGGAATAAAATATAGTCTATGTTCCCCGCAAAGAGTGTAGCTTTCCAACAGTGAAGGAATTTTTTAAATCGGTCTAGTAGTTCCGGAGCCTATTCGTTACAAACAAACAAACAAAAAAAACAAATCTTTCCTCTTTATAATATTAGTATAGATTAGAAGGTACCTACCTACCTTCTTATACCTATGTATACTCTAAGACCAACATCCACAAATCCACACTCACAAACTTTCGCATTCATAATATTAGTGAGATGTACCTACACACATCTTGTAGAAATAGAACAGCGATAAAGGAATAAAATAGGGTGGAAAATCTGTAAGAATTCGGTTAGGGCTGTATGTAGTTGTTAGTAGGTACAACTACCTATAAGAACCACAACTAACAACTTGTTGACTAATAAAATAGGGGGAAGTCCAACTGTATGTTTCTATAGAGTCATTATCTCTTCTTCAAGGGATTACAGTTAGGATTACCTGAGGACGGTGAGAGGGCGGCTCACCGTCCTTACAGAAGCAGGCCGATGACGGCAGCGTGACGTGAGGAACTCACGCACGCCTCCCCCCCTTAGAAGCGGGATCACACCCGAAACCCCCCCAAAGACGCGGGATTGCACCCGTACCACCCCCTGGGCGAGGCCGCAGTGGCGGCCGTGGGTCTGTTGGGAGTCCTGGGACATCCTTCCGAGGGCTTACCCGGGGCTCCCAACCATAGGCTGTTGGGCGTTACGTGAGGTTTTTTAGTCGGTAGGAGTCCGGCATAACATCCATGAGGATTTTCCCTCACGTTAAACAAAAAAAAAAAAAAAAAAAAGGGACTACAGTTATTTTTAAAAAAATATCTTGAATCAGTTTCTTGCCAGTTCTTAGGTGGGTCGCGTTGTGAACTGGTGGTAGAATTTTTGATTTTATATTCTGGATGTTTTACGAGTGCATCTGTCTATGCCTAAGTGAAATAAATATGTTTTTCTTTATTTCTTTACCGTCACAGCTATTTTTACAATTTTATGATGGTGGTAAAATGGTAAATACTAATATATACCTACCTTACTGCTCGTTCGCTCTAACTTTGCCGCTCGGCTCCATACTAAAGTCGAATTTTTAATTAGACGAAGTAAATTGACAGCAACTAATGTCACTTCTTCATACAATGTTGTTTCTATGACGAAGTGACATTAGCTACTGTCAATTTACTTACGCCAGCGGCAAAGTTAGAGCGAACGGGTAGTATGTCCTAGCTGTGTCCTGCGCGTTAACTACTCAACATGGAGTACCTATGTTTCTTCTCGGACTTGGACAATGTCATCAGCAAACAGAATGTATGAGATTAATATATATTTTTGAAACTGACTTCAAACAAAAACTAAAGACTGAATAATAAAATTTACTTACAAAGTAATATGTACCTATTTTGATTCATCAGATTTTATTAAACATACCTAATATGATATTGAAGTCGGTGCCAAGTAAACCCATAGGTTTAGTACCTAGCTATATTTACGGCACCGACTTCAATAATTAATTTAATAAAACTTCGTTTAAAAGTCTTTTGGCTCTATCATCAGATCAACTCCAGACCTTCATTAAATTAAAGTAACTACATAAAAGCACTTAATTAAAAAGTTAAGAAACGCGCTAGTGGTCCTTACAATCTCTGGTAGTTGCCCTCTTTCCTGGATCCCATCATCACATCCTGACCTGGTGAAAATGGAACCACCTTTCAAATTCAATTTTTTTATATAAGTAGGTACAGTCACATCCAATATTGCATGGGCCCCTTATGATCTATAATCCCATGCACATTTGAGTCCAAATTCATAAAAACTCCACTAGATGGCGCAACTTTACTCGAATATAATATGGCATAGACACCTTAGAAGAATCACAAAAAATGTACTAGAAAAAATATGTAAAATGTATATTTACATTACTCAAAAGATTAATGAGTTGCTATTTTGACAATAATCGCTTTCCTGTGCGAGGTATTAAAAAATCGGCAACGCTAGATACTTGACTTCCAATGTTATCCGAGAGATGGCGTCAATTCTCAGTGCAAACCAATTTCGTTTCGGATTGACCATGCATTCTCAAATTCGTCTGTACGTAGATCGATTTTGTTAGATAGACTTCGCTGAAGTGCTATGAGTGCTATTAAGTGACAACCAAAAAAATTAAAATCCGTGAACCTACTTACTGTTAAAATTGATGGAAATATCGGTGAACCTCAGACTAAAAGAATAGCATTTGAAGCATTTGAATAACATGTTATTCGAGTCGGAATAACATACATAAAAATAAATACTTAGGTAGGTACACATACCAGAGATGTGATTTATTTGAAATACTTCTATTTAAAATGCAAATACAAAATGCAAAATACCTATTTTGTATTTTGAATTTAAATGCCTTTTATTAAAAAGCATTTTGTATTTTATTTGAAATACCTTTCGAGATGTATTTTGCATTTTTAACATTCATTTCAAAATGCAAAATACTTTGTGATTAAGTTCAGCCAACATCACCAGCCAAACAAAATGAAATGAACGAAATTGTTCGTACGGTGTGATGATTACTCTCTCGCTCGAGACCATGATGCTAGCCATGATCTTCAGCGGGAGTAAGTGGGACTGCGCCGCCTCTTTCTGCGAGCAGGTCATGCTCGTGAAAGAGGCGGCGCGGGAACGCGAGGGAGAGAACTTTCCCACCCGAGTTCCGCAGTCAAGTCGGCGTCGGCTTGGGCGCCGCCAACGTGTCTTCGCAGAAGACTGTCGGCCTCCATGACCGGGGGCCTGAGGACGGTGAGAGGGCTGCTCACCGTCCTTACAGAAGCAGGCCCATGACGGCAGCGTGACGTGAGAAATTCACGCACGCCCCCCTTAAAGCGGGATCACACCCGAAACCCACCAAAGACGCGGTATAGCATCCGAACTACACCCTAGGCGAAGCCGCAATGGTGGCCGTGGGTCTGAAGACTCCAAGTCCTGGGACATCCTTCCGAGGGCTTACCCGTGGCTCCCAGCCATGGACGTTACGTGAGGTTTTTTAGTCGGTAGGGGTCCGTTTTTTTTAACGTGATGGAAAAGCCATCATGGATGCTATATATCCATGATGGCTTTTCCATCACGTTAAAAAAAAACGGTCGAATGATTATGAGACCTCACAGAAGAAAAATGAGTGATGATAATATCGAATATATTATATTCGAACAACCGGTATTGCTAAAACGCGTAATAAATAAATATTGATGTTTATTTTTTTCACTTTTTAACAATACCAGTCCAGTTGTTATTACCTAATAAAAGAAAAGTATAATAATCTATACTTATAATAAATCTGTAGAAGTGAAAATTCTGTACATTCAAAATATCAAAAAAATAAATAGCAGGGGGTGTTACTAGACCGACACCGAACCCAGAAATGTGATTAAAAAAATTTTTGTCTGTCTGTCTGTCTGTCTGTCTGTCTGTTTGTTCAGGCATCACGCAAAAACTAGCGGTTGGATTACGATGAAACTTGGTAAAATTATTCTTTAATAGCCTGGGCACCACACTGGGTACTTTTTATCCCGGAAAAGTATATAGAATTCAAACCAAACTTAATTTTGCGGTTCGATCCCTAGACCCAAAGTTATTATCAATTATTGCTTAAACGGTTAATGGTACGATGATGAAACTAAGCATGAGCGTTGTTTGTTACCATTTGAAAAAAGTAATTTTAACATTTTTGCAAATTCCACCTCCAAAGGTATAAAAAAGGATGGTAAAGTTTGTATGGGACAACGTGATTCCTTGGTCCGATCTACTTAAAATTTGGCATATAGCGTTATTAACTTAATTGATGGAAGACGTGTTTCGTATTTTATTGAAATTTATACTATAACGAGCTAAAAAGGGAATGTAAATTATTTTGGGGCTGATTTTCTTCGGAGTTGATATCAATACTCCTTAAATACTCTTATTTTATACTTAAATTACTTTTTATTTTGACACATAATTTGTGAAAGAGTTGTCATTTATGTTAGGTATATGGTTTTACTTCAGACTTCAAAGATATGATTTTATATAGGTACTACAAAGCCATAAAGTTAAATAAAAAGCGCTACTTTGGTACCTATAATATTAACCAAATATGCTATACGGAAGTATTGTTGCTAATTTATTAAAATTTTGTGTGACAAAAATACATTTGTGAAAAGAAGAAGAAAATTCTGAGATGGCTAGCCAAAAAAAATTAAAGACTACGCTTCAGGACGTATCCACTGGTCAATAAAATAACACCGCATGTTACCATCTACGCTCAATCCTTACGACAAAGGTTGTCAGCAGACTGATCATGGAAGGCATGAACTTTATTCTACATATAGTGCTGACTGCATTCTGTCTGGAAACAGACTCACTAAGTCTTTGTAAAATACGGGAATGGCCTCCACCAAAACTACATTCAACAGGACTGAAAAGAGCCATTACAATGATCATGAACGCTCAGCTGATGAAATTTACATTGTTATTACGTTACCAGGTCTTGGTTGGACCATCTGTATTAGGAGGACAAAAGCCTACAGTAGTTCGGTTTGTTTAAACGTCGTAGGCTGGGATGGAACTACCTGAAAAAGGAACTAAGTTACGATGTCAATTGCTTAAAAGAAAAGTTGTGTCAAGTAGTAGTTTAGCCATTGAATTAAGAAATGTAATTAATAAATAAATTTGCTTGGCTCATATTATACTGGGCATTATGAATTTGTTAATCAGAAATCTATCTAACTAGGTATTATTATAAATGCGAATGTTTGCGAGTGTGGAGTGTGGATGGTTGTTAATCTTTTACGCTGTAACGGCTGAACGGATCAGGCTGAAATTTTTGTTGCCTACAGAGATATGTTAGTCTGGGAATAAAATTTCACGCAGGCGAAGCTGCGGGCATCAGCTAGTAATAAAATAAGAACTAGATACACAATCAACCGAAATAAATGGCTACACAAGTCACAAAATGGTGCCATGGCTCTCTTTTCGTTATTCTAGTTTTTTACATTATTTTAAGTGAGTATTATTATTATTAATAACATAACAGAATTTATTGATACGCGTACTGATAAATATGACCAAATGGTCATGCTCATAAGGTGACATGATATTAGACGTTTTTATTCGGCTCGGCATTGTGTCTCTATTTCTCATGATAAATACCTACCTAAAATAAATAAAAATATGTGAAATTTGGTAAAAAAGTATTTTATTTTAAAAAGTATTTTGAAAATACCTATTTTGCATTTAGCATTTGAAATACAAAACGCAAAACTATTTAGTATTTTGCATTTGAAATAGTAAATCTGAAAAGTATTTTGCATTTTGTATTTAAATGCTTTTTTAAAACCATTTTCTACATCTCTGACACATACACACTGTCGAATTGATGACCTCCAACTTTTTTGAAGTCAGTTAATAAAGTCACGAAAGACTAAAAAGATTTTTTAAGATTTCAACGAAACCTGATTTTAGTAAAGGTAAATATAAATAAATAGGTACTTACCGTTTTTATAAATTTTGTTGCTTCATGATATACTTTATACATCGCCATCTACAAATTAATATAGGAACTACATAGAAGGCATTTTTACAGCGTATGGTGGTTGTTCAACGTAATAGTTTCCCAAATGTTGAACAGATGCCGCTACTAGCTTAGAGTTATGTCAACCTACAGAGGGAGTCAGTAAGCGACGTGGTTCTTTGAATAATTTACAGATGGCGCAAATATCCACTGTTTTTTATAAATCAATCCTAGCTTAATTATGAATTTGTATTAAGTAATTTATCATTTTTGAAATTTACAATATTTTTAATTACTTAATATTTATTGATTTTTAAAATTTTCATGTGTATTTTATGTTATTTTGATTGTGATATTATTGATAAGTTCTATGGGTTTATGATGCCCGAAATAAATGAATTTATTTATTATTTACATTTATTTTATTAAACTTAGAACATTAGCTGAAAGCTGGTGCATCTCGTACGGTCCCATATCAAGGAAGGGCTACAATACAATTAATGATTCTTTGCTGGATAAAGAAGCGTGGAAATGACCTGCTCTACTGGATTCTTAAAAATTTTGTTAAAATGCATAGTTATTAGATTCTTTAAAATTTTAGTACTAAAAAGAGTAATCCCCTGAGTTTCTTGCCAGTTCTTCTCAGGTGGGTCGCGTTGTGAACTGGTAGGTGCCTAGTAATTTGGTTTATATTTCGGGACGTTTTACAAGTGCATCTGTATCTACCTAAGTATATGCCTAAGTGAAATAAATATATTTTTGTTTGTTTGTTTAGAAGTCAGGGTCTAATCTAATGATGGCATTCAGAAATCGACGGCAACCTTGAAAAATTGTAGGTGCAACCAGTGCGATTGTTTATTTTAAGGACCACTGCTGCTAAAGCAGGTAGGTACTATACTACCACAGATATTACTACCTACTAGCACGCCCGCACGTCTTCGCCTATGACTTTATGACCGGGGGCCTGAGGTCGGTGAGGAGGCTGCTCACCGTCCTTACAGAAGCAGGCCCTAGACGGCAGCGTGACGTGAGAGATTCACGCACCGTCTCCGTAAGAAGCGGGATGACACCCGAAAACCCCCCAAAGACGCGGGATAGCATCCGAACTTCATCGGACATCCTTCGGAGGGCTTACCCGGGGCTCCCAACCTAGGCTGTTGGGCGTTATGTGAGGTTTTTTATTGGGTAGGAGTCCGGCATAGCATCCATGAAGGATTTTCCCTCACGTTAAATAAAAAAACCTACTAGCACGCCCGACTGCCGACGCCTGATCTGATGAAAAGCCATGACGACGTCTAGCGAAATGAGTACCTACCTAATTCTATTTTGTATTTTTTGAATAGCTCGGTTCTGTCGAAGGTTCTCTCTTTTAGTTTGGGGCGTCCAAGTATTACCTACGTAACACAATTTTCGAAGATTTTATAAAATGACCAACGCGTTTTGAAACGCACCCTGTTGAGCCCTGTTCTAATTAACGTTTTACAACCCCGACCCCCCCTACTCCTCCCTCTTCCCCAAAAATTGCGTTACGTTGTAGTAGCAGGTAGGTAAGATCTTGAATGCCCCCTTTGCGACCAGAATCATTTTTGTTTTGATCCCGGATTTTAACCCGAGAGCTTAGCAAAGGCTTTCGAAGTCAAGGTCCTTGATTGTGTGAGTGTGGATGAAATAAGAATAATTATCTTCTCTTGCCGTAAAGCAGTAGGTTCATGAGACAGGTAGGTACTTTACTAGCCACTGACTTGACCGCAGGGAGTGTACTCCGTAAAAAAAAATCTGTCCAGTAGCGTACCTAGGGAGTACAGTCCCTTAACCCAGATGCTCCTGAAACTATTATGGGTCTTAGATCTTTATAATTTTTTGATATGTTGGTATTTGTGTTAGTGACTTTTTAGGAAAAATACGAAAAAAAATCTTGTTCCTCTGGGAAACCTGGAAAATGATCGGTGTTATAACACCTGGTAGGAGAATGTATTGCTAGTAGGGAACTATGGGAAATAATTCTTACTAAATTATACACTTTATTTATGATTAAATCTTTATTAGACTTTTATATATTTTATATGGTGATTAAATAATTAACCGGTTAGTGTTTACTTTAGTTTTTGCAATGATAATCAATAAAACAATTCTTAGGATGCAAATAAACTTCACATTTCTTACATACAAAATTAGTTTTTTTTTACAAATTATACAAGTTAACTGATTGTTATGATCATGTTATGATATTTTATCAAGTGATCGATTTTATCGTACCTGGAACTTCCCTATGACCAGGTGTACGAGATGGTGATGGATGGATACTATAATTTTCTTCTACAGGAGCCATGGCTAAAAATTTTTTGTTCAAGACATCAAACAAAGGTCTCAGTTTTAAAAATTTGTTATCACTTGTGTATTGTCACAGCAGTGAATATGTGACATTATGTAATTGAATCGATCTCGTGAAAGAGCATTACTTATCAGTGGGAAATTAGTATCTGACAACTTTTCCCAGTACATGCCTCTTTGAGGGACAATATTTCCACTAAATAAAAGAATAGCCAGAAAACATTTCATTTCATTGGTTGTGACAGTATTTGAATTGTACTTTTGGCGTATAAGTTTGTGTAGTGTACAAGCATATCAACGACATGATCACCAAACAGAGCATCAAAATATTATGTTGGTGACTGCAGATTTTTTGGACCCTCAAAGTTTTGCCATTCTGGGTAAGAATTTGGGGAATGACGATTACGCCAAGCATAATTTTGTTACTTGGATACTCTCGGTGCAAAGACGTTACCACCAGTTGATGTACTGGCTACTGGAGAAGAATGAGATGCAGTGGAATCTTCCAAGTAAGACGGGGATTCTATACGCCTTCTCTTAGTTATATGAGACAATGGAATGTTATACTCATCGTCATCAGAGGAAGATTCTTCATATTGTACTTCAGCGTCAGCCCTAAGTTGATCACCTAGAAACCCAAAATGAAAGAAACTTATAAATTAATTGAGCCAATGTTTCAAATAGACATATTATAATATCGATTTATACCTATATGAGTTAACATACCTGGGAGATTATGAGGATTCACCAGTTCTTCATCCCCTGAATCTTCATCAGTGACTGCGTTCGAATTTTCAGGTGGCAAAACTGAAATGGTTCTTGGTAAAGGTGTTTTCATCGTCTTGCCTTTCTAATTCCTCTAATATTTCGTGTAAGCGTAATGTTTTCTTTGACTGCGACCTAAAATTAATAGTAAAGCTTGATAGACGTACATTCTCCTACTAGGTGTTATAACACCTCTGGCAATTTTATTTATAAATAATAAACACTTTGAAATATAACACAACTATGTTTTCTATTTTATAGCTAACAGTCATAAGTTTGCACTATCAGGTCGAAAATATTAGGTTACCATACAATAATTATAAAAAAACTTACCTTTTAGTTGTCATTTTGAAAAAAAACAACACTTCTTTATTTAATTGAGCAAAAGTCTTTAAAATTCAATGCAAATAACAATTTTTTCCGCAGATAAATAATTATGCATGTACACTAAATGAAACAAAACGAGCAATGACGATCATTAGTCACTTTTGATATATTTTATTTGAGGGTATTTTTAAAGTAGTTTAATCGGTGTTATAACACCTGGTAGGAGTATCTGGGTTAATAGTGGTATCGTTCCGGTTTTGCGGTTCTTTTATCAAAACGAGATAATATTAGCTCTTATGTCATAGGCAACAAGGTTCTTAATAAAATATTTCGTCTACGTTACTGTATATGTTATCTTTGTAATGGTATAATTTTGTTCGTATTTCAATGTTTAAGTTATTTTATTTTTATATTCGCAACTTTTTACTGATTTGTCATCATATTATTAGATAGGGTTTACTAATGTTTGCCATAATTTAAAATGCCATAATTTCATATGCCATACTGGTATTCGCCATAATTTCATTAGACATAACGCTTCAGTTGCCATAATCGTGAAATGACATAAAATGACTTTCACTAATTCCATCGGTCATAATCGATCAAGTGTTATAATAATTAAATACCATAAATGTATTTGCCATAATTTTCGTTTTCAATAATGCCATTTTCCATAACATTTATTCACCATAAATAAAAATGAAGATAATTTATACGACACAGATAATTTATTCACAATTACACCTAAAACTAAACCTCATATGGCGTCTACTAACTAAGCTCGACGGAGCCCCGCGAACTTCTGGGTGGTTTAAAAAAAACCACGAAGACTTAATTTGGTAGTTGGTAGTTTCTGGAAGGCCACAAAGAGTAGTGATGCTAAGCCTGGCCTGCCGTCGAGTGGGGGGGTGAGTGTGACCCAGCTAAAATAGCTGATATGTTCATGGACCACTTTAAAGTACACTCTCCTCTGGGTCCCTCAACCACCACGGTAAGCGACTTGGATGGGTGTCGGGGTGGTGTGCCGCTATTGCGCGTTACTACAGTGCAGGTGCGCAAAATCATCTGGGGAATGACCGGAGGGAGATCTCCTGGCCATGACTATATTAGCGTTGAGCACTTGAGACATGCAGGGGTTCACCTGCCCAGGGTATTAGCTCTTTTCTTCACAATGTGCATAAGCCACTCCCATTTACCATCGCTAAGGTACTGGACAGTGTGCTTAACTCTTGTTTAGAGAAATACTCGAACATACATTATGCTCAGTTCGGATTTCGATCTGGACTTTCCACTGAAAGTGCTATCGCGGGTCTTAAGCACACTGTTCAGTATTATACAGATCGTAAGACTCCCGTGTATGCCTGTTTCCTGGATCTCTCCAGGGCCTTCGACTTAGTGTCGTATGATGTGCTGTGGAGGAAGCTGGGGGACAGGGGTGTACCGGCGGAGATCTTAAATATATTTAAGGTTTGGTATGCCCATCAAACAAACCATGTTAGGTAGGCTGACACTCTCTCAGACGCATATAGGTTGGAGAGTGGGGTGAGGCAGGGAGGGTTAACTTCTCCCACACTCTTCAATATTTATATCAATGACCTCGTTGTGGGGCTGAGCAGCATGCTTGTCGGATGTAGGATTGACGGCGTCAGTATCAATAACATATGCTACGCAGATGACATGGTGCTGCTCAGCCCAACAATAGGGGGTCTGGTAGACATCTTGAGGGTGTGCGAGGACTATGCTGGGGAGCATGGGCTCTCTTATAATGTAAAAAAGACTGAGTATATGGTCTTTAGGGCCGCCGTTAAGTGTCCTGAAATCACATATAGTGTTACCCTAAATGGCTTGAGCATCAAACGTGTCAACACGTTTAAATATTTAGGACACATCATTGCCTACGACCTTAAAGACAATCTAGATATTGAAAGGGAGCGCAGGGCTCTGGCAGTTAGGGGTAACATGCTGGCTCGGAGATTTTCTCGTTGCTCCGAGGATGTTAAGATCACCCTTTTTAACGCTTATTGCCAGAACATGTACACGTCATGTATGCCAAAAAATCGCTGGATACCCTGCGGGTCCAATATAACAATATTTTCAGGATGCTGTTGGGACTGCCCCGGTTCTGTAGTGCATCAGGGATGTTTGCAGAATATCAAACTGACGGTTTCGCAGCCGTCATTCGGAAAAAAACGGTATCCCTGATCCACAGAATACGCACCAGTCGCAACAGCATCCTGAGGATCCTGGCGGATCGATATACTTCACCGCTCTGGAAGTGCCGTATTAGGAGTGTGATAGCTGAAGGAAATACACTTCAGTAGATGGTGCCAGTAGGGCCATTAGTTTATTTATTAATCTTAAATTATTATGTATTTACAGACAGTACTATTTAATTTTATGTTATTGTGATTTTATTATTTATTTTATTTTAATTCTGATTTTATTTTAACTTTAATTTTATTTTGATGTATTATTTGTTTGTGTGTATTATATTATGAATTTTTAAAATATGGATCTTTGACATCTGAATTAAACAATTTTTATTTTATTTTTATTTCATTTTTATTAAGGTTTCGTAGCCAAATGGCAAAAACGGAACCCTTATAGATTCGTCATGTCTGTCTGTCTGTCCGTCCGTGTGTCACAGCCATTTTTCATTCTGTGAACCGCGTTAAGATTCTTATATAAAACTAGAAAAAAAGTAGTAAATTTTAGGGGTCCCCATACTCAGAACTGAAACTCATTTTTTTTTTTCATCAAACCCGTACGAGGTTGCTATTGAGGTTTTTAACATAATTTTTTTCTAAAGTGAATAGTTTGCGCAAGAGACACTTCCAAAGTGGAAAAATGAGTGTCCCCCCCCCCCCCCTCTAACTTCTAAACTAAGAGAATGATAAATCTATAAAAAATATATGATGTACATTGCCATAAAAACTACCAACGAACATTAGTTTGAACGAGATAGAGCTGGTAGTTTTTTATAATGCGTTTTAAATCGCACTTTTCGGTTAGAAAAATCACTACCACTACGAACGTGTTAAAACATCAATGAAAGTTACAACGAACTATAAGAACTTTTATATTATGTTACTTGCTGCTACGAAACCCTTCATGGGCGAGTCCAACTCGCACTTGGCCGGTTTTTATTTACTTAATAAGCCTAAGTCTTCTAACCTAACCTATCCGAGTCGGATTGCACTGAGTCGGGGTGTTAACGATAATTAATTTCGACCAAACAATATTATGTATTATTTTCATAATTATATCAAATTTTAATAATGTCAAGAGTCGATTATGAGATGTGTTACTTATGGAAACTAATTGTTATGATATATGTTGTTACTAGCTGACCCGCGCAACTTCGTTTGCGTGATAAATGAAGAACCACTCGACCGATTCTGTGCAAACTTCACATAAACCATCTACTAAATAGTCCGAACAAAGCCTAAACAATAGGTTTGGATAGGTCAGCCCGTTCTTGAGTTATAACATTACAACGAAAAGAGGCATTGATTTTTATATAATACTAGCTGACCCGCGCAACGTCGTTTGCGTAAATGAAGAACCGCTTCACCGATTTTGTGCAAACTTCACATAAACCATCTACTAAATAGTCCGAACAAAGCATAAACATTTGGTTTGGATAGGTGAGCCCGTTCTTGAGTTATAAAATTACAACGAAAAGTGGCATTGATTTTTATATATTAGAAGATATATAGATAGAAAGTCATTTTATGGCAAATAAAAGATATGACTGTTAAGTTGTTAAGGCAAACGTTATTAGTATAAATGATAATAGTGCAAGTAAATATTATGATCGGCGATGATTATGGCAAATAATATTAGTGCAAATGAATTTATGGAAAACGAGAGAAGACCGATAGATAGATTTAAGTAATTTACTGTTTTAATTAATCGTATTCTGGATTAGTTTAGCGATTTTTTGGTGCCTTTTGTTCTTTTGAAGGTGTTATGGAACTTCCATAGTGACTGTTTTTCATTACCTGATCGTTTCCGGGCGTAAAATAGAAAGGTTTAAAGTGAGGGTCGAATACTGCTAGAAAGGTGAAAGGATGCACCCTGGGCAGTTCACTTGCTAGGGTATAAATAAGAAACCATATCCGTAATATTATTTATTTTATAATATTTACGATACAATTTTTGGTTTAATATAAATTCACTTAGTGTGAAAAAATTTGTTGACCTTACTTTTTTATAAGTAGGCCTTATACAAGACTCGTACATATCGGAATGTACTATCGGCTAAAACTACTTAAATTCTTAATTAAATTTACAGTAATATCAATTCAAAAGATATTTTTGTAATCTAATACAATAACACATTAAATTGTACATAATAAAATCAGTCAATTAGAAAAAAAACATCAAATTATGTATACTTAATTTAATCGCAATTGCTGATGATTATACATCCAGCCCTTTTGCACTGAACTATTGCTAAAACTCTTGTATCAAACTTTCTGTGTTGGCAAAACTGCCGAAAGAAGAGACAACCACGATATAATTACTTATTTTAATTATTATCTAATAATTAAGTATTATCTGTTCACAAAATTTTAAATACACATTTACTCAATCATGCATTAAAAATGAGGAATCATAAACAAATAACAAAATAATTTTGAATAAACATTCTTTTTTTTTGGGATTTAGCTATTTTTTTATTGAATTATAAAATCAAATAATAAAATACGATTCAAAGAAAATCGTATGTATTTATGAAAAAAAAAACTTATAAATTACAATATAAAATTGTATTACCATATTATTCAATACAGATCAATATTTTTTTTAAATCGGAATATGTCATACCTACAAAAATTTTATACAGCTATATAAACATTCACACATCTTAAAAATAATTTATCATAAATTTATGTACAATAATATACAAATTAATAGTTACAGACCCATACAAGACTACTGTAAAAAAATGTAAAGCCGGATCTCCTACGTCAGTTTTTTTAAAAATATATTTGTTTATTACGACTGATATGAACTTGTGAGAAGAAAACGCAAAAATAATTATAATAGAATATTTTTTGTGGTCAACTTTTGTCGTCTTATGAAACAATCATTTTTACGTTTTAATTACGTTACTAAAATTACATCAAAATCTTTAAAAGATATACTAAATTTCAACTTATCCAACTTTTAGATGGAATCGATTCACATTAGAGGCATTTTTTCAACATATTCTGAAAATTTTCAAAATTTTCTTGAATATTGACATTCAAACACATTACCTGGCATGTACCTATATTAAATATGTATGGTAAATCAAACAAACAAACAGAGACATATGTCACTCAGAGAAACAGGCAAAATTACACGAGACCATATCAAATCAATATCGTATTCTTTGTTGTTTTAGAAAGAACGTGGTGCAAAGTATAGATTGACATTTAGATCCCGCATTGGGATTTCTATAATCTAAATCTAATGTATTTTTGCCTGTGTATACATTTTTAGTTGTTAACATGATACTTTTGAGGAATAAAGGTGAATCCATAAGGTAAATCTGTATGCATGTCTACGAGATATTGTAGTTTTTCGAAAAGCGTACATTTTGGTATACCTAATAACACAATGAATAAATTTTAAAACAATTTGTAAGTAACCACTCAAATTTTGAAAAATGAAAAATTTATGAATGCGGAGAGTATTTGTTATAAATTAAATAAATTATAATTAAATAAGAACCGTTACGGTAATATTATAAATTAATTTGTAATCATTTTATAATTACTTATCTATTGCTATTATTCTTTGCATTGCAAAAAATATGTGTGTCCAAATATAAAGTTAATCATAAAAATATAGACAATTGAATCAATGTTTTGTAACACTATGGGTCTGTGGTCACATAAACATAACTATTAGCCACTTATAAACTAGTAACCATAACACACAAATTTGTCACATTTTAAATAAAACCTATATTTACAAATTATCATCTGATGTATACTTTAAAAAAAGGAAAATTTACAGCAGTATCATCCAATAAAGCATTCAATATAAATCCAATAGCCTATACGGACGTAGGCTGTGTTATTAAGAGATAATTTTATTTGTTAGTAACATATTTGAGACCTAAATCACATTCATTCGCAGTTCGGATTTCGTCCAATTCAATATTTTAAGGACGCTCCTGCAATGTTTCCCTGAGTACTGAATGGTACACGCACGCTTTTTAGAATTAGAAAAAGCTGAGCTGTGACTGAAATATGATTCAGATCTATACCCGCCCAAGCCCCATTGATATTCCTTCTGTATACCAAAATTTATATCAACGACTGAGAAGTAAGTTACCTTCGAACAAATGCATAAGAGCGGCTTGCATTTGTGTGAGCGTAGTGCCTACAAGCATCTGCAAGCGGGCACTTTGACTGGAACTATGATAATACTGGAACATCTGATTAATCTGTTTTTTTTTTTATTTCCTTCATATCCGGTCAGTGTGCGTAAGCAGTTGCGCTCTAGAAGATACCTTACTTCTCCCTTTTTACTAAATTAATATCTTAAAGATCTTTGTTGGATGATAAGATTACAAAGTAATCACTTAGAACTATAGTTTTGTGATTTCTAGCAGCCATTATTTGTTCTTGAGTTTATTTTGTCGATTTAAGAATAAGAACTCATTGCTGGCAAGTTTTTAAAAGAAAATCTTTATCTTGACTCAGTACAATAGACTCTTGTCCTCGAAGTCTCGTGTATCATATTGTTAAAAGCCCAGTAGACTAGACAAAAAAAATTTTCATAGCAATTTTACGTCCGAATTCTTAGGGGGAATCACTGACAGTCTAAATATTAAAATTGCGCGGTATTCGATCCGTTGCGTTATCTGCCATCTTGATTTATTTTTTTTATTTAATGAATTGCTTAATTTTTAATTTCACATGAAAAACTGTTAGAAAAGTTTTTGAGAAGTATAATTAAGTTACAAAAACATGACATTACTAAATCGGCGTTGTAATTTTAGGAAATTAAATTTGCAGAAAAGAAATCGACGTAAAATTTTCAACAACAATCATATTTTTTTTGTTTTTATATAATTTTTTTTTCCTTTTTAATTTTTTATTTTTTTGTTCTTTTTTTTTATTTTATTGCTTTTTTTGTTCTTTTAATTTTAAACTTTTTTTTTATTTTTGTATAACATTTTTTTCTAAATATTTTTTGTGATTTTGTGTTTTATATATTTTTTTATTATTTTTGTGTAACATTTTTTTCTAAATGTTTTTTTTTTCATTTTGTTTTGTTATTTTTTTGTTATTTTTTTTATATTATTTTTTTTGATGATTGTTGTTTCAAAAAATATGATGATTAAGTTTCTTCCAAAATTATTTTGCTACAATTATGAAGTCAATTTAGTTTGTCTTTATTGTGTACTTATATATTCATTCATTCATTCATATGGTCACGCCTTTATCCCCGAAGGGGTAGGCAGAGGCATATCATATGCCCACATTTCACCTTTTTGTATAATTTGTCCCACGTAATAGGTGGTGAGCCGTATTGCCGTGTTTAAATGGACAGGCGCAGGTTGTGACTGCCTGCTGTTGAAATAAAGCCTTCAACTTAGCTTAACGACTGCCGTTTTACTGGCAACCGGGACCAACGGCTTAACGTGCCTTCCGAAGCACGGAAACGCTCAAATAAATGTCACAAAGTGATCACATGGATGGTCACCCATCCATGGACCGGCCATAGTGAAAGTTGCTTACTGCAGTGATCGTTTACAGAACACTGAGTTCGCGGGGCCACGAGCGCTTCTCTATAATAATAATAATATAGGTATAATATATAATAATTTTTCTAACTTTATTAGTTTTTCGTGTGAAAAGGTAAAAATAAAAAAATATTCAATAAATAAATTAAATCAGTATAACGAATGACGCAAATGATCTAATGCCACACAAAACTAAATTTAGACTGTCAGTGATCCTCCAACGAATTTCGAAAGAAAATTGCTACATAATTCTTTCCGGATTTAATGCTAATTCTACTGGCTTGTAGGAGCATAGTGTCAGAAAAGACCTGCCCGTTCAATTCCGGACCAGTTCAACTGGATTAGTGCATTTCGAGAATAGAACATTTTGAGACTGAGTCGAAAGACTTCCAATTAGCCAGAGTCAGATTATACCTCTTCTATATACATATCATGAGCTCTTTAACATGTAGATTCGTCCATGATTTTGCTAAGTTCCTGTAGAACCTGCCAGTTACCACCAATCTGCTCAGTGCAGTACGTAAACTTTACGCATCGCCGAGTGCTGTCGAAAGTAAAGGAGCGACTCTAGCGTTGTACCGCTAAGGTCTTTTATGTTGAAGTTCCCTTCCTACGGAATACCCGGAAGGCTTTACAGATGGGTAACCTCCATAGAAGCATTAAAACCATTAAAACATGGCCATAAATGCTGGAGTTCCCTAAGGCTCGGTGCTGTTTCCCACCCCCTTTATTGCTGCGTGCCGATGGCATCCACTGCTATGCAGGAAACAGCAACCGGAAAACTCACACCGGGCCTAATAATAATACAATAATATTATATTATGTGATCCGCTTCGCAGTGGCAGAAAGTTGTGAACAATTTTGCGCACTGGGAGTCCCACAAGGCTCAGTGCTGTCACCCACCCCGTTTTTGCTGCACACATCAATGTCTACCGACGGCGACGGCATGCATTGCTATGCAGCGTACAGTAACTTGGAAACTCACACTAGCCGTAGTGGTCCAGGTCCGCAGTGATAGGAAGCCATGAACAAACTCCTTTTTGATAGTCAGACTATACTCTCTCAGCAGTGTCAGATTGGGGTAAACGCATCGTGTTCTCTCCGTTTCAACGTGGCGATAGGGCCAGCAGCAAGAATATAACACTTCTGATGTCGCACAAGTCTTTTGGCTGCGGATACCACACCACTATCGAGCGCTGGCTCAGTCATCTTACGCTACGGTCAGCCCTTAGTGGGGTGCCGTTTGAAGCATTTCGATTTATTAGCGCTGGAGTGCTTCAGTAACTCGCTAAGCCATTGGCTCCGAGTACCAGAATCTTGGTAGTCGAGAAGACAAGTTGACGGCTATAATGGCGATTTCAAATTTCATTAGCAGGTGTTCCTGGCCGTTTTTATCCGGCAATAGGGTGAGCAGCTGGAATGTAACACGTCTGGTGTTACAATTCTCTTGGCTACTCTGACCACCATCTATCAGTAAACGATCGCTGCATTAGTCGTCATACGCTACGGTCGATGACCGTTTGAAGCATTTATTACTATAAGCGTCCATGTACTTCATTTTTTTGTTAGCAGTATGCCACAGCCTGTCCCTATGCCTTTTATCTCGGCAATAGGGTAGGCAGTTTGAGTGTAGCACCTCTGTGCCCACCCTGTAGTGGACTGCTATAGTTTTATGTGATAACCCTACTCAATAGAAGTAAGGCTGTTACACAACAATTTGTCAATTTCGGCAAAGATGTAAATTGCAGTATATTACCCAAAGTCAATATTGGCCGCCAAAAATCACAAAACTTTACTTAAAGCTACATCTAACAATATGAGATCTATAAGTATTTACGGGGTAAAATGTGTACGTCCATTTTGTGGGCCTTTGGTTGGTGTGAGCACTCCCTCATATAAGGTGCCGTTGAATTCGATGGAGACAGTCAGTTGTTGTTCGCCTGTGTTGGCATCCACTGCGGAAAAAAGAGAAAAGTTATTTATTACTTTCGTCAGTCGTGATATTAAAATAGTTGAAGGTAAAGCATGTCAGTTTTATTATAAACTAGCTGACGTCACGTAGTTTCACCCGTGTAGCTCCCGTTCCCGTGGGAATACGGGCTTAAAATAAACCTGTAACGCCCAGGGATAGTGTACATTCCCAGCAGTCAAATCGGTTCAGTAGTTTCGGAGCCGATTCAATGCAAACAGACAATCAAATCTTTCCTCTTTATAATATTAATATAGATATAAAATTATGCCTTACCATGTCTCATAATATTATAGCTACATCTGTGATATACCCGATCAAATCGTACTTCTACTGTAGCATCAAGCAGTTATCTACTCCTCCGATCACATAGATTGAGAGCTAAAAATATACAAACCTTTGGTAGCGATTTTAAAGGCGGGTCCGCTAACCCCATTGACGCCAGAGCCACCAGCGCTAGGTCCGCTGGCGCTGGGTCCACTGGCGGTAGGTCCACTGGCACTGGATCCGGTAGCGGTCGGTTCGACGGCACCAGAGCCGCTGGCAATCGGTTCACTGATTGAACCGCTTGTGGTCGGTCCGTTGGCATTAAGTCCATTGGCAGCTTGGGTGGGTGATTCGATCTGGTTGGCGTGAGCAGGTGTGGCCATAGCTGGGGCTGGTAGAGGCGATGTGCGGTTGGTGAGCTGTGAGGCAGACGCGCGGCGCTTGGGGGGAGGGGGGCGAGGGCTGCTGCTGCGGTTGGATTCGCGCCTGTCTCCTGATGTGTTGGAGCTGGGGGGACTGGGGCTCAGGTTGAGTGCCTCGCTGTAAACAAAATTGTTTATTATTAACTGTTCCAAGTATGATAAATATTTTTCTCTTAATGGGTCCGTATTGGAGAATGAGTAATAACTTTTTAGACTAGAAATCGATACCTTAGATTTTCAAATATGGAGTTGGTGTCTAGTTTATTTAGAAGTTTTTGGTGGTATTAAGAAGCCAAGTAATCCAGGTTTTATTTCAACTGAGAACAGGCCCATATTTGCTTGCTGCAGCAAAGGGCCCTGGTTACAGATTGACCCTGTATATTTATGCTCAATCTGTTAGGTACTGCTCAATCACTTGTCTGATAGATCAAACAGTGGACTGCTGTACTTTTCAAATCTAAAAAAAAAATATAAAACATTTCTTTACCTTTGTGGCTCAGTGTCAACTGGTGCAGGAACGTTATTATTGTGGTAGAATGTGGACATCGCCACGCGTGTAGCTTCGAGAGCATTGAATGTGTCTTGTGGCGTCACCATGGTTACTGGACCGCAGCCGTTGGGCGGAGACTGTGCACCTATGAGAGAAATGCACTCATTTAGTAGTGTTTTAATGCGGTACTAGGTTTATTACACTTAAATGGTATAATGGGGAAACAGTATTATATTTTTTTTTCCTCTTTATATTTTTTTTTTATTATCTAATATATCATTTATTTAATTTATACATATATACAATTTATATTTACTATACACTTTTTACACAAAAAAAGAAACTAAAAATAGGTAGGTAGGGAAAAAAACCAAGAAAAAAATAGAATAACCCCGGAAATTTGTTTGGATGAATGTAGGTAAGTTTGTTACTCTTTCACGTAATTACTACTGAATGGCTTTAAAACAAACTTTACAGTAATTAAGCTTATACATCAGAATTAGACTGTCTCCTTTCATTTTCAGGTAGCGGAAAACTTCTAAACGCGGAATAGCCGCAGGCTCGTTAAATAATAATATTAAATAGTACTTACCATTGTTCATCATCGCTGTGTGGTGTATAAGCTTCATATATTCCGTCAACGCAGCCATATCCTGAGGTGTCATTTGTGGCGGTGGTGGCGGCATAACACCCATCCGTTGCGCCAACGGCAGTGGAACCGCGACCGGCGACATTGATGGCGGGAATGACGGGAATGGTCCTTGCATTCGTGCCCGCTGCAATAGTATCTACGTTGTATTAAATAAAAAAAATAAGAATAAGTACACAGAAAAGTTACACAAACACTGAGATTTATGGCCCATCTTCATTTCTGAGTGCTCTCTCGATGCTGCCTGCAGTTCAAATTTATGCTCCACCCTCAAATTCGCCACATCTTAGAACTGGTTTTTTACTTTTCAAGTAACATGAAATATCTCTCTGAACCGCTTTAACTCTTTTGTTATCTAAACAGTTCAATTAGAAGCCTGTTATCAGCTTAGCTTCTTTATATTTGATTCTCTTTGAATCTTCGAACTTAGCATCAAGTCCTGTTGTATCCAAAATTTTTACTTTGAAGAACAGGGTATACTTTCTGTGTATACCTTATTTTAAATTAGTATCTGCTTTCGTAATCTTTCTATAACAGCATTTTCTCACACTTTAGAAGTGGATAGTAATTTGATTTCTCTCTCATCGCAGTTTTCATTCTATACGTATACATGCTGGATCACAAGATTCGCTCTGTTTAGCTGCCGTGAGTACCTTGATCTTTGACTTTTTTAAATGAGTATTATATTTCACTCATTTATCAATCAAGTCCTGTGGTACATATCCAATATCTCCACAATTGAGTCCATGATTTGGACCCCAAAAACCTTTTTGGGCAGATGATTGGAAAGCAGATAGGAAAAGCAGAGTCAAAATGCGAGAAAAAAAGAAGTAGAAATTTTCGTGCGATTTAAGGGTAGGTGCTTAATCTACATACAGGCATAATAGCATACAGGAAATTGAAAGCAAAACAGAAAATGAGAGATGGCAAAAAATATTTTTGTAGTTTCGCGTAAGTAGCAGAAAAATACTCACCATGGCTAAAGCCTGCCTGTGAATTGCTGCCTGTGCATCATACTCTCCGTTTTCCCCGTCGTGTTCGTTGATAAATTGCCTCTGTGCCTGCTCCATCTCGTTCAGGAACTTCTGATAATACATTTATCATATGAAAAACTCAAGTAAAATTCTGTTCAAAAGCTGCTTTCCCTTAAGTCCTGTTGCATCAAAACTTTTCCCTTTGAACCTCATTAATGATCAACTTGACCGTGTGCTGCTAATGCTGTTATAGTCTGCTTTCTTAACCCTTTCGATGCAGCATTGATTTCACTATGAAAGTATCTCTCATCTCAGCTTTACACTCTTTCCGTATCCATGCTCGATCCCAAGGTCCAGTCCACTCAGTTGCCGATAGTACCATATCTTTGGTTTTTTTTCACTCATTTAATACTCAAATTCTGATTCCTGTTGCATCCAAACTCTGGACGACGACGTTTAAGTCCTTAATATGGACCCTAGAGACCTTATTGGGGCATGTAACAGACTACTTACAAAGCGTATCGGAAAGGCAAAGAATGAGAAAAGAATGAGTGAGTGTTCGTGCGATTAAAGGGTTAAGTGCTTAATGTACATACAGGCTTAAGGAAGCAGAACAAATGGTGAAAGTGAGCAGTCAAAAGAAAAGCAAAAGTATCTTTTCTAGTTTTTACAAAGGATAAAATGCATATATATCAAATTTACCACTCACCATAGCTAAGGCTGTTGCCTGTGCGTCATATTGTGAAGAAGCTCGCCTTCCCTCACGCTTGTTGCCCTCGATAGCAGCATCCAATTCTGATTTTTTGGAAAAGCCCTTCTGTGCGCACTCGTACTCGTATAAAAACTTCATATATCTGAAAATAAAACATTTTTATATTAGACGTCTAATAAATACCTAATAAAGGTTACTTGGGGGAGGCCTATGCCCAACAGTCTGCGCCAAATCGACCGCAATGATGATGATGATGATATGAGACATCGTAATCATAGAAAGTCAATCGAAATTAAATTCTACTGAAAAGGTCATAATTATTATAAAGTACCTAATAAGCCAAGCCAACAAATTTTACCTACAAGAATGATCCGCGCAGAAAACGGTAAAGTGAACATTGAAAAAGACTATGGATTGAAAACGTTTGAAAAGATGAAAATTCAAATTAATGTTACGACTGTTTCAAATTACATAGATTTCAAACAGAAATCCCACATTGCAATTACTTATCCGTGTTGAATAGAATCTTTTCGAGATTTTATGGGGACATAAACTTACTTACAGAAATTTCGTGTTTCATACTCGATAAAGGATAATACAGGCTTCTAAAGCGGTACCGACAAACAAGAAAACAGTTTTGTAACTATCTATTATAATTCAAAATAATCCCCGTACCTATCAACTACGAAATAAATCAAATCATTTCAATGTCTGCGACACGACAGCAACACTAAATCATATTTCAAGCCCAATTATTATCAAAACTCTATCCTTCAAACATAATACTAGCTATTACATTTTTAATTCCATTCTGTAATGTGTCAATTTTATATGGTGGTATTGTACGGTTACCATACCATATGTCATATTAAGTGATCACATATTTAATGCGTAACACAATAAGTAGAGACGCGCCGATGCGTCGTAAAAACGCCACCTTTAAAACTGTCACTTGAATCTATATATACGACAGACATCCATCAGTGTAGTATGAAGACTGATTCTGTGATCTAGTTGGCGCGTTAAAGATAAACAGTATCTTAAATTGTGGGTAATTTTATTAATTTAATGTTCACTTTTTTACTCGACTTTCTCGTAAGTAAACCTACCCAATTTGGATTTAGTACACACAGAGTACCTACAATAATACGTAGGTAACCTATTTAATAATTTTCCAAAAAACTAAAATTTGCTCTGAATACTTAGGATAAAGAATTTGAGACAGGAAACAAAGTGTGGTCCCCGATAATTCATCAAGTAGGTATCATAGACTAACATTTATAAAATAAGATAAAAATAAAGAATACGTGACACAGATAGCTAAAATACAATGTTTTGATAAACACTTGAAATAAAATCATTTCAACGTTTACGAAAATCAACATCACTAGCCGCATACATAAATGCATACGGCTGGCTATAGAAGCTGCATTTAAAACGATCAAATCGTGCGTAACGGGTATACATTTTGTGTCCTTCTAAGCCTTCTTTCTGGCACAAAAGCAGAGGTCAAGAAACTCAACAAGATAAATGAGAAATTATATCGACTGAGATGACTAGGTTATTAATTATTAAGATGTCATATTGTCGTCGGCCTCTCACGTTCGTGCAGTATATTGTAGAGATTTGTATTGTCTTCTTTCCGTGAGAGTTTGAATACGGTTAAGATACAAAACAGTGTCAAAAGCTTCTGAGTGTTTAGACCACACAAGTACCTGTCTGCCTATTTAATCTGTGGTAAGAATAGATAGACTTGATCGACTTTGTAGGCTCTTATTACAATAAATTAATGGATTGGGGACATTTTTTCAGAAAGTTGAGAATTTGTGGCCTGTGCTTTTTGCGTCTTCTGAGGTAGTAAGTTATCTAGCCCAAACAAAGCTAATATAAGATTATTATTTGGAATCTAGACTGATAAACCTACTTATATATTTCTAAATACGTACATATTATACCTACATGAAAAACATCTAAACCATTAAACAAACTTTTGCAAATGAAGCCTTAAGACCTCAACACAGTCCGTACACCATTGATACAGTACAATATAATACTTACTGTGTACGCAATGTGAAAGCAGCTGAAGTGATAGACGAAGGAAGTTTCAATCCTTTGATGACTTCCTGCCACATCTTTTTGTTGATGACCTCGACGAGGCCCCCACGTGCAACCACGAGTTTGTAAAGCTCATACAAGTCTAATACTGACTTGGCCATTATAGGAAGGCGGTTGATAGGAGCTCCTGTAACAAGAGAAAAAGAAAAATTAACTCAAAAAGTCCTTAAACCTGTATGTACTAGCACTGGCAGTCGGGACCAATGGGATTCGCCTTAAAATGTAAGTATGTATGTCTAAAAAAGTACATTAATCACACCAATCTTAGGTACTACACTTGTTGCTCTCTCAAATTCTCAGAAGAAAATAAAAAAAAAACATTATAAAAATTATTTGCAGTTTGAAAAATAGATAGTTTCATCGTCGGTAGGTACATAAAGGTACGCATGTATAAGTCTTGACAATAAACTAGCACAAGGAAACATGTTAATCACGCTAGATAGTTCCGAATAGAAGCGGTCGGAGCATTTACCCACTATTGCGCTGTAAAACCCTTTAGTGCGCACTTGGTAAGGCTCGTAAAAGCGCTGCTAGCTACGACTGTATAAGATTAAACAGGCTGAAACAGGGCTGGATGTCGTCCGTCAATGGATGGCTTATTGAATAAAATTGTGTCAACTTTGAGTACTTTGGTATAATCATTGTGCTAAATATTGCTACGATCGGTTTAAAAGCTTGAAGAAACAATATGCAAAACTTATCGGTGCATATTTTTCGCCATAAATTGAATAATTATTAAAATAGGCATTAAAAAGAGGACAACAAAAATCCACAATTAAAGTCTAGAAATATAGAATCTAGATTAAATTTATTGTATGCAAGCAACCGCAGTCAAAAGCGATTTAGTAGTGAACAGCGGAGCAATCCCTAATAAAACTTCTCACCAAATTTTAAATCCTGACCTGCGAAGGTTACTCGCAATACCTCAACAATGAAGAAGTTGAGTTTTTTGGCAACCTCTATTAGAGAATACCTATATTTCTCCAATATTAAGAAAACCACAAGGTGGCAACAAGGCTCATCGAGTGTGGTGAAATGCATCGCATCACACGATCGATGATTTACGCAGTGTTGGAGCGCGTCAGATCGCGGCTTTACGACGCAAGCGCAATGTTAGTAGCCCGGATTTAGCACAGCCCGTGTGGCCGCGGAAACTGGCCGTTTGTTCTATAGGCTTGTTTGCCAGTTTTGCCACTATTTGATTTACTATAATTTGACTGTTAACTTGTGTTAGATGACGTGACGAATCCGGATCGTGGGCGCTATAAGGAACTGTGTACTAGTTAGCCACGCTAATAGGGGCTGTCAGTGCTTCAGATGCTTAACCTTTTTGAAGATTCCTGATGGTTGTCTGGTAGAGGTCACTAACTGTAGTAAGGTCTCCAATAGTACATCACTGCATTTTTAGTTTTTACGATATGATAATTTTAATTTCAATGTATTTTGGTTTGTGGTGTACAATACATAGAATTCTTATCCAAAGAGATATTTCCTATGTTTATATGTATTTCTAGTAATGTAGAAGCAATGTACCTATAGGACAATTTCGTAATCAATAACGCCTCCCAACAATTTAGCAACATTTCCAATTGCAAATTCCCTAAACAAGAACAAACCAACAACATTGATCGTTTATTGATGAGCACGAAACATTAACGAAATACCCAAACGACTATTTGTCAATCCGTCTTCCTGTCTGCACTTAATCATTCCCCCGGTTATCTGGGCTGCGGGAGAGGGGGTGGAAACCCTGGGTGTAAGGCTAAAGGGTGGCTACGTCACCCGTTCAGATTAATTGCCACGTTTGAAGTAAATGGTACAACATGATGACGCAGAATTGAACTCAACAAGGCTGCAAATGTACCTACTTACTTGTTGTGTGAAATTTACTTGGAATCGTCTAATAGACTGTGTCAAATCATCTATGTTCTCATTCACGGAGTGTAGAGAGTATTGTAATGAGACTGGCACAAATAAAAAGGTAAAGGTATACAGTTAGAAAGTATTAAGATAACACGGCTTTCAGATAAAAGAATGTACTTCATAGGAAAGAATACTTTTTCGACCAATTTGAAGTCAAAATAAGCTGAGAGTAAGAACGTTATCTAGCTTGAAGGCCAAATATTTTGCTACGCAACTATTAAATACGTGTATTCAAGTCAGTCTAAAGACAAACAATACTACAAAATTGTTAAGACATTATACTTGATAAACAAGCTTATCTAGCTATCTTCGATGACTTAATTAAGTATGATAAAGGTTTAGCTCGATCGACTAGATCTAGACATCTATAACAACTTTTTACATGAAATATAGACCCTTTTCGACTGCTAAATTCTTTTATTCGACAGGCAAACAAACACCCCAATTTTATTTTGTGGTGC
Organism: Miltochrista miniata; assembly: GCA_933228765.1. Taxonomy (NCBI): domain Eukaryota; kingdom Metazoa; phylum Arthropoda; class Insecta; order Lepidoptera; family Erebidae; genus Miltochrista; species Miltochrista miniata. The sequence continues at coordinate 11,609,460 of OW121765.1, forward strand.
AGAAACACCAAACGATCTTGCTGCCGTTGAATTTTCTTTCATTTATTAACCGACTTCAAAAAAGGAGGTAGTTATCAATTCGTCTGTATGTTTTTTTTAATTCTTTCAAAAATTCTTATTTCGTTGAATAGAGCTTTTGCGCTTATTTACTTTTGTCTTCGAATTATACTTTTTATTAAACCTTTACAAATTTCAATCAATCAGCCATTAGTTCCAGCTACGTAAATGTTTCCTATATTTTAGTCTACTTGCACCTTTGCTATTTCTTTACTACACTTTATTATTATATTTTCTGCGTTACTAATTCAGTCAGTCAATTAGTTAACAAATTTCAGGCGTAGGTACCTATTCTGTGTCTATAGAGGCTGGAGTTTTTTAAAATTTTGAAAGCTATCGAATATACTCTTAAATGACATATCATTCAGTTTTGGTTTAAGAAATTGGGTGCAGTATGTTTCATATTTATCAGAAGCGATCCTTAAATCAAATATTAGTTGGTAACCCTAATATACCACCCGCACTCTTCACACCACGTTGACAACCTTTATAGCGCCCTACTAAGTTGCTTTGAGCTCGATCGCAACTTTTATGACACTATTTCACCCATAATAAAATGACCTGTAACTTTTAAAGTTCTGAATGAATTCCTAAAGTCAGTTAAGGTCTATAAATACTGGTTAAAGTTTTACTTTGATCAAAGAAACTGACTATTTTAGTGCTGCTTATTAATTTCTCTATAATAATATAGGTATTTTATCTAATCATATTTCGCAAAGAAGTTTCTTTAGAGCTTCAGGTAAAGTGCATGTTTAAAGTAATGATGAAATCATAGTTAAGTCAGCCGTTAAACTGCATTACGTGAATATCGTAAATACGTTCAACAAATTACAAGCAATTGAACATGGTACAGATAAAGCACGATTTCAAACATCGAACACCTTCTCAACAGGATTGCGCAAAGAGAACGTTATCACACGAACAGCGAACAATCCCGTTATCCGAATAACGCTACGCTTACAAGAAATGGTGGACAAAAGCTATTGTTTATGAAAGCAATCACCCCAATAACGATTTCCACAAAACGCATTCCGTGCGGTGCGGCGGAAAACGCGCGATTCGATGCGCGTGCGCCCAGCGCAGCGAGTCGCGCGCGCGCTATTTACATACGAGGTACCATTTATAAAGAGCCCACACAACACAAGTCCAGCTCGCCTGCTCGCTCGCACTGACGGCTCACTCAATTCGCCCGCCCGAAGTATTATTTACGAGCTATGTCAAATCGCCAGCGGAGCCAATCTAATCGTGCCCAATTGTGACAAATTATTGCTTTTCCTACGAAACCTTATGCTAAATTTGTGTTATGAATTTCACTTTATGAGTGTATGCGTTTATGGGAATGCGTATGAAATAAATTGCGGGCCGTCACCGTCTCACCCGGTACAATGTTGCTCGATTATTTGCACCTCAGTCCATATTTATTGGCCTTCGATGTCGCTTAGAAAGGTTAATTCTTTTGTGTTGGCAACTCTTGGGAGTCGTAAATCGTACTGCCGACCGCCCTTGAGTGCTGATAAAGGATTGTAAATAACTGGCGATTAGCCGCCTAATCTGTTTCAAGTGTTGCAGATTGCAACTTTGATTTGAGCACCGTTTTACGGTAATCTTGGCCGTAAATGTCAAATATTCCACGAGGTTCTAATAAATTTTGCTACATGACATTTAATTACTAATTTAGGTATCATGACGACAACGAAATTGGTATTATGACACATTTATAATAAATTTTCCTGGTCTTCTTGGAAATTTCATCCATCTTAATCGTACCATTGAATATGCTGATTAAATAATTTACTTCATCTCAACAACGTTAACTTCAATATCATCACGAGGACATTTTCTTCATAAACTGTAATCGTTTGCTTTGATGCGGAATCAAAGATTCGCTATTGGACAAATAGTAGATTAGGTTTTCTATTTGGTGTAGAGTCTGCCGTGTCAGCGAGCTCTATGAAGCACGACGAGACGGGCGATAATCGATTGAATCGACATTGGCCGGCTCCCGCTTATCGAGAGTGGTATCAAAGCCCTAGAGCCGACTACCCCGCAGCGAACCAATGAGAGACGGCCGTTCACCAACGCCGCCTTCCTATTGGTCCAATTCGCTTTTGATTGCACCGCCCCACTCGATTCACGTCTCTATCAATCTTAATTATATTCATACGCTGGTAATACTCCAACCGACCAATTTCATGCGCATTTAATTGCACATTTATTGCAGAGTACAGTATTTCGTAGAGTGTATTTGAATTACACATGATATCAACGCTCAAAATGTTATAGACGCTAATGATCTTACCTCTAAATAAACTTGGTAACTATAGGTACCTACCTACCTACTTACTATAATATCCTATGTATGTATCAAACTAATAGGAGCTCATAAATACCTTGAACTGATAGAGCTAAAAAATATTCTAAATACCTAAGGTATTTAAGACCAAAATAAGCTGTAGGTACTTACGACTAAAATACTTTTAACAACAAAGGTTTTCTCAATTAAAAATACAGATGGTTCTAAATGTATCAAAACATAAGTAGGTACCAACCTACATCCATAAATGACAGCTAGCCTCTATTTAGACAGTCGTTATGAGTTTATGGTCGGAAGAATTTATTGCGGCTTCGAGACAGGTTTTAATTTAGAATACGATCATTCTAGTGTTAATTTCCACACTTCAGCTTAACACAACACCCACACCAGCTCTTCTTTTATATGGACCAATAATTATTTATTCATCATCATAATAACAACACCCTTAATATGCATTTCGTTCAAAGAACAACAATACAAGCTCAGTAAAAGAGTCGTATGCTATAATTTCGCAAAATCACCATAACTCAATGTAATATTTATTACTTGTAATCCAAATTCCAAGAGATACGGCGCGAAAATGACATAAGGCCGAGGATACAACGATCAATCATGAAGGGAGCAGTAAAGTTGAGAACAATCCAGCGTAATTCCGTCTGAGAGACATTAAAACACAGGCGGCCGGCCCTATCCGGTGCAACATTGTGGCAACAGTTAGTGCACCGCACCCCGCAGCTGCTTCCCTCCACACTGTACAACCACTACTCACACTTGGTAGTCCTACACATTCGACTTATTTAAACTCGTCATTATTACCTACATACACATACAAAGTACCTACCTACACAGATACAATCCTTCGCTAAAGTGCGAAATAACCAAAGCCAGATATACTACAGCATTACTTTATTTATTGCGATTCCGATACCTCAATAGCACATAAATCATTTATTCGAATGCAAATCAAAACCAAGAGAGATTGAAGTTTTACATGGCTCAATGGAATTCAGGAGGCCATTCGATGTAATTGGCAATCATTCAGAAAAGAATATACTCTCGCTCGAACAATCAAGACAAAAGGGGCCGATAGTACCTACGGGCGAACCATTACGGGTCAATACCCATTATTATGCTATATTTTCGCGAGCGCAGCCCTCCGACATCCGATGCGCTTACATGAGATGGCAAATATCTGTAATTAAAGGTTGTAAAGTTGATTTACAGTCGCGGTCCAAGTATCGAAGTCCAGGCAACGATCCACCAATGGCGCGAGAGAGGCCCTCGCCCCGCACCTCGTATCAATTTATTAGAAATGAATGTAAACCGTGGTTGCGGTGGCAGAGGCGCGCGATAATGCTCCATGGTGCGGTCGGGGGACCCATCGGCCGTGGATCGCGCGCGATAGTATCGAACGCCATTGCGTAGTTTACGACCTCCACGGGGACGGTAACACCGGCAATAAAATTGCAACAATGGAAATGTCGGATGCGGCTGAAAGACGACGATGCGTCTACGCCGGATCATTGCGATGAATGCAACAATGGAGTCCTCCAAACGAAGGTGGCAACTATCGACAGCACTAAACTTGAACTATCCGCCGCCACAGCACCGACATCGTTATGAGACTCGACAGATACGAACAATACGCACATATTGTACAAGTACCATAGTCTAATAAAATTGCACGCACAACACAATAACGAATTACTATTACTGAAACGATTCCACTTATAGAAGAAGGAATTTATACTAATGGGAAACGATCTGTGTGACATTTGATAAAGTATGTATGTAATAAAATATTGATTTAATGTAATAGCTGTGTCGGAAATTAATATTGCAGATATCGCAACAAAGACGGCCAATATGTGGCGGCTGTACTGGCCTCTCCGGTTTATTTCCCAATAATTCTCTAAGATGATCGATAATAAGCATTGTTTCGTTTTGCTTGGTGCGAAACACATTTCGTCCCTTGCGAACGTTTCATACGTGGAAAGTAATTATTAGCATTTGTTGTTTCAAAATGGTAGTATCGTCTGGTTGTGATGTATGTAATTTATTATTAACGTAGTCATGTTTCAGCTTTTTATGGGTGTGGAGAAGATTGACCGTCAAAACGAATGTGCTGCCCCTCTTACAATGTTGAACAGGTTTTTTGTAATTAAAAGTGCTTTCCAACAAACTGATTCTATTCAATGAAATGTTTCGTTTCTTGTATCACCTGATGTAACATTGAACACACTACTTGCTCTAGAGATACAGGTGCTTTGTAAGCAAAACCTCAACGGGATATTGCAACTTTTATGGCCACTGCTTTGTCGCTTACAGCAATCGTAAAATATCACTGGGATGGAAACCCTTAATTTCGTATATAGGTAATTCCCTTTGTTACTATACTATGTTGCTAATTCCTGTTTACGATGCAGCATGATTGATGTAAATGCATATGAATTGTTGTTATTTAAAAAATATGTTTTATTTCTGATATGTTTTTTCCAAGAACTTAATTTCCTGATACATTTGAAAATGTAAATGTGTGCATGGATATTTGGAAGTGTGTAGACGAAGGTGTCGAGAATTCGAGTGCCACCGCGTTTACTGTCTCCTCTCGACAGTAATTTGAATGACAATATAAATTATAATATGGAACGGCGTCCCGGTCGTGACTTGGCAGATTCAATAACAACACCATTGGAGTTCTGTTAGGATATAGTCACTAATAGCCCATAAAAGATGAAAGATAATGATTTCTATGGAGGAGTTAATTTCATTCACATTACATATAGCTACTGAGGAAATTTTGAAATTAATAAATCCAAAATGGACGCACTAAATACAGATATTTGAAATATTCAAATTAAACTTCTTGCAAAGATAAATCACATGTGGGAACGTAAAATACATTACGCAAAGAGCAATAACTGTTTTATAATAAATGTCATCTTGCAACCACCATAAAGCGAACGTCCATAAAACAATAACGACAATCATAATTATGATAGTTACAACGAACATAAAACTGATCTATAATCTAATCGAAAAATGAATAGAGCTAATAATGATAAACATGAGACAACAGAGATAGAACACATAACGGAAATAAAATAATCCGATGTTGGTGCATAAAAAATCATACAATAGAGTCAAAGGGTAGAACATGACAATGGCCCTGCTCAGTAGATAGAACAAATGAAGTGTCAGCCACAATGCAACATTTACATAAATAGACTGAAGAGATGGGGTGACACCGTGCTCTTTATAGAAAGGACAATTATTATTGATTCTCTCATGAATAAATAAGAATTGACTATCTAAAAGTAGTCGTGTTAGTTTTGACAGCTAAAAACAGAGTGGGGTGCTTGGAACTGTTTTAAATTAAATGTGAGGGTTATGGAGTTAGGGTGTTTTAATTTGCGGGTATATTTTAGTTCAATATAAAAACTATTTTAGAAGTGTTATAATATATATGTGATGCGCATGTACAAATAAATCTAGATGTGCCACATATTTGGCACCCAGTAAAAAGAGTAGAAATTATGAATAGATATAAACATTTACTACTTATCTAAGATAGATCAATTGTTCTTTTGTAGTAGTTATAATCGGATATGAAGGCATTATTATTTCGTGGTTAAATTATATTGCTGCCACCCGCAGCGGTTTCACGACTTTATCTGTACCTATTAAGGATTATATTTAGATAAGATGTCTATATGGATTTTTAGTTGTCTTATTCTGAGCTATTTGTTAGTGATTTACACCAAGTTTATTAGATAAAGCCAAAATGTTCTAAACCGCCTGGTGGAAGGCTATGGTGATATCTTGCGAATGCTGGTCACATTGACAGTCTATAAGACCTTTGACAGTACTCAGTCCTCAAGTTGGTAACATTGAGTTCTCCATATTCTAATGTAAATAATTTCGAAGCACAGATACAATGGTTAGTCAAAGCTTGTGTTGAAGAAATCAATATAGAGTGTTAATTATTAAATCATAGACCGCAAAGGCGGAAATGAGGTATAAGCATCAATTATGTACATATTACATCTAATCAAATTGATAGTCAGATAATGCATCAAGTCCCCTATAAGATCCGCCCAACGCGAAGGGCGGGCGGGAATTATAGGGCGGGTCAGCAACGCCTACCGATCATTCGTTTTATTGCCGTATCAAAAGTTGATTCAATTAATTCCGAGTATTTTTACCGTACTTATATACATTCTCTTTTTATAAACCGATTGTGTGGTCCATGCTTTTGATTGTTCAACTTTCAAAAAGGATAACTAATTATGGGGTTGTACCCCGTCAACAGAAGTGAACTATTTAGTCGCCAAGTCGAGACCGTACCGTTTACCGAATTTCGCTACCGTACTAATCTGATGGAATCATAGAGCTTCATACTTTTACGTAGGTGCCTCCGAAAGCTTTTTCTTCAAAAATTTAAAAAAACTAAAACAATACGAAATTACAATACTTTTTAGCTTTCACTAAAGGAGTTGTGGCATGTATTTTTAATTGTCATTCACAATCAGCCTCGCGAACACATCCGTGGGAAACGCACACACAAAAATTATTGCACTCGCGGATATGAGATAATGTACCGACCCATTAAGACTGCGCACCACTACGTAAAATACGTGCACGATAAGTTGAAACATCCAAGGAAAAGTTTGTTCCATAAATTGACTCAACCCATCGCAAACGAGTAGTACCTCCATACTTGCTTTGTTTGAGCAGCAGAACTTGAATGAACGAATAGTGTTGCCCTGTGTACAGATAACAGTATCCGGTACCTTTAGATTATAACCGATCGGCGGATATTAACTAATACTGTCAATATTTGTCGGAAAATATGGCCAATTATGGCGGTTAATGTCAACGGTGATATACCTACCTATTTTTAATGGGTGGGGTTTGAAAACTGATACAAATATATTTTTACAGAATGTCATCATAGGGCTGCCAACATGAGCACCACTGACAGAAGTCTATTGACTGTCAGAGCAGACCTCAATCGCTAGATGTCATTATGGTCTTCCATCAGGCAATCATCAAAGGCGGCGTCAATTTGGTGAGCCTCATGTAAAAATAGTAATCAGAAATCTATTGCAAGTAATGCAAATGGGCCGTCTGATGCAAAAGCTAAAATGGCGACAGTCAAAAGTTTAAGGTCTCTTTTGCAATCGAAATCCTTTAAGTTGACGTGCTAAGATTATGCCTTTTTACGCTCAGCTTGAGAATCCCCGGGTTTCATGGCATCTACTTACCTAAATAGCAAAATAGCTAATACATTATTTATTTATACAGATCTCCAACTTTCATCAAACACACTAATTATCCAAAAAATCATCACCATACACATTTTTCAATGTCTATCAATGACACATTTTGTAGTCGACTATTCTAAACCTAGATTTCGATTGAGAAGTTTCTGAATCATCAGTAATAATGTCGGAAGTCCTGTCATCGCGGTTTATAAATAATCACTTTTGGCCAACAACTCGTTAGTGGGAAACGGGGAAGGCGAGGGGGAGGTAATTTAGCTGCTCATCCATCAAGCACACCTTCACTTTGAACCTGAATCGGTTCAATTGTAGTTATTTCTAATGTTTTAGTAAGAAGTTAGGTTGAAAACTGGTCTACTTTCTATAAGTCCCCAGTGAATGTGAACTCGATGATTTATTACATAAGTGCCTTCATGAGAGTTGGAACATTGCCACCTTATAGTTGGATTTCGTGTGCAGTGGCCGTCGGCTACCTGCTGTGATGTGAGATTGAATCGCAAAATATTTTTGGGTACTGTGTAAACCACAAATGGACTAAAATTTAACTTTTTACGTAGTTCTGAATATCCCTCGTTTGCCTTAATTCATAATGAATCAACACAACCGATTAGGTTGAAATTCGATGGTTAAATAGCAAACAAAATTTTCAAACTCTCTTATGACGTAAACTTTTTAAAATGGATGAAGTGTTCAAAAACAAGTTAAATAAAAAATCTAACATAACATTTAACAAATATTAAGCTAATATTCAAATACATAATGTAGATAATAATTTGTATTATTTTGCAATTCATTTGCGCAGACATATTTCTTGTTTGAAGTATAGCAGTGAGCACTCGTCACTCTAATTTGACACATGTCAAAAGAAGAAAATAACGTTCTAGAATCAATAATCGCAATGTCGTTTTTGCGAAAAACGAGGTTGCTGCTGATCTAAGTGTAGCTAGACGAGTACTCAACTGTTTTCCAAAAATCTTTTAATGGGTGACCTACATCTGACTACTTAGAAAATGGATCTAATGCCTCAATCCGTTTCTGAGATCGATTTTTTATTCTAATCGATTACGCAGATATTAAGGTTTCAGACACCTTTTGCATTCCTACGGATCAAAAATACCTCACCTCACCTCACACATCAAAAAGTATGAATTGATGTCTTTATTATTTTAGTCACGAAGTGGAGTTCCTATCGCCGGTCAGATGTGTCACATTTCACATGATTTAATTATCTTACCTACATAAATTAATGTAGCGAACAAGCGTAGGTTGCTCCACCGATGCTGCTCAATTTTTCGCGAATAACAAACACACAGAAGGCCGAATCAAATATATTTTCAAACTATTGAAATAGACGAGCGGTGAGTGATCTATGGGCTAATTACTTTCTAATGACTGGTAATCAGCGACATCCCTATATCTCTTTGGATAAATGGACAGTAGTCGTTGAGTGATACTCTTTATTTTATAGACACGGAGGTGGCTACTATTCTGGTCCGAGGAAAAGGATACGCGTCAATAGACTTGGAAAAAAAAATGTTATGAAGAGAACAATTATGCGTCGACGCAGCTTCCGCGCGCTATGTTTAGATGGTGTTGGTTTCAGAGAATTGACTTTTGACCCTCTCTGAATCCATTAGCTTGGGTATTTTCTAGATTTGTCTTTCATATCGAATTTAGATTAAATTAGAATCTATTATGCCAACTATTATTATCTATTATTATTATTATGTTAAATTATTAGATATACTTAGATATTAAACTTTATACATTAATATGTTTAGATATAGTTATTATCCTTCCAATCCTACAGTCAAACTGTTCTGTACAGTTTTGTGGGACAATATTTATTTCATAAGTTATGTAATTGTTCATTTAATAAATAAAATAATAAATAACATCTTTCAACGTAAGATTGACATACCTATAAATTTTATGACTGTTTTTATGCGTAAACTTGATAAATGAGATCAATTTTTTCAAAAAATCTCCAAGTCAAGACCTGAAAGAATATGCAATTTCTAGGTACTTTATTGGAAATTTTAAATCAACGAAACGTCCGTATGCTACGGTGACCACTTCTCATCAGGCTACCGCCTTAGTGGTATAAAAATAAGAACGCATACACACGTTACACAATATGAAACTCGGTAATAAATCAATTACAGTGCTTGAAATAATAAAAGTAAGTCAACTCTTCATACTGGTAGCGGGGACCTTGTACTTAAAGAAAACGGGGCGCTGTTGGAGATCAACAATCCCCTTGTTAGCACCTTCGACACCTTAAAACACGATCGATTAGGCCCCCGGCCGTTCACATTCAATTATTTATTTATTTATTCGTAATTAAACCGCGCGAGTTATGGACTCCCAATTTACGAGCAAAGGAGATGAGTTATCATCTTGAATCGATCGTATTGCATTATGAGTACTGAAGAAAGAATTATATTCGCACAGATTTTAGGATAATAATATTACACATGCAATAAACTACGAAACATTGAATAACGAGTTAATTTTCATGATCAAACTATGATAAGTTGGATATCATTCATCAAAAATCTTTGAGACAGATTGCATTTAATCACATTAATTTTTTCTTGATGGTTCTTTCTTTCAAATTCGATATAAATACGCACTAACAAGTATGTAGTTACAAAACAAATGTTATCTCATTAAACGAGTACAATAAGAGGGTCATTAATTACGATGTATCGATACATCGACAACGATTTTATCGATTCTCGCCACTCGATAAGGCGGCCGTCACGAGGCCAATTTGTAAGAGGCAATAAATTACTTTATTAAAATAAATCAACCGGTTTATTGTTCTCTTCTCGCCTTCGCGACTATTGTTGTTTTGGTTAAAGGGCATTTTGCTCTTTGGGTGCTTGTCACAGTTTATTTTTACACACATTTTATTGGAGTAATGCAATATTCACAATCATAAAGGTTCATTGATTTAAGCATTTCAAGAAACTTTATTTTGATAGAAGTACCTACATATCTACGGAATTTGATGACGGCAAGGACGAAATTAATATGACAATGTATTAGCCATCTTATATAGACGTCCTTCAGAGGCCTTACCCGGGGCTTCCGAGGGCTACCCGGGGCTCCCGACCGTAGACGTGAGTGGTAGGGCACGTGTAGTTTTAGTCGGTACATCCATGAGGACACGTAAAAAGCCATCTTATAAGTTTGAAGTGATTGATTTAAGGAATTGTAGACCCTCTAGACTCATCTATATGTAACTAGCTGATCCCCGCGGCTTCGTTCGCGTAGAAGTCGTTATCGTGTAAAATTATTACCCTCCTTTTGCGCAGTCAGTTAAAAAGTAGCCTATGTCCTTCCCTGGGACTCAAACTATCTCTTATACCAAATTTCATCAAAATTGGTTCAGCGCTGAACCAATTTTTACAGACAGACAGAGTTACTTTCGGATTTATAATATTATTAGGGAAGTAGGAATAAAGCTATGTACTTAAAGTTTCATAAAGCCGAGTAATAAATAGAGCACGAGAAAGTATAATTAAATATTTAGAGCATTCTAGAAAGCGAGATTTCACTCAGAGCGACAAGTTCTATTAATTTCAAATTTCTGAACGCGTCAATTACTGTCAAATAAAATCAATCTGTCATTGTCCAACGAGATATTCGTTCGCGTAGAAGTCGTTATCGCGTAAAATTATTACCCTCCTTTTGCGCAGTCAGTTAAAAAGTAGCCTATGCCCTTCCCTGGGACTCAAACTATCTCTTATACCAAATTTCATCAAAATTGGTTCAGCGCTGAACCAATTTTTACAGACAGACAGAGTTACTTTCGGATTTATAATATTATTAGGGAAGTAGGAATAAAGCTATGTACTTAAAGTTTCATAAAACCGAGTAATAAATAGAGCACGAGAAAGTATAATTAAATATTTAGAGCATTCTAGAAAGCGAGATTTCACTCAGAGCGACAAGTTCTATTAATTTCAAATTTCTGAACGCGTCAATTACTGTCAAATAAAATCAATCTGTCATTGTCCAACGAGATATCAAAACATACATTTATTTACAACTATTGTCATTTATTTATCTATTTACAAACCCTAATTCAATATTGAACTTCATTATATTAAATAAATGAACAAACTAAATGAAACTAAATGTAAGTATTTACAAGTTACAAGCAATAAACAATATATTTAATTAGATTGGGTATTGAGTAAATTTATTTTATCTTCAGCGCTTGTAAGTGGCACAGGACGCATGCTTATACAGCCCTAAGCATTAATAAACGATTATTAATAAGTTATGTTTTTAATTACAAGACGATCGAGAACGTATTTATATGTGTGATTTTATAGCACCCCGAGGGCTGGCTTTGGGAGCTCGATAAAATATGTATCGATAAATAAATTCGATTCGTAACGATATCTGTGGCATTCGATTAATTGCGTTTATTATCAATGAAAGGAAATGATGTAAATATTTTGATAGACATTAGTTTAAAACTATTATTAATAGTTGATAAAGAAAATAGTGTTTTGTAATATTCATTTTATTGTATTTAATACTGAGTATGTACACAAAAATAAAGCAATATATTACTTATAGCTTTCGAGCGGTTGGAAGGCCTGCTGTTGTAAATTCACTTTGTAACAGCGTTTTTAAGAAAATCTCCTTCGAAAGAAAGGCATCCATAAAAATTCTCTGTCCCTGTTTTCAACCATGTTGATGTTAGAGCTAAATTTGAAAATGTTGCCCTTGATAATTAGAACGTCTAGATGACTGTAGAAGACAATCGTGTAGATACACTCGCTATATGAAGATTACGAAAATCGTTTAAAATTAGAATCCAAAAAAAATGTAAGAAAGTCACCATCAGTGCATTGTCAAGAGCTAAAATCTGATACGTCTGAAATCATGTGACGGATGAAATAACACGACAACGTCGGATACGACTCGCCATCTTGTGAAAATTCTTCACAAAATAAAGAAATATAAAAATTTAAGTGACAGGAGATGGATTGACGGGTCTGCCTGTACGTAATGACTTATTGTCTCACCCACGCAAGCTACCAATAGGTTTACTTTAGAATTTTAATTTAGAAACTATAATGAATTTAGGTTGACGCAGTTATTCGCAATTTTCTAACTGAAAACTTTTGCTCTTAGCACAGTATTGATTCATTAGAGGGTTGCTTTGCCATAGCTCTTTCAGGGTGTATAGAAAGAAAACTTTGAAAAAGAAAAGTGATTTAGCAGTTTGTCAGAAATTAATCATGAAACGTGTATGTGGTACTAGAAGTTAAAACAGGAGCTAAAATTTCGTGTTACGTAATAGAATTATTTTAGTGTTTTCTCAACAAAGGTCTGTCAGATTTGGTCTAAAACGATTACGTAACAGGTGGAGACCTTGATTACAATGCGTCATGTTACATAGCCACCACCCGAGCATGTTTCGTCTGGAGTGGCCACCGCCAAAATATGCCACAATCACGCCGGGAAAATGGGTCAATGCAACAATGTCCCGACCTCAAGCCGACTCCACACAAATGTTATTAATCAAATTTTACAACATCGTAAAACCACGACGGGATTAAAAAGTTAAAATCCTACTCGAAATCATATTTTTATGAGATTTAGATCCGAAGTTATTATTTGGGGTTTTTATAACGTGCGCTGTTCAACTGTTTAGTGGGTTTCCAATTTGTGGGGCGGTTGATTTATGAGTGTAAAGATGACGGAATGACGAGATGCTAGACGCGGCTCAGACGGGCGTCACGCTCAAGGCGTCATGTCGTCACGCAGTCCACAATGAACCACTGTGTCGACTGCCGCGCAATGACTGTACCGATATTTTAAGTCTATCCTATAAAACTATAGGACCCTCTTTGTCAATTCTGATTATGGACATTGGTAAGCACCTAGTTTAGTAAGCGTTTGAAAGCATTTTGCTTAATCGCTTACATCTCTTGAAATCTTGCTAAGCAACAAATGCAAGAGCAGATGAAACGATTACAGCGATAGAAATGAATCATTGTATTGAACATTCGAAAGTTGATAGCAAATCTATTCTTACAAAGATTTCTAATTAACTGAGACAGTGTTCCGGTGAACACGAATCGTCTCTGGTTACCAATCGCGAGTCTAGGAACCAACTCGATCTAATGTAATTGCAGACGCATTGGACGATCTCCCAATAGGAATCGGGATACGACAGCTGATTTCCGGTCTGAGAAATGTTGCAGCTAGATAGCTCAAAGATTCATATTAAATGTTATTGGACTGAAGTTGGACATTAAATGAAGTTGACGGGATAATGAAAATTTGTATCTCTGATCTGCAATTTGGTTTAGAGGAATCGTGAACTTTAGCTTGGTGTGTAATAACTACATTTTCTGTGATGCGTTTAATGATGTTCTTAGGTTGATACAGTAATATTTTGGCAGGTTGTGCTAACATATGATTGGTGTTGGTGTGTGGTGTGAAGAGCGCGCGGAACATGCCGGCATTGCGCTCCGCTTCCCGCCATCGAGCACGCGTATAAAATCTTTGATACGCAGCACCGATGGAATCGAAATCCGATATTCGACTCACAAGTTTATTTATCGCGAAATGCGACGATATTTTAGTCCGTCCGTCACTTGGACAGTTCACAGAACCGGCAAGATTAATTGTATTTCAGTTGAGTCATCAAAATAATTAGAATGACGCTATTTTCGATTGTGATGCTAATTTGACATACGTCGCGGGAGATTTCATGTCTTCTTGTTTGTCGACCGAATTCTTTGATTGCTTCTTTGTTATTTTATTTCAATTCTTTATTTAGCGTAGATGGTAGAAAGAAAAGCTGAAGCCACATTTGTTTTAGCAGGATCCAAATGATAACATAATAGGTGGGCGCGATCGTTTGATTCTTCACTATACTGCACACCAAATGTTGAAATGACGAGATGTTATTATAACTGAATGACATTATTATATTAACCATAATAAATGTCCATAAAACATTGGCGGTAATCCAGAAGTTTGACATACATATTATTGTAGTTGTTATGTTAGGATGGCACAAGAATGAGAATCGGGGAAGTATACTGGTTGAACTGGTTTATTGTAGGAAATATTTGATAGCCAAGAGTTCTCAGAACTTACATTTAACATACGGCAGTTAATTTTGAATGCGACCGCAATAAATGTGTTTGATTAATATCATTCTCGCGAAACAAATGTAATGGTTGCAGTCGCCTTTGATCAGAGAGCGGTTATACATCATGTTGGAACAATGATACACATAAAGCAATTGCTGAAACATGTCGAATTGTTTTATCCTCTATCCCTGGACTAATTGAGAGCGAATGTACTTAATATGAATGTTGGCAAGAAGCCGATGTTAGGAAAGATATTAAATAGACCTGTACTAAATCAAATAATAATCATAGCAAAGGTGACAACAAAGGAAATCAAAGTGATGAATTTATAATTTTACAACGTGCCTACACTGTCACGCTTGATGGAGTTTGTTGTGGCAATATACGATTTGAAGTAATAACTTCATAATGTTTTTGATAAATCCGAGGAAAATTTTACAATAACCACACGATGGAACTGAGCCAAACACGTTTCCGCAATCCAATAATAAATGTGAACTATTGTATTCCAGCTCTGATAATAAAGATATATTGCTACTCCTCCTTTGGAAGACTTATGACGTAATAAGACATAACATAATTCCAACTAGTCAAAACACAGCACCACAAGATTGTGAAAACTATTGCCATCCGACTAAGTGAAAAATTTTGTATTCAAGTACCAAGTGAAACAGCAGCACCTTCATGCCACAAACCTTCGGACACCTCTTTCGAAGTACAAATATTGCAAATGATGACATCTGCTAGTGCAACAGACATTATCATATAAAAGGTCGCTTATAGTTCCCATTCCTTTTGTTGAAAGACAGTACATATCATTAGGCTAGCATCAGCCACCATAATGATTACAATGAGAGAAAAAAAAGAGAACCAACTTAATCTTACGTGACAATCTGAATTGAAAGACGAAGAAGTTCAAGTGTCCTATTTACTCTTTGAAAAACTAAAAAGAAATACAGTTTAAAAGTAATTAGTTTCCACAGTTTCTATTATAATACAAGCGGAGGATGGAAAGTGTAATATTTGAATGATACCAAGATCAGAGAATGCGTGGATGTATTTTGACACTATACACTGAATGATGAATGAGGTTCGGCGGTAATCGTGGTCGATATATTTATATCCTAGTCACAAGCAGGAGGGAAGTAACGTGTGTTGACATCAAAATAGACCATTAGGTAAATACTTAGTGCGAAAATCATTTTACAATTTTCGTTTCCGATAATCATGCTGATAATCATAACAAGATAAATCTAAATAGGTATTATGTAGTCGAATAAATTGATCGGGAATAAATAACAATGAAGATTCTGTAGCAGTTAAGCTAATTATAAAGTTGTATTAGATTTCTATTTGTTCATTAAAATCTAATTTAAAAACGTGCTACCAAATAAAATCATCGTCGGATGTCAATTAAATGAAACCTATAAATCACTGCGTCAAGTTCCTCGAATCTTTCATCAAATGAGATTGAGGTATTCAAAACTGTTATTATAAAATTTATTTCTGTTTGGCTCGTGATAATGTACATTATAGAGAAATAAAATATTTATGTACGTATAGAATTACACAGGCTACATAATAAAGCTTTTCAGAGCCAAACGTATGACCTCCACATAAATCCATTTATCTGGAATTAGACCATTACAACATACGACTATTTCAATTCTTAGTTTTTCATACAGTTTATAAATTCATGTTCTGTTTAAATAATAAACTTGATTTCATTCTAAAACAAGATTGTTTTAGTCTTTGTCGGTGAGTCTAATTCGGACTTTTGATGTAGGCGTAAAACTTATATTAGAATTCCTTAGTGTTTTATGACGTCAGAGGGATATTAAATGAGAGGTCGAGGTATGCTTCCGTCTAGGTTAAGGTTAAGTTCAGCTATAGGCTTTCTTTTTCACAATAATTGCAATAAAAAATATTTGTACTTCCCAGTTCTAAAATTGTATAAAAGTCCTTCCTATCAATGATATGTTTATCGTAACTTGATACATCGTTTATATCAAATTATGTTTAAAGAGTTCAAGGAATAAAACAACAATAAAATTTGCAGTCTGAATCTTGATGAATTTCGACTTAATGACAAAACCAGTTAGTCAGCGCTGTAGAAAAGTATTTAGTTACAAATCGAGATGGCAAGGTGTGATTTGCACACCCATCAGCGAGTTACGATCGCCACGACAATTGGACAATTATTTTAATTAAGTAGGTACCCCGCAATTACTTCCCGCAATACACTGGATTCACTACGATTGTCTTAAAATTGTTCGTGAATGTTTTATGAAATACTTAGATGTATGGTAGAGATTGGACTACATAAAGACCTTGTTTTCAGTATAAATTGTTCTGCAATTGCTATGACATTATTTCCTGACGATAATAACATATATTGTGACAGATATTACAATATATAAGATGGCTTATGCTCAAATTAACATAAAGCAAACGTATTTATTACTGGATGCTAGATCTCGTGCGTTTTGCATTACAAATTAACCTTATCCTGAGAAGTACAATTTACTTTCTCATTTGAAAAGGGTCTTACATCCTCAGATCTTTATGCTTTTTAAAGGTGTTGATATAATTATATACCTATACTTTTATACGTAATTGTATTTTACTGTCACGTTGAATAACTTATTTATTACCTACCGAGATAAAAGGCCTATTAGTTATTACAGACTATAGTCTATCCCTGAACCAACATTCAGCCAGATACTATCAGCCATTAGATAGTGAGAGTAACATCCAACCATTTACACTCACAAATTTCGCATTTATAATAGGTATTAGTAAGAAGTAAGATAAACGTATGAAGTAGAGACGTGCAATAGCTTTAAAATAAAGCAGTCTACAGAACTCACCGCTAATGCGTTATGACATCAAAAGGACTCTTTTGATTCTAAAAGATGAGAAATAGAAAGCTGGCGACAACGATTAGGAACCGGCTGGTGTCAACCAATTCGAAGTTAAGTACCGTGACTACTGGCTTTTGAACCGCTTAACATTATATGGCTCTATCCGGTTTTATTGAATTCAAAAAATCCAAGAACGCATTATCCGATAACTACATTTTTGAGAGTATTGAAATTAGACTCTAAAGAAGAAACATAATTCAGACAAGTAAATAAATATACCTTCTAAAGTTAGGTATGAAATTGTTTCAAAGAAAACACAATTCAAGCCGTTAGAACAAGGAATATATAGCTTCGATTGAGCTGTGGATGAAATTATAGTTCATACAAAGTTGTGGTACACGCAGCTCTGAGCCATTTAGCGGAGGGCACTAAGGGTACAATTACAGCGAAATAGCCGATAAATTATATACCAATGGTTGGTGCGCGGGCGCCGCGTGACGTGGTACTTCTGCTTCCGCGAAACGTCATCAAGCGATCGGCAAATTGCAGCGGAATCACCTATACACGCTCGATAGAATTGCACAGCACTAGCGCTGCTACGGCGTAGCTGGAATCATTTAACTACAAATTTATCTGCTGTTAATGTCCGATATTAGAATGTGTTATACATTGTCTATTTTGACAGAGGAATTTAATCTTAAGAATTTTGTCCTTGATACATTATGTCAGCGTTTTATTAATGTGAGATTTTATATCAATGTTGTTGAGATATAAGGTAATGGTTGGCGACAGACATCTTGACGCAAACGGGTTTGCAATCGATATAGATATAATCGATAACATTAGAATGACCCAATTACATTAAATCACATATTATTATCGTCTAAATCGATAACAATGTTGCGAATCATTTGTTTTACTTAATTTGTTTCCTTATGCCTCGTTTGCGACGGAAACGCGTGTTGACATTACCAGAATAGTCCTTTGTTGGCTCACAGCCGTTTAATACCTTTAACGAATTTATTTGAACAAAGTATCGATTTTATTAAGGTGCCTGAAACCTATTATTTTACCTTCTGATTTTATCTCTCTAGTCTAGCTTATCTGTCACATTTCCACCTGATAGTAATCTAAGTAATAAATAAAATTATTTACACGGGTAATTGAGAAAACTTTACGCTATTATATTAATATCGATATCGACTAAATAGATTGATACCTAATTTTAAACCCCATCCCTATCTATCATAAACATTGTTTTGACCGCGAGGCCTAGAGATCAATCAAACTTAAAAATGTCGCTGTTCTACAACATAGTAACAATAAATCGTTAAATTTAAAATTCGAATACGTTATTGGATGTCAATAACAATTTCTTTGAAAAGAATCCAAGTACAAAAAATAATGCAGTCAGTATTTTTTTTTTATATTTATAGGGTCTGTGCACTATTGAAAAGAAATTGGGATGTTTGTCGGGAATAATGTAGGAAACAATAGGGTATGTCGGCAAGTAAAAGCTCTCATTGTGGAATTACCCGGCGGCTGACAACAGTTCGCCGACTCATACAAATGGTCTGAGCAATAAAATAATAAAATAGAACTGTGCAAATTGTCTCACATTAAACCTTGTTTCTTTTTAAGATATTTTGTTAATTGTATTTCGAGCGTATTCTTTAATATATTATTATTTATTTTAGGCCTGTGCCAGTGTGAAGCAAAGTAATGTGATAGTGCAGGCATCATCATGACAATTGATTATATCGATATCAACTTATCGTTTCTGCCAACTGCCTATCTATTTTTAATCTACTCTGACATTTATATGAATGTAACGATTGAAAAAGTCTTTTATCTTTTAGAAGTGTAAATAAAAGTTGAACTCTTAGTTTACACCTATGGAGAAATTCTATCTTTCTTTAGACTGAATGATAACGTCTTCGTAAAGGCCTTAAATACTGTTGTTTTGAAACTGTCGCGGTTTTTAACAGTCATACTTATAGAATTCGGGACTTCACGCGAAATACTATTTACTTACATTCACCGACGTTTCAAGCACTTTGCAGCGCCCGTGGTCACCACGCCTTAATTACTGTTTTTTTAATTAAAATTTAAGTTGTAAGGACAAGTTCTTGCTATTTATATAATTATACTACTGTCCTCCGTGTTATTACTTAAATTTGCATGTTTTTTTTTCTCTTTTGAGGAAGATCAAACAACACATACAAAAGATGAATTGCAAATATTTATTGTAACAGGTTTCGCAAATGGTACGCAGTATGCGGTATGTAAAATCATTATAGTGATAAGAAGTATTATAAGTACAATCAGATTAATTGACAAAAGTATCAGTACCTTTTAACTAAGTAGAAGTAGTATAGTAGAAGATATCTTATTAAAGGAAATAACCAAACCAAAGCAAACAGAATTCGATAAAAACATTCCTTTCTATGGTGTCGATAACATTACCAAGTAGTGAGTCAAACCAATTATCAATTTAAGTTTTTTTTTACGTCGCCGTCTATTGCGATACTGTCGCCACAAATTCAGGTATACGAAATACAATAATGAAACATTTATACAAAAAAATATATTACAAAGCAATTAACTTGAGTAAGCCTCTTTGGCGTCAGAAGGATTACAAAGGACTTATCACTTTTTTGTTTGGTTTTCAAATTAGACGACTACAATTTTAAACCTTAAAATCAATGTGTTTGAGTACATTTTTCTATGGTTGTCTGTACATGTTATTTGTATAGGTGGTCACTAACGTATTTGTAGTTGCTTGATAACAAATTGGTCATTTTACAAGACCTCCGATGAAGAACGTTGCGGCTCCTCGTTTGTAAACTATTCGATTTAATGTGTATTTATATCAACTTAATCGATCAGAGTGAAACAATGCAAATAGAAATGAAAATAGAACTTATGAAAGGCACAAGTTACATATTAAAATTAACCGCACGTTTGATAGGCTAGTCTCTTAGCATAATTTGCCAGAGAAAAACTGAGTTTAGACCTTATTCATTATGAAATAGTGTTGTAATTTCTATCGATAAGTGTTGAACAGAGTAGAGCAGATGTCGCTGGCGACAAAGTAAAACGAACGTGCTTGTCGCGTAAACATGCCATGATGTGTGGGGCCCACCACGTAACAATAGCTACTGTGCAATTTGTGATTAAACCCTATAATGCGTCCTAATTGCCAAGAAAAATGCTGTTTATACTTTGTAAATTTGGCAGCATTTCTGCACAAATTTTCACAATATTGTTAATTGAACCTGCATTGTTTTTTGATAAAATATACTGAGCTATTTTTAGATTTCTTAAAGTTGTGCAAAATAGGGGTACATAGTGTTTGAATAATCAAATGAACGTAACACTATTTCGTCAGCCAGTTCTTTAATTTGAAACCGTAAATGGTATGATGAATGTCACACACGAAATTCGTTGAGATTTAAATACGAACAGATCTTTCATTGAAACTCGGATCGAATTTACGACGAATATGATTTATGAGCGTATTTGATGCGGATGGACAAACGGACAACAATAGGCTCATACAAGTAAAGAAACGTCGGTTCGTGTTTTAGTATTATAATGCGGTCACAGTCCCCCTCCTTAACCAGAATAAGCTTTTTTTATTACCTATAGGTAGGTGCTTCTCGGAAACAAATGTTCGATTACTTTTATCGCTCCGTTTTATAGGGTTAAATTGAAAAGAAAGTGGTGTTGTAATCGAATTTCGTCCAGTATTTAAATTAAACCGAGTTACGATTTCCTGTCTGTTCGATAAAAATAAAATACCTACATAATTTGTTACGACATCACACTTTAAAATGACGTAGGTCGTCATAATTGTCCCTAGAATAAACTTAAGTTCAAAATGTTCAGCAAGAAGAAAATTATAATTATAATGTTCTCCTACTTCGATTAAATCATTGATGGAAGATTATTAAAACTGAGAAAATATTAATTACAATATTTCGATGTGGAAATTAAATTGCATACGTTTGTGTCTAAATTAAAATCTTAAAACCAAAAACTGTAGTGATCGTATTACAAAGGTCAATTAAATCGCAAATATCGACGTCGGTATACGATACCTAAACATAATCGATTAAACACGCACTCGTATCGAATACAATGCAGTTTCGGCACGAAATCATTTTTGTCCCGAACCTGCGCATTAAGGTTATACCTAAATGAATGTTTTTTGTATAAAGTCTAGTAGTTGACAAGGTACTTAATTTGTAATAATAATAGAACATATTGAACAATATGATGCTTTGAAATATTCATCATACATTAATTTGAACTTTATCTTGTACTAAGGTTACGCCTATGTATGTTTTGCCAATAATTTTATGTAGGTAGTGCGAATATTTCTCATTAAATAGGTTTTGGTTCAATAAGTCATAGCTAATTATGAAATCTACTGCGTATCCTTTACATTTCAATATTCTGTTATTACAAAGATTACGACTTACTAGAAGTCATTGCAGCTGCGATGCCGTGCACGTATGCTAATAAGTATTGATAAAAAAGCCGTGACCTAAAAACCTGCTAGGAGTTATAAAATTCTACTTCTACAATGAAATACTTTTATGTATAAAAATAAATATCAATTTCACATAAACGTAAGCAGTCACTAATATTAATAGTGAATAAAATTCGTAAAATTCGCAACACGAACAATGTATTGTCAGGGAAAAATAGCTGACATTTCTAACATTTGGACACATTACTCAGAAACTCCTGTTTGTCATTAAAGTATGCATTAACATTGTTTTCTTTTATTTCATGTGATTATGTGATTTATTTTGGCGAGATGATGTACGATACGCCCACGATACATAGTTTGTATCGTAGACTCGAGATCGCGGACAGCGGCGTGGCACAGCACTATTTTATGAACTAGTCATAGTAGGTAGTATCCCACCAAAAACATCCCTGTTGAAAAGGAGGCCAAGTTCCTATGGGCTAATTGTTCACCTAAAAAAGGGTTGAAATCCAATCCAATGCCAAGTTTAGATGTACCTTAAAATCGATCATAATCATCTTCATCAACAGCCTAATCCACTGGTAAACATTTGCCATTCCCAAGACTCGCCACCACACTCAGACCTCCACCTTTCGAATCCAGCCATTACCCACTACCGCATTCACGTCAACGGTCCATCTGGCCGAAATTCACTTTACCATACACCCAACTTAAAATATGGTGTAGTTGTGAAAATACGTAGGTACCTACTTGGTTAAAAACATCTAAAATAATGATACTTCTAAATTAGAACTTGGCAGGGTTTCGTGCAGTACGTATAACTTGATTAATTGTATAATTAAATTTATTATTTATATAATTAAATTAACCTGCCAAGTTCAAATTTAGAAGTAGCATTATTTTAGATGTTTTTAACCAAGTAGGTACCTACGTATTTTCACAACTACACCATATTTTAAGTTGGGTGTATGGTAAAGTGAATTTCGGCCAGATGGACCGTTGACGTGAATGCGGTAGTGGGTAATGGCTGGATTCGAAAGGTGGAGGTCTGAGTGTGGTGGCGAGTCTTGGGAATGGCAAATGTTTACCAGTGGATTAGGCTGTTGATGAAGATGATTATGATCGATTTTAAGGTACATCTAAACTTGGCATTGGATTGGATTTCAACCCTTTTTTAGGTGAACAATTAGCCCATAGGAACTTGGCCTCCTTTTCAACAGGGATGTTTTTGGTGGGATTTCAATACTTTTTTTTCAAGAAACCGTACCTATTTTTTTCTTTAATAAGTTTTAAAGTGTGCATTATGTATACATGACATTATTTTAAAGGATGTCCCAGTAAAGGTCCATTTTGTTTCAATTATTATTTTTTTATGAAAATACAATGCTCGATATTCTGTTAGTATTTCAAGCGTCTACTGGTTGCGCTCATTACCTATTAACACAGAGCAACGCGCGCCTTAGACAGTTCGCGTTGCTCTATAGTGTTATACAACGCGCGTCTTTAGACAGTTCACGTTGCTCTATAGTGTTATACAACGCGCGTCTTTAGACAGGTCGCGTTGCTCTATAGTGATAACTATCCTTGTATAGATCCTCTACGGTAGGTACAGTATATATTGCAAAAAGAGTTTGCGAACCCTATGTTTAATTTCTTTTTCAGAATATTGATGACATTTGAATGATGACATTATAAACACGATATCTACGTCTACAACATAAATTGTGTGTTTGTACGTAAATTGTTTATACTGGAGAAAAATCTAAAATATGGACTATTTGTTTACCATTTCCTATGAAATAGCTATCTTTGAAATATTACACCTACCTAAAGTTTTTTTAAAAAAAAAAAAAAAAAAGTAATCTGCTGAAAGCGTTGTTCACTTTTTAAAGAACAAATATTTACGATGAAACTCGAAAAATAAGTTAGTATGTGTATAATGTTCAATCATGGCGACACGAAATTAATTTCATTGAGCAACGTTTGATTGTGCTATACCTCCTAAAGTATTCATTTAATTTGCATGGTGTAAAGGGAATGAATGATCTTGATGAAATGTTCAAATTAACTAACGTATTTATATTGAGAAGGATACCTTATTACCGAATATATAGGACAAAATCGCTAAAATACACATTTGTTGTATGGAAGCCCCCCTTAAATATTATTATGTTTTTGTTTTCAGTATTTGTTGTTATAGCGGCAACAAAAACACATAATCTGTGACAATTTCAACTGTTTAGCTATCACCGTTCATGAGATACAGCCTCCTGACGGACAGAGAGACAGACAGACAGACAGACGGACGGACAGTGAAGTCTCATGAACAGGGTCCCGTTCTTTACCCTTTGGGAACGGAACCCTAAAAAGGATGACTCACGCTACGCCGTGCCGGGTCCGAGCCGAGTGCCGGCCGCAGCAAGGTCAATATTATATATATTTTGTGTGAACAAACTCAAGTTAAACCATAGATTTAGATTTTTTCGCGCTAAATCAATGCGTTAAACCGAGCGGCTACTGAGTGACAGCCGAACTACGGAAAGCGCTCGGAAACAACTCGGTCCCGCCTCGGCTCGGCCACGGCCCGTTGCATGAATACAGTGCCGCCGAGCTTCGCCCGAGCAGTCGTGAATGCAACTGGCTCGATGACCGTGCTACGGCCGACACTAAGCTCGGACCCGGCACGGTCTAGCGTGAGTCATCCTTTAGAATGCTTGCTGATCTCTAAACTACTGGACGGATTTGATCCAAATATTTCACAAATATGAATAACAATATTCAATGTGCAGTATTGACTTTTCCATAATTTGTATGTATAGAGCAATGCAATCAAATGATTGACATTAGTCAAAGCATTGACAACATCTTTCTCAAATCTGATTGAGTTTTTAAACATGACATGTGTGAAAATAAAAAGTAAATTAAATCAAAAGAGTCCTCTCATCACTAAAAAGTATTGATACAAATTCGAATCAAAACCCCCAGAAGAAAACAATTGTTACCCCCTTTTAAGCATGTTCTGGAATGAGTTTCAATAAAATACGAAACACATCTTCCATCAATTATGTTAGAGATGATGTATGCAAAATTTGAAGAAGATCCGACCAAGGAATTCTGTGGTCCCATACAAACTTTGTAACCCTTTTCCAACTCACGCTTGACCGATTTCTTAAATTTCTCAATTTTTCGTTAATCTACATATAACACCCGATCTGTGTGCCAAATTTCATAACGCTAGGACAATTGGAAGTGGCCTAGAGGTTTTGATGACCGGTCAGTGAGTGAGTGAGTCAGTCAGTGCCAAAATTAGCTATATTCACACGGTCATATTTCAGGATCTACTGAAGCTACATCTATGAAATTTGGTACACTGCCTTAGTACTAGTATATGATTACGTACGTACAATTTTATTTCTGTACTTGCAATAGGCACTGAGCTACAGGGGGGTCAAAAGTGGGTCGAAGCGGTTCGTGTAAATAGAGTACGGCATGCGCTCGGCCTGTTGCTGGAACTTGGCCTGCGCACTGCCGTGCGCTTAGATCGAGTTGAAAGATTTAGTGTAAGACGTTATTAGAGTAGAATTGATGAAAGCGTTGACTTATTGGACAGAATTATTATTAATGGCTGTTGTTATTCTTGTTACTTAATTTGATATCTCGTATTTTATTAGTGTAACATTAATTTAATCAAGAACATTTTGCAGGAATTGAGTAATGGAAATATTTACAGTAGCTATTAAGTTTAAGATCGATTTTATGATTTAGTTATCTTATTATTTAATAGTTATAATCAGTAATATCAAATTTTAACTGATTACTTTTTAAAAACTCTCTTACATCAACTTTAGTATTACATCATGGCGGGCCCTTGGCCGGTCATGCCTTTTTATTAATGAACACAAAATAATATATGCAAGCAGAACTCATTCAACCATCCGAAGAATAAATATTAAACGTCTGGGATCTGACGGATCGGCATTTATGAGAAAATTTGTGAAACAATAAACATTAGCGTTATGAAGGAAACCGGTTCATTAAGTGATCGTAAATAAACTGAGACTCTTATGACTTTGTAATTTGTACCCGATAAAATGTTACAAATGACAGTGTCTAATAAAAAAAGTAACATTTAGATGCATTATGGCAACAGATATATTGCGCTTACGAGATCAAAGCGTCACATAAAGTCACTAATAAAATAATTTTATTAGTAGCGAAAACAAAAGAAAATGTTTAAGATGCGATAAAAAATTATTAATAGAGCGTTAAACGTTGGCGGGACGATTTGGTTAAATTAAAAATGTGTAAGTTGGATTTGCCACGACTTTGATATATTAATCCGCTTTTTGACGCAAGGTAATCGTCGAATCTGCGCCCGCGCGACTTTACAGGAAGCTGTTGGAACCGCTCATCCGCGCCTCCGCTAGTGATGGGACATTGTGATATGAATCATCGAACACTTTTCACGCATTTTACGTGTAGTTTACATAATTAATAAATTATTTTTCAGAAATGCGGTCTACGTACGCCTGTATGAAACGTTGAATATCTATCATAGTAACATGTATTCATTATGGCATGCTTTAATTTTATGAAAAGTGTAATTCTTTCCTAGATAAAACTGTTGAGTTTCATCACTAGTGTCAGTTTGATTAATTCCACTTTTATTTGTTTAAGAATCAAGCAGCTGTGTGCGATGGCGACGCGTTTGATCCCGATACGCCGCAGACCGCGACGACATAATGTCTCTAGCATTTTTCACCACGTACCGAAAACACGACGAAAATAATCGATCATAATCTTCAAGAAATTCTGAGAAATGAGATCTCTGTAATTTTTTAATTAAAATTCTGAATTTAGATTCACTTTAGCATTAAGAAATCATTTTAATACAGACTAATTTCTTTAAACTATTCTGACATTTCAAAATGGCGCACAACAAGACAGCCGACATTTTGGAATTCGAAAATTAAACAATAATGTTACACGCTCTATTCGAAATTTAAATAGATGTCATAACACTTGAGAGATCATACCGCGGAATACGGAGTTTTATCTGACTACTCGTTCGGTAGAGAGATGAACAAGAGGACAAACAAACCAGAAGCCGCTACTGGTCATTGTGTAAATTGCATAATTATTAAACGAACACGAGGGAAAGTTAGTTGATTGGGAAACCGCATTCTTTAATGTCATAAGTAGGGATAATTATAATGCACTGGTAGCGGTATTATCATGGTATTTGATGCCCAAATAAAGTGGTATATTGGCAACTAACGTTTTTTAGATTAAATTCTTTGGAGATTTAATTTTATCTTACCTTCTTTTTTTAAAACTATATTGAAACGAAGGTCAATACAGTTACAATTCTGCCCTACTCATTCATGCATTCAACGTACGCACTGTCCAATAGTGATGTCTTTGAATTCTACGCTTCTGACCCGAATAATTTATAAGCTTTAGCGTTTTCCTCAATAAAAAAATTTTGCTAAATGAATGATAATATCAATTGTTTCATTCACAATACATTAAAATATCTAAACAAAATAGATAATCCTAAAGTGACGTTGGCAACACCAATAGATATTTAAATTAAGAAGGTGGTAATTGCGATAAAATAAATAAATCATTTATTGCATGAGAAGATATGTGCTAATGTAAAACTTATCGAAAAAAAACAAACCTAAAATTTTAGGAAGATTTAAGACTAAGTTAAACACACACAGAACATTTTTATATTGAGAATGTTAAAAAGAAAATGACAAAGTTAAACAAAACTGTCAACACATTTGGCAATCGCTATTTTCCTATCCCTCACGGCACACTAGATGCGGGTGTTGCCACCATGACTTGGCGCTATCAGAGCCCGTTATTGGCGGGAGATGACCGTCACTACGGGAACCGTTCGACGTCCATATTGTAACCTGACTCTACCGTAATGTGAACAAGTCCCAATGATGAAGGCAAAATCGAAATGCGATGCGATGCCACAAAATTCTGCAGAAAACCAAGAGATTTCGTGGGGTTTTCAGTAAACTGGTTAACATTCATTGTTCATTGCTAGTGATGTGAATTATGGATAAAGATATTTTTGCTACTAACGAAATATGAATCGATTTTGTTGATATCAGTTACGTTATGGCAAATGACAGATATGAATCTTGAAGACAAAAGAGCTTTGGAAAAAAGACGCACAGACAAATAAGCGTAACATTTTCTACTTCACTATCTATACAAAACTCTAAAAGATATTGACGATTAGAGATTGTGACGACATTTGATCAGCTTAATAAGCGATCTAACACCCAGCACTATAAAATTATTACAATTTCAAACTTTATCGCTGATAATTTACAAAAATAAATAAAGGAGATAAGAAAAGTAATACCTATTTCTTAATTTTCAATTAAAATAGTACGTACTCGTTACATCGAGCCGTGACAATGATTGCAAGTGTCAGTTGCACATCATCAATCTTCACCCCAGTACTAATCGTACCACATCATCCATCTTGGGTTATTTAAAGCGGACGACAGCCATAGACAAGCATGCTTGTTTTATTCAATATACGCGTGAACAATTTAGAACATCGCGTTTTAATATTAAAACTACATGCAGATTACCTCTGTGGGACCGAATATTTGAAATTGACCGAAAGGAGTCTTAGAAGAGGCAGACAAGTAAGGTACATGTGATTTAAAGTGATCATTGTGATCAGCCTGTAGATGTTAACAACACAGATGTCTTGAAGACAATGATGCAACAATATTGTGCAGAAAAACATGGGGATGCAACGAAGAATAAGACATTGGAGATCAAAATACAGGCAAGAAAACCGGTAGTAAAGTTGTCATTGCTTACAGCAAGTTTAAAACAGAAACAATTCTTAAAGAAAAATCCTGCCGAAGAAAATAAAATTTTAAATAAAGCTATAAAATTTCATAATAATGTAAACTTATTCAAACTCAACATAATCACGTCGCGTTCGGCAAACGATTTATAATGACAGATAACACGCAATTAATTCGTCTAAAACTTTTGTTTACTAACTCATATTGACAAAGGCCTTCATATCAAACAGAATAATGAGAACAAAGAAACAGATGTGGGCTACATACAGTCAATCAATACTACAACTCGAAAACAAATGAACAAGAGCAACAAAAAACAAAATTACGCTCTCCCATTCATATTAAATCCATAATCAACCAAACGTAATAAGATCTCCGCCCATCATCGAAGTCTCTTCTAATCAATCAACTGGAGATTAACACTCGGTTAAAGACTAACCGGACAAAAACAAATGAGCAAACCCATACTCGAAATCGAATTAACCGTATACATGTTTAAGACACCAATTAAAAGCTCAACAAAAGCTATCTTCAATGCAACGAAAAAAATTTGATAGATCAACTCTTTAACCTAATCTACAATCTATCGGTTATCAGTCTAATTTCAACCTAAACACTTAGCGAAAAGGTTGAAATTGGAGTGTCGTAATAAGGATAGAAACTTGAGAAGGCTGTTGGCACAACATCTTATATCGATTAAACAGATAATTAATCACGGTGAATGAATCCGAATGAGATGTTATTAGTTATACCTCTCGGTATTAACAAGTGAAACAATAGTTTGTATACATGCTGATGGCATGAAACAATTTACTTTTGTATAAATCGTGTTACTAATCAGCTTCTAGGCAGTTATGTTTTGTTTGTCACGCAAAGCAAGCAATAGTAATGTAATTTACAAGACTTTATAACTGAAAGAATAGAAAGATATCATTTAACATCGTATATGTATAAGATAATACACCGCTTTCTATCAACGATAAACTACGTCTGTTGCACTTAATTGTCAAATTTCGTTTGACTCTGATCAAGACGATTTGCAGTGCAAAAGGAGGGTAGTTGAATAAATTTTACTACAGCCAAAAACTAAACTTTACTTGCGTTCAAATTTGTGAAAACGAAAACGGCGCGGCTAGTTTAAAGACCGAAAGAACGTTCTTAGACAAAAAAATTGGAAGACGAGGTTTTTTGAACTGAACTTGGCCAAAACTAACCGAAACGCTAATACCAATCTAAACTAGGCAATATGATTTAACATTAGCATGTTCCATTTGTAAAAAAAAACCATCACTTTATTGATCAGATCGAATGGAACATTAGTATTTTTTCGTTAGCGATAATTACAACCGATAAACATAATAGAACTTTTAAAAACAGATAAACAATCAACTTAATTTACAAAAAATGCTGTCATAATATTAGTTAGAACCTTTTAACATTAATTTATGCCATCAATCAGTTCTGTTGAAGTTATCTAGATCGATAATACACTTAATATTGTATGTTCAATGATTATTACCAGTAACAATAATATAATGACAACAAAACCTATTATTGCTATGATTCCTAATCAAAATATTGATATTTGATAAAGCGGAGCCTACTTTGATCGTTATCTTCATGTACAATATGTACATTCATGTTTTTATAAGTTGTTCTATGTTTAATAATCTTTGTTTGTCTTTTATTAAGATTTACCTGCTTATAGATAGGTAAAACGGGAGTGCCCTGGTTTCAAATATGAATAGAGAATACTTTCTGATAACAAATCGCTTTCTGATTTCAAATTGCAAAACTAAAAGACTTCTCTGGCCCTATTTTATCTATCATGGGAAAGTCTAATCCGTCCGTATAAGGTTCGTGAATATATCATACAATAGCTATTATACTGTATATAATTCAAAAATATAATTCATTGACATTGACTCTAATATTAACATCACGAGCTGTATTATTCATCCTGTATAAGTATGAGGCTCACACGCCGATGCCCGATCAATCAGCAACCAACGAGACGATCACATGGTTACATCTCCGTATACTATCTTCTATCATAATTAAAGGAGATAAAGAGACAAATTAGATTATCTTATCAAAGATAAGACAACTACTATTTATATGTATCCTGTGTCCTATAAATAATGGCTCGTAAGTCTTGCAAGTTAAAAAAAATCGCGATACCATTTTAAATTTTAAATTATGTTTGATTTTATATCTACTTACCTGAAAGAATTGAAAATATAATGTGTTTTCCGCCACCGCTGCATGGTGAATGGTAACTAGAGATAAGGAAGACTGAACCATCTTGAATATCAAAAAATGGCCGTGTTATGAACTGTTATTTACCCCTTTTAGTGGAACAGCTTTCAAGATATTTCTATGGGATCTCTCATCCTCGTTATCTCTACTATCCATCCACTACTGCATTTCCCACCACCAGTGAACTCATTACCACCAGCACCAGTTCAAAATTCATAGTAAAAAAACCAATAATAATGTAATGTAACCTCTCCAGAAAATCAAATCAAACAGACGTCAATCGCTGTCAAATCACAAACTAACTTTCCAGATCCAGTTATCAAACCAGTCCGTCTATCGATTGGCAATATACTTTAAAACTGAATCGATACTAATCAATTTGTTTACAAATTAGAACACCCACTGAGTTAGGCGTGTTACATGCACAACACTTTGATTAACATTTACATAAACGTTTGTCGCTGGCATTATATTAAACGTGTCTGAGCCGGATAAGAATAAAAAAGTTTTAATTCCTTTTTTGAAACCGAGACGAAGACAGAGTACGATAACGCGCGGGGCGTGCCTGACTAACTTTCATTACTCACAAGCAATAATAAATGATAAAACATTATTAATACGAAGATACCAGTCCATTTGATGGCTCACACATGCTAACCTACGTCGAAAAAAATAATTGTAATAATGAAAAACATTACGGTTTTGCTGGATTCCGCTCTTACCATCTGAAAATGAATTAAAATAAAAAAATATTAGCATAAATGTGTTAATAGAAAATACAGAATGTTACAAAAGGTACTAGAATAAGCGTCTAAGAGATGTAAAGCCTAAATCTACATAGGTGTTACACAGAGCAGAAAAGCGCAATAGATATTAAAAGCACACATTTACATTCTATAGATTATAAGCAACAAATTATAATCAGTTGCGATGATATCCTCCTGATAACTCATCACGTAATAATAACCAGAAGTTTATTGACCAGTTTGCCGGTTGATAAATTGAATAATAATTTATTTGGAAGCAGATAAGCAAGCGGTCTGATCGCACACCGCGATACTTCAATGCAAAGGTAAAGTTATGAGTAAAGTAACCTTCACACTGGAGTGTACCACTTAAATACATAGTGTAACATGTATAAAATATGATGAAATATACACGAAAGCAACCAGAGTGCAAGGAGTCGTGAACTCTGATTGCTGTCAATTTCTGCCAACGAATTTCAATCATTTATTCCACTTCATAGATATTGGGATTTTTATTAGTCCAGCCGTGGTCAAAGCTCTATTTTAAGACTCTTTCAATATTTTACTTTTTCTGTAAAGTCCATTAAATACTGTCGAGTTCTCTATAGCCATATCTTGACTAGAGATAAAATATCGACTTGTATTATACAATTCATTATCATGTGCAGAACGTCTGTTTTTGTTCATATTTTTGCTAGTTTACCTAATCTATAATTTATTAGATAGTTATGTTTAATTAAAGTCTAGTATTTGTCTAAAATGTACACCGCGTTTCTTGAAATTATTATAAAACGAAAAGTCTTAATACGTATTGCCGGAAAACGGTGACAATAATTTAAAACAAAGATGCTAATTAAACTTGCAACTGCACAATAACCATTGATTTAACTAACAACAAGGCGGTTGAATATCAACATGATCTATCTAGCGACAATCATGGCGCCGTTTACAACAAAGATCAATTAATACCAGACAAGGATAACAATACAGAAACAGGTAAATATGAGAGAGACAACCGTGAAGTTATCAATCACGCGCCCGCACAACATCTCGATGCCCGAAGCGATCAGACGATCGTACGCTTAATTATTTCTATTATGATATTTAAAATATAATGATTACCTGTATCAGTACTTGCATATTCCCATACTGGTGTTGTTATAACTCGTCTGTGCATCCAAAATTGAGTACCTACTTATATTTTACAGAACAATTAAACCATTTCATCACGGTTGTTTCATACAGATGATTGAAATTAATCAATTATTAATCGATATTTAAGAGTCCTTGAAAACTAACATTCTTATTTTTGTTTTGGTACTAGCTATAGGAAGACACAGAATCTCTTCTATAACAATCAGATTCTATACTGTTTAATATTTTAAAGAAGATCAACATATTCGCGTAATTTACGTTAATAAGTAAAATATTATCAACACGGATGTTTTCGTATTCGAGTAGAGATTAAAAGCTCCACGTATTACTTTCCCTTCACTAATGTCTAGGCTTCATTAATAGCTCATAGTTCCAGTCCAAGCCCCAACCTCGTCCATCATACAAGATCTTATCACCGCATCACCGATCTTCACAATATAAAATCGTTTATACCACCAATGAGTGATATTACCCTGCATCTGATTTTTATCGAAATCCACAGTAACCTGATCCCAGTTTACAAGCTAATTGTTCGGACAAAGATGTCTAGTAAGATTTGTGTTGTGTATCATTTCAATCGAATATCGTGAATGGAGCATTTGGAGTAGTGATAAATGGCAACGAATATCAATCGTTACAAAGGATTAATCAAAATAATGTTAGAGTTGAGGTTATAATAAGATATCGAGCTGTAGCGGAAGCGTCTTATAAAATTTGACCTTTTTTTCCTTTTTAATATCTTTTTCCTTCGATTCGTATATTGTTGATCGAAGTCTTTCTCTTTGTGTTCCTTCTTCAAATTCCATCGGAACCTTAGGTACACCGGGATTTAAGGGAAACCTTGATATGTTTTTTTTCTTCTTCTGACTGTATCCTCGTGTTCTGACTACCATAAATATTATTCTTATTATTTAGGGTTTGTAACTTGTGAGATTTTCTGACTTTTTATTTGTACCGGAGATTCTTCGTCGGAAATCTTGATTTTCCTTGTAGCAAGATTGGAACTAATTTGTTGAATACATATTAGGTTTTTTTAGAAATTTCAATAAAGATATCATTGTCATCAGACGCTACTGATGACAACATTGTACAAAAGTAACTTTACTTTACTATGTGCCAAGTAGATATATTAGACTTACAGAAAGGATGTCACTTATGTTACAAACACCTTCGATACGTTTGTAAAAACGCTACGCATATGTATGTAAACATACCCTGGACATTAAGAGATATTTGTGAGAAATGTAATCTTACCTCGAGTGCTCATGAAGTGGAATAGGTCGTCCAGAAACTCCTTCCTCTCCGGCTCATCGCTGAGCTCGTACAACTGGAACAAAATGGAAAAAATTAATAAAATGTCAAGTACCTACCTATTCTGTTCAGATTTTTAATTTTCATGCAACGTCATTCGTTCTGTCCTTAAATAATACTTTTTGATATTGTGTTCTAATATTGCTATTTGTTATAAGTAGGTTTTTTTCAAACCATCTATTCAGAGTACGCTCTGAAAGCTCTCAAGATGCGCAAATGATTAGGTATGGACTAAGTTGACAAAATAATAAAGTGATATTTACAAAACCTCTGGGATTTAGTAAATAAATTTCACACTATGTTCCAAGATTGCACCTTACATTCAAACACACAAACTTTTACTCTCAATAATATAAGTATCGAAAATGCCGTCCCGCATTCCCTATAGAAATAATTAAAACATGTCTTTCGAACGTCATAACGTATTAATACGAGTAGTAATGGCGTATGCTAAACGTTACATTAGCAATAATGAAGGTATTAATATTCTTAGGAAGTGATGTTCAGCGATGCGCGAGCGCATGTCCCACGTGCGACGCCCGCATGACGGAACAAAAACATAGGAATTGCATTACACCTTTCTGACTTCCCATACATTAAATGTGCATAAGTTTAATTGGATATTATCGCGGTAGAATTCAATGTTCTATATAGTACTACGGCATACTCAACTTGAATAATTTACTCGGTGTATGTATATTGGTATTTGTGTAAGTTCCATATAACTGTGTCTGAACTGGCCATCATATTTTGATAAATAAGGTATCAATAGAAGTATTTTATCGCATGCGGGTAGGTTACGTTTTACAGAGTTAGTACCTATAAAGATTGAGTGGCTATCAGTGATTGTGGTAATAGTTTACCGGGCAAGGCAGATTTCAGAAGGCCTTCCAGCCACGGCTTAAGTGAATGACTATTTTCGCTAACTGATAACGGATTTTGGGGTGACAAATCCCATACACATAAATATAACTAACTACCTTAACAGTGGACAATTAAAACCAAGTCAAAGCTAGTAGTACTCACACACAGTAATGACCTAGGATTTAAAATAGAGTTTCGCAAAGATACGAAAGATGATTATCGATAATACTACTGAAATAACGCTAAACATTTAATAATACAACCAACCCAACAACCCCATATTAAGGTATCGATAAGACTTATTATTTAACATATTACAGCCTGAACGTAGCCCTGATAATCGACGATATCCGCTGTTTAAGCAAAACAGCAATTTAAATGCATTCTGATAATTTTGCCGTATCAGTACTTGGTAATGAAGATAAAATGTACACTTTTGATTGGCCCGAAGCGAGTTGAGCTCTTGAATACTAACCAATCAACTGGCTTTAGGTATTCCTTACAGCAATTACTATGAAAATTTCCACTAAACTTACATAGAACGTTTCTGTAAGAAATTAGACTACAATTCAATTAGCGCGAGTTCCGTTATTGGTCTACAATTTAATTTGAATTTAAAATTTGAAGTTAGAATTGAAGAGTGACATAACTAGCAATGAAGCAATTTAGAGTTAAGTGAATAAATAAGGATGGTAAATGTATCGATATTTGAGATATCGATGATTTAGACCTTCACACCTATCGCAAATGACTTGTTTGCGAGAATTACATATTTATCTAATCTCAATAATTTTATATTTAAGTAGATAAAATTTGTGCAATGTGTAAATGTAACATCACAGATTTTACAGATATAAATTTGTGTCAGATGCGTTTTTCTACACATCTGTCATCCATTTTAAAGGCCCAATCAGACGCAGTCTTAATCAATAGCTACAAGAAACAGTATTTTGCAGTCAAATGAACAACATGCATATAGTGGATATTGCATTGGGGTCATACCGATGATGACGATAAACACAATCAAAATATACCAATGACTCACGAGCATGACCTTCCGCGGCAACGCAAAAGCTTAATACTGACATCATACACAAATAAAAGAAAAACCCCGTTAAATAATCACACTAAGTCCGTTTACACACTGGGGCAAGTGTCCCAAAGCTGTGAAACACACGGCGCCGGCAACAGCGATCAAACAGCGGTATTTGCATTGGCCGAGCAATTACATCGACGCACTTAAAGCCACATAGAACTGGGCCGTGGTGAGACAACGAAACGCCATTTGACACTTCCTGTTTCCGTCTAATACCTTTGTGTGTTCATTAGACTAGAAATGTTGTGCAAAAATAGGTGTTTTATGTACGTGAGTGCCCGCATTTACGTTACCAACAGATGTTGGAAAAGCACTCTGTTTTGTAAATCTAGTATTTCATCCATGGCGATGTAATAAAATAAATATAAAATGACAGCAGTTTTGACTTAAGCACAGTATCCACATCTTTAGATAATTTATGATTTAAAGACAAGTCAATAGATCAATTTCAACTTTATTGTCATCCTCATAGTCATGTATCTATTTAGGAATAGAATTGAAACTGATGAACTTTTTCGTTTAAAACTTCTGTCCATTCGAAATTCGTGTACAACACTAGCAAAAAAGAACGTATCAACCAAATGCCGTGTGGTCAACTGTGTCCCATAACCAACTAAAACAAATGAGGTCGGTTGATCGTTCATAAATGGAACGTGCTTTTTTAGTCTGTGTGTGCTATCTGGCGCTAATCGAAAACGTTCTGGGTGATTAATCGCGGGGGGCGAGTCTGAGTCGACAGTGACGATCGAGAAGATTGATGTGCGAGGCGATCGCCTGTTGCCGCTATTAAGAGTCAAGCCCTCTCGCAAACGTTCATGATCGTCTATTGACGCCGATTGACGTCACTACACATGGATCAGTGTTGCCTCTAAGAATGATGTCTGCACCAAATAATCTAAATCTAATGCAATTTATTACTTACTGGTCCTATGGACTAGTCCGTCTGTCGATCAGAATAGTTCTTTGAATCATCAGCTCTTGATTATCTTTATTTAAAACGTAAAATGGACACTCTGTTGCTATGATTCTCATCATCACCAATGCTCTCAGATATCACTTATACAACTATTATACATCATGTAAATTCGTTTCCTAATTGCGTCAGTCATTCACACGAAATCACATTATGCATTCCAATTACAGCAAAATATCGACAATGTTATAAGGTAAACGTCCACTCGAGTTGTTCATGACAAATCTTTGCAATGGCGGGAATATTATCATAACAGGGTCTCGGCTATTGTCGCCCACAAAACGTCATATTTGAATCACAAAACTGACTGATAATCTCCGTAATCTCTATTGTGAGCCCCCAATTATGAACTCTCCCCTTCCGCTTGAATAAATAAATAAATATTTTGAAAACATCATCAGTGTACCGTGGTACGAAAAAACATATCTGTATACAATTTTGTCATATTTGGTTAAGCCTATTGTGAAGTGGTCTGATGAATACCGGAATAGCTGGAATATAAAATGATGTCACAAAACTTGCGACATCAGATTTGTATAAAAAAATTATTATTATAGTACAAATAGCAATAACAAGTCCGGGTTACTTCCAGGACGTTAATTCTTAACAAATAAAAAGCAATATTGGTATTATCATATTTAGAGATAACATAAAACAAAACAAAAAGCCCTTCAGCAGTCAATTTCACTAATAGCAAATCTGATTCACACATTTCACGTCTTTTAATTTCATCAGACCATCTAACTTTAAACCTTTGAGTTAACCCTTACCTACGTTTTATTTACGCAACTATTTATCTTACTCATTATCATTGCATTAAATTCTAATTCAACTTCAATTTGGCTGTTTTCCTCAGAGCTATCGCCTACTTGCGTAAATTTTAAGCAAACATTTTTAATATCAAAAATTTATAACTGTATAACGTGATATTATGAAATTGTACTACAATTTCTTTGGTTTCAATCAATTCAGCCTATGGCAGTTCACTGCTGGACATAGTATTAGGCCTCTTCCAAATTTCACCACAGTATTTGGTCCTGCCTTCCGCATCAAGTCAGTCCCTGCGACCTTTTCAGGTCGTCGCGTCGTCGGTCCATCCGGCGGGGCTCGTCCAACCCTAACTCTTTGGTGTTTAATATAATAATTAAGTTATGCAAAAACGTCTACCCACGTTCTATTCAAAAAGACAACCGTTACCCTGACCAGGTTACTACTATTCATATTCGACATCGATTGAATTATCACTCACTATCGTTACAATAACATCGCATTATATAGTTGCGCTAGCGCATAAAGTCGCATATTTACGACCGATTTACAACAAGCAGCGATGGCTAGTTGCTTGTACGAGAACCGTAGCCTCATTCATACTATTTTATCGATGTAACCTTTAACTCAAGGTGGCTTTAAATCAATACAATAATGTATCTAATCTGAGTGCATCATTTTAATAATAGACTATAGAAAAGTATCGGCTTTTGTACACTTATTATTTCAAAGTCATTATTTAGGTAGACACAGGGGCATTTTAAAGGATCATGTTTGAGCAGACTTATGTCGCAAGTCATCGTAAAGTCCAATCCGTTAGCTTTAAATCGCGAGGTAAAAACCCTGTAGGATTTGTAAATACATAATGCTGTTGATCATATTTTCGAACTCATCAATGATCGTACGAATATTTGTAAATAAGATTTTATAACACAAGAAGCCGACGACGAAGTTATTAAAAGAAATCTGTCTTTTAGATTTTATGTTATTGTTGCGTCGTCGCTGGCGATAGAAATAATATCTACTGAAAATGGGGACATAAGTATAAGTAGTGTTCGTAACGTTAAGATGAATCGGATATTGTATATCAATAGTGACAATAAATAGGACAAGGTGTTGATGACGTTACGCCTGTATTAGATACATTCTATTTTGACACACGTAGGCGATCATTCTGATAGACCATTGTATTCGCCAAGATAGATCTGTTAAAGATTTTTATAACTTAAAAGACCTCCATAACACGTTTAATTCATATTGCCAATTGTACATGATTGTTAACAATTAAACTATAAATTATTCGTTATTATTTCTGCTCTGATACATACATAGTATGCTACACATGTTAGTAGTACTGAAACTAAACTTAACTGCAAATGGTGCACCTGTTAAATGATGGACCAGGTCTTGGGACAAAGAAGGAACCTCAAAACAAGTCTGTGCCAACTACCAACCCTTGTGGCGAATACAGCAATAGTATAGTCAATGACACTCCTAAAACGAAATGTGGAGAAGCCTTCTTCCAGTAGCGGACTGTTATATACTTATTTAATTTGTTAACAAACGGTTACAATTCTTATAGATTTTGTTTAGTAATATATCATGATTTTTAATTCGTAGCTTATTCATTTTATCAACCTTTATAGAACTGAAGACTTAACTGTACAACACGACAACTGTCAAAATGCAGTACGGACAACAAAACAAACCACGATATTTTCACACTTTACTTTGACTCAAACACAAAATCTAGTTCCATATCAGTTCCGTTTCGTAACATCTGATTCATGGACATACAATCTCGTGGAATACAATTTACATTTGAAGGCGTTGACGTCGCCGCACACACTAAATAATAGACATCCAATACTCAATTGGTACATTGAAGTGAGCCAGTCTTGCCGCGAGACAATTTCAAATTGCTTGCAATAATTCAGTCGTAATAATATTTAAGAAGGATGCGTTTATAAATAAAGCCTGTGGTGGGTATCTAATAGCACCACCGTTTATGGTAATCTAAGAGATTTACGCTTATTGGTTTTGATGTTTTACAGAAGAAATTATGGAATAAATTCAGAGTTTGCATGCAAAATGATGTCAGTTAAGACTGTTTTAGCATGTAGCAATTTTACGCCTATGTTCTGATGTTATATCACAGTTCGCTTTGATTTTATTGCTAAAAGGCGCCAGTTACAATCTCCGCCTGAATTTTTGTTTTCTTATATTCATGATTCCTATGAGAATAACGAGGTTTAATTTTTTATAAAATTGGTGTGTCGTGTAAGAACCACAATCATGGAATCAGATTTGTACATTTATGAAGTTGGTATGTCTGTACCCTGTATCTTTTTTGATTAGATTTGAGATGTAGTTTGTAATTATGCTTACAAAATGGTATTCAATACACAAAACTAAGTGCAACAATGTTTTGTCTGCAATCTAAGGCAATAAAACTCACATACTGCTGTCGTGTATTTAAAAATATGCATTACTTTGTGCTATAGTCTATGATAAAGCGACCTATATACCGATCGATGCCACTGCCTCCGATGGTGTAATTATGATCGTTTTCCGTTTGTAATATACTGTATTGATAAGTGCGAAATGGTTAAGATAACAGGGTTTTTCATTGTTGTAAATGTTCTGACTGTAAGCGGCAAAGAAATTGTAAATACCATATAATAAGAACAGTTTACAATGTTTTTCTTACGATAGACACTGATTGGTGTGAGTAGTCGGCTATAAATGATGAACACCTCATGTCTGACAGAGGCACCTGAAGTAGTTCCAAAATTAAAGTCGACCTCTAAGCTTGAGAGTAACAATATTGCAAAGGAAAGGAACTTTTAAGTAAGAAGATCTTGTTAAGAAGCAGTAAAAGCTTCACTGAAAACAGCGAATAATTAAGATGGACAAGAGAGAGTCTTGCAGGTGTGTCCATTGTGATACTGTGTAACACAGTTTTAACCGGAGTTGTAATGAGGTAAACAAACGTTGTACGTTACAGATGAACGGAGTAAGTCATAAGAAGTAGCGGGACGTTTGCGCTACCGCTGATAGAAATTTTAATAGATCGATTGGTCATATAAATCAGCACTTCATAGAACTATGATTCTTTTTTATGCTATAAGTTACACAGTTTGGTTCTTATTTCATTTTGTATACAATTAAAATATTATGTTAAGCACGTAGACTCTCATTTGGAAATATAGTCGTAGTTGGACGTGGCAAGCGGAGAGAGACGATGTAGAAAGGGGGACCTGGGGTCCTAAACGGGACTTAGAATGCAACTGGAATTAGTGCAACCCCACTGCGTATAGTGGTCATTAACAGTTACTAAAAATGTAAAGTGGAAATCGTTATAATCCATAAATCGCTATCGTCTATGACTTAGACACTTGATGCATTATATGTAAAACATGAAGTAACGGAGAGGGCGTTGTCCGCAGAACAATGCCTCAATTGATACACGATGTCTAGTGTCGAAATCAAAGTGTTACTACTAGTCTTAGTTAATGGACGACTACTGCTATTCACTCATATAACGGGGTTTTAACCATATCGTTTATGTTGAAACAAACTTTTCTAAAAGACTGCACCGTTGATAAAGTTTGGGAATAGAAATACATATTTCATTGCTGTCTATCGTGATAGGGTTAGTAAAAATCTCAAAGTCGTAGGATCTCTTGCCCAAGATACAACTTAACCCTTGCGTTGGGACTGCATATACTACAATCTATTTTAGAGCAGCGATTTTTTTTCATACGAGTGATATACCATTCTGCATTAAAATGACCCACAGTGTGATAAGTTCTTCGGGACCCTTTTCACTGCAATTTGTTTGTACTGGCTAAAGGACATGACGATAAGGCGGAAAACTGGAAACAAACCCCGTACGAAGCGACTTTAGGGCGGCTTGAGAATTTTTAACAGCACGTAGCCATCTACCCCAAGTCATTTTGATACTGCTATAAGCTAAAACTTATTACTTGGGACAAAATAGGACCAGTGAAATGTACCTACATACTCGTAATATGTCTCTGCTTCTACGTATCTTGGTATACAATCAAGAGTTTCATATCCATGTTTATCTTTGGCGACATATGTAGACAAAACTAGTAGAACATTTCACACTGTTTAAAATTAAGATTTGATATCGAGCAGTACCTCCAATCTTCCATAATGAATTAACATCAATCGGTGTTGCTTTGATACCGGCTCCGGAGAGCACGCTAAGTGATTCCCATCCTCAATGTTTACTCATAAATTACTGCTCATTTGAGCGTCCACCACTTGCTCAGATTGATAGGTTACGTTGCCCACACATGTGTAATTGTAATTACAGTTGAATACGTAACTCTTACTAGAGCCACAAATTAGATTTCACAGGCAAGAGGTCAAAGATTTTCATAGTAGTTTTAGATTATAGATTAGATACAGGCTTGTTTGCGGGTGCGTAGCAATGGCTAGGTGTAAAAAAAATCCATGAAATTTCTATCTGTAGGTACTATTTGTGCAAGAGCGCTGTATTTTGATTCGGGAAATCATTTGCGCGGTTTGATATGACTATCAGTTTTAGGTGACCGATTTTTTACAGTTGTTTATCTTTATATTTTCATATTTGAAGCTACTACCACAATTTGACTACCGCCGGGCGATTTGACTATCGGAAGGCTGTCAGATGATGTAAAATGTAACGTGTGGAAACTACTGTCCATAACGAAACTTTAACTAATAATTTAATGATACTTTATATTACGAAGTTTCAGATAAAATAGAAACGCTTTCATAAGAGGTTTTCCTTTCAGGTTGTGTTTCAAAAGAACATCTTTATACTGAGCAATTGGAGCAAATTGCTTTTTATTTCATTTTAGTGTTGAAATAGCACAGAGACGATCTTTAGAATTTTCACACTATGTGGAGACCGTCAATTTATCGGTCAAATTGATTTGAAAGAGAAATACTTATCTGAAAACATTTCAAAATAAATCTAAACTATTTTTAGGTAACGTTCGTGAAATGTTTTTTACGTAACGAGCTTTTATTTTGTAATGGACTTAGACTACTGGACTTAGACTTAGAATACTGGGATTTTAACACCCCAATTATTTGGACTATGATATGCTTTTAGCTTTTCGAGAGAACGAATTTTCTGAAATACATACCCATACCCGCATATAGTGACGGCCTAAAAAAGATCGCAGTGAGGTTCACTTAATGCAGGAGGCGCAACCGTGTGCTATGTCGTAAATTTGGAGAGGTCTACGTCAGGTAGTGGACTGATATAAGTTTATATTTGATTGACCTAGCTAAAAAAATACTTTAAAATATATGAAAATAAACAATTTAGATTTCATCCCTGATAAATATAATAAATTCACATATAATAATGTAAATAATAACCATGCAATATGTTGCATACAGTTTTTACTCCACACCACATAAAACCCAGTTCACACTCGACCGGACCAGTTATAACCGCTTCTAACCGGCTGTCACTTAATCCTGCTCGGATAATTGCGGCCCGCAATACACGGTACACAGCTTTGAAGCCTGGCGGATTAATTTTCCCCGTTCTAGTTCCTGCCACCCGCCTCGATGGTATTATTACAGATTGATTAGTTTGGAAATCTGACTTGCTCAAAGAAAATGACGTCATAGTTGTTTCGCGATTTAGATAAGAGTATCACGGGCTATCAAATTAGATGATACATTTTTAAGTACCCTCGAATTTGCTTTTGAAAGTAAAAAAATTCTGAATGTTAGAAATTATTGAAACCATTGTAAATTTGCCTTGTAAAAGTGTAGGTCACAATATGATTTGAACAAGTTTCTTCTAAGTGAGTGTTTACCATCCCATCTAATGTAGTCAAATATCTATTATGCACAAAACCTGCTGATCAGTGTCGGCAATCTGGCTGCAATATAATTTATAGAAAGGTCAGATTGACATGTAAATTCAATGGCAATTAGATGGACATGTTCAAGATAGAGGACCTCCAAATGCTATTCAAATTTCCGACTTTCAAAAACCGCAACTTTCATTGCCTCCAACATTAAGCTTCAACTTCAACATTAAGCTTGAACTTTTCTTCACATTTTAACAATTCATTACTACCGCATACAAATAAACTTTGGGCCACGTCAATCTAATTCGCCACAGTAGCGAAACCAATTCACACCCCTGTTCATATGAGCGCACAGTATAAACGGGCGAACACCTAACGTATTTATCTCCGAGCAATCATCTCCCCTATCATAGCGGGCAATATGCGGAACCCCAAATTGTTCATCTAATTGGAGATCAAAGAGAGGGCGTGTAATCGCGTACCTAATACCCAAAGCACGCTTGCTGTATAGATGCTTACTAAGATGTAGTGTTGATGGAAGTGTCTCTGTTTGGTACGCAA
Organism: Miltochrista miniata; assembly: GCA_933228765.1. Classification (NCBI taxonomy): domain Eukaryota; kingdom Metazoa; phylum Arthropoda; class Insecta; order Lepidoptera; family Erebidae; genus Miltochrista; species Miltochrista miniata. Next base: position 11,654,050 of record OW121765.1, read on the forward strand.
TGAATCTATATATAAATATGTTTACACATGTGATACACAATTGGAGTAAGGTTTACTATTGGTTTTTCTAAAAAGGTTTCAACAAAGCGCAGGATCGTGTATTGAGGAGTAATTTGGGAGAAGCCTACATCCAGCAGTGAACTGTCACAGGCTGATTTGAGTGATTAATTGACTGATGTGTATGTTATTAACTAGCTAAGTAATAAATATTTATTAAATTCTTAACCTGACCTTCCATTAGAGATAAATGTAATATACTTCTTTCTATCACTTAAGAGCTACACATTTCTCCTCGCGTACGCTTAGGTTGTGGAATGATCTCCCTGCTTCGGTTTTCCCAAACGCCTACAGTATGGGGTTCTTCAAAAGGGGACTTAGAAGGTTTTTAAAGGGTCGGCAGCGCGATTGTGGCGCCTCTGGTGTTGCATACGTCCATAGGCTGCGGTGACCACCGGTACATCTGGTGGGGCCGTATGCTTGTCTGGGCTTAGTAAATATTTGTATGTACTGGGGATCCGCCAAGATCTTGGAAATCTAATCCAACCACATCTATACAGTATAGTGCGCCTGTTGTGCTGACCAAAGAGCAAAGCTAACAATCCCGAAAATAATAAGTGTGCAACAGCACAAATCTTTGGCACATCGTATGCCAATTCCAGCACGCAATATATCTTCGTGAATATGCGTTGATGACCAAGCGGGTGCTTATTGTTTTTGTGAATAACGCGATTACTTAGCCAGAATAATTGACGGTCTATGGACATAAGGCTTAAATTATTACATAGTATTTATGTAGACAATGTTGTATGTATTCGCCATGAAGCTACGAAGATTAATGTGAATAATTGACTTAGTAACGATGCCTATGGAAAATTTTGTGAGGAAGGCTGGCAGCAATAATAAAAGAAGCTTTAAAAGCGAAGTCAAAATTATTACTTATATTAGTTTTGAGTGAGCATTTGTTAATCATTTACATATCAATCTAATCTATTGCAGTCCGCTGCTGAATGAAGGCCTCCCATAATATATTTTCTCCCTCTTCATCATGACCGACTAACCACGTAGGTACACTACAACTGGTAAACTGGTAAGTAATGATACCTTAGGCTTCAAAGGTCTCTGCAGCTTATCGCATACTAATAATTTACATAAGTAGCTTTAAAATAATATTAAAGAACCGAAAAAAATATTCCCATCACCAGGTCTCACCAAACTTCCTGTTCCCTCTGAAGTTGAAGCGCACTCAAAGTCATAGCTGTGGTCATAGCAACACAAAGAAAATGACTGTGACCCAAGCATCAGTGCATTTACTACTATAATAAATATCGGGTTGCTGACAGAAGAGTAAGGTATGTAAAGTATTCTCTTGGATATCGTCATTCCACCGCCACTATTTAAGGTAAATGTAGGATATCGTGGAAATAAATGGTGCAATCGTGCACTGCCAACTTCAGGGCACTCTAGAAGTTTGGTGACATCTATACATTCATGCAATATGAAATAAAATCAACCCATCGTCGTTTTACCCTTAGAAGACTATAAAACTATTTAAACATAGATTTATAAGTTAACTCACCATCTGCAACAAAAGCAAAGAAATGTATTGTTAATAATTTGTTTTTATTAAGAGATTCAGTGAAAAAAAAATTGGTATAGTAATTTCGCAAGTGAAATAAATAATTGTTTTTCTAGTGAAATGAAAAGTGTAAAATATTTATTTGTCAATTTCAGCTGAATAATCAAAATCGGTTCGTACTTTTATTAGTAATACTAAAAGGTATATCACATCGTTACAAATATAACGGATAAGACAACACAAATCGAACGTAGTGCATAACACACACATAGGCATGTCTATACAAATTTCATCCTTTTCAGATAATTTTCTTCAATTTATATTTGCATGTGTAGGGAAACGCAGTAAGCGCGCCGCGGTCAACGCGTGTCGGAGACATTAGCGCGCACTCGTGACGCGCACACTTGCGCCCGCGCAGCCATTGATATCTTACATTGTAAGGTCTGCAGCATACTAAACATGGGAAACGTATTCAAACTATTTTGATATGCGTTGATGGTTGGAAAAATTGTGGATAAGCCGTATATTCATGGTAAAATACATGGGAAATCTACTAGGTCTCTTATTTTTTGTAGGTAAACCTCTAAGCGGTTATTAATTATAGAGATGTTTTGGAACAGTTCAACAAGAAAGCGATGTTGAACAATATTTGTAAGACATAAATTTCGCAAATGTATAAAAGAAAAATGTGCAGCAATATCGAGATCTGAATTTACACATCGTGCTTTCCACGAGAAGCAATGGAAAAGCAACTTTGTATTATTTTGTGAGAATGTGTGATAATGTTTGCTTTCATAATAAGCGCTAATAATGAAATCAATAAACTTTAGTGACTCCAACAATTCTAATTCAATTAATCAATAAAAAAATCTGTGACTAAAGATTCTCAAACCTTACACACGTGCACATTAAATCAAAATGTGTTAAATTCTAGACAACATTAACACATAGACATAAAGATCGCATGTTAACGCGGTCACAAACCAAAGATTTCCACCGTATAAGGTGGTTAATGAACACACCACATAGAAACATATAGCTCGTTCGCTCTAAGTTTGCCGCTGGCATAGAGGCTAGTGTAGAGGCGTAGTATGGGAGGCGACCGGCAAATATGAGCGAACGGGCTATACGTTTATTGGTCTTGCGAATGGAGTCCAGTATATTTGCAGGTGTACTGTACGGTCACACAAGTGGAGGGTCAATGCTCTCGGTGTGCTAGTGTGAGTACTTAGTATTGCCAGCACTGTCAGTAGTACATCTTACGGTTTTATTGTACTTTACTAAGTTCGTAATGTAAAATATCTATTTATTTTTTGTTGTCCATTGTTTTGAATGAATTTCATAGTATAATTACAATGTAAAACAAAATTGTAGCATTTTATAATTATAGTATTACTTTTGAAGTTTTGATCACTATTTACGTTTGATAAAAATGGCAGTTAGTATAGAAATAGCAAAACTGATATGCACTAACTACTAAAAATTTAACATAATAATTCATATCATTGAAATTAACTAAAAGTATATATAAATAGTCGAAAATCCCTCACAATAGGGACGCTTTAAAATTCAGCCTCCTTATAAAGATTAATACAAAATATTTTGAACATATTTTTCAAACCATTTTCTAACATTTAGGTACCTAAATATCTCCTAATAAAAACTGTGACAGCCCTGAATGAGGATGCAATTCACACACTTACACATTAATATGGGAAATAGTGTAGTTGTACCCACACACGCAAAGGGCGAGGGGATGACCACAGCACTGCATCAGCGACGACATGCTAATTTCTTACAAAGCCCAACAATCGTTTGCTGGATATACAAATAAGCACAAGTGACACCCGGCTTTGAGCATATTTGCAATACCTTTGTTGTTGACATACACATGCTTTCAAATATAATGACTCTTCATTTCAAATTCAAGAAGGAAAGAACGTGTGATCTTACATTTCTGTAATATGATTTTGTGAAAATCCTAAATGTATGCTATGCCGGACTCGGACCTACATACTAAAACCACACGTTCCTGACAGCCTACGGTTGGGAGCCCCGGGTAAGCCCGCAGAAGGATGACCCTCTGATTCCTAACAGTTCAAGTACTGTCACAGCATCATTTTCAGGTAGATTAAAAAGCCTCCTAAAGACAAAATACGTTATAATTTGGATGATTTCAGGGAAGAATAGATTTGATTGTATCTGAACTGAGTAAACAAAATCAAAACATACAAAATATCTATTTATAGAATAGTTTCCCTCTCGAAATGACATCATTATCCAAAAATGTTATTTATATCAATAAAAACCAAGTGTTATAAGAAGTTAAATAAATAAGGATAAAGAAGGGTTTTAATCCGATCATTAAGATGCGTTGTCGTTATAAAATCATTCGTTAAACGCATTAACCGGTAGTAAAAAAAAATAAGATGTATCATAAAATCTAATCTTAAAAGTTTGACAACCCTAGGTATTGTCCAAATAATGTAATGTTTCGGTTGCAAGTACTATCAATTTTTGTTTATGGAGTACTAGCTGATGCCCGCACCTGTTCCCGCGTAAAATTAATTCCCGCTTCCCGTAGGAATTTATTCCCGGGATAAAAAGTAGCCAATGTGTTATTGTAGACTATAATGTATCCCTGTATCAAATATCAGCCAGATCCGTTCAACTTCGAGCGTGAAAGAGTAACAAACATACACACTCACACACTTCGCATTGATAATATTAGTAAGATTTTCTAGAAAAGATTGACTAATTTCAGAGGAAGTACACCGCTTCGTTGACAGGGTTTCATAGCATTGAGTACCTACATGCATACATCAATCGCGTGCAAGTATAAAACAACTTTGACCAGGAGAATGTGGGCTAATTTAGACAACCCTTTGGCTGCCTGTACCAGTGAGCTGTAACCCATATGCATATAACCTCCAGTAAGGAGGTGACACCAGTTGTTCAAGGGATCAAACTAGTCTTCCCTCTAAGTACCTTGGCTTGTGGTTATGACCAAGTAACTGAATTGGAGCCAAAATTAACTAATATAAGAAAGTAACACAGGCTCTGTTTGTGCAACAATCTTTAAACACGTTGATACCGACAAAATAAAGCCTAATGACACGGCTATTAAATGCCTCATAAATAATCCAAATTTATATCAAAACGTTTTTTTAATCCGCCCGCTTCTAGTTATTAATTTCGTATCGTTTTATATTAAAACTAAGTATAACTTCCTCATAAAAAGGTCCCTTAAACAGGTCTACGGTTTTATTAAGCAATTTAATATTCATATAAATCTTACCTTTCACATCTAACATTATTTTAATACAACTAATTTCGGTAGGTAATTTAAATTTTATCTAAATGTATCTACAAGAAATTTGAAAATTTCATCCTTTAATAGTCTAGTAAAAAATAATTATGGCAAACTTAGGACTGACATTACAGAATATCCGATGATATTTGGTATTATAATTCAATCAATTACTTTAATAATATTGAATCACTTCAATCAAAACAATTAATTATATTCTCATTTGTATTTATCGTTAAATTATGTGTCTAATCTAATGAGTAATTAGTGTATTATTTTAATTGGTAACTAACTACAATAAATTATACATTTAGTAAACAAACCATTTCCATTGCCATTATTTTGGTTCTATTATTTTATTTAATGGCTAATAACTTATGGTTGTTATCAATAAACAAAACTAATGAAAATTTAATAATAAAAGCAAATCTATTACAAAGAATATTATCTCAAATTAATTATATAAAATGAGCACTGACAAATTATTTCAAACTAAACAATAAATGTTGTAAAAGTTTTTTTACACTCTGACTGTACACTAATGCTATTGAAAAGCATCTCTTATTACATCTTCATAAGAACTATTTTGGTTGAGCCGGGATCTTACCACGGTCAACATCAGGTGATCAACATACACCATGATATCAATTTAAGAAGTTTAAACTAGTGTGTAATATAAATCTAAGTAGGTAGTTATACAAGATTTAAATATAGCAGGTTCACTGTAGTGTTGAATGTTAATTAATCAATTATTAACTATTTCAGAAAAGTGTTAAATTTCATACCTTGTTTATATAAATATTCAACAAGGTGCTTTTTAGACATACCTAACAATCGGATTAATTTTTGTTGCTTAATTAGATATTACAAATTATAATGTGAATGGGATTTATTTATTCATTTACTAACAGGAAAATACATAATTTTTATGTTGAGAAATTAAAATTATAGGAATGTAAAATACTTAGATTAAAATGTTGAAGGATTCATCCCCATTGAAGTCAACTGCTCAAAATTCTAAACGGGTGGTAAATTACCAGTTCCAATCAATAAAATATTGTTAATTAATTAATTAATTCCCATTAATGTTGTTTTATGTTGTCTTAATCCATTACAAGTACAAGTTTCTTAAAGTATCGCGCTTAACTCGCTGAACCGATTTTGATTAACAGATAAATTTATCAAAATATCTTATAACTTAAACTAATAACAAAATTAAAACACTTACCCTCTTTTTGTCTGCCGCAGAATAGGACATTCTGCCTCTACGACCTCGAGTTCCAGGTCTAGGGCGAGTAGTACTACTAGGGGATTCTGTAGCACGTGAGGTCGATGGCATTGATAAATCCATGAGTTCCATCTTGAAAGTCTGATTTTAATTCAACACACAACACCTTAATTTCTCGTAGACGAAAAGTTCGAGTCTAAATTTTCAGGCACCGATGTACTTTATCAAAAGTCCGATAAAAATAGTTCTACACGCAGTACCTAAGTCAAACTTAGACGAAAAGTTCAAGTCTAAATGCACCGATGTACATTATTTAAAGTTCAATAACTATTCTAACACACAGTACCTAATTCAATCTTAGACGAAAAAGTCCAAGTCGAAGTTAGGTACTGCTGTAAATAATTCAGCACAATCGAGAACTCGATAAGTAAACACGGGAACGATTTAGGAGGGAGAACCCGAACGTCCGACCGATGTCACCAGTCGATATCAACTAAATCAGAATTCGGACACAACTAAGAAGTGCAATATTAGAAACTTTTATAACAATGACAATAATAGCTAGACGTCTGAGGGACGGGGTGTGAGGGAGACGGCAGTAGATATCAAGCGTATCAAACAATACCGCTCCACCCCCAACGGAACCGGCGCCGGCGCAGGGGTTGCCCATCTCCTTGAAGACAATCACAATGCGAATTTAAATATCTACCTGCCTACCATTTATTAACAAAGTACCCACCAATTTTACAAGCGATTATAGCCTCTATTCTGTAGTAAGAAAATGCATATTTGCTCACAGATAAACTAAAGACAGGCTTTTTCAATATTGTAAGTACTTTACACAGTACACTGAAAAGTAACCAATAAACCACAGACTTTTGAAATGATTTTCAAAATGTCTCAAGATTGTATGAAAATTATGAAAAAATGACACAAGTATTACTACCAGTAAGCATATTTCGCATTGGGTATGAGAACATGTGGTTATTTAACCCTTCAGAGCTAACCTCGTTTTCAATTAAACATGTGCAAAATAAAAACAAACAATATTTAAAAATCTCTTATAATAAGTATAGGTAACGTGGACGACACAAATACCTATACCTACAATTTAAAATTACCTAGTAGGTAGTTACGTGAATCGTAAGCGAAATAACTCATAAAAGTACAAAGAGATTTTTAGATACATATTTATGTTTTGAAACAACGTTTGGTTTAACAGAATCGTAATTTACCACCGGTTATACATATTGAAAACCAATAAACACTTTTGAACGACACACGAATAACCATTAGACGTATAAATTTAGATACGAAACTTGAAAGAATAATAATTCATGTAAGTAGGTATCAATATTCATAGGCCCTTAAAAATATTACAGATCGAACTTCTGAAACAAAGTGTGTTTCACGAATTTCCAAAACAATAGCTTTGTATGACAGTACTAAATGCAAATCATTTTTGTACTGAAAGGTAGCAGTTTTTTATAAAAGCTTATAGGTTATAATCCTACAGGCTTGCCTTCATCTAAAACTATCAGCCTTCATGAGCGGGAGCCTGAGGATGGCGTGGGGGCTGTTCACTGTCCTTACAGAAGCATGCTTAAGAGCCGCGGTGTGGTGTGAGAACGTCCCTCAAGAAGCGGGATGACCAATCCACGAAATAAGCTGTATAACACCCGGACACTTAGGTAAAGCCGCGATAGTCATCAAAGTCTACCGGGAGTCTTGTAGCATCCTTCTGAAGAGTGAGTGTGATTTGAGACGCTTCCAGTCCTTTATAACGTCCATGGGGGCAAAACATGATTAAAAGTGTGGCTTCAAATCTAGGTAGGTAGCGTTTGGAAGCAACTGGGCAGATGCTAAGATGAACAAGATGTTACCTACTTATTTTATCTATGTATGTATAGTTAATAGAATTACATGGTGAATCTCTCGATCATCTATCAACACAGCCGAAACCTTTAGTAAGCTCTTTGTAGACACCCTCTAAAAACGCACGTTGAAAATTTGTGGATATGTGGATCCAGATGTAAGGATGTTTGTTAATCTTTCACGCTATAACGGCTGATCGGATCTGGCTGAAATTTGGCACAGGCATAGATTATAATCTGGAATAATACACCTTTGGATCGTTTATTCATTTGAATTAGGCAACATAGGACACGGGAACAAAGTGCCATTCAGTTCAAAATAAATGACCACGTGTTTCATAAATCACACAGTTTGTGCTTTCAACAATTTTCAAATTTCTACCTCTTAAGGGGTAAAATGAAGTTTGTATGAAATTATTTGAAAAATGATTATGGGGCATAGGATAGATTGGGTGCAACAGGAGCTCGTTGTACGCGCATGTCACGAGTGAAACCGGGAGTCACAGCTAATTTATTCAAAAAAATCGAGGAGTTCCAAAATGTTCAATTTTTTTCTTAAAAAATTTGAACTCAACGCCTTCGATCAACGTATATTGTTGATCGAAGTTTGATGCCAAGATATCTAAAATTACATAAAATCCACTACTAAATTAATCCTACAAAAATACGCGTTCACCCCTCAAAAATTGCACAGTTGACGGTCAATAATAACCTCGTCATAAAATTACTTCATCATTTCGCAAATAATCAATTAAATTCGACAATTGAATGTCATACAATTGCATGGGGTGTATCTCGTTATTGATATCTTTATAAATAGGGTAAAGTGGGCGAATCTGGACATACGGGCTTTTGAATTGATTTGATACGGGTGGCGTTGCAGGGTTAACATGTTGTGACAGGTTTGTTATTCTCTCAAAGGGTTAACAGTACAACAATGGATCAAACCCAATACCTAGATTTGTCCCAAGGCTTTAGAAGTCGAGACCCGCTTGAATGTGGGATTGTCTCATCCTGACTTTCGAGAACAAATCCTTGATGTCGAAATGACATGAATGAATGACCTGCTTGTAAAACTTAGACCTGGCTAAAAGAGGCATATCGTCATTTTCCACGATATCAAAATAAACCTTGTGACAGGGTTGCCAGGTGAAGTTACAACAAATAGTCGCGTATAATAAAGAAAGACCTGAAAATCTATGCTCATTATGAAAAAGCTTTTTAACCGACTTCCAAAAAAGGAGGAGGTTCTCAATTCGTCTGTATTTTTTTTTATAAAGCGAAAAGTGACAGAACTTATTTTAGACGGGACTAATCATCAATATACAAAAAGATTCATACCCAAATTAATTCTGAGAATAGATCAATCAAACGTTTTCTGTCTCAGTTTAGGTACCATCTAAACTCAAATAAAACAGTTGAAAAGTTATCATTTTGCCTTGACTATAAAGCATTTTATTTTAACCAGTACTCTATCCACTTTCACTTTTCATATATTTTAATTTTGTTCATCTTATAAAATTAACTGAAAAAAAGCAACATACAATGTCATCACGACAGCGACGGTATGCAGATCTACACTAAAAAGCAATAAAGACAACAATTGAATTTACCCAAGTACCTGCTGGGCTCATACTTACGTAGTAACTATTTAGTAATCTGGGCTCATACTCAGTTGGGTCCTGCAGGCGACAGTGTTGTAAGAATTAATTTCGTAAATTAATTCTTACAATTAAAGAACTGTTCAAAATGTTGTTTGTAGTTATACAAGCAGGTAAAAGAAACAGAAAGATATCCTTATTACTGATGAAAAAAAATTTCACAAAGGAAAAGGACTTTTATCAAAGGAAATGCCGAAATAGTGAGAAAGGCACACAACAACATGGTTATCATCCTGCGTCGATTGTGGCTTTATTGGGGTTGTTTTATTACGCAATTATAACACATTACTTTTGTGAACAAAGAATTGAAGACGTTTAGCTTTTTAAAAAAACACTTTCTAAAATTGTAAAGTGAACTGAATTCTAAAATTGTATAAGAACTGAATATCTAAGTCTGGTTGAAATTTCAGCCAAACCGCTTTGCGACTAGAAATGGTCAGTTTCAGGACATCGCCTATTCTAAATGACACTTTTCAATGGAAACCATGGGTAAATTCCAAGTACTTATAGAAGTAAATTTTTAAAAGATAGATTTTATAAAATTTTCTATACAATAGTTTTACATTATATATTCTAAACTAATAAAAAACAATTGTAACGATTTCATTCTGTCTTTACAAAAAAATGTTTTGACCAATATTCTATTAAAAATGTCTTCCTACTTTTGTACTGACTAAATTAAATCATAATACAATTTTTCTTACTACATAAATGTATGTTAATATTATCATTGTCATCACGAACGGTAAAGATGCCTGTATCAAAAAGGCAATAAAAGCTACAATTGAACGTACCCGAATACCTGCTGGGCACAATTAAGTAAATCTCACCAAAAGAACATTTCACACGAAGCTGATTCCATAATATAATATTGGTGTATGTGTGTATGTTTCTATTTATTTCTTATAAAACAAAAAATAAAGGACAGCCATAGAACAATATGTTTATCACCGGAGAGGAAGTGAATAGTCCGATACGATACAAAATAAAATGGGTACATTTCTGAGACATTGTATTTAATGCTTTTAAACAATTTGTCGCCATGTGGCGGCAACATTTTTGTTCTTTTAACAAAGAAAATGCATTGGGTCCAACAATTTATCGTAATCCGAAACAAATGTTTGGAAATTGAGGTGTTTTTATACCACTGTGAATATGTGACTCAGTGACTCGGTGACGCGCACAATTGCAGTCTTACTCAATGACAGTAAAACTGTCATTGGTCTTACTCCTGTTTTTTTACGGAAACAATTTACTACAATTTGTTTCTTTTTATCTTTTTATTCTCTCTTTTACTCCAGTTGCTTCCAAACTATACATGATTTTGAAGCCTTATTAATACCTATTTTTATTGGAAGAAACGCTCGTGGCCCCGCGGACTCATTGTTCTATAAGCGATCACTGCAGTAAGCAACTTTCACTATAGCCGGTCCTTGGATGGGCGACCATCAATGTGGTCACTTTGTGACATTTATTTGAGCGTTTCCGTGCTTCGGAAGGCACGTTAAGCGTTGGTCCCGGTTGCCAGTAAAACGGCAGTCATTAAGCTAAGTTGAAGGCCTTTACAGGCGGCTTCAAAAATTTCAACAGCAGGCAGTCACAACCTGCGCCTGTCTATTTCAACACGGCAATACGGCAATACTTTTTGTGAGATTTATCACCACCTATTACGTGGGACAAATTCTAAAAAAATGTGAACTTGCCTATTTATATGTATTTTATTGGCAGATAGAAGCAGCTTTTTCGCGAACGTCCACGGTATGAAGTTGTTCAAAAGTGGTCATATAAGGTTCTTGTAGGTTGTTGTTGCAAACATCCACAGGCTACGGTGATCACTTTTCATTAGGTTGACCGTATACTTATCTGCCACTATAGTGATATAAGTAAAACCTTGAATCATTCTAAACTTATTTCATTATCAGCTTCATAAATACTTATGTAATTATGATTGTGTCTGATATCATTATGTTATGTATCAGGCTTTACGACTGGATAACATTCAATATTGTATCACTAAGTAATTTCTTTATCAGTCAAATAATCGAAAAAGCATACCTATTAAGGAATAAGATAACATTTTTTAAATATAAAACTACAAAATTTTTTTTAGCTTATGCTATGCATGAATCATTCAGGTACCAGATAAAGTACAATTTGTATAAGCTAGTATTGTTTGTACTATCAAATTATCAGAAAAGTGTAATTAGAAATCATTTTCGGTCTATTTAAAAAAGCTGACTTCTGAGCTCCCAGCTGAAACTACTGAAGTTAGAAAATAATTAAGCATTTAACATTAAGATTATACCCAAAGAGGGATTTTTTAAAATTCATCACCAAAGGTTGGCAAATTCAGCGTAAACAGATAGGTTCTTTTCAATAAAACTAAATAAACACGTGTTTCGAAAACTACTTATAGATTTTGCATTAAATACTGATATTATGGAATATCAGTATTTAATGCAAAATCTATAAGTAGTTTATATATAGTTTATATATACTATATATACACATTGATAGGACAGCCGATTTTACGCAAAAATAGGATATATTATGTTTTTATGGAATTACGTAATTTAAAATTAAAATTCGTTGCATACGCTTCATTGATATGGCCTGCGCTATAGAACAAAATATCAATGTAAACACGTGATACTATAATTTTACTTTAACCCCTCAAGTTCCTATCATCCGCAATTACACCCACACACTTCGCTTTTCGCACGGGGCGAAGATTTATCACATACAATTTTAATTAACACTCGATAGTCAATGGACCCCGATTGCCTCTCGCCCTTCGTGGTGAGATAATTAAATCGATGATAGCTCAATGTTTGGACGATCCATAGAGCAAAGCGACCAGTATAAGGGAAGTGGACATAACATGTTTGCATACATATCTGACAGTCATTATGTTGCCGAGGGAAATCGTATTCATATACACCACTACAAAAGCAATCGGTTGCCACTATGAAACTTACAAAAAACAATTAAAACAATACATTCATAATTTCAGACACACATCCAAATCTAGTGCAAAGCTCATTTACAGAGCTTTATGTAAACTTTTGGTCGACGGTTCTCGTGACCAAAATGCTGGTGTATACCTAGGCCATCCATTGCCATACAACGAGGCAACGCCGCCAGCATTTTGGGCACGGTAGTTGTTGACAATGATGTGGAAGAGTTTTTTGATGCATAATTCTTATTTGATATTGCCCTTTTTTTTAAATGAAATTTTGTTCCTCTGTATTATAACTTGTATTTTTATTTATTTTTATTTATTTAATATTTATGCACACAAATAACATGAAATAAGGAAATTACAGCAATAAAGAGAAGATGAGTACAATGGTACTGCTTATTTCTAAAATAGAAATTTCTTCCAGCAGTCCGAAGAGAGGAAAGCTTGAAGAATTACATGAAATATAAGGTAGAAGTGATTATAGAAATCGAGATTAAATAAAATGCACACACACAAACTATTCATATAGTACATACTTATATACACAATTATACCTATATCTATACATACATATATAAATATATATATTTATATCTATAAATACATAAACCTATCAATCAATATGAATACATAGAGTAAATGTAAAAATGACCAAAATTTTAATGCAGAAGCGATCACAGAATATTGGAGAGGTAGTGCAAACGAACTTTCTTTTTAAACACAGCTATTGTTTTGGAATCTCTGATACTAGGTGAAAGAGAATTCCATAGTCTAACTGCTTGGACAGAAAAGGAATGAGTGTAGAAATGGGATTTGTGGGCAGGAAACTTTAGATTGAAGCGTAGATGAGACCTACAAGGAACATCAGGGTCACGCATGAAGGAGAATCGATCCTTGAGGTAGGAAGGTGAAGCAAGATTGTAAAGGATGTTAAAGAGAAGACAAAGTATACGAGTGTTCCTGCGAAGACGGATAGGGAGCCACTTGAGTTCCCGACGAAGATGAGAAACGTGATCATATTTTTTAAGATTAAATATGAAACGGATACATAAATTTTGAAGTCTCTCAAGCTTATTTACTAGCTCCTCAGTGGCATCTAAATAGCAAGCGTCAGCATAGTCAATAATGGGCTGAATGAGAGTCTGAGCCAGAATGATCTTGGTTTTTAAGGGTAAAAAGCTCTGGAGGCATTTCAGAGTGTGGAAAGTGTAATGGACCTTCCTGCTAACCTCGTTAATTTGGGGACTCCAAGAAAGATTGGCGTCCATAAGTACTCCCAAATTCCGAACTTTTTCTAAGTAAGGTATTTGAGTTCCATTAAGTAGCACAGGAGGCAGTGTGTTCTTATCTAAATTATTGCGCATGTATGTGCTGCCTATGATGATTGCCTGCGACTTTCGAGGGTTGATGCACAACCCAAACGACCTGGCCCACGCACCAACACGTTCTAAGTCCTGATTCATATTAGATATGCCAGAGAAGCTATCCGAAGCCGCAAAATGATGATATAGCTGCAAGTCGTCTGCGTAGAGGTGGAAATTGCCAGAGATAAGGCCCGTTACAGAGTTAATGAAAATTGAGAATAAAAGGGGAGAGAGAACACCACCCTGAGGAACGCCTGCAGCGAGCTGACACCAGTCCGAAGACTTTTCATCAAAATGCACACACTGCGAGCGCCCTCGAAGATAGGAATCAAACCATGAAACAGCGGAAGGTGATATATTTAATGACTTCAGCGTACCAATTAGGATATCAAAATCGACAGAGTTAAATGCACTACTGAAATCTAGTAACACTAACAATGTAAGTTCCTTCCCATCCATAGCCCGACGAATGTCGTCCGTAACTTTAATGAGGGCGGTAACTGTACTATGCCCAGTTCGGAATCCGGATTGGTAAGAACTTAGAAGGTTGTTGGAAGATAGCAAAAAAGATAGCTGCTCATGAACAATATGCTCGAGAGCTTTTGAAAGAAAGGGGAGAATGGAAATAGGTCGAAAGTCTGTCATTGCACTAGGATTAGAGGATTTAGCCAAGGGAATCACATAGGCAAGCTTCCAGCCTTTAGGAAAGGTACACGAAGAAAGTGAATAGTTGAAAATATGCGTTAACACTGGTAGTAATACTGGAAGTATTGGCTTGACCATCATCGAGCATATGCTATCATTGCCGGTGGCTGAGGAAGTAATAGAGATAATAGATTTTCGAACATCTTTTACAGATACCGGATTGAAATTGAAAGGTAGAATCTGTGGAACTGGTGCGTCCGTGAGAGCATGCAAGGTTGCATTTTTAGTTGCAGCATCCAGAGTGACAGGTGGTTGTGAGAAATGTCTGTTCAATGCACCTATGTCCACATCATTAATATCCGTCACTGCTGACTTGCCTATTCCAACTGATTTGAGAAATCTCCAGGATACGGAAGAGTTACGGCCATCGAGAGATATGTATATATGTATGTATATAGTGTATAGTAACTGTAAATAAAAAATAATTATTTCCTACTAATATTATATAGATGTGAAAGTTTGTGAAGATGTTTGGATATTTAGATGTTTGGATGTTGGTCCTAATCATGCTCCGGATCGCACGGATCGGGCTGATATTCGGCACCGGAGTAGATTATAGTCTGGAATAACACATGGGCTTAAGCATACTTTTCCCATGATATGTTCCCATGGGAGGCGGGAACGGGAACCAAATTCTGCGCGCGTGGAGCCGTGAGCAATAACATATATGCTTTGGAGTTCGCTTTACCACATGGCAAAGTTTCAGTAGGGGCAAAGTTTCATCCCAAAAAACGTCATAGATCATGTTGCTCTATGGGACGATATGGGATCGTGAGACGATCACGTGATTGAGGGTAATTAGAGAACAATATGTGATCGGTGTTGAATGAAACATCAAATTACTGATTATTGGACATGTAATTTGGCGATGAGAGTGTTTATTTTTAATGGCCATGTTTGTGAGTTCATTACCGTATGAGTTTACAGTGCAATTACTGGCAAAAATGTTTATATAAATATCAATCAAATATTCTTTTAATCGATTTTTTAGGGTTCAGTCCCCAAAGGGCATAAACGGGACCCTATTCAAGAGACTTCACCGTTCGTCTGTCTGTCTGTCCGTCACGAGGCTGTATCTCAGGAACCCTGGAATCTAGAGAGCTGAAATTTTCGCAGATAATATTTTTCTGTTGCCACTATAACAACCAATACAAAAATTAAAAAAAGGGGGTTTAAGGGGGTCTCCCATACAACAAACGTGATTTTTAACCCTGTGTGCGCGAGTCCGACTCGCTCTTGGCCGGTTTTGTTTTATTACATACATACCTACTATAAATAAAAATACTTGCGATAGCTCGTTGAACTCTTCAATGACATCTTTTATGTAAATTCTCTATTATGTGAGAATTTTATAACCAACCCGTACAATTAATAATTCCATAAAACTGGTGACTGTTTTAAAAGTACTCAATAACTATGCAATTGAGATCGAGTAGCTGGTTTCCTCTTTATAATATTAGTAGTATTGATTATCTGTGCTACTATTAAGACTTCGCTGTCCGTCTGTAACCAAGCTGTATCTCATAAACCGTACCTAATAGCTATAATTTTCACAGATAGGTAATGTATTTCTGTTGCCACCATAACAAAAAAAATCTTCCATGGAACAACATTGTGATAATTTTGCTGTTTTTAGTACGTGCACGACTTCGACTCGCACTTAGCCTGTTTTTAGTCAGTACCTCCCCTACACGTAAAGTTGCTGAACTGCTTTTAGGAAATAAGATCAGGAAGTTATCGGTCTAACCACAATAAGGCTGAAAATTAAAATGTTAATATCTTTATTCATTTAGGTCACAAAGTTACACTTATGAATGTTATAATTTATGCTTCTACATTTACATTTACTGCCAGATTCGAATCGCAATGCAATATAAGAGCCTGTGAGGAAGAACCTGACAAGAAAACTCACAGCCACTCTTTTCAAATAGTCTAGCTATAAATGACGTAGCCCTACCCTTCAAAGTTGAATTCATAGTATATCTTACATAGCATACCTAGAGAAAGCGAATTCAAAAGACATTTCCATGCACATCTGATCTAGCAGACTGTAAAAACCGTCCTTACAGAAGCAGGCCCATGACGGCAGCGTGACGTGAGCAACTCACGCCCCCCCCCCCCTTAGAAGCGGGGTCACACCCGAAACCCCCCATAGACGCGGGACTGCACCCGAACCACCCCCTGGGCGAGGCCGCATTGGCGGCCGTAGGTCTGTTGGGAGTCACGGGACATCCTTCCTGAGGGCTTACCCGGGGCTCTCAACCATAGGCTGTTAGGCGTGGCGTGAGGTTTTTTAGTCGGTAAGAGTCCGGCATAACATCCTATGAGGATTTTCCCTCACGTTAAACAAAAAAAAAAGCAGACTGTAAAAAAAATCTATCATTATTTAGATCACTACCTACCGTCGTAAAAACCTTCAACACAAGTAATTTTAAATAGCAGTAGCATGTTAAAGTGCTGATATTCTTAGAAAAAAAAATAGAAATTAGCATACAAGCGAATGAGTGATATATTATCTAACGACATTTCATTAGTTACGGTGAACGCTTATCATGATGAACATCGCTAATGCTTTAATGTTGTATGTAATAGTAAAAACATAGACAAAGAGTTTTCTTTCAGGAAGGATACGATGCTGTGGATTTTTTGACGTGACAACGTCTTATAATTCGATGGAGCCGGCTGTACGAACGAAAAATGATGACGCAATACGTCGTTACCTCGCTCTGAGGCGTTCCATTTATATTAGTAATATTTTCAACAGATGGCACTATAATCAATTGATGTGTTTTTATATTTATTTTTGTTTTGTAATGTTATTTTTATTTTTAATGTTTTTTTTTATTATTATTTTTTTTTTTTTATTTCTATTTTTTTTTCTTATGCCGTTCGTTCAACCATCGTCAGTAAACCGACTTTACAGACAGCCGATTTTTTTTTATACCACTAAGGTGGCAGACAAGCATACGGCCCACCAGATGGACTGGTGGTCACCGCTGCCTATGGACGCTTGCAACACCAGAGGCGCTACACTCGCGCTGCCGACCCTAACCCTGTTGAATGAAAGCACATTCTTCATTCATGAAGTTTTTTTATACTAATAAGAAGCATAAAAAGCCCTAAAAAGCAGGCTAACAACCGAACCAACCCCAAAAGAAGCGGGATAGTACCCGAACTCCTAGATGAGGCCGCGGTGGTAACCAAAGTCTATCGCTAATCTTGGGACCTCCTTCCAACGGTTTACCCTGGACTCCCAACCGTAGGTCATGGTAAAGAACGTAGGATTTTAGTAGATAAGCGTTAGGCATAGCATCCATGAGGGATTTCCACTTGAAGAAAAACCAATAAAGGCGGCAAACAAGCATACGGCTTCCCTAAACCACCGTAGCCCAAAAGTTAAGTACCTACTTGCTTGTACTACTCTTACGGCCGATCCTAATAAGCAATCTCAATCCAAACATGACGATCTAAAACCCGAATTTCGATCGATTCCTCGCATAAAGCGTCCATATATTCAGTCGATGGATTGCTCCGTCAATCCATTTTTACGATCGATCCATGGGAGGCCAATCCGTGTTTTTGAGATTGAAACTTGTTCGGAAATGACAGTTGTTTGGTCCATGTATTCGATCTTTTAATTTTGACGTTTCATTTTGGATTGTTAGCAAGCGGTGTTTACGATCCCCCGAAATCGGTGGATTACAAAAAAGGATTGGCATAATTTGTTCGGTTGTTAAATTATGGTGATGTTTTCGAATGATAGTGATAGTGATATGGAAGTATTAATGGAGATATAAGTTTTTATATCGCAATAAATACAATTTAATTGAATTTAATTGAAGATATTTGATTCTGAAAGTGGCGAAGAGCAAAATCAACGAACGGGTTCAGCATCGCGAAACTACAAAAGAGTTAATTACATGCATACACAGTGCCTCAATGATGCTGAGTTTACTTTTAGATTTAGGATTAACTAGCGGACGTCACGCGGTTTCACCCGCATAGCTCCCGTTCCCGTGGGAATACGGGAATATGTTTATAGCCTATGTTTACCAAGTCTTCCTGGGACAATAATGCCCTTTGTAAAAGTAACCTCAAAACGGTAAGAACATTGGAGACAAAAATATAAATAAGTATTGTTAAGTTTTTTTACCTCTTCATAACAATTACAAGAATGTCAACAAACAACACATCTGTGTCACAGATGTGAGATGTGACAGATTAGAAATGGCGGGCGCTGTACGTTTCGTAGTAAGCAGTACTTACACTTCCAATGTTTTAAAATTAATGCTCTAGAGTAAAATTAAGTCTTTATGTGCTTTACAGAATCATAACATAATGGTATTTAAACATATTTTAGTTCACAGTTGTGATTTATATTGAGTTATCAATCACAAGTACAATAAGTACACGCACAAAAGTATGCTTATAACGGAACGACAGGGAGGGAAAAGATTGGCTCCAATCCGTCGTGCAATCCGGATTCCGAACGCGTCAAATAGATATTTGGACGCAGATCGAAGATCGATCTAAGGATCGTGTTCAATCTTGGTTTGACTGCAATCTCAAAACACGGATCGTATATTTGGTTCGGCCGTTAATCGAACATCGAAAGGGGGGAAAAGTTTAAAAAATCATTATGCTACGGGAAAATTTTCAGTAAACCACATACGTATAATACGTATTGTGAAGCTATCAAAATTTTATTTAAGCAATCTAAATTAGGTAGATACAAACAGGTCAAACAGTGACCATAATCCACGTCATCATCTACCAAGCGAAGTTAATTCACGAACAGTCCATCCCAGTCTAGCCATAAACTGAAAATGGCCGAGTTACTTAATTAAAGTAGTGCTTAAAGCGCCTATAAACCAGTTAATAGCGAGGTCGTTACTCGAACACTCCCTAGGTGGCGTGATGGCGCGCCTCCGACTGTAATACGAATACCTAATTAATATTTTTTACATTAATGTTATATTCAAGTATTTATACTATGATGTGGTTTTCCTACAAACATTGAAATAAAGTCACATCCTGACTCCTGACTAATATTATGACCACGATAGTTTGTAAGTATGGATGTTTCTCCTTCGAGCTAAAACGGCTGAACGGATCTGGCTGAAGTTTAGTACAGAGATAGATATGCTATCCCTGTACTAAATTTCAGCTAGATCAGTTATAATTCAATAATCATTTATTTGCTGATCAAAGGTCTACAATGATGTTACATTTTGTTCAGTTGGGGTGGTCCTCTGACTGACTTCAACCTTCTCCGCCGACCCCGTGTCAATCTAAAAAGGTTCAATCTAAAAAGGGTTAAAGGGTTTACACGTTCACACTATTTGTTAGTGGAAAACTGCCACAGGAAGCTCATCCCATGCGGTCTTAAAAGAAAGAGGTTTTCTCCTATGGAAGTTTACTATACTCCGGATTTAGTGTACTGATGAATATAATCTGTCTATGGTGAACAGGGCGATGATAAAAGTGACTGATAGGAAGGTAATGAGGATCAGTCATCATTCCAATTGATTACTTACACGTAAGCACATAATATTTCGATAAGAATATGGTATGTTAATTGCCTTACTAATTATTGTCTTCAAGCCTTCAATGATGATAAATAAACTTTACAATGATGAAGCTTTCTAGAATTTGAATAAGTTCGGTGATACTGCATAATACAGACAAGATAAGTGGATACCCGATTACAACTAAAAACATGTATGGCAATTTTTCATTCTGACCAATTAAACTAGCTAAAATTACCTGTTTTTAGACGTGGAAATCCTCATGGATGTTAATGCCTGACTCCTACCGGCTACTACACGGTACCCTTTCATCTGACTACAGGGTAGGTACGATAGGATATGAAAGGATAACGCTACTTACAATTAAATAGATAATTATATGCCACGGAAGGCTTGACAATTTTCAGCAGTGAGTCGTCACAACCTTCGCCTGTCCATTTTAACCCGGCAATAGGCTCCACCTATTAGGTGTGACAATAGAACTATAAGGTGAAAAGTGGGCGTATACTGTACCTCTATCTGCCCCTTCGGGGATAAAAGCACGACTATTATGTATCTATGTGTGTGAAATCAACTCCTAAAGTTCATTGGGGTTTGAAGGTCTCCAAATACGAGTTCACCCGCCAAATGGACCGACGGCGACGCGGCGACGCAACCTAAAATGGTCTGGATGATCTGGTTGCGGAAGGTGCACGACTATGTGTTGTGACGTAAACTGGGAGAAATCTACGTCCAGCAGCGGACTGCCACAAGCTGATTTTATGATGATGAATTGATGAAACAAAATCGAATTTACTTTATTCAGCCAAACAGACCACATACAGCGTAGTCTAAAAATTGAAAATTGATTTATTACTCGTCATTCGCAGCGAATGTGCAAATGTTTTTTCTTTCAATTGCATCTTATAATTTTTGAATTCAATTCGGAAATCACCCTGTGCACAGTGGGCACCCCCTGTGGGGTGGCGAGGCGAGGCGTTCCGGAATTGTCTCGCCTCGACTTAAATATGCGTGTCAAATTTGTCCAGCCGAGAACTTGGGTCCTTAGTGGCACTTTTGACCAAGTAAATTAAAAATATTGTAGATGTTTTTTATTACTAAGCGTCATCAAGCTCAATCTAAGTTAATAAAAGCGTGTACTGTAGGATTTGACAACTGACAAACATTTCTAAATACACCAGAGACTTCGACTTCGATCAACAATATATGATCGAAGACCATAGAAGACATCGAAACGCCGAAAAAAAACATTTGTGGATCACATAAATAGGTATTTGATCCGATCTGGAATTTAAACCTCGTGACCTCAGTACGACTGTATACTATATTAGTGTATAATACTATCAAATTCTACAGGATTTGGCTCTGGCTATGGAAAGTTTTGAAACTCCTAGATTCTATTGATCATAGCAAATTACTATCACTAAAAACCCATCAGAAATCAGTACCGTATGTTTACAGAAGATCAAGCATAAAGTTGACGACTGATGCGTTCCGTTCTCGACGCGTGATAAATTATTGAAATTGATAAAACAATGGATATCTATACAAAGTGTTACACAGTTGGGCAGGTCGTAAAGACGAAACGTTACAGGCCGATCGCGCTTTGTGATCGCCGCTGTCTAAACAAATCAAGCGCACCAGTGTTGTGACGCGACCCGGAGTGCTCAGCTCTTCAAGCGTAGTGAAGCGCTTTAAGTGCTTATGAATCTTTTTTAGTATAAGATTGACATACCTTTCTTCTGGCTAAAAATAGTTGTTCAAGTCTAGTTAAATAACCGGCCAAGTGCGAGTCGGACTCCCGCACGGAGGGTTCCGTACCAAAAAACAACAAAAAGTCGTACCTATTTGTTGCATGGGAGCCCCCCTTTTTTCTTTTTTTATTTAACTAGATGGAAAAACCTTAATGGATGATATGCCGGACTCCTCTCTCTCAACAAGACAAGCTCTCGAAAGGATGTCCCAGTAAAGGTCCATTTTGTTTCAATTACTATTTTTTTATGAAAATATAATGCTCGATATTCTGTGAGTATTTCAAGCGTCTACTGGTTGCCCTCATTACCTATTAACACATAGCAACGCGCGCCTTAGACAGTTTGCGTTGCTTTAAAGTGTTATACAACGCGCGTCTTTAGACAGTTCGCGTTGCTCTATAGTGTTATACAACGCGCGTCTTTAGACAGGTCGCGTTGCTCTATAGTGTTAACTATCCTTGTATAGATCCTCTACGGTAGGTACAGTATATATTTCAAAAAGAGTTTGTGAACTCTATGTTTAATTTCTTTTTCAGAATATTGATGACATTTGAATGATGACATAATAAACACGATAACTACGTCTACAACATAAATTGTGTGTTTGTACGTAACTTGTTTACACTGGAGAAAAATCTAAAATATGGACTATTTGTTTACTATTTCCTATGAAATAGCTATCTTTGAAATATTACACCTACCTAAAGTAATCTGCTGAAAGCGTTGTTCACTTTTTAAAGAACAAATATTTACGATGAAAGACGAAAAATAAGTTAGTATGTGACCCGTATAATGTTCAATCATGGCGACACGAAATTAATTTCATTGAGCAACATTTGATTGTGCTATACCTCCGAAAGTATTCATTTAATTTGCATGGTGTAAAGGGAATGAATGATCTTGATGAAATGTTCAAATTTACTAACGTATTTAAATTGTGAAGGATACCTTATTACCGAGTATATAAGACAAAGTCGCTAAAAAACACATTTGTTGTATGGAAGCCCCCTTAAATATTATTATGTTTTTGTTTTCAGTATTTGTTGTTATAGCGGCAACGAAAACACATAATCTGTGAAAATTTCAGCTCTCTAGCTATCACCGTTCATGAGATACAGCCTCGTGACGGACAGACAGACAGACAGACAGACGGACAGCGAAGTCTCATGAATAGGGTCCCGTTCTTTACCCTTTGGGTACGGAACCCTAAAAATGAGCACTCGAGATCAAAAATAGCGAAAATATATCATTGAATCTAATTAAAGCTGCCCTGAATGAAACTGTAACTGTCGCTCTGAAGATGATAATTAGGGGTATCTAAACTGAGATATAATATTAGTGAAGGCGTATGTGTCCTATCGTTACGAAAGGTTTTGAAATAACTTAGTAGCTGCCAAACCTAACTCATTTCTTAAAGAACTCTGATGAACTATGAATACGCATTTGTCTGACATATTCTGAACTAATTTTAAGTACTCTGTGGCGCAGTCGGTAGTGTACTGCTCGTTCGCTCTAACTTTGCCGCTCGGCTCCATACTAAAGTTGAATTTTTAATTAGACGAAGTAAATTGACAGCAACTAATGTCACTTCTTCATACAATGTTGCTTATTTTCTATGACGAAGTGACATTAGCTACTGTCAATTTACTTCGTGTAATTAAAAATTCGAGTATACGCCTCTACGCCAGCGGCAAAGTTAGAGCGAACGGGTAGTAACCGTCTGTCGTGCTGGAGGTCCAACTCCAAATGTTTGATCCACATAGATATGTTTGTTTCGGAGTTTGGGTGTTTTCGATGTATAATATGTATGTATTTACAAATATATAAGTAGGTATGTCTATCAGTCGTCTAGATCCCATAGCACAAGGTTATATTAGCTTAATAAATGATGTTGTGTGAGAATGTCCACCAATATTTATATATTAATATTATTCCATGGCTAGTCCTGTTACCAGATAACCTGAGAAGATCTGAGATGGGTTTTCGTTTGTGGTATGTATTTCCTTGTACTCGTACTAGTATTTTTAAAATGATTAAGGAGTTTCAAATGCCAATAACATGATTGATACTGCTAACATGGATAGCATCAATAAAATTCTGCAGCAGATTCGGCAATTAGTTTGTAAAGGCTCATTAATATTACAGTGCAGTGGAGATCTTTTGTTGTGTATTCACTTTTGGTTAGGTTTCGTTTATTTCTTTTACACTAGGTAGTAAAGAGATTTTAATAAAATTTGCTAAGTATTCCGGACCGATATGACAGAAACCGACCGCAGTTTTGGTTGGAATGTAGGCAAGTAAATACTACTCGTAGTAATTATAAATTACTATTGACCTGACATTTACAATGTATTTTTGTCTTGTCTGTGTCTACAGTAATGACGCTTTCAACAGTGCCAAAATATCGACAAGACAACAACGACGTAATAAAATATAGACACGTCATGCACGAACATCACGACTTTCAAAAACAGCAAATATTTTATACATAGGTACAAAAAAAGAATTTCTATGAAATTAGCTGTGGTAGCATGTATTAAAAGTAAGGCAATTGCCTGACTTTTTTGTTGCCATTTTTTCAGTGTTATAACGCATCTATAGTTTGTTATATATCATTGCAAGACAACAATATAATTTTAGAGTAAATTCTAACACAATAGTATACATGTAATGATTTTGTTACAATAACTCATGAGACCCTTGTCTAAGCCAATATAATACTTTAGTTTTAAAAGATATACTTAATTTATGTTAACAAAAGTAACAATAAAATTACAAAATAACGAAATATCGAAACAGCAAAAATCCCGAATAAATAAAATAATGGAACAAAAGAAAATAGAAATAAAAGATGCCTAGGTATCAACAAAACTTCAACCTGTTCCGAGAAAATTTAAAAGTAATTAAGTACAGTCCTCATTCTTCCTTCTTTAAAAAAAATATCTATGGCTCCCTATTGTTGACACTGTACCATTATTTTGTCAATCATACTTAAAACAAAATACCATTTATGGACACTATTGTCTTCACAATACTGCGAGCGGAACAAAGTAAGCTTTCTACATTGAAATGTTAGGATACCTTCTTGATATCCAACACCTGCTTTCACTATATATCCTCGTTAAAGATCATGAAACAGAGTCCAGCTGTTTACGAACAACTCATTAAGTGATTTCCTAGAACATGTTTAATTAGGATCTGATCAAAGGACCCTTGTTTTGACATGTCCATTATTTGGTTCCTAGTTAAGAATCATTAGGTATTATTGTTTGTTTGGTTCAGGATTATCAAAAGGGGTACTTTTGGTTTGTATATTATTTTTTTCTTAATATGTAGTTTCATGAAGGTATTAAAATAATTTAAGTACCTAACTGTTTATACAAAACAATGAAAAAGGGTCCACAAAGTACCTAAAGTATAGTATATTAATCTATAAATGCTAAGGAAACTCTGTACCTACTTTGTGTCTGATACGTTTTCCCCCGCCTGAACTAGGTAGCCAGTTTTGGTACATA
Source organism: Miltochrista miniata (assembly GCA_933228765.1). NCBI lineage: Eukaryota > Metazoa > Arthropoda > Insecta > Lepidoptera > Erebidae > Miltochrista > Miltochrista miniata. Next base: position 11,679,527 of record OW121765.1, read on the forward strand.
GATATACACAAGCATTGCGCTCTTACTCACACAGGTACGGAAACATTTTCAACGGCATTAATTTATTTTATCTACGTTCACGGTTAATAAAAGAATTAAAAGTAAAAAAAATACTGATTGTTCAGTAAAACCCGCTGTTAATACCCGCTGTATTGGTTCCCGTGATAATTACCCAGTCGGGGGCATTTTTTGGTACAATATGGATTTTCGTGGCGCGCCATTTTCAATTTAAATAAATACTTTCATGTCTCTTTTGCATGTAGAGGAATCGTGTAATATGAATCACTAGCTTATGTTCCGCGGTTTCTTTAAAAGGTTCTTTAAAATTGTGTTTCAAAAATTTCTGCTTTTAGATGTAGCCGCGGTTGAAACACCAGGCTACAAAAACTTACATTAAACATAATTCGTGTTTAATCTTCGTATAAAAAAATATCTAATAGTATAACGAAATCGTTATACCTATATACGATTAGGTATAAAAGTTAGTATTATGACGTTATCTTTAAGCATAGTATCATAGATAACATAATATAGGTAATTTAAATAAAATAAATATCAACCTAAACGTATACACAATAGCTCCGGGCGTATAGTAGGTACCTACTTTTTCGAAGGATTCGCTTAGTGTGTTGATTAAATTATCACCCTCCCAAATAAAAACAGGAGAAGTCTACGTCAAGCGTCAGTCACTGCGAGACTGACTTATTGGTACCTCTACCTATTCTAAGCTATACTGGGTGTAACAAAATTATTTCTCCAAATTTCATGAGATGACTTGGCATCGTATATCAAATACAAATATTTAATACAAAAGGGGGGTAAATTTTTTCAATGGTGAAAATGAAAATTTATAGGACCTTTAAAACGGATTTACGGTTAAAGTATTCATGTGATTTTTTTTTCTTCATTTTTGTAATGTTTCTTGACTGATGCCACGTCACGTGACGAAATTTGCAGAGTTAATTTTGTTACACCCAATATAGATCGTTAATATACACACACATGGTCACGCTTTTAACCCCGAAGGGGGTGAGTTGGACAGTTGTGACCGCCTATGAGGCTTTCAACTTCGCTTAACGATTGTCTATTTACTGTCAACCGGGTTTCATTTCGAGATTTCCTTCTCTAATGAATCTTTTTGCGAAAGTGTTCCCTTAATCGCCTCTTACGACACCCTCGGGATGTATAGGGGTGGCGACATTTTGTACTCTTACCGTCGTAACACGGGGCTCACCGTTCACTGAAACAGTTCATTTAAAATAAGTTTTCATGATTTGTCAGCATTTTAAGGTAGTGAACAAAAACAATGATTCAACACATAAACTTAGGCAATTGCTTCACACCGATAAATGTGTAGTAATACATACATACATAGGTCAGTGTGGATCGAATCGTGCGCAATAAAATCATATTGACGTATCGGCCGACAAAGCCATACACCCAAGCTCGCCCTAATAAACAATTACGTGTATAAACAGTAAAATTATTGTTGTATGCCGTTTTATCGTCCGAATCGACTCGCCGACAACTGTAGGTAAAGTAAAATCAACCGGTAGCTCTGAATTTTTTAATAATACAATTGGTATAATTGTTTCGGTAAAATTAGGAAATGACTTGCCAAATATTGGACCTAAATAAAATTGGAAAAAAATGGAGTATTTTCAACTTAATACGTAAGTAAAGAGAGAATTGTGAAACCTTGCTTAATAAAAATGCTGTCTAATGCCCGGGGCTTATCGCGCGGAAGATCTCCCATAGGTAGCTGATTCATTGCATGATAAAAAACCTTGGGGCTGCTTACTAAATTTCAGCCAAATTCAGCAGTGAGTAAGAAACATTTCTTCTGATAACGTTATTGTTAGGATAGAATTCTATGTGACCATTGTAGTACAAAATATATTGCTATACTCTACTATCAATGAAAATATCAACAGTTATCTTATCGAGTGTACTGCAATAAGACGCCATTAGTCCCCGCCTCGACGTGCATTCAACGATATGAAACACGCTTCAGTGTCTCGCAGTCCCGCTGAAGCAAAAAATCATAACGTTGTAAAATTTAAAATAAGAACAGGAAATGATAACACGCAGTTCGACTGCACCCTCACACTCACACATGCAAATCACTGTAATACGGCAAAGAAAACGCACACATACTTAACAATGTTAAAGCAATTTTACTTAAATTAAGTAACTATCAATAAATAAGTTGTTTCAGGCGAGTCACCGACTGTAAATCAAAAAGAAAGTTTCTTCAAGCCAATATTATTAATGGATTTTGGGACTTGTAAGGCTGGATAATATATAAACCGTTAGATTATAGTAAACCTATCTTTATATTCGACTTTCTATCTTGACATGTCATGATAACTCATTTGACATCTTAAAATTACAAAACAACTGTAACTTATATTTCAAGTGTTATGGCGGACTATTTGAAAAAAATGGCCGTGAGTTTTCTTGCCAGATTCATTCCCACAGGCTCTGCCTATTGCCTTGCGAATCTGGCAGTAAATGTAGAATCAAAAATGTTGACGTTCATAAGTCAGTGTTACTTTGACCTAAAAGAATATAGGTATATTCATGTCTTCGTTTTCAATTAGTTATTAAATGTCCTAATATTAACACCACGCGCCCCGCTTCAGGGCCACTGGTTGCTAAAACTGCTTCTTATTAAAAAAAGAATTTGACAGGATGCCATTAAAATAATATTGCTTTATCGTCCATAACAACTTAATACAGGCTCTATAACAAAATTTGAAACAAAATCGAACAATGTCAAACTCCAAAAAATAAGCTTGGGTATTTTTATTGCTAGCAAAAAAACTTAAAACAAAATTTTATAAAAATGTTTCTCAAAGCGATAACTGTAAATATATACATATTTCAAGGGGAATGTAATCAAGTAGTAGAGTATTCGTAAATTTTTTTGTGCTTGACTTTAGATTTATTTATTTTTTGCTCGGGGTGGCAATCTGGAAATTTTGGAATAATCTTCAGTGAAGAGGGCTGGGGCCACATGTGCGCAGCGATAAACATTTTATTGGAATGTTTAGAGCAAAAACTGTAAACCAAATGTTCGTATCGATTTAGGGGTTTTGTGTAAAGGAAGTTGTAATATAAATAATTGACGGGATCTCGACATTTTTATACTGATTTTGAAACTGAATCATATTGTATAGGTACTAATCTATTAGTGTTCTGGAACTGTAGGAATCGTAGAATAGTTTTTAGATGATTTAGCGTTAGAGAGATTCGATTTGCAAATCTGTCTCTCGGTATTCGGTAAGTATGAAACCCGTTAGTTAGAGGGATTGGACCTAGATAATATTATAAACACTAAGGAAGCTATGTTATAAATAACTTCGGTTCTCAAATGAGTATTTACTACTATACCTACTACCGTTAGTAATTATTCAATATTTTCATGAGATTATTTTTCAGTAAAGTGTTCGTAAGCTACAACACTATTCCTTATATTAGTCAAATATAATATGACAGCGTGATCATTTAAAAAAAAAAATAATGTGTTGTAAACGATCACTTAATTTATTTTATTTATTTTTAGCGGAGAGGCTTTGAAAGAAAAAAAAGAAACGATCACTGTGTTAAGCAACTCTCGATGTGGCTGGTCCTCAGATGGGTGATTGCTTTGTTATATTTCTAGCGTTTCTCAAACAAATCAAATATGAACTTATTTGATTTGTCAATTAGATAGATTTTACTTTGTATTCCGCAGTCTCTTTCAATAATAATTGAAAGAAAAAAATAATCAACTTCCAAATTCGATAATCTTACTCCCTAACCACTTCACAAGCTAATCTAATCCTTATTTATTCCAATTCAATATTATAGTCCCCATTACTTTAATTCCACCTAGTCTCTTTCAATAATTAAAGAAAAAAGAATCAACTTCCAAATTCAAAAATCCAACTCCCCAACAACTTCACAACAGATATAATCCTAATTTATCTCAATCTCGCGATATTATAGTCCGCATTACTTTCGTTCTACCTACGCTCTTACAATAATTAAAGAAAAAATAATCAACTTCCAAATTCAAAAATCCAACTCCCCCAACAACTTCACAACAGATCTAATCCTTATTTATCCCAATCCCGCGATATTATAGTCGGCGGCCTTGATACTACTGAGGGTGCTATTTTTAGCCGCAGATGTGCCATGCGCGAGCGCTGTCTGAACATCGCCTATTTGTGGCACCCCCTGTCCGGGTTTGTAAGGGTAGAGTGTACTACCTATAGCAATATGATATGTACTTAGGAGGCACGTGTCTGATGGGTAGTTGATGATAAATTGGTTCAGGTATGGAGAAAGTTGGTTGTTGTTTGATTTGAAGCGAGATTTAAGATTGAAAGAAGAAAGAAGATCTTCTGTTTTATTCTTTATTGAATAAAATAGAAGGGCTGTAATGTTTGTAAATGTGTAAAAAATATACTCTAATAAACAAAAAATAAACCTACCTACGAAACACACATAATTGTTTCAATCTATCGAAGAATCTCTGATGGAAATTCTTATTCACAAACTCAAGATAAGTACCTACCTATTCAAAATTTAATAGACTTCGCGATATAAAGAAAGACTATGAAAATAAAGAGTCTCGACCAATTTCGATAAACATATATTTCTAAGGACAATCGTAGAAAAACCTGCTTTCAAATCTGTTCACTCATTTAAAAACACACGGCTTTAAACACCCCTTTTCGGGGATGAAAATCTGACGACGTCAGATTTACATAAGGCAATGATGTAATTTAATGGTGTAAATAATGCAAAAATACCAAATAGCCATTTTGCACAACTGATTCTACACAATTCTAGAAACAACAGAATAGAATTCTAGAACATTTATGCAATCAAAAGGCCAGACTATGATAACACAATCCAATCCGCGCTATAAATAAATCAGCACGTCTAAGAGATGAGCATACGACGCGGGATACCCGACACGCTAATGTACTCTGACTCGATACATATGGACCACGTGTCTAAGATGGACAACACTATTTCGAAATTAATGTAAGCATAACAAGATATGTAGTGAAATTGGTTGCAAAATGCGTCTGATTCAGAAGATACTATAATAAATTAGAGGATGACTCACTAATCTATCAATCAAAACCCTTACCAGACTGCCTCGGTAACGCATTCGGTGAGGTCCTGGGTTCGATTCCTGGGCCGATCCAAATATTTGTGTAATCCACAAATGTTTGGAGTTTGGGTATTTTCTATCAGTCGTCTAGATCCCATTGCCAAGCAATATTGTAATTTGGGCTAGATGATGTTGTGTGAGAATATCCACACATATTTATTTATTTTACGCCGAGAAAATTCATTTTAGAGTAAGGATTCAGGTAGGCACCCATTAAGTTAATGTTTTTCGCATCCCAAATGGGGGTGAAATGCTTAGGTGTAAGTTTATAGCGACTTCACAAGAGGTGTAGGTAGAGTGCTACGGGAGTTTGAAGTAGGTATAGGTCACAGACTTCTAATTTATGCCGCTAAATCAGTTAGAATTTTAAAATATTTTCATCCCCTACTTTTCACCCTTATGAGTAGGACTTTGAAAAATCCTGAAGCACGTCTTTATTTATTTTTACTTAAGCAAATAATTTGCTACCTCGTTTCTCCCTGTTAGAAGTTTAATTTGTAAAAATCTCCAAAGAAAAAGGCTGACCAAATTTCATGATTCTATCTTCAGTCATTTTCTTGTCAAGTTATCTTCAGTTCACTAACGCTCTCTCGAAAATACAGTGACACAGCTACACTCAAGTAAATATCTTTTTATGTAGGTACCTAGATTGAATCTTTTGTCTCCTAATAGCCATTCGACTGCCTCTGTGGCGCAGTCGGTAGTGATACCGCCTGCGGCGCTGGAGGTCGTGGGTTCGATTCCCACCGGAGACAAAAATTTGTGTGACCCATAAATGTTTGTCTCAAGAGTCCGGGTGTTTCTATGTAATAATATGTATGTATTTAAAAGCATTTAAGTATTAATATCCGTCGTCTGATACCCATAACACAAGCAGGTTATTCCTAGCTTACTTTGGGATCAGATAGCGTTGTGTGAAATGTCCGTGAATATTTATTAAAAAAAAAAAAAAAAAAAAAAAAAGGAAACAACATCGACAAGTCAAAAATAAGGAAGACATTCCGGTAAGCTTAAATTAAACAAAAGAAGGAAGAACTCAAAAGTAGCAGCTTTGTTGAAACAGAATTTACTAAACTATGTAATATCTAATAGGCAGGGCCATTATGACAGCTTATTGATAAAACCTTCTTTGACGTTGTCAGTGTGTACTTTTTTTAAATGTGAACCCAAGGAATGAATTAATTAGTCATATTCATATAATTCAATGTTATAGAAGGATCTAAAAAATCTGCACTAACTGTTGAGCATTTAGCTTTGAACTATAAAAGTCTAGTTTTCAATTGTTGTACTTGTAAAAATAAATATTTTAGTCTAATAGTAGAACAGTGTAACAAATAAATAAACTGCCCTGAAACAATAAAAGTCCTTACAACACAATTTTTTCACATCGATAGTGCTATTTAGTCAAATAATAGTTGAAATGGAGATGAAAATAAAATAGTAGTCATAAATTTACAGACAAGAACAAAACGGAACAACATCTTCTCACGAATAATGAAGCTCATAACTTTTTTCTACTTTTAATTTTGCAATATATAAAAACCAAAGTCTGCAATGAAAAGAAAAAAAAAACAAAAAGAGAATCATTTACGTCACGAATACAATTAAGAATTCTTTGAAAACGAATAAAACATAGTAGCTCAGGAAAACACAAACATACCAAAATACTCAAGCAGTAAACGGTAATATTGAAATAAATAAACACTCATAAATTACACAAATGATTACATACACACACATATGAAAAAAATATATAAAGAAACTCAAATTAACAAGTAATAAAATCATATTTCTAACACATAACTGTTAGCCATCAGTCGAACAATCATATCAAATAATAAATCAAATTGTTTTTCGAAATGATACGCTGTAATAAAAACTAGAACAAAGAAAAACAGTTACCATCAATATTGTTTCATTCATTCGACAGGTTATGGTAACCGTTGAGATGTTTCACCAAGAATATGTTAAGCCAATAAATTTGAGGTAGATGTTGTAATCATTTTATACCAAAATAGTCCAAATGAGAATACTGCTCAGGATTTAGTATAATGCATTTAGAGTATTGGGCAACCCACAGTTGTTTTCATTCAGCTGACTTTGATTTTAATAGTAATTTATCTTAGATTACACAATTTACTAAACCTTCTTCAATAGAAAGTAAACAAGTACAAATTATCGGTATATAAGGGGGTCGAAAGCTAAGTAAGGTATGGTCTGAACACTTCACAAGTCAATATTTTTTCTGAAAAAAATTTCTAATACTAAAAGAAGCGATATGTGAGTCAGACTGAGTGAAAAGAAGTGATCTGTGAATCCTTTATATCCTTATGCACATTCAAGTTATCATAAAAAAATAAAAATGACGAACCTTATTAATGATGTATAAGCGAAAAAAAGGGTATATCAAATGATACGCCACAACACATGTGACATGTCGCACATGGATAGCACTCCCACTGACCAGACTGTGCAATCATAGACGCGGTCTAAGTCACAAGTTTATAGCGATATTAACAAATATGATTATTTGACTAATCACTTCGCCGTAATTAGTTTTTGGGGCTACCTCGATCCTGGGTCGGAATTAATAAAAAGAAAGGTGAGCCCCAACGCGTTTTGAGGTGGTCATTCTAAACCTACTTAAAATGGTCGCAAGTCCCAAACTCCCGCACGTAGTGTTCCCACCTGACCCAGCTCGAGCATGGTGAATCCATGGAGTGCTAAGCAATAAATAGTCTCTGTCATCCAAAAGTTTCGAAGATTGAATGTTTTCTATATTATGCCTAGAAAATATCTTTTCTCCGAAACAAACAGATTTTAAGAAGAAAACCCAAAAGAGATTTAGAAAGATGTCTTGTGTTTTTATAAGATGTCTAAGTTCCAAACAAGCTTATATTAATATTTTAATTTGGGCTAGACGGCATTGTGTGACAACGTCTCAAAAAGAAAGAATTGAGTTTTAAAATGACATCAAATTTCTGATAAAAGATCAAAGTAAGCAGTTAATATTTGCCGCCCAAAGGGTTGAATTGGTATTTATTGCATCCCTTTTTAAAGAATCCAATATTGTATTTTCTAAAAACATTGGTGGCGGTAGGATCTTTTAACTACATGAAACGCCGACGGAATAATGTTTTTGTTCTGTATTTTTTTACTTTCAATGATTTTTATGTTACCACTAGCTGACCCGCGCAACTTCGTTTGCGTCACATGAGAGTGAGAAGGAGAGAGGCGTGGATTATGTAAAGTGATATGATGTTTCCCGTCGCATCTACTTCCGCCCGTCCTTTTATGGTACAGATCCGACTCGCTCTTGACCAGTTTTTATCGTTCACTTGACTGGCTGCCACTGCAGACCACGATTACTGCCGTCGTCGCCTCGCTCATATTTTAAAACTTACTTGAGGGTTATTGTAAGCGAACCGTAAAAGATAGGCATAGGCATATGCGGTCAAGGACTTTTTTTTTAACTTTTTAAGAGGAACAATTTTATAGTACACTATTTTCACGTAACTTTAATCATTTCCACAGTGTAAGAAATAAATTTTCCCCGTTCTCAAAACATTATACATGGCTGCTCCGCCCCTATTCGTCTTAGCGTGATGTAATACTGTCATTAACCATCCTCAATAAATTTACTATGAAACTGTAAAATAATTTTTGAACTGCAACCAGTAGTTTCTGAGATCGTAGCACAAACAAACTCTTCGGTTTTAAAATATTGTGAGCGGACCTTAAGAGATAGACAAATTAGGTTATTGTGGGCGAACCTTAAAAGATAGACATATGCTGTCGCGGACTTTTTTTTAGAACTTTTTAAGAGAAACAATTTTGTAATACCCAATTTTTACGCTTCGGAAGCTCTCAGACGGTAAAAAATATTCCCCGTTTTCGAAACATTCTTGATAGCTTCTCCGCTCCTATTTGCCTTAGCGTGATGTTATATAGCCTATAGCCATCCTCAATAGATGGACTATCAAACTGTAAAAGAATTTCCGAAATCCAACCAGTAGTTCCTGAGATCCTAGCGTTCAAACAAACAAACAAACAAACAAACAAACAAACAAACAAACTCTTCAGCTTTATAATATTAGTATGGATAAATAATTTGTTTTTAAATTGTACTCTTCGATTCTGTTGCATACAAAATAAAAGTAAATTCTTGGACATAAATAAAGCGTAGTATTCCTAGCTTACTTTGGGATCAGATAGCGTTGTGTGAAATGTCCGTGAATATTTATTTATCACTAGCTGATGCGCGCGGCTTCGCCCGCGTGAAATTTGGTCCCCGTTCTCGCTTCCCGTGGGAACATTTTCCCGAGATAAAAAGTAGCCTATGTGTTATTCCGGACTATACTCTATCCCTGTACAAAATTTCAGCCAGATCCATTCAGTCGTTAGAGAGTGATTGAGTAACAAACATCCAAACATCTAAACATCCAAACATCTTCACAAACTTTCACATTTATAATATTAGTAGGATAGTAGGAAGTAGGATTACTCCATATGGGTGCACTTTGTTTTGCCTTGTATTAGAATAATCTCACCTTGAGTAAAACTTGTGAGTTTGCAATATTGCATTTCTAGCACAAATTAAAAATAGTCTTATCTTGAAATGTCATTAAATTACTTAATACATTTCATCTTTCTTGTATTTATTTTGCAGCATAACATTTTCAATACTGTTTGTCTACCCAAAGTCGCTAGCGTCGCGTTTCATGCAACTTGGACCAACCGACCCCATGCACGTCTTCAGAAATAAACAGTCAGCTGGGGTGCATCAAATGATTGCATTGCATCTCGGAACCACTTTTCAAATCTGAGGTATAGAATGTATTCAAAAAGGTATAAGCCTTCTTGTAGTTACTTATTGGAGGCATTTTAATTTTTTTTTTACGTGTGGAAATCCTTCATGTATGCTATGCCGGACTCTTACCGACTAATACCACACGTGGCCTACCATTGCTTATAGTCGCGACTCTGGAGCCCCTCGGAAGGATGTTCCAGGATTCCAGACTGACTTAGGCTACCATTGCGGATTCACCTAGATAGGCATTTCAATCTTACTTTAACTATCACAGTGTAAATCAGACTGGACATCCGTAAGATTTTTTTTTTTTTTTTTTTTTTTTTTTATACCACTAAGGTGGCAGACAAGCATACGGCCCACCAGAAGGACCGGTGGTCACCGCAGCCTATGAACGTTTGCAACACCAGAGGTGCCACACTCGCGCTGCCGACCCTGTAAAAACCTTCTAAGACCCCTTTTGAAGAACCCCATACTGTAGGCGTTTGGGAAAACCGAGGCAGGGAGGTCATTCCACAACCTAAGCGTGCGTGGAAGAAAACACCTATCGGATCTAACCGTGCTGGAACGCACCGGACGCAGAGTGTGAGGATGAACTCCCTGTCTGTGGCGAGCGGTGCGATGATAGAACGTAGCCGTGGGCATCATATCAAACAATTCCTCAGAGCACATACCATTGTACAGGCGGTAGAACACGCATAAGGAGGCAAAGTCTCTCCTGTCGCGAAGAGGTTCCACACCAGCTGTAAGTACAGGATCGTTGACAATTCTTACAGCTCGTCTTTGCACCGAGCCAAATGGACGAAGCTGATATTCAGGTGCTCCCGCCCAGAGGTGACAGCAGTACTCCATATGCGGCCGCACTTGCGATTTATAGAGAAGCAGTGTTTGCGCCGCAGTGAAGTACCGCCGCGCCCTGTTGAGCACACCTAGCTTCTTGGACGCCAGCTTAGCCTTGTCCTCCAAATGACTACGGAACTGAACGTCACTGGAGATGTCAACGCCAAGGATCCCTATACTTTTGGCGATGGAAAGAGATGTGCCCTGAAATTGCGGCGCTACAGTAATTGGGGTTTGCTTAGCGGTGAAAAAACACGCTTGTGTCTTGGAAGGGTTGAACTGGACAAGATTTTGTCCACCCCAATCGGACACTCTAGTAAGAGTAGCCTCGATTTCAGACACAAGCTGTTCACGATTTTCCTCTACTGTGTCCCGAGAGATACCGGGGCGGCCCGTGTAACAAGTGTCCCCCGTACTGTCGTCCGCATAACAATGAATGCCATCAATAGACAACATGTCATTGATATGCAGCAGAAACAGAGTAGGGGACAACACTGAGCCTTGCGGGACTCCAGCGTTTATGGCCATGCAGTCTGAACAGCTGCCGTCAACGACGGCCCTGATGCTTCTACCGGCCAAGAAGCTGGACACCCATCCGCATAATCTCTCAGGTAGTCCATATGAGGGCAATTTCGTAAGAAGACCACGGTGCCAGACCCGGTCAAAGGCTTTAGAGATGTCGAGGCTCACTGCTAGAGCCTCACCCTTACTCTCGATAGCCGCCGCCCATCGGTGTGTTAGGTACACAAGAAGATCGCCCGTCGAGCGACCGTGACGGAAACCGTACTGCCGGTCGCTGAGCAGGTCGTGTTCCTCAAGGCACCCCAGGAGCTGTGTATTAATTACACGCTCCATCACCTTGGATAAAAGGGAGGTGACGGCTATAGGCCTGTAATTGGCCGGGTCGGTCCTGTCACCCTTCTTGGGTACAGGATGTACATACGCGATCTTCCACGACGCCGGGACTTGTCGCATGGAATAGGAAAGTGCGAAAAGACGTGTAAGTACCGGACACAACTCTGGACCACAATGCTTTAGTACCACCGCGGGAATGCCGTCTGGCCCACTCGACTTATGAACGTCCAGGGATTGAAGCTCCCGCCGGACATTCCGCTGTGTAAATTTAACTTCCGGCATGGAAGTGCCAAGTGAATTTTATTGTTCGGTATTCAGTCTGGTTGACGACATGGTCCGATTCACATTCTGAAAGTAAAAACAATATTTAGATTTGCTTTAGCCAGATACTTTTTATGAAATCAAACTGTCTTCGTGAATCTTGAATGTAATTTTTAAAGTTTTTCACTTGAAGGTTGCTCGCTGTTGTAATTACTAGATATTCTAATACACTATTACCACACATGTCTAACACACAATAAACTTGAACGTAAAACTGTGCCAATTAAAACTGACGTAGTGAGTGTAGTGTGTCGCCGGCCTTATCCTTCGTTGTAATAACAACGCGCAGCGGAGGGTAGTTCGACAAGAAATAACTTCGTGGTTTTTGTCGATCCTCGCCTCAGTCCAACCGCGACCACGGGCGCTGCAACGTGCTCGAAACGTCGGTAGAATGTAAGTAAATAGATTTCGCGTGAAGTCCCGAATTCTATAAGTATGAGTGTTAAAAACCGCGATAGTTTAAAAATAACATTAGATATTCTAAAATATATATGCTTAACTGATAAGGAAATACCCACAGTACTAATACAAGCTTATCTCAGTAAAAAAATACCAACAACTTCCAACAATTAGCCACGGCATCTCTTTAAAATGTCATTATCATTATAATGTGGATGACATCCAATATCAACTATCGACCAATCACAGAGAGTCAGTAAATGACTTGTAATAATTGTCCCCTCACCAGTCATTATACATTGAGGCCTCAAACTGGATGTCAGCGGCAAGCGCAGCGACATGCGACAGCGATTTTGGCGATAGAGTACTTTCTACTCGACCAAGCGCTTTTGACCAACGCAACGCGTGAAATGGCCGGTCAGGAAACGGTCAAGCGACTTGAGTCAATATCATGTGTGCATACACGTTGATGCACACACACGTGGAAAGAAATCACGCACACTGAAACTACTTTTATTCATACTTATCAGTCGAGTGCATATTGACCGTGTCGGGAGCCGGTACCGGAATCGCCTTAGTACCGTCCGCAAGAATGCAAACCGCGCCAATGTATGCGTTTGCGAAAATTTAATTAAGGACAAAAAAATCGATCGAACATAGAGACTTTTCGACACATTTGAGTCGTCTACTTCGGTAGGTCGAGTAGTACAGGAGAGTAAGCGGAACAGCACTCACACACAGGCATACTGGCTGCGCTCGGTGCGTTTGTTCGAAGTTGCCTTCTCTCTTGTTTACTGACGTCAAAATCGCCGTCCGCCCCGCTCGCCTTTAACATCCGTTTTAAGGCCTAAACTCAGTACCGTCTTTGAATACATTAAGGTTATGGCGTTTTTAGTTAATGTTAATGACAATTACATGTATTACAATAACAACTGATAATGGTGTATGAAGTCGTGGTTAAATATTGTTACTTTGGATTTAGAGATGATGAAGTAGTTAAAACAGTCTGTTTAATATTACATATTACTCTTGTTATTTAGACAGATATAGTAGAGATGGTTTTTTAAGATGCCATACATAGCATGTTACGATAAGACTATAGGGTTGTTGAGGTTAATAGACAACCGAATCCAACCATTCCTAACAAAGAATTGAAAACACCATTCTACTCCATTTTTATAATTATTTTTATTTGGAAAGATATAACCAGGTTTATGTAGTTTAGCCATAGAAGAAATATATAGTTTAGCGAGGAACGGACGTCTTTTCATATATCTACGCTCTCAAAAGTCAAGACTTGCAGAACTGTGTAAGTAGATCTGATACATACTTAATCACACCAAAACAAACGTATCCTCCCTTATGTTAAAAACATTAAGTTTGTTTATAACTTTCGTTTGTTACTAAACTAATGCAAGAATGAAAATACCTACTTTCCCTTAGAATCAAGCAGCGACGATTCGGATTCGTCTACAGATAAAAAAAACTAACGTTGTTACTTCTTGTGCAAACATACAAAATATTCTGTGATAAAGTAGTCCCTGACAAGATGCCAAAAAGATTCCTGCTTAGAAGTACAATAGTCCAACGAACAGTTCTAACTACATTTGTGCCTACCTTATGAGAATTCCCAGTAGGAAATTGCTGTCTTGTTACCTGTAACAAAAATTTAACATTTTTAATATTTTATTAAATAAAAATCAAATTAGTTTCGGTTACAATATAAATATTTTTGAACAATCTCGCATCATCAGACCGCCGCGCTATCTAGAAAATATTTAGCTAATATAAGCCTGTACTGCAGAAACAAAGCAACTGATAAAGCAAACTGTGCGTGTGTGTGTGTGTGTGTGTGTGTGTGTGTGTGTGTGTGTGTGTGAGCCTTGTTAGCTGGTGTTTTTTTAAAAAAAAGTAGTTATACTTTTTTACATATAAATTTTATTGTAGATATACACGCCTGTAAGAGCTATAAGCTATGAATGGTTACGTTCTTCTTCTTCATAGATTATCTTAAATATTCTTTAGTTAGAAGTATGTCATCATAATGGCCTCTACTGACAGTAGGCACCTACTACATGGTGTTATAAGAAAAATGGCGTACCTCGATAATGAACCGATAGATGTAATCGTAGCTATTTATGAACAACTGAACGTTTTAAGGCTAATTGCAACGACAAATCGGCTATTTAACGATAATGGCCGCATCTAAATCTAAAGTAAAAACAACAATATAACGAGTTCGAACACACCTTAATTAGGATCGGAAGTCTCGAACGCTTTTTAATGTTTGACTAATTTGTTTGTTCATGTGTGTGTGTGCGTGTTTGTGTGACGCAACAAGAAAGTACTGCGATAACACCGAAATTACAGTTAGAACAGAAGCTTATTAGGATTATATACGGCTTTAAAATTAACCTAATTGGTAGGAAAATATGTGTATCCAAACAGACTTACTTAGATATTATGTAAATGCTTAGTACGTTATTGTAAGGAGAGGAAATTTTGACAACAACTGTTCTTTCAATTACAAAAATATTTATTCCAACTCGTGATTCCGAGAAGAGTCCTCACGGTGCGAAAAATCGCATAAACTAAATAAATAAATAATAAATATTCACAGTCATTTTCACACAACGCTATCTGATCCCAAAGTAAGCTAGGAATAACCTGCTTGTGTTATGGGTATCAGACAACGGATATTAATACTTATATACTTTTAAATACATACATATTATACATAGAAACACCCAGACTCTTGAGACAAACATTTATGGGTCACACAAATATTTGTCTCCGGTGGGAATCGAACCCACAACCGCCAGCGCCGCAGGCGGTATCACTACCGACTGCGCCACAGAGGCAGTCAACTGTGCTGTAACACAGAGGCAGTCAATAAAATTAAACATTAAAACCTTAATTCTCTCTCATACTGTTTGACTAAACTGGTGAGAATTTTAAGAGGCGTAAAACAAGATAACCGCTGATCTTTTAATCATTTTATCACCGTATTAAAGATAATATTGGAGAAAAGATTTATTCTGACATCTTGGTGTTATGGTTGTGTTTAGCCATTTGTAATGTATACCTAATACTAGTATAACCTTTCAAGGGCGTACCCGGGTCGTAGGCAGTGATAGAGCACCAATAGTTTTAGTCGCTTAGAGTCCTCCATAGCGTCCATGAGGTTTTCCACACGGAAAACAGAGTGTTTCAGTCAGAACCTTTCGGTAAAATACCTACAGTAAGAAAACACAAATGTAGGTCTGGATTTTAATTTTAATTCCCGGTACGCCCGGCTCTAGATAGGTAGGGGCCGGTTGGTTTTCGCCGTTTTCGAGTCCGGCGTAAAATCCTTGGGGATTTTATACGTCAAAAAATTCTTGTAGTAGAGTGGATCGAACTGTAGAACCACCAAAATAGATGTGTTATGGACAGCCTCACTCTATTAAAATGTATTAAAATAAATATCTTTCATGAGCTTGTAACTTCTTTGCATCACATAACACATACTGCAGAAAAAAAGTTTAAAAGCTCATTCGTTTTCTAATTTCAAGTGTATAAAACATTCATTCACTGATAAACGTATCGAGCATCCACCAGATAACGTGTCTAGACGAAATAAATATTCGAAACACTCGAAATTCAAATACCAGCCCGATGGCTCACTTGGCTAATCGTTTAGTAAAAAAAAAGTAACTTTTTAAAACGCACCCACTTTAAAAGGTTTACGGCGAATCTAATAGGACACGTTCGTTTAAAAACGTTTATTACCGAAGATTACCGAACCTCTGGGTGTGGTAATGTTGTTTATGTTTTAAAACATTCCTTGGAAGAAATTATCAATTGCGTTATGCCTTTGCTACTAGATAAATACCTTTGTCTTCTAAACATTACATCATAATTATGACAGGTCAGTCAGTTCTAACTACATGCACTCTTAGCTATTCTTGAGGATAGTACTGTGAAGATGACCAAAGGTGATTTGACTAATAAGTGACCAAAAAAATAGAACAAACATTCCTGACAAAGTTTACGGTTTTATTACTATTCTAAGGGTCTCTAATAACGTGCGAAGCAAGTTACATACTATTAATAAATACGCGAAAAAGATCAAAAAACCGTAATGCAAATTCAATACTGCTCCCTAAACTTATTTAGATATTCTAACCCGCGAAACTCCTTTTATTGAATCCCGTTGCATGACTGCGGGGGTGTTAAAATTGCCACGGCACAAATCGGTATACAAACCTCTTTGTTGAATGCTACCATAGAGCTTTATACTCCAAAAATCTATTGAATAGAGTCAATAAGTATACAGAAGTGCTCACAACGTTTACTCCGAAAGATTTATGTTTAGTGCTATTCCAAAACATTTTAATTTAATTGGTATGCGTGATAAGTGGTATAAAATCAAACTTGTTGGACATAAACTAGGTGCGCGATGGGGGTAGCTTGACTAATGTGAATGCGGCGCGTGCGGTGTGCGCAGCATTACTAGATAAGATAAAAACTACGTGACAATGTTGTGATGGCTTCTTTTTTTATACTTTTATAAAAAGAAAAGTCGAAGCATAAGGCGGAAACTCCTCACGTTTTCAAGCTTGAATGTGTGCGTGTGACCAATAAGGCTAAGCAAAATGTTCCCTCACGACACCCGCCAACCATAATGACAGCTGTGGCGCGGGGGGAGTTGTCTGTAATATTATTATACTAGCTGATGCCCGCAGCTTAGCCCGCGTCAAATTTGTTCCCGCGGGAACTTATTCCCGGGATAAAAAGTAGCCTCTGTGTTATTTCAGACTATAATGTATCTCGGTACCAAATATAGCCTGATCCGTTCAGCGGTTTTAGCGTGAAAGAGTAATAAACATCCACACTCACAAACTTTCGCATTTATAATATTAGTAAGATTATCTTTAGTAGAAGAAGCATCTATATAGAGAGTACCCATTATATGTTACAATATTCGAAGAGTAGGCTTAAAATCGATAGGTAATTCAAGTCTTGCATACGTAAAAGAGGTCTATATTTAATTGTAGACTGTCATACCCTGATTTGATTAATATGTAAAATACTGAAAAAGCTCTCTTTATATTTTGCATTATGGTCTTCGCCTAGCAATACTAATTGACTACGCAAGTCTGGCTGCTATATCTCATTAGAATCTTCAAATGCTTCCCGAATATCAATTGTTAAGTAAAGTATATTGAAGCTCTAAATTATATTTCACTAAAATGTCAATAGATATTTAATCGGCCTGAAAATCATTTAGCTAAGTCACTGCTTGGAAAAAACTCATTGGCGATAAGTAAGAGCACGGTAAGTTGTCCTGCAAGTTTTCCAATGATGTTTTCTAATATATTAAGTACCTAAGTTTATTTCTCTTCTACCTCTAAAGAAGACTGAGAGTAATAAATTTCATTTCATTCAAAAACCAATAAACATGCATTTCCATTTTTACTTGTGTACTGACTCAAGTTCAAATAATTCCTCTGAACAACGAGTTTACATGGCGTACTTCACAGAAACTTACATACGGCAAGCTTAAGTCTACAAATAAAAAAAGTAAATCTAAATATGGCAACCCATTCATAGATGAATACATTGTTAAAGCCTTTAAAATTACTACATGAATACACTATCAGAGTAAGCAACACAGTAGTGAATAATAAAAGGACGGAGACGGAACAATAATTCGCAGCGATGATTTAGGGTCGGAAAACAGCGAAGTTTCTAAAATGGCGGCCGTTTATGGACTTACACTACACATTTCCCGCCATTTCATTTCAAACCTTAAGTACATAGACTAAGGCAGAAACTTCTTTAAATTATTTTTTTGCACAAGTAACTGTTAATTCAACGACAACGCCCTCAGGGGCGCGATAATCATACCATTAGGAAATGTATGAATGTTTATAGTGATGGCAAGTACTGGAATATGAACCTAGTAATTTATGCCTAAGACTTAAATTATACAGTAGCAAATGACCCTACCTTTTTCTACTTCAGTGTTTACAGGTTACGGTACTACGCACTAATAGTCACTCATTAAAACTTTATATGA
The DNA here is from genome assembly GCA_933228765.1 of Miltochrista miniata. Lineage (NCBI taxonomy): Eukaryota > Metazoa > Arthropoda > Insecta > Lepidoptera > Erebidae > Miltochrista > Miltochrista miniata. The sequence continues at coordinate 11,697,989 of OW121765.1, forward strand.
GCGTATTCGTAAAGCCATACACACAGTTTTCGATTCTAAAATAATTGTCTCGATACAAAAAATGTTCTTCAAATCGATTTTAAAATTGTTAAGCAGCGAATCGACTAAAGCACCTACTTACCTAGTTTCTGAAGAGTTTGTATTTTTTTGCTGTACAAATCCCAAATACATACCATAAACCACTTCAATCATATTAAACCAATAATGCTAAATGTTGAATTTCTTAGCGGTAATAACTCAAAAATTAGATATTAAAATACATTTTACGTTTTAAGAGAGTCTTAGACAGTCGGATAGTACTGCTAAAGCCAACATTTAAAAAAAAGTTATGCCTTAACACGCAGTCTTTGCATTAATAGACCTAACTGTACTGTACCTATAGTATATTGGTATGTTGATTTTAAGATAATCTAGACTTCTAGAGGAATAATATAATGTTTCGAGGTTTTGATATCTGATTGCCCCCTTTAACTTTAATTTGGAGATAATAGTTCACTTTTCCATGCATACTGATTTATTATTTTGGGCTAACATTAAGAGACGAAATTCAGACCTCACAACCAGCTACAGAGACTATTCCATCTGTCAGCAAGCCAGTTTCGGCTATAAAGGTTGGCATAGTTTAAAGCGGTTGCCTTCTGACGTCCTAACGCATGCAGACACCTGCGAGAATGTCATTAATCCTTATTAACCCTATATCTATAGATATAAGTATTTTTTTTCATTTCAATGATATCTGTTGGTGCAATTCTATTCCTATATCTATCAGCAATTTGAAGTTGTTAATTTTTGTGAAGTTATTATAAAAAAACATACTACCTACAGCAGTTCACATAACTGTTTAACCTTTTTGTAGCTTCAACAGAAATATACCTTCAAGTACAAAACTTTACTAATGCTATTCATTGATCAGAACAGTTTGTCTTTGGAAAATGAATAACTATGAATGAATTGAGCATATTTACTGAGAGCGTCTTGTCCGGCTAGTGTAAACTTTGTCAAATATTTCATTGAAACGACAAATTCATCACTCTGTATGTCAACAATTTGACGGGTTTAATGCCATAACTAGAATGATCAAATATGAAAGTGATGGGCATCGTATCGTAACAGAAAGTCTTATCAACATTGAGCAATAATAAGGTTTGTGAAAATGAAGACTCAACTTGAATAGGTATGATACATTCTTAATGTTTATCTACATATTTTAGGCATTCATGGGCTGTCAAATTAGTCACAGGCAGAATACCACACTAACTCCTTTAAAACTTTATGGCCTAAAATCTGAATGATTTCAGATTTTTTTAAACCAAAGTTTTCGGAGTTTCCACGACAAATATCATCTACTAAACGGAGGTAGAGAGGGCTCGGGAAATATAAAATAAAGTCTAAGGATAAAGTAGATTGTAATGTGAAGTAGGTATATCCCTCCATCTTTATCATTTACAGACAGCAAGACTAATCTAGCTTGGAAGAAACTCAAGAAATAACTTAATTATTTACAGTTTCAATGAAAAACACAGTCGCCTAATAAACAGTGAACATAACTAATTCCAAGCCACATTCATCACGGGCATAAAATTGTACGTTAATCCAAAAACTAGAACAATAAAATATTAAATAAGCAGCGTTTATATCGGAATCGTTCAAAGCAACCGTGACAGTTGCAACTGGAGCGAACTACAGACTAAATACACTCGAGAGCAATGAATCCGGGTCACTTAAAGAATCCTAAAAATCTCGGAAACTAAAAATGCTAGGTTAATGCAATAAATTGTATTTAATAGACAATGTAATACTCCTTAAATGAAGGTATTAAAACTTCTTAGTTATTGTAAAGTTATATCATAAAAAAATCAAATTTGAAAAAGGGCCACTTTCGAAGATGGAACTACGAAATTACAGCATTTGGTGTTGCTTTTGTTTGTAATCTGTCATTTATGTGGGTACATAAACCATGTTGATAGTGCTCTATATTCATTAATCAAGCTGAAATTATGTCGCTTACGCCTGAAGAATGCACCAGAATACTTACAATGCTGGAAACCGGCCGGAGTCAGCGCGATACAGCCAGGACTGTCGGTGTGTCGCTGTCAACAGTACAAAGAGTTCTCCGACGTTACGAAGAAACTGGTTCTAACCTACGCAGACCAGGAACGGGCAGAACCAGGTGTACCACAGCACGAGAAGACCGATACTTGGTGAACACCATGCTTCGAAATCGCTTTCTCACAGGAACTGAACTCACCAATCAGTTTCGACGCCTCGGAGGAAGTAACAGAAGTGCATGGACAGTAAGACGTCGGCTTGCTGAATCTAACTTAAAACCCCTTAGACCTGCAAACGGCCCTAAACTGGAGCGTGGGCATCGTATTTCGAGACTAAGGTATGCCCAGAGCCACGTAAATTGGAGTATTGAAGATTGGTCAAAAGTTATGTTCTCCGACGAATCAAAATTTATGCTCTACAAGCACGATGGAAGACACAGAGTGTATCGAAGACCAGGGGAAAGATTCAAGCAAGCATGCATCGAAGAAAAAGTAGCCTACGGTGGTGGGTCTGTACTTGTGTGGGCCGGAATTTCTTCTGAAAGTCGCACAGAGCTGGTGATCATAGAAAACGGCTCTTTAACTAGCGTAAGATATGTGGAAGAAATCCTCAATGATCACGTTGGTCCATTTATGGTCAATTTAGGTGAGGATGCTATATTTATGCATGACAATGCCCGACCTCATACAGGTAGGATTGTGAATGACTACCTTCAAGAGATGAACATTACTCGTATGGAGTGGCCAGCGCGCAGCCCGGATATCAACCCGATCGAGCATGCTTGGGACGAGCTAGGCAGATGCGTAAAACAACGAAACCCTCCCCCAATCACGCTTCGTGAGCTCAAAATTGCTCTCACAGAGGAATGGGAGAATATTCCCCAAAATCGTATAAGGAACTTGGTGTACAGCATGCCAAACCGCGTAAACGCAGTAATGGAAGCACGAGGAGGCAATACGAAGTATTAAAATTCAAGAAAATCGTAATAAAGTTCAAAAATTTCATGTTTCCTATTTTTGTTTTAAGGAGAGATCAGCAGTTTTTTCTTTATGTAATTTTGTGTTAATAAAATGTATGGTGACTCATATTTTTTTTACTTTCATTTAAGGAGTATTACATTGTCTATTAAATACAATTTATTGCATTAACCTATCATTTTTAGTTTCCGAGATTTTTAACATTCTTTAAGTGACCCGGATTCATTGCTCTCGAGTGTAGTTGAGTGAACGACAAACGCGCCGCGTCGATTGTGTGGCCAGCGATTTATCGCCGTAGAATTTATAGCGCACTGCGTTTGATTTGCTTTAGATGAGAGACGGAGAGTGTTTGAAGAGTTTAAAGCCTTTACTTTTTTTTTACGTGTATAAAACCTCATGGGTGCTATGCTGGATTCCTAATGACTAAAACCACACAGTGACTTTCGGACCTCGGAAATATAACGCCAGGGTCGGGAGAGTTTAAAACCTACAGTGAGGTTCCATGAGTAGGTTTGATATTATGGTCCTATCGAAAGCTAGGTAGTCCAAACCCTTAAAGTTGCGCAGCGAGCAATAGAACGAGCTATGCTTGGGGTGTCTCTGAAGGATAAAATCCGGAACGATGTTATCCGTCAGAGAACTAGAGTGGTCGACATAGCTCGCAGAGTATGCAGTTTGAAGTGGCAGTGGACTGGTCATATCTGTAGGAGAACCGATAGTAGGTGGAGCAAACGAGTTCTGGAGTGGAGAGCGTGACTTGGTACACGTGGGGTAGGACGACCCCCCGCCAGATGGACCGATGACCTGAAAAAGGTCGCAGGGACTGACTGGATGCGGAAGGCGCAGGACCGTGTGTTGTGGCATAATTTGGGAGAGGGCTATGTCCAGCAGTGGACTGATATAGGCTGATTTAATTAATTTGATTGATCGAAATCTTCGGAGCCTCAGTCAGTCTTACCAGCAAGTGATGACACTTACTGATTAACGAACAGGGTTTTTGCGGAAAGAAGATAAACTCGATACAAAACCCTTACCCGAACTCTCTGGATACGTAGTACAGCATGGCCAAACACCCTCCCAGTATAAATTGAGAGGGGCCTACGTCCAGAAGCTATAGTGTGCCAGAACGATTTGATTGATCGATTAAGAGATGGCCTAAAAATATTTTGGCTGACGAGATGATTCAATCAACCGATTTTCTCAATCAATCGCATCGCACTGAACACACATCAAAGGTACGTTGGTGTTGACTCGGTAGAGACTATCGCAATCTACGTAAGTATGCAATAGTTAGTCACACTTGTAGTGAACTTTACACATGTTTTGGAAAAGTCACATAACCTTTTTATTTCCTGTAATTTGAAGAACTCGCGATATCATATAACCTTAACAAATAAATTACCATAGCATCTCTGAAGCTGTTAAAAGCTCAGTTATTTCACAAGTATAATCTGCATTCTTAATTTTATTCTTAGATTAATATGACCATTAATGTCTTTCAACAACATATTTTTTACAACGAACAAAATGGCACATATCAATTACAAAGTCTCACATTGTAGGGAGCTGAATATCGCGACTTCATCATAAAAGAAGAACACATTAAAACCTAATAAATATCAACAATAAAACGTGATTCCTATGAAATACATCAACATTTAAAACATTAACACGTCAACATAGTTGCTTTGTAAGGCAGAGTTTCATTGTCGTTCATTGTTAGGAGGCAGTATTGTGTCGCAAATTGCAGGATGAGGTGCCAATCGATGTACAATTTGAATCTAAAGACACAAAAAACCCACCGTTGTAGAGAGCAAAAATCATCTATAATGAGGGGTTTTTTTGGAATGATCTGGGCGGTATACCATCTGACTATCATGTTGTAACAATATTGTCAAATGATAAAGTTGTACACAGTTATATTTCTATAGATATACTTGTTGAGCTCTCAGCTTCGCTATTAACTTCGACATACTTCGATAAATTTAACCTCCTCTTTACTCCAATAGGGGTGGATTTTGGAAATCGCTTTCATAGTGTCACTACGCAAGGCTAGCTTGCGGTAAAAGTTTCAAGTTACTAGTTCCAAGAGTTTCGGCCTGGCGTTCATTTAGGAGTGAGTCACCAATAACTAAGACTTGAAAAACATACCAGTTTTTATAAACATTGTACTGTTTTGATTTCTTGGAAAAATGATCATTAAATTAAAAACTATAACAGTCTATACATTTTAATGTTATATCGAAGAGTCTGAAGGTATTAATTTGTATCCTTTAGTGGGTCCTTGTGTTCAGCACGCGAACATTGTGGGATAAAAGTGGTTGAGTCGTTTATATACTCGTACAATGATACCATACGTAATTCGTGGTTTTAAACACGAGCACTACCTTGAAGTACCCTTCCGCCCTATTACGTAAAACTATAGGCGTCAGCTTTGAGTTGAAATACTATTTTTGAGTTCATTACTCACAATAATTATACTAATGTACGTTCAACAGCTTAAGCTAGATACTCGTAAATTAAAGCAAAGGAAACTTCACAATAATTTTGTAGCCGAGAAAATAAAAGTTATCTTGAGAGACCTTCGGGATTCAAGTCAGCTTCATCTGCAAGTGACAAATCTACGGCAAAGAGAAGCATTCGAAACTTAACCCTGCATCAATCCGGCCAGCATACACAGTATCTATCATCCATGAAATCGAAAGAGGGCATGTCCAAAGACGAGACGACGAATTAGTCTTCTGAGAGTATTTTAAAGTAAATAGGTTTTGTCTTACATAAATCGAAAGAACATTAAGTATACGTAAAACATCAGGCAGTCGGCCAAGCCATACGAAATACAGAGAAACCCTTAAAATTAAACATAGCATTTATCTAGAACATTCCCTAATTACAAAAACTGAGGTGAAATTTTACCGTGAACCTTTATGTAGAGCATAAAGCGTGCCTAGGGGAGACCTAGGAGATTTGTGACAGAGGTGAGTTGTGACAGACGCGATTTCTCCCTACCTATGAAGGTGAGCGAGCTGGCTACAACGCTCAATTGACGCTTTAGAGACGCACTAGTTGACTTAGTACCCGCCGACGGCGCACGCGAAGAGGTTCCGTAGTTATAACATCGGCGTGCAAAAAAAATCGAAAAGTAAGTTTTTCATCAAAATTTTGATTGAATTTATTCCATATCTTATTACATGTGCATTGTTGAATTATTTTTTCTTAAATTGTGTAGTTATCTAAGTCTCAAAAGGTTTCATTATTTTCTTTGGTTTGCATCTTGTTTTTTTAAATTTAAATTTTTATTCGGTGCAAGTCGTAATTTTGAGCACCTAGGAGAGTTGTGACAGCCTGTCACAACTCTCCTATTTGACTTCATTCTTCTTCATTTTGGGTTATTACGACGCTTTTTTCTCTGTCTGCATGTGTGTATATGTATTAAGGCAGGCCAAATCTTGCAAGTAAAGTAGTTACGCAATAAAAGCTTGTGTCAGAAAAGTAATTTCCGTTAAGAAATTAGATATATTTGAAGAAGCCGATTTCCTGCCAAGTCAAGTGACTGATCGTCCCAACCCAGAACTAGAGCAATCAGTATCAGAAATTGTGGATAATCCAGCACAAATAACCGTAACTCCAAATCTCAACACCGGCACAGTTGATAACGTTGAAGCAAGATCTATTACTCCAAATTCATATAAAGAACATGCCATGCCATCTAGAAATTCATTCGCTGTAAACCATAATGCCAATGAACCTGTTGCCTCCACGTCTACAGCCCATAGTCCTCTTGCCACTGTTTCTAATGTGTTCTCACCAGAATCAGTTAGACCGTTGCCAAAAGCTTCGCCAAGAAAAAGCAGTCAACCGAACGGACGCAAAATCAAATCTTCAGTGCTTACTGATACACCTACTAAGGACGAAATAGCTGCTATAGAAGCCAATAAGAAGGCGAAGAATGTGATAAAGCGTTCCTTAAGCGAATATAAGAAGAAACCTATAAAGAGCCAAGAAAACTAATAAGAAGAAGAGAACAGGTGATGACGAAGAAGAGGCAGAAAATAATGTTTTTTGCATGGTTTGCCTGAAGCCTATTCAAACAGCAGATCAAATGAGGAGTGGGCGCAATGCCTAGAATGTAAAGGTTGATATGATTATGATTGAATAATTGCCTATCAGAATAGATTAAAATTTTTGACTGATTATAATATAGGTAATTGATCTCAAAGCGATGCCATAATTAGGTACTTATAAAATATAATTACTTGTTATGGAAAGACTATACGTTGTGTTTGTTGGTAGGTACTTGATGTGCTAAAAGATGATAATAGTACTTTTTGCAAAAAAAAACATGTTTCATTTATTTATAATATTATGTGTAATGGTTTTTTTAAGACATAAACAGTCTAAATAAATAGCTGTCACAACTTTCCTCGGTACCTGTCACATCTTACCTCGGTGATAGGGGAGTTGTGACAAAGGGAGTAATCTTTCTTTTAGTTGATTTTATCGGAAACTGTAATACTTTACCTAATTTTGATGATTGTTTTGGAAAGGGAAGGAATGGTGCTACATTTATTCACATAGGTCGTAACTGCGGAATATTTCTGGAGCGAGATATTCCCCTAAAATTAAAAATTGTCACAACTCTCCTAGGTCTCCCCTACTGTTAATCAGTATTCTGAATACAATGCAAACGTCATCGGTTACGAAACATAATTCTATACCTTTCTTCCTTTTGATCGAATACTTAACAGCTTGTTAAATAAGATCGTGAGGTGAAAATATCTACTAAGAATACCTCAGGCGTAATTGCCAATTGCTCTTGTTAAAATTCTTTTATAAAACGAATAAAGGAAATAAAGATCAGAAAAGTAATATCCTTCTATTTGAAACGAAGAATAATGTGTGAAACTAAATTCAGGAAGTATCACTAAAGAAATAACACTAAAAGAGTAATTTCACGAAATTTACCCATGTTTCGGGAGTTTTTATTGTTGGTTTTACAAGAGGATTCTCTTCCTCTCTTTTTCCAGAAGAAATCTTTCACGAGGTTCTAGATAGGCAATCTTTTAGTGTAGGTACCTATGTAGGATAGGACTGCGAGTCAACTTTTTATAAACATTTAAAGTACCTAATAAATTTCTACAAGTCAGAGTAATAAAATTTAATTTTCCATTTGTGAAAAACGTTTCAGTAATTGCAAAGTTGTTCGACTGCCTACAAACAAAAATAAAAACATTTCTCCTACTATTAGTATAATACGAATAGAAAATTAGCTGTCACAAATCGCTATAAAGTCACCAACGTTGACAATCTGTTTCCAACCCCCATAATATAACCGATTATTATTCACAGGGGACTGTATGACCCCTCTTGTTATGACAACCCTTCGCAAAACCAATGAAATATGTAACAAAGCGAACGGGTTAGGACAGCCATTATATAGCGATTTAGAAATCCATTTTATTGGACACACAGACACGTAATGTGTAGCCAACCTGAATAATTCAGTAAGGTATTGGGGTAGAGAGGGTAGTGATTTGGTTCAATCGTTCCGGTTGAAGGTAATCGTATATCACAATCTAACATGTGTACGATGATTTAGATTTTATGTAAACGTTATTGATTATAAGAAGGTATTTATATAAAATAACCAAAGGGTAGACGCGACTCTTTTATTTTTTGGGGTCGATCATTCACCGATCATTTTGATTTGGTTATTATAGGTTTAGGACACTAACATTTGGTTTTTACCATTGCAGAGGTTACTCAATTTTAAATCAAACGTCTATCGATACTGAGACTTTTGCATACATTGGACCGTTCTTACTACCAATGCTGTACAGCGCTATGACCGATATCGCATCAACCGACTGGGTGTCCTCATCTTGTCTGGTCGGAACATCATCAATATACTGAATTGCAGATTCTTCTAATCCAACTAACTCAGAACCACTGGGATGCAAGCATCGCATGTTTTGTCACAGAATTTATAAGACATATAAGTTAAAGTTTTAAAAAATCTAAATCTATATCTACAAAATAATGACTTACCTGACGGACCTGCTTATACTGTTCTTCGAAGCTCCAGCCTGCCCCTGAACCTTCTGATGAAGAGGATGACGCTGATCCTGCTGGCTGCGCTGGTGGAGGTGGTGCGGGTGTCAAGAATGCTGACGGAGTATAGGAAAATCCTCCTGAAGTGGTTGCACCCGTGCTTGCCATAGCGAACACACTGTTTGAGGTTGACATTGGTGCCCCTTGAGCCAATGATGCCAGTGATGATAAATGCGGATGTAATGAAGATTTTAGTGATTCAAAGTCGTCGCGTACCTGGTAAAAAAATTAAATGTATGAGTTGAAGTTGACTTAATAATTATTAGGTATGCAAAACTAGAAATACTATGTGTAATTTTTATACATTCTCTTGTTTTGCAAATGTAATTATTTGTGCCAAAACTACAGAAATTATTTGTTTGGAAGTAGACAGTGAAGATCCACTTCGTTAAAATTAAATTCTTACATTCGATAACATTTTAGTATCTTAAGTTTTGATTTTGGAAAAGTTAAATTTGGTTAGATAACTCTCATTTCATTTAAATAAATCTTCGTTGTCGTAATAGACAGACGACTCGATTTTAAGTCAAAGAGAATGATGAGAAGTATTTTGATACTTTTGATGTTACACATAAGTATCATTGTTTGGGACAAAAATTTACTTACTCTCAATTGCCTTTCCAGAGTCTGCGGCGAACTCCTCTGGAGAGAATGTGATATAGCATGATTATTCATCTGTTCTTGTGGCACTGGCACGTGAAGCAAACTGTTTATTTGCTGGTTTGGCTGATGAGACGGTCGTGACTGTCGTCGATGTGACAATAGCGACTGATGTGATTGTAATGACGGATGGGGCTGCAGTAACTGATGTGGTTGATGCTGTCGGTGGTGCTGATGTGTGGCGGGTACATCGCGTCCTACTCCTTCGTCGGAGCTCTCACAGGAGTGTTCTCCTGATGTTTCTGAGCGAGCGGACTGGAACAAAGAAATAAATTGGTTATAGCTTACTGCAGATTGTAATTTTTTTTAAATTATGGAGGAAATCTTTGAAGATGCTAAAAGTATTGAGAGTTTATGACACTCATGGGAAGAACTGGATATGGGCAGTGTGATACACATTAAAATCTATAGAAAATTTAAGTAAATGTACATACGCATGTTCTGATCGTTTTATTAATAGGTTTTTTGCTATCAAAATCTGATTAAACCTTTATTAAAGAAAGTAATAACACATCTACTAAGAGATTACTTGAAATAAAAAATACTTGAGCATATGACTACAGAATTGAGCTGCATATCAACATTTGCAATATAACATTTTTATAATTACAGCTCGATTTCATATATCTGTCTTATTTTATAATTATATTCAAGAAGCAGGTGATTGAAAACTGGTTGTTTTAAACGTCAATTATCGGTCTTCAAACTTGACATAAACAAGAAGAATAACGCGTCCGTATGTATGCTGTGGTGTAAAATTATTGCTACAGCTATGCACTTAACACAATTTGATATTTACAATATTATTTATTGTTTTAGGAGGGTATACTGCAACATATTTACATATCATTATTGTATATGTGGTTATTGTAATGTTGAGCAAGTCATATTATTTTATAATGTAGCTTATTTCATTCCGGAATGGTTTCTAATGGTACATTATGAACCCGTCCTTTCAGAGATTTTAGTTGTGATCGTGATAAACTCACGAACAGACGAATAATATCACATTCTCATACATAAGTCAGTACTAATGGTCCTTTCTGCAATTCATATATCGATGAGAATATACATCGATTGGCCAGCTTTCCAACAAGAGGTCATGCCGATCTCGAACCTACTAAAACCACGCGGTCTCTACCTAATCTAGCACCAAGCGCATTCGGTAACTTCTCGGAACGCCGTCGCCGCGTCGCAGTATCACAACTAGAGTAAAACAACTACTAACAACTGTATCTATAATTACAATTATAGAAATCTCACGTCAATTATCCGAAGGTGACTCCACCGATACAAAGCGATGCTATAGTTACAACATTGTATTCTCTATAATTAATACAAACTATGTAGCATTAACCTTCGAATCACATTTAATCTGCAATTGTTTACTTACAACTACACACATTTAATAAACATATTACATTATTATTGTTTCCGTTGTGCAATTGCCGGAGGAGTGAATTTTATTTGATTATTGTTATATTCGTAACGTAATCGAGGAATGGCATACGGTGACCACCGGAATGCCTTAGGCTCTATAACATTTGCTGAAAGTTTTCATACCAGTTTATTATATTAAGCAAAAAAGTAATTTATGTGTCCATCTAGTTGTGTACCTATTTATTATTTTCCTAGATCAATAAATTGGCAATCGAATTCAAACAAACTTGTGTCATAATGCAGGCTTATAAAACTTTTGCGCAATTTTCATAAAAATTGTGCATTATTTACGTAGGTAATGGAAAGTAATTAACAATGTTAAGACAATTATGACCACGTGTATAATATGATTAGGGATATTGGACATTGGAGAGAGCTTTTTCAGACTAGATTATTTGTTTAATCTTACAACTGCGCTATGGTTGGATCTTACCCATTCTGAGTATGGCACGCTCCCTTCTCATGATTGCTTCTGTTCTGATTATTGTGTTCCATCAATGTCACTTAAATTTCCTAATTTTTTGACTACTCCGTATTATTGTCCTGCTACATATTTGACGCAATACCGCCTCCATTACCTCTTCCATCTTTGTGATTATGTGCTTCTATAGAAGTTATACAACAATTCTTTACTTCGTTAATTTCCTCGTATTACAGTCGTTGAATTAAAATATTCATACATATCAAATTCCGGGAAATTAACCACGGTATACATTATTGGCAAACTTTAAAATGCATCATGGTAAAGCGAAGAAAAAGTACTTACTATTCAAAATCAGCCTTAATATTAATGTGCTTAAAGTTCCATCGATATAATGCAAGTGTAGTAGCAAGCAATCAAAATGTTGCTCGAAATGAGCGCATTTTGCTCCCGGCCCACAATTACGACATTAAAATTATTATTTTATTTCGATTTTTATTTATTATTCGCATTATTATATTGTGTGGAGTTATTATCGGTGAAATGGTTCGTTCGGATAAACGCTCGCGTCGAAACAACACGCAAGCCTCCCAACGGCGTACCTCAGGGTTCCGTGTTTTATATTGATTAAAGTACTCCAGTTTATTGTGGCTGATATATTCTTAAATTCATGTTCTGTGGTAAACTTGTAATTAACATATGTGCTTGCATTATAAAACACAATTAACGCTTCAATAATATAGTATATTCCTAAGTGCCTGTTCATAAACAGTCTCATCGTTATCCTGTGTCCGGGAATTTAGGTATACACTTATTTTTCTGTATACCTAGTTTATACTTTGTTTTTAAGGTGGCAAAACAAGCTAAGGGTCTACTTAATCCTAAGTCGTCACCATTAAAGCGTACATGAAAGAAAGCCCATTTCCAATAACACTCTAATCTCATTCAATTTTTTTAACGAATTGCTATATTTTTGGTTGATATATCTTCCTGTTATTGAGTTCCATTTGATATTCTTACCTTATGCTTTCATAAAGCTTTGTTTTTTTTTCTCCATCAAACAGCTATAAATTATAATCACAGCCAGAATGATCTATCGCGATCTACGGAACCCTATAATCACATCAATCGCGCCCGTATACACACCCTGTCATTTCATTCGACTTTTCATTCTCATGGTTCCAGACTGCTACTGGATTCCTTCAATCTTTTATTGCTTTTTTAGGTGACCGCAATTTTATTTAAACGTTATATCAACAAAATGAGCCACTTAAGGTGTTTCTTTTAAGTTCGTCTACCTTAAAAGCGGCAGATTCACCAAATTCAGAAATAAAAATAAACATTTGAATGTTGATATATAATTATCATGTGACGGAATGAGTAAATCTCAAATTTAAACAGTTGTGCGTTACGATAAGTAGGATAACGTTAGCACAGACCGCGCTAATGTAACTACAAACAAAATCGGACCGACTAAACAGTTTTGTTGATCTCTCTCGTGATTTTATAATAAAATATTAACTGTAACTTATTTAGTACAGCGATGAAAAGGTACCTCATCGTGTCAATAATCGTGGCCGAAATTTCACTACTCATTAGCACCTCATGCAGAGCAGAAGCCAAAATACTGTGAGAACATTCATTGATAAAAACGATAACATTAAATATTCCACCCAATTTGTAGTGTAGTATGTAAACTCACACTCCCCATGATACACTTTAAATCGTGACCTCAACAAAGAAACGGAAAGTGAAAGAATTCATCCATTGGAGCCATTAAACTACCATCTTGCTTATTATTCGAATAAACAAGGAATGGGCTTTATCCCGTTCTTAGAAGAATCTCCGAAATAATACTGAGATACAAGCAGGAGGACAAACCGTTGATTAGCACTTTTTTCTGCACCTCCGCTGATACGAAAACCTATCCTATATACTTAAGAATTAAGTTCAAATCTAAACAAATAATGTCTGTAGCTACTGATATCAATGAAGATGTAAGTACGAATGATAATCTTTAAAACGAACCCCACTCCATACACAGACTTACAGCAGGCAAGGCTTTTCCATACAGATTTGTAGGTACAAATGAAACTAAACTCTATGTTGAAGCAAAACAACTGATAATTGTATAAGATAACGTACTTTGAGATGCTTTATACAATGTAATATTTGTAATAGAAATCATAATCGTATCTCTGCGAGTAGATTTTATGAGGTGAAATCAAATAGAAACTTGTAATGAAAGATGTCGTGTGCGCTCAACATGTTTGGTCGGCATGTAAGACAAATACGTACGATAATAAAATATTGAACATTTAGTTGTTAAAGCGGAGATATCGTGGAGGTGAAAACGTTCATGACTGTGTGAATTGATCGAACACACGTCAATCGGATCGATAAATATCTAACAATCTTACAGCAAATATAGGTAGAAACTATAGCAGTAACATTTAAATTTCATCACTAACGAGAAATTTATCTAACTATACACTGAAGTGGCAATGGAGAATGGAATTGAGGCTATTTTTTGCCTCGGTTGCCTCGATGGCGTAGGGGTCTGAAGTTGGAATTCTGGATCGAATCAAATTTGTAAGATGTGCAAAATATTGTTAATTTTCGAGATTGGGTGTTTTTTTTTTCTTTCTGTATGAAAACTTAATTTCGACTGAAAATTAAAATATTAACGTTGAAGAAAAATTTGAATTATTGTACAGTATGTCGACAATCTTAAAATGAGAACTGTAACTAACCATTAGCAAAAATATATAATGAAATGCAATAAATTATGATGATGCAGTATCTTCCAAAATATATTCAATTTGCTAAATCTACATCTTAAGAAAGTTTTTCTAGTATTCGTGTCAATACTGTGCTGTTATTTACAATATAAAGTCACAAACAGGAATATTTCATTAGAACCCGACGCATCGTCATGTGAGTTTACGTGATGGTAATATTCGCTTATCCACACTCCCTGGAATATTTATTAGCGGGAGCCGTCACGACGAGCTTTGTCCACACATTAGCAGTGTTAGCACCCGGGATGGCTACCTGCGTGTTTACCTAGACATAATCCCTTCATGTATTTACCTAGATATCCACACATCTCTGGTGTTTCGCAGAGTTCGTTGCAACATTCATTTGAGCTTGTATTGTTGACGACGAAGGGAAATCTGCCTTAGTATTTGCGTAATATCTACATGCATAATGACTGTGCAAGATACTTCACACAAATAACTTTTAACTTATCGAGTTAGGTAAATTGTGAGATTGGAATTTGTTTGTTTAAGAACTTTATGGAAACAAATAGTCACAGATTATGGAGTAGAATCAAACAAAGGTAATGCAAAGAGCGTGTAGGTAACGGCATTACAGCCGCGTGTCACAATGTTGCGGCATTAACTGCAGCACTCGCATTAACATTAGCAGACATAAAATAACCGCCAATAAGCCGAAGTACGCATCAAACGTCCACAAAGCAACAGGTTCTTGGCTCTACAAACACACTGTGTTTACATTACGATCCTGGGGCTTCATTTAATAATTCTCGGGAACTAAAAGCCTTTGAACATTTCATCAGATGACCCTCGGTGTTTGCACACACTCCTGACTCGAGATGCTAATGTGGACACAAGGACCTGTATCGCCGATCGGCCTCCGATGCTTTTATTGTTAGCCCTTCCAATAGCTCGGGCTTCTTCTATTTCACCTCGATGTCCGATATGCTTCGATATCTTGCGCAAACATTCCGAGTAAGTTTACTTTATTTCTTCAAGATTCTTATATCCAATTTCCAATATAGTGTGGACTGTGCAATATTGTTTTTACTAATACAAACTGCAAACAACTTGACCATATTGAAGTCGATCATAAAAAAATATAATTGTCTAAATCGACAGTAATGTGATATGAAATTAGACCAACCTAATACTAGCATTACATAAGAACATCGCATTCTTATGATTGTTATGTCGGTAACCTGCAATAGTAGTCGTATTAGGAAGCTGATGGTGACATGTTAAACGGGACAAGTGTTTAAGCAAAACAAAAGGTGATAAGAAGAGGTAAATAACCCAGGCCATTGACGGCGTGACGGTTGCAAAGTGCGCGACGCGGCGCGGCGCAAGCGCACCTCCGCTTCACACACGCGCCCGATGCCCGCACTACTCTCGCACAATGCCCGCCGCGCCGGCGCTAAAGTCTCGTGCAACAGCTGTTTAACGCTTCAAATACAACGCTGAAACATTTTCAGCATCGACTATTTAGCGACCGACGACCGCCAAGTTGAATGGAGCCGTTGTGGACTTACTGAGCAATTCACACACAACGTACATTAGACACCAGAGAACATAATATTACTCACAAACTATGCAAGATTTCAACGTCAGGCACATAAACACATGTTCCACTAGTTTCTAATAGATGCTCATTACAACCGTACCGGCGCTATTGAATTCCAAATCATTTGGCCTCTTAATTTTATTCAAAATACCGCAACTGCGTTAAGTAGAAAGACATTGCGTCCCTTATTGTGATGATAATTATTTTTGGAAAACAATAACTAGAAAGCGGTCGAACGAAGATGCCTATCAGTTAATTATTGTTACCAAAATGGCGGCCATCACTATGAATACCTCAAAATGGCGCAGTGACAAATCGTTGGGTTTCGTGTACGTTCCGTTTGATTGACGCGTGCCAGATTCCGCGGTAATATACCTTTATACATATTTATTTATGCGTAGAAAGTGCAAATATAAACGAGTTCTTTAACACTGTGATTGAGATAATGAATAATGTTTACGAAGAGACGTTTTGTGATTAAGATGACCCGATAACCGATCACTAAGCACACGTATAAGCCGGGGTCAGTTAATAAGATGACGGTATTGTGTGATTAGAAAACATCGATATCGTTGAGACAATTTCGAAGCATAGTAATAGACCGGGGTCAAATATTGACAGTTCTCACGAGCGACACGGACGCGCGCCTGTTGTAGACCATCTTCGGGCTATTCCTTCCGCTTTTCACACATATAGGTAATAATCGATCGCTTTTATTGCGTGGTATGTGTAGGCGCGCCGCGTTGGCTACGGCCGTCAGGTGACACTTCGAGGAAACATAATGTCGTTTACCGACGAATCGAACTCGAGTCGGACGTTAAGTGGATCAATATACTAGAGCGGCAGAGCCTTTGCTTGATTTCAACTGAAGACGAGTCAGAACCGCGCCTTTTGTCGTTGATTTAGCCGTGTTCGATCCTCTGACGCATCTGAAAGCGTGTGAAATGTGAATATGTCAGGTAAACTGTGATGCTTACCTTTATTTACATTAACTTATTCCGTAAGATGGTAAACAGAGATCATCATGTATAAAGGTCTTTGTGATCGATGTATGTTTGGGTTGACTCATGACTTTTTAAAAGGAAGAGCTCGCGTATAACGCGGAATCTAGAGGAATGAGGAAAATTTACAACCTTCTTGAGAGACTTAACATCTGACTGATTTGATTACATGATTGATGACGTAACGATGGATTCCCACATTTTGTCAAACCCTTGAAGGCAGCATGGAGGTATCTAAAAACCTTTCCCAAAAAATGTCTCAAATTTAGGAACAGCACAACTCGAGACAAAAGCTAGGTGTTTCATGTCGTATGGTCAAGATCAAGAACAGGTTACCTGGGGCCCAAGTGTAGTATGTCAATTGTATCAGATCAGAATCCTATTCGTAGCTCAACGGCTATGAACTCTGTCAAATTATACTGTAGCAGAAACGTCGTCGTCGGGTTTATATGCTACTATTACGACTCTGTTGTGCTTGTGACACAAATGTCAATAGTCGGCTCCCTGGTCTACTTCATAAATCCTAAATTTCCATGTTAGCATCCATTACCCATTTTTGCTCACGGTCTCTCTGTTTTAAAATCATATTTGTATGTGTAAAATTTTGCATTCGAAATGTTTACTAAATATATTTTTAAAACAGTTTGTTATTCATTTCGTACTGTTCGTAAATCAAAAAAATTTCGTTTTTGCTATCCGATTGAACTAAAGTTTGATAAGATTGAGTATTGAAATCTTATAAGAATACAGTAATCTGAATCTGGAATTCTCTATGAAGTCTCTGCAGGAGAGAACTGTTCAGCAATTAAATTTTTAAATTTATGATCAGTTAGCATACTAATTGCTTTTCAAAAATAATCTTCATGAATTTTTTTTACTACGTAACATACTTAAGTACAAATTTTATCATCTTCCTGAAGATAATTCAAAATACCTATTAGACCTAAATCAATAAAGGTGTCTCTCCAATGAAACAAATTATTGATTACCGGGCTAGAGAAACATCTATTGACTGTAGTTGATCAATAGAAACGTCAAACGGATGTAGTGTTCTTGGTATTTGTATAAAAGATGGCTGACTTGTGTCACATCCTTTGCGGAAGATGTTATAAGCTATCCTTTTTAGGCAGCCTGCGTCAGATTGACTAGGTTACTAGTTAAGCTCAAGCGATTAAAGAGAAAAAAATCTATTAATATCTACACTTAATATATAGTAAAGAGGAAAAATTTGTATTTTTGTATGTTTGTAATGAATAAACTCAAAAACTACTATGACGATTTCAAAAAGTTTTTCACTATTGGAACCCACATTCACCCTGAGTAACATAGGCTATATTTTATTCCCGTATCCCCGGGAACGGGAACTATGTGGTCTTCCGAAGTATGGAAACGCTCGGAAAATAAATATCACGTAATGGTCACCCATTCGAACACTAGCCCTAGCAAAGGTTGCTTACTGCAGTGAAAAAACGAAAAAAATAACACATTTGTTGTGTGGGAGCTTAATGATTAGTATTTTTCTAATTTTAGTTCCTATTTGTTGTTAAATCTCCGGTCTCCGGATCTCTGGTGAGGCGGCATGTCTCCTAGCCGGGACCCCTGCATGGGACCTGGAAGCGAGAGCCCTTGCGTCACTGTTCAGATGGCGCAAGGAGGCGCTGGAGCGGGGCCAAATTCCCGCTAATCGAGAAATCGAGGCCCAGCGGTCCCTACTCCAACAGGAAACCGTGGAGACATGGAAGGTGCGACTTGAGCAACCAAAGGGGGGATTCGCCACAATCGCGGCCGTCAGACCGGTCATGGACGAGTGGCTGGAGAGGAGACACGGTGCTCTCTCCTACCGGTTGACACAGATGCTTGCCGGGCACGGTAGCTTCGGTAGGTATCTGTGGCGAAAACACCGGGAAACCACGGCCGAGTGTCAGCACTGCGAGGACCGCAGCTATGACACTGCGTTCCACACGCTTGTGGAGTGCACGGCGTGGGCGCAACAGCGCCAGGACCTCGTAGTGGGTCTGGACGTGGACACTCTCTCGCTCGAGACCATGGTGCGAGCCATGCTCTCCAGCGGGAGTAAGTGGGACTGCGCCGCCTCCTTCTGCGAGCAGGTCATGCTCGTGAAGGAGGCGGCGGGACGGGTACGGGAGAGAACTCTCCCACCCGAGTTCCGCAGTCGGCGGCCTGGGCGCCACCGACGTGTCTTCGCCGAGGACTATCGGCCACCATGACCGGGGGCCTGAGGACGGTGAGAGGGCGGCTCACCGTCCTTACAGAAGCAGGCCCAAGACGGCAGCGTGACGTGAGCAATTCACGCACCCCCTTAGAAGCGGGATCACACCCGAAACCCCCCAAAGACGCGGGATAGCACCCGAACCACCCCCTGGGCGAGGCTGCAGTGGCGGCCGTGGGTCTGTTGGGAGTTCTGGGACATCCTTCCGAGGGCTTCCCCGGGGCTCCCAACCACAGGCTGTTGGGCGTGACGTGAGGTTTTTTAGTCGGTAGGAGTCCGGCATAACATCCATGAGGATTTTCCCTCACGTTAAACAAAAAAAAAAAAGCCTCATGACGGACAGACAGACAGCGAAGTCTTATGAATTGGATTCCGATTTAACCCTTGGGTAAAGAACTCTAGAAATGGAGCGTCCCGAATAAGGAGTCGCTATTATCGGTCCTATAAAAAGGTTGTCGTGAGCGCTCATCCTTACGCCTACACAAGTACTTAATAAAAACTCCTTCGGCATAGGTATTACCTCTTTTGTATGTTCTTACTTCATTTTGCAATTAAATTCCACCATAAAATAGAGGAACCTCGTAATTAAAATAATTTATTGACTGCACGGTTATTTTAAATGTTAGTATTTATTGAATTTAATATTATGATCCCACAATGTTGCACAATATTACATTTGCATGATTTGAGTAGCAGCGGAAGTAGTCTTGATACTTTTTGAGTAAAGTTTGATAAGATTGAGTATTGAAATCTTATAAGAATACAGTAATCTGAATCTGGAATTCTCTATGAAGTCTCTGCAGGAGAGAACTGTTCAGCAATTAAATTTTTAAATTTATGATCAGTTAGCATACTAATTGCTTTTCAAAAATAATCTTCATGAATTTTTTTTACTACGTAACATACTTAAGTACAAATTTTATCATCTTCCTGAAGATAATTCAAAATACCTATTAGACCTAAATCAATAAAGGTGTCTCTCCAATGAAACAAATTATTGATTACCGGGCTAGAGAAACATCTATTGACTGTAGTTGATCAATAGAAACGTCAAACGGATGTAGTGTTCTTGGTATTTGTATAAAAGATGGCTGACTTGTGTCACATCCTTTGCGGAAGATGTTATAAGCTATCCTTTTTAGGCAGCCTGCGTCAGATTGACTAGGTTACTAGTTAAGCTCAAGCGATTAAAGAGAAAAAAATCTATTAATATCTACACTTAATATATAGTAAAGAGGAAAAATTTGTATTTTTGTATGTTTGTAATGAATAAACTCAAAAACTACTATGACGATTTCAAAAAGTTTTTCACTATTGGAACCCACATTCACCCTGAGTAACATAGGCTATATTTTATTCCCGTATCCCCGGGAACGGGAACTATGTGGTCTTCCGAAGTATGGAAACGCTCGGAAAATAAATATCACGTAATGGTCACCCATTCGAACACTAGCCCTAGCAAAGGTTGCTTACTGCAGTGAAAAAACGAAAAAAATAACACATTTGTTGTGTGGGAGCTTAATGATTAGTATTTTTCTAATTTTAGTTCCTATTTGTTGTTAAATCTCCGGTCTCCGGATCTCTGGTGAGGCGGCATGTCTCCTAGCCGGGACCCCTGCATGGGACCTGGAAGCGAGAGCCCTTGCGTCACTGTTCAGATGGCGCAAGGAGGCGCTGGAGCGGGGCCAAATTCCCGCTAATCGAGAAATCGAGGCCCAGCGGTCCCTACTCCAACAGGAAACCGTGGAGACATGGAAGGTGCGACTTGAGCAACCAAAGGGGGGATTCGCCACAATCGCGGCCGTCAGACCGGTCATGGACGAGTGGCTGGAGAGGAGACACGGTGCTCTCTCCTACCGGTTGACACAGATGCTTGCCGGGCACGGTAGCTTCGGTAGGTATCTGTGGCGAAAACACCGGGAAACCACGGCCGAGTGTCAGCACTGCGAGGACCGCAGCTATGACACTGCGTTCCACACGCTTGTGGAGTGCACGGCGTGGGCGCAACAGCGCCAGGACCTCGTAGTGGGTCTGGACGTGGACACTCTCTCGCTCGAGACCATGGTGCGAGCCATGCTCTCCAGCGGGAGTAAGTGGGACTGCGCCGCCTCCTTCTGCGAGCAGGTCATGCTCGTGAAGGAGGCGGCGGGACGGGTACGGGAGAGAACTCTCCCACCCGAGTTCCGCAGTCGGCGGCCTGGGCGCCACCGACGTGTCTTCGCCGAGGACTATCGGCCACCATGACCGGGGGCCTGAGGACGGTGAGAGGGCGGCTCACCGTCCTTACAGAAGCAGGCCCAAGACGGCAGCGTGACGTGAGCAATTCACGCACCCCCTTAGAAGCGGGATCACACCCGAAACCCCCCAAAGACGCGGGATAGCACCCGAACCACCCCCTGGGCGAGGCTGCAGTGGCGGCCGTGGGTCTGTTGGGAGTTCTGGGACATCCTTCCGAGGGCTTCCCCGGGGCTCCCAACCACAGGCTGTTGGGCGTGACGTGAGGTTTTTTAGTCGGTAGGAGTCCGGCATAACATCCATGAGGATTTTCCCTCACGTTAAACAAAAAAAAAAAAAGCCTCATGACGGACAGACAGACAGCGAAGTCTTATGAATTGGATTCCGATTTAACCCTTGGGTAAAGAACTCTAGAAATGGAGCGTCCCGAATAAGGAGTCGCTATTATCGGTCCTATAAAAAGGTTGTCGTGAGCGCTCATCCTTACGCCTACACAAGTACTTAATAAAAACTCCTTCGGCATAGGTATTACCTCTTTTGTATGTTCTTACTTCATTTTGCAATTAAATTCCACCATAAAATAGAGGAACCTCGTAATTAAAATAATTTATTGACTGCACGGTTATTTTAAATGTTAGTATTTATTGAATTTAATATTATGATCCCACAATGTTGCACAATATTACATTTGCATGATTTGAGTAGCAGCGGAAGTAGTCTTGATACTTTTTGAGTAAAAGGTATTATTCTATTTTGCTTTAAATTAATTTGTGACAGTATAATGTGATGTAGGTGAAATACCTAAAGAGAGTTTTGCTCTGCCCGTAGACGCTCGTAGGCATTGCTGTCGTACAAATTTGAAAATAACATACCTACTTACTACTAATTTCTTTTTACTATGGTTTTGGGGCAATGGTTTGTATAGCTATAGACTAATATTGTACCTTTGTGGAAGAGAAAATAAATATATCATTAATGACGCAACGCAGATACTGTCTCCGCACAGACTGGTAAGTAGTTTAACTTTCGAAAATTGAAGTAGGTAGTAATGGTGACTAGGTACACTTATAGTACAGTTTAACGCTATTCCCATTGTCTATTTACATAGTTGTATGGTAACCCAAGATAGCATTCATACAATGGGTTTGTGACAGTAAAGCTATCGTTAAACTATGGTTTAGACGAGCCCTAACCGCCGTTTAATTACCTAAGGCTTGTGGTGATCGTAAAAGTTCAGGAAACTAATGCTGTGACCGCAGGTAGGTCAGTTGTATAGTGAAACGGATGCTTTACATTGTAGTCATGTGTATACTATGCTACGGGAAATACATAACACTAGAGGACGTCACGCAGTTTCACCCGCGTAGCTCCCGTTCCCGTGGTAATACGGGAATAAAATATAGCCTATGTTCTCCGGGGCAAGCGTAGCTTCCCAAAAATGAAAGAATTTTTAAAATCGGTCTAGTAATTTCGGAGCCTATTCGATGCAAACAAACAGACAAACATACAAACAAACAAACAATTAAATTTTTACTCTCAAAATATTAGTATAGACTCGCTGTGCCCCAAGCTTCAGCCGTGATTTACTTCTAAATCCCGTTGATCCTTTTATCAGTTTTGAAATATTTTATCCCCTATTTTAAACCCTTAAGGGTAGAGTTTTGGAAAGTTCTGAAAGACTCTTTTGTATATTTTTTATTGAGCAACGGGTATGTTGAATCGAATTTCTTTTCCCAATTTTCAATACATGATTTGCCACCTCTTATCGCCCCCTTAAGGGAGGAATATTTAAAAAATCCTTTGATTTCTATGGCAAGAAAACTCCTGTTCAAATGTCATGTTTCTATGGACAATAGTTTCGGCCGGTCGTTGATAAATCAGTCAACTTTTTAGTTTCTAAGAACTGTTTCGATAAACATAAACCCAAATGTATCATAATTGTAAACTACCACGTCTAAGCCATGGACCCAGATCTGAATTCATGAAAGCTGAAAATTCTAAGGAAGAAGAGCTAAAGTTAAGAAATCAAAATGTATTATTAATACAATTTAAAAAAATATATTTTAATCAATTTCAATGTCACGTTTGGCATAATTTCTCATTCAAGGTTATCATAAATCAAGGGTTTAATAAATATGAACCTGTTCGATAATCCATCATGGCTCCAAAGTTATGCCGTGCGCAGGCGCATTGACAAACATTGACATACTGACGTCGTTTATCTGTCAATATGGGATTTGAATCACGATTTTGATTGTACGATATCGTTAGGTGCGTTTTATGTACCTATTAAAAATGTACCTATACGTAAATATTGGTAATCTTATTCTGTTAAGCTTATACAAAATTTACGGTAGTCTCTTACAACCGGGCTCTTCAAGCGGAGTGGGAAGAGACACATTTTAATTGTTTGATATGATGCCAACGGCTACATTCTATCATCGCACCGCTCGCCATAGACAGGGTGTTCATCCTCACACGTTGCGTCCTGAGCGCTCGAGCACGGTGAGATCTAATAGAGGCTTTCTTCCGCGTACGCTTAGGTTGTGGAATGATCTCCCTGCTTCGGTTTTCCCAAACGCCTACAGTATGGGGTTCTTCAAAAGGGGACTTAGAAGGTTTTTAAAGAGTCGGCAGCGCGATTGTGGCGCCTCTGGTGTTGCAAACGTCCATAGGCTGCGGTGACCACCGGAACATCTGGTGGGGCCGTATGCTTGTCTGCCACTCTAGTGGTATAAAAAAAAAAAAAAACATCACGGGGCCGCTAATTTGAGGACCACTGTCAGAAGCCGTTGACTGGCAGAAAATGCCTATAGCATTAAGTCCACCTATGTACGAATTGTGTATAATTTTTTAAAATAAATACATAAAATAAAAAGTTCGTATAGACTGTGTGAGTGACTCCCAATCGCTACATAATGCCATGGCTTTTCATCAGGCGGGCGGGCAGCGTCGAATTGCCGACTTCAACGTAAAAAGAAATGTATAGTAGCCTAAAAATCCTAACCCCCAATGAGTTTCATATGCTATCTGATAAAAGAAGGACTTGCAAGTCCTTCATTTCCAACTGTCGCAGAATCGAAGTAGTGAATTTGCATTATATGAAATGTCATTATAGTTTTCAGTTACAGGTCCGCTTCATTTAGGAAACTTGTAGGTTTCTGTGGTCAACTTTAGATCTATAAACATTGACAAAATTATATTTTAAATCGGTCAGTATAAAAACTACCAATATATCGGCATCCATTATTTTTATTCGAACCTTCCTAAATAGTCAGTCCATCAAAACAAACATACATTTTTAAAATCAATAACGACGAACCCTTCACGGTCAAATAAAACCTTTTCGATTCAAATAAAACTAAAAAATCGACAAAAAAACATCCGCTCAAAGAAACGTAATCGAATGCCAACGATCTGTCACCCATCATTGTGTTATACATTGAATACTACCTTTTAACCACGTATTCACTCACTTAAATATAGTTTGTCTTTCACTCCTCTACTTTACGTTTCATTTTTGCCAAAAAAGTGATGCTTATTACAGTTGAAGGGATGACAATCAAATCAGGCGTGAAATTGTTCAAAAGAAACCTACTTACTTTCCCAACTATACTATTAAGCAGCATAGGTAGTTAGTCTGAGCATCTATAATTAAAAAAAAAAACTTTTATTTTTTTGTCTCGGTTAAGCTGCGTATTCTTACAAATTTTGCTAAATAAACACAAAACAAGAGGTGACAACGTCATTTTCAACCAACACAAATTCAAACTGTCACTTCCTTATAAATGCCGCACCCCGCTGCGCGCGGGCACCCTATTTACAAACAATACACAACCAACCACTCACATTTGTGTCTGTTTAATTCCTCATAATACCTCTATACAACGATTATTTCTGACTCTAATTCCTTTCCCATTTCGTACTGTACATTAAATTATTACTCATACAAATCAGATAATACCCAAAAAATATATATGAACGTAATAATTGATGATTTAATTCAAACGCTATGACATGAAAGTAAGATCATGTCTTAAAAATACCAAACTCGCATACCTAAAATAATTGATATATCAATGCAGTTCTCAACGCGAGGAGCACTAAATCAAATCGTGTAAGTGACCGTCTATCATACTATTTTGACGTAGAGAAACGCGCTCGATATTAAACAGTTCTCGCTAGATGGCGCGATAACTGGCTGTCAAACTTGCCTGTCATTATCTTATTAATGGCTGCTGAACGCCATTTTGATGAAATAAACGGTCATTTGAATTTTATTGACCTTTGGTCTCAATTGAACTTTTATTTGTATGAAGATGGTAAACATTCATGAATATTACTTTACTTTAATTATGTGAGCTGTATCACTATCACACTTGGTAAAAGAACCCTGGAAAATTGTCAAAAATAGCCTGAAAGATCCTCTTGGCTTGAGCAGCTTTAAAAAATCCTGAAGACAAATGGTTTACAAGCTATGCGTTCTACCAGTTTATGACCTACGCGACCATGACTCTAAAAATAGACTTTAGTACTATTAATGTAAGTATGTACATTGACAGTATTTTATAACGGTGAATAAAACAATTACTGTGATGTCATTTTTTAAGCCGACAATTTAAATGATCTAATTAAAGTTGGCAACATTGAATGCGTAATAGCATCTGGGCCAGTATTTCACAGAATACAATGGGTCACCCACGCAACGTCTGCAGTAAAACCTGCACATCCTCCCGCAATTTGAAATAATTTGCATATCTACACACGTCATGTGTGACTAAAAATAATGTAAATAAAATTCATGTGTTTACAAAAGTTAACAAACCAGACCAACTTTTAACACTTTCGCTATTATCCTTCCTTTTTTTTCAAAGGCAACACTGTCTTATTTAAGCCAAACATTCCGAAACTCCCTGACTATATGCCGACACTAGTCCAAAGAAAATTAATTCTTATGACATACCGTTAAGATTCAAATTAGAGTTTCTTTATAGCACAGATGTATCATTTTGATTTGAATTATGTGTACCCATCGGACCACACACGGATGCAAGTCAACATTGGTCCATAGAACAACACTATATCACTTAGTATACTTTACAGGTAAACTAGTAGTTTTGAAGGCACACGTCATTCGATTTGATATGCGGTTACGCACCCTGCAACTGACGAGTCTATTCTAAGTGGAAGAAAGTAATTGGATACGGATGACTTTACTTTAATTGTGTTCTTTTTTCAAAACGCATTAGTGAGCTGTTATTTTTATTTAGAGCTAAAAGATCGAGAGAGATATTTAAAAAGCAATGGACACTGCGAAACAGATATGGATTGTTAATCTTTTTTTATAGATGTACTTGTATCAAGAGTAAAATAAATGATATATGCAGGCACAACTGTAGCAGATATCATCAGTATAATATGTATAATTGAAAGAAAGATAACCATTTTGAAGAATGGATAATGTCATATTGACTATACTCGTCATTAAGACAGCGAGAGATTGATATAGAAGGTCTTCTTATCTATCGTTTATAAATTCTTTGATCTACATTTCATTTGGAAGTAATGTTGTGTCTGTTCTATAAATAAATAGGTACATGGGCAAGAAGAAAAGGATCTTAAAAATATTTTTTTAAAATATGATATTAAAAAGAAAATTCCAACAAATATAGTGTCGTAGTTATTAAACTAACATAAGACATAAGATCATACATAAGTTATAATATTTAAATCAAATCAAGGAATACGAATGTTAATTTGATAAGTGAGCCGTTGCTGGAATTTGTTGTTTGCCGTAGTGGTCAAATTATGGAAGAAAATAATATGAAGGAAGATCATCGACATGAAGAACTCATAATAAAGCTATTATGAGATCTGATGAACTCATAATAATGCTATCATGATGTATGCACCAAAGACACCAGTAATAGAATTAGGATAGTTTGACATAGATGAAAAAGTATAATTAAAACTGTGTCCAATACTTAAATAAACCCATTTAAATATAATAATATAATTGTAATCTCGGTCTCGGATGATTTGGTAACCCAAGCCCTGGCCTCTTTTTACAGCGGATCTGCTGCGGGCTTGGATGGTATACGTCCAAGCCACCTGAAAGAGCTCACCTCTCGCGCGGCTGGAGAAAACGGCTCGCGTTTACTCAGTCGGCTGACTAGGCTCACAAATTTTATGCTCAGTGGTCAAATTAATACAGAAGTGTGTCCGTACTTGTATGGAGCGACACTTTGTGCGCTGACGAAGAAGGATGGGGGTGTGAGACCGATCGCGATCGGCAGCGTGTTCCGTCGGTTAGCAGGCAAGCTAGCCTGCCGAGCAGTGAAGGAGAGTGCGACTGAGTATTTGCTGCCACATCAGTTGGGATTTGGTACCCGTTCGGGTTGTGAGGCAGCAATTCACGCTGCACGTGCATTCGTCATGGGTACTGAAAATGCAGACTGCGTGGTGCTCAAATTAGATATATGCAACGCTTTTAACACTCTCGAAAGAGACGTCCTATTGCACGAGGTCTGTGATCTTGTTCCTGCTATCTATCCCTTCCTTCATCAAGTATATCGCTTGCCTTCTAACGTCTTCTATAACAATGAACTTATTCTGTCACAAGCTGGGGCACAGCAAGGGGACCCTCTGGGACCTCTCGTATTCAGTCTGGCAATTCACAAGGTTATAAAAGAACTGAAATCCCCACTTAACGTCTGGTATTTGGACGATGGTACAATTGGTGGTAAACCAGAAGATGTTCACAGGGACCTAGTAACTCTTGTTTCTCGATTTGAGGACCTAGGTCTAAAGGTGAACACGAGCAAATGTGAATTTTTCCCTTGCAGTGTCGCAGCTGGTGCACACTATCCTATTTTCAACTCTGTCTTGCCTGACCTCAGAAAACTTACCCAAAATACTTTCCACTTATTAGGATCTCCTATATTTCCTGATGCTTTACCTGAGGTTTTAAATGAACGCAAGACCCTACTTAGGAATGCTCAGGGACGGCTCGAGGGTCTGTCGGCACATGTCGCTTTGACATTGTTACGAATGTGTTTTGCGTTGCCAAAAATAATGTATGTGTTGCGAACAACCCCTACCTGGATGTGCTCGGCGGAGGTTTCGTCCTTGGATGACGCAATGAAATCTGTCGTGGAGTCAGTCCTGAATGTTTCCCTTACTGAGCCTCAATGGGACTTAGCGTCTCAGCCCATCAGGTACGGGGGTCTTGGGATTCGGCGCGCGCAAGATGTTGGCTTGTCGGCTTTCCTTGCGTCGGCGCATGGGGTTGCGGGCCTTGTCGCTGTTATACTTCATTCTGAGAGTGACAGGGCTAATATACCCTTCGCGTCCGAGGCATTGGAGTCCTGGTCGGCGCTCAACAGCGGTGCACGGATCCCAGCGGCTCCTCATATCCAGAGGTCTTGGGATGAGGTGGGAGTTAGACTGGCCCATGGGCGGCGGTTGGAGGGAGCGTATGGGGCGGATCGGGCGAGATTGCTGGCCGTATCACAGCCAGAGGCGGGGGCATGGCTGCACGCATTGCCATCACCTCACCTTGGCACTTTATTAGACGACGACTCTTTGCGTGTTGCAGTGGCTCTTCGCCTGGGCTGCAGGGTGTGTGAACCCCACAGATGCACCTGCGGTTCTATGGTGGAGGCTAACGGTCATCACGCGTTGAGTTGTCGGCGTAGTGCGGGTAGGTTCCCTCGTCACCATGCCCTCAATGAGTTGATACGAAAAGCTCTGATTTCGGCGGATGTGCCCTGCGCTCTTGAGCCCCCTGGTCTGTCTAGATCAGATGGTAAGAGACCAGACGGATTAACACTAGTGCCGTGGAAGAGGGGTAGGAGCTTGGTGTGGGACGCGACTTGCGTAAGCACTGTGGCTGCGAGTCACTTGGGCCGAACGACTCTTTCCCCGGCTGCTGCTGCTGAAGACGCGGCAAGCAAAAAGCGTGAAAAGTATGCTGCCTTAGAGTCACGATACATTGTCATGCCGGTTGCGTTCGAGACGATGGGCAGTTGGGGCATAGAAGCTAAAAAATTTGTGACAGATATAGGCCGTAGAATAAGGGAAAAAACCGGTGACTCTCGCTCCGGTTCGTATCTGATGCAGAGATTAGCTATTGCCATCCAGCGCGGAAATGCAGCGAGTGTTATGGGTACCTTTGCATGGGATACGACTTGGAGTGGGTTATTTAGCTAACAAATTAGTGTTAGCTTATTACTTGACATTTTAATAATTTATGACTAGATATTAAATATTGTAATATAAAAATAAATAATAAAGACTGCCAGCTTTAAGTAGAATTAGGCAGTATACAGACTACAGAGACCAGAGACTTCATAAGACACATGTGAAGTCAGTTACAAGTGAAATTATGTAACTAAGTTACTTCACAGAGGTGTAAAGGTATAATGACATTCTCTTGTAATAGTGCAATAGTAACAACAGCTTCTAGCCTACAATTATAATAGTTTCCAAGAATGTAAAAAAGACGTTGTTTAGTATAATGAACTAGTTATATACTGGCTAGTTCAATTATTTATATAAAAGCTTTTAGTCAGTATTTTTCTTACCCTTACATAATTTTTAAAGAGTCCATTATCTTTTTCACGTGTGTAAAATTTATTGGATTAAAAGTTACAGAGTTTATCGATCACAATCAAATAAAATCATTCCCTTTTTATCCCCTCTCTATAAAATAGAGTGCAGAATATCCAGATTTTGTCTGTAGTCTGTGACCCAGTTGCATTAAACTCGTAACTTCAAAACCACGTGACTTACAATACTAAATTTTGCAGACAGTAATAGCTGGTCATTTTGAGGAAGTATACAAAATTTAAAAAAAAATTCTAAAGATGTGTTAGACAGGGGCAGTCTGGTGAGACCGATCTCACGGCTTCTTGTTATAATACTTGTTAAGATTCGTATTTGGGCTTACACAACTGAGGTAACTGATATATGTAGTTTTAATCTTACACATAAGACCACCTTTATAGTTCGGTACATAACTATGATTCCTAACAAACGATGCTATTCATTACTGATAGATGCAAAATGATGTTATGTTATAAGTTTAAGATATCCAAGCATACAGTTCAATGTATACTCGGATATGAATATCAGACTTTATAATATCTCTCAATAGGTCGATGGTATTTATTTATTATACTAAAAAATTCATAAATGTGCGTATAATGTAAAATATTGATACAAGTCTTCAAAAGCTTTAAGGTTGATACGGAGATAGTTTCTATAACGCATTTTATAGAAAACTAGAGGACGTCACGCGGTTTCACCCGCGTAGTTCCTGTTCCCGTAGGAATACAATATTTTTTCTTCCATAAGAACCTTCTCCTGACAATACCTTACACAACAAAAAAAGAATTAGTGAAATCGGTCCACCCGTTCTGAAGTTATGCGCTTACCAACACATTTTGCGATTCATTTTATATATAAGATTCTTATAACTATGTTTCCACTTGGCCTTGTCATGAGCTTTTAAACCAATTCACTTGCAAATAGCAGTTAAATGTTTTAAAATCATACGTTTATGGATATACGTTCCTCTCAAAACACCTATGACAGTCAGTCAATGAAGATCTTTTTACGGGTTCAAAAAAGGATGCGTTGCAGGGTCGGCAGCGCGAGTGTAGAGAGTGCATCTGGTATTGCAAACGTCGACAGCTACAATGACCACATTCCATCATAAGAAAGCTTGTCTGCCATTTTTGTGGTACAAAAAATATAGATTACAACTTATTAATATACTTACAAGTCCCTGCAAAACTTACAATGTAAATACACTCAAACTTCAGCTGCGTAGTGTCATCGCATCGTCGCACGCGCATCGTGTCCGGGGGTGAGACAGGAAAAGGCGTGGCCGCGGCACATTAGCAACTGTTCGGGGAATACACCACTGATCTCTCTCCCAATCATTGCGACATTAATAACGAACGTCATAGAAGGAATTCTATAATTGGTACTTAAGCTCATAAAAGTACGGCTAAAGTGTATGGTTTAAACTTTAAATTATGCTTAAACTGAGATGAGAAAAATTATCGCAGTATTTTTGAAGAGTTGACAGCATTTTCAGTTTTGAAAATATGAAATGTAATCAAATCTAAATGTTAAGGAGATCAAAGTTACGTTGTTTAGGGCTTACTGCCAGACGTTCTACACCTGCAATCTGTGGGTCAGTTATACGCAGAGGGCATACAACGCTCTGCGTGTACAGTATAATAATGCGTTCAGGATGTTGGTTGGGCTGCCACGTTTCTGTAGTGCTTCGGGGATGTTCGCGGAGGCAAGGGTTGACGGTTTTCATGCCATCATCCGGAAACGGAGTGCAACGCAGGATACGGGGCAGCTCACACACCATTCTGGGCGTACTGTGTGATAGGTGGGACTGTCCGATGCTGGGTCGCTGGATACGACTGCATGCGAGGTAGTCAGTGAACTTGCATTGAGGCAGTCTCATACGATTTATGTGTTTGTTTAGGTTAATGTTACTAACACTAGCTATAAGAATATAAATATGTTACTAATACTATGGATTCCTGGTCCGAAATAAATCATCATTTATTTATTTTTTTAAAGCATTGATAGACCATAGTGAAACTAAGTTCTTAAGATCGGGGAATACACCACTGATCTCTCTCCCAATCATTGCGACATGGTACTTAAGCCAATAAAAGTACGGCTAAAGTGTATGGTTTAATTGATGCTTAAGCTGTAATGAGAAAAATTATCGCAGTATTTTTGAAGAGTTGACAGCATTTTCAGGTTTGAAAATATTAAATGTAATCAAAGCATTGATAGACCATAGTGAAACTAAGTTTCTAAGATCGGGGAATACACCACTGATCTCTCTCCCAATCATTGCGACATGGAACTTTACCCATTAAAATTACGGGTAGTGTATGGTTTAAATTATGCTTAAACTAGGATGAGAAATTTTTTCGCAATATTTTTGAAGTGTTGTCAGCATTTTCAGTTTTGAAAATATGAAAAATGTAATCAAATCATTGATAGACTACAGTGAAACAAAGGTCATAAGATCAGGTATTACACCACTGATCTCTCTCCTAATCATTGCGACATCTATAATTGGTACTTAAGCCTAAGCTAAAGTGCATGGTTCAAATTATGCTTAAACTGAGATGAGAAAAATCTTTGAAAGATTGTTTGAGACGGCCGGCGGGCGCGGCGCGTCGACAGAGTTGATATGAATTTCTTCTAAGTTTCCTGAATGTTTATGAATAATTTTAGCTACTATAAGTTTTTGCCTTTGATTAACAGTGGTATTGGTAATAAAAGTCTTAAACTATAAAACTTGATTACAACTGTGAAATAAAAAGATTCAACAATTAAAAATATATTCAATACATCGAACAAACCCAAAACTATTAAATTAAAACAAAAAGTAACCCTCAAATGCTAACTGTGAATTATTCTCACATATTCAAGTGAAATCCTTCAACGTCTTCAAACAACGCTACCACTGTTACGAGACCACACGTAGGTCCTGGGCCTCCGTCGAGCCAATTATGTGACAACATTAACCGTCCAACAACCGTCGTTGAAGAGGGTAAACATGCGGGGGCGATCCGTAACACGGTAGTGATGACCCTCGAGGGTACTCTCACTGGGAGGGATAGTATCGGAGCTCTGTCAATAGTGGAATAATAAGAACAACCACGTAATTACTCATCAGTATAACAGGTACTTGTCTACAAAATGGAACGGGTGTTATCAGTAATATATAAAAGTCAGTTTATTTAAGACTAAAAAGTAAAAATATTTTTTAAGACATTCTCGTACGTCTTGGGATATGCGATCTAATAAATTGATAACTTAAATATTTAGTCCAACCCGGGATTTGAAGCCGAATCCTCAGCACGGTCGCCGTCCGACATAATATACACTTATGACCGAGGATGTCACCCGTGAGAGGTTTCACTCGTGCCGTTACCGTAGGAATACGGGAATAAAATTCCCGGTGAAAATAGCCTATGTTCACCGGGAAATATATTTTATTATAGTACTACACTCGTAGCTTCCCAATAGCATATGAATTTTACAAATCAGTCCAGTAGTTCCGGAGCCTATTCGATGCAAACAAACAAACAATCAAATCTTTCCTGTTTACAATATTAGTATAGATTAGCGGACGTCGCACGTTTTCACCCGCGTAGTTTCCGTTCCCGTGGGAATACGGGAATAAAATATGGCCTTATGTTCACCGCAAAGAGTGTAGCTTCCCTACAGTGAAAGAATTTTTCAAATCGGTTCAGTAGTTCCAGAGCCTATTCGATGCAAACAAACAATCAAATCTTTCCTCTTTATAATATTAGTATATATAATGTAGGTAATAACTGAAATTACTACTTACTTATTTTACTTATACATACAATAAAATAAATTATAGGTAAATACGAAGTATATCTCTGAATTGTAAAATTAATTATTTAGATTCGCCAAGTTGCAATAGTAATAAACTAAAAATATAATCCATATACTTAAATAATTCAAATTATAACCTTTAGACATATGCACAAGAACAATGGCAACTGAATATTAATTAAATTATGATAAAATAAATACCAAAAATAACGTGTTATAACGACAGCATTAACATAATAAGATGCATAATATCAATAATGCTCCACGGCAGTAGGTGGCATATTGTAGGACCACCGGTGTTACTATCAGAAAGATTTGACTTTCTTTCTTGTATGAAAGATGCCAGTCATTTTAGGGTTAGATTTATCTCATATTAAATCACACAATAGTTGTGGCATTATTATACGTAATATGATGATGTCTACAGAATACCTACCTATTAACACGTTAAAAAGCTCTGCAGATTTTAACGCTGCCTGGTAAATCCAAAAAATGTTAAATATGTTAAAGTTATTAAATAATATTTTTTTAGTTATTTGAAATATATAATTATCGTAATAATAGTATAGCCAGATTAAGATATAGATAAACACACGATTTCTACATGCTTAAACCAAAGATAATATAATAGTATTGTTATACCTAACTTAAACATCGTGTTTGTCTTTTTTAAGTTTCCCGTCGTATAACTTAAGATATACTTAATGTAATTAAATCAGCACAACCTCCACACTACATTTACGACGCTATCATTATCTCATGAGCCTAATATAATATCAGCTACATAAACAATTCCAATGTTATGACATTTCCACTCTACCCACAGTAGTACTAAAATACACTCGAGAGCAATGAATCCGGGTCACTTAAAGAATCCTAAAAATCTCGGAAACTAAAAATGCTAGGTTAATGCAATAAATTGTATTTAATAGACAATGTAATACTCCTTAAATGAAGGTATTAAAACTTCTTAGTTATTGTAAAGTTATATCATAAAAAAATCAAATTTGAAAAAGGGCCACTTTCGAAGATGGAACTACGAAATTACAGCATTTGGTGTTGCTTTTGTTTGTAATCTGTCATTTATGTGGGTACATAAACCATGTTGATAGTGCTCTATATTCATTAATCAAGCTGAAATTATGTCGCTTACGCCTGAAGAATGCACCAGAATACTTACAATGCTGGAAACCGGCCGGAGTCAGCGCGATACAGCCAGGACTGTCGGTGTGTCGCTGTCAACAGTACAAAGAGTTCTCCGACGTTACGAAGAAACTGGTTCTAACCTACGCAGACCAGGAACGGGCAGAACCAGGTGTACCACAGCACGAGAAGACCGATACTTGGTGAACACCATGCTTCGAAATCGCTTTCTCACAGGAACTGAACTCACCAATCAGTTTCGACGCCTCGGAGGAAGTAACCCAAGTGCATGGACAGTAAGACGTCGGCTTGCTGAATCTAACTTAAAACCCCTTAGACCTGCAAACGGCCCTAAACTGGAGCGTGGGCATCGTATTTCGAGACTAAGGTATGCCCAGAGCCACGTAAATTGGAGTATTGAAGATTGGTCAAAAGTTATGTTCTCCGACGAATCAAAATTTATGCTCTACAAGCACGATGGAAGACACAGAGTGTATCGAAGACCAGGGGAAAGATTCAAGCAAGCATGCATCGAAGAAAAAGTAGCCTACGGTGGTGGGTCTGTACTTGTGTGGGCCGGAATTTCTTCTGAAAGTCGCACAGAGCTGGTGATCATAGAAAACGGCTCTTTAACTAGCGTAAGATATGTGGAAGAAATCCTCAATGATCACGTTGGTCCATTTATGGTCAATTTAGGTGAGGATGCTATATTTATGCATGACAATGCCCGACCTCATACAGGTAGGATTGTGAATGACTACCTTCAAGAGATGAACATTACTCGTATGGAGTGGCCAGCGCGCAGCCCGGATATCAACCCGATCGAGCATGCTTGGGACGAGCTAGGCAGATGCGTAAAACAACGAAACCCTCCCCCAATCACGCTTCGTGAGCTCAAAATTGCTCTCACAGAGGAATGGGAGAATATTCCCCAAAATCGTATAAGGAACTTGGTGTACAGCATGCCAAACCGCGTAAACGCAGTAATGGAAGCACGAGGAGGCAATACGAAGTATTAAAATTCAAGAAAATCGTAATAAAGTTCAAAAATTTCATGTTTCCTATTTTTGTTTTAAGGAGAGATCAGCAGTTTTTTCTTTATGTAATTTTGTGTTAATAAAATGTATGGTGACTCATATTTTTTTTACTTTCATTTAAGGAGTATTACATTGTCTATTAAATACAATTTATTGCATTAACCTATCATTTTTAGTTTCCGAGATTTTTAACATTCTTTAAGTGACCCGGATTCATTGCTCTCGAGTGTATTTGAGTGCGAATATATCCGTTTTGCTAAAAGTTCGTTAATGCATTTGTATGCTAATTAACGCTAGAGTAATGCATTCATTGTTTCCCTTGTAGGTATAAAATAAAGTTCAACATTGAGCTTTGACGAACAAACGCCTAATTCAATTCAACGCAAAAAGGTAACCCAAAACAAAGCAACGAGCGCTAAACGACTGTTTTATGTGCCATTCGCAGTTCCATGCGCTCGCGCAGTCCTGCACGCCGCACGCCGACTGCCGGCCCACGACGCTTATCGATACTTATTTGCATACATGATAAAAGAGACCAGTCAACATGCATGATATATTAAAATCACGTCTCCGGAACAATTAACAGAAACGAGCAAGCGATCAAATAATAAAAAGTGCCTTTGTCATTACAAACAGTCGAGGCGACGAACATTCTTAGAAATACCATAACACCTCGAATAATAATAACTCAGTATAGATGAATCGGTTTTCAGACGTTAACCAATCGACGGCGCGCGCGCAAATCACCAATATGGCGGATATAATTATTACTATATCATTTTGTATTATATAGTTCACATGACTGTATCTGAAACTATTGTAGACTTAGTATTACCTACCTGCTAATTATAATAAATTATTAATGTAGTCAGATCACGTACACCAAGTAATACTCGTAAGTATTTAGGTACCTACCTGATATATTTATTTATCGTGAGATCCATCTCTTTAATTTAGTTTTATTCCTAAGTATATTCAGTATTATCCAATTATAGACACTAAAGTAACATTAAATAAACAAAATACTCCCTAATGAAAGTTTCAAAAACTATACAAATATACTAAAATAAATTACTTAATTAGTGTGTAAACTAAAAAATACGGAAACATCGTGATTTGTAATTTATTTTTCATTTCTCATACTCGGAAAATAGTGTTTTCCTGATCTGACTATTGGGTGGAAAATGCTGTTTCCCTCCCTAGGGAGGGAAAAACTCATACAAATTACTTCCCACCCAAGGGCCGGAATGAACTTTAAAAATAGAACTGCCGACAGGTCAGCTGTGATAGTGAAGAGATTTGTGTAAAAAAAAAAATAAAAAAAATATGCTGCGGCCATGCGACTTTCCAAACAGCCAGTGTGAACTTAGCGAAAATTTCTTTACCGGCCCCATACACGTACAATAATATTGATCAATATAGCAATAAATTGACCGTGTATGGGTAATATTGAGGTTTGAAGGGACTATATTCGGACGGAAATAAATATTGATACAATATTATTGAGTCAATAATATTGTACGTGTATGGGGCCGGTTATAATCTCTGCAACAATTACATGGTGAGTTCCATATTTAAAATTTAAAAAGTCGACATAATGTAGTTGTTATTTATCTGTAACAGAATTCTAAACAATTGGTAATAATCTTTTATGGTAAGGTTTGAATCTTATTATTAGTTTTATTTTCCTCGTATTTGAAATGAAAAGTAGAGTGCTTAACTCGGGTAAAAGAATCAATTCCGACTCGGACTATAGCCGCCCTCGCTGCGCTCGGGCGTCTAAATATCTCGGGAATTGATTCTTTCCACCCTCGGTGAACAATCTACTATTTCATTTCTCATACTCGGAAAATAGTGTTTTCTTGATCTGACTAGTGGGTGGAAAATGCTGTTTCCCTCACTCATACAAATTACTTCCCACCCAAGGGCCGGAATGAACTTTAAAAATAGAACTGCTGACAGGTCAGCTGTAATAGTGAAGAGATTTGTGTAAAAAAAAAATTAAAAAAAATGCTGCGGCCAAGCGACTTTCCAAACAGCCAGTGTGAACTTTAACTTTAGCGAAAATTTCTTCCGGCCCCATACACGTACAATAATATTGATCAATATAGCAATAAATTGACCACGTTTCGGTAATATTGAGGTTTGAACAGACTATATTCGGATGGAAATAAATATTGTGGCAATATTATTGAGTCAATAATATTGTACGTGTATAAGGCTGGTAATCTCTGCAACAATTACGCGGTGAGTTCCATATTTAAAATTTAAAAAGTCGACATAATGTAGTTGTTATTTATATGTAACAGAATTCAAAACAATTGGTAATAATCTTTTATGGTAAGGTTTGAATCTTATTATTAGTTTTGATTTTCCTCGTATTTGAAATGAAAAGTAGAGTGTTTAACTCGGGTAAAAGAATCAATTCCGACTCGGACTATAGCCACCCTCGCTGCGCTCGGGCGTCTAAATACCTCGGGAATTGATTCTTTCCACCCTCGGTTAACAATCTACTATTTCATTTCTCATACTCGGAAAATAGTGTTTTCTTGATCTGACTAGTGGGTGGAAAATGCTGTTTCCCTCCCTAGGGAGGGAAAAACTCATACAAATTACTTCCCACCCAAGGGCCGGAATGAACTTTAAAAATAGAACTGCTGACAGGTCAGCTGTAATAGTGAAGAGATTTGTGTAAAAAAAAATTAAAAAAGATGCTGCGGCCATGCGACTTTCCAAACAGCCAGTGTGAACTTTAACTTTAGCGAAAATTTCTTCCGGCCCCATACACGTACAATAATATTGATCAATATAGCAATAAATTGACCACGTTTCGTCGTCGTCGGTAATATTGAGGTTTGAACAGACTATATTCGGATGGAAATAAATATTGTGGCAATATTATTGAGTCAATAATATTGTACGTGTATAAGGCTGGTAATCTCTGCAACAATTACGCGGTGAGTTCCATATTTAAAATTTAAAAAGTCGACATAATGTAGTTATTATTTATATGTAACAGAATTCAAAACAATTGGTAATAATCTTTTATGGTAAGGTTTGAATCTTATTATTAGTTTTGATTTTCCTCGTATTTGAAATGAAAAGTAGAGTGTTTAACTCGGGTAAAAGAATCAATTCCGACTCGGACTATAGCCACCCTCGCTGCGCTCGGGCGTCTAAATACCTCGGGAATTGATTCTTTCCACCCTCGGTTAACAATCTACTATTCAGTTGTCAGTCAGACCATAGGAATACTATGACGTTAGATATGAATATGAACGAATAATAAATGCAAAATGACGCAGATAAAGAAAATGAATATAATCACCAATAGTTTGGTATTTATGTAAACCTTGTTGAACATTTGAAAACAATTTTTCGTTGCGGTAAACGAGCACTACTCAACCTCAAAACATCACAGTAGACAAAAGCTGAGACGAGACACATCACCTCCAACCTCCGATTGAGAAACCCCAATTTGAATAACAATCAATAAATTAATGTACAACCGTAATATATTCATAAGCGGAGTCTGTGACACACCGACGCTACGAGCACTGAATCCAAATGAAATTTTATAAGAAACACTCCTTTTCAACAGTCTATTATGGATATAATGTACCTAATACTTTTCTTAACATATCATCATTATCGGTCCGCATCACAATGCATCTTTGAGTGTGAGTGTCATTTAAGTGGACTAATCTCTTTACACGTAAAAACTGACGGCACCGAATGAGTTTCTCGTGTTGGAATAATTAGTCTGCAATTGAAAGCGTGCTTTATTTCAAGACACCGGACAAAACGGACATGACACGGTTGGCCAACGGTAAAACACTTTCACGAATACAATGATAATTATTACAAAAGATTATGATTCCGAAACGGCCCGGCCAGTATCTACTCATCACCGTTTTTAGAATATGAAAAGAGAATATTTAAATAATGTCATAGGCAGCGCCATAAATAGCGGCTCGTTAATTACCGACTGTAATCACATTTCGCCATACGCGTTACGACACACATGTCCCATCCCTTCGCTGTTCTAAATTTGAACGTTATTAAGGCGGGAGCAAGAGGCACGCTCCCTGTCTCGATAGAATCGAAAATAATTTATGTATCTTGGTGTCACTAAATAAAGATTACTTAACTCATTCAACACACAATCGTGAGTATTTACCTACAATAAATAATAAAAACTACCTAAAATGTATTTCTTTGTGGTTTCTAAAGCAACATTTTGCATTCATAATAGCCATAACATGGAAATTAATGTTTTTAAAGGTCGCAAAATAAGTACTTGATCATGTCATAACCACCAAGAGTCCTTTTAGTGCAACATTAAAGTTAATGCATGTTACAAATACGTTCAACTTATCTATTTCTAGAACGATAATAAAAGAGGGGATATGAGGAGGAACCCATCACATACCCTCGATCCGTCAAATTCTAGCGCACAACAGTCAATCAACGGAGGATTGATGAAACAAAATTCTCAAGGAAAGCAAACAAGATGTCCAATGAACCTAAATACACAAACCTATGACACACACAAGATGTCAAATGAACCTAAAAATTTCGTATTTTTACCTGATAATATATATCCGCAACTTCACGTAAATTGGTAAAATAACCAAGTAGGTACCTACTTAATAAGTACCTACCAAAATGGCATTCATGTAAAAACCAACATCCTAATCGCATTCTTTTAAAGAAAAACTGAAGCGATTATGAGGAATTCATTAAATTCAAAATTATATAATAGAGGTACGCAGAGGCACCGAGTTAGATTCGCGTGTCGTCACGAGCGCCAACGGCGACAACAGAACTCAATTTGTCGATGGACCCAAATTTTTGCAGTCATTTGCCAAATTCAAAATAATAAATAAAAGCGTAAGTGTGAGTAAAATCTTCGAAATATACGGTAGTACGGCAACAGTAAAAAAAACATTTCTGATGTAAGGGATGGACATTGCTATTCAACGAAGCAATGCAACTAGTAGCAAAAGCTTCAGCTGGGAACGAAAAGGACATAGGTTTTTGAATCGATTTGAAACTTCCTATCAGTAAAATAACAGTAAATCGAAATATCAATAACTTACTAACTGAAGCCCACCGATTGAAAGTGATTACTACCTATGGAGGTTTGCAATACCAGAAAAGTTCACTCAGCGGCATCGTGAGTACAGCACCTCTAGTGTTACAAATGTCCACATACTAAAAGTAATTGCCGTAAAGAAAGAAAAAATAATAAAATACAGCACAGATACTAAATTATTAATACCTGCTGCCACATTGTAATTTTACACCCTAATTCATAAAAAAACTTAAGACGTGCTATATTTAGTTGTGGCAGGGGTGTTTTAGCATGTGGAAAGTTGTTGCATCGTAGCATTCTATTATTTTTAAATCTAGTTTATAATGAAGTTTTATAACACCAGATTTAAAATGGGAATGATTTTCAGTGTTCCTTTCAGAACTTCGTCGATAGTTTTCTATTAATAATAATCTGCGCCTACCCCCGACTTTGAGTTACCCAATTCAATTCAAATACCTTATTTGCCATTTCGCCACCTTTAAAGACCGACAGCACCATTTTCTCACTGCTACTAAAATTTATACAACTAAACTCGCACTTGTTCTAGCCAGGGTAGAGACATAGAAGTGGTCTGGTTTTGACCCTCTTTTTGAAATATATAGTAACAAGTCTTCATAAGATTCTTCTTATATCAAAGACACAAACTCGCAATAAGTTTGCGTGCCTAAATCATTGCTTGAGGGAACAAAACGGTAGCTGGCAACGTTAAATTGAAGCCTGTCAGACCCGCAGTCAGAAACGCTTGATCCCACAGTTCGATTAAACTGAACCCTTGTGGGAATCGATTACTTCAACGACTAAATCGATTATTCGTTTGTGGGATTTGATTTAAACTGATTTAGAGAAGAGCTAGTTATAAAATGTTTTTATAAAGTAGAGAAGCACTTTAGAAATTATGGGTGGCTATATTGTCTAAAAAAGTAAACAAACAATGAGTTTTGCATAAACGGTTTGCACGTTAAGTATATAGTTGGCTATCTCAACTTAAAAGCTTGAAACTCAGCTAAATAGGTACCTACATCAAGTGCAATGCAAGGCAAACTTAACTACAAAAACTTTCGGAACAATTTCACTGAATAACAGGTAAGTATATCTATATAGTAATGGTAAGAGGAGAGAGAGAGAGAGAGAGAGAAGTAGAAAAGTAGACATTCTACGAAAGTTGCATTAAGCATCGCAATAGAGAACTCGATTTGCGTCCTTTGGATAACGGCTTGGGCCAGCAGTGATTTTAACAAAAAAGAGGTTCAAGGTGGCAGCAAAAAAGAAAAAAATAAGCAAGCAGCGAAAGGAACTGAAACTAAAGCAGAGGTAGTAAATAAATTATAACCTAAAGTTAGTTTAAACACTGAAATCATCATCGATACTTTATTGCTTTTTAATAATCATAAGCATAATTGAAATTGAACAGAAATTGTAATTTAAACAATTCTTTAATAGCAAAGCTCGGTATAGCGTGATCACGAGGTGTACGCCGGTTACTAATTGCAAGCTTTCCCGCCATTGCTGCTTCATTTCAAGATGGCGGCATGAACGGTGGAGTGCGATTTCACGTTATTATGACTAGTTATCGCGCGACCTGCCTCATATCCTCTAATTATCCGCTACCGGTACCTCCCAATGCTATGGGAATAATATTGGATATTATAGACTGGAAATATTATTCACTTGATCGATGCTGACTTACATGTAGTGTAAAATGGGCGGACATTCTGCAAATTATTGCTTTCTAATTATTGGGACTTGACTGAAGTGGTTACTATTTTTTCTATGATCCGGAGTAAAAAACACTTTTGCCCTATTTCTAGTATGACATATATAAAACTGTTAGGTAAGTTTATATTTCTCCCAGTGAAGAAAACTATAAGTAACTCTTTCTTGCGATGAAACAAGTTAAATTATGACGTTACTTACATATTTTCTACTGACCAATTTGATATCAAAAATATTCTACTCGTCCAATAGTAAACTGAACAAACAAACGCTTCTATAAAACTGGAAGCAACTTGAAAAATTAAAATTATGAGTTTATGACCCAATTTTAACCCCCTAAATCACGGCCGGTTAAAAGACGCAGGACGCTTAACACAATCAAATCTTTTTCTATAAATACAGGGTGTATTTATAGAAGAAGAACGATAAATAAATACTCAAATACAATTTGTCAGTTACAAATAGTCTATTAAAACCAAAGACGTATTATAATATATAGACACGTCATGTACGAACATCACGGCTTTCAAAAACGGCAAATATTTTATACATTCAAAAAAAGAATTTCTATGAAATTATCTATGGTAGCATGTATGAAAAGTAAGGCAATTGCCTGACTTTTTTGTTGCCATTTTTCTGTGTTGATAACGTATCTATAGTTTTCATATATCATTGATTAAAACTGGATAAAATAACACTGCACCAAGAGAATGATGGCGTGCACGTATACAACGCCTTCTACCGCGTGTCTTGGTATCCAGATCCATAATGACTATAATCTGTGATCGAAATGCTGGCTATTAAACAGTGGCACTACTCCATATGGACATAAACCTTCATGGAGTATCTATTCTTGTCACTTTGCATTACTTAGTATAACGTTCATATTTCTTGCTGTTTGAGTTGAATAGATTCTTATAATCTTAGTATGCATATTAAAATGTCTATTTTATTTAGCAAATACTGCAATGTCATAGATCTAAATCCTAACAAACTTACGAGTGTAAATAGATAAATATCTCCAAGACAAGAATAAGTGAATGTTTCTCACTCTTTCTCGGCAACACTTCGCCCGCTGTCA
Source organism: Miltochrista miniata (assembly GCA_933228765.1). NCBI lineage: Eukaryota > Metazoa > Arthropoda > Insecta > Lepidoptera > Erebidae > Miltochrista > Miltochrista miniata. The sequence continues at coordinate 11,741,943 of OW121765.1, forward strand.
GTTGTAATTACATCAATATTAATGTTAGCCAAATTTATATGAGTTATAATTATTTGTCTTTGACTTGGTATTTCAAATGAGTAGGTTTGATTTGTATTGTTATCTTGTCCGTGTTCGTTGTGGTGATGATGTTCCAAGGTGTTTCTTCTCTTTGATTCTTAATGACATTATTTTAACCACTATTATCAATAGTCGACACGACCATTACTTGAAAGAAGCCTTTGATCGAGTTCTGATAGATATCGACCGGCTTTAACGACTAAATGACTGAGTGAAAATGAGCAATTTAGTGTTCTTTTTCATTTTTGCAAGCGGTGTGCAAAACTTCAGAATTATTATATAAAAATACCGGAAAACCATAACAAAATTAAACACATTGTAGACAACAAATTATTATAAATTTAGTGAAATTAAAAACCAACATCAAAACAGCCTACTTCCTGGACCCACCTACCTCACCCGATGTGTGTTTGCTTGCGCACGAAAAGGACACAGTGAGTGCCATTAATGGTTTCAAAGTTGGTTCAGCTGCTGGCCTTGATGGTCTTTCTCCTCAACACCTCAAGGATCTAACCTCTCACTGTGTGGGTGATGCAGGTAAGCACCTCATTGAATGTTTAACAAAATTGGTAAACCTCATGCTCACTGGTAACATTAACCCCGAGATTGTTCCAGTCATCTATGGAGCGAATCTCATTGCCCTCTCTAAAAAAGACGGAGGAGTTCGTCCTATGGCAGTTGGTTCTACTTTTCGACGTTTGACATCCAAAATTTCAGTCCGTTACATTTTATTAAAATTACAACAGCAATTTGAACCTACTCAATTAGGTTTTGGTACCAAAGGTGGGTGTGAAGCGGCGGTTCACGCCTTGCGCACGTACCTTAATAAAGATGAGTGTGAGGTTTTATTAAAATTTGACGTCAAAAATGCCTTTAATTCGGTAAATAGGGACACCCTGCTTTCAGAAATTAGAAACAATATTCCGGAAATTTACAACTATTTACTAAATTGTTATCATGAACCATCAAAATTAATGTATAAATGCAACGAAATCTCTTCTGAAGTCGGTTGCCAGCAGGGTGATCCCCTTGGGCCAGCCATATTCAGCCTATCTATTAACCCTATAATTCAAAATTTAAAATCAAAATTTAACGTGTGGTATTTAGATGATGGGACTCTTGGAGGTGATGCCGCTACTGTTCTCTCAGATCTTTTGGAAATAAAAAACAAATTTAAGTTGATTGGTTTGGAATTAAATTTTAATAAGTGTGAATTATATATTCATAACGCTCACAACCGTTCCGAACTCATAGAAAATTTCGATTTCTTATGTCCAAATATCAAAATTATTAATAGAGAGAATCTTAACCTCTTAGGGTCTCCGATTTTTGAAGATGCTATTCCAGAAATAATAGCACAGAAAATTTTAAAATTTGAATCAAATGTGGATCGACTTCTTAATATTAATTCACATTATGCAATCACAATTTTAAAATTTTGTCTATTTGTTCCTAAATCTATGTATCTGCTTCGTTGTTGTCCTTTTTGGAAACATCAGAATTGTTTATTTGCGATTGATTCCCTCATAAAAACGTCTTTAGAACGTATTTTGAACATACATCTTAATGAACAATCTTGGACTCAAGCTTCCCTTCCCATTAAATACAGTGGGTTAGGGATCCGCAAAGTCTCCAGTGTGGCTTTGCCAGCCTTTTTGTCATCTGTACATGCCACGTCACCACTCGTAGGTAAAATCCTAAGCAATTGTCTTACTAACTATGAGATGGCTGGCTGTACCGATGCCAAGGATGCTTGGCTTATGGCTTGCCCAGGTCAAAATTTTCCTATTCATCCAAATTCACAACGGAGCTGGGACGACGCAATTTCAAAATTAACTTTTGACTCGTTTTTAAACGCTAGCTTAGGCCCAGATCGTGCTAGACTATTAGCGCTCAGCAGAAAGGAATCCGGTGATTGGTTGAATGCTTTTCCAACTGCTAACACCGGAACCTTTCTTGAACCAGAGACTTTGAGAATGGCAGTTGGCTTGAGACTTGGCGTCCCGCTCTGCGCCCCACACCGTTGCCCCTGTGGTGTTACCGTTGACTCTATGGGACACCATGGACTATCTTGCTTGAAGAGCGCAGGCCGCTTCTCTCGCCACGCTGCGCTTAACGATATCATTCGCCGTGCTCTTGCCACCGTCGGTGTGCCCGCTCTCTTAGAGCCAAATGGCATTTTTAGGGACGATGGCAAGAGACCGGATGGGATGACCTTAATTCCGTGGGAGATGGGTCGGGTGCTAGTTTGGGATGCCACTTGTGTAGACACTTTGGCCCCGTCCCATCTTCCTAGAACAAAAGAAAAAGCCAGCGCGGCAGCGGAAGCGGCAGAATATAAAAAAATAATTAAGTATAAGGGTCTCGGCTCGTCGTACAATTTTATTCCAGTCGGTGTCGAGACCCTAGGTCCATGGGGTCCCAACGCATCTAAATTTTTTAAAATTTTGAAGAAGCGTCTTGTGGAGTCAACTGGTGACCTAAGGGCTGGCAGTTATTTCTCCCAACGAATAGGCATCGCCGTTCAAAGGGGGAATGCTGCCAGTCTTTTGGGCACAATGCCACGGGGGCCCTATTTAGATTTAGTTTAGTTTTATTTATTCATATTGTAAATAGTTATTAATTTATTTTAACATTTGTCTAATATTTTATTGAATAAAGTTTTATTAAAACATCAAAATTGATAAAACTAGCTATAAAGAGAGCTTTTGCACATCGGTCATTGCAGACTTAACGGTTTGAATGTCAGACCATGTCAAATTGTCTGGCATCGTAAAATTTACATATACCTACCCTAAGTTTAGAACGTCTAGCTTTACCTACACAATAACCATACTCTGAGCAACTTTAAGACCATTGATAATTTAACTTCGTAGGCAAAACGTCCCTGTATGAAATAATTTTAGCCGTATCATATAATGTAACAAGTTATAGTCTATTAAACTATTTTTATTCAGCTGTGTTTCAAAAATATAATAATTAGATACAATGGACGCCCCGGTTTCACCCGTGTGAAATTGAAACACATGAAGCTTCCTGAACATCTCCATTCATTTCTGTGTCTGTTTATTGAAGAATATTATTGATCTTTTTCAGACAGGAGATTGACTTACAGAAGCAGCGCGATACTGGATTGGTTTTTGCAATATGAACAAGATGATATAAAGATCCTTATTTGGGAGTTCTACTAAATTATTCTAGTAAAATTTGCAAAATACTCGTAGTTCAGAACTTGTAATAAGTTAAGGTACTTTTATAATATTTGTGTTTTTAACCCTTATCACAAAATGATACTCTGCACTCAAGAAACGTTTCAGGTTAGTTATCACTTTATAAAACCACTCTCATTCATCGTTTCTAGTGTTTTAGCACGAGTTACCATTCGATCTGTCTCAGGACCGAACATAAGTTCAGTTTTTAATAAACAAAACAGAACAGCCCTTAAATATGTAGGTACGATCAAGAAATTAATTGTATTATAATATCAAAAATGTCTTATATTTAAATTCATTACTAAAGCTTCGAGTGTAAGAAAGCTATCATTAAGGCAGAGATACACATCATTATTCTAAGAAACGGAGGCAGTAACTATAGTTCTGGCGTGTGATACTGTGAGAATCCAACTGCGTAGAAATCTGAATCAATTTTGCCAAATTAGTGATATCTTATTTAATTTGGAGCTTATATTAACATTGTAAGATTAAATTTGATTCCTGTTTTCAAAGTAAAGGTCTCATTTAAGAACATGGGTATTTCAACTTACATGGTTACTATGATCCCAGTATTAAAGTTAACGAGATATTTACGTCACACCCAAATACTATAATTTTGAAATATATTTCCTAAAAAAAATATTAACAAAAGTACTGTAGACAGTCACGCTATTTTTGTTTGTACATGCCGTATTGTACTGTCGTTTTCTTATCTGTTTTAATTATAACCACTAACAATAAATTGACAATAGAACAGTAGGGTGTCAATAATCTTCCTTGCGAACAGGACCCTGGCCCCGTGTATTGTAATCAATAATAAAATCACCAACCAAGTACCCTATTATCCCAGTAAAGAAAAGAAAACGCGCGAAGAGAATGACCATTTGAAAATCATGAGAATTTACCGAAAAACCTGGCGGGATATCACTGATGTTTTTTTAATATTTTTTTAAGGAGGTGATTGTTGTAATATAAATCCTAGTGTGTACATATCAACTTTGTTGTCACCTTAGAAACTTTACCTTCAAATTAGGAAGTATTTTTATTGTCGGCCATGATTGAACAATTAATCATGTCGATTACGCATGCGCCACATCACTGACACCGCGCGTTTATAGAGACAGCTACTTGAAAAGAAACATTCGGCCATTGAATAGCTTTTGTGAAGATCGCTTAATGCTCTTTTGTGCGACATTAATTAATTATATTTAATGCGACCGTACCTTTTTGTCGCGTTTGTTTGTTAGGTACTTATATTAATTCTTTTAGTATCTTGCTGATGAATCTCTTCGTCAAGATGAATAAAAGTTTTGTCGGTTACATAAAATGAGATTTTGCAATGGTTGTCTGTTTTATAATATTAAAAATGAATAGGTAACTAAATTAATTTCTACATATTATATAAAACTAAACGCGGACTACAATTTATATTAAGTATGAAATATGTTTGTGCTAATAAAGTTTAAGTAGGTACTGAATTAAGCCTAATAGCATCATGTTATGTATACCTATCTATCTACATATTTATTTTAAAGTCTCGCCTGAAAACTATTTTAACGCACACGTTTACAAATTGTCTTAATTTGAATATAAAATTGTGAGCTTCAAGCATAAAGCTTAATGCTTGAATACATTCAATCTAAGAAAACATAAAAAGTTCTTCAAAAGTCAAATGTGTTGTTACAGGACTATTAAAACAGAGAATAACAGCATTCCTACGATCACAAAAATATTTAATATAGATCTCTTTATAAAAGTGGTTGAAACAATTAACAAACAAAGAAAACGTATTAATCGTCCTTGCGGCTGTACTAAAATTGTAGGAAGGGGGAGATCAAAGTGGTGCGCACGCGTCGTTTACATCACCCCAAGTGTTTATATACACAACCGATAGCTAGGTTTGATTTCAGGGGACTAAATATAAATGAAGTTTTTATATCTAAGAGTTTCAATAAAGTAAGAAATGCACAATTTAAGATATTTTTTCCCAATTCACTAGATAACACCATGCTGTTCCATTGGTGGACATTTAAATAAATAGAATCTAGCTGAAAAATGAAATGAAATGAAAATATCTTTATTCATATAGGTCACAAAGCAACACTTACGATCGTCAAGTTTTCTGATCCTACATTTAATGCAAGATTCGCAAGGCAATAGGTTTAGCCTGTGAGAAAGAACTTGGGAAGACAACAATCATCTAGGTACTTGTACAATTAATTGACCTAAGGAGTAACTAGGTGCTTTTTTTTTAATAATTTAGTTACATACTTGTAAAATTTATTGAGCTTAAATTATTTACTGTTGAGACTGGTGAAACACAGTGAAAACACACAGAATTTACAAATGTATTACAGAATTTCATGAAATTCTTTCGGAAAATACCGTTCAATCAACTCAATGTGTCAAGTATGAGTATTGAATAAGTGGGTATCTAATAAATTGTACAAACATTTGAACAATTCGCATACCTGCTCCAAATCTTAGTCTTCAGATGAAAATATCTATAATTGCATTTAGTTTATACCGATAACAAGTACTTACTAAAATTGTTGATTAATTTAATTCTTATGATATGGGATTCTGCCCAAGTTGTTAGGAGTCCAAATCAGTCTAACGGATAAGGTGAAAACGAAGAGAAGGAAAACTCGAAAGAAAATATTGTACCAATTCGTCTGCAAGGCCAATCGCCCTATGTCGCCATGGAGTTATCCTTCAGAGGGCGTACCAGGGGCCTCCCGCTCGCAGGCAGATAAAAGGGCACCGTTTGGTTTTAGTCGATTAGAGTCTGACATATCATCCTTGAGGATCTTCACACGTAAAAACAAATGCCATAATTCCCAAAATTATTAGGAGATCTTTACCTAATATCCAGCAGTAAACTACAATGGGCTAATTTTTGTGATTGATACGCATCGTCTTTATTTACAAGGCATCGTATATGTAGGTACATCCTATGGGTTAAATTTGTAGATTTCTATACATATCATTTTGATTGTAGGTTTGAAAAGTTTAAGTGTAGTACACAGTATTACATACACTTAAAACACATAATATCTATTTAATTATAGTCTTAGATACATCTAACAAATCTATTTGTTTAGAATAACTTATTGGTGACGCCATGTCTAATAAGAAATACAAATATTATAAGCAGGATATTTGTGTCATATTAACATATAAAAATACTATGTTCGTCACAAGTATACATATAAGAAGTCATAAAATGTAAACAGTTAAACATCAGACATCAGCATTAAACTGTGCCAACACGAAGTACCTACGGTTTAAGTTTTTATGTAATGTAACAATGTATTTTAATACATACAATTATAGAGGATGCCCATATCAAATTAGATTTTCCCTCGAACGCGTCTTCGCATGGAAACCATATCCAAAAATAATAATGTATGTCGATCCATTGGTTTTTTTAAGTTGCTATAAGAAGTCACAAAATGTAAACAGTTAAACACTAGCACTAAACCGAGCCAACACGAAGTACATACGGTTTAAGTTGTTATGTTATGTAATAAAATACATTAAATGATTCGTTACTCACAATTATAGAGGATGCCCATGCAATTTGATTTTCCCTCGAACGCGTCTTCCGTGAAAAAATGTCCTTAAAAATATGTCAATTCAGATCTAATGTGACGTACAAAAGCGTGTGTACATCAATACGTAACACTAGCATTTATAAGTATGGAAGGATACATTCTAATCGTTATGTATATCTATGTAATATTGACCTAAAAGTGCATTTTTAATTCTTTTGGTAACCTACTGTGAATTGATAAAGATAGCTTAAATATTAGCAATAATGTGAAAGCTTCTTCATCAAGTAATTCTTAGAACTTTCCGTAATGTTTGTCAATAAATTTCCCTGATGCGCATCAAAAATACTAAAATATGCATCTAATAAAACTAACACGGCATCAATGCAATAAATGATCGTTTTATTGAGCGTAACGGGCAGTTATAAGTGAACGCCATTGGTGAATCGTCGCGCTCGTAAACTTGTCAAAGATGAATTGCTCTTAGTCACAGTTGAATAGAACGCATAAAACCTGCCTTCACAGTTTAAGGTCAATACAGACACTCCTTAGATGGTGTTAGTAAATCTCAGAACTAATCAAAGTGTTAAATTCTATTTGGCAATGTATTAAATCGCACTTGTTGATGATGTGGAAAATATTAATTCTTAACGCGTATGTTGAAAACGAATTTAAGTATTGTAGATGCTTGTTAACTCTTCCTGCGGGTGAACTTCTAACTTAGTTCATCATTATAATATGAGTTTAATATTTATGTATGAAATTCAAATGGTATGATACATGCTCTTGAATGTTATAGCCATACAGTGAACTGGTAGAAGGTTATCAATAGATGGCCGATGTTAAAAATCTAGCCTGCTGTCGCTTCTGTGTCTCCGAATACCAAATAAATCGTTACTCAATGCTTGAAATTAAAAATGTTAATGGAACCTTAGGTCTGTATTAAGATGAGGAGAAAAAATCTTAAACAGAAAACAGCAAGAAAATTATTTCTACAGATACTCAATAAGAATTCAACCTGAATTTGAAGAGATAAGACCCACGTACACAAAATTAAAGAAACAATTATTTATCCCCGAAGGAAATACGCACCTGGCTTGCCAAACTACTCTTCACATCACTTTTATTTCCTACACAACTTTAGTGGCAGAAAAGACTACCCTAATTTGATCCTCGAAACAGTCTTTATTTTCCCCTCGGCCGTCGTGCCCCAGTAATAAAAGAAATGTGAGGGTAGGTCAAGATAATTTTGTAAGCTTGAACAGTACGTTTTAGTGCTAGTAAATAATTAAACCACCTAATTTGATGCGAAGGTAGCGTTCTTTAGTGGCTAGTTTATGTGGTAAGCTCCAATTGAGTGGTGGAAGAGATAGGGACGGAATTTTGTACTACAACTTCAAAGTTAAAGTGACGACCAGTGACGTAATCAAAACATGTAAAGCTTTTATTTTACTTTTCATCAAGCATGCGGTGTCACTATGGTGAATACTAAATTACGGAATGGATCTAGAAGAGGACGCAGGCAGGCCTAACCTTTTTTAATTTCACACGTTGGGAGTGTCTGTAAAACTAGTTTTCCGACAAACTTAGTACTGCTTAAGATAGAAGTTCTACGGAAAATGTATGAAGAGAAGTTAGTAGTAGGAGGGCTTTTAATATAATAATATAATATAAATAAATAAATTCTTTATTTCAGACTAATTTGTCCATAGCTAAAACAATTTTACATAATTACATAAAAAGCACACAATACAAAGCAACAAATTAAATATCATTATTAATGTCAATATTATATACCTACATACATATTATCGTCATTACATTTTATAACCTGAGCATTATTGTTAAAATATAAAAATCCAATATACAATAATCAAAATAATTTTAAAATACATTAAATATTACAAAATTAATTTCACTAAAATGTCAATACACGTATAGGCCATTGAAAATCACAATTAAAATCAAAAAAAAATGAAATATGGGCGAAAAATAAATAAAATGTCAATAATGTACAAATTAGAGGTGGGTAAAGTAACTACATGCAAGATCCATTTAAAAATAATATAAATTAAAATGCAAATAACTATGCAGTAAGTTTTAAAGTTTTAAAGTTTTTGTTTTTTTAAGCTATTGCATAGCTTCTATCGCGGGCCTTGCGTGGAGACCGAATCCAGAAATCGTGTCACGAAAACGAGTCACACTCTCAGCTACCTTCGGCCACGTTCGTGTATCTAGTCTAGCAATTCATAATTTTTTTGTTTACGTCAATTATGAACTCTGCAGTCGTTATATATTATTATTATTATGTCAAATAATCCAAAAATTGATGCTTGTACCCAGAATCGATCTTGCGCCTTCTGCGTACCGATCCGCGTCTTAACCACTCGACCAAAGTTGAATTAAGAGTGTTGGTCGAATTTAGAGTTCTTAATGTGAAATGACAATTTCGATGCTGTCAATTACATTAGTTGCTGTCAATTTACTTCGTCTAAATAAAAATTCGACTATAGGTGTATAGGTAGGTATTCATCATCTACGTACAACAGTGAACTGTACTCGTATAATTTGTGTAAAAAGTGTTTTAAATATAAATAAACAAAGTGCATTTATTAATGTAGAAAGTCACGAAAAATAGTGAAAGAAAATGAGTGAGTACTCTATATACATACATTTTATTATTATTATCACCAATGCAGTATCATTTTTTGTTTTGTTAATTTATATATAATACTGCTATAAAGATAACCAAACCCGGGAGTACGTTCCCATGGGAAGCGGGAAGAAAATTTCACGCTGACGTAGCCGCGAGCGCCATCTATCCCATACCTATGTACTTTAAACGTGTCATAAAAGTCACAACAATACCATACATGCATATTTCAAAGAATGTCTATTATTACCATAAAATTTGTAAAAATAGTTTTTAAGTAGAAAGAAGAAACCTATTGTTTTATCTTTTTAACCGACTTCAAAAAAAGGAGGAGGTTCTCAATTCGTCTGTATGTATTTTTTTTTATGTATGTCAAGCGATAATTCCGTCAATTATAGACGGAATTCAAAATTTTTTTTTTTGTTGAATAGGGGTTACTTCTGAGGTGGTCCCATTTTCACCAGGTCAGGATCTGATAAAGGGATCTAGGAGAAAACAAGGGCAACCACCGAAAATTGTAGGGACAACTAGTGTGCTTGTTAACTTTTTAATTATGTGCTTTAATGTTCTACACTTTAATGAAGGTATGGCGTCGATCTGATGATAGAGTCGAAAGACAGTCGAGGGCATTCCTAAACAATTTACAGCAGTTATCTTGTGTTTAGGCTTGATTGATTTGTATTGATGAGAACTTTACACCTAGATTGATAGATCCAACTTCAAAAAAAAAAGAAAGGTCTCAATGTTTTATGTATGTTCACCGTCAATTATAGACGGATTTAAATTTTTTTTGTTGAATAGGGTTTACTTCTGAGGTGGTCCCATTATAACCAGGTTAGGATCTGATGATGGGATCCTGGAGAAATCGAGGGCAACCACCGAAAATTATAGGCACAACTAGTGCGTTTGTTAACTTTTTAATTCAGTGCTTTAATGTACTACCATTAATAAAGGTCTGGAGTCGATCTGATGATGGAACCAAAAGAGATTCGAGGGAATTCCTTAACGATTTACAGCAGCTACCTTGTGTTGGGGCTTGATTAATTTGTATTGATGAGAACTTTCACCTAGATAGATACATTTTACGATTCACCCGTCACTTAAAATAATGAAAAAAAATTTTTCAATAAAAAATACAACCGACTTCCAAGAAATCCTGAAAAATAAAATTTACTTAGCACAAAGTAATATGTAGTTGATTTATCAGATTTTATTCAATATAATATTGAAGTTGGTGCCATGAATAATACCTCCCTAAACCTATGAATTTACTTGGCGCCGACTTCAATATGATATTGAATAAAAAATCTGATAAATCAAAATACATATTACTTTGTGCTAAGTAAATCTTATTTTTCAGAATGTCTTGGAAGTCGGTTGTATTTTTTATTGAAAAATTTTTTAACTAGCTGACCCTCGCAACTTTGTTTACGTCACACAAGGTCTATGAAATTAGAGGTATTTATTAATCATACTCATCAAGTAGCGTGTAAATCTCGATCTTCGACTGCCTCTGTGGCGCAGTCGGTAGTGATACCGCCTGCGGTGCTGGAGGTCGTGGGTTCGATTCCCACCGGAGACAAATATTTGTGTGACCCATAAATGTTTGTCTCAAGAGTCTGGGTGTTTCTATGTATAATATGTATGTATTTAAAAAGTATATAAGTATTAATATCCGTGGTCTGATACCCATAACACAAGCAGGTTATTCCTAGCTTACTTTGGGATCAGATAGCGTTGTGTGAGATGTCCGTGAATAATTAAAATTAAATTAATTAAATCTGCCCTGTATGCTATATCAAAATAGAGCTTAATGGTTAAAACTGTTCCTCAGTATAGAATTTTCCTCAGTATAAACAATTTACATACAAACACCGGCGTGTTAGAATTTTATTACATGTATCAATGTAGTAGACGTAACGTGTATAAAATGACATCAATCAAATGTCATCAATATTCTGAAAAAGAAATTAAAAATAGAGTTCACAAACTCTTTTGAAAATACATACTGTACCTACCTTAGAGGATCGTTATGAAGATAACAGGATAGTTAACAACCATCCATAGAAAATAGATGGTATAATGCTGAATACCGCAAAGAACAATCGGCGCGGCATAGAATGGGGCCTATACTGATATCCTGGAGGATATTAATGATGCCGATGTCCTGTGCCTGCTGAGGCACACACACGCCGTCATGCATGTCTGCAGGACAACGTGCAGGACAACGAGCAGGATGAGGCAGCGAATGGCTGGACTGAAATTAAAATCGACAGACGCAAGAGATGTGGTGGAGGCACTAATTCACGTACCTCGGGAGTGTCGTGTCAGAAACTGATGGAATAGAAGAGTACCCTACATCATTTCGAGTCTCGCCAAGGCCAGAATAACCTTTACACAGCTGCGCCCCGTAGGCAGTTGCGAAAATAGACACGAAGAGTGAAACTCAAAACAAAGTAAACGTTAAAACTGTACTGCTAACTGCTATACGGATGCGAGACATGGAAGGTCACTAAAGTAAAGACATTTCGCACCAGCTACCAGCTATAAGTCTTCGTCAAACGCTGCCTCCAATGGATCCTCGGTACATATGGGCTCGAGAACATCACGAACGTAAGACTATTGGAACGCTGCAGTGAGACCCCAACAGATCAAACGTCGGAAGTGTAGCTGCTGCGCTGGATTGGACACACGCTGCAAAGGGACCATGAATCACATCATACCAAGGCAAGCCTTACTGAAACTACTGGTAGGCTTTCAAAAACTGTTCGATAGTAAGTAGGTACATTTATTGATAGTGGCTATAGGCTACATAACATAATGCGAAGATTAATAGGAGTGGTGCAGCAATGAGGAATGTTTCGAAAACGGAAAACATTTAATCGTTATAAGAGTATCCGTTGCGCCTCTGCGTAAACGGTTGAAATAACATAAAAATAATTTATTACAAAATAATTGTTCTTCTTAAAAAGTTCTAAAACAAAATTCCAAAAGCCCAAATGTCCACAGTCAAGTAGGCACTTGGTACTTTACTTTGTTGAACATAGGCCTTAAAATCTTACTTCTTACTAATATTATAAATGCGAAAGTTTGTGAGTGTGGATGTTTGTTACTCTTTCACGCTCAAACCGCTGAACGGATCGGGCTGAAATTTGGTACGGAGATACATTATAGTCTGGAATAACACATAGGCTACCTTTTATCCCGGGAATAACTTCCCGCGGTAACAAATTTTACGCAGGCGAAGCTGCGGGCATCAGCTAGTATTCTTATATAGAAATAATTATACTAGCATAGTTGGTAAAAAATGCTATGTAATAGCTTTACCGCGGCAGTCCCCGAGTGCCACACGTCTTTTTTTTTTTCAATTTCTGCTTAACTCAACAAATCAAGTAGCATAAAAAAATAAATAATTAACTGTTTTTTAATTATTCAATGACACGACTTTGTTTTTAGGGTTTCGTAGCCAAATGGCAAAAACGGAACCCTTATAGATTCGTCATGTCTGTCTGTCTGTCCGTCTGTCTGTCCGTCCGTGTGTCACAGACACTTTTCTCCGAAACTATAAGGTCTATGCTATTGAAACTTGGTAGCTAGATGTATTCTGTGAACCGCATTAAGATTCTAATATAAAACTAGAACAAAAGCAGTAAATTTTGGGGGTCCCCATACTCAGAACTGAAACTCAAATTTTTTTTTCATCAAACCCATACGTGTGGGTTATCTATAGATAGGTCTTTAAAAATGCTATGGAGGTTTCTAAAGTGAATAGTTTGCGCAAGAGACACTTCCAAAGTGGAAAAATGTGTGTCCCCCCCCTCTAACTTCTAAACTAAGAGAATGATAAATCTAAAAAAATATATGATGTACATTGCCATAAAAACTACCAACGAAAATTAGTTTGAACGAGATAGAGCTGGTAGTTTTCTTAATACGTCATAAACCGCAATTTCCAAACATCAGTCAAAGTTACAACGAACTATAAGAACTTTTATATTATGTCACTTGCTGCTACGAAACCCTTCATGGGCGAGTCTAACTCGCACTTGGCCGGTTTATTTAAACTTACAAGATGTAAATAAACGTTATGTAAAACCAAATAAGGTACTTATATTTTTTGACACAGCTCTTGAAAAAGTTAACAGCTCTGGCCTCATAAAGTTACTTTCATCATCAGAGGACTTATCGCTTCTATTGTACCTGTTAGCCATGATCTCCAGCGGGAGTAAGTGGAACTCCACTGCCTCTTTCTGTGAGCAGGTCATGCTTGTGAAAGAGAGGGCGAGAGGGAGCGGGAGAGAACTCTCCCACCCGAGTTCTATCGGCCTCCATGACCGGGGGCCTGAGGACGGTGATTGGACTGCTCACCGTCGTTACAGAAGCAGGCCCAAGATATCAGCGTGACCTGAGAGATTCACGGACGCCCCCGTAGGATACGTTTGGTTTTTGGACGGTAGGAGTCCGGTATAGCATACCTGTAGGACTTTCCTAACGTTAAAAAAAAATGTACCTGTTAATATTCATCATAGTATCAAGTTATTTCCGTATTTGTGTTATTATTAATTCCATCGACTCGAATTCATAGCCTATCCGATTTCAAGCTAGACGTCTTAGTGAAGCCGTACAAAACACTACACGCGAGGTATGGTATCAAAACCTTCGACCGTGATTATGTTTTAATTATAGAGATATCCCTACTAATATTATAAATGCGAAAGTAACTCTGTTTGTCTGTTACGTTTACGTTTGAGTCCCTGGGAAGGACATAGGCTACTTTTTAACCGACTACGGAAAAGAGGGTAATGATTTTACGCGATAACGACTTCTAGGTGGACGAAGCCGCGGGAAGCAGGTAGTAAAAAATAATAACAAACCTAGTTTATTTATATTTAAGTGTATATGTAGAGCATATAAGGTGTCCCCAACATTGACCGAGTTTCCTTTAAATACTTATAAATATGAAAACTTGATATTTATAGAATAAACCTAAAGTGTCTACAAAAATACCTAAGTATATTTAGAATCAGTTTAAACTTTAGGATTGGAAAGTTTGCTCGAAGCTTCTACTCAACACGCTTTATTCTCTGAACCAAGTTCAGTGCAATACAATGTAGCTACACCCTGACTTCATCACGAGAACAAGTTCCTAGGAGAATAGGTACGACGAAAGGTTCACAACGAGGACGTAGCCACTGGCATTAATAAGCTAGTCATTAATTATCATAATGATATAATTAAAGACGTAATTAGTGTTCAATTATTTCTTTTATCACCCAAATCAGTCCATCGTAGTCTACATCACGATAACCAAACAAAAATAGCCATTTTCCCATCTCCACTGTCTTTTGTGGTCAAGTTCCAACATCATAATGAGGATTAGCCACTAAATACGTCTTAAAAATATTAAGTTCTAGTACCGCTGATAATATTATATCCTATTGACTGCTGTAATAAGAGTATCTAACTATACTTCTTCTCTTAAATTGTACAGATTTCAAGGAAAGCTACAAAAAAAAGAGAGAGGTTTTCGGTTGTGAGTAAGATGTTACTCATTACGATTGCTCAGTCAATTATATCCCTGTAGTTGTGTCATCGATACTTGAATATTGATTGAAATACAATTTAAATCAATACGCCAGCCTTACTTTATTGTAACAGAAAGATTAAGTTACTAAACCTCGTAAACTTGACACGAAGAAGGGAGCGGTGATTTAATCAAATGATATACTTGCTATGAAAACTATTTTTTATCTAGTATTTATCTATACATATATACAGATCTTCGAATGATAAGGAAAAACTAATCTTTTAGCTATTTGTGATATGACATCTCTCGCAGTAATGACTCAATAATAATATTATTGCTATATTCTACTATAGCAATGATAAACTAAGATGGCAGCCAAGTACGGCCCACCTGATAAAAATGTTAACTATAGCTCATGGGAGTTGGCAACATCAGGGGTGCTTCACTCACGCTACTGTCCTTGACTTATTGAAGACTAGCTGACGTCACGCGGTTTCACCCGCGTAGTTCCCGTTCCCGTGGGAATACAGGAATAAAATATAGCCTATGTTCACCGCAAAGAATGTAGCTTCCCAACAGTGAAAGAATTTTTCAAATCGGTCCAGTAGTTCCGGAGCCTATTCGTTACAAACAAACAAAAAAACAAAAAACAAAAAAACAAATCTTTCCTCTTTTTAATATTAGTATAGATGTCTCGCCTCGAGAAACGACAAAACACGTAAGTAAGGCAAAACATAATATTGTAAGATACCTGCTACTTAAGCTGTATTTCCTGGGGTCATCCTTCCGAGGACTTATCCGAGGTTCCCAATTATAGGCAGTAGGTAGGGAACGCGTGATTGTTAGTCGGTAGAAGTCGGTAGGATTTACCTCAAGTAAAAAAAAACTGCTATATTTTTTGCATAAATTGATACGTCATTTCTCCGATTTTATTAAGAAGGAGCAATCCTTGACTGTTGTGCATTAGAATTGACGAATAGAAGTTGTCTGATGTCCTCTCCTTTGATCCTCTGATCATTCTACGATGAATTTCCACCATGTGACACCTGATTCCATTAATTAACGAACTGTCACTTTACACGTTTTGGCAGTGTGACAGTGGATTTCATTACGTAATATCTGCTCGCAACATGCCACCAGGCCTAGGGAAAATATTTTGATGAAATGTGTAACTAGCTAATAACCGCGACTCTCTTCGCGTTTCTCCCAGGAACTAGTTCTTGGGATAAAAAAACCGGCCAAGTGCGAGTTGGACTCGCCCATGAAGGGTTTCGTAGCAGCTAGTAACATAATATAAAAGTTCTTATAGTTCGTTGTAACTTTGATTGATGTTTTAACACGTTCGCAGTAGTAGTGATTTTTCTAACCGAAAACTGCTGTTTATGACGTATTTAAAAAAAAACTACCAGCTCTATCTCGTTCAAACCAATTTTCGTTGGTAGTTTTTATGGCAATGTACATCATATATTTTTTTTAGATTTATCACTCTCTTAGTTTAGAAGTTAGAGGGGGGGGGACACTCATTTTTCGACTTTGGAAGTCCCTCTTGCGCAAACTATTCACTTTAGAAAAAAATGATGTTAGAAACCTCAGCAGCATTTTGGAAGACCTATCTATAGATACCACACAGGTATGGGTTTGATGAAAAAAAAAATTTTGAGTTTCAGTTCTGAGTATGGGGACCCCCAAAATTGACAGCTTTTTTTCTAGTGTTAGATAAGAATCTTAATGCGGTTCACAGAATACATCTAGTTACCAAGTTTCAATAGCATAGGCCTTATAGTTTCAGAGAAAAGTGACTGTGACACACGGACGGACAGACAGACAGACAGACAGACAGACAGACATGACGAATCTATAAGGGTTCCGTTTTTGCCATTTGGCTACGAAACCCTAAAAAGTAGTCTATGTCAGCTATCTGTTCACCAAATTACCAAATTGTTTGAGGGTTTAGAGCTCAATTGAGCAACACACATCATCGCAAGCTTTCATACTTATAACATCAACCGAATAACTTTATTTTGCTTGCATAAAAGCCAATGGAATTTCGCAGGTCGTGACTGCGTTGACTTATGCGTCTCTATCAATCATCCCCACTCCGCCCACAACTAAATTGCGATGTGTGAATCTTTTCCTAAGCCTTATTATCAACTATCTAGAAATAGTGTGTGTAAAACATCATTTAGAATAGGTTTATTCCTAACTAGCGGACGTCACGCGGTTTCACCCGCGTAGTTCCCGTTCCCGTGGGAATACGGGAATAAAATGTAGCCTATGTTACCCGCAAAGAGTGTAGCTTCCCAACAGTGAAAGAATTTTTCAAATCGGACCAGTAGTTCCGGAGCCTATTCGTTACAAACAAACAAACAAACAAACAAACAAAAAAACAAATCTTTTCTCTTTATAATATTAGTATAGATGACTACACACAGACACTTTATATTGATTGAAATTTCCCTTTGTTGCTAAAATGTTGATTGCGTGAGTTAGAAAGTGAAGAGGATGTTATAAGAATCTCGTATACACTATGTATTTATTAGAATGACTTCTTTAAGATTAAGTTAGAGTTCAGTTCACATAAATAATAATGACGCTTCTATTTCCGAGGTGGTTGACATACAAGGCTTTCACGGTAGAAAATCTGTCACCGTTCTGTAAACCGAACCAAAATTCCAACGGTCAATACAATGTGTGACGACCATGAGAAGTTGAACCTTTGAAAGTTTATCAAACACCGTCTCCTTGTGTACTAAGATTTCACCACTTTTGATAATACTGATTGATGGCACTTGGTGGAACTTGCTGCACATATTGAAAACGACACTTGTACTGTTCCACAATATTTATTATTATAAACCTGACCGGTTTCGCTTTACAGCATTTTCAAATATCTAGATGGAAGGACAAGGTAGTACTTAGGTTTGAAAATGCTGTGAACGAAACCGGTCAGCTTTATAATAATAAATATTGTAGAACAGTACAAATGTCGTTTTCAATATGATAACCAAAACTAGTGCGTGAAAAAAGGCTTCTTCCTGAAAATTTTCCGTTTCTCAAAATAATCAAAACCAAGAAGGTGCATTGCCCAGTTATTAATTAAGGACAGGCGTGCAGTGATCGCAATATCGGAACGCGATTATAATGTTCATATGACTTCATGAAGTCCCTGCAGTGCCGATACCTCTGATACTTCGGTGTCGACTTACATAACTTAACACTATTTGTTATTCATTCATTTGAGTACGTCACTTATTCATTGATTCATATACTACTTTCTTTTGGTAGGTATGCTAAGTAACTGTGTTCTTGTCTTTCATTAATCAAATTATTTACGTCGAGTGTGGCGAGTACTGACGTTTTAGCCCCTATCTATAAAATAGATTGCAGAGGGGCTTATGGCGAGACTTGTGTCTGTAGTCTGTGACTCTGTTGCATTAAACTACGTCACTAGGTCAAGTGGATCATCTGTTCAAAGTTTGAAATGAAAAACAAAAATTACAAAGTCAATCGGATTGAACTTTCACTTTCACAATAAACGTGTTAGAGAGGGGCAGTCTGGTGAGACCGTCTCACGACTTCTTGTTATCCATACTGTTGTGATCTCTAGAATTGCTCCTATCCTAAGTCACAGATCTTTCAAAAATCAAATGCCGATCTTTTAGGAAGAAGGAACGTTGTACTGAATTGTTATACCTTTTCTTGATCGAAGGATTTAATTCGCTATTCTTTTTGGTGATTTTCATGCTCAGATTGATGAATCAATGGTATGTGGTTGGGATTTTCACTTTACTTCAGATTCTTTAATATCGTTGTACGATAGCCTTCCGTCTGGTAAAGCCTGATTCCAATAGTTATACTAGTTTAAACGAATGAAGGGTAGTCTGAGGCAATGCCTCCACTGTCCCTGTTGGAGAACAATTATTGTGTATTGTTTGTCCTTTTTTTTTATGTGAGGGAAAATCCTCGTAGGATGCTATGCCGGACTCTTACCGACTAAAAAACCTCACGTAACGCCCAACAGCCTATGGTTGAGAGCCCCGGGTAAGCCCTCAGGAAGGATTTCCCGTGACCCCCAACAGACCTACGGCCGCCGCTGCGGCCTCGCCCAGGGAGTGGTTCGGGTGCAATCCAGCGTCTATGGGGGGTTTCGGGTGTGACCCCGCTTCTAAGGGGGTGCGTGAGTTGCTCACGTCACGCTGCCGTCATGGGCCTGCTTCTGTAAGGACGGTGAGCGGCCCTCTCACCGTCCTCAGAGTCCGTGCGTGTCGGCGTAACACGATACGCCGACACGCACGCAGCACCCAGTCGTAACCGATGTTCCACAGGAGCGGTCCTAACACCGATCCCTGTGGAACACCGCACGACACATCTTGCCGACCCGGCCCCAGCCAACTCGGGTAAGTTATGGCTCTCTCGGAGAGATAAGCCCCGACAATTCGACGGAGGTAGGGAGGCACTCCATGATAGATAAGCGCCTCCCTGACGCAGCTCCAGGGCAAGGTGTTGAATGCGTTGGCGATGTCGAGAGACACCGCCACCGCCACCTCACCCTGTGAGACTGCTTCCTCCGTGTTTGTCCTATGTCCTGTTTTACCCTCGACCACTACCGTGATCGGGAATAGTGGGATTGCCGGAAACTATGGATTATGTTTATTTATACTAGCTGTAGGAAGCGCTCGTGTCCCCGCGGACTCAGTGTTCTGTAAACGATCACTGCAGTAAGCAACTTTCACTATGGCCGGTCCATGGATGGGTGACCATCCATGTGATCACTTTGTGACATTTATTTGAGCGTTTCCGTGCTTCGGAAGTCACGTTAAGCCGTTGGTCCCGGTTGCCATTAAAATGTCAGTCGTTAAGCTAAGTTGAAGGCTTTATTTCAACAGCAGGCAGTCACAACCTGCGCCTGTCTATTTAAACACGGCAATACGGCTCACCACCTATTACGTGGGACAAATTATACAAAGGTGAAATGTGGGCATATAATATGCCTCTGCCTACCCCTTCGGGGATAAAGGCGTGACCATATGTATGTATGTATGTATACTAGCTGTTTCCCGGGGCTACGTCCGCGTAGAAGTCGTTATGGCGTAAAATAATTACCCTTCTTTTGTGCAGTCAGTTTAAAAGTAGCCTTTGTCCTTCACTTGGACACGAACTATCTATACCAAGTTTCACCAATATTGGTTCAGCGGTTTAGGCGTGAAAACGTTACAATCAGACAGACAGACAGAGTTACTTTCGCGTTTATAATATTAGTAGAGATGCTTTGGTATACCACTCCGGGCTGATACCACCAGATTTATTTTAAAGTCTTCACCATAAACACGTCAGGTAATCAGCAATTTCACCATTTACAGGTAAGGCTGGTTTGAACTCCAAAGACCTTGGCAGGTGATACTAAAAAATAAAAGTACTGAAACAGTATCATAAGATGACTCAGTGTTACTTATAATGTTACTTGGTAGCATTATGACCCGTTATGTGGCAATGTTTGCAATCTTTTATTTGCGTATCAGTCTTAATAAATTTGCATGACTAACGTGTACAACGTAGCATTGTAAATAGTACAATCATCGATTTCAAAGAAATATAGCGGAATATGTACTGATGTGATTCGATTTACATCTTAGTTGAATCCTACTTCCTATAATAATATAAACTAGCGGACGTCACGCGGTTTCACCCGCGTAGTTCCCGTTCCCGTGGGAATACGGGAATAAAATATAGCCTATGTTCACCGCAAAGAGTGTAGCTTCTCAACAGTGAAAGAATTTTTCAAATCGGTCCAGTAGTTCCGGTGCCTATTCGTTACAAACAAACAAACAAAAAAAAACAAATCTTTCCTCTTTATAATATTAGTATAGATGTGAAAGTTTGTGAAGATATTTGAATGTTTGTTACTCACTCATGCAATACTTTTAAACGAATCGGGCTGAAATTTAATAGAGGGCTATAATAAAGTTTGAAATAACACATAGGCATAATTTTTATAAGAAGCAAGAACGGGAACCAAATTCCACGCAGGGGAAGCCGTAAACATCATTTAGTAATTTAATAGAGTGAAGTTTAAAAATAAGTAATAAGTGCTAATTATACTTTTGATAGAGTCAAAGCCCCTTGCTACACTCATCGAAAGGAATCTCTCACAGGATTTGAATTAACCAACAACAAACGGGACCTACTAAATTCATAATTAGAACTGCGATAAACAATATTTTAGAATACTCACTTCTAATGTAAATATGTCGCTCGCCTAATTGTAAATTATACTAAGCATAACCTAGGCACAAAAAGAAAAAAAGGTGATACTGGAAAAGCCTTCTAAATGAAATTTAGTTGCAACTGAAATAGTGTCTTAACTCTAAGTAGGAAGTATGAAGGTACAGTCTGACTGTGTGACTTACTTGTCAGCTGTAATAATGGAGATTCTGGAGATACAGTGTGCAAAAAATATCACATGCAGCGGTCAGCGATCACATTCACTCAAATAGTTGCAATACCCCGATGAATGAATATTATGGGCATGCAATTTTAGTCATTACGCGGTAACTCGACTTTTGCAACTAGACAATTAACTAGCAACTAGACAAAATATAATAAGACAGACTAACATCCTTTCTAAGTCATCTAAAACTAAGAATCAAATTGATAAATGTTAATCTATAGTTCATAAATTAAAATGATTAACTATAGATTATTATTCACTATAATAAGCTATACAAGAAGCGAATAATTAATGTACATTGTATTATACTCTTATGTTAATGCATTAAGAAAGCAAGTAGAAAGGCTGTTGGCTAGTCAAATGAATCTTTGCAATTTCACCGAGAGACTAGATTTGAATAAAATGTAGGTACTCATTGTTGCACCGCCCTATCATCTAAGAACAGATGCGCTTGATGCAAATTAGATGCCTGTAATGACAGATAAGCATATATGATCTACTAATGATTAACACTACAAGGCTGCCGACAATACATTCCTTTGAATTGAATTCCTAACACTTCTGTGTCTCTCTCTGATCTGACTTATTATTTTGAACTGAATATGCTCTGAATTTGAACTTGATTATGACAGTTTTTTTATTGGCAATAATCAAAATGATAGTGCAGTAATTGATATCGATATTACGAATGTAAACACATAATGTAAAGATATAGTGTGACTTAAACCTAAGCTTAATTTACTAGAAGATGCATTGAAATATATAATTTTACGGGCAAGTCATTTCAATTTTCTAGTTAGGTTAATTAAGTCTGTGAAAGAAGTTTATGTTCCAAAATCAACAGCCACTTTTAAAAAGCCAGTACATAATTTGAAAGATAACCTTGTTGGTTTTACGCAACGTTGTCGAGATAATCGAGATTTACAGATTTCAACTACATCACAAAAGTATTTATATCAAAACTAAGATAAATACGTTGCAAACCACAAAACCGTTAACCAACATAAGTTTGAATCGTTAATCAACGATATTAATAAGAATGCGATATTAACCAATAGGGAAGGTATTATGGAATAAATTGTTTCTGAATTCATGCGGGCGCCCGCGCACACAACTTCACAAGAATTTCTAACACAAAACATAGAAACTGCAAATACAATTTTAACTTAAAATAAACTTTATGACTGTTGGCATAAATGTCATTTTCGAGTGACTGTACGCAGGTTAAATTAAAATAATAGAGACTGTAATAGTATAATTTAGTACTTGATAGAAAAATATATTATAGTGATCGATAATGTTTTGCCAAGAATTGCTACGGGTTGCGTTTGTCGAGCATGTTGCTAATTACATAGCGATTGTTCTGGATATGGTTTTTAATTACTTTGATAATAAATACATACAAATACACCTGTTTCTGCGAAGGAGTAGATAGTAACCACACGGACTTTGTTATGACGAACTTATTGTCTCGAGGAACACAGTAGATGCAGATGCATTGGTGTTGAATGCGACTGTCATTACTAGGATCTCGAGTTCCAATCCTGGGCTGGTCAGTAATAAAGACATGCGTAAAAATAGATTACGATAGGAAAAAAATATTTAGGAAACTCTTTCTTATGATACCCTGAAATATTAGTGAGATAGGTAGCTTAAATGTTTGCAGAATTACTCCGGTCTTATTAGAACTGAAATCCGACATTGTTTTAAGCTCTACCACAAAACTTTTAAATACAGTGAAAACGATTCAAAGCAACAAATTCGATAAACAGTTGCAATGCAACTTTCCCATCCCTAAAACTGTCAACCCAAAACTTATACTCGCCGATAAAATGAGACACAACCACACAATGATCAGATAAGAGCAGGATGGAAGGTTATTATTAGTATAATACACCTCTATTGTGGCTGATTGTGACTACTTACTTGAGGTCATCACCTTTTACTATGTTATATGACTGTATGTATGTGGAAAGTGGGTTTTCTTTCAATGCAGTACCGTTATCGTTGCCAATAGAAATTGTGTGTTCAATAAAATCTATGATGTATGTAAAGTTCTGTCACAATATTAAGATGGTCGGTAATTGATGTCGTAGCCAAGGAATATTGGAATGCTTTTGAAATGGACTGAAATTTATCTAATTAGATTTGATTTATCTAATTAGACGTGATTTGTCTAATTAGACCTAGAAATAAGTAGATAGTTATGACTACCAGCTCTACGAAAAACTGTTGCTAGTTGGAGTTTAAATTAGTGCCGCGAGAAATCCCGGTTTCAATGCAATAACAGTTTTATTGAGGTAGGGAATCTAAGTATATCATAGCTTCACCTCCTTCACAAGGATGCCAGGGTGACATTTTATGAGGATCTAAGCCTGGAGAGGAGTCAGACAACTCACTGCCACGATATTGCGTCTACCGAACCGTAGGACAGACCAGAGATTGTGTATAGAATTCAGTTAGCATCGTTTTCAAAAGAAGTTCCTGTATCCCATAGGACCTTCATCCGGGAATAAATAGCAAGCTTTGCGGTAATCTAGACACTACCTTTAGTTGTTACAATATTAGTAAGATCTTAGTTTTCATAGTTTACAAGAAAGTGCAGAAATAAATACTTTTGTTGTATTAAAAAAAGAAAATGTAAGTTGTTGTAGATTAAGACTTACTTGTACAGAGATATACGACTGTCTTGAACATCACATCGAGTAGTTACGTCATAAACATTGTTAACTAACTAGAACATAAGTGTATTAGATAACTTGAGTGTGATTTTTCAAGCATCTGCCATCTTCGAGTGTCAAAGATGTAATAATTACGAAACAAAAACGAATTATTATTGTTTTAAGTGCCTTTCTTATGTACTAATAAGATGTTATGTACTAACTAATGCCTGTGGCTAAACCCCGCTAGTGATAGTTTTTCGTATTCGTTTTATTAACTAGAACTTGTTTCCGGGTTGAAGAGTAGTTTGTCCTTTCTTAACCTCTATTCTGTCCCTATATCGAATTATATCACAATCAGTTCAGTAGCTCGTGCGTAAAAAGTGCAACAGACAAACAAAGTAACTTTCCCATTTAAATACGTACTTGAATAAGAGATACGTCAATTGAAAACATCGTTCATCATAACTCGTGCAATCAGAGGGTTATAAATAAACAGCAGCTAGTTATAGAAAACAGTTATTGCAACTATTTATATTCGTTTCTCGGTATTGTGATGAAAGTGGGTATAACGCGATATCAAGTTGAATCTGTCTCAGATGGTAGATAATTATAATTGAGCGTCGACGCAAGCGCAACGTAAACCCGCTGCGGTGGCGATGTGACTGCTGGCTGCCGCGATCCCACGCGACCTCTCCTTTATAAATATTGAATGTCAATAAGATTATTTACAACAGATATATTGAATATAAATGAGAGATAAAGGATCAAGTTCGATTCCTGTGTAAAGAACTGTGACAATAGCTCTTTTGTCGAGTCAGCCATTTTATTTGTATGCAAATTAAAATCTCCAACAAAAGACCGTTCGTGTCGAATAATCAAAATATCTGAATATAAGAAAAGTATCGATTTGATATGCAGGTTCGCATAAAAAATACAAAGGGCTTGATGTATCGATATATATAGGTAAAAGTGTATAGTAAGTATTAATAGTCAAGTGAAAAGCGTTGACAATCAAAAGGAAGACAATACCATGAATAAAGATGGTTTGCACAATAGAATAATAGGCACTGCAAATACTAGACTGATGCTACTTCTATCAAGAACCTTATGCTCATCTAGATACGGTTTAATATGCAAATTCATTGAAATATCAATTATAACCTTTTGTAAGTTTTCTCGAACATTCAAATCAATTATGGAATATCTAAAACCGTCATGAAATTTCTATCTATGGGCAGTTAAATTTTAACTTCATTGAGCTATAAGATGGACTGGGTCAAGTGAAAAATAGCTAACATCCTGTAGCGATGAGTACCTCGCTGTGGTAAGAGAAGCTCCCACCACCTACTGATTTCTTACAGCCTTAGGAAAAACTATCTGCCAGACATTACCTCCGATGGCCGGTATGGAGGTCTTTCAACCGCTTACGCTCTCTGGTAGGCCGGTCTAGACAAAATTTATACAGATGGGGAACGCGAGACCCGGGTTTAATCGCTAATTAAACCCGGTTTATTCAAATTACCTTCGATGGCCGGTATGGAGGTCTTTCAACCGCTTACGCTCTCTGGTAGGCCGCTCTAGACAAAATGTATTCAGATGGGGAACGCGAGACCCGGGTTTAATCGCTTATTAAACCCGGTTTAGTCAAAATAATCGTAACTGCGGAACCCCAGTGCAGTCCACGTTGCACTTACTTTCATGTCCCCTATGTCCTACCTCGTGCACTAAGAACGATCTTAACGAAGCGACTGACAGCGCGGTTAAGAGTGCAGTTTTATGCTCAAACTATATAAAAATCATTAAATAGAGGGAATCATTGACACGATAGAAGAAAAAGTCAAAAAATCTAATATATAAAATTCTCGTGTCACAGTTTTCGTTGCCATACTCCTCCGAAACGGCTTGACCGATTCTCATGAAATTTTGGGAGCATATTGAGTAGGTCTGAGAATCGGTCAACATCTATTTTTCATACCCCTGTGACCGGGAATAACATTCCACGCGGGCGGAGCCGCGGGCATCAGCTAGTAATTTATATATTTTATTCTAATACTAGCAACTTGTGTTTGACGTTCCTAATAAAATCACTTTGACAAAATTACGTAGGTAGTCAAAGTGATCTCATGTATTAGATCTATTGTCTTATTGACTTTGCTATTGACGTCTATCCAGAAAAATCTTGTTGGAGCTTTCGATTACTCATTATCGGATATCTTATTGGTTTATTTTTCTATTTTCCAAAGTCTTTCATTATTTAACGTTTTAAGTGAAAAAAAAATGCCAATAAGAAATTAATAAAGCTATTTACTGGCTTGTATATGATTAATATCGGAACATATAACAATACTATTAACTGTAATAATAATCATGTTGTTTGAAAATATATTGTACGTACTTCAGTAAGTTTTGAGTCTGTTTGTCTTCTTTCATAATGTGTATGGATTTATTCAACTACTGTCTAGAGCTAGACCTAATAAAGTAAGAGTAAGAGATTAGGCCCGCCAGACATTGTTACTTTCTAAAGACTGATTTATAATATGTTTTAAGAATAAATTAATATCCTTTATGAAATTCATCATTCTCATAAAATGTAAACAAACTGTGAATTCTCATTCTTATTGTTTTCAGTGACTTCTGTCTATTTTTTGGGAAATTTTACACACTTACACACTCTTTGTACCATTACTCTTTAAGTGACTCCATTATGAAATCCACACTCAAAAAAATGTAAACAAACACTCAAATCTGCACAACACTAACAAAAACAACTATAAACTTTTTTTAAAGTAGTAGGCAGTTGCTATGCAGCCTGCCCAATTGACTACCTATCTATTGTCACGGTAAGCACGCGACCAGGTAACATCATTCCACACCTGCCAAGAGTGTGCCGCTACCACATTTCATTGTGGCACAAGTGGGTTACTACCACAGCAAAAAAAAAGCAACTTTAACTGTCAAACATTACATTAGGTCAGGTGATAAAGATATAAAAGAAGTTCGTGTGTTTTGAATTGCGGTTTTAAAAGGTTTTGGAGCATATCAATTTCAAGATTGTCAGTTAAATAGAGACCAGTTTCCATTAAGATAAATAAGTTATCTAAATACACAAGAAAAACGTAAGTACTGCTCGTTCGCTCTAAGTTTGCCGCTCGGCTCGATACTAAAGTCGAATTTTTAATTAGACGAAGTAAATTGACAGCAACTAATGTCAATTCTTCATACAATGTTGCTTATTTTGTATGACGAAGTGACATTAGCTACTGTCAATTTACTTCGTCTAATTAAAAATTCGGGTATGCGCCTCTACGCCAGCGGCAAACTTAGAGCGAACGGGTAGTAAATACTTATTTTTCGTTTTTCTTTAGTTTTAACTAAGGATTAAGTAAATTTAAGACCTATATTAAAATGACATTGTGTATTAAGGAGTTTCTTATCGTAAGTAATCGTTACTTAAAAGGAGACCACTGCTAATTTGTAAGTACTTAAAATTTTGTAAAAAAAAAAGTGATTTACTGCAATAAATATAACAATTTAGCAAACTGGACATGAATTAGAATCCAATCGCATTACTCCAACTAACAACTAATTCAATCTAAAAATGTTTACTACAATATTTCCTGAGAGAAATCCTTTTTTTCTGGCTGCACTAATTTTTGGGTTCAAATGTTCGGTGGTTGAAATACTGGGCGATATATCTGTCTCTTTCTTATTCGTGATACATGACAAAAAAAATTGGTATTGGTGCTTCTTAGGTGCGATATGGCCCAGCCCTGTTTTGTAGAGTTCCAAAATTTGAAACATGCGATGTGTTTACAAAGTAAAGTTGAAGCAATTTAGAAAATTCTTAGTTAATTCTCGTTGTAAGTAATTGAAATCATGCACCATTCCTCACATATTTGTATAATATTGAACAATTAAAGATAGTAATGCTGAATTTACATCAAACCGACATATTCCTTTCCCATACCAAATTTGACATCTCACCCAAAACTCAGCGTCAAGATTTAATTTTTTTGGCAGAATGGCATTGCAGATGTCTCACATCTGCGGGGCGGTCCTACATCCATTTATTTAATCATCTTTGTCTAAACTATAAATGATTCGACACAAAATTATAAAAACTACTTATGTATTAATTATATTAACTTGAACTTCTTTTATGTAATTATTTCTATACCGCTAAGAGTTTGGTAGAGGAAATCGGAAAGTCGGGGTATTATTGTGCACAGTCTTAAATGATATTGAGTGAGACTACCGACTTTTCGATATCCAGCCACAATAAAAAAACTACTCTGACGTTAAGAACAGGTATCCTAAACTTGTCATTTAAAAATAATGTAAGAATCAACTAGATCATGAATCATAATTCAAAAATAGCTACCTATTAAAAAACAAAATTTTTCATTTTTCAATAGCACAAATCTCAGGAATAAAACGTCCACGGCCACAGATAATTAAAATTAATGCAAACCGCCAAGTGATGTTGTCAACGCGAAAAAACAAAATGGTGGAGCCCGCCAATTATTTCAATTAATGGTACGTCGCGGTGTCGACAGGAAAAGGAAGTGTGGGTTCGGGATTCAAACTAAGTATAGTCTACGATTGTGCCCTGACTGACAGCTAGGCTTGATTAATTAATTCGTGGGCCTCTATTCGACCAGAGGGGATAATAAATCGTGCGTGTTGGCCTCCCGTGAGTTGTCGCTAAAGTCAGACACACCGCTGAATAAATGATTGAGTCAAACGCAAACATTATATGTGTCGGGACTTTGGTACCGAAATAAACGGCTAATGATGTGTTATACAGGTAAGCGATAATAAAGTCTTCAGATCTCGTTACTTTAGATCGTTAGAGATTCTTGGATAGTTCATTAATTCTGTGATGCGTCTGGCGACTGAAACCCACGTTTGTATACGTACTTAAATTTTTTGGGATAAGATCTATGTATTATAGAAGTTTGTAACCCCGCTTGATTAGTATTCTCTACCTACCTACCACTTTGGCAAAAAAAGTAGAGCAAAATTCAAATTCAAAAATCACATTTCTAGTTAAGGGATTTGTGTCACCTAGTACAAACTTAAATACGAAGAACTAAACAAGAAATAGGTAGCGTCTCACCTAATCAAATATAATAACGATCAAATTATTTAAAATTATATCATCACATCGTCGTTGTTAGTATAAAATGTTAAAACTGGTATGGTATTCAAAAAAATTGACCTCCAAAAGATCGCAACGCCTTTTCAAATCACAAGTTGCCAACAACAAAAACTGCTCCGCTAAATAAACAGTATACAGTCAAATTTCGTAAAACCGTCGCAGATGCGTCCTTCGTCCTGTTATAAAACATGGTTGAAACCGAATAGCAGCCGAATTCGTTATTAATAATGGCGCCATTTCGGGAAAGCCGCCGCAACACGTGTGGGTTTGAAGTCGCCTAAGCTTTTATCTAATGTAGATGCGAATATTATTGTATGAAATGCACCAATCAATCAATTATTGCATTTCTAGTAGCGTTAATATCAGAATTATTTTTTGTAGGTTTAATGTTCAATATATACCCAAAGCTTTGAATCGACTGATTATCTCAAATAATTTCTGATTTTTGATGTGCTGGCACAGCAAAATTAAGAGTTATGATTTCTCATGATTTTTGTACCTTTCTGCTCTAGTGGTATCTATCATTCGAGTTTAACATTGGCCTTTTGCACTTAAAATCAAATGATAATCGAAATACCAAGCTAGGTAGGTACACAGGACGATAAAATGTAATATATTTCTACATTAAATATGTAGCATTCTTATTGAAAAATAAGCAAATGACAAAAAGATATAGATCGATGACAAAAAGTCACCGCATTAGGGAATAGGATTAAATAGAATCTATCTCTGTCTCACACACTCAACGAAAACATATGTTTTTTACAAAATCCCTACGCCACGAATGCATTTGCGTTTTATAAGTTGGGTCAGGATAGATATTGCTCAAAATATGAAGGATTCCGGTATTTATTTCCAACGATAGTAAACTTCTCCATCATGCATTGTAGCGTCTTTACAGCTGATTCCACTCCATATCCTATATGAATTTGATGATGTAGACACTTTTACTGACTGGAAGGACAAGCTATTGACTTTTGATCTCTAGTTTTCTTGGGAGCTAGGTACTACTGTCGCACTTTGTCCCTGAGTCAGCAGGTGCACCATTCGCATTTTAGATTGACTTAGATCGAATACTGCTTGGTTGTGTCCCAGTACACCCGAAACTAAGTAATTTATCAATAGAAAATCAACAGAGACTACACTTATAGACTTCTTAGAGTAAAAACAACATCGCTTGCTCTACATTTACTACTTCTACTTATGCAGTTATCCTTTTAGTAGTACTAATTACAAATTTGGCGGTCCCTAGGTTGGCCAGGAGGATACGTGAGGTTTTTTTCCGAATCCGGGATTTTCCGTCACGTAAAAAAAGTGTGTGCGTGTAAACTGTACGCGCGGTTGAAGTAAAACTTCTTTGCCATTGACAGCATCAAATGTTATATTAATATCATTCATTCGAATTTGAATTTTCGTTACTTCCGTCAGAAAAAAAAATCTGAGTTACTGCCTAGTCGCGCCTAAAGAGTTACTTGAAGGTTTACTTCAAAAAAGGTACCAAGCCAATTTCATAAGTGCAACTACCTATTGTCTTGACTACCGTGAAGGAGAATGGAAATGCGCTATTCAAAACGGGTCCCATTAACCCAGGCTAAGGTTGAGGTTGTTGGCAGCAACCGATACTTTACGCTCAAACGAAGAAAAAAATATATAATCTAACATTGCCAAAAATATATCACATATTGGAATGGTCTACTTATATTGCTATCAGACAATGATTCATGTGCAAAACATTTCTTTTTAAGTTACGGCTCCATTTGTGTTTTTGAACATGAAGAAAACAAACTATGAAATTTTGGGTCAACATTCAAGTTGGTTGTACCCACACCAGATACATGTTATAATATTAAACTAGGTATGAACCGCAGCTACGCCCGGGGGTCATTGAGTATGTTTTCTAAATACTCTATGTAAACTACATTCTCCTACATTATAATTACCACTTGATGAGACCCGCAGCTCCGCCTACATTGTTTGTTCCCAATTCCTGCGGGAACTTAATTCCGGGATAAGCGGAGATAAATAGCCTGTGTGTTATGTCCAGATTATAATCTATCCCTGTACCAAATTTCAGCCAAATTCATTCAGCCGTTAGGGCGTGACAACAAACATCCATACTCGAAAACTATTCCATTATCATACCCAGTAAAAAAAGGATTAGGTCTTGAGTTCAAGTTCCGTGTGAACCGAAATATCTCTTTACACTTGAATATAGGATTTATTTAATATAGTGATTGAACATTAGATCTCGCAGTAACCTATGACCAAATCGACGGTAAAAGGTCCCCTTATCAGAATATCGTTGGAGGGTAGTTGATGAGAGAAGTAAAGAAACTCACCATTGGACTGTCTTCACCAAGGTCTGAATCGCGTTCTGTGTCGGCCATCGCGTAGGCCGGTACTCGCTCCTAAAGATAATTCAATAGGTTATACAATTATCTATATTAATATGGCATAATGGTGACGATTTTTGCAGATTCTACTTAAGAATATTGTTTAAAATTACAGTGAAACATAATTGCTACCTATGTATTTACATTATTACTATCTACACTAAACCCTAAATAAGGTCTCCGTGACATTGTGCCCAAAAGACTAGCACCATTCCCCCTTTGAATAGCAATACCTATTCGCTAAGAGAGAAAGCTGCTAGCCCTTGGGTCTCCAGTTGACTCTACTAGACGTAACTCTACATACATCACATAGATAATATATTTAATATTACTGGCATCCAGGATCAAACGGCTTAACGTGCCTTCCGAAGCACGGAAACGCTTATTCTAAGCTTATGAAATACTTTAATATCACATCAGTAATTTAGAGCTGCTAGAACTAGAAGAAGTCCGCACCTAAATGTCAATTAATAAGTGAATAATTAAAAGATAACGTAGTTACTGACTACCATTACTTAGATTTGAAAAATAAACGGTTAAATATTAAAAGGGTTCTAATAAAAAAGTTTCGGTAAGTTTGTCATAAAAGGTTATGTTTTAATAAGATGTGAATCAATTTAATTCAAACTGGGGTTTATGAAATAACATTAGAAAATAATGAAAATTAAATTCATTCACAAAAAGCTTATCAACGTCTTAATTATTTTGATAATCAACATAAATGTAAAAAAAGGTTATTAAGCTGTCTAAAACACCACACCACTAAGTTGACATAATACAAATACATTCAAGTTCAAATGAAAATGTATCTTCAAAACAAGATCTTATCTCCTGAAAGGCGATAAAGGAATAGTTGCATTGAATTGCCAATAAAATGAAGCCTTCGCGTCCCTTCAAGTTAATGCTATTATCCATTGAAGATTTTTCTTCTCCAGGTTTGGTCCAGATTATTCTTTCGTCAGTTGATTTACCTATCTAAGTACCTATCTATGCAAGAAAGATTAGGTGATTGATAGCAAAGTTTCAATAAAATCCGTCGAGGATTATTGGGCCTACCTTAAAATTCAGGTGCAAATTTGGCTTGATTATAATAAGCATGTACAATATTGCACTTCATATATAATAATAATGTGTAAAATTGCAAGTTATTAAAAAGTTTGAACAAATAGTACACTTAAATTAGCAAATTCTCCTTTTTGGAATTCAGAAAAATACTGAAATTGTGCACAAATAAAATTAAGTAACTCTACCATTATTCACCGCCTATAGTTATCAGATCTCTGTAAATCTACTAACTGTAACTGTAATCTATTAATAGAGTACCGCCGTTTTTACAAACATCTGAGAACTATGTAGGTGTAAAATTTTAAATATTTCTTGTTAACCCTTATCAGCTAAAAAAAGTGGGTAAAGAGCTAGAAACGGTAGAGTAACATCCAGATATTGAACTTATGCTTTGGATGCGAAATCCCTTACGTCCCGACGACGCCGACGCCACCTTAACTTATAATAGCTGATAAAGGTTATCAAGAAATATTTGAAATTTTACATACACTAACTACCGATATAGATGGTATTGTTTTTAAAGAAATTTAAAACATATTTGAGAAAGAGAAAATTCAAAGATAGGAAAAGAAGTGCATTTTCTATCTTGCCAACTTTCCGAAATCCTTGCAATTTTACTTTCCTGAAACTTTAGCGATTTCTAACTTAGTATTATTATTATTTGCCTGATCTTGGTCATTGCTTGGGCATTGACCCTGGTGTATTCCTGTGACTCAGACTGAGAAATCGACGAGACACCATGTTCGTGAAATTGCAGACAAACTGCAATAGACTCGGCACCACTGATTCAGGTGCCTTGTTGCAAAACTTGGCCAATGAAGAAAAAGTGTTAAACGGAGCACAAGGAGCACTTTTGCTTGCTTGAGGGTAGACCGAAAAGTTATTACATAAAGCCTTGGAGAATGTATGCCAATTGCCTTAAGACCGGATGAACCAGAGGAGGAAGTCGACGAACTTTAAAGAGCTTCAAAAATAGCAAGAAAGTATTTCCCTGACTTCTAAATGAGGACCTAACCGGATTCTAATAAGAATAACTTAATATTATTTATGACCAACACCAGAAAGAGATGTGGCTGATCAGACTTCGATACCGGCGAAGGGTTGTCAGTAGGAGATGTAAACAAACTCACCATCGGGCTGTCGTCGCCAAGGTCCGAATCACGGTCGGCGTCGGCCATGGCGTAGGCCGGGACCGGCTCACGGTTCTTCACCCGAATCTTGGCGGTTACACTAGAGCACGACAATAAGGAATAACCCACTGGGGCACGTGGTTCGCACACTCGCGTCTCACATACAAATATAGCGGTAGATACGGTTCAAATCGCGTCGCGGGCCGTTCGCGGCAATAGGTACAGACACGAGCGTTGCGTGAGCTCGCACGGAATGATATGCCGAACCAGTCCGCGCCGGTTGCCCCCCTATCCGAAGCTCCGCCTTAAGGCGTCCGCGTCACGGCGAATCAAACCTCGCGATATCAAACTGATATTTCAGCCCTCGCGCTCCGCCCGCTGCGCTTATATTGTTTTTATTCAAGCTATAAAATAATCGCACGGCATTGATCGCTCTTTGTGATTAATAGCGATAGTGAAACGTGATATTAATGCACCTTAATCGCAGTTTCGTTTGCGCACCTTAATGAGCCTGTTAGTGTTAGTTTTGTGGCTATAGCTCTTTGATTGATGGATCAAATGAATGGGCTCGACTTTTTAATGAACAATTCATTCAATCACTAATCATTATTTCTTTTAATTGGTTCGTAGAATTTTAAATGGGCTATACTTTATTATAATTATAAAAAGTTAATACGTATTGCAAAGCTCTAGGTAGACGTATGTATTGGAATGCTCTATCGCGTTGATGTCTTTTATTTATTAAATGTACGCGATAAGTGGCTGTGAATTGAGAGCTTTTCAACAATGCAGTCCTAAACAGATTCTCCTACGCTACTGAAAAAGCTCATCCAGCGTATGTGATCACCTCGGAATAACCAATAAAACAGACAGTATAGTACCTACTGAGTGTCTACAAGGATCGTGGAGTGGATACTATATGACTCTAGCAGGATTTTCAGAGTCCTAGTCAATCTCACCTGTAGTGGTGCACCTGATAGTTAACGGACGAGTTTGGTTATCGTATTGCAGAGGTGGGAAACAAAGCAAAGCCCTCGAACAGTCTATGTCAGAGTAGTAGAATAAGGCCAGCCAAGCTCGCAATACCTACAGCGAAAATTAGGAGAGGCTTATCTTCAGCAGCAACTGAGACAGACTGAGTTGATTGATTGATAATGGAGAAGGTATTCTGAACAGAAGAAATACTTTGGTCGTAAAGAAGCCTGTACGTTCTCTGTTTCTAAGTGAGTGAGTGATGCTGAGTGCTATTTTGTAATAGCGATATGATTGCCAATTGCCAACAGACAGCAGTAGGAACTCTGCTATATGCAAGAATTAAATTGTAAAGAGTCCTAAGGTTATCGCAGAACCTCCCAATACGATGCTTACGCGGGACGTCAAGAAGACGTCCTACCCGCTAGCTCAGATCTATCTATATCCATAGGATAATAAAATCGTAACCGGTCGCTGTCTGTACATTGAAGATATGTAAGAAAAACGTTTATAAGAGGGCTTTATGGACGCAATAGAACCCAAAACAATAGTTTTAAGTTTTTAAAATTTCGGCAATAGCCACAACCTGTTTCGATACGGCAATACACTCAACAATAAAAAGTTTTAAGTTTTTAATATAAATAAAAAGTTTTAAGTTTTTAATATTTCGGCAAAAGCCACAACCTGTTTCAATACGGCAATACACTCAACAATTAAATCTTGGACCTACATGGGACCTAATGCAACTGGTGATACTCTTTCAGGGAAAAAATAAATATTCACGGACATTTCACACAACGCTATCTGATCCCAAAGTAAGCTAGGAATAACCTGCTTGTGTTATGGGTATCAGACCAGTCAACAGTGACGGCTCTCGCTTCCAGGTCCCATGGAGGGGTCCCGGCTAGGAGACTCTCAAAATGTGGCTAATGTACGGTTCATTAGAATAGGCCTTATACTTACCACGGAACCGCTGATTTGGGATACTGTATCGCTCATTTTTGGAGTCGTTGAACATGTTCAAACATCGAACAAGAATATTTGAAGTTAATGTTCGGTGTTTCCCTGGATCGTATTCATCGAAACACTAATTTTTTTAGGAATTTTCAAGATTTCTAATTACATTTTGACACTTATAATAATACCACTTTTAAAGTTTTTATTAAACCTCACAAGTCAGCGTGACGTGAGCAACTCACGCACGCCCCCCCTTAGAAGCGGGATCACACCCGAAATCCCCCATAGACGCGGGATTGCACCCGAACCTCCCCCTGGGCGAGGCCGTAGGTCTGTTGGGAGTCACGGGACATCCTTCCTGAGGGCTTACGCGGGGCTCTCAACCATAGGCTGTTGGGCGTTACGTGAGGTTTTTAGTCGGTAAGAGTCCGGCACAGCATCCTACGAGGATTTTCCCTCACAACAAAGAAAAAAAAAACCCTCACAAGTCAACGATTCTTCAGCATGTAGTGGTAGTTAAAAGTTATCTATAGCACAAATTCATGACTAAGCGGTAAGACAAGCAGCACTGATGACACCGCCTTCTTGCTGGATCACATCCTAGTATGAGGCGATCTCGTGAAGTCTTTTCCTGAAAAAGAATGAATAAAAAATGTGTGCGTGTAGGTACCTACTAGAGTACACACGTAAGAAGTGAAACTTCTTTTATTTTACTTTACTTTATTTTATTTTTTCGTTTTCGTTTTCACCTTCACCTTCTTCTTCACCTTCACCTTCAGTTTCACCTTCACCTTCACCTTCACTTTCACCTTCACCTTCACCCTCACTTTCACTTTCACCTTCATCCTCACCTTCCCCTTCACCTTCACCTTCACCTTCACCTTCGCCTTCACCTTCACCTACACCCACCTCCACCTCCACCTCCACCTCCTTAATTTTTTTCCAACGCCGATAAAGAAGTTTCACTTCAAAAAATATAGTCACGTAGAGTTACAGGCGGTCAGCGTAATAGCAGCCAAACCCTCAATATTGTTCACATTGTCTGTACCTACTATTATTATAAAGAGGAAAGATTTGATTGTTTGCTTGTTTCTTTGCATAGGCTCTGAAACTACTGGACCGATTTGAAACATTCTTTCAATGTTGAGAAGCTACACTTACCACGGGTAACATTAGGCTTTATTTTATTTCCGTATTCCCTGGGAATGGGAGCTACGCGAGTAAAACCGCGTGACGTCCCCTAGTAATTTATAAACGACAAATTCTTAAAACTAATATTTATTTACATATATTAAAAATATTTGTGGACAATCTCACACAACATCATCTAGCCTAAATTAAGCTAATATAAGCTTGGACCCAGGAATCGAACCGAGGACCTCCGGCGCGGCAGGCGGTATTGCTACTGACTGACTGCGCCACAGAGGCAGCCAAATACCTTAATAAATAAAATAAATAAAAACTTCTTAAAATTTAATGATAAGCAAAGTTATCGTTACTTCTTTTCTGAATTTTATAGGTCCGTATTCTGTAGGCCGAGTTTAGTAGAGAAAAGATGAGGATCAGGTCTTTTTATAGGTCTCCGAGTTAAGGCGAGAAAAAATGAGGACTCTTTTCTTACATGAGGATAATCCAACATGGATGCTATGCCGGCCTCCTACCAACTAAAAACCACATGTTTCCTACCTAATGCCTACGGTTGGGAGCCCCGGGTAAGACTTCGGAAGGATGACCTCAAGATTGAGGGTTGGGTATTATGTAATAGGTACTGTTGATTGACTGCAGTTGTTTCACGAATTGTTATCAATCTACAGTACCTTTGGTTTTAATGTGAAAAAATGTTTGGTCTCGAGCAGGATTCGAACCTGCGTCTTCTGGTTTGCCGGACCCGACGCCCTAACCATTGGACCACCGAGACACTGCTCTGACTGAATCCTGCTCGAGACCAAAATTGTTTTCACATTAAAATTTGTGATTGAGTCAGCATACTAATTGCTTTTCAAAATTATCTCGAGTACCTTTGGTTTTACTTCTTCCTAGTAGGTCGAGAGACTATAATCAAAGCTAAGGTGGGTAATAAGAGGGCGATTATACCAGAACATTACAAGTAGCAGTAGTAGTACTAGACTGGGTGCCTCAATGAGGTCCTTCACAGTAGACTCAAGCTACAGTTTTTTGCTTATTTTGGGAGACATAGCAATAAAAATCTTTTGCTGAGCGTCTATGCTATGCAGTACCACCGTGTCCTGCTCCAGTTGCAAGACTTCTATGAATACAAAATCTAGAGCAGCGAATGAATCGGACAGAGCGATGTAATAATCTCTAAGTTCTATACAAGTAATGAAGAATAATACACACCCAGAAGAAGTTAAGTTTTTAACTCTACTGTTACGTAGAGCTCAGCTGCGACAGTCTATATAGGCTGCTGTTAATGCCTCAGTCGAGTCGGCCAAGAGATAAAATATACCCATCTATTCTTTGCAGTCTAATCATAATCATTTATTCAATGCAAAACATAGGTAAATACAAATTCATTATTAAAGTGGCTGGAAGTTGACACTCTCTCGCTGGTGCGAGCCATGATCTCCAGCGTAAGAGGGACTCCGTTGCCTCTTTCTGCGAGCAGGTCATGCTCATGAAAGAGAGGGCAACGTGCCTTTGCCCAAGACTATCGGCCTACATGACCAGGGGTCTGAGGACGGTGAGGAGGCTGCTCACTGTCCTTACAGAAGCAGGCCCAAGACGACAGCGTGACGTGAGGGATTTACGCACGCCCCTAGTAAAAAGCGGGATAACACCCGAAAACCCCCAAAGACGCGGAATTGCACCCGAAATTACGTTAGAGGGAATTTCCATTCCCTCTAACGTAAGGTTTTTATTTTTATTTAATTTCCTGCGTGATGTCTATGTCCAGCAGCGGGCGCTAAATCGGTTGAGATGATGATAATGTTACATACATTTTTAGGGTTTCGTAGCCAAATGGCAAAAACGGAACCCTTATAGATTCGTCATGTCTGTCTGTCTGTCCGTCCGTCTGTCCGTCCGTGTGTCACAGCCACTTTTCTCCGAAACTATATTATAAGGTCTATGCATTTGAAACTTGGTAACTGGATGTATACAGTGAACCGCATTAAGATTCTTATATAAAACTAGAAAAAAAGCAGTAAATTTTGGGGGTCCCCATACTCAAAACTGAAACTCGAAATTTTTTTTTCATCAAGCCCATACGTGTGGGGTATCTATAGATAGGTCTTTAAAAATGCTATTGAGGTTCCTAGAATCATTTTTTTCTAAAGTGAATAGTTTGAGCAAGAGACACTTCCAAAGTGGAAAAATGTGTGTCCCCCCCCCCCCCCCTCTAACTTCTAAACTAAGAGAATGATAAATCTAAAAAGAAATATATTATGTACATTGCTATAAAAACTACCAACGAAAATTTGTTTGACCGAGATAGAGCTGGTATTTTTTTTTTAATACGTCATAAACCACAATAAAATTTTCGGTTACAAAAATCACTACCACTGCGAACGTGTTAAAACATCAATCAAAGTTACAACGAACTATAAGAACTTTTCTATTATGTTACTTGCTGCAACGAAACCCTTCATGGGCAAGTCCAACTCGCACTTGGCCGGTTTTTTTTATACATACAAACATACAGGCCCATTTGTAGTTTTTAACCCCCGATCTAACACGAGGGGTGTTATAAGTTTGACCTGTGTTCTTAGCTTGTGTTCGTCTGGATTAAGATAAATCTTGATAATGTTTTTTTCTGTAGGAAAGCCGATGTGATCGGCTTGGTGCTTAGCTATAAATATTGAAGATCATCACTGGCAACCGAGACTAATCGGGTTTTCCTTCTCTACGTAATGTACTTAGTCGCTTCGTACGAAACCATTGGTGTGAATTGGGGTGGCGATATTTTGTACTCCTACCGTCGCCACCAGTTATTTTAATACTTTACACACGAAGTTATCAATGCAAGGAACAATTATTCTTTCAACAATGCCAAAATGTTTTACGGCTTTCCAATTTAATTAAACACGAGTTATCAATGCAAGGAACAAGTCCTTCAACAATGCCAAAATGTTTTGCAGCTTTCCAATTTAATTAAATAGGTACTTATCTAAGAAAAACTAATTTCAATTTCGTAGGTACAATCGGAAGTAAACAATACAACCATTCACAGTATACAGCGCGCAACTGTAGGTAGGTAGAGACAGCAACAATTAATACAACCGGCAGATCAATCGCTTGTCGAACAGTGCAAGTAGTGAGGTGCGGTGCAAGCTATAAGTGGAGGCTTTTTTTTACCTGTGGAAATCCTCATGGATGCTATGCCGGGCTCCTACACGGTCATCTACAACTATGTACGGCTGGGAGTCCCGGGTGAGCGCTTGGACGGATAACAGCAAGACTCCCGACCCAAGCTAATTCTAAGAAAAGTCTTGTAGAGTAATTTTTTTATAAAAGTTCTTTATAATATTGCAGCTAACTACCAACCACAGATCACGAGGAGGGAAGATCGTAATTACCTAGTCCTATCACAATTTACTCAACTGAAATCACACTTTTGATACGAAGCTCTAAACATAAATGCTACAGTCATGTTGGTAAAGTCCATGAGGATTCCGAATAAACCAAGGTCAAGTTGGACTCGCCTACGGAGATATCCGTACCAAAAACGGCGAAACGGCCACGTTTGTAAGCTAGCCCCTCTTACACTGTTTTTGTTTCAGTAGGTATTATCTATATATATAAAAATCAATGCCACTTTTCGTTGTAATTTTATAACTCAAGAACGGGCTCACCTATCCAAACCAAATATTTAAGCTTTGTTCGGACTATTTAGTACTATGGTTTATGTGAAGTTTGCACAAAATCGGTCGAGCGGTTCTTTATATATAACGCAAACGAAGTTGCGCGGGTCAGCTAGTATAATTGGTCGATGAAACTGACTTTCTGGGCATAAAGTTAGACTCCAACTTGCAGTGGGGGCCTCATATCGAGAAAGTCTCGGGCAGAC
The DNA here is from genome assembly GCA_933228765.1 of Miltochrista miniata. NCBI lineage: Eukaryota > Metazoa > Arthropoda > Insecta > Lepidoptera > Erebidae > Miltochrista > Miltochrista miniata. Next base: position 11,782,764 of record OW121765.1, read on the forward strand.
TGAGCTCTGCAGCCTATGCCGTTAAAAAGATCCGACAACTGACAGACATTAGAACAGCGCGTCTTGTCTACTTTAGCTATTTCCACAGTGTCATGACCTATGGCACAGTATACAGTGCCTATGGCATACTATTATGGGGTAACGCTGCCGACATCGAATGTATCTTTGTGTTGCAAAAAAGGGCTGTCCGGGCTATCTATGGTATGGGGTTTCGGGAGTCATTAAGAGAAAAGTTTAAGGATATCAACATCCTTACTGTGTATTCACAGTACATACATATATGAAAACTTATTATATACTCATAAAAATAACAGTAAATTTATTAAAAATAGTGATATCCATAACCTAAACTTAAGAAATAAGAATAAATTGGCTGTACCTAGATTTAGGCTTAATAAAATAAGCAATTCTTTTGCGGGCAATTGTATTCGAATGTACAATACATTGCCGACAGCCATAACAGGTTTGTCAGTTAATAAATTTAAAAAACTAGTAAAACTTAAATTGTTCCAGAAAGCTTATTATAGCATTAAAGACTTTCTAGAAGACAAGACTGCCTGGCAGTGACACGAATTGCTCCTTTCTACATTTAAAAAAAAAACTGTATTAGATACTAAAATGAATAAGAGGGACCGGACTGAGTTTCTTGGGGTGTTCTTCTCAGTCTGTAGCATTTCCGAACCCCCGGTAGAGTCACAAAAATTTTGACAAACCTAAATAATTTTTTAAAAATTTTAAAGGGAATAAATTTTATTTTATTTTATTTTTTTATTTTATTATAGAAATACATAATCTGTGAAAAATTCAACGGTATAGTTATCACAGTTTATATACAGCCTAGTTACAGACAGATGGACAGAGCAGTTCAGTAATAGGGTTACATTTCTACGCTTTGTTTTTGTTACGGAACGCTAAAAAGGAATTACCTCTGAGGGACTAATATGCTAATTAGGAAAACCGACTCTACGAACTAAGCAACTTTGTTCTGGATTTCATTAAATTCATTGACCTAGGTACCTTGTTAATAATAATAATCCAATGCTTTCAAATCACTTCACGTCTTGTCACAATTCTAGTCTTTTAAGCTCTCACATCTTCTAAAAAGTCAGTAGTCCAATAAATACACACCAATAAGCCTAGTAGATCAGATACAAAATTTCGCGTGTCTTTATGCAGCTTGGTAAATAAGCTTTGTAAGGTGCTACCCTCGCGCAGCAAAATCCTTCTAAGATCCCTTTTTTACTTGTAGAAATCCAAACGGATGCCAAACTCGAACAGACTAAAACCACACTGTACCTACCCTTTCAGTTGAAAACCTCCTCCTAAAGATCGTAGAAGATTATGGTAGACGCTTGGGAAAACCTAGACAGGGAGTTCAAGTGTGCGCGAAAGAATCCGAGCTCGTGCACGGTAAGGCCTCTATCGGCCTCCAGACGCAAAGTGTGACGGTGAACACTGAACATCCTGTCTATGATAATTTCTTCTCTAACAATTGCCATTCACATAGATACAAAACAAAACGAAGAACTAAGACGTCTCTGAAACTGTTTATCATCAGAAAATCTGTTACCCAAAACTAAACTTACTTCCAACTTAAACCACACATCTCTGTAATCGCTTCAGGCTGATTGATGAACCCGCCCTCCCCGCTCCTCATCGCACCTCTCCGCCGTTTAGCCCAAGTGATCCATGACTCTGAGATCTATCACCCAGGCCACATTACCACTATACTATGCTTACTGGTTTATTTTATTTGTTCCTATCAAGTTTTTCTTGCATTTCTTATCTTGCTGATATTCATAGTTCGTGTGGAATGTGAGGAAAACTGAAGAAATCAATTGGTCGTCTTCCTGAAGTCGTAAAAGTTGAATAAAGAACTTTACACATAGATATCCTAAACTAAAGTCTGTCTCAGAGTATGAGCATAGTATAAAGAGAACAGTATAAGCTCAGATTGTGCCAAGTATATAATAAAAATGAATGCAGTAATTTCGGCGTGGCCTAGATTTGTCTCCGAACTCCTTTTGAACAACCACCTAGTCCTGTTCTGTTCTCAATAAGAATACCAATCATTTTACTTTACTCGTAAACTAGAAATCTAGGATAATGTTGGGGGAAACTAAGTTCCATAAGTTTATTGAGGTAAGAACAAAAATTCACAAATGTTTACAAACAGTAACTCCGCACCAGAATTCCTTGAAAAGTACCCCAAATAACAGGCAAGAATAACCGAGAGCTTTAGAGGGTTATATTCAAAGACTTCTATATAAACCTTAGTTTATCTAGAAGTCTTTGGTTATATTAAGTTCCCAGGCCACAAAGAAACATAAAAAACCGGCCAAGTGCGAGTTGGACTCGCCCATGAAGGGTTTCGTAGCAGCCAGTAACACACTATAAAAGCTCTTATAGTTCGTTGTAACTTTGATTGATGTTTTAACACGTTCGCAGTGGTAGTGATTTTTGTAACCGAAAATTGCGGTTTATGACGTATTAAAAAAAAACTGCCTGCTCTATCTCGTTCAAACCAATTTTCGTTGGTAGTTTTTATGGAAATGTACATCATATTTTTTTTTTAGATTTATCATTCTCTTAGTTTAGAAGTTAGAGGGGGGGACACACACATTTTTCCACTTTGGAAGTGTCTCTTGCGCAAACTATTCACTTAAGGAAAAAATGATTTTTGGAAACCTCAATAGCATTTTTACAGACCTATCTATAGATATGTTATAGATATGACACGTATGGGTTTGATGAAAAAAAATTTTTTGAGTTTCAGTTATGAGTATGGGGACCCCCAAAATTTACTGCTTTTTTTCTAGTTTTATATAAGAACTAGCTGTTGCCCGCGACTTCGTACGCGTGAAAATTATGTTAAAATGCCAATTTGATTGCTCTCTGCTTAGCCCCTAGGATATGTAGCGTGATTATATATAGCCTATTTTAAGACCCTACCTCTAGGTAATATTTGTGCAAAATTTTAATCAAATCTATTGAGTACTTTTCGAGATCTTTCCGGACAAAGCAAAGCAAACAGACAAACAGACAAACAGATAAACAGACAAACAGACAAACAGACAAAAAAAATTCTAACTATATTTTCGGCTTCGGTATCTTATAAATAATAATAAATAAATATTCACGGACATTTCACACAACGCTATCTGATCCCAAAGTAAGCTAGGAATAACCTGCTTGTGTTATGGGTATCAGACCACGGATATTAGTACTTATATACTTTTAAATACATACATATTATACATAGAAACACCCAGACTCTTGAGATAAACATTTATGGGTCACACAAATATTTGTCTCCGGTGGGAATCGAACCCACGACCTCCAGCGCCGCAGGCGGTATCACTACCGACCGCGCCACAGAGGCAGTCGATCTTATGTTGAACTCCCAGCGAGTATTTTTTTTAAATATTTCCAATGTACAGTTTTGACTTTTCTATCATTTTATTGACTGTCATACTGAATTTCAAAGTTCAAAATCGCGATGAACCGTAGCCCTAAAGTACCGAAACGCGACTAACGTTAGTGCGAAAGTACGCCACATCGATACCCATAATTTAGAATGTTTTCCACCGCGAAGCACGTTAGTGCGAAAGTATTCCACAGCGATTCACACATTGTCGAATGTATTCCAGCGCGATGCACGTCAGTGCGAAAGTCTAGTAAATGTGAAGGCATGCCACATAGACACACTTCCTATTTTCTGCTAACTCGAAGGCTACAATTATGAATTTCAGATTAATTTTTAGTTCATTGAATGCGTATCTTAGAATGATTTCTAAAGAAATTAGGTACACTTAGATATAAGTACTGGTTGAATTTATAGTCGTTCTGGACCCGAGAGAGGGTTACTCGGAATCAATAATGGAACCATTTCGGAGTGTCAAAACAGCTGTGCAGGTTATAATAAAAAAATGACTTTTGTGTAATCTTTTTCACTCGTTCGAGTTGAAACATTAGTAGCGCTTCGATTATTCATTGAACTTTTCAATGAATGAAACTCCGAAACCCATAGATACCTACGCCGCGGCGCGTGTTTCCATGTGATCAATTCATTGACCGAATGCATTCGTTTCGATAATAATAGGTACTTAGATAATAATAAAGGACTCCAATTTCTCCTTCATACTTTACACGGGCTTAGGACCGTCGGAAATACTTTAACATTGTTCTATTTTACGGTGAATTAATAAGGTTTATGTAATAATAATGAAAATAAACACGAACAAATAGGGAGTATTTCCGGCGTATTTAAAAAAATTGGAGCTATTTACAAAAATAATCAACTTAAATACCTAGACCTACCTATTCACAGTTTATTTACACTTCCCTGTACCTTAGCAACTGCTCAAAATGGAGTTCAGAACGATCGATACACAAACGGGCACGTTTTAGGCTATTGTCTTTTAGTTTATTCAATGTGTCTCTGTCACTTTTCACTATTTCAAAGGCGTCCACTATCGCACTGCGTAATTCATCACGAGATTCGTACTCTCGAGTGTAAACTAATCGTTTTATTTCCGACCACAAATAAAAGTCTAATGGTGTTAAGTCCGGGCTCCTAGGCGGCCAAGCCACGGGCCCACCGCGGCCTATCCACCGTTCACCGAATTCACTATTTAGGTATTCACGCACTGCACGTGCATAATGAGCAGGACAGCCGTCGTGCTGATAGTACATATCTCGTAAGTACGCCAGCGGCACATCCTCTAACAACTCGGATATTACTGTACGTAGCATTACTAGATACGAACTACCAGTAAGATGACCTTCGATAAAGACGGGGCCTATTAATTGATCGTTAATGATGCCGGCCCAAACATTAACACTAAATCGAACCTGATGCCGATCCTCCCTTATTACGTGGGGATTAATCAAAGCCCAGTAATGTTCATTATGCACGTTGTAAAGGCCCACTCGCGTAAACAATGATTCGTCTGTCCACAGGATGTTAATGTTACGTTGGCGTTGCAACAACCACTGACAAAACGTGATCCTTGCGGGTCCATCATTTTCATAAATCGCGTGAACTCGATGAAAATGGTAAGAGTGCAATCCATGGGAGTGTAAAGTTTTCCACACATAATATTGGCTCACATTGAACACGCCTGCTGTCATTCTTGTACTTCGCCGTGGGTCTCGTTCGAAGAACTCGATGATATCTTCTTCGATATCTGGAGAGTCATTTAGACGTCCACGGCCTTGTGCATGTCGCGGCGTTCGGAATTGTCCGTAGTCCAGTAAGCGCTGGGTCGCAGCCAAGATGGTTGCCGTCGATGGAACTTGAGGATTATTAATTCCTCGTAGCCGTAGCCCGTTCAAATTATCTGACCGGGAATACAACCGCCTAGCTGCTTCTAGGTTGTAGTTAGCAACGGCATACATCTGCACCATTGCTAAATATTCCACGTTGGAATATTCGTACTGACGACTCATTTTTGCAATGCACGATCCCGACGACAATACTGCGTGCGAGTCATAGTCGAACTGCGCGCCGCGGCGGCGCGGCGCCGGCGCGGTCGGCCGAACGTATTTACCTACCTACAAGACGTAACTATTCGAGTACCTACCGACGTTGCTTGGCAACGAATCCACGTGGACCGATGCGTTCATGCGTTGTGATTGGTCGAATTTTCGCGGCTTCTTACTGATTGGAACGTTAGACATTGAATGAAAAATTGTAGTAGAAAATCGTAGTAAACGTATTTCGTGAAATTTAAAGGAATAACCAGGAGTTCTCATTTTGATTTTGGCAAACGATGTAGATTTTGACATTTTCGTAATTTTTTATTGTTGATTTTCAAATTGACAGTGCCGATCGGTTCTGTTATCGAAACTGTGCCTAAACCTTTCCGTTCCAAAACGACTATAAATTCAACCAGTATAATAAAAAAGCTCTCTATTGTAACCCAATTACATTTAGTTCCGATGAATTATAAATAACCTAATCCAATTCGTAACTTTTAGTTGTTTTTAACAAACATATCTTTTTCTGATGTTGTAAATATCTTTTTGTTGGTTAATCATTAATTTTATTAACCCTATTTTTTTATTGTTCCACTTTTGACACTTGTATAAAAACTGACTTTGTTCTGATATTTATTCAAGTTCCAGTAAATCTATAACTTTACACACTCACACACAACATCGATTCGTCAATCATCGATTTACAGTAAACATTTCTGTGTAAAGCAAGAAGTAGCATGCCTTCGCATTTACTAGACTTTTGCACTGACGTGCATCGCGCTGGAATACATTCGACAATGTGTGAATAGGGATGCAAACGATATATCGATATTTTTGAAATATCGATATATCGGTTATAAATATCGATATTTTAGTATCGATATCGGAATCAAAAATATCGACGATATATCGTTCTTCATGAGCGAAATATCGATATTTTAATATCCATATTGAAACCCAAAATTTCGACGATTTATTCTTGAGTGTGAGATGACTTCGTTATGAGCATAACCTAACCTCAATCAAAAATTACAATAATTTGAATATTTTAAATAAAAGATTTGGGTATTTATCTTGAGATGCCAAGACACTTAGGTTTTGGTAAATGAAACTAAGTTAAGATGAAATTAATTTCATGTGTTATTTACAAGTGTATTGTGGCGTAAATTTAGAAAGGCCTACATCCAGATTTGATTGATAGATTGTTTTATTTTAGCTATCTAATTTGAATTACCAAAACTATTAAAATGTTAAAATATAAACTTAACACTATGCTGTATGGCTGCCACTGCCACGGTGGCGGACGGAGTGATAGTGCATGCGACTGCTACGCTGAGGTATTTGGTCGATTGTCTTACTTGGGTTCGATTCCCGGGTAAGACAATCGGCCAAATACATTTTTCAAAGTTTGAGTGTTTTCTGTCTAACTACTCGTATTATTAAAGTGTAAAGTGGTCGTGTCTGTACAACAGAGATATTTAAAAAATAATATAATATCTTAACGAAGGATACTGCACACAACGTTTTTATTAATTCTTGTCTGTTGGTACTTATGCCAGTTGGTTCGCTATGGACGCAAATACTACTGAACGGAAGTTTAGCGCTTTTTATAGAGAGATCTTGTTAAGCTTAAATCTGAGCTTTGTTCCATGGCAATAGTTTAAAAAAAAGCGGAGTTATGAACAAAAGTAGAATAATCAAGGTTATTTCCGTGCGATCATTATTCTTTTAAAAAAAACAAGAGCAGCAAAAAACTTTTAATATCGATATATCGTTCATCAATATCGATATATCGTTTATAAATATCGATATTTTCAATATCGATATTTTATATTGAAAAATATCGATATTCCAATATCGATATTTTTTAAGAACGATATTGCATCCCTATGTGTGAATCGACGTGGAATACTTTCGCACTAACGTGCTTCGCGGTCGAAATCATTCGAAATTTTGGGTATCGATGTGGCGTACTTTCGCACTAACGTGAGTCGCGTTTCGGTACTTTAGGGCTACAGTTCATCGCGATTTTGAACTTCGAAATTCAGTATGACATTCCATTATTGACTATATGTATACATCTTAAGGGGAGTGGTTGACAAAGTTTGCGAAAAAGAGGTGCAAATAAAGACATCCTTCTCGGTATTAGTATACGAAAAATTATAGCCAAAAGTAGATTTGAAATCTAAAAGATGTGTGTCAAAAGATGGTTTAATCAGAAATTGTGTATTTATTATAAATAATTAGTAAAAGATCATTGAAATAGCCCATAGTTTTTTAGAAGAAGACGTTGTATGACATCTATTTATTAATGAATGATAATAAAATTTATATCAGAGACTAAAGAAAACATATAGGTACCTCTAAAATGGTTTTCTTCAATTTTGATTTAGTATAAGTTTAACTAATTATACCTAATAATGTATTCAAAGAATACATAACATTGCTTGCTTCCCCGCGCTCGCCTGAAAATCTAGTGCGGGGGGAGTCGTGTTGCTAGACGGACGTGTGTCGCTCCTGGGCACCGATTCTCGCTTCACACGACATGAATGCGTAGACGGAAATCGGCGGGTGACGCGTCGCCTGTCTCATTTTTAGGAACGGCGAACATGAGACGGACGACCTTTCACCCGTAAATTTGCGTCCACGCATTCACGTCGTGTGGTCGAGAATCGGCGCCCAGGTCTGCAAAATATTCTCGTAAAATGTTATATTTTCATTCATGTACAGAGTAATGCGTGTAACAGACAGAGCCCGAGTTACACAATGCATACTGCATTACATGAGAATATAATGCATTTGAACTTATTTTATGTATTGTTTTATTAAATTACTTCGAAAGGTAGTCATGCTAATATTGTAAGCGGTACTTAATCATTTCAAAATAAATAAATGAAGAAATATTCGTGGACATTCCCACACAACTTAAGCTATTATAACTTTGTGCTAAGGGATATAGACAACTGATGAAAATACTTATATTACAGTTATTATTAACACACTGCTTTTTTTGAGACACTGCTCTCAACTTGACTGCCTCTGTGGCGCAGTCGGAAGTGATACCGCCTGCGGCGCTGGAGGTCGTGGGTTCGATTCCCACCGGAGACAAATATTTGTGTGACCCATAAATGTTTGTCTCAAGAGTCTGGGTGTTTCTATGTATAATATGTATGTATTTAAAAAGTATATAAGTATTATTATCCGTGGTCTTATACCCATAACACAACCAGGTCATTCCTAGCTTACTTTGGGATTAGATAGCGTTGTGCGAAATGTCCGTGAATATATTTATTTATATTTATTTATTTATTTTAACCGTCAATTTTTTCAGCTTATTACGTCTTGGGGTGACGTAGGCACCATCGACCGGCAACTTGGTTAAGGTAATAAAGTGAAAGAATTGACGGTCGAGAGCAGTGTCTCATTGGTCCAATGGTGATGCCGTTTGGTCCGGCAAACCAGAAGACGCAGGTACGAATCCTGCTCAGGACCAAAAATTGTATTCAATTATTTGCTAGACAAGTAAGTCTAGAAACATAATAATAAAACTGTTGTGGGTCGAGAGTCTGAACATGGAAGCTATTTAAAAAAAAGAACGCGTTCTCTAATCGATACCTACTGAAGCCAAAATGAAATTTAAAATTTTCATGTCCGTCTGTATTCCGAACACGTATCACGCCGAAACTACTGATTTGAATGAAAATTGATCCGAGGAAGTTCAAGAGTTAGAGACATCTCAACTTTTCAAAACCTAGAATTCAAGAGTTCCTTTGAATGTGAGTGTAAATCTAAACCGGCGTGTTGGCTTTATCATATAAGAACTTAATGATTAAGTCCAGAGTTAAATATTTCGTCCGCGCTGAAGGCGTGGACTGAAATAAATTATTTTAGAATAGATTCTAAAACAATTCAGTCCACGCCCTCGACGTGTACGTTCTTTTATGATAAAGCAAACAGGGCAGTTTCACTCACCACTTGCGGAGTCTGATGAAGAAATACCTCCCCTTTCATACACCTTAAGCGTCGTAAACGAAGTTGTGAGGGTCAGCTAGTTACATACATATATAAATAGTATACATAATTTACATTTTTATGTATGTATTTATGTATGCATCTGCCTACCCGTTCGGGGATAACTCCGAAGGGGTAGGCAGAGGCATATTATTATGTCCCCACATTTCACCTTTTTAGAATTTGTCCCACGTAATAGGTGGTGAGCTGTATAGCCGTGTTGAGATAGACAGGCGCAGGTTGTGACTGCCTGCTGTTGACATTGTTCAAGCCGCCAAAAAGGCCTTCTACTTGGCTTATTAAGTAACTGTCACAAAGTGGTCACATGGATGGTCACCCATCCAAGGACTGGCCATAGTGAATGAGCTTACTACAGTGATCTTTTACAGAACACTGAGTCCGCGGTGCCACGAGCGCTTCTTATTTATACATAACTAGCTGACCCTCGCAACTGCGTTTACGACTATTTTTGTTTGTTATAATAAAATTAAATGAAATTTTGTTCCAAAAGTAACAAAAATTTTAAGCGAGTGGAAGACCCCTCTTGTCTGGATTTGTAATAATTTAAGTAAAACAATAAATATATGAACATTCGTCTTTGTGAATTCGTCACATTTAATTTTTACGTAATAATCAATCACATTTTTTGCAGTGTATTTTTACTACACTTAAAAACAAAGGAAAATTGAAATACAAACGTGCCTTTGTTTTTTAATTTATTTTCGCCTCTCTCTATAAAATAGAGTGCAGAGGGGCTTATGGCGAGACTTTGTCTGTAGTCTGTGACTCTACCAACTACGTCACTAGGTCACGTGGATCATCTGTTCAAAGTTTGAAACAAAACAAAAATGACAACGTCAATCGGATTGAACTCTCACAATAAACGTTTTAGAGAGGGGCAGTCGGGTGAGACCGCCTCACAGCTTCTTGTTTATTTGGTGAAGAGGAACGCATTTCCGCTACTATTTTTCCTCTTCTTCCGTAGTTCTTTTACTCTGATGTCTCTGTAGTTGCGCTACTCTATGTTGGCGAGTCATATCGCCCATATGCTCAAGGTCGTTAGCCCTGGGTATGGCCTTAATGCGGTTCACAGATTACATCTATTTATCAAGTTTCATTAGCATAGGCCTTATAGTTTCGGAGAAAAGTGGCTGTGACACACGGACGGACAGACAGACGGACAGACAGACAGACAGACATGACGAATCTATAAGGGTTCCGTTTTTGCCATTTGGCTACGAAACCCTAAAAAGCAGTGATCGTAATTCGTAATGCTCTTAAATTCGTTGAGCTTCATGCTTCCTCCACATTACTCGCGAAGTTGAACGAAGTTGAAGGAGTGCGATAGTGTAGAGGGGCTCCTCGGGCTCGGCCTACTTCGTCAACAATTTTCTTTGAATCTTTGACTCGGGCAACTTCGCCGACGAACTTCATTCAACTTCGCGAGTAATGTGGAGGCAGCATCAAAATTGACATCTCCAAGAAGAGTTTTAAAATTGACATTTCTGTGCTATATAAACTATCCCGGGGCGTATATACAACCTGTAGACAAAAACTGTCGAAAACTGGCGATATCTGGGGACAGAAGGATTTTAGATATTCGTGTTATACCACATGTCAAGGAAAGAAATAAGAATCGGAGAAGTGCGAGTCAGACTCGCCCAACGAGGGTTACGAATGGATGGATGGTCCGTCCAACCGTCCGTCCGCCCATCCGTCCCTCCGTTTGTCTGTCAAGACCCTTTATCTCCTGAATGCATGAAAGTATCGTTCACGAGACAAAGGGTCTTAAGGGTCTCTTCGAATAAAGGGTCTTGACAGACAAACAGACGGACGGACGGACAACAAAGTGATCCTATTGGGGGTTCCGATTTCTCCTTTGAGGTACAGAACCCTAAAAGTATTTACCTTTTGATTGATTGATTGAAAGTTAATCTTACATGCTTTTTAAAACATGCTAATAAAATAAATAGGTAGTAGGTAAACGACAATTTCCTCTACCTACTCCCACTTTGAAGTCAAGATTGAAGACTTATACCTACTAAAGTTTTACGTGAGAAGTTTTAAGTCTTTAATAAATAAAAACTTTAAATTATAAACAAGAAAGCCGTGAGATCATTCTCACCAGACAGCCCCTCTCTAACACGTTGATTGTGAAAGTGAAAGTTCAATCCGATTGACGTTGTCATTTTTGTTTTATTTCAAACTTTGAACAGATGATCCACGTGACCTAGTGACGTAGTTTAATGCGACAGAATCACAGCTACAGACAAAGACTCGCCATAAGCCCCTCTGCACTCTATTTTATAGAGAGGGGCTAAAACTGATTTGTTCATGTCCATCGTTCATATTCTTTCACTGCTTTAGCCTACTTAGAACCTAGCTAGCAAAGAGCATCGCGCGCCTCTACAGAGGGAGGGGCCAAAGCTTTCAAACCCCCTCTGGCAATAATGTGACACATAATGTGACATATCGACGACAAAAAGTGCCCAGTTCCATACAAACTGAAGGAAGATTTCCCCCCGCCACCCGCAAAATATGACAGAAAATTTTGTACCGAGCAATCGTTCTATGCCGTCTCCCCTCAGACAGTTCGCGTTGCTCTATGCTAGCTAGTTTCAAATCACTTCAGTCTATGCCGAAAGCTTGTAACATTCTCTGTGGACTGAAATATTCAATTACTTACCTAATAACTTTAAAGTAAAGAAACGCATAACAGATGAAGGCTCTACAATTCAAGATAAGTTCTGAAGAAATCATTATCTACAACCTTCTTCTATTCAGTGTTGATAATTAGATTGGTAGATTGATTACAGTTTTCAAACTTCCAAACTTTAATTATCGTCTTTCTTCGGCAGTTCGGGTAATCAGTAATAACAACACCACGACTATTGGATAACATTGTTTTTAATTTCAGAACATGTACCAAAACTAATGTACAACACGTTTCAATAGATGGCGTTGTAATTGAACTTGAGTTTCGTATGTGACAGCACAGATGGCGGTAGTAAACAGTTAGCTTCTTCATATTTGTAGAAATTTCATAATTTTGTACGAACAGGGGTGTTCTCTAATAACATATTAGTGACTTGATTTCTCTCCCGGTTGTATCGGAAATCAGAAGCCCTACTTTCAGAATCAATCCGGCCACAAAAGGGTAGGTAAAGGTGCAAAGTAAATTATCCCCACACTGTGCGATTAAGTTAGTTGGAGTAAGTACCTACCTACTTAATTACCTACTGAATACGATGCAATAGACCAGTGGTGGGCAAACTTTTTGAACGGGGGGCCAGAAAATTTAAGAAATATCAGGTGAGGGCCAGAATTATAGAAAACCGGCCAAGTGCGAATCGGACTCATGCTCAGAGAATTCCGTACAAAAAACGAAAAAAAAAACTTTTTTTGTATGGGAGCCCCTCTTAATTTTTCTCTTTTTTCTGATTTTGGTATTTGTTGTTATAGCGGCAACAAAAATACATCATCTGTGCTGTCTAGCTATGACAGTTCTTGAGAAACAGCCTCGTGACGGACAGACGAACAGATAGATGGATGGCGAAGTCTCCTTCGGGTACCGAACCCCAAAAATGTATTTTGTGCTGAACTTTAATCATCAGATATTAAAGAATTTCAGTAAACTTAAACACGTTAAAAATTAGAATTTTTATTTTTTATTTTTATATTTTTACTGGTATTTGCAAGGCCCTGCCATGCCATGGTAGGCGTGTAGGACGTAGGAAATCGCTTCTTATGTGTCATATTTCAAATGCAAGTTCGTGTTGTGACGAAGTAACTTTAGCAGCGCTAAAAAGTGTTCCACAGTAAGTCGGTTTGCGATTAAGTTGTTCAACAACTTCATGGTCCAAAAAGTCTGTTCACTTCACCGTCTTCATATATGTGTTTATTGCTCTACAAAGTAGAATCTACATAATACTTCTGGACCGTCAAAATATAATTATCGCGGGCCATTTACCAGGAACTGAAGGACCGTCGGCGGGCCGGATTGAATGCTTCCGCGGGCCGTACTTTGCCCATCACTGTAATAGACTATAGACAGTTTTGAAATATATAGTGTTACTATTTCTTCTAAAAACTTACATTGTTGGTAGTAGTATAGGTATAACTATTTATACTCGTAGGCCTTCATGGGTTGGCCGATCTCATACTTCGGACTCTGATTATTAGGTAGCTACTCCTAAATATACATTGATCGCTCAGAACACCGATACACCGAGCACCACCAACTTTTTAACCGACTTCAAAAAAAGGAGGAGGTTCTCAATTCGTCTGTATGTATTTTTTTTTATGTATGTTAAGCGATATTTCCGTCAATAATAGACGGATTTCAAAATTTCTTTTTTTGTTGAATAGGGTTTACTTCTGAGGTGGTCCCATTTTCACCAGGTCAGGATCTGATGATGGGATCCAGGAAAAAACGAGGGCAACCACTGAAAATTGTAGGGACAACTAGTGCGCTTGTTCACTTTTGCATTTAGTGCTTTAATGTTCTACACTTTAATGAAGGTCTGGAGTCGACCTGATGATAGAATCGAAAGACAGTCGAGGGCATTCCTTAACAATTTACAGGAGTTACCTTGTGTTTGGGCTTGATTGATTTGTATTGATGAGAACTTTACACATAGATTGATAGATCCGACTTAAAAAAAAGGAAGTTTTCAGTGTTTTATGTATGTTCACCGATATTTCGTCAATTATAGACGAATTTCAAATCTGTTTTTATTGGATAGAGTTCACTTCTGAGGTGGTCCCATTTTAACCAGATCAGGAACTGATGATGGGATCCAGGAGAAATCGAGGGCAACCACCGAAAATTGTAGGGACAACTAGTGCGTTTGTTAACTTTTTAATTCAGTGCTTTAATGTACTACAATTCAATGAATGTCTGGAGTCGATCTGATGATAGAACCGAAAGACAGTCGAGGGAATTCCTTAACGATTTACAGCAGCTGCCTTGTGTTTGGGCTTTATTGATTTGTACTGATGAGAACTTTCACTTAGATATATTTTTCGTTTCACCCGTCACTTAAAATAATGAAAAAAAAATTTTTCAATAAAAAATAAAACCGACTTCAAAGAAATCCTGAAAAATAAAATTTACTTAAGTAGCACAAAGTAATATATATTTTGATTTATCAGATTTTATTCAATATAATATTGAAGTTGGTGCCATGAATAATACCTACATAAAACTATGGGTTTACTTGGCGCCGACTTCAATATGATATTGAATAAAATCTGATAAATCAAAATATATATTACTTTGTGCTAAGTAAATTTTATTTATCAGGATTTCTTTGAAGTCGGTTTTATTTTTTATTGAAAAATTTTTTTCCTCCTTAGTTAAAGCCCTATAGCATGTTTCACAGAAACTTTTCGTAGCAGCGTGCGTAGCGTTTCGTGTACCTATTGATTATTATCATTCAATTGCAGTTGCGTTTCTTATCTCTTCTTTGCAGCCAAAATGTTATCAAATCAATAAGTGCGAGTTGGACTCGAACACGGAGGGTTCTGTACCAAGAAACGTCAAATAAACACGTTTGTTGTATTAGAGCCGCTCTCCCCTCCCCATAATAAATATTTTCTGATTTTATTACTTGTTATTACAGCTACAACAGAAATATTTGTCATCATCTGCGAAAATTTCAGCTCTCTAGCTATCACGGTTTCTAAAATAAAGCCTCATGACGAGTCCTGATATCCAAAATATAAAAAAAAATGAATTTAAAAAAAAATTAGGTTTGTCATAATTTTTGTGACTCTACCGGGGGTTCGGAAATGCTACAAACTGAGAAGAACACCCCAAGAAACTCAGTCCGGTCCCTCCCAAAATTCATCTTAGAATCCTTCCAAGGGCTTACCCGTAGCTCCTAACCGTAGGCTGTTGGGCAAGATTTTTTTTTTACGTGAGCGGAAATCCTCTAAGGATGTTATGCCGGACTCTTACCGACTAAAAAACCTCACGTAACGTCCAACAGCCTGTGGTTGGGAGTTCGGGTAAGACCTCGGAAGAATGTCCCGGGGGCACCACATGACTTGAGTAAATAAGAAGTTTTATTTGGTTGAACTAGCTTTTGTCCGCGACTTCGTACTCGTGGAAATTATGTTATAATGCCGATTTGATTGCTCTCTGCTTAGCATCTAGAATGTGTAGCGTCATAATATATAGCCTATTTGAAGACCCTACCCCTAGTTAACATTTGTGCAAAATTTGAATCAAATCTAAGACAAAGCAAAGCAAACAGACAAACAGACAAAATTTTTTCAACTATATTTTCGGCTTCGTTATAAAAAAAATACTCACCCAGCGAGTATTTTTTTAAATATTTTCTATGTATGTACAGTTTTGACTTTTCTATTATTTTATTGTACTTATGTATAGCTTACCTTCTCATGTGGTCGGCACCTTCATAATCCTTTTATAAACTTGTCATTCATAAATCGTGTTTCTTTTAACTTCATATAATTTTGCATAGTGCAGGTGAGTTTACACTCCTCGATAGCATTCATGTTTTATGATAACTCCTTAGGTACCTACTCTAAATCCAGTACTTAGGAGTCTGAACTGTCAATAAACGAATGCTCGGTATTTTGCGCTTCGGCCCGACTCCCCTCCCCTCACGTCGACCGGGGCGTCACAATGATAAATTACGTAACAATATTATTAGACTGCAAGTCTCGTCAGCAAAATTAAATTAGTCAAACTCAACCTTTATTCCTCTGGGAGTGTTGCCACGCTGAATTATAGAATGTTGGTCAGGTCACTTGACATTTTTACATTAGACTCGCACCGCACATTCCGTTTTACATTAACTAGTGAAGGAATTATTGTTCATTATTTGTAGTTCAGTGAGGTAGGTACGAGTTGTTGCACATTGTGGGCTAGTGCGTTTGCTGAACATTAATGTATGCTCGCGGTTTGCACCGAGCCCTGCCGAGCTTAAGTGTTTCTTAGTAATTCGTTCTGTCATTTATAAACATAAGATTAAACAGTCTACAGTCTCCACACCTGGCCTTATTGGTCGGCAGACAATTTCCACTAAACATACTTTATGGTCACGAGCGGATTTTGAAATCGTAAAATCATTATGGGAGTCTATTGTTGCGTTATTCTCATAGTGTCAACAAAGATGGTGTAAAATAAATACAGTTAGGCTCTAGGTAATTTCATTAACATATGACATTAGGTATGTAATGTAAGTACTATTAGTAACACCATTAGGCATTTAGCAACATATCACAGCTTTGTACTGTGGTTAAACTCGATGCTTAGGGTCATTAAGAAAATTTAAAAAAAAATACGACTACGTTGGTTAGTTTATTAAAAAACTTGTTTAAAAATAATGGTATTTATTGCATTCCTTATTTAAATATAAATATTTTAAAAAATCTAATTCGTTTATTTCGAATGACAAGCTCGTCATTGGCCAACAACGGCGCGGGCGCTTATAATAAATGCTATTTATGATTCGATCGTTTAACATCGATTCATCGATGCCTCGTATTAATGAAGGAGAGAAATAAAGAAGTCATTGAAAAATGAACATTTAGGGGGAGGTGACGATTGGTACAGTTTGTTCGCGAGGATGGGATTGTTCTGGTTTAGGAGGTTCAGGCTGTTTGGCTGGGCCAGTTTTGGTTATAGGGACGATGCGTTCTCCGGAGTTAGGCAGCGGGCGTCTTGGTGCAGTGACTGTAAGAACCCCATCGGAAGAGAGAGTGCTAACAAGATCAGCGACCTCGTAGCCTGTAGGGAGGATGTACCGACGCGTGAACTGGCGAGAGATGTAGCCATGCTCGTCCTGTTTTTCCTCATGCTTTCCTTCTACGAGTACGCTGTTGTTGGAAGCCTTGACTGTGATTTCTTCAGGAGCGAATTGTTGAACATCCAAGATAACCTGGAACAATACACAGAATTGCTAAGGATTATTAAGTCACCAAAAGTCGCAATTTTTTATAAGATAAGTTCCTTGGGTAAGATTAGTTGCAATGACATGAATCTATGATAGAGGTTTGAAAGTAGTGTTACCCTTAAAATCAACTTTCTTCCTATACAACTAAAGTGGCAAATGGCCCACCAAACCCGATCGAAAGTGTTTGCAACACGTTAGTTTATCTAAAACTGTCTAATGTGTAATGGATTTTAAATGGAGTAGGTAAGTGAGAACAACGGATCTGCTAAAATTTTTGGCCATTTCACTATTAGAAGCTAAATGTATTAGGTTAAAGTTGATCGATGCCCCTTCTAAGTTCTTTCATGTGATTGTAGGCGGCAATCAAAATGAATTCCAAGCGTTGGCTTATGTCAGCTTTAAATACGTTTTACATGCTTTTAATGCTGATATTAGATACAAAATATTTCTAGCAAAGTACCTACACACGAACAATGAACGAGAATCACATAATACCCGTAGAACGACTGTGAGAGCTACAGCCGAAAAAAAACCTGCCAAGTGCGAGTTGGACCTTCCCATGAAGGGTTCCGTAGCAGCAAATAACATACTATAAAAGTTCTTGTAGTTAGTTGTAAGTTTGATTGATGTTTTAACACGTTCGCAGTGGTAGTGATTTTTCTAGGCGAAAGTTGCGGTTTATGACGTATTAAAAAAAACTACTAACTCGATCTCTTTCTAACCAATTTCCGTTGGTAGTTTTTATGGCAATGTACATCATATATTTTTTTTAGATTTATCATTCTCTTAGTTTTGAAGTTAGAGGGCGGACACATGTTTTTCCACTTTGGAAGTGTCTCTTGCGCAAACTATTCACTTTAGAAATAAATGATTCTAGGAACCTCAATATCATTTTTGAAGACCTATCTAAAAATAACCCACACGGGTTTGATGAATAAAAAATTTTTGAGTTTCAGTTCTTACTGGGAGGACCCCCAAAATTTACTGTTTTTTTCTAGTTTTATATGAAAATCTTAATGCGGTTCACAGAATACATCTACTTACCAAGTTTCAATAGCATAGGCCTTATAGTTTCGGGAAAAAGTGGCTGTGTGACATACGGATGGACAGACAGACAGACAATACGAATCTATAAGGGTTCCGTTTTTGCCATTCGGCTACGGAACCCTAAAAAGACTGTTTTGAAGCTACAGGGCATCAAAGCCACACTCGGTATCAGAAGTGAGAACAAGTGGTTCAATAATACCTTTAGCTAATGAGCCAATCTAGCGATGTCCTCGAGACGGTCCCTCAATATATATACCTAGTAGCTGTTCTAGGTTTGTGACACATAATGTAATTGGACGATTAGGTACAGTACGGTTACTTAAAGGGATATTAGCTCTAATATCAAAGCATTAAAATTTCATTGAAATCATAGTAGAAGGAAAACAAGAAAAAATAAATAATAAATATTCACGGACATTTCACACAACGCTATCTGATCCTAAAGTAAGCTAGGAATAACCTGCTTGTGTTATGGGTATCAGACCACGGATATTAATACTTATATACTTTTTAAATACATACATATTATACACTAGCTGGTGCCCGCGGCTTCGCTCGCGTCATCGTCGGCTCATCACATCATTTTGTATTCTACCATACATACATACATTATTATGCATAGAAACCAGTATTCATAGATCCCAACTCCAGAGCCAGGGTTAGAAACCAGAGGCCTAAACACGGCGGTCGCTTACGCAGCACCGAGGTAGTCAGATATACAGTAAAGAACCTCTGTAATCCATTACAGCATTATCATGGTAGGGTGATATTAATTTGGCGACTCAAATCAAACAATCAAAGAAACAAACACATCTTTATTCATGTAGGTTCATAGTAATACAATGAACGTCTTTATGAATGATTCTACATTTACATTTACTGCCAGATTCGCAAACCAATAGGTAGAGCCTGTGAGTAAGAATCTGGCAAGAAATCTCACGGCCACTCTTTTCAAACTGCCAATAAGTACCTATAAACAAAATATAGCATGGAAAACACCCCCCCCCCCCTCTGTTAAAATATAGTATACATACTTATGGAGTAGGGACAGGTTGTGATCACATAGTATATGTCGCCACACCGAGAATTACTAATTATTAAAATCTATTTGATTATAAATAGATTAAAACCATTACAATGAGCAACTTTACTGATACCTTACTATTTTGTGATATAAGGTTCGAATAGAAATAGTTGTAGAATTTATTAACACTGATTTGTATAACTTGATGTAGTGTTGAACTAATTAGGTTACCTAAGTGTTATGTGACTATGTAGGTTCGTAAGAACCTACAATAAAGACTATTGTTAAATTCTTATTGACAATTAATACGAATATTGTCGACATTTAAAAATGTTTTTAATCAAAACAGGATTTTTGTTATTCCTATAGTTCCGGCAATGTTCATTTTACTGAGAATGAATTAATCTTTGTATTTTAACGATTTCATTCAATTTAACAGTTTGTTTGACTAATTAAATTAATAACTTTATTTCTCAAAAATAAATTGAACCACATTTCTTTGATTTAAAAAGAAAACATTAAATATCAAGCCACGTGTTTTGTGAGAACAATTTGAGTGGCGGGGATTTATAAATAGACAGTGGTTGTGGCCGAGGGCTCACTTTGTTGCTGGAATTTGGAGAGAAAACATTGTGAGTAGATTCTATGTTGGTTTTAATTTGGATTAAAAATTATGTTGTAATAACCTAATGGAAATTAAAAGAGTGGCCGGAGTTTTATTGCCAGGTTCTTTTTTCTCCAGCTCTACCTTTTGCGTTGCGAATCTGGCAGTAAATGTAGATTGTGACTTACATGAATAAAGATTTTTCATTTCATTTGATTTTATTTCATTGGTGTTCCATTTGCTTGTTTTGATTACTGTGTTTCGGAAATAAATACCGCCTAAGTATTTATTTCACTGTTATTTAACTAGATATCCATCTATAAGTGTAATAAAGCATAAAGCAGACCCGATGACCTACTCCAGGTCAGCGGGCCTGCGCTTTTTAAAAACAGCTGCCGCATGTCTATTCCGACATCAGAAGTGGGATCACTACCTACAAAATACTGTGCGAGACTATTTATTTTTCAGGATCTTTGCTACGAAGATTGTGTACCAGTTTACCAACGCGCCGCACGCGGTTACGGGCGCGCCGGCGTGTTCCGCGGCTGTGCGAGAGCCTGGTGCTAGTAAGTCCTCCACCAGCACCGTCACACAGCTACAACAGCAAAGGGGTAATGTACCACCCGAATTTTATTTTAATATGATCACAGTGAAGTAATGTATGAGTGATCGCCTGTCGAAACAACAAAAGAAAATTATGATTAAGTACCGATGTGTTTCTACCCTCATATGACCTAGGCGGTAACGTCGCGTTGGCGACTGCAAATTGATGTAATCATGTTTTTTTTTTTTTGTTTGTTTCAAGCTAACTATGTTATCAAGTGACTACGATATACGTACGAAAATAACTAGACTGCTGAAGGGCCGCGCTAACATAGGTTGACAACTGGCTAGTTACCGCGTCCACGGTGAGGCCACCATAAGCTAGTCTGCCAGCTTAGTGGTTACGAAATTGCGATGCAGTAGCAGCGATGGTAGGTTATGTTACCTCTTCTATATTATGTAAGCCTTCAAACGCGAATTGATCACAACCACCACCGAAACTGTTAAAATATTCCAATGATAGTGGAAACGCTTCTTACTGTAATTTTTGTAGTAAGTCCGGTCATACCTCTCGTGAGTGACGTTTTAAAGCTACAACAACAGATTCGGATAAACGTACGGTTGAAAGAAACTTGTGTTCCCAATGCGACAATAACCCGGCCAACGCAACGGTTATACGAACAAACTTATAGTACTTGAATTTAATTCATTTTGATCAAAAGCCGTTTACACATTTGGTACCTGCTATCGCCGCGAAAAGCACATAACCTATAATATGAACTCTGTTCTTAACTAGTCCAGCTTGAACACAATGCGTGTGAGGATAGGTAAGGTAATTAATAATACCATCTTTGATAGTGGGGTTAAGCGCTTGTTAATTCGTGAGTCAATCTCATACAATTTGCCGGAAAACCATCTTAAGTCTGTCTAGATTCTAGATAATAGAATTAACGTAGAAATTGAATGTCACATTTCACAAGATTATTACTTCAGACGTGTTGGTAGGTTCAAATCTATTTTTATTAGATAGCATAAGGTAACCTTGATACCGAAGATGACTTAAAAACACCCAGAAAAATAAAATTACCTCTTGAGTTCAGACAATGACCACAAAGGTAGTATAGCGTAGGTTTGTATAGATGACGTTATCAGTACATATTTTTCTGATATCTGTGGTAAATACCGTAGGTTTTCTCTCCAAGCTCTGTCACTAGAGCAGTAACTATTTACTAATCTGTGCTTAGAGTCTTAATATCATTCCGTTAACCAGGATTTCCAATCCTCATAGAATAATGCCTTTTCTTTTAACGGTCAATTGAGTATGCTAAAAATTTAGTACAGAACGGTAAAGTGCGTCCTAGCCCTAAAAAGGTTAAGCGTAAAAACTCTGGTACCGACAATAAATGCTAAACAAATTCGTCTATTCAGTTGTCGAGCTGAATACTCCCGCTCGTTCATACCAAATATCGCTCCTGCTGTGGCTTCTCTTAATGAACTGACTATCTAAGGCGCTAAGTGGCAATGGACCCATGTTCATGAGGAAGCATGGCATAGAATATTTCTAGGAAAAGAACCTAGCGAATTGCTTCCTTGGCTGGGCCTTGACTTCGGGTCAATCCTTATTCAAATCAATATGGGTCGGCAGCACATAGTGGCTTTTTTTTTTAGTATGCACACGACCGATGCGATGTAGAAACTAGATAAGTATCACTCGAGCGAACTCGAGATTTTGGTGGTAGTACGAGCGGTCAAACGTTTTAACTATTACTTGTATGGACGCCATTTCAAGATGATTATACGGTATCCCGACTGCGACGCGCTTTAAGCCTCGAAGCACAAGGAAGACTTGCTGTCTCACATCCATAATGGTATATTCGCAAAAATTTGAATTTGAAATAAATACAGGAAGGGCGAGCGGATGCAGCATGCCGATATTGTTAAACTGAAATACCTTTAACAGGCAAAGTCTTGAATAACAGTTTGATTAATGATTATTCATCTGAATAAACAGTAAACAACGTCGAGATAGTTACGTACATACTATCATAGACGGTTTCCACTGAGATGAGACCGTCCAGGGATGTTATCTGCAAGAAAATGTCAAGATAGGTATCTGAAAAGCGAGACCCAATCTTGGGTAGGTACACAACGGTTGACTGTTGTACCTAAATCTTTCCAAAGAAGCTTTAGTAATTAATACCTTAAGACTCGTCATAAAATTATGGAAGTTACTATTTTGAAAAAATTAGCACCGTTAAAGATTTTTTCACCGTTAACATTAGGACAATTGCATCTTTTTCAGGACCTCGAATGTTTAGATCAACGCAAGTTCACTTGCGCTCTATTAGCAAACCGACCGTGCCATTCGAAGCTATACCTACACGTCGACGTATCGAGTAAGCCAGGCACTTCAGATGAACAGGAACGTGTAACCTTCACAGTAGACCCCTATGCATATTCCCCCACCGCTAGGTGAGGCCGCAGTGGTAACTGTAGGTCTGTCTGGAGTCCTGGGGTCATCCTTCCGAGAGCTTACCCGGGGCTCCCAACCGTAGGCATATTAGGTAGGAAACGTGTGGTTTTTAGTCGGTAGGAGTCCGGCATGGCATTCATGTAGGATTCCCTCTTTAAAAATACTCCTATACAAAGTAAGTTCTGTTACGCTATACAAACTACAAAGGCGAGCATTGAACCTTGGTGGCCCAAACAAGTATTTCATCTCTTCCTAGCCCCAAAACAAGTAATTATAAACGATGTCCCTGTATAGTAGCCACAGGTATCATTAGGGCTAATAGTCTTATCATGATAAGGGATTACGAGACTTCAAATTCGCACACCGCATCAGAAAGTCCGAACTGCAGGCGTAGCTCCTCTTATTTCAGTACCAAAACTGTTTACCAGCGGAATTGCCTAATTTGGTCAACCACTGAAGTACCTAGTTTGAAACTTCTTGAATGGCACGTACAACATCGACACAGACATCTACTAAAGATAAGGCGAGATTTGACAGGAATCGTGCAAAAAAAAAAAATCATAGTTTTTACAGAGGCATCTTTGTTTAAGTTTACAGCGTTCTCGACAACGGCCGCTGTCTTCTAAAGGAAGCATTAGGACATCATAGACGGGCGCTAAAGGTCCCCACAATCAACAGCGGGGCGCCCAAAACCTCGTGGTGAGCTACAGCTTAGGTTAGGTCATCTGGCGCATTGGCGCTGACGCTGACGGCACCGCACCCAGCGAGTACTTGATTCTCAGAAACCACAAATTGAAAAATCTGGTGAGGTATTTTCATTTTAGTTTCTTCAGTCTAATCGGTATTAAAATGCTAGCTGAATTATTAGACAAATGATGCTATTGGGACGTGGAGTCACCAAATTAGCTAATAAAATATTTAAATGAAAAGATGCTATTGGGGCGTGGAGTCGCCAATAAGCCACTAATATCCCTATCCTGAATCATATTATTTATTTATTATTTGTATTAAGCCACAAAAAGTGGATATCCCAATCCTGAAAGAATAGTGGTCCCCTGTGTAACACGGCGTACAAGACCGCTTAGGGCACAGCATCGACCTTACCAACATCCCCTAGGGCCCCTGTCTTTGACAGCATCGACCTCTCCCCTACATATCCTTACCCGTATATAAAAAAAAAATAAAAAATAAAAAAAAATACTGTTGTCATGTGGAATGAGCAGTAAGAACCACTAAAAGTGGATATCCCAATCCTGAAAGAATAATGGTCCCCTGTGTAACACGGCGTACAAGACCGCTTAGGGCACAGCATCGACCCTACCAACATCCCCTAGGGCCCCTGTCTTTGACAGCATCGACCTCTCCCCTACATATCCTTACCCGTATATAAAAAAAAAAATAAAATAAATAAATACTGTTGTCATGTGGAATGAGCAGTAAGAACCACTAAAAGTGGATATCCCAATCCTGAAAGAATAATGGTCCCCTGTGTAACACGGCGTACAAGACCGCTTAGGGCACAGCATCGACCCTACCAACATCCCCTAGGGCCCCTGTCTTTGACAGCATCGACCTCTCCCCTACAAATCCTTCCCTGTGTATAAAAAAAAAAAATCTGTTGCCATGTATTTACATGTGCGCAGTACCGTGTGTTGTGGCGTCATTTGGGAGAGGCCTACGTCCAGCAGTGGACTGATATAGGCTGATTTGATTCATTGATTGATGTGGATCGCAGTAGTAGCACTCAGTGAGCGCATCATAACCAGCTCACCGTCTTCATTAACTATGAGCGGTGACACTCTACATGCTACCACGATGTAAGGTTATGACCAATGGAATTATATTTGCTTAACCAAGTTTTTCTGGTTTGCGTGTACTGTAGAACTACCAAGCCTCAGCTTTTAATATTTATTTTGCAGATCTAGACCTTACCACACGATGCAGAGCACGCATCGCCGATCAGTATGGCCGTGTCGCCACACCGAGAATTACTAATTATTAAAATCTATTTGATTATAAATAGATTAAAACCATTACAATGAGCAACTTTACTGATACCTTACTATTTTGTGATATAAGGTTCGAATAGAAATAGTTGTAGAATTTATTAACACTGATTTGTATAACTTGATGTAGTGTTGAACTAATTAGGTTACCTAAGTGTTATGTGACTATGTAGGTTCGTAAGAACCTACAATAAAGACTATTGTTAAATTCTTATTGACAATTAATACGAATATTGTCGACATTTAAAAATGTTTTTAATCAAAACAGGATTTTTGTTATTCCTATAGTTCCGGCAATGTTCATTTTACTGAGAATGAATTAATCTTTGTATTTTAACGATTTCATTCAATTTAACAGTTTGTTTGACTAATTAAATTAATAACTTTATTTCTCAAAAATAAATTGAACCACATTTCTTTGATTTAAAAAGAAAACATTAAATATCAAGCCACGTGTTTTGTGAGAACAATTTGAGTGGCGGGGATTTATAAATAGACAGTGGTTGTGGCCGAGGGCTCACTTTGTTGCTGGAATTTGGAGAGAAAACATTGTGAGTAGATTCTATGTTGGTTTTAATTTGGATTAAAAATTATGTTGTAATAACCTAATGGAAATTAAAAGAGTGGCCGGAGTTTTATTGCCAGGTTCTTTTTTCTCCAGCTCTACCTTTTGCGTTGCGAATCTGGCAGTAAATGTAGATTGTGACTTACATGAATAAAGATTTTTCATTTCATTTGATTTTATTTCATGGTGTTCCATTTGCTTGTTTTGATTACTGTGTTTCGGAAATAAATACCGCCTAAGTATTTATTTCACTGTTATTTAACTAGATATCCATCTATAAGTGTAATAAAGCATAAAGCAGACCCGATGACCTACTCCAGGTCAGCGGGCCTGCGCTTTTTAAAAACAGCTGCCGCATGTCTATTCCGACATATACAATATGAAAATACGATAAAAAAAATGCACGACCAAATCAATAATTATGAGCCAAATTGAATTCTTGCCTCACGGCGCATTAACCTAACGGGGGGTGAGCTATTTTGAGGCTTTTTTGACTCACTACAAATAATTTCCGTCCCCAGCTCGATTCTCCAACAACCTTTCTTATGCTGACAAACAATATAGGGTACTTGGCGTCCTGTTCAACTGGTTTCTTCGAGAGTATCATTAATTCCATACACGCGCCGAATGGTGTGGCAAGTATGTGCAAATACCGGGAATGATTCTCTGCTGCTCATTATGTCCCAATGGAATAAGAGACGGGGAGATTTTAGTTAGATGGTATTCAACCACGTTTTCTTGTCCTTATCGTATAACCGTTTTCGGTTAGTTACTGGGAGACCGCCCAGTTTGGTTGGATTCATCGAAACTGTGGCCTTAAAATAACATTGCGGAGGAAGCTGTATAGATCATGACCTGCTAGCCTCTCATAGGTTCTGCCAAAGGGACACGATCCCAAATCTTATGCGAGCTGCTTCAACTCCCTGTGGGCCAGCTGGATTTCCTCGTCCGCAATTCGTCCATCACGAGAAACCTCCAGATCAACAGGCAACACCCCCGCAAGCACAGGTTATGTTATAGTGTTGCGTGATCGGTAAGTCTTCATGAGCAATAATAATGCTGATTGCTGAGTTCTCAAAAATATACGCTTGACCACAAAGTTAGACGACCGCGGTACCATACAGCTGCAGCGTACATCAACGTAGCAACAAAGGTTTCTGAGTACAGAACTCTCAAGTGCTGCGTGTCATATTCCCCACGTAGAGGCAGACACGCTGTAGACATTCTGAAAACAGTTCCGAAGTCTTTTAACCAATAAAATCCACATGCGAGCTGTAGGACGTTGCATCGTCCCGAGTAACACCGAGCGCTTTTGCCTGTGACATAGTCGCAACCGAGGCGCCGCAGTCTATGTAAATAGTCCGCACTTAATTTTATCCTTATAGATAGATCATAAGCGGGTGAGAAGCCCAGTCAGTTTAAGGCACTACACCCAACACCGTCTTCACCGTGACATTATCATTACGTTCAATCACCGTGCGGCGACGCCGGCGCCGACGTCTCAATCACGATAGTCACTTCAATAGCATCCCTGTAGGATTTTCTTCATGTTAAAAAAACTAATATTATAAAGAGAATAGATTTATAGATTTGATTGTATGCAGGCTTCGCCACTACTGAACTCATTTGTAAACTATTTTACTGCTGGGAAGTTACACTATCCCCGGGTCACATAGGCTATATTCCCTTACTATATACCACGAGAACGGGAACTACGTGGTGGGATGGGAACTATGCGAGCGTGACTTCACGGCTTATGAGATAGGTACTGCCTGGTGATAGAGAGACGGGCAGCGGAGTCTCAGTAATAGGGTTCCGTTTTTACCCCTTTGGATGCGGAACCCTGAATGTTTTTCGTCCAAATCAAGCAAAATTTTACCTATGCAAGGTAATTAAAACTTTGGTTGGAGAATCATGTTGACAGTCTTTAGTCGAAGGATGAATACCCTGATAATAGTTGGTTTTATTTGAATGAACCGTACACACTTAGAGCGAGTTCGTTAATTATTCCTGAACAGCCTGTGTCTAAGTCTACCGGTTCAACTTTTTATACTAAACTTTAATTAATCAACATGAAGACATTTACAATAACACAAAATCAATCTCTGTTGGACATCAAATAGGAATGACAATGTCAATCGGATTTAACGTTCAAAAATGTGTCACTATTAAAAGTAATTTAAATCAAAAATAATGAGTAAGTTTTTTAAAGAGACTGGAAAAAAATTTCCCCAAATTATCTTACATTCCCTTTTTAGCTCGTTATAGTATATTTTTTTATAAAATACGAAACACATCTTTAATCAATAATGATTTTAATGCTATAAGCCGAATTTGAAGTAGATCAGACCAAGGAATCACGTTGTCCCATACAAACTTTACCCTTCTTTTTTATACCCTTGGAGGTGGAATTTGCAAAAATGGTAAAATTACTTTCTTCAAATTGTAACAAAGAACGCTCGTGCTGAGTTTCATCACCGTACCATGAACCGTTTAGGCAATAATTGATAATAACTTTATACGACTATAGTTCTTTCATCTGCGATTCGATTTTGATGAAAAATAGCCTAAAGCCTCCCCCGAGTTGAGCTTAATCTTTTTTTGTAAACAGCAAATGAATCCGTTCAGTATCTTCGGAAATCCTGACGCTCATACAGACAGACAGACAGACAGAAAAGAATTTTTAATACAGTTGCTCAAAAAGTGGCGTATTACAGGGACGTATAGCGTTCGGGATGTGGGCTATTACACACTCGTGCTTTTTCTTTACCATTCCCGCACTCGTGCGTGTTCTTTCCCGATTGTCAAAATAATGTCTGTGATTCATGCAATTATTTCTAAAAAAAGATACTAAGGGGTCGTCCATTAATCACGTGAGGCTCGAAAGGGGGGGGAGGGGTCTGACAAAAATCACGAAACATCACCATGGGGGGTGGGGGGTGTAGTGAGATATCACGTGTATTTATTTCGAACAGCAAATTTACAACCCTGAATTTGAGATCACTGTAATTTCTGAACAACAAAACCCAATATTACTGACTTGTATGGAATAATTCATAAAGCACTTAATTCCTTTCTTACATTAGAAATGAATTGAAATCGGAATATCTATGCGTTGATCATACAACACAAAAATCATTTTATTATAGATATAGACGTCCGCCGTGAGCTCAATCACAAAAACTACATAGAGAGAGTTGTATTGGGCTGGCCTCGCGGAAACTAGGAGTCCTAAATAAGGTGAGGCGGTACTTCACGCCACATCAGAGATGTTTACTGTACAAAACGCAGATTCGTCCCTGCGTCGAGTACTGTTCTCACCTTTGGGATGACTTTGCGAGGTACTTACTAGACGCGCTTGACGCTATGCAGAGACGTGCTATCCGAATAATTGGTTGTCCTGAGGTGAAGGGAGGCCTCGAACTGTTGGCGCAGCGAAGAACCATAGCGTCCTTAGCTGCCTTCTACCGAACGTATCACGGCGAATGTTCTGAAGAGCTCTTCAACCTGATCCCATTATCTCCTTTCCGATCCCAAACAACGCGTGCCGGGCAGAGATTGCCACTCATACACAGTGGAGAGAATCTTCGCCAGAACTGAGCGTTTCAAAAGATCTTTCCTCTGTCGAACTGTAAAAACTTGGAACGACCTGCCCGCACACGTTTTCCCTCATCTTACAATCCCGGGTTCTTTAAGAGGAGCGTGAAGAGGCACATCACAGGGCCGCCAACTTGAGGACCACTGTCAAAAGTGGCCCCCAATCGCTAGATGCGCCACGGCTTGCCATCAGGCTGGTGGCGACGTCAATTTGGATGAGGAGGGACACCGTGGGGTTTAGTGGGTAGGACGGCTCTTTTCGGGACCGGGAGCCCCACACACCGTCCCGGCTGCCCCTGCAGCTAGGATGATGGTGCCCAACCGCATTCGCATGGGAGTAAATGCAACGGGAAATATATTAATACCATATCTATCTCTATTATGTGACGCAAACGAAGTTGCGTCGATTAGCTAGTATCTGTATAGAAGTATGGATAGATTATAACAATAGAGACTTATATATAAAATTAAAAAAGAAACTTTGTAGTTACTAAAAATACACGTGATTCGGCCCAGGGGGGGAGGGGTAATCTGAAACCTCACCAAATATCACCAAGGGGGAGGGGGGGGTCCAAAAAATGCCCAAAAAAACCTCACGCGATTAATGGACGACCCCTAACTTGTTTCAATATCAGATTAAAAGTAATTTTAATTAAAATTTAAGCATAAATTAATATAAGTATCGTCCAAATTAAATTTATAAATATAAAAAAAGTTGGCTGTATGAAGTGCACTGCCATAGTCTCTGCTTAGGAAGGAATATATTCTTTTACGGTTGGCGCCATTTTGGATATTCGGTTTATTGTGTTTTTATTATTTTATAAAATTGCCTCATTTTTTCGCAACTGTATTAAAAATAGTTGTTCAATACAACGTGTAGGACTGTTATTTAAACTCGTTTCGACTGTCTACCCTCGCCTTCGGCTCGGGTCAACACCTGTCGTAACTCGTTGTAATAACAGAAATCCCACACTTGTATCGAAAACTACTATTTAAAAACATCATTTTTGTGCTCTATTGGTGTTTTTATACCGCCCCCGCTATATTTTTTAATTTTATCAATTGTACAGACACACGATTTCTACTCTCTTATTATAGTACTAGCTGAGCCCGCAACTTCGTTTACGTCACATAAGGTGTATGAAAGGAAAGGTATTTCTTCATCAGAGTCATCAAGCAGCGTCTGAAACTGCCCTGTTTGCTTAATCATAAAAGAGCTTAATGATTAAGTCTATTTTAAAACTATTCAGTCCACGCCTTCGGCGCGGACTGAATTGTTTAAAAATAGTCTTAATCATTAAGCTCTTTTATGATTAAGCCAACACGCCAGTTTAGGTTCACTCACATTCAAAGAAACCCCTACAATTAAAATTTTCAAAATATCTAATTCTTAAAAGTGTTATAACTCTTTTATTTCTAAACCGATTTACATAAAACAAACGCTAAATGTTAACTGGAGCAAACCTTAACACAATAAAAAAACCGCATTGCAATCGGTTGAGCGGTTGCTGAGATTAGCGTGCACAACCGTACAGACAAACAGATATACAGACATACAGACATACAGACAAACAGACAAAAATTCTAAAAATCATTGTTTTCGGTTCTATTGCGTTCATTAAGCCCCCCTATAATATTTTTTCTTATTTATCTTCCATGTACAGACAGCGACCTGTTACGATTTTATTATATGTATTGATGATTGATGATAAAAACACCCAGACTCTTGAAACAAGATATTTATGAGTCACACAAATATTTGTCTCCGGTGGGAATCTAAGCCACGACCTCCAGCACCGCAGGCGGTATCACTGCGCCACAGAGGCAGTCACGTCAAATTCAAGTAGGTACCACGGTCTGAAGTGTCATCTCTGGTTTTTTTTTTATATTTAGCTCGCCAAATTGACGTCACCAGCCTAATGGAAACGCCTGATGGAAACTCTGCTGTTTCAAACGTCTATAATCTACCATGACCCTTTCCATGACATGGGCTTTACAAAGAAGCAAAAGTTTCAATTAGTAACTACAAAAGGCTCTCACCTCAAATTTATCCTTAGTCAAATTAATTGTCGAAGAAGACTCCTGTCTCTGTAAGCTGGTTCTCCAAGGCCTGAAGTATGAGTTTCTTAGCAGTGAGGTAGATGGGAATGTAGAAATCGAGGACAGCAGGTCGTCTCTCTTGAGGCCCATGCCGAAGTGCTGGTCCAGCAGGCGGGAAGGCCTGTCCCACTCGTCCCACCAGTCGCGGAACATCATTGGTACTATCGACATCTGGAACAGAAACATGCTGGAGGTTATTCTCTACATTTTTATAAGCTTTTCTTAGCTTGCTTGTTTGTTTTTATTGTTCTGTAGTTCTGTAAAACGATACACTGATACATCGCTATTGGTCTGTCTGTCTCTCTGACTCCAGCTTCTCCAGGCTGTACCTGGGGCACGTGATAGCTACACAGTTGTTTTCTGATGATGTATCTCTTTATTGTCGTTATGACAACAAATACTAAAATCAGAAAGGGGGTTTATGGTGCGGAACCCATTCGTGCGTAGGTCGGTCTCGTAGGTACCTACTTGGACTGTTTTTGTTTTTAAAGAGTAGGAATCTCGACGTTAGGTTGTCAAGTCGGCGTTTTTGTGACTTAACAACATGAGTCGAGGTTTGTGGGGAATCAAAAAGCTCTTAAACTATAATACTAACTCGTACGCATCAAAAGTCCTGGAACATCGATGAACATTCATTCAACTCAATCGCGACACATGTCGCATTCTGCAAAACCTTCGACATGTAAACAAACCCAATTCGCTAATAGCAAAACCATAGAGTTGTCTATACTCGAAGTGATCGTAAAAGTACGCACATCTCGACCGAAATAAATCAACAACATTGTGTTGCATTCAACGAGTCGAGATAAACAGTGGATATTTTCATGGCAGTTATTTTCAGATGTTACGTTCGCGTTAGGTACTTCTATCGTAAACTATTCTACTGTAGTACTGGTAAATATTATGTCTATTTAAAATATGAAATGCAGAATAAAGATAGGTGATAGTGATATAATAAGTATAGGTATTACATTTTTAACTATTGCGTTCCACCAGCAATTTTTTTTTTTTCATATTAAGTACCTTCCAAACGCGTTGAGAGGATTAGAAAATTATGGCCCAGGAAAATCAGGGAATGAACTGGAAAAACTAGTGCAGGGAAGCTTTCGTCTGGCTCAAAGCCGTGTGGAGTTGTGGAGCATAAAAAGTTAGCGGCCAACCTCCAGAAGCGGAGAGGCATTGAAAGAAGAAGTACCTACCTAACTCAGCCACTGCTGGAGAAAATGACCATTAAAAAAGTGGTGGTGCTGCCGTCCTTTTAAAAAAATCAAATTGAAAAGATTAAAATTTGCACACCTAACCTAAATGTTTCAACTCTTATGTGATGGGACATTGGGAACATTTACCGAAAAGAAATAAATTGGAACATTGAATGTTGTGACTTGTGGCACACGAAAACTTAAGTTAATTGTGAAAAATTGAAGTATCTGGAGCACACATTAGATTACGAAAAAAATCGGTATGGCAGTTGGCCACAGCCACAACACAACAAAAAAAAAGAAGAAATAAAAGCTGCTTGTCTTTTATTTAATACTTCTGAAAGTAATATCCAAGATAATCTTTCACCGACCCGGATGGGAGGAAAATTGCACTATGCATGACCAATACCGTTCGCAGTTAAGGTCGAAACAACAGGTTAATTTCAAATACCAATAATATCTAATTGAGATTACAATGTTTGTTTACATCGAAACGCATATAATTCGTGCAACTTGGGAACTATTTTCTGGAACTATTCCATGTGAATCACCTGTAGGTATACGAATTTAGATCTGATGCAACACTGAACCGAAACATTTGCGTTTACGTTATGAGAGTTATGCGACGACTCGTATCGTTTTGTAATCTGATAAAATTAGATCGAGAGTTAATCTAAATGGTGGAGACCTTCGGGATTTAAAAGTTTTGATTCACCAGCGATTATCATCGGAATAGACGTGTATTCTGATGTAAGGGGTCTTCGTCACCATAGAAATTGCCTGGAAGAAATTGCTTTTTAGCGATAAGGCCGACCTTTGTACAATATTATGTGTTTAATATTGCAAATAGTTTTAACGAGGTGTTCAAATAAATTTTATTTTATTCTGTAAGTAAATACTATCAAATCTTTAACGTCATTTATTTCAATGAAATTAAATCTTAACTTGAATCTAAGCTTTGACCTCAGATCAAGGCAGGCGCGATCTGAAGGAACCTCTACTTTGGACGCTATGGGTAGTGAGGTGAGGACAGACCAGACCAGACCAGAACCAATGTTGGTTTGAACGAATGGAATAAAGTCCTTGATGCAGTTCCATTCCGTACTTACAACAGCTGGTCGGTTTAGTTGGTAAGAGTGGAGAGACAGGTCTGGGCAGGACGCCGGGTTCGACCTATGTATTCTGAAAATTAGGCTGAGGATGTGGTTTTGGCCGGGTAAAGTAATTACAGCCAGCAAGTAAGAGATAGAACTGCATTCTATCAGTTTATTACGTAGTAACTATTTAGTAATCTGTGATTCTACGAAGAGGCATCTCTAGATCACAACACAATCAATACAGATACATCCAAATTTGAATTGATATAAAATGCTATTAGGGAAATACCTACGGATACACTGGAAAGGAAATTTGTTACTAAGTAGGTACCTAAGTAACTAATGAAAAGTCTAATAAGATTATCACAAAATATGAAAAATACAAAACAACACAATCTAATTCATTTAAATGATATCCTGAAAAATGGGTTTAGATTCGACTTTCATGAAACTATAGGATTAGATGTGTGTGTCTATAATATCATAGAATACACTAACCGCCATTTTATTAAAGCTGAATCAAACTTTTTTAAATAACGTTTCAGAATTATGTTGAAAAAGCTAGAAAGTGCATAAAATGAATTTAATTTTTTGATTTCCGCAAAACAAAATTATTAAGTTTATTTTTATGATGAGTAAAATAAATAAACAATAAAAAACAATCACCTTAGCGTGTTGTTTGTTCGTTGCAGGCGCGCGCCGCTTTTCTCACAAGACTACAGATGCCATGAGCAGAAATGTGATTTAAATAGAATTTTCAGCTGCCCACACGAATGATTCACCAGAGCTTACCTTGAACTTGCAGCGAATGTTCTACATTAGACGTTATTCAATGAACATGTAAGGTCGTTGGAGGACGATTGTCGTTGCAATGTCGGTCTACTTACGGAACTAAAATGGTTTCAGATCATCATCATGCTAGCGTTATTCCCAAATGTATCTGAAACCCTTTTTTATTAGGGTTCCGTAGCCAAAAGGCAAATAACGGAACCCTTACAGATTCGTCATGTCTGTCTGTCCGTCCGAATGTTACTTTTCTCCAAAACTACCTATAAGGCCTATGCTGTTGAAACTTGGTAAGTAGATTGTATTCTATGAACCGCATTAAGAATTTTACAGAAAAATAGAAAAAAACCACCAACCACTTGATAATGAGTATATTGGGACTATTTTCACACAGTTCCATTTCTGTGGCCAAGAATGACCAAGCCAAGACCAAAAAGTTACGACCGAGCTCGCATTCGTTAAAGACCTATGAGAAGTTAAAACCCGCATCTAATTAATCAGAATCTAAATAGAAGGAGTTTGAATGAAACTAACTCCACGATCAATCATTGAACGAAGTCTATCCCTGTAGCCAAGAACATTCCAAGAACCAAAGAAAAGGCCAAGCCAAGGCAAGCATACCCTTACAAGGTATCTTACAATTTACAATACAATTAAGTTTTAGTTACCCTTTACGACTTGTTATCTTACAATTTACAATACAATTTAGCATTTCGTTTCTTTACTCTTGTAGTAGATTCTACCACAGGACTAAAGAAACGTCACCTATTGGAGGGTTTTGGGGGAGTGGAGTGGTCCGTGATTCGGGTCTTGGATACACATATTTAATCCAAATAGACCACGAGAAACAGTTCTCCCTCGTGGTTCCACTAATGGGATAAAATAGTGGGACCTCTAGAAAACAGGTCCAAATATTTTCCCATAGCCATACCTATAATGTGTCTAATTGTCTATACTTAAGCTGCTAGTGTTTACTGACTGTTAACTGTAGACCTTGTGGAATATTAATTTTTGTTGAACTGCTTTATTCGACTCTCTCGAAGTCAGGCTGCCTACCTCTTTGCGACGTCAGCAATTTACTACGTCACACTCGCATCATGACTTCACGAGTCATCAAAGAGTCTAAATTTACTTCACGACATTTTCTATCTCACGATATTTTCATATACGGTTATACGCACCCACGAGTATAAGTACCTACCTACTTACAGTGATTGTAATAATATAAATAGTTGTGAGAAACACCTCCGCCGACGCTTCTTATGACGCTCAATCGTTAAATTTGGAACAACAAACTCTTTCTCGATATTATCACTGCATTAGATTTGACTAAAACACAGACATATACAGTTATTAAGGGCGCCTTCAAATTAGAAGCTTGAAGAAGCGCTTCAGTCGCGCCTCTAAAAAAAAGGGGTTCTGTGGCGCAGCAGACGCGCGTTAGAGGTGCTTCAGTAAATTCTAGTGATGTTCGGTAGTTACGTTTGTTGCGAAATAGATTCCGGTGAAGAAGCATTACACTCATCGATTACACTTGTTAATTTTATTAAAGAGAAAAAAAACATATATTAGCGTTCCTTTTTTTTTTGTTTAACGTGAGGGAAAATCCTCATGGATGTTATGCCGGACTCCTACCGACTAAAAAACCTCACGTAACGCCCTACAGCCTATGGTTGGTAGCCCCGGGGAAGCCCTCGGAAGGATGTCCCAGGACTCCCAACAGACCTCAGGCCGCCACTGCGGCCTCGCCCAGGGGGTGGTTCGGCGCGTCTAGCGCACCGCTGTGGCACCACTGCAGCGCTTCTTTACGCCTCTAATTTGAAGGCACCCTAATATAAGTCTGTGGCCTAAAACAACCCTGGAGGTAATTCTCAACTATACATCTTGAAAACGTAGACGAAAAGGTATGCACGCAACCGTGTAGGTATATATAAAAATAAATGTCCAGAAAATTAGTTATATTTGTTACCTACCAATTTCCATTCAATCAATTCAAGGTGATTTATGAGGTGAAATCAACAGATAGATGTGCTGTGAATCCTGGAGTCATTCTTTCGAGTGCTTACCCGGAGGGTAATTATTAATTAATCTGTGCCCGGGGCTCCTAACCATAGGCAGTAGGTAGGGAACGTGTGGTTCTTAGTGGGTAGGAATCTGGCATAGCATCCATGTAGGATTTTCCTCACGTTAAAAATAAAAGTGCTGTGATCGCCGCAAAATGACTGTCACAACGTTTCCGGGGGCGCCAATGGTCCACATAGGCTTAATCAAAGTTCCCCATGGAATCCTGAGCGGTACCTACGTACTTTTCCGGGGTGCTATAAATCTGGAACTGTTATTTGTTCAGAAAGTTTCAGAAATAGAAAATTACTTCACCAGTAATAATCTTCGTCTGCATTTTGAAATCGCATGGTTGAGAATAATAAAAATGACAGATTCTATTAGTAATACTGATATCCACAAGCATATTAAAATTACTTGAAGGCAAAAATCTCAAGACAAGAAAGCTCGAGAAGAATATACCCCATTCTATTCTATTTTTGGTTATGGCTTTCTGCTGGGGCCGAGCCGGCGCCGGCAACTCCGCAAGAAAAAAATATTTTTTTGTCAGAGCAGTCAGAGTGACATCCTTGACAGCTATCAACATTGCGATACTGTCAGTGTCAGATGTGTCAATGTCAATCAGTCAGTGCTGCTGACACTTCTGACTGATCAATCAATAATTCATTATCCATTTGATTCAATAATAAAATTAATTGGTTCATTGAAAAAATATTTGTGAACAAGACTCGAATTCGAATAGTAGTCTAGTAGAACAAACCTACATAATTAATGACACTCCTTTATTAATGAATAACCGTGTTGATATTTCAAAACTACGTACTCCTAAACTCTTTTTTTCCGTGAAGCAGCTTGATCTTATCGTGCCGGGTTTATAGATAAACAGCTGCAATATTATTCCAATAGGTCTAATTAACCTTATCATCGTTGCCTAATGCAGTTACCGGCATCGGTCAGCGTTCCAGAAGCGCAAATACGCGGAAACTTGTTCGCAATCGGCGTTGAAACAAGCAACAGTGTGTTGTGTTTTTAATTCAGAGGCTGGCAAGAGTTCATCATCATGCGTACTTTAACACGTCGTCGATGGACCAGCTTCGGCCTTCTTGTTATGGGCCTTGCGTCACTGATGGTCTTCCTGTATGGATTTTTTCCATTGAAGTACCATTCAGGAAAGTTGTCCCATTTGGAGGAATTACCAAACTTCATTGATAATATCAGGTGAGGTTAATATTTAATTATCAGAAAGCACTTGTATCATATTCCTATGAAACTTCTAGTAAAAAAAAGTTATGCATTATTGTACACCAATTAATACTTACATGAATATTATTTTATTCAGATTTACCATGACATAGCGTGCCAATCAATTAAACCTCACAATTATTTTTTAATATTCTTGGACATTTCACACAACGCTATCTGATCCCAAAGTAAGCTAGGAATAACCTGCTTGTGTTATAGGTATCAGACCACGGATATTAATACTTATATACTTTTTAAATACATACATATTATACATAGAGACACCCAGACTCTTGAGACCAACATTTATGGGTCACACAAATATTTGTCTCCAGTGGGAATCGAACCCATGACCTCCAGCACCGCAGGCAGTATCACTACAGACTGCCCCACAGAGGCAGTCAAATTTTATTTTTATTATGTCACATTAATAGTGTTAGTTTGCTATGGCTTATTTACATAAATAATATATAAAAATCAATGCCACTTTTCGTTGTAATTTTACAACTCGAGATCGGACTCACCTATCCAAACCAAATGTTTAGGCTTTGTTCGGACTATTTAGTAGATGGTTTATGTGAAGTTTGCACAAAATCGGTCAAGCGGTTCTTGATTTATCACGCAAACGAAGTTGCGCGGGTCAGCGAGTAAATAATAAATAAATGTCCTTCCTTCACAGTATTGATGGGCAACAAGTATACAACTCTGGTGAGAACACAGTAGTATTGATGGTGATTGATGGTCTACGGTATGACTTTCTCACTGAGCAGTATATGCCATATGCTGGGCAGCTACTGAAAAATAAATCAGCTTGCATCTACGTCTCTGTTGCTGAACCGCCAACAGTTACCATGCCTAGAATTAAGGTAAATAAAACTTACATACATACATACATATACTCACGCCTTTATCCCCGAAGGGGTAGGCAGAGGCCTATACCGGCCCACATTTCACCGTGTACAATTCGGTCCCACGTAACAGGTGGTGAGCCCATCGCCGTGTTGAAATGGACCGCCGACGTCAGAGCCTCGTCCGTTGTTCAGCAGG
Source organism: Miltochrista miniata (assembly GCA_933228765.1). NCBI lineage: Eukaryota > Metazoa > Arthropoda > Insecta > Lepidoptera > Erebidae > Miltochrista > Miltochrista miniata. The sequence goes on from OW121765.1 coordinate 11,821,575, forward strand.
TGCACGAGCTTGCACGTGAGGTTGACTTGGGCCCGGAGGTGTTGGTAGGGCCCCACTACACCCTAAATAAAACTTTATCCATATAATAATGCCCATAATGGTTATCTAAAATTTAAGGCACTCTAAATAATGGTGAGGGAATATTTTCCTCCCTTTAGTATGCAGTAAAATTTGTTTTATGGATTGGGATATAATGGAGCCAAGTCAACCTCACCTGCAAGTGACAGTGCCACTGGCAATAGTGTCCAGGGTTATGAAGTCCAACACTAGTTGTTTGCAACAAAATTTATAAAGCAAAACCATAGATGTTATTTAAGGGGCAATAATAGAGGACCTCAGGTTCCATAAGGGGCAATAATAGAGGACCTCAGGTTCCAACCAAATCCAGAGTAGGGTGGGTAGCTTTAGCCCGCTGGAACTTGGTCACCATACCTTATGAATTTAAGGGTTCTACGGGAAATATTTATAGCTTTTGGGATTTCTATTTTTGTCCAGGCACACTATTTAGCAATTTATCAATCACAATACCAAAGAAAAAATTACACAGTAGACTCCTTTATCTTTTATCAGTAGACATTTGCTACTTTTGCACTTTAAACATAAGGTGAATTATAAAGTGGTTATATTGTTGTGTACAGTCACCCGAGCGTAAGAAGGAAAAGGCACAGTGGAGGCGCACTATAAACTTCTGGCGGGATATATTTGCAAGTGTCTCTATTTCTATACCCATTACACTAAGTAGAACTAGTTTTTATGTGCTTTTGGTTGGTGATAGAACAAAGAAAAAACATTCAATATGTCTGTGTGTGTCTTATTTTTTTAAATGTTTATTAATTTAGTTTTTGTTATCTACTATATTCACAGTTTTTTCTTTGGTCTTGTGTTTGCAATTAATTTAATAAGGTGCATGCTTATTATGCTTCAATGGTCTGCCAAGGTATTGAAAATTGAACTCCATGCATTGTATATTTATGTATTCATTCATAAAGATTTGCACCAACTTTATCTTTCGGAATTGAAAATAATTTAAAGATAACCAGTCAGTGTGCGCCCAGAAAAGACTTTATTTTGTTATTTTAATATACATTTTATCCCTACTAATTGAAATAAATATAAATGCGAAAGTACCTCTGTCTGTCTGTTACGTTTTCATGCCTAAACCCCTAAACCGATTTTGATGAAATTTGATATAGATAGTTTGAGTCCAAAGGAGGCGCAAAAGGAGGGTAATGATTTTACTCGATAACGACTTCTACGCGTACGAAGCCGCGGGGAACAGCTCGTTTTACATTAACTATTACTCAAGTAGGCAACAGGGCGAATAATTTCTTGTCAGAATATAATATTTTATTTTGTACAATTAATTGTGTGCAATGAGGCTCGACCCGCCCCACTCTGCTCAGTCATTAGTGTGCAAGCAGAATTAGTTACAACAATTCATAACTTGCATTGCATGTCTGTTAGTATATTGTACTCGAAATCCATCAAAGCGCTACAAACCGGCACTTCACTGCTAAGAAAGCATTTTTTTTTGCGCTGCAACCTGCTCTGCTTTGATGTGGCAGGTCACTTGGCCCGGCCGGTCCAAATTATTCCACACAGTTATATACAATACTAGAGTCTAGAGGGCCAGGCCACGCGTTGCTGTGGCTAAGATTTTTGTAACCCGCTATTTCCGGTAGTAGATTAGGCTTTCCAAAAAAAAAACTATCCCATCTCTTAAGTTGGATCAAACTGCACACGGTGTGCAATTTTCATCAAAATCGGTTCAATAGTTTAGGAGTCCATCGCGGACAAACATCGTGACAGGAGATTTATATATATTAAGATTAAGATTGCATGGTGAACTATGTATATGTAATGCAGGGTATGTATCATGTTCTACGTCCTTTTGAAATGTTCATGGCTGGTAAAATAAAAGTTATTCTGATTGAATTGAAATTAATGGCATTTATGGTTTGAGTGCTACTCCAGCACTCAAACTCAAACCATTAATCCCCCACAAAATAGGATTTGTCCTGCGACGCGACGTTAATAGTAAAGGCTAGCTGATATCTTAGAAATTACAAAGATACCGTACCCTTCGCGGTTAAATCATCAGGAACAGGGAGCGCAAACAATTTGCACGTCAGTGGACTGATCGCCAACTTTATCCTGTTTGCTCGTGTGTGTCGTCTGTGTCCGTAAAATAAAGACATAAGTTTTTGCCATATAAGACGTACATGTACTGTCGCTGCTAATCAGATCTCTTGCTAATTCCTGACGTCCTTGGATAGACCACGAAGTCGGGGTTGCAAAAGTTGTTCCGATGCGGGCTTATTCTTTATGCGAAATGCTTATCAAGTTTCCAAAAAGTTTCTCCATCGCAGCCAGAATCGCAACCATTCATAGAAAAATCCAAAAAGAAATTATTCCAAGAAACAACTTCTTTCAAAAATCCGTTAGACCCACATCAATCAGTTCGTTACATTCTTAAGCTAGAGTACCCACGATTCTAGTTATTTTTGTGAGGTTATTTTATTGGCGGAGGTTGCGAAGTAGAGGGGTGGGTACATTAAATCATATCTTTAATATACGACGAAGAAACCAACAGATTTTCTTACACAATCCATTCTGGTACTAGTCTAGTATTACCTGTTCCTGTGGTTCCGAGCCACTGCACGCAAACATGATGCCACTCACGCGCATCGCCTATCAAAGACCATTGCATTTATCGATGTCTTGTATTGTATCTATTACACTTTCCTTTGTAATAAAACTGTTTATGTATGTTATATAGTCTGCTTTAAGGATGACTCACGCTACACCGTGCCGGGTTCGAACCGAGGCGGGACCGAGTTATTTCCGAGCGTTGTCGTTGTCCGTTGTTCGGCCGTCACTCGGTTGCCCCTCGGTATAGCGTGAGTGTGTTCATACAAAATATATGTAATACTAGCTGACCCCGCAACTTTGTTTACGTCACATAAGGAGTATGAAAGGAGAGCTAACTCTTCATCAGACTCCTCAAGCAGCGTGTGAAACTGCCCTGTTTGCTTAATCATAAAAGAGCCGACGGCCGACACTCGGCTCGAACCCGGCACGGTGTAGCGTGAGTCATCCTTTAAGCTGCAGAAAACTGGAGGCATTCGGTCCAAATCTTCTTGCAAGATGAAATGTTAAATACCTCAATTATTAATTAATAAGGTGTGCGATTAATCCTTGCAGCAAAAATTGTATCATTTACTAAAAAAAACTTACGAAATTCAAGTACCTATTGAATGCAGCTAAATATTCGTGATACTATATTTATTACAGTATCTACTGTGGTGATACTATTACAATATTTGCATTGAATCTATTTAGCAAAGGTAGGACTAGAAATATAATTAATAGGTAGGTAATAATTTTTATCTACTCTGATACTATAATACAAAGATTATAAAATTGAAATCAATACTATTATGACAAACATTACGCACAGGCCAAAAAAAAAGTTTTATTACGATACAGGTCTTGTATGGACACCTATATCATAATAAAACTTTTTAATCATTACGATACACCATAAACAATCTCCAGCTGAAAAATAAGTTTGAACCTCTACTTTAAAAAAAAATTATGTCTCCAGAGTAGCGAAAAATCCTAAATCTATGGTCTCCGCAGCCTAAAAAAAAAAAGAAACACGCATGCGCAATTGATGTTTGCGCCTTGGCGCCAACATTTTACATTTAAATTAAACAAAGTTTGGTTTTGTTTGTAAAATAAATTAGTTTTTGTGTAAAAACATGTCTTAAAGCGAGGATGGTGGTAATTGTACACCACCAGACATTCTGGAAACTGCGTCAAACATGACCATGAACCTGTTACCGGCGAAATCAAGGAGCAACTATATATCACAACAAAATGAAATCAGGTATTATAGTATGAGAGTAGATAAAGTAGTGTATGACACTGTACATAACTTGGTCTTATAACACTCGTGTGATACTATAAAAAAACTCGCCTACGGCTCGTTTTTTTAAAACACACTCGTGTTATAAGAACCCTCATTATGCAACAGTGTCATAAACTACTATTAAGTATCTGTTTGTAATCACACTAATCACCAAATGTAATGGAATACGAAAATTTCCGCGGTAATCATTTAAAAAAAAATTGTGTTGTAAAGTGGTATATAGGTCCCATTACACAATCTAATATTAGCTTAAATTGGGGTAAATGGCATTATGTGAAAATTTTCTAACATGATATTTTATTATTGAAAGCTCTGTAAGCTTTTTGGGAAAAAAAAAATATTAAAGTACACACCTAATCTCAACTTATATTTTCTTTCAGGCTATGATGACGGGCAGTGTGTCCACATTTGCTGATGTAGCCCTCAATTTCGGTGCACCCGCTGTTCGAGGGGACAGCGTGTTACGTGTCGCCAACTCTAGAGGGCGCAAATCCGTCATGTACGGAGACGATACTTGGCTGAGACTGTTCCCAGGACTCTGGTCGGAGTACGACGGGACCACATCGTTTTACGTCACTGATTATACTGAGGTAACTATTATGACGCAACAAATGAATGAAATATTTATGAGAGAAATATTTTTTTTTAATTGTAAGCTTTATTTCCTGGAATATTGTTCAATTAAGGCCAAAATTAATTCGATTCGTAGGTAGAGTATACTAATATTGTAAAGAGGAAAGATATGATTGTTTGTTTGCATCGAATAGGCTCCGAAACTACTGAACCGATTTGAAAAACTCCTTCAATTTTCACGAGAACGGGAGCTACGCGGGTAAACGGCGTGACGTCCGCTAGTATTGAATAGTATTGGGCCCTCTACACTCTAGATGGTGTTGGTTGCCATAATGGTAAGCATATCACCCAATGGACACCCAGTCTAAAGCATCGCCATAACGATGAGTCATGTGTTGCTCACTTCTAGAGTATGCCCGCGACCCTTATTAGGTCGTCCTTGCACTTGTGGTCATCGCACTCAATCAATTCAGAGGGGCAAGTGCGAGTTTTTGCGTGAACTTGTCGACATTCACGGCTCACCAATTCGTTTGGAATCGAGACCCCGCCACCTAGCTGTAAACGCGGGAACTTGTCTCGATCCCATACAAATCGGTGATAACGCGCTCGTTCGTGAATGTCAACAGGCGCTCACCGAAACTCGCACTTGCCCCTCAGCTTGTCACATCCACTACTCGACGTAAACCTTTCACAATTTTAATACCACATCCGTTAGTCAGCAGGTGCACCTCATACAAGTTGTACAAGTGAGAATGATTTGGACACTGAACATCTCGATAGGGCCCCATCGCACCCTATTTTTTCCTTTGTTTGCTGGTGGCCCGGAGCGATGACTTCACGTGTCCACATATATTACAGGGTTTACTGCTTCAAATTTAAAGACGTGTGACGATTCAGACTCTATTGTAAGATCCTCTCCACCAAAGAATGTTCCTTATAGTGTCACCGCATCCAACAGACTCCCGTCAGCTTTATGAGGTGGTCAACCCAGTTCAGTTCCATGTCAAAGAAAAGTGACTGCTCAGTTTCATACATGACTTCAATTTGTTTTCAGGTAGATAACAATGTTACAAGACATCTGGACAAAGTTCTAGCGCCAGATGAAAAGAAGAAACCAACGTTCGACTTTCTAGTACTGCACTACTTGGGGCTAGATCATATTGGACATTTGGAAGGTGCAAGAAGTGCCAAGATAAAACCTAAACTATTGGAAATGGATCAAGTTGTAAAGAAAATTTTTACGGCGATGAAACAATGGGTGGGTGAAAGAAAATACTTCACACTACTCTCAAAATAGATAAGATTCTTTTTGTCTGCCTCTGTGGCGCAGTCGGTAGTGATACCGCCTGCGATGCTGGAGGTCGTGGGTTCGATTCCCACCGGAGACAAATATTTGTGTGACCCATAAATGTTTGTCTCAAGAGACTGGGTGTTTCTATGAATAATATGTATGTATTTAAAAGTATATAAGTATTAATATCCATGGTCTGATACCCATAACACAAGCAGGTTATTCCTAGCTTACTTTGGGATCAGATAGCGTTGTGTGAAATGTCCGTGAATATTTATTTTTAAATTTAGAAGTCATCTCTTTTATATTTATTCAAGTTAAAATCCCATATCATGTGGTTATTATTATTAACAGACTTCAAAAAATGAGGAGGTTCTCAATTCGTACGCCATATTCTTTTTGTATGAATGTTACGCTATAGCGGTGCCAATTATGGATGGATTTTGAATTTTTTTTTTATTTGAAAGAGGTTACTTCTGAGGTGGTCCCATATCCAGGGTAACAGGATCTGATGCTGGGATCCAGGAGAAATCGAGGGCAACCACCGAAAATTGTAGGGACAACTAGTGCGTTTGTTAACTTTTTGATATATGCTTTAATTTACTACAATTTAATGAAGGTCTGGAGTCGATCTGATGATGGAAGCGAAAGACAGTCGAGGGAATTCCTTATTTACAGCAGTTACCTCGTGTTTCGGCTTGATTGATTTGTGTCGATGAGAACTTTACACCTTACTTTTCGGTCCACCAGTCACTTAAATAAAATAAAAGAAAAAATAGAACCGATTTCAAACAAATCCTTAAAAATAAAATTTACCTAGCACATAGTAATATGTATTTTGATTCATCAGATATTGATATTATATTGAATAAAATCTGATGGTTATACTGAATACATATTTACTTATCATAATATGACAACACCTTGGACTGAAAGTTGGAAGACTTAGCTAAGAATGGATATCCATTTCTAGCTAAGTACTCCAAATTTCAGCATTGGGCATACTAACCTGTCTAGCCATCTATGTTCAGTAAAGCAAATCACCTTCCCGAAATCATTGGTAGAGTGGCCTTAACCTAGCCGCTAACTGCGTATATCTGATTTGATATTGATATTTTGACATACAGGATCGAAGTGGAGTGCTACTAGTATGCGGCGACCACGGCATGAGAGACGCCGGGGGTCATGGCGGCGCGAGTGCCAGTGAGGTGCTGGTGCCTCTGCTGGTGGCCAGGAGCGACGACTTCACGTGTCCACACCCGTACGTACCTCTACCTGTATTTTGACTGTGACATTCAGGATTGTTTTGTGATATTTGCTAAGACAAAATAAATATCAGTTCCATGCTCAAACACACTTTTTGATAGGCATAAGCTGTCCAAGCAAACATAACTACTGAGTTTTCTTGTAGTAAAAAAACGAGTTTTATTCATCATTGTTCGTAGGTAAGACTAGGATGCATTTAATTTGTACTTGTACAGTGCAAGTGCACCTCAATGAACGAGGCGCCTACCAATAACTTGAAGACCATATTATGAACGTTTTGATTGTTTAAAACCTTGTAAAGGCGTTGACTAAGCCTAAACATAAGCCTCCCTTTAAAACGGCTTGAAAAAGTTTAGCTGCGGATCATCACGACCTGCGCCTGTCCATTCCAACACGGCAATAGGCAAATTTTAAAGCATATACCGACCTTAATCATTAAAATATTCACATACCATGATACCTGATAGAAAGTGGTCACCGAAGCTTATTGCAGTTTTCATCACCGGTAGTAACAGTTACTCGAAACCAATCTAAGTAAAGACCCACTATACACTGTAAAATATAGCTTGATCTCTGCGACAGTTATATTAACGTAAACAAAATTGACTTTTGTTTCAAAGGCATAAAGTTGTTATTTACCACAAAAACTTTATGCCGTTGACATAAAGTTTATTCTTGTTTACGTTTTTAGAACTGTCACAGAGATCAAGCTATATTTTACAGAGTATAAATCCCTGACAAAACTCATTTCTTCATTTCCCAGACCGGGTCCCGGCCCAACAGTGGCCCAAGTAGACGTAGCGCCATCAATATCGTGGCTCCTGGGTGGCCCTCCGCCGGGAGACAGCGTGGGACGGATACTACCTGCCTTACTGCCTCAGGATACTCGACAACATTTGTATCTACTACACGTTATGGCGGATCATAACTCTAAGCAGTTGTTGTCTAAAGATTCTGGTATGTATGTACCACTATTCTATCAATAAGTTCCTCCTTTCTATGAAGGGAAAGACAGAGGCGTACTATACGCCCACATCACCAGTTAGTATATTTTGTGCCTCATAAGAAGTTATGAGTCTATTGCAGTTTTAAAAAATGAACACTGAGAGGTCGTTTCTACTTACTGTGGAAACTTTTATTAGGCCTTCATCTTGACTTAACGACTACTATAAGTCCCGCAAGTTGGTGTTGCGCTGGAACCTTGTCATAATGACAGCTAAGTGACGTCATCGTGACGTAGCGCGAGCGCAGGCTGGCCTCGCGAAGCTGCGTACGGTATTTTTTTTAGTAATGACGGCTCGACGGACATACGTCACCAAGATGGCCGCCGAACGCAATATCAACGTGCGGGGCTTATATGTTATTTACTGGATGCCGGATTACATAAAGAATATATACTAATGACACGTTGGAGGTCACAAATGAATTTAGGCAGACTTTTTGCACAATGACCAAGTTAGGCGTACCGCACCCTTTTGCCGATACAAACTTCCATCTCCAGTGCGTTTCCGTTCCCGCATCCCATGGGTACTTACTCCAGTTATAAAAATTGCCTATGTGTTATTTTAGACTATACTTAATCTATCCCTGTACCATTTTCCAGCCCAATCCATCCAGCCGTTAGAGCGTCATTGAGTAGCAAACATCTTCACAAATTTTCACATTTATAATATTAAGTAGAAAGTAGGATTATTAAGCATCTAGTAATAAAATAGCTTAGTCTTTCAAACTTAAAATTCTGACTTAAAAAATTAAATTTCCAGAATTCTACAAGCAGTTCCAACGTGCCGAGAAGCAATTCGCTCAATTCTTAGCCACGGGACAGCAGAGCGCTGCTAAGATCTCCAAGGAGTTCTATGAGGAATCATTACAAAAGATGGCTGAACACCTTTCGGAGACCACGGCCAATTTCGACATGTTCGCGATTGGAATTGCTATTGTACTGCTATACCTGGTATGTATGCGTTTTTACTTCCCGTTCGCTCTAAGTTTGCCGGTCGCTTCCCTTACTAGGCCTCTACACCAGCCTCTACGCCAGCGGCAAACTTATAGCGAACGGGCTATGTAAGTAATTTTGTGTTACTTGATAGATTTTTCGCTATGGCTTGTCTTCAGATGGGTGACCACTGACTATTTTATAAAGTCGCTATTTCGGAGCTTTTCCGTGCTTCAGACGGCAGGTTGGTCCCGTTGTTAATAACTGGCATTCGTTAAACCAAGTTGAAGGCTTGGAAGCTTGAATTTTTTTAAAGCACGTTTTTACATACTGCCAAAAAGAAAACAATTTTGAAAAAAAAATAAAAAGGAATAGTATGGCAAATGCTTTGTCATGACGATTTTTTGTAGATAACATCTCCAAATCCCATTGACAACACAAAACAAATACTACCCGTTCGCTCTAACTTTGCCGTTGGCGTAGAGGCGTATACCCGAATTGTTAATTACACGAAGTAAATTGACAGTAGTTAATGTCACTTCGTCATAGAAAATAAGCAACATTGTATGAAAAAGTGACATTAGTTGCTGTCAATTACTTCGTCTAATTAAAAATTCGACTTTAGTATGGAGCCGAGCGGCAAAGTTAGAGCGAACGAGCAGTACCTAAAAATTAAGACTACTCTAAAATCATCTCAAAATATCCGCACTTATTATTAGTGAACTTTTTAAAGCTTTTGAAAAAGTTTAAAACGTACAAAAAGAATGCGCCCAACGTGGGGCTCGAACCCACGACCCTGAGATTAAGAGTCTCATGCTCTACCGACTGAGCTAGCCGGGCTTGTTGGGACATCTCGTAATAGCTAACCTGTTGTTGAGACGTGATAGTAAAAGTTTAGTTTGTAAAAAAAACTTATCTGCAAGCTAATTCTGACCCGACTGCATGAATCAAAGGAGGGTATTATGGGTATCAGCCTTTGTTACTTTTATGGCGTTTTAAATACTAAAAGCTTGCGTCATTTAGTATGGTCCTTACGGCAATCGTCTTTTTCCTTGTCCATTTTTTTAGTTAAAATTATTACACCACTAAGATCGCAAACATGGCCCACGTGAGACCGTATTCTTAGCATTCCATGGATTCTCCGTGCGGGCGCCGGGTCCATAGCGTGGCACAGGGGGGAACACCCCGACGGCGTCTGGGACTTGCGACCCATTCGAGTAGGTTTAGGGTGGCCACCTTACTATGCGCATAAACGATCACCTTCCACCGTCAACAATGTTCCCCCCCCCCTGCCCAACCAGATTTGGTAAGATCCTATCTAAGCCGCTTTGGATACGCCTTTTAGTAAAGAGCTTACTGACGCTCTTGGCAATCCAAGGTCCTTAAATAAATTATACAGGGATTTAGCTGGAATTCCCCTTGCTTCTACTTCTACAGCATAGAGTTTAACCACATAGCTATTTTTGGTTAACTCATTGGTCAAGTCAAAGTATTTATTTGTCTTCATGGCGTGGTCCTTCGGTATGTTGGTCGGCTTAACTTTAGATTGTCCTCCCACGAGTTTGGGGTTCATATTTTTTTTACACAAAACTAATATTATTAGAAGCCTCCACACGAAGTTTTAACTTGCGGAGATTAATGGTTAACGAGAAAAAAAAAAATGAAAATCATAAAAATTTACCAAAATTGACACTTTTGACCACAGAATACCTACACTCTCAATGCTCTTGACATTCGGCTCGGCATTAAACGTTTCGTTTTACATATGGTTTACGCACTAAAATGTTTTCATTTAATAATGAAATAAATAGGTATATTCAGTGACTACGTAATATTTTATGCATATTTTATTATAATACATATATTTCGTTGACATAAATGAATGCTATTACTTAAATGTATTCTCACAATAATTTACCGACTATTGCCGCTATGTAAAACTAAACGTAAAACGCCGTCGACGCGCTGTCACTGTTACTGTCTGACAGTTATATTTTTTTTGTAATACTTATTTTATGGCCTTTAACTTCAGCCTTTCAGCCAAACTATTGTTGATTATCCAACTATTGTTGGTTAGGTTAGGTTGGAACTGTGACCATTGACGCGCGACGGCGAGCGAGCGAAGCGAGCGTGCCGCGGCAGCGGCCGCCGAGCGCCAGAGATGTCCTTTATAATATTATTATATCAATTTCAGACCAAGAAAATGCGAAAGTTAGGTTATAATATAAAAAAATCGTAACTCAAAAAGGGGGGGCGTCCGCAACTTTTCCTTCAAGGGGGGGTTCTACACACCCTCCCCCCTCCCCCCTCCCCCCTCCCCCCACCACCTCCCAGCCCTTAAATCGTGGGAGGACAATCCGAAGTCCTACCTGTTGGTCTCCCACGGCACCGTCAGCTCCACGAGCACCGCACGCCTGTGTATCCTCGAAAACAGGAATATGTCGGGTCTGGATGACGAGGCACATACATCCTTCGGGATTTTGTAGTGTTTTTCATACGTGTCTGAGAGTATAGTCCAATCGGCGGCAACCATCAAAATTGAGTATGGCTTTTGAGGTACTTTCTTTGAACAGCCTTCCTTTACAAACGCAATGTCATTTCTTTTGTTTGTGGTTAATCCCTTTTTCGCTCTCGCTACCGCCAAACTGACAGCCTCACGTATGATTTCCAATACCCTATCGTGTCGGCGTGAGTAATGACCCCGGTCTAGTAACGTCCTACAACCTACCAGCAGGTGCCTAGCAGTTCCAATCGCTTCTCCACATGCATTACATGTTTTATCTGTGGCTTTCCCCCACCTGACCAGATTACTTTGGTCGGGGAGGGTCAATTGAAACGCGTTGAGGTAGAACTTAAGCAAAGCCGGCGACCAGTCGTACAATAAGGTACGCCACTGCAAGGCCATGGGAATACAAAATTCGCCCAGAGTAAGCCATTCATTCTGCATCTCCACGTTCATCGCGTGCACCTTATAGGCATCGCTCTCATCCTGCTCCAGAAAAGATTTTGTAATGTCTTTATCTGTTTGTCTCCGGATACTACCCAACCCCGCTCGACTAGTCTGCGAACCCACCATGAATTTCTTGTGGAATTGGAGGCGTGACTCAAGTTCTGCTATATTTTTATCCTTTGGAAGAGTTTGAACGATTTTGTCTCTTGATTTTGCCAAGACGTGCATTTTAGTAACTCTTAGATGTTTATAGAGTTCCGACGGCTTCTTAAACGTCATTCCGTAGTTATTAGAGGCTCTGTATAATGCCGACGGGTCGGCCGATTGAGCTAGCCCTAGCCACGACTTCAACGTCTTCGTAACATTCGCATCCAATTTTCTGAGAAGGTTTTGGCTCATATCGTACACAAGAAACGGCCAGGTCAGACGTGATGTTAAATAGTTGTCGTATATCCATGCTTTCTTGACGTTACCTATTGGTTGTTGGTCTGCCTTTTTTATGTCAACAATGAAACTTTCAATTATGTCATCCAAAGCTGGAGTACAACCTCTGTTATCTATCTTTCTGCCAAGAAATTTGACAGGCACGGTTTCCGATATAATAGAAACTTTTTCCCCGCCTATAGCAAGCCCGGGGTCATATGACGTAAACTTAGTACCCCGCGTACCCAGACATAGACAGTGGCATTTGCTAGGTTTTGTCCTCATTCCATCTGTTCATGTACAGAATTCATCCACTTTACGCAGTAGGTCTTGGCACTGCTTTGGGCTGCGAGTCAGGATTGCGAGGTCGTCTGCAAACGCCAGGATGGACTCTGTATATTTACCATTTAATTTAAAGCGATATCCCCACTTCTTCTCATGAGTAATAATACGTTACGCGAAACGTCGGTAACGTGAAGTCCCGAATTCTATAAGTATGAGTGTTAAAAACCGCGATAGTTTAAAAATAATATTTAGTACTATATTGAAAACTATTGGTGATAAACAGCAACCCTGGAACAAACCTACTCTGTACTTTAAGGGTTGCGTATGTCCTTCTTTTGTATTGATTACAAATTTTAATTGGTTATAATAAGAAGCTATTATTTCACAGATTATTGACGGAAAGTTATACCATTTTAATGCAAACAACATAAGTTCATGTTGTACTGAGCCAAAGGCGTTTTCCAAATCTATCCAACAAACTGTTAATTGCCTTTCATTTAATCTGGCATCTTTTAGACTTTCCGCCAGCAGAGAATTATGTTCCAGACATTCTGAAATTCCGGGCAGAAACCCTTTCTGGTGATTTGGTCTAAAATACTTATTGCTGATCATAAAATCAGTCATTTTAACACGCCACAGTTAGAGCATCGCAGTTACCACACTACGAGTATATTTATACGAAAAACTGTTTGGCAAGGACTTGCCTCACAGTTCCAGCCTTAGAGCAAAACAAATCTATATTTAGTATTAATTTATTATTTTTTAAATTTATTGATGATGATAATGATTACCTACTCCCCCCTACCCTTCCTTAATAAATAGACTAGGTACTATTTACATTTAGCTCGCCAAATTGGCGCCAAATAGACAGCGATCGCGAGATATGTAATTGGGGGTCGCTCTCATAGCCCACAAGATTATTTCGAATCGAATAATATGGTTCCTGACCAATCCTGAGACTATCGCATACAAACCAACTCTTAATGCCGGTTTCCACCGTGAGCTGACCCGCGCCACAATAATATGGCGCGAGTCATTAATGGGCCCGCTCAGCTTGCTGTGGAAACCGACCCTTTAGCTGTACTCCGATTACATTTATTTATTTATTATTTCGCAGATAGCCACAGCACTCCTCTGCGTCACACTATACTCCTTACAACCGGAAAGTATGAGCAATATCATCAACAAACTCCATCGCCCACACCTCAACAGTTTCTACGGCTCAATCCTCGCTCTTATAATCATATTCTTCATAGCCAACGCCATACTAATCACAATGTGTTTCATAAGCGAAACTAAAAGTCAAATATGTACTTTTACTCCTGAAACTATAGTGCCTTTTACTCTGATAGCACTATTTCTTACTATTACATACTTTATAATACAAACAGGTATTGAACAGATCAAAGATTTGAGTTCACTAAACGAACTTAACGCGATAGACTATCTTCTCATTGGCGGTACAATATTCCATAGTTTCTCATTCTTTGGTACTAGTTTTATAGAGGAAGAACATATGACGTGGTATTTTTTGTGGAATACACTGATGTTTTTCGTGTTAGTAAGGACTATGGTTATAGTGGCGATGTACTTGACTAAAAAGTGGAGTGGGGCGACTGAGGTGCAGGATAAACCGGACTTGGAGCGGAGGATGACTACTGTGGGGATTGGGATTGTGCCTAAGTGGGTGTTGCTCATCGCTTTACATAGGTGAGTCATGGAATTGAATCTGTGTAGTCTTTTAGCGGCACTTTGCTCTCCTTCAGTCTGTCTCTCATAGGCTGTATCTCAGGAACTGTGTTAGCTAGAGAGAGAGTTTATTAAATTGGCGATAGCAAGTTCTATAACCTATTGTATGTATTCGTAGATCTGGAGAAGGCCTATGACAAAGTGGTGAGGAATGAACTATGGTCAACATTGTCTTTGTACGGGGTGAGCAGCAGCTTGATACGAGCACTGAAATCTCTTTATGAGGGCTCAAGTGCTTGTGTCAGGATCAACGGAGCTTGCACGGACTTCTTTAATATAGAAAGGGGTGTGAGACAGGGTTGTGTAGCGTCACCGTGGCTGTTTAACCTGTACATGGACAGTTGTTTGAAAGAATTGCAAGAGAGTGCGTGTGGTATAAAACTGAACGAGCTGACCATCAAATGCCTCCTATATGCTGACGATCAGGTGATCTTAGCTGCATCGGCGGAGGAGTTGCAGTTGATGGTTAATATTATGCATGAGGCGCTGAAAGGTAGAGGAATGAAAGTGAATGTAAGTAAGACTAAAGTAATGGTTTTTGAAAGAGAGGAATGTATGACGAATTGCCCTATTATTATCGAAGGGCAAAGAGTGGAACAGGTAAAAGAATTTGTATACCTGGGTTCAAAATTTACGAGGGATGGAAAGTGTGACCAGGATATTGAGAGAAGAGTTTTGGCAGGAAATCAACTGAATGGGGCGATGCATACCTTTATGAGCAGTCAAAACGTGTCTAAGAAGGCGAGAGTGGCTGTGCATAGGGGTGTGCTTATCCCCACACTTATGTATGGTAGTGAAAGTTGGGTGTGGCAGAAGAAGCATGAAAGTAAAATTAATGCAGTGGAAATGAGAAGTCTGCGAAGTATAGCTGGAGTGAAATTGGTGGACAAAGAAAGGAATAGCGTGATTAGAAAACAATGTGGTATAACTGAAGATGTAGTGACAAAGATAGAAAAAGGGATGCTTAGATGGTTTGGACATGTTGAGAGGATGGATGAAAATAGACTGACTAAACAGATCTATAAGGCGATAATGAATGGGCAAGCTGGTAGGGGTCATCCTCGGCGTACGCATGGTAACCAAATTGATGACCTGCTGGAAAAAGGCCAGGTCAAGAGTACCCTTAACCGGCGAGCGTGTATGAAAGCACTTATGAAAGTAGAAGAAGCGAAAGTGGTATGCCAGGATCGTAGCAAGTGGAAAGCCATAGTCTCTGCCTACCCCGATGGGAAACAGGCGTGATGATATGTATGTATGTATGTAAGTTCTATAACATACGTATGCTTTTAATGTGAAATGTTGTTAATAATATTCCATAACCATCGAACTATAAAAATACAGTGATTTTAGATTTCTTAGAGAATACGACGAGTGTCCCGAACACAAACGACTTCCCTTGAGTCTGAACTAGTCGAGCTATCTTGAAATATACACATGACTCTATTATTTAGAATGAGAATATCATTTACAAAATTACAATTTACTTTTCGAATTGAGACTAGTTTTTTTTGTATCTCTAAGCTGAGTATACTATTCACTATTCAAGTCACGTTAAACGATTTCAGGTATCTTCGAACAATGAACCAAACAGGCGACAGATGGTTGTTCCTACCTGACACGGCGGACTGGCTGAACGCGCCTGAAAACGCGTTCTACTTACAACTACATCTAGTTATAGGTAGGTTTTTTTTATTTTATTTATTTAATATTATAAGACCTTAAACAACAATTTAATATACTGGGTGGCGCAAAAGTAATGGCACTATAGAAATAACTTTTTTTTTTTTTAAAATAACGTCTCCTGTCATTCTGATATTGATAATTTTGTAAAAAAAACAAATGTAAAATTCATTAAAAATAAACATGGATCGTTTTACTCCGCAAGAACGTGAAATAATCGTGTCAATGTTTTTACGGAATAATTCATCAGTGATAAAAACACAACGTGAATTTCGTCGACGATTTCCCCACCGTCCGGCACCGATTGGTCGCACAATTCGACGCTTTGCCACACGCCTCGAAGCAACTGGCTCAACATTGGATAGACCTAAGTCTGGCAGACCAAGAACAGGCTGTTCAGCCGAAAACATCGATGCTGTGCGTGAAGATGTGGAAGAGTGTCCGGAAACATCAACGAGGCGACGTGCCACGCAATTGGGCATTTCCAGACGAACTCTGCAGCGTATTTTAATCAAAGACTTGAAGATGTTTCCGTAAAAAACTCAGATGACTCATCAGCTGCTGTCTACTGACCACCGAGCTCGTCTAGAGTACAGCCAGCGCGTCATAAACCTCAACCTTGAAGAGGATGATTTTTTTTTTCAAAATTGGTGCCGAAGTGACGAAGCGCATTTCCATCTCTCAGGGCATGTCAATAAGCAGAATACACGCTTCTGGGGCACTGAAAATCCGCGCATTATTCAAGAACACCTTTGCACCCACTAAAAGTTACTGTATGGTGTGGCGTCTGTGCTGAAAAAGTGATCGGACCATATTATTTCGAAGACGCGGCAGGCAATGCGATAACTGTCACTGGCGAACGCTATCGAACCATGTTACGTGAGTTCTTGATACCCAGTTTGGATGAAGCCCCAGGGCTGGAGCATATCTGGTTTCAACAAGACAGTGCCACGGCACACACAGCGCGCGACACTATGGACTTATTGAGGGACGCTTTTCCAGACCGTGTTATCTCTCGTTTTGGCGATTTTCCTTGGCCTGCAAGATCACCCGATCTGACCTGTCCAGATTTCTTTCTTTGGGGTTATTTGAAATCTCTGGTGTATGTGAACAAGCCACAGACTCTTGCAGCCCTAAAAGGAAAAATTCATCAAGAAATACGAAACATATCGCAGGAAGTGTTGCGGAAAGTTATGGAGAATGTCATAAATAGGGCTCGACTTTGCATCAACTCTAGAGGTCACCATTTAAGAGACATCATTTTCAAATCCTCATGCGACGAAATTTTATGGCACAAATATACATATATAAAAATTAATTCTCGTTTTCTAATTTAGAAAAAAAGTTGTCGGTGAACCAAATAGGGTCATTACTTTTGCGCCACCCAGTATAAATAGCACTAAAAATCACAAAGCTTTAATGAATGCTATCATTTATCTAACAGTGCAATAATGTTACAATTTAAAATACTTAATTACTAAATACAAAACCAGTTAAAAAAAAGTTATATACTTAACAACATCCAAATTAAAATCATGCAGGGTAATGATGATGATCATAATAATGTTTACAACAATTTGGAGAAAATAGTAGTTTTCGTTACAAGTGTGGGATTTCTGTTATTACAACGAGTTCCGAGAGGTGTTCTGTTGACCCGAGCCGAAGGCGAGGGTTGACAGTCGGAACGAGTTTAAATAACAGTCCCACACGTTGTATTGAACAACTATTTTTAATACAGTTGCGAAAAAATTAAGCAATTTAATAAAATAATAAAAACACAATAAACCTGAATATCCAAAATGGCGCCAACCGTAGTAGTAGTTTTCGATACAAGTGTGGGATTTCTGTTATTACAACGAGTTACGACAGGTGTTGACCCGAGCCGAAGGCGAGGGTAGACAGTCGGAACGAGTTTAAATAACAGTCCCACACGTTGTATTGAACTACTATTTTTAATACAGGTGCGAAAAAATTAAGCAATTTTATAAAATAATAAAAACACAATAAACCTGAATATCCAAAATGGCGCCAACCGTAAAAGAATATATACCTTCCTAAGCAGAGACTATGGCAGTGCACTTCATACAGCCAACTTTTTTTATAACTATAAATTTAATTTGGCCGATACTTATATTAATTTATGCTTAAATTTTAATTAAAATTACTTTTAATCTGATATTGAAACAAGTTAGTATCTTTTTTTAGAAATATTTGCATGAATTACAGACATTATTTTGACAGTTGGGAAAGAAAACGCACGAGTGCGGGAATGGTAAAGAAAATAATAGCCCACATCCCGAACGCTTACGTCCCTGTAATACGCCACTTTTTGAGCAACTGTATTAAAATAGTAGTTTATGACACTGTTGCATAATAAGGGTTCTTATAACACGAGTGTGTTTTAAAAAACGAGCCGTAGGCGAGTTTTTTTTAGGGTCACACGAGTGTTATAAGACCAAGTTATGTACAGTGTCATACACTAATTTAACTACTCTCATACTATAATACCTGATTTCATTTTGTGATATATAGTTGCTCCTTGATTTCGCCGGTAACAGGTTCATGGTCATGTTTGACGCAGTTTCAAATTTCTTACAATTAGCACCATCACCGATCAGTACAATTACCACCATCCTCGCTTTAAGACATGGTTTTACACAAAAACTAATTTATTTTACAAACAAAACCAAACTTTGTTTAATTTAAATGTAAAATGTTGGCGCCAAGGCGCAAACATCGATTGCGCATGCGTGTTTCTTTTTTTTTTTCTTTTAGGATGCGAGGCACAATTTTTTTTATCTACTCTGATACTATAATACAAAGATTATAAAATTGAAATCAATACTATTATGACAAACATTACGCACAGGCCAAAAAAAAAGTTTTATTACGATATAGGTCTTGTATGGACACCTATATCATAATAAAACTTTTTAATCATTACGATACACCATAAACAATCTCCAGCTGGAAAAGAAGTTTGAACCTCTACTTTAAAAAAAAATTGTGTCTCCAGAGCTATGACCAAGCCCCTCCAGAGTAGCGAAAAATCCTAAATCTATGGTTTCCGCAGCCTAAAAAAAAAAGAAACACGCATGCGCAATCGATGTTTGCGCCTTGGCGCCAACATTTTACATTTAAATTAAACAAAGTTTGGTTTTGTTTGTAAAATAAATTAGTTTTTGTGTAAAAATGTGTCTTAAAGCGAGGATGGTGGTAATTGTACACCACCAGACATTCTGGAAACTGCGTCAAACATGACCATGAACCTGTTACCGGCGAAATCAAGGAGCAACTATATATCACAACAAAATGAAATCAGGTATTATAGTATGAGAGTAGATAAAGTAGTGTATGACACTGTACATAACTTGGTCTTATAACACTCGTGTGATACTTTAAAAAACTCGCCTACGGCTCGTTTTTTTAAAACACACTCGTGTTATAAGAACCCTTATTATGCAACAGTGTCATAAACTACTATTATCTACTCTGATACTATAATACAAAGATTATAAAATTGAAATCAATACTATTATGACAAACATTACGCACAGGCCAAAAAAAAAGTTTTATTACGATACAGGTCTTGTATGGACACCTATATCATAATAAAACTTTTTAATCATTACGATACACCATAAACAATCTCCAGCTGAAAAAGAAGTTTGAACCTCTACTTTAAAAAAAAATCGTGTCTCCAGAGTAGCGAAAAATCCTAAATCTATGGTCTCCGCAGCCTAAAAAAAAAAAGAAACACGCATGCGCAATCGATGTTTGCGCCTTGGCGCCAACATTTTACATTTAAATTAAACAAAGTTTGGTTTAGTTTGTAAAATAAATTAGTTTTTGTGTAAAAACATGTCTTAAAGCGAGGATGGTGGTAATTGTACACCACCAGACATTCTGGAAACTGCGTCAAACGTGACCATGAACCTGTTACCGGCGAAATCAAGGAGCAACTATATATCACAACAAAATGAAATCAGGTATTATAGTATGAGAGTAGATAAAGTAGTGTATGACACTGTACATAACTTGGTCTTATAACACTCGTGTGATACTATAAAAAAACTCGCCTACGGCTCGTTTTTTTAAAACACACTCGTGTTATAAGAACCCTTATTATGCAACAGTGTCATAAACTACTATTAAAGATGAGGTTCAAACTTCTTTTCCCAGCTGGAGGTTGTCTATGGTGTATCGTAATGATTAAAAAGTTATATTAAGATACAGGTGTCCATACAAGACCTGTATCGTAATAAAACTTTTCTTTTGGTCTGTGCGTAATGTTTGTCATAATAGTATTGATTTCAATTTTATAATCTTTGTATTATAGTATCAGAGTAGATAAAAGAATATATACCTTTATAAGCAGAGACTATGGCAGTGCACTTCATACAGCCAACTTTTTTTTATATTTATAAATTTAATTTGGCCGATACTTATATTAAGTTATGCTTAAATTTTAATTAAAATTACTTTTAATCTGATATTGAAACAAGTTAGTATCTTTTTTTGAAATATTTGCATGAATCACAGACATTATTTTAACAGTTGGGAAAGAAAACGCACGAGTGCGGGAATGGTAAAGAAAAAAGCACGAGTGTGTAATAGCCCACATCCCGAACGCTAATCGTCCCTGTAATACGCCACTTTTTGAGCAACTTTATTAAAAAGTATTGTTTAAGTTTCCGTTGATAGTTTTGTTTTGTAATACCATTACGAAACTCTGAGCGTAAATCATTTAAAAGTCTAGGGACAATATAGTATAAAAATGGACGCACTGCTAGTGAAATAAATTGCAGAAAGATATTCACGCGTGAGCCTCATCTAAACTATTTGAAATTTCGATACGCCGACACCCCATCTCTAGTCCTCTAGTTTACGAGATTTAATACGTATGACATATTTCTTTTCAGGCTCCATAGGTGCTCTTGTAGCATGTCTATACAATCTACGGTATATGAACAACATACTACACCTACACACAGGATTTACAATCGCAGCCACCGCTTGTGTATTCTGCTACCGAATCGCCACAAACGCATTAGATACCCCATTCGAAGACATTAAAACCTGGGACCCAGTCAATATAGTTAACATATTTTGGAGTATACTACTTATACAGTTTATATTCGAAATCCTATCTTATATAGGAGCGTTAAAAAACTGTGGTTTCAAACCGTTAGAGAATCAGACACCAGCTTCTAATAAATTTGTTTATAACAAACCAAAAGCGAAGACTGAGGATTATTTCTATGACCCGATTATGGAAGAACCGTGGAATGTCGATGAAGTGAAATTGAACTTAGTCCGGTCAGCTTCACACCTAATGTTGAATAATATGATGTTGATCGTTATATTGCTGATGAGACCTCATAATGTGGTTATGGTGCCGAGTATTTTTGTGACGTGTGCGCTCACCTCTAAGTGTATGGACCATAAGTTGCTGGACTCGAGATCCGGTAAGAGGACTGAAGTTGTGGATATTATAAGTCGGACTGTAGTGCATATGTGGATTGGCATGCTGTTCTTTTTTTACCAGGTAAGCTTTAGTAATTTAGTATATTTTGTTCTTTTTTTAAGTCACTGGTATTTTCTAGATACTCATTCGAGGTTCAAAAGGTCAAAACATATCATTCTCATTTTCTTTTTTATACTTAGCTCGCCAAAATGACACCGCCCGCTTAATGTAAATTCATGTTTAAGTACTGAATTGGGAATGTGAGGGAAAGATGTAGTGTGCCTTCACGAAGAGCGTTACCTGTGCTCGGGCCCTCCCCGTAAGTAGCGGCGAAAGCGGAAACGCGAAACCAATCACTACCGAGAAATGAGTCCCGACAGGGCTAGGGCGTCCCCCCGAGGCGACGCATACCGGTGTGCCCCCGTCGGTATGACTGCATGCGCACGCGGCGAAGGGGGCCGCCACCCTTCACGCAGCGCCAACTCTGGCGGGATGCGAGGAGCCGAGTGCCGGATAGGCACGTGGAATGTGCGTGGTGGTATGGAAGGTAAGATGAATGAATTGATAGATGTAATGAAAGAGCGATGCCTGGATGTATTGTGTGTCACAGAGACTAAGCGGAAGGGGAGCGCCATCGACGATCTTCCTGGCGTAATCATTGCTTTGTGGTCCGGAGTGGACCAAGAGGATCATGCCAGTAAGGGAGTGGGTGTCTTGCTCTCCTCCCGTTTGGCTTCTGGAGTGAAAGATTATGGATTGGCAGGCCCAAGACTCCTGTGGGTACGTATAAAACTGGGGACCACGAGAGTTTTTTTGGTCGCAGCCTATGCTCCCGTCAGCTCGGCTAATCCCCAAGTGCTCGCGGAGTTCTGGGATTCCGTTAGAGACGTCCTCGATTTGGCTGACGGGAATGAAAAGTTGATCATGTGTGGTGATTTGAATGGATGGGTGGGGACCAAGCGAGATGGCTTCGATGCTGTCTTTGGTCCGTATGGAGATAAGAGAGCGAATGATGCTGGTAAGTCAATCTTAGACGTATGCTTGGAACGAGACCTCCTTGTGGCGAACAGTTTATTCCGTCACAAAGATATCCACACGTATACTTGGAGACGGAAGGAAGAAAAAAGTGTAATTGATTTGATTTTGATAGACAGTCGTCTCCGAGAGGCTATAAGGGATACAAGAGCCTATAGAGGCCCCACTCTTGAAACTGATCACCTGGTGGTAAGCCGGTTTGTTGGTATTTTCAAGAAGTGGAGGCA
This sequence comes from Miltochrista miniata, assembly GCA_933228765.1. NCBI lineage: Eukaryota > Metazoa > Arthropoda > Insecta > Lepidoptera > Erebidae > Miltochrista > Miltochrista miniata. The sequence continues at coordinate 11,844,391 of OW121765.1, forward strand.
CTGGCGAATGCGTGTCCCTTTCGGAGACTATGAAAGGATAAAGAGTGAAGAACTGGAAGATGAAAGCGTAAGGAATATGTATGTAGGCTTAGTCAGTGGAAGGCTTGCAAACGCGAGCCTTTCCGACTTAGATGTGGATGAATGCTGGAATATTATGAAAGAAAGTATAGTGGATAGAGCTAAAGAAGCATGTGGGAGTGCAAAGAGACATGAACATTCGAAAGGTGATGCCTGGTGGGATGCAGAAGTTCAATCCTGCGTAGCAAGAAAGAAGAAAGCGTGGTTGGATTATGTCTTATCTTTGTAACTGAATGACAGTATGAAAGACACGAAGAAAGAAATTTACCGCCTCTGCAAGAATGAAGCCAAAGCTTTAGTGAAAGAGAAGCGTGAAAGAATAAATATGATTGCGGAAGCGAAGCTGACGAGGAACTTCGAGACGAATACCAAACTCTTTTGGAGGGAGGTCAAGAAGTCTCGGAGCTGTTTGTCAGTTTCCAGAATGGATAGGATAAAGAGTAAAGCTGGGGACATTCTTGCGGACCCATTAGAGGTGTTAGAGCGGTGGAATGAGTACTTTGGAGAAATGTATGAATATCTCCCGGATGCGGGCACTGCGAGGGAGTCGATGACTGATCTTGCGGTGCAAGCATCAAGCGGAGATATTACTTTGGAAGAGATTGAATGGTCGATACGAAGCTTGAAAAATGGAAAGTCTGCGGGAATTGATAGGATATCTGCTGAAATGATCAAATTAGGTGGTCCTTGCGTCCGGGACGCCTTCTGGTCATTGAGCAATCTATGCTGGAAGACTGGAAGGGTCCCAATGGACTGGAGGCGTGCTATCATCGTGCCCTTGTATAAAGGCAAGGGCTCACGTATGGAGTGCGCCGACTATACTGATCAAACTGATGGCCCTATGCCATCAGTTTGATCAGTATGGCAGCTAAAGTGTATGGCAAAATTATTGAAAGGAGAATGAGGGTGGAATCTGACGGATTACTGTGGCAGGCGCAGGGTGGTTTCCGAAATTGAAGGGGATGTATGGACCAAGTGTTCTCGCTCCGCAACATTGTGGAGAAGCAGCTGGCTGTAGGCCGGAAGGTTTTCTGCGGTTTTGTGGACATGGAGAAAGCATTTGACAGAGTTGTACGGAAGGATCTCTGGGATATATTGCCAGGATACGGGATTGATGGTGCGCTGCTTCGTGCTGTGCAGTCTACATATGTGGGATGTACGGCATGTGTGCGGCAGCCTGTCTCCTTGGTTTGACGTCAACATTGGCGTCAGACAGGGCTGCGTGCTGTCGGCTCTGCTGTTTGTCCTGTACCTGGACGATTGTCTTAAGAGAGTAAGATCGATGAATGTTGGATTGCGAATGGGTGACTTACTTGTGAACTGTTTGCTGTATGCAGATGATGCCGTGCTCATAGCCGAATCGCCATCAGAACTACAGTCACTAGTCACAACGATGAAAGATGATTTACCATCACTTTCGTTTTAGTCGCGTTCAAATGTAAGCCTCTCATTAGACAATGAGAGGCTTACATTTGAAGGCGACTAAAACGAAAGTGATGGTATTCGAAAGAGACGAGGACAGAACGAACGCCAGGATAACTGTAAATGATGTAGTGCTGGAACAGGTGGATGAGTTTGTATATCTTGGATGTGCATTTAGCAGGGATGGACGGACGGTACACCGCTGATGTAGAAAAGAGGGTAACTGCGGGCAATAGTGTGAATGGAGCGTTAGGCAAACTTTTAGGTACCAAGGGCTTAAGTCAAAAGGCCCAGCTCGCAGTACACAATGCGGCGCTGATACCTCCGCTGACGTATGGAAGCGAGAGTTGGGTATGGCAGGAAACGCATGAAAGTAGAATAAACGCGGTCGAGATGCGCGCGCTACGCAAAATCTGCGGAGTAACGCTCGCAGATCGCGTTCGGAATGAAGATGTATTGTACGGGAATATCCCATAAAAAGAATGTTTTGATGTAAGAATAACTGTATTTAATAGAAATAATGAACAATCTGTCCTAAATCTAACTATGTCTATATAATGATGGAAATGCGAGAACGTGTAGTGTACTTGAAAACTATTCACGAACTGAATTAACAATTAAAGTAATTTCTTCAATAATCGAGTCAGCAATACTGCTGACTCGGCATGTACGGGCTTGCCCGTACATATTCCCGGGCGGGAAAAGTGGGGTTAGTAGTAGTAATGAGGTGCTACAAGTTGATGAACAATGTTGCGTTAGTACGATCAAATACAACTACTGAATATAAACCAAAACTTTATATCTAGGGAGTGTCCATTTTCACTGTATTTCCGCGTATTCACTGGGAATTTTAAAATCGGATTTAAACACTACGGGGTACGACCCCGTTTCTTTAAAAGACACCCGCGCACTCGTTTTGGGCACTTCACTGACACTTTCACTATGAGTTTGAGGTATCTCCTCCGGAACCGCAGGGCGCGAGGGCTGAGGTTGCTCACTGCCTCGTCTGGGGCAGCAGTTGCAACGTCTGTATGCCCATGCAGCAGCAGCTAAGCCTATTAGTGCGAAGAGCACATATATCGCTACATAATGGTGTACGTCATGGTAAGAAACACTGTCCGTTAATAAAGGCTCGGTTTGTTTCATAATACCTAGGCTCCTTTCAATTTCTTGGAGTTGAGTAGTATGATTAATAATAAGCTCAGATATTTCCTCGGGGTTATTCGGCATGCCAGGGAGGGAAATATTCATGATGCTATTTAATGGTGAGACTTCTGGCCCACGAATAGAAGGGCTCACGTTCAACCTACTGAGGGCTTCTAACCGGTGAGCATAGATGATCGAATCTTCAAATCGTATGGTGCATCCTGAGTCGACACTTATAAATCCAGTGTTTGTCAAAGAAACCCGAGTGATTTCGTTGTTACATTCAAGTCTAACTTGACACTGGTTGCAACAAAGGAAGAAGTAAGTGTTAATTTTATTCAACTCCAGCCATTGGTGCTTACATGACTTGGTTTGGCTTATACATTCCCTTGTTTCCGTGAAGGTTTCGCAAAAGCTGTGATCGTCCTTGATCAAATGAATGGGTCCGGGGACGTGGCACAAACTCAAGTAGGGACCCTTGTGGAAACAAGACTTTAACTCTTCTTGTGTCACAGTTATAAACATGTCATGATGGAGATTAACCGCCACGTATTCTGCAACTGGAATAGCTTCCATATAATTGCCGTTGCCTAATAGTCTTGGGATTGGAATAACTCTCAATACCTCGAACAAATCCTCGCATAGCAAGGGAATCCTAATCTCAAAGAGAATATATCTGGCCGTGACACTGGCCCGGGCTTGTAATAGATTATATATCTCCGCTAAACTGTCGGATTTCTTGATAGGTAATGACAAATCCTTCGGTAATTCGTCAGCTATTATACCCAGCTCATGCCTCAATTGATTGGGAGAGAGCAGATGAAAATCAAACTTTCCGTTGTAAATATTGGTAACAGCATCGAGTAATGTCTGTTGAATGTTCTTCAAACTGTACAAAAGGCTGTTGGCTATCATGGCTGTTGTTAAAAAATCGCTGACAACAAACTCGATTTCGAATTCAGATTGAAGCTGAGTTATTGAGTTCTGCACTATATTGAGTTTCTGGTGGATGAACTTGCTTTGTTTGTTAACGACGAGCTCAGTGCGCTTTAACAGGTTAAACTCTGCTTCGACCACAGAGGTTTGGTTTTTCCAAAGGGCAGCTAAGTGGTTTTGGTTTTCTCTGATGAGGTGAATATCCTTTTCATATTTCTGAGCGAACTCATCGTCCAAAACGCCAAATAAACTATGGGCTACATACCCTATTCCGTTTATTAATCCTCGGCGACGACGTAACATATGATTCTTATTGTTATGATTCATAAGTATGTCATTATAGTACTGCAGTTCATTTACCTCGTGACGTATCTGCCACAGGACACCCTCACAGTGCGAATGAGCCGCAACGCTATCGCATAGGTGTTCCAGGTATTTAACGTAATTTAACAGCGCTTTATTGCCGTCTTGATATGGGCTTGTTTCGTAGTACACTACTAAGCGCCAATCATCTCGTATTAATTGCATATCCTTAATGCGATCGAAATAGAGGCTATTATTTCCATTTACTGGGCTAACATTATATGAACAGTTTACGTCTGAAACAGATGTAAACAAAAGCAATAACAAATATACTATCATTGTGCTGAGATTGAACATACAATTAATTTTAGCTGACTGTTTCGGAGAGCGGGCTACCGTCTCATTTTCAGAATCTTCTTCCGTATTTGTTTTACCTTCATGAACCGGTAAAACGGACAATTTCACAACAGGTCGTTGCATACAACCGTTCTTGGTTTTTAACGTGACAACTCGCACGTAGCCATCAGCTCCGGGGTGCAACTGTACGACTCTACCCATGGCCCATTTCCCGGGCGGAAGGTTGTCATCCTTGATTATGACAAGATCGTTTAGTTTTATATTCGGCTGTGGCTTTTTCCACTTGCTTCTTATGTTAAGCTGTGTTAAATATTCTTCGCGCCAACGTCGCCATATATCGTTGTATAGTTTCTGAGTAAGATGCCACCTTGTTCGTAGATCTTGCTCCGTATCGTATAAAGTTAACATAGGACCACTGGACAGAAAATGGGATGGAGTAAGATAATTTAAGTCCTCCGGATCTTCGGTGAGAGGACAAAGTGGGCGCGAGTTCATGCATCCTTCTAAACAACTGAGAAGCGTGGCGTATTCCTCAAATGTGAGATTTTGCTCTCCTACTACCCTTTTCAGGTGCCATTTCAGGCTTTTTACGCCGGCTGATTCCCACAAACCACCTGCTGATGGGAAAGACGGTGCATTAAAGTGCCACTCTATATTCATGCTTGATAACTCCATCATAAGATCTTGGTTAAATACCTTGCTTAATTCTGCTAAATGCTGCCTCAGCACTTTGTCGGCTCCTATGAAATTTTTACCTTGATCACTATAAAGATGTCCGGGTAATCCCCTTCTAGCTATCATTCTGCGCAATGCCGCCAAAAAAGCAGACGTTGTCAGATCAGAGACGAGTTCGAGATGTACCGCCTTAGTGACCATGCATATAAATACGGCCACGTAACCCTTTGTGACCTTGGTGCCACGGCCCTTACTGGCCTTGAGGTTAACGTGTCCTGTGTAATCAACTCCACAGTGGTGGAATGGCCGAGATGGGTTCGTCCGAGCTGATGGTAAGTCACCCATTATCTGATGTAGCAGTTGGGGATCGCGTCTCTTACATGTAACGCACTGCCGTAGCCGTTGTTTCGTAGCATTATTTCCTCCAATAAGCCAGTACTTACGACGAATATAGGCTGAGGTTAGGCGAGCTCCCCCATGATAGGTAAACTCATGAGCTTGGTCAATAATGAGGTTTGCTAATCTTGATGTACTCAGCAGTATGACAGGGTGCTTCATTTCAGGATCTATAGATGCATGTCGAAGTCGGCCACCTACCCGAAGGAGGCCACTTTCATCTAACCATGGATTCAAATTAAGCAACTTGCTTTTACTGCTGATTTGTTTACCTTGTCGTAAACAACTGATTTCATCACCAAATTCTTCTTCTTGAATACATTTTATTATTAAATTGCGGGATTCATTGATGTCTTCTTTACTTAAATGATTTTGTTTTTTATTTAATTTACAAAACCTCAACACCCAGGCTAATACTCTAACCACCTTACTGAATGAGCTATTTTTTTCTAATAATTGTTTTACTATTTCATTTCCCTTTAGTAGCAAAACATGAACTTGTTTTATCTGCTTGACCTCTTCATTTGTGGTATAATTTTTCTGTTTTTCTGCCTCCGGTACGTATAAGGGTAACCAAGCCGGTCCTTCCCACCACAGAGAGTGGTCTTTAAGCTGCGAAGCTGTAATGCCGCGACTAGCACAATCCGCTGGGTTTTCCTTTGAGGCTACGTATCTCCAACATTGAGGCGGCATGACTGACGTAATCATTTTGACCCTGTTTGCAACGAATGGCTTCCATTTATCTGCTTCTCCATGGAGCCATCCCAACGCCACCATAGAGTCCGTCCAACCGTAGACAGTTACGTCATAATTTTTAAGGCATTCTTTGACCTTTGACATTAACTTAGAGAGTAAAAGAGCCCCGCATAACTCTAAGCGGGGCAGTGAACATTTTTTACTGATTGGGATAACTTTTGTTTTACCCGCTACAAGTACGACCGAAGTATGATCGGTTCGTCTTATTTTGCAGTACACAACGCCACCATAAGCTTTAGTACTTGCGTCGCAAAACCCATGTAATTCAACTTGATCTTGATTTCGGGTTTGCAGCCATCTTGATACTCTGATCTGACTGAGAGAATCGATATCTTGCTTTACCTTATTCCACTCAGTCAATATATCTTGTGGTACAGATTCATCCCATTGTATTTTCGATCTCCATACATCTTGAAATATTAATTTAAGTTTAGTGGAGAGTGGTGAGAGCCAGCCTAAAGGATCGAAAAGTCTCGATACCTCTGAGAGCAGGGACCTTTTCGTAGGCCGGGTATTGTTTGAAAATTCTACATGAAAAATAAATTGATCTTCTTGTGGATTCCACCCGAGACCCAACGCTTTAGTAGACTCTACTTGTTTGAAGTCGAAGGTCTCCTGATCTTGAACACAGGAGTGGACGTTCTGGAGTAACTCGGGTACATTTGACTTCCACTTTGTTAAATTAAATCCGCCTGATTTCAGTAAAGCTATCATGTCGGACTGTAACTTCTTTGCTGACGGAATGGTATGACCTCCATGGACAAGGTCATCCATATAAAATGACTCCTCAAGTACACGAGGGGCCAAACTGTCTGTGTAACGGCCTTTCTCGTCGCGAGCGAGACGCTTGAGGGTCATCATCGCGAGGAACGGAGCCGCCTTGGTCCCGTAGCTTATAGTGGAGAGATGATACTCCTTTAATCTCTTCTTCTCATTATCTCTCCAAACGATCATCTGCAGGTCTTGGTCTTCTGGATGGATCCAAATTTGGCGAAACATTTTTTCTATATCCGCTGTAAACGCGTACTGATATTGTCGCCATTTGGTAATAAGACCCTGCAAGTCCTGCTGTAAATTGGGTCCCCGATGCATGACGTCATTCAAACTCAGACCCGATGACGTGCGTTGGGAACCATTAAAAACTACGCGCAGTTTATTTGAAGTGGACACACAGTGGTGCGGCAAATAGCACTGGAGTTTGTTATTGTAATTTGAGGCAGGTGTCATGTGTCCGAGCGATAAATATTCATGGATAAAATCAACGTATTTCTGAGCAAGACTAGGATTTTTCTTTAACTTTTGCTCTAATCTGTAAAATTGAGCGGTTGCTTTGGGTTTGGACAAGCCTAATTTTTCCTTATAATTTGATTTAAGCGGCAATCTGACCTCGTAGCGTCCGTCCTTCAATCGCCTAGTGGTTTTCTCGTAGTACGCAATACACTCTTTATCCTCTGACGACAGATCAGATTGCTCCGAAATATCCTCGATCTCCCAAAACCTCTGAATTTCATCCATATTATGTAGTACTACGTTGCATTGGAAGGACTTAACGTTACCACTTAATATCCACCCGAGACGCGTCTGTTGAGCGGTCGGGATCGCAGTGCTGTCTTTGCAAATTCCATCCATCAATAGTACAGAATATATGTCTGCACCTAACAACATATCTACTGGACGGCTCATATAAAATTGTGGGTCAGCTAAATTAATATTTTCTAAATATGACCAATTCGGTTTCGAGAAAGAATTAGTAGGTAAATTTTTAATTAATTTCTTCATAATAATTACATCCGTATTAAATGTAAAATCACATACAAGTGATGCACATTGTATCGTAATTATTCCTTTGCTGCTACTCTCCTTATCTCCTACCCCGGAAATTACACCCAAGCATTTCTTTCTTGGTATCCTTAAAAATTGAGTCGCGTGCTCCGTGATCAAGGAAGTTTGTGAACCCTGATCTAATAGAGCGCGCAAAATTTGATATGAACCATCGCTTGATTGAACCTTGATTAGCGCGGTTGGCAACAAAACCTCTGAGCAGTAGTCGTCCGGTAGCGACACGTGTGAGCTACTTCGGACAGTTTTGCTTGCGTTGGCCATTCCGCTGTCCTCGCCGTTGTTGCTATCTTGTGTTTTTGTACGTGAATTAGACGATTGCGTAAACGCTTCATGCAACAGGCGATTATGATCGTTATTGCACTCACGACATAGTTTATCCGATAAACATGGCTTGTCTTGATGATTATTCAGGCAATTTGTGCATAAACTGAGTTTATTGACCGTTTTCAATCGATCAAACGATGACATTTCAAAAAATTTGGGGTAGAAATAAATTTTATGCTTATGATCGTTGCACAACGCGCAACTGTATTTAGCTGACAAAGAAACATCGTTTGTTTTGACTTTGTTCGATTTCGCCACACTTTTGCTGCTTGCAAATGACGATTTATTATAATTATTATGTTTTTGCGGCGTAGCATTACCGTTCTGATATTTTATTGATGCTTGAGTTTTTGCAATATTTAGAGTATCTTGTTTCCTACGCGATGACTCTAGAGCTGTGAATTTAGCTTCTAAAAAGTCTAAAAATTCCTTTAGAACAGGCAACACTTTAGGATTCTTTACTGATTCCATGTAATCGGTAAAGGACAGTGTATCTAATTTCTGTGTTAAAAGATACACTATCATGGGGTCCCACGAACTGGTTTCGCACCCTAAATTCTTCATAGCATTGAGGCACTCTTGAGTAGTGTCATGCATACGTTTCGTCAAAGATACAGACTGGTTCTGCATTACAGGCAAACCTGTTAGAATGTTCATATGTGACGTGAATAGCAGCCTTTGATTATTGTATCTTTGATTTAAGATATCCCAGCAGACCGAATAGTTATCTGAGCTGACTAACAGATGCTGGATTAAACGCTCTGCTTCCCCTTTCACCTTTGACTTGAGGTATTGCATCTTCTGTGCACTTGATAGGGAAGTATTTTTGTGGATTGTCTCCGTGAATAAATCCTTAAATGATACCCAAGTATTGAAACTCCCATTGAAGGTAGGGATTTCTATTTTAGGGGTAGATTTTTCGACGTGAGCTACAGACCACATCTTCTTATTAATGGCTTTCTTGATAGCCTGGTACTTTCTTTCATAGGAAGCGAAAGTATTCTCATACTCTACATTCGAAAGGTCCGTCTGGCTGTCCAACTTCCAATGCAAGGCGTCGATTGTTGTCCAACGAGCTTGCACAGACTTCAATATATCCTCGAATTCCCACTTGTCTTGAATAGAATCCAAGTCAATATTTTGTATTGTGTGATGGAAAGCTTTAAAATTACTGGACTGCTTTCGAAACATCTCTTCTGTTTTGCTTACCGTTGCACTCGTTTTATATGCCGGGGCCTCTTGTGTACCCGACGGCAGTGAACCACCTTGAGTGGGCTCACCCAACTTAGGTACAAACGAGGGAGGCTTTATCATCGGAGACTTCGACCTGTCTCCAGCGTCGACCTGACAGCTTTGAATTTGAGCTCTGAAATAATCATACTTTTCCCTCACTCTCTCCATATCCTGATTGATATGTTCCCTCAACCCTTGGTCAATGTCGAAGGAAGACAGCTGAGAAAAATTCCTTTCATATTCAAACCAATAACCGTCTAATATATCTAGCTTTTTCTTCAAATATTCTGAAGTTTTTCTACCCTGCCCATCTTTCTTGAAATTAGAGAGCAAGGTATCAATCGCTCCCGATATCTGCTGCTGTGTAGCTAGAATATCGTTTGCTGAAGGCATAGTTACAGATAATATATTGGACAGATCTTACTTGTATTGCGCCGCGACGTACACCAGCTGCTCGCTTACGATCGCCTGAGCCCTTGCTGCCCTGATGATCTTCACTGATGTCCTCGTCGGTAGTGTCCCACGTAGCCACTTGTTAGCACAGGAACACCAAGTCCGCACGAACGCAATGCACTATGTCTCTATAGGCCAGCTAACGAAACCACCGACGTGTCCCGCTCGATTGGCAAGCTATACACACGCGTATGATCCCGTTATACCGGTATAACTCGAAGGACCAATGTACGGGAATATCCCATAAAAAGAATGTTTTGATGTAAGAATAACTGTATTTAATAGAAATAATGAACAATCTGTCCTAAATCTAACTATGTCTATATAATGATGGAAATGCGAGAACGTGTAGTGTACTTGAAAACTATTCACGAACTGAATTAATAATTAAAGTAATTTCTTCAATAATCGAGTCAGCAATACTGCTGACTCGGCATGTACGGGCTTGCCCGTACATGTATCAAGTCTGAAAGAGAGTGTCGGTGTTAAAGTAAGGAAGGGCATGCTACGATGGTTCGGGCATGTGGAACGAATGGGAGATGAAAGAATGACAAAACAGATATACAACGCGAAAGTGGATGGACGTAGGAGTCGGGGAAGGCCACGACACACCTACCACGACCAAATTAATCGTGTGTTAGTTGAAGGTGGTGTCAAGAGCCGTAGGAACCGACGTGCATGCATGAAAAGAAAAATGAAAGTTGAAGAAGCAAGTGAGGTGTGTATGGACCGTGCCGTGTTGGCGCTCGGTTCTTTCTGCCTACCCCGCAAGGGATTTGGCGTGAAGATAGATAGATAAAATTTGAAATACGACCATGCGACTTTAAACGCTCGACATTGGTTACTATGGCTGTGACGTCACGATGTTGTACGTTACCACTGCAAGAACGTAACTGTTGCTACAACTACAATGATAGAAATATGTTACGATGACGTCACACGCGCTCGGATTTGTTCGGGAGCTGTCGCCGTGTTTTCGGACGGCGGTGGTTGTACTCGACACTTTATTGAATTTTTGAATTGGTATAACTTCTGAATTATTGCGAATATCATGAAAACAAAAATAGTTTTGTTATAAAAGTTTTATGATATTTCCATTTATCACAAGAAAAAAAAAATCACATCCCCAATTGGGGTCCACTCATAGATTTAGAATTTTTCGCTACTCTCAATAGATACACATAGCGTGCGAGTGAGACCTCATTTACCAGTACACATAGCTCGAGAGGAAAAGAGATAGCAACTTGTGTACTCTTATTTATCACCCTAGCACCCGTGGTGATAATATGTCATTCATATTTTACAATATTCTGTAGTGATCTTACGAATAAAATGGAAAATTTAATATTTTCTACGATGGGTGTCGAGTTCAGTGTGTGAATTTGATATTAAATAACATAATATAGATATTCATATATTCATTTTCACACATAGATATTTCTTTTTTGGTTTCGTTTTCTATCTGACACTGTTTATCTTGTACATTCTAAATCTATGGGTCCACTGGCCTATTCTATTGGCAGGCGCCCTCAAGTTGATGACCAAATCAAACGCGCCCGCCCCTCTTCACGCTCCACTTGAAGAAACCAGAATCGCAACAAGAGGGGAAACTTGGACGTGTGCCGGCAGAGCGTTCCCAGTAGCTATGGTTCGACAGAGAAACGATCCTTTTAATCGCTCTATTCTGGAGAGTGGGACCTCTGCTCTGAATTACAAATTATTCCAAGGTTTCAATAATTTTTAATAATCGACTAATTCCTATTAAAAATAACGACGGGTGCGACAAGATTATTTTCCATACTTATTTCTTAGTTGTTCTTAGAAGTGAAATGGACACTTATGGCATTGACATAAAGTTGATATTACGATACGATTATCTCCGATACTACCCGATGCCCAAACTTTACTGGTTATTGGATACTTGAAAAATAATTCAGCGCTGAAACCCTTGTACTTCGCAGGGTAACTCCAACAGCCTAGCGTCAGTAGACCTGGGGTCAGGCTACGTGGGTCTGAGAGAGTACTGCCCCGTGCGTGTGGCGGCGCGGATGGGCTTGCACGCGTACGCCGGCCCTTCTATCGCGGGCGCTATGCTGTTTGCGCACATCGCGGCTTCAGCTCCGCATTGGACTATGTAAGTATACACACACGAGTACCACAAAATAATAATGTACAGAAGGAGATTTACATACAAAGTGCACTTGGGTTACGGACACATAGACACTGCTCACGGAGTTCATGGACATGAAGTCAAAGGATTTTCATAGTAATTTCGATACTGGTTTATGCGCGAGTAGCCGAGGGTAGGTTTGAAAAAAAAGTACATGAGATTGCGTTCTGTGCCTTATTACTTTGTGGTTGCACCTTTATTTAATTTTTTTTCTTACCTCCTCATACTTTTGAATATATTTCAGCACTTCCTCCAATCTTTAAGCCTATCTTACATATTCTTGTTGGATTAAAGAGTTATACCTATTGCTTTAAGGTCCTTTTGCTTGCTTACACCTTTATTGCACTTGATTAAATGTTTTGTTACCTGCCAGTGGTCTAGAACCTCGGTTCCCAAACTGGGTTCCGCGGAACCTAGGGATTCCGTGGAGTAGGCATCAGGGTTCCGCCAAAATTATGTTGAAAAACGCTAAATATGTGATGAGAAAAACTCCATTCGTTAAATCTTAAACTACTATTGTTGGGATAATCACAATCTATAGATATAAACTAGGTTGTAGGCTTGTGAATTGTGTTGTGTATACATAACTTCTTCTAAGAAAACGCGTTAGAGTTATGAATGAAAGGAAATCTATTACAACTGAACATTTGGTAGATCTAAAATGTATGTCCGATTACTATCCTGAAAATAACAATGAGTGTAAGGGGTACACAATCCATGTGTTATAAAAAGAACAGACAGGCGCTGATTTTCGGCAGTGTTGTTTTCACGCTGTGATTTTCACTCGGCCGTGATCTCCCACTGTATTCGTCACTGATACTTACCGAAGCACCCGAACCCTGGTAATTATCTGTGACAACCGACTGTAGAAATTGTCATGACTTCTCTATAGTCACTCGTTCATAACCGGTTTTATCCCCCCGATTGTGGCGAACCTTCGTTGTTTATGTCGGACCTTCCAAGTCTTCATGAGTTCTTGGCAGACCTAAAATCCGAGCCTCGATTTCATGAGGCGCAGGCCATTGCCCTGCTCCAGCGCCTCCTTGCGCCATAAAAAAACAACAACGTAAGGGCCTGCGTTTTTAAATCTTATGGAAAGGTTGCGATATGTCGCCTCAACGGCGATCGTGCAGGGCCCTCATGTCACTCTGACGGTCAACAGCTTCTTCGGGGTCTCTATAAGTCCCGTTTCACGGCATTGTGTGGTTTTAGTTGGAAAGAGTCCGGCATAGCATCCATGTGTCATTTTCACACATAAAAAAAAGAAAAGAATAGAGTCGAATAAGGTGGCTGGGTTTTGAGGTCGCCCTTCATAAATCCGAGGTTCTGTGCTTTCACGGGCCTTGGAAGGGGCCACCTGCCGGATCCAGCATACAGGTAGGGGGCGACAGCATCGGCACCGAGCCCTCGATGAAGTATCTGCGGCTCGTACCGCTCTACACTACTACGCAACGGATTATAATAAAATTTTCATTAAATTTCAGGTACTTACAACAAATATGGCGAGCCACAAACATCCTGGCTCTCCACAGAGTATACGCCCTAGTCATATACTGTATTGTAGCAACGGTATTCAGACACCACTTGTTCGTATGGACGGTATTTTCGCCAAAATTACTCTACGATTTCGTAGCCACCGTATTTAGTGTTCAAGCACTTAGTACTATCGCTATGATTGAAGTTTTAGCTCATGTAACTAACTGGCTAGCGAGGATATGTACGAACAGGTCAAAACCATGATACAAAAATTATGATTTATTCAAATCTAGAGCCTAAAACAAATATCGGTTGATGATATGCCGTGGTAGTGCCGCACTGCGAATTTACGCGAATTATTTTCCGCAATTCAATGTGACTTTCGTGTGGATTTTTTATCTTCAATGCGGGTAGTTCTAATACAATACCATGTGTTACAAAATTATACAAAAATAGCGCGAAAAATAATCGCTGTGTGGACGAGCTCTAAACCATATCGTGACATTTTAAACTCAAAGTTGAACAAATTCCCCGGACATTCAATGCAAGGGAAGGAAACAGTTACTTGTGAAACAAGTTTTTAAATAAAAGTGGTTATTATTTTTCTTATTTTTTTTATATTTTACTGAAAATATTTTTGTTAATGAAGAATGGACTTGAATGTAACAAGTTATATATATTGTTTGTTGTTTGGGATATGTTTTTGTTGTTATTCATAAGTTTAGGATTAGTCAATGTTGTTTAAGAAATTGAATTCTTCCATGCTTATTCTCTCATTCCAAGGTCAAATTGAGATTCTTATGACGTTTGAAACCAAATGGTTATTAACAGTAAGTATAACAAATTAGAGATAGTACAGATGGGCACCTCATGCATGTACTTTTTTTTCACACCTACCCTCTGCTACGCACACTCGCGCACAAATTAGTATCGAAAATTACTATGAAAATCTCTTGACCTCGTGTGAATTCAGTGAGCGGTGTCTATGTGGGCGTAGCCTCAGCGAATTTAGTATGTAGGTTTCCATCTGTACTATCTCTAATTTGTGACAGTAGTAACATAACATTTCCTATGTATAAGACCCGCACGTTGATATTGCGCTTGGCGGCCATGTTAGTGATGTACGTCCGTCGAGCCGTCAGTACTAAAAAAAATAGCGTACGCAGCTTCGCGAAGCCAGCCTGCGCTCGCGTTACGTCACGATGACGTCACTTAGCTTTCATTATGACAAGGTTCCAGCGCAATACCAACTTGCGAGGCTTATAAGCAGTTACTATGCGTCCTGGTACATCTACGGTCGCCTTTTAACTTGGGACCGTTTGAAGGTGTAATATAATGTAGCAAACCGAAAACATTTAGTATTAGTATTGTTACAAGTCTCAAGAGGACTTTATAACCGTTTTCACAAGTGAATTCCACAGATAAAGAAGAAAAGACTTCCATTCATCTTACTTCACATTTAGAAGATTTATGTGAAAGTTAGTTAAAAGTGAATGTCTCACAAGTATAGGTATAGGTAGTAGAGACCCCTGTTTTCTCGTGGTTCCACTATTTTGTCCCACTAGTGAGAACTGTTTATTGTGTTCCCATTACGATATACAACTGTAAAAAATTTCATCCTCTGTATATGAAGTCGATCTTAATTTGTTTGGGTTTGACGCATTCCGTCATCCGTCCCATTCGCATTCGGTCCCATTCGCATTCAGTCCCATTCGCATTCGGTCTCATTTGCATACGGTCCCATTCGCATTCGGTCCCATTCGCAAAATGGTCACACTCAGACAAAAGTTTCATTTATCTGATTATTGTTTCAACTGGTTTAGGTTAGGTTAGAAGGCAAATACGGGAGCGGAGCTCCCGCATTAGCCTTCGTGGTTATACCTTTTTTTTATGGCCATTCAACACCAACATCAATTTCGATGGTAACTTGACTGAATCAATGACAAAATTATTAAGTTTCGGAGACACTATCGAAATTGATGTTGGTGTTGAATGGCCATAAAAAAAATAACCACGAAGGCTAATGCGGGAGCTCCGCTCCCGCCTTCTAACCTAACCTATCCATCATCGTTTTTGTCATTGACAGTGTCAATGACAAAAACGATGATGGATAGGTTATCCAATAATAGATAGGTGTCAATTTGACACATTGAAAATGCGAATGGGACCTAATGCGAATGGGAACAAATGCGAATGGGACCGTATGCGAATGGGACTGAATGCGAATGGGACCGTATGCGAATGGGACTGAATGCGAATGAGACCATTTTTGAATTCGTGACGAAATGCGAATGGGACGGTATGCGTCAAACCCATTTGTTTTACCTTGATGTATACAGGTCAATCATAACATTTTGTAAGGGAGACATACACGGCAGTTATAATGTAACGATGTATATATATTGCATTACCTACATTACTTACATATTTACATAGAAATCGTCAGGATGCAAACATTTACATACACATTATAGCACCCGCGTGTGGTTTCCTGACGATTTGTATAGAAAGAAATTGAGAGGTTATACATCTTTACTTTATAGGTAGTGTGCGAGTGAAAAGAACTTCAATGGATTACAACAATTTCAAGCGTCTGTCAATGGGTTAGGATTAATTGTATTTTTCTGAAGATAAATTCTGCTTCAAGTTCGTCATTAAAAGAACTGACCTTTATATGACGAACTTAAAGCATTAGTTTATACACTATTTGATGGCTAAAAGTACCAAGGCACAATAGTCGCAGATGGTTCTTATTTATGTTAAGAGAGATGCTCAGAGAAGCTTTCAGCATTTATAAAATGTCGAAAGTCTAGCAGTTGTGGGCTCTTGGTCCATATTAATGTATATAGGTAGATTGTTGTAATGAATATTGTGTTTTACGTGGAGTACGTTTTGTATTGTGATATTTAGGCTACGGAAATAAATTAGACAAGTGTATATTTTCATAATTTTTTCTTTATTACTGTATACTGGAACCACCATTTTTTTAACTTTGATAATCTATAGGAGTAATTCCAACTCCTTACCAAACCAATATCCTAAATAAACCTAATTTAACATCAATATGTGCTTTTTATTGAATCAAAGCCAATGAGGTTGGACATTGTAATATCTTGCTGATCTCGCCAAGTCGAGCAACAAACCGGCACGACCGTACCACATATTATTCAGTAAGAGACCAAAATAACGAAGGATGTTTCAGGAAAGCGAAGATATGGAAAAGTGAACCGGGACACTTCCGATGCTAGACGGATAGATAGGGAACCCATCGTAGGAACCGGGTGTTTTTAAAAGCCTTACGCGGAACTACTACTTAGGAATCTTTGGCGGCACGGCACATGGGATTTTAAGGTGACGAATAAAAAGATAACTTATTGTCTGGTAATAAGGTTGAAATTTCAATGTTAACGAACGTAGGCACAGACACAACACCGCGTTTGTACTCACGTCGATGACATTGAAATTTCAACTCTATTCTAGATCGGAAGTTATATTCTATTACCTTATTTTTAACGTAAGAAAAATCCTGCAGGGATGCTATGCCGGACTTCTTCCGGCTAAAAACTACAGGTTTCCTACCTAATGCCTACGATTGGGAGCCCTGAGTAAGTCCTCGGAAGGATGACCCCAGGATTATATTTTATTAGCTAGCCGGCTTATATTTTATTAGCTAAAAATACCGGTTTCGGTTCAAATCCGAGATGACATCTGTAGGTTTTTAAACACGAGAAAAAAAACTAGATTGAATTGGAAAACGAGTGGATATTATCGGAAAGAAATGTCATAGGAAAGTGAACATTTTCGGAAAGTGAATTCAGTGTGGCGGATCTTACAATGTCAGCAACCTCATCCGACAATTCTCCACCGATTAAGCTATATCTACAAGATAATGTTAGAGACCTTTATCTAATGAATAGCGACAATAATCGGCAAAGTGATACAGCGTAGGGTTAAATCATAACTATGTTTTGAGGCGCCGATGAACACAACGATATAGTACACTTTTATTTCTTTTTCTGCAGTAGATTTTTGGTCAGTTGAATATGTAACTTGATTGGTTTCCATTTAAAACGGTATAACTTTAATATCAAAGTATTAAAATAGTGTGTGTAAAGTTGATACTTTATCAAATTTACACAGGCTATTTTCATATTTTGACAGATTAATCAAATGGATCAATATTAGTGAAAGTATTGCCTTTTTGCTTTTTCGGATTATAAATAGGTAACAGAACTGTTTAACGAAAAATGAAGATGAAACATATTTAAAGAGACAGAAAGATGTAATAACATAGTGTTTTTTTTTTAATAAATAGGAGTATTGTGAAAAAGTAAGTCGGTATGAAAACTGTATCAAGGACTCGTTTGGCATAAAAAAACCAAATGGTTATCAAGAAAATAAGTGATGAAAACGAATAATTTTAGGAAAGATAAAGAAAATGTTAGTTGAAAGAACTCCAAAAAGGTTGCTATAGCAAAAAAATATTGAGCGTAGTAAATATTTCTAAAAAAAATTATAGAAGTAAATAGACCTTGAATTTGGTTGATTAAGTTTGAGGCAAAAAGTTCGTAGAAATGCTCATTATATTATTGTATTCATCAACTCCTCATTTGACTATGTATATAAATGCGAGAGAAAGGCACCCAAACAATACCTACAAATATAATTTGGAATGATTGATATATATTAGACCCCAGCTTACCACATTTTTGTTGAGAAATACGTAGTCAAAAAATATGTACTGTGTTTCCACATATTTCACTAAATATAAATATTTGAAGTACTTTAGGCATGATATAACAATATCTAGTTAAATAAATTATACATTTTGGCACGAACTATATAAAGAAAAATGCGTAATTTATATATTATACATACAATTTTGATAAAAATGCCAAATGATTAACAAAAAAATAGATATAAATTTTGTAACCAACTATAAATTTTAGCAAGTGTCTATAAAGAAAAATGCTTAATTTGTATATTATATATAAAATTTTGATAAATATTCCAAATGATTTTAACAAAACAAAAAATAAATTTTGTAACCAACTATAAATTTTAGTAAAAGTGTCTATACTAGTTACTAATATTGATATCACTAAATAATAGATGCTTTACATGTATAATGTTAAATAAAAAAATAGCACAATTTTTCAAGAAAACTAATAATAAAAGTTTTGTTCCACATTGTTCTAGAGATAACTCAAAATACGCCTGTCCGATGAGCTTTTTATGGAATCAAAAAATATTTTCCTTCTTTAAAATGTAAGTATATAAAAAAATATTGAATTGCTTGCCGACAATTCGAAAAAGTTTTTTTATAAAGTAAATATTTACAGCAGTAACAACAATTATTATACATAATAGTATTCTCTCGATAAACAGGTTAAAAGACCGATAGCCGTCGAAAGCCTATAATTTTCATTGTCAGAGAAGGTCTGATGTGGTCTTAAATACGAGTGTGCACCATTCCCCTCCAAATTACACCATTGGAACATCCTTCAATCTGAAAATAAAAGCGAGCTGTTGTAAGCGTTTGAACTTCAAAAATTTCAAACCTTCAGTGAACCAAAAACGCTTAGACCATATATCACGGGACTAGCCTTTGCGAACCACCGCATACAAAAATATTCTGCTAGTTTTCATAGCGGGTGAAGGGGGAAACACAAAGACATATAAAATTTCATTATATTTAAAAATGTATTAATCGACAAACGCGTAATGGCTGTTGTGTGTTAATTTTTATTGTACAGTCAACTACAATGAAATGTAACTAGTTTAATCATATAAAATGATGTACTGATGTACAGTGCTTTTTATAAAGTCAAAAGACCAAATGGTCTATTGGCTTGGCAGAAAACAATGCTTAAGTAAGGCGCATCCTCTGGTTAGATGATCTAAGCAGAAACGGGAACTAAAAAAAATACAAACTTATATAGTCCGCCACTGTCTTCTTCATGGATGTTACCGACTAAAATCAGACCCCAGGATGTGGTAGGGCCACCACATCCTGTGGTATCCTTCAGAGGGCTTACCCGGGGCTCCCAACCGTAGGCTGTTAGGCAGCATACGTGAGGTTTCTTAGTCGGTAGGCGTCCGGCATCCATGTAGTATTGTCCCTCACGTAAATAAAGAAAGCCCTACCACCACTACCTACATAGTACGAGAGCCCACGACCAAAACCATGTCTCATAGCAATACGGCAAAAACCTTATAAAATCGTTAGATTGTATGATTCTGAACCCGACTAGGTGTGTAGTAACGGTCGAAAGTGTAGCAACTGCGTGGGAGGCCATTTCTGCTGTGTCAAAAAAAAAAGGCAGTCGGTATTATAGCAATACGTCTGATAGTGAAAATGTACATAGATTTTATAATTGTATTACGAAAAAGTTTGTTTTCAGACATTTTGCGCGTAGCACATAGCCTGAGCGCATTTTTGAAAATGTCAACAAATTTAGCCGACCTGTATCATAGCAATACGGATAGTTTTTTTTTTAACTTTTCGTATTGCTGCCATGATTACCAAAAACCTGTTTTCAGACACTTTAAGTGTAGCATATACTCCCAAAAACGAAAATAACGTTTCGGAGTCGCCTGGCCGACGCGATGCCTCTGTTAAATGTTTTTTTTAAATTTACAGCCTTCATAGATATTCAAAAATCTCCCTTGTCTATTATATGTACTTTGACAGATGACAGATGTCATTACTTATTACTTTTGTAAAAGTTACTCAAGTGTACTTTAAATAAACGACGACGACGACGATTCCGAATCCGATAGCGATTGAATACGAGAATATTTTGTAACTTTGAATAAACCGTTTTTTTTTTCAACTTCATCCCAGTTTCCTTTTGTGCGATTTATTTCAGTCCTTCAACTTTAATGTTACGGTTTCGGGTAAATTCTTTGTTAATTATCATCTAATAAATTCAGGGTCGCAACGTATTCATTGGTTTGTAACAGAGAATTCAAGATGCCTCAATACGATTTTTAAATGATATCTGAGTATCGAAAAGTTGTCTGATAGAGAAGGTGCTACACTTAATTTGTCTGATATAATTTTTTTGCACATGTGGACAACTTATTTTATCATGTCCAACAATTTTCAGACATATTGCTATGATACCGATCGGTAAAATTTGTTAACATTTTCAAAACGGTCTCAAAATTTAATGCGTTCACATTTCCGTCTGAAAATTGTTTTGTTCGCATCAAATAACCAAAATTTACTAATAAAAAAGATTTTCAGACGTATTGCTATGAGACATTTTTTTTGTCTCATTTTTAATTTTTTTAAGTGATTTTACGGGTTTGCGCTACACCACTAACGTCTGAAAAATGTTTCCGGTATCTCAGAACTATCATTCAACTACAGTCTGCAAATCAGACATATTGCTATGATGCAGTTCGGTAAAATTCTTTGACAATTTTGAAAATTCGGTCAGATCAAACGCTACGCGGAAAATGTCTGATATTGGTATTTTCGAGTTCAGGATAATCGTATCTATCGATTTGATGCGGTTTTGGCTGTATTGCTATGAGACAAAAATTTTGGTCGTGGGCTCTCGTACTAACAGCCAAGAGTCCCAGGTACGCCCTCTTTTAGATGATTAACGGGTTGTCATTGATAAAGTTGAGTTTTTAAATTTTCATTCATGACGCCATGAAAGCACCCTTTTCATTTTTGTTTTGTTGGTAGCCTTGCAGTGTCATTAATACGAGTAAGTCTCGAAATTATAGTTGTCTTTTCGAGAAAAAAACGTCACAGACAAAAGTAAACTAAATTTTTAAGATTTTTTTTTAAAGAAGTAAAATGTAGCTTTCGAAGCTTAATGAGAACGTAAAAATTGAAAAAGCTGAACCCATTATCAATGTTGCCCTGTTAATCAAAGTCACCCCTGCGACGTTATGGTTATGATGCCATTTAGATAGATCCTATATCACAAGCTAATATTAGCTTAGCTTTAGCTAGACGGTGCTTTATAAAAAAAGTATGCATACATATGGTCACGCTTTTATCCCAGAAGGTGTCGGCAGAGGCATATAATATGCCCACATTTCACCTTTTATTTTTTAGAATTTGTCCCACGTAATAGGTGGTAGGCCGTATTGCCGTGTTGACATAGACAGGCGCAGGTTGTGATTGCCTGCTGTTGAAATTTTTCAAGCCGTCTAAAAATGCCTTCAACTTGGTTAAACGACTGTCATTTTACTAACAACCAGGTTTCATTTCGAGTTTTCTTCTCTTTCTTCTCTATGCTGGATTTTTTTGCGAAAGTGTTCCCTTGGTCTCCTCTTACGACACCCTCGGGATGTATTGGGGTGATAGATGACATCACCCGACGCAACACTGGGCCCTGTCGCCACACGGGACAAAAAAAATATAACTAAATATAATACTAACATGAGTAACGTAGTGTATTAGATATGCTTGTGGTGGCGCGGTCAATGCGCCTGTATCTTGTAGCGGTACACCAGCACGCTCGCCACGCCCACCAGCAGGCTCAGCAGGAGTGAACCCCACATCAGCATCTGAACACAAACGTACATACATATTAGTACAACCAGATTAGAGATCTTTTTTTATAAACAACTAGCTGACCCGCGCAACTTCGTTTGCGTGATAAATGAAGAACCGCTCGACCGATTTTGTGCAAACTTCACATAAACCATCTACTAAATAATCCGAACAAAGCCTAAACATTTGGTTTGGATAGGTGAGCCCGTTCTTAAGTTATAAAATTACAACGAAAAGTGGCATTGATTTTTATAAATATAGACTAGCGGACGTCACGCGGTTTCACCCGCGTATATCCCGTTCCCGTGGGAATACGGGAATAAAATATAGCCTATGTTCACCACAAAGAGTGTAGCTTTCCAACAGTGAAAGAATTTTTCAAATCGGTCAAGTAGTTCCGGAGTTCGTTACAAACAAACAAACAAAAAAACAAATAAAAAATCTTTCCTCTTTATAATATTAGTATAGACTAGCTGTTGCCCGCGACTTCGTACGCGTGAAAATTGTTACAATGCCAATTTGATTACTCTCTGCTTAGCCCCTAGGATATGTAGCGTGATAATATATAGCCTATTTTAAGACCCTACCCCTAGATAGTATTTGTGCAAAATTTGAATCAAATCTATTGAGTACTTTTCGAGATCCTTCCGGACAAAGCAAAGCAAACAGACAAACCGACAAACAGACAAAAAAAATTCTCACTACATTTTCGGCTTCGGTATCTTATGCTGAACACCCAGCGAGTATTTTTTTTTAAATATTTCCAATGTACAGTTTTGACTTTTTTATCATTTTATTATATGTATAGATATAGATGAATATCTTCCCTGCCTCGATTTTCCCAAACGCAGTATGAGATTCTTCAAAAGGCGTCTTGGAAGGTTTTTACAGGGTCAGCAGCATGAGTGTGGTGCTTCCGGTGTTGCAAACATAGACTGCAGTGACCACCAGTGCATCTGGTGGGCCGTAAGCTTGTCTACCACCTTAGTGGAATAAAAAAAAGTATCCCTTCTTCCCTCCTAATATTATTAATGCGAAAGTAACTCTGTCTGTCTGTCTGTTACGCTTTCACGTCAAAACCGCTGAACCGATTTTGATGAAATCTGGAATAGAGATAGTTTGAGTCCAGAGGAAGGAGATAGGCTACTTTTTAACTGACTGCGCAAAAGGAGGGTAATGATACGCGGACGAAGACGCGGGGAACAGCTAGTGTTAATTAAATTATAAATTTTAATGTGAAAAAATAATAGGTATCGAGCAAGACTATCTGCTTCTTCTGCCAATCCTGGGCAGACGCGATGGCGAGTACAACTAAATGGCGTTGATATTCAGCATTTTATATCTCAAAAGTGGCATATAAGCAAAACGTTCACCATCAAATGACCTATTGGAGAACTAATCCGGTTTTTTTACTCAAGATAATCAATAAATTTTAAAAAGAATGTGAAGCATCACGGGAAGCCAGATGCTGTCGAAATTATTATTTAAACCTAAGATCCAAAATCCGATCTGAACATCTAGTTCTGCGATAGCTTCCAGCGCCAAAGTAACTTTACCCCTATAGAGGTTTTACATCAAAAATACAAATAATCACCTTAGCTCTATTGGGCTTCTTATCAGGCGCCGCTCCTTTCGGCTGAGAAGGGTTCCCCAGCATCCGTTTAGCCAGCCTTCTCTCGACAGATCGGTCCCTATTGGCCTTCTGTTCACAGCGTGGTAAGTTATACTTTAACTTTAATAAATAGAAATCAAAGATTACCTTAGCTCTATTAAGCTTCTTATCAGGCGTCGATCCTTTCGGCTGGGAAGGGTTCCCCAGCATCCGTTTAGCCAGCCTTCTCTCGACAGATCGGTCCCTATTGGCCTTCTGTTCACAGCGTTGCAACTTATACTCTTAACTTTAGTAATGTTATAGAAATCCAAGATTACCTTAGCTCTATTGGGCTTCTTATCAGGCGCCGATCCTTTAGGCTGAGAAGGGTTCCCCAGCATCCGTTTAGCCAGCCTCCTCTCCACAGATCGGTCCCTATTGGCCTTCTGTTCGCAGCGTTGTAACTCCTTCCTGGTGCCGGAGTCTTCGGGGGCTGCGGCGGCTGCGGCCCTAGCTGCCTCTAGGGCTTCGGAATTGCGGCCCATGGCTGATAGGATGCGAGATTTGCGGTATAGGGCTTTCGCGTTTCTGGGTTGGCAGCTTAGAACGCGTGTTACGGCCTGGAAAGTGAAAATGGGTGTTGTTTAGTTTTTATGTTAATGGTAATTTCTTCAGAGTAAGTTTTCATGAATAGTTTTTATAAATAGTTATTTTCACTTGGACATTTTTAGAAAATTCAATAGACTTGCAATTAGCTTATTTTGCATTAGTTGATAGTTCAACTAATGCATCCACGCCATGCAGAATCTTTCGCTGGGCTGTTACCATGCGCAAGGAGGATTTCAACCCAAAAAAAAAGTTTTTAGTATTCGTTGTTATAGCGAGAGTGAAAGGGCAATCTGGTAGGGGTCGAAAACCTTTTGAAAAAAGGTCGGAGAGCATGAAAATAGAAGAAGAAGAAAACACTTATGAAAATAGAAGAATCGAAAGTGATATATCAGGTGGAAAGCCATAGTCTCTGCCTACCCCGTTGGGAAACAGGCGTGATTTTATGTATGTATGTTGTTATAGCGACAGCAGAAAAACACAATCTGTGAAAATTTTGATTCATGGTTACAGCCCAGCGAAAAACAGACGAACAGCGGAGTCGCCTTTAGGTACCGAACTCTAATAAAAGATTTAGCGAACCCTAATAAAAGATTTAGCGAACCCTAATAAAAGATTTAGCGAACCCTAATAAAAGATTCACACCAATTACCTGTAAAGCGGCGTCATAAGCACCAGCCTTCAATTGCGCCGCAGCCATATTATTGTGCACTCTCAGCCTCTCATCCAACAGCTCCTGTAAATCCACTGAAGTGGGCGGTAGGTCCCCGCTAGGCGTGGGGTCTGTGATACCCCCTTCGGACTCATCGAGCACGTCTAGAGCACGTCTGTAGAGCTGTACAGCTAGTTGGGCTTCGCCGCGTCCGTACCACCAGTTGCCGCGGGCTCGGCGGCGGATTCTGTAAATTGTTTGAAGGTAATACATAAATGTGGGACCTTCTCATCTATACCAAATCTAGAAACTGATAAATCTTACTAATATTATAAATGCGAAAGTTTGTGAGTGTGGATATGTGGATGTTTGTTACTCTTTCACGCTTGAACGGATGAACGGATCTGGCTGAAATTTGGCACAGGGATACATTAGTCTAGGGACTATAGTCTGGAATGACACATAGGCTACTTTTTATCCCGGGAATAAGTTCCCACGGGAAGCGGGAACGAGAACAAATTTTACGCGGGCGAAGCTTCGGGCATCAGCTAGTATACTTATATATTTCTATTCTAAATACATACATACATATTTGTGTGTTGTTGTGTAAAGTAAAATGGAAAGTCATTGTTTTGATACATGTTTTTTTTTCGTGTGGAAATCCTACATGGATGCTGTACCGGACTCCTACAGACTAAAACCACATGATGCCTTACAACTGTCTACGGCCGGGAGCCCAGGGTAAGCCCTCGGAAGGATGTCCCAGGGTTGATCCATGTTATAATAGGAAACATCCATACTTCAACAAAATGCAAAATTGCAAATCACACCTCAGCAGAGTGACTACCGTCTAAAAATGGTTCATGGATTTAAAATGCTTTTCACACAGCCGTCACTTAAGGGTGCAGGGCCATATTTGTTTCGATCAGATATTTCAACCAGAGATCTCATTAACGGTAGCAGTCAATGACCGATTAGCGTTGCAAATTTTCATATTTGCAAAATCTATAGGTATTATTTTGAAAACAAAGGTGGCATAAATAAACTTTAAATCAATATGATAACGTATCGGCGCTGTGCCGACATCTTTAGATAAAACAATCAATGATACGGGATTCATTGATTTGTTATTACTTAGTCAAATTCATGACAGCCATTCTCATTGCTTAGACCAGTGGTGGGCAAACTTTCTTAATGGGGGGGCCAGAAAAAATAAGGAGTTTCAGCGGCGGACCAAATTTATAGGAACAAAATGCATTTCTCGAATGCAGGTTCGAGCTGGGACACAGTAATAATATTCTCTTCGCTGGCTCCTTCACCTATTATGCGTCTATTATATGCATGCGTGCATATTAAGTAGAATCTACATAATACTCTGGGCCGTCAAATTATGATTATCGCGAGCCATACATGTCGAAGGAACGTCGGCGGGCCGGATAAAAAGCTTTCGCGGGCCGGAGCTATCCCGCGAATCACACAACCACTGGTTTAGACAATCTGTTGTCGTTATAGCGGTAACAGAAATACATCATCTGTACAAACTTTCACTGTCAAGCTATGACGGTTGATGAGTTACAGCTTATACTCTGTAAAATATAGCTTGATCTCTGCGACAGTTCTACAAACGTATACAAGAATAGACTTTATGTCAACGCAAATGTAGCAACGAAATGCAGAGAGTGAGAACACAGAGGTGCAAACTGTAAATAACAACTTTATGGCTTTGAAATAAAAGTCAATTTTGTTTAGGTTAATTTAACAAAATTTGGTAGCGTTTCCGTGCTTTGAATGGCACTGGTACCCGTCAGTAACAGACAGACACGCTAGGTCAAGTTGAAGGCCTTACGGGTGGTTTGAAGTTTTTCAACGGCAATAAACTCACCTCATATTACTTGGGACAAAAACTAATGAAGAAATATGGGAGTACTTATACTATACTCTGCCTAACCTTTCGGGGATAAAGGCGTGACTATACGTATGGTGATGTATGTATGTAAATTATAAGAGAAGTTTCACATAATAACACACTTCGAAGAATCCTTATGATGTACCAAATGTTGAATAATCTACTTTCTAGTTTCTGCACCTTTTGACAGAGAGAATGGGTGGTATGTGACCCAGCTGGGACCCTGCAGGCCTTGGTCATCAATTCCCCATGGCATTGATTCGAATACTACAATATTCCGATATTAGAATAAAGAAAATATGAAGTGAGTATCAATTTAAGTACGGATTTGATACATAGGTACTAATATTATAAAGAGGTAAATTTGTGAGATTGTAAGGGTAGGTAATAATCTCTGGATCTATTGATCCGATTTTGAAAAATTCTTTTACCAATAGAAAGACGTATTTATGAGTGTCATAGACTATCCACACGCACAAGGCAGCAGTAATCATAAATGTCAGCTAATCGGGTGGACCTCCCTCCATACATAATTTGAAATATGTATTTGAAAACTTATAAAGTTGTAACAGTAGTAGGCAGGTAGGTACTATTATTTATTCTATGAAATACGTCACAGGCGGAGCCGTATGCTACAGCTAGTAGAGGATATGAGTCAAATCAAATAAGCATAATATATCGACAGCGCTACTAAATATACCTACTTGCCTAAATGAAGCAAGAATTTGTCAACGTTTAGATTCACTGTGTCAAGGTTGCGATATCAAATCCGAATACGACGTTTAATGTTAATATATTCAAACATATACGTCATACGTCGAAACATTTATGTTGTCTACATTGCGATTGCTAAATTTTGTTACGAAAGTTAAAGAGAAAGAATTACATTATCTATACTTATAATAAATCTGTAGAAGTGAAAATTCTGTACATTGAAAATATAAAAAAAAAAATAGCAGGGAGTGTTACTAGACCGACACCGAACCCAAAAATGTGATTTAAAAAATTTTTGTCTGTCTGTCTGTCTGTCTGTCTGTCTGTCTGTCTGTCTGTCTGTCTGTCTGTTTGTTCAGGCATCACGCAAAAACTACCGGTTCGATTACGATGAAACTTGGTATAATTATTCTTTAATATCCTGGGCACCACACTGGGTACTTTTTATCCCGGAAAAGTATACTTATTATAAAATAAAAAACGAACTTAAGTTGTATAAAGTTATTATCAATTATTGCTTAAACGGTTAATGGTACGGTGATGAAATTCAGCATGAACGTTGTTTGTTACAATTTGAAATAAGTAATTTTACCATTTTTGCAAATTCCACCTCCAAAGGTATAAAAAAGGAGGGTCAAGTTTGTATGGGACAACGCGATTCCTTGGTACGATCTGCTTAAAATTTGGCATATAGCTTTATTAGCATAACTGATGGAAGACGTGTTCCTTATTTTATTGAAATTTATACTTTATCGACCTAAAAAGGGAATGTAAATTATTTTGGAGCTGATTTTCTCCGGAGTTGATATCAATACTCCTTAAATACTCTTATTTTTGATTTAAATTTCTTTTTATTTTGACACATTTGTGGATGTTCAATCCGAATGACATTGTCATATTCATGATTTTGCTTTATAGTACTATCGTAAATATTGTTGTTAATTTTTTTAAATTTTGTATATAAATATGTGAAAGAAGAAGAAAATTCGAAGATGGCTAGCCAGGAATAATGAAAGACCACGCTTCAGGGAGTGTCCACTGTGCATTAGAATGAAAGATGTCAGCAGCCCTAAGCGACTGGTCATGGAAGGTATGAACTTTATTCTATAGTTCTGGCTGCATTCGGTGCAGGACACAGACTCACTAAGTCTTTGTAAAATACGGGAATGGCCTCTACGAAGATCACATTTGACAAGTAAAAAGAGCCATTAAAATGAACAAACACCTAGCAGATGAAATTTACATGGTTATTAAGTTAACAGGTCTTGGTTGGACCATCTGAATTATGAGGACAAAGTCTATCGTAGTTCGGTTTTCCCATACGTTGTAGGCTTACAGTATGAGTGGGACTACCTGAAGAAGGAACTAAGTTACGATGTCAATTGTTTAGAAGAGAATTTGAGTCAAGTAGTAGTCTAGCCAATGAATTAAGAAATGTATTTATTAAATAAATTTACATAACTCATATAATATGTTTTATGAATTTGTTAATCAGAACAACTATTATAAATACGCGAATGTTTGTGAGTGTGGATGTTTGTTACTCTTTCACGCTGTAACGGCTGAACGGATCTGGCTGAAATTTGGTACCTACAGAGATAGGTTAGAGACAGTGTAGGAACTAAATTTCACGCAGGCGAAGCTGCGGGCATCAGCTAGTAGATTATATGTTTCAAATGATAATTTAATAAAATATATAATATACTAGCGGACGTCACGCAGTTTCACCCGCGTAGCTCCCGTTCCCGTGGGAATATGGAAATAAAATATAGCCTATGTTCACCACAAAGAGTGTAGCTTCCCAACAGTGAAAGAATTTTTCAAATCGGTTTAGTAGTTTCGGAGCCTATTCGATGCAAACAAACAAACAATCAAATCTTTTCTCTTTATAATATTATTAGCGGACGTCACGCGGTTCCACCCGCGTAGTTCCCGTTCCCGTGGGAATACGGGAATAAAATATACCCTATGTTCACCGCAAAGAGTGTAGCTACCTAACAGTGAAAGAATTTTTCAAATCGGTCCAGTAGTTCCGGAGCCTATTCGTTACAAACAAACAAAAAAAAACAAATCTTTCCTCTTTATAATATTAGTATAGATTATAAATTATATCAATCACCCTCGCTTTGTTCGTGCAACAACCCTTGGCTCTGCTTATGATTTTCTTCGACGTAGACCACCTTTTTCAGTTTAAAGTTCTTTCCTAGGACATCACTCCGAGGGTTTAACTTTAACACGAGGCTTCTAAGCGTAATCGGTGAAAGGGCACTTGTGGTTTCCACGCGAAAAAAGATCTAAAGTTCCTCAAAATCAAAAAGTCTATTGACCTTCTAGATTTAAAATATACAGCAGGCACCTGCTTTTGTTTATTTTTCTCGAGTAGCATCAACGCGGGGTTTCATCGGGCGCAATCAGTTACTTCCTTAGTGTGCGACTATGGAAAGCAACGGCGACATCTAGAGAATTGTAGGTCACTCACAGTCCACAAGATGTTTAACCTTCAAATTGGCACAAACTTGAATAGTATAACATTTATTATGTATAAACTGCCATCGTTCTTCTGTCGAACTATAAAAACCTGAAACGATCTGCACGTGTTTCCCTCATCTTACAATACCGGGTTATTCAAGCTGAGCGTGAAAAGGCACAACACAGGGCCGCCAACTTGAGGACCACTTTCAGAAGTCTTACGTACTGTGAGAGTGGCCCCTAATCGCTAGCTGCGCCACGGCTTTCCATCGGGCTGGCGACGTCAATTTGGCGAGCTCAATATAAAAAAAAAACAGGGTGTAGTCATAGTAGAAATATATTAAACTCTGGTGTAGTGGTACAGCCGGCTATGTAGAAAAGCAAAAAATATCGCATGCAGAGGTCACGTTCACTCAGTTACACTCGAGATTATTTATGGGCTCGCGATTTTACTCTTTCCGCTGGAACTGGACTTTTGCATCTCGACTACAATGAAATGTACAGTCAACTACAATGAAATGTACAGTCAACTACAATGAAATGTACTAGTTTAATGTTACTAAATGATGTATCTCTGCGAGTGCCATAATAAACTAACCAAAGATTGTGACAAATATGGAATACATCGAACTTATGTATTGATTGCCATGCATGTTATTCATGCTATTTATTTTTTTATTTTAAAGTTGACTTTCTCAGTCAATGTATTGGGATACATAATTATTGCATAATTAGTCAATAAATGTATTGGGATACATAATTACTGCCCTTTACAGGCATACTTGTTACTGTCAAGTTCGGTGGATACCATGTTTGGTTAGTTCAATACGGCACTCGCTGGGATACATCATTTTGTAAGATTAAACTAGTGGTCTAAGAGCCAGCGGCCCCCAGGCATTCGTTAAAGTATAAAAGCTATAAGTTTCTCAATGTATGTCCCCAACACAGATAAGAACGAACCCCGCCTATGAAACTTGAGTCGCGGTGGCTTTCGCAGGTATCAGGTAGTAAAGGTGTGTAAAATTGTGTGTTAAATTTGGTAAAGTATAAAACTCAGTTTTTACATATTTTACTTATAATAATCCTAAAAGTCACCTTGTCGAAAGCCAGACACTTTGTACGGTTGCAACCCTCTGCCAGACACCCTTAAAGTATATTTAATTATTACTATACTTACGGTATAGTATAAAAGCTGCAATTTATATATGTTATTTGGAGAACTATCAAATGATGTTTTCTCAATAGCCAGAC
Source organism: Miltochrista miniata (assembly GCA_933228765.1). Taxonomy (NCBI): domain Eukaryota; kingdom Metazoa; phylum Arthropoda; class Insecta; order Lepidoptera; family Erebidae; genus Miltochrista; species Miltochrista miniata. The sequence continues at coordinate 11,875,668 of OW121765.1, forward strand.
AGTTTCAGTAGTTCCTTTATGTTGCCAGGCACATCAAAAGTCTAATGTAGGTGCGAGCGCGAGGGATATGTGTGTCTGAGGGTGCGAGTGAAATACCGCGTTCGGTCCACTGCAACGTTATACTGCGCATCAGCTATCATTTATTGTGTATAATGAGAACTATTTTCTAGATTTACTATGAAAATTCATTATGTACCATAACTAAGGATCAACGAATAAATGTTTAGAAAATTCTTTTATAAAATTTCTGTGTTTAGGAATCATTAAATTAACAATTAAATAATATATTTAAATAATTATTTTAATAATAGTTATTGGAATAATATAATTAATCTAATACAATAATTAATGGAAAAATATTTCAAAGATATTCTATGAATCGTGGTCGTCAATATCTTGAGTGTCCTCATCACCGCACCCAAAGACGCGAGATAGCACCCGAACCACCCCCTGGGCCATAGGTCCGTAGGGAGTCCTGGGACATCCTTCCGAGGGCTTACCCTGGGCTCCCAACCATAGGCTGCTGGACGTTACGTGAGGTTTATTAGTCGGTAAGAGTCCCTCATAACATCTGTGAGGACTTTCCCTCACGTTAAAAAAAAGAACCCTCATGGGATTGTTCGATGATTGTATTTTCCATCAAATTTGTGAGATCTTCGCTGTGTTGTAAACATTAATTTGATTTTAGACAAGCATACGGCCCACCAGAAGGTCCGGTGTTCACCGCAGCCTATGAACGTTTGCAACACCAGAGGCGCCACTCTTGCGCTGCCGACCCTGTAAAACCCCCTCACTGTAGGCGTTTGGGAAAACCGAGGCAGGGAGATCTTTCCACAAAGAAAGCCCCTATCGGATCTAACCGTGCTCGAACGCTCCGGACGTAGAGTGTGAGGATGGATTCCCTGTCTGTGATTTCTATTTTGTGCCAAATTTGACAATAACTTATTCCTTCTGCTATGTTATTATAATAACACTGTACTACGGAATGTAGTTGAATAAATCACAGATTTAAGAATAATTAGTACGCAAGCTTTAATACGTCAACCTCCCGTGACGAAACGGTCAAGTATCTGATACCTTTGTTTTTAAGAAGTGAGACGCGCCAAATTTTTCGACGCATACACGTACAAGTGTATAATGCCCGTCTGTCTTTTTATACGCTCCAAAATACCACTAAATATTTAAAAATATAATAAATATGGCCAAATGGAAGACAAAATTCTTAATTCAATAATGTAAAAAAACGATTTTCGCGAAAATGCAGATGTCCGTTTGCTCTTTGCTTCCGTCGATATATCCCTGGCGCTCGCATCTACATTAACTTTTGATGTGCCTGGCAACATAAAGGAACTACTGAAACTGTCTGGCTATTGAGAAAACATCATTTGATAGTTCTCCAAATAACATATATAAATTGCAGCTTTTATACTATACCGTAAGTATAGTAATAATTAAATATACTTTAAGGGTGTCTGGCAGAGGGTTGCAACCGTACAAAGTGTCTGGCTTTCGACAAGGTGACTTTTAGGATTATTATAAGTAAAATATGTAAAAACTGAGTTTTATACTTTACCAAATTTAACACACAATTTTACACACCTTTACTACCTGATACCTGCGAAAGCCACCGCGACTCAAGTTTCATAGGCGGGGTTCGTTCTTACCTGTGTTGGGGACATACATTGAGAAACTTACAGCTTTTATACTTTAACAAATGCCTGGGGGCCGCTGGCTCTTGCTCTATAGTACATTTAATTGTAGTTGACTGTACATCATACTATTTTACAAGAACACTAGAGGAATGGTTCCGTATAACACGTCACTTATAAAATGTAGATAACTTTAATGTAACTATTTTATCTCCATGTAATTGTAATCTCATGCTTCTTTAGTGACGAATATGAACTGATTTCAATAAATTCTGGTTTTATTTGATAAGTTATATCAACAAAATATTCTCTTAGTATAATTACGCGTATCTATAACGATAAGATCGTTGACCTTAACTGTACGCGTAAGGTGAATAATCGTATTAAGGATATGTGAAAAATTATAAAAAAGTGTAGTCAGTTTAGCAATTTTATTAACCTATAAACTTCGTCGTCATTGCCACCAACCCGTAACCATTGGTATGAGACGAAATGTTCACTTCCTGATGCAATTTGATGAGCGTTGGATACCCGTAAACTATATTGTGTAATTGAATATCATTGGACGAAGAGGAAAGTTAATTTTTGACGCCACTGAAAGCACGAATAAATAAATAATAAATAAATAAATATTCACGGACATCTCACACAACGCTATCTGATCCCAAAGTAAGCCAGGAATAACCTGCTTGTGTTATGGGTATCAGACCACGGATATTAATACTTATATACTTTTAAATACATACATATTATACATAGAAACACCCAGACTCTTGAGACAAACATTTATGGGTCACACAAATATTTGTCTCCGGTGGGAATCGAACCCACGACCTCCAGCGCCGCAGGCGGTATCACTACCGACTGCGCCACAGAGGCAGTCCCCAGAGGCAGTCAAAATTTCCGATACGTACGCACAGCAAAGAGTAAGCCTAACCACATTTTGATTAAATACAGTTCATTTTTCAGTTTGATTCATCTATACTAATACTAGCTGATGCCCGCGGCTCCGCCCGCGTGGAATGTTATTCCCGTTCCCGGTCACTTAGGGGTATGAAAAATAGATGTTGGCCGATTCTCAAACCTACTCAATATGCTCACAAAATTTCATGAGAATCGGTCAAGCCGTTTCGGAGGAGTATGGCAACGAAAACTGTGACACGAGAATTTTATATATTAGACTAGCTGATGCCCGCGGCTCCGCCCGCGTGGAATGTTATTCCCGGTTCCCGGTCACTTAGGGGTATGAAAAATAGATGTTGGCCGATTCTCAAACCTACTCAATATGCTCACAAAATTTCATGAGAATCGGTCAAGCCGTTTCGGAGGAGTATGGCAACGAAAACTGTGACACGAGAATTTTATATATTAGACTAGCTGATGCCCGCGGCTCCGCCCGCGTGGAATGTTATTCCCGGTTCCCGGTCACTTAGGGGTATGAAAAATAGATGTTGGCCGATTCTCAGACCTACTCAATATGCTCACAAAATTTCATGAGAATCGGTCAAGCCGTTTCGGAGGAGTAGGTACGGAAACGAAAACTGTGACACGAGAATTTTATATATAACATTGTAAAGAGGAAATATTTGATCGTCTGTTTAGTTTGTTCTCAACGACTCAGAAACTACTGAACCGATTTGAAAAACTATTTCACTGTTGGTAAGCCACACAATTTGCGGTGAACATAGGCTATTAGCGTATTTTTCCCCTGTATTCCCAAGGGACAGCTACGCGCGTGAGACCGCCTGACGTCAGCTAGTGTAGAGGTGGCTTTACGTACAGGAAGTACCTCCATATTGATAATGCGAAATTTTGAAGCGCTCGTGGCCCCGCGGACTCAGTGTTCTGTAAACGATCACTGCAGTAAGCAACATTTACTATGGCCGGACATGGATGGGTGACCACCACGTGGACCACTTTGTGACATTTATTTACGAGCGTTTCCGTGCTTCGGAAGGCACGATAAGCCGTTGGTCCCGGTTGTCGGTAAAATGACAGTCGTTAGGCCAAGTTGAAGGCCTTACGGGCGGCTTGAAAAATTTCAACTGTGGGTCGTCACAACCTGCGCCCGGGTCGGCAGCGCGTGTGTAGCGCCTCTGGTGTTGCAAACGTCTATAGGCTACGGTTACCAACTTTCCGGTGGGCCGTAAGCTTGTCTGCCACCTAAGTAGTATAAAAAAAATGCACAGTTGATTTTTCAGTTCAATTAGTTGGTTTACTAGACACGGTAGAAAATTCCACAAACTTACCCGATCTCCATTCGTTCGGCAGTCGGCAAAGTTTCGTGCTCCGGTTCCTCGCTCCAGTCATGCAGCTCAACTCTTACTTCCAAGTAAGTATCTGGCCCTATAGCTGGTCCATCATACTTTGGACTATCTATTTCACCAACTAGACCCAAGCTTTCTCCAGGGTTCAGCCCAGTTTCACCATAACCAAAGCGCGGAGCCATTTGTAGAATACATTCTTCACCTTTGTACATCAATGTAAGTGCTAAGTCCATCCCTTGGAGGACCTAAAAATAAATGCAAGAAATATTTTGTTTACTTAAATGCTAGTTTCTGGGAATTAATGGCTAGAATGCCTTCAATAGGTCTGTGGAATCTCGCTTTTTTTTTCGTGCCACTGAAAGCACGAATTGCACCTAGGTACAGCAAAGAGTAAGCCAAACCTTGCTAGAAAAAAAAATGAAAAAAATATTAAATTCACCTAAGTATTTATTATGTGGGACAAAAAACGATAACCTGAAATGTGGGCATATACTTTGTCTCTGCCTATCCCTTTCGGGATAAAGACGTGACTATGTGTATGTATGTAACGCTTTCAAATGATATGAAACAACCAAGGTTAGGCAGATGCAGGTCGCAATCGATCTGCGTTTCTTTAACAATTCCTTCTGCAGTCATAGCTGATTCTTCAGCCACTTAGTCTGACTGGCCCGGCGATATGTAACCCGTCGGAGAATCATAATTATAACTTGAGATTATTAATACAAATATGTATAAAACGACACATAGATAAGATATGACTGATTGTCTCACAATAAACAATTCAACGTCAAAATGGACTAATTGCAATGATTTAATCTGATAATTGAATAACTAGGTACAATGGCAACATCTATCTAGAAAGTACCCCTTTCTTTACAAATATGGAAGCTAGAGTTTCTGATGCCGAAGCTTTCAGTAAACAGACAGATGAGAGAACTCTGAATAAAACCAAAAACCGGCCAAGTACGAGTCGGATTCGCACACACGAGGATAAAATACGGCATAAAAAAGGCCACGCTTGTTGTATCGGAGCCCACTGATATATTTTTTTTAGTATTTGATGGTACAAGTAGTGGGAACAGAATCTGTGAAAATTTTAACTGTCTCTCTAGCTTTAATGGTTCCCGAGCTACAGCGTGGTGACAGACAGACGGAGAGACAAGTTTTTACCCTTGGGTACGAAACCCTCAAACAAGGAAAATGATTGAAGAAAGCTTTATTTGGGCATACACACAAACTGCATAATCATAAATTAATATATGGGTCAGTAGGCCAACAGTATGCATTGCAGGAATACGAGTAGATGCCGATGGACGAGACGAGCTCTCGAGTAGGTACGTGTGTGGATGCCGTAGAGGTTACTGATCTCTACGGCATTGTTATTTTTAGAGGACCCTGAAACGAATGGTTTTTATACCACTAAGGTGGCTACGGCCCACCAGAAGGACTGGTGGTCACTGTAGCCTATGAACGTTTGCAACACCAGAGGCGTCATACTCGCGCTGCCGACCCTGTAAAAACCTTCTAAGGCCCCTTTGAAGAATCCCATACTAAAAGGCGTTTGGGAAAACGGAGGCAGGGCTTAAGCTCGGTTACTACCGCAAGCTGAGCAGGCCCATTAATGAATTCGCTAGTAAACTGCGTACTGATTTTCCCGCAACTGCACCACAGTTTAGTGGCGCGAGTTAAGCTGATTCAATAATGGTTCTGAACAGCTCGCTGTGGATGCTGGCCTTTTAACTATTCTTCCTACATATCATGTACAAAAAGAAGATATTTTCACATACATACGACGTATAGTCACGCCTTTATCCCTGAAGGAGTAGGCAGAGGCATAGTATACGCCCACATTTCACCTTATAGTTTAATGTCCCATGTAATAGGTGGTGAGCCAATTGCCATTTTGAAATGGACAGGCGCAGGTCGCCGCGACCCGCAGTTGAAATTTTTAAAGCCGCCCATAAGGCCTTCAACTTGACTTAACAATTGTCATTTTACTGACAACCGGGTTTAATTTTTCCATCTCTAAATGGATTTTTTAAAAAGTCGCCTCTTACGACACCCTCGGGATGTATTGGGGTGGCGACATTTTGTACTCTTACCCGTCGCAACACGGGACCCGTCGCCACACGAGGCTTTCACATATATATTTTTACAATAAACAATAACACCTCAACATGTTTTTTAAATATTTGAAAAATGGGAGGGCAGTTACCTATTTAAAGATCAAATAGACAAAGAAAAAGAGAGCAGATGGTTTTGAATAGTCTCACAACAAGTGGTTTGGTGGTGGTCAGTACATTTAGTAAAGTTCTTGCAAGTAACAGCCGTTAAGTCTATAACCAGACCAAACCTATAAGCCTTTTCAGTCTTTCAAATGCTCAAAGAAATCGCAAGAACAACAAAAAGTTAACGAAGTCATCCCAGAACAGCAATTTATATTTCAGAAGCATCAACTATTCACACCATTCTATATGTCAATGCAACTTTTGATTTCTATAACATAGAAAGCAGGTGTCCTTCAAGGATTAATATTGACACACTTTACCGTTATCGGCTATTCACATCTGCTGTACCAGAGTCAAATAATGTGAGTACAATCATGTTTGCAAATGGCACAGTGGCATTTGTAATTGATTTAGATTCAGAAATAGCATCCAGAGATAGAGAGTAAAGTAGCATTTAGACTGAAGCTCAATCTACAATGAAATTCTTTTGAATTACCTATGTCTTTTGAATTAAGAAAAGTAAATATGGAAGTTGTGCATCCAAAATAAAAAATAATAATATGATACTTCCAAAATAAGACCAGAAATGTTCTAATGACCAGTTCTGGCCAGCTGTGTGCATTGGCATCAAACATAAAAAATTATTACAATGTAGGTATTTTAAATTCTTTAAAAAGAACATTCCGAGTCAAAATTTACATAAGATTTAATGTAAATTAATTACTTACTTCATTATCACCCAAATATATTTTAACTTGGTCACGTTTCTCCACAATTGTATCTGTGTCCTTAATTTTGATCTCATAACTAATTCTACAAATGTCACTTCTGTGGGCTCGCAATCCTTTAGATTCATCACCACTTTTGATTATCTGTAAATGATAATACACTTAGTACATTTTCAGAAGTCTTGCAATTACATTTCACACAGTATTTAGACTGACACTGTCATTTGACCAGATAATTTAGCCACAGAAAGATGTTGATTATATTCTTTTAATAAAGCTAAAAAATCAATAATTTAACAAATATATTTTTTGTAAAAAAGAAATCAAAAGTTATTGAAGCTTCTTATCTTAACCCACCCTCTAATTTCAATAGTTTAATTTATTTTTACAATTAGGTATTTAAAGTTATCTAAATTCTAAAGTTATGACTCTATCGAGGATTCCAGAAGGGGAGAGACATTTAGAAGAACTCCTCAAGGAACTATATTTTTTAAATTTATTATATTTTCTTTTTAATATCAATACAGGTGCCACAGGCTTCAAAAACACTTTCAAAGGGTACCTCTCAAGATGACTATGATAAAAAAAAAAAATATCAAACAATAAAAAAAAATGTAATGGAACATTGGATAAGCAGGACAATAAAATTGTGACTGACAAGAGACAAGAGTAATTATGATATTTTAAAAAAATGTGTTATTCTATTTATTTAGATATGAATGAACTGAAAAGCTTACCTTTTTCAGCAGTGCCCCTGACCCTAATACATCGTGCCATTCATCACTTTTCGTATCAGCTGGTTTCTCGCTGGCTGCAGCAGCCTCTGCAAGCTTGGCTTCCTCAATCTCATGAGCCGCTGCGGCCGCAAGATCCTCAAACGAGCTGCTCTCCGACTTATCAATCAAAGTACCTTCGCCTTCGCTCATCTAAAACACGCGCTCGCGATATTAGATCAACATAATACGTAATTAAATTTACTTAGTCTTTTTACTCACTCGACGATAGAATGTTTATAAAAACAGAACATAAATTACAGGATAACACCATAAACCTTACCTTAAATAAATAACAGTGATTTTACAAGAAATACTTTTCAAAATATTTAGTAAATTTAAATAATGACAATTCAACTTTTCGGATTTGACTTATTTTTTATTTTGTTAGATGGCGAATGACGAATGACGAATGAGTTAATTTATTGAACGAACAAAATTATATTGGTATTTGGTACCGGAAGTTCGGAACCACAACCCAAGACAATTTTATTGTGGACTTTGATGAAGGGCCGAAATCCTAGCACCAGGAATCACTTTAATGTCGCTAGTTATCTTTGTTATTGTCCACAATAAAGTAAATCATACTATTCGTCAGACAGTATCGTATGTTTCCGGTTTTAAGGAGTAGGTCAGGCTGGTCACCTCACCATTTAAGGGCTGGCGACACAGTCAAACTGCGATTGTCATGCCTAGTCAAAATCATGTATACATACCTTAGATCATCTAACCACAGGATGCGCCTTACTTAAGCATTGTTTTCTGCCATTGCACATGACCATTTGGTCTTTTGGCTTTATGAAAAGCCTGTACATCAGTACATCATTTTATATGATTAAACTAGTACATTACGTAGTAGTTGACTGTACAATAACAATTAACACACAACAGCCATTACGCGTTTGTCGATAAATACATTTTTAAATGCAATGAAATTTTATATGTCTTTGTGTTTCCCCCTTCATTTGTATGAAAACTGGCAGAATATTTTTGTATGCGGTGGTTCGCAAAGGCAAGTCCCGTGTTATATGGTCTAAGATACATACACGTCGATGCACACACCCATACAAAGTAATCATGCACACTGACGCAACTTCCATTCATAAATAGCGAGGCGTGTCAAGTGCCAATTGATCGTGTCGCTAGCCCATATAGGCTCCCGACACGATCATGCCTTGCAATTGTCAATCACGTTAAATATGAATGGAAGCTGCTTCAGTGTGCATGATGTCTTTGCATGTGTGTGTGCATTGACCGTAGAGGGAGAATATACCTAGAGAAGTCATCGGCGTATACCTTTTGAGATAGCGCTATTATGACATCGGTGTTACCCACTCACGCCAAATGTTTTTACCTGAGAAATAGGTAAATTCATATAAAGAAGCTACTATACCAAAAAAATGGTATTGAGGTAGCTAACAGCCCAGATTAAGACAAAGGCTACTTTTATAGTCCAGGTGCGTCTGTTTGAACGTTTACAACCACATAATATATATCACCCGATTGTGAGTAAAATTACAATCCTAACGCCAAGTTGAAGGCCTTCAATTCAATTCAATCGTTTATTTGCGTCGAATATGGTTACAGAGATGGTATCTTAAAACTAGTAGGTACAGCATACTCTGCTCCTAAGAGCGTGCAAAAATTATAGACACACTTGTACAATTAATATAAATGTCAATATTTCCATGTCAACAATAATAATAATAACAATTCACGTTCATATTTTAGGTATTTTGTCATCCAGATATTCTTTAATACTATAGTACATGTTGTTCATTAAAAACCGAGATAATTGTTTTTTAAATTGTTTTATGGGCAGTTCCTGTATTGTTTTTGGCAGGTGATTATATATTGAAATTGCCATACAATATGCGTTTCTTTTATATAATTGTAATCTTATAGAAGGAAGCTTAAATTTAAGTTTATGTCTGGATGAGGATTTATGGGCGGCTTGAAAATTTTCAACTGCGGGTCGCGGCGACCTGTCCATTTCAAGAAGGCAATGGGCTCACCACCTTTTACGTGGGAAATAAAACTCTAAATTCAAAATTAAAAAAAAACATTTATTTCGCATTAATTAATAAATAATAAATCATTTATTGCGTGAAACATGGTATCTTTAGATGTTACATTTTTATAAGAGGTCAGCATGTCCCGCAGATTCATCTGCATGCAAAATTTATACAGATACATTAAGAAAATACATTTCTAATACATAGGCACTTGTGACACGTCCATGAATACAAAAAAAGTTAGTACCACCAGTTCGGAACGCGGCCTGCTCGAGAAGAACTGGCAAGAAACTTATTTTTGTGTCTGGTAACGAAACTAGTTTTTTTTGTACATACTTAGTTACATAAGATTAAAAAAAAAATGTGAATGTCCTGACTGAATGATAATCAACGCACAGCCCAAACCGCTGCACTGGGACTAGAAAGTACAAATTTGGCAAGTAGGTTCCTTGTATGGTCTAGGGATGATAATGTGGGATTCTATTAGTGAAAGAATGATTAAAATAGATCTAGTAGTTTCGGAGCCTATTCATTACAAATGAACAAAAATTCTCTGCTTTTTATAATATTAGTATAGATTAATAACTTACATGAAAAACAGAGAGTGAAGGAATCGAATTTGGATTCAAATAAGTCCTTGTTTTTGCCTTCCGAAAACAACAGGATTCAAAATGTTTTGAACAAATCCGAGCATTCTTGTCAGGTTGCCAATGTTTTCTGCCTGTTGCTTGAATCCATAAAACTCTCATACTTATATCCTCTGGAAACCTAAAAGTAAATAAAAAGATAGCTATAAATTTCAATATTGTTGGGTTAACTTTACCAAACACTGGTCACACTCCCCTGATTATACGGACATTGATGATTGACCCCTAGACAACATGGCCGTCTTAATGTATATGAGCTACATAATTCTGTCGGATAATACAAAAAAAATATTCGAGAAATATACTTAAAAGTATGTAAATTAAGGCGCAAAGATAGTGAATACTAATCTACGAAGTAAATTATATCATTATATACATACAAAACAGCATAAATGGGCTTACTTACCGATGAAAGGTTACGTTCGGAGTTTTCCGTTCTTGGCGATTTGAACAGTCTTTAACACAACAACGCCCCATTATTAAGATAAATTTTACACTTTTATAAGCTCCAAACAACTTCTAACTTCACAAATAAGTCACTTTCACCAATTTTTCGACAAAACACTATCGAACACGCTTTTGTTTGGGGCCAACGAAAGAGGTTCCAAACAAATGAAAACGCATACGGTGAGCGAGACAAAAAAAGTGGCGTCTGTCTCGCTTACTCTTGTGTAAATATTATATATGTGTCACTTTCACTCATGACTAACATTATTTAATGTCTTCTCTAGGTATATTCTCTCTCTACGGCATTGACGTATATGTACACATGATATTTTATGTGCTTGACAATTGCTAATTGATCGTGTCCCCTATAAAGGGACCCCTATAAAGGGGTCCCGACTCCCGACACGATTAATTGGCAATTGACGACGACGATGACGACGACGACGATAACAAATGTCTGCCACATTTTGTTTATCAAAACCGTCCATTCGGAGGGCAACAACATAATTAGATAATTTATTCTAACCACAAACTATACAGGGTGAATTTTTCAAAAGGGATTGGATGGCCAAATCCGAAACTATAAGGAATAGCTAAAAATGCTCAAAGGAGTCACGAGCCCGATTTTGATGAAACTTAAAACCTCATCATTAGATTTTTGAAAAACCAATAATCCTAGCTGGGAATCGAGCCCATTGATTTTGAAAAAAAATACACACCCTATATTATTACACCATTCGATAGTGTTGCTATTAAGGATCATATTCTGGGAAGTAATTACATACGGCAAACTAAGGGAAACTGCTCATCTTTCGTATTTTTCTTACGTTATCTGATGAATTGTTCAAAATGTAGACCATTGTTTTTAATACATAGCTGGATTCGAGACCTCAACGATCATACTGCATTAAATATTATTGATTCCGTTTAGAATATTCCTCAAAGAATCATTCTGAGCATGATTTAAAACACGGAATAGTTACGAACTATTCTGGAAATTCGAACGAAATAAATTATGATTCAAAATTTAGGTACAAGAAATATGAATTCCATCAAAATTCTAAACCTACCTTAAATTTGCCGTATATCATTACTTCGCAGAATTTGATACTTATCAGCGACACTATCATATGGTGTAATATAAAGGGTGTGTTTTTTTTTTCAAAATCAATAGGTTCGATTCCCAGCTAGGATTATTGGTTTTTCAAAAATCTAATGATGACGTTTTAAGTTTTATCAAAATCGGGCTCGTGACTCCTTTGAGCATTTTTAGCTATTCCTTATAGTTTAGGATTTGGCCATCCAAGCCCTTTTCAAAAATTCATCCTGTATGGTCATATTCTAGCGCGGTTCCGATTGGAAATTTCCGTTCGTGTGCGGCGATAGATACAAAATGTATGAGAGTGCTTCGTTCGAAGTGACGTCATTAGGTTTTTTCCGTTCTTAAGGGGTCACGACATGATCAATTGGCAATTGTCAAGCACGTAGAATTTCATGTGCACGTATACGTCGATGCACACACACATGCAAAGCAATCACGCACACTGAAGCAACTTCCACTCATATTTAACGTGATTGACAATTGCAAGGCATGATCGTGTCGGGACCCTATTACAAACCGAACGCACGGAGCCATTCGGAAACGAACGTCAGGTTTTTTCCGTGCGGAAATAGTAAGGACGTGTGCACCTTGTAGAACATTTGAATGAGAAGGAAGCATTCAGGTTTCCGGATTCGGTTTCTCGATTAGGAAACCAGACCAGGAAACCGTGTGTGTGCGGCCAGTCTTATTTAGATATTTTGAATCCTAATGGGCTCCCGACACGGGTCAATATATTGAGTCAAGTCTGATATTTATGAATGGAAGTTGTTTCAGTGTGAGTGATTTCTTTGCATGTGTGTGTGCATCGACGTACAGTTTGTCTATAAAGTCGTGAAATTAAATGAGGGCGCTGCTGAATGCATGTATGCAACCCTATATAGTACGACTAAAATGATTTTGATACGAGGAGTTCGTTCCGAGTAAAATCTTACTAATATTATAAATGCGGCAGTTTGTGAGTGTGGATGTTTATTACTCTTACACGCTCGAACGGTTAAAGGGATCTGGCTGAAATTTGGTACAGGGATACATTATAATCCGGAATAACCATGGCTACTTTTTACTCCGGGAATAAGTTCTTACGGGAAGCGGGAACGGGAACAATACAAATATTATAAATGCGAAAGCTTATGAGTGTGGATGTGAGACTCTTTCACGCTCGAACAGTTGAACTGATCTGGCTGAAATTTGGTACAGGGAAACATTATAGTCTGGAATAACACATAGGCTACTTTTCATCCCGGGAATAAGTTCCTACGGGAAGCGGGAACGAGAACAAATTCGACACGGGCGAAGCCGCGGGCATCAGCTAGTGAGTTAATAAATAAAACACATTATACATGTTTAATTTTGTTTCTGTTTTATTGAATCAGATCCAGAATAAAGTTATTGAACCAGATCCAGAAGCCCCGGTCTAATAGCGTCTTACAACCCACCAGCAGGTGCCTAGCAGTCCCAATTGCTTCGCCACAATCATGTAATTACATGTTTTATCTGTAACTTTCCCCCATCTGACAAGGATTTTTTTGGCGCAGTGCACAAATATTAAAATCGTCTATTTCTTTCTTTGCCAACATTTCTGTGTTTCCCAGGAGTTTCAAACTTTCCTTCATTATTAAAACCTTCGTTAAATATTCGCCTAACTGTACTCTCTGATTTTCCTGAAAAGAGTAAAAAAAGAAAATTAATTACCTAATGGAAACAAACAATTGACATGAAGCAATTAATTCAAAATAAAAAATTGGTAGAAAACCAGATTGAACTGAGTATCAAAAATGTAGGTCGTACTATAAAATTACCTACTAACAATGTTATTCTAACCACTGACTTACGAGATTGTAAGGTTGTGATTCTAACCTAAAAATATATTTTTTTGCAAAGACTTCTATATAAACTGAGGTAGACATGCCCTACGCACCGATTTTTGAAACCTATAAACTGAGCTAATTAGCAGCGTTGCTCGCACTGTTGTGAGTCAAAACTTCGAGAGTAGGTGCTCGAATTGCAATCGGAGTCCATACGCCTTCTCTTTTACTCTTTTTCTATTCGTATATTGCTATTGTGTGTGGTGACAATTAAGTACGTAAAAAATATTTATAAGTGAGTGTAGTCTTATTAATGTGTATATTTGAGGATTGCTTTTGAAATCTCGTTTGTTAGAGTACGGCGCGTCTACCTCAGTTTATATAGAAGTCTTTGTTTTTTTGTCTCCAAATCGTAAATTCAGTAAATTTGTAACTTCAGACAGATTCAAAACAAACAATAACACGATTACATACGCACCAAAGATGCTGTTGGCTCATAAACATCCTCAAAATCCCACAACAATTGTCCAGCTTAGTACTCCGCGTAACATCACTGGAAAACTTTAAAAATCACTTCCTGCGCACCACTCCGATTTTCTTTACTCATTTCTCAAACCTTTATGCGTAGTTTGGTCTCAATTTGTTGCAGTTTAATCCAAACATTAAAGTTACGTGAGAGAGTAAACGAAATTCGACGATAGCATTGACAACTGACGTACTTAAGTTTCTTGTTGCCAGTGTTGCCACACACATAACTATTTTTAGTTCCTCAAACATTCATTTCACGACTTTATAGACAAACTGTATATGTACACATGATATTGACGAGGCATGACAATTGCCAATTGATCGTATGTGGTCCCTATAATGCTTGCTCTACGTAGTACTACTACGTACGTACTACGTACGTACATACGTACGTACGTACGTACTTCGTCCTACTACGTAGTACGAAGTTCGTCGGCGAAGTTAGGGAATCGAGTAATGTGGAGGTTTGTGCTAAAGGGCTCGCGACACTGGTCAGTTGTCATTGTCACTGTCAAATAGAAAAGTAAACAATCGATTGCTTTGCTTGCTTTCCTTGTTCTGTTCTTGGTCAAAAGCAAACCCTAATTTTTGCCGCTGCTTTGTTTCATATAATTATGCAGAAGTATGAAAAACTGGAAAAAATTGGGGAGGGAACGTACGGGACAGTTTTTAAAGCCAAAAATAAAGAGACTCATGAAATAGTGGCCCTTAAACGTGTAAGGTTAGACGACGACGATGAAGGAGTACCGTCTTCAGCTTTACGTGAAATATGTCTACTTAAAGAATTAAAACATAAGAATATAGTGCGCCTTTATGATGTCTTACACAGTGAAAAGAAGCTTACTCTTGTTTTTGAACATTGTGACCAAGATCTCAAGAAATATTTCGACAGCCTGAATGGCGAGATAGACTTGGACGTTGTTAAATCGTTTATGTATCAACTACTTCGGGGACTTGCCTTCTGTCATAGTCACAATGTTCTGCATCGGGATTTAAAACCCCAGAATCTATTGATCAACAAAAATGGGGAATTAAAGTTGGCTGATTTTGGTTTGGCCAGAGCGTTTGGAATTCCTGTCAAATGTTATTCGGCGGAAGTAGTCACGCTATGGTACCGACCTCCAGATGTCCTTTTTGGGGCCAAATTGTATACTACTAGCATTGATATGTGGTCAGCTGGGTGTATATTTGCTGAACTTGCAAACTCTGGACGTCCACTATTTCCTGGGTCAGATGTTGATGACCAACTAAAGAGGATTTTTAAACTTCTTGGTAAGATATAAATATCCTTGTTTTTTTTACAATTTTAGTTGTTGTCTAAGGGGTCACCACGTAAAGTTACGGACCAGCTTCTCTCACAATAATCCCCATGAACACTTTTAGAACAACTGAGTTGTTAGAGTGTGGAATAAATTCACAGTAGAAGCAATATCTGCACAAAATGTGAATGAATTCAAGAATTTGCCATTTGTTATGTATCCAAGCTTGTAACATGAAGTGCTCCACCATCTTTTCCCATTAGGGCCCAGCATCATGATCAAAAGTTTCAAAGATTTTTTTACATCCAACCCAAACTACGTGAGATTCTAGCATTTGATAATTCAAATTCTTAAGTTATATAATATTATTATCGACTAGCTAGATGAAGCTGAAATTCGGTAACCATTCCCGCTGTCCGTGGGCACACTTCCCCAGAATAAAAAGTAGCCTATGTGTTATTCCAGGCTATAAGCTATCCCTGTACCAAATTTCAGCCCAATCTGTTCAGCCATTAGAGTGTGTTTGAGTAACAAACATCCAAATATCTTCACAAACTTTCACATTTATAATATTAGTAGGATTTATAGTTTCTAGGTGTATTAAACTGGTTACTATGAAATAAGTTTGAGGGATGATGGTATGGCAATCTGTAAACCAGTACAAAGAAGTATAATAGATCCTCGAGTGCTGCTGTTCGGTCATGTCAGACCCCAGTTGAACTCACCTTTACTTTCTATGTACCTATAATTTAATTGTTATGAAGAAGTCCATTATTTGAATTAATGGGATATTTTGAAAAAGAGGTCCTTTCCATCCTGTGAATTCAGCTTCTGCAATGGTTTGATGACTTTGCACCCCCTTTAATCTTGATGATCTTGAAGATAATTCCACAAAAAACCAAAACCTCACACAGTTTGTTTGGAACAGTCTTAAGTGTATGCTGAGACATGGATTGTAAGACTTAAACTGGCAATCGGGGTGCCCGCAACAGTGGTAATGCATGGATTGGATTCAGCCTTACCTGCTGTCATTCAGTTCATTCCAATAAAAATCAAGGTGCAAAAAATCTCTGGGTTACGGATATCGGCTACCAATCAAGACTGAACCTGGAAACATATAATAGAACCACTCTGCGGCTGGACAATCGGCTCACCAAATTCGAGGTACCTAGAACTAGGTCGCATAAACTGGCATGTACTGGAGTTTGAAGACATTCTTCCTGAAGGTAATACAGGTGTATGCCCCGACCTGGAGCACTGACGAGGCAGTTAAGACCGTGTACGAGAACCTAGCGAAAGCATTACACGGTACTGCCAAGACTCACTACAATGTTGTGATGGGGGACTTTAATGCCAAAGTGGAAGTACAAGAACGCGGCGAAACGAAAATCGGCCCCTTTGGTGTGGGGCGTAGGAATGACCGGAGCCATATGCTTGTCTACTTTCTTGAGTCTGAGGGGCTCTTCTCGATGAACTCATTCTTTAAGAACAAGCCCCATAGAAAGTGGACTTATCAAAGCAAGGTCACAAGGAACGAGATAGATTTCATCATGACGGACAAGAGGTGTATATTTAGAGATGTCTCAGTGATCAACAGGTTTAATACGTGTTACTTAGGAGGTGATCACCGACTCGTCCGAGCATCTCTGAATTTAGACTTCCGCGCCGAAAGGGCCCGGATGATACCTACTCTCCGACCTACTGCGCTCCAAATAGCTTTCGGTGCCGAGAAGTTTCAATTGGAGCTTCAGAATCGTTTCGATCTGCTGGAAACCACTGGCAACGTATTATATTATTATTACGATAAGGCCGACACTGTGGTCAAAACGCTACAACAAGTGTCCCAAAGGTTTTTGTCTGGAAAAAGCAAGAATAGGTGTTCCAACTTCCAAGCTTTCGCCTGACACTCTCGAACTCATGAGAATCAGACGGGAAACGCCATCTCTGCATACGTCTTTGTCAGACCAGAGGGATTTAAACCTCAAAATCCGAAAGCTGATACGACGCGACCTCAGACGTTATAACACCAACATCGTCGAGGCAGCGATCGTACAGAATAGGGGTACTAAAGTCTTTGCCCAACAGCTCGGAAGACCTCGTCTGACGAAATTGATGACAGCGGATATTAAAACCGTGACCAATTTATGGCACTCGCAGGGATACATCATTTTGTAAGATTAAACTAGTAGGTACATTTCATTGTAGTTGACTGTACAATGCAGATGCAGCGAGTTCGCGAGCAGCTTGTAAACTCGCTCCGAGTTACCCAGGCTTTTACGCACCCTCTGATCTCATATCAGGCAGTGTGAATAAATTTTTTTATAGTATAATTATGATTTCTTCCTTGCTATTCAACTATACCTATAGGGCAGTTTTCTTCCTAAAAATCTTAGTGGATAACTATTCATCTTATTACAGGTACTCCTAATGAGGATACATGGCCAGGCGTGACTCAACTGCCTGACTACAAACCATTACCTGTTTACCAACCAAGCTTGGGTCTTGCTCAAGTAGTTCCACGACTTCCAGCAAGAGGGAGAGACCTCCTTGCTCGTCTGCTCACCTGTAATCCTGCGTTACGTATGCCTGCTGACGATGCGATGGCGCATGCTTACTTCCACGATCTAAATCCTTCTGTGAAGAATGACAGGTGTTAACAATTAATTCACCCGTACCGCTGCACCGCTGAACTGCTGGTTAGTGATAAAAACACTGATGATGTGCAGGAGTGTAGTGATGAGGACTTCAATAGATTTTAAGATTAATGACATCTTGGGTTAACGTAAATTTAAGTTTTATTGTTAATATTTTAAAATGTTATTTTCTTTGCTGTTAATTTTATGTATGTTTGTATTTGTAATATATTAGCTTTATTATTTATTTCGATATTTATTTCGATATTTATTCAGTTAAATGTATGTAGTTCTGCTATTAGGAACAGTCTTCCTAAGTAACTTTGAGTCACTGTGTTATGTTTAAGCCTGTGGTCGTATTTCTTGCTTTTTAGCCCCTCTCTATAAAATAGATTGCAGAGGGGCTTATGGCGAGACTTGTGTCTGTATAGTCGAATTTTTAATTAGACGAAGTAAAGTGACAGCAACTAATGTCACTTCTTCATAGAAATTAATCAACATTGTATGAAGAAGTGACGTTCAAGTCATAATCCTCACTACCTATAGCTATAACGCCGAAACTATAATACGACTATTTTTTTACATGTACGACTATTTACGACTATTTTACGACAATTTTTTGGCGTTGTCAAAATTCGTTTTCGTACAGATTTCAAATGCTAGGATTACAGCTTGAAGCACACGAACAGTGAGATCATAATATTTTTGTTCATCTAACTAAACCGCTTTTACGATGTTTCAATATTAGAATAGGTACAGTTTGTCTATAAAGTCGTGAAATGAATGTTTGAGGAACTAAAAATAGTTATGTGTGTGGCAACACTGGCAACAAGAAACATAAGTACGTCAGTTGTCAATGCTATCGTCGAATTTCGTTTACTCTCTCACGTAACTTTGATGTTTGGATTAAACTGCAACAAATTGAGACCAAACTACGCATAAAGGTTTGAGAAATGAGTAAAGAAAATCGGAGTGGTGCGCAGGAAGTGATTTTTAAAGTTTTCCAGTGATGTTTCGCGGAGTACCAATCTGGACAATTGTTGTGGGATTTTGAGGATGTTTATGAGCGAACAGCATCTTTGGTGGGTATGTAATCGTGTTATTGTTTGTTTTGAATCTGTCTGAAGTTACAAATTTACTGAATTTACGATTTGGAGGCAAAAAAAAAGGCATTGTTTGCATATTTTTAGGTTAGAATCTTAAACTTACAATCTACCTATAATGTAAGTCAGTGGTTAGAACAACATGGTTATTTTATAGTACGACCTACATTTTTGATACTCAGTTCAATCTGGTTTTCTACCAATTTTTATTTTGAATTAATTGCTTCATGTCAATAGTTTGTTTCCAATATGTAATTAATTTTCTTTTTTTTACTCTTTTCAGGAAAATCAGAGAGTACAGTTAGGCGAATAGTTAACGAAGGTTTTAATAATGAAGGAAAGTTTGAAACTCCTGGTAAACACAGAAAAGGTCGGCAAAGAAAGAAGTAGACGATTTTAAAATTTGAGCACTGCGCCAAAAAAAATCCTTGTCAGATTGGGGAAAGTTACAGATAAAACATGTAATTACATGATTGTGGCAAAGCAATTGGGACTGCTAGGCACCTGCTGGTGGGTTGTAAGACGCTATTAGACCGGGGCTTCTGGATCTGGTTCAATAACTTTATTCAGGATCTGATTCAATAAAACAGAAACAAAATTAAAAAAATGTATAATGTGTTTTATTTATTAACTCACTAGCTGATGCCCGCAGCTTCGCCCGTGTCGAATTTGTTCTCGTTCCCGCTTTCCGTAGGAACTTATTCCCGGGATGAAAAGTAGCCTATGTGTTATTCCAGACTATAATGTAGGTATCCCTGTACCAAATTTCAGCCAGATCAGTTCAACTGTTCGAGCGTGAAAGAGTCTCACATCCACACTCGTAAGCTTTCGCATTTATAATATTTGTATTGTTCCCGTTCCCGCTTCCCGTAAGAACTTATTCCCGGAATAAAAAGTAGCCATGGTTATTCCAGATTATAATGTATCCCTGTACCAAATTTCAGCCAGATCCCTTTAACCGTTCGAGCGTGTAAGAGTAATAAACATCCACACTCACAAATTGTCGCATTTATAATATTAGTAAGATTTTACTCGGAACGAACTCCTCGTATCAAAATCATTTTGGTCGTACTATATAGGGTTGCATACATGCATTCAGCAGCGCCCTCATTTAATTTCACGACTTTATAGACAAACTGTATATGCATGCCAAATATTAATTGAAATAAGCATTGACACGTAGACTACCAATAGTAGTAAAAGTAGCTTTGTATTTGTACCTATCACCTAAATTTAGTTTAAAATTTAAGCTATGCCTATTATTTTATAAATTGTTTTTAAAAGTTGAAAAAAGTAAGTTTTTTTTTTTTTTTTTTCAATTTTAGCTAAACCTACTTTTATCAACTAACTTAGTACTTACTTAACAACTCAATAATACCTACGACTATGAACAAAACTGATGAATACCTTAGATTTTATCAGTCGAATAGTCTTTATTCATCCATGGTAGGTCCATTTCGTACCTATCTGCGATATTATAATTATAATCGTGAGAAAAATACTTAGACCCGCGGTTTCTTTTTTTGGTAAGTACCTACTCTTGTTTGCTTGAAGCAGTAGTTTTATTTTTTACAAGAACAAGATATGAGAAGGAACTAAATTTCAAAATAGGTATGTTGTCGTATATAAATTGAATTTTAAAATTATTTTGTCGTATGTTACATAATATAAAAAATAAAGATTGTTTTTTGTGAAAATTCTTCCAACAAAAGAAAGGACATCATTCATTTTGGACCAAAAACTGAAAGTGCCGGCCAGAAAAAGAAAATGTGATATTCGCATAGAACACACAATTTCTAGCAAAAAATACTACTACATTAACCCTGTGCGTGCTATGGTTTTTTTGTTACATGCTTTTAAAATTCTTGAAAAATGTTATTTCGAAGGTGTCATTCTAATTGATATGAGCAGTTGAATAGTGATTTATTTTAATAATTATGTCTTTCAGCACACATATAAGCACACATATATATTATTATACCTGTTTCTCTGAAGGGTGAGGTAGAGGCATATTTTATGGCCAATTTTGATTTCTCGTCTACATAAAGGAGCATGTAAAATAAAGATAAAGAGTATTTTATTTCGACAGAGTCAAAGGCCTTCTTGTAGTCCACATAAGCCATACACAGCGGCTGATTGTACTCGTTTGTTTTCTGTACAATCTGCCGTGCAGTATGGATGTGGTTCACGGTTCTGAAGCCTTTTCGAAATCCGACTTGCTCCTTTGGCTAAAACTCGTCGAGCCTTTCGGCGAGGTGGTTTGTGACTACTCTCGAGAACAACTTGTAAACATGGTCCAGGAGTGAGATGGGTCTGTAATTCCTCAGCAAGGTCTTATCACCTTTCTTGAAGAACAGAGGTGTTTGTCCCTGTTGGAGGACGGAATTAAACAAACTCGTCAGCTCGTTGAGGACCGGAGCCCCCCCCCCCCCCCGCCTTCAGTAGTTCAGTTGTAATTCCGTCCTCCCCAGGGGACTTGTTGTTTTTAAGTTGCCCGAGAGCCGCCCTCGCCTCGCCCTGATCGATGTTCGGAATGTCCTCGCTATAGTGGCAAGTGGCATAATCAGTAGGGTCCTATTCGTCGGCCTTTTTGTCCGTGATGCATACAGGTCTCTGTAAAAGCTCTTAATTTCCTCGAGAATCTCGAACCTTGAGGTCACAGTTCTGCCATCCGCTGTCTTCAGTTTCATCAGACGGGGTCTGCTGTTGGGCACATACTTTAGTACCCCTGTTCTGCTCGATCGCTGCCTCGACGATGCTGGTGTTATAGCGTCTAAGGTCGCGTCGTATCAGATTTCAGATTCTGAGATTTAGATCCCGCTGGTCTTTTTTTCTGACGAAGACGAGTGCGTAGATGGCGTTTCCCGTCTTATTCTCATAAGTTCGAGAGTCTCGGGCAAGAGCTTAGAGCACCTGTTATTGCTTTTTAAGGACAAAAACCTTCGGGACACTTGCTGCAGCGTCCTGACCACATTGTCGGCCTTATCGTGAATATTGCCAGTGGTTTCCAGCAGATCAAAACGAATTTGAAGTTCTAACTGGAACCTCTCAGCCCCTAAAGCTAACTGGAGCACGGTAGGCCGGAGAGTAGGCTTCATCATACGGGCCCTTTCAGCTCGAAAGTTCAAATTCAGAGATGCTCGTACAAGTCGGTGATCACCACCGGTATTTAACCTGTTAACCAAAGAGACATCTTTAAATATAGACTTCCTGTCCGTCATGATGAAGTCTATCTCGTTCCTTGTGACCTTGTCGGGGCATCGCCAAGTCCATTTTCTGTGGGGCTTCTTCTTAAGAAGAAGAAAGAACTCATCAAGAAGAGCCCCTGAGACTCAAGAAAACTGACAAGTATAAAGCCCCGGTCATTTCTGCGCCCTACACCAAAGGGGCCGATCTTCGTTTCGCCGCGTTCTTGTCTTTGGCATTGAAGTCCCCCGTCACAATGCTGTAGTGAGTCATGGCAGTAAAATGTAGTGCTTTTGCTATGTCCTCGTACACGGTCTCAGCTGCCTCGACAGTGCTTTTCGAGGTCGGGGCGTACACTTGTATCACCTTACCTGTTGGTGAGTCTCAGTATTAAGTACGCTACCCGAGGCGAAACACTGCTGATCTCCACAAAGCTGCTAACGAGGTCCTTTTTCACCATAAAGGCAATCCCGCCCTCGGAAGAATGTCTTCCGTCACCTTCCCGAAAGTAAAACAGGTCGCCTGATGCAAGGGTTAGCGTGTCCTCCCCCTTTCTTCGGACCTCGCACAATACTGGATGTGCCAGTTAATACGACCTAGATCTACCTCGAGTTCGGTGAGCCGCTCGTCCAAGCGCAGAGTAGTTCTATTAAACGTAGCCAGGGTCAGTTTTTCATGGCAGTCCCCGTAACCCGGAGATTCTTAGCACCCCCCTCCCGCCGTCACTCCGACCGCTGCCGTGATCGGGAACAGCGGGAGTGCCGGGAACTGGGGGCCGTTGTTTTGTTGTGTGTATCATAGGAGGATATTTGGCCTTACTGTATCACGCTGGCCAGACGGGTTGGTACAGGGTTAGTTTCGAATTTTCCTTTTCTGTGCGCCATGACCTCGTCCGTTTATTAGCAGGTGCATCACTCGCAGGTGAGGCTGGCTTGGAACCCGGGGTTGGTGGTAGGGCCCCATCGCACCCATCAGGCGTCGGGAGGTGGCGGGGTGATTTGCCAGGTACCTGTCGCTTGAGCCTGGGGGGCTGCGCGCGCGGTACCTTTGTCTAAGTTTTTTGAAACAAGTTTGGACTTGTTGTGAATCTTTAGGTACGTTTTGTTTGTGCGTAGGTACGTAGATAATTAGTAAAATGATAATTCTTTCTTATTACAATAGAATAACGTAAAAACAAATCACTATTCAAGTGATGAAATGTATCAAAATACATCATCAAAATAACATTTTTCTCGTATTTTAAAAGCATGTAAGAACAAAACCATAGCACGTACAGGGTTAATGTAGTAGTATTTTTTGCTAGAAATTGTGTGTTCTATGCGAATATAACATTCTTTTTTTCTGGCCGGCACTTTCAGAATTGGCCCAAAAATGTATGAAACGTGAATGATCTCCTTTAGAATAATGTAAAGGTGATTAAAGTTTAGTTTCCTACGCGAGTATAACGGTGGCCAAATAGTCCAAATTACTATTTAAGTAATAAAGAAAATAAACATCGGTTAAGGTAGGTAGGTACCTACTAAGTATTGATCTCATAGTAATTGATTATGATCGAAATGCTGATGTACTTACCTAATACAAAATTATGTATTAACATTAGAAGTGCTATTCTGAAAGATCTTTCAAAATGTTGTTGCTGAATAATTGGCCTACTGTAAGCTGTCTGTATGAAGAGTTGTGATTTTAAAATCTTGTTCACAGCATAGCAAAGCAGTACAAACGAGTATGTAGTTAAAAACTCTGGCAACAGTTAAAGACTCCTTCGAAAAAGCGCAATATAATTACAATTATCTCTACTAGTCACTTAAATAGCAATAATTGCTAAAGTAATATTTATAATATGGTAAGATAAAACTTTGTAATGAATGACAGTAAACAAAATCTTTTATAAGTATGTGTAATAAAATTATAAAAGTAACAATTTATTCTATACATTTTCTGCTGCATCCAGTAGTTCTTTCCCGATATCACTGATGGACTCCATAGTGCTTCTTTCAGCATTCATACTTGACGACATGGATTTGGAAGAAGTATAGGACGAGGAACATTCCTCCATTAATAATTTAGACATATCTTTCACTCGATACTCTTCTGTCGTATCTTTCTTGCTAGAAAGTGTAAATGCATTGGTCGTCACGTCAAACGTCTCCAATTCACTTTTCATGTCAGATGTCTTCAATGTACAATTAATTACAGACGTATCGAATATACTTTTTATATCAGATATCAGGGGTCTAGAATCAAAAACGGTTACGTCCACCTTGACGAAATTTTCAGGAAAAGATAAACATCAATATTTTAATTGTAAATAACTATTATTATATTACTCACTGTTTTATATACGCAGAATGTGATACATTATAGAAATCCAAAAGAATTGTCATGCCCAGTTTAATAATTATCCGTAAAATCTAAAATTTGAGATGGACTTTCCCACTTTTGTAACTAAATTTTGGACTTTACTAAGTCTGTACTTTAATGTGTGGGACTTTCCTATATTTGTAACTAACTCTATCGACAGGGCTGGATTTAGGTGCTGAATTTTTTTAGATACAACACAGGTTGACCAAATTAAGCATGGTAATCAATTATTAAATTAATCCCTACTAATATTATAAAAGCGAAAGTAACTCTGTCTTTCTGTCTGTCTGTCTGTCGGTTACGCTTTCACGCCTAAACAGTTGGAACAATTGAGATGAAATTTGGTATAGAGATAGTTCGAAGCCCTGGGAAGGACATAGGCTACTCTTTAACCGACTGCGCAAAAGGTGAGTTATGATTTTACGCGATAACGACTTCTACGTGGTCGAAGCCGCGAGGAACAGCTAATAAATAAATAAATAAAGCCGTGTCGGTTTCCGGTGGAATAGAATAGGGCCAGCCCTTTTCTTCCTGTGGGTGTCGTAGAAGGCGACCAAAGGATAGGACTGTTCTCCATCTGAGAGTAAACATACAGCAGCCCTTGACTAAGTGCTCGCTTGACGGCAATAGGCTCGCTAGGCTTGTAAAAAATTAAATTCATATATAGCAGCTAAAAACTTAATCAGCCGTTCAAATAACGCAGCCAGAAATTTGACGGCCTTATTATTTATATATATTTCTTGATATAAAAACATCTAAACGAGTTTAAATCTAAACGATAGTCATTTCCTTATCATTCCAGTGAAACCTGTGGGGATTAATTACCCTCGCTGCCAAGAATATGTGGGTACCTACCTAAGACCGGCCCTGGCAAATGGTCAAACATACCTCTTTTTCTTGGCGATATTTTTCTTCCAAGTGCTCGGTTGTGCAGTCCGTTTTCTGGCTTCATTTCTGTTAACCCTGGTAGGATGGCTCTCCATCTACTCCACGCACCACAATTATTTCACAAAAAGACTATTTTTCTAGTTTAAAATTAATAAAATTCTACAGCGCAGACACAGTGAACAGCAAAAGAGCGGTAAGGGCGGCCATGATGGTTGTCGATCAAATGGAGCCTTCCTATTGGTCGAATTGGACTTTCCGCAAATTGAAACTCAACTGACATGGACTTTACCAGATTTGTTTCTGAAGTAAATTTTCAATTGGAAATAACAATGGACTTTACCAGAATTGGTACAATATGATTTTTTAGGGTAAATACAAATACGAAAAAGATTGTGTTTCTATTTAAATGTCACTTTTGAAATTTTGTGGACGTTACCACTTTTGTTTCTATACGCCTGATATCTGTGATTCACTTTTTATATCGGACATTTGTGAGTCATTTTTGATATCGGACAACTTGGTTGTATATTTTATATCACACATCTCTGCTGTATTTTTTGCATCTGTCATGTTTAAAGCACTATTTATGTTAGATATAATTGAGGCTGTTTTTATATCAGGCATCTGTGATTCACTTTTTATATCGGACAACTTAGTGGCATATTTTGTTTTGGATGTATCTGCTGTATTTTTTTTATCTGTCATGTTTAAAGCACTATTTATATCAGATAAATTTGAGGCAGTTTTTATATCAGACATCTGTGATTCACTATAAATATCGGACAACTTGGTTGTACATTTTATATCACACATCTCTGGTGTATTTTTTATGTTT
The DNA here is from genome assembly GCA_933228765.1 of Miltochrista miniata. Classification (NCBI taxonomy): domain Eukaryota; kingdom Metazoa; phylum Arthropoda; class Insecta; order Lepidoptera; family Erebidae; genus Miltochrista; species Miltochrista miniata. The sequence goes on from OW121765.1 coordinate 11,902,122, forward strand.
GTCATCTTTGAAGTGTTATTTATATCAGATATATTTGAGGCAGTTTTTATATCAGACATTTGTGAGTCACTATTGAATTCGAACAACTTGGTTGTATATTTTATATCACACACCTCTGCTGAATTTTTATCATCTGTCATCTTTAAAGCACTATTTATATTAGATATAATTGAGGCAGTTTTTATATCAAACATCTGTGAATCACTATTGATATCGGACAACTTGGTTTTACATTTTATATCACACATATCTTGTGTATTTTTTATATCTGTCGTCTTTGAAGCATTATTTAAATCAGAGTTATTTGAGGCAGTATTTATGTCAGACATTTTAGTTGTAATTTCAATATCAGACAACTTTGTCGCACATTTTAATTCAGACGTCTCTGATATATTTTTAGTATCAAACACCTTTGCTGCGCTTTTTGAATCAGACATCTCAGACGCGCGTAATTCAGATGTAGAAATTGAGCTGGTTTGGCCTAATTGTTTCGTTAATGAAGTCAATCCCAAACTTGATTGCTCTGTTGATTCTCCAGATTTCGCAATATCAATGGATTCTTCTTGGATGGTCACCTTTGACCGTGTACCATTTGTTACTGAATTATTATCCTTCAGCATTTCCTGTTTTAATAAACAACTCTGGCCATCTTTGAACACTGGTTGATTTCTATTTTTGTTCGTGGCATCTTCAGTGTCTTGAAGTACTTCATGCTGTGACTTTTTTGTTATTTCGGAAGAGTTTTTGTTTTCACCTTGAGTCTTTCTGTGAAAAGTACCACAAATCTTGATTGGTACAATAGTCTCCTTTTGATTCATCACCGATGTCTTCTCAGCAATAATAGTTAGTACGCCGTCTGAAGACAATGTTGACGTAACATTCTCCGATGGACAGTGTCTTGGTAAAGGATATCGCCTTTTAAATTGCCTTGTAACATATCCATGCGTATCAGCTCTTTCTTCGTGTTTGCCTTCTACTATTATTTCCGAATCAGACACTTTTACGTCAATTTCATTTGGCCGGAAATGATGAACATCTAATGTAATTTTACAATTACCTTTTTCATTTTCTATCATAGAACCAAATTCTTTCGAAACACTCTGACTACTCAACTTCCATGGTCTGTAATAATTCGATTGCACATCTTGAAACGGGCAACTATAATCGAACGGTGAAACGCACAGGGCGCAATTATGATCTGCTAGCCACCGTCCTGGACATATCCTAGGATACTCCATTATCGGGAGCGTGTTCTGTTGATCAGCGAAAGAAAGATCCATCGACTGAACTACTAAGACGTGTGCCAAGCGCTTTTATATCACTCGCTTCCTGCACAAGTCGATTAAATAGTTAAGGTTGCCTCTTTATAATAGTCAGATTAATAGTCTTAAATATTTTTGTTTTTGATCGGCCACTTATCAAGGCAAACCTTTCTGTTTTCTTGGCCAATCTAGTGCCCTTCGCGCTTGTACTTTATAAAAAAAACATACACTTGTACCTACAGGAAAACTGTTTTCTCGTCAGCAGGTTGGATACCCATCATGAACATGCTACAGGTACTGACTATCCGCATAAATGTAAGCCACCAAGTTTTGCTGCAGTCCTGTATTTCCGACCTTGTTACCACGCAGCGGCAGTGTATTCCTGGCTGTTGTCGGTTTCGTGATCTACTTTACCTACGTCTTTACATTTTCGAAATAGGTACTAATGCAATTATTACGCTCTTCCGGCAGCACTGGTAGTTTTATACTAGTTTGAAGGCGAATTGGGCCCGTTTATGCTCATAGTTGTGCCCGTTTCATAGTACCTACCTATTAATCACCAATTGGTTTTCACTCAAAAGTATGGTCCTTGCGAATTTTCACATTGTAATGTAGGTAGCACGGTAGATGGCGCTACTTAGTTGAGTTCGGAAGTTACTAACAGTTTTCATTTTATTCACAAGGCTCATCCCTACCTGCGCGAAGTGGATCAAGTGGAATATTGAGACTACTCGATGTATAAATAACATGACATTCAAATGTGGAACCTCGATTTCGATCGACATAAATAGAATCAATGATCGAATTTCAATTGCGTCTACTGTTTACATTCACGCATTCGTATCTAGGTATATGTACTACCCTTTTCAGAGCAGCCGGGCTGAGGCGCACGCACGCGAACTTTTGGGGCTTTGTGCAGCAGGTTCGGGTACCCTCCAGCTAGAGTCCTCTACTCTGAAAAATTCTACTCATAATATAAAATAGATTACAAAAAATTACTCGTGGAATTACACACATTGAAACTCTGGAGTATGGTAATGGTACCATGGTCGAGTGACGCACCATCAACATCCCGGCTATCCTGAAATACGTGTTCACGCAGGTCGGCGAGTACAAACTTGATGAGGCCTGCCGCCCAGTAGTACCTTTTTATTACGCTCGCTCGCCGCGCCGAGCCCAGTTGGTATCATAGGGTCATAAACTCCATTGCTATTGCTAACGGGCAGCTATTATTTTTGGGATCTCTTTATTAATTGTATCGTTCACTGCACTCCCGAGTGTTCTGTAGACGAACACTGCGTAAGGGTCAGTTCATACCAAACGGAAAAATACCCGCGTGCGCTCGGGCATCCTCTTGGGATTTGGTTCACACCAAGAGCAAAAATGCGCTACGGACGAGGCGCGCCGCGCGCGTTGGCGGCGTCGTGGTAAGAATGCCCGAGACCACGCGGGGATACCCGAGTCTGCCCGAGGACGTTCGCAGAAGTTCGCAGACGTGACATGTTCTTGAAAATGATAGACTGGGATATGATCATATTGCACTTTTGGCAGAAGAAGAAGAAAAACACTTCAATGACTGTAAAAATCACTGGCGACACTGAAGAAGATCCGAACGCCGCGCAGTCAGCGCGAGCGGCGCGGCTCACGCACGCTCGGGAATTGTCGCGCGGCCTCGAGGCTGCCCGAGCGGTCTCGAGGATGCGCGCGCGTTTTCGACGACGAAAGCGGCCGAATGCTCGGGCACGCGCCTTGGACGCTTGTTGTCTGCGTCGGATTTTGAACCTAAGTCCATGCTAATACAGTTTATTATACAGCGATATCAAAAAAGTGCGCAAGCATTTTTCCGTTTGGTATGAATTGACCCTTATGCATCTTTGGACATGGCCGGTCCTCAGATGGGTGACCACTTTGTACATTTCGATTTCCGAAATTTTTGTTCGTTAATGTTGGAAGGCACATTAAGCTTACTCGCATATTTGTAAAGCCATGTCTGAGACTGCTTGAAGAGTTTCAATAGTGGGTAGTCACTTTATAGTCAAAAACCTGCGCTGTCCATTAACGCGGCAAAATGCTCACCACATGAGATCACAAACGGTAATAGTGTAGTTTAAGATATTATGTGGGCGTATTGTTTGTCTCGGGGATAAAGATTTGTCCATATGTATAGGGTCAAGTGTTCAACAATGAAACAGTGGTACACAATAAAACATAGTAATATTTCCAAAACGCGACGTTGGCAGTTAGTGCAATATATCGCGTAAGGACACTCAATAGATACCACCGGCGTATCCCAGTTTGCGGCGGCACCGCGTGAGAAAAGACACGTCTGCGGCTCATATTTACTATTTTCGTCAAAAATTGAAGTATTTCTGGCTATCTTTAAAGATTTTTCATTATTTAATGGTTAGTAATATTATATTTTTTATGATTATCCTGCATTCTACATGTTTTGTAGATTATTTTAGCATATTTCATTTGTTTCAAAGTTACAATTTTGTGAACATAAATTAAAAGTTAGTTAGATAAACCCTAGGTAGTCAACAATGAAACAGTTTAACAATGGACACAATGAAACACTGTTTTATAGATTTTTATTGGTTGATATTGTGAAACCTTATCCATTAAAATTTGTTTTAATTTTAAGATGGTGCGTAACAAAGCTGTAAAAAGGACGAGGGGCGTATTGCTTACCAAATGGCAAAAATTAACAATATTCGATATCCTGTTAGCTGGGAAAATGGCTGAAATCGAGTGTTTACGGTATTATAAATCAGGGCATGCATAACTGTCATTAAAAAAGCCTGAAGCATGCAGCATGGCACGTCGTGCCACTGCATTTAACGTAGAAACGGACTGCTCTTTCTTTAATAACTACCTACATTAAACAAAATTTGAATTAGGCACAGTTTATTTATGGTGTTTCATTGTTGAATATATGGTGTTTCATTGTGTACGCCTATATGGACACAATGACACAAATCCCATTTCTTAGTTTTTATTTCTTTGTCGATTCAAATCACTTTATTTAAAAAAATCTATAAATGACATTCGATACCCAATCATATTGACTACATGCCTGTAAAATTATAGACTTCTATCAGCAAAAACATGAGATGTACGAGGTTATGAATTTTTAGTGTTTCATTGTTGAACACTTGACCCTATGTATGCACCACGATTATCGATCAGGGTCAGGTCAAAAATAGTAGTTTATGACACTGTTGCATAATAAGGGTTCTTATAACACGAGTGTGTTTTAAAAAAACGAGCCGTAGGCGAGTTTTTTTATAGTATCACGCGAGTGTTATAAGACCAAGTTATGTACAGTGTCATACACTACTTTATCTACTCTCATACTATAATACCTGATTTCATTTTCTGATAGTTGCTCCTTGATTTCGCCGGTAACAGGTTCATGGTCATGTTTGACGCAGTTTCCAGAATGTCTGTTGGTGTACAATTACCACCACCCTCGCTATAAGACATGTTTTTACACAAAAACTAATTTATTTTACAAACAAAACCAAACTTTGTTTAATGTAAATGTAAAATGTTGGCGCCAAGGCGCAAACATCGATTGCGCATCATGCGTGTTTTTTTTTTCAGGCTGCCGAGGCACTACTTTTTTTTCTAAAGTAGAGGTTCAAACTTCTTTTTCCAGCTGGAGGTTGTTTATGGTGTATCGTAATGATTAAAAAGTTATAATAAGATATAGGTGTCCATACAAGACCTGTATCGTAATAAAACTTTTTTCTGGCCTGTGCGTAATGTTTGTCATATGAGTATTGATTTCAATTTTATAATCTTTGTATTATAGTATCAGAGTAGATAATAGTAGTTTATGACACTGTTGCATAATGAGGGATCTTATAACACGAGTGTGTTTTAAAAAAACGAGCCGTAGGCGAGTTTTTTTATAGTATCACACGAGTGTTATAAGACCAAGTTATGTACAGTGTCATACCCGTTGAATGCCGCATGAAACCCGAGTTGCCAATCTCCCGAACAGTCGATTGCTTTGGCAACCATGGCGGCCAACTTTTTTCGTTTGGTTCTCCTCGCACATTTTTCTATATCTATGGCTGTATGGTCGCGGGTCTAAGTCTTTCTGTATAAATTAATGTGTAGAATTGGTTATGGTACTGAATGAGATAGCTTGCCGAGTGAATGTAATGAAAAAAAAAGTCGAAATCACGATTTGATCGCTGTCATTATTTATTGTTTGTTTGGCGCCGTTCCTAGAAAGTATTAATACGATTAATTTTTGAATATTTTCGTTTATTCTGTTTCAAATATTGTTGTTTTGCATTTAAAAGTATCCTGTCATGTTGTTTAACAGCTGTGATAAATATTTTCAGTGTAATTCGAAGTTAAATTTGTAAAATTTGATAAAATAACACGCGAAGGTCACCATTATTTTTTGTTGTTGTTTTTGTTGTGCAGTGCTCGTATTTAACCGATATTTGTTGAGATTTTCTCAATAGAAACTATAATCTTTTGTCAAAATACCATTTAACATTTAACATATGAATAATTTATGTGAAAATCAATAATAAAAATGGGGGTTTTTTTTTTAAATAATTTAAGATTACATAGCCTCGATATCCCCAAAATAAACAAAAAAATAAACAAATAAATAGGCAGTAATATTTTATTTTATTTTCGGAGATTTTATATCTACAGATTATTGTTTTTTTGGTGAAAGTGAATTGTTGATGTGTATATTTTGTAAATAAAATAATTTATGTCAGAAAACTGCTTTTTTTTTTGAATTACATAATAAAATCTGAGAGTACTCCTTCATTTTTCCCATCCTAATTTTCGGCCAAATATCATAAATCCATTACACATGGGGTGTTCTCGGATTTAGTGTAGTTATTTTCGTCAGTTATCCAGCATGATGAAACAGTAAGTATTTATGTAGTACGACTCCTGTAAAAGAAATAAGGATATATTGTGTGACGTCCGGCGTGCAGCCGCCGTTCCCGCCGAAGGCGTGGGCACCGCCTATGGATACGCCGGCGTGACCGCGCCACCGGCGGGATTGAGCGGATACACTACTTTATCTACTCTCATACTATAATACCTGATTTCATTTTGTTGTGATATATAGTTGCTCCTTGATTTCGCCGGTAACAGGTTCATGGTCATGTTTGACGCAGTTTCCAGAATGTCTGGTGGTGTACAATTACCACCATCCTCGCTTTAAGACATGTTTTTACACAAAAACTAATTTATTTTACAAACAAAACCAAACTTTGTTTAATTTAAATGTAAAATGTTGGCGCCAAGGCGCAAACATCGATTGCGCATGCGTGTTTCTTTTTTTTTTAGGCTGCGGAGACCATAGATTTAGGATTTTTCGCTACTCTGGAGACACAATTTTTTTTTAAAGTAGAGTTTCAAACTTTTTTTTCAGCTGTTGATTGTTTATGGTGTATCGTAATGATTAAAAAGTTTTATTATGATATAGGTGTCCATACAAGACCTGTATCGTAATAAAACTTTTTTTTTGGCCTGTGCGTAATGTTTGTCATAATAGTATTGATTTCAATTTTATAATCTTTGTATTATAGTATCAGAGTAGATAATAGTAGTTTATGACACTGTTGCATAATGAGGGTTCTTATAACACGAGTGTGTTTTAAAAAAACGAGCCGTAGGCGAGTTTTTTTATAGTATCACACGAGTGTTATAAGACCAAGTTATGTACAGTGTCATACACTACTTTATCTACTCTCATACTATAATACCTGATTTCATTTTGTTGTGATATATAGTTGCTCCTTGATTTCGCCGGTAACAGGTTCATGGTCATGTTTGACGCAGTTTCCAGAATGTCTGGTGGTGTACAATTACCACCATCCTCGCTTTAAGACATGTTTTTACACAAAAACTAATTTATTTTACAAACAAAACCAAACTTTGTTTAATTTAAATGTAAAATGTTGGCGCCAAGGCGCAAACATCAATTGCGCATGCGTGTTTCTTTTTTTTTTTTAGGCTGCGGAGACCATAGATTTAGGATTTTTCGCTACTCTGGAGACATAATTTTTTTTTAAAGTAGAGGTTCAAACTTATTTTTCAGCTGGAAATTGTTTATGGTGTATCGTAATGATTAAAAAGTTTTATTATGATATATGTGTCCATACAAGACCTGTATCGTAATAAAACTTTTTTTTTGGCCTGTGCGTAATGTTTGTCATAATAGTATTGATTTCAATTTTATAATCTTTGTATTATAGTATCAGAGTAGATAAAACATATTAATCACTTGGCGGCGTATGTTCTACTCTCGAAATTCAAAATCCAATTGTTCATAACAAATATAGTTTTTATTTTTACTGAATATAAATATAAACATTGTAGGCAAATTTAATTTGCAGTACTTATAAACTAAATCAACCAGGTCATTCTTTTTCAAACCATTCAATACAGGTAAATCTGGTAGATTTCTACCATACAATATAGAATTTTTATTTTGATTGTACATTAATATAAATATAGAGACTGTAGGCAAATTTTATTTGCAATACTTATAAACCAAATCAACCAGGTCATTCTTTTTCAAACCATTCAATGCAGGTAAATCTGGTAGATTTCTACCATACAATATATCTTTGAGCTGAGGTACAGTAAAATCTTTAACTTTGTTACTACTCAGACGTGCTTGTAATAATGATTCATCAACTTCTTGCTTGGGTTTTTTGTTTGCGGGACCACCATCTCTAGACGCAGTCTTCTTAACAGCAACCGGTCCAAAAGGTCCAAATAAATCTTGAAAGACATCATCCTTGATATTTTGGAACCTGCTTGAATCAGGTTTTGTAGTATCAATGAATGGTTCCTCTTCATCATCATCTTCGGCTAAAGCTATAGCTTCTATGACCCTATACTGTGACTGCACTTTAGGGTTCTCAAATATATCTGCCTTGTAATCAAACTGTACACATTTGAGGATATCCGTCATCACTGCTTTTTTATTACTGTTGTCATTAGCATCTGACATTTCTACATCTTCCTCTTCAAAATTTGGAAGTTGCCTAACATTTTCTATGAAAGGCACTCTGATGATGTCAAACCCTATATCCACATCAAGACCCAGAGGTTTAGTTGTTGGACAAAGGGCAACAATAATAGGTCTAGCGTTAACTCTAGTACATAACACACAAAATGCTACCACATTGGTCTCCGTGCAAGCCTTATGTAATGCTTTAAAAGCTATAAATGAACCTTCAATTATATCTTCTGAAGGAAATAAAAAATAACAAGGTTTTAGAAACCATTTTTCTTTACTCATATCGCTGGCAGATTTAAATCCTAGAAGTTTCAACTTGGGTGGGCCAAATGGATTTCTTAGTACCTTCATTTCATTGTCCGTGAAAGATATCTTCTCACCGCCCATTATTTTGTAGAACAGTAGTTCAGATTTCAGGACAGGCACAGCTTTTGACTCAGCTTGTTCTTCATCTACGTCCATTCCAGTTGAATCATCTTTCACAACTACTTTTGTGGTTTTATTAACCCTTGTTAGAATTTCATTAGTGTCTCTAACCAAATCAGTTTTTTTCATTGGTTGACCATAGTTTTTGGTGAGGCTGTACACTCCCACACCTATAGCTACACCTTCTCCAATTTCAAAACTCAATCGTGCAACAGCTAGATTGCGATGTGACTGCTGGTGCATTAGCTGTTCAATTTCTTTTTTATCCCACACAGGTTTAGGTAAAGTGACATCCTCTTTCTTATTAGATTTGTTGTACAGAAAGTCATGGTAAAATGGATCAATCTCATATTCAGTGTTTGAAACATTAATCAACTTTATATCTATATCAGAATCGGATAATTCAATCACTCGCTTAAATGAATGATTTTGATCAGATTGCAATGGAGGCTCTTCCAATTTTGACAATAGAATTATATGACGGGATGAAAGTTGCTTCTTACAGCTGGCGAATGCTCTACTACAATACCACAACACTTCTGACAAAATTAAATTTTGAGCTTGTTTGACTGAAGAAATTTGAATATTTTGCAGTTTGCGGTAATCGTCCAGAGTTGGTAATTTCAATGGAAATACTTCTTCGACACTGTTTATACCCAATATTGTTGAATTTGTAACTTCAGTACCGTAGAAGCAGACACCGACAAAGTTGGAGCCTGATAGTCGTAAACATTGTCGGATCATTCGACATGTAGCGACATGAGCCACTGCGGCAGTGTTTTGATCGTAAGCATTGATGCATATCATTGTGGCGGGAACACCTTTCCACGATTTAGTTTCTTCAATTTCATCGTCTGAATCCATAGTAGCTTGACAAATTTTGTTGGACTTCCGACTAACTGCGTTTTATGCTAAAACACTACAAAAAAAATGCACTTTTCTTTCGATTGAATCGTTGAACCGGCGAACGGCGAACTGACGAAACAAGACAAGCTGACTAAATGACATAGTGTCACTGTCAGTCAAGAGACACTGACACAACTGACAACACTTTTTTTTTAAAATTATTTATACTGGCTTTGGTTTGGTTACTTGGATACCTTGTTTTTAACGTGAGGCAAAATCCTTCATGGATGCTATGCCCGGACTCCTCACGACTCAAAAACCTCACGTAACGCCGAACAGCCTACGGTTGGGAACCCCGGGTAAGCCCTCGGAAGGTTGTCCCAAGACCACTTAAATACCATAATAATTATGCCAAATCTAGTTTCCATAAAATAACTTCATTTCACATAGGTAAATAAGTCAAAGTCATCGTCTTCAAATCCTTGGTTAGGGGGACCTCCAACACAATAAACGTGATTATATTTTGCTGTTTCTGAAACCCTACGTGCGCGAGTTCACTTTCACTTGGTTGGTTTTTATCCAAACTAAAAACATTTATGGCTGCCTGTATGCTGTATGTATTCAGACCCTTCGCCGATCCATTAAAATGCCTTGATTGAAATGTTTTTCTTTTTTTTTAGTCTGACAGTGTGACATAAGTACATAACCTAAAATTCTCTTGTTTTGGTTGTCAAGTTATTTGCACTTTCAGTGTTAGAATAAATAATACAGAATTATATTCATTAACAACAGTAAATTGACTAAACGAAAAGTATGAAAGACGTAATAGATGTGATGGCTTTACAGAGCAGCCGTCGTGAAAGGCGATTACCTGATTACCGTAGTGCGACGGGTCATAGTTTGGCTACAAATTTTATTTTCGAGTGCGGTATAAAACTTGGTTTACAACCTGCAACTGTAGCTACTGCTGCGATTTTTTACCATAAGTTTTTCAAAGAAGCTGACAAAAACGATTATGACTGTTATGTGATATGTACCGCTTGCCTTTGTGCAGCGGGCAAATCGAGAGATGAACCTGTAAGACTGAGAGATGCTGTAAACGTTGCTAACAATTCAATTAATCGTGGCGCCGGGCCTTTGGAACTTGGAGAGGAGTACTGGGCATGGCGTGGTGCTGTTGCTCAGGCAGAGTTGTTGGTGCTGCGGTTGTTGGGATTCAACCTAGATGCTCCATCTCCTCACAGATATCTTCTACACTACTTGCGTTCACTTCAAGAGTGGTTCCCAACATCACAATGGCGTGTGGCTCCCGTGGCTCGTACTGCGATGTCATTCCTCCAAGATTTTCATCATTCCTCATCAATTTTAGATTATAGAGCACCCCACATAGCTGTAGCATCATTAACATTGGCACTACATGTCTTAGGGGTTTCTGTGCCTCTAGCATCAACATTGGATGATGATGCTGCATGGTATTCGGTAAATAAAATTATTCTTTTATTATACACTACTATTGATCATGAATGAGAAACAATGTTTTAAAAAACAAATCTCGTTTCCAGGTATTTACTAAAGACTTGCAAAAAGAGAAGAATTGGGAAATAATGGAGAAGATAATGCAAGTCTACAGCAAAGAACCAGAACCAATATAACTATTATAATTTTTTGACTTAAGTAATTAAAACAGTGTGAAAAATATTGTCTTTTCTATTAACAAAATTAAAAATTTCAGCAGTTAGGTTAGGTTACCTTTTTTTGAGCGCTATTGGTAGGTACTTTTCATTTCAAAAGAAAAGGTGCAAAGAGGCCCTCAAGATTTGTGTGTTAATCTTAGGGGATAGACTACCTTGCTGGTCTATAGAGGTCACTAAAGGTGTCTGTGGATCACGAGATTGTGGATTCGATTCTCACCACAGGACAGAAACGCCGAAATGAGTGCTGTGTTAAAATTCTGGGTGTTTCTATGTCGGTATAAATGTACTATTTACATGAAATAAAGTACTAATAAAAAGTATTAATATACATTGCATGGAACATGTAACACAAGCAAGTTATACCAACTCACTTCAGGATCTGGGACTGTAGCACTGTGTAAAACCCATCCTGAAATGTTCAGTACATGTTCTGCTGGTATGCACCACAATCGTACTAGGACCAAGAATTAAGATTTTTGATCTACTGTGGGTACCTACTATTTTGAGTTTTTATTTGTCAGAACCTATTGTACACCTGGACTGGAACACACCAGAAAAAGCTTCGTTCTGTTCTGTGTTGGGCCTAGTCAGAATAAGCTTATTCTAGCAGGCCAGAATAGACTACGGAAACATTTAGCGAAAAACTGTTTGCGCCCACGGAGCAGTTTCTTCAGTTAAGTCTTTGTGCAGCAGTTTTAGCTGGATGTATTGTTTCGAGATAAAGCTGTTCCGTCTGTGCCGTCAGACTACCCTTACCTATATCTTTTGATCCATCCACCGCCTGTCTAAAGGGACCACTACAGTAGCTAGCGTTTCTTGAGCTAACCAACGCCTGCTCAGCGTGTCGGCGCGAGCGACACGTCACGACGCTAAAGTCGAGCCGTACTTTTAGCCGCATTATGCTAGTAATTTAGTAGGTATAGAAATGACTAATTTAGTAACCCGTCATCAACAGCGCCTGTTCACTGCCAATCTAATACGGCTCACCACCTATTACGTGGGACTAATTCTAAAAAGGTCAAATCTGGGCATATAATATGCCTCTGCCTACCCCTTCGGGCGTGACCATATGTATGTATGCATAGACTTATATAATTTTCTATGTACCTACTAGCTGTTCCCCGCGGCTTCGACCGCGTAGAAGTCGTTATCGTGTAAGAGTCGTTATATCGTAAAATCATAACCCTCCTTTTGCACAGTCGGTTAAAAAATAGCCTATGTCCTTCCCAGGGCCTCGAACTCTCCCTATTCCAAATTTCATCTCAATCGCTCCAGCCGTTTTGGCGTGAAAGCGTAAAGGGGTCCCGACACGATCATGCCTTGCAATTGTCAAGCACGTTAAATATGAATGGAAGTTGCTTCTTCAGTGTGCGTGCTTTTTTTGCATGTTTGTGTGCATCGACGTGTACGTGCACATGATATTGTAAGTGCTTGACAATTGCAGTTCGACCGTGTCGGGACCCCTTGACAGACAGAGTTACTTTCGCATTTATTATATTAGATAGGGATGTAAGTACCTATGTCCCTACTTAATTTATTATGGTCCAAGATCCCAGAGCCCCCAGACGTCACTCATTTTCTGATGGACAAAATATATACGAGTGATTAGTGGTGGGGTGTACGATGATCATATGACTAGTTGCTACATTGGCCAGACGGCCAATTTTCAGGTAGCAATTAATCAAGTTACATAAAAACACTGATCACCTCACTTAAATTCTGATGGCTGATTTTAACATATATTTTACACAATATCGTTAAAAATCAGTATTCATTACTCCCAGACACATGCGGTCGGCGGTTTTACGTTACAGACGCTTCAATGCTCTGAAAAATTTTTATTAAGGTCACTTATTTTCTGATGCTTGATTTTTATATATGTTATTCAGACAACTATTTTAAAACGTTTTGCAAACGGACAGACCGATCCAAGGGGCCAAACATTCCCCAGACCCAATTTTCATGTCGCTGAGAGTATGGGCGCGGGCATTATCCGTGCGTATTATGCGTGTATGTAGCATGTCTAATCGAAGTCAGAATTAATATTGAAATGTAAATAAAAATGCATAAGTACCTATTAGTAATTAACGTCTGTCATTTTAAAATCTTATTTTTGTATTTGTTTTATTTAATAGAGAATTAAGTTTTAAATGTAATAATTTGAAAATCACGTAAATAATCAAAGATTAACTTTGAGAAAAGTGCTCGTCTGACCGCAATCCATACTAATATTATAAAGCTGAAGATTTTGTTTGTTTGTTTGAACGCTAGGATCTCAGGAACTACTGGTTCGATTTCAAAACTTCTTTTACAGTTTGATAGTCCATTTATTGAGGATGGCTATAGGTTATATAACATCACGCTAAGATGAATAGGAGCGGAGCAGCAATGAAGAATGTTTCGAAAACGGGGAATTATTTTTACCATCTGAGAGCTTCCGAGGCGTACGCAGCCTAAATGGTTAAAGTTATGTAAAAATTGTATGTTACAAAATTGTTTCTCTTAAAAAGTTCTATAGAAAAGTCCGCGACAGCATATTTCTATGTTTTAAAGTTCGCTCACAATAAAATTATTTGTCTTTCTTTTAAGGTTAGCTCACAATATTATCAAACTGAAGAGTTTGTTTGTGCTAGGATCTCAGAAACTACTGGTTGCATTACAAAAATAATTTTACAGTTTTTTAGTCCATTTATTGAGGATGGCTAATGGCTATATAACATCACGCTAAGACAAATAGGAGCGGAGCAGCCATGAATAATGTTTTAAGAACGGGAAAAATGTATTTCTTTTGTGAGGTTTCATTGCGTACGTTGCGTAAATGGTTAAAGATACGTAAAAATTGTGTACTACAAAATGTTTCCTCTTAAAAATTTACAAAAAAAAGTCCTGAACAGCAAATGCCCATCTTTTAAGGTTCACGTACAATAACCTTCACAATAATTTTTAAAATATGAACGACGCAACTCGACTACGCGTCGGAAGTAAACGTTTTCTGCAGCAGTAGCCAATAAACTAAAAGATAATACCGGCCAAGTGCGAGTCGGACTCGCACACGATGAGTTCCGTACCAAAAAACGGACAAAAATAAATGTGACGGGAAACATTATATCACTTCAACAAAGTTGTGCGGGTCAACTCTAAATGAATATAAGCGACGCGACGGAAAAAATTATATCACTTTTTACACACAATATTAAAACCTACCACAACCCTCTATTAAATATACCTAAGACACGCGACGAGAGTAAATGCGACGGGATTATATTACCTACTTAAAATATTAATACCTACCACTCTCTTTGTCACTCTCATTTGACGCAAACGAAGTTGCACGGGTCAGCTAGTAATTATAGAATTGTGCCTTACAAACTGTTTTATGAATTTTTTTTTAAACGATTTTTTTAAATTTTTTAAAGTAAACATCAAGAGGTTGACAAAGTATTAATAATGTAATTAAATAACAGCAACCTTTTCAAATAATTATTTATTGGTAACGAACCTTAGCCCGAGGAAAACACTGATGAACAAGATGACGATTTAGATATTCGATATCAAGATTGACTCGATGATGAATTACCTGACTTCAACGACGATGACAATGAAGATTAGAAAAAATATTTGTCTGATTTTTTGTAGTTTTTTAAGGTTCGTTACCAATAAATAATTATTTGAAAAGGTTGCTGTTATTTAATTAAATTATTATTATTTTGTAAACCTCTTGATATTTACTTTAAAAAATTAAAATTAATTCGATTAAAAAAAATCATGAAACAGTTTGTAAGGCACAATTCTATAATTATTGCGGTCAGACGAGCACTTTTCTCAAATTTAATCTTTGATTATTTACGTGATTTTCAAATTATTACCTTTAAAACTTAATTCTCTATTAAATAAAACA
Source organism: Miltochrista miniata (assembly GCA_933228765.1). Taxonomy (NCBI): domain Eukaryota; kingdom Metazoa; phylum Arthropoda; class Insecta; order Lepidoptera; family Erebidae; genus Miltochrista; species Miltochrista miniata. Next base: position 11,917,266 of record OW121765.1, read on the forward strand.
AATAGGAAAAAGTAAATTTTAAAATGACTGGCGTTAATTACTAATAGGTACTTATGCATTTTTATTTACATTTCAATATTAATTCCGACTTCGATTAGACATGCTACATACTACCCGTTCGCTCTAACTTTGCCGCTGGCGTAGAGGCGTATACCCGAATTGTTAATTAGATGAAGTAAATTGACAGTAGCTAATATCACTTCGTCATAGAAAATGAGCAACATTGTATGAAGAAGTGACATTAGTTGCTGTCAATTTACTTCGTCTAATTAAAAATTCGACTTTAGTATGGAGCCCAGCGGCAAAGTTAGAGCGAACGAGCAGGGGGCCGAGTCTGCTATTGCAATCGCATCAGAATAGAATAGATATCGTAGCAAAATAGAAGCTCATCGGTACAATTTGACAGTTTTCGTATTCGCTAACTCGATAGCTTCTATCTTGTTTCTATTGAAGTGCGATTATGGTCGACCGATGGCCTCTCGATAGAATCGCCAGTGTATTTGACATTTATGCGTAGTCTGCTAATATTTGATGGGATTTGTTTTGGTAGTCGGGTAATTAATGTTTGACAGCTAGAAATAGAAAGTGTGAGCCTGGTTATTTTCGTCCGGTATACATACAATATTATTGTTTAAATTAATCAATTTGCAGATAAACTAAATAGAAGCAAGTTTACAATTTACATCAAAATGATGAAGATTGATCAATTGTGAGACATAGCATTTTATCCGAAGCGGACTTTATTTATTTCACCTACAAAACAAGACCATAAAGAGCCTCATGGAAGAACGTGGAACATAATAAATTGTTGTACCTATTGTATTATAGTACATTGGATGGTCGTAGTGCTTTAATGAGTCTCCAAAAAGTGAATTTGCTGTGAGTGAGCCATTGTCGCAGGGTCAATGAACTTTATTAGTTATAGATACATAGATGGCAACTATTCCAAGTAGCCAACTCAACAAGATCAGCAAAATAGTATGAAGACATGTATGCAATTGACATGCATCTATTTTCTGTAAGTACTGTCCAATATTCTTTACAATCACTCATATCTAAAATACAAGTCACATTTCTAATACTTACAGTAGGTAGTTATTATTGTTTTAGCACATAGGTACTTACCTATGTACACTCAATTCCCAATATACTTAATTGTTTTTTACAGTTTTTATGAACATTTAAAATACCCAGTTTACCCGGGTGCACAGCATATTGTCACCGTTTCACCCACATAGCTCCTGTTCCCAAGGGAATATGAGACTAAAATATAGCCTATGTTCACCGGGAAGAGTCTAGCTTCCCAACACTGAAAGAATTTATTAATCGGTCCAGAAGTTTTGGAGCCTATTCCGATGCAAACAAACAAACATCCTAATCTTTCCTCATACCTAATAATATTAGTATAGACTGCAGGTTTTAAATTACATAGGCATCCCTAATGACTTATATACCTATAAACTCTCAAGAAACTGAAATAAGTCAGGTGTTAAATGGGAATATTAGAGTATAGGTACTTAGGTATAAATAAAAAATCAATCACTTTTTGAACTCTACTGTAGGGTACCATTCCAGGCAAACCCCACCTGTAAGTAGTGTTGATGGGAGTATGAGACTTCATTACTAATTGGTCAATATTCTAACAGATCATTTAAATTCTGAGTTTTCAAACTATCTTCCGGTTCCAAATTTAAAGTAACTGGCAAGTACCTAGTGCACCAGTACACCGACGGACAAGGACTGGGTTGGTTGGAGCGCTGCCCGATGATAGTCACATTCACATCTAACAATGCTGATACAAAACTGGTCAACTCACAGTGCTCCTAATACCCTAATAAATGTGATTCAGATCATCAAGCTTGGTGAAGATGATTTAGTCCTTACCTTTTTATGTTAATTTCAGATGTTTGCTGTGAGTACAGTCATTACATTATGGTCTCAAAATAGCAGGGAAGATTGTTAATGCATGTTGTGCATGGCATAACTGTGTTATAAAACATCTGTAGTACTTCCTATCTCTCCTCTAGAAGAAGAACTCACAATGGCCATGGAAACATGAGGTGGGTAAATAAGAGTTGACAAAATTGGTAAAATTATTTATTTAAATCAATTTTTGACACTTAAAATCACAGTAAATCACAGTCATTTAATATTTCTATCAGATAAATCTCATTTCCTTTTAACAACATCTTGAAATCACTTTTTAATCATCAATCATAATTCACAAGCTTGCAATAGTTGAAATAAAACTAATTGTATTGTAATCTATTTCAGGATACTCGAGTTGAAAATTCAAGTGTTAACCCTGATCTTCAAGCAGCGTGGCTATTACAATAGTATTTTTGGCAAGATGAAGATAATGTAAAAACAATAATTGTAAAATATGAATATTAAAAATATTTTTCCATATTTCATCATTTTTAATGTTTCCAAATCCAAAATAAGCTATCAAATAATGTTAGAAGAGGTTGTAATCGTATTGCGAGTACTGGCCGTCTGAGAGAATGACGAATGTTTGAGTTTGTGTTAGACAAGAAAATAAGAAAGAGTGTGTCTGTCAATTTCGGTGAATTTTCTCTCTTCTATGATTTTGTGTATTTTACTCCAATTAATGTAAAATGAAAATAAATACTTTATTTTATCACTTTACAATACATGGTTATTATTCCAGTACCTTTATTACCATGTACTCACAGGTTATGGGCACCAGTGCGATTATTGCCTAAAAAGTGATTTATTGTGAGAAAGTATTCTTTTGTTTTTTTTTTTTTGCAAATAACAAAAAAAAAAAAAAAAAAACATGTTGGAGACTTCAGCTTCTGGAAGCGGAGGGCTATCACCAGTATACGCAGAAAAATTAGAAGGTATGCGTAACTACGGAAGTTGGAAGTTTGATATCCAGTGTCATCTGATGCATGATGATCTTTGGAAGTATGTAGAGGAGACACCGCCAGTGACCGATGAGGCAGGTCAGAGAAGAGATCAAAAGGCATTTAGTAAAATATGTCTTATGGTAAACAAGGACTGCAAGGTCTATGTGAGGTCCTGTAAAACTGCAAAGCAGGCATGGGAGGCTCTGCGAAATGCTTTTGAGGACAAAGGCTTAAACAATCGATGCCGACTGCTTACAAAACTAGTGAGTCTAAAGCTAAATCAGTTTAACAGTATAGGAGCGTATGTAACAGAACTATTGAATGTTGCTCAGCAACTAGGAGAGCTTGGCAAATCAATTGATGATGAACTGTTGGCTGCAATGATGCTAGCAGGATTACCTGAAGAGTACACTCCTATGAGATTAGCATTAGAAAATACCAATGTTACCTTGACAACAGACTACATTAAAACGAAACTTTTGCAAATGAGTGACTACAAAGAGAGCAGTGCAAGTTCTGAACCAGCTACTGCGCTGGCGGCTAAGAAGACGCCTTACAAGAAGAGTTTTGCAAAGACTACTAAGCAACTGAAATGCTTTATTTGTGAAGGTGCACATAAGATGATAGATTGCCCTGATAATCCTAGGAAGAAAAAGGATAATAACAAAAAGGAACGGGAACGTGCACATACTGCTACAGCATTATCCATGTCATCAACAGCGAAAGAAGAGCAATGGATTTTGGATTCGGGCGCATCTTCACATATGAGTAGTAGTAGACATTTGTTAAAAGATTTTGTAAAGCATGACGATATTGAGGTATGTTGCGCGAATGGAGGTAAGGTATATGGTAAAGGTTTTGGCAAGGTTGAGAGTGAACTTAACATAACTTTAGATGACGTTATGTTTGTACCTAAATTACATTCAAATCTTTTGAGCGTGAGTATGATTACGAAGAAAAATAAAATAGTTGTTTTTACGAGTGAAGGTTGTTCCATTTATGATGAAGATGAATGTGAAATTAAAGGGAATGCTTGCGTGAAAGGTAAGATAGATAAAGGTATCTACAAACTTATGACAACTCCACAGATTGCTACTGTAGCGTCTACAGAACCATACAACGATGAAGTGGAGCTGTGGCATAAAAGGTTAGCGCATCTTGGCATTCGTAACCTGAAACTTTTAAAAAACAAACTGGCTAATGGGGTAAGTTTTTCTTCTTCATCTACTGAGCTCAACTGTGAGGCTTGTCTATTGGGAAAACAAAAGCGTGAACCATTCCCAAAGGAAGGCGCCACGAGAGCTACTGAGATACTTCAGTTAGTACACTCGGATGTTTGTGGGCCAATGAGCGAGAGTTTTAGTAAATTTAAATATTTTTTGACGTTTATGGACGATTATTCTCGGAAAACTTTTATTTATTTTCTTAAATACAAAAGCGAGGTTTTTGAGAAAATAAAAGAATTTAAAGTTTTAGCAGAAAATCAGACGAACAAAAAACTTAAAGTCCTACGAACTGATAACGGTAGTGAATTTAAAAATAAAAATGTTACTAATTTTATGAAGCAAAATGGGATAATCCATCAGTTTACTTGTACATATACACCTGAGCAAAACGGGGTGGCTGAGCGGGCTAACCGCACTATAACAGAGAAAGCCAGATGTATGATGCAAGAGGCTGGCTTAGACCCTCGATTCTGGGCAGAAGCTGTTAATACAGCTGTCTACTTGAAGAACAGATCTCCTACAAACAAAGTCAGGGACATGACACCAGAAGAAGCATGGACTGGATCGAAAGTTGACCTCAAAGGGCTCAAAATATTTGGATGCAGAGCTTTCGTGCATGTTCCAGATGAAAAAAGGACGAAATGGGAACCGAAAGCAAAGGAAACCATCTTCGTTGGTTACAGCGAGACTACAAAAGGATACAGGCTGTTTGACCCAGAGAAGAATCATGTGTACATAGCAAGAGATGTAAAATTTTTCGAACATCAGATGTACAAGAAAACGGAAAGTCCGAAAGAGCTTGTGAATCTGAAGTTTGAAGATTCAGATGAACAGAATGATTCTGAGACACCATCTGATACTGCAGATACTGATAATGACGAACAATGGGCATCATTTAATGGTGAAGAGGAGCAGCATAATCAGGAACAAGATACAACACTTGAAGAACCTGAAAATGAAATTGTGCAAGAGAGAAGGTATCCTTTGAGAGATAGGAAACCTGTACAGTTTCAAGATTACGTCACTTATCAAACTGAAATAAATGATCCACTTACAGTGGAAGAAGCACTGGCAAGACCGAATGCTGAACAATGGAAAGCAGCAATTCAGGAGGAGCTTGATGCTTTAAAGAAAAACAAGACTTGGGTTCTTGTGAAGCGAGATCACAATCAGACGAATAACCTTGTTGATTCTAAATGGTTATTTAGAATAAAAAAGGAAGCGGGAAATAAGACCAGATACAAGGCTCGTCTGGTGGCACGAGGCTTCAGTCAACGTAGAGGTGTCGATTACAGTGAAACATTTTCACCTGTAGTGCGACATAGTACCCTGAGGATGTTAATGGCATTAGCGGTGCAAAAGGGACTCAAGTGCGACCATATGGATGTAAAGACAGCATTTTTGAATGGTCACCTAACCGAAAAGGTGTACATGAGACAACCACCTGGATTTGAAGAGAAAGGAAAGGAAGATCACATATGCCTCTTGAAGAGATCCATTTATGGTTTGAAACAGGCAGCACGTTCCTGGAATCAACGGTTACATAAAGAGTTAATCGATTTGAAATTCCAACAATCACAAAATGAACCATGTGTCTATTTACGTGAGAAAGATAAGAAAATAATATTACTTGCAATTTACGTAGATGATATTCTTTTATTTTGGAATGATTTACAAGAAGTGAGGACGGTTAAGAGAGACCTGATGTCTAAGTTTGAGATGAAGGATCTTGGAAAGGTCGAACTAATATTGGGTATCAGAGTGACTCAAGATAATGAATCGATCAAGATTGACCAAGAGGATTATATCAGGAAGGTTCTCAAAACTTTTCAGATGGAGAACTGTAAACCGGCTTCCACTCCAATGGAACCTGGACTAAGGCTTCAGAAACCAGATGGAGAATACAAACCAAACGAGAAGATCCCTTACAGAGAACTTATAGGATCACTCATGTATATAGCAGTCTGTACCAGACCAGACATTGCTCAAGCAGTGAACTTTATGAGTCAGTTTAACAACTGTTATGAGGAAGCTCACTGGATAGCAGCAAAACGAATTCTTCGGTATCTAAAGAAAACAATAAATTTAGGACTGAAATATGTTAGAGGCAAAACATGTGAGATTGAAGGTTTTGCTGATGCTGATCATGGCGGGAACATTGTTGACCGAAAATCTTTTTCTGCATACGTGTTCAAGTTAAGTGGAGCTGCTATTTCCTGGCAAAGCTTGAAACAAAAGACTGTGGCTTTATCAACTGCAGAGGCAGAGTATGTAAGCCTATCCGAAGCTACTAAAGAAGCTGTGTACCTCAAAAGATTCTTTAAAGAACTTACAGGTATACATAATACGATGCTGTATATGTACACAGATAGTCAGTCGGCTATGGCTATCGCATTAAACCCAGTGCATCATCACCAGACAAAACATATCGATGTGAGATATCATTTTGTCCGGGACACTTTGATTAGTGACTCGGAAATTGAACTAAAGTATCTTGAGACAAACAAAATGACAGCAGATATCTTGACAAAAGGTTTGCTGAAAGCCAAATTTGAATTTTGTGCTAGAGAGATGGGTGTTGCATGATGTGAAACACCACTGAGGGTGTGAAAGGTGTGAGGGTTTTATTGTACGAGTGAGGGTAACTGAAGAGGATGGAAGTGCGACGAATGCGATTAAGGAGGAGTGTTAGAAGAGGTTGTAATCGTATTGCGAGTACTGGCCGTCTGAGAGAATGACGAATGTTTGAGTTTGTGTTAGACAAGAAAATAAGAAAGAGTGTGTCTGTCAATTTCGGTGAATTTTCTCCTTCATTCCCAGTAGTTCCGCGGCAGTTGTTCCGCGACGGAACTAGTGAGACTTTTTGTCCCAATAGTTCCGTGGCGGAACTAGTGAGACTTTTTTTTCCCAGTAGTTCCGCACCACGGAACTACTGAGACATTTTTATTCTCAGTAGTTCCGTGGCGGAACTAGTGAGACTTTTCTATTCCCAGTAGTTCCGTAGCGGAACTAGTGAGACTTTTCTATTCCCAATAGTTCCGTAGCGGAACTATCATGGATCTTTATGGACATTATATTATGTCCACTTTAATATCTTAAAGCCTTAAAGTATTTTATTTTTTATGAATATGGATCTTTTAGGACATGCGAGTGGAAAAAGATCCATTATACGAAGAACATCTAGTTTAAAAGTATAAAGTAGTTAAGTAATTTTCAAAACAAATAAAGATCTACAAAAGCAAATGAAGATCGCCGAAACAAATGAAGATCAGCAAAACAAATGACAGTTGGAAAAACAAATAACGATTCAAAAAACATTATGCAGATCAATAAAACAAAAGACTATAAGCAAATTGATAAGGTCAAAACTTACTTGCAGCCATGTTTTGTAATCAAAATGCGATTAGCATTAAAAAAAATAGGTGCAAGCAATTCTCGACCTTAATGGCACTTATTTTAAAATGTGCTTTTAGGCGTTTATAGACATCACAGATCACGATTATATAAAAAATAAATAGATATTATGCATGCTCATAAGGTCGAAATTGGCATGGACCTTTTTTGTAATCTAGATGCGATAACCATTCAAAAAAATAGCTGCAAGCAATTCTCGACCTTAATGACACTTCCCTAAAAATGTGCTTTTAGGCGTTTATAGACATCACAGATCACGAATATATAAAAAATAAATAGATATTATGCATATTCTTAAGGTCGAGAATTGCTTGCACCTGTTTTTTGAATGGTAATCGCATTTAGCTTACAAAATATGGCTGCAAGAAACTTTCGACCTTATCAACTTGCTTATAGTCTTTTGTTTTATTGATCTGCATAATTTTGTTTTCGATCGTCATTTGTTTTTCCAACCGTGATTTGTTTTTCCAACCGTCATTTGTTTTGTTGATCTTCATATTTTGTTTCATTGATCTTCATTTGTTTCATCGATCTTCGTTTGTGTCGTCAATCTTCATTTGTTTTGTCGATCTTCATTTGTTTTGTCAGTCTTCATTTGTTGTACCGATCTTCATTTGTTTTGTCGATCTTCATTTTTTTTTAATTGTATGAGAAAATAGCCGTAAGACACCGTAGGGAACTAATGGGAACATAAAATATTTGTATGTAAGAGATGCTTTCTCCCGCGGGACTACTGGGACTTGATTTATTAGTTTTTAATTTATGCTTTGTTCCGCGGAACTACTGGGAATGAATTTATTATTATTTCATTTCTACTTTGTTCCGCGGAACTAATGGGAACTGAATTATTGATGCTTTGTTCCGCGGGACAACTGGGAAAAAAAGTCTCACTAGTTCCGCCACGGAACTACTTCAACGGAACAACTGGGAATAATCGAATTTTCTCTCTTCTATGATTTTGTGTATTTTACTCCAATTAATGTAAAATGAAAATAAATACTTTATTTTATCACTTTACAATACATGGTTATTATTCCAGTACCTTTATTACCATGTACTCACAAATAACCCTATTACAGTCTACCACTATGCTCAGACCTAGGCCTTACCCAATTTCATTTTAAGGAGGTATTAATAGAAATATTGTTGTTGGACATTTTCACACAACACCGTCTAGCCCAAACTAAGCTATAAACTTGTGCTATGGGATCTAGACGCCTGATAGACATACTTATATTTCTATATACATACTTATTATAGATAAATTACACCCAGACACAACAAAGCAATATGATCATCACTCAAAGAGATTTGTCCTGGGTGGGAATCGAACCCACAACCTCCGAATCCGTAGACAGGGAGTACCTGACTACACATTAGAGTTACAGTTAGTATGTGAGTTACATGTTAGTGGTTAGAGTAGTAACCACGAGGCCAGTCAAAACAACAAATTGACATTAGTCTAGCTCTAGTGCATTGGTCATTGGAATCGAAGGCGTGGCTTCTCATCATGGCAGGCTTGGATGGCCAAGATCTCTGTACATGCACATTACTCTTTCATAATCCAACATACTAGCTGTAGTTGACGGCTTTACCTGTGTCATACTATGAACCCATACATGCCAGTAAATACAAGATTTATTAAAATTATCACTGCTCAGCTTCCTTGAGTATTAACAAAATGATAGCATATTTATTTTTACTATCCATCATATTATCTATCACACACGGGCACTAATAAAAGCTGTCTTTATTGAGATTGTTTGGCTATATCACATAGTTGCTGTGGAATACCGTGATTTCACAATGATGAAATAACTTTTTAAGTCCGTTGAGTAGTTAGGTACACTAGTGTTAATCAATTTAAAAACCAACTTTCACAGAGTAGTTGTTTGTAGATAAAAACTTTCACTATTCACAATCTTGAGTTATCATGAGGTTATTGTTCAATATTTTTTCTGTAAAGATGTATTTGTAGAAGACTTGAATAAACTGCTGTGATATATGTATATGAAAATATACAGTCTCCTGCGTTTATTCTATGAATTTTAGCATCCAAAGCCCTTTCTTCAAAATGAAATTCATTGCTGGACCAGTTTTTTACAATTGAGTTTTGTCTCAAATTTCTAGGATATAGTTCTTCCAACCGCGTCTCGGCAACCGTGGGGTACCACCCGTTAGATGGACCGACGACCCTGGTAACGGTCGTAGGCTGGGACTGAATGCAGAAGGCGCAGGACCGTGAATTGTGGCGTAAACTGGCAAAGGCCTACGTCCAGCAGTGGACTGCGATAGGCTGATTTGATTGATAGTTCTTCTGGATAACACTGTCACTCTTTGCTTTGAAGCCGTTTATAAAGTTCACGTTTGTTTATAGGTAAAGTTCACAATTTTAAATCGTAATTCTCTACAAAAGTCTCTTTTAAGTCTAAGTAATTTGTAAATAACCTAAAAAACACCTACTATTACCATAGTACTGACTGACAAGAGTCAAAACAACCAAAATAAAGCCCTTGTCTCTGCTTTTGCGATTCTATTTATATTCTATCGATGTTCTATAGTGCGATAGACAAGATTTACGCGACTAGCAGATTTAGGACCAATCGCTTTAATATCGTAATAGAATCGCACTGGACCGGCTTTTTGATGGAAAATAGCAGACTCGGCCCCCAGTACGCATAATACGCACGGATAATGCCCGCGCCCATACTCTCAGCACATTAAAATTGGGTCTGGGGAATGTTTGGCCCCTTGGATCGGTCTGTCCGTTTGCAAAACGTTTTAAAATAGTTGTCTGAATAACATATATAAAAATCAAGCATCAGAAAATAAGTGACCTTAAGGGGACTGGTTGACAAAGTTTGCGAAAAAGAGGTGCAAATGAAGACATCCTTCTCGGTATTAGTATACGAAAAATTATAGCCAAAAGTAGATTTAAAATCTAAAAGATGTGTGTCGAAAGATGGTTTTATCAGAAATTGTGTATTTATTATAAATAATTAGTAAAACATCATTGAAATAGCCCATAGTTTTGTAGAAGAAGACGTTGTATGACATCTATTTATTAATGAATGATAATAAAATTTATATCAGAGACTAAAGAAAACATAGACCTCTAAAATGGTTTTTTTTCAATTTGGATTTAGTATAAGTTTTAACTAATTATACCTAATAATGTATTCAAAGAATACATTACATTGCTTGCTTCCCCGCGCTCGCCCGAAAATCTAGTGCGGGGGGAGTCGTGTTGCTAGACGGACGTGTGTCGCTCTGGTCTGCAAAATATTCTCGTAAAATGCTATACATATTTTCATTCATGTACAGAGTAATGCGTGTAACAGACAGAGCCCAAGTTACACAATGCATACTGCATTCCATGAAAATATAATGCATTTGAACTTATTTTATGTATTGTTTTATTAAATGAGCTGAGATGACGACCTTTTCGGGCACGCACATTATACTCATGCATTTTTATTCTATTTTTTTGTTTTGTTGTTTTATATATTTGTGCGTGCCGAATAAAGAATTTATTTATTTTTATTTATTTTTATAAATTACTTCGAAAGGTAGTCATAAAATATTCGTGGACATTCCCACACAACTAAGCTATAATAACTTTGTGCTAAGGGATATAGACAACTGATGAAAATACTTATGTTACAGTTATTATTAACACACTGTTTTTTTTGAGACACTGCTCTCAACTTGACTGCCTCTGTGGCGCAGTCGGAAGTGATACCGCCTGCGGCGCTGGAGGTCGTGGGTTCGATTCCCACCGGAGACAAATATTTGTGTGACCCATAAATGTTTGTCTCAAGAGTCTGGGTGTTTCTATGTATAATATGTATGTATTTAAAAAGTATATAAGTATTAATATCCGTGGTCATATACCCATAACACAAGCAGGTTATTCCTAGCTTACTTTGGGATTAGTAGCGTTGTGCGAAATGTCCGTGAATATATTTATTTATATTTATTTATTTATTTTAACCGTCAATTTTTTCAGCCTATTACGTCTTGGGGTGACGTAGGCACCATCTACCGGCAACTTGGTTAAGGCAATAAAGTGAAAGAATTGACGGTCGAGAGCAGTGTCTTGTTGGTTCAATGGTGAGTGAGGCCGTCTGGTCCGGCAAACCAGAAGACGCAGGTTCGAATCCTGCTCGGGACCAAAAATTGTATTCAATTATTTGCTAGACAAGTAAGTCTGGAAATGATCTGCTGGCTCTGTTGGATTCTCAAACAATTTGTTATGATTTTTTAAGTCTATATTACAGTAAGCAGAGCACTAAAAAGAATAGCCCGCCGAGTTTCTTGCTAGTCTATATCTATACATAATAATAAAACTGTTGAGGGTCGAGAGTCTGAACATGGAAGCTATTTAAAAAAAAAGAACGCTTTCTCTAATCGATACCTACTTAAGCCAAAATGAAATTTAAAATTTTCATGTCCGTCTGTATTCCGAATACGTATCACGCCGAAACCGACTGATTTGAATGAAAATTGATCCGAGGAAGTTCAGGAGTTAGAGTATGGCCTTAATAAAATTTTTTCAGAGCATTGAAGCGTCTGTAACGTAAAACCGCCAACCACATGTGTCTGGGAGTAATGAATACTGATTTTTAACGATATTGTGTAAAATATAATGTTAAAATCAGCCATCAGAATTTAAGTGAGGTGATCAGTGTTTTTATGTAACTTGATTAATTGCTGCCTGAAAATTGGCCGTCTGGCCAATGTAGCAACTAGTCATATGATCATAGTACACCCTACCACTAATCACTCGTATATATTTTGTCCATCAGAAAATGAGTGACGTCTGGGGGCTCTGGGATCTTCCTCTATTACTTACCTAACTAAAAATACTCGTTACCTACTGTGTGCAAACAGTGGCGGCGTAAGGCGTGGGCGACGTGGGCCACCGCCCACGGCCTCACGGTACAAGGGGCCTCGTGTGGTTTATGCCCATTTCCTGTTTTGTCTTCTTCTAGCTAACCTATAGCTTAACGCCGAATCTATATGATGCTACTATTTTTTTTACATGTAGGTATCTAATAGGTATGACAATTTTTTTGCGTTGTCAAAATTCGTTTTCATTGAAATTTCAAATATGAGGATTACAGCTTGAAGCACAGAACAAATTAATGTGCTCATCACAAAAGAAATGAATGTGCTCATCACAAAAGAAATTTGCCCTGGATGGGAATCGAACCCACGACCACCGAATCCGTAGTCAAGCACACTAGCTACGGGACCACGAGGCCAGCACTTGCAATCCTACTACCCGACAAAAAAAATTGTAATCAGACGTTTTAGCTTCGACTAAACTCGAGGTTAGAATAAAATTCGGTGACGATAGCAGTCTCAGAATAAGCCACGTTCATAACTTTTCCAAGGGTACGAGACATCGCACTAGGGCTGACGATGTTCCGGCCACACACATTTCATAATTTTAATCCTTTGCGCTCGGTAAGACTAATTCGCAGTACGCCCAACTCTCGTTATGAGTAGTCAAAAGGAGAAGTAGGCATAACGCGAATTAGACCTACTGCGATGGAGGCCAACAGCTAAATAGGTCAAATAATAAACTAGACCTACTCAGATTTAGTCTTAAGAGCCTACCAGACGCCAAATTGTTAAAAGAATAATAAGATAGAAGATATACATTTTAGCGTGCAAGAAAGAGAGAGATGCGATCGGTTTTTGTGCGCTTTTAACGAAATAAATTAATTATAAAAAAACTATAACCAATATGAAAAAAAATGCTCTAGTGCAAATGAAGATTTTACTAATGTTTTTCTTTTTAATATTTTATATTATAAAAACAACTTATAAAATACGAGATCTAGCTTAAAATTTCACGAAATCGAGGTATTTTCAACACAAAAAACTATCCAGGATTTTATCAGTTATCGTGTTTCGAGCCTAGAGCGTTTTTAGTTCATGAACTGAAGTTGTCTGTGTTCAAATTTTAATTCAGCAGACCTCACGGGCCCTGAGATCTAGATCAAAGTAATAGTCTATTTGGCGTCATATGGACTCTTAAGCCTCTTAAGTTGGGCTAAATATTTACATGTGGCATCGAGGTCAGCCCACCTGATGGAAGGTGGTCACCGTATTCGCACGCGTTCCAATTATTATTGATTAAAAAGCGATGTAGATCAACTAAGATTTAGGTAAATGCCGAAGTAGTCCATATAGGTACAAAATAGACCAACTGCTATATAGGCATACAGCTAATTAGGCTGAAAGCGAAATTGTAAATGACATTTAGACGTAACGCGCCCTTCTGACCCGTGGTTACACTGATTGGTTACACTGATGTAACAACGGAGCATATGTATGATCGGTAGTTACACTGATGTAACGAAACAAATGAAGATCGGTAAAACAAATGAAGATCGGTAAAACAAATGAAGATCGCCGAAACAAATGAAGATCAATGAAACAAATGAAGATCGATCAAACAAAATGAAGATCAACGAAACAAATTCAGGTCAATGAAACAAATGAAGATCGATCAAACAAATGAAGATCAACGAAACAAATGAAGATAGGCGAAACAAATGAAGATCAATGAAACAAATGAAGACCGGCAAAACAAATGAAGATCGAAAAAACAAATGAAGATCGATAAAACATATGAAGATCAACGAAACAAATGAAGATAGGCGAAACAAATGAAAATCGACAAAACAAATGAAGATCGGCAAAACAAATGAAGATCGAAAAAACAAATGAAGATCGATAAAACATATGAAGATTAACGAAACAAATGAAGATAGGCGAAAAAACTTTAGATCGAAAAAACAAATGAAGATCGGCAAAACAAATGAAGATCGAAAAAACAAATGAAGACCGATAAAACATATGTTTGTTTAACCGATCTTCATTTGTTTTACCGATCTTCATTTGTTTCGTTACATCAGTGTAACTACCGATCATACATATGCTCCGTTGTTACATCAGTGTAACCAATCAGTGTAACCACGGGTCAGAAGGGGTAACGCGAGTTAGGCATACTACGAATTAGTCTTACCGAGCGCAAAGGATTTTAATGACCATAGAGAACCGTGAAGGGGCAGGACCGTGTGTTGTGGCCGTGGCGTATCTTGGGAGAGGACTACGTCCAGCAATGGACTGCTATTGGCCGATTTGAATGAATGACCATATGCACGAAAGACCGTTAGTAAATGCGTTTTAAATAGACGGCCCCATAAATGGTAGTAGCGAGAAAATTTACAGCCACTTCTATCTTTACGTTATGATTGGGAACAGGCGTCCATAGGGGTGCGTGCTCTCAACTCTGCAGATCGAAAACATACCTATCTACAACTCGGAATTTACATTTCAGCACTTGGGCAGTAAATAAAACAAACATTTATTTGAACATAAAAATTAGAATATAATCATTTTCAGTAATTATTTAAAATTATACACTTAAAGTACATTTATAGTAAATTCAATAAAAAATACCAGTGCAGACAAGATACAAATAAGGGAAAACATTATTTATTATATCGTTGGTTAAATACATCGCTTTCAGTAAATGCAATACAAAAGATAGGTTGGAAAACAATGAAATTATAGTTTAATGTCACTCGATATAGAAAAATAAAGATAAGATTGAATCACATTCAAAAATTACCTCCTAGTGACTAAAAATGTTACTTTGTTAAACGTTTGTTCAATAGACGAGATCGCCCGGCGCCTTCGTCGACCGCAGACGGCGGCCGGCGGACTGCGCACCGGGCGATCCCTCGCACGCGCTAGTTATAAAGTTTACATGCTCATCAATTCTAAATAAGGTATTTCTCAACATTGTACTCCGATCAGTACCGATACGACTATATCCGGCGAGGGGCCGCACCGAGGCGCCTCCGCCCTTACCGCACATCTCAGACATAATTTAGCTATCGAAGAACATACAGGTATAAATAGTGAGGTTAGTATTAACTTTGGCAAATATGAATGAAGCATAGTGATATTGTTTCAAGATCGACAACATCTCGACAATACTTAGCGTTTTAACATTACAAACTGAACGTCGCTCGTTTCGCTAATGCCATCAGTAGAACGTACGGGTAGTCTTCCGATTCATGCCACACCACGTTATAATGAATGCCTCTATCTGAA
The DNA here is from genome assembly GCA_933228765.1 of Miltochrista miniata. Classification (NCBI taxonomy): domain Eukaryota; kingdom Metazoa; phylum Arthropoda; class Insecta; order Lepidoptera; family Erebidae; genus Miltochrista; species Miltochrista miniata. The sequence continues at coordinate 11,932,918 of OW121765.1, forward strand.
CACTAAACACTACTCCCTTAAAAAAGGCTGCAGTAACATCCCGTTGTGGATCTAATAAAGCGCGAGAACATTTGAGCCGCAACAATTCAGTCTTCAAATAAGAAGCCAAACGCACACACCACGCGACAAGAAACGTCCGGTCGAATTCTCAACGTCTACGATCGCACGAGGCTATCTTTGTGCGTTCATTTGCGTCCCAACCAAACGAGTTACATGTGGCTTGTGCGATTTGTTCACATGATTGTTTCAAATCTTATAAACTAAATGTGATTCGAGCGAATAAACAATGCGGCAGTGTACAAAATTTACATCACATTCACTCGAGATATAAGCATACAAGTTAAATGTTCCGCGGCGGAGAAACACATTGAAATGCTGACAGCCCGACCGACCTAGACATTGTAAGACCATTGGTCGGTAGTTTTACGTGGATGAGGCGAGACGCGGGAAAGCGACCGATGATAGCACTGCGATAGTGATGGCCGGAGTCAGTCCCACCTACATATCGCTCTCCACATAATGGTGCGCGCTGACGTCAGACTTTTTGTAGGACAGATAATCGGATCACACGGATTCGATGTTGTTTCTAATCGACTTTGTGTGGACATGTGAGTTGCGCTGTTGTAACACGTCCTTTGTATTTCACTCCTGCAAAAAATCTGATAAGTAGGCTCGCACCGTAACTTTCGACAGCCGGGCTCGCGTTCCAATGATTGTACCGACGTTAATCACCCATTGAACAAAACTTTAAATGTATCATGTAGCTTACTTAAATGTAAGTTGAAGGTAGAACTGCGCTAATATTATTTTTATTAGTTTTACGTACACATATAGTTACATAACAGTAAAAAACCTACCTAGCAACAAGCGAGCGACGGACGCTCGGGCCGCGGGTCACTGCCGAACGACATTTTGTATAACTAACATACTATTATCGATTTCGAAGAATTGTAATGCGAGTAAAACTTAATTTTAAATAATTATAATAGTGTAGAACAGTGAATTAACATCTTTGGTCTTGAGTCAGCTCGCAACAGTTGCGCGACAGTTGCACGTCTGTGCGAGAGACGACTGGCGAGTGACCCGCGGAGTCACAGTGTAGGCGTTACATTTTCATTTAATCACTTTTTACATACTCATAAACATAAAATGAAAATAAATCACCTAACTATGACAATAGTAAAGGTTACGGTCTAATTGCATTATTAATTAATGTTTATTGATACAGTTACTGTTCTAACGCTTAAAAGTAAGATTTTTTATTTTTTTATTATTAATAATAAATTATGTTATATAGTATAATATATATGTATAAGTGGTTGAATACGCCATTTCGCGAGTGTATACAAAGTTTATATACTCACATATCTTACACGAACAGATTGTACCGACCTAGAGGCGGCCTTCAATGGCGCCTCCCGACCAACAAATCACTAGTAATTTATTGTAAATACACATACATAACTGCTTACCTATTATATAAAAATGACCACTCCTTATATAGACTTCACAAAATAATTACGAACGATTAATATGACCAATAAACGTTGATTATTTACGTTTTTTTTATTATAAAATTAACGAAAACGAGTTTACATACCGCGTTTAATACAAGTAAGCTACATAAAATAAATACTTAAACATGATTGAATACAAGAATAGATCTTAAACGGCTACATCTTAAGGATAACTGTAAAATAATATAGAAAAATATGAACACAAAATATATTATTCGGGAGTTGTGTATATAATATATGGCGTAAAAAGAATGCTCTTACTGGAATAAATAACTTGTGCGTAGTAGGAAGCTAAACTTAAATAACAAAAGGGATTTAAAGATGTATGAGTCATACATACTGTAGAAAAAAAAATAACATCCATATGCAAAATTGATACAAAAAGCTATCCGAGGAAAACATGAACGAAAAATTCTATTAAACTAACCTCGTAAAATGTCACAATTACTAGATATTAACCATCAAAGTTGATCTAGAACTTGAGTTGTGACACTTTTTAAGGGGAGGTGTTAAATATGTTTTTCGTTCATATTGAAGTCGGCTATCGATTTATATAAAAATCATGGCTGGCTGTTATTTTTTTTTCTCTGTAGATATGCCACGCTTCATACAAATAATCTCAAAACCCCTTTGATGACACCACTCTTACCGTAAATGTGATAGTAAGTAACATAAAGTAGTCTTATTACTTAGGGTGGATACAGATTGTGCATTTAAAAAGTTTATAAAAAAATAACGTTCTCATTATAAAGTGATATAATACTCAATAATGGAATGATGGTTTTTGTAATGTAATGTAATGTAAATCAGTTTAAGTAGGCCTGTGAAACCCATGTATCTGACTACCGAGTTCTTTCGATAATTATATTGGTTCCTTCCTGCGTTTGGTCCGTAAGAGAGTGAGTATATAAGCACATACTGTAACCTGTGCTCATACCGCTGCATGCAACTAGACCACCGATGTTCACGTGTAACGAAACGCAATTCCAATGCCTAGCACCAAAATTTTGAATCGCGAACCCCAATTTCGAATACCGATAGAAAAAAAACTGACAAAGAAATACTACGGTTTTATATTACAAGGAGAAACGTAACGCTAAATGTATTGGGGTCTAGTCGTGCGTAGAGCGGTCAGAAACGATACACATTGCCTTAAGCCATGTGACACATGATATTTCCACATCGGCGGTGTATCCAGTAAGCTTACTTTCCATAAAAATATATAGTAATTATATAGTACGCGTAGCTGCGGCGAAAACTCCGCGACCCGTTACCCGTGTGACGTCACGACATCACTGAGCCACGGTACGGCAGCTAGCGGGCGAAGTCGCGGGAGGAACCTAGCGAGTTTCTACGACCACAAACTATCACTTTGTAAATCCATTTCAGACAAAAAATCACACCGTGAATGATTTCCTACTATACAATTTAAATGTTACGGTTAAAGTTGAAATTAGATTTGAGTGAAGTTAGACCCAGCTGAAGCCAGGTAACCTACTTATAACCACATTTCAAACTTTATCCGGAACATATTATAAAGCATTCACAGACATTACAATATCGATATTAACACATCCAATTTCCATAACAAACATTTACAAATGAGATTTGGTCACTGAAATAGACTACACGACAATCAAACCCTAAACTTGCCAGTAATAATTACATCTACACACCTACATTTTCTTCCTTTTCCTTCGGCAATGACATCTAAAACCTGTAATTTTTTCACACTGTCTTATGTCAGATAGTAATGACATTACTAGAACTGTTATTATGTCAGATGGCAGTGACTCCTGAAAACTCCGCGACCCGTTACCCGTGTGACGTCACGACATCACTGAGCCACGGTACGGCAGCTAGCGGGCGAAGTCGCGGGAGGAACCTAGCGAGTTTCTACGACCACAAACTATCACTTTGTAAATCCATTTCAGACAAAAAATCACACCGTGAATGATTTCCTACTATACAATTTAAATGTTACGGTTAAAGTTGAAATTAGATTTGAGTGAAGTTAGACCCAGCTGAAGCCAGGTAACCTACTTATAACCACATTTCAAACTTTATCCGGAACATATTATAAAGCATTCACAGACATTACAATATCGATATTAACACATCCAATTTCCATAACAAACATTTACAAATGAGATTTGGTCACTGAAATAGACTACACGACAATCAAACCCTAAACTTGCCAGTAATAATTACATCTACACACCTACATTTTCTTCCTTTTCCTTCGGCAATGACATCTAAAACCTGTAATTTTTTCACACTGTCTTATGTCAGATAGTAATGACATTACTAGAACTGTTATTATGTCAGATGGCAGTGACATACGAATGTAATGAGATTATTACTGATAGTGTATGGAGAGACATAGTGTGTGTGTATGTTTGTATGATCGTATCCGCAGGTGTATCTAATAGAGGCCGCAGCCGCGCAGGTTGTTGGCTATGATGACGTCAGTGACCGCGTCGAACACGAACTGTATGTTGTTCGTGTCTGTGGCGCAAGTCATGTGGCAGTAGATTTCCTTGGTGGTAGACTTGTTCTTGGCTTCGAATTGCGCTTGGATGTACGCTGCCGCTTCGCCGTACTCTTGCGCACCTGGAGACAATTGATAGTAATTTTCATTAGGTTGCACTTACAAATAAATGCTAGCGATCAGGGTCCAAGGGAACACCTTTACATATTTAGGTTACCTGACGGCCTGCAAACAAAAATATCGGAGAAGACTAGAAAAGCACCCGAATATACTTGCTGCAAATTTAACCAAGCGCAGTTACAAAAAACGCCTAAAAAGAAAAGAGATACTGTAGTGTAATGGCGTAGTATACCAAATGAATGGCGATCCTCGGTGGAGGATCTATTCGACATGACAGCATGAGCACACAAAATATCTGCTTATATATGATTGCAGATGAACTCAAGGTTACCTGACGGAAAGACATGGTGTCATCCTGCGAGTTGAAAGTCATAATAACATTTTACAATACTATTGAAAGTGACACTTTAAGTTGGCGGCTTACTGATTGCCTGTTCACGCTTGGCTTGGGGAATCTGACGTTGTAAGAGGAGGGAAACACGTGTGCGGGTAGGTTATACAAAGTTTCCTGGATACCCGCAACCGAGAGGGTATTAGAAAGTTTGAATCCGTTACGTGAGGTGAACCCCTAGAGGTGCCACAAAAATTCGAAAAAAAAATAGCAAATTGTACCCTTCTGGTAGCCGTGAATTCTGGTCGCTTGCCAAAGCTACCGAGGGTAACTTTTCTCGGTCTGGTTTATCACCCCTAATTAAACCCGACAGTTTGGTCCCGGAGTGCCAGGAAGAAAGCTGACCATTTGGGTTATTTTTCTGCCTCTAACTCGACCATGAACGACGGGGGCGCTTTGCCACCTGGCATCCCCCTGCTGTGGAACACGCAGCGGGATGTCCGACGAAAGCTTCAATCCCTTGACGTTTATAAGTCGAGTAGGTCGGACGGTATACCCGAAGTGGTGCTCAAACAGTGTATCGGATACATACACGTTCATATTCTATGCAACAAGTGCCGGTATTCGTGGTTCTCGGATGACCGCGCGTACGTTGCATCATTTGCCCAAGATTGGTGAAAAGACCGACCTGGTCAATTATAGGCCAATATACAATGGCCGAAACCTCCCTTTTATCAGAGGTGATGGAGCATGCAAATAATACACAGCTCCTGAGGTACTTTGAAGAACACGACCTTCGTCGAAAAGGCAGTAGGATTTTCGTCGCTATACTGGCATCTTCTCGTGCAACTTACACACCTCTGGGCGACAGCTATCGAGAGTATCGAGAGTTAGGATGAGGCTCTAGCAGTGAGCTTTGATATCTCTAAGGCATTTGACCAGGTCTTGCACCGTGGTCTTCTTACGAAATTATCCTTCTTTAGACTGTCCGAGAGGTTGTGCGAATGGATATCCAGCTTTCTGGCCAGCAAAAGTATCATGACCTGACCGTGCTGATCTGACTACTTTTTTTTTTTTTTTTTTTTTGTTTTTTTATTTACTTAGGGATACAAATGCACTTGTAAACGTCACTTATATAAACCAAAAAGTTACCACCAGTTCACAACGCGACCCACCTGAGAAGAACTGGCAAGAAACTCAGCGGGTTATTCTTTTAACTACTCTATTTACAACTTTATTAATGAATCTAAAAACTATGCATTTTAACAGTTTTTTGAGAATCTAGCAGAGCAGGTCATTTCCAGGCTTCCTTATCCATCAAGTAATCACCAACCGTATAGTAGCCCTTGCTGCATAATTTAACTTTAACAAACTTTTTGAATTTATTTAGGGACATACTCTTAATTTCGTTAGGTAACCTATTGTAAAAGCGTATACAGTTACGCTTTTACAACAGGTTACCTAACGAAATTAACATACATGGTTATAAATACCGGATTCCCACAAAGCTTATCTATGACAAGTTGTCTACTGAAGACATTCATTGTTATGCGAACGACAGTACGGGTGACACGTGTTACACGGGCCGCCCCGATATCTCCGGGCCGCAGTGGAAGAAAGTAGTGAACAACTTGTGTCTGAAATAGAGGCTACTCTTGAAAGAGTGTTCGATTGTGGTAAACAAAATTTTGTCCAATTTCAAGATTCAAGTTTGTTTATTTACCGCTAAGAAAACCCCATTTAGAAGGTTTTAAAGTTTAAAAAGTTTTAAGGTTTTTTTTTGTTTTTTTTTTATTAGGGTCTTAGAAGGTTTTTGCAGGGTCGGCAGCGCGAGTGTGGCGCCTCTGGTGTTGCAAACGTTCATAGGCTGCGGTGACCACCGGTCCTTCTGGTGGGCCGTATGCTTGTCTGCCACCTTAGTGGTATAAAAAAAAAAGAAAAATTACTGTGTACTACTACCCCATATAATCTATCTCCATCTCATAGTATAGGGATCTTTGGTGTCGACATTTCTAGTGACATCATTTCACTTAGATGTCGAGTCCAAGCTGGCTTTCAAGAAGCTGCTCAACAGGGCGCGGCGGAACTTTACTGCGGCTTCTTTACAAGTCGCAAGTGCGGTCTATTGCCTTGCCTATCATTTACTGTTTGACCATACAATATCATGACTTCGCCACATCGGAAGAATGAAAATCCGTCACGAAAGTCAACCATAAGATCTCCAAAATAAAAAACATGCGACAGATATGATATGATTGACTGCCTCTGTGGCGCGGTCGGTAGTGATACCGCCTGCGGCGCTGAAGGTCGTGGGTTCGATTCCCACCGGAGACAAATATTTGGGTGTCCCATAAATGTTTGTCTCAAGAGTCTGGGTGTTTCTATGTATAATATGTATGTATTTAAAAGTATATAAGTATTAATATCCGTGGTCTGATACCCATAACACAAGCAGGTTATTCCTAGCTTACTTTGGGATCAGATAGCGTTGTGTGAGATGTCCGTGAATATATTATTATTATTAGATATTCACTCATCTGAGGTATAACAGCAGTATGAGATCTCAACGCAGTCATTATATACATTTTGGGCTAGGCCGCTAGAACAGTTAAGATTTATCACAGTGATAACACTCCAAACCTTTTTTTGATTTACTTGGAGAGTCCTTTTCATTTAGCAGATAGGCTAAATGTGACTTAGTGTTCTCATCTGAAATATCTTGGTTGCTTTCAAAATGAACACTTCGGCGTCCTGATTCAGTTTATGAGTTTGAGCTAGGGCACTTATTACTAGCTACTTTCGTGACAAAAGCTTACCTGTGTATTCTTGAAAGCATATAGTGAGCGGGGATTTGCGTATCTTCTCCTCAAAAAGATCCTTCTTGTTAAGGAACAATATGATGCTGGTGTCCGTAAACCATTTGTTGTTGCAAATTGAGTCAAACAGCTTCAAACTTTCCTGCATACGGTTCTGGAATAGGAGAAGCACAATTTTAAGAATAATTTCAATTTGGGCACCGATTCTCGATAATACGACTTGAATGCGTGGACGGGCGTTTGAAATGTCTTGTCTAAAACTTTGCAGATCCCTACTAATATTAAAAATGCGAAAGTAACTCTGTCTGCCTGTCTGTTTTGCTTTCACGCCCTCCAAAAGAAGGGTTATGTACGAAGCCGCGAGGAATAGATAGTTCTTAATAATTATGAAACAGATGACGTTTCACCAGTAAAGGCAATTAATTGACTTTCCTTGAAGATATTTGGGAGATAATGTAATTTTTAAACGTTTATCGAGTTTTGAATGAAGTCTGACAAGCCAGAGAGCTTATCATAGAACAGAACTCAACACCATTGACGTAGTAAAGGTAAGTTTAGAACCAGACTAGGACCAAGAAAGCTTTTAAAAGCTTTTAACTAACCTCCTAAATACTTCCAAAAAACTACCTACATTTATGTAAGTCTATACTTCTATACTAATATTATAAAGAGGAAAGCTTCGTTTTTTCGTTTGTTTGTTTGTAACGAATAGAGGCTCCGGAACTAATGGACCGATTTGAAAAATTCTTTCACTCTTGGAAAGCTACACTCTTTGCGGTGAACATAGGCTATATTTTATTCCCGTATTCCCACGGGAACGGGAACTTCGCGGGTGAAACCGCGTGACGTCCGCTAGTATATAATATAGGTATGTAATTTCTCATATTGATAGTTTTGGAAAAGAATTACATAAGAGATTAGATGGAGAGTAGGAGTATATTTTAGAACTTGTAACTTATGCCTGTCCAGGTCGCCAATTTACACTGAACGTATTAGAAAATTTACAGATGAAAAATAGTTGGTCCCATATCACAGGGCGGAAACTTCATACAAATGATTCGTTTTCAATTCTGTCACCTACATTAAAAACACGCTATGTTCGTACAGAGCTTGAATGTGTGTGTGATCAATAAGGCTAAGCAAATGTTCCCTCACGATACCCGCCAACTATAATGACAGCTGTGGCGCGGGACTGGCGAGAGTGGGGAATCTCGGTCAGTGCGGGTCAGGGAGTTGCCTATCTTTTCTTACCTAATCTTAATACTACCCGTTCGCTCTAACTTTGCCGCTGGCGTAGAGGCGTATACCCGAATTGTTAATTAGACGAAGTAAATTGACAGTAGCTAATGTCACTTTGTCATAGAAAATACGCAACATTGTATGAAGAAGTGACATTAGTTGCTGTCCATTTACTTCGTCTAATTAAAATTCGACTTTAGTATGGAGCCGAGCGGCAAAGTTAGAGCGAACGAGCAGTATATATAAATCTCCTGTCACGATGTTTGTCCGCGATGGACTCCTAAACTATTGAACCGAGTTTGATCCAACTTGAGAGATAGGATAGTTTCTTTTTGTGAAAAGCCTACATGGCTTTGGTCGGGAGTACCGGGTTAGAAAAAGCTTAGCCACAGCAACGCGTGGCCCGGCCCTCTAGTACTATTATATTATCTTTGCCCATATCACGAAACATTAATCATGAAATTTTCGTCTACATTTTAGCCCCTCTCTATAAAATAGATTGCAGAGAGGCTTATGGCGAAACTTTGTCTGTAGTCTGTGACTCTGTTGCATTATATTACGTCACTAGGTCACGTGGATCATCTGTTCAAAGTTTGAAATAAAACAAAAATGAAAACGTCAATCGGATTGAACTTTCACTTTCACAGGGGCGAAGTTGGGTGAGACCGTCTCACGACTTCTTGTTAAATTATGTGACCGAGACCTAGCCGTCTTGGAGGTTGTAAACATTGAATTTCTATGGTACATAGCTAACCATGTACCAAAGTACTTACCGTTGTTTCATCCTCGTGCAAAACTTGATCATACTCTGACATGGCAACACAAAATATGATCGCGGTGACATCCTCGAAGCAATGAATCCATTTTTTTCTTTCGGATCTCTGGCCACCCACGTCGAACAATCTGGAATAGAACATTACAAGATATTTTAATTTTAATAAGGACATTTCTTACAATCTGCCTTGGTATGGGGTTTGTGACAAGAAGGGGTGAAAGTCATGTCAAAGGGCGATTAATTTTCACTTTTATGGTTGGAGAGCCAGTGGAGGGCCAAAAAAGATGAATAGATAGAGTAAATAAAATAAATCTGATATTTAAAAAAACATTGAATGAGAAGAAGGAATGAAAGAACAAGACATATTGGGCTGACCCCAAATAAATTGAGACAAGTACAAGAGAATGATAAAATATGTCTTACGGTAATTATTGAAGTGATAAAAACCTAGACCAAAAAATGAGAAGCGGTTCCCATGGTTGATGGCCTTTATGACTTGTATAACTATGTGCATTGTTGTTGTATATTTTACGAGTAGATGGAGTTGTGTGTGACATGTACCAAAAATATTTAAATCATAAACCATCACATAGAGTCATAGACTGAAGTCATGAAGTGACAAGAAGCTACAATACATTAGTACCTACTTTACTATTACAGTACTAGCTGCAACGTTTATCTACATTATAATATTATAAAAAGGAAAAAATTGTATTTGAGTGTGTGTGTGTGTGTGTGTGTGTGCGTGTGTGTGTGTTTGTAATGAACAAACTCAAAAAGTACTCTTAAAAACTCTTTGACCATTGTAAAATCTTATTGAATACTAGATGTCACGCGGTTTCACCCGCGTAGCTCCCGTTCCCCTGGGAATACGGGAATGAAATATGGCCTATGTTCACCGCGAAGAGTGTAGCTTCTCAATAATAAAAGAATTTTGCAAATCGGTCCAGTAGTTTCAGAGCCTATTCGATGCAAACACACAAATAATAAAATCTTTCCTCTTTATAATATTAGTGTAGCATAGATCTTGACTGCCTCTGGGGCGCGGTCGGTAGTGATACCGCCTGCAGTGCTGGAGGTCGTGGGTTCGATTCCCACCGGAGACAAATATTTGTGTGACTCATAAATGTTTGTTTCAAGAGTCTGGGTGTTTCTATGTATAATTTGTATGTATTTAAAAGTATATAAGTATTAATATAATATCCGTGGTATACCCATAACACAAGCAGGTTATTCCTAGCTTACTTTGGGATCAGATAGCGTTGTGTGAAATGTCCGTGAATATTTTATCTTGTACAATTAGCATTTTTTTTCTTTGTATCAACACTTTGCTACCCATGACTCAAACCCGATGTATCTGTAACTTAAGCCTGTATTCTCGCGTTATGCGGTACACCGCAATGCCGTCTCTACACTCGTCCGTAACGTAGTATCGTAACTATACTCACAGTTCGTTAGTTAATCACTTGAGACAATCAGAGCATGGTAGCGTAGCATTATATCGTACATTTCCGCATCGATATGACGTAAATAACTACCAGGAACAAATTATGAATCTACTAGCTGGTGGATCGCGGCTCCGTTAATACGGTATTTTAGAGACGACACAACACAACACAAACATAGATTTTCAGACAAAAGAACATACGTATGTTTGCATCGTCACACTTTTCTTCCTGAAGGTACATAAAGCTTAGGTCAGAGAACGCATGACAGTACAGCCATTCACAGTCCTGCATTGCTGCCATTAGCGGTGTTTAAAAAATTTGCACACACTTCCGGTCAACAAGTGAAGTGGCTAAGAACCTTCCTTATTCATTTCCCAGCAATAATATAACTTCATCGCAATCCTCCAAACCGTCTGGGAGCTACAGGCGCGAACAAGTAGTGCGGGCGCACTCACACACGCACCATACAAATTTATGTCATTCCGCAGAAATGCAATTATACGCCCACATTGCAGCAGTAGTATTTTGAGGCGATGATCACGATATATGTAAGGTGTACGAGCCTCGTACAGCGGCTAACATCGTACATCACGTTGCGCGTAGTCAGCAGATTACGCCGATCAACGCCAATACATTATGTATATCGAACCAGTGCATTGACAACTACCATTCGGTTCGGTGTACTCACAACCATTTACCGTTTTAGTATAAGTTGAGAAATTATACCATTTTTATCCTTAACTTATATTTTAATACTACCAAAATTCCTGTACGGTTACCATTTCCCCGTACATTGTGATCCTTCGAGCCGGATGGTAGTTGTCAATGCACTGGTTCGATATACCTACATAATGTATTGTCGTTGATCGGGGTAATCTGCTGACTACGCGCAACGTGATGTACGATGTTAGCCGCTGTACAAGGCTCGTACATAAGGACTTTTTGACGTGACAACGTCTTATAATTCGATAGAGCCAGCTGCACGCACGAAAAAACATGACGCATGCGGCGTTACCTCGCTCAAAGGCGTTCCATTTAAGGCTGAGTTGTCACGTTCAACTATCGCCAGTAAACCGACTTTACAGACAACCGAGTTTTGATAGTTGTTGGTTTAGTTTAGTATGTCTCTTTATTTCCTGGACGTAGGCGGGGGGAGGGTTTGTCTTTATGGGGTTCAAACCCCGCCCGATATAATAAGATATTAACACGATTGATATTAATAATACTACGGTTATTTAATGCCCTACAGTCGTTTTATTATCTTGAACCCGACCCCCTTCTGCCTAATACTGAACCCCATGCTTTAATTAGGTAACAAGTAAAATGTTTGTTTTTAAAGGGCAATGCCAGGTCTTCATAGTAGTTTAGGCCCTGGGTGCCCAATCATGAAAATGGGTACAATTTATTGCTTGTAAATAACAATAATTTATTCATAAAAGAAAAGTTAACACATAAGTTGGGGTTTCCAAAATATCAAGACTTTTAATTTTTATAAATGTGCTCTAACACAAGCACTATAAAGTGATTAGAAACTCTTCCTGCAGTCATTTAGCTAATTAATAATGTACTTGTTGTCTTTCATACATTTAATCATTCATCTAACGTCAGTATTCATGATCAGAATTGAATATTTAAATATTGAAAACAAAAAACAGAAAAACGTACAATGATGCATTAATATTTGACAATGACATAACACTGGGTGGCTGTCAGTCACTCACTTGACTAGTTTTTTTTTTTTTATTAGTAGTTATGGCTTGGTTACAAGACCTTTAAGCCATGTCTTTATTTATTATTATTTAAAGTTATATCTTCATTTTGCTTAAATAAGTCACAGTCCTCGTCCTCTAAGTCCAGTCAAAGTCAAGTACAGCCCTAAGTCAAAGTCAGTCTTCCTTCAGAAAAGCGGTGGATAAATTTCTGAAAGTTTCTTTGGATTTTTTTGTCAGAAACTGCAAAGTTGCGATTCACTGCGTTTTATCACTTCCCAACACTAGCGCACGTTGTCGAACGTTTATGTTTAAGAATCCACCATTAATACACACAAAGCACTCGAAAAAACACTAATTTTGCAAATTTATAAAACGATGCGATACGATTCCTTCCAAATCCCGCCAAAAAAGCCCCACTTGACTAGTCAGTTTAATTTAGTGTTACTATTTAAACAAACAAAATGTCTACCGTCGATCGTCGCAACAATATATCCATATTTTGTAAGCTCAGCGTCAAATTGTATAATAATTATGACATTACATTGAAATTCAATAAAACTTACTATTTACCGTTTAGAAAATGAGATCTTTATATAAATAAGTACCTCAGTATCTATACGTTTTCTTATCAATATCTTTCCATCAGGTCGCTGCATGGTTGTCTTGTATTTCTTAGTAGTATACATAATTATAATAAACAAATATTTAAGTAACCCGCCACAGACAGTGTATTCATCCCCACACTTTCCGTCCGGAGCGTACGAGCACGGTAAGATCGGATAAGGAATTGTGGAATGATCTTTCTGCCTCGGTTTTTTCAAACGTCACTGGTATGGGGATCTTCAAAAGGGGTCTTAGAAGGTTTTTACAGGGTTGGAAGTGCGAGTGTAGCACCTCTGGTGTTACAAACGTTCATAGGCTGCGGTGACTACTAGTACATCTAGTGGGCCGTATGCTAGTCTGCCACCTTAGTGGTAAGTATAAAAAAAAGTAAATGAAAACTTAATCTGAGTATTTTGTAAAAATACTACCTATGCTATTAGTTTACGAAAGACTGGCAACCCAGCAGGTGCAAATGGCGGTGTATTTATTAAATAACTTTTTATTTTGACCAAAATAATCCTAACTTCTATGAAGTCGTGAATAGCAACAAAAATTATGAAAATTCATAACTTATTTTTTCAGCTAAATACCAAGTATGGGCAATCAGGGCCCTATTTCGGCATTGCCCTTTATAGCTTGGTAGGCCATCTTTATCTTCGTAGCATTCAGAATTATAATAATTTGTCTAGTAGCCAGTCCCAAGATTTTTTTTCCCACTGTACAAACATAATACAGAAAAAATAAGAAATTCTAAACAAAGACGAGAAAGTGTAATAAAAAGTTAAGAAATAGACATTTGCATTCTTAATTTTTGTTCAGGCAGAAAGTTCTTACGATTTAAGTATAAAATTCTCAACTCTTGGAATTGTGTAAAAAGGTAATTGTGTAATCTGTGGTTACCATTTCTTTGTAGTTCTGTTAAGGTTCCGGGGCGTTGACATTGAAAAATAAATATTTTAGGACATTCACACACAACTGCATCTAGCCCAAAAACAGACTAACTAATAGAACCAAAGTAAGCTAATATTATAAGCTTGTGCCATACTTATATATTTCTAAATACCTACATACACATCAATACATATAATAAAATCGTAACAGGTCGCTGTCTGTACATGGAAGATAAATAAGAAAAAAATTATAGGGGGGCTTTATGAACGCAATAGAAAGAACGGAAATCGACGGCAGAAACTTCACCTGTCTCTTATTTAGGAACGGCGGAACGGACGACGTTTCACACGTAAATTGTCGCGTGGTCGAGGATCGGCGCCCAGAAATGAAACTTGTCTATTAAAATACGTGGGTATGATACTTACTTGAAATTAAGGTTCTTAAATGAGAAGTGCACTTCTACGATGCCGGTGGTTTTGACTCTTGTCCGTAAAATATCTTGCTCGGTGGGCTGGTAGTCTCTAGCACCTAACCGGTCCAGATCATCCAGGAAACTGGAATAATACAAAGATAAACAAACATTACAACGTGGCCATTAAAATAGTAGAAACAGATCAGATCGTTTATTTTGGTAAAGAAAAATATAATTAAAAGATTAATGATTTATTCCATTCATACAATCTATTGAATAAGGTGCGAATGTTTCACTTAAAAATGCGAGTAAAACAATCCTAAAAGTGTTGAGAAATATGGTTTTAAATATAATGACAAAGGGGCAATGACAGCCAAGGAGGTCAGACGTTATCAGCAAGGGGACTTCCTCAAAATTTGAGGGTGCTGGCAGCACAGTTAGCATTCGTAACGATGAAAAATTCTTTCACTGTTGGGAAGCTACACTCTCACTCACACACACACTTTGGGTGAACATAGGCTATACTATTGAATTGCAATACTAACCCCCAGTTTCCGAAAGGCTGATCAACGCTAAAATTAACTAATCGGCTGTTAAGGGCGGATCCTCACAAAAGATCCGAAATGGATCGCCAATTCCTGCGATCAGCGAAAACTTTTCTTGCGATCCCGCCGCGTTCCACCGACACGCTCCAACCGATCCACATTGATCCACCTAAGTATTGTACAGTTGAACTTTCGGTCGCTATGGAGTCACATGTGCAGCAACGACGTCGAATCGCTTTTGTAGCAACAACCTACATTCTTCTTAAATATTTACGAAGCATTTATGTTCCTTGTAAATGGATTTTCATTTTGGATCTTCTGTGAGGATCCGCCTTTAAAAGCCGATTAGTTAATTTTAGCGTTGATCAGCCTTTCGGAAACTGGGGGTTAGTATTGCAATTCAATGGGCTTAAAATAATGATAAAGGAATGAAAAATCCGACAAAATTATATTGTACAACTGTTTCTTCGACCTTGACTTGAAACCATTACAATCGAATTTTATAGGATAATACGTGGAATATCAACTGACACCTAATTTTTCTTTATAATTTTTTTTAAAAGCATCTCGTGGGTTGAAACCTTTTTTTCACGGTATAGCTGTTAGGCTGAGCGCAGACTATAGTCACAACAGTTTTAAGACAGACTATCTCTCTACGAGATAAATAGAGAGGCGCACACTTAGAACAAAACGTCTCTTAGACAAAGCTGTCTTTAGCTACAAGGCGACAAGTCTGACTAACGTTTGTCGGCTTCCCTTTTATATGCATGCGGGCGCGCACATCAAAGACAAAACTGTCTTGCGCAAAACAGTACCCGATGATGTCCTGACATATAGCATAACTTTCCGAACCGTGCCATATGGCATTCGAACAGTACCCGGACCAGTACCCGGTCTTTCGTACAAGTACATACAGCGTTCTGATTGTTCTGACAGGTTTGTTGACCTTCATAAATTCCCGCTTTGCAAAAAATTAGGGGGGGGGGGGGGGCGAGGGTCACTTATGTTTGTATGTGTTTGCCCCTTATGGTTGGGGCTTTCTTAAAGGGGATGAAAATTTTGTTGTATTTGCAATATCAGGACATCACGCACGGTTTTCGATATACAAGATTTAGAAAAAAAATCTAACTAACTAACTAACTATCTTTACGCCAAATCCCTTGCGGGGTAGGCAGAAAGAACCGAGCGCCACACGGCACGGTCCATACACACCTCACTTGCTTCTTCAACTTTCATTTTTCTTTTCATGCATGCACGTCGGTTCCTACGGCTCTTGACACCACCTTCTACTAACACACGATTAATTTGGTCGTTGTAGGTGTGTCGTGGCCTTCCCCGACTCCTACGTCCATCCACTTTCGCGTTGTATATCTGTTTTGTCATTCTTTCATCTCCCATTCGTTCCACATGCCCGAACCATCGTAGCATGCCCTTCCTTACTTTAACACCGACACTCTCTTTCAGATCAACTCTCTTTCTTACATCTTCATTCCGAACGCGATCTGCGAGCGTTACTCCGCAGATTATGCGTAGCGCGCGCATCTCGACCGCGTTTATTCTACTTTCATGCGTTTCATGCCATACTCAACTCTCGCTTCCATACGTTAGCAAAGGTATCAGCACCGCATTGTATACTGCGAGCTGGGCCTTTTGACTTAAGGCCTTGGTACCTAAAAGTTTGCCTAACGCTCCATTCACACTATTGCCCGCAGTTACCCTCTTTTCTACATCAGCGGTGTACCGTCCATCCCTGCTAAATGCACATCCAAGATATACAAACTCATCCACCTGTTCCAGCACTACGTCATTTACAGTTATCCTGGCATTCGTTCTGTCCTCTTCTCTTTCGAATACCATCACTTTCGTTTTAGTCCCGTTCAAATGTAAGCCTCTCATTAGACAATCATCTTTTATCGTTGTGACTAGTGACTGTACTTCTGATGACGATTCGAAAAAAAAAAATTTAATATCACTTTTTCTTCATTTATCATAATAATAAATATTATTCGTTTAATATATTATTATCTGGCAGGTACTACACCTGCCTCGACTAATGGGCTCTCATTGGTCAATATGCACTTGACAAGTCGATTAAAATATGAATGAAAGTAGCTTCAGTGTGCATGATTTCTTTGCACGTGTGTATGCATCGACGTGTATGTACACTTGATATTGACTCAAGTCGCTTGACCATCTCCTGAGCCCATTAAGCTGGCAGGCGTGCCTCAAGTATTCATATAACATTCAACAGTATTCGTTACTTACTACTCGTAGGCGTTAAGTTGAGATACACTACGGAACAAAATGTTCCCAAGCGTGCATCAATCCGGTCACCCGGTCGCTCGGACCACAGATAGTATAATATATTCTATCTCGGACTCGAACGCGACCGAACGTCGACTGTACGCGCCCGAGCGGTATATCGCATCCGAAAAAGGTGCTGGGTCCTGTTAAATTTTGTCGCGTACTGGGTACTGAACCAGTACGCGGTTATACCATATAACACGTCCGGCAGTACGAACAGTACCTACCCGACGCAACGCGGACGGTGTTCGTGTGATGCGTATCGTAGACAAAACAGTTTTGTCTTAGGTGTGCGACGTGTCGTAGACAAAACAGTTTCGTTTTAATTTTAAAACAGACTTGTCTATGTGAGGCAAGTCTGTCTTAAAACTGTCGTGACTACCATCTGCGCTCAGCCTTACACCGCCGAAATCGTCCGTGTAAATTATTCTCTTGAATATGGTTACCATAGCTACGTTATGCTGATGTTAGTTGTTGGCAAAATAGAAAATCACTTTATTCTTGTAATAAGTAGAAGATATTCTACAAGTATTCTCTTACTCCATGTTGGTCGAATCCGCCCTAAGTGTACAGTTTCAGTGGGTAAAATAGGTTTGGAAAATTACAGAATACAGCGTAACTGTTGTTTGTGAATAGACATGTATCGCTTCCTCGTGGTCAGTAATTGGAATAATAGAGACATAATTATTCCACAATGAGTGACGTTTTCTTTAACTAGCTTTTTATAGAGCCTGTTTATACTGTTAATTGGTGACATTTGGTAGTACTTGTTATCTTCTTTAACGTACAAGTTGGGATGAGACTAGAAAAAAAAAATTGAATGTTGGCGATATTGTGACAGGACAATGCTGTCATAAATGTCACTATGTCAGAATAAATGAAGTACTTTGTGTGTGTGTGAATTTGTCCAACAAAGTGGCGTCATTTTAATAGCTAAAATTTGACGTCTATCAGTTAATATTCATAATGAGAATGATGAATGAGAAAGTGAATGAATCTATACGGACTTAAAAGATATGTGAATTTTAAAAATCATCAGACGAAGCCCTGTCCCATTATTAAGGAGCAAAATAAGAAAAGTACATAATTTGATTGTCAAATGATTGTGAAATTGAATTGTCAAATGTTACCTTTTATAATGATTCCACTTTAAGTACATTTTACAGCAAAACAAATATCACAGCACAGTGACGCCTTCGTTATTTTCTACAATTGTTTTAGCAAGTTATACGTAACTTATACTTTTTTACATTATTTACTTTCTTGAACCTAACTCTTACGACATTTTGAAACTGTGAAAATTGAAGTAAGATTGAAATAATATCATTATATGAGATGGTAGTAAGTAAATTAAAAATTTGGTTAGCAGTGTGTACGTGAAACCTATCATGCATTCTGCGCTGGCCACGGTCAACCTACTGCTATTTAAGCATTCACAATAAAATATTTGTGTTGACATTTGGCAAGTATTATTCAAATCAGTATTGTTATATGCTGAATTGATAATAGGTAGCGTTCGTGGCGGTTAGCAGTTAGATTTTTTAATTAATATGAGATCACTGACACTCACATAGCATAATCAACTTCTTTCTTAAAATGTGAATAAACATTCCCATGTTTATTCCCATTTTAAGAAAAAAAGTTTAAGCTGGAGTTTCCGCCCTGTGGTAACACTTAAATATCCCCATATTTAAGTATTACCACAGGGTGGAAACTCCAGCTTGAATGTGTGTGTGTGGCCAATAATTCTAAGCAAATGTTCCGTCAACACGTACGTCAACTCTACTGACAGCTGTGTTGCGGCAGGGAGTTGCCGATCTGTATGTAATACTATTATATTATCTTTGGTATCACGTAGGCAATTTCGTACCCTCTGCTCCCCTCATGTCAACAAAGGTAAGCAAAGTTCTTACCGCTCCCTACATACCTACGTTGGTTTCTTGTTTGATGCATGAATGAACAGCAGTTATCATTACTAGAAATAGGCCTAAGAGATAGATGAAATTTCACACACAATAATTATTCACCATTCAGAATTTTAGACACCAACCCATTACCAAGATAAGCAATGCAAAGACCCCCCATCCCTCTTTAGTCCTCCTTACGTGATAAGTGGTACTACTTTAATGGTCCGTACAGCTTTAGACCTTATCTAAATCGTCAAATTTTCACTAGATTATATCCTGATAGGTAGGTGTAAGTCCTGAAAACATCTCATCTTTTGGGTCTTCTTCTCTCGTTTTCCATAAATTCATTTGCACTATTATTGTTTGCCATAATCATCCCCGATCATAATATTTACTTGCACTATTATTATTTATACTAATAACGTTTGCCTTAACAACTCAACAGTCATAACTTTAATTTGCCATAAAATGACTTTCTATAACAACATTTCTCATAATAATTAGTTTCCCTAAGTAACACATCTCATAATCGACTCTTGACATAATCAAAATTTGATATAATTATGAAAATAATGCATAATATTGTAAGGTCGAAATTAATTATCGTTAACACCCCGACTCAGTGCAATCCGACTCGGATAGGTTAGGTTAGAAGACTAACTTCGTGACGAAGACTTAGTCTTCGTGGTTTTTTTTTTAAACCACCCAGAAGTAGCAGCCCCGCAAAGTGGTGCTCCGTCGAGCTTAGTTAGCTAGAGACGCCATATGAGGTTTAGTTTTAGGTTTAATTGTTAATAAAAAATCTGTGTCGTATAAATTATCTTTATTTATATTATGGTGAATAAAAGTTAGGGAAAATGGCATTATTGAAAACGAAAATTATGGCAAATACATTTATGGATTTAAATTATTATGACACTTGATCGATTATGACCAATGGAATTATTGAAAGTCATTTTATATCATTTCACGATTATGGCAACTGAAGCGTTATATCTAATGAAATTATGGCAAATACCAGTATGGCATATGAAATTATGGCATTTTATATTATGGCAAACATTAGTAAACCCATCTTTTGTGTTGAATCATTTTTCTGAACATCCTTTGTAATCCCCATCCATCTCATAATATGTCCTTTGGTTTGAGCCGTGAATCAATTTCTCACAATTACCAAAATCGCTTAAACCGTAAAAAATGACATGAGTAATAGGAAAGCCCCACAAAACTACCAACAGTTCTAAGTTGAGCGAATACAGTGCTATTCTGCAAGCTATGCTTATAAACGTATCCGGTCGGCCACCAGTTGCAGTAGCTATTGTAGCTAAACGAGGCGCCCACCGACGCCATCGCATACATATTAACGAGCCCCACTCGTGGCTCAGACAACACGCGATGCTAAGTATCACAAACGAATCATTATACAACCTTTGTACAGTCTTCAAGCGTCAACAAATAGTAAACTGAGTTGGTATTTGCTTTCTTGACTGGTGCAATGATAGTACAATCAATGTATGGTTGGTATACTGTTACTTAAACCTAAAGGAGGTCAATGGCAAGTCTAAAATTCTAAATTCTCTGCATTGAGCTTGCCAACACAACAGACTACTACTACATGTAGCTTGAAATCATAGGCTGTTGGGCGTTAAGTGAGGTTTTTCAGTCGATAGGAGTCCGGCATAGCATCCATGATTGATATTCCCTCACGTTAAAAAAATAAGGGGAGTGTATAGCAGTTTGGAAATTTGTAAGATATAAAACTGAACCAAATTTTGCAGGAGTCAAGTCTGCCTGCTTATATCCTAAGCTCCAGGCTTAGGATACTCAATTTTAAACTGCCAATTCGTCTAGTCTAGGATGTAGTTTAATGCTCCACATGCTCCACATTCCAAATGTAAAAGTCACATCCAGCGAGTCTCGCCATGTTCGTGTGATCATAAAAGTAAGGCCTTTGACTAATAAAATTACAATTTCTCTATCTGGTTCACATAGTATAGAATGCAAATAGAGAACGAAAGTTCATGTGCGAGTTATGACTCATGAAAGTGAGGTTTGTTACTTTAGTGACTGGCAGTTTAAAAGTTAACCGACCTCTACACAATTACACTGATATAATATCGACCGTACTAGTTGGAATAACTTTCTTGCACATAGCACCGAGTGGTGACGCTTTTGCGTTGAAAGTTGTTGAATTTATAATTTTACTGGAACACGATTCTAGATGCTGTCAACATCAAACCACTTTATATTTTACATCGGAGATCCAAAAAAAGTGATCGTACAGTTGAAGTTTACCTATTTTCTCCAAAACGAAGAGCAACAATGGGCTAAAGAGTCTAAATATGAATGCACTTATATTCTGACAAATCACAAGGCACAAGATGCTGGATTTGCAAGAAAAGAATTAATAAGTTGCAGTGCACGTAACTTTGTATTACAAGGATGGTTGAGTGAAGAAGTGTTATCAGTGTCAATGAATGTAATCACGAGATTCCTTAGTGGCTGTGACTCAGTTCGTGACGATATCACCACTTGACAATTCCGAGAAACTTGACATTGAATCGAATTCATACACTGATCTAGTCTTAGATTAATGAAAAGGTACGATGTTCATAAAACATTGGAAGAAGTAATAGAGTTTCCTTATAAATACTTAAAACGTACAAAATCCAATGATAACATAGAAATTGAATTATTATTTATTGATACTGTGATTTAGTCACCAAATAGGTATCTAGCCGTAACTGGCACTGCTATGAATAATTAAAGACATGACAAGGTGTGCTATTGATATTCTGGGGAACTGGTATAAGGTATTTGGAACTGCTGAAATAGTACATTACTTTATACAGATTAATAAATCGTAAATGAATAGCGTTACAGAGTTGTCTTTTAACCTTTTAAGTGGATCGCGTACGTTGTAAGGACAAAGAATATGGGAGATCAAGGTCAGAACATACAAGATAAATTAATGATAATAGAAGATGGCAGACAGATGTAATATTATTGCTTTGTATTTTTGTAACACAAGCTAGTGATAGATATCAGCTGTACATTTATACTGCTACCGAATGTAAAAGTAAGAATCACACTTGAATCGATCACGACTTTTTCTTGAAGGTACTTTCCACAATATCCTCAGGCGACGAATGCCCACAGCTGGGTATAGCCTTACAGCAACGAACACCACAAGTTCGGTCTTGCTTTGGCTCAATCTATACAATATGACAAGGATAATCAAAAAGGCTAACTAACAATAGTATACACAGTGTCAAGTCACAGAACAGTACACTTAAGTTAAACATTGCTGGCACATTGCCAGAAACCTAACTTAGCCATGACAAACTTAGTGATACGAATAAGCAAGGCTTGATACTGAATTAAGTAATAGTCTTTATACTTGGGAAGTATTTGCTCTGAACTGAATTATGTTGTTTTGGAATAAGCAAAAATGTCAAGGTCAATGTGGACATTTTTTCCAAGTCTCGAGCAGATCTTATCCTAGATGCTAATAAAATTTGTTTTTTCAGATGTAGAACAAAAAAAACTTGAGAGGTGTCAAGGGACACCCGAATGGAACGAAGTTCCTTTCAATGAATTAGTGCAGGAATTGTAATAAAATTTTAAATTTATTTTAATTTTAAAATTTTATTGTACAAAAACAAAAACAAAAACAGGAACAGAAACAGAAACAGAAACAGAAACAGAAACAGAAACAGAAACAGAAACAGAAACAGAAACAGAAACAGAAACAGAAACAGAAACAGAGACAAAAACAAACCCCCAACCCCTTTCCACCCCCTTCCCCCCCTCCCCCTCTCTCCCCCCATATTAAATCCCCCCCCCCCCATATTACCCCCATATTAAAGGAGGGTAGAGTATCTCTACCCTCCATAAACATATAAACGGCCGAATTGAGTAACCTCCTTTTTTGAAGTCGGTTAAAAAAGTGTCGTGACCATTTTTCGTAAGAATTTTTTCCGTCTAGCCCCCTTTCACAACGCGCGATAAGGAACTTCGTTCCAATATCCAGTAAATGTCATGTAATAAGTTGTCTACTAATACGAAATTTTTGTATTGCTTTGGTAATAAACAAGCACCTCTCCTTTGACAACCGGACAGATAACTTCGAAATCAATCAATTATTGGTGATATAAACTGATAAGTGTTGAGTAAGCGATATATCATCTACCCTCATTTTCCACTACAGCATTGCTTTACTATGCACTACTAATGTATAATGTACATTTTGATTACTTACTAACGGTTGCATTCAAACAATATTGGAGCTTCTGGTCTATTTAGATTAGCCACTAGGGGCCACTGCAATTTGGCTTTTTCAGTATGATATTTTACTATGATTGTGACCTCTCAGTGGGCACCCATGTCAAGAGACCTAATCCTTCAGTAAGCAGATGCAATAGTTATACTCGTTGAGGGGAGTCTGCCCAATCCTGAATGTATATTAATGTAATGTAAATTAACAAGGAACGAGAATAATGTAAGCTTTATGTAATATTAGGGGAAAAACCCTCTGCAATATGACGTGACGCAATGCGAGAATTGACTGCAGATATAAACTACAATGGTATAAATAAGTAATGCCTACTTCGATCGACCTTTCCTAGTATTGTGGGCAGTAGACAGTCATAGTTTGATTTGAAGTAAGGGTTTTGTTAAAATGCTGCAACGTCAGATGATAAGTAGTACTTTTCCATTATATTCCATGCTAAGTATAGCAATACTAGCCTCAGTCTTTTATGGAAACTATTGCAGAACGCGTCTTGCAAAAGAATCGTTTGTAAAAAGTTGCTTTGCAATGGAAAATACATTTAAACATAATTGCTCTATGTTATATGTATTTGATGTTCTTCAAATTTTGATAGGTGGACGACCGCAGATAGCCCAAACGTGTAAACAAGATACATATGTGCTATGTTAATGTTTTAAAGCCGTGTGTTTATGATACTAGCGTTTTTTCAGCGGTCCTGGGCGCTGCTGACGTCAAGCCTCTGTCAACATTAACTGGGTCAGTAAACAAGGATGAATTACATTTGGAGCAGCCGAAATCATTTCATTACACCATTGAACGCCGCCGCGCTGGTATTATTGGAATTCGATATGAAATGACGACGTTTATACGATATCGAACGCAGATGGCAAGGATATTCAGACTCGCAACACAAGTCACTCTTATCTATGTTTATTTTATACCCAGATAGATAGGAATACCAGAAATCTAGATGTAATATTTTTATTCTGGACAGAATAAGCTAGTCCTGTCCTGCTGTGCCATCAATGCTGCATCTCTATCTACTACTCGACCAGACTAGACGATTCAAATTTTAATGTGACGGAAAATCTTTTTTTTCGATTGAGTTTTGTGTTGTCCTGAACTACTGCATCCTTGAAGACAGTACTAAGGCGATTTTGATGTAGGTGCAGGCGGTAAGGGCTCATTCCACGCGTTGGTCTCTTGGAATGCTTGGTCCAGTAGTAGTTTCAAAGAGGGCGATACAGTTGCTGTAACCGCGATGTTCGTGTTGCTACTCTATGCATTAACATTTCAAATTACACTAAAATATTATACTTATAAGTAGTATGCTCTTACAGCGTAAACTGGAAGAAATACAAAAAAAAATCAATCTAACAATGCAGTAAACGCCATTACTATCGATTGATGTACAGATACAGACCAACGTTTGTCATAATGAGTTCAACATAATATGATCAACATTTGTACCGATTGCAGACCGGGCATTGCATAAAATCCATGTATGGTTTGGCGCAAGCCGAGGGCGCCCGGCAACAGGTCCACGATCAATACACCACCGCGCCGCCGCACGCCGCTCCGCCGAGCCCTTTCGACACTGAGAGCAGAGCGCGGCGCTACAAAGCCTCACTGAAGCACCGCGCAACACTCATAAAGAACCTCTGACGTGTTGACGTCACGCACACAACCAAACTTATTTAATAGGAAAATGTATTTTCAGAAGCAACGTATTTAGAAAACCATTTAAGAACTCATCAAACCAATCGATAAAAGTTTGTAATTCATGAACAAGCTTTGATGTGATTTCGATATTACTTTTACTCGAATGGAAGTTGATCGTTCCTCTAATGAGAGAAACCACCTTATTTCTTTCTTTAAAGAAATATCTTTATAAATAGAAAGAAATAGTTAGAAATTGTATGATAGACAATGAGTGTGAATTGGCAAATGTGTAACGAAGTCACCGTACTGATTGGCCTAATATTCGTTTTATTCATAAAGTGCTGGGTCGTCCTAGTTCAGGGTCCCAGCAGTCCCAGCCGGTGGCGCTGTAAACACTTCCGGAATTAGCGCCAACGTCATGCGATCGGGGCATAAATCCGTCGCCAATAGTTCCTCGCACCACTCACGGTACTCGACGTGGGCGGCCCGATACCGAACACACAATCTGTATTTCCAATTACCTACTTTACAACTCGGTACCGATCATAATACTGACAATAGTACGTGGCTATAGCATGTTCATGTCTTATAATTTCTGTTTTATGAATTTATTACAAAGCATGCTCCAAGAAACGGAAAAATTTGAGGTCAGTTTGCGCTTTAAAAAACTACGTTCAAGCGTTTCTTTAGATCTGAGCAGCAGTGTTCTGTCCTTGGCAATTAATAAATATAAATACATTAGAACCTGATGCACAACCCTTCAAAATTTGACTTCAATAAGTTCTATATCACAATGAATCAACTGCGAGCTATAATAGCATATTACGGGAATTTAATAACACCATAGCGACAATCATTTGCCGTACGTAAGTAGGAATAACATTATATTTATGTACAGCAATCGTGATGTTCATGACGCCTTGGTTAACAGTTCACTGAACAAGACATTCATGTATTCAAAAAGGTTTTACGTAATTTAGCTATGACAGCTTTGTACATAGATTTTTGTACACAAGGTCACTGATGGGCTGTAATATTGGTGCAAACTTGTACTAAAAGATTGCCAGAAAATATACTAAGGAAGAGCAAAGATCACCGTGGAAAGTTCTATCCGATTTTCACGTAGCCTATGTTGAAACTTTTCGCTTCCGTGGCCGCGGTACGGTTCGATAAAAGTTTTACCATTTACGCTCCTTGGAGAGAACAAGTGTTTATTCTGCGCCATTGCAGACGAAGTTTTCATGAGGAACAAGTACCGCAAATAATACACAGAGGGACGGCATGGTCGATGGTTATTCAATTAACTGACATGTAATTTGAGAGTAGCTGCCAAGATTGAGGTTAATCATGAATATACTCAGCCCAGTGGAGTTAATGGTCAGTGAATTGAGAAATTGTAGGCTGTGTCATTATTTCCGCAAGCTATCGGCAATGCAGGCACATAAAAGATGCAATTTTTCGGCTATTGAACATCCGATTCGCCTGTTGAAAGTGCGGTAAAAAAACAAGTTTTATCCATACGTTTGCTACGATCCTGGTGTATGTTTTATGGGTGTTTTGCTATATGGACAGCTACTTCTATCTAGCGCCTTCGTTGGACAACAAGCCTGTTTTTTATGAGACTTCTCATAATCCGCGTTATCATTGTGCAAGAAGCCTGCATGCATGTTGCATGCAGATAATTTTATACCAAACTTAAACTTGCACGCAAGTATGACGTCATTATGCATCCTGGTGCTTGCACAATGGAAGCCCTGGCTTTAGTCATTCATTCTTTTTCTATATATCTGAACTAGTTAAATATGCTAACTGGTCACTACAGTTTCCTTCATACCGCAATGTTAAAATATTTATAGAGCACTAGTAAAGGAGATTGCTATCTATACTAATATTATAAAGAGGAAAGATTTGTTTATTTGTTTTTTTTTTGTTTGTTTGTTTGTAACGAATAGGCTCCGGAACTACTGGACCGATTTGAAAAATTCTTTCACTATTGGGAAGCTACTCTCTTTGCGGTGAACATAGGCTATATTTTATTCCCGTATTCCCACGGGAACGGGAACTACGCGGGTGAAACCGCGTGATGTCCGCTAGTGGTTAATATATTATTAAAACAGACATGCCACAGATATTACTTTATCCGTGCCGGTTAACATGAAAATCTATTGGTGAAAGCAATACGGTATTGTTTGCACCAGTTCTGACAAAATTAATGGATGTATGGGGGCAACGCACTCGCTGATCGAATTAGGAAACTTTCAACCCACTTTAAAGAAAACCGCGTAAATTTGGTACCGTATAAAAGTGCGCTACCCTTTAGTAACATTGGTTTAACGAACTTAAGTTTTTAGTTTATACTAGCTGTTGCCCGCGACTTCGTACGCGTGGAAATTATGTTATAATGCCAATTTGATTGCTCTCTGCTTAGCCCCTAGGCAATGTAGCGTAATAATATATAGCTTATTTGAAGACCCTACTCCTAAGTAATATTTGTGCCAAATTTGAATCAAATCTATTGATTACTTTTCGAGATCCTTACGGACAAAGCAAAGCAAACGACAAACAGACAAACCGACAAACAGACAAAAAAAATTCTAACTATATTTTCGGCTTCGGTATCTTATGTTGAACACCCAGCGAGTATTTTTTTTTATATTTCCAATGTACAGTTTTGACTTTTCTATCATTTTATTATATGTATAGATTATGAAGATAGATTCTTAGAATAATGCCGGGACTTGGTTTGCAAATACATACTTGTGTCATGTTAACATCTATACAAATAAATAAAATTGGAGTGTCTGTTTGTAATATTAAAATACCCGCTTTCTACTACATGCATATGAATGTATATACAGTACACATACCAAAATTTATATTTTTAAAATTTTTGTCTGTCTGTCTGTTTGTTCCGGCTAATCTCCGGAACGGCTGGACCGATTTGGATGGGACTTTCACTGGCAGATAGCCTATGTAATAAGGAGTGACTTTGACTTTTATTTGAGAAAAAAATGCCAAAACAAAAAAAAACAATTTTTTTTTATTACATTCCACGCGGACGAAGTCGCAGGCACAGCTAGTTTATAACTAAGTATTGAATCAAGTCATATCAAGATTTTTCCATCTCTCAACTATATGCTGGGATCACCTACTTACTACCGGAAGAATCACAGCAGTAAACGCGAGCATAAATTTTAAACGATACTTGGCCAAATGAGCACTGACGTTTCAAACTTTCAATAAACACATGGTAACATAAAATCTGATTACTACTGATTAGGTAGTTATTGAGGAATTCCTCATGATTGGTTCGTAATGTGCACAGTCGGACGTTGAACCGTTTCGCTCTCAAAGAGCTTCTTGTTCTGTTGTATGAGCATCCGCTGACCGCCATCGCGATTCAAACATATTATAAAACGACAGTACATATCGTGTTACAGGCGTTATATAGATTTCTATAAAATTGGCATTATTATACTTCATCATCATCTTTCGAGCTTTTTCCCATCGCAGCTTTCCAATCGAATAGCGCTGCAGCTGAATTTCGATATTTTTCGTGAAGCGACTGCCACCTGCTCTCCACAACCCAACTAATATCTTTGTATAGTCCAATCCTGCTCGATCTGGCAATAATGTAAACATGTCATGTTTTAACAATCGTTGTCTAAGACAGATGAGTAGAAAAATATAGTATGACAAATCATTGAATTTTTTACTATCCTGAGTAGGTATTTTAAATAAAAATAAACTATCATAAAGAAGTTATTTGGTGTCGAAATGATTGTAAGAACACTGTGTGACTCCTGGATACTGGAATATAAAAAGGGCGAATACTCAATTGCAAGTAACTATGGATTTATAGGATCAAATGTGGTTGTTTACATTTTTGCGCAAAGCTATTGAAATACAGTATAGTTAGACTAGGTTCTTTACTAGGGGCAGATTGTTTTCTCACAAGGGGAGGGAGGGTCTCCTTTCGTATTAGTAGACTGTTCTTGTCTGTACACTGAATGCGTCAGGCATCGCATCACATCCACCGTGCTCGGCTCTTCCTTCCACTTTGATGGAATAATTCTAAACTGGACGTATAGGTAAACATAGTAATTGTTGCAGTAAGTAATAAATAGACATACCGATGCGGAAGATATACATAATGTTCTGTATGTTGGTAGGGACCGGACGAATCAATCGGCGCGGGCGCACCCCGCTTCCATTCAGAGATTGATATTACGATGTCCATACAATAACTGGTAATACTGCCCATCAGTATGTTGAATTTCATTCAGTAGAGACCTATGCTGTAAAATTTTGTTTCACACATGCCATTTAGTCACGATACTTTTTCATCTTCGCTACAATTTGACATTGCATCGAATATTGTCATCAAATTCGACAGTTGGAGTTTATTTACTAAAAACTAAAGTTATCCTATTTTTTGTTTTTTATAATGCAAGGAAGTTTGGTACCTATTCATAATCATGAAGTATGTGTAAAATGTATTGAAATGCTTAAAAATGTCATATTCAATATTTGTATATTGACAACACATGGATACCTAAGCGGGGTCTATATCTCATTTACACCTAATATTTCACATACAGTCTACCTAAACTGTGCAGAAATATTTACGAAATAGTTGCAGAGTTAGAAACCCTAGTCAAATCATGACTTACATTTTCCTTTGTAACAAGCACCCGCTAATGGGTGTCATAACAGCTATTTCTGTGACAGCTTAACACTACTCATATGAAACCGTTTGGCGCACCCAAACGGTTTCATATGAGTAGTGTTAAGCTGTCTACGTAGAAAAATATTGACAATGTAAAAACAAATAACGTTTTTAAATGAAATAACTTCGTCATTTGTAAATCTAATTACATAGCAGTCTCCGAATTCTGTTACAACGTAACTATGTCTTAACACCATAATTTTTTTCTAATGACGAAATTTTGTCCAGTCAGTGATGGACATACCACAAGTAGTTGTTGTATTTTGCACTGTTGACATTCCACACATACGTATGTATACATGTATGTATTGCACCGACCAGCGACAGATGCCTCGTATTACGACATTAGCAACACTGAAAACGTAATATCGCCGGCAGCCCCCACTGCTCCCACTCATGTGATTTAGGGGCTGGAACTTGGGTCATTTGCAAATTGTTCGCGATGAGCAGCGCGCGGTGCTATACTGAGATGCCGGGCCCTAGGCCCTTGCCTGTGCTTGGCAACTCTTGGAGATTCGTTCTCGGTAAAAACCCTTGGAGGACGCGTGCTTTGGATGTGTCATTGTGGTTCCTGAGAGCTTTGGCTGGAGCTGGAGGTGCAGCCAAAGTGGCGAAGTTGTTTGGACATCCTGATTTAGTGTTTCCGTTCTCTGCGGAGGAAACGGAGAGGATCTACAGACGGGAAGACTCAATGCCGCATCGAGCGAAAGCGCCGTGTCTCACTCATTATAAGCAAGAACTTAGAAAGAATTTCTTTGGGGACGAACCTGGACTAATTGGAGTGTAAGAAAGATATTTCTTTCGAGTGTTCGTAGCTATTTTTAGTTAAAGTATCTAACGCATATATTATTTCTGCCGTAGACATGGTGAGCCGTGGTCTAAGTTTAGGTCAAAAGTGTCTAAAGCACTTATCGCCCCTGAAGCATCGAGGGCCGCAGTTCCAGAATTGGACTATGTAGCAAATGACTTTGTCAGCAGGTATGTTCATATGCCATTAATGACTGTTGTGTGAAATATTACAACTGGACGATAAATGCAGAATCTCTCGTTAAATTTTATTCAAACTGTTTTGAAAATATAATACATTGAATGATTGTAAAAAAAGATACGAACGCTTGGAATAATTCGAGACAAAACAAATCGCTTTCACATGTAAATCATAGTTAGTGCTAATGGCTTCAAGCTGCATTACTAAAATACTTTTGTATGTATAATTCAAAAGTTTTAAAATCTCATTTGTATTAGACTCTTTATTGCTCGCCAAGCAACACATTTGTACAATTTTGTATATTTATATTATTCGCTCGAACTAATTTACAAGTCTCGAATACTTAACAGCGCGTATGCCAATTTCGTGGTCCACTTACTGTGTGTCTAGTGGTTTGAGTGTGGAATCTCAGTTTAATGACCACATCCCGTTTTCAACAACGGTGTCTGAGCATTTGTTCTAAGCGGATAATGACGCATTGTTGGACAACAAACCGTACAAACGACTCATTGAATAATTTTGATGTTTATTTGATTCACTTTTTACTCAGTATAATTAATGTTTGATAAAATTAAATTAGTCATGATTCGCACAAATGTAATCATTATAACGAACGTTTTGATTACTAGCCAGATATTATTAAAGTCTTTACAATAACAATGAATAACAGTAAATCTATGGTGTTGCTTTTCAGAATTGATAGCCTGCTCGACGGTAATCGTGAGCTGCCAAAAGAATTTCTCACGGAACTGTATAAATGGGCCCTTGAGTGTAAGTGCTACTTGTAATACGTACGGTATCACTTGTAAACTTGAATAGGCAATTTTGTTGAATAAAGAATTTCTTTTTCTAGCCGTTGGAGCGTGGGCACTGGGTACCAGATTAGGATGTTTAAAAGATGACGATGTTGAAGCCAAAGAAATAATTAAATGCATACACGGCTTTTTCCATAGTGTTCCTGTTTTAGAATTGTCTGCGCCGCTGTGGAGGATATATTCCACACCTACTTATAAGGTTTATGTTGAAGCACTAGACGCATTTAGAGCACTCTGCTTAAAAAGACTGACTGATAAAGGAATTTGCGCGCAAATAGCTAAAGCTTCAGGGGAAAAAGTTGCAACTATATTGGCTTTAGATCTGCTGCTTGTCGGGGTTGATACAACAGCCGCGGCTGCAGCTAGTACGATCTATTTATTGGCTAATAATAAACCAGTACAGAAAAAACTACAGAAGGAATTAGACAATAATCTGCCTCGCGATAAAATCTTGGATTGTAAGGATTTGGATAAATTACCGTATCTAAAAGCTTGTATTAAGGAATCTTTAAGGTAAGTCTTCGAAAAAAAAATCATTCTTTTGACTAAAGAGAAAAGTTTCCTCAAACACGTGAACAACCGTTTAACAGACCGCTCGCCACAGACAGGGAGTTCATCCTCACACTCTGCGTCCGGAGCGTTCCAGCACGGATAGATCCGATAGGGGTTTTCTTCCGCGCAAGCTTTGGTTGTGGAATGATCTCCCTACCTCGGTTTTCCCAAACGCCTACAGTATGGGGTTCTTCAAAAGAGGGCTTAAAAGGTTTTTACAGGGTCGGCAGCGCGAGTGTGGCGCCTCTGGTGTTGCAAACGTTTATAGGCTGCGGTGGCCACCGGTCCTTCTGGTGGGCCGCATGCTAGTCTGCCACTTTAGTGGTATTAAAAAAAAAAGACAACTCTCGAGTTCACGAGAGTATCTTACAAAAGCGGCACTTTGGATAATATTGCAATTAAAAGTCTAATTTCATTGGAGGACTAGCTGTTGCCCGCGACTTCGTACGCGTGAAAATTATGTTATAATGCCAATTTGAATGCTCTCTGCTTAGCCCCTAGGATATGTAGCGTGATAATATATAGCCTATTTAAAGACCATACCCCTAGTTAATATTTGTGCAAAATTTGAATAAAATCTATTGAGTACTTTCCGAGATCCTTCCGGACAAAGCAAAGCAAACAGACAAACCAACAAACAGACAAAAAAAATTCTAACTACATTTTCGGCTTCGGTATCTTATGTTGAACACCCAGCGAGTATTTTTTTTTTAAATATTTCCTAATGTATAGATGTATAGATAGCAAACGGACAGCAATCGGCAAACGCTACTAACATCATGTATCTACTAAGTATAAGACTAACAACAAACGCCATCAAACCACACAAATAGTTCAATTCAATAGATTTAAAGGTAAATAAATCCTTTGTTGAACATTGAATCATCCATCTGCCATTTTGCGGTTTTTCTGCTCTACATTGACCGCGCAGTTTCGTAGAATTGTTTTATGAGTTACTAGCTGTTCCCCGCGGCTTCGAACGCGTAGAAGTCATTAGAATCGCGTCAGAGTCGTTATATCGTAAAATCATAACCCTCCTTTTGCACAGTCGGTTAAAAAGTAGCCTATGTCCTTCTCTGGGCCTCGAACTATCTCTATACCAAATTTTATCTCAATCGCTCAAGCCGTTTAGGCGTGAAAGCGTAACAGACAGACAGACAGACAGAGTTACTTTCGCCTTTATAATATTAAGTACGGAAGTAGGGATGTACGAGGCATCTTAAAAAAAAACTTTATTTTTCTTGGTCAGTCTGGTGCAAGGGTTATTGTCAAGGGTACCTACACCAAACGGTGTAGAAAACCTTTGCGTGTGTAAACTTGATATTAAAACTTGGGTCGGTGTAACGTGATCAATGATGGTCAGTGTTTGGTTACGTTACGGTAACTCAGGTGGAGTTGTCTTCAGCCTTTATGCACTCATTTTATCTGATTTTATTAAAGAACTAGCTGTGCCCGCGAGTTCGTCCGCGTGGAATGTAATAAAAAAAATAGTTTTTTTTTCTAAAATGAAAGTAGCCTAAGTTACTCCTTATTACATAAGCTATCTGCCAGTGAAAGTCCCTACATACTTATATATATTTAAATTTCTGGAATATCTTCCTACATACTTATATGGTAAGCAGGAATAAATTAGCGTTGCGCAAGTTCTACTGACACAATGGTATAACTTGATAATAAAAGTGCTCACATGCAACGATAGGTATAGGTCATCCATCCATTACCGTGATTACATGATTCACTAACATTCCATGAATTATAAGGTAGCAATTTGCTGTACATCATGTGGAACGCGTCGATAACCTGAGGTATTGAATAATAGTAAGGTGGTAACTGAAAGTTTGTTTTCACTACGTCCTCGAATCATGACGGAGGTACACCCTGTATATTTATACACCGATTTTCTAACAATGCGCTTTAGACGCTCAAAAAATAATATTTTTAGAAAGCGCCTTTAATATATCATCAGCAAATACAGGCGGTTACTTATTTGTATTTCCGACTGTGTTATTTTTAAACATTTAATGGGATGTGTTATGAAATGATTTATTTTTACAGAATTAAACCAGTAATATTGGGGAACGGGCGTTGTATACAATCAGATACTGTAATATCTGGTTACGAAGTTCCAAAAGGCGTAAGTATCATCTGGGAAACATTGTGAATTTTGAGCAAAAATTGTCTTATTAATGAAGCTTTATTTCTGTTCTAGTCTCATGTAGTATTTCCTCATTACGTCATGTCTAATGAGGCGAGATACTTCCCATCGCCAAAGCAATACGTGCCTGAGCGATGGTTGCGGAACAATGACTTGAACGAGGCAAAGGTATGTCCTCTGGGACATGACCGCGAGGCAGCGGCAGTGTGTCGCAAGCAGAAGGAAGTTGGAATCCATTCATTTGCTTCTCTTCCGTTTGGTTTTGGACGACGCATGTGTATTGGAAAGAGATTCGCTGAAGCTGAACTTCAACTATTACTGGCTAAGGTGACTAGAATTATTTGATACTAGCGGACGTCACGCGGTTTCACCCACGTAGTTCCCGTTCCCGTGAGAATACGGGAATAAAATATAGCCTATGCTCACCGCAAAAAGTGTAGCTTCCCAATAGTGAAAAAAATTTTCAAAGTAGTTCCAGAGCCTATTCGTTACAAACAAACAAACAAAAAAACAAAAAAAATTCTCTTCATAATATTAGTATAGATTCAAATTTTATTTTAGACAGATTTCTCATCAGCTATTAGAAGTTTATGATTGATTGGACGGTTATACAATATCAATATAAATCAGCAAGTTAATTTCAGTTTAACCTTACCTAACCACAATCTAAAAAAAGTACGAATGTAACCTCAACTTATAGGTGAAGCACGAAAATAGAGGGTACTTTGCGTGTGTTAGCCAATTAAAAGGTTACGTGTCCCTGACAGTGTCACGCGATGTGGAATGGCCGACGAATTGACACCGATTTTGTTATTGTGTCAGTGCAGTTCTTGTAAAAGGAATGAAATTCTGACACAATTACAAATTCTCGTCATAAGTGTGACACTTCGTCCTTACTTCTTCTAAGGGACATGCTCCTAACCTTCCTTATACTAATTGATATTCCAGTGATATGGCATTACTCGATTTTACAAAGCAGCTAGTTAAAGAGTGACATCACTCAACCTGATCTTTTCTAGGAAAGGCTTGGAATTAAATACCTCTTCGATTTCCTTTAAGCAAAGTGTGTCAAGTAGCTCTCAAGGTCTTTAAATTTTTGTATACCTTATTACGATAAGATCATCCTTCACCTTTTGCGGTTTTGAAACGGAAAGAGAAAGACAGGTGAAAAGAAGACTGGGACTACGTGCTGTAGAAATTACGAAGTCTTCCATAATGCATCCAACTTAGTTTAACGACTTATTGGTAGCCGGAACAAAATCGATTACTGTGCCTTCAGAAATAAGGATATGACTGAAATGTTCACCCATTTCAGAACTACACTTTAGAGTAAGACATTTTTCAAGTCAATCTCCAAGCGCTTCTCTCATTACGCAGATACTATGTACATGCTCGTGAGTCAATGAATATTAATCATGACTAACTAATACTAATATGACGTGTGTTCGTTCAGATATTCCACCGGTACAACGTGACGTGGCGATATGGCGAGCTGACATACAGCGTGACGCCTACCTACATACCGAATGAGCCGTTACAATTCACTCTACACAACAGAAGGGGAGAATAAGGACCCTGCGTAAGCCTTAAAAACAAAGAATGAATTTCATTATGATATGGGAAGAAAAATCAAGCTCGAGCAGACTAAGAAACCTTAGTCTTTTCCCAGTCCGAGAGACATTATGTACTATGTACATGTACATTATGATGTACTATGTACTATGTAGCTATCGAACCATGCTTGAAGCTATTGAAATATTCCACTTTATACAATGTATAAAGTGGAATATCGTAATTTTATATAATCGTACGTTAGCGATAATAATAGTCGTACATTTTTTAAGATATAGGCAATTCATAATAGAGTTATAGACTAATAGTAATAAGAACTAAACTAAAATTGAAATCAGTATTTTATTACTCAATTTCATCTTGTTAGAGATTAAAGTTAACAACTAGGTATTTTAATATTTAGCTTTTATTGGTGAAATTGTTGTGTCTACAACTTAACGTCAACACTTCTTACATAATTAAATCATTTATGTATTTATCGATAATGTTTCATAACCAGTTTGTTTTTGTAAATTTATTTTTATAATAAATCGTGTTATATTTATGTTTGTATTTATCACGTTGCATAATTGCATGCTAAACAAATGCCTTTTCCAGTCAGAGAATAAGATCTTTAGGAGCCTTATGTAATAAAACAGCGTTTCCAAAACTATAGGTTGCTATCATATATTGACAGGCCGTGAAATATAGGACGATACATCGACCGTGTACAGTGCACTGGACAACCGACGGACTAGGAACAATAAAACAGTGAGTAGCTGTACGACGCGAATTTTTGCCTCAAAGTCAAGAGCGATGTGTCATAATCTAGGTAATTTTTGTTCGACGGACAACTTTGAGAACCTCTGTAACAAACTAAAGCTATACTCACTATTTGGCGGAGTCGTTAAGCTGGTACTCATTGGAGCGTCCGAAGCACTCCTGTACACCGGAGTCTGCCCAAAGCCTTTTCATCGCTGCTAGTAATTCCTCGCTGAACGGCTCAGTATCCTCCATCCGCTGGATCACGTCGAACACCATCTTGCCATCGCTCTGCAACAAGCCACCATAGTAAGTACTAACACTTCACCAAGAGATTTTTTTTTTTTTTTATACCACTAGAGTGGCAGACAAGCATACGGCCCCCCCAGATGTACCGGTGGTCACCGCAGCCTATGGACGTTTGCAACACCAGAGGCGCCACAAGCGCGCTGCCGACTCTTTAAAAACCTTCTAAGTCCCCTTTTGAAGAACCCCATACTGTAGGCGTCCGGGAAAACCGAAGCAGGGAGATCATTCCACAACCTAAGCGTACGCGGAAGAAAGCCTCTATTAGATCTCACCGTGCTCGAGCGCTCAGGACGCAACGTGTGAGGATGAACACCCTGTCTATGGCGAGCGGTGCGATGATAGAATGTAGCCGTAGGCATCAAATCAAACAATTCTTCAGAGCACAAACCGTTGTACAGGCGGTAGAACACACATAGAGAAGCAAAGTCTCTCATGTCACTAAGAGGTTCCACACCACCTGCAAGTATGGGATCGTTGACAACTCTCATAGCTCGCCTTTGCACCGAGTCAAATGGACGAAGCTGGTATTCGGGTGCCCCCGCCCAGAGGTGACAGCAGTACTCCATATGCGGACGCACTTGCGACTTATAGAGAAGCAGTGCTTGCGCCGCAGTAAAGTACCGCCGCGCCCTTCTGAGCACTCCGAGCTTCCTGGACGCCAGCTTGGCCTTGCCCTCCAAGTGACTGCGGAACTGCACATCTCTGGAGATGTCAACACCAAGGATCCCTATACTTTCAGAGATGGTGAGAGATGTGCCCTGAAATTGTGGCGCCACAGTGAATGGGGTCTTTTTTGCGGTGAAAACACAAACTTGTGTCTTGGTAGGGTTGAATTGGACAAGATTTTGTCGACCCCAATCGGACACTCTAGTGAGAGTAGCCTCTACTTCAGACACAAGTTGTTCACGACTTTCTTCCACTGCATCCCGAGAGATACCGGGACGGCCCGTGTAATAAGTGTCGCCCGTACTGTCGTCCGCATAACAATGAATGCCGTCAATAGACAACATGTCATTGATATGCAGCAGAAACAAAGTAGGGGACAACACTGAGCCTTGTGGTACTCCAGCGTTTATGGCCATGCAGTCAGAACAACTACCGTCAACGACGGCCCTGATGCTTCTACCGGCCAGAAAGCTGGACACCCATCCGCATAAACTCTCGGGCAGTCCATAGGAGGGCAATTTCGTAAGAAGACCACGGTGCCAGACCCGGTCAAAGGCTTTCGAGATGTCGAGGCTCACTGCTAGAGCCTCACCCTTACTCTCGATAGCCGCCGCCCAGCGGTGTGTGAGGTACACAAGAAGATCGCCCGTCGAGCGACCGTGACGGAAACCGTACTGCCGGTCACTGAGCAGGTCATATTCCTCAAGGTACCTCAGGAGCTGTGTATTAATTACACGCTCCATCACCTTAGATAAAAGGGAGGTGACGGCTATAGGCCTATAATTGGCCGGGTCGGTCCTGTCACCCTTCTTGGGCACAGGATGCACGTGCGCGATCTTCCGCGAACGCGAAAGAGACTAGTCTTCACGACACAGGGTATCCTAGTGTGAAGATCAGTGTCATATTTGCTAAGAAACATATTTTTTAAGAAAGATGTACATACCAATGTATATTGAATTTCAATAAAGATTTATTTATTTATTTTATTACTTCCACGACGCCGGGACTTGCTTCATGGAGTATAAAGGCGTGAAAAGACGTGTAAGTACCGGACACAACTCCGGACCACACCGCTTAAGTACCACCGCGGGAATGCCGTCCGGCCCACTCGACTTATGAATATCTAGGGATTGAAGCTCCCGCCTGACGTCCCGTTGCTTGAATTTAATTTCTGGCATGGAAGTGCCACACCAAGGGATACCAGGAGGAAGCGCACCTCCATCGTTCATGGTCGAGTTGGAGGCAAAGAGAGAACCCAAAAGGTCGGCCTTCTCCTTGGCACTCTGGGCCAGACTACCATCCAGTCTATGTAGAGGTGGTAATCCCGACCGACAAAAGTTTCCCTCGGCAGCTTTGGCGAGCGACCAGAATTCACGACTTCCAGAAGGGTAGCCGGCTAGTCGCTGACCAATTCTGCCGACGAAATCAAACTTAGCCCTGGCAACCGCTCTTTTACTGGCCCTCGAGGCGGCATTCAGTTTGCGTTTCACTTCAGAGATGCTAGGATCTGAGTAAGCGCGAGCCGTGGTCCAAGCTCTGTAGGCAGTTTCTTTCAACATCCTAGTTTCTCTACAAAGCCGATTAAACCACGGTCGTTTCCTAGCTCCTGCCGGGATCCAGCGGTTAGGAATATAACATTCCATGCCCGCCAAGATCCCCTCAGCTACTGCTGCAGCGCAGGAGTTCAAATCATCTGAAGTGAAGCAAAGCCGCCTCCACGGGTACGACGCAAAAAACTCTCGAAGTCCATCCCAGTCTGCTGACTTGTAGTGCCACACATGTCGCCACTCCTTGGGCCGAGGTGGTTCAGGCCTTGCGAGAGGCACTCGCGACCGAACGAGGCAGTGGTCCGATGAACCAAGTGGTGCATCCACTGATGTGGTGTATCCGTCAGGCCGCGTAGTCAGCAGAAGGTCCAGCAATGCACTCCGCTCGTTCTCCCTATCTGGTATTCTCGTATGAGATTTTTCCAGTTGGGAGAAACCGTAGGTCAGGGCAAAGTCGTGAGCAGCTTTCCCCGCAAAGTTAGTGTGCACGGAACCCAACCAGTCAATATGGTGACCATTAAAGTCCCCCAAAATCACTATCTCCGCGGAGGGATACCGCTCAATAGCCTTGTCGGTCGATTGTTGCAGGTGGTCAAAAAGGCGAACTGTCTCCGTATCACCGCTATGGGACCTGTAAATGCACGCGTAGAGCCGAGTGTGGCCCCCATGATCCACGCGCGCCCATAATGTAGACAGGTCCCTGTCTTCCAGGTCACTGAGACGGCGACAGCAGATATCCTCCCGTACGAACATGCATACCCCAGCTTGACGCCTGAAATTAGCCTCTATTACGCCTGACATTAGTTTGCATTGAATAGGCTCCGAAACTACTGAATCTATTTGAAAAATTCTTTCACTGTTGGGAAGCTACAATGTCCCCGGGTGATATAGGCAATTTTTATTCCCGTATTCCCACGGGAACGAGAACTACGCAAAGGAAACCGCGTGGCATCAGCTAGTTTATTATATTAGTACAGTCACACGCATTTTGAATTTGGGACACTCCTAAAGTGGAATATCGTATATCAAATTGAAGACATTTAGAACTAATACTGTTTATACGTATCTAGGGGCAACGGCATGGAAAGTTTTCAACTTATAAACGTTCTAACGTTCTAGTTTTCCACCTGTAAAACATTTCGAGAAAACGTCTCAAATAACAAAATAGTTGAGGAGTATCACGACGGCCGATATCACCATATTCCTCTGGAATGTGTTAAGAGTCCGCCTGACGCCAAATAGACTATTACCTTGATCTACATCTCAGGACTCGTGAGGTTTACTGAATTAAAATTTTAACACGGACAACTTCAGTTCATGAACTACAAACACTCTAGGTTTCTAACACGATTGCTGATAAAATCCTCGATAGATTTTTGTGTTGAAAATACCTCGATTTCTTGAAATTTTAACCTAGATCTCATGAGTTTTTTTTAATATAAAATATTTATTAGAAAGACAATAGTAAAATCTTCATTTGTACTAGACCACTTTTTTAATATTGGTTATAGTTATTTTTATAATTAGTTAATTTCGTTAAAAACGCACAAAAACCGATCGCATCTCTCTCTATCTTGCACGCTAAAATGTATATCTTCAATCTTTTTTCAACAATTTGGCGTCTGGTAGGCTCTTAAGAAAATATTGATAAAAATCTGTTACAAAATGCAGTAGAACCTGCATGCAAACAATAATCGTACCATTTGCGATTCGAACCCACTCCATTCCCACATGTGCCGTCACTGCCCGAGCGGCGCCGTAGACTCGGCGGAGCACACTCTCGCCGAGTGTGCGGCGTGGGATGGGCCGCGTATGGCCCTCTCGGGCATTATCGGCAGGGACCTGTCGCTGCCGGCTGTGGTGCGAGCCATGGTCGGCAGCCAATCGTGCTGGGCCGCCGTTGCCTCGTTTGCTAGCGAGGTGATGGCGGCTAAACGAGAGGAGTTGCGAGTTCGGGAGCGTGCTGGTCAGACGCTCCCGCCCCGCCGTCCCGTTCGGGGGCGCCGCATGGCGGCGTGGATGCGCGCCCCCGACTAGTTCCTTGAATCGTGGGCGGTGGTCGGGGGACCTCGCCCACGATGATCAAACAGCGGTAGGCACCTCCCCGTGTTCCAGGGGTGCCTTTTTTCGGTTCGGGGGCGCCTTACGCCCACCCGCTCGACTGCTCTCTACCCCCTCTGCTTACAGAGGGGCATCCGAGAGCGGTACGATGCCACCTGAACTTATAACTCCTTTAGGAGTTTAGGGAGGGGGCAGACCATCAAGTCCCCCCCCCCCCGTGGAGAGTCCCTACGTAATGGGGCGACCCTTTGCCGGGCCGCAGTGATTTATCCACCGGCCTATCCTGTGACCCGGTTAAGGCGAGGCGGAACACCGCGGGGTTTAGTGGGTAGGACGGTCCCGCATATCAGACCGTGAGTCCCACACGAAGCCGTCTTGTTCCCCCGAAACAAGGCGGCGAAGTGCCTAACCTGCAGTCCCCGCGTAA
This sequence comes from Miltochrista miniata, assembly GCA_933228765.1. NCBI lineage: Eukaryota > Metazoa > Arthropoda > Insecta > Lepidoptera > Erebidae > Miltochrista > Miltochrista miniata. The sequence continues at coordinate 11,974,526 of OW121765.1, forward strand.
AAAAAAAAAAAAAAAAAAAAAAAAACTCCATTCCCACAATAATTTAACGGACGTCCGTCTATTTGAGCAGTTGCATCACATCGCCCGTACAGGTCCTATTAATATTTTATTGCTCAACTGCGACAATCAATAGACGCAGGTTTTTATCACAACAATTCATGACGAGAACATCATCTCAAACAGAGTTCATTGACCCCGCAGTTAGCATCTTCGCTAATTCGATTAGTAATACATTTAGCTTTTTAGCTAGTCTTTCAGAAAAACTGTACATTGTCGTTGCACTGCAACACCTACATGAAAATGGTTAGATTGTTGTGAACCTCGACAATTTAAAAGAACTTTGAACATTATCATTGATATTTCTAGGTAGGTCCAAGCTTAGGGAATATGTAATAAGACAGGGAGCGCATTCTGTTCATTTCTAGGCTTCATTTAACACCAGACCATCTGATCCAGCAAAGTCGGCAGATATTTATGTAAAATTCTAGACAAATTCTTCATCACGCAAAAATACAAAAAAAAAAGGAAACTTGGGAGACGGTCGAAAGGACACACATAACCCAATGTTTCATCTTTTTTAAAAGTACCTGTTGTAAATCACATTTTCTTAGGTGAAAGTACGTAAAAGACGAAAAGAAGTTAAATTTTAGCGGTGTGTGGCGTGATTCCCGCGATTTATAAATCATACGGACGGCGTTAATGGCTGCAGAGGTTTTTCAAGGCATGATGTCATTTATGACTGGTAGCTTTGGTGCAAGGGCGCATGCGTCAGCCTACCCACACCGAAGCCTAGCGCGGCCCTTCATAACCTCACCTTATTCCAATTGTTGCTTACATATAAGATATTCATATTGTTTTCCCTTCAAAGCTCAGTTAACCAGAACTAATGACTATATTTTGGTAGCAACTCCCCTACTTTTTGTTCCTCAGGTAAACAGATAGTTGATAGAAATTCAGATAAAAATAGATATTACGTACAGTGATATCATTTCTCAAAATGTTGATATTATGATCAGCAGATACGTAGTTTTTTTTTAATGTATCTTTTTAGATATAGTTGTCATGTGAGACCAGTATTATATCGTTCGTGATAAGGAATACTTGCATAAGCTTTACAACGCAGTCATTTACACAGTAGCGATATCGTACTATCTCAGTCGTAAGGATCGATAGACAGTTACCTCCTCACTGCGAATGGGAATAAGTAATGTATTCATTGTGAGGTCATAGCTACTGATTATGTAGAGATTGCTGGTTTTGATTAGAGATACCAGTCTGACGAGCATGGTAATGTCCGACTTTCTTCGATTACCTAAACGGCAAAATCAATCGTCATGATTTAAAAGCACTTGTATGATATGAATAAAAGTTCTGGAAAGAGAGAGGGAATGCCGATCTAAGCGAGGGGTAAGAATACAAATTAGGACCCGAATGACACCAGTGTCCTATATAATATCGGTTTCATAATAATAAGTGAAAATGTGTCTTAAATAGTCCCGAATTTCTCTCTACGAATGTTTGTCCACATTGCATAACTTGTAACAGCCCGTTTTATGATCAGTATCTATCATTTACGGCTTTTTAGATTAGTTTACGATCAAGACTGCTAAACATCAAGCAATATTGCGTCAATGGACAAACTCGTACCAAAAGAATTACAGTTTTGAGAACAGTGACTCCTTTATCAGTGTGTATCAAATGCAATTATGTAAACAGAATGATGACCGTTATCTACAAAGTAAATGCAATGCTTCAGCTACTTTAAAATTCAAAGCATTCACTTTGACATACAATCATGTCATCTATCAAGACAATAACTCAGGACCTCTTTTGTCTATCTTTCCTGCCTGACTAAGGTAACAAAGATTGGCAGTATCCTAGTTGTAGTTGGCTCATACGCTCAGACATTGTAGAGAAGATGCTTGGACATACTCATAAAACCATTATAAATACATCCAGAACCTGTTATAGAGTCCTCCGGTCGAGACTGGGTAAAATCGGTTTATTCGTTGTCCAGTTTGGAGCTTAGCAACAAATTTTGCGATTCATTTTTGCTCTTGTAGATTATGATGTGAGGAAATTGCGAGTAGACTCTACACAAATCTTAGTTTCTGATTTCTAATAATGTAATAATCGACAATTCCAGAACCAATGAAAAATAATGCAGATTTCGGCATGACGACGCTTAAAATGGTAAATTCGGTACATTACGTGAAGGTTTTTCCTACAATGTTGTGAATGCACAGAAGTGCGCCACTATTCTTGTTGTGTAACACAGAGGAACTAAGATATCTTATCTGTCATACCAAACATCTTATGATAACGGTGTAGACAATGAAGGATCCCTTCGAGATTTTCACATATTTTGTACAAGTAAACATGCTATCATAAATTTGACAGAATTTTGACGTGACAACGTCTTATATTTCGATGGAGCCAGCTGCACGCACGAAAAAACATGACGTATGCGGCGTTACCTCGCTCTGCGTTTCATAGAAGGCTGAGTTGTCACGTACAACTATCGTCAGTAAACCGACTTTACACACAACCGATTTTTTACTTATTTTGGATAGCTAACAAAGCAAGTTAGAGGTTCCTGCTGTTAATTCGACAAGGATGTTTTGATGGCGTCCTAATATAGGTCAGACGGTAGGCACAGGCGAATAAGATCCAAATCAAACCTGCCCAAGCGTGGCTATTAAAGCGGTCCCATTTTCTAAAGCAATTGGATGAAATCTATCCAATCAGCAATATGCCCTGTTGGCGAAATACTTTTACAGAAAAAAACATTAGTACTAAAGTAAAGTATCAAACTGTTAATATGCCGTCTTAATATCCAGAGATCAAAGGAAAAATTCAAATCAGTTCTGCTTACCTCTCGATCTCTATTGCCGTAAGTGATGCCCAGGTTGGGCATTGCGCGCAAGATGGCGACGAGCGACTGAATCGTGTTGCTGTAAACCACGGGCCGATACTGTTTGAAGTCTTCATTTGTGAAGCCACTCTCGTGGATAATTCTGTGGGCAAAGAAAAATATGATACATTTTCTTGAGTACACCAAATCTCAGCTTGCTGAGTAACTACCACCGAAAATACATGTTTATGTCCTTTGAAGCAACATCTGGAAGCGTATTTTCCAAATTGGATTCAAAAGTCAGATCTATCCTGTTTTAATTACGATTGGAAACAAATAGTATCATCAAGGGGGTGATTGATACTTCGTTGGTTAAAGAAACCTTAACCGTATCATGCATCTAAAAGTTTACAAAATTTACAATTTCTATAAAGTAAGCTGGTGTCAGTTTTTCTCAGAATTCAATTGGACCCCGCATATTTGTAATTTTATGCCCAGGGCTTCGAAACTATTGGAACTATTACCAAGATAAGGACGTATGAGCAATATGAGCAATGAGCATGTCTGCTTTTAGGGTAACACAGAATCGTGAATTATTATCGTACGAGTATCATTACATTGGCCTTTAATCACAAATATTTTTGAACTACACAGTTTTCAGATTTATGTTTCCAAACGAAAGCTAATGGAGTCTTCGAGGTCAGATAAGGATTCTGTATTAGGATCAATGTATAGAGACAATACTGATGATACTATTAACTGTGGTAGTTCTCAATCGTTTAAATATTCCTGTACTGAGTACGACTGTATCAAATTCAATTGATATTAGCGTAACAGGAAAACATGGCCAACTATTCATAACTACCTATTCGCAAAAATGCCATCATTGAAGCACTATTTTATACATACACAATTGTGTGTAAAATAACAGACATACAAAAGGAAAATAAAAGCTAGTTAATACTATTAGTTCTAGTTACGTATAATAAAACGTTAGTTAAATTTAGAGAACAAATTAATAAGTAGCCAACGACATTAGTCACCAAAGCTAATGATTCATGTTTTAATACAAAAGGCTTTAGGAATGTTAGGTATGTTAGTTAACTTCATCTTAAGAATATGGTAGTGATCGAGTTGTCTAATCCTGTATATAATCAACCATATATACCAAAGTATTGACCAATTTCTAAAAAAAATTGTAGAATATGATTTAAGAATGATATAATTGAAGCTGTTCCCTTTTTTTTTTTTTTTTTTTTTTATACCACTAAGGTGGCAGACAAGCATACGGCCCACCAGGAGGACTGGTGGTCACCGCAGCCTATGAACGTTTGCAACACCAGAGGCGCCACACTCGCGCTGCCGACCCTGTAAAAACCTTCTTAGACCCCTGTCAGTATTTCAGGGTACAACTGAACCTTATCGTTGGAAGAGATGAACCATTTACAAGGTTAAGCAGTAAGTTGCAGCATCTAATCTAAGGGCTCAATAAACAACTTGATCCTAACAAGTGAAGTCCTAAGTATGAATATGTACCGATACCGAGGTACTTGTCTCGACTATTACGGATAAGTTTTCTCCACGAAATGAAGAATTGCTACGGTACAGAAAATGCCTAAATTCTTTAGTGTAGTTAGAAAGACAAATACTTCAATGAATGTGTTAGCAGTTAGTCCCTCCAGCAATATTAGCAACTCAGTTTCGCAAACCACGTGCAGTAGAAGTAGGTATTATTGTTCCATTTATGAGAAATTGGAATTAACTTTATTGCCAATCGGCCTAAACTGTAAGACAAAATTTAGATTGTTGTTAATATGTATACAGCCACCAGTTGCTGTATATTCTTAGAACACGGATACAAGTTCGATAAACCAATAGTGGCAAGTCATTCAAGAGGGAATATACCCCATGAGTCACGCCAGATAATTTGGGTGTTGTTGACTGTTCCATATTTATATTTTTTTTCATGTTTCTGACGAAAACCGCTGTGTTTTTAGTCATAGATTATTATTGAAGTATTCGACAAAACAGATGGATGATGTTTTAAAAGTTGTTACGGATCTGGACAAGGTTTATGTTCATACTTCGTTATGGTATTGAGTAGAGCGTAAGATTTGCACATAAATCAACATACTTTCACTAAATTAATAAGTGAAAGGTTTTTGGAATGATATACTATACCTACTCCAAATCACATAGTAAATAATTTGATTTTGCGCGTCTGGTGCTACGCAGATTTGTTGCATCCGGGACGCGCGTGACGTCATTGCCAGAATGTAAACGCAGCAAATAGCTACTAAATAGAACATTGATTTCAAAGTCGAAGAAATATTGTAATTTCGACAGTTGTACTAGACGCGAAGGACGCGATTTAACAATAGAGTTAAAGAGTAGATTTTATAGATAGAATTTTAGGCAGTTGGAATAACCAACATGATGTTCAGAAATGAGGATTCACCATCATAGCTGGCAGGGCTGAAATAATATTGGTTCTGAAGCCTGACAGAGAGACTATACATAGACACCAGTTATATCTGGTTATATGGTTCAGCTTAAATACTTTCCTTACCTACTTCTCTATGGGTATTCTTCAAAGCGAAGAGCTAGTAGCCACGTAATTTTATAAAAGACTGTTGCGGATGCGTGGATTAGAAAAATAATCGTATTCAAGTAGATTGTGGAAGGAACAGGCCTATAAAATTTGCGAGAATTCTAGTCTAGAATGTACAGCGATAACCTGATTTGATTGATTGATTTACGTAGATTAAGTGCCATATAAATCTTAGTCAATGTTTTGTAGATTGTCCAGAAACATTCACCTAAATATACCTTAGCGACACTGTGTGTTAGATAAGAGTTGTGGTACCTATTTGTTTACACACATTTACTGACCACGACCAACTATTTGGCAGCTGTTCTGTAGGAATTGTGTCACCAGAACGCCGTAATAGATACAGCTCAATATCTACGTAACTAGTCAAGTATTTGTGACGTTGACGTTCTGAGAGAGTTTTTTTTAATTTGACTTAGAAAAGTTGAACGTACGAACTAATAATAGAATCTTAGCAAACTAGCGTCTAATGTGTACGGTATCAAGAAGCAACAGGATCGATAGTCACGAACTAGATTAGACTGAGGCTATGAAGAAGGGTCGTTGGATTCTATTGAACTTTCAGACAATGGGTAAATGATATATCGCCCAGAAAGGTTTTAATAACATATGAAATAGATCGAAATTTATTATTACTAACGAATCGATCGGCGAGTGCTAGTTGTTGAATAATGCGATAGCAGTATCGGATATATTGTGCATCAAGATTTCATATAGCCGTTTAATCTTTTATCTTGGATATGTAAAGTTGTTGACAAGTAATAGATAGACAGATAGCGCGCAATCAGCCGTTGTGTAACTCTAAACAATAATATTATTTGAGATAACAAATAAATACAAAGATAAGTCGCCTAACACGATACCATTACAATTAATTTTCTTCACTGTCAGAGTTCATTTTATTAGAAGTAGTGGTGGATGCTCCCGCCCAGCGCTTGTGTTCGAGTGAAAACTGCCAAAGTAGCTAAAAAGCCATCTAGACCTAATCCTAACATTAGCTGTCTTCCATCCACCAGTGAAAGTGCTGTCAAAATCGGTCTGCATTCATCAGGCTTCTCTGACCTTGACCCTAAATTTTTTCCACAACTTTTTTCGTGTGGACCAAACGGAGTCCTAACACCTATGTACCATTTGCCTTCGGCCGGTAGTCTTGGATACGCCCTCTGAAGGAAGTCCTCAGAGCTTCCGACACAACCTTAAAAATTCATGCAAATTTCCTAAAGGTGCTCCCTCACCGGGAGCATTCGCGCGTAATGTAACGTTACGAGTCGAGAATTACAGCCGGTGAGGGAGGTGAACCGAGCATTGCAATGCGCGCCTTGTAATGATACAAGACGAGGTTACACCAGTGAGGGAGGAGAATCGAGCATTACAATGCGCGCCTTGTAATGATACAATGTGTATCGTTTTGATACAACTCGTAACTTCAATGCGCTTTGCGCACCTTGTAATGATACAATGTGTAATGTTTTGATACAACTTGTAACATCAGTGCGCTTTTTTTATTGCGGCTGGCCGGCTGCACACTGGTCCGTATATAAAATAGGTGGACATACGATCTAAGATGTCAAATGCTTTTGGAAAAAAAATAGTAGTACGAGTACGCATGTTTGGTTAATTTTGCAATCCAATATGGCCGCCGCGCCACCGTTGTAAAATTTTATGTTGGATACCGTATAAGGGGTTTTTTGGTATGTTGAGTTCGAATTTCGGGTTAATTTAGAGAACCAATATGGCCGCCGCGCCGTTATCACAAAATTTCATGATGGGTATCGTTTAAGGGGTTTTTTTTGTATGCTGAATACGAATTTCGGGTTAATTTAGAGATCCAATATGGCCGCCGCGCCGTTATCACAAAATTTCATGATGGGTATCGTTTAAGGGGGTTTTTGATATGCTGAGTACGAATTTCGGGTCAATTTAGAGATCCAATATGGCCGCCGCCCCAAAATCACAAAATTTCATGATGGGTATCGTTTAAGGGGTTTTTTGGTATGCTGAGCACGAATTTCGAGTTAGTTTTGCAATCCAAAATGGCCGCCGCGCAACTATCACAAAATTTCATTATGGGTATCGTTTAGGGGGTTTTTTGGTATGCTGAGTACGAAATTTATGATAATTTTGCAATCCAAAATGGCCGCCGCGCCACTATTACAAAATTTCATGATGGGTATCGTTTAAGGGGTTTTTTGGTATGCTGAGTACGAATTTTAAGATAATTTTGCAATCCAAAATAGCCGCCACGCCATTATCACAAAGTTTCATGATGGGTATCGTTTAAGGGGTTTTTTGGTATGCTGAGTACGAATTTTATGATAATTTTGCAATCCAAAATGGCCGCCGCGCCACTATCACAAAATTTCATGATGCATATCGTTTAAGGGGGTTTTTGGTCAGCTGAGTACGAAAAAACCCCTTATAAGGTATCCAACATGAAATTTTACAACGGTGGTGCGGCGGCCATTTTTGGTTGCAAAATTAACTCGAAATTCGTACTCAGCATACCAAAAAATACCCCTTATACGATATGCAACATGAAATTTAGTGATAACGGCGTGACGGCCATCTTGGATTGCAAAATTTACCTAAAATTCGTACTCAGCATACCAAAAAACCCCTTAAACGATACCCATCATGAAATTTTGTGATAATGGCGCGGCGGCCATTTTGGATTGCAAAATAATCATGAAATTCGTACTTAGGCATACCAAAATCAATGTTCTGTTACACAAAAAATATCAATGCCATTCAAGTTCATGTACAATTCTAATTCCAATTCTTTTCCACCAATCAGGCCTTCAACATTTTGGTGCACCAGGTGTAAAGCCTTATTTTTAAGATTAATAGGATTAATAGATTCAACGGCCTGAGAGCAATCAGATATAGAATTGGGCTGTGGCTGATGTAGAACTAAATTTGATTCATACATTATGTCAAGTTTAGTGCAAGAACGCTGCTCTTTTGTCCTATATTCTAATTTAAATTACCTGGATATAAACAGCTATCCAGAGATCTAATATCAATGTCATTTTGCTCAAAAGGAGCAGGTTTGATAGCCAAATTTTTGGCTAAAACATCTAAAAATGATGTAGCGAAATTGCTACCCGTCTTTTAAAATAATCCAGAAGCTTATGCTTTCCTTTAGTCATATAAAAATAATAATTCTTCCTAACAATAGTGTTAGTGTCAATTATACTAAACTTTTTATCATGAAGTGTTAATGTGTCCAATGACAAATTTAAATAGTACCTAATCCTATTTTCCGCAACTGGCATATGTTTACAGTAAGGCAGTGTGTAAATAATAATATTATTTAAATCTAAGGAGTTTAATTTATTATAATATTTAACAAGTTTATGTTTGGTTATACCTGTCCTGTTTCCTATGAAAATGACCAGATTGTCTTTCTGTTGAAATTTATAACTGCATACGGACTTCATTATTTGTGTATACGATGAAGAAGGCATGCAGTGATTTATAAAGGACTGCCCCTGGAAATTTATAACTGCATACGGACTTCATTATTTGTGTATACGATGAAGAAGGCATGCAGTGATTTATAAAGGACTGCCCCTGTGTACAAAAATTTAATTTTGACCCCATGTCTCTCCCAATTTCATCACTAAACATGATCCATCGACTACTTTCGCTGTTATCTTTTTTTAGACCTATATTGACCTGTTTTTGTGTCCTATGCATCTGGTCACCAGATAGGGTAAGTGGCTGGCTCGGACTCGGCCCTGGCTCGGGTTGGCTGCAGTCACATTTAGTTTTATCCGCTTAAGAGCTAAAACGGTCAGCATAATGAGATGTTGAATTTAAGAGTTTATCCATAGCCAAAGAATATTCTTTTATAATCAACTGAGATTTATCATACATAGTCTTAACAGACTCCAGGGAATCTTGAAGCTGTTGTAATTTATAATGAATTCCTGTGTGTCTGCAGCATGCTGTTTTTGACTAATTTCTAACTTTTCAGTGCATAAATTTAGTTCACGTAATATATCCAATCTATTTCTACAATTTTTAATATTTTTGGTGAAGTTTTTATTATTATTAAGCAAATTTTGATTTTTTCTTATTAACTTATTTATTTTTATATAATGTTTCAACTTTTTGTTACTACAATGACCTAAACTTATTTTAGTCGATGGTACAGTGTGATTGCGAGTTTCATTTGTCAGATCTATAATGTCAGTCTGTTTATATTTTGCAGCGGTAACCAACTGTGGGGACCTATCTATGAGTTCATCAAACAAGGTTTGGTTTTGTTGGGTACTGACTTGCAAAGATACCTCTTCTAGCTGAGTTATTTGTTGGTGGGAGTCCCTAACCTCATGTTCCAGATCAGCTATGCGGTTTAAGGCGCGCTCATACTCTGCACTACACTTATCAAAATTATTAACTATTCTTAACAGTTCATCCCGTTCCCCAGTCACTTCATCTAACCGTACACTTAGCAAGGACAACTGTTGCTTTAGTTTGCCGTTGTGTTTTACAACCGAGATAAGCTCTGTTTCATTGTCCTCACGTTCATTACTGAGCTGCACAACCTGCTCCTTGGCAGATTTCAGTTCTTCTAAAACCAGTTGGAGTTTAGTCTGTTCCTGACGGGCCAGACCTCTTCGAGTCATCATTTTGTAATTTTTTACAAGACAGCTAGTTTATATTAAAAACAAGGAGTAGCCTATGAAACTATGGATGGATAGAAGTAGGATAGCAATATATTAATGCGAGATTGAGTGTGATACCTGTCAGTTTTCAACATAGAATATAATAATAGTTATATTACAAGTGAACAACAGGTGCACACACCTACTGTACCTATTATGTACTTTCAAAGCGAAGGTGGGATTTGATTGATCTACCTGTTTAAGGGGCGGTTAACCCGCACAAGTAGGCATTTGGCGCTCCCCTCGCCCCGGGCGCAAGACACACCGCGCGCCGGCAGCGGCAGTCAACTCTCATGCCACAGTATACAGTATAGTAGAAAGAAACAGCATGCTAACTTTGTTTGACGTAGTAAATGCATCTAACTTTATTAAGTGTAGTGATTTATTAGTTTCGTAAATAAAAATAAATGAGTTAATCGTAAATAAATTATGTATATTATACTATTATTTTTAAGCTAAAGAGTTTGTTTGTTTGTTTAGTTGTTCTAACTCTAGAGTCTAAGAGACTGCTAGTTGAATTTCAAGAGTTTCTTAACAGAATGTCCATTTTTGAAAAATACCAAAATATATAACATCACGCTAAGGCAGGGGTTCCCAACCTGTGCGCCGCGGCGCCCAGGGGCGCCGTAGAAAGTCCAGAGGGGCGCCGCGAGGAGCATCGCGGCGCCCCTCTCTCAAAAAATAAAAAGAGCACGAAAAGAATAGCCCGCCAAGATTTTTGCCAATTCTGCTTAAGTGGGCCGCGTTCATTCCGCGTTGTATTCATGAACTTGTCGCAAGTGCCTAAGTAGTAGGACTATGCGATATAAATGTTTTTTGAGTTTGAGTTTGACCCGTCGCCGTCGTTTTCCGAGTCGCGGAATCCGCTCCGAAACTCCTTTGTAAAAAAGGGTCTGTCTGTCAAGACAACTATTTCGATTTTTTTAAACTAATCTACGCGGTGTCTGAGAATGGTTAGAGGCGAAAGTTGCCACCATCCGCCCAAGGATATCGGCCTCCACTGATCACTACCTAGTTGATCTCTCAACTTAGGTGGTGATCAGATCGATATTAAACGAGTGGCTGGAGAGGAGCCATGGCAAACTCTTCTACCGGTTGTCACCGATAATTAAGGGCACGGATGCTTCGATAAGTATCTGTGGCGATTACGCCGGGAGACCGCGACTCAGTGTTAGCACTGCGGAGGAAGCAGCGAGAACACAGCGCTCCGTACAGAGCATAGCGTGGGTGCAAGGTTCTAGTGGCAGGTCTTGACCTGAACATTATCTCGATGGAGACTACGGCGCGAGCGATGATTTCCAACGGGAGAACGTGGGACGCCATGCCGCCGCGTCTTTCAGCGAGCAGGTCATTCTCATGAAAGAGATGGCGGGGAGGGAGCAGGTCTATGACCGGGGGCCTAAGATCGGGGCGGGGGCTGTTCACCGTCCTTACAGAAGCAGGCCCAAGACGACAGCGTGTCGTTAAAGTTTTTCGCACGACACACGACCGAGGAAGCGAGAGTGACACCCGAAAGCTCCCAAAGACGCGGGGAAGTACTCGAACCAAAGGAAGTATATGACGTCGCAGTGGTAGCCAAGTTCTGTCGGGAATCCTGGGACATCTTTCCCGATGCTCCCGACCGTAGGTAGTGGTAGAGCACCGTATGGTTTCATGGTAAGATCATGGTAGGATCATGGTAAGATCATGGTAAGATTTCGGCACACAGATTCCACAAGTAAAAAAGAAGAGCTTCCCTAGATAACGCCGGCTTTACATGTTTTCCCGGATTTGATCTGCGTATGACTTGGCCGAGGCTCCATGGCACAGGAAAGTGGCTTGTGCGGAGGATTACTAGTCGAGGGGGGGGGGGGGTGTTTACACGTGATATCATGGGGAGCCGTGACAAATTTCAAGACTTATAAGGGCGCCGCGGCCTGCAAAAGGTTGGGAACCACTGCGCTAAGGCGAATAAGAGCTTAGCAGCAACGAAACATTTTTCGACAACTAGGATATTTCATTTCATTTGAGAGTTTCCGTTGCGTACGTTTGCTACAGTTGCGTAAAAAATGTAAATTACATAATAGCTGGTCATAAAAATTTCTAAAGTTTTCTAAAGTTGGTATGCTAAGTATGAATCACGGGATCATTGTGCAATCCAAAATGGCCGCCGCGGTGTAATCACAAAATTTCATGATGGGTGTCGTTTAAAGGGATTTTTGGTATGCTGAGTACGAATCACGTGATAATTTTGCAATCCAAAATGGCGGCCGCGGTGTAATCACAAAAATTCATGATGGGTATCGTTTAAAGGGTTTTTTGGTATGCTGAGTACGAATTACGTACTAATTTTGCAATCCAATAAGGCCACCGCGCCGTAATCACAAAATTTCATGATGGGTATCGTTTAAGGGGTTTCTTGGTATGCTGAGTACGAATCACATGATAATTTTGCAATCCAAAATGGCCACCGCGCCGTAATCACATAATTTCGTAATGAATGTCGTTTAATGGGTTTTTTCGAATGCTGAGTACGAATAACATGATCATTTTGGAATTCAATTTGGCCGCCTAAGCTATTTAGGCCCACTTGCGCGGAGAGTCGAGTTAAATATATAAATATAGAGTTAGTAAGCTCTGAGTTAAATAAATAACTTCTTAACTCTGACCACGTCTTGCACAGTTGCAAATTGGCACGCGGTTAACTAACTCACAGTAAACCGAATAAGTTTTTTTAGTCTGTGTCGTTCCATGCAATCCAACCACACACAAATGTTAGAACGAAGAATGGAACATGTGTCTCTATCTCTTTTACACTACAGTCTGCTACGTATGATTTACGATACTACCATACTTACGATACTACCATTTACGATACCAATCATAAAATTTTGTGATTACGGCGCGGCGGGCATATTGGATTGCAAAATTATCACGTGATTCGTACTCTGCATACCAAAAAACTCCTTAAACGATACCCATACAGTCTGCTACATATGATTTACGATACTACCATACTTACGATACTACCGTTTACGATACCAATCATAAAATTTTGTGATTACGGCGCGGCGGGCATATTGGATTGCAAAATTATCACGTGATTCGTACTCTGCATACCAAAAAACCCCTTAAACGATACCCATCATGAATCTTTGTGATTATGGTACGGCGGCCATATTGGATTGCAAAATTATCACGTGATTCGTACTCAGCATACCAAAAAACCCCTTAAACGATACCCATCATGAAATTTTATGATTACGGCGCGGCGGCCATCTTGTATTGCAAAATTAGTATGCGATTCGTACTCAGCATACCAAAAAACCCCTTAAACGATACCCATCATGAAATTTTGTGATTACGGCGCGGCGGCTATATTCGATTGCAAAATTATCACGTGATTCGTACTCAGCATACCAAAAAACCCCTTAAACGATACCCATCATGAAATTTTGTGATTACGGCGCGGCGGCCATATTGGATTGCAAAATTATCACGTACTTCGTACTCAGCATACCAAAAAACCCCTTAAACGATACCCATCATGAAATTTTGTGATTACGGCGCGGCGGCCATATTGGATTGCAAAATTATCACGTACTTCGTACTCAGCATACCAAAAAACCCCTTAAACGATACCCATCATGAAATTTTGTGATTACGGCGCGGCGGGCATATTGGATTGCAAAATTATCACATGATTCGTACTCTGCATACCAAAAAACCCCTTAAACGATACCCATACAGTCTGCTACGTATGATTTACGATACTACCATACTTACGATATTACCATTTACGATACCAATCATAAAATTTTGTGATTACGGCGCGGCGGGCATATTGGATTGCAAAATTATCACGTGATTCGTACTCTGCATACCAAAAAACCCCTTAAACGATACCCATCATGAAACTTTGTGATTATGGCACGGCGGCCATATTGGATTGCAAAATTATCACGTGATCCGTACTCAGCATACCAAAAAACCCCTTAAACGATACCCATCATGAAATTTTGTGATTACGGCGCGGCGGCTATATTCGATTGCAAAATTATCACGTGATTCGTACTCAGCATACCAAAAAACCCCTTAAACGATACCCATCATGAAATTTTGTGATTACGGCGCGGCGGCCATATTGGATTGCAAAATTATCACGTACTTCGTACTCAGCATACCAAAAAACCCCTTAAACGATACCCATCATGAAATTTTGTGATTACGGCGTGGCCGCCATGTTGGATTGCGAAATTATCATGTAATTCGTAGACATTTTAATGCTTTTATTAATTAGGTAGCTAGTTACCATGTCGTGAAAACACTTAAAAAGTAAAAGATCACCACATTTTTACCATGAGTCGCGTATGTATTTGTAACGGTTAATCTAATTACATTTTGCCCATTACTGATATTTTTATACTGTGGCGCGATTTCAACGTAATTTGGCATAATAATTACGAAATAGTTGCGAAAAAAACTGACACAGGTCCTGCCTCCACAAGCGCCAGGGCGAGACTGATCGGCCGTCAGCGGCGCAATTCTATTGCGTTTGGTAGATATTCGTACATGATAACTATGTAAATAGTTGTTTATAGAAAAACGCTCGGAAAATGTGTATAAAAACTTAATACCTTTAATTGAGTGCAAAAAAAATATATAAAATGTTAATAGTTTAGCCACAGTATTGAAAAAACTTTTCTGAGAGAGTCAACTTTGGGATTTTTTTCTATCTAGTGAAATTTATTGGATCGTGTAACGGGCTCGGAATATGTTTAGCTTATATATCCTTAACTATTATATATATATTTTTCAGATTTAAAAACCCTTTACTTTTTGACTAGGATTGTTTCAAAAAACTCAAAATCTGACCCACGCGGCCTTAATATCAGCATTGAATATATTATGACATATATACAAGTGAACAACAGATAAACAAACTCACCGGCACGCCTAAGCTATCCACTGAACAACTTCTGACACTTCTTTTGTGAATCTATAATGTTATTTATTTAATTACACAGGCCTGCAAAATGAGGGTCATAACTTCCTCTCTGGAATTTGATAGCTGATTCTAGGGTATTTTGGTGCGCTGATTACGAATATGTACTTAGTTTTTCTGCATCACCTCCAGATTTTTCAAAAAAGGTACAGAAAGAAAATAGGTAAAAAGACCCAAGGTTTCTCATAAAAAAAAATATATTTAAAAATGTACATTACTTTTAACTTTCAAAACGACTAAAATATAATAACAACTTGTTTCTAGTCAAAATTACATGTAAATTTTATTTGTTGAACCTGGTCCTTTTGTCCTGGAACCTTCGGTTGTGCGATTTTCGGTTAAAATTCCAGTTTGGATCGTCGCGCTTCAATAACCAACAATAGTCCGCCATCATGCTAGTATTCGATGTTCCTTGATACCAGAATTCAAGCTCTTTCAAATCTCGGTAAAATGTTTCGCCTCGTTCTTCGCCAACGGCTCCTAAATTTTCTGGGAAGTAATCAATGTGCGAATTTAGGAAATGAAGTTTAGTGCTCGTTTATGTTCCTTTTATTATTAAAATTGTATCCAGCTATGTCACAACAACAACAGTAGCATTCTTTATCATGGTTGTTAGCCTCTCTTCGTAGCATAGGCGAAACGATTTTGAAGCTATTTTTCTGTCCTTTTGACCACTGGCGAAGTTCTAATAAACAAGTCGTACAAAGTTTATGAGGTGTCCAAGTTTTGTCTTTGGTTAATTAAAACGTCTGCATAATAACTTTTGTAAATATTTTTCACAAAGTCAGTAATGCTGTTTCGTTGTTTTATCACCATAAAATTCCCGCAAATATTACAAAAACAATTTGGAGAATTTAAACATCTTCGCGATGACATTCTAAAGTTCATGTTGCAAGATGCGCACTTCAACTGTTAATTTTCTAAATAAGTGCGGGTACTTAATAAAAAAATGCCTTTTGGATTATCTTTATTACACCCTTTTTTAATAATATTTACAACAATTAGGTAATATTACTACTAGGTAATATTTTTTATTATTTTATTACTAAATTAAGTCAAAATTACCCGTTTTCAACATGGTTAATGCGGATTACTTTTACTTTTTATGTAGTAATCATCAAATTACTGATTTGCATTAATTTCTATGTCCCCTTACACGAATTAAATGCAATAAAAATTAAGCTGAAGTATTTTAATGACGTTTTATAAATTTCTAAAGGTAGACGCTCAGACATTTTGGAGCTAAATCTTAAATATTGAATATCAAAAAATCCTGACGTGATGGATTTTTTTTATTATTTTTCTCGTAATCAGCACATCAGAAACTATAGAAAATGTTACTCAGATTTTAAAGAGGAAAACCATTGCAGACCTGTGTTATTCGAAGTAAAATTGTCTGTTACCAGCTGAACTAACTAAATACTTACTAGCTTTATAACTTTCAATGTTTTAAACGTCAATATTAATAATTTTTGCAGGTTTATGTGTACAAGTAGACTAAGGTTATGTTACCGGCAATAATTTTATTTTAAGTACTAACACAACTCTAAAATCGTTAGATAAAGTTGATTTAACACTTTGGCACATAAATTAATTCCACACCGAGGAAATAGGCAATAAATTTTAAATATTTATGTCAAAATCACTTCACTAAAACGGTAGGATGACTCATTAGTTTGTTTTTCAAAAAATTATAACCAAAACTTTGGAATTTTGTTTTTTTTACACTTCTTTAACACTAGTATTTTAATTTCAATAAGTTTTAACATTTAAATTAGTTTTTATATATTAATTTTAATTAAATTTACTCGGAGCTATAAAAATTTTGACAATTCACTAATGTTGCCAGTTGCGGAATCCCCTTAAACGATATCCATCATGAAATTTTGTGATTACGGCGCGGCGGCCATTTTGGATTGCAAAAAAACTTGAGAGGTGTCAAGGGACACCCGAATGGAACGAAGTTCCTTTCAATTAATTAGTGCAGGAATTGTAATAAAATTTTATTTTAATTTTAAAATTTTATTGTACAAAAACAAAAACAAAAACAAAACAAAAACAACACCCCCCCTTCCCCCTCCCTCCCCCCATATTAAATCCCCCCCATATTAAAGGAGGGTAGAGGTACCTCTACCCTCCATACTATAGCAAAAACATATAAACGGCCGAATTGAGTAACCTCCTTTTTTTAAGTCGGTTAAAAAAGTGTCGTGACAATTTTTCGTAAGAATTTTTTCCGTCTAGCCCCCTTTCACAACGCGCGATAAGGAACTTCGTTCCAATTATCATAAAATTCGTACTCAGCATACCGAAAAACCCCTTAAACGATACCCATCATGAAATTTTGTGATAATGGCGCGGCGGCCATTTCGGATTGCAAAATTATCATAAATTTCGTACTCAGCATACCAAAAAAGCCCTTTAACGATACCCATCATGAAATTATGAGATTTTGGGGCGGCGGCCATATTGGATCTCTAAATTAACCCGAAATTCGTACTCAGCATACCAAAAAACCCCTTAAACGATACCCATCACGAAATTTTGTAATTTCGGCGCGGCGGCCATATTGGATCTCTAAATTAACCCGAAATTCGTACTCAGCATACCAAAAAACCCCTTAAACGATACCCATCATGAAATTTTGTGATAGTGGCGCGGCGGCCATTTTGGATTGCAAAATTATCATAAATTTCGTACTCAGCATACCAAAAAACCCCTTTAACGATACCCATCATGAAATTTTGTGATTTTGGGGCGGCGGCCATATTGGATCTCTAAATTAACCCGAAATTCGTACTCAGCATACCAAAAAACCCCTTAAACGATACCCATCATGAAATTTTGTGATTTCGGCGCGGCGGCCATATTGGATCTCTAAATTATTATAAAATTCGTACTCAGCATACCAAAAACCCCCTTAAACGATACCCATCATGAAATTTTGTGATTGCGGCGCGGCGGCCATATTGGATTGCAAAATTATCATGTAATCACCTACAGAGATAGATTATAGTCTGAAATGATACAAGTTTTATCCCGGGAATAAGTTCCCATGAGACGCGGAAAAGAGAACAAAATTTCACGCAGGCGAAGCTGCGGGCATCAGCTAGTCTATAATAAATGTTACATTACACGCGAACGCTCGTCGGTCAGGGAGGTAGCATCGTAACGTAATGCTCGAGTCGAATCTAATTTGTTACATTACAAGCGAATGCTCCCGGTGAGGGAGCACCTTAACATCGTCATCGATACATTGGTCCCTATTGCATGACCGGTGTCTACTGGTAACCTACGGCCTGTTGCCCGTCTCCTTGGGCGTTACCGTCAGTGAGCACAATTATTTAAACAAACTTGCTCATAATGTACCTATAATGTAAAACAATAGAAAATAAACGTGGCTGTCTAACAATGGTGTAGTGTGGGAAGGTAAAGGTATTGAGTGAACTACCCATACAGAATAAGCGAAGTTCCACCATACTTTACAAGACGATGTTCCTAATAGCGCAGTACATATTTGAGAATAAAACATCCAATTAAAGGAGGGACTGATTTGTAGCTAAAGATCCTATTACAGTGCAGTCTCTACAAATACTTAAAGGAGTTGTCATGATTAGGGTGGTTGATCAGATAGCCGAGGGAGAGAGTAGGGTGAGCCTTTTCAATAAGAGGCAAGCGTTCGGCATTTGGCGTGATTGCGATCCTTAAGGGAAACTGGGGACACTTGATCCTCCCTTATGTTTTTTATCCCTAATTTCTATATTGAGTATCCGTTTAAAAAACCGTTGGTACTAAGATACGTGAAATTTATTTGCTTATAATTGCTGTAAGAACCAAAGATATGAATATCTAAATTTAGTAGTTATTTGACTAAAATCAATAATAAGGAATCGTACCATGTGTCCCCTATATACGTTAGACTTGATCCCCCCGGTCTGGATGACTTGATCCTGCGGGAACAAGTCTCCCACATTTAGGGTCACATGATACCTTTACTAAGGAGTTAATTAAGAAATGTCTTGTCCGTTTATTCATTTTCGAAATCACATATTTCTTCATATATTATCTATCTATATCACGGTTTATTGGTAGCGCTCGTGGCCCCGCGGTTTCAGTGTTCTGTAAACGATCACTGCAGTAGCGACTTTCACTAAGAACCAGTCCTTGAATGGGTGACCATCCATGTGATCACTATGTGACATTTATTTGAGCGTTTCCGTGCTTCGGTAGGCAGGTTAAGCAGTTGATCCCGGTTGCCAGTAAAATGGCAGTCGTTAAGCCAAGTTGAAAGCCTTTTTAGGTGGCTTGAAAAATTTTAACAGTCAAGTCGTTTGCTCCACCGACCATCGGTTCTCCTACAGAGATGTGGCCAGCCCACTGCCATTTCAAGACGCATGCTTCTGCGAGCTATGTCGACCACTCTAGTTCTCTAACGGAGAACATCGTTCCAGATTTTATCCCTCAGAGACATCCATAGCACAGTTCGTTCAATTGCTCGCTGTGCGACTTTAAGGGCATGGACTAGCTTTATTTTCGTTCTCTGGCACCATTTTTCGGGCACCTTCTCTGGTTTTGTAGGCTCTTGGCATATTGTTCTGCATTGAATTGAAAAAAAAAGGTTGAGGACACTTGAGCCAGGTGGATCAAATCTCCCATAATAAAGTGTACCAAGTATACCCTGAGCTATTTGAGGTTATAAACAAAAATATTTCCAAATGTCTATAATATTACCACTTTATTACGTAAAGAATTGCTAACAATATAGATAATGGCTCGTATTAAATGCATACACACTTAAAAGTCCTATTTTAAATAAATGTTTAGTCACAATAAAAACTAATCAAAATTTTCTTTCTGCCGCAACAATTACTTACTCGCCCGTCATTTGCCAAAGTGTCAAATATGATAGGTTTACCATCTTTAGAAAGTTATCGTGTACCATATACAATCGATATTGCCACTATAAAACTAAATACGGCTTATACAGGTTCTGTAAATCTTGTGTACCTAGTCTCCCGTAAGGATCAAGTATCCCCAGTTTCCCCTACTGTGTTTGAAGTGCTTAAAAGAACTGCAGTCACGATCAGACGAGACTGCGAATTACTAAGACAGAAGATAAAAGGAATTAAGAACTTCTGTGAAAATATATTAAAAAGTATGGATGTCAATAGTGGATAGGATTGTGTGGGTGTTTATTGCACGATACAGAATGAAAAGTAAGACGACAAAATAAGACGGTAGATTAGTAGAAAAGGATAAAATTTAGCAGTATCAGTCATAATAAACCTTTGATATGATAATGGAATGGCAATAATGAAAATAAAAAAAAATCGTGTCAAGTTGTTGCTCAAGATGAACTCTGAAACTACGTTAAATCATTTTCACGTTTTTCTTTTAAAGTGTGTCTTGCTGGCGCACCTAAGATAGGATATCTTTTCTTTATGACGCAAGGTAACTCTGTTGTGTTGTATAAGTTTCTCTTGACAAATTATCAATCAAATTATGGTGATTCATGTCTGCTATTATTGAGGACCCCGATCACCCTAATATTGAGCTGAACCATCAACTACCTACATACTACATCTGTAGATTAGTATATCAAACTAAAAATTTCAAAAAAAACTTGTGTGTGACAAATCAGTTGTCTTAGGTCATTCATATTAAAAAAAAATACTTACTTCATTTGCTTGACTATCGTGGATTTGCCTGATTCACCAGCACCTGTGAACAAAAAACACCAATAAGCGATAGTTCTTAAATCCTTGTAGGTATCCTGCATAGACCATGACAATGATTTTTCCAAATCCGCTCAAATTAACGTTTTCTACCATTTTGTAAGTAAAACCAATTACTTACAAAATTACTACTATACACAACCTAGTAGCTCAAATAGAGCATAATATGTTTTAGGGTTTGCTAGATAAAATTCTACTTTCGCATTGTTAGTATTTGTGGGTGGAAGGCCTGAAAAGTAACGTACGAAAACGGACATTCAGGCACTGAAACTTTGCTCAGACAAACTTTTGACTTACGCCATACCTGTTCGTTTTGCTGAGGTAACAGAAAATGTGCAAGCCATTCCTATCGATAGAGAAAAATGCTGTGTATTTGACTATCAGATGCAGGAGAATATGGAATAGAAAAGCCAAACTCGCCCGCATGTCCTCGTCGTAAGATAAAAATTATTGTAAACGTTAGAAACGCTGACGTTAACGTAACGACAGCGTTTCTAACGTTTCAAAGGCCAACTGCAGTACTCGGTAAGTTATTTAAAATTTTCAATTTTGAAGTGTTCTTAGAGCATAATGGATAAATATATTCATGAGTTTCAATATCAGTTGGACAAAGTTCTGCATTAAATTGTCAAAATTGCCTTCCAATGCGCCAATTAACTGGGTGGACAAATTGGATGCAAGCTCGCCCCAAACTCAAGTTCAGGCAAAATTATGTTCTGAGTGTACGGCGACGGTGACCTTCCTCCTTGCTGATCTGATTTATTAAAACCTAGCACGACGCTTACCACTGAGACGTACAGTGTAGAATTGCAAACGAAAGCGAACAAGGTATCAATCCTATATTAAATAATCGCTCGATCGCAGTCCATAGTTGCCAGAATCATTCGCTTACAAGAATGAGAAAACCCTGGTAGATTCGTCTAGATTGTCTAGAATTCGATTGTTGCTCATCCTTTTGTTTTACGTGAGGAAAATCCTGCATGGATGCTATGCCGGACTCCTACCGACAAAAAAAACCTCACGTATCCTGCCTAACAGCCTACGGCTGGGAGCCCCGGGTAAGCCCTCGGAAGGATACCCCAGGACTTATTGCCCATCATTACATTCTTCAAGGCAGTCTGCAGGCAATAAGGTTGTTATTTTTTTCACCGCTACCATATCTCCAGTGTAGAATAACATTATGATAATTCCCTTTAAGGCAGAGAAATTCCTCGCATATCAAGCTGCTGCTCCAAAAATTTTATTATTATGTTACTTATTATTAATATTATAAATGCGAAGGTTTGTGAGTGTGGATGTGTGCTGTGGATGTTTGTTACTCTTTCACGCTCGAACGGCTGAACGGATCTGGCTGAAATTTGGTACAGGGATACATTATAGTCTGGAATAACACACATAGGCTACTTTTTATCCCGGAAATATGTTCCTACGGGAAGCGGGAACGGGAACAATTTTTACGCGGGCGAAGCTACGAGCATCAGCTAGTTTTACATAATTATGTTTTGAATGTTATGTTCGAAATTAGAAAATTCATGATAACATAGCCGCGATATTATTTCAAAGGTTAACCGACCACATCGACCGCAATAAAACGTTGTGATGATATAAAAGTGT
The DNA here is from genome assembly GCA_933228765.1 of Miltochrista miniata. NCBI lineage: Eukaryota > Metazoa > Arthropoda > Insecta > Lepidoptera > Erebidae > Miltochrista > Miltochrista miniata. The sequence continues at coordinate 11,996,997 of OW121765.1, forward strand.
TTCATTACTGGTTTTAACACAAACTGTTTCAGTTCACATATACCCATCTAGTCGGCTGAATGTAAATTTTACAGCACAAAACATAAATTATACTGTCACAGTATACTAGACATGGGCGCGCATAATTTGGTTAAGTGTCAAATCAACAAATTTTGGCGATTTGCATGCATTGTGTGTCGACTTTTTTTCTTGATACTGAAAGCAATGCTTTGCAAATGCAAATGGGTATTGAATTTCCTCGCTACAGATTTTCCCGAAGTGACACTATGAGCATAGCCCTCCTCATGGCCTTGTGAAAGCAAACTTTTCAATGAGGACCACTGTCGCTGGTTAACCAACTCGCTTAGTCGAAAATTCCTGTGTGAACTACATGGTATGCTAATAAAATGATTTCATATGAATAGTAGCAAACGCCTACAGTATTAGGGGCTGCAGTGACCACCGATACATCTGGTGGGCCGTATGGTTGTCTGCCACATAAAAAAAGCAACGTACACGATAATAATCATTCAAAATTAACCAAATCATGTAGGTGTAACAAACGAACCATGTGGAATATAGGTACCAAGTATCGTGACCCCAGTTGGCTTTAATTGGCTCACCAGCGCGAATGGCCGATCTCTGACCTATGATACACATATTATCACAATTATATCAGTGCACTTGCGAGTTGTATATTGCAATATTACAGTCATTCATAGTTATAGTACCTTGAGCAAAGGAAGCACCTATATTACGAAGCCGTTTATTATACACTGACATTGAATAAGGGAGGATGTTTCTCAATAAAATACCATATTTTTTGCTTGTGAATTATTGAATTAAATACGAACCGATTTCAATAGTTCCCTCGAGCATTTTTGTGTTGGATAGGAAATTCCAAATCTGATTTAAGATCACTATAAAATTTTACATAATTTTTTCTCGATTTTGTGTCCAGTCATTACTGGCACGAGGCAAAAGTAAAATACTCATTTAATTTTCTTACAAGGCATGATAAATGTTAACTTATTGTGAAGAATAGGACACACGCCTTTAATTTACTAACAAGACATTATAAATTGTTAACTTATTATCAAGAATATAAGAAGCAAGAACGAATAGGAACGAAAACTAAAGACATTGTATTTGCATAGAATACTTTCCTATGTCAATATTTAAAAAAGTTTCACAATAAAGCGGGTTAGTGTAGTAAGTAGATCAAAGCACAATTGCGTTCCAACAAAGTATTCCCACGAACGCTTAATGTACGTTTTTTGATAGTGAATGAATATCCGACTAAACAGTGAATGGTACAATACAAAAAAGCCGACTGGAGTGCTTTGACTCGAAAGGTCAGAATAGAGTTTGTAGTGAACTACTTTACTGTTGAGAAAATACAGGTCGAAGAATACGCCTCAGTACAGAAATTCTGGCTGAGCCACCGAGTATGGTGGACCAGGTATCGGTTTGTCGGACATAGGTTCGGAAAAAATAAAGAACATAATATAAGCTAGTTCCAAAATTGCGTATGAATACTTCGTCACTTTTTCAGTGACTTCAAAATCTTGGTCAGGCTGAAAGCGCCGAAAAAAACCACCATCATGAAGCGTATTGCGTATGAATACTTCGTCACTTTTATTGTGACTTTAAAATCTTTGGACAGGTTGAAAGAGCAGATCCAAAAAAAACCACCATCATTAGCCTAGTGACAAGTGTTTTTAGAACCTTTTCCAAGGCTGCAAGTGCACTCGAGAAGTGGATTATGCTATCGACTAGTCACTCGGTTACGAAACAAGTTAGTAGTAGTAGTAGCTACCAGACGGAGAAGGCATTGTCAGACACAATGCCTTCTCAGTCTGGTAGCTAGAAAAGGGACACCCATAAAAGGTTCTAGCTTGACGTCACCAAAGCGTATCTATGGCATTACACATACCACAACAAGTACGAGTTATTGAACTCGCTAAAACCCCATAATGCACGGAAACTTCTAACCAATCGATGGTTAGACAGGATGAGTGTGTTGTCGCTTCTGTAGTAAGTAGGTTCTACCTTTTTGCGTTATCATCGTGATAACATCGGACGTCGCCTGTTCGGGCGTCAGTTGTCTGATAAAATATTGCCCCTACCTGTCTATTACGTGAATGGCGTCCGTTCGATGGCCCCTACATGGTTATGTTTGCAAATTGTGCTCACTCACTAATGTCTAAATGCTTGAATATTTTTATTTATGGCACTTGTTATTTCTTTACTCGAAACCGGCTGAAGAGTGCGAAATAATGTTAAAAATAAAATTTAAGGCTAGGATATTGATGATGAATCATAGTTTGGTGTCTACGATTTCTTAGCCTGCACTGAACCAGCTATGAAGTCGGGAGAAATTAGAAATTTCGCTGACCTCTCGATGATTCGAGGCAATTTCCAAATTTTAATTATGTATACAAGAAAAATAAGCCTTCCACTCATTAGCAAATCTAAAATATGTTTGAAAGACCTATTCATCGAGCGATGCCCTACCATTGTGTAAACTAGAACACTAAGGGACAGGGGGAGTCACCCTAAAAATGTTATTGTATCTACAACTTTGTCGGCGTGACTAATAGATAATTATGTACTAGCTAGACTAGAGCCTAAATTCGACAGTAATTCATAAAAAATCGCGTAATATATTCATTTCACGTACCTATATCCGATTGCGTATTTTTCTACACAAGTTGGTATTATGACTTTTTACAAAACTGCGCGAACGCCCTGTATTGCAACAAATCCATAGCATTCTCGCTAATATTACAAACGCGAAAGTTTGTAAGTACCTACGTTACTGTTTCACGCTCTAACGGCCTATCAGATCTGGCTGAAATTTATACAGTCTAGTAGATTAGTCTAGTATTAATTTGCTCCTTGATCTGCATGAACAGGTATTTATTGGTATTATTATGTCCTCTAACATTATTTAAAAAGTAATGGTCGAACTAACTTTTTTCAAATGACTTTGATATTGAACGATAACGTTAGCAAGGTAATTAGTTCACGGCCGCTAATTCGAGACTAATTTATGAACTTCTATAATTTTTATATATTATTATATAAATTTTGTATTAAATTAATATTTGTTTATAATAATGCACATCCTGACAGAATGCCCAGCCTGGATGCGTAGTCGCAGTTTTCTACTTGAAGGCAACATATTGGATCCAAGTGAGATCAAACGAACCGGGGCTATGAAGATACTGCACTTCCTGGAATTTGCAGAACTCAGCCAAGAACTTTAAGCAGTGGCGATCACAATAGACCAGTAATGGTCGCAAAGAGACTAGCTTAAAAGGCTAGAAAAGCAGACTGGCTTTTCTAGCCTTTTAAGCTAGTCGAATAATAATAATAAACGCCGGAGACAGTGGAGACCACAGTGAGGGCAAGGGTCTCCCCGCCGCGTGGTCTTAGCGGATAGGACGCAGTATATCATCCATGAGGATTTTCACACGTTAACACGTTAACAAGGGATCCAAGAAGGCATTTGGTATTGTCCTTGTAGAGAATGATTGTGAAAGTGGTCGTGCCTGAGGCTCTAAAGCAAAGAATTCATATTCAACCTGGATTGATCATCTATCACATACTAGGGCTTGAACTCCGGAATTCCGGAATTGACATAATTCCGGAATTCCGATAAAATCTAATATCGTTCTCAATTCCGGAATTGGCGAGATCAATACCGGTATTTCGATATTGAAAAAAAAAATTTTCGCTTCTTTAATTTCGTTACAAACAAAAATGTAGATTATAAGCTTCTTATGCAATTTAATTACTACAATGTTGATAATTTAGGATTTCCATAAAATTAATGGTATTTGATAGAAAACATACTATTTAAATAATAATAATATTATTGATGACGTTTTTGTATTTTTTTTACATTTAGACTTCAATTTATAGTGCGAGCGTAGACTTAGTTCTGACTTATGCTACGAGTTTAATTTAACTTTGATAGAAACGCTGTAAGAATTTGACAGAGGTCTCGGTCAGCATAGTTCTAGTAGTTCTGACGGATCTCATGAGGACTTAGATGTACCTTATTATTAGGGCCAAACTTTGCCCCAAGGCGCTCCACTGACCCAGAGTGAGGAGAGCCCTGGGTTCCCTGTTATCATCAAGGCGGAGGAACATATTCCGTCGCACATGGCTCCGTCTCAGGCGCCCGACGCTGATTACAGCAAAAAATTAAGTCAATGAAGGAGTTAGGGGCGACTGTACTGCGGCTTAGATTCCGCTCGGACCGTGTCCCTGGACCCTACAGCATTCCAGGCCGAGCGTCGGTCCTGGCTCTTGAGGATCTCGGGCCTCGAGTGATGGGGCTCTTTAGTGCATGCCTCGAAAAAGGCCAGATTCCCAAGGTCTGGAAGACAGGGAAACTGGTTCTGATGCGAAAGGCAAGGTGGTCGGCAGTCTACCCATCCGGGGATCGGCCGATCGTGTTGCTCCGTTGAGCAACTCCGGCTGATCCGCGATCAGTCGATCCCCAACAATGATACGCTCAAGGAGCATGCATATCTCGTTAGGTATTAGGTATGCAAGCTCCTTGAGCGTATCATTGCACAGCGCACAGTCGGGCACCTCACACGCGTGAGACTAGATCTGGCGGATAACCAGTTTGGTTTCCGTCAAGGGCGCTCCACCGTGGATGCGATCATGCGCATTAGAAGACTGACGAAGGAAGTAACATCGCAAGGTGAGGTGGTGTTGAAAGCGATGCATGGCGATGTCAAGAAACACCGGCATCGCCTTCAACACCTTGCCCTGGAGCCGCGTTAGGGAGACGCTTATTTATCATGGAGTGCCTCCCTACTTCCGTCGAATTGTCGGGGCCTATATTTCCGAGAGGGCCATAACTTATCTAAGCTAGCTAGGGCCCAGCCGGGTCAGCGAGATACGTCGTGCGGTGTTCCGCAGAGATCAGTAATAAGACAGCTTTCTGGAAACATCGGTTACGATTGGGTGCTAAGTGGTCCGTTGCTCAGAGGTGGCATGTTTCGAGGATCTGGCAGAGAGGCAACTTGCGTCCTTGTTTAAATAAATTTATTATATTTCTAATTTATTATTTTCTGGTGCAAGGAGGCGCTGGAGCGGGGTCATAGGCCTACGTCTCCAGAAATCTACGTTCGGCAGTTCCAGCTCCACAAGGAAACCGTGAAGACCTGGACTTGAGCAACAAACGTAATCGCCACATCACATCACACAAGGGGGAATCGCCGAATCGCCACAATCACGGCGGTCAGACCGGTCATGGGCGAGTGACTAGAGAGTAGCTACGGTGCGGGTGCTCCGTCCTACCGGTTGTCACAGATGCTTACTGGGCACGGGAGCTTCAGTAAGTATCTGTGACGAATACACCGGGAAACCACACCTGAGTGCCAGCACTGCAAAGAACGCAGTGAGGACACAGTACTTCACACATTAGTGGAGTGCACAGCGTGGGCTTAACAGCGCCCGGTCCTCGTGGTAGGTCTGTACGTGGATATTCTCTCGCTGGAGACCATTGCGCGAGCTATGATCTCCAGCGGCGAAAAGTGATCGAGAGAGAACGCTGCCACCCGAATTCCGCATGTCTTTGCCCAAGACTATCGGCCTCCATAATCGGGGGCCTGAGGACGGTGGGAGGGCTAATCGCCGTCTTTACAAAAGCACGCCCAAGACGAAAGCGTGACGTGAAAGTTTCACGCACGCCGCACGCCCTGAGATGCGGGATAACACCTAAACAAGCCCCAAATACGCGGGATAGCACCCGAACCTCCTAGGTGAGGCCGCAGTGATAGTCAAGGTCTGTGACGAATCCTGGGGTCATCTTTCTGAGGGCTTACCCGGGCCAACCGTAGGCAATAGTTAGGATACGTGTGGTTTTTAGTTGGTTACGTTAAAATAAGTAATTTTACTGGGAATCAAAGTAGTTTATCACTAATCACGTAGGACCGTCAGCTCTCGTTTCTCTTTTTACATATCACTATTTTGTACAAAACGAAACTTGCTTGAGTTCCGGAATTCCGGAATTCCGGAATTCAAATACTGAATATCGAAACCCAATTCCGGAACTGAAAAAGCGTCCGATATTCAAGCCCTATCACATACAAGCCTACGACAAAGATGATGGTGATTATTGGTGATAACTAGCGATGGGCCGAGTACTCGGTTGATACTCGGTACTCGGCGCACTCGGCGGGTTTTTTGATACTCGTACTCGGCCGAATAACTCGGTTTTAATGCCGAGTATACTCGGTTTAAGTAAAGCAATATATTTAGGTGGATATAATTAAAATATTGCACCTGGACAAGGAAATCGCTAGAAGAATCCGTTTGGGCTGGGCAGCCTTCAGCAAGCTACGTCGCGTTTTCGCCTATACCGCAGTGTCTGAAGACGAAAGTCTACAATCAGTGCGTACTACCTTACATGCGGTGCCGACGTGCCGAGATGTGGACACTTACGGTAGGGCTAGTCCATGCCCTCAAAATTGCACAGTGAGCTATGGAACGAGCCATGCTTGGAGTATCTCTGAGGGATAAACTCCGAAATGAAGTTATTCGGCGGAGAACCGGAATGGTCAACATAGCTCGCAGAATAAGCACATTAAAGTGGCAATGGGCTGGCCACATCTATAAACGTAGGGTAGGACGTCCACGCGCCAGATGGACCGACGACCTGGCGGAGGTCGTAGGCCGGGACTGGATGCGAAAGGCACAGGACTGTGTACTGTGGCGTGAACTGGGAGAGGCCTACGTCCAGCAGTAGCTGCTAGAAGCTGAGTTATTTGATTGGTTGATAATTAGTATAACAGGGTATATATTTTTTTTTTTTGGAAACTAGCACGCGAATGATAGATGAAAGGCGCAGGCGGGGTGAGAGGTGTATCAACGCGAGTTGGCCGCTCGTGCCGCGTGAACCTGTTTGTACTTGTTTTCAGGCCCTAAACGGGAATTTGATTGAACCGAGTTACTCGGCCGAGTACTCGGTTGGAAAAAAATTGAACCGAGTAAAACTCGGTACTCGTTACTCGGCAAAAGTGTCACTCGGCCCATCTCTAGTGATAACCATGCCTAATACAAATCTATTATTAGGACAAGAGCGTCAGGAGTTTATGTTATATCAAACAAAACTCACGTCATATGCGGAGAAATTTAAGAAAATTGATCGGGTAACGTAATAAATGTCAATTGTAGTGAGGAATTATTCGCTTCAGTGAACAAGTGTCTTCTTCAATAAGCAAATATTATGTAAGTAGGTAATTTGTATTCATTCTCTTCAGCTTGGTTGAAAGAAAAGTCTTAATAGAGCAATATGGTTATATGGAAAGCAGCAAGCCAGCAGTGTACTTTTAGTGAACCTAAATATACGTGTGTGATACTGATAAATGCATACTTGATCGACTTAAGTTCTAATTCTCTTGAAGTTCAAGATATCCAACCGAGCTACGGCATTATTACGTACATACTTTTTTTTTTACAAAAAGTATACCCAAATTCGCCTACACCAAGATGGCTGATGTAAATTGCGAGCGTTAAAGGATGACCACATCTTACATTACCTACCGTGTCATATCGGTGGTATTATGGCCAAGCATCAAAACCCGAGATTTGTGGTCGCATTTTAATCACTAAGCTGTCACAGTAGTATTGTTTATTAGGTCCTACTAAGTTTACGGCTAAGTCCTTTAGGCTAAGGCCACATTATAAGAGCCTAGATAGGTGCTAAGAGCCTGGGAAATCGCTAAGCGACTTGATCGACGCATTACGTAATGTGGCCACACACTAAGTTCTTAGTACCTAGCTAATCTCTTATAGTGTGACCTTAGCCTTTAGGAACACATTAAAGCATGTTCACTCTATCTATGGGAGTTACCTAAATGGTACCACATGGCGGAAATTCGATACAAATGATTAAGGGTGATTCGTTTTTAATTTTGTCACCTACACTAAAAACACGCTATGTTCGTACAGAGCTTAAATACATGTGTGACTGACCAATAAAGCTAAGCAAATGTTCCCTCACGACACACAGCAAATGTTCCCTCTCGAACACCCGCCAACTATAATGACAGCTGTGGCGGGAGTGGGGAAGCTTGCTCAGTGAGGGGCAGGGAGTTGCCTGAGCCCATCTCTATGTTTTTTTTTATTGTTGAAGAAGGTTGTTGAAGAAGGAATGTAATGCTATTATGTATATTTATTATTATACTAGCGGCCCGCTCCGGCTTCGCACGGGTATACAGTATTACTCCACTATTTAATGGATGTTATTATACATATAAACCTTCCTCTTGAATCACTCTATCTATTAAAAAAACCGCATCAAAATCCGTTGCGTAGTTTTAAAGATTTAAGCATACAAAGGGACATAGGGACAGAAAAAGCGACTTTATTTTATACTATGTAATGATTATCTGTGATGGTACTGAGGTGTGGTTTTTGCAAAGACGCAGCTTCATGATCAGCCATTCCCGCCAGTGACTCGACGTTGGCGTGACACATCAATTGACTTCAACAACGAGATACCTATGTAATAGACACATTGTCACGCGTGATTGATAAGTAGGTAGTTAGCTACCTAACCCTAAAATCAAACGCAAACATTATATACCGACCTATGAAGTAACAGCACAGTATAACAGATCTACCTTCATTTATATTTGAAACTAGAGGACGTCACGCGGTTTAGGTAGGTAGTTCCCGTTCACCATGGGAATACGGGAATAAAATATAGCCTATGTTCACCCAGAAGAGTGTAGCTTCCTAACAGTGAAAGTATTTTTCAAATCGATCCAGTAGTTTTGGAGCCTATTCAATGCAAACAAACAATCAAATCTTTCCTCTTTATAATATTAAGTATAGATATGTCCGAATAACCACCAAAATTCTTATCAGTGTTAATGAGTTATATCTGCAACTGTGAATACTACTAATAAATGGACATTCTTTATCTGTAATAATAAATATTAACTGGCTCAAAAGACCATACTATACAATCTGCATGCAATTAGCAAATCAAAACAAAGAAATTAGAATGAAGTTGAGTGATGAGTTTTAATTTAGAAGCTAATTTATAATTTCTATACTAATATTATAAAGAGGAAAGATTTCTTTTTTTGTTTGTTTGTTTGTAACAAAGAGGCTTCGGAACTACTGGACCAATTTAAAAATTCTTTCACTGTTGGAAAGCTACACTCTTTGCGGTGAACATAGGCTATATTTCATTACGATATTCCCACGGGAACGGGAACTACGCGGGTGAAACCGCGTGACGTTCGCTAGTATTAAATAAATTTAAGTTTAAAAATTTTGGTCTCAGGCAGGATTCGATCCTGCATCTTCTGGTTTACCGGATCAGACAATAACCATTGGACCACCGAGACACTGCTCTCGTCCGTCAAATTGTTTCACCTCACGTCTTGGGGCGACGTAGGTTGGGATTTATTAAACAGTTTGATTGCTTAACATTACTAAAAATTATTCAATTACTGTTCTGACTATTTCTAACTGCTCGAAATTTCAAATTTCCAAAGTTGACATAGAATTTCTGATGCATTAAAATTACATAAATAAAATACCTAGATGACACATTAAATGGTTATAATGAATGATTTGAAAAGGGTTAGTCATCTAACAAGTTCATTTTAACCTAGTATTCTAATAATTATAAAGTAAAATGTGTGCTTGTTTGTTGTGCTTGAAATGCGAAAATATTGAACCAATCTTGATAAATTTTGGTACAGTGACAAATGGTCTTGACTAGGGAATGCAATACCGGGATACCGGGATCCCGCAGTATTTTTGCGGGACCAGTTTAGCGGGATTGTGCAAAGGGAAACGCTATGTGTTATTCTGTAAGCTGAAGTGCACAAACTGATTCCGTTTGAGAAAGTTTTTTGTAATTGTGACGTAATATGTAACCTAATAACATACTTATTTGATTTTAGTGATTTAATCATGGAGATTTGACTTTTTTTGTACTATAAAAGTATTAAATTATCTCGTACATTGCTTGCTGGCTATCTGACATGTAAAGTTAGGAGTCGTTTGGCAGACAAGAATTTTGACATGCTATGTTTTCTGTGCTTCTAATTATTTGCAGTAGCTATTTTATTACTTATATGTATATCCGTTTCATAATCTCAATACAAAAGTAATATTAAATAATTTATTTTTCCTTGTGCCCCGCGGACTCAGTGTTCTGTAAAAGATCACTGCAGTAAGTTACATTTACTAGGGCCGGTCCTTAGATGGGTGACCACTTTGTGACATTTATTTGAGCGTTGCCGTGCTTCGGATGGCACATTAAGCCGTTGGTCTCGTTTGCCGGTAAAATGGCAGCTAAGTCAAGTTGAAGGCCCGGCTCGTCTCATCTCATAATGTCCTTTTCTCGAAATGTCCTTTCTCATTAAGTCCTTTTCTCGAAATGTCCTTTCTCATAATGTCCTTTTCTCGAAATGTCCTTTCTCATAATGTCCTCATGAGATGTGTCCTTTCTCATAATGTCCTCATGAGATGTGTCCTTTCTCATAATGTCCTCATGAGATGTGTGTCCCGTCAGGGGTTAAGGGGGTGACTATTTTTCAGTTCTAGATGGATGTATGATACAGAAATCTATTCTTTTCTCAATGACTTTCAGAAATATGCGGGATCCCGCAAATACCGGGATCCCGCGGGACTGAGATTGCTCAGTCCCGCAAATACCGGGATTACAATCTTGTTGCGGGATTGCATTCCCTAGTCTTGACAGATGTGTCAGATCTGTCAATGACAGCTAGCATTTACTATTTTTGTTATTGTACAGCATGCAAAAGCTAGTAAGGTTTATAAAGTTCCTGATGTCTTAAATACCTAGTAGACCGCAGAAGTTATGTTACCTACTAAATTATGTTTTCAGAAAATTCCATGTTATGGTTATGAAGAGGATGTAGCATATTTATTTTGTAAGATGTAGAATTCTTTTCCCATGGGTATTGTTATGGCTGATACAAAGGATTGAAGATAATGATCGCTGCCCTATACCATAACAAATACGATGAATCAGCTATTATTATAAACGTTAGATCACTTTGTTGTGGCAACACTTAAGTCTGCCAAGTTATAATCATGAGAGATATTTCCAGATGGTTTTCCCAAATTCCTACAGTATAGGGTTCTTCAAAGGGAGTCTTAGAAGGTTCTTGCAGGGTGGGCAGCGCAAGTGTAGTGCCTCTGGTGTTGCAAATGTTCATAGGCCACAGTGACCACCAGTTCGCCTGGTGGGCCGTATGGTCTGTCACCTTAGAAGTATAAAAGAAAAGGATAGTATGTTTCCTCTTCCCTTTGAAAAAGTTAGATAAAAAAGTTCATTTGTACCGACAGACTGACAGACAGGCTGTATTTCTTATTTATGATTTTTTTTCCAATTTTAAGGCATGCCACCGTCTTGACTTAACAGCACATTTCAGTGGCAGCTAGGACCATATGTTAAACTTGCATCCTTAGTCACAGAAATGCTACAACTCATGCTCACCTATCGCAGAACTGGCCTTAGCATACACCATTTACCTACCTCGAGATTTCTTTACAGCACACTGAGCACATGAGAGCTATAAAATCACTTCATTGACCACAATGAAGTAATTTTTTGTTGTACTTGTCACAGGATGGTTCCTGTGACATTCTTTGCCTCCACTAAGTACTATTTACCTTACTTATTTACTGACATTTATAAGTTAATTATTGAAATAAAGAAATCATTTCTGTCACTATATAAGAAGTGTATTATAAGATGTGTGTGATACCATATTTCAAACAAATAAATTTCAATTATTTTAACTAAAAATAAAAAAAAAAATTACCTTATAAATTATGCATAAACATCTCATACCTACTTAAACAGACAGATGTGTTAAATTAATAAAGAATTATTGATAGTAGAGGTAACCATGAGAAGTATGTAACATACAAATCTGCTTCAGGTATAGCAAGCTGTTGCCATTTTGTAATCAAACTTTAGGGCTGTGATAATATTCCTGTATGTATGCTATCAACCTTTGAGGCTAGAGTCCTAATATACCAGATGTCATTTAACCACCTTTCATTGAGGAAATGCAGCAGTATCTAGCCGAGATCAACAAAATGACCTAGCTAAACATTGACTGTTGTATAGACACTATAGACACAACATCATGTGAATTGCCATCTTTGACATGTGGCTAACTGGAAGTGCAGTTCCACCTCTCCCAATAGACCTGAACAATATGCTATATCAAGTTCCTGATTTGGTCAAACTGCTTGCTAAGCAATCAAAGAAGAAAAGCAGCAAATGGGACCAGTCAATTATAATGTTCAAGATGATAAAGAGCACAATCTTAGTCTTTTGGAAATAGAACTCACTAAGTCCAGCTCATAGTCAGGGAAACAGCTACTTACAGCAACAAGCCGATAAATAATTTTACTACAGTTAAGATACCATCAGCGATAATCAATTTGTCATAATCAAGTGACCATAATCTGTGATAATTTCAAGTTATACCATGTATCACCTGCATAAGCTAATAAACAATCAATATGATGTATCGATGCATGTCTATCTAGTCAATCACTGCGGCTCTATCTATTTTCTATGGAAATGAGGTGTACTTCTAGAATAAAAAGTAGTCTGTCATTTTCCAGATATAGAACTATTGCATTAAAAAAATAAATTAAAGCAGTCATGACATTGTTCCTCTAAAATATTGGCAACCATTCAAGGTATTGTCAACAGGTACTGTAAAGCCTGCAGTGCTTAAAACTTTGTTACTAGTTGATTGTTTACTATGAATACTGCATCATATTTAGTTATAAGATGACTTTCAAGACATGACATTCAGCAAAATTGTTCATAAACAGAATAGCTGACTGTATGACTTAATAACTTTATTAGTTGTAGGTTAATTTGATTACTAGGGTATTATTTTAAGGTCAAACTGTGTAGGAGGAAAAACATTACAGTGGAATTGACAAAAACTATACATTCAGCTGAAGAAACTATAATGCTCTTCATATGTAGAAGTGAAAATATCTAGCACTTTGTAAACATAATGTAATTAATTACATCATGATAACAATTCCACTTAGTAGGATGTACCTACATCTAATGTAGATAACTGATTTTACAGATTCCTTACATGCCTGAACTGTTTCATCAGTGGCCATTTCATTGGACTGTTTCTTAAGTCACACATCCAACCCAATACATAAATTGAATGATGACTCAGTTTTTAGTTCGAAATTTACAAATTGATCCCATGAAATAGAAACTTTCATTTGCTCTCAGAACTACCGTACATACCGGCATAGTGATTAGTGAAAGCTACTATGGTTTGATTTACGTTTAAAATTAGGACATAATGAACAGGGCGCAATTGAAGCGTTATAGGTACGCCCCTTGCGCGGATATTAGGAAATACTACCAATATTGAAATTTGCAAAACCAAATCCGTTGTAAGTCTGGAAACATGGGTGCGGTCGTAAGTCGCGACGAAATACTGGAAGTACAGCGTACCTAATAACAGCAACTTGATATCTTTAGAGGCCTGGATGCCATCCTCTTTCAGGTTCCTCTCGATCTGTCGGCTGCGAGCAGCCGCTGCGCGCTCCTCGGCCGACTGGGCGCACCCCATGTCGGCAGCTGTCTCTGCTTATGGCCGCCGGCCGCCCCGACCCCTGAGCCGGGCGCGCTCTCACCGCTCCCTCTGCATACGCTCCACACGCGTCCTACCGCTCCGGCGCGACCAGAGCCACCCTTTACACAACGTTAGCAAACACCCGATTCACAGTAACTAACAGTACCACTTAACACTGTTCGTTCTACTCTCAAACACAAAACAGTTATACCAATAACAACACTTCAGAGATTATCTATTTTTAATATTACACCGAACACTAATGACACGCAACGACAATGTAAATTTTAATTGATTTTATAAATCCGTTTAAATACGAGATAATGGCGGCCGGATGACAAGCACCAACTCCAGTCCGTGACAGCGACCGCGCCCCGCTCGACTGACGTTCGGGTGCGTTCGGAAATCTTCGTTCGGACTCGCTCACACATGCGTGAAAGGACATTCGTACGCGAAAGAGAACAACGGGCAATGCGCTAAAATCAAAGATTTGTCATTTCTAGTCAGCAGAGACAATAATCAACGTTTTGAAGTATACCCAATATTTTATTGTACCTATCATCTATGGTTTAGCAGTAGCAGGATTTAGCACAACAAATTCTCAGATATCGATTTATTTTTCATGATGTTTAATTTACTTTTCTCATCGAAAGAATATTTCAATATTCTTTTAAGCAGTCACCACACCGGGGAGTTAAAAACGTTAGCAAAGCAAAAATCAGGGTTTCCTTTTGGCCAACTGACACAGATGATGCTTGACAGATTTAGGAAAACGGCTCGACCCATAATGATGTGACTTAGGTAATTATTTACATAATATATACATACATAGTTTATTTTAGAGTTTAAACTACGTGACGTCAACAAAATACGGATTCGGTTTTTTATTGCTATCCAGTGTGGTTGGTACAGTCAGCTGCAGAGAAAAGTAAACAGGGCCGCCATGTATAGATTGAATTTTCTCAGAAAATCGGAAATATATTATTACTAGCTGACCCGCGCAACTTCGTTTGCGTTGCATAAGAGGGAGAGAGAGACAGAAAGGTGTGGTATTAATTTATTACTATCATGTTTCCCGTCGCGTTTACTTTCGTCGCGTTTACTCCCGTTTTATCGTTTATTTCAGCGCAACTACGTCACTAATAAGTTGAAGGATCTATCAATTAATCAGGTGGTTTGTATATTAATTAAATGGACATGTCCACTCCTGGACGTAGATCTCTCAAAATGTACGGCACAACACACGATCCTGAGCCTTTAGCATCCAGTCCCTGCCTGCGGCCTCATCGAGGTCCTCGGTCCATGTAGCTTTTTTTAACGTGAGGGAAAAATTCTTCATGACTAAAAACCTCACGTTACGCCAACAGCCTACGGTTTTTTTTTTTTTTTTCTTCTTGTTCTTGGACTTTCTCGGTTTGAGAGTATGCCAAAGTCAAGTAAATTTCATTGTGAAAATATAAATCATTTTCATATTATGATTCTTCTTATGAACAGCGTATTCATGTATGTCCAAGTTGGACTAAGTTCTACTCTAGTAAGGCGGTGGTACCTTACTAGGTCTTGCTGTGGAATTCGTCGACAAACCTAAAAACTCGCGTTTCACTGCGCTTTATCACTTTTCAACACTTTTGCACGTTGTCGAACCTTTATGTTTAATAATCCACCATAAATTACCCATAAACACTCAAAATTACACTAGTTTTGAAAAATTATTATAACATAACGTAATGCTTGTCTGAAAGTTTCCCGCCGAATCCCAGCCTACGGTTGGGAGCCCCGGGTAAGCCCTCGGAAGGATGTCCCAGGACTCGGTCCATGTGATGGGTGGACGCGGTGTACGTGTGTCAAATGTATGCTATGGACTTTACTGAATTGCAACACTCCACGTTGCAATGTGTCTTGAACGTTTTAAAAATAAGTGGCGAATATGGAACAATCCAACTGTTGTCAATATCGAAAACTATTCTTTTCACTTTTGTTGTGATAGTTCGACCGTGATCGGGAATCAAGTATAAGTTGTATTCAAGTAATAAAGAGACCTGGCAGACCGTATGACGTATGACGAACATTATGTCTTTGCATCTTGCGTATATTCATGCATATGATGTTGACTACCTATAGGTATACGTCGCCGGCAGAATAGTTAAGCGATCAAAAAAAGCGAAAAAAAAAAGCGCAATCAAACGGGATAAAAAATATCCTATAAAGCTACCTCCCCACCAATTTTCAGCCAAATCGGTACAGTCGTTCTTGAGTTATAAATGGTGTGACTAACACGACTTTCTTTTACATATGCAGGATGAATTTTTCAAAAGGGATTGGATGGCCAAATCCTAAACTATAAGGAATAGCGAAAAATGCTCAAAGTAGTCACGAGCCTGATTTTGATGAAACTAAAATTATCTCTCTCACCTCTCACTCATCATTAGATTTTTTTAAACAAATCATCCTAGCTGGGAATCGAACCCATATAGTTTCGGATTTGGCCATCCAAGCCGTTTTCAAAAATTCACTCTGTATAGATGAGATTTTGAACAGTTGACTGAGTGAGCGTAGCGAACGAAAATCTCTGTATCGACAGTATGGACGATTTTGCTTTTGGGCGTATGTCTGGATGTCAGTTTCGGTCTAGAGGACGCATTTCGTAACTGATTTTCACCAAACTTGGCACACGTGTTCTTTGATTCAAAATACAACTTTTGTCGAGAGTTTTTTTTTGATAAGGGAAAAAATGGGGAGTAAGGGAGGAAAGCTTGGTGTCGCGTTATTAACGAACGGATCTTGATAATTTTTGGCTGAAATATAAAGAATATAATTTCTCACAAATTGTTGTAAAAGAAAAACAAACCGGCCAAGTGCGAGTCGGCCCCACGCACCAAAAAACGGTAAAGAATCACGTTTGTTGTATGGGAGCCCCCATTAAATATCATTATCATTATTATTTTAGTATTTGATGTTATGGCGGAAACAGAAATACGTTATCTGGGAAAATTACAACTCTCTAACTATCACGGTTCCTGAGATACACACTCGTGATGGACAGATAGACCGACGGATAGCGAAGTCTCATGAAAATCATAGGGTCCCGTTTTTTACCCTTTGGGTAAAGAATCCTAAAAATAAAGGGAGCGAAGTACGAGTCGGACTCGCAAGCGTTGGGTTCCATATCTAATAAATAAATCATACTTATAGAATTCGGAACTTCACGCGAAACACATAAACTTACATTTTCACACCGACGTTTCGAGCACGTTGCAGCTAGGTACGTACGAACACCAAAGGACGTCATTCCTCTGCAAACACCAGGTGTCTACAAAGTGGATTGCAGCTGCGGTAGTTCCTACATAGGCCAAACCAAGCGGACCATCGCGGAAAGGGTCAAAGAACACATTGCAGCTGTGAAAAACCGTCAGTTTAACAAATCGGCAATAGCAGAACACCTCGATACGGGCAGTAATCACTGGATCGAACTTCACCAACCAAAAGTCTTCTCCACTGATCGCCACTATTATCCACGTATGGTGCGTGAAGCCATTGAAATTAAAAAACACAAAAATTTCAATAGGGATGATGGATATAAGCTCTCCGGGATGTGGAATGCAGTGATTAATAAACTTGAACGTAAAACTGTGCCAATTAAAACTGACGTAGTGAGTGTAGTGTGTCGCCGGCCTTATCCTTCGTTGTGACAATAGCGGAGGGTAGTTTGGCAAGAAGTTACTTCATGGTTTTCGTCGATTCTCGCCTCAGTCCAACCGCGACCACGGGCGCTGCAACGTGCTCGAAACGTCGGTGTGAAAATGTAAGTTTATGTGTTTCGCGTGAAGTCCCGAATTCTATAAGTATGAGTGTAGAACACCGCGATAGTTTAAAAATAACATTAATAAATAAATGGTTTAAAAAACCCTAGAAAATTACGCTTTTATAATGCACGATAAAACCAAAAAAAAAAATATGGATCGTTCAAGTTGCCTCTATTTCTAGGCTGAAGTGTAAACTATGTGCTTTTAGTTATAATATTTGATTGCAAAAGCGTGGGGCGCTAGAACAAGAAAGAATTTTTGTAAGCAAATTTCTATTAATACTAATCCTTATAATAATAAAAATCCTGGTGAAAGCTGCACGAGGTCGCACAAGAGCATAACGTTTATTCTGCCAAAAGAGAACGCCTCTTCTTTCAGGCAATTAAGTAAATACATAAGAGGAATACGTTAACAGTGGCAAAATGTAGAGTTCTTGTTCGAGAACGAGATATCTTTGGTTACCGTTAAAAACCCGCTTGGGGATTATATGCGTTTGTATTCTTATTACAAAAAGTCTTGTAATGAACTTTGACCAGGCTTAGGTCAAAGTTCATTACAAGACTTTTCTGACGAATCCAAAAACAGATATAATACGATATTCCATCATGAAGTTCCAGTGCATATCTTCCGGCTCCATCATCAGATCAGTTCGACAGTACCATATTATTGTATTGTCATCAGAACTACATACAGCCGCCAATTTTCATGACGCTACGATCCTTGGAAGCTGGTTAAATTAGCTACCTTAGATTCCACTTTTTCCTTCGAAGTTTCAGTGCCTATATTCCGGCTCCATCATCATATCAGTTTGACAGTACCATATTATTGTATTGTCATCAAAACTACATACAGCTGCCAATTTTCAAGACCCTACGATCTTTGGAAGCTGGTTAAATTAGCTGCCTTAGATTCCACTTTTTCCATCGAAGTTTCAGTGCCTATCTTCCGATTCCATCATCATATCAGTTTGACAGTACCATATTATTGTATTGTCATCAGAACTACATACAGCTGCCAATTTTCATGACCCTACGATCTTTGGAAGCTGGTTAAATTAGCTGCCTTAGATTCCACTTTTTCCATCGAAGTTTCAGTGCCTATCTTCCGATTCCATCATCATATCAGTTTGACAGTACCATATTATTGTATTGTCATCAGAACTACATACAGCTGCCAATTTTCATGACCCTACGATCCTTGGAAGCTGGTTAAATTAGCTACCTTAGATTCCACTTGTTTTCAGTGCCTATCTTCCGGCTCCATCATCATATCAGTTTGACAGTACCATATTATTGTATTGTCATCAGAACTACATACATCTGCCAATTTTCATGACGCTACGATCCTTGGAAGATGGTTAAATTAGTTTCCTTAGATTCCATTACATTGTTAGTTACATACACGACGACCTAATAAAAGCGTATTAGAAACGGCAAAAATGACGTGTGTTCTTTGGGAGCCCCCTTTAATATTATTTTTCTGATTTTAGTATTTGTTCTTATAGCGGCAACAGAAGTACGTCATCTGTGAAAGTTTAAGTTTCTACCCTGTGGGTACGGAACCCTAATAGTATTGGGGTTTATTTAAAACAACAAAAAGTTATTACGAAATTAATATTTTAATTTTACGATTTCAGTTACAAAGTCAAAACTATAACTACTAGATAGCGCTAACACGATTACAAAGAGGATAGTTAATAATTATGATTTTTTAAACTGTGTGATTATTTTTTTGAACCACTATCTCGTCAAACATATTAGTAACTAGCTGACTCCGCAACGTCACATAAGCTGTATGAAAGAAAAGGTATTTCTTCATCAGAATCATTAAACAGCGTGTGAAACTGCCCTGTTTGCTTAATCATAAAAGAGCTTAAAGATTAAGTCTCTTTTATGATTAAGCCAACACGCCAGTTTCGATTTACCCATTTTTAGATTCAAATGTCTATGTATGATTCTTTAAAGTGATATAACTTTTTATTTATAAACCGATTGACATGAAATAAACGCTAAATGTTAAGTGGACCAAACTTCAACACAATAAAGAAAACCGCATTGCAATCGGTTAAGCGGTTACTAAGATTAGCGTGCACAAACAGATATACAGACATACAGACAAACAGACAAAAATTCTGAAAATCATTGTTTTGGGTTCTATTGCGTTCATAAAGCCCCCCTATAATATTTTTTCTTATTTATCTTCCATGTACAGACAGCGACCTGCTACGATTTCATTATATGTATTGATTGATTGATTGATGATATTGATTGAATTGTTGTTGTCGTGAATTTTGTCAAGAATGAATGAAACCATGAGTTTCGAGGCGAAAAGGTTTTGCTGGGCCATATCAACAATGTTTCGATAAGGCACTGATCTGTCTATGGCAGGGGTTCCTAACCTTTTCGTGGTCAGGGACCACTTTTATATTTTTCTTGTTAACATGGACCACTATAAAGGCATAATTTAAACAAACTGTGATAATCAATCTGAAACTTAAAAAAACGCAGTAGGAAATTGCATAAACAGGAAACTTTCGTATTTTTGTATCTATTAATGTGATTTCTGGCTTGCATCTTCTTCACGAGATCTGCTAACCTGGAGTTTCGTATAAGAAATTGCTTTTAAACACCAAACCACTCAAGTGAATTTTTTGTGTTCTTCTTGGATTCCTTCATTAACTTCACCAGCGTCCGTGCTAAAAGGATTAGGAAGGGGGGGGGGGTACTATTCCACTTCTTCGAGGGGTGAAGAGACACGCCACCGTCTAGGCCGGCTTCTGTGAAAGAGCGGTGAGCAGCCAACTCGCCGCTCTCAGACTCTCGGTCATGGTGGACGACCGTGCCACCGACTACGGAACTTGGAATGGAGATTTCTCTCCCGCTGCATTCTTCGTGAGCATGGCTTGCTTGCAGAAAGACACAGTTACGTCACACTTTCTCCCGTTGGAGACCAGAGCTTTTAACATTGTGTCCAGCGTGAGAATATTAACGCCCAGGCCCGTAACGAGGTCTTGTCGCTGCTATGCCCATGTAGTGCCGTGTCCCCGCTGTAGATACTTAACGAAGCACCCGTGCCCGGTAAACATCTGTGACACTCGGTAGGTGAGGCTACCATGGCGCCGAATTAGTGGTGAGTCCTCACTTTGGTAGCTCAAGTCATACCTTCCATGTCTCCATGAGCTTCTGGCGAAACAGGGATCACTATGCCTCTATTTCTTTGGGCACAGGCCTGTGGTCCCGATCCAGGGCCTTCTTGCACCATTGATATAACGACGCAAGAGCCCTGTTTTCCAGGTCCCATGGAGGGGTCTTGGCTAGGAGACATGCTGCCTCAACGGATATCGTGCGGGACCCTCTCCTGACCGCCATCGCCTTTAGCGGGCTATGCAGTCTAGCCACGTTGCCAGTCTCCAGGGCCTCCGCCCATACGGGGGTCCCGTATAGTGCCATACTCCGCACGACCCCGAAGGTCTCTTGCAGGGAGCGTTGGGTACTCTTATGTTGGGTACCAACCGCGAGAGCGCAGCTGTTGCCCCCTCTGTTTTAAGACTTAACTTCGGAAATGGTGTCGCTCTGTAATGATACGCTCAAGCTTGCAAACCTCGACGAGGAACACCATCGGTCGGTACCCCGATGGCGTGTCTACCGTCCGCCCGGCCTTTCGGATCAGAACCAGTTTCCCACACTTTAGACTTTAGGAAACTGGTCTTTAGCCAGAATCCACGCTCGGCTTGGAAACACATTCAATCGTGGGCAAATCCCAGACTTTGTGTTGTCTTTGCCCGCCGAGCCAATGGGCGTACCAACTGCTCCCACTACTCGCGCTCTTCTCGCTCATTGCAACGGCTCACCACCCGATAAATTTAAAATCCTTCAGGGACCATATTTTTGCTCCTGCGGACCACTGGTGGTCCGCGGACCACTGGTTGGGAACCACTGGTCTATGGCTACAACGGCAGTGATTCGTGAATCATGTCACATCAAATGACATTCATTTTAATAATTTCGATGTTGATCATGTGGTGCTGTGTGTAGATTTAGATACTCGTACTTACTATCGCCTTTGTCTAGACTAGACAGAGCAATTACATCTGCGCCGTTCTATGATTGTTCAGCTATGCTCTGACGACCACTGCTCCCCACGCTTTTTAGGAAAAGTGAGGGTAGGCCACTGCGGGAATTTAGGGGGGAATGCTCCAATTTTTGATAGGTACATTGAGAAATACTACGGAAAGGGTCAACTATTTAATAGGACTTTGGAGGCCATAGAAGAGGCATTCAATCGTTGTGAGGCGTAGGGACTACACTTTCACTATTCAAGGAATGACAATGGATGTTTGAAAGCAGGCAGACTACCTACTTATATCTGTTCGTTTACCACAGCGTCAATAATGTGACCTGCCTGATAGCTAAGTCCTGTACGTACCGGGTCCTATACAGATATGCGACACATATAATAGGTGCCTTACAGAATTTTTTCGTTTGGTTTCTGGTAGCTCGCGAGGTCTACTCTTCGCAGAAGTACTACTTAGTTATAGAATTACACAAATTGTATAACCGTAGCAAATTTCATGAAAATATATGAAAGTTTTTGAAAAAAGTCAATGCTTACAGAGCGGCCCTGTATCCTTTTCTCTGCAGCTGACCGTACAATCTCCACCTAAGTGTCCATGGCCATGTAATGGCCTTCTGTGACTTCCGGTTGACCTATGTATGGCCAACTTGAAGTGCCGTTGCATCGTGCCGTATCAAGTTCCCGGATCAGTCTAACCGGAGGGAGCTATGCGTGTAACAAAAAATAATTCAAGAAGGCAGGGAATAGAATTCAATAAATTATTTCCAAAAAACGTAAGCATATTAGTACTTACTTTCATTTGAATATTTTTCTAATGTAGCTAACTAGCTAGTCGAGCTGTGTATATGCTGTGTATAGTATATATAGACACAGCCTGTAGCCTGTAGTTGATAATAGGCCAGGTTGAAAATCAGCGCTTGACACTGCGTCAGGCACATTCTGAACCAGGTCCTTTTCGGATGACGTGTGAGGACACATTTATTTATTAGGCATGTATGCATTTGTTAAGAATAGGATTAAGTTCTTTTTCTTTTATTGTTTGTGTGCCCCAATTAAGGTAAGTACCTATCGAATACCGCAGCGATGACACGGCGCTCCACACGCTGGTGGAGTGCACGGCGTGGGCGCAACAGCGCCAGGTCCTCGTAGTGGACACTCTCTCGCTCGAGACCATGTGCGAGCCATGCTCTTCAGCGGGAGTAAGTGGGACTGCGCCGCCTCTTTCAGCGAGCAGGTCCTGCTCGTGAAAGAGACGGCGGGGCGGGAACGGTAAAGAACTCTCCCACTCGAGTTCCGCAGTCTGTGGCTTGGGCGCCGCCGACGTGTCTTCGCCGAGGACTATTGGCCTCCATGACCGGGGGCCTGAGGACGGTGAGAGGGTCGCTTATGTCCTTGCAGAGGCAAGCCCATGACGGCAGCGTGACGTGAGGAATTCACGCACCCCCCCCCCCCCTTTGAAGCGGGATCAGGCCCGAAACCCCCCCAAAGACGCGGGATAGAACCCGAACCACCCCCTGGGCGAGGCCGCAGTGGCGGCCGTGGGTCTGTTGGGAGACTTGGGAGTCCTAGGACATCCTTCCGAGGGCTGACCCGGGACTCCCAACCATAGGCTGTTGGGCGAAACGTGAGGTTTTTTAGTCGGTAGGAGTCCGGCATAACATCCATGAGGATTTTCCCTCACGTTAAAAAAAAAGTACCTACCGAATATTTATTACTTTCTTTCATTTATGGAGGCCTCTGTGGCGTAGTCTGTAGGGATAGATAGACATTTGGTCGCTAGAGCTGGTACTTAGCCTACGCGGGCCTCCTATCCTACAGGCGCCACAAGCCCCGCAAGCCAGGCCCGTGAGGGGCCCGCGGAGGCTGGGGCCCGACTGACAAATGCCACCCTGAATGTATGGCCGTGCATACAATCGGTAGGAGAGGTTGCCTTTTCAGCCCCGCGTCCATGACCAGTCTAGTCTGATCGCCTCTTTTATTGCATTTACCCTTCTTGGTTGCTCAAGCAGCACCTACCATGTCCCTCATCAGTTCCTCGCAGAGCTGGGACCGATGAGCCTCGATTTCCCGGAGCGCAGGCCTTGGAACTCCTTACATTTCTGTCCGCAACTCGCAGTGTTAAGCAATTATAGTTAGTGAGTAACAAACGACACGTTTCCACCGCTCCTGCTGCAGGTGGCATGGGCAGAAATTTGGTCCAAACGTTTTGAGATGACTCCCAAGTTTCTTAGCCGTAAATAATAGCAGACATTGTGCAACCGATACTTACCTTAAAAAGAGAGTGATAGCTAGTTCCTTCGTCAATTGAATTTAATTCACTCGAGTGCGTTGGTAGGGCCAATTATATTTCTTTTAAAAGTTGATGAGCGACACGTAAATCTTCTCTCTGAACGGTCAAATTATTCTTGCTACCTATCAATAAATAAGGTAGGTAAGGTACTTGGATTTTTTTAAATGTGTCGAAGTGTGCTGTCATTCAGTTCAGATTATAATGTAGTAGGTGCCCTGCCTACTATATTTATACAGTTACCTACGAAATAGTAACGAACCTGATCATGTCATTATCGTTCGTGACACTGAATGAATTGAAATTTAAGATTTCACTGAAAATATAAAAAGGTAAGTAAGTCTTTACGCCAGTGATCCGAAATGCCGGCTCGGAAGTCTCAGTCAATAGAGATCCAATCGAGGTGCGCGCGCACAACGCTAAAGAGGTAGAAGTAGACTAAAGAGGAAAGCTCCATTACCAAGGAGCAGCAGCTTGATGTCCTTGGCGGCCTGCATGCCATCTTCCTTCAGGTTCTTCTCGATCTGCTTGCTGCGCGCGATGGCAGCGCGCTCCTCGGCGGACGAGGCGCATCCCATGGTGATAGCTCGCACGGCCTGGCTCGCTACGCGCGGCAGCGCCGTGCCCCGAGCATGCTCGCGGGCCGTCGTCGCGCACTCGCGCCGCGCACGCGCTCGTTCGCGCACGCGTCCGGTTCAGGCGGTATCCAACACCCCGAGACAGCAGGGGCGGCGGCGCTCCTACCTCACGCGACGGACTCTCGGGTGACCGGGCGGGTTCCGGGAGCGGTTAGGTGGCGCCGCGGCGTGACTTCGCGAGCGAATGACGCGGCGCGCAGGCCCCGCGCGACGCCTCCACTGCGCACGCTCGCCAGCCGCCGCCGCCGTAGCCCGCTCACCCGGTGCCACCTCACTCACATACTAATTACACCCTACGCAGTCGCCGCCTTATGCAGCCTCTACACACTGACATATATTATATGCGACGACGAGCCGGCCAACGTGAATGACATTAAGTACCTACCTACTCACCTACGGTGTTTCCCAAAACTAAATCGATTATGACAATTTTAGTAGTTTACAGTATTGTATAATGCACTAGCCACGCATTTGAATCATTACTTCTATATTTTTTCCTTACTGAAAGGATACGCGGAGATATACTAGGTAGGTACCTACTTTTACACGTCCACATTCAACACGTCTTGAGGTGAACTAATACAGAGAAGCGCTGACGAAATCCAAGAGCCAGTGGGGCTACATTCAAGCGCTTATAATTTTCTAATAGATTATAGTGTGAAGCACAACAAGTCCCGGGTTCAAACCCCTTTTCATGTGGTCTGATACCCATAACACAAGCAGCATTCCTAGCTTACTTTGGGATCAGATAGCGTTGTGTGAAATGTCCGTGAATATTTATTTATTATTTTAATAGGTAGGTCTCTCTCTCTACTCTTATAAGCCCCGGATCTAGAGATTTTTTTAGGCGGGGCAAAATGTGAAAATGCCGCCCCTAATTATAATCCCCCCCCCCCTATTTTTTTAGGTTCCTTAGTTCAAAGCTGAGATTAGTTTTAGAGAAGGTACAAATCTGCGTCTTGCACAGTAGACACCTGTTTTGGAGGGATTTTTGGATACTCATGGATGTTATGCCAAAATCTTACTGACTGAAAGCACACAAATCCTACCACTGCTTACGGTCTGGAGCCCCGGGTAAGCCTTCGGAAGGATGTCCCAGGATTCCCAACAGACTTTGGCTACCATTGCGACCTTACCTAGGGGGTTTGGGTCCTCTCCAGCATCTTTGGAGGTTGTTCAGGTGTTGTCCGGCTTCTTGGGACGTGTGGCGTGCGTGAAACGTTCACGTCACACTGTCTTCTTGGGCCTGCTTCTGTTAAAAAGGTAAGCAGGCCGCCGCTGTCCCCAGGCCCCCGGTCATGGAGACCGAGAGTCTTGGGAGAAGCTAAGTCTGCAGCAGGGGCGCCGCAGTTATCTCCAGTTTTCCGCTTCTTTCCCGATACTCCACACCACTCACGAGCATTCCGCAGTCCGCAGAAAGTCCACAGAAAGTCGAGGCGACATCCCACTTAGGTACTCCCACTGGAGATCATGGCCACCATGATCTCCAGCGAGAGAATGTCCACGACCTGCTAATAGGACCTGGCGCTATTACGCTCACGCTGTGCATTTCTCCACTGTGTGCACCGCTGTTTCCTGACTGCGTTCCTCGCAGTGCTGTGCTGTCACTCAACTGTGGTTTCCCGGTATATTCGTCACACAGGAGCTCCCGTGCCCAGTAGCATATTTCATTATGGACGGTTCTTCACTGTGATATTTATTTGCGAGCGTTTCTGGGCTTCGGAAGGTACGATATGCCGTTGGTCGCGGTCTTAGATCAAGAATAACAACTTTTTATTCTTAATCTAAGGTCGCTCAAGTTGTTATTCTTGATCTAAGGCAAAGACTTCTATATAAACTGAGGTAGACGCGCCGTACTCTAACAAACGAGATTTCAAAAGCAATCCTCAAACACACACATTGCTAAGACTACACTCACTTACAAATATTTTTTACGTAATTTTCACCACTCATAATAGCAATATACGAATAGAACAAGAGTAAAAGAGAAGGTGTATGGACTCCGATTGCAAGTCGAGTACCTACTCTCGAAGTTTTGACTCACAACAGTGCGAGCAACTCTGCTAATTGGCGCAGTTTACAGCTTTCAAAAATCGGTGCGTAGGGCATGTCTACCTCAGTTTATATAGAAGTCTTTGATCTAAGGTCGCGGTAGTTAGAAACATGACAATGACAGTCTTGTCAAGTTAAGGGGCCCATAACTTGACAAGACTGTCATTGTCCTAAGGGCCTTACCTAGCGGCTTGAAGAATATCAACTGTGGGTCGTCAAACGGTGCGCCCTTCCATTTTCAACACGGCAATGCCACCTATTAGGTACGCACGTGGGACAAAAATTATAAAAAACTAGTTATAGATGATGCTCGCGGCTTCTCCCGCGTGAAATTTGGTACCCGTTTCTGCTTCCCGTGTGAACATATTCCCGGGATGAAAAGTAGCCAACACATCGGCTACTTTACTCCAGACTAAAAGTCATTTCTGTGCAAAATTTCAGCCGTTAGAGCGTGATGGAGTAACAAACATGAAAACATCTTCACAAACTTTTACATTTATAATATTAGTAGGATAGTAGGAAGGAAGTAGGATGTGGGCGTATAGGTAGTACTGTCTCCACCTACTCTATTGGGGATAAAGGCTTTATGTAAAATAATAAATCATTTTGTTTATATTTGCTACCTACCTACGATAGTTGGCTAAAATTAAATTTACAGGTGGGAATGCCCGTTTGTTATGTGGGAGTGTCTATCAGTCTATGTAAACTTTCGCCAATACAGGACTACGGGCCATACTTAATCAATTAGACTACGATTCAGGCAAAAAACCGGGGTGACTGTGTGACGTGATCTCAAGAGAGCATTTGTAGGAGAAATGGGTCACCAAAGAGCGCGGCAATGGTTATGTAACGTTGTGCAACAACGTGTGCATAAATTATTAAAATTAGTTAATTAAAAATGAAATTTTAGTGATAATAAATGAAAGCGCCATCTGCCGACAACTAGTCACATCAACACCAGCACTGACGTAACCAGAGTGACGTAGTACGTAGTGACGCTACTTGCCGCCAGAGGCGCTGTCCAATGCTATAAATAGGACTGCGCGCGAAGTTTCGGAAATCATATCACAAATTTAAATTATACTGTCGCGAAGGTGTCTGTGCATCGGGAATTAATTGAATTAATTGAAAACTAATTATAATTTTATAGGGAGCGAAATTCTCCCTAAGTGAACAATTGTTTAGCTGCAAACGTCAAGTACCCCATCATTGGGTGAGTTAAATTATGTATAATGCACCACCTTTATGCAGATGATTTACAAATCTACCACCAGACATCACCTCAACAAATAACAGAAGCTATCGAATGTATAAACAGAGATCTGAACCACATATGCAACTGGAGTAGGGCCTATGGCCTTAAGGTGAATCCTACGAAAACACAGGTAGCAATCTTGGGCAGCTCCAGACTTGCATCGAAAATTGAGTTGAATGATATTCCCCCGGTTTCTTTTGACCACACAATAATACCTATCTGTGAAAGAGTTAAGAATCTGGGTGTATATATTGACTCTAGTTTATCTTGGGATCCACAGATAACAGAGGTTAGTCGTAAATTGTTCGCATCTGCGGGCTCTTTAAGGAAGCTCCAAAATCTTTTGCCAATGACTACCAAAATTGCGCTTGCAAACGCATTACTGTTATCCATACTTGATTATGCAGATGTCAGCTACGTTGATCTCACCGAAAACCAGTTAGACAAACTTGAGCGTCTTCAAAATGTATGTATAAGGTTCATTTTTGGCTTACGCAAATATGACCATGTCTCCCAGTTCAGAACTCAGCTCGGGTGGTTATCAATAAGACTTCGCCGGGATGCTCACGTTCTTTCGCTACTATATAATATATTATTTAGCCCTTCTTCTCCTTCCTATCTTAAGGGACGGTTTGAGTTCCTTCATGACACGCATTCGAAATGTCTAAGGTCGTCAAAAAACCTGAGGTTAAAGATGCCATCTCACTCTTCCACGTTCTTTGACAAATCGTTTACGGTCACTGCGGTACGACTATGGAATAAACTTCCTGTCGAGATAAGACGAGCACAAACTTTAGCCAGATTTAAAACTATGGTAAGGGAACACTATTTGTCTATGTAGGATATGTAGGTATTTGTATGTATGTATGTATTTATGTATGTATGTATGTATTTATGGGTTTATGTATGTATGTTTATTTAAAGATAATATAGATATTTTTAGGTAATGTGATCACTGATATTTCTATCTATTGTATGTAAGTATGTTAAGTATATAAGTAGGTACGCCAAACAACTACCACTCAGTTCCTTACAAACTTTCTCCATCCAAAGGTTGCCTGGTAGAGATCGCTTTTAGTGATAAGGCCGCCCATTGTATTGCTACCCGTATATAATATATGTCATCTGCAACTATGTATCCGGCGTACAATAAAGTGTATAATAAATAATAAATAAATAAATAAATATAATGTAATCTAAATTTTAAACAGTGAAAATTAACGGCTGTTGGTCAACCCTGTTATAGGGGGGTAGTTAACAGGGGTGTGAAAAAACATCTCTGTAAAATTAGTGCTGTAAGCAGACATTGTAAGACTCCCGACTCCTGCAATGGTTAGCAAGGGTCGGCTGTCTTAGGGAATAGGCGGGAAAAAGGGTTCCAGCTAACCCCTTATCTGGAACATTCCAGGGTCCACCCTACGGGTTGCAGAAATCTACCCTACGGATTGTGAAAATCCACCCTTCGGGTTCCACGAAGGTGAAGACGCACCCTTCGGGTTCTACAAGCAACCATCCACCCTACGGGTTGAAAACACCGTGCCAGCCGAATTTGTGGACGGCACGGCTACCTCGCGGACTGCATCACCATCCAGGAGACCCAAGATAAGTCGAACCCTGCGAGGACTATCAGAAATCGCAAAGCCTCTTGCTGCCTGATCACGAACCACGACCCCGAGTTTTTAGTCTTTAATAAACCATCGTTGTAAATTCTAATTCTCATCTTCTTATTTATCTCTTCTCCTTTCCTGAAAGCCCATAGCCTTTCAGTTAGTCAAAGTTTGCTTTCGATGTATCTAGTCTCCTAGCATCACAACGGCAGGGTTTAGACTTTTCTAGTCTGCCGCCCATTTCATCCAAAGGGAGTCTAAGATTGAGAGCACTCACTCAGGGAGAAGAGTAGGAAAGATGACCCCAGACTCCAAAACGATATTATTATTATCATTTACTAGAAGACGTCACGCGGTTTCACCCGCGTTGTTCCCGTTCCCGTGGGAATACGGGAATAAAATTAAGCCTATGTTCACCGCAAAGAGTGTAGCTTTCCAACAGTGAAAGAATTTTTCAAATCGGTCCAGTAGTTCCGGAGCCTATTCGTTACAAACAAACAAAAAACAAATCTTTTCTCTTTATAATATTAGTATATATTATTATTATCTTCTTGTGGGGACGCCAGCATCCCCGGGCAGACGATCCGGCCGCCTGTATTGCCGCCCATTTCGTCCATTCCCCCGGACCTCTCCAAGGTTTGGGTACAAATTAGAGATAGTACAGATGGAAACCTACATACTAAATTCGCTGAGGCTACGCACCCATAGACAACGCCCACTGAGTTCACAGACACGAGGTCAGGTGGTTTCAGCCGAATTTTCGATACTAATTTGTGCGCGAGTGTATGTAGCAAAGGGTAGGTGTGAAAAAGAAGTACATACATGAGTTTCCATCTGTACTATCTCTAATTTTGCGCTATCTGTATGTAATACTAGTATTAATTATCTCATATTATGTGCTAATAAACTACTCAGAGTACTTAAGGAAAATCTTGTTATAAGGATGCCATAAACTCATTGGCCTAATATATTTGACTTTAATAACTTATATGAAAACTTAAATGCTACTCAGACATCACAGATAAAAAATTAAATATACAGTGAACCATCAGCGGGACCCAAATGATGGATTCCAATCAGCAAAGCATCTACTAAAGTCCAGACTCCCAGTCCTCCGAAACTGAAGAGTTTTCCGATGCCCTCTTGCCAGTGGCCAAGATAGAAACGGTCTGCACCAAATCCTCCGAGTGTAAGCGCTAAAATGAGTGCAGTACCCCATCTAGTGCCAGCAGTCCATGAACATCGAATTTTCTTCAGAAATCTTCGTTTTCCTAAGCAGACTATGTCGTCTGATACTGTGCAGTTTGTTCTGTAATAGTATTCAAAAAGATTTATGATGATAATATATAAATTATTTCATCGTGGAACAAAAATTTAAGCAGTAGGTACATCAGATTGCTAATTGTTGTCTCTCAAGATAAGAATAATTCAAATCAATTCAACAAAGTAGTGTAATGCTGGACATGATGTCTATGAAATTCTAATTAATATTATGTTTTGAAAATTTACTTTGAGTTGTGGCAAAAAAAAAGGTAAGAAATGTCAAAATAAAGTGTTTCCACAAGTAGTAATTGTTATATTTACAACTAGAGTGAAGAAAATAATAAATTACAACTTACAAATAATATTTTAAAGGTGATGACAAGGAATTACAATTAGCTTTTTGCTCACAGCGATGTTCCCATTTCTCAGTCTGGTAACAAAATCTACACATTGCAGTTTTGTTAAATGTTTTGGTACCCTGAAATAGTCAGACGTAAACTTAAGTTAACAACAAAATCACATTCTGTAGATCCTCATCTTTACATTTCTTCTTTCTTTATTATCATTAAAGTTTAGCATTTACTTACATTACAGACAATTTTTGGTTTCACAGTACAAGTATAATTGTAGAAGCCTCCATATCGACAGTCTATACTCCGCTCACAACTAATACAAGGATAGTGTAGTGTGTTACACTCAGCTATGTCTTGTTCTACAGATGGACAACTTTTCAAGTACTCTTCATTGTCACTGAAATGTACACCTTTGTCGTTCATTTCATCTTTGATTTTGTTATCCTTGCTTTGAATGTCCATATTGTTATTTGCTGTGATCAAATAAACAGTTTGTTAATGTTAGAAAGTAAAAAATTATAAGAAAGTGGAGTTGTTCCAAAACTTACCCATATCTGTTATGTGTATTGTATTAAATATAACCAAAAGCACTAAAACTAAGCAATCTTTTATACTTATTCGTAGTGGTAGACTTCTCGGCATCGTGAAATGTACACCATTATACCATTTATTGCAGAAAAATAATAATTGAGATTGAATGAAATATCTGAGAAAATGTACATAAATTTCAGTCAACAAACACGAAGACGAACATCATTGACACTACTGACAGTGACAGCTGAGATAGACTGACAAGACAGTACCTTTTTTTTTCTATTAATTTATACTGGCTTTGGTTACTTAGACCATATGCCAAATCTAGATTCCTATTATCAACAGCGTATTCGTGGTCCAAGTTTGGACTAAGTTATACTCTAGTAAAGCGCCTCTACTCCCACCCGGTGGTACTTTACTAGAGCTTGCTGTGGAATTTGTCGACAAAACTAAAAAGTCGCGTTTCACAGCGCTATATCACTTTCCAATTCCAACACCAAGACAATACCTAATAAAACGGCCACACACTTCACGAAAAGCTAGGTTAATGGACAGGAAACTGGACGGGTAGCGTGTGGTTATGGCTGGTAGAGCTATAACACAGGATAATAGGCGGGTACCTTGTAGGACACCACTGTATATGTGTCAACGGCTTGGGGTGCTGCACTGCAGCGCCCACGCGTTGTAGATTTAGAAATTTTCGTGTGGCAATATTCGTGGCAAGCGAACGTAGTAGCTGTAAGAACAAAACAAGTAACTCATATCGCAAATCCATGCTCCACCTCAATCCCAGACCACAGCTGTCGTTTAACCCTGCGCCCCCTCCCGTAATCATCATGAGGGGCTCTAATCATACATAATGCACATCACACTTCTTGGGGTTCGGTGTTTGTTTGGTCCCTCCATAATGGAGATCCTTGATGACTTTAATAAATCTTTGCCCCCTAAATAAAGGTTCCCCAGAAGAAAAGAACTCCGACCATAAAACCCAGCGCTGTTGATGTTATCGTCAGCACCCTCTCCATTGCATACATACATAGGTACGTATAGTCACGCCTTTATCCCCGAAGGGGTAGGCAGAGGCACAGTATACGCCCACATTGCACCGTATAGTTTTATGTTCCACAGGTGGTGACCCTATCGCCGTGTTGAAATGAACAGGCACAGGTCGCCGCGACCCCGTCGCCACACGGGGTCTCTCCATTGCATCCCGAATAAATTGTTGCGTCTCTACCAATTACCAAATCACAGGTAAGCGACCATTATCCTATGCCAACTTTCGCGATGGATCCCATCATTTTCCCACTCACAAATTATTCCTATCCTCTCAAACCCATAGTGAAAACCGATTCTCTGCTCTAGGGATCGGGGCAGGACTCTTCATATTCGGACAGAATACCTACAGACGAATGTCGATAAGGCGTAGACAGAATAGTATTCTTTAGGCTACACGGTAAGGTAATCTGAACTTGAATGGTGCTGTTCATGGCATTTTAGGATTTCGACAGTGGGCCTCACTCAATGTTTTTTTCTATGACTTTCAACCAGGCGGGCGAGGTCATTAGATCAACTTAATATTGTAATGTAGTGATTTTCTCAGAATTTTATGTGAAAGAAATGCGATAAAGATACACATACACTTCGCCGGATTCGGCGTTGCCGGGCAAATTACGCCGGTACGTGTGAAAGCTAAGTACATGGCCATACACTTCGCAGTCGGGTACCCGGCAACCGGTACATGTGAAAAGGCACTTAAGCTGATACTTTTCCCGTGACGCTATACAGGCTGAATTTTTGAAAAGGGCTTGGATGGCCAAATCCGAAACTATCAGGAATAGCGAAAAATGCTCAAAGGAGTCACGAGCCCGATTTTGATAAAACTTAAAACCTCATCATTAAATTTTTGAAAAACCAATAATACTAGCCGGGAATCAAACCCATTGATTTTGAAAAAAAAAAGACACCTTTATTATCACACCATACGATAGTGTCGCTGCTAGGGATCAAATTCTGCGAAGTAATGATATACGGCAAATTTAAGGAAAGTTTGGAATTTTAATAGAATTCATATTTCATGTGCCTAAATTTTGTATCATAATTTGTCTCGTTCGAAATCCCAGAATAGGTCGTAACTATTCCGTGTTTTCAATCATGCTCAGAATGATTCTTTGGAGAATATTCTAAACGGAATCAATAATTTTGACTGCAGTACGATCTTTGAGGTCTCGAATCCAGCTATGTATTGTAAACAATGGTCTACATTTTGAACAATTAATCAGTTAACGTAAGAAAAATAAATTGCATTTTGTTAAAGATGAGCGCTTTCCTTTAGTTTGCCGTATGTCATTACTTCCCAGAATAAGATCCTTAACAACACTATCGTATGGTGTAATAATATAGGTGTGTTTTTTTTTTCAAAATCAATGTGTTCGATTCCCAGCTAGGATTATTGGTTTTTCAAAAATCTAATGATGGGGTTTTAAGGTTCATCAAAATCGGGCTCGTGACTCCTTTGAGCATTTTTCGCTATTCCTTATAGTTTCGGATTTGGCCATCCAATCCCTTTTGAAAAATTCAACCTGTATGTTGATACAGTTGATCAGAGGAGAAAGTAAAATAAGATATTTTTTCCAATTAACATTAATATATTACTTATTACATTTTATACCTCCAATAATAAACTATCAAAATATAAATTTTATAACAACCAAAAAAATATAGAAAATAGTTGAGTACTTTGGAAATCATGTACTTATATACAACACGGCGGAAATATCTGCGAACCTGGCTCGTGACGTCATCTAAACTGTACGGGATCCGCGCGCAACAAGAATGTGCGGAATCTTGTCCAGTACCATACCATTCGATCGCGTGCAGGTTATACTAAATAGACGAGAACGGTGGTCAGGTGCGGGGAAGCCAGGTTCGCAGATATTTCCGCCGTGTTGTATATCTTAAAAAATCCTCCACTTGCACGAGTTACGTCAAACGTGCGTCAAACGTAAAGTCGATTTTTAAAAACTATGTACAGACAACCAATACGCAAACTCAACATTACTAACAACCATTAGCTTAATTAATTACAAATGAATCTAGAATATTAATTAAATCCATATAATCAATGTTTATTCATCAAGCTCCAGGCCGACAAATTCATCATTTAAAATTTGCGATCGTAAATGCTCCGGGAGTACTGCTAGCTCCCTCCAGCGTCGCTTTTCGACTATCATTATCGCCCGACATTTCAGTAATGGTAGACAAGTCTGGTACAGCACAAGTTATTGGGAAAATCTGTTTAAGATTTGCACCGAAACTAACTACATTATCTTGCGGATCTATATTTGCCATGTTGGTATTTGTAGTTTCGTCTTCACTCAATAGATACCACTTATTGGTTTTTACATATGGCTGGACGTATTCATCGGAAAGATCTTCAGTTATGAGACTAGATTCTGTACCCAGAGGACTGTGGTAAACCGTTTCAGAGTCCACAATGTCATTCAGTTTAGGATCTGTAAATGTGGATCTACTTAGAACAAGATCTAATATACACTCGAGAGCAATGAATCCGGGTCACTTAAAGAATGTTAAAAATCTCGGAAACTAAAAATGATAGGTTAATGCAATAAATTGTATTTAATAGACAATGTAATACTCCTTAAATGAAAGTAAAAAAAATATGAGTCACCATACATTTTATTAACACAAAATTACATAAAGAAAAAACTGCCGATCTCTCCTTAAAACAAAAATAGGAAACATGAAATTTTTGAACTTTATTACGATTTTCTTGAATTTTAATACTTCGTATTGCCTCCTCGTGCTTCCATTACTGCGTTTACGCGGTTTGGCATGCTGTACACCAAGTTCCTTATACAATTTTGGGGAATATTCTCCCATTCCTCTGTGAGAGCAATTTTGAGCTCACGAAGCGTGATTGGGGGAGGGTTTCGTTGTTTTACGCATCTGCCTAGCTCGTCCCAAGCATGCTCGATCGGGTTGATATCCGGGCTGCGCGCTGGCCACTCCATACGAGTAATGTTCATCTCTTGAAGGTAGTCATTCACAATCCTACCTGTATGAGGTCGGGCATTGTCATGCATAAATATAGCATCCTCACCTAAATTGACCATAAATGGACCAACGTGATCATTGAGGATTTCTTCCACATATCTTACGCTAGTTAAAGAGCCGTTTTCTATGATCACCAGCTCTGTGCGACTTTCAGAAGAAATTCCGGCCCACACAAGTACAGACCCACCACCGTAGGCTACTTTTTCTTCGATGCATGCTTGCTTGAATCTTTCCCCTGGTCTTCGATACACTCTGTGTCTTCCATCGTGCTTGTAGAGCATAAATTTTGATTCGTCGGAGAACATAACTTTTGACCAATCTTCAATACTCCAATTTACGTGGCTCTGGGCATACCTTAGTCTCGAAATACGATGCCCACGCTCCAGTTTAGGGCCGTTTGCAGGTCTAAGGGGTTTTAAGTTAGATTCAGCAAGCCGACGTCTTACTGTCCATGCACTTGGGTTACTTCCTCCGAGGCGTCGAAACTGATTGGTGAGTTCAGTTCCTGTGAGAAAGCGATTTCGAAGCATGGTGTTCACCAAGTATCGGTCTTCTCGTGCTGTGGTACACCTGGTTCTGCCCGTTCCTGGTCTGCGTAGGTTAGAACCAGTTTCTTCGTAACGTCGGAGAACTCTTTGTACTGTTGACAGCGACACACCGACAGTCCTGGCTGTATCGCGCTGACTCCGGCCGGTTTCCAGCATTGTAAGTATTCTGGTGCATTCTTCAGGCGTAAGCGACATAATTTCAGCTTGATTAATGAATATAGAGCACTATCAACATGGTTTATGTACCCACATAAATGACAGATTACAAACAAAAGCAACACCAAATGCTGTAATTTCGTAGTTCCATCTTCGAAAGTGGCCCTTTTTCAAATTTGATTTTTTTATGATATAACTTTACAATAACTAAGAAGTTTTAATACCTTCATTTAAGGAGTATTACATTGTCTATTAAATACAATTTATTGCATTAACCTAGCATTTTTAGTTTCCGAGATTTTTAGGATTCTTTAAGTGACCCGGATTCATTGCTCTCGAGTGTAAATGAACAGTAAAACTGACTTGTTTGTAAAGGTATGAGTCCGAACTCGACCGCAAGCAGCACCATACAGCAGAATGTATTAGAATACATCCCGAACTCGGCAGCAGCGTCGCGACTGCACTCAGTACTGTCGCCTTGCTTCCGCGACAGCAATGCTGCTTGCAGTCGAGTTCAGACTCATACCTTTACAGGGTCCCGACACGATCATGCCTTGCAATTGTCAATCACGTTAATTATGAATGGAAGTTGCTTCAGTGTGCGTGATTGCTTTGCATGTGTGTGTGCATCGACGTATACGTGCACATGAAGTTCTACGTGCTTGACAATTGCCAATTGATCATGTCGGGACCTCTTTAGTGTCACACCTAAATAGCTGCACTTACGAGGAGATACGTGAGCCAAGAGATAGTTAAAGCCAGGAGATAGTTTTCCAAAGGAAGGTTTAAACGATATATCTTAGGGAATTTAATTTGAGGATTGTTATCACGACGATCCATCAAGTGGGTGTTGTCGGCGGCAGATGGACCCAGTCGCATTTTTAACAAACAAGAATTAAAGGGCAGATTGCGGGTAAGGAGTTCGAAACCCTACCCTTTAATTTGGTTAATGAAGGTCAAGTACAAATAAGCTGTAGTAATACAGTGCTTAAACTATAGTAGAACGGAAAACTACCGTACAAGAACTTGTTCCATGCCACATGCCCAAAAGCGACACCCTGAACGAATATCTTCGGCAGAACATTGCCTATCTATCTGCAAGTTCACCACTAGCAACAAAAATGGTTTGGGCCCCAAGTATCCTGGTGGGACCCTGACTAACAGACTTTTATAATATGAATGTGACACTTACCTCCAAAGCTTTTGACATTTTGTGCATTATTACTGTAATACTCAGGCATAAACTTCTGTATTTCACTGAACTGTGATTGATTTTGCCACAAATTATCTTCAAAGGATGGCACAGAATCGCCGAGTGATAGTAACGATTTTGCAGAAGTCTCTACGAATTCAACACTGTCTCCTATACATTCATTGGCATGCAGACATGTTTCAGAATGGTTATGTATGAGATCAACACTATCATCTGCACGAAGAAATACACCCGATTCTGTATCATTAATGCCACTATCAGTACAATTAGATTTTATTATGCGACTCTCCTGAACAGATGTTGCAGTATCATTTGTTATATTTTTACTTTTAGGCCTGAGTATCTTTACTTTGATTATATCCTTTTTCTTTCTGCCTTTCGGCTTCACATTATCATCAATTGTCAGACTGGCAATGTTAATTTCTTCATTAACTACCGGCTCTAAGGCTTGAATGATAGGTGGACAAGACTGTCTGCCAGTTTTACCGAAAGATTCAACATATTCTTCCTCGACTACGGTTTGCACTTTAGGGGCATTTTTAGACATTCCCGAGTTCTTACGTTTTTGAGGAGTGGAACATCTCTTTTTACTTCTTGATTTCTTTTTAGTGTCAACACAAGTCTCATCAACATCCATACTGTTACCTTGGTCATTAATAGTCATTTTTTTGGCACTCTCTAAAAGAAGATCTCTCAGTTTCACATCTAGATTGTCCGTCACATTATTCTGATCTGCAATATTAATAGTGCCTATCTTTTTTACCAATGATTCCGTGACAATATTGTAGGGTTTACGTGCATTATTATTAAAGGTAACATTAGAACTTTCTAAGCCGCATTGTTGTTGCATTAGAGGAACGGATACGTCAATATCAGAAATTAAATACTGGCTGCAAGCAGCAGGTGCCATTAGTACATCGTTACATTGAGTTTCATTTATAGTAGGGCCACCTTCACCAGTATTTAGCAACTCTTTTGATACAGACAAGCTCTCCACAACAGACAGTTCCGGAGACATAGGCAAAGATATATTACTGGAACTGCCAACATCGCTGTCGCCTTGACCAGGCTTCCGAAACAGTGAATTTAAATTTACAGAATTAACTTCGTTCCTGGCAGTTATTTCTGAATATGGAATAAATTCTTCTTCCATTCCCAATGGCCTTACTTCATCTATTGGATCTAGATGTGGGAATGTACTTTTTGGAACTGGCATTAATAACTGATAGGAGTCAGATTTATAGACATTGGAATTTAGAGTAGAATTATCTCGTGCAGTTTCGTGTATAGGGACACCAATAGACGAATTACTAGAATCGCCTGACTCATTACCTAGAAGAGGGAGCTTTAATTTCCTACTGCTGCGACGTATATGACTTATTGTTTTAGTTTTAAGTTCAGAAATGTTTATCATTTTCTTTTTTCTGAGTTCAACTCTGACTGGACTGGGATCGGTGTCTTGATAACCTTGAGTACTTTCCAAAGAATTTGAATATGCAATATCTGGCGGAGGGATTATCTTCGGAATTACGTTCGTGCTGTTAAAAAGAGAAGCGATAAATGCTGTTAGAAAAGCAAAATAAATGCGATAACAAAAAATAAATAGTGCACACACAAAAACAAATTTTATACCAGTTAAGCAGAAGCTAAAGTGCAAAAAAATGTAGCACGCAAAAAAAGTTAACAGGAGAACATGCAGCTTGCAATGACAATGGAAGCAGGTTTACAAAACACATCGCGCTAAATATATTTGGAAAGCACTCACCCTGTGTAATATATTATGTACCACATAGTTAAGATATACACCAGACCAGTCATGTCCGAGAAAAAGTTACCACACGATAACTT
The DNA here is from genome assembly GCA_933228765.1 of Miltochrista miniata. Classification (NCBI taxonomy): domain Eukaryota; kingdom Metazoa; phylum Arthropoda; class Insecta; order Lepidoptera; family Erebidae; genus Miltochrista; species Miltochrista miniata. The sequence goes on from OW121765.1 coordinate 12,036,336, forward strand.
TTTTTCTCTGATGAAATTTATGACAAAAATCTATATTCTTTTACTAAAACTCAACCAAGTTTTGAACTTATCAGCATCCAAATCCTATACATTTAAACACTCATGTTCAAAGCCTGGTTAAAGCAGAAGTCTATGGTTACACTAGAAATAATACACATATTTAAATCGGAAAGTTTATTGATCTGAAATTTTTACCTGCTCCCATTTCGTTTTACAAGAACATACAATTTATTATCGTATAAAAAAGTAAAGTCGTAATGTAAGAGCTACTTTAACTGCTGCTTTCTATATTATTTAGATATACGATCTTTTTAAAGTATACATCAACCACTTATGTATATACAATTCAACCGTTAATCCCTTTTGTCACAGCACTGTACCTCTTCTATCGCTTAAGGTTCATATTCGCATAGCAGCGCTCTGCAGCTTAGTTTGATGTATACTCTAAACTTATATTACAATTTGTAAATCAAAAAAGATTTTAATGTTATCACTTTAGAACCGCGTATTACATTAAAAAAGTGATAGGGCGTTGATTCTCAATCATACTTCTTGAATGCGAGGACGGATAACTGGTGTAATATCCGTTGTCTCGTATTTAGAAACGGCGAAAGTCAAGGCAAAAATATTTAACAGTAAGCTTTCGTCTACGTGCCAAAAACGTGAAATGTCTTTTGTTTTCAAAATATGATACAGATGACGTTTCACCAGTAAATTTTCGTTCACGCATTCACGTAGGTATCGATAAAATCGACGCCCAGATTTGAATCTGAGAGATTTGAAACCAGTTTCGAAACCAGTTGCGTTATAATTTGTTTCATATTCATTTACAGGACGCTGACGCTTTTACCCTCCTAGTTTTGAAAGAAGAAACATATTGGATTATAGATAGATGAAACATTTTATAATTGGATGAAAATCTGGATAATCGAAACCAGTTTTGGAAGAAGAATTATTATTTTTCTCTTTTCGAAACCAGTTTCAAAAGAAGAAATATTATTCTTATTACACAACACGTTTCGAAACTTGGTTTCGAATATGGCCGAATGGAAAAAATCTTGTAACAGAATATTGAGTGATGACATCTCGGTTAACGAGATTTAGTAAATACATTTAGGTCCACCTTAATATACGGCCTATACATAATATATAATCGAATGCGTCGAGCACATTTTCTTAAACTCATTATGGAATCCATCACTTGTACTTTTATAATCTTATAGCTAAATACGATTTTCAAAGTTATTGTCGAAAATGATAGTGTCAGCCAATTAATGGCACTAATAGTCAATATTATGATTTTGTTGTATATCAGTTACAGTTACAGGTCATTTATACATAATTTTGATATGGAATGCAATCATGCTATGCAATCAATATTCATAGCCTACTTATATAGAACAAAAGTTTTGATACTGTTCAGATTGAGAAAGTAAAATAACTAAAAATATTTGATTCCATATAATAGAACCAACATGAAATTAAAAATAATACTTCCTCATAGTTTTTGATAAAATAACTTAATACATTGGCATAAAATCAAGCGTTGGTGTAAATAATATATTTAAAATACACTTTGATATTATAATAGAACCAGTTCCTAAAACTTAATCACGACGAGAATAATATAACCTATTAAATGACTACTTTTTCTTTACTAATGCATCACATATTACCTTTTTTGAGGTTTCTGTCTTGATTTTTTGTCTGTGGTAGATTTCGCAGTCTGTTTCCCAGATGTTGGCGGAAGCATGTACAGAATTTCTTCTTCTTCATTAACTAAGTCAGTTTTGCTGTTCCTATTAGCTTTGGGGGTCTTAGACTGAACGGTTTTGGTATTGCTGTCGTTTGGGGTAGCTGTAAAAATAGACAGTACGCTTTTACGCCACCTATCGTCATGAAATAATGAGCGAAATGCGAACAAGATGAAGGTGTTCAGCAAATATACCCGTCAGCTGTTATGGATTTAACTATGTAACAGCCATAGGCAGGCAAAACGAACTCCGTACTTTTTTTGTATACCACCATGGTGGCAGACAAACATACGGCCCACCAGATCTACCTGTAGGCGCGGGACATACACAAGAGGCGTGCAGCGTGCGGTGCGGCACGCTGCACGCCGTTTATACAGGATGGAATTTAAAGACGGTAGTTGGAGGGAAAGTACCCTTAATATTGATAGTGGCAAGTTTTGCTGAAAGGAAACATTCCTTTATTTTCAAAAGTAAATAAAACTGCATTTAAAGATTTCTGAAAAATCACCTGCATGAGCCGGGAATCGAACATGGGAGATTTAGAAAAAAACACCTGTATTTTACGGTACCTATAGAAAGAGTCTTTAATAAGCAACAATTTCTTTCCAACAACATAGTATCTTAAATTAAAGGAAGACCAAGTAAAATATGTTTTTCACTTCTTATGCTCGTAAAGTTCTTGTTTATGCTGGGTGTATGCGGACTAAAACAACATTGTATGCTCTAGTGCATAAAGTTCTTTTTCTTCTTCTAAAACAATATGGCCATACTAGACCGTAGAGACGGTACCATGAAGATCGTGTTACTCTATGAACCAAACAAGACCAAACATAATAAAACGCTATTAAATAACTTGTTTTTTTTTGTTACATTTAATTTGTAATTTCTGTGTTCTATATAAATTAAGAAACATTAAAAATCAGATAGTATTATGAGTGAAAAAATATTATAAAATGAACTTATGATTAGGCAGTATAGGTCTCGTTACCCATGCCTAATACTTCATGTAGAATGATTAAAAAAAAACTTGAAAAAAGACATTGGCGGTGAAGAAACTTAGAAAGTTAGCAGTTAGCAGTATTTAGACATTTTGTGTAATTAAATTTGCTTCATTACTGAAAATAAATATGTCTTCAAGTGGAGATGAAATAACACTCACTCCTAACACTTTAATGGAAAGAACTGCAAAGAAAGTTGTTCAGCAGATCTTACCGCCAAAATCTAAGCAAATATATCTTAAAACGTATGACAATTTTATGCATTGGAGAAGTGAGAAACAAGTAAATACGTTCTCGGAAAGTGTCTTTTTAACTTATTTCGATGAATTGTCAAAAAAAATACAACCGTCTACACTGTGGAGCGTATATTCTATGCTTAAAAAACTATTAAAAACTATTACATTGAATGTACAAAATTGTTCAAATGATACTTTTAATTTTAATTAAAGACTTTTAATTACAATATCACTGTTTTATTTCCTTGCAATCGAAGTGAAAAGCAGAGTGTATAACTCGATCATAAAACCCATTTTATCCTCGACTTAATATCCACCCTCGCCTTTGGCTCGGGCGGATAAACGTCTCGTATAAAATGGCTTCTTTTATGCACTTGTAGTACAATCTACTATTTATTGTAAAGCTTACTCACTATCTGAATAAAAAACAAAGACTAGACGAGAAACTTTTATTTTTTTTGAAGTTGGTTGGTTAAGTGGTGGACAAGAGGATGTTTTTTTTTCACATCTCCCAGGTTCGATTCCAGGCTCAAGCAGGTGATTTTTAAAAAATCTTTATTAAATGCAGTTTTACTTACTTTTGAAAATAAAGGAATGTTTCCTTTCAGCAAAACTTGCCATTATCAATATTAAGGGTACTTTCCCCCCAACTACCGTCTTTAAATTCCATTCTGTATACGAAACCGTGCGCGCTGCACCCGCTCCACGCCGCCTGTATTCCGTAGCCTATAAATGTACTTTAATGTAGAAGGTACCCCTCCATTTGCCAGCCGGTCAGTCCCGGGTACGCCCTTGGAAAGATAACTCCTGGAGTATGTATGGAAAGTTAACTCCAGGAGTATGAGTAGAAGCTGAAACTGGCCGATCAGTCTGGATGGTAAAGGGCTGTCCCGTGCTGACCAACGATAATGTAATACAGGGATTTTTTTTAACGTGAGGGAAAATCCTCATGGACTTCTACCGACTAAAAAACCTCACGTATCCTGCCTAACAGCCTACGGTTGGAAGCCCCGGGTAAGCCCACGGAAGGATACCTCAGGACTCCTAATACAGGGATTCCCAAAGTCGGGCTGTGAGCCTTCTAACAAAAATTTCCAGTGTTAAAACCTCTCGGCTGTCTCGGCCAGTAGCCGCATCGTTATTAGCAGTTATTCAGCAGGACCCCCGCCAATTTGCTTGGGATCCATAGTTTGGGAAATGTTGATATAATAAACTAGTTTGATATTATTCTGTAAAATATAGCTTGATCTCTGTGACAGTTCTACAGACGTAAACAAGAATAGACTACATGTCAACGGCATAAAGCTTTTGTGGTTGAAAGGCAGAGAGTAAGTACATAGAGGTGCAAACTGTAAATAACAACCTTTGAAATAAAAGTCAATTTTGCTAACGTTCATATAACTGTCACAGAGATCAAGCTATATTTTACAGAGTATAGTCACACAATTGGATCATTCATTGATACAGGAAGAAACTTATACCCGTTAAATTCTAAAATGATTTATTTTGGTTAATTTTTTTTTCGGACCGGAAAATGCCTCTATAAAAGAACCCTTTTTCCGGTTTGTTTACCTTTTTTTGAGTACCTAACCAAATGGAGTATAAGATGATGAGTCATAATCCCTTAACTTGACTAGTCCTAAAATATATACTACCCGTTCGCGCTAAGTTTGCCAGTCGCCTTCCATACTACGCCTCTACGCCAGCGGCAACCTTAGCGCGAACGGGCAGTAGATACATTTGTATTCACTTACCAATAGATCGGCGCGGTGTAGATCGTAACGCCTTCTTTGGTTCTTCGACTGTCACATTGTCAACTTGCTGTTCCTTGTCGTCTGACTGATTGGATGTCTTGCGTTTTTTCTGCGGCGTTAGCGACAGGGATGACTGCGATGATTTCCTGAGTCTGGCTGCCCTCCTGTTATAAACATAATTTTGCTATACATTATAATATTTATTTATTATAAGAGAACTAGCTTAGCACTCGGCAAAGATAATATAATAGTAGGTACTACATACAGATCGGCAACTCCCTGCCTCCCACTGAGTAAGCTTCCCCAACCCCCCGCCAAAGTTGATGTGTCTATTGCCGTGTTAGTGCTTAAGAGAGTGTCACTACGTTGCATTACTTATTACTACCTATGTACTTTGTGCTATTGCTTTGGTTTAATTTGTGCTTAGCTGAGGGTAAATGTGAAAAAAAAGTACCTACATACATGAGATTGCGTTCTGTTCCTTATTATTTTGTTTCCATAGCTAGTGACCCTAGTATACTCACACACACATTCAAGCTTGATTCAAGCAAGCATTCACATTACGTGTATATTAGTATGAGTAAAAACGAACATTTTTGTATGGAGTTTCCGCCCTGTGCACTCGGTTCCGCGTGCCCGCTTCCAATGGGAACTTATTCCGGGTATAAAATGATTTGACAGCAATAAATACATGCTATCAAATCATTTTATATTATTTTATTACAGGAGTATTTTACAGGAACTTACACATGGGTAGAGGCGCAGAGCACTTATAAAACGTCTAGAATACACAATAAAGGTAGTGTATATCAGTTTACAACGCGGCGGCCGGTCTTGAAAGTACTGGGCGCCGATTCTCGTCCGTCTCATGTTTCGCCGTTCCTAAATATAAGACAGGCGACGCGTCACCCGCCGATTTCCGTCCACGCATTCATGTCGTGTGAAGCGAGAATCGGTGCCCTGGCGAGAAACTCAGCTTCATACAATGATTCGTTTTCAATTCCTACACTAAACACGCTATGTTCGTACAGAGCTTGAATGTGAGTGTGACCAATAAGAATGTGTGAATATATAGGGCCAAAAAGACTAAGCAAATGTTTCCCCAAAACACCCGCCAACTATAATGACAGCTGACGGGGGTGGGGAAGCTTACTCAGTGGGAGGCAGGGAGTTGCCTATCTGTATGTAATACTATTATAAATTATCTTTGATACTACCTACAAATATTATTAATAGCAGAGCCATCAGATCATTTAAAAGCTTGCTTGCGTATGGTATGTCTCTACCTAAATTCAGGGAAAAAGCCGTGATGGTAACTATACTAATATTATAAAGAGGAAAGATTTGTTTTTATGTTTTTTTGTTTGTTTGTTTGTAACGAATAGGCTTCGGAACTACTGGACCGATTTGAAAAATTCTTTCACTGTTGAGAAGCTACACTCTTTGCGGTGAACATAGGCTATATTTTATTCCCGCATTCCCACGGGAACGGTTACTACGCGGGTGAAACCGCGTGACGTCCGCTAGTACTATTATATTATCTTTGAAACTACCTACAAATATTATTAATAGCAGAGCCATCAGATCATTTAAAAGCTTGCTTGCATATGGTATGTCTCTACCTAAATTCAGGGAAAAATCCGTGATGGTATGTATTGTATAATGGTTTACCTTTTAGTGACGTTATTTTCTTGTTTGTTTGATTCGCCAGAGCCGTTACTTTCCGCTTTATTTGGTTGATTAGTGCCATTATTTTCTGGTGACTTTGGTTCATTAGTGCGGTTTTTTTCTGGTGTCTTCTGTTCCTTAGTGCCATTGTTTTTTGGTGACTTCGTTTCGTTTGTGCCATTTTCTGTTTTGTTTGGTTTATCACTGGTGTTATTTTCAAGTCTGTTCGGCTCACTTTGTTCTTCCTTGTCCAGTTCTTCGATTTCTTTGAAGATTTCGCTTTCTATTTTGTCAACCTTCTCACGAATTTCTGTAAAAATATTTATAATTTGCAAAAACGAAAATTGTGGAGGATCGGTGTGATTTGTTTACTAGTAAACCCAACCCTATGAGATTTCGCAGTATGCCCGTAGCGTGAAGAGCCGTCTGAGCTGATTTAGAACTCCAAAGTTACCGCGAGGCTAGCCCAGCCCAGTCACAGCTCTCTATACACTTTTACGGTTCCATATCCAACGAGTAAAAACGGAACCTTATTACTCAGAATCCTCAGTCTGGCTGTCACCACTGATGTGATCTTTTTGCTTATTTTGGTACGAAAGTCTCCATGATGGATTATTGATACTGTTGATTGATGGCACTTGATGGAACTTGCTACACATATTGAAAAACTTCACTTGCACTGTTCCACAACATTTATTATTGTAATACCTAACCGGTTTCGCCTTTCGGCATTCTCAAAGGCTATTTACTTATTTCGATCATAATTACACTCCTTTTAAATCCTTTCCCATTAATGCAATAGTAAATCAAATATTTTAATACTTTGCATTCTCCCTAATTTTTGGGGTAAATTTGAAAACTGACAACATTGTCTGTTGGTATACCTACATGGAAACAATTGTCATTGTTTATGTGTTCGGAGTGTAATTATGATCAAAATAAGTAAATAGCCTTTGAGAATGCCGAAAGGCGAAACCGGTTAGGTATTACAATAATAAATGTTGTGGAACAGTACAAGTGAAGTTTTTCAATATGTCTCCATGATGGAGTTCTACACAGTCTTCTACACATTTTGTTACACATACCTGGATCCTGAATAGACGTAATAACCACAGGAGTTGAGAGTCCGCTGGAGCTCGGAGGTTCCACAACAGCCTTGGTTCGGCTCTCACGGACTGGCACCGGTTCCTTGTGGAATATGTGCACTACATGCTCTAACACGTTGTGGATTTGGGGCCAGTTGCCTTCTAAATGGATTTCCTGAAACAATTTTTTTTTTTTTTTTTAATGAACAACAGTAAATAGGCTTCCCTACATATCCTCTTGGGTTATGGGTCGTATTCAGAAGTTTTCTGCGACCTTTTATAGGTTGTCAGTTCATCTAGTGGGTAGTCTTCCAGATATTCATTGATTTACAGGGTTCGAAAAAATACGATTTTTATAATAAAAATCAAGAATCCGATTTTTTGATATATATCTGATATATATCGGATATATATCTTTTCGCTTAAAAATCTTAAAAAAATTGCAAAATAATATAAAGAAGTGTCAAATTACCACATTTTTATTTAAAAACCAGTCAAGTGCGAGTCGAACTTGCGCTAGGAGGCTACTGTACCAAAAATACGGTAAAAAATTCACGTTTGTTGTATGAAACCATTCAATTCAGAATAATTATTATTCTGAATTGTAGTTTTTCGCTACGTGTTGCCAGGGTAAACATCGATCTCTAATTTTTTTTTGTTCAGGAGACCGGAATAAATCATTGATATATATCAAGGTAAAAATCAATTGATATACATCGAGATATATATCATGATATATATCGGCTGATATATATCGGCGAACCCTGTTGATTTATGAATAGCTAGAGTGACACTGATGGATAATAAAAGAAATTGTGTGATAAGGGAACATTGCGGCTTGACAGAAGATGTAGTGACTAAGACAGAGAAAGGGATGCTCAGATGGTTCGGACATGTGGAGAGAATGAATGAAAACAGACTGACAAAAGAGATTTATAAGGCGAAAGTGAATGGGCAATATGGTAGGGGTCGACCGCGTCGCACTTATGTCGACCAAATTGGACACCTTTTGAAAAAAGGCCAGGTCAAGAGTACCCTTAAACGGAGAGCATGTATCAAAACACTTATTAAAGTAAAGTGACATGCCAGGATCGTAGGAAGTGGAAAGCCATAGTCTCAGCCGACCCCGTTGGGAAACAGGCGTGATGTTATGTATATATGTAAAAATATAATATTGAAAAATTACCTGGTCATTCTTGGTGGTAAATTTAATTTTAATACTTTCTGATATGTTCGTTGAGGATGAGAGTTCAGGCCTCTTTTCGTTCTTCTCTGGTACACATATTTCTTTGTCTAAAACAATAATATAATACATGATGAAAAAAAAAGCCTTCAAGCAGGATTCGAACCTGTTTTTTCTATTCAATCCGGGGGAATCACTTAGACAGATAAGCTATAGCCATGTTCAGATAAGCTATACCCATGTTCAGATAAGCTATAGCCATGTTCAGATAAGCTATAACCATGTTCAGATAAGCTATAGCCATGTTCAGGTAAGCTATAGCCATGTTCAGATAAGCTATAGTCATGTTCAGATAAGCTATAGCCATGTTCAGATAAGCTTTAACCATGTTCAGATAAGCTATAGCCATGTTCAGGTAAGCTATAGCCATGTTCAGATAAGCTATAACCATGTTCAGATAAGCTATAGCCATGTTCAGGTAAGCTATAGTCATGTTCAGATATACTATAGCCATGTTCAGATAAGCTATAACCATGTTCAGATAAGCTTTAACCATGTTCAGATAAGCTATAGCCATGTTCAGGTAAGCTATAGCCATGTTCAGATAAGCTATAGCCATGTTCAGGTAAGCTATGGCCATGTTCAGATAAGCTATAGTCATGTTCAGATAAGCTATAGCCATGTTCAGATAAGCTATAGCCATGTTAAGATAAGCTATAACCATGTTCAGATAAGCTATAGCCATGTTCAGATAAGCTATAACCATGTTCAGATAAGCTATAGCCATGTTCAGGTAAGCTATAGCCATGTTCAGATAAGCTATAGTCATGTTCAGATAAGCTATAGCCATGTTCAGATAAGCTTTAACCATGTTCAGATAAGCTATAGCCATGTTCAGGTAAGCTATAGCCATGTTCAGATAAGCTATAACCATGTTCAGATAAGCTATAGCCATGTTCAGATAAGCTATAGTCATGTTCAGATAAGCTATAGCCATGTTCAGATAAGCTATAGCCATGTTCAGATAAGCTATAACCATGTTCAGATAAGCTATAGCCATGTTCAGGTAAGCTATAGCCATGTTCAGATAAGCTATAGCCATGTTCAGGTAAGCTATGGCCATGTCCAGATAAGCTATAGTCATGTTCAGATAAGCTATAGCCATGTTCAGATAAGCTATAGCCATGTTCAGATAAGCTATTACCATGTTCAGATAAGCTATAGCCATGTTCAGGTAAGCTATAGCCATGTTCAGGTAAGCTATAGCCATGTTCAGATAAGCTACAGTCATGTTCAGATAAGCTATAGCTATGTTCAGATAAGCTATAGCCATGTTCAGATAAGCTATAGCCATGTTCAGATAAGCTATAGCCATGTTTAGATAAGCTATAGCCATGTTCAGATAAGCTATAGCCATGTTCAGATAAGCTATTGCCATGTTCAGACAAGCTATAGCCATGTTCAGATAAGCTATAGCCATGTTCAGATAAGCTATAGCCATGTTCAGATAAGCTATAGCCATGTTCAGATAAGCTATAGCCATGTACAGATAAGCTATAGCCATGTTCAGATAAGCTATAGCCATGTTCAGATAAGCTATAGCCATGTTCAGATAAGCTATAGCCATGTTCAGATAAGGTCGCTCACCGTCCTTACAGAAGCAGGCCCATGACGGCAGCGTGACGTGAGCAACTCACGCACGCCCCCCCCCCCCCCCTTAGAAGCGAGATCACACCCGAAACCCCCCAAAGACGCGGGATAGCACCCGACCCACCCCCTGGGCGAGGCCGCAGTGGCCGTAGGTCTGTTGGGAGTCCTGGGACATCCTTTCGAGGGCTTACCCGGGGCTCACAACCATAGGCTGTTGGGCGTTACGTGAGGTTTTTTAGTCGGTAGGAGTCCGGTATAACATCCATGAGGTTTTTTAGTCGGTAGGAGTCCGGTATAACATCCATGAGGATTTTCCCTCACGTAAAAAAAAAGGATACAGACAAACAGTTTTTTTTTTTTAAATTACTTAAATTTTCGGCTTCAGTATCGATTATAGAATGTCCTAAAATTTTCTAAATATCTTCCATGTAGAGATTTTCTATATGCTACATATTATAATTATTTATATTACTCACCAGCATTAGACTTTTCTTGTGCTTGGTTATGGTTGCATGATGAACTTCTGAAAAAAAAATCGAATTTAGTTTTGTTTGTTCGATAGACGAATTTCTTTAAGCTTTGACAGTAATTACAGCGAGATAAACTACAAATGGCGATTGCACTCCGACGGACGGTGAACGAGCATTTCACCGTCGAAGTTCCGCAGAGTAAGAAAATTATACAAATAGGTACAGTAGTACCACAGGGCGGAAACTCCATACAAAAATGTTCGTTTTCACCCACACTAATATACACGTAATGTAAATGCTTGAATCAAGCTTGAATGTGTGTGCGAGTATACTAGGGACACTAGCTATGGAAACAAAATAATAAAGAACAGAACGCAATCTCATGTATGTAGGTACTTTTTTTTCAAATCTACCCTCGGCTAAGCACAAATTAAACCAAAGCAATTAGCACAAAGTACGTAGGTAGTAATACGTAATGCAACGCAGTGACACTCTCTCAAGTACTGACACGGCAATAGACACATCAACTTTGGTAGGGGGATGGGGAAGCTTACTCAATGGGAGGCAGGGAGTTGCTGATCTGTATGTAGTACTATTATATTATTTTTGGTAGTACCACGTTTATAAGTTAGACCGATGTACCTGCGCAGAAGTCTCATATTCGCAACGCGCGAAAAAATCTTAACCAATCACAACCCTCCGCAAAGACGCGCCAAACATGGCACTTTGTTATTGGTTGCCGCCTGCGCGCCATGTTTGATGCCCGCAACATCGCTGTGCAATAAGGCGATGTGTGCGATGAGCGAGATAACACTACTCTCTGGATTTATTGTATTTTCAATCTTAACGTAACGCAATGAAGTTGGTGTTTCAACAGTGTTGGCAATCGTTATTAAACGGCGTTAGCTTGCTCTCTTCTGAGCAGGCAAACTTTGTCGATGCGACTTATAAACGTGGTTCACCTGTACGTCAAAAGGCAAAAGCCGTCAAAAATGTAACTAATCCCTTAAGGCCATACCAAAGTGTACAAAAATGAGACAAAGGTCAGCAAGTCGGAAGGGTACATCAGAAAATAAACTGTACTGGTCGGACGTTCGTATTTATATATTTGCTAGAAAATATTTGTGATACTAACCTTACTGGTTTAGGAGGTGTCGTCGAAGATGTAGACTCCCTGCGCGGATGCTTGGCTTTTTGTAATTGTCTGGAAAATCATAAACCAGGCAGGCTGTTAATGACACACAGTATACTACCCGTTCGCTCTAACTTTGCCGCTGGCGTAGAGGCGTATACCCGATTTTTTAATTAGACGAGGTAAATTGACAGTAGCTAATTTCACTTCGTCATAGAAAATAAGCCACATCGTATGAAGAAGTGACATTAGTTGCTGTCAATTTATTTCGTCTAATTAAAAATTCGACTTTAGTATAGAGCCGAGCGGCAAAGTTAGAGCGAACGAGCAGTAGTATCCCTTCCCTAGTAATATTATAAATGCGAAAGTAGCTATGTCTGTCTGTTACGTTTTCACGCCTAAACCGCTAAACCAATTTTGATGAAATTTGGTATAGAGATAGTATGAGTACAAGGGAATTCTACTTTTTAATACATAGGATACTTTTTAACTGACTGCGCAAAAGGGGGATAATGATTTTTTAATACAGTTGCTCAAAAAGTGGCGTATTACAGGGACGTATAGCGTTCGGGATGTGGGCTATTACACACTCGCGCTTTTTCTTTACCATTCCCGCACTCGTGCGTTTTCTTTCCCAATTGTCAAAATAATGTCTATGATTCATGCAAATATTTCTAAAAAAAGATACTAACTTGTTTCAATATCAGATTAAGAGTAATTTTGATTAAAATTTAAGCATAAATTAATATAAGTATCGGCAAAATTAAATTTATAAATATAAAAAAAGTTGGCTGTATGAAGTGCACAGCCAGTCTCTGCTTAGAAAGGTATATTATTGTTTTATGGTTGGCGCCATTTTGGATATTCAGGTTTATTGTGTTTTTATTATTTTATAAGATTGCTTAATTTTTTCGCAACTGTATTAAAAATAGTTGTTCAATACAACGTGTGGGACTGTTATTTAAACTCGTTCCGACTGTCTACCCTCGCCTTCGGCTCGGGTCAACACCTGTCGTAACTCGTTGTAATAACAGAGATCCCACACTTGTATCGAAAACTACTATTACGCGATAACGACTTTTACGAGGACAAAGCCGCGGGGAACAACTAGTATTTCCATCCATACTAATATTATAAAGCTGAAGAGTTTGTTTGTTTGTTTGTTTGTTTGTTTGAACGCTAGGATCTCAGGAACTACTGGTTGGATTTCGGAAATTCTTTTACAGTTTGATAGTCCATCTATTGAGGATGGCTATAGGCTATATAACATCACGCTAAGGCAAATAGGAGCGGAGCAGCAATCAAGAATGTTTCGAAAACGGGGAATATTTTTTAACGTCTGAGAGCTTCCGAAGAGTACGCTGCGTAAATGGTTAAAGTTACGTAAAAATTGTGTATTACAAAATTGTTTCTCTTAAAAAGTTCTAAAAAAAAGTCCGCGACGGCATATGTCTATCTTTTAAGGTTCGCCCAGAATATCCTAATTTGTCTATCTCTTAAGGTCCGCTCACAATATTTTAAAACTAAGTTTGTTTGTGCTACGATCTCAGAAACTACTGGTTGCATTTCAAGAATTATTTTAAAGTTCCATAGTCAATTTATTGAGGATGGTTAATAACAGTATAACATCACGCTAAGCGAATAGGGGCGGAGCAGCCATGAATAATGTTTTGAGAACGGGGAAAATTTCTTTCTTTTCAGAGCTTCCATTGCGTACACTGTGGAAATGGTTAAAGTTACGTAAAAATAGTGTACTATAAAATTATAATAAAATAAATTAAAGTTACGTAAAAATAGTGTACTATAAAATTATAATAAAAAAAAAGTCGTGAACCGCATATGCCTATCTTTTTCGGTTCGCTTACAATAACCCTCTTAGTAAGTTTTAAAATAGAGCGAGGCGACGACGGCAGTAATCGTGGTCTGCAGTGGTAGCCAGTCAAGTGAACGATAAAAACCGGTCAAGTGCGAGTCGGATTCGTACCATAAAAGGACGGGCGGAAGTAGATGCGACGGGAAACATCATATCACTTTACATATTAATACCACGCCTATCTCCTCACTCTCATGTGACGCAAGCGAAGTTGTGTGGGTCAGCAGCTCTAATGAACATAAGTGACGGAGTAAATGCGACGGGAAATATTATATCACTAAATATTTATACTACACTTCTCTCTTTGACGCAAACGATTGTGTTGTTGCGCGGATCAGCTAGTAATAAATATAAATAAACAAATAAATATTCACGGACATCTCACACAACGCTATCTGATCCCAAAGTAAGCTAGGAATAACCTGCTTGTGTTATGGGTATCAGACCACGGATATTAATACTTATATACTTTAATGAATAATGCGTCCATTGGTAGGAGAACATTTTGTTGTACCTCTCTAGCCAATCCTGTATGAGGTGTTATTGCTACGTTTCTACCTACTTTAGATACCTTAACTGCTGAACCTGTTTTGATAACTTTATTTTTAATACAGTTGCTCAAAAAGTGGCGTATTACAGGGACGTTTAGCGTTCGGGATGTGGGCTATTACACACTCGTGCTTTTTCTTTACCTTTCCCGCACTAGTGCGCGTTTCCTTACCCAACTGTCAAAGTAATGTCTGTGATTCATGCAAATATTTCAAAAAAAGATACTAACTTGTTTCAATATCAGATTAAAAGTAATTTTAATTAAAATTTAAACATAAATTAATATAAGTATCGGCCAAATTAAATTTGTAACATTAAGTCTTACGTAGTTACGTTATAGTTTACGCTTTCGCTCAATAGATGGCGTTATCCGCTAAAACTGAATCGCGCTATGGTGTCGTTGCCGACTGCCACATATAAGATCGGTGAATTTATGTATTTGGTACCTAATCTATCCACTTCGGTAGGGTAAATATATAGTGCGCACGATACCGGGCCACTATATACATACATATAGCTTATGTACAAAACGTATACGCCTGCGCGGATCGTTTCCTTTCTGTTTCTATCTTGTATTGGTAAATTTAAAATAAAGTCATTTAGTACTACTGCGTTAGTTTCCTTACAAGTGGCGCCAAACGAGTGGCCTGAACTCACAACATCGTGGCTACGGTTCCGAGGACACCTACGCTAAGGCCGAAAAAACACAGGACGACGGAGAACCCCATCGAGATGACGTCAGTCAATATGTCTAGGGATGCAAACGATATATCGATATATTTAAAATATCGATATATCGGTTATAAATATCGATATTTTAGTATCGATATCGGAATCAAAAATATCGACGATATATCGTTCTTCATGAGCGAAATATCGATATTTTAATATCCATATTGAAACCCAAAATTTCGACGATTTATTCTTGAGCGTGAGATGATTTCACTCAATCAAAAATTATAATTAATTGAATATTTAATTAAAAGATTTTGGTATTTATCTTGATATATGACCACTTAGGTTTTGGTAAATGAAACTGAGTTAAGATGAAATTAATTTCATGTGTAATTTACAAGTGTATTGTGGCGTAAATTTGGAAAGGCCTACATCCAGATTTGATTGATAGATTGTTTTATTTTAGATATCTAATTTGAATTACCAAAACTATTAAAATGTTAAAATATAAACTTAACACTAGGCTATATGGCTGTCACTGCCACGGTGTGGCGGAGTGATACTGCATGCGACTGCTACGCTGCACAGTGGATCGATTCATACAAATCGGCGGACATAGGAATCTTGAAAAACTTTTTACTGATTTTACAAAAACAAATGATGCCAATGTGTTTATCTAAATAATTGTAGTCGAAAACATTAGGACACAATTTTGATTAGATTCAATTTTAAAAAATATTCGACAAAAACTGATTTCAATGTATGGAAAAGTACATTAAAAAAGGGATAGCTTGTGATTTTCTCGTGTTTTCTGATTTTAACGCTTATAGTGACTTTTAATGGGTGGTTAGCAAAATATCTGCTAAACATTTTAGGTACCCCTCGGCACCCCTCTGGGAGCTATATGACAAAATATCATTTTTCTCACTTTCTTTAAGAAAATATGTCTAGTTCGTTTTTTTTTAATTTTGTGTGTTCGTTCGTTGATAAATTACATTTTAGCTTTGTACTGTCCTACCCACATCAAAAATAATATGACTAGCATACGGGATCGGGAGTTTTTGAGAGATACTTATTATTTATACTTTTTTAGCAACATTTTGGTATTGTATAGTGATTTACCTTTAAGATTTGAAGAAAATAATGTATTTATCAAATAAAACAATAACGCGTTATATGAAACATAGTTATAAAAATACAAAAACTTATAAAATAAAAAGTGGTAAAATAATAGCTTAAAATAAATAAAAAATATGGAACAGAAACGATTCAATTAACATGTATGTAGGTACATTAAATTATCAAACAAAATTAGAATTACATAAACTTAAAAAAATAGCAGCCTAAAATAAACAAAAATATATAACAAATACAATTGAATTAAAACTATGTACATTAAATGACCAAACAAAATTAGAAATATATTATGTAGGCAAAAAAAAATCATTATCCGAAGCTTCCGTTTTTGAATCTTCTTCTGCTTGCGCAGAGACTAACAATTCATCAGCATCTATGAATTCAATTTCAGAAACTTCTAGAATTAGTAGATTTAAAGGACAATGGGCGTTGCGGCCCATGAGCGGCCATCAATGAAACTAGTGTCATTTAAAAGGGGATATTTTTGACAACAAAAATTGTTTAAGGAGTACTATGAAATACCGTTAGGGAGAAAAAATATAGTTAAAATACTATTTTTAAAATACTATTTTTTTTTTAAATTATGTAGGTACCCTAATATTCAATACTTTTGTTATTTATGGTCTAAGGACCTTTGTTAAAACCGGTCTCGGCATGTTTCATGCGTCAACCAATCAGCGACAAGCACTCTCTTCAAGCGTTCAAGCGCACAGCGCAGTCCATCGTTGACATTTGTTTCGTTGAGTACTGTGCGATTATTATTGTTTGACAATCTCTTTCGACTCTGGCTTGCATATCGGACTTGTTAATATCTATCTTGGTGACTTGTGCTCGTTTTTTTGGACTTTTTTTAAGCAGATTCCTATAATAATGGCAGATAATCGTCAAGTGTGTATTTTATGGTTATGTAATCGATCCGTGATAAACAGAAGAAGATACGAAATATATAATAATAAAAATATATTAAAATAATATATTAATATATTATATTATATAATAAAAATATATTACTCCTATATTATTGTAGATAGACAGAAAAGCGGCAGAGAAGCCATAGAAAACTATTATTGTAGTTGTCTAAGCGGTAATCGCACTCTTGGTTGCTGTGCGTGCCCACATAATGTGTGTAGTGTGGTATTTAGGGTGGGCGAGAAACCAAGAAGAAGAAATTCGTTTACCAGCTCATTTTTTAAATGATGTAATTGTAGACAACAGTTAAATCCCATTATTTTCTTTTTTTAAAGGAATACTAGCATTATGTGGTTAGGCACATAATGCTAGTATTCATTTCCACGTGTTTGAAGTGTTTTTGTTTTCATGTCAATAAATCAATGTATTTAATAATTAATAAACCTTTACTTTTATTTAACCCATCATTATCTTATGCTTTTGTGCATTACGTTTTATTATTTACATACTTTTGGATTAATATATTAGATTTTTTTTAATATGATCAACCCTTTATAACTTTTTATCCAAACAAGTTACCGAAATATTTTTTTGCAGTCTTAATATATACATAATTGTCGACTAAAATATATATAGGACAGATGTGGCCGCCGATGGGACAAGCGCCATACATTTTTGCCCATAGTCCTTTCTTTAAACAATGCCTTCTTTTGCTTTTTATCCATCCGTGGCCGTATTTGTGCTAAAATTGGGTTGTATGAAATCAGCAAATTATTTAGAACGTCTTCATTGCAAGCAATGCTATTTATTTTACGTGAATGGTGTTCTCTGTATTTTCTGAAATCCTTATTACTTGACTCAGATAACTCTTCCAAAAGAAGTCCTATCGGAACTATAGATAAATGTTGAATATTTTGCGACCCGTGAACTAATAACTTATGAATACTTGATGGCATGTAGTACCAGGGTGGCAGAGCTTTACATAGAACTAGCTGACCCGCGCAACTTCGTTTGCGTGATAAATCAAGAACCGCT
Source organism: Miltochrista miniata (assembly GCA_933228765.1). NCBI lineage: Eukaryota > Metazoa > Arthropoda > Insecta > Lepidoptera > Erebidae > Miltochrista > Miltochrista miniata. Next base: position 12,054,444 of record OW121765.1, read on the forward strand.
CGACCGATTTTGTGCAAACTTCACATAAACCATCTACTAAATAGTCCGAACAAAGCCTAAACATTTGATTTGGATAGGTGAGCTCGATCTCGAGTTATAAAATTACAACGAAAAGTGGCATTGATTTTTATATATATAGATTATACCCTTGGTACTTCATGCCATCAAGTATTCATACGTTATTTTATTAGTTACTAATTCTAGAAGTTTCCTGAATTGAATACATAGATACTGATGAATAATTAGGCTCTGCGCAAGCAGAAGAAGATTCAGAAACGGAAGCTTCGGATAGTGATTTTTATTGTCTACATAATATATTTCTACTTTTGTTTGGTCATTTAATGTACATAGTTTTAATTTAATTGTCTTAGTTATATATTATTGTTTATTTTAAGCTACCATTTTTTAAAAAGTTTATGTGTTATTCTAATTTTGTTTGATAATTTAATTTACCTACATACATGTTAATTGAATCATTTCTGTTCCATATTTGTATTTATTTTAAGCTATTATTTTACCACTTTTTATTTTATAAGTTTTTGTATTTTTATAACTATGACATATGACATATCTATACTAATATTATAAAGAGGAAAGATTTGTTTTTTTGTTTGTTTGTTTGTTTGTTTGTAACGAATAGGCTCCGGAACTACTGGACCGATTTGAAAAATTCTTTCACTGTTGGAAAGCTACACTCTTTGCGGGTAACATAGGCTATATTTTATTCCCATATTCCCACGGGAACGGGAACTACGCGGGTGAAACCGCGTGACGTCCGCTAGTGTTTTATATAACGCGTTATTGTTTTATTTTATAAATACATTATTTTTGTCAAATTTTAAAGGTAAATCACTATACAATACCAAAATGTTGCTAAAAAAGTAGGATAAATTTATAGTCGCCTACTTATAAGTATCTCTCAAAAACTCCCGATCCCGTATGCTAGTCATATGATTTTTGATGTGGGTAGGACAGTACTAAGACTAAATGTAGTTTATCAACAATTATAACTGTAAAAAAAACGAACTATACATAGTTTCTTAAAGAAAATCAGAAAAATGATATTTTGTCATATAGCTCCCAGAGGGGTGCCTAGGGGTACCTAAAATGTTTGGCAGATATTTTGCTAACCACCCATTAAAAGTCACTATAAGCGGTAAAATCAGAAAACACGAGAAAATCGCAAGCTATCCCTTTTTTAATGTGCTTTTCCATACATTGAAATCAGTTTTTGTCGAATATTTTTTAAAATTGAAGTCTAATCAAAATTGTGTCCTAATGTTTTCGACTACAATTATTAAGATAAACACATTGGCATCATTCGTTTTTGTAAAATCAGTAAAAAGTTTTTCAAGATTCCTATGTCCGCCGATTTGTATGAATCGATCCACTGTGCGCTGAGGTATTTGGCCGATTGTTTTAATTGAGTTCGATTCCCGGGTAAGACAATCGGCCTTATACATTTTTCAAAGTTTGAGAGTTTTCGGTTTATACTATTCATATTATTAAAGAGTAAAGTGGTCGTGTCTGTACAATGGAGATACTTAAAAAATAATACTTGGATTATAATATCTTAACGAACGATACTGCACACAACGTTTTTATTAACCCTTGTCTGTTGGTCCTTATGCCTGTTTGTTCGCTAGAATAGAGAGATCTAGTTAAGCTTAAATCTGAGCTTTGTTCCATGGCAATCGGTTGAAAAAAGGTGGAGTTATGAACAAAAGTATTATCATTATTCTTATTCTTAAAAAAAAAAAACAATAAGAGCAGCAAAAAAATCAATACATCGATATATCGTTCGTCAATATCGATATATCGTTTATAAACATCGATATTTTATTTCGAAAAATATCGATATTCTAATATCGATATTTTTTATGACCGATATTGCATCCCTAAATATGTCAGCGGATCAATTGAGGGACATGGTGTCTTCCATCACGACTGCTACAATCCAGGCGATCCAGTCCGGTACGAGCGGCGGCGCGTCATTCGTCGATGCGAAATTTTCGTTCGACGGGAGCAGGCTTGCCGAGAAAGTCGAAGAATTTTTGGCCACAGCTGCAATTTTTATGAAAATTCAGAACATGAGCGACGAGGTTGCAATTCAAACTGTGCCTTTAGTTCTACAGGGCGATGCTTCGACGTGGTGGCAAGGCATTAAAAATAGCGTCACGACTTGGGAGACTTTTGAAAAAAGATTAAGACATGCCTTTGCGCCCAAAAAGCCTGGACATAATCTTTCAGGAGATCTTCAGTCTCAAGCAGCCGTTAGACATGCTTACAGAGATTTTTATATCAAAAAACCGTGCGCTGCTAGCTCAACTAAGACCACCTCAGTTAGCAGAATGGCATCAAATTGATATCATTTATGGGCAGCTACATCGGTCTATCAGGGAGAAGGTGCCTCGGGAGCATGTCCAAACATTTGATGACCTGTTGGAAGCCGCTAGAGGAGTGGAGCAGCTCCTGAAAGAGAAGACAAACGCTCAAGTGGTGAATACCGAAACGGCTAAAAGAATGCGCTGTTCATTCTGCAGGATAGCTGGTCACACGGCTGAACAATGTCGTAAGCGCATGAAAGCTGAGGGCTCTCAAGCCAAAATCCCTGCAAAAACTGAAACGGTTATGACACAAGCTCCATCACCGTCGGCACCAACGTTTTCATGTTATGGCTGTGGTACTCCGGGAGTAGTGCGGAGCAAATGCACTAAATGCAAAATGGCGAAAACAAACCCCGCCATTAAAACAGAGCACGTTGACTTTTGCTCAATCAACGTCAAACTGAATGTGAGACTGAGGCCTGTCATTGGTATCGGCATATATGGAGTATTCGGCACCGCCTATATTGACACCTGTGCTAAGACCAGTGTTGCATCCTACAAACTGTACAACTGCCTAAAGCAACAAGGTTGTCAGTTTACCCAGCAAAGAGTGGACGTCACCATGGCTGACGGCGTCAGAAGAACAAAGGACGTTCTCACGGTTGAAGTACCGGTCAATATATGTAACCGAACCATATTGACGACGTTTGTGGTACTACCTGAAGCCAGAGACAACAAAACATTGCTTGGGGTGGGCTTCATACAGGATGCTGGTATGGTACTCGATTTGGGGCAGATGACTTGGCATTTTGTTGACAGTCCCAATAAATTATATAATCTGGAGGAGGAGATAGAAAACGGCATTTCGATGGCGCAGGTCGAGTGTATGTCACCGGGTCCAGCTTCAAGCCATGCAGCTGCCGCACCTGTGAGCAGACACTCTGGGAAGCTTCAAGAAGCAGCTGAGGCTAGCCTACCACCTTACAGGATTTCTACGGCAGGAGCTAACCCACCGCCAAAACGCTATAAGCCCACATTCGACGGTTACTCCCCTCGGTTTATAGAGTTCATGTACGAAGATGCACGTCAAGCTGTCGCAACAACCGAATTAAACCTTTCTCCACGTTCAAAAGCACTGTTCCCAGGTTATACGTACGAGGATATAGGACTGAACTCGATCTCACTCGACTCAGGTGATTATGGATCACGACCCCCCGACCAAAACGAGAATCAAGACGGAATCGGCTTAATAACGTTCTCAGAGCAGCTTCGGTGCAGGGGGAGGGCGCTATACAGCACCCGATAGAGCGGTATAGTTGGACATGGACACCTGCAGACATACGAGAAATGTGTGTTGGCGGACGTCCTAAAAAAATATTATGTAAACAGTCGGTAATGAACCTATAGCTGATCTATTCGTCGGGACGCCTTCATGATCAGAGGGGGAGAATGTAACATTAAGTCTTACGTAGTTACGTTATAGTTTACGCTTTCGCTCAATAGATGGCGTTATCCGCTAAAACTGAATCGCGCTATGGTGTCGTTGCCGACTGCCACATATAAGATCGGTGAATTTATGTATTTGGTACCTAATCTATCCACTTCGGTAGGGTAAATATATAGTGCGCACGATACCGGGCCACTATATACATACATATAGCTTATGTACAAAACGTATACGCCTGCGCGGATCGTTTCCTTTCTGTTTCTATCTTGTATTGGTAAATTTAAAATAAAGTCATTTAGTACTACTGCGTTAGTTTCCTTACAAATTTATAAATATAAAAAAAGTTGGCTGTATGAAGTGCACTGCCATAGTCTCTGCTTAGGTAGGTATATATTCTTTTACGGTTGCCGCCATTTTGGACAATTCAGGTTTATTGTGTTTTTATTATTTTATTAAATTGCTTAATTTTTTCGCAACTGTATTAAAAATAGTTGTTCAATACAACGTGTGGGATTGTTATTTCAACTCGTTCCGCCTGTCCACCCTCGCCTTTGGCTCGGGTCAACATCGGTCGAAACTCGTCGTAATAACAGAAATCCCACACTTGTATCGAAAACTACTATTTTAAAATGGCATTCAGAATACCAGCGGAAATAATTAATATAATAATAGTTTATTCAGCCATTATACAGATTTCGCTTACAAATAAACTTGTGAAGTAATTAGGCTATGAATAGATCACCGTTGCAATAATCTCTGACTCTCAAACTAGGTAAAGAAAACCTGTGTTTTGAGTCATCAGCGAAATCTTACTCTGGAAATACTGGGTGTTTCTTTTAGGGTGTCAAGCCGCCACTAGCTGGTAGCAGGGTTCTATACCTATCGATTTAACCCCCATGTATGTTCTACGATTTTTTGTAGTTTTCGAGATATAGTTTTTTTTCGTTATTTTTCCACGTGGCTTTAAATAATTACAACTTCTTTTTAGTTCGACTTTTCTTGGATATTTTTTTATTATTATAATGCCTATTGATTGCAGTATTATGGACAAAATAATCTCCTTCCTAACTTTGATACAAGATGTAAAAATTTTAATCGATAATAAAAAAATAGGGAATTATGCAGAACATCATATCTCGAAGACTACAAAAAATCGTAGAACATACATGGGGGTTAAATCGATAGGTATGGAACCCAGCTACCAGCTAGTGGCGGCTTGACACCCTAAAAGAAACACCGTGTATATTCATATGAGACTTAAACTAATAACAATAACTTATCGACTATACAAATCCTGAACAATGCGATATCATAAATAATGAAAAATAAAACTTACTTTTTTAACTCCTGTGCCTTTTTCTTTTCCTCTTCATATTTGTGTTTCCAATAGGTCTGTTCTTCTTCAGAGTCCGCTGAGAATTAAATTGTATATAATAAGACACGATACTTGTGTACCAGATAGCACTATTTTTAATGCTAACAAACAAACGAATATTTCCTCTTCATAATATTAGTATCGATTTTCAAGTACCTAAGTACTGGAAAGTGGCACAGTGAAATCATTTTATTTTAACACAAAAGGCCGTTCGGAGTTTGGGTGTTTTCTATGTACCTTTATTTATTCATGTTTGTATTTAGTAATATACTGGGTGTAACAAAATTACCTATCCAAATTTCGTCACGTGACGTGGCATCAGTCAAGAAACTCCTATATATCCTATATTCCCCCTCGGGGTTTAGGGGTCATGCGTTACTTCTCATGGAGCTAACGTTACACCCTGAGGGTACAGTAGTGGCTTCTTCAATCAGATCCCTAAGATTCAATATCTTAGGGATTAACGAAAAAGCCCACATTAGGAGGAAGGGCATAACGGTACTCCGTTCGTTGAGCAGCCCGCCTGGGGCAGTACCTCCGCCCTGCAGAAGACCGCGGTAATAGTAACCTGACTCCGGTTGGGTTATGTTCTCCGTCGGTTAGCAGGGATCCAGAGCTCATTGGGGTGAATCTGTGCCGGTGACGGTGAGACCAGAGGCTTAATCTGTCTCCATTGGCAGATAGAGTCGCGGAATATTGGTACGGCGGTCAGGGAGACCCGGTGAAACGGTTGACCGCTGACCGCCCGCAGGCTGTACGGAACCCGAACCTGGGGATTACATAATCTCCGCCCCAGGAGGCTGAACCAGCAGCCTGTGTAAAGTCCCTGGTGCGGTGGTCGTGCCGGAGGAGGATACCGGAGTGGACGCGGCCTCTGCATCGGGGGGGGGACCGGGGGCCCTTCCGTACGCCGTGCCAATCTACCGCACTACCTCTGCCTGCCTTTGGTTAGTTAGAGTCTCGCTTAGTCTCTTGCGCCACCGGCACACAGGCACCTCTTCACTTTTTTAAACCCCCTTTTTAAAAAAAAAACATGGCTAAAGGAAAAAAGACAAGAAAAGTATACACAGCGGCTTCGTCGTCCACACTTTACATGGACCTTTGCAACATCAGAGGTATGCACAAGAACCTCAACGTAGTCCACCACCATCTGGAAACTGCGAAGCCGACCCTTTTTTTCCTGACGGAGACGCAGATTTCATGCCCGGGCGATACATCCTACATAATGTACCTTGGCTATAAGCTTGAGTACAACTTCAAGCCGAAAGCCGGGGTATGTATGTACGTCCGTGATGATGTCTGCTGTCGCCGTCTTACAAGCCTTGAAGACAGGGACCTGTCTACGTTATGGGCGCGCGTGGATCACGGGGGCCACACCCGGATCTACGCGTGCGTGTACAGGTCTCACAGCGGTAACACGGACACAGTTCGCCTTTTTGACCACCTGCAACAATCGACTGACAAGGTGATTGAGCAGTATCCTTCTGCGGAGATTGTGATTCTGGGGGACTTCAACGGTCATCATGTTGACTGGTTGGGCTCCCGGATGACCAACTTTGCGGGGAACGCTGCACACGAATTTGCCCTGACCTATGGGTTCTCCCAACTGGTTAAATCCCATACGAGGATACCAGATAAGGAGAACGAGCATAGTGCATTGCTGGACCTCTTGCTGACAACGCGTCCGGATGGATACAACGTCTCAGTGGATGCTCCGCTCGGATCGTCGGACCACTGTATCATTCGGGCGCATGTGCCTCTCGCAAGGCCTGAACCACCTCGGCCCAAGGAGTGGCGACATGTGTGGCACTATAAGTCAGCAGACTGGGATGGACTGCGGGAGTTCTTCGCGTCGTACCCGTGGAGGCGGCTTTGTTTTGCCTCAGACGATCTGGATTCCTGCGCTGCAGCAGTCGCTGAGGGGATCTTGGAGGGCATGGAGTGCTATATTCCCAACCGCTGGATCCCTGTAGGAGCAAAAAAGCGACCGTGGTTCAATCGGCTCTGCAGAGAAGCTTTGATGCTGAAAGAATCTGCCTACAGAGCCTGGACCACGGCTCGTGCAAATTCAGATCCTAACATCTCTGAGGTGAAACGCAAATTAAATGCCGCCTCGAGGGCCAGCAAAAGAGCAATTGTCAGGGCAAAATTCGATTTCGTCGGCAGAATTGGTGAGCGGCTAGCAGGGTACCCTTCAGGGAGTCGTGAATTCTGGTCGCTTGCCAAAGCTGCCGAGGGAAACTTCTGTCAGTCAGGTTTACCACCTTTGCTTAAACCCGACGGTAGTCTGGCCCAGAGTGCCAGGGAGAAGGCCGACCTTTTGGGTTTTCTCTTTGCCTCTAACTCGACCATGAGCGACGGGGGTGCTGTGCCGCGGGACGTTCCGTGGTGTGGAACTTCCATGCCGGAAGTTAAATTTACGCAGCGGGACGTCCGGCGGGAGCTTCGTTCTCTGGACGTTCATAAGTCGAGTGGGCCAGACGGTATACCCGCGGTAGTACTTAAGCAGTGTGGTCCAGAGTTGTGTCCGGTACTTACACGTCTTTTCTCGCTTTCTTATTCCATGCGACAAGTCCCGGCGTCGTGGAAGATCGCGTATGTGCATCCTGTGCCCAAGAAGGGTGATAGGACCGACCCGGCCAATTACAGGCCTATAGCCGTCACCTCACTATTGTCTAAGGTGATGGAGCGTGTAATTAATACACAGCTCCTGAGGTACCTTGAGGAAAACGACCTGCTCAGTGACCGGCAGTACGGTTTCCGTCACGGTCGCTCGACGGGCGATCTTCTCGTGTGCCTCACACACCGATGGGCGACGGCTATCGAGAGTAAGGGCGAGGCTCTAGCAGTGAGCCTCGACATTTCTAAAGCCTTTGACCGGGTCTGGCACCGTGGTCTTCTTAAAAAATTGCCCTCCTACGGACTGACCGAGAGATTATGCGGATGGGTGTCCAGCTTTTTGGCCGATAGAAGCATCAGGGCTGTTGTCGACGGCAGCTGTTCTGACTGCATGGCCATAAACGCTGGAGTACCGCAAGGCTCAGTGTTGTCCCCTACCCTGTTTCTGCTGCATATCAATGACATGTTGTCTATTGACGGCATTCATTGTTATGCGGACGACAGTACAGGGGACACTTGTTACACAGGCCGTCCCGGTATCTCTCGGGACGCAGTGGAGGAAAGTCGTGAACAGCTTGTGTCTGAAATCGAGGCTACTCTTACTAGAGTGTCCGATTGGGGTAGACAAAACCTTGTCCAGTTCAATCCCTCCAAGACACATGCGTGTTTCTTCACCGCTAAGAAAGCCCCAATTACTGTAGCGCCACGATTCCAGGGCACATCTCTTTCCATCTCTAAAAGTATAGGGATCCTTGGTGTTGACATCTCCAGTGACGTTCAGTTCCGCAGTCATTTGGAGGACAAGGCCAAGCTGGCGTCCAAGAAGCTCGGTGTGCTCAACAGGGCGCGGCGGTACTTTACTGCGGCGCAAACACTGCTTCTCTATAAGTCGCAAGTGCGGCCACACATGGAGTACTGCTGTCACCTCTGGGCGGGGGCACCTGAATATCAGCTTCGCCCATTTGACTCGGTGCAGAGGCGAGCTGTGAGAGTTGTCAACGATCCTATACTGACAGGTGGTGTGGAACCTCTTCGCGACAGGAGAGACTATGCCTCCTTATGCGTGTTCTACCGCCTGTACAATGGTATGTGCTCCGAGGAATTGTTTGACATGATGCCCACGGCTACCTTCTATCATCGCACCGCTCGCCATAGACAGGGATTTCATCCTCACACCCTACGTCCGGAGCGTTTGAGCACGGTTAGATCCGGTAGGAGTTTTCTTCCGCGCACGCTTAGGTTGTGGAATGATCTTCCTGCCTCGGTTTTCCCAAACGCCTACAGTATGGGGTTCTTCAAAAGGGGTCTAAGAAGGTTTTTACAGGGTCGGCAGCGCGAGTGTGGCGCCTCTGGTGTTGCAAACGTTCATAGGCTGCGGTGACCACCGGTCCTTCTGGTGGGCCGTGTGCTTGTCTGCCACCTTAGTGGAATAAAAAAAAAAAAAAAAAAAAACATTACAAAAATGAAGAAAAAAAATCACATGAATACTTTAACCGTAAAGCCGTTTTAAAGGTCCTATAAATTTTCATTTTCACCCTTTCTATCGCTACTGAGCGGCAGTAGAAAGCGACAACGACAGCCAGACGGGTGCTCTGTGTTTGTTTTGCCACGGCGACCATGTTACCTAGAATTACCGCGGTAAAAAATGAATTCTTAATGGGCGACAAAAAATTAAAAAAAAAAAGGAAAAAATTTACCTCCCTTTTTTATTAAATATTTGTATTTGATTTCCGATGCCAAGTCATCTCATGAAATTTGGAGAGGTAATTTTGTTACACCCAGTATAGTATAAGATTAAAATACTTACAGTCGGGCAAATAAGTGAGGTAGTTCTTAACTATCTTGCCATCTTTGACCAGCGGGTATATTTTCTTGCCGTACATGACGAACAAACCCCCTTCCTCTTCAAGTGAAAGGATTCTTCCGGATTTTGGTTTCCTAAACAGAATTTTATATTAAACTAGCTGACCCGCGCAACTTCGTATGCGTCACATAAGAGAGTAAATCACCCGTTCCCGTCAGAATAATTTCGTTAACGATAGATGTTTGTTTCGTCCTATGCATATTCATGCATAGGACGTGGACTACCGGTGTACGTCGCCAGCAGAAAAAGCGAAAAAAAAAGCGAGGTCAAACGGGATAAAAAGTATCCTATGTCCGTCTCCTAGTTCTAAGCTCCTACCTCCCCACCAATTTTCAGCCAAATCGGTACGGCCGTTCTTGAGTTATAAATGTTGTATTTAACAAACCCGTCTTTGTTTTATATATTAAGATTAATAAGACCTTTTGGCAAATCTATTTGATAAATCAAGATCTCTGAGTATTGATATTCAATGTTCGAAACTCCTCTTTTTGAAGAGTGGTACATCTCATGGACATATGAAAGTCATCTTTAGTAATATTTATTTTAAAATGCGATAACTCAACTCATGTCAACTTACTCACACACTCAAAAAAGAACATGTTGTCTCATCTTGCCAAGGGAAAAAACTGCCACATACCGAGAAAAATAAACCAATGAACTGCTAAAAAAACACAATGTGACTACACCTCCAAGTTTGGTCACAAGAAACTAGGTGAACTGAAGACATAGGTATAAAAGTAAGAGACTGACATTCTTTCCGTTAAATATTTTGGTACCTTATAATATGAATATACACTTACAATAGAGCATGACTGACGACGAAATGGAAAAGTTAGCAGGGATTGTCTAAGAAAAGCATACCTCACCTGATCGCGGAATCTTCTGCTGACTATCGGATCAAGATACAGCGTTGGCATTCGAAGAGACCCTCACTCCGTTAAAAAATATAATTAGGCTCAGCGCAGATAGAACGGAGCGCAGCGGAGAGGATTTTATTAACGCACTTGAAAATAAACTTATAAATTACTAGCGGACGTCATGCGGTTTCACCCGCGTAGTTCCCGTTCCCGTGGGAATACGGGAATAATAAATATAGCCTATGTTCACCGCAAAGAGCGTAGCTTTCCAACAGTGAAAGAATTTTTCCAATCGGTCCAGTAGTTCCGGAGCCTATTCGTGACAAACAAACAAACAAAAAAACTAAAAAACAAAAAAGCAAAAAACTAATCTTTCCTCTTTATAATATTAGTATAGATAGTATAGACTACAATAAAGTGCATAAATACTTGAACCTGACAAAAAATGCTCACGCGTCCTCGAAGATACGCTGGAAAACCCGCGCGCCGTCGTGTCGGCGCCCGCGTCCTACGCATACTTTCAGTGTTGTCACTTAGTTGAAAGAGCGTTCCTCAACAGAAATAGGGCTCTCCGCTGCGCTCCGTTCTATCTGCGCTGAGCCTTAGAAGCTAAGCTCAAGCGGATTCCGGATCCCCAAAGCAAGAAAACAAGCAAGAATCAACAACGGCATTACGTGCAAATAAAGAAGAAACTTACAAATATTTTTTAGTTTGTCGGTTTTTTCTGCCGCGCGGTGGTGAGACGTAGACATCACTTTCTACGTCCGACGTCCATTCACTTGAGTTTGTACCGCCATTTCTGCACAAATACAAAACACAAATTATATAATACAGCTAGAAACCTACATACTAAATTCGCTGAGGCTACGCACACATACACACCGCTCACAGAGTTCACAGACACGAGCTCAAAGATTTTCATAGTAGTTTTCTATACTGATTTGTGCGCGAGTGTGCGTAGCAGCGTTCCTTTCCGGTGACACCACCAAGTTGTACCCCCAGTGGTAGGGTAGGTGTGAAAAAATGTACATACATGAGATTGTATTCTGTACCTTATTATTTTGTGGTTTAAATAATACCAAAGATAATATAATAGTATTACATACAGATCGGCAACTCCCTGCCTCCCACCAGAGTAAGCTTCCCCATCCCCCCACCAAAATTAATGTGTCGATTCCCGTGTCAGCACTTGAGAGAGTGTCACTGCGTTGCATAGGGTATTACTACCTAAGTGCTTTGGGCTATTGCTTTGGTTTAATTTGTGCTTAGCCGAGGGTAGATTTGAAAAAAAAGTACCTACATACATGAGATTGGGTTCTGTTCCTTATTATTTTGTTTCCATAGCTAGTCACCCTAGAATACTCACACACACATTGAAGCTTGATTTAAGCATTCACATTACGTCTATATTAGTATGGGTGAAAACGAACATTTTTGTATGGAGTTTCCACCCTGTGATAATACTTTACAATTCACATATTGAATAACACCAAGTGCCATCAACCAACAGTATAAATTATTTTTTCTACGAGTATTTGGTAATTTGCTGAATTCATAACCACAAGTCATATCTCAATAGTACTCATTCCTGCCAAGTCGTGTTACAATGACCATTTCCACATGGGTAAACCGTTCTACAATAATTTTTTTCAATTATTTTTTTAAGGCTGTGGCATCAAAGAATCAATATGATTATGCCAAAAAGCGCGCGTATTTGCGTCACGACTAAATATTTGAAATAGGTGTTATAAACAATTGCAATGTAGGTACTTACTGCGAGATATTGTTTTGTGATATTGTCCTTCTACGTCGACTTAATTGCCTTTTGCGCTTGTTCATTGCACCTGTAACCGGAAAGTAGTCATTACTTCATTAGTATCAAAAAGCATATATTTTGTAGCCATGTTTTCTCTTGACTTATAAGCCCCGCACGTTGATATTGCGCTTGGCGGCCATCTTGGTGACCACTTGGTGACGTATGTCCGTCGAGCAGTCAGTACTAAAAAAATACCGTACGCAGCTTCGCGAGGCCAGCGCGCGCTCGCGCTACGTCACGATGACGTCACTTAGCTGTCATTATGACAAGGTTCCAGCGCATTACCAACTTGCGGGGCTTATACCAATTATGAGAAGCATGCATTATTCAGAAAAAATATACAAAATAAGGTTAGACGAATTGGTACTTATTTAATATTTTGTCCCACCATCGATGCTGGAAAAGCATAATAATCACGATTGGAAGAGAAAGAGAAGAACATAATGCGGGCATCACTATGTAGTTCATGTAGATAATATTCTTATAATTAATCAAGTAGGTAGGTATCATATCAAGACAGTTTTTGAAGTCTAATAATATATGTATTTAGTTTCCTTGAAAAATTATAACCCCTACAATGCTATCTGTCAAATAATGAAAATAGGATAAGTTAGTGATATGATTGATAAATGAAAAAAGCTTCGAAACTTTTATGGATATGTCATTATTTGAAGTGGTCAAAAGAGGTGAGATAAGATGAGGCCTTTATGAAAGATCTCTACCATGCCTATCTTAATCCCACATGTAAAGTTAATAATAGTAACCAAGTTTTCCAACTCATTATCATACCACGCATATTATTATACCCAGCCGGCAATTTTTTAACATGCATTTTCATTACACATGGCCAACACGGAACTTACCACTTGAAAATCCGAATACATTTGATAATGCTCTATCTCTGTCTGCTTTAGAAGGAACAACGCCAGACCGCAGTTTCTTTTTTGGTGAGGTAGTTGATTCAGTGTCATTGTCATTAGCTTTATTTTTTTTATTTTTATCCTCAACAAATGGCTTCTTTTTCTTTGAATCTGATTCTGAATCAGTTGAATGATACTTTAATTTATTAAACTGTTCATCGAATAGACTCACATTTTGTAAACATGGGTTTTTTATTCCAGAAGATTGATCCAAAGTTGCAACTTCATCAGTATCTGATGATAACAGGCCCTTATTATCGATGATGATATCTTTGGCTGTACTTGTAGAAGGTATTCCTGCTGTACCTGATGTACTTGCAACATCTTTGGTTTGCTTGGGCTGGTCTACTTTTGGAGGTTGTTCTACTTTTTCAGGTATGCTTTCAAATTCCATGGTCACAGGTTTTTTCTTGGATTCAGCTATGTGGTTGATTTCTGCTATGACTTCAAGTGTCTTTCCACTTTCTGTTTCTGAAGTAGCTTTGTCTATTTTTCGATCCAATTTTGTTTTCTTATTTCTTTTATTACTAGCTGTGTCTTCTGAATTTGATCTTTTCCGTGAAGCTTTATTATCAACCTTCTTTCCAGGCAGGTCAACCTTTTTAATGGGCTCAATTTCATCAGAGATTCTTTTCTTTAATGCCTCAGGGTTATTAGGAAGTGAAGCATCTGTGGTGCTATTAGAAACATTCACAGCACCAGAAGGATTTATGATTTCTGAGTTTGAATCATGCACAACTATAATATCTGTATTTTCGGAGTTATTGGCTATTGTATTATCAACATCGTTAGTCAGTTGATCATTTGTTTTATTTGGAATTTCTTTACCAGACGTCTTTTCTGTAACAACTGATTCTTCAATGTTTTTCACTGGAGAGGGTGCAGTTTCACTTAATTCTTCAGAATTCTTACCATCACTTGTTGCAATTGGAGTATTTTTATTCAGTTCATCATTTTGTTTATCTGTTTCATGATTAGACTGTATTTCGTCAACTGCAACAGGTGCACTATCAGTCTTTTCTACAGTTTCATTGACACTACCAGCTGATTTCTCATTTTCAATTGGGTTGTTTTTATTGATGTTTTCAGAATCCAATGTATCTGGACGTGTGTCTACTTGGTTTTCTCGGTCTGATGCCTCTGGTTCATTTTCTGGTTCTGAATTAAAGTCATCTAATACTTCTTGCAGCATTGGTGTAAGTGGTTCCGAATAGGTTATACAGTCTCTAAGTGACTTAGTTTCATTGTCCTGGGATCCTGGGGATTCTAAAGCCTTTTGAATATCCTCTGCTGTTTCATAACAAGTATCAACAATGACTGTATCTGCAGAAGATCTATTTTGTGTAGGGATCTTTGAACATTTTACTTTCTCACCTGCCAAAATCTCCTCTTTAATTCCATTGTCATTTCGAGCAGGCGATTTGTTATTTCGATCTGAAATACATTCAATACCTGTGATTAAAATGTTGAATGTAAGTTCGTTATAATATGTAATAGGGTAAATAAGTATTGTACATTAACATACCATCTGAATCATCACTCACTGTATGGATTTCAAGTTTGTTTTTATTTTTATCACTAACATCATATCTGAAACAAAAAGGATAGGCACCTTTGTGGTATTCCATTTACAATATAAAAGTGTACCTAAGAGTAGTGTTGATAAAATATGAGCGAATTAGTAAATGCAGAATAATAGTAACTACATTCTAAGTATAAATATGTTCTGTCTTTAGAATGTGGCTTCGTAATGAAAAGGTCGGAGTTGTATTACAGTTATACTTAAATTGTCATATACAAAGTTCTATAAACATTATCTATAAGAGCCATAAAAAATATAATTTGGTATTTTGTTTCTAAATAACTCATTTACAAAATTATTACTATTATTACTCATTTATAAAATATGCTTTGACAAAGAAATCTATAAAGACAAATATTAGTACCTACTCCTCATTGGTAATCCATCACAAATGAAAATGTAGATTTTTCTATAACATCTAAATAAAAACAGGTTATAGATGGTTTATATTGTTCAAATAAAACAGAATTTTTAACAGAAATTTAGAATCGTGCCAATCGAATTAAGGGGGAGAGGGGCGGGAGGGGGTAAGGGGGGAGTTGCTGGGGGAAACTCCCCCCGTGCGGAAACACTTAGTTTTTAAGTAATGAAAATTTTCATAAACTAACCTAAAAGTATATTTTTTGTAACTAACAAGGCTAAGTAAGTTTCTTAGATAATACTCCCTAGCCTCAATTTACCTACTCCCCCACCCCCATGTACCTACTCCCCAACCATTATCAACCTAAGTGGGGCCTGGCCTGGATGCAATTTATTACCAACAGACCCCGAGTATCTGTCCCCACTCGGGGTTCGTTGGGAACTGAAGATAAGTAATTTCAAGTCCAAGGGACCCCCTTGCCAAGTACGTGGGGTCCGTTGGAAAAAATACTCTTTACAGACATGCACTCCCCACCCCGCTAGTAAAAAAAATTGTTTAGGTGGCTACAAAAAAAAATAAACACAAAGGCTAATAAAGGTGTTTACTGCGCTACATGGTGGTTGTACTATAGCACTTTATTGTTTTTTATTAATTATTGCATTATTAAATAATACAAGCGTTAATGTATATGTATACAAATAGTAAATTTATTAAAATAACTATATTTATAATGTTTAAAAATAATAATATAGCGTTTTATTACGCATTACTTCGTCCCGTTACCGGAAACTTCAAAAAGCCCTTTAAAAAAACCAGGCATCTCCGCGCGGGGGGAGGGGTATTTTTGAGAAGGGGAGACCCACCCCTAACAACCCTAAATTCAATTGGCACGATTCTAAAGCCAACCCGACAATTTTGGTAATACCTACCTGTCACATCCAACTACATGGTTTAGATGAAAAAGTTCTGTACCCACATCATATCCCCTCATCTGTGTAGGGCGTCAGCGGGCGGTAGCTCGCATCTGTGTAACCTACTGCGGGGGGGGGAGCGCGGCGTCGACTGATGTTCTAAAAATGGCGATTTCTCATAACTTTTCTATGGCAGCCATATAAAATACTTACCTCACTGGAATCGTTATGAAACAAGCTAATGATAAAATGATAGATAAGACCAGTTCTGCCTTGTAATGTATTACTAATTTCTATTAGAAAAAAGAATTTGTAATTTTTCACCAGTTTTCTCTACAAAAATTGTAAAAAAAAAAAAATAATGTACAATTCCAAATTTTTTTTTTTTTACTATTTTAAATACATCGTATTTCACAATGTTCAGCAGACACAATACAACTCGTAGTACATTTTTTTTTATTTACAAGCTTTTCAAAATACGACTCATTTCGGCGACCCGACCGCCGACCGCCAAAAAAAGGTTAAGTTCATGCCATGATTCTGAGAAAACTGTGCTTCAAGTGGCTTACATTCTTTTTTTATTCGTAAGTATGGTCCTTAAATTTTTTTTACACAGAGTTTTGTTTGACAAACGTGTTTAGTTTATTAGAAATTGAACAATGAACCGAGCACTTAAAAAGAGGCCCAAAAGGGTGGTCGTAACTTTGTTTTTTTTTTTTGAATTTTTTTTGTGTATTTTTTTTCATAAAAATTTACAATCTTCAGCTACATGACTTTTCCTAATCGATTAACATAAAAAAAAGGTGTGCTGGCATACAAATATATTTCAGAAATGAATTATTTGAAATTTGAAAGTTTTGCAAAAAATGATCGAGAATTTCGACCAAATTTTACACAAAATTATTGAAATAGATTTTACATTCAATGCTTGAAAACAATAAAAGAATACATAAAAATACATAAAATAACGATAGATTGTCATCATTACAGTATTTATTCTTTGTATTTCATCCAAATGTATGGGCTTGGCGCCGCGCCGCCGTGACGCCGACGGCGCGTAAAAATACAATGAATGTTCGTTGAAAGTACCAAAATCTTTATGAAATACACAATCTACGAATAAAAACTCTAACCTAGTCATGATTTTGTTAAGTTTTGAAAGTAAAAAACACCAAACACAAATGTAATTACACGCAACACAGTACCGGTCGTCGTCACTTAGCCGCGCGGAATGGTGCGCGATGGAGGGCACTTTTTAAACGAGAATCATGAGGTGCAGCTGTGACAGACAGACATACAATGTACTACATACTTGTCCCGTTTCTGTCTAAGAACACTCCATAAAAATTTGAACAGGATAGAGATAGTACTTTTTGCGCTACAAGACCGCAAACTGACTGACGGCAAGGTATCGCTAGGAGATACTTACACAGATGCGAGACATAGCAAGGAATAGAGAATCATGAGGTGCAGCTGTGACAGACAGACATACAATGTACTACATACTTGTCCCGTTTCTGTCTAAGAACACTCCATAAAAATTTGAACAGGATAGAGATAGTACTTTTTGCGCTACAAGACCGCAAACTGTCTGACGGCAAGGTATCTCTAGGAGATACTTACACAGATGCGAGACATAGCAAGGAATAGAGAATCATGAGGTGCAGCTGTGACAGACAGACATACAATGTACTACATACTTGTCCCGTTTCTGTCTAAGAACACTCCATAAAAATTTGAGCAGGATCGGGATAGTACTTTTTGCGCTACAAGACCGCAAACTAACCGGAAACAAAAGTATCGCTAGGCGATACTTACACAGATGCGAGACATTGCAAAAAATATCAAATGCGATATGTCAACAGTGGAAAGGATATGAGGAACTTATTATCGATATAAAAAGCCCATTGCGTCTACCTAATTTTAGCAAAATCTTTTCAGCCGTTCCAGCGTCAAAGAGATACAAACATTCCAACTCGCAAACTGTGACTTTTATAATATTAATAAGTATACATACCCAGCTCGAAAGCTATTAATTTGCTCCATGGTAAGCTGGTAATATGGATTGTGGATATCAGGAAGTATACGCTTCAAGAAAGTCTCCTTTAAACTCTGCCAAGTTCTTCCTGTTTGCTATAATAAATATAGTTGTTAAATATAATCATAAAACTATTAGCAATCAATAAATATAAAACCACACATTATATGAACTTGGTTATTACCTTGGAATTAGCATAATCCATCCACATCTTTCTACCTTTAATTTCACCATAAAGCGTCTTTTCTATTAGATAATCCACTATAGTTTTCATCTCTTTGATAGTATACGATTTACTGAAATATATAAAACACAACTTATTGAAGGAGTATTTTAGTACCTACTGTAAACGCATGTGAGAGTGCTTAAAGGATAGCTTGCACTCAATGATAGATTATGAAACATTATTATCTTTACTTACCCTGCCATCGTATTGGTGTAATGCACAGGCAGAACTTATTTTAATCTGGCTTTACCGCTTGTTACGTAGTAGATTTTTAACACTGTGTAGGTATGTATATTTTGAAGGTGTCAGCTCATTATCAGTGTTGATGAAGACTTTTATTAAAATGTTCTGCAATCTGATATGATATTCAAATAGTAACTCAACACCGACCGACGGAGGAAATAGTATATTGTATCATCTATAGAGGAAATGCAAATGTTTCAAGTTAACCTATTCTCCGGTAAATTTCTGCAGTTGCACAGAAAGAAACAGCATCAAACAAAGCAAGACAAGTGCCAAACTGCCAAATCGAAACGAAACTAGTGATGATCAACTCGAGTAAACTCGAGTTGGGCGTAACTCGAACCCACTCGAATTGAATTCTCTCTGACTCGAGTTTGTAAACCGAAAAAATGGAGCGAAGTTTGCCGATCATTTGAGTGAGACTATGTTCAATATTTATCATTATTATTTATTTATTTATCATTTCATTCATTCAGTCATAACAAAGTTTAACAAACAAGTGTCACATACATTTGACTGCCTCTGTGGCGCAGTCGGTAGTGACACCGCCTGCGGCGCTGGAGGTCGTGGGTTCGATTCCCACCGGAGACAAATATTTGTGTGACCCATAAATGTTTGTCTCAAGAGTCTGGGTGTTTCTATGTATAATATGTATGTATTTAAAAGTATATAAGTATTAATATCCGTGGTCTGATACCCATAACACAAGCAGGTTATTCCTAGCTTACTTTGGGATCAGATAGCGTTGTGTGAGATGTCCGTGAATATTTATTTATTTATTTATTTATGTAGATTTGAGGTTAACTTAAACTGCAGGTTATTGTTGTAGATTTTCGTGTTTTATGTTCTGTTTTTGAAAAATGCCGGGGTCTTAAAAGAAAATCTTTAGTTTGGGAACGAAAGTAAATGTACCTATGTACATACCTGCATCAAAATGTAAAATAATGTCTGGTTTTATTTTAAAAAGACTGCTATATAATTTTTTAGTTTTAGTAATAATAAATATAAATATTTTTTTCAATTAAAATTCAATCCAAAACACATAAATAAATGATTCTATTTCCAACAATAATTTTCTTTCTAACTTTAGTTAGTATAACTCTCCCAACACATTATGCTTAAATAAATAATGAAAAAATAAAGAATGAATTGAAATAGATAAAAATATCAATTTATTGAATGCAAAACAAAGAGTATAGTAATATATATAGGAGAAGAGTGGCTACTCTATGCTTAAATATGCATGTATGGAAAGTGCTGCCGCCGCGTGATTGTTGGATGAACTAAGCACGATAACAGTAGCTGTATACATAGGTAGGTACATTTATGTATACAAACATGTACTCCTAAACATAGGTTAATAATTGAACGGCTGTCATACTACCAACTGCATAAATAACTTTGTAATCCCTTAAAAATTTATAGGATTACAAAGGTATATTTGCAGTTGGTAGTATAACAATCGTTCAATTATCAACCTGTTTTAAGAGTTCATAGCTTTGAGGGATAGTGTTTGTGTAGTATATTCATATCTATAAACCACAAGCTTACTTTATATTAAGTTTATGCTATAGATATAGACAGATATGTTACAGATTTCTCAATGTACCTATGTACTACATGAATTCATGAATAATTATATACATAATAATCACGCCTTTATGAATTAACACACACTTTTTTATACCTTAGGTGGCAGTCACACACATGGTCCACCCAATGGAAAGTGGCTATCTTGGCCTATGGATGTATGCAACACCAGAGGTGTTTCCTGCCGACTCTGAATAAACCTAGTGCCCTTGTAGAACCCCATATTGTAGTCGCTTGGGAAAACCACATTAGTAAGTTCACCAATCATTGTGTTTGGTCCCATGTACTATTAGGATGAGCCTATTACCGTATTCCGGGGAATATTGTTGACTTTATATAAGAATTTATACTTTATAAGAAATTTGACATAAAATATATACTTAAGTTAAACTTAATACTAGGTACATTGAGAAATTTGTAATTAAGTAGGTCAATTAGGAATACATGGTAATAAATAAAATATTTAAGTTATTATATCTATTTTTTATTGATAGGGGTGCATATATGTTTGTGTTGCTTTTTACATTATTTTATGCTCGGTTTAATACTTAACATCTTCCTGATATCTTGTCCATGGGATCAAAATGGCAATCACATATTCTTTTATTCTTGTATATTTTCATTGGATCAATTTCATTCAGGTAATCTTCTACTACTGATTTCCAAGATGATAATTAATCAGGGTGTTTATCAGGATGCGGGAACCGATGTATGAGTGTCTGAAAGAAAAAGAATCACGTTATTTTTATTTTTCATATTTGGCTGCAGCACACACATTTATATTATACTTGATAGATATTGTACAAGCCATTTGTCGTGCCTTGGAGAGCATGTTATTTAGTTGGTACTAGTATAGCTATAACAACATCTATGGCAGTAGTTACTTGTGTGTTGTTAGGTACTTGTAGCCCTAAAAAGTTCAACAACTAGTCTAGCTGCAATGCTTCACTATCAATTTTGGGTTGTGGTGGTCAGAGCTTCACAGAAAATATTGAAGTTTAGCCAAATCCACAGTTAGACTGGTAAAGCGTACCACAGGGCCGAGGTGAAAGATTATGAGGCGACTGGGATCAACGCTAAGAGGAAGAAGGTATTGAACAACAATAATGTTTATGGAACTATGATGAAACACGATGATGGTATAGGTACCAGGTTACACAGGCCGTGACCACAGCCGGTGAAAACTGGTTGAATGTTGGTTGTATGTTTGTACCTATACCATGATCGCGTTAATTCCCGTAAACATTATTGTGTACATATCATGGAACGAGAGAGTTAATTAAAAAGTTAGATATTGCACAAGCCTGAATGCGTACACTAATTTTGTAAACATATTTCTAATACTGTGGCTGAGTAAACAAAGTTTCAAAAGTTTATCGCGTAAATAG
This sequence comes from Miltochrista miniata, assembly GCA_933228765.1. Lineage (NCBI taxonomy): Eukaryota > Metazoa > Arthropoda > Insecta > Lepidoptera > Erebidae > Miltochrista > Miltochrista miniata. The sequence goes on from OW121765.1 coordinate 12,076,008, forward strand.
GTACCTAGGTAACAAAGTAAATCGATTACAACTGCGAATAATCTAATTGGTACATATTATTTTGTGTGTTAAATATAAACAGAAACCACTTACCCAGAGGGTCGCAGCTAAAAACAACATCTTTTCGGTACCTATCAGACTCATGGTGTTTATTATACCAAAAGAAAATTAACATTTAAAGAACAAATAAGTGAAAAGACAACTTAAAGAAAACGAAACTTGACAATAATCACAAACGGAAACAAAGTAACAATAGAATCAAAACAATTATAAAATAACAAGAGATAACCTCGAAAAGCTCATCTCATCAACATCCGACCGAACGTCAGTGAAGTGAGCCACAGTACGTACATAGAGTTGACACTTGACACATACATGAAGTTAGTAGAAAATGGCGCCGTTTTTTTGCCGCCAACATTCACCAGAGGTCACTGTCGTCTATGAAAATTTTCAATGTTCTAAGTGTGCCCCCCCTGATGCAAAATGGATAAAATGCAAAGCTGAGGGAATAAACTGGTAAAAATTAAAAAAAAACATTCACTTGTCCATCCAGTTAACTCGAGTTACGGAACTCGAGTTCAACCCGAGATATGTGAATTTAAACTCGGGTTAAATCGAGTTTTGTTTTTTCCGAGTTGGCACATCACTAAACGAAACTTCAAACTTCAAAAAACCACAGAGCAGAAACACTATTTTTTAAGGGCACCCGACACGGTCAATTGGGCATGACAAGTCTACGTGCTTGAGTCAAGTTATTGACCGTTTACCACGTAGACTTGACGCTATCATCAATAAATCTAATTAATCTAAAAGAGCGTATTAAAAAAAAAACGGCACTTGATGCACTTTCGATTGATGTGAACTGACGGGACTTGACAAGTTTTTATTTTTATTTTTGAAGTGAAACTTCTTTATCGGCGTTGGAAAAAAATTTGCGTCACGTCACGTCACGTCACGTCACGATTTTTGGTTACGCGCCATCTTTGTTCTGTTCCCCACCACGGTGGATTCGAATTAAGAGTACTTTATCCAGGGATAGCATGTCATTTAAGGGTTTTTGGACTTTTGGACTTTTAGACTTTGGGACTTTGGGACTTTGGGACTTTGGGGCTTTGGGACTTTGGGACTTTGGGACTTTGGTACTTTGGGACTTTGGTACTTTGGGACTTTGGGACTTTGGGACTTTGGGACTTTGGGACTTTGGGACTTTGGGACTTTGGGACTTTGGGACTTTGGGACTTTGGGACTTTGGGACTTTGGGACTTTGGGACTTTGGGACTTTGGGACTTTGGGACTTTGGGACTTTGGGACTTTGGGACTTTGGGACTTTGGGACTTTGGGACTTTGGGACTTTGGGACTTTGGGACTTTGGGACTTTGGAACTTTGGGACTTTGGGACTTTGGGACTTTGGGACTTTGGGACTTTGGGACTTTGGGACTTTGGGACTTTGGGACTTTGGGACTTTGGGACTTTGGGACTTTGGGACTTTGGGACTTTGGTACTTTGGGACTTTGCGCCTTTGCGACTTTGCGACTTTGCGACTTTGCGACTTTGCGAATTTGCGACTTTGCGACTTTGCGACTTTGGGACTTTGGGACTTTGGGACTTTGGGACTTTGGGACTTTGGGACTTTGGGACTTTGGGACTGTGGGACTTTGGGACTTTGGGACTTTGGGACTTTGGGACTTTGGGACTTTGGGACTTTGGGACTTTGGGACCTTGAGACCTTGGGACTTTGGGACTTTGGGAATTTTGGACTTTTGGCCTTTTGGACTTTTGGACTTTGGACTTTGGACTTTTGGACTTTTGGACTTTTGGACTTTTGGACTTTTGGACTTTTGAACTTTTGGACTTTTGGACTTTTGGACTTTTGGACTTTTGGACTTTTGGACTTTTGGACTTTTGGACTTTTGGACTTTTGGACTTTTGGACTTTTGTACTTTTTGACTTAATTTAAGGTGAGGTGAAAATTAAGTTTATGAAGAAGTTTCACTTCTTACGTGTGTACACTAAGTACACGCAATTTTTTTTTTTTTTTTTTTAACGCGGGGACTGCAGATTAGGCTCTTCGCCGCCTTGTTTCGGGGGAGCAAGGCGGCTTTGTGTGGGACTCGCGGTCAACATGGTACCGTCCTACCCACTAAACCCCGCGGTGTTCCGCCTCGCCTTAACCGGGTCGCAGGATAGGCCGGTGGATAAATCACTGCGGCCCGGCAAAGGGTCGCCCCGTAACATCATCGGGACTCTCCACAGGGGGGCTTGATGGACTGCCCCCCCCCCCCTCCTTAAATCCTAATGGAGTTGGAAGTGCTGATTCCGTCGGTCTGCTCTCGGATGCCCCTCTGTAAGCAGAGGGGGTAGAGAGCGGCCAAGCGCGGGGCGGGCGCTTAAAGCACCCCCGTAATGACAAGTTTTTATTTATTTTGCAATCGGAAAACTTCAAAACGTCAAATTCAAAAAAGTTGCGGAATCGATCAGCGTCCAGGAATGTATTCAATATTATTTAGATAATAGTTTACCTATATGTATTAGACGACCTGTTTGGTTCGGAGGCAAAAATACTGTCTTTTAATCAAGAGGACGCGGCTTCGATCCAATATGGCCGCTGCGCCGTAATCACAAAATATCATGACGGGTATCGTTTAAGGGGATTTTTGGTATGCTGAGTACGAATCAGTTGATAATTCTGCAATCCCATATGGCCGCCGCGCCGTCATCACAAAATTTCCTGATGGGTATCGTTTAAGGGGTTTTTTGGTATGCTGAGTACGAATAACATGATAATTTTCCAATCCAATATGGCCACTGCGATGTATTCACATAATATCATGATGGGTATCGTTTAAGGGATTTTTTGGTATGCTGAGTACGAATCACATGATAATTTTGCAATCCAATATGGCCGCCGCGCCATTATCACAAAATTCCATGACGGGTATCGTTTAAGGGGTTTTTGGTAAGCAGAGTACGAATTTCGGGTTAATTTTGCAATCCAAGATGGCCGCCCCAACACCGTTGTAAATTTTCATGTTGGATATCGTTTATGGGGTTTTTTGGTATGCTGAGTACGAATTTCAGGTTAATATTGCAATCCAATATGGTCGCCGCACCACCGTTGTAAAATTTCATGTTGGTTATCGTATAACGAGATTTTTGGCATGCTGAGTACGAATTTCAGGTTAATTTTGCAATCCAAAATGGCTGCCGCGCCACCGTTGTAAAATTTCATGTTGGATACCGTATAAGGGGTTTTTTGGTATGCTGAGTACGAATTTTGGGTTAATTTTGCAATCCAAAAAGGCCGCCCCACCACCGTTGTAGATTTTCATGTTGGATATCGTTTATGGGGTTTTTTGGTATGCTGAGTACGAATTTCAGGTTAATATTGCAATCCAAAATGGCCGCCGTGCCACTGCTGTCAAATTTCATATTGGATATCATATAAGGGTTTTTTGGTATGCTAAGTACGAATTTCGGGTTAATTTTGCAATCCAAAATGGCTGCCGCGCCACCATTGTAAAATTTCATGTTGGATACCGTATAAGGGGTTTTTTGGTATGCTGAGTACGAATTTCAGGTTAATTTTGCAATCCAATATGGCCACCGCGCCGTAATCACAAAATTTCATGATGGGTATCGTTTATGAGCTTTTTTAGGCTGAGTACTATTTTAATGTAGTAATAATAATAATAACACTACCATAGTCAGCAGATATTTTTTCAACTAAAATATTTTTATTAAATTTTATTCATAAAACAGCGAATATTTACTATAAATATTTCAGAAAATCAAGAATAGAAGTAATAAAACCTTTAATTTCAATATTCAATGGAAATACTATGGAAATATTGGAAAAATACTACAATATTATAATGACATGACAGATGCAAATGTCAATTGAAAAATAACACGAATATGGATACAAATTAAATGGAAAAATCATGTTGACTAGGGTCAAAAGCAGACAAAATGCACTCACACCATCCCCGGACTCGTCAGGCGGCTCCACTTCGCACCCTAAGGATACTGCTTTACCTGCCTGCGAAATGTCGAGCTCCACCAGTAGCAGTGACGAGTATTTCTCCCCACCGACGTCGCCACTACCTGTACGTCGGCAGGGGAGAGGCCGGCCGCCAGCTAGCTTGGGACCCCGAGGCCCACCGGCCTCGAATAGGGCCCCCGCTGCCGGTGGTAATGTGCACCGCATGAAGTGGACTAAAGAAATTAATGAAAACGTCATGCGGGCAGCTCTGAAGCCGCAAAGGTGCTAACCTCACTGCGTACCGTGGCCGTTTACTTTCTGTATTTCAGGAACTTGAACCAGCTGTCAACGTGTCAGCACAGCGATTATCGGATCAGGTGCGGGCTATCCAGCGTTATAATAAGCTTGATAGTCCGACACTTGAGAGGCTACTACTTCATCGCAAGTTGTGTGTACCTCGTCACAAATTCGTACACCACCAGTTAGTACACCTGTAGTTGCTGAGGAAGTTGTTGATGATGAGACTATATCCGTAAGTACCCAATATGAGAATCGATTAAGGAGTGCTTTGGAAGATGCGATTGTGGAATATCGGTTTGCAAGTGCAGATTGTAGACCACGTCTTCCTCGTATGCCCATGCATAAAAGAAATCGGGCTCTGGTGTGTGCCCTGGATTCACTATTGCACCAATATCTGGACAATAGTGAAGATCTTAGTGATACGCACTCAATCCTGTACTGTGCGGCGGTTGCAGCTTGTCGAGTAGCTAAGGTTAAATTTTACACAAATGAAACTGCTACTCGACCTAGGTCTGCAAAACCTACTTGGCAGTGTAGGATTGAGAGGCATATTTCCGAGGCCAGGGCACTCATCGGGAAACTTATATGTTTCAGTTCGGGTAATACCCGTCCGAAGGTGATGCGCTTTGTGAAACAAGCGTTCTTTGGGACTAACATAAGTCCTCAAAGATACGCATCATGTGTCACAGAGCGCATCGATCTTCTGAAACAAAAGGTTTATGCATGGGCAAATCGCGTTAGACGCTACAAAGTGCGAGTAGATCGATTTAACCAGAATCGTATGTTCCAAAAAAACGAGAAGTGGGTTTACAGGAACTGGGAAACCCCATATCTTACAGAGGTTAATGACGTAACTCACCCAGATGATGATACTAGTAATGCATTTTGGAGGAACCTCTGGTCAAGACCTGTTGATCATACTGAGGGTGATTGGATGAGAGATGTTGAACGGTCATGTGAGAATATAACGGATATGGAACCAATTTATATAGATGCAGAAGATGTTGCTTGTGCAGTTCGTTCGCTCCCGAATTGAAAATCAGTGGGACCGGACGGACTGCATAATTTCTGGTTAAAATGGTTCGGCAGCTCACATGGCCGTTTAGCATCACAATTTCAATCATTCCTAGATATGGGTTCACTACCCGATTTTATGACTACTGGTTTAACTCACTTACTCTACAAATCTGGTAGTGCTGCGGATCCCAAAAATTATAAACCATTACATGTTTACCAACTGTCTATAGTCCAATCCTGCCCGATCTGGCAATAATGTAAACATGTCATGTTTTGACAAGCGTTCTCTAAGACAGATGAGTAGAAAAATATAGTATGACAAAACATTATTTTTTTAATATCCTGAATAAGGTATTTTAAATGAAAATAAACTATCATATAGAAGTTATTTGGTGTCAAAATGATTGTAAAAACACTGTATGACTCTTGGATACTGGAATACTCAATTGCAAGTAACTATGGATTTATAGGATCAAATGTGTTTGTTTGCATTTTTGCGCAAAGCTATTGAAATACAGTATATAAACTTTTAACATCCATTTTGAGAGTCAAAATTACTAAACACATAGAAAAACATTCAATAATATCAATCTCTCAAAATGGATGCAAAAGTGGGGCCCGTGGCACTAAGCAACTCCTTTTAATCGATATGACCATCAGCCAACAGGTGCGTCGTAATCGCAAAAATCTGGCAACATGTTGGATAGATTATAAGAAGGCCTTTGATACAGTGCCACATACATGGCTTCTGAAGGTACTTGAGCTGTATAAAACTGATACAACTCTGTGTACTTTCTTGAGGGCATGTATGGGGCAGTGGAAAACAGTCCTTTGCTATCCAGGGTGTCGTCGGTTTTGCAATAATGGTGCACCAATTAGTATCAAGCGGGGAATATTTCAAGGGGACAGTCTGAGTCCGTTGTGGTTTTGTCTAGCTCTAAATCCTCTCAGTACTATGCTAGAGAGTTCTGGGTTAGGCTATCGGTTGCGCAAAGATGGTGGGGTTATATCGCACCTCCTTTACATGGATGACCTCAAATTATTTGCCCACACTAAATTGCAACTGATGGATTTACTGGGAGTAACAGAAACTTTCAGTAGAGCCATCAGGATGGAATTTGGGGTGGACAAGTGTGCAGTCATGCATGTTAAAAGAGGTGTGATGGTGGAATCTAATGGGGTAGAACTTTCAGATTCCACTAAGCTAAACTGTCTTTCTGCAACCGAAACTTACAAATATCTGGGTATATCACAAGCATTAGGAATTTCTGATACTGGCATGAAAGAGTCATTACAGGAGCGTTTCTTTGGCCGCCTGAAAAAAGTAATAAAAAGACTTTAAGGGCGAGGCCGCACTTGCGGTTATTGTGGCGGTTTCTAACCTCAAAATGTCAAGACATTGACTTGATTTGATTGATTTTGACAGTTTGATGACATTTTGAGGTTAGAAACCGCCGCGGAAAAACGCAAATGCGGCTTCGCACTTATCAGGCGGTAACAAGCTGCACGCCTTTAATGGGTGGGTCATGCCAGTCCTAATGTACTCTTTTGGTATACTCAGATGGACTCAGACTGAACTCAATAAAATTGATAGAAGAGTAAGAACACTGTTGACTGCATTCCGGATGCATCATCCCCGATCATCTGTAATGAGGTACAACCTCATTACAGATGATCGGGGAAATGTGGGGGTCGAGGCTTTTTAAATGCTAAGACCCTCCATAACCGCGAGGTATACAATCTTAGGGAATTCTTTCTGAAAACAGACACCAATATGCACCGTAATGTGGTCGCAGTGGACACGGGACTCACCCCGCTTGCTATGGGCAGAGAGAACTGGCGCAAACTGTAGTACTTAGTACTGAAGATCGCAAAGAGGTATGGAAAAGCAAGCAGCTACATGTACGTTTTTATCGGGCCTTAAATGGACCTGACATTGATTTAAAAGCGTCCGTATCTTGGCTACAGTTCGTTAATCTTTTCGGAGAAACCGAAGGTTTTGTCTTTGCCATAATGGACGAAGTTGTTATGACGAAGAACTACCGGAAACATATTCTGAAGGATATGGTACAATTGACATCTGTCGGGCATGTCATTGTCCCGGAGAATCACTAAGGGCGAGGCTTCACTTGCGGTTATCGCGGCGGTTTCTAACCTCAAAATGTCAAAACATTGACTTGATTTCATTGATTTTGACAGTTTGATGAGATTTTGAGGTTAGAAACCGCCGCGGAAAAACGCAAATGCGGCCTCGCACTTAGTTGGAAGCCGTGTGGCTGTATACAACTTTACGCGGGCTTTTAGGTGAGCTAAGTGCTCCCAACCTGAGGGGTAGTTGTGCAACGTGCCTAAGGGCACCCCTTAGGGGGTACGAACCTCGGCTTAGGGCGTTGCTGAGTTGTGTGCAAGGGCGGCGTTACGCGGGTTCACACGGTGTCTTCTGCCCCTCCGACGCCGACGGGGGCAGAATCTAGGTCCGCGGTGTGGTGTGTGGCGACCGCGTAAAGTTGTATACAGCCACACGGCTTCCAACTAAGTGCGACGCAGCATTTGCGTTTTTCCGCGGCGGTTTCTAACCTCAAAATGTCATCAAACTGTCAAAATCAATGAAATCAAGTCAATGTTTTGATATTTTGAGGTTAGAAACCGCCGCGATAACCGCAAGTGCGGCCTCGCCCTTAGACATATAGTTTCTGGTTGTTCTCGTCTTGCCAATGGAGAATATTTGCGCAGACATAACCAAGTGGCCAAGATTATACATCAGCAGCTGATATAGTATTGATAGATCGATTGGAACGCCTCGCAATAATTATCGATATCAGCATTCCTCATGATGACAACCTCTTTAAAGCAGAAAAGGAAAAAGAAATGAAATATTTGGATTTGGCTCATGAAGTTGTTGACATGTGGCATGTTGATTCGGCAATTATTGTTCCAATTATCGTTTCGGTCCACGGTTTGATGGCAAAGAGCCTCGATAACCATCTGAAGAGGCTCTCGTTAGACGGCTGGTTCAAGGGCCTGATACAGAAGGCAGTACTTCTTGACACGGCACGCATTTTGAGGAGGTTCCTGTCTCTGAAGCCCTAACCACCGGTAGCTTGGTCCCTGCACCCGATGCCGGTGGGACACTATTTTTTTATATTTTTAAATAGATTTTTATTTTTGTAAGCATTATTTATTTAAAAATGTAAGACAATATGTTAAGAATAAAAAATAAATGGAATAATAATAATAAATCTTTATTTTCAAGCAATATTAGAGACAGTTACAGATATTTTTAACTTACTCTACGGCCTCGGTTCCCAAACTGGGTTCCGCGGAACCTAGGGGTTCCGTGGAATAGGCATCAGGGTTCCGCCAAAATTATGTTGAAACACGCTAAATATGTGATGAGAAAACTCCATTAATATAATTAAATCTTAAACTACTATTATAGTAGGGATAATCACCATCTATTTTCGTAGAGATATATAAACTATGCATAATTCTTCTAAGAAAACGCGTTAGAGTTATGAATAAAAGGAAATCTATTACAACTGAACATTTGGGAGATCTAAAATCTATGTCAGATTACTATCCTGAAAATAACAACGTGTTTAAGGGGTACACAATCCATGTTAGTATTATAAAAAGAACAGCCAGAGGCGCTGATTTTGGGCAGTGTTATTTTCACGCTGTGATTTTCGCAGTGTTGGCCCTCGGCCTCGGCCGTGATCTCCCAGTGTATTCGTCACAAATACTTACCGCAGCACCCTAACGCCGGTATTTATCTGTGACAACCGACAGTAGAAATTTTCATAGTCTCTGTAGTCACTCGTTCACAGCTGGTTTTATCCCCCCGATTGTTGCGAACCTTCGTTGTTAATGTCGGACCTTCCAAGTCTTCATGAGTTCTTGGCGGACCTAGAATCCGAGCCTCGATTACATGAGGCGCAGGCCATTGCCCCGCTCCAGCTCCTCCTTGCACCATAAAGAAACAACAGCGCAAGGGCCCGCGTTTTAAGTCCCATGAAGAGATTGCGACATGTCGCCTCAACGGCGATCGTGCCGGGCCCTCATGTCACTCTGACGGTCAACAGCTTCTTCGGGGTCTCTAGTCACGTTATGGGCTCTCAGGGTCTTCGCCGATATAGGTGCCTACTGCATTGTCAAAGCTGATCTTTCAGAGAGGGGTATAAATTACCCGAGTTCGCTAAAGCCGGGTCGGCGATATCTCAGGCTCAAGTAGTGAGTCGCCACCCCAGACGCGGGATAGTACCCGAACCATCTAGGTTAGGCCGCGGTGACACCCTGGGACATCCTTCAGACAGAGGGCTTACCCGGGACTTCTGGCCATAGACTGTTGTGTGTTTTTAGTCGGTAGGAGTCCGGCATAGCATCCCTGTAGCAGTTCCACACATAAAAAAAAAGAAAAGAAGTGAGTCGAATAATGTGGCTGGGTCAAGACCCAGCCACCTTATTCTTCCACCTCAAGAGGTCGCCCTTCATAAATCCAAAGCTCTGTGCTTTCCCGGGCCTCGGAAGGGGCCACCTGCCGGATCCAGCATACAGGTAGGGAGCGTCAGCATAGCCTTCGATCAAGTATCTGGGGCTCGTACTTGATGGTCGATGGATCGCCACCACCACTTTGAACCACTGCTGTGCCAGTGCGAGGAACACAGCGGGTACACAGCGCTCCACACATTGGTGGGCGCATCAGCGCCAGGTCCTTGTGGCAGGTCTGGACGTGTATCACACTTTCCTACCCGAGTTCTCCTAAGTCTAACGGCCTCGGGGGGGGGGGGGGATGTCGCTCGGTGGGGTTCCATAAAATAAAAGGTATTTGGCTAGTGTTCCGTTGTCTTTAAAGTTTAGGAAGCCCTGCTCTACGGCTCATAGATACATACCTTAGGCAGCGCGATTGTGGCGCCTCTGGTGTTGCGAACCGCCATAGGCTGCCTTGACCACCGGTACATCTGGGGGGGCTGTATGCTTGTCTGCCACTCTAGTGGTATAAAAAAAAACCTTAATACTAAAAATACATATACATGTAACTTAACCTAATTGACACGCACTGACGTCGACGTGTCGCGGGGCGGGGTGTCCCGTGTCAGCAGACGTCCTCTGAAGCACCGATACTTCACCTCTCTCGGCCAGAAGTCAGCAGCCATGAAGGTGGTGATGCGGTCTGTAGTAGGAAGGTTTAATGTAATAGACCTTAATTTTACAATAAGGACCTTTTGTCATAGTATTTTCGCATTGCTAGTTTAGAAAGCCTAAACTTAATAAGCAAATTATTAAAATTTACTAGTTAGGCGAAAATGGTACTCAGCATTTCAAAAAATCCCTTTAACGATACTCATCATGAAATGTTGTGATTACGGTGCGGCGGCCATATTGGATTGCAAAATTAACCTGAAATTCGTACTCAGCATTCCAAAAAACCTATTATACGATATCCAACATGAAATTTTACAACAGTGGCAAGGCGGCCATTTTATATTGCAAAATTAACCCAAAATTCGTACTCAGCATACCAAAAAACCCCTTATACGATATCCAACATGAAATTTTACAACAGTGGCAAGGCGGCCATTTTGGATTGCAAAATAACCCAAAATTCGTACTCAGCATACCAAAAAACCCCTTATACGATATCCAACATGAAATTTTACAACAGTGGCAAGGCGGCCATTTTGTATTGCAAAATTAACCCAAAATTCGTACTCAGCATACCAAAAAACCCCTTATACGATATCCAACATGAAATTTTACAACAGTGGCAAGGCGGCCATTTTGGATTGCAAAATAACCCAAAATTCGTACTCAGCATACCAAAAAACCCCTTATACGATATCCAACATGAAATTTTACAACAGTGGCACGGTGGCCATTTTGGATTGCAAAATTAACCTGAAATTCGTACTCAGCATACCAAAAAACCCCTTATACGATATCCAACATGAAATTTTACAACAGTGGCAAGGCGGCCATTTTGGATTGCAAAATAACCCAAAATTCGTACTCAGCATACCAAAAAACCTCTTATACGATATCCAATATGAATTTTTACAACAGTGGCACGGCGGCCATTTTGGATTGCAAAATTAACCTGAAATTCGTACTCAGCATACCAAAAAACCCCTTACACGATATCCAACATGAATTTTCACAACAGTGGCACGGCGGCCATTTTGGATTGCAAAATTAACCCAAAATTCGTACTCAGCATACCAAAACACCCCTTATACGGTATCCAATATGAAATTTTACAACGGTGGTGTGGCGGCCATCTTGGATTGCAAAATTAAGAGCGTTAATTCGGTTTTCAAATTTCTTTACGATCGTAAGAAATCAGCGCGGCGCGGCGCATATAGCCGTATAGTGCCAATTGTTGCTACCAACAAGTTTGATACTTTTGTTTTCCTTGATGTATTACTGGTGTCATATTCTTAGTCTAAGCGTTCAATCTTTTAATTTAATTTTTATGTTAGTAATATTAGTTAATAATTATTGATTATTTTTATACAAAACGGGATTTCGCGTGGCACTATTTTATTATTAATTAAAGGTTTCGGTACCTTCACTTTCCTCGACGTTTCGACAGGGTTACACCTATCCTGGTCCCGAGGTCGCCTCGGAAAGTGAAGGTACCGAAACCTTTAATTAATAATAAAATAGTGCCACGCGAAATCCCGTTTTGTATAAAAATATGTGTTCAACGCGTGTTAGTTTAAAACAAATATTGATTATTTTATTGCAAATTTATTGATATTTAGTAGTGTGTGTGTGTGTCGAGACCCTAGGTTCATGGGCATAAAGTTTTTTTAAATTTTGAAGAAACGCCTTGTGGAGTCAACTAGTGACCTAAGGGCTGGCAGTTATTTCTCCCAACGAATAAGCATCGCCGTTCAAAAGGGGAATGCTGCCAGTTTTTTGGGCACAATGCCACCGGGGCCCTATTTAGATTTAGTTTAGTTTTATTCATATTGTAAATAGTTATTATGCTTTTTTGTAACATTTGTCTCAATAAATAAAGGAAATATTTCGACTCTAGTAGTGATAGATACTGACATCAATAAAATTATTAAAGTTGACATTTATTTACCTAACTAATATCAATATTGAAACTACAAATACACACATACATTAAAACGGTTTCATAAGTTTATTTTTAAAGTATCTAAATATACGAAAATTGTAGAAAGTAATGGACAATATTCTATTATACACTATAAATATTTAAATTTGACAATACACATGGTTAAAAACAAATAATATTTACGTAGCAATGCGCAGGCGCTTGGCATGGTCCCATGTTTTGCTGCCTACTACAGATTCAGTGCTGGCAGGAACATTAAAATATTTTTAATAAATAATTCATAAATATTGTTGGATATTCTTACACAACATCATCTAGCCCAAACTAAGCTATAAGCTTGAGCTATGGGATCTAACTCTAATCTTAATACTGATAGTAGGTGTTTTTTATTTACAATAACCAAATATTTATGAAGAGGCATGTGCATAACAATTTACACCGCCAAGAAAAATGCTAATTAATTAGCCCTTCCGTATCGGCATTGATCGATTATTAGATACCTACTAAGATGAATTTTGGGAGGGACCGAACTGAGTTTCTTGGAGTGTTCTTCTCAGTCTGTAGCATTTCCGAACCCCCAGTAGAGTCACAAAAATGTTGACAAACCTATTTTTTTTTTAAATTTCAAAGGGAATAAATTTAATTTCATTTTATTTTATCGACTCTTTCTGGGGTTAATAATTTTGGGCAACAGACATTTGTCGTAAAAATTTAACAATTTAGGTTCCATCCTTGTAGTCCAGTACTCGTCGTCTTTCGAAATATTTACTGTGCTTATGGGCAAATTAGTGTTCAGTCAAGCCAACATTTATCGATTTGCGGTGTACGCAAATCGATAAATGTTGGCTTGACTGAAAGTAATTTTAATACAATTCATTAAAAATATTTATTGTATACACAAGATCACTAGAAGATAAAATAAACGCAGCTTCTCACTTGAATTGAAGTCGGCCTTGGATTTTAAAATACCAGTCATGCTTTGTATTAACAGATCCGTATTTTCTCCATAATTTAATTTTACCATCTGCTTTGGCTTGTTCCACATCCATGTATATAGGGACAGTTGTAGGTTAAATTGATTGATTGATTGGTTATTAGGTCGTCTACAATAAGGTTTTTTAGCAGTGGTGAGACCCCGTCCCCTTCTGGACAACCTTTGGCCATGGCTGCGCACTGGTTTCTGCTTGTCTGTAGCTTTAAAATGAGTTATTTAGCATGTTATCTATCTATTCACTGACATCGTGTATACTCGGTGTTTTGCCAGTGCCGTGGTTATGCTTCTTTTTTTGAAAGCTCCCTCTATGTTCATGAAAGTGCCGAGGCACATTGATTGATTGATTCTGGATGACCTCTTCTATTTTGTGTACCACTGCATGTAGTGCTGAGTCTGTAGACTTGCCGGGGGCAATATGCGCGTTGGTTGGAATGCAGTGTCTTATTTTGAAGGGCCGTCTCTCGATTGTCTCTGTCACACAATCTTTCCAGAGTTTTTAGCAGGAAAGACGAAGGGCTTATCGGTCTGTATAACCAGAGGTCCGAATCACAAATATAAACCCTTTACCGGGTTTTGGTAAAAAGATCACTTAGACCTCTCTCCACAGTCAGGGTCACAGTTCCATTCATTGTCTGGCGTACAGATACTATGTAACTGACAATATCAACTTGTGTCCTCCCCCATTTTATCACTGCAGGGAAGACTTCATCCTGTCCTGGAGATTTGAAGGACTTGAAGTTGTTAATTACCCATTCAGATTTTTGTAAGTTGACAGAATAGATTAGAACAGGTCTTGCGAGCTCCCACTGGACTTCTTTTGTGGATACGTATTCCACCAGCCACATGAGTGTCTGCAGCAATTGGCATCCTGGGAAGTGCGTTTGTATCAAAATACTCTCGGCTTCTTTTCATGATAGTTTACGTTAGTAGAACGATGTAGTGGTAATTTATATGTTATTAATTTATTGTTTTCGAGTAATTAAGTGATGTAGTGGTCATTATATAATGTTAATTTGCCTTTGAAAATTGCCGAAAGGCGAAACCAGTCAGGTGTAAAATAAATAAATGTTGTGGAACAGTACAAGTGCCGTTAATGAATATGTGCAGCAGGTTCCTCCAAGTGTCATCCATCAACAGTATAAATAATTCTTTTCATGGGTTGGTCAGGCCGCCGCGCTGTCAGGTTTCTTTATAGATACGGACAGTTCTGTCTCTTGTTTGGCCAGTATTAGTCTGACTCTAGCAGAAGTTTCTCCAAGACTTGGTACTTCTGTATCTCAGTCGCTACTTGTATTTTGCTTTAGCGGCTTTATAGCCGTCCCAATCCTGGTCTGGTTCCTCACAGGTGTTCCATAATTACCACTTATGAAATGTGGTGTTAATATGTTATTATCAATACCCCACGAATAGTGACTACCTGCCTTGCGTATAATACCTACACCTACGCTGTTCGTGAAGAAAATAGTGCAACTGTAATAGCTTATAACTTGGTCAGTTTTCGTTACAATCATTTAATTTTTTTTGTACAGTATTTTGAAGCGAAACTCTAGTCGGGGTGTCTGAGCTTTGCACTATACAAAAGTTCACGTTGTATATCGACCATAAATATTTATATCCTACTAATATTATAAATGTGAAAGTTTGTGAAGATGTTTGGATGGTTAGATGTTTGGATGTTTGTTACTCAATCACGCTCTAACGGCTGAATGGATCCAGCTGAAATTTGGTATAGGGATAGAGTATAGTCTGGAATAACACATAGGCTACTTCTTATCCCAGAAAATTGTTTTCACGGGAAGCTGGAACGGGAACCAAAATTCACGCGGGCGAAGCCGCGCGCATCAGCTAGTATATTATATTATACGTCACAAAGTACTAAGATTGGTTGGTCACGCTAGAATTAGACTATTTTTGTTAGTTTTTTCGTATTCAAAAATGGAACATCGAGCGACATGACCACTCTCTGAGAGCCTCTCGGCGGTACTAAATCGTATTTGTTCGCGTATCTGCATTTATAGGGGTTCACAAATTACTTTGTAAAAAAAAATCTGTATCTAGTTACTTATAAAGAAATATTTTTATTGTCAGAGGAGAAGTTCTGACATAATATTACATAATTATCATAATGATTTAAACTACAGAAGCTGGTGAAAAGACTACTTTATTGTGGTGAAAATTCTCAGTATTTGAGCAAACTTGACAGTCATTTTTCTCCAAAAAAAGGAACCTACCTGATATCAGGTTATTCTACAAACAGATAGCCTAGGCCTTTTGCAATTGCTTCGTATGCCTTGTTCATTAAATTTATCAGTTATTTGACATGAATTTAAGCATCGAAATCGATGCAAATCGTATGATTTGAAAAACCTTGTTCACTTTCGTTGATATTAACCATATGTAATCTGTTGTTATGTAAAATATGTTTTATAAAACGTTAAGAGCGCTAAATTTACTAAGTATGTTAGTGAATACCATGTTTGTACGATAAATATTTAATGACTTTAAACGCAATGAAAAGTATGGTTTCTGAGCAAAACGCGGGGCGAAATATGTTAGCCCTCTTAACCCAAAATTCGTACTCAGCATACCAAAAAGCCTCAGAAAAATATCCAACATGACATTATATCTGCTAAGTCACTAGGTCACGTGGATCATTTGTTCAAAGTTAGAAATAAAACAAAAATGACAACGTCAATCGGATTGAATACTTTAACGTTTTAGATAGGGGCCGTCGGGTTACACCGGCTCACGGCTTCTACCTATCCAAAAAAAAAAATCCCAATAGCATTTGACATCTTAGGTCGTATGTCGACCTATTTTAAAATCCGGACCAGTGTGTGGCCGGCCAGCCGCAAATAAAAGTGCATTGATGTTACAAGTTGTATCAAAACATTACACATTGTATCATTACCAGGTGCGCAAAGCGCATTAATGTTACAAGTTGTATCAAAACATTACACACTAGCGGACGTCACGCGGTTGTAACCGCGTAGTTCCCGTTTCCGTGGGAATAGGTACGGGAATAAAATATGCCTATGCCTATGTTTACCGCAAAGAGTGTAGCTTCCCAACAGTGAAAGAATTTTTCAAAGTAGTTCCGGAGCCTATTCGATGCAAACAAACAAACAATCAAATCTTTCCTCTTTATAATATTAGTAAAGATTGTATCATTACAAGGCGCGCATTTTAATGCTTCGTTCTCCTCCTTCACTGATATAACCTCGTCTTTTATCATTACAAGTTGCGCATTGCAATGCTCGGTTCTCCTCCATCACCGCTGTAATGATCGACGCTGTAATGTTACATTACACGCGAATGCTCCCGGTGAGGGACATACATCAGACAGGACAGGACAGAGTGTACATAAAAACACGATGCTCCGGAGATCTCTGGGGAATCACCGGAGTTCGCAAAATCACCGGTGAATTTCACCGTAGCTCAAGATTCCGCTCCGATGCAAACTACTAGCGAATAGAGCCAAAAGGCAAGTGTGCGAGCCACACTTGACGGCACCTTCAATGGGCGTCAAGTATCGTCAATTCATCCTTCAAGTGAGATCTCAATCACGTAAAGGCATGACAATAAAAATTGATCGTCTCGGGGGCCTCTTACATTTTATGTTTGGAGAGGGAGACTGACCGATGTGCCACGTAGACCGGTCTCAAGGGGTGCCGACTTGATCAATTGGCAACTGTCAATAACGTAGAATTTCATGTGCACGTATACGTTACGTTAGCCTATTAAGGGGTCCCGACATGGTCAATTGGCAATTGTCAAGCACGTAGAATTTCATGTGTACGTATTCGTCGATGCACTCACGCATGCACAGCAATCTCGCACACGGAAGCAACTTCCATTCATATTTAACGTGATTGACAATTGCAAGGCATGATCGTCTCGGGGGCCTTTTACATTTTTGCCAGCGCGTGATTATGAACACAAAGTAACGATGACATATTTGTCGCAGTGTGTTGCATATTATTGCAGTGAGACGTGATTTTTTATTGTGTGCGTTTGTAATTATGTGAGATGAGGAACCGATGTAGTGAATTTTATATGTGTTTGTGTTCCCTCCGTTCCCCTCTATAACAGACAGACTATTTTTGTATGCGGCCGGTCACGTAAGGCGGGTCCTGTTAGTTAAATAGTCAAAGGGGGATACCCTTATTCCGGGTCAAGGCCCACGCATTATTGGAGGGTAACGAGCGAGCGGATGAACTCGCAAAGGAAGCGGCTCTGAAGTTAAAGAAAACACCGGACTACGGTCTGTACCCTGTTTCATTCGTGAAGCGTCTCCTACAGTTTGTCTATAAAGTCGTGAAATTAAATGAGGGCGCTGCTGAATGCATGTATGCAACCCTATATAGTACGACCAAAATGATTTTGATACGAGGAGTTCGTTCCGAGTAAAATCTTACTAATATTATAAATGCGACAGTTTGTGAGTGTGGATGTTTATTACTCTTACACGCTCGAACGGTTAAAGGGATCTGGCTGAAATTTGGTACAGGGATACATTATAATCTGGAATAACCATGGCTACTTTTTATTCCGGGAATAAGTTCTTACGGGAAGCGGGAACGGGAACAATACAAATATTATAAATGCGAAAGCTTATGAGTGTGGATGTGAGACTCTTTCACGCTCGAACAGTTGAACTGATCTGGCTGAAATTTGGTACAGGGATACATTATAGTCTGGAATAACACATAGGCTACTTTTCATCCCGGGAATAAGTTCCTACGGAAAGCGGGAACGAGAACAAATTCGACACGGGCGAAGCTGCGGGCATCAGCTAGTGAGTTAATAAATAAAACACATTATACATTTTTAATTTTGTTTCTGTTTTATTGAATCAGATCCAGAATAAAGTTATTGAACCAGATCCAGAAGCCCCGGTCTAATAGCGTCTTACAACCCACCAGCAGGTGCCTAGCAGTCCCAACTCCCAATTGCTTTGCCACAATCATGTAATTACATGTTTTATCTGTAACTTTCCCCCATCTGACAAGGATTTTTTTGGCGCAGTGCTCAAATATTAAAATCGTCTATTTCTTTCTTTGCCGACCTTTTCTGTGTTTACCAGGAATTTCAAACTTTCCTTCATTACTAAAACCATCGTTAACTACTCGCCTAACTGTACTCTCTGATTTTCCTGAAAAGAGTAAAAAAAGAAAATTAATTACATATTGGAAACAAACTATTGACCTGAAGCAATTAATTCAAAATAAAAATTGGTAGAAAATCAGATTGAACTGAGTATCAAAAATGTAGGTCGTACTATAAAATAACCATGTTGTTCTAACCACTGACTTACAATATAAGTAGATTGTAAGTTTAAGATTCTAACCTAAAAATATGCAAACAATGCCTTTTTTTTGTCTCCAAATCGTAAATTCAGTAAATTTGTAACTTCAGACAGAATCAAAACAAACAATAACACGATTACATACCCACCAAAGATGCTGTTCGCTCATAAACATCCTCAAAATCCCACAACAATTGTCCAGATTGGTACTCCGCGAAACATCACTGGAAAACTTTAAAAATCACTTCCTGCGCACCACTCCGATTTTCTTTACTCATTTCTCAAACCTTTATGCGTAGTTTGGTCTCAATTTGTTGCAGTTTAATCCAAACATTAAAGTTACGTGAGAGAGTAAACGAAATTCGACGATAGCATTGACAACTGACGTACATACAGTTTGTCTATAAAGTCGTGAAATTAAATGAGGGCGCTGCTGAATGCATGTATGCAACCCTATATAGTACGACCAAAATGATTTTGATACGAGGAGTTCGTTCCGAGTAAAATCTTACTAATATTATAAATGCGACAGTTTGTGAGTGTGGATGTTTATTACTCTTACACGCTCGAACGGTTAAAGGGATCTGGCTGAAATTTGGTACAGGGATACATTATAATCTGGAATAACCATGGCTACTTTTTATTCCGGGAATAAGTTCTTACGGGAAGCGGGAACGGGAACAATACAAATATTATAAATGCGAAAGCTTATGAGTGTGGATGTGAGACTCTTTCACGCTCGAACAGTTGAACTGATCTGGCTGAAATTTGGTACAGGGATACATTATAGTCTGGAATAACACATAGGCTACTTTTCATCCCGGGAATAAGTTCCTACGGAAAGCGGGAACGAGAACAAATTCGACACGGGCGAAGCTGCGGGCATCAGCTAGTGAGTTAATAAATAAAACACATTATACATTTTTAATTTTGTTTCTGTTTTATTGAATCAGATCCAGAATAAAGTTATTGAACCAGATCCAGAAGCCCCGGTCTAATAGCGTCTTACAACCCACCAGCAGGTGCCTAGCAGTCCCAACTCCCAATTGCTTTGCCACAATCATGTAATTACATGTTTCATCTGTAACTTTCCCCCATCTGACAAGGATTTTTTTGGCGCAGTGCTCAAATATTAAAATCGTCTATTTCTTTCTTTGCCGACCTTTTCTGTGTTTACCAGGAATTACTAAAACCATCGTTAACTACTCGCCTAACTGTACTCTCTGATTTTCCTGAAAAGAGTAAAAAAAGAAAATTAATTACATATTGGAAACAAACTATTGACCTGAAGCAATTAATTCAAAATAAAAATTGGTAGAAAACCAGATTGAACTGAGTATCAAAAATGTAGGTCGTACTATAAAATAACCATGTTGTTCTAACCACTGACTTACAATATAAGTAGATTGTAAGTTTAAGATTCTAACCTAAAAATATGCAAACAATGCCTTTTTTTTGTCTCCAAATCGTAAATTCAGTAAATTTGTAACTTCAGACAGAATCAAAACAAACAATAACACGATTACATACCCACCAAAGATGCTGTTCGCTCATAAACATCCTCAAAATCCCACAACAATTGTCCAGATTGGTACTCCGCGAAACATCACTGGAAAACTTTAAAAATCACTTCCTGCGCACCACTCCGATTTTCTTTACTCATTTCTCAAACCTTTATGCGTAGTTTGGTCTCAATTTGTTGCAGTTTAATCCAAACATTAAAGTTACGTGAGAGAGTAAACGAAATTCGACGATAGCATTGACAACTGACGTACTTATGTTTCTTGTTGCCAGTGTTGCCACACACATAACTATTTTTAGTTCCTCAAACATTCATTTCACGACTTTATAGACAAACTGTACGTCAGGGCACGCTTGACGAGTGGCACCAGAGGTACAGTGAGGGCTAGCAGGCCTCCGTCACCAAGCTTTTCTTCCCATGCGGTGGATGGGTTCAGGATCGTCCGCAAGATGATGATCGTCACAACCCAATTGCTGACGGGGCACGGTGGGTTCTCCGAATACTTGATACGTTTCAAGTGTAAGGAGGACCCATTGTGTTCCTGTGAGCCCAGGGTGGAGGAGACGGTCGTCCATTTGCTGCAAGACTGCCCAATTCATGCAGTAGACACTTAGACAGGTTGGATTTGGAAGCAGCTACAAACCTTAGTGTCACAGTGGAACGTTTATGAAACATCACAAAAAATTGTTCATTGGATAATTTGATAAAATAATAAAAATCGTTAACAAACGCAATAAATAGCTCAAAAATTTTTTATTCGTTAATATTATGCCCATATTGTCACGCAACAGAAAGAAATCAGATTTGTACTGTAATAAGAAGAAACTGTATCTAAATATAAATTAAGAAATATACGTAGTATTAAAAAAATATTATGTAAGATAGTAAGAAATATAACCACATTAGAATGTAATCCCATCAAAAACAATAGTTGTAAAAAACACCAAGTCTCGCAACTCAGTTCTTCTTCCGTAAAAGAGTAGTGAGATTCAGATCCATGTATGTCATTACCAAGTCGGTTATTTTATTCAGTCTTTGCATATGGAACCTTCTGTCTTAAAATTTACGTAATTAGCTAACTCAACAACATCTTATTGTGTTCATAATCAATATCTACAATCTTTAAAGTTTTTAATAAATAGATTGACTTGGCAATGTTGTTCAGTTAGCAAATTATGTAAAATTTAAGTCAGAAGGTCCCTTAGGGCGAGGCCGCATCTGCGGTTGCGGTTGTGGCTGACAACCGCAGAACCGCTGATGAGGCCGCACTACGATTGACTCCGCTCGACAGCACAGTTAACTAATAGTACTAACGTAATGACAGTGTGACCGAATTAAGTATTTTAATACTTTTCTGGTAATTTTATTGACTTTTACGAATATAGGTAAATATGACTACGGTGACCACAATTCATCAGGTAGGGCCGTAAGCTTGTCTGTTATCTTAAACCTGAAACACATCCACTGATTTAGTATGAGTGGACCATGGATTCAGTGCAGTGGTTCCGGATTTAGTATGAGTGGACCATGGATTCGGTGCAGTGGTTCCGGACCATATCAAACAGTCTGTAGAGCAATCCAGCGGAGATCATTAGTATTATGTAATAGAAGACCGTCGTGGTCTGCTTGTTTGCACATTGAATGTGGTCTGCTCTGCACCAAATCCGAACACGTGGACGGCTGGGCCGGACCAACTGACCGATCAAGAAACACCACTAGAAACCGACTTTCTCGTTGCTGTATTTTTTTCTGATTTGATACTAACGATCGGACTACTTGGATTTTCTTTTTCGTGAATATCCCCCGTTCCCAACCCCCCCGTTCCCAACCGACCACCTGAGTTATCCACCTAGTTGGTCAGTTAGGAATTAAAGTTCCTAACCACCCACCTCGTGCACGTGGTTGATCAGTTAGGAATAAAAGTTCCTAACCACCCACCTGGAACTGTATAAAATAATGTCCATAATGTCTACTTTATCAATATACCCACATGTCTTTAAGGCAAAACAAATGAAGATCAGCAAAACAAATGAAGAGCGACAAAACAAATGAAGGTCGACAAAACGAATGAAGATCAGTAAAACAAATGAAAATCGTCAAAACAAATGAAGATCGGCAAAATAAATGACTGTCGGATAAACAAATGACCGTTGGATAAACAAATGACGATCGAAAAAACGAAGATTGACAAAACAATGTTGGTTGGGAATGGGGGTCCCAACCGACCACCTGAGTTATCCACCTGGTTGGTCAGTTAGGAATTAAAGTTCCTAACCACCCACCTTGTGCACTTGGTTGGTCAGTTAGGAATAAAAATTCCTAACCACCCACCTGTGACTGTATAAAATAAATAATGTCCATAATGTCTACTTTATCAATATACCCACATGTCTATATGGCAAAACAAATGAAGATCGACAAAAGAAATGAAGATCTACAAAACAAATTAAGATCGACAAAACAAATGAAGATCGACAAAACGAATGAAAATCGACAAAACAAATGAAGATCTACAAAACAAATGATGATCGACAAAACAAATGAAGATCGAGAAAACAAATGAAAATCGACAAAACAAATGAAGATCGACAAAACAAATGATGATCGACAAAACAAATGAAGATCGAGAAAACAAATGAAGATCGACAAAACAAATGAAGATCGGCAAAACAAATGAAGATCGGCAAAACAAATGAAGATCGGCAAAACAAATGAAGATCACTAAACAATTAATGAAAGTAAGATAAACAACTGAAAGTCGACAATACAAATGAAAATCGACAAAACAAATGACAGTCGGATAAACAAATGACGGTCGGATAAACAAATGACGATCGACAAAACAAATGACGATAGAAAAAACAAATGACGATAGAAAAAACATATGCAGATCAATAAAACAAAAGACTATAAGCAATTTGATAAGATCAAAAATACTTGCAGCCATATTTAGTAATCTAGATGCGTTTGCCATTAAAAAAAAATAGGTGCAAGCAAATCTCGACCTTATGAGGTCGAAATTTGCTTGCACCCATTTTTTGTAATCTAGATGCTAACACCATTCAAAAAAATAGGTGCAAGCAATTCTCGACCTTATGAACATGCATTATATTTATTAAATTTTTACATTATCGTGATCAGTGATGTCAATAAATGCCTAAAAGCACATTTTTAGAGAAGTGTCATTAGCAAATTTCGACCTCATAAGGTCGAAATTTGCTTGCACCCATTTTTTGTAATCTAGATGCTAACACCATTCAAAAAAATAGGTGCAA
This sequence comes from Miltochrista miniata, assembly GCA_933228765.1. Lineage (NCBI taxonomy): Eukaryota > Metazoa > Arthropoda > Insecta > Lepidoptera > Erebidae > Miltochrista > Miltochrista miniata. Next base: position 12,099,491 of record OW121765.1, read on the forward strand.
GCAATTCTCGACCTTATGAACATGCATAATATTTATTTATTTTTCATATATTCTTGATCAGTGATGTCTATAAACGCCTAAAAGCACATTTTTAGAGAAGTGTCATTAAGGTCGAGATTTGCTTGCACCTAAAGTCTTTTGTTTTATTGATCTGCATATGTTTTTTCTATCGTCATTTGTTTTGCCGATAGTCATTTGTTTATCCGACCGGATTTGGACGTTCAGGGAATTGGACTATCAGGGAATGAACGTTCAGGGAAGTGGACTATCGGGGAAGTGGACATTCAGGGAAATGGACTATCAGGGAAATGGACATTTACGGAAATAGACGTAATGAACCGACTGGACATTCCGGGAATAAGACGTAACGTACCGGAGGGCGGCATTTGTTTATCCGACCGTCATTTGTTTTGTCGATTTTCATTTGTTTTGTCGATCTGCATTTGTTTTGTCGATCTTCATTTGTTCTGTCGATCAGCATTTGTTTGTCGATCTTCATTTGTTTTGTCGATCTGCATTTGTTTTGTCGATCTGCATTTGTTTTGTCGATCTTCATTTGTTCTGTCGATCTGCATTTGTTTTGTCGATCTTCATTTGTTTTGTCGATCTTTATTTGTTTTGTTGATGTGCATTTGTTTTGTTGATTTCCATTTGTTTTGTCGATCTTCATTTGTTTTGTCGATCTTCATTTGTTTTGTCGATCTTAATTTGTTTTGTAGATCTTCATTTGTTTTGTCGATCTTCATTTGTTTTGCCATATAGACATGTGGGTATATTGATAAAGCAGACATTATGGACATTATTTATTTCATACAGTCACAGGTGGGTGGTTAGGAATTTTTATTCCTAACTGACCAACCAAGTGCACAAGGTGGGTGGTTAGGAACTTTTATTCCTAACTGACCAACCAGGTGGATAACTCAGGTGGTCGGTTGGGAATGGGGGGAGAATATACCTAGAGAAGTCATCGGCGTATACCTTTTGAGATAGCGCTATTATGACATCGGTGTTACCCACTCACGCCAAATGTTTTTACCTGAGAAATAGGTAAATTCATAAAAAGAAGCTACTATACCAAAAAATTGGTATTGAGGTAGCTGACACCCCAGATTAAGACATAGACTACTTTTGTAGTCCAGGTGCGTCTGTTTGAACGTTTATAACCACATATATCACCCCATTGTGAGTAAAATTACAATCCTAGCGCCAAGTTGAAGGCCTTATGGGCGGCTTGAAAATTTTCAACTGAGGGTCGCGGCGACCTGTCCATTTCAAGAAGGCAATGGGCTCACCACCTTTTACGTGGGAAATAAAACTCAAAATTCAAAATTTAAAAAAAACATTTATTTCGCATTTCTAATACATAGGCATTTGCGACACGTCCATGAATACAAAAAAAGTTAGTACCACCAGTTCGGAACGCGGCCTGCTTGAGAAAAACTTGAGAAAAAAATTAAGTATGCAGTTCTTATTTTCTCTAAAATCGATGACATGGTTCCTAAGAACAGATCTTTGTATCTCTTATATTTTACAGACTTGCCCATACTGACCGTTCCGAATGTTACACCCGGTATATCTATAACTAGCTTTCTATGTGCGGCTACGCCGGCATTTATTGTCACTACCCGTCATTGGCAGGAAGTAGCGTTATCTTGATATTCTATAGCCTATGTTACTCGGTGATATGATAATGTGGGATTATATTAGTGAAAGAATGATTAAAATAGATCTAGTAGTTTCGGAGCCTATTCATTACAAATAAACAAAAATCCTCTGCTTTTTATAAAATTAGTATAGATTAATAACTTACATGAAAAACAGAGAGTGAAGGAATCGAACTTGGATTCAAATAAGTCCTTGTTTTTGCCTTCCGAAAACAACAGGATTCAAAATGTTTTGATCAAATCCGAGCATTCTTGTCAGGTTGCCAATGTTTTCTGCCTGTTGCTTGAATCCATAAAACTCTCATAGTTATATCCTCTGGAAACCTAAAAGTAAATAAAACGATAGCTATAAATTAACAGTTTCAATATTGTTGGGTAAACTTTACCAAACACTGGTCACACTCCCCCGATTATACGGACATTGATGATTGACCCCTAGACAACATGGCCGTCTTAATGTATATGAGCTACATAACTCTGTAGGATAATACAAAAAAATAATTCGAGAAATATACTTAAAAGTATGTAAATTAAGGCGCAAAGATAGTGAATATTAATCTACGAAGTAAATTATATCAGTAAATACATACAAAACAGCATAAATGGGCTTACTTACCGATGAAAGGTTATGTTCGGAGTTTTCCGTTCTGGGCGATTTGTACAGTCTTTAACACAACAACGCCCCATTATTAAGATAAAATTTACACTTCTAAAAGCTCTAAACAACTTCTAACTTCACAAATAAGTCACTATCACCAATTTTTCGACAAAACACTATCGAGCACGCTTTTGTTTGGGACCAACGAAAGAGGTTCCAAACAAATGAAGACGCATACGGTGAGCGAGACAAAAAAAGTGGCGTCTGTCTCGCTTACTCTTGTGTAAATATTATATATGTGTCACTTTCACTCATGACCAACATTATTTAATGTCTTCTCTAGGTATATTCTCCCTCTACGATGCAGCAGACGCAGCTTAAGTTGGTTTAAGTACTCTGTGGTAAGCGGTTTAGAAATCAGTCGCGGTTAAAAACCGCAAGTGCGGCCGCTTGTACAGGGTTTCATAGGTTTTAAATTTTTGAGGTTAGAAACCGCCGAGAAAAAACGCAAATGCGGCCTCGCACTTATGCAGAGACTGAATAAAATAACCGACTTGGTCATGACTACATGAATCTGAATCTCACTAGTTCACTACTTTTTATGGTAGAAGAACTGAGTTGCGAAAATTGGGTTTATTTACAAGTACTTATTGTTTTTGTTAAAGTATGAAAAGCTGATGGCTTTCAGGAAGAAGAAGAGAGAAATAATAAGATGATTAACAATTTAAAATAACAATTTATTGAAATGAAGATCTAAGCACTCGGGGTCGTGGGGGTATTGTCAAGTAGCAAGTGTGCGATTTCCGAAGGCCTTCGCAGGGTTCCGAATTATCTTGGGGTTTGGCCTTCTTGATGGGTGATGCAGTCAGCGACGTCTCCGTGCCATCCACTCGTCGAACTGCACGGCGTCGCAAATCGTAGGATGTACTATGGCTACCCGTGGGTGACTTCTCTTGTCAACCCGGAAGGTGGATCCTCGTAAATCTTGGTAGCAGAACCCGGAGGGTGAATTCTTCTAACCCGGAGGGTAAATGTGTGCAACCCGGGGGGTGAATGTGTGCAACCCGGAGGGTGAACCGTGGAATGTTCCACCGTAGACGTTAGCTTGGAGACCTTTTTCCCCGTATTTCCCCCAGAAACCAGACGGCCCCCGCTAACCATTGCGGAAGTCGTGAGGTCTTACATTATCTGCTTACAGAACTAATTTTTACAAGATGATTTTTCACACCCCTTTAACTAAGTACCCCCTTTATGACAGGGTGGACCTACAACCGTTAATTTTCACAGTTTAAAAATTAGATTACGTTATATTCAATTTAACTCACCCAAAGATGGGGTTCTCGTCTCTCTCGATGATTTGTTATAATTAAAATAATAAAACGAATTAATAGAATTTTTATTCGTTGCTTAGCAACGTTACAAGTATCTCATTTTTTTGTTAGAGTATGACAGAGAATGATAATCTTACTAATATTATAAATGCGAAAGTTTGTGAGTGTGGATGTTTGTTACTCTTTCACGCTCAAACCGCTGAACGGATCACTAATATTATAAATGCGAAAGTTTGTGAGTGTGGATGTTTGTTACTCTTTCACGCTCAAACCGCTGAACGGATCGGGCTGAAATTTGGTACAGAGATACATTATAGTCTGGAATAACACATAGGCTACCTTTTATCCCGGGAATAACTTCCCGCGGGAACAAATTTTACGCGGGCGAAGCTGCGGGCATCAGCTAGTATAGTATAAGCATGAACCATCGCCTGGTATAAGGACCACCCAGCGTAGGCAGCATGATCATTCACACACAGTATTTCCATTTCCATTGCGACTACAAATACATACTTGTAATCTAAGCAAGAGTTTTGTTTTGGAGTAGTACACGATTAACAGACAAACGGGACGTAAATAAAAATGATACGTTTTATAGTCAACAGTAGTAACCACATACCTACAATCGTAACTACTCTCTTGTAAACGTATGACTTTTTTATTTAGGCTTCACTGAAAGATACATTATCTCGTTTTCTAATCGAGAAGCGACATCTATAATACGGTAATGTTACTAATGAAGAAATAGTATTTAAACTGGAATAAATTTGGATAGGCTCAGTCAACGATCTCTCGCTCGAGACCATGCCATGGTGCGAGCCATGCTCTCCAGTGGGAGTAAGTGGGACTGCGCCGCCTCTTTCTGCGAGCAGGTCATGCTCGTGAAAGAGACGGCGCACTGTGGAAAATGCTAGAACATTGGCATATCATAAATCAATTTTACTTATGTCGTTAACTGTAGACTTTATTACGTTAATTAATTAGTTCATAAGTTGAAGTTTACTATAATGTAATCTTTTATATATTTTTTTTTGTAGGATATATATTTTTTAATGCCACAAAGATAATGTTTCATAAGAATTATAAATTTACGTAAAAGGGAATTACTACATTCAAATTGATTTCCTGTAAAATTTTGTGGGAATCGATATCTATTATTACGCATTTCTGAAAAGCTTATTTTATGTAGATTTATAAACAATTATAAAATTGTAATATTTACGTTCCTATTTTAATGTGAAAAAATAAATAAATAAAATACCAAAAAAATACAGATTTTTAAATTCATCGAGACTTATAACAGTTACCGAAGACTTGCAAAGGCTTACTTTTGATGTTGTTTGATAGCCTAGACATTCATAAATATCATGATATAAAAATATGCTGCAACCATCTGCTATTTTTAAAGTTCTCACAAAAAGAGTGATGGAAGTCAGGAAACGGAAAAACACAATCTGTTGCGGTTTCCGAAGTAGACTATTTTTTTTTACTAGTTTGTGGTTTGATTTTATATGAAATATATTTTAAATTGATAAATATATTTATTATGTATTTTAAATAGATACGCCTTCTGGTTCTACATGTACAATTTGCGGAGCTACTCCACGCTGAACTGACAGCTAGGCCTGAAAACGAAAATTCATATCAATACGGACTTTCAACATTACATGCATGGATCCGTTGCATGGAAATGATATTACATATTTCCTACAACCTTTCTTTTCAAACATGGACAGCTGCAAGTGAGGAAAAGAAACGACTAAAGCAAGAAAAGAAAACTCTAGTACAAAAACGTTTTCGCGAGGAGCTAGGATTAATCATCGACAAACCACGACAAGTAAGTGGTAATAGCAATGATGGTAATACCGCCAGGAGATTCTTTTTCAATGCCGATTGTACTGCTGAAATCACAGGCGTGGATTTAAATTTGATTAAACGATTTTACATAATTCTACAAGCTCTTTCTTCGGGTATTATGGTAAACGCTGAAAAATTTGGTCAGTATGCCGCGGAAACTGCCAGACTTTATGTGAGAAGTTATGATTGGTATTACATAGGGTTGCCAACTTTCGAAAGGACGAATCCGGGAGATTTTGAGGGGGGGGGGGGGGTTGTCGAGAAAATCATTGTCCTTTTTTTGCCTTACCCTGGTTTAGGCAAAAGGTTATGGGTTCAAAACTTCAAATCCCGTATGGGCCAAGTTGTCTTGTTTCACTTTATATAAAATAAAATGAAAATCAGTTATTTTATTTTGTTTAATAGCAGCTTTTAGCAATTCGTAATTTTTTACCGACTTAAAAAAAGAAAGAGGTTCTCTATGTTTCTTTTTAGGGTTTCGTAGCCAAACGGCAAAAACGGAACCCTTATAGATTCGTCATGTCTGTCTGTCTGTCCGTCTGTGTGTCACAGCCACTTTTCTCCAAAACTATAAGGCCTATGCTATTAAAACTTGGTAACTAGATGTATTCTGTAAACCGCATTAAGATTCTTATATAAAACTAGAAAAAAAGCAGTAAATTTTGGGGGTCCCCATACTCAGAACTGAAACTCAAAATTTTTTATCATCAAAATCATACATCTATAGATAGGTCTTCAAAAATGCTATTGAGGTTTATAATTTAATTTTTTTCTAAAGTGAATAGTTTGCGCAAGAGACACTTCCAGAGTGGAAAAATGTGTGTCCCACCACACTAACTTCTAAACTAAGAGAATGATAAGTCTAAAAAGAATATATGATGTACATTGCTATAAAAACTACCAACGAAAATTAGTATGAACGAGATAGAGCTGGTAGTTTTTTTTAATACGTCATAAACCGCAATTTGCGAACGTGTTAAAACATCAATCAAAGTTATAACGAACTATAAGAACTTTTATATATGTTACTTGCTGCTAAGAAACCCTTCATGGGCGAGTCCAACTCGCACTTGGCCGGTTTTTTTATGTTAGTTACCTCATAATTTTTGATTAGGTGAACCGATTTTGAAAATTTTTTTTTTAGTTTGAATGCTGATGCTTTGCTTTTAGTCTTTATTACAAGGAAGTCAGGATCTAATGATGGCCATCCTGGTGAAATCGAGTAAAACTTTCGAAAATTGTAGAGATAACAAGTGCATTTATTAACTATGTATTTAATTAAGTGTTTTGAAGCATTACAATTTCCTGGAGTCGATCTAATGATGGACCCAGTTGACAGTTGACGGAATTTCTTAACTTTGTGTAAAGTTTTAGAACATCCGGGAGAAATCGTCGCATCTCGGGAGGTCGGGAGGGTCAACATTATTACCGGAGTCTCCCGGGCAATCCGGGAGGGTTGGCAACCCTTTACATGCCATCTTCAGTTCACAAAATATTAATTCATGGTGAAAGTATCATAAAACATTTTGCTGTGCTTCCAATTGGTCAACTTTCAGAGGATGCGCAAGAATCCCGTAATAAGGATTATAAAAAATTTCGTTTGCATCATGCCAGGAAGTGCTCTCGATCAGTTACAAATGAAGATGTATTTCATACTCTTCTCTATACTTCAGACCCGTACATTTCCAGTCTCAGAAAAACATAATATAGCAAAAGTGTGAAGGAACTTGATGAAGATACTCTAGATCTTCTAAAAGTCCCGAAGTTCAGCAAGTAAGTATAATTTAGCATAAGTTTAACATTTTCTCCTATTATTTTTATTAAATAACATTACAAATTGTTTTTATAATAACCGTAAAAATTCTAATGAGACAATATTTTTTTATTCAAGGTATTTTTTTTTGCTTACTGAAATAGGAAAATTACTTTATATTTAGTTTTTTATGATAGCCAAGTATATAAAATAAATGTTTTTACGATATTATGTCTAGTATTTTCACTAACATAATAAAATAAAGGTAATTTTTCCAACAATTTGTTTTCTTATCTTTTTTACTACTAACTACTGAATTAAATCCGGACAAAAAGCATAACACCTAAAGCCTTATTTAATACTCTATGACCGGGGGCCGTCCTTACAGAAGCAGGCCCATGACGGCAGCGTGACGCGAGGAACGCAGGCACGCCCCCCCCCCCGTTAGAAGCGGGATCACACCCGAAACCCAAAGACGCGGGATAGCACCCGATCCACCCCCTGGGCGAGGCCGCAATGGCGGATCTGTTGGGAGTCCTGGGACATCCTTCCGAGGGCTTACCCGGGGCTACCAACCATAGGCTGTTGGGCGTATCGTGAGGTTTTTTAGTCGGTAGGAGTCCGGCATAACATCCATGAGGATTTTCCCTCAAGTTAAACAAAAAAAAAAGGCTCAATCAACGAGTTTTGATGAAATATACTTATACAACGTGAACTTTTGTATAGGGCAAAGCTCAGACACCCCAACTAGAGTTTTGCTTCAAAATACAGTATAAAAAAAATGATCTACTAGCTACATTCAGGCTAAACCTAAAAAGAATTAAATGTTAATGTGCGAGTGCGTGTGGCGTCTGTCCAGGGTGAACATAGACTGATCTATCTACAGACGTGTGGATAGCTCATGGAAATTCATCTGCGGACGCACCTGCCACAGTCCGCGGATGTATCCGTCTACGTGTAGTGGAGGCTTTAGAGTTAAAGGTTACCTATTGAAAAAAAAAACGCACACTTACTATATTCCATTTATTCACTAGCTTAATATCAAAACATTTCCATCTCTGCTCGTTTTCTTTTGCGGTGGTTGGCCACCATGTTAGCAGTGGTGAGCACACTGTCTCCTCTATGTAACCAAGTGGAAAGCGCTTTCTCAGTGCTGGCAGCGTCGGCGGCCTGGTGTCGCTCACTCGCCGATAATGGTTGGATGGCACCTACCGAGTCTGTAGCTACGCAGGCAGATAACAGCATTCTGAATCTTTGTCTAAATGTCTGAAACAAAATTTACGATTAAATGATTATTTGGACTTTAGTCAGAAGAAATGAAGGTAACTAATCACCTTCCCAGCAGCCAGAAAATCTGTTGACTGAAACTGCATAGTAACCTTCTAAATGCACCTTGGTGCCCATTTATTGACTCAACTAAATATTGGGTCAGTTTATTTTTACTTTCATCAGTATGTTTCTTACAGCCGCTGCTCAAAAACACAAAAACACTGCTCTCTGGAGCTAGTGGCAAGTGTGACTTATTCCAAAAAAGGTTGTATAATAACTGTTATGAAAGTTTGAGATAAGCTAAACATCTACATACATTTATAAGGGTAGCTGCAACTTCTCCTTTGATATCATGTTTGGCTATGTAACAGCCAAGTTCATAGAAATATTGACTTAGTTTGTGCATATCTACAGTACAAGCATCTGCATTCAGTATTTCTCTATATGAATCTTTGTATATTTTGGGCAATTCTACAGATACTAGTGGTGGTCTTCTTGAATATAAAGATTCTGCCAACCACAAAGGTATTTCCACATTTGTACCTGCTTTCAAATCATTTTCAGCAGCTGATGGGTCCAAGAAACCTAAAATGTACAATATTATGAGGAAAACATAATCTATAACTGTTAGCAGAATTAGAATAACTAAATAACTGATAATCATAAATGAATAGACTGTAGGGGGCACCCAAAAAGAGGTATGTGGTTCAACGACACTTCAAACAAACCTGAAAATATTAGCTTATTTAATACTGCTTCTAGCAAACAACATCAACCTTACGTACTAACTTAGAGATGCAACCAAGACTACACTCATGAAGAAGGTATGACATAAATCAACTGATTGATACTCTGAATGATATTCAGATGTTCAAAGCAAAAGCAATGCAAATTGAAAACTCGCCCAACCCAAGTTTATATTTACTTCAGATTAGGCCAAGGTAGTGATTATATGGGACTTAGGCAAGATAGGAGGGAATGGTAGGAGCCAGTGAATGTTCTTTGTTAGACCACAGCGGTTGGGTCCACTTTGTTTTCAGACTGAACTGTTCTTGACTGACGAATTAGCTCCTTCCCCATTGATACCAGGTAGCTTAAGTCCCAACCTGTAGACACCGCAATTATATCGATGGCATAGCATCAGCCACTCTGTACATGAATGTTTACTCAAGTCGCTGACCATGCTTCACGACTGCATTAGGTTGACAGGCTATAGAGCTTCTCTACAGGTTACAGACACGCGACATACACAAGAATCATGTTTAAACAACGTAAAAGAAATCCAAAACATATGAACGTGTGGTGCTTACCCATTTTAGGTAAATCGTGTAAGAATTTACAAGGTATTTTCTCATTCGTAACCAATATATCGGGTATAGATAAATAATTACTATTATCAAGGTTCATCTTTATAGATATTGTGTATTATTATTATTAATGAAAATGCCTTTCAGTTCTAATTTTTAAGGACAAAATAATATTCATCACAGGCCCGGTTTGCCTTTGCTTTGATTCAATTCAATTCATTCAAAAATTCTAATTTGTTTTGGACATAATTTGATGTTGACTGAAAACGTCAACCTGACACCAATGACACTCGAATTTGACATTCTCGATAAGTTTTTTTTTTGAAAACTTGAACTCAGTTAAATGAGACCACTGTTCATACCAGCGAAAAATTCTAAATCTTTGGTTCATACTGTTCTCAGAGATTTACTGGACGCGCTTGACACTATGCAGAGCTCTGCATCAAGAGCGTCTAGTAAATACCTTGCGGAGTCATCCCAAAGGTGAGAACAGTATTCGACGCAGGGAACATTTTCGTAATTTTTTTTGTTGATTTTCAAATTGACAGTACAAAAGAATGGAAGCGGTAAGGCGTCTCGACGTGGACATTCTCTAGCTGGAGACCATGGTGCGAGCCATGGCCTCCTGTGGGAGTAAGTGGGACACCGCTGCGTGTTTTTGCGAGTACCTACCTATGTCATGCTGGTGAAAGAGGCGGCGGGGAGGGAGCGGCCGATAGTCTTGGGTGAGGGGGAGCGGCCTATAGTCTTGAATGAAGACAAGTCTGTTATGACGAATTAAGAATAGATGAATAAAATTAGGGATAGAGGAATGGCAATTCAGAAAAAGGACAATGTCGCAGTGGAGTTTTAGAAGTGGTCAAGTTAGGAAATAGACTAATCGTCCGGAGGGCCATTGGCCACTTTCCAATCCCTTTTACACAAGACTTTTTGGAAATTGTCTTGTCTATATCAGAATTTGTCATTTTAGACCTTTTAGATAGTTATCGTTGGCAGCCTGAGGGTTTTGTACAATAGAAATGAGCATCGCCAAGTGATGCGAGCGGGTTAGTCATGCGATCTCGGCCAGGGTTTGTCATGTCATCTCGGCCAGGGTTTGTAGTGTCATTTCGGACCGGGTTTGTCATGCCATCTCGGCCAGGGTTTGTCATGTCATCTCGGCCAGGGTTTGTAGTGTCATTTCGGACCGGGTTTGTCATGCCATCTCGGCCAGTGTTTGTCATGTCATCTCGGCCAGGGTTTGTAGTGTCATTTCGGACCGGGTTTGTCATGCCATCTCGGCCAGGGTTTGTCATGTCATCTCGGGCCGGCGTTCGTCATGTTATTTTGAGCAGTGTTTACCATGCCATCTCGGCTACACATGCGCGGGCTGCGCACGTTTAACTTAGTGCATGTCATTGTACTATTTAGTGTTCATTTGAGTAAATTGCTTTTATACAGTTGTAAATAAATAATATTCACGGACATTTCACACAACGCTATCTGATCCCAAAGTAAGCTAGGAATAACCTGCTTGTGTTATGGGTATCAGCCCACGAAAATTAATACTTATATACTTTTTAAATACATACATAATATACATAGAAACACCCAGACTCTTGAGACAAACATTTATGGGTCACACAAATATTTGTCTCCGGTGGGAATCGAACCCACGACCTTTAGCGTCGCAAGCGGTATCACTACCGACCGCGCCACAGAGGCAGTCAAATAAATAAGTCATATAATTTATTTACCCTACTGTGCGGCAAGTAAGAATTTTCATAAATAAAAACAACATGTTAGATCTACAAACAAATATAATTCAGTATTCTAACATTTTGCGATAAATATTTTTTTATAAATGTACAGGGTAAGCTCATGACGTGGGGAAAAGCAGTACTATTCTCAACTGGCTCTACCGGATGTACATAATGTGGTGCATTACAATAAGACGCGTCGGCGGTCGCCGCACTGATATGCTTACATTTGTGGAACAGTATGACGACTTACACCTAACGTGACGTGACGTGACGATATGGAGTAGTCTATTCAACGTGCTGTCAGTTTACAAATCTACTTTAGACACCAATGACTAGTTTAATTTATAAAAATTACGCTACGGTTAAGCGTATCGAATTTCAACTTTACATCAGTATGCCAGAGAATACACATTGTAACGCTAGGAACATCAGTGGCCGATTCTGTGCGTCCCATGGAAGACTACAGAACTCAAACCGCCCCTCGAAACACGCGTCTGCCAAACAATTTGAGCTATCTGTCGAATAAATTACAAAACTGAATATACAGGTGGAGTTTATAATTTAGCATTTCTTGCGACGCATACGATATTTTTTCTATAGGTATCAAGATATCTAATTCTATGTTTATTTTATTATAAATTCTATAAATAAATTTCACACAGATAAAATTTAACACAATGATATTGATGTAAACGACATAGATAAATGACAGTTAATTAATTAATTATTATTGCACAATACTATTTAACTACTGGATTGATACATGGGGGACACACAGACACTATGTGGACTAGCCAGTACAACACAACAAACAGCACTATACACACACCACCAAGTCTTTCGATCAACAATATACTAGACATCGTCAAAGTTAATATAATAGTATTAAATACAGATAGCAACCACAAATTAGAGACAGTACAGATGGAAATAAAAAGGAATACTGAATTCGCTGAGGCTACGCACACTTAGACAACTCATTCACAGACACGAGGTCAGGCGGTTTCAACCGAATTTTCGATGCTGATTTGTGCGCGAGTTTGTGTAGCAGAGGGTAGGTGTGAAAAAAAAGCACATACATGAGTTTTCCATCTGTACTATCTCTAATTTGTGAAGCAACTCCCTGCCCCTCACTGGCCAAGCTTCCCTACCCCCGCCACAGCTGTCATTATAGTTAGCGGACGTGTTGAGGGCAAATTTGCTTAGCCTTATTGGTCACAGACACATTCAAGGTCTGTACGAACATAGCGTGTTTTTAGTGTAGGTGACACAAGTGAAAACGAATCATTTGTATGGAGTTTTCGCCCTGTGATATCGTTTCGACGCAAAAATACGGCACTGATATAAAGCGTCTCACTAGAGTGGGATAACTTCTCATCAGAATCAAAACGACATTACTGATATATCAGCGATATGGTATTTTATGCACTATTGTATATGTAGTAAGGTATATTTTACGTCGCAATTTGATACCGTTTTAGCCTATCTTAACTACGTATCAACACGGGTGAGTATCTAGCGTTGATTTTGTTCGCGATCCGATATCTAGGTTTTGTTGATCGAAGCCACCGATGTACCTAAGGTTGTGTATAGCTTTAGTATGGGACCGGGCGAATCTCACACACCACACAATATTTTAAATTTAAACACTGGGTCAAACAATCATATTACGACATCCAATATTACATAATACATGTTTACTATTTAGATTCCCAATATTAACATTTAAGTATGTTACTTCAATAATTTAGGTACTTATACCAAATAAAGACTGTATGACTCTCAATGTCAATTGTAATTATATAATTATCTCACAACACATTTCACATAGAAAAAGGCAGTTAAGTTTTAAACACGAGATTAACAATACTTGTTAGTGAGAAAGTGTATTAAAAACAGTAAAAATTATTGATGGTTTTGTACGAAATAGGCACTTCTGTAAATTGAAACCACCGTATAGCTATGTGATGGGCTCACAAATTAATATTATGTTAACAAAATAAAAGCTGTGCAATAGTGAAAAGCTCAGATTATAGACAAAAGGCATATCGCTTACCGAATTACAAAGTGAGGCCATGAAAGAAAATAATTATAAATCCAAAAGTGACTACAGCTTAGAAGAATATCTTAGAGTGAATACGTGAATAATGCCGTCGTAATATGACATGAAGGCATTTTTCACGGAAAATGAGTGATCATTCGATACGTGTGAACAATGCTTAGTACTGCATCATTGTAGTCACTTTTGGCTTTGGTATTTGCTTTCTTGGCCTATCTTGTTCGGTAAGCGTTATCTGCCTTTAGTTGTATAATCTGAGGTCATAACTATAAGTTCAACAAGCAACAAGGGAATGTCTAGCTACTGCAAACAAACTCAAACCAGTAGTTAACATATACAGCATGTACGGCCGACCGAGGAAATAAATGTGTATGCAGGGCTCTTACTATTAACGACCAAGGCCAATAGCCGAAAAATCCATCCATAGTTAAAAAGAGGGTAGGAGGAAAAAATTAACTATATTTTAAGGGTATATAACCCTACAAAGACTCTGGAAAAGATTTTTCTAAGAAAATTATACAAATATTAACTGCGGACTTCAGCAAGATTGACTAATACCTACAAGTAGTGTTCGAAGCACAGTTATATTCCCATATCATAAAAGCCTGATTTTCTTTAAGATCTTCATTGTACTGTACCTAGTTTCATTTCTGTGCGTCAGTGAATATGTTAATAATAGGTAGCCCTGAATACTTCAACATTTGGCGGAAAGCAGCGAAGCGAAAGCATTCTTATTAACCATTGGAAGATCGACTGCGGTACATTTATTTCACAACTAAACAAGTAACAAATTCATCAAATAAAATAAAATCTATGGCATCTGAAATTATTTTGTACACTTTTGTACATGGCGTCAAAAACGATACATATTATTATCACCCCTCAGGATTTGACTATATTCCATTAAAATTTCCTAATCTACTAATATTTTTAAATTACAATAAGAAATGACGAAAACTAACTACTACATAGTAAATATATACTTACTTAAATATTTAGCGCTACACATGATATTTACGCGTTCAGCTACTTTGGCTGGGTTCACAAACGAATGTCGTGGGATGTGTCTAACTCAAATAATACTGGACAACTACCTGAGGGTCTCATTGCCGCCTGCCTTGTATGTAATGTGTCCATTGTACCAAACCATTACAATTTTCACACCGATCTCTCACAACGGGGACGTAATAAAATATCAACAAAAGGACTAATATTTTGTTCCTTGGGTTTCGTGTTCACTATAAAAATATTACAAAGTTAAACACCTCAGATCTATTATAATGTAAAAATCAATAAAGAGCAAACAAAACAATAGGAACTCAGAAAAGAAGATTTAAATTAATTAAAAGTTAACATAAAACGATCAAATCTTTCCCTTAACAAAATCTCTATGAAACATAACGTAATTAATATATCCTCAGAAACCAAATGTTCCGTGTATAACGTTTGCATACTCGACAACGTAAATTTGTCCTTAGTCTGACGAACGCAGACCGACTATTGAAAATGTCAGCCCGACTATTGTAATGTCAAATTGACTGCTAAAATGTCAGAACCGCTATTCAAATGTCAGACCGACATTCGAAAAATCACAACAATTTGTGTAACAATAACATACATTAATATTATTTAATTTGGCAGATAATAAAACTGATTTTCATATTAAATTCTCCATATACAAATATCGAAACCGTTAACCAAAACAAATAAATTAAAAAGACAGTGATAGATTTTATCTAATCACAAAAATAAAAAATACAGCTATTATAATTTATCTACTAGGTTTATTTTTTTTTATCATTCAAAAAGCCTGTGTCAGTGGAAATATCTTAAGTTAATAGAAATGGCGATAGCTATTGAGAATATCCCAAGATAAGATGTGACGGAGGCTGAATAGTATTGCACTGTACCACTCACTACGTGAAACATTACAAGTTATAGATTATAATTTAATGCCTTTTACTGTCATAAATTCTTTTACTGTAACTTCTGATGGTCACTCAATATGGGACGACTTCCGTAGAAAACAAAAAAAATGGGAAAACTATTATATTTAATGACAGCGACCAAAGACTTTTAAGAATAAATCACCAGTACATTAAACCCTTAAGCCCAGTAGCCAATATTATAACCACTTGGGTAAATAAGCGGAACAGAAATTTAGTTTTGCATAAACGCACGAATCGGTTGCATTATGACCACGCCGGACATGTGTGGTGCGTGTCAACTGGCCGCTCGGGGCGTGTATGCGGCGAGACCGGTATGTGCCAGTCTCGCTGCGTACGTCCCGAGCGGCCAGTTGACACGGCCGGCGTGCTTGTGTGTGGCGCAACTGATTCGCGCGTTTGTTCAGACCTCAGCCTCTGTACTGTAGTCCAATAACATTCTTCTATAAAAGCGGGCATATAATTATATGCAGTGGTAGTTTAGTTAGATTTCCTATTAGATGCAAAATCTCAAAGGGCCTATGCGTGTTAGACTGGGTTGTCTCGGGGGAAGACTTCCAAAAGATCTTTGTAAAAATAAAAGGAAATACCGCAGAAGAATTTGTTCCTCTGCCTTCGGTAGTGGTATCGCTCCAACCACTATACTGTTGGGAGTAATGTCACTAATCGAATGTGGCATCATTATTACGTATATTATAGCGTTTAGCATGACTGTTAATAGTACAACAATCTTTATAAAAGTTGTACATAATTATGGCACATAAAATGAGCATAGGGGTCTCGGAGGTTCTTCTCGACCTTCTAGAAACTGATATGTACGCCAATACTCTCTCTAACATACAAGGTCATAGATGAATTGGTAGGTTAAACAGCAATGGTTTCTATTAGGGTGCCTTCAAATTAGAGGCGCGAGGAAGCGCCGCAGTGGCGCGCCAGACGCGCCACCACCAGTTTTCATACAATATTTAGAAGCGCCGTTGCAGCGTCACTGACGTGCCACAACCGCGCTTCTAAAAATTGTATGAAAACTGGTGGTGGCGCGTCTAGAGCACCACTGTGGCACCACTGCGGCGCTTCCTCGCGCCTCTAATTTGACGGTGCCCTTAGAGTCAAGCCACAGCCGCCTCTAGAAGCTAATGAAATCAGACCCCCGGTTTCAATTTAATCAGACCTTCACGCTAAGAGATAGAAAGAGCCAACAATATATTGTTTTCTACGAGAGTGTCTGTCTCACTCCATTTCCTGAGTACCTTATCATAATACTTAGCTACTAAGGCATTCATCTATCTAAAATAAGCGTATATTTGTATCAATGCAATATTATTTAGCCCCTCTATGTGGTATCGTTTCACCTTCCATTCAACACGTAATCTGTGATTCTAAATTATAATAATAATGGCACTAATAAATGGAACTAAATAAAATAATTAATATTCCAATTTAAAGCAAGCTCATTGGTAAACTTTGCTAGAATAATCTGACTTGAAATTTGTGAGACAATGTTGTCCGATAAGATCTATATTCTGAAATTAATAATTTTAACGAACTCTATTTACTGACTAGATAGATTTTGTTTAAATTATTAATTTCAAAATTTTAATGAATATGTTGTTAAGTATCTATTAATACGGTAATTATTTCCTTTGGTATAATGAAACTAAAATATTACTTAATTATCTGTGACCGGTGTCAGTTCATTTTTAATTGGCAATATTTTAAAATTTTATTTATATACCCTCTATTCAAATTTTGTTACAGCCTCACTATTAGTTAAGGCCTAAGAAACCATTGATGTAACCTGACTCGGGTATTACTTCAATAGTTACCGAGCAAAAATTGCCAGATACGGTCAACATTTTCTCACAAACAAATTAGAATGAAACAAAACATACAAATCACGGTGCGTGGAAGGGAAACAAGTGTTGTTGTGGAGCGACGATTGTCTCCGTTCATCGTACATCGGTGAGGTTGCTCTTGTCGCCGAATAACTTGACCAGCTGTTCTTCATAGTCGTCGATATTGCGCTTCATGATCTCCATGCAGGGGCCCAGCAGTCGCTCGAATGTCTCCACGTCGAGGACTGGAAATTAATACGGTTTGTTTTAGTCCACTGAGTTAAGCTGCCTCCTTGGCGTAATAGTAATCGATAGTGTAACCGATTGATGTGCGTGAGGTCTTGGTTAATTTAGTAATCTGTGGTTTTGGGCCCGACTCCCGGGTCGGTTCAAATATTTGTGCGATTCATAAAATGTTTGCTTCGGAGTTTGGGTGTCTTTCTATGTAGATATAGTAGTAGTTTCCCATGACGCTACTGGTAGTGCCAAGCGGTAGTGCCATGGGAAAGAAACGGAAAATAAGGATAATATTATGTCTGTATTTTGAAAAGTCTATCAGCCGTCTAGATTTCATAGCACAAGCTGATCATAGCTTAATATGGGCTAGATGTCGTTGTATGAGAATGTCCAAAATATTAATTTAAGTACCTATATTTATCTATTTATCTGTGGGGTTTTGTTTTTGTAATTATACACAAATTACAAAACCCCCACAATGCCCTACATTTAAATAGATAAATACATTTATTATGGTTTTTATTTATTATTTAATAATACATAAGGAATATAATTATTATATAATAATTATAACATTCCTTAATAATACAGAAAGTTTAAAAAAATATCCTATAATAATACAGAAAAAACCGGCCAAGTGCGAGTCGGACTCTCCCATGAAGGGTTCTGTAGCAGCAAGTACCTTAAGAGTCCATATGACGCCAAATAGACTATTTCTTTGATCTAGATCTCAGGACTCGTGAGGTCTGCTGAATTAAAATTTGAACACAGACAACTTCAGTTCATGAACTAAAAATGCACTAGGCCCGAAACACGATTACTGATAAAATTCTCGATAGATTTTTGTGTTGAAAATACCTCGACTTTGTGAAATTTTAAGCTAGATCTCGTATGTTATAAGTTGTTTTTATAATATAAAATATTTATAAGAAAGACAATAGTAAAATCATCATTTGCACTAGAGCATTTTTTTCATATTGGTTATAGTTTTTTTATAATTAATTTATTTCGTTAAAAGCGCACAAAAACCGATCGCATCTCTCTCTTTCTTGCACGCTAAAATGTATATCTTCTATCTTCTTTTAACAATTTGGCGTCTGGTAGGCTCTTAATATAAAAGTTTTTGTAGTTCGTTGTAATTTTGATTGATGTTTTAACACGTTCGCTGTGGTAGTGATTTTTCTAGCGGTTTATGACGTTTTAAAAAAAGCTACCTACTAGATCTTGTTCAAACCAATTTTCGTTGGAAAGTTTTATGCAATGTACATTTTTTTTTTTGATTTATCATTCTCTTAGTTCAGAAGTTAAAGGGGGGGGGGGGGGGGCACATTCCACTTCGGAAGAAGTGACGTCAAGAGAAGATCCATTTGGCCATTATTAGTGGAACTTGGCTAGCAGAGGGTAAAAAATTAATTTAAGTAGTTACTTTGTACACAGAAAAGACAGTTATTCGTTACATTTTTGCATGTTCAGTTCTATTTTGAACCTAATAGATTTTTTTTTGACGTACCTACTTACCTACAAAGAGATTGCCATATTATTTAACGGCGATAAACAACATTGCTTTTAAATATACTTGAAATATACAGGATGAATTTTTCAAAAGGGATTGGATGGCCAAATCCGAAACTATAAGGAATAGCGAAAAATGCTGAAAGGAGTCACGAGCCCGATTTTGAAGAAACTTAAAACCTCATCATTAGAATTTTGAAAAACCAATAATCCTAGCTGGGAATCGAACCTATTGATTTGAAAAAAAAAAAAACACACCCTATATTATTACACCAAACGATAGTGTCGCTGATAAGGATCAAATTCTGCGAAGTAATGATATACGACAATTTGACCTATGAGTTTTACTTGTAGGTGCCTGTACCTAGTTGCGTTGCTCTGTAGGTACATTTTATATTGCGTACGAAACTAATTGCAATTTTAATTTTTCATTAAAACTCATTAACTCCTATCACAGTTTTATACATTGATTTTATAATGTATCCTTATGTAACTAATTAACCATTACACGGCTGATCATATATTAGTGCTTACACTTCTAATATGTTGCAGTAATTATACTAATTATATTTTGATTAAAAGTAGGTATATAAAAGGAGTATTCAATTCACTGAAACTTCTAGTTAGTTTTTAGGCGTTATCATTGTTTGAACTTTTGAAGTAAAAGCTTCGCTGCTTTATGAATGAATTCTGCCATGGTAACTGATCTGCAGTAGGAATCAGAAAGGGTAGTTTGGAGGAAAAAATACCGTGTGAGTAAGAATTTTTTGGCTAAGAAAGCGGTAATTTTTACATTGAGTTATAATGTAAGAAAAATAATAATAAAAATGTTTATTTCTTATTATAATCTATATTAAAATGTATGTTTCAGTAGGAACTTCAATGTAAGCTAACTTAATGCTTGTGTTTGAAAGTTCCCCTCTTCCACAGTTGTTTTCTCGAGTTTAGATATTCATACGAGATGTTTATTTTACTTTAACAGTAAATCCATTTGGGTAGTAATTAAGCTAAGTTTTAACAAATGTTATTAAGATAAAAAAGTGACAGATAGATAAAGGATGCGCGTCCGTGTCCTTTAAGGCAGTTTGAAAAATTTGAACAGCGGATCGTCACAACCTGCGCCTGTCCATTCCAACACGGCCAACCGTCTATTACGTGGGCAACAATCTAATGGTGAAATGTGAACAAATCGAATGTCCTTCCTATCCCTTAAGGGGTATAAGCGAGAAAATATAACAATATATGAAGGTACGAGTGTGAATGTATGTGTGTGTGGGGAGGGGGGGGGGGTATATGCAAGGTGTGTGTGTGTGTTTGTGTACACTTTATAAATAAATACATATTATCTTTTGAGACAAACATTTATGAGTCACACAAATATTTCTCTCCGGTGGGAATCGAACCCACGACCTCCAGCGCCGCAGGCGGTATCACTATCGACTGCGCCGCAGAGGCAGTCATTTACTACGAAATCCTAAAAAAATATTGGATACCATTTTTGCGCTGTCACCTTCCCGATATTTTCTAATAAATAAAATATATTTTGTTTTATAGACAAATGCAACGAGTGATTTTTATAGCAATATTGGCACTGGCATGCAGCCAAACAACCAAAAAATTGCCCAATGGCCAGCGACAGGTCCTTAACCAAACGTATCCTGTACAGGTTTCACATTTTAAACAAGTTTTCGATAGACTCACTAATGTCCTGCTCGACAGACCGGTATGTGAAATAATTTAGCTAGTATACAGATTTATTTCAAAAAACACTGAGTTTGTAACTATATTAATGACAAGATGGCATCGGCGGCTCCGCCTGCATCTCGTCCACGTGGAATTTGGTTCTCGTTTACTCTTTCCACCCGCGTAGTTCCCGTTCCCGTGGGAATACGGGAATAAAATATAGCCTATGTTCACCGCAAAGAGTGTAGCTTTCCAACAGTGAAAGAATTTTTCAAATCGGTCTAGTAGTTCCGGAGCCTATTCGTTACAAACAAACAAACAAAAAACAAAAAACAAATCTTTCCTCTTTATAATATTAGTATAGATTATTCCAGACTATATCTACCCTTGTTCAGCCGTTAGAGCGTGAAAGAGTATCACTCTTTTGTAAACAAACAAAATTGGGGGATCAGCCATTCAATGAACAGGATGATCTGACAAGCGGTGAATCCAATAACCAAACTAACAAGTAAGGCAAAGGAACTGACAACTATCTAGCAAATATCCAGTTTTACAGGAGATCAGTCAATCAACAAATCAGTGGATCAGCCAACGAGTCTAACAAATGGCTGGCTGATGAGAGACCAGTTAGATTCCAATGAATTGCCAAGCAGCAATCCAGGGATACAATTAACTATTGAACTGGAGTACGAGATAATTGAATATGTAACTGAACCTATCCACAACCTATCTACTGATTTCTGGGACCAGACTACTAATCTGTCTCTAACTAATCCAACCATGCAACATTTAGAATCTGTTCTCAATATACAACTGAGCGAACCATATCTTTCCATTAAATATAGGGATACGCAAAATTTCCGCAGATTCTTGGCTTTGCTAGCCGTTTTGTCATCTGTACACGCCACGTCGAGTCTCGTACGTAAAATTCTGACGAATTGTTTTACAAACCATGGGACTGGGACAACTGGCTTTCCAGATGCCAAGAATGCTTTTTCCCACCCATCCAAATTTACAGTCAGTGCGCTTTTATTGTCATGCGTGTTCTCACGCGCATGCGGGCCGGGCGGCCATTTTTTCATTATAATGCACGCCTCAAGGACACGGAACGCGGGTGAGACGGTACAGTGATGCGGGCCCGGCCAGCCGTGTAGGCCGCTTCGTGCGCCACGCTGCGCTAAATTATATTATTAGTTGTGCTCTTGTCACCGCCAATGTGCCTGCGCGCCTAGAGCCAAACGGCGTTTTTAGGGACGATGGCAAAAGACCGGATGGCATAACTTTAATACCTTGGGAGATGGGTCGGGTGCAGGTCTGGGATGCAACTTGTGTAGATTAAGTATAGACATCTTCCTAAAACATAATTGAAAGCCAGCGCAGCAAAGTATAAGGGTCCCGACTCATCCTATCGTTTTCTTCCTCATAGTTATTTAAGAATTTGAAAATCTGGTAGAGTCGACTAGTGACCAAAGGGTTGGCAGTTTTCCTCTTAGCGAATAGGTATTGCTATTAAAAGGGGGAATGCTGCTAGTCTTATGGGCACAATGCCACGGAGGCCTTATTTAAGTTATGTTTAGATGGTAATAATGTAAATTGATTATGTGCCTAATAATGATATTTGATTGTTTGTACGAATAGGCTCACGGGAACGGGACGACGTCCTTTAGTACTCAATAATCTGGATAATTATCATCAGCCACACAATATAGCCACCGAACACCCAACCATCAATTCAACTTATGTATATTACAAGGAGCCTACAGATATATCTATTCAATACTGTATTTCAATAGCTTTGCGCAAAAATGTAAACAAACACATTTGATCCTATATATCCATACAGTGTCCACAGTTACTTGCAATTGTGTATTCACCCTGATTATATTCCAATATCCAGGAGTCATACAGTGGTCTTACAATCATTTCGACACCGAATAACTTCTTTATGACAGTTTATTTTCACTTAAAATACCTACTCAGGATAATAAAAATTCCAACTATTTGTCATACTATATTTTTCTACTCATCTGTCTTAGACAATGACTGTCAAAACATGACATGTTTAAGATCGGGCAGGATTGGACTATACTGGGTGTAACAAAATTACCTCTCCAAATTTCATGAGATGACTTGGCATCGGAAATCAAATACAAATATTTATTAAAAAAGGGGGGTAAATTTTTTCATTTTTTTTTAAATTTTTTTGTCGCACATTAAGAATTCATGTTTTACCGCGGCAATTCGAGGTAACATGGTCGCCGTGGCAAAACAAACACAGAGCACCCGTCTGGCTGTCGTTGTCGCTTTCTACTGCCGCTCAGTAGCGATAGAAAGGGTGAAAATAGGATAAAATAGGACCTTTAAAACGGCTTTACGGTTAAAGTAGTCATGTGATTTTTTTTTCTTCAAGTTTGTAATGTTTCTTGACTGATGCCACGTCACGTGACGAAATTTGGATAGGTAATTTTGTTACACCCAATATATACAGATAAAGAAGAAAATGACGAAAGAAGGTGCACTGAAATAATTTGTTGTCGAAGTTGTTACGAAGTTAAACGAAAAATGATAGATATTAGATTTTTAATCTACAAGTTGGTGTCAAAATAATTATCCTTTTCTTATAAATTTATTTTAACTAGTCTGGCCATAAATTATACTTCAGGCTTCTTCCGAAGGGATTAGCAAATAATACTTGTAGTTACCGCCTAGTGGATCGCCAGTCTCACACTTTATTTGAGGGAAAAGAAATAAATTAAACTCACGTTGGGCGATCTACCCACTTGCTTCATTCGCTTTTTAGTGCTCGCCACGATCACACGCTCGCGTCTCTAGAATGTTCAGTGTTTATTCTAAGTGTTTTTTTTAGGAGGATTACGAGAATCTGTTGCGGAAGTTTAAAAAACTAAAAAAAGTGTTGCGTAGGTGCCGTACGCGCAGTTAAGGTCATAGCCCACTTAAACGACTCTGCTCCAACACCGCTGCCACCCAACACTGCCCTAAACTGGCTCGCAGTCTACGCGGCGACAGCTAGCACGCACCCAGCAGTCCACACGGCGACAGCTAGCAGACGGCCAGCTGTCCACCCGCCGACCGCTCTCGCTTTTTGCAATAGACACAGTTCGCGATCGGTTTCCACTAAAGCAATGAAATATTACCAACTTGCACAGGGAAAATTATACCGATAAAAATACCGATTTTAAAACGTGTTTTATTCTTTAATTACTACCTTATTTTTTTTATAAAAATAAGGTAGTAATTAATTAATAAAAAAAGTAGAAGAACCTAGAATTGACATTTGACCCTTAGCCACCTAGCATTACTCTTTGTCACACAACCACCTATCATACGTCTATGAGACCCCTGAGTAAAATAGTTCTTTAAAGTAATATCTTGAGGTATATTTTTTAGTAAAAAATAAACTTAGGAAAGTATTTAACTCTATATTATAATAGTAAAGGTACAATAGAATCATTTATATAGACATTTTGTCTTAATAACTATTCATCAACAATATCTCTTATTTTTAGCTTACAAACTAAGTCATTTGGTAAATGAGATCTATAAAAAATAATTACATGGATAGGAACTTCTTTTATATTTTTTTTACTTATTCAATAATCAACCATAGCAAAAAAAAAGAAAAAGGTGAAAATTTAATTAAATTAAAACAAAATTGCAAGCCCTAAACTTATAGTTTTTCACGACAATTATTGCAATTACCGCACAATTAACGCACGTCCGACCTCAACGAGCAGTTGCACGGCACTGAGGGACGCGAGGAAAAGGTACAGGAACGGACGAGTTCGTAAAAGATTCGGTCGCAGATACCTATATTTACGTTTTAAATATCTGATGGATCTGTAAGACGTATGGTAGGTGGTTAAGGGTACATTCTATTTGAAGGATGGAATTCAAACTTCTTCACCTTCATCACGCTTCAAAAAAAAACTAGTCACATTGATGTGACAACGGAAAATAACATTTAACCGTGGTTCGATTGGCTATTAATGGTACTACTGAACATAAGATTATTATATGCTCCCGAATAAAATATTATGGACAAATCCGGGAAATCCCCAGAACTTCAATGTTCGCTGAGACACGGAGGTGTATGGAGCCGTCGGTCATATTTCAGACACTTCAAAAACTTGGTATCAGCCGTATGTTCGTATATCGTATTATCAATAGACACAACAACACTTTGTCTGTCGAAGACCAGAAAAGATCGGTGCGGCCGCGTGCTGTTAGAACTACAAAGGCTGTTAATGCTGTTTAAGCCAGAATTCGCCGAAACCCCATAAGGAAGCAATAAATCTTATCGCGAAAAATGAATCCCGGACTCTGTCACGTATTATAAAACAGGACCTGAAGCTCGGTGCTTATCGACGATGTACAGGACATGTCCTAAATGCTCCTGGTCACAAGGCACGAACTACCCAAGCCTGGCTTGGAACCACGCTCCGCACTTTATAAGAGCTAAAGACTGGCCCTCATCTAGCCCAGACCTCAACCCTTTAGACTACAAATTATGGTCAGTTTTAGAGGACATGGCCTGCTCTAAACGACACGGCGACATTGAGCCTCTTAAAAAATCTTTGGAGCAAGCAATGGCAAAATTTCCCATGGAAACAGTGCGTAAACCCATAGATTCGTGGCCAAACAGATTATAGGCCTGTATAAAAGCCAAAGGTGGCCATTTCGAATAAAATATGTTTTTATTTATTGCTATGACTTTAATAAATATGTAGGTATAAATGTTAATAATATCATCCTCGTTCATGTTTACAACGCCTGCTACTGCCAAGAAAGGAAGGAGGTAGGGGCATAATTGATATATTAAACCTTCACAATAAACAAATCCAAACTCTCAGAAAATACTTTTTTACAAAAACAGAAACATCTCTAATGCATAAATTAATAGCACAGAAGGATCAACATTTTACCCCTCTAAATCTTTGTGACGGCTCTGAAATTAAGAACGAAAAAATTACAGATGACAAAACTAAGCTAACAGAATGGACTCAGAAAGCATGGCATGGAAGACATCGCCAAGATTTATGCCAACAAAATGTCGACAAGGTAGCGTCAAACTCATGGCTTCAACGAGGTGAGCTCTTCCCTGAAACTGAAGGTTTTATGATTGCCATACAAGACCAGGTAATTGAAACAAAGAACTACAGAAAGTATATAATTAAAAATCTAGCTAACGATACATGCCGAAAGTGCAATAGTTCACCTGAGACAATACAACATATTACAGGAGCCTGCAAAGCAATAGTGTAAACCGATTATAAACACAGACACAATCAAGTAGCCAACATAATCCACCAAAAACTAGCACATCAATAAAAACTTTTAGACAACAATAACGCAGTATTACAAATACTAGCCACAAACAGTCCAAGAAAACGCCTTTGGTAAAATTATATTTTGACCGGGCTAACCTAACTGATAAAACCATACACTTTAATAGACCAGATATTACTGTAATTGACAAAACAAAAAATGTGGGCTACTTAATCGATATAGCCATACCAAACACACATAACCTACAAAAAACAATAGCCGAGAAGCTAACAAAATATACAGAACTTAAAGATGAGATTACACGCCTATGGCACCTACAGAAAGTGTCATAATAGTACTTTCCACAAGAGGAATTATACCTAAACAACTACACACTTCTCTCACAAACTGAATCTATTGCAAAATACATACCACCTCTTGCAAAAAGCTGTAATATTAAACACATGCCGAATAGTACGAAAATTTTTACAAAATGAATCAGACACAACACACATAATGCCTTGTCATCCTCATACAACACATACAATATCATTTGCTTAAACAAATAGAACTTCCACTGGTAAACACTTGGTTTAGGCCCGTGCCACTAGTTTTCCGGTTCAACCGAGGAATCCAAAGGATAGATAAGCTGTTTAACATATTATTTAACCCTTCAACTCCTTCCTATCTTAAGGAACGATTCAAGTTCCTTTGCGATACGCATGTGAAATGTCTGAGGTCGTCAAAAAACTTAAGATTGAAGATGCCGTCTCACTCGTCAACTTTTTATGACAAATCTTTTACAGTCACTGCGATCCGACTATGGAATCGACTACCCGTAAAAATAAGGCGAGCGCAGACAATTACGAAATTTAAAGATATGGTCAAGGAACACTATCTATCAAAGTAGATTAGCTATATGTATGTGTGTACCTATATAAATTTATTTATGGATATGTGTTTGTTTATAGATATATATATATATTTATTTATAGATATATATTTGTATAGAGTATGTTTGTGTAAATAATACATAGATATATAATATGTATATATTATGTCGTATTTATATGTTAAGTATAGCAAGGAAATGACAATTATGATGTACGAAACTCAATTAAACACTGTAATTAGAAGTACGCCAAACAACAACCACTCATTACCTGCAACCAACTTTTTCCATCCAAAGGTTGCCTGGTAGAGATCGCTTTTAGCGATAAGGCCGCCCATTGTACTGCTTTTTAACAAATGTTCCTATTTTAAGTTTTTTTTATCTGGCGTGCAATAAAGTGTAAATAAATAAATAGAAAAATAATAATAATAATATTTGGACTTGGCTCACGAGGTTGTCGACATGTGGGATGTGGATTCAGCGATTGTTGTTCCGATAGTCGTATCAGCACACGGTCTGATTGCCAAGAGCCTCGATCAACATCTTAAGAGGCTCGCGTTACGCAGTTGGGTCAAGGGTTTGATGCAAAAGGCGGTTTTGCTAAGCACGACACGTATTGTGAGGCGATTCCTGTCCCTGGAGCCCTGACCACCGGTAGCTTGGTCCCTGTACCCGATGCTGGTGGGATACTATTTTTTTATATTTTTAAATGTACTTACCTTTTTTTTTATTATGTATATTTAAAAATGTAAATTTATATGTTACTTATTTTAATAAACAGGAATAATAATAATAATATATTTAATTTCAAGTCACAAAACTCATTTTGTTAGTAACAGTATTTTGCTTAGCCTATGTTAGTATTGCGCCGCCTCCTTCTGCGAGCAGGTCATGCTCGTGAAGGAGGCGGCGGGACGGGTACGGGAGAGAACTCTCCCACCCGAATTCCGCAGTCGGCGGCCTGGTCGCCGCCGACGTGTCTTCGCCGAGGACTATCGGCCACCATGACCGGGGGCCTGAGGACGGTGAGAGGGCGGCTCACCGTCCTTACAGAAGCAGGCCCAAGACGGCAGCGTGACGTGAGCAATTCACGCACGCCCCCCCAAAGACGCGGGATAGCACCCGAACCACCCCCTGGGCGAGGCCGCAGTGGCGGCCGTGGGTCTGTTGGGAGTTCTGGGACATCCTTCCGAGGGCTTCTTCGGGGCTCCCAACCACAGGCTGTTAGGCGTGACGTGAGGTTTTTTAGTCGGTAGAAGTCCGGCATAACATCCATGAGGATTTTCCCTCACGTTAAACAAAAAAAAAAAAGTCTATGATAGTAACTAGAAAAATGTTAGTACTATGTTAGTACCAACATGTTTCCGCAAACCTGATCTATCCATACATCGGTCACCCACGCTACGCACCACCCCAGCAGATACATAATACCCATTACATTACTTCATTTAAAAAAAATGCATTTTCATTTGTAACAAAACTTATGGCTGAACTAGGTACATAACGCGTAAAATGAGAATGAGCCCCAAATTTTTAATGAATGAATTTTATGGCTTCAATTTTTATCTAAAAAAATGCCCATATATGAAGAAGACGTAAACCAATTAATTTGATTTCTTTTTTGATTTTAAATAGGTATAAGTACCTATTAACTTATTACAACTAAAATCCTACTAATATTATATATGTGAAAGTTTGTGAAGATGTTTGGATGTTTGTTACTCAATCACGCTCTAACGGCTGAATGGATCTGGCTGAAATTTGGTACAGGGATAGAGCAAAGTCTGGAATGACACATAGGCTACTTTTTATCCCGGGAAAATGTTCCCACGGGAAGCGGGAATGGTTACCAAATTTCACGGGGGCGAAGCCGCGCGCATCAGCTAGTAAACTATAAAATGCTGCATTTTGTAGCTTGAAGGAGATGCATTTTGTATGGTCAATATCAACGGCCTTAACGCCGCTACTAACCAAAAGCCAAAACCAACGGTAATATCAGCCAAGAAGCCAACAACAACAAAGGCAAGACAACAAAGCAAAAGCAGTCCTCCGCCAAAAACCAATAAGCCAACAACAACAACGACAAAGCAAAAGCAGTCCTCCGCCAAAAAAACAAGCACGCCACAAACAACAAGACCAAGACCAACCGCGATACATGCAGTAGGAAAATTTAAAAAAAGAAAACGTAAGTAATAGAGATGTCCCTTGATCCCCAGCGCCTAACTGGAGTAATAAAGTTTATTCTTACACATTAAGGGTCTTTTTTTTACTGTGTGTGTTTTACAATAGTGTGTACTGCTAAACTAGCAGTGTGGTGTGGAGTCGTTGAAAGTAACTTGATGGAGTCTACGCTTGTCCATAACACGTCCCACCACCTATTACGTGAGACATAAATTAAAAATTGTGGGCATATGGTACACGTGGGGTAGGACGACCCCCGCCGGATGGACCGACGACCTGAAGAAGGTCACAGGGATTGACTGGATGCGGAAGGCGCAGGACCGTGTAATGCGGCGCAATTTGGGACAGACCTACGTCCTGCAGTGGACTGCTATAGGCTAATTTGATTGATTGATTGATTGGGCAAATGGTATGTCTGTGCGTGCCCTTTTTGGGATTAAAGGCGTATGTACTAGTAAGTATACAGGGTGGAAATTAAAGACCGTGGTTGGAGAAGTACCTACCCTTAATATTGATAATAGCTAGTTTTGCGGAGAAAGCAAACATTCCTTTGTTTTCAAAAGTGAAACTGCATTTAATGATTTTTGAAAAATCACCTGCTTAAGCAGGGAATCGAACCAGTGTGATGTGAAAAAAAATCCTGTATTTTACGATGCCAACTGAAAGAGTCTTTCATAAGGAACAATTTCTTTTAAGTTACAGAGTATCTAAAATTGAAGAAATACCAAGTGATTTTTTTTTATTATAAAGCTTGTACACTATCTAAAGAGAAAAAAATACAGTCGAATTGCGAACCTGTTACTTTTTTTGAAGTCGGTTAAAAAAAACCGGCCAAGTACGAGTTGGACTCGCTCTTGAAGGGTTTCGGAGCAGCAAGTAACGTAATATAAATGTTCTTATAGTTCGTTGTAACTTTGATTGATGTTTTAACACGTTCGCAGTGGTAGTGATTTTACTAACCGAAAATTGCGGTTTATGACGTATTAAAATAAAAACTACCAGCTCTATCTCGTTCAAACCAATTTTCGTTGGTAGTTTTTATGAAATTTAAATTTAGTTGGTATTTAAACCCTAAAAATAGATATGAAGTATGTTTCATTTCAATTTTGTTTTGTAAAATATCGCGGTTTTTAATACTCTATAGGTACTTGAAATCTTACTACTTAATATTATAAATGCAAAAGTTGTGAGAGTGGATGTGGATGTTTGTTACTCATTCAGGCTCGAACGGCTGAACGGATCGGGCTGAAATTTGGTACAGATATCCAGTATAGTCTGGAATAACACATAGGCTACTTTTTATCCCGGGAGTAAGTTCCCACAGGAACTAATTTTACGTGGACGAAGCTGCGGGCATTAGATTAAAAACATTAGAAGTACCTATACCTATTTTGCTTCCAAGTCTCAAATTTATGAATTATTTTCAATTAACTTCAATCGAGACAAATTGAAATAGGTAGGTATGAGCTTGCAGCGAGAAGTAGAATAATTTCAAAACATGGTTAGGTTAGGTTAGGTTAGGTTGAATAATTTGAATATCTTTTTAGTCATCAGTAGATAATTTATGATAGTAGGTAAGGTGGTAAGGATCAAGTCAAATTAGCTTTTTAAAAGCCAATCTATCATGCACGTAAGAAATTGTTTTAAATTAAGTACATGAATCTTACGAGTATAGTACAGGTGGCAAAGAAAACTCAAAAAGCATTACACCGCCGCGGGGCTAAATACGCAAAATACCTATACTACAGGTGTGGTGTGACCAACTGGATAATAATATTTCACCAGCTTACCTTTTAAAAATATTCAGCCTTCGCCACTGATAAGTATCATTATTAAACAGGAGACTGTACCTGGGGATCGTGCGAAGTATGGCCCTATACGGGGCCGACGTATGGGCGGAGACCCTGACGGCCAGCAATGTGGCTAGATTGCTGAGCCCGCAGAGGGCGATGGCCGACAGGGTGATAAGAGGATACCACACGATCTCAGGTGAGGCGGCAGTCTCCTAGGCCTCGCGTCTCTATTTAAATGGCGCAAAGGCCTGCGTCTCGAGAAATCAAGGCTAAGCGGTCCCAGCGAGTTTTTATACTCCTTTTATTGTTTATTTACACAGAAAGTTGTCTAAAAATTTTCCAGAATAATCGAATTTTTAGTTACTTTTATCTCTTTTAATTCCCATTTTTTGAACGGTACAGACAAAGTTTATGATGAGGCAAAATAGGAAAATGTTTGACTTTGTATGTAGGGTATTAAACAGTTGAGTAATATCGTCCCGAAGTTTGTATGGACAAAATAGCGACTAGCGCAACCTTAACATTAATACAAATCTCTATGATGAAAATGATGTTTTAATGTTTTTTTACAAGTTTTCGGTACCTGAATTGCGAGCGACCAAGGAGCGAGAATATTACAATCATGATAAAATTAGACTGTAAGCTTTTTTAATTTTTATATAGCCCACCTATTTTATGCAATTAGTCCACGGTTCTATTACAGCTGCTGGCACCTTCGGGGGAAAGAAAGAAAGAAAGAAAAAGAAATTTATTTCACATAGGCATATACAGATGCTCTTGTAAAACGTCCAGAATATAAATCAAAATCTACCACCAGTTCACAACGCGACTCACCTGAGAAGAACTGGCAAGAAACTCAGCGGGTTATTCTTTTTAGAGCTCTATTTACAAAATGAATCTAAAAACTATGCATTTTAACAATTTTTTGAGAATCCAGTAGAGCAGGTCATTTCCAGGCTTCTCCATCCAATAAATAATCACCAATTGCATAGTAGCCCCTGCAGTACAATTTACTTTTTACAACCTTTTTAAATTTATTAAGGGACATACTTTTAATTTCGTGTGGTAGCCTGTTGTAAAAGCTTATACAGTTACCCATGAAAGAATTGCTGATTTTGTGCAATCTGCTATGATAAACAGCAAGGTTACTTTTATTTCTAGTGTTGACATTGTGTCTATCACTTAACTTAGCGAAACTATGTAAATTTGCTTGTACGTACATAAGATTCTCAAAAATGTATTGTGATGCTACTGTAAGAATTTTAACCTCTTTGAATTTTTCGCGCAGAGAGACCCTTGGACCTAACCTATATATAGCTCTTATGGCCCGCTTTTGTAAAATAAAAATTTTATCTATATCTGCAGCATTGCCCCACAGTAGAATACCGTAAGACATTATGCTATGAAAGTAACTGAAATAGACTATTCTAGCCGTATCTACATCCGTCAAGTGCCTTATCTTTTGTACAGCAAATGCTGCTGAACTTAATCTATTTGCTAGTTTAACAATATGTGGACCCCATTGTAAACCAGCATCGACCGTTAACCCTAGGAACGTCGTTGATTCCACAAGTTCCAACACCCGACCATTAAGTTGAACATTGGTTTCTGACTGTTTTACATTAGGCAAGGTAAATTTTATGCATTTAGTTTTATTATCATTCAGTCTTAGATTGTTAGTGTTAAACCAATGAACCACTTTCAAGATTGCGTTGTTGACATCGTCATAGTTATCTATTTGTCTTTTAACTTTGAAAATCAAAGAAGTATCATCTGCAAACAAAACAATCCTGTTGTTGTCCCCCACGTAAAAGGGTAGGTCATTGAAATATATAAGGAATAAAAATGGTCCGAGTATTGAACCCTGTGGGACGCCCATAGTAACTACAGAGCCCTCTGAGCGTGTACCATTAACATCAACCCTCTGAATTCTATTGTTCAAATATGAAGTCAGAAGATCGAGAGCCTTGCTTCTTATGCCATAATGGTGTAATTTCCTGATTAATGTTTCATGTTGGACATGTTTCATGAGGGTACAAATATTATCTAAAGTATACTTAACCATCAACCATATATAACATCATCATCCCCTGTGTATGTCAATATGACATTGCAGAAGAGGCCGTTGAAGAATTTGGGCGGTTACTCTTTGCCAAGATAGGAACATTAAATATTTCGAAAACAAGTTCACCAAAATGCATAAATGCATTGAGATTAGTGGGAAATATTTTGAAAAGCCATAAATAACTCCATAATAATTGTAGATGATGCAGGGCGGCTTCAGGAATCCCCAAATAAAACAGCAGGTATATCGTAAGTACTTTAAGAGATGCAATCGTGTGTGTGCGTTTGTGTCCACTTGTATCGGTCGACTAAAAGTTCGGCAACTATCGGCCGTATAAAAATGTATGTACATGGAATTCATCTAAGGTACATGGTGACGCCGAGCACTCACACACGCTTGCGTCCGTAGCGTATTTATTTACACGTTGCGAATGTTGCGATACAATAACATTAAGCAGAATTTTACAACTAAGGACGCGAATAAGCATAATAATATCGCAGGTAAGTGGCCGATGGTCAATTGTAGCACCCGCACCCGGCCGGGGTGACACTGATGCGTCGTCTACAATAATAATAATCTAAATATATATAACTCAATGGTGACTGACTGACTGACATAGTGATCTATCAACGCACAACAGAAACCACTCGACGGATCGGGCTGAAATTTGGCATGCAGGTAGATGTTTTGACGTAGGCATCCGCTAAGAAAGGATTTTGATAAATTCTACCCCCAAGGGGATAAAATACGGGAAGCGGGAACGAGAACAAATTTTACGCGGGCTAAGCTGCGGGCATCAGCTAGTAAGCCATAAATTTCAACTGCAGGTCGCGGCGACCTGCGCCTGTCCATTTCAACACGGCAATAGGCTCACCATCTTTTACATGGGACATAAAAAAAAAAAAAAACGCGGGTAGTTAACAACACAACACGTATTTTTGTGCTCTTGTGTTTATTTTTATATTTAAAATAGTCGCAATACAATTAAGATATAGAGATATAGAAAGTTCATGTATTTTTAAGATACATACCGGCTGTGTGCAATCTCCAATAGTTAATTCCACTTAAATAACTAGATATCACTGTTTGTTGATTTTCAAGTTAGAAGATGGAGGCAATGAAGGAATCATTTTCAACGACCATGGCAAGCCTTGAGGAGCGCATGGCAACCTTTGAGTTAGAGCTTCAAGGTGTTGGAAAGGGCTCTACAGGCACTTCTAGCGTGGCAAGCATAACTGCAGATTTCAATGCTTTCAAGGTGTTTGTGATGACTACACTGTCTACATTTCGACAGCAAATTGAGTTTGTGGCTCGCCAGGTGGACAACATTGAGCTGAGAAGTAGACGTAAGATCCTCATGTTGCATGGAGTCCAGGAGCCAAAGAATGAGGAGACATCCCAGACCGTGGTGAACATCGTGAGGGAGCAGATCGGCTTGGAATCATTTGCAGTGGGTGACATCAAGCGATGCCAAAGGATGGGTCGTCCTTCTAGTGCTAATAAGCCAAGACCCATCTTGATCAAATTCAATCAAATGGATATACGAAACAAGCTGTGGTTCGCGAAATCAAAACTTAAGGGTTCAGGACACACAATCTCAGAATTCGTGACTCGAGCCCGGCACGAAGTTTTCTTGGCGGCACGGGAACGCTTTGGGATCAACAAATGTTGGACAAGAGAGGGGCACGTATTTGTCTTGGATCCTGACGGAGCGCGTCATCGTGTGGCTACAATAAGCGACCTAAACAAACTCGATTGGAATCAGCAATCTACATCTGCTCCTACTGTAAAAGCTTCAACTAAGCCCAGACGGGCTGTACATAAGAAGTAAATTCACATGAAGGCATATTGATGTACTGCTCTGTCACGTAAGGTCAGGTATTTAGACATTGTTTTATTGTTGGTTGCCGTAACCCACTAGTTCACTACCTT
Organism: Miltochrista miniata; assembly: GCA_933228765.1. Taxonomy (NCBI): domain Eukaryota; kingdom Metazoa; phylum Arthropoda; class Insecta; order Lepidoptera; family Erebidae; genus Miltochrista; species Miltochrista miniata. The sequence goes on from OW121765.1 coordinate 12,134,433, forward strand.
ACGATAGTAATTTTAACCACTTTTACTTTCTATTGACACTTTAAACTTATTAATTTTGATTGGGTATCACTGTAAAATACTTTCTGTTTTCATTCTCAATGTTGTTGTTGTTGGCAACCTGACAGTTGACACTGACAGTGACGTGAGTGCATTCTAGCTTTCTATTTTTAATTCTACTTTTTTTTTTTATTTTTCTTCCTTGAATGTCGTATTCTTGGATAGGCAATGTATCTCACACCATGCAGCCTAATTTACTTTTTAAAATTTTATTTTATAAATTCTTTGACCATAGCTGGTGTTTAAAGTGAGGCCTGCGTGAGAGCGGTATTATGTACCTTAGTTTTATTTTTAAGTTCCAGTGATTGAAATTTCTAGTTTAAAATAACAGTGTAACATGCAGCTGGCTGGTGGATATTCTTATCAATCAAAGTCATTTTATTTTCTCGGTTTAATCTTAAATATTTAATTTAAAATAATTAAATATTATTAATTTATATATTTGTTTATATACTTAAATTTGTTTAATATAGGATATATAATAATTTATTTAATATATATATATATATATATATATATATATATGTATATATATATTAATGTCCAGCATAGATAGTGATAATGAAAGTTTTGTGACAGCAAGTAGTTTGAATGATAGTTTTACATGTATGCCTACATTAGCACAAGTAATTGAGTCCCAGTTCTCTGATGTACCAAAGAATTTTAATGTAGTCCATATAAATGCACAGAGTGTTTCCTACCATTTCTCGGATATGCTGACCACTTTTGACTGTAAAAATGTTCATGCTATTTTAATCTCCGAATCATTCTTTAAACCTGGTCTACTTTCCAGCTGCTACTCTTTACCAGATTTCAATTTAATAAGAAACGATCGGATTGGTCCAAGATGTGGTGGTGTTGCGATTTATTTACGCAAAAACATACCTTACAATATTGTTGATCTATCCTCACAACCACCTCCATCCAACGCTGGTGAACATCTTTTCTTGGAGATTGACCTTGCTCATATTAAAATGTTACTAGGGGTCTATTACGCCCCTTCTATGAAACTTAACTTTTTCTCTTCTTTCGAAAATCTAGTTGAACGTCTTTCCCCAACATACAGTCAGACAATTATTATGGGAGATTTTAATACTTGTCTGTTGAAGCAAGATTCCCGCTCTTCCACTTTTCTAAGCATAGTCGACTCCTGCAATCTATCTGTCTTGCCTTTAAATGCCACACACCATGCTCCTGATCATCCTCCATCTCTTCTTGATTTAATACTTGTTTCTTCAACTGACCTTGTTGCTAAACATGGTCAGTATCCTGCTGACGCCTTCTCTTATCATGACATGATATTTCTCTCTTATAAAGTTCGTCCACCTAAGCCTGAGTCTAAACTCCTTATGCAGCGAAATTTTAGTGGCATGAATTTGAGTAAATTGCGTGAAGATGCTAGCAACATAGACTGGAATCCGTTGTTGAAAGCTGAAACGATCGATGCCAAAGTTAATTATTTTAATAATCAAATTGTTGCACTTTATGATCGGCATGCCCCAGTTCGGGCCGTAAAGGTAAAACATTTGCCATCTCCATGGCTTACAGCAGATATAAAAAGTCTTTTATCTAAAAAAGCTGCTGCCAAATGTAGGTATAAAATACGGTCTACATCAAGTAACAAAGAGAAGTATATTGCGTTACGGAATCTCTGCAGTAAGGTGTGTAGGAAAGCACAACGCCAATATATACATGAATCAGTCGAGAACGGAGACCCTTCCAAAATATGGAAATTTCTGAAAACATTAGGAGTTGGAAAGCAACGTCGAGAGCAAATATCAAACTCACTTGATATTGATTCACTTAACCAACATTTCTCATCAACGTCTAATTTAGATCAGTCAAATAGAGACAATACCTTGCAATTTCTTTCATCGCTTCCAATTCCTGACCACTCACCGTTCAATTTCGATCAATTATCTGAGTGTGATGTTAAGAGGACTATTATGTCGATTTGTTCAAATGCAATTGGCGATGACAATGTTAGCCGTAAGATGGTTCTATCTATCATTGATGAAATTCTACCGATAATTTGTCATATTTTAAATCATTCCCTTACCTGTGCGGAATTTCCGAAAGCCTGGAAAGAATCACAAATAATACCTTTACCTAAAAAATCACATCCCACATCCTTCTCCGAATATCGTCCCATATCCATATTACCGTTCCTGTCTAAAGTCCTAGAACGGCTTGTTCACTCCCAATTAAATGCATATCTTAATAGACACAACCTTTTAAATCCATTACAATCAGGTTTTCGGCCAGGCCATAGTACGACCAGTGCATTGATCAAGGTAACTGATGACATACGACTGGGCATGGAAAATGGAAATCTCACTTTGCTGACTTTATTAGATTTTAGCAATGCTTTTAACACTGTGGATTTTCGTATCCTGCTTGGTATATTACGTTCTATTAACATATCTCCACCAGTGATTGATTGGTTTCATAATTACCTGTTTGGACGCCGGCAACGTGTTCGCGTTGAAGATTCCTTTTCTACTTGGTGTAGTACGTCTGTCGGTGTTCCACAGGGTGGCGTGCTTTCTCCCATGTTATTTACAATTTTTATAAATTCAATCTCAAAGTATTTATTTTCTTCCTACCATCTTTATGCAGATGACCTTCAAATTTACAATCAAGCTCCTTTGTCTGAATTGTCGACAGCAATTACAATACTCAACACAGACCTGACGCAAATCTGTCAATGGAGCAAACAGTATGGCTTGGAGGTAAACCCCTCTAAAACACAAGTTATTTTGGTTGGCAGCTCTCGAATGTTAGAAAAAGTGCAATGGACAACCCTTCCGAACATTGTATTTGATGGTATTACCCTGCAGGTTAGCAGTGAAGTCAGGGATTTGGGAATTATAATAGACAGCACACTATCTTGGCGTACCCAAATAAAGGAAACCAGCCGTAAGCTTTTTGCATCTGCAGGATCATTGCGTAGATTACGTAATATCCTACCAACTGCCACTAAAAGAGCGCTTGCAGAATCCCTTCTCCTTCCGGTACTCGACTATGCAGATGTCAGCTATCTTGATGTCACTGAGGAGCAGCTAGATAAACTTGAGCGACTTCAAAATTTTTGTATCAGATTTATATTTGGCCTACGCAAATATGATCACGTAACACAATTTCGTCAAGAGCTCAACTGGCTCCCTATTCGTCTTCGTCGAAACACTCATATTCTGTCTTTGCTTTACAGCACCCTTTTCAATCCCTCTACTCCCAATTATTTAAAAGAACGTTTTACGTTCCTGAATGACACACATTTGAGATCTCTAAGGTCATCAGAGTCACTGCAATTAGTAGTTCCCAGACATTCCACAAATTTTTACGACAAATCCTTCGCTGTGCAAGCAGTTCGGTTGTGGAATTTACTACCTTTAAACATTAGGCGCGCGCAGTCCTTAAATACTTTCAAAAGACTGGTTAAGGAGCACTACTTAGCTTCATAGTATATGTGAATGTAAATATTAATGTATTATATCTGTGTGATAAATAAATATATATGTAATTAGAGTGTATGAATGTATATAATATCAACCTGTGTATTGTTATATGTATTGTATATATATTATATGTTTATGTATGTATTTATTGGTACCTATGTAGGTACCTACCTATATCTTATTGACTTGAGACGTTTAGTAGACTTAGTATGTTTTATTTGACACCAATGACTACCCCTTTTACCACGTGATTCTTGACGGTATTTTTCCATCCAAAGGTTGCCTGTAAAAGATTGCTTTTTAGCGATAAGGCCGCCCTCTGTACATGTATGAAATGTAATATCTGTATAAGAAATTTTAATATTGGTGTGCAATAAAGTTTCTTCTATTCTATTCTATTCTATTCTATAAAACTATAAGGTGAAATGTGGGCGTAAACTATGCCTCTGCCTACCCTTTTCGGGGATAAAGGCGTGACTATATGTATGTATATAAATAACTCCACTTACATTACCTACAACTTTTTTTTTTTTTTTTTTTTTTTTCATTTTTCATTTCACTAACAATTTTTGGAGCAGCCAACAACGTATTAAATAAACCAATACAGAACACACCAGGGTTACACGACGCGACTTTCAAATGAGGTTGGCAGGAATAGGATGCAATGCAAATAGAGATAGGTAAGGCCTATATCCATAACTATGTTTTAGATAATGCTGTGTTCCCGTGATCGACTTTGTAGCTTCATTTGCATTATTCTTTCAAATTTTTTAAAAGTTTTTTTTAGCACTGCTAGTTTCTATGACAGCAAACATGAACACCGATGTAGTTAAATATTTTTGATTGCAGGACATTATACTGTATTCACGGACATTTATTATTCACATAAGGCTACCTGATCCCAAAGTAGGTAAGCTAGGAATAACCTGCTAGTGTTAAGGGTATCAGACCACGGATATTAATACTTTAAATACATACTTATCATACATAGAAACACCCAGCCCCTCGAGACAAACATTTATTGATCACACAAATTTTTGTATACGGTGGGATTGGTTGGACCCACAACCACAACCTCGTGCTCTGCAGTCGCACATTTCGACCTCTAGACCAACGCGGGAGACATGTTTTCTACCATAAAGTACGTCAACATTAATAATGACATAGGTATATAATACTATTGTTACCGGAGCGGTTTACTAATGTTTGCCATAATTTAAAATGCCATAATTTCATATGCCATACTGGTATTTGCCATAATTTCATTAGATATAACGCTTCAGTTGCCATAATCGTGAAATGACATAAAATGACTTTCAATAATTCCATTGGTCATAATCGATCAAGTGTCATAATAATTTAAATGTATTTGCCATAATTTTCGTTTTCAATAATGCCATTTTCCATAACTTTTATTCACCATAATATACTTCTGGGTGGTTTAAAAAAAACCACGAAGACTAAGGCGGGAGCTCCGCTTCGCTTCGCTCCCGCCCTAGTCATTATTTTCATAATTATATCAAATTTTGATTATGTCAAGAGTCGATTATGAGATGTGTTACTTATGGAAACTAATTATTATGAGAAATGTTGTTATAGAAAGTCATTTTATGGCAAATAAAAGTTATGACTGTTGAGTTGTTAAGGCAAACGTTATTAGTATAAATGATAATAGTGCAAGTAAATATTATGATCGGGGATGATTATGGCCAACAATATTAGTGCAAATGAATTTATGGAAAACGAGAGAAGACCTACCGGAGCCCCCCAATAACAATAACGTGTTTCAAATATAGAGGCAAGAAAGAAGTATAAACAAAGTGATACTCACAAGCCACCTTGGTGGGCCCTGCAGCGTAAGCGGAGGCGGCGCGTGGCTTGTGGGTGACCAGCGCCAACTCGCCGAAGTAGCCGCCTGCTTCTGTGGGGAGAACACACCTTGGCTTTAGATAATCTTACATACATACATATGGTCACGCCTTTATCCCCGAAGGGGTAGGCAGAGGCATATTATATGCCCACATTTCACCTTTGTATAATTTGTCCCACGTAATAGGTGGTGAGCCGTATTGCCGTGTTTAAATGGACAGGCGCAGGTTGTGACTGCCTGCTGTTGAAATAAAGCCTTGCAACTTAGCTTAACGACTGCCATTTTACTGGCAACCGAGACCAACGGCTTAACGTGCCTCCGAAGCACGGAAACGCTTAAATAAATGTTACAAAGTGATCACATGGATGGTCACCCATCCATGGACCGGCCATAGTGAAAGTTGCTTACTGCAGTGATCGTTTACAGAACACTGAGTCCGTGGGGCCACGAGCGCTTCTTCTAATGTTATAAATGCGAAAGTTTGTGAGTGTGTATGCGTTAACGTCTGGATGTTTTTTTTTAGTTCACGAGGGGAAAGGAGTTAGGCAACGTCATCCCCGCCCGCGGCTGGGATGACGGTGCCTAACTGCACTTCATCTGGAACGGTGTGGGGGCTACCGATCCCAAAAAGGGACCGTCCTACCCACTAAACCCCGCGGTGTTCCTCCTCACCCTATAGCCGATCCGAAGGATATCCAAAGCTTATATTCACGTCGAGCCGGCCCGGGCCGCCCCGCCCGTCCGGGGCTCTCCTCGGGGGAGCAAGATGGGTGGCTCCCCCAGAGCTCCATACGGAGCTGACATAAAACGCAAAGCTCGCATCGCACCGTTTTCGAACACCTCTCTGCTTGCAGAAAGGTCAGAAATCGACCGAGCGGGCGGGCGGTAAAGGCATCTCCGGAACACATGGAGGTGCCTTTTGGAAGGCACCTCTATGTGTCTCTCTGTCTCACCCATCGTTACGGAATTAGTCAGGGGCGCGCATGAATGCAGCCATGCGGCGCACCCGGACGGGACAGCGAGGCGAAAGCGTAAAGAGATATCTCAGCGATTCCTTCCCTTTACACTTACCTTTCTGCTGTACTCAGCATTGGGTAAATTTTGATCTAATGTAGGTACTATGAGATGATCGTGTACTTATGTGTATGTACTGTAAGAAGACGGCATACATACCGAGGCGCTTGATCTCATGCTCATTGCCGTCGTCGCGCGTGATGCGAATGCTGATGGAGCCGTCTTCCACGAAGTACATGCCGTCGGCCGTGTCGCCTTGTCGGATGATGAGCTCACCGTCGATCAGAGTGCGCGGGAGCAGGGCATCAGCTAGATTAGCGCGCTCGTACGCCTGCAGATAATATAGAGAATATTTAGTGGTTGACAAGTCGAGTTATTTAGGTAAAATGTATCCTGAGACTATTCTAATGAGCCCAAACATGATATATATAACGTAATTTTCGGAGGAATTGGGCTATCGCAGACTACTAGATGCATCTGCCAGCAGACTAATAGATGCATCTGCCAGTTCCAGGTTATTGTGACGTGAAATACCATCAAAGTAGGTATATTCAGTTTCCGACGAATCGGACCAGTGAATTCATCTTGCTGAGCTGATGATCTTTAAAATTAATAGCTAAGAAACATAAGAAGCATGTGAGGTTCACTTGGGTTTAAGACCGATGTAGCGTCGCAGTGCCTCCGATAATTTTATCTGCTCTAATCATAGGTAATATTTTGTTAGTCAAAAGCGAGGAAAGGAAAATTCCATATTCGCTTCTAAACAGCACTCTATGAAACCTAACAGGTGATATCAATGACTAAAACGGCATATTTAGGCAGTTACGGCACGTAGAGTACACGCATCAGACGTGAGCAGCGCTTTTGACGATGGTTATCAATAGAAGAGCTGAATATCAAGGTCACTGACTATTGAATAGAATCTACCAAATTGACGCGTTTCGTTATATCTAGTCTTGGTCGTCGGTAAAATACAGTCATTATTATCAGTATTTGCATTTCAAATGTATTCACTATATGGAGATGGTTTTTTTTGCTACACTGTTCTCAGTTATCTTTCATTGAAAGAATTTAAGTAATTTCGGCTAACAAAACAGAGCAACATTTTGTGTACTTGTAAAATTTTGATATTATGCTAATGAGTCTTTAAATTGTTGACATTATTGAATGAAACAATTAAGAGCCGATTTTTTGAAATTACTTAAGTCTCTTAATTTACCGCAAAAATAAAAATCTACTGAAATTTAATAAAATAATAGTTTGTTTTTCTAATTTCCAATGGCATGTACGGCCTGACGTTAAGAAATGCCTGATGTTATGAAAATATACCGTTTAACATATTTCAATAAATGACGTTGTTGATATATATTTATACCATTTATATTTAATAACGTCATAATAAACATGTAACGGGTGTTTTTTTTAGAGGTATAGAACTTTAAGTTGGCCTAGCTGTTTTAACCGGCGGTATTTTTGTCAGCTGTAAAGTGATTTATGTTTAGTATGGTTTAGCATTTTAACATAAATAGACTGAAGCCTGAACAATGCTTCCAAATTGTGCAAATTTATTTTGAAAATCATGGTTCTTTCCGAAATGCGTATCGTGATTTTCATAAGCGAATTTTCTTTAGCGGTGCAGCTCACTTTTGGTTGAATGGATACATCAATAAACAAAACTGCCATATTTGGGGTGATGATGATCCTCAAGTGTATGTTGAGACACCGTTACATCCAGTAAAACTGACTGTGTGGTGTGCTTTATAGGCTGGTGGAATAATTGGTCCGTACTTCTTTAGAAACGATGCTGACCAGAATGTTACAGTCAATCGTGACTGCTATAGAGCGAAGATTACTGACTTTTTCGTTCATCAATTGAACAACCATGTTGTGCAGGAGTAGTGGTTTCAACAAGACGGCGCAACATGTCACATTGCTCGTGCCACAATTGATTTATTGAAGGAAACGTTTGGTAACCGCATAGTTTCACGTTTTGGACACGTGGATTGGCCTCCAGAGTCGTGCGATTTTACGCCACTTGACTATTTTCTGTGGAGATATGTGAAGTCGCTCGTCTACGCCGATAAGCCCGAAACGATTGACCACTTGGAGGATAACATTCGGAGCGATATTGTCGCTATACGGCCACAAATGTTGGGAAAGTCATCGAAAATTGGACCTCTAGATTAGACTACGTCCGAGCCAGCCCTGGCGGTTATATGCCAGAAATCATATTTAAATTATAATGCCAGAAGATTTCCTTTCGAATAAAGTCATTTCCATATCAATAAAAACAATCACCTTTGTTTTATTCCATTTCAAAGTTCTATACCTCGAAAAAAAACACCCTTTATAATACATAACGAGATGGATATTTTAGTATCTATCTTAAAATAAAATGACGTAAATTTGTTAATTGATAGGCCGAAATGTTGAAATTCAAGTGTCATTGTAGGTAGTCATAATTGCACGGCGTGGGCGCAACAGCGCCAGGTCCTCGTAGTGGGTCTGGGCGTGGACACTCTCTCGCTCGAGACCATGGTGCGAGCCATGCTCTCCAGCGGGAGTAAGTGGGACTGCGCCGCCTCCTTCTGCGAGCAGGTCATGCTCGTGAAGGAGGCGGCGGGACGAATACGGGAGAGAACTCTCCCACCCGAGTTCCGCAGTCGGCGGCCAGGGCGCCGCCGACGTGTCTTCGCCGAGGACTATCGGCCACCATGACCGGGGTCCTGAGGGTGGCTCACCGTCCTTACAGAAGCACCTAGTCCTATTCGCAAAATGGTCACACTCAGATTTACCATTTCTATTCAGTCAATGACAACGACGATGATGGAGAGGTTCAGGTTAGGTTAGAAGCATTAGCCTTCGTTTTTTTTATAGCCATGGTAAATCTGAGTGTGACAATTTTGCGAATGGGACCTAATGCGAATGAGATCGAATGTTAATGGGACCGAATGCGAATAGGACTGAATGCGATTGGGACCGAATGACCGAATGCGAATAAGACCATTTTTGAATTCGTGACGAAATGCGAATGGGACGGTATGCGTCAAACCCAATATAAGGGTCATGGTCTAACTGCAGAACTTCGACATCGTACTGTAATTGTTAAATGAATCGTAACTGCCAGTAGGTAATTACGATTCATTTAACAATTAAGTACAGTGCATTAATTTTTAAAACAAGTGAGCTTACATTAAACAATATCGTTTTTTTTTACAAAATTTGCCTATTTGGGGGAGAGGATAAAAGATAAAATGTTTTTTCAGTAAAATCTTTTTGGTGTTAGAGGACAGTCTTTAAGGGTTCATAAAGATGTAAAGTTTGGGAGTTTATGAGATTAGTAAGATTGGTAAAAAAATTATAGAAAAATTGTTCTACCAATAAAGAGTTACGTTATTTGAAATCTAATTATGGGGCACGAGTTATAAGCGACGTACGTCGAAGTCCTGTTACACGCATAGGTTACCTATTTGAAGTATGTCGCAAATCTTTCTTTAATAAGCTATGCTCATAGTCACAGTATATCTACAATAACAGTAAATAGTCGAAATTTAGAAATTTTGCAATGATTGATTTATTGATGCACGATGATATCTAATAAGTCGGAACATGTTACCGAACGAAAACTGTCTATCTTATCGCAGTTCATTTCTTTCTTTTCTTTCAAGCAACTTCGTAGACATCCGCATGAAACTCCGCATTGACTCTTGCGGATGCGGATGTCCAAATTGATGCGGATGCGAATATCCGCAACATCCCTGGTACATACTAAAGGTGCGGTTCCACTTAGGCGGAGCGGAGAGGAGCTGTGCCGCGATTCACTAATCACGGTGCGGAGTGCAGAACAGACGTGGATTTTAAGCCATTTGATTGGTGAATTGCGGCACAGCTCGTCTCTGCTCTGCTCCGCTCCGCCCAAGTGGAACCGCACCTTAACTGTCGGAATAATTTAAAGCAACCGTCAAGATAATAATAATAGAGCACAATACGACAATGGCATAAAAATAAGTTCTACGTTATTCGTTTATTGGGATTATAAATAACTAGCGGACGTCACGCGGTTTCACCCGCGTAGTTCCCGTTCCCGTGGGAATACGGGAATAAAATATAGCCTATGTTCACCGCAAAGAGTGTAGCTTCCCCCAACAGTGAAAGAATTTTTCAAATCGGTCCAGTAGTTATGGAGCCTATTCGTTACAAACAAACAAACAAAACAACAAATCTTTCCTCTTTATAATATTAGAATAGATAATATCTAGGTATATGTAATGAAAGAGGGTCCATGCACCTTTTGTGTTATCTAGAATATTTCAACGTGCGCTAAGCATTATTAATGTACCTACACTCATCTATACATATAATAAAACTGTAGAGGGTCGAGAGTCTGTACATGGAAGATATTTTGAAAATTTTCTTTGTAGGGCGTTCTCTAATCGATACTGAAGCCGAAAATGTAATTTAAACTTTTCATGTCTGTCTGTCTGTCTGTATCCCGAATAAGTATCACGCCGAAACTACTGAATCGATTTGAATGAAACTTGGTACAATCAGAGCTTATAATCCGAGGAAGGTTCTAGGATACTTTTGATCCCGACAATTTGCCCGGTTCCTGTGGGAGAGGGGATGAAAGACAAAATGGTTTTTAATTTGTAACTTCTTAATGCGTAGTCCGATTCCAAAAAATGTCCCAGTGTTATAAAGAGAGTACTTTAAGGATTTTTTTACACAAGTTTCAATGATGAGAGTTTTGTAGTTCAGGATTTAGAGGCATCTCAACTTTCGCAAAACCTAGAACTTAAAGGGTTCCTTTGAATGTAAGTGCAAATCTAGACTGGCGTGTTGGCTTAATCATTAAAGAGCTTAATGATTAAGGCTATAAGGCGTGGGCTGAATTGTTTTAGAATGGACTTAATCTTTAAGCTCTTTTATGATTAAGCAAACAGGGCAGTTTCATACACTCCCATGAGTCTGTTGAAAGAATTGCTGTCCTTTTATACACCTTATGCGGCGTAAACGAAGTTGCGTGGGTCAGCTAGTTGTAAATAAAATTGAAAATTGTATCTACAGTATTGAAATGTTTGCTATTTAATAACTGGGTACTATTAGTTCATACTACAAAATGATGAGTAGGTACCTACTCAATATTCAAGAAGCGTTTGAGCTTTATAAAACTATGCACAAGCGTTTCTTGAGTCTTGAAAAGGAGAAGAGAGCGCCGATTCTTGGTCGAAAATGTCTTTGAATCATCTTTTGCCATTTCTAAAAATATAAGACAATTGACATTTCGCAGTTAAATTTCTGTTAAAGCTTCAAATCCGCCTTTTTTGCAGGATGAACTGACTTTGAACAAATAAATTCAATTTTAGTGCAACTTAAATTTTCATGGAAGATATTTCGGTGTAACAGTTTTATTATAACTGCTAATAAACACTTACATAAAGAGCCGCCGCGCCGGCTATTTGTAAAATTAGAATGAAGCAGAACTGAACACTCTTACAGTCTGTATGTAATCCTCATTTTATTTATCTGTTAGTATTTAGCAGGGTTCGCCGATATATATCACGATATAATATCAATTGATTTTTATCTTGATATATATCAATGGATTTATTATTGTGTTCTAAACTAAAAAAAATTGAAGATTAATGTTTACTCGGGCAACACGTTGCGAAAAAGTACAATTCATTATTATTTTAGATAGTTTCCCAAAATGGCAACCTCATTTTAAGTTGGGGAAATCCTTTCTGACATACCAGTATGGTCAGCTTTTAACTAAAATTGAAACCTTAATGTTACTGAAATAAGGTTCATTGTACAAGGTTACAAGGATATAAATCCGATATATATACAGGCTGAATTTTTGAAAAGGGATTGGATGGCCAAATCCGAAACTATAAGGAATAGAGAAAAATGCTGAAAGGAGTCACGAGCCCGATTTTGATGAAACTTAAAACCTCATCATTAGATTTTTGAAAAACTCATAATCCTAGCTGGGAATCGAACTTGTTGATTTTGAAAAAATAAACACACCCTTTATTATTACCCCATACGATAGAGTCGCTGTTAAGGATCAATTTTTGCAAAGTAATGATATACGCCAAATTTAAGGAACATTTGGAATTTTAATAGAATGCATATTTCATGTACCTAAATTTTGTATCATAATTTGTTTCGTTCGAAATCCCAGAAATCATCGTAACTATTCCGTGTTTTAAATTATGCTCAGAATGATTTTTTAGAGAATATTCTCAACGGAATCAATAATATTCCTTAATTATTCCTTGAGGTTTCGAATCCAGCTATGTATTGCAAAGATTTTGAACAATTAATCAGTCATCGTAAGAAAAATTAAATGTATTTTGTTAAAGATGAGCTCTTTCCTGTAGTTTGCCGTATACCATTACTTCCCAGAAAATGATCCTTAATAGCAATACTATCGTATGGTGTAATAATAAAGGGTGTGTTTTTTTTTTCAAAATCAATGGATTTGATTCCCAGCTAGGATTATTGGTTTTTCAAAATTCTAATGATGAGGTTTTAAGTTTCATCAAAATCGGGCTCGTGACTCCTTTGAGCATTTTTCGTTATTCCTTATAGTTTCGGATTTGGCCATCCAATCCCTTTTGAAAAATTCACCCTGTATATAAAAAAAACGGATATATATAAAAAAAATCGGATTTTTGATATTTATTATAAAAATCGGATTTTTTCGAACCCTGGTATTTAGCTAGTTTAATGTGTGTTACGTTGGCAATTTTTTTTATCAAACAATAATTTACTGCATGCCAGCCCACCACAGTTGCTAACCAGGTTTTCAGTGACGTTTAAGAGCGTAAATTCGGTTTTCAAATTTCTCTACGATCGTAAGAAATCAGCGCGGCGCGGCGCACATAGCCGTATAGTGCCAATTGTTGCTACCAACAAGTTTGATACTTTTGTTTTCCTTGATGTATTACCGGTGTCATATTCTTAGTCTAAGCGTTCAATCATTTAATTTAATTTTTATGTTAGTAATATTAGTTAATAATTATTGATTATTTTATTGCAAATTGATTGATATTAAGTGGTGATAGACACTGACATCATAAAATTAATAGAGTTGACATTTATTTACCTAACTAATATCTATATTGCAATTAGAAATACCGAGCCGAAGGAACCGACCGTGCATGCATGAAAAGAAAAATGAAAGTTGAAGAAGCAAGTGAGGTGTGTATGGAGCGTGCCGTGTGGCGCTCGGTTCTATCTGCCTACCCCGCAAGGGATTTGGCCTGAAGATAGTATAGTATATAATACACACATACATGAAAACGGTCCATAAGTTTATTTTTAAAGTATCTAAATATACGAAAATTGTAGAAAGTAATGGACAATATTCTGTTTTACACTATAAATATTTAAATTTGACAATACACATACATACTTAAAAACAATAATATTAACGTAGCAATGCGCAGGCGCTTGGCATGGTCCGATGTTTTGCTGCCTACTGCAGATTCAGTGCTGGCAGGAACATTAAAATATTTTTAATAAATAATCAATAAATATTGTTGGATATTCTCACACAACATCATCTAGCCCAAACTAAGCTATAAGCTTGAGCTATTGGATCTAAATCTAATCTTAATTGATAGTAGGTGTTTTTCATTTACAACAACCAAATATTTATTAAGAGGTATGTGCTAATAATAATGCACACCGCCAAGAAAAAGCCATTCCGTATCGACATTGATCGATTATTAGATACCTACTAAGATGAATTTTGGGAGGGACCGAACTGAGTTTCTTGGGGTGTTCTTCTCAGTTTGTAGCATTTCCGAACCCCCAGTAGAGTCCCAAAAATGTTGACAAACCTATTTTTTTTTTAAGTTCAAAGGGAATAAATTTTATTTTATTTATCGGCTCTTTCTGGGCGCAATCATTTTGGGCAACAGACTTTAGTCGTAAAAATTTAACAATTTAGGTTCCATCCTCGTAGTCCAGAACTCGTCGTCTTGCGAAATATTTACTGTGCTTATGGGCAAATTAGTGTTCAGTCTACACCGCAAATCGATAAATGTTGGCTTGACTGAAAGTAATTTTAATACAATTCATTAAAAATATTTCAATTTCAATTTCATTTATTTCGTGAACATAGGTAAATAATGATGTTACAGCTATGATAGGTACATACTATGCTCCGCCAATTGGCATACAAAATATAATCATTTGCTTTTAAGCCACGCACATAAAATATAATCTTTTTTTTTATACAATACCAATTAATAAGTTATAGAATTGTCAAATAAATTAAAATGTTATTACTTATCATTAACAATATATTCATTAAATGTCTGTAATATTTTATATTTTTATTTTGGTCAGATATTAAGTATTATTATTACTTTCCACATTCCTATTTAAAAAGTTGTTGAATATTTGTGTATGTCACTACTAAACTTTTTACACTTCTTTCAATATTTCACCGTTAAATTTTATTTTACATTAATGTCATTCAGGTACTCGTCAATAGAATAATATGCTTTTGCACTCAATAAATTGTAGAGCTTAGTTTTAAATTCATGTAAATTTGTGCAGATTATTATCCGCTTCGGCAATTTGTTGTAGATTTTTGGTGCCATTGCATAGATGCTTTTGTGGAAAAATCTAGTTTTACAAGGTGTCAAATGCAATTTATTTGAGCGACGTTGACTTTCTACACTTCTGAACAGGTCTATGTTACTCTTTACAAAAATGTTAACTTCATATATATAAAGTGAAGGCAAAGTCAATATTCTGAGGCGTTGGAAATAAGGCCTACAAGTATCTGTCCGTTGTAGTCCATAGATAGATCGTATGCATTTTTTTTGAGCTATGAAAGCATCCTCGACATTTGTAGCACTACCCCAAAATAACAGACCATATCTCAAAGTGGAGGCAACATACCCATGATAAGCTGCTAGAAGCGCAGATCTGTTCGCAATTTTCCGCAATTTATACAGGGCATACGAGAACTTCGTAAGTTTCGTACAGACGCTTTCTATTTGTGTTTTCCATGACATATTGTTATCAATATGTAGTCCTAGAAATTTTGTACAGGTCGTTTCAATTATTTGGTCGTCTTTATAATTGATTTGCAACTGAGTTTCATTATTTGTAGGTCGTATTTTGAATGTCATAGCTTTGGTTTTAGTAATATTAATTTTTAAGTTATTATCATGTAACCAGTCAATTAACTTAATTAGGCTTGTGTTAATGTCATTTTGAATTTGTGTAAAGTGGCCTGTATTGTACACCACTGTACTGTCGTCAGCAAATAAGGACATATGCTGGGATATTGCATTAGGAAAGTCGTTTATATAACATAGAAACAGAAGTGGCCCCAAAACTGATCCCTGGGGAACACCATGTCGTAGTATTCTAGGAGTTGATTCGTAAATCACTTCCGTTTTAGTCCTAACATGTACTTGACCTATTTGCGTGATCTGTATTCTATCTACTAAATAAGATTTACATTTACAGTATACACAGATTTGCCCCTTAACACTAGATGTCCATAGTACATAATCATTCAATGATGTTACGTAAACGTCATTTGTTACTCGTATTATCCAATACTATCAAGTCCGTTATTGCTAAGTACAGTCATCTTATCTGTAGTCATTCATTATTTACGAGTCTTGGTCAAGTAAACAGCAAATTTAGTCAATGATCTTTCCGTTTGTCAATTGTCAATTTGGTTAATGTTATGGTACAGGTAGCGCCGCCACTCGCAGAAAAGTTGTAACTGGGTTAAAGTTGTGCAACACTTTCGCTCAATAATTGTTCTTCTACTCGTATTAGCATTTTAACTCAATAACCCACTAGCCAGAATGTGTACTAGTGTGTATAGTAGACTCCTATAGTCTATGGTGCACAGACAACGAACTTAAATTTGTTGACTTTTATATGTATATGTGGGTAGTATATTTATTTTTCATCAATGATAAATCTTCGATGTTATTTCTTAAGTACTTATTTTAACTTTTAACTACGAATCGCATATTAATGCCAAGGGAAGATAATGTAGTGATCTTCCTTGTCGTAGTTAATAATAACAATCTTTGTTGTACTTACAAAAGTCAAAAACTCCCAGTACTTGCACACTTACTTGACCATGGAAGTAATTTCTTTAAGAGTTCCTTAATTAATGGTGACTTTGACGAGAATTCACGTATGCACACACATATCACTCCTAACAATATAATTCAACACTTTTTGGTAGAAATAAAGAAGTTTGTAATTAAATATGATTTAAGAGATAAAGGAGCAATGTTTACAAGACGTTTTTTTTTTTTTTTTTTATTTATTATATACACAAGATCACTAGAAGATAAAATAAACGCAGCTTCTCACTTGATTTGAAGTTGGCCTTGGATTTTAAAATACCAGTCATGCTTTGTAAACAGATCCGATTTTCTCCATAATTTAATTTTACCATCTGCTATCGCTTGTTCCACATCCATGTATATAGGGACTGTTCTAGGTTAAATTGATTGATTGATTGGTTATTAGGTCGTCTACAACAAGGTTCTTTAGCAGTGGTGAGACCACGCCCCCTTGTGGACAACCTTTGGCCATGGCTGCGCACTGGTTTCTGCTTGTCTGTAGCTTTAAAATGAGTTTGTTTAGCATGTTATCTATCCATTCACTGACTACCGTGTATACTCGGTGTTTTGCCAGTGCCGTGGTTATGCTTCTTCTGTCGAAAGCTCCCTCTATGTTTATGAAAGTGCCGAGGCACATTGATTGATTGATTCTGAATGACCTCTTCTATTTTGTGTACCACTGCATGTAGTGCTGAGTCTGTAGACTTGCCGGGGGCATTATGCGCGTTGGTTGGAATGCAGTGGCTTATTTTGAAGGGCCGTCACTCGATTGTCTCTGTCACACAATCTTTCCAGAGTTTTTAGCAGGAATGACGAAGGGCTTAACGGTCTCTAAAATCAGAGGTCTGAATCACAAACATAATCCCTTTACCGGGTTTTGGTATAAAGATCACTTAGACCTATCTCCACAGTCTGGGTCACAGTCCCATTCATTGTCTGACGTATAGATACTATGTAATTGACAATATCAACTTGTGTCCTACCCCATTTTATCACTGCAGGGAAGACTTCATCCTGTCCTGGAGATCTGAAGGACTTAAAGCTGTTAATTACCCATTCAGTTTTTTGTAAGTTGACAGAATAGATTAGAACAGGTCTTGCGAGCTCCCACTGGACTTCTTCTGTGGATACGTTTTCCACCAGTCACATGAGTGTCTGCAGCAATTGGCATTCTGGGAAGTGCGTTTGTATCAAAATACTCTCGGCTTCTTTTTATGATAGTTAACGTTAGTAGAATGATGTGGTGGTAATTTATTGTTTTCGAGTAATTAAGTGATTTAGTGGTCATTATATAATGTTAATTTGCCTTTGAAAATGCCGAAAGGTTCCACCAAGAGCCATCAAGCAACAGTATAAATAATTCTTTTCATGTGTGGGTCAGGCCGCCGCGCCGTCAGGTTTCTTTATAGATACAAACAGTTCTGTCCCTTGTTTGGCCAGTATTAGTCTGACTCTAGCAGAGGTTTCTCCAAGACTTGGTACATCTGTATCTCAGTCGCTACTTGTATATTGCTTTAGCGGCTTTATAGCCGTCCCAATCCTGGTCTGGTTCCTCACAGGTGTTCTTACCACTTATGAAAATGGTGTGTTAATATGTTATTATCAATACCACACGAATAGTGACTACCTGCCTTGCGTATAATACCTACACCTACGCTGTTCGTAAAGAAAATAGTCTAACTGTAAAAGCTTATAACTTGGTCAGTTTTCGTTAGTTTCATTGAAATTTTTTTATACAGTATTTTGAAGCGAAACTCTAGTCGGGGTGTCTGAGCTTTGCACTATACAAAAGTTCACGTTGTATATCGACCATAAATATTTATATCTATGTATATAAAAATCAATGCCACTTTTCGTTGTAATTTTATAACTCGAGAACGGGCTCACCTATCCAAACCAAATGTTTACGCTTTGTTCGGACTATTTAGTAGGTGGTTAATGTGAAGTTTGCACAAAATCGGTGGAGCGGTTCTTCATTTATCACGCAAACGAAGTTGCGCGGGTCAGCTAGTATATTATATTATACGTCACAAAGTACTATGATTGTTTAGAATTAGACTATTTTTGTTCATTTTTACGTATTCAAAAATGGAACATCGAGCGACATGACCACTCTCTGAGAGCCTCTCGGCGGTACTAAATCGTATTTGTTCGCGTATCTGCATTTATAGGGGTTCACAAAATACTTTGTAAAAAAAAATCTGTATCTAGTTACTTAAAAAGAAATATTTTTATTGTCAAAGGAGAAGTTCTGACATAATATTACATAATTATCATAATGATTTAAACTACAGAAGCTGGTGAAAAGACTACTTTATTTTGGTGAAATTTCTCAGTATTTGAGTTAACTTTACAGTCATTTTTCTCTAAAAAAAGGTACCTACCTGATACCAGGTTATTCTACAAACAGATAGCTAACGCCCTTTGCAATTCCTTCGTATCCCTTGTTTATTAAATTTATCAGTAATTTGACATGAATTTAAGCATCGAAATCTATGCAAATCGTACGATTTGAAAAACCTGTTTCACTTTCGTTGATATTAACCTTATGTAATGCGTTGTTAGGTAAAATATGTTTTATGAAACGTTTAGAGAGCTAAATTTACTAAGTATGTAAGTGAATACCATGTTTGTACTTAGACCATATAACACGGGACTAGCCTTTGCGAACCACCGCATACAAAAATATTCTGCCAGTTTTCATACAAGTGAAGGGGGAAACACAAAGACATATAAAATTTCATTGCATTTAAAAATGTATTAATCGACAAACGCGTAATGGCTGTTGTGTGTTAATTGTTATTGTACAGTCAACTACAATGTAATGTACTAGTTTAATCATATAAAATGATGTACTGATGTACAGGCTTTTCATAAAGCTAAAAGACCAAATGGTCATGTGCAATGGCAGAAAACAATGCTTAAGTAAGGCGCATCCTGTGGTTAGATGATCTAAGTGTTTGTACGATAAATATTTAATGACTTTAAATGCAATGAAAAGTATGGTTTCTGAGCAATATGTGGCGCGAAATATGTTAGCCCTCTTAAGATAACCAAAATGACGTATAAATTCGATATTATAAAAACCGCGTAAAAGTCTGTTATCTCCGTTAACTTGTCAGACAGTATTACATTATTATATCTATATCAATAGTCTTTAAATACCACGTGCCGAGTTGCTATCTTTATTACCCAGTTAAGAATATTGGATCAATTATTTTTACTATTTTTGAAAGAAAGAAAGAAAACTTGTTTATTTAGGATCACAACGCACATAAAATAAAAAACCCTAAAAGCATTACATAATAGACAGGATATCGAACTAAATTAACAAAATTCTAAAGTACAAAAAACGGAGAAGTAGAAAAAAAACCATCATAAAAGTGCTCAAAACCACAACACAGGGCCACAGCCCCGTTCCTCAACTCATGGGCTCAAGAGACGGTCAAGCGACCCGAGTGAATATTATAATGTACAATGTACATTGTACATACACGTGTCGCGTCGAGATGTACATGCAAGTGTAAAGAATTCACGCACACCGAGCCACTCACACTCATACTTAAACGGACTTGTCAAGTGTATATTGACCGTGTCAGGAGCCCATCATTTATTTTACCTCTGGCCGCCGCCCGAGCAAACATTCACAGTTATAGCACTCTTAATAGCTATCACTACACGTCATGTAATATCACCATGTGCCAATATAGGCGACGATTCAAGAGAGATATCATTAGGCAAAGCTCCAGTTTCTGAATAACTTCAGCGTTAAATATCCAAGAGTATGTAAGAGCTTTTTAGGGATGTGCTGGCGTATATGCGAGAACTTTTCTCCCCTTTGCCTTAAGAGTAATCGTGCATAAGTGGCAACCTTACTACCTCATTAAGCTCACACGACACGCTGACCCTACTTTGTACCTGAGACTGTAAAATACCCTAAAGTATTCTGTGCACACCTTACGCGAATAGCTCACACATTCAGGCTGTAGCTATGCGCAAATTAGTGACATTTCTGTTTAATGTAAGTGCGATATTATGTTTTTAAAGTTTTATATTGACACACATTTTCTTTTTCTCTTGGCAGCAAGGGCGTTAATTGGCAGAAATTTAAGCAATGAAACATGTCATATTTATATTTGCGATGTGATATAATATAGTGCATATGTCGTAGCAGGTAGCTTTATTTAAATTTGGTAGCAATAATCAGTTTGAAAAGTATAGTAGTATAGTAACGGACACAGTATGACAATGACACAAGAGTTACCGAACTAAAATAGCTTACATTCAAGACTTAGATAAATAACTAAGCTTCAATGAAACCTTACACATTGAACCCTTTCAATAGAGAAACAAGTTCAAGAAAATCTACGGAAGTATCTGTTGAATATGTGCAAAGCCCATGCCGGAATCGTAAACAATTAGATCTGGTGTCAGAATCCGTCAGAATAGGAAACCGCCTATTATAATTTGCGAGTATAATTTACTAGCGAAGTTATAAAATATGCAAAACAATGCAGTTTTCGTCTTATTATGATTTAATGACAAATTACTTTAACTAATTTATGTGCACCAAATCTGTTCACAATATAATAACAAAACGTAGGTTTGTTATTTTACAATGGATTGTTCAATTATCATGGTACTTCAAACAACTTTACTGTGTAAGTATTGTTAATAGGCGAGTCAAAACGCTGTGAAATTTTTTAATTCTCGGCTGAATGCCGCAGCGCTACGATCTAAAATATATGATTATAAATAGTCTCATAAAGAAGCACTTCTGTCTATAATTAGGAACAACAAGTGTTCCTATTTGTAGCAATAGACCAGACGGATAAATATTTAAAAAACTGCCTGTTATCATGAAATATTCAAACAATGACGTTTTAAAAACCTATTTCGTTACATTTTGTACAACATTAGATGGTCTGTTCAGCCGCTCTTTATCAGAGATTTCAATGATATTTTGTTGATAATGGAATCCCTAGGAAATATTTCTCGCTTAAGTGCCCTCTTCAGAATGAACAGTAGGTAGATATTAAATTTGGTAAAAAACCCAGAAGTATCACAAGTTATTAATTCTGTGATAAATAGGTATGTGGTTTATTGAAAACTACCTAACGCCCTCAGCTCTGCCTGGGGTATGATGATGGCTCCTTGAATCTTAGAAGGTCTTGTGTCCGGAATAAAATGTAACAAAAGTAGCTTCGTACCAACGTTTTCATTTTTATATAAGTGGAGCTTCAAAACTTCTGACGATGCCCTATTTAATATAACACATAAAGTAGGCACTGCGGTATTGCTAAAGGAAACAATTACTTATCATATCACCACATTCGAAACATAACCGCGAACGTTCGCCACATCAAAAAATATAACGATCACAGATTTTATCTATGGTACCGAGATAAATGTGATAATGGGCCGGTTCATATTATTCTATTTACGTATCGTTACTACACGAGTGCAGATTATATAATAGTTCAACTAATGCGATCTTTACACCCTACAATCTTACGCTCGAGCAGACTCTGCCGTATTATGGTGCTGTTCAGTTTTCATAGACCATTCCTTTCATCTTAATGAGTTTATGATATAAAAATCCCACTGGCAAAGAGCAGGCGCTTCAGTGTTTAGAGGTGTAAAATGTGTTATTTATAAGCACTTTTATATTAATATTAGCATGACGAAGTGACTTCAGTATACTGTGTTTCAATTGGCCTGATTTAAATTTGAAGCAGATTTAGGCAATGAAAAAGTGGAAGATACGTAGGCATGTGTCTTTCAATGAAAATTTTGGACTAAAATAAAGAACGAACTGGGCACCGATTCTCGCTTCACACGACATGAATGCGTGGACGGAAATCGACGGGTGACGCGTCGCCTGTCTCATATTTAGGAACGGCGAACATGAGACGGACGACGTTTCACCCGTAAATTGGCGTCCACGCATTCACGTCGTGTGGTCGAGAATCGGCGCCGGCACCGATTCTCGCTTCACACGACATGAATGCGTGGACGGAAATCGACGGGTGACGCGTCGCCTGTCTCATATTTAGGAACGGCGAACATGAGACGGACGACGTTTCACCCGTAAATTGGCGTCCACGCATTCACGTCGTGTGGTCGAGAATCGGCGCCCTGGGATACATTTTCTCTGGCTGGATGAGTTTATTTTTAGGCTTAGTAGGGAAATCGAAAGCGGGAGTTTTATAGATTTATTGCAACAATATGAGTCTTGTTAAAATTAATTAGCTAGGCTAGAGTCGCCAGCCGTTGAAATTAAACAGTAATTCCTTAAAAAACAATAGCCTTATACACCACTTGAGCTAAGCTAACATTTATTTGCGAGGGTTTCCGTGCTTCGGAGGGCACGTTAACCCGTTCGCCCAGGTTGCCAGTAAAATGGCAGTCGTAAAGCCAAGTTGAAGGTCTGAAAAATTTCAATAGCGGGCAATCACAACCTGCGTCTGTCCATCAACTTACAATATGGGTCACCACCTATTACGTGGGATAAAATTTAATGGTGAAATGTGCCCTATGTATCTTCAATTATATCAAATGCAACAAAAAGCTGGTTATGATGCAATAAATATTTTACCTACAATAGTTCCAACAATTTAGTATACAAAATGCCTGGATCCGCGGTAACATTTTCCTCATAGGACTACAAACATAATTAATTATTTACCTCTGTCTATCCCTTAGCGAATATAGAGGCGTGAATTACTAGGCAAACTGTACAAAGTTTACATTTACAGCGACCTTGGTGTTATTATTTGTACAGAAGAGCTGTTTGCTCAACTGAAAATTGTTTGTTTTTTCATTCGAATGTATGTTTTCGTTTTCGTTACCCATTTTCATTCATTAGTTGGTCCGCATTTGCTAGCCGAAGACTCCATGACAAAATAACGTTATGCTAATATTCAACGAAGGACTTGTCTTGGTATAATCTAATTTGGAGGACCTGGTCTTGTTTGTTTGACTGCTAGAAAGCACTGTAAAATGACATTTAGATTTTCGCCGTCATTATTGGATTGAATTTAACCTTTGAATCCATCGCGTCGGGACCTCGCCCATTTGTCCGCGGATATCAACTTGGATTGGCTTAGACTTCGGAGATTTTCATGGATTACCAATACACTTCTAAGAACAGTTACGTAATATTAGGTTAAGGTCGTCAACTACGCAACAACTAGTAGTCTAGAGCTAAGGCTGAGTGGACGTTGGGCGGTAATATTGACTGGACTAGGTATATATTATAATCTTAGCTGAAATCAGGTATTAAGAAAGAAAGAAAGAAAGAAAGAAAAATGCATTTAATTCCGTCAAACAAGTGGCACATCGAAAACGGCATTATGATAAACACAAAATAAAAATAAAATTAAAGTATGTACTTACAGTTAAATAAAATTATCTTAAAATTAATTTCTTTTGCTGATGCACCACCTACCCGCGCGGAATAAGGCCGCCTTTCAGCATTGTGTCGCCACATGAAAGAAAGCATTTCGCTTCCCCCACGCAACGACGCTGTTTTTCAAAGGCGGCCTGTTAGGAGATCAGAGGCACCATTTTGATCCGGAGTAAACAACAAAAAAAAAAAAATCAAAACACGAAAGTGCATTCCGCAAGTGCTCAGCGCCCAATTAGAGAAAAAAAAATAAAAAATAAAAACAAACAGTACCTACATAAACGCCCCCACCCAAGCGCCAAAACTATCCCGTCATGTCAGTGTCAAATGTCACCGACATAACACGACAGTCCCGGCACCACTAACCTGTCATCGGTCCCGCCATTATTTATTTTGGCTGTCGGGACAGGACAAATGCCGCCGCCCCCTTGATTATTACGGCCAACGAAAGTAAAATTACCGGAGGGAGATAGCCAGAGAACACAACACAACACTACTTACAAAGGACGAAACGGAGGGATAGCATAACAAAGCGGCGTCCCGACAGGCAAATGTACAGTTCGTGTCTTTGTGCGATTTTCTAGGTTTTGTTTGGTGTAGTGAATACAGTGCGAATAGAATTTCTACAAACAACTTCAGTGCCCAGCATTATAATGCAAACAATCATTTGAAATAAAAGCGTGTGGAAAAAGAAACGAGCATGAAATAGGCCAGCCATCATGTCCTAAACAAACAACACACCATGGTTCAACTTAATTTTGGGAGAAGCAGTCAAAAGAAACAACGACTTTGAGGTTAGTTTTGGTTATTGATAGACAAAAATTACAGATGAAATAAATAAAAATAAAAGCTAAATAAGTAAATAAATAATGGAGTAAAACAATAATTCGCAGACATTCTCTCACAACAGTCATCCAGTCCAAATCAAACCAAATCCAATCCAAACTTAGCTATGGGTTCAAGTCAACTTATCCTTTCCAATTACATACACAAACATATTATGTTACAAACTATAGATATGGAGGATGTACAGTAAATAATATATGTATAAAATATGAATACTTTACACATCATCCAATTTCAAAAGTAAGCCAATATCTACCTTATGAGTATCAGATCATGGATATCAACAATTATATACCTTCTATAGAAATAGAAAAAGAAGCAGATCATCATCCCTGCTGCCATGAGAATGCTTATAATATGGACATCATGAATCCTAATTGTTCCTTCAAAAATTTCTGTTTCACATGTCTAATGAAACTCCGCTTTGACTTCAGGTTACGTAGCGGCGGAGAAAGAACATTCCAACAGTGGGCAGAAGCACTCCGGAAACAGCCTTTGAAGGCCATAGTCCGGCCCCCTGGAATCGAGAGAGGCGGCAGCATCGACCTCTTGCTATATCTCTGTTTGTGATGTCTCCAACTTAACTTCTCATATAGATAAGTAGGCATTTTTGTTGCTATCACTCCAAACAGCAAGCTAGCTAGGTGCACCTTCCTCCTTGCATTCATTTTTAGCATTTTTAGGCTATTAATGTAAGATGTGACAGGGCTCCTTCTCGGCACATTAATGCAGAACCGAACGCATGCATTTTGAACCCGCTGAATGACTGTCTCTGTCCTTTTAAGAAGACAGGGGCCATAAACTGTGTCACAGTAATTAAATTTTGATAGTATTAGACTGTCAACCAGCAGCCTCCTTATTGGTATACTTAAATATTGCCTTATATTATACAGTACCTTTAATCTATAAAAACAGTTACTTATAACTTTGTTAATGTAACATTCAAAGCGTAACTCTGAATCCAATGTAAGACCCAAATTTGTAGCAGTTTCCACTCTTTCTATCAGCTGGTTATTTATGCTTATCTTAGGGTCTTGTGACAGTATTGAGCTGACCTGTTTCCTTGATCCCAGCACCATAAACTTAGACTTCACCGGGTTCAGTAACAAAGTATTTTGATTTGCCCAAGCTACAACTCTCTTAAGGTCCTCATTTAACTGCTCCACTGCTGTGACAGTGTCAGAGGGTTTAAAATTTATGTACAGCTGTATATCATCTGCATACATGTGATATTTACAGTTAGTAATAGAGTTCTTAATATCAGCACTATACAGTATATATAAGAGAGGTCCCAGTATTGAACCCTGTGGCACGCCTCTAGTTACTTGGCCAGCAGCAGAACAGCACCTACTTCCATCCTCCTTGCAAATCTCCACACACTGAGATCTGTTCTGGAGATAGCTCGAGAACCACAATACCGTCTCCCTTGTGAAACCATAGTAGGATAATTTGGACAGAAGCAATGTTGTATCCAAAGAATCGAAAGCGCGGGAAAAATCCAACAACACCAAGATTGAGCCCTCCCCCACATCCCTCGCCTCCAGAATATTCCCAATGACATCTGACAAGGCAGTAGCCGTCCCCCTACCCTTGCGGAAACCTGACTGTAAATCAGGCAGCAGTTGGTTTTGCTCAACATACTCCATCATCTGCTTATAAACCACGCGCTCTAAAACTTTGGAGAGGCATGGGAGAATGCTTATTGGTCTCAGGTCTTTGTAGTTTTGTGGATTGCTATTTTTGGCCAGTGGACGGACCACAGCACAGCGCCAGAGGTCAGGAAATGTACAAGTTTTAATTGATGTATTGACAATATCAGTCATGGCCTGAAGGGATGCTGGCAAAGTCATGGAGAGCATATCATGACTAATACCATCCGAACCCTGGGCATTTGTGTGGATGCTTCCCATAATCTTCAATACCACCTCCTTAGTGACAGGCTCCAATTTAAAGCGACTAGATGTACACCTGGTGTACTCAAAGTACGTGAGGTAAGAAATGGATGGAGTTGTCATCCCCGGAATTGCTAAAAAAGATGTGTTTATAGCATCAGGGTCATCAAAAAAATCGGGCAGTTGTGCCACAGGTCTGTGGAGGGGCAATATGTCTGACTTTAAATTAGTCCACAGTCGTTTAGGATCTTTTATATTATTATTTATCTTCGCTTTAAAATATGCAGCTTTTTCATTATGCAGGGATGTAGATGCCAGATGCTTTAAATCTTTATAGTATTTATGGTGCTGATCCAATTTTGTTTTATTATACCTCTTTCTAGCCTGATTCCTTAGCCGGAATAACAGACGGATATTGTCCGTAATCTAGGGAGTGGGGCGATCCTTGAAAATTTTCTTTTTTAGAGGAGCATGCAGATCAAACAGATTAATCACATTTGAATTAAATGTTTGAACCATGGAGTTCACATTCCCCATACTACCCAATCCAGCCCATGGCAAACAGTCCCTGTCCATCTCAAAGTATTCCATGAGAATATCCTTAATGGGCCTGTAAGTGATTGCTCTAGGTTTTGGCTTACTCTTTTTAAATATTGTGTCACACACCACAAATGCATGGCGACCCAACTCCCGAATATGATCCACCGCAACATTGCATGTCCTGAGGTCTGTACATACTACATCTATTAGAGTAGCTGTCTCAGTTGTGAAATGTGTTGGTGTTTGCACTATCTGGTTCAAACTCATACAACTCAAAAAGTCCTGCAGTCTCCTTGCCTTAATCTCATCTGCCACCATTAGGTCACAATTAAAATCACCCAATAGCACCACACTATCATATGGACCCAAAGCGACCAGACTATCAGTCACACTGCCCAGAAACACATCCACATCCAGCCATGGGGGGCGATAGGCTGTCCCCACAAGTAGCCTTCTTCCGTGCATGGTCAGCGTGATCCACATCTGCTCGACACTTGAATGTATAGGGTGCTCTCTCGTACGAGCACTGATACCTGTCCTAATATAGAAAGCAACACCTCCACCTCTACCCCTGCGTATATTTAAAGGTCGCGGAATGTGTCTCAACCTATACCCCTGCACTGTAGGAGCACGACCCTCCTCCCCCGTCTTGAGCCACGTCTCATTGATTGCCATTACATCCACATCATGATGAAGCATAGCCATTCTAAACTCTTCCTGTTTAGTTGAGAGAGAACCCGTGTTTAGTAGACCAAATCTTAGGTATTTTCTCACAATCACTTCAGAATCCAACATAGAAATATATATAATAAATATAGCTCCCTAAATATTCCATGCAATAACCAATGTAAACATTGTACTTTAAATATTGTAAAATAAATATTATGTTAATATAATTTAGAAACAAACTTAGAAATATATAATATATGTAGCACCCTAAATATTCCATGCAATAACCAGTGAAAATATTATATTTTAAACATTGTAAAGTAAATATTATGTATATATAGTATCCTAAATTATACATGTAGAGACATTTAAAATAAAACAAAATTATAAATTGATTGTATATACTATTACTTAGACGATAATTAGTATTGTAAATAGTAAATATTATTTTATACATGTTATATATATTGTGTCTAAAGAAAATGTATGTCTGTAGTGTTATAATGTATGTTAAAAAATTAAACTTATTTATGTGTATCATTTGTGTAATGTTAACCCTCACGTGTGAACATACTCGACTTAGCTGACCAGAACAGCGCGCCTCCACACTCGCACCAGACTCGTTATGACGTATTACACCGTACCAGAATATCTCACAAACTTGCACAAATTTTAAGTACCTATTTTTAATAATTTGTAGTATAAATAATAATAGTAACACAAAAATACAGCAACATAGCAACTTCGAACATATATCTAACACTGAAAAGAGAGCAATACAGTAACACAGCAAGCAGACAATATACTCCAAATGAGAGTGAGACAGTAGGCAATTATATTTTAAAAGAATTATAATTTCATATAAGATTTTTTTCAAATACTTGTTATATGAACTATCCTGCTCATTATACCCAAAACTTAATTTAAAAAATATGGACAATAAGTTTGTAATCACAGGATGTGACTTTATGACACAATGCTCCTGTCCTTCACAAGGATGTCGGCACACAATGTGAGAGGAATAACTATTTATAAAAACAATTAAACCCAACTGAAGAATGGACTCACAATTAGAAACATAGATTGTTTTATACAATAATATTAGTAGGAACGACAGTTTATGTACATGACACACCAGCACTGAACAATTTGGACAGGTCCGCTTCAGTCCGAACGCGGTGAGTGGCGTCCCCGGGCCCCCTGCAGGCGAGGATGGCTCCCCGCTTTGTCCACACAAACCTCCAGCCAGCGGCACCGGCAGACTCCCGCGTCGCACGAAACAACCGGCGGTTGGCGTGCGTGAGACGCTCGTTGACGTAGAACCGACGCGCCGTCGCGGCGCCTGGCACGCCCTCGGTGGTGGCTGTGCGGCGCACGCGCGCGCTCCGCAGCAGCTCGTCGCGCACGCCGCGGCGCGCCAGGCGCGCCACCAGCACGCGCGGCCGCGCCTCGCGGGGCCCCTGCGAGCCGGTGGCGTCGAGCGCGCGCCGCCCCACGCGCTCCACGCTGACTACGTCGCGCTCGTCCAGGGCGACGCCCAGCTTGGCGCCGAGCGACTTGAGGAGGTGGACCGGGTTCTCCCCGGGCTGCTCCGGCACGTTGGATATCTCCACGTCGTTGGCCAGGAGCTCCTGGTCCCTGTCGTTGAGCTCGCGCCTGAGATTCTCCACGACGCGCTCGACGGACCCCGCCCCGGCGGCGCCCTCCAGCGCCTGCAGTCTGGCTTCGACTCCATCTACGCGGGAGTTGCACCTCTGCACTGACTCCTTAATGGCATTCATCTCCAGCTCCATTTGCCTTTGGAAATTGATTACGTCAGTACGGAGCGCCTTAATTTCATTCATTAACAAACTAAATTCTCGGCCCCCAATTCCCTCGGGCGACCCATCGCTCGTCGAAAACATGGGCTGATTGGGGTACACAGGAGCGGAGTCCGAGTCGCTCACGCCTTCAGGCAAGTTCGCCCGGACGGGTGTTTCGTCGTTCCTCTGCTTGGCCGGTCGTTTGCAGTGAGGGCAACACCAATCTGAGGGGACACCATCCCTAGGAAGTATGCCCACACAGGACCTATGATAGGGGATGGCGCACTTCCTACACTTCACAGCCTTCGTAGCATCCGTCTGCGATACGAAGCGGCCACAGCCCTTACAATTATTCATGATTTACTTTAATGA
The DNA here is from genome assembly GCA_933228765.1 of Miltochrista miniata. Taxonomy (NCBI): domain Eukaryota; kingdom Metazoa; phylum Arthropoda; class Insecta; order Lepidoptera; family Erebidae; genus Miltochrista; species Miltochrista miniata. Next base: position 12,164,488 of record OW121765.1, read on the forward strand.
ATGAATCTGTAAATTATATAGTGTTGTATAACTATTCGACAATAGATGTCGCTGTTAAACTGACGCGATTCAGCACTGCAGAACAACTTCAAGGGTGCGTTTACAGCCACTCGACAACAGATGTCGCTGCTATGTGGATACGTTTTGCGCCGTTATCAAATAAGAAAAGATATTAATTTACGACCGCCCGCAAAGTTCACAAAATCAATGTTTAGGTTAGCGAATATTACACAGAAACAGGAATACAACCAACTTATCTCTTAATGCTTACAAAATTGTCTAATGTTTGCTGTGTACACAATTACCACACTATTCACAAAATCTCTTCCTTCACTGTATTCTTCCACTTCACTTCTGATTGTTTTTCTTGTCACAAATGTACTTTACAGTACTGCAATTATTAATTACTTTTATAATTCAAAGTATCCTGTTTATGATTTTTCACCTTACTCACGGAAACAAATGCACTTTATATTTTTAAATTGTTTTTATTTACTCACAGTGACAAACACACGTCTTGTATAGATGGTGGCGCCATCTACCTCTGATTAACTGATAACCATTATCGCGCTACGTACGCTATGTGTCACGTGACTGCGTGCAGTACACTCATTTACAATATTACTATCAGCTACTTTCATTCAATTGCTTCTTATGAATCTCGATTGGTATCTATTAATAAAACTGTTATGAGAGCGCGTATAACATATTTGGTCGTTACATTTAAATTCACGAAGTGGTTGACTGTTTTTAGAATCCGTTTTCAAATCCTTCAGAATCGCGTAGCAGACTTGGCTTGCACCCCACTCACTTGTTCATGTCTTAAGAGTATTTTCAGGCGGTAGGAATATCCTGAAGTGAAAATGACGTCACATTCATGTGTCATGAAATTCGTGATGCTTTAAATCTTCGATAATTATGATGTCTTAATACCAGTTTATAGATAGTAACGAAAGGATATTACCTACATGAGTCAAATATTACAGCTTAATATAATCGTTGTCTAACGAATGAGTGGAAAACTGGACCAAAAGTCAGTCAGCCAGTAGGAAGAATAACCCATAGGCCGCTGTCCAGCAGTGATGGGCTGATTTGATTGAACATAAACTTTTGCATACAAATAAATCTACAATAATTCGCTAATCTGCACGTAGTATGAAACGGAGCCAAACGCGGTGTAAAACTTAGCATAAAACAATACCCGGATCCATTTACACCTACTCTTGTGCATATTAATAAAAATATGGATATGGGCAGATATGGTGGGAAACGATAATGTCAAACAAATCAAAGAAAATTGATACTAAACCCCCAGTTTCCAAAAGGCTGATCAACGCTATAATTAACTAATCGGCTGTTAAGGGCGGATCCTCACAGAAGATCCAAAATGGATCGCCAATTCCTGCGATCAGCGAAAACTTTTATTGCGATCGCGCCGCGTTCCACCGACACGCTCCAACCGATCCACATTGATCCGCCTAAGCATTGTACAGTTGAACTTTCGGTCGCTATGGAGTCACATGTGCAGCAACGACGTCGAATCTTTCGAATTTCGAATCGAAGCTTTTGAAGCAACAACCTACATTCTTCTTAAATATTTATGAAGCATTTATGTTCTTTGTAAATGGATTCTCATTTTGGATCTTCTGTGAGGATCCACCTTTAACAGCCGATTAGTTAATTTTAGCGTTGATCAGCCTTTCGGAAACTGGGGGTAAGTGTTGAATTGGTCAAAATATGCATATTCTATGCTGTATTAGGGACACTTGTTATGATGTCCTCAACGTAATTCTGTTCGAAAGAACTTGATTTTGTTCTATTACATAACTACCTGGCCAAAGTGGCGTCATGGCAACATCTGGCGAATTGGATGACACTTTCACAGGTTATACGACTTATTGACAGGGCCCTCTAGTTGCCGGCCTATTGATGTGCCTCTTCACGCTCCGCTTGAAGACCCCGGGGTTGTACTACCCGTTCGCTTTAACTTTGCCGCTGGCGTAGAGGCGTATACCCGAATTGTTAATTAGACGAAGTAAATTGACAGTAGCTAATGTCACTTCGTCATAGAAAATACGCAACATTGTATGAAGAAGTAACATTAGTTGCTGTCATTTACTTCGTCTAATTAAAAATTCGACTTTAGTATGGAGCCGAGCGGCAAAGTTAGAGCGAACGAGCAGTACTCGTGAGGAGGATACACGTGCGCTGACGGAGCGTTCCAAGTTATGTTTTGCATTTATCATTATTTAGCAACTTATAAACGTTGTGTCATTATGTAACACAAATCCTAACCTCCTTATTAAATGAGAACAATAGAACGATATAAATGTCCAATCATTGAATGCAAAACTTAATTTGAATAACGATCAAAAACATAGCCGTGATTAAAGTTAAATGTGATTGTGATTATAGCTTTGATGAAAAGATTATTAATCGTAAACATACATTGTTGGTCACGATTAAAAAATACTTTCAAGTTGGTTCATCGAACACATTGTGAGGTTTCATGTACGCAAACATCACATCGAATACTACCACTAAACTATGGTCAAAACATGAAAATACCTTGCCATCAGTAGGAATTCCTAAAATACTTCAAGTTGGTTCCTCGAACACATTGTGAGGTTTCATGCACGCAAACATCACATCGAATACTACCACTAAACTATGGTCAAAACATGAAAATACCTTGCCATCAGTAGGAATTCCTAAAATACTTCAAGTTGGTTCATCGAACACATTGTGAGGTTTCATGTACGCAAACATCACATCGAATACTACCACTAAACTATGGTGAAAACATGAAAATACCTTGCCATCAATAGGAATTCCTAAAATACTTCAAGTTGGTTCATCGAACACATTGTGAGGTTTCATGTACGCAAACATCACATCGAATACTACCACTAAACTATGGTCAAAACATGAAAATACCTTGCCATCGGTAGGAATTTCTAGAACGAATCTAAAATCCGGATATACTAGCCAAAATAAACAGAAGTCCTAAATTACGTCAACTTATAAATTTGGATAAAACAGTTCTGGACTGACTCCTTGCCTTTTTATATAGCCTGGAGGAACAGTTCTAAATCTCCGTCTCTTTAGGATACTCAAAAATATTGTCAAAGTACTCAAATTGTGGAAGAATGCATCAGGTCATCAAATACTGCTGGCACCGAACAAAGGTAACGGTACACATTCCATACCATAGTGTATAATTACAGACCGACATTCATTGGTTAAATGAATGCAGAAGGGGTTCGCAGTATGTCACACATGTAGAGCAAAGCTTATATGGTATACCGCTACATCTAGAAAACTTATATTTGTGGTCAAAAATGATGATTATTTGACGTGGTAACGCAAAAACTTGTTTACGACGCAGTTGACGCGTAAATTGTGTAATTTCCATCGAGTTATCCTCCCCTAGAGCTCGCCATTTATTCGTTTAGGCGCTTATTTAATATGCTTTAACACAATCAGTTAGAAGTTTTTCAATAATATGCGGCGTGGTAGAAATTTACGTCTCAAGACCTGACTGAAAATATTGTGGGGTAACACCTAATATAAAAAAAAACATGAGTATTGCTGAAATGAAAAACAACATTCGGAGCCACTGAAATTTGCATTCTATCAGTATGTATTTAAAAAGCAATTGATACAAATTGGGATCCTAATCAATATCACTCCCCATACGCGAAGAAAGTTGGAGGAAGTAATTAAAAAAAATTAAGATTGAATCTGTGCCGAAATACCGAAATTGATAAAGGTCCTCATGCGTATCATAGATCTATACTTATAATAAATCTGTAGAAGTAAAAATTCTGTACATTCAAAATATCAAAAAAATAAATAGCAGGGGCTGTTACTAGACCGACACCGAACCCAAAAATGTAATCAAAAAATTTTTTGTCTGTCTGTCTGTCTGTTTGTTCAGGCATCACGCAAAAACTACCGGTGCGATTACGATGAAACTTGGTATAATTATTCTTTAATAGCCTAGGCACCACACTGGGTACTTTTTATCCCGTAAAAGTATATAGAATTCAAACCAAACTTAATTTTGCGGTTCGATCCCTAGACCCAAAGTTATTATCAATTCTTGCTTAAACAGTTAATGATACGATGATGAAACTAAGCATGAGCGTTGTTTGTTACAATTTGAAAAAAGTAATTTTTACATTTTTGCAAATTGCACCTCCAAAGGTATAAAAAAGGAGGGTAAAGTTTGTATGGGACAACGTGATTCCTCGGTCCGATCTACCTACTTAAAATTTGGCATATAGCATTATTAACATAATTGATGGAAGACGTGTTTCGTATTCTATTGAAATTTATACTATAACGAGCTAAAAAGGGAATGTAAATTATTTTGGGGCTGATTTTCTCCGGAGTTGATATCAATACTCCTTAAATACTCTTATTTTATACTTAAATTACTTTTTATTTTGACACATAATTTGTGAACGTTCAATACAATTGACGTTTTCATTTATGTTTTATTTCAAACTTCAAACAGATGATTTTACTACAAAGCCATAAAGTTAAATAAAAAGCGCGTATAATATTAACCAAATATGCTTTATGGAAGTATTATTGCTAATTTATTAAAATTTTGTGTGACAAAAATACATTTGTGAAAAGAAGAAGAAAAGTCTTAGATGGCTAGCCAGAACAAATGAAAGACCACGCTTCAGGTAGTATTCACTGGTCAATAAAATAACACAGCATGTTACCGTCTACGCTCAATCCTTACGACAAAGATTGTCAGCAACCCTAAGCGACTGGTCATGGAAGGCAGGAAACAGACTCACTAAGTCTTTGTAAAATACGGGAATGGCCTCTACGTAGCCTACATTCGACAGGACTGAAAAGAGCCATTACAATGAACATGAACGCTCAGCTGATGAAATTTACATTGTTATTACGTTACCAGGTCTTGGTTGGACCATCTGTATTAGGAGGACAAAGTCTACAGTAGTTCGGTTTGTCCAAACGTCGGTCGTAGGCTGGGACTACCTGAAGAAGGAACTAAGTTACGATGTCAATTGCTTAGAAGAGAAGTTGTGTCAAGTAGTAGTTTAGCCTTTGAATTAAGAAATGTATTTAATAAATAAATTTAATTAGCTCATATTAACTGGGTATTATTATAAATGCGAATGTTTGTGAGTGTGAATGTGTGTTACTCTTTCACGCTGTAACGGCTGAACGGATCTGGCTGAAATTTGGTGCCTACAGAGATATGTTATAGTCTAGGCTAGGAACAACATTTCACGCAGGCGAAGCTGCGGGCATCAGCTAGTTTTATAATATGATTATAAGTATATCTATACATTGTATTACAAAAAATCAGTGTTAGGTTGATGTACCGACTGCTATTTTAGTAGGTACCTACGTGGATGTTATAATATGAGAAATTTGAATACTACTTAAGGGGCGCGTCCGCAAAAAATGCACTTAAAAGTTTGGAAATATCTAAGAACTTACTTCATTAAATGACACTAAAATGGAGCCTTAAATTCTTAATAGATGAGACTACATTAACACCGTGCGCTTTTTACAAAATAATTATTTACATTAGAAAAAACACCGCTCAAAGTTATTAAAAATCATCGAAATAGCAGGAATAATCAAATTGACAAAGGTAAATTTCGATGATTTTAAGAGGTTTTTTCGCAAGTAAATAATTATTTTGTAAAAAGCACACGGTGTTAATGTAGTCTCATCTATTAGGTTCCATTTTAGTGTCATTTAATGAAGTGAGTTCTTGAATATTTCCAAAACCCTAAATGTCTTTTTGTGCATTTTGCGGACGCGCCCCTAAACTAGCAAGACAATGCGTGCTGTAGGGTCTAATGGCGTCGAAGTGAAAAGATCAGGGACACTAGGATGGGCACATGACGAGATACGCCTTTTGTTTTCAGATGGATAAGTCACAAAAAGTGTATCAAAATGCTCTCTTTTTTAATCTATCTCTTCTTCTTTAGAAGCCGTTTTAGAGCGCCTTCAAATTAGAGACGTGAAGAAGCGCTGCATTGGTGCCTTATTCTTGAAGGTTAGTCGCTAGCTATCCAAACTCTTTCCTGTCACTCAAGTTGAGTCCAGTCCACTCACGGATATTTGAATCAAATTTCTATATTAACAGGTCTTTCTCTTACTTTGGACAGAAAATTGTAAATATAAACAGGTTAATAACTTAGTCGAGTCAATAGATGTTTTGACGTAGCCAAACGTTATCGATCCTTTTCGAGAGTAGGGCAACAAACTCGACATACAAAATTCATCAAAGCAAACCGTCCCCCTTTATCAGAACCTGAAAGTATTAAACTTTGTCCAATAGAGCTCACCATGAGACACGAGGTTTGCCTCGTATCTCATAAGACCTTACATAAAACGTTTACAAGCACTTATAGAATAGTAATCGACGGGGACATCGTACTAAGCAATCAAGTCGGCTAATAAATAATTCTTAACAAGTGGCGATACACTGACCTACATTTACAATAGACTTACAAGTGAACACGTATTATTGGTTACTACTTTGTTTGCTTAAGTTGTTAATATTACTTAATATGCCCTGTTTATTGCAAATCATGTAAGACGATTACATCCTACTGGAACATTCCAGGTCTCCACGAAACTTAGTATGGATACAAAAATTCTATTTTCTTTCTCCATGAATCAGAAGCAGAACTATTGAAATTAGCCCTTAAAATACTAATAGCAATATCTCTCCCTATTGAGGGACAGTATTTTTAGATAGAGGAATTCACTTACTTCCATACTAATATTATAAAGAGGAAAGATTTGTTTTTTTTGTTTGTAACGAATAGGCTCCGGAACTACTGGACCGGTTTGAAAAATTCTTTCACTGTTAGGAAGCTACACTCTTTGCGGTGAACTGAAAGGCTATATTTTATTCCCGTATTCCCACGGGAACGGGAGCTACGCGGGTGAAACCGCGTGACGTCCGCTAGTTTTTTATAAAATGAGTGAACTAGAAACTCCCAACATAACCTACTAAACATATCTATTGCATCTATTTATAGGGTGAAAATAAAATCCGATAAAGAAAGGCGGAGTCAGTATCATATTGATTGATATGTCCCGTTTGAGCGTGGTCAGACAATATTTTCGGGACACTGAGTAACAAATCTGCTCATGTGAAAGCGTTACGGGTACTGCACGTGCGAGACTCGTTTCAACGTTTCTAATGTTGTTTTTATGAAGTCGAAAAGTTGTTTGCAATGTCGTGTAATTTTTTACACATGATCAAATTGAAAGGACAAGGTTCTAAAGAAGGAAAGGGATAATATAAGACTCTGCGAATAAAATCTACAACCCACACGAACACACGAAAGTTGAAGGATGTTCTATTTTTAATACATTACACAGTTGAAATTTGGAGTGAAGAACGTCACATGATTTACGTCATCCGCACAAACACGTAAACGTTCGGCAATAAACTGAAGTCTTCAGCGTTTCATTACTTCTTTCGCGGACATTACAATAAAAATTATTAAAGTATGTAGGACAGCCTCGATGGGTTGCTATCCGTAGGTTATGGAATTCAAGTAGGGATTGCAATCCGGAAAACCGGATCCGGTAATCCGGCGGATCCGGCATCATTCTTCGTCCATCGGATCCGGCACCAAATCACTGCCGGATCCGGCGGCGACCGGATCCGGTGTTTGTATATTTTGGTCAGACAAAATAATCATGCCGTCGCCAAGGATGGTACAAATGTAAAGAGCTTGGACTCAAACGACTCGCGCGCATCGTAACCTGTAAGTTACGCACTGAAGGGTGACCCCTTCAGTGTGTAACTTACAGGTTACGATGAGATGATACATACCAAAAATCTCCATAACTTTGATTACATACAATTCTCATATTCCCAACCGTTTTTGAACTACACTCTTCCGAAATGTAGAAATGATAGCGATTCAGCGTATTTAACATTCGGTAGAGATTTTAAATGAAACATAGGAATAGTGTCAGGGAGGTATGTAATTTGACGAATAATGCCTAGGGTAACGAAGTTTTTATTGTTTGTCCCGCATTAATGATATCGTTTGCTACAGTAGCAAAATATCACAAAGAATGAGATTTATTTTTTCTGAAACCCGTCAGTTACCCAAAATTTCAGAAAACTAGATCCCTAGAGCTATTCTTGTTGCAGAGGTTATACGAGCAGAATAAATTTTTGCTTACATTAATAGATGCCTGATACTAAGTTTTCCCACAGTGAGATATTCAGGGACGAACGCACGATCACGCAGAATAGCTTTATCCTACTATCCTACTAATATTATAAATGTGAAAGTTTGTGAAGATGTTTTGATGTTTGTTACTCGATCACGCTCTAACGGCTAAACGGATCGGGTTGAAATTTGTAACCAGGGTAGATTAGAGTCTGGAATAACACATAGGTTACATTTCATCCCGGGGATATGTTCCTAAAGGAAGCAAAACAGGAACCAAATTTCACGCGGGCAAAGCCGCGAGCATCAGCTAGTTTTCTATACATTTTGGAGCGTGTAGTTCATAAACGGTTGGAATTATGGAAAAGTGTTCAGAACGAAAGTTATTAATACTTTATATGCTCTAATTTTATCTTACAAGCACTTGCTACAAAGCACTGATTTAGTTATATTGCCGAAAAACTAAAAAAATGAATCTTTGTCACACTCGCCGGGCACGCCTAATAGATGATGGGACTATTAGTATGTTCTCTTCTTAAACAACCTGATTAAATTTCTTAATAAACAGCTTAGGTTCTCGTTCACTCTACATTGCTTTGTGCTTTCTTGATTAGACTATTACCTTAACTTTAAGATTTTAGATTTAGTCTCGGAAGATGAATATTTGTGGCTCTTTAAAAAAATCTTTACTTTTAGGTATATAAAAGTGAATCCGTATAAGCGGTATCGTTTTTAAATTTACACATCATTAACAGTTCATGTTGGAATAAAAAAAGAGAGCAAGTTATCCTGGTTAACTCAATCCGGCCGGATCCGGTCGGACCCGGCCGGATTTGAGAAATCCGGTACGGATCCGGCCGGATTCAAAATGACACCGGATTGCAATCCCTAAATTCAAGCCAATCTCATCTGATGGTGGTGCACCGGTCTACTCGAAAACACGGTCGGTGCAATTCAATAGACACATCGGGGAACCTAAAGGTCTAAAAACTGAATTGATGATGAAAAAAAGAAATTAATTTGTGTGTCGAGGCACAATAATTTACAGAGCCTACTTGCGTGTCCGGTAAAAAGTATTGGAAACAGATTGGGGAGGCTAGGCCACCGAACCCTTTGCACCTACATGCGTAAAAACAAGGTGAACGTCAGTTTTCTTTGCCGGTAATTAACCTTAGCTACGACAAACAATTTGTGAGTCAGTCGTTTATTAAGTTTGTCGTATATACAAATGGGTTGCAAAAGGTAAATGTTGCTTCTTGTTAAACAAGAACTGAGAAGAGTCGATGTTTAGTTAATTTTAAACTACTACTAATTTTGCATTTTTTCTAATAATCCATTTGCGTATCGTCAAATTATAGATGACTATGGTAATGTACCGCATGAAGTCATGATCACTTCTACATAATCATAGGTCTGTAGGGAGTTCTGGGGTATCCTTCAGAGGGCTTTTACCCGGGACTCCTAACGTAGGCTGATAGGCAGGATATGTGAGGTTTTTTAGTCGGTAGGAGTCGGGCATAACATAGCATCGATTTACAGATAACGATATTATTTCGTCCTTTTGCAACTCGTACACAATTATATCGAAGTAGACTTATGATATCCGAGTTTCTTAAAAAGTTACTGAATTTAAACCGTGCCCATGTACTGTGACGATGATACATAGACATTATATGCATCTAACATATGTTTTAAGGTTTTTTAACTTTATAATGTCGGCTACGGAGCAGCGTCGGCGGGTCGTTTATGTAGTTTGCGTTCAATATGTGACCTGTTTTAATCGATTGATTTTGTAGCGCGGGCGGTAGAGCTTGATTAAGCTTTTGTGATGAAAGGCCTGCTTCCAATATACATAGAACAGGTTTTATTTTATAATTATCGTTTTGTTTGGTTGCTTCTAAATGGGACAAAGTATATGAACGAACGCATAGAAACAAAAATTAGTTGGATCCTTATTTCACAATTTTTATGCCTTTGACGGATCATTTTTGGGAGGTTAATGCGATGTCTGCTTTATAATATTGAAAGGTGTTCGTGTTTTACTACAAGTTGGTGCTTGGTGGTGGTGGATGGTGTTTTTATGGAGAGACTATAAAGTTTCCCAAGTTCTGTGGCACACATATCTAGGCAGAGTTTTTCTTACATAGTTCAAGGCGAACATCGACACATGTTATGTCTAGAATATACCACAGATACCAGTATGTTGGTGTGCCGATAACCAGATGTCTTGCATCCTTTGACATTGAATAACATTCAAGCCACAGTTTTAGATGGATGAAATTCGATGTCAAGAAAGAGAATATTTCAGAAAAGTAATTCAAATTTCATAGAAATTATCAAATATACGGTAGTAATCGTACAACAGGATTCAGAGATGGTTTTAGGCTACTTTATACACTTTATCATATATCATAGCAATAAGAATAAAACAGCTTTAAAAAGTGATTTTACCTATAGATGGCGCTGTTCGTTTTTTTTTATTATATTCTGCCAGTTTCAGAACAAAATATTATAAACAACCTATTTAGAAGGTAGGTACCTACCAGATTGCTGTTTTTAAAAGAAGTTTGATTGCGGCCTCCTTGCATTCAGAATAATTAAAGAGATTACCTACCCAATAAAGAGGTCAGATATGTTTTGCATGTTATTTTTGAAGTTAGAGAATTATTATCAGAGTGAATTTATTTTTTTGATGCGTGCGCACGATGTTTTAAAACCTGAATATTGATCACAGAATAGATTTTTTTTTCAAGTGAAGCTTCTATTGATGTGGATGTTAATTGGAATTTCTGAAAGATTTGTAATTTTGATTACGGCTCAACATTAAACTTTTTTGAAATGTACCCATTGTTTGGTTTGTTACTCATTTCTCATAGGTACATGAAAGCAGCATAAAAAAGTCACAGCGAAGCGTGGCAGGGAACCACTAGTATGTATATAAAACTAGCTGACCCGCGCAACTTCGTATGCGTGATAAATGAAGAACCACTCGACCGATTTTGTTCAAACTTCACATAAACCATCTACTAAATAGTCCGAACAAAGCCTAAACATTTGGTTTGGATAGGTGATCCCGTTCTTGAGTTATAAAATTACAACGAAAAGTGGCATTGATTTTTATATATATAGATTTGAGTAGGCGTTTCGTCGTTTAATGTCTACATTGACAGATCAGTCAGCAAGTTGCCTTTTATACTTATGGGAAACTAGTTGTGATTAATTTGTAAGAAACAATAGCTGAGGAAATAATACTTTGAAAAAAATATCATTAAACGCACTATGAACTCCACTGAGGTAAAAAAAACTATGTTATCCGATAAGCAACCTTCAGCAGTCACTCAGTAATTGTAATTGCGAGCCGCAACGATCGGACGTGAACATTATTAGCCTGTTGGGAAAACCGGTCGGTTGCTTAGACGCCTTAAACCGATTAATCTGACGTCTAAAGGAATCAATTACAGCGTTTGAAATTTAATGATTCTTTTATTTGATTTAAAATGTTGTAGGATTAACTTTCTGTTCTTTAATACGAGACGAGTTGTAGCCCACGGCATAAAGTATCTGTTCGGGGAAGGATATAAGTATTCAGGTGACCTACGGAAGACCATATCACCGCATATGTCCGTAACAATTCAATCAATATGGTTCCAGTAGATGCGAGTTTTCATCACTCCTATGGTCGTTCGGCAGTCGACTACAGCCTACAGCATATTTATCTCTGCAGTAGGCAGTCACTGCCCTAATTTCACAGCTCTACAGCGTTAGTCACAGGTTAAATTGTCTTGTCCCCCAAGAAGAAAATAAATAATAAAGTAAGTCAAGGTCGTTTGCTCCGGATAGCGCCTGAACTTCAAACCAAAACGCTATATGGAGCAAACGAGCTGGTCGATTAGGCAATTGATAAAAGAAAGCAAATTATTTGGGAGAGTTCAACGGCCACCGGTACCAAGTATTGACTGTAAGCAAGATATGGCTGGGATCGAAAATCTTGGCAATACTCTTTACATTCAACGTCACTCTCTATGCTTTTATTCGATCCGTTTAAGATACCTATAGGAAAATCTTGTCACAACAATATTGAACCCGCATCGCTGCAGCACTGTCTACATCAGTGATGGGCAAAGTACAGCCTGCGAAAGCATTTAATCCGTCGCGCCGGATGTTCTTCGACATGCAATAGTATAAGGCCCGCAATAATCATATTTAGACATTCCGAAAGTATTATTAAATTCTACCTACTACAAAAATAGACGCATAGATGTAGGAGCCAGCTATCAGATAATTATGGCGATGTTTGCCTATAATTCTGGCCCTCTGAAAAACCTTAATTTTTCTGCCCCACTCCGTGAAGAAAGTTTGCCCATCGCTGGTCTATGTACATCCATAAATCACTAAACTCACCTGAAGCGCCTTCAGCATCGGGACCTTTTCAAGGAGATCTTCGTACAGCTTGCGTTTCTTGAAAGCGCTCTTGAGCAGTATACGTCGGAAAGTGTGGCGGTCCATGGCCCATAGGGCTCCAGCCGTCTGCGCACGTACGGACGCCGCACGGGGCATGTTGTACATGAGTGCCAGTTCACCGAATGACCCAGAGCCTTCGTATGTATGAACCACCTGTATGGAAATTTGGATACTGTAGATTCGCACTAACAACGATCTTCATGGAAATTTGTAGACTAGGTTCCGCTGAACAGGTCACCGAAAGTACAATTAGGACAATTTACTTAGATTCAGGTCCTGCGTATTCATTTCAACGAAACATTAAAATTTTATTTCAATTAAAAAGTTACAGACGCCATTGTTGGAGGGCACGAAATTGTGTGGAGCTTTCTTTGACGAATTATAGGGAATAGCCAGTCAGGATAGAACAGGGCACGGATTCTCGCTTCACACGACATGAATGCGTGGACGGAAATCGGCGGGTGACGCGTCGCCTGTCTCATATTTAGGAACTGCGAACATGAGACGGACGACGTTTCACCCGTAAATTTGCGTCCACGCATTCACGACGTGTGGTCGAGAATCGGCGCCCAGATATTTTTCAGGTAATCTATTTTTAGATTAAGATAAATTGCGGAAAGATGATGCTTGTGAACCTTAATTGTACATTATCAATCACAGATTAGAACGTCGAATTTCATTTTATACAAAACATTTTCAGTTTTGTAGCTGTTTTGTAATCAAACCTTTTCACCTGTTTGCTTGAAGTAGGGATTATTATTGATTGAAACTTAGTTCGAAACTTATATAAGTCGGCCAAATAGCCTTGATTGTATCGAAAAACAAACAAAAGTTATGCCCTAAATCAATTGTGCCAAATATAATGCTCCCAATAGAGCTATAGCTAGCATATTTATTTCGGTGGTGACTAGAAAAGAACAAAAATTACAGGAGTTGTAGCATATTATATGATTTCTGGTGAATTAGTGATTGACATGATCTTTTTGATTGATTATGACCTCTTTGTTTGGTGAAGGTTGTTAAAGATGGCATCTTTTTTCATAATTATTTTAATTTGCATGACTAATAAATGAATTTTAGAAAGTCAAGAACCTATAACTATCTTTTTAAATGCCTGTGTAACGTACCTTCTCAAGACGATCGTCTCCAATGACGAGTACATCGAAAACGCCATTTTCGATGACGTAGAAGTTGTCTCCATCGTCACCCTGTCGGATTACGTATTCGCCAGGCTCAGTGCGCTTTTCGAACATAGCGTCCAGTACCTAAGCACAATGAATCATTAAGTTAGAGTTGACTCATAGTCACATAAGAATTTTAAGTTAAAGCTGGTTTCTTTCAGGGCTCTAAAGTAGAACTAGAATGTAGCAGACAAAATTGAATTGAGAGACAGGAAAGACAAATTACGTCAGAGGCGTATGAGGTTAATGGGCTGCTCGAAAGGTCACTAAGTGCGAAAAGGTCATTCACACATTGATTTCTTTTAACTTTTTGTAGGTATGTCACTGAATGAATGATTTTCTTTTCTTGTACATGTTTTTTAGAACTTACTTGTTGCATTTGCTGCACGTCGAGTGAACGGAACAGCAGGATGCTTCGCACAGCCTCAGCGAGCCTTGCGCGTTGTGCGTCCGATTTGGGAAAAACGGCTGGAGCACCCTCGTCGGAGTCATCCTCCTCAGGGTCGTAAGTCTCAGCGAACACCGACTTACGCCGGTTGTTGAAGCGCGCCACAGGCGGCTCTGAACGTATATAAATTATATTTAGTACAATCATTAATATTAAGATTGGAATTCGGTTAGGAAGCGTTGAATATGACTCGGCCATATAAAACAGACGCACTTATTACCGCGCAATATGGTGCAAATATTTATCAGACGGCAGAAATAAGAATGAATAATCTGTAAATGAGGTAGGTACTCAAATACCTAATTATGATTAATCGAATTAATCGAATGTGTTCACATCGAGACGCGACGCATTTTTAGGGCTAGGTTTCGACAACTTTTGTCTCCAAAATGCTGATATAATTTTGAACTCACCGGTGATATAATAAGTGTTGTTCGGGGGGCTCATACTACGATTGATTTCTCCACTACAAATAGCCGCTACTCCCTATGTTTTTTATCACTTGGCATTGGGGAAACCGAGTCCCATTCTCGCCGCTCACCACGGGGTGTTTCGTGTAGGTCAACTCATTAACCTCTTAAAATCATTATGGCGTCGCGTCTCGGTGTAAACCGAACCTAACTAACCGTTGTCGATAACCGCTCAGTACGTACTGGAAGAGGTTTAAACCTGTAACTACTTATTTCGTGAGTATGAAGCGATTACGCCGCCCACGCCTTCTTACACGATACTTGTGCTATGTGGAAAATACGTGAATATAAACATTCCTTGTTAGCATTATGAACATATGGTATTAGCACAAATACCTAGAACGTCTAATTGCGTTTAAACTAAAATGCAAAACCCATTAAAATGCGTTTTGCGAGAAAAGAACATGAAATATTTGAAAAAATCTCTGCCTGTTATTAGAAAAAACAAAGTTTTATTACAATTATTAGAGCCGTTTCCAAGATGGATCAAACGTTGTTGTTTTATATGGCCACAGAAATTATATCTTGATAAGTATTGAACATTGTCCAGGTTTTTGTTAAAAACTAACGTAAGTAAGTACTGTAATTGATTTTATATGTTCTACAGAGGATGACGTAAGTATGTGCTTAATCAACAGATGATTTGGTCCACATAATGTGTAGTAAACCTAGATATTAAAACAAATATTTAATCCAAGTTGCTAGCAGAGTCTTCCCAAACACATGTAATACGCGTGACGCAATTCTGGATTCTTTGAGCATAATTTTATAGTAGGTATCGTATCGTATCGTAGTAGGTACCGTATCTACTGAGCGTGAAAATGTTCCCGAAAGTTATGTGTCTAGTCTCGATATACAGCTCGAGTCTATAACGATCCAGCGTTTGCGCATCTTGTTCTACATTTCAGAAAGTTACGCGACTACATAATAAAAATGTCGACTGTAAATCGTCAAAATATCAACATAAATTAATGTCTGTAATCCCTGTATCACTATAATTTATAATTATACTTTCCATGCTTGTTATTATACTAGGTACAGTGACTAGTAGGATATTCAAAATAGGAATGCAGGCAGTCACACAGATGTGATCGCGATAGGAAATTTTATGGAAATATGAGTGAAAAAAAAAACATCGCCATGATTTTCTCGCTTGTGTGGACGGCCCCTAGACTTGCGCAAGTGTCTATAGTTGAACGTGAGTGGCGGCTATTAGGGGTTTATTCGGTTTAAGTCAGATTCTGTTTTAGACAGATTCTGCTTACGACTGATTCTGTTGACGACAGATTCGCTTTAAGACAGAAATACAGGTCAGTACCAAATATTATAGACAATTATTTATTTAAAGAATAAAAAAATCAAATGGAGATGAAAAAACAAATGAACAACGGCAAAATAAATGAAGATTGACAAAACAAATGAAAATCGACAAAACAAATGACGGTCGGATAAACAAACGACGTTCGGCAAAACAAATGACGGTCGAATAAACAAATGACGATCGAAAAATATTCTGTTTGGAGTCACGGGACATCCTTCCTGAGGGCTTACCCGGGGCTCTCAATCATAGGCTGTTGGGCGTTACGTGATGGTTTTTAGTCGGTAAGAGTCCGGCATAGCATCCTACGAGGATTCTCCCTCACAGAAAAAAAAAAAGAACTCTCAGCCATATTTTGTAATCTAAATGCGATTGCCATTCAAAAAAATAGATGCAAGCAAATCTCGACCTTAATGACACTTCTCTAAAAATGTGCTGTCGTGATGTCTATTAAACGCACAACGTTTATAGACATCACTGATCACGAATATATAAAAAAAATAATAGATATTATGCATGCTCATAAGGTTGTTTTGAATGGCAATCGCATCTAGATTACAAAATATGGCTGCGAGTAGTTTTTGACCTTATCAACTTGCTATAGTCTTTTGTTTTATTGATCTGCATATGTTTTATCGGTCTTCATTTGTTTTTTCGATGTTCATTTGTTTTGCCGTTCTTCATTTGTTTTGTCGATCTTTCCACCATATTTTTCTTTTTCAAAGTTTAAGACGGTCCACGTGTTATTTTTAAAATGAACAGTTTTTCGTGTCCTTACCCATTACCGTGGCCGGAGTGGCTACGCACGGTAATGACAATATTACCGTGGTCAGAGTGGCTACGCACGGTAATGACAGTATTACCGTGGCCAGGGTGGCTACGCTATCAATAATAATGACATTATACCTATGTGATTCCTTTACCATTTTACAGTTTGGTTGAATGAAGGAATCCATACTAATATTATAAAGCTAAAGCTGAAGCTTTGTTTGTTTGTTTGAACGCTAGGATCTCAGGAACTACTGGTTGGATTTCAAAAATTCTTTTACAGTTTGATAGTCCATTTATCGAGGATGGCTATAGGCTATATAACATTACGCTAAGACGAATAGGAGCGGAGCAGCAATCAATAATGTTTTAAAAACGGGGAATATTTTTTACCGTCTGAGTGCTTACGATGCGTACGCTGCGTAAATGGCTACAGTTACGTAAAAATTGTATATTACAAAATTGTTTCTCTTAAAAAGTTCTTAAAAAAAGTCAGCGACAGCATATGTCTATCTTGTAAGGTTCGCTCACCATAACCTAATTTGTCTATCTCATATGGTTCGCTCACAATATAATGAAACTGAGGAGTTTGTTTGTACTAGGATCTCAGAAACTACTGGTTTCATTTCAAAAATTATTTTACAGTTTAATAGTCCGTTTATTGAGGCTGGCTAATGGCGACATAACATCACGCTAAGACGAATAGGAGCGGAGCAGCCATCAATAATGTTTCAAGAACGGGGATTATTTCTTTCTTTTGGGTGCTTCCATTGCGGACGCTGTATAAATAGTTAAAGTTACGTAAAAATTGTGTATGGCAAAACTGTTCCTCTTAAAAAGATATAAAAAAAAGTCCGTCACAGTATATGCCTATCTTTTAAGGTTCTCTTACAATAACCCTCTTATTAAGTATGAGCGACGCGACGAGAGTTAACTTGGTTTGCAGTGGCAGCCAGTCAACTGAACGATAAAAACCGGCCAAGTGCGAGCCGGACTCGCACACCATGAGTTCCATACCGAAAATCGGATGGGTGGAAGTAAAATCACTTTAACACCTCTTTCCTTCTCACTCTCATGTGACGCAAACGAAGATATGCGGTTCAGCTCTAATGAATACAAGCGACGCGACGCGACGGGAATAAGCGCGACGGTGGTAAATGCAACGGGAAACATTATAATACTCGAAATATTAATACCATACCTCTCTCTTTCTCACAATTATGTGACGCAAACGAAGTTGCGCGGGTCAGCTAGTGTAATCATATAAGATCCAGCTACCTACCACATGTCTATTTATAACTATTTTTTTTCATAACATAATGTAATCATTACAGATACTGTGAGATCTGCTTAAGGATTGGTCACCACATAGACCACACCAAACTGGACGGGACTCTGTTACATTACATTCAAGGATGTGATTATAAAGATGTCTTAACAGAAAGACGAATGAAATCCCATCATGCAAACCCACCAATGAGTAATGGATTTGGATTTCCATATGCTCAAGTTCTTAACCTCACCTATAACATAAGAAATTTATAGATCCCTAAAAAAAGTATTCATGAAAATCAGCTTGACATTTTATCAGCAATTTTAATTACAAAAAACTCATTAAGGTTGATGGCAGTTGTAAATATTGCATCACTATGGGTTGTGTTGCCTAACCAAAGATTAACCAGAAAACCCATGATTTACTTTAATTTAAGCTCTATGACATAGTATAATTTCTCACAGATATGTTTGTGCATTATTGTGATATAGGAAGTGAACAAGCTTCTGTTACAGTAGGGGAGGGGATATAAATTCCTGTTCACCTAGACAAGATGATTGTGATTTATTAGGAGAGTTGCCTCTGCTTGTATGGTCAAGTTCTGTAGAGACTACCAGGCTATGTGAAAAACACAGAACACATTCCAGCTATAGATTGAAAGTAGTAGAAACCGCAGTAAAGTGAAATCTATTCATAAAATTATGAGGTCCTTAAATTATTTTTGTGATACCTCGTGTTTTTAGCTTACTGAATATTTTTCTATTTCAGAATTCTAATTTCCCTTTGAATTCATTTCAATTTTACATTCCGTTAACAGATTAAACATTGAAAAAAAAGCAAACTTATTAAAAATAAATTATGCATTCATTTTATAAAACAAATTCATACCTAACTGTAGCAGACAACCAATTTAAATGTAATATTTTAATATTGTGAGTTCATTAACCTTACTGAAGTAATATTTTAATGTAAAGATCAAAGACTTCTTTCGTTTTATCTCTTTAGATTTATAAAAAAAAAGTGTCAATACATTGATGGAACCTGAGACGCAGAGATATTTTAAGTGTTAAATAGTACAAGAGAATATTTTACACAAACATAATCTCAAGGCCTGTTTAACACCTGAACAATTTCAATATCTTACTGTATTACATGTCATTATAGCGGCCGAGCTAACGCTACGTAACACATGTAATACAACCAGTATCTGGTTTTGTTCACAAAGTTAATCTCGGTGGCAGACATGAAAAAATAAGCCAATAACTTCAAAGCGTTAAAAAACAAACACGCAAAGAGTATCAGGCTATAATAAACAGTTTAAATTTATGCCTTGCCAAACAATCATAAAAACCTTATTATTGTTGTTCTTCTAAAACGCATGCCCTTCTCAAGAAAAATAACTTGCTTCAGCTGTTAGTTTTACCACTAAACCAAACTATTAAGTACTTTAAAAGTACCGAATATGATGCATAAAATTGGAGTATGCTGATTACCGTAATTGGCAGCACTCATCATCAATGACCGGAAAATATGAAGTGACTGATAACATGAGACCATACATACACAGAGTCTCTCTTTTAAATTTAGAGAAAAACACTTAAAAATATAAGGATGTTCTAAAAAATAATATGACCACCGCGTACAAGCGATTTTCACTGTATGACAGGGAAAATGACTAGTATGACCACCATTACAAGCAATTCTCACTGGTCATATCAGTATGACATGCCAGTGTGATCACCAAGAAACGGGGAGGTCACATACACAGGCTACCCCTACTTTTTTAAACATAATAATCTTCTTGTGTCTTAAAATGGTTTAAGATTGTCATGCCGGACCATGTAATATTCTGTAATTATGAAGCTTAAAACAAGAGCTCTGAATAGACAAAAATAGTTTCTTTTTAAATATTAATGAGGCATAGCATCAAATATTGTAGATGAAACAGATTACTGGACATTACCATGTCTCTCCTTCGCTATTTGTCAGTTGGCAACAGTTAAACTTATAATATACCAATGAAACTGAAATGGCTGAATGCCAAAAAAAAATATTTTTATTAATGTCAGCATGTTTTAATTTTTGCCATATCCACAAATAAAGACTAGAAATGTTGTTTTGTGTCAAAATTTACTAAAATACTATACTCTAAGAAATCAATAATCTACAAAAAGGAATAAATGTCTGCCTAAAGAAAATCATAAGGAAATGACTTGTTAATGAAGATTAGTGTGAATTTTAGAACTCTCAATGATATCAACCGCTAATAATGAATTACTAGAGCAGAGCATTGCATCAAAAAAACACTGCCAATTTAATACTACAACACTATGCTGTTCCTGAAAAAGTTATCTATAGACAAAATAGTCACTTTTCCCCATGGTTAGGATGTCCAACTCTCAAGAGTGGTAAACACATATATTAATAACAAATGGGCATTTAAGTACCAATAGCTCAACAGGAGTTGTAGGCACTATGAAGTGAATGTAAGTTTGCAATCATAACATAGTTATGGAGCTAACAGCTACTGACGACGAATCTCAAATGAACTCACTGTAGTCGACAACCGGTAAGTGTTATCGAGTAATATTCATATCAAAAGAGTAGTACCTTCTTCGTCAGATATTATGGACTCATCGGGTGTGCCGGCGATTGGACCCCTCACTATGGTCGTCGTCCTGTTATTTTGTAATCTTGTGAAGAACTCGACCGCGTAGTTGATAACGTCACCCGGCTGCTCCAGCAGATAACTTATGGTGAATTCCAATAAGATTTCTCTAAGGTCATCCGGGACTTGAATGCGTCCGCCTTGAGGCCTGCTCATTTCTAAAGGCGTCGCCTCGCTTTCTCGATACTATCCCGGGAGGAAACCGTCAAAGCGACAAGTTCGATTAAAACTTCGATATCATAGCCATTGAATTAGCTAAAGCGACACACCAACGAGCAAATTTTACGATGGAGAAATAGCACTACATACAAACGTTAGTAATAAATAAAACCACACTATTATACTAGGATTTTGTTCAAATAGTCTTCACTACTATAATATTAAATCTAATGACACACTTTTTACAAAATATTCCTCGTTCTCCAGCCTGACAAATATAAAATATCCCTTCACTAAAAGCAAAAATGGCGAATTGCCCTACTTCACTTCACTTCACTCCCTTTTGAAAACATTGCTATGGAAAAAAAATAAAATTACCATAGACAACCTGAACAATTGACAATCGTTCAAAATTTTTCTGCTTCATGGTAAAGATTCATATTTTGACACTATGCCAATCATTTGTCCAGAACATGAAGCTATAGATAAACATGGAGGCCACACTTCGAAAACCTACTTGAAGCGTTTCATTTGTCTTATCCATCTCTGAGATTACTATTTACCTGAAATATTGTTGACCACAAGGGATTGTCCATTAGGAATCCTGGGAAGATCCATGAAGCTATAGGTAAACATGGAGGCCACACTTCGAATACCTACTTGAAGCGTAGTCTGTATATCACTGTCTTGCTCTGTGTGGGCTCTACGTCTCTTTCTAAGTAGGGTAGCCCTATTTTTATTTTTGCCAGGATACTTCATTTTCTATATAATTATTCTTTATTGTACACAATAAAGACAATATATATTCATAATACAATTAGATTTACAATACATGCATACATACATAAGGTCACGCCTTTATCCCCGAAGGGGTAGGCATATTATCATTTCACCTTTTTAAGAATTGGTCCCACGGAATAGGTGGTGAATATTTATTATATAAATTAGATGTACAAAGGCGAGATTAACTATTTTCTCTGTTTTTTACGAAAACTGATAGGTAGTATTCTCTGCAGATTGCATAGGTACATTGCAAATAACGAAGCTATTCATCCAAGTGGGTTAGTTTTCTAGGTTAATCAACTGTACGTCTCGCGCGCTGCGGCTTTCCGTGGCAGACTGTGACGTAAGCTGCAGCTTGTGGTAGCTCGCAGTCTGCCGCGGCAGCTCGTGGTAGTTCACAGTCTGCCGATGTCTCTTCATGTCAAAATAAAGAAATGTTAGTGTTAAAGTCATCGGAATCAATCTTATGATTTAAATAATTTGATCGTGTGGCTCTCCGCTTAGGCTGCATGGTGTGTGAACCTCACGAATGCATCTGCGGTGCCATGGTGGAGAGCGATGATCATCATGCTTTGAGTTGACGCTGCAGCGGTAGGCATCCGCGTAACCACGCTCTTAATTAGTTAATCCGGCGGGCTCTGGGTCGGCTAAGGTCCCCTGTATCCTTGAACCACCAGGTTTGTCCCGCGCAGACGGCAAGAGACCGGACGGTCTGACCCTTGTGCCATGGAAGAACGGCAAGTGCTTAGTGTGGGACGCAACATGCATCAGCACTTTCGCCGCCAGTCACTTGGCTCGTACCGTCCATTCACCGGCGGCGGCAGCTGTAGAAACGATGGACAGTTGCGGGAGTGATACTAAGGCTCTGGTCTCGGAGATCGGCCGTAGGCTACTGGACAAGACGCATGACTCCCACGTCTGGTCGTACCTGGTACAAAGGATAGCTATCCAGCGCGGCAACGCTGCTAGTGTATTGGGCATATTTGCGCCTGGTATGATCAGTGGTGGTATGTTCAGTAGGCATTAGTTCAGTAGTTTAGTTATTTAGTCTATTTATTTTATTTTTATGTATGTATTTTTAAGTTGATTATTGGACACTAAATTAGGAACAGGATTATTGGACAATAAGTTAGGAACTGTTAATGGTTTTAAGCACTTTGTTACTTCATCATAATCGGTTTTTTGAAAATGCAAGTTGCAAATCCTGGCGCTTTCATAGAACTTCTTTTTTTTTAATATGGAAAAGGAGGCACCATCTACCGGCACTTTTAAGAAAGTTACACGACACGAATGTATAGAATTGCACCTATATCCATTCGTTTATAAGGTACGTGAGAAAATAAAATTTATGATCAGTTAGCATACTAATTGCTTTTATAAAAAACTAGCAGATGTCACGCGGTATCACCCGCATAGTTCCCGTTCCCGTGGGAATACGGGAATTAAATATAGCCTATGTTCACCTCAAAGAGTGTAGCTTCCCAACAGTGAAAGAATTTTTCAAATCGGTACAGTAGTTCCGGAGCCTATTCGTTACAAACAAACAAACAAAAAAGCAAATCTTTCCTCTTTATAATATTAGTATAGATATCTTAACTTAATTTTTAATGGTACAATGGATAACCATATTTCTCGCTGAATAGGTACTATTTTTAGGAAACCTAAAACAATTATTCATCATTAACATACGATAACAATACTTTACTTATTTTATTTACTCTAATAATGACATTCGTGTTTCTTCTAATAATACACAGGAAGTCCCAGATAAATCCTCAATATAGTCACACTACTTCACAACGTTTCCTATAGTGTGAAAACAATGAAGTCAACCGCCATTCTATTGTTCGTAGACACTTTGACAGTTGACATGTAGTACCAATGTTGCCACATTACAGAATCCTTAGAAAATGGGAATGTAATTCACTGATTCGAAAACCCAATCATGCGTATTATGGTATAAAATATTTCAATTTACGCATTAAATAATCGTAGTCGAACTATAGAGCTATTTATAAATTATTTTACTTGCATTTTTGTTTAGTATGGTCTATTTCTATTATTTTCTAGGAGATACTAATAAGAAGATAGCAGCACTGCACAATTCCCTAGAAAGAGAAGGTTAGCCCACAGAGAGTGAGATAGAGATACGTAGGTATCAGCGGCGAAGGCTGAATTTTTTCAAAAGGAAAGCCGGTGAAAAAAATAATATCCAGTTGGTCCCACCTGTAGCACAGTAAATATATGTTGTTTAACCAGTATTGTAGCTCCCTACAAACGGACGAAACGCAAGCTATACCTACGATTCTCGTTTTCGGCAGGCCTTTCAGCACGCAAGCAGCGTCCGCAGTCGCGATTGTGCCGAGTAGACGAATGGACGGTGTGTCGTTTTTTAAATAGTAACCGCGCGTGTTTTATTTACTAAAACTATTTAATATTATGACAACTAGAGTCTATCGCGCTTGTTTTGGTTGCATGAATTCGTCAATAACGCACCCAGAGATAACGTTTTTTAGATTACCTGGAAACTCCGAAAGGTAAGACTATAAATTGATTTTACTTAAGTACTAATTGGTACTATACTACTAGTTGACTAAAGTTAAACAAAGTGATTGACACGAGTGACCTGGGTAGTTACATGAAGTAGGTATGTTTGTGTTTAAAACTAGACTTGTGCTTGCTCAGTCAGTGAACGGTGCGATCCAATATAGTACAATATCCAAAAAAAATCTAGTTCAGAACTCAATTACGTGTAGGTAGTACATTTAGTTCCGTTGTCAGTTCGTAGTTATTTAATTGAGAGCAATGATTTAGGTATGTTTCAAGAGTATTCATTTCTTTGTGGATGACCGATGTTACAGTACACCGTATGACTTTGATTGACAGCATTTTTGTTACCTTTGATTTTTATTACACGCATAGGGACAAATTTGAACTTCCAAAATTTAACACAACTTGGCAATGTACGAAAAATACTAGTGTACTAGAGACTGACTAGTACTTTCAAATCGAAAAATAGTTTTAATTTTGTAAATTAAAAATTTAACACAATGATTATAAAGACTAGAATTCCGTGATTCTATCACTGACGAAACATGTGATGAGCCGATTTATTATTGTCTACGCCGCTTACTCGTTTTCAAAAATTTCTATACCCGTTTCACTCAATCGTTAGTAGATAACGCCGCACATTGGTGCAGGGGCGGAAAGAAGTGTTTTTTTTTTAACTTTGTTTAAAACGTCTATAATTTGGTACACATATACTAGAATCTTATTAGAAACAAGTTATACAAAACATACGACTACATTATAAGAAATTTTAATTTTATGATGTAAGAAAGGTGGGTGATCGACAATTAACAAATTTCATGCAATAAATTGTGTTGTTTGAAGTATGAATAAAACAGAAATGTTAGTATATTCCGCTTTTATTCTTCGTTTTATCGCAGCTCTATTGTGTGTAATTAAATAAAACGTATAAATATTATATGATATAATGAGTATTTACTTGTAATTACACTTTTAATGAAGTAGGTAATTTGAAACCATTTGTTTTGATTTTTGAGACTATAACTAATCTCCGTTACCGACCGTTAGACATTGATACACTTAACGACATTCCTTAGACCCTATAGATCATATATACATAAATTTTAGCTGCGACTATCTGCGACCTTGGAAATACCAGGTCATTATCTAATGCCGCTCTTAACGGGAAAAAGTGCAATATATTAATCATTATAATCATTAATAATATTAATCACCTATTGTTATGAAACTGCCGACCTATATGTTAGCTTGTACAGCTGGTATCATATACCAAATACAGTGCACAAAGTCTTAATGCATGGCAAACAAATAATAAGTGCTGCTGTCTTACCCATTGAAATGTTATCTGAGAAAGCTCAAAAAGCACGTAACAAATACTACCGTAATTATAGGTTAGGTCATTCAAGAAAATGTTCCGGTATATCCTGTAACGAAGACTTAATACTTACCTCAGATCCTCTTATCAACAGTTTACGTGCAGTACCTTATAAAAAAAACTACCCACTTAATGATGACGCCTAAGTTTTATTAGTGGATAGCACTCATCTATAAACCTTTTTATCTGTATTTATTATGTAATTAATTAATATTTATTTTTAATTCTGCTTAAATACTGTATCGTGTCTTTCGTAACGCAATTCATTGGAATATATATTTTCATATATTATATTTTATCATGTAAAACCATATTCTACTACGCTAAAAATATTTTTACCGCCCAGATTTACTATAATATATTTATGTATATTATTACACTGATACATTAGTTTTATCATTTTAATAAAGTTTTATAGTTATATGCAACGTATTTTCAGTTAGAAATAATATTTTCCGCCTTCCCGTACTACCTGCACCACTGTGCGCCGCGCCGCCCCGCGCCGCCAGCCGTCCCACCCCCACTGTCCCGCGGCGATCCGAAACATAATAAACATTTCTTTTCCCAAAAAAAACCGGCCAAGTGCGAGTTGAACTCGCCCATGAAGGGTTCCTTAGCAGCAAGTAACATAATATAAAAGTTTTTGTAGTTTGTTGTAACTTTTATTGATGTTTTAACACGTTCGCAGTGGTAGTGATTTTTACAGGCTAAAATTGCGATTTATGACGTATTAAAAAAAAACCACCAACTCGATCTCGTTCAAACCAATTTTCGTTGGTAGTTTTTATAGCAATGTACATTATAATATATTTTTAGATTTATCATGTTCTTAGTTTAAAAGTTAGAGGGGGGGGGGGACACACATTTTTCCACTTTGGAAGTGTCTCTTACGCAAACTATTCAGTTTAGAAAAAAATAATGTTAGAAACCTCAATAGCATTTTTGAAGAGCTATCTATAGATACCCCACACGTATGGGTTTGACGAAAAAAAAATTTTTCAGTTTCAGTTCTGAGTATGGGGACCCCCGAAATTTACTGCTTTTTTTCTAGTTTTATGTAAAAATCTTAATGCGGTTAACAGAATACATCTACTTACCAAGTTTCAATGGCATAGGTCTTATAGTTTCGGAGGAAAATGGCTGTGACACACGGACGGACGGACAGACAGACAGACAGACAGACATGACGAATCTATAAGGGTTCCGATATTTTGCCATTCGGCTACGGAACCCTAAAAAGGATTTTGAACCACTCGTGGCCAGGCCCCCGTCACTCGCTCAAGGCCGCGCGCGCTATACACCTACCGCTTTGTTTAGCAAATCTTATATCCGATGTACGAACCACATTTTTGGTTTAAATTCGATAAAAACAAGGTGATCTCGTTTTGTGTAACATTTTAGTTTTTTAAGTAGTACATGTTTAGTTATTCAATTGGTTTTTTTGCACAGCATTCAGATTTCTGGTATGCATTCCGTTAATAAGTGGAGTTACCTAGTGTGCAGAAAAATTATATAGATGTGCATTTAAAAATATCCCATTTATAAGACCAATTTGTTAATAAATCACACATAAACATGGTTTTTAAATATAATCTAGCAATCAAAAGGTACATGCATTTTTATTGAGAACTTATTACTCACAAAGGATTAATTTGTTTTAATAAAAAAAGTACATATTTACTCGAAATGAAAGCCGGTTGTCAGTAAAACGACAATCCTTAATACAAATTGAAGGCCTTATTGGCGGATTGAAAAATTTCAACTGCATAAGGCTCACTATCTATTACGCGGTACGTAAAACTATAAGGTAAAATGTGGGCGTATACTATGCCTCTGCCTACACCTTCGGGGATAAAGGCTATATGAATGTATGTATGTACATATTTACAATCACAATATTAAATAGAAAGTCAAAGTAGGCACATATTATTAAAATGCTATAGGTGGGCAGCCCTATCGCATGCTTAGGTACCGCGCGGCTGTAGGCATTTATTTCTAAAATCCGGCCGAGTCAAACTACAGTATACAGTGCCTGTAGTGTAGGTATTTTGCGTATTTATTAAATGGTGGCGCGCGGCGGTGTAATGCCTTTTGTGTTTTGTTTGCCACCTGTACTATACCTACTCGTAAGATCCATGTATTTAATTCAAAACAATGTCTTACGTGCATGATAAATTGGCTTATAAAAAAGTATCATAGATTATCTACTGATGACTAAAAAGATATTCAAATTTACACTAACTGAAAAGGTCTTAACCGACCTTATGTGTAAATAATAGACTGTATATCCTTGTACTAAAATTTTTTTATTAAAATAATATTCACAGCTATATATGTCTGCTCAGGTAACGAAACCATACCGCGATCTAGATACTATATACAAAAAAGTGATGCCATCTAGTTACATATTTTGAACTAAAACCTGACTTGAACACTAACCATGTTTTGAAATTATTCTACTACTCTCTGCAAGCTCATACCTACCTATTTCAAATTGTCTCTTTTGAAGTTAATTGAAAATAATTCATAAATTTGGGACTTAGACGCGAAATAGGTATAGGTACTTCTAATGTTTTTAATAATATGCATGTACTAGCTAATGCCCGCAGTTTCACCCGCGTTAAATTAGTTCCCGTGGGAAGTTACTCCCGGGATAAACAGTAGCCTATGTGTTATTCCAGACTATAATGGATATCTGTATCAAATTTCAGCCCGATGCGTTCAGCCGTTCGAGCCTGAAAGAGTAACAAACATCCACATTCACACTCACAAACTTTCACATTTATAATATTAGTAAGATTTCAAGTACCTATAGAGTATTAAAAACCGCGATATTTTACAATACAAAATTGAAATAAAAACATACTTCTTATCTATCTTTTCAAAAATATCTGACAAAGTGATTCTATGGAACAAAACTGCTTTATTATGTTATAAACTATTAATGAAACATTCAGCCAAAATAAAGATTATTAGGTATCCCAAGCCATTGAACTAATATCACTAGCGTATTCTGAGATACCTACTTGATAAATATAAAAAAAACACTGACCTTTATTTTTTATCGAACCCGTAATAACGAAGGCCTACGTCCATCAGTAAGCATTATGTGACTCCAAAACAATAATCATGTGTACAGAAATCACAACAAAATACAGAACACAAAACACAATTTTACACCAAAGATTTCTATATAAAATGATTGATGAATTTATATAGAAGTCTTTGTTTTACACACTTTCACGATGTATTTAGTACTTGAAGTAGATAATTATTTATAATTAAAAGTCTTATTTGCCCTCACGACGCGGAAGGATGAAGTTTCCCAATGAGGCGGATGTCTGAAGGCACATCTAGTACCGAACATTCTCTTGAGCAACAAGTTCCGATGTTTAAGACGATACGGACGGACGGTAACTTTTATTGTATGGCGCGAAATTTACTGGTAGATTAAAATTTGTATTTTTCTTGCCCTCCGCAGCCTCCAGACGTGTAAATATTAAGGTCTTTGTTTTTGGATTAGAGAAGTGTCCCGGTGCATCAAATAGATAGGGCGTCTGCTCCGAATAGACAGAAGTTGCAGGTTCGAGTCTTGCCGGAGACTTCTTATTTTTTTACAATAAAATTGTATTTTCCTACATTTGAACCTACTTCAACAAACTCTGTTGACTATTGATTGCTGTTATTGGGTATTACATGGGTATCAGCAAGCAGCAGTGACAGTAGAAGTAGTTACCGTTCTTGCTTTCCATGAAAACTTCATTACTCCCGAGTTATTTCGAAAAATTTCTTTGG
Organism: Miltochrista miniata; assembly: GCA_933228765.1. NCBI lineage: Eukaryota > Metazoa > Arthropoda > Insecta > Lepidoptera > Erebidae > Miltochrista > Miltochrista miniata. The sequence continues at coordinate 12,193,944 of OW121765.1, forward strand.
TGACCTTAAAATAATGTTCTAAGGAAATATTAACTATCCGAACTGGCTTTTATTTTTCAGGTTTTTTTCAGTCTCTACACTGTAAGAGTTATGATAGTCGGACTTATGCTTTACTAGCTGAACCCGCAACTTCGTTTACGTCACATAAGGTGTATGAATGGAGAGGTATTTTTTCAGCAGACTCATCAACCCAGCGTGTGAACCTGCCCTGTTTGCCGGCGCGGACTGAATTGTTTTAAAATAGCCTTAATCATTAAGCTCTTTTGTGAATAAGCCAACATGCCAGTTTAGATTTACTCATTTTTAGATTCATATGTCTATATACGATTCTATAAAGTGATATAACTTTTTTATTTATAAACCGATTGACATGAAATGAACACTAAATGTTAAGTGGAGCAAACCTAGACACAATAAAGAAAACCGCATTGCAATCGATTAAGCGGTTACTGAGATTAGCGTGCACAACCGTACAGACAAACAGGCAAACCGACAAAAATTCTAAAAATCATTGTTTTGGATTCTATTACGTTCCTAATAATATTTTTTCTTATTTATCTTCCATGTACAGACAGCGACTTGTTACGATTTTATTATATGTATTGATATTGATTGATTGATATTGATTGATTGATGTATTGATTAAGCCAACACGCCAGTTTAGATTTACACTCTCATTCAAAGAAACCGCTACAATAAAAAATTTAAACATATCTGATTCTTAAAAGTGTTATAACTTTTGGAACGAAGTTCCTTATCGCGCGTTGTGAAAGGGGGCTAGACGGAAAAAATTCTCACGAAAAGTTGTAACGACACTTTTTTGGAACGAAGTTCCTTATAGCTATAGTATGGAGGGTAGAGGTACCGACCGAGAGGGGGGAAGGGGGGGATGAGGGGGGGGAAGGGGGAAGGGGGAGGGGGGATGAGGGGGGAGGGGGGGAAGGAGAAGGGGGGAGGGGCGAAGGGGGGGTAATAAAATGGGGGTTAATAATAAAAAAAATATTATTATTAATTTAAAAAAAAAAATTTTATTACAATTCCTTCACTAATTAATCGAAAGGAACTTCGTTCCATCCGGGTGTCCCTTGACACCTCTCAAGTTTTTTTTATTTATAAACCGATTGACATGAAATAATCGCTAAATGTTAAGTGGAGCAAACCTCAACACAATAAAAAAACCGCATTGCAATCGGTTTAGCGGTTACTGAGATTAGCGTGCACAACCGTACAGACAAACAGACATACAGACAAACAGACAAAAATTCTAAAAATCATTGTTTTGGGTTCTATTGCGTTCATAAAGCCCCCCTATAATATTTTTTCTTATTTATCTTCCATATACAGACAGCGACCAGTTACGATTTTATTATATGTATTGATTGATGATTAATTGATGTATTGATTAAGCCAACACGCCAGTTGAAATTTACACTCTCATTCAAAGAAACCGCTACAATTAAAATTTTAAACATATCTGATTCTTAAAAGTGTTATAACTTTTTTATTTATAAACCGATTGACATGAAATAAACGCTAAATGTTAAGTGGAGCAAATTACAATACAATAAAAAAAACCGAATTGCAATCGGTGAAGCGGTTACTGAGATTAGCGTGCACAACCGTACAGACAAACAGACATACAGACAAACAGACAAAAATTCAAAAAATCATTGTTTTGGGTTCTATTGCGTTCATAAAGCCCCCCTATAATATTTTTTCTTATTTATCTTCCATGTACAGACTGCGACCTGTTACGATTTTATTATATGTATTGATTGATGATTGATTGATGTATTGATTAAGCCAACACGCCAGTTGAAATTTACACTCTCATTCAAAGAAACCGCTACAATTAAAATTTTAAACATATCTGATTCTTAAAAGTCTTATAACTTTTTTATTTATAAACCGATTGACATAAAATAAACGCTAAATGTTAAGTGGAGCAAACCTCAATACAATAAAATAAAACGGAATTGCAATCGGTGAAGCGGTTACTGAGATTAGCGTGCACAACCGTATAGACAAATAGACATACAGACAAACAGACAAAAATTCTAAAAATCATTGTTTTGGGTTCTATTGCGTTCATAATATTTTTTCTTATTTATCTTCCATGTACAGAGTGCGACCTGTTACGATTTTATTATATGTATTGATTGATATTGATATTGATATTGATATTGATATTGATTGATGTATTGATTAAGCCAACACGCCAGTTTAGATTTACACTCTCATTCAAAGAAACCGCTACAATTAAAATTTTAAACATATCTGATTCTTAAGTGTTATATTTTTTTTATTTATAAACCGATTGACATGAAATAAACGCTAAATGTTAAGTGGAGCAAACCTCAACACAATAAAAAAAACCGCATTGCAATCGGTTAAGCGGTTACTGAGATTAGCGTGCACAACCGTACAGACAAACAGACATACAGACATACAGACAAACAGACAAACAGACAAAAGTTCTAAAAATCATTGTTTTGGGTTCTATTGCGTTCATAAAGCCCCCCTATAATATTTTTTCTTATTTATCTTCCATGTACAGACAGCGACCTGTTACGATTTTATTATATGTATTGATTAGCATTGACGGTTGCATGACTTAGAGCTTATTGATTATTGTATTTATACAAAGATGAAACCAAATTATAATAAAAAACCGGTCAAGTGCGAGTTGGACTCGTCCATGAAGGGTTTCGTAGCAGCAAGTAACATAATATAAAAGTTCTTATAGTTCGTTGTAACTTTGACTGATGTTTTAACACGTTCGCAGTGGTCGTGATTTCACTAACCGGAAATTGCAGTTTATGACGTATTAAAAAAAAACTACCAGCTCTATCTCGTTCAAACTAATTTTCGTTGGTAGTTTTTATGGCAATGTACATCATATATTTTTTTTAGATTTATCATTCTCTTAGTTTTAAAGTTAGAGGGGGACACACACATTTTTCCAGTTTGGAAGTGTCTCCTGCGCAAACTATTCACTTTAGAAAAACATTATGTTAGAAACCTCCATAGCATTTTTGAAGACCTATCTATAGATACACCCAAGGGTTTGGGTTTGATGAAAAAAAAAAATTAGAGTTTCAGTTCTGAGTATGGGGATCCTCAAAATTTACTGCTTTTTTTCTAGTTTTATCTAAGAATCTTAATGCGGTTCACAGAATACATCTAGCTACCAAGCTTCAATAGCATAGACCTTATAGTTTCGGAGAAAAGTGGCTGTGACACACGGACGGACAGACAGACGGACAGACAGACAGACACACAGACATGACGAATCTATAAGGGTTCCGTTTTTGCCATTTGGCTACGAAACCCTAAAAATTGAATTAAATTTATTTATTTTGGACATGAAAACATGACATTAGTAAGTTTCAAGTGATTGTAAGTGTAAATAGCATCTTTGAAACCTATTAAACAGCGCAAAAGCCATCAATACCATCTCCTGGTAGACCATCGCACGGCATCGTCGGTACGCTAAGGTATCTCAACACTTCTGGTACCTCAGGCGGGTTTACTAATATTTGCCATAATTTCATATGCCATACTAGCAGCCCCGGATCTAGAGATTTTTTTAGGCGGGGCAAAATGTGAAAATGCCGCCCCTTTTAACCCCCCCCCCCCTAATTTTTGGAACGAAGTTCCTTATCGCGCGTTGTGAAAGGGGGCTAGACGGAAAAAATTCTTACGAAAAATGGTCACGACACTTTTTTAACCGACTTCAAAAAAGGAGGTTACTCAATTCGGCCGTTTATATGTTTATGGAGGGTAGAGGTACCTCTACCCTCCTTTAATATGGGGGTAATATGGGTGGGGGGGATTTAATATGGGGGGAGGGAGGGAGAGGGGGGGAAGGGGGTGGAAAGGGGTTGGGGGTTTGTTTTTGTTTTTGTTTTTGTTTTTGTTGTGTGTACAATAAAATTTTAAAATTACAATAAATTTAAAATTTTATTACAATTCCTGCACTAATTCATTGAAAGGAACTTCGTTCCATTCGGGTGTCCCTTGACACCTCTCAAGTTTTTAGGTTCCTTAGTTCAAAGTTGAAAGTAGTGTTAGCGAAGGCACAAATCTGCGTTTTGTGCAGCAGACACCTCTATGGTGGCGTAAACCGCGTAATGAACCACCTCACCTTATTTAGAGCTCCTTTTTTCCGCGAGAGATGAATTCGGATATCGCGGTGGACGTCTAGGCCGCGAATGTCTAGCTAAATAGTCCTTCGGTAGTAGTATTATCGCATTCTGAAGAGGGATTTTTCGATACGTATGGAAATCCGTCATGAATGCTATGCCGAACTCTTACCGACTGAAAACACACAAATCCTACCAGTGCCTACGGTCTGGAGCCCCGGGTAAGCCATCGGAAGGATATCCCAGGATTCCCAACAGACTTTGACTACCATTGCGACCATACCCAGGGGGTTCGGGACCTCGCCTGCATCTTTGGGGGGTTGTTCAGGTGTTGTCCCGCTTTTTGGGCCGTGTGACGTGCGTGAAACGTTCAGGACACACTGTGTCTTCTTGGGCCTGCTTCTGTTAAGAAAGTAAGCAGGCCCTCGGTCATGGAGACCATGAGTCTGGGGCGAAGACAAGTCTGCGGCGGGGGCGCCGCAGTTATCTCCGGTTTCCCACTTCTTCCCCGATACTCCACGCCACGCCACTCACGAGCATGAACTGCCCGCAGAAAGTTGAGGCGACATCCCACTTACTCCCACTGGAGATCATGGCCACCATGATCTCCAGCGAGAGAATGTCCACGACCAGACCTGCAAATAGGACCTGGCGCTGTTGCGCTCACGCTGTGCACCAATGTGTGCACCACTGTGTCCTGGCTGCGTTTCTCGCAGTGCTGTCACTCAGCTGTGGCTCACTTCCCGGTGTATTCGTCACACAGAAGCTCCCGTGCTCAGTAATTTTCTTCGACAACCGGTAGAAGAGGTTGCCGATGATGTTACTCCTCTCCTTCTGAAGAGAGGGTAGAGAAGATAAGGGGATCTTTCAGCTGTAAACGCACATTCCTGTGTTTCCTGGAATTTGAATTTACCAGGTTTTCTAAATTAAATTGGGAAATACGGTCAGGCCCGGTCGAGATCAGCTACGAGCTGCCGCCTCTTTTCTTCTACATCGGACCGCCCGCGCCCCCCTCTGAACGGTCATAGGATGTCTAGATAGTCCTTCAGTAGTATTATCGCATTTTGAAGAGAGGGTACAGGGGCACACGCCTTTATTGCCTGGCATTTAAATCTACCAGATTTTCTGAATCTCGTTGGTATATGCGGTCAGACCCGTTCTAGATACGCTACGAGCTGCCGCCTCTTTTCCTCCAGGTCGGGCCGCCCCTCCGTTGGACGATCCACTCGTCCATGACCCGTCTGACGGCCGCGATTGTGGCGAGTCCCCCCTTTGGTTGCTCAAGTCGTACCTTCCATATCTCCACGGTTTCCTGGTGGAGTAGGGACCGCTGGGCCTCAATTTCTCGATAAGCGGGCCTTTGGTCCCGCTCCAGCGCCTCCTTGCGCCATCTGCACAGTGACGCAAGGGCTCTCGCTTCCAGGTCCCATGGAGGGGTCCCGGCTAGGAGACATGCCGCCTCACCGGAGATCGTGCGGTATCCCCTTATCACGGGCCGCGCAGAAGTGCCTTATCCTCAATCTAATCGTATTAAAAATGGCCTAACTGTTTTTTTATTTTTAAGAGACAAAAATAAAAGAAACTTAATAACGCTGTCTGTTGAGGTATGGTCCGTATGGTGCAACAAGAGGTATTTTAACAACAACACAACATATTTTGAAAAATCAGGAAATGAAATAGGCTGTGGCCGCCCCTGCGTTGGCCGCCCCACAACATGCTGCAAGTTTGTAAAGAAGTGATGCATGCATCTTGGAATTCTTCTTCTTGGAAGCTTCCTTTCAAGCATCTGGCATATATTTATAGTTAATTTCTGATAAGTACCTATAATTTGAGCAAATACCGTAATCATTTCTTTAGTCTAAGTTTCTTGTGAAAAAAAATTTTTAACAAAAAAAACCGACTTCAAACAAAAACTAAAAATTGAAAAATAAAATTAACTTAGCACAAAGTAATAGGTAGTATATTTAGTTTTATCGGATATTATTGAATGTAATACTGAAATCGGCGCCAAGTAAAACTATAGGTATAGGTAGGTAGGTATTATTAATCTCTCATAGAAATATTGGCACCGACTTCAGTATTACAGTCAATAATATCTGATAAAGCTAAATATACCTACTACCTGTTACTTTGTGGTAAGTTAATTTTATTTTTCAATTTTTAGTTTTTGTTTGAAGTCGGTTTTTTTTTGTTAAATTTTTTTCTTCATGATTTTTAGTGACGGGTAGACTGAAATTATATCTGTCTAGGGGTAATGTTCTCCCCAATACAAATTAATCAAGCCCAAACACAAGGTAACTGCTGTAAATCGTTAAGAAATTCCCTCGATCCGAGGGATTTCTTCGATTTCTTCAGGATCCCAGCATCAGATTCTGACTTCCTGTATATGGGACCACATGGGAAGCACCAGCTTTCAAATAAAAAAAGAATCATCAAAATCGGATAACTCTTTCAAGCGATTTGCCGGTAACAAACATTAAAACAAAAAAACAAACGAATTGAGAACCTCCTCCTTTTTTGGAAGTCGGTTAAAAAGAGTTGAATAAGTTGGAATGTTTATTATAAGGTAGGTAATCTACTATTGTCAAGGTTATTAACTGATAATTTGTGATTTGTGCACTTGTCAGCGAAGTTTGAATTTGTCGCCCTCTGATTTGCCGCCCCCCTGATTGTGCCGCCCGGGGCACGGGCCCCGGCTTGCCCCCCCCTAGATCCGGGGCTGCATACTAGTATTTGCCATAATTTCATTAAAAATAACGCTTCAGTTGCCATAATTGTGAAATTACATAAAATGACTTTCACTAATTCCATTGGTCATAATCGATCAAGTGTCATAATAATTTCAATCCATGAATGTATTGGCCTTAATTTTCGTTTTCAATATTGCCATTTTCCATAACTTATATTCACCATAATATAAATAAAGATAATTTATACGGCACAGATTCACAATTAAACCTAAAACTAAACCTTATATTATGGCGTCTACTAACTAAGCAAACGTTTATAATGAATGATAAAGTAAATATTATATAAATAGTGCAAGTAAATGTTATGATCGGGGATGATTATGGCAAACAATATTAGTGCACTAGCTGACCCTCGCAACTTTGTTTACGCCACATAAGATGTATGAAAGGGGAGGTAATTTCTTCATCAGACTCATGGGAGCGTATGAAACTGTCGTGTTGGTTTAATCATAAAAGAGCTTAATGATTAAGGCTATTGTAAAATAATTCAGTCCGCGCCGAAGGCGATTAGATTAGATTTACCCTCGCATTCAAAAGAATCCTTGAAATGTAGGTTTTTCGAAAGTTAAGATGTCTCTAATTCCTGAACTACGAAACCCTCAACATTGGAACTTGTGTAAAACAATTCTTTAAGTCCTTCCTCTATAACAGTAAAAAAAAATTGGAATTAGACCACCCATTGAGAAGTTACAACTAAAAAACCGTTTTGTCTTTCATCCCCTCTCCCAAAGGAACCGCGCAGAATATCGGGATCAAAAGTATCCTAGAACCTTCCTCGGATTATAAGCTCTGATTGTACCAAGTTTCATTCAAATCGATTGAGTAGTTTCGGCGTGATACTTATTCGGGATACAGACAGACAGACAGACAGACATGAAAAAATTAAATTACATTTTCGGCATCTGTATCGATTAGAGAACGCCCTACAATCAAAATTTTCAAAATATCTTCTATGTACAGACTCTCGACCCTCAACAGTTTTATTATAAGTATAGATTTGCACTAATTTGAATGAATTTATGGAAAACGAGAGAAGACCCCTCAAGCGCGTATTTTTAGAATATTTCGTAGGCCGGGCCACCATTTTCCCGGCCCGGTCGGGGAAAGTTTGTAGGGAGATGTCGTGCAGTGCTTCACAGGGCAAGGTTGTCGGGCAGTTTCTGTAGAACGATAGTTACGACTGGGTCCTGTGCGGATTGGGGATTGGCGTACTTTGGTACTCTGACAATAATCTGGTTACCGCTTATTACTATATGTCTATCCATGTACAATATTTCAGCCATAAGAGCGTGAAAGAGTAACAAACATAACAGAGTAACGTCTAATATTAGAGAGATATTGCGTCTTCTGCTAGAGCATAAGTCCAATATAAAAATATAAGAAATAGGTGGACACTTTATGGCCGTATTATAAGTACGATTTATACCAAGGAAGGTTGCGTAAACTGTGTTCGTATGTCATGAAATAGTTTTTTCTTAAACATGAAATATTATAACACACACAAAAGGAGGATCCTCCGACCAGGCGCCTGGCGGGTCGAAGTCCAACGGTTGATGTTGGACTGTTGTTTATATTAATCATATATTAATCATCAATCAACTCTAATATCGCGATGCAGGACTTCTATTAGTCTTCACTATGTGGCGGTCGCCACAAAAGTATTGAATTTTTTTTTTTTGACAAATGACGACAAACAGTATTTTAACCACTATACCACCGCGCGTAATTTCGCGCCATTCCGTAGATCCCCAAGCGGTGACCGGTCACCGCACCTACCCAGACGACTTTGAACTTAAATTTAGCCTACTTATGTTCTACTTTTCTATGAACAAGTTTGATTCTATGTGTTCTATGGAACATTTCCTTGTTATTTGAATGACATCTATTGTCCGATATTGTTTAGTTACAAAAATCGAACAGTTGAAGTTGAGAGTGGAGTGCGCATGGACGGCGTGCGTTTGTGTAGTACGTGTGTGTTTCATGTTTTTATTATTATTATACGCAGTATTATTATACGCAGTAATATAAACAATATATCAATAATCCTGTTGAAGTTTTACAGAATCGTAAAATATGGTGTGATGGTAGAGTAATAAATGTTTTTTTTGTGGAGTGCATGTGTACCAAGTGCGTGTGTGCGTGTGTGTTTTGTGTTGTTATAATAAAGAATGTATTTGCATTATTATTTATTATTATATACATGAAAATAAACAATATTTCAATCAACCTGTTGCAGTTTGCAGAATCGTAAAACATGGTCTGGTAAGTGAGAAATTAATTTTTATTCGAAACTGGTAAGATGACGTCACGATTGCATCATCCGCTTTTTACCTGCTCGTCATTACCAATTTTCGATATATTTTTTTTATGGAATGAAGGGTTAACTAATAAACAGCACAATACTTTATAAAGTCAATTGAAACTATGTTATGTTTTATTATTATTCACGGGAAACGCATGTGAAATGAAGTAATAACAACACATCAAATTAAAAACACACTTCGATGCAAAACGTTTCGACGTGCGTTAGGTGCATTTAAATTGGTCGAGTTTTCAAGTCAAATACGTTGTCCTTTTCTATTAATATGACTGTCTCAGGTGTAAGCCACGAACTCATGGCTTACTTTAGGCGAAAATCCACGAATCAAATCTTGAAAAAATGTGAGAGAATAGGACGCATATATACATTTGCGTAGTACTAACGAAGCAGACGCAAAATGATCAGGAAGCCGGGCTTACCGCGTGATGTCAGAGATAGGGTCTTTGAACTTTGACTCGAAAATTTATTGCTATGACTTTTGTAGCAGGGGTTGAGACGAAAATGCCGACTTACCATGTAAATTTGCAAATATTTTTATATTTGAATGAGTGTTCGAGAATATATAATTGTGTTTATTAGTTATGAGTAAATATTACATGTCACTGCCCGATCTGAAAAGGGAAACCACAAGGAATGGGCTTCTATGGACAATTCGCCACTGGTAGGTATTTGACTCAAGCGGTTGTTCGAAGTGTGGCCTCCATGTTTACCTATAGCTTCATGGGAAGATCCATATTATATCAACATTTCGACGCAAGTACATAAATAACTCTACCCATGAAGCTATAGGTAAACATGGAGGCCACACTTCGAACAACCGCTTGAGTCAAATACCTACGTATCTCTATCTAACTCTCTGTGGGCTAACCTTCTCTTTCTAGGGAATTGTGCAGTGCTGCTATCTTCTTACTAGTATCTCCTAGAAAATAATAGAAATAGACCATACTAACCAAAAATGCAAGTAAAATAATTTATAAATAGCTCTATAGTTCGACTACGATTATTTTATTTGTAAATTGAAATATTTTATACCATAATATGCATGATTGGGTTGTCGAATCAGTGAATTACATTCCCATTTTCTAAGGATTCTGTAATGCGGCAACATTGGTACTACATGTCAACTGTCAATGTGTCAAACAACAATAGAATGGCGGTTGACTCCATTGTTTTCACAAATTCACACAATATGAAACGTTGTGATGTGTGACTATTTTGAGGATTTATCAGGGACTTTCTGTGTATTATTAGAAGAAACACGAATATTATTATACCGCCTACGGTGCAGGAGGTCCTGGGTTCGATTCCTGGGTCGGTCCAAATATTTGTGTGATCCACAAATGTTTGTTTCGGAGTTTGGGTGTTTTCTATGTATAATATGTATGTATTTAGAAATATATAAGTATGTATATCAGTCGTCTAGATCCCATAGCACAAGCTTCAGTTAGCTTAATTTGGGCTAGATGATGTTGTGTGTGAGCGTCCACAAATATTTATATTTATTTATATTATTAGAGTAAATAAAATAAGTTAAGTATTGTTATCGTATGTTAATGATGAATAATTGTTTTAGGTTTCCTAAAAATAGTATTCAGTGAGAAATATGGTTATCCATTGTACCATTAAAAATTAAGTTAAGATATTTTTTATAAAAGCAATTAATATGCTAACTGATCATAAATTTTAAATATGGAAAAGGAATTGGTTTCGGAGCGGGATTCGAACCTGCGTCTTCTTGCGTACCGTGCGGACGCCTTAACCACTCGGCCACCGAAACTTACTCGGAACCAACCAAATTTTTCACCTTATATACGTCTTGGGGCGACGCATGCACCATCTACCGACACTTTTTATAAAGTTACACGGCACGAATGTATATAATTGAACCTTTATTCATTCGATTTATGATGCACAAGGGTCAGACCGTCCGGTCTCTTGCCGTCTGCGCGGGACAAACCTGGTGGTTCAAGGATATAGGGGACCTCAGCCGACACCAGAGCCCGCCGGATTAACTAATTAAGAGCGTGGTTACGCTGATGCCTAACGGTGCAGCGACGACAACTCAAAGTATGATGACCATCGCTCTCCACCATGGCACCGCAGATGCATACGTGAGGTTCACACACCTTGCAGCCTAAGCGGAGAGCCACACGATCAAATTATTTTAAATCTTATTCCAATGACTTTAGCACTAAAATTTCTTTATTTTGACATGAAGAGACATCGGCAGACTGCGAACTACCACGAGCTGCCGCGGCAGACTGCAAGCTACCACAAGCTGCAGCGGCAGATTACGTCACAGTCTGCCACGAGAAGCCGCAGCGCGCGAGACGTACAGTTGATTAACCTAGAAAATAACCCACTTGGATGAATAGTTTCGTTATTCGCAATGTACCTATGCAATCTGCAGAGAATTTTACGTATCAGTCTTCGTAAAAAACAGAGAAAATAGTTAATTTCGCCTTTGTACCTCTAATTTATACAATAAATTTTCACCACTTATTCCGTGGGACCAATTCTTAAAAATGTGAAATGATAATATACCTCTGCCTACCCCTTCGGGGATAAAGGCGTGACCCTATGTATGTATGTATGTATGTATTGTACATCTAATTGTATTATGAAAATACACGGTGTTTCTTTTAGGGTGTCAAGCCGCCACTAGCTGGTAGCAGGGTTTCATACCTATCGATTTAACCCCCATGTATGTTCTACGATTTTTTGTAGTTTTCGAGATATAATGTTCTGCATAATTCCATATTTTTTTATTATCGATTAAAATTTTTACATCTCGTATCAAAGTTAGGAAGGACATTATTTTGTCCATAATACTGCAATCAATAGGCATTATAATAATAAAAAAATATCCAAGAAAAGTCGAATCAAAAAGAAGTTGTAATTATTTAAAGCCACGTGGAAAAATAACGAATAAAAATTATATCTCGAAAACTACAAAAAATAATACATGGTGGTTAAATCGATAGGTATGGAACCCTGCTACCAGCTAGTGGCGGCTTGACACCCTAAAAGAAACATCCAGTATATTGTCTTTATTGTGTACAATTATTAATATAGAAAATGAAATATCCTGGCAAAAATAAAAATAGGGCTACCCTACTTAGAAAGAGACGTAGAGCCCACACAGAGCAAGACTGTAATATACAGACTACGCTTCAAGTAGGTATTCGAAGTGTGGCCTCCATGTTTATCTATAGCTTCATGACTCTACCTAATTCCGACCTCTGAGTAATAATATATAACGTAGTGTTACATTCTCTGGGGACCTGGGTTTTACTTTATTCTATTACCATTACCTATTACTAAATGAAGCGCCCCTGGCCCCGCAAACTTTGTGTTCTGTAAACTTCTAGTCTCTTAACGATCACTACAGTGTAAGCAACTTTCACTGTGGCCGGTCCTTCGAGTGGATGACCACTTTGTGACATTTATTTTGCGAGCGTTTCCGTGCTATGGAAAGCACGTTAAGACATTGGTCCCGGTTGCCAGTAAAATGGCAATCGATAAGCAAGTTGAAGGCCTTACGGGCGGTTTGAAAAATTAAAGCAAGCGTCAGAACCTGCACCTTTTCATTTCAACACGATAATACGGCTCATTATCTATTTCGTGCGTAAAATTCCAAAAGGTTTAATGTCAGCTTATAATATGACTCTGCCGACCCCTTCTGAGATAAAGGCGCGACTAATGTACGTAGTATGAAGTTCTAATACGAAATATTTTGTTGCCTACCGATTTTTGTTCCACCAAATTGTTAATATTTTTACTCTTGACAACACTATCGACGATATTGGATATTCGGATTAGTCCGTTAATCCACCCATGAAAATCCACCCCTTGGGTGGATTTCCGGAATTATATATTATTAATCAAAATAGTCCGATAATCCACCCACGAAAATCCACCCAAGGGGTGGATTTCCGGAATTATATATTGTTAATCCAATTAGTCCGTTAATCCACACATGAAATGGGTGGATTTCGAAGATGGACAAAACACATGGAGATCAACAAAACAAATGAATCGAAAAAAAAAAAACAAATGAAGATCGTCAAAACAAATGACGGTTGGATAAACAAATGACGATCGCGAAAACAAATGAAGATCGGCAAAACAAATGACGGTCGAATAAACAAATGAAGATCGACAAAACAAATGATGGTCGGATAAACATATGAAGATTGACAAAACAAATGAAGATCGATAAAACAAATGGCAGTCGGATAAACAAATGAAGATCGACAAAATAAATGACTGTCGAATAAACAAATGACAATCGAAAAAACAAATGAAGATCGACAAAACAAATGATGGTCGGATAAACAAATGAAGATTGACAAAACAAATGAAGATCGACAAAACAAATGATGGTCGGATAAACAAATGAAGATTGACAAAACAAATGAAGATCGACAAAACAAATGACAGTCGGATAAACAAATGAATATTTACAAAATAAATGACGGTCAGATAAACAAATGACGATCGAAAAACAAATGAAAACCGATAAAAAATATGCAACTTAATAAAACAAAAGATCTAAGTATGAGCTTTGAGTTTTGGGTTTTGAGTTCCGAGTTCTGACTTTTGAGCTTTCAGTCTTGTCGATTTTTGAGGGTCAAATATTACTTGCAGCCATTTTTCGTAGACCATCTAGATCGTCTCATCTCATAATGTCCTTTTCTCGAAATGTCCTTTCTCATAATGTCCTTTTCTCGAAATGTCCATTCTCATAATGTCCTTTCGCAGATTGTCCTTTTCTCGAAATGTCCATTTCTCGAAATGTTCTTTTCTCAAAATGTCCTTATCTCGAAATGTTATTTTCTCAAAATGTCCTTTTCTCGAAATGTTCTTTTCTCAAAATGTCCTAGAGGCGTGTGCCATTAAAAAAAATAGGTGCAAGCAAATCTCGACCTTAATGACACTTCTCTAAAAATGTTCTTTTAGGCGTTAACAGACATCACTGATCATGACTATGTAAAAAATAAATAAATATTATGCATGTTCATAAGATCGAGAATTGCTGGCACCTATTTTTTTCAATGGCAAACGCAGCTAGATCATTTGCCGATCTTCATTTGTTTTCCAATCGTCATTTGTTTATTTGACCGTCATTTGTTTTGACGATCTTCATTTGTTTATCCGACCGTCATTTGTTTTGACGATCTTCATTACTTTTGCCGATCTTCATTTGTTTTTTCGATCGTCATTTGTTTATTCGACCGTCATTTGTTTCGACGATCTTCATTTGTTCTGCCGATCTTTATTTATTTTTTCGACCGTCGTTTGTTTAGACGATCTTCATTTGTTTTGCCGATCTTCATTTGTTTTTTCGATCTTCATTTGTTTTTTTTTTTTGATCTATTTATTTATCATGAATAGATCCGGAAATTCACCCCTTGGGTGGAATTCCGGACATACCATAACATGTAATTCCGGTTATCCACCCCATTGGGTGGATTTTTTGGGGTGGATTAACGGAATAATCCCGTCCACATCTCGCGACTTCGCACTTCGCTAGTTTGCGCGGGTAATATGAAAACTTACGGGCGCTTACTATAAAATAGTGGTTATTGGATACATAGTTATAAAAGTTAAGGTATCACAGTGCGCTGTGATTTTTCGTGTTACCGCGTATATTCCACTGAAAGCTTTATCAACTTTACAAAGGCAAGACTGACTTGACCTAAAGATTTGGCATACTGGCTGTGTGCCAAGGTCTCCAGTTCAGTCACAGCCTTATGCATAAACAACATTGTCGGTCAGCGTTCAGGGCAGAGAAACCCAAACCAGTTAGCGATTACAGCGATGCGGGCACTGCAAACTGGCATTTTGTATTTTTGTTCGCTCATGAAACTTGCCCTGACCGCCATTCATCTACCAGCCGGTCAGGCCGCTTCGCTTCAAGACGCTAGTGCCTTACATTTTGATTACATATTGTTGGCCGTTAGGGGAAGTATGAAAACTCTAGGTAGAAATTAGGAAAAAATACTACAAACTGTTAACAAATTGTGTATATTTAACATTTACATTGCTGTGATTGCAGACGAATAACTAGGATTCTTATTACAAAACAAACAAACAAACTCTTCTGCTTTTTAATATTAGTATGGATGCCGCTGACTTACTCCTTAGTGGCACACTGAACTAAAGTGGAGTCATTTTAATAGGTGACATTTGACAATTCATTAAAATTCAACAACGCAACCTTGTTACGGCGAGCATAAAATAATAGATATATTTTTTCGTTTTGATAGAAATGAACAATTGCTTAACTTTTAACAATACGATTACATATTTATTTATAGTAATAATGACAGATACGAGTAATTTTAAGCTTTAACGGTTTGTTACTCCACGCTTTATAGGCAGATTTTATGTATCAGCAGTCCTGTCCCTACAGTTTTATACATTTTGGACGATTGTACAACAATGTCAGTAGTTGGTCATTTTGATATTATATAAATTTTCAGCGTAATAAACCGTTTACTGTAAAAATATAGCAATTACACTTTTATTATTATGTTAAATAATAGGTACCTACACTATTGTTTTTGATACTTTATATATTTTTTGTCTTACCACGACTGGCGGCCGCTGCCGAGGCCTGCTCGCTTCGCCAGTTCGCCTTCGCGCGTAATTGGTACTCTATTTCAACATAACTAACTATATTTTAGGTAACCATGTTTTACAATTCACAATATTCTGATGGTTTACAATATCGCTAGGTAGATAGTCGATCTAAGGTTTTTACAATTTTGTGCTGAGACGTCTACGTCTAATCCATTTTTTTAATATATTTAGCTCGCCAAATTGATATCGCCACCATTCTATTCGGTTACTGTCTTTTACAGTTCACAATATTCCCATTCCGACAGTTTACCATCTCACTACGTACATTACACTCTTAAGCTTTCTTTAAACTACTCGCGAAGTCGGCGAAGTTGAACGAAGTTGAACGAAGTTGGACGAAAGCGATGGTATAGAGTGACACTTTGGCTTACTTCGTCAAAATTTTACTTTGCCCGGGCGACTTCTTTCAACTTCGCGAAGCAGTGTAGGGGAGGGGCAACGGTTTTTATAAAATTACGGTACATGTCGACCATTTTGACGAATGCTCGTTAACAAGATATCTACGTAGGTATTCTACACCTACTGTAGGTTTATCGAGAATTCTTTTTGCGATGTCATTCATAGAATCTTACCCAAGGAATAACTGCTGTAAATACTATTTTATAATACTAATCCTTTTAAATCATCTAGTATTATACATAATGTCTATGCGTTATATATAATTACTTATACAACTTTTTTTACATGTCATAGCTGCTATCAGTAAATTGTTCAATAATCATCTTCCTTAAGTGTGCATATTGAGTCAGACAATTTTTAGTAGGAAATATTAATATATCCTCGGGAGCACAAAACGGACTATACTCATAGAACTCTGGTTCTACATCATCATCTGAAAATAAATCAGCGGCTGGCATTTTAACCGCTTTGAATGTTACACATTTGTGTTCTTCCAAAAATGTGCAAATATCTTGTACGGCCCTGCATGTTATAAATTCTAATTTATCTGCAATATGTGCGATTGAAGAACCGGGTTTTTCGAAAATAGCGTTCATGGTTACACCCATCCATTGAGCGAGTACATCAATTTTGACTCCAGAGTTTACATCGAGCCATGGGGCAGATATTATATATTCGTTACCAAATCTTGTTGACCATGAACCGAAATATTTTGTCATTATAACAACATTTTCGTAGAATCCAACTTTCTTGATTACGCCTCTTGACTCTAGATCTAACAATTTTTTTGAAAGTGATGTATTGGTTTCGTTTCTGAAGACATTCTGAAATATATACATAGTTTGTTAAGCTTTAAAATATGGATTTTATAGGGATGTTATGAATCAAATCAGCCAATAGTAGTTGACTTTTGAACTTAAACCCATCTTTATTCACGCCAGAACCGACGGGTTTTACACCTTTCGCACCCATTCCTTCCCCGCGACCTTTTTAAGGTCGTCTTTTCATCTGGCGGATAGTCATCTACCTTACTTTTGTACATAATTCATTTGCTTCTTCGGAAATCGGTTATTTAACAGATGTGGTCAGCCCACTATCACTTACAGATAACCTCGTAACGTAGTTTATCCATAAAGGTGGGTATCACTATGTTCGCGCTCCAGCAGCGCTCCGCGCTCCTGCAACCGCTCTGATGGAGATGGTACGCGTATCTCCATAGAAACACGCATGCTCCACAGTCTTCTTGCGAACATTGAGCGAACATGTCGTCACCATTAGTTTAACGGTAGGGAAAATCCGTCATGGATGCAATGCCGGACTCCTACCGACTAAAAAACCTCACGTAACGCCCAACAGCCTATGGTTGGGAGCCCCGGGTAAGCCGTCGGAAGGATGTCCCAGGACTACCACCCAACAGACCTACGGCCACCACTGCGGCCTCGCCCAGGGGGCGGTTCGGGTGCTATCCCGCATTTTTGGGGGGTTACGAGTATGATCCCGCCGTGATATCTTGCTCGCGTCCACGGACAGACTGAGCTCCCCTTTGTGTTCTCCCAATTTACCGCCACCCATTGGAGCGCTGAGCACCGTTCACGCTCCAGGATCGCGAACGTATCCACTATGTGGAGCAGTTGCAAGGAGCGCGGAGCACGAGGTTCGCGAACCTAAGTGGATACCCACCTTAAGACATTCGAGGCATATTTCGTTGCGCAACTTACAAAGTTTGGACTGGTCCCAGCCTAACAGGTAGGCCACAGCGTAGGGAAGGGATTTAATCAAGCAAGTTAACAATTTTACTACCTCGTTGGTCTAGAGATCGTAAAATGCGACCACAGATCAACGAGGTTGTGGAAAAAAATGTGTGATTCAACAAATATTTGTCCCAGTGTGTGTCTAAATATGTGTGTGTAATATTTTACAAAAATAATTAGGTATCAAGTATTAATATCCGAGGTCTTATTTCCATAACACAAGATTACTACTGGCAAATGGTAGTGTCAACGTAAATGTACAATTACCCGTAGCACTACCAGTAGTGTCACGGGAAATTAAAATTTCCCGTGACACTACTGGTAGTGCCAAGCGGTAGTGCCACGGGCAACAAAGGGATTATTCCTAGCTTATTTTGGCATCAGATGACTTTGTGTAAAAAAGTCAGTGAATATTTATTTTATTAAAATTAAGTACCTGTAGCTCAATCAATGTTGCACCTTTCTCCGCTTTTTGCTCTAAATATGAAACAACGTCATCTTTAAGATTCTGAGAAGATTGGGTTTCAATTTCATCTGCTTTTAATCTGTTAGCACTGCAAAATGTTTAATGCAAGTTTAATCATTAATTGTCAGTCTTCAACAATGAAGGTTGAACAGTCAAAAAATAAAATAAAATGTAAGTTGGTTTTAGCCCCTCTCAATAAAATAGAGGGCAGAGGGGCTTATGTCGAGACTTTGTCTGTAGTCTGTGACTCTGTTGCATTAAACTACGTCACTAGGTCACGTGGATCATCTGTTCAAAGTTTGAAATAAAACAAAAATGACAACGTCAATCGGATTGAACTTTCACAATAAACGTGTTGGAGAGGGGCAGTCTGGTGAGAACGATCTCACGGCTTTTTGTTAAGGTTTCCGTACGGTACCTAGAGGGTAAAAACACTCCCATTACTGTTACTCCAATTCCAGGATATATAGCAAGCACCAATAAAGCAAAGACTTCTATATAAACTGAGGTAGACGTGCCGTACTCTAACAAACGAGATTTCAAAAGCAATCCTCAAATACACACATTACTAAGACTACACTCACTTATAAATATTTTTTACGCAATTGTCACCACACACAATAGCAATATACGAATAGAAAAAGAGTAAAAGAGAAGGCGTATGGACTCCGATTGCAGTCGAGCACCTACTCTTGAAGTTTTGACTCACAACAGTGCGAGCAACGCTGCTAATTGGCGCAGTTTATAGGTTTCAAAAATCGGAGCGTAGGGCATGTCTACCTCAGTTTATGTAGAAGTCTTTGCAATAAAGCGGCAGAGTGCCACACTACCTTTAAATATCTTGGAACCTACACCAAAATTCATAAATTTTATAAAACTTACCTTGAAAAATATCCCAAGCTTTTACTCAAATCTGTTTTCACATATATCTTGGACACCCTGATATTGCCTTTCTTTTTCCACCTCATTGTGCCCGTCGTTAGATGGTACTTTGCATCTATTGTCACCGCGGTTACATCGCCCGATATAGGGACACCCTTCTCATCAGTTATAACAGGCACTGATGTAGATGCTATCTCCATTATACCAGCAGCACCCATCTCACAAATAGCACAGTTTATTTCAGCCGACCCTTTAATTTCCATTTCAGATCGAACTGAAGATAATATTTCAGCCAGTCTATCAACAAATTCAGAGGTATTCAATCTGCATATCCATCTGCGCTTGTAGAATACGGAAATTTTATACGAAGACTGTGATATATCTTCGATATCTAGTTTGCGCATTTGATTGTTCAACATTTTTTCTTTCGCTGCGATCGCTGAACATTTCCTCAATTGATCCACAGCGATTCGTAAAGCACTTTCAGGGTACGCTTTAAAAGCTTCAAATATTTTTTGTGCGGTTTCAGCGTCAATGTCATTATCAATTGTCTGCATTACAGTCATTACAATAGCCTCTTTTAAAGGCGAATTTTCTGATAGTTTATACATATTACAAAGTTTATTCGCAGTTGATGTAGTTACCGTGAAATGGTTATGAAAATCTTCAAGATTTACGGCAACGCATGGCAGCCTTTGAGTATACGAATCAGTTTTCATAACTTGCAATATGATCCAAATTAATTCCAACATGGGCAACCTTGCTTTATTGATAAATTTTGTCATGTTTGTCGAATATTTGAGACGTAGTTTTTTCAAAAGACCCTCATACTTTTGAACTAATTCTCGTCTACGTCTCATCTCGTTAATAATGCACTGCTTTTCGTGAAGCAATGAAATATTAGAGTCTATTGTTACCGCTCGGCTATGGCAGATTCCTTTCGTTTTTCTTGGGTCGTCGACAGACAGTAAATCTTTTGCGACAGTATTTCTGACTATTAGACTCCCAGGCTGGGAATTTGGACTCATGATTGTTATGGCGGCTTTGCAGACTGTTAGTAACAGATCTTCTCTCTTAGAAAATTTAATAGTAGTGTCAGGTCGTCTACGCTTTACAGGGAATGAAGGTATCGGTGGTCTTTCGATCACGGGTTTCTTAGGTTTGCAAGGTTTTTTGGACTTGGCTCTAGTTTTCTTGATCCTAGTTTCCTGCGTCTTTTTAGGTTTTACGTGAAGTAATCTTTTTTTCACTCTCGTACTCAGATTGTGCCATAAGCGTGGCAATTCCATGAAGAAACACGAATCGAAACCGCAAGGGCCGTACCCATCACCAAATCTTTCTCCGGTGTCATACATTTTAACTTCGTCTGCTTTACGCAACGGCGAGCGTAAGTGTTTTCTGCCTCGCTCGGGGTAGATAATCTCGGTGGCAATGCTGATGTTATACACATTATGCCAGTACTGAGCGACATCATCAGCAGTTTCGAAAGAAAAAGATAACTCATTAGCGTTCATAGTACTTCTAGGCCAAGTGCCTGACGTGTCCAATATCTTGGCATAACGGTTGACATAAAATAAGAACGTTGAATTAGCGCTCAATCCAGGTTCATTAGTGACCGCAGTTTGATAACTGACTAGTTGTATAAGACCTAGCATTGCTAATACTTTCAAATTTGCCCGTAGAGAATTCTGTATATGTTTTGACTTTATCAATGTGGTGTATACAAGTTGGGGCGTGTCTTTAAGTTTTGATGGTAGGTGACAATCGTCTATCAATTGGTACATTGGCGATGCCGCCGTAGTGGTAAGGTTATTTATTAGGAATTCTACAGTAGCCTCTGGATATAAATCTATTACAGACACAAAACCTCGGGGTAGGGTGTGTGACAATGGTTGCGCATAGTCAAAGTAAGCTATATTCATAATATACTCGTGTAATTTTTGAATTTTCATATATCGAGGGTAGGAATATCTAATTTTCATTGGCTCCTTAGTTTCAACCAACTCTTTCTTTGTGTTTTCTTGTTTACTGATGACTGCTCTTACACATATTTCTTTGTATTTAGCTCGTATGATTGGATGTGTTATTGTGATATGATGGGCGCAGATCAGCATTGAATATCTATTTATGCCCGGCCATTTGATTTTATACATTTTTATATGTCCATCGGCGATCAGTTTCTGTATAAACGATTTCAAACCTTTCGTATCCATTGGTGGTTCATTGACTGCTTTGGAAGCTAAATTGCTTAACGTTATATAACCAGATACACAAAGTTTTTCTTTGAGAACTTTAAGTAGACCATTTGCAAATTTTAGTTGTCTTAATGTCGGGTTCTTTTGGAAACTAACAAGAGATTTTGAGTTTTCAAATCCATCTAATACTTTGATCTCGGTGATGTCATTATTTGGAATGACGTCCTCAGGTGTAGAAGTACTTGCGTCCTTTTCGAGTTTTATTATTTTCAATGGAATATCTTCATCATTATCAGATGGGAGATTATTTTCTGCCTCTTGTGGTTCTTCGTTTTTACATTGCTCTAAATTTTTTAAGAACAGTTTGCGTTGTTCTTCGTATGTACTGTCCATTTTATTAGTAGCAACAACAGCCACGAATCTGAAAAGATAAACATGTATAAAAAGATAGATTATCAGAAATTACTATTAGTACTCGTACAATCATAAAACATTATTGTTTAGCTTGGAAGCTGTATTCACGAACGAAAGAATCGCAGCGATATTTTTGAGTATGTAACATACTTATTTCTATCTCTACACTCTTTGTAGGTGTATGTCGACACATAGCGATGTTATAGCGACGACTAAATGTATAGAAAATCGGTAGCACGACGATAATACGCCGCAAATGCTTCGTGGAAACGGATCCTTAAGGTGCGGTTCCACTTAGGCGGAGCGGAGACGAGTTGTGCCGCGATTCACCAATCACATGGCTTAAAATCCTCATCTCTTCTCCACTCCGCACCGTGATTGGTGAATCGCGGTACAGCTCCTCTCCGCTCCGCCTAAGTGGAACCGCACCTAAAGGAATGGCTGATCGTGTGAAAAAAGGTATAAAAGGAAAAAAATCTATTAATGAAAGAATCATCTGAAACTTTATGCTAAGTTGCGGTCGTTGCTATTGAATTTTGATTTCATGATCATATTCATTCATATTTTCCCTACTACATTGTAGAAACTAAAAATATTCGCAAAACGTGAAATCTTGTCTGGTCGACAGAGTAACTAACACTGCCATTAATATTTTCAGCTAAATAAGTCCCCAGCCCTTGGACAGACGACCTAGTTAGGCGCTAGACAGACGACGGGGCGGGCCGGACTTTTTGCCCGCGACGTAATAAAGACCGCGTCTGTCCGCCGATGCCCGCGACTGCCCGCCCCGCGTACGCAACGCACACGACGGGCAGAGGCAGTTAGTTCACGACGTTCGTTCTAGCGAAGAGACTGAGCTAGCCGCCCCGGCCCGCCCCGCGCCGCCGTCTGCGTTACTTCATACAAACTGGTTTGTGTGATCCATGGCGGGTAGCCGCGCCGCCACTGACCGGCGGACAACTGCGGTGCGGTCTTTTTGCCCTTCGTGTGCGTTGATAGTATAGGACTCCCATAGTGCTATCGTGCGCGGTCAAATTGCCCGGCTCGGCCCGGCCCGCCCCTTCGTTTGCTTTACGCCTAAAAGTGGCAGGGAGGGACTGGATGCTGAACGAGTAGGACAGTGTTATTGCGAAAACAGGGAGAGGCCTGCGCCTGGCAGTGGCATGTCAACTGGTTAATTTGATTGATATAATTCTCTAGTCACTATGTGGGCTCAGTTGACCAGGAAGGCTAGAATGCAGATCATGTCTCCACTAACTGACAGGTTTAAAGCAATTCCTTTGATTTATCTTGGAGAAACGCAGTCTATCTCCATTTCGACGTGACAAGTAATAACGACATCTATATTTCTGTAATTTCCATAGCTTTTTTTTAAATAAAATATTGTTGGACATTCTCACACAATCGAAAAAAAAAACAAATAATCTAGCCCAAAAGTTAAGGTCACTGCATACCTACGTAACGGGTTTTTTCACGGACGGGACGGGACGGACAGTTTTGGAAATATCGTTTTATACAAAATGTATAGGAAAGTGCATATGTCACGGGGACAAGGACGTGACGGGAAAGTAGCATTCACGATGCGGGAAAAATATCGTCGTTGACGATGTTTAGCACGTCCCGTCCCGTGCGTGCCGCGTCCCGTCTGTGTTTCCCGCGACGTATACATAGTCACTTCGTTCGTTCTGGAGAGAAAAGTAAATAGTGTTGTCGAAAAATGGATGACGGAAAACTTATCGAATGTGTATGGCAACATCTAGCAATAAACAATTTATCTAACTCAAGCTTATTTTCCAGTAAAGCAAAACATTCTTTTGACATACGAAAATACTGATTGTGTCTTATCATCCACAAGTTGTTTGTAGAGAGTGTGGTATTCTCCTTCTTGTTATCTGTTTTGTCAATGTACAGAAAATCTTCTTTTCTTTTTCACGGCCGTAGCTTCTTCATTGTCTAGACTAGAGCAATAGCAATTAAAGCAAATCCATCTTTCCTTGGTTACAACACTAGCACGTTGGATCACTGTCACTGCCTCGGTTCGTATGCATTAACACCACGTTCCCGTTGCGAACGAGACAGGCACGTGCCAGTCCCGTTCACGTCCCGTTTGAGGTATTTTTTCATTACGTATTCAACGGCCTTTTGCTATAAGCTTGTGCTATGGGATCTAAACGACTGATAGGCATATTTATATATTTCTAAATACATACATATTATACCTACATAGAAAACACCCAAACTCTTTGTGGATCACACTAATATACCGGCCGGGAATCGAACCCAGGACTTCCAGCGCCGCAGGCGGTATCACTACCGACTACGCCACAGAGGCAGTTTCATTAATGATCTCATACCTTATGTCTCGATAGTTATTATGTTAGTTGAAAGTAACTTCGCGAAACCAGTCCACCCGCGTGGTCAAGTTTACCGGTAATCATTCCCACAGGAACTTGTTTCAGAGTTAAAAGTAGTCAGTCTTATTCTGATTTTCACGTGAAAGAGTAACAAACACACATACAGACTTTCCCAGTTATAATATAAGTGTGATGTAATCAAATACTGAAATAACAAAAACTTACCTTGCAGTCCTTTGTTTGCCTTTATCCTCCATGTACTCCCTGACAATATTTCTAATTCTAAATATCCTGCAGATTGCTCTCGATGTATAGAATTCCACACCAAGTAAATGTGACAGCTGCATTTGAGTCAAACCTTGCAATCCAGCTTCCAAAAATCGTTCATAAGCCTGTCTCATTAGGCTGATGCCAATATTGTACTGACATTTCAAATCTGGCTCATTGGATTCTTCATCAGACGCACCAGAATCATCACTTTTAGGTGACAAATATATATATCTCCTTTTCTGATTGACCTTTCGCTTTTTATATTTTGTATTGGAAGTTGGAACTGGTATTTCTCTGTCCTCCTAAAATTTTATCAATTATAACATATTTCAATTGGTATAATAGAATGGTGGGTTGTAGGGCACATAACCAGTACAAGAGGAGTAGACATAATGTACATCATGTTTGCTCTATACATTTCTGTCTGTCATAATTAAGTTGCAGGGGGAAATCATGTTCATATACACCACTGCAAAAGTAATCAGTTGTCACTATGGAACTTATACAAAACAATTAAAACAATAAACCCCTTATTTCAGACACACAAATACTATAACATATTTGTTTTGGAGTATGTATCCAGAGGCGAAAGTTCCCGTATGGCACCTCCCGTCCCGATTAAAGTCATAGGTAGTGGTTGCTCTATAAGTGATTTAGTCACTATGGCGTTACCCATCTTAGAACTCCAAGAACTAAACCAGGTGTGGCAATGTAGTTTAGTGGGCATAAATGGAATCATCTATTCCAAATAAAAACTATAAATATAAGTTGGTGCTATGGAATCAAAATTGATAAACATACTAGCTGATCCGCGCAACTTCGTTTGCGCCACATAAGAGAGGGTATTACCTGTTCCCGTCGCATTTACTCCCGTCGCTGTGCGTTTACTCCCGTAGCGTCTCCTCGTTAATATTCAATACATAACTATAAATATTTACGCAGCACACGCAACGAAGCTCTCAAAAGGAATAACTTTTCCCCCTGTTTTTGAAACCTTTACTGTTACTGCTCCGCTCCAATTCGTTGTAGCGTGATGCTGTCTAGCCTATGACACTCCACAATAACGTAGCTTTCTATTGGTGAAAGGATTTTTAAAATCGGTTCAGTAGATCCCGAGATTACCCCTTACAATTTAACAAATACACAAACTTTACTTCTTTATAATATTAGTATAGAAGTATAGATATAGAAGTATAGATGGGTGTTCTTTTTCCAGGCACATGATCTCATTTACTAGCTTAGATAAATAAAAATATGTACTTACAAATCTAAAAACATTAATTGTTTTCTGAAATCTTCTATTTTGTTTCTGAGTAAATACTCCTTTCTTTACAAGCACATCAGTTCTTTCACAGTAATCGGGTGAGCTTAATAAATACTGTATAACATTGTTCACTAGGCCCGCTTTTGGCATACTGAGGAGAGCCGGTTTGTGAAATCTCTTTAGTCTAATAAGAAGACATTTGAAAGCCTTCCCCTTGATGAGTTGTGTTATATTTTGTACTTGGACTAGACCTAAGTCCTGTAAGCTTTTTCTATTGTAGAACAAAGTCTTGGAGTCTTTTATAATTTTGTGCAAATTAGTTTTGCCAACTGTCATTTGTCCCTGCAATCAATAAAAATACAATAGAACATCTTTGAAACTTATAACATGTTTACGATAAGTTAAGGCACACTAGGGAATAATTATGTACACACACATAATTACAAACTAACATAGTTATTAGAAAAATGAACTGTGATGTAAAAGCACTGAATAAGAAAACTCTCCCAGTAGGGCAGTGATAGCAGAATCTTCCCAAGCATACCTCAACATTTTCAGTGCTCAAGCCAGAATCACCTGAATACAGATGCTAGTTATAATTAAGACCCTCTTCCAACCCAACTCGCCAGTGTGAATACATCAATACTTATTATCATAATTTTGTTGTAGGCAAGCCAGCACCTCCGGGCTGACAATCTTACTGCCTGTTTTGCTGCTGCAGACCAATATTTCCCCACAGTACCAAAAATTGGGAGAGTCCTATGTCCAGCAATGCGATGCGACAGGCTGAATAGATGCATTGAAGAAATGAACAAATAATATAATCTAAATATACTTACATTCTCTCGAGATTTTCCAATCAACTCTAGCAAGCAAAAATTTGGGGCCAGCATTTGGTAAAAATATGTTATAGGTAAGTGGGATGCCAAAGCATGCCACCTATCCTCGACACTTGCTACTACTACCAGTGTCTCCCCATAATTAAACATTGCCTTTTCATATGATAGATTGTTCAAATTTGTTAAGCGTTTTCTAGTATTATAATATTTACATGAACCATATTCATGGTCAATAGGATTATATTCATAAGGGCCATCAAGGTAATCCTCCTGTAATAGTGAAATTAGAAATTAATTCTACTATGATTAATTTGTAGTCAGAAAACTCCAATAATATATTGACTAATAAACAATCATGTTTACACTATAAATATACAATTTTTACAATGGATTATAATATGAACTTTTAAAGATTTTAATAATTTTGTTTTAATAATGTATCTACCAAAGATTTCTATATAAAATGAGGTAGATACGCTCTACTATAATGCCGCCTCTACACATAGGCCAACGCGTTGGCAAGCGCGCTGACCCTGCCACTGGCCCAATGTGTAGAACGGGCGTTGGCGCATTGGCGGTAGGTATTTGAACGTTGGCTGGCGCGCTTGCGAGCTTGCCGCGCGGTGTCGGCAACGTCAAAGGACACTTGTCGCAAGCTTGGCGCACCATCCACACATTGGCCGCGCGATGAGTTTGCCCGGAGCAGCGATCATAGTGCACGTTTTCTTTTTACGGCGAATTAACACCTCACTTGACGAATTGACGAACATGAGTAACGAGTACACATTTACAAAGTAATTATAAGCTGTGAATAAATATACAGCTGCAGCTGTTAGCGACTCAACATCCATTTTGAATCCGTCCGCACATTGGCCCGAACCAAACCATACTGAACGACCTGGAACGACCTTCCAATGTGTGGATGAACTCACAAGCGCGTTGGCTAGCGCACCGCCAGCGCGTTGCCGATGCGCTGGCCTATGTGTAGAGGCGGCTTTAGAAACGAAAGCATAAAAGCAATCCTCATACACACACATTGCTAAAACTACACTCACTAATAAACTATATTTACGTAATTGTAACTGCAATAGCAATATACAAATAGAACAAGAGTAAAAGAGAAGGCGTATGAACTCCAATTACAAGCCGAGTACCACCGAATACTCTCGAAGTTTTACGATTCTGTATCACACGTACTGACTGCAGAAAAATGTTAAGTAGGTATAAAGGTATAAAATGCAAAATTTACCAATGATGTTCATATTTAAATATAAACTTAAAAAACTGATTATATACCTATTTAATTAAGGCATGTATTTTAATCGATATCTGAATATTCCCCTTTTCCGAACAAACTATTTCAAAGTCAAACTAAAAATACTGACTTGAACACTAATTATGTACACCAAATAAATCAAATTAAATGTACTGTTTAATGGTGTTTGCAGAACTATTTTTCTGAACGAATAACTATTCTCAAAATAGTTTGTCTAACAATTCCATAGTTCAACAAACATAATATCTATACGATTTTAAGTAAAACCATCGCTTAATTTACTTTTAGGAACATCGATGGTTTATGCTAAATAAAACCCCAATTTAATAAGTAATCAGTCATCTTCATATAATTAAATTTAATTAAGGCCACAAGGAAGAGAGGCTCTGCCTGCCACAAATAAGACTGGAACTTATGAAAAGAAATGTACACTAAATGTGTGTAATATTGTATAACCACTTTCAAGGCGGCTCTCACTAGTCATTTGCACAACAGAACTTATTATATTATTCAGGAATAAATTAATGACAAATCCTAGTTTATTTAAGAATCAATGCAATTATTACTACTATTATACAGGGTGTCCCACGGCAATGCCACATGGAGGGAAAGTACCTTAAATATTGTAGATGGAACATTTTACTGAAAGAAGACATTATTTTAATTAAAAAAATGACTTATACTGCATTAATAGATTTTTAAA
Organism: Miltochrista miniata; assembly: GCA_933228765.1. Lineage (NCBI taxonomy): Eukaryota > Metazoa > Arthropoda > Insecta > Lepidoptera > Erebidae > Miltochrista > Miltochrista miniata. The sequence goes on from OW121765.1 coordinate 12,222,620, forward strand.
TAATTACATGGTTGAGCCGGGAATTGAATCCGCTACACGAGAAAAAATAATTACTCCGTAGCTTTATCATACCGATCGAAAGGCTTCATCATAAGGATAATTTTTTGCTAACTAACATAGTGTCAGAAATAAATGGAAGACCATGAATTGTAGCATTTTTAATACAAAAGTCCCATACTGTTGAATACAAAGTCGCGCACTTTTGATTATTTTACTCCTTGTCAATCTTTTGATCTTGCTGTTTTTTTTTTTTTTTTTTTTTATATTCAGCTCGCCAAATTGACGTCGCCACCAGCCTGATGGTAAGAAAGCAGTGGCGCATCTAGCGATTGGGGGCCACTTCTTACAGTGGTCCTCAAGTTGGCGGCCCTGTGATGTGCCTCTTCACGCTCCTCTTGAAGAACCCGGGATTGTAAGATGAGGGAAAGACGTGTGCGGGCAGGTCGTTCCATGTTTTTATAGTTTTGACAGCTGCTGTCATCTATGTAAGATCGTTTTAATATCGACTTTGTATTTTTAATTCAAATATAACAAGTTTTTACATGATATTTTACCAAATTGTGGATAAATTGATAAAATAAACTAAGATTGATAAATTATATCGTTTGTGGAAAGATTGTGCACAATTTTACGAAGAAAATCTCCAAAGTATGTACCTACAAAGTGAATCAAGAATCAAGTCATTGAAAGTAAAATGCAAAAGTTGTTGGAAATTCAACATAATAAGTATGCGGACGCGGCGTGGAATCAATATTAACAAAAACAACTGAGAAAAGTGATCTAATTTGTGAGCTTACATTAATTGAATTTTCAATAAAAACACTCCCACCGCCATTAATAAATAAAAAAATGTCGAATATTACAATAAGAAGACCGTTAAGAAGAACAAAGTCAGACCTGGACGTGTCAGATCTTTCTGTGAACGAAACAATAGATAACATATCCTTTGAGGGATCAAACCTGTCGTCTAAAAGTATTCCAGAAACATCAACTGTGAGCTTGCTCGATTTTCATCAACTACAACAAGAATTAATTTCACTGCAACATGAACTTACCATTGCGCATAGGGAAGTGGCAAGTCTGAACTGTGAGTGCAGCGAGCTTAAAATAGAATTAACACAAAAGAACAACCAAATTGAGCTCTTAAAACAATTATCCGCCAATACTCCAGTAAAGACCTTACATGGAACACCTATTTTAAAAACTCTGACCAATGTTCGTAGAAGGGTTAATCGTCTTTCGACCTTGCACACTATGAATGACAAACTGAAAAGCCCTACTGAAACGCCTAAAAGTCACACTGGATTGACACAAGGAAAAACTATCCAATCTCCATCATTAATTTGCAAGCAGCAATCAGTCTCCACAGAGGTGCATGAGCTGTCAAGGACATTTTCATCAAGTCACAGTATAGAAACACAAAATAATTGCATGACAAGTGTAGATACTAATACTGAAAACAGGCGAATATACATAATTGGCGATGAAGAGTTCCGGTTTCTCACTCCTGAAATGCATAAGAGTATAAACTGCCAGGAAGGTAACAATTATAATATTATGGGGTTAATAAAACCATGGGCTACTAGCCGTGAAGTATTAAATTCATGTTTAAGCATTTATAGTCAGTTAGGGGTGGGTGATATTGTGATACTTTCTTTGGGTTCCAATGACAGGAATCCATACAGATTATTTTCAGATCTAAATAATATGCTTCATTTTTTGCAATTCCAAAAGGTATTTATTGTTAGTGTTCAACGTAACCCGAACCTGAATGAACTGTTACTAAATCAAAATATAAAATTGTTTTGTAGAAATTATAGTAACTGTACATTTGTTGATGTTAATTGTAGTCATGTGTATATTACTAACCCCCGCAAATATGCTAAAATGTTGTGTCATAAACTACAAGTTGAGATAGATTATTATTTGATATGTAATAAACGGCTCATTCCATCCCATCAGGCTAGGAGGCATGCTGTGAAGTCAGAATGCCATCTTAAATCTACCACTAAGACTATACACCCTATACCTATAAAGAGGGGTACCATACCATACTACTTCAGCTCTAAACAAATCCTGTCAAACTCCTATGAGAAAGGGGGAACTAGCACCGACCTTGCCGTAGCCAACAAAACACCTACCCAAACAATAAATCTCACAAGTAATGATAACTTTTTTCGTTCCCAACCCTAAAGGTGATCTAACAATATTTCATCAAAACATTGCTGGTGCCATTAATAAAACAGAAAAAATAATACTAGCCTTATCGGAATTCTCGCGCAATAATAAGGATATTACTATTATATGCCTGACAGAATCATTTATAGAAAAAGGTACAGAACATTTATTTAAACTTCCTGGGTATAAATTGGCATCATCATACAGTCGACCGAAGAATAGAGGAGGTGTATGTATTCTGGTAAAGAGGTATATGGAATGTAAGCAACTTTCACATATTATGGACCTTTCTTGTGACAAACATTTTGAATGTACAGGTATTGAACTAATAGCAGAAAAAATAAAGATTATCTGTATTTACAGGACTCCTGACAGTAATCCGCATATTTTTTTTAGAAAATCTGGAAAAAGTACTTTTGAGGGTCACAAGCAGATCTAAAAAAGTTATTTTATGCGGAGACTGGAATCTTGACACACTTAAGCCCTCAAAAAACAGTTTACATCTTCTTGACTTATTAAAAAATTTTAATATGAATGTGCATATAGATTCACCAACACGGCAATTAACTTGCATTGACCAATTTGCTACTAATATCAAGCAAAATATTCAGGGTGAAGTTCACTATCTGGCACTATCAGATCATGACACGGGCCAGACGTTAACTTTAAAAAGCTGTATTAATAAAAAAATTGAATACTGGTATGAACATGTAAGGGATTATAGGGAAGATAACATAGTTAAATTCTGTAATAGCATTTCCTCTATTAACTTTGCACTCATATGTAGTAAACTTGACCTGAATCAATCATTTCAGGAATTTCACAGTTTAGTAACACTATTTTACAAACTAAATTTTCCATTAATTAAAATTAAAAGGTCTCATAAAAGAAAGTCAGCTTCCTGGATAACCAAGGGAATTAAAAAATCCAGTATCAAAAAGAGACACCTTTATTTGAAATACAAACATGCTCATTCAAACAAAAAGCACAATAAAAAAGTATACAAAAAATACAGTACAATATTAAAAGCATGCATTCATAAGTCACAACAAATACAGAGTAAAAAATACATAGATAACAAGAAAAACAAATGTAAAGCCGTATGGGACATTATAAATGAGAATATAGGACGGGATTTTGGTGCAACTGACATTAATACAATCGTAAACGGAAAAGACATATATAATGATCCAATGAAAATAAGTGAACTATTCAACAATTATTTTATAAATTTGACACACTTAAGTGATTTTAGTTTTGCAACTCGCGACATAGGTAACTACATTAAATTTGATAATCCCAATACAATTTTTCTGAAACCAACTGATTCTCAAGAAATATTTAAAATTATTAACGACCTTAATAACACGGCATCGGTAGGCATTGATGGTATTAGTACAAGAATACTCAAGGCCTGTGCAAGGGATATCAGCGCGCCGTTGAGTGCCATCATAAACACCTCTCTTGAAGAAGGTACTTTCCCAAATATTTTAAAACAGTCTATTGTAAAGCCGTTGTTCAAAAAGGGGGATGAAAAAGAATTGGGCAATTATCGTCCTATAACCCTAATTCCAGTATTATCAAAAATTTTTGAAAAGGTCATGTTAAAAAGACTATATGAATATGTCGCTGACATGGGTATTCTCAAAAGGGAACAATTCGGTTTTAGGAAAAACAGTACCACATCATTGGCTTGCTTTGATCTGGTCAAGGGAATTACCGAAGCTATTGATGCTGGTGTGCCAGTGACCGCCATTTTCCTTGATATGAGCAAGGCCTTCGACTTTGTTCACCATGAAATTCTGTTATATAAATTGAACAGATACGGAATTAGAGGAAAGGCTAATGACTGGATTAAAAGTTACCTTTCTGATAGAAGTCAATGCGTAGAAATATCAAAAATCAATTATTCTGATAAAAGTAAACATAACTATAGATCCCGTTACCAAAAAAATATGTTTGGTGTCCCGCAAGGCAGCGTGTTGGGCCCGTTTTTGTTTTTATTGTATATAAATGATCTCCCAAATGTTACTGACCATAAAACTGTACTATTTGCGGATGATACGACACTTGTCGTGAAATGTAAAAATATTAATTCTTACGAACAAGATATAAATGCCGCGTTATGTGAAGTTATAAAATGGCTAAATATTAATAACCTTAAGATCAACATACATAAAACTAAACTTATTCAATTTCAAACTCACAAACGTCGAAAACTGGATATAACTGTATGCAATGATAATGTAAAACTCGAAGAGGTAAGTTCTATCAAATTCCTGGGAATAATTCTGGACAAACATTGTGATTGGAAGGGTCATGTGGAATATGTTTGCGATAAGCTTCAACAAATTTGTATATGCTATAAAAAGGGTACGGGCTACGGTATCCACTGCAGCAGCTCTTAGTGCTTATCATGGCTATGTATCCTCTGTATTGGCTTATGGTCTTTTGCTTTGGGGAGATTCCGTTGAAATAGAGAGTGTGTTTAAGGCTCAGAAAAGGTGTGTGAGAGCGATATGTGGTGCGTGGTCTATGGATAGCTGCAAACCCATTTTTAAACGTTACCGTATACTGCCACTAGCCTGTATGTACATAAGGGAGGTTTGTGTCTTTGTTAGGGAGCATGGAGAATACTTTGATCTTCAATCAGAAGTAACACAAAGAAATGTAATACCGAGAAATAGATATAAGCTGTATCAACCTCCATGTAAACTTGTATTGTTCAAAAGGAATTCCTTAATGAATTCGATTAAGGTATACAACAAATTACCCAATACTTTCAAAGATTTGCCCATCAAAATATTTAAGAGTAGGTTGTCTAAATGGCTTTTACAGCATTGTTTTTATACTTTAAATGAATATATGACATATAGTGAACAATTGATCTAATGTTTTAAACGAAATTATGTATTAGTGAGATTCATCGGTGACATTTTATATAAGGTTGACTTGGTGATTCAGGATACTGATTAAAATTGAAATTTCTCTTATCTTAAGACTTTGACATCTGTGGACATGCCTAGTGAAAACGACACGCAATTTTTTTTTTTTTTTATAACTGCCATTAATAATCTATTGACCATGTATTATGAAATTATTAATTTGTTGATGTAAGTATGTAAATGCCTTTATAAATTTACTTTGCACACCATACTTATGGTAGAATGTATGAGACTATTTATGTATAATAACACCTTGCTGTAACTACATTCTGGCAATAAAGATATTTCATTATTTCATTTATAGTTCGACAGAGGAACGATCTTTTGAAACGCTCGGTTCTGGCGAAGATTCTATCCACTGTCTATGAGCGGCATCTCTGCCCGGCACGCGTTGTTCGGGATCGGAAAGGAGATGGTGGGATCAGGTTGAAGAGCTCTTCAGAACATTCGCCGTAATACATTCGATAGAAGGCAGCCAAGGACGCTATGGTTCTTCGCTGCGACAAAGGTTCGAGGCCTCCCGTCACCTCAGGACAACCAATTATTCGGATAGCACGTCTCTGCATAGCGTCAAGCGCGTCTAACAAGCAGTGATGGGCAAAATGTAATTAGATTAACCGTTACAAATTATAATTACTTTGTAATGGTTAATTCAATTACTCTGTAACAGATTACTTGAGTAATTAATTACTATGAGTACTAGCAGTAATTAATTACTGAGTAATGGAATTACACGTTAATCTAATTACATTGCAACTAGTTACTCATTAATTCAATTAACCAACACTCATAATTACCAACTCTGTCCTGTGCTGTGGATTCGTCGCGGCCCAACCAAGGGATGAATCGATATTGATGCGGTTTTTTGATGTAAGTCAATGTGTCCAGGTTGGTACTCAGCTATAAAATTTGAAGACCATCAGCTCAATTCCTGAGTGACGAAGGAATTTCACTGAAATTCCCATACGCTAATCACAAAATTTCATGATGGGTATCGTTTAAGGGGCTTTTTGGTATGCTGAGTGCGAATCACATGATAATTTTGCAATCCAATATGGCCGCGGCGCCGTAGTCACAAAATTTCATGATGGGTATCGTTTAAGGGGTTTTTTGGTATGCTGATTGCGAATAACATGATAATTTTGCAATCCAATATGGCCGCCGCGCCGTAGTCACAAAATTTCATGATGGGTATCGTTTAAGGGGTTTTTTGGTATGCTGAGTGCGAATCACATGATAATTTTGCAATCCAATATGGCCGCCGCGCCGTAGTCACAAAATTTCATGATGGGTATCGTTTAAGGGGTTTTTTGGTATGCTGAGTACGAATCACATGATAATTTTGCAATCCAATATGGCCGCCGCGCCGTAGTCACAAAATTTCATGATGGGTATCGTTTAAGGGGTTTTTTGGTATGCTGAGTACGAATCACATGATAATTTTGCAATCCAATATGGCCGCCGCGCCGTAGTCACAAAATTTCATGATGGGTATCGTTTAAGGGGGTTTTCAGTATGCTGAGTGCGAATCACATGATAATTTTGCAATCCAATATGGCCGCCGCGCCGTAGTTACAAAATTTCATGATGGGTATCGTTTAAGGGGTTTTTTGGTATGCTGAGTGCGAATCACATGATAATTTTGCAATCCAATATGGCCGCCGCGCCGTAGTCACAAAATTTCATGATGGGTATCGTTTAAGGGGTTTTTTGGTATGCTGAGTGCGAATCACATGACAATTTTGCAATCCAATATGGCCGCCGCGCCGTAGTCACAAAATTTCATGATGGGTATCGTTTAAGGGGTTTTTTGGTATGCTGAGTGCGAATCACATGATAATTTTGCAATCCAATATGGCCGCCGCGCCGTAGTCACAAAATTTCATGATGGGTATCGTTTAAGGGGTTTTTCGGTATGCTGAGTACGAATCACATGATAATTTTGCAATCCAATATGGCCGCCGCGCCGTAGTCACAAAATTTCATGATGGGTATCGTTTAAGGGGTTTTTTGGTATGCTGAGTGCGAATCACATGATAATTTTGCAATCCAATATGGCCGCCGCGCCGTAGTCACAAAATTTCATGATGGGTATCGTTTAAGGGGTTTTTTGGTATGCTGAGTGCGAATCACATGATAATTTAGCAATCCAATATGGCCGCCGCGCCGTAGTCACAAAATTTCATGATGGGTATCGTTAAAGGGGTTTTTTGGTATGCTGAGTGCGAATCACATGATAATTTTGCAATCCAATATGGCCGCCGCGCCGTAGTCACAAAATTTCATGATGGGTATCGTTTAAGGGGTTTTTCGGTATGCTGAGTACGAATCACATGATAATTTTGCAATCCAATATGGCCGCCGCGCCGTAGTCACAAAATTTCATGATGGGTATCGTTTAAGGGGTTTTTTGGTATGCTGAGTGCGAATCACATGATAATTTTGCAATCCAATATGGCCGCCGCCCCGTAGTCACAAAATTTCATGATGGGTATCGTTTAAGGGGTTTTTTGGTATGCTGAGTGCGAATCACATGACAATTTTGCAATTCAATATGGCCGCCGCGCCGTAGTCACAAAATTTCATGATGGGTATCGTTTAAGGGGTTTTTTGGTATGCTGAGTACGAATCACATGATAATTTTGCAATCCAATATGGCCGCCGCGCCGTAGTCACAAAATTTCATGATGGGTATCGTTTAAGGGGTTTTTTGGTATGCTGAGTACGAATCACATGATAATTTTGCAATCCAATATGGCCGCCGCGCCGTAGTCACAAAATTTCATGATGAGTATCGTTTAAGGGGTTTTTTGGTATGCTGAGTGCGAATCACATGATAATTTTGCAATCCAATATGGCCGCCGCGCCGTAGTCACAAAATTTCATGATGGGTATCGTTTAAGGGGTTTTTTGGTATGCTGAGTACGAATCACATGATAATTTTGCAATCCAATATGGCCGCCGCGCCGTAGTCACAAAATTTCATGATGGGTATCGTTTAAGGGGTTTTTTGGTATGCTGAGTACGAATCACATGATAATTTTGCAATCCAATATGGCCGCCGCGCCGTAGTCACAAAATTTCATGATGGGTATCGTTTAAGGGGTTTTTTGGTATGCTGAGTGCGAATCACATGATAATTTTCCAATCCAATATGGCCGCCGCGCCGTAGTCACAAAATTTCATGATGGGTATCGTTTAAGGGGTTTTTTAGGTATGCTGAGTGCGAATCACATGATAATTTTGCAATCCAATATGGCCGCCGCGCCGTAGTCACAAAATTTCATGATGGGTATCGTTTAAGGGGTTTTTTGGTATGCTGAGTGCGAATCACATGATAATTTTGCAATCCAATATGGCCGCCGCGCCGTAGTCACAAAATTTCATGATGGGTATCGTTTAAGGGGCTTTTTGGTATGCTGAGTGCGAATCACATGATAATTTTGCAATCCAATTTGGCCGCCGCGCCGTAGTCACAAAATTTCATGATGGGTATCGTTTAAGGGGTTTATTGGTATGCTGAGTACGAATCACATGATAATTTTGCAATCCAATATGGCCGCCGCGCCGTAGTCACAAAATTTCATGATGGGTATCGTTTAAGGGGTTTTTTGGTATGCTAAGTGCGAATCACATGATAATTTTGCAATCCAATATGGCCGCCGCGCCGTAGTCACAAAATTTCATGATGGGTATCGTTAAAGAAGTTTTTTGTTAACACGAAATTCGTACTCAGCATACCAAAATACCCCTTATACGATACCTAACATGAACTTTTACAACAGTGGCGCGGCGGCCACATTGGATTGCTAAATTAACGCAAAATTCGTACTCAGCGTACCAGAATACCCCAAATACGATACCCAACTTGAAATTTTATAACGGCGGCGCGGTGACCATATTGGATTGCAAAATTGACCTGAAATTCGTACTCAGCATACCAAAATACCCCTTATACGATACCCAACATGAACTTTTACAACGATGGCGCGGCGGCCATATTGGATTGCTAAATTAACCCGAAATTCGTACTCAGCATACCAACATACCCCTTATACGATACACAACATGAACTTTTACAACGGTGGCGCGGCGGCCATATTGGATTGCTAAATTAACCCGAAATTCATACTCAGCATACCAAAATACCCCTTATACGATATCCAACATGAAATTTTATAACGGCGGCGCGGCGGCCATATTGGATTGCTAAATTAACCCGAAATTCGTACTCAGCATACCAAAATACCCCTTATGCGATACCCAACATGAACTTTTACAACAGTGGCGCGGCGGCCATATTGGATTGCTAAATTAAAGCGAAATTCGTACTCAGCGTACCAAAATACCCCATATACGATACACCAACTTGAAATTTTATAACGGCGGCGCGGTGACCATATTGGATTGCAAAATTAACCCGAAATTCGTACTCAGCATACCAAAATACCCCTTATACGATACCCAACATGAACTTTTACAACGATGGCGCGGCGGCCATATTGGATTGCTAAATTAACCCGAAATTCGTACTCAGCATACCAAAACACCCCTTATACGATACCCAACATGAACTTTTACAACGGTGGCGCGGCGGCCATATTGGATTGCTAAATTAACCCGAAATTCGTACTCAGCATACCAAAATACCCCTTATACGATATCCAACATGAAATTTTATAACGGCGGCGCGGTGACCATATTGGATTGCAAAATTAACCCGAAATTCGTACTCAGCATACCAAAATACCCCTTATACGATACCCAACATGAACTTTTACAACGATGGCGCGGCGGCCATATTGGATTGCTAAATTAACCCGAAATTCGTACTCAGCATACCAAAATACCCCTTATACGATACCCAACATGAACTTTTACAACGGCGGCGCGGCGGCCATATTGGATTGCCGGCTGTGGTATTGATTTGCTTGAATGTATGATAATTACAAAGTAATGAATTACAAAGTAACTAGTTATAAAGTAATCTAATTACTTTGCAACTAGTTACTTAGTAACTAATAAACCGGAACATCCAAAGTATTTAAATTACAAAGTAATTAATTACTGAGTAATTAGATTACATTGTAACTTAATTACATTGTAATTCAATTATTAATTGAATTACTTTTGTAATTAATTACGCCCATCACTGCTAACAAGTACCTCGCGGAGTCATCCCAAAGGTGAGAACAGTACTCGACGCAGGGACGAATCTGCGTCTTGTACAGTAAACATCTCTGATGTGGCGTGAAATACCGTCTCACCTTATTCAGGATTCCCAGTTTCCGCGAGGCCAGACCAATACAGCTCTCTATGTAGTTTTCTTCTCATCCACGTCGCCTCGCCCCGCCGCTGGACGGCCAGAATAGCTCCCATGAAGAGTACTGTCATCCGCATAACAATGAATGCACCCAAGGGACAGCATGTCATTGATATGCAGAAGGAAGAGAGTTGGGGACAATACCGATCCCTGTGGTACTCCGGCATTTACCTGATAAAAACAGGAAGCCTGACCATCACAGAGGACCCGAATCCGTCGCCCGTTCAGGAAGCTGGCCAACCAGCGGCACAACTGATGCGATAAACCATATGACGGCAGCTTGGAAAGAAGCGACGCATGCCATACCCTATCAAAGGCTTTTGCGATGTCTAAGCCAATAGCCAGAGATTCGCCGTGCCTCTCCATAGCCTCACCCCAGGTGTGCGTTATGTACGCTAGGAGGTCACCCGTTGATCGTTTCGGCCTAAAGCCATATTGGCGATCGTTAATTAACGAGTGATCCTCCAGATAGCGCATGAGCTGTTTGTTGATGATTAGCTCGAACACCTTGCAGATGACGGTGGTTACGGCTATGGGGCGATAGTTGGCTGGATCCGACCGATCCCTTTTCTTGGGGATCGGTTGGACATTCGCCTCCTTCCAAGCCTCCGGCACTTCTCCCGACGAATACGAAAGGCGATACAGGCGTGTTAGCGTTGGAGACAATTCAGCTGCACAATTCCTCAGCACCACGGCCGGAATGCCATCAGGACCACTGGCTTTCCGCGTGTCGAGTGACCGTAGCACCGCCCGCACACCGCACTGCCGGATTACAATTTCCGGCATCGTGGTTCCACAGTTGGCGATAGTGGGATGTTGCTTGCCACAGTCATCGACCCGGGAATTAGCCGCAAAGAGCTTGGTCAGCATTTCCGCTTTCTCTTGGGCCTTGTGAGCCAGTGATCCGTCAGGATAGCGCAGCGGCGGCAGCGAGGGCTTGCAAAAGTTGGCCTGCACGTCTTTGGCCAGTTGCCAGTATCCACGGCTGCCCGTCGGATGAGACGTGAGCTCCTGACCAAGCCGCGTGACGCGCTGGGCGTCCGCTCTCTTGAAGGCCCTCTTACTGGACCTAGTGGCTCTGTTGTACGCTGCCTTGAGGCGGGCCACATTCGGGTTGCGCACAGCTCGAGCCCTGATCCAGGCGCGGTAAGCCGCCTGTTTTTGTTGAACAGCTACGGCACACTCACGCCCGAACCAGGGGCGGGCTTTGCGGATGCTGGCGACATCAGTGTATGGAATGTAGTATTCCATACCTAATGTGATTTCACCAGCAACCGCAGAGGCGCTTTCCGATGAAGCCCTCCCTGCAAAGCAGCGCTGACTCCACAGGACGGCTGCAAAGTACTCTCGTAGTCCGTCCCAGTCTGCTGACGAGTAGTGCCACAGTCGCCGCGTCACCTCTACTGCCCTTGCAGGGGACGGACGGACATTTTCATTTCTTTTAAACTACATTTAATATAGGCTGCGGTGACCACCGGTCCTTCTGGTGGGCCGTATGCTTGTCTGCCACCTTATTGGTATAAAAAAAAAACATGTCATAACCCCATAAAAAATCTAACATTATTAGATCTGTGGATTTCGGCGTCCATCGTATTTGTCCCGATCCAGGGACGAAAGTCTTCATTGAGAACACCGGCGATGCCAGCTTTTAAATTTTCTGAACAAAGTTTCACATCAAATGTTAAAATACATGGTCTTCCTTTTATTTTTGACACTATGTTACTTAGCAAAAAAATCCTTTTGATGAAGCATTTCGATTGGTATGATAAACCTACGGGATGATTACTTTTTCTTGTGTAGCGGGTTCGACGGGTTCGATTCCCGGCTCAACCATGTAAATATTTAAAAATCTATGAATGCAGTTTAAATTGTATTTTAAATTAAAATAATGTTTTCTGTCAGCAAAATGTTCCATCTAAATATTTAAGTTACTTTCTCTCCATGTGACATAGCCGTGGGACACCCTGTATCTATAGCATATTCTGGAATAAGTATTGGGCATCCAATCGCTTTCCGACCGCTCCAGTGTGACAAATTCAACCCATTTTTGCTGACGTAGTTGATCTTGAGGAAAGCTAATAGAAACAAAAAAATGTAATAATATTCCTCAATGCATGATGTAATAATAATCTCATAAAAATTTAATATAATAATCTTAAAATAACCTGTGAAAGGTACCTGCATTTTTATGTGTAATTTTTACAAAATCTTAGTACACAAGATGGCATTATAATGACTGATTTGATCACAATCGTTGTAAGTACTTTAAATAAGTTAGTAAATTTAATTTTCTTGCAAACCGTACTTGCGTAGAACTATAACTATTCGGGGAATCCCCGTGCCTTGACGCTCGCTTGGCATATTCAGTAAGTATTATGCTGTCAAAAAACGAAGTACAATAAAAGCATTGGGGGCGTCAGATTAGTTAGGCCTGTACAATTTGGAGGGTTAATACGATTAAGAATAATCATAAAATTGATGAAAAATAATTAATTACGCATAAATTGTGCGTAATTACCAAATAAATTTGTACTCCTTCGTAAACTACCAAGTCTGAAGCACTTTTATGACGATAATTATGTACTTTTCCACGTTAAAAATACACTTTTGTTGTTAAATCGTGGGAGATACGACAGTGACATAGTGTCAGCGTGAACTGCGCGCAACCGCGCTAACTAGCTCAGATTACACGCTTCAAAAAATGGTGCGTAGGGCAGGTCTACCTCTTTGTATAGAAGTCTTTGGTATCTACCAGTTTGCACCAGCAACAAAAAGTACCTGCCAATAAATGTATGGATCTCTGTAAAAGCAAATGTTTTGATTACCTCAATAGAAAGATATGGACTCAAATTATAGCTCATTTTTCATGATTTGAGTACAAAGGCAGACAGACTACTTTTCTGTTCCCATTTCATAGATATTCCTTTTATTATCATTTGTTAAAAAAGTATCTGAATAATTTATTGTGAAATAATAATAAAATAATAATAATAATTAATTTATCTGATCCCAAAGTAAGCTAGGAATAACCTGCTTGTGTTATGGGTATCAGACCACGGATATTAATACTTATATACTTTTAAATACATACATATTATACATAGAAACACCCAGACTCTTGAGACAAACATTTATGGGTCACACAAATATTTGTCTCTGGTGGGAATCAAACCCACGACCTCCAGCGCCGCAGGCGGTATCGCTACCGACTGCGCCACAGAGGCAGTTTGGACTCAGTTTCAAAAAAAAATAAAAATGAAGAAAACATTCATAAAATTTTATAACAGTGTCACTGTGTAAATTTCTGTAACTTATCATATTACATTTTTAGTAATGGGCTTGAAAGATAGTCAGCAAGTTTGATTCAGGTAGCTCAATCCTTCTCTGTTTGCACAGAAAGTCAAGCGGGAAGATCTATCCAAGTTAGGTACAGAATGTTATTCACAAAATATGAAATAATGAAGTGATACTTACAGGTTCGTCCAGATGGCCCGTGGCTTCATCAATCATTGTAAATCTATCAATTATTTCTACATGAGGAATCGGTTCTGGAACTTCGTAGAAAGATAAATTACTGTTTACTATGAATCTCCAATATTTTTCCTTCAACTTCTCAGTAATGCCCGCCGACAGGCGTTTTCCAACTCGTCTCCATAATAAATCAAGGGTGATGCCTTCTAATCCTTCTAGGGCGATTTCGTCAATTATAATTTGTTTATAATTACAGGAAAACTGCCTGACTACGCTGTCTTCCATATTACTTCAGCTATTTGCTTACTGGCTAAAATTGGAAGAAGTGTACGTCTAGCAGCGGACTGCACGTGTGTTGAACTAAGTCCAATGTATGGTAAATACGTGACATTACTTTAAAAACACATAAGAGCGGATCAAGCTTTTAGATATTCTTTGCATGTTGGTCTGGCAAGAAAATGAAGCGTTAATTTACGGAGCTTCAAATCAAATATTTTCCTATACAATCAAAACAATAGGATATGTCGCCGTCAGTCTGACAGTTCTGACAGCTGTCAATTTTCCATTCAAGTGTTTTTAAAAAACTTTGTCAAGGCATTACATGACGCATTTTGCAAAATTCCGAATATAGTGCATTTCCTATTATTGACACCAAGTCTGCAAGGTAGGCACCACAGAATATAAAGAGCTAAATATCTGTTTACATGGCAATTGTGCTGCCAAACCTCTTATATTCCTTCGAGACATGGTGTGTGTATCGGCACCACATACGCACTCTGGATTGTTTCCACCCCAAATGCCTACTTTCCATCATGAAGATCCTTTGACTATTTAACTAACAGGACACGCCTTACTTAAGCATTTCCCTCTGTCAGGCCAATAGTCCATTCGGACTAACAGGTTTATAAAAACTACTTAAGAATCGATTGATTCATTATTAGAATCGTTATGGCTGTGTGCGGACGCATGGCGTCCTCCTCGGAGTAATGCCGACGTTTGTTGTACATAATTCAAGATAACAGTCAAGAATCTCTAGGTTACAGTAAAATAGAATCATATTTCGTAATCAAGTACTTTTTTCCTTTCTACATTAGCTTTTTCATTAAACAATAATAATAAATCCATTCTATGAACAGGTATCGAGAACATCAGTTGCAAAATCGATTTCAAACCAATCGATTCAATAAAATCTTAAAATAATTGAAAATCATTCTAATATCAACCTTAACACAAATAGATAAAAAACAAATTGGCCTGCCATTACAATCTAAACAATAGAGTGACGTGTATCGTCGTGGGCGGAGTCATGATTATCTTAATCCATTTTCGACTTTATGTGTTTTTGACAAGGTGAAAAATAAATTGACAATACTTACTTAAATGTCATACAAGTTGTAATGTTCACACTTCCATTTATAAAAGGTGTGCCAGACTCGGAAAATTCATTTAGATATAAGATGAATTTACGTTTAAACTTAATAAGTCAGTATAATAATAAATTCAATGTAATTGACTTTAATTCTGTATTTGACACAAATTTGTCACATAGCAAGTATAAAGTCTATAATAATCACAAGGGTAGGTATTGTCTACCCAAATACTATAAAAGACAAATAGCAAGTTTGCTATTCAATTATTTTTACTCTATAGCCAAAAACTTGGCTGACAAAACTGCTTTATTTGAGCAGAGTAGATTTAGGACTTTGGAATCGGTTCCAAGTAATTTAAATTAACTTCTGGGACAACAGAGGATTTACCCTCTAGCCAAAATTGTAAATTGATAGAGTTGAATTTAATTGCAAATCATAACTATATCGGAAACTGTCCTCCGAACAAAACTAATTTAAAAAATGTAAATTATATCAGCCTGGTGCATTATAATATAGCAACATTAACGCAGGTCAAAGAGTTTGAATTGGAGCTGTTCATGAGCTCAGAAAATATTGAAATAGTTTGTCTTACAGAACATATGCGTAAGGAGTATGAGCTCATGTTCAGCTTCAGTAGTCACCGGGTTGGTAGTGCGTTCTGCAGGGTCAACACAACACGGGGGGGTTCGTTGATTTTATTAAATAAGAAGTTAAAGTATAAGGAACGGAAAGATGTTGTGTCCCTCTCTGTAGAGTGTACAGTTGAAATATCGTGCGTAGAATTGGAGCAATTCATAGTAGTATGCGTATATAAACCTGGAGTCTCACCCTTTTGTGAGTTTGAGGAAGTAATGGATAAAGTGCTATTTAAACTTGGAAAAACTAATAAACACCTAATAGTGTGCGGTGATTTTAATGTTAATATACTTATAAATACACGTCAGACCAATGATATCTTAAATTTATTTAAATCACACAATCTCACTAACTTATTTTTAGAGCCTACTAGATATTGTGATACAACAGCTACTTGTCTGGACAATATATACAGTGATATGTTGCCAGAAAGTAAGAGTATTATAAATAAGATAAAATCAGATCATACTGGGCAAATAGCATCTTTCAAGATCACAAGAGAAAAAGTTAAAAGACGTAAAATATTATGTAGACCAGTAACTAGTGACCGCTTGGAACGTATGCGAGTTGGACTTTGCAATAAACTTCCATTTTTATACACTGGCTTAGATTCAAATGTAATGTATAAGTTATTTTTTGATTCCTTTTACAATGAGTTCAACTCCATATTCAAGTCTAAGGAAGTCACAATCGGAGACAGGCCAGCCTTCAGTGAATGGGCCACTGAGGATATACATAAAAGTAGACAAAAACTGTATGAACTATACTCAGAAGGACAGCTTAATAGAACAGATGAATTTCTAAATTATGTTAAAACTTATTCAAAAAAGTTTAAAGCAGACTGCTTAGCGGCCAAAAGAAAGTATATAAGTAATAAAATTATCAATAGTGTAGACAAAGTTAAATCTACTTGGAAAATAATAAACGCAGAAAGAGGCCAAGCAAAATCAAATGATAATAATTTTAAACTTAAAGTAAATGGTAACATCATTACAACAGATGCCGAAGTCGCTAACGAATTTGAACATTTTTTCTCTCGAATACCAGTAGATTTGACCAGAGGCCTAGGTTCTTCTACCCCAATAGCAGAATCCTTGTTAAAAGCAAATGTTCCTTGCTGTAATGAAATATTCAAATTCAGTAAAATTAGTATACACACTATCATAAAAACTTTTAAATCTTTAAATATTAAGAAAACGGCTGACCTCTGGGGAATTTCAGTACATTTAGTTAATTCGTTAATTGAAATGGTTGCCCCTGAATTATCAATAATATTTAATAATTGTGTTGATAGTGGTGTGTTTCCTGACTTAATGAAGTTGAGTAAAATAACTCCTCTGTTTAAATCGGGTAGCACCTCGGATCCGTCCAATTTTCGTCCTATTTCTGTACTACCCACGTTTAGTAAAATCTTTGAAAAGGTAATGCTTAATCAAATGCAAAATCATTTTAATACAAATAAACTATTCCATACTAAACAATTCGGTTTCACGCGCGGTCGGTCTACCACGGATGCTGGAATTAAATTATTAGAGTGTATATATGAGGCCTGGGAGGAGTCGTATGATGCTTATGGTGTATTCTGCGACTTATCTAAGGCCTTTGATTGCGTCCAGCATCAGACTTTAATTCAAAAACTTGATCATTATGGGATCCAGGGGACGGCCTTGGATTTAATTAGTTCTTACCTAAGAGATAGAGTACAGAGAGTAGTTATAAATGGTAAACAGTCACATGGTTCTGCTGTAACAATGGGGGTACCTCAGGGTTCAATTCTGGGACCTTTTCTATTTTTAGTGTACATAAATGATCTCCCTCACCTTATAAGAGACGATCACGAGGTAGTTTTGTTTGCTGATGACACATCTTTAATATTTAAAGTTGAACGTGGACAACGCAATCTTGACGAAGTAAACAATGCCCTCTCTAGGGTAGTCCACTGGTTTAACGCAAATAATTTATTGTTAAATGAAACTAAAACAAAATGTATTAGATTCACCTTGCCAAATGTTAGGCTCGTTAACACCAGTATTAGGATTAGGGATGATCAAGTAGAATTGGTCGATGAAACTGTCTTTCTGGGCATAAAGTTAGACTCCAACTTGCAGTGGGGGCCTCATATCGAGAAAGTCTCGGGCAGACTGAGCTCTGCAGCCTATGCCGTTAAAAAGATCCGACAACTGACAGACATTAGAACAGCGCGTCTTGTCTACTTTAGCTATTTCCACAGTGTCATGACCTATGGCATACTATTATGGGGTAACGCTGCCGACATCGAATGTATCTTTGTGTTGCAGAAAAGGGCTGTCCGGGCTATCTATGGTATGGGGTTTCGGGAGTCATTAAGAGAAAAGTTTAAGGATATCAACATCCTTACTGTGTATTCACAGTACATATCGCTACTTAAATTCAAGAGTACCACAAACCAGAAAAAATCATAATCGTTTTTATTGCAAAAATGTAATCTCAATCCTACATATTTCGTATTTAAAAAAGACACCCATTGATTTTGCACTTCTAGGTATAAAAATAACACAACCGTTATTCTTGAATTTAAGTAAAAAACGCGCGAAATATGTTCAAAACCACCACATTGTCAGTTGCGTGCTGTCAACGAAGCGGAGAGCGCGTTTCTTTTTTTCAAGAGTGCCATATTTAGAAATTTAATTCGTATTAGTGATAAGTTTTATACGGAAGACTACCACATTTCAGAATACGATAGTTTTGAAAATAAAATTCACGTAAGTATGGATATAATTTTTAAATTAAAAAGACCATAAAGCAGAACGGGTAGTTTTGCATAGAAAATATAGCTAAATAAACGCATATCTTTTATTGAAGATAAACTTATCAGTAGATGCGTTCGTTTTGATTTTAAGGTAATTTATTTCAAATTCTGTATTTCTAAATAGTTAATTTTTAATATAATAAAACTGCTTAATAATAAAATTATTTTAAATCGAAACAACCTTTTTACGGAATACACTTGTTTTGTTTTTATTTTACTCGAGTTTGTTGTAATTATGGTAAGCGATAAGAAGATGTTTTAGAGAGTTTGGTATAATTTTGAAATAATGAATTATAATATATTATATTAACGATTAATTTAATCTATACATATAATAAAACTGTAGAGGGTCGAGTGTCTGTACATGGAAGATAGTTTGAAAATTTTAATTGGAGGGCATTCTCTAATCGATACTGAAGCCGAAAATGTAATTTAAACTTTTCATGTCTGTCTGTCTGTCTGTCTGTCTGTATCCCGAATAAGTATCACGCCGAAACTACTAAATCGATTTAAATGAAACTTGGTACAATCAGAGCTTATAACCCGAGGAAGGTTCTAGGATACTTCTGATCCCGATATTTTGCGCTGTTCCATTGGGAGAGGGGATGAAAGAAAATATGGAGTTTTAATTGTAGCTTCACAATGCGTGGTCCGATTCCAAAATTTTTTTCAGTGTTATAAAGCTATAAGGATTGTTTCGCACAAGTTTCAGTGCTGAGGGTTTTGTAGTTCAGGAATTAGAGACATTTCAACTTTCTCAAAACCTATAATTCTAGGGGTTCCTTTGAATGTGACGGTAAATCTAAACGGGCGTGTTGGCTTAATCATAAAAGAGCTTAATGATTAAGGCTATTGTAAAATAATTCAGTCAGGGACTGAATTGTTTTAGAATAGACTTAATCTTTAAGCTCTTTTATGATTAAGCAAACAGGGCCGTTTCACACGCTTCTTGATGAGTCTGATGAAGAAGTTCTCTCCTTTCGCAAACCTTATGTGACGTAAACGAAGTTGCGTGGGTCAGCTAGTATTTTACTAATAAGAACCAATGATTTCATTGGGATATAATATATTATTATTTCATCACAAAATGGTTCATTATTATTGTAAATAATAATTATGTACATTGTATAGTAATTTATAATCTATACTAATAATATTAAAAAGAATAAAGATTCGATTGTTTGTTTGTTTGTTTGCATTGAATAGGCTCTAAAAATACTAAACCAATTTTAAAAATTCTTTCACTATCGGGAAGCTACGCTATCCCCGGTGAACATAGGGTATATTTTATTCCCATATTCCCACGGGAGCAGGTACTGCGCGAGTGAAACCGCGTGATGACCGCTAGTGTATAATATAACACAATAAAGATTCATTATTTATTATTATATGATGGTATAATTCTTATCCTTACTTCTTTACCAATATTATAAACTAGCTGTTCCCCAGGGCTTCGTCCGCGTAAAAGTCGTTATCGCGTAAAATCAATACCCTCCTTTTGCGCAGTCAGTTAAAATGTAGCCTATGGCCTTCCTTTGGACTCAAACTGTCTTTTTACCTAATTTTATCAAAATCGGTTCAGCGGCTTAGGCGAGACAACGTAAGAGACAGACAGAGTTACTTTTGCATTTATAACTATTGAACTACTGAACCGATTTCAATAAAATTTGGTACACAGATTGTTCAGAGCCTGAGAGTAACATGGGAGTTTGAGACTTTTCAATGTGAAATAAGGGTTGTAAGGGGTTGAAATGTTATGATTGTTTTAAGTGAATAAACGAGTGGATGGTAATAAGTAGGCTAATATACAACGCTAATTATATTAATAGTACGTATATAAGTAACAAGATTGTGAACTGTTATGTTAACAAACAAATAACAGTAGCTAACATGTTTGTTGTTGATTTTGAACTTAAAGCAAATTGATAAAAAAAATGTTGAAAAGCTTTGTTTTATTTAAGTTTTGGAAAATATTTACGTTGGTTTTACTAATTAGCTTGGCAAAGTTTGTTATTTCTATTATTATAATGTCGATTTTATAGTTCTAATAGAACTTAGAAAACAATTTTTATAATTACTGTACAACAGTTTTTGAAGATATTTATTTGTTTATTTGAAATGTTCTGATTTGTCTTCAGTTTCACATAGCAACTTAGCTAAGTTATTAGATAGCATGGCAATATTATTTGATTTTTTTTTTAAATCTTTAAATAAGATGAATAATACACTTAATTTTTTTGACTTGTGGTTGTTTTATTGCTTCTTTATTTTAATTCAAACATAATTTTATTTTTTATTTTAAATTCAAGAGTAACTTATATGCTCATATTTCATCCTGTATTTAGTTCTTTGTGAAGTTATATATAACACTAAATGCTGCATAAAAACGCGCAAATAATGATGTATAATATGTATATATTTAATATAAGATAAGAAAATGATAGGCCAAAAATAGTTATTTTTTCTTTGATTAGCTCTCCTGTAAAAAATTGTTCTTTTGATTTGTGGTACTCTTGAATTTAAGTAGCGATATATGAAAACTTATTATATACTCATAAAAATAATAGTAAATTTATTAAAAATAGTGATATCCATAACCTAAACTTAAGAAATAAGAATAAATTGGCTGTACCTAGATTTAGGCTTAATAAAATAAGCAATTCTTTTGCGGGCAATTGTATTCGAATGTACAATACATTGCCGACAGCCGTAACAGGTTTGTCAGTTAATAAATTTAAAAAACTAATAAAACTTAAATTGTGCCAGAAAGCTTATTATAGCATTAAGGACTTTCTAGAAGACAAAGCTGCCTGGCAGTGACACGAATTGCTCCTTTCTACATTTAAAATAAAAACTGTATTAGATACTAAGATGAATTAATAGGGACCGGACTGAGTTTCTTGGGGTGTTCTTCTCAGTCTGTAGCATTTCCGAACCCCCGGTAGAGTCACAAAAATTTTGACAAACCTAAATAATTTTTTAAAAATTTCAAAGGGAATAAATTTTATTTTATTTTATTTTTATTTTAAAGAGCCAGAACGACCTAACACATTTTTGTCGTAGTGTGTTGCATATTATTGCAGTGAGACGTGATTTTTTATTGTGTGCGTTTGTATTTATGGGAGATGAGGAACCGATGTAGTGAATTTTCTATGTGTTTGTATTCCCTCCGTTCCCCTCTATAACAGGCAGACTATATTTGTATGCGGCCGGTTACGTAAGGCGGGTCCTGTTAGTTAAATAGTCAAAGTGAAGATCCGATGGTCCGACCGAGTGCGTAACACCGAAGTTTTGCGACGAGCCAATGTCGGTGGCATTGAGGCTTACTTAATGCGTCGCCGCGTCGGTAACTTCGGTGGTGCGGTCACGTGTCACCCCCTTCAACTGTTGAAATCAAAATAAGCGACGTATTCCCAAGGAACTTATACTTCTAACTGGAATGCTTACGAAATCACCAAAACAAATTAAAATTGAACTTTATTTTCAACTTCGTTCGGTTTATATTGCATTACTTCATGTCAGAGGTAAAAAACGTTCCGAGCAGGACAACGACTTAGGGGATTCTGTCTCTTTCTTGCAACGCAGTGTGTTGTAAGTGGTAATAAAAAGAAACAGACGGTAGTTTTTATGACCAGTAGTCTTAGACCATATATCACGGGACTAGCCTTTGCGAACCACCGCATACAAAAATATTCTGCTAGTTTTCATAGCGGGTGAGGAATATTCTGCTAGTTTTCATAGCGGGTGAAGGGGGAACCTTGGCCGGTATTTTGAACTGTTTATTTAATTTAAAAATAAATATAAGAATATTTTTCATAACAATAATAAACAGAACGTAATTTATGTCGTTTATCGTAGGCGATAAAGATGAAATGCATAACGACACATCCCTAGTCAAGTGGTACTGATAGCTTTCAACGTCATACTGCCAACTGTCATACGCACCTTGTTACAGCGAGGCGACTTTATTAGACCAGATCAGAGGTAACAGTTTTCATACGTGCTTGTCAATACGCGTTAATGTTTATTATAATAATTAATGTTTTAACTTCAAAATTCTATTATTTCAATATTTCATACATTATTGGTGTTACTTAAAATAAATGTATTTGAAAAATAATAACTATAGGTAGTAACTGATAAATTACGCATGGCAACTCTGAAGATTCATTGTGGTGCCAACACGGTACGTTCTAGACCGGACTTACTTTTAATAAAATAAATATTTGTGTATGTAGCCCAAATTAAGCTAAAACTAGCTTGTGCTATGGAATCTAGACGACTGATATACATACTTATATAATTCTAAATACATACATATTACTAACTAACTAAATACATACATAGAAAACACCCAAACTCCGAAACAAACATTTGTGGATCACACAAACATTTGTACCGACCCAGGAATCGAACCCAGGACCTCCAGCGCTAATGAACAAGTATTAAATCACTAGGAAATTGGATTGATGTGAGATTTTTGTGTAGGTAGAATGAAATTTCTCTTTCCCAATATTCTTACCGAAAGCAAAAAGTGGTTAGATACTTCGGTAAAAATATATACATATACCTATTTGATTGTATGATACGATAGTTGGTTTTACGTAGTTTCCACCCCCTCTTTCCTTTGTGTATGAAAAGCATAGGCCGACATCCTACAACCCTGCGTAATATTTGATACGTAAGAATCTAAACAAAAATATAAGTTTGGTTTCCGACTTTTTGATAATGATAAATAAGACGTTCGGCCCCTCTCCCCTAAACCGTCATACGTAATTATACGTGCGGCAAGCTATAATTTTTGACATATCAACTAAGTTACGATATTGACCGCGTAAAACGGTCTAGTCATTAGTAGTTGAGTTGATAAAGTAGTAGATATTAGGTGGTACTAAAAGGCCTTGTAAAAAAAGCTTTGACCATATATCACGGGACTAGCCTTTGCGAACCACCGCATACAAAAATATTCTGCCAGTTTTCATAGCGGGTGAAGGGGGAAACACAAAGAAATATAAAATTTCATTATATTTAAAAATGTATTAATCGACAAACGCGTAATGGCTGTTGTGTTAATTTTTATTGTACAGTCAACTACAATAAAAAGGAACTAGTTTAATCATATAAAATGATGTACTGATGTACAGTGCTTTTTATAAAGCCAAAAGACCAAATGGTCATGTGCAACGGCAGAAAACAATGCTTAAGTAAGGCGCATCCTGTGGTTAGATGATCTAAGAAAAAAAGAGATACAGCAAGCAAGCTCTGCCAAATTCTCTTCGTACCTACTTAACGGCCATCATACCGAGCCGGTAGTGTAAGAATGGCTCCACATAGGTAATGTAATAACTGATCTAGTACCTTTTTCATTAATTTTAAAAATTTCACGTTAATTATTACAAGTCATTCAATTCGTCAAATTATTAAATTGTCTTCTGCAAGACCTAATTAAAACATACACAACTGTAAGTTCCATAGATATCATTTATTTTATTATTCTGTACCTATGCCAGGCCTCCGTCACTCGCTACAAGTCGTGTTATAAGCACCTACTCCTAAGTATAACGTAGCAGAACTAACGTGGCCGACCGGCAGAGGGCTGCCACACGCCAGACCGAGTGAAGTGCGCACAGCCAATGTACATTACCCGCGTAAAATAATATTTCGCTTTATTTAGTGTTGCTTTTTTATTTCATCTTACTTCTTAATAATATTCTTAAATTTCCTTAAAAATAAAAAAAAAATATATGAAGCGCTCGTGGCCCCGCGGACTCAGTGTTTTGTAAACGATCACTGCAGTAAGCAACATTTACTATGGCCGGATATGGATGGGTGACCACCACGTGGACCACTTTGTGACATTTATTTACGAGCGTTTCCGTGCTTCGGCAGGCACGATAAGCCGTTGGTCCCGGTTGTCAGTAAAATGACAGTCGTTAAGCCAAGTTGAAGGCCTTACGGGCGGCTTGAAAAATTTCAACTGCGGGTCGTCACAACCTGCGCCCGGGTCGGCAGCGCGTGTGTAGCGCCTCTGGTGTTGCAAATGTCTATAGGCTACGGTTACCAACCTTCCGGTGGGCCGTAAGCTTGTCTGCCACCTAAGTAGTATAAAAAAAAAAAAAAAATTAAATGCGAAAGTGTTTGAGTGCGGATGTGTAGATGTGTTGTTGTTTGTTACTCTTTCACGCTCTAACGGCTCAACGGATCTAGCTGAAATTTGATACAGGGATAGATTGTAGTTTGGAATAACACAGAGGTTACTCTCTATCCCGGGAATAAGTTCCCATTGGAAGCAGGAAAAGGAACAAACTTTTACGCGGGCTAGGCTGCGAGCATCAGCTAGTTATAGTATAATTCTTATGTAAAGAAGAAGAAGTTATAAAATATAATAAAGTTTTTTTTCAGACACTGTGTTTATTGTTTTTTGTAGTTATATGTATTTTTGTTCGTGCTTACAACCCTAATGTTGACAATAGTTGTCACTCGATGACGCAATCATACGGTGTGCGCACGAAACTCGACTCTCGGAATACGTCGTAGAGAATGTTTTCCACTGTAGCGATATGTTTTAGCTAATATTTTTGAGGTTAAGTATGGGAGTGATGTATCTGTTACTTAATAACTATTATTTAATCTGTGCCTATGCCTTTAACTTAGAGTCCTGGCACACGTACGGTTTCCTGGTCCGGTTTCCGAATAAGGAAACCGAATCAGGAAACCTGAATGCTTCGTTTTCATACAAAATGTTCTACAAGGCGCACACGTCAGGTTTTTTTCCGTCCGGAAAAAAACCTGACTTTCGTTTCCGAATCGCTCCGTGCGTGAATGAGTGAATGACGTGACCGAACGCAGCACTCTCATACATTTTGTAGGTATCTATTGCCGCACACGAACGGAAATTTCCATTCGGAATCGCGCTAGAATATGATTATATAGTCTGTGGTTAGAATTATCAAATTGTTTTGTTGCCCTCCGAATGGACGATTCTGATAAACAAAATGTGGCAGACATTTGTTATCGTCGTCGTCGTCGTCCTTAATACGTACTTTACTTATAGCGTCACAATTCGAACTGACCCCGTATATTATTTAATCTGTGGAACTTTATCTTATAAATTCCGAATACAAAAAACCTGACGTGTGCGCTATGCACGCGGAAAAACGAATTGGAATCAATTGGAATTCCTGATTCGGAAACCGAACCAGGAAACCGTGCGTGTGCGGGCCGACCTTACTAGGAAAAATATTGTCTCACTAGATGAAGCGTCTGCATGGACACATTAGTAGAAAGAGATAGCATCCCCTTTTATAGCTTTCCTTTTCCGGAACGCTTTTGATGTGCACGTAACACTGACCTGTAATAGTATCTGGACTGGTGATCGGTTCCATAAAAGTGTGCCTAATTGAAAATCGCCATTTGGCGCTGACGGCAGCTAGCGAATGTACTTGGAACTAATACTAGTGATGTACAACACCTGTCTTGGTGTCGATAAAAACTTTACCAGATATCGACTACAATGTTAATTTTATTTTTGTACCAATGATGTTTACATAATATGAATGACTACTTTAAAGTACCTAAGTAGGCTAACCATCAGGCTCGCGAATTCAGTTTTGCGAGCTTAATATAAATAAAAAAAAAGAGTTTGTTTGCTTAAACAGTGGTCGCAGGTATGTTGCCAAAGTAGTGTTACTACCAAAGTTACTACTACCAAAGTAATTGTAAATCGGCTGAAAAATGACACCGGACACAGCCCACAGTCATTAAGGTTGTCTTTAATCATAACTGGGTTAAGTTAGAACTTAAAGCTAGGCGTCCAATAGGCGGATGGGCCGGGCCGGGCCGCAACGCAAATATCCGCATGCCATACGTTTTTAATGAAACTGTGTTTCGTTGCGGCCCGCCTCTAGTAAAGGCAGATGCTACACAATTTGCCTGGTGGACGCCTCGCTTAACGTGAGCCGTGCGAGCGTGCTCCCCGAAGCAGCCAATGCCAACTTGCTATTCCGCCTCAATGGCAACTATTTCCCATTTACTTCCCGAAGCAGCCGTGCCCAGAGAGGAATTTTGTTAAGTGACAGGTTAATTAGGATTAGGATTTATTGTAGTTTTGTTTGTTTGCAGTAGGTAAGTACAGAGGAGGGAAGGTATTTAAAAAAATATGAAATCACACATTTATTACGGGATATTTTTAAATGCACATCTGTATAATTTTTAAAAGAAAATTATCACATATTTTAAAAAGATTGAAAAACAAAGTATATTCTCTTAAAATAGGCTTGTGTCCACTAAGAATAAATCTGACTGATGTGTGTTTCTAACGACTATGTCCAATATATGAATAATTAACCATAGATAATAATAATAATAATAATAATAATAACCCCTCGTGGACAGTCGTTATCTTTTCATGGGATTAACGCATCCCTATGAGGGCATAGTAAATTTGCTTTTCGAGTCATCCACTTTTTGAGATCAACAAAAAATATCTCACAAGGTTATAGAAAAGCACACATCCGCAGGGCAGCTTGTGGCGAGCTGAATGTGCGTGGCTACACATCGGTCCCGATTCCTCAGAGTTTTGTTGCGTTCCTCGACCAGTTAGCATTTAATGGGCTAACGGGAGACGTTACTCCCGGGAGTGCAGCAAATCTCAACTCTGGCTTGCCTTAATTGGCTGGTCAGAGGGAGGAAGCCAGAGCTATATGCTCGGGGGTGGAAGTGTCATTTTCAAGGGCATAACTACGGGGAAACCCGCTCCGGGTCTAACCCGCGATGGCGAAACCGGCGCCGCACCGCTCGACACCCCTAGCCGCTCACACCGGTGTTGCCCTCTGTCGCCTTACAGGCCTACGGGCCTATGGCGATTGTATAGGGGGCCCATCTAGTGAAGTGGCGAGTCACCGTCTGCCAATGTTTTAATAATAAGATATTGAAATGGCAGACGCCGTCTTCATCCATAGATCAAATCACCCAGTCCATTTTAACCCCCAATTCAATAGCCCATTTTGTAGTTTAGCATATTTTACAATAGTTTTAGCTCCCATTGTAGGCAGTCCATTGCCGTTCTTCTACATAAGGCGGTTGTGAATTGTCTGCAGTGGGGGTCCCATTGCCCAATACATTAAAAATCTCAAAGGGCCTCTGCGTGTTGGACCAATATGTCCCCATGTAAGCCTACCAAAAGACCGGGTATCTTCAATAATAAAAAAAAGAAGATACCCGAGAAAAGAAGAGACATAATAATAATAATAAAGCCATTTATTCCAAATCTCTCTTATGATAATTGTTACAGTGTTTGTTAGTAAGTTGTTGCTTAAATAAAAACGTAACTTATAATTAATGTTAGTGTTCTTTATGAGGTTTGGATCCCTGTTAGGGTAAAGGCCTCCTCCATCCTTTTCCATGACTCCCTGTCCTTCCCTGAACTTATCCAATCGTTTCCTGCCACGTGTGTTATGTCATCAGCCCACCGTCCTAATTGTCGACCAACATTCCTTTTCCCCGTCGGTCCTTTCCATCGTGTGGCTTCAATGGTCCATCTTTTGTCTGGGTATCGTGAGATATGTCCGGCCCATCTCCACTTAAGCGAGAACGCGTGCCTGAGAGCATCGGTGAGTTTTGTTTTTTGACGGATGGTTTCGTTCCTAATTTTATGAATTCTTCTAATTTTTAACATGCTTCTTTCCATTGCTGTTTGACAGCATTTGATTTTTTGTTTTAGTTTGCTTGTAAATACCCAAGTTTGGCAACCATATAACAAGCAAGGTAATAGGCATGTATCAAATATTGTTCTTTTCATGTGCAAGCTGTAGTTTCCCTTTAGAATTTCTCTCAATGCCCAGAATTTCCTCCAAGTTGCGTTAATTCTTCTTGTTACTTTTTCTTCGTTGCTTGACGTTTTGAATGAGATTTGCTTCCCTAAGTAGATGTATTCGCTGACGTACTCTATATTGTTACCTTTTATCATTATCGGGCGTTCTCGATTGTTGGTTAGTATCTTAGTTTTGTTTACATTCATTTCGAGGCCGATTTTCGAGCTTTCGAAATCCAGCAATCTCATCATCTCCTCTAGGTCTTTGGCAGTTTCAGCAATTATAACGATATCATCAGCGAACCTCAGATGGTTTAAATAGTGTCCGTTGATGTACACTCCCCTGTTTTTCCAGTCTACATTTTGGAAAATATTTTCAAGTACTGCTATAAACAGCTTCGGAGAAAGGGGGTCTCCCTGTCTAACTCCTCGTTCTATAGTTATTTCGTCTCCTCTAGTTTCCAATTTAACTCGACTGGTACTTTTTGTGTAGATATATTTCAAGACATTGATGTATTTATAACTGATATTTGATTGTTGTAGTGCGTTCCAGATTGAACGGTGACTTACAGTGTCAAAAGCTTTGCTGTAGTCAATGAAGCCCAAATACAGAGGTCTATTGTATTCTCTGCATTTTTCTATGACCTGTTCTAATGTCTGTATGTGGTCCATTGTGCTAAAGCCTGATCTGAATCCTGCTTGTTCCTTGGGCTGATGCATATCAATTTCATCGGATATTCTCTTTAAAATTATGGAAGAGAATAGTTTGTATGTACTTGCCAGCAGACTTATGGGTCTATAGTTCTCTATATCCAAGGGGTTTCCTTTCTTGAAGAGTAGAATTATGTCTGATGTACACCATTGCGTTGGTACTTTTTCTTCGTCAAGTATCTTGTTGAACAATTGCGTAAAATGGCATGTTAAGATAGGTGCTCCTATTGTGAGGGCCTCATTGCACAATCCATCTGGTCCAGGGCTCTTCTCAGTCTTCAGTTTTATTAATTGTTCGTAAACTTCGGAGTCTTCAATTTGTCTGATGCAGTTCGTCGCGTTCATGTGGGTTACGTGCGCTTTCGTTTCAGTGTTATTTTGTTTCCTGTATAAGTTTTTATAGAAGTTTGTTGCATGGTTTATGATATCTTTTCTAGATTTTGTTTCATGTGAGTTATGCTCAAGTTTTAGGATCCATGACTTGTGTGTAGTTAGTTCTTTGTATGCTTTTTTGGCACTTCTATATTTCTTAACATTCCTCGAAATAATCTCGTATCTGTGGTTGTTGTAGTCCTTACGGATTGACCTATTAGTCTCTTTGTATATTCTGCTAAGTTCTTCTTTAATATCTCTGGTTTTATTCTTTGTTTGTACTAGTTCCGTGCGTCTTTGTATAAGTTGGATTGTGTCTTCGGAGAAAACATTGTGTTGATGACGGTGTGTACTGTTTTTGTATTTTAAGCTCTCGGTTATGCATCTTTCCAGGTTATTGTAATAAGTTTGAATATCAATGCAGACTGCATTGATATTCAAACTTATTACGGTTCTATATTTTCCGTGTGTTTCCGTAAATTGTCGATGTAGTTTTTGGTTTCTGTTTCTGTTCAGGAAATATTCGTAGGTGTTGCGTAAGTTTTTCTGCTCATAGCTGGACGACTCAAAAGTAGTGTTGCTCTCACTAGTCTGTGATCGGAAGAGAATTTGAATTTATTTAGTACTTCTATATTGGTTATAAGTTTATGGTTATTTATCATTATAAAATCTATTTCATTTTATGTATTATGGTCGGGTGATAACCAAGTCCACCTGCGGCTCTCTTTCTTGAAAAAGAAAGAGTTCATTATTGACAGCTTGTGTTGGTGAGCGTAACTTAAGAGACGTTCACCTCTTTCATTACGCACTGCGTAACCATGTTTCCCCATTACTGGATAGCAGTTTGTTTTTGGAGAGCCTATTTTTGCATTGAAATCTCCCATTACTATGACCTTTCCATCTGTTTTGGTGTGAGCATGTTCAATGTCTTTGTAAATTTTTTCTATTTCTTCTTCTGTTGATTTTTCCGTCGGTGAATATGCTTGAATTATTGATAAGGAGAGACATTCGAATTTTACTTGTAAAAGTGCTACTCTTTCCGAGATTCCTATAAAGTTGGTGATGTTGTTTTTATATTTTTTCTTGATTAGAAATCCCACTCCATATAGTCCTTTAGTTTCGCCGATGTAGCAAAAGATAAGGTTGCTGTACTCTTCGATTTTACACCCCATTTTTCGAATTTCTGCTAAACCTAGAATATCCCAATCGATATTTTTTAAAGCATTTGTTAGTTCAAGGAGTCGTTCTGGTGATGCGAGTGTTCTTGCATTATAAGTGCAAATTTTGAGGGTTTATTTTTTATCTCGATCTTTGTCTGTATTAGGTGGAGGGTTGCAGTCTAATTCCCCACGAGGACAAGTCGGGTTGGGGAATGTCTTGTTTCTGTTATCTATATGTTCTTGCTTATTTAAGGTTTTGTACCGGTGGCTGATGGCAATATCCTATGCATTCTGATCAGCTGGCAAGTTAGCAGAGGGCAGAGAATTACTTCTATTCCTCATTACGTCGAAGGCGTTTAGACGATATGTTTTTGCTGACAATTGCTGTTTGCGAGGATGCTCTTTAACATTAGGCGAGGTTGATGGTTTTCTTTTGCGTTTCTCATTTACTGGTTTCCCCTGTTTAATAATTAGCTTGTCGTAGTTTATGAATGCATAATTGCCTTTCTTCCTTTCTTCTTCTAGTTTTGGCTGCAGTTTCTTTCTCGTGTCTAGGATTTCTTTTGGGTAGTCCTCAGACACATACACATTTTTCAATCTCTTTTTATTTGCCACGATCTCATTTTTCTTCCAGAGATTAACGAATGTTAGGAGGATTGGTCTTTCTTTCCCATTTTCTGGGTTATTTTTGCCAATTCTGTAAATCGTGTTCACGATTTAAATCTTACTTTTGAAGAAAGCTTCAAAAGTAAGATTTAAATCATCTTTAAATTTCTTTTTATAATTTCGATGAGATTGACCGACTGTCAATCTTTTCGGTTTCTTTTACTCCATAAAGTATTAAGTTGTTGAGTCTTTTATGTTTTTCAAGGTTGTATATCTTTTCCTTTAATTTTTCATTTTCTGACCTTAATTCCTGCATTTCTAGTCTAAAAGGTACTAATTTTTCATCCATTCGTGTCATAATGTCTTCGGTTTGTTTTGACATTTCTATTTTCATTTGGTCAAAAAAGGATTGAAGTTTATCCATTTTTGCTGTTTTTGCTGTTTTCCCTTGCGTGTACTGAATGAGGGGTATTATTATGAAGGCTGCTTGAAGTCTATAAGTTCCTAGCTGGGACTAGGGGGAGTCAACTCTCTTAGCATCACATGCGAACACCTGGGCGAATTTTGCTAGATGAAAAAGCGCTATACGCCAGACAAAGACAACGTATATGTCTATAATCCTGTGATCGTCTTTCTGGAACGCAATTTAAATTTTAGGTTTGACATTGGTTTTTGACACAAAAGCCATTTGACATCCGCCATTTCACTTTCTTTTCTGTGAAGGAATATTGTGATAATTCTAATAATTGATACCGATTTCATAATTTGTGATAACTAAAGTGCTATTTTTTTCAGTATTGCATATTTCTTTATATGTAAAACCGTTATATTGCGATATTCCGAACCGCTTTATTACTTGCCTAACCTACATTTTCGTTACCTACCCATTTTCAATTTTGTGTTAATTATTTTTGAATTGTTTGTATAATGGCCAACACAGAATTACAAAGAAAATGTGCAAAATGTCATACTACTGCTGGCAATGACGAAACTGCGAACTTACGATTCCACAGATTTCCTCTACCTGGAAAAGATGTATCCGTGAGGTAAGTTTTTTACCGGTTTTCCACAGGAATACTTATTTATGTAGGTGTGTGTGTGTTTGTAAAACTAATATCATTACATTAATTAGGGTTATACAAGAAACATATAAAATTACTAGCTGTGCCCGCGACTTTGTCCGCGTGAAATTCTGTTATAATGACATAACTTTTTTATTTATGAACCGATTGACATAAAACAAACACTAAATGTTAAGTGAGGGAAACCGCAACGCAATAAAGAAAACCGCATTGCAATCGGTTGAGCAGTTGCTGAGATTAGCGTGCACAAACGTACAGACAAACAGACAGTTACGATTTTATTATATGTATTGATTGATGATTGATGATTGATGATTGATGATGTATTGATAGCTAGGTACTTAAAAATAAATAAAAACTAACTACCTACCTATCAATATAATAAACTTGGTGGCTTAACTTTAGATTATCCGCCATTGAGGTAATTATTGCAATACTAGCTGATGCCCGTTACTTTTATAATTAATTTCATCACAAAAAAAGACTTATAGTGACCTCGCGTAACTAAATTTCATAATCTATCATACGCATCTTTTAGTACAGCTTTAGCAACACATTGTAAATCATTTGACGAGTTTCTTATTGATATAAATCTAATTTATTATTTCAGAACACGTGTATGGGCCGAATACTGTTTTCCAGATGAAAACTGGTCTACTGAGGAATCACTTAGAAATTTAAGCAAACAGCATAAGGTGTTATGCAGTAAACACTTTGATGACAGTTCATATACCAGCAGTTCCAGGACACGATTGAACAAATTTGCTATCCCAGTTGGAACAGAAAATATAATGTGGCGGTTACGTCAGGAAGAATGTTCAACTTCAAGTGAAACTGTCATATCCAATGACTCAGAGGTGAAACTCCAAGTGGATTCATTTTTGCCAGGAAATGTACAGATTACTCAAAATGAACCGTGCGTTACACCTCTATCTGCTGAATCCAAGGTATGTTTAATAAAGTTTTAGGCATAGAAGTTTTAGATAGAGAATAGAACTCTATCTATAATTCATACTCCAAGTGGGTTATGGAGCGAGCTTTGTTTGGATTTTCTTAGAAGATTGAAATTTGAAATGAAGTCATATGACAAAGATCTAAGGTTACCGACATAGCCTGCAGAATAACCACTTTTCATTTCCCCTTTATAAGTTTTTACCTGCACACATTTTTATTGGAAACCTATATTTTTACTCATAAAAGACCTAAACGAACAAATCTAAATAAGTGTCAACATGTTACAAGGGTTGTGAAACATCTTGGATTGCTCAATGAATTTCCCAAATCAAAGAGCATGCTAGGCCATCGGTCCAGTTATAGAAATGTCTATGGCAGTCGTTGAATGGGAATTTGGTGAAATGGCCCCATACAGGACTGATCACCAGTTTGGTTAAACGGCGTCATTGCTAGAATTAGTAGTATTAGTGATGTTATTAAAACAGGGATATTGTTTCAGAATCTAATTTCGGGGATTCAAACCATACTCAAATTCCTGCAGATTTTAATAAATGAATTTCATCATTTCCAGGTACCACAGGCTGGCAGAGGAATTTTAAGGGAACTGGATTTAAAGAGATTGCAGAATTAACCCCAAGAAAACGGAAACTATATTTAAGGTGTAGAAAAATTTGAGAGAGATTATGAGATTAAGGAAAAGAAGTAAGAATCATCAAATTTTACCTAAATTACTAGCAAATGAAAATCTTCCAAATTTAATGAACAAGAACATATCTGGATCATTTGCCTTACTATTACAAAGTCAACTAAAGAATACCTCAAGAAAACTAACTGGCTGAACATTATAATGATAATAAAATTTTCATAATTATGTCCACCATAAGTATATGCTTAAAAAGGTATTGTGTTTTGCAGAATAGGCAGTACACGAAGAAGCATCAAAAAAGGCGCTGAAGCGGAAAATAAATATACTGCAAAATGTTTAATTTCATCAAAATCCGTTCAGTTGTTTAGGCTGTAAAGCGTAACAGACAGAGTTACTTTCGCATTAAGTATTCATTAAACTTTACTGATATTGAAATATATGTTTTTATTGACCTTGAAATATGTATTTTCTTTTATAAACATACTAGCTGATGCCCGCAGCTTCGCCCGCGTAAAATGTGTTCTTCCCGTGGGAACTTATTCCCGGGATAAAAAGTAGCCTATGTATTATTCCAGACTGATGTACCTATGTACCAAATTTCAGCCAGATCCGTTCAGTCATTTGAGCGTGAAAGAGTAAAAAACAACTACACTCACAAACTTTCGCATTTATAATATTAGTAAGAAGTAAGACCTTTGACAAATGATCAGAAGAATGGTCTTACTCAAAATCATAAAAATGGACTATTTTTATGATTTTGAGTAAGATAATTCTTCTGATCATTTGAAAGCTTCAAAAGGATCCCACCAAAAACATTCTGTAAAAAACTAGCCAAGTCTCGTTGGAGCTACTTGTTTATCTCTTAAAAGTAATGAGATCTAGACAAAGTCGTGCCAAGTCTAAGGTTCCTTACTGCGATTACTTTATTATTATAGATAATGTTGTGTGACTTGGCCGTTGAAAATTCTTTATACGTGAGTGTGTACAAGTCAATTATGTTTACACGTAATGTTATATCTGTTGTAACTACCTATGTTTGTTAAGCGAGATAATAGCCCATACTGGTATTGGTAATTGGACGCTAGTGTCTCATTTTAGGCTGTTATTGATTGGGCAACACATGCATTCAGCATTGACAATGCTGACTTCTGCTCTCTTCTTTTTGAAGCGGCAAATCGACCACCGATCTAACATAAAATAGACGTACAGAAGAACTTCTATCAATGATTATAATAATAATAATTGACTAGTTATTGAATTAACGTTCTCCAAGTGGCAATTTTCGATCGTCAATGGGTAGCGGTTTTGGCGACAGATTGGTGCAATGGTGTCATGAAGCATCTTGTTTTGTACCCTTGTGTACCCTTCAACGGCCAAGTCACACAACATTATCTATAATAATAAAGTAATCGCAGTAAGGAACCTTAGACTTGGCACGACTTTGTCTAGATCTCATTACTTTTAAGAGATAAACAAGTAGCTCCAACGAGACTTGGCTAGTTTTTTACAGAATGTTTTTGGTGGGATTTCACTTCTTTTTGTAGAAACGTGGGCATATTGATTTATTTTATTAGATTTTCTTATTAGACGCAGTTTTTTTTTTTTAGGAGTACCTAGTTTTTTTATTATTACCGATCTTTCTTTTCTTTTTTTCTGGTTCTGATTCTTGTACAACAGTTTTTTGTATTGCCAATTCGCGTTCATGCCGTTATATTTTGACCAAATTTTGAGCGAAATTTGTTTATTTAATTTGTGTAATTTTCGAGTAGAATAAAGATAATCATTCGACTATTTCTTCTTGTAAACTTGTAAGTATAAGTATAAAAGCCAGTCTAGTCTTATCCAGAGTTTTCCTTTAATTTTATTTATATTTGTACTAGCTGACCCGCGCAACTTCGTTTGCGTCTTATAAGAGAGAAAGAGCGCGGTGTGCTATTGATATTTTGATATCATGTTTTACGTCATTTGTTCCCGTCGCGTTTACTTCTGTCGCGTCGCTACTATTCATTATTTTAGAAATAATTAACGTTACTGTGATCGAAAACCTCCCAAAGACGCGGGATAGCTCCCGCATCCCCATAGGTGAGGCCGCAGTGGTAGCCGTAGCTCCGCTTACCCGGGGCTCCCAAAGGTAGGTTGTTAAGGTAGGTTGTTTTCAGTCGGTATGAGTCCGGCATAGCATACATGTAGGATTTTCCTCATGTTAATAAAAAGGTAACTGTGATCGAACGAAATGAATAGATCGAAAATAGGTTTTTTGTTTAAGAACTTTTTAACTTTTCAATTTTGTAATACATTATTTTTATGTAACTTTAACCATTTACGCAGAGGCGCAACGGATACTCTTATATCGATTAAATTTTCCCCGTTTTCAAAACATTTCACATTGCTGCTCCGCTCTTTCCTTAGTTTCAGTAAGGCTTGCCTTGGTATTTGATCATGGTCCCTTTGCAGCGTGTGTCTAATCCAGCTAAACTTCCGACGTTTGATCTGTTAGTGGATAGGGGTCTCACTGCAGCGTTCCAATAGGCTTACGTTCGTGATTTTAACGGGCCCGTCTAATACCGAAGATCCGTTAGAGGTCAACTTGGAACTTGTAGCTGGTGCGAAATGTCTTTATTGACCTTCCATGTCTTGCATCCGTATAGTAGTACAGTTTTAACGTTGACTTTGTTTTGGGTTTCACTTTTCGAGTCAATTTTCGCAACTGCTATACGGGCGCAGCTGTGTGAAGTTTGCTCTTGTGCTCTTGCCTTGGCGAGCCTCGAAATGATGTACTCTTCTAACCCATCAGTTTCCGACACGACACTCCCGAGTTACGTGAATTAGTGAACGCGCTCGACATCTGTGCCAATGCGCAGCGAAACAGACTCTTCTCCCCACACCTCATCTCCTGCGTCTGTCGATTTTATTTTCAGTCCTTCCATTCGCTGTCTCATTTTGCACGTTGTCCTGTAGACATGCATGACAGCGTGTGTCCAAATTGGAGATAGTACAGATGGAAAACTCATGTATGTACTTTTTTGTCACACCTACCCTCTGCTACACACACTCGCGCACAAATCAGTACCTATCGAAAATTCGGTTGAGACCACCTGACCTCGTGTCTGTGAATGAGTTGTCTATGTGTGCGTAGCCTCAGCGAATTTAGTATGTAGGTTTCCATCTGTACTATCTCTAATTTGTGGCGTGTGAGTGCCTCAGCAAGCACAGGTCATCGGCGTCATCTAAATCCTTCAGGATATCAGGATAGTCCCCATTCTATGCCACGCCGCTTGTTCTTTGCGGTATTCAGCATTATGCCATCTATTTTCTATGGATGCCCCGAACAAAGGTACCTCTTATAGTGGTTATCACACAGAAACACAGCTACACGCTGGAGAAGCGTATTGCTTAGTGGTGGTTGTTTACTATCATGTTATTTTCATAACGATCCTCTAAGGTAGGTACAGTATGTATTTTCAAAAGAGTTTGTGAACTCTATGTTTAATTTCTTTTTCAGAATATTGATGACATTTGATTGATGTCATTTTATACACGTTACGTCTACTACATTGATACATGTAATAAAATTGTAACACGCCGATGTTTGTATGTAAATGGCTAATACTGAAGAAAATTCTAAAATAAAGGCTACTTTACTATTTTCTATAAAATTGCTTATTTTGAAATATTACACCTACCTAAAGTAATCTGCTGTAAGCGTTATTCACTTTTAACGAAAAAATATTTGCGATAAAAGTAGAAGAATAAGTTAGTATGTGACCCGTATAATGTATGACCCAGTTCAATCATGGCGACACAAAATTAATTTCGTTGCGCATTATTTTGATTTGCCATATCTCCTAAGGTATTCATTTAATTTGCATGGTGTAAAGGGAACAAATAATTTTCATTATATTTTCATGCCCACTAATGTATTTAAATTGAGATGGGTTAACACTTTCTTGGTGTAAATAGCATTCCAAATACCACTTTATAATTGCTAAATTTTTAAAGAATGAACATGGTTATTGTATGTTATCCTTAAGAGATAAACATATGCTGCCGCGGACTTTTCTGTAGGCCTATATAAGATACACAATTCCATGGTACATTATTTTGTAATACTTCGAAGGGTTTAGGCAGCGTTTTCGTTAAAAGCTCCCAGACGCCTTATTTTTTTCTGACCTCTCCAAATAATGTCGTAATATTTTAGTCAATGTCAACAAAAACACAACAAATTATATACGAAAACCTTCCTCGAGAACCACTCTCTCGATTGGTGATCTCAGCCTGAAACTCTATGCTGTGGTTTTTAAGTTTATCGTTAACAAACAGATAGACCGACGGACAGACGCGGCTGGGGACTTTGTTTTATAATATGTAGTGATTAAAAGCAGAAGGGGAGGCATTCGCCCAGCAGTGGGATGCTATAGGCTAGATTAAATTAAAAGATGTGTCAGATGTCGATTTTTTATGTCCCAATAGTAGAAGGGGGCATTACCATATCTCTAATACACCTGAGACCAGCTGAAGGTTCTTCATCAGATACTTCAGACCTTCGATTTTTGACTTCAAATAAAGCGACCCACCAAGTTGTATATTACTTGTAAAGGCGGTATGTCGATCTCTAATAATTTGGTTGGGCTCTTGTGTTTTCTAATCAGGGTCACCAGGTATCTTCGATTATCCTAGTTTTTATAGTTTTCCCTTTATGTGGTGATTAAACCCTAACTCTGTACCAAATTTCAGCTCTCTGAGTTTATGGGAAGTACTAGTTGTATTTTGATGATCATGAGTGAATGAGTGTCATAAATGCGAAACTTTGCTTTCGCTTAACTCCGGAAGTAAATGACCTACAGACTTGAAATTTTGGATTTTAAGTATGTAATTATAGCTTACTAGATGACGAAAATTTCTGCGTTCTTGTCTTTTCCAGAGGTTCTCTACTAGGGGCCTGAAAATGCGGCGAAATGGTTCCTGTAAAGGATGGTACGGCAGTGTTTGCTTCGCGCTCGACTTGGCTTGGGGGCACTGCCGTGCCCCCAAATTCTGTAATAGCACGTTTAAAACTCGCGCCAAATGTATTAGTTCCTGGGCATAAAATGGAGGCGCTAGCGTGCTCCGTGTTGGCATTTTTTTTGTATGGAGTTGTACTTCTTTCCGTAGGATAAAAGTGTTCTGTGTTCCGCGCCAAAGAGAATACACTATTACG
Source organism: Miltochrista miniata (assembly GCA_933228765.1). Taxonomy (NCBI): domain Eukaryota; kingdom Metazoa; phylum Arthropoda; class Insecta; order Lepidoptera; family Erebidae; genus Miltochrista; species Miltochrista miniata. Next base: position 12,261,870 of record OW121765.1, read on the forward strand.
TAAGATTCCGCGCGACGAAGTGACTCCAACCGATTAATTTGTGTTTGGTGTGAGTTTCATTGTAAAACGTTTAAAAATCATGCCTGGGTAAGTGTTTGAACGGTTTTTATTCCTAGATTGTGTATAGCATAAAGATTTTGTACTTAAAATAGTTATTTTCAACGAACGTTCATTGAAATTTTTACGCGTCCTCGGCGTGATGGCGGTGCCAAGCCCATACATTTGGGCTCAACTTTAGATTGTCTGACGTGGAGTTTGGGGTTCATATTTTTTTTACACAAAGCTAATTTTATTAGAAGCCTCCACACGAAGTTTTAACTTGCGGAAATTAATGGTTAACGAGAAAAAAAATAATGAAAATCATTAAAATTCACCAATAATTTGTCACTTTTCACCACAGAATACATAATGTAATGCTTTTGACATTCAGCTCGTCACTATACGTTTCGTTTTCCGTAAGGTTAAAGCACAACAATGTTTTACTTCATTTAATAATTAAATAAATAATTATATCTAGTAACAAAGTAAAATTTTATGCATATTTTATAATATTACGTATATTTTGCTGATATAAATGAATGCTATTACTTAAATGTATTCTGACAATAATTTACCGACTATTGCCGCTATGTAAAACTAAACGTAAAACGTCGTCGACGCGCTGTCACTGTTACTTTCTGATAATTATAATATTTTTTTGTAATATATATATTTTACGGCCTTTGGCTTCAGCCTTTTAGCCAAACTATTGTTGATTATCTCTATGCACATATTATGGTTAGGTTAGGTTGGAACTGTGACCATTGACGCGCGAAGGCGAGCGAGTGAAGCAAGCGTGCCGCGGCAGCGGCCGCCGAGCGCTTTATAATATTTTATTTATTTATTTATTTATTACATGCTCATGCTTTTCACTACCCTCACAGGAAACCCCAATACAATAGTGAAATTACAGATCAAAACATAACATTGCATAGTAAATCACATTAAATTGAATAAATATATTACATTGAATAGGTAAATTACAACATAGAATTTTCAGTTGGATAAAATGATTTCACACATACCTATTTATAACATAAATTAGCATTATAATTTTTGTCATCGCTATGGAATAATGAGAATTATCGATAGTCAGATTCAAATATGAAACACAATTATAGATATAAATGTCAAAATAAAGGTCCATGTCAATATTAAAATGTCAAGTACAGGTACATCCTGTTTATAACATAAATTCGCATTATAATTTTATTATTGCTATGAAATAATCAGCCTAATCGATAGTCAGATTTAAATATCACACAACATTATAAATATAAAATGTCATAATATAGGTTCATGTCAATATTAAAATGTCATATATAAAGGTACATACATATCATTATTCATCATTATTGATATTATCAATAATAAAATGTCAAATCATAGGCACATGTCACAGGTCAATAAAAAATGTCAAACATATAAAAAAAAATATCATTAGTGAATTGTTTCATGTCTATAAATTTTAAACTTTCATTAATAAGCAATCCTAGTTCCACAAAAACCTTCTTAATTACATTATATTATTATTAGATATAACATAGTTTGCGGCCTGCGCGAAGTCACTCAGTGTACAAGAGAAAATATCTAAATGTGTTGCCACCGCATTGAGCGCACGCAGCGCACGCGTGATACACGTTAGTGCGCGCCACCGGCACCTCCAGCAGGGGCGGGCGCCTCCGCCGCCCCACGTACCCGCTCGGCACGCACAGTCTCACCTCCGCCAATATGGCTGGGTTGTGTACCTTACCGCGAATCAGTTTGAACACATAGGTAGCCAGTGCTACTTCTCGCCTAACCTCTAGCTTGTAGTACCCTACCATACCTAAGATAAAGAGAGTAGGGTACAATAAGGGATATCCAGGGTATACACCATACAGTCTCAGAAATAGAAATCTGACAAATTTGTTCTGTATACGCTCCAGCATCAACTTATATTTCTCTTCGTGTGGGGACCAGATAGCAGCATTGCATTCGAGGTGACTCTTAACCAGGGCTTCATACAACGCTCTCAGGGCTGCGATATTCGTGAATTGGTTCGCCTGACGCAAAACAAAGCCAAGATTACGATAAGCTTTCTTGCAAACCTCGGCGATGTGTTTCCTAAACGTCAAATCGGCGCTGAAGCGAACACCCAAGTCCTTGACCTCCGTTATGCGCTGCAATGGCTCTCCATTCATTAGGTAAAGATGATGACTAGGGTGACGCGCCCGACTATATGACATCACCGAACACTTATCAATATTGAAATTTAGTTTGTTTACTATGCCCCAACTGACGATTCTATCTATGTCCCGTTGCAGCAAGTCATGATCAGTGATTTGTGTAATTTCTCGCACCAACTTAAGGTCGTCATAGTTCAAATTACTTAAATATCGGGATAATTCTCACATAACTCCACTTTCTGGACACACATTAACACCAAAGGTCCAGTTTAGTAACATTTTCACAACTGTACAGTCCAGAATTCAAGATTTACAAATTAAATCACCGAGAGCTTATTGTCTCGTGCCGAACCGAACGAACGAACTATACTATATTATCTTAACAATTTCGACCTTTATATTATATCGATGTCAACTCAAGACAATGCGAAAGTTAGGTTAGGATATTAAAAAAATCATAACTCAAAAAGGGGGGGGCTTCCGCAACTTTTCCTTCAGGGGGGGGTTCTACAAACCCCCCTCCCCCCTTTCCCCCCCCCCCCTCCCGCCCCTTAAATCGTGGGACGACAATCCGAAGTCCTACCTATTCTTTTATTGTTTTCAAGCATTGAATGTAAAATCTATTTCAATAATTTTGTGTAAAATTCCAAGGAAGTCAATGCAGACATAATCAGCCATAGTCGATGACAGTAAACCACCATTTTGTTCCGAGTTTACTGCAGTTTTTGATTAGCTATGGACATACTTTTCTGAACTTGAATTTCTGATTTTTAGTGACGGATTTTTAATTTTTTTTTGCAATTTACCACTAGTTGTGACATACATTCTCTGCTAAATTGCAACTTTTGATTTTTGGTAACGAATTATTTTTAGGATCATATATACAATTTTTTTTTCAATTTACCACTAGCTGTGACTCCCGGGTTCTCCCGTGACATACATTCTCTGTTAAATTGCAACTTTTGATTTTTGGTAACGAATTATTTTTAGGATTGTATACAATTCTTTTTTTCAATTTACCACTAGCTGTGACTCCCGGCTTCTCCCGTGTCATACATTCTCCGTTAAATTACCACTTTTGATTTTTGAATTATTTTAGGATCTTATATAAATGTTTTTTTTTTCATTTACCACTAGCTGTGACTTCCGGCTTCTCCCGTGACATACATTCTCCGTTAAATTGCAACTTTTGATTTTTGAATTATTTTAGGATCTTATATAAATGATTTTTTTTTCATTTACCACTAGCTGTGACTCCCGGCTTCTCCCGTGACATACATTCTCCGTTAAATTGCAACTTTTGATTTTTGAATTCTTTTTAGGATCGTATATAAATGTTTTTTTTTTTCAATTTACCACTAGCTGTGACTCCCGGCTTCTCCCGTGACATACATTCTCCGTTAAATTGCAACTTTTGATTTTTGAATTATTTTAGGATCTTATATAAATGGTTTTTTTTCATTTACCACTAGCTGTGACTCCCGGCTTCTCCCGTGACATACATTCTCCGTTAAATTGCAACTTTTGATTTTTAAATTATTTTAGGATCTTATATAAATGATTTTTTTTTTCATTTACCACTAGCTGTGACTCCCGGCTTCTCCCGTGACATACATTCTCCGTTAAATTGCAACTTTTGATTTTTGAATTCTTTTTAGGATCGTATATAAATGTTTTTTTTTTTTTCAATTTACCACTAGCTGTGACTCCCGGCTTCTCCCGTGACATACATTCTCTGTTATATTGCAAATTCTGATTTTCAGCGACGAATTTGTTAAACATTTAGTTATTTTTAAATTCAGAACAAGCCGTGGCCTCTGATTTCACCTGTGACACACTTCAAAAATGTCAATTTAAATATTTTTTTTCAGTTCCTTCACGTTTTTCTCTGTATTTATCTAAGAAGACGCCCTTATGCACGCCGCCCGGGTCGCGGCAGGGGAGCCCGCATGCGAGGTGGCCGAGGCGGTGCCGCCGCATTGCAACCGTTGCCGGTGGTGGAGAAAGAAGTGGTGGAGGAAGAGGTGGTGGAGTCTGTGAGAGGTCACGGGGGCCGCGGCAGAGCAAAGCCGTCTGATGCTGACCGGTAATGACTGACATTCACCACCTTCCACCGGACCAGGGGCTGGAGGTCCCTCTACACCCAAAAAGGAGGCGCGTCTGTGAACCGTTAGTATCTCTGCTGGAGCATGTTCTTTGTTTACACTCTGGTAATAATATTTGCTAGGATGTTGTGACTGATGTTTTTAAAATGTCTATCTAGATCGGATTCCGCAGTGGCGGGACCGTCGCAGCCTCCTCCTTCCCGGACGCTACCGTACGCCCCAGCGCCACAACAAACGTTAGTAGCTCTGCTGGAGCGTCTTCTTTGTTTATACTATGGTAATAATATTTGCTAGGATGTTGTGACTTATGTTTTCGAAATGTCTATCTAGATCGAATTCCGCAGTGGCGGGACCGTCGCAGCCTCCTCCTTCCCGGACGCCACCGTACGCCCCAGCGCCACAACAAACGTTAGTAGCTCTGCTGGTAATAATATTTGCTAGGATGTTGTGACTTATGTTTTTGAAATTTCTATCTAGATCGGATTCTGCAGTGGCGGGACCCTCTGGGGCCTCACTGCCTCCTGCAAGGTCTCCGTCGCCTCCTACGCTACGACCAACGTCGCCGGGGTCGTCATATTCTGTGCCTTCGCCGGCAGTGTAAGCATTTTACGTAGCTATCTTTAACTGTAAAGATTGCGAAATTTAGTTTTCTTTCCCGTATCGTATTAGAAAATATTCCAGGGATAAAAAACCTACCTTGATATCTATGATGATAGATGGATATAAGTAAACACTGCTTTTATTTCAGGTACGTGGATGTAGCAACGGCTAGTCCACAACAGCAGCACCGACCTCCTCGTCATCGCGGTCGCAACCTCACGGACTTCGACATAGACTTCCTGGTCAATTATGGTACGTATCTTTTGATTTTATGTGTCGCCTAGGGCATTGGTAAACTGACTGGTTCCATCAGATTTAAAAGCAATCTATCATTTATTTAGATCCTGTTGCACAACTTTTGTTTAGCCTCATTTGGGCTAGATAGCGTTGCGTGAGAATGTACCACTATATTTGTTACAGGAAGCGAGCCTGAGAGTGAGGCTAGATAGCGTTGCGTGAGAATGTACCAGAATATTTGTTACAGGACGCTTCCACAAATTCAGAAAACGCTAGCCTGAGTCTTGCGACAGCGACGACAAGGAAGACGAGGGCATCGCGTTACTGAGGACGTCGCGCCATGTGCAGTGTTTTGCAGAAACGCCACTGGACAGCGACGATCCGGTAACTGCCGAACCCTCCGTTGAGGTTGGTGCTGCTTCTGCCGGCGAAGGACCTGACGCTAACGTCCCCGAGGTCCCCGAGGAGGAGTCGGAGAAGCCCTGGGGGCTTTTTGATTTTGACTGGAGAAAATTTCCAGAAACCCCAATTCTACCATCATTAAAGCGGGAAATTTTCTCCGAAATTAAAGTCGGACCGACAACTCCTTCTTCCAACCATTAGGAAAAGTCATGTAGATGTAGATTGTAAATTTCTATGTAAAAAAATACATCAGAACTTACGCTGTGATTCAAAGTTTATGAGTACCTTTTTTGGACCTTTTTTTAAGTGCTTGGTTCATTGTTCAATTTCTAATCTATATTTATATCTTCTTCTATATATATAAAAATCAATGCCACTTTTCGTTGTAATTTTATAACTCAAGAACGGGCTCACCTATCCAAACCAAATTTTTAGGCTTCGTTCGGACTATTTAGTAGATGGTTTATGTGAAGTTTGCACAAAATCGGTCGAGCGGTTCTTCATTTATCACGCAAACGACGTTGCGCGGGTCAGCTAATAAACTATAAAAAAAAAACTATAATTTTTTTTTTATAAACTCTTTTGTCTACCAAAACTCTGTGTAAAAAAAGTTTAAGAACCATACTTACGAATGAAATAACAATCCAAGCCACTTGAAGCACAGTTTTCTCAGAATCATGGCATAACTTAACCTTTTTGTGGCGCTCTGCGGTCGGGTCGCCGAAATGAGTTGTATTTTGAAAAGCTTGTAAATTGAAAAAAATGTATGACGAGTTGTATTTTCTCTGTTGAATATTGTGTAATAGAATGTATTCAATGAAATGAAATAAAAACATTTTGAAATTTTACAATTTTTTTTTATTTTAACGACTTTTGTAGAGAAAATTGGTGAACAATTACAAATCCTTATTTCTAATAGAAATTAGTAATACATTACAAGGCGAAACTGGTCTTATCTATAATTTTATCATTAGCTTGTTTCATAACGATTCCAGTGAGGTAAGTATTTTATATGGCTACCATAGAAAAGTTATGAGAAATCGCCATTTTAAGAACATCAGCCGACACCGCGCGCGCCGCTCGAAATAGGCCCCACAGTCGGCATGTTCGCGCGCTGACGCCGTCACAGACGAAGGGGGGTGGAGGAGAGAGTGACGAAACGCATCTTCTATTCTGAACTATATGAGAAGATACAACATTGAGCCGCCTCGCCGGGAAGGTTTGGCAGCACAACGTCCAGAATGGCGCAGGGTGGTGCAAAGACGAGTAAACGATTTCGTATTTTTTCAGCTATATGCGAATTGGTAGACTTTCACCTATTTTTAACCCCCGACGGAAACCCGGACGGGGTGTTATATGTTTGACGTGTGTGCGTGTGTGTGTGTGTGTGTGTGTGTGTGTGTGTGTGTGTGTGTGTGTGTGTGTGTGTGTGTGCGTGCGTGCGTGCGTGCGTGCGTGCGTGCGTGCGTGCGTGCGCGTGCGCGTGCGTGTGCGTGTGTGTGTGTGTGTGTGAATTCTTAATTTGTACATAGATGAAATCGTTGTCATGCAGCTGTAAGGATATTTTGACGTTTTAATGAATAATATCAGTTTCATGTTATCTATAGGTACTTTTTTTAACGTGATGGAAAATCCATCATGAATGCTATGCTGTACTCCTACCGACTAAAAACCCTCACGTAACGCCCAACAGCCTATGGTTGTGAACCCTGGGTAAGCCCTCGGAAGGAGGGGTGCTGGGAAGGACAACCTCCACGTGGTGCATCCTGGTAACGTGGACGACGACGTGGGCTTCTCGCGAGGCGCACGTCGTCGCCCATGGCCAGTAGTCCACCAAGGAGGGGGGGCCTTTATGGCCGGTTTGTAGTTCTCCGCATGCGCTCTGTTATGCAGAGCGTACCTACTTAGCGGAGAACTCTCAGGCCGACGAGTACTTCGCCACTGAGCGATCAGTGGCAATAGTACTTACACGGTCCCATGAGGACCATCGTTCGGCCGAGCCGTAATCCCGTCTGGCAACAGACGGGCACGGTGGCTCTTTGGAGTTGCGAGGAAGAAAACCTCAAACCTCTATAAAAATTACCCCGAATCCTACGCTCTGACGCCCGGCAATGGGATGCATCGCTGGGGGGAACTCGGTGCCTAGGGCGTCACTCCCACCCTTCCCATCCTTACATCCCCACTCCCACCACTACGTCGGCGGACTTTAAGCGTAAAAAATCACCTCACTCTGACTTTGCAAATGTCCCTAGAATACGGTGACCGCCTTCCATCAGGTGGGCTGACCCCTTTGCCACATGTAAATATTTAGCCCAACTTAACAGGCTTAAGACTAAATCTCAGTAGGTCTAGTTATTATTTGACCTATTTAGCTGTTGATCTACATCGCAGTAGGTCTAATTCGCGTTATGCCTACTTCTCCCTTTGACTAGTCATAACGCGAGTTAGGCGTACTGCGAATTAGTCTTACCGAGCGCGAGTGTGGCGCCTTTGGTGTTGCAAACGTTCATAGGCTGCGGTGACCACCGGTCCTTCTGGTGGGCCGTATGCTTGTCTGCCACCTTAGTGGTATAAAAAAAAACCCCTCATGTATCTACTTTCAAGGTCCGCCAGAGGGCGTTGCTAAGTAAACACAGAATTCCGTCGCGGTCCGTTTAAAAATTCCGTAAAGAATATAAAATCGAAGTTTTAATATCCTGTTATGTCAAAAAAGTGATTAAAGTAAAGGGAAGTTGGTGCTCAAACGTTATCTTTTTTTCAATTACACCGTGAATCAAGATAAATACATAGACGATTATACATCTACAAGAGTAAGAATTGACCCTTTGTTTAACTAGTGTTTGTGAAACAGTACTCTTTATTGCCCGTCAAACTCATATTGTCTTTCCATGAATTTACCTCATAATCAAATTACAAGTGAAAACATAATAAAATACTGAAGAAGAACTACAGAAAAAATAGCGCCTCAAGTGCCGAATAGATGAGGGTATTTTCTTGATCAAGTCTTGAAACTAATGTTTATATTAATACAACAAGTGACATCTATCTGCGGTTAGTGACACTTAAAATTGTGTAGGCTACAAAAGCGCCATCTTTTGACTGGTAGCTGGGCTAGTTCACCAGAGACTTGCGCAAGCGCTTGAAGTATCGTAGTAGTACTAGCACAAATACATAGAGGGCGTTAATCTCAATATTGTATTAAACAGTAAATAGAAATGGAAGACTGTAATAACGTTACTATTCGCAAGCGAAATATCAAATCTACGTCACTAGAAGATATAAATACGAGTATGTCACTGCATCCATCGTGCTCTGATGAACTACTTGGAAGGAGTCTAGACCTTTCATCCCATGGTTTCTCTCTGTATCAGGATGAAATTAAAACGGAATTAAAAAACATGAAATGCACCTTGCAAAGTACACAGAATGAGTTAGAAAATGTCATCTTGGAAAATATAGAACTAAAAAAACATATATCACAATTATCACAAGAAATTGATGTTCTCAAGCAGATATGTAACAGTCCATTTTCTTCATTTCGTAAAAATCTGTCATCAGCGAGAAAATTAAGTGCAAAGCGTCGACTTACGGATACTTTTACGGAATATCCTCTAACGCTGGTAAATATAGGCCAAACAAAAAATACAGGGGAACAGCCCATGATAGGCAACAATTCAATATTACCACAACCAAATATAAGCCCTAAATCTGTTGGTAAATTGGACACAGACAATACCAACATCAATTCGCTGGTCTCACAGAGCTCTACAACAAATGGCCGTTACATAAAAAAGAGAAGGGTTTTAGTGATTGCTGATCAGCAAGGTCGAGGAATTCGGGCGAAGCTACAAAATCTCTTAGGCTCAGATTATGAAGTGTTTTCCTTTTGGAAGCCCGGAGCGACCACAAGGGAATTACTGGCTGGCAACAGGGGGGATATATCTAGTCTAACCAAGACTGACTACTTGTTGTTGCTAACAGGTATGAATGACCAAAATCCTCGAGAACTGCAATGCTCATTACATTTCTGGCTGACATCTGTGACCAACACTAACATAATTATGTGTGAAGTTCCTTTTAATAAACATCTCAATGAAAATAAACTAAACTACGAGTTGAAGTACATTTGTAACAACTATGCACATGTGACATTTGTTAATTTAAATTTAGTGCCATATTATTATCAACTTAGTGATTATTTAAGCAGAATTCTACTTAAAGAAATTCTGCACATATATTATAAAAATAACTACATTTCATATAACAGGAATGAAATTACTCATGTTAGCGTTGGTACACAAACTGATGACATTTCATGTCCCCCTTGCATGGACGACTTAAAGTCGTCTATGCCCCCTTGTAGCTTTCAGGATAAAGGTAACGAAAATAATTCCACTACAGATAATAATTCTGTTAATTTTTTTCTTGGATAGTGTATCGGTTGACCAATCTACATGTAATAGTTTTAGGGAACCTTTAAATATCTTTCATCAAAACTTGTGTGGCATTAACACTAAAATAAATGAATTGGAACTATATATTGAAAGCCTCCAGAATAAAATTCATTACTTGTGTGTGAGTGAGCACTTTCTAAATTCCGAACAGGCTTCTTTACTGAGTCTAACTCACTATAAAGTGGTATCTAGTAGTGCAAGGGTAAACAAGACGAGAGGGGGCACAATTATCTTGGCCCACAATGATGTAGAATGTGTAGAATTACCTATTGTAAAAAAGTTGTATAGTATGGACAGTTTTGAGATATGTGGTGTCAGAGATACTTCAACTGGACTAATGGTATGCTGCTGCTATCGCACTCCATATGATTCCAACTTAAATGTATTTATGAACAAACTTGAGAGACTGTTGGAGCACCTTTTCAATGGAAAATGCTGTATTGTGGGCGATTTCAACCTGAATCCTTATTCTGATGATCAGAAATGTATTAATTTTATGAATTTAATGACTTGTTACAATTTTAGACCACTAATTAACTCAATAACTTTTATTCGGGATGATATTCAATCATGTATTGACAACATACTCACTAATGTTCATGAGGATTGCATTCATGACTTTGATGTTGATCACAACGGACTAGGCGATGGCCATGCAGGATTAATATGCTGTATGACATTATGCAGTATTACATCAAACAAATATAATAATTCTGTGACATTTATTAATAAAAGAATTTTTAATTTTAAGCACAGAAGTAATTTTAGACAGCAGTTGGTAAATCAAAACTGGAATAGCATGGGCATCAATACGTTCATAAAACGCTTTGATTTTACTTTTAAACAGGCCTTTAAAACACATAAAACTCAAGTTCGTCATTATCCTTCGTCTAGTCTCCGCTGGGTCTCAAAGGGTATTAAAGTTTCCAGTATGATGAAACGGTTTTTAGTGGTAGGTAAAAGTCATAAAAATGACTTGAGTGTAATCAACTATAGACAGAGCTATATTCGAATATATAATAGAGTCATAAAAAGTGCTAAAAGGCTATCAATCCAGAGTCAAATTGCTAGATCTAAAAATGTCTCAAAACATATTTGGAGAATAGTAAATCGGTACAGAAACAAGGGACATATGAAAGAAAAATTAGCTTTAAAGGTACATAATAGGATGTTAACAAATCCACCTGAGGTAGTAAATATTTTTGCTAGTGAATTTGGTCAAAATTTCTGTCAGACTCATAGTTACTCGCAGCGGGCGATTAATATCTTAGAAAATTACGCAAATAAAATTGATAATGAAATTGAATGGGACCCCGTCACGCCAGGTGAAGTGCTTAGGATCATAAATACAATGAAGCAGAAATCATCGTGTGGTTATGATGATATACCTATTACAGTGATTAAAGAGAATATTGACATTTTAGCTGAACCACTAAGTATTTTTTATAATAAATGTTTTGACGAGGGTTCATTTCCCGAACAGTATAAAATCGCCAAGGTCATTCCTGTATATAAAAAAGGAGCCAAAACCGATCCCACCATGTATAGACCTATTTCACTTCTGCCGACACTATCTAAAGTTTTGGAGAGGCTTTTGAAAACAAGACTCGTTCGACATCTAAATTTAAGGAATGTATTGCACCGGAGGCAGTTTGGGTATCAGAAGAATGTTGGTACGCAGGATGCCATAGATACTCTGGTGAAAGACATAGTCTGTCGAATGAATGATAAGAAAAAAGTAGCAGGACTTTTTCTAGATCTGAGTGCCGCTTTTGATACCATAAATCACGAATTATTGTTAAAAAAATTGGACTATTATGGAATAAGAGGTAAGGCAAAAAAATTGTTTGCATCATATTTACAGAATCGAAAGATGTTTGTGGAAATAAAGGCTATGAATACTTACGAAGAAGGCTTTCAGGGTAAACACAAGTGGGAAAAGACATATAGGTCGAAAATGGTACAGATTAGAACAGGTGTCCCACAAGGCTCTATTTTAGGTCCTATACTATTCATAACTTTTGTGAACGATCTCATAAATTATGTAGCTCGGATGGCGTCCGGCGGAATACAATTAGTTATGTTCGCGGATGACACAAATGCTGTTATATCCGCGGATAATTTTGACGTTCTCAAGTTAACCGTAAATGAGGCCCTGTGTGTATTCTATGACTGGTTTTCGGCAAACAGCCTTAAGCTAAATCCAAAAAAGACTCAGGTTGTTCTATTTAAGTCAACTGCTCAAAACAAAAGTACTCTTGACTGCTTTTTGCATGGCGTAAAGGTGTCTTCAGTGACTGTTGTGAAATTCTTGGGTGTGTGTATAGATGAATTTCTAAATTGGAAAGCAGAGCTTGGCAATCTGGAAAAGGCTGTGAGTTCGGCTTGCTATGTCCTGCGAAGTCTGCGCAATGATGTAAGTTTGGACCATCTGAAAATAGTTTACCATGCATTGGTCGAGTCCAAACTCAGATATGGAATTCTTGTCTGGGGAGGAAGCTATGACTACAATATACAGCGAGCTTTCATCCTTCAGAAAAGAGCTATACGCACAATGGTCTGTATAAGGCAGGAGGAGTCTTGCAAAAGGCACTTTCAAGAGCTAGGCATATTAACGGTCCCTAGTTTGTATGTACTGGTACTAATGACCTTTTTTGCCAAGTACATTCATGAATATGAAACTGAAGATGAAAGGAGAATTAGAGAGAGCACGCGCAGAAAGGATTTCCGGAGCGTAGTTTTTCCTCATCTTAATATTGTCAAACATAGCACAATTTATAGTTCTACAAAATTGTTTAATAAGTTGCCCTTAGATTTAAAGGTTCTTCTTTATAAAAAAGAGTTCCAAACAGAATTGAAAGCGTATCTATTGAAGGGGTGCTACTACTCAGTTGACGATTTGTAGAAATAAATTTATATAATTGGTTACTTCTGATTATTATAATAATTTATTGAGATTTGGCATTGTATTTGTTTGTTTTAATGGATTTATATTTTTTTTTTTTTTTTTTTGAGATTTGACATGTATTTGTTTTTTTATGGGTTTTAATTTAATTAAGATTTGACAAGTATTTTTTTGTTTTTATGGGTCTATAATTTAATTGAGATTTGACATGGTATTTGTTGTTTTTATGGATTTATATTTTTTTTTTTTTTTTTTTTTTTTTTTTTTTTTTTTGAGTTTTGACATTACTGTTTGTTTTTATGGGTTTATATTTTATCGAGATTTGACATGTATTTGTTTGTTTTGGGTTTTTTGAATTTTATGTACCTGCCTATCACTTTATTTCCTGACATTGACATTTTTATTTTCTATTCATTTAAATTGATAGTAAGTATATATTTGGAAACAATGTGTATGCCTCATATTATGTTCAAACACAATGTAAATATTGTTAATGAATAAATATACTGAAAAATACTGAAATACTGAATACTTAATTACCTGAAAGAAGAGGCGTTCCCTTTGGCAGCATAAACGTTATGCCCTTGTGATGATTTTTATTATAAAAGTATTAGTATTAATAGGGATTTGTGTACCAAAAATTCTTTCTAGTTTTAGCGCCCCACGCTTTAACAATCAAATATTATAACTAAAAGCACATAGTTTACACTTCAGCCTAGAAATGCCTCTACTTCTAGGCTGAAGTAACTTGAACGATCCATAATTTTTTTTTTCGTGCATTATAAAAGCGTATTTTTCTAGGGTTTTTTAAACCATTTATTTATTTTATACTTTTTAGTCACAACATTTATACCTTTACTAGCTGTTCCCTGCGGCTTCATCCGCGTAGAAGTTGTTAACGCAGAAAATCATTAACCTCCTTTTGCGCAGTCAGTTAAAAAGTAGTCTATGTCCTTCCCTTAAACTTAAACTATCTTTATAACAAATTTCATCAAAATTGGTTCAGTGGTTTAGGCGTGAAAACGTAACAGACAGACAGACAGAGTTACTTTCGCATTTATAATATTAGTAGGGATTTCTGTATTACATGGTGATTTATCTGAGTTTGACTAATGTGAAAATATTTCATTATTTTTCTAATACATATACATTTTATGCAGGTATTATACCTATGTAAATATTTACACTCAATATTAACTTCAATATATAACAGGTTTGTTATATATAACCTTAAACCCTAATCGTGGTCAAAGTTCATTACAAGACTTTTCTAACAAATCCAAACACAGCTATGATACGATGTTCAATCATGAAGTTACAGTTCATGTCTTACGACTCCATCATCAGATCAGTTTGACAGCACCATATTATTGTATTGTTATCAGACATACAAACATCTGCCAATTTTCATGACGCTACGATCCTTGGAAGACGGTTAAATGACGGTTAAACCTGAGAATCCATTGCATAGTTTTAAAAGTCAATTAAAAAAAGGTTTGTTATAACCCTGAAACCTAAGCCTGGTCAAAGTTCATTACAAGACTATTCTGACGGATCCAAAAACAGATATAATACGATATTCCATCATGAAGTTCCAGTGCATATCTTCCGGCTCCATCATCAGATCAGTTCGACAGTACCATATTATTGTATTGTCATCAGAACTACATACAGCTACCAATTTTCATGACCCTACGATCCTTGGAAGCTGGTTAAATTAGCTACCTTAGATTCCACTTGTTTTCAGTACCTATCTTCCAGCTCCATCATCATATCAGTTCGACAGTACCATATCATTGTATTGTCATCAGAACTACATACAGCTCCCAATTTTTATAACCCTACGATCCTTGGAAGCTAGTTAAATTAGGTACCTTAGATTCCACTTGTTTTCAGTACCTATCTTCCGGCTCCATCATCATATCAGTTTGACAGTACTATATTATTGTATTGTCATCGGAACTACATACATCTGCAAAATTTCATGACGCTACGATCCTTGGAAGCTAGTTAAATTAGCTACCTTAGATTCCACTTTTTCCATCGAAGTTTCAGTGCCTATCTTCCGGCTCCATCATCATATCAGTTTGATAGTACCATATTATTGTATTGTCATCAGAACTACAAACAGCTGCCAATTTTCATAACCCTACGATCCTTGGAAGCTGGTTAAATTAGCTACCTTAGATTCCACTTGTTTTCAGTACCTATCTTCCTTCTCCATCATCATATCAGTTTGACATTACTATATTATTGTTTTGTCATCAGAACTACATACATCTGCCAATTTTCATAACGCTACGATCCTTGGAAGATGGTTAGATCCATTGTTAGTTACATACACGACGACCTAATAAAAGCGTATTAAAAATATGAATAGGTACGTAAATAATATAGCTACTTATAATAATAATAAAGGTTCAATACTTAGGGTAGATAGGTCATAATATATTAGTTATTTTTTTACTTTTTAGAGGTTTTTTTACTGTTGTTTTTTTGTGAGTCGGGGGTTTTTAATTCGAACTAAATTGACCGAACCATTACTTTTGGTTTATTATGTAGGGACATACAGATCAGTGATAGGGACATAAAATATAATATTTATAATTATTTACTTTATCTCGAATCATCGAAGTTTATGTCGAATCTGTACAGAGGAGATTCATCAAATATCTCTGCTACCACCAAAAAAATCCGTATAGTAGTCGTTAGTGATACCACCTGCGGTGCTGGAAGTCCTGGGTTCGATTCGCGGGTCGGTCCAAATATTTGTGTGATCCACAAATGTTTGTTTCAGAGTTTGGGTGTTTTCTATGTATAATATGTATATGTTATAGGCAATGTGTATAATGCAGGCATTCTATACAATACCTAGGCATTGTATAGAATGACGGGATCGTTCAGACAATGTATGAAATGATATTAAATGTTTAAACTATTTTACACTTTGCCTAGGAAATGTATAGAATATCTAGACATTGTATAGAATGCCGGTCGAAGCATAGGTAATGTGTGTAATCAATTTTTTAACAGCAGACGGTGCTGATAAGACATGTGTTCTATTGGTTGGTATGCCTTAGAATGTTTCTTACATAGCAGTCCTTTCCAAGAAATTGCTGCCGAAAGTCGACTCGGATGGGTTAATAGACTTATTACACTGATAGATATATAGACTTATATATTTAGAAATATATAAGTCTATATACCTATCAGTCGTCTAGATCCCATAGCAAACCTATTAGCTTAATTTGGGCTAGATGATGTTGTGTGTAAATGTCCACAAATATTTATTTATTTATTTAACTACCCAACTTTGTGCAAACGGTTCCATTTCCATTTCCTTCTGATCACCGAGAGGTCGCGGACTGTGTGTGTTTGCTTAAAATAGTCAACCACGGTGTCGATTCTTCAGATCTCCTCTCCAAATTCCCCTTCAATGTTCCATCCATCTATATGCCATCTGCTTCCACAAACTATGACAAAATTCCCATGTTGTGCGAGCAAGCCGTAATTTCAATAAACTAGCTAAACATCATGATCTCGACGTCTTTTCCACCAAAGGCGCCTACCTATATTAGGGTGAATCTAACCGTAAAATTGGTGGTAAATGATTCTGTAATTTATGTGTTTTATTTATTTTGTTTTTTTATTAATTTATAAGTTGGTGAGTTGCGCTCTATTCTGTACCTACTGACATTTAACAAATAGCAAAATGTGAAAACTTGTTATTGGCTCTCTGTAGTTAACCTATTGAATTGTAAGAAATAATAGCTGTAACTATTCCAAATCATAAATAAATGTAGCATTATGAAAGCGCTCTGTGTTTTAGCTCCTAATATAAACAAATGTATTCCATTGTTTCGACACACGTTGTACGACCGCGTAAATGCATACCTACACGTAGAAACAAGAGACCTAAGCTTGTGAATAGGTACCTAGTTGTGACAGGCAAAACAGTGATTATTAAATACAGTGATTAATCATCGCCGAGGACTATCGGCCACCATGACCGGGGGCCTGAGGACGGTGAGAGGGCGGCTCACCGTCCTTACAGAAGCAGGCCCAAGACGGCAGCGTGACGTGAGCAATTCACGAACGCCCCCCCTTAGAAGCGGGATCACACCCGAAACCCCCCAAAGACGCGGAATAGCACCCGAACCACCCCCTGGGCGAGGCCGCAGTGGCGGCCGTGGGTCTGTTGGGAGTTCTGGGACATCCTTCCGAGGGCTTCCCCGGGGCTCCCAACCACAGGCTGTTGGGCGTGACGTGAGGTTTTTTAGTCGGTAGGAGTCCGGCATTAACATCCATGAGGATTTTCCCTCACGTTAAACAAAAAAAAAAACAGTGATTAATCATCATTCTCAGTGAGTTATTTTATTTGGTGATCTCCCTCGCTACGTATAATGGTTGTCTACGCCTCCATAGGTGACAACTCCTAAAATTATACCAACCGATGCAGGCGACTCCGCCTTCATCACGACCAAAGCGGTTATATAGTAGCAACCTGATTATTATCCTTATTTCTAACCAAGACCTTTTTAATAAAGATAATCTCATCAATATCCGTATTGATAGCTGATAACACTATAATTAGACGAAATTCGCCGAGGGAGGCCCCAGCCAACGAATTTGCCACGGGTCTCGTATAGTACGCTACTGACTGCGCTGAAAACGTTTGGAGTGCACGGCCGCGTTTTATGCAAACTCGTATTTCTCCAATAGAACCTACAGAGGTTCATTGAAAAAAAAAACTTCTTTATTAAATTAAAAACAAAATCGAGTTTCAATATTTTATTTACTAAAGAAAAGGAATACATTTTATCCTTTGCTAAAATATTTAGCATAATATTAATAATATTTTAATGAGAAAATGATCATAACATTTTGAACAATGAAGAGTAAAATATAAAACCTTGCTCTGGCAGAGTTCATTTCATATTTTGCAAATCAATGTTATGCAATCTATTTGTCTCTAGTTATAAAAACATTGCACTCTATAATACGGGCAGCGAATAAGGTGTAACAGTACTATCACTGCAATTGCATTTTGCTTTATTAGTTATAAAACCCCTACTTAAACCTATGCCTTAAAAGAAACTATGTAATATTAGGAAGTCAGTTCTAAGTTTAAACTATATTTAGTCTCTTTTTGCAACATAATATTAGAAAGAGATAAAATATAATTTAGATTTACAACAGAGGTCTATATCTATTTTGTATTGTATTGTAGTGTTGCTTTGCTGAAGTAAAGAGCAAATCATTGTAAGATTATACAATAGGTACTAAAATGTATTGTTTGATTATTTTAGTTGTAATTATAGTTTAACTGTCGTAATGGAATGAGATAATGAATTAGAATATCAGAGAGGGTAGGTATGAAAGTAGATAATATGATGTCTTTTTCTGTAGGAATGATAAGTAAAGATTACTGAGTAAGATTATGAAAACTGGTTTGAAATTGAAAATGTTAGAAAATAAAAGCTGAACCTAGGTTTAAAGAATTCACCAGTTTAAAATGTGATAGAACTTTCATTAATATAGACTCGCTACAATTTAGAAGAAAGTAAGTCAGATGGATTTATAATTAATCAGGACATTTCTTTTTAGAGAAAACATAGGCTAAAGTTAAATCAGAACGGGCCGAGGGGAGTCACGTGACTACTAGGTACAGGTGAGAATAGGTAATATAGTTAGGCACTTCCCATAGTTTAGTTTATCTTTATGGTTTAACGTTCTGTTTTTCTTTATCACAAAATATTTGTAAGATTTTCTTTTTAAAGATTGCCGGTTTTGTGTTACGTATGCCAATTTTTATCTGGTAGTTCTGTAATACATGGTGAGATGATTTGATTTACTGATTTTATTTGATGTATTAATTATAATAGAATATCTACCTACTACTACGTTCAAAATATGATGTGATAAAAAAAGATCTTCAAACAAATAATAAATAAATAGTTGATGCCGCGATGCGACTTATCCAATTTACAAAATTCTATTCTGCAATTTTGCAATTGGAATTTGTTAACAAATTCACGTGTAGAAAAATATTGCAGCTCCAAAACAAAAAAAAAAAAAATTGATGAAGCTTCAGCCACTGAAGTAGAAACGATGACAACAACAGAATTTAAATGTTTGGTTCTACGAGTGTCTACGTAGAACTTCAAATGTCCGCCATGTCAGAGTAACAAAAGTTGTGTCATTTTTTTTTCTTTTTTTTTTCACGTAACGCCCAACAGCCTAAAGTTGTGTCATTATAACAATATTTCTGTACTTCAGCGAGTGATGGTCACAAATTTCCTCATTCAAAACCTCAATTATCGTATCTAGATACTTTAACGTAGAGTAGGTATAATTACCGGCACGTAACTTGGCCAGAGCCGTTCGATACTCTTTTCATTACCCTACCATGAGCGAACTATTATTTTTTTGACTTTGGTCGCCTGATGGAAATCAATGGCGAAATCTAGCGAATAAGGACCGAGGAGTGCGAGTTTCGGCGAGCGCTTGTCGACATTCACGGGTGAGCGCGTTATGGCCGATTTGTATGGAAACGGGACAAGTTCCCGCGTTTACAGCTAGGTGGCGGGGTCTCGATTTCATACGAATTAGCGCGCAGTGAATGTCGACAAGCTCACGCAAAAACTCGCACTTGCCCCTCTGACAATTATTGCCCTTAAGGGGCGCGTCCGTAAAATCACAAAAAGATATTTATTATTTTGGAAATATTCAAGAATTCACTTCATTAAATGACACCAATATGGAACCTTAAATTCTTAATATATGAGACTACAATAACACCGTGTGCTTTTTACAAAATAATTATTTACTTGCGAAAAAACGTCTGAAAATCATCGAAATTTACCTTTGTCAATTTTATTATTCCTGTGATTTCGATGATTTTTAATAACTTTGTGAGGTGTTTTTTCTAATGAAAATAATTATTTTGTAAAAAGCGCACGGTGTTAATGTAGTCTCATCTATTAAGAATTTAAGCAGTGATGGGCGTAATTAATTACAAAAGTAATTTAATTAATAATTGAATTACAATGTAATTAAGTTACAATGTAATCTAATTACTCAGTAATTAATAACTTTGTAATTTAAATACTTTGGATGTTCCGGTTAATTAGTTACTAAGTAACTAGTTGCAAAGTAATTAGATTACTTTATAACTAGTTACTTTGTAATTAATTACTTTGTAATTATCATACATTCAAGCAAATTAATACCACAGCCGGCAATCCAATATGGCCGCGCGCCGCCGTTGTAAAAGTTCATGTTGGGTATCGTATAAGGGGTATTTTGGAATGCTGAGTACGAATTTCGGGTTAATTTAGCAATCCAATATGGCCGCCGCGCCATCGTTGTAAAAGTTCATGTTGGGTATCGTATAAGGGGTATTTTGGTATGCTGAGTACGAATTTCGGGTTAATTTAGCAATCCAATATGGCCGCCGCGCCGCCGTTGTAAAAGTTCATGTTGGGTATCGTATAAGGGGTATTTTGGTATGCTGAGTACGAATTTCGGGTTAATTTAGCAATCCACTATGGCCGCCGCGCCATCGTTGTAAAAGTTCATGTTGGGTATCGTATAAGGGGTATTTTGGTATGCTGAGTACGAATTTCGGGTTAATTTTGCAATCCAATATGGTCACCGCGCCGCCGTTATAAAATTTCATGTTGGATATCGTATAAGGGGTATTTTGGTATGCTGAGTACGAATTTCGGGTTAATTTAGCAATCCAATATGGCCGCCGCGCCACCGTTGTAAAAGTTCATGTTGGGTATCGTATAAGGGGTATTTTGGTATGCTGAGTACGAATTTCGGGTTAATTTAGCAATCCAATATGGCCGCCGCGCCATCGTTGTAAAAGTTCATGTTGGGTATCGTATAAGGGGTAATTTGGTATGCTGAGTACGAATTTCGGGTTAATTTTGCAATCCAATATGGTCACCGCGCCGCCGTTATAAAATTTCATGTTGGATATCGTATAAGGGGTATTTTGGTATGCTGAGTACGAATTTCGGGTTAATTTAGCAATCCAATATGGCCGCCGCGCCATCGTTGTAAAAGTTCATGTTGGGTATCGTATAAGGGGTATTTTGGTATGCTGAGTACGAATTTCAGGTTAATTTTGCAATCTAATATGGTCACCGCGCCGCCGTTATAAAATTTCATATTGGGTATCGTATAAGGGGTATTTTGGTATGCTGAGTACGAATTTCGGGTTAATTTAGCAATCAAATATGGCCGCCGCGCCGCCGTTGTAAAAGTTCATGTTGGGTATACTATAAGGGGTATTTTGGTATGCTGAGTACGAATTTCAGGTTAACAAAAAACCCCTTAAACGATACCCATCATGAAATTTTGTGATTACGGCACGGCGGCCATATTGGACTGCAAAATTATCATGTGATTCGTACTCAGCAAACCAAAAACCCCTTAAACGATACCCATCATGAAATTCTATGATAACAGCGCGGCGGCAATATTGGATTGCAAAATTATCATGTGATTCGTACTCAGCACATCGAAAAACCCCTTAAACGATACCATCATGAAATTCTGTTATTACAGCGCGGCGGCCACATTGGATTGCAAAATTATCATGTGATTCGTACTCAGCACATCGAAAAACCCCTTAAACGATACCCATCATGAAATTTTGTGACTACGGCGCGGCGGCCATATTGGATTGCAAAATTATCATGTGATTCGTACTCAGCATACCAAAAAACCCCTTAAACGATACCCATCATGAAATTTTGTGACTACGGCGCGGCGGCCATATTGGATTGCAAAATTATCATGTGATTCGCACTCAGCATACCAAAAAACCCCTTAAACGATACCCATCATGAAATTTTGTGACTACGGCGCGGCGGCCATATTGGATTGCAAAATTATCATGTGATTCGTACTCAGCATACCAAAAAACCCCTTAAACGATACCCATCATAAAATTTTGTGACTACGGCGCGGCGGCCATATTGGATTGCAAAATTATCATGTGATTCGCACTCAGCATACCAAAAAACCCCTTAAACGATACCCATCATGAAATTTTGTGACTACGGCGCGGCGGCCATATTGGATTGCAAAATTATCA
Source organism: Miltochrista miniata (assembly GCA_933228765.1). Classification (NCBI taxonomy): domain Eukaryota; kingdom Metazoa; phylum Arthropoda; class Insecta; order Lepidoptera; family Erebidae; genus Miltochrista; species Miltochrista miniata. The sequence continues at coordinate 12,283,892 of OW121765.1, forward strand.
TGTGATTCGCACTCAGCATACCAAAAAACCCCTTAAACGATACCCATCATGAAATTTTGTGATTAGTGTATGGGAATTCCAGTGAAATTCCTTCGTCACTCAGGAATTGAGCTGATGGTCTTCAAATTTTATAGCTGAGTACCAACCTGGACACATTGACTTACATCAAAAAACCGCATCAATATCGATTCACCCCTTGGTTGGGCCGCGACGAATCCACAGCACAGGACAGAGTTGGTAATTATGAGTGTTGGTTAATTGAATTAATGAGTAACTAGTTGCAATGTAATTAGATTAACGTGTAATTCCATTACTCATTAATTAGTTACTGCTAGTACTCATTGTAATTAATTACTCAAGTAATCTGTTACAGAGTAATTGAATTAAGCATTACAAAGTAATTATAATTTGTAACGGTTAATCTAATTACATTTTGCCCATCACTGAATTTAAGGATCCATGTTAGTGTCATTTAATGAAGTGAGTTCTTGAATATTTCCAAAATAAGTGCATTTTTTACGGACGCGCCCCTTAAGTTGTATCTGTTCACGTTTCGCTTGAAGAACTCGGTTGCAAGAGATCTCACTATGCCACATTTTGACCAAGTTATGTACCGACAACTGTAGGTAATGTGATGGATATTTTGAGAGTAACGTGACCTAAAGAACTATTATATATTATCACTTATTATACTTTTAATAAAGTTTGGATCACTCTTATTAAATCCATTCCTCTGTAATTACAGTTATGTACTTAGTTTTTTTTATCTCAATAAAAGTCTTCAATTTCTAACACTAAGGCTTCGAGTTTCAAAACAAAAATAAGCTGTCTATAATATACTACAGTACCATTATAATTATATATTTCTCAATTTATTATAAATTAATAAGTTACGCTTAGTACAAGAAACTTTCTAGGCATGTTATGATTATAAATTACGAGTATAAAAAGTGGTTCAGTAATTCAAACGTAGAAATGGTTATTGTACATTTCATCAATATTTGTTTAGGTAATACAAAAAGAAACAAGTATTAACAATTAGTTTCCAAAAACTCTTTTTCTTGCGCTTAAATTCTAACGCTTAATTTATTTACTCGACAAAACTAATTAAATTACAAATCTTGCTATTTACAAGTACTAGCCTGTCTTACGTATGTACGTGTTAATTTTCCCAATTACAAACTGTGGAAATGGCAGCCATGACAGTTTTATTAACAGTGGCAACCCTAACTATTTAAGTATGAATCTACAACTTCAATTGGAGCGGGTCAGTCTGTTTTTATTTATAAAGAACGGACTACACATAAGTATAACACTTATGACTTCGTAACAGTTAATCTGTAACATGAAATATTCTTTATTAACGTTCTAAGTACCTACAAAAGACTGCAAGCTTATTAGGTAAAATTTTCCATTACCCGCCATTTTCACGGTTCGTAAAAAAATTCAAATAACTCTCCCCATAAAGCCTTTACATACATATCGCAGAGATTAATTAAAAAGTAAACAATATCTGTGCGTTACTTTGGTTAATTGTAAAATAAGTTTACAAATTGGCAGTTAAATGCTTTATAAAATAACAATTATTGTTTAAGTAATACGAGTAATGTTAGCAATCCTACGTTAAATAAATAATTTACATTACAAATCATGGCATCTTTGGTATTATAAAAATTGAAATTAGTCATGAGTATTATGAAGGCAATCTCGAGAATGCCTTTTCTTAGTGGTATTAACATTTGGTTATCACCGAATTACTCTAATACTCAACGGAATATCCTTTACGGGTCTCAAATAGTCTCAATATATTCTCCATAACACAATAATTGTTTAAGTTCCGCAAGTTGATATTGCGGTGGAACCTTGTCATAATGACAGCTAAGTGACGTCATCGTGACGTAGCGCGAGCGCGGGTTGGCCTCGCGAAGTATTTTTTTAGTACTGACGGCTCGACAGACATACGTCACCAAGATGGCCGTCAAGCGCAATATCAACGTGCGGGGCTTTTATGTCAAATTTCGTGAATTACCCGTTCGGGACACCTGAGGTAATATATCTATGTGTTCTTATACGTCTTGTCTACTGTTATCGCTACTCTAACGTCGCACTAACATCAGTCCAAATGAAAATCTGAATATAATTGTAATGTACAAATTACAATCCTGCCACACATGCTTAGGCACTAAGTCATTACAAATAGAATTGACATTTCTTTACACACATTCAATTGTCAACAATGAGCGAAGATGAGGGTTGAACACTATAATTATATCATCGGGGTCAAAAATAACTGCTAGCTAGTTTACAAATGAATCTTTAAAGCGTTTAGAAACTGTCAGTTTCTTTTTTTTTCATTACAAAAATAGCAACAATAACGTTTTCGAAAAAGGTTTTTTTTTATCAACGTTTTGGCCCACAATTCTGAAAAATTTATATTTTTATAGAAACGACAGTAGACAAAAAGAGACGTTGTGTCACAGAATGTATGTACACAATGATCACAGTGACTGGTTTTGTAACCTTACAAATGGCGCACCAACAATCTAGATTGGCATGTGGCATCACAGTGCCTTCTTAACTATTAAATGTATCTATGTATACATAGTCACTAAATCTATAACATTATTCAATATTATCAAAACGATCTCCTAGTAATCTAAATACACCCATAAGAAGCACTTTTTAATGAATGAGTAAGTATCAGAACTTTACATATCATTTTATACATGGTAAATATAATTTATATCATATTTTGTGTTTTTTTATATAATGTCGTCGTTTCAACTATCATTTATACTAATTGAACTGGGCAAAACTTGACATTACCACATTTAATAAACTTTGTTTTGTACAAACTTGGAAATTTCAATTTGACATTGACAGTTGAACCTACTCTGTGGTGATATCAACAGTGTTGTCGAGTTACAGTAACACTAGAACTTTAGAATAAGAGAACCCTTCCTATAATTAATGACATAATGCTAAAAATATTAGGTATGTAAAAGCGCATTATGCCTCATTGCAGATTTTCCCGCACCCACTGAGAGTAACTCATGATTTAAAAAAATATCTGCAATGCAAGCAGAACAATTTCAAATTAACTATTCGTTAACATGATATCAACAAAAACTTATATTTTCACCTAAATTACTTGTAAACTATGTATATTCTAAACAATCTACAATTTGTTACATTATTTCATCTTACATACATCAATCGTTAATATTGTTCCGTCTTTAAAAAAAAATACATCATTTTTTGTCACACATCCTCTGACCACAGATTAAATGCAGATCGTGGATAATCATCAGTACGTATATATTTCTTTTCATGGAAGAATGTTACAATCACAATATTCTCGTGACTTAGGTAATATAATTCACACTTAAATATAGCATTTTCTTTTTCCGGTTACAGAGTAAACAGTTCGGTAGGTAGGCTATCAACTTTCCGAATGTCATAACGAACACTTTTACATTTCAATTTATATAATTATACCGATGAAATTATTACAGCATAGTATCCACAACGTCACTACTTCTTCATCAGCATTAACAAGACATCAAAATTCAAATCGAACGAAGAACGACAATCATTCGAACTTCAAAATTCAATCCCAACAACTTTTTTTTACAAATTTGGAATGTCTATATCACTTCACTCGTTCGAAATTCAAAAGTCACGAGCACACGGTATGCGTGGCTCTATAGAACACACTAATGAAACGTTACACACTGCTAAGGCTGAAGCTACACTACAGGAAGCCTCGATTTCTGCTAAGGGCCAAGCGACCCGCTTATTGAGTGATCCTTGTGAACAGACGAATTTACGTACTATTACATCGGCCACATTGCGACTGTCTGCTTGTAGTGTGGCTTTAGTTTTATGCTATTGTATCGTTTGAGTAGTACATTTGTTTGGAAGGCGGGGTTATCGGGGCGGCTAGTTGCGATAGATGTATGCGCAGGGTTGCGGCGCGGGCGGCGGCGGCGTCGGCGGCCGCTCGCCCGATGGTGACGGGGACGAGGACGGAGGTGACGGCGATGATGATGATCCGCCGGCACTGCCCGAACCCGACCCTGACCCGCTACTGCGCTGAGACACTGCAATGACGATCATATATTACAAACAATTGCCTAGAATAACGCGGTAAGCCCGATATGATCACCAAAAACAATCTCCATTTCGTAAACTACAGAAAATATTTTGTCTCATTTATTAGTTACATATTTAAAAAACATGATAATTGAGAATTTGAATGAATTGAATTTGGTCCCACGTTGGGCGCCTATATTTATTTCCCTAAAAAATAAAAAATTGGCCAAGTCCGTTAATGGAACGTGACACAGTGATTCAGATTTAAAAAATACGTACATACCACAGATATGAGAAAAGAGTTCTGTTTTCTGATTTCTGTGTGTTTCTGTAAAGGGCAATCTGGTGAAAAACCAAATAGGTACAACATTTGTCATTCCTCGATTACAATTACTTCAAGCTAATCCTTGACCGTTATTCTTTCGGATTTACCGATCGAGGTGATAAGTTCCTATCCCTCCCCTCCTTAATTATCGTTCTACGTAACGCTTTATGCCACTAGTTCACTTAGCCAATGTTCCTGAGACATCCTTCCGAGGGCTGACCAGGGACTTTCAACCTTAAGCAGTAGTTGGGTACTGCGTGGTTAAGTCGGTAAGAGTCAAAACATCAATGACGGATATTCAAATGTAAAAAAAACTTACCCAATGTATGATGATGGTGTGTATTATGTTTATGGTGATGCATCTGGTCGCGCGAGTCCGCCCCGCTTGTTTCTCAGAGGTACACTTTCTTTACTGAGCGCGTGGTCGAGAAGCCGTTGTCATTCCCGCGCCGGTACCCATCGCCCTGCGGTCCGAATATTCCTGCGTTAACTGACATGCCCAAATGAATGAAATGCGTGCGTGAGTGAATGAATGAAGTGAATGATTGGCAGAGATTTGTCATGTTTGTGAGATATTTTTAAGAAATTAATTTTTAACAAAATAGTTCAGCTAAAATTACCCAAAATCAAAATTTAATCAAATCAGCCTATGGCAGTTTACTGCTGGACGTAGACCTCTCCCAATTTACGTCACAGTACACGGTCTTGCGCCTTCCGCATCCAGTCCCAGCCTGACCTGGTCAAGGTCGCAGGCTGGGACTGGATGCAGTACTACTATATAAGGCAGCATATACGGTCTTGGATTATTTATTAGGTAAACTACACATGTAAAATATGTACTTTTATTTTTATCGACAGTCATTTTGAATCTCACAAGCATACAAAACCCAGATGAAAATGAATAGTTGATTAATGATTTGTTATGAATATGAAAAGATTCAGCAATGATTATCATGCAAATGAAGAAGCCAGAGTAAGCGATTTATGTAAATTCTCTTTTATAATAACACGTTCATGCAATTTAGTAATAGTTAATGTAAGTAAATTTGAAGCTGTGCACCCGGGACTAACAGTTCAACGAAGATGATGATGACTGAATCGTGAAGGCCGCATGCATATTGACTTCACAGTTTAGTGATCCAATTATCATACCTATGAAATATTTAGATAGAATGTTCATTACTGTGAGAGTTACGAAACTGTATGTTTTGGAACTGTAATTAGAAAATGAAAGGTGAATAAAGAGATATACTCTTTATTACCGTTATTGCTTCTAAATTTAAATTTACTACCAGATTTGCTAGGAAATATGTAGAGCCTGTGATTTTTATCACAGACTTCTAAACTTAAATTTACTGCCAGGTTAGCAAGACAATAGGTAGAGCCTGTGATTTTTCTTGTAGACTTCTTAACTTAACTTTACTGCCAGGTTAACAAGACAATAGGTAGAACCTGTGTCTTTTTTCACAGGCACTATCTATCTACCTTGCGATTTGGGCAGTAAATGTAAGCCTAGCAATAAAAACTACCGTCATTCGCAATCATTTTCAAAGTCTACCTGTAAGGCGGTATCTAGTGCACGCCATGCAAACAGTAAAGAGGAACACAACTGACATTGACCTGGTGCGATCGCAGGGTTCCGAAGTTGTCCCGCCGGTAGGAGTCTGGCTGGAACTGGAACAGCGTCTCGTGGTGGGGGTGGGGGTGGTTGTGGGGGTGGTACGGCGGGTGCTTCCGCAGCGTGGCGCGGGGGGACGCGGGCTTCGGCTGAGGCGCTAGTACTGGCTCCGCGTATGTCACTTCTTCGACTTGTTGGAGGAGTTTTGGTTCTGCTTGAATTCTGTGAATAGGTGTGATGCTTTGTGAGTTTTATAGAAAAAATCTAGTGTGAGTTCACATGTGATGGAAGTGATACTTTTTATATCAGTTTACTCTTCTTTTCTCGGGTATCTTTTTTTTGAAGATACCCGGTCTTTTGGTAGGCTTACATGGGGACATATCGGTCCAACACGCAGAGGCCCTTTGAGATTTTTAATGTTTTGGGAAATGGAATCCCCCCTTGCAGACAATTCACAACCGCCTTATGTAGAAGAACAGCAATGGACTGCCTACAATGGGAGCTAAACTATTGTAAAATATGCTAACTACAAAATAGGCTATTGAATTGGGGGTTACAATGGACTGGGTGATTTGATCAGTTTACTTATTATTAGTTTTGTTTGCAGTAGGAAACGTAAAGAGACAGAAAGATGTATAGTTGTCTCGTTTCCTAACACTGCTCGTTTCATAATGGCAGTTATCCATTGGGTATCCAACGGCGCGGCGGTCCAAACCGTGTTGGCTCGTTGGTTCGTGGGATCGCGTTTATAATTCGTTAGCGTACAAAACTGATCCACTGTCGGCTTTTTAACACGCGATCTTCAAATTTCAAGCATGCATAACAAGCCAGCGAGAACATCCACCGATTGTTGAGTCCGCAGATTTTTAATGTTACATTGACGGTTTAGACCTTTGGTTCAAGAATTCGTTGGCGGGTACCAGCGGTTTGGCTCGCCAATGAAAAGTTCTAAAGATATTAGGTATTATAAACAAATGTTAAGAAACATTATTTAATTCATACCGAAGTGAAATAAATATCACTTCAAAGAAAATCATACAGAATTATTATTACATTACCCACCTATTAATATTCTGCCTCTGCTCAAAATACTCGTACTCCGTATCAGGGTACGGCATGTTATCGTCTTCATCCTTCTTACACCTTCGGCCGCAAATGTACCCAGCAGCGAAACCAGCGCCCAACGCAGCTAGAGCTCCCGCCGCTACGGCTAGCGCTAGAGTTTCTACGGAGTAGGCGGCCGGAGGCGGGTCAGCTTGAAGTACTTCTGGACCTAGATCAATAGCATTGTAGATAAGTAGTTTCCTTCTAAATTCGAATATATATAAGTTACACAGGGCAAATAAAAAATGTCTTTTACTAGGTATCTATTAGACTCAATGGTCTAAAAAATGTTTCAAGTTACCTTCCAAAAATAAGTGTTATTTTAAAAATTAATAAATACCCAATCTTGAGACTGTTATTATAAGCTCAAACATGGTATATATTATCCTGTAACGATGATGATGAATCGGACCAGTTCATTATAGTGAAATTCCGTCATCACTCAGGAAGTTAGCTGATTGTTAAGACAAGCACCTAGTACATCGTAACCGACACCAGAGGTCGCAAAGATCGGCAACGACCATAACGTATATATGACGTGATATTAAACCAATCGCATCAAGATATCACGTCATTGGCGACCAATCACAGCGCTTGATCTACGGCCATACTACGAAGCTTTTTTCTACTTCAAATTACCTACGTCAAACACTCGCATCTGAACCTTTGTACAATTAAGCTATATTTAATCTACTCTTTACTGTACATGAATCTATATTCAATTATATTCATTTATCAAGAAGTCTACGTTCTCAATTCTCTCCTTCAACTCGAACCCTCAAGCATCGCAGCATTATCACTGATGATATTAACATACGGTACATCGGCTTACGAAAAAAAAGCTATAGACATATTCATACACACATACACAGGTCAAACTTGTAACACCTCTTTTTTTCGTCGGGGATTAAAAATGGCCGGGATAAACTATCATGGCTATTTTGGATAACCCATCTCTCAGTTATAGATAAAATATTTTAACTATAGTATGCTAACTTTTCCTAATATTTTATAATAAAATGAAAAAGATTTTATTATAATGTCAGTTATAACTAGTTATTAAAGGGTCGGCAGCGCGAGTGAAGCTCCTCTGGTGAAGAAAACGTCCATAGGCTACGGTGACCACCGCAGTACAACGGGTGGGCGGTATGCTTGTCTGCCACTTTAGAGGTATAAAAATAAAGACATTATGACCTAGACGGGACTTGAACTTGAACTGTTATAATACATTACGAAAACTAAACCACTTGTATCATTCTTCAACATTATCAAAGGTCAGGCCTACCTTCATTGCCACCGCCTCCTCCCTTGCCGTCTTTGTCTTGCACGATGTTGATCACTTCGCCTTTATTCTCACTGCGCGTGTCGTCGTACAGTCCGGAGCTTAGGCCACCGACGGCGCCCGCGTCTTTGCCTACAGGAATATAATTCACAGTGAAAGTCTGTTCTAAAATTATGAAATCTATACATATAATAAAATGATAGAAAAGTCAAAACTGTACATTGGAAATATTTAAAAAAAAATACTCGCTGGGTGTTGAACATAAGATACCGAAGCCGAAAATGTAGTTAGAATTTTTTTTGTCTGTTTGTCGGTTTGTCTGTTTGCTTTGCTTTGTCCGGAAGGATCTCGAAAAGTACTCAATAGATTTGATTCAAATTTTGCACAAATATTAACTAGGAGTAGGGTCTTCAAATAGGCTATATATTATCACGCTACATATCCTAGGGGCCAAGCAGAGAGCAATCAAATTGGGATTATAACATAATTTTCACGCGTACGAAGTCGCGGACAACAGCTAGTTAAAAATAGAATTGGAATAAATGACCTTTTCTTTTTTATATTAAGCTCATCAAAGTGACGCCGTCGTCCCTATGATGGAAAGGATATCTACCGAAAACACCATACCGACATCTACGGAGGGTACTTTCAATCCAAAACACTGTGGCGGCTCTAAAGATTCAAGTTGACCTTCAACTTGTCTACGACTCCCATGTTACTGGCAACCAAGACCAATGGCTTAGCGTGTCTTACGAAGCACAGAAACGCTCATAAATAGAAATCTTACTGGATCGGCCGTAGCCTTAGAACATATATTACGGGACTAGCCTTTTGTGAACCACCGCATACAAAAATATTCTGCTAGTCATAGCGGGTGAAGGGCGAAACACAAACACATATATTTCATTATATATATTAAAAGTGTATTAATCGACAAACGCGTAATGGCTGTTGTGTGTTAATTTTTATTGTACAGTCAACTACAATGAAATGTACTAGTTTAATCATATAAAATGATGTACTGATGTAGTGCTTTTTATAAAGCCAATAGACCAAATGGTCGATTGGCTTGGCAGAAAGGAATGCTTAAGTAAGGCGCTTCCTGTGGTTAGATGATCTAAGGCCGTAGCGCAAGAAGTATCTCTCGCTACGACTGATTGACAAAACAATGAGCTAGCGGGGCTAAGGGCGCATCTCCACTCCTCCTAGGCCCTCGGACATCCTTCCGAGGGCTTACCCGGGGCTCCCAACCGTATGCTGTTGGGCGTTACGTGAGGTTTTTTATCCGGCATAGCATCCATGAGGGATTTTCCACGTTATAAAAAAAGTGTCTATTGGTGTTAAGACAACTCTATATTACACTAGATACTCACTGTGGGGGCAGGCCGCGTGACTGCCAGTGCTGACGCTCTGGTAGAACGAGTTCTCGTCCAGCCAGCGACTCACGCCGTGCGAGTACGCGCGACAGCGGCCCGCCTGCTTGTCCCACGCGCAGTACGGGTCTTGGAGCGCGACGCATTCGCTGCAAATATAATTATCACATTTTATTTGAAACTAGCGGACGTCACGCGGTTTCACCCACGTAGTTCCCGTTCCCGTGGGAATACGGGAATAAAATATAGCCTATGTTCACCGCAAAGAGAGTAGCTTCCCAACAATAAAAGAATTTTTAAAATCGGTCCAGTAGTTCCTGTTTATAATATTAGTATAGATTGATCACAGATGGGAATAGCAACTGTTTTTTATTTACTACACGCGGTGGGCACCCGAAGTGCGCGGCCTTTGGATCCGCAGGAGGATTTCGACGCTATATTTACGTACTTTGAACGCCTGTCATCCGCGGCGCGTGTACGATACAAAAACGCGCACGCGTCAATTAAAGAAGGACCTTAGGCAAGAAGCCCAGTCTACATTTCAGAATATGCATTCCAGATTAATGTAAATTTTGATTGGTGCATGTATTTATATTATCATATCACAGTCCACTGCTGAATATAGGCGTCTGCGTAACACTAGGAAGGTGTTAGTTAGCAGGGGTTTGCACAAGCAGATGCGCTACTTGCAATGTAGCTGACTTGCGCCAAGAAAATCTCAATAGAATTCCTTCGCACCATGGTACAAATACCCCATTCCATGTACCATGTACATGGAATGGGGCAACTTCTATGGCTTGTCTGCCTCTGTGGCGCAGTCGGTAGTGATACCGCCTGCAGTGCTGGAGGTCGTGGGTTCGATTCCCACTGGAGACAAATATTTGTGTGACCCATAAAAGTTTGTCTCAAGAGACTGGGTGTTTCTATGTATTATATGTATGTATTTAAAAGTATATAAGTATTAATATCCGTGCTCTGATACCCATAACACAAGCAGGTTATTCCTAGCTTACTTTGGGATCAGATAGCGTTGTGTGGAAGATTAGCGTTGTGTGGAATATTTATTTATTTATTTATTCTATCTGGCTAATACTTTTTGCCATTGTTGGGAGTAACAGACAATCAGTGAAGCGAAGTTTAAATTTCAAAGATTTTGCATCAAGTACACCATATACAATCTATACTCTAGGTTCTAGGTAAATCAATTTTACACAAAATTTACCTGCACGAGCTAATCTTATCACTGGAACACCTATGCAGTCTCAAACTAAGCACTTGTCGGTCCGACACAGCAATAAGTCTGGCGGAGTCCCTGCCTGCTCTTGCGACTCTAAGCGCGCGGACGGGTGAACCCGCGGCGAACGCTTGTAGTTCCTCGATAACTACGGGGACGGCTCGCTTGTTGGAGTCGTAGGAGACCGCGTTGATAGCTTTAATTATTTTGCCGTTGTCTGTAATAGATAGAAAGTTTTGATATGAATTGTGAATTTTTGTACTATCGAGCTCATAAGTGCAATAACACAACAACGCTCATTATGGTGTGGCGTGCGTTTGGGCCGGTTTTGCGTGTGTGTGTGTAATGTTTCAATGCAACCATACAGCAAAATATGATTAGTTCGTGCTAGACAAAGATAACGATATAATAATGTATTCGTTTTCATAACTGTATTATTCTTTACAACTGCTGTGAGTCATTGTCAATATATGTCGACTTTTTAAATATGGAACTCACCGCGTAATTGTTGCAGAGATTCCGCTCTAAGAAATTTTCGCTAAGTTCACACTGGCTGTTTGGAAAGTCGCATGGCCGCAGCATTTTTTTTATTTTATTTTTTTACACAAATCTCTTCACTATCACAGCTGAACTGTCAGCAGTTCTATTTTTAAAGTTCATTCCGGCCCTTAGGTGGGAAGTAATTTGTATGAGTTTTCAGCATTTTCCACCCAATAGTCAGATCAAGAAAACACTATTTTCCGAGTATGAGAAATGAAAAGTGTTTTTGCAAGATCGTAGGATTCGAATCATCAACCTTTGCATTTCCATTCCATACTAGAACCACTCGACCACGGGTTGCTTAAGTAGTAACAACGAAATTATCGATAAAATTCCGGAAGAACAATCATATATGTGTGTGAATTGTCTTAAAAGAAAAAGGTCACAAGTAGCGCTAGAATTTTGACGCCATAGTTACGTAGGATTGCTACTGCAGTTATAAGCTCGATAGTACATTTCTTAAATTTGGATCAATGAGATCTTCGTTCTTATGCCGCCCGCATTCAACAATTTCCCGCAATTTTTATTGACATAATGTTATCAGATTTTTATTCAAAAAAGAACCTTGAGTGTTTAGCACACAGAAGAAAAATATTGCTTAGGATTTGAGTGTTTGCAAGGGGAATATGAAATATTCCTCACGTAGCGTTAAGAACTATGATCTGAACGTAACGTAGTGGCAGCATAGAGTTATAATATGTAACATAACTTATTTAGACCAATAAACCTGCATCCGATAGAGCATCAAAAAACAGACGATCTAAGATTTTATATTAAGTAAGTATCTAATTTACATTAAATTTTCATGATATTAATTTCATATTATTAATGTTTCAATTAATTACTTACCAGTGCCAATGAAAAGGACATCATACGCCTTGCCCCCAGGAGTTTTGACTTGAGGATCTACTGCTATCTGCGTAAATCGATAACTGGAAAGAGAAATAAAACGTTAGTACTGCTCGTTCGCTCTATCTTTGCCGTTCGGCTCCATACTAAAATCGAATTTTTAATTAGACGAAGTAAATTGACAGCAATTAATGTCACTTCTTCATACAATGTTGCGTATTTTCTATGACGAAGTGACATTAGCTACTGTCAATTTACTTCGTCTAATTAACAATTCGGGTATACGCCGCTACGCCAGCGGCAAAGTTCGAGCGAACGGGTAGTACCTTTATACCGCGTTGTGAACTGGTGTAAACCTATGGCAAGAACTCATCTACCTCAAGCAAACTTCAGCATACAAAAGATGACATGATGAAAAGGCAGTCCACGTCATAATATCGAAATAATCTGGCCGACCGTCAAAATTCTGAACGCTCATTTCGCCGATGATGAATTCAAGGAATGGTTGTATGGTCGACTGTTAAAATTCCGAATGGTCATTTCGCCGATGATCAGTTTTACGAATGATTGTATCGGGGTACTCTGAGTCGGGGTGTTAACCATTCCCCTCCCAACCCATGGTACACCTCATTGGTTCACCTGGGTGGACCACGACCAATTATTTTTTTCCGTGGTACACGTTAATCAAACGTATATTTTTTTAAATAAATTATGTTGGTCGTGGTTCACCTGCGTCTACTTAAGACGGTAAGTAGGTACCTACTTAATTTGAAATTAAACGCCTTTACCATTTAGGATTAAATGTTTAACACTTAAAGAAATAAAATAAACTAAATTCTAATTAAAATAAATTAAGCTACATAAAAATAAAATTAATAATTAGGTATATGAGGACTATCAGGCGTCAAAGAATTCCTTAATTCCTTAAGAACTACTTGATACTTGAATGAATTATCGCAGTTTCTCTAATGCGTAACCAACAGAAATATCATTATTTAATAATTGCATCTGTATGTTAATAATGTCGTCGTCGTTTTCTACATATGTGCTTTTCCGCTTCGCATATGAATGGGACATCGCGAAAGACATCGCGAGCATAGAAAATCAAAATGTAAAGAGGTTGGTAGGTAAGTACCTACGTCCCTACTTAAGATTAGAATATTGTGGTGATTGACAAAAGAGGTTTGTTTAGAATAGAACGTAATACGGAATGTTAATTTATTTCTATAAAAGGTTTATTATCAAGGTGGACCAAGGGTAAATAATTCTGCCTGTAGTACACCAAGGTGGACCAAGGTGTACCACGGAAAAAAATAATTGGTCGTGGTCCACCCAGGTGAACCAATGAGGTGTACCATGGGTTACTTATTATGGTTAACACCTCGACTCGGATAGGTTAGGTTAGAAGGCTAAGGCGGGAGCGAAGCGGAGCGGAGCTCTCGCCTTAGCCTTCGTGGTTTTTTTTTATAACCATCCAACACCAACATCAATTTCATACAATCATTCGTAAAACTGATCATCGGCGAAATGACCATTCGGAGTTTTAACAGTCGACCATACAACCATTCGTTGAATTTATCATCGGCGAAATGTGCGTTCGGAATTTTGAGGGTCGGCCCAATGACTTCTATGTATACACTAGACGCGGCGATCGGTACTTCAAAATTGTCCACCCGTACGGGAGCCAATTGTCCCCTGCACGTTTAGTCACTTGCACAGAGTATATTGAATATATGGAGAGTCACTTGCGAGTAAGCGAGCGAGGTAGACATGTTTATTTAAAGCAGTGATCAGTGTAGTGGACGTATTTCCAAATAATTTTGTAATTTTAATATTTGAAAATATCTACTTACGCACTTAGAACGTGATTGGATATTTATATCTGGTAAGTAATTAATATATCCATTATTTTCATTTTTACAAAAGTTAAATTGCAACAGATACATCTACGCCATATTTGGCGCGTGACTACTACAAAAATATAGATCAACCAAACAGATACGACAAAATCGAGAAAGGTTTTTACCTATGTTTATTTTGTTTTTGTTTCAGATAACTTCTACGTATATTTTTTTTTTATTTTATTTGAACAGAAACAAACAGTCACTTATAACTATATTGACACAAAAACCTTTACTGATTAATAGACCTACAGTTTCCTAAATTAATTACATCAAGAATAGGTACAATATTCAAACTGATAATTACTTACAAACTGCTATTCCGAACAATTCACCATACAAGTTCCAACTAGTGCCATAAATCCAGCTTTATACAATAATAACCTACCTATACATCAAAAATAGACAAAAATACATTCACAATTAATATTTTTCTTTTATTCTTTTTTTTTTTTTTTAATTTTTTTTTTTATTTTAGTTAAGGATTATTAATACAATTTTTCAGAAAGATACTCCAAAGCTAATCTTTTGAAGCGATCAATGGATCCACTAAATAAATCTACATTGACTAATCTATCATTATACAACCTGCAAGCACGTCTGATAAAAGCATTTTTTGCGTAATTTGTTCGACTACGGGGTATGACAAAGAGAGGCTTACTCCGGCAACTCCGCTCACGACGTTTAGGCACTCTAAAGGACAATGAGTGTAATAAATGAGGGGCATCGGTAATGTTATTTATAAGTTTAAAAATTATAGATACATCTAAGCAGTCTCGACGACAACTTAAAGAGTACATATTATACCTTTTTAGTGACGTCACATAATTTAGATATTCTTGACCGGTACGATAATCGAGAGCCCTCACAAACTTTTTTTGAACTCTTTCTATTTTATTAACATGGATATTAAAATGTGGACTCCAAACAGAACTAGCAAACTCAAGACAACTGCGAACATAACTATTAAACAGTACTTTATACGTTAACACATTCTTAAAGGGTTTTGCTACACGAAGAATGAAACCTAATTGTTTAAAAGCTTTACCTATAATACTATCTATATGAGGTACAAAAGTCATTTTGGAATCCATGATTACACCAAGGTCTCGAATTTGACTAACACGGACCAAATCCTTTTGATCTAGGGTGTATTTAAATAATATTGGGTCTCTTTTTCTGCTAAAACTTATAACGGAACATTTGTCAGTGTTTAAAAATAGGTTATTTAGGTTGCAAAATGTCTCGAAATTACTCAAATCTCTCTGTAATGCACCACAGTCATCCATGTCTCGAATAATCTTAAAAATTTTTGTATCATCGGCATATAATAAAAAATTTGAACAGTTTATGTTATCTGTGACGTCATTAAGATACAATATAAATAAGAGCGGTCCTAAATGAGAGCCCTGCGGAACACCTGAAGTAATGGGTTTGTATTGAGAGACATATCCACCCACTGCGACAGCCTGCGACCGGTTTTCAATATATGACTTTATCCAACGAAAAAGATCACCGTGTATACCTAGCTGCCAAAGTTTCATAAGTAGGCGTTCGTGACAAATTTTGTCAAATGCTTTGGCAAAATCAGTGTACACGGCGTCCACTTGGTAATTATTGTCTAACGCTTCAAGAATAATCTCCGTATATGATAGAAGATTAGTCTCTACACTTCGACCTTTTAGAAAACCATGCTGATCCATATTAATATGACGACGCAAAGAGGCAGATAACTGATCGGTAACAATTTTCTCTAATATCTTGCCAAAATGGCATAATTTTGAAATGGGCCGATATTTCTCAATGTGAACGCTAATATCTCCCTTAGGTATCGGAGTAATCAGTGCACGCTTCCAAATGGAGGGAACACGACCTTCTTTAAGAGACTTCTCAAATAGCAAAGTGATAGGAACGGATAATTCATGGGAACATCTGTTTATGATAATTGGATGAATACAATCAGGACCAGCTCCTTTAGTAACATCGATTGATTGAAGGTACTTATGAACAAGTTCTTTTGTTACAAATATAGTATCCATCTCAATAATAGTATTATTAAACTGTGGAAGATTATTGAAATCGATGGAGTTATTTCCAGGTCTTTCAAATACTGAGTGAAAGTGCTCATTAAACATGTCACATATCTGGTTGCCATTTTCAACCGATGTACCTTTGTAATACATTATTTGTGGTAAACCACTCTTAGCGCTAATTGACTTTATATAGGACCAGAAGAAATTAGGATTAGTCTTGATTTTATTTTCTGTGGAATTTATGTAATTTCTATAACAAATTGATTCCAATTTAGCAACTCTTTTTCTCAAACATCTATAACTATCGTAATCTAGGGGGTTCCCATATGTCTTCCACAATTTATGGTATTTTCTTTTTTCATTTAGTAATCTCTTAAGTGGCCTTGTGTACCAGGGCGGCTTATTAGGAGATATACACAGAGGGCGCTTTGGAACATGCGTATCTATCAAGCGATTTAAAATTTCATAAAAAAATAATATACATTTCTCCAATGAACACCCAGAAAATAGCAAAAACCAATCGCTTTCAGACAGCCCGCGCTTAATTTCAGCAAAATTGGAGTCATAATAACAATGTTTAAGAATAGGTGCAGGTTTAAGTGAAAGCGACTGAATTAACTTTAATTCAATTTGCACGGCTTTATGATGTACAACTTCTTTCATGACAGGATAGTCGCTGGTGAGTACAGTACAGTTACTATTGCAGAAAATGAGGTCTAACAGCCGCTGATTTATATTAAAACTACTATTAAATTGTTTAAGACCTGAGAAACATAAAAACTCTTGGAGTAGCTCCACATTCGAATCGGCACTACTATCGAGACACATGTAGGAGCTATTATCCGTGCTAGACCAGTGAGCATGAGATACGTTGAAGTCACCCGTTATGAGAAAAATGTCATTAGAATGTTCTATTACTATTTGACTACATATTTCAAAAAAGTTTGAGAGTGTATCTCTGTACAGCGGCCCATGAGGAATATAAACACAACAAATATGCAACGATTTGTCTTTGCTGTTATTATTTCGAGGCGGTATTGTTACCCATACGCAGTCGGAGGAGGGGCGCGGAGGACACGGCCAGTCCCGGCGCACGGGCCGGTACTTGCAACGCACAGCCACCATTACACCGCCACCACGCTCCAGACCGCTCGCCTCAGCAGATCGATCGCACCGATAAACCAAATATCTGTTATCAAAAAGTTCCCTGTCGTAAATATTTGATGTTAGCCATGTTTCGGTAATGCAAATGAAATCGTAGTCAGCTTGAGCAACCTGTGAATAAAATCTTTGTGTTTTTGTACGAAGTCCCTGTACATTTTGATAATAACCGTGAAGTGTAAAGTTAGACATTAGTGAATGAAAAGAAATATATTTATATTGATGTGTGTGTAATAATTTTGTAGGATACTACTGAAGACGTGTTGCAATATGTATACTAATGTTAAATGCATAATCATTTCCGAGGAATAGTGAAAAGTACCTGGAATATAATGACAAGTTATTTTGTTTACATTATAGGTGATATAAAGTGTTAAGTTTTTATTCGAGTTTGGAGTAAATAAACGCGATACTAAAATAGCTACATAGTCGGTGATTGCAGGTTGATCTAATTTATTTAATACATGGCAGAACTTATATGAAAAGAAATTGAGAAAGCAATTGTTTAGTCACTTAATCTTATCTAAATCGAGATCATTTTTAATGAGCATAACCTTAGACGTTTCCGTTCTTCTAGTCAGAATCTTACAGTCTCGGACCCAAACATAAGCAAGTTTAGCATCTTTTTTCAATTCGCGTGCACGTCTAAGCAAGAGCTTGGTGGTTGGGGTAAGATGATCTCCCAAGTACAGGTTTATAGCTGGACCTTCGAAGCCTAATGAGGATGTGTTGAGGCCCCTGCGCGACCGAACTGCTGACAAAAGTTGGTCCTTGTAAAGGCGTCGAGTGAACTTAATAATGACAGCTGGAGTGTTTGATGATAAATCACTTTCACTGACACCACCAACTCCATAACGGCGAACACGCTGAATATAGTCAACCGAGTTTACATCCATGTTAAGGCCCACTACAGTAAACAGTTTCTGCACAATGCTTAATAAGTTTTCACCTTTCTTTAGTGGCAATCCTGAGATTTCAACATTATTCATCCTAGAATACTGATCTCGTGTATCATTCTGTTGCTGAAGAGTAGATATAGTGTTGATCGCGGTAACTAATTCGGCCTGCAATGTAGGTATCTCATCACACTTTTTTTCGAGCTTAGTTAATCTATCCTCAACGTCAGAAAATCGGCATTCCAACTCTGTGAACTTTTTATTTATATTGAGAATGCCGTTCGTACATGATTGAATATCAGACTTGAGGGTATCTATGTCCAATTTCATTGAACTAAAATCAGATCGAAAATCTCGTATTTCTTTTAGTATGGCTGCAATACCTTCTTGGGACTCGTTTAAGGATCCAGGCGTAGCAGTTGGATTTGGCATGTTACGGCAGGTTAAACACTTCCATGCTGCTTTTTTTTCGGAGTTCATACGTCGGTAGCCAGACTCCGTTACACCCGCACAGGCATAGTGAAGACACCCGCGACACACCGAACACAAAACAGCATCAGTTACTTCTTCGTTGCACTTAATACAAATCATTTTATTGTTTACGTAATTACTTTTTATTTTACTTGATGTAGAATTTTAAAATACAATGCGACAGATGAGATGGCGTATATTTACGTCCTCTCGCTACAATATATGCGAGTGAATGAATATAGTTTCTTTTTGTTCTTTTTTCGTAAAAATGCCAAGTTGTGTATTGAGATACTGTCGAAATTATTCTCAGAAAAACAATAAGTCTACTACGGGTGTCACCTATCATAAGTAAGTACATTATAACGTAATTACGTTTACTTTATATAAGTACCTTACACTTCTAGTGTTGGTCAAATGTGACTTATTGCGAGTATTGATTACTAGATGGGTGGGTTCAACTCCCACTATTTGGATCATAATATATTAATATCATAACGAGGAAATATTTGATTGTTTGTTTGTTTCCAACGAATAGGATCCAGAAGCAGATATAAAGACATTTTTCTTGAACAAGATTGAGTGTAGACAAATTAATGTACGATTTCATGTCTAACCAACTTCAAAACTCAATTACAATATTTAAAAGAGTTGTCAACGATCCTTTACTGACAGGTGGTGTTGAACCTCTTTGCGACAGGAGAGACTTTGCCTCCTTATGCGTGTTCTACCGCCTGTACAATGGTATCTGCTCTGAGGAATTGTTTGACATGATGCCCACGGCTACGTTCTATCATCGCACCGCTCGCCATAGACTGGGATTTCATCTTCACACCCTACGTCCGGAGCGTTCGAGCACGGTTAGATCCGATAGGGGATTTCTTCCGCGCACGCTTAGGTTGTGGAATGATCTTCCTGCCTCGGTTTTCCCAAACGCCTACAGTATGGGGTTCTTCAAAAGGGGTCTAAGAAGGTTTTTACAGGGTCGGCAGCGCGAGTGTGGCGCCTCTGGTGTTGCAAACGTTCATAGGCTGCGGTGACCACCAGTCCTCCTGGTGGGCCGTATGCTTGTCTGCCACCTTAGTGGTATAAAAAAAAAAAAACAATGTTTTGATTAAACTATTATTGAAAAATAAAGATGTTTTATTAATATAATTCTACAGTACGTACCTATACATTATACAATTTTTACCAAGAATATAGGTAGATACATACCTAAGAATATATTTTGTTGATTACTAGATGGTGGGTTCGACTCCCACCGCGGTCGGATAAAATTTGAAGAATGGAAAAATATTAAATAATTATATCTCTATAGTTTCCTTATTAAATAATAATTATATATAAATAATTAAATAATTATATCCTATAGGTTATTCCTAGCTTACTTTGGGATCAGATAGCGTTGTGTGAAATGTCCGTGAATATTTATATATTTAAAAAAAAATAAAAAAAAAAGTTTCAGTTTTCAATCTTACAAATCCTTATATTATATCTTTATATGATAATGTTTGTCCTTGTGCTTAACTGTGTATTACGGTATACTTGTAGTATTGTGGTACAGGGATAGAGTAAAGGCTGGGATAACATTATGGGTTACATTTTTTCATAAGAATTAGCTCTCACGGGAGGCAGGAACGGCAAGAAAATTGTACCCGGCCGAAGCCGCGAGTAACATCTAGTAATTAACTTGATAAGTAAATGTTGTGTTTACCATCATCTATTAAACAAAACACTTAACGTGAAGTATTAATAAAAAAGGGTAATTATCTGTGACAAAATGGAAATAGGTAAAATCTGTGTATTTATGTCGTATCTGCATGAGTTACATTTCACCGATACTACACGAGCCGTTGTCATGGTTACGCTCGCTAACGGACACATTGTGCGACACAAGTTTTGTTCAGGACAGCTTGTCTAGTGTATACATAGAAGTCATTGGGTCGGCCAGATTATTTCGAAATTATGACGTGGACTCATGAAAAGGATATTAGCACTTACTGAAAACTAGTTCTAATGACGATGGGCTCTCCGAAGAACGCTGGCACTGATTCGTCCATCAGCGCATGGGTCTTGATGAAGTTCAGCGTCTGGTCTGGTAGCTGTCTTGAATCGTTGTGACAAGTTCCGGGACGGGGTTCAGGTACCTGTGAAAATGACAATTATGAACTTAAGAACATACATACATATGGTCACGCCTTTATCCCCGAAGGGGTAGGCAGAGGCATATTATATGCCCGCATTTCACCTTTTTTTAATAATTTGTCCTACGTAATAGGTGGTGAGCCGTATTGCCGTGTTTAAATGGACAGGCGCAGGTTGTGACTGCCTGCTGTTGAAATAAAGTCTTCAACTTGACTTAACGACTGCCATTTTACTGGCAACCGGGACCAACGGCTTAACGTGCCTTCCGAAGCACGGAAACGCTCATATAAATGTCACAAAGTTATCACATGGATGGTCACCCATCCATGGACTGGCGATAGTGAAAGTTGCTTACTGCAGTAATCGTTTACAGAACACTGAGTCCGCGGGGCCACAAGCGCTTCAACTTAAGAACTTAAGAACTACAAAATATTTTTTTCATTTCTCATACTCGGAAAATAGTGTTTTCTTGATCTGACTATTGGGTGGAAAATGCTGTTTCCCTCCCTAGGGAGGGAAAAACTCATACAAATTACTTCCCACCCAAGGGCCGGAATGAACTTTAAAAATAGAACTGCTGACAGGTCAGCTGTGGTAGTAAAGAGATTTGTGAAAAAAAAAAAAAATGCAGCGGCCATGCGACTTTCCAAACAGCCAGTGTGAACTTAGCGAAAATTTCTTCCGGCCCCATACACGTACAATAATATTGATCAATGTAGCAATAAATTGAACATATTATTGAGGTTTGAACAGACTATATTCGGATGGAAATAAATATTGAATCAATATTGTACGTGTATGGGGCCGGCCGGAGTTCCATATTTAAAATTTAAAAAGTCGACATAATGTAGTTGTTATTATTTTATCTGTAACAGAATTCAAAACAATTGGTAATAATGTTTTATGGTAAGGTTTGAATCTTTTTATTAGTTTTATTTTCCTCGTATTTGAAATGAAAAGTAGAGTGTTTAACTCGGGTAAAAGAATCAATTCCGACTCGGACTATAGCCGCCCTCGCTGCGCTCGGGCGTCTAAATACCTCGGGAATTGATTCTTTCCACCCTCGGTTAACAATCTACTATTTCTGATTTCTGTGGCATGAACGTTTTACAATGGATGCCTTAGAAAGTTCTTAAATAGTCAGCGACTCTGGTGTTGAAAACGTCCATACTCGTAGATTATGTTGACCACATTGTCATAAAAATAAAATTAATCCTACAAAAACGTTATGTTCTACTTACTTTAGCACTATTTACAGGTAACCAATTTGAGTTGATCGCGCTTTGTTCCTTGAAAGTTCCTTCAAAGGTGTCAGCGATATCTTGCATGCTGAACGCGCAGACTGCACTGCCTGATATACTGTTCGGTGGAGTCGTGAATGTTCCGTACATTAGCTGCGCGTTGAGACCTCCGTACACACCTTCTATGAGTTCGGTTGTTGATTCTGAAAGAAATATATACATCAGGATAAATACAATTTCATAAACTAGAAATCCCTTGGCCGTTGATAAAAAAAAAGAAATACCTTTACTAAAAAAATTGCAATTAATAATTGCAATTAATTAATAATTGCCAAGAATCTAGATGTGAATTTAACTTAAAAATTTAAAGATTTAATTTATTTTATTAATTACTAACGGACGTCACGCGGTTTCACCCGCGTTGTTCCCGTTCCCGTGGGAATACGGGAATAATATATATAGCCTATGTTCACCGCAAAGAGTGTGGCTTTCCAACAGTGAAAGAAATTTTCAAATCGGACCAGTAGTTCCGGAGCCTATTCGTTACAAACAAACAAACAAAAAAACAAGAAAACAATTCTTTCCTCTTTATAATATTAGTATAGAGTATAGATATGTCGCCCATAGAACCAAGAAAAATGTAGAATGACTTGAATATCTTACGTATTTCATTGAAGTAGAACGGGAAATCCCCGGCGACGGAACAGTTCAGCCGTGACTTCAAGAAGGACGTCCATCTTTGCTTGAAGCGGTGAGGGCCACCTCTGTCGTCGCGGCATACCCGTGCCACTCGAGAGTATACAGCCTGTTGTGAAAAAATAATATGACCTCTTTGTAACATGTTCTATTTTTTTTAATTTTATGGATTTTGGCTTCAGTATTTTTTTAGCCAAATATGGTGTTCGAAAAGTGTTACAAAATAAAATATAGGTAGATATGTGCATACGTAGGTAATCGTCTAATTTATCAATTGGTTGCGATGCCGATGGTGCGTTATCGGGATGTTCTGGTCCCAAGCCCACACCACCTACAAGTGGTGCACCTGCTGACCTCGTTATGGCGAAAAGAAAAAAAAATCTTCTTTTTAATACAGTTACTGATTGAATGATAAATTGTGGTAAGAAATCATATTCAGGGTAATATCTAAACTTCGGTACCTACCCTCGATTACATAGCCCGGTCGTACAAAGACGGATATATTTACTTACTGTAGATAGACACAGAACCTAAGTAGGTACAAAGAATTAAAACTTGAAAGTTGTAGATAGCGTGCAATATTAAAAGCCTTACCTTTCCACAATTAATGTATTCAACAGCTGTCTCTCTGAAGAAGAAATACACGAAGTTGCCGTGCACTAAAGAATTCACGAAGTCGGGAGCTGTAAAAGATAAAAGACAAATCGCATAAATATAAATTTATACAATAATATAAAGTTTACCTACGCTACTATTATATTGACTTCAATATTCAATTATGCAAAGTGATGTGAACACGATTGGCGGTAACTCGATAATTTCAAATACGATCTTAATCGGATTTGGCGATTGTTGACACGTCAGTCAAATGTCACTGGCTGACAAGGAGTTCCCGCCGAAATACGTTCTATGTTCAATTAATAAGCAGACAGGAGGATATTAGGTAGATAACAACCAATTCGGAGGAAATCGACGGAATATTAATAGATAGTGCGATAAACACGGCACGTCAGCTTGACATATTCATATAAGGATTGTCATTAATGCCATACTACTTAACATCAACAAAATACTTATAACAAAACCTATGACTGTCATTATTAAAGACAGAGATCGGTTTGGACAAAGTGTCACATTAATATGACATTTTCATAAGGTTTTCATGGACTGACTTCCGCACCCAACACCATATCGATCTTGTTGGGCATATGGTAGTCCGGATCCACCAAGTCCTTTTCAGTCAAGTCGTCCCAGTCTACTTTAGCTACCCTGGTAACTGGTAAAACCGATGTTATAGACTTTAGCATAGCACTCACATTAGTAAAAAAAATTGTCAATTTGCCGACAGCAGTTAGTAAAAGGGCCAGGATCCTTTTTAAAATGGAAGTAATAAACATAAATTTGGCGCCAATAAATCGAGTAATTTTAAGTGTGATAATGTGATCCAATGTGATCAGTGTCTGAGTCGTACGAGAACGAGTGAAATAAATAAAATTAAAAAAGTGGAAATGGAGACAGAAATCTTTGAAAGAACTATTGGGTTTGTGGCAGAAATCCATCGTAGAACAATAATAAAAAAGAGGAGAGGAACTCAACACACACCCTCGATTCGTCAGTCATAACTCACAACAATCCAGAAAAACCTCAACCAATTATAACGGAGGACTTAAAACAAGTTACAAATAAATAAATAAAGTCAAAATATGCTTACCGTTTAAAGTCATAGAGTCGTACGGCTCCGTCTGCAAAGGCTCTCGATAGATGATAGGCTCCATGCCGCTGAAGTCGGCCACTGTACCTGAATACAGCTCGCCATCTGAAAAAAACCAAATTCTTAATGAAAATAACCTGTATTTTTTACTATTATCTACTTATAAGTTACCCATGTCCCTGGATTTCTGAGATCTTAAAAAAGATGTCTTTGCAAAGGATCTAAACCGATCTTGAGTGCCTATCTAATTAGTCTGTGCTCGAATTAATTAATGCCTACATAAATATAAATATAAAAAAAATCCTTCAATAGATATTTCAGGACATTTTAAATAGAGTCATTCAGCCCCAATATAAGCTTGAGCTATGACATTTTGATATCTTATAATCTTCCTAATATGTTTCTATGTAAACACATATTATACACAGAAATATCCATAGGTACTCTGAAACAGCTGAGGCTCGAGGGAATCGAACTCACTACCTTAGCAACAGCAGTCGCATATACTTCCAATGTGACACCAACGCATCTATGTGATCATTATTTGATACTTACACCAAGTTTCATATAAACTTAAAGCATGAAATGCATTGAATAATCTTATTTTATGGACATTACCTACGCCCGCGCCGCGCATGAAATTCTGTAAGTATCTTACAAATAAATGTGTTTTCGGGGCGGTGGAGTATATATTTTCCTCACTCAAAAAAATATATAAACACATACAATAGCAATCATATGAAAACGCGACTTAAAAACGGGGGTAAAGAGCGTTATTTTAACATAACCCAAGTTTATTTAAATATCTCAAAAGTATGGATGTAGGTACATATACCTACACAACTATTACATTTTTTTTTGAAATACCATAGACACAGTACCTACATAATTCAGTATTCAAAAGATAAAGCCAAGACCAATCTACCGTGCTACATGTAGCTTGCACTGAGGTTCATGTGAACAGAATATTAGATCTGTGGCCGTTAATTGACCGAATGTACCTGGTGACAACTGCCCGTTCGATTAGTACGAGATCGCTTGTTCGAGCTTACTCTGTTGCACACAAATGGACGGCTGAAAGGTGCTTTACAGAGCGCTTTTGAAAACCTTGTCTATACTGATATTATCAAGACTAAAGATTTGTATTACAATTTTGTAATACGGCCTTAAAAAAACATCATTGCGGTTAGGGTACGTAGTAAGAATTATAGAGAAATTGTAAGTTATTGTAAGAGCAATAATACGTTGGACGGATGTACCGAGCCATCGGTGGACGAGTCCAACTCGCACTTGTTAGGTTTATTTTTCTTCTACCCTCTCTGCTTTCAATGGGACCTTAGAGAGCAGAACACAGTCAAATTGGCTTCTTAGGGAGTTATAAATCTGCCTTCTTTGAGGAGAGCCCCATTCCAGGGTGGCCCTTTGCAGAGTCCCTGTGGCTTAACCTCTGGCCTACCCTGCTACCCGGTAAACGCGAGCCGAACCTATATTCAAGACAGGCTCCACCCAAAACCGCCTTGCTGTTCCTAGAGTAGAGCGGCGAACTACTAAATGCATCATGTACAAACATCGTCATCATTTCATCATGTAAAAAATTACCCATACTGTTAATGACATTACATTATTGTAATGTCATTTTTACTGAATCTGTTCAATTATTACGGAATCAACCTTTTCTACTATAGAGAATACAAAGTGTAGCTCTATGCTACTAAGAGCTATTGTTTGTTACAATCACATTAACACGAAGCAATGGATCTTATTACAGAATTCCTATTTAACTAAGAGCTCAAAATCCATCATAAAAGACGATAAGTGCTATTGGCCACGTTCTAGCGTAGTTCTCTCACAACATTAACAGTATTGTCTAGAGCTTACTGCAGTATAAACACAATGAGTACTTAACACAATAGTCCAACGCAATTTCCAATCGAACACGAGCGTGAGACTGTATCTACCAATAGAGTACAGCTTACGTACTACATCAGCAAAATTACGACACGGCTCCAATACATATCTATCGCGAACTAAGACCCACGTAGTCAGTACGCTACCGTTCTCCCCTGGGCGTTGCACTTAATTGGTCCAGATCAATAGGAGATAACTAACCGTGTCCGCAGCACGTGATGCATCTATGGAATGCGCCAGTTGGATGTAACTGTGTGAACGAAAAAATAAAGTGCACACTGATATGCGTGTGTGTGAGTGAAAAGTATATTATGTAAAGTATGTATACGCATGAATGTGTGTACAACAGGGTTGTGGTAGAGGCCAAAAAATGTACATAGATATAAAATATGAAGCTTGACGTGAATAAGCGAATTGTTGAATGTGAAAAAGTTCCGCGGCGTAAATGTGCAAAAGTTAGTTTCGCTTTTATGTGGAATATAACAAACTGGAAATTGTGCTTTTGTGGCATTCCTTTATTCTTTTTTTTTCGCAATTATTGTCAGCCGTCCAAACCCGAAAACCAGGCTTTTAATTGCTTATTCCTGTAACGTTTTAAAAAGGTAATGAATCTAAGCGCACGGCAGTGCGCAGGCCAAGTTCCAGCAACAGGCCGAGCGCATGCCGTACTCTATTTACACGAACCGCTTCGACCCACTTTTGACCCCCCTGTAGCTCAGTGCCTATTGCAAGTACAGAAATAAAATTGTACGTACATAATCATATACTAGTACTAAGGCAGTGTACCAAATTTCATAGATGTAGCTTTAGTAGATCCTGAAATATGACCCTGTGAATATAGCTAATTTTGGCACTGACTGACTCACTCACTCACTGACCGGTCATCAAAACCTCTAGGCCACTTCCAATTGTCCTAGCGTTATGAAATTTGGCACACAGATCGGGTGTTATATGTAGATTACCGAAAAATTGAGAAATTTGAGAAATCGGTCAAGCGTGAGTTGGAAAAGGGTTACAAAGTTTGTATGGGACCACAGGATTCCTTGGTCGGATCTTCTTCAAAATTTGCATAAATCATCTCTAACATAATTGATGGAAGATGTGTTTCGTATTTTATTGAAATTCATTCCAGAACAGGCTAAAAGGGGGTAACAATTGTTTTCTTCGGGGGGTTTCGATTCGAATTTGTATCAATACTTCTTAGTGATGAGAGGACTCTTTTGATTTAATTTACTTTTTATTTTAACACATGTCATGTTTAAAAACTCAATCAGATTTGAGAAAGATGTTGTCAATGTTTTGATTAATGTCAATCAAATTCTCTATACATACAAATTATGGAAAAGTCAATACTGCACATTGAATATTGTTATTCATATTTGTGAAATATTTGGATCAAATTCGTCCAGTAGTTTAGAGATCAGCAAGCATTCTAAAGGATGACTCACGCTAGACCGTGCCGGGTCCGAGCCGAGTGTCGGCCGTAGCACGGTCTCCGAGCCGGTTGCATTCACGACTGCTCGGGCGAAGCTCGGTGGCACTGTATTCATGCAACGGGCCGTGGCCGAGCCGAGGCGGGACCGAGTTGTTTATGAGCGCTTTCCGTAGTTCGGCTGTCACTCAGTTGCCGCTCGGTTTAACGCGTAGATTTAGCGCGAAAAATTCTAAATCTATGGTTTAACGTGAGTTTGTTCACACAAAATATATATAATATTGACCTTGCTGCGGCCGGCACTCGGCTCGGACCCGGCACTGCGTAGCGTGAGTCATCCTTTTTAGGGTTCCGTACCAAAAGGGTAAAGAACGGGACCCAATTCATGAGACTTCGCTGTCCGTCTGTCTGTCTGTCTGTCTGTCCGTCAGGAGGCTGTATCTCATGAACGGTGATAGCTAGAGAGTTAAATTTTCACAGATTATGTGTTATTGTTGCCGCTATAACAACAAATACTGAAAACAAAAACATAATAATATTTAAGGGGGGCTTTCATACAACAAACGTGTTTTTTAGCGACTTTGTCTTATATATTCGGTAATAAGGTATCCTTTACAATTATTATTTAAATACGTTAGTTAATTTGACCATTTCATCAAGATCATTCATTCCCTTTACACCATGCAAATTAAATGAATACTTTAGGAGGTACAGCACAATCAAATGTTGCTCAATGAAATTAATTTCGTGTCGCCATGATTGAACATTATACGGGTCACATACTGACTTATTTTTCGACTTTCATCGTAAATATTTGTTCTTTAAAAAGTGAACAACGCTTTCAGCAGATTACTTTAGGTAGGTGTAATATTTCAAAGATAGCTATTTCATAGGAAATGGTAAACAAATAGTCCATATTTTAGATTCTTCTCCAGTATAAACAATTTACGTACAAACACACAATTTATGTTGTAGACGTAGATATCGTGTTTATAATGTCATTATTCAAATGTCATCAATATTCTGAAAAAGAAATTAAACATAGAGTTCACAAACTCTTTTTGAAATATTTACTGTACCTACCGTAGAGGATCTATACAAGGATAGTTAACACTATAGAGCAACGCGACCTGTCTAAAGACGCGCGTTGTATAACACTATAGAGCAACGCGAACTGTCTAAAGACGCGCGTTGTATAACACTATAGAGCAACGCGAACTGTCTAAAGACGCGCGTTGTATAACACTATAGAGCAACGCGAACTATCTAAGGCGCGCGTTGCTATGTGTTAATAGGTAATGAGGGCAACCAGTAGACGCTTGAAATACTCACAGAATATCGAGCATTGTATTTTCATAAAAAAATAATAATTGAAACAAAATGGACCTTTACTGGGACATCCTTTCGAGAGCTTGTCTTGTTGAGAGAGAGTATAAAATAATGTCATGTATACATAATGCACACTTTAAAGCTTATTAAAGACAAAATAGGTACAGTTTCTTGAAAAAAAGTATTGAAATCCCACCAAAAACATCCCTGTTGAAAAGGAGGCCAAGTTCCTATGGGCTAATTGTTCGCCTAAAAAAGGGTTGAAATCCAATCCAATGCCAAGTTTAGATGTACTTTAAATAATCTAAAAATATCTAAAATAATGTTACTTCTAAATTTGAACTTGGCAGGTTAATTTAATTATATACATAATAAATTTAATTATACAATTAATCAAGTGTTGCGTACTGCACGAAACCCTGCCAAGTTCAAATTTAGAAGTAACATTATTTTAGATATTTTTAGATTATTTAAAGTACATCTAAACTTGGCATTGGATTGGATTTCAACCCTTTTTTAGGCGAACAATTAGCCCATAGGAACTTGGCCTCCTTTTCAACAGGGATGTTTTTGGTGGGATTATATTATAGTAAAAGCTTTTATTAAATTTAAGCTCTCATTGCTTCGTTTTTTGTCATTTGAAGTAGATTATTAACATAAAGTGTATTTAATAGCTTGGATCGAGAATGATTAAATAGCTCTATTACGCGCCATTTCTTTTGCTGAAATCCAGTTTATTTTAGATAATCTTCATACATAAACAATACAAATACATAGAAGATTTGCATTGCACGTTACAAATGGGTGCGAATTTGCAAGAGGGTTGCTTAATGCAAAGAAATGTGCACAAAGGGAGAAAGATGGTAATTGATGGTGTTCACAGTTTATGTTGGGGGATGCTGTAGAAGATGATGGTTTTGTGCAATATCGATTAGTAATACATATTTTGTTACAGCAATTAAAACTGTATGTGGTTCCCTTAATGGTAATTTATAGGCTAGGTAAAAGGTCGAGGGAGTATACTATTGATAACATAAAAATGTGTAGGTTTGTGAGGCTGGATGTGTGGATGGACGTCTTTCACGTAACAAGAGCGATTGACTTGGTTTTAATGAAGTTCCATCGGTCGTCGATTGTACTGCAGATGTGGCCAGCCCACTGCCACTTTAATGTGCTTATACTGCGACCTATGTCGACCACCTCAGTTCTATACCGGATAAACTAATTTTAGAGTTTATCCACCAATCGATATCTACTCTAAGCATAACCACTATACTATAGGATCATTGTAGTCTTTCTTCTAAAACGTAATAACCATTATAATATTTATATAAGCATAAATTAATAAATACAAAGCATTTAAAACCGATTAAAATCACTTAACCCATAACGTTCCGAGAATGACAAGCCCTAACTTTAATATTAATGACGGAAATACGGCACCATCCTCTAAAATGCATAGTAAAACTGGCTATAACACAGTATATCAAATATGTATGACGGAACCCGACGTTGCTAAGGGCTGTCAGCAAGTACATTGAAGCCCGAAATTAATTTTGCAATACCTTTACTTACACAGCCTAAAGGTATATTTCCTCTCTAAGGTTTTTTTTTTCAGAACAGTCGATTGTTTGTTTAGGATAATCTCTTGTCCTTTTCAACTTGTATTGTCTGAAATACAATGGGGCTAAGTACGATAATGAAAGGGAATTCGTCGGTGAGCGAAAGAAATAGAAAAGAATAATATGTAATACGTGTGTATATAAGTATGTTAGTTTGGTTTTATTTTCAATCAGGCTGTTCCCCGCGGCTTCGAACGCGTAAAAGTCGTTATCGCGTAAGAGACGTTATATCATAACCCTCCTTTTGCGCAGTCGGTTAAAAAGTTGCCTATGTACGTCCTAGGGCCTCAAACTATCCCTGTACCAAATTTCTTTTTAATCGCTCCAGCTGTTTGGGCGTGAAAGCGTAACAGACAGACAGACAGAGTTACTTTCGCATTTATGATATTAGTAGGGAGTAGGGATGATCGTTGTCCAAACAAATATACATTTTTACACGCTTGCAAAACTGAAAAGGAGAGGGAAAGAAAAATGAGGAAACTTGATAGGGAAAACGGGAGTCATGCTTACTTCCCCAATAGAAAATTTGTACTGAAAACCGTCGAGGGCTATCCATAAATTGCGTTACACAAATTTCATGGAATCTTGACTCCTACCCCCGTTCTTGTCAGTGTCTGGTGAGACTACCCTCGTCATAGAGTGACGTCACATATTTTACAATATTATTTGTAGAAATTATCAAATTAAAAAGGACCCACTTAATTTAAACTTTGTATGCACAAAGAGAATTGTTTTATATTTTAAAATCCACTGTCGCAAATTTTTGGAAATGTGCTTCCACCCTTTGCTACAAAATGTGACACTTTAAGGTACCACTTAGGGTCTTAACAGTTTTATTTATATTTTACACTAGCGGACGTCACGCGGTTTCACCCGCGTAGCTTCCGTTCCCGTGGGAATACGGGAATAAAATATAGCCTATATTACCCGGGGATAGTGTAACTTCTAAACAGTGAAAATCAGTTCAGTCGTTCCGGAGCCTATTCGATGCAAACAAGCAAACACTCAATTCTTTCCTCTTAATAATATTAGTATATGGAATAGACATCACTATTTAGCTCAAGCCAAGCAAACTAACTAAAATTGTAATTTATTCATCCCTAAAATCATAAAAGGGCTGATTCCTTTAATGACTTAAACCAAAGGAATTACATATGAATGGTGCGACTGTTCATTCAAAGATATTATATTTTCTGTTTATATATTTCACTTCAGCACTTCAGTTGCATGAGCTCACAACACGGTCGGCCTGTTTGTATTTATGCGTCGCTGCAAAGGCATAACTTATATAGGCTATCATATGCATGAGTGGTGCTTTAGGTACCTTGCTCCTTAGGGTCCCTGTATCGTGGTGTGTGTCTAGTTATTTCTGTGTAAGGTGGCTCGTTGTATATTTAGGTACTTAACATTTGTATATTTAGAGCTTAAATATTCTCTCAATATCAAGGGCGAGGATTGGGTGAGGCGTTTCGGTGATTTGAAATGCACTATTCCCACATGAGTTTAACTTTATTACGATTGCGATGTATTTATAAATTACATACACCATACTAATGATACATAGAACAAAAGCTTTGATTATCATAAAACAGGTTTACATTTTTAGCACAAAATATGGTATAAATATAACTATTTATCTATATACATGTAACAAATAAAACCGGCCAAGTGCGAGTTGGACTCGCCCATGAAGGGTTTCGTAGCAGCAAGTAATATAATATAAAAGTTCTTATAGTTCGTTGTAACTTTGACTGATGTTTTAACACGTTCGCAGTGGTAGTGATTTCACTAACCGGAAATTGCGGTTTAGACGTATTAAAAAGAAACTACCAGCTCTATCTCGTTCAAACTAATTTTCGTTGGTAGTTTTTATGGCAATGTACATCATATATTTTTTTTAGATTTATCATTCTCTTAGTTTAGAAGTTAGAGGGGGGGGACACACATTTTTCTACTTTGGAAGTAGCTCTTGAGCAAACTATTCACTTTAGAAAAAAATGATGCTAGAAACCTCCATAGCATTATTGAAGACCTATCTATAGATACCCCACACGTATGGGGTTGATGAAAAAAAAAATTTAGAGTTTCAGTTCTGAGTATGGGGACCCCCAAAATTTACTGCTTTTTTTCTAGTTTTATATAAGAATCTTAATGCAGTTCACAGAATACATCAAGCTACCAAGTTTCAATAGCATAGACCTTATAGTTTCGGAGAAAAGTGGCTGTGACACACGGACGGACAGACAGACAGACATGACGAATCTATAAGGGTTCCGTTTTTGCCATTTGGCTACGAAACCCTAAAAACTGTTGAGGGTCGATAGTCTGTACATGGAAAATATTTTCACACAAGTTACAATGTTGAGGGTTTTGTAATTCAAGGGTTCCTTTGAATGTGAGGGTAAATCTAAACCGGCGTGTTGGCTTTAATCATAAAAGAGCTTAATGGTTCAGGACTGAATTGTTTTAGAATAGACTTAATGTTTAAGCTCTTTTTTGATTAAGCAAACAGGGCAGTTTCACACGCTGCTTGATGAGTCTGATGAAGAAATACCACTCCTTTTATAGACCATATGTGACGTGACGTAAACGAAGTTGCGAGGGTCAGCTAGTCTATACTAATATTATAGAGAGGTAAGGCTTGATTGATTGTTTGTTTGTTTGCATTAAATAGGTTCCCAAAGTACTGAATCGATTTTAAAAAAATCTTTAATTGTTAGGAAGTTACAAGGTCACCAGGTGACATAGGTTACGTATATTTTATTCCAGTAATCACACGGCAACGGTAACTACGCAGGTGACAGCGCACTACGTACGTTAAACTATAATGTATAATAGACTAGCTGATGCCCGCAGCTTCGCCTGCGGAAAATTTGTTCTTATTCCTGGGATAAAAAGTAGCCTATGTGTTAATCCAGACTATAATGTATCTCTGTACCAAATTTCAGCCAGATCCGGCCAGTGGTTTGAGCGTGAAAGAGTAACAAACATCCACACTCACAAACTTTCGCTTTTATAAAATTAGTAAGATATGACATACTGCTGCTGTAGCTAACATATTATCTCTGCGATGTAAATAAATATACTAACATGAAAGTAACTAAACTTCCTTTATTATCTCCTTTCAACAAGCTGAAAGCATTGAACGTAATCCAAAATGGCCGCGCACCGCCATTATTTTGTGGTTTACAAACAGTTCCATAATCTGTACACAAGCAAGTTCATTATTATTATTGTTGTGTACAGAAATATACTACGCATTGTCTTCTATTTTTGGTCACGTAAAGCCGCGATGTGACAGTAACTCTAAAAATAGTATCTATATTGTTAGGTTTGTGGGCGTACTATCTATGTACATATTGTACACTAGCTGAGCCCGCAACTTCGTTTACGTCACATAAGGTGTATGAAAGGAAAGGTATTTCTTCATCAGAGTCATCAAGCAGTGTCTGAAACCGCCCTGTTTGCTTAGTCATAAAAGAGCTTAATGATTAAGTCTATTTTAAAACAATTCAGTCCACGCCTTCGGCGCGGACTGAATTGTTTAAAAATAGTCTTAATCATTAAGCTCTTTTATGATTAAGCCAACACGCCAGTTTAGGTTCACTCACATTCAAAGAAACCCCTACAATAAAAATTTTCAAAATATCTGATTCTTAAAAGTGTTATAACTCTTTTATTTCTAAACCGATTTACATAAAACAAACGCTAAATGTTAACTGGAGCAAACCTCAACACAATAAAAAAAACCGCATTGCAATCGGTTGAGCGGTTACTGAGATTAGCGTGCACAACCGTACAGACAAACAGATATACAGACATACAGACAAACAGACATACAGACAAACAGACAAAAATTCTAAAAATCATTGTTTTGGGTTCTATTGCGTTCATAAAGCCCCCCTATAATATTTTTTCTTATTTATCTTCCATGTACAGACAGCGACCTGTTACGATTTTATTATATGTATTGATTATGAAGTTATAAGTATCAAGAATATACTCTCCGATTACGATAAGCGATTCGTAGTCGCTGAAAAAATAAGTTTTCCATTTTCAGTTACTACTAAAATACATGTCTAACGTATTTTAAATCATTATTGTAATCAAATTCAACAAAGGTGTTAGACACTCTGTTGGCCTCGTACGGATAAACTATTGTGATTCTTTCAAAATTATATGTGCTTATACGTATTTTTAAATTTTTTGCTGTCAAGGGTTTATAACAGAAAAAATATTGCCTATTATACAATACACTAATACACAGGAATAAGTTAAAAATAAAATGTAAATGAGTCCATTAGACGATTACTTTTTTACATTATTCACATAGTTTCGTACAACGAACGACATTAAATGCATTTTTGAGTTTTATGACGCCATAAGCGGACTCATAGTCGTATTGGCACATACGTATGTACGTAAATTGCGCATGACATCCAACGTAGACACTTAAAGGTAGGTATAATACGGATATACATACTCGTATATACAGTCACGTCATATTCCACTCGTAGTTCCAACGAACGGCCTCTTTTCAATGCAACAATGAGTGTCTATTATACGCCGACAGACTGTGAAAGTGGATTCAATCGTTATGAAAAAGATTTTCCCTTTTTCCTAATTTCCTGACAATGGAACGACCTGGACTCTCAGAGCATATGTGACCCGGTTACCGAAAGGGTTCCGGCGCAAAATGTTAAAAGTGTATTCTTGCTGATAACAAGCTTTTTTGTTGCCGAGATACTTATTGAGACGATTTTTTAGGGTTCCGTATCCGAAGGGTAAAACGGCGAAATCTCATAAATAGGGTCCCATCCCTATTTATGAGATTTCGCCGTCACGACTGTATCTCAAAAACTGTGAAAGCTAGAGAATGTTCACAGATGTATTTCTGTTGCCGCTATAACAACAAATAGTAACAAGAAGCCGTAGACGGTCTCACCCGACTGCCCCTCTAACGTTTATAGTGAAAGTGAAAGTTCAATCCGATTGACGTTGTCATTTTTGTTTTATTTCAAACTTTGAACAGATGATCCACGTCACCGTGTGACGTAATTTAATGTAACAGAGTCACAGACTACAGACACAAGTCTCGCCATAAGTCCCTCGGCAATCTGTTTTTATAGAGAGGGGCTAAAAATAGAAAAAAAATGGGGGTTAAGGGGCTCCCATACAACAAACGTGATTTCTTGCCACTTCTTGGTACGAAACCATCCGTGTGTTAGGCCAACTCGCACTTAGCCGGTTTTTTTGAGTTCGTATTCAAGATTTTATGTGTGTAGGGGAAGACAGAATCGATACAAAGTATCGCACCGGTTACGCCCCTCCAATCATGGCGATATCAGGTGTGTCGGTACTAGTATTAGCTATAAATAATACTGAATACAAATGTTTTGTACTTTCGAACATACATGAGGGTGTATCAAAATGATAGATTTTTATGTACCTGATTGAAAAATGAAAAAAAATATGTGTGGCACTCGGGGACTGCCACGGTAAAGCTATTGCATAGCATTTTTTATCAACTTATGCTACTAAAAGCTACTACACTAGCTGTTATGCTGCTTTTATCACTGGCTTACTAATTAAGCCAGTAATAAAAGCTACCTATGCAATAGCTTAAAATGAAAAATCTTTATTTATATAGGTCACAATGTAACGCTTATGAACGTCCAAATGATTGCTTCTACATTTAAATTTACTGCCAGATTCGCAACGTATAGGTAGAGCTGGAGAAAAGAGAACCTGGCAATAAAACTCTCAGCCACTCTTTTCTTTTTTTGAAGTGGACAGTGATTATGGCAGTCATGGTTCTGCTATGTTGTGGATGTATAAAATGTTCTGAGTTTTCTAGCTGCAGAGTTATCATGATACCTACTCTTGAAGTTATCCACGCAGCTAAGTTTGATTTTCGGGCATTAAAGTAGCCAAGATTGTGACGAGTTTCGGAGGAGGAACATGTTCAGAAATAGCATCAATCTGTGACAACACACTGAAGTTTTTTATTTTCATTTTGTATTATTTTTACACAACTAATGTGAAACGATATTTTTTGAAGTAAAAATACCGTGATTGTATATTTTGTTTGCAAAATACTTCTAAAATTTACGCTGAATTTCTAAAATAAATGAGACCAAAAACCATTTCTAAAAGAGGCACGTACGAAGGTGGTTTGTATGTGTTTATATTCTTAGCAAAACGTGCCTCTAAAACACAGCTTCGCTTATCTCCTCTAATATATACAGTACTGAGTATAATGAGTATGTATATATGTGTATTTAAGCTAGCAGTACACGATGCCTAATTGGTGTTGTAGTGTACACGGCGTCGTCAGATCCCATTAGTGACCGCGGTAATCCAGGCAGACTGGATTTCACTTATGTATAGTACTGGTCGTATCACTGGCTGAATAGATAAAGTAAGTGTTCTGCATTTGAAATTGGATTACGAACTGCATAGAACTAAGAAATTTTATCTAAGAATTCGGAATTTGAAATGCATTTTTTTTTATTTCAACCCTAGATGGATAAGCGTAGGCGTGATATTCATGGGGAATTTCACACATTAAAATAAACCGCGCCAAGATTCAAGTAGAACTAAAAATCTTCAAGGAATTAATTGTATAAAGTGTAAAAGGTTTTAAGTAGGGTTATGAGAATGATTCAACAGGGGAATCTTGACCCTCAGTAATGAGGAGCACAACGTAAGGAGGAAAATTGAGGTTCTTGAAATAGGTACTTAGCGGGTAAAGAGTTGGCAGCGACTATTAAGTCTAAAGTTTGTCTCGTGGGTAAAGTTAGTCTTCAATATTACATGTCTACTTAGTCAGAACTTTGTATTTAAGCGTGAAAGAATAAATAAAATTTGCTTTGTAAGGTTCCACAGTACCTAAACAAGGTTACAACCACAGTTTTGAAGCGCTCGTGGCCCCGCGGACTCAGTGTTCTGTAAACGATCACTGCAGTAAGCAACATTTACTATGGCCGGATATGGATGGGTGACCATCACGTGGACCACTTTGTGACATTTATTTACGAGCGTTTCCGTGCTTCGGAAGGCACGTTAAGCCGTTGGTCCCGGTTGTCAGTAAAATGACAGTCGTTAAGCCAAGTTGAAGGCCTTACGGGCGGCTTGAAAAATTTCAGCTGTGGGTCGTCACAACCTGCACCCGGGTCGGCAGCGCGTGTGTAACGCCTCTGGTGTTGTAAACGTCTATAGGCTGCGGTTACCAACCTTCCGGTGGGCCGTAAGCTTGTCTGCCACCTAAGTAGTATAAAAAAAAAAAAAAAAAGTTTTCTCTTTAAACTATTTGCGTGTTACATGATTCTTGCTTGTCAGTTAAAAAAGTGTACATAACCAAAATCTATGTCTTATACCTGGATGCCATATAGTATTAATTAAAAAAACTTACCAGCATAAACAGCAGTGGAGTTATGCTCAGGATCGTACGGACAGACAGCCTGTCCAGACTTCTCCCTCTCCATGTGGTACGAGTCTCGCTGAACACTGTACTCCCGGCAGAAGGGCCTGAAGCTGTTTGTGCCGCAGACTAGTAGCCTTCCAGGACCGAGTGACACTAGTACTCGGATGTAGTTTTGACAGCTCTCCTGCGAAAAGAAGAGTATTTAGTTTGGTACAGTTTAAGATTCAAAAAGGTGCAATTGGTTCGTGCAAAAAAGAGAAGAGAAGCTTAAAATAAAACCTCGTACCAACTCGTCTGGTCAGCGAGGTACAGTCCAATCATTTTGTAACCCAATGTATTTGAAACAGATTTAGTACCTATACTTTACAGGCGATGATAGCAGACGAAATGCACTAAGGCAATTTCTTACAGACTACCATTATTCCTTTTTTGGTACACCAACATCTTCATATTTCCAAATGGTCTGAATAAAAAGGGTATAGTATTATGTAACCTCTTAACTTAATTGGAACACGCACAAGACCGTCCATATCATTGCTAAAATGAATTCACAGGCATTGCCAGGGGTAGGAAATCGTAGGCAATATACATAGGTGAGGTTATATGATTGCATTTGCATTTCCATGAGCAACCGAATATAGGCATACGCTGGCTACAAGGTAATGAGACCTGATTATACTGGTAGGTTTTGATTATGGATTAAATATGATAATAACTGGGTATAAAGAGCAGACTTTTAGATTAGGTATAGAGTCTATACTATGGACTAAGGACTTCTCATCTTAGTATTTTTTCAGTTGCTTTAAATCTTATCTGAATTTGAGATCCGTAGGTTAATTTTACTGATCGCTATAGCGGTCAGTAAAATTACGAGTACTCCTAGCGCGCTAAGAGTACTCGTGGTTATGATTTATCAACTCAGTATTTTTGACTGACTTCTGAGCCCCGGCAGATTCCTTACATTTTCTAATCACAGTGGACTCTTTACAGACTTGTAAGGCACAGCTAGATTGTAATTTTAAATCATGAAACTATTAGCGTTTCATGTGCGTGCCATGCCAAATATACTTCACGCTATCCTCAAAAGATGTAGAGTAGACAGTTTATTGTGATAAACATTGTATATTTTTAACAGGATTAGCTCCTATTTCAAAGAATGATCTAACAAATCAAGAGACATAAAGTCAATTCAGATTATAATAGTTAGTACAAGTTAGAAGAAGATTAAAGTAATCTAAGCGTGAAGATCAATTACTGAACAATGGCTGCTACGTAAGCTTAGCACAGTTGAGTTATTGACTTGTACTAAATGCTATTGTTGTTGAATATCAAACTATTGCACGAAGACAAACAATGTGGTTGTTGTGTTGCCTGCTGTACTTGTTGTTATTTAGATGTCCAGAGCGTGTATAAGGTTATATCTCACTTACTTTGAAGAACCCCATACTGTAGGCGTTTGGGAAAACCAAGGCAAGGAGTTCATTCCAAGTAATAAACGTGGACGGGAGAAGCACCCCTCAGGACGCAAAGTGTGAGGATAAACACCCTGTCTGTGGCGAGCGGAGGTAGAACGTAGCCGTGGGAATTAAAAAACTACTCGTATTAGACTCTTGGAAGTTCTGTCGAGAATCCTGGTACATTCTTCCAATGGCTTACCCGTGGCTCCCGGCCGTAGATAGTGGTAGAGAGCACTAGTGGTTGTAGCCGGCAAGAGTTCGGCATAAAAAGTACTGCTATTTTTTTTTACAACCAAATTCAATATTTGTCTCTTACCCCCAGTTTGTCAAAATCCCACAGGCAAGCGGGTGAACCCTAGTTGCCTCGCCTTAATGTATAGTACATGTAACAAAGCTATTAGGCTCTCGGAAGTTTTAGAAGGCTATAGTGAACAGTTGTCCGCACTCGGCGACCGTCAGCTGTGTCATTACGCAGCGCCATCTGACGCAACGCATCTCGGAATAGCCTTTAGGGTTACCACTAGCTATTTCCATGTAAATGGCGATTTTATGTTACGGTTCGTGTATAGGGCGATGAACTTTGGTAGAATTATTAGTAGTTTGCATGGAATTTTGTGACCAATTTTATTGAAGCAGGGTTTCTTGGATGCGAAGACATAGAAATATAAGTATTTTTACAGCTAATAACTGTTTGTATAATACTTATTAGATGGGGTATTCAAAAAAAACATAACAGATGCCACTACGAGTAGATACATTATGTTGATAATAAATAATGTTACCTATTTAAGAAGTGTGTCATGTCCGTGTTTAATAGTAATGACTTTGATACAACACAAACATACGAATAATACTAGAAGGTTTCAATTACAAAAATATGCAAGTGGCAGCCCTGAAGCCTATAGCTTTTACTATTCCCAATATCCTGGAGCTGTAACCGTTCGAATTTCGAACGATCACTTGACTGGTTACTTTCTAATTCAGAGCACTATCCAATTTGGAATACAAAATGCACGACCATAGTGCGCGAAAGCCTAATTTGGACGCAAATCTAAAATGTTGGGACAGGATTAGTAGTCGATATTGTACACTTGGCCATGAGAGTATTGTAGCAAGGTCTGCGGGCAATATGGCAATGTGTAGGAGGCTTATATGTTAATCTATAATACCCTCAGCTATGATCGACGCCCACCGCTAAGCGGAATTTCCCAAGGATCATACAATCCAATAGGGGATATTTTTGACCTTACTAAATGAATCTTTCCTTCTCCACGTAAAGAATTTTTTTACATTTTTATTTATCACTAGCTGTGCCGACGACTTCGTCAAAAAAAAAGTGAACTAAGTTACTCCTTATTACATAAGCTATCTGCCAGTGAAAGTCCCGTCCAAATCGGTCACGCCGTTCCAGAGATTAGCCGGAACAAACAGACAGACAGACAGACGGACAGACAAAAATTATAAAAATATATTTTTTGGTATGTGTACCTTATATACATTCATATGCATGCAGTAGAAAGCGGTTATTTTAATATTACAAACAGACACTCCAATTTTATTTATTTGTATAGATGGAGACTAGTTTGGTTACCTTTTTCATGTCTAAATAATATTTATGAAAATTTCACTCACCTATTGACATTTTAAACAAAATTGCATTAGTCGTATTCATGAATAGATTGAAGCTACTAGCTTATCCCGGAAAACAACTTTATTCTTATTGGAACCCCTTTTGTGCGATTAAAAAATATCAAGGAGGTTGGGGTCGTGTTTTTTAGGTGAGGGAAAATCTTCATGAATGCTATGCTGGACTCCTACCGACAAAAACCCTCACGTATCCTGCCTAACAGCCGACGCGACGGTTGGGAACCCCGGGTAAGCCCTCGGAGGGATACAGCAGGACTCCCAACAACAGACCTACGGTTCAGCATGTGAATGTTTTACTAGTTCTGAAGTATTGATATGAAGTTCTAGTATTGAAGCGCTCGTGGCCCCGCGGACTCAGTGTTCTGTAAACGATCACTGCAGTAAGCAACATTTACTATGGCCGGACATGGATGGGTGACAACCACGTGGACCACTTTGTGACATTTATTTACGAGCGTTTCCGTGCTTCAGAAGGCATGATAAGCCGTTGGTCCCGGTTGTCGGTAAAATGACAGTCGTTAAGCCAAGTTGAAGGCCTTACGGGCGGCTTGAAAAATTTCAACTGTGGGTCGTCACAACCTGCGCCCAGGTCGGCAGCGCGTGTGTAGCGCCTCTGGTGTTGCAAACGTCTATAGGCTACGGTTACCAACCTTTCGGTGGGCCGTAAGCTTGTCTGCCACCTAAGTAGTATAAAAAAAAAAGAAAGATCTCTTTTTTTTTGATGAAGTAGGTAAGAAAAGTGACACAGAAAACTAAATTTTCACAAAAGATATGACGCGACAAACTTACATATTCTTATAGGTACCTATCTTTCTAAGACGGTACCACACAAATGCTTTTAGGAATCAATAGGAAAGTCGACGCACGTCTGTGGATGTTCGTGTTCAGTACTGAGTCAAACTAAAATGGCGAATTCGCCATTGGGCCAGACTCAGTTTGCAATTCAAGCATGAATTTACAACGGCTTCACGACTGTCGAGCAATCAACTGAAAGACGAAGGGACTACGGCTGCAACGTCAGCTAAACTTGCTTTAGATAACTTAGATGCCGTTGATTATTGAATAAATTTTACTTGATTTAGTAATTGGAATTTGTAAAAAAATTAATTGCTTGTAACTTGGATTTTAGGACTTAGATCAGAATAAAGAATATAATAAATTTCCGACGTTCGACTTTCATTAGATGCAGTAAAATGACGTTTCAAAATGTATATTTACTACTATTTCATACAAAAGCGGCAACCAACAAAACGTCATCGCCAGTGATCGCCAACAGGGTTCCTAGTATAATTAAATATGCTGCAAATTGATGACAAATTCAACGAACATGGGTTCGTGTAATGTGTAACCAATTTGGGATCTAAAAGAGGTACTCTGTATAGTAATACTCGGTCTCCATCGAATGGGCTAGAAGTTGAGTCTAAAAAAAAAGAAGATCAAAAATTGACAAGAAATAAAATTTATGTTCCACACTCTAGAACTCTATAACTTAACTCTCTATCTTATTTTTTTTTATCACTTTATAAAAGGATTTTATTGACATACATATTCCTAATAAATATTATATACAACTTATATTTACTATACACTTTTTACATAAGAAAAGAAAACTATGAATACGTAAAATTTCAAACAAAAAAAAAAAAAAAATGAAAAGAAGAAACCGATCTAGGCATCGAAAAATTCTTCCACATCGCTGTCGACCACAACCGTGCCCAAAACGCTGACGGCATTGCCACGTTGAATGGCAATACTGAGCCGCTGGCCCAAGTACACGCCGGCCTTCTGATCACGGGAACTGTCGATTTATTATTTATATATTTATTTTATAATATTATATAATTTACTCTTTTTTTTTTCATCTTTATTTTTAAGACCTGGAATATCATTATACATGATTGTTTTAGCACCTCTTTAACAGTGAGTCATGTTTTGGAGAGTTTTACAGTCCAAAGAGGTTTGCAGTTTGGTCGAAATAAATGGCATGAGATGGTAGGGTATCTCGTGTGTTACACTAACCGGAGGGGCCTTTAATACCAAGTCTAAACGGAATTTTACGATGAAAATTTATGTGAGATGTTTTGCCGTTTCTAGATATTTCACTAGTTCCGTCTACATTTTCAAGCGGTATCAATGAGAATTTGTCGAACCGTCTTTGTTTACGGCTGCGAAACTGGTACACGAATCCAAATCAACGTGTCACACTTAGTAGACGGTACTGTATTATTGTTTGACTGCCTCGGTGGCGTATTCGGTAGTGATACCGCCTGCCGCGCTGAGGTCCTGGGTTCGATTCCCGGGTCGGTCCAAATATTTGTGTGATCCAAAAACGTTTGTTTCGGAGTTTGGGTGCTTCCTATGTACAATATGTATGTATTTAGAAATCTATAAGTATGTCTA
The DNA here is from genome assembly GCA_933228765.1 of Miltochrista miniata. NCBI lineage: Eukaryota > Metazoa > Arthropoda > Insecta > Lepidoptera > Erebidae > Miltochrista > Miltochrista miniata. Next base: position 12,327,785 of record OW121765.1, read on the forward strand.
TCAGTCGTCTAGATCCCATAGCACAAGCTTATAGCTTAGTTTGGGCTAGATGATGTTGTGTGAGAATGTCCAACCATATTTATTTATTGTCTAGACATGATGGACGTGCTGTGACTTTATATCAGGTATCATACAGTACATAGCCTACATATTGGCACTAATTAATCAAGCTTAAGCTAGGTAGGATATGTGTGGTTTTTAGTCGGTAGGAGTCCGGCATAGCATCCATGTATGATTTTCTTGACGTTAGCTACTAGAATATGTAGAGTGACAATATATAGCCTATTTGAAGACCCTACCCCTAGTTAATAATTGTGCAAAATTTGAATCAAATCTTTTGAGTACTTTTCGAGATCCTTCCGGAGAAAGCAAAGCAAACAGACAAACAGACATAATTTTTTCTAACTAAAGCAAACAGACAAAAAATTTCCTAACTATATTTTCGGCTTCGGTATCCTATGTTTAACACCCAGCGAGATTTTTAAAAAATATTTCCAATGTACAGTTTTGACTTTTCTACCATTTTATTATATGTATAAATTAGCACCAAAATAACTGCTAAAACTATAAAATAAATAATACTTATTGTTAAAAATTACAGAGAAACATAATTATTACATATCTATATTTACATTATTACTATCTAAACTAAACCTAAATAAGGCCTCCGTGGCATTGTGCCCAAAAGACTAGCAGCATTCCCCCTTTGAATAGCAATACCTATTCGTTGAGCGAGAAAACTGCCAGCCCTTGGGTCACCAGTTGACTCCACAAGGCGCTTTTTCAAATTCTTGAAAAATTTTTGCGCATTGGGACCCCATGGACCATAAACTATAAAATAACAATAGTGCACAGTTCTTTAAATAAGTCCCCTTTACCCATTAACCTACATATTACACATTTAATTTATGATGAAATCAAATTAGCGTAACTTTAATCGCCACTTGAAAACTTTCAAACCTACTTTTTGCGGTGAAACGACCCAGATTAAACATTGCATATATTTAGAGCAGTTCTTTAATTAACCCCACAGCGACCGTACCGCCCTCTAGTACCGGTATAGGTCATTAATTGTTAGTACTAAAGTTTTACACAATCATACGGAGTAAGAACTGTAGAAGTTAGTGTCATTTAGATAAACTTGATAATTTTTGGAGTGAATTTTTTTACGGATAGTCATTCATTTTTGTACTCAGGAATACATTTGAAATCGTGGCAAGTAACGCTTACGGCACCTAGAAAATTATAACCGGTTTCAACGGTTCGAGATTCAAGGATGTTCCAAAAATAATCCACTTAATTTTTCAAGTTTTTATTTATGATGGGAAGTTTTCTAAGGAACGCAGGTTTGGCTCTCGTAAAAAATAACCATAACTTGCAAATAAAATAGTTTATCGCATATTACTTAAGAAACTTTTAAGCCACTGTAAATTAAGATTTTGCGGTGATAAAAAGTTCATGACTTACTGTAAATTGAGGAGTCTTAAGGTGATGAGAGGGACATACTCATTAATTCAGAAGCTGAGTGTTCCTAAGTTTAGTGTTCATCTTAATAACCACTGAGAATGTCGTCAGGCGAAATCAGTCAAGTTTAAATAGTGAATATTGTAAAACAGTATAGAGATTTGATTTTAAATAAATAAGCTGTTTTTGTATTGCAGTCTTTAATACGCTTTAAAGTCCTCCAACTATAGGCAGTAGAAACGTGTGGTTTTTAGTCGTTAAGAGTTCAGCATAGTATCCATGACGGATTTTCCACAAGTTAAAAAATGTTAATGTTTTTTTTTTAATTTGTTATATTTTTGGTGTATAACTTTACGGCAATGGGTTTCATTCATCGAAGCTTGTATCGGAAAACGGCTAACAAGTTTCTCCTCAAAGATATGAATTTAGCGCCCTATCTACCAAGCATTTTCAGTACTTGACAGCGCCTTAATTTACTCACCGGTAAAATATGGGCGTCGTAAAACAAATTCGCCCATTAAATAGTGTAGTGCATTGTTAATAGCTCCCATTTACTGCATTTTATGACCTTTAAAAGTTGTGCTGAACACGTAAACACCTCATGAAATACGTAATAGGTTGTTAAGACTTGTAGGTTCTAGACTGGATGAGTTAAAGAGCATAGACGAGGAAGAATTGAGGATCCGTAGAAATGAACTTATATCCTTTTTATTTAACGTGAGGGAAAATCCATCATGGACGCTAGCCGGACTTCCACCGACTAAAAAGCCTCACGTAACGCCCAACAGCCTTTGGTTGGGCGCCCCGGGTAATCCCTCGGAAGACCCACGGCTGCCACTGCGGCCCCGCCTAGACCACCCCCATTTAGCCCTTCGGGTGCTATCCCGCGTCTTTGTGGAGTTTCGGGTGTGTTCCCGCTTCTAAGGGGGGGGGGGGGGGGAGGGCGTGCGTGATCTCTCACGTCACGCTGCCGTCATGGGAACTTATATGTTGTGATCGTGAAGTTCTTTTTAGGTGTGGAAGTTCCTACGTACGAGTATGCCAGGTCATACCTCCGTTTATTTCTAGTATTTTCCACGTAGCTTGTTACACCACAGAGCGGAAACACGATACAAATGATGCGTTTTCAATTCTGTCCCCAACACTAAAAACACGCTATGTTTGAACGCAGCTTGAATGTCTGTGTGACCACTAAAGGCTAAGCAAATGTTCCCTCAAAACACCCGCCAACTATAATGACAGCTGTGGCATGGGTGGGGAAAGCTTGCTCAGTGGGGGCAGGGAGTTGCCTATCTGTATTTATAGTATCTTTGGTTACACAACAGTGCGGTGACACTTTCGTGCAAAATATTCACATGTTCTTTTTAATTATAATCGCTTAATCTGTCACAAATCAAATGTATTTGTGCCATATTATAGTGTGTGGGTGTTCTTTGGGAACATAAACCTTGGTATAATCCAGCCAAGATCTTTCAAATGACTGAGTACTCAGTACAAATTCATACATGCATTATACGGGTTACGGGCCATATACTCTCCGACATTCATATTCCGTAATCCCAAAATGAGGTCGCTCATTAACTGGAACTAAAATAAAGTTATACGAGCTTCCCGGGGCGTCTTTCTCGTGCAAGCCTGGCGCGAATTTCCACTCGATTGGCTTTTTAATTTGCCGGTATTCGGTAGAGAGACGTTTAGCGGAATAAGGCCTCGTTTCATACGCGACCGGCTCGTTCCAAATTCAATTATTCGCCGCAAGATGGCGGCAGGTAACATAGAGTTTGAGCGCGCTCTTTCATTGTTCTTTATTTAAAATCATATACTGCGGTCTTGGGTTAATTATATTGAGGTATTGAAGAGGTTTAATTAACTTGTGTGGATTGGAATTGGACATTGAATTAGTTTAAAAGCGCTACGATATGTTAATGTAGAATGTGCTACGAAATTGTAGCAGTACTACGGCGTAGCTTGTAGACATTTAGAATAAGGTACAGTTTGTGACAGCTTTTGCGTGACCCACCTAAAAGTTAAGGCAATTTGAACCTTTTACATGAACTTATGAACTCTAATATCTAGGGATTGAACTCACCTCATCTTTGCCTTTGACGACGCACATCTTGACGTCGTTTTCTGGAGAATACCAGACCAGACGTCGCTGTTCCGTCAGGTCTGTCAAACTGAGGTTGTATACTACATTTCTGAAACAAAGAAATAATAAAGTAAATAAAATATTCACGTCACATTATCTATACTAATAAATAATATTAAGTGGAAAAATGTGTTTATTTGTAATCGATCAACTCTGAAACTACTAAAAATACGTTGCGAATTTCCATTCATTATTGTAAATACGGGCGTGTATTGGTTAAATGGGTACTTTGGGGTTCGTAGCATGTAGCACTGTTACTGTTAGATAATAATCTTGCTGAGTACAAGGACGACCAGAACGAATTGTAAGAACTATAGCAGCGTGATTTGTTATTGTGGCCAATTACCTGTACCACTTCTAGCAAGTCGACTTCGTTAACCAAATAAAATTGGCCTCCAACCGCATGCTCGAGAGCACCCATTTGTAAGAACACATGCCAACTCCACGGTCCATTTTAAGGTGGCTACTCGACTCATAGTAGTTAGCTGAATGTTTGTTCGTGGTTTTAATCGCACTTGGAGTTGTGGATTTCAGGTGAAGTTAGTTGGAATGGTTCGTATTGCCGCGACGTTTATTTTGTGGGTAGTCACTGCGGCAGCAGTTTGTCCCGGCCTACTGCGGCTTAACCCGATGTTGGGAATAGCTTTGTGAACAGTTACAAGCAAAGTTCGTGCTGTTTACCAAACATACATATTATTAAATTTTGTGTGTTTTATTGACTTAAGTTTAGGAGCTAAGAAATAAGAATAGTAGAAGGGATTTATGGGCGGCTTGAAATATTTCATCTGCAGGTAGCAGCCATAAACTGCCTATTGGAAGCATGACTGTATGTTTGTAAAAGCTATCGATGATCCCACTACTGAAATAATTAGAATTTAATTTAACCTATAGTTCACGACAGACGAAAATTCCTCTACAAATAAAAACTGTCGTACTGTGAAGAATACCATACACTGGTCATCAACCTTGTATGCGCAAGCGTTATATTTATTATTCTGTCTAATGTAGGTAGTTATTTTTTACAGTTTTGTGTTCTCTTAACTCGTTCACTTTTTATGCAAAAAGCAACTGCTATACAAAGCATTGCAATAATGTTAATATAGTGTCATTATGCTATCTAAAATTATGTTCCAATGTATGTAAGTGTCACAAGTGTTGATAATTTTTGTAGGCGCCTCATCCTGAGAAAATTTACAGGAATGCCAATGTTATTGTTGTACGTAAGTTACACACATGTACCTATACTTTTTATGACAATAAACACATTTTAAAAACAAAACAAACTGTGAAGAATGTTGTACGAAAATGACAAAGTGTAGTAAAAGTTTCCTTCATCCCAACTAACAAACTATGAACTACTCGTATTGTTGCGTGAAAGAAATTATTGGAAACATCTAAGTGCAGCATCGAAGTCATTTATAACAAAATGCTACAAAAATCTCACAGGAAAGTTTGAATCAATCAATCAATTAATGAAATCAGCCTATGAGATGATACAGGACGTAGGCCTCTCCCAAATTTCGCCATTATACACAGACCTTCGGCCTTCCGCATCCAGTCAGTCCCAGCGACCTTCTTCAGGTCGTCGGTCCATCTGGCGGGGGGTCGTCCTACCCCACGTGTACCAAGTCGCGGTCTCCACTCACGAACTTGTTTGCTCCACCGACCATGGTTCTTCTACAGATATGGCCAGCCCACTGCCACTTCAAAACGTTTGATGAAATAAAAAAAAGTATGAATGAAATAGTAATAATTTGTCCATATGTATGCCAAAAGTATGAAGCGCTCGTGGCCCCGCGGACTCAGTGTTCTGTAAACGATCACTGCAGTAAGCAACTTTCACTATGGCCGGTCCATGGATGGGTTACCATCCATGTGTTCACTTTGTGACATTTATTTGAGCGTTTCCGTGCTTCGGAAGGCACGTTAAGCCGTTGGTCCCGGTTGCCAGTAAAATGGCAGTCGTTAAGCTAAGTTGAAGGCTTTATTTCAACAGCAGGCAGTCACAACCTGCGCCTGTCCATTTAAACACGGCAATACGGCTCACCACCTATTACGTGGGACAAATTATACAAAGTTGAAATGTGGGCATATAATATGCCTCTGCCTACCCCTTCGGGGATAAAGGCGTGACCATATGTATGTATGTATGTCAAAAAGAAACGGAAATGTCATTCTTGACATTTACCTACGTATTCGTGTTGTATGGAATATCATCAATAGGTTAGCTAGATGGCAATGTTGTTAGCAAGTTGTTCATTATACATGTTACAAACTTTGTTGTCGGCTTACAAAATTTGGCAAAGTTTAACAATAATGGCGTGACGCAAACAAATATTATAATATCAATTCTATATCATGTTACACTTCAAAAGATAATATTGTACAGGGCGTTTCGCGGCTATGTGAAGATACTATAGAGAGATAAGATGAGATGATGTCATAAATAGTTTTTTTTTCTTTCTTTTCTTTTTTTGATGTATGTCTCTCGTAAGTGGATACTTATTAATACTTTTTTTTCCTGTGGAAATCCCATGGATGTTATGCCGCCGGACTTCTACCGACTAAAACCATACGATGCACTACCATCTGCTGTGACCGGGAGTTCCGGGTATACTTTCGGAGAAGGATAACCGCAGGGCTCCCGACAAGCTTAATATAATAAAATCAGGTGTTAAGAGCATGGCATTTTTTTAAAATCTTGAGTGTGGAGACTTGATAATAAACATTTTTCTTCTAATAAACGAAAGGCGATTAAGAGTAAGTTCAATTCAAGATCAGTTTAAGGTTTTGTCGAGGTCAAATTTGAATACCCGGATACCAATACCTTTCAGCGCGGATACCAAGAGTTGGAAAGACGTATCTTTCCAACTCTTACAGCCATAGCTGTAGGGTGATGGTGATGCAGTTGTATAAGACTACCCAAGAATTTCTGCTCCAAAGCATTTTTGCATGTTTTTACTATTTCAAAAGAACAGACAGGTTATTTTGACATTCTCTATTTGTATTATTTTTTAAGAGATGATGCCCGGTAGACGACTTTTGACTTAAAAAAAAATATAGCATGTTCAAGTAAGTTCATTAGGAGGAAGGGCATAACGGTACTCCGTTCGGTGAGCAGCCCGCCTGGGGCAGTACCTCCGCCCTGCAGAAGACCGCGGTAATAGTAGCCTGACTCCGGTTGGGTTATGTTCTCCGTCGGTTAGCAGGGTTCCAGAGCTCATTGGGGTGACTCTGTGCCGGTGACGGTGAGACCAGAGGCTTAATCTGTCTCCATTGGCGAATAGAGGCGCGGAATATTGGTACGGCGGTCAGGGAGACCCGGTGAAACGGTTGACCGCTGACCGCCCGCAGGCTGTACGGAACCCGAACCTGGGGATTACATAATCTCCGCCCCAGGAGGCTGAACCAGCAGCCTGTGTAAAGTCCCTGGTGCTGTGGTCGTGCCGGAGGAGGATACCGGAGTGGACGTGGCCACTGCATCGGGGGGGGACCGGGGGCCCTTCCGTACGCCGTGCCAATCTACCGCACTACCTCTGTCTGCCTTTGGTTAGTTAGAGTCTCACTTAGTCTCTTGCGCCACCGGCACACAGGCATCCCTTCACTTTTCTAACCCCCCTTTCTTAAAAAACATGGCTAGAAGAAGAAAAATAGAACGAGTATACACAGCGGCATCGTCGTCCACACTTTACATGGGCCTTTGCAACATCAGAGGTATGCATAAGAACCTCAATGTAGTTCACCAACATCTCGAAACTACGAAGCCGACTCTTCTTTTCTTGACGGAGACGCAGATCTCATGCCCGGGCGATACATCTTACTTAATGTACCCAGGCTATAAGCTTGAGTACAACTTCAGGCCGAAAGCCGGGGTATGTATGTACGTCCGTGATGATGTCTGTTGTCGCCGTCTTACAAGCCTTGAAGACAGGGACCTGTCTACGTTATGGGCGCGCGTGGATCACGGGGGCCACACCCGGATCTACGCGTGCGTGTACAGGTCTCACAGCGGTAACACGGACACAGTTCGCCTTTTTGACCACCTGCAACAATCGACTGACAAGGTGATTGAGCAGTATCCCACTGCGGAGATAGTGATTCTGGGGGATTTCAACGGTCATCATATTGACTGGTTGGGCTCCCGGATGACCGACTTTGCGGGGAAAGCTGCACACGAATTTGCCCTGACCTATGGGTTCTCCCAACTGGTTAAATCCCATACGAGGATACCAGACAAGGAGAACGAGCATAGTGCATTGCTGGACCTCCTGCTGACAACGCGTCCGGATGGATACAACGTCTCAGTGGATGCTCCGCTCGGATCGTCGGACCACTGTATCATTCGGGCGCATGTGCCACTCGCAAGGCCTGAACCACCTCGGCCCAAGGAGTGGCGACATGTGTGGCACTATAAGTCAGCAGACTGGGATGGACTGCGGGAGTTCTTCGCGTCGTACCCGTGGAGGCGGCTTTGTTTTGCCTCAGACGATCTGGATTCCTGCGCTGCAGCAGTCGCTGAGGGGATCTTGGAGGGCATGGAGTGCTACATTCCTAACCGCTGGATCCCTGTAGGAGCAAAAAAGCGACCGTGGTTCAATCGGCTCTGCAGAGAAGCTTTGATGCTGAAAGAATATGCCTACAGAGCCTGGACCACGGCTCGTGCAAATTCAGATCCAAACATCTCTGAGGTGAAACGCAAATTAAATGCCGCCTCGAGGGCTAGCAAGAGAGCAATTGTCAGGGCTAAATTCGATTTCGTCGGCAGAATTGGTGAGCGGCTAGCTGGGTACCCTTCAGGGAGTCGTGAATTCTGGTCGCTTGCCAAAGCTGCCGAGGGAAACTTCTGTCAGTCAGGTTTACCACCTTTGCTTAAACCCGACGGTAGTCTGGCCCAGAGTGCCGGGGAGAAGGCCGACCTTTTGGGTTTTCTCTTTGCCGCTAACTCGACCATGAGCGACGGGGGTGCTGTACCGCCGGATGTTCCGTGGTGTGGAACTTCCATGCCGGAAGTTAAATTCACGCAGCGGGACGTCCGACGGGAGCTTCGTTCTCTGGACGTTCATAAGTCGAGTGGGCCGGACAGTATACTCGCGGTGGTACTTAAGCAGTGTGGTCCAGAGTTGTGTCCGGTATTTACACGTCTTTTCACGCTTTCATATTCTATGCGACAAGTCCCGGCGTCGTGGAAGATCGCGTATGTGCATCCTGTGCCCAAGAAGGGTGATAGGACCGACCCGGCCAATTACAGGCCTATAGCCGTCACCTCACTATTGTCTAAGGTGATGGAGCGTGTAATTAATACACAGCTCCTGAGGTACCTTGAGGAAAACGACCTGCTCAGTGACCGGCAGTACGGTTTCCGTCACGGTCGCTCGACGGGCGATCTTCTCGTGTGCCTCACACACCGATGGGCGACGGCTATCGAGAGTAAGGGCGAGGCTCTAGCAGTGAGCCTCGACATTTCTAAAGCCTTTGACCGGGTCTGGCACCGTGGTCTTCTTAATAAATTGCCCTCCTACGGACTGACCGAAAGATTATGCGGATGGGTGTCCAGCTTTTTGGCCGGTAGAAGCATCAGGGCTGTTGTCGACGGCAGCTGTTCTGACTGCATGGCCATTAACGCTGGAGTACCGCAAGGCTCAGTGTTGTCCCCTACTCTGTTTCTGCTGCATATCAATGACATGTTGTCTATTGACGGCATTCATTGTTATGCAGACGACAGTACGGGGGATACTTGTTACACAGGCCGCCCCGGTATCTCTCGGGACGCAGTGGAAGAAAGTCGTGAACAGCTTGTGTCTGAAATCGAGGCTACTCTTACTAGAGTGTCCGATTGGGGTAGACAAAATCTTGTTCAGTTCAACCCCTCCAAGACACAGGCGTGTTTCTTTACCGCTAAGAAAGCCCCAATTACTGTAGCGCCACAATTCCAGGGCACATCTCTTTCCATCTCTAAATGTATAGGGATCCTTGGTGTTGATATCTCCAGTGACGTTCAGTTCCGCAGTCATTTGGAGGACAAGGCCAAGCTAGCGTCCAAGAAGCTCGGTGTGCTCAACAGGGCGCGGCGGTACTTTACTGCGGCGCAAACACTGCTTCTCTATAAGTCGCAAGTGCGGCCACACATGGAGTACTGCTGTCACCTCTGGGCGGGGGCACCTGAATATCAGCTTCGTCCATTTGACTCGGTGCAGAGGCGAGCTGTGAGAGTTGTCAACGATCCTTTACTGACAGGTGGTGTTGAACCTCTTTGCGACAGGAGAGACTTTGCCTCCTTATGCGTGTTCTACCGCCTGTACAATGGTATCTGCTCTGAGGAATTGTTTGACATGATGCCCACGGCTACGTTCTATCATCGCACCGCTCGCCATAGACTGGGATTTCATCCTCACACCCTACGTCCGGAGCGTTCGAGCACGGTTAGATCCGATAGGGGATTTCTTCCGCGCACGCTTAGGTTGTGGAATGATCTTCCTGCCTCGGTTTTCCCAAACGCCTACAGTATGGGGTTCTTCAAAAGGGGTCTAAGAAGGTTTTTACAGGGTCGGCAGCGCGAGTGTGGCGCCTCTGGTGTTGCAAACGTTCATAGGCTGCGGTGACCACCAGTCCTCCTGGTGGGCCGTATGCTTGTCTGCCACCTTAGTGGTATAAAAAAAAAAAAAAAAAAAAAAGTAGTAAAAGTTTGAGCAGTAAAACTCCCTTCGATTTTGAAAAGTATGATAATGTTGTCTGCGTGACCAAGACCAGTTTACGTGTTATACTACCGCAACTAACGGCAATTTTGAAAACTAATGTCAAACTGACATTACCGGTGTACACAATTTAGTATGAATTGTGAGACAAGTTATGGCCATTCATTAAAGTTATAGGCAAACCTGCGTTCTGTCTGGCATAATTGAGAAAGTCCCTCAACCCTTTATTAAGATATTTGGCACGGAAATTTCATAAAGAAATTATGACATAAAACTTTGCCAATTATTGGGCCGCGAATGGCCGGTGTGACTTACATAATGTTTTTGAGATTTAACAGACAAACTCATAGCGGCCACTAACAGGAATCGTGACTTCGACTTTATTGATATTAGAAAACATTTCTTAAACGACAATCTGTGAAGTTTTTATGTTTGTTCTTGTTTTATAACGAATCGAGCCAACTTCACAACTTTCCGATTGAAAACTACATCAACTTGGAAATGGAAATGTAAGAATAAAGTTAAATCAAAAATCGTATGGATTTAATTTTGAGTTTTATTTCATACATTTTTATAGAATATTCAAGGAATTCTCGACAACGCTACCCCAGTGGTCCTGTTAGTAAAAGAATTTTTAAATTTTGAGGGCAAACGGTACCTATTATTAGAAAATGTACATGACAATAGATTAGTAGTCTATAAGGAAATGGTTTTTATTTTTAAATGAAAATTGTGGATAAGATTCGCCGATTTTTTTTTGTTTTTAGCGTGACACCATGGATGTCATGCCGGACTCGAAAATATTAAAAGTCCTACCTAGTCTTCTACCCGTACCACCGCGTGCTGTAATTGTTTACTGCAGGAGATGGTTATTATAAAAGGCTGGTTCGTATATAACAAGTATTTATTCAAAGTTCAACATCTATTCTAACGAATACCTACATTGGGATCAACATACTTTCCAATTATTACGGCCTTATATGCCTTCAGCATTTTGTATGACACTGGTTCACATCATACGTTATTGACATTTAAAGAATGTCAAAGTACTGCTGAAAAGGTTCAAATGAAATTTTTCACTTCCATTATGTTGTAAATAAGGCATTCACGTTCGACATCTTGCATGCGAATAATGTTCATTGTGTTTCATCGCCGAGGGTCCTACGGCACTTATTCCTAAATAAGGGAAATGTCTGTAATTCACCAATGTTAGGGGGAGCCAATTTGTGCCCAGACCCCACCCGTATTTTCTGTACAAACCGTTTTTTGGTGGCTAACGAAGTGGTATGATACAATCTATCGATTTATGTGGTAACAAAAACTAAAGTGGAATCTGGTTAGTATAAATTATCTATGTACTTACATGAGAATAATGTAATTTCCTACTAACAAGTAGATTATTACATTATGCCAAAGTCTAACATCGATGAAAGTAATAAGATTAAATTTTAGTACGATTTGAATCAACGACTCTTCGGATGGTTTCTGTATAACATACGTAGGTATAGTTATTAGGTTTATGTAAACTTGACTCTTGCCAAAATATATATGACACTAGCTGAGCCCGCAACTTCGTTTACGTCACATAAGGTGTATGAAAGGAAAGGTATTTCTTCATCAGAGTCATCAAGCAGCGTCTGAAACTGCCCTGTTTGCTTAATCATAAAAAAGATTAATGATTAAGTCTATTTTAAAACAATTCAGTCCACGCCATTTTATGATTAAGCCAACACGCCAGTTTAGGTTCACTCACATTCAAAGAAACCCCTACAATTAAAATTTTCAAAATATTTGATTCTTAAAAGTGTTATAACTCTTTTATTTCTAAACCGATTTACATAAAACAAACGCTAAATGTTAACTGGAGCAAACCTCAACACAATAAAAAAAACCGCATTGCAATCGGTTGAGCGGTTACTGAGATTAGCGTGCACAACCGTACAGACAAACAGATATACAGACATACAGACATACAGACAAACAGACAAAAATTCTAAAAATCATTGTTTTGGGTTCTATTGCGTTCATAAAGCCCCCCTATAATAATTTTTCTTATTTATCTTCCATGTACAGACAGAGACCTGTTACGATTTTATTATATGTATTGATATTGATTAGATTTTTCTTTTTAAAACATTTCGAGCACACCCTTATGTTAAAACGTTTCATTGAATGTGTTAGCGAGAACCGGTCGTTGCGAGGGTAATGATAACAGTAGGTATGTGTAAAATTTTCAAGTAAGTAAGGATTTATTGGAAAGATTTTAATATGTTTCTATTAAACTTATTTTTGTACTATTTTATTATAAAGTGAAAAAAGACAACTTGGCCCAGACGGGACTTGAACCCGCAACCTACATTGTATTATCCTATATTGTACATATAAAAATCATTACCAACATTGTGTTCAACATGAAAAATATCTACATATTTTGTAACATTTGTGAGTAATATTATGGCGGACAAGCGCGTTGGCCAAAGCTTACAAAGACTTGTATCCTTTGTCAATTATTCGCTTCAGTGGTTCCCGCCAAAAGGCGGCAGCCATCTTGGGCTGTGTGCGACGGATCGTCAGCGTCATCTATTGTTCGGCCACTAGCCCATGTTTTTGTGTTCTGTCCAATCCCGCACGCCCAGCTGATTGATGGTCTGAAATTACAATTATTTTTCGTGTCTTTGTGATTGTTTATTTTTTGTCTTTATCCTTGGTCAAATAAATTAATCCGCAAGAATTTTTTTTATCCAGATTAAGGTATAATATCAGGGTGGGTGAGGGATATAAATGGATTTCGTGAACAATAGCGACCGGCTCCACCAATCAGAGTTATTCTCATCAATATACATGACGGACACATGGCCGATGATCAAATCGAAATGAAAGCGTGAAGCGTGGTGGCTCTTTTACAGCGAAATTTACATATTAAATAATTATTGGTTCAATTAAAACAACTACTGTCATTGAACGAACAGTTTTATCATTTTTATTGCAGAAAATGGTAGGTTTTCATGATTGGCAAGTCTCGAGAAATGAAATGAATAACCTAGTTATGTTAGACCAAATACGAGAGAATATGCTACATGGAAACATAATTATAACATAATCTATACATTTACATTATAACTATCTAAACTAAACCTAAATAAGGCCCCCGTGGCATTGTGCCCAAAAGACTAGCGGCATTCCATATGCTACATTAATTCATAATGTTGCCAAAAATTGGTGAGCATGTTCGGAACACCATTTTAAATGAAATGTGACCGGATTTGGACCGGACTATAAATTCTAACAAAGGATATAAGAATTGAAGTGTTATAGGGGGACTTTGTACTCATTATTTATTGGAGGATTCCGTATAGTGGAAGCATGACGTCACTATCTAATATGCAAACAGTCAGCGATTAGTGTAATTCGGCCATTAAAAATATTAAATCTTCAAGCCTTCTTGATCGAGTTCAGCGAGTACCCACATCTAACCTATTAGATACCATATAGATATAGATATATTTTATTTTATGTACTTTTAAATGAAAAAAAAAACACACTTCGTAACTAACATTTTCCGATAATACGAAACATAGACGGAAAGAATTAAATTTCCACATCCCATATTCAAGTCAAATGTCGAACGAATAATTCAATCATGTGATTGCATTTTCAATAAATATTTATTTTTATTCCCCGTTTCGTAAATCTACAAGATATGCGAGATTTAAGCATGCCAGGGGATTACAGGGGGTCCATATAATGTCTTCTAACTAGGCGAAACACATAACATACAAAGGGAGAATAGGGGAGACAGGGCAAATGTCGTCGAGCGAATAAATTATAGATAGTGTTACAATGTGACTTTATCTACACAGAAATCCCCCTCAATACAACCTTTTTTTATCAAAAAACTACAGGTGGTATGTATTTTTCTTCGGAGTAACGGAGAACATAGCGAATTTATAGATATGTTAGATTTTAGATGCCAGGGGCTCCATGGGAAATTTAGCTAATCGTATTTCAATTTCGAAAATTTATTATTTAGTGGGTGCCTACTTTATAAGGGTAAATTTACCTGGTAATTTTATTAGTATAGATTTTTGTAACAAGTTCGTAAGCAGAGAATATTTAGACGAGAAGGGGTATTTCTATGGCTTTGAAATCACCAAGGAGACAGGGCAGGAGCCTTGCTTTAAATAAATAATTTGTGGAAGGTATTGTTCTAGGAATAATTAGACATCATAAATTTACAACTTTGTTGTTACAGTATTGATTATGGTTTTAAATTAATGTAGGAATAATTTTAACATTATTGTATGGATGAATTGAGAATAATAAATATAAAGAGTGGCTATAGAGGTGTGAAGGTGAGATGCTCCTCAGATAAGGAGGATTGAATGTCCAGGAGCCCGTCACAGCTGTGGATGTCATGGGAGCTTTCTTGGGCTTTTGTAGACATAATTTTTTCAGCGCGAGAACTCTGTTGGCATTATCATCAGTTAATTTTGGGATGTAATGTTGTGAAGTAACTCGATTGTGGAATTTGTAACTATGAACCAGGTCCCTTTTTATGAGCGTTTGTTTCCAACAAACACTAAAAATGTGATTTGAAGATGCTTTAGGCTCTGTAATTAGAAGAGTTTTGGACAGCATACATTAGGACGAGTCCCTTGATGTTCTTCAGAAACTTTAGGAATAGTTGTAATTAGGGAACCAGGTGTATGAGATGTGAATGGCGTCAAGTCCAGTTTGTGTGTACATAGTTCAGGGAGGCAGTACTGTAAACTACTAATCTGAAAGAGTCGGAACCGATTGACGCTGATCCCACTAAATTTCAGATAATTACACAGTATATAATTTTTCAAAGTATTTAGTTTCAATAAATTATATCATTGCATACAATGTAGCGCAGGATACTACATCAGAAAGTATTCAGTGCAGTGCATAAAAATTGCAACATTGCGTTTTTCAAAGGTGCCAAAAGTCAAAAATTTCATAGCGAAGCGACGAATTGGGACGCCGACAGATGCAATTTGTTTGCATGCACTCGACACGATCCCGATATTGGAAAAGTTTACGAGTTCCGTTTAGAACAATATCAATAGGACATTGGTGCACGTGCCCAATATATTGACTTCGCCCAAGCAATGACTGCAGCTACTGATAATACTAATATTGTTTATGGTAACAAGAATAACACAGAGTTCGTGATTGTGTACAGTTTGTTCAATGTTTGCAGTGAGACAACGGTACCAATTACAATAGTTTTGTTTTAATTTATTATTTGCAATGGCAGTGGCTCCGTATGATTCATTGCAACGTCTTTTTTTTTTTGTTTAACGTGAGGGAAAATCCTCATGGATGTTATGCCGGACTCCTACCGACTAAAAAACCTCACGTTACGCCCAACAGCCTATGGTTGGGAGCCCCGGGGAAGCCCTCGGAAGGATGTCCCAGAACTCCCAACAGACCCACGGCCGCCACTGCGGCCTCGCCCAGGTTCATTGCAACGTCTAATAATAATGAGAAAATATAATAGATTGAAATTCTATATAGGTACTCAATACATGTTTGACATTGACATAAGTCATCTAACGTAAGTTATGAATTCACGCATTTTATGGCGGAAATCTAACGTGGAACGTGTGGAACCCTCATAAGTAAGAGGGGAGGGCCAGAAAGAACCTGGTTGTGTTGAAATTTTTGACTTTTGGCACCTTTGAAAAACTCAATGTTGCAATTTTTATGCACTGCACTGAATACTGGCTGATTCGTCAATCCTAGTTGAACCAATCTTAACCAATGGTATTGTAACGTTAAATAGTTATTATTATTTATTTCATAAATTTCTACGTTAGGTATATCCTACGGGACAAAAACATTAAATTAACCCACATCTCAACTAAGTACTTATTTTTTTAAGTATCACGTTAAAAGCAAAACTTTTTGCCCGCCATTTCAATAATAATGAAGTCAAGTTGAGGCGCCCAAGTTCTGCTTCATTAGCATTTGACTGTCAAATGGGCACTCATGTGAATTGGTTGACATACGCGTGGTGCCATCTCGACGCCGTTGTCAAGTGTGACATATTGTGCAAAACTTTTCTTTCTTCAGAACGATGTCGTTCTATTTCCTTGTAACTATAGAAGAAATGTGTTATGAGGCATGTAATTTATTGCTGGTTCTGACATCTTAGATGACGGTACTATGAAATGAGATGTAAGGTTTATGTTGTGATTTGTTTATATTGGACCCATTAATGTTAGTGCCATCTACATACCACCGAGACACAAGCCAAAACAAGACATGTTTGACCGATACTTTGACACTCTGGGAAAATCACAAGCTTAGGTAGAAAGTGGACATGGATGGACTCAACATCATTACATTTTCTGATGTCCTCACTTCGGAGTCCGGGGTCAGCTTTCCTACTCTTTTCTCTCCACTTTGCACGGTCTTCACTATTTCTTGTTGCGACACATGTCTTCTACCACGTCAAGTCACGATTTTATGGGTCTACTACCGTGACTCGGACGAGACGGCACTGCCTCTCATTAGTACTAACTAGATACTGTGTTTAGTTTAAATTAGTCAGAACTGGTTTTTAGTAGTCCCAGTGAGTCAGAACAATATACCGCTGATCTCTGTGAGTCAGAATGAAATACCGCTTTTTTTTTTGTTTAATGTGAGGGAAAATCCTCATGAATGTTATGCCGGACTCCTACCGACTAAAAAACCTCACGTTACGCCCAACAGCCTATGGTTGGGAGCCCCGGATAAGCCCTCGGAAGGCTTACTCCTCAGGTATCTGGTTGGTTTTCCTAAAACGTATCCGTCAATTCGATACTAAACCTATTTACACTAGAAGCGCTCTCAAGTACAAAGCATCGTTTCAAAAATATGACGACAATATTTATGGTACATTTTTAATCTCCTTTTTTATATGCTGAGCGTTGTGGAGACGTCAGCGTTGGCGTCGAAGTCGTCAATATTGCGAAAGTTCCGCCATCGCGCCACCGGCCGCCGAGAAATTGCGCTTCACATACCGCGAGATTTATTGCAATTGTTTCCCAACAACATTCATCGTTTATTTCATCGATTCCGTGACGTCCCGTATTGGCGCGGCTCACTTATTGGGAAATATACATATATTGCTGGCTGGAAATACTTTGGTTGCCATTATTTAGCTGGTACCTGAATTTAAAAATAGAATCGTCTGGAACGAAATGGATTTTCGAAGTCCTATTGATAAAAAAAAAATCTTCTTTTACGTGTGTAAATACCTTATGGATGCCATGCAGGACTCTTACCGACTAAAAAATTCGTGCTCTACCACTGCCTACAGTCGGGAGCCCGGGTAAGCCCTCGGAAGGATGTCATAGGATAATATTTGAGCTTTTAAATATATATAAAAAAATGAATCCATATTTCCTCGTGAACGGCTCATCACGCGTGAACGGCTAGACCGATTTCGCTAATTCTTATGGAAAAAAAAAGAAAGTTAAACTCGGGGTACCGATTTCCATATTCATAGTTATGGCAGGACACCGTCTGTCGGCTCAGCTAGATTAAAATAAATAGCATTGTATTTTTAAGTTGAGTATTGGTAAAAATGTAGAGGCATATTAGATGTAAGCCAGTGGTTTGCCTAACGAACCGAAAGAGGACAAACGAACTACATATACTGGACAATATGTTTGTGTATGTTTAAATATGTAAACGAATTAAAAACGTAACATATTTTGGCTACGATATTTCTTTCATACTCTTTACAAAGGTGTTCTTTTTAATATCGGTATGACCAGGAGGAATGAGCTCTGAGGCTACTTCGCTTTACTTGATCACGGTTAATATGAGAGGGGTCTTTACAGAATGGGCATCAAGCACCCGCATGCAGAATACGAAATTCTTAACATTTTAATTAAAAGCGCTCAAAACGCCGACCGCGCCAAGCCTATTGTTGTCTCGTTCTGACACCACAGTGATTTATGGTAACTGTAAATGGGAAGGGTTGCTTTCATCTTTCACTGGAATCCACTAAATGATAATTGTCATTTTTCGACTACAACACTACATGGAGGTTTTCAATCTTCCTGGAATGTATTTTGCGTATGTGAGAGTGAGAGCACAACTTCTTTGTTTTCAAAAGAATAATATTATGATTGTAGAGATCTAATAGCGTAGTGGCAGCTTACAAGGGGTAGTTTGGCAAGTATATTGTGTCTACAATACTTCCGCCACTATTCAAAAAATGCCTATGTTCAAAACAGGAGCATGTTTATAAATTGAAATAGAGGATTTTTTTACGTGTGGGAAATCCGTTATGGGGAACCTGGAACGTTAATCCGAAACTCGTTTGTTCGAATAATCTGTTGACAGAATCATTTATGGCAGACGTCTCCTTTCATAAAAAGCACGGTTGGCAGAAATCACTACTCGCAGAAAGCACGGTTCGCCGAAGAATTCTTCCATAGAAAGCACGGTTGGCAGAAATCACTTTTCACTATATTATACTAGCTGACCCGCGCAACTTCGTTTGCGTGATAAATGAAGAACCGCTGGACCAATTTTGTGCAAACTTCACATAAACCATCTACTAAATAGTCCAAACAAACCCTAAACATTTGGTTTGGATAGGTGAGCCCGTTCTTGAGTTATAAAATTACAACGAAAAGTGGCATTGATTTTTATATATATAGATTATATCGCTATATTATTATGGAAGGATTCTTCGGCAAACCGTGCTTTCTACGAGTGTGATTTCTGCCAACCGTGCTTTCTATGAAAGGAGACGTCTGTCAAAAAATATTCTGTCAACAGATTATTCGAACAAACGAGTTACGGATTAACGTTCCAGGCTTCCCCGGACAAGCTCTCGGAAGGATATTCCCAGGATTTGAAATAGAGGATGACATGACAGTTTGTATTGGAAAAACTTTACCATCAAAGCTGCGAGCAATAGCTAGTAAAAATTTCAATCGATCATGTGAGAATTTCAACTATAAGAACCAATTTCGCGTGTCAATAAACATTTACATAGCAGTCTATCCATCACATTCAATTGTTAATCCTCATGCTTCAAGACCTACTTTATAACATGGCTAGGTACAAATTACCCCAGTTCACCGTTTTGAATGGCGGTGCCGCTAAATATTTAACGGTAAATACGTCAATCACTTACCGGATTACGGTACGTTCGAGGTGAGAATGATATTACCTAATTCCGTTCAAGTTACGCCCACCAGAATCTAATCGATCGATTATCGGGATGTTTTGGTGAATTAAGATGGGTGTTCAATAACATTTTATAAAAAATTTCAACCGCGTAGCTCATGTTCCCGTGGGAATAAGGGGATAAAAATATAGCCTATGTTCACCGAGGTAAGTGTAGCTTCCTAACAGTGAAAGAATTTCTCAGTTTCGGAGCCTATTCGTGCAAACAAACGAACAATCAAATCTTTCCTCTTTATAATATAATAATAGTATAGTATCTTACTAATATTATAAATGCGAAAGTTTGTGAGTGGGGATGTTTGTTACTCTTTCACGCTCGAATGGCTGAACGGATCTGGCTGAAATTTGGTACCGGGATACTTTATAGTCTGGAATAATACATATGCTACTTTTTATCCCGGGAATAAGTTCCTACGGGAAGCGGGAACGGGGAAACCAAGCGCAAACGAGTGAAAAAAATTGTTACAATTTAAGCATCATGTTATACTTACGCAAGAAACATCTATACAACTACACTCAAGTCTTTCTTAAGTAATCAAAAACGTTCTGTAATACGACCCTTATTCAGTGTATAACCGAAAACTTTGACATAATTTTATACTTTAGCAGACTAGAGACGAAACCAAATCAATACTTTACAATCACAAAATTAAATAGGCTTAAGCCCTCGCAAATCCGAACAATTATCTGTCTTAAGGATTTGAATAACTTTTAATTACGTAATCCCTAAGTGGTGCCCGCCAAAATGTCTAACCACTCTTTCATTATGACGCTTTGTTATAGTGAATCATCATTCTGAGATTTGTTAAGATTTTTTGATTTCTGTTAGATCATTAAAAAAAATATTACCTAAGTGTCAGTGGGCAGGCCATATTGCTCGTAGAGCTGAAAGCCAATGGGGTCGAAAAGTACTTGAATGGCATCCACGTACCAGAAAACGCAGTGGGGGGAACTCCTACCTAATCTTAAAAAACCTAATTATGGTCGTGGGAGCCTCCTGAATGCGGGTGGAACAAGACCGAACATTCTAGTGATCCTTGTGGGAGGCCTAAGCCCAGCAGTGGGCGTCAAATCGGCTGAGTGAGATGATGAAAAAAAAAACGTATTCATTGACACAAGTTGACAAATGAACATTCACATTTACAGATATACTTAGTATCAAAACTGACAATGTCTCGGCGTCAAATAATTATTCCCCATCGAAGCCGAATGGGTCCCCATAAGAGTGGCCTACTGTGTTACAATAATAAGGTCAATATACGTATAATATACCATAAGAATCAATAAACAAACTTCTTATCGTACAAGTGCTACACAAAAATACTTGGTAAATAAAATAACCTCCTTATTAGCAGCATACATTTTGGCCGGCGTTCTTTTGATTAAACAATACAAGAGTTAAGGGCAATTTGAGGCGGTCGGGGAAACTTGGCGAAGGAGCTATTTGTTGTGGCCTAAACAAATAAAGTAGTTTGGGGGAAAACAGATCAGTTAACTTGTTAAGTGTGTAAGGACGGCACCTTGGAGCGGCTGGATTTGTTACAAATTGCCCGAGCCATTCGCAACGTAACGATTGTAATAAGTTCCATATTCTTGAGCATATTAATAACTAGCGGACGTCACGCGGTTTCACCTGCGTAATTCCCGTTCCCGTGGGAATACGGGAATAAAATATAGCCTATGTTCACCGAAAAGAGTGTAGCTTCCCAATAACGAAAGAATTTTTCAAATCGGTTCAGTAGTTTCGGAGCCTATTCGATGCAAACGAACAATCAAATCTTTCCTCTTTATAATAATAATATAGATTAAATGGAAAGTAGTTTTAACAAAGAAAAACGGTCAAGCGAGTTGAATTCAGACACGCAGATTTCTAGTAAAAAATCTCGTTTGTTGTTCGGAGCCCCCGTCAAATTTATTATTTTCAGATTTTAAAATTTGTTGTCATAGCGGCAACAAAAATGCATCATCTACAAAAATTTCAGCTGTCTAACTATCACGGTTCTTGATATAAGGCCTGGAGACAGACAAAGAGATTCAAAAGATCGTTTCTCAGTCGAACCATAAAAACCTGGAACGACCTGCCAGCGCACGTGTTTCACTCCTCTTACAATCCTGGGTTCTTCAAGCGGAGCGTGAAGAGGCACATCATAGGGCCGCCAACTTCAGGGCCGCTTTCTATAGTCGTGTAGTAGTGGCCCCCAATCGCTAGATGTCGCTGTGACTTTCCATCGGACGGCAGCATTATTTTGGCGAGCTTATAAAAAAAATACAGATAGTGGAGTCTCAGTAGAGCCTATTTTACCATTTGGGTACGGAACCCTAAAAATCAAAATCCTAAATTGACTGCAGTAAAAGATGATTTGAAAGATTTTTGTCCGTCATTGGTTATTGCTGACCCTAAGGCTCCCGATACATGTAGGTACTAAATGACGTACCTACATGTATCGGAAGCCTTAGGGTTATCCTTCCGAGGGTGTACCCGGAACTCCTGGCAAAAGGCTGATGATAGGCTACCGAGTGGTTTTGACCGGTAGGAGTCCGACATGACGTACATGAGGATTTACGTTATATACCTACCCATGAAAAACCTTTAGTTCAACAGGATCCTACTGAAATATGGCATTACCATATAGGAAATGAAAATTAAAGGGTTATTTCCGAAGGTGTGTATAATGAAATATTTCATAATAATATATTTTAAATAAGTAAGGAAAGTAAAGGTTGTACCTTATTGAAAATACAGTAGGCTTGCCTATTACCGCACCCTTTTCAACATTAATTTCTTACCTAATTTCAATTTTGCTAAACATAAATTAACAATTATTGCAGTAACAATGCTAAGTATCAAAGTTTAGTCGTTTATTGTAAGGTGTTATTAGTTTGAGGTGTGCGGTTGGGAGGTTTTCAAGATGGCCAGACCTGGGGAGGCGCGAATGTGCTGCGAAACATAACATTTGGAACAAAATCTTTTTGAAATACCTATCATGAATACCAAACTGATAAACATACACAATAGTCACTCACTTATCTTCGAAGGGGTTGGCATATTATACGTCCACAAAACTACAGATGTACTAATGGTGCACAAAGATAAAAATGCTGGGTACCATTTGTGTTTTTGTCCCTCGTAAAAGGTGGTGAGTTTACTGATACGGCTTAAAACAAACATAACAACAGGTATTCTCCACCAGATATGTGCGCTCCAGTCTATTTGAACTAGGACATAGGCTCGCTTCTTAACGGGAGAGAACTCTCCCACCCGAGTTCCGCAGTCTGCGGCTTGGGCGCCGCCGACGTGTCTTCGCCGAAAACTATCGGCCTCCATGACCGGGGGCCTGAGGACGGTGAGAGGGCTGCTCACCGTCCTTACAGAAGCAGGCCCATGACGGCAGCGTAACGTGAGGAATTTACGCACGGCCCCCTCTAGAAGCGGGATCACACCCGAAACCCCCCAAAGACGTGTGATAGTACCTGAACCACCCCCTAGGCGACGCCGCAATGGCGGCCGTGGGTCTTTTGGGAGTCCTAGGACATTCTTCCGACGGCTTACCCGGGGCTCCCAACCATACGCTGTTGGGCGTTACGTGAGGTTTTTTAGTCGGTAGGAGTCCGGCATAGCATCCATGATGGATTTTCCCTCACTTTAAAAAAAGGCTCGCTTCTTATCAGGTAGGACAAAACTAAATGGTGAAATTTAGGCATATTTTATGCCACTGCATACCCCTTATGTGTGTGTGTATCATAGAAAGATTAATCAGAGATTTCTTATGTATCAGAATTGAGATAAATTTAAAGGAACCTATGGAACAAAAGATTGTTCCTCTGTCGAACTATAAAAACCTGGAACGACCTGCCCGCACACGTGTTTCCCTCATCTTACACTCCCAGGTTCTTTAAGGGGAGCGTGAAGAGGCACATCACAAGGCCGCCAACGTGAGGACCACTGTCAGAAGTGGCCCCCAATCACAAGATGCACCACGGCTTTCCATCAGGCAGGAGCTAAATACTAAAAAAAAATATATTGTAATATTGGTGTAAAAGGGCCCGCCAACGAGGCTGAAAACAACTCGCGTGCAAGCTGGTATACCAAGGGAGGCTCTATTTTAAAAGTGTGAGACGAGGTCTTGGAGTCAAGCAGCTTTCGCTAGTCAGTCGCCACATATGTGATTAAACAGGGAACAAAGGGAATTCTTGAAGGCGTAAACATAACTTCCCGGCAAGGTGTTCTATCGTTCACCCTCATTTCATTCTAAATTAACATAGTTGCAGTGCAGCAATGAATTACTTGCCGTTCATACAGACCCCCTTTCCTTCAGTATTGACTTATGTTATTTTGTGTGCTAAGTAGGAGTTTCTACGCACCCTTTCGCTAATTCTAATTGAAGGGTGCACCCTACTCCTAGTTGGATATAACATTGTTTGCACAATAGATATTAATTTGTATTGTACGCATACATTGGTATACTCGTACCTTTTATGCAAACTGCTTTAGTGCAATCAATTTTACATACAAATTTCTTTAGGTTCAATAAGTTTGAACTAACTGTTATTTAAACTTGTCATTTGCTTACTAATAAATATTTTACTCAGTAGAATGACTCTAAAAGTAGAAATTTAGAGGGAGAATCTAGAGAACTTCGACTGTTTGTAAATTTTTTTTATTTGTGCGATCTTCAAAATATTTAAAAGATTTATATAAAACCATAATACTACTTTACAGTTAGGGGAGTTTCCTCAAGTCTCTTATTTTCGAAATTTAACTTTTCCTCTTTGTTGGAGTGTTTAAATGCATACTACGGAGCTACGCTACGAACAGACAGGCAGGCGGGCATGACGAAACACTAAGGTATCCTTGTTTACTACAGAACACTAAAATGACAGAATAAATTACTGTCAATAATCTAGTGGATCAAGAAGGTGGATCAACCCGCTAAGTGTCGCAATGGCTTGCCATCAGGCGGTCGGCGTCATTTTTGCGAGATAAATATAAAAAGAAAAATCGATTTTGAAGGTTTGAAATCAATCGAGGGACCAAAAAGCTATATTGTGTCTTTACTATATTGATTTTGTAAGCTGGTGGTATCTCTGTTTCTTTGTTACTGTCACTTTGTATACAATAACAGTAGGTGTTGAGAATTTACTGAAATTGGTAGGTTTAGAAATAAGAGATAATTTTGTTGGAAGTGACTAAAATGAGTCTTCAATTTCTTCGAATAGCACTAGTAATTGAATAGAGCCCATATTTATTAGACGCTCTCTATAATTTTCAACCAATTTACCTACTCATAATAAAGTGCTTGTAAATAACGCCTTTACTTGTACATCAAATGAATAATTTATCTATTTTAAAAGGTTACAATTTATCCAGTAAATTAATAATTTATGTTTCGTTTAGGCACTACATTAATAATGTATAAAATAGATGCCTTTGGCAAGTCTGTGTAAAGAACGTTGAAACAATATTAAAAAAAAATAGTGGGTACATTACAGTTCTTATTTTATTTTAAAAAGGAAAGGAGAAAAATAACCTTTTCACTTGTCGTAATCCTCATGACTGACATGGGACTCCTACAGGCTGTAACCATAGGGTGGGAATTCAGCGGGAAACTTTCAGACAAACGTTGTATTTCATTAAAATGTTTTTTCAAAACAAGTGTATTTTTGAGTGTTTATGTGTTATTTATGGTGGATTATTAAACATAAAGGTTCGACAACGTGCAAAAGTGTTGGAAAGTGATTAAGCGCAGTGAAACGCGATTTATAAGTTTACGATAGTAGACATACATGAATACGCTGCTGTTAAGAAGAATCTTAACATGAAAATGATTTATATTTTCACAATTAATTTACTTGACTTTGGCATACTCTCAAGCCGAGAAAGTCCAAGAACAAGAAGAAAAATATCCATAGGGTTCCATTTCAGGTGCCCATGGCCGGGAGTCCCAAGAAGATAGCCCCAGAGCACTGACACAAACTTTGTTCGCCTTCGGGCTTCTCTTAGTGGTAAACGTAAAGCCTGGCATAAAAGTGAAGAAAATAATAGGAATGGCACTTTGTTGTTCGAATGGCAACTCTTTAGAAAGTGCTCTATATTTTTCGGTGAAATATTATAACTATCGTACCTACTTCATTTTATTCAATGAAATAAGGACAATATTTAGCCAGCATGGCAGTATAAATAATACCGTCTAAAAAGTTTTTGCCAATATGTTTTCAAAAAGATAAATAGTATTCGAAATTCGAATAAATTTGAAAAGCGAATCTAAAATTCCGAATCTGTGAAATAATTAGTTTGTCAGACGCGAAGGTCAAATAAATGCGTGACAATCAGTGCGAGCTGCGGGCTTCGGCCTTCGTCCCAGGGGCCCACTTCAGCATCCAGCGGCCCAGTGATTGATGCGATGATTACCTTAATTCCTTTTTTGCCACGAACAAGCTCTTGTTGCCCTTTTATTTTTTGCAGTTTCTAGTATGTTTTACCAATAGTCTTTTTTTTGTTTTTATGAAATGTTAATTTATAATCACAGTTAGACTTTTGCATAATTTGGTATCATGGTTTTTGTTGAAATGGAACAGAGCTTGTTTGTCCCGAGGGCGTCGTAAATGCGCCACTAACTTTTAAAGTAGGTACCTAACACAGTCAGAAATGGGTCTAGTTAATTTTACTCGTTATCTACACTTGTAATTCAAGAATATTCTTCTGCAAATTTAATCCGCAGCGAAGGGATTTCATGCAGTAAAGTATGGAACGTTTTATAGGACAGGCCTCTTAAAACTTTGTAGTTCTTTGGGCTAAAGATTTGTTTATACGTAATGAATCAAAGATATATTGCCATTAAATGGAGACACTATCATTGATTTACGAGGTTGTGAACCAGGTATTATTGTTGTTGAAAGTTGCTTTACGAGAATACAAAGTAAGTAATCTACAGTTTTTGATCTACGGAGTGTTTTGTAAACAACCACCGGTAATCTTAAGATACGATCAACCCTGAGACGGGTGATCGTTTATGGTTTTTCTGTTACTGCCTTGGAAAACACGATAAGCTATTGGTAGTGAATGCTAGTAATAAGGTAGGCAAGTCAACAAGAGGTTGATAGACTGTCCTTATCCGTTTCAACACTGCAATAGGGTTGACAGCATGAGTGTAACACGTCTGGTGTTTCAAACGTCTATAGGCTACGAAGGTGGGCCGTACTTTTGTCCGGCATGTGTGATTTTGAATCTTTCTATAACATACTAATAAAATTACCGGATGACCCCTTCAAGTATCAACGTCTAGCCATACACATATAAACTTGAAATTTTAATGTATGCTAATTTTTATAATATTAACAACTCAGAAAGAAATTTTCCCAAAATCCACTCCTAAGGCGGTAAAAAAGGGGTTAATATTTATCGAAGTGTTACGGTTTATATTACTAACTTTAAAATTTTATTGCTTCAGACCAAGTGCTCAGGACATTTTACGAAACTACTGAAGAAAGAGCGTTTCTTTTTCTCAAAACTATCCGTGAACAAATAAACGAGTCCGAGAATTTTTAAGTATTTTCAGGACAAAAGACGACAGGAAAAGAGATGCCATACATTTTAAAGCGTGCAGGGAGAATCTAGCTTAACTAAAAATGTTTGTGATTTATTTAGAAATTAGACAAAAATTTTGACAACTTTTTCTGTAAAGGCTTAAAAATTTTTACTTACTATCTACTATAAAGTCGAAACGTTTTTTTCTGAAATAAGCATAATAGTGCAATAATGAAACTTGTGAAGCAAATAGCGAAAGAAATAGTTTCAGATCAAGACACATATTTTGGTTCCAGCCGTTGATCATTTTCAAGATATCAACAATGTTTATATATTGAAAATGATCAACATACTATTGGATCATCAAGGCACTAGGCAGAATAACCATAAAAATGTGAGCTTAGCAAGTTATTTAAATACTTGAAGATTGGTATTATGTATTTGGTACTCAGAAGTAATTTTTATTCAGTGGCAGCATACATATAATCCTTCAGTCAATGAATAAAAAAAGTAGGTTGCTTCAAATATTTACTTTCTATTTTCTTTTTGAATCTGAAACACATTAAATTCGGTTCTATTTAATAACTGTTTACAAAGATAAACTAAACTTATTCAAAGCACCGGTCCATGCGTTCCAAAACAAGGAAGGGTTCCAAATTTGAAAGGTTTGTGAAAACAAGATCAACTTTTTACTGAAAGGTTCGTTTGGAAACGTGTAGGCACGCCCTTATTCATTTTTTGTTCTACGAATGTTTTCATATTCCAAATTGATTTTCCAACTGGGGCGCGTATGAATGTGTGATTAATTAGGAAGAAGTCTATTTATTCAGGCTTCTACGTCATCTGGGTGATGTTGCATTTTAAAAATCGTAATTATGAGTTTTGTGTATGTTTCCATTATAGGTCTATAAAAAGTTGTATTTGAATATTAAGCCACTAGATTTAGAGTTATATCTTGAAGTAAGCTACCAATTTTTGATATGAACTTTTTAAACATCTAAGAGCGAACAAGCATAATAGATTTGTAATTTTTGGCATATTTAGGTGTGGCGACTGCCACATGGCGAAGAACGATTGAAGCCCTGCATCGCGATATGAAAGTTCTCGCGACGAAGAACGCATGAATCCTGCATATTAAAATTCTCACGGTGACGATTGATATTTACAACAAATCCGCTTTAGAAATGATCTTTTACGCGAATTAAACTACAAACACCTAACTTAAATAGGTTCCGAAAGAGACAAAATTATGTAATAGACCACCCCATTATCCTACAAAAACATACATTAGATTTCAGGTACCGGCGACGTAAAAACGAAATCAGCAAGTATCATTTTGATAGGCATTTTGTAAAAGTGGGTGTGCGTGTGATAAGCTCGCAAGTGGCCATTTGCCGGTGTTTGCAAGCCTGGCTAATAGTCACCCGTATAATGTGCTGGCGAATATTCGCCTATATGGACACAATGTACACGCACTTACGAGTATATAAGTTGGGACTGTACTTAAGTGAATAATGCTATTTTTATCTCTAAATACATATATTAAGGTTTAGTTAGGGAGTAACCATTTTTTAAAAGAATTATGTGTTACCAATTTGTATTAACCAGATTAGTTCAAAGTTACTTAGATCGTTCTCAGTGTTACAGTCGTCAACGAATAAATGAATCTGAATTGAATAAAGGCAACTTAAAAAGTCGTCTAACAATTTAGAATTTAGACTTTTAGTTTATTATAGTGCCATAGGTAAATTTACAAAAGGCTGTATTCTTTTATAATTTCTATGTTATTTAAATTTTATTTTGATTTATATGCTTATTTGTCTGTGTGTACTTGTATAGGTATTTTAATTTTAATATGAATCGAATCCATGGATATCTGAATTAAACAATTTTTATTTTTATTTTATTTATTTATTTGTATTCAAAAGTAGGTATTATACTTAACATTTTCCTTCTTAAAAGACGTTTAGTGTTAAAATATAGATTTTAATAGACATTGCAAAAATTTAATTAATATTAAAGCTTATGCACGATTTATAAAAAAAAAACGAAGCGCAATCCCTGAATTGGCGGCAACCTAAACAGGTTTATTTTATGTAAACGTTATTGCGCTTTGATAATGGCGTGTTCGTACGAGGTCATTCGAAACAACGTTAATTTAGTTAAAAGGCCACACAAAAGAGGATCACAACGGGGGAATACCATTACATGTGGGACGCGCTCCGAATAACGTTTCCGCACGGTAAGCGGCCTTATAAAATTACATGTAGGGATGGGAAACGTGCCACGAGTTACACGATGCGCATTTGCAGCATACCACCACAAAATAATAAGGTACAGACAACGACGTATTATAATTAGACACGTCATGCATGAACATCACAGCTTTCAAAAACAGCAGACCTTTTATAAATTAAAAAAAAAGAAAAGAATTTCATAAAAAAATATCTGTGGTAGCATGCATGACGAAAATGAGGGCAAATGCTTACTTTCATTTTGCCATTACGCAGTGAAAGTAACGTATCTATCTATAGTTTTTATATAGAGTACAGAACACAATCTCATGTAGTATGTACTTTTTTTTTCAATCCTACCCTCGACTACGCACACTCGCGAACAAACCAGTATCGAAGTTACTTTGAAAATCCTTTGACCTCGTGTCCATGAAATCCAGTGAGCGGTGTCTATGCGTGGGTAGCCTAAGCGCACTTTGTATGTAGATTTCCTTCTGTACATTATAATTTTGTGATACCACATAGTGTCACAATCAAGATCAGGTAATTAATAGAAATGAAGTTTATTGCACAGCATTACAAATTTATAAATGTACCTACAGAGGGCTTTATCGCTAAAAACCAATCAATTTTTGGATGAAAAAAAACTGTAAAGGCCATTCTGGAAGTTGACTTAACGCAAACTTACGAGAAAATGCCTAGTCACTAGAACTACTTAATTATTCGTCGTTGATTTAATAAAAAAACATACTAAGTATAAGTATATACATTTTGAATGTAGTACAATACCTCATTTGCAATCGTTTAAATTTCGACGAACGTCATTTATATCATAGTAGACGAAGTAAAAAACTCGTGAAAATAAAAGGTGGGTATTACGAAAAAAACCTGAAACATTCTACCAGGTTGCCATATTGTGAACAATACACTGGCGCCAACATTAATTTCTAGCCTAGGTAATAAATTAAAACATATAATTCTCAAAATATGTAGTGCATAATTAGTTTTCTTTTTAAACAAATACAATAACTAACTTTTAATATTAGCCAACACGCTACGCAATCGTTTTAGGGCTACACTAGAATCTACTGCACAATGTTATACAACAGACTTTAGGGTTTTGAACATATTAGCATAAACATTATTTGAATTTCATTAAAACAATGGAGATTAAATCGTTTGCATAATAATTCATTTTTGTTTTTTCGTTTCTCATGGAAAATGCTAAAGTCAAACTACTTAGTCACTTTTAATTATAATTTTCACAATTATCGTCAACGTATTAAGTTTAGTCTCGTCCCATTCCTTTTTTCAGTAAAGCATTGGAAACATTTTTTGAAATTTCTTTGGAGATTTGGGAGTAACAAGAAAAAAAAAAACGGGTTTCTCTGCATTATATTTATATCGTTCTCTCATGAATAGTTTTGAAAGTATTATGTCTAATAGTTCAGCATTTTTAGATACCAAGATATATGGATTCAAAAGGGATTCCATCTACGTCCTACCATCCAAATTGTACGTCACTACAGATTTAAACGCTTTTTTTTCAAGAGGTAATCTTTTATTTTAGTGAAGTGATGACTCATCGACTTTGAAAGTTCCCGTCTTCGGACAATCGTAACAGTAAATAATAGTGTTCGCCACTTTCTTCGCGGTCCGTCATTAAGTCGTCTAGTCGACATCGGTTTTATTACAAACCTTTTTGCTCCCTTTAATAAATCCCACACAGGCAAGTTCTAGCAATGAGAATTTCATCGGGAGACGACGTGACCATTGTCATGTAAATCAGATTTTGAAAGAAATGCAAACTTTGCTGGAACGGCTGAATATTTCAAATTATACAGACAAAGGCGTCGTTCGTTGTGGAAAATATTGTCCAATTTGTTACATATCTGGTGTTTTTGTGGAGTTATTCTGGCATCCAGACAGACCAGACGTTTGTTTTATATATTAATCAAGTCCGCCCCTGATATTACTACATGGAATTATTTTGAGACCGTTAGCAGGGAATGTTGTTTTAATTTTGATGAAAGAAGAGATTAAGATTTATGTTTATTGTCAACACTGAACATTGAAGCCATAGGTATGTCTAGTCTACATGTTTTATAGAACTGTAAAATGTGACGATTGATTAGAAGCAATTTGATCATACTAACTTTAATTAACTATTTATGCTATGTTGAGTTTGAAATCATGACATGATTTCCTCGCGCAAGGTTGATGTAAAATTCAACAAAATAAATTAAATTATTCTTTAAATTTTTATATGACTATTTGCAACTATATGCGGATGCGTGTTTCACGGAATTTAGCCCTTTTCTTCAACCTATCAAAATGTTATTACATGACGAAAGCAAATATTATAAAAAGTAAGGTTTGTATAATACCGTAATTTACGAACTCTAAAATTATAAATTATAATACATTTTAAAAAAGCCCAAATTCAGTCTATAGAATCTTGTGCTGTAGTATCTATAAACATTGACATATTTATAGATAAATTACACACCAAAGATCTTGAGTGCTTATTGAACCCAGTACTTCCAGTTTCGTACTCAGGTAGTCTAATCACTACACCAAAAGGCGAGCATACTCGTAGTATAGTACTAACAAACCACATAAAATAATATACATATTTTATACTGCAGTACTGTACATAAAATCACGTAAAAATATCTAAGCTTCATCTCACCCTTTACTACTTTATGTAATTTAGTAAGAAAAGGATTTGCAGTAAAGTCGGAAAAGTACTGAGCCACGCAGGCGGTATTTACATAAAAACAAAGAATTATATTTGGTGGAATGTAAACATCACGGCTAGAGCAGATGTGTCGCGCGGTTCATACTAGTGTTGTTCGTGGCGAACTAGAGATATCGATAAAAATATTGCGATAGAATAAGTATTAAGAATTGGGTGGCGGGACCTCAATATGGTCTTAAGGGTCTATCAACTATACCTGAAAATATTTCAGGTTGGCGGAAGCGGCATAATGGTGACGAACCATGAATGTCAGAAGGAACCGCTTCCAACAGCGCAAAAAAAGGATAAAATTAATTACAGCAGTTTCTCTTTCTAACTTTGATATGTTGAAAGTTGAGAATCATCAATGAGGAGCAGGGAGGAGGTCGGAAATACAACCAGTTTGTTGTTAACTAGTTTAAACGAACCTGGAAAGCAATCATAACATGTAGATACTCTGAATAAACCAAGCTAACGTTCTTTGACAGTTATTTTCAAAGACATTTGTGCATAAAATTAGCCTGATGAAGCGAATATTTGAATGCTCGTATACCTTACTGTAAAGAGAAATAAATAACCGCATCCCAAGCAATATTACTTCAATAATTACTTGGTACTTAAATAATAAAGAAATTGATACAATAAAGTTTTTCGAACAGCATTAATAATTTTACGTTAAATAGATTTCATAACTTGATTTGATTTAGTAACTACACTGGCTTAAGCTGACATAAATGTAAGGGCTTTTCGCTTTAGCTGCGTTGCTCGCTCACGGTATTACTTTTGTGGTCAATAATAAAGTAAATAGTATCTCGATATCGACAGTTGCTCCTCACAAAATCCTAATAAAATGGCGACTGAAGGCTACAGGGAGCGCGGGGTGTTTATAAGTCGTCTTGCCTCCATCCAAACACAAGCCAAAAATCTTTATAAATGCAAAAGAGACAGTTTTATCTACAACTTAGATGTGGGAGAGGGAGAACACGAGTTGCATCTGAGGTAGTATTAAGGATGAGGGGTAGATACAGCACGTTCTCTACCGCTTTGGTCTCTGCGGTTAAGGGTACCCCAAGTTTGCAACGAATTGAAGTGGAGTTGTGAAAAACAAATATCTAAAGCATAGCATTTGAATGTACAAGTTGTATATTAAAGTGGAACAGGTGTTAGTGGAATAGTACAGGATTGAATAACATTATAGTCTGGTGTATCTACCTACAAGTATTATTTAGGGCTGGCAAATATTATTTGAAGTAGGTACTCGTTATATATAAGGTTATTTCGGAGAAAGCAATTTTCATAATCCTTGTTATTATATAGAATTGGTAAATACTTTAGAAAGGTTTGTACAAGATAAGTCAAATTAAACGTATTTTAGTGTTGAGTGAAAATTTGACTTTATATAATAGAAGTGTCAATAGGCTGAAGACAAAAAAACATGGTCATTTATTTATTCTTCAAGACAGTTAAAACCGTTTTTCAAGATTAGAATACTAGAATGCCAGAATGGATAGAAAGAAAAGAAGAAAGAAAGAAAGAAAATTATTTTTTATTCCACATGCTACAGCCACCACCACCACTAACCTAACAAAAAAAATATCTTTAAAATTATATACATTTACATTTTTTAAATAGGTATACCGCACACATTACCGCACAGGATAAGGAGGACCAATGGTCCCCATGATATGATATAGCCTCACATAACCGAGATAGGTACTATCGACAATCGGTGAACGAATTAGAAATCGGAAATCAATTGCCTGGCATCCCTAACGTGAATTTACCTACAGTTCGAGTCGTTCTAGTAGGCTGTTTTGACATACAGCCTGCTCAAAAATAGATCAATCTTTTAGATGCCTTCTAAGTCTGATATCATTTTTATCTTATTGATGCAACAATCCTATGATTCCTACTTCAGGTGGTTCAAAGATGCGAAATGGGTGAACTTTCGATACGGTGTTTTGACATACAGCCTGCTCAAAAATAGATCAATCTTTTAGATGACTTCTAAGTCTGATATCATTTAGGTATCTTATTGATGCAACAATCCTATGATTCCTAGTTCAGGTGGTTCAAAGATGCGAAACGGGTGAACTCTCGTTACGGTTCTTTTAGTATTAGAGAATGTATATCTATATCTTAATAATCTATATCTATACTAATATTATAAAGAGGAAAGATTTGTTTTTTTGTTTGTTTGTTTGTAACGAATAGGCTGCGGAACTACTGGACCAATTTGCAAAATTCTTTCACTGTTAGAAAGCTACACTCTTTGCGGTGAACATAGGCTATATTTTATTCCCGTATTCCCACAGGAACGGGAACTACGCGGGTGAAACCGCGTGACGTCAGCTAGTATTAGATACATTGGTAGAATAGACTTACCTTCCACCAACTAGAAGATAGTTTCCGTCTCGTAGCAATAATCTGAAGAAATCCGTATGTGTTTCGTTTCCTAAGAACTTGTGCGTGTCGTCGACCCCTGGAACAATTAAAAAGTCAAATTAGTACATGCGCATTGGAACTCGAACAACCTAGAACGTTCCATTAATGGCACTATTGTGAGTAAGAGTAAGATTAAAAAAAACTTTTTTTCTACTACGGAACTTATTATCAAATCCTTCAAAATTGGTAAGTTAGGTACGTAACCCAGAAATTGTCAGCAGCTGCAGTTGAAATTTCCATTTGAAGTATACTAAGTTTGCAGGGTTCCTCCTCTTTTCTCAGCTCTGATATTTTCAGACAAAGTCGGACAAAAACCGTAGTTCCGCGAGCTTAGTGTTCAGTAAACGATAACTGGGTCAAGATGCGTCATGTTAAAGTTATTCTTAACTTCGTCAGGCTACCTTCTGTTATCTTTGTACAATAAAGAAGGTTAGCAACATAGAATAGAATAGAATAGAATAGAATAAACTTTATTTGTACACCATATTAAAACTAGTTTTACAAAAAAAAAAAATGTTTACAAAATGTTGTACAAAGGGCGGCCTTATCGCTGTACAGCAATATCTGACAGGCAACCTTGGGATGGACAGAAAAGATGTTAATTGTAAGTCAGATGGGTAGTTTTTGGTGCAGAAATATGAAGCAATAGATAGTTGCAATACATACACTAAACGCATAAATACTTACATAGGCACATGCCTACATACACAAAGTACATATCATACATACATGCATACATACATATATACATGCAAATATACATACATACATTCATTCATACATACATACATACATACATACATACATACATACCTACATAAATACATCTAAATACACATAGCCAGGATACTCTCATAAATATGACTCAATGCAACATTATTGACCTCCTAACAATATATAATATAACTTAGAAAAACCTCTGCAAAGTCAAATAATGTTCCTTCACCAAACGCTTAAAAATAACTAGAGATTGGGCCCGTCTAATAGTTACAGGTAGTGCGTTCCATAATCGTACAGCCTGTACGGTGAACGATTTATCAAAGAAATTAGTCGAATGAGCAGGAACAACCAGTACCAAAGATTCCGACGACCGCAAGGATCTTGAATGTGTGTCATTAAGGAACATAAATCGTTCTTTGAGATAAGTTGGGGAATGTGGATTGAACAGTATATTGTAAAGCATAGAAAGGATGTGAGCATTCCGTCGAAGGCGAATTGGAAGCCACTCAAGCATGTTGCGGTATTCGGTAACATGATCATATTTGCGTAATCCAAATATGAATCTTATGCAGAAATTTTGTAGGCGCTCAAGCTTATCAAGTTGTTCTTCAGTGATATCGAGATAGCAGACGTCGGCATAATCTAGCATGGGAAGGAGGAGCGATTGAGCAAGCGCAATTTTAGTGGCCTTTGGCAAGAAATTACGAAGTCGACGTAATGAACCTGCAGATGCGAACAGCTTTCGGCTAACTTCTTGCAGTTGGGGTCGCCAAGAAAGCGTGCTATCAATCAGAACGCCCAGATTTTTGACAGTTGTGCTAATAGGTAACACAACTCCGTTAAACATAATGTCAGACAGTTGTGCCTTATCTATTCGTGACACCATGTTGGAACTTCCGATCACAGCGACCTGGGTTTTGGAGGGGTTCACGCTAAGTCCATACTGCTTGCTCCACTTACAAATTCGCCTTAGATCCGAGTTGATAATTGAAATAGCCTCATTGAGTTCATGGACTGGAGCTTGCATATATATCTGCAAATCATCTGCATAAAGGTGGTAGGATGAAAGTAAAGATTTTGAGATGGAATTTATAAAAATAGAGAAAAGCAAAGGAGATAAAACGCCACCCTGTGGTACGCCCACAGTCGTATCACACCAAGAGGAAAATGATTCCTCAATGCGTACACGCTGCCGTCGTCCGAACAGGTAACTGTGAAACCAATCAATTACTGTTGGAGATATGTTAATTGAGCGCAATATGCCAAGCAGGACTTGGAAATCCACTGTATTAAAAGCATTGCTAAAATCGAGTAGGGATAGTACAGTGAGATTCCCGTTCTCCATGCCCAGCCTAATGTCATCAGTAATACTAATCAATGCACTAGTCGTGCTATATCCCGGACGAAAGCCTGATTGGAAAGGGTTAAGGAGGAGGTTTCTGGTGAGGAATGAGCTCAGTTGGCCGTGTACAAGACGTTCGAGGATTTTTGAAAGGAATGGTAAAATGGCTATGGGACGATACTCAGAAAAGAATTTGGGGTTCGGCTTTTTAGGAATGGGAGTAATTTGTGCCTCTTTCCACGTTGTCGGAAATACATTGCAAGATAAGGAGTGATTCAAGACATGGCACAGTATGTGAAGGATTTCGTCCAGAATAGGCACGATCATGTTACGACTCAAGCAGTCAGTGCCAACAGCGTTGGAACTCAGCGACATTATGCACCTCTTAACACCACAATCAGATAATTGTTCAAAACAGAACGGTTGGAAGGAAGGAGTTGGAATTGATGAAAGATATTGTAAAGTACTAGCTTTGCTCGATTGATCATAACTCGAAGACGAGCAGAAATGCTGATTTAGTGACTCGATGTTAAGCATTTTTGGGATTTCCTGTTGTTTAGGCTTTCCAACTCCAAGTGTTCTAAGAAATTTCCATACCTTCGCAGGGTCCCCGTTCTGGACCGATTTATGGATATGTTGGCGTTGTGCTTTCCTACACACCTTGCTGCAGAGGTTTCTTAAGGATATATATTTTTCACGGTTTTCAGGTGTAGGCCGACGCTTAAACTTACATTTGGCTGCAGCTTTTTTGGCAATAAGAGCTTTGATTTCATCTGTAAGCCAAGGCGACGGCAGGTGCCGCACCTTTACTGCACGGATTGGAGCATGTTGATCATAGAGTTCAATTAACTTATTTGTTAGGATACTAACTTTTTTATCAATACAGTTCGTTTGCAATAGTGAACTCCAATCAATGTTTGAAGCATCCTCACGTAGTTTATCAACATCCATGGCACCAAAATTGCGTTGCATGAGGATTTTGGATTTAGATTTGGGAGGGCGAAGATTGTATGAGAGATAGATTAAGTCATGGTATGAAAATTCATCAGCTGTGCATTGTCCATGCTTGACAGCTAATTCAGTGGAAGAAACAAGGATGAGATCAATAAGGGATGGAGCACAATTTGGAAAATGATGAGTGACATTTAAAGGTAGGATAGACAAGTTAGAGGAGTGAACAATGCTAGAGAAAGTAGAGGCCCGTGCAAGCGAACGAGGATCAGTTTTTTGTAGGCAGGTGTTGAAATCGCCTAAAATTATGGTGTTGCTGTATGAGGGAGAGAGACGTTCTAGTAAGCTTTCAAAAGATGAGAAGAAGTTAATTTCAGAAGAGGAGGAGTAATAGACACCAAGTAACACTTTGGTGTGATACAATTCCACCTCAATGAATATGGATTCCCCGGCATTCGAGGGCGGAGGCTGAGGTGACATCTCCAGGACGTTGTAGTTTATATAATCACGTAAGTAAATCGCAACTCCACCACCCTTGGTAGTGCGATCGTTACGAATTAAATGAAAATGAGGTAGAGTATAAGGAATAGAAGGAAGACAAGGATTTAGCCACGTTTCTGAAACTAAGATTGCGTGGATATTTTTACAATCAAAAGCCGTCTGCATCTCTGGGAAATGGGCGTGAATGCTCTGTGCATTGATATGGACTACATTAAAATTCTTGGGTACATCGGAAAACTGGGTCTCTATAATTTGTGCTAAAGAAGGCGTACCCGTAACGTCATTTTGGCTATTCTGGCTATTCGCTATAATAAAACTGTTGTCATCATTACTGATGTTAAATGCATTTAACATAATTTTAAATAATATCAATATAAATAGTTATAATAATACAAGTATAATAATAACACAATATATATAAGTAAACTTAATACACACTAAATATTATACAAAATAAATAATAAAATATACAATATATAGATATAAAATAATAGAAGAAGATAAATATGTCCAATAAAATATTAAGTACTTAACAATAACAATTTACAATATTTTTGTCTTCAAAGCTGTTCTGTCCACCACGCAGTTGTGCTATAAACTAAAAAAAATGGAAGAATATTCACACATAACAAAAAAAATATATAAACAGAAGAAAGAAAAAAAAAGTCACAATTCACTAGGCCGCATGGTCTATGGCCGACCGCCCGCTCGAGGCATGCAAATGGCATTAGCAGAAAAAAAAAAAGTCTTGTCAAACAAAAGATGTCAATGTCAATAACCAACCATGTTGAAGTTGACAGATTTGGATAGAAGATTTAGATGTAGGTACATAATATAAACAAAGGAATCTAGTAATTATTGTGATCACAATGACATTCATTCAAGTTAAATTATGGATAGGTTCAGATTCTATTTATGCAATAAAGTTACCAGTTTAAAGAGACCTATTGAAAGAAAAAACAAAATGAAAAGTACCAAGATGCAGTGCCCACGACAAGCGGTCAAAGAGCCAGCAAAAAGCTGCACTGTGAAACTTATCTACTTTTTATTTATGGCTCGCCTGGACTTCGTCGTGGTCTTCGCGTCGGATGCTGCTTTCTGCGCTTCAGAATCCATACGATTGAGATCGTTAACTGATGCTATACGGTGCCGCGTGCCATCAGGACCCAGGATAAAAACATGCCCTCCTCGCGTCCAACACTTGGAAACACCAAAACGTTCGCGCCCAGCCATAAAAGCTTCATGTCTGGTGCGGGTCAGAAACTCGGACAGTGTAATTCCAGTACCCTTGAACTTAGTTTTTGTGAACCAAACCTTGTCACGGACTGCTACCTGTTGGAACTTTATAAGGATAGGTCTGGGTTTGCTGGCATCTGAAGATCGTCCCATCCTATGGCATCGCTTGATGTCTTCAGTAGTTACATCAGACAGTTTTAAATTATTAGAAATAACTTTAACTACAACATGTGCCGTCTGTTCAGCATGCTCCTCAGGAATGCCATGCATCAACAGCATCCTGCGACGACCCCGCATCTCAATATTGTCCAACTCACGTGCCAGATATTCCATTTGAGTACGGAAGGCAGATAAGGTACTCAGCACAAAGCTTTTAAATTTCGAGAATTCAGTAGCCAGACTCACCAGATTTGGGGAACTTGGAGCCTTAGTGTTTCGCTGGAGATCTGACTCAAAACCTGCTAGCCGTTCTTCAATTGCACTCATGGTAGATGCAAAAGTATCCCTAAATGCTTCCATATTTGTGCCAGTTGTTGATCAGTGAATATCTTTTTAGTTTGGATAACTTGGATGGAGATAACACACAGCTGGTGAGTGTATTATGCAATCATTCGAATGTACCAAAAACAATTATTATAAATGAAATAAATTATTTTAAATTAAATTAATTAACGAGAGCTTAAAAAGTTGTTGTTTATTGTATGACTACCCACACAAAAAAAACATATTTTAATGACATCAACTGCCACTAAAGAGAGCAGCGCTAAAGTCCGCCCTTAGACATCTAAGGGCGGACTTAGCGCTGCTCTTTTTAGTGGCAGTTCGCAATATTGAATTGCACCATAAGATGAGGGAGTTACAGCAACAGCAATTAAAATTTTCTTAAACCCCATCATCAACATCGCTCACCTTAAAATATCGTTTTCGAAGACTTACTGCAGTAAGTCTGAATCCCATTCCACAAATACTCGGTAACAACAATGAAGGTTTTGTTCACCAAACAAATGTAGTCGATGACATTCAAATCTACCAATGATGGCTTAATTCCAATTTACTTCACTTTTGTTACAACCGTACGAAAACGCAGCAATAAATTTTCAGAAAATGATTCTACAAATTCTACTAACATTTCTATTTGTTTAATTTCCTGTTTAATTTAAGTTTCCCCTCAATGTATTAATGTTATTAAGTTATTTTTCTTTAACATTTTCTTTGATAACACATTTAAGAAGAACTCAATTACCTTAAAAGCAGGTAAAGAGAACCTTTTCATCTTATTAGTTTAATGTTACGTTATTGTGAGGATATAAAGAATTTGCATATCCATTAAGGCTCGGTAGATATTTCGCACATTGATAAATAATGCCTTCTGGTCTAGGACTTCGATGACAGTGTTGATCGGAGCGATGAGCGATGAGCGATTTAACCATCGTATGATCTTTTTAGCCATTTCAAGTAACTGTAACAAATATGTGTGCTAAGATATTAATTTTTTTGCTTAGGTTGAAGAATCAGACTATGAAGTATAAATAATTAGTTTTTTACATCCACATAAAAGTTACGGGTGTTATAATTTTTTATCTGTGTGATATCGACTGGATAAATTATAACATTTTTTTTGTTCTAAAATCGATGTCATCAAGAGGTTCTTAGCAATAATATTGAATATCTACAAGCTCACTTGGATGATAAAGGGAATTCACTGAAGTTCATAGGTCCGATTGATCTTTTATACTAAAGTAACTGCGGTAAGTAAGTATCGCCAAACGCCATTGTAGCGATTGTGGTCTAACAATTTTTTTGCTTAATTTAACATGTTAATTAATATTATTTTTATTCAAGTTTAAGACTTAATTTGTATATTTATAATCCTGGCTCCTGAGAGAACTGTCCGAGCAAATATTGATTTCTACACTTTATATACATATAGCTTATTGGAGTCTCGAAACGGCGAGGTGTAGGTAGTGGCTATCTGTTGATGATATTTTTAAAGCCGTCCCTAAGGCTATTTCGTTTAACGACTATGGTTTATGACAGCTAGGGCCAACGACCTGACTTGCCTCGCGAAGCACTGAAACGTATAAAATAGTAAATCGTCCTAAAATGCTCCTGCAACAGAAATACAAACCTATACCATATAACTGCTTCTGCGTATGCTTGACAGGCCACTTTGTTTTTTACTTGGCTGTTCAATATTTTTCATCATCGTTTGGTCATTCCATAATCCGCGCGCAATGAAGATGGCATATAAGATAAGATACCTTCCCAAAGTAAATGGAAAATTATAGTTTTTGAGTAGCGTAAGCGGCATGTTCTGAATCGCTACGAACTGACTGTGGACCGCTCACATCTCAGCTCTATAAGGTCGCATCCCATTCTCATCGCTCGTAATTTATACTTACAAGAACTTTAAGAATAAAATTATTCAAAATATCTGCCATAAGTTATTAACCAGTATTGCCATCACAACGGTGACTATCAACTACAATCTGCCTATTGGGAAACCATTTTATCGAACAAATTCTAAAGCATGAATAGGATATCCTTTAAATTTTCCAAATGCAATCTCTTTTACAGTAGTAAAGTTTTATAGGCAACAACAATTCACTTAGTAAAGGAAAAGATACAATGTTTTTAGCCGTTTAAGGATTGTAAAAGAAATAGTTATTTCTAAATCGTTTTGAAATTCCTTTTTAGGGTTTCGCACTTCAAAATTAAACGACAAACACTTGTCCAATTTTATAAGGTAAAAAGAACGATAAATTTTCCATTTGAAAGATCAAATATACTTACCTATTTATTTTGAAAACGGCTTCAACTGAACAGAAATAGGTACCTCTGAAATATGTTGATACATTTTATGAGCTCTAAGTAGATACTATTCAACCATTCTCGAACGAAAATACTTGTCGTATTATACACCCTTCTGTTATAGTCGGGGTTTAAAAAAACAATGGAGTAATTTTCAACATGTAAAATAAATAGCGAAACCACATTACGGAGTAAAAGGGGTTCAAATTAGTCAGTTTTTATTTTAAATTTTTAGTGACCGTTACACAATGAACGAATGAATTATTCACTATTTCTGGTAACCAGTTTTTAAACTGACTGTTATCTTAGCAAGGTAGGTTCATCTGATACGATCCAAAAGCTTAAACTCAAGTCTAAATGAGCTCTGAAATAATGGGCGTGGTCCTCATTAAACTCCCTTTGTCGAGATCCGAACTTAGTCTTTTGACATCTGACTCCTATTTGGCATTCACAAAACGATTTCCTACTTTACATCTTTTGTGATAAAGTGCCTTTTGTTTTAGGAATATATTTCGGAGGAAACATTTTTGAGTCGGTTTGATTATATATTTTTTGATAATTTTAATTGCAGCTGTTCAAAGTAGACATTGATAATTAGTTCTGAATCTGTGACAGATGTCACTGTAACCAAATGCGCTCCAAAAAGTATTTGGGCTGTCAGTTTTAAGATTTCCGCAAATGGTTGAGATGATGATGATCCGCAAATGATTGACGGAGACTTTGCTGTCCGTCTGTCTGTTTGTCTTGTTGCCAGTATAACAAAAAATACTAAAAGTAGGAAAAACATATTTTAAGGTGAGGGGGACTGCGCTACATTCTACAATAGACAGCAAAGAGGTATGATGCAACCGCGTTAAGGGGACTGGTTTAGGAAATGACGAAAAAGAGGTGCAAATGAAAGCGTTTTTTGTCTGCATAAGTAGACGGAATATTATAGCCAAACCAAATAGATTATTAATCTACAAGATGTGTGTCAAATATGGTTTTGTTGTAAATTGTATATCAGTTATATTATTGTATATTATATTATATCAGTTATATTATATTATACATAATGTTTAAAACGATCATAGAGTCACCCCCAAATTTTCAGATGAATGCATTTTATGACTTCAAATTTAATCGACGCGAAAGAAAAAATTTTGCCAACATATGAAGAAAATATACACCTATAAATTGGTTTTCTTCGATTTTGAATAAGTATAAGTATTAGTTTGTTACAACTAAAATAAGCTATAAAATGCTACATTTCCTAGCCTGAAGGACGCGTGTTTTGTATGTTCAAAGTCGTTAGGCCTACCCATGGCCTTAAGCCCGTCAAAGTGCTGGTGAGTAAATCACCTCTGTCTTCTCCCTCATAAAGGAAATGATTCCTCACAGGTTATCTTTTTGCTTTTTTTTTGGTATTTTTTTTTGTATTTTTTTACTGGGTTCTTGCGAGGTCTACTCTGCAATAGTACTAGTATGTAACAGAAGGGACAATTAAACACTCGGCTAATTACTTTATTATCCGTATAGACACATACTATAATTTGGGCAGAGCTTCGACTAGTCTCAGTATACAGTACAGAACGACCGACAAACATGCTCGCACTGACTTATAAAGATATACACTCGGAAATTACGTCACTTCTTATGTCAACTGTCATAGTGATTTAAGGGCGTCAACTTAATAACAAAAAAAAACCTTAATATTCGATTATTACAATAGGGCTATGATTAATAAAATAGAATAAGGGAGTGAATGTAACTGTATCAAGTATTTGGCTATATCTATTTTATGTAGTTTGTG
The DNA here is from genome assembly GCA_933228765.1 of Miltochrista miniata. NCBI lineage: Eukaryota > Metazoa > Arthropoda > Insecta > Lepidoptera > Erebidae > Miltochrista > Miltochrista miniata. Next base: position 12,371,606 of record OW121765.1, read on the forward strand.
ACCCCTTACGTTTCGGAAGTGCGATTGTAAAACGGCGATATTTCCTATTCGAACGGCATAAAACGTTCTCGAGAGTAACATGACCGGCACTTGCAATAAAATAGTTAAGCAATTTCAATCAACAATGCTATTCTATTCTTACGTTTTTCAAAGCGAGAAAGGTAAATTCAATTTAAGTCCATTGTAGTAACTATGTACTATAATTATATCGATGTTGTTTATCAAATTTTTATTTTTTACCTTCAGTTTCCTCTTTATTTTGCTCGTATTTTTTACTATTTTGACTTAGATACTTGATAATTGAGACCCGGTGGTGTTCTGTAAACGTTCATTTCAGTGAATATCTTTCGCTTTGGCTGGTCCTTGGATGGGTGACCACTACGTGACCACTTTGTGACGTTTCGTTTGCGTGAGTTTTCGTGCTTCGGAAGGCCAACGGCTTAACGCTGTTGGTCTCTGTTGTCCGTAACATATCTCGCCTACCCCTTCGGGGATAAAGGCGTAAATATAATTTATTTTTACATGGCATGGATAACCGATGAAAGATTAATAAGTCAACAAACAGTAACTTGAAATCATCCCGCCTTTTTTGGAAGTTGGTTAAAAATAATAGATAAATTACATTTTCATTCGACAAAAATAGTAGATAAGTTACAATTTCATTCGACAATGATTACAAAAGCGTTTGTCAAGTTATAAGAATTTATTTACAGAAGCAAGTCAAATACTATGAGACATTAATGAATTCCTATCGAAATTGAGCCAATCTGGACGACAATGTTCCAAAAACGTCTACTCGAATACAAATACGAATTCGATCGGTCCTTCAACTAAACATTGTCGCGTCATTGATAACATCGGAGATTACTCAAAAGGGACCTTTTCATGTCGTCAATTGTCTTCAAAAGTTAGTCTTGAGTTGATGAAATGTATCTGCGTCGGGTAATGGCTATCGAAAACATTTCTTAGCAAAATTGCCATGCTATAGATAAAATACTTGGAATTGATTCAAGTTCGGAACATAAGATACCTACTACTATGAATCATAGTCTATGATTCATAGTAGTAGGTATCTTATGTTCCGAACTTGAATCAATTCCAAGTATTTTATCTAATCATAGAACTACCAAGCTATTGAACAAATACGGTTTGGTTTACGATCGAAACGCTGCGGACATACTTTACATAACAGCAACGAAGGAGGTTGCATACTAAACTAAGAACTTTCAGACTTAGAACAACACGAGGCCAATGAGTATGTAACATTTGTACAGAATGTTACCAGCATAAAAATTATGATCTACGGAGGTACTAAAAGTATGCCAATTTCGTCAAGACTTGGAAGGCTGGACTTGGAAGCAAGTGAGCATATACATGAGTGTAGTGTTAAAATCGTGTTAAATTATAGTTATACAGAAATCACAAATACAAATTACAATAAATAAACAATTGACATTGTTTGTAAAATGTTTCATTAGCTATTTTTTTAATACAGCAGCATTTACGCACGTGCTTACCGTTTCACGGGGATCAATAGAGTGGCTTGTGTGAAGCTTTGACCTTTGCAAGAGGGCCAGTCTACTCACTAAAACCTCGTGGCATTCCACCTCGACCAAACCGGGTCGCGTGGTAGGTCAGAAGCTAGGGGAATGCCCGAGGATGGGTCTCATCTTGGGGGAATTTATCATATACAAAGTGTGGATGTAATAAAATCTGTACTCAACTATACACCTAGATAGTAGCCATTAAAACATATTGCTCTTGTTGTTAAAACATAATACTGTATTCTGGCGAGTATTCATGTCCGTACCACGCGGGTATCATTTGCTGGCCGTACGTACTCCATTTTGTTTCCGAGTTTGTTCTATTTATAAAATTCAAAAACAAACATTTATTCTACGTTCCCGCGTTATTGTTGTGACAGTTTATATGTAAATTTTTATGGGACATTGTTGCAAGAATGAATACTCGGAACGCCAGAATAAGCAAAGAGCGCAGCGCACAGGAGATTAAAATTTCATCAGCTATTTTAATATTTCTCATCAGCAAAGTTGTAATTGAAAGTTTATGAAAGACTTATCATTGTCATGAGAGCTCTATTTTACAGAAACTCATAAAATCTTTACTTCACAATCAAAAGGTTTCATCCGCGACATACTCCAGAATGTAGCAGTAGAATCGTAGAAGTTCAGTCAGTCACGGTTGTATGTTTTTTCGTGTGGAAATCCTCATGGATCTCATGGCAAACTCTTACCAGCTTAAACCACACTGAGCCCTATTGGCCCCGCAAGTTGATATTGCGACGGAACCTTGTCACAATAATAGCTACGTGACGTAATCGCGACGTAGCGCGAGCGCGGACTGACCTTGAGAAATTGCGAACGGTATTTTTTTAGTACTGACGGATAGACTTCGCATACGTCACCAAGATGGCCGCCAATCGCAATATCAACGTGCGGGGCTAGTACAGTCTGCCCAGCTCAGAAGGGTGTAGATAAAATACGAAGATTGGAAATCAGGTCGCAGCTAAAGTGAAGACTTTCTAGTTACGATTCTGTTGAAGGTCAGTAAGTAGTTGTTTACGAGTATCTAATAGTAGTCAGTGCTTCATTTATTCATTATCGGAGGTGGTAGTGACTTTGCTTTGTATTCATTGACGTGTCGTGTCGCAAGTGCCTATGTATTAGGATAATCTGAAATAAATGTTTTTTTGAGTTCGAGGACATCAAGGTTAATTTTGAACAAAGAGGAAAGAGTGACATTTTAATAAATATCTGTACTTTACAGATTTTCTTGTATACGTTCTTAGGATATTAATACATTGGTACAAAAGTGTTTAATGAATTATCTTAAATGAGAGCTTAGAGTCTAATATATTAAAATGTTACACTAAGCTTTTAGTCAATATATCAACGAACAGATATAACAGCATATAGCCTATATTTGTACTTTACACATTTTCATGTAGATCTTAAAACTTAGCTACAAAAGTGTTTAATAAAATAGACCTCTTGGGAGAGAAAACTTCCATGAAAAGGCCTATATTATCATATTTCGTACAAAGAGGTAATTTTGTAAATAAAATTTGCTTTATACCTAAGTTACCATTTACCTTTATCTTGAAATAACAAACTTATAAAAGTTCGAGCCTTCTCAGACAGGTTGATCAAAATACTAGAAAGTACCAAAATGTTCATTTAAAATACAGATTTATTAGTTGTCTGAATATAATATTTTATTGTACAGCATAACAATATTATTATGTAATAGTGTTTAGAACTAAAGTAGCACAATCAGGGGCATTATTGCTATTAGCAATGCCTTCCAGGAAAACCTTAAAACATTAGGTTTTCATATTCAAGCACTACTCTGGTCATTTGGCATAAATGTACGGACAAACATAACTGTCCACTTACAATTCGTTATATGTATATGTGCCCAGATTCAATTCCCTTGTGTCCCAGTGTTATTGAAAATTCACCGTAATTGTATACAATCTGAAATATTTACATATTTTATCTCGGTGGACCGCCCTACGAATTCAATATTACGTGTATCTTTTCTGATGAAATCAGAGTATCATTGAAAAATTGAAAAGGAAAGACGATTTTGGGGTAATAAGTATAAACATTGTGAGATAAAGAGAAAAGATATCCAAAAACAAATATGGTAACTATGTTAATATTGTATGTATGTTTTTGTTTACAGATTTGAAATAGCTTATCACTTTTTATACTGGCATCCAGTTTCCAAGCGAAACTTCAATGGGCTTAATACACTGTCGAGGAATGAGGTGACACGTCCCTTCGACACAAATGAGGGATGCTCCTACCATGCAATGTCACCAAAGTCGGTGAGACTGTGGCCACACGATTTATGTTACACTCCTGTTTAACCATCATCTCCGTAATAGAACAGCTAGTATTGAAAGAAAGGCTTGCAAGACTTCTTCAAGTTCGAATTACACAGTGTGAGGCGAGGGCGCCGCCGCACCGCTGGCTTGTCTTAAAAGAAGAAATAGGGGACAATAATCGGTGTGCAAGTTCACCGCGCGCAGGTGAAGTTGACTAAGACCTCGTTTTGTAAGTCGACTAGCTTCTTCTGATAAATTAAGATTCCAACCTCGTTCTCGAGCTTTTCAAATTCTCGGGTCTCGAGAATTCTCAAGAATTCGCCACGCAACACAACAAACGGCGATTTAATTTCTATATAGGTACATAATTTCTCTAGTTCTCGACTTTTCTCGTGCTTGATTACCCGGGAACAAAGCCCAACGATTTCCCGGGAGTTCTCAACTCGAGAATTCTCGGGATTAAACCCTAGTAATAAGTAACCTTAAGGTCAGTTTTCCTAGTCACCTCAGTTACAAGTGGCTACTGCAGTAATTCAGTTCGGGAGCAAGCGCAGCGGGACGTCCTAAATTAGATTGCAGATAGTTTCTGTTTCCTATTCCGCAAACGCGTATGCTTATTTGCGGAAATTAAATGTAGTCCCGTAGTTGGAATCCGGTACGGGAGTTGGATGTAAATTAAGGCGGAGTTAGATTGGGCTTTACATGTAGGGAGTAAGAATAAAGTTGCCACAGATATTTATATTTCCAACCGAGATATAGGTACGTGTTTGTCAGTTCAGATTCGGCGTAGCGAATAAGATGCGGCGATCAGAATAAGCGTCATGTTCCCTCAACTGCGGTTTATAGCATAAATAGGCAATTTTGGCAAGACTGAAATATCAGATCCACCGGTCCTGCGACTAGTCTTCGACGATGAACTAATTGAGGCTAAAGAGCAAAGCCTAGTAGCGATATGATATTATTTGCTTTGATATAAATAGGCACGTAGCGTAGAGTATATATTTACATACATACATATAATCACGCCTTTATCCCCGAAAAGGTAGGTAGAAGCATAGATACGCCCACATTTCACCTTATAGTTTTATTTCCCACGTTACAGGTGGTGAGCCTATTGCCGTGTTGAAATGGACAGCTGCAGGTCGCCGCGCCCCGTAGTTGAAATTTTTCAAGCCGCCCATAAGGCCTTCAACTTGGCTTAACGATTGTCATTTTACTGACAACTCAGTTTCTTTTCGAGTTTTCCTTCTCTACTCAATGGATCGTTTAGCAAAAGTGTTCCCTTAGTCGCTTCTTACGACACCCTCGGGATAAATAGGGGTGGCGACATTTTGTACTCATTCCTGTCGCCACACGGCGTATGTAGGTACACTTCCTTACTAGGTACAGGTAAACATTATTTTCGTATACATTTCACACATCCTACATCTACCTTACCAAAGAATGCGAGAACTCAAAACCACTTAACACTGTTATCTCATTTGTTGCCCCTTCGCCCTAACGACACAGATAACAAAGTTTATGGCACGCTCTTCCGAAGCGCCCCGTCCTACCTGAACGAAGGTTGCCGCCTATACTGCCTAAATATGAGTATAACCTTATCTTACAAGGCTTTAAATACGTAATTTGTGTTGGGAGATTATTTTTAATACCTGCTAAGCCTCTTGTTATAAAAACTCAAAATGCAGAACTTTTTGTTTACATTTGTTTTAAGTTTTTCGAAGACATACATCTATACTAATATTATAAAGAGGAAAGATTTGATTGTTTGTTTGCATCGAATAGGCTCCAAAACTACTGGGGCGATTTGAAACATTCTTTCACTTTTGAAAGCTACACTCTTCCCGGTAAACATAGGTTATATTTCATTCCCGTATTCCCACGGGTACGGGAGCTACGCGAGTAAAACCGTGTGACGTTCTCTAGTAACACATGATATAAAAGGGTAGGACAAAGCATCCTTCCATTAATGAATTTCTTCTGGATTGGACTGGAATAGAACTACTTTGGTCACGCACACATTAACAGTTGTATTTCGTCCTAGGTATTGGTGGCAGGGTGGTGAACCTATTGCCGAAGGAAATCAGACAGGGCAATAGGTTATCAATTTGGCTTCATGACTACCATAGTACTGGTAGTGGAGACCAATGGCATTACGCGACTTCCGGAGCACGTAAAGGTTCATAAACGTAGATGTCACAAACGGTCACCCATCTGGGGAATGTATACAGTATAATATAATTGTACTCCCACGCAATTAGATGCGCCATTTTTTAATCAATATCATCAATCAATATCAATCAATACATATAATAAAATCGTAACAGGTCGCCGTCTGTACATGGAAGATAAATAAGAAAAAATATTATAGGGGGGCTTTAGGAACGCAATAGAACCCAAAACAATGATTTTTAGAATTTTTGTCTGTTTGTCTGTATGTCTGTTTGTCTGTACGGTTGCGCAATCTCGGTAACCGCTTAATCGATTGCAATGCGGTTTTCTTTATTGTGTCGAGGTTAGCTCCACTTAACATTTAGTGTTTATTTCACGTCAATCGGTTTATAAATAAAAAAGTTATATCACTTTAAAAAATCGTACATACACATATGAATCTAAAAATGGGTAAATCTAAACTGACGTGTTGGCTTAATCACAAAAGAGCTTAATGATTAAGGCTATTTTAAAACAATAATGTTTTAGAATAGACTTAATCTTTAAGCTCTTTTATGATTAAGCAAACAGGGCAGTTTCACACGCTGGTTGATGAGTCTGCTGAAGAAGTACCTCTCCTTTCATACACCTTATGTGACGTAAACGAAGTTGCGGGTTCAGCTAGTATATAATAAATGAACTAATAATAAATATTAGTGGACATTCGCACACAACATCATCTAGCTAGCCCAAATTAAGCTTGTGCTACGTGATTTAGACGACGACTGATAGATATGCTTATATTTTTCTAAATACATACCTATTTTACATAGAAAACATCCTCATCAACATGGATCACACAAAGATTTGGACCGACCCAGGAATCGAACCCAGGACCTCCAGCGCGGCAGGCTGTTACACCACCGACTACACCACAGAGCCAGTCAATAATATAGAAGCCGCAAACTACATAAATCACTTGTAAGAGACAGACGCCTTTCGCTAACAAGTGTACAATATGCGTCACTTACACATTGAAGATACATAAGGCATCACTAGTGATGTGACCACTATTTGATTAAACATCGCTAAATTAAATACGAATTATTAAAACGAAATGCTGTTTATACTTTGTAGTGACATGTATCGGTGAAGAGTTTTGACTGGAAGGCTTTGATGAGAGTAAATAAACAGTGCCTTCTGATACTAAAACAAGAGTTCCTATAAAACACGACGCATATAAATAAAATCAGGCTATGGCAGTCCACTGCTGGCCTTTCCCAATTTACGTCACAATACACGTTCCTGCGCCTTACGCATCCAGTCCCAGCCTGCGACTTTTTGTAGGTCGTCGGTTCCACTGGCGGGTGTATGTACTACGTTAACCAAGTCGCGGTATTCACTCCAGAACGACGTGCATATAAGAGTAAAACTATATCTTTTATTCATACGAACTCGTATTTTGCCAAGTATTTAGCCTTTAGTGTAATTTTTTAGCTCTTTGGTCTTTTGTGATTGAATGTTAACACTTATTTCACCGTATTTCAATTTCCTTTGCTCATTTCCACTTTTATCTTTATATTTCACTGGTTGAAATGAACACAGAAATTCGAACCGATTTCATCGATACCAGAATACATCATCCCTAGCGGTCATTGTAGACAGGCAGGACATTTTGTCCTCTCAAGCCGCCTCGTTAGGTTTAATGGCCTGGGTTGCCATGGTAACGAGTAACAACCTCGTGTATGCGTTGCTATTTTTACCAGACAGGGCCTCGAAATATATTTGGCTTTATTATTGAAATGTTGGCGTCTAAATTATACATTATTACTGGTTAGTGAATGAGAGGAAAGAAAGACAAATAGATTTTATTCTATTTCAATTTTAAGTAGTATTTCCGAATTGAAAATTGTTTGCATTTATATTAAGAAAGAGGGTAGTAGGAAAAACGAAAGGTATAGTCTCTATCTCTATGTGTGTGGTTGTTTGAGTTTGCTAGTGTGAATGACGTTGACTTTAGTAACCTTTGATGATTTTTGGATCGGTGTATCTTCAGCCCGGCTATAGGGTGAGGAATAGCACCGCGGGATGTATTGAATAGGTCGGTCCCATTCCGGGGTTGGAGGTACCAGTCACCGTCGCAGTGGCTCCCGAGGCTGGTATAAAAGCATTCCCTGCAAAAAAAACCTATGATGGTTGTAGTATAATTAGGGGCTGTGTCAGACTAGCAAAGACAATCTCCTGATCACAGATTAAAGAAAAAAAAAGCAGATGACTCTTATCGAACAAGAAAGTGAGGCCAAGAAAGCAAATACTAAATCCACAAGTGAGTATTGCGTAGACTCTCTAGAAGTGACGAAGCACTGCCGCGTTACAGTAATCACTTTTGGATGTAGTATTTGTTTTCTTGGCCTTACTTACTTGTTCGGTAAGTGTAATTTGCCTTTAGTTTAATAGTCTAATAATATCATATTATTCAATATATTAGGAAACATATTACTAACAAGAAGCCGTGAGATCGTTCTCACCCGACTGCCCCTCTTAAACACGTTTATTGTCAAAGTTCAATCCGATTGACGTTGTCATTTTTGTTTTATTTCAAACTTTGAACAGATGATCCACGTGACCTAGTGACGTAGTTTAATGCGACAGAGTCACAGACTACAGACAAAGTCTCGACATAAGCCTCTCTGCACTCTATTTTATAGAGAGGGGTTAAAACGGAATAGGTACCTAACAGAAAGTTACTTTGAACCCAACGATATGGCTATTATATCTCTAGTCAGATACTAACTGAACAAACACATTTACTCTCAACAAGTTTTAATCATAGTAACAATTTAAATTGTGCTTTTATGCAGAACTCAGTCATTCAACTTGATAGTACCTAAGCGGTGAAGTTCTGACATTTTCCAAGAAGGTTATGCATTATGAACTAATTTGTGTCATACTTTGAAGGGAAAACTATTGCATATGAGAGCTATTCAATGCTAGAGAGAGCAGATTTGTTTTGAGAAGTAAGTATATCTTTTGAGCCATTAATTCTAACAGCTCGCAGTAATACGATCTTCATTTCATTAAGGCGGCGCTAGTCGGTCGCTCAAACTCGGCCAAATAAGCATGTTGTTTCACCTCACATCGCATAGTGAGAGCGAGAAGTTGAGATAATGCATTCATACAAAGGGTCCTTTGGTAGGAAGGGTGTTATGAAAAAAGTACTTCATGTATCAACTTAGAATAAATTTTTTAGAACTCTTTGAGAAATGAACTTTGTCGGAACGGACTTAGATTTTGAGTTATTATACTCCTTTTATTGTTTATTGACGCAGAAAGTTGTCTAAAAATTTGGCAGAAAATTCAAATTTTTAAAGGCTTCTATCTCGTTAATAGTTTTTTAATTCCCATTTTTGAACGGTACAGACACAGTTTATGATGAGGCAAAACAGTAAAATGTTTGACTTTGTATGTAGGGTATCAAACAGTTAAGTAATATCCTCCCGAAGTTTGTATGAACAAAATAGCGACTAGTGCAACCTTAATAAAATATCGTAGACTAATAATAACACACAACAACACTAGTTTTGTTCGAAGAGCATTGTCCTGGTTTAGACAAAGGTAGCGGATTCAAGCCGTCGCGAATCTTCACCGAGTACCTTTTTAAGCGGTTAGATACTCGTAGTTTCTGAGTTAAGCATATTATAGATATCCGAAGAACTATACTACTACTAATACTAGGTCAATTTACATGGCTATCAATGCGAATTCAGACTACGCTATGTATATTAAGCATGAAATAATATATTGGCATAAAGTTCATAGCACAATTACGTACATCGCGAACCATACATTAACTACTTGGTAACTTGGTAAACGCGGGGTATGACGACCCGCTGCCAGAAGGAGCGACGACCTAAAGAAGGTTGCAGGGATTGACTGGATGCGCAAAGCGCAGGACCGTGTATTGTTGCGAAATTTGGGAGAGGCCTATGTTCAGCAGTGGACTGCTATAGGCATGATTTAATTGATCAATACATTAACTATGGACACGTTACTATATAGCATAAAATTATAGAATAGCTTAGTCTAAAGTCACCTTAACAGGGCTACGAGCGTTTCCATATTCAATCGTAAACCCCGTTGCATTCCACACACGATCGGCTAAAACAAATCTTCATAGGTCGTAGAATTATATCAGTGCAAGTTTGTATGTTTGTTTGTCAGTATAATGCCGTGGTATACGGCTAGACACACTAGCCAGCTTACCTGAGCTTAAGTTTGGACAACAGTGGCAATTATTCACCTTAGCTTAGTTTAAGTTTATGCTCATTCCACAGTAATACTATTTAAAGCATTTAGTTCAGTTTTTATGAGCCATAAAAAGCTTAAATAAATTGTTTAAGAACTTTAGATTGAGAGCTTGCGGAGTAAAAATTGATTTGTAAAAATGTGTCACTCGACTAGCTATCCAGAGTTGCTTTAATTGGTTTAAAACTCAAAATTAGGATGCAAAATGACAAAATTTTGGTACAAACTTTTGGCATACTTGTCTTCCGCAGAGTTGGAACGCTGAAAAAAGTAGAGTATTGTAATATTTTGAGTAAATAAGTAGATGTTGAGTTTTTCCCCTCTACAAACTTTGTTAACCTGTCCTACCGCCTTTGCCTCCGTTTTGAGTTAGAATTTCGGAAAATGCTAAAACATTATTATTCATATACCCCATCTATTTATAACTCAGTTTTAAGACACTGATCAGTACTTTGCATTTGATAATAAATTTTCTCTCTCAAAACAGATTACATATTCTGTTGTATTTTCAGATATCCTAAATTCCAATATTCAGATACTGCGGAAACTTTAAACCCGACTCCAGGGACTCCATCCTCAATGTCTTCGAGAGCCATCGATTTTCACAATGCATACACACCTAAGAGGTTGGCGGGTACACAGAGTCACCGACTGAATACATATTTACGGGTCCGGTCCGAGGAATGGTGGTTGGACAGTTATGGATGCGTTTCCGGTACATTCCTAGCGTTGTTGACGATTAATCTTGCACACCTATAGTGTCTTCGTGCGTTTCGACGGTTGTGAGTGATTAATGCGTTTTATCTTATTGGTGGATAGGGTGCTTAATATGAGTGGGTGCTTATGTTGAAAGTACTTTTGAAAATTAATTTGATTTGCCCTATTTTAACGTAGGTGAATTTTATTGTTGAACACTTCAATTTGAGAAAAGGATTGAAACACACTTTAACGCTAACTTACATAGTTAAATACACATCAGAATTATATTTTAAATCTAAACCCATAGAGAACACACAAGCTACATACAACCATAAAATGCATAAAATACGTTATTTCTTATTATTATTTTCTGTACATAAAGTTATAGTTCTGCGGTAATACTGACCAGTATACCTATGCGATCTGCAGCCAGTTCAGCAAAAAATTTTGCTTGGAGGACTCATGCAAGCTTACGTATATCTGTATTATAACGCATTGTAGTTTTGTAGTATTATGTGTGTCGTGCCTAAAGTGTATGTTATATGCACACTTCATACAAAAATAATGGTATTTACTTTTAAAACGCTGCAATATGAGAAAGAACACATATCAAAAATGGTTCAGTATTTGAAGCTGTGCATGAGGCTTTTATTTTCCATAAAATGTTATAAGAATTGCTTTTTAATATCTTAGATTATATATTCATGGATCGTATACTTACTTCAAAATTTAGGGTGCATATTAATAGCTTTTAAGTCGAGAACCATACATCATACTCCAAAGTGTTCGGTGCACCATAAGATGCATAACGAAGAAGATAAACGACTCTAAACTGTACGTTTTCAATATTTTACGAACGTCTTCGATAGAAAATGATTTACGATCCCGCTGTACATTGTGACGGGGATTAAAAGAGTCCAGACAGATTTAGTTCTTTAAACAATTTTCTTTTGAAATTTCGGTGATGCATAGATTAAAATATTTTAAATGATGTTGGATGAGTAGGTACATTGAATAAATTGTATGTATATTTTGACGATTATAATTCGTTCAGAACACATACAATTAATTCATACTTTATAATGGTCGTCGCTCCCAATCACAGTCATCAAATAAAAAAAACCGGCCAAGTGCGAATTGGACTCGCCCATGAAGGGTTTCGTAGCAGCAAGTAACATAATATAAAAGTTCTTATAGTTCGTTGCAACTTTGATTGATGTTTTAACACGTTTGCAGTGGTAGTGATTTTTCTAACCGAAAATTGCGGTTTATGACGTATTAAAAAAAACTACCAGCTCTATCTCGTTCAAAATAATTTTCGTTGGTAGTTTTTATGGCAATGTACATCATATATTTTTTTTAGATTTATCACTCTCTTAGTTTAGAAGTTAGAGGGGGGGGGGGGGGGGGGGGACACTCATTTTTCGACTTTGGAAGTCCCTCTTGCGCAAACTATTCATTTTAGAAAAAAATTATCTTAGAAACCTCAAAAGCATTTTGGAAGACCTATCTATAGATACCCCACACGTATGGGTATGATGAAAATAAAAATTGTAAGTTTCAGTTCTGAGTATGGGGACCCCCAAAATTTACTGCTTTTTTTCTAGTGTTTTATAAGAATCTTAATGCGGTTCACAGAATACATCTAGTTACCAAGTTTCAATAGCATGGGCCGTATAGTTTCGGAGAAAAGTGGCTGTGACACACGGACGGACAGACAGACAGACATGACGAATCTATAAGGGTTCCGTTTTTGCCATTTGGCTACGAAACCCTAAAAAAGTGGGCTCAGGTCGCTGGCGTGAACATTTTCAATGCCACTAGGATTTACCGTTAAGAAAGATAAGGAAGAAAAAAATGTAAACAGAAAACGTTACAAATCTTGTTCCAAAAACAAATACTGCGGCTTTTGCGCGAACAAAACGTTATTAATGTTCTTTTTTTAAGTTTTTTCTTTTGTGAACCAAATTGTATTGCGTTAAAAAGTAAAGGCGGTACTGGAAGTTTTTTTCTCCAAGTACAATTTTCTAAAGTTATCAACGATGTGCCAATTCCAACTTTGAGCTTTCGTAATTCTCTTAAGAAAAAAAATGTTGGGAACAAACAGTTTTAGTTTTATGTAAGTATTAAAATTTCAGAAGGGATATTTTCATTGCTTTGATTAAAAATATTTAATTAAGTTGCAAACTAGCCTCTTGTTACAAATTAGAATACGAGGTCAGTTTAGAAATATTTCTAATAGTAATGGCTACGATAATGGACCCGCGGAGGTCGTGAGTTCTATTCCTACTCAAGAAATCTCTTTGAATGTGATATGAGTGAGTACGATAATTTCTTTTGCATCTGGTTGTAATTTATCTCTAATACGTAAAAAAATAAGTATCCCATCCGTTGTCTAAATCCAATAGCAGAAGCTATTACCTTATTTTAGGCTGGATCATGAACTATTTTTTTTTAAACTAAGAGATATTTTACAAAAATAGCATAGCTAAAACCTAATAGCCGTATTTAGAAAAAATAACACAGTATTTGAAACTCAACCACCCGCTAAAACTCCTAGTAAGACTGTCAATGAAAATAATCCCATCAAAACGCTAAAAAAGACTTCAAACGACAAACTTTTGAAATCGGACGGATTTTAAAACTGAGAGACTTCTCGATATCTCAATGGGATGCGAACAAATTTATATTCTAAGGAAAATGCATTGTAAAAGATAGTATCGGACGGTGCAAAGTGGTTTGCGAGAATTGAGGGGAGACCGGGGTGTGGGGGGAAGGAGGGAGGGGTAGGTTACTGGTACTTGTCATTCGCAGGGCTTTCACAAGCAGAGTAGTCGAGTTACACGGGTTGTCAGCAAGCTTTATCTTATTTTAACGATCTTTTTACACTGCTTGTAGTGCGACGAGGAATATGGCTTGGAACTAGGGATTTTGATTAGCACTGATCCGCCACTGAGGCTGTAAGCCTGCTATGTGGGGAGTAAGTTTCAGTGGTGATAAACTTGAGTGTACTGCGTCGTATAAAGAGATGCGAATAATGCTGAGTCGCTAGTCCTAATGTCAAGTTTTGCTTTCTTAGGTTTGAAGTGGAAGTTAAATTGTTTTGATGTTTTCTTAGGAATGTTTTAGTACATGTTACGCTGGGCTTTATTGACCTACTTAAAGTTTTGTAGTGTTGTATGAGTTATATAGTTAATAATTTTTAGTCAGTCAAATAGATTACACAACATTCTACATAAATATAAAGATTTTAATGTTTAATTTATGTGTCTTAAAAGACCTAAGCGGCATTCTCAAATAATTTTCCGAAGTCTATTAATTCAAGACTCACTGTCATAATGCTTTCTGCCGCCTAGTCCATATTACTTGAATACTCTTCATAAGATATTGCAATATTGCAGCGTTCTCTTTATGAGCCGGATTTTAGCACAAAATAACGTTCAAAGATACTGTTACATATTATTACTAGCTGACCCGCGCAACTTCGATTACGTCACATAAGAGAGGGTAAATCACCCGTTCCCGTCGCATTTACTCCCGCCAGAATAATTTCGTTAGTGAGAGATGTTTCCCGTCTCATTATTGTAGAAATTGCGCATATTCATGCATATGACGTAGACTACCGGTGTACGTCGCCGGCAGAATAGTGAATCGACTAAAAAAATCGAAAAAAAAGCGATGTCAAACGGGATAAAAAGTATCCTATGTCCGTCTCCTGGTTCTAAGCAACCTCACCACCAATATTCAGCCAAATCGGACATTCGTTCTTGAGTTATAAATAGTGTAACTTACACGACTTTCTTTTATATATATAGATGTACAGGTGGCTAATAAAATGTGTTCAAAACATTCAAACCCTTTTCACATTAATTGCTTACCAACAGCTATATTACACAACAAACCACAACACTAAGACACTATTGATAGGAAGTGTGACGGCTATAGTGCAACGGTATCTGCACAAAATGGCCGCAGCAGTGGACGGTCTTCCGGCACAGTCCGCCGGGGACAATTAATCTTGTGCACTTAGTTATTTTGTTCCTGCTATCCTGCCGGCGATTCGTGAACGTGTACGTGCACCTTATAGTTGCAGTATAACAGTGTGAATATTAAATTTAATTATAACAATACTACTTATGTGTCAAGTAAAAATAATATATCGTGGATGGTGATGGATCAAAAAAGGTTTAGAATTCAATCAAACTAATTGCTCTAAAGATTACCACATTGAATATGTATTACACTGTGATGTATAAGTAAAATATCAAAAAATTCAAAACCTACTTCAAAACACATAGAGTCCAGTATTAAATGAAACGGTTTGATTTATGATCACTTTTAAAAGCGAGATTTTTCTGTAGCCAGTATTACTTTCTGAACATTTCTATCTTGTTTTAAGTTACTGAAACATCAATAATTATTTTACTATCATCGAATCGTTAGCATTATAAACAAGAACCCTTTATCTCGTGCATCTTGCTAACGACTAACGTTATAGCTTAATAGGGGTACTTTCAATTGGTTCCCAAGTCCTGAAACTTACTAACGATTTTAACTACAGACTGTATCTATCGAATTTCGATAGCAGACTACAACATACATACTCGGAACAGACTATAGTACCCATAAAGGTGCAGATAGACTTGCGCATTCACTTGTAATGAGTATTCTTGCGAATGTTACATTATAAAAAAATTAAGTGAACAGTTTTGTCAGTTCTGCTTGGAGCTTTTTGCCAAGTCAGTCTTCTTTCATTGTTCTACTGCCGCACCGTCCCTCTCCGTGCCTCTGCCGAACTCTAGTTTACAGTCATGGAATCGTGCTTATCATTCTTTGACAAGCATTTTCTAAAATAGAGTTCGCTGAAAGATTATGACAATGTTCGAAGCAATATTTAGCTCCATCCTTCATACAAATTTATCGAACTGTACAATAAACAGAGTCGTTCATTGTATAGTTCGATAAATTTAAGAACGGCGGCGAATGCTCGATGTTCTGTAACAGTCTATCAGCCCCTTAATAGTGTTCCAGTTAATTCGTTTCTAGACTCATTTGGTTCGGATCGGTTGCTGTAACAAGCTTTGGTTTTCTCTTTTGCTTTGTTCTAACCGAGATTTCTAATTTGTAATTATCTTTAGATTTTTTACAGAGAGATACCGGGATTCGTTACAATTCAATGTTTAACGTAATGTTACATTACAGCATTGTGGGGAAAGAAATAGTATTTAAAGAAACTGGAGATAGAGGTAATTTACTACCTAGCGTCTATTCTTGAGGGATTCAGTTGTCATTATTCAAGAACAAATATATGTAGGTAGTTGGGGTAACCTCTGACTGTTGTGCTTTAAGCTACGATTGACGAATCAAGAGTTTGTATTGAGTTTATCCTTACTTAGGGCTTATGCATAGAACAACACGACCCATAACTTTTATGTACTGGTCGCGTTGCATTGAAAGTTATTTCTACTAAACGTGAGCGTTCAACTAAGTTTCATTTCTAAAACAAAAAGATAAAAGATTACGTCATATTTCAGTTAGTCAAAATGACTTATATTGTCTAGGGTATAAAGGTCGAACTGCCGAAGCACAGATGGTGTTCCCATTTAGAATATCGTCCATTACAAAGGTTTTCCGGAAGGTTTGCCGGAGACTGCGATAAGAACGTTGGTCCCATTTGTTGTCAAGTAGGTACTTGTATCCTACAATGTGTAGGTGTAAACGGTTTACCTATATATCCTACAGGACTAAGGATTGTAAGAAGAGGAAACGATGTGTAATGTTTATAAATTACTACTAATAGAGATTTTTACGTGTGTATAATTAGTAAAAATGAAAATTATGTTCTGCTTTTAATGCTTGCAATCCGTTTTTAAAACTTTATACGTGAAACATGTATCATATGTGTTTATTTAGACAGCAGTTGTGTGTGTGTTTGTGTTTATTTCAACTACTGTTATTTATTTTAGAACCTAGTTTGTTTGTTTATTCTAAAATGCACATTTAAATTCGATGCAACGTTACGCAATTCATAATATCAATATTTGGTAGCATGTATGACTTTATGTTGCGTGTTTTTTTCCTTTAGCGGAATCTCCTAACATGTCTCATCTAAAAGTCGAATCTGTGCGTAATATACCGCACTTCTCAATGCATACCACTACACATTACTACGCTTTCAAGGCAGTCAAGAACAACTGTGTATCTAAATTTTCGTATATCAGTATGACTAAATTGTGTGTGTGTGCATATTTGAAGAGGAGGCTTTTGGGTAATAGAAGTTCTGCATGGCATCCATTGTGATTTCGACACGTAAAAAACACATCAAGAGATAAAAACTCGAAATGAAACCCGGTTGTCAGTGAAATGATTAATCGTTGCTCAAGTTGAAGGCCGTATGGGCGGCTTGAAAAATTTCAATTGTGGGTTGTTACAACCTGCGCTTGTCCATTTCAACACGGCAATAGGCTCACCACCCATTACGTGGGACATAAAACTATAAGGTGAAATGCGGGGGTGTGCTATACCTCTGCCTACCCTTTCGGGGATAAAGGCGTGACTATATCTATGTATGTATGTACAAAACTACACGCCGGTGGAGCCGCTGGAGCCATCTAGTATTTAATAAATAATTAGATACTTACCCATGAACAAAACCGAAGAATCCCGGTTCCACTATCTTGTTAGCACAGTTGTATGCAAGAATATTTAACGTGTAATTCTGCTTGCATATTTTTGGAGCAGTGCTTATGTTAATTTAGGGGTGAGCGTGCACTCTAATGCACTGCGATAAGATGTGGGAGGCTGCTTTTGAATTCAACATAACATGTAGAATAAACATTCGGTAAGTACAGTTTAATTATGTTTTCTACGAGAATTGTACAGATCTAGGATAGGAAATTAGTATTTAAAGCTTCTTTAGAGGAATGGTAGCGTAGTTGACAATTTTTGTATTGTAATCGTTTACGTGAGTCTCTGTGTATATGCCAGTGCATGCATGTTTGAGTTTGTAATACAATCAAAATGAATGGGTGTTATAATATTGTGAATAATTTTGACAGGTTTATAGTCTTGTAGCTTAGCAGTTCTGAGCGTTGTCCTTGATAGCCAAAGGCTTAGGTTCTGTCAGAACTAAGTGGTCTTCAATAAAAACGATGGCAAATTTCAATAAAATTGTATTGATTTGCGAGTGTCATGTTATGTTGAGAACCATAGCTTAAACGGAAAAGCTAAACAATTTCTGGCTACCGTCGCAATATGTACTGACACTGACAGTGTTAACATCACCAGAGAGGCTTAACGTTATAGATTAAGCAGTAATCTAATTAGAAGAAGAGGCTGCGCGATGCCGAGACGTGTGACGTTACTGCACCGTTATTGCATAATGCTGTTACGTCACGACATCACTAGCACACGTCACAGAAAACCAAAGTATGTTTTTTGCTTTAGACACTGCAAATTGGTATGGAAGTCTGCTATTTTCTTAAAAATAATTATTATGTTCCGCTCCTTTGGTAGTATGGCATGATGATACTTAGACTGTATAAACACACATGTGCTGCAAGTTTCTTATAAACAAAATAAACAGATAAACACAACAGAATGCTAAAAAGTCAGAAATAAAGCCAAAACCTGATTTTAAACTTGATAACATGGTAAGCCCTGTGTGACGACGGAGTCCCGCATTTTGACAACATATCTCTACCTCAATACATCCCGAGGGTGCCGTAAGAGGCGACTAAGAAAAACACTTTCTCAAAAAGATCCATTGCGTAGAGAAGGAAAACTCGAAATGAAATCCGGTTGTCAGTAAAATGACAATGGTTAAGCCAAGTTGAAGGCCTTATGGACGGCTTGAAAAATTTCAACTGCGGGTCGCCAACTATAAGGTGAAATGTGGGCGTATACTATGCCTCTGCCTACCCCTTCGGGATAAAGGCGTGACTATATGTATGAATTTATGTAGCATCGTAAGTAGATCTTGCATAAAATTAGACATAACTTCAATTTCACACGTATGTAAGACGCGTTACACTTTAATTTAATAGCAGAGATTTGTCGTACAATACGAGTTTTGCAACGTAAGCTGAATATATTGTCAGAGGATGGCATTATGCAATAATGCACAAATGACTGTGGGATTTGCGCGTCTCCTAGACTAGAATTATCGCTGGCACACCCGAGGCACTTGACATTTTGTTCTAAGAAATTATGAGAAGGAAATCTGAAGATATGAATAAATTCTGTGAGAATTTCGGCATGTGCCTCCGGTTATTGAAGCAAATTAGATTATTAGTATTTTTACATGGGCACTTACGCATTTTTTTGAATCTGAGAGTACTAAAATCCTTTCCTTAAATTTTTACCCACTAAATGACAAAAATCCATACTAATATTATAAAGCTGAAGAGTTTGTTTGTTTGTTTGAACGCTAGGATCTCAGGAACTACTGGTTGGATTTCAAAAATTCTTTTACAGTTTGATAGTCCATTTATCGAGGATGGCTATAGGCTATATAACATCACGCTAAGACGAACAGGAGCGGAGCAGCAATCAAGAATGTTTTGAAAACGGGGAATATTTTTTACCTTCTGAGAGCTTCCGAGGCGTACGCTGCGTAAATGGTTACAGTTAGGTAAAAATTGTATATTACAAAATTGTTTCTCTTAAAAAGTTCTAAAAAAAAGTCCGCGACGGCATATACCTATCTTTTAAGGTTCGCTCACAGTAACCTAATTTGTCTATCTCTTGAGGTTCGCTCACAATATAATGAAACTGAAGAGTTTGTTTGTGCTAGGATCTCAGAAACTACTGGTTGCAACTCATAAATTATTTTACAGTTTAATAGTCCATTTATTGAGGCTGGCTAATGGCGATATAACATCACGCTAAGACGAATAGGAGCGGAGCAGTCATGAATAATGTTTCGAGAACGGGAATGATTTCTTTCTTTTGAGCGCTTCCATTGCGGACGGACGGCGGTGTATTACAAAATTGTTCCTCTTAAAAGGTTATAAAAAAGTCCTAAACAGCACATGCCTATCTTTTAAGGTTCACTTACAATAACCCTCTTATTAAGTTCTAAAGTATGAGCGACGCGACGGGAGTATACTTGGTCTGCAGTGGCAGCCAGTCAACTGAACGAAAAAAACCGGCCAAGTGCGAGTCGGACTCGCACACGATGAGTTCCATACCGAAAAACGGATGGGTGGAAGTAAAAGCGACGGGAAACATTATATCACTTTAACACCTCTTTCCTTCTCATGTGACGCAAACGAAGACATGCGGTTCAGCTCTAATGAATACAAGCGACGCGACGCGACGGGGGTAAATGCAACTGGAAACATTACAATACTCGAAATATTAATATCATACCTCTCTCTTTCTCACTCTCATGTGACGCAAACGAAGTTGCGCGGGTCAGCTAGTATTTCATATAATACGCAAATGTATAGGTACAAGGGTGGGTCGTAAAGCCACAGCAATGCACAGTTAGTATGTATTTGTATACAAACGCATAGCGACATAAAATTTCGCCAAGAGCCATAACCTAGTATTGCGTTAATTTTGCAAGAAAACTTGTACACGAATAAACGGGTTGAGTAATGAGAATCTCATTATTTGCACCAGGTGCTGATTTTAATTTCCTGCACACGATGCCTGGAGACGGTTGACGGCGGGATTTATTTGTGTAAATAAATATTACGAGTTCTTGCACCACGGCTCCCGCTGAGAGGAGGTGTTATACATGCAGGTGAATAAGTGTGTGTTTCAAAATGAAAATATATTATTCATTAGGTCACAAAGCAACACTTATGAATGTCAAATTTATTGCTTTTTGTTTACATTTATTGTCTGATTCGCATCGCATTATAGACCCTGAAAGAACAGAACTTGGCAATAAGATTCACGGCCACTACTTTCAAACGCTAGTAATTACAATTAGTTTAATAAATACAGGGCTGTAGTTTTAGCCCCTCTCTATAAAATAGAGTGCAGAGGGGCTTATGGCGAGACTTTGTCTGTAGCTGTGACTCTGTCGCATTAAACTACGACACTAGGTCACGCGGATCATCTGTTCAAAGTTTGAAATATAACAAAAATGACAACGACAATCGAATTGAACTTTCACTTTCACAATAAACGTGTTAGAGAAGGGCAGTTTAGTGAGAACGATCTCACGGCTTTCTTGTTTAAAACAAGGGAGCTTACAATAAACGACATGTTCAAAAAACATTTTTTTTGAAATGGGAATGTGTGTTTTAGAGACCGTGTGCTGCAACTTACAAAAAAGATTTTCAAGTCCCAGATGGTAAGTCTAAATAGCTTCTTGCTGTTGAAAACATTAAGCCGCTCATAAGGGCTCGTTTAAGGAGACGCGGGGCGTCAAGCGTCGCGTACGGCGTGGCTTGCAGCGGCGCGTAAAGCGATTTGACCGTTTATAGTCAGGCGGCGCGTGAAGCGGCCCGCGTAGCGTCACGCCCAAAATCAAACATATAGAAATGTAGGAGCTCGTTTAAGGACACGCGGGGCGCCGAGCGACGCGCGTGGCGTGGCTTCTCTCGGCGCTGCGTCCGCCGCGTGGCACGCAGCTTCACTCGGCGCTGCATCCGCCACGTTGCACGCAGCTTCATATACAGCGTCGTTCAGTGCGACATAGGGATGTGACATTGTACATAAAAAAACGATTTTTAGTTAATCGATTTTTTCTTTAGCATGAAAAATCGATTAGTAAATTATCGATTTTCTCAAGAAAATAATCGATTTTTTTTAAATTAATCGATATTTTCCTAATTTGACATTTATTTTTTTATAAAATAAATACCATATCAAGTTTTATTCATTAATAATAAACAACAGAAATAGTAAGTACTTACATAATCAACACAAATTAAAGTTTTAGAACAATCAAATTATAACAGGTTCAAAATATTAAAATAAACAATAGTAAGTTCTTAATAATCAACACAAATTAAAGTTGTAGAACAATAAGGTTGAAATATAAATGTTTTTCACATTGAATCAACAAAATATTCATATAAATAAAAAGTAAATTAAATTATTTAAAAACTAAAAATCCGTAGGCAACAAAAAAAAAATAGTGTCCACGGACTTGCTTTTTAAAAGTGGTGATAGTTTTACTGTCCCTGATACCAGGCGGAAGTGAGTTCCATAGTCTGACTGCATGCACGGTGAAAGAGGATGAATAAAAACCGGTTTTGTGAGAAGGAAATTTAAGATTTGAGCGTAGGTGAGATCTGCAGAGAGCATCATGAAAACGAACAAAAGAGAACCTTTCCTTTAGATAGGGAGGTGAAGATGGATTATAAAGGATATTGTAAAGGAGGCAGAGGATTCGAGTGTTACGACGAAGGCGGATTGGGAGCCACTTGAGTTCTTTGCGAAAGTGAGACACATGATCGAACTTTCTAAGATTGAATATAAAGCGTATACACAAATTTTGCAACCTCTCAAGTTTATCCGGAAGCTCCTCAGTTGCGTCTAAATAGCAGGCGTCGGCGTAGTCAATAATGGGCTGAATAATAGTTAGAGCAAGACTAATTTTCGTCCTCAAGGGTAAGAGGCTCTGGAGGCACTTCAACGAATGAAAGGAGAAGTGCACTTTCTTGCTGACGTCACTAATATGGGCACTCCAGGATAGCGTGGTGTCCATGATCACTCCCAGGTTCTTCACAGTGTCTGCGTAGGGTATCTGAATACCGGCCAAAAGAACTGGATCCAGTTCAGACACCGGCATATTGTCAGTTTGATACTTACTGCTAATGACGATGGCTTGCGACTTCAGACTCAGAGGGTTGATGCGCAGTCCGACCGAATTAGCCCAGTCGCTTCGTCTAAGTCGCGGTTAATGCACGATATGCCAAATGGGGCGTCAGGAGCCGAAAAACGTCGGTACAGCTGCAAGTCGTCAGCGTAGAGATGGAAGTTACTGGAAATAAGACTCGTAGCCGAGTTGATGAAGATACAGAATAAAAGAGGAGATAGAACGCCACCCTGAAACGTATGGAAATGTTCGAGTTCGACGTATGGAATTGAACGCCAATCTTTCATAAGTATCGATGTATCGTTTATTTTGCGTACGTGATATTTTGCTTTCATGACGTTCTGCTCCAGAGGGTTATAAACATCGATTACATTTTCAAAATAAAATATCGATATTTTATTTTGATAAATATTTTTATTTTAATATCGATATTTTCTATGAACGATATTGCCCGACATTCCTACCTAACGCATACCCCGCACATCTCCCGCCCCTTCCTTGAAGCGTCCTTCGCGGCGTCACCCGCAGCTTCATCCGCCGCGTTCCTCCATTGCGAGACTCGCTGGTTTACCCGTCGCGTCCTCCGCGGCATCACCCGTCGCTTCAATTGCCGCTTCCGACGCGACGACACTCGCCGCTGTGGCAGCTACAACTCAACCAAACGCTTGCAAAAACGCTTCTCCTTGAACGCTCTGAACATTTCCATACGTTTGTGTTTCTGGCGGCCCGCCTGGCGGGCCGCGCCGCTCGAAGCGCCGCGTCTCCTTAAACGAGCACTAAGCCTTCAACTTGATTAAAGGAATATCATCAAATATCAAAGCGAGGAAGCTGTCGTAAATGGAAATGTCATCATAGGTTGCCCATCTCAATACTATACTACTCAGCGTATGACGCTTAACGCAGTGATCGTTTATAAAACATTGACCTTGCTGAGCTACGAGCACTTCCATAATATTAGAAAGCATTTACGCGGAAAACTGGAAACCATAAATAATAAAGGAACTAAATAAACCGATATCAAAGCATTTATGGCGAGGGATAATCCTTGGGTCCACATTAAATATTTGCTGAGCAGTACTTAGACGTAAGAGTAAAAGTGCTAACGTAAATTATGTCGGTCTTTACCGCCCTAATGTGTTAGGGACCTAATTTTTATTTTGGCCTGGCGGAGTGTAAGGTTTGTAGCTACTTTTATGATAAAAATTTGTTAAGTTCTTTAAAGACATTACACATTTTAATTTAAAACCTCCATGAGCATAAAATAATGAAAAGGTGATAAATTTAAGTTTAATAAATAGTAAACATTCATCATAATGTTAAGGCCCGTCTCAAAAACAAAAAAATATTAAAAGAATACATTTCTTTGTTTGATGGACGCGTAGAGTTAATGCCTTAATGGATTTTAATATTACATTTTTTAAAACTTCTTCGTTTTTTAGGGTTTCGTAGCCAAATGGCAAAAACGGAACCCTTTTAGATTCGTCATGTCTGTCTGTCTGTCTGTCTGTCCGTCCGTGTGTCACAGCCACTTTTCTCCGAAACTATAAGGCCTATGCTATTGAAACTTGGTAAATAGATGTATTCTGTGAAACGCATTAAGATTCTTATATAAAACTAGAAAAAAAGTAGTAAATTTTGGGGGTCGCCATACTCAGAACTGAAACTCAAGTTTTTTTTTTCATCAAATCCATACGTGTGCGGTATCTATAGATAGGTCTTCAAAAATGCTGTTGAGGTTCCTAACATCATTTTTTCTAAAATGAATAGTCTGCGCAAGAGACACTTCCAAAGTGGAAAAATGTGTGTCCCCCCCTAACTTCTAAACTATGAGAATGATAAATCTAAAAAAAAAGACGTGTGGCACTCGGGGACTGCCGCGGTAAAGCTATTGCATAGCATTTTTAGGGTTCCGTAGCCGAATGGCAAAAAACGGAACCTTTATAGATTCGTGTCGTTATTTTACATAAACATTACCGTGTCCGTTGTGAAAACTTGTGAATTAAAAGTTAGTGGGTGATTTGCAAAGTGCTGTCAATATTCTTATCTATGACGCATTTCAATTGGAGCATCGGAGTTGTTTTCACATTAAGAACTCTAAATTCGACCAGTACTCTTAATTCAACTTTGGTCGAGTGGTTAAGACGCGGATTGGTACGCAGAAGGTGCAAGATCGATTCTGGGTACAAGCGTCACTTTTTGGATTGACTTATATATATAACGACTGCAGAGTGCATAATTGACGTAAACAAAAAAAAAATGAAGTGCGAGATGTACGAGCGAGACCGAGCGTGGCCGAGAATAGCCGAGTGTTACGTGTTTTTCGTGACGGAATTTCTGGATTCGGTCTCCACGCACAAGGCCCGCGATCTTAAAAACTACCAACGAAAATTGGTTTGAACGAGATAGAGCTGGTAGTTTTTTTTAATACGTCATAAACCGCATTTTCCGGTTAGAAAAATCACTACCACTGCGAACGTGTTAATACATCAATCAAAGTTACAACGAACTATAAGAACTTTTATATTATGTTACTTGCTGCTACGAAACCCTTCATGGGCGAGTCCAACTCGCACTTGGCCGGTTTTTTTGTATAGAGGTTACTAAATATTATAATAAATTATAATTTAAACTCAGCACTGCTTGACTTAATGTTAAAAACATTTTAAATACCATCAACGTTTTAATTAAAATCTATTCAAGAAATATACAATAAAACATTCTAAGAAAAAGCAACAAGTAAATGTTTCGTAACAAGTAAAAAGCTTTACTGATCAATTCCATTCAATTGATCTCTGCAGCAATAACCGAAGTAAATGAACGAGTGAATGAAATAAGTTGCGACCGAGTTAATTTTGGAACGAGTACAAATACAAAATATTTATATTTCGATTGTGAAGAACGATAACTCAAGAGTTCGATTCGATAATGTCAACGAAAAGATATTTCCGTTGAGTCTGCCTAACCTTTTTATGCAAAAATTTGTGTACATTTTGTCAAGATGAAATTTCACCACCCTCTTAACAAAATGAAGCATAGGCATTATTGAGGACTAAGTTATCATACTGAATAAAAGGTATATATTTACGACGCTTCGAGTTTTAGGTAAAATAAATCAAAATATTGTCTAAGAAGTACTTATTGAAGGGTACGGTCAGACAGCGCGGTCAGGCGATCAAGCGTTCTGCATTTGCATTCTGCGTTCAAAATTACAGTTGCTCATGTGTTCAGTACGCTCAAACGCCTTCTATGTGTGCATTATCTATAATACAATATAAAGAAAGTAAAACTGACCTCGTGAACGCTTGACCGCGTGAACGCTTTCTCTCTGATAGAAACCTAAATATGTGCCAACAACTGTAAATGTAAAAAGTTTTACTTTACATTTTGGCTCTACACTGTGGTTTTATTTAGAGCTACTCTGCTACACGTTGTGGTTTTTTAGTTTTTTATGTTATTAAGAGATAAAAACTGCATTTTTTAATCCAGGATATAGCCTATACGGTTTACGGCATTTTATTTCAAAACTAAGGGTAAGTTATTCAGCATAGATGGTACTGTTTTGTACATTAGTTCATCCCAAAACCTGGTTCACTAACTACTACAGTTTGTATTCTTATTATCTCTGCAGAAGTGATGAGAAAACTTACTGAGTTTGTCAATTTTCTGATTAAAGATACGGCAATTTATTATACTGCATGCGAAGCTCCGATACCACAGAATACACTCGGAACACCTGACGTTATTTGCCTAACACTTTGAATGTATGAAAAGTCCAAGAAATATGTACCTAGTATTGCAAATATCCGCGCAGAGAAGTGTTGTCGAGTCGTACAACATTTCACTTCAACTCACATATATTTATTTTGTGTTGTTTTTGAAAAATATTGCGACAAAAATGTATGGAAACGTTCTAAGTTTTGCACTAAAACTATTGTTTGCCGGTTGTGCAGGTAAACTCGACGGAAGTTGATTGGAAGCAATAATGGAGCAGAGCTTTTGGCTTCGAGACTACAACTAGGTTCAGTATTTCGGTACCTACTTGTAGCCAAAAGAAAATCAATGTTGCAATTTGAATCGATTTGTTTCGACCATAATTCGATATATTTTATTTGGAAGAGAGATGGTACTGTAAGAATAATGGAGGTCTGAGTGTGTGCTGGAGATCAAGTCTTCGTAAAGATTAAGTAATATCTGTGTTTAAAGGGACAGAGGAAGTATCCTGGTTAGTTGTTATCGAACATTTCAAGCCACCCGTAAGTTGTTCCACTTGGTTTTACGAATACCATGTCTTTTTTGACAACCGGGAACGATAGCGTAACGTGCTTTTTGAAGCTCAGAAATGCTGGTAAAGAAACAAACGGTCACATTTTTTTTTCACAAACGGTCACGTGACAACTGTCCGTAGTGGAAAACGTCGGTATGACTAAGCATAATAAATGTATCGAGTATGTCTGGAGAAATAATTGTCTCCACGCGCTATATTCTTACAAAGGGGTACAAAACTTTTCATTGTATTAACATCGATGAAGCCAAAGTTTATCAATAGTTGCCAACTATTACACGTCAAAGGAATTTAATAGTAAACATCCCAACCCGTCCATATTGTCATCATAAAAACAATAAAACCCAACAAAGTTCACCTTCAATATTCAGCCTCGCAGCGTTGATTTGCGCCAAACTATTTTTAATTTCCCCCAGGGCCTCCTCATTTATTAGTTTCGGGTCGTACTAAGCGACATCTGTGCCCGACTTATACGTCCCCCGGCAGATGGCGCTGCAAAACATAAAACCCTGGACGCAAAAAATATGGACATACTTCAGCAATCAAATACTCGGCACGGCCATTTTTTGCCTCAGCCAGTTGGCAATAAAAAATAGTTCGATTTATGGCCGCGATCTGTGTTTGTGCAAGTTGGCGCTGTTTTTCATTACACATTCCGGTGCTGTGAGTGATTTAATGAATTTAATTATATATTCCTTTAGCTGACGTGTTCATTGCGTGGGTGTAAATCGTAATGATTAATGCTGTAGGTGTCCTCGATACGAATATTGAATATAAATTTAATGAAATCATACGGTTTGATAAGAGTTTACGTATGTTCTATGTTTAATCTGTATTATTCTGACTAGTTAATAGCTATAGGTTGTTTTTTTAAATAACACCTTGCACCATTCCACTGTTATTATCTCTCCGAGCGCATATAAATATATTAATATGCATAAACATCAGTTTATTTTAATACCATATGAGAGTATACTGCTGTCTTTTTAGATAAACTAGTAAATAGTTTAACACTTTTACAGAAAATTTTACGACGACGTCGTAATTCGTTAACTTCAATGAAATGTGTAATTTCATTTCGTCTAAAAGAAGCAACTACGCGCCTACGACGTAGCAACCCCATTTCTACGCCGTAGCAGTTATAAAACTAACTCGTCTACGTAATTTATTCTACGAATTCACGTGTACCGCTTGAAGTAACATGTCGTTTTCTTTATGTTTTATGTTCAAACAGTAACATTTTATAGTTTATTCTTTTATGTCCCGTATGTTAGTTATGCAGGACATAAAAACAGTGGTAGGGGAACCAGCATGAGAACGAAGAATTGTTATTCCTTCTCAATCAGACCAATAAGTAGATATTATTATAGCAAGTTTCCAACCAGTTCTGAAGTGGACACCGCGATTTGGCAACGTTGATGACCTCTGCCAGATAGACCGACGACCTGAAAAAGGTCGCAGGCTGGGACTGAAAGCGAAAAGCGCAGAGCTGTGTGTTGTGGCGTAAATTGGGAGACTCCTCCGTCCAGCAGTGAACTGCCTAGAGTGATTTGATTGATTGCTTGAAAGAAATATGACGAGCACTACGGTTTCAGAATTTTCTATAGTTCAGATTATATAAAAGCCTAAAAATTTATAGAAACCCTTAATTTTTTTTACAGGAAGATTATTTATTAAGATTTACAAATCTAACTAAATATTCAACTTCATTCCAATCCTTCATTTATAATTTACCCTGTAACTTTGATAAAGTTTATCAATATAAAGTTTAAACTGTTAAACCGAGTAACTCAAAACGATTATGATAAGATATGATCGTGTGTGTGACACTAATATGTGTAACGAGTTATGGTGACGGAGCAATTACTAACTTTGATCATTTAATTTGTCTCACACACGTTTGAGAGTTTTAACTTATTTATCTTTTAAGGATATACAAGGTGGAGTCCTTTTTAGGTGAATTACGTAAACGGAAGGCAATTGTGTTTTGGTTTTCAGTTATTAATAGAGAAAAAATATTCCATGTGGGTTGTTGGTTATGTAACAAAGGTAGGTACGGAAAATCACATTAAATTCTGTTATCATAACTAGTAAGTAGTAAAACAAGATTGGGAGTCCTGGGACATCCTTCCGAGGGCTTACCTACTTACGGGGCTCCCAACCATAGGCTGTTGGGCGTTACATGATGTTTTTTAGTCGGTAGGAGTCCGGCATAGCATCCATGAGGATTTTCCCTCAGGTTAAATAAAAAGTAGTAAAACAAGATTTTTTTTCATAGCTAGCTAATTATGAAACTTTACTTACGAATGTGGATGAAAGAACTGGAGCCTTTGACTACAAAATTATACTTTTTTTTGTATTTTAATACAAGAAAAGTGATTTTCTTGTAGATAACAACGTATTTTATATTCAAGGAAAGTGATCAGTCTAACTACCAGAGTTTCGATATCGCTAAATGGTTGTTGAGGTCAGATGGCATCGCTTAATGTTTTTTTTTTACTGACTTTGTATTTATTAGCAGTTAGAGTCGAAAGCCAACCCAATGATGATAGAGTGACTACAAGACAACCGCGCTCCTGCTTTTGGATACATGACTTAGGTCCATATCTTCTCATCACCTGCGCATACCGTTTACTGTTATTTTTTCAACTGGTGCAATTTTCAAACTCCCTCTGATATACTCATTTCGTATTTTATCGATCCTAGTTCAAAATATACGAAGCTTTTTTATTATCTTACCGAATCTAGTTAGGTAGAATTAGGGACGACAAGATGGACATTCTAAACCCACATTTAGGTCGCAAGTCCAATACACTGATGCGATACAGTGTTCCATGATTTTTTTTTTTTTATATTCAGCTCGCCAAATTGACGTCGCCACGATGGATAGCCGTGGCGCATCTTGCGATTGGGGGCCACTTCGAATCTTTCTACAATACTTTAAAACGAATTCAATATTTATAAAAAAGAAATTAAAGCACATAGTTTAGTCGACAGGTGACCCAAGACCTGGCAGTTATCTCTCTCTCTGCGAATAGATATTGCTATTCAAAAGGAGAATGCTGCCAATGTTTTCGGCACAATGCCACGGGGGCCTTATCTAGATTGCGTTTAGTTAAGATAGTTAAAATGTAGATAAATATGTAACAATGCTCTTCCATTGTAATTTTTAACGATCAATAGCTACTTATAGTGTTTCCATCAGTCAAAGATCTTGGCTAATTTCTTCTTTAGCGACGGAGAAAACTATTTTGCATATAAAATGTTGATTTTAGTTTCTAGTAGTTCTCTAAAAATCTCACTGTGAATACATTTATCGATATTACCGTATGCTAACACCAGAACCGCCAGCACTGTGTCGTTCTCGTTCCAAAGAGTACGGTAACGATAATGGTATCGGTATATTTTCGTTCTTTTATCGATACATATGTTGTATAATCGTATCGATATCGCGACACTACTCGAGTCGCGTGCCAAATGCCTGCTCATTTGGGTCAATGTGGCCGATCGTACGATACTGATGTTGCGGTGGAAACTCGCCGAGAAATATGAGATGTGTATGTGGAGCGGTATAAATTGATACTTGGTATGTTTGCTCCATTTTTGGTATTATTTTTTGGATGCTGAAAGTTATATGAAGTGGGAGTTGAAGCGGATTGGTCCTCATAGCGCGCTATGAATACTAGCAGCCGTCGATAATATTCAAAGTCAGTACATGCAAACGTATACTCACGACTTGATCCCCAAAGAGGAAGGCAGAGATATACTTGTCGCCTACATTTTATCATTTGCATTTTGTGTCACGTTAATTTATTCAGAAGATTGCTATGTATACTACCACCCAAGGGAGCGCATCAGTAATAATAAATG
The DNA here is from genome assembly GCA_933228765.1 of Miltochrista miniata. Classification (NCBI taxonomy): domain Eukaryota; kingdom Metazoa; phylum Arthropoda; class Insecta; order Lepidoptera; family Erebidae; genus Miltochrista; species Miltochrista miniata. Next base: position 12,402,548 of record OW121765.1, read on the forward strand.
TCACATGTTTGAGTTCTATGGGTGCTTCAGCGTCCCCCAAGAAGCGCGATAACACCCGAACAACCCCGCAACGACGCGGGATAGCACCCGAACCCCCCCTAGATGAGGTCGCAGTGGTAGCATTAGGTCTGTTGGGAGTCCTGGGGTCATCCTTCCAAGGGCTTACACGGGGTAAACCGTAGGCATTAGGTAGAAAACGAGTGGTTTTTAGTCGGAAGGAGTCCGGCATAGCATCCCTGTAGAAATTTTCTCCTGTTAAAAAAATGGGCGCTTCAGCGTTCGTATTCAATGGCGAAGCCGTGGGGTATAACTAATTAGTTAGTAAATAATAATAAAATAAATAAATAAATATTCACGGACATCTCACACAACGCTATCTGATCCCAAAGTAAGCTAGGAATAACCTGCTTGTGTTATGGGTATCAGACCACGGATATTAATACTTATATACTTGTAAATACATACATATTATACATAGAAACACCCAGACTCTTGAGACAAACATTTATGGGTCACACAAATATTTGTCTCCGGTGAGAATCGAACGCACGACCTCCAGCGCCGCAGGCGGTATCACTACCGACTGCGCCACAGAGGCAGTAAAATAATAAAAATAAAAATAAATACGGTCCCCTCTTCCCAAATATATATGCCATCCATACAGGTAAAAATTAAAACGAAAAGTATATTGTAAGTTATTATAAACTTTACCAATCGTAGGTAAGTAATTTAAAGTACTAATAGGTTGTACAGAAATCTCTAAGTTGTTTAATAGAGTTAGCAGGTGTTGCAGGCAACTTCAAAACCCCTAATATGCAATATTCGGCCGGTCATAAGCATATAATGTGCAGTAGAAACCAATGTAACTTGGTCTCATGTTATTGAGATATTATAATGGCCAATTTCCTGTAGTAAAAAATATCTGTCTCAAGCAGGAGTCGAACCCGCATCGTCCGCCGGGAAACATCCATCGAGAAATACTCAACACTAATGAATTAATCCACCTCATATGTTTTGGAACAACGTCATATTCTGAAAACGAATTGCTTTTTAACATCTTACTAATATTATGAAAGCGAAAGTTTGTGAGTGTGGATGTTTGTTACTCTTTCACGCTCAAGTCGCTGAACGGATCGGGCTGAAATTTAGTACAGAGATATATAGTCTGGAATAACACATAGGCTACTTTTTATCCCGGGAATAAGTTCCCACGGGAAAAAAATACGTGGGCGAAGCTGCCGGCATTAGCTTGTTATTAATATGGTAAAAGTAATATTCTAAAGGAAACTATTGCCTTGTGCCTTGGGCTTTGTGCGATAAGGCTACCAATTGCTACCAATAAGTTTAATATTAGTATACTGAAATGTATTTCCTGGTGTACAATAAAGTTTTTATGTTTATGTTATTTTAAAACTAAGTAACTACTTATTTCACATGCAGGACAGCCTGATATCATGGTGGAGTAATGCTTGACTCAGAAGCAAACAGAAACTATCTGTAAATGCAATGCGATCCAAGCTTAAACCTCTGAAACACTCCCTTTCTAATTGTGTAGTTAGAGAATGGAACAGTCTCCCGGAGGATGTTGTTTTGGCACCTAGTGTGAATGCTTTTAAAAACAAACTTGATGAAATCTCCAGATCGCCGGACACACGCGCATCAGCTCAATAGCTGCTAGTGTGCTTTATATATAATAATAATAATAAATGACTTGTGTAAACACAACATTATGTGAATGGCCTGGATCTCTAAATTGACCTGATCAATATGCTGTATCAAGTTCCCGGATCGATCAAACTGTTTGGGAGCTACGCTAGTGACAAGAACTGGAACAACGCACGGAATAAAAGAATGATGGAATTGGGGGCCATTCAAGTAAGGTTTTAGTATACTAGCGGACGTCACGCGGTTTCACCCGCGTAGTTTCCGTTCCCATGGGAATACGGGAATAAAATATAGCCTATGTTCACCGCAAAGAGTGTGACTTCCCAACAGTGAAAGAATTTTTCAAATCGGTCCAGTAGTTACGGAGCCTATTCGATGCAAACAAACAATCAAATCTTTCCTCTTTATAATATTAGTATAGATTTTTGGTTCATAATATATGTTTGAAAGTAATAATTATAATATTGAACTACGCATGACTGCTCAACAGATTTTGAACTACAATTTTTCAGAACCAAATTAAATTATTTACTACAAACTTAATTGTAACTAAATAAGTACAGCCTATCTCAATAGACCGTAGACCCCACAATATATATTAAATGTAACGCTTAGGACTGGAGTTTATTAAGCCCAAATTCTATTTAAATGAAATCGGTAGGCGCTTCTAAGCTGTTCAAAATGTAAGTACCTCAGGTGCAAAATAGGCGATTAAGGTACAAAATATTGCTTGCGATTTACTTTTAAACACTGTTTAGGGAAAAACGGGTAGATTTCAAATCGAAAATGTACAAATACGGTTCTCCGATTTAAATTCAGTACCTAATATTGTTCAAATTAACCATATTTATTACTGTAAATGTGGTAATTTCAATGAATTTTGAGGCAATATATTATTACTGCATATATTGTTAGTAGGCTGGTCACACGTAATTACAATTTTAATGAGCCTAATTAATGATGTAACGGTTTCAGCGAGCTTAACTTATTTAACACTAGAGACCCAGCTTTGTTAAGGTACAATAACCTTATAAAGGGAAAGCTAATTGGAATATAACGTACCTTCTTACGTTCCAGGTATTCGTAACACTTCTGACATTCCTTTTCTTTAATACTCTTGATATTATTTTTAAAAATTGATTTTGATTTCAAGTAGGCTGTTGCGATTTTATAGGTAACATGATTGTATATCGTAGTATACACTCTTGTTTATTCAATACTTGACACTAAATACTGATAATCTCCGGACGTTGTGTAGCTGGTGCAGACCACTCTACAACGCCTTCGTACCACGTGCAGTCCTCGCGCTTGTGGGTGTGGCACCAAACTTCCACGACTGGTTACTCTAACCCAACTAAAGGACCCTGATTATGAAAGAAACGACGAATTAGGTTACTGACAGCGCGACAGACGAAATTCGAACCGCTTTGCAACAAAAAGCACAACTCACCAGTTTCCTGGGCAAAGTCAGAACAGAAACCTATTCCCTCTGAGGAAGGTAGAACCTAGGCTATCTTCCTCAGCAAATCCTCAGGTTCGAACAGTGCCTCAGTGAAATTCTTCACTGCAAAGCAGGGCTTTATATCCCCTCTAACGTGGAATCGTCTAGAATTCTATCTGGCCACCTGTTTTCCTTGAATGCAAAAACGATTCGTCACCGATACTTATGACATCCTGTCATTCTGACAGCAGAAAGGTCACCACAGACAACCGATTAAAAAAACGATAGATCGATTAGGGTGCCTTCACACGCGCAATGTTGCATCTACAGAAAATAAATGCTACAAATTCATATAAGGAAATTAAAAAAATTAAGATTCATATGTTACCTATTTCACAACTACCCACGTTGAAGAAACGTAATTACTTAACTAAATGTGTTTTTACTTTCTTTCAAACTAACACAGAGTATGGCTTTAATTTACTTAAATAGATCTGTTTACCTTTTTGCGCAGTAAGATAGCGGACATTTACCCAAATTAAGGTTGTATCGATTTTACACATAATGTGGGGCAGTGGGTTATATCAAATAGGTATACGCTGTGCACTCACGAACGAGGCTTTGGCGCAAAAGAAGATAGAAGGTTAATGTTTATTTTGGTATATGTTTTTTCTTAAGCTCACCCTGGACGCCTACTGTCTCTTTGCAGTTATCCAATTCTGTAGGAATACCCCAGGAATGGAACACTCAAAGAAACTAATTCCTACCTTCCACAAAAAGACTTCCTCGGAAGTCTTGCCGTTGAGCAGAATTAACTTGCGCATCCTTGCGCACTTACTGGGCATTGCGGGTTAAACAAACACATGCACAATCTGGGGATTAGTGACACACGATAGTGTAGGCTATGTCTGGAGGCTGATGAAACACTTGTGCACATCCTGACAGAATGCCCAGCCTTGATCCGTAGTCGCAGTTTCTACTTGGAGGCCACATATTGGATCCAAGTGAGATCAAACTAATCAGGGCTATGAAGATACACTGCACTTCCTGGAATTTGCAGGACTCAGCCAAGAACTTTAAGCAGTAGCGATCAGAAATGGTCGCAGTGAGACTAGCTTAAAACGCTAGAAAAGCCAATCTCTCTTGAATAATAATAATAAAATAGTTACTTGTTTGGCGAGTGTTGTACTATCGACAAATAAATAAAAATTTACGAACATTTTTATACAATATCTGATGCCAAAGTAAGCTAGGAATATCCTGTTTATGTTACGGGTATCGGACCAACTTTTAAATACATACATAATAATACATAGAAACACCCATACTCTAGAGACAAACAGATAGATCACACTTATTATTGTCTCCGGTGGGAATCGAACCCACGACGTCGTGACTTGCAGACGCACTTTATGACCTCTAAACCATGAGGCAGTGTTGCGTTATGGAGGCACCTTAGCTCCCTGCCTTGATTTTTCCGAACGTGTACAGTATGGATTACTTCTATTGGGTCTTTGTTGGTGGGCGATTATAAAATAATATAGGCTTATGTTATGGGTGATTGTAGAACAGTTATACATAGATAGTATGCCTAGAAAACACCCAAACTGATAACCAAATAATTCCGGATCACGCAATTATTCCGATCGGTAACTGAAGGTAACCAAATTCATAACAAACATAAACGCAGATATTAGTTAACGACCTCATAAACGCACGCCTTTAAAATTCATATTTCAGTCTCAAAAAACAATAAATTTTCGGAATCACAATAGCTACGCCTGCAATGGCCAGTTTTCCAAAAACATCGGATAGGCAGTTTGACAAAAAAAAATGAATCGAAAATCGATATAATGTGTATGTCGCGGGGAACGGAAGCGGATGTGGCGTCATAAATCCGCTGTTCGAGTCCGCCCAGCGCACTTCCGGGTGGAAAATGTTCCCCTACTTCTGAATCCAGACATTTTGTAACTATAGCTTTATGTGGTTTTAGTTTTTTATTGGCAAGCGCTTTTCCAGATGGTAAATTTGTTTTGTATGTTTTTATATACTACTAAGGTGGTAGACAAGTTTACGGTCCGGTGAAAAGTGGTGACCGCTGAGTATGGACGTTGCAATATCAGAGGTACTACATACGCGCTGCCGCTTAAATTATCCATTATAAATCCATTATAAATATCCATTATAAATATTTACTTGTTCTTGTTGTGTATATTGATTTATTTACTTATTTTATCAGCTGATTTATTACGAAATTTAAACGCAATATTCTACACGAGATCAGCTTTTTTCTGCATACAACTTAATATATAATTATGTGTTAAATACCAGAAGATGTCGCTTACCGATTTCGAAACAAATTTTACAAAATATTATTTCTACCTTTAAAATTTTACTGTACAGTGTATATCCATGTATATTACCAATCATAACATTTTAAGCGGCAATGTACACCAAAACACCACCTATTACGCGGGAAAAAAAATGAAAATAGTGAAATATAGGACTAAAGTAAGCCTTTGCCTACCCCCTCTACATCTACACTAATATTATAAAAAGGAAATATTTGTATTTTTGTAAAAAACTCCTAAACTACTGAACCGATTTCAAAAATTCTTTCACCATTGGAAAGCTACCTGAGTATTATAGGCTATATTTTATTCCTATATTCCCACGGGAACGGGAGCTACACGGATGAACCGCGTGACGTCCGCTAGTTGGGTATTAAAGCGTGACTGTATATATATCTCCGTCGATATTTACAAGTCTGATTACAAAGAAACTATTCCGTTTACACAAAATTCTCAAACAACAAAGAAAATGCCCTAACAAAACATCACAGCGTACTAATGTCGCAACATTTCCGTCACTCCGTTCACTATACGTCTCGACGTCGCTCCAAATTTTAGTTATTTATAGCATACATTGACAGTTATTGGTATTGTCAAGCAAGAATCGTGTTTACCGAGCGAGTGATGGATGGCGAGGCATCAGGCCTGAATCAATCTTCGTTCTGCGCGAACGTTATCAAACATTTAAGTTGAAAGCCATACAATGTTTGGAGAGGGCATTAAAGTTCTATTATAAATGAAATAAAGCATGTTACTACTGGATTTTATCCTAGCTATGTTATGGAACGATTTTAGTTAAGGTTATTACATAACACACAATGATATACTCGTAGATACATGAAAAAAGTAAATCTTGCTGTTAACTACGAAATCTGTAATGGTTGTTTTACATACATGCATACATATTATCACGCCTTTATCCCCGAAGGGGTAGGCAAAGGCATAGTATACGCCCACATTTCACCTTATAGTTTTATGTCCCACGTAGGTGGTGAGCCTATTGCCGTGTAGAAATGGACAGGCGCAGGTCGCCGCGACCTACCGTTGAAATTTTTCAAACCGCCCATTAGGCCTTCAACTTGGCTTAACGATTGTCATTTTACTGACAACCGGGTTTCATTTAGAGTTTTCCTTCTCTACGCAATGAATCTTTTGCGAAAGTTTTTCCTTAGTCGGCTCTTACGGCAACCTCGGGATGTACTAAACGTTGTTTTAGTATTGGGGTGGCGACATTTTGTACTCTTACCCGTCACAATACGGGACTCCGTCGCCACAAGGGGCTATGGGGCTATGGGTTTTTTACGTGTGAAATATTCGTCATGGATGCCATGTATCACACGTACCCTACAACTGCCAACGGTTGGGAGCTCTGGGTCATCTGTTATGGGCAGTCTTACAAATTAACAGAAAAAAATTTATACCGTTCTCAGTAATGTAAAGATTCCGACATACACACACACACCCGCACATAAACATATAGTCACGCCTATTTTTCCAAAGAATTAGCTAAGCGTGAGGCGGTGAGTTTATTATCGTGGTCAATACTTAAATCAGACAGGCACAGCTGAAGAAATTATTCAAGCTTCATTTTTTATTACTTACTAGCTGTTCCTCGCGGCTTCGACCGCGTATAAGTCGTTATCGCGTAAGATTCGTCATATCGTAACTATCCCTATACCAAATTTCATCTTAATCGCTCCAGCAGTTTTGGCGTAACAGACAGACAGAGTTACTTTCGCATTTATAATATTAGTAGAAGAAGTAGGGATACTGCGACGGAAACTTATTTAAATTGAATGAATATACTATGAAAAAAGCTTTCATCTCAGCATATTTTCGATAGGCCTGCAGTCATACTCGTAGTTCGCACTAATGGAAAGGACAAAAGCCGTGTTATGCCTCGTCTGGGTGGCAGAGGCGTGTGAACGAAATGTGCTCAAACATATGTGAGGCTGTCTTTAGGGCAAGTTACGAATATTTTACTGGAATGGTATGCTAAGCTGTGAACTAGTCTGTATCAAATAAATATACAGAACTTTCTACCTAAATGAAATATAGTAAAACAAGTAGCGAAAAATTCTTAATCTGTGGGTAAAACATCAAATAGCTTACAACCCACAGACGGCTAAGCCGCCTAATTGAACTTAGCATAGAAATTGTTAACTTCATTTTCTTTCTCCTTTGCCGAGTGAGAAATAAACTCAATATATATTATAATTATTTATTTTATTGAGAAAAAAAAAACTAAACACACAAATATATACATATGTCTAAAACTACAAATTAAGATAAGTAAGTGTTAAGTGTTACATAATTTAATATGTTAAAATAAGTACCTATTTAATGTTAAGATAAGTCCACAGTATAATACAACTTATTCTGAATTGTATCAGTGAGGACCTATAATTGGCTGTGTGATACTAATTTAAATAGTCTAAACATTTCTTTGTGACTGTTGGTCGTCCGAATAAATAAATAAAGATAAAAGCAACTACATAGACTACACTATAGAAATCGAATACCTAATTTATTTGTACCTCAAAACATATGTGGACCTCTTAAATAACTACCTTCTACCATAAATATCCACAGTGGCTCCATCGGGAGCACAATCACAACACGCCTGCAGAGCCTAGGGCCGTTACGTATCAGTAATTCCCATCTCTTGGTACAAAGCCCCGTTGATTACGCTTGGAGCCGCGGGCGACGCAGTCTGAACGCAGCCTAATGCGTCTCCCGCCCCTTGTGAATGCGCCTTTTTATTTTACGATCAATGGGCCAAACGGATAGCTAGGAGGTTGTCCTGATGATAGGTTTCGTTATTTAAAGCCTATGTTTTTAAACCTTTGAGCTTAACCCAGGTATTAGTAAAGACAAAAGCATTATTCAAACGATTACTTGAGTCTAGACTTGCGTAGGTATCCGATGCTGATAAAAGTATGACTACGTGTTGCTGTAACGACATAACTACGTGGGAAATAAGCGTATGGTTATGGGTCGCGGTAATAACAACTAATATCAAGGGGTGAATTTTAAATTTTCAATGAGTGTTGTCGCCTGGCTTGATAATAAGTCTGTAAGTGCATAATAAGTGTTCTGTAACCAATAATTGTATTGAGCATCTTAACGTTCTTCGGAAGGCATATGTCTGTCCCGGTTGCCAGTAACATCGTATTTGCTTGGCCAAGTTGGAAGAGTTCTAAACGACTTGGAAACTTCAACAGCAGTTTGCCACTTTTCGTGTACAGTTACAAGTCGCATTGAAGACCGTGCGGAGACTTAAAAGCTAAAAACTTATCCATTTTTTTGCAACGACTTCAAAGATGTAGGCAGCAAAATTCGTATCGAAATGATAAACCTCTTTCGTATTGATAAGGAGAGAACGAAGTTTATCATACAGATGTATTTATACAAATGTATGGCTCAACCTTCAAATATATAGGGCACTGACTGTCTGAGAAGTTGTATGTATACTTCAAATTCAAAAATATGAACTGTCTTGCTAGCAAAAACTTGGCAGATTTGCTTTTATTGAAATTGTATGACAGATTTATGAAAAAAAAAAAGAAACTAATATCATTTCTCGAATCTCTTTGTGTTCATAATTTATTATATTACTCACGAAGTCTTGACGTAATATGAATACTAAACTAAACTTGGATTTTCTAGTCGAAATCAATTTAACACCAAGTTGAGGTACCTATTCTATAATTTTCTCACCGTAATACGAATTTGTGGTTAAATTGGTTCTTGATATCCAATTTTAAATTCAAAACTTGTTTCTTTCTTAGTTAAAGTTTCAGGGTGCGAGATCTGCATATTGCGTTTAATTCGCGCCGAGCAATTTCGCGATATGCGCAGAGCAAAATTATTTCAATTGCAAGAATATGACGAGATTATATTCGTGTTCAAACTACTTCGTACTTGTTGCAAACTATCTAGTTTTAGTTTTAATCTAGAAAGGTTAAAATGATGGTGTATATTGGTTATTTTAACGTATTTTTCAAGATAGTTCGTTCTAGGAGAAGTTGTCAGTAAGCATTCTTAGGCACAATAAATAACATGTAAGTATGTGAAACTCGCATAAGGACCCAGCCTACCTTACGTGGGCAAGGTAGCAATTAGGATACCCCACTAAGATCTTCAGCGTCATCTACCGGCTGACTGATGGATTAGGTTCTCGCCTAGAAAAGACGGTGATAATTCTGACGAAAATCATCTACAATTTCAAAATCTAACCGGATACAGTCACACGATGAGATGAGAGTTAGGTGATTGGCATGATGCTAATAACATTATCGAAATAAAAGAAAAAATAAGAATAATTAGGTATTACATTGATTATCTATACTAATATTATAAAGAGGAAAGATTAGTTTTTTTTTAAGCTATTGCATAGCTTCTATCGCGGGCCTTGCCAGTCTGTCGCAACTACGTACAAGCAAAAAAATGTATGAAAATTGATCAAATTGTAATGGCGACTATATGTGTCTCACTCAATTACTCTATCTGCCTCGCTCGTTCCTTTAGGAAATGTCATCTGTCTGTCACTGTAGATGTCAAGTTGTTATTCGTTATTTTCAATTTATTTTTCTCTGAAAGATATTATTGAAATAATTGAGATAATAGCTTATTTTTGCTATCAATTCGTTCTCTATATTATATTCTCTTGTGTTTGTTCTACATAGTTTATCGAATTATGCATTAAAAAAAGTGTGAAATATGCGGTTTAAAATCTGGAAGAAAAGACGGCACAAAACGGTTTTTCATGGCCAGATTTCCTATGGATGAGCTTCGGTGAGTAGTATATTAGTAAATCTATCAATGGTTCATAGGCTAAATGGGTGAAAACAATGAAAATTATATATTGTATAATCGTTAGGAAAATAGTGTGGTAGTAGTTTTGCAATTACTTATATATCGATGTTTTATTTTTAGTTTTATGGAAAGGGTGAAGAAAACAGGAAACGAGGATTTAGCATATATACCCATAGAGAAACTCCACCAGTTAAAATTTGTTTGCGGAAAACATTTCACTGACAAAGATTTTAGGAAAAAAAGGACGCAGTTAAAGAAATTTGCAGTTCCATCAATAAGACTCACTGCCAAGCCACTTAACACAAAAATATGTTAAAAAAACACAAGAATAAATGTCATTATTTTTGTTTCAGCCAATTACCATGTGTATAAAGTGAGTGGTACAAAGTGATTAAAGACGAAGGCAATAATGAAGCAAGCATCCTAATATTTAGTATTCAAAAGAGTCAATATTATATACAGTCACTACAGCGAGCTGCAGAATTGATTGAACAGACAAATTTAATTCAAAATAAAATTGCTTGATTAATGGATTCAGCTAAATAATCACCATCACCATAACAAAAGGTTGGTGCCACTTCAGAAATCATGGCTACATATCAGTGATGGGCAAAATGTAATTAGATTAACCGTTACAAATTACAATTACTTTGTAATGCTTAATTCAATTACTCTGTAACAGATTACTTGAGTAATTAATTACAATGAGTACTAGCTGTAACTAATTACTGAGTAACGGAATTACTCGTTAATTAATTACATTGTAACTAGTTACTCATTAATTCAATTAACCAACTCTCATAATTAACATCTCCGTCCTACGAATTTGTCACAGCCCAAGGGGTGGATCGATTTTGATGTGGTTTTTTGATCGTTAGTCAATGTATCCTTGATAGTACTTAGCTATACATTTTGAAGACTATCAGCTTAATTCCTGAGTGATCATGGTAGATGAATGATGGTAAATGTGGTAATCTTTTACTTTTTAAGTGTTTTCACGACATGGTAACCAGCTACATACTTAATGCATTAAAATGTCTACAAATTACATGATAATTTGGCAATCCAACATGGCAAAATTTCGTGATGGGTATCATTTAAGGGTTTTTTGGTATGCTGAGTACGAATCACGTGATAATTTTGCAATCCAACATGGCCGCCGCGCCGTAATCACAAAAATTCATGACGGGTATCGTTTAAGGGGTTTTTTGGTATGCCGAGTACGAATCACGACGACGCGGCGGCCATATTGGATTGCAAAATTATCACGTGATTCGTACTCAGCATACCAAAATACCCCTTATACGATACCCAACATGAACTTTTACAACGGTGGCGCGGCGGCCATATTGGATTGCAAAATTGCCCCGAAATTCGTACTCAGCATACCAAAATACCCCTTATACGATACCCAACATGAACTTTACAACAGTGGCGCGGCGGCCATATTGGATTGCTAAATGAACCCGAAATTCGTACTCAGCGTACCAAAATACCCTATATACGATACCCAACATGAAATTTTACAACGGTGGTGCGGCGGCCATATTGGAGTGACCTGACTAGACGGCTTCGTCGGCCGACTGTATGATCTGCCGGCTGTGGTATTGATTTGCTTGAATGTATGATAATTACAAAGTAATGAATTACAAAGTAACTAGTTATAAAGTAATCTAATTACTTTGTAACTAGTTACTTAGTAACTAATTAACCGGAACATCCAAAGTATTTAAATTACAAAGTAATTAATTACTGAGTAATTAGATTACATTGTAACTTAATTACATTGTAATTCAATTATTAATTGAATTACTTTTGTAATTAGTTACGCCCATCACCGCTACATATCTATAACTCGTACGATAAAAAATATTAAAAATAACACAAAAATATTGTAATTATCTCATTATTTTGTTTCAGCTAATTACTGTACTTTAGTGATTAAAGACGAAGGCAATAATGAAGCAAGCGTCCTAATATTTGGTAATTAAAAAGGGTCATTATGATACACAGTCAGAAGTCAGAATAAGAAATAAGGCGCTGAAATTACAAATATTGTTTTTTTAAATAAATATAATAATATTTTATGAACTTATCATTTCACAACCAAAATTGAGCCTACACTATAGCCTATACTAGAAGTAAAGACATCTGCATTTATCGATATCGATAAATATAGTATCGATATCGATAAATATAGTATACATCACTATTTTTCCCTAATGTTGGCAACTGTATGTGTTAAAGTTGTTAGGTTGGCTACTGTCAGTTGATCATGGTTTGACATTTCGTAAGACTATTTCGCACTATGGAAGTCCCGTCTCTTCTTACGTAGTATTGTATTCTCTTTGGGCCTTGCGTGGAGACCGAATCTAGAAATTCTGTCACGAAAACGAATCACACTCTCGGCTACCTTCGACCACGTTCGTGTATCTTTTAAACAATGTAGTAAACAAACAGATTGGATCTCGACTCTCCATAATTACTTACATTTAAATATCAATCCTGATCATATTCGTTTTAAGGAACCATAGTTAGATTTATGCGGCCATTTCGACACTAATTTACCTTTAGAATATAGAATAATTTCATGAAAAATACTTCGATGATAAAAATTTAAACCTGTCATTCTTGCTTGTCATTAAATTATTTTTTCTCAGTCTTGTTTGTCTTTGGCATAGTGTTGTTTAACGGTTGTACTCGCTTATTGATTATGAAAAGAGGTTTAATCATAATCAGTTTGACAACAATTAGTTTAATAGTATAATAAATATATTAAATTTATTCAATAAAATATTAGACAAATTTTAAAATAAATTAATAACTATTTACAATATGAATAAATAAAACTAAACTAAATCTAAATAGGGCCCCCGTGGCATTGTGCCCAAAAGACTGGCAGCATTCCCCCTTTGAACGGCGATGCCTATTCGTTGAGAGAAATAACTGCCAGCCCTTAGGTCACCAGTTGACTCTACAAGACGCTTCTTCAAAATTTAAAAAAAATTATGTGCGTTGGGACCCCATGGACCTAGGGTCTCGACACCGACTGGAATAAAATTGTACGACGAGCCGAGACCCCTATACTTAATTATTTTTTTATATAAATAAATTATTTAAGAATGAACTTTAACTTTAAATAATTATAATCGGTAATCGTAAAACAGTACTGTGTGAGTTTGTATTGTTCTGAAGTTCTGCGAGGTTTATCTATTATCTCTAATTAGGTATATCAACGACTTTGCTTCAAGTACTTTGGCTTTTGGACATTTTCTTTGCGATCTAATTAAAACTTTTTTATACATACTCATATAATTTCTTAGTATGCATACATACGGAGAATTTAAAACGGCAGTAACTGAGTGATTAAAACCAATGGAATATGAATCTGTGGAGGCAAATAAGAATCTGGAGGGTACAGATATTGTTCTTCTCCTACATCCAAATTTCCTCCGATGAGGAGTTCGATTCGTCAATCCTATCCTGGTTATCCGTAACTGTTGTACGTTAGGATTGAAGAATCGAGGATGGGTACCTCTGAAGAAAGCCAATAACACCAGGATATTTTATAATTATTTTAAAGTTTTTAGGTATATTCAACAAAAAAAACAAGCCTTGCCGTGTACCTGCGATACGTCTCGAGGGCGCAGTACTGAAAAGTGTTGCAGAATTTAAGCAAAGACTTTTGGGTCTTTTGGGAGATTTTGGGACTTTTGGGAGTTTTGGGACTTTTGGGTCTTTTGGGACTTTTGGGACTTTTGGGACTTTTGGTACGACTTTTAAGTTCAAAAAGGCCAAAAGTCCAAGAGTCCAAAAGTCCAAAAGTCCAAAAGTCCAAAATACCAAAGTCCAAAAGTAAAAAAAGTATAAAAGTCCAAAGTACAAAAGTCCAAAAGTCCAAAAGTCTAAAAGTCCAAAAGTACAAAAGTACAAAAGTCCAAAGTACAAAAGTCCAAAGTACAAAAGTCCAAAAGTTCAAAAGTCCAAAAGTCCAAAAGTACAAAGGTCCAAAAGTCCAAAAGTTCTTAAGTCCAAAAGTCCAAAAGTTCAAAAGTCCAAAAGTCCAAAAGTACAAAAGTACAAAAGTCCAAAGTACAAAAGTCCGAAAGTCCAAAAGTCCAAAAGTCCAAAAGTACAAAAGTCCAAAAGTCCAAAAGTCCAAAAGTACGAAAGTACGAAAGTCCAAAGTCCAAAAGTCCAAAAGTCCGAAAGTCCGAAAGTCCAAAAGTCCAAAAGTCCAAAAGCCCAAAAGTCCAACAGTCCAACAGTCCAAAAGTCCAAAATTCCAAAAGTTCAAAAGTCCAAAAGTCCAAAAGTCGAAAATTCCAAAAGTCCAAAAGTCCAAAAGTCCAAAAGTCCAAAAGTCCAAAAGTCCAAAAGTCCAAAAGTCCAAAAGTCCAAAGTCCAAAAGTCCAAAAGTCCAAAAGTCCAAAAGTCCTAAAGTCCAACAGTCCAAAAGGCCAAAAGCCCAAATGTCAACAGTCAAGCAAGTAGGTACTTGGTACTTTACTTTGTTGAACATAGGCCTTAAAATCTTACTTACTACCCGTTCGCTCTAACTTTGCCGTTGGTGTAGACGCGTATACCCGAATTGTTAATTACACGAAGTAAATTCACAGTAGCTAATGTCACTTCGTCATAGAAAATAAGCAACATTGTATGAAGAAGTGACATTAGTTGCTGTCAATTACTTCGTCTAATTAAAAATTCGACTTTAGTATGGAGCCGAGCGGCAAAGTTAGAGCGAACGAGCAGTATATATTATTTAATATAATATTATAAATGCGAAAGTTTGTGAGTGTGGATGTTTGTTACTCTTTCACGCTCAAACCGCTGAACGGATCCGGCTGAAATTTGGTACAGAGATACATTATAGTCTGGAATAACACATAGGCTACCTTTTATCCCGGGAATAACTTCCCGCGGGAACAAATTTTACGCGGGCGAAGCTGCGGGCATCAGCTAGTATTCTTATATAGAAATAATTGAAGGGTCTAATTCGAGAAGGGGTTAACTGACGAATCGTAATTTTGCAGAAAATGGGCTCTAAAGTTTGGTGGGTTTATTTTGATGTTAAGCATCCAAAATCGTTATAAAAAAGGTTGGGTAAACTTTTTAATAATAACCTTTATTGTGTATTATGTAATGATATACAAAAATAGAGCTAAAATATATTATATACTGTAAATATCTGATGATTTTTACTTAAACCCAAAATTCGGGTGGATAATGATGCACTTCGTGAGTATAAAAACGATTTAATGTAAAACAAACCGTTTTTCCTCAGCTATAATACGAATTAACTCCTCTTTGAAATTAGAGTATTGGAAATTAACCCATTATTGTGTTTTATTAATGACACTATTGCTAGCCTTCTACTTCACGACAGAGGTCGGGGATCGATTTCCACAATAGAAAAGTTTTTTTTGTGTACGGATGTTTGTCTTGTTCTGGGTGTTTCTATGTATCGTAAATATGTATTTAGAAAAAAAGTATTAAGATCTATTTACCTATTGATACTACCCTACTACAAGTTTTGCTTAGCATGGGGAAAGTTTGCGATGTATGAATATGTGAGATTATTACAATTTTTAACAAGTATACAAATAAAACTATATAAATAAGCATCAATTTCTTTTGTAACCAAAATAAAATCGACTTCATTATAAAAACTTAAAAATAAAATGGACTTATTAAGTAATATGTCTTTTGATTTATCAGATTTTATTAAATATCATATTTAAGTCGACGCCAAGTAAACCCATAGGCTTAGATAGGTACTGTTAATGGCACTGACTTCATATCAATATCATCATAGAATAAAATCTCATGAATAAATACATATTACTTTGTGCTCAGTAAGCTTTATCTGTAACTTTTTGTTTGAAGTCGGTTTTATTTTAGTTAATGAATTTTATTTCATTACTTTAAGTGACAGGTGGACTGAAAAATCTATCTTTCTAGGTGTAAAGTTCTCATCAATACAAATTAACCAAGCCCAAACACAAACTAACTGCTGATTTACAGCAGTTACCTTGTGTTTGGCCTCGATTAATTTGTTAAGTAAGAAAGTTAAGGAATTCCCTCGACTATCTTTCGCCTCCATCATCAGATCGACTCCGGACCTTCATTAAATTGTAATACGTTAAAGCACTTAATTAAAATTTTCAGTGATTGCCCTCGATTTCTCCTGGATTCCATCATCAGATCCTGACCTGGTAAAAATGGGACCACCATAAAAGTGAACACTATCAAAAGTAAAAAGATAATTTTTGAAATCCATCTATAATTGAGGGAAATATCGGTCAATATACATTTAAAAATACATACAGTCGAATTGAGAACCTTCTGCTTTTTTGAAGTCGTTTAATAAATTTTGTTGAAATTCCCTAAAAATAATAATTCCATAACTGAACATCGTGTGATGCATCCGAGCCATGATAGCCGTTAACAACGCCGCTACACTAACAGTAGGTTTTACACAACTACTCTAGGTATATGTATGGGACCTTCAGTTAAACCTGCTATCAGTAGTTTCCACAATCTTGCAGTTCTGTGTCTCAACTCCTAACCGTTAAGGAGTTCTATAGCTTCATCATCAGCACAGCAGCATCATATGTTGACACCCTGAAGTGAATACCTGAGTTTAATCTTAATAAAAAATACAATATGATTTCGTAACAAAAGCACCATTCGATCATACAATTTTCAGTGGTTACCGTCAATTTCCCCTGGATCTTATCATCAGATCCTGACCTTGTGAAAATAGAACCACCTCAGAAGTGAACACTATCCAAGAAAAAACAAATTTGAAATCCGTCTATAATTGACGGAACTATCGATGGATATACATAAAAAAAACATACATACAGAACCTTCTCTTTTTTTGGACTCGGTTAAAAAGGGTTTAATATCGCTTTAAAAAATGTTCTTTTAAGCGATAATAAACCCTTCTTAGTGTTAACTAGTTTACCCACACTGAATATTTTTATATTGTAAAGTTAGTGCAAAAATGATTTAAGTTACTTTACTCCTGTCTTGAAACAATTCACATAGCTCATTAGATGTGTCTGTGAACGTTAGAACAGCTTATAATATGTTAAATCCTTTCTTTATTTGAAAAAAGTAGGATTAAGTATTTTTTGGTAAGTTTACAAGCATTAAATCCTTTTTGAATTAGCGGACTTCAAATCTTATGTCAGTTAAACCCTTTTTAGACTGAATATATTGAGATACGTAAAGAATTTCGCTTTTCTGTTAATATCACAAGGTAGATAATTTTACTACGAATCCAACGGTACCCATAAGTCATTTTGCGTAAAAACGTCAGTTAACCCCTTCTCGAATTAAACCCTTCAATTATACTAGCATAGTTGATAAAAAATGCTATGTAATAGCTTTACCGCGGCAGTCCCCGAGTGCCACACGTCTTTTTTGTTTTTTCGTTTGTTTGTTTGTAACGAATAGGCTCCGGAACTACTAGACCGATTTGAAAAATTCTTTCACTGTTGGAAAGCTACACTCTTTGCGCTGAACATAGGCTATATTTCATTCCCGTATTCCCACCGGAACGGGATCTACGCGGGTGAAACCGCGTGACGTCCGCTAGTAATATTATAAAGTTTTTTACGTTGATTAGACTCGTAGCCATCATGATTCTAAACATTTAGTATTTTTCGAGACGCTCGTCACTAATAAGAGTTATGTAAAGTTTAACGTTTTTCTCGTCCAACAAATTGCTACATCTATGTATAGGATATATCATAATTATAGACACGTAATATATTTTTCATGCTCACAATTTAATATTAAACTTTTTATATATTTACTTCACCAGATCTCTAGACACCGCCCTTATAAGCCAGTCTCTTAATATTTTATTCGCCTGGCTTTACATAAGAAAATGTATGCTTATATGTACTTACCCCTTCACAGAATATGAACGTTTGAAGGACATCATATGTGACCTCAATAACGTTTTTATGTTATTTTAACTTTGGGCAAATACGAACATTAAAAGACCAAGTGCGGTTGAACTTCGGAGTTATTTGATTATTATACGAAATGGGGGTCAGTGTGTGTTGGTTATGTCGAAGCGTATTTCGCTGGCAGTATCTCAGCTGGGTGTTGCGAGTATATTTTATTCAAATATTTATACGAGGGTAGGATATTGATATCTGTATTTATCTCCGAGATAAAAACAGCGCTGTCCTTCGTATTCTATACGAGTATACTGTGGACGTCAAAATACATTGAATATATTTCTTGTGGTTTTTTGTTAGTTATTATTGAATACTAAGCCTTATAACGGCCTTCGCGACTTTCTTTTCGTAGAAAGTCAATGGCAGAATTTCCAAAATTCACTTATTTCGATTCTGAAAGTGTATTTTTACGTTAGTGTCTGTATAACTGTCTGCGATATTTTTTTAAGAGTGCGGGATGTGCCTTTTAGATTAATAGAAGGTAGTTTCTAAAATTTTAAAATTTGTGTTTTTCTCCTTTTTACAATACCTACTTCACCAAAGCCTAAGCTGCTGCATGGGGGAAAGTCAGATTAGAACCGTTAAAAAATTTAGCTTTCGCTTGTCTATATTTCTATACTAATTATAAAGAGAATAGATTTGTTTACTCGTAATCGATAAACACGAACGGTTTAAAAAAATTCTTACCACATCAGAAAACCAAGTTATTCTATGTTAGTAACTTATGCTATGTATCGTCATGAGTACTCAAGAGAAGGAAGCAGTAATGAATGCAATAAATATGTCATAGGTGATTTTATATAAATTATGAAATTATCACAGGCAAAACTGTGGGGCACAGCTAATATTTCTATGAGATACCTACGTACCGTACATGAATGTAAAAAAAAGATATAGCAACTGTACTCTCTTACACCCCCATATAGGCTTTAGTTATGAATGAATGAAACGGTGCTAACGTTGTTTATACGTAGCAAAGCTTTGATGGATGACCTTTATATGGGGATCCATCTTCATTTGATCCCTGACAATGTCTTTGTAACTCGTTCGGAAAGTGTGTAATATTCGTTCCTCTTTTCATCTGACAATAACTTCCAGGATTTATTACAATTTGGTTGCTTTTTGTTAGCACATCAAATACATTTCACGTTTTCAAGTTGCTTTGAAAATGTAGTATACACTTAAGTAAGTCTAAGAGATACTATTTTAATGCAAATGATATTATTTTTTTCTCTGACTTATATAAGTATAGAGAAACGGCGCATTTGAATATGTAAAAGTCACTAACATGACTATTCGCAATTATTACTTAGAGTCTACTTAGACTCTAAGTTTAGTATAATTGCGAATAGGCAAGTTAGTGCTATAAAGTCTCTCTAAGTCTTAGAGAGACTATATGGCTCGCTTTTCTGTACGGGGTCATTCAATTAATTAACAACCTTATTCTTTTTAATAACGTTAATTACAGTTAACAAACCAAGATAGAAAGGGGTGATTTTTCAGCTTTTTTTGTAATGGACGTCAAGCCTTCCCCTAACCCAATTTGTTCTCCTTTACAAGTCTGAATAAGTAATAATACCGAACGAACATAGCTATACAAACAGACAAGTGAATTTGCAAGAGTATTTTAATCTAATTAATTTCGTCTGTTGAGCAGCCTTGCTTTCAACAGGGGTCTTCCCTTCTTTCAAAGGAGGTCTCAAGGACATAGATAGGTATATCTGTTGAAAATTATACCGAGTTTGGTAGCCAGAAACTGATGTAAGAAGTAATGCTTGTGTTCAAGGTTTATTTTTGAGACTAGTAATAATTATAATATCATTGTTTGAGACGAGTTTAAGTGAAATTTCAAATTGTATTGTGTTGGCAACTTGACATAAGTATACGAAAATATTAAGCATTTTCCTTCAGAATAAAATTACTATGTAGGATTATTTTTATTTTTATTTGAAGTACTCATCAGCACTGCAATTGTAATGAAGCCACAACATCAAGTACAGAACACATTTTAGAATCCCTACTTACAATAAAATAAATGTGAAAGTAACTCTGTCTGTCTCTCTGTCTGTCTGTTACGCTTTCACGCCTTAACGGCTGGAGCAATTGAGATGAAGTTTGGTATAGAGATAGTAACCGACTACGTAAAAGGAGGGTTATGATTTCAACGCGGTCGTCTAAGCCTCGGAACAGCTAGTATTTTATAAATTCAAGGAATAGACGAGATGAGATTAAAAACAAAATATTATCACTTGAAAAAAGGACATAAATAGTTGGTCCCTCTCCTAGTTCCCCAATCATAGCACACCAACACGCTAACGTAATGTGAGTTTTTTGATTCATGACCAAAGTTTCAGACGCCATGAATCAAAAAACTGCGTTAGAAACAAACCCAGGCAGCGTGACATTGCACTTAAACTATGCCAGTGTACACTCCCCCGGACCGGGGTGAGTGTTATGGATACAGACAATACAACCTAATAGACTACGCTTTACTGGGATTACGCACTCACCGACGTTAAGTACTGAGACTACCATACCGGCTGTTCCACCATTTTCTGTCTAGCTCTGTCATAAAATCAGGCGTAATATAACGTGATAAGACTGAGATTTTCTGGGCGTGGCCTTGAAGGAGCCAATAGTAAGTAAATACAAAGGATGGCTCTCGCTTTCCAGTGCGGCAATGCTGCGAGTGTATTGAGCACCTTAGCAATGGGTATGATCGGGGGTGGGAGTATCTGACCAGGTTTAAAATCATTAAAGTAAATAAAAAAATTCTCATTAAAAATGTAAAAAAAATAGGTTTGTCAAAATTGTCGTAACTCTACTGAGGGAATCGCCTTCTGCGATAAGGCCGCCAATTGTAAAACCTGTATATAAGATTATCAATGAGTCTAAAATGTATTGTGTTTTGGTGTTACAATAATGTATAACTAACTAACTGCGGGTTGTAAAATGTTTAAATAAGTAGTGCACTTTTTCCTATCTAATATTTAGCGATGAAATTCTCATAGAGGAGTTCACGATAGCGTCGTCTTTTAGGTTGTATTGTCTATGGTTACAGACATCGCCTCAGGTTAGAAATGCTGTACAAAAGAAACGTTTTTAGCCGAAGACGTTTTAATGCCGGCAGATGTGCGATCCCAGGCTGTCACAGAAATGATGAATATCTAATATTTGTAATAAATGAAGTTCTTTTGTGTTTACGTTCGAGTTGAAGTACTTATTTAAATAGATATCCATTAATTAATATTATCCTCTCTCTGTCAACACGACGAAAAAGAGGTTGGTCTTAGAGAAGATTCTGTGAAATTATGAAATTTGTTTATTCACGTTTAATATTTAGGAAGATTTTTTCAACATATATATTATTACTTTAAACATGGAAATTGCCAGAAGGTGTGATTGAATTAAGTTGCGTTAAGCAAACTGTGACTTTTTCTACCTAATAAACCATGTCTGAAGATAAAAGTTAAAAACCAGTAATACTTGAAGTTTCTTTGAGTCTGTCAAAATTAAGTCTACGTACAACAAAGTTATAGGCTGATTTGATTGATTGATTGATTGATAAGCAGTGCGAGTCAGCACTTACATAGTTAAGTTGCGACAAACAGTCAGTTAGTTTAGCTGAAGTGATTGCTCACATAAACAATCCAGTTAGTTTAATAAGTTTGGTTTTGAGAAGTGATACCTCAAATTTTAAGACGCTATTGAGCGAGTTATACTTACTTGAAGTTTCTTTGAGTATGTCAAAATTAAGAGAAGTCTACGTAAAACGAAGTAGCCTGCTATAGGCTGATTTGATTGATTGATTGATAAGCAAGCCGCGAGAGTCAGCACTTACATAGTTAAGCTGCGACAAACAGTCAGTTAGTATAGCTCAAGTGATTGCTCACATAAACGATCCAGTTAGTTTAATAAGTTTGGTTTTGATAAGTGATACATACCCTGAAATTTTAAGACGCTATTAAGCGAGTTATACTTACTTGAAGTTTCTTTGAGTATGTCATAATTAAGAGAAATCTACGAACAACAAAGTAGCCTGCTATAGGTTGAACCGATTGATTGATTGAAAAGCAAGCCGCAAGAGTAGGCACTTACATAGTTAAGCTGCGATAAATAGTCAGTTAGTATGGCTGAAGTGACTGCTCACATAAACAATCCAATTAGTTTAATAAGTTTGGTTATACCTCAAATACATAGGCCAACCAAACGAAACTATCTTAACTTAGTATAGCTTTTAGTGTGCAGCGTGTTTAAATACTGTCAATACCACAGACCGAACTTAATATCAGCAACAAGGATCCAATCACCAAAGAGGTTCATTGAATGTTTATTTAAATGAAAGCTTTCATTTGATTTAATTATAACTGACAACTCTTAGCTCTGAAAATTCATTCACTATAATTAAATAGAGAGATTTCAAATTACGATATTGCTTTTTGATTTGCATTTCAATTATCAGTTTTGTGATAAGCTGGCACTTTTCCAATACCAAGTAAAAAGTAGGATTTATGCTTTTTAGGGGTTAGTGAAGATATCTACGAGTTCATCATAAAAATAAACCCAGCTGTAAAGCAATTATGTTTTTTTTTTGCTTGATTGAATATGATTAAAAGATAATCCTTTAACAATTAAAAATTTCGACTTTTTTTACAAATTGTCCAGCATTTAGTTCAACTATTGAATCAATGAATTATACTCAACCCTTGATCCCCCTAAGGATTCTAGAGAGTTCATGCGTGGATTCTTGATGACGGTTTTGGGCCATAATGCCATTAGGAGCTGACCGAGTCGTATTTGGTTCGGGCCCGGCTTATAAACGAGTATTTTTCAAGGCCTAATTAGACACTGATCCTAAATAAGGGTTTAAGAAGATTAACATTTGTTAGTCAATTTAACGTTTTCGAGTTAATGGTAAAACGATTTGGAACAGTAACATTTTTTTTCAGGGCAAGCGAGGAAAACGTTCATTTCAGACATGGTAATTAGTTTATTTATAATAGTTGATTGAATCTAAATGAATTTTCTATATTTTCATAGTCAATGTTTGAGAGAGTATATTTTTAGGCGTTACACAAGGTATTGATTTATTTTACATAGGTTTTGTAAAAAATGGGCAATCTAGCTGTAAACTTCCATTTTTTATTTAAATCACTACTTAAGCAAATGAACACGGATTTCAAGAGTCAAAATTACTACATTAAGACTTTAATTTTCTCCTACAAGATAGGATTGGGAAGATAAATAAGTTTAGGTTCATAGTATAGTGCCTGTTATGTTTTCATTACTTTTATCGGTCGACCAAAGATGAGTAATTGACTCACCTAATTCACTCTCACATGGAAATATTACCACGATTCTTAAAGAAAACTTTTTTTAAATTTAAGATTAAAATAAGTTTTCTAAAATTGATAACCGGCATTTCACTCATAATCAATTATTTCGTTTTCTAAAAGCAACGAGTCTTTAGTATCATTTTGACCTGTATTTATATCTGCATACGTAGCTTCATCGATACCTTATACATGGGATTTCACTCTGCAATTCGAGTGCTCGAGGCATTGCATACAAGTCCCTAGTTTCTCAGCGATGTTGTGTTCGGGCTCGGCCATATGTGTAGTTCAGGACTGTTCACTGTCCACGCTGGGCCTTGTACGGGTTCCTGAATTTCGACGGACAAAGTGCGCTGAGGGGTTTTCGTATACAACATTGTATAATTGAAAATGTTGATGGTAGTGTTTTGTTCCGAATTCAACCCTTATTGATGAGACTCTTTGAAAGTATTTACATGTTGTTGAGTAGATGTAGGTAGAGAAATCAATAGAGAGGCAGACAGAAAGGGAGAAAGAGTAAAGAACTAGAATCTGATGAATAATAAAATTACGGATATCGTAGGTAAGAGGGAAACGCCTCTTTTGCCCGTAACGAGTGTGTTTTGTGAGGGTTAAATCTCATAGGGTAGCTTCACTGACAAGCGGATGACTGTCAAAGCGGCGGCCCGTATACTCGTGTACGAAGATATTTACAAACACCCACTACTGCTCGTTCGCTCTAACTTTGCCGCTCGGCTCCATACTAAAGTCGAATTTTTAATTAGACGAAGTAAATTGACAGCAACTAATGTCACTTCTTCATACAATGTTGCTTATTTTCTATGACGAAGTGACATTAGCTACTGTCAATTTACTTCGTCTAATTAACAATTAGAGTAAACGCCTCTACGCCAGCGGCAAAGTTAGAGCGAACGGGTAGTAGTTATCTAGTCTCGGTATTGTATGATGAGCGTGGTGGACGCTTTTTAGATAGAAAACATCAAGTCGATTCTGTAATTTTGTTCATTGATATCTTAAAGTAGACTAAAATCGATGATTATATTTATACATAACTAGCCGACCCGCACTAACTTAGTTCCGCCACGTCAAGCTGATCCGGCGAACATATTTTTTTTTCTTTATGTTTTTTGGAGAAAGTAAAAGAATTAGCGAAATCGGTCCGTTCACCGTTCTGAAATTATGCGCGTATATACATTTCGCTGATTCATTTTTATTAGAAACTAGAGGACGTCTCGCGGTTTCACCCGCGTAGTTCCCGTTCCCGTGGGAATACAATATTTTTTCTTCCATAAGAACCTTCTCCTGACAATACCTTATACAACAAAAAAAGAATTAGTGAAATCGGTCCACCCGTTCTGAAGTTATGCGCTTACCAACACATTTTGCGATTAATTTTTATATAAATCTCTATCTACCTTTTTGCATATACTATACAAGTATAACGCATACCTACCTATTATTTTATCAACACCGCTGTTGGTCGCAAATAATATATTCACAAAGGCGAAAATTTTAGCCGACATAATCCACAGCGATAATGACATGCGTCTCGTCTAGTGCCGCATTTGTAATGCATGGTCTGAACTGCAACTTCCCGACATTAGACTTGCAGATATTTTGTCGTGTCGCGTCGGCGGTGCACGTTGCACGGACGACTCCTGAAATACGGCTAGCTATAAACTTTTACTTATTACTTTTAGCGCTTGAAGCGCTCGTGGCCCCGCGGACTCAGTGTTCTGTAAACGATCACTGCAGTAAGTAACTTTCACTATGGCCGGTCCATGGATGGGTGACCATCCATGTGATCACTTTGTGACCTTTATTTGAGCGTTTCCATGCTTCGGAAGGCACGTTAAGCCGTTGGTCCCGGTTGCCAGTAAAATGGCAGTCGTTAAGCTAAGTTGAAGGCTTTATTTCAACAGCAGGCAGTCACAACCTGCGCCTGTCCATTTAAACACGGCAATACGGCTCACCACCTCTTACGTGGGGCAAATTATACAAAGGTGAAATGTGGGCATATTATATGCCTCTGCCTACTCCTTCGGGGATAACGGCGGTGACCATATGTATGTATGAATGTATTACTTTTAGGCTTCGTTCTGACGTTTGTGTACTGCTTATATCGTGTAGGAGTTAAATGTGTATCTTGCCTAATGTGGGTTGTTTGATGGATTAATATTGCAAGGTTTTTGGGCAGACGTATTTAATATTATAAGTGTTTGGTTTGTGAGGGCGGAATTTCATGAAATATTTGTATAGGAATGGGCAGAGCTATTTACTTAACGAATTATCTAAAGCTGTATAATAGTGATTTTGATAGACATTTTTACATTTTATACTATGCAGAACATTTTACATGTGGGGCGCTTTGTAATTAATAAGAAATTATTCTATGGATCATTGTACTCTACCGAAATGACTTGGTCGATCCTACTAATATTATAAATGTGTAAGTTTGTGAAGATGTTTGGATGTTTGTTACTCAATAACGTTCTAACGGCTCACCGGATCGGGCTGTAATTTGGAACCGGGGTAGATTATAGTCTGGAATAACACATAGGCTACATTTCATCCAGGTAAAAGGTTCCCATGGGAAGCGGGAACGGGAACCAAATTTCACGCAGGCGAAGCCGCGAGCGTATGCTAGTATTATATAAATTAAAGTCTTCGTGTATTTATTTCGGCATAAAAATCGGCAAGGACTACGTTTGTCAGGTCTCAAAATCAATGAATCAAATCAGCTTATGGTGGTCTTTTGCTGGACGTAGACCCCGTAGTCCCCTTTCCAAGGTCATTCGCTTCGAAATCTCCTAAAGCAATTATTTTTATTTATGTCGAATTATTTATTCATCACGTAACTTTGGTAACAGTATATTATTATTTATGATAGGTACCAAATAATACTGTAACATTGAAGGTTCAATTGTGTAACAATTTGTTTGTAATTATTATAATTAGTCGGCTGTTTTTAAGTTTCTATAACTTGACTATTTATTTCGATTGACATGGTAGTCCATCAAATAAGGATTTGAGTACCTACTTTAATACAAGAAATAATTATTACATTATTTTGTAGTTTTAGCATTAGTCTTGGTATTTTTTATGATGAACGTGTTAGATTATAGTTAAGAGCGTTAATTCGGTTTTCAAATTTCTTTACGATCGTAAGAAATCAGCGCGGCGCGGCGCACATAGCCGTATAGTGCCAATTGTTGCTACCAACAAGTTTGAAACTTTTGTTTTCCTTGATGTATTACCGGTGTCATATTCTTAGTCTAAGCGTTCAATCTTTTAATTTAATTTTTATGTTAGTAATATTAGTTAATAATTATTGATTATTTTTATACAAAACGGGATTTCGCGTGGCACTATTTTATTATTAATTAAAGGTTTCGGTAACTTCACTTTCCTCGACGTTTCGACAGACCTATCGTGGTCCCGAGGTCGCCTCGGAAAGTGAAGGTACCGAAACCTTTAATTAATAATAAAATAGTGCCACGCGAAATCCCGTTTTGTATAAAAATATGTGTTCAACGCGTGTTAGTTTAAAACAAATATTGATTTCTTTATTGCAAATTTTTGATATTTAGAAGTGTGTGTGTGTGTGTCGAGACTCTAGGTTCATGGGCATAAAGCTTTTTTTAAATTTTGAAGAAGCGCCTTGTGGAGTCAACTAGTGACCTAAGGGCTGGCAGTTATTTCTCCCAACAAATAAGCATCGCCGTTCAAAAGGGGAATGCTGCCAGTTTTTTGGGCACAATGCCACCGGGGCCCTATTTAGATTTAGTTTAGTTTTATTCATATTGTAAATAGTTATTATGCTTTATTGTAACATTTGTCTCAATAAATAAAAGAAATATTTCGACTCTAGTAGTGATAGATACTGACATCAATAAAATTAATAAAGTTGACATTTATTTACCTAACTAATATCAATATTGAAATTACAAATACACACATACATGAAAACGATTTCATAAGTTTATTTTTAAAGTATCTAAATATACGAAAATTGTAGAAAGTAATGGACAATATTCTATTATACACTATAAATATTTAAATTTGACAATACACATGGTTAAAAACAAATAATATTTACGTAGCAATGCGCAGGCGCTTGGCATGGTCCGATGTTTTGCTGCCTACTACAGATTCAGTGCTGGCAGGAACATTAAAATATTTTTAATAAATAATTCATAAATATTGTTGGATATTCTTACACAACATCATCTAGCCCAAACTAAGCTATAAGCTTGAGCTATGGGATCTAACTCTAATCTTAATATTGATAGTAGGTGTTTTTTATTTACAATAACCAAATATTTATTAAGAGGCATGTGCATAACAATGCACTCCGCCAAGAAAAATGCTAATTAATTAGCCCTTCCGTATCGGCATTGATCGATTATTAGATACCTACTAAGATGAATTTTGGGAGGGACCGAACTGAGTTTCTTGGAGTGTTCTTCTCAGTCTGTAGCATTTCCGAACCCCCAGTAGAGTCACAAAAATGTTGACAAACCTATTTTTTTTTTAAATTTCAAAGGGAATAAATTTAATTTTATTTTGTTTTATCGACTCTTTCTGGGGTTAATCATTTTGGGCAACAGACATTTGTCGTAAATATTTAACAATTTAGGTTCCATCCTTGTAGTCCAGTACTCGTCGTCTTTCGAAATATTTACTGTGCTTATGGGCAAATTAGTATTCAGTCAAGCCAACATTTATCGATTTGCGGTGTACGCAAATCGATAAATGTTGGCTTGACTGAAAGTAATTTTAATACAATTAATTAAAAATATTTATTATATACACAAGATCACTAGAAGATAAAATAAACGCAGCTTCTCACTTGAATTGAAGTCGGCCTTGGATTTTAAAATACCAGT
Organism: Miltochrista miniata; assembly: GCA_933228765.1. NCBI lineage: Eukaryota > Metazoa > Arthropoda > Insecta > Lepidoptera > Erebidae > Miltochrista > Miltochrista miniata. Next base: position 12,431,027 of record OW121765.1, read on the forward strand.
CATGCTTTGTATTAACAGATCCGTATTTTCTCCATAATTTAATTTTACCATCTGCTTTGGCTTGTTCCACATCCATGTATATAGGGACAGTTCTAGGTTAAATTGATTGATTGATTGGTTATTAGGTAGTCTACAACAAGGTTTTTTAGCAGTGGTGAGACCCCGCCCCCTTCTGGACAACCTTTGGCCATGGCTGCGCACTGGTTTCTGCTTGTCTGTAGCTTTAAAATGAGTTATTTAGCATGTTATCTATCTATTCACTGACATCGTGTATACTCGGTGTTTTGCCAGTGCCGTGGTTATGCTTCTTTTTTGAAAGCTCCCTCTATGTTCATGAAAGTGCCGAGGCACATTGATTGATTGATTCTGGATGACCTCTTCTATTTTGTGTACCACTGCATGTAGTGCTGAGTCTGTAGACTTGCCGGGGGCAATATGCGCGTTGGTTGGAATGCAGTGTCTTATTTTGAAGGGCCGTCTCTCGATTGTCTCTGTCACACAATCTTTCCAGAGTTTTTAGCAGGAAAGACGAAGGGCTTATCGGTCTGTATAACCAGAGGTCCGAATCACAAATATAAACCCTTTACCGGGTTTTGGTATAAAGATCACTTAGACCTCTCTCCACAGTCAGGGTCACAGTTCCATTCATTGTCTGGCGTACAGATACTATGTAGCTGACAATATCAACTTGTGTCCTCCCCCATTTTATCACTGCAGGGAAGACTTCATCCTGTCCTGGAGATTTGAAGGACTTGAAGTTGTTAATTACCCATTCAGATTTTTGTAAGTTGACAGAATAGATTAGAACAGGTCTTGCGAGCTCCCACTGGACTTCTTTTGTGGATACGTATTCCACCAGCCACATGAGTGTCTGCAGCAATTGGCATCCTGGGAAGTGCGTTTGAATCAAAATACTCTCGGCTTCTTTTCATGATAGTTTACGTTAGTAGAATGATGTAGTGGTCATTATATAATGTTAATTTGCCTTTGAAAATTGCCGAAAGGCGAAACCAGTCAGGTGTAAAATAAATAAATGTTGTGGAACAGTACAAGTGCCGTTAATGAATATGTGCAGCAGGTTCCACCAAGTGCCATCCATCAACAGTATAAATAATTCTTTTCATGGGTTGGTCAGGCCGCCGCGCCGTCAGGTTTCTTTATAGATACGGACAGTTCTGTCTCTTGTTTGGCCAGTATTAGTAGGTACTTCTGTATCTCAGTCGCTACTTGTATTTGCTTTAGCGGCTTTATAGCCGTCCCAATCCTGGTCTGGTTCCTCACAGGTGTTCCATAATTACCACTTATAAAATGGGGTGTTAATATGTTATTATCAATACCACACGAATAGTGACTACCTGCCTTGCGTATAATACCTACACCTACGCTGTTCGTGAAGAAAATAGTGCAACTGTAATAGCTTATAACTTGGTCAGTTTTCGTTAGATTCATTTTTTTTTTTTATACAGTATTTTGAAGCGAAACTCTAGTCGGGGTGTCTGAGCTTTGCACTATACAAAAGTTCACGTTGTATATCGACCATAAATATTTATATCCTATCCTACTAGTCCTACTATCCTACTTCCTACTTCCTACTAATATTATAAATGTGAAAGTTTGTGAAGATGTTTGGATGTTTAGATGTTTGGATGTTTGTTACTCAATCACGCTCTTACGGCTGAATGGATCCAGCTGAAATTTGGTATAGGGATAGAGTATAGTCTGGAATAACACATAGGCTACTTCTTATCCCAGAAAATTGTTTTCACGGGAAGCTGGAACGGGAACCAAAATTCACGCGGGCGAAGCCGCGCGCATCAGCTAGTATATTATATTATACGTCACAAAGTACTAAGATTGTTTGGTCACGCTAGAATTAGACTATTTTTGTTAATTTTTTCGTATTCAAAAATGGAACATCGAGCGACATGACCACTCTCTGAGAGCCTCTCGGCGGTACTAAATCGTATTTGTTCGCGTATCTGCATTTATAGGGGTTCACAAAATACTTTGTAAAAAAAAATCTGTATCTAGTTACTTATAAAGAAATATTTTTATTGTCAGAGGAGAAGTTCTGACATAATATTACGTAATTATCATAATGATTTAAACTACAGAAGCTGGTAAAAAGACTACTTTATTGTGGTGAAAATTCTCAGTATTTGAGCAAACTTGGCAGTCATTTTTCTCCAAAAAAAGGAACCTACCTGATATCAGGTTATTCTACAAACAGATAGCCTAGGCCTTTTGCAATTGCTTCGTATCCCTTGTTCATTAAATTTATCAGTAATTTGACATGAATTTAAGCATCGAAATCGATGCAAATCGTATGATTTGAAAAACCTTGTTTACTTCGTTGATATTAACCATATGTAATCTGTTGTTAGGTAAAATATGTTTTATAAAACGTTTAGAGCGCTAAATTTACTAAGTATGTTAGTGAATACCATGTTTGTACGATAAATATTTAATGACTTTAAACGCAATGAAAAGTATGGTTTCTGAGCAAAACGTGGGGCGAAATATGTTAGCCCTCTTAAGACAATTCTGTGAATCGCATACTGATATGACGTGACTATTTAAGCTTAAAGGCCTTAAGCCGTGTTCTGATTGAAAGCGGTGGTGGGAGCGGGAGCGATAGCGTAAGTGATAATGATTGATTATAAAGAGGAAAGATTTGATTGTTTGTTTGTTTGCATTGAAAATGCTCCGTAACTGCTGAACCATTTCGAAAAATTCTTTCACTGATGGAAAACTACACTATCCCCGGTAAACTTAAGCTATATTTTATTCGCGTATTCCCACCGGAACGCATCACGCGGTTTCGGCCGCGAAGATTACATTCCGGTGGGAATACGCTAGTAAACGCTTTCTGTAAGAAAGGTAGGTACTGAAGCAAATTTACTAGTGAAATGTCATCTTTGTGTCTTATTTAGAAACAGTCAGTTATTGGAATTTTGGATATTCGAAAACAGTCAAAGACATTGGGATAGTAAATTTTCGTCTGCGCCGATAAGCTGTATGGTCGATATTTGGGAGCCTGGATTACAGAGGTTGTATCTACTAGTGAAATGTCATCTTTGTGTCTTATTTAGAAACAGTCAGTTATTGGAATTTTGGATATTCGAAAACAGTCAAAGACATTGGGATAGTAAATTTTCGTCTGCGCCGATAAGCTGTATGGTCGATATTTGGGAGCCTGGATTACAGAGGTTGTATCTACTATAGATTAGATAGTGATGCACGAGTGATCATCTTCAGTCAAGCATGGTTGCTTCGTGACGCTAATCCAATACATATTGTACCGCTATCCGCTAGTGTTCCCGCTGCGTTTAGTTCAGTATACGGTCTTAGAATTGACTTACTAATTCTAAAATGATTGTTTTTAGGTAACCTAAAGCGTAAAAATGGGACTGTTTGTCTGTCTGTCTGTCTGTCCGTCATAAGGCGGTATCTCAGAAACCGTGATATCTAAAGAACTGAAATTTTTACAGATGCTATATTTCTGTTGACGATATAACAACAAATAATAATATCAGAAGAAAAGCGGGGATTAAGGGGGGCTCCCATACACCAAATGTTGCTCTGTTCGCGAATCCGACTCGCACTTGGCCGATTTTTTTAATACAATGTATAGATCATTAGATATACTGATCTCATTTCAATATGGCAATAGCGTTATCAAATAAGTTATAGGTATTGCTTATATTCACGATGTAGTTTCAGGCACATGTATAAAGCCAAATGAATTACGTGATCAATAACTTATTATAATATCGATCAACTTTGCCTTTACAGAAGCCATTGGGGAGTAATACATCTGAGCCATGCAAACGACTCCGCGTAACTTATTTCCCTGTTTACCACGGAAAGTAATAAAGGCGGTAAACTTACGAAAGCGTTCCCCGTTTATGTATAAGTATACAGCTCTGCGGCAAAACGTGAAATAGATTTAACAGCCAACACGGAGGCGTTGTGACAAAGAAAATATGAAAACTGAATCGGACAGATAAAATATGAAATGTTATGATCAGTAAGGAGTGGAGATGTCAGTAACTGATGTCTGTTAACTTTAGGCTTTATTTATTTACTAGCTGATGCGCGCGGCTTCGCCTGCGTAAATTTGGTTCCTCTTCCCGCTTCCCGTTGATAAAAAGTAGCCTATGTGTTATTCCAGACTATACTCTATCCCTGTACCAAATTCCAGCCAGATCCGCTCAGCCGTTAGAGCGTGATTGAGTAACAAACATCCAAACATCTTCACAAACTTTCACATTTATAATATTAGTAGGAAGTAGGATTTTACACTTTATTGTACACCAGATAAATATAAATAAACTACATAGATTCTTTACAAGAGGCAGCATAGATTCTTTAAAAGCAATATCTACCAGGCAAGCTTTAGTTTTGGGAAAGGAGATAAGGGTAAACTGTGTACCAACAGATTTAAAGGTGACAACTTTATTTCACATATTTATATCTATTACGATCATGATTAATCCCTACTAATATTATAAACTAGCTGTTGCCTGCGACTTCGTACACTGCATTTTATATGTGATTCTTTAGATTGATATACCTAACTTTTTTATTTATGATCCGATTGACATGAAACAAACACTAAATGTTAAGTGGAGTAAACCGCAACGTAATAAAGAAAACGGCATTGCAATCGGTTGAGCGGTTTCTGAGATTAGTGTGCACAAACGTACAGACAAACAGACATTTACGATTTTATTATATGTATTGATATTGATGTGAAAGTAACTCTGCCTGTTTGTGTGTTAGCATTTCACTCCTGAATCGTTGAAGTGATTAAAGTGAAAGTTTGGTATAACGGTAGGGGGAGTCCCTGGGAAGGACAAAGGCTACTTTTGAACTGACTGCACAAAAGGAGGGTAATTATGTTACGCGATAACGACTTCTATGCAGGCGAAGCTGCGGGTAACAGCTAGTTAAGAATAAACCTACAATGCCTTACTATCAATTAAATTTATATAAGAATTTTTAGTTCGAAGGAAATAATATAATCGAGAGCCTTATCCTTTTATGAATAGGTTTAAAATTGAAAATAACGATAGCAACGTATATTTTTGTTTATTTAAATTATTAATAGAATCATTCTGTTATATTTAAACAGCAAAAACGACCGCGTCAACATAAAATCCTGCGTAATGGAGCAAAAAAGTCGAGCCATTCACGTGCCTATTCACCGATCCCAACTCACGTTAGCAAATATAAATCGCAACAAAACAAACAAAAGACTTCGTAAATGAATACTTTAGCAATAAAATCACGGTCTTTTTAATTAAACGGAGGTTTAAAGGCCATCAAGGATCATGGGGGTCAATGTTTCACGGCCCTGTTCGTTCTAATGCCGATTGACATTTTTACACCGGCGTTAATGGTGAAATAAATTTATTAACAAGCTTTAGACCACTGATATTGAGAATATAAAGTCTGAAGGTAAAATCAGTTTATATAAATTCGAGGAAAATGTTTTCGTTCATCAAAGACATAACAATTTAGTATGTTATTAAATCTGTAGGCACGCTTTCTTTACAACTAATGAAAGCTCTGTCATAATCAGTTAAGTCAGTTAATACCATGATTATAAAAACGATAATTTACCCCGTTTTAGATTAAAACACAAAATAAATCAATACATATAATAAAATCGTAACTGTCTGTTTGTCTGTACGTTTGTGCACGCTAATCTCAGCAACCGCTCAACCGATTGCAATGCAGTTTTCTTTATTGATTTGTGGGTTGCTCCACTTAACATTTAGTGTTTGATTTATGTCAATCCGTTCATAAATAAAAAAAGTATATCAATGTAAAGAATCACATATAAAATGCAGCGTACGAAGTCGCAGGCAACAAGCTGGTAAATAAATATTTGTGGACATTCCCACACAACATCATCTAGCTCAAATTAATCTATTATAAGCTTGTGCTATGGAATCTAGACGGCTGATATACATACTTATATATTTCCAAATACATACATATTATACCTACACAGAAAACATCCAAACTCCGAAACAAACATTTGTGGATCACACAAATATTTGGACCGACCCGTGAATCGAACCCAGAACCTCCAGCGCCGCAGGCAGTATCATACCGACTACGCCACAGAGGCAGTCTAATTTATATTTCTGTGATCCTGGTTTTAAACATTGAATTTTATTATTTCCTATAAACAATTATTGATATCTTTTAAATTTAGGATTTATGCAAGGAGATGAGGGTAACTGTGTACTAACAGATTTCAGTCTTTTACATCATTATTTTTTTAATTAAAGATTTTTAAACAAATAAGGATTTAATTAACAATGTCTAAAGTTCTTGGATTGCTGAAACAAATCTATAGAAAAATGGACAGAAAATGATCTCTTACTATGTAGAGGCGAAGTTCATTTTCGTGCAATAGTAAAAATGTATGATCAGATATTTCTACGTAGACTTTTGCCCAAAAATCCGTTAAAGCGATTTCTGTATCGAAGCTTCAGTCCACTTCAGTCCACTTTAAATTAACGAACACTTAAAAGTCCGACGCACTCAAAAATTGTTCACATGTGCTTCGAACACTGTATTAATAATTGTTTATTACTGTAGAGAACGTGACAGGAATGTTCGAACCAAATTAAAAAACCGGTCAAGTGCGAAACGGACCCAAACAGATGGCTCCATACCAAAAATCTGCAAAAATTCACGTTTGTTCCATGGACCAGGAACCCCTATATTTTTTTTTAATTTTATTATTTAACTATCTGTTGCCTGCGACTGCGTACGCTGCATTTTATATGTGATTCGTTAGATCGATATAACTTATTTATTTGTGAACCGATTGCCATGAAACAAACACTAAATGTTAGTTGGAGTAAACCGCAACGCAATAAAGAAAACCGCATTGCAATTGGTTGAGCGATTGCTGAGATTAGCGTGTACAAACGTACAGACATACAGACAGTTACGATTTTATTACATGTATATTGATTGATGTAGCGGTAACTTACATAGATAATCTGTGAAATTTTAGCAGTTATCACGGTGTATGAGATACAGCTTCGTGACAAAGAGACAGACAGCAAAGGTTCAGTAAAAGGGTTCCGTTTTTACCCTACAGATGCGGAACCCTAAAACACAGACAGTATTGCCAAAGTGAAATACGTTTTTCATCGGAATTTGCGCATAGTATACGATTTTATTGTACTGAATATATTACTAGAGCTGCACCTCATTAATATGGTCATGCGTTTCGTATACTGAATTGTTAATGCTGTTTTCGATCTCAGTTGCACGTATTTTCAGGTTATCAGATCAATATTTGATGCCGATTTGATCAATCCTACTTCCTACTAATATTATAAATGTGAAAGTTTGTGAAGATGTTTGGATGTTTGTTACTCAATCACCCTCTAACGGCTGAATGGATTGGGCTGAAACTTGGTACAGAGATAGCTTATAATCTGGAGTAACACATACTTTCATGCTCTCTCACTCATCCCGGGAATACGTTCCCACGGGAAGCGGGAACGGGTACCAAATTTCACGCGGGCGAAGCCGCGAGCTCCATCTAGTATTTAATATTTTTGGCAGGTTGAAGGCATTATGGACGGCATAAAATTTTCAAAAGCAGCCTACACCTGTCCATTGCATGAGCACAACTCACAAATGGTGAAATGTGGGTATACTAATACCGCTGTCTACCCCTTCGAAGATTACGGAGGGACAGTAAGTAAGTATCAGAACAATATTTTACTAGTTTATATAATTTTTTTGTCTATTTTTTTCTATTTAAAAAAAAGTATTTCTAAAATATTACCACGAACTAAGCATTGTTGCTACTTTACTAGTAGATATTCGTACTCTCCAAACATAGAGTGCTATAAGCAACGAGAAAAAATCGTTACTCAGGGCTATCACCTCAAGGACAACTTGTTTAGCTACAAAATTTAATTTTTTGATTTCAACAAAGCTTATTAGGATTATGCCTGCGTATTACAGAAAAAAGCTTCCATTGATTTTTCTAAAAAAAGTAAAATTATGTGATTGATAAATCGGATATAACTCTGAAGGAGAATTGAAATCAAAACTTTGAATTGAAACGTGTAATCTTATGCTAACAGTACATTAAATCTTATACCGCACTTGTTACTTAAGCATGTGATTTTCAAGCAACTAATTACGTCTAACGGAACGGCTATGATACGCAGTTTGTTTTCTGAATGAGTGTCGATTTAACTCCAGCAAGCCCTACCCGCAACTTGTTAGTCTAACACTTGGGTCGGCAATAAAGTGCTACAGCCGCTTTCTTCTCACAGCGCATGCGTTGTTCATAAACTCCCCACCACCCCGCAGTCAGCTGACACCCGCTGAAATGGTTTTAATCGCTTGAATGTGTTGGGCTATTGTGTGTATGTGTGCATGGCTTACCGAGCAGTGAGCCAAAGCGGGCTTTGTCACACGTTGGCATGAATGAGGGAGAACCACGATCAATATTTTGAGGTCTGCAAGCTCAAGAACTTATGAAATTTTTAGTAGTTTCATTATGACTCGGTTTATTCTTGCAATTAAATCTGCCTCAGCTATGTCACGATTTGAGAATTTGGGTAAATATTTATTTAACCCTGTATTGGTGTGCAAAGTGAGGTAAGAAAGTTTTAGAGATGAGATAGTTATTAACAAGAGTAAACAACCAAGCTAAGTATATTATGCAGTTGTGTTGTATGTTTAAGTGTGTCTTACCATCGTAAACTTCAAAACTTTACTAAACTCCAAAGTATTCTACTCCACACACGTTTATCTAAATACTTAAAACTACAGTAACACTTAGATGCAAACAACTGCATTTTATAACATGTAACGTAAAGGGTTAAAGAACTTAAAAACATCGCAGACATTAACAGTGCTACTATGATGACATTCAGATATAAAAGCAGATAGAGAAAATATTGCTAACAATTAGAAAATAAAAAGACAGTTACGTATGTGAACATTGAAGGCAGAAACATAAAACATAATAAAAAAACAAATTTAAAGTTTCGAGGATATTGTGCGAACATGAATGCGTTTTAGTAAAATAATAATATAACAACAGCAAATAAAAGGACAGAAATGAAATAAAAGTGAATTAAATTTCGATGAACCTTCGCATTTTGGAGAAATGAGCTAAGCTCGGTTTGTCTGAATCGTTTCAATTAAGGCTATTGACAGTTGGATTCCATTAAAATATAACTTTGCGAGTATTTTAATTAAGTTTTATACTCTTCAATGGAACCAACATCCAAAGGGATTTTGAATGTTGGTCGCATCATTGTATAGTCAACTATTTTCTGTATGAAATCCAACATATTATTACACAATTTACTGTATTTGCCAGCCAATTTATAACTGAAAATAAATAACTTCAGAAATTAATTAATACAACAACCATTCGTATAGTTTAGATTTGTGATACCTTACGAGTCCCTCGACTAGAGGCAAGACTCACCTGAAACTGAAGAAATTTACATTAAATTATGATCAAAATAGTCGTTTCGATACAGAAAATAGGAGAGCTGAATATAAACATTCACAGAAAAAATACAATGTTACATGTAACTAATAATAAAACAAAATAGTTCCAGAAGTAGATCATTCCACATACAAATTTTCTATCTATGTTTAATTTTTCAAGTATTCTTGGAAAATCAGGCATAGATAAAACAAAAATTGTCGTTGTAAATTGAACTAAAATCATTTTCACGCAACAAATATGAAAATTACAGTTAAGTAGAAAAATAGTGTGTGTGTGTTGAGCATGCTGCCAGAAAGGAGAGTAAGATCAAATGGCAACTATGCGAAAAATTAATTAAATCACTTCTCTAGGCACGATTCCAATAATAACGAATTTGTTACGATAAACTCGCAAAATATGAACTAAGTTGGAAACGCAATTATTGATGATCCCGAAATCGACAATCAGTAGACATGATATCAATTAGTCGTCAATTATTAAGAACATTAACAAGGTATTAGTAATTTGCACATCGTCATAAACAAATTTTGAAATTTAAATGACATTTGAGATAGATAACACTCTAAACGTTGCAGTGTATAATATCCTGAAAATTATTTACCCACGCTGAACACTATTAGGTATAATATCCAAAAAGGTACTCAGACCAATAATATTTCTGAAATTCAGAAACACGTTTTCCAACGAAATTTGAACATATTCAGCGAGTTATCGCTGTTTTTGCTTTGTATACAAACTCTTCATACCATTATCTATATTAGTGTATTTCGTTTCAACCATTGAATTATTAAATTACGTTTCGATGCAGAATTCTTTATAGTAAAATAATATCAAAGTCCATATATTTATATTAGAGTAACATTTGTCTATCATGGTTATTTTAGGGTTGACTGCTCCACAGGAATAATATACCCGAAACATTGAAATTTTATTTATGAAACGAATTTAAATGTCAAGACTAAATACACAATGAGTGACATTCATTTAAACTCAATCATCAATATCTAATTCATGGTACATTTACCGCAAATAACTTTGCATGTGTAATAAAAATATGAGATATGGCAAGTAAAGAAATTTTGACACAGTATTGCGATTTCAAAACGGAGGATTCAAACTGTGCTAGAGGAATATGGGGCAAATAAGTCAACAAATGAATCCGTGATGATACATTGCAGGCTTCCACGCCAATATCGTCTCCATATAAGATTTCTTTCCTAGATTTATCACCCTCTATGCAAATAGACGTTGTGATGGATATTGCGAGACGAGGCAGGTTTACCAATGTGTCGAAATTAATGTTTTTTTCTACGTCGACTGGTGGCAATGTCGAGGTATTTCACTCATATTTCATCATGAGAAACTAATAAATAATGCCTGAAATATGAAATATGGTTGTTTTTTCGCAAAGAGATAAATAACCAAGTTTAAAGAAACATTTTTAATTATCGCTCTTGCAGCAAATGCAAGTAAATTCAAATAAAGAAAAAAAATATGAATAGGCTTTTGAATGAAATATTACAATAGCATAAGCTAGCTAGTTCCACGACCTATATTAAATTTTTGTTTCTTAAGCCAAATTAAGTAAAGAAACAAAATAAATATATATTTAGGTTGCAATTTAATATATGTTAAGTCTCGGATGCCGAGTGGTACCAGATTGGATTAACAGGGCATGTAGCTTGGTCAGCAGCGGTATAATCAACTGGTCCCGAATTAATCGCCATTATTGAATCGGTATTAATTGGTACAACGTTGCGGCTTTGCAATCACTGCACACAACCCTGCATTCCACAGAGATCACAAAAGTCACATCTGATATCATTTGATAAATAACGCTTTAGAATTAGATTTTCGTAGAATTTCTATCTCATTATAGTTGTTATCGGTATTTGGTAGTAATAATGAATCTATAATTTTATTTTGAAATGTAAAGTAAATGTACAAAACTCACACAGCTTTGCCATAGGAGCTAGATTAGATTGATTATACCAGTTTGCCAGTTGTATTTAATAACTCGTAATAGTTGGTATAGTATCTGCATTAAAACGAACTGGGGTTAGCTCTTCAACATGACTTAACAACTATTATGTTGCTGGCAGAAAAGACCGAGACGGCTTAACATGACTTTCAAAGTACGGAAACGCTCGTAAGATGTTTAACGCAATGATCGTTTACAGAACACAAAGCAAACAGAGCTTCGAGTGCATTAAATAAACTCTAATTTTAACTGAGTATTTAAACATGTTATTTGCCTAAACTTCATAAAGTGTAAAGTAATACTACTGCGTCATTTACAGGCAGGAGTATTACTTAACATTTTGGAAGTAGTATTACTTTACTCATATCATAAAAAAATTGATCTATGACACAAATACAACACAGACAGCCCTTTTAGAATACAGTTATATCAAATTTTCGACAGTCTTGTATTTTTCGTAAACACATAAACAGGCATATTTTATAATACCTATATTTTAGGGGCTCTATTACCTAATTAAAAAGTTTATTTCTACAATCCTATAGGATACAATGAAATTAAATCAAAGTACACTTTAAAACTTGTAAAAATCAATCCGATAGGTTTATAAATAATAGAATCCTATTTCAGAATTATTTTAAATTCTGCTGCGTCAGTATTGCAAATTAAAACACCCATGCATCGGAGTTTCAACAATTCTCTGGACGATAACCCACCGTCCGACTGCTGTTAATGTTTTTCCCTGCGAATTGCTACCGCATGTCCAATTTTCCCCCGTTGGCTCTCACAACTCACCCGGAAAGATGATTAACCTGAACAGTTTTAGTTCCATTTCTGAGCATACACCCCGTGGGATATAATTAGAGTGACCAGAGTTCGATGTTATTACTAATACTATTATTTCGTGCTGGTTTGAATTGCTACCGCTGTAATGCTCATGTGGTATAGCTATTACTAATTTAATTGTTTCTGCCTCGACCCTTTGGGTATCAGTTTCCTTGATCAGATTGGACTTGCAATTACAAGTGAATTTATGGCATCAAATAATTAATAGACTATTTTCCTGAATTTTATACTTGGGAATCTATGTACACCTGCATTATTCAAGTCTAAAAGAAAAACAAATTTTGTTCTTAAAACTCTGATGTTCTCAATAAATAAATATTTATACTACCGACTCTAGCTCACACTTTAAAACGTATCTTTTTCTATTTTGAATATTTTTTGTGAATAGTTGGGTACATACTTTATAATTTTTTGAACCATTATTAATTATGCAGCTCTTGAATCTCTCTGAATCCCCTCTCAGACTTCGTTCTCAATTAATTTATTTTGTCTGTGCAATTTTACTTTTAAATCAGGTTGGAGCAAGTCGTTTACAGGAAGTTAGTCAAGTTTAGTAATTCTATACATTATTAGACAGTAAAATAATTGTGTCAATAACTGAATTCGAACCAAATTATCCTCAGTTTACGTTTAAACTAATACCAGAAGAATATTTTTTCATTTAGACTTTGGTCCCGATTAATAATTTTCATAAGTTATTATTACCAACTAAGTAAGATAATTATAGCCCCTCTGGTCAACTATTACAGTCATTCAAAACCACAACTTGAATATACATAGTCACAAAATTGAACGTCATTATCAGAAGCCACTGGCTGACACTCGATTCATTTCACTTGATTGGCTCATATGTGTCAATAGCCAATAACAATTGATTAAGCCGGCAATACTCAGCCGCCATCTGTCGTCCGCCATTGCGATGACGTAACACTTTGATTTTAATAAAGAAAACACGTTCAAAGTGCGCCAATTTTGACCATATGGCTAATTAAAAGTGCATGTCATTGATAAAAGTATTCTTCGTACTTGTGTATAATTTCTGCAAAATCATTTTGTTTAATCAATGTAATGAAACTCAATTTACGTTGGCCAAACACGAAAGCATCCAACGTGATTCAATATTACACTAATTGCCATACCTAGATTCTTTGAACTGCAAATAAATTAACCCTTAATAGCTCCATGTTTGCCATCTGTATCAAACATCTACTCTGATCTGTAGCTAATCCTCGGATTTCTAATGCAAATACATTCATCAGTCCTAATGCATAGGAAGTAATCAGTCTGCGAACCCGCCATGGTGTCAGAGATATAAATCAAACCGGATTAAACTGGTTTAGGGCTGTAGTATAAGAATACTATCGACAAGCCCGTTAATTTACAAATGTAGGTGCACTTATTCTGAGATTAGGCGTGTCTGCAAGTTATCGTATTTTAAAATTTATTCTTTGATGATCGTTAGATGCAGGGATGTCAACGAAGACATTAAAAGATCGTTGTGCTAATGATTAAGAAGGGATAAGAAATCCAAGGAATTTAAATTCTGCTTTTTGTTTCAGTAAACGAAAATAAATTAGTTACAGTTACGCGCAGTGTTATTTAACAATTTCATAATCGTTCTTCTGTATTTTTTATAAACGTAGCATTGATTAGATATTTGAATATAAATATCACTAAGCTAGTAAATGCCAATTTGATCAAGCACGTGCACCGCTAGTTTGTACAGTTTCTAACCATAGATTACTCGATATATCAATAAAATAGAAAAATCAATAAAAACGACACAGCAATGTAAATATATTTGAATTTTTTGGCTATATAGAAGTCAACAATTTTATCAGTACGGACAGCAGCAAAGCGTCTTAGCAAACTGAATGTACAAAGAGACAACCCTAAAAGGGTTCCATTTTGTTTAAAAGATACAGAACCCTAAACGTCCGTTTTTAACCTTTGGTTTTCAGAAAACATTTCTTTTAAAAGTTTATCCTGTAATACCTTGCTAGAAAATACACTTCGGCATTTAGCCATTCGGTCGGGCGTTGTTACCAACACCCGCTAGGGTACATTAACATGCGTCGGCGTGCGCTTATAGCCCGTACTTACCCTCCTAAATGGGATGAGAATGATGAGGGTAAAAGATAACATTTTGTGGACGAAAGGAACTTAAAAAAACACGGATGTATTTTAACGTGAATAGGAAAGCTATAATATAAAAAAAAAACTATAATAGGCATTTGCGTAGTTATAGCTATTCTACATAGTAAAACCACCTTTGTATTAAAATACTACTTTTTTTTCTTTGTTCAACAATATTTTGAATAAAATCGTATAAGTTGCAAAACTGACTAACGTACTAGAGCTATCGATAGGCTATTGCGCGCGGATTCAGTCGCATTTTGGGGTTCTGCAGTAAAGCACACAAATGCAGCGTGTATAGACCTTCCACAATGTGGACCAACGACCTTCTAAAGGTAATTAGAGCTATTTTTATTATTCTTAGCCAATAAACTGGTTGAATTTACATTTTGTAATAGAAATCAATACTTATATTATAAAGAGGAAAGATTTGATTTTTTTGTTTGCATCGAATAAGTTCCGAAACTACTGAACCGATTTGAAAAATTCTTTCACTGTTGGGAAGCTACGCTATTCGCGGGTGACATAGGCTATATATTATTCCCGTATTGCCACGGGAACAGGAACTACGCGTGTGTAACCACGTGGCGTCCACTAGTGTTTAATAATATTAATATATAACATCTTAT
Source organism: Miltochrista miniata (assembly GCA_933228765.1). Lineage (NCBI taxonomy): Eukaryota > Metazoa > Arthropoda > Insecta > Lepidoptera > Erebidae > Miltochrista > Miltochrista miniata. Next base: position 12,446,142 of record OW121765.1, read on the forward strand.
TATTAAAGTGGCAGACAAGCCTACTCGATTAAAAGTAAGTAGTCAACGTAGTCTATGAATGTTTACAACACACCATAGGTATAGGTAATTTATATTTGCTGCTGACCCTGCAATAAAACCCTTATAAGGGACTTATAAGGGTTTTATTGCTTATAAGGGCTTTTGAAGAACAATATTGAAATTATTTAAGTAAAAATATTAGATTGGTTAGAAGTCTTTTAAGAGCTTTTTGAGTTCTTTCGGCTAACACGTTTTTCATTATTCTTTCTTATTTATTTCCTGATTAATTTCCAAGAGTTCCCTAGGGACTAAATTGAGGTCGAGCTCGGTGTAACTTTTCTGGTTGTGTTCATTGCTGTACATTCTGGTTAACATGAGTCACAGTAATGGAATTGCAGGTGGGAATATTCCCATAGGTAACACGTCTAAGAATTGAGGCAGTAAATAAACCAATCATCAAATATTTACACTCAATTCAGAAGAAATAAATTTGTTATCACACTTACGTAGTAACAATAATGAATCATTTGCATTTATTTAGTATTCCTTTTTGAGTACAATTGTCGCTTGTCCATGAATTGGAATAATTCATGCCATTAAGAATTTGTCTGTCTAACATGTACCTACCCACCCTTTCTATAATTAAAGTCAAAAGATATACAAACAAAATAAGAAATTCAGATTAATCTGACAATAACGGTGGTGATTATTTGACAGAGAAAGCATTTCGTTGAATTATTTGGCTTTTGGGAGCGTTAAATATTTCAACAATCAGTCGCGTCGCGTTCCTCTAAGTGCGAGAGCTAACTTCCATCGGGCAATTAACGGCATTTGCAATTCCAAATTCGAAATCGTTAGCGACGGAAAAAAATTGCCACAGCGAAAAAATTAAGAAGTTGCGAAAAAATAAACATAAACCGACTGGCGAATAAGATAACAGAAAACTCTGGCCGTATATTAATTAAACTGTAAAGAATTACTTTAATTTTCGTAAAATGATGTCTTAAGAATACATTTTTAATGAATTAAAAATAGATGAATTTTAGTGTTTAGTTTACTTAAACCATAGAGCAATACGACCTCTTTTAAAAGGTCATAAGTCGTGTGTTTAAAAACAGTCAACAAGTCTCATTACTTTTTTTTATAACTAGGTATGTGCCAGTTTACGAATTAAAATATTCCAATTTCCATTTTCAAAAGTCGGAGCGACGGGATACCTGCAACAAAGAAAATTAACATTAATCTTTATAGCTAGTGTTGCTACTCGTAAATATACAAGCAGGAATAAATTTCGATCTTATTTTAAATAACCTGTCACGGTGCAATCCTATCTTGTTTTGTTGGAAAAATGGCGCGCGCATTTTTTTGTTCTGCAAACCGAACCAAATATTTCTCATAACATTGGCTGCAATGCGGTATCCGCAAGAACTGGGAAACAAGACGGAACAGAGGAAAGATTGAATGGGAATATTTTTACTCTATGGTAAAACTCCGATTGAAAATAATCGGCCCTACCCTTCGTGACAGAATTTATCAGTGAATATTTGAAATGGATATTTGTTATTCCGGGCCAAATTAACTGTGTTTTTTGGGGTTTCGTTTGAAATAAATATTGTTGGTAGTCAAGTAGATTAGAATTTTTAGCTATTAGTGAACGACTTAATAATTCGGCGTTACCCTGTTAGGCAATTCATATGTGGAGGAGTATTGAACATACTAAATATTGAATGAATATCGACTCAAAAGTATCTGTCTTCTCTTTTTTTTTCTGAATAAGAGTGTAGAATAGGGACTTTGACGCCTAGCGTATGTGAGTCCCATCGTACCCTAACCTACAATATTCGTCTACATGTTTATAATATATAAGAATTACATAAGTATATATGTTTTCTATTACCTACTATAAATTAGATACTTATCTAATTACACCTCACGGATGCCATGAATTCAAACAGAGCAACTGCATATTCGCCATTAGGGTTTGATAGGATTTTATGAAAAATGCCTACATCAGTTCTGTTCAAATTCAAGGCCCTTAACAGACTATTTTTAATAGACTCATACCGGCCACACTCCACAAGTAAATGTTGCAGGTCTTCAACAATATCTGTCATCTCATAATTGTTTAAAGTGACATTAAATCCATAACCTGAGATTACTTGTGCACAAGACCATTAGCTACCTGTTTTCTTTAATATTCTAATAAATATTTACGTAGATATAGTATAAAGTCAAAAATTACTAGCACGGATTACCATACATTTTATACATACTTCCATTATGGAAGTATGTATAAAATGTATGGGACATTTTATACATACTTCCATAATTAGTAAGGGGAAGGTGGACGGGAGTAAGAATTATATTTTGGTACAAAAGTGTAACTAAAATCAACTGGCCATACTGCAGAGAAAATCGAATGCTATAAATAGAGCAATAAAGATGAAAATTCATTGTGCACCGAATTTTGACACCAATCAAATAAAGTGAGCATTAGTGGATTAAGCCCCATAGTCTCGGATTAATAGTTGAATGTCGTGATGTAAATAAATTCAAAAGGCCAGTGTTTTAATTCACACATCTGTCGTCCTAACAGAGTGGTGTAGGGTATTATATTCTAATAAGGTCACAAGGGAACTATAAAAGGGCACATAAAGTGCCGTAAAGTCGTCTCAATAATTTATTGCCATTGTAAAAAAAATATGACAGTTCGGAATTTGAATTTGACGTTTATAACGTTCCAAATACGGTACATTGCTGTTTATTGTCAGTAGTGTCAGTTTATTAATGTTAATTAATATTGTATTATCCAAGACAGTTTGAATCGTACATAACTTAATTTGTGACGTACATATTGATTTCAAGTTAGATATTGTTGTGAAATGCTTTTAGCAATGGTTCCATAATTGTCGGGTGGCGGAGATTATGACGGTATATCACGTCATGTCAATGACAAGGCTTCCAAGCCGTGAGATATTAGCTTTACCTGTTTGACGTTGTCAAAATGTCATAGTTCGTTGATTATACAAATTTATTATTGAAATATTGTCATTGTATTTCACAGAAAATCGAAGTTTTAATGTTCCCTGCGTAGGTATACCTATAATTAGAAATATAATAAGTACGTTTTATCAGTTGTTTATACTTGATCACATACTTACTTATTTGCAAAGTTAATTAGCTTTGTTTAGGCTCTATGGCGTAGTTCAAAAATGACCCATAATACCTATTTATTTAAAAGAGAAGTCAACTTTTATTTTGTTAATGTTCCCATATCTATCACTTGATAATAGTCGTAACAGCACAAATGAAAATTGACATATCGATATTGTAATGTCACACACTTTTATACATAATAATTAAACTTTTAATAACTTAACTTATGAAATATTTATACAAAGTGAACTCGTTAATATATAAATTATTGAAATTTAGATTTTACTCGTACGAAAATAAGGATCATTTTTGAACCATGACAAATCATACCAAATATCCCCATTGATTTTCACATGACGCCGTGGTTGAATCGAATACCTATGTCAATCGTTTAGTGTTATTATTGGTTATAACAGGTTATTGGCAGAATTTATTACTGTGCCTCAATTCATATTCGTATGATTTTAATATTTAATGGAATGCTCTTAAATCACGTTTTATGTTACAAAGTCATCGTTTGGGATCTTCATATCTTATATCACAATTATTTATCTCCGGATAAAGTAAAGATAAATAGTAAGATGTTGTTTAAATATCGAGCAGAACTTTAAATAAGTCAAAACTAAATCACTAAAAGTATCTGCCAAACACAAGTAAACAAAATCCTTTTGTTAGATTTCAAAAACTAATTGACATGGAAAACATTAAATTTGTTCAAATCAACCATTCCGCTTTCCGCTGGCGAGTCAAAAGACTGCATTGCGCCGAGCGCAGACTAATTCAATAACAACCACATGCTCTGCACGCTTCTAAAAACAGTATTTTCATGATTTTTAGACTGGCTTTCATATCGTATTATTCAATTATAAGATAAACGTAGGTACTTCGTGTTTGAGAAACTTATTAGTTCTTTTACAGCATGATACGAGTACGAACAATGTAAACTTTTTGCTGTCACGCTGTTCTTTTTTCAAATGACGTGAAAATGCGTGAAGTTTTTTTGTGTCTTTGTATTGTAATTAGGAGATGGGATGCGCTCGGTGTTCTTTGTTCTAGAAAAAGAGGGTCGTCACGGCGTTAATGCCACGTCACGCCGCCTCATGACAGAATAGGGCCGTGATATTTTTTGATATAGTACGCGATACTGGTATAAAAATGAATGTGGTAGTAATTGGATTGATGAATTTGGTTGTTGAGTGCGACACAAAGAAACATTAGGATAGAAAGAAAAGGATTCCCCCTTATCTGTTTAATGTTATGAATGACAAGAGTGGATCTCTTTTTATTCAATTTATGATGGATGTTGAAAATTGGATTATATTAAAGCAGTAAGGAGGCAAATAAAGAAAGCATAACCTTTTTCATGACCTTGAGCTTTTTGGTGGTATAAAAATTCATGGAAAATATACATAAAGAGGGTGTATGTGATGCACTTAAAAACATTTTCTCTTAATTGTTTCCAAAATTTTAACAGCTTCATTCTATTTTCACAATAAAAAGTAGTCCATACAATTCTGCAAGCTTCTACAGCCATCTCTGTACCTGAATCATTTCATCAGAATCGGTTCAGCGGTTCCAGCGTAAAAGCGTCGATAAGCACAACTGTGCCTATCGACACTTTTACGCTTCGCATATAAATATCTTTAGTAGCAGGGATTACCACTCGATTGAGTTCTTTATTTATGTAACTAAAAGCGTCTGCTTGAAATCTTTTTTTCACTACATAAAATCTAACCCTTATATAAAATATACCATCAATATTGAATGTAAGCGTGTTTGTGCAAGCGGTAGGCATTCTGTCAAGTTCACTTAACAAGTCTAATGTTATATTAACGTATTATTTCAGCCAAACCTAGCGACCGATGTCAGATTGGGCTCCACCTCTCTGTTGTATTTTTCAACGAAATTTAAACGAAATTCAGTATAAAAAATTATGTTCAGGAATATGCTATAAAATTTAGAGGATATGAATTGAAATTCGTGTCAATACTATTAATTTTTTTACAAAAGAAAATGTTTTTTTACCAATGATCTCTCAAAATGCCTAAAAAAGATCTCACTTCAAATACGTCTTACAGCCGTTTTTTACAAAATATAGAATATCCGGCATGGATGCTATGCCGGACTCTTACCGACTAAAAACCAACACGTTCCCTACCTACTGCCTACGGTTGAAAGCCCCGGGTAAGCCCTCGGAAGGATATCCTCAGGATCATCTTACAGTTTGCAGATCACTTATATGCTTTGCCAACTTTCTTTCTTTGATATATAGGTATGGTCACGCCTTTATCCCCGAAGGGGTAGGCAGAGGCATATTATATGCCCACATTTCACCTTTGTATAATTTGTCCCATGTAATAGGTGGTGAGCCGTATTGCCGTGTTTAAATGGATAGGCGCAGGTTGTGTCTGCCTGCTGTTGAAATAAAGCCTTCAACTTAGCTTAACGACTGCCATTTTACTGGCAACCAGGACCAACGGCTTAACGTGCCTTCCGAAGCACGGAAACGCTCAAATAAATGTCACAAAGTGATCACATGGATGGTCACCCATCCATGGACCGGCCACAGTGAAAGTTGCTTACTGCAGTGATCGTTTACAAAACACTGAGTCCGCGGGGCCACGAGCGTCTTTCTTTGATACGTCTTTATTTTCCAATATAGGTACTATAAACGACGATAGGTGCCTACAGCTAAATTAGACCATCTGTATTTCGATTTGTCAAGCCATTCGATTATTTCGTTTATAATGAACACAATACATTTTACATGACGTTCCTTTGTGACAAATTAACACAACCGTTTCCACCAACTGGTTTCACATAATCAGAAATTAATTACTCAAAGGCATCGAAACGGATCATTAAACTGCATTAAATAACTAGGTACATTATCTGGGTCACACTAATAAAGTTAACATAATGCTTTCAATGTTTACGGCATTTTAAGCTGTATTCATTTGTGCACAGGGGTTAGAATCGCTCAAGATATTTCGACAAAGGCTTTGTAGTGTCGCGTTGCAGTGTGCACTAAAGGTTTGGTCCCACTAGGGTTGTAGTCGTTAATCTTAATGCAAATTCGTGCCGAGTATCCCTAATGGCGCCCGTATTTACTATTTAAGTATCTTATTTTACGTTAAATTACAGTTTTATCTCGTAAACATACTGCGAAAACGTTTAGTAATTACAGCGATATATAACATGTCTCTGATGTTTATACTGGTAATTTATAAGAATGCAAGTAGTTGAGATTGTTATAAGTCTACCTACTTTTTATGTACTACCTACATAATAAATAGAGTTGTATTCGTATACAGCCGAGTAGACAATTTTTTGAATGAATAATTTTATTCGGGATACAATGCATGCATACGGTACTTCGCACAAGTTATATGGGATACTTAAAAAATGAGAAGGTGGGATTAATTAAAGTGCTTTTTAAAACACTGACCGTGGTAGGTATATTAGAGTCGTGGTTACCCGTAAGGGTAGTAAATACAGTTCTTCAAATATATCAGAGTTTGCGAATAATGATCATAAAGACATGATTACAAAATTATACAGTACGTAAAAAAAAACTCTAGTTTCTACCATAACGTATCGACCAACTTACAAACTCACTTATTCCGTAACAAATAAGCCACAGCAAAAAGCAACTCTAACGATAAATCAAATAAACTATTTCGGCAGAAAATAAACCAAAATGCCTCGGCATAATACATAGAGGATACTGTTGATATAGAGGCAGTAAATGGCGCATAACTAGACATTAGACAAATTGGCGGAGTGCCAGGCCCATGGCACGGCCACGTATAACCATAGAGTAGCGGCAACGTGTTGGATACAGCCTTATTTGTTACATTTGCGTTGCACACAGCCTATAACATAGCGACCAGTACAAAGGGAGTAGACATAGTGTTTAACTTTGCTCTTTATCAGTCATATGTTGTGGGGGGAAATCATATTCATATACTTAAACCACTACAAAATCAGAGCCTGGAACGTTAATCCGAAACTCGTTTGTTCGAATAATCTGTTGACAGAATCATTTTTGGCAGACGTCTCCTTTCATAGAAAGCACGGTTGGCAGAAATCACTACTCGTAGAAAGCACGGTTTGCCGAAGAATCCTTCCATAGAAAGCACGGTTGGCAGAAATCACTACTCGTAGAAAGCACGGTTCGCCGAAGAATCCTTCCATAGAAAGCACGGTTGGCAGAAATCACTATTGGTATCAATCGGCTGTCACTATGGAACTTAAAGAAAACAAATAAAAAATTAATAAAAAAAAACACTCATAATTTCATACACATGTCTATACTAATATTATAAGGAGAAAAGATTTGACTGTTTGTTGGTTTGTTTGTTTATTTCCATCAAATTTGCTTCGAAACTACTGAACTGATAGTCCGCTAGTCTATACTTATAATAAAACTGTAGAGGGTCGGGAGTCTGTACATGGAAGATATTTTGAAAATTTTAAGTGTAGGGCGTTCTCTAATCGATACTGAAGCCGAAAATGTAATTTAAAATTTTCATGTCTGTCTGTCTGTCTGTCTGTCTGTATCCCGACTAAGTATCACGCCGAAACTACTGAACCGATTTGAATGATACTTTGTACGATCTAAGCTTATAGTCCGAGGAAGGTTCTTAGATACTTTTGATCCCGATATTTTGCGCGGTTCCTTCAGGAGAGGGGATGAAAGGCAAAATAGGTTTTTTGCTATAATTTCTCACTGCGTGGTTCGATTTCAAATATTTGTTTGGTGTCTGAAAGGGAGTACTTTAAGCATTATTCCATACAATTTTCAATATTGAGGGTTATGTAGTTCAGAAATTAGGGGCATCTCAACTTTCGGTAAATCTAGAATCCAACGTTTCTTTTGAAAGTGAGTCTAAACGGGCGTGTTGGCTTAATCATAAAAGAGCTTAATGATTAAGGCTATTGTAAAATAATTCAGTCCGCGCCGAAGGCGTGGACTGAATTGTTTTAGAATCGACTTAATCTTTAAGCTCTTTTATGATTAAGCAAACAGGGCCGTTTCACACGCTGCTTGATGAGTCTTATGAAGAAGTAGCCCTCCATTCGTACACCTTATGTGACGTAAACGAAGTTGCGAGGGTCAGCTAGTTTCTTATAAATGTGTGTGTATATACCTGGGTCGGTCCAAATATTTGTGTGATCCACAAATGTTTGATTCGGAGTTTGGGTGTTTCCTATGTGTAATATGTACTTATGTATTTAGAAATATATAAGTATGTATATCAGTCGTCTAGATCCCCATGGCACAAGCTTAAATTCACTTAATTTGGGCTAGATGATGTTGTGTGTGAATGTCCACAAATATTAATTTATTTACTTTTATAAGCGTACTCCTTTAGGGGTACGCTTTGACAGATGGGAAAGTCTCAGTATGGAGCTTCCCCTTCCGTTAAAAGTCATAGATCGTGTTGCTATATGGCTAGCAACAATGTTTGATACAACCTTATTTGTTATTTGCGTTTCAAACAGCCTATAATGACTAAAAGCTTCTAGTACCAGTACAATAGAATGAAAATTCATTGAAATATTGTAGGACGATATTAAATAATATAACTTTTGTGTGAGTCTTACATTATTGAAAAGGAAAGATTAATGTGAAATGCAACTACTCGTGTAGAATAGGAATTATTAATGCAAGTATTTTAGCTTAATGTAAAGCAAAAATTAAATTAAGAGCCAAGTTATATCCCGTTCATCGATCGTTCGATGGAAAATTATGGGTTTGAGACCGTCATCTTATTACAATATTATTTGGGGTGTTATTAAATATTCAAAACCCTGTTCTGAGATATACAAGGGATATAAATGAAATATTCACCAGATAGATAGCGCTTAATGTTTTTCTATTATGATTACAGTAATTTCGTATTTAGAAAACAATTATATTTCTTGTAGAATAAACACTATTCTTCTATACATGAACGTTGGTTACTTATGAAGTTATGTTTAAAAATCTTCAAATAAAAACAAAAAAGAGCCGTATACCAAAAAAAAAAAACTTGAGAGGTGTCAAGGGACACCCGGATGGAACGAAGTTCCTTTCGATTAATTAGTGAAGGAATTGTAATAAAATTTTATTTTATTATTTTTGCTTGCTTTCTTTAAGAGAGAGAGACAGACAGACAGACAGAGAAACATGCGCACGCCGCACAGCTTACAATAGCTTACTATAGCATATGGAGGGTAGAGGTACCTCTACCCTCTCCATACTATAGCAAAAAGTGTCGTGACAACTTTTCGTAAGAATTTTTTCCGTCTAGCCCCCTTTCACTAAATAAATACTAAAATACTAACTTTTATATGTTTCATTATATCTTATCATGCAATGCAACTCCATTAGGGAAATGTGTCAAAAAGAAAAGAATACAAAATACTAGGCTCAAGAAAAGGTATGCGTTTGTCTGGATCTTTTAAAAAAATAAGGTTGGGATTAAACTCGTACTGTCGCAATTTGTTCCATAAGCACAGAAGCCTAATTTAGAGCACATTACATTATGCATATTATGTAGGAGCTTTTAGGCGCGAACGATGAAGAGTAATTTATCACAAGGGCAATCAGCGGTTTTTCTTTTTCCCTTCGTATACTTATGCCAAAAATAAAAAAAAAAAAAAAAAAATATTCACAGACATTTCACACAACGCTGTCTGATCCCAAAGTAAGCTAGGAATAACCTGCTTGTGTTATGGGTATCAGACCGCGGATATTAATACTTATATACTTTTAAATACATACATATTATACATAGAAACACCCAAGAAAAGAGTTGCCAAAAAGAGTTGTATACATAATGCGTTGCGTTTTCGAGACATTTTATTCACAGAAAATTCGCAATAAATGTGGGAGCTGTGATTAATGAGTTGGCAGAGGGAACGTTGACACCCGCCATTTTGACTACAAGTATTCGCATATCTCTCTTTGGGAGCTATAGCGTATTATGTTTTGCTACTATCATTTATAATAATAGTGACACATTGTTTTAACAATGCTGCTTAATTTTTTGATAAGATATTAAACTGTAAAACTCAATAAAATAAATAATTTTAATGAAGGCCATTTTGATGCCATCGCCATCGGGAAAAAAAGTATAAATCATAATGATTTTATCACTTTTGGCAGTGTCATAGTCGTCAATGAAAGTTAATCCTTCATTGACGACTATTACACAGCCAAAATTTACAGTAGACTATTTACAGCAGATCAAATCAAAATACATTTTATAGTTTTGATTGAAGCGCTCGTGGCCCCGCGGACTCAGTGTTCTGTAAACGATCACTGCAGTAAGCAACTTTCACTATGGCCGGTCTATGGATGGGTGACCATCCATGTGATCACTTTGTGACATTTATTTGAGCGTTTCCGTGCTTCGGAAGGCACGTTAAGCCGTTGGTCCCGGTTGCCAGTAAAATGGCAGTCGTTAAGCCAAGTTGAAGGCTTTATTTCAACAGCAGGCAGTCACAACCTGCGCCTGTCCATTTAAACACGGCAATACGGCTCACAACGTATTACGTGGGACAAATTATAAAAAGGTGAAATGTGGGTATATAATATGCCTCTGCCTACCCCTTCGGGGATAAAGGCGTGATGATGAACCATGAACTATTTTATAGTGAATCCATATTTGATCAGAAACACATGTATAATGTTGTGCAATAAACATAAAACAAAAATATCATTTTGGAATATCCACAAAGAACTAACACTTCACAAATTTTAACAGTTCTGACAGTATCATAACCGCCAATACAATTTTAACATTGTAAATCAGATCAAAAATATTTTCAATATCGAATCCAATAGGCTTGCAGTGTCGTCGCACGGCATCGCTCGCTTTTTGACGTGCCATCGTTAAGGGAATCTGTCGAATTACTCTCATGAATATGTATTCCAACGTCTGACGCCTCCGGATAGTAATGTTGGGACAATGGCTCCTGTACCCGACGTAAAATATTGAATGGTTGTGGGGTTTATCTTGCAATTTGCTTTAGTTGTTTAGTTTTAGCATGAGTGGATGAAACTATTTAGAAGGACATGAATAACGCCTTAGATAGATAGATATTCTTTATTGTAACACCAAAATATATTTTATATCTACATCTATTAACTTACACTAAATTGGTTTTGCAATTGGTGTCCTTGTCGCACGAAGCAATATCTTACAGGCAACCTTAAAATACAGAGACTATTTCTGGGGCAGCATGATGTTACACTAAACGATTAACATTTGGAAAAAAAAACTTAGATATTTACATACACACATACACACATATTGACTTGAATACTAGAACTTAAATAAATAAATAGAATTTTATTATATACATATATGTAGATAAAGGTCTTATGAAATGTTGCTAATAAAATATCCATAAGTGAGTCCGCAGTGGTATCCAAGGTCTGACGCGAATCCTGGGATATCCTTCCGAGGGCTTACCCGGGGCTCCGTGTTGGTTTTTAGCCAAGGTAAGAGTCCGGCGTAGCATTCCACACGTAAAAAAAATATTGAAATGGAATAGAATAATGCTTTATTGTACACTAATTAACATTTACATGAATATGAAATACAGGGTTTAAAATGTGTAATGGGCGGCCTTATCGCTAAATGTGATTTCTTCCAGGCAACCTTTGTATGGATATGACTGTAAGAGATCAAGTGTATAACTGGGCAGCTATTTCATTAGTGTTTTAATAGAAAGAAGGTACCCATTAGGTACTATAATATACGTAGGTATATATTGATCATAGAGTTTAAAACGCTCAGAGCTAATAAGAGACATTTTATTCGCTTACATCTTTTTAATAGTTTTAAGCAATAGGGTGTGCTATGCAACCTTATAATCATAGTAATATATGTATTTCTAAATACATACTTATATTATAATAAGAATGTATTTACATACTTATTATAACTACACAGAAGTCACCCAATCTCAAAATCAAATACTTCTGTATCTCACAAATATTTTGTCCGATCGCTTACCACTGCTCTGCTGATGCAGTTGTTATTTTTGCTTTTCTAGCAAATTTTAATATGCCAGTCACAATCCACTGGCTATACTGTTAATCGCAGTGTCCTGGAAAGTTTGCGAGTGCTACTGTCCCGTCTTTATTTACATCACTTAACCACTTTCCGTCTTCAGTATTCCCTTGGGAGCAAGGAGGGTGGCTAGTTCCAAGATTTCTAATTAGTTCACTTCGTCTCTTTATGTTATACTAGCGGACGTCACGCGGTTTTACCCGCGTAGTTCCCGTTCCCGTGGGAATACGGGAATAAAATATAGCCTATGTTCACCGCAAAGAGTGTAGCTTCCCAACAGTGAAAGAATTTTTCAAATCGGTCCAGTAGTTCCGGAGCCTGTTCGTTACAAACAAACAAAAAAAACAAATCTTTCCTCTTTATAATATTAAGTATAGATCATAGTATACTTTAAAAGTTGTAAATGTGAATACTTACATACTAATCCTTACTATTATCTACTTTTCTACTTCCAGTTCTTACATATTATTAGTCCGGCAAAATAAGGAGATTATTTTTTTAATTTCTCAAACCGACTGTAAATACAGTAAAAGGTTACACGAAAAGATGTAATCTTATTAAATTATAATTATATTGAAAAAGACAGGTTCATTCTGTGACTATCGGCTGTTGTAGGTTTTCCAGCTAGCCACTTTCATGGAAATTGAACCTTTAAGTCAGGTTACTTAAAGGTTAAATTTCTAAGCTCAGTAAAGGAAATTTCACAAACGGTCACCCATCACCACCGCAGCATAATATGCTTAACACAATGATCATATACAGAACATTGAGCTAGCGGAGCTACGAGCAGTTCAATACTTTATAATCTAATCTTCCTAATATTATGCATGCGAAAGTTTGTGATTGTAGATGTCTGAATGTCAGAAATTCGGGATGTTTATTACACTTTCCCGCTCTAACGGCTGCATGAATCTGGCTGAAATCTGGTACAGGGATAGATATAGTCTGGAATAACAAATAGATTTCGGTTTTTTATGACAGTCTCGTTGGTCTAAAGTTTGAAATGTGAGACTGGGAATTAACGAGGACGTGGGTACGATTACCGCTGTAGACAATACTTTGTGGGATCCATAAAAGTTTGTCTCGAGAGTCTGGGTGTTACTATGATATGTATTATATCAAAAAGTACATATATGACTTTATATGAGTAAGTATTTATATCCGTGGTTTGATACCCATATTCACAAGCAGGTTATTACTAGCTTACTTTGGTATCAGATAGTGATATGAGAAAAAATGACCGTCAATATTTATTAAATTATTATTTATTTACAAACTACTTTTTAATCCCGAGAATAGGTTCCCATAAAGGAACAAAATTCCACGCGAAGCCGCGAGCGCCATCTAGTAGAGACTATGATTACAGGATCAAACGTATTTGCATATTGTTGGTATAATAATATTAAGGAATATCTCGTGCGGTAATATAGGCTTCAATTTCATTATGTGTAAGTTTAGTTCTGTTAACTAATGTAATAAATTCTCTAGCGTGATGTACATATTGATACATTTAATTTACCGTGATGTACAGGAATGTAATTACTTACATATATAACATTTCACAGAATTGTTACTAATATTGTATATACTAATATTATAAAGAGAAAAGATTTGATTGTTTGTTTTGCATTGTATAGGCTCCGAAACTAATGAATTTTAAAAACTATTTCACTGCTGGGAAGCTGCTCTATTCCCGGGTGACATAAGCTATATTTTAATTCCCGTGAACGGGAACTATGCGGTCGAAATCGCGTGACGTCCGCCAGTAATATACAAAATGAATTTTTCAAAAGGGATTGGATGGCCAAGTCCGAAACTATAAGGAATAGCGAAAAATGCTCAAAGGAGTCACGAGCCCGATTTTGATAAAACTTAAAACCTCATCATTAGATTTTTGAAAAACCAATAATCCTAGCTGGGAATCGAACCCATTGATTCTGAAAAAAAAAACACATCCTATATTATTACACCATACGATAGTGTTGCTATTAAGGACTTTATTCTGGGAAGTAATGACATACGGCAAACTAAAGGAAAGTGCAGATCTTTAACAAAATACAATTTATTTTTCTTACGTTAACTAATTAATTGTTCATTGTTTTCAATACATAGCTGGATTCGAGACCTAAAGGATCGTACTGCATTCAACACCACAGACACGTTTGAAACACCACAGACACTAAGGACAAATCTCTTTGTGTGATAGGTAAGCAATACAAATTAAGCCAAATATATGGCTTAACCCTCTCATGCTTAAATTATCTCCCATTATACGTCATCAATTCACTCCGTGATAATCCCTTAAAAGTACCACTGCCAGTAATTTAACCTGCTAAATCAGGTGTTATTCTTGATAAGTGCCAGTTAACGCAGCAAGTGACAATCTGTTCACTATGATTATTAGTTAGAGGAGGTACCAAATGGTACCACTATTCAAAACGCTTATCTAAGTTCGTTCATGTATGACTGAGTTCGTTCATTTTATAAGTAGGTACATATGTTCATGTGTGTCTTGGCTTATTTAGTAAAATATGTTTAATATTAAGTTACATTAACCTTTGAGAATGCCGCAAGGCAAAACCGGCCAGGAGTAAAATAAATAAATGTAGTGGAACATTACAAGTGGGGTTATTCAGTATGTGCAGCAAGTTCCACCAAGAGCCATCAATCAACAGCATAAATAATATGTTAAATGTATCAAATTGTTTATTACTGACAGACGTTACTCGGTTCCCCGCATAGCTCCCGTTTCCGTTGGAATACCGGAATTAAGTATAACTAATTCACCCGGTGACAGTGTAGCTTCCCAATAGTCAAAGAATTTTTCAAATCGTTTCAGTAGTTTCAGAGCCTATTCGATGCAAACAAACAAACAATCAGATCTTTCCTCGTTAATCTCCGATTCCTCCGATAAAGCTCCCTCTCCCTCTTACGAAAATGTATGTACGTAAAATTTGTTTAGCTCTCCAAAAGGAAACAATTTAAATTATGGGCAATATAATACCCCATTTGAGAAATATCACAACTAAAAAATACTTCTGATCTAAAACTGCGCAATTGAACATTTTGGTTAACATTAATAAGTTAGTGAGTAGCAGTAGGTATTATCTTTTCAACTCACTTCGTTACAATGCAAAAACAATATTAGAAATTTTTTTTCTAGGTAACCTAAGTAATTTATATAATAAAAGATTTTTTTTGTTTGTTATCGATAGACTCTGAAACTACAACAACATAAATAGCTATTTAAAATTATTTCGCCATTAGAAAGCCTAATTATTCCGGGCAATATAAATTGCGGTGTTACAGGCTTCGTAGCACGTTATACACATAGCCATGGAGAACAGCTAGTTTACAAAAAAAAATCGGTTGTCTGTAAAGTCGGTTTACTGACGATGGTTGAACGTGACAACGTCATAAGAAAAAAATAAAAAATATAAAAATAAAAATAAAAAATACAAATACAAATAAAATTAACATTACAAAACAAAAAGAAATTTAAAAACACATCAATTGATTATAGTGCCATCTGTAGAAAACATTTCTAAAATAAATGGAACGTTTCAGAGCGAGGTAACGACGTATTGCGTCATCATTTTTCGTTCGTGCAGCCGGCTCCATCGAATTATGAGACGTTGTCACGTTAAAAAAAGTGTGCGTGTAACCTTTACGCGCGATTGCAGTAAAACTTCTTTGCCATTGACGACAACAAATGTTATATTAATATCATTCATTCGAATTTTAAATAGCGCTATTCAATATTCGATTAGTAAGCGTTACTTCCGTCAGAAAAAAATCTGAGTAACTTACTACCTAGTCGCGCCTAAAGAAGTTTTACTTCAATAAAAAATTGAAGGCTGAGGCCAAATGTTGGCCAACAGTCTGACCTAATTTCTTTTCCCTTTAGAGCTATGAATTCTAGGTGAGCTCGCACGGGAATTTCATATAATAGAGATAGGCATCCACGTTCTATCATTTGCCTTATAGTTCATGCCATTTAGGTCGAAAACGAAGAATTTGAATTTATTCACTTGACTCCATCTTTTCGTGACTGACCGATTTCATTAAGAAATAACTGAAAGAATTTGGCCCTTGAGCACATAAATGAATTTCAGGCTTCCAGTAAGAAACATTTCGAAATAAGTAGTAGTTAAAAAGAAAAGAGGTTTTTCTGTTAGCTTTTGGAATGCTTCTATGACATTCTGAAAGCTGTCACCTTACTTTTATTGAAAGACGAACGGTCTAAAGTAGTCTAAATCTATTTAGAGCTTGAAATTTCAAATTTATTGTGCACATGGATAATACTCTTTATATATTTACCTATTTTGATCTTTCTTTTTAGGGTTCCGTACCCAAAGGGTAAAAAACGGAACCCTATTCAGGAGACTTCGCTGTCCGTCTGTCTGTCTGTCCGTAACGAGGCTGTATCTCAGAAATTGTGATAGCTAGAGAGCTGAAATTTTCACAGATGATGTATTTCTATTGCCGCTATAACAACAAATCCTATAATAAGAAAAAAGGTGGGATTAAGGGGGCTCCCATACAAAAAACATGATTTTCTTGCCGTTTTTTTTGGTACGGCACCCTCTATGCGCGAGTACGACTCGCACTTGACCGGTTTTTTATGGTATTAATCTGACAGACAAGCCTTCCAATCATAAAGGGCTACTATAGGTTAAAGACAAACACCAAAGATACTACACGCGTTTCGTCAACCTTGAAGACTTGTTACGAACTCCAAGTCGTAAATTCTATAATTTATCCAGCACAATCTTTTATAATTTACTGACCAACCCGTCATCACCACTTCACCCTTTAAATCCCCATAAAACGTCTAAGTACAGGGTGTTCAACGAAAGACCATTATTATTTTAAAACCGATCTATTTATTAGGAGGAGCCCAAGGCAAAAGCAATAAACAATCTATTAATAAATTAAGGTTTCACCTTCGGGATCGCCCGAACGTGCCTCAAATATTATAAAGCTGAACTATTCGTAGGGTTGGCATCCGTTAATATATTATAGAGTTTTCTTAAGCAAATGGTTACTCAATATTCTTTATAATAATAGGGGAAAATAGTTGCTGTTTTAATAAATTTGATGGGTTGTTCGAGTTTGTATTCCTATGATAATCTCAAAGTTAGGAAACAATATTCAAATAATGAAAATTGAGTAGAATCGCGGATAAAATCAAACCCTATTCAAATATTGTAGTTTTGTTAGATTCATATTATGTGTTATATTTAAGTGTACATAAAACTAATTGCTGGTCTAGCCTAGCAAAACTAGCATAAATTTTTTTAGGTGGTATTTTGAAAACTAGGAATACCAATTTGGTTAGATTTTAAACTAAAATATTTTACCACTACACCAATCAAGTTTCTTCAAATGGGATGGTATCATAATCTATATCCTTAATCGAATGAGTTGCTTTTGTTGTGTGGACAATGGGGCTTGTTTACATTTTGTTTTACACTAGTTAAGTTTGTTGCATGGATAAAAAGCTAAAATATTATACCTTGTCCTTATTAGATTAATTATATTTATTGAACTTTAAAGTAGGTTATACATTTTCTAAACATAACCTGAATACATTGTCACTGATAGTAATAAAACAATTCTATAAATGAGACATGAGAGGAAAATGAACTAGTCCGACAGATTTTTAATCAATTTAGTTACGTGTCGGCCATTTTGCAACGTGGCCGACGCCGGTTGGCCCGTTTGAATTCGGAATGAGGCCCATCAATCACCGGGCCACACTGGCCTACGCTTGACGGTTCACAAATTATGATTGAGATTTATGCCCCTGCACGACTAGGTAGTACTGACAATTACTTCTTGCTGCAACTATTGATCATTTTTTGGTAGTTTAGGTTCGTTTCTCAAACTTAGAGTGCACGTAGATTCATCATCCACTATAAGCAACATAAATATTCCAAATTGAATATTTGAAAAAAAAAATAGTCATTTTGACCACTTTTAGCCCTCTCTATAAAATAGATCGCAGAGAGGCTTATGGCGAGACTTGTGTCTGAAGTCTGTGACTCTGTTGCATTATATTACGTCACTAGGTCATTTGGATCATCTGTTCAAAGTTTAAAATTATAAAAAAAATGACAATGTCAATCGGATTGAACTTTCACTTTCACAGAGGGGCAGTCGGGTGAGACCGTCTCACGACTTCTTGTTAGAATC
Source organism: Miltochrista miniata (assembly GCA_933228765.1). NCBI lineage: Eukaryota > Metazoa > Arthropoda > Insecta > Lepidoptera > Erebidae > Miltochrista > Miltochrista miniata. The sequence goes on from OW121765.1 coordinate 12,464,567, forward strand.
GATATAATCCTAATTCAATCAATCACATCAGCCTAAAGCAGTCCACTGCTGGACGTAGGCATAGAGTACAAACCAAAATGTTCATAGGTATTTGTTTTCTATGACGTACACGGTCCTGTGAATAAGTTTAATAGTGTTCCTATTTAAATACATTTTCTTTCTTTCTTCTTTCTAAATGGATTTTGTTTGCTTTTACAGCATATTTTGAAATGATTAAAACTCGCATGCTAAAAAAATTTTTTTTTTTTTAATATTCACGGACATTTCACACAACGCTATCTGATCCCAAAGTAAGCTAGGAATAACCTGCTTGTGTTATGGGTATCAGACCACGGGTATTAATACTTATATACTTTTAAATACATACATATCATACATAGAAACACCCAGACTCTTGAGACAAACATTTGTGGGTCACACAAATATTTGTCTCCGGTGGGAATCGAACCCACGACCTTCAGCGCCGCAGGCGGTATCACTACCGACTGCGCCACATAGGCAGTCAGTGAGTGGTGTGGGTCAGTAAGGGAGTGAGAGTCAGTGGGGGAGTGTGAGTGGCATGCTAGGTATGAGGTAATTAATTACAGCAGTTTGGCGGGTGCCAGCTGGGAGGCGAGAGACAGTCTCGCAGTGAGTTACTCAAGCGGGCCGACATGTGAAGCCGTCATCGCTCACATTATAAAAGTAGTAGAGAGTTTCTAAAGGACCTGAAGTATGGGAGATGTCATCCCTTGATTTTCTTCCCTCTTCTACCTTCAACTACGATCTTCAACTCTTTTAGGTAGAGCATATATTATATTTCATATAATGGATTTCTGTAGAGAAAGTGTCCAGCAGGGTGGCCAAATAAAGATTCAATTGCATATTACAGCTAGTTGCAGTAAGTATTAGAGAAAATTTCCAAAAACCATTTCAAATACTTGATGTTTGTTGAATTGCGATAACTGGGTAGATATTTAGAGCACATCGATTCTCGGCGCATAAATGTTACAAAAATTTTCAACCTCTATAGCAGGCTTACTTGGGATAACTTCTACAAAGGTGAAATTTGGGCATAATATATGCCTCTGCCTATGCCTTCGAGGATAATGGTGTGACCATTATTTATGTTTGTAGGGCAACCTCTTTGTCTATCTAATTTGTCCAAAAGCAATATACAACAATTATGTATAAAGTGATGTTGGTTTCGATAAGAAAAAGATAAAGAAGACACTAGGAGTAAATATTTTTTTTCAAGCACGCACAATTTTCACACTAAGAGTTTTAAGACGTACACAAAATTCTAATTTAAACTGTAATATTAGCTCCCAGTGGGGGCTAATTAATAGGAAATTGTTACGCTTTATAATGTCTCGATAAATGGGAAAGCTATTAAGTATAATTAAAATTGTTCTCATGAATATAAATAAGGTAAGTTATATATTACCTGTGAAATTTAGTACCCACTTTAGACGGTTATGACGACTGTTAAAGATAAATTATGTATTATTGTTATGGTCTCTCTCAGAACTCAGGCATCTTTTAATGTAGAATAATTGAACTCACCTTACTTTGATACCAGCTAATCTTACTTCTCACTAATATTATAAATGCGAAAGTTTGTGAGTGTGGATGTTTGTGACTCTTTCATGCTCAAACCGCTGAATGGATCGGGCTGAAATTTGGTACAGAGATACATTATAGTGTGGAATAACACATTGGCTACCTTTTAATCCGGGAATAAGTTCCCGCGGGAAATAATTTTACGCGAGCGAAACTGCGGGCATCAGCTAGTATTTTATATTTCTATGATTTACCTCTTCCACAAAGATTTTTTTAAAGGGTTTCTTCTATGAGTCGTCAGTTCATCTTGCCGGAGGACTAACCACTTTTTTGATACGCGTTTGCCAGTCAAAACCTTTCGACCCCATCAGCAAAATATCACACAAAACGAACTGTTTCATTCATCGATAAGTCCTAATAATATCCATACACTTATAAAAAAAATAGTAGAAGTAATTCATTATACAAGCAAGTGAAAGTACCTTCTAAAGTTCTATTCAGAAACCTTAATAATACTAACAATGAAAGTACAAATTTATCGTAAATTCTTAAGGAATATTACGTTCAATTCACACGTAGCCAGCGCCGTGTAAACCTACTACCTTCGTATACAGGTAACACTATCAAATGAATGCTTTTAAAGTGAACGCCTGCATTGTTAGGTTATCTCAAACGACGTTCAGGAGCTCCAACGATACCGGATAGTTACCGTAAGATGATCTCCACCACCCCCCTTTTCACCTCACACCTGGCTCCTTTTGTACTGAAAACGCCGATACACAGAAGGCAAACTAAAGATGATTTGAATTATAAGGGGGCTCTGTTAAATGGATTGTTATGATCCTGCATCTAGATATTGCCTATAAAGCCTTCGGAGGTAAGTTTGTATTCATTGAACGTATTTGAATTGTGCGATGGGTTGGACTAAAGATAGTATTGGAGTCTTGCCTATGCGAGCAATATTATTGGTAAATTTTGGCTGAATTTCAGGTTGCCTATACTGATGAGCAATGATCTGAATAAGTAAATATTCCAGACGTCTGTTGAAAAGCAGGTTAGGATGAAGATGAGCTGTGAATCTCAATTTCCAATCCTCTACCGGGTGTCAAGGTAGCTTGACACCCGGAGCAAAACCTAACTACTACCTACCTAACTACTAGTAGTTAGGTAGGTAGTAGTTAGGTTTTGCTCCCTACAAGAGTCAGCTATGAGCACGCACATTGCTTAGCCTTAGTCTCTGATTTCGAATGAGGGAATGTATATCAGAAAATAACACAAAAGATGTCTTTGGCGCGTGTTCTTCAAAAGGTCACATTTTATCAATTTCTTTTATATATCTCCGATATTTTTTCTAACCTTCATATTTCACGTACAATAAGGATGTCAAACGCAGCGCGAATCAATAAAAGCTATTATTATATATGTAGTTGCGGAATGAAGTTTGATGAAACCGAAGCAATATCCTATTCACACGCCGTAAGCAGCATTTGTTGGGAACTAGAAACTGGGAACGCGTCACAAAGTAATACATTCGGGAAACTTTGCCACTAGGGGCCGTACGCGGACTGCATCGCGGCCCATCGAACTACGATTCAATATATAGTAGCTTTGGAAACTTTGATTTCTGTGTTCTTATTGCTTTACGCAAAATGTTGGGAAAGTGAGTCTAAACAATATTTGCAAACCTTTGACCCGGCGATTGATTTAGTTACACACTTTGTGGTTACTTTGTTTTGTTTGTTACCTAGTTTAGTGGCAATTCCTAGTACCTAATGCCAGCTTTCTGTGAGTGCAAATTATATAGTTTAAGAGACGCCAAAAAGCGACCTTTGCTATCTGATAACCAGAAGAAACATATTTTTTTATCAAATTTCGTAATTACATAAATACTTTCGTGTTTTTAAGGGATATTTTTTAAAATTATTTTTTCTTCATAATCTTAAATAGGCAGGAGATATAGTGCCATGTAGTATTAAGACTAACAAATTTGAAGTAAAACAAACCACGCCGCATGAAAAACAAGTCGCTCCGCGCGCGCTTTCTGTTTTTCCCTTGCGAGTCCAGCCACAAGTCAGTCGAGCGAGAAAGGTGGAGGAGGAGCGAACTGCCTCCAAAAACTAGACCCGTGAGCTATTAACTGCCCTGACTAGTTACTGTGAAGACTATTGTGTGCGTTCCAACAGTAGCCGTACAGGTCTGCGCACTGTTCTGCTCTCGTGTGAAACCAGCCTTAGGCATGTCTTTTGAATCTTCCATAAAACTTTATTTTGACGTTGATGATATTTGATAAACTTTTCAACTCGAAGCAGCCATGATATCTGTAGATAAGAATATTTTATTAACCCGTATGATCTTATCAATTCAGGAGTTCAACTTCTGTTTGCCATTCTAAGTTAATACAGAACTTTCTTCTATTGTAAAACTCACGATACTCACTGAAGGTGCCTTGCTTGATAAAACTTTGATATTTATTACAGCTCGAGTTATTGTATTACTTTCTTTGTATTTCATTTTAATAACTCTCATGAGATTGAGATTATGTGAAGTTTATTTCATGATATTAATATTACAAAATTTCCGTTTTGAAATTCATCGCCATAGATCATTTCAAAACCGAGGCAACGAAAGCTGTACTTCAGTGTGTTCTTGCATTGGATATGAAGTGACAATGCCTGAGAACCATCAATGCTACCATTTTATGAACACGATGATCAGAGCAATAGTAGTAAGCAAGTCTCCCGCACCAGTTTTGCGAAGAGATGACATTCGTAAAGAGGCAGCGGGAAAAGTTCGGAAGAGGCGATTTATTCTCCCGTGGCGCTGGATACTCTCTGGGCATCGGATATCAACGTTTCAGAGTATTCATGAGCGTCGTTCTGTTCTATAAGAATACGGTCATCGTTTTCTTCTTCCATTCATCGCTATCACTCGTCGTCTCATCATTCAATTTTTTTCACATTCAATATGATAGTTACACAATCCCTACATTTTTTTCTGCCATATAAAAATACGGTGATCCCCAATTAAATTATTTCATTTCATTTATTAAGTTCTTAGACTCAGTGATCCCTTTTAAAACTTATGATGAAAACATGTGAGACCTTCTAAACAGCCGGTAACAAAGTTGAATATGATTTTGTGCCGGTCGCCGTTTATATTTTCGCACATCTACTTAATACAACCTTTCCATTGGCTTCCTCTAAACAAAAATATGTAAATGGAGCAATATATTACGTGTTATATTGTGAAGGATATCCTTGTCATATACATTCAACGTGGGTTTACAGCCTGTCATATGAGTACGCTCTGACCGGCATGTGGATTAGGCCCTTTACTTTAGCGATGTACTTTGCGCCGTTACATTTATCAACTTTGAGTATTTTGATAGATTGAATTCTTTATGTTGGAAAATAGGTGAAAGAAGTGGAAAAGTTTCAAGCAACTTTGTACTACTTTCGGTATTGATGGTATAGTATTGTATCTACATTAACTGTGAAGTGTCTCTTTTATGTCTAATAGAAATACATGAAAAAGCAAATGGGGAGGTTGCTTTAAAATAAATACGTACATTGATCAATAATTTAATTTTGACCCAGTATTGGGGGAAGAAAACAAGACTGTCGAAACCGTTTATAGGTGTCAGAGAATTCCTCTCTATAGAAGTTGGCTGATAAGGTTCAAAATTAGAGGGTAAATATTCATGTAATGTATGAAAAGTTATGATAAAAGCAGTATAACAAATTACAGTGCCCATCTTACCGATGTAGGAACATGGGGTCTAATTAATCACAAAATTGTGGAGCGAAAGGGTCGAGGTCATGGATGTACGGTTGTGATAACAGATGAACATGATGGTGCAAACTGAAAGAGTTTCTATTTGATCTGATTTTTTTCTCACGTGTGGAAATCCTTCATGGATGCTATGCCGGACTTTTGCCGACTAAAACCACACGGCCGTACTACTGTGTACTGGGCTGGGAAATGTATATATTAATAGAGTTAAAAAAAAGGCTAAGTGGAAGTCGTATTCGCGCACAGGGGTTTCCATACCAACGAACGGCAATAAATTATGTTTGTTGAATAGAAGTCCTCCTTATCTTTTTTTATATCTTACTTTATTTTAGTATAATCGGCAACAAAAAATTTCAGCTTCTAAGTAAGGTTTACTGACCAAATATCTCGGTTTGCATTGTTTGTAATTGCATGTGTTTGTGTGAGATATTTCTAACGATAATTTACAAAATTATAAGCCGCCATTTCTCTCACATTAAACCAACATAGAACCAACTCAAAGCGAAGTTTAACGATACGGCAAATTCAGAAGAAGCGAGTCCGATGAGGGTCAGACAGAGGAGCTACAATTAAAAAGCGTAATGTAAGCCAAGGATTACGCTCGCAGAAATAATGAGACGATTTGCTGAATAATGAGCGCCTGTAACGATTGTGATGGTCTCTCTCTTAGCATTTGTTTGCTGTGATAATATTGTCTGTGTAACAAAACTCTAATCCAAACTCGAAAAGGATTTGTTTTATATTTTTGTTACGAAAAAAATAACTTCATTAAATGGTCATGAACAGAAAGCATTATAATTTTTTGTGGAACTCAGTTTTGTAACTGCTCTCATAGGAAGAATTAAGAATTTCTTGCGTCGCCGTCGCAGTACGCTTCCTGGCTGGCAGTAGCGACAATTTTAAGTATTATAACATAATTGACTCATTAGGGATGAACTGCCAGAAGGCAGGCCCTTTCAAATTGCACAGTATGCTAAGTCAGGCAGGCACCCTAGCGCTTCTGTCGACCCTTGAAAATTGGTAAAGATTTAAAAATGCAATTAATTAAGAGCTCAGTATTTAAACTTACATCCTCCATAACAACCAAAGTGGAGAACCTCAGCCTCAAGACCCAGATACCGGATACAACCAACGATTAGGCAACCCTATTAGGAAGTTTCCTAAGCCCCATTATCGATAAGCAACGGAAATAACAGTAACTGAATCCGATTAATCGGTTACAGTAACGAGGCCTTCTTGAAAATCTCAAGTGCAGTTATCAAGTTGTCGGAGTGAAAAAAAAAAAGCGGTAAGTGTCAGTGCGGCGAGCGCTGGGGTCGACAGTCCTGAGTCTACTAAGTTTCCACAATAAGACAACTAGCGATAAAGTAACAAGTCGGAAAATTTTCCTGTGCTCGTTTTACCCACAGCGGTCGGGAATCAGGTCGGAAATATCGACTTGAAAATTTCTAGTTTGTTAGTTCAGAATGACACCGCAGTCGAAGATTGGATTATTTTTACAAGTTGCAATCGTCGGGTGCTCCGCAAGCTTTGCTGTAAGTGCCAGTTGTGACTTGCTTGTAGAACTGGTATAATTAGAAGGAATATTATTGTTCATTGTCACTAGGAATAAAATTTAAAATTGTCTTGTGTTTTCTTCAATAAATAATCGATGAATGTATAGTGTCATAGCCGTTATTTTTAAATAATACTGCATTCATGATCATGGCGTTTGATACAGAGTTGGATAATAAAAATTATAACCTAACTTATTTCGCTTTTTTTGCAAAACAATAGTGATCATTAATCAGAGAAAAAATATCGTTCTGTACAGAAAGAATAAGGGGCTTTGTAAGGGAATGAAAATTGTAGTACTATACCTACATGAGTGTCTTTGTCTCATTTTAATAACTGTATGTATAAAAATGTAATGCTCAAGAAGCGCTTGAGGTTGGTTTTCACTGAACAATCTAAGCTCAACGATTATCTTGAGTTTTAAGATTTACTGATTGAATTGGTATAGGTACGACTTTTAATCAAATTTTCATAAATGGTTTTTATAATTTCTTCTTTTAAAACTGTTAAGGCAATATTGCTAAAAGTGGCCCGTTGGCTATCGAAACTCAACTGTATTTTTTTAGAAAAGTTACTTTATGCTCCTCTTCCCTTAAACTTTAGAGGTTACAAATACATTCAATTTAGGTTTATAATCACAATTTGTCACTGAAATTTCATTGTTATTAAACTTTTATCGTGTACTATTTCTTTATTTTCACATTCCATATTCGGGTTCTTAACCTGACTGTTCAGTATTAATAAATTTGTACAATAACCGGTGAGTATACATCTATCAAAGTACAGATACATGTGCTCACGATATAACATTTTGGGGGCCACAGCCGCAGGTGCCACCGGTATATTAGGTTCGGATAAATTAACGTCACATTGGGTATTATGCAAATCTGTGTCGTGTCCGTCAGCACTAAAGTCGCTTGATATTCTGTGTTATATAGTAAATTAGTGCTGGTACTGATGGCACTAATGCTCGTACTGCAGAGATTGTACTTGTATGTTAGGCTTAGGCTCCAGGACTATTCCTGAGGCCGTAGTCTGCTATTTCAATTTTGTCAGAACAGAATAGTAATCGCAGCTCAATAATAATATGTTGATACAATTTGACAGTTTTCGTAGTGAATGAGGTACGATTACGATTCTGCTGTGAGTTGTGACACAATGGAAATAGTCGACTGTTGGAATTTTGAATATAGAATGGTTATAGATTGTCTGCAGAGATAGATACCCAGTAAACGTCAAAAGAAACGGCAATAGACATGCCCTTCGTAACGTGCGGTCAATAAAACCACTAGAAAATATGAATAGGGAGACTTAATAAAATAAAAAAAAACTATTCTTAAAAAATCTATTTAAAATTAGAACTCATCGTTCAAAAACCAATTGACCGAACGACAAACAATTGAAACGTCACATAAATTTCAAACACAATATCGAGTCATTATTCATATCAGTCAGGTTATGATCGATCTAACACAAATAGAATGTTAACCGATTGCCCGCCGCCCGATTTGAATTGAACAATTAATAAACGCATTGTGTTACCTACTTGACGCATCTCATGTAGGGGTATAACAATCAATAACAGATGATCGGCTTATCTTTCATTGCTGGGCCGAAATAAAAAAAATTGACTTCAGAAAGTATCAATTTAATGAAATTTCTGCTTGTATCAGGAGATTCCATTCCATACCCAACAAAAATACCTAGTTAAATCGTTTAAGGGAGCCTAAAGGAGTTAACTATTTTTGTTGGGTATTATTGATTTAACTATAATGAAAAGTTTAATTATGAGTTTTACTTGATACATTACATTAGCTTTGTACACGAATTTTATAGATACTAAACTATGACTGAATTTTTTCAGTTAGTAAAATTACATTTCCAGTGTTGCAGTTTAACAGCGAGAACGATTATCCTTTATTGTTTCAGCAACAGTTGCACTTGCCATTTCACTGACCGAGATCAACAATCTTATCTTAGTGTAGTTTCCAAGCGAATCTGCGTAAGTACAAAGTTAGGCTTTCATCCGGTACTGCTCTCCTAGCTAGACTACTGAATAGTCTGTGTTAAGGAGAGCAGATTTGTGTGTGATCCCTGTAAGCAGCACCTTAAGTGCTACTTACATAGACCACCCAACGAAACTATTAATTGACACCAGACTTGAGACAACGTACACAATACAACCCTTCTACACTTTAGCAAGGTAAAAGAGACACATTTACTTTTTTCACAATAAGTGCTTTAGCGAAATTTCCTTAGTCGCTTTTGATTACACCCCCGGCACAGTACATTACGAGCTATATTTATACATAAATGCGAAAGATTGTGAGTGTGGGTATATGGATGCGTGACGGCTAAACGACTCTTAGTGAAATTAAATACATAAAAAGAACTGTTACAGGGTTCCAACATTTTACAGTTCTACATCTGTATCAAAATCAAGCAAATACAGCTTAGCAGAAATTAAAGACAAACGGCAATCAAACAAAAAAGGTACTTAGGTACAGTTATTGGCTTTCTTCTCCACTCTTCAAGTATATTCCAACCCTTAAAGCATTACCCAAAAAAGCTAATCTAACAGACACAATGCCGGTCACGTGTCAACCCTAGAGCGACACTGCGCTGTAGAATTGTCCCACATTCAATTACATTGATAAAATCACGCAATACCGCAATTACCTTGCTAATCCGTCAATCGTGGGCGAGCATGCCAGAATGGGGCGAAAGTACCGCGATGGGGCACCCACATAAGCAATTGTATCTCTACTTATGTAGTAGGATAGTGTCTATTTTGGATATTTTCGTGACACATTCTGTGTGGTGGGTGAATTGAGAAGGCTTATACAAAAATAGTTTGGCGCGGTGCTTTATTACGCAAGCTTTATTGATAAGCTCCTTGATGTGTATACATTATACATGTACCTACACAGTGTGTACAGTTGGTTATGTACAGTCAACTACATTGAAATCTTACGAAATGATGTATCCCTGCGAGTGCCATAATGAAGTAACCAAAATTTTTGACAAACATGGTATCCACCGAACTTGACAGTAACATGTAGGTATTGATTGCTATGCATGATATGCATTCCATTTATTTAGATTTTAAAGTTGACTTTCTCAGTCAACTTTAAAATAAAAAATAAATGTATTGGGATACATAATTATTGCTCTATACACGCATACACGTTACTGTCAAGTTCGGTGGATACCATGTTTGGTTAGTTCAGTATGGCAAGGATACATCATTTTGTGAGATTAAACTAGTATATTTCATTGTAGTTGACTGTACATAACAATATTATATATTCTGAAATTTCTGAGTGTTTTTATTTATCGCAAAATTTTGTGACAAAGTATTTTAAGTATCATGACTGGCGATAAAAAATCCTTACGAGAAAAATCTGTTTTTTGATAAATTTCATAGCAATTAGATTGCAGAAAATAATTCGCACGGTCTAAAATCACGGCGCGGACATTGTCTAAATGTAGGTTTACTTGTAAACTCAATAAGATCCTTAAATATTTCAGTAAACCTTCATAGAGAGTAGGTACTTCTATAACTTATAAAGAATTACATAAGTAATTCTTGTCTTTTCCATGACCACTTCAAAAAGTAAACAAACCTACTGTTATAGCTATACCAAACAGCGAAAGTGAAACTCACTTCATACGTCCCAATTCATCCCTTCGAAGTGGCCTGTTATTGATATTTGACAAATAAAGTAATATATCAGACCGCATTACGAGGGGACTTGGAAGGTTTCGGTGTATAATCTTGACCGATCAGATCGGATGCTCTTACATTTATTGATGCTGGCACCGTGATCAATGATGGAATTAGACTTACGGCGTAAAATTTGACGCAAGGGTTTTAAGAATGTGTATGGTAAACTTAAGAGGGGTTTCTCAAAAGATGTACGTACTTATTTCAAAAAGAAGCTTACTGAGTACAGAATAATATAATATTGATCACAACACAACAAACGTTATATAAGAAACACACATAAATATTTAAATAAATGGCACAGGATGGAATGGAATGGAATCTGGGATAGACAAGTTACATAACTGTAAAAAGTGGGTAGTTGTTTGTGTAAAAAATAATATATGAAAATATTTGAATGTGAAATTTTTCAAGAATTTGGATTAGCGCCTTGTAGAGTCAACTGGTGACCAAAGGGCTGGCAGATTTCTCGCTCAGCGAAAAGGTATTGCTATTCAAAGGGGGAATGCTGCTTGTCTTTTGGGTACAATGCCACGGGGACCTTATTTAGGCTTAGTTTAGATAGTAATAATGTAAATAAGTAGATATGTAATAATTATGTTACACCGTAATTTTTAACAATAAATTTTTATAATAAAATAAAAAAAAAATTGACTTTTCAAATTACGCAACCCGATTATAAGAGCCGCTTACATAGTCAGAAATATCATCAAATCAGTCTATGGTAGTTCAGTGCTGGACGAAGGCCTCTCCCAAATAACGCTATAAGATACGGTCTGCGACCTTCTGCAGGTCGTCAGAAATATACATATTAATCATCATAATCAAGTAGTTATAGTATTATACCCAGTCTAATAAGCGTATACATCCATACATACATATAGTCACGCCTCCGTCCCCGAAGGGGTAGGCAGAGGCATAGTATTCGCACACATTTTACCTTATAGTCTTATGTCCCACGTAATAGGTGGTGAGCCTATTGCCGTGTCGAAATGGACAGAATAAGTGAATATTAAAGCAAAGATCTGAAAATATTATGTTTCGTGGATTTTTCAGTCTGTGAAACGTGAAATTTGATCGCATCATAGCGTTTTCTGCCTTTTTTATTGGCCGAAAAATTCAATAAATATGGTATTGAATGCCGTGCTTAGGTATCTATTATAATAAATTGGTGATTCAATAACGAGATTAAATCGCCTAATACCACATCGTAATGGCGTCTTCAGTTGCGTGCTCACAACCACTTATTGAAAAAAAACCAGCCAAGTGATTCGATCTTGCAAGTCAGGGTTCCGTACCTAAAATCGCCTAAATATTGCGATGTATGGGAGCGTCCCTTAAATATTAATATTTTTCTGATTTTAAAATAGAAATACATCTGTGAAAATTTTAGCCCTCAAGCTATCGGTTAGGGAACCGTGAAAATAAATGGCACAGGATGGAATGGAATCTGGGATAGACAAGTTACATAACTGTAAAAAGTGGGTAGTTGTTCGTATAAAATATAATATTTGAATGTGAAAATTTTCAAGAATTTGGATTAGCGCCATGCGCGCCGATAGCGACATGTATCCATGCAGATACATCCTCGTTACGGACAGACGGACGGCAAAGTCTAATGAACAGGGTTCCGTTTTACCCTTTTGGGTAAGGTACCCTAAAATATGACATAAATCCCCCACAATACCTATATAAGCTATAAGAAGAACTTGTTGACTAGCTAAAGAGTCTATACAAAAGTATTCCGAATATATCGATCCTGTATATTAATAACATGGAGTACCCAGTTACCCACGCACTTAGGATATTTTATTATGTCCATAAAACGGATTTGTTTCGTCCAGGGTTGAGTGTAATAATTATATTTCGGAATGTCTCGCAGCATTTGAGAGATTTCTTAATAAATTTATGATTTAATGTTGCCATACCTGCCTTTGGATCTAGTACCTAACCAGGGAAAATTTATTGTACATAACTGAAGACCCCGATGGCCATCCTCCACACACACCCGTTGGAAATTCGACTGTAAATTCATCGAACACATCTTCGATTTTCTGCCATATTTATGTTTCTACTAGATGATGCTCGTGACTTTTCCCGCGTTCATTTAGAATTCAGCCGTTAGAACGTGAAAGAGTAACAAACATCCACACATCCAAAGTTTATGAGTAATTTTAGTTAGGTTAAGTACAATGTCTACCTTGTACGTATCTGACGTTTCGATCGGACTACACTAGACACAGTCAAAGCTTTATAAAAGAATTCTGTATGTAATGCTGTAAACTTTACTTGAAGATTTATCTCTCTATCTTATTTCTATGTCATCAAATTTAATGAGTAGGTAGTATTTCCTACGTTTCCGTTTTTCACTAACCTTTAAAACGCACACTATCAGGTTTATCACTGGGACTTATGACATTTTTATGATCTTCGCTAACGGAGCCTTTTATATTTAATCTGATGTAATGGCTGTCTAGACTAAAAGCTATCGTTAAGTCAGGACACACGCATTTCTCTGCAGTTAACTTACTAATGCGGCATTTTGAGACGTTTGTCTTACCTGTGAACAAACAAATAAACAGTATTAAAATAAAATATTAATAAATATATAAATAATGTGGACATTCTCACACACACACATCTAACCCAAATTAAGCTAATATAAGTTTATGCTATAGGCTCTAGACGACTGATAGACATACTTATATATTTCTAAATACATACCTACGTATTTTACATAGAATACACCCAGACTCCAAAACAAACCTTTGTGGATCACACAAATATTCGAGTCAAACTTGGTGTCATGCTCAGATGAGTAGACCAAGGTCATTGTTTGAAGTTGTAGAATCGTGTGTACCCGGGGTCTTTCTATCGCAGGCCCTGAAGACCGGGAAAAGAGGAAACTTTACCACCGAAAATCGGGCCCATGACTCTCCTAGGCTTGAGACACAGCCGGAGATAAAGCTCAACTGATAATGGTGAAAACAAACCTTAGTAAAACAGTTTTTATGTTTCGAATTTTTGAGATTTGAGACAAAACACAAGACGGACTCAGTGTTCTGTAAACGATCACTGCAGTAAGCAACTTTCACTATAGCCGGTCCATGTATGGGTGACCATCCATGTGATCACTTTGTGACATTTATTTGAGCGTTTCCGTGCTTCGGAAGGCACGTTAAGCCGTTGGTCCCGGTTGCCAGTAAAATGGCAGTCGTTAAGCCAAGTTGAAGGCTTTATTTCAACAGCAGGCAGTCATAACCTGCGCCTGTCCATTTAAACACGGCAATACGGCTCACCACCTATTACGTGGGACAAATTATATAAAAAAAAGTGAAATGTGGGCATATAATATGCCTCTGCCTACCCCTTCGGGGATAAAGGCGTGACCATAAGTATGTATGTATGTAAAATACAAGATAGCGAGTATCTTGTCTACATTCTCAGTGGTAAAAATTTGTAATGAACACTGTTGTTGAAAATTTTATTTTTATTACTTCTCAACTTTGACCCAGTAGTCAACAACTGTAAATTTACCAGCTTAATATTGGTTTCTTTAAATATTATGAGCGGTGGGGTAACCCCAGTAATTTAGTCTACGCCTACGTTCAAACATGGAAAGTAGGTCAACTGAGTTCAATAAATACGAAACGGCAGATGCAGATTTTGCTTGGGGTTTTTGAAATATTACTCTTTTGTAACCAAATATGCTTCTGTTCGAAAAGTATAAATGTTGGATCGTTGAAGTCATGTATAGTTCGTTATCCCTCTGCCTGACTGCCTCTCTGGCGTAGTCGGTAGCGATACCGCCTGCGGCGCTGGAGGTCCTGGGTTCGATTCCTGGGTCGGTCCAAATATTTGTGTGATCCACAAATGTTTGTTTCCGAGTTTGGGTGTTTCTATGTACAATATATTTCTAAATACATACATATTTAGAAATATATAAGAATGTATTTCAGTCGTCTAGATCCCATAGCACAAGCTTATATTAACTTAATTTGGGCTAGATGATGTTGTGTGTGAGTGTCCACAAATATTATTATTATTATCCCATCATTGAGTAAGAAGCATAAAAAGTCTTATGTTTTTTGACATTTGTAACTTTAAATAAATCAAATCAGCCTTTTTTAAAATCCTATAGCGATGCTATACCGGACTCCTTCAGACTAAAAACCACACGTATCCTATATCCTAACAGCCTACGCTTGGGAGCCCCGGATATGCCCTCGGAAGGATGCTCACAAGACTCCCAACAGATCTACGGCTACCATTGCGGCCTTACCTAGTGTGTGTGTGTGTGGGGGGGGGGGGGGGTCAAATCAGCTTATGGCAGTGCACTGCTGAGCGTAGGCCTCTAATTATGTCACAATTCAGGGTGCTATGCCTGCTGCATCCAGTCCAGTCTCTCCATACGACCATTTTCTACTCCACGTCTACCAAGTCACCGCTTCAGAACACGTTAGCTCCATTGGCCATCGGTTCTTTTACAGATGTGGCCAACCTATTACCACTTCAAACTAGAAAGTAACAATAATAATACAAAATGTCACATAAAAGACTCGATATTGGGCCAAATAATATTGAATAATATATTTGGAAGTTCGATAATAAAAACTGAAATTCAGAAGTATCGTAACGGAATAGTTAGAAAGAGAACTTTTTAATTGCCGTCATAGTTTTGTTTTCAGTCATTTTTAGGGTTTCGTAGCCAAATGGCAAAAACGGAACCCTTATAGATTCGTCATGTCTGTCTGTCTGTCCGTCCGTGTGTCACAGCCACTTTTCTCCGAAACTATAGGGCCTATGCTATTGAAACTTATCAAGTATATGTATTCTGTGAACCGCATTAAGATTCTTATATAAAACTAGAAAAAGCAGTAAATTTTGGGGGTCCCCATACTCAGAACTGAAACTCAAAATTTTTTTTTTCATCAAATCCATACGTGTGGGGTATCTATAGATAGGTATTCAAAAATGCTGTTGAGGTTTCTAACACCATTTTTTTCTAAAGTGAATAGTTTGCGCAAGAGACACTTCCAAAGTTGAAAAATGTGTGTCCCCCCCCCCTCTAACTTCTAAACTATACATACATACATACATATAATCACGCTTGTCTCCCATCGGTGTAAGCAGAGACTATGGCTTTCCACTTGCTACGATCCTGACATACAACTTTCGCTTCTTCTACTTTCATAACTGTTTTCATACACGCTCGCCGGTTAAGGGTACTCTTGACCTTGCCTTTTTCCAGAACGTCTCTGATTTGATCGGCATGGGTACGCCGAGGTTTACCCCTACTAGTTTGCCCATTCATTCTCGCCTCATAAATCTGCTTTAAACTAATAGACTGATAAATCTAAAAAGAATATATGATGTACATTGCTATAAAAACTACCAGCGAAAATTGGTTTGAACGAGATAGCGCTGGTAGTTTTTATTTTAATACGTCGTAAACCGCAATTTTCGGTTAGAAAAATCACTACCACTGGGAACGTGTTAAAACATCAATCAAAGTTACAACGAACTATAAGAACTTTTATATTATGTTACTTGCTGCTACGAAACCCTTCATGGGCGAGTCCAACTCGCACTTGGCCGGTTTTGTAATTGAATTCGTATAAATTATGAGTTTTTTGTACGTATGGAAAAAATTATAGAGTTTATTCGACAAAACATTTAAAAAAATGTATTGAGTAATAATTATACTCAAGGCGCTGTTTTCCTATTTTGTATTTATTTTCACAACTACAAATTTTTATTATATTTAAAAATAATTTCTACATTTTTTTTTCAAATATAGATTTTTTTTTTCAAAATGCTTTTCAATAGTCTATCCCAGATGGCTTTGGAGGTTCAATATTTGTGGTAGAAAAATGCTTAAATGTAAGATAGAGATTTAAAAAAAAAAATTTAATTTAAAAAGAGATAATTTATACTTACACTTTTCCCGTAATAGAAACATTTACAAATATTTGCATTTATAAAAATTTGTAAAATAATTTAATCTGATAGTTGTGTACCTTAGTAGATTGTGAATATATAAAACATCAGGAAGCAGATCAAATACGAAGGTAAAACAAATTGTACCACAATGAGAATGATATACAAATTACGTAGAATATAAAAGCGAAATATTTTCGTATCCCAAACGTATTCAACCACATCCACTTCGAAACTTAATGAGCAGTTGGGTTAAGCAGATATCACTGTTAATGTTATTTCTGATTGCAATTTAAAATTTCGTCTCCCGTAATTGGCTACAAGACCACAGTAACCTACAAATTCGTGAAATTTTGTGTACACATTTTTATTTTGCATCGAGGTTTGGTTCAGATTACATATTACAATTACGAAAAGAGACAAAGTGTGACTTTAAGCTTAAGATTAAATTACTAAAATTTCTGCTTCTATTAAGTTTAACCGTCTTAACTGAAGTTTAGGTTTACGTATGTTTCTTTGCCTAACTAATACATTATAGGTACGTACTCGTATTTTATCCTTAATCATTTCCTATAGGGGTAGATAAAGGATGTAACTGTTTCTTTTTGTTACCAAAGTATAATTATAGTATATATATCTGTTACGATCTTGTCACATTCTTGCCTCCCGTAATTTTCAGATACAAGGACGCCTCGTGCGGGTTGTAAATACAACAATCAATTCTTTTAAGACTTTATAGATTACGCCTTAAGAAATCGGTTTTGCGTACTCGAACTAACAGAATCCACATACCTAGCTGCCCGTGGGCAGGATGTCCCAGGGTTGCTGGCAGTCTTTGGCTACCGCCACCGCTAAGGGTTGGATGCTATCCCGCTTCTTTGGGGGTTTGATTTCTGGCAGTTTAAGGCACTTTACTCACGGCTAAGATTACCGTTGAATAACAAATCGATTGAACACTTCCAACCATGTCAAATACTTAACCAGAATTTATAGCACTTATGAAAGAACAGATGTGTTTCCTAACAGCGTTAGATTTTTTCGACATTTGCTCGTGGGGTAAAGAATAAGTTGGGCGAAAGTTCACCTCTAATGCAAAAGTTAGTTCGGGGTTTCGGGATATGTCAAAAGTTGCCGGCGACTTCGCGATGTGTGCAACGACCATGGAGACCCGATCTTGCAAAGTTGCAACTTATATATATTTATACTTTAGCTGCAACTCTAATTGAAAAGTTTGCACTGTTTTGTCGATCAATCGGTTACTATAGTTACAGTTGGCAGTTCATTGAAGGGTTAGGACTTTTAACCTCCAGTACGTGCCTACTCCAGTTCACCTGTAATCAAGGCGTTAAAAA
The DNA here is from genome assembly GCA_933228765.1 of Miltochrista miniata. Classification (NCBI taxonomy): domain Eukaryota; kingdom Metazoa; phylum Arthropoda; class Insecta; order Lepidoptera; family Erebidae; genus Miltochrista; species Miltochrista miniata. The sequence goes on from OW121765.1 coordinate 12,482,474, forward strand.
CAATAAAGTTCCCCCGATACACAAATTCATCTCAGCCCCTATTTCAATCCCTTTCAGTCTCATGTAACCGCCTCAAAAAAGCAGGAGATTTCGCAATTCGATCGTATATAATTATGATTTTCCGTTTGGATTTGTCAGAGGTATTAATAAAGGAACCTTTAGTAAATAAAAAAACCTTAACTTCAGATTTAATCTTGATTTTTAATGAACTTTTTATTTAATAACAATTACTTAACTAGAATAGGCTAAGCTATCAGCATTATGTTATTTAACTGAATTAAGTGAATAATTTTTCAGCGGAGGCGAAGTCATAAATTTATAAACATCTGAAGCTACATTTTTAATTATAAAATCATATTCCTACGAGACCACTCCAAAAACATTTCATTCGCAGAAAATAATACAATTTCCTCCCCTAAATTCAGATGTCTAGTGAACAAAAATTTTATTTCAATCCAAATTTTCAAAAGGCAAATCGACATGTACACAATACAAGCCTGCAAAAAGGTTGAGGGCCTCTGACGCAATGTAATTTCCGCCGGCAATGGACCGTAAACACTGCCGAAATTCCGAATTCCACCAATCGACGTTATTAAGCGATTCGCGGGCACATGTGCCGTGTATGGGAGTTATCTGTAGCGATCATAGAGCAACACGACCTATGACTATGACTTATCGGGAGGGCAGGCGCCATACTGAGACTTTCCCCTCTGTCAAAACGTACTCCAAAAGGATTACGCTTATACACCCACATAAAATAAGAAATAAATAATTAGTGTATTGTTTTATTATCCCTACTATAATATTGTAAATGCGAAAGTAACTCTGTCTGTATGTCTGTTACTTTTTTTTCGCCTAAACGACTGGAGCGATTGAGATGAAATTTGGTGTAGGGATAGTTCGAGGCCCTGGGAAGGACATATGCTACTTTTTAACCGACTGCGCAAAAGGAGGGTTATGATTTTACGCGATAACCACGACTTCTACGCAGTCGAAGCCGCGGGGAACAGCTAGTTTACTATTAGTTCTAGGTGAAATGTGGGCATATAATATGCCTGTGCCTACCCGTGGCGTGATCAAATGTATGTATGTATGTAAGTTCAATAGTGATAGACGATTCCTTTTGTAGTGGCGTATATGAATACGATTTCTTCCCGCAACATATGAGAGACAGATATGTACAGAGCAAACATGCTATGTTTCTCCCGTTGCACTGGTCGCAGAGCTCTATGGTAGCGATTGATACTCTGATGGACTACCCAACTTATCTTTTAGCCTCCATGACTACATTTTCAACCCGATTCCACTTAGGTTTTTCCTCTTGATGAATTGCCGTCAAGTAATTGGAAGAGAGCCAAACCTACGCTCACAAATCTATGACTTCAACATAATGATATTCGCTGAATGGTAATCCGAATTTTATCATTATATTCGGTGAGTGGTAACCCGAATTTCATTACCATATTATTTCATAAATTGGTACTAATTCATATAAGCGTTGATTCACCTTACCATTGTAAAGGTTGCTTTAAAACCTGGATTTGAAACCTCACGCCTTAAATCCAGGTAAGGCTTGGAACCTCTAATAGCCATCTCTGATATGACTTATTATTTTTAGCTGTGCTGAAAGCGATTGCCGTCTGACCTCTGAACATCTTATGGGTACTTGTCAGCTTGGGTCATCAAGCGAAGACGCTTGGCATACGGAGATCTTGAAGCCTTTACAGTAAACCTGTAATATATAAATATAAGGGTCTCGACTCATCGTATCATTTTTGTTCAGTCGGTGTCGAGACCCTAGGTCCATGGGGTCCCAATGCGCAAAAATTTTTTTAAGGATTTGAAAAAGCGCCTTGTGGAGTCAACTGGTGACCCAAGGGCTGGCAGTTTTCTCACTCAACGAATAGGTATTGCTATTCAAAGGGGGAATGCTGCTAGTCTTTTGGGCACAATGCCACGGGGGCCATATTTAGGTTTAGTTTAGATAATAATAATGTAAATATAGATATGTAATAATTATGTTTCTTTGTAATTTTTAACAATAAATGTATATACTTTATATTCAAATAATGTAAAAAGATTGTCATGACTTTGAAACAAAACTAAAATTGTCCCCGAAAACTGTATGAGTTTGTCTATTGGTTGAACTTCTACAGAAATATAATAGACTAGCTGATCCGTAGCTTTCCCGCGTAAAATTTATTCCCATTCCCGCTTCCCGTAGGAACTTTTTACTGGGATAAAAAGTAGCCTATGAGTTATTCCAGACTATAATGTATACCTGTACCACAGCCAGATCCGTTCAGCTGTTCGAGCGTGAAAGAGTAACAAACATCCACACATCTACACTCACAAACTTTCGCATTTATATTATTAGTAAGAAGTAAGTTAGTAATAATAAAATACTAACAACGTGATACCTTGAAACGTAATACAGACAGGTAAATATTTTCAGCCTAGAACAAAGCAAATAAAATCACGAAAATATAGAATTTCATTTTACCCGATAAGTCGAAACAGTTTTTCAAATTTAGAACACTTTATGACTTTGATACGTTTAGACTTTGGCGGCGAATTTTAGCCCAAGTGAATAACACATTTTTGTTATTTTTACTAGGAAAAAAAGTTATAAAATCGATTTAATAGTTTCTGAGTTTATTGAAAACAAACAAATCGTTCTTATTTACAACATACTAAAGTAAAAAACAAAATAAAATCTGTATTTAAACTTTAATGGTCACTAACATTCCCTACTTAATATTATAAATGCGAAAGTAACCCTGTCTGTCTGTCTGTTACGCTTTCACGCCTGAACTACTGGAGCGATTGAGATGAAATTTGGCATAGGGATAGCTCGAGGCCCTGGTACGGACATCTATAGGCTACTTTTTAACCAACTGTGCAAAGGGAGGGTTATGATTTTACGATATAAGGACTCTTACGCGATAACGACTACTACGCGGTCGAAGCCGCGGGGAACAGCTAGTTACTAACATAGTTAACAGGATATTTACCATTTTTTTTGCGTTTGTCAGTTTCTCTGTGATCATAGTGTTTACAACAGTGCCGAGATATCGTAAAACCTCAATAATACATGGCAAATATATCGTTAACTCTAATAATAAAATTCAATATTAATCTACCTATTTCTACGCAGCTCCCCTTTACAGTGGTTTATCCCGAAAACAGTTAAAACGATTGAATCTGTACGCCCCTGTTTAAATATGTAAGGCGGTTTCACCAGCATCACTGCAGCCTGGAAGGCAGGAAATGCATTTGCAAATTAGATTTTCACTCTCCCCCCCCCCCCCCCTTGCTGCCGGCGTTATCGTGTCTTCAATCCACTTGTCTTTTAACCTTCGGCTATGTGCCGGGAATTCGGTGGTATGCCCAGCATTTACATAAAACAGATTATTTTAATCAATAGCGTTTGTACGCCGTGCCGCCGCCCGCCCGGAGTGAATGCTTACAGATTTTTCCCATCACTACGGCGCTATCCTTAGTATTTTATACAATACTAGCTGACCCGCGCAACTTCGTTTGCGTGATAAATGAAGAACCGCTCGACCGATTTTGTGCAAACTTCACATAAACCATCTACTAAATAGTACGAACAAAGCCTAAACATTTGGTTTGGATAGGTGAGCCCGTTCTTGAGTTATAAAATTACAACGAAAAGTGGCATTGATTTTTATATATATAGACTAGCTGACCCGCGCAACTTCGTTTGCGTGATAAATGAAGAACCACTCGACCGATTTTGTGCAAACTTCACATAAACCATCTACTAAATAGTTCTAACAAAGCCTAAACATTTGGTTTGGATAGGTGAGCCCGTTCTTGAGTTATAAAATTACAACGAAAAGTGGCATTGGTTTTTATATACATAGATTTTTGTGTGCGATATTTTCTATGATTTGTGTCTTCTAGTTTAAATCTTCGAACGTATTAGCACGTTAAGAGCGACGCGCCTGCTTACTATTCGCTGACTATTCTAATTTCTTTAAATATTCTGGGATCAAAACCCTATTTTATGAATTTAATCCATCTGAAACCCTCCGAAATCTAAATAGGCTTTTTAAATTCTAGCACATTTTTCGTTCAATTGTTAACATTGAAAGAAAAAAAGCTAAAAATTGAAATAACACACGCTCCAATAAACCATCTAACTATATTGAACTTGTTTTTAAAACGTTACACAAAGTCTTGAATATCAGAAACATATTCGCAATAGTCAAAATAAAATACGATTATGTACCTACAGATACAGGCAGAACAACGTAAAATAATTTGAATATATTTGGATTGTTACTTTTATGTCGGTCTAAAAACTATTGAACTAAAAAGATATTGAATCCTACCTAATATATTGGTAAACCTTTTCACCCTGATACAATTGTCAAAAAATACAATTCAAACTTCGACACTAATATTTTCAAATATTTATTTGATCAGTTGATCAAATATATTCGAAAATATTAGAATTTCAACATGCATGTATTCGAAAAGCTGTTTCAAAAACATTTATTGTAGAGATAAAAACAGAAAGGTATTGTATTTTTAATCCTATGCTCCCCTGCAGTTGTAAACAAGCGGCGGTATCAGAAAAAATAGGCAAACCAGTTTAAACTGGTGGTTTCTCGTTCACACTCGATTTGGCAAGGAAATTGCTGCGTCTCGCCGAAGCCGAGTGTACATGCACAACCCGACAACACAATCTCGTTCACTACAAACAATTGGAATAAAAAAGTTGATTTATTTTAGAGATTCAAGATGAGATTTTATGAAAGATTTTCGCTGAGAAATCGGGGATTAAAAATATGAGCTGTTGTTGACATAAGAGATTTATAAAATACTTGATAATATCTGCGGCTCTCAACGTCTGTTGAGAGTTTGTTGTACCCGTTTCCCAAATGATTTTTTTTTCCAGAATAACGAGGCTCTTAAAGTATAAATTTTTGCCAAAATTAGTTGAGGGGTTCAGGCGTGAAACTTACTCTTTCACGTCTGAACCACTTATTACCATGGATGCATCAATCTTGAAACCCATTTTGATTCTACAGGAATATTAAAGTTTTAAATTTCTGGTTTACAGTGGAACAATATCGCTATTAGAAGCTAATATACTGAATCAACCACGGGAATATCAATAAAGGCAACTTGTAAGTTAAATTTACCTTTAGAATATCAGTTTGAAAATGGACGTTGAAATTGTAGCCTTATCTAACTTGAAATAATATATAACCCAAGCTTTCAATAGATTCAGTTCAATAATTGACAATATTGCCAGTACACAAATACTTTATGTTTCTAGGTTCAATCCAATTTCGTATATACGAGAAACCAAATCAAATTTGATTTTAAATTATTCTCAAGAAAATCACCTGTTTTTGTATGCGGGGCACGTATTCAGACCACATATATACTAATAGAAATACTGATTGTAAGAAAAAAGGGAATTGAGATTGTATGCGATCAATTTGAAGTGATTATACAATTGTATTATTTATATTATTTATACTGTTGATTGATGGCACTTGGTGTAACCTGCTGCACATAATAACGGCACTTGTACCTACACACGTAAACTATACATTATTTTTTACATTGTATAGTTTACGTGTAGTTGAATGATGTAGTGGTAATTTTTGATTTATAGTTTAAGGTTTTAGTGATGTCGTGCTCATAATAGATGTTAATTTTACCTTTGAAAATGCCAAAAGGCGAAACCGGTCAGGTGTTAGATAAATAAATATTGTGGAACAGTACATGTGTCGTTATTCATTAAAATTATTTATCTTAGAAGTTTGTAAAATAATGAACTTAATTTAAACTTAATATTATACAGACTAAGCGAAGTTTACTAGTATTGTACATAGATGAGAGATATTTTCGTGTGTTCATTAAGGCACATTCATTAGGTCCCACATTTATCCCCGAAGGTCTTTGATCAACACAAAGGCAGAGGCGTACTTTTACACCAACATGTCACCATTTTCATTTAATGAAATCGAATTTATGGTATAATATTTTTTGCTAAGCGCTATCAAAAAGCGAGGTATAGACGGTAGGTAGGTACTAGTAATTGGTTATATTTACCTCAAGCGGGAATGGGTGGAGCAAGAAAATTGGGCCATTTAACGAGAAAAATTATATTCGTTACCCCAGTAGGTGTTTAATTGGGTAAGTGGGCGAGAAAGTGGGAAAAATTGCTCATTTTGGCACAAATTATAAAGGCACATCAAAGTATAGTAAATACCAAAGCAAAAATATTTTGCTTCGATATTTTTTTTTTTCGGAACATAATAGATAAAATATTTTGTTATATTCTTTGCATTCGTTGGCTTGGAGACACAATGATAACCTTAAATGTATCGTGTATACCATTTTTTTTCTAAAAGGATTTTATTAAGTATATTATAAAATAATATTTAATTGTGTTAGGTGTGTGACTCATAAAAAATTGTAGCATAAATACCTAATAATAATTAAAAAGCTACAGGAAATATTACATTCTGCCAAAAACCGTTTTGGCAGAATGTATTAATTTCTGCAGCTGCGTTAGAAATGCTTTCCTAGAATAATAATGTTGAAGAATAATTCTCTTCGTTTATCGGTAATATGTAGAGGAAAATAAATGGATTCCAAAATCCTGCTTCATACATTCACATTTCACATCATCGCCACGTACCACCATAATCCACAAATATATCAGACTCTTTATTACAACAGTTCATCGACCTCGGCTCCAACGAAATGGAGTATCCATGTTGAAGATGAGCCCGAGGGTTTGTTAAAGCTAAGAGGGGAGCTTGAGGGTATGGTCACACTGTAACGAACTGTTCAAGGGGCGGATTGGAGGAGAAAAATCGACAATAAGTACAACCGTAACGGCAAGCAATCTACTAGAATGGACTGGAATGGACCCAACACTGATTTATCCATAGATAATGGTACTGGAATGTACTCCATTCTTCTTTCGGTTATATTTCTAAGGTATTAATGGGCGGAGCGTATACTTATTGGTTATGCCATACTCAGACCGGTAAGGGGAACATGAGATATGTGAGTTATTTGTCATCGAGCTTTAAAGTAGGTTTTCGCGAAGATTTTGAAAGCTTTTAAAGTGTGCTTGTGTAAAACATAAGTTTCCAAGTTTATCTTTGAGAGCTTGCTGTGCAAGATGTGTCTCTTCAATTTGCACTTTCTGAATTAAATAGCAACACTATGGTAATTTTTGTCAAAGTTACATACAAAAATATACATTTCAGTTCAACTTAGCCCTATATTATTAAATAGAATAACAAATATTCAATCAAACTTAAATATTGCGCCTCATCGACGAAAAATATTGACGGATTTCTGCTGCCTTTCAGTATTAAGTTGGCTATGATTTTTTTCTGATTATGTCTGGAATGGCTGGACGGGTTTTCATTTGATAGATCTGATCTATTGAAGTAAGGTAGACTAGATTTACATTGAAAAAAAAAGTGCCATAAAAAAGTTATTGAATCTATTAAATGAAGAATCATGTGATCCGTCGTTTATTGTACATCATCATAAATAAGAGCTTCAAATTCATAAAGATGTCATAAATAATTTCACTATCAATATACAGAGACTCATGCTGGTAACTAAATATTTTGACATGACTCATCATAAGTCATATCTAACTTAGTTATGAAACATAGATCTAAGTTATTCATATTTATAAGGCAGACTCATTCCAAAGCAATTTGTCACGCAAACTCTAACAAATGACTGATAACTTTTAAACCAATTTAATATTAAATTATTGACCAACTCATAAGCGTAACAAAATAAATAACTGAATAATAAATAGTGTTGTGAATACCGTAATCATAAACCTCGATACCACGTTTATAATAATGAAATATCGGTTCACGTACGCCATCGGACAAAAACAATTTGTCGAGCCCGTAGCAGGAATGTCGATAATTAAACCAACCTGCAGCTAGCTATTTCAGCGCTCGATCGACAGACCCATATATTTTGCTTTCATTTTTTTAAATCCGCCCGGCTATGAATCCATTCCCTTCCCGTATAAATTACTAGCGCCGCCCGATAGAGACTTCAACGATATCGGTAAAAATCAACCACAATAAATCCGACGTCTATGCGCTATAAAATATGAAACCGATAGGAGAACAAGAGGGTCCACATAGTGGTATCGATAAAAAAAATAAATGGAGCCACCCGTCTTCGACGTGATATGTTGGGTTGGGATTAAGCAACGAACATCAATAAGTAGCTTTCAAAATTCAGCGCACACCGGTACACGAGAGGCATGGGAAAAAATTGAAAGGAGACTCAAATATGTCGTCTGAATATTAAAAAGCAAAATACTGAATAATGCAGCGGACGAACTGCGAATGATATAAGAGTGTAAGACGATTGCTGGAGCTATTTGCAAGCCATTAGTGCTGATAAAGCGTAGCGGAATTTCGCACAGACAACATTTTACGAGGACATTGGCGGTCTTTTTTGAATCAGACATCATTATATTTTTTCATGGCCGCCATATATGGAATTTCTTTTATCTAGTAATTTTTGTGTTCATTTTCTGTCGAAATGGAGTGTTTTTTAGTCCAGGGAACATTATTTTTTTGTTTGAAGATACGTCACGCTTCGTTTTTGACAATAATGATTGTAAGTTGACACCGTAATTTGTCTTGCGCGTTTTTTTCAGCGTTTCATTTTCCGTGAGTAATGGGTTCAGGAATTATTTGAAGCAGAGATTTTTTAAATCTGTGCCTTTGCAGTATCTCCAGTTGATATTTGGAGGGCCCGATGGAGGTTTTAATTAATTTACTTTGGTTTTCATTATCAGGATGAGCAATATTTTTAAAAGTATTATCGACATTTATCGAGCTATTTAATTCGCATATTCTTTGATCTAAAAATAACTATGATTGTTTTGTGTTTGTTTTATGGAAGTAGCTGTCTGGGATTTAGCTCTGAGCGAAAGCAATCTCCATGACCTATGGACGTTTTCAACACTTAGGTACAATAGTGCTCCCATCATTATTTTCGTGTTGAAGCTGACAGGGATTCACTATAATATCTACAGCTAAAACATTTTAAGACACCCAATAATATCTTAAAAATAGTTTCTTTTTCTTATTTTACATCAAATAAACACCCTATTCAAAGTAATGAATCTGTTGCCATCCTCTGAATCTTTTCGGCGGATCTGTGCCATTTATTTGTATATTCCTACCGTAGGCTGTATAGTAAGTAAAATACATGAGATGGTCATTACTAGGGATAATCCTGGAGATAAGTGTGACGTAAACTAAGGGAAGGCTTTAAGATCCGATAGATTTCCATTTTGCGAACCCCGAAGTATAGATCTTTATCACCGATATAACCAATGACCGAGGAGCACTTTCTTTTATTATTAAATAATAGGCTTTTAGAGGAAGCTTACCATTGTGATTTAGTATTTATACGAAAAAAAATACGATTTTACACGAAAATGAAAGCTTGTTTTTTTTTCCATTAAAGGCAGACAAACCTCTGATAGAAAGTGGTCTATGAACGATTTTTTTTTTAAATTCTCACTCAACATCGTCAAGCCACAATTAAGCTAAAATAAGCATACACTTACAACTGATAAACATACTTATATATTTGTAAATACATACATAATATACGTCAATTACGCCCACACACAGAACAAAATTAATGTGCTCATCACACATAGAGATTTGTCTTGGGTGGGAATCGAACCCACAACCTCTTAATCCGTAGTCTCTACTCAGTACATTAGGTACTCTAACCACTAGACCAAACGTCAGTCAAACGATTTTGCAACGATATTAGTGCTAAAAAATAAACTTATTTTTAGAACTATCAAGATTCTTGTAAAAGCATGAACATATCCCGAATTTAGTAAAACATTGCGGTATGTAGCGCTTTGAACCACACTAAAGAAACCTCTAGACCTTTTACCTGTATATACGTATGCCGTACTATACATATTAGTCGGCGATCGAAACTGCGGTATACTGCCTAACTAAACACACACGTCACGTTGGCGAGTGGTCTGTGGTTGCAGTATCAAGTCAAAAGATTAAATCATACCAGACTTGAGGTCTGAAGTCCATGCATCCTACATTTATCATTTTAAACCTTGATAGGTACGAATCTATTTTTTATACAACTAAGGTGGCAGACAAGCATACGCCTAACCAGATGTACTGGTGGTCACCGCCATAGATTTAGAATGTACAAGATGAACAGTGTCAAACTGAAGACGAGACCAAAAATGAAAGATCTATGTGTGGGTTAAATAGTGTTGTTGAATGGTCACACCTATGTTATCGATAAAAGTATCTGTATAAATGGATGGAATGGAAATGAAACTTCTAAGCACACAAAGTGCTTAGAAGTTTCATCTCCAACTTCTTGTTTTGGGGAATAAATTGTTAATTTGAATGTAATCGACTATGAAAAAGTAAAAATGGGATTATATGGGGTAACTCGTAATATTAGAAATTCTGTAGTGATTTTACGAATTTTGATTCAGTGTGTGAATGTGAAAATACACTTTTAACATGTAATTTATGGCATCGTACATTGCATTGTTGCCGTACATATATATTTTGCCAATTGAATTTGAAATTTTACTAAAAATCCAACTCTTATCGTAATACTAAACCTAGAAACTCATTTATTATTGAACCCCAGTAACAATAAAAGATATTACTCGTAGATTTTTTTAAATATATTAACCTCGCCAAATTGACGTCGCCACTGATTGAAACTAATGGAAAGCCGTGGCGCATCTAGCGAATGGGGGTCATGCTTACAGCACACAAGACTTCTGACAGTAGTCCTCAAGTTGGCGGCCCTATGATGTGCCTCTTCACGCTCCGCTTGTAGAACCCGGGATTGTAAAATGAGGGAAACACATGTGCGGGCAGGTCGTTCCAGGATTTTGTAGTTCGACAGAGGAACGATCTTTTGAAACGCTCAGTTCTGGCGAAGATTCTCTCCGCTATATATGAGTGGCACCTCTGCCCGACGTGTTGTTCGAAATCGGAAGGGAGATGGTGGGATCAGGTTGAAGAGCTCTTCAGAACATTCGCCGTGATACATTCAGTAGAAGGCAGCCAAGGACGCTATGGTTCTTTGCTGCGCTAACGGCTCGAGGCTTACCGTTATCTTAGGACAACCTATAATTGAAATCGGATAACACGTCTCTGCATAGCGCCAAGCGCGTCCAGTAAGTACCTCGCACAGTCATCCCAAAGGTGAGAACAGTATTCGACGCAGAGGCTAATCTGCGCCTTGCACAGCAAACATCCCGGTTTGGCGTGGAGTACCTTAAGTGAAGTAAAATTATAAAAATTCAACTCAAAATGGATCACAAATTTTGGAAATATTATATTAAAATAGGCACAAAACCCTAAAAAAAAGATTAAATAACACAGTTCGAGTAAAAATCAATCATATTTATAGTAAATTAAATCCAGATAAGTTTGTTTGCAGCAATGCCACTATAATGAACTATCGACATCCTTATCGATACCTACCCATGACTATTTTACTGTAAACAGCCCTTTCTATTTCTGCCTTATATATCCTCCAAAAATGCATTTACACATTAAATATTGTGTTATGTATGAAGGGAAATGCATAATCTACGTTATGAGTTGGACTTTCAGTGAAATTTTACATCCAATTTGGCAAAATAAGTACGTCAAAAATGGAATGAACGAAGTCACAAATGACCTGTTAAACGAGTCTTTCTTCGTATAATTGCGTTTTGTAATATCCTATTCACTCACTAAACACGACAATATTGTTGAAAATATAAAATTGTCTATTTTAATCGTAAGATCACTACAGATTACTGGATATTATGAATAACATAGAGCCGCCATAGGATCCCAGCGGGCTCAGCGATTCAAAATACTGAAATATGAGTACACAATTTGCTTTCTCTTTTCCTCTCGAGCTAAGTGCTATGGATAATTAGGTCTCGCTCGCACGCTTTGTATATCTATTGAGAGTAGCGAAAAATTCTAAATCTATGGTCACCGCTGCCTATTGACGTTTGCAACACCGGAGACGCTACACTCGCGCTGACGACCCTGTAAAAACCTTCTAAGACCCCTTTTGAGGAACCCTTTACAGAAATCCACGCGGACGAATCAGTAAGCATCATCTAGTCCTTTATAAGAAATCTCTTTCTGTACAAAGATAATAATATATCTAAGTGCATTAAACTTTCCTTTAAACACATTCCCTCAAAACGACTCTCAATGGTATTGTCTTTTTCAAATACACTCTTGAACGCTAAGTCAAGCAATAAAAACAAAATAGTATGCCGAAATTCGCCTGGAAAATGCAATTTTCGCCAATAAAGTGCGCATGGGCCATTAGTGATAGTAAGTAGTGACTCTAAACACCCCTACCGGGGCTATTAAGGAGGTTTTATATTCACACTTAACTTTATTAAAAGCCTTTCTGCAGTTTTAAGTGTGAGTGTGAGAGGCACGAATGTCATTCTGGTTTTTTATGCTGTGGTAATGGAAGAAATAAAGAATCACAATATACTCATGTTAAATGTTGGTTGCCAGCCTTCAATATACTTAAGAAACTAGAAATTTTTATACGAGGTTCTATAAGAGGTGCCACTACAGAGATACTACCACAGATAATATAATATCTTACTAATATTATAAATGCAAAAGTTTGTGAGTGTGGATGTTTGTTACTCTTTCACACTCGAGCGGCTAAAAGGATCTGGCTGAAATTTGATACGGGAATACATTATAGTCTGGAATAACGTATAGGCTACTTTTTATCCCGGGAATAAGTTTCCACGGGAAGCGGGATCGGGAAAAACTTTTATGCGGACGAAGCTGCGGGCATCAGCTAGTATTATAAATGCGAAAGTTTGTGAGTGTGGATGTGTGAATATTTGTTACTCTTTCACGCTCAAATGGCTAAACGGATCTGACTGGAATTTGGTAAAGGGATACATTATAGCCTGGAATAACACAAAGGCTGCTACTGTTTATCCCGGGAATACGTTCAATTAGAAGCGGGAACAAATTTTACGCGGGCCAAGCTGCTGTCATCAGCTAGTATTCTATAATACTACTATTCTTCTCTCCTAAATAGTGGCCAGTATCGGCAATAGGTATCATACATGGGGGCCAAAAAAACTAGACACTGACAAAAAATGTGTGTGTGCGTAATTCTCTTACTTGGGGATACAGTCACGTGATTGTATGTTATGCGAACATTTCTATAACGTGTTTGTATAGCGCCTCAAACGGTTTTGTGTGTGTGTGTTGAGCTTCACAATTACTGTCGCAACATCATTCCCAGGGCTTCCCTGGGGTTCCCGGCCATACGCAGTGGTAGCGAACCAAGTGGTTTCAGTCATAAAACTCCTGCATCTCTACTAATATTATAAATGCGAAAGTAACTCTGTCTGTCTGTCTGTCTGTTTGTTTCGCTTTCACGCCTAAACGCCTGGAGCGATTGAGATGAAATTTAATATAGAGATAGTTCGAGGCCCTGGGAAGGACATAGGCTACTTTTTAACTGACTGCGTAAAAGGAGGGTTATGATTTTACGCGATACACGACTTCTACGCGGTCGAAGCCGCGGGGAACTGCTAGTAGTATATATGAGGGATTCTCACACGTGAAAAGCTTCAGAATTAAACATTATCCAAAATTAATAACAGAGGTACTAAAAGAAGCCTCTATACGGTTCACCGGTTAGAGGTTAGGTATTGAACAGGACCGCATGAAAATTTATCCGGTCCTATTTCACAATGACCGGGCCACCACGATCCATTTAATTTACTAACAATTATGCGAAGGATTTCTAAAGGATCTTCACATATCATTAACTTTTTACAGTGGGACGCGCTTCATAAATTGTCTTTACACTGAGTAGTGGAGAGCGTTTGGAAATAAAAGATTAAGGTTCAAATACTTATAAAAAAACAGCCAAGTAAGAGTCGGTCTCGCGCATGGAGAGTTCCGTTTTAAAAATGAAAGCTCCCTCTTAAATATTACCCATGTTATTTGATGAGAAATAATACTCCAATGATCCTTTACATATCCATTTATTCTTCTGCTCTTCGTATAATAGATACTACTCCTATAATTCCACTTGATGGTATGATAAAATAAATAACAATCCAATGATTGTAGATTCGTTACTACATTTTTATTTTCACAATTTATCTAATACTTGCACAACTGCTAACTATTAATTAATTAATACATATATTCTACTTTAACTAATTAGCACTTTACTGAACTCGATCTGGAAACAGAATGTGTTCTTTTTCCAGAATATTCACTTTTTATCGCCTCTCAACAAATCCCACCTCATACTGAACATTTATGTCAAATCAACTACCCACTATTTTCGAATAATCAATAAATGTTTTATGTACAGGCTAATCATTCTGCTATGAGGCGGTGTTGACATCACAAAAATAACTTATTACTACTTAAAGCTGAATGGTTTTAGCAAAATCACAACATATTAGTATTTGCTGTTACGGCAACATAAATAAATATCATCTGTTTATATTCACAAATTTTCAATCTAAAAGTGCTTGCTCTATTTCAAATATTTTTTCTAACCAAAGCTTGTATCTGTATTGTATAAAGATCAATCATTCAGTTATGTTATCTGCCTAAACATTATAGTTCATAGGTAGAGTATTAGAATTTTATCAACTAGAAAATTCAAAGTTACATAATTTTGGAAACTAATTTCAAACTTGGCAGTATTTTAACTAGTTTGTTTATAGGCATTGGCATGAGAGTCTAGTTTTCAAGATTTGGCACTAGTTCTTGGCAAAATTTTTGTTTACACTGAATACTAAGTTATATTTAAATTAAATCGCGTTTGTTTGAGAAATATATCAAATAAATAATACTTAATACTAATATTATAAATGCGAAAGTTTGTGAGTGTGGATGTTTGTTACTCTTTCACGCTCAAACCGCTGAACGGATCGGGCTGAAATTTGGTACAGAGATACATTATAGTCTCGAATAACACATAGGCTACTTTTTATCCCGGGAATAAGTTCCAGCGGGAACAAATTTTACGCGGGTCAAGCTGCGGGCATCAGCTAGTATCAAATAAAATCACGCCATGTAACTTGGACAGATATTTTTGTTACCTGCCTGATAGACCGACGACCTGAAGAAGGTTGCAGGGATTGAATGGAAGGCAAGACCGTGTATTGTGGCGTAAGTTGGGAGAGACGTATAGTTCGTTCACAGTTATATTACCTCTGACTGACAGCTTGTCGATCATTCCCTGTGTGTTGGCATAGCAGTAAAGTCCCCCTATGAGTGCCAGCCTACGACATTTTACCGATTATAGTGGAGATTATAACATCCAACCGTTAGCAAGAAAAGTTTTGTTTTTGATAATATACTTAACTTTACTA
The DNA here is from genome assembly GCA_933228765.1 of Miltochrista miniata. NCBI lineage: Eukaryota > Metazoa > Arthropoda > Insecta > Lepidoptera > Erebidae > Miltochrista > Miltochrista miniata. Next base: position 12,497,943 of record OW121765.1, read on the forward strand.
AAACAGTGCTCTTATAACTATACGATTGAATTTAAGATTTATTTATTTTTTTATGAATATCTGAAAGGAAACATTCACTACCATCACCAATGGAGGTAAAGTTGCTGCTTCCAGAACGTTCCACCTCTCAATTAATGGTCACACCTGAAAAAAAACGATAGCAAAAGAAGAAAGTTAGTTTCGACTAAAAGTAAGATTACATGGGAGAAACAAAAACTTATTGGGGTAACACAGCAATCAAGATAGGCAACCTAAGTGCTAGAGGTAATATATCTCTGAACAGACTATACGTGCGATTGATTAAACGAACTGAACAATTTAAGTAAGCAAATTTTTATCATTCGGTCTGAACGATAAGGTTAGGTAAAAATAATATTCTATGTAAAGTGAAACGTTAATACATAGCAACATAGCCTCAAGTTTAGACTAAAAGAGGGCTAGTTAAAATTTTTAAAACATTTATTTCCCTTCGTATGCACAATAGTGGCGTTATCGACGTTGAAGATTTACGAGTGACGACGCCAAGCGATGGATTTAGGATGCCTGCCCGGAGATATATGAGATGCGTCCTTTGCTTACTATTTTCTATGGCATTTAAAAGTTTTAAGCTTCTTTTTTACCGTGAACCTTTGTGCTTTATGTGCGATTACCTTTAGGTTTCTACAATATAAGTTTCAAGCCTATATGGGCTTTCAACATAACGTCTGCCATGTCAATGGCAATGGGTACCAATGAATTAACGACTTAACTTGCCTTATGAAACACAGAACCGCTTGTAAATCGAAATGTCACCTATTTTTGGATCAACCATAGCATAAGATCGAGGAAAAAACACTGAGCTGGAGGAGATGTAACTGCTTCCAGGGTCAATTGTAACGCATGTTACCTTGAAGACTTGCAAAGAGGATATCTATTTTTATACATATGATCACGTTTTTATCCCCGAAGGGGTAGCAAGAGGTTTATCATATGCCCACATTTCACCTTTACGTTTTTGTTCCCCGTAATAGGTGCAGGCGCAGGTTGTGATTGCCCGCTGTTGAAATTTTACAAGCCACACATAAAGGCCTTCAACTTGTCTTAACAACTGCAATTAGGCAACCGGGACCAAGAGCTTAACGTGTTTTCCGAAGCACGGAAACGCTCGCAAATAAATGTTACAAAGTGGATGAGGTGGTCACCAATCCATAACCGGCCACAGTAAATGGTACTTACTACAGTGATCGTTTACAGAACACTGAGTCCGCGGAGCCACGAGCGCTTCATATAACTTTTTACGTTTCATAATCCTCATGTATGTAATCCCGGTCTCTTACCAGCTAAAACCACATGGTTCCTTTACATCTGCCTACGCCTGAGAGTCCCGGTTGCGGCCTCGAAAAAAAGAGTTTTTTTAACGTGAGGGTAAATTCTGCATGGATGCTATGCCGAACTCCTACCGACTAAAAAACCTCACGTAACGCCCAACGGCATACGGTTAGGAGCCCCGGGTAAGCCCTCGGAAGGATGTCCTAGGACTCCCAACAGACCTACGGCTACCACTGTGGCCTCGCTTAGGGCGGTTCGGGTGCTATCCCGCGTCTTTGAGAGGATTTTCGGGTGTCATCCAGCTTTTTAAGGATGGCGTGTGTGAACCCCTCACGGCACCTTTAGGAGGTTACCTTTATAAAAATACATTCCGAAAGAACTTATAATTAGAATAGATTCACGAAAAGAACATCTTGAGCTTCACTCGACAACGTAACATTACTCCGTCTTTTATTAGACCAACTAAATTCCAGCTTGATATGACGTCATATATTTTCAGCTTCATGTAAGCTAGAGAATGGCTGCAGGCCGGTTTAATTATCCGCATTCCGTGTGGACAAATTGTTCGTTCGCTTCGTACCCGGATATTAATTTCGATACATTGTCCCTAGAAGCTGAAACGACAGCGATTATTTGCAAATGGTAGGCCTGCAGAAAGATTGGTCAAATCAGCTGGCAATGTTTTTTATTATTACGATGAGAATACTCAATTGAAATTTTTATTGTTTCTGATTTCATTTTAAGGGTTCCGTACGAAAAGGGTAGGAACAGGAGATTTTACTGTGCTTCTGTCAGTCTGTCCGTCTCGAGATTGTATCTCAGGAATCGTAATAACTAGAGACTCGAAATTTTCACAGATGATTTATTTCTGTTGCCGTTATAACAACAAATACTAAAATCAAAAAAATAATAATAAATAAGGGGCTCCCATACAACAAACGTGATATACATCAATTTTATGCACTTGGCCGGTTTTTTTAACTACGTTTACAACCTCGTTGTACGGTTCGATCCAGAATTTACTGCCCCCATAATATAATTTATTTTGGTACCTAGATAATATTTGTAATAGCCCTTTGAATTTCGTATACCTACACGTAAAATAATTTCTATAAAACTAACACGTATGGACGCCTAAACCCATTCGCTACTAAACCCCCAAAAAACGGGACTTCAACCAGCACTTAAAGAGGCGGGTAATCACCTGAACTAAAACTGGGAAATATTTAAGGCAGCCGGGGTTCGTGAGTCGTGACTGAGACATCTTTTAGAGGAGTTACCTAGTACTCCGACATACCACCTGCGAATATTTCCATAGATATGTAAATAGCTTTTCTTGGCCGTCAAATAAAAATTACCGTCGACTAAATTACCGCATTTTAAAAAAAGACAGAGATACCAAAGAGGTTATGGTGTGACAGATATTGTTGAGTAGATTATTCTAAGGAATGTAACAAATGTTCTCAGGGATTCAGTACTCGCGGTGGCGTGTAACTTCGGCTCAAACGACCCCACTGAGATATTATCCCGTTTCACTATGTTTTAGATAAAGATTATTTATACAGTGTCTTATTTTACAAATCCAATTTCCGGATGAATACACGGGTCGGTTGTAAATAAGGCAGACAAAGCTTTGGCGGAATCGCGCACCGTTCGATACATTATGCACACCACGCTTCGTTGGTTCGCGCAATGAGCTTTGTAAATACACAGGCACATCTGAATCATCGCAGTTTTTCTCTGTTACGGCTGAAGTTTAGATTATCCGGATAAGTGTGAAAATGAACTAAAGAATAGTCGGTTACAAATGCTAGCCAAACTTAAAATTTGATTAATATTATGTGTGAGTGCGCGTGCGTGCGTTTGAGTATGTGTGTGTGTTTGCGTATGCATGTAAGTATGTGCAAAATAATATAGTACAGAAAGCAATAAAATCTAAGTACTTATTTTTCAGCCTTCTGCTAAATACACTCGCACTTTGGGCAATATCGCAATTACTGCTAAAATCCTCTGACCTCGTCCCTGAGCGGAGTCTCAGATGTGTGCGTAGCCCAAGCGTACTTTATATGTAGATTGCCTACTGTACCTTTTAATTTTGTGGTATGTGTGTATGTCTGACTGCAGTATTTTTTAAAGTAACGAGCTACGACGGTGCTACAAGTAGTAAAATACACTCGAGAGCAATGAATCCGGGTCACTTAAAGAATCCTAAAAATCTCGGAAACTAAAAATGCTAGGTTAATGCAATAAATTGTATTTAATAGACAATGTAATACTCCTTAAATGAAGGTATTAAAACTTCTTAGTTATTGTAAAGTTATATCATAAAAAAATCAAATTTGAAAAAGGGCCACTTTCGAAGATGGAACTACGAAATTACAGCATTTGGTGTTGCTTTTGTTTGTAATCTGTCATTTATGTGGGTACATAAACCATGTTGATAGTGCTCTATATTCATTAATCAAGCTGAAATTATGTCGCTTACGCCTGAAGAATGCACCAGAATACTTACAATGCTGGAAACCGGCCGGAGTCAGCGCGATACAGCCAGGACTGTCGGTGTGTCGCTGTCAACAGTACAAAGAGTTCTCCGACGTTACGAAGAAACTGGTTCTAACCTACGCAGACCAGGAACGGGCAGAACCAGGTGTACCACAGCACGAGAAGACCAATACTTGGTGAACACCATGCTTCGAAATCGCTTTCTCACAGGAACTGAACTCACCAATCAGTTTCGACGCCTCGGAGGAAGTAACCCAAGTGCATGGACAGTAAGACGTCGGCTTGCTGAATCTAACTTAAAACCCCTTAGACCTGCAAACGGCCCTAAACTGGAGCGTGGGCATCGTATTTCGAGACTAAGGTATGCCCAGAGCCACGTAAATTGGAGTATTGAAGATTGGTCAAAAGTTATGTTCTCCGACGAATCAAAATTTATGCTCTACAAGCACGATGGAAGACACAGAGTGTATCGAAGACCAGGGGAAAGATTCAAGCAAGCATGCATCGAAGAAAAAGTAGCCTACGGTGGTGGGTCTGTACTTGTGTGGGCTGGAATTTCTTCTGAAAGTCGCACAGAGCTGGTGATCATAGAAAACGGCTCTTTAACTAGCGTAAGATATGTGGAAGAAATCCTCAATGATCACGTTGGTCCATTTATGGTCAATTTAGGTGAGGATGCTATATTTATGCATGACAATGCCCGACCTCATACAGGTAGGATTGTGAATGACTACCTTCAAGAGATGAACATTACTCGTATGGAGTGGCCAGCGCGCAGCCCGGATATCAACCCGATCGAGCATGCTTGGGACGAGCTAGGCAGATGCGTAAAACAACGAAACCCTCCCCCAATCACGCTTCGTGAGCTCAAAATTGCTCTCACAGAGGAATGGGAGAATATTCCCCAAAATCGTATAAGGAACTTGGTGTACAGCATGCCAAACCGCGTAAACGCAGTAATGGAAGCACGAGGAGGCAATACGAAGTATTAAAATTCAAGAAAATCGTAATAAAGTTCAAAAATTTCATGTTTCCTATTTTTGTTTTAAGGAGAGATCAGCAGTTTTTTCTTTATGTAATTTTGTGTTAATAAAATGTATGGTGACTCATATTTTTTTTACTTTCATTTAAGGAGTATTACATTGTCTATTAAATACAATTTATTGCATTAACCTATCATTTTTAGTTTCCGAGATTTTTAACATTCTTTAAGTGACCCGGATTCATTGCTCTCGAGTGTATTAGCTTTTTTATTTAACCTTTCATCAGTCTATGTATATATGTATTTGTAAACAAATCTAATTAATTTTCTCAGTTCAAACATCCGCTATTTGCTATTTCAAAGAAAATAAAAAAAAGGAATATCCTTGACTGGCTATTGAATTGTTTAACGAGCACAGAGTAATGAACAATTTAGAGATACACAGCGTAGAGCAACTTTGAAAAATAAACATTTGTAATAGGCTACATTGCAGAGCACACGGTATTTTAGCTGGGATAAATTACAATGCTAATATGTTACGAGTTTATCTAATGTTTGTAATTATATTAATGTAAAGCGCTCGTAGTACCGTTTTCGCAGTGTATCGTTAAAGATTACAGTGTGAAGTGGCACTGTAAGGACAGTTCTTAAGTAAGTAATAATTTACGATGTTTTCAATTTGTAAATTTCAGATTTGAAAACCTTATGGGCAGCTTCAAAGTTCCTTAGTATTTCTGTTTTAGTTTTTAACGGCAGAAAGAAACAGTCTGTTGATCATCGCGGCTGTAGGCCTACCACATATAACTAAGTATTAACTTAAACTATGTCAGTGCTAGTAACATATCAGAAGGGCGGTGAAAATTGTTTGAAGCGCTAATTATTTACTTTATAGATAGCTAGCTAAGGTCTGCAGATCCGACCGCGTGGTAAAGTGTTCCAGTATGCTTCAATAAAAGTGGCCTACTTGTCTTCGCTCAAGACTATCGGTATGCATGACCGGGGACCTGAGGACGGCAAGGCGGCGGCTCACCGTCTCAACAGAAGCAAGCCCTAGATGACAGCGTGACGTGAATGATTCACGCACGCAACCCCCCCGCCCCTCTCCAAAAAGTCAAAGAGGCAAAAGCCCTCCAAACAACCTCCATAGGTCACGGGATAGCACCCAAACCCCCCTTAGGCGAGGACGCAGTGCTAGCCAAGATCTGTTGAGAATGCTTGGGATATCCTTCCGAGGGCTTATCCGAGGCCTTAACCGTAGGCATAAGATAGGAAACGTGTGGTTTTAGTCGGTAGGAGTCCGGCATAGCATCCCTAGAAGAAAAAAAAGGAAGCTACTAACGCAAATGTCTTTCATTTTAACTTAACTCACTATCCTAATGTGAAAATCAAACCGTCTGGAAGTTTTTATAGAAAATCGTATAAGCAGAGTTCAAATACTTGCAGATCAATTCATCAGCTCAAAGCTTTATTCGTGGAAAAAGTAACGTTACATTGCGTAGTCGCAATAACAACAAAAACACACCCCGTGCACTCTTATCATGACAGTGGAAAGGCACTTTTTCATATCTCTTTTGTTCTCAGCTACTCATGGTTTTTGTTTGTACTTGTATACAGGGTGTCTCTAGGGCGCGTTGGCGGTTGGCGGCCGGCATAGTGGAAAAGTCACATGATTTAGAGACGACAAAAATGTTATATTCGTTACACAGCCGGTGTGTGCGTTACTTGGTGGTTTTGCGTGACATATTTTCTTAGTGTCGAGGATGACAAATGGCTAGATAAATCACAAAGAGCGAGCTTTTCTTTTAAAAGTTTTATTTCTTCGGATATGTTACAAGTTTTTGTGTTTACGTCTGAACGCCTCATTTATTTTGACGTTCTATCTTTGTCATGGTTTTGGCATTGAGAATGGTTTGGATATTTGGAGCGAATATTGGTGGTTCGATGGATTTGTTTGGTGTAAAACTTATTTGTCTAGTTGGCTAGAGATTTAGTATACCAGGATTTTATATAATGTTGTCCTTAATGACTGTTTCATCCGTTCTCCACTGATCTTGGTACATTATTATGAATCTGAAACATTAACTTAAACGTTTCAGATTCATAATATATAAAAAAACGGTAAATGTATCATTCCCAGTTGTTACGCGGCAGTAGTTTCGTAACGGAACTAATAAGACTTTTGTCCCAATAGTTCCGTGGCGGAACTAGTGAGACATTTTTTCCCAGTAGTTCCGTGGCGCAGAACTACTGGGAAATGATTTAACGTCTAAAAACTCTTTGGTTTCGTAAAAAAAAATTGAAAATATTTGGTAAAACTATACTGCATTGTCTAGCTTCTATCGATAGCAAGTTATATATCATAGAAAATTTACATTTCAAGACTCAGTAACTCGTTGACTCACTCACTAGAAACCTCACAACTCTTTATTCGATACAAATTGCTTCTGTCAGCCACATTTAACCGTCTACGGATATTTATTGGGCCGAACGAATGTAATGCATAAGTGGCGACAAATTGTAAGATCATCGCTTTAGTGGAGGGCATTTGACTATTTTACTCAATTGGTTTGTATATTCGTGGGAAAGGTTCCTTGAATTATGCTGTATAGAACATCGATTTTAGACTTTCTTGCCCGTGGTACTGCCAGTGGTACTATTGGCAGTACCACGAGTAAAAAACCGGTCTTCATTTGTTTTTACCGATCCCCATTTGTTTTACCGATCTCCATTTGTTTTTACCATTTGTCATTGGTTTTAAACCGATCTTTATTTATTTTTTATCCAGTAGTACCACGGGTAAAATTGAATTACCATTGGTGCTACTGGGACTACTTGGTAGTACCACGGGTAATTTTTTTCTCGTGGTACTAACAGTAGTACCACTGGTAGTAATACGGGCAAAAAAGGGATTTTAGTTTTATGAGTACTCTATTATTGGTTTGTCTAAGCAGTTTGTATTATTCAAATTGACTGTCTCGGTGGCGCATTTGGTAGTGTAACCGAATGCCGCGTTAATGTCCTGGGTTTGATTCCCGGGATGGTCTAAATATTTGTGTGATTCACAAATGTTTGTTTCGAAACTTGAATATATTGTCTACTAGCGGCCCGCTCCGGCTTCGCACGGGTATACAGTATTACTCCACTATTTAATGGATGTTATTATACATTATAAACCTTCCTCTTGAATCACTCTATCTATTAAAAAAAACCGCATCCAAATACGTTGCGTAGTTTTAAAGATTTAAGCATACAAAGGGACATAGGGACAGAAAAAGCGACTTTGTTTTATACTATGTAATGATGATGTATTTAGCAATATAGGCACTTATGTCTATCAGTCGTCGAGATACCATAGCATAAGCTTTTATTAGCTTAGTTTGGGCAAGATGATGTTGTATTAGAATGTCCAACAATATATTTATTTTTTAAGATTTTGACGCAGGTTTAATTTTGAGGATGGGAGACCAGATGAAATATTGAATTATCTTCAAGTACATACGATAATTATTTTAGACACTTGGTTTATATCATGGAATGAGCAAGAAGAGCAAACGCAAATAAAATCTCGATAGTTGTTTTGTGGTTTTCAAATATAACTAACTGCGCCTTCTCATAATACGAACAGCACACCATACACCTATCAACTTTCAGCCGAAACCCTTAAAGATTTTTTTAAAATAACTTGTACTGTAGTTACTCATTATGAAAGGTGTTTTTTGAAATTCCATCAATAAGGAGACGGAATGGGATAGCTAAATTTCACGCAGTCGGAACCGTGGGCCTCCACCAGTTTTATATAAACTTCACACTCTCATTTTAGCATCAGTCCGAATTTCTGAATATAAGGGTGAGAGACTGGCAGACAAATATCACGACAAAAGGGACGCACCCTGCCTAGGGTTGGCAAAAATACTAATTTCCGCCGGCGCCGCGGCTAAAGCACTTCGAATTTTGGTCTTTATAACAATGCTGAAATCTTTCTGTCAGTTCGGATTGTAGGTAGATAGACAAGATGAAAATAGATTCAACATTTGATCTATTTTATACAATGCGTAGGAGTGATGAATCGGGGACGTTTTATGGATTCCCCCTCTCTTCCCTTCCTTAACTACTATTTTTCAGCGGAAGGTTCAAAGGCGATGACCCCCAAAAATAATTATTATTGTAATTAAAACATCTTAATAGACGTAAATTTGTTAGGGTAAAAAAACTAAATTACTAAATCACGGTTTTCTAATTAGATATCAAGATACTCTTTAAAAGACACGCTCCATGCTAAAAGTGACGGGGGTGGGGAAGCATGACTCAGAGAAGTGGCGGGAAGTTGCTGATTGTTTGTATGTAGTACATACTATTAAAGTTATCTTTGCAGAAAATTCAGACCAATATTATAATTATAATGATGAAAACGTGTATAGCTTGCTTCATTTTAGAAAAAATAAGTTAGTATTTTCATAGGCAAAAACTACTATATTGAGTAAGCAATTTTTGTAGTTGCAGCATGCGCCTTCACACTAGCGTAGGCGTTCGATGGACGTATGCGCGACGTATACGTCGCGCACGCCCGACGCTTGTTCAGCGTACTTATGTGTTCCAGTGGAGACGCCGCGCCATCGCGGCGTATACGTCGCGCACGCCCGACGCTTGTTCAGCGTACTCATGTGTTCCAGTGGAAACGCCGCGTCAACGCGGCGTATACGTCGCGTATACGTCGCGTCGGCGCCATCGTACGCCTACGCTGGAAAAACGCTTGTGTGAAGGCGCACTAAGAGTTGCAGTCTTATTCACGTCGGGCGTGTTCAGACGACACGCGCACGCTAAGCGCACGCCACGCTCGTCAGCACGCGTCTAACACGCTTTATTTGTTTTTTAAAATATAGTTTAAGCCCTATTATCACATCAATAGATTTCAAATTGCATTTTTCAAAGTCCATCCGCACACGCACACGCCCTAAGGCTGAGGCCGCACTTACGGTTACCGCGGCGGTTTCTAACCTCAAAAAGTCAACACATTGACTTGACTTCACAGATTTTGACTATTTGATGACATTTTGAGGTTAGAAACCGCCGCGGAAAAACGCAGATGCGGCCTCGCACTAAGGTCGCATTATCTGAATTTGTCAGCCAACCAATGCAGTTGGATAAAAGTTTAGCCTTCACTTCTTGTTCTAAATACAGACTACTTATTAACAACCTTTTTAGAGACAATTTTAGAAACAAACTATCAACAAACATGTCAAAAAGAAGAATAAAAATTGTGTTTTTTTCTAAATAAAAAGAAATTTATGTTTCTATTTTCCAGAAGATTTCACCTTTACACAAATATAAGAAACGATACCTAAGATGTATAGAACAGCATATCAACGGGGTATGCTCACTGTTTTCTACAGCGGTGGATCTAAGCCTCTGGAAATTTGGGACTGCGTGGCAAAGGACGGATACATCAAGAGATTTTTGGATCAAGAAATAAAAACTATGGTGATGGAAATAAGAGGAAATAATATAAGTACAACTTACATTATATGCCCTAGAGGTAACCAAGTACTAGGCATACACATGCCTTTTTTAGTTATGATAGTTAAGAATTTGAATAAGTATTTTTCTTTTGAAGTAACTGTTTTAGATGATACTGGAACTAGAAGAAGATTCCGAGTATCCAATTTTCAAAGCACTACTCAAATATTACCACTATGCACTGTGATGCCTATTGGCCTTTCGGACGGATGGAACCAGATCCAATTTAATTTGGCAGAATTCACTCGACGTGCTTATAAGAAAGAATTTCAAGAAGTACAAAAATTGAAAATTAACGCTAATATAAGGTTGAGGCGTATATATTTTACAGAAAGACTTATGAGTGAAGAGGAATTACCACCAGCATACAAACTATTCTTTCCTTTACAATCAAAGACCGGCAAAAAGCCAACAGACCAACCTGCTAAGGTTTCAAGTAAAACGGAAGTTCAGCCACCTTTGCCTGCAGAAAACTTAGAGGCTGTAGAAGTTATAAAGGAAGCCTCTCTTAGTAAACCACCGCAAGCAGAAGGAAGTGTAATACTTGAGAAAAAACTCACAGCTAGTGCAGCGAAAGTAGCCAGTGCAGATAAAGTACCTGATGCAGAAAAAGAATCAAGCGCAGCTAAAGTAGGAAGTGCGACAAAAGTGCCTAGTGGTACAGCTGCAGAGGGGGCACCTGGTGATGAAGCAACTGGTGTAGAAGAAGGTTCTGCTGCACAGAATCCTCCTGAAGAAGAAAAAGAACCTGGTACAGAAGATGCTCCAGCTCCACAAGAAGGAAAAGCTGAGAAAGGACCCGAAGAACTTACACATCCCACTGATGAGTCAACAGCAGGAGATACAACTGAACCAACTACAGCTGCTGAATCCGCAGCTGAAGACGCCTGAGACTATGAAGACAAATTCAGCTACTATTAAAACTTTACATATTACGCATAATTAGTGTGATAATGAAATGGAAGAGTTATAATAGATATTAAGATTTTTTGTATAATTACTATTAATTAATAAACTTTTATAAATACCTTGTTTTTCTTTTTCTCATGTTCGTGGAATTCCCTTGCTACTTTCTCAAAATACCAAGCAACTTACACTATGGCCGGTCCTTAGACCAATGTAACGTTGTGCAACAACGTGTGCATGAATTAATAGGATTGGTAAATTAAAAATGAAATTTTGGGGAAAATAAAAGAAAGCGCCATCTGCCGACAACAAAACACATCAACACAGCACTGACGTAACCATGAGACGTAGGGACGCTAATTGCCGCCAGAGGCGCTGTCCAAAGCTATATGTAGGACCGCGCGCGAAGTTCAAAGAAACCATTTTCATAAATTCAAATTATACTCGTCGCGAAGGTGTCTGTGCGTAACAAATTTATCCAAGTAATTTAAATCTAATTCTAATTTTTATAGGGAGCTAAATTCTCCCTGAGTGAACAGTTGTTTAGCTGCAAGCGTCAAGTACCCCATCATTGGGTGAGTTAAATTATTTATAATGTAATCTAGATTTTAAAACAGTGAAAATTAACGGCTGTTGGTCAACCCTGTTATAGGTGGGTAGTTTACAGGGGTGTGAAAAAACATATCTGTAAAATTAGTACTGTAAGCAGACAATGTAAGACTCCCGATTCCTGCAATGGTTGGCAGGGATCGGCTGTCTTAGCGAATAGGCGGGAAAAAAGGGTTCCAGCTAACCCGTCATCTGGAACATTCCAGGGTCCACCCTACGGGTTCCAGAAGTTCACCCTACGGGTTCGAAGAAACATTCTACCCTTCGAGTTCTACGAGAACCTTCCACCCTACGGGTTCCAGAAATCCACCCTACGGATTGGGAAAATCTACTCTTCGGGTTCCACGAAGGTGAAGACGCACCCTTCGAGTTCTGCGAGCAGTCATCCACCCTACGGGTCGAAAACACCGTGCCAGCCGAATTTGTGGACGGCACGGCTACGTCGCGGACTGCATCAGCCTTAAGAACCACCAAGATAAGTCGAACCCCGCGAAGGCCTTCTGAGACCGCACTTGCTGCCCGAAATTACCACGACCCCGAGTTCTTTCTTTTTTTCTTTTAAATAAATTGTTATTGTTGAATTCTAAACGTCACCTCTTCTCATTTCTCTCTTCTTCCTGAAAGCCCTCAGCTTTTCAGTGGCGCCCATATCGTGGTTTCGGGTAGCGAGAAAGCGATTTCCGACGGGAGTCGGGAGGTCATAATTATAAGATATTTTAATTTGTGTAAAATAGTCTTAAGAGTGCCCGTTAGCGGGGTAGTTTCCCTCAAAATTATTACAACTACCCAGGAATTTGGCTCTCCTGACCTCTGCTGCCAACTCGTTCTTTCCTGCTTATTTTGTGTTTTTTTTATTAATTTTAGACAGATTTCGGCAAAATCAAAAACAAGGCCAAATTTGAATTTTTATCAACATAGAATTGTAATTTTTCCAAATTTTAACGGTCCCCAATTTATTTTTCACACCCTCAAGCATTTATTTTATGGTGAAAAAAATTTTTTTTCAAAGAATTTACAGTAAAAGTTTTGTATTTTAATTTTAAATATTACACTTGATAAAGTTCTGAAGTAAAACTTCTAATTTGAAACGCTTACATTAATTTCCGTAAGTGAGTTGTATAGCATATATTCATCATAAAAAGTAGTCAAAGGATATCACCACCACAATTTTTATTTATTTTTTTACGGCGTCAAACCGCCTCAATTTTTGTATTATTTTGTTGTATTTCCTATATGTGAATTTACGGCGAGACCAACAGCCGATAATCACACTTCTGGGTAACAATCCCTATTGAATTTTCACTTTAGTAAAACGGTAGAACAAATATTTTACGAATTTGCACTTCACGTAAATAATAAAAGATTTATAATTGTTTCACTTTTCGAATTACGTAGAATTCGGATACACTGAAATAAAACTGTAAGAAAAAACATTCCAAACGTAGATTACGCAGTGAAAACATTCTTGCCAAAAACAATTTTAAACTAATAACTTTGATTCGTGTTCTGAATAAACAACGGCAGATTTTGCTTTCATAACGTTTACGAGTATGGTTATTTACTAGCTCGATAGTAGCTAGTAGTTTTTTTTTTCATATAAACCGTGGGTGGAAGTGAATAAAATATACTCCTGACACCAACAGTTTGATACAAAATATTTCCAGAATCGTCCAAGTACGAATCGGTTTTTCAAACAATTCGAAATATTCAAGGGTTCCGTAGTAGTAAGGAACAATTTACATAAAAAGTTGGTTACTACTATATAGTTTATTTCAAGAACCGTCCAAGTGCGAATCGTCTTTGACACAGTTCGTAATATTTAAGGGTTCCGTAGTAGTAAGGAACCATTTTTAAAAAAAAAATAGTTGGAACGAGTCAATATACGATTAATTCTTGGCACGTTCGTGGGAATTGTTACATTTAAATAAAAACAAGATTAAGGTCAAAACTTGCATCAATCCATTAAAACTGTCAAACATTTAGCTAATTTCATCAACCCATCATCATACACTTCACTTTCACTACTTACTACTTCTGATTAGAGTATATTCAAACACAGACAGACAGACAGACAATTAATATCTAGAAGGGTCCAATTTATTATTTGAGTGAAGGAACCCTAAAAGGTAATATTTCCAAACTTAAGTATTTCCTAAAGCAAATACTAAGTTTCAGAAAGGTTCAATTTATAATTCGGTTCAACGAACCCTAAAAAGAACAAATTTATTTTTCGTTATTCCGCGGGTGGGTCGAAAAATATTCACATTCCTTAACATACAAAGACGAATGCAGATAACGGTAAAGGCCGTAACACACTGCGCTAAGATGCGTATGCGAATAGCGTATATAGTACATCAGTACAGTTACACAATAGTGTTTTTGATAATTAAACTTTTGGAAAATATGAGGGTGTTAGCACACCGTAATATAATTTTTATACTGAGGTGGCACATAAGATACCACATTTCTTCACATTGTACAACTAGGTACATTATCATACGGAAGTTTCACAATTACACTTACATAATAATTAGGTAGTAGATAGTCATCACACATTCATCACAATTATCTTCACACACAACTCCAAACACTTAATAAGCAGTTTTTTTTTGTTTATCTACATAGTGACACTTGCATTTCATGTTGTGTGACTCCCGAAGGCGGAAGGAGGGGACAGACTAGCTACAGGCGAGTCACATTCGTAGATTAGAGAAAGTGACTCAAATGTCCTAAGTTTTGTTTCCCGACTAAAGCTGACGGGTTAATATAGCATGGAATGTAGTGTGACACTGGCCTTAGATACATCGATAGAAAACACGTTTACATCAATTTTATTACGTCAACATTACGCGCTAGCAAAACAAAACCTACACAAGGGTGATTTCATACGTACATACATACATATTATTCATTTAAGCACGCACATACATTTTATACTACTATGGTGACACACAAGGGTCCCATTTTTTTTAGGTAATTGGCGTTATTGCCAAAAATTAATTACTATCGTCATTTATTAGGGTTGACATGATAGTCACACACGCACATACATTTTTACTACTATGGTGGCACACAAGGGTCCCAGTTTTTTTTATATAATTGGCATAATGGCCAAAGATGCATTTATTTTCGTCATTCATTAGGGTTGACTTAATAGTCACAACAGTCTACTACTAAGGTTGCGAATAAGCACTTAGTGTCTGTTATTACTACTAAGGTTGCGAATAGGCACTTAGTTTTTTTTATTTTATTAAACGGCTAAATAGCCTAGTTATTAGTTAGGGACACTACACATTGACACTACACTTTACATTCAAGCGACTACCATCGTGACAAACACATGCCGTGTTCGTCATGGGGACATAGGGGTTAACTAGCATCACGAAGGATTCTGCAAGTATTTATTTTCTATCACACTTCTGTTTCTTGGTTTAGTTGGGAGTTACTGTTAGTTGGAAGCACGAGTCTATCCCTAACAGAGTTCGTCGAGTACTGTTAGTTGGCAGCATGGTCTTGCCCTAACAGAATTATGTTTTAGGTTGTTACTGTTACGAGGAAGCATGAGGCTTACCCGAACAGATTTATGGTGGACTGTTATTTGGCAGCATTTGTCTTGCCCTAACAGTTTTAGGTGTAGATCACCTTTATGTACGTTTATTTTCGTCATATGGCTACTCCTACCACTCGGAAGCTGGAGGCTTGCCCTGGGGGATAGTCCATCCTATGATTCGGAAGTGTTACACTAGCCCTAGTAGGATGTTCTTCTCTGGGACGGTTGTATAAATCCCAGCCTTCAGCAAAAAGCCTTATTATACACACCCCACTTTCAGGCGGTGCGTATTACCTGAACCTTCAACCCAAAGCCTCAAATACGTCTTTTCTCTCTCTGTCCCATAAAGATTCTTCAGAATCACCTACATACATCCTGCGAGTTGGTTTCATTAAGGTTAAGGCCGACTTTTCGCTATACCCAGCATCACCTCATTCACACAGCACACTAACATACACACACACATAGACGAGTAGTAGGTCTTATGTTAGGGGCGTTCGGGGACGAACGCAGCATTTGACGTGTTAGGGTACGTCAAACGCTCACCGGAGCGGGGGAGTATGTAACGTTGTGCAACAACGTGTGCATGAATTAATAGGATTGGTAAATTAAAAATGAAATTTTGGGGAAAATAAATGAAAGCGCCATCTGCCGACAACAAAACACATCAACACAGCACTGACGTAACCATGAGACGTAGGGACGCTAATTGCCGCCAGAGGCGCTGTCCAAAGCAATATATAGGACCGCGCGCGAAGTTCAAAGAAACCGTTTTCATAAATTCAAATTATACTTGTCGCGAAGGTGTCTGTGCGTAACAAATTTATCGAAGTAATTTAAATCTAATTCTAATTTTTATAGGGAGCTAAATTCTCCCTGAGTGAACAGTTGTTTAGCTGCAAGCGTCAAGTACCCCATCATTGGGTGAGTTAAATTATTTATAATGTAATCTAGATTTTAAAACAGTGAAAATTAACGGCTGTTGGTCAACCCTGTTATAGGTGGGTAGTTTACAGGGGTGTGAAAAAACATATCTGTAAAATTAGTACTGTAAGCAGACAATGTAAGACTCCCGATTCCTGCAATGGTTGGCAGGGATCGGCTGTCTTAGCGAATAGGCGGGAAAAAAGGGTTCCAGCTAACCCGTCATCTGGAACATTCCAGGGTCCACCCTACGGGTTCCAGAAATCCACCCTACGGATTGGGAAAATCTACTCTTCGGGTTCCACGAAGGTGAAGACGCACCCTTCGAGTTCTGCGAGCAGTCATCCACCCTACGGGTCGAAAACACCGTGCCAGCCGAATTTGTGGACGGCACGGCTACGTCGCGGACTGCATCAGCCTTAAGAACCACCAAGATAAGTCGAACCCCGCGAAGGCCTTCTGTGACCGCACTTGCTGCCCGAAATGACCACGACCCCGAGTTCTTTCTTTTTTTCTTTTAAATAAATTGTTATTGTTGAATTCTAAACGTCACCTCTTCTCATTTCTCTCTTCTTCCTGAAAGCCCTCAGCTTTTCACCAACTCATGACCACTATGTGACACATTTGCGAGCATTTCCGTGCTTTGGAAGGCCGGTTAAGTCTTTGGTCCCGTTTGTCGGAGTAACATGACCGCCGTTAAGCCAAGTTGAAGGCCTTGGCTCGAAAAATCTCAGGAGTGGGGCGTCACAACCTGCAACCCCGTTGGCAGCGCGTGTGTAGCACCTCTGGTGTAGCAAACGTCCATAAACCAACCATCAGGTCGGCCGTGAGCTTGTCTACCACCTTAGTAGTAATAAAATGCAATTGTTTTGTTAAACGGAACTAGTTGCTTAACTGACTGCTAATGGATCTGAGAAATTCTCGCAATATGTACTGATGACTTTAACCTATGGGAGCACTGATCTGTAATATTGGTAAAGTCATCTCGGTGTAGCATGGTGCGTATGACAGTTGTCGATCGCGATTCGTTTCACTCTTGAAAGTTGCCGTGAATTACATTTATGAACTTAGTATTTCAGCTACATCCCATTCATAATATATTAAATCGTTAATCACTGTTGTATATAAAATTAAACTCAACCAGAATATTCTAGTCTACAAATAAAATGAATTTGGAAGAAAAAATTAACAAATTGTTGAGTATAACGTAACACCAAAGATGTCTTTAGCGATGGGATTATATACATCTACGATGGATAGTCGATATTTTGATAAAACACAACGTATATTGTCCGTAGTTCTAACTTTTATTGTAAAAAGTATATTATTATTGAGTTATTATTATTATTATTTTTCCTCTTCTTGGTTAACTTCTTTTTTTTCTTGCGAAGTTACCCGGTCTTTTGATAGGCTATACCTTATGAACGGTGATAGCTAGAGAGATGAAATTTTCACAGATTATGTGTTTTTGTTACCGCTTTATTATACAAATAATAAAAACAAAAAAATATAATATTTAAAGGGGCTCCCATACAACAAACGTATTTTTTGTTGTTTTTCGGTACGGAGTCCTCTGCTCACTTGGCCGGTTTTGTAAGCTGTTTAGTTAATTCAAAAATAAATATAGCAATAATTTTCATACCAATAATAAACAGAACGTGATTTATCTCGTTTATCGTAGGATTCTAAACATGAATTGCATTTCGACACATCCCTAGTAATGTGGTACTGATAGATATCAACGTCATACTGCCAACTGTCATACGCACCTTGTTACAGCGAGGCGACTATAATAATACAGATCAGTGTATGGGAGCCTACTGGATGTGAGCAGTGCAACTAGACCGTTAGATGGTAATACATAATAAAAACCATAAAAACTTACCTTTTTCAATGTCAAGATTTATATTTTTTTCTAAAAGTCACAACTGTCATTGTGCAAGTCATAAACATTGAAATAACATTTGTGTTTATAAATGAATAGATTTACAATAATTCTTTGTGAAGTATAAAAATGTTCAAAAACTCATATCAAAATGGACTTCTGTCCATTTTCTACAGTTGTGGGTCTAATCCTCTTGCAATATGGGACATGGAAGTGAAAAATGGGCATATAAAACGCCTCACTGACAACGAAGTGAATTCTATAGTTCTTGAGATTGTGAGTACAAATGTAGCCACCACTTACATTGTTTGCCCAAAGAACAACCAAGTGTTAGGAATAAAACTACCATTCCTAGTAATGATCGTCAAAAATTTAAAGCGATATTTCTCATTTGAAATAACAGTATTAGACGACAAAAATATGAGAAGACGGTTCAGAATTTCAAATTTTCAGTCAACAACGAAAATTAAACCTTTTTGTACTAGTATGCCTATTGGTTTGGCTCATGGATGGAATCAGATACAATTCAATCTTGCTGACTTTACGAAAAGAGCATATGGTACACAATTTATTGAAACTCTAAGAGTGCAGGTCCACGCTAATGCAAGAGTAAGACGCATTTATTTCAGTGAAAGACTGTACACTGAAGAAGAATTACCGCAAGATTACAAACTTTATTTACCGTTGGAGCGAAAACATAAAGGTAAAGGCGACAAGAAGTCTGAAACTGCTCCAGCAGCGGCAGCCGCAGTAGCACCACCGGCTCCGGAAGCAGCAGTACCACTGTCTGGTGGAGAGGCACCACCGCCTGAAACTGGTGCGAGACCATCTCTTGTCGCAAAAGCATCTAGAAAGACAGTTTCTACTGTAAGTGAAGTAGAGTCTGAAAAAACGGAAGGTGAAAAAACGCCAGGAGCACCGGTATCGGAAGCAGGAACTGAGGAAGCTCCACAGCTCCAAGAAGAAGGCCAAGCAACTCCTCTTGGTGAAGGTGAGGCTCCAACAGATGCTAGTGATGTAGCACCTGAAGAAGCACCAGCTGAAAATGTTGAAGAACCAGGTGATGAAGCCGAAGCACCACAAGAATCACCAGTCGAAGCTCCAGCAGAAGCACCCGCCGAAGCACCAGCCGAAGCGCCAGGAGAAGAACCAGCTGAGGCGCCAGCCGAAGAAAGTGCAGCAGAATAACGTGAAATCTATCGACATACAATATTTTTGAATAATTTTAATTTTCTTATAATGCGTATTCGAGCAATCGGTAATGTTTATACTCAGGCTTTCATTATAAAGTTTCATAACAATAAAAATTAAAATAAATTAATGTCGATGTATATTTTGGTTGTTGGCAGAAAGGCATGAAAATGAATTATAGGAGGTACTGAACCATGTTGATAATAATAAGTACATCCATATCTTTACTTTTTTATATGTTCCAACATGCTATTGGTATATAATAGCATGTTGGAATATATAAAAAAGTTGGTTGTGCCTCTGTGTGGCGTCATAACGCTCGATATGCAAAACGGCTCATAAAATCGTAGCACACTCAGCTGTAGGGGCCGCTTTAATAGTTTCTACTATTGTATTCTGGTATATGGTGCGAAATTCCGCCCATTATTCGGGGATGGGCAACGTCAATCTGAGCACATATCCGGAAATTTATTGCAAACTGCTGCGCCATGTCATTGGTAACGTCATAGGGTTTAGCTTGAACATTATATATGTTTCTAGATCGTTTTGTAAAAATACAGAGGCGAAGACGTGATTCTGTTTCACAAAACTCTTTTTTTGTATGCATCCCTCATAGACGTTATCTCACCGGACTCTAACCGACTAAAACACACTGTGCCCAACATCTGCCTACAACCAGGAGCCCTGGGCTCCTTCCCGGCCAGAAATCCGCGGCGGTCTTGTGACACCCGTGTCTTACACTGAACTTTATTAGGTCACTTTGTAGGAGGCCTACCTATACCTCTTGAACTAAATTTTCATAGAACAAGGGTAACAAGATGCTCATAAAATCGATAAATCATAACTTCTAAGAATCAATGTGTACCTTGTTCACCGACCAAAATGTCAGATGAGGTTATTTGCATAAACGAATATTAAATTCTAGCTAAGGGCTTGTTTACACTTGTCAGAGTTTAATGATTACTCTTTATAGCTATATGTAATGTAAATATTTTTATTTATTTATCATACTGAAAACTATATACGAATAAAAACTTAAAAGAAATAATAAATAGCTGACCCATAAGATAGCAAGAATGTATCCCGCCCCTTACATTATTTATTACGAAAAGTCGTCCTAAAGACGTTTGCAAAACCAGTGACGCTATACAACAATGGCAAATGATGAGCAATTTTACATTTTATCATATTTTTGAACTGCCAAATACCTATGTGACTGTTCCTGTGTGATATGCTGATATGACACAAATATATAAATTGGAGTTGGTTTATTAAAAATATCTATTTTAATTTGATATTTTTTCTATTATTATTATTGAAGAATATGAAGGATAACTATCCATATGCGATTCTATTTGGCTTTCAATTCTTTTCCAGAGACACGGCTCAACTGCTTGTGGAATGCTTGTCTGCCACTCTAGGGGTATAAAAAAAAAATGGCGCAGTGAAAGGTCAAATGTAACTTACGATTTTAGATTTCTCTATAGCGTTTTCTGTACTCAATTCAAAAAATGTACCTGAAAAAGAAGAAACATTTTCATTAATATAATTGTGGGACATAATCATAATGGACAATTTTCAAGCACTGATTTGTGCTAGATGACGTTATGTTAAAATTTTCCAACTTGTTATGTATAAAACTGATAAACATACTTATATGTACCTATATTTTTATATACATACCTACGCTTTTATCCCCGAAGGGGTAGGCAGAGGCATATTATGTGCCCACATTTCACCTTTTTAGAATTTGTACCACGTAATAGGCTGTGAGCCGTATTGCCGTGTTGAAATAGACAGGCGCAGGTTATGACTGCCTGCTGTTAATTTTTTTCAAGCCGCCTTAAAGGCCTTCAACTTAGCTTAACGACTGCCATTTTACTGGCAAGCGGGACCAACGGCTTGACGTGCCTTCCGAAGCACAGAAGCGCTCAAATAAATGTCACTTTTAATGCTATATTATTTATTAACTTTAATCATAAATAAAAATTGAACCAATCTTACCATAAATCTTACTTCTTACTAATATTCTAAATGCGAAAGTTCGTGAGTGTGGATGTTCGTTACTCTTTCACGCTCTAACGGCTTAACGAATCAGCATTGAATTTGGTACAAGAATAGATTATAGTCTGGAATAACACATAAGCTTTTTTATGCCGGGAATAAGTTCCCATGGGAAGCGGGAATGGGAACAAACGTTTACGCGGGCGAAGCTGCGGGCATCAGCAAGCTAATATATAAATCTGGGGAATCCTAGCACACATACATCTAAATGTATGTATAAACTGTAACATACATAGCCTCGCTGATGTTTTGTCCGATTCAATATAAAACTTTTTCTAAGGGCTTCGGGACCTAAGATCAAAGGAACTGTCGAAATGCTTTTCTTCTTCGATTCTTCCAAGATGTACATGAAAATTGAGATATGTTATTTTTTATCTAGTTTTTCACGTTATGCCTTTGAAATTTGTTACCTACCATATTTGTTTCTGAACCTATTTCGTTTTATAAGTACGTATTAATTTACTTCTGTTTACGCTTATCAATATTATACTATGGAGACTATGGAACATTCAATCAGAAATTGCCGAATGTCACGACGTGCATAAGTACTTTTGAAAGAGTGAGATAACATGAGATTTCTGATGTTACGATGTTCACGGTATCTATAATGATATTATAAAGAGGAAAGATTTGTATTTTTTGTTTTTTTGTTTGTAACGAATAGGCTCCGGAACTACTGGACCGATTTAAAAAAATCTTTCACTGTTGGGAAGCTACACTGTTTGCGGTTAACATAGGCTATATTTTATTCCCGTATTCCCACGGGAACGGGAACTACGCGGGTGAAACCGCGTGACGTCCGCTAGTTATTTATATTCTCTTCATGACCCCGTTAGTTGTATTCATGAGTTTATCCTTTTTTACTAGAAAGCTTGGATGAGTCAGTCAGCTCTGAAAGAACTACATTCTTAATATAAAATTTAAACTGAAACCGTTTAGCGGTTGAAGTTGTGCGATAGATCAGCAAGTCTCGATTGCCTTGACACAAAATAAAACTGGTTCAAGCTCTTCATCTTGGATCATATATATCAAGTAACATATGCAAATACATGATCTTACATATTCGCTCGACATAAGCGCGGGTAATAAGTTTGCGTGGCGTAGAGAACGATAAATCACGCAGCGATATAACTGCTACTTGTGGTCCAATTTATAAGAGGACTGCGTGTCCGTAGAAGACGTGGTAAAATGAACTATTCCAAAGGGAGCTCAAGGGAAAATAATTGATTTTGAGGACATAAATTTCATTAAAAGTTTTGAGTATCAGGGAAAGTATCAGAGTTGATGAAGAAAAACTGACGTTTATACCTTCAGGTCACTATTAGATCAACCACGCATTTATAGTTAGGTACTAGTGGTCCCGGTGAACTTTTTAATGCCTTAAAATCTTCTCTTTCGTAATAAGTGTTGTAGCAAACCCAGCTTTGTTTATACATACATATAGAAAGAAAATATCTTTCTAATCCTTAACTGTACGAGAAGATTAGCTTTTTCGAAAAGTTCTTTGATAGACATTCGGCCAATCTGAGTACCACAACTAATGGAGTTTTGTGATATCGCAGATGATATCAATCTTGCGTTGTCAACTCCGTAGACCTAAAGATACAGAAACTAAGATATCTTCCCGGTTTGATAACTTGTAGTGAATCTTTTTGTAACTTTTTTTGCTAACGAAGATCGCGGGGTGATCCCCTCTAATATCGAACCGGTAAACTAGCAATGCGATGGGGAGCGGACGTTTATCGGATGTATAGAGGGTTCTGTAGATAATATTTCCCACAGAAAATAGGAGATAGGGTCTGGAAACTGGGATTTTGGGGCAATTTATGAGATGATCAATAATTTATATTGGTACAAGATCAAAATGTTGAAAGAAACGATTTGTGTGTAGGAAAAGTTGTATTTTATACTAAATAGTAGATGATGCTTGCGGCTTCACCCGCGTGAAACTCTGTACCCTTTCCCGCTTCCCGTGGAAAAATATTCCCGGAATGAAAAGTAACCTATGTGTTATTCCAGACTATGTGCTATCTGAGTACCAAATTTTAGCCCAATCCGTTCGACCATTAGAGCGTGATCGAGTAACAAAAATTCAAACATCCATACATCTTCACAAGCTTTCACATTCATAATATTAGTAAGAAGTTGGATAGTAGGATTAGTAGGATAGTAGGATAGAGCGAAAAGTCTGTTTGTTTTACACATCAATTATTTGACCTATACAAATCGACAAATTTAACCTGAACTTAACATAAGTTTGGACGCTGGACCGCGATCTTTACTGTACATAATGTCATGTCAAAAGACTCTGACCATGAGTTGATTCTTATGGTCGGTGTTGAAGGGCGGTTTCTGATGGCAGCATCTGCATCTAGAGTATTGGTTGCTAATAATTTACTACTGAACCATTGAAATTCATAAAAAAAGCGTTATGCACTTCATCTTTGCTAAAGCAATTCCCTTAAAGAGGTGAAAAGCTTTAATATAATTTAAATAAGCGGGATGCCCCAAAAAAACTGTATATATCTGCGAAAGTTTCACAAAAATACAGAGCTCATACTCACGAAAAAATTTAGATAACTTGCGAACGTCACACGGGTTCACCCGCGTAGCTCGCGTTCCCATAGGAATATTATGGGAATTAAATTTAGCCTTTGCTATTATATATATAAAGTATATATATTATAAAGTATCCCATCAAATTTAAAATAATATGACACTTAATTGCATATCTTACTGTAATAATACATTACGATACAGAAATTACACACAATTAGTAGTTTAATGGATTATGACATCGTAAAAGTTACTAAAACAACTAATTATGCAGCTAAGTGCCATAATAGTGGAATAGTAGGGCATTAAAGTAGAACCGACCAGCTGTAATACAGCAATTAAATTTGTAATTGAATTTATAATTTAATTATGTGGCTTTTTACTATGTAAGGACCTTTTGTTCGATATTTGGAGTAATTTTCTACTACAAAATCATTCAGTAATGTGTCTTCTTGTAATAATTGGAAACTTGACCAAATATTTTGAAATTTTAGTTTCACAAAGCAATTTGACTGAAATTTGGTATTGATGATCTTTTGAATTAACAGATAGGATTTCTTACTTTTAACTTAATTGTAGTGTAAGGATTCTACTTTCACTGTCTGCATTGGCTTTGATATTTAATTCGTAATATTGGGAAAGGAAATCAAACGACTTACATGGCAGCAAGGAACAGAGAGGGCGTTTATTCAATGTGCATTGACCATAAACTAAATATAAGGGCATGCCTATACATTATAGGCATTAGGCTGGTTACAGACATTACATTAATTTATGTACTTTTATGGAATGGGAAAATTTACTACGCGTTTGGGAGCAGCGGGCATTAGCTTGTGTCAAAAGTTTTTCAAAAACAAAATAACACTTTCTAACGAGTTGCGACATGAACGGCATGATGGCTTCTTTATTATATATTCTTTATTGCTATGCTGCAAATATATATGTATAGAACCTTTAATAAAATGTTGTTTTAGGTTTTGTCCTTGCAAATGTAATGCATAATGAATTTACAAGTAGATACCTAATGCGTTTTTCCAAATCTGTAGAGACATAATGATACTTACGAGGTAAATGCTCAGCATAAGTCAACTCTGTCTATTACCGACATAAGTTGTACGACTACACTTTTTTTAAGTATGGAAATCCTCATGTTTGCCATGACGGCCTCGTACCGACTCAAACCACACGTATGCCCTACTATCAGACTACGGCCAGGAGTTCCGGGTAAGCCCTTTTATATAGATATAAGTTTGGAACATTATAGTGATTAACTTTACCTCATTGTTACCTCTACGTTTAAAAACCTAACAAAGTCATACGACAATGTCTAACATTTTCTAAGATCAATATTTGTACGATTTCATTAACCGATATCCCTCCAAAGTGATCGAGCATATCACGCTAATCGCTGATCTTGTCGCTCCGCTTATGACTTATGCCACACTACTCCCGAATGAAGCTAAGCGAACAGTCCGCTGCGGCTTCGCGTTACATTAAAGCCTTAATTTACTGCTGCATTATTAAGCAATAGCAAAAATTGGTCATAAATAAGAATTTACCAACTACATACACTGCCGTTTAGTGTTAGCTATTCGGTATTTATATGAAAATACATTTATTGTATGCTTGAACAGCTGAAATAATATTTTTAAGAGGTTTTGTTCCATAAATTATTATTTAAGTAGGAAATGAGTATTGTTTTAAAAATGTTACTCTATTCAGGACTTTGCTTCCTACTAAAGTAATATTCAGTAAAGGAATATTCAGCCAAAATCTGTGTTCAACATTCTAGGCACTATTGTGGATCATGTATACAAATAAATAAAATTGGAGTGTCTGTATGTAATATTAAAATAACCGCTTTCTACTACTTGCATATGAATGGATATACGGTACACATACCAAAATATATATTTTTAAAATTTTTGTCTGTCTGTCTGTCTGTTCTTCTGTTCCGGCTAATCTCTGGAACGGCTGGACCGATTTGGACGGGACTTTTACTGGCAGATAGCTTATGTAATAAGGAGTAACTTAGGCTCCTTTTATTTTAGAAATAATCTTTTATTTTGAAAAAAATGCCAAAAACAAAAAAAAAAAACTAAATAAACTAATTTTTTTTATTAAATTCCACGCGGACGAAGTCGTGGGCACAGCTAGTCAAAAATAAACACACAACATAGATACCACGCTGTCCTGGATCGCCCACATTAGCGACGACAGCAAGAAATTGCATTTCTCCGTTCATTAGTTGAAGTGCCTT
Organism: Miltochrista miniata; assembly: GCA_933228765.1. Taxonomy (NCBI): domain Eukaryota; kingdom Metazoa; phylum Arthropoda; class Insecta; order Lepidoptera; family Erebidae; genus Miltochrista; species Miltochrista miniata. The sequence continues at coordinate 12,524,194 of OW121765.1, forward strand.
TTATTTATTACTAGCTGTTCCCCGCGGCTTCAACCACGTAGAAGTCGGTTATCGCGTGAAATCATAACCCTCCTTTTGTGCAGTCGGTTAAAAAGTAGCCTATCCCAGTATAGTCCTTCCCAGGGCCTCGGACTATTACTATACCAAATTTCATCTCAATAGCTGCAGCCGTTTAGGCGTGAAAGCGTAACAGACAGACATACAGACAGAGTTACTTTAGCATCTATAATATTAGTAGGGATTATACCTACAGTTAATATTTTTGTCTTTTATTTTGTGTGTTATGTTAATTCTATCCTGTTTTTATAAGCACATTTTCTCTTGATCTACTCCTACGTCGACACGTTCTCCTCTCGCCGGTCTGCTGGTAGATATTTCTTATAGAAATAAGCAGTACCATTGAACCTATTTTCCTTCTATTATTGTTATTTTTACTTTCCTAGTGTGTTCATAAATCTATATCTATTCTATACATATAATAAAATGATAGAAAAGTCAAAACTGTACATTGGAAATATTTAAAAAAAAATACCCGCTGGGTGTTCAATATAAAATACCGAAGCCGAAAATATAGTTAGATTTTTTTGTCTGTTTGTCTGTTTGCTTTGCTTTGTCCGGAGGGATCTCGAAAAGTACTTAATAGATTTGATTCAAATTAGGCACAAACATTAACTAGGGGTAGAGTCTTCAAATAGGCTATATATTATCACGCTACTTATCCTAGGGGCTAAGCAGAGAGCAATCAAATTGGCATCACAACATAATTTCACTCGTACGAAGTTGCGGGCAACAGCTAGTGAATAAATAAATAGACTGCTAAATTCATTACCCTTCCTATTATCTTCGCTGTAAACGAGTAAAAATGGTCCGCAGTAGCCACAAAATCGACATAAAACAATTTGCTCGTATATATTGTGTGTCCCAGACTAGTCTGCTCACGGCAACTAATTTTTGAAGTCGTAAAATTTACGACAAAGGGAGCATAATCTATCTGAAGTACGGTCAGATGAACGTGCTGCGCCTCCCAAATTCTGATACGGTCAGCAGAAAAGATGTTCGGTTTGACCGAACTAGTTTTCTTTATCAATGTTTAGTGGATGTCGTTTCTTATAAATACGTTTTTTGTGCAAAGATATCCAATATTGCTTCAAGGATTATGTTAAAATAAATCTTTTGAATAAGCGAACTGACTATTATTGAACATGCTTTGCAAAATGTGAGTTTCACAGATGACATTGATGATGATAATTTGAAGCACATATTATAATACGTACCAATTTTGCATACCAAAATGTATATTATACGCAGTCGTCGAACTCATCGCCTTTTAGAAAACTTATAACACTTTTTTTTGGATGAAACTCTATCTAGCCATAAAACCTTAGCCACATTGTGAAATGTCAGTGATATATCGCTGCAACGGAGTTCTGTCTAACATGATGATCTATCACAAAAGTGCCTAATTAAGTTTTCCAATGAAAAATGTATCGTTGTTTATTACAATATTTTTACTAAGAACTAAAAAAATGGAAATAAATTCAACAACGTATGAAATTTGTAATACTTAGTTCAGATTAACAGCCAGTTCAAGTTTTTAAAATATAAGTTTTCTAAAAAAGGAAAAACTATAATTTATTAAAATAACAAGCCCAGCAGACTTCTGGTGTATTTGCTGACGGTACAACACTTAGTAGAATTAAAGTAGCTTCTGTGGGTACTTGCGGATGCAGATTCAATTAACAGACTTGCTACACCCGCCCAACTTGCGAGAAGAATCTGTTGGAAGTCAAACTTGGTATTAACTGGTCACATTTTAAATTAAGAATAGATTCTATTAATGGAAAATGGCCATTCCTGCTATTAAACTGTGCAGGAATTCATTCAAACATACACTTCATGTGTTGTCGTTTTAATAAAATTTTGTCTACATGCTTTAGTAAATCTCTGAACGGTTTGTAAATACAACTGAACACGATGGATAGCCTTATATTGAGTTTCATGATTCACAATGGCTGCCTGACCAACTAGTTTTCTATTGAAAATATAATAATGAAAAGAAATCGAAATGTTTATAAAAAATGTAATACTGTATTGTGATACAATCATGCCTATAACTCCGAAGACGTGGGCTGACTTTATGTAAAACAAGCCTATTGCAGTTACCGAGCACTTACCTATATATTTTACAATTTGAACCAATATTCCAACTGCCCGAACAGATCGTCACACGATCCTTCAGTCATAGTCATTACACAGTCATTACATAGTCATTACACATAACTACGAAAGCAGAAATTTCAAACATCATTAATGCTCATCATCATCTCAGCAGATTATCGCTCTTTGCTATTCATAAGTTTCTGCCTTTAGGCTACAACGTGTTAAGCAACAGTTTTAAATATATTTGTACCTAATAAATTTTAAATTTCAACTACAGAATAAATTTTCAAAAAGTGAAGGAAGAAAATTTTTACTTAAATGTCTTTGAGAAGCAAAATGAAATAATTTTCAAGTTTTCTTGTTATTCATTGTGTCAACATTGATTAACTTAACGTGGCAGTTTTCCAAAATATAAACATTATCTAGCGGCGCAGAGGTCTTCGAATTAATTTACCAAACAAAGTACGTTTACCAAAGACGGTAATTCCGAAGATGTTGGGGAAAATGACAAGCTGAAATTCAATGCTGATCCCCCTGGGGGTAGAAATATACTGCGTGTTATTATGTACTCAATATCTGGGATGAGCACCAACATTACTGTCTTTATATACGAAGGAACTATCTTGTGAGATAGAAAGGTTTGCTCTTTAATATAAAAGGGGACCCCAACTACTGAATCCATAAAAGTATTGCTTAAACAACTAAATGTATATTGCTCTAGGGCATTAAAAAGTATAATGATGTTAAACTTAACAAAAAAAATACATTTAAAACGGTGTATTTATTTCAGATTTAATAACATATGCATATAGCTTAGGCAAAACAAATACAAATATTAAAGAGAAGAAGCATACAATGATGTAGTAGATGTTTGAAACTAGCAGCATGCTCTTTAATAAAAAGAAAGACTCGGCCAAAAACAATTTCTTAAATCAATGCAAGGCAAAATTTGCATTCTCTTAAACATCGTAGACAACCAAAGTCCAAACATAACCCAAACTATTATATTTACTAAATACTTAAGGTAACAAAACGGACATAAAGTTTATATTGTGGTCAGTAAATAGCCGATAGGCGTTATCAGTGCCAGCCAGCGACGGGTAGCCTTTTAAAATATGACCCTCTAGCCCAAACCGGGTAAAAATTACCCCGGTTTATGTACTGTAAAGATAAACACTAGCATTGTTCGCGAAAAGGTGAAATATGAGTAAACATCTTTTTGCACTACATTTTGGGTTGCTCTAAATATTAATGGGTAAATTTTGTTTACAATAGAAAGTTGCTGTTAATCTTTCTCTTTTACACACATCGCTGAAATATGTATTCCATAATTGAACTAGTTTATGTAAATATTTAGCCCGCAACGTACTTCGAACGAATCTCTTACCTTTTGGGTAGGTCAAAAAAAAATTAGCGCTTGTTTACTCTATGTCATAATATGTATCACGTCGTACCTCAAGAAATATCCTAGGTAGGTCGCTCGGAACTTTGCAATAGAGTCACTTGGTTATCGATTCTGTTGGGCCAGTATAGTAGAAATTATAGTATACTAAAATTGACATTGTATCAATTAAATCAACCTATGCCAGTCCACTGCCGGCTTCTCCTAAATAACGCCAATAATAATAATAGTATGGGTTTCTTCAAAAGGGGTCTTAGAAAGTTTTTACAGGGTCGGCAGCGCGAGTGTGGTGCCTCTGGTGTTGCAAACGTTCAAAAGCTGCGGTGACCACCAGTCCTTCTGGTGGGTCGTAAGCTTGTCTGCCACCTTAGTGGTATAAAAAATCACAGTTCACAACCCTACGTCTTCCACAGTCAGTCAATCCCTGCAACCTTTTTCAGGTCGTTAGTTCATCTGCATACCATACCTTAATCTAGTTGTAAGAACTTACTGTTAAAATAGAAGCCGATTTGTAAAACTAGCTGCTTGTAAAACAAAAAGAAACGCATACACAATCATCAGAATTTGAGTTTTATTTGTGAGACATAAGTAGTAGGTACATTAATAATAATTAGATGTTTATTACTATAAAAGTAAGTTCGCTATGTTTTGTTCCACAGATATACAAATGAAGTAGACTAATAAGATCACTTCTTTATCGTTTTGCTATAAAAAGACGTCTTGCAAAAGTTTGCTAAACGATGTTCAATTTGCTAGGAAACTAGGAAGCTAGGAAAACTCTTGTTCTACGAATGAAAATAGGTAAAATGCATAATTTATTTTAATTCAATAAGATTGATTCTCGATGAATTGAGCAAATGGGAACTCTATTTAAGAACCTATAGTTTGAATAACTGGAGATAGCTGTAAGCTGACGTTTGCAAAAAAAATGCCTTTTGATTTATTGATTTCTGTATAAAAACGAGTCACTTGACATTTTTCCATCTCACCTGGTGTAACCTCTTAAGGAAATCCCAGTTACCCTGACCAGCCCAGGATGCCAAGCGTTGGCGACTCTTCGTCACTATTTTCGTGAGGACCACGTCACTTTGAGGAGGCGCACCTGATTACGCAATGCGCCACCACCTTAAGCCTGCTTCTGCTACGATGTAAAGTAGGCTAGAGTGTTGCCCCCAGGCTAACGTTTATGAAGGACGGAGATATTCTGAGACAATAAAGTAGGCCTTTCTTAAAATACTTTCGACTACTCAACTAACTACACTGTCTGAATGTATTGTAGAACTTATACTTACTCAATAGTTTGTGCTATCTACATTCTTAGATACAAGTAGTTATATTATATTGTTATTGTAATACAATAGTTGTTCCAAAGTTAGTATGAACAACAGATTGGTTTCAAGGACTTTCTCCTTAGAGGTTGGCTTACATTGTTTGAGGTAGAAACTAATTTCAATTGTAAATTTCGTATCGTGATCAATCGTAAATTAAGTTTTGGTTTAAGTAAGCTGAAGATAGTTAAAAATTATAAGTGGAAACAACAATGCTCATTGTCATCATCATAAAATCATGCCATATACGAGGTAGTAGGTTCTAATATTATTTTCATGTAGTTTTGATTTTAAATCTAATAGATCGAGTCGGAACACAGCAAGAAGCTGTTCACGCTCCTGTATTTCTACCATTAGCGGATGCTTATCAATTTACACTCACTTCCTACTACCAGTGCAGCAGTGGCGCGACTAAATTGACGTCGCCAGCTTAATGGAAAGCCGTGGCGCATCTAGCGATTGGCGACACTCTCACAGTCCGTAAGTGACTCCGACAGTGGCCCTCAAGTTGACGACTTTGTAATGTGCCTCTTCACGCTCCGCTTGAAGAACCCGGGATTGTAAGACGAGGGAAACACGTGCGCAAGCAGGTCGTTCTAGGTTTTTATAGTTCTACAGAGAAACGATCGTTTGATATGCTCAGTTTTAGGGAAAATTCTCTCGACTGTGTATGAGTGGCATCTCTGCCCAGCACGTGGCGCGGCGTGAAGTACCACAAGCAATAGTGCAAATGAACGTAAACACGTACGCGCTTACCCAAATTTCATCCTGGGACGTCCGACCGAGAGTTTACCCGGGGCTCAAGACTGTAGGCAATGTCAGGGAAGGTGTGTGTCCTGCATAGCATCCATGAGGAGTTTTCACCATTAAAAACCCACTCAAATTCAAAGCATTTTGTAGGCATCTAAAAATTATACTAAACATAATTATAATTGACGTTCTAGTCTCATTGCATCAACACAAATAAATAATATTAAATTCAAATGTTTTATTGCGAATAATGGGTAAATAAGTTGACGTTAAGTATTACATTTATATATACTAATATTATAAAGCTGAAGAGTTTGTTTGTTTGTATGGTTGAACGCTAGGATCTCAGGAACTACTGGTTGGATTTATAAAATTCTTTTACAGTTTGATAGTCCATTTATTGAGGATGGCTATAGGCTATATAACATTACGCTAAGACGAATAGGGGCGAAGCAGCAATCAATAATGTTTCGAAAACGGGGAATATTTTTTACAGTCTGAGAGCTTCCGAGGCGTACGCTGCGTAAATAGTTAAAGATACGTAATAATTGTGTATTACAATATTGTTTCTCTTAAACAGTTCTAAAAAAAACTCCACTGCAGCATATGTCTATCTCTTAAGGTTCGCTCACAATAACCTAATTTGTGTGTTTCTTAAGGTTCACTCACAATAATATAAAACTGAAGAGTTTGTTTGTCCTAGGATCTCAGAAACTACTGGTTGCATTTCGAAAATTATTTTACAGTTTAATAGTCCATTTATTGAGGATGGCTAATGGCGATATAAAATCACGCTAATGCGAATAGGAGCGGAGCAGCCATAAATAATGTTTCGAGAACGGGGATTTTTTTTTATTTCGAGAGCTTCCACTGCGTACGTTGCGTAAATGGTTAAAGTTACGTCAAAATTTTGTATTACAAAAGTGTTCCCCTTTAAAAGTTACAAAAAAATGTCTACAGCATATGTCTATCTTTTAAGGTTCACTAACAATAAGCCCTTTTAATAAGTTTTGAAGTATGAGCGACGCTACGGGATTAGGTAAACGTGGTCTGCAGTGGCAGCCAATCAACTGAACGATAAAAACCGGCCAAGTGCGAGTCGGACACACATGAGTTCCGTACCAAAAAAGGACGGGTGGAAGTAAATGCAACGGGAAACATTATATCACTTCACATATTAATACCACAGTTCTCTCCTTCTCAATCTCATGTGATGCAAACGAAGTTGTGCGGGTCAGCTATAATGAATATAAGCGACGCGACGGGAGTAAATGCGAAAGGAAACATTATATCACCTTAAATATTAATACTACACCTCTCTCTTTCACGCTCATGGGACGCAAACGAAGTTGTGCGGGTCAGCTCTAATGTATATAAGCGACGCGACGGGACTAGGCGCGACAAGAGTAAATGCGACGGAAAACATTATCTTACTCAAAATATTAATACCATACCTCTCTTTTTCTAACTCTCATGTGCCGCAAACGAAGTTGCGCGGGTCAGCTAGTCTGTCATATGCCGCCGGAAGGCAATATTAATGAAAAATAAATAAAAACTAATATGATACTTGTATAAAACTCACAGTGTCTGCAAAACGTCAAACAAGTTATAATGAACAGAGACTATTAGTGGAAGTGCAGTCTGTATTGTGTCATTTGAGCTACTGGGCGGACACATGTTGTCCATTTTGTACACTGCAACACTGCAGTACTTTACTTGTACTTATGTATTGTATTAATGTTTGTAGACTGGTTTCATCCATCTTTCTGTACTGTACTATTTTTTTTATCAGATAGCAATGTATGCCATGCCAGTCTACGAAGGAGTAGGAGGGAGGTGATATAGAAGGTGTATAAAAAACGTTGAAATTGAATTTGGCCCTGTTGAGAATCAAACCCATTCCCAACATCGCTATGCCTATGCGCGTCTCACCACACCCTTACTGCGGCGGAGCGGAGTGGAGAGGAGCGAGGGTACCGCATTCAGTACATCGGCACATCAAGTGCACTACCGGCAACCATTACTTACGCATCGGTCCACCGCTCGACATTTAGCAATATTATATCTTGTTCCTGCTTCCAAATAGATCAGCGTACCTATACAGTACACAGTCATTTCATTTCTCGACCACCTGAGAACCCCAATAGACCCTGTAGTAGGCCAGTACAGCCTATACAAACTCATTCGTAAGTCAGCACATGCATCTCTTATAAATGGGAGTGGTAACAATGGAAGTGGTGGCCCTATCGTGATCCAGACTGGTGGATTCACCGAGGGCTTACCCGTGGCCGTGCCTGCGGTTGGGAAACCGTAGGCATAAGGTAGGAAACGTGTGGTTTTTAGTAGGTAGGAGTTAGGCATAGCATCTCTGTTAGTGTCTGTTAGTGTTGAAACAATTCGAAATACTGGCTAAGCAGGTTGACAATTTGGAACTGCGGAGTCGTCGCAAAATTCTGTTAGTACACGGTGTCCCAGAGCAGAAAAATGAAGTGCCAGCACATTTAGTGGTGAATATTGTAAGGGATCACTTGAAGTCTGAATCGTTTTCCGAGGCTGACATTACGAGGTGCCGAAGAATGGGTCGTCCATCTGCTTCCAGCAAGCCAAGGCCTATTTTGTTTAAATTACAGCAAATGGATATAAGAAATAAGATTTGGTTCTCTAAATCAAAACTTAAAGGAACAAATTTCACACTATCCGAGTTCGTCACGCGCACTCGTCATCAAGTCTTTTTAACAGCGCGTGAGCGTTTTGGCGTAAACAAATGCTGGACGCGAGAGGGACATATCTATGTTCTGGATCCTGATGGAGGACGTCACCGTGTGGCTAGCCTGAGTGAGCTCAACGGGCTTGATTGGAGTACCCAAAACTCAGAGTCAGCTGTGCCGGCCAAACCGGCAACTAAGCCTAGACGGGTTGGGACAAAGAAGTAGTGTTTTCACATTATGTACTCGTATGTAAGCGTCACAGACAAGTAGGTATTTCATTATCCCATTACTTCAATAACTACTTTCACTTTTAATAACAATTAAATGTACCTTCGATTCGACGCAGCTTCTCATAATTCTTTTGTAAACAAATGGTCACGTCATTGTCATGCATGTTGTCATTGTCAGTGTCATGTCAATCGCTTTATATTTATTAACTTTTTTTTTTTTCTCTGCATCACTAATGGCATGGCCACTTATTTATTTGTTATATTGTCGATATGTTACTGCCCTGTTCATAGTTTTGCGAAATGTCTGGAAACAGAAGTAATGTTTTACAAGTATATTATTAAATGGTTGATAAATAGTCATAGTCAACATGCGGTCCAAAACGTCACACAGATAATAGATTAAATATTTTAATTTCTATATACATTTCATGGTAAGATTAAAATATTGTTCCTTTCTAGGGGCTGCCATATGAACGGGTCGGTGGCTCCTCCATTTTTATTTTTATTTTCAACGATTTTTATTTGTCAAGCTGTACATGCAATTAAATTATGCAAGATGCTTTTTAGTGAAATCACTGCGTCGGGTTAGTGTTATCCATAGTTTTAGTACTGTACAAAAATTACCTAAACTTGTAGATATTTTAAATTAGACGCGCAACTGGCGGGTGGATATTTTGTGTTATTGAGGAAAAGTATAATATATTTATAGTTATTTTTATTTATATAAATATTATTTGTTATTATTATTAACATCTATATATATTTAATATAATGTTGAACATAGACATAAGTAGCAATGATAGCTTTATAACGGCCAGTAGTTTGGATAAAAGCTTAGTAAGTATGCCTTCGTTAGCTGATGTTGTTCGGACACGGTTTGCTGATGTCTCCAAGAATTTCAATGTAGTCCACATAAATGCACAGAGTATTCCGGACCATTTCCCGGCTATGCTAACTACCTTTGACTGTCAAAATATCCACGCTATCCTTGTTTCTGAATCTTTTCTCAAACCCTGTCTTATGACTAGCTGTTACTCTCTTCCTAATTTCCACTTAATAAGAAATGACCGCGTATACCCCAAATGTGGCGGAGTAGCTATTTATTTGCGAAATAATTTATCGTATAATGTCCTTGACGTATCTCCGCAGCCGACGCCGTTAAATGCCGGGGAACACCTCTTCTTAGAGGTTGAACTTCTACATACCAAATTGTTACTTGGAGTTTATTACAGTCCTTCAATGCATGTTAACTTCTTCTCTTCTTTTGAAACCCTATTAGAACGATATTTACCAGCTTATAATCATACTATTATAATGGGAGATTTCAATACGTGTCTTTTAAAGAATGATTCCCGTTCATCTACATTTCTTAATCTTGTTGAGTCTTATGATCTATCAATTCTTCCTTCCAATACCACTCATCACTTTCCTAATTGTAGACCATCTCTTATCGACTTAATCCTTGTTTCCTCAACTGACCTGGTTGCTAAGCACGGTCAGCATCCAGCTGATGCTTTCTCCTATCATGACTTGATATATCTTTCCTATAAAATTCGTACTCCGAAGAATAAACATAAGATTGTCATGCAACGCAATTTTGGTGGCATGGATCGCAATAAGTTGTGTGAAGATGCCAAAAATATCGATTGGGGGGCACTATTAGCGGCCGATACGATCAATGATAAAGTTGATTTATTCAATAATGCGCTGATTAGGTTGTTTGATATACATGCGCCAGTTCGTGCAGTGAAGGTGAAACAGCTGCCTTCACCTTGGCTTACAGCTGAAATTAAAGAATTGTTGACCAAAAAAGCGGCTGCAAAATGTAGGTATAAAATTCGACCTACACCTTTAAACCAGGAGAAGTATATTACATTAAGAAATCATTGCAATAAGGTGTGTAGGAAAGCACAGCGCCAATATATTCATAAATCGGTCGAGAACGGAGACCCTGCCAAAACATGGAAATTTCTCAGAACAGTGGGAGTTGGAAAACCACGTCAAAATTTAGTAGCTAACAGCGTTAATATAGAATTATTAAATCAACACTTCTCGTCTTCGTCTGCGTTAGATCAGACGGAAAAATCTATTACTTTGCAATATCTTTCATCACTTCCAACTCCCGACTACTCACCGTTCGTATTCAATCAATTATCTGAGTGTGATGTTAAGAGGAGTATAATGACAATAAGCTCCAATGCAGTTGGCAGTGATAGCGTTAGTCGTAACATGCTGCTACCTATTATTGACGAAATCTTACCTGTATTGTGTCATATTTTAAACCATTCCTTTTCCTGCTCTGAATTTCCTAAAGCTTGGAAAGACGCACAAATTACTCCTATCCCTAAAAAACCAAACCCAACTTCCTTTTCTGAATATCGTCCCATCTCCATATTACCTTTCCTATCCAAAGTTTTAGAGCGACTCGTCCATAACCAATTAAATACATATCTGAATAGACACCAACTCCTAAATCCTATACAATCAGGTTTTCGCCCAGGTCACAGCACGACAAGCGCATTGGTTAAGATAACTGACGATGTGCGTATGGGTATGGAGGATGGAAATCTCACAGTTCTTACATTACTCGATTTTAGCAACGCCTTCAACACTGTAGATTTTCAACTCTTGCTTGGTATTTTGCGCTCTTTTAACATATCTCCACCAGTTATTGATTGGTTTCATAGCTACCTGTTTGGACGCCGACAGAGGGTTCGCGTTGAAGACTCCTTTTCCTCTTGGTGTAGTACAACTGTTGGCGTACCGCAGGGTGGCGTGCTTTCTCCCATGCTTTTCACCATTTTTATAAATTCTATCACAAAATATTTATTTTCCGCCTGCCACCTTTTTGCAGATGATCTACAAATTTACACACAAGCTCCTGTGGCTGAATTATCGACAGCCTTTACCATCATAAATGCGGACTTGGCTCATATATGCCAGTGGAGCAAGCAATATGGCTTGGTAGTAAATCCCGCAAAGACACAGGTCATTGTAGTTGGTAGCTCCAGAATGTCGTCGCAGGTGGACTGGACAACCCTTCCAGCTATATTGTTTGATGGTGTACCATTGCAAATTAGTGAAAAGGTGAAAGATTTGGGCATAATGATTGATAGTTCGCTATCCTGGACTGCACAAATGAGTCACGTTAGCCGTAAAATATATGCCACATCAGGTTCTTTACGCAGATTGCGTAACTTTTTGCCCACTGCCACTAAAATTGCACTTGCAGAATCCCTCCTTCTACCCTTACTGGACTATGCCGACGTTAGCTATCTCGATGTCACTGAGGAGCAACTTGATAAACTTGAGCGCCTCCAAAATTTTTGTATTAGATTCATATTTGGTTTACGCAAATATGATCATGTTTCTGAATTCCGCAGTAAGCTCAAGTGGCTCCCAATTCGTCTTCGACGGAATACTCATATTCTCTGTTTACTTTACAACATTCTCTTTAATCCCACTAGTCCCATTTATTTGAAAGAACGTTTTATGTTCCTTTGTGACACACATGTGAGAACTTTGAGGTCATCAGAGTCTTTGGAATTGGCGGTACCGAGGCATTCGACATCTTTCTACAACAGGTCGTTTACTGTGCAAGCTATACGGCTCTGGAATGCATTGCCCTTAACCATAAGAAAAGCAAAGTCGTTAAACATTTTTAAACGAATGGTGAAAGACCACTATTTAGAGTCTTAGTTTAACCATTCTCCAAGTACTTATATCCTTGTAACTGCTATATTAAGTAATCTATGAATATAATATTGTGTATGTATATAGGTTGGTATGTATGTATGTATGTATGTATGTATTTGTATGTATGTTTGTAGGTGTGTACATAGTTGTAAATACTGTTATTGACTAAATTTAAATTCTTCTACCTTTAATACACCTCCCAAATTACTACCCATCTTAATCTCTGACAATTATCTCCATCCAAAGGTTGCCTGGTAGAAATCGCACTTAGCGATAAGGCCGCCCATTGTACATTACAAGACCTTGTATTCCTTAACTATGTAATTTTTTTTTTTTTGGTGTACAATAAAGAATATTTCTATTCTATTCTATTCTATTCTATTCTCTGTAAGATTTTCCTAACGTTAAAAGACAGATAACAATTTTAAACAAGAAGCCCAGAGATCGTTCTCACCCGACTGCCCCTCTTTAACACGATTATTGTGAAAGTTCAATCCGATTGACGCTATCATTTTTGATTTATTTCAAACTTTGAACAGATGATCCACGTGACCTATTGACGTAGATTAATGCGACAGAGTCACAGACTACAGACAAAGTCTCGAGATAAGCACCTCTGCACTCTATTTTATAAAGAGGGGCTAAAATTGTAAAAAGAACTAAGAACAAACTGACCTATCATTAATATCAGTCCAATTAAAAAAGTCCACATACAAAGTACCACATTATAAAAGCACACACAACATACAGGGTGGGGTTATTCGCTGTTGAATATTCATAGCACACCGGAGATTGTATCGCTTAATAAACACCCTGTATACTAGTCCGCTCACGTGCTGCTAATGACCTGAACAGTATCAAAGGAAATTTTAATTTTCACTTACACCGTTCGGACAGGTTGGGACATAGATTTATTATAATATGTGGACATTTTGTTTAAACGGCTGGTACGGGCAATATTATTTTAAATATTAACTAGCTTTATTCGCCACTTTTTTTATACTAGTAGCAAAGATAATATAATAGTATTACATACAGATCGGCAACTCCCTGTCGCGCCACAGCTCACAGCTGTCAATATAGGTCGTGTTGACGTACAATTTGCTTACATTTATTGATCACACGCACACATTTCAAGCTGGAGTTTCCACCCTGTGCTACGAGTAGTAGTAAAAAAGTTAGCACTTAAGTTACGGTAGCCTATTGACATTTGTAACACCAGAAGAACTACTACTTCGGACCCACTGTTGAAATTTTCAAGCCGCTCCTAAGGTCTTTTCCTAGGCTTAACGACTGTAAGTTACTGATGTTATATATTTTCTACTAAACGTTGCTCGCGGCTTTGCTCGCGTTAAATTCGGTACCCGTTCCCGCTTTCCGTGGGAACTTATTCCCGGGATGAAAGTATACCAGACTATAAGCTATCTCTGTGCCAAATTTCAGCACAATCCGTTCAACCGTTAGAACTTGATTGAGTAAAATACATCCAAACATCTTTACAAACTTTCACATTTCTAATATTAGAGTAGGAAGTAGGATGCTAGCTGTCATGTTTTCTTATACCTGATTTTCACAGGAACTTGTTATTACGATATAAAGTAACCTTGACCTTTATAAAAGGTCTATTATATCTGTGTATTCCAAATTTTAACTCAATCGGTTACGTAGTTCAAGCATTAGAGCTTAACAGACAGATAGAGTTACTTTCAGACATATATAGTTGTATAAGCCCCGCACGTTTTCTGTGGCGGAAACACCGGGAAACCACGGCCGAGTGTCAGCACTGCGAGGACCGCAGCGATGACACGACGCTCCACACACTGGTGGAGTGCACGGCGTGGGCGCAACAGCGCCAGGTCCTCGTAGTGGGTCTGGACGTGGACACTCTCTCGCTCGAGACCATGGTGCGAGCCATGCTCTCCAGCGGGAGTAAGTGGGACTGCGCCGCCTCCTTCTGCGAGCAGGTCATGCTCGTGAAGGAGGCGGCGGAACGGGTACGGGAGAGAACTCTCCCACCCGAGTTCCGCAGTCGGTGGCCTGGGCGCCGCCGACGTGTCTTCGCCGAGGACTATCGGCCACCATGACCGGGGGCCTGAGGACGGTGACAGGGCGGTTCACCGTCCTTACAGAAGCAGGCCCATGACGGCAGCGTGACGTGAGTGAGACAATTCACGCACGCCCCCCCTTAGAAGCGGGATCACACCTGAAACCCCCCAAAGACGCGGGATAGCACCCGAACCACCCCCTGGGCGAGGCCGCAGTAGCGGCCGTGGGTCTGTTGGGAGTCCTGGGACATCCTTCCGAGGGTTTACCCGGGGCTCCCAACCATAGACTGTTGGGCGTGACGTGAGGTTTTTTAGTCGGTAGGAGTCCGGCATAACATCCATGAGGATTTTCCCTCACGTTAAACAAAAAAAAAAAGCCCCGCACGTTGAAATTGCTATTGGCGGCCATCTTGGTGACCACTTGGTGACGTATTTCCGTCGAGCAATCAGTACAAAAAAAAAAATACCGTACGCAGCTTCGCGAAGCCAGCGCGCGCTCGCGCTACATCACGATGACGTCACTTAGCTGTCACTATGACAAGGTTCCAGCGCATTACCAACTTCCAGGGGTTATACTTAGTGATCAGCTGCAGTGCCCTAGGCTTCAGTTTTTAACCAAAGGGCGGAAACTCCATACAAATGATTCCTTTTCAATTGTGTCACCTACACTAAAAACACGCTATGTTCGTACAGAGCTTGAATGTGTGTGTGACCAATAAGGCTTAGAAAAAAATCCCTCAACACGTCCGCCATGACAGCTGTGGCGCGGGATTGGCGGGAGTGGGAAAGCTTGGTCAGTGAGGGGCAGGGAGTTGTCTATCTGTATGTAATCTATACTAATATTATAAAGAGGAAAGATTAGTTTTTTTTTGTTTGTTTGTAACGAATAGGCTCCGGAACTACTAGACCGATTTGAAAAATTCTTTCACTATTATGAAGCTACACTCTTTGCGGTGAACAAAGGCTATATTTTATTCCCGTATTCCCACGGGAACGGGAACTACGCAAATGAGCCGCGTGACTACCGCTAGAACTATTACAATATCTTTGGTGGTACAGTAAGGCGGATCACCCTAAGAAAATTATATGCCTATGCCCGTCAGTGTATTGTGATGGTATTTGTTCATAATTATGATAGTTTTCTCCTAAGGGGTCAGCAGAGGCATACTGTATGCCTAATTGTCTACATTTTTAGGCTGCTTTTTCCATAATGGGTGAGGAGATAATTGCCATGTTGAAATGGCCTGTACTTGGCCGATATAGCTACTTTGATGTTTACGTTTTAAACCACAAATAAGGCCTTCAACATAATAAACCTAAATAGAAACATAGACTATATAATTATAACTAAAATACAAGTACAACTAAGTTGTGTAGACAAACTCAAATATGAAGCGAAACTTATCTAATCTAGATGTTGAATAAATAAAGAATACACGATGGTGCTACGACGTCTCTACAAGCGTCTACGAATGTCTACGTGATCCTCTACAACGTGTCTACGTCTACGGTATAATAATATCGTGTTAGGAATTATTTTGAGTATTATAAATTAAAAAAAAAAAAATAGGTCATAATAAAAAGAATCGTAGCTTAAATTCACTATGATTTTTTAACAGTACGACATTTTAGTCGTACTGTTAAAAGTCAAACGAATTTTTTAAATTATCGCGGTTTTTAGACTCATTTTCTACTATTTAAAATTTCCTACGACATTATTACGTCACGAGTCTCGGTCCCTTGAACGCTGCCACGCGTCCGAAACATTGTTGCAAGTAAGTATTATTATTTCGCGTGAAGTCTCAAATAGTAATTAAATATTTCACAGAATAAGCTGCGATGCCAAAGCTATAACATAATATAATTGTCCAATAAACCTCATTTCTATCGTTCATCATTAAAAGCCATATACCGTTCTTCCCTTCAGAGAATACTCGGGTCGACAATTAATTATCATATAGAGGGGCTAAGGACGAATGCATATAAGTATAAATCTTTATCTAATGTCAGTAGGGCCCTTCGTAAATTTAACTAAATGTCACGGTGTCGTTAAACTGGGTGACCGATTGAGGCAACATGGCTGAGCAGCTAACCATTTGCGAAATTAAACTGTCAGCTCTTTACAATGTTTCTTTACAGTTTTTTTTATCAACTTATAGGGGGATGTAAGTCTTGGCTGTTTGGGTAAAAAGTGGATGTGTATGAAGTTGTATAATAGACTAAACAACTTATAATTATTTGCTCTTTAATATATAACAGGACACAAATTTCCTGTCATCTAAATGCGTCAAAAGAAGCATAAATTCTTAAACAGTGTCATAATATGTCAAGTAAAATTATTCAAAATCAAAGTTAGGTTAGCATCCTAAAAGTAGCAAAACTTTAAATTTGGTTCCGAAAAACGTGAACGTTTTCGTCAAAATTAGATGCAATGGCAACATAAGAGTAGATTGTCAGTTGCTTGACCTTCAACAATCCTTATCATAGCATTGTCTCTCCTTTTAATTGGGTAGGCAGAGGCAAACTCTATGCCCACATAGTCATAAATTTTTATTGTCCCACGTAATAGATGGATTGCATTGCCGTATTGGAAATGCAAAGCAACATTGTCTTTTCTATACTAATATTATAAAGAGGAAAGATTTGATTGTTTGTTTGCATCGAATGGGCTCCGAAACTACTGGACCGATTTGAAAAATGATTTCACTGTCGGGTAGCTAGACTCTTCCCGGTAATCATAGGCTATATTTCATTCCCGTGGTATTACGGGAGCTACGCGGGTGAAGCCGCGTGACGTCCTCTAGTAACTAATAAAATCATAGCTCTCCATTGCCTGCCTCTGTGGCGCAGTCGGTAGTGATACCGCTTGCGGCGCTGGAGGTCGTGGGTTCGATTCCCACCTGAGCCAAATATTTGTGTGACCCATAAATGTTTGTCTCAAGAGTCTGGGTGTTTCTATGTATAATATGTATGTATTTAAAAGTATATAAGTATTAATATCCGTGGTCTGATACCCATAACACAAGCAGATTATTCCTAGCTTACTTTGGGATCACATAGCGTTGTGTGAAATGTCCGTGAATATTTATTATTTATTATTATTATTGCTTTCACGCAACGTGAAAAAAGTATAAATAAAATAAGATTCAAGCTTTCACGTATGTATATGTACATGCAATTATTATTAGCTCTCGAGGACAAAATTACCTCTACAGTTACGGACCCGTAAAAAACGACATTAATCACATCGCCGCTCTAACTAATTACGGTATAATTTGAAGCAAACAAAAGACCCCACTAGGAAAGTTGGTGGATAAATCTTGCCATGTGGGTTCCGGCTAGTGGCCAGAGAACTGATATAATTGGGTTTATCCACTGTTTCGTTACCTTTCCGGATTTCCGGATTATACGATAGTGATGTTATAAATATCGGCTTTAGGTTCCGGATTTGGTGAATACTCGTAATATCCTATTTGAAATAGGTTAAGTGAATACAGTGTGCGTCATTAAGGGGGGAATTACTAATCTGTGAGCGGAGTACAAGCATTGCAATTATTTTCTAAAAAAATAAAAGTTCTGTGTCTTCCACATCGTGCTTATGTATTTAAGAATTCCTTCTACGCTCTATACAGGTCCATAGATAGACTTTTTGCCATCTGTGTTCGCTTTGATCCTTCTCCAAAATCCCTACTAATATTATGAAGGCGAAAGTAACTCTGTCTGTCTGTTACGTTTTCCTTTCTCTGTCACCTAATAAATTTGGCATAGAGATAGTTTGACTGCGCAAAAGGAGGGTAGTGATCTTAGACTATAATAAATAATCTACGCGGACAAAGGCACAGGGAATACCTAGTATAAAATATGCATGTAACACATTAGTAACTACTAACTACAAGCACCTGCACTCACACAAATTGCAAATCTGTTCACAAAACTAAATCATTCTAATTAAAACGCCAATGATAAACGTTAATTAATCGAAACAACGACTAAGTCGAGGTTAGCGTCAATCATAGCATTCGAAACTCTAACAGTAATTGAAAAAGTTAACACTTTATATCTATGTAGATCATAAAACACGAAATATTAAACCAATTAAAAGTTGGCAACATTGATTCACAACAAACTCGCGAAGGAGTTGCTAAACTTAAAACTCCCATTTTATTTCATATGGACCCTTTCCGATACATATAAAATGGCCGTAAACTTTTGATTACATATAAAAGAATACGGATGCGAACAGGTAAAGAGCTGTTTTTATGTACCTTTTAAGATTTGCTCTGGGAAGGAAATCACGTTAACAGGTGGTATTATGGGGAGCTCGCTGTTTACTTGATACGAAAGCATACAGCATAGATATATCTACCATTTATAGAAAGGTGTAGGTTTTATTGATCTCATGTTTATTATTATTTAGTCCGATTGACACGTGACGTAAAGAGGGCATTTATTATGCCACTCAGGAGAAAAAATTGTCACTATAGATATAATGTTTATTGTTGATTGAAAACTTTCAATCAACAATAAACTAATTGGAACCGAGCTATTTTAAACGTTCTACCTATACTTTATCTTCTTCTTCTACAATCCTGTAAAAAGTCTTTGTAGACCTTTCGACGTCAACATGACTTGCCTATCAGGCAGCCAGCGACTTTTGATGGCTAAAATATAAAAAATGAGCAATTCACGACTGCTTGCATTTTGTGGGGATAACAAACAATGGAGGCACCTTAAAACTATGAAATATGTGTTGGTCTCATAAATGTCAAAATTTAAGTCATCTTTGAATAAAAGTCTGACGAGCACATCATAGGGTGAAGAATATATACATGTGTTGATGTGTATCTAGGTATAAGGGCTGCTGCGCAACATAGCATAGATACTCCTAGCTCAAGCTTAAAAGTGACGGGAATCCACAAGATTATTATACAAAAGTCAGTAAACACACACTCCGCAAATACCATTTTGTTCTTCAATACCAATAATATTATTCATAAAAATAATATTTCAAAAGTGAATCTGGTACTTATTCGAAATTCTATTCTACACAATAAAAATATATTTATCATCGTTCATAACCCTTTCATAAAATTTTCAAATATTTCTTTTGTAAATATACAGATCGCGTTGGCAGTTAGGCTTAGATTACATGTATTATTGCAGCTAGTGTAGGCGGAAATTGTATAAAAATTCATTAGACAGTACCCTTTTGCCATTTGAATATGAAACTTATTACATGAACGGTAAGTGCTAAATCGTTAAATAGCCACATCCAACTCATTTTCCACCGACATTGAATATTCTGCTATGTTTGAAGGAAAAACAAAGTGTTAAATTGCGTGGGGAGTCGCCTTTGAGTCGAGATGTGGGCATGGCAATTTGATTCCAGTGTTAATGGGAGAGAGTCTATTTTAGAACACGTGCTAGTGGTGATAGTGTGAGGAAGGGGACGTTTCCTGTTACAGGAGACATGTAGTGAGGATGTGGGTCAAGTGGCAGACAGAAAAGTATAAGTGTCGCGATGACGTAGCTCTACTAGCAACATAATGTCTGACTGCATTCTGTTTTGTTAGTGTGAACAACTCTGCTCGATCCATCAGTCTACCAACTTGCCTTTTAGGTCAACTAGTTTACCAATTTGTCGTCACACTACTCGAATAAAATAAAAGCGGTCGTCTGGTTTACAACACAATTCGAATAAAGTTTTAAAAGCATAGAGTAAGCGTTGCTTATTCTCTTTTTAAGTGACACTAGATTCACAGTATTTTGGTATTTGCTAAGCGAATCGTGCCATATTGATAGCTTAACATGAGTATTGAGTAATCAGTAGACGAACATATTTAGATCCTTTTGAGAAACCGACTTATATTTTAGAATTTAATACATACTTATCTGTAGGTTTATGAAAGCATACTTTCTAATTTTATGGCTAAGTGTCATATTGGTATTTATTAAATACTCTTCAAATTCCCCTCACTTACAATATTACAATTTAAATTTTTATAATTGAAGAAACTAACGTGTTACATAATAATTTAAATTTAAACATTAAGTAATTGATATTAAACCGAAATTAAACAATAAAGGCTAAAAAATAAGCCTTAATAATAATTCATAAGCAATTTATAGAAACATTGCGGAAAAATGTTAATGCGAAAGACGAAAAATCTCGAAATAATAACAGCAACACTAAGAATGGTTAAAGTTGTAAGAATAGCTGATCAAAAGAGCGTATTTTGTTTTTATAATTCGAATCTATTAAGTACAGAAGAAAATATACCTTATTGCCTAAGAAATTGAAAAGAAAATTAAATGCTATCACATGTTTACTGTATCGTGAAATTCTAACAGAACCGTCTGAAGTAGAGTCGAAATGATAATAATTTCACATTATTTTGGAATTGTGCTTCACACAGCCCGCACTGTTGGTCGTAAGCTCAGTTTATTACATACATTTCATCAGATTCTCTGAAACTGGAATTAACCCTGACGAAGCCGGCAGAATTTTAATACACGCCGAAATAATGAGAGATGGTGTGTTAAAATAAAATGGTTCACATTTAAATAATGTGGTTGATAAATATTTCTATTTTTTTTTATCTTCATGAAATTTTTGAACCTTGACTATGGTTGTAACCTCAACATGTCATGGGTGATAATGAAAATGGCAGCTAAATACTTCTAAAATATAATTATGTATGCAAGCAATTTCTAATTTTAGAATATAGTACAGTCATTTAATAGTTTTACCGGGGAAGTTTGCCGAGAGTGTTGAAAATGAGTATATTAAAGATTTGTTGTGCTTTTTTAGCATTTTCGCTTCGCAATATAGAATAACGATTCATTCTACAATAATAATAATACGTAGGTATTACAAAATGCAATAAAGAAAATTTTCTATAATTAACGTCTGTATGACTTGTTCCTAAAAATAAATATTTTCAGCGTACGAGAGCTACTAATAGTACACTCTCAGATAACAAAACAGTATGAGTTCTTGCAAGACGAATGCAAATGCGACACAATTCAGATTCACGTCATAATACTGTAACACTTTTGGAATCTTTAATATCTGTTATACTAAAATTATAAATGCGTAAATGTGTATAAATAGGTAAAATTTCATATCACAAGTAGTTACTGAATTGGAATGGATAGCCTTTGCTGGACCCGGGGTTTCCAAGCATAGGCAGTGGGAGAGCACGTGTGGTGTAGTCGGTAAGTCAGGCAGAGCATCAATGAGGGATTTTCATATGAAAAAGAAAGCTGTTGTTATGGACAATGTCATAGAATACGTTTTATCGCCGAAAATATCTTTTTCCCTCGGGAAAATTCGCGACAGCCAAATACAGCATAGGTGGGGACGCGAGCGTCCTCTAAAAGTTCAACATCTGTTTTTGTATGGCCAAGTCTATTTCTACAAAATCAATTACTAAACAAATATAATAAATACTACACAATATAATATATATACATACATATGGTCACGCCTTTATCCGCGAAGGGGTAGGCAGAGGCATATAATATGCCCACATTTCACCTTTGTATAATTTGTCTCACGTAATAGGTGGTGAGCCGTATTGCCGTGTTTAAATGGACAGGCGCAGGTTGTGACTGCCTGCTGTTGAAATAAAGCCTTTAACTTAGCTTAACGACTGCCATTTTACTGGCAACCGGGACCAACAGCTTAACGTGCCTTCCGAAGCACGGAAACGCTCTAATAAATGTCACAAAGTGATCACATGGATGGTCACCCATCCATGGACCGGCCATAGTGAAAGTTGCTTACTGCAGTGATCTTTTACAGAACACTGAGTCCGCGGGGCCACGAGCGCTTCTTCGTCCGTTTTAATATAATATATACTTCACAAATATAAGATAAATACCTACTGAGTCGTAAAAATAATAACTGTAGGTATGCTACAATTATTTTGCGAAGCTTAGTACTATTACTTATTCTGTGCTAGAAAGAGGAACGCAGTTAACTATTCAGTAATGAAGTGAAAACATACCAGTGACAATTTTAATTGGAATCCTCAAATAAAATTGTCACATCTAAAACACAAAAGGACGTCTTGGAAAAAAAATGTGAGCAATTTTAGTTTCAGCATAAAATCACTCTTCGTCGCTATTTCGACGGTTCTGTGGTATGGCATGTTGACATAGATTTTTTTTTATAAATCTTCGGCACTGAAATTACGAAGCTGGTACTGGTCTCTTTGAAGAAATCTTTGTAGTTTTCTTTGGAGCTTTTGTTTTAGAAGTATACAGTCAATCTCATATACCATCTAACTAATATTATAAATGCGAAATGGGAATAGTCTACAAATGTCAGATTCTAGAAATGTCAGATGAGCTTAAAACGCCAGATTCTATGAATGCCAGATTCTACAAATGCCAGATTCTTGTAATGCCACATTCCATAAACGCCAGATTCTTATAATGTCACATACTATAAATGCCAGATTCTGATAATGTCACATTTTTGTTATAATTGCAATTTACCTAATTTCTCCCTTCATAGCCAAAAAAGGATGATTAGATTAGGTTAGGTTGCAACAGTAACCACTTGTGTTAGTTTCTTCTATCCTAAGTCTAACCGCAGGCCGTTGGCTAAAAATTTAGAAATGTAGAACAAAGTGGAAGGCAAACGACAAAACAAAAAAAAAATAACCACGAAGTCTAAGACGGGAGCTCCGCTACGCTTTGCTCCCGTCTTAGCTTTCTAACCTAACCTATCCGAGTCGAGGTGTTAACCACAATAAGTGAATTTTTTTTGCGGTTAGACTTAAGTCTAGCCGGCTTAAGATAGAAGAAACTAACATAAGTGGTCACTGTTGCAACCTAACCTAATCTAATCATCCTTTATTGGCTATGAAGGGAGAAATTAGGTAAATTGCAATTATAACAAAAATGTGACATTATCAGAATCTGGCATTTATAGAATGTGGCATTATAAGAATCTGGCATTTGTAGAATCTGGCATTCAGAGAATCTGGCGTTTTAAGCTCATCTGACATTTCTAGAATCTGACATTTGTAGACTATTCCGCGAAATGGGAATAGTCTACAAATGTCAGATTCTAGAAATGTCAGATGAGCTTAAAACGCCAGATTCTATGAATGCCAGATTCTACAAATGCCAGATTCTTGTAATGCCACATTCTATAAACGCCAGATTCTTATAATGTCACATTCTATAAATGCCAGATTCTGATAATGTCACATTTTTGTTATAATTGCAATTTACCTAATTTCTCCCTTCATAGCCAAAAAAGGATGATTAGATTAGGTTAGGTTGCAACAGTAACCACTTGTGTTAGTTTCTTCTATCCTAAGTCTAACCGCAGGCCGTTGGCTAAAAATTTAGAAATGTAGAACAAAGTGGAAGGCAAACGACAAAACAAAAAAAAAATAACCACGAAGTCTAAGACGGGAGCTCCGCTACGCTTTGCTCCCGTCTTAGCTTTCTAACCTAACCTATCCGAGTCGAGGTGTTAACCACAATAAGTGAATTTTTTTTGCGGTTAGACTTAAGTCTAGCCGGCTTAAGATAGAAGAAACTAACATAAGTGGTCACTGTTGCAACCTAACCTAATCTAATCATCCTTTATTGGCTATGAAGGGAGAAATTAGGTAAATTGCAATTATAACAAAAATGTGACATTATCAGAATCTGGCATTTATAGAATGTGGCATTACAAGAATCTGGCATTTGTAGAATCTGGCATTCATAGAATCTGGCGTTTTAAGCTCATCTGACATTTCTAGAATCTGACATTTGTAGACTATTCCCATTTCGCGGAATAGTCTTCGCTAAACGCCAGATTCTTATATTGTCACATTCTATAAATGCCAGATTCTGATAATGTCACATTTTTGTTATAATTGCAATTTACCTAATTTCTCCCTCCATAGCCAAAAAAGGATGATTAGATTAGGTTAGGTTGCAACAGTAACCACTTGTGTTAGTTCCTTCTATCCTAAGTCTAACCGCAGGCCGTTGGCTAAAAATTTAGAAATGTAGAACAAAGTGGAAGGCAAACGACAAAACAAAAAAAAAATAACCACGAAGTCTAAGACGGGAGCTCCGCTACGCTTTGCTCCCGTCTTAGCTTTCTAACCTAACCTATCCGAGTCGAGGTGTTAACCACAATAAGTGATTTTTTTTTGCGGTTAGACTTAAGTCTAGCCGGCTTAAGATAGAAGAAACTAACATAAGTGGTCACTGTTGCAACCTAACCTAATCTAATCATCCTTTATTGGCTATGAAGGGAGAAATTAGGTAAATTGCAATTATAACAAAAATGTGACATTATCAGAATCTGGCATTTATAGAATGTGGCATTATAAGAATCTGGCATTTGTAGAATCTGGCATTCAGAGAATCTGGCGTTTTAAGCTCATCTGACATTTCTAGAATCTGACATTTGTAGACTATTCCGCGAAATGGGAATAGTCTACAAATGTCAGATTCTAGAAATGTCAGATGAGCTTAAAACGCCAGATTCTATGAATGCCAGATTCTACAAATGCCAGATTCTTGTAATGCCACATTCTATAAACGCCAGATTCTTATAATGTCACATTCTATAAATGCCAGATTCTGATAATGTCACATTTTTGTTATAATTGCAATTTACCTAATTTCTCCCTTCATAGCCAAAAAAGGATGATTAGATTAGGTTAGGTTGCAACAGTAACCACTTGTGTTAGTTTCTTCTATCCTAAGTCTAACCGCAGGCCGTTGGCTAAAAATTTAGAAATGTAGAACAAAGTGGAAGGCAAACGACAAAACAAAAAAAAATAACCACGAAGTCTAAGACGGGAGCTCCGCTACGCTTTGCTCCCGTCTTAGCTTTCTAACCTAACCTATCCGAGTCGAGGTGTTAACCACAATAAGTGAATTTTTTTTGCGGTTAGACTTAAGTCTAGCCGGCTTAAGATAGAAAAAACTAACATAAGTGGTCACTGTTGCAACCTAACCTAATCTAATCATCCTTTATTGGCTATGAAGGGAGAAATTAGGTAAATTGCAATTATAACAAAAATGTGACATTATCAGAATCTGGCATTTATAGAATGTGGCATTATAAGAATCTTGCATTTGTAGAATCTGGCATTCAGAGAATCTGGCGTTTTAAGCTCATCTGACATTTCTAGAATCTGACATTTGTAGACTATTCCAATGTTTGTGAGTGTGGATGTTTGTTAAACTTTCACGCTCGAACGACTGAACGGATCTGGCTAAATTTTGGTGCAGGAATTCATTATAGTCTGGAATAACATATAGGCTACTTTTTATCCCGGGAACTAATTATACGCGGGCGAAGCTGCGGGCATCAGCTAGTCATATATAAAAATCCAAAATTCAGTGCCAATGAATTTCTAATAAGAGCAGATTCTAATAATATCACATAATTTCAAAGCCTTCATGTGCAAATCTTTGGTTACAGCCAAGACGCGACACTAAAAAGAAAATGGTTCAGGATTATGATTATTTTTTGCACATTACTTTGAAGGGTTAACGGGTCATAAATAAACGAGTATCTCGCGATCTCCGCGTTATAATCGCCTCGTTTATCTTCTTACGCTACATTAAGTGCAAGCTCTAACGTCTTGAAATATTCCCTTTACTGATATTAAGATTCATTAAACTTAGGTTCAGTGATAACCATCCCCGCTAACTTTACTCTCGTCTAGAGTGTGTGAATTTGATGCAGACTGCAGTTTAAACGTATTCTTTGAATCATGAACATGTCCGTTTTTAATCTAGCTAGATTTATATTTAATACCTCAATGAGCACTTTGGTACTGTAAGGCGTACATTTAATATTAAATGGGGTAGGGGTACAACTGTTTCACCAAGATTTCCGTAGCTTGAACGATCTCACCTACTAGAGGTGCACCATATTTTTAGGTGAATGCCAATTAGGTATCCATTTCGAATTCCTTAGTAGTGCCAATGAAAATTCGCATTAATAGATTTAACCTGATTTTAAAATAGATTTTTTTTTTCGCTTATGCTCAGCTCAGCTCAGCTCAGGAGACCGCGTCTTGGTAAAGGTGGGGTAGGACGACCCCCTGCCAGATGGAGCGACGACCTTAAGTAGGTTGCAGGGATTGATTGGATGCGCAAAGCGCAGGATCGTGTGTTGTGGCGAGGTTTGGGAGAGGCCTATGTCCAGCAATGGACTGCTATAGGCTGAATTGATTAAGCTCAGCAGTAGGTAGGTAATATTTTCACAGATACTTATTGCACGGTAGCTTCGGTAGGTATCTGTGGCGTTGACACCGGTAAACCACGGCCGAGTGTCAGCACTGCGAGGACCGCAGCGATGACACAGCGCCAGGTTCTCGTGGTGGGTCTGGACGTGGACACTCTCTCGTTCGACGTTAAAAAAAAGTCTATCAATTGAGATATTATTATTTTGATGTCTCTAATCAGATAAGCGTGGTGCTTATTAATTGTGTTGCAGAACTTATTTACGGATTTTTAAACTTGCGATGCGTCGCACAGTGAAATATACTTATGAAAAATAAGTTTTTTGCTAAATCCTAACAACAAATTCAGGAACAGATTAGTAATCTCAGTTCGCAGCTGCCACCGAGGACAATGTTGCTGTCCGTCCGTTCAACATAATAACTTCTATTAACTCTTCCGGCACCTAGAAAATTGTTGCAAACTTTTTAATTTATAACCTAATCTTACTTAAGTCTCGGGCAATCTTGTTTTGCAGGACAGAGGAACTTTTTTAAACTGTATATCTATTTATAACTTGCTCTTTGTATAAGCATCTAACTCTGGTGATTCTTTAGCTGTTGTGACGGATCGAATTAGCTCTTAGTGTCAGTACAATAGCTTGGAGGCATGTTTAGCTTGTCAAGGGAACCCTAGATGCTGATATACCCATTGTACCTTCTTAATATTTGTAACATCTAGTTTTAAGTTTAATTTTCTTTGGTGTACAATAAAGCATATTATTATTATTATTATTATTATATACATAAGCTCAATCTTACATAATAAATGAAAGTCCTATGCTTTTGGTGTGCTAAGCTATGTTTGTTTATTCGTGTGTTTAGTTGTCCGTTTTTTATTTTACACTTTGATCTTTATCACGTTTTTATAATCGGGTAATTTTACATTTCACAAATTATAGAATGATAATTTTTCCACGGGAAATATTTTTTTAAGATAATAGAACATGGAGCAGGCGGAGTAGATACATAATTTCCAGTAATGGCTTATAATGTATGGTATATTGTGCACAAATCTACATTTCGACAAACAACGACTGCCTCTGTGGCGCAGTCGGTAGTGATACCGCCTGCGGTGCTGGATGGAGGTCGTGGGTTCGATTCCCACCGGAGACAAATATTTGTGTGACCCATAAATGTTTGTCTCAAGAGTCTGGATGTTTCTATGTATAATATGTATGTATTTAAAAAGTATATAAGTATTAATATCCGTGGTCTGATACCCATAATACAAGCAGGTTATTTCTAGCTTTCTTTGGGATCAGATAGCGTTGTGTGAAATGTCCGTAAATATTTATTTTTTTAATTATATAAGAAATGGGGGTTTAATGTACAACAAAATTGTAGCTGCTATCTTTCTTCCATTTTTTTTACCGAAATATTATAAGAATATCTTTTAAAATGCCCAAGCGGCCAACAAAATAACAATACTCATTTGAGTTCCATTACAAAAAATACCTGTGTCCTTAATTTACATCCGTAAGTGAGGCGCAATCGTGGTGGGTTTTATTTTTTTATGAGTGAGAACACAATACAATTCGTAATTCGACCTCATTCTGAGGGTAGGTAGAAGGAAAAAGTGCTCCCTCATTATCGTTTTCCGTATTCGCGTCGGTATCTCAAGTGTTTGAAAACAATACAATTCCGCTCGGATTTTTTTTCAAGATATTAAAAGAATTCTGCTCACTAGGATTGTGAGGGGTTGAAGTTCTACTATACAGACCTGTTTGTGTCTAAACTAGGTATAAATGTTGGTGTAGGTATCACATTTGACAATCTGTACTCAGTTTTTTTTTATATAAGCTTAAAATCTTGATACCATCCGAATCCGATTATTGACTACTAGAAGTAGTTAAAGCGTCTGTAAGATGTAATATTTTGGATTACACCTGTGTGACCCACATTATGAATCAGTATGGTCACCCTAGTTGGGGTGCTGGATTACAATTGCGTAGCAGAAACTTAAAAAAGCTTCGTGCTTGTGACGCGACGCATACAGTCGATTTATTAGCAGTTTTTAAATTCGTTGTATTTTCTATTGAACGACCGTTGGCCTTTAAAATATGAAGATAACTATGTGGGCTACTTTATAATGCGAAGATCCTATTCTATATATCACTAGTTTAATATGAACTTTATGACATAGCAATAAAGTTCAAATTGACTCTACATTTTATTTAGAAAAAGTTTGTATGGGAAAAAGAAATAGGCTGTTTTTAGGGCTTACCCGACAATTATTCGAAATTTTCTCACCTTTTAAACCTTCCCTAGACCTCCACGAATATTTCAAGACCAAGATAAGACAAAAATCCGTTCTCGAGTTTTAGCGAGACTAACGAACAGGATTTAATTTTTATACAACATGAAATTTTGTATAGCGCAAACCTGAAAACACTTTGATCAGAATCAGTAACATTATCCAATGGACCCGATTTCAACCTATGTTAATTTTTTTCAAAACTTCACGAAAAAATTTAACGCATTGAACACTCTAATAACGTAAAGTATGTATAAGTATGTATCATAAAATAACATCACTACGCGTGATCAAAAGTGATCCGCCACCAGCCGATCCCGTGCCATCGACCAGCCACCCCCGGCCGCGCCCCTGCGCCCGCGCCACCCGGGCTGGCCACCAGTCTACCAGTCAGTGACCGACCGATAACACGAGCGCGACGTCATACGCACTGTCATACGTGTCGCCGTTCCGCATCCCGTGTCGCTGTGCAAAATACGCGATCGTGTAACAACATTTATTATACTTTTTTATACTACTAAGGTGACAGAAATGCTTACAGCATACTTGATCGTTGCTAACCTTAGCCTATGGACGTTTGGAACACCAGAGGCACGACACACGGGCTGCGATACCAATATCGAAAGGTAGAAGGAATTACCGAAGGTGACAAAGTGCAACGGGTGAACATTAGTGAGTGGTGGCTAAAAAAATAACAGTGTAAGTGTTTTGTGTACTTTTACGCGTAGAGGATTACATGATACTGATAATGCAGCCTATTGGGGCCATAATTCCTCATTTACCCCGTCAGAACTCCTTGTCGACACCGCTTGTCCATTAATGTGTGTGCAGGCATTATGAATAGTCACGTAATCGTATTGACTATTATTCGTAAATACCAGTATGTACAGTCTTGCAGTTCCAGGGTTCCGTAATCAATTGGTAACAGCTAGAAAGAAAGATTTTTTTATTCAGCCCTTGAACACATAGGTACCTACTTTCATAGGCTTTACAGCTTGATCCTTTTACTAAGACTCTAATGCTAGTGAAGCTTACCATCGGAGAGGGTAAAAATGGGACCTTATTACTAAGACTCCACTGTCCCTCTGTCACCTAACTGTATCTCACTAACCATTATTATAGCTAGACAGTTGAAAATTCACAGACAGTGTATTTCTGTTGCCGCTATAATAATAAATACCGGCCAAATGCGAAACGGACTCACGCACAGACGGTTACGTACTAAAAAATCGCGTTTGTCGTATGGGAATCCCGTTTAATCGCCCCCTTTTATCTGATTTTAGTATCTGTAACTAGCTCTAACTATCGCGGTTCCGATAGAGTCTTGTTACGGACAGACAGACGGATAACGAAGTCTTATGAACAGGGTCCTGTTTTTGCCGTATTTTGGTACAGAACCCTACATGCGCGAGTCCAACTCGCACTTGGCCGGTTTCTGTCTTAAACACAGTTCCATAATTACCACTTATGAAAATGGTTTGTTAATGTTATTATCAATACCACACGAATAGTGACTAACTGCCTTGCGTATAATACCTACACCTACGCTGTTCGCGGAAAAAATAGTGCAATTGTAAGCAAAGGCTTATAACTTGGTCAGTTTTCGTTAGTTTAATTTAATATTTTTTATACGGTATTTTGAAGCGAAACTCTAGTTGGGGTGTCTGAGGTTTGCGCTATACAAAAGTTCACGTTGTATAAATAGAGGAAGAAGATTATATCATAGAAGCTTATATTAGCTTAATTTGGACTAGATGATGTTGTGTGTGAATGTCCACAAATATTTATTTATTTATCTTCATAATGTCTTTCTCACTCATTAAGTAAGTTATCCTCGAAAAATAGTGACTCATAGTGATTGTTTTCGCTAGGGGACAGAAAGGGTGTTCCAGTTGAAGTCATTCGCTGAATCATCTCAGCATTTCATGTCTCGGTTACGTTCAAAGTTTGTTTCGACACTTGGGGTTGGATCTTCTGTTGTGATTTGGTACTTTAGCTTGTTTGATGTATGTTTCACGTACCTACTTATTTAGGTTGTGGTCTTGTTGAGGACTGAATATGTCAGTCCTGTGGCCTTGTTGAGGACTGAATATGTCAGTCCTCAACAAGACCATAGCTAGATATCTATACTAATATTATAAAGAGGAAAGATTTTACTGT
Organism: Miltochrista miniata; assembly: GCA_933228765.1. NCBI lineage: Eukaryota > Metazoa > Arthropoda > Insecta > Lepidoptera > Erebidae > Miltochrista > Miltochrista miniata. Next base: position 12,555,190 of record OW121765.1, read on the forward strand.
TGTTTATTTGTTTGTATGTTTAATTGTTTGCATTGAATAGGCTTCGTAACTACTGAACCGATTTGAAAAATTCTTTCACTGTTGGGAAACTGCACTTTCCGCGGGTGACATAGGCTATATTTGAAACCACATGACGTCAGCTAGTGTATGAAATTCGCCAAAACTGCATGTGTCGTTAGGAACTGGTTATCATAGAAGGATGCTCATTAACATATAGACTGCTAAGGTAACCTTGATGTTGGTTTAAATCTACTCGGAAAAACAAACAGTAGTAAATCAATTATAATGCATTTTACTGTCTCTAAGACAATATAAATTAACTTTTCACTCATCAAATTCAGATTCAGAATTTCATCGTTTTTTTTTTGAACAATACTTATACTTATATTGCAACTCGCATCAAACAAACGGTTCGTAACGATGCTTAAAATTATTATAATGACATATCTCTTCAAGAAAACGATAACCAATTCAAATCTCTCGTTCCCCTCTCCATCTAAAAGCACGTCAATAAAGTGACATAATGAATCGGCCCCACTTTTTATACCAAGAAAATATTCGTACATACTTTTTTTTCATTAATCAATATACTGCGAGTCATCAGTATAGGGGAGTGCAGGAAGTACCCGACCGGAAGTAAAGGGACTAAACTCCGCGGTTAATTGTGCGAAAAGTGAAGCCCTTCGTTTTGAATATCGAACGATTTCCGCGTGAGCTTCGAGGATCGTGTGTCGCTAACCGTCCTTACAGAAGCAGGCCCATGACGGCAGCGTGACGAGAGGGATTCACGCCCCCCCCCCCCCCCTTAGAAGCGGGATCACACCCGAAACCCCCCAAAGACGCGGGATAGCACCCGAACCGCGTCTTTGGGGGCCGCCCTGGTGGCCGTAGGTCTGTTGGGACCACTGGGACATCCCTTCGAGGGCTTACCCGGGGCTCCCAACCGTAGGCCGTTGGGCATTACGTGAGGTTTTTTAGTTGGTAAGAGTCCGGCATAGCTCCATGATGGATTTTCCCTCACGTTAACATGAAAAAAAAGGTGTCTTATTTATTTTAATGTCTGTAATCAAATAAGCGTGGCGCTTATTAATTGCGTTGCAGAACTTGTTTACGGACTTTTAAACTTGCGATGCGTCGCACAGTGAAATATACTTATGAAAAATAAGTTTTTTACAAAATCCTAACAACAAATTCAGGAACAGATTAGTAATCTCAGTTCGCAGCTGCCACCGAGGACAATGTTGCTGTCCGTCCGTTCAACATAATAACTTCTATTAACTCTTCCGGCACCTAGAAAATTGTTGCAAACTTTTTAATTTATAACCTAATCTTACTTAAGTCTCGGGCAATCTTGTTTTGCAGGACAGAGGTACATTTTTAAAATGTATATCTATTTATAACTTGCTCTTTGTATAAGCATCTAACTCTGGTAATTCTTTAGCTGTTGTGACTGATCGAATTAGCTCTTAGTGTCAGTACAATAGTAGTGGAAGCATGTTTAGCTTGTCAAGGGAATCCTAGATGCTGATATACATAAGCTCAATCCTACATAATAAATGAAAGTCCTATGCTTTTGGTGTGCTAAGCTTTGTTTGTTTATTCGTGTGTTTGGTTGTCCGCTATTTATTTTACATTATGATCTTTATCACGTTTTTATAATCGGGTAATTTTACATTTCAGAAATTATAGAATGATAATGTTTCCACGGGAAATATTTTTATAAGATAATAGAACATAGAGCAGGCGGGGTAGATCTACTCCACCTGCATACATAATTCCGAGTAATGAATTTTAATGTATGATATTTTGTGCACAAATCTACATTTTGACAAACAATTATAATTATAAGAAACGGTGTTTTAATATACAACAAAATAGTAGCTGCTATCTTTCTTCCATTTTTTTACCGAAAAATTATAAAATATCTTTTAAAATGCCCAAGCAGCCAACAAAATAACAATACTCATTTGAGTTCCATTACAAAAAATACCTGTGTCCTGAATTTACATCCGTAAGTGAGGCGCAATCGTGGTGGGTTTTATTTTTTTATGAGTGAGAACACAATACAATTCGTAATTCGACCTCATTCTGAGGGTAGGTAGAAGAAAAAAGTGCTCCCTCATTATCGTTTTCCGTATTCGCGTCGGTATCTCAAGTGTTTGAAAACAATACAATTCCGCTCGGATTTTTTTCAAGATATTAAAAGAATTCTGCTCACTAGGATTGTGAGGGGTTGAAGTTGTACTATACAGACCTGTTTGTGTCTAAACTAGGTATAAATGTTGGTGTAGGTATCACGTGTGTCAATCTGTACTCAGTTTTTTTTTTAATTTAAGCTTAAAATCTTGATACCACCCGATTCCGATTATTGACTGCTGGAAGCAGTTAAAGCGTCTGTTAGATGTAATATTTTGGATTAACCGGTGTGACCCAAATAATTATGAACCAGTATGGTCACCCTAGTTACCCTAGTTGGGATGCTGGATTACAATAGCGTAGCAGAAACTTAAATATCGATTTATTTAAAAACCTGCCTTTAACAAGCTTTGTGCTTGTGACGCGAAGCATACAGTCGATTTATAAGCAGTTTTTAAATTAGACGACTGTAGGCCTCTAAAATATGAAAATAACTATGCGGGTTTAAAGGGTTACTTTATAATGCGAAGATCTTATTCTATATATCATTATATCATAGAAGCTTTTAATAGTTTAATTTGGGCTAGATGATGTTGTGTGTGAATGTCCACAAATATTTATTTATTTATCTTGCTATTGTCCTTCACACACATTAAGTAAGTTGTCCTCGAAAAATAGTGACTCATAGTGATTGTTTTCGCTAGGGGACAGAAAGGGTGTTCCAGTTGAAGTCATTCGCTGAATCATCTCAGCATTTCATGTCTCGGTTACGTTCAAAGTTTGTTTCGACACTTGGGGTAGGATCTTCTGTTGTGATTTGGTACTTTAGCTTATTTGATATATGTTTTAGGTACTTACTTAGGTTGTGGTCTTGTTGAGGACTGACATATCTATACTAATATTATAAAGAGGAAAGATTTTACTGTAGTTGTTGACCAAATGGAAAGCAACAGCATCCAAACTAAAAAAAAAAATTCGAAATCGGTTCACCCGATCAAAAGTTAGTCACAAGATAAAAAGGTAACTAACGTAAAATATTGGCAATTGCTAAATGCTGTTACTAAACAAAATAAATATAAATTTAAAAATTAATAACTGATTTTCAGTTTATTTAATAGAAAGTGAAAAAAGACAACTTAGCCCATACAGGATTTGAACCCATAACCTATGCCTAAACCAGCGCAGGGCAAAAAAAGGACAATGATTTTCATTATCCCTAACTTTTAACGACACCCCCCCCCCCTCAAAATCTCCCGGATTCGTCCTTTCTAAAGTTGGCAACCCTATCCGTAGCTTCTGAACCGATTTGAAAAATTCTTTCACTGTTGGGAAGCTTCACTATCCGCGGCGATAGGCTATATTTGAAACCACATGACGTCCGCTAGTGTATGAAATTCGCCAAAACTGCATGTGTTAGGAACTGGTTGTCATAGAATAAATAAATATTTGTGGACATTCACACACAACATCATCTAGTCCAAATTAAGCTAATATAAGTTTGTGCTATGGGATCAAGACGACTGATATACATACTTATATAGTTCTAAATATATACATATTATACATAGAAAACATTCAAACTCCGAAACAAACATTTTTGTGGATCACACAAATATTTGGACCGACCGACCCAGGAATCGAAACTGAAGGATGCTCAATAACACATACATATATACTGCTAAGGTAACCTTGTTGTTGGTTTAGATCTACTCGGAAAAACAAACAATAGTTAATCATTTAAAATATATTTTATTTTCTTTAAGACATTAGAAATTAACATTTCACTCATCAAATTCCGATTAAGATTTTTTTATACAAAATAGATTTTTTTTCGAACAAGTCTTATCCTTATATTGCAACTTGCATCAAACAAACGGTTCATAACGATGCTCAAAATTTTTATAATAGCATATCTCTTCAAGAAAACGATAACCAATTCAAATCTCTCGTTCCCTTCTCCATCTAAAAGCACGTCAATAAAGTGACATAATGAATCGGCCCAACTTTTTATACCAAGAAAATATTCGTACATACTTTTTTTTCATTAATCAATATACTGCGAGTCATCAGTATAGGGGGATAGCAGGAAGTACCCGACCGGAAGCAAAGGGACTAAACTCCGCGGTTAATTGTGCGAAAAGTGAAGCCCTTCGTTTTGAATATCGAACGATTTCCGCGTGAGCTTCGAGGATCGTGTGTTCGAGGGTGTTTTCGAGGAATTTAATTTGTAGATGATATAGGTTTACGTATGTAAGCGATTAAATCCTTAATAAAGAAGATGGCGCAGTGAGCAGATTTTCGTCTAGTTTCAAAAATGTAAATTTTATGAGTTAGAAGGATATGTTGATAATTTTTGTAGTATAAGTTGCGCTTGAGTCAAGAATTAATGTCGCAAATGAAAGAAGTTATGAAAGAATTGCAAGTCAGATTCGTTCACCGAGAGCTTTGTATGCTAAGCCTAAAATGTCAAGGGTTTTTTTTTAATGCCGGACTCCTACCGACTAAAAGTCCTCACGTTATGGTTAACAGCCTATGGTTGGGAGTCCCGGGTAAGCCCTCGGAAGGATGTCCCAGGACTTGAGCTTGGGGGTGGATTTACACACTATATATATATTTACATCCTACTAATATTAATATTGTGAAAGTTTGTGAAGATGTTTGGATCTTTGAAAGTTTAGATGTTTGGATGTTTGAAAGTTTAGATGGTTGGATGTTTGTTACTTATTCACGCTCTAACGGCTGAACGGTTCGGGCTGAAATTTGGAACCGAGGTAGATTATAGTCTGGAATAACACAAAGGCTACATTCTATCCTGGAAATATGTTCCCATGGGAAGCGGGAACGGGAACCAAATTTCACGCGGGCCAAGCCGTAAGCATCAGCTAGTACCATATATTTCGAATTGTAGTAATGTAATGAAATATATTACCGTATCGTAGTTACGTACTTACCTACTCCCAACTTACCGCCAAACAGAATATCAGAAAAAAAAGTGTTTATCACAACCAGCTGTGCGTTTTTTAAACGATATGAAAACGTACTTCATATTACCCTACGCCCGCAGCATCATTAGCGTATATCTTTAGCACAAAACTGTATCCCAATATTCAACGCCGCTGATAACGAATATGCCATAAAAGAGCCTTAAATTGGCCCCGTATATAAATCATTCAGCCCATATCTCAATTTATCTGTGAACGTATATGTATGGATTGAGTTGTTCGTTTATTATATTTGGAAGTTACGAGTATTTATTTTATTATATGGTTGTAAACACGTAAGAAGGCTTCAGATGAAATACACTTTTAGATTTTGTTTTAGTATCTAAGCTGTGATATCGTTGACTGAAACCTAGACAAAAATGTGTCGGATTTCGGCTGATTGAATATTTTTATTCTGCTGATTGAATATTTAATTAACCCCCGACGGAAACCCGAACGGGGTGTTATAAGATTGACGTGTGTGTGTGTGTGTGTGTGTGTGTGTGTGTAGCATTTTGGTCGTTCAAATATTACTTGTAAGTTTGTGAAACCTCTGTGATAGACTTTCTTGTAATATAGTTTCATAATTAACTCTTTGAAATTGAATGTTTCACAAAATATAATCCTTTGCGCTCGGTAAGACTATTTCGCAGTATGCCTAACTCGCGTTACGTCTAAATGTCATTTACAGTTCGCTTTTAGCCTAAGTAGCTGTATGCCTATAAAGCTGTTGGACTATTTCGTATATGACCTATTTCGAGAAGTACCTAAATCTCAGTTGGTCTACATCGGGTTATGCTTAAAACACTTGAATCAGCATTATATGAACGATTTTGCGATTCGTTGTCATTTAGGTATAATATGGGAGGTGCGGTAAATTATCTTAACCCCTTAGCTTAACCCCATTTTTGTTTTTTTTTTTTTACGTGAGGGTAAATCCTCATGGATGTTATGCCGGACTCCTACCGACTAAAAAACCTCACGCAACGCCCAACAGCCTATGGTTGTGAGCCCCGGGTAAGCCCTCGGAAGGATGTCCTAGGACAGCTTAACCCCATGTCAAATGATTGGGTCAACAACTTTCTCGTAGTCACTGAAGCGAAAACAGCATTAGTAGAATTTTTAGCTACAAAGTGAGCCTACTAAGTCCTTCAGAGGAAAATTATTTACTAATCTGAAGGTGTAAAAAGGTACAGTCGTATATTCAAGCATAAAAGATACCGGCTATCTTATTTCTCACTCAATCAAAACACACGACTCAGTCAATCAAATCAGCCTATCGCAAACTTTTGGGCGTTACTGTAGACGAGACAGTATGTACACGGGTTTGTTTCTAGTTTTCTGAATAGCATGGTAATCAGACAAAATTACAAAATAAAAAAGCGTGTGCGCGTAACCTTTACGCGCGATTGAAGTAAAACTTTTTTGCATTAAATGTTACATTAATATCATTCATTCCAATTTTGAATAGCGGAAACTACGTTTCCGCTATTCAAAATTTAAATAGCAAGCGTTACTTCCGTCAGAAAAAAAAACTGAGTTACTGCCTAGTCGCGCCTAAAGAAGTTTTACTTCAAAAAACACCAGTACAGAGCTTTGAAAATTATTTTTTATTTTATTCACGAGCCATCCGACTGAAACAATTATTCTGGTAAGTACCTATCCAAACTTAACAAAAGATTACACAGACTCCATAATTATTCTCGTAATAGGGTCTCATTTGTATACAAAAACCTAAACAATTAAAGCGCAAACAATCAAACAAAGTACAGTCAATGAAATATTAAAATACTTTTTGAGACCATTTTTATAAAAGCATTCGAAGTTTTATCTCTGTAATCCCCACCACAAGGCAAGTTTCACAAGTAAACGAGTTAACTTAAACGATTTCCTTGCGGCTGGACGAAAGAAAAGGAAAAAAGAAACGGCATTTGCAAAGAACTCGTCTATCTGGTGTAAAATAAAGTTGTGTACTTCTATCTACTGCGCGGTTATATTTTTTGATGACTGTACTTGGACACAATTTAATATCGTTTGTACAGAAGTTCGAAGTGGTCGTTTGAGCAGTTTTTTTTTCTTGTTTACATATTGTAGTGCTCATTAAAGTAAAGTGACATAGCTTAAGGCAGATCGTTATTTTTGTTACAATAATTTTAGAATACTCACTCGATTTGTGTACATAATCAAATCGGCTAAAGACATTGTATACATAAAGTGGCGGCATTTTAATAGATAACGTTTGACGTCTGTCAGTTTTATCTTCATAATGAGAATGATGAATGAGAAAGTGAAGGAATCGATACGGACTTGAAAGATCTTTCATATGAATCGTCAAATGTTACCTAATAAAATTACTCTACTTTAGATAATGTCAAACCCTGAAACAATCATTTGCGTGCTTAGAATTGCTCGCTCCGTTCAACCGTTAGAGCGTGATTGAGTAACAAACATTCAGACATTATAATCTTCTTCTTCCAATCTTTCTTCTTCACAACTTCTTCTTCACCTCTTCACAAACTTTTACATCCCTATTAATATTATTGATGCGAAAGTAACTCTGTCTGTCTGTTACGCTTTCACGCTTAAACCGCTGAAGCGAACTAGATGTATAATGATGAATTTCGTATTGAGATAATTTGAGTCCCTGGTATGGCCATTGGCTACTTTTTAACCGACTACGCAAAAGGACGCACTTCTACGTGGACGAAGCCGCGGAGAACAGCTAGCTTATAATATTTTGTAAGATTAAAGAAAGATAAATACAGTAACAAAGATATACGTTTGGTGTATTCGCTCGACAAACTCTAAGTGTCACGGGTCTCAGAGGAGTGTCGACACTCTGCAATCACTCACACTTTCGTCCCATTTCGTCGCAGACACTAATTAACGAATGTCTGCAATTAGAGCAACCTCTCGACAATGGCTTGAGCTTTAATATTTAAGAGCGTTTTTAATGAGATTTAGTACGGAGTATTGTTGTTATTCGCCAAAATTGAAGTTGAACACGTTTCCTTAATTATGTTCTGGTATTTGTAATCTCGTATAGCTGTTGATAAAATGTTTGACTTGGCATTTATGTTCAATAAGAATTAATTGTCATAAATTTATAATTCGCAAGGAGGTATTCATAGCTGTTCGTTACTTTTAATAAAAAAAATACGTTAAAGCCCGTTTGTTATTCTATCTTGACTTAATATATGATAAGTGAAAGTAAATTTGCGTCTGCCGCCTTGTGCGTGTGCTACCGTCTGTACAATAGTTTGAGCTCTGAGGAATTATTTGATAGGATGCCCACGGCTACTTTCTATCACCGCATCGCTCGCCACAGACAGGGTGTTCATCCTCACACGTTACGTCCGGAGCATTGGGGCACGGTTAAGAGCCGATAGGGGCTGTCTTCCACGCACTCTTAGGTTGTGGAATGACCTCCCTACTCCCTGGTACATCTGGTGGGCCTGCTTGCCTGCAAAGACTACTCCGCACAAATTTTTATGAAGATTAATTTGTTTGGAACCCAGAATAAGTTCCAGCATCCTTCTTCAATAATGCAGTTATTAAGATGGCTACAGTTTTTAAAACAATGGAAGGTATAAAATTGAAGTCCCATCAATGGCAAAAAGAAAATACGAAGCCTAACCTAACCTAAAATACTTCAGGTGTTACGGGGACTTAATGCTATAATGAGACAGAGATGCCTCACAACAACAGTCTGAACTGCAATCCACGATGAATGTTTAATAGCATCCTTGAAGCGAAGCGGATGCCGCGTGTATATTTCCGGATCCTGAATTAATTATAACCATAGTCATCCGGGATTTAAGTTGTAGTCAACATTATAATTTACAGGGAGTTGTTTATTATTCTGAGTGGAATTTAGTACCTACCTCTTGACAGCAATTGGCGCTTTGTTTTGAAGAATCACAAATCAGAATGCGCCAGAATTTTTGAAATTATTTCTAAAGTTCCATTCTGACACTTAGATTATAATTAGAACTAAAGTCACCGAAGAAATAAGAGACTATGAAAGTAAATACCAAATCCAAAGGTGAATAATATGACGCGCGAGTAAGCTTCATACTGTTCACACGTAACGACAGATTTCTCATCATTCATTTCTTAAGAGTCTACGCAGTAATTACTTTTGGTTTTAGTATTTGCTTTCATGGGCTCACTATTTGTTCTTTAAAAGTCATCTGCATTTAGTTCTATATTCTGAGTTCTCACAGAACTAAATAAAAAACGCGATGTATATGGTCTACGATCTCGTAGAGCATATATTTTCTAGCTATGTACTACAATGCTACGACTTGAAGCGTAGCAGTTGTTTTCGTAGCACATTTGTTTGCCAATATCATTGAGAATACGTGATGAAAACACATGTTACGCCAGTGAAACTGCGAAATCATAGATAGTGAATACATTCCTTGCAGTAGAACCATAATCACGATCTTATTCAAAGCATCTTGGTAATAATTGTCTTATGTAGTGTTCACACTGTAGTAAATGATTTGAAGGTAGCCTTGAGCGCGTAGCGTGTAATTACCTGAAACAAACAAAATGGAACATGAATTCACATTATTCTTTCTCTATCTTTTATTTTAGCGACTCATACTTTTTTTTTATTTTAGGGTATGGGTGTGTTTCATATAATACCTACTGACAATACGTTCATCATATTGATATATTGATTATAATATGTTATCCTTTGGGTTAGTCGCATAACCAATACTTACTGCATATGATAACGCCTTCCACCAACGATTAAGGCGTTGGTAGAGGCATATTATATGCCCGTATTTCAACTTTTAGAAGTTGTTCCACGTTATAGGTGGTGAGTCATATTGCCGTGTTGATATAAACAGGCGCCGGTTGTGACTGCCCGCTGTTGAAATTTCTCAAGTCGCCCATTAAGGTCTTTAACTTGGCTTAACGACTGCCGTTTTACTGGCAACCATGCCTTCCGAAGTACAGAAACGCTCGGCAATAAATGTCACAAAGTGGTCATATGTGATGGTCATCATAACCGTGAATGTTGCTTGCTTCAGTGATCGTTTACAGAACACAAAATCCCTAGCATAACCATTACACTGACATTAGGTTGCTACATAGGCAAATGCTTCTTTACCCTGTCCCATACTCTCATCACCATATACGACAGAATAGAGTCAAAATTTAAAACTTAAACAGTAAAAACTATTACTAGGTAGGAGGCTCCTGGGGTCATCATTCCGAGGGCTATCCCTGGGCTCCCAACCGTAGGCATTAGGCAGAAAGCGTGTGGATTTTTGTCGGTAGGAAGACGGCGTAGCATCCATGTAGGACTTTCCTCAGGTTATCAAAGAAGGACCTAGGGACTAAATACTAAGTCCTAAGTATATTTACGAATGTAGATTCCCGTACTAATCTTGTTCTTATGATGATCTTGGACCTATATTTAAGTTTACAACCTTCATTATAATTAGACCCAGCGCAAACAAGAACTACTATTCTCATCTAACTATAACTCAAACTTATTTGTCCGTGACAACACATGTTTGTGTACACGAATGTTACTTGAATATAATCTTAATGCCGGGTTACCTGGTACTTGGTACTTGGGATCTGAAACTTGAGGAACTTAGTAGACAGTTTAGTGTAACTGGGAACTACTTCGATTTGACTGTTTATCGCGTGTTTTATATGTGTGTGCTAAATTTTATTTGTTGCATTGTTCATACGTTTATTTTTTAATAATAATTTGGAAGTGTATAACAGAGTTTATAGAAGGTTTTGTTTTTAAATAACGATAAGTGATTGTAGGGTATGTAGGTGCTGTAAGTACAGCTAGGCAAAGTTTTCACTTTCAAATATTGGTTACTTTGATATATTTCTTCAGTCTGCCCGCTATTACTTGTCAATTATCTGCGGAAGTTATCTTAACTAATTTCTTTCCTTAGCTTCCAGTATGTCCTTATTACGTGACTGTTCTCAAAAATACACACTAGATGCACTTGACGCTATGCAGAGACGTGCTATCCGAATAATTGGTTGTCCTGAGGTGACGGGACGCCTCGAACCGTTAGCGCAGCGAAGTACTATAGCGTCCTTGGCGGCCTTCTACCGAATGTATCACGGCAAATATTCTGACCCCACCCTCTCCTTTCCGATCCCGAACAACGCGTGCCGGGCAGAGATGCCACTCATACACAGTAGAGAGAATCTTCGCCAGAACAGAGCGTTTCAAAGGTCGTTCCTCTGTCGAACTATAAAAACCTGGAACGACCTGCCCGCACACGTGTTTCCCTCATCGTACAATCCCGGGTTCTTCAAGAGGAGCGTGAAGAGGCACATCACAAGGTCGCCAACTTGAGGACCACTGTCAGAAGTGGCCCCCAATCGCTAGATGCGCCACGGCTTTCCATCAGTCTGGTGGCGACGTCAATTTGGCGAGCTAAATATAAAAGAAAACTTTAACCTTATAAAGGTGCGAGAAATTAACGAAAATAATACGGCACACTACAAGCACACTACAGTTTTTGTCAGACCTAAATGACTCATCTTTACCACTTCATCGCCGAGAGTAACTAAACTAAATAATATGTAGTTATGTCTTTGCCAAGTTACAGTTTTGTACTATATTTAACACATTCAATGAAAAAAAAATTAACAAAACAAAAACAACTCCATAACCCGTAACGAGTATAATATTACCTATTTCACTCCTCTATACAATTTGGTGAACTATAAATAGTGCCTCTGACAAATGGTCTTTGCACTTCGAATTAGAACCGATAAATCCTTAGTACGGCATCGGGTTCCGTACTTCGTTATTTTACTGACCCCTAACAATAGTTGGAAGATGTCTCGAGAACTAGAACCCCTACTATTTGCTTCGGGTGTGAATTTTTGATGGCGCTTAGGGACTACTGGTGTTTTATTAGTTTCTTTGTCAGTAAAATTTCCGGAGTGAAATTAGGTGCGTGAGTTATGTGAAACGTTATTGGATCACACGAGGGTTACAAAGAGTTTATAGCAGTAAGTATGCCATGTAAATTGTGGGACGTGGTTTTACAAAGAACCTATTGTACCGAATACAAAACTATGTCAAGAGGTAGCACGTGATCACCTTCTATTGAATTCCATTGTATGTCACAATTCTACTAATATTATGGTCTAAGAGCCCATGAACATCTACCAGTATGTATTTGACCAGACCTGAGGTTTTGTACACTGAGACTCCTATACCTACCATGCATTATGCAGTGACTCACTAAACTCTAAGTGGAGCACGCGACGACTGCGCAGCCAGGACAGGTATCGATTTTTGACTAGTTTTAAATGCATTTGACCATGAATGCCGTTTTAAAAAAATGAAAATATATCATTATTATTATCGGAAAATAAGAATGGCAGACCATTATCGTGAGTTTTACTTAGTGGCAGACGATTTTGAAAATGCCCAAAAATTTTTTTTTTTGAAAGTATTTGACCAGATCTGCCATTAAAACATTTGGTTGATTATGGTCTTAAAAGCTTATATTCAAAAAGGCAGACGTCTACATAGAGCATTTACATAAAAAAATGATAAAATCTTACCCACTACTCGGTCAGATGAATACGCATTCCGTTCGCTGTTTTACATTAATATCAATATAAATACTGTGGGACATTCACACACAACGCCATCTAGCCCAAACTAAGATAATATAAGCTTTTGCTATGAGATTTAGACAACTGACAAACATACTTAGATCTTTCTTAATACATAGGTAGGTACTTACACATTATACATAGAGACACCTAAACCCTGAAACAACTATTTGTGGGTCAAACTATTTGTCCGACCCATGAATCGAACCAAGACCTCAGAGTGACAGTCTGTTTCACTATCACCCGCACCAACGGCGCAGTCGACAATAGGTACATGATATATTTTACTTGCGAGTTCCTATATCACTGTATTTATTTTGTATTTTAAAGTAATGTTTTAAAATAGTGTTATTTTACTCTTTAAATTTGCCACGCCGAATATATTACTACTTATACCTGCACGTATATATTTAAATAAATACTATAGATGTTCCTGAGTAATTTACAACAGCAAATGATTACTAAAATTTACCTGTTAAGAGCCCACCTAACGCTAATTAGTTTAAAGAAGATAACAGATATAAATTTCAGCGTACAAGAAAGTGGTAGATACGTATAGTTTTATGCGTTTTTAATGAAATAAATTAATTAAAATAACTGTAATAATTAAAAAACAACAGAGTCTCGAGTTTTCGAGTTAATTAAGATTTACTATTGTCTTTCTGGTAATTATAAAATACATTTTAAACCAGACATCAATAGTATAGAAGATCCAGGTCAAAATTCACGACATTTTTGACAAAAAAAGAGTTAATTTACCTATAGACCTTACGACTCCTGTGTTCTAGATCAAGATCATAGTCTATTTAGCGTCATACGGAGTCTTGAACATAGTTTTTAGATTTCAAGGCGCCTTAAAAGAAAGGACATATTGAGCCTACATCTTGCGATTGACTGAGCTGTGGACATAAGGAGTAGATGTCTCTGCTGGGAGGCACACTCCACATGTCAATATAATCTGCTTATAACCCAACATAATCTGCTTATAAGCAGATTATGTTGGGTTCTGAACAATAATCTGCTTATAACCCAACATAATCTGCTTATAAGCAGATTATGTTGGGTAGTTTCTTGAACTATAAATAGTTCAAGAAAAGAAAAATACTGCTTGCAGATTATTGCATTATAAATGTGAAAGTTTGCGAAGCTGTTTGAATGTTTGGATGTTTAGATGTTTGGATGTTCGGATGTTGGTTACTTAATGACGCTGTAACGGCTGATCGGATCGGGCTGATATTTGGTACAGAGATAGCTTTAGTCTGGAATAACACATAGGCTTTTTATCCCGGGAATATGTTCCCACGGGAGCAAGCATCATCTAGTTAATACATTATATTTAGCATTTATTTGATTAATAACTGTAAGCTAACTATTTTATATTTAAACTACTTGTTAATTTGAAATTTATTAAAATCTTTGAATAAGTTTAGTACATACCCGAAGGGGTAGGCAGAGGCATTTTATACGCCCACTTTTCTCATTATAGTTTTATGTCCCAGGTAGTCGCCAGCCATCGTCGGTAGGCGCAGGTCGTAACGACCCGCAGTTGAAATTTTTCAAGCCGCCGATAAGGCCTTCAGCTAAATTTGTGACCCCGCCAGACGGGGTCAACAATTTCTCTCTTTATTAAATCTAGATCGTCTCTTTATTAACTCTAGATCGAGATGAAGATTTGACACGAAATCTTAGTAGGAGACTACTTTGTCATATGAAATAGTCCTATACATCCTTTAATTGAACTTGTTCGTCATAAAATAAAGCTCAAATTAGTTTGATAAGATTCTATAAACACTACGTGCTTTACAACAATAAAGACCTTAATTCATTTAGAATAAAGTTGTTATTGCATTGTAATATGACATTATCTACTAAGGTGGGCAGTAAACGCATATTTCATTCGGTCCCTTGTTTACTGTTACTACCAAAACAATGGCCTACGTAATAATGATTACTCTATACAGATATGAAATGGGGTTTGTAGGAAAGTCAAAAACATGTCGTAACAGGTCCTGTTGTTAGATTATGGTGATTATAGGATGTTTGAAATTTGATATTCCGTGAATTTGTGACTACTGCATTGCAACAACTCGTGTTATATTTAGGACTAGAGGACGTCAAGCGTTTTCACCCGCGTAGTTCCCGTTCCCGTGGGAATACGAAAATAAAATATAGCCTATGTTCACCGCAAAGAGTGTAGCTTCCAAACAGTGAAAGAATTTTTCAAATCGGTCCAGTAGTTCCGGAGCCTATTCGTACAAACAAACAAACAAAAAAACAAAAAAAAACAAATCTTTCATCTATATAATATTAGTATAGATTATTTCCCTAAAACGGGGTATAACACCCGAACCGTAAGGCGAAATCATTGTAGTACCTGTCATGTCAGGAAACCACACTCCGAGTAACCCTACGGAAGGATATTCTGAAGGAGCTACCAGAGGGGCAGCGGAACTAGATAGAAACCGTGTGGATTTTTTCGGTTCGATTCTAGCAAAACACGTTACAAAATAGGGACTATATCGAATGTAAAATATTTTAAAAGCAATTAGTATGCTAACCAAATATCTTATTAGAAAGTGAAAAAAAGACAACTAGACCTAGACGGGACTTGAACCCGCAACCTTTGCCTAAACCAGGGCAATGCTCTTCCACTTGAGCTACGGGAGTCGTAATGATACAAGTTGAATTTCTTCACCTTATTGTAACCGTCATTTAAGCAAAGTTAGGCTTAGCAGGTTTAGGCAAAGGTTGTGGGTTCAACCCACACGTACCGTCTGAGCCAAGTGTTATTTTCACTTTAAGGACAAAATAAAGGAAACATACACAGAGTATTCACATTTGTCTTGTTATTATATTTCATTTTGAAATATAACAGCTGAAATAAAACCTTATCTGTGACATTGCCATTTCCAGAAGTATGTCGAATTAGTCTCTGTGTTTGGGCCCATGTCATTTGTCTTAGGAACATTAAAATAAAATATTATAGCGAAGGTGTTCAGATAATTATCAGACTCAGACTGCAGAGATTGTAGTCCAGGATATGGTGTGAGAGTCTTGTTCACTTCTGCCTACCCTCCAACATATAGGCATCAATGTATCTAGATTCATATAGCCACACACACTTCAGTAATTTCCGCCAAATTTAAATGTTATACGCTTGAAACCGTCATTACGTATTCCGTACACCAATAGTAGACATAAATCTATAGAACAGGATTAGTCATTAGTATTCAAGATGGTTCTGTACAAGTTAAAATGATGAAGCCAACAAACTAACTACTCAATATATGTACAAAGAGCTACCAAATTGATTTAACATGATTTTCATTTACAAAATGCCTATACGCTCAAATGAACAACAATGTTTTATGATTGTTATTCTAAACTTGAGAGTAAGTTCATACCTACTAATATGACTAGCTGATGCCCGCGTAAAATTTGTTCCCGTTTCGGCTTCCTATAGGAACATATTCCCGGGATAAAAGGGAGCTTAAGTGTTATTCCAGACAATAATGTATCCCTGTTCCAAATTTCAGCCAGATCCTTTCAGCCGTTCGAGCGTGAAAGAGTAACAAACATCCACACACCCACACTCTTTCTTTAGCATTTATAATATTAGTAAGATCTGACAGTAGGTACTTTTGTTCATATTTTAACAACAAGATACAAGTATGAACAGTAACGAATTAATAGATCGGCATGACTGACAAAGCTCTAAGACTGCAGTGCGTCATAGGCTACGTTTGTCCAAGAAAACATAAAGGAATTACCGCGGAAAAATTTTGACATGAACAAAACTACTCCTCTTATTATTATAAAGTCTGTTTATCGAAACTGAAAATACAAGCGTACTTAAAGTGTTTGTACAAGTCAACGCGTCAACAAAATGGCGAAATTGATAACATATCAATTTCGTCATTTTGTTGACGCGTTGAATTGATCTGAACTGAGCGAGAGTGTGTGGTGGCTTCTTCCACCCCTCCCCATTTATTATAGCATTACATTGATTTATTCTGGATAGTTCTACACGTATTTCTAATGTAGTCCAACACTTCTTCACTCACTATTGGTTAATCAAACCTGGTAGTCAAGTTTATGATTAGTAAAGAAGATAATTTTACTTATGATAAACTTCCGTTCCATTTTGAAATGCAACGTCCGACTATTCTCATCTTTAGGATGGTACAGTACTCATTGAGATAGAAGCGACGTGCAATCCACTTCAATGCAACAACGCAATTCACCTTTTCTATATCTAGCCTAAGGTAATTTATTGTATGAGTTGCCAAAGATAAGATTTAGAAAGCCAGATCTTTGACGGAATAAACTATAAATACAGTAAACTTAAACATCCCATGCTCGTATCGTGCTAATATCAAACCGGGATAACCGACACATTTGTTATAATGTAAAAGGATTTCATTGGAAATAACATTGTCCATCGTATTCTAGTCGGAACAACGGCGAGTTAGCGCCAACAAATACTGTATTCTACGAATGTACCTATTTGTTTTCAAATCACGTCCGTCCGGGCGCCTTGGGCGGTAAACAGGGGGTACAAGAGCGAAGGGGGGACTAACGGGCGAAAAATTGCGTACCTATTCCTTCCTGAATTAGTACAGCAGTGTAAATGAGTCTAAGACGCCCAGTTTGCGATCTCTGCCGAGATTGCACCTCTCTAGAGAATTTCTCGAGATAATACTATATACTTGTGAGGTGCGGTATCACTAATTGGATTGAGATGTAATTAAATCAGCGAAAAGGTTGTGTTATTACGAATTGTGAGCGGAATAGACGTGTTGACGGGTGTGTACGGAACCTTGTGGTGCGGTCTCGCGATAATTGTTTTAATTTGACATTGGAAGAAGCGAGGTTTTAGCAAAACTAGGGTAACATAATTACTAGCTACAAAGCAACGCGCACCTCATATACAGTTCGCGTTGCTCTATGTTACGAGCAAATGATATTGATTGCAAAAATATAGGTGTTAAGTGTTTCTATTGTTATAGTTAGTTAATTATAGTAACTTATACTTTGTGATTGGAAAGTGAAAGTTTATTATTGAAATTTCTTTTGTCTCTAGGTTAACGTTTTTAAATAAAAAACCTAATGAGAGACATAGATCTATATTTAGCAGTTACATTTAAAACAGTGGAAACGAGAAAATGTTGTTTGCAAAGTAAGATTATATACCTACATAGTCTTTATTTTATATTTTTTTATGAACCAAGTCCTATTTGGGAGGTGTTTTGGAAATTATAACACTGGCTTGAAGTAATAGTCAAAAGTTAATAAATAGGCTTTATTTTTCTACACAATGGATACTTTCGAAAAAAAAAAACGGTGTCTAGTCGCCTATTAAGACATTCACATGATAAATTGGGGTTGTGACATATTTCGAACTCCAACATTATCAAACATGGGCGTGGTAGAGGTCTATACTCAGCAATGGACGCCAAATCAGTTGTGATAATGATGATTACTTTGAGCAGTGCAAGTTGTGTTTTATATTTCTATATATAATTGCTATTTTAGTTTTACTGAATGTCAAAGATTTTTCAAAATTTTAAGTTCCATATTATAACGTTTCTTTCCTCAAAAATTTCATGACGCTAATTCAAAACCCTGGCGTATTCAAGTTTCTAATAATAATGAAGTATGCGCAAAAATGTACACATAAGCGCTTTGTTAGACGGTTTACCAAAGAATGCATACTTTGCTTTAATTACTTGATATTTTACGGTACGCGAAAAACACAAAGAGGCATAGCCCAAATGCTGAAGTTTTGCTTTAAGAAACTCTCGTAGGGTTGTCACGCATAATACACATACTTTGAATACAATATTATGCTTTCCACAGTCGGTGCCGGCAGAAAAAAAAGATAATAAATATAAGTTTTGGTTTTAGGTTGCTTGAGGTCTATTGCACCCATTCATTACAGTAAAAGTAAAATCGGTAAAAGCGCTAGTGGCCCCGCGGTCTCGGTGTTCTGTAAACGATCACTGCAGTAAGCAACTTTCACTATGGCCGGTCCATGGATGGGTGGCCATCCATGTGATCACTTTGTGACATTTATTTGAGCGTTTCCGTGCTTCGGAAGGCACGTTAAGCCGTTGGTCCGAGTTGCCAGTAAAATGGCAGTCGTTAGGCTAAATTGAAGGCTTTATTTCAACAGCAGGCAGTCACAACCTGCGCCTGTCCAATTAAACACGGCAATACGGCTCACCACCTATAACGTGGGACAAATTATACAAAAAGGTGAAATGTGCCCACATTGCTCTGCCTACCCCTTCGGAGATAAAAGGCGTGACCATATGTAAAAGTACCTAAATGTAAATGTCACGAGAGAATAGTCAAGCTATCGGCTCCTTAGTGTAGTGAATAAATCCTAAGCTTAGGGATTAGGCACTTAAGTAATAGATTTTCTATCGTTAATTACTTTTACTTGAACACAGAGTGAGGCTTGAGTCCCATTCATTACAGACTCGGTATGTACAGAAAATAAATAAAAAATACTATTACTGTTCATTGATGACTTTTGGTGGAACTTGCTGCACATATTTACTACTTTGTGAAACTTAAAATACAAAATACCGTTGAGAATGCCGTGAGGCGAATGCGTAAAATATAGACGTCTCCAAAAAATTATTTACTATTAAGGAACTCCATACCTTTTGGACAAACTGTGACAGGAGTTTGCTTCACAACTGAAATAGGTATTCGCGATATTAATACAGTAGCATCATGCTACATGTAACTGATGTAATGCCACAAATAACCGCAATAAACGTCTGCAAACACATATTCTAATACTATTCTCGACAACCCTCGTAGTTGCTTGACAACAATGGGCGCCATGTTTGATTTGCGAAGAACAAAAGCCACAATAGCAAGTCACATGCGACTTTCGGCCCTTCAAGGTAATTGTGCCGCGAACACCGTTTTACTATGATTGTGCAGTTATTGTTCGAAAAAAATATTCCGTTGGTAGAAAATGATAGATGGTTTGACATAGTTCCGTGTGATTTTGAAGGGAAAATGTTTGAATAGATGATATTATACTTTATTACAGGTAAATGACTAGAACGAAGGACTTTGGCCGAATTATTAAAGTGTTCTTTTTACCAGTATAATGTGTACCTCACTTATTGAAGAAATAAAGAGTTTTGTGTAAAATGTATATGCTAGAACTTACTTAGTTTTCGTCACATAAGAGAGAGAACGAGATACAGTTACTAACTTAAGATGTTTATGGATAGGTATACTTATGTAGGCTGGTAATTTAAGAGACACATGAGCGTGTGAAGAAGTCTATTATAAAACAATGCAGTCCACGTCTTCAGCGTCAACTGAACTATTTTAGAATAGCCTTAATCTACAAAAATGCTTTTGGGATCTTTTTAAATCTGCCAAGGTTTTGTAGCGCTTCAAATAATGTTCGCAGAGGCACGTTGCGATGATTTCTATTCTAACAATTGCATAGAAATCATCGAAAGCGGAGCGTGTCAATGTCTGCTCGACTGCTGGGTAGCACCAAAAGAATCCTGAGGGTATCTTTTATGTTCGGATTTTCAAACCTCTACAGTTTTATTATTATGTATAGGTAGATAATGTAGTAATTCGGAATAGATAGACATTATTCCTCAACAATGTACCATTATTATCATTAAATTTCCTCGTCATACGTCCAAAGGGCGAGAATTTGAGATTCATCGGTCGAGAGAATTTAATCCGTACCGAACGGGCGGGCCGTGTAATTGTATTCATGAATCGGCATCGTGTGCGCTGACCCTTATATGCATACCCAACCGTTTTAATGACCGAAGACCCTTACAATACGTAAATGATGCGGATAATACGATATTCAACTTAATTTAGGATTTTAATGTTATTATAACTGTAGAAGGTTTATTATTTAATTCAAGTCAATCACAAATTTGAGTTAGGTATATTTAGAAATAAAAACGAACTGGTATTTTATTTATAAATCACGAAATGGCGCCAGAAATCTGTTCTGTCGTTAGAGTGTGAAGGAGTAACAAAAATCCACACTTCCGACATTCACAAACATTCGCGTTGATATATATAAGATAGTCAGTAAGATATTTATGAATTTATGATATCAAGAATCAAAATTATTGTAAAGTGAGGAAAATTCCTTCAAATCTTCTCTCACAAGAAGCCTTTAATAGCCATGGAGCGTTCCTTAGACACATACCTACACACGAAAACAAATAATTGTTGGGGATCGTAATCTCATAAATATTTTGGATTTTTTCTGAATGTTTTAAGTACCTTCGCAACTATATTTACAGTTTACTATACATAGAAGCAGTATTTTATACCAACGACGACGCGACAGTACGACTTTGAATTCCACCTCCGCCCACACAACAAACCTAACGAATGCGGCATACCTACCTACGAAGATTAACCCTAGCATGTCTGAGGCCAATCTCGTACGAAACTTGGATTTATTACACGGGACTGCGACCGTCGCAGGCTGGCACCGACGACATGGTTATACCAAATTATTCATAGCTGGCCTTGCTTGAATTGAGAGCCTATGGATACATTTGTACGAATGCAGTACTGTGTGTATTGCAGAATGGTACTCGTATTTACGAGACTGCTGTCAGTTAGTAAGTATGGCATTTGAAGGATTAAGAATGAAATTAATAATTACCATGCCTGCATGCATTCGCCTTTGGATGGATACAATAATTTGCATAGCTATGCTCAAGTTGGGGGTCTATGGGTACATTGGTAAAAATTTAGTACTACAGCAGAATATTACTCGTATTTACGAGACCGCTGTCAGTGAACTCTTGCATTAGAAGGGTTAAAATCAATCAATTAATATTTTGCTTTAAATTGTTTTATGTTTTTTATTGTTTACTTGTTAATAAAACAACATTTCTATGGTAAAGAGAAAAACTATTGAAACTCAAGGTTTTGATCTCGATTCCCGCTCCGGACATAAACCCAAGTGATGGTCGCGTTCATTTGTTATGTTAAACCTTTAAACCTCTGAGTAAGTATTCCGTTTGCTACAAAATGCAAATCAGTACCAATTACTTACAAAGTTATTAAAAACGAGACTGAAAAATTTAGAATTTGTATACAAATAATATATTTGTCAGCCTCGCCTCTACATACATGTAGGACTTTATATTTATTGAATACGGCGCCCAGTACTCAAGCTTCCTTTCAAAGTGAAGCGTGTTATGTCATTAGGTAATTATCCACCACTTGCTTTTACAGAGACAGCTAAGTAACTAAGTTTATTCGCTACGAACAAGCGAGGGAAATTTGTAAAGTATTCAATGTTAATAACCTAGAAATGATGCAAGAACAGTTTTAAAACTGTTTTTTTACAAACATATAGATAATATAACTACGCTTGTTCCTCATCGGAGTAAGCAGAGACTATGGCTTTTCACTTGCTAGGATTTTAATACAACTTTCGCTTCATATACTTTCATAACTGTTTTTATACACGCTCGCCGATTAAGGGTACTCTTTTTTGATTTAGAGATAAATTAGTATACCTACTTACTTGCAAAACCTCAAATATGATGAATATTTTTGAAATACTAATTGATATAGGGATAGGTAACTATGCGTGCTGACAATATAAAGCCAGCCAAGTGCGAGCCGCACTCACGCACGTAGGGTTCTGTACTTAAAAACGGCAAAAATTACGTTTTATTATTTGTTGTTATAGTGGCCACGGAAATATAATCTGTGAAATTTTTAGCGCTCTGGTTATCATGGTTCCTGAGATACAACCTCGTGACGGACGTACGGACGGCGAAGTCTCATGAGTAGGGTCGCGTTTTTTACCCTTTCAGTACAGAACCCTAAAACAGACTTTCATGTCGTATGGTATAAGACGATTGGAAATTTAAAATGAAGATTCTTTTAGGTCAGAAGAGTTGAATAGTCTATTGGTTTCATAATCTCAAGGGATATATGATTTTGCTAAATTCAAATTCCATTTTTTTAACGTGAGGGAAATCCTCATTAATGCTATGCCGGACTCCTACCGACTAAAAAACCTCACGTAACGCCAGACAGCCTATGGTTGGAAGGGGCTCCCAACCATAGGCTGAGGGTAAGCCCTCGAAAGAATGTCCCAGGACTCCCAACAGACCCAAGGCCGCCACTGCGGTCTCGCCTAGGGGGTAGTTCGGGTGCTATCCCGCGTCTTTGGGGGGTTTCGGGTGTGATCCCGCTTTTAAGGGGGGGCGTCCGTGAATCCCTCACGTCACGCTGCCATCATGGACCTGCTTCTGTAAGGACGGTGAGCAACCCTCTCACTGTCCTCAGGCCCCCGGTCATGGAGGCCGATAGTCCTCGGCGAAGACACGTCGGCGGCGCCCAAGCCGCCGACTGCGGAACTCAGGAGAGTTCTCTCCCGTTAATTCAAATTCCATTAGGCTCATGGCGATATTTTGAAAATAAATGGTGCCCTACCAATATTAATAAATAATATTCAAGTAGGTATATACAATTTAAAAGCTGAATCGTCAAATAATGGTACTGAATTGCGAGGAATATAAATCATCCATTTTGGATATTTGTTAAGATGTTTCCTTTTTAAGTGAACTCCAGCGGGATTCTTATAATTCATCACGTTACTCAACGTACGCCTAACTGGAGTGAACGATTTATTAATAGAAGTGAGTTACGTAATGTTTTTTTTATGATTATGAAATACTAACGGACGTCATGCGGTTTCACCCGCGTAGTTCCCGTTCCCGTAGGAATACGGGAATAAAATATGGTTTATGTTCACCGCAAAGAGTGTAGCCTTCCAACAGTTAAAGAATTTTTCAAATCGGTCCAGTAGTTCCGGAGCCTATTCGTTACAAACAAACAAAAAAATAAATCTTTCCTTTTTATAATATTAGTATAGTATAGAAGTATAGATAAAAACTAAAAAACATTGTTTCTGACTATTGTTATCGATATTGTGAATATTCTTTTTTAAGGATTTCCGTTCCTTATGGGTAGAAACGGGATCATATTACAAAAAAATAGAATTAAAAAAATTGTACATACTTGAGAAGGGTTGCCAAACAAAACATTACAATATTTTGCGTTTTTCAGTACGGAACCCTTCATACACGAGTAAGGGAGCTGAACATGGACTTACACGGTATTGTAAAATGTCACAGTTACAAAACTTTTACAAAACGGTGTAAAAGATTTATTGGCAAAAATTTTGCTAGTTTTGTTAGAATTATAACTTAGTAAGATATTATTTTGTAATAAGGATATCCGCTTTTGGTAATTTGAAATACAAAATCTCAGTGATCTGAATATCAAAGTCTACAATATTCCAACCATTTTCGTAGGTGTACATACATACATACATACATATCCTCACGCCTTTATCCCCGAAGGGGTAGGCAGAGGTCTATACCGGCCCACATTTCACCGTGTACAATAGTAGTTTCGTAGGTGTAGTTTTATTTTATTCAATTCTAATAACGTAAGTAGGTACCTACTTTTTCACATCCAAATAAGTGCCATATGATGTCTAAGCCATGATCTAGTATAGTAACTAAAGGAATTTGTTTCAGCTGTATTAGCAACTAAAATAGATGTTCAAGTAGTATGAGGCTGGGTAAGACCTTTTTACAAAAATTGGGAAATTTAAAAGGAGGCAAATACGCGTGTGTTAAATAGGTACACCTTCAGGAATAAAATAAAACTTGAAATCACAACTTTACATTTACATTTATTTGAGCAGCGTTACCGCCTATCTAAGCGTTCAGAATGAAGAGAGCTCCCAATATGATTACCCGCCATTTTATACATTTACCCCCAGAAGCTGCTAATTAGACAATACCATTTAGTTACACAATATTATACAAAACTAACTTAGCAATTATGGATAATTATAATTAATATTTTTAGTACTCGATACAACACAAAACACATAGTTATCATGTCAATAATTATTACAACTAAATAGTGATGTTGAGTATGTTGGAGTAAGCGCCATCTATCGTGGGTCGTATTTGTAACACGTGCTATTTACCAAATCACTATTCATATAATTTTGATTAGAAGAGCTCTGGAACTGCAATATTACTTTAACAAATTTAGCCACTTCTAAATATATTTATATAAATTAACCTTTATCGCAGTCTATCACTAATCTAAACTACACAGACTGTGAACATTACTAAAATAATTGCCTTTCAAAACTGAACCATGACCATTCTGACATTGGAATGAAAGTTCCCTAGCGATTTCGAGTACATCATTAGGGTTGACCCTCGTAAATCGTAACCAAGGACAAAACAACATGTTTCAGTATAAAATATGTTGTTTGGTGAGAAATATTAGAAACTATGGTTATGGCCATTGTGTAATACAAGTGTTAGTATTGTTTACCTTATTTGTCTCAATTTTATAGCTATCGTGGAAGGCAAGCGGGATTGAGTAAGGAATTTAATATTGTATATTGTTCAAAGTTGTATCTGAGTATTCATCCCTGATCGTTGGACCAGTTGTCATTAATGTTCTACTCAGTATCGACCCTACGAGGACTTAGTTGGGGAAAGTGAGGGTTATTTCAAAAGTTGCCTTTGTTGGAGTTTGTTGACTTTGTGGGTTGATTGGGTTGCCACTATATTATTTTCAATAGTTTATCCTATCCTACTTCCTACTAATATTATAAATGTGAAAGTTTGTGAAGATGTTTGGATGTTTGGATGTTTGGATGTTTGTTACTCAATCACGCTCTAACGGCTGAATGGATCTGGCTGAAATTTGGTACAGAGATAGAATAGAGTCTGGAATAACACATAGGCTACTTTTTATCCCGGGAAAATGTTCACACGGGAAGCGGGAACGGGAACCAAATTTCACGCGGGCGAAGCCGCGCGCATCAGCTAGTAATTTTATACTTCTGCTATGTTTCAGTAGAGAAGTGGCAGAGTATGCGAATGCTGAAAATATTTTTCGGAAAATTACTAAACTTGGAGAAGCCTCATATCAATTGATTTGATTTGATCATATTTGAAGGTAATCATTGAACTTGTTTGTAAACTTTTCCATTTATTTTTGTTAAGTTGAACCAAAAGGAAAGTTTTATAATAAATCGTGGCAACGAAATTTCTCGAAACATATCCATCTTGCCACGCTTCTCCGCTTGAAGATTGGCGCCTATTTATAAAAGCAACTGACAAATACGATTTCTTTTTCGCCATTAAGTTAAAAGCTCAGACTAAAGTACACCTTGCTATAGTGCCGAATTATCGGAAACTCAACTAAACCATAGATATCATTTCAGTCTTTAAAATGTGAAAATCCTACTATTAATATTACAAATGTGAAAGTTTGTGAAGTTGTTGGGATGTTTGGATGTTTGTATGTTTGAATGTTTTTTACTCAATCACGCTCTAACGGCTGAATGGATTGGGCTGAAATTTGGTACAGAGATAGCTTATAGTCTGGAATAAAATATAGGCTACTTTTCATTCCGAGAAAATGTTCCCACGGGAAGCGGGAACGGGTACTGAATTTCACGCGGGAGAAGCCGCGAGCATCAACTAGTAAATAAAATAAAATTTATTCTTTTTGAAATTTTTTCAAGCAATCATAGACCAACCAACTAAATGCAGATAAGTAGGTAGGTATTTACAGAATATATTATGGAAGCCTATTTACCTACTTAATTACACGATATCAAGTGCTTTGGCACTAATTAATACCAAGATATTTGTCCGTGTCAATCAGTTAACGATGGCAACAGTAATTCGCCGTTATCGCGTATGAACATACACACATAATTTATCTTATAATGTATGTATATTTGGTGTGTACACAAATGTAATGAAGCTTCCTAATTATCTGAATGAATATAAATGTATGTGTTTGGTCGATGTGTAAATATAATGTTATAATTGCTGTTTGTGTATTAAAAATCAATATACAATTAAGTACTTATATTTGTAATGAAATGTTTTCGATGATTTTAGCAAACGGTTCGTTGTTATATTATATAACGTTAATATTATGGGACGTTTATTGTTACACAGCTAAATCTAGGCAAAATAAAATTGGTGTCTGAGATCTATAATTTCCTAAACCTTTATGCTCATGTAACTCAATCAACAATAACCTGTGCAAACCGGTGGAAACGCCAAAAAACAAAATTGTATGAAACCTTAAAATAGTAAATGAAAATTCCATATAATAATAAATGAAATAATACAGTTAAGTCAGCAGGTAGGTCAATAAGCTCCACTCAGGAAATTAGATTTCAAAACTCAGTTATCTTGCCACGAAAACAAAATGTAGGCCAGTCTGTCAGCCTACGAAATTACTTCCAAGCTAAAAAACTTGGCTCCAAAACAAATAATAGCTTATCTATTATCTACCATGAAATAACTCTTGGAAATCTACCAACACGCAAACTCAATTTACGGTCGATATAAGAACGCGTTATAACATCTTTTACGAAATATTTATTCAATAATAGCTATGTCATACTAATAATGTAAACAAACTGTCTATTTACAGTCATAATAAACGAACAATTCCTTTATTTTTTCACCCTATTCAGGAAGGTAAATTAATGATTTTATGTCAATTTTTTGACCTATTTATTTGACAGTCACGACAAAATATCAATTTGTGTAAATGGCATAGAGTTTAATAATTATTACAGTCATTAAATTAATTTCCCAGTTTTAATGTTTAGTGATAATGACAACAAGTGTATGTGTGCGCTTGCAAGTGTATGTGTGTAAAAGATGCACACCACCACGTTTTAAAAGGTGTAAGTTCATTCTAATAAACATTTGCTTAACATTGCTTTTAAGTTTAAGAATTGAAAGGTTGGCTGGTTACATACATATTAGTCAGGCCTTTACCCCCCAATAGGTAGGCAGAAACGTACTATACGGCAATAGTTAACTGGTTGTATTTGTTCTTTGTGAACCTATTGTTTCACAACAAAAATATTTTAAGTATATCTACCTCCAGTATGAGTACTACTTTATACCTACTTCTTCTTACATTCAAGGCCAAATCGATAGATCGGTTCATAGTTCTAAAGCATTGGTTTTCAAAGTGGGGGGCGCGCCTCCCTGGGGAGGCGCGAAGACCTGTACAGGGGGGCGCGAGAGTGACATCACAAGAGCAAGCTATGGAAATTTTGAAAAGATGCTAAGTCACAATTTTGGGTTAAATATCTCAAATCTTATACCTATTTTATTAATATTCATGGGTAGCATTGGTTACAATAATAAAAACAAAGTTTAGAAGCAAACTAAATTTTGCTAGTAATCTACGTTGTTTTTTTTTTTTTTTTTTTTTTTTTATACCACTAAGGTGGCAGACAAGCATACGGCCCACCAGGAGGACTGGTGGTCACCGCAGCCTATGAACGTTTGCAACACCAGAGGCGCCACACTCGCGCTGCCGACCCTGTAAAAACCTTCTTAGACCCCTTTTGAAGAACCCCATACTGTAGGCGTTTGGGAAAACCGAGGCAGGAAGATCATTCCACAACCTAAGCGTGCGCGGAAGAAATCCCCTATCGGATCTAACCGTGCTCGAACGCTCCGGACGTAGGGTGTGAGGATGAAATCCCAGTCTATGGCGAGCGGTGCGATGATAGAACGTAGCCGTGGGCATCATGTCAAACAATTCCTCAGAGCAGATACCATTGTACAGGCGGTAGAACACGCATAAGGAGGCAAAGTCTCTCCTGTCGCAAAGAGGTTCAACACCACCTGTCAGTAAAGGATCGTTGACAACTCTCACAGCTCGCCTCTGCACCGAGTCAAATGGACGAAGCTGATATTCAGGTGCCCCCGCCCAGAGGTGACAGCAGTACTCCATGTGTGGCCGCACTTGCGACTTATAGAGAAGCAGTGTTTGCGCCGCAGTAAAGTACCGCCGCGCCCTGTTGAGCACACCGAGCTTCTTGGACGCTAGCTTGGCCTTGTCCTCCAAATGACTGCGGAACTGAACGTCACTGGAGATGTCAACACCAAGGATCCCTATACTTTTAGAGATGGAAAGAGATGTGCCCTGGAATTGTGGCGCTACAGTAATTGGGGCTTTCTTAGCGGTGAAGATATTATCTATATTGTGAATTTAATAGATTATCTCTATTAAATTCACAATCGGGAATCTTGTCAAAATCATGCAAGCACATCTATCTTTGACTCTTTCTGTAAGAAGTGACCTTTTGTATGCTGGCATCAGGATAATAAAAGAGGTTAACGCACGATCTCCGTCGAGGCTGCATGTCTCCTACCTGGGAACCCTCCATGGCACCTGGAAGCGAGGGCCCTGGAGGAGCTGCAGTGATACCATAGGCCTGTTCCCTGAGCTGTCAAATTGGGAACTCACTACTATCGAGGTGGTGAAGCCGATCATGGAAGAGTGGCTTAAGAGGCGCCAGTGTAGCCTCACCTACCGCGTGTCATAGATATTTACGGGGCTCGGGTGCTTCGGTAAGTATCTGTGGTGCATACACCGGGGGGTAGCACTGCGGTTACTTCAGCGAGGAAGCGGTGTCGCATATTCTGACGGTGCTCAGCATGGACGCTGCAACGCCAAGACCCGGTCGCAGGCCTGGTGTGGACATTTTCACGCTCAAGACCTTGTTAAGGCCATGGTCCCAAACTGTGTCTTTCGGCGTGCAAAAAATGGTGGCGTGGTGGGAGCGGGAGATAAATACGCCCAAGACTACGGGCCTTCATGACCCCGAGGGCCTAAGAACGACGGGTTTGCTGCTCGCCAGTCTTACAGAAGCAGGCCAAGATGGTGGCGTGTCTCTTCATCCCTCAAAGAAGTAGGATAGTAAACAAAAGGGAGGTCTGAGATGTATTTATAAACTTTATTACCTACTTTTATTTAATTTAATAATTGTATGTTTCAGGGTTCCGTGTCCAAAGGGCCAAAACGGGCCCCTATTCAAGAAACTTCGGCGTCTGTCTGTCTTTCCGTCACGAGGTTGTATTTCAGGCACCTCGATAGCTAGAGCGCTAAAATTTTCACATAATAATGTATTTCTGTTACTGCTATAACAACAAATACTAAAATCAGAAAAAATAATAATTGCTGTTTTTTTTTTATTGTTTGGCGAGCCCACTTGCTCCCTGGGCTGAGGGGAGGCGTGGGCATATTAATTTTTACAGTAGGGGGGCGTGATACCTATAAGTTTGGGAACCCCTGTTCTAAAGCAACCAAGTCCCATATATCAAAGGGCGTGATAGAGAAACCACAGTGATTAATGTCTTTGCCAAAAACAGCTCTTATGTGTTGCGTTATATAAAATGAAATATGTTAGTACCTACATATATGAATAGTATATTTTCTTATTCCTGCCTATAGGTATAGTTTTTTAAGAAAAATATTGGAGCAGGAATAAAGGAATACCACCCTTCATTACAACTATTAAGAGCAGAACAATTACCAATTCTTTTCACTTTCTAAACACAGGATGCTTAAGAAAGCCGTCAATAAAGGTGCGGTTCCACTTAGGCGGAGCGGAGAGGAGCTATGCCGCGATTCACCAATCACTTGACTTAAAATCCACATCTCTTCTATTGAATTGAAATAGGGATACATTTGACTGTTGGGAGTCCTGGGACATCCTTCCGAGGGCTTACCCGGGGCTCTCAACCATAGGCTGTTGGGCGTTACGTGAGGTTTTTTAGTCGGTAGGAGTCCGGCATAACATCCATGAGGATTTTCCCTCACGTAAAAAAAAAAAGGGATACATTTGAACGGTGCGTCTTGATGGAACGATTTCTGTCACTTAAACATTTAAGGTTTCTGCTTACGCCCTTTTTCCAGTGTCCCACACTTATAGTGCCGCTTTTGGGTGCAACTTTTAATCAGCACATCTTTCTAATTAATATCATAAATGCGAAAGTTTGTGAGTGTAGATTTTTGTTACACATTCACGCTCTAATGCTGAACGGATCTGGCTGAAATTTGAAATAAGTATAGATCATATTTTAAAATAATACTTAAGCTTATTTATTTAAATAAGAAATAAATAAATATTCACGGACATTTCACACAACGCTATCTGATCCCAAAGTAAGCTAGGAATAACCTGCTTGTGTTATGGGTATCAGACCACGGATATTAATACTTATAAACTTTTTAAATACATACATATTATACATTGAAACATCCAGACTCTTGAGACAAACATTTATAGGTCACACAAATATTTGTCTCCGGTGGGAATCGAACCCACGACCTCCAGCGCCACAGGCGGTGTCACTACCGACTGCGCCGCAGAGGCAGTCTAAATAAGTTCCCATGGGAAGCGGAAACTAGAACAAAACTCGACACTGGCGGAACCGTAAGTGCCATCAAGTAGAAATAATAAAATGAAAGGCTTTGGTTAAACAAATGTGTTACTGTTCTTCACGGAGACTGCGTGTAATACAGGCGCCATTAGTCAAGATAAGCGGGTATCTCACCAGCGAGCGATAAGGGCCCTGTGACGTCACAAGGTTCTCACCTATAACTTTGGGAAAGATAAGATTGTACTGTTGTATACTTATTAACGTTACGTATTTGTTATTTTTTTGTAAATAAATATTTGTAGACATTCTCACACAAAATCATCTACTAGCCAAAAATAATATAGGATCTAGACGACTGATAGGATTTTTAATTAACCTGAGGAAAATCCTACGTGGAAATCCGGAAGTTGTGAACGCCATCAAGTAAAAATAATAAAATGGGAAGGCTTTGGTTAAACAAATGTGTTACAGTTCTTCACGGAGGCTGCGTGTAATACAGGCGCCATTAGTCAAGATAAGCGGGTATCACACCAGCGAGAGATAAGGGCCCTGTGACGTCACAAGGTTCTCACCTATAACTTTGGGAAAATAAAATTGTACTGCTGTATACTCATTAACGTATTCGTTATTTTTTTGTAAATAAATATTTGTAGACATTCTCACACAAAATCATCTTCTAGCCAAAAATAATATAGGATCTAGACGACTGATAGGATTTTTTTTATCTGCGGAAAATCCTACGTGGAAATCCGGATGTCGTAAACGCCATCAAGTAAAAATAATAAAATGGGAAGGCTTTGGTTAAACAAATGTGTTACTGTTCTTCACGGAGGCTGCGTGTAATACAGGCGCCATTAGTCAAGATAGGCGGGTATCTCACCAGCGAGCGATAAGGGCCCTGTGACGTCACAAGGTTCTCACCTATGACTTTGGGAAAGATAAAATTGTACTGTTGTTTACTTATTAACGTATTCGATACATCTTTGGAAATAAATATTTGTAGACATTCTCACACAAAATCATCTACTAGCAAAAAAATAATATAGGATCTAGACGACTGATAGGATTTTTTTTAACCTGAGGAAAATCATGTGCAAATACGGAAGTCCTGAACGCCATCAAGTAAAAATAATAAAATGGGAAGGCGTTGGTTAAACAAATGTGTTATTGTTCTTCACGGAGGCTGCGTGTAATACAGGCGCCATTAGTCAAGATAAGCGGGTATCTCACCAGCGAGCGATAAGGGCCCTGTGACGTCACAAGGTTCTCACCTATGACTTTGTTCTCACCTATAACTGTTGTATACTTATTACGTATTCGTTATTTTTTTGTAAATAAATATTTGTTGACATTCTCACACAAAATCATTTACTAGCCAAAAATAATATAGGATCTAGATGACTGATAGGACTTTTTTTAACCTGAGGTAAATCCTTCATGGAAATCTGGAAGTCATGAACGCCATCAAGTAAAAATAATAAAATGGGAAGGCTTTGGTTAAACAAATGTGTTACTGTTCTTCACGGAGGCTGCGTGTAATACAGGCGTCATTAGTCAAGATAAGCGGGTAGCGCACCAGAGAGCGATAAGGGCCCTGTGACGTCACAAGGTTCTCACCTATGACTTTGGTAAAGATAAGATTGTACTGTTGTATACTTATTAACGTATTCGTTATAATATGTTAGTATTTCTTATATTTAGCTCGCCTTAATGACGGTTACCGTCTGATAAAAAAAGCCATGGTTAGGCCGCAGGTGAGGCCGCAGTGGTAGCCGTAGGTCTGTTTGGAATCCTGGGGTACCCTTCCGAGGGCTTACCAGGGTTCCCAACCGTAGGCCATTAGGTAGGATACGTGTGGTTTTTAGTCAGTAGGAGTCCGGCATAGCATCCATTAGCATTTTAACATTTTTAGTAGTAAAAATACCAATTCTGATTTAATATTGAAATAAATGTTCGTTACCGTGGGTAACAAACCGTGTACCGTAGGTTTAGGTGGGCAGTATGCTGGTGGGTCACCTTACTGAAAAACTTGTACAAGGCAACCTTAAGTATCATATCAACTAAATGTATTCTGATATGAAATACAAGCCTCTGAAATGAATAAAAAAAAACTCTTTCATCAAAGTTTCTAATCCGGCGTCAAAGAATAAATTAAACACAGAGGTGTCAAACCAGTCAAATGGATAACGCAGCCAAAAGGCGGAGCCATTGACAAGGCAAATTAAATGAATTGGAAAAAAGAATAAAAAGGTAAAAAGGACACGAGACTCCGCTCCTTGACCCTTCGATAAGAGAAAATTGTTAAAGTTATTTTTCTTTAATTATTACTGAGTCGAGGTATTGAGTATCGCCAATTACGGAAGGTCTTTAATTACGTATCTCCGACGAATTGAATAAATGGAGAGTAATTAAAATTTAATTGAATGAATGGTCTGTGTATTTTTTGTATCTATGAGCATTTTGAGTGACTGCTCGTATTTTTTCAGATTGAATTTTGACTGATAGGGAACTGAATTGGAAGAGACCTACATACAATATCATCTGTGAATGCCAGATTTGATTGTATATTACTCGTCAGTCAGTGGTTTTCACATATCTACACTCATACATACGGTCATATATGGTCACGCCTTTATCCCTGAAGGGGTAGGCAGAGGCATATTATTATTACATTTCACCTTTTTAGAATTTGTCTCACGTAATAGGTGGTGAGTCGTATTGCTGTGTTGAGATGGACAGGCGCAGGTTGTGACTGCCTGCTGTTGAAAATTTTCAAGCCGCCCGAAAAGACCTTCAACTTGAGTTAACGACTGCCATTTTAATGGCAACCGGGACCAACGGCTTTCGAAGCACGAAAATGCTCAAATAAATGTCACAAAGTGGTCACATGGATGGGGACGAAGGACTGACCATAGTGAAAGTTGCCTACTGCACTGATCGTTTACAAAACACTGAGTCCCTGTCAACGAGCGCTTCACACATCTAGATGAGTCCAGTTAGCCACGAGAACTAATACCAGGACAAAATGTCTATACTTATCTATAATATATTTTACCTGTTTTTTTAACGTGAGGAAAATCCTACATGGATACTATTCTCACCACATAAAAACCACGCGGTTCCTACCTAATGCCTACGGCAGAAGCCCCTGTTCCCTTAGACAAGTGGCACACAAGCGTAAATCGAAAACGAAAGGAATAGAATAGGTCGACCAATCGCATCGTGCGCCGCGACGGGATTGGATTTGGCTGGATCACAAGCTTGGGTGTGATTGGTCGATATATTCTTTCCTTTCGTTTGCGATTTACGCTTGTGCCACTTGTCTAAGGGGGATGGTAAGCCTTCGGCATGATGGCCCCCCAGGACTCCCAACAGAATCTATAGTTTAAGGCTCTACGACGTACGGAAAAAATTACAATATAATCAACCAACTTACCCTTCATGACCTTACTTTTAGATACATGGTTCTTTGTATTCAAGAATCAATTACCTGAAATAATACAAATGAAATTTTATTAAATAAATTCTTTTAGGGTAACGCAACAACTCTCGCTTGAGGCCATGGTGCGAGCCATGCTCTCCAGCGGGAGTAAGTGGGACTGCGCCGCCTCTTTCTGCGAGCAGGTCATGCTCGCGAAGGAGGCGGCGGGCCGGGTGCGGGAGAGAACTCTCCCACCCGAGTTCCGCAGTCGGCGCCCTGGGCGCCGCCGACGTGTCTTCGCCGAGGACTATCGCCTCCATGACCGGGGGTCTGAGGACGGTGAGAGGACCGCTCACCGTCCTTACAGAAGCAGGCCCATGACGGCAGCGTGACGTGAGCACTCACGCACGCCCCCCCTTAGAAGCGGGGTCACACCCGAAACCCCCCATTGACGCGGGATTGCACCCGAACCACCCTCTGGGCGAGGCCGCAATGGCGGCCGTAGGTCTGTTGGGAGTCACGGGACATCCTTCCTGAGGGCTTACCCGGGGCTCTCAACCATAGGCTGTTGGGCGTTACGTGAGGTTTTTTAGTCGGTAAGAGTCCGGCATAGCATCCTACGAGGATTTTCCCTCACATTAAAAAAAAAGGGTAACGCAACAAATAAATTTAATTTAGTTGCTTATTGCTCATAAATATAAAGTATCATTACAAATGTATATACCTAGTATACCAAATTAAGCGTGTATATATTAGGCCAATAGCAAAAAAATGGTTTTCATAGGATACCTCTTTTTTTACGTGAGGAAAATCCTACATGGATGCTATGTCGGACTCCTGCCGACTAAAAAACCACACGTATCCTGCCTAACAGCCTTCGGTTGAGAGCCCTAGGTATGCCCTCGGAAGGATACCCCAGGACTTCCAACAGACCAACAGCTACCACTGCGGCCTTACCAGCTGTGTTTGGGTGTTATCCCGCGTCTTTAGGGAGGGCGTGCGTGAATCTCTGACGTCACGCTGTCGTCTAGCATAGGATAGCCCTCACAAGTTACATCAACGAATAACAAAAATTTTTCTTTCTCTTCTTTCTTCCTCTATAGTATTTAGTAGAAAATATAAATCTCAATAGAAAATTTCATGGGAAAATTTGTTTTTACGTTTTCCTATATCATTTTCCACAAAACATGTCATCTCAATTTATACCATACAAAAACAATAAATCAATATCTCTCTCTCTTTCATCAACAATTTGACAATATTATTCAAGCATTTATATAATCATCACCCTTTCTCTCTGAACGTTACCACCGAACAAAACCACCCATATCAGTATAATAAATATCAGCCATATAAATAAATGAATCAGACGTATCACTGCCTTACCATAGAGCAACGCGACTGGAACAAGGGAAGTAGACATAGCATGTTGGCTCTATACATATCTGTCTGTAATAGGTTGCGGGGGGAAATCGTATTCATATACACCAAAACAAAGTAATCGGCTGTCACTATTGAACTTACACAAAACAATACACACTTTTGACACACACTTGGTAGCCAAAGTCTACCGGGAAACTTAGGGCATCTTTCCGAGGGTTTACCCCAAACTCCTCGCCGTAAGCCATCGTGTAGTTTCAGTCGGCAGGAGTTCGGCTTTTCGCCGAGGACTATCGGCCTCCATGACCGAGAGACCATGAGGAACTCAGGCACGCCCTCCCCCCCCCCCCCCCTTAGAAGTGGGATCACATCCCCAACCCCCTAAAGACGCGGGATAGCACCCGAGCCACCCCCTGGGCGAGGCCGCAGTGGCGGCCGTGGGTCTGTTGGGAGTCCTGGGACATCCTTCCGAGGGCTTACCCGGGGCTCCCAAGCATAGGCTGTTGGGCGTTACGTGAGGTTTTTTAGTCGGTAGGAGTCCGGCATAACATCCATGAGGATTTTCCCTCACGTTAAACAAAAAAAAAGGAGTCCGGCTTAGTATCCATGTAGGATTTCCACACATAAAAAAGACATACATATTTCGTATTCCTTTCGGAGCCCACTTTCACAGAGGGGAAAATCTCAGTATGCCGCCTCCCCTCCCGATAAGTCATAAATTGTGTTGCTCTATGCCGCCTTCACACGTACAAGTAACTCGATTTGAATACATAAGTAATGTGTGTCTCGTACACAACATAATTATCACCGCCTCATCTAAATAGCAAGCGTTATTTCAACTTAATACGTTTTAAATTGTAGCGTTGTTGTAATGTTGGCACGTGTGTTTGTTTCTATTTGTTGGCTGCATTGCGTGATCTTTTACGTTTGTGTGTGTAATTTTTATTAATTGTCAGGTACTTTTGTAGGAGTACTTGATGACTTTAATATTTAACCAAATTTGTATGTGTAAAATTAATTGAGGGTGTCGTAAGACTAGGGGAACACTTTCGGAAAAAGATCTATTGCATACAGAAGGAAAACTCGAAATGAAACCCGGTTGTCAGTAAAATGACAATCGTTAAGCCAAGTTGAAGGCCTTATGGGCGGCTTGAAAAATTTCAACTGCAGGTCGCGAAGACCTGCACCTGTCCATTTCAACACGGCAATAGGCTCACCACCTATTACATGGGACGTAAAACTATAACGTGAAAAGTGGACGTATACTAGACAATCAGCTGCTAAAAAGGATATGCGGGGTCACCCTGTACGAATGGGGTTTTAAAAAAATCTTTCTTAAAGGTATAATTTTATGTACTCGTGATTTGCTATGGTTATTCAATTCCTGTAATTTTATAACTAAACAAAATCTCATAAAAATATAAAGAAGATTTTAATAGAACTTTCGCTGCAGCTGACTGTACAATAGAAATTGTGGATGATTACCACAAAATCAATTAAATGTAAAATAGCTGTCAAGATTCAATCAAATGGTATCTATTCAAAATACAGCTTTTAGTTTATCAACTAATTTGTACAAAATCGACTATATTTTTACCACCTACAACTTAGATGGGTAGCGATCAATACAAACTACGCCTACTCCTTCTTCAATTGGGTACTCGTACCTACAAGAGTAATCTTTTTCGTCGTACTTCAATAATAAATCAAAATAATTATTTTTTTATACATCTAACTGATTATTCGGAAGCTTAAATTCTTTCATGAAGATTAACGCTATCTTTTTTTTTTTTTTTTTTTTATACTACTTAGGTGGCAGACAAGCTTACGGCCCACCGGAAGGTTATATCTTTCTACAAATTAATTAAAAACGTTTTTTTCATCAGAGACGTTAAAAAAAAGGCTTATTGACCCTAAAATATTCAAACATAAATCTATTCATGTACCTACTCATAAATATACAGCGCAACCACCTAGATATAAGTATAATAATAATAACGTTAGTTTATACGGATTTGAATTTCGAAAAAAAAATAACTACCTATGTATTTTAGTACATACTGCACACAGTCTGAATTGGGTACAAAATCGGTTTCAGAATCAGGTCGAGTCATTATCATGCAAGCAACGTACATTTCTCCAGAAACACACATTTGATATTATGAACAACTTTTTAATAAAAAGACCACGCACGGTTTAGAACTATACAATTTTGAGGAACTTTTTCTACAATTTTTTTTATTGAAATCGGTTCAGTAGTTCCGGAGCCGATTCGTTGCAAAGAAACAAAAAAGTCAAATTCAAAAAGTCAAAAAACATTTATTTCGCATAATCCTAATACATAGGCACTTGCGACACGTCAATGAATACAATGCAAATATGTAGTACCACCAGTTCGGAACGCGGCCCGCTTGAGAAGAACTGGCAAACTCGGCGGGCATTACAAATCTTTCCTCATATAAACAAATCTGTCCTCTTTATAATATTAGTATCAACTAGCCGATATCACTTGGTTTCACCAGTGTAAATACCATTCCCATGGGAATATGGGAATAAAATATAGACTATGTCACCCAGGAAAAGTGTAGCGGTGCGGAGCCTATTCAGAGTATAGAAACAAACAAAAAATAGAATATGTTCTGTTTTTATATTAGAACTAGCTGTTCCCCACGGCTTCGACCGCGTAGAAGTCGTTATCGCGTAAAATCACAACCCTCCTTCTGCGCAGTCGGTTAAAAAGTAGCCTATGTAGTATATTATCTACGAGGCCCTGGGAAGGCCAGGGCCTCGAACTATCTCTATACCAAATTTTATCTCAATCGCTGCAGCCGTTTAGGCGTGAAAGCGTAACAGACAGACAGACAGAGTTACTTTCGTATTTATAATATTAGTAGCGAAGTAGGGATAATAGATTATTTACTTATTTTATCTAAGCTCCAAACCAAACACAAATATGGAGGAAGGAAGTATTATTTACTACGATATTTTCCTGTCTTCATAATAATTAACGACATTTTCACGTAGGTACTCACCAACAAAACATACCAGAAAATTCTCTCGTTACCACGAAACTAACACAAATGGATTTCATTCGGTGGAAAATGACAGGAAAATTCCACGAAGATCGTTATGGATAATGTTTCCTTAGTCAATATTCACACAGAATATTGTGTTAGTAAAAAGCTCGAATAAACGTGTGATTTTAAGTTACTGTATTCAACAAGCCTTTGTTAAGACTGTCTGTCTATACGTCTGAGTGCTTAAAGAAGTATATCAAACGCGATATTTACATGTTTTGACATCAGGCATAAAGATTGACGAAGGGAATTTTGAGCGATTCGGAATTCCTTCTAATGCCCGGTTCCTATAATCAACGAATCGTTATTGGCCATTTTTTTTTAATACCACTAGAGTGGCAGACAAGCATACGGCCCCACCAGATGTACCGGTAGTCACCGCAGCCTATGGACGTTTGCAACACCAGAGGCGCTGCCGACTCTTTAAAAACCTTCTAAGTCCCCTTTTGAAGAACCCCATACTGTAGGCGTTTGGGAAAACCGAAGCAGGGAGATCATTCCACAACCTAAGCGTACGCGGAAGAAAGCCTCTATTAGATCTCACCGTGCTCGAGCGCTCAGGAAGCAACGTGTGAGGATGAATACCCTGTCTATGGCGAGCGGTGCGATGATAGAATGTAAAGGCCATAGCTACCATTCGTTTTTGAGCTACTATTAACGAACCGTAAATCACGTTCCTATATGTTTTTGGCTCATCTACTTGCTACGAATCGTCATTAGTTATTGCTTACCGAAGCCCTCCTTTTTCACTCATTTTTTTACGTCATTCACGGTTCAAGGGAATAGCTCCCGCGATTACAGTTAAGAGGTTACCGGTTCCCTACGTAAAAATACAAGCGAGCAAGTTTGCATATAAGAAACGGTTACTACAAATAAACAAGTAAAAAAATAAACAATGTTCCATTTTTAAAAAGGCATGAAGATCGTTTATTATTTTTATTACGTTGGCAATAAAATCAATCCATTTAGAGCAAGTGTTGTCGGCCAGCCATAATTATGACCCATTCTTGGCACGGACGACCCACCGTCATAAAATAGTGCCGGAACGTAAGCCAGCTCCACACTTTTGTACAAAATTAAATTCCAAGTGAAAACACTTTCGCAAGAAACAAACAAGTTTGGCCAAATATTTGTGGGTAACGAAGCCAGTTTTTCTTTCCTCGGTATGTTTATCCTGACAAATGGGTGTAGCATTATTGCGGCCTACTACGGAACAGAACTTAAGACCATTCGTAATGTATTTTACAGGTTTTTTTTGTTTCTCTTTGGCTCGTGCATACTGGGGAAGCCAGGATTAAGCGCCATTAGTTGTTTTTTAATGTATTCTAGAGAATTTTTGGTACTATTTTGAAAACAAACTAGTATTATTTAAAAAGTTGTATTAAGTATTTTCGTTAACCTTGTGTTTAGATTTTATGTTTAGCATTTTTTATTTATTACTTTAACGTGAGGGATAATTCTTCAAGGATGCTATGCCGGACTCCTACCGACTAAAAAACATCACGTAACGCCCAACAGCTTACGGTTGGGAGCCCCGGGTAAGCCTTCGGAAGGATGTCCCAGGACTTTATGCTTAGCATGACGCCTGCTAATAATACGCTAACATGACTCCATAATTAATTCGTATAATTTGGAGGCGGGTGAACTGTGAAAGATGTTAAAGACACCGCTATATAAAGCAATTTTATAATATAAAACAAAGTTGGAGCTTATATTATTTTAAAATTATTGCTGAAAATTGTTTTTGCGGATATAAACTCAAAATATGCAAAAAGTGCTAAATTGATTACGGTGCAATGGGACTCTACCAAGGTGTTTGGGACCCAAGTAAACCTTACTTACAGTTGATGTACCTGCTGAAAACAAACGAGGTCGTGGTGAAGAGCCAACCAAAACCTTGCACGAACCCGTAAGGAGAGTCACAATGTATAGGAAAATTCCATAGGGAGAAGCTTGCGCCCAACAGTTAATCATTCCGTTCATGAAAATTCCCTTGTCATCTTAAAGAAGACAAAACTATTCTCTTAACCTAACAGTATGATAGTATTATTGTAAATCCCAATTGTACTTCATTGTAACAATTCTTTTACAGTAGAAATCTTGATAAATACTCTGACAAGCTCTGTACAATATCCTATCTCCCCTTTCTAGTCATTCCATTTTGAAAATTAAATTACAAGAATGGAAAGAATGCACTCTTTTCTGCATTCGCTTGGCAGCCATTATTCTTCGAAATCTTTATATATTAAGATCCATACTTATTCTTAACACCTTCTTGAAAATGTAGAATAATATATCGCGTTTTAGTTTATAGAATACGAAAAGCGCTCGAAAGTATACATCTTCTGAAATAGAATATTGTATATCAGCATTGCAGAAATATGTCAAAACCGAGTGAATATTTCGATGCAATGATACATAAATTTATGATACGACTGTCTGATATACAAATGTGCAGTATAGGGTTATTTGATGTCCCAATAGAATGAAATAGAAACTAAGATTTGGTTTGTGAGATGACCTGACTGAAGAGGTTTCAATTTATTAGAAAATAAATTGGTCTTAACCTTTTATGTTTATTTCCAAGGAGCCTGTCGGCAAATCTGGGAATGGTTTTTTTTATACCACTAATGTGGCAGACAAGCATACGGCCCACCAGATGGACTCTTATTACTCTCACTCTTGAAAGTTATTTCGTATTTAAAGTTTTAGAGAAGATAACAGTATAAAGCTGCTATATTATTTCACAAAGACATCTCACTTAAAATATGATGCTCACTACTACTATTTCATAATTAAGTTACAAAACCACCTATGTTAAATAAAAATATTAAAAATAAATGGTATTTACGACAACAGTTCAAATTACGAAAACCCCAGCCAAGTCAAAGAGATTTAAAGGTCTTGGTTTATCAAATATTTGAAGCATATAATTTGTAAACAGACCAGTTTTTCTATCTAATCCATTTTGTCCCAGAGGGTTACGTTTGAGTGACAGCGACTGACATAATCCGTTTATTTTGACCCGCGCCACTCCCCACTGTCCACTGGGCCGAAACCCAGCTTTACTATAAATTGATTCAATACACATCAACTGCTATTACCAGTATTAAATCACTTGTAATAAATAGCGATACAGTCTAATCAGAATATAATGCAGTTATATTATCAAAGATATGGTTGTTGTGTTGATGTCCCATTGTTGTGTTAGCAATCCAACATTTTTAAAGGGCTATAAATACTACTGAGGTTGAAGATACGGCTCAACAAAATCAATGTGTAAAAAAGTGTAGTTCATAAATTCAGATACGTTTATTGATACAATTACCTACATTACTATGATATTTTCTTATTTAAGTATATTTTTTAATTATTAAGGTGCTGCAAACGTCCATAGGCTGCGGTGACCACCGGTACATCTGGTGGGGCTGTATGATTGTCTGCCACTCTAGTAGTATAAAAAAAAATTAATAGACCTCATTACTGAAAAGACTTACCACTACATGTATTACGTAAGATAATAGGTAATTTGATGCTAATGTTGCCGTTTGGGCGTCACATTTTTAAATCGTTCTACTAAAAAGAGACTTGGCTATACAGCTGCCCATGCACACTTATTACATTCAATATTATAACACTACATCCGCGAATATTTTTTTTACGAAGGAATAAACAATACCGCGTACTACCGACCGGTAGAGTGACCACAAAATAATTATACTAGGCGGAAATTAAATTCCATCGTGTACTGCGTGTTTGTTCCAAATTAAAATACAGGGCATGTAATAAGTGTACGCACCCTATGTCTCTGGGGGTGCATTAATAATGGTAAACGTGCATTCCGTCGAATTATGTGAGGTGCAATTTGTGGCCTTTGGTAATGAGCTTGTTGGTAAGGGCCACTTTTTCAGGCCATATTGTTTTTGGAGCGTATCTTTTTAATGTTATATGAGATACTAGATTTGTCTTGTGCGTTTCGCTGTAATTCGAGTAGAATGGGAACGGTTATGGCACATCTTATTGTGTGCTGACCCTACTATGGGGTACAATAATGGCGAAGGGGAGATCTGTGAGATTAATTTATTTCTATATATTTATCCTATACAATTAATATGTTGTATTGAATATCATATAACACCCGTCTGTAACGCGAACCAGGGTCCAGTAAGAGGTTAGGGTGACATGTCTATTTCTGGCACTGCAGTCATTTTGGGTATTTTGCCGCAAAAGTTAGAAATCATAAATCTTACATAGTTATTATTTTTTTGCAAATTTAATGTACAATTTTTGATCAGGCTATTCCCATAAAACTAACATTCTCTTTCCACATAACTTACATTTTTTTTATATCGAATTACCCCGTCATGTGCAATAGATAGAGTCATTTCTTACTCATTTGTCAGCAATAGACGAATTTGACATTTTATTTTCTGTTGTTTTTTTTCGCTAACTTCACTTTAGGTGAAAACTCTTCTGAGTTTATTCATCTGTCTTATTAAATAAATGAATAAACTAAATGTTCCTAAAAATTAATATCTTC
The DNA here is from genome assembly GCA_933228765.1 of Miltochrista miniata. NCBI lineage: Eukaryota > Metazoa > Arthropoda > Insecta > Lepidoptera > Erebidae > Miltochrista > Miltochrista miniata. Next base: position 12,598,659 of record OW121765.1, read on the forward strand.
AATAAAAATATCAAGTAGCACAAATAGAAGTAAAAATAGGCAATATCAGTTAACTAATATCACGATTGATTACAGTATAAATCAGAGCTTTCAAACCTTTTAGCTGATTGGATTATGCCATAAACGAGATCTTGCCCTGATTTAATACTGTAAGTGTATGGCCCTAACAGGAGAAATGCTGTTTCATATCGAATACTTTATTTGACATGTCTGCTGGTTGCCATAATGGTCGTTGACCCCACATTAATGCAGTTAGTGAATAAGATCTTTGTAAGACATTTGTAAGCGGCAATAAGACTCTATTATAAGTATGAAAGTTTGTCGAAATGTTTGGATATTTGTAATTTAACCACGCTCTAAACCTTGAAGCAATGTTATATACAAATAATTTTTATGTCGGGATCCAAGTTAATAAGATAAGCTTTTCTGCTGTTTTCAACAGAGTCCGTTATCGGCTGTTGTTCACTTATCTAGTACTAGCTGTTCCCCGCGGCTTCAACCGCGTAGAAGTCGTTATTGCGTAAGAGTCGTTATATCGTAAAATCATAACCCTCCTATTGCGCAGTCGGTTAAAAAGTAGCCTATGTCCTTCCCAGGGCCACAAACTATTCCTTAAATAAATTTCATCTCAATCGCTCCAACCGTTTAGGCGTGAAAGCGTAACAGACAGATAGACAGACAGCGTTACTTTCGCATTTATAATATTAGTAGGGATTGCTTGTTGATATTTTTAGTATCTCAATGTCATCAAGCGCGAACTATGCAATGAGCTTAATAAACACAAAAGATGCAACTATAAATGGTTTATGGTAGTAATTTTAGCTTCAGTCCATTAGGTTCTTAAAGCGCAGTGGACATTTATGAACAATATAACTATCTGTGCTTTCAATACAGAATAAATAGAACGTTGCGGGCAATGCACTGGCCGTGAGCCCATAGTACAGCAAGTCTTACCCTTGGCACTGGGCCAACTACCACAGCATGCTCACAAATCGACGTCTAGCAGATTCACCCTTCCAACCCCTCCGACACATTCAAATCTACACCGTAAATTCAAGACACAAGATATAAATTTATTTGCACAATATCTTGTAGCAGAAAACATTTTGAATTCATGTGTCGCTGTGTTTCCAATATTCTATATCAATAAAGTGGAATGGCTTGTGCGAAATAAGCCCGATTTTACAGGAATATCGTTATATGATGACCGTGCATGTGTCGTTGTGTGACACAGCATGTATGCTTTACATAAGTTCATGGGCCGTTATTTGGTTAGGATCGCAGAGGTACACTTACCATACTAGTGCAGAGGTAAGTGTTTTAGGTAAATCGTTTACTACCTCTGCCCTTAATAACAATTATAATGAAAATTTGCATTTTGGTACAACATGTAAATATTGATATTTGTTTCAGTCCCGTCTGAACCAATATGTTCTTTTTCTTAAACTTTAAATATTAAATTTATAAATAGTTAAGTAGGTATCAGGTAATTGAATTTATTTAAATCTTTCATGATTCGAATACAATTAAGATAGGTACTGCGTGGGCATCCCTACTTCCCTACTATCTATTATATAAAAATAAGTCGGGTTTTCCTTCCTGACGCTATAACTTTAGAACGCACGAACCGATTTCCACGGTTTTGCATTCGTTGGAAAGGTCTCGGGCTCCGTGAGGTTTATAGCAAAGAAAATTCAGCAAAATTTCACATACAGCGCCATCGCGGGCGAAGCTGCGGGCATCAGCTAGTAATGTTATAAATGCGAAAGTAACTATGTCTGTCTGTCTGTCTGTTACGCTTTCACGCCTAAACGGCTAGAGGGATTGAGATTAAATTTGGTATAGGGATAGGTCGAGGCCCTGGGAAGGAAAAAGGCTACTTTTTAACCGGCTGCGCAAAAGGAGGGCTATTATATTACGCGATAACGACTTCTACGCGGTCGAATCCGCGGGGAACAGCTAGTATCCTTATAAGCCTTTGAATACATGCAAGGTTCTTTATCAAAAAAAAAAACGTTGTACGCGTAACTTTGCGCAGTTTTTCGATACATTTTAATCATTAAAGTTTATTTCTCTTTATTTATAGTATGGTTACAACTACCAGCAAAAACTTGACTGTTCTAGCGGTCGCTGAGCCCAAGACAAAACAACGTTCAAGGGTGTCCTGTTTGAGAAAAGTCTCAAGTCCTTCGTTCTAATTACTGGCTTCTACAAAGAGTTTAGCTTGTCAAAGGTTTTAATGGTGTGAAATTACTGAACTCTTACTATACTAGACGAGACTGGGGGGAATAAAGTCTTCAGTGTTTAATAGTCTTTTTAGTGTTTTTCTTTTATTTTTTTGCACGTGTTTTTCTGTATCATCAATAAAGGTTTTGTACCAAAAACGTTATATGCGTAACCTTGCGCAGCTTCTCGATACGTTTTAATTACTTAGGTACATAGTCGTTAAAGTATACTTCTCATTTATTTTACTTTATTTACAGTATGGTTAGAACTACCAACAAAAACTTGACTGTTCTAGCGGTCGCTGAGCCCAAGACGAAACAACTTTCAAGGGTGTCCTGTTTGAGAAAAGTCTCAAGTCCTTCGTTCTAATTACTGGCTTCTACAAAGAGTTTAGCTTGTCAAAGGTTTTAATGGTGCGAAATTACTGAACTCTTACTATACTAGATGAGACTGGGGGGAATAAAGTCTTCAGTGTTTTATAGTCTTTTTAGTGTTTTTCTTTTATTTATTTGCACATGTTTTTTGGTATCAATAATAAAAGGTTTAGTACTAAAATTAATGACATGATTGGAAAAATGATGGTAAAATAAATATGTTTACCTAATCTTTCCTGAGCCACTGGGTTTTTCAGAATAGACTATTTCTGAAAATAACACTGAACTACACTGAAAAGGACAAAAAAAATAGCACAAAATGATAAAATTGGCAAAAACGGATGTGGTGTTTGAAGTTGACAAAAAAATGCAACATGCTGTTAATGAAGGCGACACATGTCATGCAAAAATGAACCCTAAATCTGCAGTCATAAAGCCTTAATTTGTATTTTTTTTTTCAACACTGATGTGTCGATAGCCTGTGGTAATTTGGTCTATTCGATTTGCTTTAAAACGACATCAATGTCATCGGATTTTGAGCTTTATTTTACGATATTAAGATCCATATTCTATTAATACTCTAACGAATGCTTACTATGATGACGTGCAAGCCCTCACCCTTGGCTGGCATTTCGCCAGGGTACTTAGACGGAGACGGACGCGTCTGCTTCCAACCGTCTAGTTTTACAGCTCTCAGATAAATTAGGCTGTTAAAAAGCTGCTATTATGATTGGTCCGTAGTAAAAGCTAGATAGGTATGTTATAAGTAAGTATATTAGACTACGGTGCCCAAATCTCCTTACGCATGGAATTTAGTTTCAGTTCGGGCTTTCCAAGGGAATTATTTGCGGGATGAAAAGGGTAACTAATGTGTGATTCCTTCTATCGCTGTACCAAATTTCAGCCAGATCCGTTTAGCTGTTAGATCGTGAAAGAGTAACAAACATTAACTCATTTAGACATCCACACTCACAAAAATTCTAAAAATCATTGTTTTGGGTTTTATTGCGTTTATAAAGCCCCCCTATAATATTTTTTTCCTATTTATCTTCCATGTACTGACAGCGACTTGTTACGATTTTATTATATGTATTGATAATATTAATAAATATATTCGCGGACAATTTCACACATCGCTATCTGATCCCAAAGTAAGCTAAGAATAACTTGCTTGTGTTATGGGTATCAGACCGAGGATATTAATATGTACTTATATACTTTTGAATACATACATATCATACAAAGAAACACCCTGACTCTCGAGACAAACATTTATGTTTGCTACAGTATATAGAGAACAAAACTTTGTTCAATACCTAGACGCCATTGCGTGCCTGAAGAAGCCAAAGCTTAAAATAAAAGATCTTAAGGATGAGCCCTAAGATATTCTTTTAATATTCATGCTCAATTTCGTGAACCTAATTAGCGTAACATTTTCAGGAAGGTTTCTTCAAGTGGAAAGATAATAATGAAGGACTAAAATAAGATATTATAGAGCTTCTAACATTATTTTTCGTCTAAGCGTTTATTTCAGTTGCTTTTAAACGCTATCTGCATGTGGATCCCTGAAGTTCACTTTTAACTGCTAATTGGGTATAATTAATAGGTTCTAAAGAACTCATTTAGTGTAAAAATATCTTTAAAAACTTTATCTTACACAAGGTACAACTACTGTAAAGTACAAAAACGACTAAGTCCCAAATTTAATTAACAGTTACGTTTAAATTTATCGATGACTTAGTCAAGTTTGTTCCAAACATTACATTCTTAATTGCATATTCATCAAGTTATAATAGACGACGAAGTATAAAGAGAGACTAGCGGACGTCACGCGGTTTCACCCGCGTAGTTCCAGTTCCCGTGGGAATATGGGAATAAAATATAGCTTATGTTCACCGCAAAGAGTGTAGCTTCTCATTAGTGAAAAAAATTTTCAAATCGGTCTAGTAGTTCCGAAGCTTATTCGTTACAAACAAACAAACAAAAAAACAAATCTTTCCTCTTTATAATATTAGTATATATAAGACACACAGTCAAAATAGTAGTTTCGTAGGTTATTTTTTGTAAACAGGTGGTTATTTGCTTAAATAGCAGAGAGTGTTGACACAAACGTTTCTGATGGTAGGAATTTAAATATAAGAGCAACTTGAAGTCTATGTCTAGGTATTACCACATTTCGGAAACTCCAGCTTGAATGTGTGCGTGTGATCAATAAAATGTAAGCAAATTGTCCGTCAACGCGCACGTCAACTCTACTGACAGCTGTGGCGCGACAGGGAGTTGCCGATCTGCATGTAATACTTTGGTATTACATAGTCGAGAGTATCGTTTGAAGGACTTGTCGATGTTTGAAAACTTGTATTGGGTCTTATGAGTTTTATGTACTCGACGAGGCGGTTTAGATAATTTGAATCTTTAGAATAATCTTTTGAATCTCTTAAAAGTTTTATCATGAAAATATTTAAGTATATTTTTTTACCTTAAACTAAATGATTCTTTTTCGTTTAATCGCCTTATGCCTATTAGCTTCGACATAAGTATGGAAGTGAAATGAGTTGATTTATATCAACTCATTTCACTGCACGCTTTCATGAATTTTACATAAAAATCAATTTACGAGTATCTTTTCCCCTTTTGTTAAGAGCTTAGTGACTAATACAGAATTACCAAGTTTAATTGTCTAAAATGTAATTCAGTGAGCACAATCAATTCAAACAGTATTTTTATGGAATTCAATTGAATCTCCTTTATTAATTGAGATTTAGTTCGCATTCAAGAAACTGTTAACGTCTCTAGTTGAACGAATGCCGTGATTCTAATTGCCTTTTCAAGTGATTACTAAGACGCGCTGAAAAGTAAAAAGAAAAATAAAAATCTGCCAAGTGGGAGTGGGACTCGCTTACAGAGGGTTCCGTACCAAAAAACTCAAATAAATCTCGTTTGTTGTATGTAAGTCTCCCTTAATCCCGCCTCTTTTTTCTGATTTTAGTTTGTATGTATTTGTTGTTATAGCGACAACAGAAATACATCATGTGTGAAAATTTCAGCTCTCTAGCTATCACAGCTCTTGAGATACAGACTCGTAACTTACAGGCAGACAGACAGACAGACGGACCACGAAGTCTCATCAACAGGGTACCGTTTTTCCCTTTGGATACGGAACCCTAAAAACAAAGATCTTCACACAATGGCGTGCTATAAAATGTGATAGGACGCTGGGGTCACGAGAGAAAGGGGACGTTGATAGGGAGTATGTGCAATATCGCGTATCCCTAAAGTGCATTGGATTTTCTCGAAGGATATAATAAAGTAAAGTAAGCAAAAAGTATGGTGAAGAATTGAATTGAGGATTTACGGGTATTGTAGGCGTTATCGTTTGTGTGGTCACAATCATTGAAGGTTTTATATTGGTTGCATTTGAAGGGTTTGATATTGCAGTCCAATTGGTTCGCGGTTAGGGAATGTTAACAAGCCTAAAAAAGGACTTTTTTAAAATTCAATACTTATAATATTAATAAAAAATAGGATTATTAGGTTATTATTTTTTTTTATACCACTAAGGAGGCAGACAAGCATACGGCCCACCAGAAGGACCGGTGGTCACCGCAGCCTATGAACGTTTGCAACACCAGAGGCGCCACACTCGCGCTGCCGACCCTGTAAAAACCTTCTAAGACCCCTTTTGAAGAACCCCATACTGTAGGTGTTTGGGGAAACCGAGGCAGGCAGATCATTCCACAACCTAAGCGTTCGCGGAAGAAAACCCCTATTGGATCTAACCGTGCTGGAACGCTCCGGACGCAGAGTGTGAGGATGAACTCCCTGTCTGTGGCGAGCGGTGCGGTGATAGAACGTAGCCGTGGGCATCATATCAAACAATTCCTCACAGCACACACCATTGTACAGTCGGTAGAACACGCATACACACGCAGGCACAGGTTATGCTTCAAACCGTTATACCCCTTCAAGATTTAGTTTATTATGAAACAAAATTATTTTTAGCAGATGCGTCTACATAGTTGTATCGACGTAGGTATCTGCTAAAAATATTTTTTCTATCTGTATCTCTACGCTAAAGACGAGACATCAGTCAGCCACAGCTGAGTCTTATACAGCGTTTGGTTAACTAGCAATATTCCAGATACTTGTCGATCAACTATTTTTCTAGACAAATACAACACATTTTGATTAAACTATGTCCTGACGAGGCCGCCATTTTAATATTTGTTTATAACATTCTCTACGTGTACACGAAAATAATTTTACTACCTGTCGTTTTAATATTTCCGTGCACTTGCTATAGGCTTGTTAGAAAAGTAAGGATATTATTTGGTTCATCAAGAAGCTGATTTCAAAGTTGTTCATACAAACATACGTACCTGACAAAAGGGAATAGTATATTTAAGCTCACCTCAGTCGAGTGTTTTAAAAGCTATGAATACTCCTTTGTCATCGTAACTGAATCACAGTGTCATAGACGAAAAACGCATGGACTTTTTTCGAAAATACTTGATTTATGGTTTGGAAAAGTTACAAAGGACGTCAGTCCATTCTGTTTTCAAACTTCAAATTGGGTGAATGCATTGTTTGATTCCAATGTCGTTTTCAATTATTCACTCTCGAATTTTCGAGTTAAGGCCGTGGGTAGTCCTAACGTCCTTGACCATGCAAAACACGCGTCCTTCAGGCTCGGAAATGTAGCATTTTATAGCTTATTTTAGTTGTAACAAGCTAATACTTGCACTTATTCAAAATCGAAGAAAACCAATTTATAGGTATATATTTTCTTCATATGTTGTCATATATTTTCTTTCGCGTCGATAAAAATTGGAGTCTTAAAATGCATTCATCTAAAAATTTGGGGGTGATTCCACGACCGTTTTACACATTATGTATAAGTTATATACAATTTACAACAAAACCATATTTTGACACACATCTTGTAGATCAATAATCTACTTTTGGCTATAATGTTCCGTCTGCTAACGCAGACAAAAAACGCTTTCAATTGCACCTCTTTTTCGTCATTTTCTAAACCAGTCCCCTTAAGTATAGATCTTACATTTTACTGTTTAAAGTGTGAAACTTTAATAATTGATGCATTTAAAAATTTGTGAAGAATATTCGGGGAAAACCAGCAACAAGCTCAAAGTATACTGTTATGCTAGTAGATTGAAAGTGACTACGTTGTAGCCACTACCTACTCTCCAGAACCATTTACTTATACCGTAAAGTTTTATAAAACTATGTTTTTTAAAAAAGAATGTATAAAATTTAAGTTTCCTTTGATAAAAAATTACAATAGCTCAAACTATTAAGTTAGTAGGCTAAATCTTTAAGCTTTTAACGTCTTTTTCATCATATTTAGGGTCGCAGCTGAGACATTTAATATTTTGTGACGTGCTCCAATTTTTAAAAAAGCCTGTGACACGACCTTTCCACAATTGCCTCGAACAGTGAAATACGCCTTTTATTGTTTAAGACACAATAGGGGCCTTGACTCGGTCGCAGACAATATGGCTGCCCCATTTGAACGAAAGAAAATAAGGTGTTTTCTTTAATGAACTTAAAGTTTAATTGAGTTCTGTTAAATGATCTTTTCCGGCAGCTTTTATTGTTTGACGGACGAGCTAAGTATACATGAAAGTGATTGCATTACTAAATAAAGTAACGAAACACAGATTTTTTTTTGTTAAAAGTATATAAAGCGCTCGTGGCCCCGAGGACTCAGTGTTTTGTAAACGATTACTGCAGTAAGCAACTTTCACTATGACCAGTCCTTGAATGGGTGACCAGTCATGTGAGCACTTTGTGACATTTATTTGAGCGTTTCCGTGCTTCGGAAGGCACGTTAAGCCGTTGGTCCCAGCTGCCATTAAAATGGCAGTCGTTAAGCCAAGTTGAAGGTGGTTTTAGGCGGCTTGAAAAATTTCAACAGCAGGCAGTCACAGCCTGTCTATCTCAACACGGCAATTCGGCTCATCACCTATTACGTGGGGCAAATTCTTGAAAGGTGTAATGTGGGCATATAATATGCCTCTGCCTACCCCTTCGTGGATAAAGGCGTGACCATATGTATGTATGTAAAAGTATAAGTCCCGTTTGCGTTCAACATTTTCAAGATGCAAGTCTTCACGATCTTCCATATATTTAATCATGCCTTTATCCTTGTGGGGTAGACAGAGGTAGACTATAGACCTACAATTCATCATTCGTTTTTCTTTCACGTATTAGCTGTTTGTTGAGACTAACCGCTGTCGAAATCTTTATGACGTCCATACAGCTATAAGTTTCACACAGGTTATTTATTTTTCGACATATTTTTGACTCGAGTCAATAATTTGCGTGGGGTTTTAAGGCTAGTCTTTTGGGCACAATGCCACGGGGGCCTTATTTAGGTTTAGTTTAGATAGTAATAATGTAAATATATAGATATGTAATAATTATGTTTCTCTGTAATGTTTAATAGTAGGGGAGCCCACGATGCTAAATGGGGATTTACTCGAGCGTCGTAGAGACCTATTGGGATGCAAAGCTTAGATGATATGAAGAAAAAAATGTTATATGATATATATCGGTGGGGGAAGCGGCTATAGATTTTTAAATATGTAAAAAAAACTGTTGCATGGACATCCTCGAGCGCGTCAGATATTGATAGCATCAGTTCCCTACGTATTTTTAATAATGTACGTATGTTAATCTGATCGTTAGCATGATGCGGGTGGTTGTATTTAAGGGTTGAAAATGAAAAAAAAAAAAAAAATATTCGAGCGCGTCAGATTTTCTAAGGGAGTGTTAAGTGCACCAAAAAAAAAGCTCTCATTCACTAATCTGACGATTTCGATGGGACGCAAACTCGCGGCCATTTTCATAATGTGCAAAAAAAATTCGCCATTTTGAAATACTCAAGCGCGTCAGATTAAGATATATATGGTTCATCTTTATGTTCTAAACGTACTGTCTCATAATCTGACGATTATCTAGAGGGATTGGCCTGATCTGACAAAAAAAAATTAGAAAAACGGTTCACCTTAAAGGCCATCCCTGCAACTTCCCGCTAATTCCATTCCTGGGCTCTTAAAATTGTACTTATGACATTTTTGAGCTCAAAATAGAATTTATGTGATACTAGCTGATGCCCGCAGCTTCGCCCGCGTAAAATTTGTTCCCGTGCCCGTTTCCCGTATTTTGTCCCCTTGGGGGTAGAATTTATCAAATCCTTTCTTAGCGGATGCCTACGTCATAACATCTACCTGCATGCCAAATTTCAGCCCGATCCGTCCAGGGGTTTTGGTTGTGCGTTGATAGATCACTATGTCAGTCAGTCAGTCACCTTTGAGTTATATATATTTAGATTTTGAGCTGGCTGAGTTCAAAGAAATAATATTTCTATGCATTTGAGCTCTCTCAGCTCGAAAGTCTGATAGAAGTTTCATAGAACACTATTTTTGGAATTTTCAAACCGCAATAACTTTTGAATGGATAACCGATTTTCACGCGGTTGGCGGCATTCGACGCAGTTTTATCATCCTCATAAGTAATTTTGCAATTTTAATTGATCGAACCACAAATTTCGGAGTAATCCCGAAAAAACACTTTTTCGGGTTTCTTTCGTTCACGATATCTCTCGAACGAATCAACCGCTTTTGACCAGCTTGGTGGCGATCGACGCAGGTTCAATCGCAAACAAAAGTACTAAGCCTAAAAATTCATTTTATCGATGCTGTTGCGTAATTTCCAGGACATAGATGTGAATAGGTCAATATTAATTAAAACGAAATAATAAAAACGAAGTTCGTAGACGCAAAGATATTTGGCGCATAGTGTAACTTCATCGACGAATTTTTGTTATTTCGGCTTGCGGAAATCGTCAGATTATATATTTTTCATTATTCTTGAATTATTTCCTTCAAAATAAAAAAAAAATTAGCTACGCTCGAGAATGTCGAGATGACGTTTTTTTTTACCACTTTGTTGCCCTCCCCTTTTTTTACGTCACTCTCAAATTGTCAGATTAGTGGAATATACACTTTTTAGGATGTAATTAACTCACCCTACCTTAATCTGACGCGCTCGAGAATTTCTGATGGTCAATTTTTTTTTACTAATCTGATCCTGTATCCTTCACGGGCGGCCTTATATATGGGCTTCATGTTTTGTGGAGGTACTTAACCGGGTACAAGGTATCCCCGTGTATATTAATCTGTCGCGCTTTAGTAAGTCCCGAAATCCCTTCTAGGGCTCCCCTACTATAAAGGTTGATACTATCAATGAAATATTAGCAAATGTAATGGAACGAAAAAAATATATTTCTAGATCTTTACAATAGTATGAGAGATACATATTTTGCAAATGAAATGATTCGAAACAAATTCACGATTATCTGCAAAACGAGTCTATATTTCACAAGAGTATTTTGCGGTCTGATAAATTCAATAAAATGATAATAATATACGACTTGAAGACGCCATTACCCGCAGATGTCGCCCCCACAGTATTAATGCAAACGAGCAAAAAATAGAAATAAATTACGTTACGTTTTGACCTACATACAAAATAGGAGGAGTCCTACTAATATTATAAACTAACTGTTGCCTGCGACTTCGTACGCTGCAAATTCTTTAGATTGATGTAACTTTTTTATTTATGAACCGATAGACATGAAACAAACACTAAATGTTAAGTGAAGCTAACTGCAACGCAATAAAGAAAACTGCATTGCAATCGGTTGAGCGGTTGCTGAGATTAGTCTAGATCCCATAGCACAAGCTTATATTAGCTTAATGTGGGCTAGAGGATGTTGTGTGAGGTTGTCCACAAATATTTATTTATTTGTTTGAGACTTCTTATTAGGCGTTTTAAAAGAACAACGATTCTGTGACATTACTTCTGTAAGTAAGTCTTCGAAGAACAGGCTTTGACGTTGAGTGACATGTATGCTAATGGTCTTATTACGAAGGATGCTGGAGACATTGAGAAATGAAGAGACAAAAATAGGAATATCTACGTAAATGTTAGATAGTGTTGATTTTATGTTGAGTGTGATTTTATTAATATGGTTGAATGTAATGTAAAGTATAGATTATGATTTTTTTATACCACTAAGGTGGCAGACAAGCATACGGCCCACCAGAAGGACCGGTGGTCACCGAAGCCTATGAACGTTTGCAACACCAGAGGCGCCACACTCGCGCTGCCCAAGAATTCTTGTGTGATTTTAAAATGTAAAGAAATATGTGCCTATGGAAAGTACTCAACTAGATACAATCTTACTAATATTATAAATGCGAAAGTTTGTGAGTGTGGATGTTTGTTATTCTTTCACGCTCAAACCGCTGAACGGATCGGGCTGGAATTTGGTACAGAGATACATTATAGTCTGGAATAACACATAGGCTTCTTTTTATCCCGGGAATAAAATTTTACGCGGGCGAAGCTGCGGGCATCAGCCAGTACGAACATAATCGTAAGTCAATAAGTCACACTTTATTTTACACAGGGATAAGCTCTAGTGTACTAGTCACCCAAATTTCACCAGTTCAATGAAACAAAATATAAAAAATATTATGAATTCAATTAAAAAAGCACACATGCTCGTAATTATATTTATTATGCGGTAACTAGGAATAAATGTTCCAAACTAAATCAAAAGCAAAATATATTGTAACAGAATGGCTTTTAACTTATGCCGCTTTTACCGATAGACCCACCCATCTCAATCGAAATGAATTTGTATTCAACTCGCAAAGCGCTGACAACGCAATCAGTAAGCCACACGCACTCCATTCGCAAAGTGGTCAATAAACAGCACACTTACAAGTATGTAACTTAACCCTCCCAACGCTACGTACAATACAAATGGCTCTATTTTAGAGAATCATTTCACTATAGTCCCTCAAAAACTGGTAAATATTTACAAATTCAACACTCAAATGGCACTCGAAACCTCCAAACATGCAATGACGTCAGTCCCTCCACTATTGCGATAAAAGTTCCCCTTCTCGATCAGTCGATAATGGCGTCTTTTCGGCGGGAATCTTAAAAAGAGGCATCTGTATTCTGCTCGGTCAATGACCGGTTAGTTTTTTGTCGATGAGTCGCCAGACAAGGATTGATGTTAGTTTCCTACAATCCTGTATTGTTTTGTAAACAACAACAAAGTTATCCCCTCCACCGACCATGCTTCAGAACGTTTAATAACACATAGTTAAGAGATTTATAATAAAGTTCTACGGCAATAACTGCGCATTTAACAAACTTTCAACGATTATTTTTCTTTGAACAATTTCTCCGAAGTTGTAGTAAAATATTCGCCGTAGTACAACAGGCATTAATTAATGAGAGCGGGTATTCAGAGGGTAATCACCGAAAATACTTCGTTGGGAAAGTTTTCGAAGCAAAAACTGCAGCTACAGGACAGTAAGTGGGAAAAACTGTAAGTGGAACGGAACGGCTTTGATCCTATCCAATTAGTCACTAGAGTTTGGCGCACGGGTTGAAAGATCTTAAATTTAGCTAGAAATTTAGACCAAATTTATTCTAGCTGATAATTTGATATTGATACCTTCGGAAATTTGGTTGAACTGTTATTGGTAACTGACCCGGACTACTAAATTGGAAGATTTTGGGTTGATTCCCAAATTGCTTATTCTATTAAATAAAAATTCGCTGCCATTAACTACTAAAATTCTAAAAATTTAGCTACATAACATTTGCCCTGTCATTGTAGCTACAAATTGAAACCAAAAATGATTTTGATTCATTGGCTGACCAATTCATCCATATGAAGTTGTTCCAGATCAACCAATCAACGGCCATGACAGATCAAGCCACATAATAAACAGTTAAAAGGGTTTTGTTTCCATAGCCGCTCTGTATTAGTTCTCAAGAGAATACGATGTAGATACAGCATGTTGTTATAAAGGGTTAGTCACTCCAAGTAATTGATATTACATTGGCTGCTGTGTGTGATGCTTTTACAACTGAGTGATGGTTTTGTTAAACATTAAGTGGGAGAGATAACAGTGCTTGAAAGGGCAAATGCAGTTGAATGATTTACGGATCAGTTAAGAGGGGGAAGTTTAGCAAAAGTATAGGCGTGTGGACGAAGTGGCGCCTGCCGTTGCTTTGTCAGATGATTCGGTCACCCAGTCTTATAAAATAGACAAAAAATCATCACCAAAAAAATCAACCTAAAGGCCGACAAGCGCCACCGGAAATTAATATTTTCCAAGACGATGGTTCTTGGGATTTTTTTTAGATATTATCTCTGATTCTAAAATACTCGTATTTCTGATTTTAATGTTTATTTTAAAGAGCAAAATCTTTAGAGTATAGAACATGAAATATTTATTATCATAGAATGTAGCTCTCTGTCAAAATGATCCCACCAAAAACATTCTGTAAAAAACTAGCCAAGTCTCGTTGGAGCTACTTGTTTATCTCTTAAAAGTAATGAGATCTAGACAAAGTCGTGCCAAGTCTAAGGTTCCTTACTGCGATTACTTTATTATTATAGTTAATGTTGTGTGACTTGGCCGTTGAAAATTCTTTATACGTGAGTGTGTACAAGTCAATTATGTTTACACGTAATGTTATATCTGTTGTAACTACCTATGTTTGTTAAGCGAGATAATAGCCCATACTGGTATTGGTAATTGGACGCTAGTGTCTCATTTTAGGCTGTTATTGATTGGGCAACACATGCATTCAGCATTGACAATGCTGACTTCTGCTCTCTTCTTTTTGAAGCGGCAAATCGACCACCGATCTAACATAAAATAGACGTACAGAAGAACTTCTATCAATGATTATAATAATAATAATTGACTAGTTATTGAATTAACGTTCTCCAAGTGGCAATTTTCGATCGTCAATGGGTAGCGGTTTTGGCGACAGATTGGTGCAATGGTGTCATGAAGCATCTTGTTTTGTACCCTTGTGTACCCTTCAACGGCCAAGTCACACAACATTATCTATAATAATAAAGTAATCGCAGTAAGGAACCTTAGACTTGGCACGACTTTGTCTAGATCTCATTACTTTTAAGAGATAAACAAGTAGCTCCAACGAGACTTGGCTAGTTTTTTACAGAATGTTTTTGGTGGGATTTCACTTCTTTTTGTAGAAACGTGGGCATATTGATTTATTTTATTAGATTTTCTTATTAGACGCAGTTTTTTTTTTTTTAGGAGTACCTAGTTTTTTTATTATTACCGATCTTTCTTTTCTTTTTTTCTGGTTCTGATTCTTGTACAACAGTTTTTTGTATTGCCAATTCGCGTTCATGCCGTTATATTTTGACCAAATTTTGAGCGAAATTTGTTTATTTAATTTGTGTAATTTTCGAGTAGAATAAAGATAATCATTCGACTATTTCTTCTTGTAAACTTGTAAGTATAAGTATAAAAGCCAGTCTAGTCTTATCCAGAGTTTTCCTTTAATTTTATTTATATTTGTACTAGCTGACCCGCGCAACTTCGTTTGCGTCTTATAAGAGAGAAAGAGCGCGGTGTGCTATTGATATTTTGATATCATGTTTTACGTCATTTGTTCCCGTCGCGTTTACTTCTGTCGCGTCGCTACTATTCATTATTTTAGAAATAATTAACGTTACTGTGATCGAAAACCTCCCAAAGACGCGGGATAGCTCCCGCATCCCCATAGGTGAGGCCGCAGTGGTAGCCGTAGCTCCGCTTACCCGGGGCTCCCAAAGGTAGGTTGTTAAGGTAGGTTGTTTTCAGTCGGTATGAGTCCGGCATAGCATACATGTAGGATTTTCCTCATGTTAATAAAAAGGTAACTGTGATCGAACGAAATGAATAGATCGAAAATAGGTTTTTTGTTTAAGAACTTTTTAACTTTTCAATTTTGTAATACATTATTTTTATGTAACTTTAACCATTTACGCAGAGGCGCAACGGATACTCTTATATCGATTAAATTTTCCCCGTTTTCAAAACATTTCACATTGCTGCTCCGCTCTTTCCTTAGTTTCAGTAAGGCTTGCCTTGGTATTTGATCATGGTCCCTTTGCAGCGTGTGTCTAATCCAGCTAAACTTCCGACGTTTGATCTGTTAGTGGATAGGGGTCTCACTGCAGCGTTCCAATAGGCTTACGTTCGTGATTTTAACGGGCCCGTCTAATACCGAAGATCCGTTAGAGGTCAACTTGGAACTTGTAGCTGGTGCGAAATGTCTTTATTGACCTTCCATGTCTTGCATCCGTATAGTAGTACAGTTTTAACGTTGACTTTGTTTTGGGTTTCACTTTTCGAGTCAATTTTCGCAACTGCTATACGGGCGCAGCTGTGTGAAGTTTGCTCTTGTGCTCTTGCCTTGGCGAGCCTCGAAATGATGTACTCTTCTAACCCATCAGTTTCCGACACGACACTCCCGAGTTACGTGAATTAGTGAACGCGCTCGACATCTGTGCCAATGCGCAGCGAAACAGACTCTTCTCCCCACACCTCATCTCCTGCGTCTGTCGATTTTATTTTCAGTCCTTCCATTCGCTGTCTCATTTTGCACGTTGTCCTGTAGACATGCATGACAGCGTGTGTCCAAATTGGAGATAGTACAGATGGAAAACTCATGTATGTACTTTTTTGTCACACCTACCCTCTGCTACACACACTCGCGCACAAATCAGTACCTATCGAAAATTCGGTTGAGACCACCTGACCTCGTGTCTGTGAATGAGTTGTCTATGTGTGCGTAGCCTCAGCGAATTTAGTATGTAGGTTTCCATCTGTACTATCTCTAATTTGTGGCGTGTGAGTGCCTCAGCAAGCACAGGTCATCGGCGTCATCTAAATCCTTCAGGATATCAGGATAGTCCCCATTCTATGCCACGCCGCTTGTTCTTTGCGGTATTCAGCATTATGCCATCTATTTTCTATGGATGCCCCGAACAAAGGTACCTCTTATAGTGGTTATCACACAGAAACACAGCTACACGCTGGAGAAGCGTATTGCTTAGTGGTGGTTGTTTACTATCATGTTATTTTCATAACGATCCTCTAAGGTAGGTACAGTATGTATTTTCAAAAGAGTTTGTGAACTCTATGTTTAATTTCTTTTTCAGAATATTGATGACATTTGATTGATGTCATTTTATACACGTTACGTCTACTACATTGATACATGTAATAAAATTGTAACACGCCGATGTTTGTATGTAAATGGCTAATACTGAAGAAAATTCTAAAATAAAGGCTACTTTACTATTTTCTATAAAATTGCTTATTTTGAAATATTACACCTACCTAAAGTAATCTGCTGTAAGCGTTATTCACTTTTAACGAAAAAATATTTGCGATAAAAGTAGAAGAATAAGTTAGTATGTGACCCGTATAATGTATGACCCAGTTCAATCATGGCGACACAAAATTAATTTCGTTGCGCATTATTTTGATTTGCCATATCTCCTAAGGTATTCATTTAATTTGCATGGTGTAAAGGGAACAAATAATTTTCATTATATTTTCATGCCCACTAATGTATTTAAATTGAGATGGGTTAACACTTTCTTGGTGTAAATAGCATTCCAAATACCACTTTATAATTGCTAAATTTTTAAAGAATGAACATGGTTATTGTATGTTATCCTTAAGAGATAAACATATGCTGCCGCGGACTTTTCTGTAGGCCTATATAAGATACACAATTCCATGGTACATTATTTTGTAATACTTCGAAGGGTTTAGGCAGCGTTTTCGTTAAAAGCTCCCAGACGCCTTATTTTTTTCTGACCTCTCCAAATAATGTCGTAATATTTTAGTCAATGTCAACAAAAACACAACAAATTATATACGAAAACCTTCCTCGAGAACCACTCTCTCGATTGGTGATCTCAGCCTGAAACTCTATGCTGTGGTTTTTAAGTTTATCGTTAACAAACAGATAGACCGACGGACAGACGCGGCTGGGGACTTTGTTTTATAATATGTAGTGATTAAAAGCAGAAGGGGAGGCATTCGCCCAGCAGTGGGATGCTATAGGCTAGATTAAATTAAAAGATGTGTCAGATGTCGATTTTTTATGTCCCAATAGTAGAAGGGGGCATTACCATATCTCTAATACACCTGAGACCAGCTGAAGGTTCTTCATCAGATACTTCAGACCTTCGATTTTTGACTTCAAATAAAGCGACCCACCAAGTTGTATATTACTTGTAAAGGCGGTATGTCGATCTCTAATAATTTGGTTGGGCTCTTGTGTTTTCTAATCAGGGTCACCAGGTATCTTCGATTATCCTAGTTTTTATAGTTTTCCCTTTATGTGGTGATTAAACCCTAACTCTGTACCAAATTTCAGCTCTCTGAGTTTATGGGAAGTACTAGTTGTATTTTGATGATCATGAGTGAATGAGTGTCATAAATGCGAAACTTTGCTTTCGCTTAACTCCGGAAGTAAATGACCTACAGACTTGAAATTTTGGATTTTAAGTATGTAATTATAGCTTACTAGATGACGAAAATTTCTGCGTTCTTGTCTTTTCCAGAGGTTCTCTACTAGGGGCCTGAAAATGCGGCGAAATGGTTCCTGTAAAGGATGGTACGGCAGTGTTTGCTTCGCGCTCGACTTGGCTTGGGGGCACTGCCGTGCCCCCAAATATAACAATCACAAAATTTCTTTCGGATGTATGAAAGTACAGTATGTATACATTTTATTTTTGTGGTGTGAATGCTCAATACATTATGGTTTAGAATAAGCACCGGATTCCAAAAACTACAATAAAAGCGCAAATCAATTACCGAGGCGTCTAGTTGTCTTTACCACTGATGTATACATGCCATTATAGTTACAGCGACACTTTCAGATGTAAATATCATTCAGAGGTTTTCTATGATAATTGTGTGTTATACATATACCTATAGCAAAAAAATTATATTATGGTTAACTAAACAAGAAGCCGTGAGACGGTCTCATCCGACTGCCCCTCTCTAAAACGTTTATTGTGAAAGTGAAAGTTCAATTCCGATTGACGTTGTCATTTTTGTTTTATTTCAAACTTTGAACAGATGATCCACGTGACCTAGTGACGTAGTTTAATGCAACAGAGTCACAAACTACAGACACAAGTCTCGCCATAAGCCCCTCTGAAATCTATTTTAAAGAGAGGGGCTAAAAGCAATACCAGAAGTGTCAAAGCATAATAATTGATGCAATCAAAACGACATACTAATTGACTGCATAAGTATAAAGGTGCGTATAGATCAGGCCGTGTATTTGCACGATTCTGTTGCGGTCGAGGTCCCTGTAATGAATAGCCCCAATTTTCCGCATTTTCCGCTATTAACAACATCCGGGCCGGGTGACGCGCCGCAAATAATGGCACACCCTCTATACGTTCGGTCGTTTGTATATAGGACCTTTTTTATGAAATAGGTGAGTCTAGGGTTCGTAGTGGCTTTTTGTTTGTTGATCGAGTTTGATGTGAATGTAGATTTTGCATGACGCGAACGTTTTATAAATTGCGATTTAATTGATCAATTTTTTATTTTGATTCACTGTTATTTGAAAGAAAATAGTGAGGTGTTGTTTTAATTTATTAACGTTTTATGAAATGTTTGACTGCAGCAGTTTTATAGTTTTAAAGAAGTAATAATAATTGATTTTTGGTAGCCTAGGTAATGGAGTTGCAGGAGAGGACTCCATGATGAAAAATGGTTGTATCTTTTATTTATTTGTACACTAGTACAAATAATATAAGATGTTACTATCTCGATGGCTCAGTGATACTCGTAGTGTATGAATTATCGGGTTCAAATATTTGAATGATCCAAAAAAGTTTGTTTCGAACTTTGGATACTAATGTGCAAAACATGTGGATATTTAGAAATTACGTAATTAAATGTTTATTAAAGGGTTAGATCCTAAAGTACAAGTTAAATAAGCTTCATTTGGTTTAGATGGCGCTGTGAAAAAATCCTACAAAATTAAATAAGTGGGGATTCTTTGGAAGGACGTTATTAGAATGGGATATATAATATAAGCCTTTGGCACTCTCACAAATTGGTTGATATTATTTATTGGCCAAAAATGTGTATTCAGCTGATGATTCAGCCAAATAACAAGAAAACTTATCACAAGATAGGCTTTTCTGATAAATTAACTTTATGATATTATTTTCCAAATAGCCTATAGTTGTTTATATCATGTGTGAATAATATAGAAACTATATACTGCATGCATTGATTGCCAAATAGCTTTTATCCCACTGCTCACGGCTTTCCCAAAGTAGTGAAGTTTCCCGTGCCAGGTTCCCACTGTAACTTGTTCTTGGGATAAAGGTATTGTTTTAATCCAGAGAATTAGTTGCCAAAAATCAGTCAAAGCGATACAGGAGTTAGGGCGTAGTTAGGTACTAACTAGTATTATTAAAGACCAGAAACCAGTATACTTAATTTCATGAATGCTAACTATAAGGTGACTAGGGAGGTGTTTCCATACAATAGTGTATACCTTATTTTACCACCTTAATGGTGGAATTTCCAAAAATCCTTTCCTATTACCTAACCAGTTAATAAAAGGCTAGATACTTGACTTCCAATGTTATCCGAGAGATGGCGTCAATTCTCAGTGCATAGGAATTTCATTTCGGATTGACCAGTCTATTTTAAATTCGTGTGTACCTACCTTCTGTCCAAATTTCATTATTCTAGTCTAAGTCTGTTTGCACAAAGTCAACAGTCAAAAATACGGAACCACATAAATGTGGGTACACTCAACGTATTTAGTTAGCTTTATTGTCTCTTAAAGCTCGCTTAATATCAGCAATAAAAGCTTAACTGGTAACTTGAATAAAATAGGGCACATTGTCTCGGGCCCATAAACTGCTCGCCGTGTTTGTTTTAGGCAAGGGTTAGACTGAGCTCTGTTTAATACCACCTATGTATCAAACTAGCCTATAAACTGTGCCTACCTGTATTTTATTTCGAATTCAATGCCATTTTTGAATTAATTTGATTAAATCTCCGCTTTTTCTCCGCGGTTAGAAACACAACATTTGTCCAATTCATAATGATAGTGCTAGTTTATATGACAAAGCGGACGAAACCCTCGTAGCTCCTTTCCCGTGGGAACATGGGAATAAAATATAACCTATGTTCACCGGGGATAGTGTAGCTTTCCCAACAGTCAAAGAATTTTACAAATCGGTTTAGTAGTTTCGCCTATTCGATACAAACAAGCAAACGATCAATTCTTTCCTCTTTTTAAAATTAGTATTGATTTTGCTAATTTATTTCAGCTTTAAGTCACTTAAAACGTATCTACTAAACGATTTTCTTTTAACAATTATTTGGCTTCCTGTTTCAGAAGAAATAAAAACCTACGGAACCCCTTGGTCGTCTTTTACGACCCTGTTGGGAAGGGGATGGCTTTCTATTGTCCTCCAACGGTAATAATTCGGGTTTGGCTTTATTATGTATGCAAACCTGTCTTACCTATTCATTCTGTTAAATTGTCTAAAAATATTTCGAAAATGAAAAAGTAACTTAGTATTATTGTAATCGATCACCGCGCAATGTTTGACCACAGTTGGGTGACCACTTTCTGGGATTTCCACTACGATTTTTTTAAATAAATGGCTCGTCCTGATATTTGTGATCACTTCACTTTGTGGCATTTGCAGCTGCCGTATAGTTTTTATTTTTTTGTCGTATAGTATGTATAGTAAAGTACATAAGAGCTTTGAGACTTAACTAAGGCGGAATGTTCTATTTAAAAGTACATAAAAAGCTAACTAATATCAGAAAAACCTTTTTTTGTGGCAGCGTGGGCGTTTGAGTATATCAGTATTCGGTTCGTATTTGATTCGAAATGCTAGAAGGTAAATTTCCCATAGGTACGTCTTTTTAACATACGACACGTATTGAATACCTAAAGAATACAAATGTGTGTACAAAAGCTCTAAGTCGTTTAAACCAGAACCCAGAGGCACAATCGTAAGTAGGTAGGTATACTCTTAACTCATTTTACGGTTAAGAACTTCAACTAAAAACGTAACCCTCTGTCGCGATCGTGTAAAAATGTAAAAAAGTCGACCATAAAGACCTGAGCGTCCTCATACACAACACTTAACAAAAGCTATCATTTTTATCTCTCAACCCTTAAGCTGGTGAACCACCAATCATAGCGAGGCGACGCTAACGATTTCCGATATAAACTGCTACAGTTAACGACAGCAGTTACCGCACAAACGGCTTGCGATACACACCCGGTACGCTATCGCTCAGTAATGAATTTCCTCTTTTCATTTAGTACCGCAGCTCACCTTCAGTTTGGGAAATTTTAACGGAGTTTCAGAAAAATTCCTGCTAATATTATTAATGTGAAAGTTTGTAAAGATGTTTATTACTCAATCACGATCTAATAGATGAATGAATCGGACAGAAACGGTATAGATTATAGTATGGAATAACATATAGCCTACTCTTACTCTTATCCCGGGGATCTATTCCCATGGAAAGCAGAAACGGGAACCTGATTCTAGGTGGGCTAAGCTACGAGCAATATCTAGATACTATTTATTAAGTACTCTAGTAAATAAGTGTATTATACTCGTATGTAGTACTTTTAGTAAGAGGTTGCATGTAATGTTATGGCAGCTTGCAGTTTCTTTGTTTCGGCTTGATCTAGTTTTTACTCTACAGATGCTGCGATGCACTAAGACATTATGAAGGAAGTAGTTTAGCTTACAGGGGTTTACAGACACCACAAAAATATCTAACCACAACTCACCCTTAGCTACTATTAAAGACATTGCGGTGCGGTAAAGGCGAAGAGAAATACATAGTTTGCTGAATGTCGCCCAACATAAGAGTATTTTCTCTAAGTTATTCTCCAAATTTTTCTTGTCAGGCCTGATATCTTACCCAAGAGTGATATATTTATGGAAAAAAATAGTAGATTGCTGAACTAAACCTGAAGATTATCAGGTTTTAGCCCTTTCGAAGTACCTACTTCTGAACGTCGCCATAAGATTAGGCAGGCTACGTTATTTTGAAGTGTTACCGTCAAACTTTAACAGACGAAATACCATTTACAGGTTAATGAACCAACTTGAATGATAAAACTACAAAAGTTTTTATAAGTGCGTTTAAAACAAAACGAGCTTGCAAAGTTGTAATATAAAAGTGTGTCTCTATCTTTATACCACTTGCAAGAGAAGGTTAAGGGGTAATAAAGGTTTGATTGGGCTTTAGCGGTGCCTTATTTGATTGTGAGGAGCCAGTGATGGTAGCGATTAAAACGTAATGGCATAAGTTTCTATATTAAAACGGAGCTCGATCATAGGTGATTAAGGATTTACCTGCCGAAGGGTTACATAATATTACTTTACTTTAAATCGATAGTGAAACTAGGTTAGTATACTATTAAGTACAGGTATATCCTCGTACAGGGGCCAAACAATGTTGTAAGAATTTTCACAGAGAATTCTTATTAGTGTCAATAGTATTTTTAAACTATTTCTGACTAGCGGACGTCACGCGGTTTCACCCGCGTAGCTCACGTTCCCATGGGAATACGAGAATAAAATATAGCCCATGTTACTCAGGGTGAATGCAGCTTTTCGATGGTGAAAGAGTTTTTGAAATCGGCACAGTAGTTTTGGAGTTTATTCATTACAAGCATACAAAAATACAAATTACCTCTTTATACTACACTCGAGAGCAATGAATCCGGGTCACTTAAAGAATGTTAAAAATCTCGGAAACTAAAAATGATAGGTTAATGCAATAAATTGTATTTAATAGACAATGTAATACTCCTTAAATGAAAGTAAAAAAAATATGAGTCACCATACATTTTATTAACACAAAATTACATAAAGAAAAAACTGCTGATCTCTCCTTAAAACAAAAATAGGAAACATGAAATTTTTGAACTTTATTACGATTTTCTTGAATTTTAATACTTAGTATTGCCTCCTCGTGCTTCCATTACTGCGTTTACGCGGTTTGGCATGCTGTAGGGGAGACCGGGTACAAAAGTAACGGCGGGTCGAAAGTAACAAATGCTCTCTAGGTTTATTCAATGGGCGAACATTCGCTTCGCCGCCGTCAGATGATAGCCGGGAGCGCCCCCCTCACTCGCATGTAGTCGCTGCGTGCGCCATGCGCTGTGAAGTTGTGTGACAGGACGCAATGTGTTTTCACAACTCAAAAGTAAGTTTTTCGACGTTTTTTTGTTTAGTGTTTACGTAGTCGTAACAGGATAATAGTAATCTGAATGTTTGCATATACACTCTTGATTAGATTCATTGTATATTGTTTGAATTCGTTTTTGTCTGGAACGTTCCGTTTTAAGGTTACATAACACGTTTTAACAAAAATGAGGAAGGGTACAAAAGTAACATAGGCCTATGGGTACAAAAGTAACATGTTACTTTTGTCCCCGTAATGATTTCAGTACCTACTTACATTATATTTTTATGTCTTTACTTCAACAGAATGCCGCGACAACATATAAGAACTACCGACACGGAAGTGTGTCGTATAGCGACTGAAAAGAATTTAAAGATGGTGCAAAAATAAGAGCCCTGGCAAAAAAATATAATGTTTGCAGTTTGAGCAGCCCCTCACCATCCTTAGGCCCCCGGCCATGGAAGCCGACAGTCTTGGGCGAAGACACGTCCGTTCAGTCAGTCAGTCAGTCAGTCAGTGTCTACGTCCAGACCTGCCACGAGGACCTGGCGCTGTTGCGCCCACGCCACCATTGTGTGGAGCGCTACCTCATTATAATAAGATGCAATATCATTTGCCTATCTTGGTGCTCCATAAAGGCAGCCACAGATACTGCCCGATCCCTCCTTGTTGGGAAGATGTTTGGCTAACATTCCACAAAAAGATCATGTTCTCTGGGATGATTTACTAGAAGTGCTGAGCAACTTCCATCGTTTGCCTAATAACGAGTCCTAGGTAACTCTTAAATCGTCGAGCTGACGGTGCTCCACAGCAATTTGGGGGCCCCAAGGATTACTATTTGTATTTATCTCTCAACGATTAAGTGATTACTTTTGAAATTATACAGACAATTATTAGCTTTTCTTCTATTTAGTAACAAATACCTACTTATTTTTCATGTTTAATTTGATTGTTTGTATCTTTGACAATGTATCTTTCTAGATACGCTCAAATTTAAAGTTTAAGTTGTGAGTATCATGTGCACTCAAAAAATCATTTTAAATAAATTATATTAAACTGAAAGAGATTTTGATTTTATTTTTCTAATCTTCTTTAGTGCCTAAATATCACGAATTATAATCAATTAAATCCTTGTTACTTTCGACCCATAACGTGTTACTTTCGACCTGCCTGCTAGGTCGAAAGTAACAAGTGACGATTTTTTTTAAACTCCCCATTATTCTCATAATGCACACCATTTAACAATAAATTGAGTAACCAGTGCAAAGAACATAAACTGAATTTATACATGGATATATTCATTTATTGAAAATATTAACACTTATCCATAAATCAAGGTAAAAGTGTAAAGTGTTACTTTTGTACCCGGTCTCCCCTACACCAAGTTCCTTATACGATTTTGGGGACCATTCCTCTGTGAGAGCAATTTTGAGCTCACGAAGCGTGATTGGGGGAGGGTTTCGTTGTTTTACGCATCTGCCTAGCTCGTCCCAAGCATGCTCGATCGGGTTGATATCCGGGCTGCGCGCTGGCCACTCCATACGAGTAATGTTCATCTCTTGAAGGTAGTCATTCACAATCCTACCTGTATGAGGTCGGGCATTGTCATGCATAAATATAGCATCCTCACCTAAATTGACCATAAATGGACCAACGTGATCATTGAGGATTTCTTCCACATATCTTACGCTAGTTAAAGAGCCGTTTTCTATGATCACCAGCTCTGTGCGACTTTCAGAAGAAATTCCGGCCCACACAAGTACAGACCCACCACCGTAGGCTACTTTTTCTTCGATGCATGCTTGCTTGAATCTTTCCCCTGGTCTTCGATACACTCTGTGTCTTCCATCGTGCTTGTAGAGCATAAATTTTGATTCGTCGGAGAACATAACTTTTGACCAATCTTCAATACTCCAATTTACGTGGCTCTGGGCATACCTTAGTCTCGAAATACGATGCCCACGCTCCAGTTTAGGGCCGTTTGCAGGTCTAAGGGGTTTTAAGTTAGATTCAGCAAGCCGACGTCTTACTGTCCATGCACTTGGGTTACTTCCTCCGAGGCGTCGAAACTGATTGGTGAGTTCAGTTCCTGTGAGAAAGCGATTTCGAAGCATGGTGTTCACCAAGTATCGGTCTTCTCGTGCTGTGGTACACCTGGTTCTGCCCGTTCCTGGTCTGCGTAGGTTAGAACCAGTTTCTTCGTAACGTCGGAGAACTCTTTGTACTGTTGACAGCGACACACCGACAGTCCTGGCTGTATCGCGCTGACTCCGGCCGGTTTCCAGCATTGTAAGTATTCTGGTGCATTCTTCAGGCGTAAGCGACATAATTTCAGCTTGATTAATGAATATAGAGCACTATCAACATGGTTTATGTACCCACATAAATGACAGATTACAAACAAAAGCAACACCAAATGCTGTAATTTCGTAGTTCCATCTTCGAAAGTGGCCCTTTTTCAAATTTGATTTTTTTATGATATAACTTTACAATAACTAAGAAGTTTTAATACCTTCATTTAAGGAGTATTACATTGTCTATTAAATACAATTTATTGCATTAACCTAGCATTTTTAGTTTCCGAGATTTTTAGGATTCTTTAAGTGACCCGGATTCATTGCTCTCGAGTTAGTGTAGATAATACAATGATGGCTACTTTTAGAATTTTATGACTATAAATAGAAAATAAAAGATTACGCAAACAATTAAAAACGTTTAGTCGTATCCAAAAATACTAGCGCTCCAGTATATTTATTCACTAGCAAAAAAATCAAAATAGTTCGGTACTACGAGTATATCCTATAGGATAAATATTGGCAGAAAGTTCCCCAGGGCACGTGTTGTTGACACAACATATATTACGATACGTAACAACTCTAATTTATACCGACTAAACCGACTTTTCCATCATTCCGCTAAAGATAAAATCGCGGTGAAAAAATCGCGTCCGGAATTTTGTCGATATAGAAAAAGATGCGCGCAAAATACCATAAATAGCCTTATTATTCGATCGAGTTCGTTCTCCAATCTCCAAAAAATACCAAAGAAAGTTCCCGTCGGAATGAAATAATTTTGTTTTACAAGGCGTTAAAAGCTCTATGTATTTAAAAACAAGATGGTGCCAATGGCTAAACCCGCTAGAATGTGTTCACATTTGCTTATACCATGAGAACGTATTTTAGGGATTAAAAGTAGATATGTAGTAATATGGGTTATTTCTGACTATGATTTATCTCTGTACCAAATTTCAACCAGATCCGTTCAGCCGTGATAACGTGATTAGATATTAAACATCCAAACATCTTCACAAATTTTAACATTATTAAATTTATTGCAACAATAGATTTTAAATCATACGAAACCAGAACGTCATCGTGAAGAGCCTATCATGACTGCAGATATCTAAGTTCACTGTCCGAAACAAGCAGTTACCTGAAAATAAAAAAAGAATTGTATTAAGTACATTTTTATTCTAATTATGCATAACTATTATGAACATTTTTTTTTGTCTTAACCGCAAAGTACCAAATTGTCTTAAACGTCACTTTGGGATAATTTTTTCTCTTTCACCAAAGTAAATTCTGTGTAAATATAACCTAGTTCTTTATGCTGGACCTTATGTGTGACGTAAAGCGCCAGATTAAAGACCAATAGTGCATAAGGTGAGATAACCGGAACGCTTAAAACGCTTCGTCAGTCCAAAATGTACAAGTAAAAGTTAACTGAGGGGAACTTCCATGTGATAAGTTGCAAATATGCTACAAAATTGAACAGAATATTTGAAACAAAGTATCTACATGCCTTAATAATATAAGCTACGGGATTAAAAGGAATACAATTTGTTTGTAGAGCACAGTACTATCTATACCTACAGATAAATAAGAATTTCTAATGTAAAAGAAATTCATAATATTGAATTGAACCATAGATCGTAAATTAAATATGTACGATGTCATATAAAATTATTTTATTTCCCATTTTTTTTTCCAATTGCAAACTTAAAATTCCTACTTGGATTTGGAGCTCAAGGTTCGCTTAATCCATTTATTATTTTAGACCTCCCAACCCCGCGAGGTCTCTTGCACTAAAGGGCCTTATTTATTAGTTAGCTGGGGCATCATTTGCAGGTCCCCAGAGAACTTGACAGGGTCGCTTACAACCTAACTAAAGTAAAACAAAGAAAATACTGAACTACAAAATACAATACAGTGAAAAAGGTTTCGTTACAATCTAATAGACGAAGTGATTCGGACAATATACTCAGCACAGATTCTCTGATGCGAAACCAGCTGTCACGCTACGTAACGGATACGACACGACTTTGGCCAGTCAATCTAGTGGGATTATGTCGGGGTGGGATGCCATTTTATTGGGATGGATGGAGCGTAATCGAAAGTAAAACAGACACTAATTTGTTGGCTGGCGCAGAACTGTTTTAGTGAGGGGCAATGCGAAGTGAGTGTAGTAGTGATGTTGTAACTATTTGTGTTTTAAAAAATGAGGGAGTTTTTCCTTAACGGGCCCCATACACGTACAATAATATTGATCAGTATAGCAATAAATTGACCGTGTATGGGTAATATTGAGGTTTGAACAGACTATATTACGACGGAAATAAATATTGATGCAATTTTATTGAGTCAATAATATTGTACGTGTATGGGGCCGGTAAGGCCTGTTTCATGTAGGTTACCGTAGTTAATACAAATTTGTATTAAACTTTTACTTCACAATCTGTTTAACT
Source organism: Miltochrista miniata (assembly GCA_933228765.1). NCBI lineage: Eukaryota > Metazoa > Arthropoda > Insecta > Lepidoptera > Erebidae > Miltochrista > Miltochrista miniata. The sequence goes on from OW121765.1 coordinate 12,627,158, forward strand.
TTCAAACGTGTCGGTAAACATAATTTTGTAGTCAGGCACTTTAAACTACTGCCCAGTAAATAATACATTTTAGGGTACTAGGTATTTTACTACGTGACATAATACGGTAAGTACCTACCTACTACGTTATTCCACAAGTTGTGCGGCATTTTTTTTTTAAGGATATGTATAGTGATTTTTTTAAATTATTATAATTGTTACCTAAGGATATTTTGCTTACTAATGTGCAATAAACGATTTTTCTTTTTTTCATACTAAGTAGCTGACTAGGCAAACGTTTTTCAGATATACAATATCACCTAATAAAATAGTAACCTTTACGTCTTTAAATTCTTTAAACTAGCTGCGCCCAAGGCTTCTCCCGTGACACACGACAGCAAACTTTTATCACCTATTTTACCACTTTAGGGTTGGATTTTTAAAAAGTCTCTTGATGGGTGCCTACATTCTAAAATTTGTGGTTTCAGGGATCCTTCAGACATAATATCACGTACATGAACGACTTATATCAAATATTTTACGCTTGAGTCTATAAAAAAAACACTTTTATGTCCAAAAACACGTTCACTGTTGACTTTACAGACAAAATGACACATAAACATTTATTTATGTATACTTCAGTCGTGTATACATATGTCATTAATCTTAGTAATAAACATTGGAACTCCCCTTGCCAGTGGGGGGTTGGTTATGATCAGGGTGATGGCCGCCACGGGGAACACTTAATAAAATGCGTTTCTTCAATTTATTATATTTTTCTTCTTACAGGTTTTATAACGCTTTTACATTCTGAAGTAGCTAAGTAATGCATTTGTGGTTAGTTTAAGATATGCTTACTATTAAGTTGAAAAAACTAAGAGTAATTTTACTCTCTGAAGTCTTGCTTAAATATTTTTCTTGGATTTTTTTCTATACTAATATTATTTAGAGGAAAGATTTAATTGTTTGTTTGTTTGTATCTAGAGTTTTCTATCAGAAACTACTGAACCGATTTGAAAAATTCTTAAACTGTTGGGACGCGAGATTTGCCCACGGGAACGGGAACTACGCGGGAGAAACCACTGAACGTCCGCTAGTCTCTTAAAACTGTCTTAAATGGAAGCGCTCGTGACCCCGCGGACTCAGTGTTCTGTAAACGATTACTGCAGTAAGCAACATTCACTATGGCCAGTCCGGCCTGCTGACCATCCAAGCGCACGCCACGCTCGTCAGCACGCGCCTAACACGCTTTATTTGTTTTTAAAATATAATTTAAGCCTTATAATCGCCTTATTAGATTTCAAATTGTATTAATCAAAGTCCATCCGCACACGCCACGCGCCCGCCCTGCACCCGCCACGCGCCCGCCCGGCGCCAACAACGCGCGCACCCCGCGCATACGCGCATCAATGCAATTTGAGATCTATGGATATGACAATAGGGCTTAAATTATATTTAAAAAAACAAAAAAGCGTGTTAGACGCGTGCTGACGAACGTGGCGTGCGCTTAGCGTGCGCGTATCGTCTGAACACACCCAGGCGTGACCAAATGTATGTATGTAAATGTTAATGATATTATGTTAACTAGACATAACATTAAATAAAGAACAAACTCGGAAAGATGAAAGTGTGTATTATTGTAAACTCTTAGTAAGATTTAACAATAATCTAAAATACACATTCCAACAATAAGCAGAAAAACTCCATCAATCACAATCCTCAAATAAAACGTTTCTTTATACAATTAAAAGTTTATTTTGCTCATCGTATTTATTTGGTAGGTACTAAGTTACTTAGAATTCATTCGCTCGAGTTGCCGAATTTGCCGACATTTGCCCCAAAAGGAATTAAATTGTTAAATGTTGTTGAAGAACTTATCAGTACTTTTGATATTATTTTGGTTACACCATTCTATTAAATAAATATACTATTGTTGGAAATTATTATTTGTGTAGCGTCGTCGTCTGGCCTCTGCTATTAACAGCCTTTATTTGTTCGTGTGGAAATTCTGATGGATGCTATACTGGAATTCTTTTTTTTTATACCTCTAAGGTGGCAGACAAGTATACGATCCACCAGATGTACCGGTGGTCACTGCAGCCTATGGACGTTTGCAACACCAGAGGCGCCACAGTCGCGCTGCCGACCCTGTAAAAACCTTCTAAAACCCCTCTTGAAGAATATCATACTGTAGGCGTTTGAAAAAACCGAGGAAGGAAGATCATTTCACAACCTAAGCGTGCGCGGTAGAAAGCCCCTATCGGAGCTAACCGTGCTCGAGCGCTCCGGATGCAACATGTGAGGATGAACACCCTGTCTGTGGCGAGCGGTGCGATGATAGAATGTAGCCGTAGGCATCAAACAACTTCTATCGAATAAAACCACACGGTGCTTTGCCAACTGATTAAGGCCGGGCGTCCCGGGTACACGCTCGAAAGTAAGGCCCTCAGGACTTCAGGGAACTGTAACAGTCTGACCAGCGTAGTACAGTACTACCCGTTCGCTCTAACTTTGCCGCTGGCGTAGAGGCGTATACCCGAATTGTTAATTAGACGTAGTAAATTGACAGTAGTAATGTCACTTCGTCATAGAAAATACGCAACATTGTATGAAGAAGTGACATTAGTTGCTATCAATTTACTTCGTCTAATTAAAAATTCGACTTTAGTGTGGAGCCGAGCGGCAAAGTTAGAGCGAACGAGCAGTAAAGTCAAACACAATACAGTAATCGGCAAACTTCTTGAGCAACGACCTTGTCTTTCGTGATCTCTTTTCTCTCTATACCACCTATACATAAAAGTTATTAGCTAACACAATAAAATGTCAATAATAAAAAAAATAACGTTTTTCATATATTAATTATAAGTGTACAGACGAATTTGAGAATGCATGGTCAATCCGAAACGAAATTGCTTTGCACTGAGAATTGACGCCATCTCTCAGATAACATTGGAAGTCAAGTATCTAGCGTTGCCGATTTTTTTAATACCTCACACAGAAACGCGATTATTGTCAAAATAGCAACTCATTTATCTTTTGAGTAATGTAAATATTTTTTTTTTTTTATACCACTAAGGTGGCAGACAAGCATACGGCTCACCAGAAGGACCGGTGGTCACCGCAGCCTATGAACGTTTGCAACACCAGAGGCGCCACACTCGCGCTGCCGACCCTGCAAAAACCTTCTAAGACCCCTTTTGAAGAACCCCATACTGTAGGCGTTGAAATATGCCATCTAGTAAGTATATTTTTTGTGATTCTAAGGTGTCTATGCAATATTATATTCGAGTTAAGTTGCGCCATCTAGTGGAGTCTTTGTGAATTTGGACTCAAATGTCCATTAGATTATAGATCTTAAGGGGCCCATGCAATATTGGAGGTGACTGTACATGCGCAAATTTTCTCCCACCACCTCACGCGATGCTCAAGTTGTTTGCCGCGTACTGTATCAATATGAAATCGGGAGAGGCTAACATCCAGCCGGTGGACTATGATCGTCTGATGTGGTTGAAGTAAAAATAACTCTTTTTCTGTCAATCCATATAACATGGAGCACTCTGTCATCACACGCGTTTCTCTCTTACTGGAAACTTGTAATACAAGAATGCCAAAACATTATCTAAATCAGTTCAACGAAATTACCATATTCCCCTGATAAAAACAGTTCGCTGCTGGGCGAAGTATCGAAGGAACTGCTATAGTCAGCAATCTACTCATTTACCCTAGTTCGCCCCACCCCAGCTTCGACTGCGATACTTCGATATAATTTGATCACCTATTTTACCCCCTTCGAGATAGAACTTTGGTTAACTCTTTTTATATAGCGTGTGTAACAAGGTAGCTTATCCCTAAAACACACTAGATGTTTCTGGATTTCGTTTGAGTGTTAATGAGCGAGTGAATCATCCTGTAATTTTATTAAAATAGATTACACTTTGTAAGCAAACCTTTCAGGAAGGATTCGAAAGGGCATTTGACGAAGCCATATCATAAACAAACACGCGGGACAATGATAACATTAACCCTGCATTATCCAGGATTGCGACCCTTAATGCGATCACATTACCTGCACGTGACATGGAAACATGTAAATGTTTTGAGCTCTGCATTTATCTACACACTCGTTAGTAAGAATCGGGCAAACGTAGTCGGTGGAATCGGGTGAGATTTTACACACAAATTATGTGAAAAAAAAAAAACAACAACTTTTTTACTTTTGCGATGAGGTGATGTTCTAATTTGATTTGTTCTGATTTTCTAACAGAGATACTGATCGCTGAAAAAAAAGGAAACTGTCTCTTCTCTTCATCTTAATGTAATTTAATTTGCTTCTAATCCCTACCAGTATTTGGTGCCCCGGGTCGGCTTTTCTTCAGCTGCTAGAGAAGCAATTTTTTTTGTTTGTTAAGTTGGAAGCGACTGCAATCTGACCTCTCAGTCCCGTAAGAGTAACAACGAAGGTGCACCAGTAGCCCCGGAAATCCTAGTGTAGCTCCTAACATTCCAAGATAAAAGGTCGAACTATTGAGGTGAAATATGCTAGGATGATAATGACAACATGTTTAAAAATTTGCTATATTTTGTTATTGAAGTTATTTGTCCATTCAACGAAACTCACATTCACGTCTTATTTTGTTCATATTTTACCATTAGTATTTGATCCTAAGTTATCTTATAACACGTTTAGTATTTATTGATCCTAACTTAACTTAGCTTAACGACCACAACGTTGCTGGCAGTCCAGACCAGCCGTCTAAGTGTTCCGAAATACAGAAGCGTTTGTAAATGGAAATGCCGTTAAGGACATCCATCACAGGACTGACTGTAGCATAAGATGCTTAAAGCAATGCTCATTTACAAACATTGAGAAAGCGGGGCTTCGAACGTTTCTTCAATAAAGTCCTTGTCTTAGAGAAATGTAGTTCGATGATGTGTCACTGTATAAGCACATATTTATTGTTAAAAATTACAGAGAAACATAATTATTACATATCTTATATATGTACATTATTACTATCTAAACTAAACCTAGATAAGGCCCCCGTGGCATTGTGCCCAAAAGACTAGCAGCATTCCCCCTTTGAATAGCAATACCTATTCGCTGAGCGAGAAAACTGCCAGCCCTTGGGTCACCAGTGTATAGCCATTTTACATGGTTTTATATAGATAGAGTTTTAGGAGTTGTCACCTATGTAGACGAAGACAACCAATATGCGTAGTGAGGGAGATCACCAAATAAAATAAGTCACTGAGAATGTTTTTTTATTCACCGTTCATAATCACTGTTTGTCACGTTTATTCACAAGCTTAGGTAATTACGTCTTCGAGTTTCGCAATCGAACAACGTGTGTCCTACACCATGCTATACATTTGTTTATATCAAGCGCTTTCATAATGATGCATAAGTAAATTTTATATTTTATGTCCCTACGGAATTAAAAAAAAAAATTCTTTACCTTCAAATTGACAAATGCATTCAATGGAAATAAAAACGAGTGTCATTTCATTTTGTTGCATGTACAGGCGGTTTCATTTTCCCCGTACACAGTAAAACGTTTTTTTGATTGCGACCTGTCGGGTCTAAATGACACGAGCGCATTTTTGTTTGTTATACCGAGTTAACACTAAAAGCTTAGTGGTTACCGACGAGTTCGAAATAGAAACGATTTTGGAGTGCTCTGTGTGCATGTCCTCCATTTTAAATTTGTCTATCGTTATTCCGAAGCGGTCGCGTATCGGATCGAGAGCCATACATCTTGATTCGAGTGTCTGACCGGGTAAAGAAAAGTTTGCACATATACCAATAAATAATACCACGGGGTGTCTACATAAATTGGAGAGACTTTTGACAGGAGATCGGATAAGGCCAGGGTGGAATATCAGGGGGAGCTGTCGGCGTTTTTATCACGATTATAATCGGCTTTAGCCAGCGCGGCATCGGCGGGGATGGGGAAGATAGCATAGTGACAACATCCCGTATTATAGTTGCATTAGAATTTTCCAACGGCGATTTGCTCAATTTCGTATGCGGAACGTAAATTTGAACTTAGAAGACTTTTACGCTGTTGAAATTTCAGCTCAATAAGATCTATCTTCTATACCTATAATAAAACGGTAAAGTGAAGGCTAGATGACATTCATATAATTCTTCAGGTAGGCAAACGCTAGCTCGAATTTTAATCGATAAGTGCCATCTCTTGATCATTTTTTGTACTGAAATCTTAAAATTATTTTTTTATATTCATGATTAATTATGTATTTATTTACACAAGCATGTGCACAAAAAATAATAATAATTTATACGATTGCTTGGATGTATAATAAACTATAAAAAATCATCAATTATGTATTATTATGTCTTATCTATCCATCTATCTTTAAATATTAATAAAATGATAGAAAATACAAAACTGTACATTAAATATTTAAAACAGAAGCTTGCTGGATGTTCCACAGAAGATACCGTAGCCAAAAATGCAAACAGTAAAATTTTTGTCTGTCTGTCTGTATGTTCCTTATAGAAACAAAAACTACTCGACAGATTTTAACGAAAATTGATACAAATTATTCTTTATACTCCTGGGCAGGTTATAGTGTACTTTTCATCACGCTAAATCAATAGGAGCAGAGTAGTGAAGGTAAATTTTGGGAAAACGGGAGAAATTACTCCATTTTTTAAGCTTCCGTCGCGTGTGCAGCCTTAATGGTTAAAGTAACATAGAAATCATGTATGACGGAAATACATATTCGTATTCTACATAAAATTGTCTAAAAAATATCCTATGTCTATCTTTTATGGTTGACTCACAATATAACGTGTAACTCCTGATAGCTTAGCAGTTCCGAGCATTCTGATTATATTTGTTTACGCTTACGTTTATAATACTCTCACTCATCCCTAATTTAAAAAAAAATAACATTAGTACCTATTCAATAAAAAAAGAATCATAGAAATCGGTATAGAAACACCAAACTTATATAAGCCATCGATCGCACCGTCGCACGAGAATACTGAATCATGCTATAAGGATTATTTTTGAGATTATTATTACATCTTATTACATACAGTGCGAGGACCAACATCATTTTGTAGATTTGAGAAAAGTAGACGATGTTGTTATTGACATTCCGATTATTCTGCTCCGAAATTTAAGACCACCACAACTTTGCAATGGAACTCGGCTTAAAGTAACCCAGTTGCAACAAAATCTAATCGATGCTTAAATTTTAACAGGTTGCGGTGCAGGAGAAACCATCTTTATTCCCAGAAATCCCATAATACCAAATAATTTTCCATTCCAATTTAAAAGAACGCAATTCCCAGTATCGGTGTTATGCAATGACAATAAATAAGGCTCAAGGGCAGACTTTTCGTGTTGCTGGAGTAGATCTCGGTGTCAGTTGTTTTTCACATGGTCAGTTATATGTCTCTCTTTCCGGGGTTAGCAGTTCTAGAAATCTTTATGTTCACGTACCAGGAAGCTTTGCGCTGAAGTATTTTCATTATATATGTACTTAAGCCTCATGTGAAAGTGATCTAAACAATATTACCAACACATTAACATAATAACATACAAGGAGTTACACGCTGATGGTCTCGGGGCACAGCTATTAATACCTAATAATATTCTGCGGTTCCTTATTGCGATATTTTTTAACAGTATTGTGGATTGACATAATGATTATATTTCCCTTCTAAAATACGAAAGTTAATCTGTCTCTCACATCAAAACCACTGAACCCTGAGGAAGGACATATGTTACTTTTTTACGAAAAACGACGAAAACGCGGACGAAGTCGCGGGCAAAAGCTAGTTTCAAATAAATTGAAACACTAAACAATGAAACAAAATGTCTTAAACCTACTCGAACAATTATTTTTCATTCACTCCAACATTGTCATTCATTCAATCTTTATGCCCATATTTATCGTGTCCCAGCCAAACAATACACAATGTATATCATCTAGTTGCTTAGGTAGAACAAACTAAACATTCATACCGACTGAGCCAGCCTTACATGCACAATGGCTCAGCAAATATCGCTCAAAAGCCGAACAAGAATGAGTGACAGCTCTTTTGTCGCACGAATTTCGCGAGCCCAGCGTCTTGCAACGTTTATTATAATATCAAGCAAAGCCTCCCAGTTGACTCATCACTTTTTTAATAAGGTCGCCTCTGTAGAGGTTATTTAGAATTAATTGCTATACTTTCGTACTTTGACAAGTGATTCGGCTTGCCCATGCGGAAAGGGTTTGATAAGAGCACGATAAAATTGTACAGAATCTTATAGGTTCTAAGAAAGAAACTGTTAGAGACTAGACTAGAGCCTTTTGACGTGTTACGTGTAGAGAGATATCACTACAACTTGTTATCAAAGTTATTGAACCAAAATTTGGGATTAAAGTTGTATTCTTTTATGATTACTGTCCATGTTTTGTTTAACTGCAGGTTTCGCCTGACATGGTTATGTATATTTTGGGATATCGAAAAAGTTGAATTCAGTATTAAATTTCATCGGGATTTCTAAGAAAGTTGTTAGGCTAAAGCCACACTGCAGATGGTTCGCTTCTTGCTAAGATTCAAATGACTTGCTTTAGCCTTCAGGCACCTAGTTGCTTGGCTCGTAACAACTAGCTACGCATTATAGTGTGGCCTTCGTCTTACAATTAACCCAAACGGGTATCAAATTTGAGGCGTGAGGAAGCGCTGCAGTGGTGCGCTAGACGCGCCACCACTAGTTTTCATACAATATTTAGTAGCGCCGTTGCAGCGCCACTGACGTGCTACACGACGTGCCAACTGCGCTTCTAAAAATTGTATGCACAGAGTACATTTGTATATTATGAGATAGAGACGTCACTCAACTAAGTGTCGACACCAGCGGTGCCAAGCAGCTATTACAAGAAACTTTCTGACTGCGTGGCCATGAAATAAAAATCGAGTGTAACAAATATATTTAAATAAACTTGAATCTTTTAGAAAAATTAGTTTTAGATCGTAAAAAATAATAATAAATTAAGTAGTGTTACTTATATGACCCTATGTAACGAAACCATACCGCGATTTAAAAAGAGGCACAGCGCCATCTAGTTGTGAATTTATAACTAAAATATTAGATTTTTTAATATTGCGTACAGCGCCAACTACCACGTGTTTCTGGAAACTCTTACGTTATAATGAAACGAAATTAAATATCATGACAAGTCTCAATGTAACTGCAACGTTGAGAACCTACGTAAGTTGGTTACATTATAATTCAATGCTCAGTTCTAAGTGATAACACCATGATTGTATGAACACCACGGCAGCGCTTCTTCACGCCTCTAATTTGAAGGCGCCCTTAGAATATTTCATTGCCATGAACTATGTGAAGCCTACGTTTAGCAGTGAACTGTCATAGGCTGATTTGATTGATGAACAATATATTATCACCTCACTGATCATCGTTGCGTACTCAATAAACCGTGCGAAGAAAACGTTCGTCGCAATTCACGCACCGATTACTGACGGGCCGTAGTCTGCAATACAAAGCCAATAGGCGCCAACAATATTGTTGAATTATTTGCAAATTGAATCAATTTGCGAACACGGCTACGCTTTTAGTGTGCGCCATTTAATATGTAGCTCTTTCAACTTTGTTTACAAAGCATGATCAGAGGTGTCATGATACACACGGGGTGGAATACGGCAATCAATTATAATAAACTGTGGATTAATCGACGTCATCGAAGGTAATCGACGGACGCGGTGGGATGTGTGTAGTGTGTTGTGATCCTAAATGAAAATACTTCTTTTTTTTTTTTTTTGTTTAACGTGAGGGAAAATCCTCTTAGGATGTTATGCCGGACTCTTACCGACTAAAAAACCTCACGCCACGCCTAACAGCCTATGGTTGAGAGCCCCGGGTAAGCCCTCAGGAAGGATGTCCCGTGACTAAATGAAAATACTGAATTCTATTTTTATAATTTCATACGATCTGTAGAAGCGCTCGTGGCCCCGCGGACTCAGTGTTCTGTAAACGATCACTGCAGTAAGCAACATTTACTATGGCCGGATATGGATGGGTGACCACCACGTGGACCACTTTGTGACATTTATTTACGAACGTTTCCGTGCTTCGGAAGGCACGATAAGCCGTTGGTCCCGGTTGTCAGTAAAATGACAGTCGTTAAGCCAAGTTGAAGACCTTATGGGCGGCTTGAAAAATTTCAACTGTGGGTCGTCACAACCTGCGCCCGGGTCGGCAGCGCGTCTGTAGCGCCTCTGGTGTTGCAAACGTCTATAGGCTACGGTTACCAACCTTCCGGTGGGCCGTAAGCTTGTCTGCCACCTAAGTAGTATAAAAAAAAATAAAAAAAAAATATTTTAGTCGAAGTTGGGGTGATTTTTTTAGACAGGTCCAATTTGATCAAAAACTAAGGATAAGGCTATATTCATCCTGTTACGGCAACGAATGGCACGAACACCATTAGGTCAGGAACGAAATGTGAATCGCTTGTTGAAATAGTTAATTTTAGATCTGCAAAAAGAAGGACTTAATTATGTTTGTTGCATGTAGGTACAAAAGGGTCTCTACATATTTCGGTTAGATAGTAAGTTAAATTAAACATAATGTAAGCAGGTTAATCATGTAACTGTGTTCACACTATTTCGTTAGTGTTTTTGAAATACGAGTATAACTAGGTAAGTAGCTATTCAAAAACTGGAATGGCACGTATTACAGCAAGTATCAAAAATTTCATACAATGCCTATCAATTTCTGAAACACAAAATGAACGTATTCTATAAGTATACCAATACACAGATAGTTTTACCCACCACTAACTAAATAAAATGAAAACAAACTAAATATCGGACACGTAAAACCTTCATCACCATCCATATTTCACCTTCCATATACGAAACAGCACAACTTAAATTAATTACGAACTTACATGATTTATAACGAAAGTCGCTTCCAAAAACCGCGTTCGTTAATCATAATAAATGTTGACTGAATATCGTTGTGGTGATGAGGGCGGGTTATTACCGAAATCTACGCTCAGAGCGTCGATCCTCGACCACACGACACGCGGCGACGTGAATGCGTGGACGGTGAAAAGTCACCGGTCTCATGTTTTGCCGTTGAACGCGACCAGTACAAGAGAAGGATAGCATGTTTTCTCATACCAATTTATCTGTCTGTCAATTGTTGAGGGAGGAAATCGTATTCATATACGCCACTACAAAAGCAATCGGCTGTCACTAAGGACATCACACAAAACAATTCACTCATAATTCTTATATGTACTGGTATTTGTGTGTGTATAAGCTTCCCCCTTTTGGAGCCTACTTTGACAGAGAGAAACGTCTCGGAATGGCGACTAACCTCCCGATAAAAGTTCGTGTTTCTTTATTGGCCGTTCTTTAATAAGTGCCGTCCACGCTTTCAAGTCGTATGAATAGAGAATCGGCGCTCAGGTGATATGACGTCAGTTGGAGTTAGGTCTTTACTAATATAACAAATTCGAAAGTTTGTAAGTATGAATGGATGTTACACCTTCCGGCTCTAACGGATGAACGGATCTACCTCAAATTTAGTACAGGAATAGATTATAATTTGAAATAATACATATTCTACTTTTTATCCCTATAAATAAGTTCCCATGGGGTTCGGGAACGGGCGGAGCCGCGGGCATATCTGGTTGATGATATTTTGCGAATTTGTACAGTAATGAAGTTTACGGGTTAAATTATTTGGGAGCGAAGTTGAAATGTTTTTGTTTGGTGTTTACGTCCGGTGAGGGTAGGCCGTACCTAGAATTTATTAATTCGAACCGTATGTATGTCATGTCATGACGCGTCACGGTCACAGATCTCGTGTATATTCGTACTTAAATAGGTAGTATTGACATTATTACACACACATACACTTGAAAAGAAGGCAGCTATCAAACAGGATACTTATTGTACCGACCCGGTATTCAAACCCGATACCTTGACTACCCGAGTCGCAATCTACGACTGCGCGAATATCGCTGCGGCTACAAACAGAATAATGTTCGTAATATTTAAATAAATATTTCAATAATTACAAACTATAAAAACATGGAACGACCTGCCCGTTCACGTGTTGCCCTTATCTTACAATTTCCGGGTTCTTCAAGAGGAGCGTGAAGATGCACATCTCAGGGCTGCCAGTTTGAGGACCATTGTCGAAAGTCTTACGGACTGTGAGACTAGCCCCCAATCACTAGATGCGCCACGGCTTACCATCAGGCTGGTGGCGACGTCAATTTGGCGAGCTAAATATTTAAAAAAAATCAACCCCACTGTCTAAAATTTTAACAACACTTTAACAAATTACTACGCTTCACAAGACATATAAAAGAAACAAACTAACAAACAAACAAACACATAATATCAAATCAATGTCAAAGTATGAATCACATATTCCCAGTGCACCACATTTTCAAAATGCTTTAAAGCAAGTACCACACATTCAAGTCCCTCGGCACTTTGTAGATCGCATTAAGCCGTTGGTTCCGGTTGTCAAGAGAACGCCGCTGTGGATGCTGCGGGTACTCCAACGGAAATCCCCCACAAGTGACGTAAATTTAGATCACGTCCTTGAAAGAAATGAAGCTTCGGAGTGTAGGTACTTTTAAAACATTCAAATAAAAAAGGTTGAAACAAATTTGATAAATGGATCGAAAGTATTTTTGAAATGATAGTTTTGGATTTGGAGCGATGGAACTGAGTTCTTCGTTTTAGTCACCAGCAGGTCAAAAGTGATCAAACACACTGCCTCAATAATTGAGAGAGACGACTTTTAGCAGTGAACTGCTGTGCTTAATGGATTGAAAGATTTGAAAGTATTTTGGAGCAATGGGACTGTGTTCCTCGTCTCAGTGATCAGGTCAATCAAACTGCCAAAATATTTGGGAGAGGGCTATGTTCAATAGACTGATTTAATCTATTAAGAGATTGACATCTGGAGACAATGTTCTGAAGAGCTCTTAAACCTGATCCCACCCTCTCCTTTCCGATCCCGAACAACGCGTGCCGGGAAGAGATGCCACTCATACACAGTGGAGAGAATCTTCGCCAGAACTGAGCGTTTCAAAAGATGGTTCCTCTGTCGAACTGTAAAAACTTGGAACGACCTGCCCGCACACGTTTTTCCCTTATCTTACAATCCCGGGTTCTTTAAGAGGAACGTGAAGAGGCACATCACAGGGCCGCCAACATGAGGACCACTGTCAAAAGTGGCCACCAATCGCTAGATGCGCCACGGCTTTCCATCAGGCAGGTGGCGACGTCAATTTGGCGTGCTGAGTATATAAAAAAAAACATTACTACTCCATTCTTTCTCATACCACTTAAGACATTAAAAAGTACTAATTAAGGTGGCACATAAGCATCTCTACTGCTAGTGGTCATCGAGCCTATGGACATTTGCAAAAAACTATAACTATGTCACAAAAACTATTCCTGCCTGGCACAGCCTCCCGAGGGCATACCTCCGGTCGTAGACAGTTTCTACCACTTGGAATCCATTAAGAATTCCCACATGTAAAAAAAGAACCTGCAGTCGTTGACTTTTGCAAAGCGTTCAATCTAAAACTGATATTGGACTTGAATATGATCAAACATTTTGTCATAAAAATTACCGAAATCACTAAAGGTATTAAGCCATCCATTATAACACAACGGATGCATAAACGGACGCACGGTAACATTGCAATATTAAAGGAAGAGATAAACTTTAACAGCCGCAATAAAACCTATTTCAAACGCGCAATGACAGAAAAGCTAACCCAGAGCAAGTCAGATTTGCACGAAAAGCGGCGAAAAATTATGTTTGTTGTATGGGATCCACCTTGAATTTTATTTTTTACGGTTTTTAGTATTTGCTGTTATGCAGAGAAATAAATAATCTGGGAAACTTTCAGCTCTCGCTATCACGCTTCCTGAGATACAGTCTAATGACGGATAGAGCGTTTCAGTTATTTAGGGTCCCGCCCCGGTTTTACCCTTCAGGCACGGAACCCTAAAAATGACGATTTCAAATAATTTTAAAAAGTATTTTCTCACAAGAGCTGTCATCAAGTACCTACATAAAAATTTACATAAAGTGACGTCACATTTTCGTACAGTCGCTCATTTAATGCATGCAAGCCGGTCACTTACATTCGGTCATTCATTTAGTTCTCGCTCCTTTGATTCGTGTTGATTGGATCTGATGTTTACGCCACAGCGATTAATGCAAGCTTTTTAATTTTATTTTATTTCAAATATTTTAAGGGAAATTGATTCAACGCTAAAATCACAGTCGAAATCCAATTGGGATTTAAAATTTGTATGACTTTGTAATTTTATGGCTGTTGTGTTGCCATTTACAAAATGTGCAAAATAAAAACTTTGGTGTAAAAAGTTTTCTTTGGTGTCCTGATTTATAGCGGTAATATAAGTACTGATGAAACTGGTATATTATCTGAGATTGGACAAGGATTTATGGTGTAAGTACTTAAAGGTACCTATAGCTATAGTCCTAATTTAAGAATTCCGATTTCAATGACTTGGTATATTATTTAATTACTAATTCCTGCGGCTCCACTTACGTGATCCATCGTTTCAGCATCCTCTTACCCACAGGAACATGTTCCCGGGACCAAAAGTAGCATGTCTCTTTTCAATTTCTGTACTAAATTTCATCAGAATCGATTCAGTGCTTCAGCGTAACTTTCTTGTTACAGTACAGTACAGTACAGTACAAACCTAGCATTAATGCAGCACGTACAAAATTGGCGTTAGCATAACGATCAAAGAGTTGATAAAAAAAACACTGGAAAAGCACGTTTTATAGCCTTGAAACCTAATCGTAGTCAAGGTTCATTACAAGACTTTTCTAACATAGCCAAAACACAGCTATGATACGATGTTCTATCATGACTGTGTGTTCTATCATACCACTCATATCTTCCGGCTCCATCATCAGATCACTTTGACACTACTACATTATTGTATTGTCATCAGAACTACACACAGCTGCCAATTTTCATGACGTTACGATCCTTGGGAAGATGATTAAATTATACTCTGTAAAATATAGCTCGATCTCTGTGACAGTTCTACAAACGTAAACAAGAATAGACTTAAATGTCAACGGCATAAAGCTTTTGTGGTTGAAATGCAGAGAGTGAGAACACAGAGGTGCAAACTGTAAATAACAACTTTATGCCTTTGAAATAAAAGTCAATTTTGTTTACGTTAATATTTAACTGTCACAGAGATCAAGCTATATTTTACAGAGTATAGTACCTTAGATTCCATTACATAGTTAGTTACATACAGGTCGACCTAATTAAAGCGAGTTAAAAAGTAATTACTTTGTAGGCAAATTACTAGCTAAAGTACTGTTATTATGAAGCGATAAAAGCGGTAATTACGAGGTTCCATACCTTTTGCTGCCTAAAATTGTGGTCTGTGCTATCTGATCACTGCGTAGTCTATGGAAGGTATTTTAAAATTCTGACCGGTTCATTGTGTCTACATCCCGCATGTGGTATGTACAACTGCGAGCGTTTTACACAGACACAATTCAAGGGGATTTATTTTTTGGGAGCTGGTATATACCAAATGGTTCTGTATAAATGAGAATTGGTTAAACAAGATTTGTTGCCGAAGCTGGCCATAGTAAAAATATAGACGATATTTGGAAACAGAACAGACAGAACGATAATAAGTAGGTACTTATTTTTTATTGATTTATAGTGTAGGCGACATTTTCACTCAATTGTGGCATGTTGAGACGACCTCCCTCTAGATGACTTGAAAAAGGTCATAGGGAATGTCTGGACGCGAAAGGCCGTGTGTTGTAGCGGAATTTGGGAGAGTCCTACGCCTAGAAGCGAACTGTCATAGGCAGATTTGATTGTACTTGTTGAGCATCGTGGCATTCGCCTCTGTGAAGTGTGAGATTGTTGGTACAGTTTACTTTGCGCGCGGTCCTAAACACAGCTGGTTGGATTTTCTTTCGAGTCTGAGACGATTTAAATAATCATATTTCGTGCAACCCCAATGTAAGACTACTCATCATTAATATTACTTTGCTCAGTATAATAAGTACCTACCATAGAAGTATGATATCAATGTATAAATTAATTTCTTTAGATGCATAACATCAAAAGCTTCTCATCAATCAAAATATTTACAGTCATTACTGGGACATCACACAGGCACGGGGGGCCAGATATACTTTACTACAAACACATAGTTAGGTTTGTTGAGTACTAAAATGCCCAAATGAATGTTTCAATTAGAAAATGCATCTAAATAAACCGCCCGTCGAGCTCCCGGCCTAGTCCGAGGGGATCCACCCTAAAGAAAAGGTCAATGACCCTTCACCCAGCTCACACTCATGTTACGTTCATTAGAAATTCTTCTATCCATCCTTCTTACATACATTAATACAGTATATATCTATCTCATTCGGCCACTAAATAAATAACGAAGAATTTCATGTGTTTTCCCGCCTAAGTGCGACTTGATATTGTAAGCGGCAAATGAATTTGAAATATTAATATAATAACAACTCATAACTTTGATAGTTAATTTAGATATTATCGAGGTCATAATGTATGTATTACGTCGTAATTATAGGTAATATTACTATGCATATCAAGCATTTTAGTCGTAAACTTTAATGTTCAGTGGTGTTATTATATCGACCTGTATTACGAATACAATGTAAAGTTTTTTATTGTCATTAACAAAGTCATTTACTATGAAATTTGATAACTTAATCGTTGGTTGTAAAACTTTTTTTAAATTACCTCTATTTTTTTTTCATCCATCACTAAGTGACATTGTCATTGCAGCGAAAATGGCGGCGATCGCATCAGCTGACCGTGTAGCATTTATGATGTAATTATTCGTGCAAGTGCTCTGCGGTATTTTCTGTGTATTAATTCTTGTCGTTCAATTGATCTTAATGTACGTCGATAAAGCTAGTGTGTCAAATAACAATTGCAAAGAGGAAAAACAAGACTATACTCTGTTAAAATTAGGTTTATAATTTTGACAGCTCACGCCTATGAAGTATCGGATTTGTTTATGACAGGTATACTTTAAATAATTATCGTAGCACATAGACAAGTACCGCCCACCTATCGTAGTGAAGCGTCTTCCAACAATACCGCAGAATCGATCATAGACAAATAATTCGAATATATTGAAATTAAGTAAATTCATTTAAATGCTAGTAAAGTTAATAAATATGAATCTATAATATTTATTTGTAATATGATTAGCTAAGTATAATACAAACAATAATAATGCAATTATATTTACCTAAAATAATAAAAACGGTTTATTTGTAACTATCGATTTAAAATTTTACGCAATCGATAATCGAATAGATTCATTAACGATTGGACACTATGGGGTGACCTATTATCATCCTAGTTTTAACAGAGTATAGTGCAAAAATATCCGACAGTGAATATATTAATTTTTACTTGTATCGCGGTGTCATATAAAGATAAAAAACTTTTTTTATCGTAATCACTGTAATCGTATGTTTGTCTGCAACCTCAAAGAATTATGTTATTATAGTGTGTGAATGTCTACAAATATTTATTTATTACTGGCTGTTTCCCGCGGCTTCTACCGCGTAGAAGTCGTTATCGCGTAAAATCATAACCCACCCTTTGCGTAGTCGGTTAAAAAGTAGCCTATGTCCTTCCCAGTGCCTCGAACTAACTCTTTACCAAATTTCATCTCAATCTCTCTAGCTGTTTAGGCGTGAAAGCGTAACAGACAGACGAACAGACAGACAGAGGTACTTTCGCAGTTATAATATTAGTAGGGATAGGGATTATTTATTGTGCTATATATCTACATAAAATATTTTAGACTCTATAATAAATAGGGTCTGCTCTGGGTAAACTGAAATTCCGCTGTCTATCACCAGGGTATCTATATCTCAGGAACCGTGGTAGCAATACTTTGTGTCTGTCAGTTGAAATTTTCACAAATGACGAACTTTTGTTGCCGCTTCCATAGATCAAACGTGATTTTCTGCCGTTTTTTTTTGTAAGGAACCCTCCCTGAAAGAATTTGACTCGCACTGAGTCGCACTTGGCCGGTTTTATTTATATTCTTTTTCAACAATAAACGTATGTAACGTATGGTAATCCTATAAAGTTTTGTATTGATATTGCTGTGCAGTGCAACACGAGATGTGTAGTGCAGTTACGTGGCGCAGTCAAGTGCTCTCGGTGCACAATATTCAGGGAGACAATGTTACACACAGAAACAATACGTAACCTGATAATGTAGGACGGAACGGATGAAATATGTGACAGACTAGATGATTCTCGCGGCTTCGCTCGTGTGAAATTCGGTATCCGTTCCCTCTTCCCTTGGAAACATTATTCCCGGGATAATAAGTCAGTATTGTTATTCCTGACTATTAGCTATCCCGTAGCAAATTTCAGCTAGATCCATTTGGCCCGTTAAAGCGTGATCGAGTAACAAACATCCAAATTTAACTTATTGACATCTTAAACCTTTGATACAATATTGATATCTTAATTTTAGTTTTTTTTGACCTAGAATTTAAATTTAGTTTTAAAATGTCTATGTGATGATTGACATTTTACATTATTGACAACTGTCTGTGATGGTGACCAGTAGCAGTAGTGACTTGTATTGTTTATGATTTCTAGACTTCTATTTTTTAAATTTTGTCATTTTTCAGATTGTATTTAATGTTAATGAATTTAAATGATTTGTGATTCTATGTTTGTATGAGAAATATTTTGTATAACTGTGTAATTAATTGCACTATTTGTACACCACGCTGTGTGGTAGAACATAGAGAACTCTAGCAATTATTTTAAAAGACCTGTAACGTACCTATGTATCACAAATAAATAAATGAAATGAAATGAAATATTTTTACAATGTTTTACTTTTATAACATTAGTAGGATATAAGTAGGATTGACAAAGTTCCAAACTGACATCCTTTTATATGAATAGAACTGATTTTATATCAATTTTACGCCTTTGTTTACGATTATGGACACCCGTTAATGTATCGATATAATGTGTTCTCGATATTAATGACAGACCTATGTAGTAATTTACGATGTTTTTGATTCGCAACACATACATACTATAATGCTGAATTATGGTAACTTCACATACAGGAATGTGTGATATTGCGTGGAATTTCATTATGTGTAGTTTAAATGGCGCTTTTAAACTTTTTTTTTTTAAATTTCGATGTTGCATATAATGCCAGGTGACGGCTCACAATTTGGTTAATAATTTGAGCATATTTCTTGCATATAGGTACCTTACAGTTTAAATTTAAATAGAAACTATATCGTAACAGAACTATCCCAGATTCAAATCTCATACAGCCTTTCAACTATGAAAAAAAAGCTTTATCTCATAATATTATTTTTCAGTACTCACCAAGTACTCAATGTTTTCATTATGTAGGAATGTAAAGTGGCAGTACAACCGCACAACCTGACTCGTGACCGTGGGGCGGAAAATTAAAGCCTCGCGTTGACTGACCCGATGACAAGATTTTTTTAAGCTATTGCATAGCTTCTATCGCGGGCCTTGCGTGGAGACCGAATCCAGAAATTGTGTCACGAAAACGAGTCACACTCTCGGCTACCTTCGGCCACGTTCGTGTATCTAGTCTAGCAATTCATAATTTTTTTGTTTACGTCAATTATGAACTCTGCAGTCGTTATATATTATTATTATTATGTCAAATAATCCAAAAATTGATGCTTGTACCCAGAATCGATCTTGCGCCTTCTGCGTACCGATCCGCGTCTTAACCACTCGACCAAAGTTGAATTAAGAGTGTTGGTCGAATTTAGAGTTCTTAATGTGAAATGACAATTTCGATGCTGTCAATTACATTAGTTGCTGTCAATTTACTTCGTCTAAATAAAAATTCGACTATAGGTGTATAGGTATTCATCATCTATATACAACAGTGAACTGTACTCGTATAATTTGTGTAAAAAGTGTTTTAAATATAAATAAACAAAGTGCATTTATTAATGTAGAAAGTCACGAAAAATAGTGAAAGAAAATGAGTGAGTACTCTATATACATACATTTTATTATTATTATCACCAATGCAGTATCATTTTTTGTTTTGTTAATTTATATATAATACTGCTATAAAGATAACCAAACCCGGGAGTACGTTCCCATGGGAAGCGGGAAGAAAATTTCACGCTGACGTAGCCGCGAGCGCCATCTATCCCATACCTATGTACTTTAAACGTGTCATAAAAGTCACAACAATACCATAAATGCATATTTCAAAGAATGTCTATTATTACCATAAAATTTGTAAAAATAGTTTTTAAGTAGAAAGAAGAAACCTATTGTTTTATCTTTTAACTAGCTGACCCTCGCAACTTTGTTTACGTCACACAAGGTCTATGAAATTAGAGGTATTTATTAATCATACTCATCAAGTAGCGTGTAAATCTGCCCTGTATGCTATATCAAAATAGAGCTTAATGGTTAAAACTATTCCTCAGTATAGAATTTTCCTCAGTATAAACAATTTACATACAAACACCGGCGTGTTAGAATTTTATTACATGTATCAATGTAGTAGACGTAACGTGTATAAAATGACATCAATCAAATGTCATCAATATTCTGAAAAAGAAATTAAAAATAGAGTTCACAAACTCTTTTGAAAATACATACTGTACCTACCTTAGAGGATCGTTATGAAGACAACAGGATAGTTAACAACCATCCATAGAAAATAGATGGTATAATGCTGAATACCGCAAAGAACAATCGGCGCGGCATAGAATGGGGCCTATACTGATATCCTGGAGGATATTAATGATGCCGATGTCCTGTGCCTGCTGAGGCACACACACGCCGTCATGCATGTCTGCAGGACAACGTGCAGGACAACGAGCAGGATGAGGCAGCGAATGGCTGGACTGAAATTAAAATCGACAGACGCAAGAGATGTGGTGGAGGCACTAATTCACGTACCTCGGGAGTGTCGTGTCAGAAACTGATGGAATAGAAGAGTACCCTACATCATTTCGAGTCTCGCCAAGGCCAGAATAACCTTTACACAGCTGCGCCCCGTAGGCAGTTGCGAAAATAGACACGAAGAGTGAAACTCAAAACAAAGTAAACGTTAAAACTGTACTGCTAACTGCTATACGGATGCGAGACATGGAAGGTCACTAAAGTAAAGACATTTCGCACCAGCTACCAGCTATAAGTCTCCGTCAAACGCTGCCTCCAATGGATCCTCGGTACATATGGGCCCGAGAACATCACGAACGTAAGACTATTGGAACGCTGCAGTGAGACCCCAACAGCTCAAACGTCGGAAGTGTAGCTGCTGCGCTGGATTGGACACACGCTGCAAAGGGACCATGAATCACATCATACCAAGGCAAGCCTTACTGAAACTACTGGTAGGCTTTCAAAAACTGTTCGATAGTAAGTAGGTACATTTATTGATAGTGGCTATAGGCTACATAACATAATGCGAAGATTAATAGGAGTGGTGCAGCAATGAGGAATGTTTCGAAAACGGAAAACATTTAATCGTTATAAGAGTATCCGTTGCGCCTCTGCGTAAATGGTTGAAGTTACATAAAAATAATTTATTACAAAATAATTGTTCTTCTTAAAAAGTTCTAAAACAAAATTCCAAAAGCCCAAATGTCCACAGTCAAGTAGGCACTTGGTACTTTACTTTGTTGAACATAGGCCTTAAAATCTTACTTCTTACTAATATTATAAATGCGAAAGTTTGTGAGTGTGGATGTTTGTTACTCTTTCACGCTCAAACCGCTGAACGGATCGGGCTGAAATTTGGTACGTCTTACTAATATTATAAATGCGAAAGTTTGTGAGTGTGGATGTTTGTTACTCTTTCACGCTCAAACCGCTGAACGGATCGGGCTGAAATTTGGTACGGAGATACATTATAGTCTGGAATAACACATAGGCTACCTTTTATCCCGGGAATAACTTCCCGCGGTAACAAATTTTACGCAGGCGAAGCTGCGGGCATCAGCTAGTATTCTTATATAGGAATAATTATACTAGCATAGCTGGTAAAAAATGCTATGTAATAGCTTTACCGCGGCAGTCCCCGAGTACCACACGTCTTTTTTTGTATTGTAACAGGATCGATAGTTATTTTGTCTAGTCATTTTATTTTATTATAAAACAAGCTGATGCTCGCGGCTTCTCCCGCGTGAAATTTGGTTCTCGTTCCCGTTTCCCATGGGAACATATTCCCGGGATTAAATGTAACCTATGTATTATTCCAGACTATAATCTACCCCGGTTCCAAATTTCAGCCCGATCCGTTCAGCCGTTAGAGCGTGATTGAGTAACAAACATCCAAACATCTAAACATCCAAACATCTTCACAAACTTTCACATTTATAATATTAGTAGGAAGTAGGATAGTAGGATTAGTAGGATACGTGTTCATATTAAATTAAAGTTTTTAAACTCGCACGATACGAACGTTTTTATGTTGTTTTGAGATAGTTTGATTTTATAAATAAAGGGTGTTTTTTTTAGAGGTATAGAACTTTGAAATGGAATAAAACAAAGGGGATTTTTTTTATTGATATGAAATTGACTTTATTCGAAAGACAATTTTCTGGCATTATAATTTAAATATGATTTCTGGCATATGACCGCCACGGCTGACTCAGACGTAGTCTAATCCAGAGGTCCAATTTTCGATGACTTTTTCCAACATTTGTGGCCGTATATCGGCAATAACGCGCCGAATGTTGTCCTCCAAGTGGTCAATCGTTTCGGGCTTATCGGCGTAGACTAGCGACTTCACATATCCCCACAGAAATAGTCAAGTTGCGTTAAATCGCATGATCCTGTAGGTCAATCCACGGTACCAAAACGTGAAACTATGCGGTTACCAAACGTTTCCTTCAATAAATCAATTGTGACACGAGCTGTGTGACATGTTGCACCGTCTTGTTAAAACCACAACTCCTGCACATCATGGTTGTTCAATTGATGAACGAAAAAGTCAGTAATCATCGCTCTATAGCGGTCACCATTGACTGCAACGTTCTGGTCAGCATCGTTTTTAAAGAAGTACGGACCAATTATTCCTCCAACCCATAAAGCACACCACACAGTCAGTTTTTCTGGATGTAACGGTGTCTCAACATACGCTTGAGGATTATCATGACCCCAAATACGGCAATTTTGTTTATTGACGTATCCATTCAACAGAAAGTGGGCTTCATCGCTAAACAAAATTTGCTTATGAAAATCGCGATACGTTTCGACCGAACCGAACCATGATTTTCAAAATAAATTTGCACAATTTGGAAGCCTTGTTCCGGCGTCAGTCTATTCATGTTGAAATGCCAAACCAAACTAAACATAAATCACTTGACAGTTGACAAAATTACCCCCAGTTAAAAAAGTGGTGCAAACTTAAAGTTCTATACCTCTAAAAAAACACCGTTATTTAATTTTTGTGGACATTTCCACACAAAATCATCTAGCCCAAATTTTGCTAATGTAAGTGCTATGGGATGGGATCTAGACGACTGATAGATATACTTATATATATCTATACATACATGTTATACATACAACACCCAAACTCCGAAACAAAGATTTGTGGATCACACAAATATTTGGACCGATCCGGGAATCGAACCCAGGACCTCAAGCGCGGCAGGTGGTTAGGTACACTACTGACTGCGCCATCGAGTCGTATTTTATTTTAAGGGTTGAGAGTTTTAAAAACTAAATTCATTCTGTTATTCCTTTCGGCTGTAATAACTTACTTGAATGGAAAGAATAATTAATTCCGATTACTATTGCTGAACTGACTCTGTGTAAGAAGTCCATCTAGAGACACAGAGCACAAATTGGAGATAGTACAGATGGAAAACTCATGTACTACCCGTTCGCTCTAACTTTGCCGCTGGCGTAGACGCGTATACCCGAATTGTTAATTAGACGAAGTAAATTGACAGTAGCTAATGTCACTTCGTCATAGAAAATACGCAACATTGTATGAAGAAGTGACATTAGTTGCTATCAATTTACTTCGTCTGATTAAAAATTCGACTTTGGTATGGAGCCGAGCGGCAAAGTTAGAGCGAACGAGCAGTATGTAC
The DNA here is from genome assembly GCA_933228765.1 of Miltochrista miniata. Classification (NCBI taxonomy): domain Eukaryota; kingdom Metazoa; phylum Arthropoda; class Insecta; order Lepidoptera; family Erebidae; genus Miltochrista; species Miltochrista miniata. The sequence goes on from OW121765.1 coordinate 12,651,334, forward strand.
TTTTTTCACACCTACCCTCTGCTACACACACTCGCGCACAAATCAGTGTCGAAAATTCGGTTGAAGACCGCCTGACCTCGTGTCTGTGAATGAGTTGTCTATGTGTGCGTAGCCACAGCGAATTTAGTATGTAGGTTTCCATCTGTACTATCTTTTAATTGTGCACGGAGTCTGCTCAGAGTCAAATGTGTGGGCGCTAAAATGATAGGTACTTAGAATATATAATAAAAAAAAATGTGCGCGTGTACTAGTGTACACACGTAAGAAGTGAAACTTCTTTATGATCTTATTTTTCGAAAAATGATCTACTATATGCAACTTTTCAGATATTGGTTAAATAAAGTCCAAAAGTCCAAAATCCAAAAGTCCAACAGTCCAAATGTCCAAAAGTACAAAAGTCCAAAAGTCCGAATGTCTAAAACTCCAAAAGTCCATAAGTCCAAAACTCCAAAAGTCCGAAACTCCAAAAGTTCAAAAGTCCTTAAGCGACATGCTATCCCTACTCCACTGGATAAAGTACTCTTTATTCGAATCGACCGTGGTGGGGACGAGAACAAAAAATGTGACGTGACGGTAATTTTTTTTCCAACGCCGGTAAAGAAGTTACACTTCAATACTTTCCTATGCCAAAGTACAACTATTTAGTACTAAGGGTTTACCCATACCTAACCGACAGATGGAAACTTTCTTATTGACTTCGGAACCTTGAATAAAAACAAGAACATATTTCTAAGATCGCTTCCAGTAAATAGCTCTTTGTAAACAAGTGGTCGTAAATTAGCGGTCGAAAGGTTATGCAAATTGAATTTATTACAAAATGGTTAGTAAGAAATGAAGCATAACCGTTATTTATTATCCCCATTTATTTAAAACGACTTTCGAATTGTTTTTAAAGAACAATAGCAATTTATTCAGTGACTTCTGTTGTCATCTTTCCGCCACTACAAGCTAAGATTGGTTACCAACTTACCACAGTTGAACGGGAGAAACACAGATATCAGATAATTTGTGTGGGGAGAAAACAATGGTGTGTTAGCAAGAAAGCAAGTATGCAGTTTACTGTTGTGAGTTATACGGATTCATTAATGGGCCCGCACAGCTCACGTTGAAAACCGGGCTTTCCACTTGCTTATTTCAAGATTAGTGAAAACTGAATTTCAAAGTACTATCTAATACTTACTCTATCTTAAATTCTCGTTCAACAGACAGACAACAGTCGTTAGCTCGATTTAGAGTGATATACATTGATACAATTTATTCATATACTATTGAGATAACAGCCAAATATAGATTATGGCTCATTTGATCGTAAGTTATGGTTACTGTAGCCTACAGATGGTTGCAACATCTTGGCTTTTTTGCCTTGTTAAACCGGAAAAGATCAGGTTGTGACTATTTGCAGCTAAAGATTTATAAATTGGATTAACCTTCCTTACGAAGGAAAGCAAACACACACAAGCACGTGAATTCTAAGCCGCTAATATACGTGACCCATATATTTAAAAATATTATCTACACATTGCAGAAATAAACCTACTTATAAAAGTACGACAATTTGAACAACAAATCTAAGTAAACATAGAACAACTCTTCCCACTCTTTTATACATAATTGACCTCTCTATCAAACTCTTTAACCCCCTAATGACAAAACCGTTCAACATTAAATAAAGCAATAAAACAAATAAAGTCAATGTGAAATAAAAATTCAAATTCATTTCTACTTGACTGAGCGCCCGTATTATTTATTCATTGGACAATCTAATGATTGCGTCACGCTGATGTTAGGAGCGGAATCGGCTGCTATTCGCTTACGTTTTATATGTAGATTAAAACGTGATATAAAAAAATTATAAGTAAAATTCGGGTGTGAAGGGACCTTTATAGAGATACTAGATGATGCTCGCAGCTTCGTCCGCATGATATTCGAAACCCGTTCCCGCTTCCCGAGGTCGACTATAAGCTATCTCTGTACCAAATTTCCGCCCAATCCGTTCAGCTGTTAGAGCGTGATTGAGGAACAAACATTCAAACATCTTCACAAACTTTCACATTTATAATATTAGTAGGAAGTAGGAATATTAGCTTAAGTATTCAAGGCCCAAGACAGTTCTATCTGGAAGCAGAGAACAGACGAGCTTGTAGTGAAAATAAGGAGAACTCGAAACAAAACCCCATAGTCTAAACCAGTGATGGGCAAAGTACGGCCCGCGAAAGCATTTAATCCGGCCCGCCGAGACGGCCCTTCAACATGAATACCTAGTACATTTAACTCACGATAATTATATTTTGACGGTCCAGAAGTGTTATGTAAGTAGATTCTACTTAGTAGAAATATAGATGCATAGATGAAGGAGTCAGCTAGAGCGTGAAAGAGTAACACACAGCCACACGTCAATATTAGAGAGAAGTAAGATTACAGATTTCAGCACAAAATGCTTACTTCCTATAATTCTGGCTCTCCCCCGCAAATTCTTCATTTATCTGGCCCCCCATTAAAAAAGTTTGCCCACCACTGGTCTATACCATCTCAAATGAAATTAGGAGAGGTCTACGTCCAACAATGTTACTTTTATCTTGTCTTTTATCTAGTTGCACACTTCTTAAACCTTCCGTTGCGCTTTTCCTTTTACCCAAATGTTTGCTGAGAGAAAAATCAGTGTTGAGTTAAGCTCGCCTTTGAACATCATTGTTTTTTTTATTTTTCGCTAGCATGACCTGCTCACAGTAAGAGGAGAATATAGCTAGCACCATGATCTCCAGCGAGAGAATGTCCACATCCATGCCTGCCACGAGGATGTGGCGCTGTTGCGCCCGCCGTGCACTCGACCAACCTGTGGAGCGCTGTGTCCTCGTTGCGCTCCTCGCAGTGCTGGCACTCAGCCGTGGTTTCCCGGTGTATTCGCCACAGATACTTACCGAAGCTCTGCCCGGTAAGTATCTGTGACAACCGGTAGTAGAGAGCACCGTGGCTCCTCTCCAGCCACTCGTCCATGACCGTTATGCGGTACCTAACGTGTGGCCAATAATTCCCTATGGACGTTTGCAACACCAGAGGCGCTGCACTCGCGCAGCCGACCCTGTAAAAACCTTCTAAGACCCCTTTTGAAGAACCCCATACTGCATGTAGGCGTTAGGGAAAACCGAGGCAGGGAGCTCATTCCTCAACCTAAGCCTGCGCGGAAGAAAGCCAAAATTTTATAAAAGTAACTTAATAGCTAGAGGATACAACCAGCTCCGTTCATCAACTGCAGTTAAATATGTTTCCTCCATTGAGCTTGAACTCAGGATCATATTATAACATACCTGTAACAAATAAAAAAAAGGAATTAAAGCCTCTGCTATACAATACGAAATCTGAACTATAGTCTAAGGGTAGTGTTGATCATCCGTAAGAAACTTAGCCATGATTCAATCAAAGTAAAAAGGTCTGTCCTGGTTTAATTTGATTGATTCATGGCTAAGTTCTTCCTTATGACTTGATCTGACTAATGTCACAAGCAAAAATACTTCAATGAACTCACATAATTTTTTGTCGTTTTATAAACCTTCCACCCATTTTAAAACATTCAATCCGCTTATAAATCAAAGAGGTGTTGAAACCAATAAAAAAAAAACAACAAAAATATAACCGCGAATTCTATTTTTCTATCTGAAAATGTGTAGTCGAAACGCATAACATCGAAAAGGGAAGCCGGTTGAGGGGCCCTAACTCCCGTATGAATCTGTTGGAATGAATAAAAAATAGCTCACACAAAGGGCGTACGGGTCAAAAGCGAGATACCTCCTAGTGTAATAAAGTCTCTCTTTGCAACGAGTGCCTGGCAACGGTTCAAATTAAAAAGTAATGTGGCTTTCGTCAATTGCAAAGGAGGATGTTATGCCGCAAACTTAGCGTTTGATATGAATACACCCTAAGCCTATAATGACGCAATACTCGCACGTACGGTTTTCAAAAGCTTTTAAAATCCTTATTACATTTTTAGGGTTTCGTACCCAAAGGTAAAAAACGGTACCCTATTGATGAGACTTTGCTGTCCGTCTGTCTGTCTGTCGGTCTGTCCGTCCCGAGGCTGTATTTTAGGAACTGTGATAGCAAGAGAGGTGAAATTCTCATAGATGATGTATTTATGTTGCCGCTATCACAACAAATACTAAAATCAGAAAAAGGGGGGGATAAGGGGGGCTCCCATACAACAATAAAATTGTACCCTTGCACTTGGCCTGTTTTTTTGTATATTATCATTTTAGCATTGGAGAACTTTTATTAAAATATGGATCAAAATGGAGCTTTGATCTTCAATCGCTTGTGTATAATATGTGTTTAATTGATCACATCAGAATAATTTTGAATACATTACAGAATTGATAACTACAAGACCTAAAAAGTAAATACACATAAACTTAAAACAAATAAATTCAAATTTAAAAGAACAAAGTAAACCAAGCTTTACTTGCTGAGTACCTAGTAGTACCACGGCAAAAAAAGGTTATCTTTCAGGAAGAAAGAAGATTAGACAAGTTGAGCGAATAATTAAAGTTTTAAGTCAACACCATTAATCCTTGATGAGTAGGTACCCTAATGCGGAGAGGATTCTGTCTGGAATACTTACTGGATATTACATCTAGATTATTATACTGTTATTTTAAATTTATTATACTTAATTAAATAAGGTGACAATATAATATCTTGTACTGACGTTTCGGATTGAATGCAGTGAAATTGGTCGTGGATATCGTGGATAGGACTCCAGTCCTTCATTATTTTGTGTAAAGTTCTGACTATAATAATTATAATTATGTTTAGTTCAGTATGGAATTCTAATTTTGTCACCGGATTTACACAAGTATGCAAAATGATTAGATCGATCAGATAGTCCGTTGAAGAGTACTGTCCCTTGGAGACGATTCTGACCGAGCCACTGGATTCTTCTACTAAGCACTGTATTGTTCAAATCTCAAAATTCAGCAAACATGTTCAAAAAATCGTTTACATATTTTGGTTATGAAGCGCGCAAGTCAATAAAAAGTCTGTGAAAATATTTGTTTAAAAGGTAAGCCATAGTTTATTGCAGTCACTTTATAAAAATGTCTGCAAGCTATTTTGTTGGCTAAATACAAGTGAATTATGGTCGAATGTGCGGTGAAGCAAATAAGAGCAAAGTTGGACACTGAACATTTTAAATACCTACCAGCGTCGTCTGAAAATATGGGAATGAAAAACTTTCAAGGATGCTCTTTAGCAGTTTTTGAAATGTTCTGAAATGAAATAAGTGTTTACAGCTCTTCTTTTAAAACTTTAGTAATTTTATGTTTGTACCTTTACCGTTTATTGTCAAATACTTCTTACATTTGTTAAACTTTGTATGGATGTTTGAATTGTGTAGTATTATAGGTATATTGAAAAACTTCACTTGTACTGTTCCACAACATTTATTATTGTAATACCTAACCGGTTTCGCTTTTCGGCATTCTCAAAGGCTATTTACTTATTTAGATCATAATTCACTTAATGTGTTCGAAGATGTTTGTTACTCAATCACGCTCTAACGGCTGAACGAATTGGGCTGAAATTTGGAACCGGGGTAGATTTTAGTCTGGAATAACACATAGGCTACATTTCATCCCGGGAATATGTTCCCATGGGAAACGGGAACCAAATTTCACGCGGGCGAAGCCGCGCGCATCAACTAGTGATCGTATAAGTAAGCCCTTGCCCTTCGTGGAAAAGGCCGTAACTATTTGTATTTATGTTGACCGATAGAATGTCAACAGTCCAATATCTCCTAAATGTTCCAAAAAGTCATTAACATCAAACCACGAGCTCGCCAAACTCCATTGGTTATCGAACTGAAGTTGTTTGCAAACTTCACCTCCCTTTGACAGCGGCTTTTCGTCTTTGACTGGGAGATTTGAAATAATCCGACCTATATTTCTAACTCCCTGTAGCTCGATACCAATACTATCGCTATACTACTTAGGTGATAGGTGTATGTATAAGCACCTATATGTATATTGATACGGTTTGGTCATTAGATAGAAGCTTTTGTCTTTTTTTTTATATTTAGCTCGCCAAATTGACGTCGCCACCAGCCTGATGGAAAGCCGTGGCGCATCTAGCGATTGGGGGCCACTTCTGACAGTGGTCCTCAAGTTGGCGGCCCTGTGATGTGCCTCTTCACGTTTCTCTTGAAGAACCCGGGATTGTAAGATGAGGGAAACACGTGTGCGGGCAGGTCATTCCATGTTTTTTTTTGTCTGTGTATTCGACGAAGAATCTATAAGAATCATAAGTCTTGACCCTGTTTCTTGAATATTCTTGAATTCTATAGAGCTCTCCATAACAAATGAAAAGAAATAAAGACAGTATGTATTTGTAACGTACTGAAACAAACTAAAACTCTCTACAATAATCGACTTTTAGGGGAAAGAGGAGTTCATTCATACTTCAATTGACATGCATTTGAGAAAATAATTAGTCCAAGTAAATTATTCGTTTGATCAATACTTAAAACGCCCCATAGTAATTAGCTATGAATATTTCCATCAAATATTTATCCAACGCAATACTGAAGGAAAATGTATTCTCATTGTAGAATGAATAATGAAACAGACTTCTAAACTTGTAACTTAATTATTAAAATGTTGATCCACACTGAAAAGGTAGCTTGCATGTTACATAAGCCCATTGAGCGACCGCAAAGGCAATTTATCCGAGCATTGGTCCTTCCTACAACATCAAGTACCGGGATTTTATCAGATCTTTGTAAAGACTTCACCCTTAGTATTAAGTAGAACACCACAGCCTCTTTCAAACAGAAATAATGGGTATAGATAACGACGAAGCTAGCCCATTACCCAATTGGGTAAACGGGGACTCCTTTCTTTGTTCCTGTTATCTTGTTCGCTGAAATATGATCTGCGGACAAAACTCTGATTGCCACAGACCATTCAATGTCGAGAAAAAATCTACTAACCTTCATTAAGTGAAGAATATCGATAAACTATGTCACTTTTCCAATGTTTAATGAATCATAAACTCTCTAAGTAACGGCTGAGTCTTCTTTTATTGAAAATACTTTATGACCTTGCTAAGAAACTTACTTATTATATGTTATCCCGACTAAAAAAAGTTAGTATACATCGGAGACGTTTATTGCTCGCTTGTATTGCTGTATGTAACAACTTTTACATACACTGTGGGAACAAGCCATGACGTAAACAAGATAGGAACTTCTTTATTAAAATTTATGAGTTCTATCAGGCACCGAAAGTTTTCAGGCCTGCTTGTATTATGTATAGAAAAGCGGTTACCGTTTCGTTTCCTGCTTTGCCTTGTATCAGAGTAACGACAAGGTTTCTTTTTGTTTCATAAAAAATGAATCGGAAATTGTTTGCGCAAACTTTTTTGAATTAAAAAAACAGATTTTTTTCCGTCGCTGTTGTCGTTTTTGGGATATATAAAATACCTACCGCACCGAGACTTTTTAGTTTCCCATCGGTTTTATACTTAAATACTGCGATATTTTAACTTTAAGCAACTCATTATCTTTCTATCAGATCGTATTTCCGTGTTTGTATTTTAGCATGTTTAGATACCTTTTTTTTAACGTCAGGAAAAATCCTTCATGGATGCTATGCCGGACTCCTACCGACTAATAAACCTCACGTAACGCCTAACAGCCTACGGTTGGGAGCCCCGGGTAAGCCCTCGAAAGGTTGTCCCAGGACGTGTTTCGGTACTTTAGGTTGCATTTTGTTGTTTCTACCTATTCCTTATCCATAAATTTTGTATTCCAATATGAGAAATGCTTAGACTCAAGTAATAATACAAAGCAATAGACCTATGACTCCCTACACTTGTTAACTACTGCTGTGAACAATATAATAGAACTGCGAACATCGGTAAAGGAAAGTAGTGGCATTCTTGACGCTCCAAGGCAGAGGTGCTAGCACGAATGAAATTCCTGCCCAAACTATGCGTAAATTGAGGCCTAATTGCAATTCCTATTGGGAATCTAGACCTCTATTGCTGGGTCGATGAAAGGTATTGGCTTTTGGCAAACATAAGGCGTTTTCTGTTCAATAATTCTGATTGGAAGGTTGTCAGAAATGAAAGAGGAAGTATTCATTTCAGTTTATACTAGTTACCTATTACAACAAGAAGCCGTGAGATCGTTCTCACCAGACTGCCCCTCTCTAACACGTTTATTGTGAAAGTGAAAGTTCAATCCGATTGATGTTGTCATTTTAGCCCCTTTCTATAAAACAGAGTGCAGAGGGTAATCCCCTCTGCACTCTGTTTCTGTGGCGAGACTTTATCTGTAGCTGTGACTCTGTCGCATTAAACTACGTCACTAGGTCACGTGGATCATCTGTTCGAAGTTTGAAATAAAACAAACAAGAAAGCCGTGAGATCGTTCTCACCAGACTGTCCCTCTCTGAAAGTAACTGTGACAGTAAATTCGAAATGAGTCTAAAATAGTGACTAATTGTAATTAGCTATTTTTTAATAGATTAAGAGTGCGATGCTGTTATTTGTTTTCTTCGCGTCTGTTTGTTTATTTGCTTGTTTGATCGGGGTTGATGCAATATTAGAATTACTAAATATGGATCATTTTCTCATAGCCGTTTTTCAGCTTAAAATCTACGCATCTTTAAACTTTAATCTACTTGACATTCTGTACATTCAAGAGGTCAAATTAGATTTTGATATATTTTTTTCGAGGTTTCTGAGCTAAATTCAAGGCGAGCGAGGCCACAGGCATCGTCTACTACTATGTTTACTAAAATATGTTAGTACTCGATACAAAAAATCGAAAGGCAAAAATACTGTTTTCACTTCATTCGAATCCGTAATGAAACAGCGTGGAGCGGTGGGCCTACCTTGATCCACTCCAAATGAATGCTTAATAAGGTATAGCTTTGTAGAAATTTCATCTTCATTTATAATATATTTATGACTGACATATCATAATTCTTTCAGCTCTTTGAATTCGTATCAAAAGGCTTACCCATTTATTTATTCATTTATTCATTTATTTATTCATAAAACAATATACATTGTGTTTGAATTGAGAAAAAGTTCTTATACCCCCTCCGACTCGCCTTCACACTGCTCCTTCACACTGTACTAGCGGACGTCACGCGGTTTCACCCGCGTAGTTCCAAAATTTTCTATGCCTATGTTCACCGCAAAGAGTGTAGCTTCCCAACAGTGAAAGAATTTTTCAAATGGGTCCAGTAGTTCCGGAGCCTATTCGTTGCAAACAAACAAACAAAAAACCAAATCTTTCCTCTTTATAATATTATTATAGATGTACACTGTTAAGCCTTTTTCCCTAAAGGGGAAGGCAGAGGAATATTATACCTACGCACATCTTTCATCAGTTGCATGAGGTCCACATAATAGGTGGTGAGCTAATTGCCGTTAAGATGGTAGATGTTTATTATTTTTTTAATATAAGCTTATCACATTTCCGTATCTATTCAGGTTATTGTTTTTGGTTGTTGTTTGCTTATATTTGAACATAAATTTCAAGATACAAAATAGTCGATTTTCTTCAAAGCGACAGTTTCAAAGCGACAGAAGCCATTGAGAGCATTTAGGAGATAAATAATAACCAAATAACAAATATTATAATAATAATAATATATCTTTATTTGCTAGAACATTGTATAAAAGATGTTACAATTATGCTTAAGATTAAGTACATCATGTTCTGCCTAAACTGGGCATGCAAACATTATTTTATTCAGCATAGATTTACTTCGTCATACATTATTATCGAATACATTAAAATAGACTTCTCAAATATAAATTTATAGCAATATCATTATAGGAATGCATCAAATGTCATTAATACCTTTTATTAGATTCCAGAAAGTCATTAACAGAATAAAAACTTTTTTCCAGAAGCCATTCCTTTAATGATTTAACAAACCTTCTATATACTAAAGATTTTATCTTTTTAGGTATGCGATTATATATATACACACACATTGCGAGACAGTTTTTTTTATATAACTTCGTTCTTGGTACACGCGACAGAACGATCCTGTCTGGATTCCTTGTATTTCGTGGGTAAATGTCTTTTGCTTTTTTAAACAAATTATCATTTAATCTAACAAACTTAGCACACTCAAATATGTACATACAAGGCAAAGTAAGCAAATTCAGCTGTCTAAAAAGAGGCTTGCAGGATACCCAAGGCGCCACTCCGCAAATGGCTCTAATACATTTTTTTTGGACAATGAATGCTTTGTCAACGTCAGTCGAGTTGCCCCATAGAATAAGCCCATAGCCAAGAACAGATGCCACATATCCGTGATATGCTCTAAGTACAGTCTTTTTTGTTGCTATCCTTCTCAGCTTTGCCAACACATACACAAACCTATTAATTCTATTACGGACATTATTAATGTGAGCCTTCCAATTGACATGTTTATCCAAAATTATACCCAAAAATTTTGTATCTTTAACTTCTTCAATTTGAATGTCTTTGTAGACTATTTTAAGATTGTTACTTTTTTGTCCATACGTATTGAATTGAATAAATTTGGTTTTCATGAGGTTAACGGTTAAATTATTGTCATCCAACCATTTAATAATGTCTGCTACTGATTTATTAATGTCCATGTTATATTGTTTAATGTCATTGTCAATTTTGCTAAGGTCATTTTTATCTCTATTAATGTCAATTGGTTTGGATTTTACAATTAATGAAATGTCATCTGCAAAAAGTACACATGGATGCTCCGTGCTATCCGGAAGGTCATTTATATATAGTAGGAATAAGAGAGGGCCAAGTACACTGCCCTGTGGGATTCCTGATGAATTCATTTTATTATTAGAATAAAAGAAGTCCAATTCCCTTTTTTCAATAATGGCACTAATTTGAACACATTGTTTTCTACATTCTAGGTATGACTTTAACCATGTCAGTGCATTACCACGAAGTCCATAGCGTTCTAACTTATTTACTAATATATTATGTGAAACAAAATCATATGCTTTCGTCATGTCGAAAAATATAACAGCTGTAGCGTTACCATCGTCAACATTATTAATGACTTGAGTCATTAGATTGAAGCAAGCTGACGTTGTAGATTTCCCTTTCTGAAATCCGAATTGCTCTTTCCTGAGAATGTTATTTTTGGCAAGGAATTCAGTCATACGCTTGTACATAGCAGTCTCAAATATTTTGGAGATTACTGATACTAGTGCTATTGGTCTATAATTTGATAGCATGGTTTTATCTCCCTTTTTATGTAGCGGTATTATTCAAAATTTTATACAGTTTTATTTAGCCCTAAGTTTTCTGACATTATTTTACGCTGACATAATTGATAACAATACACACATTTTATAAATGAATTACAACCATACAGAACAAATAATTATACAAATAGATTTGTGTAATTAATGAGCACACAATTAGACAGTGGGATTGAACCTACGACCTCCAGACTATAGTAAGGTACTCTAACCACAAGACCTAGAGACTAATCAGATACTTTGAACTACTAAACACTAGTATAAAATCAAGTATTATTTTCAAAACTAATCTGTTAATGTGTAACACTACCAAAATCGTTGAACCAAATAATTTGTAACATATCTTCGGCTATAAATCTTTACGTTCGACTTAACACAATGACCATTGTACGAGTTACACGGATTCTATGGTACACATACATACGAATACTTACACATACAACCGCTGGTAGGATGTAGGTGTTATAATTTGCGGCAAATCTGACAGTTGCCTACATAAATGTCTGTAATAGTTATTATTTACGAGCTGAATAAGGTCGTTTTTTTTTATATATATTTAGCTCGCCAAATTGACGTGGCCACCAGCCTGATGGAAAGCCGTGGCGCATCTAGCGATTGGGGGCCACTTCTGACAGTGGTCCTCAAGTTGGCGGCCTTGTGATGTGCCTCTTAACGCTCCTCTTGAAGAACCCGACATTGTAAGATGAGGAAAACACGTGTGCGGGCAGGTCGTTCCATGTTTTTATAGTTCGACAGAGGAACGATCTTTTGAATCGCTCAGTTCTGGAGAAGATTCTCTCCACTGGTGTGGTCGTGAGGAAGAGCTAGATGCTAAAAGCAATAAGTAGGGATAAAATTGAATTAGATGCTCTTGAAAGATTCCTGGGACTCTGATTAACCTTGGGCGAAAATTATATCAAGTCTAATAACTTACTTAAACAGGTACAATTACTAGCATTCATTTCATAAACTATGTTGGCAGCATACAATTAAATTGTATGACGTAACTTTAAAGAAATTAAAAAGAAATCCTTCAAAACAAAAATAGAATTTCAATTTCAAATCATGCAATCTATAAAACAAACTGTTCAAGTTTACAAATACCGAACGAAAACAAATTAGCCCAAACGATTAACCGTTCGTAAGAATGCAAAGAACCACGTACATTATTTAATGAAAGCAAAGCGGCAATGCCTAGTCAATCGTCGGACAGCGAATCAATGATGTATACGAGTACTTTAAATTAAAGGAAATTGTGTACAGAGATCGCGTGTTTCAGTAAGGGAGGCTATTATTGAAGCGCACGATTATACCGCGCCTACGGTAGAAGACTTGAAATAGAATGTTAGTTTTCTTTGGTGAATGTTTGTAGTGGAATGTGAATTTGGGTCATAGATTTTAGGTAGGTACCTGTAAACTGTAAAGAAAGTACGACTATAATAAATGTGGGAGACAACTTTATTAGGTACCGTTCAGCCGCCCGTTCGGCAAAAATATAGATTACTAGCTGAAAATTTGTTCCCGTAGGAACTTATTCCTGGGATAAAAAGTAGCCTATGTGTTATTCCATACTATAGTGTATCTCTGTACCAAATTTCAGCCAGATCCGTTTAGCGGTTTGAGCGTTTATAATATTAAGTAAGATTTAATCTTGAATTAATACTTCTTTTGGTACGGTTTTAAATCAAAAGCATGACAAGAAAAAATCCATAATGAAAAAAGAGGTGATATATTTAAAACGTGTCTGTGGCCTCTGATGTTAAGTGGTAAAAAACAGATGGGTGGATGTTTTGAACTGTTGGTAATTTTTTCTGTCTGATATTTTTACCTCATAAATATTTTGCAACTCACACAACTTACCACTCTCTTCCATTAGTAACGAAGCTCTCAAAAGAATTACATCTACCTACTTAACGCATAATATAGAACATTTAACACAGAAAATAAATGTATAAATATTATATGACAATTTTTTATTCCATTTAATTTTACATAACGACTTTCAACAACTCACAGTAGCTTGTCAAAAGAATTCACAGAAACGATGATGGAATTTTGTAGCGATTCATGTTTTCAATTAAAGCTCAATCTTGTATGAATCATGACAATTAGTTCATTCCTAGAACTACAATATTAATTCCTGCCACAGTACGAAATACCATCTTACGCAGAATGTATTTCATTAGAAATATCTTGTATAAATTAAGGTTATTTTGACATGAAGACTTGTCTTGATATTAGGATCCATTTTCACTGGGCTCCTAACCGTAGGCTGTTAGATGGGACACGTTTGGTTTTTAGTCAGTAGGAGTCCGGCATAGCATCCATATAGGACTTTCCTCAGGTTAAATAAAAAGGAAACATTATCAAGATTATAACCACAGTCTATAGAGATGATCTGTAGCTGTGTATTCTAAAACTGATTATAGGAGGTATTTTACGTGTTAAATTATCATCATCCGTCATCAAGGATATCCTGCCGGTTTAAAACCTGTTATAACCACGCGGTTACTCCTATACGTATAGCGGGGGAGTCCTGGGGAACACCGTTTCCACACTCACTGTATCGTAAGATGCTAACGCAGTCAACGTTCACAGAACACTAGGCTTTTCTTATGTTAGGAAATTCATCATGGATTCTATGCCGGACCAACTATCATCACATGTTTTCCTGGAACTGCTTACACCCGATAGTCACGCGTACTCTCTCCACAAGGGCTTCAATACTATTTACACTATGATCTTTTTCTGTCTCACAATTATAATGAACAGTAAAAAAAATTGAGCCATAGAATACATAACTTCATGTTTCCCAATCGACTTGGTAAACAGAGTAATTATATCTCAAACCTTGAAAGGCGGCGAATGAGTTGGGGCGGTATTTGCAACAAGCTACACATATAATTTCCTGGAGCGATTGTGAGCTGCGATGAGGTGTGAACAATGTTTAATTAAAACCAAATGCAAATTAAAACCATCTTGTACCACTGCTGCAGATTTTCTTAAGAAAATGGCATCACGTTTGAATGTATCAAATCAGATCAGCGTATTCACAGTTTTATTGCAATTAATTTAGTACGATAGTTGATCTTCCGTACCAAGCTGGCCAAAGGGGTTAAGTACAAGACTTCCTTATTTTTGCCTTGACCATAATGATTCACTACATGCAAGTGCATCTGGTTTGGGCGTCAAAGTTCTTGGCATGGCCCTGTCGTTCAGAATTTTATTCATTCATCACAATCTACTGCTAGGTGTAGACTTTTCAATTTATATTGGGAGGTTGTTTGACTTTACTGTACCACGTACAGGGTTAAGTTTCCAATTTGCCATCGTCCGTCACTTATCAGATCATCAGATGCACTATTTGTAGGTGAGGCCAGCTAAGGTTTTAAAAATCTCGGGAGGACTACATCACACCCAACTATATTAATAATTGATCTCTAAAATTGGGATATTTTGGTCACAAAACTTAACTTAATTTAGATTACTTTATATTCAAGTCCAGACTACTAGCAATTTATTAACGAAATAACAGTTCACTTTGAAATATTTCCACATAAACACGTAACTTGTAGTACAAATCTCGGAACAATAACTTATGTACAGCCCTCGGCGTTTTCTGCGAAACCCTGAATATTTTACTACGGGCAGTGAGCAAACTGAATCAAAAATTAAATCTAATTCGCTCTAGACTTATTAAAAATGCTTTCTTTAAGGATTTTCTTTGCTTAAAATCTTTATTTTATAAAGGCAGATTCATTACATATGTTTTAACGTTTTGCCGCTCGTAGATTTTTAATTTGCTGTTTGTAACTAAACATATTTTTACCTCGGGTGACGTTTTCATGTGATGCTCTACTTACACACATCACGGCTTTATTCTGGAAGTGGTAGGCAGATGCACATCATACGCCCATTTTTGGTATTGACTCACAGAATAGGTGGACTATGGCTTAACGTGCCTTTTGAAGCACGGAAACGCTCATAATAATAATCATAATAATCATAACGAATAGGCTCAGGAACTACTGGACCGATTTGAAAAATTCTTTCACTGTTGGGGAGCTACACTCTTTGCGGTGAACATAGGCTATATTTTATTCCCGTATTCCCACGGGAACGGGAACTACGCGGGTGAAACCGCGTGACATCCGCTAGTCTTAGATAAAGGTGTTTACTATGTATGTATATCAAAAAGTGTATTTGTCAAATTACATAAGGCACAATAAATTTTCCCTGAACATGGGTGTAAGTATCACGTAACAGATTGTGTTTGCATATTTAAAGGAGAAACATCACCGAGTGTGTATTTATTGTTATGGAGGAAAGAGCCTGGATTCCTTTCAGTTATGGCATTCTTTTTCATAAAAAATAAAAAACGTTGAGTGAAAGGAGTGGAAACCACGACTTGGTACAAGTGGTGTGGGACGACCCGCCAGATGGATCGAAGACCTGAAAAAAGGTGGCTGGATGCGGAAGGCGCAACACCGTGTATTGTGGCGTAATATGGAAGTGGCCCACGTTCTGCAGTGGACTGCCATAGGCTGATTTTATTGATTGATTGAAACAAGAAGCCGTGAGATTGGTCTCACCAGACTGCCCCTCTCTAACACGTTTATTGTGAAAGTTCAATCCGATTGACGTTGTCATTTTTGTTTTATTTCAAACTTTGAACAGCTGATCCACGTGACCTAGTGACGTAGTTTAATGAAACAAACACACAGATTACAGACAAAATCTGGACATGAGCCCCTCTGCACTCTATTTTATAGAGAGGGGCTAAAAGCGTTTATTCACATAAGTGTTCCTAGCCGTTCCTACCAGTTTCATCCAAAGAGGCTTATTTATTTATTCATTTATTTATCTATTTAAACTTTATGCACAAAACAGTGTTTATGTTGTATGTAACCTTAACCTCCCACTACACAAAACAGTTTATATAAACCAAAAAAGTTGCAGAGTTTATCCTTTAAAATAACAGTAGCTACGGTAAAACAAAATTACCTACTGGAATATTTTGTTGGCAGGTAAATATCAAGCCTTCACTAAATTTAAGCAGAAATGTTCAGTTAACATACTTGCATGCTTTGGTAAACCCGCAAGGAAGGCAAAATGTTCCTAAGTACAGTAAATGTAAGGACATAAATATACATTTTAATAGACTAGCGAGCCCATTTACCATATTAAGGTTCAAGGGAAAAGATTTAAGGGAACATTCAGCAATATCAAGAGGAATTTAAACCGAATAACCAAACAAGTGTTCTAACAAAAGTTGATAAATCATTGTAATCTCAGCAATTATAAACACCATTATAGTTCGGTCTCTGTTTACGTTTAATTTGTTTTAGGCTGGGGTGATTTTAGGTTGGCAGTACTGTTATAGACTCTCGACTATTATAGTGCGACCTAGCTTAGAGAGGACTTCGTTCGCGTGTAAGGGTTTATTTATATTTGCCGTTTGCTAATTACTCTATTTCGCTACATTGCCTCAGTTGAAATATTAGGAGGAAATGTCAGAAGTTACTTGATATATGGGGGGTCGAGGCTCTGAGATTACTCTGCCTTGTTACGTAAGCCAACCACACAAAATGTCCTGCGTGCTATTCTCATTTTCACAAATATGTGCGGCTGTCTAACATTTAGGTTAAATGGATTGTCCGTGTAATGAATGAGACAAGGTAATTATTCATATTTAAAGTTTTCGCAATAAAACTAATTGTAACATAATTCGAAACTCTACCGCTTACTTGGCTTATGTCCGTAATTGTACAATAATGACTATCATGACTGCCTCAGTGGCGCATTCGGTAGTGTAACCGCCTCCCGCACTGAGGTCTCGGGTTCGATTCCCGGGTCGGTCCAAATATTTGTGTAATCTACAAATGTTTTTTTTTTAACTTTTACTTTCTAATTAAGTACCGGTAGATGGCGCCTACGTCGCCCCAAGACGAATATAAGATGGAAAATTTGGTTGGTTCCGAGTAGGTTTCGGTGGCTAGATGCAGGTTTGAATTCTGCTCGAAACCAATTCTTTTTCCATATTTAAAGTTGAGGATTAGTTAGCATATTGATTGCTTTTCAAAAATAATTTACAAATGTTTGTTTCGGAGTTTGGGTGTTTTCTATGTATAATATGTATGTATTTAGAAATATATAAGTATGTGTATCAGTCGTCTCGATCCCATAGCACAAGCTTATATTAGCTTAATTTGGGCTAGATGATGTTGTGTGAGAATGTCTACAAATATTTATTTATCTATTTATAATGTAAGTCCAGATGAGGCTACGATGGTAACCGAGGGAGCCCACATGTATACAACTATTAGTCAATGATCGACTATAAATTGTATATATGCAGGATCACTAAGTCTGCTGGTGATCCTGGGACATTCTTCCGAAGTTTTACTCAAGCTCCGGTTATAGAAGGATAGGTATTGACTGTGTGGCTTCAGTCACTAGCACCAGCATACCATTTGTTGAGATTTCCAGCGAGCCATGTAAACAAATTAAATTAAACTGGTTTATGAAATACTTGTGCGCAAAGACAAATACATATAATAGTATTATCATACAGATAGGAAACCCTGCCCCCCCCCCCCCATTGAGCAAGCTTCTCCACCCCTGCCACAGCTGCTGTCATATAGTTGGAGGGTATTTTGACGATAAATGATATGATAATGATAATGATAAATGATAAAATTTATTCACATATACATTACTAGCTGACCCGCGCAACTTCGTTTGCGTAAGACAGAGAGAAATAGAAAGGTCCCCGTCGCTTCTATTCTTATCGCGTGGTTTTCTGTCGCGTGTATTCCTGTTGTATTATTTTGGCACAAATTGGATTTTCATTAAAATGATTATTGTGAACGAACCTAATTCAAAGCCCTCCGGAGAGCACTATGAGTAGGGTTACGGGATATTTTACTTTTCCGTGACTCTACTGGATGCCAAGAGAAATATGGGTCGACATGCAGCAGCGCCACTGGTGTTGCAAACGTTCACTATGCGAATTAGTCCACTACAGTAACCAACCATCAGGTGGACCGTAAGCTTGTCTGCCATCTTAGTAGTAAGTATAAAAAACTGGCCAAGTGCGAAGCGGACTCGCGCACAGAGGAAATAAATAAAGAATAAAGTATAGATAGGAATAAAGTCCCTTAATGAGTTCCATTCCGAACAACGGTTGGTCGGAGTGGAAAGACAGAGGGTTCCGTACCAAAAAAACAGCAAAGCATCACGTTTATTGGTTGGGAGCCCCCTTAATCCCCGCCCCCCTTTTCTGACGTTAGTATTTGTTGTCATAGTGGCTACAGAAATATATCATCTGAAAATTTCAGCTCTCTAGCTATCACGATTCCTGAGATACAGCCTCATGACGGACAGATAGATAGACGGACAGCGAAGTCTCATAAATAGGGTCCCGTTTAAGAGCACGAACCCTAAAAATCGTTTCTTTGTGCGCAACTATGCCATTAATCTAATTTCAAGGTTCTAGATCGCGATCAGGTATCTAAGTCAGTTTTTATTTTTATATAAATCAAATCAGCATGTACGCTCCCGGACGTAGGCCTCTCCTAATTTACGTCTTGCGCCTTCAGCATCCAGCCTGTGACCTCTTCTAGGTCCTCAGTCCATCTAGCGGGCGGACCAAGTCGCGATGGCCGCTTTGGAACTCGTTTGCTCCATCTGCCGTCGTCTGTCGTCTTCTGTGGCCAGCCCGCGGCACTTTACAGTACTGTTTTGTATGTATCTATAGATATAATTTTGACTACATAAATCAAAATACGTACTTTGAGCCAAGTAAATCTATATTTTTGTATGTCTTTGTTAATTGGTTTAGAGAACATTCTCTGCTTTTGCTAAGGAATTGATATCTGAACTTCTTTCTTCCTCGTATTTCTTGTGTAAGTGCTCAAGGGGTCCCGACATGGTCAATTGGCAATTGTCAAGCACGTAGAATTTCATGTGTACGTATACGTCGATGCACTCACACATGCACAGCAATCACGCACACTGAAGCAACTTCCATTCATATTTAACGTGATTGACAATTGCAAGGCATGATCGTCTCGGGGGCCTATTAGACTTTCTAGGCAACCCGTACTAATACAGTGACCAGACTATTGTGACCAGAAATTTACTGTAGATTTCATCCGCTAAATGTTCATCTATAACGCCTCTGATCGTTTGTATTATCCACAGAGCATCGCGCGCCTCTACAGAGGGAGGTGCCAAAGCTTTCAAACCCCCTCTGGCAATAATGTGACACATAATGTGACATATCGACGACAAAAAGTGCCCAGTTCCATACAAACTGAAGGAAGATTTCCCCCCGCCACCCGCAAAATATGACAGAAAATTTTGTATCGAGCAATCGTTCTATGCCGTCTCCCCTCAGACAGTTCGCGTTGCTCTATGGTATTATCCCTGTATAAAATACGAAAGTAAACGAAGATGGTAATAAATACTCTATGATAATCGGAACCGTGTACACCTTAACTAGAACTTGTTCTTTCTTAATTCCTAGCCACACATGTACAGGTTTTCTTTCTCACAAATGCATTTTTGACATACAAAATATGAAGGCAATTTCGCATATTTGAGGGCAAAAATCAATAAATGAAGAGTTTTAATAAAATTATTATTTGATTTTTTTGACATTTACTTATCAAAAATTGAGACTATCTTTTTTAATTCGAATTGAGCTTTCAAACATGTGCCAAAAAAAAAACCAAAAGTACCGACTAAGAAGTATTAATATGAACTACTAGCTGACCCGCGCAACTTCGTTTGCGTAAGAGAGAAAGAAATAGAAAGGTTCCCCGTCACTTCTATTCTTTTCGCGTGGTTTTCTGTCGCGTCTACATACTCCCGTTGTATTATTTTGGCACTAATTGGATTTTCGTTATAATGGTTATTTTAAACGAACCTAATTCGAAGCACTATCAGTAGGGTTACGGGATATTTTACTTTCCTGTGACTCTACTGGGTGCCAAGCGGTAGTGCCAAGGGAAATATGGGTTGAAATGCAGCAGCGCCACTGATGTTGCAAACGTTCAATATGCGAATTAGTCCGCTACAGTAACCAACTATCAGGTGGACCGTAAGCTTCTCTGCCATCTTAGTAGTATAAAATCGGACAAGTGCGAAGCGGACTCGCGCACAGAAGGTTCCGTACCAAAAAAATAATCCCCCTTAATCCACCCCCCCCCCCCCCCCTTTTCTGACGTTAGTATTTGTTGTCATAGTGGATACAGAATATATCATCTGAAAATTTCAGCTCTCTAGCTATCACGATTCCTGAGATACAGCTTCATGACGGACAGATAGACAGACAAACGGACACCGAAGTCTCGTGAATAAACGGGACCCCGTTTAAGCGTACGAACTTTAAAAATCGTTTCTTTGTACGCACCTATGCCATTAATCTAATTTCAAGGTTCTAGATCTCGATCAGAATTGAGGTCAGTTTTTGTTTTTATATAAATCAAATCAGCATGTACGCTCCTGGACGTAGACCTCCTAATTTTCTTCCTGCGCCTTTCGCATCCAGCCTGCGACCTCTTCTAGGTCCTCGATCCATCTGGCGGGTGGACCAAGTCGCGATGCCCGCTTTAGAACTCGTTCGATCCATCTGCCATCGTCTGTCGTCTTCTGTGGCCAGCCCGCTGGCACTTTACAGTACTTACTGTTTTTATATGTATAGATATAATTCTGACTAAATAAATAAAAAACATACGTTACGTATTGAGAGTAAATCTATATTTTTGCAAAAAATAATACCTTATGTCTTTGTTAATTGGTATAAAGAGCATTCTCTGCATTTGATTAGGAGTTGATATCTTAACTTTTCTTTTTAGTATTTCTGGCTTATGTAGGTCTTCAGACTTTTGAGGCTGAGGCAACCCGTACTTTCATCTGCTGAATGTTTATCTTTAACGCCTCTGGTCGTTTGCGGTAAAGTAAAAAAGTAAGCGAAGATGGTTATAAATACTCTCGTGTTATTCGGATGAACCGTGTACACCTTACCTAGAACTTATTCTTTCATAATTCCTAGCCAGCCATGTACAGGTTTTTCTTCTCACAAATGTATTTTTGACATACAAAATATGAAGACAATTCTGCATATTGAAGCAAAGAGAATACAATACTACGTAAGATATTGAAGGGCAAAAATCAATAAATTCATCAGTTTTAATAAAATTATTTGATTTTTTTGACATTTAACATAAATTGAGACCATTTTTTTAAAAATCGTATTGAGCTGTCAAACATGTGTCAAAAAAAAATTAAAAAGTACCGACTAAGAAGTACTAATATGAACTTTGGGGCAATTCCCCCCAAAATATTTTTCTACCCCATTTTAACCATGATAAAAGACAAATTTCAATAAAATACAAAACACGTCCCCTATCAATTCAGTTAAAGATGTTGTATGCTTAATTTGAAGAAGATCGGACCAAGGAATCACGTTGTCCCATACAAACTTTGCAACCCTTGTTTACCCTCTTAGGAGTTGAATTTCCAAAAATCCCTTCTTATTGCTCGCCTACGTGACACAAGGAGCATTTGTGCGAAATTTAATGGTTCTAGACCCAGCGGTTTAGGCTGTGCGTTGATCGTCAGTCAGTCAGTTCTTGTTTTTATATATATAGATGGGGCAATTCCCTCCAAAATATTTTTCTACCCCATTTTAACCATGATAAAAGACAAATTTCAATAAAATACAAAACACGTCCCCTATCAATTCAGTTAAAGATGTTTTATGCCAAATTTGAAGAAGATCGGACTAAGGAATCACGTTGTCCCATACAAACTTTGCAACCCTTGTTTACCCTCTTAGGAGTTGAATTTCCAAAAATCCCTTCTTATTGCTCGCCTACGTGACACAAGGAGCATTTGTGCGAAATTTAATGGTTCTAGACCCAGCGGTTTAGGCTGTGCGTTGATCGTCAGTCAGTCAGTTCTTGTTTTTATATATATAGATGGGGCAATTCCCTCCAAAATATTTTTCTACCCCTTTTTAACCATGATAAAAGACAAATTTCAATAAAATACAAAACACGTCCCCTATCAATTCAGTTAAAGATGTTTTATGCCAAATTTGAAGAAGATCGGACCAAGGAATCACGTTGTCCCATACAAACTTTGCAACCCTTGTTTACCCCCTTAGGAGTTGAATTTTCAAAAATCCCTTCTTATTGCTCGCCTACGTCACATAAGGAGCATTTGTGCGAAATTTCATGGTTCTAGACCCAGCGGTTTAGGCTGTGCGTTCTTGTTTTTATATATATAGACAAGACGGAACGTTTGCTTAACCTCAGTAGTCACACACACATTCAAGCTCTGTCAAACAACGTTTTTAGTGTAGGTATTTGTATGGAGTTTTCGCCTTTAGTCCAGTCATTACGTCGAAAAAATCGGGTTAGAAATGCAAATGAACCGAGAAAGCCAAATTTTGGATATTACGTGCGGAGGGGCTAGAAAAGCTTAAGTTCAAATTGTCGACCAAAATAACCTGGTGGGTTTTCCGCCATCTTGAAAAAAGGGTTATATTCAGTTTTTTCATCATTATTCGGTTCCCCGTTGAGATACGAAAATTTTATAAAAAGTTTTTTGTTGCTCTTTGTACGATCTACAGTTAAGGTTTACACATTTTTCACGTATCGATCACCGTTATCGAAATATCGATCCAAAAAGCCATAAATTTGGGGAGAAAAAAATGTTTTTAGCTATTTCCTTCTTTCTCGTGAAAGATATCGAAAAATGTCTGTAATGAAAATTGGTAAGCGTGTTCAGACCTACAAATTCGTTTTTTTATTTTTTATTTTCGATAAGAATTACGACCTCTAGCGCAGCGCAAAGTCAGTAAGACTGTGCCCGGTTTTGATTTAGCCACTCGCACGGTTGTATCCATACGTCAAAATGGATGAATGGTTGTTCAAGCAATTATTGCAATACAAAATAAATTAATAAACCAGCCAAATCATAAATCAAACACATGAAAATTATTGATCAAATAATTTTTATGCAGCAAAAAACAATAATTACAGGTGGTAATTTTTTTCACATGTTTTTCGCCGTTTCGATGGTCCTGGCTGTAGAAGTTCTTCCTCGGTAGACTCTTCGAGTCGTGAAAACTCTTGAATCGCAGTAAATGATGCTGGGACGGTTGAAAAAATATAATCATCATCATCGTGATCGTCGTTGAATAAAATCTCGACTCTGGCGACATTGTTGCATGTCTGTCCACTACAGTGCAGGCAAATAACGGAGCAACTAATTCCTGCTTTCCTGCACCCACAAGCAGCCCCACACTTTCCTTTACATTTGCACGAAATGAGTTTTAAAAGTTCAGGTGGAGCGGGTGCGGCTGTGGTGCAACTTGGTTCAAGCCCGTAATTCGTCTGTCGCCAACCCCATTCCTGAGGATCTTTGAAAACTCCGAGCCACGTTTGTACCTGTAGATATGTCCGGAAAACGTGTTGGCGGACTGCGCTTTCCGTTGGTGGGAGTAGTGAAAGATTATATTTGTCTTATTTGTCGTCATTGATTTTTCAAAGCGGTGGAATCGCAAACTATCCATCGTTGTATCCTCTTTACGACCACCATAGAGAGCGATAAGGAATAGTTTTCCCGCGCAAGCTAGCATCTCCGGATCGACCTTTTCTTGCTTGAATAGTTTTACCGATGACCGGAGGTTCGGGTTCTTCTCGAGGGTGCTGATGAATTTCGACTTTCCAATATTATAAAAAGACGACGTGGTGTCACAACCGCTGAAAACATGGATGAAAAGAATGTTCTCAAGAACAGACTTATCATGCTTGAAACTATTCGGAGAGTATAGTTTTGCCGGTGTTTTGCCTTTAGCTGGTTTGCGAAAAAAATTTTTTTTTGTCCTGTGCAAGTCCGGAAATTAAAACCAAGAGAAACGAATTTGTAGGTCTGAACACGCTCAACAATTTTTTTTATGGACATTTTTCGATATATTTCACGAGAAAGAAGGAAATAGCTAAAAATAAATTTTTCTCCCCAAATTGCGGCTTTTTGGATCGATATTTCGATAACGGTGATCGATACGTGAAAAATGCGTAGACCTTAATTGTAGATCGTACAAAGAGCAACAAAAAACTTTTAATAAAATTTTCGTATCTCAACGGGGAACCGAATTATGATGAAAAAACTGAATATAACCCTTTTTTCAAGATGGCGGAAAACCCACCAGGTTATTTTGGTCGACAATTTGAACTTAAGCTTTTCTAGCCCCTCCGCACGTAATATCCAAAATTTGGCTTTCTCGGTTCATTTGCATTTCCAAATGTATATAATGACTGGACTACTTGTGATAAAGAAATATGACAGTTACGCAATAAGCTTTTATGATATTTATACATACATACATACATACAATGGTCACGCCTTTATCCCCGAAGGGGTAGGCAGAGACATATTATATGCCCACATTTCACCTTTGTATAATTTGTCCCACGTAATAAGTGGTGAGCCGTATTGCATTGTTTAAATGGACAGGCGCAGGTTGTGACTGCCTGCTGTTGAAATAAAGCCTTCAACTTAGCTTAACGACTGCCATTTTACTGGCAACCGGGACCAACGGCTTAAAGTGCCTTCCGAAGCACGGAAACCCTCAAATAAATGTCAGAAAGTGATCACATGGATGGTCACCCATCCATGGACCGGCCATAGTTAAAGTTGCTTACTGCAGTGATCGTTTACAGAACACCGAGGCCGCGGGGCCACGAGCGCTTCATGATATTTATTATATTTATAAAAATATTAATTTATCAAACAAAACAATATCATTAGTGCGAGACATATAATTACTGACGTAAATAAATGGTTTATAACTGAGACTGAGAAGTATTTCAAGTGACAGTCGAGTGATTCGACGAGGATAATTAATTACTACACTTGTCAGTTACACGCATTACCACAATCAATTACTTTACTGCTAATTCTGAATATATACCTACTAAGATCTTTAGTAGAGAGTTCATTTACCTGATAGCCTTAGAATATAAGTACCTTCAAGTTAAATGAATTTCATCAAAAAGGCCTCGGTCCATCCTCAATATCTATTGAAATATTTTCACATACATAACATCTTCTTACAATTCCAGGTTCTTCAAGAGGAGCGGGAAGAGGCACATCACAGGGCCGCCAACTTGAGGACCACTGTCAGGAGTCTTAAGGACTACGAGAGTATCTTCCAATCGCTAGATGCGCCACAGCTTTTCATTAGGCTGGTGACGTCAATTTGGCGAGTAAAAAGGGAACATTTCATGCTTATCTTCAAGTGTACAATCGATAATCCTAACAATATTATAAATGTGAAAGTGAGTTTAAGATGTTAAGGATATTTTGTTACTCAATTATACTACAACGGCTGAACTGGAATTTCGTACAAGAATAGATTATAATAAATTTATATTATATATTATATAATAAATTATAATAAATTTATATTATAGTCTGAAATAACAGATTAAGTCTTCCTCATTCCTAGAAAATGTCTACGAGGGGGAAGCTGCGGGCATAGCTAGTACTGCTCGTTCGCTCTAACTTTGCCGCTCGGCTCCATACTAAAGTCGAATTTTTAATTTGACAAAGTAAATTGACAGCAACTAATGTCACTTCTTCATACAATGTTGCTTATTTTCTATGACGAAGTGACATTAGCTACTGTCAATTTATACTTCGTCTAATTAACAATTCGGGTATACGCCTCTACGCCACACAGTGGTCTGAAAATCGAGCTCCCCTTTCATAGAAAGTCAATGTGGGATATTCATAAAACCAAAATATGGAACGTGTCAGGTATACATTCCTTTAATGCATATTGTAGTATGAATGATTTAAGTTACCCCGCGCCTGAGAAAAAAAAATATTTAGTTTTTTTTTGTATGGGAGAAATTACATAAAGTACATTTTCTTGCGACTGAAGGAAACTGAAAGGCTGGTACTCATACGAGCTATTGCCGCTCATAAGGCGATTACTTTGACATACCACTCGTGTACCTTTAGGTGCCGCTTCACACGTAGGATTTTTTTCAAATTTCGAATTTTCGGTATTGATTTTTTTAAGTATGTGACGCATTTCAATTAAGTTGGTAAGAAATTTGGAATAAAATATTTATAATAAATGCGCGCCTAATGTTATAATAAGTGATATAATAAATTCAAACACTTTAACTCAAAAAATAAGTTAACTTTAGAAATTCGTTTTTTACGATTACTAATTAGGGCACTGCAAGTACCCTTCGGCCAGTATGGAAACCAAAGTTTGAAAACCGGTTTTGAAAAAATAATTATTTTTCTTCCAACGAAACCTGGTTTCCAATAAAGAAAAATAATTCTGATTTCGAAACCGGTTTCCAAAACAGAAAGTTGGAGCTTCTTTCGAAACTCTTCCAATACCTATAACTTTAAAACTCTGTTCGGCAAGATATAATTTCTGGGCCAGTTACAAGTATCATTATGTACAAAAAACAAGACGTCATTCACAAACCGTCTTGAGGGATGGCATTCAACAATAAATAGGTACCTACATTGGCCATCGACAGACGAAACCGAATAATACAAGAAGCAAAAACTACATAGAAATTGATAACAAAAACAAGGCTTCTATAAAACTGCTCAAGGAAGGAATAATTACAGTGGGAAACTGTACAGAAATTATTACTCCATTTCCTTTTCTAATATAGGTAGGTACCTACTTAATATGATTTTGACCTTTTGGGATCAGATAGCGTTGTGTGAAATATCCGTGAATATTTATTATTTATTTATTATTTATTTCACTAAGTGTAACTTACCAATTTAGGTGAAAGGACATCATTCATTTTGGACCAAAAACTGAAAGTGCCGGCCAGAAAAAGAAAATGTGATATTCGCATAGAACACACAATTTATAGCAAAAAATACTACTACATTAACCCTGTGCGTGCTATGGTTTTTTTGTTACATGCTTTTAAAATTCGTGAAAAATGTTATTTCGAAGGTGTCATTCTAATTGATATGAGCAGTTGAAAAGTGATTTATTTTATTAATTATGTCTTTCAGCACACATAATAAGCACACATACATATAAATGTACCTGTTTCTCCGAAGGGTGAGGCAGAGGCATATTTTATGCCCAATTTTGATTTCTCGTTCCTACATAAAGGAGCATGTAAAATAAAGATAAAGAGTATTTCATTTCGACAGAGTCAAAGGCCTTCCTGTAGTCCACAATAGCCATACACAGCGGCTGATTGTACTCGTTTGTTTTCTGTACAATCTGCCGTACAGTATGGATGTGGTCCACGGTTCTGAAGCCTTTTTGAAATCCGGCTTGCTCCTTTGGCTGAAACTCGTCGAGCCTTCCGGGGCGAGGCGGTTTGTGACTACTCTCGAGAACAACTTGTAAACATGGCTCAGGAGCGAGATGAGTCTGTAATTCCTCAGCAAGGTCTTATCACCTTTCTTGAAGAACAGAGCCACCGGACTCCCGCTCCACGCTTCAGGTGTTTGTCCCTGTTGGAGGACGGAATAAACAAACTCGTCAGCTCGTTGAGAACCGGAGCCCCCCTCCCGCCTTCAGTAGTTCAGTTGTAATTCCGTCCTCCCTAGGGGACTTGTTGTTTTTAAGTTGCCCGAGAACCGCCCTCACCTCGCCCTGACCGATGTCCGGAATGTCCTCGCTATAGTGGCGCGATAGTGGGACTCGGTGGTCACAATCAGTAGGGTCCTACTCGTCGGCCTTTTTGTCCGTGATGCATACAGGTCTCTGTAAAAGCTCTTAATTTTCTCGAGAATCTCGAACCTTGAGGTCACAGTTCTGCCATCCGCTGTTTTCAGTTTCATCAGACGGGGTCTTCCAAGCTGTTGGGCAAATACTTTGGTACCCCTGTTCTGCTCGATTGCTGCCTCGACGATGCTGGTGTTATAGCGTCTAAGGTCGCGTCGTATCAGCTTTCGGATTCTGAGATTTAGATCCCGCTGGTCTGACGAAGACGAGTGCGCAGATGGCGTTTCCCGTCTTATTCTCATAGGTTCGAGAGTCTCGGGCGAGAGCTTAGAGCACCTGTTATTGCTTTTTCCGGACAAAAACCTTCGGGACACTTGCTGTAGCGTCCTGACCACATTCTCGGCCTTATCGTGAATATTGCCAGTGGTTTCTAGCAGATCAAAACGATTTTGAAGTTCTAACTGGAACCTCTCAGCCCCTTAGGCTACCTGGAGCGCGGTAGGTCGGAGAGTAGGCTTCATCATATGGGCCCTTTCAGCTCGGAAGTCCAAATTCAGATATGCTCTTAGAAGTCGGTGATCACCACCGGTATTAAACCTGTTAACCACAGAGACATCTCTGAATATAGACTTCCTGTCCGTCATGATGAAGTCTATCTCGTTCCTTGTGACCTTGTCGGGGCATCGCCAAGTCCATATTCTGTGGGGCTTCTTCGTAAAGAAAGAGTTCATCAAGAAGGGGCCCTGCGACTCAAGAAAACTGACAAGCATATGGCCTCGGTCATTTCTGCGCACTACACCAAAGGGGACGATCTTCGTTTGGCCGCGTTCTTGTACTCCCACTTTGGCATTGAAGTCCCCCATCACAACGCTGTAATGAGTCTTGGCAGTACCATGTAGTGCTTTTGCTATGTCCTCGTACACGGTCTCAACTGCCTCGACAGTGCTTTTCGAGGTCGGGGCGTACACTTGTATCACCTTCAGGGTGTATCTGTTGGTGAGTCTCAGTATTAAGTACTCTACCCGAGGCGAAACACTCCTGATCTCCACAAAGCTGCTAACAAGGTCCTTTTTCACCATAAAGCCAATTTTGGAAGAATGTCTTCCGTCACCTTCACGAAAGTAAAACAGGTCACCTGATGCAAGGGTTAGCGTGTCCTCCCCCTTTCTTCGGACCTCGCACAATACTGGATGTGCCAGTTAATACGACCTAGTTCTACCTCGAGTTCGGTGACCCGAAGATTCTTAGCACCCCCCCTCCCGCCATCACTCCGACCGCTGCCGTGATCGGGAACAGCGGGAGTGCCGGAAACTAGGGGCCGTTGTTTTGTTGTGTGTATCATAGGAGGATATTTGGCCTTACTGTATCACGCTGGCCAGACGGGTTGGTATAGGGTTTAGTTTCGAATTTTCCTTTTCTGTGCGCTATGACCTCATCCGTTTATCAGGAGGTGCACCACTCGCAGGTGAGGCTGGCTTGGACCCCGGGGTTGGTGGTAGGGCCCCATCGCACCCATCTGGCTTCGGGAGGTGGCGGGGTGATTTGCCAGGTACCTGTCGCTTGAACCTGGCGGGAAGCGCGCGCGGCACCTTTGTCTAAGTTTTTTGAAACAAGTTTGGACTTGTTGTGAATCGTTACGTACATTTTATTTGTGCGTAGGTACGTAGATAATTAGTAAAATGATAATTCTTTCTTATTACTATAGAATAACGTAAAAACAAATCACTATTCAAGTGATGAAATGTATCAAAAAACATCATCAAAATAACATTTTTCTCGTATTTTAAAAGCATGTAACAACAAAACCATAGCACGCACAGGGTTAATGTAGTAGTATTTTTTGCTAGAAATTGTGTGTTCTATGCGGATATTAGATTCTTTTTTTCTGGCCGGCACTTTCAGAATTGGCCCAAAAATGTATGAAACGTGAATGATCTCCTTTATTAGGTATTATTGACATGAAATATTATTATTAATAAAGAATAGATAGGTACCAATTTCAGTTGAATATGTATTTTGTAACTGTACACATTAATTTTAAACAGCTAAAGAGTTTTGAAAGAAGATCGAACTTTCTGTTTGAGTTACGAAAGAAGATCAAACTATATCTGCCTTAAATATACAAATATTGTAAAAATATCTGCCTTAAATATACAAATAACTTTTTACAATTGTAACCTCATTAGCTAAGTGGGTGTTAATGATTTTTATTATACCTAATGATAACAGAGGTTCGTTATCATTATCAATTACGGGAATTACTAATTACTTTACTAATAGTTCAGATTTATTTCGGGTTAATTTGCTCCGACCCTTAATGAGGGTAGTTATACATAAATAGAATGTTTGGCATGAATTCTGTCAGTAACGTTTAGCACTTGTGCGCGTAAACTTTAATTTTTCTGTTCTTTCCAATTTTCTATTGCGATGGAAGGTTTTGGTACTAATTTTGATATTTTCATGTTTGTGGCCAACAACACTTTTTTCTCAGATCCTAATGTGTTATTTAAAGTGTTTGTGAATAGTGTTGATTTGTCAGAAAATGAAAAGAGTGACTTGAAACAATTCTGCCAAACTTTTGTGTGTGCAAACATGTAATCGCACGCGACATATTTTTATTAAAAAGTACGAAACATGGCTCCAAGTAGACATCAAATGGCCTGAAGTCATCAAGGAAAAGATGACTTCCTCAGTAACGATAGATTAGTCACCATGCTCCAGTTCCGAATTTCCCGTAAACGAAGGTGCATCAACATTCGCACAACCACAGACTTGTAGTGTTGGAACCTCAACATCTCTTGGAAACCAAAGAAAGCAGTTTTCGAAGTTAAGCCCGTTACAGAAGAGAAGGAGAGTAGAAGAGCTTTTAAATTATCCAACGGAAATTCTTGCTTATGCTGAGAAAGATGTGTTGTTGGCCACAAACATTAAAATATCATGATTAGTAAAATGATGATCCTTTTATTGTCATTTTAGAATGGATTTCCGCCATGTAACGCCTGGTTCCATTAGTTATATCAAGATTAGTACCAAAACCTTCCATCGCAATAAAAATTGGAAAGAACAGAAAAATTAAAGTTTATGCCAAACGTTCTATTTATGTATAACTACCCTCATTAAGGGTCGGAGCAAATTAACACGAAATAAATCTGAACTATTAGTAAAGTAATTAGTAATTCCCGTTATTGATAATGATAACGAACCTCTGTTATCATTAGGTATAATAAAAATCATTAACACCCACTTAGCTAATGAGGTTACAATTGTAAAAAGTTATTTGTATATTTAAGGCTGATATTACTTGCGGTGCCCTAATTAGTATTCGTAAAAAACGATTTTCTGGAGTTAACTTATTTTTTGAGTTAAAGTATTTGAATTTATTATAACACTTATTATAACATCAGGCGCGTATTTATTATAAATATTTTATTTCAAATTTCTTACCAACTTAATTGAAATGCGTCACATACTTAAAAAAATCAATACCGAAAATTCGAAATTTCAAAAAAATCCTACGTGTGAAACGGCACCTAAAGGTACACGAGTGGTATGTCAAAGTAATCGCCTTATGAGCAGCAATAGCTCGTATGAGTACCAGCCTTTCAGTTTCCTTCAGTCGCAAGAAAATGTACTTTATGTAATTTCTCCCATACAAAAAAAAACTAAATATTTTTTTTCTCAGGCGCGGGGTAACTTAAATCATTTATACTACAATATGCATAAAAGGAATGTATACCTGACACGTTCCATATTTTGGTTTTATGAATATCCCACATTGACTTTCTATGAAAGGGGAGCTTGATTTTCAGACCACTGTGCGCCAGCGGCAAACTTAGAGCGAACGGGTAGTAGCTCAGAATGTTTTAATTAGCTCACTCTACACTAATAAGTTCCAAAGGATATCGATAAACTCACCTATTCATCATGAAAAGGTACAGTATTGGTACATAATACACCTATAGAAATTCCCTTCCTCGTTGAACAAAATCACGTAGCTGTATAAATTACATACGCCCTTTTCAGTAATCGAATTATAATGAAACGGAAATAAGAAGATGGGTCGTGCAGATTGTGGTTGAACTGAATTCAATATTCATATGACATTGTCAATTTAAAAACTTCGTTTCTGTGTCATTGTTTGGTGAAATGTATGAATTGAACAAGAGTGGGAATGAATGAACGTGATATAACGTTCATTCGTACAATGTAATGTAGAAATACTAGAAAAGTGATGTTGGCTAAGATGATCTTATCTTACTAAATACTACAATAAAACAAACTAGATGGGCTTGCGTGAAATTCTGATCCCATTCCCGCTTGTAATGATAACAGCTTTTCCGGGATAAATAGTAAACACCTATAACACATTCCAGACCATAATCTATCTCTGTACAGAATTTCAGTGAAATCCATTCAGCCGTTTAGAGCGTGAATGAGTAAAATACATCCAAATATCAGCAGAAAATTTGACATACACATTATATTAGTAGCATTTCGAAGATGGCTGCATAAGTTATTACTTTTTTTATATACTACTTAGGTGGCAGACAAGCTTACGGCCCACCGGAAGGTTGGTAACCGTAGCCTATAGACGTTTGAAACACCAGAGCCGCTACACACGCGCTGCCGACCCTGGTGCAGGTTGTGACGACCCACAGTTGAAATTTTTCAAGCCGCCCGTAAGGCCTTCAACTTGGCTTAACGACTGTCATTTTACTGACAACCGGGACCAACGGCTTATCGTGCCTTCCGAAGCACGGAAATGCTCGTAAATAAATGTCACAAAGTGGTCCACGTGGTGGTCACCCATCCATATCCGGCCATAGTAAATGTTGCTTACTGCAGTGATCGTTTACAGAACACTGAGTCCGCGGGGCCACGAGCGCTTCAAAGTTATAAATGACACATGCATTCAAATATATTTAGCACTTAAAACAGGAATTATAATTACAAAGAGCGTGTCTATTTACTTTCGTGTGAAACCTTTTTGTTTGATGTCCTTTTTAAACAGTAGCTTATATTTAATTTTTTCTTTGTATATTCAGAAAGTAATTTCGACGAATTTTGTAAAAGGAAAAGGTGAATTAAATACATATTAATATTTATTCTCGCTATGAAAAAGAAAAATCATTTTCAGTCAACACGAGTCAATATCAAAGATTCTTTTTATTTTATTTTTATTTTTTTTTCAATTTATTATGGTAGTTTTTTAGCGGCTATGTGATGATCGCCTTAGCCAATCAACTTACGAAGAGCTGCTGACCCTGCAAAAACTGAAGGTTTTTGCAGGTCGGGTTGACCCTGCAAAAACTGAAGGTTTTTGCAGGGTCAACCCGATACTGCAGTAGTCGGTTGGAAGAGAAGAGAGAAGGTAAGGAGCTCATTCCACAGCCAAAGCGTACACGGAAAGAAATCGTATGGGACTTTACCGAATTCCGTACTCCAATTGCCAACAGGGACAATGACGAGAGATCTGACTTTTGTATTTCTTTGTTAGTTTGATTTTAAGGTTTTCCATGAACTAGCTACTACTTAAGTAGCTATGTGAATTGGACAGCAAGTGGGCCTTAAACTTATCTGCTACTATAGGGTATAAAAAATTTGCATGTAATTCATCTCTGTCTACTCCCTTGGCGATTAAAGTATTAGTGTATATTAAACTTTGAATTATGAGATAGCAACCTATTTCTCATACTACTGCTTTTGATAAGACAATAAAATAGACTTGCTAAAGTGTGGTAAAACTTTAAAACCAAGTCAAAACTATTCGGATATAGGATATAGATTCTGGTAAAGGCCTTGTACAATGTGGCCTTGAATATGTTATTAAAACAGTTTTAGAACTAATTTGATTATATTAACTTTATGTAAAAATTGCCTAGGATAAAAGCGTTGTTTTGTACTTACCTACTACACGCTCCAAAATAGATTTAGAAATGTGAAAACAATGATCCTTCTTAATTAAATCACTCAACAAATTTTAATGTATTTTTTCACAAAGATTCTGTTGATTAATTAAGCTAGAAGAAAGACAAAAGTCTATTTATAAGCACAGCATAGACCTGTTGTGTTGTGAGTCCTGGGACATCCTCCTGAGGGCTAACCCGGGGCTCCCAACCATAGGCTGTTGGGCGTTACGTGAGGTTTTTTAGTCGGTAGGAGTCCGGCATAGCATCCAAGATGGAATTTCCCTCAAATTAAAAAAAAAGGCACAGTATAGACCAGCTGTGGCCCACAACTTTGTCTGTAACATACTAATTACTTCGTTGTTGTACCAATTCAACTCATTATGTGCCCGTATTGGAAATCTGCTAGATTAGTTGACATTTATTAGTAGTGCCCCGCACCTATGGGTGATACAAATAGCCTAAGTCACTTCAGAATAACTTGACTTTCAAACAGTGGAAGAAATTTTAAAATCTAATAGGTACCTACATAAATACTTTCAGACCTAATAGATAACAAACAATTTTTAAAAAGTCCTCACAGTAGTGTTAGTACAGATAATTAAAAATAAAATAAGGACATTTATACTCACTCTCGATTGTCGGCACTTGTTGGAACTTGTTGTAATTGAAAATGCTTTAAAGCGAAATCGGTCAGGTGGTGATAAACCAAAATTAATTGTGGAATGTAAGTGCAAGTGCTTGTTTCAATAATCCATACTAATATTATAAAGCTGAAGAGTTTGTTTGTTTGTTTGAACGCTAGGATCTCAGGAACTACTGGTTCGATTTCAAAACTTCTTTTACAGTTTGATAGTCCATTTATTGAGGATGGCTATAGGCTATGTAACATCACGCTAAGGTGAATAGGAGCGGAGCAGCAACGAAGAATGTTTCGAAAACGGGGAATTATTTTTACGGTCTGAGAGCTTCCGAGGCGTACGCTGCCTATATGGTTAAAGTTACGTAAAAGTTGCGTATTAAAAAATTATTGCTCTTAAAAAGTTCTATAAAAAAGTCCGCAACAGCATATGTCTATCTTTAAAGGTTTGCTCACAATAACCTAATTTATCTTTCTTTTAAGGTTAGCTCACAATATTATCAAACTGAAGAGTTTGTTTGTGCTAGGATCTTAGAAACTACTGGTTGCATTTCAAAAATAATTTCACAGTTTTATAGTCCATTTATTGAGGATGGCTAATGGCTATATAACATCACGCTAAGACAAATAGAAGCGGAGCAGCCATGAATAATGTTTTGAGAACGGGGAAAATTTATTTCTTTTGGGAGCTTCCATTGCGTATGTTGCGTTATAAAAATTGTGTACTAAATTTTTTTTCTTTTTAAACAGTTACAAATAAAGTCCTAAACAGCATATGCCTATCTTTTATTGTTCACTTACAATAGCCCTCTAAATATTTTTTTTTAAATATGAGCGAGGCAACTCGCCCATAGTCGATTCAGTCAACTGAAAGATTAT
The DNA here is from genome assembly GCA_933228765.1 of Miltochrista miniata. NCBI lineage: Eukaryota > Metazoa > Arthropoda > Insecta > Lepidoptera > Erebidae > Miltochrista > Miltochrista miniata. The sequence continues at coordinate 12,686,786 of OW121765.1, forward strand.
ACCGGCCAAGTGAGAGTCGGACTTGCACACGATGAGTTCCGTATCAATAACCGGGTTGTGCGGGTCAACTCTAATGGTAATGAATATAAGCGACGTGACGCGACGAGAAAAAATATATCACTTTAAATATTAATACCTACCACACCTCCCTAATAAATATAAGACACGCGACGGGAGTAAGCGCGACGGGATTATATTACTTAAACTATTAATACTATACCACTCTCTTTCTCACTCTCATGTGACGCAAACGAAGTTGCGCGGGTCAGCTAGTGTAAAATAAGGACCTTTTTTTTCAAATGACAGTCATAAAAAGCTCGCCAATAACCATGGGAAAAGCAAATAAAATTCTCATACAATAGCAATTATATCTATCTATAGAGAATAAAGTGAACTCACGAACAACGCTTTGATTAAGTTCAATTTGTCACAGCCGACAAGGCCGTTTTAACATGGACGACACAATCAGACTGGCTAATGTCTTACCAAAATAGTCTGTTTAAGATGTCCGGCAATGTCTTTATACTTAATCGTATCAAAAAGTAGAAACTAACTACTTACTAAGTAAACTTATGTCAAACTCGTCATTGTAATAGGCTTACGAACGATTGCGAGGGACTAAAAACCTTTTGGCCCTGTAATGCCACAACGTAAGTAACCCTTTTTTTACGTGTAGGGGGACCAAACGTAAAAAGGGGTTACATCTGCGGGCTTTCATCCACCTCAAGACAATTTGTCTAATTATTTCTAGGATTCGTCTTAAGAAAACCAGTCTTGTATGACGGAAGCCTATTCTGTTGATAATAACAACATTGAGTTATTCTCATAAGTATGTATTGTTAATGAATTGTTTAACAAAGAATAATTTTAAAAAAATATTGATAAGAGCTCTTGATAGGACTTCCAAAAATACCAGATTCGATGCATTCCCTAAACATAAGAACTTTCCAGAAGGCATGTCTCTGACTTTGACAGATAAGACCACACTGAATCGTAACTTAAACCAACCATAATGCACCATTACTGCTGAAGCGTAACTTGAACAGAGAAACATTATACATCTCGGAGTAATTTCTGTACATTAGTTAAAATTCAAAGTCAAAACGCCACGAACATTATGGCCAAAAGCGTAAAACCAACCGCGACTTTTGAAAGGAGTCAGCGAACCATGCGAATTTACGGGAAACTCCAGGACAAAACCAGCTATGTCCTGGAGAGACAAATTCCCGCTTACACGCCGAATAATAACTAACGACGACAATTCATGAAATTGCAGCGAATTTTGCTCCAAATGTAGACGCCGAAGAATGTTGAATGTTACATTATGATTCCGTTAGTTATGGCCCACCGTTAGAATATTCCTTTTGTGAAGCAGACCCAGCATATTTTCTATAAAGCATATAATTAGGATTTATGTAAGCTAACTTGTAACAGCATCAAAACCTTCACCATGAGCAAACACGGCGTAAGCAAATTCTAATCTACACTGTGGCAGACCCTGTTTTGTTGGGCGATGTCACTCAAATAGTTGTTGGTCCAATATTATAATTGAATTCCACGCAGCTTGTTCAGGTGAATTGCTACTTGCTCATATTGAAGTGAAAATCTCTGTACCGGGTCACTTTGCTTATTGTATTATATTGTTATGGATCCTTAAATTCAGTAGGTAGGGTAGGATACGGTCCTGTTGGGATTTCAATAATGCTGATTCTTAAACTGAAAACCTTTGTAAACACCATTAAAATCAGTTTTAACGTTCTAATAGCAAGGATTTATAAACACTGCAAGGTTTAAGTGAACATCGTTATGTTTTGACATGCCTGAGAGGCTCTGTAACAGAAAGAAGCTTACTCTTATCGTTTTTAATTTGAAACGATGCCAAAAATGAGGAGGTCCTGGAAGAGCGCGCAATGGAGCAGTGCAAAGCGACGGAGCGCGATTACTTAACTTTAGTGAGGCTGCGGACCGAATTACATGGAATGGCGCCCAGTGTGGGGCTCAGTATAAGCAAATTGTGAGAGAACGGTTGAAAATTGCAAATTCAGGCGGCTCCAGCGCGTTTTGTTCGTCTTGGTTGCCGCAATTCGCGCACCTCCACAGTTCCTTACATTATTTAACAAAATAGCCTCGGAAGGAAATTTTCCTGTGTTCGTTTTTGAACGGCTCCAGAAAACTCATTTTTAATTCATATAAGATTCTTTACACTTCGTTCACTTACTGTTATTACACTTTCACGTTTCACGATACCACTGTTTGCTGCGTTGCCATACCTACTATAAAAGCATCAAAACCTCTATAATCTGATCCAATTAAATTTAACAAAGAAAAATCTCAGTGCTAATTTCCTGTGCCGAACAAAATGGCCGTTTCAATTATTTTTTTCCCGACGCATCTCGTCGAGAAAAGATTGGACAAACAAATGTACAAATTAAGCCCAAACGAGGCACCATTTGCTGAGTAATTTCATCGGACTTTTAGTAAAAGGAAGTCAAGCCCATATTCGATATTTCGACTCGCGAAATAAATGGTCGCCTATAATTTTAACAAATTCCCTGCCCGATGCGGCATTTTGTTTTGCGACAGAGCCATCTGAGCTGTGATTACGTAGGGAAAAAACGCTAAGAGGCTCCCTTCTGCGACGTTACATCTTAATGTGGCCACAATATACCTAATGGCAAGATATTTAGACCACGAGTGCTCTTGACTGCTATACATCAAACGGCGACATTACCACAAAACGCCAGTTAGATACCGACAGCATAAAATATTCCGAACACAGTGATATATCTGAGGGATATGGAAATGGGCGGCAGCGGGGTGTGGAATATGTATACCACGCCCGTTCGTGACACGAACAAAAGATGTTAGATAATAGTCGTTTGATCTCTTCAGTCTTTATGATTTAAGTGCCAAGAAAAACATGATCAACTTCACTAGTTTTTTTAATGGTCTTCTTAGATTCAGTTTCTTCAATAAGGTTTTGCTTTAAGAAATTAAGTAGTTTTAGAAGTATATACCTAGGTACTCCTTTTTAGGGTTCCGTAGCCGAATGGCAAAAAAACGGAACCCTTATAGATTCGTCATGTCTGTCTGTCTGTCTGTCTGTCTGTCCGTCCGTGTGTCACAGCCATTTTTCTTCAAAACTATAAGACCTATGCCATTGAAACTTGGTAGGTATATGTATTCTGTGAACCGCATTAAGATTTTTATATAAAACTAGAAAAAAAGCTGTAAATTTTGGGGGTCCCCATACTCAGAACTGAAACTGAAAAATTTTTTTTTCGTCAAACCTATACGTGTGGGTTATCTATAGATAGGTCTTCAAAAATTCTATTGAGGTTTTTAGCATATTATTTTTCTAAACTGAATAGTTTGCGAAAGAGACACTTCCAAAGTGGAAAAATGTGTCCCCCCCCCCCCCCCTCTAACTTATAAACTAAGAGAATGATATATCTAAAAAATATATATAATGTACATTGCCATAAAAACTACCAACGAAAATTGTTTTGAACAAGCTCGAGTTGGTAGTTGTTTGTTAATACGTCATAAACCGCAATTTTCGCCAGTAAAAATCACTACCACTGCGAACGTGGTAAAACATCAATCAAAGTTACAACGAACTACAAAAACTTTTATATTATGTTACTTGTTGCTAAGGAACCCTTCATGGGCGAGTTCAGCTCGCACTTGGCCGGTTTTTTATTATTACAGGTCATCTAGCCCAATGCTCTTCAACGATCACTGCTTGAAGCATATTACGCTGTTGTAAGTAGAAAAAGAGATTTTATGACAATTGAGGCTTATCCATCTACGAGTGTACTTCGGGTGGAACATGATGCGCGCACTAAGTAGAACAGAAGGCCTGGCCTCATTATAGGTGACAATGACATCACAAATTTTGAAAAACAAATATAATTTCTGCCATATTTTATTTTTTAATAAAGGTTGTTTTTTGATCTGAATTCAAGGGACTCATTTTTACCCTTTGGGTACGGAACCCTAAAACCAGATCAAAAGCCAACCTTCGAAAAATAAATTAAGTGAGACAAGATACAACCACGGAACTGGACGAATAGTATGTATGCCACTGTCTACCCCTTCAAGGAATAATATCCACCCGTATGTATGTATATTGAACACGAAGGGTGTACAAGGTTCCTAATGAAGGACCGGAGACACTTTCACTTTTTGCAAAAAAAGACACAAATTGGTGACGTGTTTGAATAATTCACTACGTAGAGAAGTCAAGATTTGTGACTGTCTAGAACTCTAGAGACTAAAACACTTTTTCTTAGTCTCGAATAAGTCAAGACTACTGTGATGTTTTACCCTAAAATGATACTTTGTAGTACAAAGTGACTCTAAGTTAAAATAGCAAAGGGAAAAGAGAAAATAAGAAAAAAAATAAGGAAAGTCGTATGACCTCCCTCACAACTCAACACAAAATTTGTGTTAAGGGTGAAAAAGCTAGCAATATTTTTAGCAGTTTGTATATAAAGTTAATATAAACAAAAACTGGCCAAGTGCGAGTTGGACTCGCGCACAGAGGGTAACATACCACAAAAACGGAAAACAGAATTCACGTTTTTTGTATGAGAAGCCCCCTTAAATTTTGATTGGTTTCTGCTTTGAGTATTTTTTGTTTTAGCGGCAACAAAAAATCCGTCATCTGCGAGAATTTCGGCTCTATAGGTATCACGGCTCCTGTTTTAGCCCTGTGGGTACGGAACCATAATGTATTCGATTCTTTCATATAATTATAATAAAATAGCTGACGTCACGCGGTTTCACCCGCGTAGTTCCCGTTCCCGTGGGAATACGGGAATAAAATATAGCCTATGATCACCGCAAAGAGTGTAGCTTCCCAACAGTGAACGAATTTTTAAAATCGGTCCAGTAGTTCCGGAGCCTATTCGTTATGAACAAAAAAACAAAATAACAAATCTTTTCTCTTTACAATATTTCGAGTAGTATAGATATGATACGATTGACACTTAACGATATCTTAGGAACCCAAGCCAACTTTATCCTGGTGCAACCGCTGAATAACAGGCGGGAAAATGGGATGAGGAGAAAAGCTCTAAACAAAATTCTGTACCAACCCAACGTGGTACACTGCGGTCAATAATGTATAATCTTACTAGATGATGCGCGCAACTTCGTCCACGTGGAATTCGGTTAGGAACACATTCCTAGGATAAGAAGTAGCCTACATGTTATTTCAGACAATAGTTACCTACATTTATCACTGTAAGTTTCAGCCAGATCCGCTGAGCCGCCGTAGTGTGATTGAGTAACAAATATCGTAACATCTTAACAAATTTTCACATTGGTAATAGTAGGATTATCTCTATATTTTCTTTCACAAAGATTAATACTAAGACTTCATCTCATTTACCCGCTCAAAATGACGTTACATATTATGACGTGTGTTTCGGCGAAAATTTGGTAGAGGCCTACGTTTGGAAGTGGACTGCTATATACTAATTTGATTGATTGATTACCTTGTGTGTATATTAACAGAATATATCGTGGCTGACGATATAATAATATACACAGGCTTAAGGAAAACGCCTAAATGGTTCATTATATAATCTTATTAATATTATAAATGCGAAAGTTTGTGACTGTAGATGTCTGGATGTTTATTGCTCTTTCACGCTCGACTCGAACTGCTTAACGAATCTGGCAGAAAATTGGCACAGGGATATAAATGAAGACAGTTCCAGCGCCTCAGCGTGGGTGGAACTCTGTTCCCGTTCATATTCCACTGAAACCCTTTCCTGGCTGAAATATCTGTACGGACCTGGCTGAAATTTGGTACCGGCATAGACCCGGTACCAAATTTCAGCCAGGTCAGTTCTGATATTATAGCGTGAAAGAGTATCAAACATTCAAACAAACTTACAAACTTTCGCGTTTCTAGTAAGTATAGTAAGGATAAGTGGCTTCACTATTAGTAATCTAAACAAGGAAATCCTGCCAAAAATAAATATACCACATTATTTTAGAAAAGGCTAAGCAAGATAGCAGGGCTGCCAACACAATGAACTAGCAAAGATAAGCTGTTGTTAGAGCTGTTACTGGCATCAAGCCATGGCAGTTTCTGGCAACGGTTGGCAACATGACACGCAAGTAATGACTATAATACATTAACGCGATAGGTGATATGATTAAATTGTACCAAGAAAATAACTACAAAGATAGTCCAAAAGAAATTTCTGGTACCTATTACGTCTTGATTGCGAAGGATGATATTTCAAGATATCACCACCAATACCAAGCCACTAATTGCTGTAAAATATGCCTAAACTACACTGCTCTAGGAAAAACAATTACTGCCAAAGTGTACGTAGAATACTTTTTTTAATAGCCATTAAAATTTTACGTCCTGCCGCGTCTTTCTGCAGGCATGCTCATAAAAAGAACCAAGGCTCTGTAGACTTGTCTTTGCCCAAAACTACCGGCCTTCAAAACCGGGGGCCTGAGGACGAAGGGGGGGGGGGGGGACTTGTCGTCCTTACAAAAGCAGGTCCAAGACCGCGGGATAGTACCTGAACTCCCTAGATAAAGGCCGTGGTGGCAGCCTAAGTCTGTCGGGAATCCTGGAACATCCCTCCGAGGGCTTAACCCATCGTGTGGTTTTAATCAGTAAGAGTACGGCATAGCATTCATGAGAGATTTTTGCACGTATAAAAAAAAATGTCAGTAAAAGTCGACTGCGCTTTAAAATTTAAACATTTTGAAGCAATCGAGAAGACGTTAAATTGATGTATTTTCTTTGAATAAGTAGGCACAGGATTACATCATATATGGCACAAACAATAACAACATATCACATCAATCCCATTCAGAAATTTCATACCAAGATGTTTCTAGCCCATTGTAGATTACGCTTATGCAATCTCATTCAGGCTTATCTTTGTATTGAATAAACGCAGTGCATTGTGTACCCAGCTTTATTGTATGGATGAGTCGGTCCAGTCAATACGCCGCCGTGTCAGTATGTGTCGAGACTTAGGACAGCTATCGTGTCAAAATCCAACATAGCATGCTAACTCGCTTTTGTGGAGATCACCTATACAATGCATATCAGTTTCAGATTGATGCGCGTTACATTTCTGGTGTGTGATGGTGGGAGGAATATGTGAGAAGATATGTTTTGGATGCGGGAGTAATAGTTTATGTTATTTCAAAGATCAATAACTCGGAGAGACCCTTGGTCCATGGAGTCCCAATAGGCATAGATTTTTTAAGAATTTGAAAATGCCGGTTAGTTTCTTTTTTCATAAGCTATCATCAAAACAAGAGGTCTGTTGACCGTCAAAATTCGAAGTCTAATTCTTTAAATCATGGCTTTAGTTGCTTCTTCTAATACAAACTTCAACTGTGTTAAATTTTTCGTTCATCCGTACGCAGGCTGGGACTGGATGCAGAAGGCGCAGGACCGTATGTTGTGGCGTAAATTGGGAGAGGCCTACGTCCGTCGCCTAGGAGTGGACTGCCTGGCTGATTTGATGATCCGTACGCTTGGTGGGAGTACAAGGTTTTAGCTCTACGTATAAAATATTAATAATTATATTCACCAATTAATATTTCTATCCCAACAGAATCATAAATAGTAAAATTAGAGAAAGCAATGTCCGCGTCAAAGTTACAATAATAGTATTACATGCAATACCCTGTGTGTATTTTTTTGGTATGATATGATAATGACTCACCTTTACTATCATTCATCAAATTGAGGAGACAAAGCCCCAAAACAAGATATAGACATGATGATATTATGTAGGTAGGTACTATGACGTACACCATAAACATTCTCAGTCGTAAGCATTAATACGGCAGCGAGTAAACAGCTAAGTACAGTTTAATGAAAGTGTTAGAAGACAGCATTTAAGATGTCTAATTACACCACGAACCCCTGGCTTTACGCCAAATGCATTTAGGTAAACAAATAAAAGCATTTCACTAGTACTACAAACAACGGAGGCAAACTTAATTTATCTATTTTCAAAGTTGAACTAACGGAAGCAAGGATGTGTTCTAATTAAAATAAAGAGGTTCCTAGAATGTTAATTAATCAATGACAGTACAATACATCTTGATTGTAAGTACTTATTTGATGAATTCTCTTGTTTCGGAGTCAGATAGTCATGATGAACGTTCGATTTTATTCTGAACAGTCACGATGATGACTGTTTACGTGGTGAAATTCTCGTAAATGCATTTCGAACTTTTATCGGCTAAAACCATACTGTGCGCTATCGTCTGCCTACGGCTGGGAGTACCAGGTATGCTCATGGAAGAATAACCACAAGGGTCCATGACCATGGTAATATTTTGTGTTTTTTGACCATTTTAAGGCTACATTTGCTAAAGTAATATTCACAAAAGGATAGAAAGGAAGGTTAGCGTACACGTGTTTCTAACTTATTGTAAAAAATATTGACGCGATTTCTTTATTTCGAGTAAGTAAAAAGAAACCTAAAGTCGGTAGCCAACTCCAATCACTTCCGTTGAAGATTTTGAATTTAACAAAAAGGTTGGTCAGCATAAATGAATAGCAAACTTCTAGGCATAGGTACTAATGAGTTTTTTTTTTCAAGTAAGTTACTTGAAGGCGGCAGCTAACCCAACCTACATCAAAGTGAAGATTCTTAATTCAAGAAAAAGATCTGTCGACATAAATTCATTGTAAAGTGTTAAAAAGGAATTTTAGAATGAACTTCAAAACAAGCAGACACCGAAAAAAAACAACGTCAACATGCAGTATCTTGTTTTCATAGCCCACAGCAGAACACAGTCTAATAAATTCATTAACAGCAGTTAATAAGTCCAGCAGGACATAGTTGTGCAAAATTAAGCGGGTGCAATAAAGATTTGCTCATGAAACTATTCGCGCATAGCTCTCCAGCTCCCCAACAGTTCGGATTAAGGCGAGTCCATAGCCTGCCAGCTTACGTGGATTCCAATGGTAGTTCGCCCTGTATTCTTGGCATTCGTTTTGTTCGGGACGGAGTACTTTGCGTTTGAAAGTATGTAAAGCTTTGTCTACTGTAACGTTTCTAATGTGGAATTTAGCGACAGTGTTGCCAACTAACAAGAATAAACTTTTAAGTGGGATTTTTGTGTTGTTTACGGTATAGTTTGGATTTGGAATATCATGAGTATGAGATTGGATTTGATTTTGAAATTGAGCGTTAAGTTTCTCATTCAACAATTAGTGTAACTTGGTATTTTCATCGTTTTGTAGGTACAGTACATAAGATATTTCAAATACATAATCTTACCTACCTACCTCCAAGAGATAGTATAGAGAGAGATATGATAGTAGTAAGGATAATTTCTTTTTCGTCTTATGCAAAGTATGCCCATACTCATTTTATTGTTTTTTCTAATACAAATTATTGAATCTATGTTAGCAAAAACTACTTTATGCGTGTGTTCATTGTGTGTGCGCATAAATTATTATTTTATTACACCACATATTCATTCTTCATTGTCTTTCCATTCAATGGTCAGCAGTTTTATCACCAAATCTATTTTCATTCATGCAACCTGCTGAAAGGTTTACATAATGTTCAGAAATGCGATACAAATTAGCCGGGTGTTGCCAATATATTACACGCAACTAAACAGTAATTATGTAAATCATATTGCTAGTACACACGCTACTACAGCGATTAAACTGTTTTCAGATGTCGATAAATTTACCAAACTGGTTGGAAATATTGTTCAGTAATTTTGATTCACAATAGGTTTATATCAATGATGTTTTCTTAACAATAGTCCAAGCCGTGACTCATTCTCCTATCAACGATCTACCGAAACCACAGATATCAGAAAAAGAGATTTTTTAGGGTCCGTACCCAAAGGGTGGAAACGGGATCCTATTCATTATTCCTATTACTTCACTTCTTCACTTCACTGTCCGTCCGTCTGACTGACTGTCTGTCTGTCCGTCATAAAGCTGTATCTCAGGAACCGTGACAGCTAAATATTTTAAATTTACATGGATGACGTATGTCTGTTGCCGCTATAACAACAAATACAAAAACCAGAAAAACAATAATATTTAAGAAGGGCTCCCATACAACACACGTCGTTTTTGCCGTTTTTTGGGTACAGAACCCAGCGCTTGCGAGTCCGACTCACACTTGGCCAATTTCTGTGGCTGAAACCCTTGGACCTACTAAGATAGGACTTTTGAAAATTTCAAGTCTAAGCGTGATAGGTATAAGTAGTTAAAAATTATTGAAGTATTTTTTTATACCAATTAAGTGGCAGCACAACACACGGACAAGCTCACGGTCCACCCGATGGATGTGGTTACCGTAGTTTATTGACGTCTACAACAAACACCAGAGGCGCAAACCAGACCATGTTACCAACAAAACCAGTAGGCACAGCTAGTGGTTACATAAATTTCACTCCAGCCCAAATATAAGTTTGACATTGGTCCAACAAATTATTCTGTTCCAAATTAGGTTACAAAATTCATAGTGAGGCCGAATGCTGAACTAAATTTCTCACATCAATGAATCTTTCTTAATGTTGTGAGAGCTTTACGGCCCGAGGCACGGTGTTACAGTTCCATGGCTTGCTGCCAACGGATGCTAGAAGCTAGCCAAGCATACATAATAGGCAAGGTACGTACAACCACTTGAGTAGACTAAATCTACGCTTGAATTAAGATCCTTAGTAACTTGTACCGAAATACCGTTGAACATTTTGTTCCTTTTATTTCTAAACTAGCTGATGCCCGCAGCTTCGCCCGCTTACAATTTGTTCCCATTCCCGCTTCCCGTGGGAACTTATTCCCGGGATAAAAAGTAGCCTACGTGTCATTCCAGACTATAATGTATCTCTGTACCAAATTTCAGTCCGATCAGGTCAGCAATTCGAGCGTGAAAGAGTAACAAACATCCACACTCACAAACTTGCGCATTTATAATATTAGTAAGATTAGTGAGATAAGTAGGCGGCTTAACTAATTAGTAGGTACCTACTTTAGTTTCTAGTTTGAACGAAAGCTGTAAAGTTAAATGAGTGGAGGAAGATTCATAATCTTCTTCTACAATATCCTTAGGAGATGATGCTATACTGGACGTGACGGGAGACAGAGCGTCATATCACCATGCCAACAACCGATAGAAAGTAAGTCGTATTTCTGAATAATGAACTATAGCATCCACCGTTTACACATAACCTGTGTATTTGAAATGTATTTGTTTAGTTTCTAAACAGTATTTACGAGGGTGCTTTTAGGGCCCGCGCACTTGGCCACACTCTGCCTCCTCTGATTACAGAGGGACATACAGGAGTTGTACGACGCGGGCTGTTTTTCAGCTCCTTATGAGGGTAGTCCATCAGGCCCACCGTGGATAGTCCTGTAAAAAATACCTTTGCCGGGCCGCAGAGATTTATCCACCGGCCTATCCTGCGACCCGGTTAAGGTGAGGCTGAACACCGCGGGGTTTAGTGGGTAGGACGGTTTTTCTCGGGGCCATGAGTAACACACGAAGTCGCCCCACTCCCCTGAAGTGGGGCGGCGAAGTGACTAACCTGCAGTCCTCAAGTGAAAAAAAAACTGTACCGCATACTTCCTATCAAGTACCTATTGGTTTTAGAGCAGATAATGTTTTGGCCCATAATTTACTGTGTAAGTGCTAGTGTTACGGGGGTGATGACAATTAATAATTCCGATTTCAAATATTGAACATTTTGGGTGCCGAATCTACAGGGGTCATGAGCACTAGAAATATTTCTCCTGTGGTGAAAATCGATCACAGCTAGGGGTGCCATGATTTATGACATTACGCACTTTATGTTCTTACACACTCAAGTTTCCGTTACACGTTTTTACAAAAAAAAAAGGCTGTTAATCGGATTAACTAGCGCTAAGACGGCTATAAATTACACATGGTCAGTTTTTATTTTATGAGAGTTATTGACCCTCAATGTCTAGACTTCTATTTTACCTCGTTGTATTCTAGGATATATAGCTGTATGTGTAAAGTCCCAGCAAGATCTCTGGAGCCGAAGCCACACCATCTACAAATGGTGTACCCACTAATCTACAGATGAGATATCAAGATAAAGGACCGAACGAGGTTGGACAGACAGATGGCAGTCGCTTAGAACACAGTCAATGGGTAACAGCTACTAAAAGTGGACCTATAGCTTCAAATCTACCTAGGTAATATTTGGAAGCAACTGCTGGATTTGAGAAAAAATGATTTTTAGGGCATCAAACTCAGTGCGAATATACCTAATCAAACATTGTAATACCTTAGAATAAGATATAATTGTGAACATACACGAAAGTGACTAAAATTGTTGCATCTCTAAAGGCTACTTTCGTTTTTCAACCAAAATTAGACTGTTCAAATAAGAGCCCATTCCACTCTCCTAAATTAGCGACGATTATGGGCAATGCCTGAAATTTGAGGCCTTGTAAACCTATGTAAATCATAGCAAAAAAAAAGTGTGTGCGTGTAATCTTTACGCGCGATTGACGTAAAACTTCTTTGCCATTGATGGCATCAAATGTTAAATTATTAACATAATCATTCAAATTTTATACAGCGGAAACGTTCGAATTTTGAAAATTCAAAATTGAAATAGCGTTACTTCCGTCAGAAAAAAAATCTGAGTTACTGCTTAGTCGAGCCTAAAGAAGTTCAAAAAGTTTATTATTGTAGAACAATCAGAAGACATTATTTTGTAATGTCATACTAATTAGTACTTACATCATGATAATAACAAAGTTCAGGACCATCTTACGCTAATTCTGCGCTGCTGATGCACTATTCGAATTACGCCGATATGCATACACGAGTATAACTGTACATTTACTAACTATAAATAACGTGTTCTCAGTACATTACTCACACTGCAGGGTGTCAAGGGCTGCAATATTTAATCTTGTAGAGGAAAACTTCTCACTTATCGAGAGGAAATGGATAATCTCGATGCGAATCCGGTACGCCTGCGCTGTCGATTACACGACAAACCAAATCGGATTCCGATAGAAAATGTTTCGTAGCGAAAATAAATAGATTAAGCCTGGTAAACAGGTGACACAAGATGTTTCGGGAAGGATTTTGAAGAAGTATCGAATGGATTTTTTTGGAAAGCAGTTTGTCAATTGTGCAGTGGTAATACAAAAGACCTGTTGTGTAAGGGTTATGATCTCTGTTCTAGAGTTGCAAAAGTTTGTAAGATCGCGAAGGCATTGAAACTTGAGATCAAGAGAGGGAACTAGTATAAACGCATCCACAAGCTTAGTTAGAAGGGTTATACCTATCACCTCAATCCACATCGCAGTTACACATTTTTTTTTTGGCGAAGGAAAATTTTCATGGATTTTATGTCAGAGTCCTACTGACTAAAAAAACCTTACGTGTCTTGCTAACAGCCTAGGGTTGGGAGCCCCGGATAAGCCCTCGGAAGGATACACAGGGACTCCCAGTTACACATTGAGGTGATTTTTAAACAAAAAACCGGTCAAGTGCGAGTTGGACTCGCCGATGAAGGGTTTCGTAGCAGCAAGTAACATAACATAAAAGTTCTTATAGTTCGTTGTAACTTTGATTGATGTTTTAACACGTTCGCAGTGGTAGTGATTTTTCTAACCGAAAATTGCGGTTTATGACGTATTAAAAAAAAGTACTAGCTCTATCTCGTTCAAACTAATTTTCGTTGGTAGTTTTTATGGCAATGTACATCATATATTTTTTTTAGATTTATCACTCTCTTAGTTTAGAAGTTAGAGGGGGGGGGGGGGGACACTAATTTTTCCACTTTGGAAGTCCCTCTTGCGCAAACTATTCACTTTAGAAAAAAATGATGTTAGAAACCTCAACAGCATTTTGGAAGACCTATCTATAGATACTGCACACGTATGGGTTTGTAGAAAAAAAATATTTGAGTTTCAGTTCTGAGTATGGGGACCCCCAAAATTTACTCCTTTTTTTCTAGTGTTATATCTTTATGCGGTTCACAGAATACATCTAGTTACCAAGTTTCAATAGCATAGGCCGTATAGTTTCGGAGAAAAGTGGCTGTGACACACGGACGGACGGACAGACAGACAGACATGACGAATCTATAAGGGTTCCGTTTTTGCCATTTGGCTACGAAACCCTAAAAAGTATTGTATTCTTTAGATGCATTGTCATCTATCTTCAGCGTTCACAATCTGAAAATTGAGATTTGCTTTCTTTAGCAATGATTTGACTGAAAAGAAATATATAGGAAACGTGGACTCCACTGATGGACCGACGCGACGACCAGGGTCCACCAAATAATCGCAGGGACGGACTGGTTGTGGAAAGTGCAGGACCGTGTGTCGTGGGGTAAACTGGGAGAGGCCTAAGTCTAGCAGTGGACGGCTATGGCAGTTCTTCAGTCAGTCAGATATTAATCAAAACAGACTATGTCTGAATTCATATTGAAATCATCATTAAAAATGAAAAACATTGCAACATACATAGTTTTGAAGCCAACTCGTTGCCGTAACTTATGCGGTTCACTAGCTTCAAGCACCAACGATATAAAACGATAATGGCATAATAAAAATATACAACTTCATGTTTCATATTTATACATACATTCTGTGTCAGAAACTCATTTCACAATCAAATAAAATGTAAAAAGAAATGGTGCGCATCAAATGTGTTTAAAACACGTTACGTAGTACAAAATTTTATCGTTAACTATATGTAACTGTTTACTTTTGAACACAATGTTTCTTTTATTAGTGTCATGTTTCAATTTTTACGCTGAAAACTGTTGTCTATTGTCCTATTATTAATGAACTCCTTAGTAGGTTAATACAACAGTTTACTACATTGCATAACATATTGTGTCAAAATTTAACCATAAGGTACCTTGCATTTTATTGAATTCATTTTATGTTAATACAGAAACAAGTACGCATAAAAATAGTACGTAAAACATAAGCTTAAAACATTAGCTCTACTTACCCCCGAGAAATCAGCATTACTTTATAAATATGGCCTGTGTGAATGAATAAAAGAATATATATTTTCTAATATTCCAATATACAGGTCGAATAGGAAACAGAATTAAAAGTTCGGCCACCATTAAATAAACACAAAACCGCTAGGGATTTCGGAATGGCCAAGAGGAAACCTTTAGGTTCTAATATATCGCTAACCTCTGCACGGCTGTCACGTAACCACCCCTGTGACGAAGGTCACGCTGGGTGACATTGAATGTTTATCTTCCACAACAAGTCTCAAGAACTATCAAAAATCCTACTAATATTATAAATGTGAAAAATTGTGAAGATATTTGGATGTTTGCTCAATCACGCTCTTATGGCTGAATGGATCTGGCTGAGATTTGGTACAGGGATAGAGTATAGTCTGGAATAACACTGTGGCTGCTTTTTATCCCAGGAAAAGCGGGAACGGGAACCAAATTTCACGCGGGCGAAGCCGCGCGCTTCAGCTAGTAAATAATAGTCATTATTGGCCGTGGGTCTGTTGGAAGTCCTGGGACATCCTTCCGATGGCTTACCCGGTGCTCCCAACCATAGGCTGTTGGGCGTTACGTAAGGTTTTTTAGTCGGTAGTCGTCCGGCATAGTATCGATGATGGATTTTCCCTCACGTTAAAAAAAAGGCCTATTGCCGCATAATATACCATTTTGTAATCCGTACCAAAATTCCAACAGCCTTTCATACTGTCATGTCTCAAAATGAAATATTAATTTTTCGAAGGCGTATTGTAAATAACTCACAGTGGCCATACTACAGCCTGGTAAAATGGCTACCAAAGCGAGATGCCGACTGGGAGTAAAGTGAAAACGTGCAATAAAGTCGCCGAGTAATGTTCCCAGCTTATTAGAATACGCGTCTGCTTTCATGAAATTAAATGGCCGACTAAGGAACTCCTTATTTGTTTTTATTTTCTTCAATTTTGTTGGGGCACATAATTTCCTCTTTTTTGGTCGTTATTTACGTTTCTGCTTAAATTATTACCCGTATTATCACTGTTTTATAGATATTTATCTGATAGTCTTATTTTTTTCTTTGAGAAATTCATTCTGAGAATATACGAGCTTATTAGCTTTATTTATATTTGAGGAAAAAGAAGCTATGTTGACTTTATTTTCTTAATAAATACTATACCAGAAAGGTTTGAGTGCTGTGTTTCACTTTCTTCTTATGAAAAGTAACTACTGATGTAATATTTACCTGATAATCTTTAGGGAAGTCTACGACCTGCAGTGGGCTTCAAGACGTGAATTTGTTATTATTTTTTAACCCCCGACGGAAACCCGGCAGGGGTGTTATAAGTTTGACGTGTGTGTGGGTGCGTGTGTGTGTGTAAGTCAGTCTGTGGCATCGTAGCTCCCAAACGGATGAACCGATTTTGATTCTGTTTCTTTTGTTTGAAAGATGGGTTAGGGGAGAGTGTTCTTAGCTATGTTTTATAAAAATCGGTTAAGCCATTTCAAAGCTATGAGGGGTGAAAGTGGTGATGAAAAATTTAATGTGTTCAAATATACCCTTGTTGGGTATCAAATGAAAGGTCATATCTTATACATCACGATACCGCAAGTTTTATGAAAATCGGTTAAGCCATTCGAAAGATATGAGGAGTGGAATGTACTGCTAATTCTGTAACCACACTCCGCGCAATTCGCATTAGCTCTGAATAATTGTTGATAGACTATTCGTCATTGTTGACATTAAAAACCCCTATAAAAAGCAAAAAATAAAAAATTAAATTAAAAATTTAAAAAACCCCCGACTCACAAAAAAAGAACAATAAAAAACCTGTAAAAAGTAAAAAAATAACTATTATATTATGACCTATCTACCCTAAGTATTGAACCTGTATTATTATTATAGGTAGCTATATTATTCACCTATTCATATTTTTAACTAACAGTTTGTCTCGTCGGGGACCGCTCACCTAATCATAACCTAACCGTACGTCTGTCTCTGTTTAGGTATAGAGCAGTCCCCCCGACGAGACCAACTGTTAGTTAAAAATATGAATACGTAAATAATATAGCTACCTGTAATAATAATACAGGTTCAATACTTAGGGTAGATAGGTCATAATATAATAGTTATTTTTTTACTTTTTACAGGTTTTTTATTGTTCTTTTTTTGTGAGTCGGGGGTTTTTTATAAGTCAGTAAGGCGTCAGGTTTAAATTTTGTAAAATAAACTCGGAACTTATGTTAGGTATCGGCTACTAATCACGCTATAAGTAGTTGTTTTCTTTTCTCCTACCAATATAAAAAATATAAAGGTACTACTGTTATAATTACGTAACCATTACTAAAATAATATTTATACTATTCCAAACAGTAAGTAAGGTCTCAAGTTATCAACACTTACCCTAATGACAAGACTACCAAACACGTACCTTGTCTAAGTTTGCCTGCAATTTTGCCCCATTGACGAGATGCAGGGTAGTGCGAAGTTGTAAGCCGACTTATCAACTCCCTTAAGAACACCTGGCCACTATATTAGGTGCTTGCACAGTACTTCCCTCTGTAAGACACTAAAATTTCAATAGATTGATCTAATACCAAGCTTCAATACCATGTGATAAGTGAATTTTAGATCTGCAAATTTTGGTGACTTGATTTTTAGAAGAATTTAGTGTGTTAGAATTACTTATTTCATAACATAAAGTTATACAAGAGTTTCCTAAATTTAAAAGCTAATAAAATGTTACTGTTTATTATAATAACATCATAAAAATACCAAAAAAAGGTTGTATGAGTTAAGAATACAATGTTTATGAATTAATTTCAAAACTCCAAATAATACAAGAGTTTCGTTCGAAAGTCTCTGACTTTTCACTGTTTTATTTCATTTGATTGAAAACCTTCTGAGAAAAGGCCAAGTCAAGAGTACCCTTAATTGGAGAGCATGTATGAAAACACTTATGAAAGTAGAAAACGCGAAAGTGATATGTCAGGATAGTAGCCAGTGGAAAGCCATAGACTCTGTCTACACCGTTGGGAAACAGGCGTGATGTTATGTCTGTAGATATTAAAAATATCTGTAATACTCTCCCAAACTGCGTATATTGAACATACATCACAAACACTTCACAGTCACCTGTGGTTACTCCACTACGCCAAATATACCTATTAATGAAGCTATTGTTGGGAATTTTATAAAGACAGTCGTATAAACCCGAGTTCAGTAGAATTTATGGACCAATTATCGGCACACACGAACCATTAGCTCACTCGCTCTACATGCTAATCTGTTATTGATAGACGGCAACGGGTGTTAATTATCCCTCTTGGGTTATTGAGGTCATTGTGTAAGTCTTCTAAATATCCTTTTTACGTACATTGTAACGTAATTAATGGACGGTCCCTAAAAAATTAAAGTAAAACTTCTTACTTTGAAGTTTGTTTTATTTTATTATTCAAAGTTTGAAAGTGTCTAACTTTGTTATATCTAAGCCATTTTTTGTTGGTAGAATGAACTTCTATAATTATTACCATTATTAAAAAGTAGGTACTTTGAGGTGCATTAGGGCCCCTACTATTATCTTTGGTGCCCAAGTCTGCCTCCACTGCAAGTGGTTCACCTATTGACAGTCGAACGAGGTTGTAGCAAAGAGACGGAAAGCTTGAACAACCCTGTACTGTACCTGCCTGTTTGTTCAGAGAGGTACAGTAAGAGCAATGACTTTCCCAATTTTTTTTTTTTATATTTAGCTCGCCAAATTGACGTCGCCACCAGCCTGATGGAAAGCCGTGGCGCATCTAGCGATTGGGGGCCACTTCTGACAGTGGTCCTCAAGTTGGCGGCCCTGTGATGTGCCTCTTCACGCTCCTCTTGAAGAACCCGGGATTGTAAGATGAGGGAAACACGTGTGCGGGCAGGTCGTTCCATGTTTTTATAGTTCAAAAGCAGCTTATATAGGTTGCAGCGGTTGTCTATGTCCAGCGCTTATTCGATACAATTATTTTATTGATAGAAAGCCTGCCTAAACCTACAACTACCTTTCTATTATCTCCCTAATTTTTTTTCAATTGAAATAAGAACTAAACTTACAATCGACTTTTAGAATAACAAAACTGATAAAAATTATAAAAGCATTTGGTAGACCAGGAATATGAAGTATCAAACATATAAAAATATAGTTTAAGTATCTATATTGTCAGCTAACTTGAGAAAATAATTTATCTACGACGACAACCCTAGTTATTTTTACAAAATGGCGCTCAAATTTTAATAATCGCTTGTCCCTATAGGTTCAGGGGATCGAACACTTTAGAGAGCTTTATATTGATGTAATCCTTATTTATGAACCGAAGGTACTATGTTCGCTAGAGGATTATATTAATAGCTGCTGTTCTGAACCGGAACTCTTTTAAGTTTTCACAATCAACAAGTTTTAATGTGTCATTATGCAGTCAAGATCAATCTAAGTTCGTCCTTTTAAAACTTATCTAGTTTGCTAGAGGTTGCCCGCTATGAATAATAGACGAGATCGTATTACTTGGTTCCTATGTTTTTGCACATGTGGGCTGATAGGTTAGCATAAAAATGCGGGTGAAAGGAGTAAGTAGAGAAAGAGAACTGTATATTATGTAATTGTGGTATGATTTAATTTTGTTAGTTGTTTCGAGTTTGACATGCGTATCTTAACTGTTAGCTCAGGTTGGGTGATGTCATCGACCAACAAGGGGAAGCACAAAGAGGTTCTACTGGAAAATAATGGCAGTCATTTAAAATAATGTTTGTTGTATGGAAGCCCCACTTTATTCCCCTTTTTTTCTTAATTTTAGCATCTGTTGTTATAGCGGCAATAAAAATACATCATCTGTGAAAATTTCAGCTCTGCAGCTATCACGGTTCCTGAGATGCAGCCTCGTGACGGACAGACGGATAGCGAAGTCTCATAAATATGGTCCCGTTTTTTACCCTTCGGGTACGGAACCCAAATAAAAATCGAACTTAAGACGCCACCAGGAAAAAAATGAGCAAAAGATAAAATGAGCCGCTTTTATCGGCAACTTTATGAAATAAACTTCTTATTTTCACATTCATGGTCAAACCAATTAGGAACCGCTTGTTTAAAATTCAAACAATGTTATTTAAGACCCAAAACCTGACTCCAACGTCTTCAACATCCAAAGACATTTCGTTGCTGACCTTTACGACCGAATAAATAATTTAAACTCGACTCAAGCCCTTAGATTTACTTAAACAAAGGTGGTCAGTTAATAGGGTAATACATTTTGGTCGTTTCTACGAACCGTTAAGGGGTGTGGTGCTATTGTGAGCGAAGACAAAATGGTTTGGTGAAATGTGAGCTCATTTAATTTTGTTTCCTGACTACCTCGCTAACCCCAGACTAATACATATATACCTACCCGCGTTTAACAGTATAGCATTTTAGTCTTTTCAGCGTCAAATTTACGGGTTTACCACAGCTAGTGACTGAAATTAATTTGATCATTTGACGTGTGACCAAAAAAACATTAGGCCACTCTACTACAGATCGAATGAACAATTTTATTGACCAAAAGAGTTTTTATCGAACAAACGTTTTGTCGAAAAAACAGTTGACTTAAGAATATTTAACAAAAGCGAAATAAGTGGAATTCGGCACTGGCACTCGCCGGCCGCTGCCGCGGCACGCTCGCTTCGCTCGCTTGGCTCATGCGTTGTGGTCGCAGTTCTAACCTAACCTAGCCATGTTGATTCAGCCCCTGTTAAAATATACTTTAGTCAACTGTTTTTCGACCAAACGTTCATTCGATCAGTAGTAAAAATACCAAATGTTTGTGCGATAAAAACTCTTTTGGTCAATAAAATTGTTCATTCGATCTGTAGTAGAGTGGGCTAAGTCAATTGTTCATTCAAGCAGTAGTAAAATGGCCTAATGTTTTTTCGGTCACACGTCAAATAATCAAATGAATTTCAGACACCAGTGGTAAACCCTAAAATTACGCCGTGTCGCAAAGGTGACATGTAGAATGATATTGCATCGAACTTGGCTCTATTGGTTGGCTCCATTGGTTCCTATAAGAAACATTTTATGTCGTTAGATTAAAAATTTTAAATGTTCAATCTAATGTCTTAATTTTTTTACGTGAGGGATAATCCTTCAACGACTTAGACCATATAACACGGGACTAGCCTTTGCGAACCACCGCATACAAAAAAATTCTGCCAGTTTTTAACCGACTTCAAAAAAAGGAGGAGGTTCTCAATTCGTCTGTATGTATTTTTTTTTATGTATGTCAAGCGATATTTCCGTCGATTATAGACGGATTTCAAAATTTATTTTTTTGTTGAATAGGGTTTACTTCTGAGGTGGTCCCATTTTCACCAAGTCAGGATGTGATGATGGGATCCAGGAGAAAACGAGGGCAACCACCGAAAATTGTAGGGACAACTAGTGCGCTTGTTAACTTTATAATTAAGTGCTTTAATGTTCTACATTTTAATGAAGGTCTGGAGTCGATCTGATGATAGAGTCGAAAGACAGCCGAGGGCATTCCATAGCAATTTACAGCAGTTACCTTGTGTTTGGGCTTGATTGATTTGTATTGATGAGAACTTTACACTTAGATTGATAGATCCGACTTTAAAAAAAAAGGAAGTTCTCAATGTTTTATGTATGTTCACCGATATTTCGTCAATTATATACGAATTTCAAATCTGCTTTTTTTTGGATAGAGTTCACTGCTGAAGTGGTCCCAATTTCACCAGGTCAGAATCTGATGATGGGATTCAGGAGAAATCGACGGCAACCACCGAAAATTGTAGGGACACTAGTGCGTTTGTTAACTTTTTAATTCAGTGCTTAAAGGTACTACAATTTAATGAATGTCTGGAGTCGATCTGATGATGGAATCGATAGACAGTCGAGGGAATTCCTTAACGATTTACAGCAGCTACCTTGTGTTTGGGCTTGATTGATTTGTATCGATGAGAAATTTCACCTAGATAGATAAATTTTTCGATTCACCCGTCACTTAAAATGATGAAAAAAAATTTTTCAATAAAAAATAAAACCGACTTCAAGCGAATCCTGAAAAATAAAATTTACTTAGCACAAAGTAATATGTATTTTGATTTATCATATTTAATTCAATATAATATTGAAGTTGGTGCCATCAATATAATACCTACATAAAACTATGGGTTTACTTGGCGCTCACGTAATGCCCAACAGCCTACGGTTGGGAGCCCCGAGGTAGCCCTCGGAAGAATGTCCCAGGAATCCCAACAGATATTGCATTGGACTTGGCTCTACCATAAGAGACATATTTCGTTAGATTGAAAATTTTAATTGAAAATGTTAGGAACAGGTAGTGATTTGGGTTAATTTTCAGTATTGTTGCACGAGACTGTCCCGATGTCTCGTTCTCGCCACACAAGAAATTATACCTATATACACGCAGGAAACATTGGCTTGACCTTAGCAGGATTAGCGAGACCGTAAGCACAGTAGAATCAGACGTAATTAATGAATTTGCTAAAGTAAACAATAACATTTTCTGCTATTTTACTGTTTAGAAACTTCGAATTTCAGCGAATAGAGAAAACCTTTTTAACAAGCCGTATATAAACAAGAAAAATAAACAAAGTACGGGTCAAATAATGTATCAACATTTTCAATTCGAGTAAAAATAACATAGACTATTTAGCTGTAACCTATTAAACAGAAAAGGTATCTTAATTAAACACGGCGGTTGTACGTTTGTTCCTTTGAAAAGCGAGGTGAGTTCGTGTTGCCACTCAATTGTAGATAATTACCTTTATCCAAAACGCCTAAAAACCACATTAAACCAATTTAATTACGTGTCCATTTTACACATTCTATTTGAAAGTAATTATTACTCTGATAATACCACTGCGTCCCAAGGCACTGACCAGG
Organism: Miltochrista miniata; assembly: GCA_933228765.1. Lineage (NCBI taxonomy): Eukaryota > Metazoa > Arthropoda > Insecta > Lepidoptera > Erebidae > Miltochrista > Miltochrista miniata. The sequence continues at coordinate 12,709,702 of OW121765.1, forward strand.
GCACTTAGCGAATTAAGCATGTCACAAGTTAATGGTTAATGCAGACGAGGGTAAGGTGGCATTAGGGCAAATTAGCCGTGTCTATTCGGAAAAGGGGCAAGCTGTCTTATATAACTAGTGTTAATAAAATGTTAATTCTAGATGGACTAAGAAAGCTTTGTGTTATTATAATTATTTGGGTAGCTTTCTACAGAAAATTGTTTCTTTTGTGCGTGTTGTATTGGATGCAATGGACTTTACTGCGATCTATTTCATTCAGCAGCTGCAGCAGCCTCGCCTGTTAGAGGGCAACCATCCATAAAAAATAAATATTTGTGGACATTCTCACATAGCATCATCTAGCCCAAATTAAGCTAATATAAGCTTGTGCTATGAGATCTAGACAACTGATAAACATTCTTATGCATATATTATGTTTACATTTTATACATAGAAAACACCCAAACTCCGAAATAAACATTTGCGGATTACACAAATATTTGTACCGAATCGAACCCAGGACTTTAGCTTGCCAGTCGGCTACACTACCGAGGCAGTCTACAAGAGGAGTTTGTAGTGAAGAGAGGAAAACTCGAAATAATAAACCTACACCAAGTCTGGCAAACGTAGTAGGTACGTAAGATCAATCACCGTTCCAAAATTAAGAACATTGGGAGACACCTGCGGATCACATAGGTGGCAGTTGACAATGATATATGCTATGCTGTTGGATTAATTGATTTAAGTACCTATATTGTTTATAACAGAAAGCATAAAATTCGTAATATTAACTCATTATTTTAGTTTTTCAATAAAATTTGAATAAGATACGCTGAAAGAAACGTAGCTAATTCCACCGAGAACTAGTAACTCCAGCATAAACTACAGTAATCTCCGATTCCTAAAAAATAGAACAGACTCTAGTCAGTGGCCAAAAGTTAAAATATGTTCCAAAATTAAATGGTAATAATAAGTAATATAGAAAATCCTACTTCTCTCTTCTACAACGTAACGTAAATACACTGGACATCCTACAGAAAATAGGCATCTTCTTTAAACCCACCCTTTTTTTTAACGTGAGGAAAATCCTACATGGATACTATGCCGGACTCCTACCGATCAAAAACCACACGTTACCCGGAACGAAAACCGGAGTCCTGGGTAAGCCCTTGAAAGGATACCCTAGTTACAGTTACGTACATAATGGGGATATAATAGCTACGTATACCTATAATACACAAAATATAGACACAATTCGAAACAGTAATGCAATTCAGCTGTCTCAAACTGTTCAGCTTCCTAATTTCTAGGTTGTCAACTCCCAAGAAGCGTTAAGCCGATATGACAGAAGCATACGACAGCTGCATTACAATGACATTTGTGTAATTCCTGTTTAACAGAGCGAAATGTGTCTGTTTGCCTATGACGTATAATAATTAGGGGACGGTGCAGTTCGGTTATCGCACAAATATGTTTGCAAGACGATAAATTGCTTTTAGAGATACAAAGTAGCTTAAGGCACTCTACAGGCCTAGCCATTTTGTCTCTCAATCATTTGACTACTGTTAAATTTTTACGTCGATTCATTGATTTCATACAACGTAAGAAAGTACAAACAACTAGAGGACGTCACGCGGTTTCACCCGTGTAGCTCCCGTTCCCGTGGGAATATCGGAATTAAATAAAGCCTATGTTCACCGGGAAGAGAGTAGCTTTCCGACAGTGTTTTTTTGTTAAATCAGTCCAGTAGTTTCGTAGGCTATTCGATGCAAATAAACAAACAATCAAATCTTTCCTCTTTATAATATTAGTTTAGATTAAACACTGCCGAGTGCTTGAATGTCTACCAAAGTCGCGTTTCTTTTAATTTTTTGACCGCCGTCCGATCTGATCTTCTAACTTCTATAAAACACAACAAACAGGTGTTTTTTGAGTTTTGTGTTTGCCTTCTGAAAAATGCACACGGCTCTTACATAATTTTCTTTATTGCAAATTCATTCCTTTTGCCTACATCGTGTCGATACGAGGTAATCCTATATTTAGTACTAGTAGGTACTTGTTTGTAGACACGACTTTCTTGACATACATATTCATTAGATTGTGATGTGACACACATATTACTACTGGTTACGAAGTGTAAATGTCACTTGCACCAATCCTATAACAAACTCAATGGAATTGACCAAAAGGAGCAAAATCATATAATGCGAAAATCTAACAGCAATTTGACGACAAATAAGTTAAACCTTCTAAACCATTTCGCTCATTTTAATACGATGCGATACATATAAACATATACATCACAAGTTTACGAAACGCCCCATATATAGATGAGAATTCTTTATAAAATCAGAAAGAAGGAACTGAAACGACAAACACCATAAACATAGTCGACAAAACCCCTACGAGAAAATGTTCCAATTCTCAAACAACATCAGTACATACGTAAATATGTAGATAGAGTATCATAAGTGAGGGAAACTCATGTCACGGACAATAACCTACAACTCCACTCTCATAAAATACTTGAGAAAATCCAAAATAAATGTTTTCGTCTAGCCAGATCGGCGGCGTGCGTTCATAAATCACATAAAATTGTATCAAGCGAGTTACAGAGATTAAGTGATTCGTACAAAACTTGTTCGGCAAACGAACGAATCCATTAAAGTAAGATCATCAGAGGAAAAACTGAGTAATCCGTTTGCATGGAGTAGTTCTTTACGCAACGTTCGTATGTGATTTACAGCTAAAAGCTTCTTAGAAATCCTGTTAATATTAAAAATGAAAAGTTGGGGCTACAGATTAATCAATACTCTGCGCTGTGGTTTGTATACGTAGATTTTTATTACTGGGTTACGCAACCAATGTTTGGTATAAAGATAGGTCTTGTTCGTAGGCTGGCTAAAGGTTAGCAATACAGTTTAAAAATATAGCTCATGAATTTAGGTCAAGGTCATAATAATATCAAACCAACTGACAGCGGATTTGTTTCTAAAATAATAGCCATAGAAGGCTGAAAGTCAGTACAGAGCAACTTCGAGCTGGTTATGAACTCTTTACTCATGTAGTCGTAGTCTGCACAATGATTCTGTAAGCATAAATTCTTCCTAGCCCGTTCTTCCGGACAACCACTGATCACTACAGTTACAGGTATCCCTTACGCCCAGGGTACCACGGCGAGCAGAACGGCTACCACGCCACAGTTGTATGCAGTTTACGTTACTTTCAGCTCGCTAGAAAACCGGGCATTTACTGTGGTTACGTATAGTATAAAAAAATACCCGATATCTACAAAATATATGTATATCGAAAGAAGCCAATTTTCATATTCACGCTGTTCCCAACAAACTCTAACTGGTTTAATGTGGGGAGTTGTAACGAGTTGGGGTTATATTTTGTTGAAAACGAATTTGGTTTCGTATTCTATTGAGTCGATTTGCGAACAGCGCTTATCTCTACTTTATTTTCATGACTCTTTATTATATCATCGTCTTTTACGTTGATTTCATTTTGAGGAAATATTTAGATAATGGAATGGATATCCTTCGTAGCTGCTGTATTACTAAGAATCTTTACTTTAGTAGTTATTTCATTTAATATTAGGTAGGTAATAACGGTGAATGTTAACGAATTTATTTGCATTTCAGAGAGTTAAAATTTTCATACATAGTATTCTACGTCGAAGGAACTTCTCTCAACCAAGAAATGAAGAATCGAATCATTATACCTATTATTGTAATTCTTTTGTTAGTATTTTTTTATCGTGGGTACATATAGATAAGACCTATTCAAATATTAAGTACCAAAATCAATTATAATGGAATCAGAAATACACAACAAGTCTTAACGATATTGTTGATGTCTAAAAACGGACAAAAAGAGGAAAATGTGAACACAGTACAGACAGATATCAAGAACATCTGTGACCCACTAACAAAATAGTAAATACTACTTAATGCCACATACGAGATATGATAAGTAACCCTCGCCAACATATCGGGCGTTTCGAAAACTAGTTACGATGGAGACTTTTACACACATGACCTAAAATAATATTATCCCAAGACTCCAAAGAAACAAAATTATTCGCAATAACAAACAACCTTTTCTAGAATACAATAACTACAATAAGAAATCTTGAAACAAACGAACCTTATTGACAATCTAATATTTTATGCAAAGAAAATTTTATACATAAAGAGGAACAGAACAGCAAAGTATCGAATCAAACGAATCCAATTCCTTCTCAATCCGCGTTTACAAATAATCGGATAATCCCATTTCCGCGAGAAATCGACAACACAATTCGGGACATTTAATAAACACAATGTAACAACAATCTGCATACGATCACATACGATGTTTATATGTGATAGGATCAGAGAAGAAATTCGCGACAGATGCACCTGATGTCGTTCCCACAACCATTACTCATATCCAAGGTGTTAATGTTTCTAGAGAAATCAAACAAATATGGAATGTAAGGAATTCAGATGAAATTAGATTAATTATTGTATTTCAAAATAAAGTGGTAGGTACAAATATGGAAGTAAATTTCAAAGAGTTCGAAGACCTAGTGGTTATTTTACAGAAGACAGTAAAGTGGCTCCATTTACTGCCAGCAACCTGGGAGTATTAAAGCAAAGTTGAAGGCCTTATAAACAGCTTGTCAATTCGACTGCGGGTTAATCTACAGACAGCAGTTTCGACATGGCATTTATGGCACACGACACAAAATAAAGTATGCCTTTGCTGATCCCTACCATAGAAAACGCCTGAGAATGTAATGGTAATGTAAACCGAAAAAAGAGAAGAGGGGCTGGAGTAAATTCATTACACCCCCTCAATTCTTTCATCCGAGGTTTCTCCAAAACTGTAGCAACATTTTTCGTGACGTTTCTTTTTTAATATTACTCAGTCACCATTGAAAACCAACACTTCACCTCGATAGAAAATCTTTACCGTGAATACGATAAAACCACCTCAAATCAATATAACATAACAGAATTCATTTACATTCGTACTGGTATCTCCGTCCCAAGGGTAATCACAATATGGTAAACTAGTTCCAAAGTTTGTGCGCAGACCCTTACTGGCCCTACACATAGTTTACAGGTCAATTTTCTTGTTAAAACATTCCTACTGTAATTTCTGAGAGGGTCTACAATTGTTCGAATCAGTTTGTGATTGTTGTATAATTTGTAGACCATCTTAGACATTGTTTAAATGATAATATATATTGTTATTTATAGTTTATTGTTCGGAGAAATGTAATAGATACAAGAGTTATGCTTTTGTATTAGGTACACGATTTGAACGGTCATCCCCACATTTTAGATTTCAGCAAAGATGTTCAAGGAGTATAGAATATAGAATCTAAATCATCTGTTGCTTAAGGCGAGTTGACAGTGACAGTCTTCACGGACCTTTAAAAACTCTAAAAAGACGTTTCTAGTCATGGATCGTGAAGAAATACGGACGGAGTATCACACGATTATCGGGTGAATACTTTACATGGTGTGAAAGTGCCAGGGGCATGTAACAAAATTACTTAATGAAAACTTATAAAACATGTTCATTTTGTTTTCACCCAGGATAATATGTCGATTTTCTTTTTTTTAGATTCGTGTTTTTATCCTATAGTATTACGCTTACGAGATTTTTAAATAGATTTAAGTGTAAAATACATTCTAGTGAGGAAACTATGTGTAAGTCATTGGTCACGTAGGATGTACCTAATAAGTATATACTTATATAAATAAGTAGGTACCTAATCACATTACCCAAATATAACACGCAGGTGTTTTCATGTACATTTCTTTTAGAATATTTATGAATTAAAATAGAAAAGTTTGAAACATGTATTAGGCAGCATAGAACCAAGCTCATATTTCATCAAAGAAATTTATCGACACGGTCCCCTATGAAAACGATTTCATACCAAAAAATTCACTTTAGAAGTATGCTAACTTCTAATATCGAAATGCACTTAGAGAGAATTTTTGGATGCTTGAGGCGTGAGGGTGCACATCAAACGCGATGTCACTTTAGCCCTTTGGAGAAGTCACCAAACGAATTGAAACTTTACGGTATAGAATACAAAATTCAGTATTGTATACTTTATAAATTGTGAGATAAAATATTTTGCATTATTTGGTTGTGCTTCCGTTAAGGGGTTAGCGTTGGTGTTAGATACGCGGAATTGCCTGCGTAATAAACCCAATGATGTTTAGAAATTCAAGCAGGCGTGTATCTCTTTACTTAAGCAAACAGATTAAAGTAAGTAGCTGTTGCAATATATTTTATCATTTTAAGACTAAGACGATCGTTGATATTTAATTCGAGGAGTGTATGCAATCGGAAAGAAGAAATATTTGCACCAACAATTTCTCCATTAACAATTACTTTTTGACCTACAAAAGGTAATTTTTAATGTACAAACTCAGATTCATAACATTTGAGATAAGTAGCGTTAAGGCTGCTCGCACATTTGTCAGCACCGTACGCACCGCACGCGCCGTACGCGCCGCATTTTAGAATTCGTTGTATAAAATTGTATGGTACCTCGCACATTACACCCGCACCGTACGCGCCGCATTTCGTAAAATGCGGTAGGCATCCGAATAACATTCTGATGACGACATAATGCGGCGCGTACGGCGCGTGCTGATGCTCGGTGTAGCCGCATGCATGCTCAGTGTTGCCATTTATATGTATTTGCCCGTATCTATACGGAAATAATGTTCAAACCGGACAATACATAATACATGCACACGGATTTTTATAGTGAGCGTTACAGCGTTACAATCACAATAACATTCACCCATTTATTAGCAATGTTGAAATCCTTTAATATTCTATTTTTATTTGCAAATGAAGATCGATAAAACAAATGACGCTCGATTAAATAAATGAAAATCGACGAAACAAATGACGGCCGGATAAACAAATGACGATCGGCAAAACAAATGACGGTCGGATAAACAAATTACGATCGGCAAAACAAATGACGGTCGAAGAAACATATGCAGATCAATGAAACAAAAGACTATAAGCAATTTGATAAGATTAAAAAATACTTGCAGCCACATTTTGTAATATAGATGTGATTGCCATTCAGAAAAATAGGTGCAAGCAAATCTCGACCTTAATGACACTTCTCTATAAATGTGCTTTTAAGCGTTTATACACATCACTGATCACGAGTATGTTAAAATTAAATAAATATTATTCATGTTCATAAGGTCGAGAATTACTTGCACCTATTTTTATGAATGGTTATAGTATCTAGATTACAAAAATAGGGTGCAAGCAAATTTCAATCTTATGAGCATGCATATTATCTATTTATTTTTTTATATATTCGTGATCTCTATGTCTATAAACGCCGAGAAGCACATTTTTAGAGAAAAGTCATTAAGGTCGAGATTTGCTTGCACCTAATTTTTTTAATGGCAATCGCATTTAGATTACAAAATATGGCTGCAAGTAATTTTTGACATTATCAACTTGCTTATATTATTTTGTTTTATTGATCTGCATTTGCTTTTTCAATCGTCATTAGTTTATCCGACCGTCATTTGTACTGTCGATCTTCATTTGTTTCGCCGATCTTCATTTGTTTTGCCGATCTAGACCTATTATTATAAAAACAAGCCCTAACGTGCACAATCTGCGTTGTCTACATTTTGCGAGTTGTTTACATTTTGTACATTTTGCTTTATGTACATTCTGCGTTTTGCACATTTTGCTTGTGGTGCTCATTTTGCGTTTTGTACATTCTGTTCCGAAGGGATCTTCCCATCATAGCCCACTGTTACAATACCACTCACTGTACCGTTCCACACCAGAGGTAAAAGAAACTGCTATAGTTGGCAATACCAAAGATTTGCTTACGGCGAGTACGGCGCGTGCGGCGCGTACGGCGCGTATGTGCGAGGCTATCAGGAAATGCGGCGCGTACGGTGCTGACATATGTGCGATCAGCCTAAAATGTCAAATTTTATACACACGGAATGCTCTAGTATTCAATATACAATTATACATATAGTATGTATTGTATAGTATATGTAGACCTGTCTCTTAAGCGTACCCCACTTTAAATGCACATTAAGTGTAGTGATGCAAAAAAAAGGACGAAGAATCACAGAGCATCGCAACTTGACAGCTGAATAGTACATTGTGCTACATTTACTTGCTTACTTTATTTACTTATTCTATACATAAACAACTCAAGTGTATACATTACATACCCATCCAGATTATAAAGCTTTCAGTTCAAACTTTAGACAGTTGTACAATGCCGTGCAGAAAACAGGGCACGCAAAGAAATTCTCAGAAGCGCGCCTCCTATTTCTTTTGTTGTAATACACCGCACGAAGTTTTGAAGCTATGTTATTTATGTACCTGTAACAGAACGGAAATATGGAGTTAGAATGTAGAATAAAATAGGTGTTTTGGATGGTTATGTAGGTAACATCTATTCTTTGTTAGTTTGCTTCTAATTATGAGTTCAGCGGTGGGTTCAACTTGTATAATTGTATAAGCGTTTCAGGAATAGCGAGTGCATGCATGTATATAATCTCCATAATGTATTTAAATTGAATTAAATACAATTTATTATTATTATCTGTGATATTAAACTGTAGGTTTTAGGACAAATATTTAATTTTATGATCCTCTATACTTCTATACTTCTAGACTTCAATCACAGATTACTAAATAGTTACTACGTACTTCAATTGAGAGATAAAAGGTTATGTGCACGATTTTTGACGAAGCTTAATATTTTTGTGAAAATATTATTTATGTAGATACATGTAACACGTAGTAGGTATGTATTTCAGCTACTGCACATTAAATAACTTTGTAAATTTTGTATATAACGATTGTATGGTTAAAACAACTTTAAAATTCTTGTCAACCTAAAACTATGCGTAAGCCAAGGAGACGTTCGGAGATTTTAATATTACTATTATAGCCAATTAGGTATTATGGCTAAAATAGTGGCCAATGAAACTATTCCTATATCCAATGAAATAATGTTTTAAATTAAAAGTAGCCATGTACTAAACCTAAGCTCTTCTATAACATTTAGAACATTTTAGTAGTAAATTTCTCTCATATTATTTTATTATTCCACTATCTTTCTCTAGAAAATGTGTTTTTCTTTGGTAAAAGCTCGTAAATGACTCGCAAAATAGCAGTTAAACCAGTTGTAAAAATAACTATCAAATATCAAACTTTCTTCATCTTAAATTCCATGACTATTATAGCAACTTATGTATGTACATTAAAGGTGTTAATGAGTTGGAAACTCAACTTAAGTTACTCTATTTCGGGTTACTTAGGAGGTTATGTTTCTTTGTGCAAAACATTAAGTGTGGGTAGAAGGTACTTTATTTGCTTGACTTGATTTAACTCAGAAATACCCTGAAAGTTTATTAAAACTTATACGAAATTATAATTACGTACGTACTGTTCATTAATGTCTTATATATCTTCTCAACTAGTGGTCGCAGTAACTGACTACGGATCTGCCTGCAGGTGGTGGGTTCCATTCACAACCAGGATTAATCTCTTTGTATGGACAAATTGATTTTATTTTATGTCTGGGTATAAGTTATGTATATAATAATTTGGTATTCTTCTAAAAATATATGGATTGTCTCGATCACAAAGCACATGTTAATATTGGCGACATGGTGTTTGCGTCGAAATAATATTGCAATAGACGTAGACACGTATAAACTCCAAATCGTAAAAACAACATGCTCCATAAAGATATAACCGAAAGAAAGAAAACTAAAACAATACAACAAGTATTTAGATTCATTTCCCAGCTAAAATTCCGCAGTACAACAAAATTCAATAAAGTGCATCCAGACGCTAAAGTAGGATCGTGTCAGGTCTTCAAAAGGCAGGAAATTAACCTAAATAAGTGGAAGTAGCCGTGCGATGCATTATAATTACTCATATGCACGCTACCCAGGAACAACTTTTATTTAAACATGCAGTGTGACTGCAGCCTATTTCGTATGACGTAAGTATGAAGGCTTATGGGGCATAAGTTTTAATGCTAATTAGAATTACTTGTGAAACATTTATCGCAATAATAATAATATAAACCTAACGGGCTTGTGCCTTTATACTGAGGAAGTGGCAAGTATCTATATATTATCCAGTTAAGTTGCAGCAGTATGCTATGTATTTGAATAGGTTGGTTAACGATTATATTCTTTCTTCATCTTAGCATCTTCCCAATTGCTTCAGAACTCTATTCCAAATTTGGAGCTTAGTTTCCACTTAAATTTGGTGCTAAGGGCGGCTATGATTTGAATATTTATTTTCGGCATCGTTGGATGCGCTTGTACCAGGATCTCGTCCTAGGCGGCAGATTGCACGACTCGCAGATAAGGGTGGCTCAAGACCCAGTACGACAATGATTATTGGAGAATCATAACGCCGTTTATTGCAAAAACCAACTATCTCTAAAAATCTTGTAACGAGATAAACGCATTTAAAGTTTCCGACTTAAAATGCGTTTATCTTATTACAAGATTTTTAGATGTAATTGGTTTTCGCTATATAACGGCGGTAATAGTTACTTGCTATGCTATTATCTGGACTAAAGAAAGAGTAAGTATAAACCTCCAAAGTCCGTACTACAATGTAGTAGAAGTTTTTAAAACAAACATTGAAGTCGATCTAAAGGATGCAAGTATCTAGAAATCACTTTCACTACAACTGTGTCAATCCTTGATGTTTATTCAGAGTATTACTATATGTGTACCAGTTTATTCCTTAGATTTCGTATTGACACATGTCGAGAATATATTGAAACTAGTTAGGTCATTCGTCATTGCGTCAAGTAGGTAAACGTAAATTGCGGAAATCAGAGACTTATGCTTATTTGCTCATTAATATGCTGTACATACACGGTTAGGTTATTTTTGACGTGTGACAAAGATCGTCGACCTTTTTATAGTGGCACTCGATTCCTAACCTTCCTTAACAATTCAACTACTTTTTTTTGTATGTTTTCTATGTACAACATCCAAAATTTATAAAACAAAAATTTCATCTACAGACTTTACTTAATTGGTAATCCTTACGGTTAATCTTTTAATCAAGTACTGTGTTCAAGTATATCAGTACAAGTGTTGAAATTTGTCTGTACTTAATTTTAATTGGCAAATTACTTAATTACATACCTACTGAAGTTTCTTACACATCTGTACTCAGAAACCGGTATAGATATGTTTGTAAAGGCCCTGATCGACGACGGAGTAGAATCGCGTTTTTGCGGCATATCGATAATGGTCTTTAGGATATCATTACAATAGAAAAATATGAATCGAGGTTATTAAATAGTATTTGAAAGTCAAGTGAGATAAAGAAGCCAAGAAAAAAAAGCCAAGTGTGAGTCGGGTTCGCGCTGCATAAATCCGCGTTTGTTGTATGGGATTCCCTCTTATGTTTGGTTTCTTTATACCTAAACCCTATAATGATTGAAGGATCACGGAAATATTTTTTTTACCGAAGACATCAGCACGAAAGCGACAGTTGCATATAGGTACTTACGTCTATGCCACCAAAGCAGGTTCATTTTGGACATATCTTCAGCCTCTGATATAGGCATCTTACTGCAATAACCATTCAAACACGGACGTTTTACTCACCCGTTAATCAACACCAACGAACCGCGAGAAAGGCAATCGCAACGTCGCATGGTCGCGCGTCGCTCTTAAAAACCGCAATTTAGACTCGTACGTCGAACCACCCACTAACTCATAAACGTTAAAAAGTGAAAACGTTTATAGTTTTTGCTGGTAATTGCTGTATGTATGAACTAATAATACATAGTTTAGCTAAACGTCTCTAATTTCACCTGCATTAATTTGTATCACCGCTAAAAGTAGCACTCATTGAACCATATCCCCGTGTGGCGACGGGAAATAGTACAAAATGTCGCCACCCCAATTCATCCGGAGGGCGACTAACGGTACACTTTCGCAAAACTTTCCATTGCGTTAAGAAGGAAAATTGGAAATGAAACCCGGTTGTAAGTAAAATGACAATCGTTAAGCTAAGTTGAAGGCCTTATGAGCGGCTTGAAAATTTTCAACTGTGGGTCGTCCAAACCTGCGCCTGTCCATTTCAACACGGCAGTAGGCTCAGCACCTTATTACTTGGGACATAACCATATGGTGAAATGTGGGCGTATACTGTGCCTCTACCTAACCCTTCGGGGATATAGGCGTGACCTTTTTCTTTTTTTGTTTAACGTGAGGGAAAATCCTCATGGATGTTATGCCGGACTCCTACCGACTAAAAATCCTCACGTCACGCCCAACAGCCTGTGGTCGGGAGCCCCGGGGAAGCCCTCGGAAGGATGTCCCAGAACTCCCAACAGAATAGGCGTGACCTACAATTTTACAATTATGTCTTTACTAGTTTACCCTTCAATACTTTGACATTTATTATTACTGCTTCGTTCCTTGTCCTTCATGTATTACTTCAGATAATTGGTTTTCTATTGACAAAGGATTTTATTGAATCGCTTCAATAGTTTCAGAGTTATATCAAACAATCAAAACTTTCCTCTCTTTTATACCACAAAGGTGGCAGACAAGCATACGGCCCACCAGAAGGACCGGTGGTCACCGCAGCCTATGAACGTTTGCAATGCCAGAGGCGCCACACTCGCGCTGCCGACCCTGTAAAAACCTTCTAACACTTTCATATATTTCATAACATTAGTATAGATGATTAAAAGCAGCATCTATTAATAATTTCTTTACTCTTTGTCAGTGGCGCATCACGAAAGCTAAGTATCTCTATAACTTTAACGAACGTGAACGAATTTAAGTTTCAACAATGGCGAATGTGAGAGCTGGAACAAAAAGCAAAAACCTCGTAATTACACTAATTAAATGGTGGAGTCACGTACAAATTAAGATGGCAAAGAAAAATTCTAGTTGAAAGTACGAACGGGAACGTTAATTGAGCTCATTATGCTATGCACTTGGATGTCACGGTTTATTTCGAGATCACTTAGGAGCACTTGCTTCTGTGAAGATAGGATTATTTAACGGTATGGAGTGTATGAATCTGTAATGATGCGAGCTATTGCCTCTTAGTGGTACGTGAAATTAAATAAGAAAACATTTGTGGTATTATAGTAGCACACGGATCGCTAATATTTTGATTACTTTTATTACTAAAACTAGCTGCAATTTTATAGGTAATTGGTATAGATTCTTGATAAACCTCTAGAACCTTATATCTTCGTTAGCCAATAGGTGCATAAGTTAGTATCTACCTACATGTAATAATGATAATAATATTTTATTTGTTGAACATAGTATTTCCAAGGCTTGAGATTCATGAAATGATTTAGTCACATTTTTTACATTCATTACTGCATTACAATTAAGTATACAAAAACTGACTATTTGGGATAAGAAAACATATCCCACAGAGGCACTACATCAATTAGTAAGATATATTCCACAAAACTCTTTCTTCGTTGATTAAGGGAGCATTAACTAAATTTGAATATTATAATTTAAAAGTTTCATCAAACTATTCTTGCTACAACCCAGACGTCAACCGGAAAAACGTAACAGGACAACAGAAATGAATGACAGCTCGCTTTCCGCTCAGTGACAACTAGTTTATAAGGAAATGCGGGTACTACAACATCTGAAGTGCCATATAAACACTCTTAAGTTCGAAAATGTTATAGAGTTTTCTTGTATATTAGTGTTACTGCACTATAGAAGATGAGGAGGCTACGGAACATTGATCACCAGTTGGACTCAAAAATAATTGTGGGTCGAAGGTAACTCGAATGATTATATAGGTGCAATTCTATACATTCAAGCCGTGCAACTTAACTAAGTTGCCGGTAGATGGTGCCTACGTCGCCCCAAGACGTAATAAGGTGAAAGAATTGACGGTCGAGAGCAGTGTCTCGGTGGTCCAATGGTTAGGGCGTCTGGTCCGGCAAACCAGAAGATGCAGGTTCGAATCCTGCTCGAGACCAAACATTTTCTCACATTAAATTTGTAATTGAGTCAGCATACTACATAATTGCTTTTCAAAACTATCTCTAATAATTGTGGGGTTTCGTCGTCATTCAGTTTCGAATATCTCAGCAACAATCTGTAGATACGATGTCTTGATCGATAGTCACTATACAGAGAACAACCAGACTGATTTAATTTACGGAACATAGGGGATTACTATCAAGACACAATAACATTATCTCGAGGAGCAGACTAGCCATTTTTGACTGACGTTCTCTGCAGCTCTCTGCAGTTACGACATCTTGATGGATAGTCACTACAATACGCTACGAAGATTCAGCAAAAACCAGTGTGATTCAATTTCCGGAACATAGGGATAGTAAGATACAAATAGCACTATCTCGCGGTGCAGACCAGCCATTTTTTATTGAAATTCTCTGCAACTATCTGTAGATACGACGTCTTGATGGATAGTCACTACAATACGCTACGACGATACAGCGAACAACCAGTCTGATTCGATTTAGGTAACATAGAGATCACTAGTTAGATACGAATGACATTAACTCGCGGGGCACATCCGCCATTTTTAACTGAAATTCTCTGCACTGTCTGTAGATACGATGTATTGATGGTTAGTAACTACAACACGCTACGACGATACAGCAAATAAACCAGTCTGATTCGATTTAGGTAACATAAGGGTCACTAGTTAGATACGAATGACTTAATCTCGCGGGGCACATCCGCCATTTTTAACTGAAATTCTCTGCAACAGTCTGTAGATTCGATGTCTTGATGGATAGTAACTACAATTCGCTATGACGATACAGCAAATAAACCAGTCTGATTCGATTTAGGTAACATAGGGATCACTTGTAAGATACGAATGACTTTATCTCGCGGGGCACATCCGCCATTTTTAACTGCAATTCTTTGCAACTGTCTGTAGATACGATGTCTTGATGGATAGTAACTACAATACGCTACCACGATACAGCGAACAACCAGTCTGATTCGATTTAGGTATCATAGAGATCACTAGTTAGATACGAATGACATTATCTCGCGGGGCATATCCGCCATTTTTAACTGAAATTCTCTGCACTGTCTGTAGATACGATGTGTTGATGGATAGTCACTGCGATATCCGCGTAGTACAGTGAACACCTGATTCGATTTACGGAACATAGGGATCACTTACTAGTTACAAAGGCACTATCTATTGGAGCAGAACAGTCAGTTTTGACTGACGATCTCTGCACTTGTCTACAGATACGCTGTCCTGATAGTCACTACAATTTAACGCGTAGATTACAGTGACCATCCAATCGGATTCGATTCTCTTGTATGATTTTATATAGAATCGTGCTTACGATATTTTAGTTCGCCGATTTTTTCTAATGTAGGTTCCAGTAGAGTAGCAACCAAGAGATGATGGCCTTCAGTAGATTCATCGCATTCGCATTGTAGAATACTGAACTCTCAAAGCTGATTTGGCAGCCCTATACTTCACAGCTGTAAATGAATACTATGATTTTAAACTAGTAGTATAATAAAAGTAGAAGCAGTACTAGTCACAGCATGCCAAGTGAAATAAGTTTGGCAGGTTACCAAGAAGGTTTGCTAAGTCTAATGGTGATTCGGGAAAGGTATACCTACTTTACACAAAACAATACAATACTTTACATTTTGCAAAACATTTATCAAGCCAAATAGCTATAAAACTCAGACAGTGTATCAATCTAATAAGTACCAACAGCTACAGAACAAACAACTCCAAAACACGACTCACAATCAACGCTGTCTCACTCACAGAACATAACTTAGCTTTTTCTAACACAAAGAGCAGACAGTGCTAGATTGCTAGACTTAAATCGCTACACAAAGCATCGGATACACGCTATGCAGGCTAGGGTTGTCACTGTCGAGATAACCTACTTTTGTGACGTCACTTTTTAGTAGGATAACCTTGATATTAGATGAGATAAAGACCTAGATTCGCCATTCAACCAGTATGAAATCATAACGTGATAAATACGATTCAAAAAGTTGGAATCTGTATTATAAAACTAATGTAGTTTGCATTTCATGTATGATTATGATTATTCGTACAAACTATTTGAAAAGAGCTAGGTTCTTCCTCACAGTCTCTACCTATTGACTTACGAATTTGGCAGTAAATTTATAATCAAATATCTTGGCGTTCATAACTGTTACTTTGTGACCTAAATGAATAAAGATGTTTTCATTTTTTAATACTCTATAATACCTCTCAATAAAGAATTACAGTACATTTTATTCACATACTGTGATGCGATGGAATTTTGAATTAGTCTCTACCAATCTCCTATGTAAAATACCGTGATAATAGAGCAGCCAATGTGTAAAACTGACCTCTGGTTAATATTTGTATATTTTTTTATTCAATGGCAAAAATTCTATAAACTACTTTTTAGGTATCAGTATCCTTTGAAGAAGTTTAATATGTACATAGGCACCTACATACACATAGTCACGCCTTTTTTCCGAAGGGGTAAGCAGAGGCACTATATGCTTACATTTCACATTTTATATTTTGTCCCACGTCATAGGCGATGAGCCTATTGCAAAATATATATTTCTTGCTTTGTAACTTCTCTATTATATGTATAGATTTCACCCGATTTTACGTACTTGAATTAGTCATAGTCCTTGTAAACGGACGTAAGATCGGTAAAATGTGCAATTTACCGTAAAACCTACAGAAATCACCAATTACCAGTTGCTCGTACGGATGGTCAATGTTTCGTAAAATTGGATTCAATAATGCAATCATCCTTTTTTTCACATTATGTCGCTTTTACCAACAACCAATAAATCTAGCGATGTTGCGAAAAGTAGGCCTACATTATTAATAGTGGTATCTTTCAACTTTTTATTTGTGTAACCCTCCTCAAATCTAGCTATCTACCTTCCTAATAGTCTACCTACTTGTCCTTTATCAAACACTAGTCTGCATACTTTATGAAACTGTTAAGGTGAAGAACTTAACTTACAAATAACACAAAATCAAATTGGTGTCTTAGTTGCTTTGGAATTAACTGTACTGGGGCCCCACCAGAACCATTGAGACCTAAGCCAAGCTTACTGGCAAGCTGCTGCGATGCCTGCTGAGATGAAATCATCGCTTTAGAATAAGAGCTCCACTTTCTCGCTGCTACTTTTGATCAGTGTTTAGATATTTAAGCAAGTCTTCAGTTAGCTGGTGTACCTACCTAGTCTGCCAGCTAGGTTAAATTCCACTTCTAATAGCTTAGATATCAGTATATAACTATAACCCGTTATGGTGGCGTTTTTTTTAACGTTAGGAAAATCCTGCATGGATGCAGGCTGAGTCACTCTTACCGAATAAAAAACACACGTTCTCTACATAATGCCTACGGTTGGGAGCGCCGGGTAAGCCTTCGAAAGGACATCCCCAGGATTCCCAACAGTCCTTGACTTCGACTGTGGCCTCGCCTAGCGGGTTCGGGTGCTATCCCGCGTCTGTGGAGAAAAGTGGTAAACCGCGTCTGTGGAGAAAAGTGGTAAAGACTCCCTTTAGACATTAGTGCTCTACTTATTTAGGTTTACCCTATAAAGGAGATCGATGTTACTAATTTTAGAGACGAAATTTCAGAATTAGGGGACATTTTACACCGTGATAGAAATAACAGTAATAGACAGAGTATATCTCTAAACATGGCGTAAAAATAACTAACGAAATATACTGCAGGCCCCTTAGATGATACACAAGCCTCGTAAAGTCGCGAAATAGCACCGACGAGGGAAATAAGCAGTATAAAATGGCAATCCACTTCAGCAAACCACGTTTTACATTCCCACTAACTTCAAAATGGACCAAAGGATATTAAAAACTATGATCTCAGGAGAAAATTAAATATGTATTTAGTTTTAGTGTATACCTAACTTTTCTTTATGAGTTTTTATTTATGCTCGAATTGGGGGTCTTCCCGGGTTATTTAACGTAAAATTCAACTTCGTGTTTAAGAATCGGAAGTGGAATTTTTATAGTATCTACACCAAGACGACCATCAAACAGTGACTTAACGTATGGACTGTCCGGCGACTCCGTTAAGGAATACTTCTGGTGATTTTGTGGGTATTCTAGCGTTAGGACGGCGCCCTTCCGGAACTAGGAGTGCCGCATAATTTTACTCTACAGTACCACGGTAGTCCGAATCCACCGTGTACAAAAGAAGAATATGATTTATGAATTTAAGCACATTATGATTGTGGCACCAGAGATTTGCTCTGGTGCTACAATCAGATCTGCACTTGTCACTTTCAAGCTATACTATTATTTTTACAATTAGAAAGAATACCTAAATTGTAATTTCTAAAATGAGGAATCTTCTTATGACGCTACGTTCACAACCTCTGCCATCCGTCTTCAGAATGTAGGTGTAATGAAAAACCAAAAAAAGTACTTTTACGCAGTTCTGGTTTTGCCGATCTGTTTCATTTCAGAATTTCTTAAAAAAAAAGTTAATGTGAATATAATGTCTACGAAACTTTACTTATAACTGTTAGAACTCAATGTTATTGTTTACTTTGAGTTTGTTACAAATAGTATTGATAGCTACTTTCTGTAACGACTGAGAATTGTTTACATTGAGAATAAATAAATTTAGTCCTAAAGATTTTCCCAAGGTTGCCGGGAAAAGTGTGCTTTTGTTCTCCTTATAATGTGATTTTTTTTGGTCCATCTAGGTTTGCAAATAAAATTTTGATTTATTCAATTTCATTGGATTCAAATGATTATTCTGTACCCAACTTTGTGGGGACTCCGCGGAGTACTTACTAGATGCGTCAATGCTAAGCAGAGAGTGCTATTCTAATTATTGCTTGAACCATTTGGTGCAGCAAAGGACCATAGCGTCTTTGAATGCAATATACAGAACCTACAAATAAGAGTGATCTGAAGTGAGCGTAAAGAAACAAGGACCGCCAACTTGGGAACCACTGTCAGAATTACTGTCAACTGTATTGGGGACACTTTGACGGTCCATAGACTGGAATTTTTCACTATCAGAATTCAGCTTCTTTGTACAACCCTGAGTAAAGTTTCGTTCCACATTGATCGCGTGACAAAGTCTACGGTCATGTCAACTGTCAAAAGTGAGTTTTATATTGCATTACCTAACGCCAACATTCTATAGATAGAAAAAATATCCGGCGTAATTGCTGTCTTTTTTTTTAACGTGAGGGAAAATTCTCATGGATGCTATGCCGAACTCCTACCTACTAAAAAATCTCACGTAACGCCCAGCAGCCTATGGTTGGGAGCCCCGGGTAAGCCCTCGGAAGGATGTCCCAGGAACGTAATTGCTGTCTTCCAAACAAATCCATATTATATTAAGTGATAATTTTTCGCATATTATTTGATATCTTATTCCATTTTCTAGTTCAGGAATCCAAAGCCTCTTAGTAATTCGGATTCCTAATCTCGCCAGTTTAAGGTCAATAGTCAAGAAGAAACGTAAGATGCCTTACGAAAAACTCATTAAAACAGGGATTAACCATTATCACGACGTTTGATTCTGAAAGTTTTATTATCTTCGGACAAAAGTTGACGATCCAATGCATTTCATTAACAAAAGAACCGAACAGAATACGTAATTTGCACCAGGCTTTCTGTTACGGAATCGTCTCCCTGTCTGCTTGAAGATTGACAAGGGGACGTTAATATATTTAAAATATTCAAAGAAATTGCGGCAAATGCGATATTAATATTTTGGTATTGTTACCATGTAGCGTTTATAAGAAAATGGAAACCACATTCAGTTGCCCTACTCCCTGCAACCGTGTTGTGCTTTGAAATCGTGCTAAATACTTTGTTTGATTTTCAATTAAATTCTCTAACTTTTGCCCTAGCCCAGGTTTAACAGAACCCTTGTTTTTCATTCAGAGACATTGTTTAACCAACCATTATGTCGGCCGTAAGCTCGTCTACTACCTTTGTACACACACACACACACACACACACACACACACACACACACACGCACGCACACACACACGCACACGCACACGCACGCGCTGACAATTTATAATAAGTTGAAATCATAATTATGTAATTGGGGTGCCTGGAGTTCTATTATACAAGCTCTAGCTTAGTTTAGACTCCAGATCTCTTATAAATTGCAAACTTTGTTTATGTATAAAAAATTGTCACTTTCTGAAACTGTAAAGTTGTAATTTGTGGAGATAAATAAATAAACTTATACTATACTTATACTTTGTAGAATAAAAAAAAGTGTGTGCGTGTAACCTTTACGCACGAATCCGCACGATTAAAGTAAAACTTCTTTGCCATCGACGGCATCAAATGTTATATTAATAACGTTCATTCGAACTTTGAATAGCGGACACTACGTTTCCGCTATTCAAAATTCAAATAGTAAGCGTTACTTCCGCCAGAAAAAAACATTTGAATGACTGCCTAGTCACGCCTAAAGAAGTTTTACTTCAAAAAAAATACTTTGTAAGTTGATGTCTACATCCTATTAACTACTCACATACGCCACATCCTAACCTAGGCGATAATAGATTAGTGATCAGATGATAGTCAGTCATTATTGCCTTTTGTAAGTTTAAATGTTTGATTAGGTATACATTATCACAATAATGTTAACACATTTCTGCGGGTGCTGAGAATTTTCAAGTACTTACTAATAATTGTCTTGTTTAACAGGTATAACATACCACATTACACGCAAATGGAGATTCCCCATTATTTTAAAGTACTGAGTTGGCAAAAACACTTAGGATCCACCTAGTAGAAAGAAGTTACCGTTTTACTCCTACGTGATAGAAAGCAGTTACCATTTTACTCCTACGTGATAGAAAGCAGTTACCGTTTTACTCCTACGTGATAGAAAGAAGTTACCGTTTTGCTCCCACGTGATAGAAAGCAGTAACCGCTTTACTCCTACGAACGTTTGCAAAACAAAATGTGTCACTTTTACCGATAATTGACTCTCAATCGATATTAAAACCCAAAGTAACTTCATTCAAACTCAATGACGTAGCTACCGCGACTATGACGTCACTAAGTTGTTCGCCCTAATAACGGTAATGAACGCGGAATGCAGTCATGTCATGTCAGAAGCGTGTTTAATATCGTATTACGTGAGCTGGCTGCCACCAAATTATAATATGATAATGGCGTAGATAGTACGGGATCGGTACTTGGTAATGTAATGTACCTAACCGGCTTAACTTTCGAATAAAGCCGACGGTAGATGACTGTACAGTTTGCAGTTTGGCTGTATAGTAAGTTCTTAAGTCACGATGGTGATGAATCGAGTATCTATTATTTCCGATTCTTTTTTAAAAGAAGCTTTTGCACATAGGTAGGTACACTTCGGCTATTTGCCTGTATACCCAAAGGGGTAGGCAGAGACATATATACGTCTAGCACACATTTTAGTATCCTACTATCGGCTATCCTACTAATCCTACTTCCTACTAATATTATAAATGTGAAAGTTTGTGAAGATGTTTGGATGTTTGTTACTCAATCACGCTCTAACGGCTCAATGGATCTGGCTGAAATTTGGTACAGGGATAGACTATAGTCTGGAATAACACATAGGCTACTTTTTATCCCGGGAAAATGTTCCCACGGGAAGCGGGAACGGCAACCAAATTTCACGCGGGCGAAGCCGCGCGCGTCATCTAGTTTTGTATATGTGATGAAATGGTCAGGTGTCATTTAAAGCTACTTACTTACTATAAAAAAACTCAAACCGCTGCTTGTCTTAGCGACTGCTTTAATGCTGACAACAGGGAACTTCCCTTTCAAAGCACAGGAACTTCCCAACATTAAATTTCACAAAGTGATACATGGTTATCACCCATCCGAGGACCAGGCACATCAAAGTAGCTTACTACAGTCATCGTTTACGGAACAATGTCGGGCTACGAGCGCTTCCATCTTACTAAAACAACTCACAATTATTTTAATAACCCAGCTACAAAGATATTCAATATCTTGGTAGAAGTAATAACTCCAACGGTATTAAAATGTAAGATATTAGATATGAAGTAAGACAGGCTTTGAACTAAAGCAACTAGTTCTAGTAGTTCACTTTGACACAACTTCGGCAGCTAATACAGGTTAGAGTCGGCATTCTATATCTAGTATTCTAACCTCCTTGTCTTTGTAGCATTGTTCTGTTCAAGAAACTTCTACGATTCAATACGTCTTACACAGATTCTATACGAATTATTTATTACTAGCGGACGTCACGCGGTTTCACCCGCGTAGTTCCCGTTCCCGTGGGAATACGGGAATAAAATATAGCCTATGTTCACCGCAAAGCGTGTAGCTTCCCAACACTGAAAGAATTTTTCAAATCGGTCCAGTAGTTCCGGAGCCTATTCGTTACAAACAAACAAACAAACAAAAAACAAATCATTCCTCTTTATAATATTAATATAGAATAGCGGACGTCACGCGGTTTCACCCGCATAGCACCCGTTCCCGTGGGAATATAGGTATAAAATATATCCTATGTTCACCGGAGATAGAGTAGCTTACCAACAGTGAAAGATTTTTTAAAATCGGTTCAGTAGTTTCGGAGCCTATTCGATGCAAACAAACAAACAATTAAATCTTTATTATATTAGTATAGACTATAATCCAGATGCTCTATATCCGTGGCTCACAGGAACTGTTACCGGTTTAAAAGGTAGTATAATTTTCTTTCCTAAGCAACTCTACCTTATCATGTTATTATCAGAATCGGTTTAGTGGTTCAGATGTGAAAGTGTAATAGACAGATTTACTTTTACATTTTGTATATTATTGTTTTTTTTAATGCGGAAGGTGTATGACTTAAATCAGGAGGTGTATACGTTCAGCAGTTGACTGCCATAAGCTGATTTGATTGATTGATACACAGATAATAAAAAAATACTACCAGGACGCCGATTCTTGACCACACGACGTGAATGCGTGAACGCAAATTTAACGAAGCGACGTCCGTCTCATGTTCGCCGTTCCTCAATATGAGACAGGCGACGCGTCACCCGCCGATTTCTGTCCATTCATGTCGTGTGAAGCGAGAATCGGTGCCCAGGTCATTCTTTTTCTTTTTTTTATACATGTAGAAATCCTACATGGATGCTATGCCGGACTCCTACCGACTAAAACCACACGATGCCTTACAAGAGTCTATGGCTGGGAGTCTCGGGTAAGCCCTCGGAAGGATGACCCAGACTACCAGATCTAATGCTTATTACACATGTTCCAGATAACCACGATTAATTTATTAACTTAAACGGGAAGAACAACTTCTCTTTATGTACGTACGTATTACGAAAAATCTGATAACTGATTCCTTTATTACCATAAGAGTGACATAACTGCTTGTATTCTGTAGTAACAACTTTTATGGCCTCAGTCTCTAACTTATATGGCACAACACTTGAGCAAAACATAAATTATAAAGTCCTTATTCCGAAGCAGTAAAGTTCAAGATAAGCTGTAAACTTTAAGAAAGTGGGCATAAATAAATAGACTAAGGGAACACTTTCGCAAACAAACCCATATCCATTGCGTAGAGAAAGAAAACTCGAAATGTAACCCGGTTGCCAGTAATCGTTATGCCAAGTTGAAGGCCTTATGGCTTGAAAAAATTCAACTGTGGGTTATCACAACCTGCACTTGTCCATTTCAACACGGCAATATGCTCACCACCTATTACATGGGACATAAAACAGGGTGTAATGTGGGCGTATGCTATGCCTCTGCCTGCCCCTTCGGAGATGGAGACGTAACTGTGTGTAGTATAAATAAATGGTGAAATTGTCGCACATCTCGTATAACATACAGGGTGTGGAAGTAATCAAACGCCGACATACTAGGGTTACTGCGTACTGTAAGTATGTACTGCTGGCTATTCGAGAAGATAAGGACCATTCACAGTACGAGAGGTAACCCTATACTGTTCAGAACGTTCCAACGCTATAGGATAATAGATAATAATGTTCTACTTTTTCATTTTGTCGTGTTATAGGTTAGTACTTGACTATGAATTTCGTGATGCCGAAATAACTTGACCAGTTTCTGGAATTGCTATTTATGAGAGTGACCTGTGACCTTTGTCATTCATATATTATTAAATTACTTATTTATATCTGTATATCCACAAATATTATCATGCATTTTTCCCGTAGGCGTAAGCAGAGGCATATAATACGCCTACATTTGTTTGACAAATCCGATTCAGTTACATGTAATACGATTAGGAATAAACCAAAAAAACACGATTTGTACATTGTTAGAGGTTATATTCCTCCACAGCGCTCATATCAACATATTTTTTGCCAAGATTGTGCCCACGACTCCGCCCCCGTTGTGGTGGTGACGTTTTGCCTTGCTGAAACGATTGAGTCAAGTTGTGGCTGCATGCTATTGAAAAAGTTCAAGTTGTAAATTGTAAAACCGTCCCCCGGGCGAGGCCGCAGTGGTGGCCGTGTGTCTGTTGGGAGTCCTGGGACATCCTTCCGAGAGCTTCCCGGGGCTCCCAACCATAGGCTGTTGGGCGTTACGTGAGGTTTTTTAGTCGGTAGGAGTCCGGCATAGCTTCAATGATGGATTTTCCCGCACCTTACAAAAAGGCCCTGACTTATCGACCACTGGCTGGCAGTTAAGTCAAACGGCTTGACGTGACATCCAAAGTTCGTACGGGACTGATCATGGCGTCTTTAGGCAATGGTACAAAACCTGTCTATCTTGGGCTAGTGCCATCTAGTCCCATAGAATGTAAAGTAAATAGAGCGAACTACGTAAATTTTAACTTGGCAAATGTCTGCTTTATATAGCGTTGTTTTTTTTTTCCATAAAGTAAACACACTCGTGTTGTATCCACTTTAGCATTTATAAAGTGTGAAAGCTCACACATTTTGCGTAAACACAATAATATTTAAGATGGAATATACAAGCATTACAAATCAGAGTGTCAAGCTCTTTTCAAGTTGAATGACGGTAACATGCACGGAACGAGTAAAAAATATAACGTAAAATGCTTTTCTTACCCCTATAAATAAGTCGCTTAAAATTATCCTACATTTTTTATGAATTTATAGTCGTACTAGTCCTTAATCTTAATGTTTAAAAAATCATAATATCGAAGTTCAAAGACGGTGGCGTGTCATTTCGTCCCTAATATTAGTGGGATACTAAACCTAACTCCTCGAAAAGAAGCAGAATAACACCCTAACCCCCCCCCCCCCCCCCCCCAAATTTGTGACAGAAACCCTGGGGTTACCCTTCCGAGGGCGTATAGTCCGTTCACAGTTATATTACCTCTGACTGACAGCTCGTCGATCGTTTTCTGTGTGTTGGCATTGCAGTAAAGTCACCCTATGAGTGCCAGCCTAAGACATTTTACCGAATCTAGTGGAGATTATAACATCCAACCTTTAGCACGAATAGTTTTGTTTTTCATGTCACAATAAACTTAACTTCACTATGACAGTGCTCCTGTTACTATGCGATTGTATTTCAGATTTATTTATTTTTTATGAATTTCTGAAAAAAATAAATCACTACCACCACTAACGAAGGCGAAGTTGCTGCTTCCACAACGTTCCACATCTCAAATAATGGTCACACCCGAAAAAAACGCCAGCAAAAGAAGAAAATAAGTTTCGACTAAAAGTAAGATTACATGGGAGAAACAAAAAACTTATTGGGGTAACACAGCAATCAAGATAGGCAACCTAAGTGCTAGAGGTAATATATCTCTGAACGGACTATACCCGAGACTCCACACTCGCACGTTAAAAAAATATCCAACAGTTGTAAAGTATAAAATAAAATTTTATATTTACAACACAATATTTTTAAATTCGCTACTTGTCACAACATTATGACAGTTGCAGTGAGATGTCAAAAAGCGCGCGAGATGAATTCTATCCGATACATGACGTGTGTCTACCTTAATTTGTTGTGGCGTATTGCAAATGGTGCGCGGCCATATTAAATCGTTGATTTGTTTTCATGTTATTTAGAGTAGAGAATAATAAATGTTGTGGAACAGTACAAGTGTAGTTAAGTTTTTCAATATGTGTAGCAAGTTCCATCAAGTGCCATCAATCAATAATTTTTTTGAGTCGTTCTGCAATTTGAATCGATCAATATTAGTGTCCCGCATCACAGTGTAGTTGACGACCAGTATTTATTATGAACTCTTTTCATATATTAGGAAACCGGTTCTTTTTACCTCTCAGTGAATGATGTTAAAAGACTGTACGACATTCGAAAATTGAATCTGTAGTTAGCTTGTTCTCGTATTTTTTTTTAAATTAAATTCACGCAAAGAATGGAAAACGTATTAAACGACGAGTACCTAAGTTGAGATATATGAATTCTAAAGGCATTAGCTAGTATGATAATTATTTGGTCAAAATTGACACAAATAACAGCGAAATCTCTTTCTGATAAAATTCAAGACTACCAACAAAGACACATCCTAACAAAAGAAAAGAATCCTGATAGCAAAATGAGCCACTTATTTTACCGTTATCCTGTTTCCCTTTATCCTCAAAATTGTATTTTTTTAACGGCTCAAACACAACATATGGCATTCTATAAAAAAAAAGTTAATCCGGGCACAGGTGACGTCAGAGTGACCGGTCAAAGGATTACACCTTGTAAGCCTCTCAAGCATCGCGGCTTCAAAGCGGGTACGATTTAGCGACCTCTAGCGATGGTCTTATGTGATCAACTAGTCCATAATTAGTAGGTATATAGTATTATTTTGAGAGGAAATCTGCGTAATGTGGGGATTAAGGATGATGGGCTTTTGGGAACGTTAATAATTAAGTACGTTAGTTAGCTGTAGTATTTTGGAGTTAAAGGTTCTTAGTTTGTCTGCTGTAAAAATAATTCTTCATGATAGCTACACCATTTTCTCTGAAATCTCGCAATAGACTATGAGTAGGTAATTGTTCTTTTATAGGGGAATATTAAAAGTTATTTTCAGAAGCATATAATATGATTTTTGTGATCAGACAACTTTTTTTATAAGCGTTTCCGTGTTTCGAAATGCATTTTTTATCCTGGCGACCATTACCATGGTAGGTACTCATTGTACAGGCCAAGATAGAGGTTTTATGAATAATTTCAACACCATCACAATACAACTGATTTCTGTACGTTTTAACACGCCAATATAGGCTGACCACATAAAACGTGGAACCAAATAGGTAAATTTAGTGAAGTGTAAGCATAATAATATGTCTGTGTTTATCCCTTCAGGGAAAAATCGTGATTATATGCATATATTATGTATATAAAAGGCGTGGTAGAACCATGCCCACAAACAATAATTTATTCATTTAAGCACAAATAATTCAGAGGTATAAAATCGGAGGAAAATTTCCACGTCAAATACATTTAGAAGTGTACTATGGAGCACAAAGCGGCTCACTTTGAAAAACAACGGAGTGAAAACTGCAGAGTGCACGGCAGGTGAGGAGCCAAGGGAAATACACTTGATTGCGCTCCGCCTGCCCCTCGCACATGATGCATTTTGATTCCAACCCAGTTCTTATTTGAAGTCAGCTGAAATTCACACTTTATTTGCCTTTTTTTATTTTCTTAACCTTTTCTGTTTGTTCTACTGATGTACAATGGTTTGTACTCTGAGGAATTGTTTGAGAAGATGGCCACTGCTACTTGTCTTGTGGCGCCATAGACACTGTAGCTTGTTCATCCAAAAACGTCGGGAATCTGAAATTCAATGTCTTTTCACGAATTGAACCCCAGAGACGTGTTGTGGTTGCACGACCTTTCTCGTAAAAGCTTTAAAAACTTTTTTGAAGAAAATAACACTGCAAACCTTTGCAGAAAGGCATTTGTAACAGACGGACTAACTGCACAACCGACTTTCTATAGCACGAAAACGCTCTTAAATTGAAATGATCCAAACGACTACCCATCTCAGGACCACCCTAGCCTATGACGCTTAACGCAATCATTGTTTACAGAACTAGTAAAGAGTTTATTTGCTATTATCCACTAATTTGTGTTAATTTTATTCGGTGTATTTTCATTTCTCTATACATTAAGTTAAAAACTTATAAAGTTTCGTAAAATTAGTAAACAATAAAAAGTAAACTTTTTTTATAAAACTCAAACAAGTACAAAGACAAAGTAACTTTTGTGTTATCTACGTTAGGTTTTAATAATGAGTTTTATTTACTTTAAAGTTTATTTCTTAAAAATGTTATCAACTTCTTAAATTTATTAACGACTTTTTTCGAACAAAATTTGAATTTCAAATAAGATACCAGACCGTTAATGAAGCGTTTAATTATTACATCAACGCACATAATCTATTGTTGTTTACAATACAATAGCACGAAACGCCCTACTTTACCTTTTATATAATCGTCTGTAGGTGTGCTAATAGACAAATTGCAATATTACATTTTATTGTATTGCAGTATACTGGTCCTTGTTATCCTTGCCATTTGTACCAATAAAAAAAAACTTGTCTATGACCGCTAGAGCGTGAGCGAAGACAAGCGAATTTCGCCATTATTCTACTGATATTGTTTTCGTACAGAGATTGTTTTCCTACACACATCGTTTGGACGGTCTCATCTCATAATGTCCTTTTCTCGAAATGTCCTTTCTCATAATGTCCTTTTCCCGAAATGTTCTTTTCTCAAAATGTCCTTTTCTCTAAATGTTCTTTTCTCAAAATGTCCTTTTCTCGAAATGTTCTTTTCTCAAAATGTCCTTTTCTCGAAATGTCCTTTTCTCAAAATGTCCTTTTCTCAAAATATGTACACTACAGGATTAACCCCGCTCAATCCGACTTCAATAGGTTAGGTTAGAAGGCTAAGGCGGGAGCGGAGCGCAGCGGAGCTTCCGCATTAGCCTTCGTGGTTATTTTTTTTATAACCACCTAAGTTTTGTTTAGGTGGTTATAAAAAATAACATCAAACTTACCAAGTGACTGGTGGTAACTTGGTGCTTATAAAAAAAATAACCACGAAGTCTAATGCGGAAGCTCCGCTGCGCTCCGCTGCGCTCCGCTCCCACCTTAGCCTTCTAACCTAACCTATTCAAGTTGGATTGAGCGGGGTTAATCCTGCAGTGTACATATTTTGAGAAAGGGACATTTTGAGAAAAGGACATTTCGAGAAAAGGACATTTTGAGAAAAGAACATTTCGAGAAAAGGACATTTTGAGAAAAGAACATTTCGAGAAAAGGACATTTCGAGAAAAGGACAATCTGCGAAAGGACATTATGAGAATGGACATTTCGAGAAAAGGACATTATGAAAAAGGACATTTCGAGAAAAGGACATTATGAGATGAGACGTTTGAACATTCTGTAAGATCTTTACATATACCTACACGCAATCTCACTGCCTGTTCATCTGATCACGGTAAACTTAAATACCTACTACCAATTAGATTTTCAAATGGTTTTTAACAAGTGGAGGATATCAAGAGTAAGCTTTACATATTTAACTAAAAGCAATTTAGGTGTCCCACAGAAACCTTGCATAAACCACTTTACTCTGACCTCTTCCACGTACACCACGTCTTGTAAATCAGAGTTCATTCTCTGTCTATTTTTCAGCTCAACTTATTGAGATAAAACAGGGACTTGGCAAGTCTTACAAAAAAATCTTCTTGAAATTATATTTTGCAGGGTTAAAAAAATAGTCTACAATCATCTCTTACATTATCTTTTTAAGAAGCTTTCAATATTATATTGCCCAGATCACCCCCACAGTTGGCAAATTTTAAGGAGCTTAGATTAAGATTTAAAGTGCCTATAGCAAGACAAAAACTTCCTACAACTAGAGACTCTTAAAAAAATCCAAACCTCTATGCAAGCCATAGAGGTTTGGCATTGTAAAAAAGTATAGAACAGAGTCACCAGACTGCTTGGTTATATAGTCGAATTGATTCATTATGACTGTTTATGCTAAAAAAGGTACACGCAACCAACATACCTCAGAATGTAAAGCATTTATACAAATGTAACGTTTTCGCATTCATTCGGTGTATTGAATCGTAATGTATTGACACAATTTTCTTTACATAATCAACCTTAAAATACACGTTACATACCACGCCTATTACATGCAAGACAATGTAAATAAAGTCGGTATTTATCGCAGCGTTCATCCGTGTTATGACTTTTTGTACAATTTGTTTGGTCTTTGGTTCTGTGCGACTCTAACCGGCCCCATACACGTACAATAATATTGATCAATATAGCAATAAATTGATCGTGTATGGGTAATATTGAGATTTGAACAGACTAAATTCGGACGGAAGTAAATATTAAAGCAATATTATTGAGTCAATAATATTGTACATGTATGGGGCCGGTTAGGGATCTTCATTTATTTATTGAGAAAATCTAAACATCGAATTAAATTGATGCATAAAAGAAATTTATATGAAACCTTGAAGTCCTATGATAGCAGGTAAAGCCTTTATGTTGCTAATCAAGGATTCCCAAACACGAAATTGGATGTCCCTGATGAGATCTCTAGCATCTCTTTGAAGTATGTAAGCATATTGAAATCGAAAACATTTTGTATGTTTAGAAACTGCCAATAATTTAATTACATCGTATTTTCCTTTAAATAAAAAATAATGTTCGTACGAAGATAAGGTGTCCGAGATGGACTGAGAACTAGATACTTATTACTATCCGCGCACCTTATTTACACTTTCATCTGTCCTTTACAAAGTTTTATTGTCATAATAGGTTTGCTATGTAGTAATTATTCAAACTACAATGTGAACTGGATTCACCTGTGTAGTTGATAAGGTCACAGTCAGTATATTTCGTTTAAAATATTTGAAACGCTCAGCTGGACCGGGCTGCGACAGTTGCAAATTTGTCTAAACATCAAGTAGAAAAGGTCCTTAAATCATAATAACTAAGAATCATTATTATTAAGCACAGTGCTGCACAAAACTCCGATGGTTACTATGACAAAATTTATTTTATACACGCAGGCTACAACCAATACCTACACTACAAATAGGTACATCGCAAGATCAAGAAAATATTGCAATGTAAACTATGCATCTTCGGCAAAATGTGTAAAAGTAATGCATAATGCAAAGAAAAGGGGGGTCGTGACCCCTATGACACCCTCCCAGGAGAATCGGAATACGTGATTTCTCGATTTTCCGACAGTTTTTCTCGTCTGGAGTATAATAAGGGCAGCTTCCCCGAAAATTCCCGCATTGAGTAGTCTCGGCCAGAGACTCAGGTCCTGAATAAAATATTGCATCAATTGCGTTTCTTTTGTAGAATAGCTACGGCTGGTGACAAAATTCTTTTTCTATATGCTGGCAAAGTGCAGTAAAATATTCATTTTATCTTACAAATCTACGCCTGTATAGGATTTCGGTATCTATTCTAAGTCTACAGAAAAAAGCCGTATTTTTTAAATTCCGAAGTCATTTTGCATTCTTTTTATTGAATTTCCATTTCCTGATGTTCAAAACATTGTTGCAACTCAACCCAATGACCTTTCATTAAGGATTTTTACTATAATATAACTAGGTTTATCACCAGGTTAATAGTCGTCCTATAATTACGCACTATGTAGATACGCAAGCAGGAACCGTAACGGTGGCAGAAGCTTACACAACCATACGGTCCGCAGTACATATTAACTCCTGTGCGGACGCATCGTACACAGTACAGTGACACGGTAACTACCCATCAACATGTATCGGAATATTTCTGTAAGTATTTGTTTACTTACTTTTTTTTTAAATATTACTGGCTGTAAAAAGTTTCTAATGTTTAGAAATAAAAAAAATGTTCGATTCAAATTTCCGCGGTTATTCTTTTTTTTTTCCTACTCGGGGAGGTTATATGTTAAAGTTTTTATGTGATCGTGTAGTGTAAAAGTTTAGTGATTATATTAAAGTGCAAGCATACGAGTAAAGCCGAGAATTTCCACCCCAGAAAAGATAAGCCAAAGCACTTCTCTATTGGTAGTGATCCTAGTTACAAAAAAAATCCAAAAGCTGGAGACACCATTCATTGGTAGATGAAAATGTGGAAACCATGTGAAAATTAGTTCAATATTTTTAAAATTATTATGTTCAGACCAATGAAAGACAGGTGATAAGGTATTTATAAGTAATATCTTGATAGTCGATGCGTACGTATGACCTATATACATAAGAAAAGCGCTTACCGTGTCGCAAGCATTTCTTTAATTTTTTTGATATACTGTTTTTTTAAAAATGGCGCGTACCCTGTAGCCACACTGTGTTGTGCATGTATCGTGATTCCAGTTTTTTTATTACCTGTAACAAATAAAACAATAATAATTAGATATCTAAAAATAAGGAGTGCCAATGAGGTGCCATAAACAACTATTTTTAAAAAATAAATAAATTTAATCGGACCTTTTTACCCGCCACCATCTAATGCAAAGAAACGCCCAGACACTCGAGGCAAATATTTTTTATGGATCACACAAAGTTTTGTCCCCGGTGGGAATCGAACCCACGACCTCGTCATATGCAGTCGTACTTTACGAGCTCTAGACCAACGAGGCAGTTGTATGCATATACACTTTACGTATAAAAACGTAAAAAAATGGTATTTTAGAATTTAGGATAACCCTAGCTCTCCCCCTGGAGGTCGTAAAGTCGAATCTATGGGATTGTTGGAGATCAACACTTACTTTGCCACTGTATGTACTTATCAGGTGCTTGCTTGTTAATTTCTAATCTGACTATGTAATATTCAATACATCTCCCTAGCAGTGTTTCTTACATTTAATCACGCCTTTATCCCCGAAAGGCAAAGCAGAGGCATACTATGCGCCAACATTTCACCACTTGTTTTTGTTCCACGTGAAGAGTGGGATGTTCCACGATGGGGAGTCTATTGCCGTATTGAAATGGACAATTACAGGTTGTGACAAACCGCCCAGCGTCAACAATTTAGCATAACGGCTGCCATGCCACTGGCAACCGTGACCAGAAGCAATGTCTTAACTTCTCTTCTTAAGCATAGAAATGCTCGTGAATATACATGATTGTTATCACCCAAAACCTAATAACGCAGTGATCGTTTAATAAGCTCCCGAGCTACGAGCATATTTATAATCCTAAAGCTCAAATTACAATTGTATGTTTTCCAGTTGGTGTTAGCTGTAATAGTAGCCAGCTTGGCAAATCCTCTACCAGAACCTGAACCTCATGGCCACCGCAAACAGTAAGTACAGTATTACCACTTTCAGTTTTTCTAGGAAAATTTTGCGACACAACATAACATAAGTTAACGTTAGCTTAGTTTATATAACTATCGCCTAATGTTATTATCAATTACTAGCTGACCCATGCATCATCGTTTGAGAGAGAGTATATCACCCGTTCCCGACGCATTTACTCCTGTCGCGTTGCGTTTACTCCCGTAGCGTCGCGTTGTTAATTTTCATTACTACGTGAGAAAGAGAGATAGAGAGAGGTTTCACGTCGCGTGTATTTCTGTCGCATTTTATTTAAGAACAATTTCGTTTGAGAAAGTGTTTTCCGTCGCATCATTGTAGAAGAAATTTGATTTCCATTTAAATGGTTATTGTGAACAACCCTAAAAGATAGACACATGCTGTCGCGGACTTTTTTTTGTACTTGTTAAGAGGACCAATTTTGT
Source organism: Miltochrista miniata (assembly GCA_933228765.1). Classification (NCBI taxonomy): domain Eukaryota; kingdom Metazoa; phylum Arthropoda; class Insecta; order Lepidoptera; family Erebidae; genus Miltochrista; species Miltochrista miniata. The sequence continues at coordinate 12,743,444 of OW121765.1, forward strand.
AGTACATCATTTTTACCTACATAACTTTAAGCATTTAAGAAGCGCACGCAACGGAAGCTCACAAAAGTAATAATTTTCACCCGATTTTGAAACAATTACATTACTACTCCGCTCCTCCGCAATCCTCGATAAATGAACTATCGAACGGTAAAGACTTTTTGAATTCCATCCAGTAGTTCCTGCGATCATAGCGTTCAAACAAACGAACTCTTCAGCTTTATAATATTAGTATGGATTTGAATGAAAAATCGAGCACCTTCTCCGAGGAAACCCAGTTAGACTAATAAAAACAGTTACTTCAAAATCATTTCCTCTTCAAATAAAAAACAAACAAGTGGCACCAAATTAATGAGTTCCAGTTCCTTACTACGTCATACTCAAAGCCATAAAACAAATATCAGTCCCGTTACTATCACGCGACTTGGCAGATTCGCGATAGCAAATACGATTATCGATGACTATCAGCCAGATTTATGGTAGACATAACTGTTAATGGCAGATGCGACATGAGTTATGTACGAGTATTGTTGTTTTTGTACAGTCAGCTGCAAAATTATATAAGCAAAATCATATAATTCCTTCAGCAATGAGACAGAGAGAGAGAGAGAAATCTTGCCGCTTCTACTATATTCTTGAGAAAGCCTCTCATTAAATATTTATCTATTTATCTTGTTTAAGTATGTATCCATACAAAAGTCGGTAAAACGAAGTGCAAATAGCATTTACAATATTTTATTTCATTTCATTAATATCCTATATCCGTTATACTTTCGATTGTTGGCACTTGATGGAACTTGTTATGATACATTATGAAAATTCACTTGTACTATTCCACTTTTATTTTAATTTGAAAAATACCTGACTGGTTTCGCTTTTATAGCATTATCAAAGGTTCTTACACAAATTTTGACATTAATTTTGACATCAATAGCAACGTCATTACGTTATGTCAAAATTAGTGTAAGAACCTTTGGTAATGCTATAAAAGCGAAACCGGTCAGGTATTTTTAAAATTAAAATAAAAGTGGAATAGTACAAGTGAATTTTCATAATGTAATATGTTGTGTAATTATTTTAATACTGGCGGACGTCACGCGGTTTCACCCGCATAGTTCCCATTCCCGTGGGAATACGGGAATAAAATATAGTCTATGTTCACCGCAAAGCGTGTAGCTTTCCAACAGTGAAAGAATTTTTCAAATCGGTCCAGTAGTTTCGGAGCCTATTCGTTACAAACAAACAAACAAAAAACTAAAAAAACAAATCTTTCCTCTTTATAATATTAGATAGATAATTCAGTTTAGGCGTGAAACCTATTATAAATTTCTAAAGGACGTCAAGCGGTTTCACCCGCGTAGCTCCCGTTCCCGTGGAAATACGGAAATAAAATATAGCCTATATTCACCGCGAAGAGTGTAGCTTTCCAACATTGTAAGAATTTTTTTAATCGGTCCAGTAATTTCGGAGCCTATTCGATGCAAACAAACAAACAATCAAATCTCTCCTCTTTGCAATATTAGTATAGATAATAGAAGGCTGTAAACAGACAGTCAAGCATGGCAATCTCTATGTCTCTAATGATAAGATTAAAGTGGGCGTTAATTGTCGTTACTACGTTAGATCTTATACAAGAACGTTGTCAATTCTAAGCTGTCCATTGAATTCTGTAGCTGATTGTACAATGTACATATCTATGGAGCACTTGAGCAGTATTGTAGGAGTTGAGATTTGAGATATTTTGTGCCTTTCATTCAAATACTCATTATTTTTCTGAGGATGAAACCCTACCATTAACTAGGATTTTTTTAAATTATTTTAAGTTTTAATTCTTACTACGGAAAATTAGAATAATATTCTTGATTTGTGGTAATATATAAATGTATATAGGGTAAACCACCCAATCGTTGGCACTCCTCCAATTATTGGCACTTTAGGTAATTTTGCCCATTTCTAACAGAAAAAGAATGCTATTTTACTTTTTATCTACTCTGATACTATAATACAAAGATTATAAAATTGAAATCAATACTATTATGACAAACATTACGCACAGGCCAAAAAAAAAGTTTTATTACGATACAGGTCTTGTATGGACACCTATATCATAATAAAACTTTTTAATCATTACGATACACCATAAACAATCTCCAGTTGAAAAAGAAGTTTGAACCTCTACTTTAAAAAAAAATTGTGTCTCCAGAGTAGCGAAAAATCCTAAATCTATGGTCTCCGCAGCCTAAAAAAAAAAGAAACACGCATGCGCAATCGATGTTTGCGCCTTGGCGCCAACATTTTACATTTAAATTAAACAAAGTTTGGTTTTGTTTGTAAAATAAATAAGTTTTTGTGTAAAAACATGTCTTAAAGCGAGGATGGTGGTAATTGTACACCACCAGACATTCTGGAAACTGCGTTAAACATGACCATGAACCTGTTACCGGCGAAATCAAGGAGCAACTATATATCACAACAAAATGAAATCAGGTATTATAGTATGAGAGTAGATAAAGTAGTGTATGACACTGTACATAACTTGGTCTTATAACACTCGTGTGATACTATAAAAAAACTCGCCTACGGCTCGTTTTTTTAAAACACACTCGTGTTATAAGAACCCTTATTATGCAACAGTGTCATAAACTACTATTAATGCATACCTACAACTACATAATGGGCAACACCGAACTGAAATAAACTAGGTTTCCCTTATTTTTCGAAATATACTCTTAACTAAAGTGCCAATAATTCATTCTAAAAGTGCCAATAATTGGGTGGTTTACCCTAATTAGGGCCCCTTGGTAGGAGCTTTGATAGGCAACAATTCCTTTTCAATTGCAATGTTTGACAAATATGAAACAGAGTTAAATAATCATGAACTTATTTCTTTTCCAGCGTATCCATCCACGTACCGTATGAAGTCCATACAGTACACCATCACCACGTACAAACAGTTCCTGTGATCAAACACGTTGAAGTCATCAAACCAGTACCCTACATCAAAGAAGTTCCTATCATCAAACACGTGCCGATCATACAAACGGTTCATGTACCTATTGTGAAAACTGCACACTTTGCCCATCATGGTTGGCATTGAGGCTGTAGGTTTTAGGAATAATGATGAATTAAAATAATGTATATTTGTATTTCTGACCTTATTTTTATTTTATTCAACGCTCCTAGGAAATTGTAAAAATAGTATAAATTACCTTAGGCTACAAATCTTACACCTATAAAAAAACAGAATTGTTTGTAATTTAATGCCACGATACATAAACCGACATGCCAAAAGAAACGAGACGTTTATTTCGAATAGGTATCGAATTCATATTCAAAATAATTCAGTTTCAGAATCGAATACTCATTATGTGTACACTTACGTATGTCAGATTACCGGCCAGTGAACAAAATTTGAAAAAAAAATTTTCAATAAAAAATACAACCGACTTCCAAGAAATCCTGAAAAATAAAATTTACTTAGCACAAAGTAATATGTATTTTGATTTATCAGATTTTTTATTCAATATCATATTGAAGTCGGCGCCAAGTAAATTCATACGTTTCGGGAGGTACCTATTATTCATGGCACCAACTTCAATATTATATTGAATAAAATCTGATAAATCAACTACATATTAATTTGTGCTAAGTAAATTTTATTTTTCAGGATTTCTTGGAAGTCGGTTGTATTTTTTATTGAAAATTTTTTTTCGTTATTTTAAGTGACGGATGAACCGAAAAATAAATGTATCTAGGTGAAAGTTCTCATCAATACAAATTAATCAAGCCCCAACACAAGGTAGCTGCTGTAAATCGTTAAGGAATTCCCTCGAATCTCTTTTGGTTCCATCATCAGATCGACTCCAGACCTTTATTAATGGTAGTACATTAAAGCACTGAATTAAAAAGTTAACAAACGCACTAGTTGTGCCTATAATTTTCGGTGGTTGCCCTCGATTTCTCCAGGATCCCATCATCAGATCCTAACCTGGTTATAATGGGACCACCTCAAAAGTAATATCCTATTCAACAAAAAAAAATGAAAGCCGTCTATAATTGACGGTGAACATACATAAAACATTGAGACCTTTCTTTTTTTTTTGAAGTTGGATCCATCAATCTAGGTGTAAAGTTCTCATCAATACAAATCAATCAAGCCCAAACACAAGATAACTGCTGTAAATTGTTTAGGAATGCCCTCGACTGTCTTTCGACTCTATCATCAGATCGACGCCATACCTTCATTAAAGTGTAGAACATTAAAGCACTTAATTAAAAAGTTAACAAGCACACTAGTTGTTCCTACAATTTTTGGTGGTTGCCCTCGTTTTCTCCTAGATCCCTTCATCAGATCCTGACCTGGTGAAAATGGGACCAACTCAGAAGTAACCCCTATTCAACAAAAAAAAAATTTTGAAATCCGTCTATAATTGACGGAATTATCGCTTGACATACATAAAAAAAAATACATACAGACGAATTGAGAACCTCCTCCTTTTTTTGAAGTCGGTTAAAAAGAAAAGAATAACCAAACTCTTTGAAATAACCTGAATTAGGTTTAGAAACTGTTGCTATACCAGAAGAAAAAAAGTCAGTCCTATGTCGTCACTTTTGAACAGTATAGATGTTGCGCATAAAGGGAAGAGATCTTTCAGTTATTGTGTACTGTTCAAAAGTAGGTAGGCGTAAAGGCTTATTGTAGAAAACAGTTTTCTAAGCCTAATTCAGGCTGAGTTAATTTGTTCATAGGCCAGTAGTTTAGTAGTTATGTGAAGTAGTTGTATTATAGTAAATGTAACGTACCTACCTAGTATATTTTGCAGGGCATATTTTTTTCCGAATGCAAAAGCAATAATATGTAACAGACTTTAAAATTGGACGTGGAAAATGAGATTAATTAACTACGTATGCAGAATTAACCACGTTTAATTGTACTGATGCTATCGGAATAATTTTGAGGTAAAATGAATGCTTCTGTTATCCAAAACCTAATATAATACAGGTATGTACCTGTGTAATATGTATTACAGTTAAGTGTAAATATTGTTATTTTTACTGGAAATAAAGGGTGTTTTTTTTAGAGGTATAGAACTTTGAAATGGAATAAAACAAAAGGGATTTTTTTTATTGATATGAAATTGACTTTATCCGAAAGACAATTTTCTGGCATTATAATTTAAATATGATTTCTGGCATATGACCGCCACGGCTGGCTCAGACGTAGTCTAATCCAGAGGTCCAATTTTCGATGACATTTTCCAACATTTGTGGCCGTATATCGGCAATAACGCGCCGAATGTTGTCCTGCAAGGGGTCAATCGTTTCGGGTTTATCGGCGTAGACTAGCGACTTCACATATCCCCACAGAAAATAGTCAAGTGGCGTTAAATTGCACGATCCTGTAGGCCAAACCACGGTACCAAAACGTGAAACTATGCGGTTACCAAACGTTTCCTTCAATAAATCAATTGTGACACGAGCTGTGTGCCATGATGCACCGTCTTGTTAAAACCACAACTCCTGCACATCATGGTTGTTCAATTGATGAACGAAAAAGTCAGTAATCATCGCTCTATAGCGGTCACCATTAACTGTAACGTTCTGGTCAGCATCGTTTTTAAAGAAGTACGGACCAATTATTTCACCAGCCCATAAAGCACACCACACAGTCAGATTTTCTGGATGTAACGGTGTCTCAACATACGCTTGAGGATTATCATCACCCCAAATACGGCAATTTTGTTTATTGACGTATCCATTCATCCAAAAGTAGGCTTCATCGCTCAACAAAATTTGCTTATGAAAATCGCAATACGTTTCTCGGACAGAACCATGCTTTTTAAAATAAATTTGCACAATTTGGAAGCGTTGTTCCGGCGTCAGTCTATGCATGTTGAAATGCCAAACCAAACTAAACATAAATCACTTGACAGTTGACAAAATTACCGCCAGTTAAAAAAGTGGTGGCAACTTAAAGTTCTATACCTCTAAAAAAAACACCCGTTACATGAGTTTACTCAATGTTTTAGTACATAACTAAAATTGTTTTATTATTGGCTATCTATACTTCTATACTAATATTATAAAGAGGAAAGATTTGTTTTTTTGTTTGTTTGTTTGTTTGTTTGTTTGTTTGTTTGTTTGTTTGTAACGAATAGGCTCCGGAACTACTGGACCGATTTGAAAAATTCTTTCACTGTTGGAAAGCTACACTCTTTGCGGGTAACATAGGCTATATTTTATTCCCGTATTCCCACGGGAACGGGAACTACGCGGGTGAAACCGCGTGACGTCCGCTAGTTTCATATAATTTGTTCCATAAAATTGAAAATTGTGTCTATTTCGAGAACGAGAGCTACGCGGGTGAAACCGCGTGCCGTTCGCTAGTCTATCTATCTATCTATATCTATATTCTATATATATATCTATATATATAAAAATGTTGTGTGCGTTTAAGTACCTATTAAAAACTCAAAATTTACTGAATCGACTGAGCTCTAAATTGGACACGATATACAATAGGATTCAGAGATGGTTTTAGGCTACTTTATATACACTTTTATCATAACAGCAATAATAATAAAACAGCTTTAAAAAGTGATTTTACCAATAGATGGCGCTGGTCTTTTTTTTTAAATTATATTCTGCCAGCTTCAGAACAAAATATTATAAACAACCTATTTAGAAGGTACCTATTTTATCAGATTGCTGTTTTTAAGAGAAGTTTGAATGCGGCCTTCTTGCATTCAGAATAATAAAAGAGAGTACATACTTACCTAATAAAGAGGTCAAATTATGTTTTGCATGTTATTTTTGAAGTTAGAGTTTTGGCGCGTTAGGGAAATATTATCAGACTGAATTTTTTTTTTAAGCGTGCGCACGATGTTTCAGAACTGAACATTGATCACGGAATAGTTTTTTTTTTCAAGTGAAGCTTCTATTGATTTTGATGTTAATTGGAATTTCAGAAAGATTTATAATTTTGGTTACGGCTCAACATTTGGTTTGTTACTCATTTCTTATAGGTACCTACATAAAACCACCATAAAAAAGTCACAGCGAAGCGTGGCAGGGTACCGCTAGTATATATATAAAAATGTTCTGTGCGCCTGTGTACGCTTTTAAAACTCAAAATGTACTGAATCGATTAAGCTCAAAATTTTACTCCACATTCTTCTGAGATTTCTGAGATGGTTTTAGACTACTTTTTACACTTTTATCATAACAGCGACAAGAATAAAACAGCTTTAAAAAGAGATTTTTCCAATAGAGGGCCCATTACGCATTTTTTTTTAATTATAATGTGCAGGCTACAGGACAAAATATTATAAACAGCCTACTTAATATTAGTTTTCGTCTGTGGTTTTTTACACAATATATGTTTTGAAAAGAGAACATCGGTATACGGCCTCCTTGCATTCCGAGTTAGAGCCTTAGAGGTTAGGTTATGTTGTGCATTATATTTTGAAGTAGTTACCACCTACTTATCTATATTTTTTTGCGGTGCTCGCGCATGATTATTTTTAAAACTGAACACTCCGAAACTACAGGACCGATTTAAAAAATTCTTTCACTGTTGGGAAGCTACACTCATACCGGTGAATATAGGCTATATTTTATTCCCGTATTCCCACGGGAACGAGAGCTACGCGGGTGAAACCGGATGACGTCCGCTAGTCGTCAATATTCCGTAAACTTCAATTCTAATGACAGTCATGTTGGTGACCATGATTGTTGCTCGTGGTCATAATATAGATGTTCATCGTCATCATCATCATCACGCCTTTATCCCCGAAGTGGTAGGCAGAGGCATATTATATACCCACATTTCACCTTTATATAATTTGTCCCACGTAATACGTTGTGAGCCGTATTGCCGTGTTTAAATGGACAGGCGCAGGTTGTGACTGCCTGCTGTTGAAATAAAGCCTTCAACTTGGCTTAACGACTGCCATTTTACTGGCAACCGGGACCAACGGCTTAACGTGCCTTCCGAAGCACGGAAACGCTCAAATAAATATCACAAAGTGATCACATGGATGGTCACCCATCCATGGACCGGCCATAGTGAAAGTTGCTCACTGCAGTGATCGTTTACAGAACACTGAGTCCGCGGGGCCACGAGCGCTTCATAATATAGAGGCTATTGTAATACTATCACCCTTAAAAGCTAGAATTGATCTGCTTTCAAGTTCACAAATTTGTAAGCCACAACCATAATGCCTCGTGTTTGCTGCAATGAACAAACATACACTAAAACGAACAATTAACTTTAGTGCTGTGTTCATGCGTGAGTGACTAACAGTTATTGCAGTTGTTTGTATTTTAATAGGTTAGAATGAGCATTCGTCATCGTCGGATTTAGCTTCAGATGCTGAAAATGAAAATAAAAAAAACGAACTACAATTCTTATACTGTTTGGGCTTGCTATTTCCCTAGCAAAGGTTGTGCCTGAAGTCTTTTACTTGTCAAAATGGAGTTAAACACATCTGTCATGATTTAGTTATGGAGAAGCAATTCTTGGTGTCATACATACCCGGTTTTCTGGTCACACAAGAGATAGTAACTTCGATTGGGTAAAACCTGTGGGGGTTTCTATATGTACAAAAAATCGATTGTCTGTAAAGTCGGTTTACTGACGTTAGTTGAACGTGACAACTCAGCCTTAAATGGAACGCCTCAGAGCGAGGTAACGCCGCATACATCATAATTTTTCATGCGTGCAGCCGGCTCCATCAAATTATAAGATGTCGCGTCAAAAATGTTCTTCTAATTAGATCAGATAGCGTTGTGTGAAATGTCCGTGAATATTTATTATTATTTTTATTTAATTTACATACAAAAAGTAAGTAATGCTAAACATAATTCGTATTATGAGAACTAAAGTGAGTACTCGTTTCCTTTCAGTAAAAGTCACTAGAGTTACTTTCATATATTATAAAAAACTAGCGGAAGTCACGCGGTTCCACACGCGTAGTTCCCGTTCCCGTGGGAATCGGTCTCGGAGTTCCGGAGTCTATTCGATGCAAACAAACAAACAATCAAATTTTTTCTCTTTATAACATTAGTATAGATTTTTTTTTATTAATATTGACCGTGTGAATTAACAGCAGATAACGCCACAGACATTTAATAAAGCCCATCATCACACGCCAATTTGGTTCACTTTTTGTTTCACACAAAATTAATTCTATTGAAATTTCATGAACACTTATTTCTGATAATTATTACGCTCATACAGCTCTCGACAAGTAATATAAAGTGTCAGCTTAAATTGTGATGTCAATTTGTACGTTAATTTGTTGAACAATGTGATGGTTACTGTTTCAAAGGGTTAGTGTGAAGAGACTTGGTAAAACGCAAATCGAATTTCACTGGCTTTAATTCAAAACAAAATCGTTTTATACAAATTTAGAGGTAACTAGCGGACGTCACGCGGTTTCACCCCAGTATCTCCCGTTCCCTTAGGAATATGAGAATAAAATATAGCCTATGTTCACCGGGATAGTGTAACTTCCCAGCAGTGAAAGAATTTTCCAAATAGGCCCAGTAGTTCCGGAGCCTATTCGATGCAAACAAACAAACAAACTATCAATCTTTTGTCTTTAAATTATTAGTATAGATGTATATAAACTTCTGCCTGGCACCTCGGAAATAAATATACGTACTGCCCGTTCGCTCTAACTTTGCCGTTCGGCTCCATACTAAAGTCGAATTTTTGATTAGACGAAGTAAATTGACAGCAACTAATGTCACTTCTTCTTATAATGTTGCGTATTTTCTATGACGAAGTGACATTAGCTACTGTTAATTTACTTCGTATAATTAACAATTCGAGTAAACGCCTCTACGCCAGCGGCAAAGTTAGAGCGAACGGGTAGTAATAGTATGTTTTCGTTATGTTATTAGTACTAATATTATAAATGCGAAAGTTTGTAAATGTACCTAAATGTTTTAGTACAGTTATAGTCTGAATTAGACTACTTTAAATTTTCCACGCGCTAGAGCCAATATCCAGGTGTTGTTTAATGATAGAATATTAGTAGGTACCTATATATTAGTTATGAGCTTATTATCCAGACCACTAAATATATTGCGGTGAGCTTTGGTCAGATCAAAGTATTGAGCGCATGAGAACTTAATAGATACACATTATGTACTATAGGGTTGTATAATTACACCACCAAGGTCAGCAAACTATAATTAAGTTATCATAGTCTGACATTTGCAACACCAAACAGATTGTAAAAGGGCATGAAACATTTATTAAAAAATATGATGTTATTAATGATAGAAATCCCTGAAAAAAAGTAGGTACCTACGAAGCATTACGGTGCGCCCACGTCCGATAGTCAGATGTCCAACAAAAAATAGGGCAGAATTAACAACGCCTAGCGTAGGCGACTCGTTATCTGTATTACATTAAGTAAGTAATAAACTGATAATATTAAATTACATTATGTAAGTACGCTTTGTTATTGAATGAGAGCAATTGCGTTAACATAAAAAACCTCTTTGTAAACATTTTTTTCAAATAAATCTTGTACTTATCACCTTTGCCGACTGTACCTGGGCACAAATTAAACAAAGCGAACGAGACAATTGATTGATTCATTATTATTATCATTAGAATAATGATGTACAAACCGATAACACGACACGCAAAGTTTTGATACGTTTGGTAAAATATCTGACACGTAAAATATTTACTAAACGTCAGTGGATCTACCCCAATTTAATCAAGTTTAGACACAAATCATAATCAAATGTTTCAGTGCTCAGCTACATCCATCACACAATGGCGGTAGACAAAAGCACGAAAAGCCGAAAAAAGTCAAATTATTAATGAAGTGAAATCATGCGATTCGATGCGGAACACCAGGTGATTTCAGACAAATAATAATGGACGAATGAATTTTTTTTTAAATTATACAACACGATAGCCAATTATGCGGGTCAGTAATTTCTCTATCCGAAACGGGAAATTCATTCGAAACTACACAATCGAGTAACTTTGAGTTTTTAGCACTCGATAAAGTATTGCTATTTGGAATGTGTTTATGCCCGATTTCGTCGGTAAGCAGTGAACTCATTCGGCAAACTTTCCGTTTGCGCCAACATACGGGTTTGCTCTGTTGTTTTTGACAGTGAAGCTTGTACGTATTTATTTTATTTTTTACTTCTCTTCAGAGTTTGTTTAAACAAATAAAACTACCAATTAATACCAGTACGTTTTACAACCAACCGTATTACTATTGTATATTTACTGGAAGGAATTTTAATTTCCTTTATTTCAAAACTTTGATTAAAAAGTCGTAAGGAAAGCATTTATTTTGCTGAATACAGAAGGAGCTGTTTTAAACTGACTAGAAACACTGAGGTAAGATAATAAAAACGAAGAATTCATTGCTTCATCAGGATGTATTTATAGAGCTTCTGCATCATCAAAAGCTTTGAAACGAGCACCTTCTTAGCTGTCCAAAAATGAATTTACTACCCGTTCGCTCTAAGTTTGCCGCTGGCGTAGAGGCGTATACCTGAATTTTTAATTAGACAAAGTAAATTGACAGTAGCTAATGTCACTTCGTCATAGAAAATAAGCAACATTGTATGAAGAAATGACATTAGTTGCTGTCCATTTACTTCGTCTAATTTAAAATTCGATTTTAGTATGGAGCCGAGCGGCAAACTTAGAGCGAACAAGCAGTAATATAACGTGTGTTATGATTGTATACTAGAGATAATGAGGGCATAAACTTCTGAGATTTTATACAAACTATGGAAAGATACTTTAGCATTTGCCTACTATAAATATTTAAATTATTAAACCGCAAAACAACGCGCCCAACAAAATTTCAACACTAGGTAATCACAATTTGCGCCTGCCGTTTTTAATATGGCAATAGGCTCACTATCAATTACGTGGGACATAACACAATATTGATGTCTACTCCTCCGAGAAAAATAATAATGTGTGTATGTATCTATAGTGCCTACGTATGAATAAAATAATATAATTTTAATTTCTTTGTGGGAATACAGTAGTAGCATTCAATTTAGTCAAATAAATAACCAAACTAAATAAGAGTCAGATTTTAGACAACTTACAGACCGCCTTTTTAAACACGTATACGCATAGAAGTAACACTGGAAATAGATATTTTACCAAGAGGACCCTGGGTCCCTATTAAACAGGGAAGAAAACTACACGTATGTTAAAAAAGTTCTGTCATAAAAAATAATAATAAAATTGTACAGCATTGCTCCGTATAATAGAATGTCTCCTCCAAACATTATGAACTGGAAGTACTACATTTGATCAAAGATATGTTTATTTCAAGCATAGCCTCATTCGGCGTCATGAACTATAAAATGCAGAATGAATCTATTCAAGGCGCCAGTCCTTGAGAAATTTAGGTTGTGAAACTTTATAGTTACTCCTCGTTGCGGAGTTGCTCGGTTGTTTCAGAGACGAGTCTTCCCAAGTTTCCAAGTTTTGAAGTTCCATAGCTTTTGAAGGCTTCTCTGGACCTGTATTTGGCGGTCTTGCCTATAATCCAATGTTAGTTTAGATTTATGTTTGTTTAACAATACTCGAATTCAAAATTGATATTACTTGTATCATAGTTTCATCATTTTGCTATTAAATAGACCTTCCATTATCTTTAGAAGATGCTGTAAAGACAGTGGAGGTTCTACCATTAATTTCCAAAACGAGAAACTAGAAACAACAAAATACGCCAATTACCGCATACTCCTCGTCATTTGTATACCTCATCAAGGAAAAGATCAATTAGGGAGATTACTTATCGCCTTTAAAGATTACGTCATTTCGAGCAAACGACGACGGTTTAGACCTCAAACTGAATGTCAGCGATTAGCGGAGCGATCGCGACAGCAGCGAGACCGCGGCGCCGAAGCGCAAGCTCAAAATAATAATGTACAGAAGGAAATCTACGTACAAAGTGCGCTCGGGCTACGCACAGATTGACACCGCTCACTGGATTTCATGGACACGAGGTCAAAGGATTTTCATAGTAATTTCGATTCTGGTTTGCGTGTGGGTGTGTGTAGCCAAGGGTATGTATGAAAAAAAATGCGTACATGAGATTGCCCCCTTTTTTTTTGAACATACGATCACAAACGCACCGAGCGCGGTTTGCTTGTGTGCCAGCGCAGTACCGCCTTACTCTCTTGTACTCCTAATTTAGCTTTTTTTTTAATTTGTTTCTATTTTAATTTTTCTAATAGATTATTTCTTTTGTAACTATATCGGTGTATAATAAAGAATTATCTATCTATCTATCTACTCCGCGTCCGCAACTTTGTCGCCGTCGCCCCGCTCGTCGCTATCATCCAGTTTGTGACATTTGGTCTCACCCCTCGGGAACAGGGAGGGGTGACGAAAACGTAGAATATCTTCATTGCTGATTCCCGCCTGCGGCCGATAGAGAGCGGGCTTGTTAACTGGGAGAATTTTACGCGGCTACATTACTCAGTTGATAGGACCTGCTTTGGGACTTGGTTTTAATAAAACAGCATTGTGTAACTTGAAATTATAATTAAAGTAATTTAGTTTTGAAATTGTAAGAACTTGGTGAAGCGTTTCTTAGAGAAACCATTTCAGTAAAAAATGTTTCAAAAAGAGCTAGTTATACTTAAAATATTGTTATCGCTTGGCATTATTTTGTGGACCACCATACGGTCTTGGGTGCCGTAACTTCGGATAAAATCTCCTTTTCTCCGACTCGTCTTAAAAGGGTTCCGTTCACCTTGCGTAACTGATCTTTCTATGAACATGGAATTTAGTTTCTTGCTTTAAAAAGAGCGTTCAAGTGAAGTTGTATTTTAGCTCTCAAATAAAACGTATCCCAAAATCATATTATTATTGGGATGAATTTTGTTTCCAGCCAACCGAATTGTGGCCTTTGTGGTACATATCTAGGATGCTTAACTTTGCGTAAAGGGAGTCTGTGTATTAGTGCAGTGTATATTGTAGACCGCTATAGTCCACCAACACCGCAAATGTAGTTCTCTGTGGTAACTGTGTACATAATAGGTACTCCTTGTGTGCTAAATGATGATATACCTAAAACCCTAGAAATATATATCATTTGGTGAACATTGATGAATCCTGATTTGTTCTTATACCGATGGAATTCTCCATTTTGTCTGTCATTGTTATCAAGAAATCAGCTTTTCACAGTCTACCTTTGAACGTGGGCCTAACTCTGGAAAAAGTTTAGCCTAACCTCTGGCCAGATGGGTTTGTACAGATTTTTGATTGTAAGATAATAAAAACGAAGAATTCATTGCTTCATCAGGATGTATTTATAGAGCTTCTGCATCATCAAAAGCTTTGAAACGAGCACCTTCTTAGCTGTCCAAAAATGAATTTACTACCCGTTCGCTCTAAGTTTGCCGCTGGCGTAGAGGCGTATACCTGAATTTTTAATTAGACAAAGTAAATTGACAGTAGCTAATGTCACTTCGTCATAGAAAATAAGCAACATTGTATGAAGAAATGACATTAGTTGCTGTCCATTTACTTCGTCTAATTTAAAATTCGATTTTAGTATGGAGCCGAGCGGCAAACTTAGAGCGAACAAGCAGTAATATAACGTGTGTTATGATTGTATACTAGAGATAATGAGGGCATAAACTTCTGAGATTTTATACAAACTATGGAAAGATACTTTAGCATTTGCCTACTATAAATATTTAAATTATTAAACCGCAAAACAACGCGCCCAACAAAATTTCAACACTAGGTAATCACAATTTGCGCCTGCCGTTTTTAATATGGCAATAGGCTCACTATCAATTACGTGGGACATAACACAATATTGATGTCTACTCCTCCGAGAAAAATAATAATGTGTGTATGTATCTATAGTGCCTACGTATGAATAAAATAATATAATTTTAATTTCTTTGTGGGAATACAGTAGTAGCATTCAATTTAGTCAAATAAATAACCAAACTAAATAAGAGTCAGATTTTAGACAACTTACAGACCGCCTTTTTAAACACGTATACGCATAGAAGTAACACTGGAAATAGATATTTTACCAAGAGGACCCTGGGTCCCTATTAAACAGGGAAGAAAACTACACGTATGTTAAAAAAGTTCTGTCATAAAAAATAATAATAAAATTGTACAGCATTGCTCCGTATAATAGAATGTCTCCTCCAAACATTATGAACTGGAAGTACTACATTTGATCAAAGATATGTTTATTTCAAGCATAGCCTCATTCGGCGTCATGAACTATAAAATGCAGAATGAATCTATTCAAGGCGCCAGTCCTTGAGAAATTTAGGTTGTGAAACTTTATAGTTACTCCTCGTTGCGGAGTTGCTCGGTTGTTTCAGAGACGAGTCTTCCCAAGTTTCCAAGTTTTGAAGTTCCATAGCTTTTGAAGGCTTCTCTGGACCTGTATTTGGCGGTCTTGCCTATAATCCAATGTTAGTTTAGATTTATGTTTGTTTAACAATACTCGAATTCAAAATTGATATTACTTGTATCATAGTTTCATCATTTTGCTATTAAATAGACCTTCCATTATCTTTAGAAGATGCTGTAAAGACAGTGGAGGTTCTACCATTAATTTCCAAAACGAGAAACTAGAAACAACAAAATACGCCAATTACCGCATACTCCTCGTCATTTGTATACCTCATCAAGGAAAAGATCAATTAGGGAGATTACTTATCGCCTTTAAAGATTACGTCATTTCGAGCAAACGACGACGGTTTAGACCTCAAACTGAATGTCAGCGATTAGCGGAGCGATCGCGACAGCAGCGAGACCGCGGCGCCGAAGCGCAAGCTCAAAATAATAATGTACAGAAGGAAATCTACGTACAAAGTGCGCTCGGGCTACGCACAGATTGACACCGCTCACTGGATTTCATGGACACGAGGTCAAAGGATTTTCATAGTAATTTCGATTCTGGTTTGCGTGTGGGTGTGTGTAGCCAAGGGTATGTATGAAAAAAAATGCGTACATGAGATTGCCCCCTTTTTTTTTGAACATACGATCACAAACGCACCGAGCGCGGTTTGCTTGTGTGCCAGCGCAGTACCGCCTTACTCTCTTGTACTCCTAATTTAGCTTTTTTTTTAATTTGTTTCTATTTTAATTTTTCTAATAGATTATTTCTTTTGTAACTATATCGGTGTATAATAAAAAAAT
Organism: Miltochrista miniata; assembly: GCA_933228765.1. Classification (NCBI taxonomy): domain Eukaryota; kingdom Metazoa; phylum Arthropoda; class Insecta; order Lepidoptera; family Erebidae; genus Miltochrista; species Miltochrista miniata. The sequence continues at coordinate 12,759,639 of OW121765.1, forward strand.
ATCTATCTATCTATCTACTCCGCGTCCGCAACTTTGTCGCCGTCGCCCCGCTCGTCGCTATCATCCAGTTTGTGACATTTGGTCTCACCCCTCGGGAACAGGGAGGGGTGACGAAAACGTAGAATATCTTCATTGCTGATTCCCGCCTGCGGCCGATAGAGAGCGGGCTTGTTAACTGGGAGAATTTTACGCGGCTACATTACTCAGTTGATAGGACCTGCTTTGGGACTTGGTTTTAATAAAACAGCATTGTGTAACTTGAAATTATAATTAAAGTAATTTAGTTTTGAAATTGTAAGAACTTGGTGAAGCGTTTCTTAGAGAAACCATTTCAGTAAAAAATGTTTCAAAAAGAGCTAGTTATACTTAAAATATTGTTATCGCTTGGCATTATTTTGTGGACCACCATACGGTCTTGGGTGCCGTAACTTCGGATAAAATCTCCTTTTCTCCGACTCGTCTTAAAAGGGTTCCGTTCACCTTGCGTAACTGATCTTTCTATGAACATGGAATTTAGTTTCTTGCTTTAAAAAGAGCGTTCAAGTGAAGTTGTATTTTAGCTCTCAAATAAAACGTATCCCAAAATCATATTATTATTGGGATGAATTTTGTTTCCAGCCAACCGAATTGTGGCCTTTGTGGTACATATCTAGGATGCTTAACTTTGCGTAAAGGGAGTCTGTGTATTAGTGCAGTGTATATTGTAGACCGCTATAGTCCACCAACACCGCAAATGTAGTTCTCTGTGGTAACTGTGTACATAATAGGTACTCCTTGTGTGCTAAATGATGATATACCTAAAACCCTAGAAATATATATCATTTGGTGAACATTGATGAATCCTGATTTGTTCTTATACCGATGGAATTCTCCATTTTGTCTGTCATTGTTATCAAGAAATCAGCTTTTCACAGTCTACCTTTGAACGTGGGCCTAACTCTGGAAAAAGTTTAGCCTAACCTCTGGCCAGATGGGTTTGTACAGATTTTTATTTTGAATTTTATTCTTCTTCACCATGTTCGGATCCCTTAGTCAGCAGGTATACCACTCACACGACGACTTGAGTCCTAAACATCTAAGTAATATCCAATGCATGTTCATATCTTCTTACCACCATCATATGTTATGGTTTTACTTTTCTGATATCTGTGGTTTTACGTAATATCTACGTGGGGTAGAGTAAAGACGGCACTTTTGACATTCTGACTTCAACATAACCTAATATAAACCTATCAAGAAACACATCTTCCTATTCTATGACATAACACTTAACTTTATGGGTCTGGCTTTAATCTTGCTTTGGACTCTTAAAACGCTCTCTCAAAGTCTAGGTATTTATGAACTAAAGATAAGCTTGGGGCGGAGAACAGCACGAAGCCGTTCACACTTCTGCATATCTGCCATTAGTGAATGTCAACCTAAAGTGGATGAGAACTTTTTTCAGACATTTCCCATCATTAATATATCCTTATCGCAAGGATCCTCCAAGCCTTTTGCGAGTTATAGTGGCGCGACCAAATAGTGCTGATGCACGTACGCAACACACAAATTTGTAGCATTCCATAGAAATGTAGAAACTCGAGAAGAGACCCTCAATAATGTCTCTTTCCTTATGTTATTATACGCAAAAGTTATTTCATTAGGAGTGAGTTGGATGCAGTCGTGCTACCGACACGAGTGCACAATTAAGTGCTTCATTACCTGATTATATACACTCTCTAGACTTCTAGAGCATTCTAAGAGTTATGCACTTTAATGCAATTCACTATCATATATTATTTTTATAGAAATTTCCATTGGGTACGCTACGCTATGGATTTAGAGTTTAGACAAACTATGCATAAAATTTAACTGTAGGTATATTATTTTAAGCAGTCAGAAGCATTTTACATATTCATATTTCATATTCATTTAACATACTTACATCTTTGTTGAAAATAAGAAATGAAAAGAAATTTACTCCACCCCCCCCCCCCCTCCCTGGTAATATACAGCGGTAACACAGCAACCTAAGAATGCCGTGAGGTTTTAATCAGTGTCAATTTTCACGATTTTGGCACCACTGCGGTGGAGGGGGGCAGCCCGTAGGGCTTTCATGCAAAATACGGAAATAAAGTAAACAAATTGAAAATCATAGGTAAGAAAAATTCAGCTAAATAATAAAACAAGATATTTCATTCATTGATAAAGTTATATGTAGCTAACGCCATCTATCGAGGCACTTGGTAACCAACACTTGGCCAGATTATCTATATTAAAACTTAACTAGCAACTGTCATCACAACAAAGCTGTGTACCTACTGACTTCTCTGTTTGTTCAGGAGGTCAAGGTCAGCAAGGCTCCTAACAACCATTATTTACACTATAAATATTATAGATGTTACTGATTCATTGCCAAAGGCAGAAGGGAACATTGATAATGATCAATACAAAATGGCAGGCAAATAAACAAGAGTAAATAATTACTTTGTATCAAAATATTTCTCTTCATTATTGAATGATAACATTCATTATTGAATAATATAATATATTGATTGAATAGGTCCCTATCTATTGAGATAGGGACCTTTTCAATCAATAGTTTTTAATTTAGATTTAACTAGCTGACTCCGCAAATTCGTTAACGTCACATAAGGTTTATGAAAGGAGAGGTATTTCTTCATCAGACTCCTCAAGCAGTGTGTGAAACTGCCCTGTTTGCTTAATCATAAAAGAGCTTAAAGATTAAGTCTATTCTAAAACAATTCAGTCCACTAAATTGTTTTAAAATAGCCTGAACCATTAAACTCTTTTATGATTAAGCCAACACGCCAGTTTAGAATTACCCATTTTTAGATTTCTTTAAAGTGATAAAACTTTTTTATTTATAAACCGATTGACATGTATTAAACGCTAAATGTTAAGTGGAGCAAACCTCAACACAATAAAAAAACCGCATTGCAATCGGTTAAGCGGTTACTGAGATTAGTGTGCACAAACGTACAGACAAACAGATATACAGGCATACAGACAAACACACAAAAATTCTAAAAAACATTGTTTTGGGTTGTATTGCGTTCATAAAGCGGGGGGCTTTATAATATAGTATTTTTTCTTATTTATCTCAGGATCAGGACTCCCAACAGACCTTCGGCTACTACTGCGGCCTCGCCAAGGGGAGGGGACAATCATCCTTCCCTATGCCTGCAATTGCTACTAGTGCAATAAGTTTTCAGATTATTGTTTTCTAGCTAGTCTATCTATTATGGATCCCCTGTCACAACTATGATTCTATGAATTAGAATGTCATTACATGTCGTAAAGGTTTAGTAGCTTACTATTATGTTCTAATAGCGGACGTCACGCGGTTTCACCCACGTAGCTCCTGTTCCCGTGGGAATACGGGAATTAAATATAACCCATGTTACCCGAGGACAGTGCAGCTTTCCAACAGTGAAAGAATTTTTCAAATCGGCTCAGTAGTTTTAGAGCCTATTCGGTGCAAACAAACAATGTCAATTAAATCCGCTTGTGAGCTACAAAAAAGACGACTTGTCTTTTTTGTTCCTCACAAGCGAACTTTACAGGCAACACGGGCAATAAATTTACCCTCAAAATTATTATTATTAATGTAATACCTAATCACTGTAAAAAATTACATTAATAATGCGTGTTTGACAGCCCTAGTTATGGCAGATAGGGGCGGGCCATGGGTGCGACGCGAGCGCTACCCGATACCGGTCATTGAACCCTACGACATACGCTTACCATATCAAAATTCTATAGTATCTTGATGGTGATAATTATTACAAATCTGAATGATCAATCTCTTTGAAGGTTTCTTTTGATATATCGCAAATTATAAACAGCACTGATTGTAGTTTGATTGATGTGTGAAACAGGTCAACGATAAATTAATTATAATGCCCGCCTTGTAATTTAAGTATATCTACTAGGTATTATAAAATTGTAAAGCTGTCGTATCTGTACCACTCAGCATATTAAAAAAATAATACTTGGATTGTGTTATAATTAGCGATATTTTGTTTAGAATTCTTAAAAAGATGTTGACGAAATCTCGATGGCCACAACTATTTCTACAGATATTTAAAAACGTTACAGAAAAATAAATAGAAAGACATCAAAATAAAAGAATACGTGATTTCCCACAAATGTATACGAAATATACAGGTAATATCTAGGTATTGTGCAGAGTTTCTCGCAAAATAAAGTCTCTCAGACACGTCCCCAATATTGCCACAAGTTTGCCAAAGGCAAATCCACTGCAAGATTTGGTGCGACGTCGCTGTGACAGCTATGTCTTAGATATTGTGTCTTTTGAAGCTTATAATACACTAGCTGACCCGCGCAACTTCGTTTGCGTAACATGCGAGTGAGAAAGAGAGAGGTGTAGTATTAATATTTTAAGTAATATAATGTTTCCCGTCGCATTTACTCCGGCCGCGTTTTCTTTCGTCCCGTCACGTCTCTTAAATTCATTAGACAACTTTATTTGCGTCACATAGGAGGAAGAAAGAGACAAAGAGAGGTGTGGTATTAATATCATGTTTCCCGTCGCATTTCTGTCACGTTTACTCCCATCGCGTCGCGTCGCTAATATTTTAAAACTAATTAAGAAAGTTATTGTAAGCTTACCTTGAAAGATAGACATATGCTATTCAGGACTTTTTAAGTGGATCAATTTTGTAATACACAATTTTTACGTAACTTTGACTATTTACGCAGCGTACCTACGCATCGAAAGCTTTCAAATGAAATATTTTTTCCCCGTTTTCGAAACATTCTTCATGGCTGCTACTGATATAAAACAGCTAAGGCTGTGGAAAAAAGGTTAACCTTACTGATAATTACATCTCATAGAAAATTTGGTCAAAACTGGTAAAACACTTTTTGGCCGACTGACCCTAACTAAATATTAGGCACATAAATAGCAGTCTAACTAAAGTGCTAACTAACCTGCCGCAGTCTAAATAGCACGTTATAAATAAAAGCATAGTAAAGTTATTTCTTTATACACGCAAACCTAAAATGTTATATTGTGTTAGATATTTTTAGAATCGCGACTATAACTACCGTTTTAAATAGTTATTTAAATGTCGCGTTTTCAAATTAAATGTTACGTGCTATTTTTTTTTAATTAAACAAGTACTCATTGTTGCTAATTACTTGTTTGCTTTGTTTTCGTCAGAAACGTTATGACACGGAACTAATTAAAAATTCAAATGATTAATTAAGAATTCCAATCTACCCCCGACATCTCTTCATCAACTACAAAAATGATCTGATGAAAGTCAAGGCCTAAATGCATGTAGATGGTTAACAATATTTTACTAACATTCAGATGTTAAAGTGTGAATGTCAACCCGAATGTGCTTTACGCGTCGAGGAGACACAAGAGATGAATGCGTGTGAGTTTTAAAATTGTCAAACTTTCTATCTCTTGTCAAGATAGACAACGAATCTGTCGTTCGTTGCTATCACCTCAAAATGATAAGCTAATAGGCCTATATGATAGAACATACTTAGCACTTAATGGTCTTATAGAAATCGGACGGCAGAACCACAATATTGACAAGCAAAGTCAAACATTCGATACCCACACATCGGACTCAAGCCGTCTAAAAGCGACACGGTTCCCTCCTATCCATCTATGTTCTTATCAAAGGGTTGCTTTAAGTAAGTAAGTAAGTAAAACTTTATTGTACACCAATAAAATATAAAAATCAATAAGAAATAACATAAAAAGAATGTACAATTACAGACATACTATCAACGAAAATTGTCAAGTAGTTGACGAAAACAGAAATACTGAAGTAAGAGTATCGTCTGACAACTCAAAGGCGACTCGTTTTCCTCGTTAGCCCATGTTGGTAACATAAGCAATCTATAAAAGGCATCCATCATTTAATCTTATATTATTTTTATACCATGTAAAATGTGCAACCAATAAAACTAGACCCCACAGGCAGAAAGTCGAAACGTAAAACGATCAAAACGCAAAATCTTCCATTCATATGTCCAGCGAGCCGTCATGCGTTCAAAGTCCTAGGAACATCAGACACGGACGACCCGGGGGCTTCAAATACACATTCAGTAAGAAGACACTATGGTTTAAACGATAATGTTTTAGGCTGGTTCATTTTAATGTTATATTCACTGTATTAAATTGATGGACCGACGACCTGAAGAAGGTCGCGGAGAGTGGTTGGATGCAGAAGGTGCAAAACCGTGTATTTTTTTTTTAATATTTAGCTCGCCAAAATGATGCCGCCCGTCCGATGGAAAATCATAACAACTAACGATTGTGGGCCACCGTCCCAGTCTGTACGACTATAGAAGCGGCCCTCAAGTTGGCGTCCCTTTGATGTGCCTCTTCACCCTCCGCTTGAAGAACCCAGGATTGTAAGAGGAGGGAACACGTGCGCTGGCAGGTCGTACCAGGTTTGTATTGTGGCGTAATTTAGGAGAAACCTACGTCCAGCAGTGGATTGACATATAGGCTGGCAAATTCAGAAAGCACTGGATACTAACACAGTCTAAAGTATCAATTGATCCTGAGACACATAATTAAAAATTCAATGTTTGTGAAACAAAATTTAAATTGTATAGAAATTCAATGTTTTTGAAAAAATGTAATGAATTCAAATTATGAATTCAGAGAGGCATTCGGACTGTGTGAGACCAGCTTTAATGTAATATAGCTACAGTGACCACATCTTCCGTATAAAATACAGAACTTTATTACGAATCGCATAATATGGCATGCATATAACTAAAGCCACAGTGGGTTATGCAGAAACACGTCAGTTGACAGGTGTATGCAAGTGTTCCGCTCTCTAATGGGCTATATCCGTGGATATCCGGCTATGACGTCACGATATACTGCGGTTGATTGTGACTGGATACTATTCACAATATTGTATTTTCTTTAGAATAAAATCAATTGATAATTTTGCAGCTCGTCCCAGTTCCTCCGTGATCATAATTGACTGCCTCTGTGGCGCAGTCGGTAGTGATACCGCTTGCGGCGCTGGAGGTCGTGGGTTCGATTCCCACCGGAGACAAATATTTGTGTGACTCATAAATGTTTGTCTCAAGAGTCTGGGTGTTTCTATGTATAATATGTATGTATTTAAAAGTATATAAGTATTAATATCCGTGGTCTGATACCCATAACACTAGCAGGTTATTCCTAGCTTACTTTGGGATCAGATAGCGTTGTGTGAAATGTCCGTGAATATTTATTTATTTATTTATAATGCGATAAGTTTCTTGTGTAAAGGGCTCTAGCTTTAGAACAAACGTTAAGCCGGTGCTTCCAATGCCAATGATAAAAGCCTTATGGCGAAATATCAGGAAACCACAACCTGTCCATCTTCAATGTGACAATCGGTTCATCACCTATTACGTGATGCAACTGATGAAATGAGATCGTTTGGTGCCTCTGCCTACCTCTTTAGGAAATAAAGCTTACCTATGTATCTATACTAATATTATAAAGAGGAAAGATTTGATTGTATATTTGCACTACTGGGCGGATTTGAAAAATTCTTTCACTGTTGGGAAGCTACACTCTTTGCGGTGAACATAGGCTATATTTTATTCCCATATTCCCACGGGAACGGGAATTACGCGGGTGAAGCCGCGTGACGTCTTCTAGTGTATAATATTCGCATGCTCTTAGTTTAATAAGCTTCTCTAGTAGCACGCTATTAGTTGGTGGTGAGTGGCATGCGTGACTGTACTGGCAGTTCACTGAGACGTTGACTGTTGGCACCGTACTGATATTAATTAGTTCTACAGTTTGTTTACCTACCTACAGTATATGTATACATATAGGTGGAGAAGTTCTAAATTTAGTTTTCTTTAAAAAATGTATTGAGGTATATTTTTCACATAGCACCATTTGATCTGGACTACATTTATTTACTAACTAGGCGCCACATAAGAGAGAGTATTACCTGTTCCCGTCGCGTTGCGTTTACTCCCGTAGCGTCTCGTCGTTAATATTCAATACTACGTAAGAGATAGAGAGAAAGGCTTCTCGTCGCGTGTATTCCCGTCGCATTATTTTTAAGAACAATTTCGTTTATGAAAGAGGTAACCCGTGGCATTATTGTAGAAAAAAATTGATTGCCTTTAAAATGGTTATTGTGCACCAATCCAAAGATAGACACATGCTATTATTATATTTTTATAAGATAGAGATATTTATTATAAGATAGACATATGCGCAATTTTGTTTAGAACTTTTTTAAGAGAAACAATTTTTTTGTACATATTTTTTACATAACTATAAATACACTCGAGAGCAATGAATCCGGGTCACTTAAAGAATCCTAAAAATCTCGGAAACTAAAAATGCTAGGTTAATGCAATAAATTGTATTTAATAGACAATGTAATACTCCTTAAATGAAGGTATTAAAACTTCTTAGTTATTGTAAAGTTATATCATAAAAAAATCAAATTTGAAAAAGGGCCACTTTCGAAGATGGAACTACGAAATTACAGCATTTGGTGTTGCTTTTGTTTGTAATCTGTCATTTATGTGGGTACATAAACCATGTTGATAGTGCTCTATATTCATTAATCAAGCTGAAATTATGTCGCTTACGCCTGAAGAATGCACCAGAATACTTACAATGCTGGAAACCGGCCGGAGTCAGCGCGATACAGCCAGGACTGTCGGTGTGTCGCTGTCAACAGTACAAAGAGTTCTCCGACGTTACGAAGAAACTGGTTCTAACCTACGCAGACCAGGAACGGGCAGAACCAGGTGTACCACAGCACGAGAAGACCGATACTTGGTGAACACCATGCTTCGAAATCGCTTTCTCACAGGAACTGAACTCACCAATCAGTTTCGACGCCTCGGAGGAAGTAACCCAAGTGCATGGACAGTAAGACGTCGGCTTGCTGAATCTAACTTAAAACCCCTTAGACCTGCAAACGGCCCTAAACTGGAGCGTGGGCATCGTATTTCGAGACTAAGGTATGCCCAGAGCCACGTAAATTGGAGTATTGAAGATTGGTCAAAAGTTATGTTCTCCGACGAATCAAAATTTATGCTCTACAAGCACGATGGAAGACACAGAGTGTATCGAAGACCAGGGGAAAGATTCAAGCAAGCATGCATCGAAGAAAAAGTAGCCTACGGTGGTGGGTCTGTACTTGTGTGGGCCGGAATTTCTTCTGAAAGTCGCACAGAGCTGGTGATCATAGAAAACGGCTCTTTAACTAGCGTAAGATATGTGGAAGAAATCCTCAATGATCACGTTGGTCCATTTATGGTCAATTTAGGTGAGGATGCTATATTTATGCATGACAATGCCCGACCTCATACAGGTAGGATTGTGAATGACTACCTTCAAGAGATGAACATTACTCGTATGGAGTGGCCAGCGCGCAGCCCGGATATCAACCCGATCGAGCATGCTTGGGACGAGCTAGGCAGATGCGTAAAACAACGAAACCCTCCCCCAATCACGCTTCGTGAGCTCAAAATTGCTCTCACAGAGGAATGGGAGAATATTCCCCAAAATCGTATAAGGAACTTGGTGTACAGCATGCCAAACCGCGTAAACGCAGTAATGGAAGCACGAGGAGGCAATACGAAGTATTAAAATTCAAGAAAATCGTAATAAAGTTCAAAAATTTCATGTTTCCTATTTTTGTTTTAAGGAGAGATCGGCAGTTTTTTCTTTATGTAATTTTGTGTTAATAAAATGTATGGTGACTCATATTTTTTTTACTTTCATTTAAGGAGTATTACATTGTCTATTAAATACAATTTATTGCATTAACCTATCATTTTTAGTTTCCGAGATTTTTAACATTCTTTAAGTGACCCGGATTCATTGCTCTCGAGTGTATTTACGCAGCACCCGATACTTCTACTCGTTGATGTTCCGGAGCCCAACGAAGCTCTCAAAAGGAATAACTTTTCCCCCGTTTTTGAAATATTTACTATTACTGCTCCGTTCCTATTCGTTGTAGCGTGATGCTATATAGCCTATAACACTCTACAATAACGTAGCTTCCCATTGGTGAAAGAATTTTTAAAATCAGTTTAGTAGGTAGATCCCGAGATTACCCCTTACAATTTAACAAATATACAAACACACAAACTTCACTTCTTTATAATATTAGTATAGAAGTAGGTATAGATTAACTTATTTCTAAACACATCCCTGTATTACATCAAAAAACATCATTTGTGAACCACAAGAATATTTTGAAATGGTTATAATAACAAATAATAAGTATGCAATATGCACAATGCCCACTGATATAATTTTCTATAATTGACAAACACATTGAAGACTTAAAAGTTATTAACGTACGCATTACAGCCACTAAAGAAAACTGATAAGCCGAACAAAGGGGAAACCTAAGTAGAAAATTGTGTGAACAATATAAAAGTCTTGAATATTTCTAAGATTTGACGCTCTTCATCCTTTTTTTTTACGTGTAGGAAAATCCATAAAGGATGTTATGCCGGACTCTTACCGACTAAAAAACCTCACGTAACGCCCAACAGCCTGTGGTTGGGAGCCCCGGGTAAGCCCTCGGAAGGATGTCCCGGGACTCCCAAACGCTCTTCATACTTAGATCAAGAATCTTTATATAATTTAAAAGTGATACGGTATTCCAACTCATTAGCGATGTAAGAAGATTTATTAACGAAAATTATTTTCTGCTTCAATATAATGATGCGTAACGTTAGACATAGTTACAAAGAAGAAGATTATGTCTATATAAGCTTCTAGAAAATTATGAAAATATTAATTTCAAGACAGAATTAGGGGAAACTGATGGTGCGGTAGGTTTCTCTCCCAACATTCCTTTATGATTCCCTGAATAAATTAGTAGGTCTACGCTCTTTTAAATATATTGTGTAATCCCTACTAATATTATAATGCGAAAGTAACTCTGTCTGTCTATCTGTTACGTTTTCACGTCTGAATCGCTGAAGCATTTAGATGAAATTTTGGATAACGGTAGGGTGAGTCCCTAGTAAGAACATATGCCACTTTTTAACCGACTTCAAAAAAGGAGGAGGTTCTCAATTCGTCTGTATGTATTTTTTTTATGTATGTTAAGCGATATTTCCGTCAATTATAGACGGATTTCAAAATTTCTTTTTTTGTTGAATAGGGTTTACTTCTGAGGTGGTCCCATTGTCACCAAGTCAGGAGAAAACGAGGGCAACCACCGAAAATTGTAGGGACAACTAGTGCGCTTGTTAACTTTTTAATTAAGTGCTTTAATGTTCTACATTTTAATGAAGGTCTGGAGTCGATCTGATGATAGAGTCGAAAGACAGTCGAGGGCATTCCTTAACAATTTACAGCAGTTACCTTGTGTTTGGGCTTGATTGATTTGTATTGATGAGAACTTTACACTTAGATTGATAGATCCGACTTGAAAAAAAAAAGGAAGTTCTCAATGTTTTATGTATGTTCACCGATATTTCGTCAATTATAGACGAATTTCAAATCTGCTTTTTGTTGGATAGAGTTCACTGCTGAGGCAATTTTGAATTCAGTGCTTAAAGGTACCTACTAGAATTTAATGAATGTCTGGAGTCGATCTGATGATGGAACCGAAAGACAGTCGAGGGAATTCCTTAGCGATTTACAGCAGCTACCTTGTGTTTGGGCTTGATTGATTTGTATCGATGAGAACTTTCACCTAGATAGATATATTTTTCGATTCACCCGTCACTTAAAATAATAAAAAAAAAATTTTTTCAATAAAAATAAAACCGACTTCAAGCAAATCCTGAAAAATAAAATTTACTTAGCACAAAGTAATATGTATTTTGATTTATCATATTTAATTCAATATAATATTGAAGTTGGTGCCATCAATATAATACCTACATAAAACTATGGGTTTACTTGGCGCCGACATCAATATGATATTGAATAGAATCTGATAAAATCAAAATACATAATTACTTTGTGCTAAGTAAATTTTATTTTTCAGGATTTGCTTGAAGTCGGTTTTATTTTTTATTGAAAACTGTTTTTTACCGACTGGACAGAAGGAGGGTTATGATTTTACGCGAAAAAGATTTATATACGGCCAAAACTGCGGGGAACAGCTAGTTAAAAACATACACATGGTCACGCCTTTATCCCCGAAGAAGTAGGCAGAGGCATATTATAACGCCCACATTTAACCTTTTTAGAATTTTTCCCACGTAATAGGTGGTGAGCCGTATTGTCATGTTGAGTTAGATAGGCGCAGGTTGTGACAGCCTGCTGTTGAAAATTTTCAAGCCGTCCAAAAAGGCCTTCAACTCAGCTTTCCGGCTGCCATTTTACTGGCAACCGGGACCAACGGCTTAACGTGCCTTCCGAAGCACGGAAACGCTCAAATAAATGTGACCAACAATGACGGTCACCCAGCCAAGGACAGGCCATAGTGAAAGTTGCTTACTGCAGTGATCGTTTACAGGACACTGAGTCCGCAGGGCCACGAGCGCTTTTACATACAAGTATACGGGCATCAATATAACTTCAACGCCAACTGATCTCGCAACACTTCTGGAACTTTAAAGGCAGTCTCTTGTCTCAATCTCAATATACCTGTATCTAAGCATAGCTTTGTCCTGAGGGCCCAGACTATTGACATTATGCAAGGAGTCCGTAAGTTTCGATCTGAAAGCCAACTGGAGGCTTTTGTCTGACATACTGCGATGGGGTAATAGTAGCTTCTCAGTAAAATAGACCTCGGTATGTACAGACGAATTTGAGAATGCATGGTCAATCCGAAACGAAATTGCCTTGCACTGAGAATTGACGCCATCTCTTGGATATCATTGAAAGTCAAGTATCTAGCGCTGTCGATTTTTTTAGTACCTCACACAGGAACGCGATTATTGTCAAAATAGCAATTCGTTAATCTTTTGAGTAATGTAAATATGCCATCTAGTACATTTTTTGTGATTCTAAGGTGTCTTTGCAATATTATATTCGAGTAAAGTTGCGCCATCTAGTGGAGCCTTTGTGAATTTGGACTCAAATGTGCATGAGATTATAGATCTTAAGGGGCCCATGCAATATTGGAGGTGACTGTACATATATTGTATCTTTTCATGTTTACTACATATATTTAAAACGCTCTCAGCCTTGCTAACTTATTGTTCTGTAAACTATCACTGGGTGACTTTTTCCCGATCATATTTTCATGACTTTCGTACCCATACACCCACAATTCGCTAGATGTTGGCATGACTTTCCATCAGGTGGTAAGAAGTCATTTTGGCAAGTTATACAAGAAGCCGTGAGACGGTCTCACCCGGCTGCCCCTCTGTGAAAGTGAAAGTTCAATCCGGTTGACGTTGTCATTTTTGTTTTATTTCAAACTTTGAACAGATGATCCACGTGACCTAGTGACGTAATATAATGTAATAGAGTCACAGACTACAGACACAATAAGCACCTCTGAAATCTACAGTCTGCAGTTTACCACTAGTTCCCACTCTTACTGTGAAAAACACGCAAAACTGTCCCATCTAACGCCAGAGCCACAATAAAATACGATGAAAAAAACATTTCCGACGGTATTCTTTAAATAATTTCAAAATAATACACTTTAACTGCGTCCATTTGCCCCGGAATTAGACATAAAAGCACGAAAACGAGGAAAGAGCTTAGAAGTACCATTTCTATCCCAATTTTGTTCATCCCCATCGAGTTATTCAATTAAAGTCGTTGAATAATAAAATCAACAATCGCTTACTCTAAAATTAAGGGCTTACTCTAAAATGAAGGCACCGTTCTGGAGTTAATTATTTAGATGTAAGTACCTGAAACAAAGGGGTTTTTTAATTAGTATAAAGTCACAGGAATTTTTAAAGGAAAAGTTTACATAATGCAGTTAGTTTTCACGTTAATAGCAGAGTATATATTTATATAGTTTTATTTTTACAATGTTTTTAGCATCTCTAGATATTTGTGAACTAGATCTATATTGAGCACTAATGGAGTTCAGTTCGAATATTCTATTTATGCATTGTGCAGATAGTTTTCACGATAATAGCAGAGTATATATTTATATAGTATTATTTTTATTATGTTATCAGCATCTATAGATATTGGTAAACTAGATCTATATTGAGCAGTAATGGAGTGTTCAGTTCGAATATTCTATTTTCGAAACGCTTAATCTCAGTACCTACATTTTTCACGAACTGTTTGTTAGGCTAGAGATACACTCGCTAGTTAATAGAGTCAATAATAGAAGCGCCAAGTCTATTCAAAAATATAGTAGTAAATATAAAAATTAATGCTAAAGCACAATGACTGGAACAATGATTTATATGATAAATTATATGATAGCATAACTTGATATGATCTTTATCCAAATTAGAAACGCAACATATTTGCTATTTTGCACAGAATAGGTGCCTGTACAGTATTGTAGATATAGACATCTCTAGATATTTGTGAACTAGATCTATATTGAGCACTAATGGAGTTCAGTTCGAATATTCTATTTATGCATTGTGCAGATAGTTTTCACGATAATAGCTCTGATAATAGCAGAGTATATATTTATATAGCATTATTTTTATTATGTTATCAGCATCTCTAGATATTGGTAAACCAGATCTATATTGAGCACTAAGAGTGTTTAGATCGAATATTCTATTTCGGAAACGCTTAATCTCAGTACCTACATTTTTCACGAACTGTTTGTTAGGCTAGAGATACACTCGCTAGTTAATAGAGTCAATAATAGAAGCGCCAAGTCTATTCAAAAATATAGTAGTAAATATAAAAATTAATGCTAAAGCACAATGACTGGAACAATGATTTATATGATAAATTATATGATAGCATAACTTGATATGATCTTTATCCAAATTAGAAACGCAACATATTTGCTATTTTGCACAGAATAGGTGCCTGTACAGTATTGTAGATATAGACATCTCTAGATATTTGTGAACTAGATCTATATTGAGCACTAATGGAGTTCAGTTCGAATATTCTATTTATGCATTGTGCAGATAGTTTTCACGATAATAGCAGAGTTATTTATATAGTATTATTTTTATTATGTTATGTAAAAATATTTTTTATTATGTTATCAGCATCTCTAGATATTGGTAAACCAGATCTATATTGAGCACTAAGAGTGTTTAGATCGAATATTCTATTTCGGAAACGCTTAATCTCAGTACCTACATTTTTCACGAACTGTTTGTTAGGCTAGAGATACACTCGCTAGTTAATAGAGTCAATAATAGAAGCGCCAAGTCTATTCAAAAATATAGTAGTAAATATAAAAATTAATGCTAAAGCACAATGACTGGAACAATGATTTATATGATAAATTATATGATAGCATAACTTGATATGATCTTTATCCAAATTAGAAACGCAACATATGCTATTTTGCACAGAATAGGTGCCTGTACTGTATTGTAGCTACCTGTGCCACCCAAAAAAAACAAATAAAGCTAAT
This sequence comes from Miltochrista miniata, assembly GCA_933228765.1. Lineage (NCBI taxonomy): Eukaryota > Metazoa > Arthropoda > Insecta > Lepidoptera > Erebidae > Miltochrista > Miltochrista miniata. The sequence continues at coordinate 12,775,124 of OW121765.1, forward strand.
ACCATGAATATTCTCTTCAATTTCCGCCAAACACGCCTTAGATCATACGCCGGTTATGACTCACGTAAGTTCGGCTTACACTGGCAAACAATTAAGTAAACTTCGGTGTAGCAACATGAACCAAACATAAACTTACACCGATTGCTAAACTCAAGCCAAGTAACTCTACGTCAATAATAAGTAAACCGAACCGGGCTTAGATATTGTGTGTCTTTAAAGATGGCTTTGTTGAAGTTACAAGACGAACTTCCGTAAAAATATCTTTAGGCATAACCAAAGTTTTGTAATACGTAAATGTCAACATATTTTTCGTACAAGCTCTCTACATAATATACTTGTAAAAATAAATTATTTATAAATAAATTTTGACAGTCAGTCGAACAGTCGCGATGACTCATATTGGCGAAAAGGGAATATGCATGAAATTTATATTGCCTCAAAAATTTTTGTATTTAATTATTTAAAAAATTTAATTATAAATAAAAGGTTTTTTTTTATTTATTTGTTATTTAAAACTTGTAAAATACTGCATTAAAAGTGAAAATCCTGAGAGCGAAATTCAAACTTGCACAAACGCTTCACCATTGGTTGACACGAAATGTGACGTCATTTGTCTCACACAACATTCAACTTATAGGCGTCAATATGTATAAAGGTCATTGACCCAAACAACTGTACAAGCCTTAGATCATCTAACCACAGGATGCGCCTTACTTAAGCATTGTTTTCTGCCATTGCACATGACCATTTGGTCTTTTGGCTTTATAAAAAGCCTGTACATCAGTACATCATTTTATATGATTAAACTAGTACATTTCATTGTAGTTGACTGTACAATAACAATTAACACACAACAGCCATTACGCGTTTGTCGATTAATACATTTTTAAATGCAATGAAATTTTATATGTCTTTGTGTTTCCCCCTTCACTTGTATGAAAACTGGCAGAATATTTTTGTATGCGGTGGTTCGCAAAGGCTAGTCCCGTGTTATATGGTCTAAGGCCTCGGTTCCCAAAGTGGGTTCCGCGGAACCTAGGGGTTCCGTAGACCAGTCATCAGGGTTCCGCCGAAATTACGACCCACTGCTGTTGAAATAATACCTTTAGGCTATCACACAATTTTCCAAAATTAAAGCTGTAGCTGAGAATGAAGATAACAGTCATCAGTATTGTGATGAGTCATGAACTCATGACAGCATGTAGGCCCATGCATGACTCCTGACAATAGTGTGTTGTAGTTGTAGCTAGGTGTACGGCAAGGTTACGTCCACCCCAATTGGACACTTGTGTAGGATCTCTCTCGATTTCAGACACAAATTGTTTACGATTTTCTTCCACTACGCACCGAGGGATCTTGGGTCGGCCTGTGTAAAAAGTGTCGCCCGTACTGCTTTAGGAGCATAAGGTCAAAAGCGCAATATGACACGATCACTAATTGTCAAAAGCGCACATAGTCAAAGGCGCAGATTGTCAAAAGCGCAAAATGTCAATAGCGCACATAGTCAAAAGCGCAGAATGTCAAAGGCGCACAATGTCTAAAATCTTACTTAAACAGGCTAATTTTGTTACTAAATAGGTTATTTGTCTAACATAAAAATTAAGTTAAAAATTGTCTCGCTGTGGTCCTTACCAGCAGGGACAAGAGTAAAAGAAGATTCAATTAGGTTAGGTTAAGTTATTAACACCAAGCCTCGTGGGACTCCAGCATACCGAGGGATATTGGGTCGGCCTGTGTAACAGTGTCGCCCGTACTATCGTCCGTATAATATAACAATGAACGCCGCCAATAGACAGCAACACATTAATATGCAGCAAAAATAGAGTGGGCGACAACACCGAGCCTCGTGGGACTCCAGCATTTAGGGCCATAAAGTCAGAACAGCTACTGCTTGCTAATGCTTCTACCGACCAGAAAGTTAGACACCCATCCACAAAACACCTCGGGCAGTCCATAGGAAGACAATTTGGTAAGAAGTCCACGGTGCCAGACCCGGTCAAAGGCCTTAGAAATATCGAGGCTCACGGCTAGAACCTCGCCTTAACTTTCGATAGTCGTCGCCTAGCGGTGTGTGGGGCACACCAGAAGACCGCCAGTCGAACGACTTGGGTACAGGATGCACGTGCGCAGTTTCCACTAAGCCGGGAAGCCTTGTTTCATGAAATATGAAAGCGTGAAAAGACTTGTAAGTACCGGACACAACCCAGGACCACACTGATTTCGTACCACCGCGGGTATGCAGTCTGGCCCACTCGACTTATGAACATCAATGGATTGAAGCTCCCGCCTAACGTCGCGCTGCCGGAAGCTGCTCGGGTGCACACCAGGGTGCCAGGCGGCGAAGAACTCTGTGCTGCAGCTTGTAGCCAGGGAACATTAAGTAAGATGTGTCGTCCTGACAGGAGATTTGCGTCTCCATCAAGAAAAATAGGGTCAGCTGCGCATGTTCCAGATGGTTGTCCGTTGACATTCTCTGGTGTTACGAAAGTCCATCTGAAGTGTGGATGACGATGCTACTGTAAAACGTTGCTTATATTTTTTCCTTGCCATGGTGTTTCGAAAAGGGGAATTTAAGAAGGTTAAGTGGTATCTGTGTACCGGTGGCGCAAGAGACAAAACGAGGTTCCAGTAGTCCAAAAGCCAGCACGGGTAATGCGGTAGATTGTCACGGTGTACGGAAGGGCCCCCGGTCCCCTTTAATGCAGTGACCGCGTCTACTCCGGTATCCTCCTCCGGCACAATCACAGCACCAGGATTTTTCACAGGCTGCTGGTTCAGCCTCCTGGGGCGGAGATTAATTATTAATCCCCAGGTTTGGATGACGTACAGACCGCGGGCGGCCAGTGGCCATTTTTTTATTTTATTAATAACGGAGTACCGTTAAGCCCTCCCTCTTAATGTAGACTTTTTCGTTAATTCCAAAGATATTTGATCTTAAGGAGCTAATTGAAAAAGCCAAATTTACTATGCCCAAAGGGTGCTGCGTTATCTCCATGAAGAAGTAATGCTTATCCCTTGATCCCCGAGGGTACAGGGATAGATCATAGTCTGCTAAGCTTAGCTCTTAGTAGAGCTCTTCAGGCTAATCCTACCCTCTCGTTTTCGATCCCGAATAACGCGACGACGTACCGCTCTTACATTGGAGAGTACTTCGCCAGAACTGAGCAATTCAAAAGATCGTTCCTCTGTCGAACTATAAAAAATGAGAACGACCTGCTCGCGCACGTAGGTACTTCTTACCTCTAATAACCCCGGTTCTTCAAGCGAAGCGTGAAGAGGCAAATAACAGGTCGCCATCTTGAGGACCACTGTCAGAAGTCTTACACTGTGAGAGTGGTCTGCAATCGCTAAATGCCGCTATGGCTTTCCATTAGGCGGGCGACGTCAACTTGGTGAGCATAATAAAAAGACAGCATTTTTTATCCCGGGGAAACGCTCCCATGGGAAGCAGGAACGGCAACAGGATTTCACGCAGGCGGAACCGCCAGCGTTACCTAGCTAGTTTGTTATAATCTTTTATGGGGTTCCGTAAAATAAAACAGATTTGTTTGGTGTTCCGTTACCTTAAAAGTTTAGGAAGCCCTGGTCTAAGGTACAAGCATACACGGATTGACAGTGTCATCTTTAGTCATCAAAATGGCGCCAATATTGGTGGCGTTTCAAGTGCTCAAATTTAATCAATGTTTTAAATTTGAATTTGAAGAATAATTTGATCATTTTAAGGCTTATTTATTTATCATTTTTATTTTATAATGATGTAAGGAATTCATTTAAGTTAAAAAAAAATCATGCATATCCCCTATTCTCGAATCCATCAATTAAATGGTTGCCACTGAACGAACTTACATTGGCTCATTCAGGAATCTGCCAATGATAGTGGCGTGCTCTCAAAAGTCATAAATTATTATTTTTGACAACTTTAGTTACAATGTTTACTTTAATCATTCAATCAAAGCTACGAATTCCAATCTATTGCTGAAGACCTGCCAGGAATTTTTGTCATAAAACCCACGGGTTTTCTTTTTAAATTGTTAGTTTTTCTGTATATTATTATTTGTAGTTAAATTTTAATTTCTGTAGAATAATAGTCAGGTAGGTACTTAGGTGTCCAGTGCTCAGGCGAGTGACGTGTGGCGACGGCGCCATCTGAAAATCAGCGCTGCACTTCATGTCTCGGCTGATGAGGTGTAGCATTAATGCTGAGATGGTAACCCATTTAGGGATCGCACGGAAAAATTATTATATAATCTAGGCCATGCTTTTCATGGTCATGTTTATTTTCTTGCAATTGTGTTATGTGCGTGTTCTGAATAAATGTTTTTCTTTCTCTCTTTCTTTCACGGGTGACATCGTTTTCGGGAAGTGCCCAAAGCCCCAAACTGTCCAACGCAGGCCAAACGGTTGGTATACGGATTAATTTTGAGATTTTCTTCTTTTCACTTCACCCTGTGTGTTAGTCAGCAGGTGAACTGATTCAGAATCCAAGGATCTAGGGTTCAAGGGGCCCTTAGGGCTCTACTCCATCGATATAATATAAATAGGATATTACTACTGTGAAAACAATATCATTATACCCGTTTGACCATACATAAGTTTTTGGTGTAGTAAAACAGATTTGATGCCAACCCAAAAACAGCACCTTCACGTATCCAAAAATAATATATTTTTTCCGGAAACCCCTCTTCCTTCAAATTCAATAATACTTAGGCAACATGTTCTTTCATGCTACCCTTCAAAGAAAAAAAGTACATGAAATTAAGAAACTTTCCATTGTAAATCTTTTCACATTGCTACGGTGCTTACAAAATATGAACGAAGGGTAACCTGCTTTGTCACGGGGAGGCCACGTGACCCACTGGTCCAATGACTTGCGAACAGGAAACTTTTCCAAAAACAGGCGCAATTAATTTCTACAATCATGAAAGACGAACTTAATTAGAAGATCTGTATAATTTCTCTCTTTAAATTTAAAACATGAAAAAGTGTGAAATTATAATCATTTTTCACGCACTACCATCGAAGTCCTCTTTTTTACTATAACATCATTGTATAGAAATCGTAATGGATGCCGTGCCGGACTTCTTCCAACTAAAATCACACGGTGCCTTGTCACTTGTCTATCTAAGGCCAGGAGTCCCAGGTTCCACAAAAGAATACTCCCAGGGCTCCCGACGCAGACTTTGTCCGCCATCGCAGACTCTCCCTAAGGGTTAAGGTTTTATCAGACTACTTGGTCTTCGGTTCGATTGGGGACAGGGGACTATCTCACTTCTACGAAGGATGTGCCTACTATCAATAGAGTAAGAATAGAATATATTTCAAAGAATATTTACATATATACATATAATCACGCCTTTATCCCCGAAGGGGTAGGCAGAAGCTGAGTATACGCCCACATTTCACCTTATAGTTTTAAGTCCCACGTAGTAGGTGGCGAGCCCATTGCCGTGTTGAAATGGACAGGCGCAGGTCGCCGCGACCTGCAGTTGAAATTTTTCAAGCCGCCCATAAGGCCTGTACTTTTAACAAAGTCAATATCGCATTGACGTCGGATTAAGAGGTGGGTAGTTGCAGTGGGTGGTGGAGGCAGGGGCGTCTGGGCCGGTCGGCGATCAGTCACTGTCAAGTTGCCGATAGCGCGAGACGTCTACGTATCGCGTACTATTTTATCTTAACGATATCAATTCGTACTTTTAATCGAATTTTTTTATAGACTTACTGTGTATCCATCTTAAAAATGGACTAAAACAATTTTTCATAATTTTTATAGTTATTCTTTATTGTATCTCTGAGTTATTTTTCTTAATCATAAAAAGATAGCTTTGCTAGTCGCTACTACATATAAAACTGTTTTAATGACTAATTTATCTTTTATTTTCTTATCTATCTACTAGTGAGTTCTTTGAACTATGAAACTTGAAATGTGTTTAGAAAAATGTCACATTCAGTTGATTCGTTACTTTGAGTTAAATACTACTGTACGTGTATTATCTTTGAGCTGGTACAAAGCCCTTGCATGTCTAAGATTTCCAACTGACTCTACTACAATATGGAGTTATTCAAAGTGGTTACAAGGTTTTACAGAAAAGGTAGCGATAGATTAACTGCAAAAGTCAAAATAAGGTTCAAATAGGGATCATTTTCGATCCTAAACTTGTTTCTTTCTATAAAAAAAATGCTTGAAAAGCATCCAAATATCTATTGCCATATAAATAATTCTACAACGTAGATTTACTACTGAATAGATTTTTCAATAGTACAACCCTACCAATCGAGATTTATAAGACATTCCCGTACAAAGAGTCACGTAATTCTCGTCCTAGTTGCTATCGAGACTATCCGAGACGTTCGAGATAACTCGGACAATGCAAAAAATTAAATCGATGGAGGCGAGGAGCGATGAAGTTGGATGCCTTCATTGTGACATGAAATACTTGTCTGTAACTGAAATGCGTTTCATTTTACTTAAGATATTAGTTACTATGTTGTACTGTGGACTTGAATCAATTTGTAAAAATGTTTGTAACTTGCTTGATTCTAAGTTGATGGTCTTTCTTACGGAGTTTGAATGCTTTCATCCTACTTAATATTATAAATGTGAAAGTTTGTGAAGATGTTTGGATGTTTGTTACTCAATCACACTCTAACGGCTGAATGGATTAGGCTGAAATTTAGTACAGAGATAGCATATAGTCTGGAATAACACATAGGCTACTTTTGATCTCGACGAAAATGTTCCCACAGAAAGCGGGAACGGGAACCAAATTTCACGCGGGCGAAGCCGCGCGCATCAGCTAGTTTTTAATAAACACGGTGTTTCTTTAAGGGTGCCAAGCCGCCACTCGCTGGTAGCAGGGCTCCATACCTATCGATTTAACCCCCATGTATGTTCTACAATTTTTTGTAGTTTTCGAGATATAATTTATTTATCAGTTCGTAAATAAATTGTATCAGTAGATCAACATGGGCTAGGCGACCTAGTATGAGAATGAACAAAAAATATATGTTCAGCGATGTATGAATTTAAAGCTTAGGTACCTATTAGCCTTAGGCATAGCATAGCCTTAGGCATAGCATAGCCTTAGGCATAGCATAGCCTTAGGCATAGCATAGCCTTAGGCATAGGCTACAACATTATGTTCTACGAAAACACTGAATTATGTCACCAACTTATGAAACACTTACCTTAGCCAGTTTTAGCTAAAGATTTTAATAATAAATACAGACAGCATAAAAGCTAGAAAAGGCAGTAAAAATAAAGAATAGCTCAGACTACCCGATGACAGTTTTTACTAGCTGTACGTGACTATTTTGCATAGCATGCTTGGCGAGGAATTGTACCCAACGCTTGAAATGTTAAGTAAACATCACTGAATTGTTTAAACCAAGTTATTGTAAAAAGTAAACAGTTTTCTGAAATAAGTAAATATTTTTAGTAAGTACATACGAGTATCTTATTAATATTATAAATGCGAAAGTTTGTGAGTGTGGATGTGAAGATGTGTGGATGTTTGTTACTCTTTCACGGTCTAACGGCTGAACGCATCTGGCTGAAATTAGGTACAGGGATAGATTTTAGTCTGGATCTGGAATAACACATAGGCTACTTAATTATCATGGGAATAAGTTTCCATGGGAAGCGGGAACGGAAACAAAAATTTACGCGGGTAAAGCGTCAGCTAATTTGCAAATTTAGATTTTCGAAAATACCATCATTTTATGAGTATAATGTTATGAATTTACTAAACACTTACACACATACTTGACACTCTCTTGTCGAAAAATAAGTAAGTAGGTAATACTTTCATTGAATGCTCCTTGTATCAATATTGATTTATTATAAATTTTATCTATACAACTCATATTGTTGAAGCAGATAATACTAATGATTTATATCTATACGTAGATCCGAATACAATAAGAAAAGTTATTGTATGGTAATATTAACGGTAGCATTATAATAATACCTAATATTAGTACAGTACAGTTGAAGTATGAATACAAAACCAGCGCTCAATACCTATTCCTTTGTTCACTTCACCAGAAAACCATTATTCATAACATACTCTTTAGACGCGTGAAATCCTCATTACAGTAATTGATGTATTCTGAGATCATACATTATAGAAGTTGATGTACTTACTTACATTCAACTTAATTTATAAGTCTGAATAATTATCTACTTAAAGTAATAGAAGTTTTAGTTCAAAGTCGTGTAAGAAGGTTCAAATGAGGACCTGTTATTTGACTTTTTCTTAATTTACTTCTACGCAGTGGATAAAATAAACATAATAGGTACTTTTTAATGGCGGTTCTACAGTTTTATATTCGTAAGTTCGTCTTTGTTTTAGCGGTCTTAATTTGAGTTCGCCATTTTATCGGCAATACTTCGCTCAAGTTATACACTGCGCAAGTACAGTACTGACGAATAACAGTATCCTTCAAACGACCTGCTATCAACTGCTAGCTAGCGCAACTATCATAACCAAGGATATATAAAACTAGCGGACGTCACGTGATTTCACCCGCGTACCTCCCGTTCCCGTGGGAATACGGGAATAAAACATAGCCTATGTTCACCGGGGATAGTGTAGCTTCCTAACAGTGAAAGAATTTTTCAAATAGGTTCAGTAGTTTTGGAGCCTATTCGGTGCAAAAAATCTAATCTTTCTCTTTCTAATATTAGTTATAGATATCGAACGTTTTAGTTACAAATTGCTGTTTACACGGTCATAACAACATGGTCACCCCGTAGTAGGTTTACGACGGAGTAGGAGACGTTTTACCGTCTCTTTTGAATGTTTGACAATAAGTTGAGTTGTGATAGTTTTATTTTTCATTTAAATAGACGACAACGTGACGTGGAGGACGATTCACGTACACCACACGTCCCGAAGAAAGGGGATAACTCCCGAACAACCCACCAAAGACGAGAGATAGCACCCGAAGGTGAGGCCGCAGTACTAGCCAGGGTCTGTTGGGAGTTCTGGCCCGGGGTCACCCTTCCGAGGGCTTACCCGGGGCTATAAACCGAAGGCATCAGGTAGAAAACGTGTGGTTTTAATCGGTAGGAGTCCGGCATAGCATCCATGTAGAATTTTCCTCACGTAAAAAAATAATTGACAGCTCACACAACAGGTTTCAACTTCGACAGAATCTGAGACCTGTTAAAAGGTATTTGCATCACTAAGACCGTCGTAGCTAGCTTACGAATCCATTTTAAAATGGCTTATATAAATCTCGTCCAATATAAACATGCACAAGAATAAGTCAACAGAATTAACGTGTCTGAATATTATCGAGGACAAAGGCTGCCAACGTCAAGCGGCGGCGGAGGCACCGAGCCATGAAGCCAGTCCTCTGTCGCCGGACGTGACCTCCCGACCTTATCCGCCTCGTCTCGTACCCTTATATATATTTACTCTTTGTCTGAAGATTCTCATCCGTATCACCTAGGTCCTACTATATACTAGGTATAAAAGATATTGACTTAGGTGAAAAAGGATATTTTTTATTCAGGTTTTAATAAGCCATCCAATCGTTTCTTTTTAAGGTCGTGAATAGGGCTAACGACCTTGACCTGCAACACACGCATCCTTTGAACAAAAAAATGCAGTATTTTATAGCTTTCATTTCCTGAGACAATAGCCGTATATAAATCTCCATCATCCAATATAAACATGCACAAGAATAAGTCAACAGGATTAACGTGTCTGAATATTATCGAGGAGAAAGGGTGCTAACGTCAAGCAGCGGCGGAGACACCGAGCCATGAAGCCAGTCCTCTGTCGCCGGACGTGACCTCCCGACCTTATCCGACTCGTACCCTTATATATATTTACTCTTTGTCTGAACATTCTCATCCGTATCACCTAGGTCCTAGACATATAAAAGATAGTACCGACTAAGGTGAAAAGGATTTATTAGACTTCTGGTTTCAATAAGCCATCAAAAAGTTTCTATTTAAGGCCGTGGATAGGGCTAACGACCTTGACCACACAAAACACGCGTCTTTCGAACAAATAAACGCAGTATTACATAGCTTTCATTTTCTGAGACAGGCCCCTTAAGTCAAAAATTAAAAAATCGCTATGAAATTTTCTTTGGCAGGAACATAACAGATATAGAACTTTATCTAAACTCTTTTCGTAACCGTATCCGCGATCGTAACCATTTGTTACCAAACTTCAAGTACGTCTGAAAAGGAACAATTCAACGGGCCTATAGGCGTCGAGAGGCGGCATTGTGTCGGCAGCCCCCACTAACCAAAAAAGATTTTGTGAAGAAACTTTTTTGTAAATGCTATCAATTTGCTAAAAATAGCGTATACACCAAACTTTACCGTTTCATCAAGCGGCACGGTAGGTAGGTACTTAAACTTCCTGAAAAACTCCAAAAAATACTGTTATAAATCGTCGCATAGATACAGAGTTGGTAAGTATTTTGTGTTCAAATCAAACCTCCATTTCCCTAAACAGAATCTCATGATCCGATTAAGAATTTCTGCAAGTACAGCGCGATTTAAAAAAGAAATGTATAACCGCTGTGTTGGTTATTCACCAAAGTAACGTTTATACGTAGGGTTACACACTGCGAATTCGCAAGAAGAACGCAACATGTTTTGCAAATTGTAAAAAGTTGCAATCGGTAATAATATATTTCAGAGTAATTTACACGTAATAGGGTATTTTAAATGAATCTGTATCTAATAGAAACTATTTTGAGAAACTTGTAACGCACTGCCAGGTCACATGTTTCCTTTTTTTTAAAACCCCTAATTCGTCAAGCGGAGCGTGGACTATGATAGTAACCCTCAACTCGCTGAATATCGTTATTGCTATCCATTCTGCGAGCGGTGTCATTATGACCAGTTAGATCAAAAAAGCAAGTCTAAATTCGAGTCCCTATCGCTCCAATTAGCTAAAATGCGTCTATAAATATCACATTAGATTAGTGTTCATTACTATCTGGAGGGTACAGGTAATTTTCCTATCCAACGTCCAAAATTCCTTTCCTGAGGAGTTCGGGTCGTCATTTCTCCCTTACAATTAGTTGTGGTTATCCTCAACCGTTGTACGTTAGGATTGACGAATCGAGGGTGTGAGGCGGGTTCCTCTTCCTCCCCTCCTGTATTATCGTTCTACGATGGATTTCCGCCATGTAACTCCTGATTCAATTAATTAAAATCACGTTAGTATTTTATATAGTTAAAATAACCGTCTAAAAACACGACTTGTTTGTAATCATACGATCGCACGTCGACTTGCAAGTCTTGCAACACAATTTAATCGCAAAATTACAAAAACACAACAAAAAATCTTCAACAAATACAGACGATTGTTGACCAAACGGGGGTCCGTGTGTCTCAAAAAGCGAAGGGGGGCTCAGCCGAGCGTGGCGGCACCCGTCTGCCGTCGTGTGTTTACCAGATCCACAATAACTCCATTGTATGACTAACTTTCCACATTGTAGGGTTATTGCTAGGAAACTGAGATACTTGCGGCCCTGGATTATTTGTTACAATAATATTGTTGTAAACGTTTTTGTATGAGTGTGCTATTTAATTTATTCGTCTAATCCTTTTTGTTACAGTCCTGGGACATCCTTCCGAGGGCTTACCCGGGGCTCCCAACCATAGACTGTTGGGCGTTACGTGAGTTTTTTTTGTCGGTAGGAGTCCAGCATAACATCCATGAGGATTTTCCCTCACGTTAAACAAAAAAAACCTTTTTGTTACATTCGCAAATATTTCAAAGAAAAAAATTGATTCGTTTACGGGTTTATATAGTGCACACTGGAATTAGGGAAACAAGTTTATTAATTAATTCCCATTGAAATCATCCGTGATTTATTAAGAAGTAAAATAAGAAAGTTACAATTTTCAGAGTTTGATGAATACAAATTGGGTTGAGAAAAAATACACTAGAAAGTCACACTTGTAGATACGTATTTATTTTTAAAAAGCCTTAATGTACTACCAATGAATACAAACGTATACTAGAAGAACAGTTCTTAAGGATTTTTTGTGCCAATTTTGTTGGGGGCATGTCCCCAGCTCGTGTAGTTCCCATTTGGCAGCGCTGTCGTCGCATTTCACTGTCTCAGTGAGTCAAAAACTAGTAGGCACAATTTTTACGTTTATAATCGACTAAATTCAGGGATTATCTATAAAAAAATATTTCACATCTTTTAAATCAAAACATAATATATTTATATTAAGTATTTATAGGTTTTTACAATGATTGATTTTACTCTTTTGCTACGAAAAATTAAAAATGGCTGCCGCGCTGCGACTGCAACGCCGCCACGCGGCAGTTTGTGTCACAGAAAGTTTGTCTTCAGAGCAGCCTAAGAAACTATTCTTCTAGTATACGTCTGTATTCATTGGTACTACTCTCAAAGTTAACCATTGTAAACAAATAAGGAAGTCAGTTCATAGAGGTATAACTATACAACCTTAGAACATTGCCATTTGCCAATGTAGGTATAGCGTTTTGCTAACAATGGAAAAGTCCTTGAAAACAATCGGATCCTTTAATCTTTGTTACATTTATTCGCTTGTAACCGAGGCTTGCAAACACAAAACTTTAAAAAAACAAAAAAAAATCGTAACATAACCCTGTTCTACTCTCTTTTACTACCCAATGATCAAAGTTCGCATTGTTGCAAGAAACCATAATACTCAAATTGTCTATTAAATGAATTGTTCAAATAAGGATCTATTTGAAACAGGTAGCAATTCTATAATCACATTAATACACTACAAAGAGGCACTATGAAAACATCCCCAGCGTGGGTACGACCTAATTGAAATTCGAAACCATGTTTCCAACCTGTCCAGTGGTTGACCAACTTTTCATCCAAAATTGACGCTCACGTCACCTCTGTAATCGAATTTATTACTACTCTAGTGAATCTCAAAGGATCTCGTATTCCAAAAACAAAACAAACACAAAGATTTATATCGACGGTAAATAAATTAGTTCCAGTAAAGGTTAAGCTTCTGGCATTGTGTGCTACTGTGTTTTTCTGTGTGTGCTATTTGAAAAGGTCTACCAGTCTATATTAACCCGTCAGAATAATCTATTGGTCAGATTAACGAAGACATTCTTAGTTCACACGTTTGAGTGGTTGGAGCGATTTGTGTAAATTGAAGTGCTGATTAGATTCCCTCCTTCACTGCGTCCCATCTTAATCTTTTCATCTCATTAGTTGCGAGTGGGAAACTTATTTTTCATCAATAATAACAAATTGGTGCGAATGGTGCTATAAAGATTGGTTTTGTTTTGTGTAAATAAGTATAACAATCTAAAGCACCTACAGTCATTTGGTGCAAATTCATAGTTAACTAGAAAGTGTTTCAAGAGTTTTAAAAATTTATGACATGTTTTACTTTTGACAAATATTTTAGAATTTTCACTTAAACCACCTCGTACTTATTTATTCCGCTCGCGCCGTCATATTAAAATATGGCGTATTTGAACAGTTTTTTACGATATTTTTTTTCGACTCATTTTACGGCTAGTGTCTTACAATATTAAACTAGAGAAAATTCCCCACAATTTATGCCCTTTTCCTTTTCCTAAAGCCTTTTCATAAAGTTATTTAATAGTTTCGGCCTACGAGAACGAACGCTGCAAAGTGGTATTTCCCACGCGCTTTCGCTAAAACTCGTTTCTACGCCAGCATTGAACAGTTATTAAATTAAAAGTAAATGCAACATAGCGTCCTTGGCTGCCTTCTACCGAATGTATCACGGTTAATGTTCTGAAAACCTCTTCAACCTGATCCCACCCTCTCCTTTCCGATCCCGAACAACGCGTGCCGGGCAGAGACGCTACTCATACGCAGTGGAGAGAATTTTCGCCAGAACCGAGCGTTTCGAAAGATCGTTCCTCTGTCGAACTATAAAAACATGGAACGACCTCCCCGCACACGTTTTTCCCTCATCTTACAATCCCGAGTTCTTCAAGAAGAGCGTGAAGAGGCACATCACAGGGCCGCCAACTTAAGGACCACTTAGATGCGCCACGGCTTACCATCAGGCTGGTAGCGACGTCAATTTGACGAGCTAAATTAAAAAAAATGCAGACACTCAGTCTAAATTGTTAAAAAACTATGGTGATGAGATGAGCCCGCCATTATAACAAAATCAAATACTAGAATAAATATTCACGGACATTTAAATATTCACGGACATTTAAATATTCACGGACATTCCACACAACGCTATCTGATCCCAAAGTAAGCTAGGAATAACCTGCTTGTGTTATGGGTATCAGACCACGGATATTAATACTTAAATACTTTTTGAATACATACATATTATACATAGAAACACCCAGACTCTTGAGACAAACATTTATGGGTCACACAAATATTTGTCTCCGGTGGGAATCGAACCCACGACCTCCAGCGCCGCAGGCGGTATCACTACCGACTGCGCCACAGAGGCAGAGAATCCAATCTGAAAAGCCATTTTCCTCGATCAGAAATGGTAATTTTTATACAATGTCTCTGTAATGTACAATGTATCTATTATATTATATTTGATATTCTTTAACTACCGAAGTTCTCTATTTCTAATAATGTGGTAGGTAGGTGAACAAGAAATCTATCTACTAATAATAACATTGTCAGTCATTGTCCGTCAGGTTGACCCAATTATGGGCCACGGGTACCACATTGGAACGAAATTGTTCGATCTGTCAGCGGAAATTAAATTTTCTGAATACCCCTTCGTGAGTCGATAGTGAAAGAAAGTATGAGGCGACACGGATTGGCCCTCTCACACTTGACTGAACAATCCCAGTGGATGTTTCGTTAATAATGTTGGGAGTTTAATTTTGATCCTTTGGTATTTTGTTCTAATCCGAGACAGATTTAAAACCTCTATAAGTAAAGGTTTTCTTCTAATTTAAGGTATGAATGAATCATGAATCAAAATGATACATATTACAGAGCACCATCTAGACCAGTGATGGGCAAAGTACGGCCCGCGGGCCAACTCCGGCCCGCGAAAGCATTTAATCCGGCCCGCCGAAGGTCCTTCAACATGAATAGTATATGGCTTGTGATAATTATACTTTAAAGGTCCAGAAGCATTATGTAACTAAATTCTACTCAGTAGAACAATAAACGCTTATGTGAACAGCCACACATCAATAATAGAAGTAAGATTAAAAGTTTCAGCAAAAAATGCATTTTTCCTATAATTCTGGCCCTCCTCCGAAAATTGTTAATTTATTCTGGCCCCCCATTAAGAAAGTTTGCCCACCACTGATCTAGACCAAAATAAAGCTTACATGTTCTGGTGCTATGGGATAACTAACTGATAAACATACTTCCATAACAACTTCCTAAGCCCCGGGGTTTCAACCCGATCAACATCATCGTCATATAGTCACGTCTTAATCCCGAAGGAGTAGGCAGAGGCATAGTATACGGTATACGCCCACATTTCACCTTATAGTTTTATGCCCTACGTATTAGGTTGCCGTGTTGAAGTGAACAGGCGCAGGGTGTGACAACCCACAGTTGAAATTTTTCAAGCCTATTTCATTTTACTGACAACCGGGTTTAATTTCGAGTTTTTCTTCTCTATCGACTTCAACCCGATATTTAAAAAAATATAGCACAGCAGCCTGCTAGAATTTCGTCATTTAGGTACCTACTGGACTTTATAATAATTGTAGATATAGGTAGGTACAGACAGAATAATGGAACGATTTTTCAAAAGTCGCAGAACAAACATTGCTTCATATGATTTTAGTATTAAAGTTAGCGGGATATTTACCATGTATTGTTGTGAGTTTCCGATATTTCCCGCTAACTTTAATACTAATGTCAGTGACCATGAAAGTTTAAATGCTTCTTATGATGTTAGCTAGAAAGAAAAAAAGAAAAGAAAGAAAGAAAAAATATTTATTGTGAACTATCTAGTCCTAGCAGGTTGCTGGTCACAAATGACCCGTATAAAAACCACTCATAATCAACTTTTACTAATTGGGATAGTCAATGCCATTCGACCTTTTGATCCATTGAATGAATTATGATTGACCTTAGAACTCTCAATGGACCACAGCTTCGCTTAATTTTCGTCATAGCGTTACAATATTAGCCCCTCTCTATAAAATAGAGTGCAGAGGGGCTTATGGCGAGACTTCGTCTGTAGTCTGTGACTCTGTTGCATTCAACTACGTCACTAAGTCAAGTGGATCATCTGCTCAGTTTGAAATAAAACAAAATTGACTACGTCAATCGGATTGATCTTTCACTTTCACAATAAACGTGTTAGAGAGGGTCAGGCTGGTGATAACGATCTCACGGCTTTCTTGTTCTATATTCCATATCGTATAGCTTTTTTTTAACGCGAGGGAAAATCCTCATGTATGCTATGCCGGACTCCTACCCACTAAAAAAAAACCTCACGATACGCCAAACAGCCCATGGTTGGGAGCCCCAGGTAAGCCCTCGGAAGGATGTCCCAAGACTCCAAACAGACCCACGGCCGCCACTGCGGCCTCGCTCCATATCGTATAGTCATCAACGTATACTTCTGTATAAATCCACAAGTAATAGAACTCCAACTCCAACTCCTTTATTAAGTTGATTGAAGATAAATTTAAGAATGTTTATCAGTTAATTAGATTCTATAGCACAAGCTTATAAGCTTAGTTTGGGCAAGATGGCCTATGTAACAAACTTTAAAGGCACTATAGGTAATACAAACTTAACATTTAGGAATCTAGTATTTTTTTGTAAGTATAAAGATAAAACTTGATGGGTACAAAAAATACTACATTAATTTTTGTGCCTTTAAAGTTTTTTACTTGCGATACATTTCAGGATAATCTAGTATTTTTTGTAAGTACAAAATATCAGATTGTTTTAGGTCATCAATTAAATAGTCAAATCAAACTCGTCTTTTTCAACGTCTTAGCGAAGTATAGTCTTTAGTCAAAGTCAAAACTGCCTCAGTAAAGCGCTTTTGAAGATTTTCTGGAGTTTACGAAGTAACAAAGCAATAAATAGAGTAGTAGTAGTTTTATTTATCCATTTTCGGATAGGCAAAGGCAATTTGAGCCATACAGCCAAGTCTTGTATATTTATTATCTCTTCATTTTGCTTTAATAAGTCACAGTCCTCGTCCTCTATGTCCAGTCAAAGTCAAGTACAGCCCTAAGTCAAAGTCAGTCTTCCTTCAGAAAAGCGGTGGATACATTTCTGAAAGTTTCCTTGGATTTTTTGTCAGAAACTGCAAAGTTGCGATTCACTGCGTTTTATCACTTTCCAACACTAGTGCACGTTGTCGAACGTTTATGTTTAAGAGTCCACCATTGATACACACAAAACACTCGAAATTACACTAATTTTGCAAATTAACAAAACGATGCGATACGATTCCTTCCAGTTCCCGCCAAAGAATCGCAATAAATAGAATGAGAAAATATCAAATAGACAGACCACAGGTTAGAAAAAAGACCAATGCAAAACAAAAGAGTCTGCACGTGACATTCATTCGGAGATTGCGTTCCATTTCACGCACACGTACAGTTTCGATCATAATCCATCAAAACATTGACGTGAAACATTCTCAGTTATAACCTGAAATCACATAACACGGGACAGGGGGAGGTAGATTTTCTCAATTCATTTATTATTTGGGGACCGCACTGATCAGCCCTCGACTGGCTGGATGTATTGTGAGCCTTCTTCCATTGTGACTTTTTTTTCCCGTTGACGTAGCACTTTTCCTCGAAAACTGTTTCCTAAAGCTTTTGTGCACCGGCCATTCTCAGGGATATTGCGATCGTATGAAATGTATACGGCTGTACATTAAATATGTATGGTTGACGCATTGTTGGTTTTTAATTTGTTGGATGTCGGCCACAGATTTTTATTTGTTATACTTTGGTAAACAGATGTCTAGACTTGTAGGTATATTTCTAGTTCATAAATAATCAGTTGTGAAACTTGTGGATCTACTTCGAATAGTAAATAATAATTGGTCTTTATAGCATTTGGTATCGTCTCATGATGTTACTTCCTGGCGCTCGTCGCCTTCTCTGTCTACCGCTAACGAGACTAGAGAAAGAGAAAATACTCCTACTGAAATTCGAGAGGGTCTTTGCTATTGCATCCAAATTCTCAAAATCGGAATATCGGAAAGTTGATTGGCTTTTCTGAGCTCGTATCTACAAAAACTATAATAAACTATATTAGGTATAATAAATATAAACTATGTACATATATAGCTTCTTCGTTATTAGACTTGGCTACAAATAAATAGAATTGTTTGGTCTAACAAAGTCTGGCAAAAAGGAAAAGTGCCTCAATTCTCTATCATGAATTTGCATCGTTCTTTCTACGATGAACACCGGGCGGATACTCCATACAAATAATTCGTTCTCAATTCTGTCACCTACACTAAAAACACGCTATGTTCGTACAGAGCTTGAATGTGTGTGTGATCAATAAGGCTAAACAAATGTTCCCTCAAAAACACCCGCCAACTATAATGACAGCTGTGGCGCGGGGCTGGCGCGGGTGGGGAAGCTTGCTTAGCGGGAGGCAGGGAGTTGCCTATCTGTATGTAATACACTGATCTGTACATGTAATACTATAATATATTATTGTTGGTATTATGCAGAACCTTCTAGTAAAAGTACCTTATGGAATCGTAGCCTCTATTCCCCCCATACTTACAAGCTAAGTACCTACTTACGTTAATATCGTCCGCCTGTGTCATTTCTAGTAATCATTACTCATTTTGATAAAATAAAATAATAGCCATGCCCGCCCTGCGGCTGCTAGTTATGCCGTTTTCTAGGACATTTATTATTACTACTGCGATCCCTTGGATAGCATGAAAACTACTACATTTTCAAATTAGAGCACACACACAACTATAAATAAGTAAGCTTCTATTTCAATTTAGATATTAATGGAAAGTTTAATGTTTGCGTAATTATGTGCTAGGATTTCATTAATTAAAAGTTTGGCTCAAAACAATTTTCCAACTTTTTAATTATTAAAACACGCAAGCTTTTTCGTAATTACCTACTTTAATAGTTTGACCTGGAAACCTTGTAAATATACCCTGAACCCTGATACAATCTACCTACATGACATATGTTATTTCCATAGAAATCTGATAAACAGGTGATATGGCGTGCCCCGCCGTAGCCGTAGTCACTTTATCAAAATTATCGTTTTTTTTAACGTGAGGAAAATCCATCATTCGAACTCTTCCGACTAAAAACCACAAGTTCCCTACTACTACCTAGGGTTGGGAGCCCCGGGTAAAACTTCGAAAGGATATCCACAGGATTCCCAACAGACCTTGGCTACAACTGCGGCCTCGCCTCGCCTAGGGGGTTCGGTACCATCCCACATCTCTTGGGGGTTGTTCGGGTGTTATCAGGTGAGTTCGGGTGTTATAATTTTGACAGGCCCCTGGTCATAGAGGCCTGTCAAAATTATCCTGATATTCGCGAACCGCATGTCGAATGTTCAGTGTTTGTACGCCACCTCAGAGCAAGAAAATACTATCTACTTTCTTCTGTTGACTGTGGTCGCAAAAGTAGGTACATAAATTTATCACATTCGGTTGTTTGGTTCAGCCATGAAAACATAGCAGACAGACAGAACTACCATCTCATTTATATATTAGTAAGTATTATCATACGGTTTCAATGACGAACTGCAGACGCAATTGTCCAGTTAGCCGACCCACAAACAAGCAGGGCCCAATCAAACGACCCGGATGGCTGTAATTAAGATCTCTCAAGTAATTAGAGTGGGACAAATAGTCGCAAGCAAACTGTGAACCCTGTAAGGACTTTGGTTCCATACATTTGTGGACGGTAGAGAGCAATTTGGATGGCAATCGTGTTTTTGTGTGGTGAGTTAGTAATAATACTATCTATACTAGTTTAAGTATGAACTGGAAAAGGCAATGTCCAGCAGTATACTGCTATAGGATGATGCTGATTTGATTGATACTATTTGGTAGGTACTATGAAGCTGAAGAGTATGTTTATTTGTTTGAACGCTAGTATCTCAGGGACTGCGGGTTGAATTTCGAAAATCCTTTTACTGTTCGATAGTCTATTTATTGTAAAAAGTTATGGACTATTTAATCTAAGATGAATAGGAGCAGAACAGCAATGAAAAATGTTCCGAAAGTGGGAAAAAGGACCTTTTAAGAGCTGAACCTACCACGCTGATGCAAACGAAGTCGCACAGATCAGCTAGTTAATTGATAAAGGGCAAAACGTCGTACTTTGAATGCTTGTTCCTATTCCATTCTGAATAATAAATGAAGTTTCACTATTATAATATCATTGGATGTAGAGGAAAAGACATGTTTGCCAATTATCTTACTGAAAGAAGTGGATAAAGTATCACTAGAATGGAAATACGAAACTTGTGTTCTGAATAGTAATTGGATTTTTACTATTCTGTAAATAATTTCATGGTTTAACTTGTGGAGAAATACATGCTTGCTAATTATTGCACTAAGAGGTTAAAATAAATCTCAGGAGCCTGGATTTATCCCTCCAAAGGTGTACCCAGCTGACAATGTATTTGTCACGTGCTTTCTGTTTTTTGTATTTTATCTAAATGTCTACAGATATCTCTGTAACCGTTCAACCGGGACCACGGGTGCTGCAACGTGTCCGAAACGGCGGTGAATGTAAGTAAATAGTATTTCCCAGTATTTCCCGTGAAGTCTCGAATTCTATAAGTCCGTTCAAGGTCGATATTTTTTGGATCTCGAATACTGCATGGTTTTTCAAGCTACCTAGTTCTATAAAACTACTACATTTTCAAATTAGAGCACACACACAACCATAAATAAGTAAGCTCATATTCCAATTTAGATATTAATGGAAAGTTTAGCGTATGTGTAATTATGTGCTAGGATTTCATTAATTAAAAGTTTGGCCCAAAACAATTTTCCAACTTTTTAATTATTAAAACACGCAAGCTTTTTCGTAATTACTTTAATAGTTTGACCTTAAAACCGTGTAAATATACCCTGAACCCTGATGCAATCTAACACACCTTTTTTAAACTATTTTTTACGTAAAAGTTTGAGATTATTTCTGAAAAGCAATTACCTAATATGCTAACTGATCATAAAATTTAAATATGGAAAAGAATTGGTTTCGAGCAGGATTCGAACCTGCATCTTCTTGCAAACCGTACAGACGCCTTAACCACCGGCCACCGATATCTACTCGGAACCAATCAAATTTTCCACCTTATATAGGTCTTGGGGCGACGTAGGCACCATCTACCGGCACTTTTTTTTACGTGTGGAAATTCTCATAGAAGCTAGGACTGCTACCGACTAAAATCCTTTTATACACAACAAGCGGTGGATCATGTGACACCCTTGGAAAGATAACCCCTGACCCTGACATCAACTAAAGTTATCCCAGAGCTAATAAATAAAATAAATTAATAAAGTACTACTGGTAAGACTATTCAGTAGTACTACTGGGAATAGGTCAAATATTTGTGGACATTCTCACACAACATCATCTGGCCCAAAGTAAGCTGATATAAGCTTCTGCTATGGAATCTAAACGACTGATGAACATACTTATATGTATATTTGTGAATACCTACATATTATACTCGAAAACACAAAACTCCGAAATAATTCCGAAATAATAAATTTGTGGATTACACAAATATTTGGACCGACCCAGGAATCGAACCCAGGACCTCCAGTGCGGCAGGCGGTTACACTACCGACTTCGCCACAGAGGCAGTCAATAAGTACTGCTCGTTCGCTCTAACTTTGCCGCTCGGCTCCATACTAAAGTCGATTTTTTAATTAGACGAAGTAAATTGACAGCAACTAATGTCACTTTTTTATACAATGTTGCGTATTTTCTATGACGAAGTGACATTAGCTTAACAATTCGGGTCTACGCCTCTACGCCAGCGGCAAAGTTAGAGCGAACGGGTAGTAGGTATACCCTTTAGCTGTTAAGGTACAAAAGTTTAAGTTTAGAATAGTTTTCTATTTACAGCTAAAACTTCTTACTATTTTATTGGCCTGAGAAAAAAAATCGCAGCACCGTGTGAAATTTAACATCTGCCTTTTGAGAACAAGATACATCAGTCGTGTATGTGACACTATAAATAAATATCAGCAAGGAGTCTTGATAAAAGCTTCCTCTGTGTAAAACCGTGGTCTTGACTATAGCGAGCGGAGATGATGGCGTATATGATAGAGGTTGACACTAGTTCGGCTTGGCGTACCTACTTGAATCTGTGCTACTGAAGAACCCCAATAGAAACATGAAGCGAGTAATGTCGGGTTTTGGCTCTAAGGTCGCTAAACTTTAATGTCTCTTAACCTTCAAGGCACTGATATGCTAAGAGGCTGACGTTAAGAGCAGAATAATTTGTATAAAGAAAGATAAATCGCATAATTTCTGTGTGAAGTGTAGAAGATTGCACGTTACTAACTCTACAATAATTCCGTAGCAACGTTTCTAAAGTATGCTGACGTCACACGAGCACGACCCCCAAGTTCATTCATTGGATTGAAAATATCACGAGCCAAATGCACACAAAAACTTACGACCATAACGCTCCAAAAATTTAATTCCGTAAATAATTCAAAGCAATTATTAAAACAGCAATAAGAACAACAGCTACTTCAAATAAATTCCAAATTGCGTACGCAAATAAAAGCCTTAGAAGAAAACTATTAAGCTTCAAATTGCTTCGTAAATTTGCCAGAATCCAATTCCCACATGAATGATCGTAGCGAAGTGGGGTCAAAAGTCGGAGTTGGTAAAAAATCGGGTAGTAGCGCAGATGTTTGGCACATGGCGGCTGACGTCCGTCCTCCAATAGGATAACGTTTAATAAAACGAATAGCAGTCGACGCTCTCATTTCTTTCTACCCGATATTTTTTCCTGATGCTTTCACTGGGTCAGACGAGAAGGCGATTATAGAGGAAGACGAATAACGTGATCCGTTTTCGGAAATCGGAGAAGTACATTTTTGTGTAAAATAACAGTCTTGATGAATTCCGGTCGAGTTTCAGTTGAAAGCAACAGGTTGCTAATTGAGGAGCGTCTAACGTTTCACAAACCTGTCGTGTATCAATCAATGAACTCCATAATTGCTGTCCGGAGTACTGCTTTAAAGGAAAACAATTTACTGTGTTTTCTATTAACGTCAAACAATGAAGGAACCTACTGTGCTACTGGCATTTCATTTCAATTTCTTCTAATTATATTTGAGGTTATATATTTAAAATTTACATCCCTTTCTTTGAGAATTTAAATTTTCATTTGTTACTCAGTTTTCACGCCCCACAGAGCAACCCGACCACCTCTCAAATTGCTCTGAGTTCACGTCCAACCGAAACAATGTCTAATAAACTTTATAAAGACACGGTCTCCACATCTATATGTGGAGACCGTGACTCGGGTAAACATGGGGTAGGACGACCACCTGGTAGATGAACCGACGACCTGAAGAATGTCTGGACTGACTGCATGTCGCATGTGAAAGGCGCCGAACCGTATGTATAATGTTGCGTAATTTGGGAAGAGCCTGCGTCCAGCAGTGAACTGCCATAAACTTATGTGTTTGAAAAAGATAAAGCTCTAGGGACAAGCTTTTTCACCAACGATCATGTGTGAGCGTAAAGAAAACATATTTCTGTTCCAAAACTGGGTAAAATACGTTATTAATTAACCCTATCCATACTAATATTATAAAGCTGAAGAGTTTGTTTGTTTGTTTGTTTGTTTGTTTGTTTGTTTGAACGCTAGGATCTCAGGAACTACTGGTTGGATTTCAAAAATTCTTTTACAGTTTGATAGTCCATTTATCGAGAATGGCTATAGGCTATATAACATCACGCTAAGACGAATAGGAGCGGAGCAGCAATCAATAATGTTTTGAAAACGGGGAATATTTTTTACCGTTTGAGAGTTTCCGAGGCGTACGCTGCGTAAATGGTTACAGTTAGGTAAAAATTGCCTAAAACAAAATTGTTCCTCTTAAAAAGTTCTAAAAAAAAGTCCGCGACAGCATATGTCTATCTTTTAAGGTTCGCTCACAATAACCTAATTTGTCTATCTCTTAAGGTTCGCTCACGATATAATGAAACTGAAGAGTTTATTTGTGCTAGGATCTCAGAAACTACTGGTTGGATTTCAAAAATTATTTTATAGTTTAATAGTCCGTCTATTGAGGCTGGCTAATGGTGAAATAACATCACGTTAAGACGAATAGGAGCGGAGCAGCCATGAATAATGTTTCGAGAACAGGGATTATTTCTTTATTTTGAGAGCTTCCATTGCGGACGCTGCATAAATAGTTAAAGATACGTAAAAACTGTGTATTACAAAATTGTTCCTCTTAAAAAGTTATAAAAAAAAAGCACGTGACAGCATATACCTATCTTTTAAGGTTCTCTTACAATACCCTCTCATTACGGGAGTAAACTTGATTTGCAGTGGCAGCCAGTCAACTGAACGATAAAAACCGGCCAAGTGCGAGTCGGACTCACACACGATGAATTCCATACCGAAAAACGGATGGGTGGAAGTAAAAGCGACGGGAAACATTATATCACTTTAACACCTCTTTCCTTCTCACTCTCATGTGACGCAAACGAAGATATGCGGTTCAGCTCCGACGCGACGGGAATAAGCGCGACGGGGGTAAATGCAACGAGAAACATTATAATACGTGAAATATTAATACCATACCTCTCTCTTTCTCACTCTCATGTGACGCAGACGAAGTTGCGCGGGTCAGCTAGTAAATAATATTCATACTGAAACAGTTGGAGCATACTGAGAATACAATTAATTATAGTCATTTATATTGCTCACGCAACACTATCGCAGAAAAATGGACTCCCATACATTATATGGGATAGTCGGTACATGATAATGAAAAGATGACAAAGTCACGCCATTCCACAAAGTTATGACATAGTATATCAGTATTTGATCCTGCTTCTTAGGGCTTGTAGGATGCGATGCACCCAAGGCTCTCAAGCAATGTAGGGTTTGTCTAATATAATGATCATATTTTTAAATACAACATTATTTGTTTTGTCCTGGGTGGAAATTCAACCGACGACCTCCGATATCGTAGTTAGATATTTATTAGAGATGCGCCGAATGTGGATTGAACCGAATTCGAACATTCGGCCGAATATTCGGTATGAAAGGTACCGAACCGAATATTCGGCCGAACTATTCGGTTCAAATTAACGCGGTAAACATGTTAGTGCAGGTCTCTCCACGAGGCTGGCGACATTATTACAGCGAAGACCTCAACCCCAGGGCGCCGATTCTCAATCGAATGGTTTGCAAACGTGAAGAAAGTTTAAAGTCGAAATGTCTTTTGCCTCACTTTTAATCACAAATATTTCACAGTAAATCTCCCTCTTAGCAGGGAATCGCCACTCTGTTGCTATTATAAAGTTCGCTTAGGTCAACCGATCCTGCAAGCTGTAAAAAATCGAAGTCGTCGCGAAGTCCCCTAAATAGACGATCGTTAATAATCCTCATAGTACACCTCTATACCGAGTCGAACGGGCAAAGCTGGTATTCAGGAGCACCACCTTAAAAATGACAACAGCACTCCATGTGTGGCCGCACGCGCCCGTAGAGTAATTGGCGGAAGATTGTGAACTTAACGGGCTTATTTTTAATGAAATGAGATTTTGTTTTTTCACCAACGAAGAATTTAAAAATAAAAATTAGGATTGAGATGAGTGAGGTGAATGTAAAATGTGAAATGGAAAATTGGCGGTTCATTTTCACAGAGAGTTAGTTCAGTTGCGAGTTTTGGACTGGTTGTGTTCGGCTGTATTTTGTAGCGTATTAGTGATATCTAATGTTGTGTGACACGGAATCAAGTGAAGAAAAGTACTTGCATATTGTATCTCAAAGAAGAACAGATGTAAGCGGACTCCGTAATGATTCGGACCACTATTTAGAACTGAGTCAGCTCATTACAACAATTTCTGCCACTCAGTCCTTTCATCTCGACCATTTATTGGTGGGAAAACAAGTGTTTACTTTGCGAGTTAAACGGGTTCAGTAACGGGTCTGCTCAGCTTGCGGTAAAAAGCGTGCAATTTTTAGGGAAGCAATATCGAGCACGCCACTCTTATTCGACGCCAAATTGGCCTTATCACCTAAATGACTACGTTACTTTAATGTGCATTACCACATATATCTGTACCATGACGTTAATTTATAGTAAAACCCCTACATACCTATTCAATAATTAATAATTTTGTTAATAATAATATCAACATTCGGTAATTATTCGGCAAATAAACCGAATATTCGGCCGAATACGAACTTTCCGAAACTTGCCGAATGTACCGAATTCGAATATTCGGCCGAACATTCGGCGCATCTCTAATATTTATACTATAATTACTACACCAAGGGGACACTTCAGTTCGTCATTCCTCCGTGACGATCCAAATCTTGGATGTGTGGTGGGATTCCCGCATCCCTACCTTCCCTCCAAAAGATCGCGCTGCATTTCGATGTTGTAGGAAAATCAGCCCCTGGGCAGCGATCATACGACGTAGGCGGAAATTTATTAGTAAAACGCATTGCGTTATTATTACTACGTAAAACATCATTATGTCTCATATTAAGATACGGCAATAAATTAAACAAAGGACATTTCACCCTTAGGTAATGGAGAATCAGCGCCCTGTACTTTCAACATGAATCTGAGTAACAATTCTTTCGGTTCATTATGTAACCAATGCTACTTTCTTTACAAGATAAAAATCCCACAGGATGTAATTCTCATATTGCTTTGTAAGTCACACTAATAACGAATGAATTCAGCCAATATAGATACGCTGTATAGGTAGTTGCACTTGAACGCCAACAGCGAAGTCTGGCCAATGTAACAGGAAACGTCAATAACCTCAATTTATATGAAAATGCAGTTCGAGCTACACTGGATACTGTCACGATTTATTTATAAACAGACGGATACTAGTCGTTAGAATTAATCCCAGTACTATATTTATCTACAAATATGTGTCTACTAATCTAACGTTTTCTGAGTCTTTAATTAGCTTCAATAGCGTACTATTTAAAAACGAATTTAGAAGACAATTTGCAGTAAAATTGGACAAGAGGATTCTTCTAGTCCAGTTCTAAAAATTTTAATTTTGGATTTTTTTTTTATAGTCGTAGTGAAATGCATTTACCCTGTGCCATCTGCCACACAGCCATTTAAGCCCATGGGAAGGACATAGACTACTTTTTAACTGACTGCGCAAAAGGAGGATTATGACTTTACGCGATAACGTCTTCTACGCGGATGAAGCCGCGGTGACAGGTGACAGTTAGTAGTAAGTTGAAAAAATGACTATAAAAACTTAAACAATTTACCTACTTTACTAGATTCAAGGATTAAAACCAATTTGTATTTATTATTTACTGATTTTTGTCTTATATACCTACCTGACTAATTGAGAAAATATCAATTCAAACGATGGTGGCAATTCAATAGTACCTACATATATATCAGAAAATGAAACCATAAAAACGTAGAATAGCCTCAACATTTATATCAATCAAAGCTACAAGGTATTAAATAACAAATACGTCAGCATAAACTTGCATGCTTTCGCATTAATTTAGGAATTTAAATAAACCGATGCGATTGGTTCCCAATTGTTTTCACAGGAATAAATTTAATGCTAGTGAGTTTTGATTTAACTCATTGCATTGAGTCAAAGCAACCGTTTTCAATATTATATTTGTTCCAGCTATCCATTACAATAACATGACCACTTTATTCTGACCTCTTCAAAATACAGAACGTCTAGAAAATCAGAGTTCAAACTGTATTTCAGCTGTCGCAGACTGATTTTAATACAACATGCAACAGTATTTGATTTGAGCACACAAGACTTTACTGATTTCTGTGGATTTAAAAAAAATACCTTTCAAAAGCATAATTTTGCATCAACAACGAACAAAGAAACAATTTCATAGAAAGTCTGTTTATTTGTAAACAAGCAAAGAATACAAATTATGGTTTTGGACTCAGAAATTCACAAACTACTACTTAAGAGTTCATATGACGCAAAATAGACTATTACTTTGATCTAGATCTCAAGACTCGTGAGGTCTGCTGAATTAAAATTTGAACACAGACAACTTCAGTTCATGAACTAAAAACGCTCTAGGCTCAAAACACGATTACTGATAATAAAATCCTCGATAGATTTTTGTGTTTGAATACCTCGATTTCGTGAAATTGTAAGCTAGATCTCGTATGTTATAAGTTTTTATAATTTAAAATATTTATAAGAAAGAAAATAGTAAAGTCTTCATTTGCACAAGGGCATTTTTTTCATATTGGTTAAAGTTTTTTTATAAGTAATTTATTTCGTTAAAAGCGCACAAATACCGATCGCATCTCTCTCTTTCTTGCAAGCTAAAATGTATATCTTCTATCTTCTTTTAACAATTCGGTGTCTGGTAGGCTCCTTAATGATTTTTTAAATTAGCTTTAATGGACCGTCAGGGCTTTTTATCTAATTATGTATTGCATGTACCTACTTACTATAGACATTAGATACGTAAGTACCAACATAAGAATCTATGTCATCGATATTATTGACAAAATGTAGGTATTAGCAACACAAAACAATACCAAAAATGTACAAAGTGACACCTTTGAAAACCCATTTGTTTCCACAAGTATTTTCTAAAAAGCTTGGGGTATATCTAGTGCCTCAGCAATTACACATGACATGTGTCAAGAATGTCAAAATGTCAGATCTGTCACAGCGGGAGAGCACAATAACCTTAATGACAGTATCAGCAGTTCTGATGTGTTATTTTTTTTGGAATCTGGCAAAAAATGTTCGATGCTGTGACAAGTAAACATTGGTTCCGATTAGTTACGTCACTTTTGTTCGAAAAAGCGATGTTTTTAATACGCTTTTATTAGGTCGTCGTGTATGTAACTAACAATGTAATGGAATCTAAGGAAACTAATTTAACCATCTTCCAAGGATCGTAGCGTCATGAAAATTGGCAGCTGTATGTAGTTCTGATGACAATACAATAATATGGTACTGTCAAACTGATATGATGATGGAGTCGGAAGATAGGCACAGAAAACAAGTGGAATCTAAGGTAGCTAATTTAACCAGCTTCCAAGGATCGTAGAGTCATGAAAATTGGCAGCTGTATGTAGTTCTGATGACAATACAATAATATGGTACTGTCAAACTGATATGATGATGGAGCCGGAAGATAGGCACTGAAACTTCGATGGAAAAAGTGGAATCTAAGGTAGCTAATTTAACCAGCTTCCAAGGATCGTAGCGTCATGAAAATTGGCTGCTGTATGTAGTTCTGATGACAATACAATAATATGGTACTATCAAACTGATATGATGATGGAGTCGGAAGATAGGCAGAGAAAACAAGTGGAATCTAAGGTAGCTAATTTAACCAGCTTCCAAGGATCGTAGAGTCATGAAAATTGGCAGCTGTATGTAGTTCTGATGACAATACAATAATATGGTACTGTCAAACTGATATGATGTTGGAGCCGGAAGATAGGCACTGAAACTTCATGATGGAATATCGTATTATATCTGTTTTTGGATTCGTCAGAAAAGTTTTCTAATGAACTTTGACCAGGCTTAGGTTTCAAGGTTATAACAAACCTTTTTTTAATTGACTTGTAAAACTATGCAATGGAATCTCAGGTAACTAATTTAAGCAACTTCCAAGGATAGTAGCGTCATGAAAATTGGCAGATGTTTGTAGTTCTGATAACAACACAATAATATGGTGCTGTCAAACTGATCTCATGATGGAGTCGTAAGATATGAACTGTAACTTCATGATTGAACATCGCATCATAGCTGTGTTTGGATTTGTTAGAAAAGTCGTGTAATGAACTTAGACCACGATTAGGGTTTAAGGTTATAACAAACCTGTTATATATTGAAGTTAATATTGAATGTAAATATTGAGTGTATATATTGACATGGGTACCTGCATAAAATGTATATGTACACTCGAGAGCAATGAATCCGGGTCACTTAAAGAATCCTAAAAATCTCGGAAACTAAAAATGCTAGGTTAATGCAATAAATTGTATTTAATAGACAATGTAATACTCCTTAAATGAAGGTATTAAAACTTCTTAGTTATTGTAAAGTTATATCATAAAAAAATCAAATTTGAAAAAGGGCCACTTTCGAAGATGGAACTACGAAATTACAGCATTTGGTGTTGCTTTTGTTTGTAATCTGTCATTTATGTGGGTACATAAACCATGTTGATAGTGCTCTATAATCATTAATCAAGCTGAAATTATGTCGCTTACGCCTGAAGAATGCACCAGAATACTTACAATGCTGGAAACCGGCCGGAGTCAGCGCGATACAGCCAGGACTGTCGGTGTGTCGCTGTCAACAGTACAAAGAGTTCTCCGACGTTACGAAGAAACTGGTTCTAACCTACGCAGACCAGGAACGGGCAGAACCAGGTGTACCACAGCACGAGAAGACCGATACTTGGTGAACACCATGCTTCGAAATCGCTTTCTCACAGGAACTGAACTCACCAATCAGTTTCGACGCCTCGGAGGAAGTAACCCAAGTGCATGGACAGTAAGACGTCGGCTTGCTGAATCTAACTTAAAACCCCTTAGACCTGCAAACGGCCCTAAACTGGAGCGTGGGCATCGTATTTCGAGACTAAGGTATGCCCAGAGCCACGTAAATTGGAGTATTGAAGATTGGTCAAAAGTTATGTTCTCCGACGAATCAAAATTTATGCTCTACAAGCACGATGGAAGACACAGAGTGTATCGAAGACCAGGGGAAAGATTCAAGCAAGCATGCATCGAAGAAAAAGTAGCCTACGGTGGTGGGTCTGTACTTGTGTGGGCCGGAATTTCTTCTGAAAGTCGCACAGAGCTGGTGATCATAGAAAACGGCTCTTTAACTAGCGTAAGATGTGTGGAAGAAATCCTCAATGATCACGTTGGTCCATTTATGGTCAATTTAGGTGAGGATGCTATATTTATGCATGACAATGCCCGACCTCATACAGGTAGGATTGTGAATGACTACCTTCAAGAGATGAACATTACTCGTATGGAGTGGCCAGCGCGCAGCCCGGATATCAACCCGATCGAGCATGCTTGGGACGAGCTAGGCAGATGCGTAAAACAACGAAACCCTCCCCCAATCACGCTTCGTGAGCTCAAAATTGCTCTCACAGAGGAATGGGAGAATATTCCCCAAAATCGTATAAGGAACTTGGTGTACAGCATGCCAAACCGCGTAAACGCAGTAATGGAAGCACGAGGAGGCAATACGAAGTATTAAAATTCAAGAAAATCGTAATAAAGTTCAAAAATTTCATGTTTCCTATTTTTGTTTTAAGGAGAGATCGGCAGTTTTTAGGGTTTCGTAGCCAAATGGCAAAAACGGAACCCTTATAGATTCGTCATGTCTGTCTGTCTGTCTGTCTGTCTGTCTGTCTGTCTGTCTGTCTGTCTGTCTGTCCGTCCGTGTGTCACAGCCACTTTTCTCCGAAACTATAAGGCCTATGCTATTGAAACTTGGTAACTAGATGTATTCTGTGAACCGCATTAAGATTCTTATATAAAACTAGAAAAAAAGCAGTAAATTTTGGGGGTCCCCATACTCAGAACAGAAACTCAAAATTTTTTTTTTCATCAAATCCATACGAGTGGGGTATCTATAGACAGGTCTTCAAAAATGCTATTGAGGTTCTTGTATACATTTTTTTCTATAGTGAATAGTTTGCGCAAGAGACACTTCCAAAGTGGAAAAATGTGTGTCCCCCCCCCCCCTCTAACTTCTAAACTAAGAGAATGATAAATCTAAAAAAAATGTATGATGTACATTGCCATATAAACTACCAACGAAAATTGGTTTGAACGAGATAGAGCTGGTAGTTTTTTTTTAATACGTCATAAACCGCAAATATCGGTTAGAAAAATCACTACCACTGCGAACGTTTAAAACATCAATCCAAGTTACAACGAACTATAAGAACTTTTATATTATGTTACTTGCTGCTACGAAACCCTTCATGGGCGAGTCCAACTCGCACTTGGCCGGTTTATTTCTTTATGTAATTTTGTGTTAATAAAATGTATGGTGACTCATATTTTTTTTACTTTCATTTAAGGAGTATTACATTGTCTATTAAATACAATTTATTGCATTAACCTATCATTTTTAGTTTCCGAGATTTTTAACATTCTTTAAGTGACCCGGATTCATTGCTCTCGAGTGTATTAGAGTAATAATGAAATATTTTCACATTAGTCGAACTCAGACAAAACACCATGTAATTCAGAAATTCCTACTAATATTATAAATGCTAAAGTAACTCTGTCTGTCTGTCTGTTACGTTTTCACGCCTAAACCACTGAACCGATTTTGATTAAATTTGTTATAATAAAAAGCGAATAAAAAGCGTGCTTTTCTCGTGTTTTTAAAGCAAAAAACACGCTTTTATAAATGTGACCTTATCCTTAATCTGACAAGCATGCAGCTTCCGCCAGGAAAGTCTTTCCTGTTCCAGCGCCCCACGCTTTTACAATCACATATTATAACTAAAAGCACATAGTTTACACTTCAGCCCAGAAATAGAGGCATCTTGAACGATCCATAATTTATTTTTGGTTTTTTCGTGCATTATAAAAGCGTATTTTTCTAGGGATTTTTAAACCATTTATTTATTTCATCTTTTAAACTACAAAGGTGATGTTTTGATTATTTTCCAAGAGGTTTGGCAACAGTTTTACTTTCTCGGAGACTTGGATGGGGCTGTGTTCACTCAAGTCTTTCAATTTCACTGCTTTAAATCTTGATCAACATAATTACAGTTCTTCTATGACAAGGTTCTATAAAAATGTATTTAAATATCAATTACTTCTTAAAGAAGACAGTTAAAAATTCTTAGTTACTAAAGCGTCTCCTAGCGGCTTACGAAGCCAATAGAGGACGCTTTGACAAAATCGCAATAAGTCATAATAATATTACAAATTTTACCAATAAAATCAATCAAGTCATGATTGTATGGACCCGTTATTACTCGCTAAATATTCGAGAAATATGGTACCTATTTCAATAGCAAAAACCCGTTTTACAATATGTCATAAAAACGTAAAAGAAAGATACTGACTTTGACATAATTAAGGTGATTTTAGTACAAGTCCACTGTGTTTACTCTGAGATTTATCTACTTCCTCCTAACTTGCCCTGTAAAACAAACATAAAGTCAATTGCTGTCGTTTCTTAGGACTCATGCATTGAGGGTGACTTCAAACGTGAACAAACAAAAGATACGGATTTTATGTAATACTAGCTGATGCCCGAAGCTTTGCCCGCGTTAAATTTGATCCCGTTCCCGCTTCCCGTGGGAACTTATTCCCGGGATAAAAGTAGCCAAAGTTACTTCTTATTACATAAGCTATCTGCCAGTGAAAGTCCCGTCCAAATCGGTCCAGCCGTTCCAGAGATCAACCGGAACAAACAGACAGACAGACAGACAGACAGCCAAAAATTTTAAAATATTTATTTTGGTATGTGTGCCGTATATACATTCATATGCATGTAGTAGAAGTTATTTTAATATTACAAACAGACACTCCAATTTTATTTATTTGTATAGACTAGCTGTTCCCCGCTTCGACCGCGTAGAAGTCGTAATCGCGTAAGTCGAGTATCGCGTAAGTAAGAGTCGGTATATCGTAAAATCATAACCCTCCTTTTGCACAGTCGGTTAAAAAGTAGCCTACGTCCTTCCCAGGGCCTCGAACTATTCCTATACCTAATTTCATATCAATCCCTCCAGCCGTTTTGGCGTGAAAGCGTAACAGACAGACAGACAGTCAGAGTTACTTTCGCATTTTTATAATATTATTAGGGAAGTAGGGATGCCTGCAACCATCACTAGATCATCGGATTTGATTGATGTTTTATTGATGTTTTAATAACTCTGTAGGCGAAGACATATTAGCATAGGATTTCAAAGAACGATTTGATTATTTGTTTTGTAAAATAACCTTAAGCAAAATTATACCCATAACCTTCGACCAAGTAACAGTTTAGACGGGCCCGTCCATACATTCGTTTTGAAGACTTGAAAGTAAACGCATGCGCTCACTTGGTCGTAGTGGGTGTTATTGTTCTGCGAAAAAACGACGAAATAGATCTCGTTCAAACCAACTCTCGTTGGTAGTTATTATGGCAATGCACATCATATATTTTTTTGAGATTTATCACTATCTTAGTTTAGAATTTAGAGGGGGGGGGACACATTTTTCCACTTTGGAAGTGTCTCTTGCGCAAACTATTCACTTTAGAAAAAAAATATTTTAGGAACCTCAATAGCATTTTTAAAGACCTATCATCTATGGATACCCCACATGAAAAAAAAAATTAAGTTTCAGTTCTGAGTATGGTGGTCTGGAACCTACAAATATTACTGCTTATTTTCTAGTTTTATATGAAAATCTTAATGCGGTTTACAGAATACATCTACTTACTAAATTTCAATAGCACAGGCCTTATAGTTTCGGAGAAAAGTCCCTGTGACATACGGACGGACAGACAGACAGACATGACGAATCTATAAGGGTTCCGTTTTTGCCATTTGGCTACGGAACCCTAAAAAAGAATGTGTGTGCATGTCGTGTCTTTGCAACAATATTATTGTGTGTGAGCAAGTCTCACATTTTGGCTCGTCTATACTATTACTTGGTCGAAGCCCATAACAAGCAGCCGCCCCAACCCTATTATATTAGACCATACATCATCTATGGTGCGGTACACACATATCTGATTTGAGGGGAACCATTTTGGGGGCCTACAACTTAATAACGGTTATTGCAATCGATCGAAGTAAAAAACAATTAAGTTGAAATGCACTTAGAATTTGTTCAGTGCAGCTCGGGCCGATCTATTCAATTTTATTTTAAGAGGATATTCAACTTAACATCAAAGGAAAAATCGTGACGGATAAAGTACCGACAATAAAATAATAAATAATCAACCTGGAGTACCTCCTCTACTTATTTATCTCTGCATCACCGTCTCGTATCGTGCGTTCTGTAGAAAATGCCTATGGCATTAAGTCTACCTTTGTACGAATTTGTGCATAAAGTTTTAAATAAAAAATAATAAAAAGTTGAAAATATATTTACAGCACTATACGTCAAAAACAAGATTTTCATTTAGTCGTCACTAGCGGTCGCCGTCGTAAGTACCTATAGTAACAGCCATCATCATCATCGAGTGTTATATACGGCTACTAACTGTTGTAATATTTCAATTTGTCTATGTTTTTCTATTTGAAATTCAGACCTTTGTAAGAAAAATACCAATACACATAGACTGCATTAGAATTACCGCCGCAAAATAATAACAACTAAAGTGGAGTCATTTTTCAGTCAGTAACGTAAGTAAACAAAAGTAAGTCAGTCAGTAACATTTGACATTTCATCCAAATTCAACTACGCATCCTTGTTATGGCGGCCATAAAATAATATATTTTTCGTTTTGTTAGAACAGCATTGCTTACCTATTTTCAATTACGATTACCTACATATTTATTGTAATAATGAAAGATATGAGTAATTTTACGTTTTGCTTTCACTAATAAATGTTTCAACTGACAGATGTCAAATGTTATAAGCCCCGCACGTTGATATTGCGCTTGGCGGCCATCTTGGTGAGCACTTGGTGACGTATGTCCGTCAAGTCGAGCAGTCAGTACAAAAAAAATACCGTACCTACGCAGCTTCGCGAGGCCAGCGCGCGCGTTTGCGCTACGTCACAATGACGTCACTTAGCTGTCATTATAACAAGGTTCGCGCATTACCAACTTGCGGGGCTTATACCTATTAAAATGTCGCCAGTTTAAGTACACCACTTTCTCAGAGGTGTCAATGTATTAACAAGGCTCGTAAAGAATCTACGACCATCTCATTTTAAATCTGTCACACAAATTATATGGCCAATAAATTCATTCACATTATTTAAGTGTGCATGAGGCTGTAAATTTAAAGCGTATCGAATTGCATACCTTAAGCAAGGTAACGATAGAATCTGATCTATAAATTTTGATCGCCTTTGGAGCAATGGAGAATTTATCAGTGATAGAACAAGATATCTGCTATCTGCAATTCTTAGTTATGAAAGCCACCACAAAAATCTATTTTTTTGTGGTGGCTTTTACAACTTTCATAACATACTGTGTAGTATTAGAGTTAATGGGATTTTACACATAGAGGTATTATTACACAGACAGGTTGTTCATCCTCAGTTCCTCACAGTTTGCACCCGGAGCGTTCAAACACGGTAAGATCAGATGGAGGCTTTATTCTTATCATGGAAGGCAAGCTAAGCTGTTGGTCTGGTACCGATTACCGGCAACAAGTAAGTCTTTAAACAAGTCGAAGGTATGCAATATTTCAATATTATTGATTCTGTTGATTGATGGCACTTGATGGAACTTGCTACACATATTGAAAAACTTCACTTGTACTGTTCCGCAACATTTATCATTGTAATACCTAACCGGTTTCGCCTTTCGGCATTCTCAAAGGCTATTTACTTATCTATACTAATATTATAAAGAGGAAAGATTTGTTTTTTTGTTTGTTTGTTTGTAACGAATAAGCTCCGGAACTACTGGACCAATTGGAAAAATTCTTTTACTGTTGGGAATCTATACCTACCTACTCATTGCGGTGAACATAGGTTATATTTTATTCCCGTATTCCCACGGGAATGGGAACTACGCGGGTGAAACCGCGTGACGTCCGCTAGTTTAGATAATATTTCAATAGCTACAAGCTGCCCCTGTTCGTTTCAACAAAGCAATAGACGAGGTAGCGTAAGTGTAATGTTTTTAAATTCTGGTATAGCAAACGTTGATGGGCTAAAGTGCCAAACCAATCGTAAAGTTGTGTATAATCTTATCACATACAAGTCAAAACAATCAATAAAAATATTTAATATAACTATTGAAATACAAGAAATCTCTCATATTTTATTATAATTACCGAAACAATTGACTAAAATCATTGAACTTCACAAAACAGTCGTTTTGATAACGGAATGTTCTTACTTTACTATCGAAACAGTCGCCGACGCACTTTCCTCAAACAGTGCTCTATTTCGACACAATATAGGATATCTTCAATTATTCGTTCCGTATCGACCGGGCGTAAACAGGCCGCCTTAACACCGCCATTGAATGTTTTATTAACACTTTCGTAACTCAACACGGGAAGTGTAGTGTGACTTTAAGCTTCGACTTATCTGGAAATGGTTGCCACGTTTTTGTATGGAAGCTATATTAATATACTTATGTTTATCTATAAGAAATTCCATAAGTGCCTAGATACAAAGTCTGCCTCAACTTGGGTGAGTCTTGGTGATTTTTGCGATAGTGGCTAACACAACACCGTGTAGTTTTAGCAGGTAGAAGTCTGACAGGATATCCATGAGGACTTCCATACTTAAAACAAATAAAAATTGGGTTATTACACTGTTATTGAAAACTTCACTTGTACAGTTCTAAAACATTAATTTAGAACTAGCGGACGTCACGCGGTCTCACCCGCGTAGTTCCCGTTCCCGTGGGAATACGGGAATAAAATATAGCCTATGTTCACCGCAAAGAGTGTAGCTTCCCAACAGTGAAAGAATTTTTCAAATCGGTCCAGTAGTTTTGGAGCCTATTCGTTACAAACAAACAAACAAACAAAAAAAAAACAAAAAACAATTCTTTCCTCATTAGAATATTAGTATAGATAATAAATGTTGTGGAACAGTACAAGTGAAGTTTTTAATATGTGTAGCAAATTCCATCAAGTGCTATCAATCAACAGTATCAATAATCTTAATACACTGTTGTTTGATGTTTTTTTTGTATTTATACTGTTGGTTGATGGCACTTGGTGGAACTTGCTGCACATATTGAATAACACCACTTGTACTGTTCCACAACATTTACTTACTTTAGCCTGACTGGTTTCGCCTCTCGGCATTCTCATAGGTAAAAAAAATGTATCTACATAATGTAGTGGTCATCAAGTAGGTATGTTGTGGCACAGCACAAGTAGTGCTATTCAATATGTGAGTTAATAGGTACGGTTACTAGAATTGAATCAATAACAGCAATACAAAACTCCTACACCCTCAAACTAATAACAAGTTTATTAGTAATATTAACTAGATAATATCGCCCATACTCGAGATACCAAGTACCTCTCTATGACACCCACAAGAACAGCTCTCGAATCGAGAATCTAAAGATTTCTGAGACCACACAGCGTACAAAGAATATGAATATTAATAAACTAGATTAATATTAATAAATTGCATGGCACTTTGTGGTAACGTATAAACTTATTGAATAGATACTTGAAATAGGACATGTTTTTAATTTGTGCAGTGTTTATGATTGGTTGAAAGTTTGACATAAAGATAAGTGGGAATATGAATATATATGGGTTTTTAATATTTATAAGTACGATGAAAACTTGAAAGAATTATGTGCGTAAGTATTACGAACACTAGAAACTTGAAAGAATTATGTTATTGCCGATGTCACGCAGTTTCATCCGCTTAGTTCCGTTCCCGTGGGAATACCGGGATAAAATATGGCCTACGTAACCCTGGGATAGTGTAGCTTCCCAAAAGTGAAAGATTTTTTTAAATCTGTTCAGTACTTTATGAGCCTATTCAATGTAAACATACAAACATACATCTTCCCTCTTTTTAATACGTAATGTAATTGTAATTCCATTTGTATAAAAACAAAAGCGGTACGTAGGTAACCTAAATAAAGGGCTAAATTAAAAAGTTTACTGTGATCAACTCGTATCTAACAAAACAGTTTCTATTATTATTATGAGATCTTAAACCGAACATATAGATTTGTAGTTGTTTTTTCTTTTTAATAATTGTTTATCTTAACTAAAACAATAATATTCAATTCACAGTGTTGATAACTACGACTAAACAATGTACCAAACAAATTAAAGTGTCTGTTATCGATATGAAAGATTATGAATGATCGAAATTTAAAAAAAAACTTCAAAAAAAGAACCCGAGAGAGATAGCATAATAGCAGTTATCACTCGCTCTCGGTCACTGACCCGCGAGTCAGGTTCATTCAAGAGAAGGACCGTTCATTCCCTTTTATTTTTAGTTCACTAAATATACTAAGCCCGTTATTTCCAGTAATGTTTCCTGTCTTTGATTGGCAAGCGTGCACTTAACATTTGTGCAAATAATTGGAAGAGGACTTTGTAGGATCAAAGGCTGAATGGAGACATAAATTGAAATTATGAGGACACAAGCATTTCGGTATACATAAAAATTTCATTTGACAATGGTTCATTCTTTGGTCTGGAATGGAACGCGATTGTAAATTTTTTTTTTTTAAGTTGTAATAGTCAGACGATAGATGGCATCGTGCATTTTTTTAAACTATGTAGTACGATTAAAGGAAAGCTTACAGCCAATCTAATGAATAACTTTAGACGTTTGTAAGACCAGATTATGTTAAACTCGCGCTTCCTTATGCCACTTAGACTATAGCTATATGACATAGACAATTTTTAAGCTGCAGAACTTCAACTTCAATTATTGCACGACGCCAGTATAAACCTTAGACCATATATCACGGGACTAGCCTTTGTGAACCACCGCATACAAAAATATTCTGCTAGTTTTCATAGCGGGTGAAGGGGGAAACACAAAGACATATAAAATTTCATTATATATATTTAAAAATGTATAAATCGACAAACGCGTAATGGCTGTTGTGTGTTAATTTTTATTGTACAGTCAACTACAATGAAATGTACTAGTTTAATCATATAAAATGATGTACTGATGTACAGTGCTTTTTATAAAGCCAAAAGACCAAATGGTCTATTGGCTTGGCAGAAAACAATGCTTAAGTAAGGCGCATCCTGTGGTTAGATGAGGAATCTAAGGTATAAACACTGGATAATGCTTCACAGTCTTCCACCTTATGATGCCTAATCCTAGTAATGTAATAAAATTAAATGTGAAAGTTTTGGAGATCTTTGCTTCTTTGTTACGCTCTAACTAACGGCTGAAGAAATCTGGCTGAAATTTGGTACAGGGATAGATATAGTTTTGAAATAATAACGTATAGTTCATGGAGAGTGTTTTTAACTTTACCTACCTAATTGAATACAAATTAAAATATCTAATAGGTACCTAACTTTCATACTTAAAGAATTACTAGGAATTTTTATTGTATCTATCGTTGAGACTTTAAACAGGGTGCCACACGAGTGTGAATTTTTGCAGCGAGGACTAAAAGAGGACATATACATAAAAATCACTGATATTCTTCCTGGGTATGAAAGAAACTAGTAAGAATAGCCAGCTTATTGACAGCACATCAACTACATTTGCCATAAAGTTCGACTACCCTCTACCCAGAACTTCTGTACGGAAAAAAAAGGTAAGTATTCTACATTTAAAATACGACTTTCTTTTTTAAACGAATACAATTCTCTGTGTGGGTATTATGGTTATTGATTAGGTACTTACAGTTCAAGGATGCGTGGTATGAAGTACAGCATGTATCAGTGCTGCCACACAAGGGCCCTTTAGTGAGAGTGGTTTAACCTTTGATTGTGCTATGATTACCAGAATAAAAAATCTCAAGAGGTTTTATTAAAAGATGTTACTCCTTGTCTATCATGTTATAGTATATTAAACAGGATGGCGGTATCTTGAAGCGTTCATTTGTAGACCTTCCCTCATCAAGTTGAAAGGATGAACGTTGAAATCCGTTTCTGTATTTAATTTACTTACTTTCGTCCTTTTTTAATTTCAATACAATTTAAGTAAAAAGAAAAGGTTACTCTAAAAAGGTATACATCATTGCACATTGCAAATTCTTTTTTAAAAATGCTAACACGTTGGCACACATTGAACGTTTAAATAAAGTATTTAAAACTCCAGGCATATAACAGGGAGCGATCAACCCTTAGCTACGTTGCTATTGTCGACTGGTACATTGTAGGGACCACCTGGCTCATTACCGGCTTGCAACCCCGCCAGTGTGAGCGGACCCGGCTTAATATGGATAAGACACCTGATGTATTTTGATAATTTTGCGTTCGATGGGCTAAGCTGATGTTTTAACGCTAATGTTTATTTTTAAATTCCAATCCAATCAAAACTATAAAGTGATAATAAAATTTCACAATAAATGGGTAACAATTTTTTGTAAAAAATCTAGACTCAATAAAAGCTGGCGCGCATTAAACATGTCCTAAATCTACATTCTTATTTCTGAATGCCTAATACCCTACACTCACATTACATAGTTACTTTACTGACATACAAGTTTTTATCTCCGAGACGATAAGAGAGGCATACTGATTTCATTTTACCATTTCAAACTCACAATGACAAATTATAGTTCAAGAACTGAAAACTACAATAAGAAGAAACCAATTTTCTTCGTCCTTATCTAAGAACAAATCTAATTGGATTAACCTTATCGAGGCACAGACCAATTTAACAGTAAATAAAAATTGATTCCAAACAAAAAAAAACGAGTAAATCGCAAACAACTGCAGTGGATTCTAAGCTCAGAGAGGTCCTTATAAACTGGTTGTGAAATAAGATTCACTTGCTTTGCCTCACGTCAGTGGCCCATTTCTTACGATCCATTGACTTCAACCCATTCATCGGTGCCTTTTCAAATGAGAGGGGGTTTTAAATGCTTCTCGCCGCATATGAGAACTTATACTTATGAAGATTTATCATATAATACCTATGCTGTGCTACTAGAAATAAAGCATACGTTTAATGAAGCATTGAAAGTTATTGTCAGAAATGATTCTGTCTTCTGGGACTTCACAACTCTGTTATGTAGCTACTTAGGAAAGTCATATTCATAAGTTGATAACTTAGTGTGGTACCTACATTTACAAATGTTTGTTGGCGAGTTCATTATCAAATATATCATTAAACCACAATATTGTAACAATACCGTTGAAAAGCTAATCAGTTTTTACACTTGTAATAAATATTTAATGATGATTTTTGTTTAGTATCAAGTAGGTATTATCTAATAGATTAATACTAATACGTTACGATTTCAGGAAGAGATTTCCTAGCACAGGTATTACTATAGTTAAAAGGAGATCCCAGAGCAATTAGAAGTTGTCTATCATAAAGATTATTAAGGGTCCGTATGACGCTAAATGAACTTGTCTAGATCTTGGTCTAGATCTCAGGATTCGTAAGGTCTAATAAATTAACGTTATAAACAAAAGTAGCTTCAGTTCATGAACTAAAAATTATCTAGATCAAAAACACGATTCATGATAAAATTGTCGATACTTTTATTTGTTGAAAATACACAGATTTCCTGAAATTGAGCCGGATCTAATGAGTACAAAATTTGTGTTATAACATAGGTAGCTAATTTATTTATAAGAAAGACAATAGTCAAATCTTCATTTGCACTAGACCACTTCTTTTTCCAATTGGTTATTATGTAGTTCTTTTATAAGTAATTTATTTCGTTAAAACAGTTTTATCAAATGTTTCTAATTATTATTCCCTCAAAACAAAATGTATAAACAGAGTTGATAGACAGTCCCCTTCAATGCGCGTTCATTCGCTCCGTGATTAGCTTCATTTTAATCCGTGTTTAAAAATGCATGACAATGGAACTCCATCCGGATACTTTATAAAAAAGAATCCACCGTTCATGCAGTTTCTTCTCCCTGTTGAGAATTCTGACAAATATTTTTATTACTAAACCAATGTTTGCACAGCCCTCGTCAGCAAGGGTTGGGATAAAAACAGCATTCAATCCGTTATATATATTTCTTTGATTCCGTTTCCAGCCCATTTTTTATGCGAATATGAATAGAACGGCTGATACGAGGGATGGCTAGCACTTATCTTCCAATCTGGCCAGTTTCATACAAAAGAACGAAAATTACGAATTGACTTTTTTATGAATTTGAAACCAATTGACAAGGATTAAAAGGAGCTATGGTCTGAAAAAAGCTGCAATTATGATGAAAACACAATTGGACACTTTTTGAATTGGGTCAATCTCAAGTTTGTTATTAAAACGACCCAGTTTTAAAACAAAAACGAAAGCTAACATGTTGATAATATCAAATGTATTAAGGACGATTTAAGAGGTGTCCTACGAGAACTGAAAAGCAAACGTACTAAGTGTCTTTTATAGTCAATTCGAGTTGCAAACTATCTTCCGAACGCATTCAACTAAGTTATGAAAGCACTTAATACTTTCGCCACGGTAACGCCTATTTAGATTCGTATAAAAACGTATTTTACTCCAAGCTATCATTAAGTATTGCCACAGATGCAGAAGCATTTCAATTTCAGTAAACAATAGAAAAAAAATTGATCGTTACGCCAAAATCAGTGACCCTAAACAGACCACTAAAAGAAATTAAACGGCCGAAAAAAATAAAAACAAAGAAACGGTAGATCCCACACTGAGAAGACAATACCAATACATCGCATCGACATAAAGTTGTCCCTCTCCCGCCAGGCGGCGCCATGGCGGTGACCCCTCTCAACCCTCCCCTGCCACGACGCCGTACGCACGTGGGTGCTACTTGTATCCTCCATTCACAACTCAATACAACCAAATCGAAACCGTATCACAACACACTAAATTTCATTTTAAATTACTCGTCACATCAAACCGCACAAGATACTGTTTAGTCTATTAGTCACCTTATAGCATTACCATTGAACACATTTTTGTTGTTCTTCCGAACGGCATTCCTCTGTAGTCTAAATCCAATTGTGTTGCAGCAAGTTCGAACTTTTGTCTTGTTATAAAATTGTCTGTTATCGTTAGCGCTAGTACGATTTTTATTGGCATTGTAAATTATTTAATTGAAAATGATGACCTGATCCAAGCTAGTGAAGAAAGTATTGGTCTATAAACGTTTAGTTTTGAACATGATATACTCGTAGAATAAGAACGATATCAATACAAAAATAAACAAAAAAACTTAATAAATATAATTAGAAAGAACTGTTTAGTATGCACCGTATGAAAACATCCCTAAAAGCTTTCAAGTACTTCAACTTGAGAAAAAAGCTGTCTACGCCGCTCTGAGACTGAGACCTCACCGAAACTTAATAAATTGAGAGCAGTAAAGTAGGATCATAAACAATACTCCGTCACAGCAGTATTATGCACCCCAACCGCATAACAGCTCCCCAATGTATTGGTTCCTGACGAATAACCCAATAAATACCCATAAGTTACACCGCGACACGTACAAAATATCCTAGAAGCATAAAAGCATTATCCTGTTAAGTAATTTATTTCTTCTTCAGGTTGTAAGTGAACGGTTATTTTATAGCACCACTTAAGCGTTCTATAATCTACGTAGTTAAAGTATAAAGGAGGGTGTAAGAGCCCATAACACAGCACCATAAACGGC
Organism: Miltochrista miniata; assembly: GCA_933228765.1. Classification (NCBI taxonomy): domain Eukaryota; kingdom Metazoa; phylum Arthropoda; class Insecta; order Lepidoptera; family Erebidae; genus Miltochrista; species Miltochrista miniata. The sequence goes on from OW121765.1 coordinate 12,819,711, forward strand.
AAAGAATTGAACTAAAGACTTAGTCACCTGTTCCGGCCTTAAGTCATAAATCTTTACTTTTTAAAAGGGACCTACATACTCCGGCACCAGTGTATCAGTGGATTTTACTGAGCTTACTTTACTCAAATTTAATATTAAAAATTATGGGTATACACCTTGTTTTATTTACTTTCCCTCTCCGCGATAGGTCCTTTGATGTAAGTAAAGCGTTTTAATTTTTAATTAAGAATTCATTAAGTGTCTCCATTATTCTTTTGGTATTTTTGTAAAGGAAGCCATCCTATTACGAAATTTAATTTCCTCGTGGCCTTAAATCGGTATTTCAATAGCGAAAAAGCTTTCCTGTATACCAAGTAAAAGTTAATCGTAATACTGAGTCATCGGCTGTGTGAGTCAGATAGATTTTATCCTCCTTGCCTCCCGCATGTTTTGCACTGCCCACTCTTGAACAACCGGTCTTGATAAACTGAACTGGATAGCTATGTAGGTAAGGTACTATCTTTTACTCACTGATTTCTAAATCATTACATTTCACAGTTTTATTCTCCACTACTTATATTCTAGTAATACGTGAAGCGAAAACATTATGCAATGAAAGAATGATGTGTCACGTAGCACAGTTTTCTGAGTTCTATTATATTTTTCCATATTTTTAACACTCGGTAGAAAACAACTACCCGTTTAGTCGCAGAATGTATCTTTTGCATCTTGCTCCTAAAGCACCTTTCTTCAAATTAATAATGAAATGTTTTCCAAAACACTTGAGTTCTAAAATATTCTTAATCGGTTCTACCTAGTTTCGATTGTCTGTGTGGGGGTTTTCATCAAGGCATTGAAATAGGGTGAGGGTTGAAAGTTTTCAAACGATCGTGTACTTAGATATCTTCTACTTTGTTTGTACAATCTATTACTTTTTAGTCTTTCGTTATGCTTACAAATTAAAAACATTTCAGTTGCGAAGTGACATAAATGTCTATTATAAATGAGACTGGTCTGAAGATAGATGGTTTATCCATTAAAGCATGAAGAATTGAAAACCACTAGTCATGACTGTTATCCCAACAGAATTTTCAACGGAATGACGGAGCGAAATTCGACAAAACACTTTCTGATATTTGTGATGTACGATGTTTCCATTTTAGTGGTATTCTACAGAAAAAAATGACTAAGTATGTCAGTATCTAGCGGACGTGAGTGCAGTACAAAGTCAATTGGGTTACCTATTTAGATTGCTTCTTGCAACCACTGATGTAAAGCGTTTTAACGGCATAATTATGCTGTTCACCTACCTATACTAACATTATAGAAGAGTTAGAGTTTAATGTTGCTGGTAAACTCAGCAACTTCAAATTCAGCTTTTTGGATAAGTTTCATTTTGGATGGGCACTTCTTGACGAAGGTTATCACGTGCTATCCAAGGGAGTGCAGATCCGGCTGACTTCCATACTTTACAAAAAAAAAACACATTAGCGGGCAAGGGTTGGAGGTGCAGGTACAACGAAAGTTCTAAGTATGTCACGGGTAAAGTTCTCCGCTTTATCTCACAGGAGTTGATAATAGAAAGGCATCTTTATCATAAAGAGTTACAAAATGACATTTCCTACATGATTCGCAAAGCGATATATGTAAAACTGAGAAAAGCATACAATATACAAGACTCTACCTAAACAATAACTACAATGCACTAGTGCATGTATAGTTCCAATCAAATGGAACTACGTTGGCTATAATATAACTCGTTTAAGTTCTCTTTGTATTTCTTTTATGAAAAGTTCTCCAAGTTAACTTGCCAACATCGATCGTAACATTACTTACAGTAATAAAAGTCGAATTGACTTTATACCTGTACTCAAAAACGTACTTTAACGTAAAAATACAGCATTACAGCCTTAATTTACGAAGATAGCCTATATTAATACACTCATAATGGACGAAATATAATACGATAGCACATAAAAACCATATAGAAGGCTGACACTTCATATTCCCCAAGGGTATTGACTGAAGATGTACATATTAAACCGCACACAGCGGTCAGCTTGACCCTTCTAATTTCGATTGGTGGATCATATTACCAGAGAGGTGTTGACACACACACTACGAGTGCCCCTACATCAAACATCGTAACTATAGCATTCTAATTAACGCATCCCGTCAACAATCTCGGAATTGTTTACACTATTACATCCCATTGAAATCTCGGTATAAAGCATCCTCTTGTATGGATAGATACACTTTGCAACAATAGTGCTCTTTGCATAACTATTTGATCAAGTCCATTGATATTTGTCTGTGTTATAATAGATGAGGTTTGAACAATCAACGGATATGCAGCAGGAAACGTTGCTGCCACATTCGCGTCTCACTTGTCAAGTTAAGTATTCTAATTCAAGGTTCAGCGTGAATCGATCAAATACATTCATCAGGCTTGAAAAGGACACATATCGGGATATAATGCAATAGACAAAGTTTCGTCCGCTATGTTAAACATCGCTTGGATCAGTAATCCGAGCGTAACATTGCAAACTGCTTTGCTTTGTATTGCACTAATGAGAGCCACGTGGCTGTCCCCCGCATTGCAGACTGCACAATAAAACAATGACGGTACAGTAGTGTATTCTGGCTTTATTCCTGTAGGACTAACTTACTGTCGCGTGACTGAGACTCGTTTTGGGTGTACCGCAAGGCGCACTTCTACTACCACCGTTTCTGTTTATTCTGTTTAGAATGCGAATGCCGCTTAATGTTGCCAGCATTGTTCCAAATATGACTTTTGTTTCACTTTTGTAAGGCATTCATGCTTTGGAATTGCAAGCACTCAAATTAATTTCTACATGGAATAAATAACAGAAGGCTCAAGTAATGTTCTAAAGTTCTCATTAAAACACAAGTGTGATTAGCCTGAATTAGTTTCTTAGCTGTTATTTTATGAACTTGATATCTCATCTGAGTCAAAAGTACTCTTTCTAAATTGTAAACACAATGTGCAGACTCAACTTCTATTTCTGACGCACGTCATTTTCCACTCGAGTTTTGACATTGACACTTTCATTCAAAGTTTTTGGAACAGCTTTTAACGTCAGAAATTCCTGTCACTAATAAAAAGTGGTGGGTATCTTACAATTTCAATAACGCGAATAAGACAAATTATGCGATTTGAAGGTCACTTTAGTGTTAGTACACATTGGAACGGCAATCCAAATCCAAATCCGGTGGTATTTATTGATCTTTAGTGAACTAATAAACATTCTTCAAGTAGACACTCATGACACTTTTGACATTACACGAGAACTTTTGAATGAAATGTTTGTTCGCGCGCTGTCGTCAAACAAAACAACATAAACATTGGTTATGCACAGAATGCAGTACTTCGTCGTGAGCTAGATTTTGTGGGGTCCCAATCGTGATCGGCATCGTGGGCCATTAAGTGTATTGTTGTACGAGTTCACTAACACCGACATGTTTGTATGGCGATGGTCAGTGGACTCACCTAATTGTGCGAAGACCTTGGGCCGGACGTTCTCCTGCCAGGCGGCGGCGGCGTAGGCGAGGGTCGCCGCCAGCAGGAAGCAGCGCAGCACGATCATGGCACTAGTCACAAGTCGACATCACTTGGAGACACTCGCGGCGCACGGCTCGGCGCGACAGGCACTAGGCGGGCGGGGCGCGCGGCGACCGGCGGCGGACTGGCGGGCCGGGGGACCGGGCGCGCCTGCGCTGGCGGCGCCCCGCGGTCTCGCATGCGTGGGGCTGCGGAGTGCGGACCTCGCACGTGACGCAGCCCTCCTCGCCCCATCGCACCCTCTATGGCTATCGCCGACCCTGCGACGTCATAATCGCGTTAAAAAAGCGCCTGCATATCCTAATGAACGCCGACACTAAACCTGCAATTAAACCCCACAGGGTGCCGCCTCGGGCACTACGCTTTTGTTTATGCGCGTTTTTAGCTGTATTAAAAATTCGTTAGGGGTACATCGAGGGCGTGACAGTGCAGCGAATCGTAAGGTCGCAATTACAACTTTGATGGCTACCAATGACGGGACTTAGGGTCGAGTGAGTTGCGAGAGCTCTGATTACTTCCCCTTCCGTAGCGAAATCTTCAACCCGTGCTGCTCGCACTAATTGAGATCAGAAGGAACGTTTCCTAATTACAGAGTCAACTACCTATACTTAAATCCATTATTCACCTTGTTAAACTTACCGGAATGTTATTCTATCAAGTAAAAGCTTACCAACTCGTAAAGCTCTAAATTAAAACGGCGCTATTCACTACTTAATAAAAGTAGGTACGTAAAGTTTTTGCAGTTCAAGTCAGTACAGTGCTATCATAAATTTTAATTACACACATCGTAAAGTTAATCGGCTGGCCTGGTACTAAACTGTATAAAATAACAAATAAAACCAATGCTATCAAAAAAAAATTGGTTCCACAAGGTCCTAATATCCACATCACATGAGAACGAGTGCAACTTTATTGAAATAAAAACTTTTGTACAACAGTGGGGCTCCCGGGTGTATTCAGTATTATTAATTGGATGGAGTTGTTCCCCAGTAAACTCATACGAACTGTTTGGAACCCTGTCAAAGTCCAGCGTTACACCAACAACCTATTGTGTTGGTTCCGTGTGAAAATCAAAAAAATAAACATTAAGTAAACTAACTCGGAACTCCTGCGCAATGAATGGGGCATTTGTGCATTCGTTGGATTTTTGGGAATTGCCGTTTCTTGCTAGGTTTTATGTAGTGAGCAAATTCTTTATTAACACTTATCTCACTTACGAGTTTCCGCAACGACTAGTACACTCATGGCTTACATTGTTTCCGTTGTACTTACACTCTAATAAGAATTAAGGGGCGGTTATTCCGCACAAGTAGGCATTTGGCGCTCCCCTCGCCCCGGGCGCAAGACACACCGCGCGCCGGCAGCGGCAGTCAACTCTCATGCCACAGTATACAGTATAGTAGAAAGAAACAGCATGCTAACTTTGTTTGACGTAGTAAATGCATCTAACTTTATTAAGTGTAGTAATTTATTAGTTTCGTAAATAAAAATAAAAGAGTTAATCGTAAATAAATTATGTATATTATACTATTATTTTTAAGCTAAAGAGTTTGTTTGTTTGTTTAGTTGTTCTAACTCTAGAGTCTAAGAGACTGCTAGTTGAATTTCAAGAGTTTCTTAACAGCCCATCATGAAATTTTGTGATTACGGCGCGGCGCTCATATTGGATTGCAAAATTATCACGTGATTCGTACTCCGCATACCAAGAAACCCCTTAAACGATACCCATCATGAATTTTGTGATTACGGCGCGGCGTCCATATTAAATTGCAAAATTAGTACGTGATTCATACTCAGCATACCAAAAAACCCCTTAAACGATACCCATCATGAAATTTTGTGATTACGGCGTGGCGGCCATCTTGTATTGCAAAATTAGTACGCGATTCGTACTCAGCATACCAAAAAACCCCTTAAACGATACCCATCATGAAATTTTGTGATTACGGCGCGGCGGCCATCTTGTATTGCAAAATTAGTACGCGATTCGTACTCAGCATACCAAAAAACCCCTTAAACGATACCCATCATGAAATTTTGTGATTACGGCGCGGCGGCTATATTCGATTGCAAAATTATCACGTGATTCGTACTCAGCATACGAACAAACCCCTTAAACGATACCCATCATGAAATTTTGTGATTACGGTGCGGCGGCCATATTGGATTGCAAAATTATCACGTGATTCGTACTCAGCATACCAAAAAACCCCTTAAACGATACCCATCATGAAATTTTGTGATTACGGCGCGGCGCCCATATTGGATTGCAAAATTATCACGTGATTCGTACTCCGCATACCAAGAAACCCCTTAAACGATACCCATCATGACATTTTGTGATTACGGCGCGGCGGCCATCTTGTATTGCAAAATTAGTACGCGATTCGTACTCAGCATACCAAAAAACCCCTTAAACGATACCCATCATGAAATTTTGTGATTACGGCGTGGCCGCCATGTTGGATTGCGAAATTATCATGTAATTCGTTGACATTTTAATGCATTAGGTAGCTGGTTACCATGTCGTGAAAACACTTAAAAAGTAAAAGATCACCACATTTTTACCATGAGTTGCGTATGTATTTGTAACGGTTAATCTAATTACATTTTGCCCATTACTGATATTTTTATACTGTGGCGCGATTTCAACGTAATTTGGCATAATAATTACGAAATAGTTGCGAAAAAAACTGACACAGGTCCTGCCTCCACAAGCGCCAGGGCGAGACTGATCGGCCGTCAGCGGCGCAATTCTATTGCGTTTGGTAGATATTCGTACATGATAACTATGTAAATAGTTGTTTATAGAAAAACGCTTGGAAAATGTGTATAAAAACTTAATACCTTTAATTGAGTGCAAAAAAAAATTATAAAATGTTAATAGTTTAGCCACAGTTTTGAAAAAACTTTTCTGAGAGAGTCAACTTTGGGATTTTTTTCTATCTAGTGAAAATTATTGGATCGTGTAACGGGCTCGGAATATGTTTAGCTTATATCCTTAACTATTATATATATTTTTTTCAGATTTAAAAACCCTTTACTTTTTGACTAGGATTGTTTCAAAAAACTCAAAATCTGACCCACGCGGCCTTAAGCAGCAAATTCTCATTGCGAGCGGCACTCCGCCGGATGCACAAGCAACCCATAAGTAGTTTAATAAAATTTGTTAACAATATTAAAGCAAACCTCTTGTTATTCAGAATTTAACGACTTCTGGTAGAAATTTTTGCTAATGGCACAGAGACTGAAACGAGGGTTGAGGGGTGCATTCGCAATTAATGCTCGGAAGACGATTATTATTGTCAACTGGGGATTGGACCAAGTCAATCTATTGGTTAGCATGACTCAACATGGAATACTAAAAATCTGCTTTGATATGCTCTCATCATGCTCGATTATTCTACTCAGATTCAAAATTAGGTACTTATTTTTTTTTATTTTTAGGCCCTTTACAACCCTGCTGTGGCTCCTGTGTGGTAGTCTCATCACGGTGTTACGCCCCGTCTTTGCCCAGGATAGGCATAAATAACATTACGCTCCTTCTGCGATGCCCACAAATTACCACCATAGGTAATCAACAGCCAGAACGTGGCGGAGTAGCAGATTTTACCAACATATCAAATTGCAACTTTGTGGGTGGTTTTTCCAATCAATACTAACAAGAAGTGAAAATAAATTGATCAATTATCACAGTTATTGCGTTGTAAATTATTGTAATCAATCTCTCATTAAGTAGTCACTATCTGTCTGGAACTTATATCTATAGGGGTAGGTAGTACCCATCGATAATGCTGCACTTTCATATTCACAAGATTGATAGAAGATTTAGGACGTCCTCAAGTTTCTGCTGATGTAGCCACCTGAAATCCGCTAAGGAACACCCCGTCAAAGCATGGATTCCTATGAAGTGGCCCTAAAACAGTCCTATAGCCGGTCAAAAAAAAAATTTGGTTGCTTTTCATTGCAAAGGTCACAAACGGGAAGAGATGGCCAACGTCGTAGAGGAGCCTACTAAAATTTCTACTTTGTGATAAGAATGATTTAGAATAGAATTGAGATTCATAAACACATTTTGTAAATGCTGCTATAGTTGAAGTCGCAATAGAGAAGATTTATTATTCAGCATACTTACATGAAACAGTCAGTCAGGACCTACTGAACCTGGAATTCTATCGGATACCAGAGCAGTGTTTTTGTCTTCAGCTGAGCCAGATTGCGGTCCATCCTTGTCACTATCACTATACGGCCTACGCCTGCCATAAGGTTGCCGATTGCTGGTTTTTAGCTTTCATTTTAAATGTTATAATAGCGGGCAAAACGGCTTATGATTTAACTGCTTAATTTACAACAATAGAATGAACAGAGAAATGCAAATGTTACGCCTCAATGTGGTACAGGATATGACGTCACAGCTATGTTTTAAGCGTGGCGCTACATGCTTTACATCAATGGCGCTTATGTTTGTGCGATCATTTGGGTAACGCGAAAGAAGAATGTATCGCAATAACTTGGTTGCTGTCAGAATATAGAGGAGATCCAAAAGAAAGCGACATAGTTTTAGCTTGAGATTGAAACTGTTGAATAACGGCACTTGTACTGTTCCACCACATTTTATTTATTTTACACCTGACCGGTTTCGCCTTTCGGCATCTTCAAAGGCAAATGAATATATAATTACTCGTAAACAAAAATAATAACATATAAATGAACACTACGTCCTTCTACATATATATTCATTTGCCTTTGAAGATGCCGAAAGGCGAAACCGGTCAGGTGTAAAATAAATAAATGTTGTGGAACAGTACAAGTGCTGTTATTCAACATGTGCAGCAGGTTCCACCAAGTGCCATCAATCAACAGTATAAATAATCTGAGATTGAAACTGTTTTCTGATTTGTTGCAAACGATGAAATTGTTCCGATATCTTCGTACGTCTGAAGCTAAATTTACTACTCCTGTCGAGATATCCTGAAAAAAATAATACAAACAGTCCGCTAGCGGGAAGTAACATACCGTATCACATCATCAGCAACCATAGTAATAGATAGTTGCCCTCGGGTCATCGTCGACAATGGGTACAAGCAAATTCGGACTTCCTATTACGAAGAATACTAATATACGTACGGAATGTGCGTTCGTTACTTACAATGCGAAAATGTTCAGAAATGCAAAGGTTGCAGAAAGATTTTGTATTTCCACGAGTCATTTGCAGTTGGAGTACCAAATCAAACAATTATAAACACATTTGTGAGAATGGGTAGGGTTATGGTAATGATATTCATGCTTAAAGATAATGATCGACTGTACGCAAAAGAGAGTGTTATTCTGTATCGCGAAAAGATTGAACAACGCGACTACTCGTAGACCGGCGGCCGACGCTATCAACTTTATGAAAATGCGATCCGAACAAAAAAATCCTCTACCGATTTACATCGTCACGATCGTGCAATTCCGTGACTCCTTGGTTAACTGTCATTGCTACCCTCGGTAATTCCCCGCTAAGATTTCCCGTGTCCAAAACTCCGAATCTAAGATCGAGGGTCGTCCCCCATTCGTCGTACCTAACAATTCTAAACTGCACATTATTCATTTTTATTGATGCCCGAGCAATTAACTTATGCAGGCCGCTTTTTTCTTCTGGGATCAAAAGAAACCTTACGACATCACTTTAATTAAGAATTTAATAGGTCGGTTGATGTATTCTTTCCTTAATTACTTTTCAGTAACTTTTAGAGATCTTCTTTTATACAGAAACAACTTATAAAACAGAAATAAAAAATGTAAAGTTTGGTTTTATGGGTAATATTTTTCTTGATTTCCGTGAAAATGATTGACCTTTATGAATTGTGCTATTGTTACTTTATTCTTAAAGAAGCACCAGAATAGTGTTTAGGAAGGTTCAATTCTCGGTCATTGCATTACCCACAGAAACACATTCCTAACATAAAATAAACCGGCCAAGTGCGAGTTGGACTCGCCCATGAAGGGTTTCGTAGCAGCAAGTAACATAATATAAAAGTTCTTATAGTGCGTTGTAACTTTGATTGATGTTTTAACACGTTTCTAACCGAAAATTGCGGATTATGACGTATTAAAAAAAAACTACCAGCTCTATCTCGTTCAAACCAATTTTCGTTGGTAGTTTTTATGGCAATGTACATCATATATTCTTTCTAGATTTATCATTCTCTTAGTTTAGAAGTTAGAGGGGGGGGGACACACATTTTTCCACTTTGGAAGTATCTCTTGCGCAAACTATTCACTTTAGAAAAAAATGATGTCAGAAACCTCAATAGCATTTTTGAAGACCTATCTATTGATATGCCACACGTATGGGTAGAATGAAAAAAAAAAATTTGAGTTTCAGTTCTGAGTATGGGGACCCCCAAAATTTACTGCTTTTTTTTCTAGTTTTATATAAGAATCTTAATGCGGTTCACAGAATACATCTAGTTACCAAGTTTCAATAGCGTAGGCCTTATAGTTTCGGAGAAAAGTGGCTGTGACACACGGACGGACAGACAGACAGACAGACAGACAGACAGACAGACAGACAGACATGACAAATCTATAAGGGTTCCGTTTTTGCCATTTGGCTACGAAACCCTAAAAAGAGTTTACCTAAAGGGTCAAAAGGGGCATTAAGACCCTTGAGAAAGTACTAAAAGGTAATTATTTGTATAGTAACAACCATCGATATAGATAAGACATGGTAACAACCAATTTGGAAAAGTTTTCATTGTTTGCGCTTTTTGAGTCAAATAGAAAACTACTAAATCTTTCTCAGCAAGTAATTCTAAAACTGAAGCCGTATCAAGATTATTTTGATTTATTTCGTTTTCTCTTTGACAAACCTCATTTTTAACCCCCGACGGAAACCCGGACGGGTGTTATAAGTTTGACGTGTGTGTGGCTGTGTGTGTTTGTAAGTCTGTCTGTGGCATCGTAGCTCCCAAACGGATGAACCGATTTGGATTCTGTTTCTTTTGTTTGAAAGGTGGGTTAGGGGAGAGTGTTCTTAGCTATGTTTTATAAAAATCGGTTAAGCCATTTCAAAGATATGAGGGGTGAAAGTGGTGATGAAAAATTGAATGTGTTCAAATATACCCGTGTTGGGTATCAAATGAAAGGTCATAACTTATACATGGGGACCGCTCATCTAATCATAACCTAATCGTACGTCTGTCTCGCAAGATCCTAACTGTAGCTGTTTTGCGCGTACTCGTTGAATATTTTTGAAGTACCTTGATATGCTCAATTGTTTAGGTATGGAGCGGTCCCCCCGACGAGACAAACTGTTAGTTAAAAATATGAATACGTAAATAATATAGCTACCTATAATAATAAAAGTTCAATGCTTAGGGTAGATAGGTCATAATATAATAGTTATTTTTTTACTTTTTACAGGTTTTATTTGTTGTTATTTATTTGTGAGTCGGGGGTTTTTTAAATTTTAAATTAAATTATTTATAATGTAAGTGGAACACTTCAGAACAGATACGCCTAATTGCTAAGATCTTAGTTATGATCTTGACGATAGAACTTGACATTTATTTTCATTCTTATTATTACACAAACACAAGCTAGGGCTGGCAGTGTTTTACAGAAGTTAGGTATATTTTAGTTTTACCGTGTAACCTTGACTGCTGTAAGTCTAATATTATTCTTAGAAATAATAAACTTGACGAAGGAGCTTATAAAAAATTATATTCTTGCGAAAATAGAAATATAATAATTGAAAAGGAAACACTTATATTTTCATTTGCACAATAAAATAAGTTCTTAAATAATGATATTTCCATTTTCACAAGAAAATAAGTCCTTAAAAGCTTCAAACAGAGCGAGTCGTAAGCCACAAGTGCCACAATCACCGCAGTGACCCCGATTCTCTCAAACAACTTCAAACTGACTCGGACAATAAACACCACATACAGTTTATTTTTACTTTACTATCATAAATTATCATGTTAATTTTATTGTACTAACTATAACTATGTTGTTTACAAATAAGAAATATTGTGATGAGAAAAATAAATCTTATTATCTTATCTTATCTTGTAACACAGTGATGTTCAGTGTTACTCACCAACTAGCGCGAGGTAGCTATGCAGAGAACTCTTTCCCAGGGCGCCTTACTACAGAGATTCCAGTGTGCGTGCAAAGGTAGGCTAGGGCTCTCACGAAAACAGCCAGGTAGGGTATACACACATATATTTATATAACACACAGTACACTACAGAGACAATGAGATTACATAGATACAGAAAGCACAGACATACATAAGAATATTACAGGGTTAGTTTCTAATAGTACTGCACTACACTAATTCAGCGTGTGGAAGTAATTTAGGCGGCTAGACTACACGAATAAGTGGGTGACAATACTGGCCTTTGAGACGAGCTGAAAGTGGCAGTGGCTGATGGTAATGCCAGGTGTAGACGGCTAGCTTCTCATACATGCACCCTGCTCGCGCAGTCCACGTATGATTGGGGTGTGGCTTCTCCCACTATACAGTGGCAGCCTCCAGCCCCTAATAAGCGACCCTGCCACGAAACAGACAACTAAATAAGTTACTGACCACGTGACAGACGAAGATTGACATGGTTTGCAAAAGAAGAAGTGACTCACCAGTTTTCTGGGTAAAATGTAGCAAGAAGTAATGCTGCAACCCAATCACAGCCTGCTAGTTCCTTTAAATGCAAAATCATCGGGTGCCGTAGACAAAACCTGTCACTTGTGTCAAAGGAAAACCACAGATAAAAAACCAGCGATGAATTGATTAAGGGCGGCTATACACGCTGCTTATTGTCAAGCCCGAGACCAGATTGCTACCATAAAAAAATACATGCTACAATCTATAAATGCTTTTTTTTCATTTTATTACGTGAGGGAAAATCCTCATTGAAGCTATGCCGGACTCCTATCGACTAAAAGAAAACTCACGTATCCTGCCCAACAGCCTACGGTAGGGAGCCCCGTTTAAGTTTTCCAAAGGATATCCCAGGACTATCATCAATGCTTAAAACTTGACAGTTTTTGAGGGAGGATTTTCAGCTGGCATACATTGATCGCCCAAGAAAATACTGTTCCTACCTAAGGTGGACAATTCTCCTGGGGCATCGTTCCTAGGGCGGAACTTCCTTCCGAATTGTTACCCGGGAGTCCAGGCAAAAGACGACCTTCAGCGGATTTTGGCGTTAGGAGTACCTACAGCATATACAATATTTGAAAAAGGTGAACCATACACACATTTTACTGAAATTTAAACTGAGACACTTGAAAACCTACCTAAAACCTATCTGTACTAATATTACAAAGAGGAAAGATTTGTTTTTTGTTTGTTTGTTTGTTTGTAACCAATAGGCTCCGGAACTACTGGACCGATTTGAAAAATTCTTTCACTGTTGGGAAGCTACACTCTTTGCGGTGAACATATGCTATATTTTATTCCCATATTCCTACGGGAACGGGAACTACGCGGGTGAAACCGCGTGACGTCCGCTAGTAATACATAAAAATGGCAAAAATCACATTTGTTGTATCAAGATTGACAGATCAATAAATAATCTCTCTTTTTAACCAAGCGTCTTCCTGGTTCCTTCAAAAACTATCTGGGTTTTAACCCTGGACTCTGCTTTTATAGACTAAGGTCTGGTTGAGTAGAAAGCATAGACATCAGAAAATTGTTTTCTGATTTCTTTGGTAGAGAGCGACTGTCATCTGAAACAATAGTCAGCTTGAGACCCTGAAAAATTGCTCAATAAGATAGGTACCTTGATATATACTCAAAAATGTTTTTACTAAGCTCCAAAATAAATTTAGCTATAGTGACGTAAAAATCCCTTTCCAAAAGAATATAACACAAAGGTATAGTAGTCAGGACAAAGCCTCGTCCGTTTATGTACGTTCATTCTGAAACGTCGTCGCAACGCTTGATTTGTGGAAAAGCAAACATCTAAGCTCTTTCTTCGAGCAAAAATACGGTCATCCTTGACATATTCTCTTTGATGTACGGATGAATGAATTGTTGTGTAAAGGCTACGTAAATATATACCTGCAGGCCTATATTAATTAGAATAAGTAGTTTTTTTTATAAATACGCCTATATTTAAATGTGGTATTCCTGTTACAAGTAATTTCGGACACGCTATCAGGATAGTGGCTATGCTTTTTATCCTGATTATAACGAGCAAGTGTCTAGACACTAGAAAGATATCAATCTTTCTAGTTTATCGAGTGACAGAAACGGATAAGACATAATTAAGTCAGAATTCACTTCTTACAGGATGACTGCCTGTTTTAGGATTCATTTTTTCTTTCTTAACCATTGAACTGCCCAGGGTGCATCCTTTCTAGCAGTGTTCGACCCATACTTTAACCTTTCTATTTTACGCCTAGGAACGACCAGGAATGAAAAACAGTCACTATGAAGTTCCAAAACACCTTTAAACGAACAAAAAACACCAAAAAATCGTTAAACTAATCAAGAATACGATTAATTAAGAAGTAAATTACTTAAATCAGTAAAAGTTGCGAATATAAAAAAAAATCCGCCGCTACGTTTTTTTATATTCAGCTCGCCACAATGATGCCGGCGTCTGGTGGAAAGCAACGACATCTAGCGACTGGGGGCCACTGTCACAGACTGTAAGACTGTAGACAGTAGTCCTGGGCTCATCATGCTCCGCTTGAAGAACCCAGGATTGTAAGAGGACGTGTATTATGTCCTAATAAACACCGGACAAGCTTTACTGGCTTAACTAAATCTTTTAGAATAGTGTCGTAATCGACCGAACAGACAAACTCGATATAAAAACGAAACGCGACATGCAGCCAATCAATCTACATTTACAATCATATGAGCATCGATCTGATCGAGTAGGACGCCTGATACTGTTAGATACTTGATTCAAAATTGACTAAAAGTTAGGTATACATTTATTATTTTCCGTGTTGAAAACAATATTTGACTTTGAATGTTAACACTATTGTTATTCTTCTAATTTCTATGAGTCAGAATATTTAATCAATTTCCCTATATCTACTCATGAAAATATGGCAAAGAAATTCACACGAGAAGGCACATAATGAAAAGACGATCTGTGAATTCTGTGCTATACTTTAAGGTCATATCTAGAACGCACACTATGAATTTTATGGTCTTGAAGTTCATCACAAATTATATGTTAATGGCGAGAATTTTATGACACCTATTTGTTTTTGTTTCCTACCTATAAATTTTAATTATGATATTATTTTGCTTTTTTTAGAATTACACCTTTTATTCTCCTTTCTACTGTACAAACTTCCAACAGGCTTATGTGCAAGTTTAAAATTGAAGAAATCAATGTAGTGGCATTATTATTTATATCGTATTTAGTGTTACAAATCACGGAAGGGATTCCGTGCATCGGAAGGAAGCCTGTTAAGCCGTTGGTCCCGGTTTCCAGTAAAATGTCATACCACCTACGCCTATCCATATCAACACGGCAATACGGCTCACCACCTATTACGTGGGACATAAATCTAAAAGGTGAAATGTGGGCATACAATATACCTCTGCCTATCCCTTCAGGAATAAAAGGCGTGATCATATGTATGTATGTATGTTACAAATCAAATTATCTATCGACTGAATAGTTTTAAATTTACAATAGTATCAAAGTGTACGATCGCAGTACAACGCTCGTCAACCGAAACGTTCCTCTGACGAGTAGTTTAGAAAAGACTTCATCTGACGCAAATGAAGGGTAACTTCAATATCGAATAGTACGAATGTGAATCGTAAGCTACCCTCCACTGGAATAAATAAATTTATTGGCATTTTTATCTTGTCATTGAATAAATATATTGCAAGTCAGTGATCCAGACACCAAAAGAAATTTGATTGAATATTAGAGAAAAGTGGTACAGACGTCATAATCAATACCATTTTATTGTAACGAAAAAATGAAATCTTTAGGATTTTAACTGCAGTAGCAGAGACTTACAGTATGATTGTTTTTCAGAGCTTGTACCGAATAAGAGCTTAATCTTCTATTATATAAATCATGCCCTTTCGTTTCATACCCATTGAGTTAGTTAATAGTAAATTGAGTTAGTCTATACTAATATTATAAAGAGGAAAGATTTGATTGTTTGTTTGTTTGTTTGCATCGAATAGGCTCCGAAACTACTGAACCAATTTGAAAACTTTCTTTCATTGTTGGAAAGGTACACTATTCCCGGTGAACATAGGTGATATTTTATTCCCGCATTCCCAAGATAAAAAAAGTCAATAGAAATCGATCAACCTGAAATTTATTACAAAATTTAACCCAAATCAACAAACAGGTCAAGCTAAATAAATCAGTTTAAAAATAAAAGAAACTTTTCGACTTGACAAACGAACGTTTCACAAAATCGAACACCAAGTAACGATTCAACATGCTAACATACTTTATAGTAGGGGAGCCCTAGAAGGGATTTCGGGATTTACTAAAGCGCGACAGATTAATATACACGGGGATACCTTGTACCCGGTTAAGTACCTCCACAAAACATGAGGCCCATATATAAGGCCGCCGTGAAGGATACAGGATCAGATTAGTAAAAAAAAATTGACCATCAGAAATTCTCGAGCGCGTCAGATTAAGGTAGGGTGAGTTAATTACATCCTAAAAAGTGTATATTCCACTAATCTGACAATTTGAGAGTGACGTAAAAAAAGGGGAGGGCAACAAAGTTGTAAAAAAAAACGTCATCTCGACATTCTCGAGCGTAGCTAAATTTTTTTTTATTTTGAAGGAAATAATTCAAGAATAATGAAAAATATATAATCTGACGATTTCCGCAAGCCGAAATAACAAAAATTCGTCGATAAAGTTACACTATGCACCAAATATATTTGCGTCTACGAACTTCGTTCGTACTACTACTGCTACTTACTTTTAATAATAGTATAGAATAAATATTGACCTATTCACATCTATGTCCTGGAAATTACGCAACAGCATCGATAAAATGAATTTTTAGGCTTAGTACTTTTGTTTGCGATTGTACCTGCGTCGATCGCCACCAAGCTGGTCAAAAGCGGTTGATTCGTTCGAGAGATATCGTGAACGGAAGAAACCCGAAAAAGTGTTTTTTCGGGATTACTCCGAAATTTGTGGTTCGATCAATTAAAATTGCAAAATTACTTATGAGGATGATAAAACTGCGTCGAATGCCGCCAACCGCGTGAAAATCGGTTATCCATTCAAAAGTTATTGCGGTTTGAAAATTCCAAAAATAGTGTTCTTGGTAGTTAAAAGTCTGATAGAAGTTTCATAACTTCTATCAGACTTTCGAGCTGAGAGAGCCCAAATGCATAGAACTATTATTTCTTTGAACTCAGCCAGCTCAAAATATCACATAAATTCTATTTTGAGCTCAAAAATGTCATAAGTACAATTTTAAGAGCCCAGGAATGGAATTAGCGGGAAGTTGCAGGGATGGCCTTTAAGGTGAACCGTTTTCCTAATTTTTTTTTTGTCAGATCAGGCCAATCCCTCTAGATAATCGTCAGATTATGAGACAGTACGTTTAGAACATAAAGATGAACCATATATATCTTAATCTGACGCGCTTGAGTATTTCAAAATGGCGAATTTTTTTTGCACATTATGAAAATGGCCGTGAGTTTGCGTCCCATCGAAATCGTCAGATTAGTGAATGAGAGCTTTTTTTTGGTGCACTTAACACTCCCTTAGAAAATCTGACGCGCTCGAATATTTTTTTTTTTTTTTCATTTTCAACCCTTAAATACAACCACCCGCATCATGCTAACGATCAGATTAACATACGTACATTATTAAAAATACGTAGGGAATTGATGCTATCAATATCTGACGTGCTCGAGGATGTCCATGGAACAGTTTTTTTTTACATATTTAAAAATCTATAGCCGCTTCCCCCACCGATGTAAAGGTATATATCATATAACATTTTTTTCTTCATATCATCTAAGCTTTGCATCCCAATAGGTCTCTACGACGCTCGAGTAAATCCCCATTTAGCATCGTGGGCTCCCCTACTATTACAAGTTGTCGCAACATCTTATCAAGAACTCATTGCAGCTGGATACCTAGTTTCCTGTGAAATTTATGGGTATGAAATTGAATGGTTAGCAGGATAGCAGGCAAGTCTTCGTTCGCCCTCAGCAGCCGTGAAATTATCAATTGCTACATCATAGATTAAGTGTCGTTGATCTTAAGTAACCCACCGGGAATCGATCGGACGACCCACTTTATAAAAAGTATACCGTCGGTATTCGGTATACTATGTGGTAATATTGCTTGAGAAGTTTTGTTTCTGGGATGTTTGATATGAAGGTGTTGTTATAGACTTGTGTTTGATAGATTGTGTGTGTGTGTGTGACTTCAAGTCGCATATAAATTCCTTTACTATCATCATATTTTGTGATTAAACGAATATCTTTTAACATAGTAGCATCCATGCCATGTAGGACTTTCGCATGTTTAAAATAAACCAAAAAAAAGGGTAACAAACAACCATTTGCAAAGTACGTTTTTATGTAAATTTAATAATGTCTCGTTTTCTATTTGAGAACTCTCGTTCACGTGGTGTGACTTGTAATGTCTACACCAAAGATAATAATTATAGCATTACATTATCTACACTAGTACCTTGGACATACTTCCGAAGGCTTACCCGGGGCTCCCGACCATAGGCTGTTGGGCGTTACGTGAGGTTTTTTTGTCGGTAGGAGTCCGGCATAGCATCCATGATGGATTTTCCCTCATTTAAAAGTCTATTGCCGTGAAAGCCGAATAAGAAAGACACCAAGTCTTTTCTACCGCGCTATGCCTATGTAAATATTTGAACACAAACATACATTCCTATAGGTACATTAATTTCAAACAATTGAACATTACAGAAGTAAATCGTATTCCAATTGTGTGTGATCCATTAACATTCCCTTCACAATATCCTTCACACACTCTCAACCAGTTGTACTCGTAATTTAATTTTAACAGAATCAAATTATCGAGCCAGCTTGTTCGTTTTTCTTGGGGAAACTTGTGTTTTAGCTCCTTACAACTTTGTTAATTAAATTTTGCATTTTTCCTTCAACATGATGTGATTTCACCTTATTAGACTTCCTTTTTATGTTAGCCTAGTAAATGTCAAGCGCTACCTCAAGCGTATTTCTCGTTCCTGCGGGAATACGGGAATAAAATTTAGCCTTATCAGATCCAATTCGATGCAAACCAATAATCAAATCTTTCCGTATAGACTAGTCTAGCTTATACAGATGATTACGCATGCTAGAAGCAGCTAATAAAAAAAATATCAAAATAAGTCCAGTCGTTACCTAAGTATTACACCTGATAGCATCCGATGCTATCAGGTCTAATACTTATACTATCCTAGCTTTAGATCCCAGGACATTCTTACCCTGCTCCCTCCACTGCTCAAGGTCTTCAGCAACCCAAATATTACACTTACCCCCATATTATAGTCGTACATTACATTCGGCCAGGTTTCTCTCCTTGTGAGACCCGGTGGGTATACAATGTGGACACCTGCGTACACTAGTGATCCATAAGATCAAGAACAGCATTTGTACTATGTCTGTTATAGAGCGAACAATGCGGCTAACGTGAATGTGGGTGTTCTATTTCATAGTTCTTCCTGATTCCTCTCCACTGTCTCCACATCCACTGCAGCAGATTCATCTCTGCTGCAGCCATCTTTGCCACCTGCCAGCCATCTAAGAAGGCTGTGAAAGCAGAACAGTAGTAGACTACTTAACTTCAGGCGTTAGTGCTAGTTGCGTCGAAAGACCTTACTAAAGGTGTCTGTCCACTTTGCAACTTTCTCAAATTTCCACTTCTAACTCCACTAAGACGCTGATGTAACTCTTGAACACTGTCAGAGAGGCGAAAGGTACTTATAACATTGTTAAGTTAATCCCTACTTGAAATATCTCGGAATTTTAACCCATGTCCCAAAAATTGCGGATATATGACCTGTCCAATATAGGACGTTATAAAGCACATCCTTTCACGTTGTAGGTGCAGTCTTCATTTCTATTAATAGTAGTTCAATTGCACTATTACTCGTATAAATAGAAAATATCTAATAATACGAGTATGCAGTACAATCTCAATATCAATACATATAATAAAATCGTAACAGGTCGCTGTCTGTACATGGAAGATAAATAAGAAAAAATATTATAGGGGGGCTTTATGAACGCAATAGAACCCAAAACAATGATTTTTAGAATTTTTGTCTGTTTGTCTGTATGTCTGTATGTCTGTATATCTGTTTGTCTGTACGGTTGTGCACGCTAATCTCAGTAACCGCTCAACCGATTGCAATGTGGTTTTTTTTATGGTGTTGAGGTTTGCTCCAGTTAACATTTAGCGTTTGTTTTATGTCAATCGGTTTAGAAATAAAAGAGTTATAATTATAACACTTTTAAGAATCAGATATTTTAAAATTTTAACTGTAGGGGTTTCTTTGAATGTGAGTGAACCTAAACTGGCGTGTTGGCTTAATCATTAAGCTCTTTTATGATTAAGCAAACAGGGCAGTTTCAGACGCTGCTTGATGACTCTGATGAAGAAATACCTTTCCTTTCATACACCTTATGTGACGTAAACGAAGTTGCGGGCTCAGCTAGTTATAAATATATATTAAATTGGATTGCGCAACAACATACTTGTAAAGTGTAACAATAGACGGCCATGCATTGCTCGGCCTCAATACCAACAAGTTTATCTTTAGCGACGGGACTCTTTGGCACAATATCTTACAATAAATAGCCACAGCACCTTTGACCGAACTCTTATCGAATGAAGACTCGACACATTGGACTGGTTTCAATTTTATGATTTAGAACCGTTCCCTTCGGCGTGGTTTTGCCTGACTCGAACCGACTAAAATCCCATGGTGCGATGCTCCCTCATGGCGCTATGTGAACTTGGTAAAGGCAATCCCAGTGGCATCCTGACAAGCCTTAATCGTCAGGACCTGGTGATCATCTGCATATTGTCTGGGGGCTAATTTCTCTCTCAAGACTCACCGTTTAGAAAACCACAAGTGAGAACAAATTACTGCGCCACTCTGAGTCAACGCTAGGGTGACATCTAACCGGGACCATTGCCCCCTCCTGGGACCTGGAAGCGAGAGCCCTCGCATCACTGTTTAGATGGCTCAAGGAGGCGCTGGAGCGGGGCCAAAGGCCTGCTTCTCTAGTAATCGAGGCCCAGCAATGCCAGCTCCAAAAGAAAACCGTGGAGACGGAAGGTGCGACTTGAGTAACCAAAGGAGGGTTAGACCGGTCATAGATGAGTGGCTGGAGAGGAGACACGGTGCTCTCTCTTACCGGTTGTCACATATACTGACCGGGCCCAGGAGCTTCGGTAAGTATCTGTGGCGAATACACAGGGTAAACACGGCTGAGTGCTAGTACTGCGAGGAGCGCAGCGAGGAAACAGCGCTCCACACGTTGGTGGAGTGCACGGCGTGAGCGCAACAGCGTCAGGTTCTCGTGACATGACTGGACGTGGACACTCTCTCGCTGGAGACCATGGTACGAGTCATGATCTCCAGCGGGAGTAAGTGGGACTGCGCCGCCTTTTTCTGCGAGCAGGTCTTGCTCGTGAAAGAGGCGGTGGGGAGGGAACGGGAGAGAACTCTCCCACCCGAGTTCCGCAGTCGGTGGCTGGGGCGCCGCCGACGTGTCTTCCCCCAAGACTATCGGCCTCCATGACAGGGGGTCTAAGGATGGTGAGGGGGCTGCTCACCGTCCTTACAGAAGCAGGCCCTAGATGACAGCGTGCCGTAGGGGATTCACGCACGCCCCCCTAAGAAGCGGGATATCACCCGAATCCCCCCTAGGCGAGGCCGCAGTGGTAGCAGTAGGTCTGATGGGAGTCCTAGGACATCCTGCCGAGGGCTTACCCGGGGCTCCCAACCGTATGCTGTTGGGCGTTACGTGAGGTTTTTTAGTCGGTAGGTGTCCGGCATAGCATCCATGAAGGATTTTTCCTCACGTTAAAAAAATCCGGGACCATTGCTGCTCACAACTTTTTACAGTCTAGTTCTCCTCTTCCCCCCTTTCTTGTTAAGGGCACCTGCACCGCCACTTCAACTGTTGGTCAGCAGGAGTACCACTGGCAGGTGAGGGTTGTTTTGCATCTCAAAGTTCTATGTAAATAACTGGTGATACAATATAATGATAAATTCTTTTTCTCATCTAATCATCTTCTTGCCATTTGGTTGCATCCGTAATCAAATGCTGTCTTGATCTCTAGTCTAACTAACTTATTTTATGAAGTCATGCCAAGTTTATGGACGTTACACCCTATATTTGCTAGGGTGTAACGTGCACTTAAATATGTATTTAGTAGACCTATTTGCTAGTATCCGTATACACAGAGCTTAATGTTGCAACTTACTGTAACGTCACGAGACGCTCTAAATAGATACCTAGTTTAGTAACAATATGATCTGAGAAGGAAATTGAAATAATTAAGTTAGTTGCTACTATCACCAAGCAGACTGGTTATCTCTGTAAGATGTTAATTAGTTCACAAGATGCTCTATTTGCAGTGACCGCGGCAACTTCACTATATTAAAGATGGCGGGCGCGGTTGCTTAATTAAATTATAACGGTATTTTATTCTGCGGTCGCAAACTTCAATTCTTGTTGTCCACCATTGTAATATTAGCATTTTACTACACACAATCATATGATCGGAAATTTTATTTATTTATTTAATCATCATGAAGTAAGTAGGTACTATAGCCCGCTGACTCCATGTTCTACCAACAAGCATCTTATCTTATAGCATTTTGTATTTGTTTTAACGTGAGAAATATCCTGCATGGATGCTATTCCGGACTCTTACCGCCTAAAAACCACATGTTGCCCACGGTTGGAAGCCCCGGGTAAGCCCTCGCAAGGACATCCCCATAATATTATCCTGTAGCTAATCCATGGGTGACCAATTTGAACATTTCAACTCACAGGCATTTCCGTGCTACGTAAGGTATGTTAAACCCTTGGTCCTTATTTCCAGTAACATGGCAGGTGTCACCGCATTTGTTTACTGGGTCCCTTCGACCACATTTGGAACCAAGTTTAACTTACTCTAAACAACTGCTAACCGTTGTGTTGCCGCACAGCGCATCGGCACATCGGCATATTATTTGCCATGATAGTCATCGGGAAGCCTAACGCATTGGATAGAGAACAGGAACTCAGTGTTAACCGTATTAACTCCTCGAATTACTTCTGAGAAACGTAAATCCGATAAACTCCACGTACATAAGGATAGAAGAAGTAATGGGTCCTTATTAACCTCATTCGATTAAATAGGATGTTTGCAAAACGAGTTGGTTCGGATTACTAAATCCCTAAGCAGAGCGGTTTGGGGAAAAAATAGTCATTTACTTGATATTGGAGATGTGTGCCTCATTTCAATCTGAAATCTTACTAATAAGGTACCTAGATGCGAAAGTTTAAAATATAGATCTCAGGATGTTTGGATGTATATCTATACTAATACTAGCTGCTGCCCGCGGCTCCGCCCGCGTGGAATGTTGTTCCCGGTCACTTAGGGGTATGAAAAATAGATGTTGGCCGATTCTCAGACCTACTCAATATGCTCACAAATTTCATGAGAATCGGTCAAGCCATCTTTAAGCTCTTTTATGATAAAGCCAACACGCCAGTTTAGATTTACTTTTACATTCAAAGGAATCTTCAATTTGCGAAAGTTGAGATGTCTCTAATTCCTGAACTGCAAAACCCTCAACATTGAAACTTGTGTGAAACAATCCTTAAAATACTCCCTTTATAACATTGAAAAAAAATTTGGAATCGGACCACGCATTGAGAAGTTACAACTAAAAAAGCATATTCTCTTTCATCCCCTCTCCCAAAGGAACCGCGCAAAATATCGGGATCAAAAGTATCCTAGAACCTTCCTCGGATCATAAGCTCGGATTGTACCAAGTTTCATTCAAATCGATTCAGTAGTTTTGGCGTGATACTTATTCGGGATACAGACAGACAGACAGACAGACAGACAGACAGACAGACATGAAAAATTAAAATTACATTTTCGGCTTCAGTATCGATTAGAGAACGCCCTACCATTAAAATTTTCAAAATATCTTCCATGTACAGACTCTCGACCCTCTACAGTTTTATTATAAGTATTAGCTGACCCTCGCAACTTCGTTTACGTCACACATGGTGTATGAAAGGAGGTGTATTTTTTCATCAGACTCATCAAGCAGCGTATGAAACCGCCCTGTTTGCTTAATCATAAAAGAGCTTAAAGATTAAGTCTATTCCAAAACAATTCAGCCCACGCCTCCGGCGTGGACTGGATCATTTTACAATAACCTTAATCATTAAGCTCTTTTATGATTAAGCCAACACGCCAGTTTAGATTTACCCACAAATTCGAAGGAACCGTTGAATTCTAGGTTCTGCGATAGTTGAGGTTTCTCTAATTCCTGAACTACAAAACCCTCAACATTGAAACTCGTGTGAAACAATCCTTAAAGTACTCCCTTTGCGACATTGAATTTTTTTTTGGAATCGGACCACGCATTTGGAACTTACGATGAAAAAACCATTTATCCTATCATCCCCTCTCCCAAAGGAACCGCGCAAAATATCGGGATCAAAAGTATCCTAGAACCTTCCTCGGATCATAAGCTCGGATTGTACCAAGTTTCATTCAAATCGATTCAGTAGTTTTGGCGTGATACTTATTCGGGATACAGACAGACAGACAGACAGACAGACATGAAAAATTAAAATTACATTTTCGGCTTCAGTATCGATTAGAGAACGCCCTACAATTAAAATTTTCAAAATATCTTCCATGTACAGACTCTCGACCCTCAACTCGTTCCTTCCCCGTGACACCACCAATTTGTACCCCCAGTGGTATCATGGGGAATCAACTCTTCCCCGTTGCACCACCGTGGTGTCACGGGGAATCATATTTATCCCCGTGACACCACCAGTGGTACCAATGGGAAGGTCTTCCCTCTGGCACTACCGACTAATAGTGATGGGAGTCTTGCGTGTTTCAACTCGGTAGAACTAACTATACTATTTTTTTTTTAATAAATATTCACGGACATCTCACACATGACACAACGCTATCTGATCCCAAAGTAAGCTAGGAATAACCTGCTTGTGTTATGGGTATCAGACCACGGATATTAATACTTATATACTTTTAAATACATACATAGAAACACGCAAACTCTTGAGACAAACATTTATGGGTCACACAATTTTAACTAATACTATAACTAATCTGGTGGAGTTTGATCTTTAATTGATAGTATTACACGGTATTTACGCTAATAAAATATAGCAAAGTTGTCATGTCTGTCTGTCTGATAGGTGAAATAAAAAAAAATACCTGGGCTATTTTATAGATATCAACTTCGAGAATACTGAACCAAAAAAAAATACTAAAATAGAATAATCATGGTTTCCGTGCGATCATAATTTTTTTGGTCTCGATATCTAACATTATTTTTTAATATGAAACCAGCCCTTTTTAGGGTTTCGTAGCCAAATGACAAAAACGGAACCCTTATAGATTCGTCATGTCTGTCTGTCTGTCTGTCTGTCCGTCCGTGTGTCACAGCCATTTTTCTCCAAAACTATAAGGCCTATG
The DNA here is from genome assembly GCA_933228765.1 of Miltochrista miniata. NCBI lineage: Eukaryota > Metazoa > Arthropoda > Insecta > Lepidoptera > Erebidae > Miltochrista > Miltochrista miniata. The sequence continues at coordinate 12,844,986 of OW121765.1, forward strand.
CTATTGACACTTGGTAACTAGATGTATTCTGTAAACCGCATTAAGATTCTTATATAAAACTAGAAAAAAAGTAGTAAATTTTGGGGGTCCCCATACTCAGAACTGAAACTCTAATTTTTTTTGTCACCAAACCCACACGTGTGTGGTATCTATAGATAGGTCTTCAAAAATGCTATTGAGGTTCCTGACATCATTTTTTTCTAAAACGAATAGTTTGCGCAAGAGACACTTCCAAAGTGGAAAAATGTGTGTCCCCCCCCCCTCTAACTTCTAAACTAAGAGAATGATAAATCTAAAAAAACTATATGATGTACGTTGCCATAAAAACTACCAACGAAAATTAGTTTGAACGAGATAGAGCTGGTAGTTTTTTTTTAATACGTCATAAACCGCAATTTTTGGTTAGAAAAATCACTACCACTGCGAACGTATTAAAACATCAATCAAAGTTACAACGAACTATAAGAACTTTTATATTATGTTACTTGGTGATACGAAACCCTTCATGGGCGAGTCCAACTCGCACTTGGCCGGCTTTTTTGTTTTTTCTTTTATTTAACGTGAGGGAAAATCTAAACTTCTACCGACTAAAAAACCTCACGTAACGCCCAACAGCCTACTTGGAAGGATGTCCCAGGACTCCCAACAGACCTACGACTACCACTGCGGCCTAGCCCTGGGGGTGGTTTGTGTGCTATCCCGCGTCTTTGGTGGGTTTTAGGGTGTGATCACGCTTCTTAGGGGGCCTTTTCTTAGTGCCACCTTAGTGGTATAAAAAAACCATACAATAGTAACTTAATTTATTGCAGTCTACTTCAAAGTTTTCCTAAATCCTTTATACTCTTATTTGTTGGTACTTGATGGACCTTGTTGTAATACGTTATGAAAAATGAGACTTTTAACAAAAAATGTGAAAATTATAAAAGTTGTGGAATAGAATAGTACAAGTAGGTAGGTACTTGTTTATCATAATCTTCGTAAAACATCTTAAATATTTTTTCTATTGTCTCTGGATGAGGATTCCAATATTTTATTTTACAGATCAGAAATGTGGGACATCACTACAGTGGTGCCAGAGGGAAGACCTTAATTCTCATTGGTACCACTGGTGGTGTCACGGGGATAAATACGATTCCCCGTGACACCACGGTGGTGCAACGGGGAAGAGTTGATTCCCCATGACACCACTGGGGGTACAACTTGGTGGTGTCACGGGGAAGGAACGAACAGTCGTTTTTATTATAAGTATTAGTTATTTATTATTTATTATCTATACTTATAATAAAACTGTAGAGGGTCGAGAGTCTGTACATGGAAGATATTTTGAAAATTTCAATTGTAGGGCGTTCTATAATCGATTCTGAAGCCGAATATGTAATTTAAAATTTTCATGTCTGTCTGTCTGTCTATATCCCGAATAAGTATCACGCCGAAACTACTGAACCGATTTGAATGATACTTGGTACATTTCGAACTTATAGTCCGAGGAAGGTTCTTGGATACTTTTGATCCCGATATTTTGCGCGGTTTTTGCGGGAGAGGGGATGAAAGATAAAATGATTTTTCAGCTGTAAGTTCTCACCGCGTGGTCCGATTTCAAATATTTTTTTAGTGTCAGAAAGGAAATGTTTTTTACATTGTTCCACACAAGTTTCATTATTGAGAGTTTCGTAGTTCAGAAGTTAGAGGCATCTCAACTTTTCGAATTCAAGGGTTTCTTTGAATGTGAGGGTAAATCTAAACTGGCGTGTTGGCTTAATCATAAAAGAGCTTAATGATTAAGGCTATTCTAAAACAATTCAGTCTGAATTGAAGACTGAATTGTTTTAGAATGGACTTAATCTTTAAGCTCTTTTATGATTAAGCAAACAGGGCAGTTTCATACACTCCCTTGAGTCTGTTGAAAAAATACCTGTCCTTTCATACACCTTATGTGGCGTAAACGAAGTTGCGAGGGTCAGCTAGTAGATTATAAAGAAGTAAAGTTTGTGTGTTTGTTAAATTGTAAGGGGTAATCTCGGGATCTACTGAACCGATTTTAAAAATTCTTTCCCCAATGGAAAGCTACGTTATTGTGGAGTGTTATAGGCTATATAGTATCACGCTACAACGACTAGGAGCGGAGCAGTGATAGTAAATGTTTCAAAAACGGGGGAAAAATTGTTCCTTTTGAGAGCTTCGTTGCGAGTGCTGCGTAAATATTTCGCTTCGGCCGCCTAGGAAACCGGAGTTTGGTAACTGGTTTCCATTAAGGATTTTTTAATACGTCTACGTAACTGGTTACCATGAAGGATTTTTTAATACTGCTATGTAACTGGTTACCAAGGAGTACTTATCATATGTAACTTAGTTCTTCTACGAAACTGACGACGAAAGGAGAAAGAGTTAGAAGGTACTTATTTTCTTTTTTTCATAAAAAATGGTTAAATTGAAAACAATAAGGTAAAGTATGACAAACAGGAGGCCGATAGTCTTGAACGATGACAAGTCTGCGGTAGCTAGACTGCGGAACTCGGGTGTGGTGTGAGAGTTCTATCACGCTTCTTTCCCGGGCTGCCGACTTTTTCACGAGCATGACCTACTCGCAGAAAGACGCAAATGCTGGCTGTTACAAACAACTTGGGGACAGTCAGTTCGATTTTGGCAAGTTTGAAAGTACAAGCTAGACGGTTGTAATTTTCACTGATGAACCTAGTCTATATTTTAGTCCCGAATTCCCACGGGAACGGGAATTACGCGGGAGAAACCACGTAACGTCTAATAGTTTTAAAAATAATAAAAAGCACTTGTGTACTGCCAAGGTTCTAAAAAGTACAATTTTAAAATTGTAAATAAAATGCACTCTTCTTTGTAAGTCTGTACTTTTTTTTACCGCATTGAAACCAGATAAGTATGCTTTATTTCTTCTAAAAAAAGTTGGCAGCCCTAGATGTATTCCTGTTGCCGCTGTAACAACAAATACTAATATCAGAAAAAAAACCGGCCAAGTGCGAGTTGGACCCGCCCATGAAGGGTTTCGTAGCAGCAAGTAACATAATATAAAAGTTCATATAGTTCGTTGTAACTTTGACTGATGTTTTAACACGTTCGCAGTGGTAGTGATTTCACTAACCGGAATTGAAAAAAAAAAAAACTACCAGCTCTATCTCGATCAAACTAATTTTCGTTGGTAGTTTTTATGGCAATGTACATCATATATTTTTTTCAGATTTATCATTCTCTTAGTTTAGAAGTTAGAGGGGATGGGACACACATTTTTCAACTTTGGAAGTGTCTCTTGCGCAAACTATTCACTTTAGAAAAAAACCTATCTATAGATAACCCACACGTATGGGTTTGATGAAAAAAAAATTTTGAGTCTCAGTTTTGATTAGGGGGACCCCAAAAATTTACTGCTTTTTTTCTAGTTTTATATTAGAATCTTAATGCGGTTTACAGAATACATCTAGCTACCAAGTTTCAATGGCATAGACCTTATAGTTTCGGAGAAAAGTGGCTGTGACACACGGACGGACAGACAGACGGACAGACAGACAGACAGACATGACGAATCTATAAGGGTTCCGTTTTTGCCATTTGGCTACGAAACCCTAAAAAAAGGAAATATTAAGGGGAATCTCATTCAAAAATCGTGACTTTTTGCCGTTTTTTGGTACGGATCCCTGTGTGCAAGTCCGACTCGCACTTGGCCGGTTTTTTTTTTATAATTCCGCCTGCCACCCGCTGTAAAAATAAGTATCTACCAAGATAAAATATTTATTTTTAGTACATATGCCAACTTTTCCATAGTATGTATTTATTTTTATTGTAAAATTAAAAAAAGACAAGTCCTGTGTGAGCTTATTTTCATTTTCACTTCATAATAAAAATATTAAGTAAAAATAAATAAACAAAAAGAACCATGCTATCAAGGGGATTTGAACTGGGTCAACTCGTAACAGGTGCCACCCGCCTACCCGCTGAGCTAACTGTGCTAATGCTTGGAGTGAAATACTTAGTCATATCAGAACAGTTGAAACGAATTCAACTGTTCTCATATGATATGAGAACAGTTGATGATTGATTTAAATTTAAAATCAATCAATTGCAAAAAATAAATACTCAATACAAAGATAACATGCTTATTTAAAGCAATTAGTATGTCAACTTTTTCATAAAATTTTTCTTAATAATAAAAAATGACAAAGTCCCGTGTGAGTAAGTTATCTTTTTTCACTTAATAAAAATATTGAGTGGTATAAAAGTAAAACTTAAAAAGATAACAAAAAGAATCGTGTGAAAAGTGGGAATCGAACTGAGGCTTGCATGCACCGGATACCGCCCGTTTACCAGTCTGTGCTAATTAAGTGACTGCGTCACGATTGAAATAACTAAATACTTTATCAAAACAGTTGACCTTGAAATCTAGTTGAACATTTTGCTAAAAATATCGTCGCCATCTAGTTACATTTGAGGATTCCCACACTGACAGGTAGGCGGCCAGGTCTGTGGAGCGAGTTACGAGTGTAACCGATTTTTGTTCCTGTTCGTGCATCTGTATAGAATATAATATACTGTTAGCAATCACCAGGAATGTTAATAAAAAAATATACACGGAGACCAACAAAGCAGATTTCTATCACTTTATTTAACAAATTTACTACACCCTGAACGTAATCATTACACAAGTAGCTAATCAGTAAATAACTTAGAACATTCTTACAATCACGACGACACTGATATCACATGGATCACACTGATCACCAGGGTGTGTAGTTCTTTACTCTGCAGCGGTCGACCGTCGAAAAGAGGGCGTCCACTACATTGCGCGCCTTTTTATATTGGAAATCTAGTCATAGACAAGTCGACTTCTACACGGCCTCTCCTGACCATGCATCGTCCTCGACTGCATATAAGATGTCTGAACCTCAACAGTCATCGGTACAGATGGACTAGCTTCGGGATTGAACACGCTCATCGGCAGGAGCTGCGATGCTTCCATCGAGGCGGCTTCTAAAATCAATTAGAAATAACATGTCATTACTATGTGTCAATGAAACACAAAGACCTAATTGTTGTATCCATCAACCTTTCAAGGCCTTCTAACGTACAGTCCAAAATACATTAGCTAAGATAAATAGCACACAGCTTATCACACATCACCACATTCATTTAATGTGATTACGTTCGCACATTAAAAGCCAAGCTATATGAGGATTTCTGATTCATACGAGGTTTATGATTCATTCACACTTGGATTCAAGTATTTACCATTCATCATCACTCTACCAATTCATTGTAGGGCAAACATCCCACGGTCTGTTTGCCGAAAAAGGAACGTCCCGCAGTCCGTCCTCTAACTACATGGGAATTGGCATCCCACAGGCATACCAATAGGAACGTCCCGCAGTCCGTCCTGTACACCGACATTCATCTTTACACTACCACGTAGGGCAAATATCCCGCAGTTTATTTGCCAAAAGGAACGTCCCGCAGTCCGTCCTCTACATGGAGTTGGCATCCCACAGTCTGCCAATAAGAACGTCCCGCAGTCCGTCCTATATACGAAACTAACACTTATACATAAAACTAGTACCCATAATTATGTACAAAAGTTGTACCCATACAGAACACTGGCACCCAGCATGTCAGCATGGAACATCCCGTATTCTGTTCCTTCACCAACACTGGCTGCGTTCACATGACACGCACCCGTCAGGCACACGTCACTTAAGTCAACACCGACAACTCATACATACATACGGTCACGCCTTTTATCCTCTAAGGGGTAGGCAGAAGCACATTATATGCCCACATTTCACCTATAGATGTTGTACCACGTAATAGGTGCTGTGCTGAGTCGTATTGCCGTGCTGATATGGACAGGCGCAGGTTGTGACTGCCCACTGTTGAAAAATTTTAAGCCGCCCATGAAAGCCTTCGACTTTGCTTAATGACTGCCATTTTACTAGCAACCGGGACCAACGGCTTAATGTGCCTTCCGAAGCACGAAACGCTCGCAAAATAACAAAGTGGTCACGTGGTGGTTACCCATACAAGAACCTGTCATAGTAAATGTTGTCAATATTACCGTCAACTCGCCACTCGAAGAATGCAGTGCAGGTATCAGGCCACCATTCGTCCTGCCATACCACCATAAACTGGGCCGCACGCAGCCTGTCATCCGCTCGGCAGCGCTCGCATGGACCACCATCTACCATACCAGGGTCCAACTTGCATTTTTACATTGAACCTGTGAAAACACAAATTGTTAACATTTAAACACGCGAGGTGAACCTCTATTACGATCCACGTGTGAACCTTACTGTACCTAGTTACTCTTCAGTAACCCGGTCGTAGGGACTTCTGCACCTTTTTGTTTTACAGTTTAGTTGCAAACCTCAAAATGGCACATCTCAGACTAGCGACCAAATCACTGGGACGGTAGTTTAGTTTCTCTTTATGAGACCCAGGAAAAAATGAGACGTCCTCCGTTTAATAACGTTAAGGTCAGCTGTAACTTCCACAAAAATACTTAAACACAAATATTTAAAGTGTTCATCAGCAATACTTCGATACTAAGACCGCTGTAACGAGCCCCATCTTGGTGCAAATGCTGCATCCCTCTGAGGATGCGGGCATCCCGCAGACTACCCATTACAGCAGTAAGTTCCACGCTTCCATATCGCTGAAATACCATTATAGCAGCAGTACGTCGAATTTCAGATCCATCAGTCCTGCGAAGCTTAGGGGAAATCCCTTCATCACCTAGGAAATGATGATGTTCAAAGTGTAGGTATAGCTAAGAAACACATTAATCACCTCGGTTCTGAAATAAAAACAAACCGCATCCAAATTGGCCCATTCCTTAGGCAGCTGTGATGCCACAAACAAACACACAGGTTACACCCACAACAACACGCGTTTTCGTCGGGGGTTAATTAATTGACCTCGATTCAGATCACGTTGAGTACAGTTCGAGCCTAAGTGGACCTGTCTGCTTGCGTGGTGCATCTTTGGTGTAACGTAGTACCTAAATCTCTGGCCTCATGTCTTTCACGGATTTCACACAACCAGCAGACTCAAACCTTTGACAGTAAAATCAACGTTGCTGTACAGAAAAGGAACACTACATTTGTCATTGTCCCAAACCGTTCGGCAACATCCTGTCTAGAATTGAAAAAGAAAACAAATGTATGTTCTTAAAGGGGTCCCGACATGATCAATTGACAATTGTCAATAACGTAGAATTTCATGTGCACGTATACGTCGATGCACACACACATGCAAAGCAATCACGCAAACTGAAGCAACTTCCATTAATATTTAACGTGATTGACAATTGCAAGGCATGATCGTCTCGGGGGCCTATAAGGCATCAACTAGCTAGTGCACAAAATTATAATCATCGGGTTCCGGTTGGGGATCCAATGCATCCATGTATAGGTATTACTGAAAACGGGGTTTTATGTTCGGAAATAAAAACTCAAAAAGCACAAGTTTATGACTTCTCAATCAATCATCAATTAAATCAGTCTACAGCAGTCCATTGCTGGATGCCTCTCCCAATTTACACGGTTCTACGCCTTTCGCATCCTTTCCTACGGCCTTTTCCAGGTCGTTGGTTCTACAACAGATGTGGCCAGCCAATGGCCACTATGATGCACTTACTCTGCGAGCTATGTTGACAATGACCACTTTGATTCTCTAATAGATAACATAGTTTCGGATGTTATCTCTCAGAGACACCCTAAGTATAGCTCGCCCTGTTCTAAGTAAAACACATTTACGCAAGTTGATCGAAAAACTCGCTTTCTTACACTACTTCACGTGACAGAACCATGCCCTCTGCAGTCTATTATTTTTGTGTCCAGTCAAGAGGCCTTGATATTTTACTGACCTGACCAATAAAATTTTGACCATTAGGAACAGACCATTTTTATGTTTTGTCAATTTGAGAGTAACCTAATAAAGTAATAACAAAAACGTTGAGGGTAACTTAACAAAGTTATAGCAAAAGTGTTATGAAGCTTTTACGACAACTAACGATTACTTTACCGAATGGAGTATGCTACCACACGCTTCCCATCATCAGCATAGGTCAATACTAGATACTACTAACCTGCGTACCTAACTTGCGTCCGTGTGATTCTCCGTGGGAGGTTCTGATTCTGGGTTCACTGGTCACTCTCGTCAGACAATCGTATCAAGCCTTGTCTAATTTGTTATTGATGTGAACTCCAAATAAACTTTTCAGTCAATCCTTGTAACACAGTTCTGGATATGTCTACGAAAATATCCTACAAGATCTAGAATTTGTAGGATCTGTAAGAGTTTTAAAAATAGGTGAAAATTATAAGGCCTTTACCTTTTCGTAAGCTTGGCACTTCCTGACCGCAGCCGAGGGCGCGTGCGTGTAGCGCGCACCCGTGCGCATCGCGTAAACGTAGACGCATAACGCGATATCAATGCACGCGCGTGTAGCGCATATCAATGCGCGTCGCGCAGACCAGCGTGCAGCGCGTCGTGTAGACTAGCGCGTGCAGCGCACACCAACGCGCATCGCGCAGACTAGCGCGTGTAGCGCATATCAATGCGCGTCGCGCAGACCAGCGTGCAGCGCGTCGTGTAGACTAGCGCGTGCAGCGCACACCAACGCGCATCGCGCAGACTAGCGCGTGTAGCGCATATCAATGCGCGTCGCGCAGATCAGCGTGCAGCGCGTCGTGTAGACTAGCGCGTGCAGCAAACAGTAACGCGCATCGCGTAGACTAGCGCTTGTAGCGCTCACCAACGCACGTCGTGTAGACTAGCGCGTTGTAACGTTGTGGAACAACGGGTGCAATTAGGGGTTCAACATTAGGGGTTTTAAAATGAAAACGTAGATTAATAAATGAAAGCGCCATCTACCGAGTTATTGTCGCAACGGCGGAAGCCTCATTCGTATTTAAAAAGCGGTCTTGACGTTTAGTAGTTTCGAGTGGTGCCGCTAGAGGCGCTGTACAAAAATATAAAAACAACCGCGCGCGAATTTCAAAGCCCCATTACTCAAATAATCTAAATATAAGACACTGTGCGTAGGTGCATCAGAGTATAATTTCAAAGTGAAGAAATATTGTTAGGAGCCAGGTGCTCCCAAAGTGATCAGCGATTTAGCTGCGAGCGTCAATAACCCCATCATTGGGTGAGTCAAATTAATTATAATGAATCTAGATTTTTAAAACAGTGAAAATTAACGGCTGTTGGTCAACCCTGTTATGGGAGGGTAGATTACAGGGGTGTGAAAAAAAAAGGTCTCTGTAAACTTAGTATATAACCAAACATTGTAAGGCAGCCGACTCCTGACAGGTTTAACAGGGACCGGCTGTCTTAGCAATGGGCGGGAAAAAGGGTTCCAGCTAACCCGTCATCTGGAACATTCCAGGGTCCACCATACGGGTTGTCAAGATCCACCCTGCGGGTTCCAAGCAGGAACGTCCAGCCTACGGGATCCAGAGATCCACCCTTCGAGTTCGACGAGAACCTTTTACCCTACGGGCTACAGGAGATATCTTACTCTCCGGGTTGAAAACACCGTGCCAGCCGAAGTTGTGGACGGCACGGCTACATCAACAACTGCAGCATTCTCAAGGAAGGCAAAAACTAAGATAAGTCGGAACCCTGTGAAGGCCTTCGGAAACCGCACTTTCTGCCTGAAAATACCCACGACCCCGAGTTATATCTAATTTGCAATAAACTATCATTTTAAAATTTAATCTCAACTTCTTATTTATTCTCTCTTTTTTCTTCCTGAAAGCCTTCAGCTTTTCAGTGGCGCCCACATCGTGGTTTCGGGTAGCGAGAAAGCGGTTTCCGACGGGAGTCGGAGGTCATAATTATAAGATTATTCAATTTGTGTAAAATAGTCTTAAGAGTGCCCGTTAGCGGGGTAGTTTCCCTCCAAATTATCACGACTACCCAGGAATTTGGCTCTCCTGACCTCTGCTGCCAACTTGTTCTTTCCGGCTTATTTTGTGTGTTTTTTAGTGATTTTAGACAGATTTCGGCATAAACAAGAACAAGGCAAAATTTGAATTTTTCTCAACATAAATTGTAATTTTTCAAAATTTTAACGGTCCCCATTTTATTTTTCACACCCTCACGTATTTATTTTATGGTGGAAAAATTTTAATTAAATTTAAAGTAACAGTTTTTTTTGTTTTGTTCCAATTTTAAATATTACTTTATTAAAGTCTGAAGTAAAACTTCACATTTGAAACGCTTACATTAATATTAGTAAGTGATTTGTATTGCCTATATTCATCGTAAAAAGTAGTCACAGGATATCACCACCACAATTTTTATTTTTTTACGGCGTCAAACCGCCTCAATTTGTGTATTATTTTGTTGTATTTCCCATATGTGAATTTACAGCGAGACCAACAGCCGATAATCACACGTCTGGGTAACAATCCCTATTGAAATTTCACTCTAGTAAAACGGTAGAACAAAGATTTTACAAATTTCACTTCACGTAAATTTTAAAAGATTCATAATTGTTTCACTTTTCGAATTACGTCGAATTCTGATACACTGAAGTACAACTGTAAGAAAAAACATTCCAAACGTAGATCACGCAGTGAATACATTCTTGCCAAAAAACAATTATAAACTATTAACTTTGATTCGTGTTCCGAATAAACAACGGCAGATGTTGCTTTCATAACGTTTACGAGTAAGTTGAATTACTAGCTCGATAGTAGAAGAAATTTTTTTTTTCCATATAAACTGTGGGTGGAAGTGAATATAATACACTCCGGGCACCAACAGTCTCATACAAAACATTTCCAGAATCGTCCAAGTACGAATCGGTTTTCAAACAATTCGAAATATTCAAGGGTTCCGTAGTGGTGAGGAACAATTTACATAAAAGGTTGGTTACTACCATATAGTTTATTTCAAGAACCGTCCAAGTGCGAATCGTCTTTGACACAGTTCAGAATAATTAAGGGTTCCGTAGTAGTAAGGAACGATTTAAAGAAAAAATTAGTGGTACGAGTTAAAATACAATTAACTCGTAGTACGTTCGTGTGAATAGTTACATTTCAATAAAAATAATAGCAGCGTCGAGAATTGCATTATTCGAGTAAAGCTGTAAAACACTTAGTTAATTTCATCAACCCATCATCAAAGACTTCTATATAAAGAGGTAGACCTGCCCTACGCACCAATTTTTGAAGCGTATGAACTGAGCTAGTTAGCGCGGTTGCGCGCAGTTCGCGCTGACACTATGTTACTGTCGTATCTCCCACGATTTAACAACAAAAGTGTATTTTTAACGTGGAAAAGTACATAATTATCGTCATAAAAGTGCTTAAGACTTGGTAGTTTACGAAGGAGTACAAATTGATTTGGTAAGTACGCACAATTTACGCGTAATTAATTATTTTTCATCAATTTTATGATTATTCTTAATCGTATTAACCCATCAAATTGTACAGGCCTAACTAATCTGACGCCCCCAATGCTTTTGTTGTACTTCGTTTTTTGACAGCATAATACTTGCTGAATATGCCAAGCGAGCGTCAAGGCACGGGGATTCCCCGAATAGTTATAGTTCTACGCAAGTACGGTTTGCAAGAAAATTTAATTTATGTTTTACTTTTTGGGTAGGTACTTACAACGATTGTGATCAAATCAGTCATTATAATGCCATCTTGTGTACTAAGATTTTGTAAAAATTACATATCAAAATGCAGTTACCTTTCACAGGTTATTTTAAGATTATTATACTAACTTTTTATGAGATTATTACATCATTCATTGACGAATATTATTACATTTTTTTGTTTCTATTAGCTTTCCTCAAGATCAACTACGTCAGCAAAAATGGGTTGAATTTGTCAGACTGGAGCGGTCGGAAAGCGATTGAATGCCCAATACCTATTCCAGAATATGCTGTATATGGTGCCTCACGGCTATGTCACATGGAGGGAAAGTAACTTAAATATTGTAGATTGAACATTTTACTGAAAGAAGACATTATTTTAATTTAAAAAACAATTTAAACTGCATTCATAGATTTTTTAATACTTACATGGTTGAGCCGGGAATCGAACCCGCTACGCAAGAAAAAATAATCACCCCGTAGGTTTATCATACTGATCGAAAGGCTTTATCATAAGGATTTTTTTTGCTAAGTAACATAGTGTCAAAAATAAAAGGAAGACCATGTATTTTAACATTTGATGTGAAATTTTGTTCAGAAAAATGAAAAGCTGGCATCGCCGGTGTTCTCAATGAAGACTTTCGTCCCTGGATCGGGACAAATACGATGGCCGCCGAGATCCACAGATCTAATAATGTTAGATTTTTTATGGGGTTATGACATGAAATTTTTTTTATAACAATAAGGTGGCAGACAAGCATACGGCCCACCAGAAGGACCGGTGGTCACCGCAGTCTATATTAAATGTAGTTTACAAGAAATGAAAATATCCACGAGTTACAAACAGAACTTGCCACTTGGACATATTATTATAAATATCCACCACAGCAAGATCAAAAGATTGACAAGGAGTAAAATAATCAAAAGTGTGCGACTTTGTATTCAACAGTATGGGACTTTTGTATTAAAAATGCTAAAATTCATGGTCTTCCTTTTATTTCTGACACTATGTTAGTTAGCAAAAAATAATCCTTATGATGAAGCCTTTCGATCGGTATGATAAAGCTACGGAGTAATTATTTTTTCTCGTGTAGCGGATTCGATTCCCAGCTCAACCATATAATTATTTAAAAATTATTTTTAAATTAAAATAATGTCTTCTTTCAGTAAAATGTTCCATCTACAATATTTAAGGTACTTTTCCTCCATGTGGCATTGCCGTGGGACATCCTGTATAATTGTAGTAATAATTGCATTGATTTTTAAATAAACTAGGATTTTTCATTAATTTATTCCTGAATAATATGATAAGTTCTGTTGTGCAAATGACTAGTGAGAGCCGCCTTGAAAGTAGTTATACAATATTACACACATTTAGTGTACATTTCTTTTCATTAGTTCTTGTGGCAGGCAGAGCCTCTCTTCTTTGTGGCCTTAATTAAATTTAATTATATGAAGATGACTGATTACTTATTAAATTGGGTTTTTATTTAGCATAAACGATGTCCCTAAAAGTAAATTAGGCGATGGCTTTCCTTAAAAACGTATAGATATTATGTTTGTTGAACTATGGAATTGTAAGACAAACTATTTTGAAAATAGTTCAGTAAAATAGTTCTGCAAACACCATTAAACAGTACATTTAATTTGATTTATTTGGTGTACATAATTAGTGTTCAAGTCAGTATTTTTAGTTTGACTTTGAAATATTTTGTTCGGAAAAGGGGAATATTCAGATATCGATTAAAATACATGCCTTAATTAAATAGGTATATAATCAGTTTTTTAAGTTTATATTTAAATATGAACATCATTGGTAAATTTTGCATTTTATACCTTTATACCTACCATTTTTTTGCAGTCCGTACGTGTGATACAGAATCGTAAAACTTCGAGTGTATTCGGTGGTACTCGGCTTGTAATTGGAGTCCATACGCCTTCTCTTTTACTCTTGTTCTATTTGTATATTGCTATTGCAGTTACAATTACGTAAATATAGTTTATTAGTGAGTGTAGTTTTAGCAATGTGTGTGTATGAGGATTGCTTTTATGCTTGCGTTTCTTATAGTAGAGCGTATCTACCTCATTTTATATAGAAATCTTTGCCCATCATCACACACTTCACTTTCACTACTCACTGCTTAGGATTAGATTACATTTAAACACAGACAGACAGACAGACAATTAATTTCTAGAAGGGTCCAATCTATTAATTGAGTGAAGGAACCCTAAAAGGTACTATTTCCAAACTTAAGTATTTCCTAAAGCAAATACTAAGTTTTATAAAGGTTCAATTTATAATTCGGTTCAACGAACCCTAAAAAGTAGAATTTATTTTTCGTTATTCGGCGGGTGGATCGAAAAATATTCACATTCCTTAACATTCAACAAGACGTAAACAGACAACGATAAGGGCCGTCGTTCACTACAACAGAATTCGTTAGCGAATATAGCGAACATTCGTTGTTTACATAAAATTAACTTTTCATGTAAAATAAGTAGCAGATAAATACACTATACATTGGTAAATAATCATCATCACTAAAGATTCCCGGCTATAGTAATTGAAATAGTCAGTACAATGGCATTCAAATCAAATTTCACATCGCTTCCAAAAGCGGAACTTGCATATGAAGTTAAGATCCGGGGAGAGGAACCTGGTTCAACGGTGGCACATAATGTACCACACTAAGACTTCATTAAGAGGCATTTACTAATAGGTTATATAGTACATCAGTACAGTTACACAATAGGTTTTGATAATTATTATTTTGGAAAATATAAGGGTGTTAGCACACCGTCATATAACTTTAGTACATAGGTGGCACATATAGGTACCACATCTCGTGTCAGGTTACACGCATACATATGATCATACGGAAGTTTCACAATTACAATTACATAATAAACAAGTAGTATATAGTCATCACATATTCATCACAATTATCTTCACACAAAATTCCAAGCACTTAACAATCAGTTTTTTATTTGTTTGTTTACATAGTGACACTTGCATTTCATGGTGTGTGACCCCCAAAGGCGGAAGTAGGGGGCAAACTAGCTACAGGCGAGTCACTTTCGTAGATTAGAGAGAGTGACTCAAATGTCCTAAGTTTTGTTCCCGACCAAAGCTGACGGGTGGTTATATGGCATGGAATGTAGTGTGACACTGGCCTTAGACGCAACGATGAATAACACGTTTGCATCAACACGATTACGTCAGCAGCTTACGCGCAAACAAAATAAAACTTGCACAGGGGGATTTCATACGTACATACATACACATTATTTATTTAAATACATTTTACACTGACATGGTGGCAAACAAGGGCACCATATTTTGTTTAGATATTTGGCAGAATGGCCAAAGATCAATGATCTTCGTCATTTATTAAGGTTGACATAATAGTCATAGTCAACATTCTTCTACTAAAGTTGAGAATAAGCATTTGTCTTTTGTTATTGATACTAAGATTGCGAATATGCACTTGGTTTTTTATTTTATTTGGTTAAAGGGCTAAATAGCCTAGTAATTAGTTAGGGACACTACACACTACACACTACACACGACTTTCAAATAAGTACACAGAACAACGTGACAAACACATGCCGTGGTTGTCATGGGGACATAAGGGTTAATTAGCAACACGAAGGATTCTGCAAGTAAATTATTTTCTATCACTTTTCTGTTTCTTGGTTTGGTTGGGAGTTTTCTGTTAGTTGGAAGCATGAGTCTATCCCTAACAGAGTTCGTCGTTTACTGTTAGTTGGCAGCATGGTCTTGCCCTAACAGAATTATGGTGTAGGTTTGTTACTGTTACGAGGAAGCATGAGGCTTACCCGAACAGAATTATGGTACTGTTATTTGGCAGCATTTGTCTTGCCCTAACAGTCGTAGGTGTAGATCACCGTTATGTTTATTTTCGTCATATGGCTAATCCTACCACTCGGAAGCTAGAGGCTTGCCCTGGGGGATAGTCCATCCTATGAGTCGGAAGTGTTACACTAGCCCTAGTAGGATGTTCTTCTCTGGGACGGTTGTATAAATCCCAGCCTTCAGCAAAAAGCCTTATTATACACACCCCACTTTCAGGCGGTGCGTATTACCTGAACCTTCAACCCAAAGCCTCAAATACGTCTTTTCTCTTTCTGTCCTATAAGATCCTTCAGAATCACCTTAATACATCCTGCGAGTTGGTTTCATTAAAGTTAAGGCCGACTCTTCGCTACACCCAGCATCATCTCATTCACACAACACACTAACATACACACACACATAGACGAGTATTAGGTATTATGTTAGGGGCGTTCGAGGACGAACGCAGCATTTGACGCGTTAGGGTACGTCAAACGCTCACCGGGGAGGGGGAGTATGTAACGTTGTGGAACAACGGGTGCAATTAGGGGTTCAACATTAGGGGTTTTAAAATGAAAACGTAGATTAATAAATGAAAGCGCCATCTACCGAGTTATTGTCGCAACGGCGGAAGCCTCATTCGTATTTAAAAAGCGGTCTTGACGTTTAGTAGTTTCGAGTGGTGCCGCTAGAGGCGCTGTACAAAAATATAAAAACAACCGCGCGCGAATTTCAAAGCCCCATTACTCAAATAATCTAAATATAAGACACTGTGCGTAGGTGCATCAGAGTATAATTTCAAAGTGAAGAAATATTGTTAGGAGCCAGGTGCTCCCAAAGTGATCAGCGATTTAGCTGCGAGCGTCAATAACCCCATCATTGGGTGAGTCAAATTAATTATAATGAATCTAGATTTTTAAAACAGTGAAAATTAACGGCTGTTGGTCAACCCTGTTATGGGAGGGTAGATTACAGGGGTGTGAAAAAAAAAGGTCTCTGTAAACTTAGTATATAACCAAACATTGTAAGGCAGCCGACTCCTGACAGGTTTAACAGGGACCGGCTGTCTTAGCAATGGGCGGGAAAAAGGGTTCCAGCTAACCCGTCATCTGGAACATTCCAGGGTCCACCATACGGGTTGTCAAGATCCACCCTGCGGGTTCCAAGCAGGAACGTCCAGCCTACGGGATCCAGAGATCCACCCTTCGAGTTCGACGAGAACCTTTTACCCTACGGGCTACAGGAGATATCTTACTCTCCGGGTTGAAAACACCGTGCCAGCCGAAGTTGTGGACGGCACGGCTACATCAACAACTGCAGCATTCTCAAGGAAGGCAAAAACTAAGATAAGTCGGAACCCTGTGAAGGCCTTCGGAAACCGCACTTTCTGCCTGAAAATACCCACGACCCCGAGTTATATCTAATTTGCAATAAACTATCATTTTAAAATTTAATCTCAACTTCTTATTTATTCTCTCTTTTTTCTTCCTGAAAGCCTTCAGCTTTTCAGCGTGTAGCGCACAGTAACGCGCATCGCGTAGACTAGCGCTTGTAGCGCTCACCAACGCGCGTCGTGTAGACTAGGGTGTGCAGCGCACAGTAACGCGCATCGCGTAGACTAGCGCTTGTAGCGCTCACCAACGCACGTCGTGTAGGCTAGGGTGTGCAGCGCACAGTAACGCGCATCGCGTAGACTAGCGCTTGTAGCGCTCACCAACGCACGTCGTGTAGACTAGCGCGTGCAGCGCACAGTAACGCGCATCGCGTAGACTAGCGCTTGTAGCGCTCACCAACGCGCGTCGTGTAGACTAGCGCTTGTAGCGCTCACCAACGCGCGTCGCGCAGACCAGCGTGTAGCGCGCACCAACGCGCATCGCGTAGCTTAGCGCTTGTAGCGCTCCCCAACGCCCCTCGCGTTGATTTGGAACTCCGGGATCGGGCGGGCAGTAGGATTATCGCCGTTACTGTATAGGAGAGTGACAGAGGACAGTTTCTGGACGTTTGAAAAGTTCACGGGCTTGCCACTTTCGGTACTAATTCGCTTTCTTTATGGCAAGTTGTAGAAACATCTCGCTCAGAAAGAAACCGTGCGTGTAACAACGAACGAGATCGGATCCGAGACCGCGATGGCGGTGTCTAAGATGGCGACGGCTACGAACGGTATTCCCGTAATACCCTTCGTGACCGATAGCGAAAAATTCGAAATCTATGCCGATTACACGACACGTGGCACTCACGATGGTGTCAGTGCAATCCAACTATGCAATTTACGGTCTGAATCATGCGTTTTAGGCATAATTACACGAGATAAAACACACAAAACTTGCGTAAAACATACACAACTCACTAAAAGAGGGTACTTTGTAATGATTACGTTTCTTATGTTTCGATAAGAGTTGGCGATAAGGTAAGAATCACACTTCTGATGTTAGCAATCACCAGGAATGTTAATAAAAAAATATACACGGAGACCAACAAAGCAGATTTCTATCACTTTATTTAACAAATTTACTACACCCTGAACGTAATCATTACACAAGTAGCTAATCAGTAAATAACTTAGAACATTCTTACAATCACGACGACACTGATATCACATGGATCACACTGATCACCAGGGTGTGTAGTTCTTTACTCTGCAGCGGTCGACCGTCGAAAAGAGGGCGTCCACTACATTGCGCGCCTTTTTATATTGGAAATCTAGTCATAGACAAGTCGACTTCTACAATACATATAATCTGTGCTAATATTATAAAGAGAAAAAATTTGATTGTTTGTTTGTTTGCATCGATTAGGCTCCGAAACTACAAGACCGATTTGAAAAATTCTTTCACTGTTGGGAAGCTACACTCTTAGCGGTGAACATAGGCTATATTTTATTCCCGTATTCCCACGGGAACGTGAGGTTTTTTAGTCGGTAGGAGTCCGGCATAACATCCATGAGGATTTTCCCTCACGTAAAAAAAAAGCTGTTATTCTTACACGTTTTAACGGCTAAACAGATCTGACTGAAATTTGGAATAGGGATATATTCTAGTCTGAAAGCTCTATATGTTTAAAAAAAAATTAAGACTAGATCATTAGGCGCTCAAAGGTACCATATAGTCAAGCTGAACAAAGGGAATACCAACATTAGTTTAATTTAGACGTCTCTGTATACAGATATCCTAATAAGTTTATTTATAAAGATTCCTCGCGTAAAAAAGCTAAAAGCACAAAATAAAACTAATTCCTAGACGTTAAGAAATGGACTTATTTCTGTTAATCTACTGAATAGTTTCTCGTCCAATAATAGTAGGTAAATTGAATTTGAAACGATTGGTTAGCCGTAAACAATGCGAGTATATTTAGAAACTAAATCAAGCTGCGCTGGTCAATAAAATGTAATAGAATTTTATTGTTGGGAACGAGAATGGAGATTATTTTGATCGTATTCATTCACATTGAAAGGCTTTCAATTGAACACATTGGTTTTTATACGATCTCTCTTTGAGTCTTTCTCTGATCTTTGATTGAAGAACCTAACCGGTTGCATTGAAAATGGTTTTAAGTTTTTTCACAAGTTTCAATATTATGGCTTTGTAGTTCATAGAGCCATCTCAACTTTCGCTATACTTATCCAGCTAGATTCAAGGGGTATATTGAATAAACGGGTCGTTCCAAAATCGCGTGTTTCCTTTATCATAAAGAGGTTAAAATTTTGTTATAGAAATACATGTTTTCTTTCTAAATCCGAACCAACTCGCTTATGAGTAATTTTGTAATAGACTTATTGTCTATTCCAAAAGTTGGTTCGGATTCGGTGGGTTGGTTCGGAAACTCCCAATTTGGCACACTCCTTTCAGCCTCATAAAATACGCCTATCTCTCTATCTTTTACCTAGTAGTTCAATGTAAATAATAAAAAAATGTCTCCGCAAATAATAAAAAATAATAATTTTAAGTATTTGGAAGCTTGATAATATTTTCTTCTGCTAATTAACTGTTGAAAATAACCGGCCAAGTGCGAGTCGGACTCCCACACGGAGGGTTCCGTACCAAAAACAACAAAAAGTGTTATTTGTTACATGGGAGCCCCCCCCCCCCCCCTTTTCTTTTTATTTAACGTTAAGGAAAATCCTTTATGGATGCTATGCCAGACTCCTACCCACTAAAAACCTTACGTAACGCCCAACAGACTACGGTTGGGAGCCCCGGGTAAGCCCTCGAAAGGATGTCCCAGTAAATGTCCATTTTGTTTTAATTTTTTTTTTTTTATGAAAATACACTGCTCGATATTCTGAGAGTATTTCAAGCGTCTACTGGTTGCCCTTATTACCTATTAACACTACATATTATAAAATAAGTATTGCACTGTGGTGGTTGTTAACCACAGAGCAACGCGCGCCTTAGACAGTTCGCGTTGCTCTATAGCACTATAGTGTTAACTATTCTGTTATATAGATCCTCTACGGTAGGTACAGTATATATTTCCAAAAGAGTTTGTGAACTCTGTGTTTAATTTCTTTTTCAGAATATTGATGACATTTGAATGGTGACATTATAAATACGATACGTCTCGACAGTCTCATGTCTTAGTGCGAGGCCGCATTTGCGTTTTTCCGCGGCGGTTTCTAACCTCAAAATGTCATCAAACTGTCAAAATCAATGAAATCAAGTCAATGTTTTGACATTTTGAGGTTAGAAACCGCCGCGATAACCGCAAGTGCGGCCTCGCCCTTACGTAGTATTGTATTCTCTTTGGTCTCATGCACCGAGCGTGTAATTGAATTGTGTGTTTGTACGTAAATTGTTTATACTGGATAAAAATCTAAAATATGGGCTCGTTGTTGACTATTTCCTAAGCTATATTTTATTCCCGTATTCCGACGGGAATGGAAACTACGCGGGTGAAACCGCGCGACGTCCGCTAGTAATCAATATAAATCAAGCTGTTATTCTTGTTTCCATGACGGCAGCGTGATGTGAGGAACTCACGCACGTCCCCACCTTAGAAGCGGGATCACACCCGAAACCCCCCCCCCCCCCCAAAGACGCGGGTTAGCACCTGAACCACCCCCTGGGCGAGGCTGCAGAGGCGGCTGTAGGTCTGTTGGGAGTCCTGGGACATCCTTCCGAGGGCTTACCCGGGGCTCACAACCATAGGCTGTTGGGCGTTACGTGAGGTTTTTTAGTCGGTAGGAGTCCGGCATGACATCCATGAGGATTTTCCCTCACGTAAAAAAAAAGCTGTTATTTTTACACGCTCTAACGGCTAAACAGATCTGACTGAAATTTGGAATAGGGATATATTCTAGTCTGAAAGCTCTATATGTTTAAAAAAAAAATAAGACTAGATCATTAGGCGCTCAAAGGTACCATATAGTCAAGCTGAACAAAGGGAATACCAACATTAGTTTAATTTAGACGTCTCTGTATACAGATATCCTAATAAGTTTATTTATAACGATTCCTCGCGTTAAAAAGCTAAAAGCACAAAATAAAACTAATTCCTAGACGTGAAGAAATGGGCTTATTTCTGTTAATCTACTGAATAGTTTCTCGTCCAATAATAGTAAATTGAATTTGAAACGATTGGTTAGCCGTAAACAATGCGAGTATATTTAGAAATTAAATCAAGCTGCGCTGGTCAATAAAATGTAATAGAATTTTATTGTTGGGAACGAGAATGGAGATTATTTTGATCGTATTCATTCACATTGAAAGGCTTTCGATTGAACACATTGGTTTTTATACGATCTCTCTTTGAGTCTTTCTCTGATCTTTGATTGAAGAACCTAACCGGTTGCATTGAAAATTGTTTTACACAAGTTTCAATATTATGGCTTTGTAGTTCATAGAGCCATCTCAACTTTCGCTATACTTATCCAGCTAGATTCAAGGGGTATATTGAATAAACGGGTCATTCCAAAATCGCGTGTTTCCTTTATCATAAAGAGGTTAAAAGTTTGTTATAGAAATACATGTTTTCTTTCTAAACCCGAACCAACTCGCTTATGAATTATTTTGGAATAGACTTAATGGGCGCTTGCACACTGCCACGATAACCGTAACGACACGATATCGTACGATATCGTAGGAGCGGTGTTTTGATACAATTACTACTACACGCTTTCACACTGCCACGATATCGTCACGATATCGCACGATATCGCACGATATCGTGGACGATATTTACTGTCGTGACAATATACAGATACTTACAACAGTAGAGTAACTTCATAGAAATGTGCGAAACGGCTCACTCACACAGACGTGCGCATCTACTGACCCGTGACATTCCTGGAGCATGACTTGTAGTGAGCTACAAGTCATGCTCCAGGTATCGTTTTAGGGGTTTTTTTTGGATGCTGAGTACGAATCACGTGATAATTTTGCAATCCAATACGGCCGCCGCGCCGTAATCACGAAATTTTATGATGGGTATCGTTAAAGGGGTTTTTTGGTATGCTGAGTACGAATCACGTGATAATTTTGCAATCCAATATGGCCGCCGCGCCGTAATCACAAAATTTCATGATGGGTATCGTTTAAAGGGTTTTTGGGTATGCTGAGTATGAATCACGTGATAATTTTGCAATCCAATATGGTCGCCACGCCGTAATCACGAAATTTTATGATGGGTATCGTGAAAGGGGTTTTTTGGTATGCTGAGTACGAATCACGTGATAATTTTGCAATCCAATATGGCCGCCGCGCCGTAATCACAAAATTTCATGATGGGTATCGTTTAAAGGGTTTTTGGGTATGCTGAGTATGAATCACGTGATAATTTTGCAATCCAATATGGTCGCCGCGCCGCCGTAATCACGAAATTTTATGATGGGTATCGTTAAAGGGGTTTTTTGGTATGCTGAGTACGAATCACGTGATAATTTTGCAATCCAACATGGCCGCTGCGCCGTAATCACAAAATTCCATAATGGGTATCGTTTAAGGGTTTTTTCGTATGCTAGGTACCAATTTAATGTAATTGGCCTTAATTTTACAATAAAAATCTTTTGTCATAGTATTTTCGCATTGCTAGTTCAGAATGCCTAAACTTAACAAGCAAATCTTTTTAGTTTACTACTGTAAATAGCTTAGGCGGCCATATTGGATTGCAAAATTATCACGTAATTCGTACTCAGCATTCAAAAAAACCCCTTAAATGATATCCATCACGAAATTTTGTGATTACGGCGCGGCGCCCATATTGGATTGCAAAGTTATCACGTGATTCGTACTCAGCATACCAAAAACCCCTAAAACGATACCCATCATGAAATTTTGTGATTACGGCGCTATGGGGGGCATGCGTGAGCTCCTCACGTCACGCTGCCGTCATGTGCCTGCTTCTGCTGCCTTCTTCTGCCTTATGGCGATTTGTTTGTCCAGGTTATTTTTTCCCAATGTGATAACCTGCCCAAGGTAGGTATACTCCTGAACAACCTCCAGCCTCGATCCGTCGACGTATAGTATCCCCGGCGCGGTCATTGAATATGACCTTGGTTTTTTCTAAGTCCATGCACAGACCAACACGTCGAGACGCTCTGTTGAGGTTGTGCAGCGGAGACACTGGAACAGGTAAGCGGAACTTATCTGTTCCAGCGTCTCCGATACTATAACGATGTCGTCGGCAAACCGAAGGTGCAAGATTCGCGTGCCATTGATGTTCACGCCACACCCTTCCCAGTCCAGCGTCTTAAAGATGTCCTCAAGTGCATTCATGAAGAGATTCGGCGATATCACATCACCTTGTCTAATACTAACATTCCCCGCTAACATTTACCGCGGTGGTATTGCCATCCGGAAGTTAGTGTCTTGTTTTTTTAAAACCTCCAACAAATGACACAGTATGAACTCGAAAGTGTTCTGGGTCATTCGAAAAAAAATATTAAACATTTCAATAAGTGCCCTCTAAATATCGCACTTGTAGAAGAGGATCAACCCAAAATGTTCTTCTACAGTATCGTTTTTTTCTCCGTAAATATAAAAGATAAAGTAAACGTAACTTGTTCACTGCTGCCATTATTGCTTCTAAAATTTAAATTAGCTTCAAGAATCGCGCAGTTACTGGCGCGAAGCTACTAACCGAATAACAAGCTGTGGGATATACTGTGTCATTTCGTTCGGTTATATCGTTGCACGATATCGTACGATATCGTGGACGATATCGTGCCACGATATCGTGCAATGTGCAAGCGCCCAATGTCTATTCTAAAACTTTGTTTGGATTCGGTGGGTTGGTTCGGAAACTCCCAGTTTGGCACACTCCTTTTAGTCTGATAAAATACGCCTATCTCTCTATCATAAAATATATAGTTTAATGGAAGTAAATAATAAAAAAATGTCTTCGCAAATAATAATTTTAAGTTTTTGGAAGCTTGATAATATTTTCTTCTGCTAATTAACTGTTGAAAAAAAGGAAGTCTCGCGGAAATTTATGAACAAAAGCACAATTGCGCTAGAGGACAATACCCATTAAAGAACAATGCAGCACGTCAGTAAATGTATAAATGTATGAGGAAGACCGACATAAAATCTTCAATTGCACCAAAGAGGTGAAATGCACCAAAAAGATTATAAACATGTTACAAACGCCATCTATTGCGAATATTTGAACTAAAGTAAAGATTTCACCGGTATAATAGGTAGGTATACTCTGGCTTTACTGGTACTAGTGGTATATAAATGATAGTTAATTGTTAGACGATGTTCCAAACAAAATTAAGGTTATTTTGATATTTAATAACTATTTTTGAATTTCTGCGGTATGCTATAAATTGTATGACATGTTCGTGGGCCCGCACTATATTGGGCGCGCCACAATAACTCCTAAAGAGGATCCTTGCGATGAAGATATATGTTGGGACATGCATGTCTGAGGAGGGTTCCTAGCCTCTTTCGGCTGTCCTAGGTCAACCAGAAGTGGGTGAAAATTGCTAATCTAATTGTAGAAATCCAGAAGTGTGAACAGCATCTTGCTGTTTTCCGACCAGAGCTTATGGTCCAGGAGCCACCGCCTGTGTTTTTCATTGATTAATAACAGGCTGAATCTTTGTGAGTAGTTTCCGTTCGACGAGACGTCCAAGTTTTTCCTCTGTGAAAATTCTCGATAGAGGTAGCTAATAAAGTGCGCAGCTATAAAACATGTCGATTTGATGGAGTGTTGAAATTGTCTGACTAACCGTTTATTTTTTATTACAATGTTTAAATAATTGTATTATAAACTGGGAGGAATAATTTGTCCTACAAAACGGGTGGTTTGTTTGAGAGCGTCCTCCACTCCGAATATGTCGAAACGACGGGGCCATAAAAATAATTAATAACAAGCTGATTTTTTGTATGCACCTTTGTAAATATTGTTACAATGGAATGAACGTTTAGTCCTACAAATTTAGTGGTAGGATTTCTCAGTCCGACACTTCGAAGTTGTCAATTCTATGGTAATTTTTTTTCATTAATAACAGCCTAGTTAAATTTTTTTCCAATCGGGGATAAAGTGTAGAACACTATTTTATCACTGGCCTACAAAAAAAGTAGTATGTATATATATAATTAAATATATATCAGGCGGTCCTGATAAGCATGTACCATTTTCCACTATTCTTGGAATAAGCACGATTAGCAGCATGGAACAGAACTGGACTCTCGTTGCGGAGGTACCGTGTTCGATCCCTTGGAGAACCTTTTTTTTTTTTAATCGGGGAACACAAATTGTCAACAATTTTGGAAGAATGAATTTCCGTCGCGTATTGAATAAATTAAGACGCATTAATTATTTATTATTTTTCTAATTATTTTTCGGAGAATATTTATCAAGACACGCGGCAGCGGCTCGACGCCAAGTTAAAAAAAAAAAAGCGTAGCGCGCGAGCTGCCGCACTCTTATTTACAGTAAAATTGGGGTTAACTAGTTACAACACATTGTAAGCAGCTGAGTGGGGACATTCAAGGGATTTTTCGGCGGGAGCTGAGAAAGATCTAGAAAGAAGCCGTGCCGGCCATCTGGCCTTGGGTTCCCTTCCCAAGCCAAGGAGTGGGTCGTTGACGGAATTTGATTCAACGAAATGAAACCGTTTCCAGATAACCATTAACCGGTTAAAAAAACGGTTAACGTTTTCAACTGGTTTTGTATTTATTGAATGTAGTTACGTATAATAAACAGTTGATTGAGATAGAACACGTTGTATCAACGCTTGGCGTGTCGTTCGTTTATCAACTTGTACTTACTAAACTAATTCGCAGTTTATTCAGGTGGATTATTTTATTATAATTTATTACTATGAATTATTCCTGGATAGTTCCGCGCACGAGACTCTGTTTCCAGTAGTTCTCTGGCAGTTAATATATTTATTTTTAAAAGAAATTGAAATCAATACAACAAATAAAAGTACCTAGATAAAACTAACGATCATCGGCCATCGGCAAGTTGATAAGGTCGAAATGGCTTGTTAAATTTTTTCATTTTTGAAAAATGTTTTGTTTAAAAATGTATTGATCAAGCTTGCGAATCTTAGATCATCTAACCACAGGATGCGCCTTACTTAAGCATTGTTTTCTGCCATTGCACATGACCATTTGGTCTTTTGGCTTTATAAAAAGCCTGTACATCAGTACATCATTTTATATGATTAAACTAGTACATTTCATTGTAGTTGACTGTACAATAACAATTAACACACAACAGCCATTACGCGTTTGTCGATTAATACATTTTTAAATGCAATGAAATTTTATATGTCTTTGTGTTTCCCCCTTCACTTGTATGAAAACTGGCAGAATATTTTTGTATGCGGTGGTTCGCAAAGGCTAGTCCCGTGTTATATGGTCTAAGTTGCGAATACATGTCTCCAAGCACCAAAACAACAGCAACGAAATAATGTCATATATTTTTTATTTTCTTGTAGGACTAGCGATACATACCCATTTTTTTGTAGGACACTGTTTGATTTAGGCAAAGGATGCACTAATTCATGATGTGTTTTTGTTGTCCTACGGTTATTAATGAAAAAAATATTACCATAGAATTGACAACTTCGAAGTGTCGGACTGAGAAATCCTACCACTAAATTTGTAGGACTAAACGGTCATTCCATTCTAACAATATTTACAAAGGTGCATACAAAAAATCAGCTTGTTATTAATTATTTTTATGGCCCCGTCGTTTCGACATATTCGGAGTGGAGGACGCTCTCAAACAAACCATCCGTTTTGTAGGACAATTATTACTTCCAGTTTATAATACAATTATTTAAACATTTTAATAAAAAATAAACGGTTAGTCAGACAATTTCAACACTCCATCAAATCGACATGTTTTATAGCTGCGCACTTTATTAGCTACCTCTATCGAGAATTTAGACAGAGGAAAAACTAGGGCGTCTCGTCGAACGGAAACTACTCACAAAGATTCAGCCTGTTATTAATCAATGAAAAACACAGGCGGTGGCTCCTGGACCATTATTAGTCCAGCAATACAAAAACATACTAAAATCATTTATTTCAAAAACCTGCTGTAAATTGGAAGAGGCCTACATCCAGCAGTGGACTGCGAAAGGCTGGTTTAACAAAATCTCTTTGAGTGAAAAAAATTACTTCTCTGCCAATTATGATCGAGGTTTCATTCGATTCGGAATACTTTTCAAAGAAAATGAAAGCCGCCAAAATTGCCTCCACGCAAACCAAACGAAGCCATGAGCGCCATCTAGTACAATAACATTAAATACCAAAAGCGTTCGGCCCATAGATTTAGAATTTTTCGCTTTTCTAAATCTGTGGTTCGGCCACAATTCACAACGTCATTTTGTCATTTAGCGCTCATTTGACTTTCATTGCAAATAAAATTTATTTACACTGACATGACAGGTTAGCGGTTTGAATTAAAATATACTACTAGACACTTGTGGCTCTGTCTGTCCGCGTGAAATTTTGCTAGCTCATAGCAAGAAGGCAGTTTTAAAAGAATAATGGACGTCTTTTAGTTTTACAACGGGAGTTTATTTAGAAGAGGGAATAAAACATAGAATGGAATAGAATAGAATATGTTTTATTGTACGCTAATTAACATTTACCTAAACAAACAAACATACCAACAATCAAATCTTTCATCTTAGGATATTAGTGGACACTCCATTATTTATCGCATACCAATAACTTAGTTATACTTATAACAGATAAAACTTACTTTAGTATTTTTATATACCACTGAAGTGGCAGATAAGCTTACGGCCCAGCTGATGGAAAGTGGTCACCGTGTAGAAGTGATATGCATAGGTACTCAAGAAAATTAAGACTTTATTGTAAAGGCGATTCGTTAAATCATTAAAGAAATAGCTTTTTGAAAACAATTTCCATTTTATTACTGACTATTTATTCAAATCGGCCATCAGCGCTTAACGAGTAATCCTCTTGAACTTACTAAAAATATTATAGCACTAAATAATTTCCCCTGAGTTTACAAGTGCCGAACATTATTATAAAATAGGCGTTTCGCTCGTCAAGAGGTTTTCTATTCAAATATTATTTTAAGCTTTTACTAAGAAAATTGGAGTAGGTAGGTATTTATTTATATCTACTAAGAATATTTGTACATACATACATACATATGGTCACGCCTTTATCCCCGAAGGGGTAGGCAGAGGCATATTATATGCCCACATTTCACCTTTGTATAATTTGTCCCACGTAATAGGTAGTGAGCCGTATTGCCGTGTTTAAATGGACAGGCGCAGGTTGTGACTGCCTGCTGTTGAAATAAAGCCTTCAACTTAGCTTAACGACTGCCATTTTACTGGCAACCGGGACCAACGGCTTAACGTGCCTTCCGAAGCACGGAAACGCTCAAATAAATGTCACAAAGTGCTCACATGGATGGTCACCCATCCATGGACCGGCCACAGTGAAAGTTGCTTACTGCAGTGATCGTTTACAGAACACTGAGTCCGCGGGGCCACGAGCGCTTCAGAATAAGAATATTTGTGTACTTACTAAATCTACGAACTACAATAATAAAACCATGAATCTATAATACAAGCCAATGTCTGTATCTACATATTGTACATAATTCAAGAAAACCAAATGTGGATTGGCAGCACGAAAAAAAAAATATTTGTTAGAATGTTGTCCGACTGTTGGTTTGTCAGTCTAAATTGAAACTGCTTCGGGAACACAGTGGCAAGACCTTCGGATTCCGGGTCATGTAATATTTGTGCCATCAACAAATATGTTGGTTTCAGAAGTGTCAGAGATTGCATATAAAAATATAAAAGTACCTACTTATGTTTATCAGTCTAGAAAATATGTATGAAAATGACCCAAAAAAAAGCCTCCCAACCCGTGGTACAACTGCGATGTTCAACTGGTTGTACTACGGAGAAGTCAACTGGTTGGTTTATGGGGAAATATCTTTACCAATGGTTCAACTCGAGTGAGTTGTTCTTTCCTTGGTCCGACTAGTTGTACTTCTGGGAATTGAATGTACCTATGTACAACTACTGGTAATAAACAGGAAAAGGTTTATCTATCAATGCTGAAGTGCAATGCAATTACTACCTCTTTTGATTAATTGTCTATTGATGCTGATAATCAAAATCGTTGTCATATCCCTTAATGATAGTCCTTTGTTTTGTAGAAGTTAATTTGTTTGACACGATCATCCGTGGTCCAACCAGTTGGACATAATGACACCGTTGTACCACGGGTCATAATCATAAATAGCAAAAAAAAGAGTTGAAAAATGGGTAACTTTACTGCCCTGGGACATCCTTCCGAGGGCTTACCCGGGGCTCCCAACCATAGGCTGTTGGGCGTTACGTGAGGTTTTTTAGTCGGTAGGAGTCCGGCATAACGTCCATGAGGATTTTCCCTCACGTTAAACAAAAAAAATGGGTAACTTTACTTCTCCGTAGTACAACCAGTTGAACATCGCAGTTGGACCACGGGTCGGGAGGGAAAAATAGGGAGAAAACCAGTAAAACCCCCACGCAATCACGTATCACTGGATGTACCAACTCTTGTGAAGAATAGAGGGATAGAAGGAGATTAATCAGGAGGTATATATTAGAATCTTTTCAATTCGAAAACTTTATTCAATAAAATATTAGACAGATGTTACAATAAAGCTGAGAGAGATGTTAAAATAACTATTTAGGTACAATAAGAATAAAACTAAATCTAAATAGGGCCACCGTTGCATTGTGCCCAAAAGACTGGCAGCATTCCGCCTTTGAACGGCGATGCCTATTCGTTGGGAGAAATAACTGGCAGCCCTAATTCGATAAACATATTCTATGGGGATATCCAAAGCCAGACGGAGCCGTAGAAGTTCTAGTATTTCAAAATATGTAACTCAAATAGCAATTAAATACTTACTTAGGTACAATCTGTTATCTTTATACGAGAGCTTAACATAAAATGTCTTAAAAGTTTAAGTATACCTCTACAGAGATAGAAAGAGTTATTACTTAGTCTCTTTTATCTTTGTAAAAGATAGTAGTTAGTTAGTAATTACAAAGAGCTAATCGGATAATAAATTAAAAGATTAAAACGTACTAAGGTGACTCCTAGCGCCATCCGTCTTAATTTTAGCAAAGCTTACAGAATTTTTGTATGATATTGTGGTATCTAGGGCCGAAATTCTGAATCCCAAATTTTTTTACGTAGTACTAAGTATTAACTTTAAATCTAATATCGCGATTTAAAGATAAAATAAAATTATTATCTTTAAATCGCGTTTGAAAAATAACTAATATTTTTGTCTGCAAAAATATTAGGTAGGTATTTTTCTAGTCAAAATACTGTCTAGACCTCAATTGAATAACTGACGTATGACAATAAAATGTAGAACATTTATTCTGCTATTGTCTGCTTCGCAACCCACCACCAACACTACTCGTAATTCCTTTCTGGTACATAGGTAAGTACTTATAGATAAAATTCGGGATCTCGGTTCCGATGTTAAGAAGAGTTCCTATGAGTGAAGAAAATCAGTGCTCCAAAATTTTACGCAGCGTGCAGCCATGTCCTCTGTAAAAAAAATTCAAGTGCCTGGCTTTTGAAAAAACATCTCTAGTCAAAGAAAATTGCACTCAGTTAACACTTTTACATAGTTCATACCATTCTTTTCACCTAATATCAAATTATAGTTACTATCATCCGTAGCTAATCACCTACTAAAACGACTGCATCATTTAATATTATATGATCACGATAAGAATAACACGCAAAAGAAAATCCCTCATCCCTTAAGAGGGCTAACATATTTCGCGCCACATATTGCTCAGAAACCATACTTTTCATTGCATTTAATGTCATTAAATATTTATCGTACAAACATGGTATTCACCAACATACTTAGTAAATTTAGCTCTCTAAACGTTTATTAAAACATATTTTACCTAACAACGGATTACATATGGTAATTATCAATGAAAGTGAAACAGGTTTTTCAAATCATACGA
Organism: Miltochrista miniata; assembly: GCA_933228765.1. Lineage (NCBI taxonomy): Eukaryota > Metazoa > Arthropoda > Insecta > Lepidoptera > Erebidae > Miltochrista > Miltochrista miniata. Next base: position 12,875,910 of record OW121765.1, read on the forward strand.
TTTGCATAGTTTTCGATGCTTAAATTCATGTCAAATTACTGATAAATTTATAAACAAAGGATACGAAGCAATTGCAAAGGGGGTTGGCTATCTGTTTGTAGAATAACCTGATATCAGGTAGGTTCCTTTATTTAGAGAAAAATGACTGTAAAGTTTGCTCAAATAGTGAGAAATTTCACCAAAATAAAGTAGTCTTTTCACTAGCTTCTGTAGTTTAAATCATTATGATAATTATGTAATATTATGTCAAAACTTCTCCTTTGACAATAAAAATATTTCTTTTTATGTAACTAGATACAGATTTTTTTTTACAAAGTATTTTGTGAACCCCTATAAATGCAGATACGCGAACAAATACGATTTAGTACCGCCGAGAGGCTCTCAGAGAGTGGTCATGTCGCTCGATGTTCCATTTTTGAATACGAAAAAATGAACAAAAATAGTCTAATTCTAGCGTGACCAAACAATCTTAGTACTTTGTGACGTATAATATAATATATATATAAATATTTATGGTCGATATACAACGTGAACTTTTGTATAGTGCAAAGCTCAGACACCCCGACTAGAGTTTCGCTTCGAAATACTGTATAAAAAAAATTAAATGAAACCAACGAAAACTGACCAAGTTATAAGCTTTTACAGTTGCACTATCTTCTTCACGAACAGCGTAGGTGTAGGTATTATACGCAAAGCAGGTAGTCACTATTCGTGTGGTATTGATAATAACACATTAACACACCATTTTCATAAGTGGTAATTATGGAACACCTGTGAGGAACCAGACCAGGATTGGGACGGCTATAAAGCCGCTAAAGCAAAATACAAGTAGCGACTGAGATACAAAAGTACCAAGTCTTGGAGAAACCTCTGATAGAGTCAGACTAATACTAGCCAAACAAGGGACAGAACTGTCCGTATCTATAAAGAAACCTGACGGCGCGGCGGCCTGACCCACACATGAAAAGAATTATTTATACTGTTGATTGATGGCACTTGGTGGAACCTTTCGGCATTTTCAAAGGCAAATTAACATTATATACATACATACATATACATATACTCACGCCTTTATCCCCGAAGGGGTAGGTAGAGGCCTATACCGGCCCACATTTCACCGTGTACAATTCGGTCCCACGTGACAGGTGGTGAGCCCATCGCCGTCGAACATTATATAATGACCACTAAATCACTTAATTACTCGAAAACAATAAATTAATAACATATAAATTACCACTACATCATTCTACTAACGTTAACTATCATGAAAAGAAGCCGAGAGTATTTTGATACAAACGCACTTCCCAGAATGCCAATTGCTGCAGACACTCATGTGGCTGGTGGAAAACGTATCCACAGAAGAAGTCCAGTGGGAGCTGGCAAGACCTGTTCTTATCTATTCTGTCAACTTACAAAAAACTGAATGGGTAATTAACAGCTTCAAGTCCTTCAAATCTCCAGAACAGGATGAAGTCTTCCCTGCAGTGATAAAATGGGGGAGGACACAAGTTGATATTGTCAGTTACATAGTATATTTACGCCAGACAATGAATGGGACTGTGACCCAGACTGTGGAGAGAGGTCTAAGTGATCTTTATACCAAAACCCGGTAAAGGGATTATGTTTGTGATTCAGACCTCTGGTTATACAGACCGATAAGCCCTTCGTCTTTCCTGCTAAGAACTCTGGAAAGATTGTGTGACAGAGACAAACGAGGAACGGCCCTTCAAAATAAGCCACTGCATTCCAACCAACGCGCATAATGCCCCCGGCAAGTCCACAGACTCAGCACTACATGCAGTAGTACACAAAATAGAAGAGGTCATCCAGAATCAATCAATCAATGTGCCTCGGCACTTTCATAAACATAGAGGGAGCTTTCGACAGAAGAAGCATAACCACGGCACTGGCAAAACACCGAGTATACACGGTAGTCAGTGAATGGATAGATAACATGCTAAACAAACTCATTTTAAAGCTACAGACAAGCAGAAACCAGTGCGCAGCCATGGCCAAAGTTTGTCCACAAGGGGCGTGGTCTCACCACTGCTAAAGAACCTTGTTGTAGACGACCTAATAACCAATCAATCAATCAATTTAACCTAGAATAGTCCCTATATACATGGATGTGGAACAAGCCATAGCAGATGGTAAAATTAAATTATGGAGAAAAACGGATCTGTTTACAAAGCATGACTGGTATTTTAAAATCCAAGGCCAACTTCAAATTAAGTGAGAAGCTGCGTTTATTTTATCTTCTAGTGATCTTGTGTATATAATAAATATTTTTAATGAATTGTATTAAAATTACTTTTAGTCAAGCCAACATTTATTTATACATTTATTTATTATTTGCGGTGTAGACTGAACATTAATTTACCCATAAGCACAGTAAATATTTCGCAAGACGACGAGTTCTGGACTACGAGGATGGAACCTAAATTGTTAAATTTTTACGACTAATGTCTGTTGCCCAAAATGATTGAGCCCAGAAAGAGCCGATAAAATAAAATAAAATAAAATTTATTACCTTTGAAATAAAAAAAAAAAAATAGATTTGTCAACATTTTTTCGGAAATGCTACAAACTGAGAAGAACACCCCAAGAAACTCAGTTCGGTCCCTCCCAAAATTCATCTTAGTAGGTATCTAATAACCTATCAATGCCAATACGGAATGGCCTTGTCTTGGCGGTGTGCATTGTTATGCACATACCTCTTAATAAATATTTGGTTGTTGTAAATGAAAAACACCTACTATCAATTAAGATTAGATTTAGATCCCATAGCTCAAGCTTATAGCTTAGTTTGGGCTAGATGATGTTGTGTGAGAATATCCAATAATATTTATTGATTATTTATTAAAAATATTTTAACGTTCCTGCCAGCACTGAATCTGCAGTAGGCAGCAAAACATGCTGACGCCCCCTACCTGTAGGCTGGTTCCCGCAGGTGGCCCCATCCGAGGTCCGTGGAAGCACAGAGCCTCGGATTTGTGAAGGGCGACCTCGAGACCCAGCCGCCGAATCCGACCCACGACCTGAGCAACCCCTGCAGTGGCCTTAAGTGCTGCGGCACGGTGCGTTGCTCCCCGCGCCGTAAGTCACGGGACATCCTTCCTGAGGGCTTACCCGTGGCTCTCAACCATAGGCTGTTGGGCGTTACGTGAGGTTTTTTAGTCGGTAAGAGTCCGGCATAGCATCCTACGAGGATTTTCCCTCACGTTAAAAAAAAAAAAAAAAAAAAGGCAGCAAAACATCGTACCATGCCCAGCGCCTGCGCATTGCTACGTTAATATTATTGTTTTTAACTATGATTATTGTCAAATTTAAATATTTATAGTGTAAAATAGAATATTGTCCATTACTTTCTACAATTTTCGTATATTTAGATACTTTAAAAATAAACTTGTGGACCGTTTTCATGTATGTGTGTATTGTATACTATACTATCTTCACGCCAAATCCCTTGCGGGGTAGGCAGAAAGAACCGAGCGCCTCACGGCGGCACGCTCCATACACACCTCACTTGCTTCTTCAACTTTCATTTTTCTTTTCATCCATGCACGTCGGTTCCTTCGGTTGGGTATTTCTTATTGCAATATTGATATTAGTTAGGTAAATAAATGTCAACTTTATTAATTTTATGATGTCAGTGTCTATCGCTACTTAATATCAATCAATTTGCAATAAAATAATCAATAATTATTAACTAATATTACTAACATAAAAAATAAATTAAAAGATTGAACGCTTAAACTAAGAATATGACACCGGTAATACATCAAGGAAAACAAAAGTATCAAACTTGTTAGTAGCAACAATTGGCACTATACGGCTATGTGCGCCGCGCCGGCTGATTTCTTACGATCGTAAAGAAATTTGAAAACCGAATTTACGCTCTAAAATGAGCACCTTATAACAAACAAGTAATATTCATAAAACAAAAGTAGTCGTTTTAAATCATTGTTTTACCAATATCTGTACTAACAGAGATAAACAGTGAACGCCACTGATGTGATTATTTAATCCCCGATCCGGAGACGGGTGGTAGCTGGTAGCTATGGGGCCGTTCGTCACAACCATAAAAATAAATTACAATGTTAAATTTTGCACACCCTAAATCGCTGGGGACTCCACAATTTGTTTCGGTATATCGTTGATTTTTATTAGCAAAGATATGATGATGCTAACTATTATTGATTGGGTTTAAAATGTTGACAACAGTTTATGTAAGATAAACTGTTGCCAACATTTTAAACTTAATTTCATAAAATTCATAAAACTTCATCAAGAATTTATCAGAAAATGGTTTTGATTGTTTGTTTGCATCGAATAGGCTCCGAAACTACTGAACCGATTTTAAAGAATCTTTCACTGTTGAGAAGCTACACTATTCCCGGTGAACATAGGCTATATTTTATTCTCGTATTCCCACGGTAACGGGAGCTACGCGGGTGAAACCGCGTGACGTATAATTTTCCCAGTCAAAATGCATTTGTGGGCAGAAATGGACATGAAAATGTATAATATTCCACTTCGGCGCTGTGATAGCTAAAATCTGGTAGGTAAGCCTTGGAAAAAAACTCTGGGTATAATTCTTCCAAGGCTTATCTACCAGAGGCGCCAGGAACTACACATTGGGCACAACCGTGCAGTTTTAGTCGGGTCGAATCCCGCTAACTGCCCTGGGGAACAAATGATCCCTGCCTATTCTTCTAGCGTTGGGCGTCCAGGGTATCTATCTATCCTAAGAATGATGTCCTATGTTTAAGGCAGACTATACTACTACCGCGGACTCGCCTATGTGTTTGGGTTTTATCCCGCTTCTTACATCGCATCGGTTTCATTTTCCACTTATTAGTCATTTTATATTTCAGACAAACTGTATTACAGTCTGTTAATTTCATCTTTCATTAAATTATCAACAAGGTACAGAAAGATTAATGAAATAAGTAGGTACCTAACCTACTTATTTAATTAATCTTTCTATAACAAGAAATATTATTGATGTTGTTAAATTCTTTGAAATACCTTTGAAAATAGATTTATCTACATCGATAGCAATATTTCTTAGGCTTCCAAAATTTCTAAGAAAATATTATACAAGGTAATTGAGACGAGAAACAAAACTTTCATTGCCAATATGTATTTCAAAACTTTATAAAATACTTATATTAAGCAAGTTATTCATGAAGAAAATAAAATTATTGATTGATCTAAAACAAAATAAACTTAACACGTTGAAAGCCATGACGGACAATGGTGTCCGCCAGGTGAGTTTCCCCTGAGACCAGATCATTTTACCACGCAGTGTTCAAAATCGTCAAGTGGTTTTTTTTTGTAAATATGCTTAGGAATTAACTCAAATTTGATAGCCGACTTACGGGAATAGCGATATTGTCATTATTTCCTGAGATACTATATAGCAGACACCAGTGTCCGTCATGGCCTGTGAGAGAGTAAAACCGGTTTTCCTTAAGCAGAGGCCGCGCGGGTCACATTGTCGGCGCCTTCCACCACGCGTATTTGTAACCTAAAGTATTTTTTTTAGTATGTGTTGTACACAATGCACCAATAGATATCCTGAACTTGATAACATAGTTCAGAAGTTCATAATTATTTTTTAACTCGTGCGGTTGTTACCTACCTATTTTCTATAAGAAAAATAGTTATTTAATTTTGTTTTTATAATTATGTAGCCTTTTACAACACCTATAGGTTTTTACGATAAAATATTTATTTTTTAAACCTATTTCTAATAATTAAACCGAAACAAATTAAACTGTCTTGATAAAAATGCCTTCTTACAAAAAAATGTCCTACTGAACAAATTTCTTATTCAAAATGTACTTGACTGTGAGCTATTATAATTCTAACAACTATCTAATGCTTTAAAAAGGCTGAAATTTTATCTATCGAACTATAATATCACTCAATTGAACAATTCAAAACACTTACTTTACGTACCTAGAATATATTTGACAACAACTTATTGAAAAGCCTATAATTTCTAAGTCCTTTTGGTTTTTCTCGGGCCAAGCAGCAAGGAAGTACTGTGGGGCCATGCGGGTGCATTGACGTAATAAAAACAGTGTAATCGCTGTCCGTCGGCCTCCCAGAGGCTTCGGAAGTGATCAATGTCACGTCAGACACCAGTGTCCGCCGCGGCCGACTGGGATATCCACGTTTTTATGCCTGGCGTTCAACGTGCTCAACTCTCACATAACATCATCTAGTCCAGTAGTTCCCAACCTTTTACAGTCCGCGGGGTCCTTATAAATTTTGAAAATTTTCACGGCTCCCTAACATAACGACTCACACAAATCACCGAATTGTATCCGCCCTAATATGTGAAGTCGGATGTAATGTAAGAATGCTAACGAATCTCTCTAATTATGTAGCAAAATATTTTTAAAGTTATACCTATGTACAAGTAGAAAATCCAACTGCCAAATGGGAGGAATCCTTGCAATATACCAACCAATAAATAAATTATAGATAAAATTTATTAAATTAATAAGCATAATTAAGGGTCTCGACTCATTGTATCATTTTATTCCAGTCGGTGTCGAGACTCGGTCCATGGGGTCCCAATGCGCATAATTTTTTTAAGAATTTGAAAAAGCCTGGTAGAGTCGGCTGGCAGTTTTCTCACTTAGCGAATAGGTATTGCTATTCAAAGGGGGATGTTGCTAGTCTTTTGGGCACAATGCCACGGGGGCATTATTTAGGTTTAGTTTATAAAAATGTATTTCATTATTATGTTTCACTGTAATCTTTATAAATCGGTCTTGTTTTAATTGATACAAATTTCGCAAGATACGTTACGTTATAAACGTCTCTCAAATTCAACCTACAGCACCTTTTGGCGACAGCGGCATCGAATACCACGTCCTTAGCCACCAGCATTAACTGAACAACACGTCCAAAATATCAGGACCTCATTCACCCTGTAATACGAGTCTCACTTTCTACCTGACCGTACAATATATAGAAGGATGGAAGATCAAGGTATTCTGGTTACGCCAGGTGTAAATGTAGTGTTGAATTTCACGAATAATTCCACTCCTGACACTCCAACATTCGACGCGAGTGCGGCAATTTATTTCAAGAATGCAAAACATGAATTTAGTACAACAGAAATCATGGGTCGTTTTACTCAAAACGGTCTCAATGTATTATTCCTAGAACAGTCAGCTGGATTGCATGCAATTCTCTTGCGTAGATATTTGTTTTAATAACGAGTGAATATAATTATAATAGATATGCAGCAATAGTTTTGTTCAGTTTTAATTTACCTTTTGATTTAAACAATATCGTCACAAACAATCTAGAAAGGGTAAGAGAACCTACTATATGCCTTCCATTCCTGCCCACGTGAAGTTCGATCGGTCATTCCTCCCTTACAAATAATCTAATCCTTGTTGCATACTGTGCTCTGTTCTGGGTAAACTACTGGTTTTCATAGTTATAATTATGTAATAAGCTTAAGGTAGGTGATAATTAAGTAAATGAGTGTACACCTGTCAACAAACTGCCTTTTATATAAATAAAAAAATAATTATTAGATATTAACTTTGACTGCTGGGCGCGCGAAAGAAAGAAAGAAAGATGTATATGCCTTTTCATGGTCCTCTTGAAGATACGGAGGAAAACACGTGTGCTGACAGATAACGGAATATCTACCTGTATATACAAAAAATGTACTGTTGTCGGAGTTATCGCTGATATCTCTACTCTTTCAAAATGAATTTCGGCGACATGAACTTATCACGTGTTACATTAATGGGGACACTCCTTTCATAATGAGATTTGCGCCTGAAGTGTGTGGGATATTAACTCTTTGTTAGTCCCATTTACTCCCTGAAAAAAAAGCATAAAAAAGTTCCAATGCATAAAAACGTTAGGTTCAAAATTATTAGCCTCGTTTGAACTAAACAGGCAATTTTTAAACGGTATCGACCCTACCTTAGTCCAGCCTAAAACGCTCCATCAAGGCCGTCGTTGCGAACATTTAACGAAAATGGATGGCCCAGCTACTAATTGTAACTTGCTTTAAGTTAGGAAAGCTTTAAAACGAAATAGCGTCGGAAATCACCGAGAGTCACTGTGAAACGAATAATTAGGCGGAGGCTAGTCGTTCAATAAATCCATCAGGCATCCGTAAAACCTCTGTTTATTCCGTAACTGCATGTGTATGAAATACTGTAGTAGGTACCTATATGAGTATGTGTTATTCCATGTTAAATTAGTTTTAATAATATAAGACTGCCGTACCTCCTACTTGGGAAAAAACTGAAGGTGAAATTGTAAATAAATAGGTAATATTTTTGAGCTAATATATGCATGTGCTATGGGATCTAGACGGCCGATAATCTATACTATCTATACTAATATTATAAAGCTGAAGAGTTTGTTTGTTTGTTTGTTTGTTTGTATGGTTGAACGCTAGGATTTCAGGAACTACTGGTTGGATTTATAAAATTCTTTTACAGTTTGATAGTACATTTATTGAGGATGGCTATAGGCTATATAACATCACGCTAAGACGAATAGGGGCGAAGCAGCAATCAATAATGTTTCGAAAACGGGGAATATTTTTTACCGTCTGAGAGCTTCCGAGGCGTACGCTGCGTAAATAGTTAAAGATACGTAAAAATTGTGTATTACAATATTGTTTCTCTTAAAAAGTTCTAAAAAAAAGTCCGCGACAGCATATGTCTATCTCTTAAGGTTCACTTACAATTTTACAATAACCCCTTTTAATAAGTTTTGAAGAATGAGCGACGCGACGGGAGTATGCAAACGTGGTCTGCAGTGGTAGCCAATCAACTGAACGATAAAAACCGGCCAAGTGCGAGTCGGACACACATGAGTTCCGTACCAAAAAAGGACGGATGGAAGTAAATGCAACGGGAAACATTATATCACATTACATTAATACCACACCCCTCTCCTTCTCAATCTCATGTGATGCAAACGAAGTTGTGCGGGTCAGCTCTAAAGAATATAAGCGACGCGACGGGAGTAAATGCGAAGGGAAACATTATATCACCTTAAATATTAATACTACACCTCTCTCTTTCTCGCTCATGTGACGCAAACGAAGTTGTGCGGGTCAGCTCTGATGTATCGCGACGGAACTAGGCGCGACGAGAGTAAATGCGACGGGAAACATTATATTACTCAAAATATTAATACCATACCTCTCTTTTTCTAACTCTCATGTGCCGCAGACGAAGTTGCGCGGGTCAGCTAGTCATACTTATATACTCGTATTTCTAAAAACATACATATTGAAGATAAATAAATTACACCCAGACACAGAACAAATGAATGTGCTTATCACACAAAGAGATTTATACAGGTACACTAGCCATTGGACCACGAGGTCAGTCAATATGGATGTATAGTATGAGTCTGCCTACCCTTCGGGGATAAAGCCGTGAATGCAGGTATAAATTGAGACGTACCTACCTACAGGTTTAATAGGGACTGCATGTAGAGCTATTATGCTAGCAAGAATATACCTAAGACTAGTTTAGTTTTTTGTATGACAGTTACAGTTCAACGTACGAACCATTAAAATAAGGCATTAAGAATTTTGTATGACTAACTATAGGAAGAGCAGGAAATCTTAACATTATTGAAGTGAAACTTCTTTATCGGCGTTGGAAAAAAATTTGCGTCACGTCACGATTTTTGGTTACGCGCCATCTTTGTTCTGTTCCTCACCGCGGTGGATTCGAATTAAGAGTACTTTATCCAGGGATAGCATGTCATTTAAGGGTTTTTGGACTTTTGGACTTTTGGATGGGACCTTGGTACTTTGGGTCTTTGGGACTTTGGGACTTTGGGACTTTTGGACTTTTGGACTTTTGGACTTTTGGACTTTTGGACTTTTGGACTTTTGGACTTTTGGACTTTTGGACTTTTGGACTTTTGGACTTTTGGACTTTTGGACTTTTGGACTTTTGGACTTTTGGACTTTTGGACTTTTGGACTTTTGGACTTTTGGACTTTTGGACTTTTGGACTTTTGGACTTTTGGACTTTTGGACTTTTGGACTTTTGGACTTTTGGACTTTTGGACTTTTGGACTTTTGGACTTTTGGACTTTTGGACTTTTGGACTTTTGGACTTTTGGACTTTTGGACTTTTGGACTTTTGGACTTTTGGACTTTTGGACTTTTGTACTTTTGGACTTTTGGACTTTTGGACTTTTGGACTTTTGGACTTTTGGACTTTTGGACTTTTGGACTTTTGGACTTTTGGACTTTTGGACTTTTGGACTTTTGGACTTTTGGACTTTTGGACTTTTGGACTTTTGGACTTTTGGACTTTTGGACTTTTGGACTTTTGGACTTTTGGACTTTTGGACTTTTGGACTTTTGGACTTTTGGACTTTTGGACTTTTGGACTTTTGGACTTTTGGACTTTTGGACTTTTGGACTTTTGGACTTTTGGACTTTTGGACTTTTTGGGCTTTTAGACTTTGGGACTTTGGGACTTTGGTACTTTGGGACTTTGGGACTTTGGGACTTTGGGACTTTGGGACTTTGGGACTTTGGGACTTTGGGACTTTGGGACTTTGGGACTTTGAGACTTTGGGACTTTGGGACTTTGGGACTTTGGGACTTTGGGACTTTGGGACTTTGGGACTTTGGGACTTTGGGACTTTGGGACTTTGGGACTTTGGGACTTTGGGACTTTGGGACTTTGGGACTTTGGGACTTTGGGACTTTGGGACTTTGGGACTTTGGGACTTTGGGACTTTGGGACTTTGGGACTTTGGGACTTTGGGACTTTGGGACTTTGGGACTTTGGGACTTTGGGACTTTGGGACTTTGGGACTTTGGGACTTTGGGACTTTGGGACTTTGGGACTTTGGGACTTTGGGACTTTGGGACTTTGGGACTTTGGGACTTTGGGACTTTGGGACTTTGGGACTTTGGGACTTTGGGACTTTTGGACTTTTGGCCTTTGGGACTTTGGGACTTTGGGACTTTGGGACTTTGGGACTTTGGGACTTTGGGACTTTGGGACTTTGGGACTTTGGGACTTTGGGACTTTGGGACCTTGAGACCTTGGGACTTTGGGACTTTGGGACTTTGGGACTTTTGGACTTTTGGCCTTTTGGACTTTTGGACTTTTGGACTTTGGACTTTGGACTTTTGGACTTTTGGACTTTTGGACTTTTGGACTTTTGGACTTTTGGACTTTTGTACTTTTGTACTTTTTGACTTAATTTAAGGTGAGGTGAAAATTAAGTTTATGAAGAAGTTTCACTTCTTACGTGTGTACACTATTAGATTTTGGAGTCACTTGTGTCTTGGGCTAAGCTATTCGTACCTATAATATGTTTTTCCTCGTTTATACCCAAATTGAAGTTAGACTTCAGATTCAATTCGATTTGATCTGGTATGTTAAACAGAATAACTTGAATTTCATTCAAAGATGAGCTACTGTACGGCAACAGCACGGCAGCGGGCTATAACCAGCGGCACGGTAAACGTGCAACAGCGGTCCGACACGAACGTCTAAATTGAAAGCACCCTTAGAGCAGCAATAAAAATCACAAGAATCGCAACTTGACATACACCTAAAAATACCAAGGACAGTCACACAGCATACAAGATTTTTACATTACCCTCTAATTGTCTCTAAGAGCAAAAGCTCAGAATAATAAATTCGCATACGTAGAAACAACTTGAATAATTCATTTAATAAAAACTCCAACGATAAATGACCTGACTGACACAGCGTCGCTGGAGACGACACATGACATATGAAACCTACATATAAAATAAAATATTCTTGCAGTGAAAGTATTCCGTTTAATTCGGATTGCTAAATTACTTTTGATAAATCGTTTGTGTCAATTGCTGTACCGCCATTTTGTAATTTAGATTTAGGATTTATGTTTAGACTTGGTTTAGGCTATTCTGTGTCGTAATTAGTGAGTCAAACTGTGAGTTTTTTTAAACAGTTGATAGGTAATGAAGAGATGACATTATGTATACTGCCCATATAATCGAAAGTGGTTCTGATGATTTACACAAATTATTTCAATGAATCCTGAAGCGGGCTTATAGCTTTGCATTTATAACTTTACCAAGTTACTCGTAGATGGCGTCTACGGCGCGGCGTCGCCTTTAGACGTATAATGTGAAAGGAGTCATCGGGTGTAGTGTCTCGGTGGCTTAACTGTTAAGACGGCTGACCCGGAAGACGCAGGTTCGAGTCCTGCTCGAGACCTTATTTTTTTCTCATTTTGTTATTTCTTTGCAACTTGTGGGGAACAGATATTTAACTATGTAACTGTACCTTCTTGACGAGTTTCACAAAGAGGCGTTAAAGTTATGGTTTTGCGTAATAGCGTACTACATAAGGTAGAATCATAAAATACAGCGATCTCAACACTGATGACAGTGATGAACCCCAACAACCAATAATAATTAAACTGAACAATAACTTAGGTACACTTATACCAAGATCCATAGTTACAATAACAGATCCGCCCCTATATTTGACTACAATTAATTTCAATTTACTATGCCAATGTAAAGAAAAGCCCGAGCACATTAAGCTAACTCATACGCAGTGGCCTGAGTAACGACTGTAGGGCACAGGCAGCGTCGTCGACAAAATCAACGAATTTAGACGTACATAGAAGGACAGTTTTTATGTCTCCGTCGCCCGCTGATCGCTTATATTTAGTTTAAGGCCTTAAGTGGCCTTAGTGCCAATATTGTATGGGAGATGCCCACAGCTAGCGTAGTTCGTAGTTGCTTTTGACATTCGTGATCTCCGAATTTTATGTTTAACTAGCGGACGTCACGCGGTTTTACCAGCGTAGCTCCCGTTCCTGAGGTAATATGGAAATAAAATATTATCTTTGTTTCTCAGGGTGAATGCAGCTTTCCAATGGTGAAACTATTTTTCAAATCGGCACTGTAGTTTTTAGGTATATTCATTACAAACATACAACGTCTTGAAGTGACAGTTTGAGTCGGAGAATATTTGTCTTCCGAGCGGCCATAAGAAAAGTCCTTCTATGTACGCCTGAATTCGTTGACAAAGGGCCCATTATGTCAAAAACAAGCCCCGACTCGTAACCAATTCCCTCCATGTTTGCTGAGGGCTGCTCTCTTATAAATATGCAAATGTTATCCTGCGTTTAGCCTCCCACTGCAATAATATTTATATTGAAATTGGCGCCCGTCCTACGGCCTTGAACTCGCGTCTGTATTATTACACTGTTCAAACAACGCTTTTACATTAGATGGGTATCACTTTTACGCTATAACAACGATGAATTTGAAAAATTCTTATTTGATCCTTGTATTGTTAATATACATTTTTACTAAACCCGTGTGGCGACGGGAAAGAGTAAATGTCGCCACTCCAATTCATCCCGAGGGTGTCGTAAGAGGCGACTAAGGGAACTCTTTCGCAAAACAATCCATTGCATAGAGAAAGAAAACTCGAAATGAAACCCGGTTGTCAGTAAAATGACAATCGTTAAGCCAAATTGAAGGCCTTACGGATGGCTTGAAAAATTTCAACTGTGGGTCGTCACAACCTGTGCCTGTCCATTTCAACACGGCAATAGGCTCATCACCTATTACGTGGGTCATAAAACTATAATGTGAAACGTGGTTGTCTATTAGGTACTAGGTATGCCTCTGCCTACCTCTCCGGGGATAAAGGCGTGACTAAATGTACATATTTATTTTAACAAGAATTTTTTTGACATCTTCTATCACTTTATTCCTCAGGCTAGATGTTCGATTGATTTATTAGTTGTACTGTCACAGCTTTATACTCCTAAACAATTTAATTCTCCTAATCTATCTATATCTATATCTATATATATATATATAAAAATCAATGCCACTTTTCGTTGTAATTTTATAACTCGAGATCGGGCTGGCCTATCCAAACCAAATGTTTAGGCTTTATTTGGACTATTTAGTAGATGGTTTATGTGAAGTTTGCACAAAATCGGTCGAGCGGTTCATTTCATAAAGGAGAGCTATAAAGAGTTTGTACTCTTTACAGCACCACAGAGGCCATTCACATTCTACAAATGTGCAGGACAATAAACCTGTCAGCAAATGTTAACCTTCTTATAAAAGATACAGCTCGCATCGCCACAAAACGTTGCGGACATCATCCTCCCACCCCCCACTTTCCTTAATAAAGTAGGGGTCATAAAAACCCACTACAATCATCATAACTCTACAGCGATGGACAGACACAATGTCGTTGAAAAATTAATGTTCACGTACATAACAAACTTTGTACGGTTTCAATTGATATAAATGAATAACCACTGGCTGAGAAAAATGTCTACATAGTACGAATATACATACATAGTTGAATGTAGTGACGAATTCGTCAAAGTTTGCTTAAATGCGAAAAGTCTTTTATGATTATATCTATCAATAAAATCAGGTTTTCGCAGTTCACTGCATGACGTTACCCTCTCCCTATATTCGCTGTAATTTATTTATTATACACTTCATTGTACCGACTCTCAAACTGAATGTCGACAAATCCTTCTAAATTCCGATACGACTCGATTTCGACAATATTTTAGATCGAAACAACCCAATGTCGACACTACTGTACTCCGACAAAGCGTATCTTCCTTCGTCGGAGTAGAGAGTAGTGGTCGAAATTAAGTCGTGTCGGAGTTTCATGTTGTCGAAGTAAAATCTTGTCGTAGAAGGATTAGTCAAAATTCAGTTTGGGAGTCCATTGTACCTAACATAGTATTACAGGATAGAAATTTGAAACAGAATAGTAATACAATGGGCGGCTTTATCGCTTAATGTAATTTCTGCCAGTTTACCTTTCGATAATCTTGAATGGGAGGCTTTATTGTACCACGCCACGCCGTTCAGACAGTAGTTTGATTTTGTTTCTAGATGCCCTTCGCTTCGTCAAGACCTCTCTCAGGGACCAGGTGCAGATAAGGCTGCCTTTAAAGACAGACATTATGTTTAAGCTAGGTGCTACCAAAGATTATAATAGTATTACATACAGTTAGGCACTGCCCCTCACTGTGAGCAAGCTTCCCCGTCCCCGCCTTAGCTGCCATTATAGTTGGAGGGTATTTTGACGAAACGTTTGCTTAGCCTTAGTGGTCACACACATTCAAGCTCTCTACAAACGTAACGTGTTTTAGTGTAGGTGTCAGAGTTGAAAAAGAATAATTTGTATGGAGTTTTCGCCTTGTTGTGCTACGTAAGTAAATAAATTCACTTTGAAACTGCTGGCTGAATACACCCAAGTTATATAATGATATATTCTCGTATGTCCTTCTTTTTGCTGAAATAGAACGTCCGTCGTAGGATTCCCAGGCTATTTAGGCAGCAATATAATACGAATGGCAACACCATAGAACCTTTTTACATTAACTCTAAGATTAATAGATATTGTCTCTAGGGTCTTATACTATTTTGTTTTAATTCATCAACTAATTTGGGTACTTGCCAGGTATATTTTTCAGGTGCTTACACACGACGAAGATGCTAATTGCTTGAAGTGGATCGGGTTCCGGTTTGAGATCGCTGGAGAAGCACGCCAAGTATTAATACCTACTTCATTACATTCCTCTTACCTTTCACGCTATGCACCAACCCGCCCTTGACGAAGTTCGACGTCATCAACATTAATAACAAGTCGTCTCTATTGCTTTTCAACAGCACATCTAACACCATACTAAAAATAATAAAATAGTACCATACTAAACGCTTAATCCGGTTGATACTGGGAATCGTTTAGTGTCACCCAATGACGTATTTATAAGTAGACACGTCAGCTGACATTATTTAAATAAAAAAAAGAATTTAATAATTTATCTGTGGTAGCATGCATGACAAAAGTGAAGCAATTACTTTTTTTTAACAATTTACAAGAATTACAATTACAATTACAATTAGAGAATTACAATTAAGAGAAAAAAAAATTAGAGAATTACAATTTTATATTTTTTCTACGGTATTAAGTATATACCTATAGATAGGCCTGAAATATTTAGGTTCACTTAACAGTTTCATCAAATTCGATGGCACTTCTTCATTGATGCTTTTTAGCTCAGAAACTAAGATTAGACGCTGCATATTGTATTTCTGGCACTCCATGACAACATGTTCGAGATCGGCTATTTTATTAAAAGTTTCACATTTATCATTGTATATTATTTTGAGTCTAGCAAGATGAGCTGGTGTTCTGCAGTGACCAAATCTTAGTCGGTTGATAGTTGTGACGTAATTTCGGCAATCTACATCTTTTCTTTTATGATACCATGGTCTTGGCGGCGGGATAGGCTGAATTGAAGCATACCATTTGCCCTTTTGTTCTGCTACAATTCTCCAATAGTTATGCCACAATAAGATGATGTTTTCCGACAGCTTGTTGTTATAATCAGCAGGTGGAATCTTTACTATAGTTGCTCGATCTTCGTTACACTCTCCTCGAGCTGACTTATCTGCAGCCTCGTTACCAACAATGCCACTGTGTGAAGGTACCCATTTAAATGTAACAAATTTGCCTGTGTTGCTTAACTCTAACATGATCTTTTTAATTGTTAACAATATATAATTAGTGCTATACCTAAGTAAACTACCATCTAAAGCTGACAGTACACTTTTACAGTCAGATATAATTAAGAATTTGGTTCTATTAATATTAGATATGTGAAACAAAGCGCAATAAATTGCGTAGCATTCAGCTGTGAAAATACTGCAATGAACATCTAATTTTACACAAAAAGATTGTTTTTGAGCCGTCTGTGTACAATTTGTAAACGTCAGATCGAGAATTTATGAAAGCTAAAAATTCGGTTTGGTTACAAACTTTTTCAAAATCAATGTCAATGTCCCTTTGAAATATTGCTTGAAATCCTGTAGCGAAAAAGGGTAAAAGTCTAGAGGTTTGCAAGTTTCTGCAAATATTTTGAACTTCTATAAAAATCTTTAACATTTCTGGTGGGTGTTCTGAGAGCAGCTCTTGTGCGTTAATGCCAATGTTAGTAATTAAATGTGATGGTAGATCCTGGTAGATCTTTACATGGTAAAAGCCTATTAATGACAAAGCTATTTTCAGTAGCCAACAATTTAAGACATAGTTTCTGGCTGATTTGTAAGCGTCTGATTCTTAATGGCATAATGCCTGTTTCTGCTTCCATTGCGTTTATTGGAGTGGAACACATTGCTCCAGTTATGATTCGCAATGCTTTGTTTTGAATAACATCTAGTTTTCGCAGGTGACTGATGTTAGCATTCATGTAAGCTAACGAACTGTAATCAAAGTGGCTCCTGACAATGCTTTTATACAACATTGATAAAGTATTTGGGTCAGAACCCCAATGAACACCAGCTAAGGAACGTAATATATTCAGGCCTTTACTAGCATTTCTAATGATGTTATTGATATGAATTTCAAATTTTAGTTGTGAGTCTAGGTATATACCAAGAAACTTTTTTTCTTCTAGCCAGTCTCTACTACCATCATATTTAACTGTCTGAACATTGTCTATATCTACAGTCTTTTTACTAAAAATCATGGCTCCGCTTTTGTCAACATTGATATTTAAAGATAAACTATTATAGAAATCACAAATTTGGGACATGCCCCTATTTAAATTTTGAACTGTTATATTTACATCTTTATTTACACTATATACAAACATATCATCAGCAAATAACAAACATTTGACTGACGGATCAGTCAAGTATCTATTTATTTGTGATGTATATATACCAAACAATAAAGGAGATATCGTTGATCCCTGCATCGTACCTTTAAAGACTTGTCTAGGTCCATGTAAAATGTTATTAAACTTGATATCTATTGTATAGGAAGTTGAAAACCCATTTGCATATTTTCCCAGGTATACCGGCTTGGTGTAGAATGTGAATGAGGATTGTGGGATTAACATTGTCAAAGGCACCACTCACATCAAAGAAAGCGCAGGCTGTGAATGAATGGCTATAAAATGAATTTTTGATATCTGTGATAAGAGATGTGTAATTTTCTACTGCACTTTTACCTTTTCTGAAGCCAAATTGCTGTTCAGGTAAGATATTATGTGTTTCGCTGTAAAATTCTAGTCTTAATTTTAGCATGTTTTCGCATATTTGCCAATGCAAGATGATAATGATATAGGCCGATATGAATTACAATCATTTTCAGGTTTGTTGGCCTTCAGAATTGGCAATACACATTGAGTTTTCCATGATTCCACGGAATAAACCCATGTTCCCATAACAGATTGTAAATGTTTAAGAGTATATTTTGAGCTTTTGGATGTAGTTCTCTAATTAATTTATATGAATAGTCATCAAGACCTGGGGTGGTGTCTTTCCTTGACTTAAGGGCTGTCTTAAATTCTCTGATATTGAATGGTTCAGTCAAGAAGTGTCCGTCAGCATTACCATTGGAGTCAAAAATGATGTTTAACCTTGATGTGTCTATTTCTTTTTCAGGAGGAGATAGTGGGGCTAATTTATCTACAAAAGATGGAATCCATTGATCATTTTTAGAAGACTTACGACAACCAGCTCTTTTAAATCTACGGATGTAGTTCCAAATCATGCTAACAGGTGTGTATCTATTGAATGCCTCGCACAAAGATCTCCAACTATCTTTCTTTTTTTGACTAATCAGTCTCTTTTTTAATGCATCAACTTTCTTGTATTCTATATAGTTCTCTATTGTAGAGTGTGATCTATAATTTCTTAAAGCTAACCTACTGTTATTGACTGCAATTGCACATTCTCAGTCCCACCATGGTGTTGGTATTTTCATTTTATACGAATTTTCATTTTGTTGACAATTTTTGGAATACACTTTTGTTTAATGCTGTCTAATATGTTACAGAAAGAATTGTAAATTTCTAGAGGACATTGAGATTCAAATGTTACATTATCAAATGCTTTTTCTGTTTCAGAATAAAATTGGGGCCAGTCTGCAAGCTTATAATTAAAACGCTCAGAAGGAGCGGCTATGACATATTTCTGTACTATTATTTGAATGTCAATCAGTATGGGAAAGTGATAGCTACCCATTGGGTCATCATGTACATTCCATTGACACAGAGGAGCTATATTGGGGCTTATACATGTAATGTCAATTGATGATGGATTATTGCGGATAGTGCCTACAGTAGTTGGAGATCCTGTATTCAGAATGCATAGATCACATTCATCTAATAGATTGAAAACCTCATTACCTCTGGACTTTGATGAACGGCAACCGAAAGCAACATGATGAGCATTCAAATCACCAGAGAGCATAATTGGTTTGGGCAAGTTGTCAATGATCTTTTTCAACTGTCTACATTTGAAACGTCTACCCCTTTGATTTGGTGGAGCATATGCAGATAATAAAGTTAGATTGCCAGCATTAGTTTTTAAAACGATCGCAGCTGTTTGAAGGAAGTCATAATATGGAGTATGAACATCAGAGTATTGGAAGGAATTTTTTATTAATATTGCCACACCGCCATGACCACCTGTGCCATTTTGGAGGACAGTATTGTAGCCTGATACATTGAATATGGTATTAGGTTTGAACCAAGTTTCATTCAACATGCAAATGTCAACATCTTTTTCATGAAGAAAATTTATTAATAATGCTTTTTTGCTGTTTGCACTTTGTATATTAAATTGGACTATTGTAATATGTGTTTTTCTTTGACTATCATAAAGGGACCTAGAGTCCATAGAGATCAACGCAGGTGGCTCAAAAATATTTCCCTTATCTTTTTAGTAGTAAGTGGGCCGTCATCATCAGACTTATTGCCTAAAGTTACAAGAGCTTTAACAATTGCATTTATTATAATGTCATTATTAGCTATTTGTTTAACATCTAATTGTTTAACATCCTTAGTAGTTTCTAAATTTCTAGATTTGGGTAATGGTGGAAATGATTTTTCACTAAATGAGGGTGTAGTTGCGACAGTGGCATATGGTTGTTGGAATTTGGCCTTCTTTTGCTCCATTTTTTGCTTTTTAATAGGACAGTCCCGTGATATGGCTAGATGGTTGCCCGAACAGTTAATGCAGATGGTTACAGATGAATCGCAGTCCTTATATGAATGGCGACCAGCGCAGCAGGAGCAATGTTGTTCGCTTCTACATACTTTGGCTGAGTGATTGAATTTCAGACATTTGTAGCATTGTAATAAGGGTGGTACATATGGATGAATCGCATATCTGAACATTTGTATGTATGCATATTGTGGCAACGTTGTAGCAGCAAATGTGATAGCCACTGTGCCTAATGGAATAAGTTTTCCATCAACTTTCTTCATAAATCTTTTGATTGAAATTATTTCTACTTCACATGTTATATTTTTGTAAATTTCTTCATTTTTTAATTCAGTAGGTACATACCTTATTATGCCTGTTGTCTCTGTCATGTATGCTGGTACAAATGCTTTCATTTTATTCCTGAAAAGAAACTGTCCATATTTAGAAAGTTGTTTGCAGGTGAGGGCTTCTTAAATGTAACTCCAATCTTATATGCATTCACTCTGTGAACACCAACAATTCCTTTTACATTTTCTGTAAACAATTTCGTTAAAGTTATAGGGTTTTTGTTGCCAATTTTTTCTTTGTCTACAGACTCAACATAAACAATACAATCTCCGCTATGATTTTGAGAAAACAGTCTTTTATAATTTTGTTTGGTGAACATCTTATAAGATTCCGACTCTAAGGTCAGTTTCCTTTTCTTCGATTCTTTGTCGACGGGGACTGGGTCCCCGTCGCTATCCACACCCATTTTGGAAATGTACACTCCTAATTCTATTTAAATTATTATTTACACTGATATATATATATTTTACAATTATACACAAGAAAACAATAAATGTTAGAGCAATAAAACTTTAAAGCTCCCGCCTTATTTGACTTCCCGCCAAAAAGTCCTGAAGCAATTACCTCACTTTTGTCTTGCCATTTCGCAGTGTTGATAACATATCTATAGTTATTATATATCATTGGTGTCACCACATTCAATTATCTATTATGCTTCCTCTACATTACCCGCGAAGTTGAAGTTCGTCGGCAAAGTCGCCCGAGCCCGTAGAGGGAGAATATACCTAGAGAAGTCATCGGCGTATACCTTTTGAGATAGCGCTATTATGACATCGGTGTTACCCACTCACGCCAAATGTTTTTACCTGAGAAATAGGTAAATTTATACAAAGAAGCTACTATACCAAAAAATGGTATTGAGGTAGCTGACACCCCAGATTAAGACATAGGCTACTTTTGTAGTCCAGGTGCGTCTGTTTGAACGTTTGTAACCACATATATCACCCGATTGTAAGTAAAATTACAATCCTAACGCCAAGTTGAAGGCCTTACGGGCGGCTTGAAAATTTTCAACTGCGGATCGCGGCGACCTGTCCATTTCAAGAAGGCAATGGGCTCACCACCTTTTACGTGCGAAATAAAACTCAAAATTCAAAATTTAAAAAACATTTATTTCGCATTTCTAATACATAGGCACTCGCGACACGTCCATGAATACAAAAAAGTTAGTACCACCAGTTCGGAACGCGGCCTGCTTGAGAAGAACTGGCAAGAAACTTATTTTTGTCTGGTTACGAAACTAGATTTTTTTTGTACATACTTAGTTACATAAGATTTAAAAAAATATATATAATTATATAAAAATGTGAATGTCCTGACTGAATGATAATCAACGCACAGCCCAAACCGCTGGGACTAGAAAGTCCAAATTTGGCAAGTAGGTTCCTTGCATGGTCTAGGCCAGTCTAGGGATCCGCTAAGAAAGAATGATTAAAATATATCTAGTAGTTTCGGAGCCTATTCATTACAAATAAACTAAAATCCTCTGCTTTTTATAATATTAGTATAGATTAATAACTTACATGAAAAACAGAGAGTGAAGGAATCGAATTTGGATTCAAATAAGTCCTTGTTTTTGCCTTCCGAAAACAACAGGATTCAAAATGTTTTGAACAAATCCGAGCATTCTTGTCAGGTTGCCAATGTTTTCTGACTGTTGCTTGAATCCATAAAACTCTCATAGTTATATCCTCTGGAAACCTAAAAGTAAATAAAACGATAGCTATAAATTAACAGTTTCAATATTGTTGGGTAAACTTTACCAAACACTGGTCACACTCCCCCGATTATGCGGACATTGATGATTGACCCATAGACAACATGGCCGTCTTAATGTATATGAGCTACATAATTCTGTCGGATAATACAAAAAAATAATTCGAGAAATATACTTAAAAGTATGTAAATTAAGGCGCAAAGATAGTGAATACTAATCTACGAAGTAAATTATATCAGTAAATACATACAAAACAGCATAAATGGGCTTACTTACCGATGAAAGGTTATGTTCGGAGTTTTCCGTTCTGGGCGATTTGTACAGTCTTTAACACAACAACGCCCCATTATTAAGATAAATTTTACACTTCTAAAAGCTCTAAACAACTTCTAACTTCACAAATAAGTCACTTTCACCAATTTTTCGACAAAACACTATCGAACACGCTTTTGTTTGGGGCCAACGAAAGAGGTTCCAAACAAATGAAAACGCATACGGTGAGCGAGACAAAAAAAGTGGCGTCTGTCTCGCTTACTCTTGTGTAAATATTATAATTATGTGTCACTTTCACTCATGACTAACATTATTTAATGTCTTCTCTAGGTATATTCTCCCTCTACGCCCGAGGCAAAGTAATTTTGACGAAGTAAGCCGAAGTGAGTCTCTACACTATTATTCGTCCAACTTCGTTCAACTTCACGAGTAGTGTAGAGGAAGCTTTAGATAAATTCGTCCAAATAGCGCGATGTAAAAAATGGCCCACATTTATTTTATCCGTCAAACTTATGTACATTATTATTCGCGTTAAGATTCTTTTAATTTTTGAAGTTGGTTTCAATCTGTTTTGATAGCACACAAACATATTAAAAGCAATTTCATTGAAAAGTTTTTCTAACAGCGTTGAATTAATTTTCCACTTACCAAATAATTGGAACGGTGCTGCGGAGGGTCGACGCGCGCTAGTACGTGCTAAAAATTAGTTTTGGTACGGTCTTCACAGCGCCGTGTAATCAGATATTTTTAAAAGCTACGCATTTTTTAATAGTAACATGTATGTAATTTAAATTCATGAATTTTTATTGAAAATAATAACTATCAGGCCGTAAATAATGTTACATACAACTTAATATCAATAGTTTTTCTAATATTCAAACTTGAATCGCGTCTGTTGAAAATATCGAACTATATTTTTTTTTTTATATGACATAGTTGAGGTCGTGTTGCTCTATGGCTAAAACCAATACTTACGCCCATAGATTTAGAATTTTTCGCTATTTTCAAGCTCAACATTCTAAATCTTTGCTTAGGCCACATTTGCGGATACCGCGGGTGGTTTCTAATCCTTAAATTTTAAAACTTTCTTTAAAACTCAGTCATATCGCTGATTCACATTTATATTTCCAATCACAGTTTTTTGCAATCATATCTATAGAAAGAGGTGTGAATAATAATTTTTAAAATATTTAACGTTGTTACAGTAAATTTATCTCCATGATTGATAATTACGTGAGGGTTGCATTTTTTTAATTATTATGGTATTGTTTGGTAATTTACATTTTTAAGCAACAATTGAAAATGTGCACGCCTTCTTTCTAGGCTGAATACTTATATGGACCTAAGAAAACTATTGTATCAAGACCTTGTATCATACCTGTATTCTTGCAAATAAAATCTTATCTTATCTTATCTAATAAAATCAAAATATAGTTCTTGCCTTGTACCAATTGAGTATAAGACCATCTGCCATTCTTAGGACAATTCAAAAGTTTTCAGGCATTGGCTATGCGACTTCAGAGTCTGTCAGCCACAGTCTCTATCAGGGCTTAAGCTGGATGTCGGCGACGAGCGGGGCGATTGCGGCAAGAACGCGGCGCTAGTGAACATGAGAGTAAAGCAGCACTGCGCTCGCACACAAGCTAACCGCGCTCGGTGCGTCTTTTATCGTTTGTTCGAAGTTGCACACACTCTTGTACTCCGGCGCGGCGCTCTCGTCTCTATTGCCGTTCGCCCCGCTCGTCGTTGACATCCAGTTTGAGGCCTTTTAGACGCGATATCGCCGTCACTGTCAATCCCATAGCCACTTTACAACATGCCATCCCATTTCCACTTCAGGAGTCAGACTCTTCCTTTACCACAGAACGTGGATCTGTAGGTGCCTACTAAGGTTTTATTCATAAAGAAATTGATATAGAAGAAAGGATAAAAGGATTGAAAACTATATACAGGCTGTGTACTAGCTAGCCAGCACAGAAAGAAAACTAAGTACCCAGCCTCAATTAGGGCTATCCGTTTTAAAAAAATAGCTAAAAGCATTTTAATATTGGCCTGCTAATGACCGGCGACGTAAATGTGTTACAAATTTATATTTCTCAGGTGCGCCATTTTGAGCACGTTTTAATAGCACTTGATTAGGTTTTAATATACTTATTTAAATTTTATGGCGTATTTTTTGCCACAATATGGTTGCGTGTACCCAAATATGAATGCTTACTCATTTTCTAAATCTGTCACCTAAATATTAATAGCTAGTTAGCCCCCGCGGCTTCACCCGTGTTGAATTCTGTTCCAGTTGGTGAATCTCTCGGAAGTGCCCAAGAGATTCGGGCGACAAAAATCTCAATTCTGTACCAAATTTCATCCAGATCTGTTCAGCCACTAGTGCGGGTAACAAACACCCATCCTTCCATTCAAAATTCATTCATAAGTACTCACAAGCTTTTGAATTTATAATATTTAAGAAAGAATATATACGTGGCTCCAAACTCGTGAATCACCTTTGCAGTCTATAATTCCTTTAATAATAAAGAAGCGCTTATAGTATCGCTGCTTGCACAGCGTTCTCTTTTTTTAAGTGTGGTAATACCCCATGGATGCTATGCCGGACTCTTACCGACAAGGTAAGTCCTCGCAAGGATGTCCCAGGATCGTAAATGACGTAATGATCGTAAACTAATCCAGAGATTACGTTAAGCGTCTTGCTCTAATCGCACCACAAATTGTTTGCCTCATCTTCATTTCCATGGGCAAACTTCAAGGCCTTATGGGTGGCTTGTATATTTTCAACAGCACGTACAGTAAAGGGCCAAAAAGAATGCACATCAAGCTTTAGAAAGAGGCAATTGGCTAATTTCGACTTCGTATAGCGATATCTGTGTTGCACACACCATGACGTTTGTTTTGTCCACAGAGTACATTTGTATGTAGGATTGAGTGGTGTCAGGTGGCACGTTGCTACATTCCGATGTAACCATCACTTTGTAGGTAGTTCGGCGAGGAAACCAGGAATCGTGGTATAAAGAAATAATGCTTGGTTTAGTTAACACTCATTTAGTCAATCGTATAACTAACACTAAACACAAAGAACCTCCTAGGACTAACTAAATCTACACTGTTATAACATTCCACCAGAGCACGTGGGCGCGTGCGCACCGGTCGATCGTTGCACCAATAATGACCGAGACTCGACTGACGACGTCCTGATATGTCGTGCGTGGCCGCCCCTCCAGCGCTCGGTGTTATGTCACCTGTCAATGTCACTTGTCATTAGGATCACATTTGAAGTGTGCCGTCACGGCCAACCCTGACTATCGCACGTCCTCGGGCGAAACACCTGTAGAAATTTAAGAATGCGTTAATGATCGCTCGTCCATTCCTGACAGAAATTGTGAACTTAACTTCCTTTCCCAATAAGCCGGGCGTACTAAGCCCTTTAAACCAAATAGTACTTGAAACGGGTTGAGGCATCCGAGGCCTCTTAAACTAGCTAGCGCAACACACAGACATGGCTCAGGCATACGAGGTCTTCCCAACCAGTCCAACCTTCAACAAAGACGTGGCCCAGGCGTACGTACCTCTTTTAACCAGTTTAAGTAGACGTGGCCTGGGTATACGCAGCCTCTTCAACCAGCCCTACCAACATAGACGTGGCTCGGGCGCACGTACACATTTCAAGCGTACGCGGCCTTTTTAACCAGCCCGACCAACACAGACGTGGCCCGGGCGCACGTACACATTACAAGCGTACGCGGCCCCTTCAACCAGCCCGACCAACACAGACGTGGCCCGGGCGCACGTACACATTTCAAGCGTACGCGGCCCCTTCAACCAGTCCGAACAACACAGACGTGGCCCGGGCGCACGTACACATTTCAAGCGTACGCGGCCCCTTCAACCAGTCCGACCAACACAGACGTGGCCCGGGCGCACGTACACATTTCAAGCGTACGCGGCCCCTTCAACCAGTCCGACCAACACAGACGTGGCCCGGGCGCACGTACACATTTCAAGCGTACGTGGCCCCTTCAACCAGTCCGACCAACACAGACGTGGCCCGGGCGCACGTACACATTTCAAGCGTACGCGGCCCCTTCAACCAGTCCGACCAACACAGACGTAGCCCGGGCGCACGTACACATTTCAAGCGTACGTGGCCCCTTCAACCAGTCCGACCAACACAGACGTGGCCCGGGCGCACGTACACATTTCAAGCGTACGCGGCCCCTTCAACCAGTCCGACCAACACAGACGTGGCCCGGGCGCACGTATCCTTTTGAACCAGCCTAAACAGACGTGGCTCAGGCATACGTGACCTCTTCAACCAGTCTTCCCCATAACAAAAGCGTGACTTTGTATAGCGGCAGAGGTTCATACATAAATCGACTCACGAATCTGTAGAACGTGAAAGAGGCACACAAAGGTCGCAAATCCTGGCGATTCGCTTCAGAAAGAAAAGGAACAGTCTCACCGGATGACGTCAGCAGTGCACCTCCAGCTGTGATGTTAGTTCTGCGACACGGCCATCACGACGACTCACACGTCCTCGTGTGAAGCATCGCAAACATTTACAGCATCTGAAACAACAGTTTATCCAAAGTACAGAATCTTTTGCTCGACCTTCCTGACCGAAGAGTCGGGCATCAGCTAAATAAACTCGACATATTAAGTCTGCATTATTTTATTCTAAACAGTTCGCAACGCTTATTAAATCTGATCACAATACATACATACAAACACATACACACAGTCACGCTCCCATAGGCAGAGGCACAGTATACGCCCACATTTCACCATATGGTTTTATGTCCCACGCAATAGGTGGTGAGCCTATTGCTGTGTTTCTGCTATTTTTTTTACTCTTGATTATTTTGATCTCTTGAGTATTGCTGATCACAATAGGTACTCAATTAAATCGAAATCGGCTAGTTCAGTATGCAATACTCTTAACTCAACCTAAAGCCTCCATCCGGCCAGGTAGTGGGACTTCCATCCTGTACCCACTTCAGATAATGGTATGAATTGAACCAGAAAATGCCTACCTTCGGCACTTTTTTTTTTATACCACTAAGGTGGCAGACAAGGACTGGTGGTCACCGTAGCATATGAACGCTTGCAACACCAGAGGCGCCACCACTCCCGTGCTGCCGACCCTGTAAAAACCTTCAAAGACCCCTTTCAAAGAACCCTATGCTGTAGGCTTTTCCTTACGGCTTGACGACGTAGGTCACTATAAAGACCCATGGCTAGCATGAATCTGCGCGCGGCCAGAGTAATTCGCATACTACACTCACGCACTCACGTGAAGGTCTTACTCCTTCATCATCATTTGTCAGGTAAGTCTTTAAAGAATCTACTCACATGAAGGTCTAACCCCTTCGTCATCTCAACGACCTACTTAATGGAAAAAGAAAAGGACTACGTGACCTGTAATTTGCAAGGTCCATCCTCGTAGCACGTCGATCTTCATAACTACCCAGCAGCTCGATGAGGATACGCCTCCCGTAGCTCCGGCACAACATAATCTGCTAGTGACCGCGCCGCCCGTGCCGCACGCTGTTAGTTTTCACACCAGTGCTCGCGCAAGCCGCTGTCGACCCGCGCTCTGCTTCTCCGCTGCGCTGGCGATGGAGCACCCACAGCGCAACCGTTCACGAAGAAGTTACATGAAAATTAACAAAATTTAGAGTTAAAGTACACCGGTAACAAGTTACTGTACATGTCTTCCGCCAAAACGTTATGAGGGATGACATAATATTGGTTCCATTCCCTGAATAGATTATTTTTTGCCCATTATATAAGCGGCGGTTGCTCATACCTACATTTCATTATTTATAACCAATATTTTGAGGAAAGATTATGTCACATTGGAATAATCAAACCATTCGAACTTGTATCACTCCTGGTCAACAAAACACTCATTGGGCAACCATTAAACCATCTTGTAGCCGGTACCGTCAGTTACAACTAAAATCACTGGTCTGATAATTACACTAAGAAATTACGATCAGATAACACAGGAGTCATAACTTGTAAGCGAATTTTATTCACAGCTTGTAATCTATCAAAAATTTAAACCTTACAATCTTACCTATTAAAAGTACTTGACCGTAATTCGAAGCTTATATAATGAGATAGGCATATCCGTTACCCGTAGGCTTATCTTACTCATGTTTGATGACGTATTTCCGTCGACTCACCAGCAGATGGCGCCACCTGTGAACTTATAAAAGAACATGGCGTCCACTTTGTCCTCATTGGCGTTTTGATTCCCGTAGCAAAAGGTTATAGCAGGAACACCTGCTAGTGCATTTATTTTTTCTAGTTACTAGTTATATACCTAGTAAAGTTATAAAAAGTGACTTGGGATGAAGTAAGTGAATTTACAGAAATAATTATTTAACGGCTTTGCCGTTCGTTTGAATATACAGTGAATCTAAAACAAGTGACTTGTGATTGAATTAAGTGAACCTACAGACACATTTAACGGTTTAACCGTTCGTTTAAGTCTCAGGTATGTTTTTACTTCATATTTTTACGATCAGAGTGTGAATTCTATCATAACGTGAAATAACCTATTATTTTAAAATAGCACGTTACAAACCTTTCGAGGTTGCAGTTTCTTTTATTTAATATCTTTAGTTACAGCTAATATCAAACTGATTTTATAGATTGTATTCATAGGTACTAATACTTTTTTTTAGATATTATTTGCATCGTGTATGAACAGCGTAAGTACCGCCGAATATAGAAAATATTTTCAATTTTTTTTTATACCTACCCACATAAAGGCACATTAATTACTAGATGTTCCTATACATGTAAAAATATGGCCTATTATGGGTAAAATCGTAATCATCCCAAGTTTCTGAATACGTACGAGTGTGTCAAAGTAATAACTAAATGTTCACCATGAAAGTAGTACTTAAATTTTAGGTACCTAACATAATACTTTTCCTTTTAGTTTGATTTCTTGATAGAAATGAATCCTCCATCCTTAGAAAGTGAGCTAATTCCAAGTGGAATATTTCAGAAGCGCGCTATGAGCTCCAGTTACTGTATTAGGTACGTCAAATAGCTACAGTTCCAGCTCATTTAGCTCGAACTTCAAATAAGGGCGATCGCGACGCCACGTGCATTGTCGTAAGTGGAGTAAAAGAAGCCGACTTCCACTAAGTCAGATAAGGATGATGAAAATAGGTGAGTTATTTCTTATTACCTAACACTGGTCCTGAGACTTCCACTAAATCAGATAAGGATGATGGAAATAGGTGAGTTATTTCTTATTACCTAACACTGGTCCTGACCAAGTGTAAATTTCTTCACAGATCAGAGGTTAAATTACGAGGATGATAGAAACAATCATCCTTGCTTCGTATTTTATATAGGGACAGCATTAAAAGAGATTTCGGTTACCCAAGATCCTAAGACACAGTATAACCTAAGAGGTTGATAGACACGTTTTGGCGACAAATTGCCTTGATAAGATAATATGCTGATACCCACTATTGTAAAATCATAGTCCTGGGTTCGTCAACCTAAACAAAAACGGGGAGATCCGACAATTCGAATCCCTGCTACATTTTGAAAAAGCTGACAAGGTTCTTTCTGCCAAAAGGCTTTTGCTGCCAAAACCTTTTGTAATTTTAAACTTAAGTTTCTTCGAAAATATTTATGACAAAATTGAAGACCTACTTTAATAATAGGATTTCCATAAATCTTTTATCAATTTATTACAAATGGCTTGCGGCCATAGATCTGATTTCATATATTATTCTCAGAATTGTCAAAGACCCAATTCTTAAAAATGAACTTTGATAAAATATCGTCTTCAAACACATACATTTTCGAGGCTGAAGCCTTTTCAACGGCACTCGGGAAGGCATGCATTTTGGTCTTCGATCTCCAAAAAGGATGATCCCGAAAAAAGTTCATCCAAATCATTACGCCAGCCTTCGAGAGGATCAGGCGTCAAGATCAGATCTCTATCGAATGGAGTCCAGATTCCATTGTACCAAGAGCCTTTTTAGGCCTGTATTACAGTTACCACTCTCGAGGGGTGTGTACAATATCCATAATAATTGGGCATACGACAGTAAATGTCCCTTCAATTAAGAAATTTCTGAGCTTTAGGCTCTCAAAGAGACTGAAAAGTTTAACATCCCCTGCCCATACCAGCAAAGGAAACACTAACCAGTAACCACCCTCGAGGGGTATGTACAATATTGTGTATCTATAATAATTGTAATATACGATAGTAACCAGGCGTACGATAACATACTAAGTAACCATGCAAGGATGTCCCTTCAATTACGAAATTTCCGAGCTCGAGGCTCTCAAAGAGACGAGGAGAGGTCTAACATCCTCTGCCCACACCAGCAAAGGAAACACTAAATGATATGACCCTGTCATTCTATGTCGGTCAGTTAACTCTGTACAAAATACGTTGGTAAGGAACGAGAGTACCAAAAAGTTTTAAATTTATAAAAGGGTACCGCATTCCCTTTATCCAGAAACTCCAATCCGTCCTGCACGGTATTCGAGAGGACGCAGGTTCGAATCCTGCTCAAAACTGATAACCTTCCCACATTTAAATTTACACCGAACTCTGTTCAAGTCCCGTCCTGACAAAGTTGTAAATTTTCACCTTATATTAAAATGCTATGGAAAACTTGACTAAGGTGGAATACTAATTGCTTTAAATACTTAAGAATCCATACAGGTTTCCTTTTAACTGAAATGACCACATTGTGCAATGGTTCAAAAGATGAATGCTCAAGGCACTCTAAAACTAGTTCCTTTGTTACCAAGTTTGGTTTCTCCACTTTTCCTAACTTCAAATAGCGATGGGTCATCCGCCCAGAATTCAGTTTTAGGACATTGTACGCCTTTGTGAAGCCAGAATAATTCTATCTTTCAGCATGTTCCGTTTACCAGATTTCCTCCAACCACGAGATTGGATGTGCAAAATACATCTCAGTCAAGCTTATTTTCATGATAAAGCTGATGTAGTGTACATTATTCTTTCTCAGAGCACATTCTTGTCTTCCGCTCGGGTAAGCCGCACCCAAAACATTTTCGTTTCTCACCATCTGGGTGCCTCGATTTCTATAGAATAAGAGTATTCAAATACTCGTCTACCTACACAAAATCTCATTTTGCGCATCAAAATTCTGTTACTCTTCACAAACACGTACAAATAGCCTTGAAAACTCTTCAAACCCAGGGATGGTTAGACAATTGGGAGAAAACAATAATAGGTTCCCAAAGAAACCTCTCATATCGTTATGCGATAGACATAGAACTACCTGAAAGTCCAATACCAAAAGAAAAGATATTAGACATAAAAGGAAGATTTATTTAATTCCAAATCAAAGAAACTTAGTTACCTATTTTAAAGAAAATTCAAACTTGGTGGGTCTTTTGAATTTTTACCACTTTCGCAGTGCCTAGAGGTAGCTTTACCTCAGCGTCACATTCGGTCAATCCCCTAACCGACAACCCACTGAAGAAAATAGTAGTGCACGGAGTGGTACAAGTGGAACTCCAATAGTGGGTCCGCAATTACCGGTTCTCGACAATTTTACAAGCTTTCCATCCGAGATGCTTTCTTACCACGGACGCGTCAGATTTCGCTTGGGAGCCCACCTAGAAAACATTTCTCTAACAGGCTCGAGGGCCTAGAATAACAAAGATTGCACTGCATCAATAGAGATGTTGATATTCTTACACATGATTCGAAATCATATACCGGTACTGTGTTACAGTCTGTACTCATTCAAAGCAGTAGTAGTCCATCCCCCCAGAGGGACGAGACCAAATCAATTGCCTTGACGAACTTAACTCGTCAGCTTGCGTGTAATGGTCCGACATCAAATTGACTTCACCATACACTGCATTCCGAGCCGATACCATATGTATCAGCTCCTCCGGGTATTTTTTGTGAGCATCCTGCTTCAAACACCACTAAGGCAAGATTGCCTATAAACAATATTCCTATTATGAAATGGAGAACACTACATATGATAGGCCTGTTTGTAATGTGTGGATATTACTTCCACCACCATTTTTAATACCCAAGATGCTGTCACACCTTAATCGGTCAACAGGAGTGTTTGTGGTGCCGCGATGGCACAAGGTAATAATAGAGGGCAGATCTCAAAGCGAGAGCTCTGTAAGCTCCATTCGTTCTGCAGAACCTGCAAAAGAACCTAATAAACATTATTTCTTTCCTTCTACTAAACACCTCGACAGGTCTCCCACCACCTCACATAGTGAATCTGTAGAAATGTGGGGGGGGGGGGCGAAGAGGAAAATAACAGATATTAAATCAAAAACTTCTACTATTGAGCTCCTTGAGACCTACCTTTTAAGATACTTAAAAATTTTACAGTTTTAACCGACTTGCATTTTATTCATGGTTATTATATAATACGATTCTGTTACATAAATCTGTTGTTGCTGTTCTTGATAATATAGAAACCGTTAGTCAACTTTACATAGTTCGCATGTTTTGGTTAAACATATTATCTTGGTCGATTTCTTTCAAAAATGTAAAGAAAGTTATGTCACATATTCATTGATATTGGGATTGATGACTTAGTTCAATATTACCAAGTATTGATACAAAGAGAACATTTTTCAGGTTTCTCGTCATAGTGATTTTATGCTTAGGTCGCCGCAACCACGATCTAACTTTGCTCGATTGTATTAACTCACGTCATAGGTACTACTTTTAGGCCCGAATCAAGAGTCCGAAACTGATCATTTTCATTTCAGACAATCTGGTTGGAAAACTATTGTAAACAAAGATAACACCTACGACTAATCAATTGAATCCTTTATTCTAGATAGAAATTAGGATATCAGAGTAACCGATATGAGACTACACAGTCTAATAGTTTATTAATGACTGTTAGAAGTTCTCCAACTATTTTAGCCCCGGCACTACCCGGTCAACAGCAGCTTCTAAGAATTGGTGGTGGTGGTAAGATCAAAATAATCCTTAACACGAGGTAATTGACGATGGATTTCAAAAATTTTTGATCGTCGAGTAATGTCAGCTACTACCACCAATCAAATATAATAATAATTCGCAATTATTTGATCCCGTCAATAGAAGGAATACTTACTACTCCTTAAATAAGATTCCTTATTTAGTCTGTTTAAGAATACATATGAAGTTGTTCAAGATGGTAAATATTATAAATCTAGATACCATACATACAACATTGTATAATATTATTTTCCTAAAAATAAATTAGAATCACATTGGCGTTTCCGTCACTCACCAGGCGAAAACAATCATTTCTCATTATATAAGCTTCGAATTACGGTCAAGTACTTTTAATAGCGGCGTTTTCCCTGAAAGAAAACGCATATTAAAATACTTACCTAATTCGAAGCTTACTTTTTAAATCTGCCTGGTGAATAAAAGCCAATGAGGACAAAGTGGACGCCATGTTCTTTTATAAGTTCACAGGTGGCGCCATCTGCTGGTGAGTCGACGGAAATACGTCATCAAACATGAGTAAGATAAGCCTACGGGTAACGGATATGCCTATCTCATTATATAAGCTTCGAATTAGGTAAGTATTTTAATATGCGTTTTCTTTCAGGGAAAACGCCGCTATTAAAAGTTCTAAGGGACTAGCCTGCGTGACCTAATTCATGGTGCAATTGAGAGAGAGCTGTACGTTTGAACAGAGCATCCCGTCACGAGCGACTACTTAGTTCCATATATGTTCATACATGGAGTTCATCTTCAGTATCTCGGATTCTCTCTTCCTGGTTGTAGGCTTTCGAATTACATGTTGCTATTAAATAAAGCTTGATAATAACGGACTCACAAAATTCCTTGAAGTCTCTGCTGGCGGAGTACCGTCCTTGATCGCCAATCATGTAGATAAGTATGCCGAATAACGAACACTATAATTCAGTGTCTTATACTGCTGCTTATATCGATGCTAAGTGTAGGATTAAATGATGCGTACTTAGTACCTGGTATAATGACAGCCATTTCATCGACAACCGGGACCTTACCGCTAACCTCCGAAGCCCGAAAGTGCTTGTACATGAAAGAGTCACAAAGTGGTTACCCATCCAAGGACTGCCACAGTAAAAGCTGCTTACGACAAAATGAATTTACAGAACACCAAGACCGCAGGACTCCAAGCGCTTCTATTGAACTGATAACTTCCTTTTGGTTGTTCATACACTAAGTTTTCTGGTCGCATCAATGTGAGTGGTGTGTCAGGGTAGTGCCACCCTGGTATTGGTGTTCGTTTTAACCTGTACTTTACCTGATAAATGATATCGCGCGGCTGTCTGTAAATTTATTTAAATTTTCTTATAACCCTCGGCATGTTCTTGAAGCAATAAAGTTCATAAGCGTGAACGCAGTAACCTCTCGTGGACATCGTTGATGACAGAACATCAGAACGATCTAAGGAAAGAGCTTTACCAAAACAAAGAGTTTTACCAAATCGCTAGATTTCCGGTGTAGCACATCTGATCCTGGCCCTTTGGGTCCTGAGTGATCCCCGAGGAAGCTTTCCATTATTCAGGTAGGATACGAGTTTTAAGAGCTCTCCATCCTTCTGCTGTTCCGCAATCAGCTATTGGTCAGCAAATTCCGCTGATTGATCAATACACTCTCTTTGCAGTACTGTAGGGGATTATTTTCTGAAAAGAAGTGTGCATGTAATATTTCCTAGCCAATGCCTTCCTAACCAATTCGACATCACCATATGAAATTCAAATGAGACAAGCGGCACTATGTCCGCTTTCGCCCATGTGGACTGCATGGATGCAGTCTTTGACCACACCAAACTTGCTGTTATGCAAATGATGATAACATAATTTCCAACTGCATGAGTGAGAGCTTCGAACCTTTTCTGACGCTAAATCTAAGATCGTAGAGAGATCGACCTCCATGTAACCTTACTAATTGTTCCGAGAAGCAACAAAAAAAATATAACGGTTTAGGACTGTGTGTCCTCAATCGCAGTAGTCTACACACATCCTGTCCGTACAGTCTTGTTTCATTTTAAACTACAGAATGGAACTTGCAAATAATGATCAACTACAGCGAATTATATTGGCTCTTATGTACGAGAACCGACTGGTGTGCTCCTCCAGGGTCAAACTGCAAGGGTATCACCGATAATAAACGTGTGATTGAAGAATTCAAGTTTCTGATTTCAGTTTCCTTATAGGAGGGATGTTATTGTCTCACGTACTGGTCAATCTAATTTCTATTTTTTTTATGAAGGGCGCCATGTGATACGGTTGGACGTAAAATTACGTCAAATCATGATCGTTTCTAGCCAGCCTAGTGGCCTAGTAAAACAAAGAAAAAGGGATTTCAAAAGTTACGCCATCAGTATCAGTGGTCAGAATTTCTACAGGCGATCTCACGAAAGTTAATCTAGTATCTGTTGCAGTCACACTATAACAAAGTCTTTAATTCTTAAATTTACAGAAGATAGATTCTTCCCCTGCCGAATATTCGGTATCAGAATAGAAATAAACATGAAACTGCTCACGAAAGTAATCCTGAAGGTGCGTGCGTACTTTCTGTGACAGAAATTACCGCGTTACTGCTGCTTCAACAGAAAATGCCATATTTCCGTTTCTGTATCGCCATAAAAATGCATACTCTATCGCCACGTGGGCGACTGAGTTTCATCCCACTTCTGATGTAGGATTGAGTGGTGTCAGGTGGCACGTTGCTACATTCCGATGTAACCATCACTTTGTAGGTAGTTCGGCGAGGAAACCAGGAATCGTGGTATAAAGAAATAATGCGTGGTTTAGTTAACACTCATTTAGTCAATCGTATAACTAACACTAAACACAAAGAACCTCCTAGGACTAACTAAATCTACACTGTTATAACATTCCACCAGAGCACGTGGGCGCGTACGCACCGGTCGATCGTTGCACCAATAATGACCGAGACTCGACTGACGACGTCCTGATATGTCGTGCGTGGCCGCCCCTCCAGCGCTCGGTGTTATGTCACCTGTCAATGTCACTTGTCATTAGGATCACATTTGAAGTGTGCCGTCATGTATATTATGAGATAGAGACGTCACTCGACTAAGTGTCGACACCAGCGGTGCCAAGCAGCTATTACAAGAAACTTTCTGACTGCGTGGCCATGAAATAAAAATCGAGTGTAACAAATATATTTAAATAAACTTGAATCTTTTAGAAAAATTTGTTTTAAGATCGTAAAAAATAATAATAAACTACCTTGGGCAGAAAAGTAGTCTTACTTATATGACCCTATGTAACGAAACCATACCGCGATTTAAAAAAAGGCACAGCGCCATCTAGTTGTGAATTTTTAACTAAAATATTAGATTTTTTAATATTGCGTACAGCGCCAACTACCACGTGTTTCTGGAAACTCTTACGTTATAATGAAACGAAATTAAATATCATGACAAGTCTCAATGTAACTGCAACGTTGAGAACCTACGTAAGTTGGTTACATTATAATTAAATGCTCAGTTCTAAGTGATAACACCATGGTTTTGTCAGTCATGGTTCAAATGCGAGAGAGTGCAGTCGCTTATCTAAGCCAATATATATATAGAGCTGCTAAAACCCCTATAAAATTAAATTAGTACCTACTACGGCATCTATAGGGAAAAAAGGTAAGCCGTTAGTCTACCAGTCACGCGAAATTATCCATAATGTTTATAAATATTTTTTATCTGAAGCCAACCAATTTAAAAAACATGAGGATGTTAATGTAAGTAATTATTTTAAGAAGGTTCAACAGAGAGTTGCAGATGCCACTGGAATTTCAAAAAGAACTTTGAACAATATATTAAACGAAGTCGGCACTGGCACTGATAATACACATTCCAGTGTGGAACAAAATCCAGCTCTCGAAAAAATGGGAGACCAAAAAAACAATTTCGTTTAGATATGGACGATTTTGATTATGATGTTGTTAGAAGAATGGTGTACGATTTTCATCTGCGTTACAAACAACTGCCTACAATTAAAACATTAAAAGCTAAATTATCTGAGGCTATTAACTATAATGGGTCTGAAAAGACGTTGAGAAAAATTCACAAAAAAAAAAAACAAAACTAACAAAAATAAAAGACAATAGAAAAGTTCTAATGGAAAAGCACGATGTAGCTCTCAAACGAATTGAATATCTGGACAAAATACGCGAATTTCGCGAAGCAGGAAAAGTCCTACGTACATACAACCCACACTAAAGGAAAAACTTGGAGTGATGATAAGCAAATAGGGGTAAAAAAACCGATTTCAAAAGGTCAACGTTTGATAATTGTTCACGCAGGTAACGAAAAAGGCTTTGTACCATGAACCTTTTTAACGTATAAATCCACGGACGCTAAAGGTGATTATCACAACGAAATGAATAACGAAAACTACGAGAAGTGGCTGGTTAATCAATTAATTCCAAATATACGTAATGATTCTGTTCAGGTTATCAACAACGCACCCTATCACAATAAATATGTTGAAAGACCCCCCAACTCAAACACCAATAAACCGGAAATGATCAATTGAAGCATTGGGAGCAACAAGGGCGTTCGATACCCAAAGCCCGTTTTGATGTTATCGCATCAAAATATGCACAAAGCCATCTAGTTTCGTATATCAAAAACTCGTTTCGATTAAAGTCATCCAGGTGACGTGAGAATCATTAATGTCGAAGGTGGCGCTACGCCCTTGTTGCATAGATAACAAAAGTGCGTTTAAATTCGAGCCCATAATGACCTGTTTGCAGTTTAAAAAACTTTTTAATTTAAAAATTTATGAAGCAAGAGATTCTAGTGACTTTAGATCAGAGATGCTGGCCAGAGTTAACATGAGCCTCCCCAAAAAAGGGAAAAATGAAGGTAAAGAATAAAAAGGTTGTGGAAAAAATGTACGAAAGTTAAAGAGAGGTTTGGGCGAAGAATATACATCAGCTCGAGGAAAGAAGGTATCTAAAAAGGTTTTTAGACATATTACTACGCGTTGTTCCAAAAAATGTTGTGTTAACCTCGATCAAAATGCACAGAGAAGTTATTTCGTGACTTTTAGAATATAAGTGACAAAGTGCAGCAAGATACCTACCGTCTTAATATAGTGTTTAGAAACAAATTAAAGTTGAGGGAGAATGTTGGGCCTGACAAGTTGAAATGAGATAATCAAGCTGATTCAGAAGATTCCCTTCAGTCTACTGATTATTTGGATGAATCTGATTAAAAACACGAAAATCAGAAAAAATATTGAGAAAGTTGAATATTTGAACGGTCATTGTAATAAATACACATGTTTAACTTACATTATATTTAAAAATATTATATAAATATCCAAATTGTTATTTATATTCCCAAAAAAATATTAGTAACATTAACGTCCTATCTGTTTTACCAGTTGGGTGCGACAAGGGCGGATAACACAAGTAAAAAAAACTTGATTATACGATATTTCTGATTGCTCTAAAATAGTTTTAATACCTTAATATTTTTGCTAAATCATGGGACTAATAAATAATAAAGTAAATGTAAGTGAAATTAAAAGTATTAAAATAATATAAGACAATAAAACTTTCATTATCATTTTCCTCGAAACTCAATTTTACAACATACGCCCTTGTTGCACCCAATGCTTCAATTGGTTACAAAGACACGAAATTTCAGTTGATCATAAATTAACAAAACCTCAGATATATAATATTATATGTCAGCACAAGGACAGATTTACAGAGTTTTCCGTGAACAAGATACTAGCCGAACATGGGCACACTGTGTTGCGATTGCCACCGTACCATCTGGATTTTAATCCAATTGAAAATATATGGTCTCAACTAAAAGGCTATGTAGCCGCGAGAAACGTGGGTATGAATTTAAGTTCAATAAAGACATTATTAACTGAAAAATTAAACATGATCGGGGCTGATGAGTGGAAAAAGGTTTGCGATCATGCGATAAAATGCGAGATTGAATATCGAGGAATTCAACACGCTATGGACGATAAAATAGATAGATTGGATAGGCTAGTAATAAATACAGCTGATAGTGGCAGTGACACAGACCTCAATGAGAGCACAGATAGTGAAATGGAAGGAATTGAATATACATGACTTTGTTTTTATTATACTAATTTCGTATTTTTCCCCGTGCGGTGTTCTATTAGAATAAGAAAAACAATATGTCGCATAAGTCGACTAAGGGTACAGGGTTAAACCGTGTTGTGGTCGATGGCCTAGCAATTTGTCACCACAATATTACACTTTTTGTCGATCTTATATAAAATAGGTATATATTTATGAAGATTATTTGAAGATTATTTTTTCCTAACAAGAATATAGCAATAATTAAAAATAGTTACATCGTGTTTTATAGCTCTATATATTTCACGTGAAATCAAAACAAAACAACAATAAAGTACTTAGTGCTAAATTCAAATTCTGATAAACGACTAATCTAATAAATGATGTACATGGAAATGAGCATTCGTTTGCATTCGGAAATGCGATGATTGCCGATGTGCATTCTTTATGGCCCCGTACTGTAGGAGACACGGTTTGCTTCACCCCGTTTTAACACTGCAATAGGCTTTTTTTACGTGAGGGAAAATCCTCAGAGGATGTTATGCCGGACTCTTACCGACTAAAAAACCTCACGTAACGCCCAATAGCCTGTGGTTGGGAGCCCCGGGTAAGCCCTCGGAAGGATGTCCCGGGACTCACAATAGACCTACGGCCGCCACTGGACACTGCAATAGGCTTACCACGACTATACACATTATACAACAGAGATGTGGGCCTCGTTATCAAACAACCAAATCAGCCTATGGCAGTCCACAGCTGGATGGCCTCTCCCATATTAGGCCACAATACACGGTCCTGCGCCTTCCGCATCCAGTCACTCCCTGCGACCTATTTCAGGTCTTCGGCCTATCTGTTGGGGGGTCGTTTGCCAAGTCGCGGTCTTTTTGGCTTATTATGATACCCATAGACATATAACACATTCTGTGATGATACCTATATCACTACTTATTATGATACCCATAGACATATAACACATTCTGTGATGATACCTATATCACTACTTATTATGATACCCATAGACATATAACACATTCTGTGATGATACCTATATCACTACTTATTATGATACCCATAGACATATAACACATTCTGTGATGATACCTATATCACTACTTATTCATTACAGAATAGACGTGACTAATTATGTTTGTTGTAAGTTACATGAAATAGATTGGGAGTCCTGGGATATCCTTCCAAGAGCTTACCCGGGGCTCCCGACCGTAGGCTGTTGGGCGTTGCGTGAGGTTTATTCGTCGGTAGGAGATCGGCATAGCATCCATGATGGATTTTCCCTCACGTTAAAAGAAAAAGTTACTTTAAATAGACTTAAAACAACCAGTAAGCAGTGATAATGTTATAATAATAGACCCTTAGAGTATATATTAGTCTAAAATATACATGTTTAATACATATTCTAAGAATAGACCAGTCTAAAACCTTACCATTTAGCCTGTTAGTTCACAAGAACACTGA
Organism: Miltochrista miniata; assembly: GCA_933228765.1. NCBI lineage: Eukaryota > Metazoa > Arthropoda > Insecta > Lepidoptera > Erebidae > Miltochrista > Miltochrista miniata. The sequence goes on from OW121765.1 coordinate 12,916,863, forward strand.
ACTATCGGGCTAACTCCACCGTCTAAGCTAAATGTACTTTCACGAAGTAAGTAGGTAAGTTCATTCATCGCATTAATTCAACTAGTTAGGTACTGCGCGATCTTAGGTTCTAATATAACGTGACTGTTAAACTTCTACAAAGATGTCTGTATATTTTTTCAATAAACTAAAAAGTTTGTTAGTCCTGAGATTGTAGCAAGAATAAGCTTTATCCAAAGGGATAAATCTTATGCTTGCTACGATCTTAAAACTAATCTCAATCTAGATAAATCTCATAAGATAAAATACTTGGCCTTACTTGCTCAATATTATGTAAGCGATTACTGCTAAGATGCTTAATCTTATGCTACAGTCAGTCTTTAAGATTAGTGACCTTTCGTGCTTATTACATTTTGGTACCTGAAAAGTACGTTAACCCCTTGCAGCACTGGTCAAGGCTATCTGAATTACGGCAATTAAAGTGAAGTCATTTTAATAGGTACCATTTGACGTCTGTCAGTTTTATCTTCATAATGAGAATGATGAATGAGAAAGTGAATGAATCTATACTGTTTTAAAAGATATGTGAAGTTTTAAAACCATCAGGCGAATCCCTGTCCCATTATTATTTTTTCTTACGTAATTTAAGAAGCTAAATAAGACAAGTACATAATTTGATTGTCAAATGATTGTGAAATTGAATTGTCAAATGTTACCTAATATAATGACTCCACTTTTAGTTGTACTCCACATTTAGTTGTTAAGCTAAGCTGAAGGAAACCCTACGAGCAGTAAAATTACAACATCATTTCAAGGATTTTTGTTGTTCTCTCTCAATTGTTTTGAGATTGTACTGAATGAATCTGCAGCTGAAAGTATTTTATTTAAAAAGTCAAAGCAAATATCAGATGAACAGTAACAAAAATTAATATAATTTGATAAAATAACATTCCATACATTTTGCTCATTACCATTGAAATGTTTACACCGAAACTAATTATACAGTTACAGGTAATTAGGTACACTGCAATATTGGCGACAACACAACATGCGCTAATTCAGGCGGGAATTTTACTAGCCAAACTCATAAATGTTGCCAGAACTTCACATTTAGTTTCCCTAAAATTATTAATTCAATCATATGAAAGCATAAACAGCTCGATTATAACAAAACTAGAAGACGCGTGTAGCTGTATCAGTTAGGCTAAGGTCTATTCAGGAATAGACCTTAGCCTCTAAATATATATATATGTATATAAACGCCTTTATCCCCGAAAGCAGAGGCATTTTATATGCCCACATTTCATCTTTTTAGAATTTGTCCCACGTAATGGGTGGTGAGTAGCCTCTAAACATAATATATTGCAATTTATCTAAAACATTGAACAGTCAGTAAAAGATCCGAAAAATATCTATTTATCCTATGCTCTTTCTAGCTTTGAGACAATCTATAAACAAGCAATAGTGTACTATAAATACGACGAATGCTTACTTTGCGACTTCATCTCAAGCATTCTCCATGCAATGACGTCGCGTTCAGGCTGTAGTGACTTGTAGTATTGGCAAAGATAACTCGTTGTATTGGTAGGAAATACTCAAAGGATTCGCGATAAAACCAATAGTTTATCTTTTATTTTTGTGCTGCATTTTTCACTGCGGGATGTTATTATCTAACTTTACATTCAATATGTTTAATGTTACAGGTTAATCGTGTCTATTGTACACTTGTGGTCAAGGCTTCAAATTTGGGGTGGCGGAAAATATTATAAACCATTGCACATTGCGACAAGTCAGTTTTATGCGACAATTTCATAACGGTTTTTTTTTTGTATAAATAGAAACTTAGTATTATAATTGTATTGTAATGCTTAATTTCCTACATGGGACAATAGCATTTTAAATTTACTTCCTATTATAAATCATGCATTAAATTTGTATTATGACTGCTACGTGGTATGCTACGAGTAAGCTACTGTAGCACCACCCGTAGCAAGCGTACTACGAATAAATCTACGGTGTATTTTTAGATGTACCTTAGTTAAAGAAAAGTGAAGTGGCTGGGAAGTGAAAGAATTTTTTTGCAAGCACCCTGCGCCCTGCGCCCTGCGCCCTGCGCTCTACGCCCTACGCCCTGCGCCGTACGCGCTACGCCCTACGCTCTGCGCTCTGCTCCCTACGCCCTGCTCCCTACGCCCTACGCCCTACGCCCAACGCCCTGCGCCCTGCGCCTTACGCCCTGCGCCCTGCGCCCTACGCCCTACGCCCTGCGCGGTACGCGCTACGCCCTACGCTCTGCGTTCTGCTCCCTACGCCCTGCTCCCTACGCCCTACGCCCTACGCCCTACGCCCAACGCCCTGCGCCCTGCGCCTTACGCCCTGCGCCCTGCGCCCTACGCCCTACGCCCTACGCCCTACGCCCTACGCCCTACGCCCTACGCCCTACGCCCTACGCCCTACGCCCTACGCCCTACGCCCTACGCCCTACGCCCTACGCCCTACGCCCTACGCCCTACGCCCTACGCCCTACGCCCTACGCCCTACGCCCTACGCCCTACGCCCTACGCCCTACGCCCTACGCCCTACGCCCTACGCCCTACGCCCTACGCCCTACGCCCTACGCCCTACGCCCTACGCCCTACGCCCTACGCCCTACGCCCTACGCCCTACGCCCTACGCCCTACGCCCTACGCCCTACGCCCTACGCCCTACGCCCTACGCCCTACGCCCTACGCCCTACGCCCTACGCCCTACGCCCTACGCCCTACGCCTTACGCCCTACGCCCTACGGCCTACGCTCTACGCCCTACACCTACGCCCAAAATTACCTGCCGGCTTGGTCACCTATCAACACCCAGCTGAAATTTTTGAACACTGAGTTTTAAAATGTCACGGGGTCAAGCTACCTTTGTAATGTAGGAATCTACTAGAAATTCCAGCCCTAATGGGATAAATAGGATATAAAAGAGTTCAAAGTATACCGCGGTACATAAGCTAGCCTATTTACAAAGGTGGACCACCTAAGCCTCTAGGTATAGGTCTAAACAACGCACATTTTCACAGTTATTATGACAAACGGTGTCACATGACCTGGATTTTGAAGGATTTGACCTCCGTTATTATAAAGCTACGTGATTACGTGCAAATGGTTTTCGGTGAAACACATATGAATGAACGAGTCGGTTAGTCATTGGATTTCATGTCGCAACCTTTCTATTAAAATTCTACAAATAACAGAAGGGACGAGAGGTGTGGCTACCCTCTGTCCCTTTTACAAGTCCCGTGTTTAAAAAGGAATGTAATACAATCCGAGTTATTTAGGCACCTTATTCACCTTTGCGAAATGCAAAGGGTTTTTGCACACGTTGAATTGTCATTGTTTTTGTAAGCTAGAATACAATTTATTGCAGTTAGGTATAAGTTAACACCGTCAATACCATCAACAGCAGAGATATGAGCTGGGATCTAATAATGAAACTATTTTTTTTTTTTCGTACATACATTATTATTTTGGCACAATGAACACAACATCATTTGGCCCAAATTAACTTATCTCGTGCTACGGGATAGAGACAACTGAAAAACATCCCTACTAATGTTATGAATGCGAAAGTAACTCTGTCTGTCTGTTACGTTTTTACGCCTAAACCGCTGAACCTATTTTGATGAAATTTGGTATTGAGATTGTAACGATTGATCTACCGAGTAGGTGTCGCAACGACGGAAGCTTTGGTTCAGAGTCATAGATGCGGTCTTGACGTTTGAGTAGTTTCGAGTTATGCCACCAGAGGCGCTGTTCATTAGTATATAAAGCGGTGCATCAATGCAAGAGCACCGCCAGATTAATATTTAAATTAGCTCACGGACGTATAAGTGTCGTTTGCAATTGTGAGAATAGTGAAAACATAATTCAATTGATTTTATCAAGTATAAGGAGCAAATAGCTCTAGACAGAAGACCCCATATTTGGGTAAGTTAATTGAATATAACGTGATCTAGTTTTAAACTGTGAAAATTAACGGCTGTTGGTCCACCCTGTTATAAGGGGGTAGTTAAAGGGGTGTGAAAAAACACTTTGTAAAATTAGTTCTGTAAGCAGATATTGTAAGACCTCGCGATTCCCGCAGCTGTTCATAGCAGACGGGAACCGGCTGGTCTTTGGGAATATTGAGGAAAAAGGGTTTCAAACTAACGCCTAGTCTGGAACATTCCAGGGTTCACCCTACGGGTTCCAAGAAGAATCATCCACCCTCCGGGTTGCGAACGTTCACCCTACGGTTACGGAAGTTCGGAAGAATTATTTACCCTCCGAGTTCAGCAATACCGTGCAGTTCGACGAGTGGACGGCACGGAGACGTCGCTGACTGGATCACTTCAAGAAGGCCAACCCCAGATAAGTCGGAACCCTGCGAAGGCCTTCGGAAATCGCACTTTCTGCCTGAAATTACCCCGACCCCGAGTTCTTTCTTTTTTTCAATAAATTGTTATTTTAAATTTTAAACGTCACCTCTTCTCATTTCTCTCTTCTTCCTGAAAGCCTTCAGCGTTTCAGTGGCGCCCATATCGTGGTTTCAGGTAGCGAGAAAGCGATTTCCGACGGGAGTCGGGAGGTCATAATTATAAGATATTTTAATTTGTGTAAAATAGTCTTAAGAGTGGCCGTTAGCGGGGTAGTTTCCCTCAAAATTAATACAACTACCCAGGAATTTGGCTCTCCTGACCTCTGCTGCCAACTTGTTCTTTCCGGCTTATTTTGTGAATTTTTATTAATTTTAGTCAGATTTCGGCAAACACAAGAACAAGGCCAAATTTAAATTTTTATCAACGTAAATATTGTAAATTTTCAAAATTTTAACGGTCCCCATTTTTATTTTTCACACCCTCAGTAATTATTTTATGGTAGAAAATTTTTAAGTAAATTTACAGTAAAAGTTTTTGTTCAATTTTTAAATATTACTTTGATAAAGTTCTGAAGTAAAACTTTTAATTTTAAACGCTTACATTAATTTTCGTAAGTGGTTTATATAGCATACTAGCTGATGCCCGCAGCTTCGTCCGCGATGGCGCTGTATGTGAAATTTTGCTGATTTTTTTTTTGCTATAAACCTCACGGAGCCCGAGACCTTTCCAACGAATGCAAAACCGTGGAAATCGGTTCGTGCGTTCTGGAGTTATAGCGTCAGGAAGGAAAACCCGACTTACTTTTATATAATAGATAATCATCGTAAAAAGTCGTTAATTTATAAAACCACCACAATTTTTATTTTTTACGGCGTCAAACCGCCTCAATTTGTGTATTGTATTGTTGTACTAGCTGAGCCCGCAACTTCGTTTACGTCACATAAGGTGTATGAAAGGAGAGGTACTTCTTCATCAGACTCATCAAGCAGCGTGTGAAACTGCCCTGTTGGCTTAATCATAAAAGAGCTTAAAGATTAAGTATATTCCATAACAATTTAGTCCACGCCTTCTGCGCGGGCTGAATTGTTATAAAATAGCCTTAATCATTAAGCTCTTTTATGATTAAGCCAACACGTCAGTTTAGTTTTACCCACTTTTAGATTCATAAATGTTAAGCGGAGCTAAAATAAAAAAAAAACCGCATTGCAATCGGTTAAGCGGTTACTGAGATTAGCGTGCACAACCGTACAGACAAACAGACAAAAATTCTAAAAATCATTGTTTTGGGTTCTATTGCGTTCATAAAGCCCCCCTATAATATTTTTTCTTATTTATCTTACATGTACAGACAGCGACCTGTTACGATTTTATTATATGTATTGATTGATATTGATTGATGTATTGATTAAGCCAACACGCCAGTTTAGATTTACACTCACATTCAAAGAAACCGCTACAATGAAAATTTTAAACTTATCTGATTCTTAAAAGTGTTATAACTTTTTTATTTATAAACCGATTGACATGAAATAAACGCTAAATGTTAAGTGGAGCAAACCTCAACACAATAAAAAAACCGCATTGTAATCGGTTAAGCGGTTACTGAGATTAGCGTGCACAACCGTACAGACAAACAGACATACAGACAAACAGACAAAAATTCTAAAAATCATTGTTTTGGGTTCTATTGCGTTCATAAAGCCCCCCTATATTATTTTTTCTTATTTATCTTCCATGTACAGACAGCGACCTGTTATGATTTTATTATATGTATTGATTGATGATTGATATTGATTGATGTATTGATTAAGCCAACACGCCAGTTTAGATTTACACTCTCATTCAAAGAAACCGCTAAAATGAAAATTTTAAACTTATCTGATTCTTAAAAGTGTTATAACTTTTTTATTTATAAACCGATTGACATGAAATAAACGCTAAATGTTAAGTGGAGCAAACCTCAACACAATAAAAAAACCGCATTGCAATCGGTTAAGCGGTTACTGAGATTAGCGTGCACAACCGTGCAGACAAACAGACATACAGACAAACAAACAAAAATTCTAAAAATCATTGTTTTGGGTTCTATTGCGTTCATAAAGCCCCCCTAAAATATTTTTTCTTATTTATCTTCCATGTACAGACAGCGACCTGTTACGATTTTATTATATGTATTGATTGATATTGATTGATGTATTGATTAAGCCAACACGCCAGTTTAGATACACTCTCATTCAAAGAAACCGCTACAATGAAGATTTTAAACTTATCTGATTCTTAAAAGTGTTATAACTTTTTTATTTATAAACCGATTGACATGAAATAAACGCTAAATGTTAAGTGGAGCAAACCTCAACACAATAAAATAACCGCATTGCAATCGGTTAAGCGGTTACTGAGATTAGCGTGCACAACCGTACAGACAAACAGACATACAGACATACAGACAAACAGACAAAAATTCTAAAAATCATTGTTTTGGGTTCTATTGCGTTCATAAAGCCCCCCTAAAATATTTTTTCTTATTTATCTTCCATGTACGGACAGCGACCTGTTACGATTTTATTATATGTATTGATATTGATTTCCTATATGTGAATTTACAGCGAGACCAACAGCCGATAATTACACTTCTGGGTAACAATCCCTATTGAATTTTCACTTTAGTAAAACGGTAGAACGAATATTTCACGAATTTGCACTTCAAGTAAATAACAGAAGATTTATATTTGTTTTCACTTTTCAAATTGAGTTGAACTCTGGTACACTGAAAATAAAACTGTAGAAAAAGCATTCCAAACGTAGAACATTCTTGCCAAAAACCACTTTGAATTAGTAACTTTGATTCGTGTTTCGAAAAAACAACGGCAGATTTTGCTTTCATAACGTTTACGAGTAAGTTTATTTCCTAGCTCGATAGTAGCGGAAGTTTTTTTTTTCCATATAAACTGTGGGTGGAAGTGAATAAAATACACTCCTGATACAAACAGTTTGATACAAGATATTTCCAGAGTCGTCCAAGTGCGAATCGCTTTTGACACAATTCGAAATATTAAAGGGTTCCGTAGTAGTAAGGAACTATTTAAAAAAAAAATTTAGTTGGTACGTGTTAACATACAATTAACTCTTAGCACGTTCGCGGGAACAGTTACTTTTCAATAAAAATAATATTAGGGTCGAAAATAGTATTAATTAATTAAAGCTGTCAAACATTTATTTAATTTCATCAACCAATCATCATACACTTCATTATCACTTCTTACTACTTCTGGTTAGATTAACTTCAAACACAGACAGACATACAGACAAAGAATATCAAGAAGGGTCCAAATTATTATTTGAGCGAAGGAACCCTAAAAGGAAATATTTCCAAACTTAAGTATTTCCTACAACAAATATTAAGTTTCCATTAAGGTTCAATTTGTAATTCGGTTCACCGAACCCTAAAAAGAACAAATTCTTTTTCGTTATTCCGCGGGTGGATCGAAAAATATACACATTCCTCAACGATGCATGTACGAATGCAGATAACAAATAAGGCCGTAGCACACTGCGTTAAGATGCGTTTGCGAATAGCGTGTATAGCATATCATTACAGATACACAATTTTGTTTTTAATTATTAAATTGATAGAAAGGTTAAGGGTGTCGGCACACCGCAATCGGTTTTTAATACTGAGGTGGCACATAAGGTACCACATTTCGTGTCATGTTACACGCATACATATTTCATCACGAAAACTTCACAGTTACAATTACATACTACTTAGATATTCATCATCATTATAATCACACACAATTCCCGACACGTAAGTTTTTTTTTTATATGGACATTGCATTTCATGTTGTGTGACTCTCAAAGGCGGAAGGAGGGGGCAGACTAGCTATAGGCGAGTCACATTCGTAGATTAGAGAAGGTGACTCAAATGTCCTAAGTTTTGTTTCCCGACGAAAGCTGCAGTGGCGGATACAGGGTAGAGGCGCGGGGGGCGCGCGCCCCCCCCCCCCCTTGATTGGCGCACGCACGCGTCGTCGTTCGTCCGCGCCGCGCCAGACCACTCAAGATATTTTGGGTTTTTAACTATATTGTAACTATAATGCTTCCTCTACATTACTCGCAAAGTTGGACGAATACAATAGTGTAGAGGCGCACTTCGTCAAAAATTTTCTTTGCCTCGTGCGACTTCGCCGACGAACTTCGTTCAACTTCGCGTGTAATGAAGAGGAAGCATAACAATCTTATGCGGACTGCGCAGACGACGCGATCGTGTGTGTTTAGTGTCAATAGCAGGATAGATACAGTGTATGAAATACTATGAATGCGACAACATTGGCGGGAACACACTCGAACATACATACATACAAACATAACATCACGCCTGTTTCCCAACGGGGTAGACAGAGACTATGGCTTTCCACTTGCCACGATCCTGACATATCACTTTCGCTTCTTCTACTTTCATACATGCTCTCCAATTAAGGGTACTCTTGACCTGGTCTTTTTCCAAAAGATTGTCCATTCACTCTCGCCTTATAAATCTCTTTTGTCAGTCTGTTTTCATCCATTCTCTCCACATGTCCGAACCATCTGAGCATCCCTTTCTCTATCTTAGTCACTACTTCTTCTGTCAAGCCGCAATGTTTCCTAATCACAGTTTCTTTCTTTATCCATAAACGTCACTCCACTATACTTCGCAAACTTCTCATTTCCACTGCATTAATTTTACTTTCATGCGTCTTCGGCAAACCGCAATGTTTCCTAATCACAGTTTCTTTCTTTATCCATCAATGTCACTCCACTATACTTCGCAAACTTCTCATTTCCACTGCATTAATTTTACTTTCATGCGTCTTCGGCAACACCCAACTTTTACTGCCATGCATAAGTGTAGGCACAAGCACTGCTCTATGTACAGCCATCTTTGCCATTTTAGACCCATCCTGACTGCTCATAAAGGCGTGAATGGCTCCATTCACTTGATTATCTGCCAAAACTTTGTTAAACATTATAGTCGCACTTTGCATCTCTTGCAAATTTTGACCCCAAGTATGTACACAAACTCTTTTACCTGTTTCACTCTTTGCCCTTCGATGTAAATTGAGCAATTAGTCATATTTTCTTCTTTTTCAAAAACATTTAAGTACTTTCGTCTTTTCTATATTCTCTTTCATACCTCTACTTTAAAGCGCATCATGTATTATGTTAACCATCAACTGCAACTCCTCCGCCGATGAAGCTAATATCACCTGATCGTCCGCGTAGAAGAGGCATTTGATGGTCAGCTCATTCATTTTTAAACCATACGCACACGCAGTTCTTTCAAGCAGCTGTCCATGTACAGGTTAAACAGACACGGTGACGCTACACAACCTTGTCTCACACCTTTTTCCTTGTGAAAAAAGTCTGTGCAAGCTCCGTTTAGCCTGACACAAGCACTGGAGTCTTCATATAGAGATTTCAGTGCTCGTATCAAGGTTCACAGTGTTGTTCACATTTCATTCCTCACCACTCTTTCATAGGCCTTTTCCAAGTCTACAAAGATGCAGTAGACTTTTTGACGTTTTGCCAAAACCTTTTCAGCTACGCATCGTAAGGAAAAGACCTGATCAGTGCATCCCCTTTCTTTCCGAAATCCTGCTTGCACATCCCACATTTTTGCTTCCGTTTCAATTATCACTCTTTTTATCAGCACTTTTGCATATAGTTTGTCTACAACACTGAGCAAGCTTATGCCGCGGTAGTTCTTGCACTCTTGCTGCGACCCTTTCCTTTTGTACAGCGGCACTATGACAGATTTACCCCATTCCTCTGGCACTCTGCCACTTCGCCAGCAAAGGTTAAAAAGGCGGTACAGCTGGCAAGCTACCACGCCACGTCCCGCTTTTAGCATCTCGACAGAAATCCAGCAGCTTTTCCTAAATTCATACCATTCAATGCTACCACAATTTCTTTCATACTTATTTCGCTTTCATCGTCAACTTCATTCCATTCCAAGACATGAGTCTCTCCTTGTAAATCCTCTTTTTCAAACAAACTTTCAAAATATTCCTTCCATCGTTTTAGCACACATTCTTCTCCTTTCACTAAACTTCCCTCACGATTTCTTATGTGAGTTGTGATGTAGTCTTTTGAGCCCCATTGATCTTATAGACTTCCAAAAGAATTTCATATTTGCCTGGAAGATATCAGATAACCGGTTATGAAATGCATTCCTATCATCCTCTCTCTTTCTTTTTATCACCTGCTCCACCCACTAGCCGGCATCGCCCCACCAGCAACAAGAAGAATCGCCGCATGCAGAGTAATGCAGACTGGAGAAGGCGAAACAAGAGAGGGACTCCCAACACTGCCTATTCGGACACCTAGAGCTCGCCTAAAGAGTCGTAAAAGCTTTATCCAGAAAACCATAGCCTCAAATGAACACCCTTTTGCGTTGAGAGTCTCGCTGTGGAAGGAGAAACTACTTCCACCTTCCGACTTTTTACCTCCTCAGGAAAAGCTACCTCCTGGATGCGACCTCCGATGGCCAGTGTGGAGATCTCTCAACCGCTTACGAACTATGGTCGGCCGGTCCAGACTAAACCTGCGCAGGTGGGGAAAGCGAGATCCGGGCTTAGCCGCATGTGACTGCGGCGCTTTCGTGCAGTCCATGTCGCACTTACTCGCATGTCCCCTTTGTCCTACATCCTGCTCTAAGGCCGACCTTATTAACGCCACCGACAGAGCGGTTGCAATGGCAAAATTTAAAAAAAATAACATTGACACGATAGAAGACCTATTTTGCGACATGCTTATCCCTTTTACCATCCTTTGCCATTTTTACATCCTCATCCGTTGCCTTTTGCATTGTCTGATTGGGTAGACAAAACCTTCAAAACTTCTGCGCATATCATTTCAAATAAAATTTTCATAAACTTCACATGTGATTTGATTACTTTTTATTGCGATAATAGTAAAGGCAGCTTAAAACTCAAAATGTTTTGTGCCCCTCCCCCCCCTTGAGTTTTTTTTGTATCCGCCACTGGAAAGCTGACGGGTTAACATAGCATGGAATGTAGTGTAACACTGGCCTTAGATAAAACGATAGACAACACGTTTACGTCGTCAACATTATACTCGCTAGCAAAACATAACTTACACAATTTTGAATTCTTACATACATGCATACATACTATACAATGATGTACGCACATACAATTTATACTACTATGGTGGCACACAATGGTCCCATTTTTTTGATATAATTAGCGTTATGGCCAAACATTATTTAGTGTCGTCATTTATTAGGGTTGACATAATAGTCACGCACACACATTCATTTTATACTACTATGGTGGCACACAAGGGTCCCATTTTTTTATATAATTGGCATAATGGCCAAAGATCATTTATCTTCGTCATTATTAGGGTTGACATAATAGTCACAGTCAACAGTCTACTACTAAGGTTGCGAATAAGCACTTAGTTTTTATTTTAATTTGTTAAAGGGCTAAATAGCCTAGTTATTAAGTAGGGACACTACACACTACATTCAAGTGACTACACAACGTGACAAACACATGCCGTGTTCGTCATGGGGACATAGGGGTTGACTGGCATCACGAAGGATTCTGCAAGTAATTTATTTTCTGTCACATTTCTGTTTCATGGTTTAGTTGAGAGTTACTGTTAGTTGGAAGCATGGGTCTATCCTTAACAGAGTTCGTCGATTACTGTTAGTTGGCAGCATGGTCTTGCCCTAACAGATTTATGTTATGGGTTGGTTACTGTTACGAGGAAGCATGAGTCTTGCCCGAACAGATTTATGGTATACTGTTATTTGGCAGCATTTGTCTTGCCCTGACAGTCTTAGGCGTAGGTCACCTTTATGTTTATTTTCGTTATATGGCTACTCCTACCACTCGGAAGCTAGAGGCTTGCCCTGGGGGATAGCTCATCCTATGATTCGGAAGTGTCACACTAGCCCTAGTAGGATGTTCTTCTCTGGGACGGTTGTATAAATCCCAGCCTTGAGCGAAAAGCCTTATTATACACACCCCACTTTCAGGCGGTGCGTATTACCTGAACCTTCAACCCAAAGCCTCAAATACGTCTTTTCTTTTTCTGTCCCATAAAGTTCTTCAGAATCACCTAAATACAACCTGAGAGTTGGTTTCATTAAGGTTAAGGCCGACTCTTCGCTATACCCAGCATCACATTTCACACAGCACACTAACATACGCACACACATAGACGAGTAGTAGGTATTATGTTAGGGGCGTTCGAGGACGAACGCAGCATTTGACGTGTTAGGGTACGTCAAACGCTCACCGGAGCGGGGGAGTATGTAACGTTGTGCAACAACGTGTGAATAAATTAATTAAAATTAGATAATTAGAAATGAAATTTAGGTCACATAAATGAAAGCGCCATCTACCGAGTAGGTGTCGCAACGACGGAAGCTTTGGTTCAGAGTCATAGATGCGGTCTTGACGTTTGAGTAGTTTCGAGTTATTCCGCCAGAGGCGCTGTTCATTAGTATATAAAGCGGTGCATCAATGCAAGAGCACCGCCAGTGTACCGCCGCGTGCAGACGTATCTGCACCGGTGCTCGGGCCTCTAGTACGGTTCATTGCGTGATACCTCTTCAACCGCACCTGCGCCCGGTAGTGACCCCGGAATAACACGACGTGCCGCCTGGCTTTGGTTCCCGGTCTGCCACCAGCGGCAAGCCCCGGGGACCGGGTTGGGTGGTATCGGCGTGCCGGGGCCACGACCTAGGCCGCACTTCACGATACACCTCTCCGTGACTCCGCGCTACAATGGAGCGAAAGCGGCTATACCCGCCGTCACGACGCGCTACCCGGCCACGAGTGTTCACGAGGTCGGCAGTCCCCGCGTTATTTAACGCAGCGGTGAAGGCCGCCAACCTGACGCCCGTGCCCGTACCCCCGGCTTAACATCGTCGCGGGGCCAGCGACCGGTGCCGGGGAGGAGATGTTTATCGCCAGTTCGGTGATACGCACACACCCTCCCCGCCACCCGACGCGCCCTCCACCAGCCGGGACCCCCGACTACAACGCCCCAAGACGGGGCCCTCAACCCACGCCCCGCTGCTAGCCACAACGGAGCGTGCACCGACGCCAGTCGCAAGAAGACAGCTCTCCCCAATGGAGATTAGCCATCCTCGGATGACGTTTGAGGAGCTGGCCGCGTTCAACGCGGCTAAGCAACTCGCGCCATCCGCCACGAGTTCCTCGACCTCACCGACGCCCCGCCCCCGGAAAACATTCGCCGAGACTACGGCGGCGAACGAGGCGAAGAAGCCGGCGACGGTCACAACCGGAGCGACCACGCCTCCGCAACCATCTACATCAGCTGCTGCCCCGGCCGTCCAAGACCGGAGAACCCGATACCCCCCACTCGTCGTGGAGGTATTGCCCGACTGGCCGACGCACTTCAGGGAACTGAAGAGAGCGCTCGGCCACGCACCCAACGTGCGCCCCTTTGGCAGCGGGGTCAGGTTTATACCTAAATCCGACACGGAGTATCGGGTAATCCAAAGCTACCTCACCCGGCTGGAGGGAGAGAGCGGAATCTCGTGGTTCAGCTACTCCCTACCAGCCGAACGGACTATGAAGATAGCCATCAGGGGCCTCCCGGCCAACACCAACCCGCAAGACGTGGAGGAGGAGCTGCGCGAGCTCGGGTACATCCCGGAGCACGTGCGCACCATCCCCGCACGCCCCGGACGTCCAGGATGCCTGATGTTCGCGCAGCTGCAGCGGACGTCATCCACCATCCCGGGCATATATGAGGTGCAGGAGCTCCTCTGTATGCCCGAAATCAAGATAGAGGCCTGGCGTGGACGCAAGGGCCCGGCGCAGTGTCACCGGTGCCAGCAGTTCCGCCATTCCTCGCACAACTACCACAGGCCCCAGGCTTGTGTGCGTTGTGGCGGGGGACACGCCGCCAGGGACTGCCCGCGTCCCCTTGCGGAGAAGCCCACCTGCGCAAACTGCGCGGGTGACCACACGGCGAATAACGCCAACTGCCCCGTGTTCCGCAACCACTGCTCGTACCGTCGCCCACGCCACCCCTACAACAACCGAGGCCAACGCCCCCGGCTCGCTCATGGCTGCCGCAAACCAGCCACAGCAGCAGCCGAGTGCAAAACGACGGAGGAAGCGCCGCGGACGCGGGCGCAAGCCTGCCAAGGCGCCTGAGGAGGCTCCCCCTGTCGCCACACAACCTGCGCCACCCGCGGCCGCCGCCCCCGCGAGGGGGAAGGCGGTGCGCGTGACTCAGCCCCAGCCCACCGGACATCTTTACACCGTCATCAGCGCCCTACAACAGGTGCTGATGGCGCTCGAGGAGGGGAGGGACCCCATCCCTCTCGTCACCAGGTGCGTGTTGGAGCTCTGCAACTCGTTTGCATGAGCACAACATGCGCCCACCCGGTCTGCCCACGTCTACTACTCCACGTCGAGTAGTTAAGACTGTGGGCAGGCCCACCCGGACTCGACCGCTCCCCATCGCTGGCTGATGGGCGCTCACTGGCGTCAAACCCCAGTGAACTCGACCTCACTGTGCGACGGGTTGAAGCCCCGGACTGGAGACGTCGCGGTGGCCGCCGGCCGCCTTATGTGCGAGCGTGGCCGCGCCGCAGCGACGCCCGTCCACCTCGGACCTTCACGGACGCCCAGCGTCCAACCCAGTGACCCGTCTGTAGTCGCAGGCGGCGTTGCTACCACTGGAAGAGGCAGAAGAGCCTACATCAGTTACCCCGGGACCCCAACGGGTCCGCGTGGATGTCTCGAGACGAGACGAAGAGCACCGCCAGATTAATATTTAAATTAGCTCACGGACGTATAAGTGTCGTTTGAAATTGTGAGAATAGTGAAAACATAATCAATTGATTTTATAAAGTATAAGGAGCAAATAGCTCTAGACAGAAGACCCCATATTTGGGTAAGATAATTGAATATAACGTGATCTAGTTTTAAACTGTGAAAATTAACGGCTGTTGGTCCACCCTGTTATAAGGGGGTAGTTAAAGGGGTGTGAAAAAACACTTTGTAAAATTAGTTCTGTAAGCAGATATTGTAAGACCTCGCGATTCCCGCAGCTGTTCATAGCAGACGGGAACCGGCTGGTCTTTGGGAATATTGAGGAAAAAGGGTTACAAACTAACGCCTAGTCTGGAACATTCCAGGGTTCACCCTACGGGTTCCAAGAAGAATCATCCACCCTCCGGGTTGCGAACGTTCACCCTACGGTTACGGAAGTTCGGAAGAATTATTTACCCTCCGAGTTCAGCAATACCGTGCAGTTCGACGAGTGGACGGCACGGAGACGTCGCTGACTGGATCACTTCAAGAAGGCCAACCCCAGATAAGTCGGAACCCTGCGAAGGCCTTCGGAAATCGCACTTTCTGCCTGAAATTACCCCGACCCCGAGTTCTTTCTTTTTTTCAATAAATTGTTATTTTAAATTTTAAACGTCACCTCTTCTCATTTCTCTCTTCTTCCTGAAAGCCTTCAGCTTTTCAAGATAGTAGGCTACTTTTTAATTGACCGCGCAAAAGCAGGGTAATGATTTCACGCAATAACGACTTCTACGCGGACGAAAAACCATATCCTACGCAGGTTATCGCTATAACCTACTGGGTATTATTAGTTTTATATTATGCTATACCAGTTCATTATATAGCGCATAGTTAATGAATGAATGATTTAAGAAATAAAGATTTATTGCCACTCACACGTTTTGTTATTGCCTGCCAAAATTTATTTTTTGGATTTCGATTATTCGACCGTAAGGCATTTTAAATTATTTATATTGTAAATATTTGCCTTTTGAATATTGATATTTCGATTTCGGGTATTTTGCGCTCGGGCATTTTAAGTAAAGGCATTATGATTTCTGGTATTGTGACGGTATACCATTTTGACCACTAAACCAAGAGAAGAGGCCATCTTAAAAATAGACCCTAAAACAGTTGTGGAATAGAGAAATAAAGAAATCATGAAATCATAATAATATTAGTTCTCTCAGCATTTTAGTACCTTACTTTTGTGCAATAACTAATTCAAGGTTATCCAAGATTGTTTGAAATCATTTCCAGCAACATGTTTATAGCTTTTTCGTAGCAAGTTTTATGCGAAAAAGCTGAATTGTGTCTACAATTTTTTTATTGCGCGTAGAATTGTAATATTTCATTAAAACGTTTATATGTAGGTACTCCATTGAGATATTTACATACCTACATATTGATACGCCTTTATCCCCGAAGGGGTAGGTAGAGGCATAGTATACGCCCACATTTCACCTTACAGTTTTATGTCCCACGTAAAAGATGGTAAGCCTATTACCGTGTTGAAATGGACAGACGCAAGTTGTAACAACCCACAGTTAATTTTTTTCAAGCCGCCCATTGGCCTTCAACTTGGCTTAACGATTGTCATTTTGCTGACAACCGGGTTTCATTTCGAGTTTTCCTTCTCTATCGATCTACCGAGTGGTTAGGAACTTTTATTCCTAACTGACCAACCAGGTGGATAACTCAGGTGGTCGGTTGGGAATGGGGGGATATTTGAACATAATAATTTATTGTAACGAACTTATAACTCATAAACAGATTAAGAACTTGTATCATTGAAACATTTTACCAAAAAACGTAATAAATAGGCATTGAGTTAGGTGGTTCTACGTAGAATTAATAATTACTCATTGTAAATAGCAGGGCCGTCTTAACCGGGGGTGCAGAGGCGCGGCCGCACCCGGGCGCCGAGCCCGAGGGGGCGCAGGCCGAGCTCTAAACATTGCGATATTTCCTTACCTAATTAAACTTTAACTCATAAGTACAATATTAACGCCATTCCCCTGTCTCGTAAACTAACGTCAAACCCATATTAAATTACCATTGTATTATTGTCACTTTTGCCTTTCGGCACGTGTCATACCGTTTACGATATGCAAAGTAAGATAGCTCTTGTTTCGATATACATGACAATTAAATTTATTTAACACTAGCGGACGTCACGCGGTTTCACCCACGTAGTTCCCGTTTCCGTGGGAATACGGGAATTAAAAAAAAAATAACATGTGTTCACCGCAAAGAGTGTAGCTTCCCAACAGTGTAAGAATTTTTCAAATCGGTCTAGTAGTTCCGGAACCAAATCAAATCTTTCCTCTTTATAATATTAATATAGACGCATACGGCAATATCTGCATTCCAAAGACGTTTGATGCGCCCTTTGACATAGGCGCCTGGCGCCCGCACTTTAAGCGAAATGGCCTCTATTATTAGGTTTAGGGTGTAAATTGTAATTTTTGCCACTTTAATGGTGGAATTTCCAAAAATCCTTTCTTAGTGGATCCCTAGACCATACAAGGAACCTATTTGCCAAATTTGGACTTTCTAGTCCCAGCGGTTTGGGATGTGCGTTGATTATCAGTCAGTCAGGACATTCACGTTTATGCTACTGCTCCACCTGCATCTTAACGCGATTAACACCATAATAGCACTTCAACGTAGATGTGGCCAAGGTTTTAACGTTGTAAATTACAAACGGCATTAGTAATGGCATTAAACGTTAAGCGATAGCTCGGGCTGTCGGTTTTTTTCGACACATCAAAGGGTTTTAGCAGGTAGTTTTGCGCGCTAAGCGATGTTGGCTACATTAACGCCAGTTAACGCCATCTCATTTCGCGGGCATTCATCTAAAAAATTGGGGCTTACTCTATGATTGCTTTACACATTATGTATAAATAATATAAAATTTACAACCAAATATTTTGACACCGATTTTTAAGATTAAAAAACTATTTCTGGCTATTATTTTCCGTTTGCATAGGTAGACAAAAAACGCCTTCATTTGCGGGGTTTCGTCTTTTTCTAAACTAGTCCCCTTGAACCCCCATTGTGTGATTAGGTTCAACCTCCATCTTGTGTTAACGCGTAACTTCTAGAATTAATCCACTCTAACGGCGTTGTGACGGTCTTCTCTCGTTTTCCATAAATTCATTTGCACTAATATTGTTTGCCATAATCATTCCCGATCATAATATTGTGTAATAATGTTTGCCTTAACAACTCAACAGTGATAACTTTTATTTGCCATAAAATGACTTTCTATATCAACATAATGTCATAATAATTAGTTTCCATAAGTAACACATCTCATAATCGACTCTTGACATAATCAAAATTTGATATAATTATGAAAATAATACATAATATTGTTAGGTCGAAATTAATTATTCTTAACACCCCGACTCAGTGCAATCCGACTCGGATAGGTTAGGTTAGAAGACTAAGGCGGATGCGAAGCGAAGCGAAGCTCCCGCCTTAGTCTTCGTGGTTCTTTTTTAAACCACCCAGAAGTAGGAGAAGCCCCGCAAAGCGCAAAGCGGGGCTCCGTCGAGCTTGGTTAGTAGACGCCATTTTGAGGTTTAGTTTTAGGTTTAATTGTGAATAAAAAATCTGTGTCGTATAAATTATCTTTATTTATATTATGGTGAATAAAAGTTATGGAAAATGGCATTATTGAAAACGAAAATTATGGCAAATACATTTATTGATTTACATAAATTATTATGACACTTGATCGATTATGACCAATGGAATTAGTGAAAGTCATTTTATGACATTTCACGATTATGGCAACTGAAGCGTTATTTCTAATGAAATTATGGCAAATACCAGTATGGCATATGAAATTATGGCATATTAAATTATGGCAAACATTAGTAAACCCGTTGTGACCTTAATGTAGCCAAAGCGCATTCTTAATGCCTTAATTATCGAGTAGTTGGACATCAACATTAATGTTAACGCACGTGGAGCAGTAGCAATATATATATAGATTACAAATCTTAGAGAAAAAGAAGTGATACATAAAAAAAATATTGCGTTTTTTGGTTAACCGGGGCGGGGGGGGGGGGGGCGCCGTCTGAGCTTCGCACCCTGGCGCTATATAGCCTTAAGACGGCCCTGGTAAATAGGTAGGCATTTCACTTGCAGCCTGGTCTATCAATAAACACGAGAAAATCTTTTTACATGCGGCTCTTGATCACTTGAAGTGCCATCCCCAGGACTTTTCATTAAGTAGGTTAAGTCATTTATAGAAAAGCTAAAAAAAAAATACATTTTGTTAAACAAGTGTTTATTTAACATACAAACTGAAACAAGACAACTGACAGTATAATAACAAGTTGAGCCAAAACAATCTCAAACTGGTCAACCCTAACAGGTGAAAACTCGTACAATTAACTAGGCGAGTTGTGACGAAAGCTCGTGGAACATCGTTTAGAGAAACAATGGCACAACTGAGTTCCGGTCGGAAGGCCACCGGTCCTCCCTAGCCAACTCATATACATGTCACAACACTGCTGGCATAGTTTATTCTTAATTGATCATTTCGCTGGGAAAAACGAATTAAACGTATCTAGTGAAAGATGACTGATGAATAAATATTAAATCTGCTTATTAATAAATATTAATTACCTTGCCATAACCATAAACAATATTGATCGATTCAGTGGAGAAAAACTTATTTTAAAAACGTCTGGGACTTGAAACTTGCAAAAATTGCTCTTTGTAACACAAATAAAAACCACAATGAATCTTTCTGATAACGACAAAGTTCAGTTACTACATCAAAAACGCCATCGGGAGTATGCCATTAAGCATTTTCCTGCGCTCTGCGTGCATTAAATGAATGAAAAAGTGCTGGAACTTCAGAGATACAATTGATAACTCGCTTGGAGCTAAACTTTTTGCTTTCCAGTCCATTATTGACGTCTAAGATCGAAGGGAACAAACTGGCTGACTCGCGATATTTTTAAACTTTCAACCAGTGCAGATATTTTCGCCTTTTACAGCTAATATAATGGGTTTTTAATGACTAACCAGAAAAGTTTGACTTAAATTTTTATTCTTTCTTTTATTTCTTAGGAAGTGCTTGTGACATGATTTCAAACTACTTCTAAAAAGTAAGTTCTTAATTTGGATTTAAAATTTTTATCCTACTGTCAGCGGGTAATGTTTTTCGAGCCTATGTTATCCAGCATAATGGACTTTAACACATAAGGGATGACAACCGTTGTGGTAAACGAAAAAAGGCAGGCAAAGGGTTTTTAATTTCAGTTCAATCTTCACCTTTCATGAGATAAATGCGAATGCTATAGACATTTTTCGAGATATGTTGTAAGATAAAACAAAGAAATCTATCATCAATCTATGATTGATTGAAATTATAAATTTCAATCTGTGATTGATTGAAATTATACATTTCAATCTGTGATTGATTGAAATTATAAATTTCAGTCAATCATAGATTTAGAATTTTCGCTATTCTCAAGCGAAAATTCTGTATCTATGATTGAAATTATAATTTCCATTCAAAATCTATGATTTCAATAGTATTTTGCCATAGCATAAAACTCTATTTCAATAACATACAGCGTAGATTTTATCAATGAATTTGCGTGGATTTTCGTGCATCTAGTATATTTCGTATCGGTAGTGATACCGCCTGCGGTTACGTAGTTCTGTGCTGCGGCGCTGAAGGTCCTGAGTTCGATTCTTGGGTCGGTACAAATATTTGTGTGATCCACAAATGTATGTTTCGGAGTTTGGGTGTTTTCTATGTTTAATTTGTATGTAATTAGAAATATAAGTATGTATATTAGTCGTCTAGATCCCACAGCACAAGCTTATATTAGCTTGATTTGGGCTAGATGATGTTGTGTGAATGTCCACAAATATGTCCACAAATATTTCCACAAAAATCTGTTTATCAATAACTAGCGGACGTCACGCGGTTTTACACTCGTAGTTCCCGTTACCGTGGGAATACGGGAATAAAATATAGCCTATGTTCACCGCAAAGAGTGTAACTTTCCAACAGTGAAAGAATTTTTCAAATCGGCCCAGAAGTTCCGGAGCCTATTCGATGCAAACAAACAATCCAATCTTTCCTCTTTATAATATAAGTATAGATAGATATAGACTATATAGTAATGATGTAATGAGGAGATATAAGTCTACGAGCATACATATGATGTCTAACTAACAGATATGTATGTCGTAGTATGAGCACTGAGGAGTTTCAATTAAAAACTCAACGCTATTTCCCGGCGCTGGTCAACTTTTATTAAAGTGCTGAGTAGAAAAATAATCAAGCCTGCGATATATCGTCTCGGTAGCGTAACCAACTCAGAGATAACTCTTAATTGTTTGATGAGACGGTTTCGAAGGTGTTGCGGAATTGTCTGGTTACCGTCTATCTTAGAATAAAGAAGTTTTGAAGTTTGTAAAAAGTATTTTATGGAACTGCCTAGCTACTTTGTTCACATTAATTTGAAGCTTGGGTAGAATTCTTTAGAAACTTTGATAAGTCAACAAATGAAAATGTCAACTAAATAATTTAAGTAGGTAGGTATATTTTTGGATAGGATGGTGTTTAATATTTCCAACGATGGCGCCCACAACGTGGTCTATTTTAAGGTTCTCGAGAAATAATTGTTTATAGGTAACTAGCGGACGTCACGCGCGGTTTCACCCGCGTAGCTCCCGTTCCCGTGGGAATACGGGAATAAAATATAGCCTATGTTCATCTTAAAGAGTGTAGCTTCCCAACAGTGAAAGATTATATTAATATTCGTTACAAACAAACAAAAAAAAACCTTTCCTCTTTATAATTATAATATAAGTATAGATAATATCACCTTAAGTTCTTGAGTACACAATCCTGTAACTGGCACACTTGCATACCATCTCTCTAACCTTCATGCCAAAACTAGAAGTCTAAAATTGTATCTTCAGTCTAAAAACTACATTATAATATAATATAGAATGCTTTGTTTTACATGCATATAGTCACGCCTTTTCCCCGAAGGGATATGCATAGTACCTATACGTATACGCCCACATTTTATTGCTCCTTATAGTTTTTGGGTCCACGTCATATGTGGTGAATTTAGTGTGATGTTGAATTGGACAGGCGCTAGTTGTGACAAAAATTTCAATACTAGTTAAAATTATTCAAGCTGCCCTAATGTCTTTAACTTAGTATCATTTTACTGCCAACCGGAACCAACGGCATAACGTGCCTTTCAAAGTCACCCATAAAAGGAACAAGTCTGGGAACGTTGCTGACTGTAGTGATCGTTTACAGACAAGGAACTTATACTTGTTTACAGAACACAGTCTACGGGGCTACGAGCCCTCCTTAACTCTAAAAAACCAAGTTTACGGTAATATACAACGCTACTTATATTTTACACTAAAATTGTATTAGTTAGGCTAATAAGAGATAAAGTAATTTGCTGAAAAATCGGCCAAGTGCGAGCCAGATTCGCGCACGAAAAGTAAAATCCAGTGAGCTACGGCAACAAACCCGGAGTGACTATAAAGGTCGTATTACCAAAATACATTCAATACCATAGACTTAGAATGTAAGTAGCTAAGAATTTTAAATATATTTTCAATACTCAAAAAGCACTCCGTGAGTTCCGCTTTCATAGGCTTTATAAAATTCGGCTCAACTTCTTGATCTGTAAAGAACGGTTCCTGTAGTAGTACCTAAGTAGTGTAGTAGAACATTTTCTAAAAATGGTAGGTACTCTTATACGTGTCCGTTAGTCAGTGGACACCTACCTACTCCACGAGCAGGAAAGGCTGGCTTGAGCTCCAAAGATCACTGTAGGAGTAGGGGCTCATCGTACCTAACTATTGGCCTACTGAGTTCACTTCACATAAATTTCCAATGTTCATTTTGATTCATACAAACCATCATAGATTTTACTACTTTCTAAAAACACTGGCTAAATATAAACCATAACACAAATACAATTTATTTTTAAACAACATTCTCATGACGTTGAACATTCATCGGTTTTGACAAAAATGACAGCATGAACAATATAAAAAAATTCACGTGTAAATAAAATGAGACAAAATACAATATAATGTGACTTTTACTAAACTTAATTTTTATATAAAAGTAATACTGTGATATGCCGGGGCCGGATGTGAGAGCCAATGACCATGTCCTGGACGAAATGTCGGCGGAGCCTACGGCAACTGTACATAGTGGCGTTGAAGCTAAGACTGAAAGAAAATTGACTGTCCTCGAATCTCATGGATATGTGCTTGGTCGTACTATAGGCTCAGGCTCATACGCCACTGTTAAGGTATTTCAAACATTTACAGATAACAACACTTTTAGGAAGGTCATACAACCCAGGGTTGTCCATGTCCTTGCCGATGCATCTGACTGAAAACCTTAGTTAAGTAGGTAGATCAAAAAATAAAATGGTGAAACTCATTTATCAATGAAATAAATTAACGAAGTTCATTCGGAATAATAGGCATGGTAGTCTGGATAGTGACATAATGTTCCTGTGGGATACTTAACTATGCAAGATACTTAATTGCGCTGGTGCAAATTACGGACATACGTTATTTTGAAATAAATTATGTTTAAACTAGATGGCACTCGCAGATCCGCGCGCGTAGATTTCTGTTCTCATTGGAAACTTATTGGCGTAATAAAAAGCCTAGCCTATGTGTCATTCGACACAGGATCTAAACCTATTCCCAATTTCAGCTAGATCCATTTAGCCATTGGAGCGTGAAAGTGTAACAATCAACCACACATCCGTAGACAAATCTCACAAATCATATAATCTCACAAATCATATAATTAATTATTATATTATCAGTAAAATATGATTTTTCATTCAAAAGAAATCATTAAATATTGTATTTCCAGGTGGCCACTAGCGACAGGCACAACTGCCAAGTAGCGATTAAAATAATAAGCAAATTCCAAGCACCTGGTGATTACCTTAAGAAATTTCTGCCAAGGGAAATAGAAGTTGTCAAAGGTCTAAAACATGAAAATTTGATTCGCTTCCTTCAAGCTATAGAAACTACTCACAGGTATTTGACTACTACACTACTCACAGATAGCTTTTAATCTAGGTCTTCATCGATAAATTTTGCTTAAGGTAACTATAATACTTTATTTCGGAAAATTGTCGTCGCACTTTCAACGAATCAAATTTACAATATAAATTTTGTTTTTTCACTTTAAATTTAGTTTGTGTAATTTCTGCATCAGCCAGACGTTTAGCTAGAAGAACCTGAAATGTTACACATACCGGCCCGAGTAGCACTCCCTGTAGAAGTACCGACGCGATAACTTTCATATGATACGCTGTCTTGACGCATCTCACTGTTTACTTCGGTATTGCGAGTTCCGACTTTTACTGATCTCAGAGTTTAAGCTGTGACTGGAAATTATCATAACATGTCATAACAAACTGATAAATAACATAATCTACTCTGTCGATATTCCTAATTTTAGGGTCTACATTGTCATGGAATATGCTGAAAATGGTAGCCTCCTGGATATAATACGCAAGGATCAACACATAGACGAGGTCCGAGGCCGACGCTGGTTCCGACAGCTGGTTGAAGCTGTGGATTATTGTCACGAGAGAGGCGTGGTGCATAGGTACCTTACACATTTTTCTAATTCTTTTAATAAATGATGTTTTCAACTAAAGTTTTATTTAAAACATTATATAAAAAAATTATGGTGTATTTTGGTTTTACTTGTGGAAAACCTCATGAATACTATGCCAGACTCCCGCAGGCTAGACTATACGCTGCCCTAAAAACTGCCTAGGGCTGGCAGTCCCGGGTAAATCTACGGAAGGATGTCCCAGGGTTCCCGGCAGACTTTGGCTACCACCGTGGCCTCACCTTTAACACTCTCAAAATTGCCTAAATAAAAGCGTTGGTTAGTTCGGGTGTTATTTCGCTTCTTGGAGCGTGCGTGAAACTCTCACGTCATGCCGTCATCTTGGGCCTGTTTCTGTAAACGTAATCGGGTACTTTAATAACTTTTAACGTTTCAGGGACATCAAATGTGAGAACTTACTAATGGATCATGGCTTAAACATAAAACTATCGGACTTTGGTTTCGCAAGAGGTCACATGAAACCGAAGAATGGTGTTTATGCCCTAAGTGAGACTTTCTGCGGTAGCTATGCGTACGCCTCCCCGGAGATATTGAAAGGCGTTCCATATAGGCCGCAGGATTCTGACATATGGAGTATGGGTGTCGTTCTTTACGCAATCGTATACGGCAGACTACCGTTCGATGATACGAATTACACACAGCTGTTGAAGGTAATTTCGCGCACCCCTATTTATACCATCAGTAATTTACAAGCTTTTCAATACGTTCAATCAGTTGTTTAACCATAGCCAGTGTCACAACTTAGTTTTCTTTCTATCCTTTTCATTTTAGCGTATCATAATCATTTTCATTCATTACTATGACATAGGTAATGTATTGATTTTATGTTTGTTCTATTCTCAGCAAGTACAAAACAAAGTATCCTTCCCACGAGAGCCAAAAGTGTCAATGGACTGTCGAAAGTTGATAACAAAAATTCTAGCGCCACTGAAGGTGCGTGTGAAAATACCACAGATCCTGGCTGACATGTGGCTCAACCCTAACCAGACGGGTAAAGACGAAGAACAAGACACCACTCAGGTGAGTAACACAAACACTCTCCAAAACACTCTTTCGGAGTGTTGTTTATACTTCTTTATCATTATTATAAAAAAATATTTGGGAAGAAACAAAAAAACGTTTCCATGTCAAAGTTGATGACTTTGATTTAAGATAAAACTTTAAAGATTGGATCGAGTTGTTTATTTACATATTTTTGAACACAATAACCCACTCACGTTATGGTAAAGCCAGCGTAGTGAAGAACAGCCTGTGGTAGGACTTTTTTTGATTCTTTATAAACTGCAAATATTTTTAAGAAATCATATTTTGTACCTTAGTCTCTCTACCTTTATTCTTTTACTTTATTATAATCTTACCTACAAGCATGCTCTCCTTGACGCTAATAAAAAATGAGTTTCATTTTCACTTTCGAACGGTCTTACTTAATCAAAAAATATGAACTGATTACCTGAGTAGTATTAAGTTCTGATTCAGACTTCCACAAATCTAATGTTAATATTTTTCCTCATTTAAGAGTAGATCCATATCAATTCCACAATCACACGCCTCGAAGACACCATCAGTTACGAAGTTCAAGAGAGCTACCAATAGAGCTTCCAGTGCCTACTCGCTCTCAAAATTGCCTAAATAAAAGCATTCCATGTCAAGACTGCGCCTGACCTAGCCAGGTGAGTTGTACTCAATTTACATGGCTAGGTTTCAGGTGTAGGTGACGTGATTTCTCAGACTCCATTGGCAATAGCTACCTGCTTTAATCCAAATTCTTGAATTTGGATATGGTGCTTTTTTAATCTTGCTGATGTCTTCAGGCTGAATAACTTCACTAAGAAAAGACGATTCCAATGTCCATATTGATTTCGGCTCCATACCTACGTAACTTTTGAGTTCATAACTTTTAGCCCACTTTTCGCAACTGATTCGGCATAGCTCATTGGTCGGTTTTCATCGTTCAAAATGTTCGTATGTGAGTCGAGGTGAAGGTAGATTCCTTATACTAGGAGTATACAACATGCCCAAGCTTCGTATTATCCCCCTGAGATAGGTTAGAAAACTAAAGCTAGTTATATCCCACTTAGGGCCAAAATACATATTTACCTAATTCCATCACGTCGAAATAAGATTAGTTTGTCTACAGAAGTAATATAGAGCAGTATGTTATAAATAGATAAATATACTTATATCTAACGTTGTCGAAATCTGACTAATAAAAGGAGTCTTTACCATACAGAAGGGATGCTGTCCGTACCCATGCATAGTCACACAAGTTCATATTCTCATGGGATAAAAAGTAAAGTAGCCAATTTATTATGCTCCGTGGTTGTAGGCTTGTTGCGGGAGCGTGATTGAGTATCAAACTTTCAAATAAAATATTAGTATAATAATTGTATTCTGCCAGTAGAAATACGCTCTAAGTCGTAGCAGTGAATAGCACAAATATCAATTAGGCACATTATTTTAAACAGGCATCATCTTACAGGAAACCATACCGATCTCGAAGGAAGAAATAAAAAGTGTTAACATTGGTACCGTGACTTTTGACAGGAAATTGGAGGAAGTGAAGTAGATGGACATAAATACGAAACCTTGCATGAACGTTGAAATAAAGCATTTACCTAACTTGTAATATTGTATTTCTTTTAACGTATTTAACCTTATTTAACGTATTTAACCTTATTGGGGTGATTCAGAGAGTGGTACATAGAGCATGTGCCTACTCCCGAAAATGAGTAAATGACGAATGATACCCAAAATATCAGGCTGACTTGTGGGACCCACCCTGGAGAGGACGGGACCCTATTCATGAGATTTTGCTGTCCGTCTGTCTGTCTGTCCGTCATGAGGCTGTATCTCAAAAACCGTTATGGCTATAGGGCTGAAATTTTCGCAGATGTTGGTATTTCTGTTGCCGCTATGACAACCAATACTAAAATCAGAAAAAAGGGGTGATTAAGGGGGCTCACATACAACGAAACGTGATGATTTTTTTGCAGATTTTGGTACGGAACCCCGCTGTGCGCGAGTATGACTCGCACTTAGCCAGTTTTTTGTTTTACATGCGAGAATTCATTTGGGCACTTGCGCCTTCTGGAGACCCCTCCAGCGCGGCGGGTTTGTGTGCGGCTCCTAGACCGCTTGGTCCTCTAAAATCCATTAAAAAGATCCATCATGGATCTTTTTGGACATATCATGTCCACTTTAATACCTTAAAGTTTTTTTAATGAAAAATGGATCTTTTAGGAGATGGGGTGGGGGGCCTGACTCCACACATAGACAAATGATAGGCCAGAGGTTTAGTCACTGCGAAATTTCACTACATCCCATTGTCTCTACTCCTCAATTCCTCCGAAATCAATATTTGTCTTTACCGTCTGACCAACTAAAATAAAATAAAATAAAATAAAAGAAGAACACCCCAAGAAGCTCAGTCCGGTCCCTCTTAATTCATCTTAGTATCTAATACAGTTTTTTTTTAATTGTCGAAAGGAGCAATTCGTGTCACTGCCAGGCAGCCTTGTCTACTAGAAAGTCTTTAATGCTATAATAAGCTTTCTGGCACAATTTAAGTTTTATTAGTTTTTTAAATCTATTAATTGACAAACCTGTAATGGCTGTCAGATGTTGATATCCTTAAACTTTTCTCTTAATGACTCCCGAAACCCCATACCATAGATAGCCCGGACAGCCCTTTTCTGCAACACAAAGATACATTCGATGTCGGCAGCGTTACCCCATAATAGTATGCCATAGGTCATGACACTGTGGAAATAGCTAAAGTAGACAACACGCGCTGTTCTAATGTCTGTCAGTTGTCGGATCTTTTTAACGGCATAGGCTGCAGAGCTCAGTCTGCCCGAGACTTTCTCGATGTTAGGCCCCCACTGCAAGTTGGAGTCTAACTTTATGCCCAGAAAGACATCTTCATCGACCAATTCTCCTTGACCATCCCTAATCCTAATACTGGTGTGAACGAGCCTAACATTTGGCAAGGTGAATCTAATACATTTTATTTTAGTTTCATTTAACAATAAATTATTTGCGTTAAACCAGTGGACTACCCTAGAGAGGGCATTGTTTACTTCGTCAGGTTCGCGTTGTCCACGTTCAACTTTAAATATTAAAGATGTGTCATCAGCAAACAAAACTACCTCGTGATCGTCTCTTATAAGGTGAGGGAGATCATTTATGTACACTAAAAATAGAAAAGGTCCCAGGATTGAACCCTGAGGCACCCCCATTGTTACAGCAGAACCATGTGACTGTTTACCATTTATAACTACTCTCTGTACTCTAAATCTCTTAGGTAAGAACTAATTAAATTCAAGGCCGTCCCCCGGATTCCATCATGATCAAGTTCTTGAATTAAAGTCTGATGCTGGACGCAATCAAAGGCCTTAGTTAGTCGCAGAATACACCATAAGCATCATAAGACTCCTCCCAGGCCTCATATATACACTCTAATAATTTGATTCCAGCATCCGTGGTAGACCGACCGCGCGTGAAACCGAATTGTTTAGTATGAAATAGTTTATTTGTATTAAAATGATTTTGCATTTGATTAAGCATTGCCTTTTCAAAGATTTTACTAAACGTGGGTAGTACAGAAATAGGACAAAAATTGGACGGATCTGAGGTGCTACCCGATTTAAACAGAGGAGTTATTTTACTAAACTTCTGTCAGGAAACACACCAACTAAACCGACATTGGGGGTGGTGACATTTCTAGGTAGATACTGTATCCGGCATAGATTTAGAATGTTTATCACTGACCTGTAATAATAATCGCTGGACTGGCTATTCCGCACAAAATGACAGCTATTTTTTTGTGCCGATTCAAAGCGCCGCAGTTGAGTGTACTGAGAACTAAATTCGTTTGCAAATGGCCGTTGTTTGTTTATTAACCCCCGACGGAAACCCGGACGGGGGTGTGGGTGTGTGTGTGTGTGTGTGTAAGTCTGTCTGTGGCATCGTAGCTCCCAAACGGATGAACCGATTTTGATTATGTTTCTTTTGTTTGAAAGATGGGTTAGGGGAGAGTGTTCTTAGCTATGTTTTATAAAAATCGGTTAAGCCATTTCAAAGATATGAGGGGTGAAAGTGGGGATGAAAAATTAAATTTGTTCAAATATACCCGTGTTGGGTATCAAATGAAAGGTCATTACTTATATCATTTATTACATCACGATACCGCAAGTTTTATGAAAATCGGTTTAGCCATTCGAAAGATATGAATAGTGGAATGTATTTCTAATTCCGTAACCACACTCCGCGCAATTCACATTAGTTCTGAATAATTGTTGATAGACTATACGTATGTTGATTTTAAAAAAACTCCTATAAAAAGCATGAAATAAAAAATTTAATTAAAAATTTAAAAAACCCCCGACTCACAAAAAACAACAATAAAAAAACCTGTAAAAAGTAAAAAAATAACTATTATATTATGACCTATCTACCCTAAGTATTGAGCCTTTATTATTATTATAGGTAGCTATATTATTTACGTATTCATATTGTTAACTAACAATTTGTCTCGTCGGGGACCGCTCACCTAATCATAACCTAATCGTGCGTCTGTCTCTATTTAGGTATACAGCGGTCCCCCGACGAGACCAACTGTTAGTTAACAATATGAATACGTAAATAATATAGCTACCTATAATAATAATAAAGGCTCAATACTTAGGGTAGATAGGTCATAATATAATAGTTATTTTTTTACTTTTTACAGGTTTTTTTATTGTTGTTTTTTGTGAGTCGGGGGTTTTTTAAATTTTTAATTTAATTTTAGAAGGAGTTTATGTGTGAAATTTGGAATATTTTTAAGTTATTACTGTGATTGCTATAAATTGAAGTGTTTTGATTTATAAATTTAGTTTATATTGTGTAATTAAGTAGATATTCATCATGAGATCGTGTGTATATTGTAAAACCAGATACGAGAAGGGCAGTGGCGTCTCTTTTTACAAGTAAGTAAATCTAAGAATCTAATTCTTAAACAATTATTATAAAATCATAATTTAGGTTTATTTTTACTATCATAAGCGAATACGGACTCAGTGTTCTGTAAACGATCACTGCAGTAAGCAACTTTCACTATGGCCGGTCCATGGATGGGTGACCATCCATGTGATCACTTTGTGACATTTATTAGAGCGTTTCCGTGCTTCGGAAGGCACGTTAAGCCCTTCGAGTTTCGGGGATTTTACGAATATTTTCAAAACCTATAATGTTAAATAGGGATGTCAGAATGTAAATCGATAATTTTCTATCCAATACCAAAATTCGTAGTTTAAAAAACAAAAGGCATGGTAAAAGTACTTTAATAATTTAATGAACATATTAAAATTATTAATAAACACTTAAAATTGTAGTAGATAATCGAAACAGTAACTAACTAGCGTGTGAAATATAACTTAGCATCTATGGTTAATTTGTTTAGATAAACTGTATTTCAATAGCTTTGCGCAAAAATGTAAACAAACACATTTGATCCTATATATCCATAGTTACTTGCAATTGAATATTTACCCTGATTATATTCCAGTATCCAGGAGTCATACAGTGTTCTTACAATCATTTCGACACCAAATAACTTCTTTATGACAGTTTATTTTCATTTAAAATACCTACTCAGGATAGTAAAAAATTCAATAATTTGTCATACTATATTTTTCTACTCATCTGTCTTAGACAACGATTGACAAAACATGACATGTTTACATTATTACCAGATTGGGTAGGATTGGACTATACATACTTATATGTGTATAATTTTTTAAAATTAAACTGGCCAAAAAGAATTCGCCAGCCTGATGGTTAGCCTACTTAGGTACTTTAAAGTAGTCATTCATATTATGTAAACATCATTGGTACAAAAAAAAATAACATTGTAGTCGATATCTGGTAAAGTTTTTATCGACACCAAGACAGGTGTTGTACATCATTAGTACCTATTAGTTCCAAGTACACTCACTAGCGCCAAATGGCGATTTTCAATTAGACACAATTTTATAGAACCGATCACCAGTCCAGTTAATAATAAATACAGGTCAGTGATGTTTATGTATTTGAGAGTAGCGAAAAATCCTTAATCTATGGTATAAACAGTGGTCTCATTTAACTAAGTCCAAGTTTTCACAAGGAGTTTTGGCGCGAACACGAAAGGACTCGTACATTATTCCGTGTGTAATTTTTCAAAATTAGTGTATTTATGAGTATTTATGTTTAATAATGGTGGATTCTTAAACATAAAAGTTTCAACAACGTGCACAAGTGTTGGAAAGTGATAAAACGAAGTGATACGCGACTTTTTTGTACCACCAAACTCCAAAGACAACTCTTAGTAAAGTACCACCGCTTTAATTGAGTACAAAATTTGTCCAAACTGGAACATACATGAATACGCTGATAATAAAAATAATTATTAAGAAAAAGATATATTACACTTACACTGCTATTTGCAAGATTCTCAACATGAAAAGGATTGATATATTCGATACATAATTGACTTGACATTGGCATACTCTCAAGCCGAGAAAGTCCAAGATATAAGGAAAAGAAGAAGAAGTTTTCACAAAAAAAATTATCGAGAATGTCTAATTCGAGTGAGGAGGACTTTGCCGCCATTCTTAAGTGCGAGGCCGCATTTGCGTTTTTCCGCGGCGGTTTCTAACCTCAAAATGTCATCAAACTGTCAAAATCAATGAAATCAAGTCAATGTTTTGACATTTTGAGGTTAGAAACCGCCGCGATAACCGCAAGTGCGGCCTCGCCCTTACAAGCGGTTTTGCTAAGTTTTATAAATTTTCAAACTAGTGTAATTTTGAGTGTATATGTGTAATTTATGGTGGATTATTAAACATATAGGTTCGACAATGTGCACAAGTGTTGGAAAGTGATATAACTCAGTGATAGGCCTCTTTTTAGGTTTATCGACAAATTCCTCAGCAAGCTTTAGTAAAGTACCACCGCTTTACCAGAGTAGAACTTAGTCCAACCCAAGGAACTTAAGTTCCTTGGTCCAACCTTGGACATGAATACGCCGTTGATCACGGCTGTTGATAAGATAATATCAGGAATCTAGATTTGGCATATGGTCTAAGTAACCAAAGCCAGTATAAATTGAAAAAAAAAAAAAGACGTGTGGCACTCGGGGACTGCCGCGGTAAAGCTATTACATAGCATTTTTTACCAACTATGCTAGTATAATTATTTCTATATAAGAATACTAGCTGATGCCCGCAGCTTCGCCTGCGTAAAATTTGTTACCGCGGGAAGTTATTCCCGGGATAAAAGGTAGCCTATGTGTTATTCCAGACTATAATGTATCTCCGTACCAAATTTCAGCCCGATCCGTTCAGCGGTTTGAGCGTGAAAGAGTAACAAACATCCTCACAAACTTTCGCATTTATAATATTAGTAAGAAGTAAGATTTTAAGGCCTATGTTCAATAAAGTAAAGTACCAAGTGCCTACTTGACTGTGGACATTTGGGCTTTTGGAATTTTGTTTTAGAACTTTTTAAGAAGAACAATTATTTTGTAATAAATTATTTTTATGTAACTTCAACCATTTACGCAGAGGCGCAACGGATACTCTTATAACGATTAAATGTTTTCCGTTTTCGAAACATTCCTCATTGCTGCACCACTCCTATTAATCTTCGCATTATGTTATGTAGCCTATAGCCACTATCAATAAATGTACCTACTTACTATCGAACAGTTTTTGAAAGCCTACCAGTAGTTTCAGTAAGGCTTGCCTTGGTATGATGTGATTCATGGTCCCTTTGCAGCGTGTGTCCAATCCAGCGCAGCAGCTACACTTCCGACGTTTGATCTGTTGGGGTCTCACTGCAGCGTTCCAATAGTCTTACGTTCGTGATGTTCTCGGGCCCATATGTACCGAGGATCCATTGGAGGCAGCGTTTGACGTAGACTTATAGCTGGTAGCTGGTGCGAAATGTCTTTACTTTAGTGACCTTCCATGTCTCGCATCCGTATAGCAGTTAGCAGTACAGTTTTAACGTTTACTTTGTTTTGAGTTTCACTCTTCGTGTCTATTTTCGCAACTGCCTACGGGGCGCAGCTGTGTAAAGGTTATTCTGGCCTTGGCGAGACTCGAAATGATGTAGGGTACTCTTCTATTCCATCAGTTTCTGACACGACACTCCCGAGGTACGTGAATTAGTGCCTCCACCACATCTCTTGCGTCTGTCGATTTTAATTTCAGTCCAGCCATTCGCTGCCTCATCCTGCTCGTTGTCCTGCACGTTGTCCTGCAGACATGCATGACGGCGTGTGTGTGCCTCAGCAGGCACAGGACATCGGCATCATTAATATCCTCCAGGATATCAGTATAGGCCCCATTCTATGCCGCGCCGATTGTTCTTTGCGGTATTCAGCATTATACCATCTATTTTCTATGGATGGTTGTTAACTATCCTGTTATCTTCATAACGATCCTCTAAGGTAGGTACAGTATGTATTTTCAAAAGAGTTTGTGAACTCTATTTTTAATTTCTTTTTCAGAATATTGATGACATTTGATTGATGTCATTTTATACACGTTACGTCTACTACATTGATACATGTAATAAAATTCTAACACGCCGGTGTTTGTATGTAAATTGTTTATACTGAGGAAAATTCTATACTGAGGAATAGTTTTAACCATTAAGCTCTATTTTGATATAGCATACAGGGCAGATTTACACGCTACTTGATGAGTATGATTAATAAATACCTCTAATTTCATAGACCTTGTGTGACGTAAACAAAGTTGCGAGGGTCAGCTAGTTAAAAGATAAAACAATAGGTTTCTTCTTTCTACTTAAAAACTATTTTTACAAATTTTATGGTAATAATAGACATTCTTTGAAATATGCATGTATGGTATTGTTGTGACTTTTATGACACGTTTAAAGTACATAGGTATGGGATAGATGGCGCTCGCGGCTACGTCAGCGTGAAATTTTCTTCCCGCTTCCCATGGGAACGTACTCCCGGGTTTGGTTATCTTTATAGCAGTATTATATATAAATTAACAAAACAAAAAATGATACTGCATTGGTGATAATAATAATAGAATGTATGTATATAGAGTACTCACTCATTTTCTTTCACTATTTTTCGTGACTTTCTACATTAATAAATGCACTTTGTTTATTTATATTTAAAACACTTTTTACACAAATTATACGAGTACAGTTCACTGTTGTACATAGATGATGAATACCTATACACCTATAGTCGAATTTTTATTTAGACGAAGTAAATTGACAGCAACTAATGTAATTGACAGCATCGAAATTGTCATTTCACATTAAGAACTCTAAATTCGACCAACACTCTTAATTCAACTTTGGTCGAGTGGTTAAGACGCGGATCGGTACGCAGAAGGCGCAAGATCGATTCTGGGTACTAGCATCAATTTTTGGATTATTTGACATAATAATAATAATATATAACGACTGCAGAGTTCATAATTGACGTAAACAAAAAAATTATGAATTGCTAGACTAGATACACGAACGTGGCCGAAGGTAGCCGAGAGTGTGACTCGTTTTCGTGACACAATTTCTGGATTCGGTCTCCACGCAAGGCCCGCGATAGAAGCTATGCAATAGCTTAAAAAAAAAACTAATTCGAGTGTCATTGGTGTCAGGTTGACGTTGTCAGTCAACATCAAAGTATATCGATCCAAATCCAAAACAAATTTGAATTTTTAATTGAATTGAACTGAACATAGATTTAGGATTTTTGCTACAATTGAATCAAAGCAAAGGCATTTTACTGGAGACTGGCAAAATCGTTGATAAACGAAGCGCCATTCATTAAAAATAGAAGAAGAAGAAAGCAAAGACAAACCAGGCCTGGGATGAATATTATTTTGTCCTTAAAAGTTAGAACCGAAAGGCGTTTTCATTAATAATAATACACAATATCTTCAAAGATGAACCTTGATAATAGTAATTATTTATCTATACCCGATATATTAGTTACGAATGAGAAAATACCTTGTAAATTCTTACACGATTTACCTAAAATGGGTAAGTAACAAACGTTTATATGTTTTGGATTTCTTTTACGTTGTTTAAACATGATTCTTGTGTATGTCGCGTGTCTGTTTAACCAGTAGTTAAGCTCTATAGCCTGTCAACTTAATGCAGTCGTGAAGCATGGTCAGCGACTTGAGTGAACATTCATGTACAGAGTGGCTGATGCTATGCCATCGATATAATTGCGGTGTCTACAGGTTGGGACTTGAGCTACCTGGTATCAATGGCGAAGGAGCTAATTCGTCAGTCAAGAACAGTTCAGTCTGAAAACAAAGTGGCCCCGACCGCTGTGGTCTAACAAAGAACATTCCCTCCTATCTTGCCTAAGTCCCATATAATCACTACCTTGGCCTAATCTGAAGTAAATATAAACTTGGGTTGGGCGAGTTTTCAATTTGCATTGCTTTTGCTTTGAACATCTGAATATCATTCAGAGTATCAATCAGTTGATTTATGTCATAACTTCTTCATGAGTGTAGTCTTGGTTGCATCTCTAAGTTGGTACGTAAGGTTGATGTTGTTTGCTAGAAGCAGTATTAAATAAGCTAATATTTTCAGATTTGTTTGAAGTGTCATTGAACCCCATACCTCTTTTTGGGTGCCCCCTACAGTCTATTCAATTATGATTATTAGTTATTTAGTTATTCTAATTCTGCTAACAGTTATAGATTATGTTTTCCTCATAATATTGTACATTTTAGGTCTCTTGGACCCATCAGCTGCTGAAAATGATTTGAAAGCAGGTACAAATGTGGAAATACCTTTGTGGTTGGCAGAATCTTTATATTCAAGAAGGCCACCACTAGTATCTGTAGAATTGCCCAAAATATACAAAGATTCATATAGAGAAATACTGAATGCAGATGCTTGTACTGTAGATATGCACAAACTAAGTCAATATTTCTATGAACTTGGCTGTTACATAGCCAAACATGATATCAAAGGAGAAGTTGCAGCTACCCTTATAAATGTATGTAGATGTTTAGCTTATCTCAAACTTTCATAACAGTTATTATACAACCTTTTTTGGAATAAGTCACACTTGCCACCAGCTCTAGAGAACAGTGTTTTTGTGTTTTTGAGCAGCGGCCGTAAGAAACATACTGATGAAAGTAAAAATATACTGACCCAATATTCAGTTGAGTCAATAAATGGGCAAGGTGCATTTAGAAGCTTACTATGCAGTTTCAGTCAACAGATTTTCTGGCTGCTGGGAAGGTGATTAGTTACCTTCATTTCTTCTGACTAAAGTCCAAATAATCACTTAATCGTAAATTTTGTTTCAGACATTTAGACAAAGATTCAGAATGCTGTTATCTGCCTGCGTAGCTACAGACTCGGTAGGTGCCATCCAACCATTATCGGCGAGTGAGCGACATCAGGCCGCCGACGCTGCCAGCACTGAGAAAGCGCTTTCGACTTGGTTACATAGAGGAGACAGTGTGCTCACTACTGCTAACATGGTGGCCAACCACCGCAAAAGAAAACGAGCAGAGATGGAAATGTTTTGATATTAAGCTAGTGAATAAATGGAATATAGTAAATGTGCGATTTTTTTTCCAATAGGTAACCTTTAACTCTAAAGCCTCCACTACATGTAGACGGATGCGTCCGCGGACTGTGGCAGGTGCCTCCGCAGATGAATTTCCATGAGCTATCCACACGTCTATAGATAGATCAGTCTATGTTCACCCTGGACAGACGCCACACGCACTCGCACATTAACATTTAATTTTTTTTAGATTTAGCCTGAATGTAGCAAGTAGATTATTTTTTCTTTTTTAGTTCGTGTAATGGGCACACCCATCGTGTCAGCTATATGATTCCATGATTCATAAATCTGAAATGATATTTTTTTTTTAGTTGGTAACGATGATTTTTTGTACTTACCTAATTTTTGTACTAAATCAATATCAATTAGTGACCGACCGAAGTTTCGGTTTCGGTTTCGGCCAGTTTCGGCCAAAAAAACAAGTTCCGGCCGCAGTTTCGGTTTCGGCCAATATGGGCCGAAACTTTCGGCCGGGCCGAAACTCACGTGTTCATGAATTTTGAGTGCCTGGCTCTGCTTGTGACGTGGTTGGGGTCAGCCCAACCAGTTAATATGTTACTAACCGAAGATTTACAGATTTACAGAGGACTTTCAATCAATAGTTATAATAATACAATTTTTACGGAATCCTAAAAAGGTGATCTAGGATTCTAGGACATTACATAACCCTACCCCTTTGTTGTCGGTTTCGTTGTCTTTGTTGGATGTCTGTCTGTCTGTCGGCAGGCTGTAACTCATGCACCGTGAACCGTGATAGTTAGACAGTCAAAAATTTTGCAGATTTCTGTTGCCGCTATAGCAACAAATTAATAATATTGAAGGGGGCCACCCATTCAACCCATAAAGGATCACTTTGTTGTCCGTCCGTCTGTCCGTCCATCAGTCTGTCAAGACCCTGTAACTCGTAAACGCGTGAAGGAATCGAGATAGAAATTAATACTACCTAATATTATATTAAGGGCTATAGTCTCTTGAAACTGTAAAAATATTCAAAGAAAAAGTTACGGCCGTTTATGTCGTCAAAAACGTGTATTTCGACACTCCCAAGGGAATCAAAAATCTTAGGGTAGTTCCCGTTCGCCTAG
This sequence comes from Miltochrista miniata, assembly GCA_933228765.1. NCBI lineage: Eukaryota > Metazoa > Arthropoda > Insecta > Lepidoptera > Erebidae > Miltochrista > Miltochrista miniata. Next base: position 12,955,479 of record OW121765.1, read on the forward strand.
AATCATGGACGAACGGGCGGCGGACGGATCTACAGAACCATCGGAGGACGAGACCGACTCTCACTTCTCCGGCTTTTTCAGGGTTCCATTACTAAAAGCAAAAAACACAAAAGACGAGGTAGTACTGTCTCGAAAACACTCCAACAATGATATTGATTAAATGATTGGAGTGTTTTCAAGACAGTATTACCTTGTCCTTCCATCTAGACTTCTGAAAATGCTGTGAAGCGAAACTGGTCAGGTTTATAATAATAAATATTGTAGAACAGTAGTGTCGTTTTCAATATATTATGTTATATTGCCATATTGACCTATGAGTTTTACTTGCAGGTGCCTGTACCTAGTTGCGTTGCTCTGTAGGTACATTTTATATTGCGTACGAAACTAATTGCAATTTAAATTTTTCATTAAAACTCATTAACTCCTATCACAGTTTTATAATGTATCCTTATGTAACTAATTAACCATTACACGGCTGATCATATATTAGTGCTTACACTTCTAATATGTTGAAGTAATTATACTAATTATATTTTGATTAAAAGTAGGTATATAAAAGGAGTGTTCAATTCACTGAAACTTCTATTTAGTTTTTAGGCGTTATCATTGTTTGAACTTTTGAAGTAAAAGCTTCGCTTCGCTTCGCTGCTCTATGAATGCATTCTGCCATGGTAACTGATTTGCAGTAGGAATCAGAAAGGGTAGTTTGGAGGAAAAAATACCGTGTAAGTAAGATTTTTTTGGCTAAGAAAGCGGTAATTTTTACATTGAGTTATAATGTAAGAAAAATAATAATAAAAATGTTTATTTCTTATTATAATCTTTATTAAAATGTATGTTTCAGTAGGAACTTCAATGTAAGCTAACTTAATGCTTGTGTTTGAAAGTTCCCCTCTTCCACAATCGTTTTCTCGAGTTTAGATATTCATACGAGATGTTTATTTTACTTGAACAGTAAATCCATGCGGGTAGTGATTAAGCTAAGTTTTAACAAATATAATGAAGATGAAAAAGTGACAGACAGATAAAGGATGCGCGCCCGTGTCCTTAAAGGCAGTTTGAAAAATTTGAACAGCGGATCGTCACAACCTGCGCCTGTCCATTCCAACACGGTATTGCCGTGTTGGAATGGACAGGCGCAGGCTCACCGTCTATTACGTGGGCAACAATCTAATGGTGAAATGTGAACAAATCGAATGTCTGTCTTTGAATAAAACAATTTGAGACAAACATTTATGAGTCACACAAATATTTGTCTCCGGTGAGAATCGAACCCACGACCTCCAGCGCCGCAGGCGGTATCACTACTGACTGCGCCACAGAGGCAGTCATTTACTACGAAATCCTAAAAAAATATTGGATACCATTTTTGCGCTGTCACCTTCCCGATATTTTCTAATAAATAAAATATATTTTGTTTCATAGACAAATGCAACGAGTGATTTTTATAGCAATATTGGCACTGGCGTGCAGCCAAACAACCAAAAAATTGCCCAATGGCCAGCGACAGGTCCTTACCCAAACGTATCCTGTACAGGTTTCACATTTTAAACAAGTTTTCGATAGACTCACTAATGTCCTGCTCGACAGACCGGTATGTGAAATAATTTAGCAAGTATACAGATTCATTTAAAAAAACACTGAGTTTGTAACTATATTAGTGACAAGATGGCATCGGCGGCTCCGCCTGCATCTCGTCCACGTGGAATTTGGTTCTCGTTTACTCTTTCCACCCGCGTAGTTCCCGTTCCCGTGGGAATACGGGAATAAAATATAGCCTATGTTCACCGCAAAGAGTGTAGCTTTCCAACAGTGAAAGAATTTCAAATCGGTCCAGTAGTTCCGGAGCCTATTCGTTACAAACAATCAAACAAAAAAAACAAAAAACAAATATTTTCTCTTCATAATATTAGTATAGATTATTCCAGACTATATCTACCCTTGTTCAGCCGTTAGAGCGTGAAAGAGTATCACTCTTTTGTAAACAAAAAAAAATGGGGGATCAGCCATTCAATGAACAGGATGATCTGACAAGCGGTGAATCCAATAACCAAACTACAAGTAAGGCAAAGGAACTAACATTAACATGACATGAGTTTTTGTGAGGACGCTTTGTGATAACTGTGCGCAATTAAACATAAGATAAAATTAGAAATGTCTTCCAAATCTATTGAAAATAGTGTGCGAGATCTTGCCAAAGTTGTGCTTGATCTTCAGAGCAAAGTATCATCGCTCGAACAGATCATACTGAATCAGAATATCCTGATAAATAAGTTAATTGGTGACAGTGCTAATTCTAATGTGTCAAAAGTTAGTTCAATTAGTGCATCGGAAGAGGGTAAAACTAACCCGCACCAGCGACAACAACCAATACGAGAAGCGCGCGCGCTGTCGGCGCTGTCCGTATCAACTCGTGGGGCGAGAGGAGCTAAAGCGCAATCCACGCCAACCAATTTGATTGCGAAACCGACCGAATGTATCCGAGCGTCTACGAGTCAAAGCGCGCCTCCTACTAGGTACTACTACTAGCCCGCGACCGAGATTCGAATTCCCGCACAACCCTATGCCTACGGTAATAAGGTCGCCGGCAATAGCTGTGACTCATGCGCATAGCGACGACGAAGAGAATAGCAATATTGACACGGCTAATGACGTATGGACGGATGTAAACAATCGTCGAAGGAGGTCTCAACGCGTGCCACCTGCAAATGTAACCCGTGGTACGGCCGCCCCCGGCTCAACTTCGTGTTTATTATCCGCCGCTGAACGCAAAAGTTATCTGCATTTGTATTACGTTCAAGTCGGAACTACATCTGAACAAGTATCTGCACATTTGTTAAGTATTTGTGGTGCCGATAAATGCTCCGTTGAAAGCCTAAAACCGCGAGGCGACTATGCATCTTTTAAATTAACAGTGCCTACTAAAAGTATTGAAAAGTATATGTCATCTGAACACTGGCCTAAGGATGTCTGCATTAAACGGTGGCGTAGTGGGTTTCGTAAGCCGCAAGAGGCCGACACGAATCGCTAAGGGTTTGCAATACTCTCTGGTTTACCAAAATGTCAGAGGTCTTCGTACTAAGCTTGATCGCTGCAAAACGTCTATATTATCAGGGTCTGCAGATATTTCGATCCCTCCTACGTATATTGTGGTAATCCACAAAAAGTCGATTTTTGTTTTATTTCAAAAATAATGTATTCTAGTACTATAGAATCAGTACAAAAAATAATTTTAAAGAAATTCTCAAGGGAAGTCTATTTATTAGGCCGTATAATATAGTAACTTCTGAATATATCCGGCGCGAAGTATCGCGACAACCGAAGCGGCAGTTAACGCGGGATGCGGGGGGCTCTTCACTGATCGCGCGCGCATCGTATGTGTTAGTAACGGTCGTTTACGCCGGTCGATACCACACGTGCAGTGTGTTCGCTCTGATTTCGTGTAACTGTTATTATTCGCATTTAAAATTCTGTGGTAACAATTAATAGTGGTAGTAATTCGAAATATTTCAGAAAAAAATCATCAAGGTTTAAAACTATATATAATTTTACCATCAAAAGTTCTGATCTCAATGAAGAAAAAGAAGAAAATCCAGGTAAATAATATGTATTTATGTAAATTGTTCATTATTACTAGATTAGTAAATACATTTTTTCATTATTTTATTCTTATGAGTAACAGAGAACTACATTTACGTATATAAATTGTAAATTTCATTTTCTCCGGTGTGTTTTATCGTAAGGAATACTTACAATAATATGCATCGGGAGTCAGTGTGTTTATTTTGTCATAAGTGATACTTGCTACATTTTACATGGGAATAGTTAAATAATATTTATATTGTAAAAATACTTACTTTATTTTACGCCGTGAAACATACATAAAAAATATAGTATGTAACACTTACCATATTTTACGTTGCATCGATAAAAACATATGATACATTACGTAACGTACGTGATACATCGTAGATTCTTTGTATAATACATAATTTTTTGTTGGTTTCAGAATCTCAGTTACCCCGTGCTGATATAGAGTTGCTGATGTAGAGGCCATAAATAATTTAATGGACATATTTGATGCCTTTGCCAGTTCACCCACAGCTCGTGACTTTGAAGGAATTAACAGTACAGCACAAGTCTACGCTGATACGATAATAATTAACACTTTCGTCCAATCTTGTGACGAATCAATCCCTGAACTTTTGCTAAAAATTGATGTCATCATGTTAATTCGGTAAACCGTGACACCCTGCTGTCAGACATTAGAAGCAATGTTCCTGAAATGTATAATATCAAACTTTATGTATAAATGCAACGAACTTTCTGCTGAAGTCGGTTGCCAGCAGGGAGATCCCCTCTCACCAGCCATTTTCAGCCTAGATATTAACCCATCATCCAAATTTAAAGTTTTCACTTTAAATTTAACGTCTGATATTTAGATGACGGGACTCTTGGAGGTGATGCAGTTTCTGTTCTGTCGGATCTTATAGAAATTAAAAACGAATTTTATTTGATTGGTTTGGAATTAAATTTTAATAAGTGTGAATTATATATTCATAACAATCACAACAATTCAGAACTCATTGGAAAATTCAATTCCTTATGTCGGAATATCAAAATTGTTAACATACAGAATCTTTACCTCCTAGGGTCCCCTATATTTGAAGATGCTATTCCATAATAATTAGCACAAAACAATTCAAAATTTGAATCCAATGTAGATCGGCTTCTTAATATTCGTTCACATTACGCAGTCACAATTCTAAAATTTTGTATGTTTTTTACCAAATCTATTAATTTGCTTCGCTGTTGTCCTTTTTGGAAACATCAAAATTATTCTCAATATACAACTGAGCGAACAATCTTGGTAATATAGTGGGCTAGGGATCCGCATAATTTCTAGTGTGGCTTTGCCAGCCTTTTTGTTATCTGTACACGCCACGTCGAGTCTCGTAGGTAAAATTCTGAACAAAATTGTCTTACAGACTATGGGACGACTGGCCTTACAGATGCCGGGAATGCTTGGTTTATGGCTTGTCCGGGACAAAATTTTCCCACCCATCCTAATTTACAACGGAGCTGGGACGACGCTATATCAAAATTAACCTTTGACTCCTTGTTAAACACCAGCTTAGACCCAGGTCAGGCCAGATTATTAGCGCTCAGTAGAAAGGAATCCGGTGATTGGCTGAAAGCTTTCCCTACAGCCAACACCAGAACTTTTTTGGAACTGGACATCCTAAGAATTTCAGTTAGTTGCGTGGAAACCTGGCGTTACGCTTTGCGCTCCACATCGATGCCCCTGCCGTTTTAACATTGACACTTTGGGGCATCATGGTCTTTCATGTTTAAAAAGCGCAGGCACGCCACGCTGCCTGCGCTGAATGACATCATTCGCCGTGCTCTTGCCACCGCCAATGTGCCTGCCCTCCTAGAGCCAAACGGCGTTTTTGGGGACGATGGCGAGAGACCGGATGGTATAACTTTAATACCGTGGGAGATGGGTCGGGTGCTGGTCTGGGATGCAATTTATGAGTTAACACTCTGACCCCGTCCCATCTTTCCTAAAACTAAATTAAAAGCCAGCGCAGCAAGCAGCGGAAGCGGCTCTCGACTCATCGTATTGTTTTCGTCCAGTCGATGTCGAGACCTGGACCTAGTCCATGGGGTCCCAATGCGCAAAAATGTTTTAAGAATTTGAAAAAAACGCCTTGTGGAGTCGACTGGTGACCCAAGGGCTGGCAGTTTTCTCGCTTAACGAATAGGTATTGCTATTCAAAGGGGGAATGCTGCTAGTCTTTTGGGCACAATGCCACGGGGCCTTATTTAGGGTTAGTTTAAATAGTAAAAATGTAAATATATAGATATGTAATAATTATGTTTCTCTGTAATTTTTAACAATAATTATTTTAATTATTATTAATCAGATAGTCATCAATGGATTACTCCATTGATGACTATCTGATTTAAGGGTATATTACTCTATTGATGACTACTTCCACTAACCAATTACCTAAAACTGAAATAAATTTGTTTAATGGCAGTGTTTTCATGTGTTTTTTGCCTAATATTCTTCCATACCTGTACCATATTTCAGCCCACATACGTTTAAAAGACTCAAGTATGCCAACGTAAATTATGGTATTGTACTACATACAATTGAAATCAAATGTTAAGTTACGATGAAGAATATAATAAGTGTTACGTACAATCTTAGACCATATAACACGGGACTAGCCTTTGCGAACCACCGCATACAAAAATATTCTGCCAGTTTTCATACAAGTGAAGGGGGAAACACAAAGACATATAAAATTTCATTGCATTTAAAAATGTATTAATCGACAAACGCGTAATGGCTGTTGTGTGTTAATTGTTATTGTACAGTCAACTACAATGTAATGTACTAGTTTAATCATATAAAATGATGTACTGATGTACAGGCTTTTCATAAAGCCAAAAGACCAAATGGTCATGTGCAATGGCAGAAAACAATGCTTAAGTAAGGCGCATCCTGTGGTTAGATGATCTAAGCGTACAATACTAAAAGTAGTTTATTTTTCGGCGTATAAAATAGCATGTAATACTTACGACAAATTAACTATGTTAGAATCAAAGATTTCTATATAAAATGAGGTAGATACGCTCTACTATAAGAAACGAAAGCATAAAAGCAATCCTCATACACACACATGGCTAAAACTACACTCACTAATAAACTATATTTACGTAATTGTAACTGTAATAGCATTATACGAATAGAACAAGAGTAAAAGAGAAGGCGTATGGACTCCAAATACAAGCCGAGTACCACCGAATACTCTCGAAGTTTTACGATTCTGTATCACAGGTACTGACTGCAGAAAAATGTTAATTAGGTATAAAGGAAGACTGCAGAAAATTTTAAGTAGGTATAAAGGAATAAAGTGCAAAATTTACCAATGATGTATATATTTAAATGTAAACTTAAAAAACTGATTACATACCTATTTAATGATATTTAATCGATATCTGAATTTTTCGAACCCTTTTCCGAACAAATATTTCAAAGTTAAACTAAAAATACTGACTTGAACACTAATTATGCACACCAAATAAATCAAATTAAATGTACTATTTAATGGTATTTGCACAACTGTTTTACTGAACGAATAACTATTTTCAAAATAGTTTATCTAACAATTCCATAGTGCAACAAACATAATACCTATCTAAGCGTTTTGAAGGAAAACCGACGATTGATATTACCGAAAACGATTATTATTATTGAATAAAAAAATTCAAACATAACCTAACCTATTCAGTTATAAGATTGTACCATTTAGAGTCTGGTATGCATTCAGTTAGTGGAGTTTTCACCTGGTGATTCAGATTCACCTGGTGTGCTGAAAATTACACAGTATATAAAAATATCCTATTAATTAATTACAAATTGTTATTAAAAAAATACCTGTGAAAGGTAACTCCACAAGATTTGTTGCATTTTGATGTGTAATTTTTACAAAATCTTAGTACACAAGATGGCATTATAATGACAGACTCGATCGCAATCGTTGTAAGTACCTTAAAAGTAAAACATATTTATTAAATTTTCTTGCAAACCGTACTTGCGAAGAACTATAACTATTCGGGGAATCCCCGTGCCTTGACTCTCGCTTGGCATATTCAGCAAGTATAATGCTGTCAAAATACGAAGTACAACAAAAGCATTGGGCGCGTCAGATTAGTTAGGCCTATACAATTTGGTGGGTTAATAAGATTGAGAATAATCATAAAATTGATGAAAAATAATTAATTACCCATAAATTGTGCGTACTTACCAAATAAATTAGTACTCCTTTGTAAACTACCTAATCTAAAGCACTTTTAAGACGTTAATTATGTACTTTTCCACGTTAAAAATACACATTTGTTGTTAAATCGTGGGAGATACGACAGTGACATAGTGTCAGCGCGAACTGCGCGCAACCGCGCTAACTAGCTCAGTTTATACGCTTCAAAAATTGGTGCGTAGGGCAGGTCTACCTCTTTATATAGAAGTCTTTGGTTAGAATACGGTGTAAAATGTAGTAACATCAATATCTTAAAAACGGGTAAAATATTCTCATATAGTTTGATATCATAATAAAGTACTTTATTTATCTAGGCACCATAGTCATTTTTAAGTAAATAACTGCGTAATTTAAAATTTTATACAACTTTGTACATTCAAACAGCTCTCCTGTAAAGTTGTCATTTTGGGGTTACCATAGTCTACGTAGGAGGGATCGATTTATGCGTTGACCGAGACCTTTCTAAATGGCGGCGTCGGTGACATGGAGTTCTGCCCCCCGGGCTATACGGTAATACGCCAGGATCGTTCCCAAGATGCAGGATGGGGCGGAGTATTGTTAGCGGTTCGTAGCGAGTACCCGGTCCGTCGCATTGTTAATATAGACTGTTATACAGACGACGTCGAAATCGTAATAGGTTTAATTAGTTTTAAGTACAAGAAAGTTATTATTTGTGTTTTTTATGTTCCACCCGGCTCGGATGATATAAAATATTCGACTAGTTTTACTGTATTAGAAAATGTTATAACAAAATATCCAAAATTAGAAACATTAGTGTTGGGTGATTTTAATTTAAATTCTTGTAGTCAAAGCACTCTTATGCAATTTGAATATATGTGTAGTTATTGTAAATTTAAGCAACATAACACTATTTACAACCAATCCGGTGTAATGCTGGACTTGGTACTGAGTAATCTGGGCAGTGAGTGCATTGATGTGAATGGCGATGTGGAGCCGATAGTTAAGCCGGACACTTTGCATCCCCCGCTGGCGGTCAGCGTCCGTATCGCCCGTCCAGCCGGCCCGAGGGACGGCGCGGCCGCCGCGGCGCTTGCGCGGTTAGCGCGGTCGGGCTGTCACCAGCCGTCGTCGTCGGTGGCAGAGTGGAATTTTCGCAAGGCCGACTTTCATGTACTGTATTCCACCTTGGCAGCTGTAGACTGGGATCAGGTTTTTTCTGCTACTGATGTAGATGAAGCTGTCCATAGCTTTTATAATTTATTAGAAAACTGCTTTCGTACATGTGTTCCTTTTAAAAAGCAGAAATCAGCACTTAACTCGCGCTACGATTATCCTAGTTGGTACACTCCAGATATTATACGTAATATTAAGAATAAATATTTCCATTTGAAGAAATTTAGAATCAATAAATCGGAATTTAATCATGAAATGTATAAATATTATAGAATTCGAGTAAAAGAATTGATATATCAGGCATATGATAACTATATAAAAAATACAGAAGCAAACATAAAATGCAACCCCAAACTATTTTGGAAATTCGTTAGGGAACAGCGCGCATCGAACCAGTGCGAGGAGTTTGAGTATAATGGGTCAACAGTTGTTGGTGGCGAAGCTGCAAATGCCTTTGCACAATACTTCAGCTCCGTGTTTTTGCCAGGCAGCCCCACGGTTCCTACCAATGCTACTAATATTGGAGCGCTGTCTTCTGCATGTTCGATGCGAATAGCGGTGGATTGCATAACTTGTCATGACTTATTTCGTGCAGTCAAAAAACTAAAAGCACATTCATCAATAGGACCCGATGGCATACCGTCGTTCATTGTTAAGGACTGTTATGAAGCAGTCAAATCGCCATTACTGTTCATATTTAATCTTGCTTTGCAAACCTGTACATACCCGAGCAAGTGGAAAGTATCAAGGGTCACACCCATACTCAAGGACGGTTCCAAAGCGAAGGTAGAAAACTATAGGCCCATAGCTGTTCTGTCGGCATTCGGCAAGGTCTTTGAGTCCATATTGAACCGTGACATCACCCGCCAGATAAATATGCAGCTCTCCGATGCACAACACGGATTCAGGACAGGTAGATCGACTTCAACTAATCTTATTAACTTTATAGATCAAGCTGTTTTAGACATGGATGATGGAAAACAGGTGGACGTGTTGTATCTTGACTATAAAAAGGCTTTTGACCGCGTTAGAAATGATGTGTTACTGAAAAAGTTTTCTAACATAGGTTTCACACCAAATTTAGTTAAGCTTTTTTCGAGTTATTTTTCGAACCGTTTACAATATGTAAAGCTATCTGTATACCATTCAGAGCCATATGTGACCACCTCCGGAGTAAGTCAAGGGAGTACCCTTGGGCCTACCCAGTTTTTAATCATGGTGAACGACTTGCCGAGTGTCGTCGGGTCAGCTGCGTGCCTTATGTTTGCTGACGATGTAAAACTGTATTTGAGCGTGGAAAGTGTGGCAGACTGTGAAGCACTCCAAAGGGGTTTAGAAAGTATTGTGGCTTGGAGCGAACTCAATCAACTTGAGTTAAATATTTCTAAATGCAAAACGTCAACATTTACCCGTCGCCATAAACCAATAGTCCATCCCTATAATATTCATGGACAACCTCTGGAGCGAGTCACGCGTATCCGCGATCTTGGTCTGATGCTCGACACAAAATTAACTTTAAACGAACACATTATGGACCTGTGTACTCGCACATATAAGTGTCTCGGGTTTGTAATGAGGCAGGCTAGAAGATTCGACAACAGGCATACGATTCTGAGCTTGTATTATGCGTTTGTCAGAAGCAAATTGGAGTACAATTCAATTGTATGGGACCCACATGAAATCAAGTATGTTGTCATGGTGGAGAAAGTTCAAAAGAAATTCGCACGGTTCCTATACATGAAGATATATGGGTATTATCCTTATTTATACCCATCTCTCTTTGTCGGGGGCATGGTAGGAATTAACACATTAGAGGTTAGGCGCAAGTGTTCAATAATGATTCATTAGGTAGGGGAGAGGGAGGCAGTTTAGAACAGAGGCAGTTTTGAATAACCGGATTTATGAATACACCTTTTACTATTTTTAACCTTAAAAACCTTTTTATTACTAGTGACATCAAACTACACATCTGTCAGTCTCTAACTAACGTCAAAGTCAACGTCATTAAGAAAAACTGTTCGAGGGTGCTTTACGGAGACAAAAGTAAGTATTTGTTTTTTTATTTCTAAGCAAATTACTAATAACAGGAGGGCTATTTTTGAATTATGATTATTTCAGATTATTGTTTATACTTTAAACTGAGTATAAACAGATATTACTTTATTGAACACGAGTTATGTTTTCGTCTAGAACTTTATATATTGAAGGTAGATATTGGGGAAGATTTGAATACAATCAATGGGGTACTTTTGAATAAAATGTTGAAAGGTGCCCCAACCTGTATAATTAACTCGTTAATTTGTGTTTTTAACTATTTAGATACTATATCCACATTTTATAATATTTTTACAGTCATAATGGTGAAAAACTATAAAAAGAAAAACGAAACTGACGTGAACGAAGTGAAGCCGAAAAAGCTGTACTGTGTATTGTCAACGATGGTCTTAAGCTCAGGACTTCTGCTGCTATATACAATATTAAACCAACCACTTTATATTATAGAGTGAAAAAGTATAAAGTATATATAGCTTTGTAGACTTATTCAAAACTGCCCCAGGCCGTTTTGACTTTTATTAACTTTATTTGATTATTAGTTGATGTTAGAAATAAATGGATATCCTTATTGGTGATGTAAGATGAAAATGGCATAAATATAGTGTTAATTATATTATAACATGAATTGATTTCATTTTATCCTGTTTTTTCTAAACTGCCCCAGTAGGTTTCAAAAGTGCCCCAAATGTGGGGCACTTTTAAACAAATTAAGGGTTTAAAAAAATTAAAATTGTGCAATTGTCATAAGTTAAAATAAGTAAATATCATTGTTACTATATGACATGAACCCCATATATACTATTAAAATTAAATAAACCTTGATAAATTGTTCCATTTGAGAAATATAATATTTTACTTAAATAATGTTCCAATGTGCCCCCCTCTCCCCTACTACTTGTTACTGAATAGCAAGATAGACAACCCAATCGCACTGGCACGCTGCTCGCTACTCGCTGTGGACAGAACGCGGCCGCGTGTCGCGCACGGGCCGCGGCGTCTGTTCGCGCTTCCTGCGGCGCGTACCCAAACCGCCGAGTATGCTCCGACGAGAAATGCCTTGAATATGCTCACTGATTGCCTATGAACCAAACGTTGACATATTTTGCACAAATAGTAATTGGTATATTCTGATTTGTATTCGCTTTTTCACCAATAATTTGTAACTAATAGTTAATTGTTATTTTTTATTTATATCATAGTAAATTGTAATTGTGTACTAGTAATCTGACATCTGCTATTTTAATTAAATAATAATCTATACTTATACGTACCAAGAATTTGAATTTTAAGTACCTCAATAATTTGTAACTAATAATTTATATATTTATGTACAATTAATAATTTGTAATCATTAATTCGTAACTCATTGTTTATATCAATATTATGTAATCAATTATTTAAACCAATAATTCTTAATCAATAATTTGTAATAATTATCTATGTTAAAAGAAATTGTAATTATTCTATAATTGTAATGGCTTGATGTGCGACTTGGCTATGCTGTAAGCGCGTCAAGCACCTGCATTTTAAATAAATAAATAAATAAATAACTGACAACTATCTAGCAAATATCCAATTTTACAGGAGATCAGTCAATCAACAAATCAATGGATCAGCCAACGAGTCAAACAAATGTCTGGCTGATGAGAGACCAGATAGATTCCAATGAATTGCCAAGCAGCAATCCAGGGATACAATTAACTATTGAACTGGAGTACGAGATAATTTAATATGTAACTGAACCTATCCACAACCTATCTACTGATTTCTGGGACCAGACTACTAATCTATCTATAACTAATCCAACCATGCAACATTTAGAATCTATTCTCAATATACAACTGAGCGAACCATCTCTTCCCATTAAATATAGGGATCCGCAAAATTTCCGCAGATTCTTGGCTTTGCTAGCCGTTTTGTCATCTGTAGGTACATGCCACGTCGAGTCTCGTACGTAAAATTCTGACGAATTGTTTTACAAACCATAGGACTGGGACAACTGGCCTTCCAGATGCCAAGAATGCTTTTTCCCACCCATCCAAATTTACAGTCAGTGCGCTTTTATTGTCATGCGTGTTCTTACGCGCCTGCGGGCCGGGCGGCCATGTTTTCATTACAATGCACGCCTCAAGGACACGGAACGCGGGTGAGACAGTAGACGGTACAGTGATGCCGGTGATGCGGGCCCGGCCAGCACGTGTAGGCCGCTTCGTGCGCCACGCTGCGCTAAATTATATTATTCGTTGTGCTCTTGTCACCGCCAATGTGCCTGCGCTCCTAGAGCCAAACGGCGTTTTTAGGGACGATGGCAAAAGACCGGATGGTATAACTTTAATACCTTGGGAGATGGGTCGGGTGCTGGTCTGGGATGCAACTTGTGTAGATTAAGTAAGTAGAGACATCTTCCTAAAACATAATTGAAAGCCAGCGCAGCAAAGTATAAGGGTCCCGACTCATCCTATCGTTTTCTTCCTCATAGTTATTTAAGAATTTGAAAACCTGGTAGAGTCGACTAGTGACCAAAGGGCTGGCAGTTTTCTCTCTTAGCGAATAGGTATTGCTATTCAAAGGGGGAATGCTGCTAGTCTTATGGGCACAATGTCACGGAGGCCTTATTTAAGTTATGTTTAGATGGTAATAGACAAGCATACGGCCCACCAGAAGGACTGGTGGCCACCGCAGCCTATGAACGTTTGCAACACCAGAGGCGCCACACTCGCGCTGCCGACCCTGTAAAAACCTTCTTAGACCCCTTTTGAAGAACCCCATACTGTAGGCGTTTGGGAAAACCGAGGCAGGAAGATCATTCCACAACCTAAGCGTGCGCGGAAGAAAAATCCTGCCGGATCTAACCGTGCTCGAACGCTGTCTATGACGAGCGGTGCGATGAAAGAAGGTAGCCGTGGGCATCATGTCAAACAATTCCACAGAGCACATACCATTGTACAGGCGGTAGAACACGCATAAGGAGGCAAAGTCTCTCCTGTCGCGAAGAGGTTCAACACCACCTGTCAGTATAGGAACGTTGACAACTCTCACAGCTCGCCTCTGCACCGAGTCAAATGGACGAAGCTGATATTCAGGTGCCCAGAGGTGACAGCAGTACTCCATGTGTGGCCGCACTTGCGACTTATAGAGAAGCAGTGTTTGCGCCGCAGTAAAGTACCGCCGCGCCCTGTTGAGCACACCGAGCTTCTTGGACGCCAGCTTGGCCTTGTCCTCCAAATGACTACGGAACTGAACGTCACTGGAGATGTCAACACCAAGGATCCCTATACTTTTAGAGATGGAAAGAGATGTGCCCTGGAATTGTGGTGCTACAGTAATTGGGGCTTTCTTAGCGGTGAAGAAACACGCCTGTGTCTTGGAGGGGTTGAACTGGACAAGGTTTTGTCCACTCCAATCGGACACTGTAGTAAGAGTAGCCACGATTTCAGACACAAGCTGTTCACGACTTTCTTCCACTGCGTCCCGAGAGAATCCGGGGCGGCCTGTGTAACAAGTGTCCCCCGTACTGTCGTCTGCATAACAATGAATGCCGTCAATAGACAACATGTCATTGATATGCAGCAGAAACAGGGTAGGGGACAACACTGAGCCTTGTGGTACTCCAGCGTTAATGGCCATGCAGTCAGAACAGCTGCCGTCGACAAAAGCCCTGATGCTTCTACCGGCCAAAAAGCTGGACACCCATCCGCATAATCTCTCGGTCAGTCCGTAGGAGGGCAATTTTTTAAGAAGACCACGGTGCCAGACCCGGTCAAAGGCTTTAGAAATGTCGAGGCTCACTGCTAGAGCCTCGCCCTTACTCTCGATAGCCGTCGCCCATCGGTGTGTGAAGCACACGAGAAGATCGCCCGTCGAGCGACCGTGACGGAAACCGTACTGCCGGTCACTAAGCAGGTCGTTTTCCTCAAGGTACCTCAGGAGCTGTGTATTAATTACACGCTCCATCACCTTAGACAATAGGGAGGTGACGGCTATAGGCCTGTAATTGGCCGGGTCGGTCCTATCACCCTTCTTGGGCACAGGATGCACATACGCGATCTTCCACGACGCCGGGACTTGTCGCATGGAATATGAAAGCGCGAAAATACGTGTAAGTACCGGACACAACTCTGGACCACTCTGCTGAAGTACCACCGCGGGTATACCTACCGTCCGGCCCACTCGACTTATGAACGTCCAGAGAACGAAGCTCCCGTCGGACGTCCCGCTGCGTAAATTTAACTTCCGGCATGGAAGTTCCACACCACGGAACGTCCGGCGGCACAGCACCCCCGTCGCTCATGGTCGAGTTAGAGGGAAAGAAAAAACTCAAAAGGTCGGCCTTCTCCCTGGCACTCTGGGCCAGACTACCGTCGGGTTTAAGCAAAGGTGGTAAACCTGACTGATAGAAGTTTCCCTCGGCAGCTTTGGCAAGTGACCAGAATTCACGACTCCCTGAAGGGTACCCTGCTAGCCGCTCACCAATTCTGCCGACGAAATCGAATTTAGCCCTGACAATTGCTCTTTTGCTGGCCCTTGAGGCGGCATTTAATTTGCGTTTCACCTCAGAGATGTTAGGATCTGAATTTGCACGAGCCGCGGACCCGCGGTCCAGGCTCTGTAGGCAGATTCTTTTAACATCAAAGCTTCTCTGCAGAGCCGATTGAACCACGGTCGCTTTTTTGCTCCTTCAGGGATCCAGCAGTTGGGAATGTAGCACTCCATGCCCTCCAAGATCCCCTCAGCGACTGCTTTGTGAGACGTATGGTAGGTGGTTAAGGGTAGGTACATTCTATTTTGAAGGATGGAATTCAAACTACTTCACCTTCATCACGCTTCAAAAAAAATCTGTCACATTGATGTGACAACGGAAAATAACATTTAACCGTGGTTCCATTGGCTATTAATGGTACTACTGAACATAAGATTATTATATGCTCCCGAATGAAATATTATGGACAAAATCCGGGAAATCCCCAGAACTTCAATGTTCGCTGAGACACGGAGGTGTATGGAGCTGTCGGTCATATTCCAGACACTTCAAAAACTTGGTAGGTATCAGCCGTATGTTCGTATATTGTACTATCAATAGACACAACAACACTTTGTCTGTCGAAGACCAGAAAAGATCGGTGCGGCCGCGTGCTGTTAGAACTACAAAGGCTGTTAATGCTGTTAAAGCCAGAATTCGCCGAAACCCCATAAGGAAGCAAAAAATCTTATCGCGAAAAATGATTCCCCGACTCTGTCACGTATTATAAAACAGGACCTGAAACTCGGTGCTTATCGACGATATACAGGACATGTCCTAAATGCTCCTGGTCACAAGGCACGAACTACCCAAGCCTGGCTTGAAACCACGCTCCGCACTTTATAAGAGCTGAAGACTGGCCCTCATCTAGCCCAGACCTCAACCCTTTAGACTACAAATTATGGTCAGTTTTAGAGGACATGGCCTGCTCTAAACTACACGGCGACATTGAGCCTCATAAAAAATCTTTGGAGCAAGCAATGGCAAAATTTTCCTTGGAAACAGTGCGTAAACCCATAGATTCGTGGCCAAACAGATTATAGGCCTGTATAAAAGCCAAAGGTGGCCATTTCGAATAAAATATGTTTTTATTTATTGCTATGACTTTAAAAAATATGTAGGTATGTCCCCTTGTTTTCCTGTGTACCCTTGGCTGTTCCCTTGATGGTACAGTGGAAAATAAATTTTAACCGCTGTACCCTTGGCCGTAAAACCCAACCAACTGAAATTAAACATGAAATCTTTCATTGAAATCATGATCTTTTAGGACATGTGAGTGGAAAAAGATCCCTTATTGGTTGTGGTATACGAAGAACATCTAAAAGATAAAATGTATAAAGTAATTAAATAATTTTCAAAACAAATGAAGATCGGTAAAACAAATGAAGATCAACAGAACAAATGAAGATCGACAAAATAAATGAATATCGGCGAAACAAATGGAGATCAACGAAACAAATGCAGATCGGTAAAACAAATGAAGATCGACAAAGTAAATGAAGATCGGCGCAACAAATGGAGATCGACAAAACAAATGAAGATCGGCGAAACAAATGCAGATCGATAAAACAAATAAAGATCGACAAAATATATGAAGATCGGCGAAACAAATGGAGATCGACAAAACAAATGAAGATCGGCGAAACAAATGAAGATCAACGAAACAACTGCTGTACCCTTGGCCGTAAAACCCAACCAACTTAAAAGTTGGTTGGGTTTTACGGCCAAGGGTACAGCGGTTAAAATTTATTTTCCACTGTACCATCAAGGGAACAGCCAAGGGTACACAGGAAAACAAGGATTACATTACTTCATTTAAAAAAAATGCATTTGCATTTGTAACAAAACTTATGGCTGAACTAGGTACATAACGCGTAAAATGAGAATGAGCCCCAAATTTTTAATGAATGAGTTTTATGGCTTCAATTTTTATCTAAAAAAATGCCCATATATGAAGAAGACGTAAGCCAATTAATTTGATTTCTGTTTTGATTTTAAATAGGTATAAGTACCTATTAACTTATTACAACTAAAATAAACTATAAAATGCTGCATTTTCTAGCTTGAAGGAGGTGCGTTTTGTATGTTCAATATCAACGGCCTTAACGCCGCTACTAACCAAAAGCCAAAACCAACAGTAATGTCACCCAAGAAGCCAACAACAACAACAACAAAGGCAAGACAACAAAGCAAAAGCAGTCCTTCGCCAAAAACCAATAAGCCAACAACAACAACAACAAAGGCAACACAAAAAAGCAAAAGCGGACTTACGGCAAAAACAAGATGGCACGCAACAACAGACACAACAAAAAAAAGACCAAAGGCAAGACCAACCGCAGCAACACATCCAACACATCCATATCAATACTAAAAAAAAGAAAACGTAAGTAATAGAGATGTCCCTTGATCCCCAGCGCCTAACTGGAGTAATAAAATTGATTTTACACAATATGGGTATTTTTTTTACTGTGTGTGTTTTACAATAGTGTGTACTGCTCAGTGGCGGATACAGAAAAATCTCAAGGGGGGGGCGCAAAAGATATTTTGAGTTTTGAGCTACCTTTACTATTAGCGCAATATAAAAGTAATCAAGTCACATGTGAAGTTTATGAATATTTTATTTGAAATGGTATAATGGTAATACAGTAAATATACAATGTTTAAGGGACCTAACGAAATACACGTCTTATGGGGGCATTCCATGGATTCACAGTGCTGGCACCGCGCCGGGTTCATAGCGTGGTACAGAGGGAAATACTGTTAGGGGGTCTTGGACTTGCGACCCATTTGAGTAGGTTTAGGGTGGCCACCTTTCTGTACGCATAAACGTTCACAATGTTCCCTGCCTAACCAGATTTGATAAGATTCTAACAATGTCGCTTTGGATATTCGTTTTAATGAAGAGTTTACTGGAGCTCTTGACAATCCTAGGTCTTTATTAAGCTGGTATTCCCCTTGCTCCTACTTCTACGTTTCATTATAACGTAAGAGTTGACTGCTCTAGGTGCTAGATGACGCTGTAACTATTAACGCCAATAACTCTTTCACGGCCACACAGCCAGAGAGTTTTCTGCATTGGCTGCTTGGTGGCACTGGTGTCCTCAATACGTAACTGACCATTTATTTTTTAACTCAAAACGGGACATAAGTTTTTATAAATACTCCAGATATAAGGTTAATGAAAATCGACAGAAATTCTTTATTTAGAAAAAGTGTTATTTAATGCAAATGTGCCGGGCTCTTACAGACAAACCACACGGTGTCGTACCACGGCTACCACTGCCTACGACTGGGAGCCCCGTGACAGTCCCTCGGAAGGATGTTACAGAATTTCCAACAGACTTTGGCTACCACCGCGTCCTCTTCTAGGAGTTCGGGTACTAACCCTCATCTTTAGGGGTTGGTTCGGGTTTTATCCCGCTTATTGAGGGGTGAGGCGTTCTTCAAACTCTCTCATCACGCTGCCGTCTTTGGCCTGGTTCTGTAAGGACGGCGAGCAGCCCTCCCGCCGCGCCGCGCCGTCCTCAGGCCCCCGGTCTTGGAGGCCGATAATCTTGGCGAAGACAAGTCTGCGGCGCCTCCGGAACCGGGTGGGAGAGTACTCTCCCGTTCCCTCCTCGCTGCCTCTTTCACGAGCATTACCAGCTCGCAGAAAATGGTAGCGGCGACCGGCCCACGTACTCCCGCCAGAGATCATTGCTCGCACCAAGGTTTCCAGCACGAAAATCTCTATGTCCTGACCGGTTGTGCTGCGAAGGACAAGGCGCTGTTGCGCCCACGCTGAGGCACTCCACAATTGTGTGGAGCGCTGTGCCCTTTCTGCGTTCCTTGCAGTGGTGGCACTCAAGTGTGGTCTCCCGGTGTATTCGCTTCAGATAAGTACTTACCGAAGCAACCATACCCGAAACTTATCTCTGTAAACCGGTAGGAGAAAGCTCAGTGGTTCCGCTCCAGCCACTCGTCCATGACGGTCTGATCGCCCCGGTTGTGCCGTTTTCCCATGTTAGTTGCTCAAGTCGCACCTTCCAAATCTCCATAATATCCAGTTTTATTCCATGATTCAAAATAGTATTTTAATGACTGGTACATTTTTTAAAACTTCTCCAAGGCACGCATAAATACAAGTCACCTTGTTTTACTATAGCCGAGCATTTAGCAATGTTCTATTTCAGCTTCAGCGCTAAACTCCTTTAGATCTTCAACTCGAACCGTGTAAATATAAAATGAAGAATATATTTTTACCACAATACATTCGTAATCAAAAGGTAGACCATATACCTACAGCAGATTTTATTACATTGTGAATCAAATGACGCAGCGAGCTATGAAACGAGCTAGGTTTGGAATATATTTGAGGGATAGACTTCAAAATAAGGGTTATCCGGCAGAAAACCAATGTTTTCGACAATAGGCACACCGAAGTGGCAGTGGGCTGGTCACGTCTGCAGGAGAGTGACGGCCGATGGAGAAAACGGGTTCGAGAATCAGCAAACGTAGTGTGGAACGCCGACCCGCCATGCCAGATGGACCGACGACTTGGAAAAGGTGGCAGGCTGGGACTGGATCCGGAAGGCGCAGGACCGTGTATTGTGGCGTTAATTGGGAGAGGTCTGAGTCCAGCAGTAGACTGCCATAGGCTGATTTGATGATTAAATCAAATGGGCACCACATCCAATAACGTTCAATGGTTTTTTCAGAGATGATTGTAACTTTGCTAATACATTATAGTTCCTCTCCTCGCCTATCTACCACCCCCAAAACTTAATGTAAATAATCCACAATGATATCTGAGGTTTTACCAGAAAATCTTTTTTTTGTTGTGGCGGGGAATACAGTTGGGCACTGTCAATACAGCCACGAGGGCAGCAGGAACGGCGTGTGGGCCACCCGGTGTCGGATAGGGGCCGTCCTACCCACCAAACCCTGCGGTGTTCCTTCCTCCTCCTGAACTCTCTTCAAAGATTTCAAGTTGGGCCGGGGGCGCCCTGCAAGTTCGTGGCTCCTCCAGGGAGCAAGGTGGGTGACAGCCCCGGAGCTCTCTAAGGAGTTGCCAAAAAACCAAGCCCGCATGATACCGCTCTCAAACGCTTCTCTGCTTGAAGAAGGGGCAGAAAGCTACCGAGCGGGTAGGCACTAAAGGCATCTCCAGAACACGGAGAGGAGCCTTTCGTCAGATGATCTTATCTTGGAGGTCTAACATTTTTTCTTTTATACCTTCTGTCTATGGATTCCCCGACCACGCGTGTCTTACGAACTTCGTTTAAATAAATTCCCGTTGTTTCGGAAAACGGGACTATTTAGCGTCCCGGCATTTTGTTTGGGGACACCGGGACAGGTGACCGAAAAAAGGGACAGTTCCGTTCAAAACGGGACATATGGTCAGTTTATTAATACGTCAAGTGTGTGCCCGTCAACGCTTGTCGCATTCGTAGTATTTCATACACTGTATCTATCCTGCTCTAACTGATGTTACCCAAGCACCCAAGGGGGGGGCGCGCGCCCCCCGCGCCCCTACCCTGTATCCGCCACTGGTACTGCTAAACTAGCAGTGTGGTGTGGAGTCGTTGAAAGTAACTTGATGGAGTCTACGCTTGTCCATAACACGTCCCACCACCTATTACGTGAGACATAAATTAAAATTGTGGGCATATGGTACACGTGGGGTAGGACGACCCTCGCCGGATGGACCGACGACCTGAAGAAGGTCACAGGGATTGACTGGATGCGGAAGGCGCAGGACCGTGTAATGTGGCGCAATTTGGGACAGACCTACGTCCTGCAGTGGACTGCTATAGGCTGATTTGATTGATTGATTGATTGGGCAAATGGTATGTCTGTGAGTGCCCTTTTTGGGATTAAAGGCGTATGTACTAGTAAGTATACAGGGTGGAAATTAAAGACCGTGGTTGGAGAAGTACCTACCCTTAATATTGATAATGGCTAGTTTTGCGGAAAGCAAGCAAACATTCCTTTATTTTCAAAAGTGAAACTGCATTTAATGATTTTTGAAAAATCACCTGCTTAAGCAGGGAATCGAACCAGTGTGATGTGAAAAAAAATCCTATATTTTACGATGCCAACTGAAAGAGTCTTTCATAAGGAACAATTTCTTTTAAGTTACGGAGTACCTACCTATCTAAAATTGAAGAAATACCAAGTATAGTAGATTGTACTACAAGTGCATGAAAGAAGCCATTTTATACGAGACGTTTCTCCGCCTGAGCCAAAGGCGAGGGTGGATAAGTCGAGGATAAAATGGGTTTTATGATCGAGTTATACACTCTGCTTTTCACTTCGATTGCAAGGAAATGAAACAGTGATATCAATCAATCAATATCAATACATATAATAAAATCGTAACAGGTCGCTGTCTGTACATGGAAGATAAATAAGAAAAAATATTATAGGGGGGCTTTATGAACGCAATAGAACCCAAAACAATGATTTTTAGAATTTTTGTCTGTTTGCCTGTTTGTCTGTATGTCTGTATATCTGTTTGTCTGTACGGTTGTGCACGCTAATCTCAGTAACCGCTCAACCGATTGCAATCCGGTTTTTTTTATTGTGTTGAGGTTTGCTCCAGTTAACATTTAGCGTTTGTTTTATGTAAATCGGTTTAGAAATAAAAGAGTTATAACACTTTTAAGAATCAGATATTTTCAAAATGTTAATTGTAGGGGTTTCTTTGAATGTGAGTGAACCTAAACTGGCGTGTTGGCTTAATCATAAAAGAGCTTTATGATTAAGCAAACAGGGCAGTTTCAGACGCTGCTTGATGACTCTGATGAAGAAAACCCCTCTCCTTTCATACACCTTATGTGACGTAAACGAAGTTGCGGGCTCAGCTAGTTGTAAATAAAAGTCATTAATTAAAATTAAAAGTAACATTTGAACAATTTTGTACATTCAATCAAATATCAAAAATTTGTATTTTTAATCATTCTACATGAAGCATTAGGCATGGGTAAAGAGACCTATACTGCCTAATCATAAGTTCATTTTATAATATTTTTTCACTCATTATCTGATTTTTAATGAAAATGAAAATGAAAATGAAAAAATCTTTATTCATATAGGTCACAATGTAACGCTTATGAACGTCCAAATGATTGCTTCTACATTTACATTTACTGCCAGATTCGCAAAGCAATAGGTAGAGCTGGAGAAAAAAAGAACCTGGCAATAAAACTCCAGCCACTCTTTTAACATCCAGTAGGTAATTACAAATCATTCAACAACTACAGAGGTGTAATTGTTGAATGATTTGTGTGATGAGATTTGTACACGCGAGTTTTCATTAAGCAATATCCTTTTTTAAACAAAATTCGTCTAGGTAGGTACATATTTTTTTTTTGTGTGTTGACTTGGAGCGCCTTAAACCCACGCATTTTTATCATCTATATAGTCTTGAATTGTATAATATGCCTTGCTACATAATTTGGCTTTAATGGTAGCTTTGAATTTGTTTATTGACAATAATCTAGTTTCTTTGGGAAGTTTATTATAAAACTTTATACATTGTCCGACAAAAGAACTGCTTATACTGTGTAGACGAGTAGCATGTAAAACAAGATTATCTTTATGCCTGGTATTTACATTGTGTATATCACATTTTTTTAGAAATTGGTCCTTATTTTTATGCACATAAATTAAATTTTCATATATGTATTGTGATATAACAGTTAGAATATTAATTTCTTTGAATTTTTCTCTTAGAGAAACTCTAGGACCTAGCTGGTATATTGCTCTCACAGCTCTCTTTTGTAATATAAATATGTTATTGATGTCCGCTGAATCTCCCCAGAGAAGAATTCCGTATGACATAACACTATGGAAATAACTGAAATAGACTATTCTAGCCATTTCAACATCAGTGAGCCGTCTAATTGTTTTAACTGCATATGCAGCAGAACTTAATTTACCTGACAATTTTTCTATATGCGGGCCCCAGTGCAACTTCGAGTCAATTGTAATGCCTAAAAATACTGTAGTCTCCACAGAGTCCAGTCCGGATCCATTCAGTTGTACATTGGTCGCCACCTGTCTCACATTAGGTGTCGAAAACTTTATTACTTTAGTTTTTTTATCATTTAAAAGAAGGTTATTAACGCTAAACCAATAAACAACTTTTGAAAGTGCACTGTTAACATCGTCATAATCTATTAACTGTCTATTAATTTTAAATGTCAGAGAAGTATCATCCGCGAACAGAACAATCTCATGTTCATCCCTAACATAATAAGGTAAATCATTTATGTATATTAAAAAGAGAAATGGACCAAGGATTGAACCCTGCGGGACACCCATCACAACTGGAGTCCCTGGAGATCGTATACCGTTTACTTCAACCCTCTGAATTCTATTGCTCAAATAAGAAGTCATGAGGTCGAGAGCTCTATTCCTGACACCATAGTGGCGCAACTTTTTGATCAGAGTTTCGTGGTGAACACAATCGAAGGCCTTAGACAAATCGCAAAACACACCCAGTGCATCCTGCGAATCCTCCCAAGCCGTGTAAATACTCTTAAGTAAAGCAACTCCCGCATCCACTGTTGAACAACCCTTTGTGAACCCGAACTGTTTCCTGTGTAGTAAATTATGTTTATTAAAGTGACTGAGCAACTGTTTAAGCATTAGCTTTTCAAAAATTTTACTAAGTGTAGGTAATATGGAAACAGGTCGAAAGTTCGAGGGATCCTCACTATTTCCCGCCTTAAATAAAGGTATGACTTTACTATGTTTCATCAAGTCAGGAAACACACCAGTCTCGACACAGCTATTGAACACAGTTGCCAGATGCGGGGCTATTACAGTTATAATATGAGCAACAGTTTTGACAGATAGACCCCATAAATCTTTAGTGGTTTTCATATTAATTTCTTTAAAAGTTTTTAAAACATCTATAGGACTGACAGCTGAGAATTCAAAGTCTGTGCCGCATTCGTCTACGCCAAGTTTTAGAATTTGTTCGGCAGAAGCAGAGCAAGAAGAGAGACTTCTGGTAATAGAAACTGGAATGTTAGAAAAATATTTTTCAAATTCAGTCGCAACTTCCAAGTCCTCTTCAATATCAAAATTATCTATTTTTAAATGAAAATCATTACAACGTATTTTAGATTTACCAGTTTCAATGTTTATGACATTCCAAGTTTCTTTAATAATATTATTTGAGCATTTGATTTTATTTTTTAAATAAATAGATTTCGCTCTAAGACAGGCTTGTCTGAATGTTTTTGAATATTTTTTTACAAATTCTTGAAATTGCGGATTGTGGTTATAGGACTTCTCTTCATATAGTTCATACAGTTTGTTACGGCTTTTATAAATTCCAGGAGTTGCCCACTCACTCATGGAGAAACGTTTATTAAAAGATCGGCGCTTAGGTGTGAAAATTGCACTGAACTCACCATTAATCAAGTTGACTAATGAGTTATACAAGTGATTCGAACTACCGTGATAGGGCAACAACTGTACCTTTTGTGTAATATTACATTTGAAATTTTGTATACGGCTTTCACTGAATGTTATCATATTTACTTGTCTGTTTTGGACTTTTTCAGAAATGCAGAATGAGACAAACTGCCCTGTGTGATCTGAGCGAACTTTTTTGATAATAGATTTATGTATGGATTTCTCACTACTATATATGTTATCAATGCATTTTGCAGTTGTGGCCGTTATTCTGGTTGGTTCCATAAAATTGTTATATAAATTAAATGATTTAAATAGATTCAGAAGGTCCAAACTTTCTGAAGTTTTCACCAAAATATCTATGTTAAGGTCTCCACATACAATAACAGTTTTATGGCTATTATAAACTTTATTTAGAGCGCACTCCATAATCTCCAAAGAAACATCAAAAGGGGCGCACGGAGGTTTATACATATTTAATACAATGAATCGCTCCAATTCAACACATGAAATTTCTACAACCCTTTCAACGGATAGACTAACAACATCACATCTATCTTTAAATTTTAATAATTTACTAACCAATATTGACGAGCCACCTCGTATATAATTTTTCCTGTTGAACGAGCTTGCAACCTTATGATTATTAAAGCTGTAAGTGAATTCATGGCTTCTTAGCCAGTGCTCATTTAAACATACAATGTCAATTCTGCTGGAATTCATAAACAATTCCAATTCCAGCTCCTTCCCATCCAAACCTTGAATGTTTTGATGGACCAGGTTAATACATTTTATAATTTCTTTATTTTTAGTATAACAAGGTGTTAGCTTGCCAGAGAAACATTTTGTTGTCTTACTATTCTGGATATTTGTCTGCTTGTTGGATAAGACTTCAATACTATTGTGTGCTATGTTTGAGCTACTAGATATATTGTTATTACAGCACTCAGAATTATTACTTTTTAAAACATTATTTGTGGTAGGCTCAATGGTCTCAAAAGACCTGTAGCCATGGCCAGATTTTTTATCTGTTGTCTTATAACCTAGTTTTTTGACTTGTTTGGGACGCCTTCCCAACCTAGTATGTCAACACTATTATTAAAATTATACTCAATACGAGCAGTTTTATTAGAAGCCAAAAGTTTGGCTTGATTCAATAAAAAATTTGATAGCAATATCGCTACCTGTCGTCTTAAGAACTTAGATAGTAAGTATCTATTTATAGTCAAAAAAGATTCACGTAATACAAGATTACAGTCGAATAATTCAAAATTTCTACTATTATTAGTCAACTTGTATAATTTTCTGTTTATTTTGTATCGAGTATTGTTCTCATTACGTGAGAAAGATTTACTATATGGTAATGTAGACAATATTACCTGTTTGACTGACAATTTTGACAACTTTTCATGGAAATTATTAATAGTGTTTATATTTACATAGTCTCTCCTGCCAATAAATATAACTATTGTTGATTGTGGGCAGTGTGTACTAGTCAATACTTTACTAACTATTTGAGAGTAGGTGGCCCCAGGAAATGAATTAATTATGACTGAACTACTCATATGTTGAACTAAGTGGTAACCTAAGTTCTGGCCGATTTCATCACAATATACAACTATCTTTCCAGTATTTACAATGGTAGGACTTCGGATTACTATCCAACGATTTAAGGGGTGGGAGTGGGGGGGAGGGGGGAGGGGGGGGTGGGGAACCCCCCCCCTGACGGAAAAGTTGCGGACGCCCCCCCTTTTTGAGTTATGATTTTTTTAAAATTCTAACCTAACTTTCGCATTTTCTTGTTTTGAAATCGATTTCAAGGTCGAAATTGGAAGATGGAAAATGGAGGGGGAGGGGGGAATCCCCCTGACCCCTCCCCAAAGTTAGGAAATCAATAGTTACCTTGAATTTAGATTTTTATTTTTTGAGGTTATGTTCAATAAAATCGACAACATAAGTAATCGTTCTCCAAATAAGAACTCGTCGACAAGCCAAAAAAAAAATAACCACGAAGGCTAAGGCGGGAGCTCCGCTCCGCTTCGCTCCCGCCTTAGCCTTCTAACCTAACCTATCCGAGTCGGGGTGTTAACCATTAAGTACTAATTATGGTTGAATTAGGGATGCGTAATTCAAATGCCGACCTGGGGTTGAAAAAAAAAACTACGCGTCTCCTATACAAGACACAAATTCACAAATAGGGTGTCATTTGAAAGTGTTGACCTTGACCAACCCATAGAATGCGTACGACGTTTTACGTTTAGTTTCACATATCGGCAACCGTCATTAAATTATTATAATATTTAATAGCGTTCATTTATATAAATATACGTAATATAATAAAATATGCATAAAATTTAACTTAATAACTAAATATAATTATTAATTAAATTTTTAAATGAAGTAAAACATTGTTGTGCGTTAATGTTACGTAAAACAAAACGTATTGGACGAGCCGAATGTCAAAAACATTGGAAGTGTTTGTGTTCTGTGGTGAAAAGTGACAAATTATTGGTGTTTTTTTACGATTTTCATTATTTTTTTTCTCGTTAACCATTAATCTCCGCAAGTTAAAACTTCGCGTGTAGGCTTCTAATAATATTAGCTTTGTGTATAAAAAATATGAACCTCAAACTCGATGGCAACTAATCTAAAGTTAAGCCTTTACAATTTCTGAAACCTTTGTTACAGGGTCAGCAGAGGAAGTTAAGTTTAATTGTATAGCATGTTCATCCATACTGCCCGCTAAGTGAACCCCTGGAAGCGTTGACTCAGTCTGGGATGTTATGGGCAAGGAAGAATGTGGCAGAGATTCTTCACAGGCTGGTGATTGATTATATAATTTCTCAAGTGAATGGAACCTTTGTTCATTGCTGTGACAAGACTCAACCAAGCTATTTAGTGCCTCAATATACTCTCCAATTTCTTTTTGTGATATTTTGTACTTTAATGTTATTGACTCTAAAGACTTATTTAAATGTATGATTTCTGACTGCAATTGAAGTATATCAGTCTCATACTGCTCTGTTTGAATGGTTAATTGTTTTCTACTAGTTTCTACTACTTGTTGTAGCTGATAATTTGATTTACAAGTCCTAAGATATTTATTCGCACCTATTTTAACTTTTTGATTTGTTTCTGTGATTTAACAATAAATTTATTGAGCTTTATATATTTTTTTAATTTATTCCTGCTAGTACTAACTAATCTAATGGTGTTGTTAGATGCTAAAGTAATATTATTAGAAGTATCGGGTGTCGAGAGATCTATAATATCTGAGGTCATGGGCTGGTCAAGATTAATACGATCTGACTTTACACTCATCAGCTCATCATACAGACTGTGGGAGAGGGCAACCTGATCAGCTGATTTGAGAGTCTCCCTGTGAGTGATGGAGTTATGAACATCACTTAGCTCACATTCCAGAATGCTGATACGCTTTAAGGCTCTCTCATGGGTGTTGCTGCACTCTTCCAGACCTACCACCGTTTCCTGAAGATGATTCCGCTGTAGTGTGAGCTCCATTACCTGTGAATGTAGCTCAGCCAACTCTTGTTTGAGTTGGGTATTTTTCTCAATGACATTTAATATTTCTTTTTCACTGTCGTCCCGTTCTTCCAACAACTGCTTATTAAGATTTTTGCAAATTTCAAGTTCCTTAATGGTGAGATTGAACTTTTGTTGCAAGTCACGGGTTACAGCACTGCGGGTCATCATTTTTATTTATATTGCCCTTTGAAAATAATTTATATCAGTGAAGAATGTAGTGTCACTTAGAGTAATGGACAAGTAATTTATAATACTTTACAATATTTACCTACTCAAAAAAAGGGAATATATGAACAAAATTCTTAATTTGTATAAGTATTAAGTACTTATGTAGATTCAATTGTATTTGAAAACCAATTAAGCAGTTCAATACACAATCTATTTAAAATGTTTATTCAATTTATATCAATTTTGCAATGAATGATAGTCTGATAACAAAGTTAAATGCAAATAAATACAAAATTTAATTAATTTTTCACTTGGTATGGTACCTACCCTACTCTCAAATTAACAAATTGTAAGTTTGAAAAATTGGAATTTTAACAGAATATTTTTCATAAGTTTTTACAGTTCTTGTTCGTTTTCATGAAGTTAAAGGATCACTTTTCACTAGGGATGAGTTATACTTCCAAAATTCAATACCAGGGCTTCTAAGTACAAGTATTTTCAAATACCAGGGTCGAAAACCAGGTATATAAAATACTTTAAAGTATTTGTAAACTCGTAGTAGTAAGTAGACTGGTCCCGTGCCTCAAGATTGTTCTTTTTGTAGATGAAAATGAACATAATCAAATTTTCTGCTAAAAGTAGAAAGAATCAAGACATAAAAAACACCTAAACCAAAAATAGTTTTTTTATCACTCGCGAAATAATTTATAATTAATTATTTTTTTTGAGTAGGTAAACAGTTTGCTATCAATATCATACCACAATAAATAACCTACTTCAAAAGGTACATAACAAAGTCTCAAAAAAGAAATGAGTTCACACACTCAGCACTATCTGTTAAAAAAAAACTTGAAGACATTTTCAAAATATGGTTCAAGCAAACACACGTAATAATACCTCTATGCGTAAAACAATAAAGATTAACACGATGCATGAATTCCCGAACCAACCTTGTCGCAACATCGCAAGTGCCTAAAGTGCCGAGATCTTTTGACAATACTTGCATCTATTTTGTTCCTTATTCGTATGAAAACATGTGTCAGTTTCCCATGCAATTTCGATTCTGGTATTTTCCAGCCCTGTCCCGCATAAAACCCGACCGTTTCGCGTACGCGAGCCCTATTTACCGCGGCCACGTTTGAAATACTTGCATAGAATATTCATCCATATTCCCTTTGAAACAAGGAGCACAATCGTATCCAAAAAAAATACTTTGAAGCTATCAAAGTATTTTTCTATTTTGTTTTTGTATTGTGCTCTTTATTAGTATAACGACATGTTTCAATTTCCTATGTAATATTATTCTGGTATTTCCAGCCCTGTTTCATAGACGTCTCGCTTACGCGAACCCTTATTGCCGGCCACGTGTGAAATACTTGCATGGAATATTCATCCATATTCCCTTTGAAACAAGGAGCACAATCGTATCCAAAAAAAATACTTTGAAGCTATCAAGGTATTTTTCTATTTTGTTTTTAGTATTGTGCTCTTTATTACTATAGCAACATGTTTTATTTTCCTATGTAATATTATTCTGGTATTTCCAGCCCTGTCTCATAGACGTCTCGCTTACGCGAACCCTTATTGCCGCGACCGCGTATTGATATGGGAATACTTGCATAGGATATTAATCCGTGTAACAATTGTCATTAAGAGCAGAATCGTATCCGCGAATAAATACTTTGAAGCTATGGAGGTATTTTTCTATTTGTTTTTAGTATTGTGCTCTTTATTAGTATAGTAACATGTTTCAATTTCCTATGTAATATTATTCTGGTATTTCCAGCCCTGTCTCATGGACGTCTCGCTTACGCGAGCCCTTATTACCGCGGCCGCGTATTGAGACGGGAATACTTGCATAGGATATTAATCCGTGTTACGTTTGCCATTAAGAGCAGAATCGTATCCGCGAAAAAATACTTTGAAGCTTGTAAGTTTTTTCGATCTGCTAATAGTACTGTGATCCTTGTTCCTATAGCAACATATGACAATTTCCTACGTAATTTCAATTTTTTTCACCAGCGCTGCCTGCGTCGGCTAGCAATGAGCAAATACTTTTAATACTTGCAAGTTTTCGTTGCCTGTACCAGGGCGCCCTTACTTAATGTTAAGCCCTGGTTTTAAAACCTGGTAAGGTAAATACGTTTCATCTCTACTTTTCACTAGTAACCGTAAACTCGCAGCTATTTTTACTTACTTTTTAACAATTTTGTACTGAAATACTTTTTTCTATGGCTTCTGACATTAATCGCTTTTCATTTCGTCGTCGTCTTGTGTATGCTTTTAATATTACTTACAACTTATTTTCCGTAGTTAACCTTTATATTTATCACTTTTTTGCTTTAAAAGGTTTGTTATTTATAATTTTAAATCCTAAAAATTCACATACGTAATGTTTACTTATTTATTTTTAATATTATTTATTTTTAATAGTTATGGCTTGGTTACAAGACCTTTAAGCCATGTCTTTATTTATTATTATTTAAAGTTATATCTTCATTTTGCTTAAATAAGTCACAGTCCTCGTCCTCTAAGTCCAGTCAAAGTCAAGTACAGCCCTAAGTCAAAGTCAGTCTTCCTTCAGAAAAGCGGTGGATAAATTTCTGAAAGTTTCTTTGGATTTTTTTGTCAGAAACTGCAAAGTTGCGATTCACTGCGTTTTATCACTTCCCAACACTAGTGCACGTTGTCGAACGTTTATGTTTAAGAATCCACCATTAATACACACAAAGCACTCGAAAAAACACTAATTTTGCAAATTTATAAAACGATGCGATACGATTCCTTCCAAATCCCGCCAAAAAAGCCCGTAATGTTTACGTTACGGCTCCAGTGTTGCCAAAAAAATGTTTCTTAATTTATATAGAACACAGAAAGTACAAATTAAATGTAACAAAAAAAAAACAAGTTATTTAATAGCGTTTTATTATGTTTGGTTCATAGAGTAACACGATCTTCATGGTACCGTCTACGCGTCTCTACGGTCTAGTATGGCCATATTGTTTTAGAAGAAGAAAAAGAACTTTATGCACTAGAGCATAAAATGTTGTTTTAGTCCGCATACACCCAGCATAAACAAGAACTTTACTGATCGTTCGCTCTAACTTTGCCGCTCGGCTCCTTAATAAAGTCGAATTTTTAATTAGACGAAGTAAATTGACAGTAACTAATGTCACTTCTTCATACAATGTTGCGTATTTTCTATGACGAAGTGACATTAGCTACTGTCAATTTACTTCGTCTAATTAAAAAATCGGGTATACGCCTCTACGCCAGCGGCAAAGTTAGAGCGAACGGGTAGTACGAGCATAAGAAGTGAAAAATTTTTTTTTATTATTAAGCTTAGGTAAGTACACTATCTAAAGAGAAAAAAATACAGTCGAATTGCGAACCTGTTACTTTTTTTGAAGTCGGTTAAAAAAAGGAGTATTCCCGTTCGTCCCCTCGACTTCGTCCTCCCTAGGGGGACAAATAGGAGAAAATATAGTTCCGCGTTTCTGGGAATGGAAATTTTTGTACTGGCCACCTAGAAAAACGACGTAATTGCAGTCCAACGAAACAATTCTTTGGAACAAATTCTTAACTACCTACGGATTCGGAGGTCGTAGGTTCGTTTCCCACCCAGGATAAATCTCTTTGTGTGATGAGCACATTGATTTTTTCTGTGTGTGGGTGTAATTAATCTTTAGTATGTATGTATTTAGTCGTAATATACCTACTACCCGTTCGCTCTAAGTTTGCCGCATGCGTAGAGGCTTAAACCCGATTTTTTTATTAGACGAAGTAAATTGACAGTAGCTAATGTCACTTCGTCATAGAAAATAAGCAACATTGTATGAAGAAGTGACATTAGTTGCTGTGAAGTAAATAGTATTTCGCGTGAAGTGTTAAAAACTGCGATAGTTTAAAAAAATCATAACCGTGATGGCGCCCGCAGTTCCACGCGCTAGGAATTTGTCATGGAATGGGAACAGAATTTCAGATAGAAAATAAATAAAAGCGAGAATAGTTACAAAATCCCACGCGGGTGGAGCCGCGGGCGCTATCTAGGTTATAAGATTTTAAATAAATAATAATAATGTCGACTATGAACTATTACTATGAAAAAAAAACGTTATAAGTGTGATGTAAGGTCAGGTGGGGTAAGAGGAACATACTTTATTTTCAGTAAAAAATTTTGACTGCTAGGAAGAACAGCTTAAGTCTTTTAGGATCTTTGAAACACACAAAACTTGCCTTTATGTATTAGCTTCCCGTGGGCTAAATGTCATTATGCTATTATCAGTTCTTACGACGATGTTGACGTAAATGTCAAGATTGAGTAAACGTTCCTCTTCCCCCTCACATGGGGTAAGAGGGACAGTCATTGTATTTCTTAGGATTGGAGTTTGAATTAAAATATTCGTTGCTAAATGTTCGTAAATTTGTAGGTAGAACTGCTTCGGTCAATATTAGATCTTACTATCCATGAAATAAGGTATCATTTGGAATGAAAAACGATAATAAATCAATTCGGGGTAAGAGGGACATACATGTTCGATCAGGGGTGGCAAACTAAAAAGAAGTCGACCAGTTATATTTCTATATTTATTTAATCATACAAACAGTAATAATAAACAGTCTCTCCCTAACTTGTTTCCCCTAGTTAGTAAATCTTTAAAAATAACTTTAAAAATAACCATTTTTTACTGCATTGACAGCACTATCATATCTGCTTCTATCAGATTTTCTTATATATTTTCGCGGCATGTTTTTTCATATTATGACATATCATACCTGTAACAGTCAGAAGTGCTATAATGTAACAAAATTTTACAATTAAAAAGAAAGGGACGTATACAAAACGCATGAAACTTTATTTATCAAAACTAATAAAATAAAAAGAAAAGATTTTATTTTTTAATTGTTTATTATATTTAACTCAAAACCTACAAGACCGATTTAAAAAAATCTTTAACACAGAATGCTGCATTATCCCTGGCTATAAATTATACGATAAAACGACAATTTACGGGAAAGTTAACTTACACGCGTACGAAGTCGCGGGAAATTTCTAGTTTAACCTCTAAGACCCCAGGAGGTGCATTTGTGCCTCGCAACGTCACAATGTTAACACGTGACAGACACGCGCTAGTATCACTTGACGGTAATATAGTAGTAATATAGTAATAACTAGTAGTAGGGTAGTTGTAAATATCACGCAGTTATCACGATCAGTACAGAACAGAACAGTCAGTCAATTCTTTTCATTTTATCTACCTATATTTATAAATTACTCAAAATGTCTGTTACCCCTGACATGGGGGAAGAGAAACATATGTTCCTCTTTCACCGTGAGTAGTGAGCCTCTTACCCCAGCTATTATTTTTGGAGGTTAGGATTTTCAAGAGAAATAAACTCATATTATTAGTTGTTTTTAAACTAAAATGATTAATAAAAGGTATACTTACAGTTTTCTCCATGTATCATTAAATTTAAAATATTTCCAGCACTCTTTTTTCACCAAACTATCGGTTCCCAAAAAAACGCGCTAACTTTGTGCTAGTCGAATTCACAACTGTCAAACGTGTCTTCATTTTTAGTGGCTTCTGAGTTACGTAGCGACATCTATTGAAAACCATTCAAACTATTTCGCCTAAACTATTTTATCGACGGAAAGTTCATAGTCATACACCCTTCGGTTTACTAGTTATGGACCTTAGCCCCTCTTCCCCCGGTGTCCCTCTTACCCGACCTGACCTTATGTAAGTTGATTTTGGTCATTTTTCTTAACCCGTTTTGAACTTTAACAGTAAAAATTACTAGTTTCTATTTATGCGAAATCCTTTCATGGTATCATTTTGAAATCAATATTACATAAGCATATTTTTAAACGTTTGGATAGCATCAGTGTAGTACATATTTTTTTATAAAAAACGTTGAACAATTTTCATGATACCTGAAAATTAGAGAGAAAATTGAGATGAACTTATATTTATTTCAAACGTTTGTTGTGGAATTTTATTAACAATATTATTTTTTGATAGCTTATGTATTTAGCTTTAAGAGAGAAAAAACAGAAATCAGAAATAGCTGTTTTCCTATAATCTACAGGCAACTTTACAAAAAAGGGACGATTTTTCAAAAAAAGTTATTTTTTTCTGAGACCCTTGGGTAAATTTGGATGATATTGTAGTATGTTATAGTGGGGCACCTGTTCTATCACACCCTGACGGTTGGACCACTATTTACGCCACACCCTGTATATATTATACTCTAATTTTTAAGCTAAAGAGTTTGTTTGTTTGTTTGTTTGTTTAGTTGTTTGAACTCTAGAGTCTAACACATTCAATGCCAAATGAAACTCCCATTGTAACTAGAAAAACCACTAATTACTTTACCAATTAACTCGTCCACGGCGCCGTGTACTCGGCCATACACATCTCCACGGCGCCGCCCGTGTAGTTGGCATTGAACGCGCTAAGAGACTGCTAGTTGAATTTCAAAAGTTTCTTAACACAATGTCCATTTATCAAAAATACCAAAATATATAACATCACGCTAAGGCGAATAAGAGCTGAGCAGCAACGAAACATTTTTCGAAAACTAGGATATTTCATTTCTTTTGAGAGTTTCCGTTGCGTACGCTTGCTAGATGGTTACAGTTGCATAAAAAATGTAAATGACATGATAGCTGGTATAAAAATGTCTAAAGAAAAATCGGCGGTAGTATATTATGTCTATATGTTAAAGGGTTGTTATCTAACAAAAGTAGGCATTTGGAGCTCCCCTCGCCCCGGACGCAAGGTACACCGCGCGGTGGCAGCGGCAGAGAACTCTCATGCCATAGTATCGAAATAAATAGTATGCAGTACTGGTTGAATTTTAAAAATTCTTTTACAGTTAGATATTCCATTTATTGAGGATGGCTATAGGCTGATAACATCACGATAAGACGAATAGGATTTTTTTTTCGAAAACTGGGAACTTTTATTTCCTTTGAGAGTTTCCGTAGCATACGCTACCGAAATGGTTAAAGTTACGTAAAAATGTAAATTTTCTTATTATATTTAGCTCGCCAAATTGACGTCGCCACCAGCCTGATGGAAAGCCGTGGCACATCTAGCGATTAGGGGCCACTTCTGACAATGGTCCTCGAGTTGGCGGCCCTGTGATGTGCATGTTCACGCTCCTCTTGAATAACCCGGGATAATAAGATGAAGGAAACAAGTGTGCGGGCAGGTCGTTCCATGTTTTATCGTTCGACAGAGAAACGATCTTTCGAAACGCTCAGTTCTGGCGAAGATTCTCTCCACTGTGTAAGAGTTAAGAGTGGCATCTCTGCCCTGTTGTTCTGGATCGGAAAGGAGAGGGTGGGATTAGGTTGAAGAGCTCTTTAGAACATTCACCGTGATACATTCGGTAGAAGGCAGCCAAGGACGCTATGGTTCTTCACTGCGCTAACGTTTGGAGGCCTCCCGTCACCTCAGGACAACCAATTATTCGGATAGCACGCCTCTGCATAGCGTCAAGCGCGTCTAGTAAGTACCTCGCAGAGTCATCCCAAAGGTGAGAACAGTATTCGACGCAGGCGCTCCTCTATTACAAAATTGCATGTCTTAAAAAGTTCTAAAGGTAAGTCCGCGGCAGCGGTCTATTTTTAAGATTTGCTCACCTTACCTTTATAGTAAAAAAGCGACACCGACGCAACGGGAGGAAATACGACTAGAAACATGTCATTTAAATATAGAATAGCACCTCTCTCTTTGTCTCTTATGTGACGCAAACGAAGTTGCGAGGGTCAACTATTTTTTTGTAATATTAAGCTCGCTAAATTGATGCCGCCCGCCAGACAAAAAACCGTGGCGTCATTGTAGTGATTTTGGGCTACACTCACTGTCCATACGACTTCTGGCAGTGACCTTCAAGATAGTGGTCTTATGATGTAATTGTAAGAGGGGGGGGGGGAGCACATGTGCTGGCAGGTCCATTGAATTGCTTAGTGGCGAAGACTCTCCCCATTCTCCTCCAATGTATAGGAGTGGCACAAACAGGAGTACCACGCACCGTTGCAGCTGCCTCTGCATTTTTTGAAAGCAAGCACGCGGGGCACACGACATCTCCACAGTACCGATACCAACGTCAGAGATCGCATATTTCTATGAACATGTTCTGCACTGTCTCATTGACCCGACAGTCGTCTCAAGCCTGACTACCGCCTGTTGACGAAAGCCTGCCAATGAAAGTCGCCTGACGCAAGCGGGAGGGAGCTCGTGTCAGGCGACTTTTGTCACGTGTGTGGTGTACCTATGCACGCAAGCTTCTATTTGTGTGCGAAAATGGCCGCCACGCTGAAATCACAAAACTGAGTACGTATCACATCATAATTTTGCAATCCATTATTGCCGCTGCACCGTAATCACAAAATTTCATGATGAGTATCATTTAAGGAGTTTTTTCTTATGCTGAGTACGAATCACATAATATTTTGCGATCCAAAATGGCCGCTGTGCCGTAAAAGAAAAAAAAAATGTAAACGCAGCTATTAACGACCCATCGAAAATTCGCAGGTATTACCGATCCATTTCATTAACCTGCAATTTTTACGTTACTGGAACAGTTTATGCTAGAGACATTTGACGAAATACGCACATTTGTTCATTGAGTTTCGCAAATACTTACGTTAGTGTGCGTGGCATTCCGGGAAAGAGACGAAATTCGTTTGTTTCTATGACGATAGTAAACTTGCCGATCGTGTGGTACAAATCCTTAATCTTACAGATAAGCACACCAAAACTTCGTTTTACAGTTTTTAAAGAATTGTATGAAACCTATGATTGTTCTGTATTATTCAATGTGTTCATTTAGATGTGAGGTCTTAATTTCTTACAGTATTTTATAAAGTTTGATTAATTAAATATTATAAAACTTCACATTTAATTAAAGCGGTAATACCTTCAATTATTTTAATAGTAGCAGCTATTGCCGACTCTTGGGCCGGTGATTGCGATGCATATTAAATTTTGTTTTACCTCTTTCTCGTCGATATGTGACACTAAAGCAATTATTTTAATATGACATCTTAATCTAATACAGTCAGCCTTTGTAACACACAATTACCGATCTATACTATTTGGTCTAGTTTTCTTATTTAATCGTTTTTTGTTTACTACGAAATGCAACTTTAATCATTCATTGTCATTATAAAGGAGCATTATAAAATTACTTTTTATTGCGTTACAATGTTTGTATTAATTAATATTATTTGCAACACTATTTATTTAAAATCTCTGCTATGGCTACAAAAATCAAATAAATACATATAATCTACTTTTTATGAGTCGGTCACACAATTTCGTAATTATGTATTATATCGAGTATTACCGATCTATATGAGTCGGTGATAGCAAGTACGGGAAGCTATTGCCGATTCTATACAAATCCTGGTCGTTTATGTAACATAACACTAGTTTAATGAAATATTAGCTTATTATCCAAACAATATTTTGAAGATAAAAAAACCATAAAAGCTCTTTTACAACATAATATCTTAGTCAAATAGCATGGACCAGAGTATCTAAGTGACTTTTCCTATGAAGTACACTCATTTGCAAAAAAAACGGGCGGTTTTGATTTTCATTCATCTTTAAAAAGATACAATACCAAAAAGGTTTCAATCGTTTGTACACGTTACTGGCCGGTTTTAAAAATGCCGTAGTATTTAAAAAAGTACGTTCTAAATTCAAATTTTCATTTTATGCTCATTTTTACAGAAAACCCCCCTTTATCCTACATTTTTGGCGCGAAGTTCCAGGAGTTAACATCGACTTTCACAACTTTTATTAAATTTTTATCGATTAATTTCATATCCTTGACTGTCAAAACTTTATTTATTGCTGTTTGGCTGTATCAAAAATGGTAGATAAAGTGGTAAAAGCTACCAAAATTATCGCGCTGCTTGAGAGGGTTGCAGCCAATGTTTCGTGGCTAGGAGGCTAAATGTTAGTCGCTCGACGGTCCAAAGGACCTGGCAGCGATATCAGGAGACTGGTTCCGTCGAGAGAAGGCCTGGTTCTGGAAGAAAACCATGTACCCAACCACGGGATGATCGTTTTCTTGTGAGTCGCGCATTGAGTAATCGCAAATCTTCGTATGTGGATATTAAGAACAACCTCCAAGAAGTAAGAAATGTGCATATT
Source organism: Miltochrista miniata (assembly GCA_933228765.1). Lineage (NCBI taxonomy): Eukaryota > Metazoa > Arthropoda > Insecta > Lepidoptera > Erebidae > Miltochrista > Miltochrista miniata. Next base: position 12,994,325 of record OW121765.1, read on the forward strand.
AGTCTATGGACGGTCAGGAGGAGGCTTCTCGCTGCCAATATACGCAGTCACCGCCCGGCCCGCGGCCCCTAATTACTCCGTGAGCACAGAGTTCACAGGCTTAGGTTCGCTAGAAATTGTGAATCATGGACTAAAGAAGATTGGAATAGGGTTTTGTTCTCTGATGAAGCCAGGATATCTCTGTTCGGTGAAGATCGACGTCGGCGAGTGCTAAGAAGACAAGGAGAGCGCTTTGCAGAGGCATGTTTCGAAGAAATCACACCTTATGGTGGGGGCTCTGTTATGTTTTGGGCAGGAATAAATTCAATGGAACGTACAGAGTTAGTCTTCATTGAAAACGGCTCACTGACTGGGCATCGATACATAACGGAGTTCTAATTCCTCATGCACAACCCGCATTGGCCGCTCTAGGTTAAGACTCGATTTTTATGGACGACAATGCTCGCGCCCACCGATCCCGCGATGTTAATGCGTATGTGCAAGAGGTCGGCATTCGTCGTTTGGATTGGCCAGCTCGAAGTCCCGACCTCAATCCCATAGAGCATGTCCGGGACGTTCTAAAACGGCGTGTGAGATCAGTACACCCGGCTTCGCAGACCATCAGAGAGCTGAAGAATGTGATTACTGCGGAGTGGGAACATATTCCGCAAGCAAGTATCCGGGATATACTCGCTAGCATGCCCAGACGAATTCAAGCTGTGATTTTAGCTAGAGGGGGTCACACTCGATACTAAACATTTATCTGCTTTTACTTTATTAAAGAAAAACAAACAAAAAACCTTTTATTTTTACGTCATGAGCATAATGCACTACTAGCGAACATACAATACTAGCGAGGTTTAGCATTATTTCCCATAAATTGTAACAAAATTTTATGAAATACTGATGAAAACGATTATTTTCTTATTAATTTACCAAATTGTGAGGATAAAACTACCTATAATTATCAAACAAAGCAATATTAACATTTGAAATGGTTCATTGCTTAGGTGCCCGTTTTTTTTGCAAATGAGTGTATAATATGAAAGTGTATGAAAGGTAGTATGAAAGGACTTAGAGCAAACCTACATGATTTTCTGCAAAAACACCATAATGTGTTTCTTCTTAATTAAACAAAATACCTGCGTATACATTCTTCTTGTTTTTAACAGTCGGTAATAGGTTCATAAAAATCGGTAAATAGCTTCATAGCCTTTCGTATGGGTCGGTAATACAAACAATGGACTTGATCACTTAATTATTTTTTTATTTTATTAGTATTGTGTTTAAGGGCAATTTAGGGCTTTAAACATAAACTAGACAAACTAAAGTTTCATATAAAATCAAAACATTGGGTGTGAACTCAATCACCATTCTTAATAACTATCATCAATTTTAAAATTGTCTTAACAGGGTCGGTAATACCTGCATTTACCTTACGTATCACATCATAATTTTGCAATCCATTATTGCCGCTGCACCGTAATCACAAAATTTCATGATGAGTATCATTTAAGGAGTTTTTTCTTATGTTGAGTACGAATCGAAATTTCATGATGGGTAGCGTTTAATTTTAATTGCAATCCAATTTGGATACAAAATTTTGTAATCACAGTGCGGTGGCCATATTGGATTACAAAATTAACTCGATCTTTCGTACTCAGCATACCAAAAATTCCCTTTATACGATGTCCAACATGAAATTTTGTAAGGGTGGTAAGGCGGCATATTGGATTGCAAAATTAATTCTATATACGTACTCAGCATACCAAAGAACCCCTTAAACGATACCCATAATAAAATTTTGTAATTCCGGCGCGGCGACCATATTGTACTACAAAATTAACCCGAAATTCGTGCTCAGCATACCAAGAACCCCCTTAAACGATACCCATAATGAAATTTTGTAATTCTGGCGCGGCGGCTATATTGGACTACAAAATTAACCCGAAATTCGTATTCAGCATACCAAAATACCCCTTTTACGATATCCAACATGAAATTTTGTAACGGTGGTGGGGTTGCCATATTGGATTGCAAAATTAACCCGAAATTCGTGCTCAGCATACCAAAAAACCCCTTAAACGATACCCAACATGAAATTTTGTAACGGTGGTGGGGCGGCCATATTTGATTGCAAAATTATCATTTAATACGTATTCGTATGCAACAATAAAATTTAAATATTATGTAATTAATTTTAAAAATCGGTAAGTATATCTATCTATACTTATAATAAAACTGTAGAGGGACGGGAGTCTGTACATGGAAGATATTTTGAAAACTTTAAGTGTAAGGCGTTCTCTAATCGATACTGAAGCCGAAAATGTAATTTAAAATTTTCATGTCTGTCTGTCTGTCTGTCTGTCTGTCTGTATCCCGAATAAGTATCACGCCGAAACTACTGAACCGATTTGAATGATACTTTGTACGATCTAAGCTTATAGTCCGAGGAAAGTTCTTAGATACTTTTGATCCCGATATTTTGCGCGGTTCCTTCAGGAGAGGGGATGAAAGGCAAAATAGGTTTTTAGCTATAATTTCTCACTGCGTGGTTCGATTTCAAATATTTTTTTGGTGTCCAAAAGGGAGTACTTTAAGCATTATTCCACACAATTTTCAATATTGAGGGTTATGTCAGAAATTAGGGGCATCTCAACTTTCGGTAAATCTAGAATTCAACGTTTCTTTTGAAAGTGAGTCTAAACGGGCGTGTTGGCTTAATCATAAAAGAGCTTAATGATTAAGGCTATTTTTAAATAATTCAGTCCGCGCCGAGAAGGCGTGGACTGAATTGTTTTAGAATAGCCTTAATCTTTAAGCTCTTTTATGATTAAGCAAACAGGGCCGTTTCACACGGTGCTTGACGAGTCTGATGAAGAATTACCTCTCCTTTCGTGCACATTATGTGACGTAAACGAAGTTGCGAGGGTCAGCTAGTTATATTATAATAACTAGCTAACCCTCGCAACTTCGTTTACGTCACACAAGGTTTGCGAAAGGAGATGTACTTCTTCATCATACTCATCAAGCAGCGTGAATGAAACGGCCCTGTTTGCTTAATTATAAAAGAGCTTAAAGATTAAGTCTATTCTAAAACATTATTTTACAATAGCCTATTAAGCCAACACGCCCGTTTAGAATTACCCTCACATTCAAAGGAATCCTTGAATTCTAGGTTTTGAAAAAGTTGAGATGTCTCTAATTCCTGAACTACAAAACTTTTAACATTGACACTTGTGTGAAACATTTCCTAAAGTATTCCCTTTATAACACTGAAGAAAAAATTGGAATCGGACAACGCATTGAGCAGTTACAACTAAAAAATCTTTTTGTCTTTCATCCCCTCTCCCAAAGGAACCGTGCAAAATATGGGGATCAAAAGTATCCAAGAACCTTCCTTGGACTATAAGCTCAGATCGTACCAAGTATCATTCGAATCGGTTCAGTAGTTTCAGCGTGATACTTATTCGGGATACAGACAGACAGACATGAAAATTTTAAATTACATATTCGGGTTCAGTATCGATCAGAGAATGCCCTACAATTAAAATTTTCAAAATATCTTCCATGTACAGACTCTCGACCCTCAACAGTTTTATTATACATATGTATGCGGGCATATTAGCTGATGCCCGCAGCTTCGCCCGCGTAAAATTTGTTCCCGTGCCCGCTTCCCGTGGGAACTTATTTCCGGGATAAAATAAGTTACTCCTTATTACATAAGCTATCTGCCAGTGAAAATCCCGTCCAAATCGTTCTAGCCGTTCCAGAGATTAGCGGGAACAAACAGACAGACAGACAGTCAAAAAAAAATTAAATAAATATTTTGGTACTAGCTGATGCCCGCAGCTTCGCCCGCGTAAAATTTGTTCCCGTTCCCGCTTCCCGTGGGAACTTATTCCCGGGATAAAAGTAGCCAAAGTTACTCCTTATTACAGTGAAAGTCCCGTCCAAATCGGTCCAGCCGTTCCAGAGATTAGCCGGAACAAACAGACAGACAGACAGACAAAAATTTTAAAAATATCTATTTTACCGTATATACATTCATATGCATGTAGTAGTAGGCGGTTATTTTAATATTACAAACAGACACTCCAATTTTATTTATTTGTATAGAGTATAGATGTGTACCGTATATAGGTACATACATTCATTATGCATGTAGTAGAAAGCGGTTATTTTAATATTACAAACAGACACTCCAATTTTATTTATGTGTATAGATATAAACAATCAGTGCACTATGTCCTACCATTTAACATGGTGTACAAAAAAATATGTTTAGTCTGGTAGTATGGCCTGGAATAACACATAGCCTACTTTAGATAACCCGGAATAGGCTCCCATGGGACACAGGAACGGGAACAGATTCCACGCACGCGGAGCTGAGTGCATCATCTAGTTAGAAAATACTTACTTGTTGTTTGCAAAGCCTAAGGTAAAAAATACTAAAATAGAGAAAATATGAACTCTAAGAAATCTTTGGTTGTTGATATTCTGATATTTTATACTGTGGCACAGTATATATATGTTGTTTAACCAGTATTGTAGCTCCCTACAAACGGACGAAGCGCAAGCTATACTACCCGTTCGCTCTAACTTTGCCGTTGGCGTAGAGGCGTATACCCGAATTGTTAATTATACGAAGTAAATTGACAGTAGCTAATGTCACTTCGTCATAGAAAATACGCAACATTGTATGAAGAAGTGACATTAGTTGCTGTCAATTTACTTCGTCTAATTAAAAATTTGACTTTAGTATGGAGCCGAGCTGCAAAGTTAGAGCGAACGAGCAGTACCTACGATTTTCGTTTTCGGCAGGCCTTTCAGCACGCAAGCAGCGTCCGCAGTCGCGATTGTGCCGAGTAGACGAATGGACGGTGTGTCGTTTTTTAAATAGTAACCGCGCGTGTTTTATTTACTAAAAATATTTAATATGACAACTAGAGTCTTGTTTTGGTTGCATGAATTCGTCAATAACGCACCCAGAGATAACGTTTTCTAGATTACCTGGAAACTCCGAAAGGTAAGACAATAAATTGATTTTACTTAAGCACTAATTGGTACTATACTACTAATTGACTAAAGTTAAAAAAAGTGATTGACACGAGTGAACTAGGTAGTTACATGAAGTAGGTATGTTTGTGTTTAAAACTAGACTTGTGCTTGCTCAGTCAGTGAACGGTGCGATCCAATATAGTACAATATCCAAAAAAAAACTAGTTCAGAACTCTAGTACGTGTAGGTAGTACATTTAGTTCCGTTGTCAGTTCGTAGTTATTTAATTGAGAGCAATGATTTAGGTATGTTTCAAGAGTATTCATTTCTTTGTTTGTAAATCAAAAAATTTAAAGCAATGATTATAAAGACTAGAATTCCGTGATTCTATCACTGACGAAACATGTGATGAGCCGTCTACGCCGCTTACTCGTTTTCAAAACTATACCCGTTTCACTCAATCGTTAGTAGATAACGGGCGCTGAGCCGCCACGCCGCCGCCAGCCGTTGCGGGGATATTATATTATTACTCACAAAGTATTATTAAATAAAAAAGGTACATATTTACTCGAAATGAAAGCCGGTTGTCAGTAAAACGACAATCCTTAATACAAATTTAAGGCCTTGTGGGCGGATTGAAAAAATTCAACTGCATTAGGCTCACTTATCTATTACGTGTACGTAAAACTATAAGGTAAAATGTCGGCGTATACTATGCCTCTGCCTACACCTTCAGGGATAAAGGCGTGACTATATGAATGTATGTATGTACATATTTACAATCGCAATACTAAATAGAAAGTCAAAGCCCTATCGCATGCTTACGTACCGCGCGGCTGTAGGCATTTATTTCTAAAATCCGGCCGAGTCAAACTACAGTATACAGTGACTGTGGCGTTCTGAACGCAATTTGCCATAATAATTATATAATGCCATAGTAAAAGTTGCGGAAAAAAGTGACACAGATCCTACCTCCACAAGCGCCAGCGCGCGACTGTTGGCCGTCAGCACTCAGCAGCGCGAGCGCTCTTGCGTTTGGTAGATATTCGTAAATAATAAATAATGTAAATAGTTGTTTAAAGAAAAAGGCTCGGAAAATGTGTATAAAAACTTAATAGCTTTAATTGAGTGCAAAAAAAATATATAAAATGTTAATAGTTTAGCTACAGTATTGAAAAAACTTTTCTGATAGAGTCAACTTTGTGATTTTTTTCTATCTAGTGAAGTTTATTGGATCGTGTAACGGAATCAGAATATGTTTATGTTTAGCTTATATCCTTAACTATTATATATTTATTTATCAGACTTCAAATCATTTTACTTTTTGACTCAGATTGTTTCAAAAAACTCAAAATCTGGCCCACGCGGCCTTAAAAATTCGACTTTAGTATGGAGCCGAGCGGCAAACTTAGAGCGAACGAGCAGTAAGTATGTCTATCAGTCGTCTAGATCCCATAGCACAAGCTTATAATATTAGCTTAATTTGTCGCATTCCCCGCGTCACAAAAAAAACTTTACCATTCATACTTATCTGTTCCACCAGGACAGCAAAATCATTTGTTCCACCCGGCAGGCACCCCACTCAAAAGTACCTGCATAGGGCTAATAGTTAGCTGTTGCTATATATTAGTAGTCTTCTAAACGGAATTCACACAGACACGTCAACAGATAATTTTCACGGATTTGTAGTCACACATCAAAGGAATGTCACTGCAACTTATCTATTATACACTCATTTGCAAAAAAAACGGGCACCTAAGCAATGAACCATTTCAAATGTTAATATTGCTTTGTTTGATAATTATAGGTAGTTTTATCCTCACAATTTGGTAAATTAATAAGAAAATAATCGTTTTCATCAGTATGTCATAAAATTTTGTTACAATTTATGGGAAATAATGCTAAACCTCGCTAGTAGTGCATGTTCGCAAGTAGTGCATTATGCTCATGAAGTAAAAATAAAAAGGTTTTTTTGTTTGTTTTTCTTTAATGAAGTAAAAGCAGATAAATTTTAATGTTAAGTATCGAGTGTGACCCCCTCTAGCTAAAATCACAGCTTGAATTCGTCTGGGCATGTTAGCGAGTATATCCCGGATACTTGCTTGCGGAATACGTTCCCACTCCGCAGTAATCACATTCTTCAGCTCTCTGATGGTCTGCGGAGCCGGGTGTACTGATCTCACACGCCGTTTTAGAACGTCCCAGACATGATCTATGGGATTGAGGTCGGGACTTCGAGCTGGCCAATCCGAACGACGAATGCCGACCTCTTGCACATACGCATTAACATCGCGGGATCGGTGGGCGCGAGCATTGTCGTCCATAAAAATTGAGTCTTAACCAAGAGCGGCCAATGCGGGTTGTGCATGAGGAATTAGAACTTCCGTTATGTATCGATGCCCAGTCAGTGAGCCGTTTTCAATGAAGACTAACTCTGTACGTTCCATTGAATTTATTCCTGCCCAAAACATAACAGAGTCCCCACCATAAGGTGTGATTTCTTCGAAACATGCCTCTGCAAAGCGTTCTCCTTGTCTTCTTAGCACTCGCCGACGTCGATCTACACCGAACAGAGATATCCTGGCTTCATCAGAGAACAAAACCCTATTCCAATCTTCTTTAGTCCATGATTCACAATTTCTAGCGAACCTAAGCCTGTGAACTCTGTGCTCACGGAGTCATTTGGGGCCGCGGGCCGGGCGGTGACTGCGTATATTGGCAGCGAGAAGCCTCCTCCTGACCGTCCATAGACTAATATGCAGATTTCTTACTTTTTGGAGGTTGTTCTTAAGATCCACATACGAAGATTTGCGATTTCTCAATGCGCGACTCACAAGAAAACGATCATCCCGTGGTTGGGTACATGGTTTTCTTCCAGAACCAGGCCTTCTCTCGACGGAACCAGTCTCCTGATATCGCTGCCAGGTCCTTTGGACCGTCGAGCGACTAACATTTAGCCTCCTGGCCACGAAACATTGGCTGCAACCCTCTCAAGCAGCGCGATAATTTTGGTAGCTTTTACCACTTTATCTACCATTTTTAATTCAGCCAAACAGCAATAAATAAAGCTTTGACAGTCAAGGATATGAAATTAATCGATAAAAATTGAATAAAAGTTGTGAAAGTCGATCTTAACTCCTGGAACTTCGCGCCAAAAATGTAGGATAAAGGGGGTTTTTTTGTAAAAATGAGCATCAAATGAAAATTTGAATTTAGAACGTACTTTTTTAAATACCACGGCATTTTTAAAACCGGCCAGTAACGTGTACAAACGATTAAAACCTTTTTGGTATTGTATCTTTTTAAAGATGAATGAAAATCAAAACCGCCCGTTTTTTTTGCAAATGAGTGTATAAGACCTACCTAGTACCTACCTATAGATGTCGTGGGTTTATACATTTCTCTTGTGTATGTGGGTGTTGCGTATAGGTGTATGTTTATATGTATTAGTGTATGTATGTATGTATGTGTGTATGTATGTGTACCTATGTATATATTTATTACATTCCTTGTCAGGGTTGTGCGAAACTATGGGTTACTTGTACAGCATATTACTTACTCGTATTTGGTTTAGTAATGTTTGGATTTTAAGTGAGGCCGACTGGCATCCGTTACTCACTTGTTTTTTTAATAGGTCAGGTTGAAAACCAGCGCTTGACATTGCGTCAGGCACATGCTGAACCTGGTCCTTTTCGGATGACGTGTGAGGTACACATTAATTTAATGCATGTATTTGTTAAGCCTAGAATTAAGTTTTCTTCCTATATTGTTTGTGTGCCCCATTATGTTTCCGAATAAATAATTTTTCTTTCTTTCAGCTATCTAATTTGTGTCTGTCTCTATAAGTTTCGAAGCGCTCGTGGCCCCGCGGACTCAGTGTTCTGTAAACGATCACTGCAGTAAGCAACATTTACTATGGCCGGACATGGATGGGTGACCACCACGTGGACCACTTTGTGACATTTATTTACGAGCGTTTCCGTGCTTCGGAAGGCACTATAAGCCGTTGGTCCCGGTTGTCAGTAAAATGACAGTCGTTAAGCCAAGTTGAAGGCCTTACGGGCGGCTTGAAAAATTTCAACTGTGGGTCGTCACAGCCTGCACCCGGGTCGGCAGCGCGTGTGTAGCGCCTTTGGTGTTGCAAACGTCTATAGGCTACGGTTACCAACCTTCGGGTGGGCCGTAAGCTTGTCTGCCACCTAAGTATAGTACCTATAAAAAAAAAAAAAAGTGCGGATAAACCTATGGCGGCTGATAGTAACTTACTGGTTTATTAGATACCGAAAAAGCATATGACGTTAGCATTACAGTGTGAGATTAGTCCATTACGTCACGGTAAATGAATGACAAACATAGGAGTAGGTACACAATTTGCTTTCTCTTTTCCTCTCGAGCTAAGTGTTCTGGAGTGGTTCTGGATAATGAGGTCTCGCTCGCACGCTTTGTATATCTATTGAGAGTAGCGAAAAATCCTAAATCTATGGTATCCGGTCACAATACGGACAATAGGTATAATGCCAGACGACAGTGTGACGGGATAGATTGACGCACGCCACACGCCCCAAGAAGCCGAATAACACCCGAAGAACCCCCCAAAGACGTGAGACAGCACCCGAGCCCCCTAGGTGAGGCCGCAGTGGATGCCAAGGGCTATAGGGAATCCTGGGGATATCCTTCCCAGGGCTTAGATACCCAAGGCTCCCAAGGCAGTAGGTGGGGAACGTGTTAGTTTTTAGTCGGTAAGATCACGGGCAAATTAATAAGTGAATTACAAGGTAAATACATACTGGGACATCCTTCCGAGGGCTTACCCGGGACTCCCGGCCGTAGACAGTTGTAGAGCATCGTGTGGTTTTAGTCGGTAGGAGTCCGGCATAGCAACCATGTAGGATTTCGACACGTACAAAAAAAAAAGGTATATAGGTACATAATTTAATTTATTTCAATAAATACTACTTATATACCTACACTAGGTATTTATTTACAAATCAACTTAAACCTCGTATCAAAATGTACTTGGGTGCATAAAGTGATGTAGATATCCCAGGGCAGAAACTCCGGAAATTCCATACAAATGATTCCTTTTCCATTCTGTCACCTATACTAAAAATACGTTATCTTTATACATAGTTTGAATGTTGTCCGACCACTAAGGTTAAGCAAACGTTACCTCAAAATACCCTTCAAGTATACATATGACAGCTGAGGCAGGGGTGGGGAAGCTTGCTCAGTGGGGGGCAGGGAGTTCTTTGGTAGATATCTAATTACATAAACTAATTTTCACTGTACATTTTTCGCTTTCTTAGATTTCGGCTTAGGTGGGTTACAAACGTATTCGTCGTCTTCAAGTAACTTGGCTTCTCTTGCCGCGTTTTGATTTGCTTTCTTTATACAAAAACAGGACAACAGTAGAGTGACGATGTAAATACCAGCAGCAGCCCAACAATTAATCGCCACCTCAAAATAAAGTGATAAAATAAGCAAGAAGCGCTCGTGGCCCCGCGGACTTGGTGTACTGTAAACGATCACTGCAGTAAGCAACTTTCACAATAGCCAGTCCTTGCATGGGTCCATCCATGTGACCACTTTGTTACATTTATTTGAGCGCTTCCGTGCTTCGGAAGGCACGTTAAGCCGTTGGTCCCGGTTGTCAGTAAAAATGACAGTCATTTAGCCAAGGTGAAGGCCTTTTTAGGCGGCTTGAAAAATTTCAACAGCAGGCAGTCACAACCTGCGCCGGTTTATCTCAATACGGCTCCCCACCTATTACGTGGGACAAATTCTAAAAATAGGTAAAATGTGTGCATTTAATATGCCTCTGCCTACCCCTTCGGGGATAAAGGCGTATATATGTAAAATAAGCAAGTTGAATCGGCAACTCGGTCAGACTCTATCACTGTGGTGAAAACGGTCTACGCGCAACGAGTAGAATCCGGAACCCAATCAAAAGGAAATCGAAAATGACAGATTTTCGAAACTTTTCTGTCATTTTCCATTTTCTCTGACAAGGTTCTGGATTCTACTCGTTGTGCGCAGATTATATTAAAATTTTCATATTATTAGTTACTTAACTGAAAATGAGCGCAGTAAGAAAGTACCTACTACGGTACAGCACGGTCAGATGTAGCTCAATCGTAGACCTACAATATGGGGTTGGCTGCGGTGACCACCAGCACATCTGGAGATGGACTTTGGTCACCGCAACCTATGAACGTTTGCAACAACCGAGGCACTATACTCGAGCTGCTGACCCTGCCAGAACCTTCTAAGACCCCTAGTGTGATACTGCTTAGGGTTCTGTGAACTAACACAAAAATATTCCTTCGGTCTGCATACGCTTGGACTTTAGAACGAGCTGCCTTCCTCCGTTTTCCCCAGTCTACAGTATGGATGGGGTTCTTCAAAAATGTAATAAAAACCGGCCAAGTGCGAGTCGGACTGGAGCAAGAACTTCGTACCGAAAAATGACAAAATATCACGTTTTATGTATGGGGGCCCCGCGAAATATCATAATTTTCTATTTTTAGTATTTGACATACCTACCGGCAACAGAAATACATATTCTGTGGAAATTTCAGCTCTCTGGCTATCACCGCTTATGAGATACAGCCTCGTGACGAACAGACAGACAAACAGCCAGCGAAGTCTCGGTAATAGGGTCCCGATTTTACCCTTCGTGTACGTAACCCTTTTCGAGCAATAGTTATTTTACACAATGTGGGTCTTTCTGTGTTACAATACAAGGAAGGTACTGTAAACTAGGTACACTGCATGCATGGCCGTCTAACTTGGTAAGGTTTTGGAGTAGTGGGGGTAAGTTCGCGCATCGTACACTAGGAGGCACAAAAAAGTGCTACACTTACTCCAAAAAGTGCTCCGCACACACCAAAAACTTACCTGTACCATGTCGGGCACTGTACAGTGATTGCAGCACGCGAGGGTAGTCTTTTTTTTTTTTGTTTAACGTGAGGGAAAATCCTCATAGGATGTTATGCCGGACTCTTACCGACTAAAAAACCTCACGCAACGCCTAACAGCCTATGGTTGAGAGCCCCGGGTAAGCCCTCAGGAAGGATGTCCTGTGACTCCCAACAGGCCTACGGCCGCCGCTGCGGCCTCGCCCAGGGGGTGGTTCGGGTGCAATCCCGCGTCATGGGCCGTCATGGGCCTGCTTCTGTAAGGACGGTGAGCGGCCCTCTCACCGTCCTCAGACCCCCGGTCATGGAGGCCGATAGTCCTCGGCGAAGACACGTCGGCGGCGCCCAGGGCGCCGACTGCGGAAATCGGGTGGGAGAGTTCTCTCCCGTACCCGGCCCGCCGCTTCCTTCGCGAGCATGACCTGCTCGCAGAAAGAGGCGGCGCAGTCCCACTTACTTCCGCTGGAGAGCATGGCTCGCACCATGGCCTCGAGCGAGAGTGTCCACGCCCAGACCCACTACGAGGACCTGTCGCTGTTGTGCCCACGCCGTGCACTCCACCAGCGTGTGAAGCGCCGTGTCATCGCTGCGATCCTCGCAGTGCTGACACTAGGCCGTGGTTTCCCTGTGTTTTCGCCACAGATACCTACCGAAGCTACCGTGCCCGGCAAGCATCTGTGTCAACCGGTAGGAGAGAGCACCGTGTCTTCTCTCCAGCCACTCGTCCATGACCGGTCTGACGGCCGCGATTGTGGCGAATCCCCCCTTTGGTTGCTCAAGTCGCACCTTCCATGTCTCCACGGTTTCCTGGTGGAGCAGGGTCCGCTGGGCCTTGATTTCTCGAGACGCAGGCCTTTGGCCCCGCTCCAGCGCCTCCTTGCGCCATCTGAACAGTGACGCAAGGGCTCACGCGAGGGTAGTCTTGCAATAGTTGTATACACTTACTACAAAATAATTAGCCTTCGTCTTCGCTATGAAGTCATCATAATCTTCATATTTCTCGGCTACAGCTTCCTCGAATAAAATAGGTGCTTCAAAAAAGAAAAGGACTCCCATGACTGCCTGGAACCAACAGTTTATTACAGACTAGCTGTTCCCCGCTGCTTCGCCCGCGTATTAGTCGTTATCTCGTAAAATTATAACCCTCCTTTTGCGCAGTCAAGGTAGGTGCTGGGAAGGAAAAAGTAGCCTTTTTCCTTCCCAGGACCTCGAACTATCCCTAAGTATACCAAATTTCATCTCTTTTGCTCCAGTCGTTTAGGCGTGAAAGCGTAACAGACAGACATTTACTTCCGAATTTATAATATTAGTAGTGAAGTAGGGATTAGTAGGGATAGATAAACACGTGCTTGGGTTCAGCCAGAGTAAGCGTAGATATTATTCTTACTGAACCATTTAGGTAGGTCGGTACTTATATCCTGCTATACGAACCTACCTACTAACTAGTGTCGTTTTCATTAGCATCCTGAACTGCGGTTGTGGATGCTTATGCCGCGTGTGCTACAATATCTGATGTAGGAGCTAACTCGAAGGAGACCGGCTACAAGGAAAGTGGTTGAGAATCCGCTTGCCCTGTACTAGCCACGCCATGTCACCGACCTTACAGTAGGTAGCATCATAGCCTACAGTAAGTAAGCAGCATAGGTATGACACGATAAGTAGGTACCTATCCCCAGATAATACATAGAATATTAAACTACCTCGAGACCATGACACTAGTTTTTTAAGAAAATTTTACATGGATGCTATGCCGGACTCCTACCGACCGAAACTACAGGATGTCCCAGGGAGATCACGACCCTGTCGAAACATCGACTAAAAACATGCGATACCTATGCCTTTGATTATAAAATACAAGATCTTCATTCAGTGCGCACTTGGTGAAGTTTCAATATTACCTATCCTATCCATAGCCTTGTTACAATGTTTTTAGTCACAAAGAAACTTAGTTTGAAGTACTTCTTGTTCTACAAGCAGTAAGTAGGTACCTTTAATAATATACAGTCTCGTGGAACATAATCAGCATGAACAAATACTCACTAGTTGTATGATCCCCCACCCACTTATCAACATGCAACATACTCCACAATATAGTAACAAACCCATGGTAGGACATTCAACTTCAATCAAACAATTCGCAGGTACAAATTCGTAATTTCGCTTCAGTTGAAGGAACGACTTACTCTGAACTTTTGATAGACCTCAAGATGACATTTCAACTGTAAGGAGGCTGTACAAAAAGGCTGATAGGTAATTAGCCGCTGGGTTTAGGCACTCTATGCTGAAGCCGCACTGCGGTTTCTAACCTCAAAATGTCAAAACCATAGACTCGGTTTCATTGGTTTTGAGGTTAGAATTTGAGTTTTGAGGTTAGAAACCGCCCGCGGTAACCGCATATGCGGCCTCAGCTTAATGTCGAATTCGTTGAGGCGGGCGTTGCGTCGTCAATATGGAAGAGGCGGGCGTTGCGTCGTCAACATGGAAAGCCTTAAGGGTCGGTTATAGAGCACAAGTAGGCATTTGGCGCTCCCCTCGCCCCGGACGCGAGACACACCGCGCGCCGGCAGCGGCAGTGAACTCTCATGCCACAGTATACAGTAGAGTAGAAAGAAACAGCATGCTAACTTTGTTTGACGTAGTAAATGCATCTAACTTTAATATGTGTAGTGATTTATTAGAGTTTCGTAAATAAATGAGTTAATTATATATATTATACTATTATTTTTAAGCTAAAGAGTTTGTTTGTTTGTTTAGTTGTTTGAACTATAAAGTCTAAGAGACTGCTAGTTGAATTTCAAAAGTTCCTTAACAGAATGTCTATTTTCAAAAATAACAAAATATATAACATCACGCTAAGGCGAATGAGAGCTGAGCAGCAACGAAACATTTTTCGAAAACTAGGATATTTCATTTTTTTTGAGAGTTTCCGTTGCGTACGTTTGCTAGATGGTTACAGTTGCGTAAAAAATGAAAATTACATAATAGCTGGTCATAAAAATTTCTAAAGTCGGTATGCTAAGTATGAATCACGTGATCATTTTGCAATTCAATATGGGCGCCGCGCCATAATCACAAAATTTCATGATGGGTATCGTTTAAGCTCGGCGCTCGTGGCCCCGCGGACTCAGTGTTCTGTAAACGATCACTGCAGTAAGCAACTTTCACTATGGCCAGTCCATGGATGGGTGACCATCCATGTGATCACTTCGTGATATTTATTTGAGTGTTTCCGTGCTTCAGAAGGCGCGTTAAGTCGTTGGTCTCGGTTGCCAGTAAAATGGCAGTCGTTAAGCTTAATTAAAGGCTTTATTTCAACAGCAGGCAGTCACAACCTGCGCCTGTCCATTTAAACACGGCAATACGGCTCACCACCTATTACGTGGGACAAATTATACAAAGGTAAAATGTGGGCATATAATATGCCTCTGCCTACCCCTTCGGGGATAAAGGCGTGACCATGTGTATCGTTTAAGGGGTTTCTTGGTGTGCTGAGTACAAATCACGTGATAATTTCGCAATCCAAAATGGCCACCGCAGTGTAATCACAAAATTTCATGATGGGTATCGTTTAAAGGGGGTTTTGGTATGCTGAGTACGAATTACGGGATAATTTTGCAATCCAATATGGTCGCCTCGCCGTAATCACAAAATTTTATGATGGGTATCGTTTAAGGGGTGTTTGGTATGCTGAGTACGAATCACGTGATAATTTTACAATTTAATATGGTCGCCGCGCCTAAATCGCAAAATTCCATGATGGGTATCGTTTAAGTGGTTTTTCGGTATGCTGAGTACGAATCACGGGATAATTTTGCAATCCAATATGGCCGCCGCGCCGTAATCGCAAAACTCCATGATGGGTATCGTTTAAGTGGTTTTTCGGTATGCTGAGTACGAATCACGGGATAATTTTGCAATCCAAAATGGCCACCGCGCCGTAATCATATAATTTCGTGATGGATATCTTTTAATGGGTTTTTTCGAATGCTGAGTACAAATAACATGATAATTTTGGAATTCAATTTGGCCGCCTAAGCTATTTACAGTAGTAAATTAAAAAGATTTGCTTATTAAGTTTAGGCCTAGCAATGCGAAAATACTATGACAACAGGATTTTTGTAAAATTAAGGCCAATGACATTAAATTGGTACCTAGCATACGAAAGAATCCCTTAATCGGTACCCATCATGAAATTTTGTGATTACGCCGCGGCGGCCATATTGGATTGCAAAATTATCACGTGATTCGTACTCAGCATGCCAAAAAACCCCTTAATCGATACCCAACATGATATTTTATGATTATGGCGCAGCAGCCATATTGGATTGCAAAATTATCACGTGATTAGTACTCAGCATAACAAAAAACCCCTTAATCGATACCCGACATGAAATTTTATGATTATGGCGCAGCAGCCATATTGGATTGCAAAATTATCACGTGATTCGTACTCAGCATACCAAAAAACCCCTTAAACGATACCCATCATGAAATTTTGTGATAACGGCGCGGCGGCCATCTTGTATTGCAAAATTAGTACGTGATTCGTACTCAGCATACCAAAAAACCGATTAAACGATACCCATCATGATTTTTTGAGATTACGGCGGGGCGGTCATATTGGATTGCAAAATTAACACGTAATTCGTACTCAGCATACCAAAAAACCCCTTAAACGATACCCATCATGAAATTTTGTGATTACGGCGCGGCGGCCATATTGGATTGCAAAATTATCACGTGATTCGTACTCAGCATACCAAAAAACCGCTTAAACGATACCCATCATGATTTTTTGAGATTACGGCGCGGCGGTCATATTGGATTGCAAAATTAACACGTAATTCGTACTCAGCATACCAAAAAACCCCTTAAACGATACCCATCATGAAATTTTGTGATTACGGCGCGGTGGCCATATTGGATTGCAAAATTATCGCGTGATTCGTACTCAGCATACCAAAAAACCGCTTAAACGATACCCATCATGATTTTTTGAGATTACGGCGCGGCGGTCATATTGGATTGCAAAATTAACACGTAATTCGTACTCAGCATACCAAAAAACCCCTTAAACGATACCCATCATGAAATTTTGTGATAACGACGCGGCGGCCATCTTGTATTGCAAAATTAGTACGTGATTCGTACTCAGAATACCAAAAAACCGCTTAAACGATACCCATCATGATTTTTGAGATTACGGCGCGGCGGTCATATTAGATTGCAAAATTAACACGTAATTCGTACTCAGCATACCAAAAAACCCCATAAACGATACCCATCATGAAATTTTGTGATTATGGCGTGGCCGCCATGTTGGATTGCGAAATTATCATGTAATTCGTAGACATTTTAATGCAATAGGTAGCTGGTTACCATGTCGTGAAAACACTTAAAAAGTAAAAGATCACCACATTTTTACCATGAGTCGCGTATGTATTTGTAACGGTTAATCTCATTACATTTTGCCTATTACTGATATTTTTATACTGTGGCGCGATTTCAACGTAACTTGGCATAATAATTACGAAATAGTTGCGAAAAAAACTGACACAGGTCCTGCCTCCACAAGCGCCAGGGCGAGACTGATCGGCCGTCAGCGGCGCAATTCTATTGCGTTTGGTAGATATGCGTACATGATAACTATGTAAATAGTTGTTTATGGAAAAACGCTCGGAAAATGTGTATAAAAACTTAATACCTTTAATTGAGTGCAAAAAAAATATATAAAATGTTAATAGTTTAGCCACAGTTTTGAAAAAACTTTTCTGAGAGAGTCAACTTTGGGATTTTTTTCTATCTAGTGAAATTTATTGGATCGTGTAACGGGCTCGGAATATGTTTAGCTTATATCCTTAACTATTATATATATATTTTTCAGATTTAAAAACCCTTTACTTTTTGACTAGGATTGTTTCAAAAAACTCAAAATCTGACCCACGCGGCCTTAAAATCTCCCCCAATTTTACCTTTTTGTTTTCACTAGTATTGTATTCACATGCATTGTGAACCGCGTCCGTGATGGTCATCAAGTTTAAAAGTTTAAAACTGATCGACCATTCATCAGCAAATGTGGAACGTATTTTCTCCACAGTAAATTTGATAAAAACTAAAACCCGAAACCGCCTTTCAACGGAGGGGATAGTAGGGCTTTTGCATACAAAAAGGTTTAAGGGTGATACAAATTGTTTCGATTTTGAAGTACCAAATACCATGTTTCATAAAATATTCGCACAAAAATGGTACAATAAATAATTTGTAATATTGTATACTGGCTACTTCGTTTCCGTCACAAAAGGTCTATCAAAGGACAGGTATTACTTCATCAGACTCCTAGGAACGTGTCAAACTGCCCTGTTTGCTCAAACAAAAGACAACCCAAAGATCCAGTCCATTCTAAAACAGTTCAGTCCCCGCCTTCATTAATTATTTTACAATAGACTCAATCATTAAGCTCTTCCATGATTAAGCCAACACGCGAGTTAAGAAATACCCTCACATTCAAAGAAACCCTTGAATTCTAGGTTAAGCGAAAGTTGAGATGTCTCTGAAACTGCAAAACTTGAACTTCTGAACTACAAAACTCTCAATATTGAAACTTGTGTGAAACAATCCTTATAGTATTTCCTTTCCAACACTAAAAAAATATTTGAAATCGTTCCACGCATTGAAGAATTACAGCTGAAAAATTATTTTGTCTTTCATCCCCTCTCCCGCAGAAACCGCGCTAAATATCCGGATGAAAACTATTCAAAAACCTTCCACGGACTATAAGCTCGCAATGATCCAAGTATCATTCAAATCGGTTCAGTAGTTTCGGCGTGATACTTATTCGGGATACAGACATGAAAAGTTTAAATTCCATTTTCGGCTTCAGTATCGATTAGAGAACGCCCAGTAACGCCCTGCAATAAAAATTTTCGAAATATCTTCCATGTACAGACCTCGACCTTCCAACTCTCGACCCTGTACAGGTTTAATATATGTATAGATGTTAATTTTGTTAACTCTTACATTAATAAAAAAATCTACCGAAATCTACCGATTTTTGTCTTGCAACCCTACCGAATTCGTCATACTGACTTTTGCAACACTGACGCAGTATGCGCCCGAGTGCCGCGACGATACGACGTCTTTAGTTTTTTCTGCGTAAACATGGCGAAGGAAAGGGACCGCGAAGCGTGGATGAAAATTATTGATCTCTGCAAGAGGCGCTCGTGGCCCCGCAGACTCAGTGTTCTGTAAACGATCACTGCAGTAAGCAACATTTACTATGGAAGGTCCTTGGATGGGTGACCATGACCACCTATGTGGGTGTACCCATGTGACCACTTGACATTTATTTGAGCGTTTCCGTGCTTCGGAAGGCACGTTAAGTCGTTGGTCCCGGTTGCCAGTAAAATGGCAGTCAAGTTGAAGACCTGCGTGATGAGCGGCTTAAAAAATTCCTACAGTGGGCAGCCACAACCTGCGCCTGTCCATATCAACACAGTAATACGGTTCACCACCTGTTACATACGTGGGACAAAATGTTTAAAAAATGTGAAATGTGGGCATATAATATGCCTCTGCGTACCCCTTCGGGGATGAAAGGTGTGATCATATGTATGTATAATAATAATAAATAATCGTTTAATTCTCTCAAAAGGCAAGTACTTAATTACAAACAAACAGGTTCCGCTTAAGTGTACAGGTACTTTTCCTAGCGAGAGCTGGAGTTCGTACTAGGTCATGCGACCTGTATTACAAATCTCCAGTCCCCCCACAAGATTTTACTACATTCTATACACTAATCTTAGAATCAATAATTATATAATTTAAGACACAAATATTCTGTCTATGCTATATTTTTAAGTTTTGTGGGTATGCCTGAGACGTCAGCAAGTAAACAGTGTCTGTGCATGCAAGCAATGTGTGCGTATGCGGTAGTTGCGTGCTGTTGACGGTGTGTTCGATGCAGTTTGTCTTGTTATAAATATGTGTGCGTGAAGAGTGTCTAACGTGTGGTACAAGTTATGAGGGTTTTGAGTTTTGTGTTAATGTCTGTATGTGTCTTTGTTTACATTGTTGATTTAATAAAATTTTCTGTATCCTCGTAACCCAATTCCAAAAGCCAGTCCGTGATGGTTTTTTTACATTTGTACGTGGTCATTGGGTATATATATATTAATCTATTTATCTTATTGTAAAGATAGCTACTTAGATAGCAGAAACTTCTTCGTGCAAGGCTAGAAGCGACCAATTTAGGTGGGAGAATCGCATGCCTGCGTCTAACAGTTCTTGTCGTTATTTTCTGGTCGTAGGGAGTTACTGTGTGTGTCATTACTATAACGCTACGGATGAACAATGCCCGAACTGATAGGACACCGCAAGTTTTGTAGAGCAAGGCGGTAGGGAACCGGAATGGAAGTTTCCAACCCACCTTCAACAGCGCCCTTTCCGCCCTTTCCAGAGCAAGCAATTGGGTCTTGGTGGAGCCTCCCCATGCAACAATGCAATATTGCGTAAGGGACTGGCAAAGGGCAAGATACACCTGTCTTAGCACTTCTTCATCTGCAACATGTCGCAAGTTTGAAAAGATGTGCATCATTTTTCTCAGTCTACGTGTGAGTGAATCAATATGAGCATGATATGTAAGGGTGCTGTCAATTTCAATGCCCAGATATTTCACAATATTTGCACTCCCTAAGGCTGGACAGTCACAGGTTGTATTTCGCTGCAAATTGCAAGAGTGGGCAGTCAAATTGTAACTACAGGTCTCCCGCAGGCCAACCGCAGACAACGAAAATGCCATATACCTCGTTTTCTCTACGTTCACCACCAATCGATTTACAGCCAACCAGTTGGTGACCGTGTTAAGACCTAACTGAGCGTGTTCAAAAACCAACTCCCAAGTAGTATCATGAAACACCAAAGCAGTGTCGTCAGCGTAGGCGAAGATTGAACCGTGTGGCAGTTTCAAACGACAGAGATCATTGACATAGATGATAAACAACGTCGGCCCAATAATACTGCCCTGTGGGACACCGTGCGTTATTGGAAGTTCATCACTAGTCCAATCACCGATTTTAAGACGCTGCCGTCGACCACTGAGGTAACTTCTGAAAAGGGATAGCTGCACACCCCTAATACCGATCCCCTCTAACTTGCCGACGAGCACATCGACCGATACTGTGTCGAATGCTTTGGTTAAATCTAGGAATATCCCCACCACTTTCTGCTTACTATCCAGCTTGTTGACGATATTGCTAGTAAGATCCAGCACAGCATTATTGGTAGACATACCCGAACGAAAGCCATATTGGTTAGGGGAGAGAATATGGTACCTTTCAAGATATCTGGTGAGTCTGCTATTCATCAGTTTCTCCAAAATCTTAGAGAGTGCAGTCAGGATCGAAATAGGTCGGTAATTGTTTATCAGTTTTTTGTCCCCGCTCTTATGAATAGGATGCACTACTGCCCGCTTAAAAGCGTTCGGTATGTAAAGATGTTCCATATTTGTGGAATAAAAACATATAAACTTTTCAACTGTGACATGAGACAGGGGGCATTAAAAATGTTATTGCAAGTTTTTAATGAAGAGATCGGCAAAGACAACGATGGCAGCTTTTTTGGCTGTTTTGAAAGTGTCAGCGGCATCCCGTATCAACGGGTAGTCTGTTGCACGGTCGGTTCATCGGTTGCGTACTAAACTGGCAGGGCCGTGTGTAGAGTAGCAGCCGATTTCATCCCCACCACCACTGCGGCCGATATCGCCTCTGATTTAAGGGTCGTGTGTAGGCCGTTTACGCACAAATCAGTATCGATCGAAAATTCTGTTGAGACCGCCTGACCTTGTGTCTGTAAATGTGTCTTGTCTATGTGTGCGTAACCTCAGCGAATTTAGTATGTAGGTTTCCACCTGTACCTACTATCTCTAATTAGTGCATATAACTAGGTACATAAGCGTACTTCTTCTGTGTTTGTGGAGTTTTCTTCTATGTTCGTGTACACGATCGCGCTACAGCAATGTCTTCCTTTTATTATATACTAGCTGTGTCCCCCGGTTTCAAGCGGGACTTACTTCGAACACCAGTGGCAACCGGCCCGATTTTTCGACATGTATGATTACTGCCCCGGTGTTTTGGGCTGTAGCGTGATGATATGCAATTTAATGGCATTGACACATAATGTGGCTTTATCTGTTAGCAAAATAATTTTTAAAATCGGTTTCGTACATTAGGTTTTTACTCCCGAACGTCACACACTACTTATACAATTCGGCTGTACAATTTCAAAACCTAGTAAGGGACTCGAGACAAATTTTACAGGAGAGCCAAAAAACGAGTAGGTCAACTTGAGACCTTGCCGCTCCGAGACTAGAAGAGCTACAGCAATGAGAATTACATCAAAAGATGCGGTATATCCTTGGCTTTGCACAGAGTTTAACTATTTTTGCGCTCAAATAATAGATCACGTTTTATAGCACTTACTAATGATTAAATAGCTTTTTTAATTTCGAGTAAACCTGTTTATCAATTTTATAACATAGTAAGTGCCGTTACTAGGATTTTAATATTGTTGAATAAGTTCGCCTATCGCCACGATGACCAGTTAATAAAGCTAGTAAGTACAATTTTATAAGAAAGTCAGTTACTTTTACATGAAATATTTATTCATATTTTATATTGAAATGTAGAAAAATTTTTTAAATGATATACCTAGGCTCCATGAAACGTGAAAACATAAACTAAACACGTATTAATCTGTAATAATTTGCCCCTCTGAAACTAAATCTTCGGATGCGTCACAAACTGGACGATAAATCCAAAATTGACTTTGGTTTGATGGCATGAGCGGCACAAGTTTGAACAGAATGCCATCTTTTTTACCCTGTTTCAAGATTTTGTCTAGATATTCCCTCATGGATGGTGGGCCGAACTCTTACCGATTGAAACCTCACGGTACTCTACCACTACGGTCGGGAGCTCCGGGCAAGCCCTCGGGAAGATGTCCCAGGATTACTTCATTTGGTTTGTGTACTTCCCCGCGTCTTTGGGGTTTTTTGTGTGTTACTCTCGCTTCCTGGGTCGTGTGTCGTGCGAAAAGTTTTCACGCCACGCAGAGTGGAGAGGTGAGCAGCCCCCACCCCATCTTTAGGCCCCCAGTCATGGAAGCCGGCAATATTAAAGTGTATGGCGCCCTCGCCACAAAACTGCGGATCTCGGGTTGGAGATTTATCTCCATGCCCCCTCGCAGCGAAACACTGCTTGCAGAAAAACGCGGCAGCATCCCACTTACTCCCACTGGAGATCATGGCTCGCAGTCAGTCTCCAGCGAGATAATGTCCACGTCCAGACCTGTCACCGTGGGCGCCAAATCCTAGTACCTGGCTCCCACGCTGTGAACTCCATCAATGTATGGATTACTGTGTCCTCGCTGAGTCCTTCGCAGTGCTGACACTTGCCCGTGGCTTCCCGGCGTATAAAGCACCCGTGCCCGGTAATTATCGGTGCGACCGGTAGAAGAGATTACCATGGCTCCTCTCGCAACTGGTTTATGATCGATCTGAATGCCCCGATTGTGGCCCTATTTTCCCACCTTAGTTGCACGAGGTAAAGTCGCACTTTCCAAGTCTCTAAGATTTCCTGATGGATCTAGGACCGCTGAGTAGCTGGGACCGCTGAGCCAGGGAAGCTGTCTGTCACTATGTCGTATATTACTACCTCTTTCAACTAAGACACTTCAAGCCAGATGGACCGATGGCGACGATATGGAAGGGGTCGCAAGCTGGGACTGGATGCAGAAGGTCCAGGATCGTGTGTTAATTGGGAGAGACATGTATCCAGCAGTGGACTGCTACAGGCTGATTTGATTGATTGATTATGACATGTTTATTACGTACCTCATTAAAATTTTGAATACATTTTTTTTGGAAATAGATTTCTTTCATTTTTTTACATACAGACTGACGCTGCGTGAAGCGCCTCGCGGCGCCCCTCTGGACTTTCATTGGATCCAACGAACGATGCGGAGGCGTTGACGGTTTGTCACTTACTGACGTTAGCGCCCGAAATTCAACCGCCGTCGACAACTTCAAAAACCAAGCAAGTCGCACGACAATTTTTAAAACCTAGCAAGGGACATCCCTTGCTAGGTTTACAAGTTGTCAGTGTCACTTGCTAGGTTATTGAAATGGTATTTTTAGGTTGACCGAATAACGTTTGAGTACTTGCTAGGTTTTTCAATTTTAAAAATCCTATTACTAAGGTCATTTTAGACTTTTTGGCAGTATGAATCGATGCTCCATAGCCTAGTAAATCGCAAAATGCAAAGACCCGTTTTTTCAAGGTGGTGTCCCTTACTAGGTTTTGAAATTGTACAGCCGAATTTCTGTAAACGAATACATTTCTATTTAAGGGGCGGTTATAGCGCACAAGTAGGCATTTGGCGCTCCCCTCGCCCCGGGCGCGAGACACACCGCGCGCCGGCAGCGGCAGTCAACTCTCATGTCACAGTATACAGTAGAGTAGAAAGAAACAGCATGCTAACTTTGTTTGACGTAGTAAATGCATCTAACTTTATTAAGTGTAGTGATTTATTCGAGTTTCCTAAATAAATGAGTTAATTATATTTATTATAAAGGGTGTTTTTTTTCGAGGTATAGAACTTTGAAATGGAATAAAACGAAAGTGATTGTTTTTATTGATATGGAAATGACTTTATTCGAAAGGAAATCTTCTGGCATTATAATTTAAATATGATTTCTGGCATATAACCGCATTGGCTGGCTCGGACGTAGTCTAATCTAGAGGTCCAATTTTCGATGACTTTCCCAACATTTGTGGCCGTATAACGACAATATCGCGCCGAATGTTATCCTCCAAGTGGTCAATCGTTTCGGGCTTATCGGCGTAGACGAGCGACTTCACATATCTCCACAGAAAATAGTCAAGTGGCGTAAAATCGCACGACTCTGGAGGCCAATCCACGTGTCCAAAACGTGAAACTATGCGGTAACCAAACGTTTCCTTCAATAAATCAATTGTGGCACGAGCTATGTAACATGTTGCGCCGTCTTGTTGAAACCACTACTCCTGCACATCATGGTTGTTCAATTGATGAACGAAAAAGTCAGTAATCTTCGCTCTATAGCAGTCACGATTGACTGTAACATTCTGGTCAGCATCGTTTCTAAAGAAGTACGGACCAATTATTCCACCAGCCTATAAAGCACACCACACAGTCAGTTTTACTGGATGTAACGGTGTCTCAACATACACTTGAGGATCATCATCACCCCAAATATGGCAGTTTTGTTTATTGATGTATCCATTCAACCAAAAGTGAGCTGCACCGCTAAAGAAAATTCGCTAATGAAAATCACGATACGCATTTCGGACAGAACCATGATTTTCAGAATAAATTTGCACAATTTGGAAGCATTGTTCAGGCTTCAGTCTATTTATGTTAAAATGCCAAACCATACTAAACATAAATCACTTTACAGCTGACAAAAATACCGCCGGTTAAAACAGCTAGGCCAACTTAAAGTTCTATACCTCTAAAAAAAACACCCGTTACTATTATTTTTAAGCTAAAGAGTTTGTTTGTTTGTTTAGTTGTTTGAACTCTAGAGTCTAAGAGACTGCTAGTTGAATTTCAAAAGTTTCTTAACAGAATGTCCATTTTTGAAAAATACCAAAATATATAACATCACGCTAAGGCGAATATGAGCTGAGCAGCAACGAAACATTTTTCGAAAACTAGGATATTTCATTTCTTTTGAGAGTTTCCGTTGCGTAAGTTTGCTAGATGGTTACAGTTGCGTAAAAAATGTAAATTACATTATAACTGGTCATAAAAAATTCTAAAGTTTTCTAAAGTTGGTATGCTAAGTATGAATCACGTGATCATTTTGCAATCCAAAATGGCCGCCGCGGTGTAATCACAAAATTTCATGATGGGTATCATTTAAAGGGTTTTTTGGTATGCTGAGTACCAATCACGTAATAATTTTGCAATCCAACATGGGCGCCGCACCGTAATTACAAAATTTCATGATGGGTATAGTTTAAGGGGTTTTATGGTATGCTGAGTACGAATTACGTGATAATTCTGCAATCCAATATGGCCGCCGCGCCGTAATCATAAAATTTCATGATGGGTATCGTTTAAGAGGTTTTTTGGTATGCTGAGTACGAATCACGTACTAATTTTGCAATCCAATATGGGCGCCGCGCCGTAATCACAAAATTTCATGATGGGTATCGTTTAAGGGGTTTCTTGGTATGCTGAGTATGAATCACGTGATAATTTTGCAATCCAAAATGGCCGCCACGGTGTAATCACAAAATTTCATGATGTGTATCGTTTATAGGGTTTTTTGGTATGCTGAGTACGAATCACGTACTAATTTTGCAATCCAATATGGCCATCGCGCCTTAATCGCAAAAATCCATGATGGTTATCGTTTAAGGGGTTTTTTGGTATGCTGAGTACGAATCACATGATAATTTTGCAATCCAAAATGACCACCGCGCCGTAATCACATAATTTCGTGATGGATATCGTTTAATGGGTTTTTTCGAATGCTGAGTACGAATAACATGATAATTTTGGAATTCAATTTGGCCGCCTAAGCTATTAACAGTAGTAAACTAAAAAGATTTGCTTATTAAGTTCAGGCCTAGCAATGCGAAAATACTATGACAAAAGGTTTTTATTGTAAAATTAAGGCCAATTACATTAAATTGCTACCTAGCATACGAAAGAATCCCTTAATCGATGCCCATCATGAAATTTTGTGATTACGGCGCGGTGGCCATATTGGATTGCAAAATTATCACATGATTCGTACTCAGCATTCCAAAAACCCCTTAAACGATATCCACCATAGAATTTTGTGATAACGGCACGGCGGCCATATTGGATTGCAAAATTATCACGTGATTCGTACTCAGCATACTAAAAAACCCCTTAAACGATACCCATCATGAAATTTTGTGATTACGGCGCGGCGGCCATATTGGATTGCAAAATTATCACGTGATTCGTACTCAGCATAGCAAAAAACCCCTTAAACGATACCCATCATGAAATTTTGTGATTACGGAGCGGCGGCTATATTCGATTGCAAAATTATCACGTTATTCGTACTCAGCATACGAACAAACCCCTTAAACAATACCCATCATGAAATTTTGTGATTACCGCGCGGCGGCCATATTGGATTGCAAAATTAGTACGTGATTCGTACTCAGCATACCAAAAAACCGATTAAACGATACCCATCATGATTTTTTGAGATTACGGCGGGGCGGTCATATTGGATTGCAAAATTAACACGTAATTCGTACTCAGCATACCAAAAAACCCCTTAAACGATACCAATCATGAAATTTTGTGATTACGGCGCGGCGGCCATATTGGATTGCAAAATTATCACGTGATTCGTACTCAGCATACCAAAAAACCGCTTAAACGATACCCATCATGATTTTTTGAGATTACGGCGCGGCGGTCATATTGGATTGCAAAATTAACACGTAATTCGTACTCAGCATACCAAAAAACCCCTTAAACGATACCCATCATGAAATTTTGTGATTACGGCGCGGTGGCCATATTGGATTGCAAAATTATCGCGTGATTCGTACTCAGCATACCAAAAAACCGCTTAAACGATACCCATCATGATTTTTTGAGATTACGGCGCGGCGGTCATATTGGATTGCAAAATTAACACGTAATTCGTACTCAGCATACCAAAAAACCCCTTAAACGATACCCATCATGAAATTTTGTGATAACGACGCGGCGGCCATCTTGTATTGCAAAATTAGTACGTGATTCGTACTCAGCATACCAAAAAACCGCTTAAACGATACCCATCATGATTTTTGAGATTACGGCGCGGCGGTCATATTAGATTGCAAAATTAACACGTAATTCGTACTCAGCATACCAAAAAACCCCATAAACGATACCCATCATGAAATTTTGTGATTATGGCGTGGCCGCCATGTTGGATTGCGAAATTATCATGTAATTCGTAGACATTTTAATGCAATAGGTAGCTGGTTACCATGTCGTGAAAACACTTAAAAAGTAAAAGATCACCACATTTTTACCATGAGTCGCATTTGTAACGGTTAATCTAATTACATTTTGCCCATTACTGATATTCTTATACTGTGGCGCGATTTCAACGTAATTTGGCATAATAATTACGAAATAGTTGCGAAAAAAACTGACACAGGTCCTGCCTCCACAAGCGCCAGGGCGAGACTGATCGGCCGTCAGCGGCGCAATTCTATTGCGTTTGGTAGATATTCGTACATGATAACTATGTAAGTAGTTGTTTATAGAAAAACGCTCGGAAAATGTGTATAAAACCTTAATACCTTTAATTGAGTGCAAAAAAAAACATATAAAATATTAATAGTTTAGCCACAGTTTTGAAAAAACTTTTCTGAGAGAGTCAACTTTGGGATTTTTTTCTATCTAGTGAAATTTATTGGATCGTGTAACGGGCTCGGAATATGTTTAGCTTATATCCTTAACTATTATATATATATTTATCAGAATTATAAACCCTTTACTTTTTGAGTAGGATTGTTTCAAAAACTCAAAATCTGACCCACGCGGCCTTAAACAGGCTTTCCACGTTGACGACGCATTGCCAGCCGTGGTCGATGCCATGGAATGTACCGAAAAAATTCACGACACGTTACATGTTGTTGTACCCACGTGTCGTACATTGATGAACGCGCCGTGGATATGTAAAGGCACTGTAACTTTTTACTGATGTTGAACTTGAGGCTGACCTCAACATCAGTAAAAAGTTACAGTGCCTTTGTATTGAATTGTAGAGACTACGGGCCTGAACCCGTAGTCTCTACAATTCTATATAACTACTGTTAATAAACTGGACTTGGGTGCCTTATGGAATCCACTTACTGGCCTCTAAAAATTTACGCCACTATAAACAGTCCTGCGCCTTCTGCATCCAGGGCACCAATTCTTGTCCACACGTCGTGAATGTGTGGACGGAAATTAACGGGTAAGACGTCACCTCATACGGTTTGTCGTTCCTATTATGAGACAGATGACGTTTCTTCACCCGTAAATTTCTGTTCACGCATTCACGTCGTATGAAGCGAGAATCGGCGCCCGTCCCTCACCGCGATCGAGACCCGAAACTTTAATAATTAATGCGATAATAAAACCATATTATTAACATTAATACATTTACTTCAAGAAAAAACTAAGCATTATACAATGTACCTATATTAATAGATATATACTATGTACAATTTAATAGCATTCATTCATAGCAGGTAATACTTATTTAAGACTTGGACTGTACTCTAAACAGAAAATTAACGTCTCTACGATATTTAAAATGACAAACCGTCATGTTATTTGTATTTTTCAGTATTATTGATTTAAGAATAAGATTGTCTATACAATGTAAAAGTATTTCTTATTTAAAACAGATACATAGATAAAATAATATTAGAGGAACCTGGTAGGATTATTACATCAGGGACTTTAAATAGACCAAGCTTTTTAATAGTTTTCAATACCAAATAATTACAAGAGTCATTTAATAAATACTGTCAACTAAACATAGGTACTTACAGTTTTGTGAATATGGCAGCATAATTCTTTGCTTCACAATTTTCATACCAAGTGTTGCAATATAAATTATTGTTAAATTTCAAAAGTGACGTAAAGACTCAAGAACTATTAAAAAATAAATTAATAATGGAATGGAATTAACAGTAACAATAACATGTACCCCCATGTGCCAGCCCATCACTATACTTGATATGTTTACATACTAACTGAAGAACGGTTGTTCATCCAGAATTGGTGACCAGAGACAACGAGAGTCACGACATATAGCAGGGCAGCAATCCAGCAGTTGTAGGCGTTCTGGAAGGATAAAACATGGTTTGTCGATTAATGGTTCCATTGTATGTTGCAAGTCAAAATGTGGGAGGAAAAGTTCAAAGAAAAGAGACATTTGAAATTTATCATTGGTATCCATCTTAACTAAACTGAGAGAAAGGCTGCTATTGAGTATACAGCTTATGGGGTTAAACATAGTTTTGAGTCAACCACAGTCTGAGGACTGCAAGGCACTATGTGTGGTTGTCAAGGCTTGTATGAAAGAGATGAGAGAAAAGATGGAAGAGGCTGAGTGAATGAGTGGTGTGTGTGGTATTGAATGAGTAGTGTAATAATATGCGAGTGAAATTATGAGGCTGGCATGGTCATAAGTGACCGAAGCCTTTACAAAAATTAGATTTAAAAAAAACTTAACTTAAAATAATTATGTCTGTTCAATAACTAATCCTATTGTCTGCTTATATTGCTTGCTAGTGTAGTTTTGAGTTATTTTTAGGGTTCCGTAGCCAAATGGCAAAAACGGAACGCTTATAGATTCGTCATGTCTGTCTGTCTGTCCGTCCGTATGTCACAGCTACTTTTCTCCGAAACTATAAGGCCTATGCTGTTGAAACTTGTAAGTAGATGTATTCTGTAAACCGCATCAAGATTTTTATATAAAACTAGCGGTACCCTGCCACGCTTCGCTGTGACTTTTTATGGTGGTTTTATGTACCTATGAGAAATGAGTAACAAATAAATGACGGGTACATTTAAAAAAAAATGTGTGCGTGTACTATTGCACACACGTAAGTGAAACTTCTTCATGACCTTATTTTTCGAAAGAAATATCATGAAATATACATAGGAGTTAGTAGTCCAAAAGTCCAAAAGTTCAAAGTCCAAAGTCCAAAGTCAAAATGTCAAAAAGTCAAAAAGTCACAAAGTCACAAAGTCATAAAGTCAAAAAGTCCAATAGTCCAAAAGTCCAAAAGTCCAAAGTCCAAAGTCCAAAATTCCAAAAGTCCAAAAGTCCAAAAGCCCAAAAGTCCAAAAGTCCGAAAGTCGGAAAGTCCAAAAGTCCAAAAGCCCAAAGTCCAAAGTCCAAAGTTCAAAAGTTCAAAACTCCAAAGTCTAAAATTCTAAAATTCTAAAAGTCCAAAGTCCAAAAGTCCATAACTCCAAAACTACAAAATTCCAAAACTCTAAAACTCTAAAACGCCAAAACTCCAAAACTCCAAAACTCCAAAACTCCAAAACTCCAAAATTCCAAAATTCCAAAAGTCCAAAAGTCCAAAGTCTAAAGTCCAAAACTCCAAAATTCCAAAAGTCCAAAACTACATATGTATAAAAGTCCAAAAGGTCAAAAGTCCAAAAGTCCAAAAGTCCAAAAGCCCAAAAGTCCAAAAGTACAAAACTCCAATAGTTCAAAAGTCCAAAGTGCAAAAGTTCAAAGTCCAAAAGTCCAAAACTCCAAAGTCTAAAAGTCTAGTGCCAGAAAGCTTATAGCATTAAAGACTTTCTAGAAGACAAGACTGCCTGGCAGTGACACGAATTGCTCCGTTCTACATTTAAAAAAAAAACTGTATTAGATACTAAGATGAATAAGAGGGACCGGACTGAGTTTCTTGGGGTGTTCTTCTCAGTCTGTAGCATTTCGGAACCCCCGGTAGAGTCACAAAAAATTTGACAAACCTAAATAATTTTTTAAAAATTTCCAAGGGAATAAATTTTATTTTATTTTATTTATTTTATTTTCTAAAAGTCTAAAATTCTAAAAGTCCAAAAGTCCAAAACTCCTTACCTCCAAAACTCCAAAACTCCAAAACTCCAAAATTCCAAATGTCTAAAGTCCAAAACTCCAATATTCCGAATGTCCAAAAAGTTCAAAAGTAAGATGCAAAACATATCTGACCTCTTTATTAGGTAAGTACTCTCTTTTATTATTCTAAATGCAAGGAGGCCGCAATCAAACTTTTCTTAAAAAACATCAATCTGGTAGGTACCTTCTAATTAGGTTGTTTATAATATTTTGTTCTGAAGCTGGCAGAATATAATTTAAAAAAAAAAAGACCAGCGCCATCTATTGGTAAAATCACTTTTTAAAGCTATTTTATTATTGTTGTTGTTATGCTATAAGTGTATAAAGTAGCCTAAAACCATCTCTGAATCCTATTGTATATCGTGTCCAATTTTGAGCTTAATCGATCCAGTAAATTTTGAGTTTTTAATAGATACTTAAACGCACACAACATTTATATATATATAGATTAGAAAAAAAGCTGTTAATTTTGGGGGTCCTCATACTCAGAACTGAAACTCAAAAATTTTTTTTCATCAAACTCATGTGTGGGGTATTTATAGATAGGTCTTCAAAAATGCTATTGAGGTTCCTAACATCATTTTTTTCTAAAGTGAATAGTTTGCGCAAGACACCTAAAACCCCCCTCTAACTTCTAAACTAAGAGAATGATAAATCTAAAAAAAATATATGATGTACATTGTTATGAAATCTACCAGCGAAAATTAGTTTGAACGAGATCGAGTTGGCAGTTTTATTTTTAATACGTCATAAACCGCAATTTTCGCCAAGAAAAATCACTACCACTGCGAATGTGTTAAAACATTATTTATTTATTTATTTATTTATCAATGAAAGTTACAACGAACTACAAGAACTTGTTGATCATGTTACTTGCTGCTACAGAACCCTTCATGGGCGAGTTCAACTCGCACTTGGCCGTTTTTTTTGTGTCAACATTGAATATGATATTTTTAAATACACTAGAGCTAGTAGTACCAGTAGTAGTACTAGTTGTCCGGGGAAATGGACGAAATGGGCGGCAATACAGGCGGTCGGATCGTCCGCCCGGCGATGCCGGCGTCCCCACAAGAAGATAATAGTAGTACCAACGGCATTAATAGATGTATTGTATTTAGTAGCTGCATTTACAATTCACTCATAAAGTCGAAGTAAGTCTTCTCTTCACACTTCATAAAAGACTATGCCAGTCATCCACTACCATAATTATGGTGGCGGTACACTGGAGAAGTATCACAGGTAAATCACATACCTATTCATATAAGTTAAGTTCAAATAAATACAGCAACATTGTCTTTTATATACCAAGGCATATAAGAAATTTTAAAGGCTATAAAAATGTAAATTTTACGATCCTGAGAAGACTGATGCATAATTTTCATTGTTTTTCATCACAAACAAGAGGTTTATGTATCCTAACAATAAATAATAATGTACTTAATGTAAAAAACATTCACACTACATACTAATTACTAGAGATGGGCCGAGTACTCGGTTGATACTCGGTACTCGGCGCACTCGGCGGGTTTTTTGACACTCGTACTCGGCCGAATAACTCGGTTTTAATGCCGAGTATACTCGGTTTAAGTAAAGCAATATATTTAGGTGAATATAATTAAAACATTGCACCTGGACAAGGAAATCGCTAGAAGAATCCGTTTGGGCTGGGCAGCCTTCAGCAAGCTACGTCGCGTTTTCAATTCGCCTATACCGCAGTGTCTGAAGACGAAAGTCTACAATCAGTGTGTACTACCAGTTATGACATATGGAGCCGAGACGTGGACACTTACGGTAGGGCTAGTCCATGCCCTCAAAATTACATAGTGAGCTATGGAACGAGCCATGCTTGGAGTATCTCTAAGGGATAAACTCCGAAATGAAGTTATTCGGCCAAGAACCGGAGTGGTCGACATAACTTGCAGAATAAGCACATTAAAGTGGTAATGGGCTGGCCACATCTATAAACGTAGGGTAGGACGTCCACCCGCCAGATGAACCGACGACCTGGTGAAGGTCCGAAAACCGGGACTGGATGCGAACGGCACAGGACTGTGTACTGTGGCGTGAACTGGGAGAGGCCTGCGTCCAGCAGTGGGCTGCTAGAAGCTGAGTTATTTGATTGGTTGATAATTAATACAACAGGGTTAATCAAAAAGTATTTATTACAAATTACATATTTGTTTGTAAACTAGCAAGCGACTGATAGATGAAAGGCGCGGGCAGGGTGAGGGGTGTACCAACGCGAGTTGGCCGCTCGTGCCGCGTGAACCTGTTTGTACTTGTTTTCAGGCCCGAAACGGGAATTTGATTGAACCGAGTTACTCGGCCGAGTACTCGGTTGGAAAAAAATTTAACCGAGTAAAACTCGGTACTCGTTACTCGGCAAAAGTGTCACTCGGCCCATCTCTACTAATTACTATTTAATTAAAAACTGAACAAATACAAGTTGGCCTCGCCTTTCAAGAAGGTTCCATAATAATATGTATTTCAATAGTTCTAGAACCAGGCCCTGCAGTGTCTGATTATGTACTTTAAATAAAGACCAAATTTTTATGATCTAATTACAAATGTAAGGTTTCAGATTTTTCCCTAAATACAATGATGAGTTCAGCCTAGGTCAACAGAAAATACTGTATACTGTACGGAGACAGTAATACCTTGTCCTCCCATCTAGACCTTTGAAGATGCTGTAAAGCGAAACCGGTCAGGTTTATAATAATAAATATTGTGGAATAGTACAAGTGTCGTTTTCAATATGTGCAGCAAGTTCCACCAAGTGCCGTCAATCAACAGTATAAATAATCTTAAATTTTACCACAATTTAGCTTAGTGTATCAATATGTATCGGTGGAAGCCTTTTTAGTAAATAATGAGGTTCTATCAAAAATTACACATTTGGTTATTATCACTACTGCAGTTACTGTTGACTGTATAATTACCGGAAAGCTTAAAAATTTTACCACAATTTAGCTTGGTGTATCAATATGTATCGGTGGAAGCTTTTTTAGTAAATAATGAGGTTCTATCGAATAATTACACATTTGGTTATTATCACTACTGCAGTTAAATCCTGTGTATTTGTACACTTCTACGTTGATAACCTAACACATTGAATAGTTGTTTAGGAATGAACTCAGGGACTATTGGATTATTAGTGTACTTAACAGGGATATGGAAATTAGAATATTTGTGTGCTCATACATCCAATTATATGCGCTTAGTTTTCTAATTAAACTAAAGAGTCATTTAAGAATGTCATACTAAAAAGTATACTTACTGAAGACTTTAAATACAATCAAGTGTTATCAAAAGGTATGGCAATACCTGGAGTGATAGTAGTAATACCAAGGTAATAAAGTATTAATAGCAACATGAAGAGTGTGATTATGGAATGTACTCCAATTAGAGGGTTGACTCACCGTAGTATACCCAGTTTCGACATCAGCAATAAAATCGTTTATCGAGTGGTGGTGCTCTGCTAGTGGGAGATCTTCCAACAAAGCTACAGCTCTGATATGGTAGAAGACGCCCATTAGAGTCTGAAATAACACAGGAGCGTTAGTTCATGGCAAGGCTTCCAATACCTGGGATAGGATGCAAATTATGGATATTTCCTTACCAACTGTACGATTCCCCAGACACTCAATACAAGTCCGCATAGTGATAGCTTTGGACCACAGAATTTGCAGGCCATTTTCTAGGTTTATTTATTAAAATTACGCACACAAAATTATTCGACTATCGACCACTAGCTGTCAGCTGGTGTCAAAAAAAGGATACTCACATGATCTTTGCATCTTCTTTGTCTATGGATACGAATTATTGCTGAAAATATTCTATATTTTTTAGTAAATAAATGTAAGCAACTTTATTAATCCAAATTGTAAACGCCTGAAAAGTATAAAATTATAATTACCAGCCAGTAAACATCATACATAAAATTTATTCTGGTATTTATAGTATAGAATAATAAAAATCCGCATTGAAAAGAATGCTTTACGTGAAACGAAACGTATATAAATGTTGCTAGCACTTCTAATAACTCAAATATTGGTAAGTGATAGTAATTTGATCTAGCTAACGAGATTTTAAAAAACTGAGACTTGACTAACTGATTATTATCCTAAGTTATTATTACTGTTATTAGTTGTTCACAAAACATAATTAGGCGAAACAATTTTTTTTAATTCTAATTACAAACTTTTTAGTAGAAATCTCAGTTTAATGCGACAACACGCATGGCGATGTGGTAGATTTTAGTAGTTATTCTGCGAATGACACATTTTCTCGGGCTGTGGAACAACGAGAAAATAAAGTTTCGATAATGGTGGATCGTTTAGGTACGCATCAATTGTTTAAACATTTTAAAACAAAGAAGCTAATGGAATTAATGTGACAAATTTAATGTGCGATGTGTAAAATAGTTACGTGGGTGAACTCTGTCATTGTTTGCTTGCTCAGTCACTTTCCTTTGACGTCAAACTTTTAGACGGTACTGCAATTTTAAGTAGGTAATTTTATTCTTTTCAGTGAACAGTGAGGCCAATGCTAGAAGGATTGCTATGGTTGAGAGCTGCTTCGGCAGTTCTGGACAAGTAAGTTTCTGTACCTGCCTTGATCTTTGTGTATTCTAACTTTCAAACTTTGGTAAATGCCGTCGTGTTATCAACTGGCAAACTTTGTGCGATAAAATCTTCAGTGCATCGGGTGGAGTTTTATGAGCGAAGATAGCTTTTATCACTATTTTTTTATTCAATATGGTCTTATCTAACAAACTCATACTCTTCTGCAGATTTACTTAATGTTGTATGTAGTGTATGTCAAATGTAATTGAATTATTTACACGGATTTCGATAGATAAATAATTCGTCTGTTTATCATATAGATAGCATGTGATATGGTTTCTGTAACTTAATTAGTTATTGGATAAGTTTTGTGACTAATTTAATAGTTGTTTGCAATAACATAAAAATAAGTTAGAAAAGATTTTCACTCTGTAAATCACAATTTCTCCAATTAAACAACCTTGATCTAACCTCATTTTTCTGAACTAATAATATTGTTGAATTGCTGCATATCTCACATATTGGACTTGCAATCATGAAACTGGAATCCAGTTCCACACAATTATTATCTACTTAAAGCAATTTAACTGTAGCAACAAGTATGTTACAGTTATAATGAAGAAAGACAACTTGGTTCCACATGGGATTGGAACCTGTGACCTTAGTCTCTCAGGGGTGATAATAATAAACTGTGTAATCAGAACATTCAGAACTTACCATAGTTCGTCCCAGACACTGATATAGTGTTCCTCTATGAATCACACTGTAGACCCAGCGTTCACATGGTGAATTATTGCCATGCTGAGAATAGGTCAATCTCTCTATCTAATAGTGTTATTGTAGAAATGTTTCTGTATCTACCATTAATATGTTCCCATAAATCTAATATTACAATTCGAACACGCGTTTTAGACTAACGTGTGGAATGACCCTTACTGCCTGCACCCTACTCCAGGTACCGGAATCTAATTGGTACCGTCTGCAAGGATGCAAACCACACTCATGTATCTGTTTCCATAAATTTAGTTCAGGACAAAAAAAGAACTATCAATCATAGAGATTTTTCATCACATTTGAGTTGTCTACTTTGCTTGCTCGAGTAGTACCTATGTATGGTTTAAATCTGGTCTATTGTGCAGTCTCATATTAAGAATTGAAAATCATAATAATCAAATTATTCTTCTCTTTGTAGCCCTTGGCAGAACAAGGCAGGGTCCTTGTGGGAGAGGGTGTCCTAACAAAAATGTGCAGAAAAAAACCAAAGGCGAGACAATTCTTTTTATTCAACGATATCCTCGTCTATGGGAACATTGTTATAAACAAGAAAAAATATAACAAACAACATGTTATTCCACTTGAGGAGGTCAAATTGGAATCCTTGAAGGATGAAGGACGTAAGTTTTAAAATACTTTTATTTTTTTACA
Source organism: Miltochrista miniata (assembly GCA_933228765.1). Classification (NCBI taxonomy): domain Eukaryota; kingdom Metazoa; phylum Arthropoda; class Insecta; order Lepidoptera; family Erebidae; genus Miltochrista; species Miltochrista miniata. The sequence goes on from OW121765.1 coordinate 13,031,914, forward strand.
GGTATATTTAAATGTATATTCTTTGCCTCATGGTATACTAGAAAAGTTGCCAAAACGAATACTTGTGATGATCTTAAAGAGAGGTGTGTATTATATAGTATTGAATGTCATTAGGCTTGTTGGATATGAGCGTGAAACCATTCTTGATGTTGATTTATAAATGGTCTCATTTTAAAGTGATATTTTCTCCCATTATGCTGTGTAAATAACTATAAGATAACATGAGAGTTAAAACTAATTAGATAATGATTTGACTTGTTGTTATCTAGCCCTGTAATTAATCAAAGATTACCAAAGCATTTCTTTACAAATCATTTATTATAGTTTCCAAGGCAAGTCTTTCCAGGCTTATAACTTCCATAGAAATGCTTTATACTACTAACTATGCAGTATTATGTTACGAAATGAAGGCCCTCATAAATTACTATTAATTACCTAATTAGAGGTAAAAAGTACAAGTTTATAAAGTCTAATCATTATAAACTACTAGTAGGATACCTGCTTGAAATTTAGCCATCCCATTGAAATGCACATGAAATTATGCAATATAAACCTTTTTGTTCCAATGTAAACCTATTGTTGTAAAATAAATAATTTCTAATATGTAAAGGATAAGGATAATCAAATAAACAGGCAAATATAGATAACTACTTAATCCTATTTAACTTATCTTAAGCTGGTGCCATACTTAGCAGCAATATAAACACAGCACAGCAGGTGCGGTGGAACATATTAAGTATTTATATCACATTTGAACGGCAGAAACTTTTATGTGTGTGTGTTGGCTTCAATGTCTATACATCAATAAATATTTCTGTCTGATCTGGTGCCTATTTTATGCAAAAATATTTTAATATTTTATATGCAATTTATATCTAGTGTGAGTCATTAAGTGAATGCCCAGTGAATCAGTGTCTATATTCGTATATGGCATTGATGGTTGAAACCTTTATCTATGACTCAACTGGCTTATTTGAAAATTGTATTAAGTAACTAATAATAATGAATTAATATTCAATCAATGTCATTCCAATTTCTGCCCTAAGCAAAAGCGCCCAGCTGTCTGTTCCTGACCTTAACATGCACGGCCAAAGTGTGGTATGTTTAGTGAAAACATGCCTGTTTATTTTTAACCGACTTCCAAAAAAGGAGGAGGTTCTCAATTCGTCTGTATTTTTTTTTCGCTTTTCGCAAATCGCTTGAAAAAGTTAACTGATTTTGAAAATTCTTTTTTTATTTGAAAGCTGTTGCTTCCCATGTGGTCCCATATACAGGAAGTCAGAATCTGATGCTGGGATCCTGGAGAAATCGAAGAAATCCCTCAAATCGAGGGAATTCCTTAACAATTTACAGCAGTTACCTTGTGTTTGGGCTTGATTAATTGGTATTGGGGAGGACTTTACCCCTAGACTGATATAATTTCAGTCTACCTGTCACTAAAAATAATGAAAGAAAACATTTTTAACAAAAAAAAACCGATTTCAAACAAAAACTAAAAATCCATACTAATATTATAAAGCTGAAGAGTTTGTTTGTTTGTTTGTTTGTTTGTTTGAACGCTAGGATCTCAGGAACTACTGGTTGGATTTCAAAAATTCTTTTACAGTTTGATAGTCCATTTATTGAGGATGGCTATAGGCTATATAACATCACGCTAAGACGAACAGGAGCGAAGCAGCAATCAAGAATGTTTCGAAAACGGGGAATATTTTTTACCGTCTGAGAGCTTCCTAGGCGTACGCTGCGTAAATGGTTAAAGTTACGTAAAAATTGTGTATTACAAAATTGTTTCTCTTAACAAGTTCTAAAAAAAAGTCCGCGTCAGCATATTTCTATCTTTTAAGGTTCGCTCACAATAACCTAATTTGTTTGTTTCGTAAGGTTCCCTCACAATATCATAAAACTGAAGAGTTTGTTTGTCCCAGGATCTCAAAAACTACTGGTTGCATTTCGAAAATTATTTTACAATTTAAAGACCATTTATTGAGGATGACTAATTGCAATATAACATCACGCTAAGACGAATAGGAGCGGAGCAGCCATAAATAATGTCTCGAGAACGGGGAAAATTTCTATCTTTTGAGAGCTTCCATTGCGTACGTTGCGTAAATGTTAAAGTTACGCGAAAATTGTGCATTACAAAAATGTTCCCCTTCAAAAGTTATAAAAAGTTACCCCAATAGCATAGCCTATCTTATACGATTCACTTACAATAACCCCTTTTAATAAGTTTTAAGGTATGAGCAACGCGACGAGAGTAAACGTGGTCTGCAGTGGTAGCCAATCAACTGAACGGTAAAAACCGGCCAAGTGCAAGTCGGACACACATGAGTTTCGTACCAAAAAAAGGACGGGCGGAAATAAATGCGACGGGATAGGCGCGACGAGAGTAAATGCGACGGGAAACATTATATTACTCAAAATATTAATACCATACCTCTCTCTTTCTCACTTTCATGTGCCGCAAACGAAGTTGCGCGGGTCAGCTAGTACAATTTATGACACTTTAGATCAGGGGTTCCCAAACTTATAGGTATCACGCCTCCCTACTGTAAAAATTCATATGCCCACGCCTCCCCTCAGCCCAGGAAACAGCAAGTAGGCTCGCCAAACAATTTTAAAATTAAATAGCAGTAATTATTATTATTCTGATCTTAGTATTTGTTGTTATAGCGGTAAAAAAATACATATTATGTGAAAATGTTAGCTCTCTAGCTATTGAGGTGCTTGAAATACAACCTCGTGACGGAAAGACAAACAGACGGCCGGTGAAGTCTCGTGCATAGGGTCCCGTTTTGTGCCTTTGAACACGGGATCCTTAAGCATACAATAATTAAATTAAATAAGAGTAGGTTATAAAATTTATAAATACATCTCAGTTTCAGTCAGTAGTCTCTTGTTTACTATCCCACTTCTTTGAGGGACGAAGAGACACGCCACCATCTTGGCCTGCTTCTGTAAGACTGGCAAGCAGCAAACCCGTCGTTCTCAGGCCCTCGGTCATGGAGGCCGGTAGTCTTGGGCGTATTTATTTCCGGTTCTAACCACGCCACCTTTTTTGCACGCAGAAAGACACAGCTTGAGACCATGGCCCTCAACACGGTCTTGCGAGCGTGAGAATGTGCACAGCAGGCCGGCGACCAGGTCTCAGCGTTGCAGCGTCCATGCTGAGTACCGCCAAAATATGCGGCGCCATGTCCTCGCTGCAGTAACCGCAGTGCTGGCACTCAGGTGTTACGCCCCGGTGTATGCACCACAAATACTTACCGAAGCACCCACGGGTGGTGCCTGGTAAATATCTATGAAACGCGGTAGGTGAGGCTGCAATGGCGCCTCTTCAGCTACTCTTCCATGATCAGCTTCACCATCTCGATAGTTGTTAGTCCCCAATTTGGCACCTCAGAGAACAGGCCTATGATATCGCTGCAGCTCCTCCAGGGCCCTCGCTTCTAGGTCCCATGGGGGGTTCCCGAGAAGGAGACATGCAGCCTCGACGGAGATCGTGCGTTACCCTTATTATCCTAATGCCAGCGATTCACGGTCAGACTTACAAAAGAGTCAAAGACGGATGTGCTTGCATGATTTTCACAAGATTCTCAATTCTGAATTTAATATAGATAAGAAAATTTCATAATGTAGATGACTAGCAAAAACTAGTTTGCTTCTAAACTTTGTTTTTATTATTGTAATTGTAAACCATGAATATTATTTAAAAAGGTATGAGATTTGAGATATTTAACCCGAAATTGTGCCTTATCCATCTTTTCCAAATTTACATAGCTTGCTCTTGTGATGTTACTCTGATCTGACCGCGCCCCCCTGTACATGTCTTCGCGCCCCCCTAGTGGGGCGCGCCCCCCACTTGGAAAACCAATGCTTTAGATATTATTTAGCTAATAGGTGTAAATGAACATTGAAAGAAATGAATGCGACACATACTCGTCTAATATTTACTGACATAAGAACAATACAATAATTTTCATATCTAATGAGATGCATGTAACGTTTAGTGAAATTTATATAATATTTAATGACATGTATGTATGTAAAAACATTTAATACACTTAATAAGAATTCATGACATTATCTAACCTTTACCTTTAATGAATTAATATTACACAAATATAAATTCAATTAAAAAAATCGGTTGTCTGTAAAGTCGGTTTAATGACGATAGTTGAACGTGACAACTCAGCCTTAAATGGAACGCCTGGCGCGCTCGCCTATCCCATCGCTATGGGATAGGCGCGACGAGAGTAAATGCGACGGGAAACATTATATTACTCAAAATATTAATACCATACCTCTCTCTTTCTCACTTTCATGTGCCGCAAACGAAGTTGCGCGGGTCAGCTAGTTGAAAAATAAAATTAACTTAGCACAAAGTAATAGGTAGTAAATTTAGATTTATCAGATATTATTGATTGTAATACTGAAGTCGGTGCCAATATTTTTCTATGAGAGATTAATAATAGGTACCTACCTAAACCTATAGTTTTACTTGGCGCCGATTTCAGTATTACATTCAATGTTTGAAGTCGGTTTTTTTTTTAAGTTTAGTCTTAGTCATGGTTCACGGATATATATCATTTTTACCTTGATATACATATATCAATGATTTATTCCGGCCTCCTGAACAAAAAAAATTTGGAGATTAATGTTTACCCAGGCAACACAGCGAAAAAGTACAATTCAGAATAACAATTATTCTGAATTGAATTGTTGTCCAAAATGACAACCTCATTTTAAGTTGGGGAAATCCCTGTTAACTTAACAGCGTGGTTAGCTTTTTGCTTAAACGTAAACTTTATATCCTTTAAGGTTCATTTTACGAGGTAATGAAAACGGAATTCATGGGGACAAATTAATATTTTTAAAATATTTGATTTACTTGGTGGAAGTAAAAAGCTGTTTCCAACAGGGACTTACAAGGATCCACTTTTATCACTCAATTCGGAAATTACTACAATTTCTGAGTTTACCAAAGCACGCTATCTTCACAAACGTCATATACCTACTTACAACTAAATAGAATGTATACATAATGTTATTTAGGGTTGTGAGTTTCAAAAGGGAGAAGCAGAGCCTCTTATCTAAGCTTGCTATTAGCTATTTTACTTGCAAGCGTGCATTTATAAATAGCATATCTGTTTTTTCAAGTGCCTAGTGACTTATTCAAGAGCACGCACTTCAAAGTAACTCTGAGATACAACTACAAACAGCAATGGTCGTCATTTTTAGGGTTTCGTAGCCTAATGGCAAAAACGGAACCCTTATAGATTCGTCATGTCTGTCTGTCTGTCTGTCTGTCTGTCAGCCCGTCCGTGTGTCACAGCCACTTTTCTCCGAAACTATATCTCCTATGCTATTGAAACTTGGTAACTAGATCTATTCTGTGAACCGCATTGAGATTCTTATATAAAACTAGAAAAAAAGCAGTAAATTTTGGAGGTGGAAGGAGAACTGAAACTCAATTTTTTTTTCATCAAATCCATACGTGTGAGGTATCTATAGATAGGTCTTTAAAAATGCTATTGAGGTTCCAAAAATCATTTTTTCTTTAAGTGAATAGTTTGCGCAAAAGACACTTCCAAAGTGGAAAAATGTGTCCCCCCCCCCCCCTCTAACTTCTAAACTAAGAGAATGTAAAAAAAATATATGATGTACATTGCCATAAAAACTACCAACGAAAATTAGTTTGAACGAGATAGAGTTGGTAGTTTTTTTTAATACGTCATAAAACCGCAATTTTCGGTTAGAAAAATCACTACCACTGCGAAAGTGTTAAAACATCAATCAAAGTTACAACGAACTATAAGAACATTTATATTATGTTACTTGCTGCTACGAAACCCTTCATGGGCGAGTCCAACTCGCACTTGGCCGGTTTTTTTGTAACTGTTTAAATCAATTATCACACCCCTGCAGTTCCCAAAAAAACCGTTGAAAAGGTTACTTCGCTCGCCACATCGAAACTATTGTTGAAAAGATCGGACCGAAAATTGAAAAATGGCGATGATTTCATTTCGGCCGCCTTTTTGGAATACTTTTGAGTATTTTTTCTCTTGTCTTATCTCTATTTTTCTCCTACAAAAAAAATCGAGTTCATCAGTTTAACAAAAATACGCATAAAATATTTACAACCTCTTTGCAGAATATCGCAATGGTTGGCTGATCCGTACCGCATCGAAATCATTCGCCGTATACGCCGCAACCGCCACTGAAAAAGAAGAATGGATGGCACACATAGACAAATGTATAGAAGATTTACTAAGGAAGAGTACGTATATTTCTATTGACTCGTTTACAAAGTTGCTTATGTTTAGCAATTTAGAATCACTAACTCGGATGTATTTTAAATTTTACATATAACCTTCATTTAATAACTTCCTCACTTTTTCTTTATTTTACTACTTAAGGACGCTACGTCTCCGCTCGCGTGAAATTTGGATATAGCATGATATTCCCATGGCTATTTAAATTGGAGAAACCTATTAAGTTTAATAGCATAAGGTACTCTCCAGACAAACAACTAATTCAGTAGAAACATGACTGAATCTGAGAATGACCTACTGGACATGACTGCATTGCTTGCCTTATATGAGCCGTTTTTGGTTTGTGTCAAAATAGCACCCACTTCCTGGTCACATATTTTTTTAACTATAACTTAAAGTCATGGTGAATAGTAATAAACTTTCATACAAATTTCTGAACCAACCTGTCTGGGCATTGTGTAACAGTACCTAAACTAATCACAACATAATAGGTCCGCTTCGACATTTAAGAAGGCGCCTCTCTCATTGGCAGATTCCGGAACCAAACAATGAGAGTTCATGCATCATGCAGCATCTCATTAATGGATTCGGCAATTCGCCAATGAGAGTCGTCGCGATGACAAAGAATCGCTCCATGTTAAAAGGGCGTGAGTCACCATTTTTGGAAAAATGAGTTGGTGATGCCATCTTATAGAAAATACCCCAATACTCCTTCTCGAGTTGGATATGGATCAAAAAGACATCAGTCCATTCAAATAAGAACGAAAAATTGAGACCTGAATTCAACTTTTTCGTAAAAAGGTCGTCAGTCCACCGACTATCGCCCTTTTAACAAGGAACCTTTGTGGCAACACTTGAACTGTCATTGTGTCTGTCAATTAGCTGCGGACATTGAAGATATACGGAAGTGTAATTTTGCGATTTATTTATTTGTTAGAAGAACCAAAATCAAGAAAACAGATGCAAAATACGGCTAATTACAAGAGAAATGTGATTAAAAGGGCAAGAATCGAAGGCACCAGTTATGTCAATCATAAAAGGAATGTTCGACCTGCCCGAGGTACAGGATCACAATGTAATTGCATGAAATCTTGCTTTGAAGCCTTTAGTGAACAGGAAAGAAAGCCCACTTTTTCCCAATAAGGGGCCATTCCTCCACAATCGCGGCCGTCAGACCGGTCATGGACAAGTGGCTGGAGAGGAGACACGGTGCTCTCTCCTACCGGTTGACACAGATGCTTGCCGGGCACGGTATCTGTGGCGAAAACACCGGGAAACCACGGCCGAGTGTCAGCACTGCGACGACCAGAGCGATGACACGGCGCTCCACACGCTGGTGGAGTGCACGGCGTGGACGCAACAGTGCCAGGTCCTCGTAGTGGGTCTGGGCGTGGACACTCTCTCGCTCGAGACCATGGTGCGAGCCATGCTCTCCAGCGGGAGTAAGTGGGACTGCGCCGCCTCTTTCTGCGAGCAGGTCTTGCTCGTGAAGGAGGCGGCGGGCCGGGTGCGGGAGAGAGCTCTCACACCCTAGTTCCGCAGTCGGCGGCCTGGACGCCGCCGACGTGTCTTCGCCGAGGACTATCGGCCTCCATGACCCCCTCGGTCATGGAGGCCGACAGTCCTGAGGACGGTGAAAGGGTCGCTCACCGTCCTTACAGAAGCAGGCCCATGACGGCAGCGTGACGTGAGCAACTCACGCATGCCCCCCCTTAGAAGCGGGATAACACCCGAAACGCCCCAAAGATGCGGGATAGCACCCGAACCACCCCCTGGGCGAGGCCGCAATGGCGGCCGTAGGTCTGTTGCGAGTCCCGGTACATCCTTCCGAGGGCTTACCCGGGGCTCCTAACCACAGGCTGTTAGGCGTTGTGTGAGGTTTTTTAGTCGGTAAGAGTCCGGCATAACATCCTCTGAGGATTTTCCCTCACGTAAAAGAAAAAAAAAATAGAGGCCATTCCTTCCTGCCATGTGATCGAGACTTCAGTATGATAAAAAAGAAAGTTAAAAGCCCATGATCGTTACTATACCATCCATGAGATAACAGAGCTGATAATAGGAAGCGGGCAGTCAGAAAATTTTACAGAAGAAATAGTGGATTTTAAACAGTGGTGGCCAGAATATTATAAAAAAACCTGTATATCAAAAAAAACTATGGGAAGAAATACACCCAAAGAAAGGAAAGTTCATTTTGGGATAAGTAACCACCACCAATACACATATGATGGGAGATATAAAGGATGCATTGAAGCCTGCGGGCTTATGAACAGGGTTTTGTACCCCTCAAAAGTGTTAAACATGTAGATCTAACAAAGGTTTTGACCTATGTGCCTGAGGAACACCAACAGTTCTATCAGGAAATCTTGGGACGTCCTACTGTAGAGTGTAATCATGACACTGAAGATGATTTTGCTGCTAATGAAATAAAAACTGTTCTTTCTTAATGTTTCATTGTTAATTTTCAACATTATAGTCCATTATAATATATTTATTCCTTAAAACTTGTTATATTTTTCATAATAATCTTTATTAGATGCTAAAAGGGCATCAGTCCACCAACTTTAAACAGGAATATCATAAACACGACTTTGTATAAAGGTGTAAAATATATGCCAAATTATGAAGGTAAAGCTTAGCTTTTAAGCAAAGTATAAAAAAAGAATAGTCTCCTTGACATATTTTTGAGGGCACAGTTTTTTGTTATTTTCCAAAAGTTAGGGTGCCTGGACTACCGCCCTTTTAACATGGACCGATTCAAATGTCAAAAAGGACCTATTACATTTTTACGATTATAACGGTCAATCGTCTTCCCAAAATAAAATTAAGGATTCCTAAAATATCAAAGAATAGCACCAGCCAGCAGTTCATCATCCTCATGGCTCCTTAAAATAGTAATATGTGAACAAAATAAAATCGTTTTACTCGTATCAGGTGGTAAGCAACCTCCGTCCGAGCATGCAGCCGTATGGGTACCAGACAACGAAGCCTCTACTTGCATGCACTGTAAGAAAACACAGTTCACTGTTCTCAACAGAAGGGTGAGTCTCTTTTTTTTACCAGGATATTCTATGATTTATAAGAATGTGATGGGTTTGTAAGGCACAGGACCGTGTACTGAGGCGTTAACTGGGAGATGCCTACTTCCAGCAGTGGGCTGCTATAGGCTGAGTTGATTGATGGGTTGGTGAAGGTGTACAGGGTTAATGACCTTTTATTACTTACCCGCTTAAACTTCCCTTTTTTTCTGATTTTAGTATTTGTTGTCATAGCGACAACAGGCAAATACATCATCTGTGAAAATTTCAGCTCCTAGCTGTCACGGTTCTATCACGGAGCCCTAAAAAAAGTTGAAAAGTATTGGAATTTTTACTCCTATGCTTATAAGAAAAGATTTGTTTGTTATTGATACTCTGAAACTATTGAACCGAATTAAAAATATATACCCTAAACCTACTCAAATGGGTCGTAAGTCCCAGACACCCTCACAGTGTTTCCTTCTGTACCACGCTATGGACCCGGCGCCAGCACGGTGAATCCATGGAATGCTAAGGAAACGGTCTCTTATAATACCTTATTTAAAGACCTAGGATTGTCAAGAGCTTCAGTAAGCTCTTTACTAAAACGAATATCCAAAGCGGCATTGATAGGATCTTACCAAATTTGGTTAGGCATAGGGGGAAACATTGTATACGGTGGAAGGTGAGCGCTGACGCGTTTTAAGGTGGCCGCCCTAAACCTTCCTGTTATGGGTCGCAAGTCCACACCTTCAGTGTTTCCCTCTGTCTGTACCACGCTATGGACCCGGCGCCCGCACGGTGAATCCATGGCCCGCATGCTGAGGAAATGGATGGTCTCTTCCATTAGAAAGTCAAATTATTCTAAAGTGTTATATACTAGTATCATGATGCTACTACACAAGGGAGTGAAGCAGTAATAATAAATGTCAGCAAAATAGCACATGTCAATAAATTATCGTAAACATAAAAAATATGAACAGTGACCTATGGTTAAATTAGCTATATTGTTCCTAGTCATAGGCGAAACTGTTTCGCACAGGTAGTCCTACTAATAATATAAATGTGTATGTTTGTTATTCAACCATGCCGGGTTGAATGGATCTGAAATATAATACTGGAGGGATTGGTTATAATCCGGAATTAAACATAGGCTACTTATTATCCCCACAATAATGACAGAATACTACGCGGGCACCGTCTCATAATAAAAATGAATGGGGAAACTGAACTGCTCGTGTCAATCGTTTAGCGACGTTCCGAGGTCATGGCCTCAGACTACTCTTATCTACTGATAACGAGGTTTGATTACTGCCGTTTGGAACGAACGATTTTTATTTATTGCAAGTAGCTCGGAATTACCTTTTTTAAAAACACAACAGAGGTAATTTAGAACTTATTTTTAAACCACTTAATTGGGAGGCAAGCTCACGGCCAACCATATAGAAAGTACGCTAACTTAGGAAATAAATTGTGTTAGAACTTCAAGTTTATACATGTAGTAAATTATAGTATGGTAGTTTTTAGAATACAGTAGGTCATAGTTACCAAAATAATATAAGAAATGATATCTGGTTATCTTTATGTTCAAATTCTTTCTCGAAACCTGATAAGTGCCTCTATTAAATCAAGAGTTCAAACTCTATTTATAGTTGGTGCTAACTGATGCTTTTGAAACATAGTATAGCAGACAAAAAGCCTATGAAATGTCATAGATTTTTTTTATACCACTAAGGTAACGAGAGCATACGGCAAGCCAGTTGTACTCGTTGTCACCGTACCCTATGAAATTTTGAGGCGGTACACTCGCGCTGTCGACCCCGTAAAAACCTTCTCTAAGACCCCTTTTGAAGAAACCCATACCGTAGGATTATTATTTGTATTTATTTACTGGATTTTGCAACAACCTCAAACAAACAGACCTTTAATAGTGATCCCGCCATTATGACGTCAAAATAGCGGGACCACTTTCTTTGTAGGATATTTAGTAAATTTATGGGTGTAGAATTTTACTATATTCGCTGACATTTCACACAACGCTATCTGATCCCAAAGTAAGCTAGGAATAACCTGCTTGTGTTATGGGTATCAGAACACGGATATTAATACTTATATACTTTAAATACATACATATTATACATAGAAACACCCAGACTCTTGAGACAAACATTTATGGGTCACACAAATATTTGTCTCCGGTGGGAATCGAACCCACGACCTCCAGCGCCGCAGGCGGTATCGCTACCGACTGCGCCACAGAGGCAGTCTCTATGAACTATGAAAGTATGAAATAGTAGAGAAAGTGTATTAAATCCTAATTGCAATATTCACAAAATCTGGCGGGGTCCCGCCATCATGACGTTCATGCTGATGATAACTCAGATTTCCATAAATAATTATTTTTTTTAACAAAACGCCTCATATTTCATTAGGTATGTTAAAAATGTTACAATTAAACACAAATTAATTTACTTCACTGTATCCGATTTAAAAGTTCTCATTCCAGTTGATCTTTAATAGTACATTATGATATAAGTTCGGTAAGTTGATAATTACAGCCGAGGCAATATTGCTAGCCCGAGCCGTAGGCGAGGGCTACAAGAAAGCAGAGGCTGTAATTATCAAAGCGAACGTGTGTCATACGACGTTTTATAACATATTTGCAAGGAAACAAGGAAATAAATAAAACGGGGACATTTATAAACTACCAAAAAAACCTGTCAACTGTCACCCACGTGGAGCCCCTTATGACGTAACCGGGTTAACGACCGCACGGATCCGTGCTTAAACAGACGAGGCTTGCTAAGTTTTAAAAAAGGAACCGTTCGTTTTAGACGCAATCGTCCGTTTTACTTTACATTACAGGACTAGGCCGTAATGAGATACATTACGTTAGTGAAATTGGTCAAATAAGAGACCCTTTACGAGCAAATGTGTTATAAAATATCAAACTTTATTTTTTTATAATCTATACCAGTATTATAAAGAGGAAAGATTTGTTTTTTTTTTTGTTTTTTTGTTTGTTTGTAACGAATAGGCTCCGGAACTACTGGTCCGATTTGAAAAATTCTTTCACTGTTGGGAAGCTACACTCTTTGCGGGTAACATAGGCTATATTTTATTCCTGTATTCCCACGGGAACGGGAACTACGCGGGTGAAACCGCGTGACGTCCGCTAGTAGTAAATATATAGATTACCTGATGCCCGCGACGTATGTATGAAACGTCACTAATTGTTCGGGCGTTCTGAAGATTACTGAAAACTCTTTATGTATAATTAAGACTACGAAACATGACAACATTACTTATTTACAGCACCACTGCCGTAAATGCGGCTCAGTGGTCTGCGGGCCGTGTTCATCAAAACGCTACTTGCTTCGCGGACAAAGCGACAAGCCGCTTCGCGTGTGTCTTCAGTGCTTCGACGAGCTGAACCGGGAGCGCGCCCGTCCGCCCACACAACAGAGTCCCGTTGTCAATACTGTGCCAGGTCTGTATGAGTAGTATTCGTCACTTTACCAGTAGTATTAGTCACTTTACTAGTAGTATTCGTTACTATACAAGAAATGTCAGATGCTATAGTAGTGCCTTCAGTGTTTCGACGAGCTGAACCGGGAGCTCGCCCGTCCGCCCATACAACAGAGTCCCGTCGTCAATACTGTGCCAGGTCTGTACAAGTAGTATTTGTCACTTTACTTGTAATATTCGTCACTTTACTAGTATTATTTGTCACTTTACTAGTAGTATTCGTCACTTTACGAGTAGTATTCGTCGCTTTACGAGTAGTGCTAGTCGCTATACGAGTGTCTTCAGTGCTTTGACAAGCACTAAATGACGACCTAGAAAAGGTGCAGAAAGGGACTGGATGCCAAAGGCACAGGACCGTGTATTGTGGCATATGAGGCCTGCGTCTAGCAGTGGCTGAGCTATTTGATTTTATTACTAGTATAAATATAATTAAAGTAAAGAAAATGGTTGTAATTATATTCTTCTACCTTTACACAGTAAAAGCAGATGCGTCTGGATCGGGTGGTGATTCGTCAGCTGATGAGGAGAGCGATGATGAAGGTGTCACTGCTGAAGAGAAACATGACGAGGTAGGCATACCTTTTCTTACTTATTTAGAGATCTGTGGACTGTCGAAATTCAACAGCAAGTCAATAAAAAAATAACTTTCACTTCTCCATACACACTTTAACTGTCATAGTCTATTTTTACATTATGTTTTCTCATTTTCTGTAACAAGGTGTACAGTATTTTCTCGTGCATAGATACTTATCAAACAATTAATAATTTTAATAATTTTTTTATAGACATACCCGTGACTACAACGAGCTCCTTAAATTCTTGCCCAGTTAAAGCTCAACGAATGCTTAGGGGCAGCGTGGACCACTGTAGAGTCTCATTTAGATTTAAATATGTGAATCCCAACGATATCGTTAAAGTATTTAAGTCGCTTAACTCAAAAAATACAGCAGACTTGTGGGGTTTTTCTGTGAAATTAATGCAGTCAATTATTTTAATTATATCTCCTCATCTAGCTGCAATATTTAATATATGTGTTGATAAAGGCGTGTTTCCAGATTTAATGAAACACAGTAAAGTGATACCTCTTTTTAAAGCCGGATCCAAAACAGACCCTGGTAACTTTAGACCTATTTCAATACTGCCTGCCATTAGCAAAATTTTTGAGAAAATTATACTGCAGCAATTACAATCACATTTTAGTTCAAATATGTTACTACACAACGAGCAGTATGGGTTTACAAGAGGTCGTTCTACTACTGACGCAGGAGTGACACTTATAAAACATATATTCAGCGCTTGGGAAAATCGACAGGATGCTATCGGGGTATTCTGCGATCTGTCCAAGGCTTTCGACTGCGTTGATCATAACACTTTATTACGAAAAATAGATCATTATGGTATAAGGGACTCTGCAATGGATCTTGTTGCCTCCTATCTTAAAGATCGAATGCAATATGTTGACATTAATGGAAGTCGGTCCTCTGGAGCTTCTGTAGCTATGGGTGTGCCGCAAGGATCAATTCTAGGACCTTTTTTATTTTTAATTTACATCAACGATTTACCTTTCTATGTACAGAACTTGTGCGATGTTGTTCTATTTGCTGATGATACATCACTTATTTTTAAAGTTGATCGCAATCCAAGTACTTTTGACAACGTAAATAGTGCACTAGCCCAAGTTGTAGATTGGTTCACAACCAATAATTTGCTATTGAACGCTAAAAAGACAAAATGTATTAGATTTACCATGCCCAATGTCAAAAATTATGAAACAAATATAACATTGAACAGTGACACCCTTCATCTTGTAGAATCAACCGTATTCTTGGGGATCACTTTAGATAGTAAATTACAGTGGACTGCCCAAATATCGTGTCTAGCAGCAAAACTCAGTTCGGCGGCTTTTGCCGTTACCAAGATCAGACAGCTCACTGATGTCCAAACAGCCAGGCTGGTTTATTTTAGTTATTTTCATAGCGTCATGTCTTACGGCATTTTGCTGTGGGGCAAGGCAGCAGATATACAAATAATTTTTGTACTTCAGAAAAGAGCTATACGTGCAATTTATAAATTAAATGCTCGAGAATCGCTTAAAGAGAAGTTTAAAGAAATAGGAATTTTAACGGTTGCATCGCAATACATATTTGAGAACATCATGTCTGTTAAAAAGAACATACATCTTTATCTTAAGAACAGTGACGTACATTCAATAAATACTAGAAATAAGCATAAATTGATTGGAAAGGTTTTTCGATTACATAAGGTACACGACTCATTCGAAGGACTTGGTGTACGCCTATTCAATAAAATTCCTTTAAATATTATGAACCTTCCTTTATATAGATTCAAAAGGGAAATCAAGACACATCTTATAAAAAGGGCATACTATACTATTGATGACTATTTTAATGATACAGAGACATGGACATGAGTTGCTTGCTCCTCACTTAATTAGGCGCGATTGTAAATGTCGCTTGTGTAGACAAAATTGTTGATCTTTATTGCATGACAAACGAATGTACTAAGACTATTTGAAAAGAGTGGCCGTGAGTTTTCTTGCCAGGTTCTTCCTCACAGGCTCTACCTATTGCTTTGCGAATCTGGCAGTAAATGTAAATGTAGAAGCAAAAATTTTGACGTTCATAAGTGTTACTTTGTAACCTAAATGAATAAAGATATTTTCATTTCATTTCAAACATTTTAGTATTTTGGGTAAGCTTTTATTGACTGCTAGGAGCAGCTATGATTTGAGTTTTGGTTTCCGTCTAACCTTCTTGAACTTCCTCCATTGGTCAGCAGGTGAGGTTGGCTGTATGTGATGATTATGTATACAAGCATAAACTTCATTTAGCATCGTAAGGTGGCCACTACTGACATACATTAAACAATAGATGCCGCGAGTGCTTGTATTTATATGAAGCTAGGTTTAATACGAATACAAGCCTAAAAAAAAAAAAAAAGCCTCTTCTTTTTTCATACCTTCTGTGACGTCAAAAACGCGAAATTTCAATGTATGAAACCACATTAAAATAAGAATTTTTATCATCTTTTTGGCACACGAAGTATAGGCACTCGCGGCATCTGTATTTTTTATCGTCCCTCTCTCACTCATATCGTCCCTAATGTGCATTTCTTCATTTTTTTATTTTTCAGTTAGTCTTTTATTCGGGGTGGCGACAAAAACTTTATAAAATAAATCCTAATAATTGTTCCGGTATTTTTTAAGTTATAAATAGTGTTACTTATTTAGTTTTATATTAGGATTATTATTATTTTTTCTGTACGTATTTAATTGAAAGTCAGAATAATATTTGCCAGGTCCGTCCGACCGACGTATGCCAATAGTAACCTAGTTTTGATTAAATTGAATAGCCTCATCTTCGGTACCCACCATTACGCCATTTCTTATCATTATTTGCTTTATATTTTTTACGTTTATTGTACAATGTTGTGAATGAATGAAACCAAAGAATAAGAAAGGCTGAACTTAGTTTCGAACCCTATTGAAACATCACGTTCCCCCATGGGGAACCCAAGGATGGTTTTGAAACAGCAAAATTTTTTGTGTCACAGTTTATTTGTATAGAGTTTGAATGAATTGAGAGTGAATCAAACCAAAAAATATAAAAAGCTGTACAAATTTTTGAAACTCATTGCACCACCCTCCCTTTTAAGAGGAGCCTATGGATGATTTTGAAAAAATGAAATGTGTTTTATTATTTACTTCATAATTTATTCAATAATAAAAGGCTGTGAAAAGTTAGGAATCCCTAGAAGTCACCATTCCGTCCCTTCTAACCTAAGGATAATTTCGAAAAAAAAAATATTCACTAATTGACAAAATTAAATATACAACCTGTACTAAGTATGTAACTACATTGAAACCATCCCTCCCTGGGGAAGGAGGGATTATTTACTTATTAATTTGTACGGCGTTTTGCAAGAATCAACCCAAAGAATAAAAACGGCTGTGATTAGTTAAAAACTCTATTGAAATATTCCGCTCACATAGGGACCCTAAGAATAATAGAGAAAATAAAATGTATTTCATAATTTACCTGATGGTTTATTTGTACTGCGTTTTGCATGAATGAACGAAAAGAATAAAAAACGGCTGTGATTAGTTTAAACCCCTATTGAAATATTCCGCTCATATGGGGCCCTAAGAATAATAGAGAAAATAAAATGTATTTCATAATTTACCTGATGGTTTATTTGTACTGCGTTTTGCATGAATGAACGAAAAGAATAAAAAACGGCTGTGATTAGTGTAAAACCCTATTGAAATATTCCGCTCATATGGGGCCCTAAGAATAATAGAGAAAATAAAAATGTATTTCATAATTTACCTGATGGTTTATTTGTACTGCGTTTTGCATGAATGAACGAAAAGAATAAAGCTGTAAAAAGTTTAGAAACTCATTGAAACATTTATAGGGGGAGCTTAATGATAATTTTGAATCAATTAAAGGTTTATATTATTTACTTCTTACTTAATTTGTACTGCGTTTTTGCATGAATCAACCTAAACAAAAAGATGGTTGTACAAAGTTATGAACCCCATTGAAAAAAATCCCTCCCTTTCTCGTCCTAGGGGGAACCTAGAGATAATTTTGAAACAATAAAATGTTTTTCACTATTTACTTCATTGTTTATTTGTACTGAGTTTTGCATGAATCAACCCAAACAATAAAAAGGCTGTGCAGAGTTAAGAACCCCATTGAAACACCCCCCCCCCCCCCTCTCCCTGCTCGTTCTAAGGGGAGTCGAGGGATAATTTTGAAACAATAAAATGTTTTTCATTATTTACTTCATGGTTTTTTTGTACTCGTTTTGCATGAATCAACCCAAACAATAAAAAGGCTGTCCAGAGTTAAGAACCTCGTTGAAACAACGCCTCCCTCCCCTTCTCGTCCTAGGGGGAGTCGAGGGTAATTTTAAAACAATAAAATGTTTTTCATTACCTACCTATTTGCTTTATTTGTACTGCGTTTTGCATGAATGGACCCAAAGAATAATAAGGACTGTACAAGGTTTGAACCTCATTGAAACAACTCCTTTCCCTTCCAGGCGGAGCCCTAAAATAATGTAGAAAGAAATTATTTGTGTCATTGTTTATTTGTACTGTATATTGATTGAATCAATCAACCCAAAAAATAAAAAAGACTGAAAGTTCAAAGTTAAGAACCCCATTGAAACAGTCTCCCGCCCCTCTCTCCCTGTCCTTTTTAAATAAATAAATATTCACGGACATCTCACACAACGCTATCTGATCCCAAAGTAAGCTAGGAATAACCTGCTTGTGTTATGGGTTATCAGACCACGGATATTAATACTTATATAATTTTAAATACATACTTATCATACATAGAAACACCCAGACTCTTGAGACAAACATTTATGGGTCACACAAATATTTGTCTCCGGTGGGAATCGAACCCACGACCTCCAGCGCCGTAGGCGGTATCACTACCGACTGCGCCACAGAGGCAGTCTTTGGGGGAACCTAAGGCTAATATTGAAAAAAATAGAATGTGTTTTATTATTTACTTGATTATTAATTTGTACTACGTTTGGAACAAACCAAAGTATAAATAATGCTCTTTATAGTTAATAACCCCATCGGTAAACCGCCCTCCTTCTCCTTTTTGTGGCTCTCTAAGGATGATTATGTAAATATAATTTGTTTCATTATTTACTTGATAGTTTATTTGTACCGAGTTCGGAAGAAACCTAATGAATAATAAAAAAGGTTATACAAATTAGAACCCTATTGATACATAACCCGCTCTGGAAAATTGTATCTGGTTAATGAAACAAATAGTCACCCCCTTCTCCTCCGAAGGGGTATGCAGATACGTACTTTACGCGGATATTTCACTAGTTATTGTTTTGTCTTACTTATAAGAGTTAAATAAGACCATTGCTTAGAATATTAAAAACTTATTGTTTCGGGGCACTTATGTTGATCAAGATGGGCCAGTGGTACGGCAGTGTCTTTCCTATCTTCGGATACACTGTCATCATAAGCTTCAGCTGTGGCTCTGATCTACAACCCAGGTAAATTTAGCATCGACAAGAAATTTTCGTCTCCCAAATCTTCATTCATCATATCTGCGTTTCTACTTTCCTGGAGTAAAATGTGTATTTGATCAGGTATTGGGCATTCTTCATCAATATTATTAAACTTTTCCACTATTTCAATCAGCGTGGGGTTTGGAAACCTGGACCTAAAACATAAAAAAATAGGGTGCAGTAGTACCTCATATTCCTATCGTTTGTTATAACGATCAACATAATTAGGACAAAAAAATATCTGGGGATAACTAAAATTTGAAAAATGTTAGAAAAAAAGTATGAATAATATTTAAAAAAATATTTTTTTACGTTTCTTGAAGAATTAATAATAAAAATCCTAAAATTATTTTTGAAAAGCAATTAGTATGCTTCTATATTTAAAATTTAAAAATCCTAAAAAACTAGTTCAAATCAAGATGCATCCATTGTACCAGCAGGGGTTTTTTTTTTAATTTACGTGAGGGAAAATCCTCAAGGATGTTATGCCGGACTCCTACCGACTAAAAAACCTCACATGTCCTGCTACAGCCCACGGTTGGGAGCGCCGGGTAAGCCCACGGAAGGATACCCCAGGACATAGCAGTGGGTAGTCATAGCAATTATTTTTCTAAGTAATGATCGTTTAAACAAACGATAGGGTCAAGTGGGTTAAATATAATCATTGCTTGCAATATTTCATTGTCAACCATAAAGCATTAGTACTTACCCATGATAAACCGATTACAGTATCTAAAACATACAATATGCGTACGATTTTTATCGTTCTACAAGCACTGTGATAAGATATTATTTTTATATATCCCTTGCATACTCGTGTATAAAATAAATATTTCACAAGCATTGGATACACTTGTACGATACGACTTCATAGATATAGCACTGCTAATAGAAATCTCTACTCTCCAACCCAAAACTTGGTTAAGAAATTGCTTTAGCAATAGGGCTGCCCATAATACCTTTTATGTATCATAAATTTAAAATAGCGTAAAAACCTTAACTAATTAGATAACCAAGAAATTCATTGTTCTAAGATAATCTCGGTTCATAGGAGGTACTGTTGACAGAAATATCTGTTCTAGATAACACTTCCCTTGTCATAAGCTTTTTTTTTTTTTCACCGAAATCAATGTTTTCACAATCATATCTCACAGCTTTAGTCCGTCCATATTATAAAGAAATTTCAACTTTTATGTTTTAATCCTATCACAAAATGTTTATAGATTTTCTCCTGTTTATGTACACGATGACAAAGGCGTATCACATGACACACTGGTAAATTGTGGGTAAATCACCTCTGCCTACCTCTCGGGGATATAGGCGTGATTGTATGTATGTTTAATAGATGATGCAGCTAAAAGCGGCTCATTTCGCTGTAGCCTCCTAGAAGAAATAAAAAAGTATCTACTTTTGTAATGGGCTGTTTATTACAACTTGTTTTGTATTTACTCCCTCGCTGAGTCATTTCTAGTGCATTGTACCTTTATGGTATGAATTCCATACTTCCATAGAAAAAAAAAGGTAGCAAACGGAACAAAAATGGCAGATGGTTCTTTTTGTTCAATTACATTATTTTCGATCTATGAGTGAGCATAGTGAGTACGCTATAGTTCCATGAACTCTGTCTGTCTATTGTAGACCAATGGTGGACATAGCCTGTCCCATTGACCACATTGCCAATAGACAAACACAGATTACAGACGACATATTTATGGTGAGAATAGACTGGGAGACTAAGGAATATTTTTGGTCCAACACACCTCAATAGCTTATGGGTCTTTGGTCAGTGTAAACGTGGCCCTTAACTTTGAATGGGAACTTGAGCAATGTCGGTTGTTTGCCGTATATTAATTTCTAAAACTAATTATCTCTACAAATAATATAATAAAATAAAAAATCTCTACTGCAACCCTCAGTAACGTTTTACCACTGTATTTGGGCAAGGCTGTCACCGGTTTAAGACTATGCTTAACCAAGACAAACTAGTATATACCTATTTGTGTAAAAATAAGATGGCTTAAAGGTCTGAGTGACAAGGCCATGAAAATCATGCAGTATGCAGCAGAGATCTAACAAACTGATATTTTGTTAATTACTTAGATGATTCCTGAGATATTTAAGCAAGTAGATTATCCAAAGGAAACTTTATATTATTTTTATCGTGTTTAGGCTAACAAAATCTTCTGTCATTGAAGTATGCAGGTACCAGTCTTTTATTTGAATGATGATAGATCCTCTTTGAAATACAAACATTGTTTGTTTCTAGGGTTTTACAAGTTATAATGGTGTCAAAAATGGATACGGAAATAAAGTCACCACAGTATAGTACAAATCGAATTGTGTAAGTTAAGAACAATACAGAAATATTCAATCATGCTTTTAAGAATATGTACTAGATTTTTTTACTTCATGTGTTGGTTGTTTTTTTATACACATTTCATAATATATTTCTCATCAAATTGACTCGACCTTGTTGCTAGAGACTAAAAAAAATCCGATGTTAATCACAAGTTTACTAGAATTGTTAATATGCGGTTTTTACAGGTATATGTGTGTGCTAATGTGTTACGTTTAAAACAAGTTTGCTTGAATGAAATATAATGTACCACGTCCTTGTACTGAAAGAATAAAAACATGCTTTCATATAATGAGTGAATGAGATTCACTGTGGGAAAGCGTCAAAATAGATTTTTTACCGCACAAAAACCAATACTGCAGGTAGAGAAGGTTCTGGAAAATCATTTATAGCGATTTGCTTGAACCTAATAAAGTACGATAACGGCACAACGTGCTCTCTTTTTCTATCACACAACCCTTATCTATTGTATAGTTTTGTCTCGTGAGTAACACGCCTCGCCTTTAAATTACTAAAGCCCCGCTGACTCAGGCTTCTGCGATCACTGCCCTTATGATGCCATGACTGGTTCTGAAATGATTACTCGTTGATGACATTTTACCTTTAAGTACGATCGCTTTTATGGTTCAGAAGTCACATTGAGCAGTTGGTCTCGGTTCCAGTCACATAATAGTTGCCAAGACAAAAAAAATCACAGCCACAGACTGTTTCTGTCATACACTAATAGGGTCGGTAGCTCGAGTGTTGTAACACTGACATTGTAGTCTATACTATAGCCTACTAGTGGACCTCGTGCAGTTTCACCTGCGGGAATAAAATTATGTCCTATGTCACCCGCAGATAGTGTAACTTCGGAACAGTGAAAGAATTTTTCAAATCGGTTCTGTAGTTTCGGAGCCTATCAATGCAAACAAACAAACAAATCTTAATAATATTAGTATAGAAGATAAAAGCTATGAATGCTGGCAACCCAAGGCCCCTTAATTCCTCAACCATCGCATTTAGTCCCTAGATTCGGGTTTGCGCAGTGTATTTAAACTTTTTTGGTCATTCTGCTAGTAAACAGGACTTAAATCAACAACACGGTTATATTCTGTTTTGGCGCTTTCCTACTGGATGAATAAGTCCATTTGTTTGTTTTATAAATTTATATAAAATCGTTTATTCTAAAATCATCGTTGTTTTTGTTTGAGTTTGACAGTTTGATTTTAAGGCTGGTCACTCAGATATGTCATTGTCATCCTAACAGAATGAGACAGAAATATACCGACATATTATGTTGAAACCCATACGTATCTGAATGCCAGCTTTAATTATAATTAGTTACATTTGACATCCACTAATCGTTTGTCGTTTTGGTTTTTGTTTTCATTTTTACAGATTACTCATTATTTTTGTTTTGTATAACATTTATTTTAAGCTGTTCAGTATGCCGTGTTTCTTGGGCAGCGAGAAGTGTACCAATGACTATGCGGAACTTGGGTCTTACCGAGTAGCAGTGATTAGTTTTAACGGTTTCTATGCTCAATGAAGTGTTGTATGTGACTGGCGATGCGTGGTTCCACGGCTTGTAGCGACCCATTTGTCAGACATATTATGACTGTGTATAATATTGATGTTTCTTTCTTAAACTATCAAAGCAATTGGTAAAAATACCAAAAAGGAAGACAATATTGAGTACCTTAATCCTAAAATCCCCATTTTTTCGCAAATAAAATATAAATGAATATTGGCATGTTAATTTCATCCGATGTGTAAAACTGCACCCCCCAATATTTTACTACTATAATATCCATATTATACAACAATTTTCTTTACACCGAATCGCTCATTACCAGTTACTCATGCAACATGTTTGGTCGCTGGGACTCGCTAAGATCCAAGTTCCACATAGTCTGCGACACGTGGAGTAAGGCCTTGAAAAGACAACATGTATCTTAGTGACATTTTAATACTAAAATACCCCATTATTTTGCTTCGCCGAAGTTGTTACCCATATAAATAAAGGCTTCAATGGTACTCCTAAGTTCTTAACGCTTCTAGAAAAAATCCCATGGCAACATAGAGGTTATGTTCTTGCATAGAAGCGTTAGATAACCGAGAAATTACGATTCAGTTAGGAACATTTCCTTCCTCGTCTTTTCTTGATAGAGAATTTAAAAAACCAATTTCTTTTACAGCCTAAGTTCTACGGTGACACCGATAAGACTGAGGAGACCAACAACCATTCGTCCAAGGAGTCCACGAAGTGAAAACCTTTAACAAGAAACACTGTCCATCACAAGATTATAAAAAAAAACTTAGTTGTACATGAATCTTTGTCAGGGCTGGCTAAACGTTTTCATGCATGTATTCACCCTCTCACTCTTTCTTACAAAAACTTTAACTTCTCACACTGTAAAGGGATCAATTTATATTATACTAGATTTTTCAATACTGTGATGTTTTTCGAATTTCTTACACAGAGCTTGAATACATGCTATCTTTGTTAAGACGGCCATTTTAACTGCAATATAAAGACGAATTGACGTGTTAATTATTCCGAACCTTTTTTGTATCATGGATGGTCTCCGATAGTTAACCAAGAAGGCCTTCTAATATTTTTAAATTAGGTAAAAAGTGTGCTAGATCCTTTACGGTGGATTAATTTAGTTAAATATTTTATACAATCAAGTACCAAGGTAATGACTGCGGCTTGTAATATATAATTTTGATAATTTGTAAGGCTAGGTTCACATTCTTGTGTCGGGGTGTGTCGTGGCGCGCCAGAATGCTGGCAGTTTTTATTTTATTACTACAGAGAGCGACATAAGGCACCACAACACATGTGAATTTAATCATATTAAAATGGAATCGATAAGTGTTCTGGCGCGCCATATGTTTCACCCCAACACAATAATATGAACTTAGCTTAATTAGAGTTCGCTGAACATTCAACAGCTTTAAACCGCTCAAAGGTGGATGTAGGTGGTTTGTTTAGGATATAAATCATATTTATTATTTGATAGTAAGACATCATGGTTATAAGTCGTTTTAACAACGTTTAGGTTTAGTCATGTTACGTCAATATATTAATATTTTACATACGTTAGTTTATTTTATTATAAACTTATATCATGCTATTGCGATCATTGCTGTTGTGGAATACAAAAGGGTGGCAAAGTAATTCGGGGTTAGGTTCATAACGTTCAATTTTGAAAAATACGGATTGAAAATATCCTATGTCAGATTCTCACTTTGTTAAATATGTTAATTTTAGCAAGTTAGGTTTTATGTGTGCGCATAAAACAAACTTGCTAAAATTAAAATATATCAAATCTAAACCGAGGCGTTTACTCGCGATATTTATAAAACGTGTACCGACGTTTCGAGTGACTTTTCCGTCCGACTTTGTGACTTCCGTGGTCGTGTCTGCACTGAGGTATCCGAAACGTTGATACAAGTAATGATCACATCTCGCATAATCGAGCATCTCGGGATAATTCCCGAAGATATGAATAAAAATGAAATATGTCATTAATGTCAAAAACACCATCTTTATCATCGTACGAAGTTTTGAGGGGATAGATTCCCGCGACTTGGAAATGTAACAGAACATAAATGTACTCAACTGACAGTGGGTCGACATTTTTTTATACATAATAACAAATATTTAATTATATAAGCTTATAATGTAACATTGCGGTGAACAACGTCCACCGAGACGCATTACAGACAACCCCTATGGCACCAACCTAAAATAAACGTTACAATAATGACGTCATCGTGATGACGTTTACAACAATGCTTGTTGGATTTTTTACGGTGTGTGTAAAGGAGCGTATTTTTGTTTTTTCTCAAAACAGCAAACATAGTGTTAAGACATAAAAGTGGCGTGACTGCGGAGAGGGGATGTCAAAACATTTTAAGATTGGTCCGCTGCTAATACTTCCTAAAGGTGCTTCTTCTGCTGAACCACAAATCTTTACTACTTACCTTTTTCTTCTTTGGAAATTTAAATGTACTTAAGAACTCGTTCTTAAAATGTAATTTACGCATACGGGACGCCAAATAAGACAAGTATGAAATTTCGGCCTAAAGTCTAGTAACCGAGTCATTAAAAAAAGTAAGTCACTCAATGACATAAACAGACTTGGCGGGCGAGTTTTGGCGCGAACACGAAAGGACTCGTACATTATTCCGTGTTGTAATTTTTCTAAATTAGTGTATTTATGAGTATTTATGTTTTATAATGGTGGATTCTTAAACATAAAAGTTTCAACAACGTGCACAAGTGTTGGAAAGTGATAAAACGAAGTGATACGCGACTTTTTTGTACCACCAAACTCCAAAGACAACTCTTAGTATAAGCCCCGCAAGTTGATATTGCGCTTGGCGGCCATCTTGGTGTCCACTTGGTGACGTATGTCCGTCGAGCAGTCAGTACTAAAAAAAATAACGTACGCAGCTTCGCGAGGCTAGCGCGCGCTCGCGCTACGTCACGATGACGTCACTCAGCTGTCATTATGACAAGGTTCCAGCGCACAACCAACTTGAGGGGCTTATAAAGTCCCACCGCTTTACTTGAGTACAAAATTTGTCCAAACTGGAACATACATGAATACGCTGATAATAAAAATAATATTATTATTAACACGTTCGCGTGAGCAACCTCAAAGATTCTCAACATGAAAAGGATTGATATTTTCGATATATAATTGACTTGACATTGGCATACTCTCAAGCCGAGAAAGTCCAAGATATAAGGAAAAGAAGAAGAAGAAGACTTGGCGGGCGGGGATATTTTTACTTTCGGTTTGCAAAAAAATATAGGACCCACCTTAAGTTCTCACTCCCCGCACACCTACAAAAACTACCAAATAGTAAATATCGGTTGAAGGCAAAAACCCAATCCTGTTACGTGTTACTTTGCCTGTAAGTTTTGCCAAACTCGAACCGCCTAAAACCACCCGTTCTCTACATGTCTGTCTACTGGCAGTATGTCTGTGTGTTACATTTCCAAGTAGTTCACGTTCAATTATATCTAAATCAAATTAATTATCTAGATTTGTATGTATATTCGATTCTTAGGCGATAATAGTTGTGTTAATTTGTTTCGTTCGAAACGCGGTTATATTTAGATATATTTAATACGAAGCTTGCAACATCTTTATTCGTAAAGAAATTTTATTTATTAATTAAAAATAGGCCTAGTTGTTAACGATTTACACAAGTTGTGTTAAATTCCCGTAATAATTGTAAGCGAAAATTATGTTAATAAGATATTGTTTAATTTTCAGTTGACAAATATATTTTTTAAAAGTAATATTTATTTTATTTTTAATTCTTCAAACCCCAAATGCTATCTCTGCCATGGTTTTAGTGGAACTAACTACCTTAGTCTTCACTGTTAGAAAGTCATCGATATTACTGAATACCTATAGCTCCAATCACCAATCTCGCAGTCCACAAGAAAGTGAGTCCCCTTAGTACGGACTCTGAAGATCTTGATGTA
Organism: Miltochrista miniata; assembly: GCA_933228765.1. Lineage (NCBI taxonomy): Eukaryota > Metazoa > Arthropoda > Insecta > Lepidoptera > Erebidae > Miltochrista > Miltochrista miniata. The sequence goes on from OW121765.1 coordinate 13,058,656, forward strand.
TCGACTCCCGGTCATCTCATAATAGGGCAGCCTCTGGTCTACTGCTGGGAGTCCTCGGGTACCCTTCCGAGGGCACACCCGGGGCTCCCAACCGTTGGCTGTTAATTAAGACACGAGGTTTTTTAGTCTGTAGTAGTCTGCATAACTTCCATGAGTATTTTCCCTCACGTAAATCAACATAAAAAACGGCAGCCTCTGGTTGCACTTCCTGAGTATCCCTGCACGGGAACACCGGTTGTCTCGGTACAAACTTATTCAGAAGTTATCCCAGCATTTCTGGTCAAGGTGGAGATGTGAATACCTTCACACACAACAACGGTACAAGTGGACTTCTTATACTGAAGCTCCTAAGGTCGATAAACTCATAGATTTAGAATTTTTCGCTACTCTCAATAGATAAACATAGTGTGCGAGCGAGACCTCATTTACCAGTACACATAGCTCGAGAGGAAAAGAGATAGCACCTTGTATACTTTTGTCAGTGTTTTGAATCACAGAGACCGACGGAGTCCCGTGGTGCTATTATGTCATTCATATTTTACAATATTCTGTAGTGATCTTACGAATAAAATAGAAAATATGATATTTTCAACGATGGTGTTGTGATCAGTGTATGAATAGGATAATACAAAACGCAATTATACAAAGAAATACTCGTTTATCAGGTAATTTATGACTTCGTTCATTGCATTTTTGCCGTACATATTTTGCCAATTGGATGTGAAATTTTACTAAAAGTCCAACTCCTAACGTAGATTATGCATTTTCTTTCATACTTATCACAATATTGAATGTGTAAATGCATTTTTGGATGATATATCAGGAAGAAATAAATAGGGTTGTTTACATTAAAATATGTAGTCATGGGTACGTATCGATAAGAATGTCGATAGTTCATTACAATGGCATTTCTATACAAACTTATTTGGTTTTAATTTATTATGAACTAGCGGTACCCTGCCACGCTTCGCTGTGACTTTTTTATGGTGGTTTTATGTACCCATGAGAAATGAGTAACAAACTAAATGATGGGTAAGTACATTTAAAAAAGAATGTGTGCGTGTACTATTGTACGCACGTAAGAAGTGAAACTTCTTCATGACCAAAAGTCCAAAACTCCAAAATTCCAAAAGTCCAAAAGTCTAAAGTTCAAAACTCCAAAATTCCAAAAGTCCAAAACTCTAAAAGTAAGTATAAAGTCCAAAAGTTCAAAACTCCAAAGTCCAAAAGTTCAAAACTCCAAAGTCCAAAACTCCAAAAGGTCAAAACTCCAAAAGTCCAAAAGTCCAAAAGTCCGAAAGTCCAAAGTCCAATAGTCCAAAAGTTCAAAACTCCAAAGTCTAGAAGTCTAAAATGCTAAAAGTCCAAAACTCCAAAACTCCATAACTCCAAAATTCCAAAACTCCAAAACTCCAACTCCAAAAGTTCAAAAGCCCAAAACTCCAAAAGTCCAAAAGTACAAAAGTCCCAAAAGTTCAAAAGTACAAAAGTCCAAAATTCTGAATGTCCAAAAAGTTCAAAAATAGCAATGCAAAACATATCTGACCTCTTTATTAGGTAAGTACTCTCTTTTATTATTCTGAATGCAAGGAGGCCGCAATCAAACTTCTCTTAAAAAACATCAATCTGGTAGGTACCTTCTAAATAGGTTGTTTATACTCTTTTATTATTCTGAATGCAAGGAGGCCGCAATCAAACTTCTCTTAAAAAACATCAATCTGGTAGGTACCTTCTAAATAGGTTGTTTATAATATTTTGTTTTGAAGCTGGCAGAATATAATTAAAAAATAAACGACCAGCGCCATCTATTGGTAAAATAAATTTTTAAAGCTATTTTATTCTTGTTGCTGTTATGATAAAAGTGTATAAAGTAAAAAAACCATCTCTGAATCCTATTGTATATCGTGTCCAATTTTGAGCTCATTTGATTCAGTAAATTTTGAGTTTTTTATAGATACCTACTTAAACGCACACAACATTTTTATATACAGGGTGGAATTTAAAGACGGTAGTTGGAGGGAAAGTACCCTTAATATTGATAATGGCAAGTTTTGCTGAAAGGAAACATTCCTTTATTTTCAAAAGTAAGTAAAAATGCATTTAAAGATTTTTGAAAAATCACCTGCTTGAGCCGGGAATCGAACCTAGGAGATGTGAAAAAAAAACATCCTGTATTTTATGATACCAACCGAAAGAGTCTTTAATAAGAAACAATTTTTTTTACGCAACATAGTATCTTAAATTAAAGGAAGACCTAGTAAAATATGTTTTTATTGTTAAGCTTACCGACTACCAGAAGAAATAAAAACAGTGCTATTAAGATTCTTCTCCTTTTTTTTTGAAGTTGGTAAAAAAATGTTCTAGTTTCTGTGAATGGGAATATTCGTTTTGGTCATTTAACCAACCAACTTCAAAAAAAAAATAGGCGTTTCTCAATTAGACTGTTTTTTTTCTTCAAATAGTGAGTAAGCTTTACAATAAAAACATATTTTACTTGATCTTCCTTTATTTAAGGATGTTGCTTAAAAGAAATTGATCCTTATTAAAGACTGTTGCGGTTGGTAAATTAAAATACAGAATGTTTTTTTTTACATCTCCCAGGTTCGATTCCCGGCTCAAGCAGGTGATTTTTCAAAAATCCTTGAATGCAGTTTTACTTACTTTTGAAAGAAAGGAATGTTTCCTTACAGCAAAACTTGCCATTATCAATATTTACGGTACTTTCCCTCCAACTACCGTCTTTAAATTCCACCCTGTATATAGATATGATTAAAATTCACTCCAACTGTGTTCACTAGTTATAAAATTTTTAGGGTAATGTACCCAAAGGGTAAAAACCTAACCTAACCATGAGACTTCACCGTACGTCTGTCTGTTTGACTAGCGAGGCAACGGGTTTGCGGCGAGAACGTGACGCCAGAGTACAAAAGTGTAATGTGGCGTTGTGCTCGCATAGAAGTAAACCACCCTCGGTTTTGGTTTTCGTTTTTTCGAAGTTGCCTACTATCTTGAGCTCTGGCGCCGTGCTTTCACCATAATCGCCGTCGCCCCACTCGTCGCTGAAATCTAGTTTGAGGCATATATAGAGAGCATTACCTAATTAATACGCAATCTGGTAATCTTACAGGTTTCCAAGGAATCGTTTGGTACCTGAGAAGCCTTTCAGAGAAATCATGAACAGAAACGAATGGATGACTGGATTTTTGCCAAAATGTGTTGGAAATTCTTAAAAATAATCAATTTTAAGCTACCTAATACCATTGAAAATTATTTTTAACTCCTATTGAAGCACGAAAGTAAGATTTTTGAAATTTAACCGGCAGACTTTAAGAACACCTTTAAATAAAAGGTATTATTTAGAAGGCAATAGGTAACTAGAAAAAGAACGGTCAAGTGCGATTCGGACTTGAGCACAGAGGGTACCATACCAAAAAACGCAAGCATTCACTTTTGGTATATATGGCAGCCCCCCTTAATCTCCCCTTTACCTGATTTTAGTATTTTTTTGTCTTAGCGGCTACGCACATGGTACAGGAGGGTTCTATTCCAAAAAACAGCAACAAATCACGTTTGTTGTATGGCCAGTCCTTGGATGGGTGAACATTCATGTGACCACTTTGTGACATTCATTTGAGCGCTTCCGTGCTTCGGAAGGCACGTTAAGCCGTTTGTCCCAGTTGCCATTAAAATGGCAGTCGTTAAGCCAAGTTAAAGGCCTTTTTAGGTGGCTTGAAAAATTTCAACAACAGGCAGTCACAACCTGCACCTGTCCATCTCAACACGGCAATACGGCTCACCGCCTATTAAGTGGGATAAATTCTAAAAAAAGGTGAAATGTGAGAATATAATATGCCTCTGCCTACCCCTTCGGGGCTAAAGGCGTGACCGGTTCCTGAGATACAGCCTGGTAAAACCTCGAAATTTTTTTTCGGTCTCGAGCAGGATTCGAACCTGCGTCTTCTGGGTTTATCACTTTTAATTAGTGACCGACCGAAGTTTCGGTTTCGGCCAATTTCGGCCAAAAAATCGAGTTTCGGCCGCAGTTTCGGTTTCGGCCAAAATGGGCCGAAACTTTCGGCCGGGCCGAAACTCACGTGTTCATAAATTTTGACTGCCTGGTCCTGCTTGTGACGTGGTTGGGGTCAGCCCAACCAGTCAATATGTTACTAACTGAAGATTTACAAAGGACTTCCAATCAATAGTTATAAAAATACAACTTTTACAGAATCCTAAAAAGGTGATCTAGGACATTACATAACCCTACCACTTTGTTGTCGGTTTCGTTGACTTAGTTGGTCGTCTATCTATCTGTCAGCAAGCTGTAACTCATGCACCGTGATAGTTAGACAGTTAAAATTTTTATAGATGTATTTCTGTTGCCGCTATAGCAACAAATAATAAAAATAGACAAATTAATAATATTAAAGCGGGTCACCCATACAACATACGTGATTTTTTGTCGCTGTTCTTGTACGGAAACCTACGTGCGCTAGTCCGACTCACTGTGGTCCTGTTTTAGTTATATACTTCTAGAATGGAACCAAAAGAAGCCTAGTAGCAGGGCACTGTGTGATTTTAGTTGGTAGGAGTTCGCAATAGCATCTATGAGTATTTCCACACGTAGAAGAAATAAACTCATCTTTAGGTGGAGGGAGATATTTCTTAAAAGACCACTTGAGAAGAGCTGCACCTATTAAAAAAAATAACCGTCCAAGTGCGAGTCGAACTCTCGCACGCAGGGGTTAAAGCGGGACCCTATAAACGAGACATGAGGCCTAGCCGTTCGTCTATTAGTCACGAAGTAGTATCGCTGGAACTGTGCCAGATAGAGGTCTAAAATGTTCACTGTACAGTAGTCCTACCGACTAAACACCACGCGAATCCTACCTAACATCCTACAGCTCGTGCCAAATAACTTTGCGTCTATGAGGTTCGTTTGTTCGCGCCGCAATTATGCAATAATAAGTATCACAGGGAAAACTATTGCGCAGCTGAAGCGGGATGGGCGCCCCTCCTGCCTCAGCAGTAGTTTATTGCATACTAACTACTTATTTCCAGCGCGATAATGCAATAATAATTATCACAGGGAAAACTATTCCGCAGCTGAAGCGGGATGGGCGTCCCTCCCGCCTCAGCAGTAGTTTATTGCATACTAACTACTTATTTCCAGCGCGAACGAATGAACTTCATAGACGCAGAGTTATTTGGCGCGAGCTGTACGGTTGGGAGCCTCGAGTATGCCCTCGGAATGATGCATACTGCGGCCGTGTCTTTGGGGGGATTGTTTAGTTAATATCTCGCTTCTTGAGGGGGGCGCGGGCGTGCATGAATCTCTCACGTCACGCCATCGTCTAAGGCCTGCTTCTATAAGGACGGTGAGCAGCCCCGTCACCGTCCTCAGGCCCCCGGTCATGTAGGTAGTATGGGGCGCCGCCTCAGACTTTGGAACTCGGGTGGGAGACTTCTCTCCCGCTTCCTACCCGCCGTCTCTTTCACGAGCATGACCTGCTCACAGGAAGAGGCCTATGGCCCGCTCCAGCACCTCCTTGCGCCATTTAAACAATGACGTTAGGGCCCTCGCTTCCTCGCGTCCCATAGAGGGGTCCCGGCTGGTAGACATACCGCCACAACTGAGATCGTGCGGTATCCCATTATCTCCCTGACAGCCGTCGCCTTCTGCCGGCAAAGCAATCTAGCCGCATTGCTGGCCATCAGGATCTCCGCCCCTATGGGGGCCCCATACAGGTCCATACTTCGCATCATCCCAGTACTACATATACAATCTCCACGCACGCGCACGCGAGAGTGCGGCTGATGCCCCTCAGCTATGGGACCAAATTTCGGAAGTGGTATCCGAAGTTCCAACGCCTATCGAGTGCGAGCCCCAGATACGTCATTAAGAGCTCGATGCCGATGCTGACGCCCCCCATATGTAACCTGAATCCCGCAGGTAGCCTTTAGGGCTACGTCTCCGTGCGTTGCTCCTCGCGCTGTAATGAGGATGTGGTCGTTACACGTTACGCCGACACCTCTGAGCAACGGACCACGCAGCACCCAATCGTAACCGATGTTCCACAGAAGCGGTCCTAAGATCGATCCCTATGGAACACCGAACGACACATCTCGCCGACCCTGCCCTAGCTAGCTCGGGTAAGCTATGGCCCTCTCAGAAAGATAGGCCCCGACAATTCGACGGAGGTAGAGAGGTATTCCATGGTAAATAAGCGCCTCCCAAACGCAGCTCCAGGGCAAGGGGTTAAAAGCGTTGGCGATTTCAAGAGACACTGCCACCACCACCTCACCCTGTTCTGTTGCCGCTATAACAAAAAATACCTACTAAAATCAGAAAAAAACATCGACACAACAAACGTAACTTTTGTACCCAATTTTTGTACCGGAACCCTCTGTGCGGGAATCCGTCTCGCACTTGGCAGGTTTTTTTTTTTTCAATATGAACACGTGAGTTTCGGTTTCGGCCGAAACTGACCCTGGGGCCGAAAGTTCGGTTTCGGTCGGAAAACCAGTTTCGGTCGGACACTACTTTTAATTTGTGATTGAGTCAGCATACTAATTGCTGTTCAAAATTATCTCTATTGTCTTGATATTGAGTTTTTGTTTTTTATTTAGAACTAGCTGTTGCCCGCGACTTCGTACGCTTGAAAATTATATTTTAATGCCAATTTGATTGCTCCCTGCGTAGCTCCTAGGATATGTAGCGTGATAATATATAGCCTATTTGAAGACCCCACCCCTATATGTACAAAATTTGAAGCAAATCTATTGAGTATTTTCCGGACTAAGCAAACAGACAGAATTTTTTTTAACTATATTTTCGGCTTAAGTATCTTATGTTGAACACCCAGAGAGTTTTTTTTAACATTTCCAATGTTTTGACTTTTCTATCATTTATTATATGTATAGATTTAAATATTAGGCACGTGAAAATGTTCATGTTAGGAGTTGATTTAGTTTTCATCACATTTTAAAAAATAAAGTTCACTTTATCCCATGTGTAAGTTTGTGAAGATCTTGGAAATGGCTGAATGGATTTAGCTGAAATTTGATACATAGACGAAATAAGACCTGACTGACTGAAGACTTATAGCCTGGAATAAGATGTTAGGCACTTTTCATCCCTGGCTATAAAATGATCCATTGTGGCGGGAACAGGAACAGATTTCCACACGGATGAAGGGGCGGTCATCTGCTACTAATTCATGAAAACTTATATTAAATGCTCAATTAACACAAAACTGGTGTTTGACTTTCATAGGTACCCCTTTTCTTTTTCAGCAACTACCTATTACTGATTTTTTACATACTTACTTACTATCAAAATACTTTTAAACAAGCTATCGAAATGTAGTACCATTTTCTAAGATAGTCTTTTTATTTATTTTTTACATACATTCATAGTCACGCCTTTATCCTCGAAGGGGTAGGCAGAGGCATAGTATACGCCCACATTTCACCTTATAGATTTATGTACCACGTAATAGATGGTGAGCCTATTGATTTTTTACGTGAGCAAATCCTACATGGATGCTATGCCCGACTCCTACCGACTAAAAACCACACGTATCCTGCCAAACAGCCTACAGTTGGGAGCCCCGGGTAAGCCTTTGGATTGATACCCCAGGACTCCCAACAGACCTACGGCTACCACTGCTATTCCGCGTCTTGGGATTTTTTCGGGTGTTATTCCGCTTCTTAGGGGGAAGAAGCGTGCGTGAATCCCCCACGTCACCTTCCTCAGGCCCCTAGTCATGGAGGCTGATAGTCTTGGGTGAAGAATGTGCTTACTGCAGTCATCGTTTACAGATCACTGAGTCCGCGGGGCCACGAAGAAGATTAAGTCTATCATAATAATAATTGTACAATAGACTATCTTTAAGCTCTTCAAAAACGCTACATTTTATTGACTGCCTCGTGGGTCTTAGAGGTCGAAGTGTGCGAGAGGTCGTTGGTTCGTTTCCCACCGAAGACAAAGATTTTTGTCGACTTTTATCGATAACATAGGTAGGTGAACTTTTAACAACACTATTTAACTCACACATAGATATTCCTTTTTTGGTTTCGTTTTCTATCTGACACTGTTTATCTTGTACATTCTAAATCTATGGATAAACTGGTATATATAAAAGAGGATAATTACGCCTCTCCAATGGAAACGCCGACGCGGTCCGATCGTTAGGTTACTTCCGGGTAGGGACGGAATTGTCAAGAGTTGTAGAGGTCAGGACACAGCAAGGGAATATCTTACGAACCTGTCTCCTAAGCTTTGTGGATTGCCTTCGGTGGTTTAGTGGGTAACCAAGGCAGAACCTTGGTTAGGCGGCAGGATGTCGACGCAAGATCGGTCGTTTTCAGGAACTGTCGCTATCCGGGGAGCGTTCGAGAGCGACTACCATTTTTCGTTCGTAACGGCCACTTCACGAACTCGGTCCGGAAATATTGCACGCGCTGTGGTGAATTGCCGGTAACCCATCCACACGCCAGCGCTTCGGTCGGAATCCAGGGCATCGGCATCGATATCAGCAGAGAACAGTAGCAGAGCCCAGAGAGGATCGGGGAACGAGGTGCACCCGATAAGTGTATTTATTCTTCGGTGACGGTCTGATTTGTCCACAGGAACTATCCCTTAGCACTTTAGCAGTCCACTAAGGTTCCTGATCGTTGGTCTAAAGGTTTCGATTCCCTCCAGAGACAATTCATAAATGTTGTCTCGAAATTCTGGGTGTTTCTATGTATGTATTTCGATCCCCCGCGCGCACCATTGGAGTGTCGCATACGAATTTGCCAAGCTATAGGTTTTTTTGTATAGTCTGTCAAGCGAGTCTAGTCCCATGAAAAAGGCGGCAAATTCAAAAATCTTTCAGGTGTCAACATTGATATACTTACTTAGCACACTGAAAACTTAGTGGCTTGAAATTTTGATAAAATATATATTTGGGATAAATTAAAAATAAAGCATTTCAATATAGGTATTTATTTGTCACAATCTGAACTGAAATCAGAATCAAGAAATTCAACGTTTTCATCAAAAAATAGTCGTTTTTCCGATAACTCGTTGTCAGATTCAATCTTTACTTAATTATATTTATTTATCACTAGCATGAGAGTCAAAGTGGCGGGTGTACCATTGCGAATCATGTTGTACCACTTGCCAAAAAAATGTACCTAAAATGTACTAAATTGTACCTAGGTCTAAAAAATGTGTACCCGATTCAGAACGAAATTATTTCGGAACTAAAATACACCCGCCATATTGACATCAAGACGGCGGGTGTACTATAATATTTTATTACTTAACCATTATTCATAAAATATAATTACACCAAAAAATTGTACCTAAAAAGTACCTTAAGTAAAAAAAAAACAATCTCGATCCGTTGGATAGTTTCTGAGAAATAAAAGTCTCCTCAAAGCCGGCTCGGTGGAAACTGGAGACCTAGCCCGGTATCAGATTGAATTGTCCATGGATCACGTCGAGTTTGTATCCACTGATACCGGGATCCGTTTCACTCGAAAAGTATATTAATACTAGCGGTACCCTGCCACGCTTTGCTGTGACTTTTTTACGGTGGTTTTATGTACCTCTGAGAAATGAGTAACAAACTACAGGTATATTACAAAAAAAAATAATGTTGAGCCGTAACCAAAATTATAAATCTTTCTGAAAATCCAATTAACATCCAAATCAATAGAAGCTTCACTTGAAAAAAAAATCTATTCTGTGATCAATGTTCAGTTTTTAAAACATCGTGCGCAGGTTTAAAAAACATAAATTCACTCTAATAATATTTCCCGACGCGCCAAAACTCTAACTTCAAAAATTCAAGAGCTCAGTCGATTCAGTAAATTTTGAGTTTTTAATAAGTACTGGCAAGCGAGTAAGCGATTCGCACACAATATTTATATAGGATACTAGCTGATGCCCGCAGCTTCGCCCGCGATGACGCTGTATGTGAAATTTTGCTGAATTTTCTTTGCTATAAACCTCATGGAGCCCGAGACCTTTCCAACGAATGCAAGACCGTGGAAATCGGTTCGTGCGTTCTACAGTTATAGCGTCAGGAAGGAAAACCCGACTTATTTTTATATAATAGATTTATATAGAATTATTAGCCGCCGATCACGGTATCCGTGGCTACCAGAAATAGTGTTGATTTTGATTCAAAACAGATCACGATTTACCAACTTCCCAATTTACCAACTTCAAGTTTGTGAGGATACCGCGCAATGCGACTTTTTTTTATAACCACCTAAGTTCCGCGGCGCTCCGCTCCCGCCTTAGCCTTCTAACCTAAACTATCCAATTTGAAAATGAAATAAATGTGTGTGTGAGTGATCGGTTTCGAATCATAATAAACACTATTTCATTTCAATAATATTAATATATTTTTTGAGTGAAACGGATCCAGGTACCAGTGGATACAACTCCACGTGATCCGTGGACAATTCAATCTGATACCGGGCTCGGTGAAGACAAAGCCGTTTTATTTCTCAGAAACTACCCAACGGATCAAGAGTGTGTTTTTTTTAGTTAAGGTACTTTTTAGGTACAATTTTTTGGTGTAATTATATCTTATAAATAATGGTTAAGTAATAAAATATTATAGTACACCCGCCGTATTGATGTCAATATGGCGGGTGTATTTTAGTTCCGAAATAATTTCGTTCTGAATCGGGTACACATTTTTTAGACCTAGGTACAATTTAGTACATTTTAGGTACATTTTTTTGGTAAGTGGTACAACATGATTCGCAATGGTACACCCGCCACTTTGACTCTCATATCACTAGCTGATGCCCGCAGCTTCGTCCGCGATGGCGCTGTATGTGAAAAATGATATTCCCGCTTTTCTGTTGAAAATTTTCCTGAATTTTCTTTGCTATAAACCTCACGGAGCCCGAGACCTTTCCAACGAATGCAAAACCGTGGAAATCGGTTTGTGCGTTCTGGAGTTATAGCGTCAGGAAGGAAAACCCGACTTATTTTTATATAATAGATTGTAAATAACGGGCTCCTTACACTACTTTTACTAGGTTTCGGCATGATTAAATTAAAAAATCAACAAACCCGGAATGTTGCGAGGTTAACAACAGAATTTGTGACAATTTGTTTGACAGATAACAGTATTGCCATTATAAGAAAACAGCAAAATGGTTGTGGACTAGACTCGCTTGTCAGACTCTAGCAATGATTGATAATATCTAACGCTAGTAAGTTGTCGAGTCTTCGTCATATTTATTGGCAACATAAATAAAAGAGATATTAGAACATAATATTTTAATCTTTTTCATACAAAACAGACATGCCTTTTCTTAAAATTAGGGGCACATGAATCCGCAAGCATCCTAATATAAAAATAATAATTTAATACTAATTTATGAAACATTATAAAATAGAATTCCATTCATTCTCTAACAGTAACTTAATAAATTTGATTGATTTTTAATCTTAACAATTATTGCTCACTTATATTTACATAAGTCAGACATTACAAGTATCAAGAATTCAATTCTCTATATGTACGGTGGGCAAAAGAATGAAGTATGCAGGGCTGCCTTGTTATTAAGTTTTTGAAGTTATACTTCTTTAGGCGCGTTATGAAAAAAATATGAGAGTGAAATTTTAAGATCTGTGACACAAAATTAACAGTATGAAGTTGTCTGCTTAACCGCTCATTAAGTCTCGAAAAAAAAGCTACCAACAAAATAGAAATTGAACCTCGATATTAGTCGCGCATGTTGGTACGCTCGTCACCTCTGATCACTGTTTTCATATTAATAAAACTTCTCACGCGCGTACATAATTTTTGAATATCTTTGATGTTTATGAGGTTTTGTATGGTTACGCAATATTCTTATAATCTATTAACATTAAAAGTCATTAAATAACTATAGCGAAATTGCAATTTTGCTCCGGGGAGCCCCTGTATACATCGCATTTGCGCACATACTTATTATAACATTATTAAGTTTTAATAACATCATGATTTGTACTAGCTTGTGTTAGCAGTGAGTTCAAACCATTGCCTCAAAGCGTCTCCTAAAACGTTGGGTAAGGAATTCATATTTCTTAATATAATGTAGAATGGGAAGGGGAAGGAATCTAAGTAGGGTTTGAAACACATCAGTGAGTTGGTGAGGGGATCCATGACTGGCCGCTGGACGTCCATGATCGAATCCTGTAAATATAAATAAATATTGTTGGACATTTTAACACATAATCTAGTTCAAATTAAGCTTAGGTGAGGCCGCGGTGGTAGCCGTAGGTCTGTTGGGAGTCCTGGGGTAACCTTCCGAGGGCTCCCAAACTGTAGGCTGTTAGGTAGGATACGTGTGGGTTTATAGTCGGTAGGAGTCATAGCATCCATAGGATATTTCTCGTTAAAAAACAGACAACTGATAGAAAAACATTCAAACTTCTAAACAACAATGCATCACACAATTTGGACCAACCCGGGAATCGAACCCAGGACCTTAGCGCGGCAGTCTGTTACACAACCGAATGCGCCTACGAGGCAGTTAATATTGAACATTACTTATTTAATTGCTATTATTATACTAATATTATAAATGTGAAAGTTTGTGAGTACGTTCGCTCTAACTTTGCCGCTGGCGTAGAGGCGTATACCCGAATTGTTAATTATATGAAGTAAATTGACAGTAGCTAATGTCACTGCGTCATAGAAAATACGCAACACTACAAGAAGAAGTGACATTAGTTGCCGTCAATTTACTTCGTCTAATCAAAAATTCGACTTTAGTATAGAGCCGAGCAGCAAAGTTAGAGCGAACGAGCAGTAATAATGTGTGGATGTTTATTACACTTTTACGCTGTAATATAAATTTAAATCGAACCAAATCCGCGAGTCCATTTTTTAACACAGTAACAGGTTTTTGAACGCAACGTTTCGTTTTCTGTATACCAGTTCCATCTTCATAGGCTGACTGCCTCTGTGGCGCGGTCGGTAGTGATACCGCCCGCGGCGCTGGAGGTCGTGGGTTCGATTCCCACCGGAGACAAATATTTGTGTGACCCATAAATGTTTGTCTCAAGAGTCTGGGCGTTTCTATGTATAATATGTATGTATTTAAAAGTATATAAGTATTAATATCCGTAGTCTGATACCAATAACACAAGCAGGTTATTCCTAGCTTACTTTGGGATCAGATAGCGTTGTGTGAAAGCGTCCGTGAATATTTTATTTATAGGCGTGTATGTGTCAAAATCTACCTCTTAATCTAAGAGTACTATAGTAGAGATAAAAAAATAATACTTTACCGCGTTGTCAGGATTGTCGATAATAACATAAACGATGAATATTCCTTCCTCCCTCGCTTTCCTCACAGCATGTAGCATTTTAGGTTCTCCTTCAGCAAAGATCCCTCGACCGTCGCTCACAATCACCAATAGTTTCGCATTCAGAGCATTGCTAGTTATATACTGTTCTTTATACAAGGCAGTACAATAGTTCAGCATTAAAGCGGTTTTAGTCCGAGTTTGTTGGAAGTTGAGGTTTTCTAAAATGTGAGATCCGGAGTGTTCCGTGAATGGTTCGGTGAATGGATGGAGCAGGCTTACTCTCTCGCCGAAACTTAGCACGGCTAGGTAGCCCGATTCTAGGATGCTTAGTGCCTGTAAAATAAATAAAAACATACATACATACATACATATCATCACGCCTGTTTCCCATCGGGGTAGGCAGAGACTATGGCTTTCCACTTGCTACGATCCTGGCATACCACTTTCGCTTCTTCTACTTTCATAAGTGCTTTCATACACGCTCGCCGGTTAAGGGTGCTCTTGACCTGGCCTTTTTCCAGCAGGTCATCAATTTGGTTACCATGCGTACGCCGAGGATGACCCCTACCAGCTTGCCCATTCATTCTCGCCTTATAGATCTGTTTAGTCAGTCTATTTTCATCCATCCTCTCAACATGTCCAAACCATCTAAGCATCCCTTTTTCTATCTTTGTCACTACATCTTCAGTTATACCACATTGTTTTCTAATCACGCTATTTCTTACTTTGTCCATCAATTTCACTCCAGCTATACTTCGCAGACTTCTCATTTCCACTGCATTAATTTTACTTTCATGCTTCTTCTGCCACACCCAACTTTCACTACCATACATAAGTGTGGGGATAAGCACACCCCTATGCACAGCCACTCTTGCCTTCTTAGACACGTTTTGACTGCTCATAAAGGTATGCATCGCCCCATTCACTTGATTTCCTGCCAAAACTCTTCTCTCAATATCCTGGTCACACTTTCCATCCCTCGTAAATTTTGAACCCAGGTATACAAATTCTTTCACCTGTTCCACTCTTTGCCCTTCGATAATAATAGGGCAATTCGTCATACATTTCTCTCTTTCAAAAACCATTACTTTAGTCTTACTTACATTCACTTTCATTCCTCTACCTTTCAGCGCCTCATGCATAATATTAACCATCAACTGCAACTCCTCCGCCGATGCAGCTAAGATCACCTGATCGTCAGCATATAGGAGGCATTTGATGGACAGCTCGTTCAGTTTTATACCACACGCACTCTCTTGCAATTCTTTCAAACAACTGTCCATGTACAGGTTAAACAGCCACGGTGACGCTACACAACCCTGTCTCACACCCCTTTCTATGTTAAAGAAGTCCGTGCAAGCTCCGTTGATCCTGACACAAGCACTCGAGCCCTCATAAAGAGATTTCAGTGCTCGTATCAAGCTGCTGCTCACCCCGTACAAAGACAATGTTGACCATAGTTCATTCCTCACCACTTTGTCATAGGCCTTCTCCAGATCTACGAATACGCAATATACCTTTTGGCTTTTCGCCAAAACTTTTTCTGCTATGCGTCGTAAGGAGAAGACCTGATCCGTGCATCCCCTTCCTTTCATAAATCCTGCTTGAACATCCCACATTTTTCCTTCACTTTCATTCATCACTCTTTTTATCAACACTTTCGCATACAGTTTACCGACGATGCTGAGCAGGCTTATGCCGCGGTAATTTTTGCACTCTTGCTGCGACCCTTTTCCTTTGTACAGCGGCACAATGACGGCTTTGGACCATTCTTTTGGTACGCTGCCTCTCCTCCAGCACAGATTAAAAAGGCGGTACAGCTGGTCAATCACCACGCCACGTCCTGCTTTCAGCATCTCAACGGAAACCCTATCAATCCCAGCAGCCTTGCCTAGTTTCATACTATTTAATGCTTCCATTATTTCTTCCATACTAATGTCGTTTTCATTGCCAATTTCATTCATTTCACAAAAATGAGTTTGCACTTGCGTATCCTCTTTATCAAATAGACTTTCAAAATACTCCTTCCATATTTTTAGCACACACTCTTCTCCTCCCACAAAACTTCCATCCTGGTTTCTGATCTTATTAAGCGGTGATGTGGTCTGTGGACTCCTCACCGCTTTTATGGACTTCCAAAAGAATTTTATATTCTGTTGGAAGTCACCAGATAACCTTTTATCAAATTCATCTCTATCATTCTCCTTCTTTCTTACTAACACCTCTTTTGCCACACGCTTATACCTTTTATACTCATCGTTGGCCATTCGTACATCCTCATCCGTTGCCTTCTGCATTCTTTGATTGGCCTTTGTGGCCAGCCAGTCCAACCATGCTTTCTTCTTCTCAGACAACGCTTTCAGAACTTCCGCGGTCATTCTTTTTAACTTACATCCTTGGCTTCTCTTGCTCACACCACACACTTCAATCGCAACTTCCACGAGTCCTTCCTTAATCGGCTTCCATAATTCTTCAATCTCACATACTTCATCTAAATTATCAAACTTTTTGCTTAGTTTGCTCACAAATTCCTCTTTTATACCTATCTCTTGCAAATTCTCAACTTTTATGCGTTCTAGTACACTAACAGGTTCACGCACACGGTGCCTCCACCGCTGAAACAGACCTCTTACTCGGCTGACAACCAAGAAGTGGTCTGTGTCAATCCCAGCACCGCGGTAGGCTCGAGTGTCTAGTACTTTCTTTCTCATCCTTGCGTCAACAATCACAAAGTCAATCATGCTCCTCTTACTTCCTTCTTGTCTCGTAATCAAGTGGATATCTTTGTGGTGAAACATGGTGTTAGTCACCACAAGATTCTTCTCCAAACATACTTCAAGCAAACTTTCTCCATTTTTATTCACTCGCTCATCACCAAACTTTCCCAATACTCTTTCATACCCATCACGCTTGACTCCAACCCACCCATTAAAATCGCCTAACATTACTATCCTCTCATTTTGTTTGCACTTACTCAAAACATCACTCATGCTCTCCCAAAATGCCTGCCTCTCACTTTGGTCTCGTAAAGATCGGCACCACCGCGCATCTTGTGGAGCATATACTCCTAAAACAAAGATGCGGGTAAGTCCAACCTTCAGCCTCAACCAAAGGAGTCTTGGGCTTACACATTCATATTCTGTGACACATTCATTCATTCTCGCAGACAGTACTACACCAACGCCCTGACACGCTTTACTGGTTTTAGGCACACCCGACCAGTAGGCAGCGTAGGGTCCATGTGTGGTGGTGTCACATCCTTTCCTCTTTGTCTCATTCACGCACAGAATATCGAGTCGTCTCTCTTTCATCATCTTGCATACTTCCTCAATTTTGACTATCATACCTCCTCTTACATTTAACGTAGCAAAGTGGCTATCCCAAGTCCACTTTTCGCCTCGATGGGAAACGAGACGTGATGGGTTGCGAACCACATCGCCGCCATTTCGAATTTTGTTTTTGGTTTTGTCCATAAATAAAAAGATATTTTTAAATGATACATCTGACTAATTGAATGAATGAGACAGATAAGAATATTTTTAATTTACTTTTGTAAGGTTTTCTTAAGTCTCTTTTGATATTTAACCAAATACTAACATTTTAAGGCTCAGGCGTGTAGTTTTGTGTATTATAATCATCATCATCGCAAAAATTTGACACTTTGGCTTCCCAAAAGATTGCGCTCGGTCACACAGATCGGTTCTGTGCTGCCCACGGAGCCAAGTCAAATAACTTTGTGCCTTGTTGACGTTGTTACCAAGAGAAACCTACCGACTTTGACAAGAACATTCTACTAGTATTGCAAAAGTGAAAGTTTGTGAAGTTCTTTGAATGTTTGTTATTCAACCACGTGGTAATAGTCGAATGTGATCTCGCTACAAGTATAAATTACAGTACGAAATAAGACATAGGCTACTTTTTATCCCTAGGATACGTTCCTATGGATACTATGGGAATGGTAACCGAATTTAACAGTAGTAATATCAAAGATGCTATAATATTATTACATACATATAGGCAACTCCCTACTTCCCACCGAGCAGCTTTCCCACCCTGGTCAGAGCTGTCATTATAGTTGGAGGGTATTTTGTGGGAACGTTTGCTTAGGCTTCGTGGTCACACACATTCAAGCTCTTCACAAATACAACGTGTTTTTAGTGGAGGTGACAGAATTGAAAGACTCATTGGTTTCCGCCCTGTCGCATGGGGTATACCGTATACTACGCCAAATCGAATGCCAAATAATCGAACGTTCAAAATATCGAAGATTTCAATATCAATGTTCGATATATTAAACGTTCGATAATTTGAACGTTCGAGTATTTGGATGTTCGATTATTTGGCATTCGATTTGGCGTAGTATATCCGTCGCATGTCGTAATATCCTTACCTGCGACACAAGTGCAAGACTCTCAAACGCCAGCTCCTTACTCCTATTGTCCGACATCGAGCTAGAATCGTCCATGGCTATAGCGATCATGTACTCGCGTTTGGCGGGCTTAGTGCGACGCAACCAGATGCGGTCCTTGCGGAATTGGGACGCGATGTATGGGATCACTCGACGCATGTTGATCTTACGGCCCGTTCTGAAGTCGCCTGCGAATGCAAATTATCTATTTATATGATGGAAAATAGATCGTATCACACCAATCTTTAAAAGTGGGGGACATGTCAGATTAGTCAAACTATTGACTGTTTTTATTTAACATCAATTGGCAAATTTTTGGAATAACTCGTGGTTAAAACTTATTTTGTCATGTCAAGTAACAACTTCATCCTGTGCCCAGCATTGTTTCCTGTCTAGATAGTTTACTACTTTAAATCTTATGTACTTAACTAGCGATGTTGCCGTTGGATATAGCGAAGGAAGTACATGCAGTGTACTACCCGTTCGCTCTAACTTTGCCGCTGGCGTAGAGGCGTATACCCTAATTTTTAATTACACGAAGTAAATTGACAGTAGCTAATGTCACTTCGTCATAGAAAATACGCAACATTGTATGAAGAAGTGACATTAGTTGCTGTCAATTTACTTCGTCTAATTAAAAATTCGACTTTAGTATGGAGCCGAGCGGCAAAGTTAGAGCGAACGAGCAGTACCTATGACGATTTCAGTAAAGTTTTCGATCTCATAAACCCTGATATTTTACTGCAAATGATAAGCTGCAGCGATTTGTGAACACCCATGGATCGCTGTAGCATTGGTGTGAATCTAATCTAAGGAAACTATCACAGAAGGGAGTTAGTGGAAGGTTTTAAATCACAAACCAATGTAATATGATTTGGGAGTGCCACAGGGCTCTCACATGGGTCCCTTGTTGTTCTTGAATTGCATATATGACTAGCGGCCGTCACGCGGTTTCACCCGCGTAGCTCCCGATCCCGTGGTAATATGGGAATACTATTTAGCCTATGTTACTCAGGGTGAATGTAGCTTTATATTTTTTTAATTTTTTCTTCTTTATAATATTAGTGTAGATTTTCCGCGTATATTAACAGTGTCCTCGCTAGTACACACTCACCCGCCATCCTCGAGTGTCCGGTGGGCTCCAGCACGAGCCGCAGCCGCTCGCACAGCGCCTGCGCCGCGGCGGCCGAGTCGCGCCACATGCGGCTCCACACGCCGGCGCACACGCGCGGCTGGTGCACCGGCGCGCTCAGCCACTCGCGGATACTGAGGTACTCGCCCGACGTGTCTTCCGACTCCTCTAGGCTTGTGTCTATTATTGCGTCGCTGTACAGACAAATATATAAATTAATAGGGTAAACCACCCAATCGTTGGCACTCCTCTAATTATTGGCACTTTAGGTAATTTTGCCCATTTCTAACAGAAAAAGAATGCTATTTTACTTTTTAATGCATACATAATGAGCAACACCGAACTGAAATAAACTAGGTTTCCCTTATTTTTCGAAATATACTCTTAACTAAAGTGCCAATAATTCATTCTAAAAGTGCCAATAATTGGGTGGTTTACCCTACTTGATGCGTAAACTTTGTACAGCAGAAACTCGATTATTCGGACCCCAGTTATAGCGCTGAAGCACCTTTTATAACAGCGTAGGACGCCTTTTATAACATCGTCACGACGTCGCTTTTTAAAACAGAGTCGCCGCTCGTTTTTTAAAGCGTCGAGGTGCCTTTATTATCAGCGTCGGACGACTTTTATAACAGCGTCGCGACGACACTAGTTCTTGCAACAGCTGCGCGACGCATTTATGAAAAGCGTTGCGGCGCATTTATGAACAGCGTAGCGACATAGCATTAATTAGAATCCGACCTGAGGCAGGAGTACTTATTATAAAGCGTCGCCGAGCCGTATTAACAGCGTCGTGACATAATTATTTATTAAAGCGTCGCGGCACGTTGGCACGGCAGGTCTGGGAAAAGGTCTGAAATGATGAGTGTTATTTATTTTGTGTAAGTTCCATAGTGATTGCTTTTGTAGCGGTGTATATGAATACGACTTTTCCCCACAACATATGTCATACAGCTATGTCTATGTATAGAGCAAACTTGATATGTCTACTCCCCTTAAACTAGTCGCGTTGGTCAATGTTAAGAACGGTAGTGTCCCGGGAAAGTAAAATTTCCCGTGATACAACTGGTAGTGCCAAGCGGTAATGCCATGGGAAATAGATGTAAAGTTGAAGAAGCAAGTGAGGTGTGTATAGACCGTGCCGTGTGGCGCTCGGTCTTTCTGCCTACCCCGCAAGGGATTTAAGCGTAAAGATAGTATCTATACATACAATAAAATGATAGAAAAGTCAAAACTGTACATTGGAAACATTTTAAATAAAACTCGCTGGGTGTTCAACATCGAAGCGAAGAAGTATCGAAGGCGAAAATATAGTAAGAAAATTTTTTGTCAGTTTGTCTGTTTGCTGTGCTTTGTCCGGAAGGATCTCGAAAAGTACTCAATAGATTTGATTCAAATTTTGGACCAATATTAACTAGAGGTAGGGTCTTCAAATAGGCTATATATTATCACGCTACATATCCTAAGGACTAAGCAGAGAGCAATCAAATTGGCATTATAACACAATTTTCACGCGTACGAAGTCGCGGGCAACAGCTAGTAGTAAATAAAGTGGGAAAAAATAGGTACTGTAACTCACCGTGTATAGAACGATGTCTCCGTGCCTCTAGGAACAGTCATAGTGGACACATTTTCTCCTTCCACTTCTATTCCACCCTCTCCACCCTCTTCTCCCGCCTCTTTATTTTGACCAGACTTCTCGTTCTCCTTTTCTTTATTCACTCCATCTTTTACTTTCTCCGATTTTAGTTCTTCTGTTTTCTGGACCTAGAAAATGGTAAAATAGACTGTAATTCTAAATGTACTAGCAACTGCAATTAACAATGTTGCTATTAACCACTTCAAGTAATATAAAGGTCGTAAATCCTGAACTGGTTCGAGAAAAGACGATACGGTTATCTAAATTTAATAATAATCTATATATATAAAAATCAATGCCACTTTTCGTTGTAATTTTATAACTCGAGATCGGGCTCACCTATCCAAACCAAATGTTTAGGCTTTGTTCGGTCTATTTAGTAGATGGTTTATGTGAAGTTTGCACAAAATCGGTCGAGCGGTTTTTCATTTATCACGCATACGAAGTTGCGCGGGTCAGCTAGTATATAATAAATATTCACGGACATTTCACACAACGCTATCTGATCCCAAAGTAAGCTAGGAATAACCTGCTTGTGTTATGGGTATTAATACTTATTTATACTTTCTTTTTAAATACATACATATTATACATAGAAACACCCAGACTCTTGAGACAAACATTTATGGGTCACACAAATATTTGTCTCCGGTGGGAATCGAACCCACGACCTCCAGCGCCGCAGGCGGTATCACTACCGACTGCGCCACAGAGGCAGTCAATTAAATAAATATACACACATATGGTCACGCCTTTATCTCCGAAGGGGTAGGCAGAGGAATATTATTATAGGCCCACATTTTACCTTTTCTTAAAATTTGTCCCACGTAATAGGTGGTGAGCCGTATTAAGATGGACAGGCGCAGGTTGTGACTGCCTGCTGTTGAAATTTTTCAAGCCACCTAGAAAGGCATTCAACTTGGCTTAAGGACTGCCATTTTACTGACAACCGGGACTAACGTTCCGAAGCACGGAAACGCTCAAATAAATGTCACAAAGTGGTGACATGGATGGTCACCCATCCAAGGACTGGTCATAGTGAAAGTTGCAGAACACTGAGTCCGCGGGGCCACGGGCGTTTCTATACAGTTACTCAATTAATTATAGTTACTCCTTTTCCCCCAAGAGTGTTTAATTTCATGTGGAAACCCTCGTGGATGCTATGCCAGACTCCTACCGAAAGCACACGTGCCCTGCCATCTGCCTACGGGCCGGGACGCCCAAAGGGGGTTAGGTATGGCCGCAGAGGCATATTATGCGGTCAAATTTTGTGTTTTATTTCACTTAGTAGGCAGTTTGTGAGTGTCATAGTCATATATAGTCAGTAAAACAAGGGTAGTACAATGTCATACCTCAATTTCATTGTCCTCTACATCCATAGGTACTACTTCATCTTCCTTCAGAGACGCAGCTTCCTCGTCGTCCTGTTGCAACATTGGCTGTTCATTCGCTTGTTCTTTTGTCGCTGCGTCCACTGCCTGGTGACAATTATTTAAAGACTTTTACCACTCTTTTGAAATAGATGTTGTAGTCAATAATTTATGACAATTTTTTTTAAAATCTTACTAATTTAAAAATACGAAAGTTAGCGAGTGTGGTTGTTTATTACTCTTTGAAGCTCTAACGGCTGAATGGATCTGGTTGAAATTGAGTACAGACAACGTGAACTTTTGTATAGCGCAAACCTCAGACACCCCAACTAGAGTTTCGCTTCAAAATACCGTATAATTTTTTTTTAAATTAAACTAACGAAAACTGACCAAGTTATAAGCCTTTGTTTACAATTGCACTATTTTTTCCATGAACAGCGTAGGTGTAGGTATTATACGCAAGGCAGTTAGTCACTATTCGTGTGGTATTGATAATAACATTAACAAACCATTTTCATAAGTGGTAATTATGGAACTGTGTTTAAGACAGAAACCGGCCAAGTGCGAGTCGGACTCGCGCATGTAGGGTTCTGTACCAAAATACGGCAAAAATCACGTTTATTGTATGGGAGCCTACTTAAATGTTATTTTGATCTGTTTTTAGGGTTCTGTACCCAAAGGGTAAAAACAGGACCCCGTTCATAAGACTTCGTTATCCGTCTGTCTGTCCGTAACAAGACTCTATCGGAACCGCGATAGTTAGAGCTAGTTACAGATACTAAAATCAGATAAAAGGGGGCGATTAAACGGGATTCCCATACGACACACGCGATTTTTTAGTACGGAACCGTCTGTGCGTGAGTCCGTTTCGCATTTGGCCGGTATTTATTATTATAGCGGCAACAGAAATACACAGTCTGTGAAATTTTCAACTGTCTAGCTATAATAATGGTTAGTGAGATACAGTTAGGTGACAGAGGGACAGTGGAGTCTTAGTAATAAGGTCCCATTTTTACCCTCTCCGATGGTAAGGTTCACTAGCATTAGAGTCTTAGTAAAAGGATCAAGCTGTAAAGCCTATGAAAGTAGGTACCTATGTGTTCAAGGGCTGAATAAAAAATTCTTTCTTTCTAGCTGTTACCAATTGATTACGGAACCCTAGAACTGCAAGTATGTACATACTGTCATTTACGAGTAGTACTCAATAAGATTACGTGACTATTCATAATGCCTGCACACACATTAATGGACAAGCGGTGTCGGAAGGAGTTCTGACGGGGAAATGAGGATTAGTATGGCGCCAATAAGCTGCATTATCAGTATCATGTAATCCTCTACGCGTAAAAGTACACAAAACACTTACACTGTTATTTTTTTAGCCACCACTCACTAAAGTTCACCCGTTGCACTTTGTCACCTTTGGTAATTCCTTCTACCTTTCGATATTGGTATCGCAGCCCGTGTGTCGTGCCTCTGGTGTTCCAAACGTCCATAGGCTAAGGTTAGCAACGATCAAGTATGCTGTAAGCTTTTCTGTCACCTTAGTAGTATAAAAAAGTATAATAAAAGACATGTTGTTACACGATCGCGTATTTTGCACAGCGACACGGGATGCGGAACGGCGACACGTATGACGTCGCGCTCGTGTTATCGGTCACTGACTGGTGGCCAGCCCGGGTGGCGCGGCCGGGGGTGGCTGGTCGAGGGCACAGAGTACATTTGTATATTATGAGATAGAGACGTCACTCGACTAAGTGACGACACCAGCGGTGCCAAGCAGCTATTACAAGAAACTTTCTGACTGCGTGGCCATGAAATAAAAATCGAGTGTATCAAATATATTTTAATAAACTTGAATCCTTTAGAAAAATTAGTTTTAAGATCGTAAAAAATAATAATAATCTACCTTGGGCAGAACAGTAGTCTTACTTATATGACCCTATGAAACGAAACCATACCGCGATTTAAAAAAAGGCACAGCGCCATCTAGTTGTGAATTTTTAACTAAAATATTAGATTTTTTAATATTGCGTACAGCGCCAACTACCACGTGTTTCTGGAAACCCTTACGTTCTAATGAAACGAAATTAAATATCACGACAAGTCTCAATGTAACTGCAACGTTGACAACCTACGTAAGTTGGTTACATTATAATTCAATGCTCAGTTCTAAGTGATAACACCATGGGCTGGCCCACGTGGTAGTTGGCGCTGTATGCAATATTAAAAAATCTAATATTTTAGTTAAAAATTCACAACTAGATGGCGGTGTGCCTTTTTTTAAATCGCGGTATGGTTTCGTTACATATATAAGTAAGACTACTTTTCTGCCCAAGGTAGTTTATTATTATTTTTACGATCTTAAAACTAATTTTTCTAAAAGATTCAAGTTTACTTAAATATATTAGTTACACTCGATTTTTATTTCATGGCCACGCAGTCAGAAAGTTTCTTGCAATAGCTGCTTGGCACCGCTGGTGTCGTCACTTAGTCGAGTGACGTCTCTATCTCATAATATACAAATGTACTCTGTG
Source organism: Miltochrista miniata (assembly GCA_933228765.1). NCBI lineage: Eukaryota > Metazoa > Arthropoda > Insecta > Lepidoptera > Erebidae > Miltochrista > Miltochrista miniata. Next base: position 13,083,054 of record OW121765.1, read on the forward strand.
GGCTGGCCGCCATAATGTATAGTCCGTTCACAGTTTATTTACCTCTGACAGATCGTTTTTTGTATGTTGGTATTGCAGTAAAGTCCCCCTATGAGTGCCAGCTTAAGACATTTTGTCGCGTAATAGGGGAAATTATAAGATGTAAACATTGGCACTAACAATTATTTTTTATGTAAATATCGAATTATCAATATACATAACTTTACTAATCACGTGATTCTGATATTATAAGCTTGTACTTAAGTTTTATTTTAATTGATATGGATAGGTATTTAAAAAAGACACTCATTGCCATCACCAAGGAGGGCGAAGTTACTCCTTCCACATCTCAATAATTTCCGCGCCCGAAAAACGGCAACAAAAAAGAAAATAAGTTTCGACTTTAGGGTTACAGTACATGGGATAAACAAAATCTTAGTATGGTAACACGAAAATCAAGCAAGCCAACATTAGCGCTAGAGGTAAATTAACTATGAACGGACTATATTCGGTACCACAGAGTACATTTGTATATTATGAGATAGAGACGTCACTCGACTAAATGACGACACCAGCGGTGCCAAGCAGCTATTGCAAGAAACTTTCTGACTGCGTGGCTATGAAATAAAAATCGAGTGTAACAAATGTATTTAAGTAAACTTGAATCTTTTAGAAAAATTAGTTTTAGGATCGTAAAAAATAATAATAAACTACCTTGGGCAGAAAACTAGTCTTACTTATATGACCATATGTAACGAAACCATACCGCGATTTAAAAAAAGGCACAGCGCCATCTAGTTGTGAATTTGTAACTAAAATATTAGATTTTTTAATATTGCATACAGCGCCAACTACCACGTGTTTCTGGAAACTCTTACGTTATAATGAAACGAAATTAAATATCATGACAAGTCTCAATGTAACTGCAACGTTGAGAACCTACGTAAGTTGGTTACATTATAATTCAATGCTCAGTTCTAAGTGATAACACCATGGTCGAGGGCACGGGATCGACTGGTGGCGGATCGCTTTTGATCACGCGTAGTGATGTTATTTTATGATACATACTTATACATACTTTACGTTATTAGAGTGTTCCATGGGTTAAATTTTTTCGTGAAGTTTTGAAAAATATTAACATAGGTTGAAATCGGGTCCATTGGATAATGTTACGGATTCTGATCAAAGTGTTTTCAGGTTTGCGCTATACAAAATTTCATGTTGTATATCTTATCCCGGGAATAAGTTCTATTATAATAATACCAGTGACGGAGTGACGGTGTGACAGTCAATAGAATTAGGTAAACGCACACTGGTGTGGAAGTACACATTCTCGCTCATATAAGCGCTTCGAGACGTCACTCTGACCATCAAAAGCTTAGTGCCCATAAGTGCGGATCTCAGTTTTAACACACATACATATAGTCACGCCTTCATATCCGAAGAGGTAGGCGAAGTCATAGTGTACCCCCACATTCCATCTTTATAAGTTTTGTCCCGTGGTGAGCGTTTTGTCAAATTCAAATGGACAGGCGCAGGTTGTGTCGACCAGCTGTTGAAAACTTTTAAGGTCTTCAACTTGGCTTAACGACCGTCATGTTACTGACAACCGGCACGCATTTTATTGGCGAACTTTCCAAAGACCGGAAAGTTCGCCAATAAAATGTTTCGAAGTTACTGCAGAAGTAAGTAACTTTTGCTGTCGGCTGGTCCTCCGAAGGGTGCCCACTTTGAAATTCTTTATTTTCATTCACAAAAAAAACACCGAGACAGCGGGTTTACGAACGTTTCATTGTATTTTATTCTCATTATAATCACTCTCAAATGAAATATTAACTTCTGGCTGCTTATACATATGTTGTAGCGTAAAACGCAGGTTTGCTATATAATCTTGTTAGGCGCTATAAGCGTAGGTATACATAGTTTTACTTAGGTAGGTATAATGGGCGTATCCTAGTTAGTGTCTAGAAGAAGGGCAGTTAGCTAGAAGGAAGGGATGGATCGCTTTACCATATAGCGGTGCAATAGTAACCAGGGACCACCAAAATATTAAAGTTAGAAAATTGAGCAACCCTTGCGGAAATAAATTTATTATTGGAAGATATTTAAAGAGAATAAATAACTTCATATATATATATTTGCAAACGGAGGTTCTTGGTGAGCATCAAATTGCATTATATTTTTTATGTAGTAATTAATTGTGGGTAATTTCGTGTATGTACAATAAATATTTTATGTAAATTGATTATAATAGTGCAGGCATTTGTGAAAATTATGAATAGGCTAACGTTCTCTTGTTTTATTAAGGGCTTTAAAATTGGGAGTAAAAATTAATAGCGAAGGGAAAGTTTAGGGAATCTCTATAGGTTGAAGAGGGTGTGTATAAAATATATTGTTCTTCTTTACAAAATGAGCCTCCAATTTTGGGAATAAAATCCCCTACATATACCTTTAAAAATAAAAAATAAATAAAATAAAATAAAATTTATTCCCTTTGAAATTTTTTAAAAAATTATTTAGGTTTGTCAAAATTTTTGTGACTCTACCGGGGGTTCGGAAATGCTACAGACTGAGAAGAACACCCCAAGAAACTCAGTCCGGTCCCTCTTATTCATCTTAGTATCTAATACAGTTTTGTTTTTTAAATGTAGAAAGGAGCAATTCGTGTCACTGCCAGGCAGTCTTGTCTTCTAGAAAGTCTTTAATGCTATAATAAGCTTTCTGGTACAATTTAAGTTTTACTAGTTTTTTAAATTTATTAACTGACAAACCTGTTATGGCTGTCGGCAATGTATTGTACATTCGAATACAATTGCCCGCAAAAGAATTGCTTATTTTATTAAGCCTAAATCTAGGTACAGCCAATTTATTCTTATTTCTTAAGTTTAGGTTATGGATATCACTATTTTTAATAAATTTACTGTTATTTTTATGAGTATATAATAAGTTTTCATATATGTACTGTGAATACACAGTAAGGATGTTGATATCCTTAAACTTTTCTCTTAATGACTCCCGAAACCCCATACCATAGATAGCCCGGACAGCCCTTTTCTGCAACACAAAGATACATTCGATGTCGGCAGCGTTACCCCATAATAGTATGCCATAGGTCATGACACTGTGGAAGTAGCTAAAGTAGACAAGACGCGCTGTTCTAATGTCTGATCTAATGCCTAATTTATGTTAGATATTACGTACAATTGTACTTATTAAAAATATAGGCGTAGGCCTATATACAATATCTTTATAATACCACTTGGAAGAAGTTGTAAGAAACAATAAGTACCTACTTAGCTTTAAGTTAGTATAAGTTTCATTGTAGAACGTTCAATAAATGTGAAGTAGTTGAAATCGTTGTGTTGCTAACTCCAGGACAAATACTACCCTTACCTAAAACTACTGAACCGCCTGGGAACTCCTGGGAACATTCAGGACTTCCCAGAAGCGTGTCAATGTGTCACCACAAAATTTACGAGGGATGGAAAGTGTGACCAGGATATTGAGAGAAGAGTTTTGGCAGGAAATCAAGTGAATGAGGCGATGCATACCTTTATGAGCAGTCAAAACGTGTCTAAGAAGGCAAGAGTGGCTGTGCATAGGGGTGTGCTTATCCCCACACTTAGTAGTGAAAGTTGGGTGTGGCAGAAGGAGCATGAAAGTAAAATTAATGCAGTGGAAATGAGACGTCTGCGAAGTATAGCTGGAGTGAAATTGATGGACAAAGAAAGGAATAGCGTGATTAGAGAACAATGTGGTATAACTGAAGATGTAGTGATAAAGATAGAAAAAGGGATGCTTAGATGGTTTGGACATGTTGAGAGGATGGATGAAAATAGACTGACTAAACAGATCTATAAGGCGAGAATGAATGGGCAAGCTGGTAGGGGTCATCCTCGGCGTACGTATGGTAACCAAATTGATGACCTGCTGGAAAAAGGCCAGGTAGGTAAGGCCAGAGTACCCTTAATCGGCGAGCGTGTATGAAAGCACTTATGAAAGTAGAAGAAGCGAAAGTGGTATGCCAGGATCGTAGCAAGTGGAAAGCCATAGTCTCTGCCTACCCCGATGGGAAACAGGCGTGATGATATGTATGTATGTATTTACGTCACCACACATTCTAAAACTATACATGGCTGAATACTTTTAATCTGAACCAAACAATTCCCTTTCACACGATTCAAAAAAAAGTTCTACATACCTGTAAATCATCATCCTTGGCTTGCTTCACGTGTTGGTAAGCATCGGCTTTTCTCTCAGCATCGGGGTTCTCCTCGACTCCCTCATCAGCCTCTTGCTCTTTCTCAACGTTGATGGTTTGTGCTTGTCTGCGTTTCTTTTGATTCGCGTCACCTGGAAATACATTTATGGAATACAGTTTTAGAAGACTCTTAAACGGTTACCAATAGTAGGTCTGACCTTAGCGAACGTCGTTTTCCAAACACTGATCACGCCGAGCCAATAGTCTCAAAATTCATCACGAGATTTCAAAGGATCGCTTCTCTTCATCAAAAACTTGGAACGCGGGTACCGGGGAAGTTGAACGTTATGAGATACATAAAATTGAGGCGCCACCTTGAGATCCACTGCCAATAATGTGTAAACAGTGAAAGTGGCTCTATATTCTCTAGATGTGACCATAACCATGAATCAGGGCGACTGCTTCATTTTAGCGAGCTAAATAGACAAAAGAGGCAAAAGAAAACAGAAAAGACATCACAGAAGCATACCTAAAACTTGAAAGAGTCAGAGAAAGTACACGACATAAGATTCTAATAAATAATGTTCGCATCACGTAAAGAAGACTCATATTCCCATTGACTTACCTAAAGTACGTTCCTGTTCCGTATCTGCAGGTTTGTTCGCCCGTTTTCTATTGTTATCGCGAGCGGGCTCAGCGCGACTGGCCGCTTGCTTCTCCCCGCGATGCCCTTTGTCGCTCTTGTCCAGTTCTGAACGACCCATGGACTGGTTTTCTTCGCCGACTTGCTCTTGGGATTGTTCCTGTTCGTATTAAAATGACCAACGTTGAATAAAGAATTGAAGTGATCGGAAAAGTTCTAAGCTTTTTAAAGGGTTGTTCAGCCAAACTTTTCCAATAACAGTGAATTTTAATGAGAAAATTAATAAATCATATTTCTCGACTTCTAAGCTAGATATGAGGTCCGTGATTATTTAATGAGCAAAATATTTATGAAACTAATAAATATTTTGCCTTATTTTTCTATTCTGACCTGACTAATCATATTTATCACTCTAGCGTTCTAAAAGTTCTTGTAGTGGGGCCCTACCAACACCTTCGGGGCCCAAGTCAACCTCACGTGCAAGCTCGTGCACCTGCTGAACAACGGACGAGGCTCTGACGGCGGCGGTCCATTTCAACACGGCGATGGGCTCACCACCTGTTACGTGGGACCGAATTGTACACGGTGAAATGTGGGCCGGTATAGGCCTCTGCCTACCCCTTCGGGGATAAAGGCGTGAGTATATGTATGTATGTATGTAGCGTTCTAAATTATTGTTTTAGAACGTTTTATTGTAAAAAGTAGTCTCCAAAAAATGGGTCTTTTAACATAGTACGGTTAGGAATATGTAACAATACAAGGTAATACAAACAATCTAGTGATCACAAAATGAGTGTACTTACATTCGCAGCAGCTTCCTCATCCTTCAACTGTTCAGCATTAGTCTCCACATTATCATCAGTGCCTTTATCCATTTCAGCGTTCTGAGCCCTATCTTGTGCACTCGGATCATTATTAGATGGATTGGCTTGAGGATTAGCATCCCTATCCCTTTGTTCTACCGAGTCTTCTTCATTTATATTTTCATCGTTCTTAGGCAGTTCTTTTTCTTCTTTTTCTGAGGTTTCTGGTTCATTTGATTCTTCTGGTTGTTCGCTTTCTTCTGCGTGTTCTACTTCTGTGCTAGCTGGATCTTGATCCTGACTTTCTTCAGTATCCGGTTTGTCGGGGTCGTTTTCTTTTTCTTTGTCCTGATGAAAATAATAAAAAAATTACCAAGTTTAAAACAACGGCATGCATTTCACGCTGTAACATCATGCCTTGCTGTTTAGTGATTTAATATAAAATCTCAGACCCGCGAAAATAAAAGTGGATGTAAGTTTACTGTACGCTCTGGCACTGTAAGCACGCTCTGGCAGTTTTACGCCAAGTGCTCATGTATGAGTAGCAGCTGTTGAAGCCTATATTGGGCGTGGTTTAGCCAACTCGACCTAGCTAGACTTAGATATTAATTTCATACAAAGCTTACTTTTCAGCATCATCAAGCCAATCATCTTTTTCACCATCATCGCCCTCTGCATCGCTCGACATTTCCCAGTCCAGCCTTGTTATCTTTACACTCATGTTCTATCTTTTTTAATATTACTTAGCTCACCAAAATGACGCCACCTGTCTGATGGAAAGTCATGACGACTTCTAAGCTATTGTTGGCCACTCTCAGTGTATAAGACTATGGACAGTGGCGATATTGGCCCTCAAGTTGACGGCCCTACAATGTGTCTCCTTACGATCCATACTAGACATCACCATCAGTTTCATACAGTACTTACCTCGTCAGCCCCGTCAAGCCCGTCATCCTTATCACTATCATCGTCCTCTTCATCACTTGATACTTCAAGACCAGTAATATTATCTTTACCCTCCTGTTCTTTATCTTTTTTATTATCATCAAGCTCATCAAAACGACACTCACTGTCTGGTGGAAAGTCATGGCAACATCTATGGCCACTCTCATAGTCAATAAGACTATTGACAGTGTTCAAGTTAGCGGCCCTATCATGTGTCTCCTTACGCTCCATAATAGACATCATCCATCAGTTTCATACAGTACTTACCTCTTCAGCCCCATCTAGCCCGTTATCTTTATCACCATCATCGCCCTCTTCATCACTGGACACTTCAAGTCCAGCCTTATTGTCTTTCCCCTCCTGTTCTTTATCTTTTTCTGGTTCTTCCTCTGCCATCTCGTTCATCTTATCTATTTCGAACGGATTCTCTGTTTCTGTTTCACCATCCTGAAATAAAAATATATGCAAGACTGAGTAATGCTACTTTGGACAAATAGGGTTCTACCTACTAAGTAAGTAAGTAAGTAAGTAAGTTCTACCTAGTCTGCCTCTGTGGCGCAGTCGGTAGTGATACCGCCTGCGGTGCTGGAGGTCGTGGGTTCGATTCCCACCGGAGACAAATATTTGTGTGACCCATAAATGTTTGTCTCAAGAGACTGGGTGTTTCTATGTATAATATGTATGTATTTAAAAGTATATAAGTATTAATATCCGTGGTCTGATACCCATAACACAAGCAGGTTATTCCTAGCTTACTTTGGGATCAGATAGCGTTGTGTGAAATGTCCGTGAATATTTATTATATTTATTATTTATTATATTTATTACTATGTATAAAAATGTTTCACAATCACAACAGATCAATAAAAATGAAAATCTTTATATATTATATTCACTTTCCCATTAGAGTAGACAGAGACATTGTGCCCCACGTACCACAAACGTAAACAAACACAATGGTAAGGTTATGTAAAATTAAGATGAAATAGTGGAAAAGTACAAGTGTGAGTTTGAATAATGTGTTCTATTTATATATTGTTTTATATTTCCACATACCTCTTACCATAATAAATTATTGAAAAACTACTAAAAACGCTTACTTTGTCTTCGCCATCAACATCCATATTGTCGGGCAAGTCGAACTCCTCGGGTTCGGGCATAGGTTGCTGGTTACCGTGGTAGGGATCGACCTATAGATTACACAACATACAACATTTATATTCGGTTTTGGTTAAAATGGGTTTCTTGTGTACATAAACTGTAGTGTGGTACACACATACTTAAATGTTATGATGTTATTAGTATTTAAGATCGTCATTATAGGACACATAAGATTGTTGAAGAAACAACTTCTTTAATTTCTCTCTACATACCCATCCTTACAAGCTAGCGTTTGCAGTAACGAGTACCGGGTAACAATTTCCTAGCTAGGGCGTTGTGACATTCTTTCTTTTAAGTATATAAAATGCTACCTAAAGAAAGCCAATGCTGTGGTATCAATCCAGGCTGAAGTTTGGCATATGAATAGATTTAGTGTGTAACACATAGGATACTTTTAATCGCTTAAAAACATTTCCATGGAATGCGGAAACGGGAATAGGGAGTAGAATACCTACAGTCACCTAATATCAAGCTATAACTAAACTACTTGAGACATGCAAAGAACCCATTTCAGCAGTAAATCGTTATAAGTAACTACAAATAAAACTCACATGATCATCATCGACCTCCGGTTCATTCATTTCATTAATATCCTTCTTCTTCTTCTTATCCTTTCCCTCATTACCATCATCGGTGCCTTGGTCCGGTTCCTTTTCTTTAGCAGCCATTTCTTTCTCTCCCGTGCTTTCGCCTTTACCTTTGTCGTCTTTGTCTTGCTTTTTATTGCTGTCTTCTTCTAATTCTTCTTCGTCTTCCGATCCCCAGATTTGTTGATCAAGTCTGTAGGAATATAGGACATATTAAATCACATAACGTCATGTAGTCTTACTAAGCTAATACAACCTTGTGCTATGCAATCCAGACAACTGATAAACCTACTTATTTTACTTTCTAAATACATAAATTTTATGCACAGGAAACACTCGAAATAAAACATTTCCTGATGGTTTCCGGGATGACCCGAAATGCATACCCGAGAACTCCACATGGAAGTAGCAGGGAGCCATCATACACACATATACATACAATAACACTAGGGTTGCCAGTAGATATTAAACTATGCACTGCACACTCTTGCACTTGGGTTAATCTAAGCGGAGATTAGAGACATCAGGCATCGTTATCATATTAATATTGTGTACAACATACCTTTCAGCTGCATTATCAGTATCACCCATTTGTTTATCAGCATCGTCTTCATCGTCCTCTTTGTCCGACTCTTCACCCTCTGAAACGTCTTTTAAGTTATTCTTTCAATTTACAACACGGAATACTGAGTAGATTTAATGCTCTTACTTTAGTCCTAAAATAAGTATATTTTAAACTTCTGATAATATTTTATGTGGAGAATTTCCAATTTTCTTATTATTATGTACTCACCGGCAAGTTAATACAATAATATTTGAAAGCTTCGGGAAAGCTACAAAACAGCGCACTTTATACAGTTTTATCTACTCTGATACTATAATACAAAGATTATAAAATTGAAATCAATACTATTATGACAAACATTACGCACAGGCCAAAAAAAAAGTTATATTACGATACAGGTCTTGTATGGACACCTGTATCATAATAAAACTTTTTAATCATTACGATACACCATAAACAATCTCCAGCTGAAAAAGAAGTTTAAACCTCTACTTTAAAAAAAAATTGTGTCTCCAGAGTAGCGAAAAATCCTAAATCTATGGTCTCCGCAGCCTAAAAAAAAAAGAAACACGCAATCGATGTTTGCGCCTTGGCGCCAACATTTTACATTTAAATTAAACAAAGTTTGGTTTTGTTTGTAAAATAAATTAGTTTTTGTGTAAAAACATGTCTTAAAGCGAGGATGGTGGTAATTGTACACCACCAGACATTCTGGAAACTGCGTCAAACATGACCATGAACCTGTTACCGGCGAAATCAAGGAGCAACCTGGGAGCAACTACATAATTATCACAACAAAATGAAATCAGGTATTATAGTATGAGAGTAGATAAAGTAGTGTATGACACTGTACATAACTTGGTCTTATAACACTCGTGTGATACTATAAAAAAACTCGCCTGCAGCTCGTTTTTTTAAAACACACTCGTGTTATAAGAACCCTTATTATGCAACAGTGTCATAAACTACTATTATGGTCATATTTCTATTTGTACAAATAACGAAATTTATACTATTAAATTAGTATTTATTTATATTAACTTAGCTGTAGCAATGAGCTCACCTTTTTTGTCGACATCTTGCAAATGAGAATCGAAATCATCGGTCATGTTAACTCCTTTCTCCTCTTCCTTGCAATCTCTGTTCTCTTCCTGTTTCTCTTCGCCCGGACGTTGAGCGTCATCGAGTTGATCCTGTGCATAAAAAAGGGATTGTCCCTAAAGTCGGTTTACGGACGAACGATAATTTTACGTCAAAACTTTGTAAGAAAACATAACCGTAATCGGCCGATGGAATGGGAGGTAGATAGGTGCGTCACAAGTCGAAGGTTTAGGCCGATTGTGCCTCTCTATTGCTTGCACGCTCGGCTCAGGCGGAACGTGACACTTCTCTGCACGTGCAGTCAGTGTTCATCGATTTATGACTGGTTATGACGTCTCAAGGTATCACTGTCATTGTCATTTTGCAAATCAACATTAAATAAGAGGAAATCTGGCTTTTAACTGGAGGTTTAACAAATAAACTTTTCTTCCCCTATGTAACCTTGGGTTACATATGTCGATTTATATTTGTTCCGAAACCTTTAAATTGTTGAGGCTCTTTATTAAATAGCTATCATGTAATAATCCTGATGCCCATACCAACAAATGGAAAAATAATACTGTACGTACAGGTCAATGTTTCCAACGTCATATTCCATGGTAGGTTTTAAAAATATACCTGATTTTCAATTCTTTCAGAAACATCTTTCTGTCCCTCGCCTTCGCCAAGACCCATTCCGCCTGACAGCTTCCCAGGACCACCATCCCCTTCACCTTCTTCCATATCCAGATCTGATGGCTTACAGAACCTATAATACAAAACAAGTTATTGTCAGATTACAGCAAAAAAAAAACAAGATGTGGATGTAATACGATATTTGAATAACTGATTTTGGCAATTCTCTAAAAAAGAATAGAGAATTGTACATAGACGTAAATATAATATACAGTGTAGTATGTAGAACTTACCCTTTAGAAGTCAATTCATAGAAAATCTTAAGTAAAACAGACAACATCTTGCATGAAACTCTGTGTACAGCTACTTTTTGTGTGACAAAGTACTGCACAAATAAGACTGTTTGCTCCAATATTGACACCGACCTCATCACTACACTCCTCACATCCTCTATATCCTTTCCTTCACATAAATAGCTGGTATAACTCAACAGCAAGCATTGTACTTTATTTATCAAACTATCAAGCTGTAACATTTTGGAATCATTCGACAATTTTTCTTCCAAATGTTTCTTCAAATGTTTATCTTCAACAATATCTTTTGATTCTTCCGTGCCATCATTCCTTATTATTTCATCAATAGCATTTATCACTTCAGCGTTTTCTGTAGTATCTTGTGGCAAATGATTTTTATAAACTGATTGTATGATTAGTAGCATCGTAGCTATTAAATCTTCAGTTTGTTTCACTAATAAATCACTTGGTGCTAAGGTCATTTGTTCAAGCAATTTATCACCTTCAACTTTATCCAATTTCTGCAATTTATCTATTGTGTTACTCAAATATGCACTCAGTTCAGTTAAGCCTCTAAATATGGGATGTTGTGAAGCATGACCATGTATAGGTATCTTCATTTTGAATTCATATTCACCCATTAAAACATTGATGTCACTGAGTAAGTCTTCTAGATTACTTATGCAATCATTGGCAAAATCAATATGGTTTTGGGATATTACGAGAATGCTCTTTTTGACCAGACAAATATCTTTAGGCACGCTACTAGCTACTTTTTGTAAAGCTGTTTTATGTTTGTTAACATTGTTTATGAAGACTTTAACTTTTGTATTCAAATCTTCCCAGTCATCGCTATTTTTGAAGCACTTGACAATTTTGGAACTCGAAATTATGTTGTCGAAATCTGGCTCAGTAGCCGATATGACTCCTTTCTCAGGACAGGACTTTAGTAGTATATTAAACTGTTCTAAGATGATGCTTGAATTGGCATAGCACTCTCTTAAAATATCCAGTTTAGTGATCAGAGACGAAAGATTTGTATGAGGCCGATCTATGTCCAAAACATTCATTAAACTTGTAGTAAGAGTACGTAAATCGCAGAGCTGCTGAGAGTATTTCGTTATAGATTTCTTTTGAGTGTTAGTAAGTTTCTGAAAAGAAAAATAAAGGCAATGTGATCACCCAACCTATATATTGAAAGTTGCATCTGGTTACAATATAAGACTATAGATTTAGAAACTAACAAGGGATACCCGAATCGAAGGCTCAATAAACATGAGGTCCTGCAAAACAAGGACAATGAGGTAGAACCTTTTATTTATGACTCACCAGTAATTGTGCAGCAAAACCTTTACATCTCTCAATATTGGGAACACCCAAATCTTGATGAGGTTGTTGCAAAGCCATGGTCAATTTTCTATGGCGAGCTATGTTCTTTTGGAAGTATTTTTCACAGCCAGACCATAGTAATAACAATGAGGCGTCGCAGCGTCTGCAAAACCATACTTATATTAAACATATTCATTTCCTTTGTAGGTTACAAAAGTTTCTTAACAGGTCATTAAATGACCTAGAGTATAAATTTTATACTCTTGATTGTTGGCACTAGGTAGAACTTGTTATAATACATTATGTACATTTTAATGAAAAGTAAATATAATCTGACCGGTTTCGCTTAACAGCATTTCAGCAAAGTTAAATACCTTTGAGAATGCTGTAAAGCGAAACCGGTCAGCTTATATTTAGTAATCACTAAAATAGTGAAATAAAATACAAGTGGTTAAGCAAAAAGTGCATAATGCGTTTCATAACAGGTTTTGCATATTACTATGAGAAGGGCACTTCACACACATTCGTTTAGTACTACAATAAACAGAGATATACTATACTAACCTGGTTTTCAAACGGCTAATCGCTGCATTTAAATCCACAGGTGGTATAGTAAAGTCATACAAATCGTTTTCACTCGCACTCAATATAACCAACCCTGTGCGGTAGTTCAACCCTAACTTGGTCAGGTACTTGAACAAGTCGGCTAATGCCTTGCGTTTCTGTTGCACGAAGTTCTTAGCTTGAGATGTTTGTTTTTCTTTGGGTAGTGTTGTATCAACCTGCAAGTATAATATTCTTATTGACCAAGTTGGTTTATTTAACAAGTCTAAGTTTCACTTGGCACATTATGATGAAGGTATTTACTAAGGAGTTTTGAACGGATTCTTAAAGTATGCAGTTGAGTAGATAGAAGCTGCTGCCATAGCTAACTTTCATAATTTACTTACTGTATTCTAATATGACCTACACAACCTTTCATGGTTACTACCCTTGCTACATATACATATACATAAATCATACATCATCGCTTGTAAACACACTTCATGCCATTTCCCATTGGCAAACCAACAACAGATCGGTTTCTGACCTGCTACATCCTCATCCAAAACGCAATTAAGGCTAAAGACAACCGCTAGTTTTCAACTAAACATTGAATAAAAGTAAAGTGATGGTTATTTTTCTTACCTCCAAAGATCCAAGATGCGTGTTCGTCTCAATCACCGTGGTGACAAAATCATCTAACGCTTGAACCATAGTTGGATAAGCAGTGTTCGTAATAGTGTCCTTGCACAATGTTCTGGCTTTGTTCAAAAGGCTTGGCACCTTTGTTACAAGCGAACCTTCGCTGGTAAGCCTGCATGGCTGCTCTGCTTCATCTAAATATTTCTAAAGAATAAAACGGAACTATTCAACTTAGTCTTACAAGCAAGCTACAATTGACGATTTAGACTTCTTTAGCGTATACCACAAGCAAGCTACAATTGGCAAAATAAATTTGACTGTACGAGTATGAATCTACTAAACCAAATATAACAACAATACAGTAAATACTGATACAATGTGCTCCAAATGAAAGGAATGTCCTATCCCTTTCTATCACTCAACAAACAAGAAAACTATACTCTGTAAAATATAGCTTGATCTCTGTGACAGTTCTACAAACGTAAACAATAAAGATTTTATGTCAACGGTATAAAGCTTCCGTGGTTGAAATGCAGAGAGTGAGAACACAGAGGTGCAAACTGTAAATAACATCTTTTTTCTTTTGAAATAAAATTCTATTTTGTATACGTTAATATAATTGTCCCAGAGATCAAGCTATATTTTATGGAGTATAGATACTCTTTCTAGTTATAACCAGAACAGAAAGGTATAGGACAGACTGTCAGAATTTCTTACAGGTCGACCGCTACAGAGTTATTCTACATTTATGTGTGATTGGAAGGGCCACCACCAAGGACCTCGGGGCAACTCAACCTCGTCTGCAAGGTACTGTTAGTGACTAACGAACGAGGCTCTGGCGCAGTCTGCCTTAGGGAATCGGAAGGACAGATAACAATCGCTTCCAATAAGCCCAAAAAGTGGACCCGAGGCTCATTCAGACAGGGGTTCACATTTCAAGTAGTACGCTGAAATAAAGAAGTCTAAAAGCTACTTATTATACAAAAAATCTTCTCCACAACCTCTATAACAACATGAAGCTCATACATACTAACTACTCAAGCAATCAAGTCAATACATCGCAATAAACGTAGACGTCGGGTTCACGCACCCCCCTCTAAGAAGCGGGGTGACACCCGAAAACCCCTCAAAGACGCGAGATAGCACCCAAACCACCCCCTAGGCGAGGCTGCAGTCGTAGCTGTAGGTCTGTTGGGAGTCCTGGGACATCCGTCCGAGGGCTTACCCGGGCCTCCCAACCGTAGGCTGTTGGGTGTTACGTGAGATTTTTTTTAGTCGGTAGGAGTAAAAAAAAAACCTATAGCATCCATGAAGGATTTTCTCTCACGTTAAAAAAAACATAGATGTCTAGTAGTGTCATCGGTCCTCTGAGCGTCTCGCATTTCGGGGGGTAATTTCTAGGTCGACGGACTGGCAGGGGAGTCGGTCTTTTATACTTATCATATACTAGCGGACGTCACGCGGTTTCACCCGCGTAGTTCCCGTTCCCGTAGGAATACGGGAATAAAATATAGCCTATGTTCACCGCAAAGAGTGTAGCTTCCCAACAGTGAAAGAATTTTTCAAATCAGTCCAGTAGTTCCGGAGCCTATTCGTTACAAACAAACAAACAAAAAAACAAATCTTTCCTCTTTATAATATTAGTATAGAAAACCATTTCAACACTACAATATCGCCAGTCAATATGGCATCACTAATTCGCATCCAGGACTGCCCAGGTTTCGATAGAGTTGAAGACATTTTCGTAGTTCACATAAGCCAAATACATGCCTCATACATAACAAACTACTGCTAAATTATTTAGGGTGTACTACCTGAACTAGCTGTGGATGAAAAATAATAAGCAGATTAGTTTTCAGAAATGGAACGAAAATGTGGTTAGTATTTAGGTAATCAAGTAAGAAGAACGTAGGGTAATGGGCACCTTTGCATCGAGAACGGTTGCTTATGGGGCTGGCTTATTTAATCAATAAGCTAGGCTTATTTAACACTGA
Source organism: Miltochrista miniata (assembly GCA_933228765.1). Lineage (NCBI taxonomy): Eukaryota > Metazoa > Arthropoda > Insecta > Lepidoptera > Erebidae > Miltochrista > Miltochrista miniata. Next base: position 13,098,455 of record OW121765.1, read on the forward strand.
CAATCCTGATTGTATTTGATAGTAGTTATTATTGTATATCATTGTGTAATTAATTAATTATAATTTTTGATTTCAATACAACAAACGTAGTATAATTTTGATTAGGTAGGTTAGTATATTATCAGAACTGAGAACAATATCAACTATTCTTACCTTGACATTCCTCCCTAACACTAAATGGTTGGTGACATCGATCAGATAAGCGCCACCTGCCGGGACATTCACCGTCGCTCGTTTAGGCCGATCCCATATGCCTACATGGTCACCCGCGACTTCTGTAGCATTGTCAACGTAGCAAACAGCTGCTCGTTCTTTTAGAACTTTCTAGAAATTCATTTGAACACATAATAAAATAATTACAGCTTAACTTGAAAATTATTGACAATATTGGGAGCGTCATTGTGTAGTTCGTATGGCAACCTTTTTGACAATGCACGTTACGCCCATACACCGCCAAATGAAATTAGAGGTATTGCCTAATGATACGGTCACTATTAAGACATTGTATGTATCAGCCTTCGATGAAAATATATCAAGGATTCTAAAATGATATCCTACAGATTATCGACCCTCAGCAGTTTCATATAAGTACCTATAGAAAGTTTAGAACGCGGTACTTCCAAAGTAAGCAAATCCACAAACCTCAAACTCTTGAGTATGTTTATGCAGAACTTTATGAGCTTTTTCCACAGTATCCTTGACACTCCAGTAGCTCAGATCTTTGTCCCAAGTGCAGATCTTGACAAAATCGCGTAATTTCTTCTCTATGGGGGCACGTTTTTCCTTGATGTGGGCTGCAACCTGATCTTTGAATTGAGCGTAGTAGTTATACATGTTCCAAAGGATTGCTAGAAGTTCATCTGTAAGAAAAAATATTTACTGTTGATTGATGGCATTGGACAGAACCTTTTGTACCTATTAAACAATGTCACTTGTACTATTTCACACACACATTATTCAAAATTCAAGCGCCACGTAGTAGGGTTAGTAACTTGGGTAGTAGCATCCTACTATCCTACTTCATCCTACTAATCCTACTAATATTATAAATGTGAAAGTTTGTGCAGATGTTTGGATGTTTGTTACTCAATCACGCTCTAACGGCTGAATGGATCTGGCTGAAATTTGGTACAGGGATATAGTATAGTCTGGAATGACACATAGGTTACTTTGTATCCTGGGAAAATGTTCCCACGGGAAGTGGGAACGGGAACCAAATTTCACGCGGGCAAAGCCGCGCGCATCAGCTAGTAATTATATAAGTAGAGTTTATAAATTCTTCAATATGTGGGCCGTTCAATACAAAATCTTTCTTATTCCTAACATTCTAGCTCACAATCTTTACATACAAACAGGATAGTGTGCATTTATCCCCGAAGGCAGCCAATGATATTATAAGCACAAATTAGATAGTACAGATTGAAACCTACATACTAAATTCGCTGAGGCTACGCACACAAAGACACCGCTCACAGAGTTCACAGACACGAGGTCAATAGTATTTCATAGTAGTTTTCGATACTAATTTGTACGCGCGTGTGCATAGCAGAGCGTAGGTGTGAAAAAAGTACATACATGAAAGTACATACATTCCATCCGTACTATCTCTAATTTGTGTTATAAGCCTGTATTTAACCATTTGTTTTAGTCTCACGTAATAGGTGGTAAGCCTATTGCCGTGTTGAAATCGAGAGACGCAGATTGTGACGACCCGCTGTTGCAACTCTTGATCCGCCTATAAGGTCTTCAACTTGATGCTACGACTACCATTATTTAGGCCTAATAATATGCCTACCCCGAAAAGGTAGGCATATTATTAGGCCCGCATTTCACCTTTTTTAGAATTTGTCACACGTAATCGGTGGTGAGCCGTATTGCCGTGTTGAGATGGACAGGCGCAGGTTGTGACTGGATGCAGTTGAAAATTTTCAAGTCGCCTAAAATGGCCTTCAACTTGCCTTAACGACTGCCATTTTACTGGCAACCGGGACCAACGGCTTAACGTGCCTTTCGAAGCACGGAAACGCTCAAATAAAGGTCACAAAGTGGTCACATGGATGGTCACCCATTCAAAGACTGGCCATAGTGAAAGTTGTTTACTACAGTGATCGTTTTCACAACACTGAGCCCGCGGTGCCACTTGCGCTTCTGTACGTTTTTATAATAGTAGTATAACCACACTTACCTCTTTGCTCACTCTGTTTCAAATGCACCAAATGACAATGATTCGTGTATATAATGTCCAGCCTCACTTCATACTCGGCCAGGTTAGAATTTTCCATGAACTCGCTCAATACTGTGACAAATCTCTGGGCGTAATCTGGTTGCGATGTCTCTAGAGTCGACTTTACCGCCCCGTACATGTAAAACCAGTATTTGTGGGCTTCAGATTGTTTTCTGTTGGCATTACAAATAAGAACATGCATATTATACAAATAAATTATAGTTCTTTCTTAATAATTATATGAATACGAAATTATATATCTTTAAACGTTTCCCATGGTGTTAACTTCACTGTGCTCTATGACAAACAGGTGAGGAACTAATATATAAATACGAAAGAAACCGAATGCCTTTTAAGACTCTGAACCGATTTTGAAGAAATTTGGTACAGATATAGAATAGAGCTTGGGAAAGGACATAAGCGGACATGACATGGGCTTCATTATCTCCGGACTAAGTTCCTGTACATAACGGGTTTCAGCACTCTGTCATTAGCTACTGAATAAATAAGTGAGAAGGGTTTGAGTAGGTACTGCGAGTTTCTCTATGATCACATGTTCAACTCAAATCTGGACCACAGTTTAAAGAAGACACTGCTATCACTCAACTGCAAAAATGTTAACAAATAAGTATAATTTCCTACCTGTAGTACAAATTATTGAGACACTCCTTCCACTGCGTGATCTCCAATTTCCTCCAGTTAATGATTTGCCCTCCTATCACCTCAGATATGTTCGTGAGAGTGTTGCCTGAATGGGCGACTTTATTCCATTCCTCTATCTTGTCCCGCAATAACTCAAGACCGGTAAGGAAACGACTAACCGGACTGGATATAGGAAAGCTTAGTATTCTGTTTAGTATCACCATTATCTGTAAAAAAGAATACAACACATACAGGGCCATGAAGAATATTCACTGTCGGGAAATGTCCTTTGTGTAGAATGAAAGTTCACCAGTACATATTATGCCTACACTATCAGTTGTATTGTTTGAGAATTACCTCTTGGAAATGAGCCTGCTTTTTTTATTTTAACGTGTGGTAATTTCCATGGATATCATAACGGACTCGAAGTGACTAGACCACGCGGTCCCTGCCTATCTAACGTAAGGTGGGAGGAGGCGTCCGAGTAAGAGGCCCCATACACCTACAATATTATTGACTCAATAACATTGCATCAGTATTTATTTCCCTCCGAATATAGTCTGTTCAAACCTCAATATTACCCCTACACGGTCAAGTTTTTTCTATATTGATCAATATTATTGTACGTGTATGCCTCTAACTCCTCGAACAGACGTCTCAGGATCCTGGCGGACTTTGGCCACCACGGCGGATATTTATGGGAGTTATCGTTATTCCGCTTCTTAAGTTTAAGCATGAGGCGTGCGTGAAACTCTCACCTCTGGCCACGACTTAAGTCTGCATCTGTAAGGAAAGCAAGCAGCCTTCGCCTCGTCGTCCTCAGGCCCCTGGTCTAGAGGTCTCGAGTCTTAAGCGTCGACAAGCCTGCGGCGCCAAGTAATCAGGCTAGGAGTAAAATAAGTACATATTTAACTAACCTCTTTGAGCGTTGGGAAATCAGGCCACTGTTCCAGTAACGAGCCAGCGCTTATTTTCAAGGTGTTAAGCAGAGGCACACATTTTTTAGTTTCCGACACCCAAGATGACCGGTAGATGTCCACTTTACTTGAGGTATCTGTAATAAAGAATTTTATGCATCTAATCAAACGTACTATTAGTGCCTGGAATAAATAATTTTATCATGCTTCTGTTTCTCTCGAATATCATCTTTGGATACTGCAGAAGACACCAGCTTTTAAGAAGTGCTTACATGGGGATAATACTGGTCCTACAGGCCTTTCGAGAATTTAAATATATTAGGAAATTCGGACTCCCACTGTAGACAATCTAGTCCAGCCATTTTTTATGCTACTAAGGCGACAGGCAAGCCTACAGCCCACCTTTAGGAATATGAGCCTCATGTAGAAGAACGGTAACTACAGGATTATGCTGACTACGATAAAGGAATTTAGGTTGGGGGTTTAATATACTTACAAGCTATGGAAGAAGACCGCGTCTGTCATTTTAAAAGTACGTTATTAAAAACTGGCAGAATAAAATAAACTATTATTTTCAAAGAAATTTCAAACACATGCAAATTTTGTGTCTGAAAAGAACAAGGACACTTATTATGTATTAAATTCTTAAACTTACCCTTCCCATCCACATTAGCCTTGAATTGAGATAAGAGCACCATAAAACTCGGCGTCAACACCCCTTCAAACTCCGCATCTAACATCTTGTTCGGACTTGTCATAATCCGATTAAATGTAGAATACCGCTGTAGGAAACCACTCAAGACGTCATTACCGTCCAACACTTTTTGGGCGGGTAACCATTCAGCCCATGTCATTGTTCGAACCAAGGTTGAATGCCATTTGTAAACTAAAGATATTTCTTCGGAACCTATTAACGGTTTTGGTTTATTTTCTGCGGGAGTTTGTGGTTTTACTGGTTTCTGCTCGAGGATTGGTAATTTGAACTCTGAGAAATCTGTGTCAGTGTATGATGGGAACATCTGTTTTATTTCTTGAGCGGCCACTGCTTCCTCGTCTTCATCCTCGCATTTGTTCCTAAAAAAAATTAATATTAGGTATTCAGGTACATGATGTAATGGTCACGTTTTCCATTCCCCAAATGTAGTCAAACGAAACCCAGTTACGAAGAAACACCCATTTACATTTCCCTCCCCTATTTAAGTTAATTTATCTTTGGTAATGTCACAGGGCAAAACCGGACAGGTGTAAAATAAATAAATAAATGTTTTGGAACAGTAAGAGTGGTATTATTGAATACGTCTAAAATGAATACATTTCATGTTTTAAATAGTTATACAGTATATCTAAAATTACAGACGTATGGCGTGTTGACGACACCATTGTGGTGTTCAAAAATTATTATTTTTGGTAGCGATACCACTATCCACCACTGATGTGGTAAATGTAATGATTTCACTGTATATTTTCACGGTGTGTTGACTGTTGTGGGCAAATTTTTAATCTATGCCGCTTACTCAAGTAAATGAGAACGAAAAAACATTACTTCGTAGGTCGTGCGCGGGCATAGATGATAGCTGTAGCGGGATGGGGAAGCTTGTTTAGTGGGAGGCAGGGAGTTGCCTACCTGTATGTAATCCATATTAATAAAAGTACAGGGTAATCTAGTCATCTATCAGCGCTCAGCCCAAACCCTTTGACCTAGAAACTTGAAATTTTTATGGTAAGCTACCCCTGTAATGTAATTATAGAAGGCTACCGATGCTACCGATAAGAAAGGATTTTTAGAAATTCCACCATTAAGGTAAAAAAGGTTGTATGGAACTTCGGGATTTTTAAATATCAATAACACAGATCTGTAAACCAAACCTAGAAAATGAAATGAATATACATAAAGGGATCTCAATACACTTACTTAGTAACATACAAAGCTTCATCATCCTGCTTCTTTTCCATGATGTCTCGCTCCTGTTGTTCCCAAACTTTGACTATTTCGTTTAGCGTATAGATCACCGCGTCCGTGGTCTCACTGTCCAGTTTTCCTAACGCGGCACAATGCATTTTCAACTCGGATAGATTCATTTTTAATAGACTGAAATAAAATGTTGTTTAATAAGTTGCAAGTGTTTCTATGTAAGGGTGGTTTGACAAAGCAGCGAATACTTATTCTACGCCCTCTTCGTCAAATTCTAATAGTGTAAACAGAGACAGAGCATTACGAGAAAAAGAGACAGAACTATGTTCAATTCGTCTAAATGCACCCTATGTTGCCATGTTCTACGCAAACAATATACTTATAGTCACGCCTGTATCCCCGGAAGCATAGACAGAGGCATATTACGCGCCCATATTTCACATTTGTATTTTCTCCGACGTAATAAGCGGTGAGCATAATATAGCCATGTTGAATTGACAGGCCCAAGTTGTGGTTGCTGATGAAACCTTAAAGCTCGTAAGCTTTGCAACTTGGCAGTATGTGTGAGCATATAGAAAGACTCGGTAGTTACAAACATACAAACATATGGTCACGCCTTTATCCCCGAAGGAGTAGGCAGAGGCATATCATGTGATCACATTTCACCTTTTTAGAATTTGTCCCACGTAATTGTGGTTGTGAGCCGTATTGACATGTTGAAATGGACAGGCGCAGGTTGTGACTGCCTGCTGTTCATTGACATTTTTCAAGCCACCTAAAAAGTTCTTTAATTTGGCTTAACGACTACCATTTTACTGGAAACCGGGACCTACGGCTTAACGTGACTTCCGAAGCACGGAAACGCTCAAATTAATGTCACAAAGTGGCCACATGGATGGTCACATTGGTCAGCCATCCTAGGACTGGCCATAGTGAAAGTTGAAACTGCAGATCACTGCAGTAAGCTACTTTCACTTTTTTGAAACGATCACGTTTACAGAACAGTGAGTCCGCAGGGTCACGACTCGGTAGTTAGTAAAAAGAAATATAAACAAACTCACTGCATATGATCCACTTCAGTAACAGTACGACTATCATTTTCATTCGCTGTTTTACTGAACTGATTAATAAATTTAACGAACTCTTTCGACACAAACCGATTCAAGTACACCTCGCTAACGCCCCTCATTGGCATTTTGTTTGGAAACACCATCAAGTCTTCCACTATCTTTAAAAAGGATTGTCCGTTCTCTATCTTCAACATACATTCCTTTATAAGATCAGTCAATGATGTTACACTGTATATTATTTGAGATAAAGAACTCAGCAGAGGTTTTGCTAAGTCTGGAAGAGCGTCAGTATATCCTACGACTTTTTTATAAAAAGCGTTAGCAGAATGAAGCCAAACATTAGCTTGTTTCAAAACCGCTTGCCCATTCAGGACATCAGACTCTGTTATTGAATGAGTTTGTAAAGATGTGTAAAGGTTTTTGCTCGTTGATATCATGTTCTTTATTAAATCGTTAGTCATTTTCGAATATATTACTGCTGATGTAAAATGTTTGCAGTCCTAAAAAATAAACAGCAATTTAAAAATAAATTAAAACCGGTTAAGTGCGAGTCGGATTCACGGACAGAAGGATTCGTACCGAAGAACAGCAACAAATGACGTTTGTTGTATGGGAACCCCCCTAAAATATTACCATTTTTCTGTTTGTAATAATTGTGGCACATATATAATCTGTGAACAGCTTTCTAGCCATTACGATTCATGAGATACAGCCTGATGTGAGACAGACGGACAGCGCAGTCTCATCACAGTGCACAGAATAATAATGTACAGAACGCAATCAGGTATGTACCTTTTTTTTTCAAACCTACCATCGGCTACGCACACTCGCGCACAAGCCAGTATCGAAATGACTATGAAAATCCTTTGACATCGTCATTTCGATACTGGCTTGGGCATTGTCCGTGAAATCGGTGAGCGGTGTCAATGTGTGCGTAGCTCGAGCGCAATTTTTATGTAGATTTCCTTCTGTACATAATTATTTTGTGGTAATAGGGTCCCGTTTTTAACTTTTGGGTTCGTTCGTGATATACTTCGAAAAAACAGAGAAATAAATAATGCACTTACTTGTATAAAGCTAGGATAAGACGGTTCCTTAGGCCTGAAGGTATCCCCCAGGGCATACTTGGTAGCTTTTTCTAACATCTCTTTCCTCATATTTAAGAAAATTTTACAATACGGATGTACTTTTTCAAGTTCATTGCATGTGGCTTCATTTAAATCGGGAATGTAGATATCACTGGGCCTTTCAGTAGTGACGTAATCATTTACTGTGCCCGACACAAGGCCATGGAAATAGTATGAGCTAAGGAGACTTTCAAGCACTGAGATATCGTCCTTAATGCAATCGGCCTTAAGTCGATATTTCAACTCTCGATCTATAGAACCCATTTCCGCCATAAGTTGAACGAATAGGAAACTGGTCAAGAATGACAACTGTGCTGTCAAAATTTTCGTTTTTAAAACCTCCTCGTCTGGGAGGCTCTTTAGTTCTGTGTACATTTCGTAAGATTGTGGTACAGCCTCTACAAAGTTTGTATATCGGATGTGCAGTAGGAATTTCTGTATTCCTTTAGGATTGAGTTCAAATGATTTGTTGCTCTCGTGTATGGAACCTAGACAGTAGAAAAGCTGCTCGTACTTTTTGATTTCAAAGTTTTTGTCTAACATCCTGAAAATTAAAATTACAGATATTTTATTGGAAAAAGGTTACTCAGACAAGTCAACATAGACTGGATAGATTCTATAATAATGTGGACTCAATTATTATAGCATATTCATCACAAAAATTAAATTGCTTACAATGTTCATGCATACAAGCTTGGCAAAAAAATTAAGAAAATAATGGAGGCCCCACTGTGCTGTTTATATGGCAACCCGTATGATAAATCAACCAATCAGTATCCAGCTGTCAATAAAAACCACCAATCAACTTGTAATATTTCTGACATATGTGACGTTACTGACGATGTAGCCAACATGCAAAATACTAAAAATATTAATATGTATTGTTTCTAGACTTTTTTGCCAAGCTGTACATTCAAGTTGCAATATTTTTTTAGTGTTGAAATCCTTCATTAATGCGATACCGGACTTCTTACTGACTAAAACCACACGTTCCCTGCCGTTTCTTTCGGTCGGGAGCCTCGGGTAGGCAGTGGCAGGGAACATGTTCCTCCTCCTTGAAAGTATGTCCCAGGATTTAGTTAATACATTGAAGTGTTAAAGACAAACTTACACTTTCGAACATGCAGTCGTGTTTAAAGTAGCAATATTTTTCCATAGTATGTTCAAAATAGACTCCAACTGCGTTGAGTACTCTGTTCTGTCATTCACCGAGACTGTTTCGTAGGCAAGGAGACTATGAGTATCTGAAACACATGAATGATTCCAATGAGTGGTATTTTGAACATTCTGGTTACAGTGAGATTCTGGTTAGATTTAAATGGTGGTCACACACACTATAGTCGGGACAAGTTAGAAGATAAGAACTGTTTACATTATTTATTATTAAATCTTTATAAACATACATACATATTCTTTTTCCTAACCTAACCTAACTTTTCGGGGATAAAGATATGGTCCAAGATCCCAGAGCCCCCAGACGTCACTCATTTTCTGATGGACAAAATATGTACGAGTGATTAGTGGTGGGGTGTACTATGATCATATGACTAGTTGCTACTTTGGCCAGACGGCCAATTTTCTGGTAGCAATTAATCAAGGTACATAAAAACACTGCTCATGTCACTTAAATTCTGATAGCTGATTTTAACATATATTTTACACAATATCGTTAAAAATCAATATTCATTACTCCCAGACATATGCGGTCGGCGGTTTCACCTTACAGACGCTTCAAAGCTCTGAAAAAAAATTATTAACGTCACTTATTTTCTGATGCTTGATTTTTATATATGTTATTCAGACAACTGTTTTAAAACGTTTTGCAAACGGACAGACCGATCCAAGGGGCCAAACATTCCCCAGACCCAATTTTAATGTCGCTGAGAGTATGGGCGCGGGCATTATCCGTGCGTATTATGCGTATATGTAGCATGTCTAATCGAAGTCGGAATTAATATTTAAATGTAAATAAAAATGCATAAGTACCTATTAGTAATTAACGCCTGTCATTTTAAAATTTACTTTTTCATATTTGTTTTATTTAATAGAGAATTAAGTTTTAAACGTAATAATTTGAAAATCACGTAAATAATCAAAGATTAACTTTGAGAAAAGTGCTCGTCTGACCGCAATAAATATAGAATTGTGCCTTACAAACTGTTTCATGATTTTCTTTTAAATCGAATTTATTTTAATTTTTTAAAGTAAATATCAAGAGGTTCACAAAGTATTAATAATTTAATTAAATAACAGCAACCTTTTCAAATAATTATTTATTGGTAACAAACCTTAAAAAACTACAAAAAATAGGACAAATATTTTGTTTCATTGTCATCGTCGTTGAAGTCAGGTAATTCATCATCGAGTCAATCTTGATATCGAATATCTAAATCGTCATCTTGTACATCAGTGTTTTCCTCGGGCTAAGGTTCGTTACCAATAAATAATTATTTGAAAAGGTTGCTGTTATTTAATTAAATTATTAATACTTTGTAAACCTCTTGATATTTACTTTAAAAAATTAAAATTAATTCGATTAAAAAAAAAGTCATAAAACAGTTTGTAAGGCACAATTCTATAAATTACTAGCTGACCCGCGCAACTTCGTTTGCGTCAAATGAGAGTGACAAAGAGAGTGGTATAGTATTAATATTTTAAGTAGGTAATATAATCCCGTCGCTTTTACACTCGTCGCGTGTCTTAGGTATATTTAATAGAGGGTTGTAGGTTTTAATAATGTGTGTAAAAAGTGATATAATTTTCCCGTCGCGTCGCTTATATTCATTTAGAGTTGACCCGCAAAACTTTGTTGAAGTGATATAATGTTTTCCGTCACATTTATTTTTGTCCGTTTTTTGGTACGGAACTCATCGTGTGCGAGTCCGACTCGCACTTGGCCGGTATTATCTTTCAGTTGATTGGCTACTGCTGCAGAAAACGTTTACTTCCGACGCGTAGTCGAGTTGCGTCGCTCATATTTTAAAAATTATTGTGAAGGTTATTGTAAGTGAACCTTAAAAGATGGGCATTTGCTGTTCAGGACTTTTTTTTGTAAATTTTTAAGAGGAAACATTTTGTAGTACACAATTTTTACGTAACTTTAACCATTTACGCAACGTACGCAATGAAACCTCAGAAAAGAAATACATTTTTCCCGTTCTTAAAACATTATTCATGGCTGCTCCGCTCCTATTTGTCTAAGCGTGATGTTATATAGCCATTAGCCAGCCTCAATAAATGGACTAAAAAACTGTGAAATTATTTTTGTAATGCAACCAGTAGTTTCTGAGAACCTAGCACAAACAAACTCTTCAGTTTGATAATATTGTGAGCTCACCTTAAAAGAAAGACAAATAATTTTATTGTGAGCAAACCTTAAAAGATAGACATATGCTGTCGCGGACTTTTTTATAGAACTTTTTAAGAGAAACAATTTTGTAATATACAATTTTTACGTAACTTAAACCATTTAGGCAGCGTACGCCTCGGAAGCTCTCAGACTGTAAAAATATTCCCCGTTTTCTAAACATTCTTGATTGCTGCTCCGCTCCTATTCGTCTTAACGTGATGTTATATAGCCTATAGCCATCCTCGATAAATGAACTATCAAACTGTAAAAGAATTTTTGAAATCCCACCAGTAGTTTCTGAGATCCTAGCGTTCAAACAAACAAACTCTTCAGCTTTATAATATTAGTATGGATATAGTATATATAGTATATATTGTATATAGTATAATATATAGTATATAGTATGGATTGCGGTCAGACGAGCACTTTTCTCAAAGTTAGTCTTTGATTATTTACGTTATTTTCAAATTATAACCTTTAAAACTTAAGTCTTTATTAAATAAAACAAATACAAAAATGTAAATTTTAAAATGACAGGCGTTAATTACTAATAGGTACTTATGCATTTTTATTTACATTTAAATATTAATTCCGACTTCGATTAGACATGCTAAATATACGCATAATACGCACGGATAATGCCCGCGCCCATACTCTCAGCGACATTAAAATTGGGTCTGGGGAATGTTTGGCCCCTTGGATCGGTCTGTCCGTTTGCAAAACGTTTTAAAACCGTTGTCTGAATAACATATATAAAAATCAAGCATCAGAAAATAAGTGACCTTAATAATTTTTTTTCAGAGCTTTGAAGCGTCTGTAAGGTGAAACCGCCGACCGCATATGTCTGGGAGTAACGAATACTGATTTTTAACGATATTGTGTAAAATATATGTTAAAATCAGCTATCAGAATTTAAGTGACATGAGCAGTGTTTTTATGTACCTTGATTAATTGCTACCAGAAAATTGGCCGTCTGGCCAAGGTAGCAACTAGTCATATGATCATAGTACACCCCACCACTAATCACTCGTACATATTTTGTCCATCAGAAAATGAGTGACGTCTGGGGGCTCTGGGATCTTCCTCTAATATGACGTGAATGCATACATGTATATAAAGAGCAACCGTAAGTCGTGACTGACAACTGTCTGACTGACTGTCAATACAAATCTTAGGATTTCGTAACCACCCAAGACAGAATTTATGAATGGAAGAGAATATAGAGGGACTTTAAAATGTTGTGAGGACGCCACGGAGTATAACATAATAAGCTAGTAGATTTTAAAAAGAATATTAAATTAAGTGGGTGAAAATGTTCAAAAAATACCTGTAGCATCATTGGAGGTAGTCAACTTCAGCAAATAATGAGGCAAAAGAGCCACAGTATTGAGCCATCTCTCGCTATTGATCGGGACTTCTGTCACTCTATCAGTAGGTTCAGCCAAAAATGGCGAAGAATAATACGCTGGAGAATAAACGCGTGACTTGTAAAATTCGTCCCAAAATTTAACTGGAATTGAGTATATGCTGAAAAGAAATACATAAAAACGTTGTAATATTACTATTATATTGACATAAATAAAATTATTTTTTGAGAATAGACACAAAATTATAATGTACAGTAGGAAATCTACATACAGAGTGTGCTCGGGCTAGGCACACATAGATACCGTTCACGGAGTTCATGGACACGAGGTCAAAGAATTTTCAAAGTAATTTCTATACTGATTTGTGCGCGAGTGTGCATAGCCCAGGGTAGATTTGAAAAAAAAAAAAGAACATTCATGATATTGCGTTCTGTACGTTATTATTTTGTGGTATAGACAAGTGAAAATAATTACATACTGTTTAACAATATTTTCTCGATGTTCTTGCAAGTATATCAACATTTCAAGGAGGTTCAATAAAGCTGGAGGGAATCCATTGCTTACTTTGCCAAGCTGTACCAAATGGGCCAATACTTCAGTATATTCGCTGGACAATATTAAATTTTCCTCTTTGGTAGCTAATCTCGAGACCATATCGAACAAATCACTTTGAAGAACGGTGAATATTCTTTGTATAACGTATTGTATTAGAGGTATTAGTTTAAATGTTAGATTAATTTTTTGATTCACTTCATTACCAAGTTCATGATTTATATTACGTCGAACTGCTGCCAACTTCACTTTACACGGTAGATCTAAGGCCATATTTGTATTTGTCACACGGGTGTTAATAAGGACCAGTTTGTCATACTGATTGGAAAGAGGTTGCGTAAAGTCCAAAGTTACTAGGTCATATAATTTGCTTCTTTCACAGCAAACCTTATATTCTGCTTTGGATCGCATTAATTTCGGTTGACCATAAACTTGCCTCACTTTCTTGCTTATTCTATTCATTTTCTTAGGATCTTCATATTGAATATAATTAAATAAAAAATCAAATTTCTCGCCCGCTTTCATGTTAGCTGGTGACAATTTGGTGAATGGCTGTATCAAATATTTATTCAGCCATTTAATATGAGTATACAGTAATGGAACAGTTCCGTTGATCACAGCTTGTCTAGCTTTACCTTTAGACGGAACCACCAGGTCATCAGTCAGCTGATAGAATAACCAGTATCGATAATTCAAAGCTAGCATAAAGTAACAAGTCGTTTCATCATCCATAGAACATTCGCCATTTACTATAGCTTCTTTAATGTACAAGTCCAAACCATCAAGGTAAGTTTGACTGTGTCTCAGTATCGGATAATCTTCAAATTCATCTGTTAGGTCACCGAGGTGTACAGCATTCGAATAATCAAGCACTGTGAACTCTGATTTCTTTCGTAAGTACGCTATATATGTTACAAGTAACTGATTATACACCAATAACGATTCTGTATTCGCTGTCCTTCTAATAGCGCCTTCTATAGTGTATAGTTCAGGGTAGTGTCTTTTGTAAGAATGTAGATTCACGTATTGTGATAAGTGCTCATATGCGTCATCGTTTAGTCGCATCATAAGTTCATAAAGCGGCTCTAAATCAATAGCTACGGAGCTTTTTTCTAAAACACTATGCACCCACTTTAGTAGATCTACTGGAGTTTTTTGATAGACAGTAAAAACGCTAGATATAATTGTAGATTTCTGCATAGTGGCCACTTGAACAGCGACATAGGCGATTTGATTAGCGATTTCCGCCACCGAATTGGAACACAACCCTTTTACAGTTAAAGTATGCTTCATGCTCTTACATTTTGGTTTAAACCCAGACATTACTCCTTTAAGCTCTTCTAACATTAAATTTTTCATTGTAGCTAATGACTCTATAGGTTTGTCAAAGTCGGTACTGCATCTCGGTTTGATGTACACGTCTGTAAAGCTGGTAATAAAGGCAATATGTGGGTTGATGCCGCGGACGATTTGTTGCCAGGCCAACTGGGCCGCTTGTACTAAATGTGAAATAGTGACAGCTTCGCTATCTGGAAAATAAACAAATAGCTTTTTATATACGTGATATAAAATACAAGAGATGAACATAATTGTACTGTCTCTTCATATCAACATGGCAATTGGCTCACCACCGGACAAAATATTGGCGTATATGTTATGTCTCTGCCGTGCCCTATCCCTTCGGGGAGAAATGCGTGACTATAAACATGACATGTATGTGTGTATGTAAGTTTGTATAAATTAAATAACCTGTTGTTTAATTTTAAGCAAAATATTATAAAATACTAGCTGATGCCCGCAGCTTCGCCCGCGTAACTTTTCACTTCCCGTGGGAACCTATTCCCGGGATAAAAAGTAGCCTATGTGTTATTCCAGACTATAATGTATCCCTGTACCAAATTTCAGCCAGATCCGTTCAGCCGTTCGAGCGTGAAAGAGAAACAAACATCCACACTCACAAACATTCGCATTTATAATATTAGTAAGAAGTAAGATATATTAAAAGAGGTATCACTCACGTAGCATCATATGTTTCTTCAGTATTTGATGACACGTTATGCACATTTCGTGAAATCCGCCAGGTAGTCCACTAGATGCTATTACAGCTACTAAATCCATGTATTTCATTGGTTCTGCTGCTACAGGTTTACAATCATGCTGTTTTTCTAAAAATATTTCGACTCCCCTATTTCTCATAGCTCTAGAAATATCACCATACTTTGGATCCATTGTGAAAAATATTCTGAAATTTGGATGTGGTCTAATTTCACTAATGTCACCTCTTTCTGGTATACTCAACACGCCATTCGGTTCTAGTAAACCGTTCAGTCTATCAAGTACTGCAGCTGAAGTCAAGTTGACATTGTCTAGAAGTAACCAGGATCCTTCGCTCATGCTCTTTACAAGTAAAGAATCAACGAATTCGAATTTCCCGCCAGCATTCACTGATGTTACTGACGCTACTCTATTTTCTAACTTCTTCAAACTTTGTATGATATCTTGAATTTCTTCTGTCATAAGATTATGTTCGAGTAATTTATCACAATGTTTCAGTAATAATTGAATTCTTTGTTTGAAACTGTTCATTGCATCAATAGTCATTTCGTCGATTGAAACTGGTTTTTGCGACTTACAGTGACTAAGCTGCCCCAACAATTGGATTGCATTGGTATTTTCTATCTCAGGGTGCAGCCAAACACTCCTAATGATTTTTAAAGTTAATGTTTCTATCTTATCAAATATACTCTCAAGGTTTCTCCTATAATCTACTTGTTCAAATCCACCGAGTAGGTCGGAAACGTCCATTGCTGACGTCACGGGAACAACGTGAAGCTCGTTACCAGATAAATCTGCAAGTACTTGCACCACACTACTTTTACCAGAACTTGATGCCCCAACTAATATCGATAACCAATTCATTTTAACGTTTTGCGTTAACGCTTTCAATGTTGGCAATTGACTTCGTAATACCCGTAAATTCGTTGTAATCGCTCTCCGGTTTTTAAAGGGTTTGTCTAAATTTCGAGGCAATGAGACGTCGCCAAATATTAGTTCCTCATCTGTCATAGTGAACTGAGGATTCTCATGGCTCATTGGATATTTGGTCATAAAAAATGATTCATATTTTTTGATCATTTTTTCTTTATCTTCAGCAGTTCTCATTCGATTTACATATAGCATTTCAACAAACTTTCCAGGGCGTAATGGTTTACCATCTTCGGCATCCTTCATTAAGGCTTCACACCACCTTTGTATGTCTCTCAAATTCATTTCATAAGGACCACCCAAAAGACCCCAAGATCGAAGCGCAGTGATTTCAAACGCAACTTCGCAGTTGAAATGGACAATTCTGTGTAAAATATCCTTATTAATTGTTGGATACTGTGACTCCACTATGTAAAGCAAGTCTTGCTTCGTTAGTGTGTCGATGTATACCTGGGTAAATCTGTTTAGGAATGAAATGGGAAGACCTCTTCTAGCCCCTCCTTGTTTCAAAGGGTTTTGGCAAGCGAAGAGTCTAGTTTGCTGTTTAACTTTAAAGGTTTTACCAAGCTCTGGAATGTATACTTCACCGCGGTGGTCCAGGCAGGCGTTTAGTCCTTCGAGGACGGGTTGCGGAGCCAAATTTAACTCGTCTAATAGGATCCAATCACCATTTTGGAGAGCGGTCAGAAAAGCTCCTTCTTTGAAAGTAAAAGAGCCATCCTCTGTTGGGAGATCTGTTCCAAATAAATCAGTGATATCCTGAAAAAAAGATAAGACATTAATGAATCATGTATTTCATATCAATTAGAAGGACAATATTGATAAAATATCACTTACTGTTTGGTCGCTCAAATTAATTCGAATAACTTTGTGTCCACATGATTTTGCAAGTGCTGTCACCAAGCTTGTTTTTCCGACACCTGGGTTACCTTCCAGAAGAATTGCCTTATTTAGCTGCATCCCACGTAAGAGTCTCAAAGTATTCGCTCCAGTTGTAGGAGCAGTGAATGTAAATTTCTGATCTGGATTAACATTTTGGCCTATTTCAAGATAGAAAGGCCTAATCCCAAATTTATTTCCGTCATTTTCAGCCACAAATTTCTGTTTATTACTAAGCATTTCTTTCAAACTTATCAAGTATTCAGCTCCTACAACTTCGATCTGCTTCAATAGAAAATTAATAGCTGCTTTTTTTATTAAATCTAAAGCCTCAGGATCAATATGCCCAGTTAGAGCTGTGCCAAAACAATCGAGGAATGTCATGCACGCGCCGTGAACGTAAGCTTCAGGGGTACTCAACACACCTTTAGTTACTGTCACATTAATGAAATGTACCCACGATAGAAGATCACGGATGCTGAATGGGAATTTACTCGTGACTTCGGAATTTTTCAACCACTCAGTGAAATCTAATATTGAAGTGCCGATTCCTGAGCTACTGTCTTCTTGATTTCCCAATTTTACACCTTCGATGACACTTTTTTCAAGAACATTTAATAGATCTTCTCTTAGACTAACACTATCACACCATATTTCTGTGAATCGATTTCGAAGGGCCGGTGAAAGCTCTTTCTTGCCAAAATCGCCTCCAGGGTTCATAGTGCCAATAAAATGAAAATCCTTATTCGCTGTTAAAACGACAATATCAGAATTGTCTTCTGTGCCTTTTTCAGCTAGCAAAAGTTGACGCTCAGGTTCTAGTAGGGAATTCATTCTTTCCAGCACACTATCATCTGCTAAAGATATTTCATCAGCTAAAAACATGTTGCCAGTCTTCATAGCTTCTATAAGAGGTCCATCGACCCATTCAAAGAGACGTCCATCATTTTTATATTGACGAACAGGCCGAAGTCCTCCGATGAAATCTGAACTTTCTGTGTGCATATGGCAATTGACCGTTAAAAGTTGACATTTCTTCAAAGCGGCCAAGACTTGACAGATGGTCGTTTTCCCACAACCTGTTTCTCCTACTAATAACACTGGCTCATTAAAACTAAAAGACTTGGCTATCAAAACGGCAAGTCTTCTCATATTAAAGGTCCAAACTACATGAGAAAATTCTTGTAGGTTATTATTGAGGATTGTCTCCAATGTGGACTTTGTAACAGGAGATGTTTTAGAATGAAGGCTAAATAGATTAGCTGGATCAACTTTTCTCTTGATGTGTTTTTCTATGACTTCGCTTATAATAGTACGTTCTTCAATTTTGCGAACTTTGCCAGATAAAATCAGATATCCTTCGTCAGCAATATGCTGATCCCAATCATAAAATGTTTCGTCTGTTAACGACTCTTTAGAGGTAAGCTTGTAACGTTGACCCCATCTGAATAAGTCTCTCAAAGTGATGAAACCATCTTTTCCTTGTACTGCAGCTGAACCACGCCTTCTCAATTGCAGTTCAGACATAACAGCTATCATTTTTTTACTGTACGCTGGAGGTATATGACATCTTTGATGTAGAATGGTTTGTAGTTCAGCTTTTGGTATTTCATCAAAATGCAACTCTACAAACCTATTTCGAAACGCTCTTGAGAGCATTTTACGTCCACCATACACACCTGGCGGATTTTGAGTAGCAAATAGCATGAAATTGGGATCTGCTTTAACTACCTGTTGTGTTTCTGGAATAAATAACTCACGGTTGTCATCTAGCACACGATTAAGTGCTTCTAAAACATCACTAGGAGCTAAATTCAATTCGTCTAGAATGATCCAGTATCCTTTTCTCATAGCTTCTACCAAAACTCCTTCTCTGAATACAAGTTTACCAGAAGAATCAGAGGCATACGACCCAATATATTCCTGAAGGTCCGTATGTTCGTGATTGTTAATTCTGACACAGTAATTGCCTGAGGCTTTAGCGATATAAGTGATAAGTGACGTTTTCCCAACAGACGTATCTCCTTGTAACAGAATGGGTAAGCGACTTAAGGAGATAATTCGCGCGATGTCACGAAGATTCTTTCGAACAGTAGGTGTAAGAATGTAATCTGAACTTACATCTATTTCTAACTTTCCTTGCGGTATCCAATGGCCTTCAAATGATAAGAAATTTTGTCCCTGAACATTTGGTTCAGGAATCAGAGGATTGATTACAGATGCCACGCTTTTCTTTCCGATAACAGCCCTAAAGGAAAAAGATATGGTGAATAATTTGTACAAAATAATAATTAAGGAAGAAAAAATTAAAGCGACACTTACTTGGCTATCATAGCTTCAACTTTGGGATGAGAAGCACTATCGAGTTGAGTCAGGAAAGACAAACAGAACGCTTCGTAAAGGGACCTCGAAACTGTCCCGCATTTAGCTTTGGCAGCTGCTGTCAAAGCTCTACATAACGTTCTTAGAGAATAATGAGGTGAATTCCCTGAAAACAACAACATGACTGTAAGTTATTAAGTACGGCAAGTAGTGAAAGGAAAAATCAAAGACTCTTGTGGGGATCTACATTTTAAAAAATGTCCCGCGATCCAAGTGCCTAAGTGCATTTTTCAAATCAGTTTCTCGAAATTCGAAAATAGTCTATGGCCATGACATTAAGTACTTGCTTTCAGGAAGCTTGATTTTGATGTGAGATAATGTTAGATGAATATTTCACTGGGCGTTTTGGGGTCCTATCAAAATCTTCGGGGCCCCAAGTCAACATCATTGGCCAACGGACTAGGGTATAGAGTACACTAGGATATAAGCCACTCCCAATGGCGAGAAAATTCCAAATTAAATTCATCAAGAAAACCGGATCCCATGATTCAGGTAGTTTGAAAGTAACAGGAGAGGGGTGCTGAAAAAAATGTGAAACAAAAAAAATACGAGTGAGCTTTACCTGATCCATCCACGAGGCTTAATTTAGCTTCTTTCCTGATTTTAGCATAAAAATTGTATATCCCTTCCAAAATAGATCCATTTAAATTCATGTGATACAAATAGTCACCAATAAGCAACATCAAATCATTTTTCTCAATTAAATCATCTATAAATATTTCCGTGAATCGATTCCGTAAACCATCAGGTAAATCCTTTTTGCCCACATCAGTAGCGGGATTCATACATGCAAACAGAACAAATTCTGGGTGTCGCTTTATAGGTACTTTATCACCTTTTT
The DNA here is from genome assembly GCA_933228765.1 of Miltochrista miniata. Taxonomy (NCBI): domain Eukaryota; kingdom Metazoa; phylum Arthropoda; class Insecta; order Lepidoptera; family Erebidae; genus Miltochrista; species Miltochrista miniata. The sequence goes on from OW121765.1 coordinate 13,118,702, forward strand.
CTAGTAAATCTATAGTTTCATTTTTATCTTCCAATAAGCCCGCTAAGCATTCTAAAATTTCTGAAGAAGCTAAATTGATTTCATCTAATAGTACCCAGTGTCCTTCCTGCATCGCTTTTACCAGAGATCCTTCCACGAACGCGAAAGTCAATTTCGAAGCAGCCTTTATCTGTTCTTCAAGTTTTGCTATTTTAAAACCAAACGCTATCCATTGTTTAAGTTTAGCATATTTATTCTCAGCATCTAGTCTGCATAATGCTGCTTTAGTACTCTGTTTCATCAAAGTTACTAACGCAGTCCAGTTTTCACTTTCATAACATGAATCAATATGGCCCAAGAACCTTTTGTTTTTTTCCACGTTATAATAATTTCGGAAAAGTTCTTCGAATTGAAGTTTTGTAGCGCGAATGACGTATTTTAGATCAACAGGCTTATATCCACCCAGTAGGTCTGCCGAGTCTGACTGTTGGTTCATGTTGATGACAACAAGTTTATGTCCTGTTTGCTTCGCTAAATATTGTACTGAAGATGTCTTGCCCGTACCCGTTTCACCAACGAGCAACACTGGTTCATGCGACATAACACAACACGCAATTTTCTCAAGTAAACTCGCCGCCTGCCGTGTAAATGAAAAAACTGTTTGCCTATTATCCAAATCTATGGTTTCTAGATTCTTTTCCACTCTGGGAACTTTAGATCTACCTACTACCAGATACTGCGGATCTAAAGACACATTCGGTTTATGGTACTTGCAATAAAATTCGGAGCTTTCATCTGTCAGTCCGAAAATGATACCGACAATTTTGATCAATATTAATCTATTTTCTGGAGAGGGAATAGAATATGTGAAGATATCAAAAGCGTCTTGTGCGACCTTTGTGGCTGTTTCAGGCTTTGATGAATCGTAACCGACGACTGCTCTGGAGCACCACTTTAACAAATCTCTAGTTGATATATGTCTCGACCCCTTCAGACGTGAAAATCTCCTAGACTCTTGCTCTGTTTGCGTTCCTTCAGTACTTTGTAACGAAGTATTATGCTGGCCGGCAGAAAACTGCATGAACACTTCGATGATTTTGGACATAATGGTTGTCAGAGATGGGTACAAATATTGGATAACCTCTTTTAACTCTGCCTGGGAGAGTGGTTCGACGTTGATTTGTGTTAAATGCTTTTGTAATACTGCAGTGGAATTGGATAATTTCTTTTGATAGCCGCTATCTGTCGAAACCACCCTGTAATGAACACACAGTTATATTACATCATGTGTTATTTTTTCGAAATAGCAGGCAGGGGTACATCAAGTAATATTCATTTTTCAACAAATTTTAATTCTTCCTCGGCATACATCATATTATTATATTTCAAAGCAAAAATTCACATTTGCGCTTAGCAACACAATACCGTGTAAAAAGGAATGTGCCATACTACGTTTTATGGTCTAGATGCAAAAGGGCTAAATTTCAGTGCACATAAATCATCTATCTGGTTATGTAACAGTATTTAAATGAATGTAACAGCTGCATGCGATATTTTTTGCTCATTGTATCTTTACTATTAGAGCCGGAGTATACGTGTGTACTATGTTACAATGGTCTTTACTAACCTTTGCGTGACGAACAGTTGAAAGCCAGGTGTAACAGGCAATGAGTCGTGGAAGCCAGGCACACACAGTGAATTTCTATCTAGCAGGGAGCTCAAAGTAGACGCTACATCTAAAGCTGCACAATCTATGTCTTCTAACAACAGCCAGTGCCCATTTTGTACAGCCTAAAAAGTATGTACAATTTTATATGAAAAAAAAAGCTATACAAATGACACGCTAAGTCATAGAGCAACGCGACCTGTACAAGGGGAGTAGTCATAGCATGTTTGCTCTATACATATCTGTCTGTTAAACGTTGCGGGGGAAATCGTATTCACATACACCACTACAAAAGCAATTGGCTGTCACATGTAACTTACATAAAACAACTAGCTGATGCCCGCAGCTTCGCCCGCGTAATATTTGTTCTTATCCCCTTGGGGGTAGATTTTATCAAAATCCTTTCTTAGCGGATGCCTACGTCTTAATATCTACCTGCATGACAAATTTCAGCCCGATCAGTCCAGTGGTTTGGGCTGTGCGTTGATAGATCACTATGTCAGTCAGTCAGTCACCTTTGAGTTATATATATTTAGATACACTCATAATTCTTATGAAGGTATGAGATTCGATGTGTGTATAAGATTCGACCAAGTAATAGTATAGACGGGCCCATCCATACATTAGTTTTGAAAACGTTGAAGTGAGCGCATGCGCTCACTCGGTCGTAGTCGGTTCCCGAAGAATTAAAACAACTACCCTAAGTTCGAAAAAAGAATGTATGTGTGCATGTCGTTGCTGCAATATCTTTGTGTGTGAACTAGTCTCACTTTTTGAGTTCGTATTGTATGACGTGGGCCCGTCTAGGCTATTACTTGGTCGAAGTGTAAGTGTGTACCTCTGTTGGTGCTCGCTTTGACAGAGGGGAAAGTCTCAGTATGGCGCTTCCCCTAACGATAAAAGTTACAGATCGTGTTACTCTATGCATTAACTCGATTCTTACCTCCGTCAGAACACCAGGTCTCCAAATAAACTCTCCCGGCACATCGGTACAATGATGTGTGCCAAGCAGCATTCGGGAATCTGTCTGGTCACCAAGTTGAACTTTCTTGAAAGCCACGCCTTCGCGTCCTGTGACCGCAGCTAGATATTCTACTAAAGACGTTTTGGCACACCCTACGGGACCTAATAGGCAAACCGCTTTTCCTAAAATCAATTATTTAATATTAGTATAAGAAAATGATGTCAATATACACAATTAAAATACTTACTGAATTACATAACACATTTCTGGGTGAAAAAGAATCGAACTGTTGAAATTCATAGGTAATGGTTTTGCCGTCTTTTTTTTTTGTTTAACGTGAGGGAAAATCCTCATGGATGTTATGCCGGACTCCTACCTACTAAAAAACCTCACGTCACGCCCAACAGCCTGTGGTTGGGAGCCCCGGGGAAGCCCTCGGAATGATGTCCCAGAACTCCCAATGGTTTTGCCGTCTACCATGAATTAACTAGAAACTTTTTCATAGCTGTTGGGCACCAATGGAAACCTCAGGGCTTTGCAGCGAGTTTAAACTATTTATACTGTCTTTTTTAATTCTTCAGAGTTTATAATCGGTTGAACGTGGTAAGTGAATGGCTAGGGAATGAAATGAGAACAAAAATGTCTCTACTATAATACTGAGTCAAATTAAGTTCATGGCTTACTTCATGATATCCAAACTTTTTTATAAAACTTGACTTTGCCCTTTTTAGTTGAATTAATATCTAAAATAAATATTCACGGACATTTCACATAACGCCATCTGATCCCAAAGCAAGCTAGGAATATCCTGCTTGTGTTATGGGTATCAAACCACGGATATTAATACGTTTTTTTTTTTAATACATACATATATTATACACAGAAACACCCAGACTCTTGAGGCAATCATTATGGCTCACACAAATATTTGTCTCAGGTGGGAATCGAACCCACGACCTCCAGCGCCGCAGGCGGTACGACTGCGCCACAGAGGCAGTCTATCTGCACTCTTATATTTAAAGTGGCCTTGCTCTTGATACCCTGCAATTACCAAGTACTTGAAAATCATCAGTTTCACTTACCAGACGCTATAGCTAATGACAAACTCCTTAGATTGCAAATGGTTGAAATCACAGGTACCAAATGCACACGTTGAATATTAGTCTTATCATACACCGGTAAAAGAATGCCCTCAATGTTTACAACATCCTCAGGATTGATGAGACCTACTATAACATCCTTCAAAGGTATAATTGCACGGTTTTCGTCTCCGAGAGCCTTATGTATGATGACATCTTCCGTTATATTGAAAGTATTTACAAGTGGTTTGGCTTGTGCTTCTGTCATATTGGTCAGGATAACCACGCATTCTTTCACAATCCTAGAAGCAATAAAACACAATAATTACATACTTTTTCCCAATATTAAACTCTGCAGCAGAGCTATATACTGTCATATCCAACAATCAAATCAGTCTATGGCAGTCCACTCCTCAGCTCTCCCAATTTACGCCACAAAGCACGGCGCACCTTCCGCATCCAGTCCCAGCCAGGCGGGTGGACGTTCTACCCTACGTTTGCCGACTCCCGGTTCAAGTCCTGTGTTATAGGATTAAAAAATAACCCGTTAGACTGGGATCCAATTATTAGAAGATATTGTTAAATATTTCGTCCCAGAGACCAACAAAAAGTAGGTAGGTACTTCGTGGTTATTAGGTTTTCTGTTAATGTGAGAGAAAATCCTTCATCGATGCTATGCCGGACTCCTACCGACTAAAAAACCTCACGTAACGACCAACAGCCTACGGTTGGGCGCCCGGGTAAGCCCTCGGAAGGATGTCCCAGGACTCCCCAACAGACCTACGGCTGACACTGCGGCCTAGCTAGGGGGTGGTTCGGGTGCTATCCCGCGTCCATGGGGGTTTTCGGGTGTCATCTCGCTTCTTATTGGGGGGGGGGGGGGGAGCGTGCGTGAATTCTTCACGTCACGCTGCCGTCATGGGCCTGCTTCTGTTAGGACGGTGAGCAGCCCACTCACCGTCCTCAGGCCCCCGGTCGGCGGCGCCCAAGCCACCGTTTTCACGAGCATGACCTGCTAGCAGAAAGAGGCGGCGCAGTCCCACTTACTCCCGCTGGAGACCGTGGGTCGCACCATGGTCTCCGTGATATTAGTCTTTTAGAAAGATTTGATTTCGTAAAGTTTGCAAATGGTAGCACTACGGGAGACACAGATGACTGAAAAAATTGTAAGCATTGAAGTCAACCACACACTAGCAAAAATGACGTTGGTTTTATTAACGATTTGATATGTAAGTTTGCGTAATTATTTAATAGCCTCCCACAATCTTGTATTTTCTACCTTTGCCTACACCTTCGGGGACAGTCATGGACGAGTGGCTGGAGAGGAGACACGGTGCTCTCTCCTACCGGTTGTCACAGATACTTACCGGGCACGGTAGCTTCGGTAGGTATCTGTGGCGAAGACACCGGGAAACTACGGCCCAGGGCGTGACGTTTGCACGTATGTGTAGTATAGGTACTATAACTATTTTAGAAGCAATTATTGTAGGAATTAGCTCAACGATCTTACCATCTCACTTCTGAGCTTGGATGCTTGACAAAATTGGTGACAAACTTGGTCCAGTCCCATTTAGCAGAAAACTCATTTGGTAACTTTTGTAACAAAATATGACAACAGGTCGCAACCCGGTGTACATTTAATTGTTTATATAAACTAGCTAAAGAAGTATTTTCAAGTAGACGTCGCTTCTTCACAGCCACTCTGTACGAATCTTCAAAATGGATATACGATTCAAATGGTGCTATTGGATTAATCTCAAAATACCTCAAAGCATATCTGAAATTGAAAATGGTACAGATTATTAGTAGGGGTAGTCACCGGCGCTAAGGTTACTTCAGTTATAAAACAAACTGCCTATGAGACTGAAAGGTTCACGAGTGGCCACTGCGATGAGCAAGACGCAGCGTGAGTGCTATGATGACCGAGTGCCGAGTGCCTATGCATAGTGAAGTGCGAATTCGTGAATTAGAAGAGCGTAGATAAGTTCCCGCATTTACCGCTAGGTGGTAGTGTCTCTATTTCGTACAAATTTAAATAAGTCACGATAAACGCTCGCTGAAACTCGCATTAGACATAGACATACAGGTCGTAAAAATTCTGGCTGATATCTTGTGACGATCTTTGGTTGAAACGATGATGTTACAACTATATTTCTTAAAGCTCATCCACTTTTTATTACAGGAGTGTTTCGCAAATACTGAAAAGAGCAGCAAAATGTATTCTACATGATGTACACAAATTGATCAAAGTGACATTATGGGGTCACTTTGCTTAATGAATTCGTTACACTTTCACATGGTTAAAACCAATGTCCCTTTTGGTAGGAACATATCTATGAACCTCCTTACGCCTAGACACAGCGCAGGCATCGCATTAATTCAAGAGTACGCCCAAATGTATGAATGGATCCCTTGGTAATTTAAAAAAATATATAAGTCCCATCATCTCGTCCAAGAAACCATCTCTTTCAACAGTCGACTACCTACATTTTACTCCCAAACACATTGGATGTTTAGATAGATACTCGACTTGAATAATCAGTTGCTTGGAACTATGCTTAACTGCAAAACTATTTTACTTACTGCAAAATATCGGGATGGTCACTTAATTCTGCCAAGATTGATGAATATAGGAGATGGTTTATATTTTCATCAAATTGGCAGTCATCGAAGAATGACCTCGAAAACACTGCTTGCAACGGTATCTTAGCGGACACAATTGGAAGTAGGATGTTTGATAGAACTTTGAGGAACAATTGTGCATCTCTTACATCCAGGATGAATTCAGATAATATCTGCACAACATCTTTTATTGAAGCCAAACCTAATTGTATTTGTGTCTGTAACAAAAACAAATTGTTTAGTTAGCTAAATAAGTAATTAAATTCAATATTATCAGTGATCGTCATTGAACTACTTCGTAACCGGTTTAGTTGAAATATTTGTGTTTCAGTCAGTAGTTCCTTGGGTAGCTTTGAATCAAATTCATGATTTGAGTACGTGGTTAGTAAAGGCATTGAATATCAGATTTTTTTTATTTTAGCTCGCCAAATTGACGTCGCCGCCAGGCCTGATGGTAAGCCGCGGCGCATTTAGCGATTGGGGGCCAGTCTCACAGTCCGTAAGACTTTCGACATTGGTACTCAAGTTGGCGGCCCGGTGATGTGCCTCTTCACGCTCTTTCTTCGTTTACTACAATAGTCAGGAGTGCAGAGGAGTTGAGGGTACGCGAGCGTGCTGGTCAAACGCTTCCCGTATGCAACACTTCTTTGGCTTGGCCGCCATCACCTCACTGGCAAACGAGGCGACGATGGCCCAGCACTCTTGGCTGCCGACCATAGCTCGCAACACGGCCAGCAGTGACCGGTCGCATATAGCCCGTACCACGCCGCACACTCGGCAAGAGTACGTTCTGCCGAGTCCATACCAAGTCGGTTATTTTCTTCTGTCCCTACTTACATTTCTTCCCCTACATATGGGAGGGAAACATTTAAAATCTTTTACTTAGGTTTGTTTTAAATAAGATTGACTTAGCCATCGCATGAATACATAATTTATCTCACAAGTTAATTTAGATGGTTTACAGTGATAGCAAAGTCAATCTATTTATTTAAAACATATAAGATTTTCAATATTGACTATGGTCACAATAAGATGTTGTTAAGTTAATTAATTACGTAAAAGCTTAAAACAGAAGACCCCTTATTTTGAGCAGGCTCAAAGTAGTGTGTAAAATTTTTATTTAAAGGAATCCCCGATTTCAAGGTAGGTATAGCGAAAAATTAATTTCTCTAATGTTCCATATTAAAAAACAGCAAAAAATTATGTTTGTTGTATGGGAGTCCCCCCTTCTTTCTAATCTTAGTAATTGCTGTTCTAGCGGCTACAGAAATACATCATCTGTGAACAGTTATATATCTATTACAGTTCGTGAGATACAGCATCGTGACGGACAGAATAAAGATGGCGTGCAGCCCGCCGCCATCGTCAGGCCCGGTCATAGATGCCGATAGTCTTGGGCGAAGACAAGTCTACGACGCCATCGCCATCGGAGCTTGGGTGGAAGAGTTATCTCCCGTGCCTTCTCCGCCACCAGTATCACAAGCTTGACCTGCTCGCGAAAGACGTAGCTGCGTCCCACTTACTCTCGCTGAGAAAGTTCACGTCTTGGTGCAGCTTCGCCAGTTCCTCTGTGGCAACCCTAAGGCGCTTTACAAATGACGGGGCGGGCCGGTCATTTTGACCGCAAAGTAATAAAGACCGCGTCTGCCCGTCGATGCTCCCTCACCGCCGCGGTAAAATTGACCGGCAAGACCCGCCATGTCGTCTGCAGAGCGCCTAAATCTACATTCTGGGTTGTACCCCCTGTACCACATTATGAACCCAACGTCCTCTGTGCCACACCATGGGCACCCACACGATTAATCCATGGAATAGGGAGAATTGGTCTTTACTATTGTGGACCTAGTGTGCTAGACTTGTCACATTACACCTAAATATGACGAATTTAAACATTAATAGACTTGTCATTCACATCATTACTAAATAAGACGTATTTAAACATTTGCAAATTTTGTGGCAAGAAATGAAACTACCAGATTAATAATGTTGGTCTTAATTTTTATTCTTAAAGGGAGTAATGGGATGAAATAATATTTATAGACACATTTAATTACGACAGATTTACCTAATTCATTAAATAAATTGGTGTTTATTATTCTAGTCACGCGGGAGCGTGTTCAGCTAATTTCTAAGAAATAGGATCAGGGGACAGAGCAGTGGTGTGTTATATTGCACAAATAATTTTGAGCGGCTCCTGACCTCATCTCTCGAAAACTATTTGACCCACATGCAATTTGGCACATTTTATAATTGAATATCAGCTTCGTCCATTTGACTCGGTGCAAAGGCGAGCTGTGAGAGTTCTCAACAATCCTATACTTACAGGTGGTGTTCCGTACCAAAAGCGGCAATATTGTCATGTATGTTATATGGGAGCCCCCTTGTTTTTCTGTTTTTATTATGTTATAGCAGCAACAGAAATACATAATCTGTGAAAATTTCAGCCATAACCAGTTCTGAGATACAGCCTCATAACGGACAGACAAGACTGACAGCAAAGTCTCAGTAATAGGATCCTGTTTTTTACATTTTGTGTATGGAACCCTAAAAATCGTAATTTTTACTCTATTTGCAAAAAGTGATATCCAATCAAAAACATAACTGTCAAATGAGAGCTAAATTCTTAATATCAAGATTTAGGAAAAACATATATTATAGAATGTGGGTCTTTGTTGACACTTGTTACAGATGCAAGAAAAATTAATATTTAAACTTCAGCACATATAATAATATAAATAGAAATTAAGACAACACTTGCAGTATAAGAAAACCTTATTTACATTCTTCATGATCACAAATTTTATCAAAGTACAGTGTGCTTACTGGCGGAATAGTGTGAAATATGTAATTGCATGGGCTTATTTACAACTAGCTGGATGCTTGCTGTGGATGTTGATTAAAGAGACCAAAAGAATCATGATCTCACAGGAATCTAACTAGCATAAGATTATAAGGCTGACCACGATCTTGCTAATTAAAAAACTGAGTTAAGAGGGTTTATCACCCAGCGCGGACAAAATTGAAAAAGTATCAAGTGGCGTTGAGCACACTCAAAGTATTCGAAGATTACGATAATACCTGACTGGGAACGCGGGAAATAAAGTGATACCTCCTCCCCCTGGAAGGCCTCGGCCGGTACTAATTTCTCGCGGCCCGTGCATCGAGTTTGAGGACTCTTTTTATTACGTTATTATAGATATGATTAAAGAGGTTTCTAGAATATTACTGATGTATTCAATTGGTGATATCATGATCAGTCTGTAAATGTAAAAAGATCACCATTTTGTAAACTAGAAGTGTACCAAAAATCGTGATGAAGTTCATCAAAGTACGACGTTTTTTGGAAACTTTATTTGTCATGTTTTGGTGATAAGAAATATATTTCGGTATAATTTTCTTAGGCGGATTTAAAGAAGACAATACGAAGATACTTATAGCAGCTTTAATTTCTGTGTACATCAATTAATTTTATACCACCCGATTGGCAAAGATGCTTTGTTTCGTGAATTTCTTCAAACGAGGTGTGTAAACACTGTTTTTAATAAAAACCTAGTTATGCCACGTTTATTTTGATTAGAACAATTTTTAGACAAGGAAATATATTACTCTTACACATTAATCATACTTATTAAACAATGGTAGTTTCTTCAGAAACAAACGTTTCAAACGCGTGAAATCATGTATTTGGGTGTAAACCCTCTTAAATTAGTTTATAAATTTTTGCATTAATCACGGTCCAATGCACTTATGGACATAAAGACAAGAACAGTTCTTTAAAAATGAAATTTTCTTTATTCTATTATAATTTAAGTCACAAAGTAACACTTATGAACATCAAAATGATTGCTTATACATATACCTACATTTACTGCCAGATTCACAATGGAATAGGCAGAGCCAAAGAGAAAAGGACCTGGAAATAAAACTCACAGCCACTCTATCTTTTTTTTAACTTCCTGTAGGTAATTACAAATCATTTACAGAGGTGTAGTTTTTTATATACATGAGTTTTCATGAAACAACATCCTTTTTTAAACAACCCTTGTCTATTAACGGCTTATATGTTTATGTATGGACCCGTGCACGCGATTTACCCGGAAACATCATAAGGAGGGCCCACGTGGTATGTGCAAGAGTATTGTAGTATACGCGCAGTATTTTTTAATTTTGTGTATAGTTAGTGAAGCGAATGGTTAATATCTAAACCCAAGTATTTTATCTATACTAATATTATAAAGAGAAAAAAAATTATTGTTTGTTTGCATCAAATAGGCTCTGGAACTACTGGACCAATTTGAAAAATTCTTTCACTGTTGGGAAGCTACACTCTTCTCGGTGAACATAGGCTATATTTTATTCCCGTATTCCCACGGGAACGGAAGCTACGCGGGTGAAACCGCGTGACGTCCGCTAGTATGTAATTTTAAAATGGTCCCAAGGACGTGAACCATCTAAATTGACTATATGAATACAGAATTCCACACCAGTAGGGCAAAATAAATGGTAAAAATATATATAAAAATCTGATTTTCAACTAAAAATTTAATTTCTTACACAATGAATTAAATATTGACTACAAAATCATCTTTTTACTAACAATTTGCAAGCAAATGAAATTTTTTGGAAGTACCTACAAAATATCATAATAATACAAAATGTTACTAACCGTAAGATTTTCACATGCTCTTGCTAAAGGTGCATTAAAAGTTACTTTGCCTATGTATATCAGTGCTTCCGAAATATTATACGCCATTTTTATGCCATTGATTTTCAGTATTTATATTTCTTATTTAAAATAAAATCAGAGCCGTGCCGCGTGTTATCCCGAAATTGCAAACAAGATCCGCAAGCAGGCAGAACAAGTGTTTTCTCAATGATCAGCACAGAACACTTTTATCCTAATGATCAGTCACAGAACCGAACCCACGTGAAATTAACTGTCATTTTTGACAACGTCAAAATGTCAAAATTAAAAAATACACATTTTTGTGCTTTGCTTTCTGCAGGCAAAGAGTCAAATTCATACAGCCATATCCACATTTATTTACGTTTAACACAAATACGATAGTATTCAGTTTTAAATACTATTTTAGCTGGTAAGTGACGGGTGTACACCTTATATGGATGTATGGCTAGGCAACATCAACAAGAACAAAAATAAAATTAAAGGAAAAAAAACAAAAGAACACACAAAGAAACAAATAATACTTAAGGGGTCCCGACACGGTCAAACTGCAAATTGTCATGCACGTTAAATATCATGTGTACATATACGTCGATGCCACTGATCTGTATTATTACCACTGGATTGCCTGTTTTATACAAATGACAGCGAATTGTTTGTGACGACTTGAGACGCCTCTAGAGTTGGTTCAAGGAACTAAATCTGACGTTTAATGAATATCACATCCCATATTATGGACTTTTGAGCAGTTACGTGCTGATTTGTGTGTTTATAGGTGAAATACATTAACAATAGACATGGTGAAATGTGTGTTTTGCAAATGTAGCTTAAAAGAAGGGAGCAACGTAACACTTCACGGGTAAGTTGATTTTTCGTAATTTTTATCATTAAATCAGCGTGAACTACCAGTAAAATGCTTGATTAGGTCACATAATATGTATATGAATAACATAATATAGGTGAGATTGAACTGTTTTTAAGCACAAAATTGGATTTTAATTTCGTATAGTGATGTCCGTGTTGTCCTATCGAAAAACTTGATCATGGTCTGATGTGACTAATAATGGTATCAACCTAACAAAATCTTATTAGTATTATTTTTCTGACATTAACTTGTTTAGGGAATGCTTACCAGATAATGTTTTTTACTCTATCTATTGATGGATGTTTATTTCAATGCAGATTTCCAACGGATCCAGGTATCAGAAGCTCATGGCTAGGCAGCATGAGCGCCCATAACTGGACACCAAGAACAAGCGATCGTCTATTTTTTCTAGATCCAATCGTGGATAATTTTTAATATGGATAACTTTTCAAACATAAATTTAGGTGAAAATTGTGAATGACCAATAAAGTTAAATCACGTATATTTTTATTTTTTCTCTACTTCCTCCAATACAACTCCCTTTCTATGGTGCATGGAAACAATCTAATACTTCTCTCCTTCTCTTCAAAGGTGCTCCCTCACCGGGAGCATTCGCGTGTAATGTAACAAATTAGATTCAACTTTGAGCATTACGTTACAGCCTGACTCCCTGACCGACGAGCATTCGCGTGTAATGTAACATTATAGATTCGACTTTGAGCATTACGTTACGATACTACCTCCCTGACCGACACGAGCATTCGCGTGTAATGTAACATTTATTATAGACTAGCTGATGTCCGCAGCTTCGCCTTTCTGAAATTTTGTCAAGTCGAATCTATAATGTTACATTACACGCGAATGCTCGTCGGTCAGGGAGTCAGGCTGTAACGTAATGCTCAAAGTCGAATCTAATTTGTTACATTACACGCGAATGCTCCCGGTGAGGGAGCACCTTTGAAGAGAAGGAGAGAAGTATTAGATTGTTTCCATGCACCATAGAAAGGTAGTTGTATTGGAGGAAGTAGAGAAAAAATAAAAATATACGTGATTTAACTTTATTGGTCATTCACAATTTTCACCTAAATTTAGGTTTGAAAAGTTATCCATATTAAAAAATTATCCACGATTGGATCTAGAAAACATAGACGATCACTTGTTCTTGGTGTCCAGCAGTTATGGGCGCTCATGCTGCCAAGCCATGAACTTCTGATACCTGGATCCGTTGGAAATCTGCATTGAAATAAACATCCATCAATAGATAGAGTAAAAAAACATTATCTAGTAAGCATTATCTAAACAAGTTAATGTCAGAAAAATAATACTAATAAGATTTTGTTAGGTTGATACCATTATTAGTCACATCAGACCATGATCAAGTTTTTCGATAGGACAACACGGACATCACTATACGAAATTAAAATCCAATTTTGTGCTTAAAAACAGTTCAATCTCACCTATATGTTATTCATATACATATTTTGTGACCTAATCAAACATTTTACTGGTAGTTCACGCTGATTTAATGATAATAATTACGAAAAATCAACTTACCCGTGAAGTGTTACGTTGCTCCCTTCTTTTAAGCTACATTTGCAAAACACATTTCACCATGTCTATTGTTAATGTATTTCACTTATAAACACACAAATCAGCACGTAACTGCTCAAAAGTTCATAATATGGAATGTGATATTCATTAAACGTCAGATTTAGTTCCTTGAACCAACTCTAGAGGCGTCTCAAGTCGTCACAAACAATTCGCTGTCATTTGTATAAAACAGGCAATCCAGTGGTAATAATACAGATCAGTGGCATCGACGTATATGTACACATGATATTTAACGTGCATGACAATTTGCAGTTTGACCGTGTCGGGACCCCTTAAGTATTATTTGTTTCTTTGTGTGTTCTTTTGTTTATTTTCCTTTTTACACATTGTATCATTACAAGGCGCGCATTATAATGCTCGGTTCTCCTCCTTCACTGATGTAACCTCGTCTTGTATGATTACAAGGCCAGGTGCGCATTGCAGTGCTCGGTTCACCTCCCTCACTGCTGTAACGCTGGACTCTTTAATGTTACATTCTTACATTACCTTAAACTACTGAACTGCCTGGGAACTCCGGGGAACACTCTGGTCTTCCCAGAAGCGTGTCAGTAGGTATACTAGACACCAATTTGAACCACCTTTAAATTAAGAGCACTATTCATTTAAGCGTCGATAGCTTGGTGGTTAAGCCGTTAAAGAGTCGGTCTTGCAATCGAGAGGACCCGGGTTCGAATCCTCGGCATTACATTCCTAGCAGAAGCAATTTAGCATAGTCCTCAATTTAGTTTAGTTAAACCCCTCCAGGGTTTAAGGGAATATTAGTAATTTTGGTTGCTAATATTCTTATATCGTATTATAAAATTAAAACATTTTTAAAATGTTTTAATTTAAAATTAAACCAATCGATACGCGTCAGATTAAGAAAGTTTGGCACATCACTAATTTTAGTTCTCTGAACCAACGCTACTAGACTACAGCGCCACAATGACGAGAATCAAGAAGGCATAATATAAAGGGGTCCCGACACGGTCAAACTGCAATTGTCAAGTACGTACAATATCATGTGCACGTACACGTTGATAACTGTCCTGCGATTATTATTAAAGGTCAGTGACGTTGATGCACACACATACAGTTTGTCTATAAAGTCGTAAAATTAAATGAGGGCGCTGCTGAATGCTTGTATGCAACCCTATATAGTACGACCAAAATGATTTTGATACGAGGAGTTCGTTCCGAGTAAAATCTTACTAATATTATAAATGAGACAGTTTGTGAGTGTGGATGTTTATTACTCTTACACGCTCGAACGGTTAAAGGGATCTGGCTGAAATTTGGTACAGGGATACATTATAATCTGGAATAACCATGGCTACTTTTTATTCCGGGAATAAGTTCTTACGGGAAGCGGGAACGGGAACAATACAAATATTATAAATGCGAAAGCTTATGAGTGTGGATGTGAGACTCTTTCACGCTCGAACAGTTGAACTGATCTGGCTGAAATTTGGTACAGGGATACATTATAGTCTGGAATAACACATAGGCTACTTTTCATCTCGGGAATAAGTTCCTACGGGAAGCGGGAACGAGAATTCGACACGGGCGAAGCTGCGGGCATCAGCTAGTGAGTTAATAAATAAAACACATTATACATTTTTAATTTTGTTTCTGTTTTATTGAATCAGATCCAGAATAAAGTTATTGAACCAGATCCAGAAGCCCCGGTCTAATAGCGTCTTACAACCCACCAGCAGGTGCCTAGCAGTCCCAATTGCTTTGCCACAATCATGTAATTACATGTTTTATCTGTAACTTTCCCCCATCTGACAAGGATTTTTTTGGCGCAGTGCTCAAATATTAAAATCGTCTATATCTTTCTTTGCCGACCTTTTCTGTGTTTACCAGGAGTTTCAAAATTTCCTTCATTATTAAAACCTTCGTTAACCATTCGCCTAACTGTACTCTCTGATTTTCCTGAAAAGAGTAAAAAAAGAAAATTAATTACATAATGGAAACAAACTATTGACATGAAGCAATTAATTCAAAATAAAAATTGGTAGAAAACCAGATTGAACTGAGTATCAAAAATGTAGGTCGTACTATGAAATAACCATGTTGTTCTAACCACTGACTTACATTATAGGTAGATTGTAAGTTTAAGATTCTAACCTAAAAATATGCAAACAATGCCTTTTTTTGTCTCCAAATCGTAAATTCAGTAAATTTGTAACTTCAGACAGATTCAAAACAAACAATAACACGATTACATACCCACCAAAGATGCTGTTCGCTCATAAACATCCTTAAAATCCCACAACAATTGTCCAGCTTAGTACTCCGCGAAACATCACTGGAAAACTTTAAAAATCACTTCCTGCGCACCACTCTGATTTTCATTACTCATTTCTCAAACCTTTATGCGTAGTTTGGTCTCAATTTGTTGCAGTTTAATCCAAACATTAAAGTTACGTGAGAGAGTAAACGAAATTCGACGATAGCATTGACAACTGACGTACATTGGTTTCGTGTTGCCAGTGTTGCCACACACATAACTATTTTTAGTTCCTCAAACATTCATGTCACGACTTTATAGACAAACTGTACATACATACATATCATAACGCCTGTCTCTCATCGGGGTAGGCAGAGACTATGGCTTTCCACTTGCTACGATCCTGGCATACAGTTTGTCTATAAAGTCGTGAAATGAATGTTCAAACAAACTACGCATAAAGGTTTGAGAAATGAGTAAAGAAAATCGGAGTGGTGCGCAGGAAGTGATTTTTAAACTTAAAGGTTTCGGTACCTTCACTTTCCTCGACGTTTCGACAGGGTTACACCTATCGTGGTCCCGAGGCGACTGGTGCATGTAGGCTGGAGATTCTGCTATGCGGCGGGAGTTTTCGAAGTACCCCCGAGATCGTCGATTTGTGGAAACACACGGCACACAACACTGACCGTATCCGCGGACGCGTTCACTATTTTATTTCGCGACTTTAATGCACCAATCACCGGATTCCACGCTGTTGAGAGCTTATATCCGTCTTCCCTGTTGAAAGTCTTGTGCTTCTTTATTTCAACTGCTTCCCGAACCATCCTAGGGTAGTAATGTCGGTCGGTAGACAGGATCTTCGGATTGTGAAGCTCGATCCAGTGATTAGCTCCTTCATTCAGTAAGTGCTCGGCTATAGCTGACCTATTTGTTTGGAGGTTCTTAACCGCAGATATGTGCTCCTTGACCCTATCGGCAATGGTTCTCTTTGTTTGGCCGATGTATGAGCTTCCACAACTGCAGTCAATTTTATAAACCCCTGGCGTTTGGAATGGAACTGTATCCTTGGGAGACCGTATCACGTTTGCTACTTTGGTGGCCGGAACATATACCGCTTTGATGGAGAATTTGTTTAATGCGGCTCCAATTTTATCCGTTGCCCCTCTTACGTACGGTAGAAACGCTGGATATCGATCTACTCCCGGCGGCCTTACCCTAGGTGTGTGCTTCATTTTCTGTGTGTTATTGACCCTATAGCCATTCTTTTTCAGAACAGTTGTTACGTGATCTAGTTCCACACCAAGGTGCTCTGTGTCGCAGAGATCATGCGCTCTGTTGTACCGAAACCTTTAATTAATAATAAATTGTGCCACGCGAAATCCCGTTTTGTATAAAAAAATATGTGTTCAACGCGTGTTAGTTTAAAACAAGTGATTTTTAAAGTTTTCCAGTGATGTTTCGCGGAGTACCAATCTGGACAATTGTTGTGTGATTTTGAGGATGTTTATGAGCGAACAGCATCTTTGGTGGGTATGTAATCGTGTTATTGTTTGTTTTGAATCTGTCTGAAGTTACAAATTTACTGAATTTACGATTTGGAGACAAAAAAAAGGCATTGTTTGCATATTTTTAGGTTAGAATCTTAAACTTACAATCTACCTATAATGTAAGTCAGTGGTTAGAACAACATGGTTATTTTATAGTACGACCTACATTTTTGATACTCAGTTCAATCTGGTTTTCTACCAATTTTTATTTTTTATTTTATTTTATTTTTTATTTTATTTATTTATCACACGTAACAGATTACAACCAATAAAAAATATAATAATACAAAGCAGTAGGATTAGAGCCTAGGTTGCATTCCACAAGAACGCGTGTACAAATGAATTAAAAATGAAGGAGTTACTCACAATAACACATATAAAAATAGTTTACAATTTTGACACATTAGACAGGATGGACTTCAAAACTACAGTTGATTTAGAAGTTGCTTTACCGCTCTAACAAACAAATTCAATTTAGGTACAAAGATATCGAAGGCTGGATTATCCCTGGCGATTTCGTTACACTGACGCGCCATACGAACTATAGGGTTGTAAAAAGAAGTATTATTTTTATAGACTTGTAAGGCAAAAAGTCCCGTTTGGTTGGATCTACGAGCGCTGTATCTGATATTAAAGGTCAATTGAGCAAGCAAATTAGGTACATCAAGAATTGAGTGAATTATTTTATAGAGGCAAATAAAATCAAAGTACCGCCTGCGTACTTCCAACCTTTGCACGTTAAATCTAATCAGACGCGCATCGTAATCGATAATGTTGCGCCCCAAGTGCTGACGGTAACATAATATCCGCAGACACCTTCTCTGCACCCTTTCTATATTTTCAATGTGAACATTGTAATGTGGAGACCAATCATTTTGAATTAATTGCTTCATGTCAATAGTTTTGTCGCGACGATTTGCCAATCTTGCGAATACTAAATTGTAGCTTTTCATTCTCTTTTTCCTTTGTGGGGAATGTCGCGAAGATCTGATAATCTTGCGAAGTTCTGAAGTTATACTCCTTGGAGATTGCTACTGGAGTTACATACTCCTTGGTAATTATAGCGTCGGTCTATTTGTTTTTCATCCAAATTTGAATATGATTCCGTTTCTAATGTCAAATGGATAATTTTCTTTGCACGTCATTTAGTCAAGTCGAACAACCCAAGACGCAAGGTTTATGTGTACGGTCAAGTTTATCCTGTACCGCGTGTGCGAAGTCTGATAGCACATCAACGAAGGCTTGTATTCCTTTTGCATGTTATTTCTCACCCGTGTAATAGATAAAACTATTGTGTTGTCATGAGTGTCACGCATGAGTAAGTGAGCCGACCCTGTATACCTACATTTGATGGTCCTAGAACTGGAGTCAATGATACTTGATATAATGAGTCAATGATATTTGATGTTACTAGAGCTGCGATGCTCTGTGTGGGCCACTGATGTTTGATGGTCCTATAGTTGGGAGTCAATGTAGTTATCGTATCACCCGGCGGCCTACCTGTGTGTTATATAACGTGTTATATGTCTATGGCTGTGAACATGAGATTTACAGCATCTAGGTGTTGGATATCCAATACTATTGTACTTTTATGATATGTATAGGAATGCAAGCAATTCTCTTCATGAGAATAACGTTTATTTTTATTTCTTACAGATAAAGCAAGCAAGAACATCTCTGGACGTAAACAGCACAGCATTATACGAATTTATCGGAATTAATATGAACCCAATAAAAGAACCCATCCAATCAATCATCTTTTTCTTTTCTCTTTCTTTTTCCGACAAGTTTGTTTCCAATATGTAATTAATTTTCTTTTTTTACTCTTTTCAGGAAAATCAGAGAGTACAGTTAGGCGAATAGTTAACGAAGGTTTTAATAATGAAGGAAAGTTTGAAACTCCTGGTAAACACAGAAAAGGTCGGCAAAGAAAGATATAGACGATTTTAATATTTGAGCACTGCGCCAAAAAAATCCTTGTCAGATGGGGGAAAGTTACAGATAAAACATGTAATTACATGATTGTGGCAAAGCAATTGGGACTGCTAGGCACCTGCTGGTGGGTTGTAAGACGCTATTAGACCGGGGCTTCTGGATCTGGTTCAATAACTTTATTCTGGATCTGATTCAATAAAACAGAAACAAAATTAAAAATGTATAATGTGTTTTATTTATTAACTCACTAGCTGATGCCCGCAGCTTCGCCCGTGTTGAATTTGTTCTCGTTCCCGCTTCCCGTAGGAACTTATACCCGGGATGAAAAGTAGCCTATGTGTTATTCCAGACTATAATGTATCCCTGTACCAAATTTCAGCCAGATCAGTTCAACTGTTCGAGCGTGAAAGAGTCTCACATCCACACTCATAAGCTTTCGCATTTATAATATTTGTATTGTTCCCGTTCCCGCTTCCCGTAAGAACTTATTCCCGGAATAAAAAGTAGCCATTGTTATTCCAGATTATAATGTATCCCTGTACCAAATTTCAGCCAGATCCCTTTAACCGTTCGAGCGTGTAAGAGTAATAAACATCCACACTCACAAACTGTCGCATTTATAATATTAGTAAGATTTTACTCGGAACGAACTCCTCGTATCAAAATCATTTTGGTCGTACTATATAGGGTTGCATACATGCATTCAGCAGCGCCCTCATTTAATTTCACGACTTTATAGACAAACTGTACCTCTTTCGCTTCTTCTACTTTCATAAGTGCTTTCATACATGCTCGTCGGTTAAGGGTACTCTTGACCTGGCCTTTTTCCAACAAGTCTTTGATCTGGTCATCATGTGTACGCCGAGGTCGACCCCTACCAGTCAGCCCAGGGGTTCCCAACCTTTTGCAGGCCTCGGCGCCCTTATAAGTCTTGAAAATTTTCGCGGCTCCCCATCATATCAGGTGTAATCACCCCCCCCCCCCTCGACTAGTAATCGGCCTCCGCCTTTCGGTCCATTAGGTCCCATGTATCAAAACGTCCAGAGTGTCAAAATGTACAGTTCTACAAAATGACCGATATTGAATCGTCCAGAGTATCAAAATGCTCGGAGTGTCAAAATGACCGGAGTATCAAAATGACCAGAGTATCAAAATGACCGGAGTATCAAAATGACCGGAGTATCAAAATGACTGGATATCAAAATGAAAGTATGGTTTATAACTTAAGGCTTTAATCAGAATTAAAAAATTAAAAATTAAACTAAAAAATGCGCTGTCCTGGTATAAATTGTGAATTTAAGGCTTGAAACACTTGTAAATTGAACTTAAAATGCGCTCTCCCGGTATAATTTGTGAATTTAAGGCTTGAAACACTTAAAAATGCGCTGTGCGGTATAATTTGTGAATAAGGCTTGAAACAATTAAAAATTAAACCACAGACATATAAGAATAAGCAGACCAAGCATAGGCGGAAAAAATCGTAACCATTACGCACACATAGACATTAGAACAAATCCAGGGTCGAATCCACAGACATATAAGTAAAAATGTCTGTGGATATGACTCTTCCTTTGTAGAAATTATTTCACTCAAACATATTTTGTGATTTTTTTTAAATTATTGTTTTTTTTTTAAGTTTAATTTTATATTTTATATTTTTATATAGTCTTTACTTATGAAATTGCCGTTATGTATGAAAAAAATTAAACGCTATTTTTCATGTATTTTTTTATTTGTATTAATCGAAGTAATCACCCATATCCAGCTCCATTTCTCATCGAGGCGATGATTTTTGACCGATATATTACTACAGACATAAAAGTATACCCAACATTCAGGGAAAAAAGCGTAACCAAAACACACACAAAAGACAGTAAGTCGGCACCGAATCAAGTATTTCTGTATTTTGCTTTTTCACTCTAAAGGCGGCTGAACAGATGAGATTTGGAACACGGATTAGATTATAGTCTAAAATAAACCAAGTGCAAGTCGGATTCGCGCACGGAGGGTTCCGTACCAAACAACGGCTAATATCACGTTTGTTGCAGAGACCTTAATGATTACTATTTTTTCATGTTTTAAGTAAGTAAGTATTTGTTGTTATAGAGCGGCAACAGTAATACATCATCTGTGAAAATTTCAAATTTCTCGCTATCACGGTTCATGAGACACAGTCTTGTGACGGGCAGACTGACACCAGAGTAATACTGTGCCGTTTTTGCCCTTTGGATTCGAAGCCCTAAAATCACCACGAACTTTTTATTGACTTAAATATTTATGATCTTTTAAAAAAAATGGAAATATGTACTTACTTAAATAAAATAAACTGAAAACAAAGTAAACCCGCCCCTGACCCATCTCGGTGCAAAAGTGTCCATTACACTTGCTTGTAAATAATGTACTTACTACATAATACCTAGTTAACAAGTAATAAACCCTGTGTCTAAGTAAAAAAGTTAAATAGAATTCGTAGTCATTTTAGACGAAACATTTGGGCACAGTTTTGATAACTAACCGACTATAAAAGTGTTGAATAGTAAAACACAAAATACATTTTTTAAATAAAACGGCCTCCGAACTGAGTTCGTCCCCGTATAGAACAATAGTACTTGGCATGTCATTATCAGTGCAAAGTGTACGTAAATTAAAGAAATCTTAGTTCTGGGTAACGACAGTAACCAAACGATAAATGTAAAATGTTGATAACATTCATTAACAACTTTTTCACGTGTTTACCAAGGAACTTTTAACATTTTGAATAAATATCGCAGAGTAATATATCGTATTCGTACTACAACATAAATTACCTGTAAAAAGTTTTTCCCGGTGATATCTTGTGACCAAAACTTTCACAATTGTGTACACAACACTTAACCACTTTTATTTTTAACCTTACTTCCCTTTTTAATACAAATATGAATTATATTTTCACTTTTGAACTTGTCGTACATTTTGATCAATAACAGATACCGCCATGTTGTTTTCAAAACTTGTTACAAGTCAACTTTCTGTGTCAAAGTGTGAGTTAGATGTTGCTACACAGAAAACAAAGATAGCGCTATGCAATAATTAGAAGAAATGAAAAGGACAAAGTTTAGCTATACTTCCGTAACTATAGCTAGAAAAATATGTTTCGTCTGCTTATTCTTATATGTCTGTGAATTAAACTTAGAAATATGCTCTCCCCGTATAAATTTGAGATAAGAAAATGGTTTGAGTACAAAATAAAGTAGTTAAGTTTACTTTTGACATTTTGACACTGCGGACATTTTGTAAAACTGGGCATTTTGACACTGTGAACATTTTGTAAAACTGGACATTTTGACACTCCGGACATTTTGTAAAACTGGACATTTGGACACTCCGGACATTTTGTAAAACTGGGCATTTTGACACTGCGGACATTTTGATACATGGGACCTAATGGACCGAAAGGATCCTCCGCATAAGCCACTTTCCTGTGCCATGGAGCCTCGGCCAAGTCATTATGCAGACTAAATCCGGGAAAACATGTGAAGCCGGCGTTATCTAGGGAAACTGTCTTCTTTTTTACTTGTGGAATCTGTGTGCCGAAATCTTACCGACTGAAGTCATACGGTGCTCATGCTCTACCACTGCCTACGGTTGGGAGCCTCGGGAAAGATGTCCCAGGATTCCCGACAGACCTTGGCTACCAAAGCGACGTCATCTACTTTAATTTGTTTGGTTCGAGTACTTCCACGCGTCTTTGGAAGCTTTCGGGTGTCACTCTCGCTTCCTGGGTCGTGTGTCGTGCGAAAAACTTTAACGTCACGCTGTCGTCTTAGGCCTGCTTCTGTAAAGATAATGAACAGCCCCCGCCCCGATCTTAGGCCCCCGGTCATAGAGTCCGATAGTATGGGTAAAATCGAGTGTATGGCACCCTCGCCGCAGACTGGAAATCTCGGGTTGGAGAGTTATCTCCCTGCTCCCTCCCCGCCATCTCTTTCACGAGAATGACCTGCTCGCAGAAAGACGCGGCGGCGTCCCACGTACTCCGGTTGGAAATCATCGCTCGCACCGTAGTCTTCAGCGAGATAATGTTCAGGTCAAGACCTGCCACTAGGACCTGGCGCCCACGCTATGCTCTGTATGGAGCACTGTGTCCTCGCTGCTTCCTTCGCAGTGCTGACACTGAGCCGTGGTCTCCCGGCGTAATCGCCACAGATACTTATCGAAGCATCCGTGCCCTTAATTATCGGTGACAACCGGTAGAAGAGATTGCCATGGCTCCTCTCCAGCCACTCGTCTATTATCGATCTGATCACCACCTAAGTTGAGAGATCAACTAAGACTCTTCAAGATTGTCAACGCGGTGAGGACTTGGCCGATTTCCTTGGGCGGAAGGTGGCAACTTTCGCCCCTAACTATTCTCAGACACCGCGTAGATTAGTTTTAAAAAATCGAAACAGTTGTCTTGACAGCCAGACCCTTTTTTGCAAAGGAGTTTTAGAGCGGGGTCCGCGACTCGAAAAACGACGGCGACGGGTCAAACTCAAACTCAAAGAACATTTTTATCGCATAGTCCTACTACATAGGCACTTGTGACACGTTCATGAATACAAATCAAAGTTAGTACCACCACCAGTTCGGAACGCGGCCCGCTTAAGCAGAATTGGCTAAAACCTTTGCGGGCTATTCTTTTTGTGCTCTTTTTATTTTTTGAGAGGGGGGCGTTGCAAGGCGCCTCGCGGCGCCCCTCTGGACTTTCTACGGCGCCCCGGGGTGCCGCGGCGCACAGGTTGGGAACCCCTGAGTTAGCCCATTCATTCGCGCCTTATAAATCGGTTTAGTCAGTAATGTTTGACAGAGCACAGGATGCTGATGCATCTCATGCCTCGTCAATATCATGTGCACATACACGTCGATGACACACAATATAAACTCAAGTATGAACATGAACAAGAAAGCACTGAAGCAACTTCTATTCAAAAATATCAGACTTGACAAGTGCAGTTTGACCATGTCGGGAGCCCATGATATGTTCACAGATAATGAATATGTATAAAATTAATGTACTCTGTCGCCTGTCGTCGCCGGCCGGCGCGGCAGCAGATGTCTTGTTTTGTTTGACTGTTTGAGAAATATAAACAAACATCTTTTTTAAGTTTAATTTTATTAAATTCAATGCAATTGTGTTTAAAGAAAATAGATAGGTGATTTAAGTTTAAGTTATAGGTTTAAGGTGAAGAAAGAGTATCGCCACAGTCTATCGCCTTATTGGATAACGGACCTGTTATTTCTGTCTTGATCGATCACGATCGCAGCTGTGCTGACTACAGTGTTTGGTTGAAATTCGCTGTTAATACAGGAAATCTTCCTTTACTTTTATAATGGATAATTCACAAAGTTCAGATTTCTTATCAGAGAGTACAGAAATGTTCTCTCATAGTACACAGTTCAGCCCAGCTGAAACAGCAATTGTATCCTTTTTACAGACTTACCATGAATATTATCTTCACAGTGACCATCATTTCCTTAACTATTTTACTAGATGAACAAAGAAAAATATGAGTCGTTGGTGCATTGTACTAAATCAGCATTAGAGAAGATAGGTAAGGACATAAAGAAGGCAACATTTGCAAAATGTTTCATCAATGTCTTAGATGATTGCAGTTCTTGCATCTCACAGGTAATCATTCTTTCATCAATTGCAAACCAACCTCATTATAACTTATGAAAGACTTGAGTATAGTTCTGTTCTATAAGTCATAAGTTTGCTTAGAATGTTTTTTGATTATTATCATTGTGAAAATGGCCGGCTCAACTTTAGATTGTCTGATGTGGAGTTTGGGGTTCATATTTTTTTTACACAAAGCTAATATTATTAGAAGCCTCCACACGAAGTTTTAACTTGCGGAAATTAATGGTTAACGAGAAAAAAAATAATGAAAATCATTAAAATTCACCAATAATTTGTCACTTTTCACCACAGAATACATACACTCTCAATGCTTTTGACATTCGGCTTGTCACTATACGTTTCGTTTTCTGTAAGGTTAAAGCACAACAATGTTTTACTTCATTTAATAATTAAATAAATAATTATATTTAGTAACAAAGTAAAATTTTATGCATATTTTATAATATTACGTAAATTTTGCTGATAAAAATGAATGCTATTACTTAAATGTATTCTGACAATAATTTACCGACTATTGCCGCTATGTAAAACTAAACGTAAAAATTCGTCGAAACGCTGTCACTGTTACTTTCTGACAGTATTTTTTTTTTTGTAATATATATTTTACGGCCTTTGGGTTCAGCCTTTTAGCCAAACTATTGTTGATTAGCTTTATGTACATATTATGGTTAGGTTAGGTTGGAACTGTGACCATTGACGCGCGAAGGCGAGCGAGCGCTTTATAATATTATTTTAACAATTTCGACCTTTATATCGATGTCAACACAAGACAATGCGAAAGTTAGGTTAGGATATTAAAAAAATCATAACTCAAAAAGGGGGGGCTTCCGCAACTTTTCCTTCAGGGGGGGTTCTACAACCCCCTTCCCCCCTTTCCACCCCCTCCCGCCCCTTAAATCGTGGGACGACAATCCGAAGTCCTACCAAATGGCCCTTTGATTTTCTGACTAAAGCAGTTTATGGTATACCTACACATTTGCTGTGTAATTCCACACACACAAGGTAACATTAAATATAATATCTACTATTATAAAATTGTGAAAATAGCTGTGATGGTACATTCAATCATACATTCATTCAACCAATTTAGGCCTTCTGAGCTCATATCTATCATCTCTTTTCCTCATGTCTGTTTGTTTGTTTATTTGTTTGAGGTTGGAGCAAAGATTAGTAGCTTGTTTGATGAGGATTATTACAGATCTGTCAGAACACATCTATTTATTACAGAGTTTACACTGGATCTCAGCCTTGCTGTCGGAGACAAATATAAAACTTGACAAACTGATAGAGTATGTGAGTGATACTGCATGTGTACTCCAGCTGCTATCTAACCTGATAAAGAAAGTAATACAAACAATATCAATGTCCTGTGATACCATGAAACAGTTTCCGACTGTCACTGGCCAGATCATTTTGGTGGTTTTCACACACTGCAAAGATAGGTAAGTTGGATGAAATGAATTGTGTCATTGTAATCTGATACAAGATGTACCTACTTACTTACTCGTGATATCTATCTTGGAGTGAATACTTTAAAAGAATGCCTGCTTTAGAGTTTCTTCTGTACATTGGTAGGTGAATATGGTAACTAATAGTAAATATAATATAATAGTATTACATACAGATAGGAACTCCCTGCCCCTCAGTGACCAAGCTTCTATCTCCGCCAGTCCCGCCACAGCTGTCATTATAGTTGGTGTGTGTCTTGAGGAAACATTTGCTTAGCGTTTAGGTCACACACACATTCAAGCTCTGTACGAACATATCGTGTTTTAGTATAGGTGATATAATTAAAAACGAATAATTTGTATGCAGTTTCTGCCCATTGCTAATAAGACTACTAATTGATGTGCTTTGATTACCCATTTTTCAATCTCAGTGATGTTTTTAAGAGATTTGCTTAATCAACTTCTGGTTTAGAATTACTGACCTTATATATTATATCAGTCTCCCTGCAATGAGTTTCATGATTTATTTATTTATACCAACAAATGATCAGTTCCTTTGTTTAACGTAGTACAATAAAATTACTCTTGTCCTAAGATGCCTCCCTGGCATATCTCTCATCAGCTTTCGAACAGAACATTATGTACCTAAAATTATAGTATGAATATTAAGAGAAGCCTATGCTAAGCATTGAACCTAGAATCCAGACTTCAGAGTCTATAACTCAGGAAGTTGATGTTCTAGAAAAAGACAACTGCTTAATTTTACAGTGAATCAGTGTATGGAGCTCAGCTGAGTTCTGTGGAGAAGTACATAAAGGATTTGTTCAGAATTTGTCATGAACTGCAGCTGACATACTTGACAGTTTTGGAGAAACATTACGTTTTTGATCTCTCACATCAAGAGGAACTTGATGTTCTTATTGAAGGTACCCATCTTTTTTATTTAAAAATATATAATTATTTCATATTTCTTTGCACCTTTTGTTATGTTACATTTAAAATTTTAGTTTTGAACCATTTTTATTTAAGTTTTTCTTAATTTTTGTATCATTTATACAGCTTTAGATGTAAACTTGAGGATAGGTGAAATAGTGCAAAGTCTAGATGTTAAAACTATGGCAGAGCAATGGAAGGCATTCACAGTAATCTGCGAAAAATATTCAACTACCCTCATAGATCAAAGCATTTGCAGTGATTGTATGAAAATTTTATGTGCAATGGTCACAAATAATATAAAGACTGCTTTAGAGGTATGTATCATCCAAGCCAAGAAATTTATGGCAGAATAGTATTACTAATTCCAATCTCTGTTTTTGATTTATAAACTTATGTCAAACAAGAAAGTTTACAACCCTTTATCTTACCATATTCCAGTTATTAGCAAACCCTACCTGGACTAGGTCCAGGTTAGCTTTTATTGATTGCTAGAAGCAGCTATTGTTTGTCTTTTTATTTGCGGCATGGTTGAGAATGACTGCCATGGTTGATCACCCCACCATGGTTGATACGTGCGTCAGGTGCAGCACTAGCTTAGGTCGCTTGGGCCACAGAGATATTTTGGCGCTCCTCATACCCTCACAAGGAAGTTGGCACAATGATAATGTGGGGTAGCTCAGTTGGCAATACGCCAACATTAACTGGCAAAAATATTGATCATTTTAACTGACTATAAGAACTGAACTTTTTAAGAAATGAAGCAGAAAATCGTTTTTGTTTGCAGGAAAATCAAGAAGAAAAAGTGGTCCTGAGATCTCTCAAAGTGAGCAACTTCATACTGAAAATATTACTAAGAGTATGCATAACGTTCAAACACGCTACCCACAAAGATTACGATAGCATCATGGAACTTATACTATATGTTAACCTGTAAGTGAACCATAGATATAGCTACGACACGACTCTTCTACATGGACATGGAGTCACGAACTATGTCTTTTCACTTCTTTTATTGTTGAAAGGGTGTTAAGTTATGCAAACACGCATGCATGTTTGGCAAAGCAATGCTGCAAAGCCAGCACTGAGCAGCTACCGAACGCAGTATTTTTCAGACCTGGCGTCACGTCAGCACTGGGCCAGTATAACATTTTTTTCAAATACTATACTGAGAGTCTAGTGCGGGCTTTAGCGAGCGCGCCTATGTGACTCACCCCGCGTACTTAACTGTAGACGCGGGAACTTGTCTCGACCTCATACTAGTTCACGTATACTCGCTCCTGTGAGTCTTAAGGGAATATAGCTAGACAGTAACACTCGAAAAACTAGTGTGTCAGTTACGTTTCTTCATCACAGAATTGATTTACATATCACTGAATGTACATGGCGATCAAAGTGACAAGTCTCACATGTACACACATATGTGCAAATAAAACACGCACACCTTTATACGATCTGAGATTGATGTGACGTCAGACTTGTTAAGTTATTAAATTGTCTCCGTGACACATTACATAATCAGTGTAAGTGATCCAATCTCTTTTTCAGAAACAATGATGCTTATTTACACACAGTGCGTGGGAAATCTTCACAGCTAATAAATCTATTCACTCAGAATGTCTCGAATCCGGTGAACACACTCTTGGGAGAACTTTTGTATGATGATAAGTTTTTACAGGTATGCAGTTGTAATTTTCAAGCTTTATTAATATGGGTGTCATTAGTACTACTAGAGACCGGTTGGCCAAAGAAGTTTAGTAGTAATTTATTTAAAATAATCTTTAAGAGCTTCTTCATTTTGTGTGTAAACTTTAACTAAGCAATTTCTTTAAAATGAGTACAATGTTTTCATTTCACTTATTAATATTAATGTAGATAAGAGTCGTAAGTCGGGGCTCCCATCCAATCGCTATGGTACACTGTCCCAACTAAAATCTTCCTTTCGTTGGTTGGCAAAGTCTCTCGCAAACCATGCAAAATTACCTTATTGTTGAGACCTGCCCCGTGTGGCGACGGGGTCCCATGTTGCGACGGGTAAGAGTACAAAATGTCGCCACCCCTATACATCCCGAGGGTGTCGTAAGAGGCGACTAAGGGAACACTTTCTCAAAAAGATCCATAGCGTAGAGGAGGAAAACTCGAAATGAAACCCGGTTGACAGTAAAATGACAATCGTTAAGCCAGTTGAAGGCTTAACGATTGTCTGGGTAACTATGGGCGGCTTGAAAAATTTCAACAGCGGGTCGCGGTAACCTTCGCCTGTCCATTTCAAATAGGCCCACCACCTATTACGTGGGACATGAAAATATAAGGTAAAATGTGGGCATATACTATGCCTCTGCCTACCCCTTTGGGGATAAAGGCGTGCCTATATGTATGTATTCCCACAGGGCTGTTCCCCTGGGAACACGTGGGCTATACGCGGGTGAAACCGCGTGACGTCCACTGGTACATTTATATAGTTAGTTTTTCAATAATCGTTTGCAAATATTTCAGTGCATATTCGAATACGACGTACACAATATAAGAGCGGATGACAAACTTCTTGGACTTGTAGTATTGGTGATATCTACCATAAGGTCATTGCTGCAGAAAGGTGGCGATCAACTAGCTAAGCTACAGAAACATCGTCTTATTAACGTGATGTACGGATTTTTACCAGTTTGTAAGTATGTGAAGGAAAGCTGTCTTATACGTAGTTGTAGTCTGTGATGTGTATACTAAAATTTTCACTTTCGCATAAAAAAACCATAACAGAAAAGAATTAACTTGGATCGGAGAACTACTTAAAGCAATTCCTACTCCTGAATTACTCGCCTAAGTGTAACTATGCCATAATCGATACTATACTCTGTAAAATATAGCTTGATCTCTGTGACAGTTATATTAACATAAACAAAATTGACTTTTATTCCGAAGGCGTAATGTTTGTTATTTACAGTTTGCCGCTCTGTATTCTCAATCTGTGCATTTCAACCACAAAAGCTTTATGCCGTTGACATAAAGTCTATTCTTGTTTACGTTTGTAGAACTGTCACAGAGATCAAGCTATATTTTACAGAGTATAGGGTCGTATTCCACACTAGACACCCTCCATTCTGTTTGAATTCGAAACCGAAAGTGGCTATATAAGAATCATTTTTGAACAAACTAAAAAAAGCCTGCCAAGTTTATATGTTCGGCATTGCTAGAAGCGACTGCCGACTGATCTAACTCCGATAAGACCCTTCCGTTCGTTCTCGTTGCCTCGTCAGTTGGTCAGCAGGTGCCCCGCTGGCCAATGAGGTGACTTGGGCCTCGAAAATATTGCGCGGACATTATTCTGTTTTAATCAAATAGGTACTAAACGCACAACAAAAAGGTCGTTACTTTGTATATAATATACTAGCTGACGCCCACAGCCCGCAGCTTCGCGTCTGTTAAAATTATTCCTGTTTCAGCTTTCCGTCAACTTATTGCCGGGATGGAACCTATGTGTTATTCCATATTATAATCTATCCTTTTACTAAATTTCAGCCAGATCCATAGAACGTCAAAGAGTTAAAAACATCCACACTCATAATATTATATAACAAAGACATACTTACTATAAAAAAATACTTTTTATTCCAGGCCACGTTTGGTTCAACATGGGCCTTTCCTTCAAATGTTCTTCATCAAGCCGACACTATCAAACATTAGGCTTGTACGAGTACCTACTAACACATACGGTCACGTTAGCATCCATGATGATTCTCGAAGAGATCAACATATTGGAAAGGAGAATGCTCGAAGCGTTATTGGGAACTGACTGTACGAGTGCCATGTTTACTTCTAGTCTTTGGATGCTTTTAGCCAGGTGAGAAATTGGACTTTTGTCACACACTAGCGATGACTATGACACGCGGTTTCACCCTCGTATTTCCCGTTCCCGTGGGAATTACGGGAATAAAATATAGCCTATGTTCACCGGGTGTAGGGATAGTGTAGCTTCACAACAGTGAAAGTATTTTTCTAATTAGTTCAGTAGTTTCGGAGCCTATACGTGCAAACAAACATGTATATCTTTCCTCTTTATTATATTAGTATAGATTGAAGGTCTGGATCTGGTAAGAGATCGCAAATGTCGTATATCTGTTACAGACAACTTGAGAAGTCTGGACCCTATGAATAGTGATCGACCTGAACACATAATGCCCGTGTCACTTATAAAGGACATAGTGTAGGGCACCTCTGGCGCTCGGCGGTCGCTTCGCTTGTCACTGTTCCAACCTATCCTAAGCATAAAATACTAATATACATAAAAGATACTCGGCCCTTATTAATACAGCCCTGTTAGTCACGTAGCCCGTAACATAATCTAAGTTCTATGAATGGCGATAGGTAACGTTTTCTATCAATTCAAGTGCAATAGAAAAGTTCGTTCAAATCATATAATTTATTTGCTTACAAAAATACTCGCTAGCTTAGTGTTCCATAACGGTTTTCGTTAGGTATCACGTTTTCCCTTTGGTATCTTACGCTGCGAACGGTTTTGAGATGGGTGACCATTTGTGAATTTTCATTTAAGAGCGATTTCATGCAACGGCATCTTAAGTCATTGATTCCGGTTACCAGTTGATATTGAAATTTTGAAGAATAAGAGTTAAACTTCCACAATGTATCCTCAATATTTTTTTAATTTTTGTTCCAGGTTATCAAGCCGGCCATTACTGTCAACACAAGTTGTATCTTTAATTGAAATATACCAGAAATTGGAAACCTACCCTACATTTGCAGACAGCCCTCAAAGAATACATCTATCTCACACTATCGGAAGACTTTTCAAAATAATGGCAAACGATGACAAAAATAAAATATACAACATGTTCAACATTTGCGAACAAAAAAACGTGAGCCTATGGAGGTGTCTCAAAATAAGCAATTTACCGAAT
Organism: Miltochrista miniata; assembly: GCA_933228765.1. Classification (NCBI taxonomy): domain Eukaryota; kingdom Metazoa; phylum Arthropoda; class Insecta; order Lepidoptera; family Erebidae; genus Miltochrista; species Miltochrista miniata. The sequence continues at coordinate 13,150,825 of OW121765.1, forward strand.
GAAGTGCGATGTGAAGCTGAAGATATAGCCTTAGAACAGTTCAAATGGCAGATGAGAAAACTAGTCAATAATAATAATAATTTAGAGATCGATTCTGTGGTAAGTCATATTTATTACGAACTAGCTGACCCGACTGACGTTGTCCTGCCTCAACAATGAATATTGAAATCGATATTCATAGTTAAGGCTTATGGTTTTTCGATTCCCATTTCGTTGTTTCAAGTACCAAGACCCGATGCAATATCGCAATATTCCGCGCAACTTCCTTATTTTTTTCTTTCCTAAGAACCTCCTTCTGACAATAACAAACAACAAAAAAGAATTAGCAAAATTGGTTCAGCTGTTCTCGAGATTTGCGCAGATAAGATACTTAGGCCATATTTAATTTCGTACTTTACGTCGGCAAACGTAAATTAAGAATTTCATAGTCTCCACTGTAAAACTTATTGTATGCTCTGTCGGTGCCACCATGCTGACATTTACCAATTGCAAATGTGCAATTCTTCAACATTGATTGTTTTCCGACAAACTGTACAATTTGCATGTGCTTCTAAATCTTTCAGAAATGGTTATCACGGTTTTCCTCCCATTTCTGTTTCAGACATATCAAAAATAGAATTATTTTTTTATAGAAACTGTACTGACTCATATGACCAGTGTGCTACAGTTAGACCAGTCATTCTCCCAAAATGTTGGGAGAGACCTAATTCCAACAGCAGACTGCGATCGGCTGATAAGATTGATCATAAATAAAATATTTAATTTTATTTCAGATACAAACGTTCCAATTGGCAAGCACCTGTTCCCATATGGGTCAAGATGATGAAGTAGAATCATTATTGATAGACGCGTGGTCTAAAGCTTGTCCAAATAGTATGAAACACACAGTAAATGAAATGAATAGCGGAAATCTGTGGTTTTTCAAGTATATTGAGGCATTGGTAGCAGTTACCGACTCGATTGTTCATATATTTGAAGGAAATAGCACACGTTTAGTGAAGGTAAATCATTTAATTTTAATTACAGTTGGTCTTGACCTTAGGATCGATCGCTCAACGAAGGAAATCGATCCACAGCGAATTTTCTATGGTAAAGTTTAACATAGCAAATTCAACTTTATCTCCACAGTGTAATGTACATTTTTATTCCGAATTAGAATGGAGTACTATTGGATAGGATTTTCTAAAAATCAAGGATTTATTTGTGAAATAAAACTTTATAACGTTAGTTTCTGCAAAAAACATGTGTCACTTTCACCTCTTCTACATACAGGTTGTGCCATCCAGGAAGATGCGCCCCGTTTTTTCTCATATTGCTTACAATCTTCTACGACACTCTCTCAGATTACAGAAATTAAAACAGATGACGCTTATCGAACTGAAAATAGCAAATACTAAATCCAAAAGTGAATACTATGACGTGGCAGTGCTAAACAAAGCGTTTAACTGTTCACACGTAACGAGTGATATCTCATTTATCGTGAATAATGCCGTCATATAATTCACTGGTAGATAGTCTACGCTACGCAGTATTAAGTACACTTTAGGATTTAGTAGTTGCTTTTACGGCCTCACTTTCCGTAAACGTCATCTGCACAAACTTCGTCACACCAATTAGCACTCATCGACAGTGTATTGCTATTTGAACGTGCTTACTCAAAGCTACAACAATATTGTTCTATATTTCCAGGTGCTACACATTATATCCAACATAGTCCAAGGAGGCTGTAAAGAGTTGAATTTACTGCTCATTGATATTCTATGCAAATTGGCGAGTTTCGAAACAAACGATATGAATAAACATATTTTGGAATCCACTATTGAGCAAACCTTTAGCGAATTGTTCAACTCCTCGGACTCAATAGTAAGAAATAAATTGTTTAATACGTTACGAGCGCAAAAATGCGGCCATTTGAAGAGAATAATTAATAATATAGTAAATAATGATCAATCGCTAAAAGAAACTTGGACTCATTTGTTAAAACATGGTAGACTGAAGAAAAATAACGACATCTCGCTGAAAGAACAATTACTGCATACAATGGATCTTGAGTTTAGTCACAAATGTATAAAACTTGTAGATGAAATGGCTAGACCAGAAATAGTAAGCCTCCCGAAATCTATAAGTAATAACTTTGATTTGATAGACGTGGACTCGTTATTCGAATCGGATTGTGAAACTGAACCAGCACATAAAAAAGCTAAGTTGGATATCAATGAAGTAGATGAAATATTAAATAGATTGGAGACTGATGCGTCGTTACTAAGTGAAATGAAGGAAAATGTCATTACTGCTGAGTACAAAACTAGAATAAAATGTTTATGTAATAAGTTAAATAATATAATAAATTGATCTCTCGTTTACTTTCTTTACTTTTTTCGAAGCCTGTTCTTTAATTTCTGTAGATGTCCATCCAACACATTAACATGGTATTTATATAAGACAATAAATTGAGGGTCTTATTGACAGCTCCAAAATTTTCAATAGCAGGGCTGAAGTCAGTGTCGGCACAAAATCATTCAAGTGTTTTAAAGTTTCATGGTCAGTAACACTAATAATAGAGTTAACGGGACATTTACCATGTATTATTGAGTATATCCGATATTTCGGCCTGTTGCAAGCGCCATTGATCACGGAGGAACTGAAGTATTGGCGGTTGAAAGTGACTTAGCACATTTATGTCGACCTACCCTCCTTTTTTTCTTATTCTTGGATTTCACGGCTTGAGAGCTTCGACCAAGTAATAGGTATAGACGGGCCCATCCATACATTAGTTTTGAAGTTATATTAAAGTAAGCGCATGCGCTCGTCTGTGTCATTGTTTCAAAGTTGAAACCGTGGCAAGATAAGACATTTTACGGAAGATCCTTCCTGTGCGTGCGTACCCGAAGTGTAAAAACTACCCTAAATCGAAAAAAAGAATGCATGTCGTGTCGTTGCTGCAATATCTTTGCGTGTGAACTAGTAGCGTGCTTCGGAAGGCACGTCAAGCCGTTTGCCAGAAAAAAGTCGGTAAGCCAAGTTGAAGGCCTTTATAGGCGGCTTGAAAAATTTCAATAGTAGGCAGTTACAACCTGCGCCTGTCCATCTCCACACGGCAATATGGCTCACCACCTATTGCGTGGGACAAATAAGAAAAAGGTGAAATGTGGGCATATAATATGCCTCTGCCTACGCCTTCTAGGATAAAGGCGTGTTCATATGTATGTATCTATGTCCCATTATTGAGTTAGTTCGTAATGTATGACGTGGGCACGTCTATACTATTAAAAGTACTTGACCGTAATTCGAAGCTTATATAATGAGATAGGCATATCCGTTACCCGTAGGCTTATCTTACTCATGTTTGATGACGTATTTCCGTCGACTCACCAGCAGGGGCGCCACCTGTGAACTTATAAATGCAGATGGCCGCCATCTTGTCCTCATTGGCGTTTTGATTCCCGTAGCAAAAGGTTATAGCAGGAACACCTGCTAGTGCATTTATTTTTTCTAGTTACTAGTTATATACCTAGTAAAGTTATAAAAAGTGACTTGGGATTAAATAAGTGAATTTACAGAAATAATTATTTAACGGCTTTGCCGTTCGTTTGAATATACAGTGAATCTAAAACAAGTGACTTGTGATTGAAGTAAGTGAACCTACAGACATATTTAACGGTTTGACCGTTCGTTTAAGTCTCAGGTATGGTTTTACTTCATATTTTTACGATCACATATGAGTGTGATACGTCATAATAACCTATTATTTTAAAATAGCACGTAAACCTTTCGAGGTTGCAGTTTCTTTAATTTAATATCTTTAGTTACAGCTAATATCAAACTGTTTTATAGATTGTATTCATAGGTACTAATACTTTTTTTTTTAGATATTATTTGCTTCGTGTATGTACAGCGTCAGTAGCGCCGAATATAGAAAATATTTTCAAAATATTTGTATACCTACCCACATAAAGGCACATTAATTATTAGATGTTCCTATACATGTAAAAATATGGCCTATTATGGGTAAAATCGTAATCATCCCAAGTTTCTGAATACGTACGAGTGTGTCAAAGTAATAACTAAATGTTCACCATGAAAGTAGTACTTAAATTTTAGGTACCTAACATAATACTATTTCTTTTAGTTTGGTTTCTTGATAGAAATGAATCCTACATCCTTAGAAAGAGAGCTTATTCCAAGTGGAGTATTTCAGAAGCGCGCTCTGAGCTCCAGTTACTGTATAAGGTGCGTCAAATAGCTACAGTTCCAGCTCATTTAGCTCGAACTTCAAATAAGGGCGATCGTGACGCCACGTGCATTGTCGTAAGTGAAGTAAAAGAAGCCGACTGCCACTAAACCAGATAAGGATGATGGAAATAGGTGAGTTATTTCTCATTTACCTAACACTGGTCCTGACCAAGTGTAAATTTATTCACAGATCAGAAGTTAATTTACGAGGATGATAGAAACAGCCAATCATCCTTGCTTCGTATTTTATATAGGGACAGCATTAAAAGAGATTTCGGTTACCCAAGATCCTAAGACACAGTATAACCTAAGAGGTTGATAGACACGTTTTGGCTACAAATTGCCTAGATAAGATAATATGCTGATACCCACTATTGTAAAATCATAGTCCTGGGTTCGTCAACCTAGACAAAAACGGGGACATCCGACAATTCGAATCCCTGCTACATTTTGAAAAAGCTGACAAGGCTCTTTCTGCCAAAAGGCTTTTGCTGCCAAAACCTGTTGTATTTTTATACGAAGAGAATCTTTTGAAAAACTTAAGTTTCTTCGAAAATATTTATGACAAAATTGAAGACCTACTTTAATAATATCATTTCCATAAATCTTTTATCAATTTATTACAAATGGCCTGCGGCCATAGATCTGATTTCATATATTTTTCTCAGAATTGTCAAAGGCCCAATTCTTAAAAATGAACCTTGATAAAATATCGCCTTCAAACACATACATTTTCGAGGCTGAAGCCTTTTCAACGGCACTCGGGAAGTCATGCATTTTGGTCTTCGATCTCCAAAAAGGATGACCCCGAAAAAAGTTCATCCAAATCATTACGCCAGCCTTCGAGAGGATCAGGCGTCAAGATCAGATCTCCATCGAATGGAGTCCAGATTCCATTGTACCAAGAGCCTTTTTAGGCTTGTATTACAGTTACCACTCTCGAGGGGTGTGTACAATATCTATAATAATTGGGCATACGACAGTAAATGTCCCTTCAATTAAGAAATTTCTGAGCTTTAGGCTCTCAAAGAGACTGAGAAGTTTAACATCCTCTGCCCATACCAGCAAAGGAAACACTAACCAGTTACCACCCTCGAGGGGTATGTACAATATCTATAATAATTGGGTATACGATAGTAACCAGGCGTACGATAACATACTAAGTAACCATGCAAGGATGTCCCTTCAATTACGAAATTTCCGAGCTCGAGGCTCTCAAAGAGACGAGGAGAGGTCTAACATCCTCTGCCCACACCAGCAAAGGAAACACTAAATGATATGACCCTTTCATTCTATGTCGGTCAGTTAACTCTGTACAAAATACGTTGGTAAGGAACGAGAGTACCAAAAAGTTTTAAATTTATAAAAGGGTACCGCATTCCCTTTATCCAGAAACTCCAATCCGTCCTGCACGGTATTCGAGAGGACGCAGGTTCGAATCCTGCTCAAAACTGATAACCTTCCCACATTTAAATTTACACGGAACTCTGTTCAAGTCCCGTCCTGACAAAATTGTAAAATTTTCACTTTATGTTAAAATGCTATGGAAAACTTGACTAAGGTGGAATACTAATTGCTTTAAATACTTAACATCCATACAACGAACTCTTTTTAAAAAGGTTTCCTTTTTAACTGAAATGACCACATTGTGCAATGGTTCAAAAGATGAATGCTCAAGGCACTCTAAAACTAGTTCCTTTGTCACCAAGTTTGATTTCTCCACTTTTCCTAACTTCAAATAGCGATGGGTCATCCGTCCAGAATTCAGTTTTAGGACATTGTACGCCTTTGTGAAGCCAGAATAATTCTGTCTATCTTTCAGCATGTTCCGTTTACCAGATTTCCTCCAACCACGAGATTGAATGTGCAAAATACATCTCAGTCAAGCTTATTTTCATGGTAAAGCTGATGTAGTGTACATTATTCTTTCTCAGAGCACATTCTTGTCTTCCGCTCGGGTAAGCCGCACCCAAAACATTTTCGTTTCTCACCATCCGGGTGCCTCGATTTCTATAGAATAAGAGTATTCAAATTCTCGTCTACCTACATAAAATCTAATTTTGCGCATCAAAATCCTGTTACTCTTCACAAACACGTACAAATAGCCTTGAAAACTCTTCAAACCCAGGGATGGTTAGACAATTGAGAGAAAACAATAATGGGTTCCCGAAGAAACCTCTCATATCGTTATGCGATAGACATAGAACTACCTGAAAGTCCAATACCAAAAGAAAAGATATTAGACATAAAAGGAAGATTTATTTAATTCCAAATCAAAGAAACTTAGTTCTTTTAAAGAAAATTCAAACTTGGTGGGTCTTTTGAATTTTTACCACTTTCGCAGTGCCTAGAGGTAGCTTTACCTCAGCGTCACATTCGGTCAATCCTCTAACCGACAACCCACTGAAGAAAATAGTAGTGCACGGAGTGGTACAAGTGGAACTCCAATAGTGGGTCCGCAATTACCGGCTCTCGACAATTTTACAAGCTTTCCATCCGAGATGCTTTCTTACCACGGACGCGTCAGATTTCGCTTGGGAGACTAGCTAGAAAACATTTCTCTAACAGGCTCGAGGGCCCAGAATAACAAAGATTGCACTGCTTCAAAGGGAGATGTTGACAATCTTACACATGATTCGAAATCATATACCGGTACTGTGTTACAGTCTGTACTCATTCAAAGCAGTTGTAGTCCACCCCCCCAGAGGGACGAGACCAAATCAATTGCCTTGACGAACTTAACTCGTCAGCTTGCGTGTAATGGTCCGACATCAAATTGACTTCACCGTACACTGCATTCCGAGCCGATACCATATGTATCAGCTCCTCCGGATATTTTTTGTGAGCATCCTTGCTTCAAACACCACTAAGGCAAGATTGCCTACAAAAATATTCCTATTATGAAATGGAGAACACTACATGATAGGCCTGTTTGTATTGTGTGGATATTACTTCCACCACCATTTTTAATAACCAAGATACTGTCACACCTTAATCGGTCAACATGATTGTTTGTGTTTGTGGTGCCGCGATGGCACAAGGTATTAATAGAGGGCAGATCTCAAAGCGAGAGCTCTGTAAGTTCCATTCTTTCTGCAGAACCTGCAAAAGAACCTAATAAACATTATTTCTTTCCTTCTAATAAACACCTCGACAGGTCTCCCACCACCTCACATAGAGAATCTGTGGAGTAGTGAAATGTGGGGGGGGGGGGTGAAGAGGTAAATAACAGATATATAATCAAAAGCTTCTACTATTGAGCTCCTGGAGACCTACCTTTTAACATACTTATAAATTTTAGAGTTTTAACCGACTTGCATTTTATTCATGATTATTATATAATACGATTCTGTTACATAAATCTGTTGTTGCTGTACTTGATAATACAGAAACCGCTAGTCAACCTTACATAGTTCGCATGTTTTGGTTAAACATATCTTGGTCGATCTCTTTGAAAAATCTAAAGAAAATTAAGTCACATATTGATTGATATTGGGATTGATGACTTAGTTAAATATTACCAAGTATTGATACACAGAGAACATTTTTCAAGTATCTCGTCACAGTGATTTTATGCTTAGGTCGCTGCATCCACGATCTAACTTTACTCGATTGTTTTAACTCACGTCATAGGTACTACTTTAGGCCCGAATCAGAGTCCGAAACTGATGATTTTCATTTTAGACAATCTGGTTGGAAAACTATTGTAAACAAAGATAATACCTACGACTAATCAATTGAATCCTTTATTCTAGATAGAAATTAGGTTAATCAGAGTAACCGATATGAGACTACACAGTCAAATAGTTTACTTATGACTGTGAGAGGTACTCCAACAATTCTAGCCCCGGCACTACCCGGTCAGCAGCAGCTTCTAAGAATTGGTGGTGGTGGTAAGATTAAATTAATCCTAACACGAAGTAATTGACGATGGGTTGGTAATAATGTCAGCAACTACCACCAATCAAATATAATAATAATACGCAATTATTTAATCCTGTCAATAGAAGGAAACTTACTACTCCTTATATAAGATTCCTTATTTAGTCTATTTAAGATAACATATTAAGTTGTTCAATGTGGTAAAGATACCATACATACAACATTCTGTAATATTATTTTCCTAAAAATAAATTAGAATCACATTGGCGTTTCCGTCACTCACCAGGCGAAAACAAACATTTCTCATTATATAAGCTTCGAATTACGGTCAAGTACTTTTAATAGCGGCGTTTTCCCTGAAAGAAAACGCATATTAAAATACTTACCTAATTCGAAGCTTACTTTTTAAATCTGCCTGGTGAATAAAAGCCAATGAGGACAAGATGGCGGCCATCTGCATTTATAAGTTCACAGGTGGCGCCCCTGCTGGTGAGTCGACGGAAATACGTCATCAAACATGAGTAAGATAAGCCTACGGGTAACGGATATGCCTATCTCATTATATAAGCTTCGAATTAGGTAAGTATTTTAATATGCGTTTTCTTTCAGGGAAAACGCCGCTATTACTTGGTCGAAGCTTAAGAGTAGGCCAGCCAAGTAAATATTGCGAAAATATGAATCGTTTTCATATTAAGATTCTTTTTAACAGCAGCGTATTCATGAATGTCCTAATTTGAACTAAGTTTACTCCAGTAAAGCTGTGGTACATACTAGGGCTTGCTGTGGAATTTGTCGACCAACCTAAAAACTCGCCATATGTTTAAGACTCCACCATTAATTACACATGAACTCAAAAATACCCTAGTTTTGAAAAATTATGTAATGGAGTGGCAACCGCTTGTCTGTAAGTTTCCCGCCAAAAATCCATCTACCCTCCGTTTGTGTCATGCAACATCAACAACATTGATTTCACTTTCATTGCGAACTCGCTCTGGAACTCTGTCGTGATACGCAACGCTTACGGCACAAATTAGAGATAGTACAAATCAAAACCTACATACTAAATTCGCTGAGGCTACGCGCACACGCACACATAGACAACTCATTTACAGACGCGAGACGTGCGCGAGTGTGTGTAGCAGAGGGTAGGCGTGAAAAAAAAGTACATACATGAGTTTTCCATCTGTACTATATCTAATATGTGCTTACGGTATCTACACCCGTTTTCTGTTGAATATACAATAAAAAACTCCAGCATATGTGCGTGAAAGAAAGTGGTCAATGCTGTTATAAATAATACAAAAGATATTTCACATTTATATTTATTGTTGTGTTAAAAAAATCTTTACAAATAAGTGAAGTATAGTAATCATAGAATAAACGTACAAACCAGTATTACAGTTACACTGTCATAAAGGAGTTATATAAAAAGGTATTTGATATCAAACGTCTAAACGGAGATAACATTTAACTATTGCCAAGCGACTGCTTACTAAGTGTTATGGCAGTGTAACCATACCGGCACACGAGAATAAACAAACTAATATAGATTATATTGATACTCGGAGGTAATAGGACCTTAGTGAACATGTCAAAACAGTATCAACTATCCTCAGTCGCTCTTGAAAATAATGAATTCACCCCATTGGGTACCAGTGCAGTACACATACATACACACAGTACAATGTCATGTAACACAGCAACAGTTACTAAATAAAGTCTAGTAATTATATCTAACATACATCATTCACATAGCTTACTCTATACGTTCTATTGATCTCTTCATAATTGTGATGGCGAACATATATACGAAAAAAATACTTAAAATTGGCTAACTAATTATTAAAATTAACGAATACATTGATAATATTGCCATAAATGTACATACATTGCGGAATTAGCTATTCCAATCAAGCATAAAGCCTAAAGCGTATCATACAGCTAAAATAATAATAATTAAAACAAGGAATAAATTACTGACAATAATGCACATGAATAAATAGTAACGTTGGAATTCGAAAAAATTCGTACAACTTTTTCATTTATTTTTTATTGGCCATGACTGTAGTGCCTCTTGTTTTTAAATTATTTACCACACAACCAATAGACACTTATTATGCTTCTAAAAACGAATGACATATTCAGGCGAACTAGCTGAGGTATAAGAACCAGGAAGAGGAATGGAAACGAAAGAGATAGCGTAAACTATGTTTGTAAAAAAAATGGAAAAGCTGACATTTATTTCGTTACACATAGTTGCTCGTTGTTCACGAGTGCCTAGTGTAAGTATTTGAGAGCGCCTATTGTCATTCAAGGTAAGCACGTGGATGCCAATTTGTATGGAATCGAGACACCGCCACCTAGCTGTAAACGCGGGAAGTTTTCTCGACTCCATACTAATTCACGTATACGCGCTTCACCGTGAATCACGATAGACGCTCGCAAAAACTCACAGTAGACACTCTGACGGTCAATATGACCATTGATATTGCCAGGAATCTGCCACAAGTAATTTGTTATCTAATTGGTTGTGTTGTGAACAAAAATCTATATTCTTACTCCAGACATCGCATCTAGTTTCGCGAGTACAAAAAGATTAGTTTAAAATAACACGCACTGTGAAGTCATTCAAACTGGTACTTTACATAAATATTTTGTGACCATACAAATATGAAATTACTCAAATACCACGAACCTAAAAGAATACGGACGTAATATCAATTCAATTATGAGTAGATGCTTGAAAAATGCCACCCATTTTATGTGGGCGTTGCGTGAAATTGAGGGATTCTTGTCGATGGTAATGGCGGCTGAGTGACACAGTTTATTTATTTGTGAGCTTCATGTCTTGCAGAACCGGAAAAAAAAAGAATTTTGACAGTTGTAGCTCACGTCATAATCAGGTGACAGGGATTCGGCGGGAAACTTTCAGACAAGCGTTACATTGTGTTTTAATAATTTTTCAAAACTAGTGTAATTTTGAGTGTTTATGTGTAATTTATGGTGGATTATTAAACATAAAGGTTCGACAACGTGCAAAAGTGTTGGAAAGTGATAAAGCGCAGTGAAACGCGAGTTTTTAGGTTTGTCGACGAATTCCACATCAAGCCCTAGTAAGGTACCACCGCCTTACTAGAGTAGAACTTAGTCCAAACTTGGACATACATGAATACGCTGCTCATAAGAAGAATCATAACATGAAAATGATTTATATTTTCACAACAATGAAATTTACTTGACTTTGGCATACTCTCAAACCGAGAAAGTCCAAGAACAAGAAGAAAAAAAAAAAAAAAAAAAATCAGGTGACATTACATTCATACATTTTTAGATCCGTGTCTGACACATATTACGAATGTAAGTATATTTTGTGCGTTAAATATTGTATAAATATTTATTTATTTTATTTTTTAGTTTATTTTTAATATTGTCGAGGCCTTTTGGAATGATTAGTCAGTGGGTTTTTTGTATTCAACACATTGTACAGTATCCGTCGATAAATAAAATGCACATTCAACTTTTTTTTTAAATTTAGATCGCCGGGAAAGCAACGGCTTCATCTGGCGAGTTGAGGTTCACTATGAAAGTCCACAAGACTTGACAGTGGCCAAGTTAGGAAAGAGAAAGCGGTTTCGGTTTGATAGTGTCCTCTCTGTTGCACAAAACAAGTAAGTAACAATCGCGACTAATGGGCTCGGTCAATGGGACTTGACAAGTCTCATCCGTACATAGACGTCGATACATACACACGTGCAGAGAAAGCACACACACTAGAAACTACTTTTATACGATCTGAGATTTATTGACTTCTAGTTATTGATGGTTATTGACCGACTCCAAGACCATTATGTTACATGTGCATTGTGCGACAGAGATAACGCTCTACACAACCAGTTGCTATCTCTTTCTCCGTTGTACATTATTTATAGCTGGATACTGTACATTTCTTACCAAACAAATACTGAATCCTTTGTTATATTAGTTCATGAGGTCAAAATAGTGGAAAGTCTATGTACAAATTGTGTTTTTAGTTACTATATTAAAACAACAAGTGTCTCTAAGCTTACATCGATAATGAGTTTACTTTCTGAGGGTGTAATGTTACAATAAAGGAATCTAGTACACTAGGAAGGGCCGCAACGAAAAACTCGCAGTGAATTGACGGATTTTGAGTATAGAATATTGTAGGACACATATTTCGATAGTTCATGCGCTTAATACTGTTTGTACCGCTCAATGAAATTCGTCATTGTATGCAGTTTATATAAAAATGTATGAAAGCGGATATTTAAAACGGATTCATGAAATGTGCCCCTACCCACTGCGGTTCATCCCTATGTGCTAGATCCTTAACTCTTTTATTTATCTTAGTGTACAGATACTCTAAGCACCGGGATTATAAAAAAAAGAAGTATTTATTGCACAATAACTATGACATTTTCTATAAAATGTGCAGTTTTAACAAATGATAAATTTGTCAGATCGGCTTAGTTGAAAATATCTGTTACATAATCTAAGTTATCTCTAACAAGTTAGGATACAAAACTTACACATTCAAAAATACTTATTTACTTAGGCCAATTATATCTTAGCTTTTAAAATAAGTGATTAAATACGTGATTAGCTTGTTTCAATACAATTTTAGAATATAATGTGGCCACGTTCTTCTTCCACTTAAACTAAAAGTCTTGGCACAAATAAAATATTACGATTATAAACGTTTTGTATAATTAAAATAAAATATAAACTTTCTCGATTGATTGAGCACGGCAATAAATATTTGAAACGAACACGAGAACTAAAACTCGGCGAGATAAGAAATGTAAAACTCCATTGTCACACAAGTTATATAAACAGTAAGAATATCTTCTCAGAAACGACTAAAATTAAATAAAACTCTAACGTCTAAATACCCTCAGAACATTTATGTATATAAAATTCAGTTCTTTATTAGGATTATTTGGCATCTATCACCAAGTTCGTTAAACTACTAAACATGGTATACGAAGGTGAGAGTACCTAATTAATCTGTTGATGCGCCTCATCGAAACGTAAAATATTAGCAAATATCGCTTCTATCGCGACGGAGATCCCTGCCGGACCTGACGTTGTCCGCTACACACGACACCCCTACCCCCTCCCACGACCCACGACCCACGACCCACTACCCACTAGCCACTGCCACTATCGCGCCTCGTATGCGATATAGCCTCAACTCGTACAACTATCACGGACTTTTAAAATTAATCTTAACATTATTTTCAAAAATGCAGCCAAGCAGAGAACAATATTTTATTTCATTGCAAGAAGAACGACGTACGAGCGTACATCACACGTCGCAGTAGCTAAAAACTGTAGCCTTTTTAAAGCGCATTAAGCTGATAATATATCATACGATATTATTGAAGAGAACGCTGTACTCGATACGAATTTTTCTCGATTAAAATTGCAAGTGTATACCTATTTAGAGGCTTACTTTAGTTACTTTAAGAATCGTAAAACCTACGGCTAAATACGTATAGAAATCGTAGACAGTCTAAATTAAACTTATTACCGATCGAGGAGTAACAGGAATACGTCTACGTCGTCGCCGCGCCTCGCTTCGTCTTGCAGAAATAAAATCGTGACCTCCCCACGCTAAGGAGCTAAGTGTGATCGTTCACCGCGGTAACAGATTTTATTTAGAAGGTTCCAAGAAGCAGAGTCTCGCTCGCTCAAGAAATGTAAACGGAATGTAAGTCGGATATCCTGCACATCGCTGGCATCGACGCATGCACGAAGTTCCTCCCAGTTTCAACACTTATTTCGACGTCAAAACACAAAAAACACGTGGATGTGATGACGGCGTTCAAGCGTTCTGTTCACTGTTTTGAGGAAAAGGCTTGAGGCGTTGATTCGTTCCCACTAGTGCGGTGGCAGTGTCCCCGGCAGTGGAAGGCAGGGAAGGGCCGGAGCCCTAGGGCTCCTAGGGTGCTCTGTACTGCGGCGCGTGCCGTGCATGGAGCTGGCACAGCGGCGCGGCCCTCAGCGACGCCTGCTGAGCCGCCACGCTGGCCTGATGCACCGCTTGCATTTGCCCCAAACTTGTCGGCAAAGCATGCATCTGCCCCATGCTAGTTTGCAGCGCGTGAACTTGCCCCATGCTCGCCGGGTGCGCGTGAACTTGCCCCATACCTGCTGGGAGCGCGTGAACTTGCCCCATGCTGGCGGGCAGCGCGTGAATCTGCCCGATGTTGGCGGGCAGCGCGTGAACTTGCCCCATGTTGGGGGGAAGTGCGTGAACTTGCCCCATGTTGGGGGGAAGTGCGTGCATCTGCAGGTATTGCATCGACGCGCTGTTATGCAGCATGTGCAGTTCGGGCGGCATGTGGTACAGCCCTGGAGTCTGTAACAAGATAAATTTAAATTAAGCGTTTGCAAATAACAAAAAAACTCCATAATTTATATAAATAAATTCATTCGTTCATTTTAATATTTTCCCCATAGGACGACTTGTTTGTATCATAAACAAATTACATATACGTACACAGACGCGGGAGTGCTTTATTTACTTATAATTTTTCGAACATGTTAACGCTAAAAGGGGCCCTCGTTTTTAGTCATTTTAATAATTTATTCACAGTAGTAATATTATTCACAGTCAAAGGATGGAAATTCCTAATTTTAATGCAAAAAATATTCAAATAGTCTTCTTTTGAAGATACTATAAAAGCAGACTATAGTATTATTATAATTTCTCACAATAAGAAAACACTACAGGACGTCTAGATTGGTGAGTTGGTGAGAAACAGAAAATGAACTATTCATAACTTAAAAACATAACGTAAGATTTTAATTCTATTGTGTTTCTTTTGAGTTCGTGCACTTTCTTGGACGTAGCTATATATTACATATACATATTGTTTGTATATCTACATTTCTATGAACTCACTGGCTTTATACGAAAGGTCACTGCCATTTGCCATTTAGAGGGCAATGGAGAAGACTATACTCGGGTTGGATTGTACCTAACTTTGAGATCAGATTCGAAGTAAAAGCAATCCAACCAACAGAATTGCCTAAATTGAGTGTGTGTGGCCTAAGCTTGGGGGTAAGCTTACTTTAGAGGATATTGAGTGGAACCAACAAAAGTACTACCCGTTCGCTCTAACTTTGCCGCTGGCGTAGAGGCGTATACCCGAATTGTTAATTAGACGAAGTAAATTGACAGTAGCTAATGTCACTTCGTCATAGAAAATAAGCAACATTGTATGAAGAAGTGACATTAGTTGCTGTCAATTTACTTCGTCTAATTAAAAATTAGACTTTAGTATGGAGCCGAGCCGCAAAGTTAGAGCGAACGAGCAGTAGTGACAAAGTCGGGGTGTGTAATAAATAAATAAATATTTGTGGACATTCTCACTCAACATGATCTAGCACAAATTAAACTAATGCTTGCGCTGTGGGATCTAGACGACTAATAAGCATACTTATATATTTCTAAATACATACATTACATAGCTAAATTACACCCAGACACAGAACAAATCAATGTGCTCATCACACAAAGGCATTTGGCCTGGAAGGGAATCGAACCCACGACCTCCGAATTTGTAATCAGGCACACTAACCAGTGGACCACGAAGCCAGTCCACACACCTCTGTACCACCTATTAGGTGTAATTGTATGTGTTTGTTGTTGTTGTTGTAAAAATAATTTATTTCCAGAGAGTCACGTTTACAATGTTGATTTTAATTCGAAGCACTGACGTGATTAGGCGACCGACATTTTTAACAAAGCTACATACACTTAGTGCATACATATTCATTTAAAAGCTGTTATAATTGTCCAACGTGTATGTGCGATAATTAGCGACAGTTTATAGTGATTTATATCAATTAAAAAAACGTGTCAAGTGATCTGTATCCTCATTACTATGTAGAGATCAAATATTCAACGAATATGTTTATTGCTATTCACGATTTAATCTAGTACATAAATGGTTATGATATTGGGGCCTCTTCGAGGTACCGAATCTATTTATTTATTTATATTATTTTACACTTTATGGTACACGCGTGTATTATACAAAGATGTAGTTAGGAGAAAAGAGTACAATCTATCACGACGAGTGTTCTAAAGATATCTTCAACTTAACCCAACCTTCGAGTTTCGATCTCGAAAAATGCGTGCCGGGCAAAGGTGCCACTCTCACATAGTGGAGAGAATCTTTGCCAGAACAGAGCGATTCAAAAGATAGAACGAATGTGAACTACTGTTCTTCCAGCGAAGGGAAGAGGCACATCATTTAGTCACTAACTAGAGAGCCACTATCACTCACTAGTCAATAGTCTTAAGCACTGTGAGAACGGTTCCTAATTCGCTTAATATAGTCATGAGTTACCATCAGGCGGCGGAAGCTAACGAAAAGCACTCTCCGTATAGGGTAAACCACCCAATTATTGGCACTTTTAGAATGAATTATTGGCACTTTAGTTAAGAGTATATTTCGAAAAATAAGGGAAACCTAGTTTATTTCAGTTCGGTGTTGCCCATTATGTAGTTGTAGGTATGCATTAAAAAGTAAAATAGCATTCTTTTTCTGTTAGAAATGGGCAAAATTACCTAAAGTGCCAATAATTGGAGGAGTGCCAACGATTGGGTGGTTTACCCTATATCCCAATCCCTCAGTAAAAGAAACATTCGTCACTTGTCACTTACATGATGGTTGTGTGCATGTCGGTGGGGCGGCAGGGAAGGCCGGGCTCAGCAGGCGGACGCCTCCTTGTACTCGGAGTTGTCCATGGTGAAGAAGTCCTCCAGCTTCCACTGCAGCGTCTCGAACGTGGGCCGCTTGAGCGGGTCCTTGTGCCAACACTCCAGCATGATCTCGTATAACGCCGCGGGGCAGTTCTGCGGGCACGGCATGCGGTACCCGTGCTCCACTTGGTGTAGCACTTCGGCGTTTGTCATTCCTGAAAACACGCCGCATTGTTACAATGTGAACCATTTAAAGTTTTTTTTATTTTTGGAAAATCCGTCATAGATGCTGAACTCTTACCGACTAAAAACCAACACGTTCCCTACCTACTGCACCTACGGTTGAGAGTCCCCGGTAAACCCTTGAAAGGATATCCCCAGGAGACTCGCAATAACCCTAGAGCGAGCTTCGATGATTGTCCTTCAATAGATTGCAGTGAAATTAAACTGGACCCTAATCTAATCTAACATTTCTGAAACTATTATTTAGAAAATTATTGGTGACAATAAACAACAATTTACACCATGATGTCCTTTATGTAACTAAGAACAGATCTGATGTTAACAATAGATATCTACATCTCACTCAGTTACTTAACGGAAACCATTCTGGACAATGGTTTCCGTTTAAGTAACTGAGTAGATTGCTACCTATTTCTCTTGTTTTTAGATATTTTGGCTCATCATTTCCTAAAAATACTTATTCTCATGGTGGCCACGTGTCAAAGATGTCAACTCACTCCCCATTCAGAGCCCCTGACTAACAACACGCGATAATCATTATTCACTAAGAAAAACTGAACAATGTAATCAATTGAAAAGTCATTAAGTAGCTATTATCATGAATGACAGTGAACAAGTGTGTTGAAAAAAAAATAATAGTATCGTTATCGGGGTATCCTGAGAAAGGGATTGAAGTAGATACGATAGAAATAATAATAATTTAAAAGTCAGTTTAGTAGTATCTACGTATTGAAAAATCAGTTATTATTATTCCGTGAAAGAATAATGTGAAAAGATGGCCTGAGAAATCTACAAACGGATTGAAAACATCCAATTATATACTAAAGTCTGGTTCACAGTAGCTTACAAATTGCAGCGCAACTGTCGCCTCGCAGAAATCTATTGCTGGAGTTCAACTGATTATATTACCAAATACAGTACAAGTGGTTTATAAACTTACCCGGATAAGGTATTCGACCATAAGTGACGAGCTCAGTGAGTAGTATACCGAAGGACCAAACGTCAGATTTTATGGAGAACTTGCTGTAGTTAGCCGCCTCCGGTGCGGTCCATTTGATGGGGAATCGGGCGCCCACACGCGCTTCGTATTCGTCCTCCTGTTGACAATATAATACACGTTTAAGAAACAATAAACACGATGTTGGATGGTAGTAGTACGAGAGCCCACGACCAAAACCATGTCTCATAGCAATACGGCAAAAACCCTATAAAATCGTTAGATTGTATGATTCTGAACCCGACTAGGTGTGTAGTAACGGTCGAAAGTGTAGCAACTGCGTGGGAGGCCATTTCTGCTGTGTCAAAAAAAAAAAGGCAGTCGGTATTATAGCAATACGTCTGATAGTGAAAATGTACATAGATTCTAGAATTGTATTACGAAAAAGTTTGTTTTCAGACATTTTGCGCGTAGCACATAGCCTGAGCGCATTTTTGAAAATGTCAACAAATTTAGCCAACCTGTATCATAGCAATACGGATAATTTTTTTTTAAACTTTTCGTATTGCTGCCATGATTACCAAAAACCTGTTTTCAGACACTAAGTGTAGCATATACTCCCAAAAACGAAAATAACGTTTCGGAGTCGCCTGGCCGACGCCTCTGTTAAATGTTTTTTTAATTTACAGCCTTCATAGATATTCAAGAATCTCCCTTGTCTATGTACTTTGACAGATGACAGATGTCATTACTTATTTCTTTTGTAAAAGTTACTCAAGTGTGCTTTTTGTTACGGTTTCGGGTAAATTCTTTGTTAATTATCATCTAATAAATTCAGGGTCGCAACGTATTCATTGGTTTGTAACAGAGAATTCAAGATGCCTCAATACGATTTTTAAATGATATCTGAGTATCGAAAAGTTGTCTGATAGAGAAGGTGCTACACTTAATTTGTCTGATATAAATTTTTTGCACATGTGGACAACTTATTTTACCATGTCCGACAATTTTCAGACATATTGCTATGATACCGATCGGTAAAATTTGTTAACATTTCCAAAACGGTCTCAAAATTTAATGCGTTCACATTTCCGTCTGAAAATTGTTTTGTTCGCATCAAATAACCAAAATTTACTAATAAAAAAGATTTTCAGACGTATTGCTATGAGACATTTTTGTCTCATTTTTAATTTTTTTAAGTGATTTTACGGGTTTGCGCTACACCACTAACGTCTGAAAAATATGTTTCCGGTATCTCAGAACTATCATTCAACTACAGTCTGCAAATCAGACATATTGCTATGATGCAGTTCGGTAAAATTCTTTGACAATTTTGAAAATTCGGTCAGATCAAACGCTACGCGGAAAATGTCTGATATTGGTATTTTCGAGTTCAGGATAATCGTATCTATCGATTTGATGAGGTTTTGGCTGTATTGTTATGAGACAAAAATTTTGGTCGTGGGCTCTCGTACTATAGGATATTAGCTCAAGATTTGTTTTATTTAGAAAAATATAGATAGCCTATCTATATTTTTCTAAAGAAACTCTTGTTAATATGCTCGCCACAATACTAGTGTTAACGAAAAATATGAAAATTACAAAACTAAAAATTATACGTGTTAATGGAAACGGTATGATCATTTTGTCTGGTCGGAGGATCTCCCTTTCCGAGTCAGCTCAAAATCTCATACGGTCTCTCCCAATTGGTGACAATGCCCTAGGTACTAATAGATGTACAATAGGAAATACGTGATTGGTATCGTATCTTATATTCACACCTTTCTTTTGAAAAAATAATTTATGTTAAAAAGTCACATGGTGAGAGCGTGAAAGTGATATGTGTCGGTGTCTTCGAACTGCGTTTCCGACGGTGATGCATCACGTCCGGCGTGTGTGTCGCGGTGTGAACATTGCCTCTCAATGATCATGTAAATTGTACAGTTTCCCACGTTTTTATTACCTCAACAAGGATTTTAATTCCTTATAGTAATAATAATTTAAAAAGAAATCTTATACATGGCTTTCTGTATTCGGCGTTTCGACCAGGCCGGCGATTCTTCATCACACGAGGTGGTACATTGACTGGTTTATGAGATGTCATATTTTGTCTCAAACAAAATATATTTCACCAGAAAACTTTCGTTTACGCTTTCAATTCGAATGATCGAAAATTGACGCCCAGTACGACCTACTTTTGTGCTAATGAAATGGCAGAGAAGCATACGGTTAGCCTGATCACATCAGAGATGTTACAATCTCGCACATTGCTGTGTTAAAACGGATATGCTTCCTGCTGTTAAATTTTTCAAGCCGGCCACAATGTCTTCGGCTACCATATCACTGGTAACCGGGCCCACGGCTTATCTCGCCGTCCGTCCTTAGGACGGAACAAACATCAACCACTCAGAACCAATCGTCAGCGTAAAATACTTAATGCAGTAATCGTTACGGGGAGAAAACTTGAGTCATTTAACCAAAGTTAGATACTAATTAGGAAGTTGGATAAGAGTTTCATAACCCTACACCTAAAGAAACACTTTATGCAGCTATGAATGGAAATACTATCGTTATACATAAAAATAAATTGTTTTATTTTGTTCTAGGCTATACGTAAATTAAAACACTACTTGATTTATAGTACACTAAAGTATGAATAGAATTTAATAACTTCTTAATTAAAAAAGACCTTGCGGCAGGGTTTCCAGGTGCAGATAGATCAAAAATGTCTATTCGGTTATTAAAATAACAATTGAATCTGTGACAGTGAACGTTTCCGGTGCGAATTTTTAATTCAAACCTTAGTTAGTACCCCGTCAGGGTTAATAAAAATCTTTACAGAGGAAAGTTGTTCAAATGAGCGCAAATTAAAAAAAAAACAACGTAAGTTTCCTCCCTGCATGGACATTACTCAAATGGAATAAGCAGTTTACAAGTAGGTAATGTCTAGAATTTCTGAACAGAAATTAGATTTCAATAAAATAAAATTGCTGTCTAGAATTTTGACGTGACTGCATCTTACAGCTCTTACTGCTCTCACCACTTTCAAACTATTTTTTGCCACTGAATATTTTCTTTTCGAGCCTTATTGCCTAGTATCCCGCCTATCAAGTAGTGTTTCAGATAAAATTATCAGACAAACATACAGATATATATAAAAAAAATATTAACGGACCTCAGTAGCGGTCGAAAATACCCTAATTTTGCAAACGTTTACAAGATTTTTCAATTTGAATCAAATCTGGACCGCGCCTGCTTCATATTCGTCATCTCTAGTAGTGAAACACTCCGAGGTCTAGGTTCTGTCATTGAATTGCTTACAATATGTGCATTCTTAGAATGGAATCTACCAAAAGTTTGTAGCAAAAAAACTATATTAAGGTCGAAAAATAAATATTATACAATTTTTGATGTTGATGATTCAGTGTTCATGTTGTTGTTTTTTCAAAACATTATTTCTTCTGCGCAGTATTTTAATTAAAGTGTTGTAAATTCCTTCAGAAATTTGCATTTTCTATATACGTAAAGCAAAAACTATGTGCCCTCCTTTTAAGAAAATTGTACGAACGGACGAACGTGAAATTTTACACAGTAAACGTTTATACGGCGAAGAAGTGTATAAACGTTACACACTTCTTCTTCATATAAATTTTATAACATTTTTATAACAAGTTATTTTATTATAAATTTTATATAGTATTTTATAGTAATTTTTTAATGAATTTGTTTTACATTTTGTTGACAATAATGCTTCTTTAGTCTGTATTATGAATTTACTCAGTTTGTTTTATGTAAATAATTGTCCTCGTGGACTGCAGAAAGTAAGTTGGGCAGACAGCAAATATTTTACGACTCATTGTCGCTATCAGTGAATTACTGTAATTGTAGATTGTCTTACGAGAGAGTGACATAATATTGAGAGTCAATGTATATATAAATCAATTAGTGATAAACTATGCATTCGATGGTATAATTTATTGTATACATGCATACATAATAATAAAGCGTTTTTATTAGGCAGAAGTAGGTACATTATAAGTTCACACAAAGTTATATTGAGTTTCATCTGATAGCTGGCGATTGATCAATTGGGAAAAACCGATTAGCTTCCGCAGCACAGAAGTTGAAATACCACGAGTCACCGTCCATCTCAGTACCGACTGTAGCGTAAGATGTTTAACACAGTGATAAGAGCCAGCGGAACTATAAACGCTTCAAAATGTGGTTTGTCAGTATACGGAAGGATGTTTTTGAATGGATTTGGATTGTAAAAATATGTAAGTTGGATTATTTAGCCGGAACTTAAAACTTGCAAGGCACTTGCGAATTGTAAAAAGTCGTAAAAAGGTATTTGAAGCACGTTGAAATTTTTAAAAAAGGATTAAATTGGTAATCAAACGTCATACCATTTTTCGAAAATTAACAAACTATAAGACGAATTACATTTTAGTATTATGTATATTTTCAGATTTTAAAAATTGAGTAGGTACCTATATTGACTGAATTGATTAATAAAAAAACAAACGTAGGTACAAACATACAAGCGCACACGCACGCATCCATATTAACATAATGTTTCATCCTAAATACTTATTAGATTGTAACAGTTTCCGCTATATAATTTTGCAAAGGAACTGATTTCCAACATATGCCGCACGCTATACGCTATATAGTTTGGAAATCAGGGCTTACACAGAGATATTTAATCACGTATTGTTACTGTAAATATTACATTTCAAATTTTGCGTAGCCACATACCTACATGTAGTTATGCAAGTACATACGTACATGCTAAGGAATTGAGGGATAGGAAAAACACCGCCTACTCATACTAGCTCGTTGATGAATATAGTTTCAGAAGCACGTAAATGTTCGTAGTTTGCAAGTTAATTGAGTCACTACTCAAGAAACTTGCATTCTGCGAACGAGTGCGTTTGTGATTAAACAGAACTTAGACACACTTATCTTTCTGTTTAAGCATATTATACTTGGCTTTTGTAAAATGGTATTAATTGCACAAATCTTGAAGGCTGGCTGAGAGATATTCACGATGGTGGGCAATTTAACTACAGGGTATCTTCCCCTACTACTAACACAAAGCCTTTTGGTAGCCAGCAAGCAGGACCTTTCGGACTTGACGTCCTCACGCACGCGGCGCGGAAAATAGGCTCGTCACATCCGTGGGACATTGCAAAGTGTTGATGTTGAAGTATTGGGAAAATGAACGAGTTCGATATCGGGTTAGATTCTTCTTCTAAATCCAATGATGCAGTTTCAGGTTTTTCAAAATCGCATAGGAAACTACTTAGAATATTTTTTGCTATTCCTAAGAAAGTATCCATTAAAGTCCATGTGAAACACACTTGTACCAAGTTGAAATTATAAAATATCTTCAACTTGGTAATTAATTTCGAAAATTGATCTTTTAATTACGTCGCATGTATCAAATCCTGTATCTAAGCAACTAAGTATATCTTCCGATAATTAATTGATTACATAAACAGGAAACATACAGGCACTGTAATACATTAACACAACTAATTTACAAAAAAATATATAAACGGAAATGTGTTGGAACTTACTTTGATAAGCCTGGCAAGGCCAAAGTCGGCAATCTTAACAATGTTAGCGTCGGCAACCAGCACATTTCTAGCCGCCAGGTCTCTGTGTATGTAGTTCTGAGACTCGAGGTAGGCCATGCCAGCAGCTATTTGGGCAGCCATGTCAATCAGCTGTTGCAGCTTTAAATAACGGCCTTTGCCTGCAAAACAAAAATAGACATAGATAAAGAACATTTTCACTTCTTATGCTCGTAAAGTTCTTGTTTATGCTGGGTGTATGCGGACTAAAACAAAATTTTATGCTCTAGTGCATAAAGTTCTTTTTCACTTCTTATGCTCGTAAAGTTCTTGTTTATGCTGGGTGTATGCGGACTAAAACAACATTTTATGCTCTAGTGCATAAAGTTCTTTTTCTTCTTCTAAAACAATATGGCCATACTAGACCGTAGAGACGGTACCATGAATATCGTGTTACTCTATGAACCAAACATAATAAAACGCTATTAAATAACTTGTTTTTTTTTGTTACTTTTAATTTTAATTAAAGACTTTTATTTACAATATCACTGTTTCATTTCCTTGCAATCGAAGTGAAAAGCAGAGTGTATAACTCGATCATAAAACCCATTTTATCCTCGACTTAATATCCACCCTCGCCTTTGGCTCGGGCGGATAAACGTCTCGTATAAAATGGCTTCTTTTATGCACTTGTAGTACAATCTACTATTATAACCCAATCCATCACTAATATTGGTTGTCAACAGAGGAGGTCAGCATGTAAGAATTCTTTGATTGATTAACTGTTAAACACTCAAAAACACTATCATTATGCAGAAGATCGAGCTACCAGCTAAGTAGGAAAATTGGACTCGTGTAGACCCCTTACTACCAACTAAACCGCACGGTATAATCTTTCTGTCATTGTGTGCTCGAAGACCACATCGCTGATCTCTACGATTGTTCACCGTGGATGAACAACCGTAGAGGATCAGCGATAGGGTCTTCGAGTGACGGTCCCTAGGAATAACGAATACTCTAAATGAGCAGAAGATCAAGCTACCAGCGAAGTAGGAAAATTGGACTCGTACCGACCCCTTACTACCAACGAAACCGCACGGTATAATCTTTCTGTCATTGTGTGCTCGAAGACCACATCGCTGATCTCTACGGTTGTTCACCGTGGATGAACAACCGTAGAGGATCAGCGATAGGGTCTTCGAGTGACGGTCCCTAGGAATAACGAATACTCTAAATGAGCAGAAGATCAAGCTACCAGCGAAGTAGGAAAATTGGACTCGTACCGACCCCTTACCACCAACTAAACTGCACGGTATAATCTTTCTGTCATTGCGTGCTCGAAGACCTCATCGCTGATCCTCTACGGTTGTTCACCGTGGATGAACAACCGTAGAGGATCAGCGATAAGGTCTTCCAAGTGACGGTCCCTAGGAATAATGAATACCTCCTAAATGAGCACATTTGGTCTTGAGAGATATGGAGATATGACTTTTAACTGTAAATATGTAGATGTTCGAAGTAGGAACGAATAATACATCGAATAATGTTATTATTGCTATTGTTACGATACATATTTCGTAATTATAATAAGTTAATTGTGCTGTATGCGCAATGTGTAACAAGTTTTACATAATTTAATATAGATAACACGTTATACCAACCTTGTAAATAATCTAATAGAGATCCGTTTTTCATAAGTTCAGTGATGATGTATATCGGTTCTTCGAGTGTGCACACTGCGTATAACTGAATCAACTTGCTATGTCGCAGTTTCTTCATGATTTGAGCCTCTGCAAGGAAGTCCTTTGGATCCATTGTACCGGATTTCAGAGTTTTCACGGCAACAGGCGTCGTGTTGTTCCATAGACCCTCCCATACTTCACCAAATTGACCGTGGCCCAGTTTACGAACAAACTTCAACGATGACCGGTCGATTTCCCAGTGATCGCGTGTTTTGTGGGACAGGCCCTCTGTGACCGGTTTCTCGATCTAGAACAAAAAGAGATGCATAGTATTAATTTTCCGGACAAACTACATACTGGTGAGAAAGTAGTGTATGGTTGTAGTTGGAGATACATTAATATGCGCTGTATTTAGAGACAGATGACATTCGCGTAGGTACCCAGGGGATGTTTCTTATTATCCTTATTATCTTGTATATTATTGAAATAGTGTATCGGTTTCGATTCGCTTTATTACTCTAAAGAAAAGGAGTGCTTTTTTATACAATATGTACCTATTACTATGAATCAAATTGAGTCTATTGTACTATAAATAAGAGTGATAAATTGCCATAATTATACAACTATTTCATAAATTATCATAATAAGGAAAATTATACATACATATATGATCACGACTTGGAAAATTATAATAATCTATACTTATAATAAATCTGTAGAAGTGAAAATTCTGTACATTCAAAATATCAAAAAAATAAATAGCAGGGGGTGTTACTAGATCGACACCGAACCCAAAAATGTGATTTAAAAAATTTTTGTCTGTCTGTCTGTCTGTCTGTCTATTTGTTCAGGCATCACGCAAAAACTACCGGTTCGATTACGATGAAACTTGGTATAATTATTCTTTAATAGCCTGGGCACAACACTGGGTACTTTTTATCCCGGAAAATTATATTAGAATTCAAACCAAACTTTATTTTGCGGTTCGATCCCTAAACCCAAAGTTATTATCAATTATTGCTTAAACGGTTAATGGTACGATGATGAAACTAAGCATGAGCGTTGTTTGTTACAATTTAAAAAAAGTAATTTTAACATTTTTTGCAAATTCCACCTCCAAAGGTATAAAAAAGGAGGGTAAAGTTTGTATGGGACAACGTGATTCCTTGGCCCGATCTACTTAAAATTTGGCATATAGCATTATTAACATAATTGATGGAAGACGTGTTTCGTATTTTATTGAAATTTATACTATAACGAGCTCAAAAGGGAATGCAAATTATTTTGGGCCTGATTTTCTCCGGAGTTGATATCAAAACTCCTTAAATACTCTTATTTTATACTTAAAATACTTTTTATTTTGACACATAATTTGTGAAAGTTCAATACAATTGACGTTTTCATTTATGTTTTATTTCAAACTTCAAACAGATGATTTTACAACATAGCCATAAAGTTAATTAAAAAGCGCTATTTTGGTATAATATTAACCAAATATGCTTTATGGAAGTATTATTGCTAATTTATTCAAATTTTGTGTGACAAAAATACATTTGTGAAAAGAAGAAGAAAATTCTAAGATGTCTAGCCAGAATAAATGAAAGACCACGCTTCAGGTAGTATCCACTGGTCAATAAAATAACACCGCATGTTGCCATCTACACTCAATCCTTACGACAAAGATAGCAGCCCTAAGCTACTGGTCATGGAAGGCAAGAACTTTATTTTACATATGGTGCCGACTGCATTCTGTCAGGAAACAGACTCACTAAGTCTTTGTAAAATACGGGAATGGCCTCTACGTAGACTGCATTCGACAGGACTTAGTATGTGATTGTACTACAACTGACCAAATAGGGAAATCAGTTGAAATTGATGAACTGACGAGATTCATACACTGACCAGATAAGCCAACTGACGAATTAAAGAAAGTGACGAATTAAGGATATTAGTGAAATTGACTAATTTCAAAAGTGACCAGTTGGCGAAAGTGACGAATTAACAAATCTGTCGAGTAGATAGCTAACTCCTGAAAAGAGCCATTACAATGAACATGAACGCTCAGCTGATGAAATTTACATTGTTATTACGTTACCAGGTCTTGGTTGGACCATCTGTATTAGGAGGACAAAGCCTACAGTAGTTCGGGTTGTCCAAATGTCGTAGGCTGGGACTACCTGAAGAAGGAACTAAGTTACGATGTCAATTGCTTAGAAGAGAAGTTGTGTCAAGTAGTAGTTTAGCCATTGAATTAAGAAATGTAAATCTTACTAATATTATAAATGCGAATGTTTGTGAGTGTGGATGTTTGTTACTCTTTCACGCTCTAACGGCTGAACGGATCGGGCTGAAATTTGGTACAGAGATACATTTTAGTCCAGAATAACACATAGGCTACTTTTTATCCCGGGAATAAGTTGGGGAAGCGGGAACGGGAACAAATTTTACGCGGGCGAAGCTGCGGGCATCAGCTAGTAATAAATAAATTTACTGAGCTCATATTAGTGTGCGTACTCCTGGCGGAAAAGTGTCGATTTTTTAAATTCTAGATATGCAGAAAATTAGCGTAAGAATCCGTGTAAATGTGTATCGTAAATAGAAATTTGTGTATCCAGCCATTGTGAAGATATTCTTGAAAAACTGATTCCGCCAGGAGTACGTTCGAAACGTCCGCCCAGCGGAACTTTTTCTTTTTTTGCAAAAAGAAAGGGCTCATTAGGTAGCTTGGTGCGAGCTGTAAATGTGTATGTATAAATGAAATTTGTGTATCATGATATCACGGAGTAATTCAGGTTTCCGCTGGGAGTATGTTTGACGATATCGTAATTATCATATACAGAGACTTGGTACAGCGTTGAGTTTACTCATGTACGTTGCTATGAATTTGCTTATAATCTGTGTAAAAGCAGAAATTGAAAATAATATCCCACTCAAAAGATATAGACATATAGGTAAAATCAGGTTATTAACCTCTAGTGCCTAAAATAGGAACCTTACAGCCAAACTTGTAACGTTAATTTGTATCTCATCAAAGTCTACACTCTTCAACCGAGTTTCATTAATATCTTCTTAGTAATTACAGAGTAATCACAAAATTTGTCGCAATCAGCCCATTGTTTTATATGACCTTTGTTGTCAATGTTCTTAGAAAATAAACACAACAAACTATAATGCAATATTTTGTGTATTTATTCAACTACTCAAATTTAAAAATTCAGCTCATTACATACAGTATTTAACAAAATATAAGAAAGATACCATCTACAGCCGGAATTGATGAAAAACACGAGTAAACCAACCAAATTGAAATGACGTCAAAAAGCGGCCGCGCAGTACATAGAGCTACGTCTTTAAATTGCCAGTATTGTACGTTTATTTGGTTTGACATCGTGTACTATCGCTTAAAAAATTGCTTAGAGAATATACAATTCCCATAATAACTTTCTATTACAATTATTACTTTTATGAATAATCGACATTTAAATAAGAAAGAGCAAGAAAACAAACTCTTTGATGTTTTAAAATGGACGCACTGAATACCTACACAATTAGGCCCACGAGTAGGTACACATCTGCCCTGCTTCGTACTTGCAGTAATCGCCATTTCTTGGGATTTTCATTTTTTAACAAAAATTACATCTTAAGGATATATATTCTATAAGTTAAAAATATATTTACAAGTTTATTCTTATCAAAAATATGTTTTTCTTTAACATAAAACTCAATTCTTGCACCTAAATGTTAGGTACCTAGGTACTTTTACTAAAAGGATCTAAAGCATTAAACATAATGCTAGAAGTTTATGCAGTACTTGCTACGTTTACTGTATATGCTTTAAGCATATAACTTTTTTGCAACGAATACTAACCAAAGCCAAACACAGTAGTCACCATTACTGCATATGAATGTAGTGAAATAACAAAAGCTTACTCTTGCGATGCTAAGCATAGACGCAGTATTCTACAGTACAGTATTGTGATATTTAAGATAAGTAAAAAAATAAAAATATTTTTTCTAATACCTACCTATTTCTGTTTTATTTCGTTTTTTAGTCATTTAAATATTTAACAGAAGTTGAATTTACCTAATTAATGAAATGTGGGCAACCACATTTTTGTTAAATTTATTTTAATTTATTTTAGTTTAATTTATTTTTAATTTTTTAGTTGAGTTTTATTTTATTTATGTTTAATTTTCATTTTTATAATTTATTTATTTAATTTTGAATACACTACTTTCTGAGTATGAGAAATGAAATAGTAGATTGTATAACAAGGGGGCAAAATAGTATTTTTACGGCGAGGGCGCTACTTTGAATCACGAGCGAAGCGAAGGATTCTAGAATAGAATCCCAAGCTTTGCGAGGGATTCTAACGTAAAATCCTGAGCGCAGTGAGGGATTCAAAGTACACCGCCCGAGGGAAAAATAGTTTGCCCTCGAGTAATATACTCTACTTTTCATTCCCTTTTTATGAGAAAAAATTAGTTTTCTACGACGTAGTTACCTTCTAAAGTTATTGTTCCAGGAGTAGGTACATGGACTGTCACTTTCATAACTTAACGTAGAACTTATTATATTTGCAGAATACAATAAAATATGTTTACTGATTACAAGAACATTAATAATAACGAACACGAACAGATGAATGGCGTTCTTTAGTTTTTTTTTTAGCTAGCTCAGGACACCGCGCTGTGCAGCCAACACTTACCAGCCAGTAATCCATACAATTTGCGTTCGATTTCTATGAAATTTTCAAGTTCCAAATTCAAATCACTTTGCCGCCCGCTAAAAAGCTCTTAACAGAAAAGAGCTATTTTGCGCCCCGTTATCGTGGTGCAAAGTATTTTGGATATTCAGGTTTATTGTGTTTTACTTATTTTATAAATTTTTCATTTCAGGTTCATGGCGTGCACCTAAAAATGTGAACTAACTACTTATAATTTTTATTTTGTTCAAGAAAAGTTTTTATTAAGTACTAGCGGACGTCACGCGGTTTCATGCGCGTATTTCCCATTCCCGTGGGAATACGGGAATAAAATATTCTATGTTCACCGCAAAGAGTGTAGCTTCCCAACAGTAAAAGATTTTTTTAAATCGGTCCAGTAGTTCCGGAGCCTATTCGTTACAAACAAACAAACAAAAAAACAAATCTTTCCTCTTTATAATATTAGTATAGATTATTTATCTATTTATATCCTAATGCTACCTAAACCTACAAAAATATTATTGCTACATTTAAAATTTACTCGGATGTATAAATAATTGCATGAGGCATGATATTGTTATGGTTGACATTTTGAATTTTACTGTACAAGTCATCTGATGCTTTAAAGTTATTATTTTGTTTAAGTTTATGTAGAATGGTGTTTTTTTATTGGAAAATCTCTTTGAAGTTTCGGCAATTTATTACGGTTCTTTGTTGCATTCAAATGCTCCGCTATGCTGTCTAAAGCAACGAGCTTTGTAGTGACCAATATTTGAATAATTTGATGGTTGTATAAATTCTATAACGGCCAATATAAGATAAAACTTATTATTAATTTCCAAATTATGGGGTAAGTCGTCTATATTTATGTACAAATCGTGTAATTCAAAGATAATTAAATTATTTAAATCGTATTGAAAATGAATAGTACCTACTCCGCATAACCCACAAGCAGGAGTAAAATCATTTTTGATGCCGCGTAATACGGAATCTCTCAAATTGGAAATACCTTTATTTTTTAGAATATCGGTATTTAATGGCAAATATTTACATTTAAAAACAACATTGTTTTCCGAAAAAGTGCAATCTTTATTTGAACAAAATTTTATTCGGCTAGCAGAAAAGTATTGCAAACAAATATCGTCGAAAATTTTTGTGACATTACACGCACAATCGATAATTTGGCAATGTTGATCACTACCCTCAACACTAAAAACTGGTGTAAGCAAATTGTCACGCTTTTCATACAATTTGTTGTTATACTTTTTTGTATTTGATAAGTGTACGAAAAAATTTTTAAATGGGTCTATGCCTTTTTTTTGTGAAGAATTCGTTTCTTGGTGGAATAAGACTCGATCCTTATAGGCTATCCCAAAAGCTTGTGCAACTGAGTCAAAAGCACATTCGTAAAGACTCTTCTACAACTTTTAGAAATAGCTACATTACCATTTTGTAGTATAAAAAGAGGCTTTGATGGTAAACTTGTTTTTCTCAGAGGCATGGCGAGACCTCTCCAGTTTTCTATTTCAATCGGATTGTCCTGAAATACGGATTCACTAACAAAGTCGTTGGTGTCATCACAAATTAAATTATTTTGTTTCGTTGGGGTTGTTGGAGGGCAAGATTCTTGCTTTTGTTGCGGTTTAAATTGAAAAGTTTCTTTTGATTTAATTTTGTCACACATATTTAATTTTACTGTTCCATTAATGTAGCTAAAATGTTGAACTAAAAACTCGTCTAACCTTATTCGCTCACTTTTTGTATTGAAATATATAGTTTTAATATCTTTAAAATGGTTTTCTACATTAGAACTGCTAGCAATTTTTCTAGCCTCAGGAAAATATTTAGCCATTACACTACCACATCGGTAATTTTCTTAAGAGTCTTTTTAAGGTGTTATTTATAGCCGGGAAGTAATATTCATTTCTGTGGTCATGATTTGGACCTAGTAAAAGTAAATATAATTTTTCAGTTTCAATTACGTTGTCATAAA
The DNA here is from genome assembly GCA_933228765.1 of Miltochrista miniata. Taxonomy (NCBI): domain Eukaryota; kingdom Metazoa; phylum Arthropoda; class Insecta; order Lepidoptera; family Erebidae; genus Miltochrista; species Miltochrista miniata. The sequence continues at coordinate 13,182,820 of OW121765.1, forward strand.
ACGTTATGAGTGGGTGTTTAGTAGTAATATTTAAATTGAATGAATCACGTTTATCATCCGCCAATGCATGTAAACTATGTACTGATTCATTATCACTATCATCGTTCGTGGTATCAATTTTATAGACTTTATTATGGTATTCTAGACGTCGTAAAGCTTGAGCAAAGTTATTACAGGATTGATCCTCCAAGTTTACATATTCGTGTAAGGAAATCGTTGCAATATCTTTGATCACAGCTTTGGTTTCGTCGTAGCAATCAAGTTCTTGAATTTTTTTAATGCAGTTTAAATAGAATTTTTTACATTTTTCAGAGACTTTTTCAAAACAGCTTTGTTTGTGCAAAGTTTTAAAAAAGTGAGACTTGTCCAACCTAATGTAAATTGTTGGTATAACATCGGTTTGACATTCCAAAAGGGAAAAACATTGTGACAAATAGCCATTAGTGTCACAATTTAAAAAACTACGGCATATAGCTCCTAACAACGCGGAAGAGTCATCGCATATTATTTCATTTGGCTTATCTCGATTACGTGCCCATGTACTTAACCACGTGGCTATATTGTCAGTTGTATGTGACTGGGATGCCATATATGACACAGGTATACTTGTGGTTTCAGTATATGCCATAACAGTATATAAGAACATATGTCTGTGTTTTAGGTTCAACAAATTGTCATTAACACCCGGCGGTGCAACTGCTTTGAAAATCGAGCCAGTGGCATCGATTGACAATCATATATGACTGTGTTTTAAAAATTCGTCATAATATTTGCTTTGTTCCAATGTCCAAAAATATAAAAAGAAAGGAACTACACTAAAATTTTGAATAAATGAATCATACGGAGGACTTTGTGACATGGCATAGATGGACAAGATGACATCTCTATCAAATTGAAGTGCTGTTCTAGCCTCGTATCTTATTTTTCTGAAGGTACTTAATTTTGGAAAGGTCGGGGGCTCATTTGGATTGTCTGTGTCTATGAGTTCTTCCGCCATCTTAGCTCTCACTGCTAATGCCTTATTATATCTTAATTTTTCGGCTAATTTATGTTTTCTTGCTGAAGTAAGCTTGTTTCTTATGTTTGGGTCATGGATATATTCCTTTTTATAACCAGTAAATACTCCACTTACGTCCAATAGATTACTAGTAATTGAAGAAAATGTTAATAAAATATTCGCTCCGCATTGGGTACATCTACCATAACATTTAATACTATTTTGCCGCAAATTTGAAGGGACATAATTTCCTTTGAAGGAAATTGTGCACTTAATGTTCGTTTTAGCCCATATTTGGTCCTGTAATTCATTAGACCAACAGTGCGGTAATAGTCGGTGATTTGCTGGAGCTATTTGTTTATATTCGTGTATATCCATTTGAAATTTAAATTCTAAGTCAGCATCAGCTTCGTCATTGCCTTGATAATCAGTTTTACTGCTCGTTACACTTTCTGTATTAAAATAATATTTAAAATGACGTCTAATTGATGATTGTATGGCAGCTTTCTTCATATGGTGTTGAAATAAATCACTTAACTGACTTTGTATATACTCATAAATACTATGGCTAACAGGGGGGACAGACTTTGTAAATATATGGGCATATTTTAAAACCACTTGCTTAATATTATGTAATGGTATTGAACTTTTTCTACCAGCCATTTCACTTATTTATTATTATATAAATATCTTTTTTTTTTCATTTACCAACTCTGAAACGCAATTCTGAATTCATTTAATATTTAGCTCAGATAGGAATTATTGCTGATAATTTGGCGCTATAATCTGTAACAATAACAATCACCGAAATAAATATTATGCACCTACTTACGCGTTTTCCTATAGTAAAATGTATGTTATCTCAGACTATATCTATTCCTGTACCAATTTTCAGCCACATCAATTCTGCCCTTAGAGCGTGATTGAGTAACAAACATCGAAACATCCAAATATTTTTTTGGGGTTACGGAACCCTAAAAAAATATTTGGATGTTTGAATATTTGGACGGACATAAATAGGGTCTCGTTTTTATCCTTTGGGTACGGACACAAAGGATAAAAACGGGACTCTATTTATGTCCGTCTGTCTTTCTATCTGTCCGGCACGAGGCTGTATCTAAAATAAAGCAAATAAACATAAGCAAAATCAGGGCAAATTCTAAAAAGGTGAAATGTGGGCATATACTGCCTGCCTTTCCTAAGATAAATTTGTGACCAAATGAATGTCATACATGCAATCCTCCTATTTCCTTTCTATTTCCAAACATCCCAAACAGTTCACTTTTTCGTTTTCTGTAGTTGCTTTCGATATCAGTAGTAAAGAGTCACGATTAAGGAAGTGGGGCTACTTGATGTTTGGGTGGATGTTTGGTCTTACTGGGTACCATGATGACCAGATGGGTTGGTACAGGGATTCGTTTATAATTTTTCTTTTCTATGCACCATGGTTTCATCCATTAGTCAGAACTCAGAAGGTGCACTCTTACGCGATGTCGGGTTCTACTTAAGTACGTAAAAGTGGGCACTTAGATTACCCTTTTTTTAACATGAGGGAAAATCCCTCATGGATGCTATAATGGACTCCTACCGACTAAATAAACTCACGTAACGCCCAACAGCTTACGGTTGGGAGCCCCGGGTAAGCCCTCGGAAGGCTTTCCCAGGACTCACAACAGACCTACGGCTACCACTGCGACCTCGCCTAGGGGGTGGTTCGGGTGCTATTCCGCGTCTTTGGGGGGTTTTCGGGTGTGATTCCGCGTCTTAGGGGGGGGGGGGGGGCGTGCGTGAATCCCTCACGTCACGCTGCCGTCATGGGCCTGCTTCTTTAAGGACGGTGAGCAGCCCACACCTAGAGAACCTGCTTATTAAAAATTATCTTATGTATAAATTTTTTACCCTAGCTTTCTTATGTATAAGTATTTATCAGTTTCTCTCAAATTTACGATTCTGTAGGTTTAGGTATTTCTGCATTTTCACTCACAAATCCACATTTTGACATATTGAGACTAGAGACTAGAAGAAACGGGTTTTTAAATTAACATGTTCCAGAATTTTTATTTACTTATATAAAACCAGGTCAAGTACGACTCGAACTCGCGCTTGAAGGGTTCCGTACTAAAAAAACAGCAAAAATCACGTTTTTTTATGGTAGCCCTTAATCCCCCTTTTGTCTTATTTAAGTATTTGTTGTTATAGCGTCAACCAAAATACATCATCTGTGAAAATTTCAGCTCTCTAGTTGTCACGGTTCCCGAGATAGGACTTAAGTATTTGTTGTTATAGCGTCAACAAAAATACATCATCTGTGAAAATTTCAGCTCTCTAGTTGTCACGGTTCCCGAGATAAGATTTAAGTATTTGCTGTTATAGCGTCAACAAAAATATATCATCTGTGAAAATTTCAGCTCTCTAGTTGTCACGGTTCCCGAGATAGGACTTAAGTATTTGTTGTTATAGCGTCAACAAAAATACATCATCTGTGAAAATTTCAGCTCTCTAGTTGTCACGGTTCCCGAGATAAGATTTAAGTATTTGCTGTTATAGCGTCAACAAAAATATATCATCTGTGAAAATTTTAGCTCTCTAGTTGTCACGGTTCCCGAGATAGGATTTAAGTATTTGTTGTTATAGCGTCAACAAAAATATATCATCTGTTAAAATTTCAGCTCTCTAATTGTCACGGTTCCCGAGATAGAATTTAAGTATTTGTTGTTATAGCGTCAACCAAAATACATCATCTGTGAAAATTTCATCCGTCTAGTTGTCACGGTTCCCGAGAAAGTCTCATGTCGGACAGACAGACAGACAAGCGGACTGCGAAGTCTCATGAATAGGGTCCCATTTTATAATTTGGGTTCGGAACCCTAAAAACTGTGTGGCCAGTTTTACCAACAGCCATCAATCAACAGTATAAATAAGGTTTGTAATCTAGAAGACACCTAATGGCTTTCTTCAAAAAAGTCTTACAGACTAAGGCTGAGGCCGCACTTGCGGTTACTGCGGTTTTATTCCAAACTAGCTGAGCCCGCAACTTCGTTTACGTCACATAAGGTGTATGAAAGGAAAGGTATTTCTTCATCAGAGTCATCAAGCAGCGTCTGAAACTGCCCTGTTTGCTTAATCATAAAAGAGCTTAATGATTAAGTCTATTTTAAAACAATCCTGGTCAACCTAAACTGGCGCCTTCGGCGCTGACTGAATTGTTTAAAAAAAGTCTTAATCATTAAGCTCTTTTATGATTAAGCCAACACGCCAGTTTAGGTTGACCAGAATTGTCCACGCCTTCGGCGCGGACTGAATTGTTTAAAAATAGTCTTAATCATTAAGCTCTTTTATGATTAAGCCAACACGCCAGTTTAGGTTCACTCACATTCAAAGAAACCCCTACAATTAAAATTTTCAAAATATCTAATTCTTAAAAGTGTTATAACTCTTTTATTTCTAAACCGATTTACATAAAACAAACGCTAAATGTTAACTGGAGCAAACCTCAACACAATAAAAAAAACCGCATTGCAATCGGTTGAGCGGTTGCTGAGATTAGCGTGCACAACCGTACAGACAAACAGATATACAGACATACAGACATACAAACATACAGACAAACAGACAAAAATTCTAAAAATCATTGTTTTGGGTTCTATTGCGTTCATAAAGCCCCCCTATAATATTTTTTCTTATTTATCTTCCATGTACAGACAGCGACCTGTTACGATTTTATTATATGTTATATTATATTATATGTATTCATAAAAACGCACCTAGAAAGACCCAGAACCTACCATTGACGATCCTTCCGTTTGGACGCATAGTATCAGTTCAAGCTATGCAGTCGAATGGTACGGAATAAAATAATTCCTCCTCTCGGTCCTCGGTCCTAGGTTCGATTCCTGGGTCAGAACAAATATTTGTTTGTGATACACAAATGTTCTGGAGTTTGTGTTTTATCTACTTGCTATGAAATAAATTATATTAAAATATATCTACCAAACCTCTCTCTCGCTTTCATGTGACGCTAACAAATTGTTAAATAGGTAGTACATAACTACATTTAAAAAATAAAATAAAACTTGCAATATAACTTTTACATCTGCATTTATTTGAGCAGAGTTACACCCTAGCTAAGCGATCAGTATGAATGAAGAGAGCTCACAATAATCTCACACGCCTATGGCGGAGGCCAGGCCTAGTCAGCAAGCTAGTGTCAAAGAGTCTGAGATGATGAAGATGTGTATATATTATGTACGAATCATTAGTACCTACTTAATACAAAAATACTAATATTTTACAAGACTTTTGTATCTACCTGTACTATATTAAAACTGATGCTATGCTACAAATTTAGAAATGTACCTTCATGTACTGCGCGGCCGCTTTTTGACGTCATTTCAATTTGGTTGGTTTACCCGTGTTTTCCATCGATTCCGACTGTAGATGGTATTTTTCTTATATTTTGTTAAATACTGAATGTAATGAGCTGAATTTTTAAATTTGAGTAGTTGAATAAATACACAAAATATTGCAATATAGTTTGTTGTGTTTATTTTCTAAGAACATTGACAACAAAGGTCATATAAAACAATGGGCTGATTGCGACAAATTTTGTGATTACTCTGTAATTACTAAGAAGATATTAGTGAAACTCGGTTGAAGAGTGTAGACTTTGATAAGATACAAATTAACGTTACAAGTTTGGCTGTAAGGTTCCTATTTTAGGCACTAGAGGTTAATAACCTGATTTTACCTATATGTCTATATCTTTTGAGTGGGATATTATTTTCAATTTCTGCTTTTACACAGATTATAAGCAAATTCATAGAAACGTACATGAGTAAACTCAACACTGTAACAAGTCTCTGTATATGATAATTACGATATCGTCAAACGTACTCCCAGCGGAAACCTGAATTACTCCGTGATATCATGATACACAAATTTCATTTATACATACACATTTACAGCTCGCACCAAGCTACCTAATGAGCCCTTTCTTTTTGCAAAAAAAGAAAAAGTTCCGCTGGGCGGACGTTTCGAACGTACTCCTGGCGGAATCAGTTTTTCAAGAATATCTTCACAATGGCTGGATACACAAATTTCTATTTACGATACACATTTACACGGATTCTTACGCTAATTTTCTGCATATCTAGAATTTAAAAAATCGACACTTTTCCGCCAGGAGTACGCACACCTCATATTATTATGCATTATGAATTTGTTAATCAGAAATCTATCTAACTAGGTATTATTATAAATGCGAATGTTCGTGAGTGTGCATGTTTGTTACTCTTTCACGCTGTAACGGCTGAACGGATCTGGCTGAAATTTGGTGCCTACATAGATATGTGATAGTCTAGGAACAATATTTCACGCAGGCGAAGCTGCGGGCATCAGCTAGTTAACAATATTGAAATGGATATAAATATTATAATCATGGTTAAGTATATATTCGTCCAGGTTAGATAGTATTCATCCAGATATGGCCTGAGCAAACCACACCTGTAAGTGGTGCACTGATTCACACTCACAGACAAGCGTATGGTATGGTGTGGGTAAAGTAGTGTGGTTAGGTTTGGAATTTTGTACCAGAGACTCCTGTTTGGCCCTTTACGGGCTTGAGAAGTCAGAAAGCAATTGTAAAAAGGGTTCGAAATGACATTAGTGCTCCTAGCAGCCAGCCAAATCCAACCACAAGCCCCAAGATTGAAATAATTCTTATGTATTACTGGCTGACGTCACGTTCTCGTTCCCGTGGGAATACGGGAATAAAATATAGCTTTTTCAAATAGGTCTAGTAGTTCCGGAGCCTATTCGATGCAAACAAACAATCAAATCGTTCCTCTTAATAATATTAGTATAGATATCTTACATAATCAGACATGTATAGTATAGGGAAGTTAACCCCAGATAATAGGTATATTGTTACATTTATCAAGGTAGATAAGCCGGCGACTTGCCTGTCGTATTCAATTTTAAATATTTTCTGTGACTCATGGCGGAATATCGGATTCAACACAGGTATTGCTGCGGCTGACAATTACACCTGTATTTGACGGTTCGGCTGACCCTTCGGTATTCGGTCAAGAGGAAAATTTACATTATTTTCGGGCACCTAACCGCTATGCGGAAAAAGATGCTATTTTCTGAAATTGAGTTGGTAACTTGCCAATTTATCTTTAATTTTTGGGATCATTAATTATTTATTGTATTTGACGGTGAACTTCTACTAACAGCATTCAATATTCAAGTCATTATTATTTTTTACTTGCAACAATGGCCCGTAAAGTCGGTAACAATGTAGAATAATGTAGATTGTCACAACGTTATAATTAAGTCAATTTATGTATCTAAATTGTTCAAATAGCAGTTTTCCTTCACTTTTTTTTTCCACAATCCCTATTGTGTTTTACGTCACGATAACGAGGTTCTGCTGATAAATTAATAAATATACATCTAGTATACCTACATACTTAGGACTTCATTAGAACAATGTTCAACTGACTACCAATAGCTTATTTGGGAAGACTGTTTAGCGTAGGTAATAGAGCAAGAGCCAGCGGCCCCCAGGCATTTGTTAAAGTATAAAAGCTGTAAGTTTCTCAATGTATGTCCCCAACACAGGTAAGAACGAACCCCGCCTATGAAACTTGAGTCGCGGTGGCTTTCGCAGGTATCAGGTAGTAAAGGTGTGTAAAATTGTGTGTTAAATTTGGTAAAGTATAAAACTCAGTTTTTACATATTTTACTTATAATAATCCTAAAAGTCACCTTGTCGAAAGCCAGACACTTTGTACGGTTGCAACCCTCTGCCAGACACCCTTAAAGTATATTTAATTATTACTATACTTACGGTATAGTATAAAAGCTGCAATTTATATATGTTATTTGGAGAACTATCAAATGATGTTTTCTCAATAGCCAGACAGTTTCAGTAGTTCCTTTATGTTGCCAGGCACATCAAAAGTTAATGTAGATGCGAGCGCCAGGGATATATCGACGGAAGCAAAGAGCAAACGGACATCTGCATTTTCGCGAAAATCGTTTTTTTACATTATTGAATTAAGAATTTTGTCTTCCATTTGGCCATATTTATTATATTTTTAAATATTTAGTGGTATTTTGGAGCGTATAAAAAGACAGACGGGCATTATACACTTGTACGTGTATGCGTCGAAAAAGGACATCATTCATTTTGGACCAAAAACTGAAAGTGCCGGCCAGAAAAAGAAAATGTGATAGTCGCATAGAACACACAATTTCTAGCAAAAAATACTACTACATTAACCCTGTGCGTGCTATGGTTCTTTTGTTACATGCTTTTAAAATTCGTAAAAAATGTTATTTCCAAGGTGTCATTCTAATTGATATGAGCAGTTGAATAGTGATTTATTTTATTAATTATGTCTTTCAGCACACATATAAGCACACATACATATAATTATACCTGTTTCTCCGAAGGGTGAGGCAGAGGCATATTTTATGCCCAATTTTGATTTCTCGTTCCTACATAAAGGAGCATGTAAAATAAAGATAAAGAGTATTTTATTTCGACAGAGTCAAAGACCTTCTTGTAGTCCGCAAAAGCCATATACAGCGGCTGATTGTACTCGTTGGTTTTCTGTACAATCTGCCGTACAGTATGGTAGTGGTCCACGGTTCTGAAGCCTTTTCGAAATCCGGCTTGCTCCTTTGGCTGAAACTCCACCGCACTCCCGCTCCACGCTTCAGGTGTTTGTCCCTGTTGGAGGACGGAATTAAACAAACTCGTCAGCTCGTTGAGAACTGGAGCCCCCCCCCCCCGCCTTCAGTAGTTCAGTTGTAATTCCGTCCTCCCCAGAGGACTTGTTGTTTTTAAGTTGCCCGAGACGGCTCTCGGGCAACTCACGAGACCCTCACCTCGCCCTGATCGATGTCCGGAATGTCCTCGCTATAGTGGCGCGATAGTGGGACTCGGTGGTCACAATCAGTAGGGTCCTACTCGTCGGCCTTTTTGTCCGTGATGCATACAGGTCTCTGTAAAAGCTCTTTATTTCCTCGAGAATCTCGAACCTTGAGGTCACAGTTCTGCCGTTCGCTGTCTTCAGTTACATCAGACGGGGTCTTCCAAGCTGTTGGGCAAATACTTTGGTACCCTTGTTCTGATCAATCGCTGCCTCGACGATGCTGGTGTTATAGCGTCTAAGGTCGCGTCGTATCGTATCAGCTTTCGGATTCTGAGATTTAGATCCCGCTGGTCTGACGAAGACGAGTGCGTAGATGGCGTTTCCCGTTTTATTCTCATAAGTTCGAAAGTCTCGGGCGAGAGCTTAGAGCACCTGTTATTGCTTTTTCCGGACAACAACCTTCGGGACACTTGCTGTAGCGTCCTGACCACATTGTCGGCCTTATCGTGAATATTGCCAGTGGTTTCCAGCAGATTAAAACGATTTTGAAGTTCTAACTGGAACCTCTCAGCCCTTGAGGCTAACTGGAGCGCGGTAGGTCGGAGAGTAGGCTTCATCATACGGGCCCTTTCAGCTCGGAAGTCCAAATTCAGAGATGCTTGTACAAGTCGGTGATCACCACCGGTATTAAACCTGTTATCCACAGAGACATCTCTAAATATAGACTTCCTGTCCGTCATGATGATGAAGTCTATCTCGTTCCTTGTGACCTTGTCGGGGCATCGCCAAGTCCATTTTCTGTGGGGCTTCTTCTTAAAGAAAGAGTTCATCACGAAAAGCCCCTGAGACTCAAGAAAACTGACAAGCATATGGCCCCGGTCTCTTCTGCGCCCTACACCAAAGGGGCCGATCTTCGTTTCGCCGCGTTCTTGTACTCCCACTTTGGCATTAAAGCCTCCCATCACAACGCTGTAGTGAGTCTTTCAGTACCATGTAGTGCTTTTGCTATGTCCTCGTACATGGTCTCAACTGCCCCGACAGTGCTTTTCGAGGTCGGAGCGTACACTTGTATCACCTTCAGGGTGTACCTGTTGGTGAGTCTCAGTATTAAGTACGCTACTCGAGGCGAAACACTGCTGATCTCCACAAAGCTGCTAACGAGGTCCTTTTTAACTATAAAGCCAATCCCGCCCTCGGAATAATGTCTTCCGTCACCTTCCCGAAAGTAAAACAGGTTGCCTGATGCAAGGGTTAGCGTGTCCTCCTCCTTTCTTCAGACCTCGCACAATACTGGGTGTGCCAGTTAATACGACCTGGTTCTACCTCGAGTTTGGTGAGCCGCACGTCCAGGCGCAGAGTAGTTCCATTAAACGTGGCCAGGGTCAGTTTTGTATGGCAGCCTCTAGTAACCCGGAGATTCTTAGCACCCCCCTCCCGCCGTCACTCCGACCGCTACCGTGATCGGGAACAGCGGGAGTGCCGGGAACTGGGGGCCGTTGTTTTGTTGTGTGTATCATAGGAGGATATTTGGCCTTACTGTATCACGCTGGCCAGACGGGTTGGTACAGGGTTTAGTTTCGAATTATCCTTTTCTGTGCGCCATGACCTCGTCCGTTTATCAGCAGGTGCACCACTCGCAGGTGACGCTGGCTTGGACACCGGGGCCCCATCGCACCCATCGGGCGTCGGGAGGTGGCGGGGTGATTTGCCAGGTACCTGTCGCTTGAGCCTAGGGGGCTGCGCGCGCGGCACCTTTGTCTAAGTTTTTTGCAACAAGTTTGGACTTGTTGTGAATCGTTAGGTACGTTTTGTTTCTGCGTAGGTACGTAGATAATTAGTAAAATGATAATTCTTTCTTATTACAATAGAATAACGTAAAAACAAATTACTATTCAAGTGATAAAATGTATCAAAATACATCATCAAAATAACATTCTTCTCGTATTTTAAAAGCATGTAACAACAAAACCATAGCACGCACAGGGTTAATGTAGTAGTATTTTTTGCTAGAAATTGTGTGTTCTATGCGAATATTACATTTTTTTTTTCTGGCCGGCACTTTCAGAATTGGCCCAAAAATGTATGAAACGTGAATGATCTCCTTTGGCGCGTCTCACTTCTTAAAAACAAAGGTATCAGATACTTGACCGTTTTGTCACGGGAGGTTGACGTATTAAAGCTTGCGTACTAATTATTCTTAAATCTGTGATCTAAGCGCACGGCAGTGCGCAGGCCAAGTTCCAGCAACAGGCCGAGCGCATGCCGTACTCTATTTACACGAACCGCTTCGACCCACTTTTGACCCCCCTGTAGCTCAGTGCCTATTGCAAGTACAGAAATAAAATTGTACGTACATAATCATATACTAGTACTAAGGCAGTGTACCAAATTTCATAGATGTAGCTTTAGTAGATCCTGAAATATGACCCTGTGAATATAGCTAATTTTGGCACTGACTGACTCACTCACTCACTGACCGGTCATCAAAACCTCTAGGCCACTTCCAATTGTCCTAGCGTTATGAAATGTGGCACACAGATCGGGTGTTATATGTAGATTACCGAAAAATTGAGAAATTTGAGAAATCGGTCAAGCGTGAGTTGGAAAAGGGTTACAAAGTTTGTATGGGACCACAGGATTCCTTGGTCGGATCTTCTTCAAAATTTGCATAAATCATCTCTAACATAATTGATGGAAGATGTGTTTCGTATTTTATTGAAATTCATTCCAGAACAGGCTTAAAGGGGGTAACAATTGTTTTCTTCGGGGGGTTTCGATTCGAATTTGTATCAATACTTCTTAGTGATGAGAGGACTCTTTTGATTTAATTTACTTTTTATTTTAACACATGTCATGTTTAAAAACTCAATCAGATTTGAGAAAGATGTTGTCAATGTTTTGATTAATGTCAATCAAATTCTCTATACATACAAATTATGGAAAAGTCAATACTGCACATTGAATATTGTTATTCATATTTGTGAAATATTTGGATCAAATTCGTCCAGTAGTTTAGAGATCAGCAAGCATTCTAAAGGATGACTCACGCTAGACCGTGCCGGGTCCGAGCCGAGTGTCGGCCGTAGCACGGTCACCGAGCCGGTTGCATTCACGACTGCTCGGGCGAAGCTCGGTGGCACTGTATTCATGCAACGGGCCGTGGCCGAGCCGAGGCGGGACCGAGTTGTTTATGAGCGCTTTCCGTAGTTCGGCTGTCACTCAGTTGCCGCTCGGTTTAACGCGTAGATTTAGCGCGAAAAATTCTAAATCTATGGTTTAACGTGAGTTTGTTCACACAAAATATATATAATATTGACCTTGCTGCGGCCGGCACTCGGCTCGGACCCGGCACTGCGTAGCGTGAGTCATCCTTTTTAGGCTTCCGTACCAAAAGGGTAAAGAACGGGACCCAATTCATGAGACTTCGCTGTCCGTCTGTCTGTCTGTCTGTCTGTCCGTCAGGAGGCTGTATCTCATGAACGGTGATAGCTAGAGAGTTAAATTTTCACAGATTATGTGTTATTGTTGCCGCTATAACAACAAATACTGAAAACAAAAACATAATAATATTTAAGGGGGGCTTTCATACAACAAACGTGTTTTTTAGCGACTTTGTCTTATATATTCGGTAATAAGGTATCCTTTACAATTTAAATACGTTAGTTAATTTGACCATTTCATCAAGATCATTCATTCCCTTTACACCATGCAAATTAAATGAATACTTTAGGAGGTACAGCACAATCAAATGTTGCTCAATGAAATTAATTTCGTGTCGCCATGATTGAACATTATACGGGTCACATACTGACTTATTTTTCGACTTTCATCGTAAATATTTGTTCTTTAAAAAGTGAACAACGCTTTCAGCAGATAACTTTAGGTAGGTGTAATATTTCAAAGATAGCTATTTCATAGGAAATGGTAAACAAATAGTCCATATTTTAGATTCTTCTCCAGTATAAACAATTTACGTACAAACACACAATTTATGTTGTAGACGTAGATATCGTGTTTATAATGTCATTATTCAAATGTCATCAATATTCTGAAAAAGAAATTAAACATAGAGTTCACAAACTCTTTTTGAAATATTTACTGTACCTACCGTAGAGGATCTATACAAGGATAGTTAACACTATAGAGCAACGCGACCTGTCTAAAGACGCGCGTTGTATAACACTATAGAGCAACGCGAACTGTCTAAAGACGCGCGTTGTATAACACTATAGAGCAACGCGAACTGTCTAAAGACGCGCGTTGTATAACACTATAGAGCAACGCGAACTATCTAAGGCGCGCGTTGCTATGTGTTAATAGGTAATGAGGGCAACCAGTAGACGCTTGAAATACTCACAGAATATCGAGCATTGTATTTTCATAAAAAAATAATAATTGAAACAAAATGGACCTTTACTGGGACATCCTTTCGAGAGCTTGTCTTGTTGAGAGAGAGTATAAAATAATGTCATGTATACATAATGCACACTTTAAAGCTTATTAAAGACAAAATAGGTACAGTTTCTTGAAAAAAAGTATTGAAATCCCACCAAAAACATCCCTGTTGAAAAGGAGGCCAAGTTCCTATGGGCTAATTGTTCGCCTAAAAAAGGGTTGAAATCCAATCCAATGCCAAGTTTAGATGTACTTTAAATAATCTAAAAATATCTAAAATAATGTTACTTCTAAATTTGAACTTGGCAGGTTAATTTAATTATATACATAATAAATTTAATTATACAATTAATCAAGTGTTGCGTACTGCACGAAACCCTGCCAAGTTCAAATTTAGAAGTAACATTATTTTAGATATTTTTAGATTATTTAAAGTACATCTAAACTTGGCATTGGATTGGATTTCAACCCTTTTTTAGGCGAACAATTAGCCCATAGGAACTTGGCCTCCTTTTCAACAGGGATGTTTTTGGTGGGATTTATTCAACTACATTCCGTAGTACAGTGTTATTATAATAACATAGCAGAAGGAATAAGTTATTGTCAAATTTGGCACAAAATAGAAATCACAGACAGGGAATCCATCCTCACACTCTACGTCCGGAGCGTTCGAGCACGGTTAGATCCGATAGGGGCTTTCTTTGTGGAACGATCTCCCTGCCTCGGTTTTCCCAAACGCCTACAGTGAGGGGGTTTTACAGGGTCGGCAGCGCAAGAGTGGCGCCTCTGGTGTTGCAAACGTTCATAGGCTGCGGTGAACACCGGACCTTCTGGTGGGCCGTATGCTTGTCTAAAATCAAATTAATTTTTACAACACAGCGAAGATCTCACAAATTTGATGGAAAATACAATCATCGAACAATCCCATGAGGGTTCTTTTTTTTAACGTGAGGGAAAGTCCTCACAGATGTTATGAGGGACTCTTACCGACTAATAAACCTCACGTAACGTCCAGCAGCCTATGGTTGGGAGCCCAGGGTAAGCCCTCGGAAGGATGTCCCAGGACTCCCTACGGACCTATGGCCCAGGGGGTGGTTCGGGTGCTATCTCGCGTCTTTGGGTGCGGTGATGAGGACACTCAAGATATTGACGACCACGATTCATAGAATATCTTTGAAATATTTTTCCATTAATTATTGTATTAGATTAATTATATTATTCCAATAACTATTATTAAAATAATTATTTAAATATATTATTTAATTGTTAATTTAATGATTCCTAAACACAGAAATTTTATAAAAGAATTTTCTAAACATTTATTCGTTGATCCTTAGTTATGGTACATAATGAATTTTCATAGTAAATCTAGAAAATAGTTCTCATTATACACAATAAATGATAGCTGATGCGCAGTATAACGTTGCAGTGGACCGAACGCGGGTTTACCACTGTTGACCGAAATTCATTTGATCATTTGACGTGTGACCGAAAAAACATTAGCCCGTTCTACTACTGATCGAATGAACAATTGACCAAAAGAGTTTTTATCGAACAAACATTTGGTATTTTTACTACTGATCGAATGAACGTTTGGTCGAAAAACAGTAGACTCAAGAATATTTTTACAAACAAAAGCGAAATAAGTAGAATTCGGTACTGGCACTCGCCGGCCGCTGCCGCGGCACGCTCGCTTCGCTCGCTCGGCTCGTGCGTTGTGGTCTCAGTTCTAACCTAACCTAACCTAGCCGTTTTGATTCAGCCTCTGTTAAAATATTCTCTAGTCAACTGTTTTTCGACCAAACGTTCATTCGATCAGTAGTAAAAATATCAAATGTTTGTTCGATAAAAACTCTTTAGGTCAATTGTTCATTCGATCAGTGGTAGAATGGCATAATGATTTTTCGGTCACACGTCAAATGATCAAATGAATTTCGATCAACAGTGGTAAACCGACCGAACGCGGTATTTCACTCGCACCCTCAGACACACATATCCCTCGCGCTCGCACCTACATTAGACTTTTGATGTGCCTGGCAACATAAAGGAACTACTGAAACTGTCTGGCTATTGAGAAAACATCATTTGATAGTTCTCCAAATAACATATATAAATTGCAGCTTTTATACTATACCGTAAGTATAGTAATAATTAAATATACTTTAAGGGTGTCTGGCAGAGGGTTGCAACCGTACAAAGTGTCTGGCTTTCGACAAGGTGACTTTTAGGATTATTATAAGTAAAATATGTAAAAACTGAGTTTTATACTTTACCAAATTTAACACACAATTTTACACACCTTTACTACCTGATACCTGCGAAAGCCACCGCGACTCAAGTTTCATAGGCGGGGTTCGTTCTTACCTGTGTTGGGGACATACATTGAGAAACTTACAGCTTTTATACTTTAACGAATGCCTGGGGGCCGCTGGCTCTTAGACCATAAACATAATTACATATCTCTTGCATCATGGTCTCCAGCGAAAGAATGTCCATGTCCAGACTGGCCACTGTGCAGTCCATCAATGTTAATTTCTTTCATTTAATGTGTGGAATTTCTTTTAATCTTTGAATGTGTGTAAATTTAAGGTAAGTATAAAAATTACGAATACATTTGAATCATCGACAAAAATTAGTCCATTATTTTGTAGTCGATACAATACCGTTTGTTGTAAACAATATGATAGTTAAATAGTACGAGTAGCACAAGGCAGAAACTCCTTACAAATGGTTCGTTTTCAATTTTGTCATCGTACAGAGCTTGAATACACATTCACTTATTGGTCACACTCCTAAGCAAATATTCCCTCACGACACCCGCCAACTATAAAAACAGCTGTGGTGCGGGACTGGCGGGGGTGGGGAAATTTGATCAGTGAGGGGCAGGGAGTTGCCTATCTGTATGTAATACTACTATATTATCTTTGATAGTAGGTAACTATGACGGACTAGACTTTACGGCGACTGGTCACGTCAAGGAGTAATGCGCACTTATTGTTTTGTCGCATCGAATATGTAGATACCTACTTAAATGTTAAATTATACTGTAGTATGAAAATTATGCTGCACTAAGCAATGATATTTAAGTAAAGATATGCTACCTTCATACAAAACAGCATTCAGTTATTGTTGAGTTATAATTTCACGTGCTTACCTATCGGTACCTAATAGATTTCATCTATGAATGCGATAGAGAATACAAAACATTTAAAACAGAGAGGGATAGCTATCTGTGTCGTTTTGCACACAGCAGCCGACCACAACACGACTTGTTTCGCTCGCAGCTATTAGCCGACTCAATGGAATTATAACAATTGTGTGACTTTGTCCGCAACAGTTTTTGAGCGTTAATGCGATATCTACCTCTTTTTTACTATAACATCATTGGCACTAAGTCATTACATGTTTCTAAATGTATTATCCTGACTAGTATGACCTAACAGCCCACGACTTATGACGTAAAGGGCAATGTTCAAGTGATGGTCAATCTCCTTTGACTTGACTACAGTTAGGTATTTGTTGTGTCACATACAAACTTGCATTATGGTATTGGTCAGGCTCAGGATTAATGTACTGCATTAACGCTCTCGTCTTGAGTTTGAAATCTAGCAATCGTAATTCCTAATATTCAAGTTAAACCTTGCAAATTTGATCTTACACAAAAAAACATTTTTTTATGTAGGTATATACACGTACAGTTAAACTTCTTTATGTAAAACCTAGATAAGTTGAAAGCCTTAAAAACTTTTGCAATGTCCTCCTTTAAGGCCATAAATAGGGCTTACGACCTTGACCATACAAAACACGCGTCCTTCAAACAAAGAAATGTAGTATTTTATAGATTATTTAAGTGTTAATAATCACATTTAAAAGCAAATTACAGGTGTATGTTTTCTTCAGATATTGCCATATTTTTATTAATCCCGTCGATAAAAATTGAACTCATAAAATTAATTTAAAAATTTGGGGCTGATTTTGTGATCGTTTTACACATTATGTATTAATTAAAATTAACAATTTATAACAAAACCATATTTTGATACACATCTTATACATTTTATATCTATAACATTAAAATTTATATGGATAACATTAAATGTTATCCATAAATAGATATTTTTTTTTGTATCTACTTATGCCGACAAAAAATTATTTAATTTGCACCTCTTTCTTTTTCGTCATTTTTTCAGCCAAGCCCCATAAGTTCAGCTTCTACTGCATTATCGTTATCGATACTCAGTACATAGCAGAAGGTACTCAGGTACTTTGATTTTTAATTCACACCACGTTGTGTTTGTAATGTGAGCTTGTCCACAGAGCGCAACCATCCGTCTGGTTCAGTGTCACGCTTCACTCGGTTCCCTTGTACAATGCATTCTCAATAAACATTTAAGATTCTTTTTATTCGTATTTGATTTCAATACAGTGTGAATACTGTCGGCTGAGGCGCCTCACGATTCTTGGTAGTCATTTCCATGTTATTTCCAACAAGAGGAACTGATGTGATTTTAAAAGGCTCGAATTATTCTGAGAAGAAATATTACCGATAGCATTGTAGAGATCTGTGACAATGATGCTTTTACTGTAATGAAAACAACTATACCGGGATGCTGTTGTTGTTTATTTACTATTAGAAGCTGCCCTTGTCCGTAAATTTCAGATATCCTACAGTTCTTTAATTTTATACATTTATTTATTTACCGACAAAGATACGCTAACAGACTACTGTCATCGGAAAAAAAATAAGAATATAATCTACTAGCTGATGCGCGCGGCTTCGCTCGCGTTAAATTCGGTACCCGTTCCCGTTTCCCCTGAGAACATTTTCCCGGGATGAAAAGTAGCCTATGTGTTATTCCAGACTATAAACTATCTATGTACCAAATTTTAGCAAAATCCGTTCAGCCGTTAGAGCGTGATTGAGTAACAAACATCCAAACATCTAAACATCCAAACATCTTCACAAACTTTCACATTTATAATATTAGTAAGATCGGTGTTATTTACAACTTCTAATTATCTGTATGGAGAGTAGACATGGCTCCTACAGAGATGCATTGTAATCATTAAAGATTTATTAATATTTTAAAATAATTCGGAATAATATAAGGGAAGACTACTCGGAGATATGTTTTATTTTTTTTTGGGAATTTCTTTTAACTAAGATTCTTTAGTATAGTACAAGTATTTCTAGGTCATTTGCTCGCGACTGCGGCTTTATGTACGTCATATTATGTACATTTTAAAAATAAAAAATAAACAACCGCGTTATAATTAATTAATATTAATAAACCAACCCCGAGTGCGGTGAACAAAGCAAGAGAAAAAAATTGTTAAATATGACGAGCTATATGTTGAGTTATTGCGAGACTGACGCAAAGTAAAATGGTGTTATAACATTGGATAGATGATAATCGCTATAGATAGATATACACAACAAATGGATTTATAAATGCTACTGCTTAGCCTTAAATGATAATACAACAAGGTTCTCATATTTGAAAAAAAAATCTGCGGCTTCGACCACGTAGAAGTCTTTATCGCGTAAAATCATTACCTTCTTTTTGCATAGTCAGTTAAAAAGTAGCCTATGTCCTTCCCAGTGACTCAAACTACCTCTATTCGAAATTTCAATCAGCGGTTTAGACGTGAAAGCGTTACAGACAGACCGACATAGGGGTCCTTCGCTGTTTGACACCACGAATTATTGACACCACGGTGTCAATCGCAGAAGAACGTTTTTTGAATTGGCTGTTTGGGACCATTTTCATAATAATTTGCGACCGTGGTGTCAAACGGCGAATATCTTATTTTGTTTTCGTCGATTGACACCATGGTGTAAAACTGTTGATTTGGACCACTTTCAACAATTTAAAGGTTAAGTGTGATTTGTGTACTGGCGAAAAGAAAACGTTTATTAAAACAACAATTAGAATCAAATTGTTCCTATGGCTACGTTCTTAACTTCAAATAATCCGATTTGGATAGGTTAGGTTAGAAGGCTAAGCCTTAGCCTTCGTGGTTATTTTTTTTCATAAATTAAAGTAATAGTTTTGTAGTATAAACTTTTATTTTATTTTTTATTGTATAAACTATATTATATTATTTTAACTTATATTTTTATTTTAGTTTTGTAGTATAAACTCTTATTTTAATTTATAAAAAAAAATAACCACGAAGGCTAAGGCTTAGCCTTCTAACCTAACCTATCCAAATCGCAATGCATTATTTTTAGGTATTTTGACCTTAAATATTAAATGTTGGTAAATGTAAATTATGCATATTGATGATAAAAATCGTTTAAACACTTTTGTGCATGATTGTTATGTTATAATAAAAATGCCAATGCGCCGTCCTTAGCTGTTTTACATCATGGTGTCAATCAACGAAGCCATATAAGGTATTCGTCGATTGACACCGTGGTGCCAAACAGCCAATTCAAAAAACGTTCTTCTGCGATTGACACCGGGGTGTCAATAATTCGTGGTGTCAAACAGCGAAGGACCCATAGTTACTTTGTCTTTTAATAATATTAGTAGGGATATGGAAAGCCGATCCCAACTGGGTTGGGAAGGGAATATAGCTCGGAGGATGATGATTCAATTCAGAAGTGTTTCTATTATAGTATTAGTTAACCAGACATTTACTTATTCGAATAACCATTATAGAAAATCCAGTCATCATAATGGTAATGCTCATTGATAAACACAGTCACTGAACAACAATTTTTATATTAACGAGAAGATAATGAACTCAATCAGAAGTTTGGGGAATTCATAAGGTTATGAATCAACGATAGTGTAAATAACATTTTTTGTTTGAGACAGTTTGTTTAAGGTGTAATGTGGGCGTATACTAAGCCTCTGCCTACCCCTTCGTGACTATATGTATGTATATATAGATTGGCAATGAATTTTCTATCATACATCTTCACTGCAACCTTGGATAGTATTTTTGGAGCAAGTGCTGTATTATCAAAATGCATGAAAAGGTATGCCTAGATCAGTGGTTCTAAAAGTTGACTGCGTTTGGACCCAACTAACATTTTTTTTTGGCTGGCGGCTTTTGGCTCCGTCAGTTGTGGTGGACGTGACTTCCTACATTTCAGAGTCCATTTAATATTTGCCATTGCTTGGGAAATAGTGGTTTGGATAGTACGATTTTGTACTCGGACTCGTAAAAAGGATGGATGGATGATAGAATAGCAGATTAACGATTTGAAAGGCAAATGTGAGAAGGACAAGTTGCTAATAATCAATCTAGACGCACATACTTTGAGGTATTGCCCTAAAAGGGGTCGCAAGACATTTTGCTTCATCTATACTCTATCTATACTATACTATAGTAATATTTTATAGAGGAAAGATTGGATTGTTTGTTTGCATCGAATAGGCTCCGGAACTACTGGACCGATTTCAAAAATTCTTTCACTGTTGGGAAGTTACACTTTTTGCGGTGAACATAGGCTATAGTTTAATCCCGCATTCCCACGGGAACGGGAACTACGCGGGTGAAACCTCTTCACGTCCGCTAGTACTTTATAAAATTTTCATTATACTACCAGTGACGTATTCAATTTTTTTTAATATCTATTTCTACACTTGCTCTATATACTTGGGTCCACCCAAGGGTGTAAATCTTTTATTAGATTTAAATTACCTGCTATAAAAACAACCCATCAAATAACGGCAGGTAATTACATAAGAAAAGAAAAACCTATCCTAGCCAAAGCCACCCGATCACATGTGGCTGCATATGTCAGTGACAATCAATAAAATTAATAGCCTTTAAGTACATTGGCATAATGAGATACTGGTTATTCATATGTAAATGTAAAAGGCAAGATTTTATTGTAAGTTAATGATTTAGACGGGATGACGTACTTATTGCAACTGCTGACGTTTTAGTCGCACACAGTAAGTAGCAAGTATGTAAATGCAAATTACTACAAGTAAATGCCATCGTTCATAACAACTACAGTCTCTCTGGCGCCAGCTATCGGGGAATATCCAAACTAAACATTTCTAGCTAGAACCGAAAGTAACATCATGTGCAAAGACTAACATTTGAATTAAGTAAATCCCAAAGTTATAATTTTTGTATATGCTAAGACATTTTTCTCACAGTGTCTGCCAGTTCTAAATTAAAAGACGACTTGTTTTTTAAAAACAGATAAAGACCCGAAGTCACATCTGCTGGGGCGCTGAATTACATTACAGCCGCTTAGCTGATGATTTACTCAGCTAAACACTCCTCGAGGTACGCTCACTGAGATCTTGTACGGGTTTCAAGAATAAACTTTCGTATTAAAAACATAGCACCTATATTTTATTTCTCGGCTAGAATCCCTTTCAAAATCTCATCATCGCTCGCTTTAGTTCTGTATTACCTGATAAATTTACCACTAGTTAAGTATAAAACATTAAGTATTACATATAAAATATTTCAAGTAGGCCTATTCATATATCATGTTGATGCTCATAACATTACAAAATCGATATTAGATTTTGATGCAATGAAAAACTAAATTTACCGCATACGGCTAAACAGTACCAAGTAGAACGATGAAACACGAGCAAGTAGGTAATATTATGTATTTGCAGTTGATGCAATGGCTATGAAGATAACATTACTGCAGACTGCAGAAAGTGATATATGTTATACAATCAATCATGAACCGGGTAAGTAAAAGTGAAATCTAAACTTTACGCACATACGAAAGAAATATTAAATAGAATTTTGCTTATAATTCTCCATCTAATATTAAACTATGACAGTAATGATTAAATACCAATCATAAATAGTATGATAGATGTATTAGACTGTTCCTGTTAGAAGTCGGATAGTAAGATCACTAGGGTCTTAATATTCAATAAATAGCGTCTAGTCTACGTCCAACAACGATATTTTGTTTTCGAAAGATTAATGACCAAATCATAGATTAGTTTTCTTAGAATACGATTAGTATTAGCTCATCAGCAACAAAATAATAATCTTTTTGTTTTCTTCGCTAGCGTAGAGCCACGAAGTTCGTTTTACGACTTGTTAGTATGCCATTGCATATAATACTCAGTTTAAATAGTGTAGTTGCATGTTAACCTGAAATCGGGTTATAGTAATATCGGGTTTAAAGTAGTATTAAATGGCGCATGAATGAGAAATGGCGCATAAACAAATCCTGGTAACAAAGGAATTTTGTATGTTAACAGTATATTCGATAAGCTTAGAATTGAATTGACCTTAAATGTTACTATATCACAAATTATTGTCTCATTTTTGTGTTAAAGTTAGATGAAGTTCAATTTTAAGTTGAGTTCGCCTAGAGATTATAGTAATAACTATAATGATAGTTGTTACTATAATTTCTGTTACTGGTATTTTTGGTGTACTGTACCACTGCTAATGTATAGAGACTTTATGTAAATGAATACTACGTTTTCGAATCCAACAAGTGAGAGATCTATTTTGTATAGCAGATATCTTTGTCATAATAACTATCTATATGACAATGAGACCAAGCTGTTAAGTATTTGGATCTGTGTGTTGATAAGGGTCCGTTCACACAGACCGGCTCGGAGAGCAGAGCAGATTCTTATCACGTTGAAAACAGAGTTTTTAGTATTTGAAGTAAGGTTTATTTTTGCATGTGCACTGTTTTTGACATTAGTAATGCTTGAACGCGCTTGGTGTGAAATAATAAGAGGAGCTGACCGGCTCCGATCGCGTACTTTTTCTTGTTCGCGCAGCCGTTCGGCTCTGATTTCATGCTCTTTCTTGCTCGCGCAGCCGATCGGCTCCAATTGCATGCTCTTTATCGCTCGCGCAGCGGATCGGCTCCGATTGCGTGCTCTTTCCCGCTCGCGCAGCCGATCGGCTCCGATTGCGTGCTCTTTCCCGCTCGCGCAGCCGATCGGCTCCGATTGCGTGCTCTTTCCCGCTCGCGCAGCCGATCGGCTCCGATTGCGTGCGCGCCGCCCCACGCCGACCGCTATTTTGATGGCACAATTTAAACAGAACAGTTGTGTGTACTTATACGAAAACATCACTGATGAAAACTTAATATATTTCTTCATCGGGGCTATCTAAAAGCATGTTCCGAAAAGCACACGTTAACACCGAAAACAAAACTTGGACTGCGTGGATACTGGTACTGCCTTTGTAGTGAAGCCACCCGGCTGCGAGCGCATCCGACCGGCTGCGAGAGCATCCGACCGGCTCCGAGCGCATCCGCTTTCAGCCGGTCTGTGTGAAATAGTTGGCGGCTCCTCTCCGACCGGCTCCGAGCGCATCCGATCCGGTCTGTGTGAAAAGAAAAGTGCGCGCCGATGCTCTCCGAGCCGGTCTGTGTGAACGGACCCTAAATCAGCCAGTCACGGTTGTCTTTTATATATACACTAGCGGACGTCACGTGGTTTCGCCCGCGTAGTTCCCGTTCCCGTGGGAATACGGGAATAAAATATATATGTTCATGCCTATGTTCACCGCAAAGAGTGTAGCTTCCCAACAGTGAAAGAATTTTTCAAATCGGTCCAGTAGTTCCGAAGCCTATTCGTTACAAACAAACAAACAAAAAAACAAAAAAAAACAAATCTTTTCTCTTTATAATATTAGTATAGATAAGTACATATAAGTGTAAGATTAGTAGAAATATTTAAAACCAAATACTACCAATTATTTTCATAAATTCTTTGAAAGTCAAGCTTTACTAAAGTAAATAGGCGCAACATTTTGGATACACACATACATTCACGAACATGGCCGTGAACTTCGTCACATATCCGTAAGTAGCTTGAGAGCAAGTCACGACTTTTTCATTTCATAATAATCGAATTACATTAGTAATAAGAAATGGCTCTTTTGACCTCAGGTAAATAAATACAAAATAATACATAGCACTTTAGTAATTACATCATGAAATGTATGTAACACACATGTTTTTAAAGGAGATTATGTGTGGTAATATAATTTTAAAATATGTAGATTATATAGATGGTAAAAAATAACATATCGAGTATTAAGTTTGTGTCATAATTTGTCTATTAATCAATGATTAAAAAGTTAAACAAAATTTCTGTTCTTTGCAAGTTTGAGAACCGATGATCAAAATTAATAATATAGTATCTAAATTTTTATTTGTCTATCATGTTACTATATTCATACAGGCACACATAAGATCAGCTTATTTGTGTTGTAGTTTTGGTTTTAGCAAATTCGCCGAAAATATTTGGTGCTTTTATACCAGCAAGTATATTAAAGACTAGCTGATGCCCGCAGCTTCGCCAACGTAAAATTTGTTCCCGTTTCCGTTTCCCGTAGGAACTTATTCCCGGGATAAAAAGTAGCCTATGTTTTATTCCAGGCTATAATGTATCCCTGTACCAAATTTCAGCCAGATCCGTTCCGCCGTTCGAGCGTGAAAGAGTTACAAACATCCACACTCACAAACTTTCGCATTTATAATATTAGTAAGAAGTAAGATTGGTTAGTTCGTTTACATTTAAAGCGCATGTGACCATGTGTAATACAGTTAACAGTGTATGTCATATAACTTGAGGTCGACATTTTGCAAATGCTATGCTGGGAACAAATCGCTCATGAATTAAAACTCTTGTTGGAACGAGACACTAAATGAACAATGGAGCTCGTTATAATTGACTAACGTCACAGTTTTATAACATTTTTTCTTCGTAAAATACATACATAATTACATTGCCATTCACAGAGCGTGAATAACGTTCGATACCACTGTTTTGTGGTTGTTTATGTATAACCTCCATTAAATAACTATAGTAATTAGTGTAAGCAATGCAATACATTGAGGGCTTCCTGTTACAGAATTTAGGTAACCGACAAGGTCGACATAGCACATCTGATTTCTCATTGAGTAGTTTTTACTTGCTTGATGCTTGCAAAATTTTGAGTGTGTCAACAGTCAAAAAATTCTAGAACCTTTACTACAATTCAAAAGGGCAGAAATATGTAAGTATCTTTACCTGTCAATCCTACAATGTGATGCAGGTTATTGGTTAGAATTAGAATTAAAAAGATGTAGCTCAGTGTAAGAAAACAGACACAATGTTAATAAAGCATTGGAATAAATAGCCATTGGAGAGGCAAAACCAAGGAATAGGTACAGTCGCCAGAAAATTATATATCTAAGCCGACCAATGTAGATTTAAAATTTTATGGACAATTTCTATTTGGCACTAAAATAGTTTTGTCAAAATTGGACTATAATTTCTTAGCAATTGAAAATAATACGTAATATTTTAGGCAATTCACTTTTCTGCTTTATAAAGCTATAACAAGCGACTGAAAAACCAATACAAACAAGTCTTGAGTAACCAAAATTATATTAATGGCGAGTAAAAATTGTTCTAAACCACAAGACGACGATACCAATCTAAAGAAAGATAAAAGTATAACATCATTACAATTTGACTGTGGAAATTACATTTTTTGGAACTATTCAAGAAAGTGTCGATTTATATTGGAAACTTATTTAATAGTGCGTTATGTACCTACCCCATATATGGAATACCAAACCTAAAGACAGCTCAAGGCCACTGCCAGGATTTAAACCAAGTGCTGTAATTTCACAAAAAATCGATCAAATTTCAAAAATAGGACGGATATAAATAAGAAAATGATCATTTGCTTGATCGCTTACGAGTTTCCATCCCATAATATGTTGGTAATACTGCAACTCGTCCGAATTCCTTACTTAAAATTCGTACGAAGATAATGCAGATAATACAGCAAAATAGACATGGTAGGTATGTCTTTTAAAAATGAACAGATTACCACGCAGGATAAAATAAAGCACGGAAATAAAACGGCAGTCATTTTTCGGGATATCTAAAACTTCCATATCATAATGGACCACGGGCCCTACTGAGACAGATGAAATTATTTTGTAGTATTACTAGGTACTTAAAGTTTACAAGACAACACGTCAAACATAACTTCAATGTCTTACCCATTGTTTCAAACACACAAATCGAACTAAAAAAAAAACAAATATTTCAAACCATAAATCGGCAAAGCAAAAAACAACAAAAGAGAAAAAAAAACGATAAATAAATCTCATTTAAATGATAAGAATATCTAGGTCTAGCAAATAGAAATGAAATTCTACATTTCATGTCAAGTAGGTTGCCTAGACTCACATGCTAGCTTTCACTGCTAAAAAGTTAAGTATAGTAAGTTATAAGATGTTATGTGGAGCTGCAAGGTTATTCTCAAAGAATGTATTAAAATCTCGAAGCTGAATTTGCGGTGAGCTGTCAATTTTTTATGGGAATTTGACAGCAGACCGCAAAATCACTTTTTTTCAGTAAATATTCTTCCAAAATAACATTTCTGAACTTGTAACTTTAGTATAGAGCTAGAGGTTAGTTTATAAATTTTAAAAAATTGGGAATATGTAATTGTTATTAACTTATTAGATATGTTGTAACCTATCAAATTTCCAGAATTTAATGAGCACAGGAATTTTTTGAAGCAAGTTTGTATATTTTGTAACATGATAACAAGCGGTTAAATGTATGTGTATGTCCCAAGTTGATAAAATTAACGGTAGAGTGCCCCCCTGTGGATACCGAATTTGTGTGGAGACAGCGCAAGTTAAAATTAGCTTGTTAAAAGTTAAGTTATGTAACACCAAAACTTCCACTGTACTAAGTATAAAACTTCTCATTTTAGTAAGTGGTTATATTAATTATGGCTTTGTCCGCGTGGAATTCAGTTCCCGTAACTGCTTCCCAAGGGAACTTAAGTCGGGATAAAAGTTATTATTCCAGGCTCTATAATCTATCCCTGTATCAAATTTCACCCAGATTCGTTCAAACGTTAGAGTGTGATTGAGTAATAGATATCTAAACATCTCTACAAACTAGGTATTATTAATTACCAAACATTATGCATTGTATGCTGTTCTCCACATTAACTAAAATAAGTTACATATTTATTGTACGCCAAGATAGTATTACAATTTACAAACTTGGTATAAAATAGCAATACCTACAATGGGCGGCCTTATCGCTAAAAGCAATTTCTGCCCGGCAACCCTTGGATGGAAATATGATTAACGTACAATAGGTATAACAAAAGATAAAAATACAAAATAGCATCTAAAAATACACATTGTTTATACTAGATACTTATAAAACATACGTACAAATACTAAATAAATATTTATATTAAAATATAATAAAATACTTAAAAATATTATTATTTATAATACATATTCGATGTCATGTAGATTCCTATTTCTGGCTCTACAATATTTTACTTCTGATTAGTAAATTTTGAGTACAGTTAAATAACTTTTTTGTTAGGTACTTAGTTGTTTTATATAGTTGTACGTTTTTTCACTCTCATTAGTTAATAATTGCAATACCTAACAGTCTCAAATTAAATCAGATTCTATACCTCTAGATTCCACGAAGTAGGCTACACAAGAAGTTTGTAAAAAGTTAAGTACAACATAGTCACCTCCTATTAGTAATCAATCATAGTTATATTGCCATACCTAACTCAAAAAGAGCAAAAACCCCTCGTTTTTATAAGAGTACATAGAAAATAAAAAATATGATACATTTACGTACAATAATCTCTATGGATGCGTATGGCTATGCTGGACTTCTATCGACCAAAAGTTGCTGGCTAGGATTCCGAATAAGCCCTTTTTTTTATTAACGTGAGGGAAAATCCGTCATGGATGCTATCTCATGACTCCTACCGACTAAACAACCTCACGTAACGCCCAACAGCCTATGGTTGGGAGCCACGTGTAAGCTCTCGGAAGGATGTCCCAGGACTCCCAACAGACCTACGGACACCACTGCGGCCTCGCCTAGGGGGCGGTTCGGGTGTTATCCCGCGTCCTTGGGGGGTTTCGGGTGTGATCCCGCTTCTAAGGGGGGAAAGGGGGAGGGGTGGCGTGAGTGACTCCCTCACGTCGCGCTGCCGTCATGGGTCTGCTTCTGTAAGGACGGTGAGCAGCCCTCCTCACCGTCCTCAGGCCCCCGGTCATGGAGGCCGATAGTTTTCGGCGGCCCTTGGAAGGATGTCCCAGTTACTAGATATGATGTGGAGTTCTTCCTGTGGTTCTACCACTACTCAGTTTTGAATTTATAGCGTATAACTTTTTATATGTCACATCTTCATTGGATAATAATCTATTAACACATTGAATCTCGCATTGAATTCAAAACTCCGACGTCGGAGCCTATGGTAAATTTACACAATTTTGCATTCGATCATGTGTTTGTGGGAAACATTACCTAACCTCTGTTTCCTCTCAAACGTCCAATCCATGAACACAATGCGTCAGTGGGTGTGGTTGCGTGAGTTTCAAATATATTAATGCCAAAGGGGTTTTTATGATCATGTTATCAGAAAATAAACCCCGTAATAGGTTTTTAAATTTTAGATGACGTTACCGTTATGTAAGACTTACGTTTATCGCTGTAATTTTTTTATTTTCGTATTAATTAGCATTATGTCAATTAAATTTCTTATAGTTTACTATTTGTCGTGTACAGTTTACGTAGGTACTTTACGTTACGTAACTTTTTCGTACTATTTTGTAATAGGTGTTTATTAGCAGATTTAGATAGAAATCAATAATTATTTTTTTTGATAGTCTATAAATACCAATAAGAAAAACAATCAAGCATAATTTTAATGACCCGGTGAACATAGTTTTGACATAAAAACCATTATCACCGGCGACGGGTGCAAATCAGACCTGCCAACCATGCCAAAATAAAAACCATATAAATCTGTCGAGCCGTTTCGGAGGAGTACGATGACAAACACTATGACACGAGTTTTTTATACATTAGATATTTAGAAAAATCGTAAGATACTTGAAAAATTGAAAATGTACAAGGTCTTGGAAATAGCTAGATGTAAAATGAATATAATCAGAAATATGTATTTAGAATTTAAAGTCTACACGACCGGCGACCTTCTAGTATGTTTTAATGCTCCTGTGTAATGATGAAACACTAATCATAGGCTACATTGAATTTTATTGCTAATTATTTTTTACACTTAAACAGAGATTCTGCTAAGAGTAGCGCCATTTTATTCAGCACCGTCATGATAATGAGGCCACCTTTTCAGGGATTTTTTGACCTAACGACTCAGATTCAATATAAAAAGGCAGAGAACAGTATGGTCTTAATTGTATTTTTTTTGATATTTAACCCTATCAATGCCAATAGCACTCATAAAGCAAGTGTCCTCAATATTTTGCCTCTTTTAAGAGTACCTAATCATGAACTTCTGTAACCATTATGAGTACCAACGTGTGGTTGCAATGTAACATCTCATCCTAGTGGTTCTATTTAGGCTTTATTATCTTGACCAATGGAAATATTATTCCAATATCTTGTAATAATATAACATGATTACTATCAACTTGGTCCACAAAACCAATGGACACTACAGTTACTATAACAGTTCATAACAAATTGTGACAACAAGCACATGACCAAACCTTCATTCTATTGCGTCAGGTCACCGAATTTCCTAGTACAATAGTACAAAATGTACTAATAAAAACGATACACATATTGATAGTAACGTATTACTCATCGATAGGGTTCCGTTACATTTTTGGCATGTCTGTCTGTGCGCAGTCTGTAGATGGGTATACATTTTTATTAGACATCCTAAATTTACGTGATGCCATATGTTTTTTTGTGTTCACACTTAAATTTTGGATGTGTCTACCTATGTATTTTTTTATGTCTAGCAAATGGTGAGAGGTCTCATAAAATATTGCAGGTCTGCTAAAACAATTTTATTTAAAGGAACCATTCTGTAAATTCTTAGCTCGTATGAGCAGAGTTTATTTCTACTATGGTACGAGCAAATTATTGTCGAATCTCTACGTGAACTAGTAGAGCTTTGCTAGTAGACGTATTTTTATGTCTACCAAATGGTGAGAGGTCTCATAAAATATTGCAAGTCTGCTAAAACAATTGTTCTATTAAAGGAACCATTCTGTAAATTCTTAGCTCGTAAGAGCAGAGTTTATTTCTACTATGGTATGAGCAAATTATTGTCGAATCTCTACGTGAACTAGTAGAGCTTTGCTAGTAGACGTATACACTTAACTACGAACGCTTGAGTAAAATGAATTATAATTTAGAGGAAGGAAAGAAAAAGTTTTTAAGAAAGAAATAATATAGAAATGAAATAGGTCGACTAATGAAATCAGGCGTTACATAGCGGAAATCCATCGTAGAACGATAATAAAGGCAGGGAGGGAGAGGAACCCGCCTCACATTATTCGTCAATCCTGACGTACAACAGAGGCATCTTCAGGACTGTATGCAGTCCTGAAATTGCCTCGTGTGTAGGCGAAACACGTGTCAACTTATTAGTCACGTTGTTATGCGGATTAGTGCTCATTACTAACAATCTGGAGGGTACAGGTAATTTTCCTATCCAACATCTAAAATGCCTTTCCTAAGGAGTTCGGTTCGTCATTCCTCCCTTACAATTAGTTGTGGTTATCCTTACTGTTGTACGTTAGGATGGACGAATCGAGGGCCTTAGGCGGGTTCCTCACCCTCCCCTTCTTTATTATCGTTCTAGGTCGAAGACGTCTAAGAAACTGCGCTGCGATGCAATTGAAAACTAGAAAATATAATCAAACATTAAGTCAATGATCACGTGTGATTTGATGAGTTACTAGATATTCTTATTATACAAGAATTCACGAGGATTGCTTTTAATTACTTACATTAATTACGTGATGGTGTACTATATTTATTTATGTTTATAGAAAAAAATATGTAGCTCACGTGTAAGAATGTTCATTTAACGTTAAATATGCAGAATTGTAGATAAAGCTAACTTAATTTAGCTCAGGGAAATAGTTAAGGGTTAAAATAGTTTTCCGCATTTGTTACGTATTTGAATAATTTATGGAACAAATTTTAATAAATAGAGTATGATAATGTTAATGGCCCGTATATGCTTGGCTTAAATAACTGGAATACGACGATGCTCTTTGTCCAAGAAAAGCGGAGTCCTTCGGTGAATTTAAAGTATCCTCGAGTTCGTTGAATGGCTCGGTAATATTTCTCACGGAGCGCACAAAGTTTGATCGTCGAAAACCATAAATTTTATAGTCGTTCCGATATTGAATTTTGCAGTTTATGCGCCTCCGTAATAACAAATAACGTTTATTCTTATTTCGGTCACGTGACCTTGATTTGACAACACTAGAATTCTTTGAATACATCAGTTTAAATGTATAATTAACTATAACCAATTCGTCACGCAGAATCAGAAGTTTTGCTTACACAAGCATTTTAATTCATTAAATAATTGTATGAGGCGTTGAATCATCAACCGAAGTCAGAATTTCGATTAGGTTCTTAGAAACAATACAGATTATATATGCAGTAATTAATTACCCGTCGACTTAGTATAGAGACATCATTTTTTTATCTCTGGTGGTTAGTTCAAGGTTATTAAGTGATGGAGGAAGGTATTCATGAACTTAAAAAATAACGTCTATACTAATATTATAAAGAGAAAAGATTTGATTGTTTGTTTGTTTGCATCGAATAGGCTCCGAAACTACTGGACCGATTTGAAAAATTCTTTCCCACGGGAACGGGAACTACGCGGGTGAAACCAGACGTCCGCCAGTATTGTATAAAGACGATCACTGGTTCGTTCTTAGTACATCAGATAAATACAAAAGAATAATGAAGTGGTTTTGTCAGTGTATGTAGGACACTTTTAAGATATCTAACACTATGAATAGGTAGTGACTCACCTGTACGCAGGGTTTGTTGAGCGATACGCAGAGTCCATCGGCGTCCTTGCTGTAATGCTCCACCAGCTCCTGCAGTGTGCGGAAGGTGGTCCGCCTGGCAATGAAGAACCCGCCCTCATCCAGCTGTCTTATGCGGTAATGCTTCACCGTATCTCCGTCTCGCACTGTGAACAACAATTATTCACACATTTGCATTTTATTGCGGTATATCAATTGCACAAAACTGGAGTATGAATGCTTTTGGTGTATTAAACATGTTGCAAGATTGGTGTAACGCAGTTTAGTAAGATTTATGTTTAGCTTAACGGTATCATGTTTTCTTAAATATGTAGCGAATTGTTTTGACACAAACATGTCTCCAAAAAGTGCGAAACAAAAACGATACAAAAGAACTTGACCTTTCAGTTCTAAGAAGTCCGCGAATGGTAGATACAATATCTTTTTTATCGATGCATACAGCATACCACTTGGGCTGACTTGGGTACACGTACAGAATTTACTTCCTTAAAAATATAAGCATTAGTAACGTACATAATAGAGATGACCTTAAGCTAAATTCATTCATATAGCTGGGGAAATAAAGCGACCTTTAAAAGTGTATGGAACCTATTTGCGAGGTATATATTGCTATTATTACTAACTAGCAGACGTCACGCGGTTTCACCCGCGTAGTTACCGTTCCCGTGGGAATACGGGAATAGTATATTAGTATAGATGCATGTTCTACAAGAAGCGCCATGACTTGTGATGGTCTTATTTCATTGATGAAGGTAATATTTTACAACAGAGGGTTAATTTAGTAATTACTCAAATAAGTGTTTTTCTAATAACGAAGGTTTACAATAAGCATAACATCTATATCTAAACGGTTACATCGATAATCACAAAGATAGAATGATAAGTACGTGATAAAAACAAAAACATTGAAATATGAAAACTATAATAATGTTAACGTAATAATGTTGATATAATTAAAATAATTTAGATACTACTGGTGATGAACCGAAGACTTGACCAAGATAGCAGTGACTGGATGAGGAAGGCGGACATTCTTCCGAGGGCTTACCTGAAGCTCCAGACCGTAGGCTGCTGGGCGTTACGTGAGGTTTTTTCGTCGGTAATACGGCATAGCTCCTTGAAGGATTTTCCCTCACGTTAAAAAAAAAGGCACAGTACCGTTTTTTTTTAATGTGCGCAAAATCCTACATTGATGCTTTGCCGGACTCCTACCGACTAAAAATCACACGTAACCCATCTAACAGGCTACAGTTGGGAGAGAGAGAGTCCCAGGTAAGCCCTCGGAAGGATACCAAAGTACCGTGCATTGTGGCGTAATTTGGGAGTGGCCTACGCCCAGCAGTAGCCTGCCAGAGCCTGATTTGATTAGATATTACTGGTTCAGAGCTTAAATGAATTTAGTAAGTTTATCTGCAGATTAAATAAAACATCCCAATTTTCAGCGTTGAAATCACAAAACGCTTTTATCGAAGCAGCGATGATTTAACATCGACAATGATATTCGAAAGGGGTTTATTTCACTAAAACCATTACGATTTTATAGTCTTACTTATGGTAAGTATGTTTAGAGAATAGTGCGTTAGCCAGTCTTTGACTTTGTTAATCAGAAGAACTACCAATCCGATTTAAATAATGTTTTCACGTTAGTTTATTGACTAAGGATTGAAAGGCAATTGTGATATAAAATTTCTGCATGAGCACACGTACTTATTGAATTAGTCATAAGTACACACAGAGATGGACCGACGACCTGCTAAAGGTCGCAGGCTGGGACTGGATGCGAAAGGCGCAGAGGATCGTGTACGGTGTGGAAAATCGAGGCAGGAAGATCATTCCACAACCTAAGCGTGCGCGGAAGAAAACCCCTATCGGATCTAACCGTGCTCGAACGCTCCGGACGTAGGGTGTGAGGATGAAATCCCAGTATAATACATAATTATTATTTATCGACATAAACCCTATATTTTCTTAGAGTTTAAGTCAGAACTAGCGTTTCTTTTTAACCAGAAATATGAGTGTGTGACTATGAATCGGTAGATATGTAAGTGGGGCATGGGGAAAGGTTGGATGGTCAGAATTATCATAACCCGTTCCGTCAGTGCATTCTTTGGTGAATAGTTGACATTTTAAATTTGTATTTTAACTAAGTTTGAATGGTAAAACCAATGATTGAAGCAGAAGCAATATCGTAATAGAAATATGTAGGTATTTTTAAGAGAGTTACAATGGGTCAAATTGCTAATCATGTTGTCTTTCGAGAAACTTTTCCGAAAGAATACAATAGCGACATATCTTGAAAATGCGAAAAATTTTATCAGATTTTTTGGCATTATTGGTCAAATTTTGGCCCATTTACAGAATACATTTTATTAAATTAAATGAAAATTAATTGAGTAGTTTTGCGTGAAGAATAACAAACATCCAGCACATGCTCATCAACTTTCACAGTTATGATATTAGCAGATTGACAGAAAAAATTCAACAGCAGTATGTTGGTAAAGGTCATTTGAATGCATTTGCAGATAGACTCTGACTAAGCAGAAGCACATCGCTTAAGTCCACGATAAAATCATACATATCCCTTATATTTTTCGGATGGGGTTAGCAGAGTCATAACATGCGCTAACACTGCAGTATTTTTTAATTATTAGTTCAAACTCCAGAACTACATAATTATGCAATGCAATACATTATAGAAGAACATTGTAATCAAAATTAATCATTGTACAGTTAACAATATAACACGAGACAATAATCATTGTACAGTTAACAATATTACACGAGACATAATGTAACATCGCGTGTTAATTTACGACCGGGCTTTTTAGGGTTTCGTAGCCAAATGGCAAAAACGGAACCCTTATAGATTCGTCATGTCTGTCTGTCTGTCTGTCTGTCTGTCTGTCCGTCCGTGTGTCACAGCCATTTTTCTCCGAAACTATAAGGCCTATGCCATTGAAACTTGGTAACTAGATGTATTCTGTGAACCGCATTAAGATTCTTATATAAAACTAGAAAAAAAGTAGTAAAATTTGGGGGTCCCCATACTCAGAACTGAAACTCAAAAATTTTTTTTTCATCACAGCCATACGTGTGGGGTATCTATAGATAGGTCTTCAAAAATGCTATTGAGGTTCCTAACATTATTTTTTTCTAAAATGAATAGTTTGCGCAAGAGACACTTCCAAAGTGGAAAAATGTGTGTCCCCCCCCCTCTAACTTCTAAACTAAGAGAATGATAAATCTAAAAAAAAAATATGATGTACATTGCCATAAAAACTACCAACGAAAATTGGTTCGAAGGAGATAGAGCTAGTAGTTTTTTTTTAATACGTCATAAAACGCAATTTTCGGTTAGAAAAATCACTACCACTGCGAACGTGTTAAAACATCAATCAAAGTTACAACGAACTATAAGAACTTTTATATTATGTTACTTGCTGCTACGAAACCCTTCATGGGCGAGTCCAACTCGCACTTGGCCGGTTTATTTGAAATCGATACGATCGATTAAAATGCCATTTCCGCATTGCTTGAGGGTAAACATAAAATCTGGAATAAATAAAAATATATGAAAGTACAAATACGAAAGCGGCCATTACTGAATACTATATGAAATCTGCTCTCGTTATTGTAGCGAGTACTAGAACTTATTTTCGTTTTATCAGTGATTTGTACGGGCCGAATGTAGGCTAAGTGCAGTGTAATAAAGTAGTAGAAGTACTTTCTGATTCGAGGTGCAAATATTATTAAGATGCGTCATTTCGGATACAACTTCGTAGACGATGACCAATACCCTCGATATTGGGGATGCCAGCGATTCTGAGAGCAACAGCGTAACAGGTAGCTGTCTGTACATTGAAGATAATTATATAAGAAAAAAATATATAGGGGGGCGTTATAAACCCAATGGAACCCAAAAAAATATTTTAAGAATTTATGTCTGTTTGTCTGCACGTTTGTGCACGCTAATCTCAGCAAACACTCAACCGATTGCAATGCGGTTTTCTTTATTGCGTTGCGGCAGTTGCAGTTTGCTCCACTTAACATTAAGTGTTGTTTCATGTCAATCGGTTCATAAGTAAAAAGTGATATCAATCTAAAGAATCACATATAAAATGCAGCGTACGAAGTCGCGGGCAACTGCTAGTAAAATAATATGCCCAATTTTACACGTCAAAATAGGGTTTTTTGACATAACAGTTTAGTTGCAACCCGTTGTTATTATATGTCATGCACTTCCTTGTTTGATTTGACGACTTCAGAAGAAGGGAAGTACTTATTGGTCACGTACTCACGTCACAATTAATAAATCAGTAGGTACATCGATTCATAATTTCATATATTCCCACTATATAACAAACATCGCTTAAAATTCACTGAAGTGAAAGAATACGAAACTTCACTTTCATTGATCGAGAAAGTAGTCGGAAAATTTATGCGACAGCCATTGTAACTTAGAAATATGATTTTACAGGTTAGGTTTGATGCGCTCGAGGTATTATTTATTTTACGAGAAGGCAATTAGCAATTGAATAAACTCTATTTCCTCTGCAGTCAACATCTATATTCCTTTTACGAACATTTACAGATTTAGTAATAGTTGAGCAACAAATAAAATATACTGGGAAAAGTAAGATTTCGCAATAAATTCATTGATAACACTAAGTGCAGTATAACTTTGCAATGTTATTGTGACTTGTGAGTGCGGAAACTTACATTGAGTTTGGCCGGTTTTTAAGGTCACTTAGATTTCGATAACAATGACTATCATTTCAGGGTTAGCTAGCTTGTCAGTGTAAACGAAAATTATAGGACAAGGTTGGGAGTGATTGGAGGAGGGTTATTATAACAGTTAAATACTTGTTTGAGATTATGACTAGACACAAAAAACGTGTATTATATGTATAACTACTATAATATGTATAACTAGCGGACGTCTCGCGGTTTCATCCGCCTAGTTAACGTTCCCGTGGGAATACAGGAATAAAATATGGCCTATGTTCACCGCAACGAGTGTAGCTTCGTAACTGTAAAAGAATTTTTGAAATCAGTCCAGTACCTTCGGAGCCTATTCGATACAAACAAACAATCAAATCTTTCCTCTTTATAATATTAGTGTAGAATGTAGATGATACGATTAAAATCTTTATAACCATTCTTACTTTTTCGAATTGGTTGTTAATTCACATTATTATTGCACCTTTGAGAAGAAAAAAATATCATAGATTAGACAGCGCACTTATACAGGACGCAAGAAATATGTTTAATAATACACACTACACAGTACAGTCATACAAGTTGTCAAAAAAGTCAGTATGATTATAGATCATCCAATTCTCTTTTTATCTGAGTATGACTTGCAATGGGGAATTTCATACATTAAGTATTTCAGTTTAATTACATCGATTACCTAGCACTTTGCAGGTTATAGTGGTAGTACATTGCGATTGTACATGTTTATTTTACACTAGCGGACGTCACGCGGTTTTACCCGCGTAGTCCCCGTTCCCGTGGGAATACGGGAATAAAATATAGCCTATGTTCACCGCAAAGAGTGTAGCTTCCCAACAGTGAAAGAATTTTTCAAATCGGTCCAGTAGTTCCGGAGCCTATTCGTTACAAACAAACAAACAAAAAAACAAACCTTTCCTCTTTATAATATTAATATAGATGGAGTCCAAATAAACCATTTTTGCAAAAGACTGTCGATTTAATCTAAACTAATATTATAAAGAGGAAAGATTTGATTGTTTGTTTGTTTGCGTTGAATAGGCTCCGAAACTACTAAACCGATTTGAAAATAGTAACATGGGCTATAATTGATTCCCGTATTCCCACGGGAACGGGCGCTACGCAGGTGAAACCGCGTAACGTCCGCTAATTTGAAATTAAAATTAATGAAACCCGTGAAAATGGCTTAGGCAAGCTCCCTATATCCACCACTACCAAATGATATGATTATGATTAAATCCTGAAAAGATGCTCCTACAATCCCATGAAATAGATTTGAAAATTGTAAAGCATTCTATATTAATGTTTGTTACTTACGGAACTACCTATATTTTTATATATCTCACAGGGTGTTGTGTTCTCAACAAGATATTTAGCGCTACGAATACGATGTAACTACTGTTACTGCCACCGTAGAAACGTGGTGTCACGATTCCGATAATCATTGATCATGCATAAACACTTGCATGCAATTGAAACGTAGTCTTGGAAACATTTGTATAATAGGTTATGCGATTTTCCGTATTCTAATACAGTTTTAATGGAGAAGCTATGTGATCTATACTAATATTATAAAGAGGAAAGATTTGTTTTTTTGTTTGTTTGTAACGAATAGGCTCCGGAACTACTGGACCGATTTGAAACATTCTTTCACTGTTGGGAAGATACACTCTTTGCGGTGAACATAGGCTATATTTAATTCCCGTATTCCCACGGGAACGGGAACTACGCGGGTGAAACCGCGTGACGTCCGCTAGTATAACATATAACCATACAATAATAATTATAAGCTAGTAAATTGACTTTAAAGAAAGGTATGTTACATTATTAGAATAGAATACAAATATACTTTTCACTTCTTAAGCTCGTAAAGTTCTTGTTTATGCTGGGTGTATGCGGACTAAAACAACATTTTATGCTCTAGTGCATAAAGTTCTTTTTCTTCTTCTAAAACAATATGGCCATACTAGACCGTAGAGACGCGACGGTACCATGAAGATCGTGTTACTCTATGAACCAAACATAATAAAACGCTATTAAATAACTTTTTTTTTTTGTAACATTTAATTTGTACTTTCTGTGTTCTATATAAATTAAGAAACATTAAAAATCAGATAGTATTACGAGTGAAAAAATATTATAAAACGAACTTATGATTAGGCAGTATAGGTCTCGTTACCCATGCCTAATGCTTCATGTAGAATGATTGAAAAATTGAAAAATTGTTCAAATGTTACTTTTAATTTTAATTAGACTTTTATTTACAATACCACTGTTTCATTTCCTTGCAATCGAAGTGAAAAGCAGAGTGTATAACTCGATCATAAAACCCATTTTATCCTTGACTTAATATCTATAAAATGGCTTCTTTTATGCACTTGTAGAACAATCTACTATTATTGTACACCAAAAGTATTTACATCAATAAGGAATACAAGGTCTGTTCTTTTTTTTAACGCAAGGGAACATCCTCATGGATGCTATGCCGGACTCCTACCGACTAAAAAACCTCACGTAACGCCCATCAGACTATCGTTGGGAGCACCGGGTAAGCCCTAGGAAGGATGTACCAGGAAGGAATCCAAAGTCTATATTATTTTTAGTTATCTGGAACTAAACACAACATCACACACCATCAATGTACTAAAGCGCATTATGATAAATAAACCGGACAAGCGCGAGTTGGACTCGCCCATAAAGGGTTTCGTAGCAGCAAGTAACATAATATAAAAGTTCTCATAGTTTGTTGTAACTTTGATTGATGTTTTAACACGTTCGCAGTGGTAGTGATTTTTCTAACCGAAAATTGCGGTTTATGACGAATTAAAAAAAAAACTACCAGCTCTATCTCGTTGAAACCAATTTTCGTTGGTAGTTTTTATGGCAATGTACTTCATATATTCTTTTTAGATTTATCATTCTCTTAGTTTAGAAGTTAGAGGGACACACACACATTTTTCCACTTTGGAAGTGTCTCTTGCGCAAACAATTCAGTTAAGAAAAAAATGATATTAGAAACCTCAATAGCATTTTCGAAGACCTATCTATAGATACCCCACGGGGACCCCCAAAATTTACTGTTTTTTTTTCTAGTTTTATATAAGAATTTTAATGCGGTTCACAGAATACATCTATTTACCAAGTTTCAATAGCATAGGCCTTATAGTTTCGGAGAAAAGTGGCTGTGACACACGGACGGACAGACAGACAGACAGACAGACAGACAGACATGACGAATCTATAAGGGTTTCGTTTTTGCCATTTAGCTACGAAACCCTAAAAAGCCGGTCTATCATGTTCCATTACTACTTATTTATATTATGGAACGAATTACAACTAGTGAAATACGAGGTTTACTATACAAGGAAGGCTTTGGCGAAAATAATGAGCGCTTACGTCCTGAAATGAACTGCGAAAGGCGGATTTGATTGATTTTGTTATCGCGATTAAACCTCAGTTTAGGTAAATCCTCCTCATAAAATTCAGTTGATTACTACCCGTTCGCTCTAACTTTGGCCCTGGCGTAGAGGCGTATACCCGAATTGTTAATTAGACGAAGTAAATTAACAGTAGCTAATGTCACTTCGTCATAGAAAATACGCAACATTTTAAGAAGAAGTGACATTAGTTGTTGTCAATTTACTTCGTCTAATCAAAAATTCGACTTTAGTATGGAGCCGAACGGCAAAGTTAGAGCAGAGCGAACGAGCAGTACTTATAGTTATTCTAGACATGTTGAAATAAATTTATAGGAAGCACCTAATATTATTTCATTATCCTGTGTGGATCCAAACGCGATTGTGCCCACGCCCTGTGAAGTTATTGATTGAGGTTATATTTAGAACAGAAGATAACGGTTGGAGGGTTCGGGACTACCGAATTATATGGACATATTTTCGGTATTGTAAACAAAGATAATATAATGAGGAAAACCTAAGCCATACAATTGTGAACCACTTTTTTCTTATGTTTTGCCTTATTAATTGTTGTCAAAGGTCAAGTTTTTGTAAAGAGGAATGCTAAATGCATCGTGAGTTATTAAAATGAATTATGTTTACAGATCAATTATTCCATTATAAATTCCGTTACATTCCTTTATAAACTGTCTTAATCTAATTAAGCGTATCTAAGTGAGAAGTAAATTAATTTATCAGTAGTTGTATGGCGCCTAATATTGTTCACGGGGTGTTCGTATTTTTCTAACATACAGTATTTTTAAGCACGTAAGAACTGCCACTTAGAATCAGAGCAACTAACATAATTATAATATACTAGCTGACGCCCCCAGCTTCGCCCGCGTCAAGTTATGTTCCTGTTTCCGCTTCCCATGGGATCTTATTCCCGGGATAAAAAGTAGCCTATGTGTTATTCCAGACCTATACCTACCCCTGTATCGATTTTCAGCCAGATCTGTTCAGCCGGTAGAGCGTGAAAGAGTAACAAACATCCACACTCACAA
This sequence comes from Miltochrista miniata, assembly GCA_933228765.1. Classification (NCBI taxonomy): domain Eukaryota; kingdom Metazoa; phylum Arthropoda; class Insecta; order Lepidoptera; family Erebidae; genus Miltochrista; species Miltochrista miniata. The sequence continues at coordinate 13,224,120 of OW121765.1, forward strand.
ACTTTCGCATTTATAATATTAGTAAGAAATAAGATAGTAAGATAGTAAGAAGTAAGATAGTAAGAAGTAAGATAGTAAGAAGTAAGATAGTAAGTAGTAAGAAGTAAGACCGTAGGAAGTAAGATAGTAAGAAGTAAGATGTTTTAAAATTACGGTTTATTCCAGAAATTCCTACTCACGAATGTCTACTAGTTAAATTTTCATTTTTTTTTCAGAGATCCTCATTGGTTGACATTGATAGGCATACTTGCCACGTTGCTGGCTTGCAGCCGTTAGATTCTTAGTTTAAAGATTTTTTTAAATTTATAAGTAGCTTACACACCAAATCGCTGTAGTTTTCATTACTGAGGTATTTTTGTTGGATAGAATCGTGGAAACGTTTTGCTGAACTAGGCAGTTGATTTACATTTAGCTTTTGAATATTATATTTATTCAAAGAATTCCCCACCAATCTATGTTTGATTTCTGGCAAAAATTGTGATAATGCCCACTGATGCGGATATAGGGCAAGACAATAAACACAGCCTCTATAGGGTTATGCCACCATTTTCTAACCAACACCACAAAAACATTATGGGGAAATAAGTAGAAGGAAAATTTATAATTAACTCTTTTTCCTTAAGTATATTAAATTATCTAGATTTCTAATTGACTGACATTCAATTGCACCATAATCTTGAGAAGCAATATAGGTATTGAACTGGTACTGACTTTGCAATCACAAGATGTACCAGTTAGATAGGTAAAATATGAATCACCCGGCATACTAAATTTATCACAGTATTTTCCTTCCATGTACTCTACATTGGAGGTATCTGTACCAGACACCATAAAATACCTAATCATAAAGATCGGTATTACCCTATTTACCGATTATGTCAAGAATCCTTGATAGATTAACGTTATTATTGTTATGATGCAATATAAGACAACTATACTGAGCTAAGTCTGCTGACTAAAATGCGTTACAATTCGCTATATAGGTGGTTTTTAACCGACTTCCAAAAAAGGAGGAGGTTCTCAATTCGTCTGTATTTTTATTTTTATAGAAGGTCATAGGCATAATCTATGCGAGATAAAGAGAAACTATTGAATTTTCTCTCTTCTTATAGCATTGACAAGCTTTCGTCCAAGACTGAAGTAGCTGATAACAAGATCGTTACAGCTTGGCAAAAAGTAGTAGAAAATGATGGCTGCTCCACTCTCCATATTATGGCATGGTAATGTAAAATACAAATTAAATTACATACTTCATTTATTAAATGACATCATTCATGTTTTGACAGCATTTTAACCATGTTGCCAACATGCAGAATATTATTTACGTTTTTAGACTTTTTTTGCCAAGCTGTATGTAGTTTACAATGATGAAAATTTTCATAATTGAAATTATAAGACTATTTTAAAATAGTAGGAAAGCAATCAATTCCAAAATAATTTCCTTAAATTATGTTTCACGAACTAAAATTACATCGTGTCATTTTAGTTATAGGTATCACGCTGTATCTCAAAGCTCAATTTAAAATACTAAACAAATGGCTGAATTAAAAAATTCCTATTGCGCACTATGCAGGAAAATATTTTTATTACATTGTTCATATTGTTATGATATGATATTCATTCCTTTTTTCTCTTGTGGGTTATTTTCAATGGAAATCTACCAACAATGGTACTTTCCTCAATTTAAAAGTGTGACAATTTGACAAAATGTTTGAGAGCAATAAGGTGCATCATGACGCAGTTTGTGGCCTTGGAAATACAGCATGTTTTCTAATTAAAACTTTAATAAAAACTTTTTGGGTGACGAAAATGCTAATATCTAACATTAGTGTTTTGTAGTTTATAAATGCGAAAGTGACTAATTTTATCGATAATTTTTCACGACTAAATTGTTTGAATGGATTATATTATGACAACATATCATTTGGAAATTCTTATTAATATTCTCTACTTCGATTAGACATAGAAAGACTAGTAGAAGGATGAAATATTATTAACTAGCGGACGTCACGCGGTTTCACCCGCGTAGTTCCCGTTCCCGTGGGAATACGGGAATAAAATATAGCCTATGTTCACCGCAAAGAGTGTAGCTTCCCAACAATGAACGAATTTTTCAAATCGGTCCAGTGGTTCCGGAGCCTATTCGTTACAAACAAACAAACAAATAATAACCGGCCAAGTGCGAGTCGAACTCCCGCACGGAGGGTTTCGTACCAAAATACAACAAAAAGTCGTACCTATTTGTTTTGCATGGGAGCCCCCCTTTTTTCTTTTTATTTAACGAGATGGAAAATCCTTAATTGATGATATGCCGGACTCCTCTCTCTCAACAAGACAAGCTCTCGAAAGGATGTCCCAGTAAAGGTCCATTTTGTTTCAATTATTATTTTTTTATGAAAATACAATGCTCGATATTCTGTGAGTATTTCAAGCGTCTACTCATCTACTGGTTGCCTTCATTACCTATTAACACATAGCAACGCGCGCCTTAGACAGTTCGCGTTGCTCTATAGTGTTATACAACGCGCGTCTTTAGACAGTTCCCGTTGCTATATAGTGTTATACAACGCGCGTCTTCAGACAGTTCGCGTGGCTGTTATACAACGCGCGTCTTAAGACAGGTCGCGTTGCTCTATAGTGTTGACTATCCTTGTATAGATCCTCTACAGTAGGTCCAGTATATATGTATTTCAAAAAGAGTTTGTGAACTCTATGTTTAATTTCTTTTTCAGAACATTGATGACATTTGAATGATGACATTATAAACACGATATCTACGTCTACAACATAAATTGTTAGTTTGTACGTAAATTGTTTATATCTACTGGAGAAAAGTGTAAAATATGGACTATTTGTTTACTATTTCCTATGAAATAGCTATCTTTGAAATATTACACCTACCTAAAGTAATCTGCTGAAAGCGTTGTTCACTTTTTAAAGAACAAATATTTACGATGAAAGTCGAAAAATAAGTTAGTATGTGACCCGTATAATGTTCAATCATGGCGACACGAAATTAATTTCATTGAGCAACATTTGATTGGGCTATACCTCCTAAAGTATTCATTTAATTTGCATGGTGTAAAGGGAATGAATGATCTTGATGAAATGTTCAAATTAACTAACGTATTGAAATTGTGAAGGATACCTTATTACCGAATATATAAGACAAAGTCGCTAAAAAACACGTTTGTTGTATGGAAGCCCCCCTTAAATATTATTATGTTTTTGTTTTCAGTATTTGCTGTTATAGCGGCAACAAAAACACATAATCTGTGAAAATTTCAACTCTCTAGCTATCACCGTTCATGAGATACAGCCTCCTGACGGACAGACAGACAGACAGACAGACGGACAGCGAAGTCTCATGAATAGGGTCCCGTTCTTTATTTACCCTTTGGGTACGGAACCCTAAAAAACAAATCTTTTCTCTTTATAATATTAGTATAGATTGCCATCACGCGGGATAGAAGTGATATTTAATCATCACGCACAACTTAAACGAATTCAATTATTTACAAAATGATTTTAGTCTTCATTGGGCTTATGCGAAAATGGAATCACTGACACCGCCACGTATTTTTTTTAATATAAAATCATTAACTGATTTAGCCCCGTGGCGGATCGTTAAGTGCCCGAATGTAGAGCCTACGCTTTTTATCTATACATATAATAAAATGATAGAAAAGTCAAAACTGTACATTGGAAATATTAAAAAAAAATACTCGCTGGGTGTTCAACATAAGATACCCAAGTCGAAAATATAGTTCGAATTTTTTTTGTCTGTTTGTCGGTTTGTCTGTTTGTCTGTTTGCTTTGCTTTGTCCGGAAGGATCTCGAAAAGTACTGAATGGATTTGGTTCAAATTTTGTACAAATATTAGTTAGGGGTAGGGTCTTAAAATAGGCTATATATTATCACGCTACATATCCTAGGGGCTAAGCAGAGAGCAATCAAACTGGCATTAAAACTAATTTTCACGCGTACGAAGTCGCGGGCAACAGCTAGTAGAATAATAAAATAATAATAAAGTAACCGCTAATATGCAGCATATCAAGAGACCGATTACTCATGTAATATCTGATCACTGGCCGTGTTTATAACAAATTAAGGCCGCGTGGGTCAGATTTTGAGTTTTTTGAAACAATCCTAGTCAAAAAGTAAAGGGTTTTTAAATCTGAAAAATATATATATAATAGTTAAGGATATAAGCTAAACATATTCCGAGCCCGTTACACGATCCAATAAATTTCACTAGATAGAAAAAAATCCCAAAGTTGACTCTCTCAGAAAAGTTTTTTCAAAACTGTGGCTAAACTATTAACATTTTATATATTTTTTTTGCACTCAATTAAAGGTATTAAGTTTTTATACACATTTTCCGAGCGTTTTTCTATAAACAACTATTTACATAGTTATCATGTACGAATATCTACCAAACGCAATAGAATTGCGCCGCTGACGGCCGATCAGTCTCGCCCTGGCGCTTGTGGAGGCAGGACCTGTGTCAGTTTTTTTCGCAACTATTTCGTAATTATTATGCCAAATTACGTTAAAATCGCGCCACAGTATAAAAATATCAGTAATGGGCAAAATGTAATTAGATTAACCGTTACAAATACATACGCGACTCATGGTAAAAATGTGGTGATCTTTTACTTTTTAAGTGTTTTCACGACATGGTAACCAGCTACCTAATGCATTAAAATGTCTACGAATTACATGATAATTTCGCAATCCAACATGGCGGCCACGCCGTAATCACAAAATTTCATGATGGGTATCGTTTAAGGGGTTTTTTGGTATGCTGAGTACGAATTACGTGTTAATTTTGCAATCCAATATGACCGCCGCGCCGTAATCTCAAAAAATCATGATGGGTATCGTGGTGGTTTTTTGGTATGCTGAGTACGAATCACGTACTAATTTTGCAATACAAGATGGCCGCCGCGCCGTTATCACAAAATTTCATGATGGGTATCGTTTAAGGGGTTTTTTGGTATGCTGAGTACGAATTTCGTGTTAATTTTGCAATCCAATATGACCACCGCGCCGTAATCTCAAAAAACCATGATGGGTATCGTTTAAGCGGTTTTTGGTATGCTGAGTACGAATCACGCGATAATTATCCAATATGGCCACCGCGCCGTAATCACAAAATTTCATGATGGGTATCGTTTAAGGGGTTTTTTGGTATGCTGAGTACGAATTACGTGTTAATTTTGCAATCCAATATGACCGCCGCGCCGTAATCTCGAAAAATCATGATGGGTATCGTTTAAGCGGTTTTTTGGTATGCTGAGTACGAATCACGTGATAATTTTGCAATCCAATATGGCCGCCGCGCCGTAATCACAAAATTTCATGATGGGTATCGTTTAAGGGGTTTTTTGGTATGCTGAGTACGAATTACGTGTTAATTTTGCAATCCAATATGACCGCCGCGCCGTAATCTCAAAAAATCATGATGGGTATCGTTTAAGCGGTTTTTTGGTATGCGGAGTACGAATCACGGGTTTAGGCGTACAATGTCAGAAACGCAAAATGACAGATTAGCGAATTGACAGAAACGCATAATGCCAGGTGTCGCAAAATGACAGATTCGCTTAATGACAGATTCGCAGAATGACAGATTCGCAGAATGACAGATTCGCAGAATGACAGATTCGCAAAATGACAGATTCGCAGAATGACAGATTCGCAGAATGACAGATAAATCTCTAATAAAAAAACATCGAGTTATATTAATCAAATTCTTTAATTGTTAGTATAAATAAATCAACATAAATTTCCAAAACTTAAATTCTTAAATGTCCCATCGCGAAATGTCCTTTTCTCAAAATGTCCCTTTCTCAAAATATGTACACTACAGGATTAACCCCGGTCCTTTTTTATTCATAACCATCCAAGTTACCAGCACTCACTTGGTAAATTTGATGTTATTTTTTTATAGCCACCTAAACAAAACTTAGGTAGTTATAAAAAAAATAACCACGAAGGCTAATGCGGAATCTCCGCTGCGCTCCGCTTCCGCCTTAGCCTTCTAACCTACCGTATCCAAGTCAGATTGAGTGGGGTTAATCCTGTAGTGCACATATTATGAGAAAAGGACATTATGAGATGAGACGAAAAAATTGACCGTCTCATCTCATAATGTCCTTTTCTCGAAATGTCCTTTCCCAAAATGTCCTTTTCCCAAAATGTCCTTTTCTCGAAATGTCCTTTTTACAAAATGTCCTTTTCGCGAAATGTTCTTTTCTCAAAAAGTCCTTTTCGTGAAATGTCCTTTACTCAAAATGTCCCTTTCTCAAAATATGCGCACTACAAGATTAACCCCGCTCAATCTGACTTGGATACGTTAGGTTAGAAGGCTATTACGGCGCGGCGGCCATATTGGATTGCAAAATTATCCCGTGATTCGTACTCAGCATACCGAAAAACCACTTAAACGATACCCATCATGGAATTTTGCGATTTAGGCGCGGCGACCATATTAAATTGTAAAATTATCACGTGATTCGTACTCAGCATACCAAACACCCCTTAAACGATACCCATCATAAAATTTTGTGATTACGGCGAGGCGACCATATTGGATTGCAAAATTATCACGTAATTCGTACTCAGCATACCAAAAACCCCTTTAAACGATACTCATCATGAAATTTTGTGATTACACCGCGGTGGCCATTTTGGATTGCGAAATTATCACGTGATTTGTACTCAGCACACCAAGAAAACCCTTAAACGATACATATGGTCACGCCTTTATCCCCGAAGGGGTAGGCATATTATATGCCCACATTTTACCTTTGTATAATTTGTCCCACGTAATAGGTGGTGAGCCGTATTGCCGTGTTTAAATGGACAGGCGCAGGTTGTGACTGCCTGCTGTTGAAATAAAGCCTTTAATTAAGCTTAACGACTGCCATTTTACTGGCAACCGGGACCAACGACTTAACGCGCCTTCCGAAGCACGGAAACGCTCAAATAAATATCACGAAGTGATCACATGGATGGTCACCCATCCATGGACTGGCCATAGTGAAAGTTGCTTACTGCAGTGATCGTTTACAGAACACTGAGTCCGCGGGGCCACGAGCGCCGAGCTTAAACGATACCCATCATGAAATTTTGTGATTACGGCGCGGCGCCCATATTGAATTGCAAAATGATCACGTGATTCATACTTAGCATACCAACTTTAGAAAACTTTAGAAATTTTTATTACCAGCTATTATGTAATTTTCATTTTTTACGCAACTGTAACCATCTAGCAAACGTACGCAACGGAAACTCTCAAAAAAATGAAATATCCTAGTTTTCGAAAAATGCTTCGTTGCTGCTCAACTTTCATTCGCCTTAGCGTGATGTTATATATTTTGATATTTTTGAAAAATAGACATTCTGTTAAGGAACTTTTGAAATTCAACTAGCAGTCTCTTAGACTCTATAGTTCAAACAACTAAACAAACAAACAAACTCTTTAGCTTAAAAATAATAGTATAATATATATAATTAACTCATTTATTTACGAAACTCTAATAAATCACTACACATATTAAAGTTAGATGCATTTACTACGTCAAACAAAGTTAGCATGCTGTTTCTTTCTACTCTACTGTATACTGTGGCATGAGAGTTCACTGCCGCTGCCGGCGCGCGGTGTGTCTCGCGTCCGGGGCGAGGGGAGCGCCAAATGCCTACTTGTGCGCTATAACCGACCCTTAAATAAACATTCCTAGAAGCCATCATTTTCGTGATCATAAACTATTAACTACAGATTAACATAAGCGTTATTTATTTTAATATTGTCTTCTGTTTGTTTCTTTTTTATTTTATTTCTTTATAATCGTATAACTATAAGATTTAAAGGAAATGTAACTAGAGAAGCAAGGTATGCGTATGTCCCTACACAAGTATTTATTAACTTACTGGGGCAGACTCACACACAATACTTTAACCTACTATTATATAAAATACTAGCTGACCCGCGCAACTTCGTTTGCGCCACATAAGAGAGAGTATTACCTGTTTCCGTCGTCCCCCGTTTTTGAAACATTTACTATTACTGCTCCGCTCCTATTAGGTGTAGCGTGATGCTATATAGCCTATGACACTCCACAATAACGTAGCTTTCCATTGGCGAAAGAATTTTTAAAATCGGTTCAGTAGATCCCGAGATTACCCCTTACAATTTAACAAATACACAAACTTTACTTCTTTATAATATTATTATTATTATTATTACTAGCTGTTGCCCGCGACATCGCACGCGTGAAAATTATTTTATAATACCAATTTGATTGCTCTCTGCTTAGCCCCTAGGATATGTAGCGTGATAATATAAAGCCTATTTTAAGACCCTACCCCTAGCTAATATTTGTTCAAAATTTGAACCAAATCCATTCAGTACTTTTCGAGATCCTTCCGGACAAAGCAAAGCAAACAGACAAACCGACAAACAGACAAAAAAAATTCTAACTACATTTTCGGCTTCGGTATCTTATGTTGAACACCCAGCGAGTATTTTTTTTTAATATTTCCAATGTACAGTTTTGACTTTTCTATCATTTTATTATATGTATAGATATAAATATAAAATACTAAAATGAATCAACTCGTTATATTTACCTGAGAGGGAGAAATCATTATGGCGGCTCTCAGAGTCGCGAATGAGGAAAGCGCCATGTTCATTCTCCGGAAGGAGTAATTTCTTCTCCGCCTCGATTCGTTTTATTTTACGGAAGTACCATCTGTAACAATAGAGAGCCATTAAATAAAGATTTTAAAGATTCATAACAGGAAACCAACAAAAATAAACGTAAATACAAAATTACAATATTCCGCGTCCACTTCAGAATTTTGGGATATCTCAATTAGGATCCGCTTGACATTATGTAGAATTAGATTAGTTTTAAGTATATTTTATTGGAGCAGAAGAAGTTTCGGTCGGGTGCAATATTTAAAAATATACTGGAGCAATGCAAACTACACTAAATGGATGTATCACCCGGTAAGATATTTAGTAGACATACACAAGGAGCCTTAGCCTTATTTTGTATGTCATACATAAGAGAAGCAGTATTTCTAGAAACGCTATAATTTCGTGGAATTTTCCGACTTTGATACTTTGTAATTTTTCCGAACTTGACGATAGTGATCGTCGTGGTTCAAACAATTGACACTAATATTAATGAACTTTATTTACATGTAAATACATATATCCAAATACAATCCGGAAATTGTTTGCAGTCAAAATAATACTATACAGATCTAAAAGCGAATTCATTAATACTGTGTAAGGATAAAGAAGGTCGACATGCAGCCAGCCTGGATCAAACAAGCCCAAGAAATATTATTGTTTATATCCGGAGCAATCTATAAAATATACAATATCCCAAAATTTTAAACTGAATTGATAAAAAGTCTTTCGTTATTATAGCTGATCCTCAGATGGTGTGTAACAGTTGAAGGCCTTACGAGTCGTTTTCAAATTTCAACAGCAAATAGTCTCCTCCTTTATCTGTTCTGTGGCTGTCACATAGGACAAAAATAAATGGTGAAAAGTGGGCACATATTTCGCATTATATACCTCTGCCTAACTGTTCTGACATAAAGACGTGACCATGTGTATGTTACAATTTTCTAAGTTAATTGCACTTGCACTTCAATGCGTCGAAAAAGAAAAACTATCATAAAGAAGTTGTTCTTCAAGAAACTCTATCGACATTGTTGATCTATTTTCAAACAACATGTTAAATTATAGTCTTTCCATTTCTTTATTTTCTCGATGACAGTTCTAATTTGATAGTTTTAGTGTTGCGACCAAATAAGTAATGATATCGATCGAATATCGTAAATTGATCGAATATCATATCATTGCCAGTACAATTTATATAAAACTAATATGGGCACAAATCATAGGACGCCGCTCGAAACAATAACTATTCCCCTTTTACGGCAAACAAGATGTTAGATTTATTAAAAAATGCATGTGCGGATGTTACTGCCGAAAACTGGGAAAAAATCGTGAGAAGAAGCCAAAACATTATAGCTACGGATTGGGAAATAATCATGTGGCATTCGATAATGTAGATGTACAGGAACTTATAATAAATGTTGGAGAGAGCTCATCGAGTGACAGTGAGGATTCGTCAGATTTTGATTAAAATAAATAAATAAAGATTACCTGTCATTATACTTATTTTGTTGCATGGTCGAGTACCTACCTACCTATATCTACTTATTTTACAAACGCTTCGAAAATTTTAGAGAAGTTGGCATAATCAATCAAAAATTAACACGTGTAACGTCTTGTACTGAAATATAATATCTATTAGTTAAAAGAAATGGAAATAGTATAATGTCTTAGTTCAGTAACCAGTTACTTGAGTATCAACAACAAGCAGTTCATTGTCAAGGTCGTTTATCATGCATATTTCTCTAAATTCATAATAAGTATTGGATAAGTTTATTCCAGGTGCCGTTACCAATCCATTTTTAAGACAATACTACATGAAGAAGCGATGCAGTGCAATGGAAATGAGTGAATCTTTTATAATCCACGTTTCTCAGTAACTCCACCAGTTCACCAGATTGCACAACATTTTTATGGTATCCCGGGGTTGCATTCTTAATCCAAATGCTTCTTTTCTTGTACACCAAATAAAAGACAGGACAGAGTTAGCCACCAGAACTTTAGGCGAGGCCGCAGTGGTAGCCGTAGTTCTGTTGGGTGTCTCGGGGCTCCCAATCGTAGGCTGTTGGGCGTTAAATGAGGTTTTTTAGTCGGTAGGAGTCCGGCATAGCATCCATGAAGGATTTTCCCTCACGTTAAAAAAAAAGCCACCAGAACATGTCCAGGTTCCAGAGATTTCCTTTCTAGGACATTCTTATTTCTATAGCGAAATAAAGCCCTGCGGCAACACATTTGCTTTTAAGCTTAGGTGCTTAAGCTTCTTGTTGTTGTTGTTGTTGACCAACAAAATATTGCTAAGATATAATGTAATAATATCGTTGTTGCTAGAACTATTTCTATGAATTATGTAATAGCCTATATCACCCTCTTAATCGTCAGCTTCTTGTGAATTCAATATTTCAAAACAAAATAGAATAATGAGTATGCTAATAATAATATGTTAGCACACAAATTAAATCACATCGCGGATTTTAATTTTACCTAAAACTGTGTTTGATAAAAATGACCTAATGTGTATTACTTAATCAGATTGTGTAACCAATGTTAATAAAATCTTACACGAACTACCTATTTATAGCTTCTTAAGAGTTTTAATAGTCGATGTTACAAATAGTAATAAAGAGCAAAATAATATGTATATCGACAGAAAAACACAATTCTTCATCTAAAGGGCCACCTGATGTACACATGTCGTACAAAGTAATTATCTACGCAATTACACTATGAATGTATAAAGGACCGGTATCGTTCGCACAGAAAGCATTACAGTGACTCAACAAGCACGAATGAACGCTATTCAGTATTCAATTGACGCATGTTTGTGACTGCATTCGATGGGGGAGACAACTTAGTACCTATAGTAACAGCTTTTAGCGCAGGACCTGACGATGAATCATTCTATATCTTATCAATGTATTGTAGAAACATTGCTAACTGAATTAGTGAATGTGATACGCTTAACAGAAGACAAATTTGCTGTTTTGTATCTCTAAATACAGCCTGCTGTCATCATATGCGAAAAACTTTAATATTTTTCTGTACAAACCGGCGCGCATTCAACTTGTTAAACCATTTTTATTTTATTACAGACACTTATTGATATAAATAAACATACAATAATGTTTTAAAAAAAATAAAAAGGAAAAAAAAACCGAATACACAGAAGAGAACGGTAGTTTGCCCGTATGCAAATTTTTGGCTTTTACTAATATACAAAGAAACAATAACAATTATAATAGTCCTAATGAGAATACAAGTATAATTCATGTTTCGTTTCTCATTAGATGTGGTTGCAAAATAACCAGGGGCCTGACAATAGCTAACATTGCATCAAATCCCGCGACAGACGGGCGAGGTCGACGGGCTCTCGATATAAAAATAGTATCTAAGTGTAGCTCTAAAACGATAAAACCTGGCGACTTGGAAAAAAGAAGAACTTGCACCGATCACATTTTAAAACCGATATAACTTAGCAACTTTGTACATGAAAACTGTTTAGAAACAATATTCTTTGTCATATAATATTGTTTGAATTCACCCGACATGAAATTAGGCGTATATTAGGTCATTTCTATTGTGATGATGTTACATACATTTCATGTATACTGTGTTTTAATCACGAGTTATAAAAAATGCATTTGATATTTATAGTGCATTTTCCTATTTTCCTTTATTTAACTTTGTACCAGCATCATCTTCGTACAAGAATAACAATTTAATTTCGTTCGTGACCGTATAACAGATTGTTCATTGATTACGTTGCATTGGATTGTTCCGCAACACAATAAGGATGGCTCTTGCTCTGTAATTATATGGACGACTCAGCAGTCAGCAAACGATTGTTATCTGTTGCCTGATATTCATCTATAAAGATAACTACCACGTACTTCGTATCGTAACTAGTTGACGCCATTTTGCTAGAACGTTCAGAGGCATTACAAGATCCAACTCGTCAGTTGTATTCGGTTCTAAAGTAATAAATGGTACGCCTACTGACGAAATAAAACGGACATGACCTATATTCCCTGTATTACTAAAGTGTATACAATCAATAAAATCAGCCTAAGTAAGGCAGTCCACTACTTGCTGGACGTAGGCTTCTCCCAAAATACGCCACAATGCACGGTCCTGCGCCTTTCGCATCTAATGTGTTTTCGATCCCTATAAATACTGTGATTTCAGCAAAATTCTTTCGAAACAGATTTACAAAGAAACAGAATGACGCTTTAAATTTCCTCAAAGCCATTATATCACAGTCGCACCTACTAAAATCTGTGTTGTATTTTGCAACTGTAAATGGAAATTGAATCTAACTAAATCTGTTTTCGGGTTATTTCTAAACTTCTATTTAGCGAATAGGTCGTAAGAAATGTGTATTTGTAGATGTAATAATATTATACTGTTTACTTATATGATATGAATTTCTAAACGAGATATCATAAAGGTAACCGATGAACTACACTTCCGAACATTATGAATCAATGTTTAAATAATCATAATTAAACAGCCCTAGGTACATAACTACTACAAATAAACCAGACAGAAACGCTCAATGAAAAACTGAAACTGATATCAACTAGTCCAGATCGCGTCTTGCAACAAATACAAATAATATTATGTAGGCAAGTGATCATGAATAATGTCACATCAGCTATAAAACTAAGACATGAAAAGGGCGCCATAGACGGTAGGTAACTACGAATGCCTTCAACAAGACCTCGTCACGCACTAAGGGCATACCAAAGGGTCATAGATCGGTAGCTAGCCGATAGCTCCGAAGGTCTGATTCTAGAAACGCATACTGAGTAAATAAACGATGCACTAACTTTTTAAGACGCTACTTAATTTCCTCAATATGTGTATGAAATAGAAAGTGTAGATATAACATCGATGTAATCATCATGACTAGACGGAAATTAATTATTATTAAGAGGTGTAATATTTGATACGAATTCAAAGATTAAAAGCTAAAATTATCTAAGAGTACAAAAATATAGAAAGTCTAACTTGACCCTTTTGACAGCGAATCAAGCTTATATATAAGAAACGAAAAAGTTGTAATCAAAGAAGAAGGGCTATACATTATACATATTTGAAGGCAATTAATACAAAACCAACAAACAAATAAAACAGAGCAGTGATTATGATTGTTTGAAACAAAAAAATTTTTCAATAAAAAATACAACCGACTTCGAACAAATCTTGAAAAATAAAATTTACTTAGCACAAAGTAATATGTATTTTGATTTATCTGATTTTTATTCAATATCATATTGAAGTCGGCGCCAAGTAAATTCATAGGTTTATGTAGGTATTATTCATGGCACCAACTTCAATATTATATTGAATAAAATCTGACAAATCAAAATACATATTACTTTGTGCTAAGTAAATTTTATTTTTCAGGATTTGTTCGAAGTCGGTTGTATTTTTTATTGAAAAATTTTTTTTCATTATTTTAAGTGACGGGTGAACCGAAATATATATCTATCTAGGTGAAAGTTCTCATCAATACAAATTAATCAAGCCCCAACACAAGGTAGCTGCTATAAATCGTTAAGGAATTCCCTCGAATCTCTTTTGGTTCCATCATCAGATCGACTCCAGACCTTCATTAATGGTAAAACATTAAAGCACTGAATTAAAAAGTTAACAAACGCACTAGTTGTCCCTATAATTTTCGGTGGTTGCCCTCGATTTCTCCAGGATCCCAAAATCAGATCCTAACCTGGTTAAAATGGGACCACCTCAGAAGTAAACCCAATTCAACAAAAAAAATTGCAATCCGTCTATAATTGACGGAAATATCGGTGAACATACATAAAACATTGAGACCTTTCTTTTTTTTTTTTAAGTTGGATCTATCGATGTAGGTGTAAAGTTCTCATCAATACAAATCAATCAAGCCCAAACACAAGATAACTGCTGTAAATTGTTTATGAATGCCCTCGACTGTCTTTCGACTCTATCATCAGATCGACGCCAGACCTTCATTAAAGTGTAGAACATTAAAGCACTTAATTAAAAAGTTAACAAGCGCACTAGTTGTCCCTACAATTTTCGGTGGTTGCCCTCGTTTTCTCCTGGATCCCTTCATCAGATCCTGACCTGGTGAAAATGGGACCACCTCAGAAGTAATCCCTATTCAACAAATTTTTTTTTTTGAAATCCGTCTATAATTGACGGAATTATCGCTTGACATACATAAAAAAAAATACATACAGACGAATTGAGAACCTCCTCCTTTTTTTGAAGTCGGTTAAAAAAGAAAAGAATTGGCAGCAAACTGGTAAAGAGGTTAGCATCGCTATTAACGAAGTGGTTGTTTTACTAGTCATTCTTAACAACCTTGACCCCCTAAAGCCGGAGAGAAATCGTCATCTGTAGCGATCATAAATCGTTTTAGTCATATGTTATTAGGCCTTGATAATAAATAATATCAATATGACTTCATTTTATCGATTCCTAGTACAATGAAGTTTACGTAACTGTGATACTGGGAAGACATTAAATGTAAGGATATTTCAAAGCTTAGTAGAAGCGTGTTTATAAAAGTAATATCGATATGTGATATTTGAATAGAATGTCGAGCAAGTAGACAAGCAAGTTCCCGATTTGATGGTCCCGAAATGAAAGTTTATTTAAACAAGCCAGTTTGCCGTTATATTTAGTTAAAGTATGTTTCAATTGCAGATTTCCGAAAGTGCAAATAGCATCGTGCAAATTTGTCTATCTCAGTGTTTCAAGTTCGCGAGACAACATTATTGGTATGTCAATTTTTCAGGTCATATTCTAAATGTATCATTAGTTAAAAAGTTCGACACAATGAAAACCAATCGTAGTCATGTTGCGTAATGTCAGCTGACATAAAATTTACAAATTGTAAAATAGTGTCGTCAAGTTGATCTTTAGGAATGTAGGGGACACGGAAATTCCATTAAAGCATCTTCTTAAAATTTCTTATATAACAGTTTCCGGTTTGTTAGTTTCCTACCTGACATAAAATAATCATCTGGTGTGGTACGATAACCCACAGAGCAAATTATATCGAAACTTGAAATGCAAATTCTATTTACAATCGTTGCTGTTGTATTGAATGAAAGACTAACACGTGTGGAAATTTTAGTATTTTTGACAATATAAAATATTTAATTAGTAGCATGTTTGGTGTATCATAATTTGATTTGATGCATCAGTTATGTCAGCGAAGTTCTCCAGCATGGAAACCTTTAAAAGATTAAACCCTTGGACACAAAAACGTTGACTTGGAGCATGGCATGCTAAAGCTGAATTAATTAAATGTCTTTCATTATAAATTTTATAATACCTATAACAAATAGTGTGCGCTAAGCAGAGCCAACGGTCATCGACCTTCGCGTGCCAATGTAGCCACTTTTTGCTAAGCTAGACTCGCCTGGCTCCGGGTTACTCGCTAGATGGGTAATCTAATTATAGGGTCTCCCTCTCGGGATGAACGAGTCCTTGCCTTAAGCTTCCAGACTGGTCTTTTTTTTGACGATAGATTGATACCATTTCTTCTTGATCTTTTTTACTGTACAGATAGCAGTGACTCGGTAACATTGGCATGCAGTCTAATCAAACAAGTATATTGACTACAATACCTTGTACGTCAATCATGATAGGTAGATTGCTAATAGCTATTCTTACTAGCTGTTCAGCTGGCGGTTATGTGAGCTAGGTTTAAGAATAAGAAGAAATAATTATTCAACCGGTGACAAAACGTTTCACTTAAGTGCTCTATAATTGTAGGTTCGTGATGTTTTCCAAGGTTTGAGATCTGAGTAAATTGGATTTAGTCCCGCAATGCTCAGCATCTTATTGTAGAAAATGTTTCATACCGATTTAAGAATAGCCCTATTTAACTATAAACATTAATTAATAAAATAAACTTTTAGCTCTTATGTTTGTCGAACAAATTGAAATTTAAATAACAAAACAACTCGCTCATCACATTCAAGCAACAGATACAACGTCCGAACAGATTGAAATACACGACCTACAAACCTTGTTTGGGATCATTTGTATCAACCTTCAAAGGTATTTTATGCAAGTAATATAATATGGGTTCGTCCGTTATGCGTTCAGAGAAATTGTAATTGGCTTTCGGACTTTCGGTCATTCGAATGATGAAATGGATGTAAATCCGTTAAGTTTGTATGACTGGCTTATGCCTGAAATGGATTGAACTTTGCCTTTGGCAACATTCGAACTCCGTTATACTCCTTTAAAGTGGCAGTTTCCACAAATCCTTTCATAGTGGTAGTATGTCTGTATTTATCATTTTGAACAACTACTGTAATTGATTTTATATCATTATAGATAATCAGGCTTACGACAAGTAAAACATCATTGGTGGGTTTATTTATTTGGTTGCTTTAATGACTGACGAAGTAGACAACAATCATGAGTATCATGACTAAATTAGTTTTGGAGATATAAAACAGGAATCTACTAACGTAGGGCATACTATTAGTGAACTTCACAATGAGTCGTTAAATATTTAATACCCCCTGTCTTTCATGTATGGGCATGATGAGAAACGTAAAGTAAATCATTGTAGGTATTACAAATAGTAATGGAAGCGATTGTTCGTAGCTGTCTTTTTATGGGTTCAAATGATAGATAGCGTGATACACAAGAGCTTGGCAAGTGGTTCAATATACTTATCCTTAGTAACAAGTATAGAATGATCTAGAAAATATTGTACATTATTGAAATGCTAAAAAAAATTGTAAGGATTTTCAATAATGTACGTATGCTAAATTTGAGTATAGTTTGGTTAAAAAAAGTAGCACATTCAATATTTATTGGTTATGGAGGTACTTGGCTATTCGTAGATAGCGATGCAATGTTCCATTTGCATAAAGAGTAAAAACAAATCATAAAAGCCAGCTGTATTGTTCTATATCAAGAGACGACCTCAAAGTCTTTTGATAAGAAAAGAGTCCTTTTCATTTCCGATTTTCTAACACGTGTCTAGTTTGTACAACAAAGAAACATTTGAATTGCAAAGTTATCGATGAACATTTGCTTTGCGTGCGCAGCGATAACGCAGATTTTTTTTTAAATTTCTTTCTTGGGATAATGAAATATTTAGGCTTGGCTTGGTTGAGGAGTCCTGAGATCGCGTAGGTATATAAATTCGATACAACTACTTTTTTTAAAGCGGCTGCCATCTTGCAAACTCAAGAAGAGTTCCCGCAACAACCTCATTAGACGAGGTCAATACTATAAATAACGTTGTATCATTTGCGGTAAAATAGAAGAAATAGCCTGATTCATTATGTTAATAGAAAGCGTGATGGAAGATATTAAATAAAAGAAGTTTTTTAATGCTACCGAAACTACTATGGAGACGGCACGAGACGGAACCTAAATGTTCGACATAGTGAAAGTGAATAAGAAGCAATTGATGTTATAAAACAAATTTTTCGTCTACTTTAATTTTTTATCAATATTAAGTTACGCGGTATTTGGAAATACCCAATGTTTTTTGGTTATCGCCATTAGTAATACAATTAAGATCACGGTTTTCGACAATATCTTCCAATAATAGAAGTAGGACAGCCTATCGAAAGCATTAATAGATAAATGATCAAGTCAGACAGGCAAACGTTTTATTTCAAAATTGCTTATAATTAAATTTAATAAAAATATTAGAATTTAGGAAAATAGTATATGAAATCCTATATTTCTTAATCGAATATTGGGAAATATAAGACAAGAATAACGTATACCTGTAAGAGAATTCGTTACCAACGTAAAAAGAAGCATGTGACTGTGAGAAATCATAAGTCAAGCAAATATTTCGATGTGAATGCGTTTGTTTCCACCAAAGAACGTTATGCCCATTTGGCACAATAGCCATGTTGATCCACGTTGAGAACAACATTCTTGTTTTCAGAACAGTGGCCGCGCAAACATTACTTAAATAAGGTTGGGATGTACCTAATAAAAAAATTACGCAAATTGGTATAGCGATTTTCGGATTTGTATAAAATGTAGACACAACATGTAGAGGATAGTTTATTTGGAGGGTGAATGATTCTGTATAATAAATTAACATACGCAGTGACGCAATCACGTAACTCATTCAAGAGTGGAATACTGATTTCAATTATTATGATAAGCAGTTTGCAATTGTGCAAGTAGAGTAATTCTCAAGGCTCAGTGAAACTGACGTCGGTGTATCCGTTTACCTCGTTTCAGCGCAAGCAGTTTCCCTAATCATTGTTTAAACTGCCAATGATTTTATGGAGTTTGCTTTGTGTTATAAAAACATTAACATTTTTGTGTTCTGGTTTGAGTACTGGTTGGAAAATTTGTATAAAATATAACAGCAGCAACAAATAAATAATGTACATAAATTGTTTGTGTCAAAATTATTGCGGGGTATTGAGGAAGTGTTTTTAGTAAACGAACAAAATGTTCGTCCAAATTCAAAGCACAGTTGCTTGCTTCCGATCAACAGGCCGTTAAGTTTGTGAACGTCACCTTCACGGTTCACTTCCTGAGCCTACTTCCAGCCGCCGAACTGTGGCTGAGGAAGACTGCGGCCGGCGGTGCACCGACCGACCGCGCAACCATAGCCTTGGAGGCGAGCACCCTGCATTCTAATTAGGCGGCCTTGCGGAAGCGCGTGCCTCGGACCCGCTCTCATAACGCGACTCCTTATCAGCGGTTTCGAAAAATCACATACTGGGAAATATGGTTGTGCTTTAGATGTAGACCATCAGAAGATCTATATCTCAATTTCACAAATCTTTGACAAAAAAGAACAGAATTTTGCATAACTAGATATCTATAGAAATTGTGTTGCGTCAGTTAACCTTCAATAAATACAATGAATTCACCCATGTTAGTGAAAATTAAGATTTATGGTTGAGATTTAAGATAACCATAATTATTAACATTTATGAAACAACGATCTTTTAATAGCTGTTATTTATTATGAAATGGTTTAGGTAGACTAATTCTATTTAAAGAAGGTTAATGTAACAAATTTTCAGTTCCTATAAATTAGAGTTTGGCAAAATATGTATGTATTGTTATTCTTTAGAAAATCTGAAATGGGTCTCAAAGAAAGAGACATTTGTATGGGTATATAAAGTTAATCGAAACTTCGAGCTCAGGGCTAGGTTCTGGCAACATCTAACTGACAGATACAGTAACATTTACATTTAAATTATTTTAAACTAGCTGTTACCCGCAACTTCGTTCGCGTGGAAATTATGTTATAAGCAAAGTTTGAACTATATTCTATCGAGCCTCTAGGATAAGTCGTAACCAAAATGTGGGGACAAAGTTAGGACATCCTCCAACTTACCCGGGGAGCTATGCGCTACATGGTTTTTTTTAATGTGAGGTAAATCCCACATGAATATACTATAACTCCTACTGACAAAAAACCACACGTATCCGGTAGGACTCCCAACCGTAGGCTGTTAGGTAGGTATAACAGCCTACGGTTGGGAGCCCCTGGTAAGCACCCTAAAGGATACCCCAGGACTGCGCTAGATGGATGGCTAGAGACTTCATGGTTTTAGCGGGTCCAAGGCCGGTATGACGTAAGTCTTTATTAATTGGCCCCTTTAATAATAAAAAGAGTAAGTAGTATGGTGAAGCGCGAATACGAAACGTTTGTTAGATTTGGGCCACAGACTGAAAACTGTAAGTACTTATAACCGAAAGATTTGAGACGATAACACTAACGCTAACGGTAGCCAGTAAATGGCAGTCGTTAAACCAAGTTATTAGCCTTATAGACTTAATAATTTTTAAAAGTATAGAGAACTCTCTCACCCAAGTTCCAAGTACCCAAGTGCCGGCGAGTTGTCTTCGTCTAAGACTATCGGCCTACATGACCAGGGGCCTGAGGTCGATGAGGAGGCTGCTCACCGTCCTAACAGAAGCAGGCCCTAGACGACAGCGTGACGCAAGGGATTCACGCTAATATAAACTTATCCGCATATAAAAATTGAACCTAACCTATTTCGTAAGCATGTCTTTTGCCCATATACCTACAGATTTTAATCCTTCTCTGTCAAGCCCCTGAGCTAAGTAGTGTGATTAAATATTTACAACTAAACTAAAATAGCTGTTCCCCGCGACTTCGACCGTGTAGAAGTCGTTATCGCGTGAAAGTCGTTATCACGTAAAATCATAACACTCCTTTTGCGCAGTCGGTTAAAAAGTAGCCTATGTCCTTCACAGGGCCTCGAACTATCGCCATACCAAATTTCATCTCAATCGCTCCTGCCCTTTAGCGTGAAAACGTAACAGACAGACAGACATACCGAGTTATGTACTTTCGCATTGATAATATTAGTAGGGATAGCTGTTCCCGCGACTTCGACCGCGTAGAAGTCGTTATCGCATGAAAGTCGTTATCACGTAAAATCATAACAATCCTTTTGCGCAGTCGGTTAAAAAGTAGCCTATGTCCTTCCCAGGGCCTCGAACTATCTACATACCAAATTTCATCTCAATCGCTTTAGCCGTTTAGGCGTGAAAGCGTAACAGCCTGAAAGTCGTTATCACGTAAAATCATAACACTCCTTTTGCGCAGTCGGTTAAAAAGTAGCCTATGTCCTTCCCAGGGCCTCGAACTATCCCCATACCAAATTTCATCTCAATCGCTCCAGCCGTTTAGGCGTGAAAGCGTAACAGACAGACAGACAGACAGACAGACAGACAGACAGACAGACAGAGTTACTTTCGCATTTATAATATTAGTAGGGATGTATATATTGGCCGCTTGGCTCTTCACGGTCAAATGTAGTTAATTGTTTTTCATACACTTATAACAATAAACTGATTGTGATGCAAATGTCGCGTATATCCATACAATTACACACAATAACAATATTTATTTACTTTTTTTAAATAGACATTAGTACTTACGGCATGGTCTGAAGTTTCATGTATGTGTCTAACGGTAAGGCTTCCAATTCTTTGTTGTTCACGTTTGTACTAGATAACCGTCGCGCTGTTTTCATCCAACTACCTTTTTGGCGCCTAAAACCCTTTTCACTTTTTAATAATTGAATATGTTTTTTAACTATATCGTGCCATTTCCATTTTACTGTAGCCGGTGAATCACTGGCTGCATCTTCTTTACACATTTGCAACCCATCGCTAAATCTTCTCATATTTTGAAGATAGATTTCGTTTGATTTAGGAGGAAGACTTTTTCTCCTCTCGTCAGCAATAAGTAGCGTATCTTGCGAATTTTGCTCCGCTATCCACTTTGTTATAAAATCATTTTTATCACAGACTTGCGTAATCACCGGCTCTTCTTTGGGAGGTGGAGGTATCCAATCCAAGCTTACCCATTGACTAGATTTAGGTTTAGATTTAAATATAACATCAACCTCATCGTCGCAGTCCGAGGAGCCAATCGAACATACTGACGTCTTTTTTCTCGGGAATCGGGATCGAATCGATCTCCCAGTGGGAAAAATTTCAGGACCTACACAGTTTTCAGTATTTTCCTCTTTTCTCACATCCTGCAAACTCTTTATACAGTCGATATTAACATAAGAGTTTTCGGAGCATGAAGAGTCAAGGCTAAACCTAGGGGTACTTCGATGCACAAGCTTAGATCTAACTGTCACTTCTTCGTTGCAATTTTCGATACTTCCACCTCCAGTTTCACGTTCATTGGTTAAAGAAATTCTTCGTTCATTTGAAATGTCATTTTCCATTTCAATTATTTTTGCCATGCTAGGAAAATGATTTTCTTTTTCAACTTCAATTATTCTAGCTAATCTTTGAGGACATTCTTTTTCTATATCTATGCTATTTGTAATTGTAGAAAATGAGTTATCATCATTTAATTCAATTATTCTTGTAATTCTTTGTAATGTTTCATTTTCTCTATCACTAGATATTGGGACCTGCGCTTGGTCGTTTTCAAATTCAATAATTCGAGTTATCCTTTGAGTAGGCTCCTTCTCAGATTCCATAATTGTTTTACTTGGATTTAAGTCATCTAAGTCAAAAATCCTCGTTATTCTTTGAACATGATTATCACAAATAGTTACGGTTGAATCTGAAGAATTACTCTTTAAATTGTCTCTGACAGTGTCAAGATGACTCTCATCTAAGTCTGTCATTTCTAAAATATCACTAGAACTTAGAAAAGAAGATTGGTATTCTAACATTTTGTTAATGGTTGACATATTACAATTGTCAATTGTTACCTGTTCTTCTCTAGAATTACTACGACTTTTAGCTTTTTGTAAAGCACTTTCACTAAGAAAAACACACGGCACTTCAACTTGCATTGACATTTTTCGTCTTCGAGTGGAGTTTTCTTTTTCCTGGTTAATGTCATTATCGACATCTTCGGGCACTTCCGTATGGGGTAGAACAATGGGTGTGCCTGCTACCATACGTAAAAAATCGGTAACTGCGGCTATATGGGCTCCCGTTACAACACCCTGTAACTTAACACCGGATACTTGGTGAGGCACAAGTTGATTATCACGTATACACCAAACTACGGGCAGAGCCCCCTCAGAGACCATCGTCATTTGATTCGGGTTATGTTTCGTAATCTATTTAAAACAGTAACAAAAACAACAAGTATATAACACAACGTTAAAGTTTCGATTTCACAGATGCATTTCCGGGCTACATCCTACACTTCAAAAATAAAAAGGTACGAGTAAGCGTGCACAAAAGTTTGTTGTCGAGGAGACGGCATAGCGCGATCGCGACGTGCTTGCGGAAGGTTCGGAGCGCGGCGTGCGTGCGTGTTCACTGGAGGTCGCGAGAGATAAGGCGGTGAGAGTCGCAAGCGCAACGCCGCTGCTGCCGCGCGCCCCGCTATACACCCGCACCATCACCGGACGATCATACATCAGTTTTCATCAGATGCACTTCTCCTCAGAGGAATTATGTAACGGTACGGATAACCCATTTTCGTTGTCAACCACATTCTCAAATGATACAAACACGATGATTAACATTCGAAGATATGACCTTTGTAATACTAATAATAAACCATGATAAAGTTTTCAATTCTGATTCTCGAGCAGCTACATTTTTTAGAGAGCATTTTACTCATATCTTGTCGCTACCATCAATGTATTTACACTTTTAGTTAGATTAATTAGAAACAACGAGTAATACTTTTAAAGTCTAGACCGAAACTGATGACAATTGTTTCTTGTCGTGCAATCTTCATTTTATTTACATAAAATATGCAAGTACTGGAATTCAAGTAGGTTTGCTACGGAGTGACGTAACCAATACGTACCAAATTAGTAAAACATTCGTGGACCACGGACATCGTTTACAGTCATTATCAACAATTTAGATTCTCGTGATTAATAACTTATACAGGTCTCAATATTGTAAATGGAATTGAATTTCATTGTTGCAAGTTAAGCAGACGTAATTGGGAGCACAAAGTCGTAAGTCACCCCATCTGATGTCGGGTCATCCTGTCGCGTACAGTTAGGCCGCTTTGTGTTGGCCCTATTCGTGTCAGGGCGGTCCATCACGCAGGCGTCTCGTCCGCCAATGCAATACCGCAAGCTTTATGCAAGTCTGTTTGAAATATTCTTAGAGAGGCATCTTCATAGGTATGGTATTTATCTTTAGTATTGTTTACGTATATTTTTTTTATTCACGGTATATTGAACAACTTCGGCAGACAAAGTTTCAAAAGTAGGAGCTCCACTAAGAAAGTGATTGATTTGAGGGATATGTAGTACACACAAGTTTATCTATGTTACATAGTCATGCATTTGTGCAGACATTTAGGTCCGGCGCCGCAGTACCTTGTCTCTTTATCTGTTTCTGGGATGGGCATATTGCGGAAGTACTATGTCGATTTTATATGAAGAGGACGCTTCGGATCAAAACGTAGGTACTATTACCTGTATAAGAAAGTTGCAGGACAAAATCAAAATCATACGGTTCGACTTACGTTACGTACTAATATTTTGCATTCTAAAATATTGTTATATAACGTCATAGATTACTCACATCGTAGGCGCAGGCACTTGAAATTAATTTAAGATATACACATGACCTTACAACCGTGCATAACAAATAAAGTCTCGCTACAGATTCGAAGAATCACTTTCTGTTCCGTTCGATTTGGGGAAGTCCGACTGACGACTACAGGAAAAAGTAACATTTATTCAGATAATGAATATTGATCATTGACAATGCAACTGACAATAAACCTATTAGCCTTGGTGGTATATAGGACGCTGCTGTTGTTCGGAATCTATGAATTGTAATTCATTGTAACTATTCATTATACAGATTCAGATCAAGGGAAGCTCTGAGATGAGAGAATCTTTAGTGCTGGATTTCTTTATACCAAGACTAGCTGACCCGCGCAACTTCGTTTGCGCCACATAAGAGAGAGTATTACCTGTTCCCGTCGCGTTGCGTTTACTCCCGTAGCGTCTTGTCGTTAATATTCAATTCTACGTGAGAGAGAGAGAGAGAGAGAGAGAGAGAGAAAGGTTTCTCGTCGCGTGTATTCCCGTCGCATTTTTTTAAGAACAATTTCGTTTATGAATGAGGTATCCCGTGGCATTATTGTAGAAAAAAATTGATTGCCATTAAAATAGTTATTGTGCACCAACCCAAAGATAGACACAATGCTATCGCGCAATTTTTTTAGAACTTTTTTAAGAGAAACAATTTTGTAGTACATATTTTTTAAATTTTACGCAGCACACGCAACGCAGCTCTCAAAAGGAATAACTTTTCCCCCGTTTTTGAAACATTTACTATTACTGCTCCGCTCCTATTCGTTGTAGCGTGATGCTATATAGCCCATGACACTCCACAATAACGTAGCTTTCTATTGGTGAAAGATTTTTTTAAATCGGGTCAGTAGATCCCGAGATTACTCCTTACAATTTAACAAATATACAAACATACAAACTTTACTTCTTTATAATATTAGTATAGATTATTGGAACTCCACCTTACGTTATTAGTTGGTTCTTAGGTGCCACTGATTTAACAAATCAGGTTGGCAATGTAGCACACTGATTTTGTGATGCAAATACTGTCGACTCTATAGCACTTTCAAGGGATGTGAAGGGGCCCTTCCAAATTCTTCGGAGGCAAACGGATGACAATATTGTGGATGATTTATTTTTCAAGGTTTGTATGAAAGAATGACCTAGAAGGGCTAACTCCCAATAGGTATTTTGAGACAGCTTAGTGGATCGATGATAATAATTAGACGCTTTTGGCAGATTTCAGCAACTATCATCCCCATTATGATGTGCCGTTTTTCTCATTCTGTGCTTGCGTCAATCCTTTGAGCCATCTACGTAAAATAGCATAGACATTTCACAGGTTCTAATCATGAACCATGGAGAGAATACATGTGGTAGATGCTTTTCTTTTCGTATCAAGACATTGCATATTCAAATAGCAGGTTAGTCCACTGTCAAAACAAAAGTCTATCTATTATATAAAAATAAGTCGGGTTTTCTTTCCTGACGCTATAACTCCAGAACGCACAAACCGATTTCCACGGTTTTGCATTCGTTGGAAAGGTCTCGGGCTCCGTGAGGTTTATAGCAAAGAAAATTAAGAAAAATTTTAACAGAAAAGCGGGAAAATCATTTTTCACATACAGCGCCATCGCGGGCGAAGCTGCGGGCATCAGCTAGTTTTTTATAAAAATAAATGTCAAAGTGGAGGGTCACGAAGTTTTTTTTATGAATAACGCTTTCTCAATTTGAAATAAGTAGCAGCGGTTGGATTGGCGATAAAAAAAAAGTATTAAAAACGAGAAAACAGCATTTCTGATGTAATTACTTTACTTTCATTTGCTTGTTTCACCGGAGGAATAGGCAGAGACATAAAATAAGATCAGTCGCCAAATTTATTTTAATTACCGGAATTTATTATATTATTTACACCTATCTGATTATAAGTTAAATATGATACTCATTAATTTTTATAAAAATGCATTTTAAAACTATATTTAATCAGTATCGGAAGTCAATGTCTTTGAACTCTCCTTAGACTATTAAAAATCTATCAGAAAAAAATTAACTCATAGATAAATCTTTATTAGGTACAATCGTGCATACACTTCGTACATCGTTCAAAATATATTCATTGTTAGTGTAGATTTTGACACAGTAATCGAAAATTTGCACGCCTTCTCTTTAGGCTGAATATATGGACCTAAGAATCATATTGTATTATATTAACACCATGTATCATTCCTATATTCTTGCAAATAAATATTGTTATTGTTATTATTCATCTTCGTTGTCTTATAATTTTCTCAAGGTAGTCACGAAATGTAGTGATTAGGCATAAAAAAATGTACTTATGAGAAATTGACGAATATTGGTGAAAAATGAACTCTTGTTTCTATTTTCAATGTCCATTTAAAATGTGTAGGTACGTTTCGCGAAGTGTCATTTTGGAAAATCCAAGTACCTATTGTGTGTGAGTGAAGTGTCTTTACAGAAAAACCGATAGACATCTATAACAATAGGTGTTTATTGGTTTTTCAGTAAGTTTTGCGGCCTTCAGCATTCATGAGGATTTCCACAAAAAAAATACGAACGTTGCATACTGTTTGATAACTAACTGATACTGAAACTTTCTGATCCGTGGAACTCCTACGTGGTTCGCTTAGGTGTTCCACTGTTAACATTCTGTCACGTTGGTTCACCTGGTTGATATACGGTTTAGGGGTACACAGTACACAGTTCAACGTGGAACACCCAGGTGAATCAACATGACAGAAAGTTGACAGTGGAAAGTTTAGATGAACCACCTTCTGCCATCCTTAATTTGAGCTCATTACTCAAGAATAAAGAATAGTTCATACATTCAATATATCCTAGCCAGGAGTATCCGAGGGCTTCCGTGTGGTTTTAGTCGGTAAAAGTTTTAAAAGAATTTAGTTTAAATTTATAATATTTGTCAGTTATCATAAAGATACTCGAGATGTTGCTTTTTGTGTGAAACTTACAAAATAAAGTTTATCTATGTAACATACACTACAAAATAGAAATAAAGGAAGTCTGCTTTATGCAAATCATCAGATAAATTTGAGAACCTACCACGATATTTTAAGGTGAAGTGGGACTCAAAATACATAATTTTGACATATTTCGAACCAATTTTGCAACGGTGTTAACAAAGATTTCACAATTTTTTAAATGGATAATTATTATTAAGTATATTGACTAGGGATGTCAGTTCTCCAAAACACGATTGAGTAAATTCGGCTCGATAGAAAATAATCCCAAAGTTCCCTCGAATCTGTAAATTTACCTATGACCGCCTTGACTATAATCAATTTCATTCAGTAGTTATATAATGTACCACACTAATTTTTTTTTTCCATGTCCCTAATAAGTTACCTCGAGGTCCTATGCAGTTATTTATTAATTAAAATCATATTGTTTTAATAAAAAAAAACGTTTTGTTGAGCGGGAGTGCATTTTGCCGCTATCAGCCACCTCACAGAGCTCGCTCAGTCAGCCGACAGGCTTCGTTGAGGACACCCGTATACAACTTTGTCACGCCCGCTGACGTAATTCGCTGCCGTAGTAACGAAAATAGGTAATAAAAAAAAGGAAGTATTCAAGGCTTAGCTCAAGAGCGTAAAAATATCGCATCTGTTTGGGGAAGTTTCTTTGGTGTATTATATAAGTTATAGTAACGTTTTCATACTTTCCAATACAAAGTTTGACTGATGCCACATAATAGATGAATGCCAGAAGATTCACCTATAAATGCGCTCATGTATGTGACGCCCTGACCGAGCGTATAACATGTACATTATTTAAATTAATATTTAAGTAAAATCAATGTCATAACGAGTATAATACTAATGACTGATAAATCAGTGGGCCAATTCTCCTAAATTTACAATATAACAGTAGGAATAAACATTAATTGAGTATATAATAAATTAAACTCAAAAAATTGGTATTCTTCTATCCAAAATTACAGCTTTCAAGGCACGTATTGCGTATTGTTGATATTCTCGTAGTCTTACTTTACTACTCGTGTGTCGTAGTTGATGTAGGTAGGTATTGAATTTGAAGTTGTAAGTATGAGTTTCTTTTTTTTATATTTAGCTCGCCAAATTGACGTCGCCACCAGCCTGATATAAGCCGTGGCGCATCTAGCGATTGGGGGCCACTTCTGACAGTGGTCCTCAAGTTGGCGGCCCTGTGATGTGCCTCTTCACGCTCCTCTTGAAGAACCCGGGATTGTAAGATGAGGGAAACAAGAGTGCGGGCAGGTCGTTCCATGTTTTTATAGTTCGACAGAGGAACGATCTTTTGAAACGTTCAGTTCTGGCGAAGATTCTCTCCACTGTGTGTGAGTGTCATCTTTGCCCGGCACGTGTTGTTCGGAATCGGAAACAAGAGGGTGGGATCAGGTTGAAGAGCTCTTCAGAACATTCGCCGTGATACATTCGATAGAAGGCAGCCAAGGACGCTATGGTTCTTCGCTGCGCCAAAACGGTTCGAGGCCTCCCGTCACCTCAGTTTGAATTTTAACCAACAGTGAACTGAAAATAAACAGCTTACATACAACCCGATACAGTCAATACAACCCTAACTTTGTTTTTAAGCCATAATGTAAAATAGTAATACAATGTTCAATGGATAGTGGTACCTACATGTTAACCGCTAGAAGATGATTTTGTGAATATATGTTACTGAAAAGGCCTGATGATTTAATATGACTTACGAATTATTAATTATGATATATGAAAGTCTGTGAAGATATTAGTGACAAAATCACGTTCCAACGGTTGAGCAGATCTGGCTGAAATTGATGGCCTATTATAATTATTTTATGCTTTTCCAGACTGCAATGTATTCTTGGACATATTATACACTAGCTGACGCCCGCAGCTCTGCCCGCGTCTAGTTTTGTTCCCGTTTCCGCTTTCCGTGGGAACTGATTGCCGGGATGAAAAGTGGCCTATTTGTTATTAATATTTTAATATAATGTGTTATTCCAGGCCTATATCTACCCCTGTACTAAATTTCAGCTAGATCCGTTTAGCCGTCAGAGCGTAAAAGAGTAACAAGCATCTACACTCACAAACTTTCGCATTTATAATATTAAGTAAGGTAAGATAATTTAGAAAATAGTATAAAGGCTATTTTATCCCTGGATATGACCCAATGGTAGAAGGGAACGCAAACAGAATTCTACACAGCTGAAGCTGCGGGCAATAGCTATGCGAAGTGAAACGTAGAATGTTTAATTTAGGAAATGGTAATCATTTGGACAGGACTAAAGCCTAGTCTAGTTTAAAAAACTAGTATCGAAATTTATTCCTTTACACCCTTGCATATATGCAAATAGCAATATTCGTTTTTGTATATTCTTCGTTTTCTTAGCCAAACGGGACCCTATTACTGAGACTTCGAAGTCCGTTTGTTCATCTGTATCTCATGAACTAGGCAGTAATACATTTCAAAGATGTGTTTCTGCTACCGCTGTAACAACTATGTATAATAACACTAGATAAAGAAAAAATAAGGTTACTCCCATACAACGTAATCTTCTGGCGTTTTTTTTTGTTACGAAATCCTCATCAGTGTGCCAGTCCAACTTGAACCTCGGCCGTTTTTACAGTTCCGTATCCAAAGGGTAAAAATGGAACGAGGAGAAAGTATTGCCTTTTGAAAATGCTAAGAGGCAAAAGCGGTCAGGTGTAGAGTAAATAAATGCTGTAAAACAGTACAAGTGGTGGTTATTCAATATGCGCTGCAGGTTCCACCAAGTGCCAAGAGTATAAATAATCTGTAATAACGCGACCCTATTACTGAGACTATCTATCTGTCATCTTATGCACCACTGCGATAGCTAGGCATTTGAAATTTACGAATCCTAAGAACAGAAAAATAAATTAAGGAGGGCTCCCATACAGGTATATTTTTCAGTCTTTTTTGTACAGACCCCTCCTTTTTCCTTTTAAGGAAGTACCAAAAAATATAAACAAAGGATAGGGGCAGCAGCGGATTCTTACTTTTTCAATAAACCTGGCAAAAATCGTCACAGGTAAAAAAATAAATTGAAGTACTTCTTAAATATATTATGTTCTATTCTTATTATTCTTATTATGGAAATAAATTTCATTACATGTTAGTGATAAAAATTGCATCAAAATCAATTACGTATTTGCTCACGAGTAGAAGATCTAAAGAGGTTTATCTAAACAGGGCGAAAAAAATTGTTATGTAAACTTGTACTTCTGTCAATGATGTCAATTGCGTAGTGAACGGGATAACGCGCGAAAACGTTTCCGACGCACGGAGCGTCCCGAACATCTTGCGTCTGCTTCACCCCCTCCGAATCGCTTGAGACACAATTGCACTTCGCCTTAATTACATTCGCATTCCGAAGCGATCATTAGCATAATATGTTATAGAAACTTAAAACCACAGAATGTGATTATATTCCTAATAAAACTATCGATTAACATTTACTTTCAAAGATGTATATATAATAATATCCTGATGCAAAACCAGCACTACTGAGAGATGTAACCGAAGTTTTTACGAAGGATATTGAATTTTCGCTTTTTATATGTATAGTAATGAGGGAAAACATTATGAGTCAGTAAGTCGGTACGAAGATTGTCTCATCAGAGTGTTTGACAACACGAGAGATTAAACATAGTGTTTAGTGTAGTATACCTTTATCAAGTTGATCGTATGCTTGGTTGTCACTTTAATCATAATCATTGATAATAAATTACTTACAGTATGACCTTAAACTTTCGTAAATAGAAACGGTAACATGTATGTTTCCTCTGAGGACTATGTTTAATTTGATAGTTGGTTTTGATTTTGGAACTAACCAGGACTTTATGCTCAGATGAAGTGTTAATATTTTTTTAGTTAGGTACCTACGTACCAACTTGACTTTTTTTAGGTGTGGAAATCCTACATGGATGCTACGCCGGACTCTTACGCGAGTCCCTGGTAAGCCCTCGTAAGTATGTACCAGGGTACCAACTTGCCTAGAAGAAAAATGTTGAATAACTCAGCTGTTTGACAGTATTATCTGTCCTAAAAAAGTAGTTATGTGACATCGCTGACAAGTCATTTCGTAGACACACTCAGACAATTTATGCGACTATTAATGTGTCTATTTTTTATAATTTTTAGATAACACAAGGCTTTTAATGACCTATAGAATATTTTTTTAGTTCCTCTGGTCATTGCGTTATCCACGCATAATGCTAACAAGCGTCAACGGAGAAATGTTGTACCTAGCATATTTTTAACTATTTTTATCTATGTTGTCATCCTTAAAGGACGTAAGAATTTAGCGTCGACTATAAACGCCAATAGCCAAGAGTAATAAGCCAGATAATTAATTGAAACTTTCCGTCAACTTAAACAAGAAACTCATGACGATCTGAAGTTAGAACACTATAATTACACAGCAGAACCGAAATATCGAATTGTTGTTTCCCTGATCCACATTATTAGTGATCCCGACGCGTTGTTCGGATAAGGCCATAAACGTCTTGATCAGGCTGATAAAAATATATTTACGTATTGTGTGCGGTAGAAAAAGAAACGGCTTGTGGAAATGTTCATTTGAAAGCGAAACGCCTGGTGTGCACTTATTTTTACGAAAAGGACAGAACAGGAATCAATAACAACAGGAACAAATTCATTGAAATTGAAAAAGTTTGGGGAAAACACTCGGATCGAGGCAATACAAATACTTTCATACAGACGTAGACTGCACATGTTTCAGTAATCATTCTGTGCATACCTACTTTGTAGAGCTATCAGAAAGATGACATTGTGGTCTTTTATCTTGTTATACCTATGTTAGGAAAAAAAATCAGATCGAAAATAAAGGACAATAATTATGATGACTTGGTGTGCTTGGTGGGCATTCGGTTGATGATGCAAGACAATGCCTTTTAGTCAGTTCTATTCTAAATTATGATAGTGGCCAAGCTTTAATCTGAATAGCTGCACCGACATACATTTAACAGCATTCAATGTTCCATACATTATAAAGAATTTATAAGTTGATTCATCACACCTAGTCGTTACAAAAATGCAATAAATAAACAAAGCTGACACAGAAATGAAAATTTCTCTGACCGTGTGCACTGATGAGACATATTAATGATGTGAAGGCTGTCTGATTCGTTACTTATTGTATAATCTCGGCCAGTGGTATCACAGTTCGAGGAAGCAAGCGGTCAGCGGCGTCGACGGTGCCTGGCGCCAGATGATGGCGCCCGCGATCGTGCAATTCACGACGTGCAATTTTTTTTCTTGACATCATGAACTGATTAACCATACCCTCGAGTAAAATTGTAATACCGCTACCGTTTGATTACTTACAGTGTTTATGAATGCCTTTGCTGACGCACGAGGTTGTCAAATAAGGCATGTTATTGTTGGACCGCTATTGGACATACCTTAGGTATGTTGTACGAGAAGTATTCAGATATAAAGCGATCACATTAAAAGTCGGAGAATGTAGCTGTAATGTGGTTTTCTGGTATCAACTTCCAAACGTGATTTTCTTTGTCTTACTATGTAATTAATTATTCAGCAGTGTTAGAACCACACTAAGAATGGTACGGGTACACAAATTTTATCTATACTAATATTATAAAGAGGAAAGATTTGTTTGTTTGTTTGTAACGAATAGGCTCCGGAACCACAGGACCGATTTGAAAAATTCTTTCACCGCTGGAAAGCTACACTCTTTGCGGTGAACATGGGCTATATTTTATTCCCGTATTCCCACGGGAACGGGAACTACGCGGGTGAAACCGCGTGACGTCCGCTAGTGCTCTATATTTTCCTAAAAATACTTAAAGACAAAAGAACCTTTAATGTAACATAACC
Organism: Miltochrista miniata; assembly: GCA_933228765.1. NCBI lineage: Eukaryota > Metazoa > Arthropoda > Insecta > Lepidoptera > Erebidae > Miltochrista > Miltochrista miniata. The sequence goes on from OW121765.1 coordinate 13,257,723, forward strand.
AAGGCAGTTACTAGTTAAGTTATATGTAAATTCAAACAAAAATTACAATAGTCTGACCGTAAATAATCATCGGGATTTCACAAACGTTCTGGTCGTATTTCGTATTTACGAAATTTATTCTTGTTATCTGCCTTCCAACCTTGTCACAGAAGAATACACAATAGTGACGTTTTACGATCTTTAGGAGTGGCAACTACGTCAAAAGCGTTCAGTTTATTCTATTTTAAAACACAGTATTCATGGGTTTTCAATTTTACAACAATTTAAAATGTAATCTGTTGCTAGAAGTTAATAGCAAACAGTCTTTGTTACTGATTGAGGAACTAGTTTTAAAGTGGGACATCCTTGACGAATTCTTCCTCAATCTATGAACTTTGTGAGGAGTACTATACCACAGTATAAATATATGTTGTTATGACTATACTAATGCAGTTATGCAAATTTGAAAACTAAAATCACAATGTATTGAATTTATAATACAAAACAAACCACGAGCAAAGATTTATCTTGTAATCGTGAATAGTCCATCGCTTCTGTTAGGTATTAGTTATTACTGAGAGAAATTCACGGCCATTTCGAAGAATGGGGTGGCTGATGTAGGTACCTAAAAAGATACTAAAGATAGATAATAATTGAACATTATTAGTACTAATGTGCAATTTAATTAGCCTGTCGTAACCGTCTCCAAGGTACGTCAATGCGCAGATTACTGTTTAAGAGCGTTCTAGACGCGGCTGTAGAAAGTTGCTGGCGGCGCGACTCTCCGGCGCCCGCGCATGTCCTGCGATCCGCATTCTCCCTTGCAAGCTTTATAATAAAACTCAAAAAAATAAAAGTAACGTCGTAAAATACACTGTATCGCGGAGTAATGACTTTAGACGATTAAGTAGCGAATAGAGAAGGCAAGTCTTTATACAAAGAAAAACTAGTCTTAGAGTTAGCAACGCTAAGAAGATAATACGCCTAAAATTTCATGGAATATTTTAGTTACGGTTTTTGATTATAGACAATGAGTGGACTTTTTGACTAATACTTAAATAGAAGCCTTTGTTTATCCATGCCAATCTTTACAAAATTTCTTAAAATAATTCTCTGTATGTTGGAGAGCGTCTTGGAATACAACGTTAAAGCAAACTAATAAATATTCGAAATGGTTATTAAATTTTCAACTGAATTGGAACACTATAATCTGGCAAATTAATAAATATTCGAAATGGTTATTAAATTTTCAACTGAATTGGAACACTTATAATCTGAATCCTAACTGCATTTTCATGTCGAATCATTAATCTCTCGATCCGCTTATCGAGGATCCAATCTCTCTTTACAAAAGGAATTACAATTTATTTTTTCCTCTTGTAAATGTGCATAACTGTGAAGTCGTCGTGGTCAGACACCTGAAAAATTATTATGTAATCGATTTATTCGACCGAGCGTATCATTTAAGGCTTTTTTGCGGTTTGGTTCTGCGTTTACGTCTTAACAATATAAGAAAAGAAGTCTTAATAAATAAACTAAGAACAATAAGTTCAAGTGAAAAGTGTGGCCCTGCGTGTTTTGAAAGAGAAGCCTTAACCTATATTTCAGTACGATTACAAAGGAATGTCACGAAGTGAGTAACAAAACAGTGTTTAGATAATGGTGGTGTGGTGTATAAACAATCGCATCTGCGGTGGGTGCGCGGCTGTGCGGGGCGGGTCGTTGAACGACCTAGCTCAGTGTGAGGCAGTTTCCTCGGCTGCGTACCCGCCCTCGTTCCGTCCGTGCCATAGAATGCACACTTCTAATATGATACCAAAAACCAATGGGTTTTTTTTTCACACAGTACCTATGGAAAATACTGATTTCTGTTGGCTAATGTTACATTCATGTTGGTATCGGTAACAAGTCTAGGTAGGTATAGGGACTAGATATCGGCTATTTACAATGATACCGTAGCATTGAAAGAATCATGTTTTTGTTTGAAATTTGCTTTGGGGCATTACAAAAAACATCAAATTAGTATTCAGAAATCTGAAATAAATCGACAATAGAAAGACTGGGACTGAAATATATCTGATGAATATAGCGTTGTGAAATATTGTTTTGTGGATGAGGATATTCGACATAATATTTACAGCACATCCCTCGGCCACAGTTGTGGACAGTTGTTTTGTTGTTATAATCCCACAAGTGAAAGCTTCACCGCAGATATTTACAAAAACAACTAGCGAGGGTACTTTCGGAATATCTGACTAGCGCTGAGACATCAGATACCTTCACATACATATTGCTGAGTCAATTGCAACAAGGATCATAATGGTTAATCCCTTTCTTCTCAGATCTTGTGCAGTTTTTCAGGAACTATTTATAATTGAAGAAGTGGCAGCAAAGATAGTTTCTAATTTTATCATGACTTTAAATTATAATTTCATGTGAGGTCTCCTGTCAATAAACTGACAAATTTCAGCTATACAGGTCAAGCACTTTTAACCTCTTACGCAACATACAGGCGCTGACGTTGTATGTTGGACGTGTATGTGGATCTGTCTGTCTGTGGCCTCGCAGGTCATTTTATACACTTTATTTTGATAACATATAATAATCAAATGCAATTGAACAGTGTTCAAATATGTAAATACATAAATGCTTTGAGAAACTTGTATAATTATGAAATTGGCGAATCCTAAACTTAATGTAGGTACTTCTGTTCCTTCAGTGAATAAACTTTCACTTGGATTTAACAGAATCCGCCCCTTCAGAAGGTCGAAGAAATAGCGCAGCTTGAAAAGCCTTATTATCTCAGGACAGATGCGGAGAGCACAACGCTGCAATGTGTCGAAAAGTGTTTCTAGAGTACCTATTATGTTGGCATCGGTATTATGACAAGCAAAGACAATATATTGTCTTGTACAATATAAATTGCTGTTCATATTTGAAAACACTCTTCAGTTTTACTAAGGAGGATTATTATGTTAATATTCGTTCAGTGGGACTAGCTAGCACGCTCAAAGTCGCGCAACTAGCTATGCTTGGAGTATATTTGAGGGCTAAACTACGACCAATATAGCTTGCAGAGTAAGCACATTTTACAGTAGTAAAACCGATGCGCAATGCGGTCATACGTAATCAAAATTATGAATCATCTATAAATAAAAATAAATCCAACAAAATTGTTGCTACGTAACATGGCGTTTTTACTAGCGTAAGCAATATTTATGGGCGAGTTTAATGAACGACCTTACTTACACTTTTGCTGACATGCCTTACCGGACATATCAATACTCTCTAACCAATAATAATTACATTCGTGATGGTTCTCCGCGGTACAGATACCAGTTTCGGTGACAAGTCGCCGAACTCTCACTTGCGGATGTCGCATGGCATCTTATGTGCACGACGATTCATTACTGATAAATTGGCACTAGCAAAAAATATAATTTTCGCTGTACGTCGACGTACATACGTTTCTAATCACATCATATCTGGGCCAACGGAAATTTACGATGCGAATGGTTCACTGAAAGCCTTTTACATCACACATCTCACAGAGACACCTGGTACTACCAGGATCCGATCTGCATGACGCACGTTCCGCGCTCACTAATTGACGGGATGTTTTTGACATGAAACTACAATCGAATTAGCGATTCAAGAACTTTTAAATATTCATTTGTAATGCAACGCCTCAGTCGATTTCATTTAAATTAGTATAATTAAGATTAGTAAGCTAAGATCGAGACGTAGGTATTCAGCGACAGAGAAAAAATATTGAATGACAGGCGCATTCGAGATCATTAGATATGTTGGTGAAAAAAAAATTGAGATTAAGAGAAAGTATTCATATAATGACATTGTGAGAACACTGCATCAATAATGATCAATAATAATCAGGTGTGGGCGTGTGCCTCAGTGCAGTGATAATTGAAAGTACCATCACTTGCAGGCATCTGTACCAGTTAAAATGTGTGTCAAGATGTTTTCACGGTCTGGGTGTAGTACTATACGAAATCGACCATTACTTGGGATGGGCGTATACTCAGTGTCTTAAACAATATGATCGCTATGACGACGTGGGTCTTTAGTTTCGATAATAAGGCCTGCTAACCGTACAGGACTGTGTGAAGTGAAGACATGATTATATGAAAATTGGCACTGAACTTTGAAGTGGGAACTTTGGGGCGCAGACTCAAAACGTAAAGATTGTGAGACAATTTTATGTGGAGGTCAAGTCCATCGCTTGGTTGTGAGCACAAGAGCGAGGCAAGGCAGCTGTCGTGAAACTCGAATATTACTAAAAGTACTGCCATAGAAAATGAATATCGTCAAAGTGGTGATGTTAGTTTGTGTCCAAGTTTATGATCTTGTTGCAGTATTGTAATCAGCAATGATAAAATACATGGAGGTGAAAGCAAATTCGGAACATCCAGAAGTAGAGGCACATAAAGCCAGTGTTTTTAATACGCTTTTATTAGGTCGTCGTGTATGTAACTAACAATGTAATGGAATCTAAGGAAACTAATTTAACCATCTTCCAAGGATCGTAGCGTCATGAAAATAAATTGGCAGCTGTATGTAGTTCTGATGACAATGCAATAATATGGTACTGTCGAACTGATCTGATGATGGGACACTGAAACTTCGTGATGGAACCAATGGAATCTAAGGTAGCTAATTTAACCAGCTTCCAAGGATCGTAGCGTCATGAAAATTGGCAGCTGTATATATAGTTCTGATGACAATACAATAATATGGTACAGTCAAACTGATATGATGATGGAGCCGGAAGATAGGCACTGAAACTTCGATGGAAAAAATGGAATCTAAGGTAGCTAATTTAACCAGCTTCCAAGGATCGTAGCGTCATGAAAATTGGCAGCTGTATGTAGTTCTGATGACAATACAATAATATGGTACTGTCGAACTGATCTGATGATGGAGCCGGAAGATATGCACTGGAACTTCATGATGAAATATCGTATTACAGCTATTTTTGGATTCGTCAGAAAAGTCTTGTAATGAACTTTGACCCCGCTTAGGTTTTTTTTAATTGACTCGTAAAACTGTGCAATGGAATCTCAGGTAACTAATTTAACCATCTTCCAAGGATCGTAGCATCATGAAAATTGGCAGATGTTTGTAGTTCTGATAACAATACAATAATATGGTAGGTACTGTCAAACTGATCTGATGATGGAGTCGTAAGAAATGAACTGTAACTTCATGATTGAACATCGTATCATAGCTGTGTTTGGATTTATTCCCACGCTTTTACAATCAAATATTATAATTAAAAGCACATAGTTTACACTTTAGCCCCAAAATAGAGACAACTTGAACGGTCCATAATTTATTTTTGATTTATACGTGCATTTAGAAAAGCGTGTTTTTCTAGGGTTTTTTAAACCATTTATTTATTTAAAAATCTAGGTACTCATCTTATCTATAGCATATATGCCTAATTCTATAAATAGATGGAGGTAGAGAAAAGTGTAAATTAAATTAGACGCAATTGGTCAATCTAAGGCTTAGAATGACCAATTGCGTAGAATACATTGCTTAGAATCTAAGCAATGTATGTATGTAGTAAGTACAGTGGAAATGATAGCAATAAAAAAGCTGGTCCTTGTGATACAAAATTAGTTAGTGTTCACAAGGAATGTTTAACGAAGTCAATTTTAAATTATAATTAAGGCAAAACTGATAACGATTCCTATTAAAATATATTCTGAGCAAGAGCATAAATTAATTTAAAAAGCGTACTTAATTAATGCAGACATCCTGTTAATTTTCTAGTAAGTATTGTTTGTTACGTAATTAACATAAATTACCTTTTCTCATGTGTATAGATTACCAAGTGATGTTGCCTTAAGAGCTTGAAGATATATTTGTGTGATAAATTGGAATTCTATTCAAGAATACGTGCTTAAGTTGGGAGAGAATCAGAGTAATTTGTAATTGAATTTCATTATGGTTGAAACTTGACATATTTTGAAAACTGAGATCAGAGCAATAAGCTTAACTAAAAATTCTGGATGAAATCATTCGTTATTTTCCAACTTATATTTTTGTTTAAAGCACTTCAAGAAAAGTTCAACATCATGTCAAATTCTAATTTCATATTCAATGTATGTAATAGTACTGCAAAGGCAATGATACTGATTTAACCTATAATTACTAATGACTTACTTTACATACAGTGAAGTCATTATTAGTTAATGCCATGTGAGTGTAGACAGACATAAAGCATCTATACGACTGATCGTATGCTGTCGCCACAGCTTACAGACGATCATTCCACGACTATGCAAAAAGGTTAAAATATGTGTAGCAATAAACGTTTAAAACGTGAGGCCGATAGTTGATTTCCCACGTTGAAGGAACCACGCCTTTGTAGATGAAGAACTAACTAGGAATCTAACTGAATAGAGATAAGTTATATTTAACCAACCTGTCTGTCAACCGCCAGCAATAGGTGCGACGTCTGTTAATAAAATTATCCTCTCTGTATGGGTTATGTTAAACATGAATGCAGTGATGCAGTATATGTAAGCTATCTAAATATAAATTACTTGTCATGATTAACTTGATATTCGACAATAGCATTTCTAAAAGGTGTAAACGGGGATAATATAGCAAAGATTGAAGATTATCAGGCGAGTCAAGACAAGAATTAGTATTTTATTTTATATCCGGTCATAAAACTTGACTATTCATTGTTTCAGCTTCCGTCTCCCAAACTGATAGAAATTTACCTATATAAATTCGTGTAGAGGGTAAATTGTGAAGGAGTCACATTTTTAAAAGATTGTGAAGCTAAATCCAGCGAGGTAATATCAACTAAGTATCAGGAGACTGATTGCATTACCAACTTGTTAGTATCTAAATCGAAGTTTTCCAAGAAGAGTTTACCAAGCTTAGAAGTTGCACAGCGTAGTTACGAAGAACCTATAGTTGTTCAATGTTTAAACCGGTGTTTTAGCCTAATTTGTCGTAATTTACTCCGTGGAACGTTACAGTGCTATGGGGAGGTACCTTTGGCACGCACGCGACATTACGCAGCACCAGAATGTAAGGGAAACCGTTTTGCGATCACACTGCAATGTGCCTAACACGGTCGTTTCAATTTCGTCATATCTGAACACTTTCTAAAGAAACTGCAACAAGTAAGTAATAACTGTGGCAGACAAGACGCTACGCAGCTTCCAGTGGAAACATGCGATAATAAGATGTAATTGCACACCACCTCTGTGCCTATATTTAGTAGCAAATACTCTGGAACTAGCTGCGCATGCGTCTAGTGCAATTACGTAAAGCGGTTGAGCCATTTCTAATCTAAAAATAATCGTAGGCTTTACAGACATCGGCGCCAGTAGGATTGTACGAGAAAGTAAAGATCATTATTTTTTATTAATTATCATACCGACACTACAACTAAGTTATAAATAATTCACCGAGTTCATTTAATCATGATGTGATTTATTATAAGTCATTTGTTCTAGAATTTTGTTAAGTAGTAAAGCGCTTAGGCTTCATATTTTATGTGCAGCCCTTTTCTGGATTACACACTGATTCCTAAAAGTTAAAGTCATTGAATTATCTATATCCGGGTAGCTTAACTCAACACCCTCTTGCCACTAGGCTCTGTAGGGGCTAAGAAGTAGGGTTTTCTCAAATCGAAGGTATGATGTGTGTATAACATTCATACAAAGTGCCATTATGCTCAAAAATGCAAGGTGGCACCTCAGTCTGGATTGTTATACTATAATTTCTACATCTAATATGGTCATTTGGATTTTTTGTAAATAGGCAAAGGTTGACGCAAAAAGATTTTGTACGTTCTGTTTACATAGACATTAAACATCCAAACATCCACTACAGCGGAAGTTTCTCATGCGGTCCATTCGCTTGTCTTTATGTTTCGGCCTATGCGACACGCAGTGCCATTGTCGCTCAAGACCCAATAATGATTCTTCTTCAGTCAAGACTAGAAGGTATAATATTGCTACAATGTAAATTAGAATTGTAGGTAACATTTAGAAGGTGGTTGACACTAATACTTAACCGCAGTTTATGTATATCCGTGACGTGGACTAATACATCACTGGCGCCAGCAGCGGTTAATCGCTAGTCTGCGCGTGCGATGTGAATTTTCCCAAGTACCAATATGGAAGCTATCATTACCGCGGCGACAGCACTGATCACGCGTTACACCAGGCTTACGACTTTGCTTAATGCTTACGTGTAAATTGCCTTTTAATTAATGATAAAAGTGTAAATTGCACACGTTGAAGTACACGATACATAAATTTAAATACATCAGTGCCGCATTAAGCCTATATCGACGTGTGAAGTGAGCGAGGGGCAATGAACAAATACGCGACAAATGGTTTGCACCGACCTTAATTGCACCTATGATCTGGGCCACTGCTCTCTCTTAAATCAAACTTGCAAGCCCTAAAACCCCACTTATGAGACCATTGAATGATGCAGCACGTGGACGCTCCTCGTATGTGCCTTATGCAATAATGTCAATGACCTCTTAAACTTGTTAGTTGTATTTTTCATTCAATTTTAGTAGGTATTACTTGACGAGGATCTTGCCAATTTTCAGTTCTTGCCACGTTCGCTGGTAAGTAACAGCGAACGTGTCTTTTTGAACATGTTTTATATGAATAATATTATTTCTGATGTAATATGCCGATGTCATATATTTATTTTAAAAGGTTAGAAGGATGAGGCTTTCTAAACATCATGACAAAATAGCGATGCATACTGAAGTATTTAGGTGTCCCAGAGACACAGCCACACCCCAGTTGAAGTATCCATTTAAAACACATTAAGCTCACCTAGTGTAGGTTTACAACGATGGCAGTTTGAGGCGAATGCAGTAAGGGACGGGATCAGGGCGGTGAACTCAAACGCATCCTGTATCCAAAGTCGGTGATGTCGGTCAACTATCTATACTAGGAAATGTGGGTTTTTAGAAGCCAGTGTTAGTGGCACACTGCGCCTCGCACATCTTCATGGCTAGGTTAATTGGTCGCTTTGTGCTTTTGTACCCATACTTTCTTTCATCACTCAAATGCATATCAGTCAGTGCGTGTGACGTACGTTGAGTATGAATGTACATTCTACATCATATTTCAACATTTACCATGTATTTACATCTAACATAAACATATAATGTATTCCATAAAATGCGGGTAATTCACTGAATCGGACAAAGCAGGCTAACACATTCCTGTAAATGTGTTATTAAGTTTTCAGCGCATATTTCATAGTAACACATCTGAAAAATCGAGTGAACACAACTATTAAAAGACAATAATTTATTTAATTATGTTTAGAAAGGAACACAGATTCAATTATTGATAATGGACGATCAGAATGCGTTGGCGCAGTGCAGTATGTCGGTTGACGTCGCCATGTTGCTCGATTCACCGAACCAGCCAACTTCCTGCGGCTCAGCCATGCGCCATGAATAACATCTTGTACTATGCTTATTGCTAAGTTATTGTAGTTTTTATTGGATGGTCATCAATAGCTAGTATTTGACAAATTTAGTGTTATCTCAAAGATAACATTCAGAAGGAAATGAAGAGCTTCGTGTGTGGTGTTTAAATATTTTGGCTGAACTAAATGTTTATTCTGTTGCTTCCAATGGTTTTATTCACATCATTAAGCATACCGTTAAGTAAGCTGCTACACGGGAATAGCTATTAGTCAGTCAGCGGTGTTAGCGGCGCGACAGCTACATACAAAGCGTCGGAACTTAAACATTTTATTTGCAATACAATTTGCATGTTTGTGTAGGAAATGTTTCCCAGAAGTCTCCCGCTTTTACCTGGATCGCATTAACTAGTGTTTATTTTCGTACATGAAACTGAGATTCAGCGGTACACAGGCAACTCATCTTTGTATTGTCTCAAGGTACTCAAGGATTGTTTAAAATTCAATAGTAATTAGCAGTCTTGGTGGTGTTTGTTGCAGTTTGCAGTTGACCTCGTTTGGGTAGTCAGCTTGCAGCGGTCGTGCGGAATGCGATGCAGTTTTAATTACCGAGGTCGTTTGTCTTTCCCGTGAATTTCGACTGTCTTAATGATCGCTGAAGGAAACTTTTTGTTTTCTAAAAAATATTGACGTCTAACGATATAGGTCCGTTACTTATGACCTTTGCAATTCCAAGACTTTAAATGATGTCTAATATGACTGTACATGTAAACTGATATTAATGACGTAAGCAACTATTGGTTATATTAAAGTAGATGCTGTGAGGTTTATTTTTAACCATCTAAATTACATTTAAGACTCTATTCTAGGAAGATAAAACAGTCTTTTCCAATCACAACTTAAGGCAAGTATTAGTCAGTTAAAAGCTCAGCAGAAATAAACTGATACATCTTGCTGAAATTATATTTATTTTCCTCAAGCGTATCTGTGTAAAAATCATACTCTAATAAGGAAGTAAATAAATTGAGATCATTCTCTCAATTAACAGCCTTGGTAAGTTTAGCCAACTCACTTCTCACACGCACAAAATCAGGACGGCGGAAGGGAAGTGTGCGTGTATAGAATTGTACTGAAGTGACAACATCAACCCTATTTGTATAGTTCTGGATATGAAAAGGTGGCGCGGGGCAATTGGATTAGAAGTTCAAAAAGAACACTAGGTAGTCTAATACTAAACAGCTGTAAATGATTTGTTTCAAAGTCTAAGGAGAATAAAGATGTATCTAAATGTGAAGGCCTAAATGATCTATTAATAATTGCAATTGGAACTCGGAGCAAGGTTTTAATAAAATTGATAATGACGGTCCATATCAAAATTGGAACGTTGAGTGTGTGTACCTGTGACATAATATGAACCCTTGAACACCCATTTGACTTTAAATGACCGTATGTACCTATCATAATGAATGGAAATATTGGTACGTTACTACTACCACTGGATAGATAGTAACTTACTATGGCGATACATATCATAATTATGGTACTCCCAAAATAATTAGGTTTTCTAATGGGCGAAGGAATTATTAGTTTCAGATTTTATTGGGTACTAATATAGGAAATCTATTGCTTGGATGATTAACATGACTAGGTATAGTGCACCTGCGGACATTGATATTAGTCCTTCACAGCCGATTACCTCTGTGACGGGTATCATCCGATAGAGCAGCGACATCAAACTGACAATGTAACAATGACGCTGACGTCAATTTCAAAGGCTTTGGTTCAATGTTGCCATACAACTTCCATGACTTTAACATTTTTGAATGAAAATCGAAACATAACTTATTCAACGATCGTTATAAAATAAAATGTCTAAAACCGTACCATTTATTGCGTAACGATTAAATTCCATCTTGTGACCAAAAAAAACGTGTGATGTCAGATTAGCACGTCGTTCATTAACAAAATTCTCATTGATACCAAATCTTATGCAACTAAGATATTAATCAATTCATATGAGCATGTCACGGCTAGTTACGGCTAAGGGTTTATGACATATGACGTAAAGAGTTAGAGTTACATTCCAAGATAAGTGTTGCCAATAAATTTAAAGAGACGTAGATGGTAGAAATTTAAAAAAAATAAGTAGAGATGAATCAATATGGTTGTTTTAAACGAGTATGATCTGTCACCGTGTGGTGCGTCAGTCAAGTAGATACTTTCGCTTGCAAATTCTCTATTACAACGGTCATCTGAAGATTATGCAACAGTCAGAAGCGTGGTAGACTCTTGTAATCATTATTTTAATATCGTTCTTATCTAAACTAGGTGCAGGTGTTTGATCCTACCTTACTTTTTAGGGCTTCGTACCCAAATGATAAAAGCCTATGAGCCTATTCATGAGACTTCGCCGTCCGTCTGTCTGTCTGACCGTCATGAGGCTGTATCTCGGAAACCCTTCATGGGCGAGTTCAACTCGCACTTGGCCGGTTTTATTTAAAGGATACTAGCATACGAATTCCTCGTTTTCAGTGCCTTTATTTAGTTTGGATATGAAAATAAATGTATAATTATTTCAAAGTAGTAGGTAGGCATATTTTTAGTAGGTCGAGTCACTGAACAAACAAACAATAAATAAGAAGACTGTCACTAAGGTAAAGGCCTCAGTAAGCCATCCTCATTTCTCGATACTACGGCAAATGACAACAAATATATGTAAATTTTATCATAATTGACTATTGTGGTGCCCAAAGCCCGTTAAGTTGGTAAATACTTAGCCCAAATGTGCGGGTAATAAGTTATAATGGTCATGTCAACCAGGCTTTTCCATTCTCACCCAGATAGATCGTTAAGAGAAAAATTACTACATAGCAATTATAAAGAGCTTGATTGCTTTAGGCTGATTTGGTTGATAGATTGATTTAGTGACTGATGTCATGATAATACAGCGGGAAAAATTAGCATGATACAAATTCACGCGTTTCCACGCAATTTCGCACGCGTAAGTTTATGAATACGAATTGGCGGAACAGAGGTATTGATCCTCTACAAGTATCACAATTGGCCTTCGCTTATGATATGACTTAAGCGCCACTACACGATTATCAGGTAGACCGCTTTGAGTTAAGGGGCGGTTAACCCGCACAAGTAGGCATTTGGCGCTCCCCTCGCCCCGGGCGCAAGACACACCGCGCGCCGGCAGCGGCAGTCAACTCTCATGCCACAGTATACAGTATAGTAGAAAGAAACAGCATGCTAACTTTGTTTGACGTAGTAAATGCATCTAACTTTATTAAGTGTAGTGATTTATTAGTTTCGTAAATAAAAATAAATGAGTTAATCGTAAATAAATTATGTATATTATACTATTATTTTTAAGCTAAAGAGTTTGTTTGTTTGTTTAGTTGTTCTAACTCTAGAGTCTAAGAGACTGCTAGGTGAATTTCAAGAGTTTCTTAACAGAATGTCCATTTTTGAAAAATACCAAAATATATAACATCACGCTAAGGCGAATAAGAGCTTAGCAGCAACGAAACATTTTTCGACAACTAGGATATTTCATTTCTTTTGAGAGATTCCGTTGCGTACGTTTGCTACAGTTGCATAAAAAATGTAAATTACATAATAGCTGGTCATAAAAACATCTAAAGTTTTCTAAAGTTGGTATGCTAAGTATGAATCACGGGATCATTGTGCAATCCAAAATGGCCGCCGCGGTGTAATCACAAAATTTCATGATGGGTGTCGTTTAAAGGGTTTTTTGGTATGCTGAGTACGAATCACGTACTAATTTTGCAATCCAATATGGACGCCGCGCCGTAATCACAAAATGTCATGATGGGTATCGTTTAAGGGGTTTCTTGGTATGCTGAGTACGAATCACGTGATAATTTTGCAACCCAAAATGGCGGCCACGGTGTAATCACAAAAATTCATGATGGGTATCGTTTAAAGGGTTTTTTGGTATGCTGAGTACGAATTACGTACTAATTTTGCAATCCAATATGGCCACCGCGCCGTAATCACAAAATTTCATGATGGGTATAGTTTAAGGGAATTCTTGGTATGCTAAGTATGAATCACATGATAATTTTGAAATCCAATATGGCCACCGCGGTGTGATCACAAAATTTCATGATGGGTATCGTTTAAGGGGTTTTTTGGTATGCTGAGTACGAATCACATGATAATTTTGCAATCCAATATGGGCGCCGCGCCGTAATCACAAAATTTCATGATGGGTATCGTTTAAGGGGTTTCTTGGTATGCTGAGTACGAATCACGTGATAATTTTGCAATCCAAAATGGCGGCCGCGGTGTAATCACAATAATTCATGATGGGTATCGTTTAAAGGGTTTTTTGGTATGCTGAGTACGAATTACGTACTAATTTTGCAATCCAATATGGCCACCGCGCCGTAATCACACAATTTCATGATGGGTATAGTTGAAGGGAATTCTTGGTATGCTAAGTATGAATCACATGATAATTTTGCAATCCAATATGGGCGCCGCGCCGTAATCACAAAATTTCATGATGGGTATCGTTTAAAGGGTTTTTGGTATGCTGAGTACGAATTACGTGATAATTTTGCAATACAATATGGCCGCCGCGCCGTAATCACAAAATATCATGATGGGTATCGTTTAAGGGGTGTATTGGTATGATGAGTACGAATCCTGTGATAATTTTGAAATGCAATATGGCCGCCGCGCCGTAATTGTAAAAATCCATGATGGTTATCGTTTAAGGGGTTTTTTCGTATGCTGAGTACGAATAACATGATCATTTTGGAATTCAATTTGGCCGCCTAAGCTATTTAGGCCCACTTGCGCGAAGAGTCGAGTTAAATATATAAATATAGAGTTAGTAAGCTCTGAGTTAAATAAATAACTTCTTAACTCTGACCACGTCTTGCACAATTGCAAATTGGCACGCAGTTAACTAACTCACAGTAAACCGAACAAGTTTTTTTAGTCTGTGTCGTTCCATGCAATCCAACCACACACAAATGTTAGAACGAAGAATGGAACATGTGTCTCTATCTCTTTTACACTACAGTTTGCTACGTATGATTTACGATACTACCATTTACGATACCAATCATAAAATTTTCTGATTACGGCGCGGCGGGCATATTGGATTGCAAAATTATCACGTGATTCGTACTCAGCATACCAAAAAACCCCTTAAACGATACCCATCATGAAATTTTGTGATTACGGCGCGGCGGCCATCTTGTATTGCAAAATTAGTACGCGATTCGTACTCAGCATACCAAAAAACCCCTTAAACGATACCCATCATAAAATTTTCTGATTACGGCGCGGCGGGCATATTGGATTGCAAAATTATCACGTGATTCGTACTCAGCATACCAAAAAACCCCTTAAACGATACCCATCATGAAATTTTGTGATTATGGCACGGCGGCCATATTGGATTGCAAAATTATCACGTGGTTCGTACTCAGCATACCAAAAAACCCCTTAAACGATACCCATCATGAAATTTTGTGATTACGGCGCGGCGGCCATCTTGTATTGCAAAATTAGTACGCGATTCGTACTCAGCATACCAAAAAACCCCTTAAACGATACCCATCATGAAATTTTGTGATTAAGGCGCGGCGGCTATATTCGATATCAAAAATATCACGTGATTCGTACTCAGCATACCAAAAAACCCCTTAAACGATACCCATCATGAAATTTTGTGATTACGGCGCGGCGACCATATTGGATTGCAAAATTATCACGTACTTCGTACTCAGCATACCAAAAAACCCCTTAAACGATACCCATCATGAAATTTTGTGATTACGGCGTGGCCGCCATGTTGGATTGCGAAATTATCATGTAATTCGTAGACATTTTAATGCATTAGGTAGCTGGTTACCATGTCGTGAAAACACTTAAAAAGTAAAAGATCACCACATTTTTACCATGAGTCGCGTATGTATTTGTAACGGTTAATCTAATTACATTTTGCCCATTACTGATATTTTTATACTGTGGCGCGATTTCAACGTAATTTGGCATAATAATTACGAAATAGTTGCGAAAAAAACTGACACAGGTCCTGCCTCCACAAGCGCCAGGGCGAGACTGATCGGCCGTCAGCGGCGCAATTCTATTGCGTTTGGTAGATATTCGTACATGATAACTATGTAAATAGATGTTTATAGAAAAACGCTCGGAAAATGTGTATAAAAACTTAATACCTTTAATTGAGTGCAAAAAAAATATATAAAATGTTAATAGTTTAGCCACAGTATTGAAAAAACTTTTCTGAGAGAGTCAACTTTGGGATTTTTTTCTATCTAGTGAAATTTATTGCATCGTGTAACGGGCTCGGAATATGTTTAGCTTATATCCTTAACTATTATATATATATTTTTCAGATTTAAAAACCCTTTACTTTTTGACTAGGATTGTTTCAAAAAACTCAAAATCTGACCCACGCGGCCTTAAAAGACATTCCTTTAACATCAATATGTTTGAACACTAGTTCGTGCAAACTATAAAAAAATCATATCATACATTACGGCGCATACAGAACCTGAGTAGGTTTTAAGAGACTATTTTGCCGAAAACAAACTTTTTAAACTCAGTAACATCAACAGATAGATTACGACCAATTTAACCTTCAGATTTACTGGAATTACACACGTCACGGTTAAGCAGCAAATTAATAGTGGTTCAGTTCTGCAAACAGCGCATTGAAGCGTGACTCTTACTTACCTCATATCGTGCGCAAATGGAAATTCTCGAGGCTGAGACTCTCAATCGATATTAAGAATAATATTTAAAAAAACATGCCTTATTATTTTTTCATAGGCTCGGCAGCAATCACCTTTTTTTGATATTGCAAAGGTTCATAAGCGAGGGTGATCCTTTTCCATGCTCATACAGCCTGCTATACGCAATGGAAATGATTACCATCGCCTATGGACTTTGGGTTAATTGTCCAGGCCAGCGCCTGGGATAGGATAATTAACAAACTTAAAGAAAAAAAAAAAACGGTCTAGCTAAAAACCAAATACATAATAAAACAGTTCAAATTAAAACATCCTTCCAAATTATTAAAACGACATTAGCTTGTTTATTTTATTATTATAGGAGATGATGTTTTTATGTAGCAATCGTGTCTTTCTGTCACATTTTTGAAAAAGTAGCGACGATAGTTGCAGACAAAAAATATGCATTGCTTCCAAAATATATGCAGATAGGTATAACAAATTTGTAATGACTGTCCAAACCTGGTCAAAATACGACTGTTGACCAGCTAATTTGCCCACATCATTAAGGTCAATATAGGAGACATTCACAGATAGCTGTTAGTAGAAAGTGTGTGTAAATAGATTAATGTATAATTAATACAGTAGTTTTCTTTATGACACACATTTACTAGTTTTAAAACACCTACTCATATGCTTAACACTTCCTCAACCTCATGTTGTACCGATTTATCAACGGTTACGAATAGAAAAGTTTCTGAATTTTATCACATTTAGTGTCAAGGGTCACGGAAATGCATAGATTTACAGATCGTTTTAGGGCTTTTATTTAATGTACCTAATATCAAATGGCTGATATAATTTATAATCTATGTAAATAATTTTAAAGTATTTATTTAAATTGAAAAATACTGTTTGTACGCAGCCATGCAACTATTTTTATCCGACGCGACGCCAAGGAATAGTCATTGGTATTAATTAACTTACCTACATTTAATAAAAATTGCAGTACCTTCTCAAACTGTCACCTAAATATTAATTAATAAATTATTATATATGATATCAACTCACACTAGAATCTTACTAGCATTGTGAGCCGTCAAGAGACGTCTGGCAGATTTGAAACATCGAAATTATTAATTAATCCCAAACTCATATTCCGAGTTCTTGCGATAGTCGCCCTCTCGGCTATAGATATTTCACATCATAAATAAAATCGGACTACTCACCTAACGGGTGCCAATAAGAAAGCTGTAATAAGAATAACCCTAAAAACCTCTTTACAGACTCACAAACTCCCGTTAATTCGTTCTTCAGCCGTAGGAGCGGCCCTTAATTTGGGGCAAGTTGCTTCATTGCGTGTCTTTAATTAGCAGACGGTACAGTAATAAATCTACCACAGTAATGCGATCGTCATGTAAATGGTTACTATCCAAGAGTATAACGTATTACCGAGAGCATTGGCGCCCACAAAACCATCATTTAAACCTAATTTCCGACTTCGTATCGGAAAATTGACTTAAAGAAGTTCTATAAAGGAAATGCTTTAAGTTTCCAATATTAATCTTTATTATTAATGTCATTATGCTTAATTAAACATTGTACAGGGTATTTCAGTTCAGGTTTTGCCAGAATATTGTCGGCAAAAGTTTATGTGGTTCATTACTAAAGTGTATAATTGTGGAATTGATATCACCAGCACCTACTTATCCACTGGTGATCAGGAAAATAATTATGATTGTATAATATTCTTACGCAGCACTCTGGCACGCGTGTTTTACTAATGGCTGATTGAAGATGTTAAATCTACCAAGTAAAAAAAACTTCTGTTGAATATTTTTTAAGGAATCTGATAAGTTTGAACATGGAAATGGTGTGAACTAATGCAGCTTCTTGTAGTGAAAATGGTGCATTCACCCTACTTTTTGTAGAAAAAATTTAAGAAATTATCAGCGACGGTTTTAATACATTTATTTGAAGCTTTTATTTAGGTAGTTGATATTATTATGTACGTAAGACATTTTGGAAAGAAAAAATAGCTAATCATTTACATATGCACAAATATTTTATAGAGGAAAAAAATATATCTTTGTGTGGTTCTTGGGGGTGAAAATGGTGCATTATGCCGATTTTAAAAAGCTACGTTCACCCTGAGTAATATAGGCTATATTATATTTATATATTCCCACGGGAACAGAAGCTACGCGGGTGTAACCGCGTGACGTCCGCGAGTCATAAATATTTTTTTGAAACAATAACTGCCATCCGTACTTATATTCCTGTTAACCCTATATATATATATGTATATATATATATATACAGGTTGAATTTTTCAAAAGGGATTGGATGGCCAAGTCCGAAACTATAAGGAATAGCGAAAAATGCTCAAAGGAGTCACGAGCCCGATTTTGATGAAACTTAAAACCTCATCATTAGATTTTTGAAAAACCAATAATCCTAGCTAGGAATCGAACCCATTGATTTTGAAAAAAATAACACACCCTATATTATTACACCATACGTTAGTGTTGCTATTAAGGATCTTATTCTGGGAAGTAATAACATACGGCAAACTAAAGGAAAGTGCTCATCTTTAACAAAATACAATTTATTTTTCTTACGTTAACTGATTAATTGTTCAAAATGAAGACCATTTGTCTACGCATGGACATTGAGAGGAAAGCAAGACGCGCGGTGTGCGGTGCGCGCCTGCTATGACTCCGCCCGCCGCGCCGCGCGGCGACGCGATACTTTTTTACTCCTGGTCGAATCCTTAAAGCGAACGGTCATTGTAAAGCTTATAACGATAGTACCTACTTGTTTGTTATAGATTTTTTCCGCTATTATACGTTTTTATATAAATATCTTAGAGTCCATTTTACTTAACACCATCAACGAGCTCTCGAGGATCAAACAAAGTGGTCCTTCGAGCCGGAAAATGTTTTGAATACATAGCTGGATTCGAGACCTCAAGGATCATACTTTTTTTTTTTTTTTATACTACTTAGGTGGCAGACAAGCAAGGTTGGTAACCGTAGCCTATAGACGTTTGCAACACCAGAGGCGCTACACACGCGCTGCCGACCCTGGCGCAGGTTGTGACGACCCACAGTTGAAATTTTTCAACTAATAATAATACTGCCTTCAATATTATTGATTCCGTTTAGAATATTCTCCAAAGAATCATTCTGAGCATGATTTAAAACATGGAATGGTTAAGGTCTATTCTGGGATTTCGAACGAAACAAATAATGATACAAAATTTAGGTACATGAAATATGAATTCTATTAAAATTCCAAACTTTCCTTAAATTTGCCGTATATCATTACTTCGAAGAATTTGATCCTGATCAGCGACACTATCGTCTGGTGTAAGAATAAAGGGTGTGTTTCTTTTTTCAAAATCAATGGGTTCGATTCCCAGCTAGGATTATTGGTTTTTCAAAAATCTAATGATGTGGTTTTAAGTTTCATCAAAATCGGGCTCGTGACTCCTTTGAGCATTTTTAGCTATTCCTTATAGTTTCCGACTTGGCCATCCAAGCCCTTTTCAAAAATTCACCCTGTATATATATATATATATATATATATAAGCTAAGCTAAAGTACTTTTGTTCTACTAGGAGAGTACGCTCTGGTTAGAATGAACGGCAGTCAGCTGCTCCCGGAGGAGATCGATCGCCGGAAGCAGTTACCCTTGCAAAGATTTATCCAGAAAAGATAAAGTGCTCGTGGTCATACGACCATGGATTAGGTGAACCACACCTAATACTCCATAGGGTTTGGTTAATTATACCAAGTAAATCTGAGAGCATCAGAGGTGGTTGTAGTGTAAGCGACATAGCTCTAGCGGCACGACGAGGTGCATACGGTTTCCGTGTGCGACTGTGGGAGGCCCATTTTTGGTTCTCCGGAGCTGGGAATCTCACAGAGCCACTGCAAGCTTAGACCATATATCACGGGACTAGCCTTTGCGAACCACCGCATACAAAAATATTCTGCTAGTTTTCATAGCGGGTGAAGGGGGAAACACAAAGACATATAAAATTTCATTATATTTAAAAATGTATTAATCGACAAACGCGTAATGGCTGTTTGTGTTAATTTTTATTGTACAGTCAACTACAATGAAATGTACTAGTTTAATCATATAAAATGATGTACTGATGTACAGTGCTTTTTATAAAGCCAAAAGACCAAATGGTCTAATGGCTTGGCAGAAAACAATGCTTAAGTAAGACGCATCCTGTGGTTAGATGATCTAAGACTGCAAGGCATCCGCAGCAGGGAAGTAAAGAGCCTAAAGGCATCCCACCAAGTGTGGAGTTGTTCTTGAGTTTCACGTTTGTCGGTAGTGTGATTTGCAATGATGCGATAATACACAAGATATCAATTAATGAGACATCCATTCAGTCACTCATAATTATTGTTTATGATCGTAGATTCATCTGAGGAGTAGTCGCGAACCAAAGACTTTATACAACAATGAAACAATGTTTTATAACAGAAACGTCTGTTGAATATTATAAAAGTTGTGCAAATATTTTTTAAAGACTGTACCAAGTAGGTAGTCTTTAAAAACCTACTTACAGTTGAAAGGTCGAAAAATTCCTTTAGGGATTTGGCTTATTTTTGAGCACTAAATCAAGAATTTATAAACTAGGACACAGTCAATAGATTAGGAGATAAAACTGAGTTATAAAGGGAAAATAGAAATAGATCAAGTTTAATATTAGGCACCTGTACGAAAAAGGCATGTTTTTTAAAAATAATGCCAATATAAAGGTGCTATGCTATTTGCCATAAATATTTTCAAGGTGGCGGCGGCGTCTATTTGCGAAACTAATATTTTTTATAAAAAGAAGCACACTGAAAAACTCTCAGCTATAATTTTAAAGGCTTAAAATAATAACTATGAAAGAATGTGGGGGCGCGGCATAGGGTGATCAATAACTTCATACGGGCCCCACAGAGTAAATATGGGCGCTCATTGTTTGTTCAATGTGCCACGTTTGCAGTGGTGGTTTTGCATTGAGAAAAGTATTGGTATTCCCCTTGTGCTGTCAATTTATAGTGCATACATTCCTAAATTTCTTTAAAGAGCAAGGGAGATTATGTGGGAACAACCAAAATCTATAATTGAAGTAATTGGGAGTAACTTACCATGGCAAATTTAATAAAAACCAAATGCGAGTCGAACTCGTAGAAAACGGGTTAGTACCAAAACACGGCAATAAGTCACGTTAATTGTTGTGTGGGAGCCTCGCTAAACCCCCTTTTTTATGATATTGGTTTTGATTCCGATTTTTTATAGCGGCAACAAAAACAATACCTAGGTACATCATCTGTGAAAATTTCAGCTCTCTAGTTATTACCGTTCATAAGATAGAGCGTGATAGACAGGCAGACGGACGACGAAGTCTCATGAATAGAGTTTCGCTTTTACCCTTTGGGTACGAAATCTTAAACACCGGTTATATTTTTTACGTGAGGGATAATCCTTATGGCTGCTATGCCGGACTCGTAACGACTAAAAAACCTGCCTAACAGCCTACGGTTGGGAGCCCCGGGTAAGCCCTTGGAAGGATACCCCAGGACTCCCAACAGACCTACGGCTACCACTGCGGCCTCACCTAGGGGAGGGCTTCGGGCGCTGTCACCGTCCTCAGGCCCCCAGTCATGGAGGTCGACAGTCTTGGGCGAAGACACGTCGGTGTGCCCCCACCGCCGACTGCGGAACTCGGCTGGGAGAGTTCTCTCCCGCTCCCTCCCCGCCGCCTCTTTCACGAGCATGATCTACTTGCAGAAAGTGGCAGCGGAGTCCCACTTACTCCCGCTGGTGATCATGGCTCGCACCATGGTCTCCAGCGAGAGAGGGAGCCTCCTTTAAATATGGTTTGTAGTATTTGTTGATATAGTGGCCACAGAAATAATAATCTGTAAAACTTTCAGAGTGACGGACACACGGACAGATAGCGGAGTCTCAGTAGGTAATAGGCTACCGTTTTCACTTTGGGTACGGAACCCAAAAAAATGTCACATAGGTAGGTTCACAAAATGTTGAAAATAACACCATACCTACTCCTTATTCCAAGAAAATAATACACGGGTTTGAAACGCGAAAGTAAAAGCAGAATTAGAAGTTGTTTTGTAAATGCCATGATAATGACAGAAAACTAGATTTATAATGTAACTTCCTCAGAACCCAGGTGAAAACGTGAACATAACTATTACCAGGAGGAAATGGTTTTGTTTTTGTTTCCTTAAATAAGTTCAATCATACTATAAAACAGCATATAAGGAGCCAGCACCAGGACTACAGGACCGGCCTCGAAACGCGTGACGGGCGAGAGAGGCACTAAAGAGAATTAACACCAGATTCTCTCGCAAAATTCTGCAGCTCAATAGTTCCAGGATAAGTTTAGTATGGTAAAAGTAAAGTTACCAGAATAAGTATGGTAGGAGGACAGTTACAGGTCACGGTCCATTTAATAAACATTTTTTTAATTTAGGTCCCACAGACAGTCCGCTTTGCAGAGTCTGCATAGAGACGGATGAAACTGCCAGTCATATTCTCCTGGAATGTCCGAAACTGGCGAGCTACAAGGATACACACCTCGGTACACCGAGGACTTTTTGAAGGAACTGGTATGGCAATTGTTACACCATAACCCCCCACGCAGAATATTTGATGTCGAGATGCAGGAACCAGCCCATGTACAGCTAAACCTAGAAAATCTAGGTAAGTATATTCTAATCACAATATTATTTAGTTGAAACTGGAATCGAATGCACCCTATTGTCATATCAAGGGCCTACATACATAGTTTCGAATCTTCGACCACCTTGATGTCAATCTCGATGAAATCTGTAGTTTTTAGGGTTTCATACCCAAAAGCTAAATACGGGACCCTATTCATGAGACTTCGCCGTCTGTCTGTCCGTCACGAAGCTGTATCTCAGGAACCGTGATAGCTATACAGCTGAAATTTCCAAAGACGATATATTTCTGTTGCCGCTATAACAACAAATAAAATTAAATAAGGAAGAAAATATTATTTAAGGGCCTCCCATACAATGAACGTGATTTAATTTGTCCTTTTTTTACGGAACCCTCCGTGCGCGAGTCCGTCTTGTACTTGGCCGGTTTTTTGTAGATTATTGTATGCATACATAAGCCCACAAGACTCGGTGCCTACTGAGCTATATTTACGCTGATCTGAATTACTCTCCCTAGGGTAACTGGGTACGCCCTGAATACGATAGTATATGCTCCTTAGTATTGCGATTGTGTCATTTTATTAATTTTGTTAAGAACTTACAAGCAGCACTCTATTATGTTAGGTAAATAAATAAAGTACTCTAGAATTTCAAGCAACGCCATCTAGTTTCAAATCAAGTTAACTTAATACAATAACTTTATGAGTTAGATAATTGGCACACAATATTTTTTTAATTTGTATAATATTATGCAATTATAAATTCTTTACACAAAAATTATTTGATGAATTACAGAATAAATACATTTGTAGTTATGAAAACATTACAGAAATAAAACCCAAGGCCGCTGCACTGAGGGTGACACTCGATCCTTGCATTTTTATGGCAATTCTGGAGTAATAAAAAAATATTGAAGCTGAAATAGGACCTTAAAATTGGCAGTCATTTAGATTTCTCCTTAACTTTAGCATCGGAAGAAGGGAAGATCAAGCTCAATGTTGATCAATGATTACAGTTTCATCACTGATGATTATTGACTTTCTCCCATTATGAATATCAGTAGTTTAAATAAGTATCCACTATAGTCTTTTTCTGGACAGCTCAGCAATCATGTAAACATGTCATGTTTTGACAAAAGTTGTCTATGATCATAGTGCTGTAACTATACTGATTCTATGTATGTAAATAATCATTGAGTTATATCTAGTTCACCGTACATTCATTGACTTCGGTATATCAATCGCCAAATTCATCAAATCATGAAATTCGGTATATCAATATATATTATGTGCAATAATTAAAGAATCTTAAAAAAAAAAGAAACTTATAGAACATTTAATAGTATAATCATTTATTTACAATAATAAATTACTTTAGGGATGATAAAAAGTGTAGACGCCTCCTTGGCTGCTCGCCGTTCTTACAGAAGCAGACTAAGACATCTTGAGAGATTTCTAATGTGGGGTTTTTA
This sequence comes from Miltochrista miniata, assembly GCA_933228765.1. Taxonomy (NCBI): domain Eukaryota; kingdom Metazoa; phylum Arthropoda; class Insecta; order Lepidoptera; family Erebidae; genus Miltochrista; species Miltochrista miniata. Next base: position 13,282,085 of record OW121765.1, read on the forward strand.
AATCTGAAAATTGAAAATATTAATACTACCTACCTTTTTTTCACTCATAACTGTCATAAGTGACGTGACGCAAACGAAGTTGCGCGGGCCAGCTAGTCTAATATACAAATCATAGGAACGCTTCATATCAAGGATAATACCTTACCCTTCGGCCACATTCAAAACCAAGTTTTGAAATGTTTCTAACCATATAAGTATTTAGGAATGTATCTATATCTAATACTAAGTACCTCATTGCTGTCTTATACTACAACATTACGTTTTATTAAGTTTTCCTAATTTTATTTGTGTATCAATTCATTCAGCCTGCTATTCAAACCCGCCGACACAATAACCCTTCTTTTGTGTCGCGCAGTAGGGTAAAATTAAATATAAAATGTTTAGAACACCTGAGGTCATAATTGTGCCGGACTTACCTCTCAAGACATTTGAATGGCCATAAAATTAAATCTATACCTTACCTAGGGTAAACCACCCAATTATTGGCACTTTTAGAATGAATTATTGGCACTTTAATTAAGAGTATATTTCGAAAAATAAGGGAAACCTAGTTTATTTCAGTTCGGTGTTGCCCATTATGTAGTTGTAGGTATGCATTAAAAAGTAAAATAGCATTCTTTTTCTGTTAGAAATGGGCAAAATTACCTAAAGTGCCAATAATTGGAGGAGTGCCAACGATTGGGTGGTTTACCCTATATTCAATCCACAAAGTATTAATCAGATTGTCATTGATTGAAGTCGTTCCATTATAATCTGCACGACCAATCAGATAATAAGGACCCCAGACGGACTTGCCTCGCATCGTCAGCCCCTTTTCACACGTACCGGTTGCCGGGTAGCCGGTGCCGGGTACCCGGCGGCGAGTGTATGGCATTACCGGGCAAATCACGCCGGCACGTGTGAAAGCTATAGTACATGGCCATACACTTCGCCGCCTGCCGGGTACCCAGCAACCGGTACGTGTGAAAAAGGGCTCAGGGAAGTCAGTCTAAGCGACCAGTTTGACAGAAACCTGTGTATTTAGTTGCCGGGTAGCCGGTGCCGGGTAACCGACGGCGAATGCAAGCGGTTGCCGGGCAAATCACGCCGGTACGTGTGAAAGCTATAGTACACGGCCATACACCCACCCTACCCGGCACCCGGTACGTGTGAAAAGGGGCAAAGACTCGCACTCTTAGCTCTCTGGGTCAATAAGTTATATTATTAAAGTAAGTACATTTTTTCGAACTGACAGATTGATAAAACAATGACCTCCTTTTAAAATCAATTGGCCAGTACAACAGTTTTACAACACTATGGCAAAGACAAACAAGTCTGAGAAAAAATAATTTAATGACAAGCAAAAATGACAGTCTTTAATTTTTACCATCCCAGTATTTTTCATGAAATTATTCTATAATCTAAAGGTTTATTAGTGTCGAAATGTCCGCATAAATCTAACTAGAGTTCCTTGAAAGGACTATGACCAGGATTGATAATTAAATGTAAGTAATTATGGAGTAGTCGAGATCCAATTTCTTTGTTTACTCTATTATTTAGGTCTGTTGAATTCCACTAAGATACCATTACTCAGTTGCAATATAATAATGTCACTTTGAGAGAGTAAATAAAATATGACATTGTAGGCAGGGCCGTCTTTTCCACTGGGCACTATGGGCACTTGCCCAGGGCCCCGCGATCGAAAGGGCCCCCTCAGACCAAATACAAAGTCCCAAGTCCTAGACTCTAGTCCCTAGGCGTACGACGGCCTTCAAAAACCATAGTAAAGATTTTCTGTGATTTTTTAATAAAATTATATACCTATATTAATTTGTTTTTATCTTTAGTGCAATCTCTAAGAGGTCCCCGTCCCATACACCTAGAATAATATTGACTCAATAACATTGCATCGATATTTATTCCGTCCGAGTACATGTCTGGTCTTACCGCAACCACAAATGATGGTAACGAATTGCAGTGGGGAACGCTCCTTATCCAAATTAAAAGGAATTAAAAGTGAATTGAGAAGCACAATTCTTAAAGAAAGATTAACCAGTTTATCACTGATGTCCATAGAATGTGATGTGTTAAAAAGCATAGATTTTGAAGAAGTGATTAATGATTTTGCCAATCAGAAATCTAGAAGGGTTCCTCTTTAATTAACATGGATTTTAAGTACTAACTTGTAAATGCAAAAACAAACTACTTTTGTGTAAGTACTATGTTACTCTATTCGTTTTTATATATATATATATATATATATATATATATATATATATATACAGGCTGAATTTTTCAAAAGGGATTGGATGGCCAAATCCGAAACTATAAGGAATAGCGAAAAATGCTCAAAGGAGTCACGAGCCCGATTTTGATGAAACTTAAAACCTCATCATTAGATTTTTGAAAAACCAATAATCCTAGCTGGGAATCGAACCCATTGATTTTGAAAAAAAATACACACCCTATATTATTACACCATTCGATAGTGTTGCTATTAAGGATCATATTCTGGGAAGTAGTTACATACGGTAAACTAAGGGAAAGTGCTCATCTTTCGTATTTTTCTTACGTTATCTGATGAATTGTTCAAAATGTAGACCATTGTTTTTAATACATAGCTGGATTCGAGACCTCAACGATCATACTGCATTCAATATTATTGATTCCGTTTAGAATATTCTCCAAAGAATCATTCTGAGCATGATTTAAAACACGGAATAGTTATGAACTATTCTGGAAATTCGAACGAAATAAATTATGATACAAAATTTAGGTACAAGAAATATGAATTCCATCAAAATTCTAAACTTTCCTTAAATTTGCCGTATATCATTACTTCGCAGAATTTGATCCTTATCAGCGACACTATCATATGGTGTAATATAAAGGGTGTGTTTTTTTTTCAAAATCAATAGGTTCGATTCCCAGCTAGGATTATTGGTTTTTCAAAAATCTAATGATGAGGTTTTAAGTTTTATCAAAATCGGGCCCGTGACTCCTTTGAGCATTTTTAGCTATTCCTTATAGTTTAGGATTTGGCCATCCAAGCCCTTTTCAAAAATTCACCCTGTATATATATATATATATATATATATAAATGTTGTGTGCTTATACGTACCATTTTTTTTTTGATGCGAGGGAAAATCCTAGTAGACTTACCGACTAAAAAACCTCACGTAACGCCCAACAGCCTATGGTTGAGAGCCCCGGGTAAGCCCTCAGGAAGGATGTCCCGTGACTCCCAACAGACCTACGGCCGCGCTGCGGCCTCGCCCAGGGGGTGGTTCGGTGGCAATCCCGCGTCTATGGGGGATTTCGGTTGTGACCCCGCTTCTAAGGGGGGGCGTGCGTGAGTTGCTCACGTCACGCTGCCGTCATGGGCCTGCTTCTGTAAGGACGGTGAGCGGCCCTCTCACCGTCCCCAGACCCCCGGTCATGGAGGCCGATAGTCCTCGGCGAAGACACGTCGGCGGCGCCTAGGGCGCCGACTGCGGAACTCGGGTGGGAGAGTTCTCTCCCGCACCCGGCCCGCCGCCTCCTTCGCGAGCATGACCTGCTCGCAGAAAGAGGCGGCGCAGTCCCACTTACTCCCGCTGGAGAGCATGGCTCGCACCATGGCCTCGAGCGAGAGTGTCCACGCCCAGAGATGGTTTAAGGCTACTTTATACACTTTTATCAAAATAGCAATATGAATAAAACAGCTTTAAAAAGTTGTAACGACAAGCGCCATCTATTGTACCTACCAATAGATGGCGCTTGTTGTTTTTTTTAAATTATATTCTGCCAGCTTCAGATCAAAATATTATAAACAACCTATTTAGAAGGTATGTACCAACCAGATTGCTGATTTTTAAGAGAAGTTTGATTGCGGCCTTCTTGCATTCAGAATAAAAAAAGAGAGTACCTACCATAAAAAGAGGTCAGATAGGTATGTTTTGCATGTTTTTTTTTTAAGTTAGAGTTTTGGCGCGGTATCAAAGTCAAAGTATTAGCAGAGTGAATTTGTTATTTTGAAGCGTGCGCACGATTTTTTAAAAACTAAACATGATCACAGAATGGATTTTTTTTTTTCAAGTAAAGCTGCTTTTGATTTGGATCTTAATTGGATTTTCTGAAAGATTTATAATTTTTGGTTGCGGCTCAACATTCAACTTTTTTGAAATGTACCCATCCTTTGGTTTGTTACTCATTTCTCATAGGTCTGTACTTGAAACGATCACAAAAAAAGACACAGCGAAGCGTGGCAGGGAACCGCTAGTTGTTAATAAAAATAAATGTTTAACATGGTTTATCTACTTTCTTTGTATATTCTATGAAAATAGTGTCCTGTCAAAGTCATAGGGCCCCATTATCCAAATATGCCCAGGGCCTCCAATAGAATAAAGACGGCCCTGATTGTAGGAATGATAAGCTATTCAACTTCCTCAGAGTGTATGTGTGTGTCAGCTAGCACATGTGTAATATTGGGGTCACAAATATCTGGGTGGGGCGCTCTAGTACCTTGAAATAAGACGCCATTGTAGCAACAATAAACATACATACCTAATTAAGTTATTAAAATGAAGTAATAATATTATAATTTCGTAAGCTAAGCAGTCATTCATACCGTGTTTCAACATAGTTTGGGGGAAATATTTTTTTCATTTCGTGTGGTTCTTAAGCACAGTTCTAGTTGCTCCATTGTAAACAAAGCAATAGATGTATAGCTGTCAATTTACTTCGTCTAATTAAAAATTCGACTTTAGTATGGAGCCGAGCGGCAAAGTTAGAGCGAACGAGCAGTACTGAGATGGACGTAAATAACATAAAAGAGGAAAAATTAGAACTTAAGTGGTAGGCAAGTCCAAACAGTTGTGGAATAAAAAAGGACCTATAATTAACTTGTAAATATAACATCATCTATTTGACAAACCGGTAATTGGACATTGATCTCTAGCTATCAGGTCAACCACTATACAAGAATTGACCTGGTGCAGCTGTACACATAACATGGGTTCGCACGACTCACTGGGTTTAATTAAGAATGACTCTCATAACCCAAGAAATGCACTTCACCATTAAACTCTAAGACCAGAGTTTTCACTGTCCACCCCTCAATGACTACCAGTAATTTCAAAACAAGATGCTGCACATACATATGGTCACGCCTTTATCCCCGAAGGGGTAGGCAGAGGCATATTATATGCTCACATTTCACCTTTGTATATTTTGTCCCACGGACAGGCGCGGGTTGTGACTACCTGCTGTTGAAATAAAGCCTTCAACTTAGCTTAACGACTGCCATTTTACTGGCAACCGGGACCAACGGCTTAACATGCCTTCCGAAGCACGGAAACGCTCAAATAAATCACAAAGTGATCACATGGATGGTCACCCATCCATGGACCGGCCATAGTGAAAGTTGCTTACTGCAGTGATCGTTTACAGAACACTGAGTCCACGGGCCACGAGTGCTTCAAGATGCTGCACAAAGATAAGAAATAGGAGAACTAGGTACCTAACTATTATGAAGTGTAATTGACAAGTATACTTCCGTTACAGGGAGGAACTGCATGTGTTAGGCTCAGGAATTTGCATTGCAGAAAGTGTTGGAAGAGGTATAGGGTTACTGCAGTAGGCTGATTCGATTTATTGAATGTGTGATAATATGCATGCAATATTGATTATACAGGAAACATGCCTGTATGTTGACTTAACTATTCATCCTCATTAAAATAAAAGTGCAAGTGGTTGTGATAATGCACGCATATCATTATTGCTTTCACTCCACATTCCATTGAAATGTTTCCTTCGTACCAACAGAATTCAGTCTCAATACAATCATCTTCATAATGTTAATTTAGTTTAATTTATGGAAATATTTAGTAGTTGTACGGAAATGAGTTAAATTCGCAGTATTCTAGATAGTTTTTATTTTATTTATGAAAATTATCGTATTAACTGAAAACTTAGGAACATAAATCCAGAAAACTTTATGAAATACAGTGTAACATCTTTTAGGGAAAAAAAGAGTAATTATGTATAATCACTAGAGAGAATAAATTAATAGGAAACTTATTGGTATTTAGTTTGTTATGTCAAATAGGTACCTATAAATGATAAGGAAATTCATGTTTATGTCATCAATAAATAGGATTATGGGCAATCTAAACAACTTGTTTAGTAACTGCTCTCCTAGTAGTCACAAACACAGGTCACAAGTTTTATAGCATGTATGGCCAGTTAACACACGTAAAGGAAATGAAACCGCGCAGGAACCACTCACTATCGAAACGATTGCATAAAAACAGACATGATTACTCACGGTTCGGCCTCTATAGATTGCAGGCGGGCGACATAATTCGATGGAATGTAGCCTTCTTGTTTGGTCTTCTTGCTTCTAGCTAACCACCAATCACCTTGTGTGTCATTTAAAATTTCTAAGTGTTCTCCTTTTCTAAAACTAAGGTCTTCATCGGTTCGAGCATCGTAATCGTAAAGAGCAACGAATATTCGGGTGGGAGCCACCTCGCTCGTATCTGTACCCTGACTTACAGCTGGTCTAATCGGGTCAGGAGGCGGTGAAGGTACAGGAGTTTCGAACTGTCTAGGGTCTTCATCATGAGGATTTGGCCTTTCGTTTTTACTTTTAGATTCCTTTTCTCCTGTACTACTAAAGCAGTTCCCCATTTTCTCTTTACAAGGTGAGACTGGTTTCACACGTTTTATGTCAAATCACACACTTATATGAACCCAAACTATAGTCTGGAGTTAATACACCTATGAACATTTTATTTTGTCACATTAGAGTCAGAAATTTGAAACTGTTACCATATTTTTAACGTAAACAAAGAACATTATATCTCCGATCGGACATAACTACAGACGGCCATTTTGATGTACCATAGACAACTCAATAATCAAAACAAATACAGATAATATTATGAACCCCATTAAAATATCGATTGTATTTAAATTTGTGAAAATTAGATAGTCTAATTTTAATAATACTATTTAAACTTTAATAAAGAATTACTTAAATAAATCAGTAAAAAAAATATGGTTTGATGCAGTGACATCTATTGAATGTTCGTATAACTAACAAACTTAGCAAGTATAACAGCGCCATCTATTAGAATTGCATGAAACTGAATAAAAAACACATTTCATGTACTACCGATTCTTGCACAGAGATGACATTGTTATCAAACTTATCTTAAAAGCATAGAAAAGAATGAGACCAGATTCAAATTCTCTCGCTAGAGTCCATAGCGCGAGCCATAATCCCATCCAGCGGGAGTAAGTGGGACTCTGCTATCTCTTTCTGAGGGCGGTGAAGGAGTTTCTCACCGTCCTTACAGAGGCCCTAGAGCCCTGGGGTCATCCTTCCGATGGTTAACTTTTGCTCTGGCTGTTCCTTGGATGGGAGACTATCACGTAGCCACATCAAGCCGTTTGGTCCCAGTATGTCAGTACCTACCTAACATGGCAGTCGTGATGCCAAGTTGAAGACTTTATGGACGGTTTGAAGAATGTCGACATCGGGTCGTCACAACCTGCTCCTGTCCATTTCAACATCGCAATAGGCTTACCACCACTACGTGGAACAAAAACTACTCGATGAAAAGTGGGCGCATAAATAAGCGTCTGCCTGTCCCTTCAATGATAAACGCGTGTCTGTAAGTGACCTCTGAAAATTTCAGATCGTTTGCGTTTCTGATCGAATGCGATTTTATTTTGCGTGTTTGGTTATGAGCGTACTTATTTGAAATCTGGATATTATTGCGTATCTACTTATTTGAAATCGGGTCATTAGCGTAACGAGTCATTTGCATTTCTGGTCATAATTATGCGTCAAGAGGATCGTCCTAATCATACCGCACATGAATTTCGAAATCAAAGTAGGTACATTACATATACTTAGTCCATTACAATTTAAGGACCGAATATTGCATTTCTTAGAGGACGCAATTTTATTTTTGGGACATGTGTGGGGGGTCAATAGAAGCTTAACCTCAAGTTTGTGGGGTCGCCACCCTTGTCCCCCGGGCGCAATTTTAAAAAGGGGTGAAAACACTTTTTTCGCAATATTTCGGAAACTATGAGTTTTACAAAAAAATTGTGAAATCATAATTTGTAGTAAATTGTTTTGCCTGCAAATATGTTAAACAAATTTTTGCCCTAAATTAAAAATTAAAGAAGTTATAAACAAAAAATTGAAAATTGTATAAAAAAAATTTTCTTTTTTGCTCTGTGATGTTTTTTATATATTTTACAAATAAATTACCTCAGACCAATCTTTTAGATGGTCTTTTGAAGATTTTTTTTTTTAATTTCTCTTAAAAGATCATCTACAAGATTGGTCTGAGGTATTTTTTTTTGAAAAATGTATAAAAAAAAGTTATAGAGCAAAAAGAAAATTTTTATAAATATTTTCTCAATTTTTCGTAAAAAATTTTGTTAAGTTATCTATATATATAAAAACAAGAACTGACTGACTGACGATCAACGCACAGCCTAAACCGCTGGGTCTAGAACCATGAAATTTCGCACAAATGCTCCTTATGTCACGTAGGCGAGCAATAAGAAGGGATTTTTGAAAATTCAACTCCTAAGGGGGTAAACAAGGGTTGCAAAGTTTGTTTGGGACAACGTGATTCCTTGGTCCGATCTTCTTCAAATTTGGCATAAAGCATCTTTACCTGAATTGATAGGGGACGTGTTTTGTATTTTATTGAAATTTTTCTTATAAAATGGTTAAAATGGGGATGGAAAAATATATTAGGGGGGATTTGTCTCATAGTTCATATTAATACTCCGTAAGTCGGTATGTACTTTTTTAATTTTTTTTTGACACATTGTCATGTTTGACAGCTCAATTCGATTTAAAAAAGATGGTCGCAATTTTTGATAAATGTCAAAAAAATCTAATAATAATTATATTAAAACTGCATATTTTATTGATTTTGCCATTTTTTTTTTGTTTAACGTGAGGGAAAATCCTCATAGGATGTTATGCCGGACTCTTACCGACTAAAAAACCTCACGCCACGCCTAACAGCCTATGGTTGAGAGCCCCGGGTAAGCCCTCAGGAAGGATGTCCTGTGACTCCCAACAGACCTACGGCCGCCAATGCGGCCTCGCCCAGGGGGTGGTTCGGTTGCAATCCCGCGTCAATGGGGGGTTTCGGGTGTGACCCCGCTTCTAAGGGGGGGGGGGGGGGCGTGCGTGAGTTGCTCACGTCACGCTGCCGTCATGGGCCTGCTTCTGTAAGGACGGTGAGCGGCCCTCTCACCTCAGACCCACGGTCATGGAGGCCGATAGTCGGCGAAGACACGTCGGCGGCGCCCAGGGCGCCTACTGCGGAACTCGGGTGGGAGAGTTCTTTCCCGCACCCGGCCCGCCGCCTCCTTCGCGAGCATGACCTGCTCGCAGAAAGAGGCGGCGCAGTCCCACTTACTCCCGCTGGAGAGCATGGCTCGCACCATGGCCTCGAGCGAGAGAGTGTCCACGCCCAGACCCACTACGAGGACCTGGCGCTGTTGTGCCCACGCCGTAAACTCCACCAGAGTGTGGAGCGCCGTGTCATCGCTGCGGTCCTCGCAGTGCTGACACTCGGCCGTGGTTTCCCGGTGTTTTCGCCACAGATACCTACCGAAGCTACCGTGCCCGGCAAGTATCTGTGTCAACCGGTAGGAGAGAGCACCGTGTCTTCTCTCCAGTCACTCGTCCATGACCGGTCTGACGGCCGCGATTGTGGCGAATCCCCCCTTTGGTTGCTCAAGTCGCACCTTCCATGTCTCCATGGTTTCCTGGTGGAGCAGGGTCCGCTGGGCCTCGATTTCTCGAGACGCAGGCCTTTGGCCCCGCTCCAGCGCCTCCTTGCGCCATCTGAACAGTGACGCAAGGGCTCTCGCTTCCAGGTCCCATGGAGGGGTCCCGGCTAGGTGACATGCCGCCTCACCGGAGATCGTGCGGTATCCTCTTATCACCCTGACGGCCATCACTCTCTGCGGGCTCAGCAGTCTAGCCTCATTGCTGGCCGTCAGGGTCTCCGCCCATACGGGAGCCCCGTACAAGGCCATGCTTCGCACGATCCCCAGGTACAGTCTCCTGTAGGGAGCGTTGGGTCCCCAGATGTTGGGCATCAGCCGCGCCAGTGCGGCCGATGCTACCCTCAGTTTTGGGACCAAACTTCGGAAGTGATGTCCGAAGTTCCACCGACCATCGAGTACGAGCCCCAGATACTTCATCGAGGGCTCGATGCCGATGCTGACGCCCCCTACCTGTAGGCTGGATCCCGCAGGTGGCCCCATCCGAGGTCCGTGGAAGCACAGAGCCTCGGATTTGTGAAGGGCGACCTCGAGACCCAGCCGCCGAATCCGACCCACGACCTGAGCAACCCCTGCCGTGGCCTTAAGTGCTGCGGCACGGTGCGTTGCTCCCCGCGCCGTAACGAGGGTGTCGTCGGCGTAACACGTTACGCCGACCCCTCTGAGCAACGGACCACGCAGCACCCAGTCGTAACCGATGTTCCACAGGAGCGGCCCTAAAACCGATCCCTGTGGAACACCGCACGACACATCTCGCCGACCCGGCCCTAGCCAGCTCGGGTAAGTTATGGCTCTCTCGGAGAGATAAGCCCCGACAATTCGACGGAGGTAGGGAGGCACTCCATGATAGATAAGCGCCTCCCTGACGCAGCTCCAGGGCAAGGTGTTGAATGCGTTGGCGATGTCGAGAGACACCGCCACCACCACCTCACCCTGTGAGACTGCTTCCTCCGTCAGGCCTCTAATTGATTTTGCCCTGCGGAATGCGGAATTGCCATCATATTTGTAAGTCAAAAATACATTTGTGAGAAGGAAAACCTGTACATGTCTGGCTAGGAATTATGAAAGAGCAAATAAGGTGTACACGGTTCCGATTATCACAGAGTATTTCGTCTGCTTACTGGTAAAATATGTTAACTGCACATTTCCTTGAACTGAGATAATAAGCTTTGAAAGTTTCATCGCTTTAAAACTATCATTAAAATATTTTTTTTAAATTCTTTAATGCCAAATGATGAATAAAATATTCAACTGTATCTCATTTAAATTACAGCAACACTTTCTTCAGAAAATCAGGCAATAAATCAGTTATTATTGTCCTAGGTCATGCACTTAACTGGTTTTACCTGTAATTGAAAAAATCAGATATAATAGATACCTTTATTTGCCATAAATGCTCAGTAATTTGGGTAAAACTCTGCATTTATCTCATTTTACTTGTAGGAATTTAAATACATTATGTAACTATGATCGTAAATAAATGCATTTAACTTATTTTAGCTTAAAGTTCATGGGAACGTAAATACTACATCTTTCTACATCGAAAAAATCATACAGTGATATATTGTCATTTACTTGTGCTGTTTGGTTTTAATTCGATGTTAAGGTGATTTACCTCTGTTTATCTGAATGATTAATTATTACTATTTCATTGTTGTTTATCATATTGTTAACTAAGGTATCTTTGTATTAAACGGTCCTAGCAGTTATTTTGTTTTGCCAGTAGATAGAGCATCGAAAATTACATGTATATGGATACATAAGTCATTTTAGATAAAAAATGCATTTATTATGTTTTACCAGTAAGCAGACGATTTATTACCATCTTCGCTTACTTTCTTATTTATACTACGTTATAGATGAACATTTAGCAGATGAAATCTACAGTAAATGTCTGGTCACATTAGGAGAAACTGTATTAGTAGGTACGGGTTGCATCAGCCTCGAAAGTCTGAAGACCTACACAATCCATAAATACGAGAAAGAAGTTCAGATATCAATTCCTTAGCCAGAGAATGCTCTCTAAACCAATTAACAAAGACATTAGGTATCAATTTTAACAAAAATATATATTTACTTCGCTCAATACGTACGTACGTATTTTGATTTATTTAGTCAGAATTATATCTACCTATACATATAAAAACAGTACTGTAAAGGGCCGCGGGCTGGCCACAGAAGACGCCAGACGACGGCAGATGAACCAAACGAGTTCCAAAGCGGGATCGCGACTCTGTCCGCCTGCTAGATGTACCAAGGACCTAGAAGAGGTCGCAGGCTGGATGCTGAAGGGGCAGGACGTAAATTAGGAGAGGCCTACGTCCAGGAGCGTACATGCTGATTTGATTGATATAAAAATAAAAAAAAGACGTGTGGCACTCGGGGACTGCCGCGGTAAAGCTATTACATAGCATTTTTTACCAACTATGCTAGTATAATTATTTCTATATAAGAATACTAGCTGATGCCCGCAGCTTCGCCTGCGTAAAATTTGTTACCGCGGGAAGTTATTCCCGGGATAAAAGGTAGCCTATGTGTTATTCCAGACTATAATGTATCTCCGTACCAAATTTCAGCCCGATCCGTTCAGCGGTTTGAGCGTGAAAGAGTAACAAACATCCACACTCACAAACTTTCGCATTTATAATATTAGTAAGAAGTAAGATTTTAAGGCCTATGTTCAACAAAGTAAAGTACCAAGTGCCTACTTGACTGTGGACATTTGGGCTTTTGGAATTTTGTTTTAGAACTTTTTAAGAAGAACAATTATTTTGTAATAAATTATTTTTATGTAACTTCAACCATTTACGCAGAGGCGCAACGGATACTCTTATAACGATTAAATGTTTTCCGTTTTCGAAACATTCCTCATTGCTGCACCACTCCTATTAATCTTCGCATTATGTTATGTAGCCTATAGCCACTATCAATAAATGTACCTACTTACTATCGAACAGTTTTTGAAAGCCTACCAGTAGTTTCAGTAAGGCTTGCCTTGGTATGATGTGATTCATGGTCCCTTTGCAGCGTGTGTCCAATCCAGCGCAGCAGCTACACTTCCGACGTTTGATCTGTTGGGGTCTCACTGCAGCGTTCCAATAGTCTTACGTTCGTGATGTTCTCGGGCCCATATGTACCGAGGATCCATTGGAGGCAGCGTTTGACGAAGACTTATAGCTGGTAGCTGGTGCGAAATGTCTTTACTTTAGTGACCTTCCATGTCTCGCATCCGTATAGCAGTTAGCAGTACAGTTTTAACGTTTACTTTGTTTTGAGTTTCACTCTTCGTGTCTATTTTCGCAACTGCCTACGGGGCGCAGCTGTGTAAAGGTTATTCTGGCCTTGGCGAGACTCGAAATGATGTAGGGTACTCTTCTATTCCATCAGTTTCTGACACGACACTCCCGAGGTACGTGAATTAGTGCCTCCACCACATCTCTTGCGTCTGTCGATTTTAATTTCAGTCCAGCCATTCGCTGCCTCATCCTGCTCGTTGTCCTGCACGTTGTCCTGCAGACATGCATGACGGCGTGTGTGTGCCTCAGCAGGCACAGGACATCGGCATCATTAATATCCTCCAGGATATCAGTATAGGCCCCATTCTATGCTGCGCCGATTGTTCTTTGCGGTATTCAGCATTATACCATCTATTTTCTATGGATGGTTGTTAACTATCCTGTTATCTTCATAACGATCCTCTAAGGTAGGTACAGTATGTATTTTCAAAAGAGTTTGTGAACTCTATTTTTAATTTCTTTTTCAGAATATTGATGACATTTGATTGATGTCATTTTATACACGTTACGTCTACTACATTGATACATGTAATAAAATTCTAACACGCCGGTGTTTGTATGTAAATTGTTTATACTGAGGAAAATTCTATACTGAGGAATAGTTTTAACCATTAAGCTCTATTTTGATATAGCATACAGGGCAGATTTACACGCTACTTGATGAGTATGATTAATAAATACCTCTAATTTCATAGACCTTGTGTGACGTAAACAAAGTTGCGAGGGTCAGCTAGTTAAAAGATAAAACAATAGGTTTCTTCTTTCTACTTAAAAACTATTTTTACAAATTTTATGGTAATAATAGACATTCTTTGAAATATGCATGTATGGTATTGTTGTGACTTTTATGACACGTTTAAAGTACATAGGTATGGGATAGATGGCGCTCGCGGCTACGTCAGCGTGAAATTTTCTTCCCGCTTCCCATGGGAACGTACTCCCGGGTTTGGTTATCTTTATAGCAGTATTATATATAAATTAACAAAACAAAAATGATACTGCATTGGTGATAATAATAATAAAATGTATGTATATAGAGTACTCACTCATTTTCTTTCACTATTTTTCGTGACTTTCTACATTAATAAATGCACTTTGTTTATTTATATTTAAAACACTTTTTACACAAATTATACGAGTACAGTTCACTGTTGTACATAGATGATGAATACCTATACACCTATAGTCGAATTTTTATTTAGACGAAGTAAATTGACAGCAACTAATGTAATTGACAGCATCGAAATTGTCATTTCACATTAAGAACTCTAAATTCGACCAACACTCTTAATTCAACTTTGGTCGAGTGGTTAAGACGCGGATCGGTACGCAGAAGGCGCAAGATCGATTCTGGGTACAAGCATCAATTTTTGGATTATTTGACATAATAATAATAATATATAACGACTGCAGAGTTCATAATTGACGTAAACAAAAAAAAGTATGAATTGCTAGACTAGATACACGAACGTGGCCGAAGGTAGCCGAGAGTGTGACTCGTTTTCGTGACACAATTTCTGGATTCGGTCTCCACGCAAGGCCCGCGATAGAAGCTATGCAATAGCTTAAAAATAAAAACTGACTTAGATACCTGATCGAGATCTAGAACCTTGAAATTAGTTAATGGCATAGTTGCGCACAAAGAAACGATTTTTAGGGTTCGTGCCCTTAAACGGGACCCTATTTATGAGACTTCACTGTCCGTCTGTCTATCTGTCCGTCATGATGAGGCTGTATCTCAGGAATCGTAATAGCTAGAGAGCTGAAATTTTCAGATGATACATTTCTGTAGCCACTATGACAACAAATACTAGCGTCAGAAAAGGGAGGGAGGGGGGGGGGGGGGATTAAGGGGGCTCCCATCCAACAAACGTGATGCTTTGCTGTTTTTTTGGTACGGAACCCTCTATCTTTCCACTCCGACCAACTAAACCGGCCAACCGTTGTTCGGAATGGAACTCATTAAGGGACTTTATTCCTATTTATACTTTATTATTTATTTATTTCCTCTGTGCGCGAGTCCGCTTTGCACTTGGACAGTTTTTTATACTACTAAGATGGCAGACAAGCTTACGGTCCACCTGATGGTTGGTTACTGTAGTGGACTAATTCGCATAGCGAACGTTTGCAACACCAGCGGCGCTGCTGCATGTCGACCCATATTTCCCTTGGCATCCAGTAGAGTCACGGGAAAGTAAAATATCCCGTAACCCTACTGATAGTGCTTCGAATTTGGTTCGTTTTCAATAACCATTTTAATGATAATCCAACTTGTGCCAAAATAATACAACGGGAATACACGCGACAGAAAACCACGCGATAAGAATAGAAGCGACGAGGGGGACCTTTCTATTTCTCTCTCTCTTACGCAAACGAAGTTGCGCGGGTCAGCTAGTATACATATATTTGTAGGAATAACAATTTGCTACAAATTATGACTTTGCAATTTTTTTGGAAGACTCATAGTTTCCGAGATATTTCGAAAAAAGTATTTTTTCCCCCCTCTTTTCAAGATGGCGGCCGGGGGACAAGGGTGACGACCCCACAAACTTGAGGTTAAGCTTCTATTGACCCCTCACACATGTCCCAAAAATAAAATTGAGTCCTCTAAGAACATGTAACATTTAAATGGACTAATACCTAATTACATTTATTGAACCTGTAGATAAGTCATATTTCTTGTTCCTAAAGTGCATAATATTGACAAAACGAGTAGGATGTTGTTTTAATGTAGGTAGGTACAATTATTTTATATCCTTCGGGCATAGCATTTCTTATCGTAAACACGGTAGTGTAATCCTTACTATAGCCTTGTACCTTGTATAAGCCGTGCTTATCGCTAGACTCCAATTAAACAAGGATTTAGCTGCAATGCTGATACGATACGACACTGTCCCGGGAAGAGAGTTGTCTTAGATGTTTCTCGAGCAGAAAAGCTATGTAGAGTAAATAAAACTGTAGCAATATGTTTTGATCGGATACTATTGAGTTTCAGGCACTTATTTCAAAAATAGCACCAAGTAATTAATAATGTTCATAATCACGCCTACCTTTTTGTAGAGGAAGCATAAATAACTTACGCTTAGATTTCCCACATTAGTCCCACGTAATGTACTCGTATCTATTCTATTATAGTGACTGTACCTACCTACTCAGGTAAAATTCTCGATGAAAGGACTATATCTACCTACCTACCTACTACCCGTTCGCTCTACCTTTGCCGCTGGCGTAGAGGCGTATACCCGAATTTTTAATTACACGAAGTAAATTGACAATAGCTAATGTCACTTCGTCATAGAAAATAAGCAACATTGTGGTCTTCATGAGGTGGTAATGGGGAAAGATGGCCGCGGCCGCAAGAGTTATTTCGTCGTTGTTTTAATTTTAACGACTAATAGCTATCTGAGTGATATTGGAGCAAAATACTATCATCGATATATTGAAACAAGATTGAATGAGTTCCCTTCGGGGGATTCTTGTCCTACGCTTGGTGGAGAGTTGTTAGTTTAGTGGTTACCTTTGGATTTATTTCAAATTGTTTTTCTGTTTTGAAAATTTCTGTTTGTGTTTGTTTTAAGGTTAGTGTGTTTTGTTACCTACGTAGTGTTCGTCCTTAATCATTTCCTGAAAATGGGCGAGAATAAACCCCCTGATGAAGGGGGCGGGATACCTCCTGATATTCCCCCCAAAGGAGTGAAAAGAGCCGCGGGCCCCTTACCATTTTTTTTTTTTTTTTTTGTTTAACGTGAGGGAAAATCCTCATGGATGTTATGCCGGACTCCTACCGACTAAAAAACCTCACGTAACGCCCAACAGCCTATGGTTGGGAGCCCCGGGTAAGCCCTCGGAAGGATGTCCCAGGGCTCCCAACAGACCCACGGCCGCTACTGCGGCCTCGGCCAGGGGGTGGTTCGGGTGCAATCCCGCGTCTTTGGGGGGGTTTCGGGTGTGATCCCGCTTCTAAGGGGGGGAGGCTTGCGTGAGTTCCTCACGTCACGCTGCCGTCATCGGCCTGCTTCTGAAAGGACGGTGAGCCGCCCTCTCACCGTCCTCAGGCCCCCGGTCATGGAGGCCGATAGTCCTCGGCGAAGACACGTCGGCGGCGCCCAAGCCGCCGACTGCGGAACTCGGGTGGGAGAGTTCTCTCCCGTTCCCGCCCCGCCGCCTCTTTCACGAGCATGACCTGCTCGCAGAAAGAGGGCCCCTTACCATTAAATGACCAGGGAGGTAAAAAGACCCGCTCCCCTGCGGAATCCATTCAATTAATATATTATAAACCAGGTTATGAATCTGATGCAAAAATTCTTTATTCTGCAACAGACAAGGGATCGTTTTCGGTTGTAGTCTCAAGACTCGAGCCAGACTCAAAGATGGGTCTCACCCTTAAGGCCCTTAAATTCGCACAATTTTTATATGCCAATAATATCCGTAATATAATTCAAGGCAGTATCGTAAATGTTGGAAGAAATAAGGTGAACTTAACTTTTAATTCAGCTGAATCGGCTAATAATTTTGTCAACTCAAGTTTTTTAAAAGCCATGAATTATAGTGCAAAGATCCCAAACATTCAGCTATTTCGCATGGGTGTAGTTCGCGATATTCCCACGGATTGGACACTCGAGGAGCTTGTTGGGGGTATTTCCATTCCAGGCAATTGCGGTGAAGTCGTGAGGGCTAGACGCCTGAATGTAAAATCAAGGAGTGAAAACTCCACAGTTTGGGTTCCCTCTAATTCTGTTGTTTTAACATTTTTAGGTCAAACCCTTCCAGAGAAAGTGTATTGTTTTAATGCCTCGTTGCCTGTCTCTATCTACCAATTGCCGACAATTCAATGTCGGAATTGCTGTCGATTTGGACACATTGCTAAGCAATGTCGATCCAAGCCCCAATGTTATAAATGTGCCCAATCCCACCCAGGTGACTCCTGTACAGTAACAGATTCTGATGTATCATGTTTGCTGTGCAGAGGCAAACATGTGGCTACAGATACCAGATGTCCAGAACATAGCAGGCAAAAATCAATAAAAATTGTTATGGCTGAGGAAAATATCAGTTACACCGAAGCCTCAGCGCGTTTTCCCCAACGTCACAAAATACTGTACTCGGAACTAGCTTCTAGACCATCTTAGGATGCCGTTCGTTCCCTTCTATCTCAATCTCATTCTGTTCCCACCCATGCTACCTACACTCAACAATCAGTCTCACCTGTTTCCTACAGGAAAACTGTAGTCCGATCCCCCCGTCCCAAACCTGCACTGGGAAGACCCAATGATATCCAAGCACATCGTGATCTTACAATCTCTCCTTCATCCAGTCAGCCTAATGGATGCTGTCTCACCGAATCCTCTCGTGCATCTGCCCCTAATGACAACCTAGTCGAAATCCTGTTATGTTCTTTAATAAATATTTTGTCCAAAATGTCAGACACTCTACCGCACGACGTCTCTGTTCTAGTAGAACAATTACTTAAAATTTTCTCTAAAAATAACAGTCTCAATGGCTCTCCAAATTATTCAATGGAACTGTAAAAGTATACGACGCCGTAGATCGGATATTATATACCTTTGTAATCAACACAAACCTTTCCTTTTAGCTATCTCGGAGACTCTACTAAAGTCTGGAATCAACTTTAGGATTCCTGGCTTTTCATGCCTCCGAGAAGATAGAGACGATGGTTGGGGAGGATGTGCCCTGCTCATTAGCAGGAGCATAACCTTTTCCCAAATTAATTTACCACCTCTTGATTCAGGCTACAATATTGTAGCAATTAGAGCCATTAACATATCTTTTATCTCACTTTATATTCCTCATCCAAGCTACCACATCTGAGGGGAGCATCGGCCGCACTCGCGCGGCTGATGCCCAACATCAGGGGACCCAACGCTCCCTACAGGAGGCTGTACCTGGGGATCGTGCGAAGCATGGCCCTGTACGGGGCTCCCGTATGGGCGGAGACCCTGACGGCCAGCAATGAGGCTAGACTGCTGAGCCCGCAGAGAATGATGGCCGTCAGGGTGATAAGAGGATACCGCACGATCTCCGGTGAGGCGGCATGTCTCCTAGCCGGGACCCCTCCATGGGACCTGGAAGCGAGAGCCCTTGCGTCACTGTTCAGATGGCGCAAGGAGGCGCTGGAGCGGGGCCAAAGGCCTGCGTCTCGAGAAATCGAGGCCCAGCGGACCCTGCTCCACCAGGAAATCGTGGAGACATGGAAGGTGCGACTTGAGCAACCAAAGGGGGGATTCGCCACAATCGCGGCCGTCAGACCGGTCATGGACGAGTGGCTGGAGAGAAGACACGGTGCTCTCTCCTACCGGTTGACACAGATGCTTGCCGGGCACGGTAGCTTCGGTAGGTATCTGTGGCGAAAACACCGGGAAACCACGGCCGAGTGTCAGCACTGCGAGGACCGCAGCGATGACACGGCGCTCCACACGCTGGTGGAGTGCACGGCGTGGGCACAACAGCGACAGGTCCTCGTAGTGGGTCTGGGCGTGGACACTCTCTCGCTTGAGGCCATGGTGCGAGCCATGCTCTCCAGCGGGAGTAAGTGGGACTGCGCCGCCTCTTTCTGCGAGCAGGTCATGCTCGCGAAGGAGGCGGCGGGCCGGGTGCGGGAGAGAACTCTCCCACCCGAGTTCCGCAGTCGGCGCCCTGGGCGCCGCCGACGTGTCTTCGCCGAGGACTATCGGCCTCCATGACCGGGGGTCTGAGGACGTTGAGAGGGCCGCTCACCGTCCTTACAGAAGCAAGCCCATGACGGCAGCGTGACGTGAGCACTCACGCACGCCCCCCCTTAGAAGCGGGGTCACACCCGAAACCCCCCATAGACGCGGGATTGCACCCGAACCACCCCCTGGGCGAGGCCGCTTTGGCGGCCGTAGGTCTGTTGGGAGTCACGGGACATCCTTCCTGAGGGCTTACCCGGGGCTCTCAACCATAGGCTGTTGGGCGTTACGTGAGGTTTTTTAGTCGGTAAGAGTCCGGCATAGCATCCTACGAGGATTTTCCCTCACGTAAAAAAAAAAAAAAAAAAAAAAAAAGCTACCACATCTTACTTGATCTGAAGTCCCTTTTGTCATCAATCCCTCCTCCCATAATCATCCTAGGCGACTTTAATTGCCACCATACTCTCTGGGGCTGTCATTATAATGATTCTGTTTCTTCTACCCTCCTTGATATGATAGATGATTTTGATTTATGTGTGTTGAATGACGGTTCTGCAACCCGTAGAGTCTCTCCTACACAAAATATAAGTATTCCTGATGTTACGCTTGCTTCACCTAATTTAGCTACACTTATGACTTGGGCTCCTCTGCCAAATTCATTTGGTAGCGACCACTTCCCTATCAAAATTACCTACTTTCATTCTTCCCTATCTACTCCATCTTCTAGGACTTTTCAGCCTCTCCTTAAATTCCGCTTAACAGATGCTAAGTGGGACATATATGCTGATATGTTAGATATTAAATTATCATCCCTTCCTCCTCTAAATTCCCTCGATCCACTTCCAATTTATGATTTATATATTGCTGCAATTATTTCCGCAGCCGAATATTCCATTCCTTTGAAAAAACCGCCTCCCTTAAATATCCGTTCTCCGCCTTGGTGGGATTCTGAATGCTCCGAGAGTGTCCGTAGTCGTAAGAACGCTGAGAACCAATTTGCAAGGTCTCTGACCATGACTGATTTTCTTGTTTTCAATAAACTCTCTGCTCAAACTTCTAGGTTACTGGCCAAGAAGAAGTCTCTTGGATGGCAAAAATTTTGTGAATCTCTGTCCCCTCGAGCCTATATTTCTCTTGTTTGGAGTCGCATCCGAACTTATAGATGCAGCTTGGTGGACTCCAATATCTCATGCAATGAACCCCACTTCTTACACGATTTCACATGTAACCTTTCCCCTCCCTTCGTACCTGAACTTGATTGTCTTCCTCTTCCCATTCCACCAGCCATTGATAATCTATCTGATAATATGAATAACCCATTCTCTTTCTCTGAACTATCCTATGCCCTTGATCACCTTCATGACTCCTCCCCAGGCATAGATGGCATCCCATACTCCTTCATCTGTAAGTCATCAAACAGCAGCAAAAGAATTCTCCTCAACATCCTCAATTCTATATTCTGCTCCGGAATCATCCCTGAATCATGGAAAAACCAAATTGTTATCCCTATCCTTAAACCTGGTAAAGACCCCAAATCTTCCTCCTCCTACCGCCCTATTGCCCTATCCTCAGTTCTGGCTAAAATCATGGAAATTCTCGTAAAATTCAGACTTGAATGGTTTCTGGAACACCGTCAGCTACTCTCTCGGAGCCAGTTTGGATTCAGAAAGGGTAAGGGTACTCTGGACAACCTAAGTATTCTCACCTCTGAGATACGACTGGCGTTCACTCGTAATGAACACGTCATAGGAGTTTTCTTAGACATTTCCGCTGCTTATGATAATGTCCTTCTTCCACTACTTAGGCAAAAAATGAACCAGCTGAGTATTCCTGTGAGGTTGGTTCATATTATTTGCAACATGCTTATGCGCCGCACCATTTCCGTCAGGTACCAGGACAATATTCTTCCCCCCCGTGTTGTATGGAAGGGCCTTCCTCAAGGCTCTGTGCTTAGTCCTATTTTATATAACATCTACACGGCTGACCTAGAACTTACAGTCAACTCCTTTTGTAACATCCTCCAGTATGCTGACGATATCGCCCTTTACACTTCCTCCTCCTCCTTCTCCGAATCTTCAGCTTCTCTAAACTCTGCTCTCTATTATTTAAATAATTGGCTCACTCTCCACAACCTTTCCCTTTCAGTTGCTAAATGTTCTGCAGTCATTTTTACACGCAAACGCATTATCCCTTTTGTCTCCCTCTCCGTTGAGAGTGAGCAAATTCCAATTAACGATGAAGTCAAGTTCTTAGGCTTAATCCTCGATTCCAAACTGACCGGAATTCCCCATCTTAATCATGTGCTAACTAAAGGTGAGAGAGGTGTCAATGTTCTACGATCGCTGTCTGGAGTACGATGGGGTTCCCACCCATTCTGCCAAAAACTACTGTACAATGCAGTAGTTCGCAGCCATTTTGACTATGGGACGACCTTCTTACTGGAACCTTGCAATAAGATTGCCCTATCGAAACTGGAGAGGCTTCAATCTCGATGTCTGAGAATAATAACAGGTGCTATGAAATGCTCTCCAATTAATGCACTTCAAGTCGAATGTGTAGAACCACCACTTCATCTTCGCAGACAATACCTTGCTGACAGATTCTTTTTTAACATTGCACAACTCAGTCCCCATCCGCTATTTCCTATACTCAACCAGCTGTCTCCTCTTCTCCGCACCTCTTCATACTCTTTTTTTTTCTATGTGGGTAGTCGTTACAAATAAACAAATATTTTTGAGCTCCTATAATTATTTTAAATATAAAATCATTTATTTAATTTATTATAAAAGTTTTTGGTTGAATCAAATGTTGATATAATACACTCACCAGCTGTGTGTTATCTCCATCCAACTTATCCTACTTAAAAAGATATTCACAGTTGATAAATCACTAGCACAGAAACAGTACAAACATGGAGGCATTTAAGGATTTTGCATCCACCATGAGCGGAATTGAAGAAAGGCTGGCTGGATTTGAGTCTGATCTTCAGCGAAGCAATAAAGCCCCAAATTCTCCAAACTTGGTAAGTTTAACTTCTGAATTTTCCAAGTTCAAGACCTTTGTGCTCACTACTATATCTGCTTTCCGTGCTCAAATGGAATACTTGGCACGTGAATTGGACAATGTAGAGACGCGGAGCCGCCGTAAAATACTCTTGCTGCATGGCATCCCCGAGGAGCAGGCTGAACAAACTTCACAAGTTGTGGCAAAAGCAATATCTGATAGTTTGAAGCTGGCTGAAGTTTCAGTAAATGATATCAGGCGATGCCAAAGGATGGGACGACCTTCAGGTGCCAACAAGCCCAGACCTATCCTTGTCAAGTTTCAACAGGTGGTGGTCCGTGACAAGGTATGGTTCACTAAAACTAAGTTTAAAGGCACAGGAATCACTCTGTCGGAGTTTCTGACCCGCACCAGACATGAAGCATTTATGGCTGCACGTGAACGGTTTGGAGTATCCAGGAGCTGGACGCGAGGAGGTCATGTTTTCGTCCAAGGTTCGGATGGTTCACGCCATCGTGTAGCATCTGTTAGCGAGCTCAATCGTATTGATTGTGATGTCCAGAAAGCAGCGCCCGTCGAGAAGGGTACGGCAAAGACCAGGCGAGCCGTAAATAAAAAGTAAATTATCACAAGCTCCATCTTCATCAGCGTGGACCGAATTCTCGATCATTGCATTGTGTACTTTCTGAATCTCTTCCATTAATTACTTTCTTAACTTATAATTTACTGTGTAACATTAATGTATTGCATTTAAATTTGAATAATTTTCTCATTAGCTTTGTCTACATAAATAATTTAATCTATAGTTGATTGGTCTACAGTTTGTTTTGGTTCAGATTATGATAGAAGCACAGTCCAGTCTGTCGCAACTACGTACAAGCAAAAAAATGTATGAAAATTGACCAAATTGTAATGGCGACTAATTATGTGTCTCACTCAATTACTCTATCTGCCTCGCTCGTTCCTTGAGGAAATGTCATCTGTCTGTCACTGTAGATGTCAAGTTGATATTCGTTATTTTCAATTTATTTTTCTCTGAAAGATATTATTGAAATAATTGAGATAATAGCTTATTTTTGCTATCAATTCGTTCTCTATATTATATTCTCTTGTGTTTGTTCTACATAGTTTATCGAATTATGCATTATAAAAAGTGTGAAATATGGGGTTTAAAATCTGGAAGAAAAGACGGCACAAAACGGTTTTTCATGGCCAGATTTCCTATGGATGAGCTTCGGTGAGTAGTATATTATTAAATCTATCAATGGTTCATAGGTTATATGGGTGAAAACAATGAAAATTATACAGGGTGGCCCAAAAGTGGTGGATCAAACGCAACTAGGGGTTAGATGGGGTCACCAGCTGCAAAAAGTTGTTCTACGGGAGGTTCTTAAGGTCAACCCCTGCAGAGTTATAATTTATTTTGTTTTTATGAGAAAATTGACTTTTTTTTTACTAATTCTTATTAAAATTAGAAAAAATCTACATCCTGTATCTTTTTTATAATTTTCACTAGATTGGTACTGATCAGTCCTTGCGTTAGACATGCTATTTATGTTTGTTTATTGGTTGTGTTGAAGATAACATTAAGTTTTACGATTTTTGTTTTTCTCAAATCATAACTTTTTATTTACTTCGGACCCCACTGTGAAAAAAAAATACTCTACCGAAAAGTGACCCTGTATTACAAGTTTTGGCGCATTTAATAGGGATTCTGAAAAGGTATTACACATGGCTACAAGTGGCTTTAATATCTTTCTAGTACGATTATTCGTAGCAAGGCCAAAGTTAACCCAACCATAAAACTCGATTAGGCTTATTTAAAAATAAACTGGAACTAATACAATTAATGACAAAGACTCTCTGCCTCTCTTTTACACTAACCATTTAATCCTTTGTCAATAAAAGGCCGGTTCACCCGTCAGATCAGGTAGCGATATCTTTTCTAGGAAACAAAGGCCGGGCCGGCGCGGCCGGGGCGGGGGCCGGGGGAATGCGCGTGAGCATGTTTTTTTAGAATGTTTAGTGTTCTTTAGTGACTCGCTTCCTGCCTGTGAGTACGCACGTGTTCTTTTTCTCGGTTTTACGACGACTTGTGATCAGTTTCTTTCCTTTGACCTACGCTTTGTTTTTCGGACTTGTGATAGATTGCCTACCTGTGACCAGTGCTGTGTGAATCGGACGGATTGGCTAAAAAAGTGGACAGATGGCTGCTGCGAGGAGAGAATACACCCAACGGGAGTATGCAGAAATGCATTACCTGTATGGCTTTTGTGACGGTAATGCCCGGGCTGCTGCCAGGGAATATCGTCAACGCTACCCTAACCGTGATCGTTTTCCGGACTACAGGGTCTTTATGCGCGTACATAATTCGTACATGGAGGGAGTCTTACCCGGTCAGCATGCTCCGAGAGCAGGCAGACCTGTGGTGCAATTTGAAAATGAAGATGAAGTGCTGAGAGAATTAAGATTGGATCCTAGTACAAGTCAACGCCAAATATCCCGTAATCTCGGGATTCCAAGATCGACGGTGCAACGTGTCATTAACAGAAACAAATATCACGCCTACCACGTGCAAAGGGTGCAAGCTTTGCTGCCCGGTGACTATGAACCTAGAGTGCGGTTTTGCAGAGAGATGCTAAGATACCACAGAGAGGATCCGCAGTTCTTCAACAAGGTTTTATGGACGGATGAGTCAACTTTTAGAAGAATGGGAGTATTCAATATCCACAATCTACATTTTTACTCCAGAGTGAACCCCCATATCATAAGAAATGATCGATTCCAGCATCTGTTTGGTATTAACATGTGGGCTGGTATAATTGGCCAGCAGTTGGTGCTGCATGAAATGCCAGCAAGCCTGAATGGTGCTCAGTATTTAAATTATTTTTTCGTCCTAGAAAGATATTAGAGCCACTTGTAGCCATGTGTAATACCTTTTCAGAATCCCTATTAAATGCGCCAAAACTTGTAATACAGGGTCACTTTTCGGTAGAGTATTTTTTTTTCACAGTGGGGTCTGAAGTAAATAAAAAGTTATGATTTGAGAAAAACAAAAATCGTAAAACTTAATGTTATCTTCGACACAACCAATAAACAACCATAAATAGCATGTCTAACGCAAGGACTGATCAGTACCAATCTAGTGAAAATTATAAAAAAGATACAGGATGTAGATTTTTTCTAATTTTAATAAGAATTAGTAAAAAAAAAGTCAATTTTCTCATAAAAACAAAATAAATTATAACTCTGCAGGGGTTGACCTTAAGAACCTCCCGTAGAACAACTTTTTGCAGCTGGTGACCCCATCTAACCCCTAGTTGCGTTTGATCCACGACTTTTGGGCCACCCTGTATATTGTATAATCGTTAGGAAAATAGTGTGGTAGTAGTTTTGCAATTACTTATATATCGATGTTTTATTTTTAGTTTTAAGGAATGGGTGAAGAAAACAGGAAACGAGGATTTAGCATATACATATACCCATAGAGAAACTCCACCAGTTAAAATTTGTTTGCGGAAAACATTTTACTGACAAAGGTTTTAGGAAAAAAAGGACGCAGTTAAAGAAACTTGCAGTTCCATCAATAAGACTCACTGCCAAGCCACTTAACACAAAAATATGTTAAAAAAAAAACACAAGAATAATTGTCATTATTTTTGTTTCAGCCAATTACCATTATTTACCATGTGTATAAAGTGAGTGGTACAAAGTGATTAAAGACGAAGGCAATAATGAAGCAAGCATCCTAATATTTAGTATTCAAAAGTGTCAATATTATATACAGTCACTACAGCGAGCTGCAGAATTGATTGAACAGACAAATTTAATTCAAAATAAAATTGCTTGATTAATGGATTTAGCTAAATAATCACCATCAACATAACAAAAGTTTGGTGCCACTTCAGAAATCATGGCTACATATCTATAACTCGTACGATAAAAAATATTAAAAATAACAAAAATATTGTAATTATCTCATTATTTTGTTTCAGCTAATTACTGTACTTTAGTGATTAAAGACGAAGGCAATAATGAAGCAAGCGTCCTAATATTTGGTAATTAAAAAGGGTCATTATGATACACAGTCAGAAGTCAGAATAAGGCGCTGAAATTACAAATATTGTTTTTTTAAATAAATATAATAATATTTTATGAACTTATCATTTCACAACCAAAACTGAGCCTATACTATAGCCTATACTAGAAGTAAAGACCACTGCATTTATCGATATCGATAAATATAGTATCGATATCGATAAATATAGTATACATCACTATTTTACCCTAATGTTGGCAACTGTATGTGTTAAAGTTGTTAGGTTGGCTACTGTCAGTTGGTCATGGTTTGACATTTCGTAAGACTATTTCGCACTATGGAAGTCCCGTCTCTTCTTACGTAGTATTGTATTCTCTTTGGCACAGTCGTTAAGTCGTTTCGATCTTCTTCTTCTTCTTCTTTTAATTAATGGCCCTCCGTTTATTAACGATTTTGCCAGTCTCCAGTAAAATAAATAGATACAAATTAAATCAGTAAAAAATGGCGATACGCCAGTCTCAAGTCCCCCCCATTCTTCAGAGCGTCGTTTCGATCAATGCGATGTCGTGACAATTGACACGGTTGACACTTGACAGATTGGAGATTTTTTCTTCTAGCGGTCGCCTATTGAGCGGTCAAAGGGCATGGTCCATGCAGCCTAACCGGATAGATTTCATGTTTTGTGTTTTTAAATAACTTGTTGTAGTTTAATTTTTGTCGTGTTTTGTGAATATTTTTAAATTATCTATTTTCAGCACAACTGGCGGGTGGACAGATAGAGTGCAGAAAGTTACTCTCATTCTTGTTTGTTGGTGTCTGTTTATTGTACTTATAAAATAATTTTATATTCTATTTATTATTATTTTTATTTTATTAGTATTTTTTTTTATTTATTTATATTATTTTTCTAATAATTAATCTATTGTATTGAATATTTATCTTTTTTAAATTGGTGTAATAATATGTTAGATGCATATAATTTGAGTACTGGTAACGATAGTTTTACTACAGCAAGCAACAGTAATAGTAATGCCACCACTGTGGGTCTACCGTCTTTGTCTCAAACCATTGAGGCCCAGTTTTCCGATGTACCCAAGAATTTTAATGTAGTCCATTTTAATGCACAGAGTATTCACGCCCATTTCCCAGAGATGCTGACTACTTTTAATTGCAAGAATATCCACGCCATTCTGGTTTCGGAAACGTGGCTAAATCCCTGTCTTCCTTCTATTTCTTATACTTTACCTCACTTTCATCTTATCCGTAACGATCGCCGTACCAGGGGTGACGGTGTTGCCATCTACTTACGAGATCATATTAACTTCAACATTTTGGAAATGTCTCCTCAGCCACCGCCTTCAAATGCTGGGGAATCAATATTCATTGAGGTGGACCTTTGTCACTCAAAGGTGCTACTCGGTGTGTATTATTCCTCTTCATCCGAAATTAATTTCTTTTCTTCTTTTGAAAATATTGTAGAACGTCTCTCACCCTTATACAGTCATACTATTATACTCGGCGATTTTAATACTTGTCTTCAAAAAACTGATTCTCGCTCGCTTGCTCGCGCCTCTACTTTCAAAAGTATTGTAAATTCCTGTAACTTATCTATCCTACCTTTAGATGTCACTCATCACTTTCCTGGTTGCGCTCCATCCCTCATTGATCTCATCCTTGTTTCTTCCACTGAATTAGTTGTTAAGCATGGTCAAAGCACAGCTGTTCAATTCTCGTATCATGACTTAATCTATCTCTCTTATAACCTTCGTCCTCCTAAATCTAAACCCAAAATCCTCATGCAACGCAATTTTAGTGGCATGGATATTGATAGACTACGCGACGATGCATCAAATATAGACTGGGATTCATTGGTAGCCACGAACTGTATCGATGAGAAAGTTAGGATTCTAACCAGCAAGTTAACAGATCTCTATGATCTACATGCTCCAATTCGTGCAGTGAGGGTGCGACACTTGCCGGCGCCGTGGCTTACAGCTGATATCAAATCCCTTATAGCTAAAAAAGCTGCAGCTAAATGTAAGTTCCAGCGTCGGGCGACACCTGAAAATCATGCAAAATACATAGCCTTGAGGAATCACTGTAGCAGGGTGTGTAGGAAAGCACAACGCCAACATATTCATAAATCGGTCCAGAACGGGGACCCAGCAAAGGTATGGAAGTTTCTAAAAACTATAGGGGTTGGAAAACCTAAACAACAAGACATTCCTAAAAACCTTGACATTGATTCACTAAATCAACATTTCTGCTCGTCGCCGTGTTATGATCAATCTAGCAAGGCAGATACTTTACAATATCTTTCATCAATTCCAACTCCTTCTTTCCCACCGTTTCGTTTTGATCAAATATCTGCTTGTGATGTTAAGAGGTGCATAGTATCGCTTAGTTCGAACGCGGTAGGTACTGACTGCTTAAGTCGTAACATGGTCGTGCCTATTCTGGATGAAATTCTTCCTATTTTGTGCCACGTCTTTAACCACTCCATATCTAGCAGTGTATTTCCGACGACGTGGAAAGAGGCACAAATTGTCCCCATTCCCAAAAAACCTAACCCTACATCCTTTGCCGAGTATCGTCCCATTTCCATATTGCCTTTCCTTTCAAAAGTTCTAGAACGGCTTGTTCATATCCAATTAAATACATTCCTAAACAAAAACCTCCTTCTTAACCCTTACCAATCAGGCTTTCGTCCAGGATATAGCACGGCTAGTGCGTTGATCAGTATTACTGATGATATTAGGCTGGGCATGGAAAATGGAAATATCACTGTACTATCCTTACTTGATTTCAGCAACGCTTTTAATACAGTGGATTTCCAAATACTGCTCGGTATACTGCGCTCGATTAACATATCTCCAACAGTTATTGATTGGTTTCACAGTTACCTGTTTGGACGACGGCAGCGCGTACGCATTGAAGAATCATTTTCTTCTTGGTGCGACACGACTGCGGGCGTGCCACAGGGTGGCGTTCTATCTCCATTACTATTCTCCATCTTTATAAATTCCATCTCTAAATCTTTATTATCATCCTACCACCTTTATGCAGATGATCTACAGATCTATATGCAGGCTCCAGTCGATGAAATTACCGAAGCAATATCTATAATTAACTCGGATTTAAGGCGGATATGTAAGTGGAGCAGGCAATACGGACTAAGCGTGAACCCCTCCAAAACCCAAGTAGCCGTTATCGGCAGTCCAATTATGGTGTCACGTATAGACCGTACTCAATTGCCTGACATCATGTTCAACGGTGTTGCAATACCTATTAGTGCAACAGTCAAAAATCTTGGAATCTTGGTTGATGATAAGTTGTCCTGGTCTCCCCAACTACAGGAAGTCAGCCGGAAACTGTTTGCATCCGCGGGATCATTGCGTAGACTACGTAATTTCTTACCAACGACCACTAAAATTGCGCTTGCTCAATCTCTCCTTCTTCCTATTCTAGATTACGCCGATGTCAGTTATCTCGATATCACAGAGGAGCAACTTGATAAACTCGAGCGCCTTCAAAACTTCTGTATAAGATTTATATTTGGATTACGCAAATATGATCATGTAACCGAATATCGCAAACAGCTCGAGTGGCTCCCAATTCGCCTTCGACGGAATGCTCATATCCTCTCTATGCTTTACAGTATTCTGTTCAATCCACGTTCCCCAACTTATCTCAAAGAACGATTCATGTTCCTTAATGACACACATTCAAGATCCTTGAGGTCGTCGGAAAATTTGACACTGGCTATGCCTATTCACTCTACTGGATTTTACGATAAATCATTCGCCATACAGGCTGTGCGGGTGTGGAATGCGCTGCCTGAAACGATTAGAAAGGCCCAGTCTTTGGCTATCTTTAAGCGTTTGGTGAAGGAACACTATTTGACCCGGTAGGACGTTCCTTAGCATAATAATTGTTTTCATGTATATGTATAGGTATATATATATATATGTGTGTGTGTATATGTATGTATATAAATATATATTTATTATGTATGTACGTATATTGGTATGTACCTGTATATGTGTTGTATTTATGCCTAGATGTATATAATAATATATAGTACGTACGTCTATATTCATTTACATGCCAACTGGTATGTATGTATTGTTTTGTAGCTTCATATTTCTACACCTAACTACCCATCTGTCTTCAATATCTTTTTCTGTCCATCCCAAGGTTGCCTGTAAGAAATTGCTTTTTAGCGATAAGGCCGCCCTTTGTACAATATCTTACGATTATTTGTTTTTTTCTGTAAACTATAACTTGGTGTACAAATAAAGTTATATTCTATTCTATTCTATTATTCTATACTGGCAGCATAAATCTCACCCCCTCCTTTCAAATTCATTTGCTAAATTTATTAACTTACCTGTCCCTGTATCCCAAACATCCCTTAATCCCCTCTTTATTACCGACTTCCACTCCTTACTATTCCAACCTAAGGTTATTCTAGATTTTGGAATATTCAAATATAGCCTTGAAGCCAACCAAAAGTTTCTTCATATTATAAATAAAGATTGGTCACAATGGCTTACCCTTTACACGGACGCATCTAAGCTATCCATAGCTGCACCAGTTGGTTCGGCAGTCTGGATCCCAAAATATAGTGTAATCCTAAACTTTAAAAGCCCTCATTTCAACTCAATCTTTACTGGTGAATCCATAGCCCTCCTGGAGGCAGTCAAGTATGTTGAATCTCATAATCTTAATAGGGCTCTCATATTGACTGACTCTTTGAGTTGCCTAAAGGACTTATTAAAGAATCCATTTAAATCTCGTAATATTTTCCCCCTCACCCTTCAGATCAAGTCGGTGTTGCACAGGTGCCACCTGTCTGGTATTGAGGTAGTTTTGGCATGGATCCCCAGTCATGTTGGCATAACAGGCAACGAAGCTGCAGACTCCAACGCAAAAATAGCTGCCACGTCGGGATGTTCTACCTATAACTTCACGTACGCTAGAGATCTGCACTCCTTGGCTAGTTTCTCACTGTCTAAGACCTGGAATGACTCCTGGCAATCCTCTCGATTGATCAAGGGAAAATTTTATGGCTCCTTACAGCCCACTATACCCTCCAGACCCTGGTTTTTCAACAAAAAACAAAGTATCAATAAGACGGCTACTTCAATTATAATTCGTTTACGCCTTGGTTTTGTCTGCACTCCTGTGTTTCTTGCCAAAATTCGCATTCGGGATCACTCTCTTTGTGATTGTGGTCTTGCTGAGGGTTCCCTCGAACATATTTTCTTCTCCTGTCCCAGATTAGTGATCCCATTGTATGATCTCCTCCCTGATCGGATCTCCCGACCGATTAATTTGGCCTATTTGTTGACCTTAGTCAACTCTCCACTAATAAAAGTTCTCTACAAATTTATATCCATAAATAAAATAAAATTATAACCCTTTCCATTTTACTACTTTCCCCTTTTCAAAACTATACCTACTCTCTCTCTCCTCTCTCTTGTTCGTATTCCCATTTTTAGAGATACGCAGATTTCTAATTCTTATTAATTCTAACACTGTAGCATGTCGTCCTTTTTCAAAACATAAAATCGAAAATTGTCTATGAGACCGAACTATCGTGTCATACTTGTCAAAACCACAAACTAGTAAATCTATTTTCCACCTTGACGTTGGCAGAATCGTTGGTAAACGACGGGGCCATTCTTACGTAGTATTGTATTCTCTTTGGGGGCCATTCATTCAAGAAAAGAAGAAGCAACATTGTATGAAGAAGTGACATTAGTTGCTGTCAATTTACTTCGTCTAATTAAAAATTCGACTTTAGTATGGAGACGAGCGGCAAAGTTAGAGCGAACGAGCAGTACCTACGTAGTTTGCAAGTATTGATAACTACGTAGATCGTTATTATAGCCACCTGAAAGCCTC
This sequence comes from Miltochrista miniata, assembly GCA_933228765.1. Lineage (NCBI taxonomy): Eukaryota > Metazoa > Arthropoda > Insecta > Lepidoptera > Erebidae > Miltochrista > Miltochrista miniata. Next base: position 13,314,796 of record OW121765.1, read on the forward strand.
GCCAACATACAAATAGCTGGAAAAATAAATACCTAACTAGATAAAAGTTATTTTTAAAACTTAAGTTTCTTTTTACCTACTTATCTGCGTACTTTAGAAAGACAATCATCCAACTGATCCAGCTAACTTCTAGCTTGAAAACTCAAATCCAATTTGCACAAAGCGATCAGCAATCTACCAGAGTAGGTACCCAGTAAAATAAATGCAGCGCAAAAGCAATTGGGTGAATCTAGATTACATTCCGTTAAGTCAGCTTCGAGGGTTATCACCACCAGTGGGTTTTCGATCTCTGGCCGACTTACGGAGTTTATCTGAAAATCGAAAGAGCTTTCCAATCTTATCTAAATATCGCCCCACACAGTCTTTTTTTCGGTTTCTTGAATCAATGAAGAAATAAACCGGACAAGTTCGAGTCTTACTTGAGCACGGATGGTTCTGTACCAAAAAACGGCATGAAATGATTTCATGCCGTTTTTGATACCTACTCTCGTTTGTTGTGTGGGTCCACGTCCATAAACTATCTAAGTATGGGTCCCTTTAAATAATATCAGTTTTTTGTTATTCGGCATGCTTATATACTTACCTACCATTTTATTTTTCTTTTATTTATTTATCTATGGAAATATTACCGAATAAACATCATATCTTCTTTCTTTCTTTTAGAAATACATAATCTGTAAAAATTTCAGCTCTCTGCTACCACAGTTCCTGAGATACAACCTCGTGACGGCCACACACAGACAGACGGTGAGGTCTCATGAATAGGGTCCCGTTTTATCTTTTGGGTGCTGAACCCTAGAAAGCAAGATTCACGTAATAATTTTTTTCAAGGAACCTGGAAAAAAGCTGCGTGAAACTTGCTTTATTAAGCCGACTTGGGGCCGTCTACACAAGCGAGACTTCGACGTTTAGGTATATGAAAACCAATCTTATCTAAATGTTCACACTCTTTTTTCGATTCTACGAGTATAAGCAAGGTTCAAGCAGTAATTTTTCCTGAAACCTTAACAATAACTTACGTGAATATTGCTTTAATAAGGCTTAGGTACATCAATGACCTTAATAAGGCACGCCTGTAACCTTCGATTAGACATTATAGAATATTTGATGCACGAGCTTCGATATAATTCATCGAGGGCTTGGCGCCGATGCTTTCTCCTCCCACGATAAGAAAATAATTGTTATTATGACCTTCATCGTCCTTGATGGAACCAATCAAAGGTCATATTTGTGGGGAAGCTGGAACAAAGAGGAAGTTCGATTGTTTGTTAGCATTGAATTGGCTCCGAAACTACTTAACTGATTTAAATATCTTTCACTTTTGGGTAGCTACATTATTCCTATTCCTGGCTGGCAAAATACTATATAATAGTTTATCCCCTTATTCCCAGGTGAACTACGCAGGCGATACCGAATGACATCCGCTACTATTGTAGAAACAGTGTCCTTTCCATCTTTTAAATTAAAGGAAATGAAAGGATCCTTTACAAAATATTAAGTCATTTTTTTTCGATATCCGATTAAAATATTGTCAATAAACAATCAAGCAGTATTATAGGTACTTACGATAGACAGGGCTTTGTTTAATAAGTTATTTCAGCTACCTACCTATTTATTTTGACATAGGTACTTCTTATGAGTAATATTAGGTACATCAAGAATTGTAATACCAGTAAGTACCTAATACCTGTTCAATAACGAAGTTTTTATGTTTAGAACAGTATTTATTTCCAAGCGAAGTCTATTGTAAAGCCGGGGCCACATTAAAGAAAACGTCAATGCCCATCATCGCGATAAATATTGCGCTAATTATGGCGTTAATTCTTAACGTCACCATTTGAGTAGTGTGGCCGCTTCAACGTAATAATTCTCGCGTGAATGCCCATTCTTGGCGTTAAAATTGACGTTAAGTGTGACCGAATTAAATTTTACAAAAATACCTTAGCTCCTTAAAAATATACTGAATGTATCTATATATAATACTGGCACAGAGAAAATATACCGATAAAAATACCGATTATCAAAACGTGTTTATTCTTTAATTACTACCTTATTTTTATAAAAGAAGAACCTAGAATTTACATTTAACATTTTATTTGAAGGATTGAATTCAACGTCCTTCACCTGCAACACGCTTCGTAAAAAAAAATTACCGAATGTTATTGCAACAAACCCTACAAAGAAAAAAATCATTGCGATGAGGAATTGGGTTTTTATTTTTTCAGGTCCTTAGCGAGCTCCGGGGGAACCTCCCATCTTGCTCCCCCGAGGAGAGACGCCGAACGGTTCTCGACGGGAATAATCTTTGGAAATTCTTTGGCTTTCGGCCGAAAGCCAAAGAATTTCCAAAGATTTTCCCGGCTTTCCGGATTCCCGGCTATAGGGAGGAGGAATACCACCAGGTTTAATGGGTAGGACGGCCCCGTTCCGGAACCGGGAGCCCCACACCCAGCTGTTTTACATGATAATTTTGCAATCCAATATGGCCGCCGCGCCGAAATCACAAAATTTTATGATGGGTATTGTTTAAGAGGGTTTTTGGTATGCTGAGTACGAATTTCGGGTTAATTTAGAGATCCAATATAACCGCCGCGCCGAAATCACAAAATTTCATGATGGGTATCGTTTAAGGGGTTTTTTGGTATGCTGAATACGAATTTCGGGTTAATTTAGAGATCCAATATGGCCGCCGCGCCGTTATCACTAAATTTCATGATGGGTATCGTTTAAGGGGTTTTTTGATATGCTGAGTACGAATTTCGGGTCAATTTAGAGATCCAATATGGCCACCGCGCCGTTATCACAAAATTTCACGATGGGTATCGTTTAAGGGGTTTTTTGGTAGGCTGAGTACGAATTTAAGGTCAATTTTGCAATCCAAGACGGCCGCCGCGCCACCGTTGTAAAATTTCATGTTGGATACCGTTTAAGGGGTTTTTTGATATGCTGAGTACGAATTTCGGGTCAATTTAGAGATCCAATATGGCCGCCACGCCGTTATCACAAAATTTCATGATGGGTATCGTTTAAGGGGTTTTTTGGTAGGCTGAGTACGAATTTAAGGTCAATTTTGCAATCCAAGATGGCCGCCTTACACCTTTGTAAAATTTCATGCCGTATATCGTATGAGGGGTTTTTTGGTATGCTGAGTACGAATTTCAGGTTAACGTTTGCCATCCAAAATGGCCGCCGTGCCACTGTTGTGAAATTTCATGTTGTATATAGTTTATGGGGTTTTTTGGTATGCCAAAAACGAATTTTAGGTTAATTTTGCTATCCAATATGGCTGCCTCGCCACCGTTGTAAAATTTCATGTAGCATATCGTATAAATGGAATTTTGATATGCTGAGTACGAATTTAGGGTTAATTTTGCAAAATTATCTTGAAATTCGTACTCAGCATACCAAAAAACCCCTTAAACGATACCCATCATGAAATTTTGTGATTTCGGCTCGGCGGCCATATTGGATTGCAAAAAAAATCATAAAATTCGTACTCAGCATACCGAAGAACCCCTTAAACGATACCCATCATGAAATTTTGTTATAATGGCGCGGCGGCCATATTGGATCTCTAAATTGACCCGAAATTCGTACTCAGCATATCAAAAAACCCCTTAAACGATACCCATCATGAAATTTTGTGATTTCGGCTCGGCGGCCATATTGATTGCAAAAATTATCATAAAATTCGTACTCAGCATACCGAAGAACCCCTTAAACGATACCCATCATGAAATTTTGTTATAATGGCGCGGCGGCCATATTGGATCTCTAAATTGACCCGAAATTCGTACTCAGCATATCAAAAAACCCCTTAAACGATACCCATCATGAAATTTTGTGATAACGGCGCGGCGGCCATATTGGATCCCTTAATTAACCCGAAATTCGTATTCAGCATACTAAAAAACCCCTTAAACGATACCCATCATGAAATTTTGTGAATTCGGCGCGGCGGCCATATTGGATCTCTAAATTAACCTGAAATTCGTACTCAGCATACCAAAAAACCCCTTAAACGATACCTATCATGAAATTTTGTAATAGTGGCGCGGCGGCCATTTTGGATTGCAAAATTATCATAAATTTCGTACTCAGCATACCAAAAAACCCCTTAAACGATACCCATCATGAAATTTTGTGATTTCGGCGCGGCGGCCATATTGGATCTCTAAATTAACCCGAAATTCGTACTCAGCATACCAAAAACCCCCTTAAACGATACCCATCATGAAATTTTGTGATTTCGGCGCGGCGGCCATATTGAATTGCAAAATTATCATGTAGTCACACAGAGATAGATTATAGTCTGAAATGATACAAGTTTTATCCCGGGAATAAGTTCCCATGAGACGCGGAGAAGAGAACAAAATTTCACGCAGGCGAAGCTGCGGGCATCAGCTAGTCTATAATAAATGTTACATTACACGCGAATGCTCGTGTCGGTCAGGGAGGTAGCATCGTAACGTAATGCTCGAGTCGAATCTATAAATGTTACATTACACGCGAACGCTCGTCGGTCAGGGAGGCAGGCCGTAACGTAATGCTCAAAGTCGAATCTAATTTGTTACATTACAGGCGAATGCTCCCGGTGAGGGAGCACCTTTACCCTAACCTTTTATTCAAAATATACCCAAAAATACTGACTTTTACCAATATACCCATTAATATACTGATAGCGAAAAAAGTCAATAAAATATACCGAAAAGGTATTAAAATACTGAAAACGGTCACACTCTCACGGTGCGCACTGACACGCGTAGTGTGGCCGCTTCAACGTAATAATTCTCTTTGATGTGCCGCCACTTGAGCTATCGCCTAACGTCAAACGGCAATGTGAATGCCGTTGTCGAATTATCGCGATAATTCGGTGGCTACACTAACGTTTAACGTTCATCAACGCCATTATTAATGGCATTTCCCCTTAGTGTGGCCCGAACATAATAATTTCTTTTTCACAACTAGAACACCGATTAATATACCTATTATAAATAGGTGCTTACCCACGCTCAAATAAAAATCTGGCATTCTGGTAGCAAAAATACTCAAAGATCACAATCCTCGTTCTTCTTTTCTTGGAAAAACACATAAGTACTTAGTTTCTTTCAGCCAACGCAATAGCAACTGAGCTTCACCTAGAGCAGGGGTCGGCAACCTTTTGAGTCGGAAGAGCCAAAAATGACGATTTTAAATTACAACATTTTTAAAGAGCCACAAAATCTTTCTTGATCCCCCCCCCCCCCCCCCCCCCCTAAGAAGTGGGATAGACTAGACTGCGGGGAAAGTCTGCTATAGAGACAAACCAAGTCTGTCAGAAGCTCTGAGAACATTCTTCGAAGGACATCTCCAGGACTTACGGCCATAGGCAGATGGTAAGTCACAGGGTGGTTTTGGAGAATTTCTACAATTAAAAAAATCTGAGTGATTATGTGGGATTCTCCCACTAAAACCCTGTGATGTTCCTTCTTGTCACTATTGTTGGGTCACAGGGAAGGCAAGCGTACAACAGCTACCTGCAACAGTCTCGACTCTGGGGGTCTAAATATTACCCACCGAAACTTCACTGAACACTTCACGCCTGAACACGAGGGGTGCGTCTTAGTCAGTCTCACGGCTGGCATAATGCCCGCCTTCCACTGCGAGCGAGTCGGACCCATTACGAACTCCGCTATACTCGTAACGACGATTTTCATACATGTCCTTCCACCAAAGCGGACATGACATGTATGAAAATCGTCGTTACGAGTATAGCGGAGTCCGTAATGGGTCCGACTCACTCGCAGTGGAAGGCGGGCATTAAGCTTCCATCGTCGGCCACGCGTGCGAGGTTGGCAAACTAGAAGTGTTAGGCCATCCCGCTCTGGCACCCGCAGCGCTTTTCTCATAGCCGTTGACGTCAAAACAACAGCCGAACCAATTTTCTTCGCTGACTAACATAGCGTAAACTATAATAGACAGCGACGCGACCGGGCCAATTTAGGACTCTTAGAGCGGTACGCTCGCCACTCCACTCCGTACAAAAAGCGAGGGTGTGCAGCGCTTTATCCACGGCGCCGTCCTCGCAGTGGGTACGTTGCCATTGGGCCGGTAGATTTCTGCCAAAACTGCGGCCTCTAGGTTCCGTGACGGACTGTCAGAATTAGATATGCTGTCTCTTATGATATTCTATTCTCTGGGCTATGGCCCTGTTATACCCAGCTAATGTATGGGGTTATGCTGACCAGCATCCCTGACTTGCTGAACTAGCATCAGGGCTCGGACACACAGTCCATACACGCCGGCCGATCGGCAGTTCGCTCTGAATCTCGGTACGGGTCGGAACCCCTATACTTACACCCCACTGTATCAAGTACTAAATCTGTGTTTCTCATTATATTAACTGTGACAATTAAAAGTGTTTTTTTAAAAAGCTATTTCTAGACTCTCGTATAACATTTTGGTGGCAGCGGTGGGATGCGAAAATCCCCTTTTACCCAAATACGCTCCCGAAAAACCTTCAAAGTGCTGTGGTGAAATTTTACACATATATTATTTTATTGCATAAATCTAAGAAAGTGCCTCTGACACTAATAGTGTATAAAGTATCTGTGCTGTGGAGAAAACAGTGAGAAAAATATTATATCAAACGACTCAGAACGCGGAAAGATCGCGTCTGCTCGCCGTGTTCCTGCTGCAGGTGGCTCGCCGTGTTCCTGCCGCAACCTGCTCGCCGCGTTCTCGCTGCAGTTTGTTCACTGAACCAGTGTATATCATGTTCCTGCTACTAATCGCCATTTTTTCGTGAGTGAAAGTTCAATATTTACCTTGAGCGCTAAAAACAATTTTACAGAAAATACAACAAAGAACTCAGAGCCATTACCAAGTCATCTTCTACTTTGAAATACACATTTTTTTGTATGTCTACATTTCGTTGCCAAATTCAAGTCGAAGTTAGTGTTAAGACCAACGATTGTTTATGTTAACCATCCGGTCTACGTTTCCGCGATAAGCTCACAGCGTCAAAGGAGTTCTATAGTGTGGAGACGGCTTCTTGAAATTAATTTTACTATTGTGTTTCATTATTTTACTTTGTACTTTTTATTTTGTGTGTTTGTTTTGTTTTGAAAATTTATAATGACTAGCAAAGGTGAACCAGAAAAAATGCAAAAAGCTGAAAAGGTTACCAGTGTTCCCGGTGGATCTGCATCATTAACAGACATGGAGGTAAAAATTGAACTAAATGTCTTACTAAAATTCATTAAACCATTCGATGGTTCCAGGGACAAATTGAACCCCTTTATCTCTAATTGCCAAAGCGCATACGACTTGGCGAACAAATCCCAAAAGCCCATACTATTCAAATATATACTAAGTCAACTAACAGAGAGGGCCGAGAGTACATGCAGCATTAAAGAATTCGAATCTTTTGAACAATTAATCGAATTTCTAAAACAACAGTTCGGTGACCGTAAGCACTACACACACCTCCTATCGGAACTACAGGAGTCTAAGCAAGGAGCTAACGAGTCGGTTAATCAATTTGCCCTTAAAATAGAGACTCTACTATCTAAATTGCTTACGGAGATTAAGGTATCAATAAAAAAGAAATCGGAGATGACAGGTCGCGTAGCAGGTATGGAGGACCTTGCCTTACATACCTTTGTAATTGGATTGCATCCCCGATTGTCGCAAATAGTGCGCTGCCGTAACCCTGACTCCTTGAATGCGGCCGTTGGTTTCGCCGTAGCAGAGGAAAAAATCCTATCAGCATCATACAAAAAACCAACACAAACAAATTACGGTAGCAATGACAGATCCAGGTTCTTACCCCGACGCGAAGTCCCGTCACAGACCTATCGTCCTACAAATCCTACAAATATACCAAGTCCTCGACAATTTTCGCCAAGGAAAATATTTACAAACGACTCAATCTGCCGGTATTGCAAAAACATAGGGCACACTATTGACAACTGCCGAAAAAGGCAATATAACAACAACCGAAATCAAACCAACCCCTCTGCTCCATCATTCCGCCCAAATACTTCATCACAAAACACCTCCCAAGCACCACGTAGAACATTTACCGTTGACTACCCAGAAGATAAGGGAGTCGACGAAGTTGACAACAACTATTTAAACGAGTAAAATTTCCTGAGAGGTATCGCCCGGGAAATTACCCCTACAAACTCAAAAACGGTACCAAACCCACTGTATCCACTGTGTCCCAACGTAACTCTCGCACTCTGTATCCACTGAATCCCCAATACCCGTCAAATGTAAATCCGAGTATTCCCACTGCATCCACTGTACCCACTGTATACACCGTATCCACTGTACCCAAATGCAAACCCTGCTCACTGTATCCACTGCATTCACAATACCCGTCAATTGTAAATCCGGGTATACCCACTGATTCCACTGTATCCCAATGCAACTCCCGCACTCGACTTCCCCTGAATTCACAATACCCGTCAATTGTAAATCCGGGTATTCCCACTGTATCCACTGTACCCACTGCATCCACCGTTTCCACTGTGTCCCAACGTAACTCTCGCACTCTGTATCCACTGAATCCCCAATACCCGTCAAATGTAAATCCGGGTATTCCCACTGCATCCACTGTACCCACTGTATACACCGTATCCACTGTACCCAAATGCAAACCCTGCTCACTGTATCCACTGCATTCACAATACCCGTCAATTGTAAATCCGGGTATACCCACTGATTCCACTGTATCCCAATGCAACTCCCGCACTCGGCGTCCACCGAATTCACAATACCCCTCAAATGTAAATCCGGGTATTCCCACTGTATCCACTGTACCCACTGTATCCACCGTATCCACTGTACCCCAATGTAAACCTCGCTCACTGTATCCACTGCATTCGCAATACCCGTCAAATGTAAATCCGGATATGCCTACTGCATCCACTGTACCCACTGTACCCACCGTATCCAATGTTCCTACTATATCCCATAAACCTATCAAAATTTCCATTTCACGTAACTCCTCCATATCCAACTCTCTATCCAAATCCGCGGTTTCACATCAATGCCCCGTGTCCAAACAAAACCTCCCTGCTTCATTTAAACCTACTGAACCTCCCACCTTCCACAAATCCTTTAACCCTTTAACACCAAGGAACCTTACTACACCTACAAAATTTATGAACTCAAGTTACTCTGAAACCGCCCCATCTTCTTTTATTCCTAAATCATCAGCATCTTCCCAATATCTGAAACAAAAAGAAAGCAAAGTTATCATATACGAAATAAATAAAAATTCAGAAAAACGATACTTACCCCATGTGGTTCTCCAAACCCCTGTTTCAGCTAGGCCCCTATCATTTTTAGTAGATACTGGTTCATGTATCAGCTTATGAAAATTGAATTCCATGTCCAAAATTCCGAAACTGAGCAACGTTACAATAACTCTCAAAGGAATCGACCCAGGTGACAGCGTCACTCCAACTCTTGGGAGTTTCAGAATGCCCATTTTCCAAACAACCACAAGACTACACGAATTCCATGTCGTTGAAGATATAAGCCTAAGCCACGATGGCATAATAGGCAATGATCTGCTCAAGAACTTTGCATGCCAGGTCGATTACCACAAACGCGTCTTACGCATAGGAAATGACTTCATTAACTTAAATTTCTCTGAACCACTCTATACTATACCCCCTCGTACAGAAGCAGTAATTGAATGCACGGTTAGTAATCCCTACATCCAAGAAGGAATTATCCTAGATCAGCATATTTCCGATTCATTACTAATTGCCAACTGTATAGTAGGTGTGAAAGAAAATAATCGTATTAATCTAACCGTCGTTAACACATCAGAAAACCCGGCTACTATCCACTCCAACCTTAACCTTACCTTAGAAGAATTAGATTCCCAATCTTGCACAACCCTGCCTGTATCAGTACCAAATTCAAATACTCTAGATAGAACAAACGAAGTCCTAAAAGAACTTAGAATATCCCATCTCAACAAAGAAGAAGTAGATGAACTGTTACAAATCTGCTCGGATTATTCTGACATTTTCCACCTTCCTAACGAACAACTTACCTTTACTACAGCCGCCGAACATAAGATTAAAACAACCACAGATATTCCAATTCAAACCAAATCATATAGATTCCCAGAATGTCATAAACGGGAAGTAGAAAGCCAAATTAACAAGATGCTAGATCAGAACATAGTAACGCCATCTGACTCACCGTGGTCCTCGCCAATCTGGGTAGTCCCTAAAAAACTAGATGCCTCTGGCCAAAAAAAATGGAGAGTCGTGATAGATTATAGGAAACTTAATGACGTCACCATAGGTGAAACGTATCCAATCCCACAAATAACGGAAATACTAGACCAACTCGGGAAAAGCCAATACTTCACGACCCTAGACCTTGCATCCGGGTTTCACCAAATTCCTATCTCTTCACAAGACGCTGCAAAAACTGCTTTTTCAATTCCTCAAGGTCATTTTCAATTCAACAGGATGCCCTTTGGCCTCAAGAATGCACCGTCGACATTTCAAAAATTAATGAACACATGCCTCTCTGGCCTCCAAGGATCTAGGTGTTTTGTTTACCTAGACGATATTGTAGTTTACGCACCAGATCTTTCCACAAGTATAAAAAATCTTGCCGCTGTATTCGATAGACTCCGCAGATACAATCTCAAATTACAACCTGAAAAATGCGAATTTCTACGCAAAGAAGTTGCGAATCTTGGACATATTATAAATAATGAAGGCGTCAAACCAAACCCTGAAAAAATTAAAGCTATCACTGAATTCCCGATACCTAAGTGCCCAAAAGATGTAAAATCATTCCTCGGACTAGTATCATATTACCGACGTTTCATCTCAGATTTTTCTAAATTAGCTAAACCACTTACCTCACTTCTCAAAAAAGATACAACTTTTAATTGGGAAAATAAACAACAACTTGCTTTCGAAACTTTACGACGTAAACTCACAACCTCACCGATTCTAGCCTATCCAGATTTTACTAAACCATTTGTACTTACTTGCGATGCTTCGAACTACGCTGTATCAGCTATTCTATCACAAGGACAAATAGGAAAGGACTGCCCAATAGCATATGCCTCTCGAACTCTAAACAAAGCCGAATGCAATTACAGCGTAACGGAAAAGGAGTGTCTTGCCATAGTCTTCGGCACAAAAGCCTTTCGTCCTTACCTTTATGGGCACAGATTCACAATAGTCACAGATCATAAACCACTACAGTGGTTATTCAATTGTAAAGACCCTGGTTCAAGACTAGTTCGCTGGCGCCTAAAACTAGAAGAGTTTGACTACGACATAGTTCATAAAAAAGGGAAGATAAACGTCAACGCCGACGCGCTGTCTCGCTTTCCAGTAAATCCAATCGATGGCAATCAGCCATTTTCCGAAACTCCATCACTAGATCCTACTAACACCCTACCAAATTATCCATTGGAAGACCCCCTCTTAAATCTACCATCTCATATTCCTTCTACCTTTGACTGTGACGACTTTCTAATACCAACTCAAGAAACGAACCCGAATCCAAAATCGATTACTAAACCTATTACTAAACCTATTGCTAAACCTATTGCTAAACCTATTACTAAACCTATTACTAAACCTATTGCTAAACCTATTACTAAGCCTATTGCTAACCCTTACCTAGACCCTGTTCCTGGTCCTAGCTCTGCCCCAGACATTCCACTGGTGCAAAATCAGGAACCAAACCTCATAGATTTAGGTCCCTTAGAATTAAGTCCTCATAGTTCGGACCTTAACCTTGACTTCGAAAACCTTGAAATCCCTTCACCAGAATCTGATACACAAACTAACCTAAACACGAATAACGATGACTACTCCCAATTCCTGAAGTCAATAAGTAACAAAGAAATGACTTTTAACACTCAGCTTCAAGAACATAATGAAAACCTATTGAAATCCCCCTTTAAAACTATTATAATTCCTACATCCATAGATCTAGATGAGTCAAACCCTTACGTTTCCGAAATCCTACACGAAAACCCAAATAAAGACGAGCTCATAAATTCCGAAAAGGAAATAAATTCATCACTCCAAACCAAACATGGTGGTAAAGATATCTTCTTACTTTTCACTAAAGTACACCATTTCGATGAGTCCTCTTACCCTGTTATATACGATAGTCTTAAACGAATCAGAAATAATATCTTGCAATCAGGGCTCGTCACGAACATTGCAATTTCCGACTTTAAAAATCCTTTTGACAGGCTTTCTTATACTAAAATTTATAACATACTTACCTATGTTTTCCATAACACTAGAATACCAATACATATTTACTTAAATAAAACCATTTATCCAACATTGAGTGAAAGACCTAAAATCCTCCGTGAAAATCATGACATCCCTGTAGCCGGTCATCTAGGCTCGTCGCGCATGTTCAACAGAATTAGAGAACAATTCTTCTGGAAAGGAATGAGAGGAGACATAGAAGATTACGTTAAAAAATGCAAACCATGCCAAGAAAAAAAAGCTCTAAGGAGAGTAAACAGAGCTCCCATGGAAATCACTACCACGTCAACCACCCCATTTCAAAGAGTGTCATTGGATATAGTAGGACCACTCCCTGAATCCGGCACTGGCAAACTTAAATATATACTTACCCTCCAAGATGATCTTACCAAATACTCTGTAGCTTACCCCTTACGCAGCACAACTGCTGAAGAATCAGCGGATTGCCTGATCCACTTCATCTCTCTTTTCGGAATTCCTAAATCAATCCTGACGGACCAAGGTACTAACTTTACTTCGGATCTTTTTAAAACCACTTGCCAGTTTCTGAAAATAAAGCAATTGTGGTCATCACCCTACCATCCTCAAACTCAAGGTGCGTTAGAACGCAGCCACTCTACTCTGAAAGAGTATTTAAAATCTTTCGTGAATGACAATCAGGACAATTGGCCAACATACGTATACACTGCTATGCTCACGTACAATACGACGATTCATACCACTACTAAATTCAGTCCATTCGAACTCATTTTTGGACACAAACCATTTATACCAAACTCTGTATTCGAAAGTAGTTCCGGTACTACATATTCCGATTACATCCGAATGTTACAACACAAATTCAGATACACACGAGAGAAAGCTTTGGAAAATATATTGAAATCAAAAAGCAATTCAAAAACTTATTATGACACACATACTAGAAGTCCTCCGCAATACAAAGTAGGCGACTACGTTTACCTTAAAAACCATTTACGACTTCGGAAAGCTTTGTCCCCTATTTGGAAAGGACCATACAAAATCATTAAGGTCAACAACAACCACACAGTCACACTCTTAATCAACAGAAGGCACATAACGCATCATTTCGATGAAATTAAACCCGCAGAAGTTTCGCAGCCGTCCACTTCTTCTAATTATACATCGACAAGGTTAAATGATCAGTAATATACTATTTTCTACTAATTTCCACTTAATCTATCAAAATATGCGATTACTATCATCAAGTCATTCAATGTCCCTCTTCAACGACAAAATAAGATAATATTTTGATAGTACAACTTGCATAGATTACTTAAGAATACAATCTTCATAAAAACAATTTTCATTACTTAAGAATACAATTTTATGAAGTCTGCAAATACAAGTACTAATTTAGAGGAATTACTTAATTATTCCTATTTTCTTTTCAGCGCCTCAGCCGTTGCGCATCCAGACCTTATCAAGCCGTATCCTTCTAACTCTGGAATTTACTTCGATAGCATAGGCAAACTAAAGATAATAAAAGCCGATTTAAATGTAGTTAACTACATAGATATTTCCTATATAGACCCACATTTATCCAATTTGAAGGAAATTTTAAAGTCAACTAAAATTATGTGTCAAAAAACCAATGACTCATACTGTGAGAATAAACTATCACCATTAACATTACGATTCAACGACATTCAGCGCGAATACTACTCTATTTCCCACTTAGTTCCAAAACGTAATAAACGATCAGCATGGTTTGGTGGTATTGGTACTATCTTCAAACACGTCTTCGGTACTCTTGACGAGGACGACGCGTCAAAATATGACTCAGCTATTGAATTAGTTCAAACGGACCAAAAGAAAATCGCCGAACTAATGAAAGAAAATATTTTAATTACTACTTCCACGCTAGAATCCTTCAAACAAACAATTAATAAAATAAAACACAACGAAAACATTCTTATTAGCTCACTAAATACTATATTAAAACAAATAAGTAACCTCACAGAAATATCAAATTATTTAATAATCGAAACGGAAGTCTACTCCATATTTCCGAGCCTCGATAGTTCCTTACTTACATTGTCGTTTCAGTTAGAAGATATAATGAACGCTATTGTATTAAGCAGTCAAAACATTCTATATCCCAGTATACTGACCCCGTTTCAATTATACCAAGAATTGATAACTAATGACAGACACTTACCAAGGGACACTGGAATACCAATTTCATTAAATATTGACAATATTCACCTTATATTAAGTATATCTAAGGTTAATTGCTACTATTATAATTATAAGTTAGTATTTGTGTTACAAATACCTTTAGTCACTAATGACGATTTTAATTTATATCACACGATGGGTCTACCTACTCCCCACGGAGTAAACAACTCTGGTACATATAGTTTTATATCTCCTTCAAATCCATATATCGCTATTTCTAGAAATAAGTTAAACTTTTGTAATTTAGATAATTTAGATAAGTGTAAGGTTGTAAGCTCTGAGTTCTTCCTGTGTGAAATTCCCATGGTTCTACTGACGAATGGAAATCCTACGTGTGAAAGTGAACTGTTAACCAAAACCATAAGTGCAGTGCCAACTCAGTGCAAAATAGTGACCATATCTGGCGATCTAGACATTTGGAAACCGATTGCCAATAATCAATGGATCTTTGTGCAATCCCAGCCAAACAAAATTTCACTTGAGTGCGGTCTCTCAGAACTTCGTGAAATGATAATAGTCGGCACTGGTGTCCTACTTATTCCAAACGAGTGCACAGTTTACACTAAAAACTCACGACTCATCCCGTACACCAATGCAATTAATATTAGTATTCCTAGCCCTAATTTAGATTTTAGTATTATAAATGACCCTTGTTGTAAGACAATTGTTAAAATGAATAACCTGTCAAATAATGTGCTCTCTACCACGTTACAGGACATAGATCTAAGTGATTTAGATTTGTATAACCACAGTAATAAGATTTTATCAGAGTTAGATAAGATAATAGAAGAAAAGCCTACAATTGTAAAGTACCAGACCCATTACTTTGTATTCACTTCTTTCATTTCTATAGTCGTAATATCATTCATAGTATTTAAGTTATTTAAGATCTGCTCTAGATATAAGTCAAACATTGTTAAAGGGAATCCGACTTCCACCGACGATGACAATGACCAATGCCCAGATTCACCTGTACCATTACCTCGGTTGAGAGACGTTGTCTAACCCTCTGAACTCCGATATTTCCCTCGAACTTCAGTCTTCCTCGGGGGGCTGTTATACCCAGCTAATGTATGGGGTTATGCTGACCAGCATCCCTGACTTGCTGAACTAGCATCAGGGCTCGGACACACAGTCCATACACGCCGGCCGATCGGCAGTTCGCTCTGAATCTCGGTACGGGTCGGAACCCCTATACTTACACCCCACTGTATCAAGTACTAAATCTGTGTTTCTCATTATATTAACTGTGACAATTAAAAGTGTTTTTTTAAAAAGCTATTTCTAGACTCTCGTATAACAGCCCGCTGCGGACATCGCAACAGAATCCTATTAGAAAGAAAATGGTGCTCCATATAACGCTTTCAAGCGCAGCACACCACCATTAGGCGAGTTGGCTTGTTTAACTACTAGTAAGACTTTTGTGGTATTTTTGAAAATTAAAGGGTTATAATGTTCTTGAAAATGAATAATATGATAATAAGGTTTGCAACTAAAGAGCCGCAGGTCTACACCCAAAGAGCCGCTTGCGGCTCGCGAGCCACGCCTTGCCGACCCCTGACCTAGAGCCACCATAGAAGATTAGAAGTCTGACTGAATAGAGGTATCGGTAGAACGTCTTCCGCAATACTTCAGGTCTGGTGCACCAGTCAAATCGGATCCACTGGAGCAACGAAGAGTGCTTCAAAGTTTGGCTCCCGGTTCGGTAGGAAGTCATCACCACATCGAACGCAGCGTGAAACCAGCAAAGTAAATGTTGAAGTTACGGCGAAATAGTTTCACGCCCCTGTAGTGCGACCACAAGGGCTCGCTGCTGTTCTGAAAATAAAAAAGATAGACTAAGACGAACATCTTTCGAGTTCTTCTAATACTTATATTCAGTAGCTTGTATAGTATAGGTTTTTAAATGCTTATATATTTTTAATGTAGGTACACTTGTAGTCAGAGGCGGCGTAAGGCGTGGGCGACGTGGGCCACCGCCCACGGCATCGCGGTACAAGGGGCCTCGCGCCTCAAAAATTTTTATGCATTGCTTCAAAGCGAGAATAAAATAAAAAAAGATATAAATTAATGTTGCTGTGAAAATTATGTATCGATTCATACAAATCGACGGACAGGAATCTTGAAAAATTTTTTACTGATTTTACAAAAACTAATGATGCCAATGTGTTTATCTTAATAATTGTAGTCGAAAACATGGAGACACAGTTTTGATTGTACTTCAATTTTAAAAAATATTCAACAAAAACTGATTTCAATGTATGGAAAAGTACATTAAAAAAAATTTTTCAATAAAAAATACAACCGACTTCCAAGAAATCCTGAAAAATAAAATTTACTTAGCACAAAGTAATATGTATTTTGATTTATCTGATTTTTTATTCAATATCATATTAAAGTCGGCGCCAAGTAAATTCATAGGTTTAGGGAGGTATTATTCATGGCACCAACTTCAATATTATATTGAATAAAATCTGATAAATCAACTACATTAAGTAAATTTTATTTTTCAGGATTTCTTGGAAGTCGGTTGTATTTTTTATTGAAAAATTTTTTTTCATTATTTTAAGTGACGGGTGAACCGAAAAATATATCTATCTAGGTGAAAGTTCTCATCAATATAAATTAAACAAGCCCCAACACAAGGTAGCTGCTGTAAATCGTTAAGGAATTCCCTCGAATCTCTTTTGGTTCCATCATCAGATCGACTCCAGACCTTTATTAATGGTAGTACATTAAAGCACTGAATTAAAAAGTTAACGAACGCACTAGTTGTGCCTATAATTTTCGGTGGTTGCCCTCGATTTCTCCAGGATCCCATCATCAGATCCTAACCTGGTTATGATGGGACCACCTCAGAAGTACACCCTATTCAACAAAAAAAATTGAAATCCGTCTATAATTGACGGTGATCATACATAAAACATTGAGACCTTTCTTTTTTTTTTGAAATTGGATCTATCAATCTAGGTGTAAAGTTCTCATCAATACAAATCAATCAAGCCCAAACACAAGATAACTGCTGTAAATTGTTTAGAAATGCCCTCGACTGTCTTTCGACTCTATCATCAGATCGACGCCATACCTTCATTAAAGTGTAGAACATTAAAGCACTTAATTAAAAAGTTAACAAGCTCACTAGTTGTCCCTACAATTTTCGGTGGTTGCCCTCGTTTTCTCCTAGATCCCTTCATCAGATCCTGACCTGGTGAAAATGGGACCACCTCAGAAGTAACCGCTATTCAATAAAAAAAAAATTTTGAAATCCGTCTATAATTGACGGAATTATCGGTCGACATACATAAAAAAAAATACATACAGACGAATTGAGAACCTCCTCCTTTTTTTGAAGTCGGTTAAAAAGGGTTAGCTTGCGATTTTCTCGTGTTTTCTTATTTGAACGCGTATA
Source organism: Miltochrista miniata (assembly GCA_933228765.1). Lineage (NCBI taxonomy): Eukaryota > Metazoa > Arthropoda > Insecta > Lepidoptera > Erebidae > Miltochrista > Miltochrista miniata. Next base: position 13,332,673 of record OW121765.1, read on the forward strand.
GTGGCTTTTAATGGGTTGTTAGCAAAATACCTGCCAAACATTTTAGGCACCGCTCTGAAAGCTATATGACAAAATATAATTTTTCTAATTTTCTTTAAGAAAATATGTCTAATTATATCTTTTACTTTGCATGTAATAATGTGTAATATGTCTAATTCTTTTTTTACAGTTATACCTAATTGTTAATAAACTACATTTTAGCTTAGTACTGTCCTACCCACATCAAAAATAATATGACTAGCATACGGGATCGGGAGTTTTTGAGGGATACTTATAACAGACGACTATAATTTTTTCCTACTTTTTTAGCAACATGTTTTTATTGTATAGCATTTTTCATTAAGATTTGAATAAAATATTTTATTAATCAAATAAAACAATAACACTTTTTATAAAACATATATCATAGTTATAATAAAATACAAAAACTAACTTATAAAAACAAAAGTGGTAAAATGTAGACAAAAAATAGAGATATGTAGACAAAAAATTAGCGTTCAAATAAGAAAACACAAGAAAATCGCAGGCTATCCCTTTTTTAATGTACCTACTTTTACATGCATTGAAATCAGTTTTTGTCAAATATTTTTTTAAAAATTGAAGTGTTTTCGACTACAATTATTAAGATAAACACATTGGCATCATTAGTTTTTGTAAAAACAGTAAAAAGTATTTCGAGATTCCTATGTCAGCCGATTTGTATGAATCGATCCACTGTACGCCGCCGACCAATGCAGGGAATCCCTTGTTTTATTCCTTCCGGACTGTTGGTTCCACTGCTAAGTTCCACTAAGGCCTCGGTTCCGAACCTGGGGGTAATTACCCCCGCGGGGGTAAAACAGCTATTGTATGGGGGTAACAGAGGTGGTGCCCAAAATAGATGAGTAAAAATATGATTGTAAGTATAAAACAAATACCTAGGTAGGTACGCGGCATCGCGATCTCTCGTGTTCGTAAAATCTCAGTGAAGTGTGGAGCGAGAAGGTGTACATTTTGGCGAAAAACAGCTTCAGAATACCCCATCATTGCTAACAGAACTCTGAACATGTTGGTACCGTTTGCTACCACTGCGAGAGTGGCTTCTCAACTCTGGTAACATTGAAAACAAATCCAGAAACCATCTGAACTAGGAAATGCAATCCCGACATGAGATCGCAAATTCAAAATCCCGCAGCATTAGAAATATCAATCCTGCGAGATTCCGGAATTTTCGGGATCGATGAGATCCCGAAAATTCCGGAATCTACTTTGAAAAAAATTCCGATGACTGAAAACGATGAAAACTGCTTGTTTGTAATAGTCACAGCGCTGCACAGCCCCTCGTCGGGCACTTCACACGCTTGGGGCTAGATCTGGCGGATAACCGGTTTCCGTCATGGGTGCTTCGTCGTGGACGCGATCATACGCCTTCGAGACCAGACGGAGGAAGCAATATCGCAGAGCGAGGTGGTGATGCCGGTGTCTCTTGACATCGACTTCAACACTTTGGCCTGGAGCTGCGTTAGGGAGGCCCTTACTTATCACGGAGTGCCTCCCTACCTCCGTCGATTGTCGGGGCTTATCTTTCCAAGAGGGCCATAACGTACGAGCTGGCTGGGATCGATTCGGCGAGATTCAGCGGTGTTCCGCAGGGATCGGTCCTAGGACCGCTTCTGTGGACATAGGGTACGATTGGGCGCAGCGCGGCCCGTTGCTTAGAGACAGACACACAGTTATTAAAACTTATAAGACCCCTCGTTTTTCGTCGGGGGTTAAAAATAAAAGAAGTGTTAATTTTGAAATTAAAAATCCCCCACCATCCTCAGCCCCCGATCATGGAGGCCGGTAGTCTTGGGCGAAGAAAAGTCTGCAGCAACCTGTCCAAAGACTGCGGAACTCGGATGGTAGAGTTCTCTCCCGCCGAAAGACGCAGCGGTGTCCCACTTACTCCCACTGGATATCATGGGACCATGGTCTCTACAGGAGATGGTCTCCAGCGAGAGAATGTCCAAGTCCAGACCTGTTACGAGGACCTGGAGCTGTTGCGCCCATGCTGTGCACTACACCAATGTGTGGAGCGCTGTGTCCTCGCTGCGTTCCTCGCAGTGCTGGCACTCAGCCGTGGTTTCCCTGTGTCCCCCTGAGATCGTGCGATATCCTTATCACCTTGACGGCCATAGCCTTCTGTAGGCTAAGTAGGCTAGTACAGCCGCATTGCGGGCCGTCAAGGTCTCCACTCATACGGGGCCCCGTATAGCGATAAAAGTAAAGCACTCCGCATTATCCCAAGACAGTCTCCTGCAGGGAGTGTTGGGTCCTCTTATGTTGGGCAACAACCGCGAGAGTGCGGCTGTTGCCCCTCAGTTTTGGGACCAAACTTCGGAAGTGGTGTTTGAAGTCTCATCGGCCATCGAGTACGAACCACAGATACTTCATCGAGGGCTCATTACCGATGCTGACGCTCCCTACCTTTATGCTGGATCCCGCAGGTGGCCTCTTGCAAGGTCCGTGAAAGCACAGAGCTTCGGATTGGTAAAGGGCGACCTCAAGACCCAGCGGCCGTATTTGACCCACAACTTGAGCAACGCCTTCCGTGGCCTTTAGGGCTACGTCTCGGTGCGTTGCTCCTCGCGCCGTAACGAGGGTGTCATCGGCGTAACACGTTTCGTCGACACTTCTAAGCAACGTGCCGCGCAGCACACAATCGTACCCGATGTTCCACAGAACCGGTCCTAGAACCGATCCCTGCGGAACACCGCTGAATCTCGTCGAATCGACCCTAGCCAGCTCAGGTAAGTTATGGCCCTCTCGGAAAGATAAGCCTCGACAATTCGCCGGAGGTAGGGAGGCACGCCGTGATAAATAAGGTCTTCCCTAACGCAGCTCCAGGCCGAAGTGTTGAAGGCGATGGCGATGTCAAGAGACACCGGCATCACCACCTCGCTCTGCGATATTGCTTTTTCCGTCAGATCTCGAATGCGTATGATCGTGTCCACGACGAAGCACCCCAGACGGAAACCAAACGGAAATTAGGATATTTTTCATTGCCTGAATTGCTTTCTTGAGTTTCTTTTTAATTGGGGGTAAAATCTGTTTCTCTAACATGCCATAGGGGTAACAGCTCTGAAAAGGTTAGGAACCAATGCACTAAGGGGTCCAACAGGATTTACAAGTACTCGTGGACAAATTTAGTTAGTGGAACCAACAATATATGTTTTATCCTGGATTTTTTGGGACGAGTGACCACACTCACCACATTTGACGTAAACCTGTGGGGTTAAATTTTTTTTTTCCTTATGGCGAGACTATTATTATTGGCGCAGGGCCTCGCGAAATCTGTCTCGCCTAAAATCGCCTAAAATAAATAAAAATATAGCACAGAAACGATTCAATCTAAATATACAAAGGTGACTGACTGACTGACATAGTGATCTATCAACGCATAGCCCAAACCACTGGACGGATCGGGCTGAAATTTGGCATGCAGGTAGATGTTATGACGTAGGCATCCGCTAAGAAAGGATTTCGATAAATTCTACCCCCAAGAGGATAAAATACGAGAAGCGGGAACGGGAACAAATTTTACGCAGGCGAAGCTGCGGGCATCGGCTAGTTAACATATATGTACAGTACATCAAAATAATCAAACAAAATTTGAATTACATAAACTTAAAAAAATTGTAGCTTAAAATAAACAAAAATATATAACTAAGAAAATTAAATTAAAACTATGTACATTCAATAATCAAAGAAAATTAAATTAAAACTATGTACATTCAATAATCAAAGAAAATTAGAAATATAATATGTAGACAAAAATTAGCGTTAAAATAAGAAAACACGAGAAAATCGCAAGCTATCCCTTTTTAATGTACTTTTTAAAATTGAAGTCTAATCAAAATTAAAATTGAAATATTTTTTTAAAATTTAAGTCTAATCAAAATTGTGTCTAAATGTTTTCGACTACAAAATTATTAAGATAAACACATTGGCATCATTAGTTATTGTAAAAAAAAATAATAATAAAAAATAGAACCGACTTCATACAAATCCTTAAAAATAAAATTTACTTAGGACAAAGTAATATTAGTATTTTGATTTACTAGATTTTATTCAATATCATATTGAAGTCTGCGCCAAGTAAACCCATAGGTTTAGGTAGATATTATTAATGGCACCAACTTCAATATTATATTGAATAAAATCTGTTAAATCAAAATACATATTACTTTGTGCTAAGTAAATTTTATTTTTAAGGATTTGTATGAACTCGGTTCTATTTTTTGTTAATTTTTGTTTTATTGGTTAAGTGACGGGTAGACCGAAAAGTATATCTATCTATGTGTTAAGTTCTCATCAACACAAATCATTCAAGCCGAAACACAAGGTAACCGCTGTAATTCCCTCGACTGTCTTTCGGTTCCATCATCAGATCGACTCCAGACCTTCATTAAATTGTAGTACATTAAGGCACTTAATCAAAAAGTTAACAAACGCACTAGTTGTCCCTACAATTTTCGGTGGTTGCCCTCGATTTCTCCTGGATCCCAGCATCAGATCCTGATACCCTGGATATGGGACCACCTCAGAAGTAGCCTCATTCAAACAAAAAAAAATTCAAAATCCATCCATAATTGGTATCATTGGTATTTTATCGCGTAACATACAAACAAAAAAAATTGCGTAGGTACGAATTGAGAACCTCCTCCTTTTTTGAAGTCTGTTAAAAACAGTAAAAAGTATTCCTTCCGGACTGTTGGTTTGACTGCTAAGTTCCTCTAAGGGGTCCAACAGGATTTACAAATACTCGTGGACCCATTTAGGTAGTGGAACCAACAATATATGTTTCGTCCTGGATTTTTTGGGACGAGTGATTCCACTCACCACATTTGACGTAAACCTCTGTGGTTATTTTTTTTTCCTTATGGCGATACTATTATTATTGGCGCAGCGCCTCGCGAAATCTGTCTTGCCCACACCAAATTTAGGTCTTGCCCCGCCACTGCTTGTAGTACAGGTTTTTCCATTTTACCTATTTATTATAATATACTGAGCATTACACGGTATTCTCCAGTAGTAACAATACATCTCTATTCGTAATACTTACAATACATGTCTATTTACAAATCAGGATATACATAACCACGTTTTAGGAACACACAAACTACGATGCTTAGAGCGATATTAATTTATGCGATGCTCAGAATCCACGAACAATGTTCATTTCCATAATATCTGCATGACGACCTACAGTTACAGGCACTGCGCCTGTATTTACATAGAATGGAGCGAACGAGCCAAATAATCTTTATTTGGTAGTAGTTAGTACCTACTACATGATCATTGTAACAATGGTATTGTACTAACACAGAGCAGCGGTCAGGGTCGGCAGCGCGAGTGTGGCGCCTCTGGTGTTGCAAACGTTCATATGCTGCGGTGACCACCAGTCCTTCTGGTGGGCTGTATACTTGTCTGCCACCTCAGTGGTATAAAAAAAAAGAGCAGGTGAAGTCTAGCTGGGCAGCAAGCATTTTCCAAACAGCAACCATGCATTCCGAGGAGAGTGCGGAGAGTCGGAGAGCCGGAAGACTTACAGGAGAAACATCCTGGAACATCATTCCGAGGGCTTACCTAGGGCTCCCGGTCGTGGACAATGTGCGGTTTTTGCCGGTAAGAGTCCGGCATGGCATCCATGAATCGGCATGGCATCCATCGCCTGCTTTTGTTTGTGTGGACTGTTGATCGAGTCCACGCGTAAAAAAAACAGGTGAAGTAGGCATCTGTAAGATTTTCTTTTTCCTAAAATAATCTTACTTTTTTAATTACTATCACATTTCTGCATCTTATCTTTGATGCCATTGAAATGAGAGATTCGTATTGCTCGCATGAAATAATCTACCAGTGAATTTTCATAATTCTGGTAAAATTTAAATAAATTACAATGGTGGTCTACCTACACGTAATTCATTTAGGAAATACCAATTCTGCAAAACGAAGAAACACTGTTTTTTGTAACGCCATCGCCATGACAATAAATCAACAAGACATATTTGGGTCCGGTGTTATCGCCGTTCTGGGGACATTTTCCTGTGTGTGCTCCCATTTGCTTATTATCACAGAATCATATCATTACCAAATGGCAGTGGGCAAGGCTCTTGCTCCTGGAACTGAGTGCTTAGTGTGAGTTTTTTCGAGCGCCAATGGTGATTCACGGAGAAGTGCCTATACGTGAATTAGTATGGAGTTGAGACAAGTTCCTGCGGTTACAGCTAGTCGGCGCGGCGCGGCAGTGAATAGATTTCATGCAAATTGGCGTTAACGCGGTCAACTTGCATCACGCTTAGGGAATGCAATACCGGGACACCGGGATTCCGCAGTATTTTTGCGGGACCAGTTCCGCACGTAAATCGTGCGGGATCCCGCGGGATTAGCGGGACTGTGCAAAGGTAAACGCCATGTGTAAGCGGAAGCGCGCAAACTGATTCGGTTTGAATAAGTTTTTTGTAATTGTGACGTAATATACCTATAACCTAATAGCGTACTTATTTGTTTTAGTGATTTAATCAGGGAGTTTTGACGTTTCTTGTACTATAAACAGTTAGAAAAGTATTCAATTATCTCGTACAATGCTTGCTGGCTATCTGACATGTAAAGTTAGGAGTCGTTTGGCTGGACAAGAATTTTGACATGCTTTTAAAATACTGCCAAAGCTACCCATTTCATCTGCTTCTAATAATTTGCAGTTGGTATTTTATTACTTACTAGCTGATGCCCGCAGCTTCGCCCGCGTAAAATTTGTTCTTGTTCAAGCTTCCCGTGGGAAGTTATTCCCAGGATAAAAAGTAGCCTATGTGTTATTCCAGACTATAATCTATCCCTGTACTAAATTACAGCCAGATCCGTTCAGCCGTTTGAGCGTGAAAGAGTAACAAACATCCACACTCACAAACTTTCGCGTTTATAATGCTAAGTAAGATATGTATATCCGTTTAATAATCTCAATACATAAGTAATATTCAATAATTTTTTTCCTTGTGGCCCCGTGTACGCAGTGTTCTGTAAAAGATCACTGCAGTAAGTACATTTACTATGGCCGGTCCTTAGATGGGTGACCACTTAGTGAAATTTATTTGAGCGTTACCGTGCTCCGGAAGGCACGTTAAGCCATTCGGTCCCGTTTGCCGGTAAAATGGGTTGAAGGCCCGGCTTGAAAAATTTCAACAGCAAGCAGTCGCAACCTGCACCTGCTTATTTCAAGACGGCAATACGGCTCACCACATATTACGTGGTACGAAATCTTGAAAGGTGAAATGTGGGCATATAATTTGCCTCTGCCTACTCCTTCGGGCATTAAGGCGTGACTATTTTTCAGTTCTAGATGCATGTTTGAGACAGAATTTTATTCTTTTCTCAATGACTTTCAGAAATATGCGGGATCTCGCAAATACCGGGATCCCGCGGGACTGAGATCCCTCAGTCCCGCAAATACCGGGATTACAATTATATTGCGAGATTGCATTCCCTAATCACGCTCTATTTTTTTTAACGTGAGGAAAATCCTATATCCTACCGACTGAAAACCACACAATGCCTACGATTGGAAGCCCCGGGTAAGCCCTCGGAATGATATCCCTAGGAATGTGAATTACGGTAGGCCTTTGCAGAAAGTCACACTAAGCATTCTGATTTATGATAGGACTTTAATTTCTCGAGTGGACAGAGCGTACTGGACGACGACGATGTAGCGTGAGTATAGGCTTTCCGCAACGTGGACTGGAACTTCGTAAGAGCTGCGGGAAATCACTGGATGTGATTGAGCTGACCGTCAAAGATGACTGTTGCTGCAAGAGTGATCGTCGATCGGTGCAAATAATGAGTTTTTTTTGTTTAACGTGAGTGAAAATCCTCATGGATGTTATACCGACTAAAAAACCTCACGTAACGCCCAACAGCCTATGGTTGGGAGCCCCGGGTAAGCTCTCGGAAGGATGTCCCAGGACTTGCAAATAATGAGTATAATATTTTATTACACCATCGACATTATAGAGATGTGGAAGTCTATTGTTCATTTCAAGTTTAAATGGATAATATTTAAAGATTATAGTTTGGTACCAGACCATAGCATTATTGAACAATACACTGCTTTTAAAGTATAAAAAAGTTATTAATATCTACCTACACATGAGCCCAGATGTCTACAAAGTTTTTCACAATCATAATATTTTTATCTTGACGACTGTAGGCGTGGGGGTTGAGTTGTAAGTAACATGATCCCGTAATCTCCATTATTATAAACGTGTATATTAGAACACTAGCGGACGTCACGCGAATTCACCAGCATAGTTCCCGTTCCCGTGGGAATACAGAAATAGAATGTAGCTTATGTTTATCTCGAATAACGTAGCTTCCAAACAGTAATACAATTTTTCAAATAGTTTGTTGATACCACTAAAGTGGCAGTCAAGCATAGGTACGACCCCACCAGATGTATCGGTGGTCACTGCAGCCTATGGACGCTTGCAACACCAGTGACGCCACAATCGCGCCGCTGACCTTGTAAAAACCTTCTAAGTCCCCTATTGAAAAAACCCATAATGTAGGCGTTTGGGAAAGCCGAGGCAGGGAGATCATTCCACAATCTAAGCGTACGCGGAGGAAAGCCTTTATCGGATCTCACCGTGCTCCAGCGCTCAGGACGCAACGTGTGAGGATGAACACCCTGTCTGTGGCGAGCAGTACGATAATAGAATGTAGCCGTAGGCATCATATCGAACAATTCTTCAGAGCACATACCATTGTACAGGCGGTAGAACACACACAAAGAGGCAAAGTCTCTCCTGTCACTAAGAGGTTTCACACCACATGCATGTATGGGATCGTTGACAACTCTCATAGCTCGTCTTTGCACCGAGTCAAATGGACGAAGCTGGTCAGCAGTAATCCATGTATTTTGCGGCCTCATTTGCAACTTATAGAGAAGCAGTGCTTGCGCCGCAGTAAAGTAGGTTTAGTTTTTTCGGAGCCTATTCAATGCAAACAAACCATCCAATCTTAGCTCTTTATTATATTAGTTTAGAAAACTGCCCGTAGGAAATTTAATACTACAGTAAATGTTATCGAAATCTAAGCCAATAGTAACTAATGCCTATAATTCCACGAGAATTTACTGCCCAAGGGTCTAGTAGAAATGGTTGTCTAATTAATAAGCTGAAAAGCTTCTGTAGGTAACTGGAACCAATTGCCGAGTATCAGATTACCCTCTTAAGTTTGGACGTTTTTGACTACTTATATTTTGCGTATGGAAGAAACAACCTTCTTGATCACTTCAAGTCAAAAGAAGGAGCATAATTATTCCGAATGCAAGTTAGTCGAAATGCGAGTTTTATTACTTAGGGGATAGGTAGTACCTATACCTATTATTTTTAGGTGATATTAATATTTTCATGCAAAAATTATGACATATTTAAGTACGAAAAAAAGCCGGCCAGGTGCGAGACGGACTCGCGCACCGAGGGTTCCGTACCAAAAAAAATTAAAAATCACCTTTGTTGTATGGGTGCCCTCTTAGATTATAGAGTAAACTCTTAGGGCTCGTTTAAGGAGACGCGGGGCGTCAAGCTTCGCGTACGGCGTGGCTTGCAGCGGCGCGTAAAGCGATTTGACCGTTTATAGTCAGGCGGCGCGTGAAGCGGCCCGCGTAGCGTCACGCGCAAAATCAAACATATAGAAATGTAGGAGCTCGTTTAAGGAAACGCGGGGCGTCGAGTGACGCCTGCGGCGTGGCTTCCCTCGAGGCTCCATCCGCCGCGTGGTACGCAGCGACACCCGCTGCGTCACCCGCTGCGACACCCGCTGCGTCTCGTCTCGACTAGGGACGTAAACTTTATTTATAAATGATAATGATATGTATATCAATATTTCAAAAATATCAATATATCGTTTATAAATATCGATATTTTAGTAACGATATTGTAACCCAAAATATCATAAAATCATTAAAAAATAAAATCATTGTTTTGGGTTGTATTGCGTTCATAAAGCCCCCCGCATAATATTTTTTCTTATTTATCTCCCATGTACAGACAGCGACCTGTTACGATTTTATTATATGTATTGATTCGGAGGGTTCTGCTCCGGAGGGATTTATTGTGGTGTAAATTTGGAGAGGTCTACGTCCAGATTTGATTGATTTTGGCTATCTAATTTGAATTACCAAAACTATTAAAATGTAAAATATAAAGTTAACACTTGGCTGCCACCGCCACGGTGGCGGAGTGAAAGTGCATGCGACTGCCACACTGAGGTCTTGGGTTAGATTTCCGGGTCTGATCTGGGGTTCAAACCGATCGGCCGATCGTAAAAAAAAATATTTTTCCAAGTTTGGGTGTTTTCCATCTACATGTACAACTCGTATTAAAAAATTTTGAAGTTGTCGTGTCTGTACAACAGAGATATGGCTATGCTACATGGAGGGAAAGTACCTTAAATATTGTAGATGGAACATTTTACTGAAAGAAGACATAATTTTAATTTAAAAAACAACTTAAACTGCAATCATAGATTTTTAAATAATTACATAGTTGAGCCGGGAATGGAACCCGCTACACGAGAAAAAATAATCACCCTTAGGTTAATCATACCAATCGAAAGGCTTCATCATAAGGATTATTTTTTGCTAAGTAACATTGTGTCAGAAATAAATGGAAGACCATGAATTTTAACATTTTTAATGCAAAAATCCCATATTGTTGAATACAAAGTCGCACACTTTTGATTATTTTACTCCTTGTCGATCTTTTGATCTTGGTGTGGTGGATATTTATAATAATACGTCCAAGTTCTGTTTGTAGCTCGTGGACATTTGCATTTCTTGTAAACTATATTTAAAATAGGCTGCGGTGACCTTCTAGTGGGTCGTATGCTTGTCTGCCACCTTAGTGGTATAAAAAAAATTACATGTCATAACCCCATAAAAAATCTAACGTTGTTAGATCTGTGGATCTCGGCGGCCATCTTATTTGTCCCGATCCAGGAACGAAAGTCCTAATTGAGATCACCGGCGATGCCAGCTTTTCATTTTTGTGAACAAAGTTTCACATCAAATGTTAAAATACATGCTCTTCCTTTTATTTTTGACACTATGTTACTTTGCAAAAAATAATCCTTATGATGAAGCCTTTCGATCGGTATGATAAACCTACGGATTGATTATTTTTTCTCGTGTAGCGGGTTCGATTCCCGGCTCAACCATGTAAGTTTTTAAAAAACTATGAATATAGATTAAATTGTTTTTTAAATTAAAATAATGTCTTCTTTCAGTAAAATGTTCCATCTACAATATTTAAGGTACTTTTCCTCCATGTGGCATAGCCGTGGGACACCCTGTATATCTTTCATAAATATCGATGTATCGTTTATTTTGCGTACATGACATTTTGCTTTCATGACGTTCTGCTCCAGAGGGTTATAAACATCGATTACATTTTTTTAAATAAAATATCGATATTTTATTTTGAAAAATATTTTTATTTTAATATCGATATTTTCTAGGAACTTAATTGCCCGACATTCCTAACACATACCCCGCACCTCTCCCACCCCTTCCTTGGCGCGGCCTTTGCGGCGTCTACCGCAGCTTCATCCGCCGCGTTCCTCCATTGCGAGACTCGCTGGTTTACCCGCCGCGTCCTCCGCGGCGTCACCTGTCGCTTCATTTGCTGCGTCCGACGCGACGACACTCGCCGCTGGGGCAGCTACAACTCAAACAAACGCCTACAAAAACGCTTCTCCTTGAACGCTCTGAACATTTCCATATGTTTGTGTTTCTGGCGGCCCGCTTCGCGGGCCGCGCCGCTCGAAGCGCCGCGTCTCCTTAAACGAGCACTTAGAGTCTATATTCTTAGGGTGCCCCATTATTTATTATTATTTTTCTATTTTAACCCTTAGCCACCTACCATAACTTTTTGTCACACAACCACCTATCATTCGTCTATGAGACTCCTGAGTAAAATGGTTCTTTAAAGTAATATCTTGTTTATTGAGGTATATTTTTTTAGTAATAATCAACTTAGGAAAGTATTAAACTCTTTAGTAAAAGTACAAGAGAATCATTTTTATACGCATTTTGTCTTAATTACTATTAATCAACAATATCTTCTATTTTTAGCTTACAAACTAAGTCATTTGGTAAATGAGATCTCATTTACCAAATGACTTAGTTTCATGAATAGGGACAGCGAAGTCTCACGAATAGGGTCCAGTTTTAACTCCTTTCGTACGGAACCCTACATTCGTTCGTCCGTCCTTCCTCTGTCTGTCTGTCAAGACCTTTTTTCACGTGAATGCGTTGATTCCCTTGGGAGTGTCGAAATACACGTTTGGCGTGACCATTATGTAATAGTAGATATGTATGTAAGTGCCCGTAACTTTTTCTGAATTAACTTAGAAGTTTGTTGTTTTTATAGCTTCAAGGCACTATTTACATACATACATACATACATATCATCACGCCTGTTTCCCATCGGGGTAGGCAGAGACTATGGCTTTCCACTTGCTACGATCCTGGCATACCACTTTCGCTTCTTCTACTTTCATACACGCTCGTCGGTTAAGGGTACTCTTGACCTGGCCTTTTTCCAATAGGTTTTCAATATAAGGCACTATTTACGTAAGGGAAAATCCTCACGTAACGCCCGCCTATGGTTGTGAGCCCCGGGTAAGCCCTCGGAAGGATGTCCCAGGACTCAGGCACAATAGGGCTTAATATACGATAATTATTTCAACTCAATACCTTCACGAGATAAAGGATCTTGACATACAGACGGACGGACGGACAGACTGACAACAAAGTGATCCTATAATGGTTCCGTTTTTTCCTTTGAGGTACGGAACCATAAAAAATACCTGCATTTTCTTCGTACCTACTTATCCATACTAATATTATAAAGCTGAAGAGTTTGTTTGTTTGTTTGTTTGAACGCTAGGATCTCAGGAACTACTGGTTGGATTCCGGAAATTCCTTTACAGTTTGATAGTCCATCTATTGAGGATGGCTATAGGCTATATAACATCACGCTAAGGTGAATAGGAGCGGAGCAGCAATCAAGAATGTTTCAAAAACGGGGAATATTTTTTACCGTCTGAGAGCTTCCGAATAGGAATATAGAACTGTTTTCATAGTCGCCAACGGATACTGTGCTATACTGTCTATACTGGTTATACCTACGGTCAGGTTTATTAGAGTCACATCGGCAAAATATTATGATGTTTCTTCACGTCTGGCTCTAAGATAAGACCACACGTACCCATGCTTTCAAATATAGCTATAATGACTCCAGTACCAAACTCCTACAGTAGGTTTAGGGATCTTCAACAGTGGTCTTAGACTTAGAAGCTTCTTGCCGTGGTAAGTATATAAAAAACAGTAATTTATCCGCAACATCAACTATAAGTAAACGTCTTACAAAGTTGTCCTAACTGTCTTAAAACCTGTAATATAGTTAAACTTAAAGTTAAAGCATCTCAAAATGGCTAGATCTCTTTACGAAGTTTATAACTAAGTTGGCTTCTCTTCGTAATTTTCACTCGACTGCTAGTCGTGGAAGTTTAAAAGTCACAGGGATTATACGTGCCACCTACTTAGGCAGGATGTACGACTATGCACTTGGTTAAATGCTTAGTACTTCAACCAAGTAATAGTATAGACGAGCCCACTTCTTACATTACGAACTCAAAAGGAAACTAGTTCACACACAAAGACATTACAACGACACGACATGTACAATTGCATTGTACACATACATTCTTTTTTCGAATTTAGGGTAGTGTTTTTACACTTCAGGAACGCACAGGAAGGTATCTTGCGTAAAATCTGATCTTGCGACACGTGTTTCACTTTCGGAAGATTAACACCGACTACGACCGACTGAGCGCATGCGCTTACTTTAACGTCTTTAAAACGAATGTATGGATGGGCCCGTCTATACTATTAGTTGGTCGAAGGCTTCGTATGGTGAGTCGTGGAGCATTAAGTGAGGCGACACTGTGAGGTACAGAGTTAATGCTTCAAATCACGTACGATTTGCACATTTACATTGTAAAATGACTAACTTACTTGATATGTTTCCGAGTCGTGAAATGGGTCAACGTTTAAAACTTAGCATATTAAGTACAATACGTTCATGACTATGCTTTTAAAATCTGTCAAGTGAATTACTTTAGCATAAGGTTTGCGTAAGTTAGCGGTTTTTGGAAATTACCTACCTACATTTTTTTTTTACATTACATTGGAAATTACCTGCAAGCGTTGCTGATCGTTAAGTGTGAATGTAATTGTAATGTACTAATGTTTTTATGTGGTAATAAAATGAAAAAAAAAAAACATACAAAACCATTTGTCATCCGTACTTAAAAACGAGATTGGAAAAAGATTAATAAAAGGCAGTAAAAATATCAATGCTAGGCATTACCTTTGTAAAGTAGGCACGTAGGCACCATAGAAAGCCAAAAATGCATACCTATATTGGGTGTAACAAAACTACCTGTTCAAATTTCGTCATGTGACGTGGCATCAGTCATGAAACATTAGAAAAATGAAGAAACAAAAATCACATGAATACTTTAACCGTAAATCCATTTTAAAGGTCCTATAAATTTTCATTATCACCGTTTCTATCGCTACTGAGCGGCAGTAGAAAGCGACAGCGACAGCCAGACGGGTGCACCGTGTTTGTTTTGCCACGGCGACCATGTTACCTCGAATTGCCGCGTTAAAAAATGGATTCTTATGTGCGACAATTTAAAAAAATTAACCCCACTTTTTTATCAAATACTTGTATTTGATTACCGATGCCAAGTCATCTCATGAAATTTGGAGAGGTAGTTTTGTTACACCCAGTATATATCTGTCACTGAAATCCTACTAATATTATAAATGTGAAAGTTTGTGAAGATGTTTGGATGTTTGGGTGTTTGTTACTCAATCACGCTCTAACGGCTGAATGGATCTAGCTAAAATTTGGTACAGGGATAGATTATAGTCTGGAATAACACATAGGCTACTTTTTATGCCGGGAATAAGTTCCCACGGGAATTCCGAACGGGACCAAATTTTTCGCGCGCGCATGAGCTAGTTCTGACTAATTTTGTAATAACCGGGGACGGTGTGATTCAGTTCAGTATCGATCGGGAACGCTATCTTTTACGTTATTCTATACGTAAAAAATCTTCTTGCCTAACATCTGTGATAGATAATAACTCAGAATGTCGATGTCAAAATGTCGTTCACTTAGACGTAGAAAAATGTGGATAGCGGGCCGCGGGGCTTGTTTGCCCGAAGGATATTGGCGGGGGCGTACACTCTTTTAAACGCGTTGACATGTAAAAGACCTCATGTTATAAATAGCGCCTACTGTCGTATAAAATATTATGTCTTTTTTTAAGATTTTGCGTGACAAAAAAGTCTATCAGTAATCGTGTTTCCAGCTGCGTTTTGGCTGGCAAGCCTAATGACAGTGCCACTGTATACTGTAGTTTGACTCGGCTGGATTTTAGAAATAAATGCCTACAGCCGCGCGGTACGTAAGCATGCGATAGGGCTGCCCACCTACAGCATTTTAATAATATGTGGCTACTTTGACTTTCTATTTAGTATTGCGATTGTAAATATGTACATACATACATTCATATAGTCACGCCTTTATCCCTGAAGGTGTAGGCAGAGGCATAGTATACGCCCACATTTTACCTTATAGTTTTACGTACGCGTAATAGATAGTGAGCCTAATGCAGTTGATTTTTTCAATCCGCCCACAAGGCCTTCAATTTGTATTAAGGATTGTTGTTTTACTGACAACCGGCTTTCATTTCGAGTAAATATGCACATACCTTTTTAATTTAAACAAAAAAATACTTTGTGAGTAATAATATAATATCCCCGTGAGTAATAATATAATCGGCTCACCACATGTTTCGTCAGTGATAGAATCACGGAATTCTAGTCTTTATAATCATTGCGTTAAATTTTTGATTTACAAAATTAAAACTATTTTTCGATTTGAAAGTACTAGTCAGTCTCTAGTACACTAGTACTTTTCGTACATTGTCAAGTTGTGTTAAACTTTGGAAGTTCATATTTGTCTCTATGCGTGTAATAAAAATCAAAGGTAACAAAAATGCTGTAATTTTTTTTTTATAAATAAATAAATAATCACGGGCATTTTCACACAATGCTATCTGATCCCAAAGTAAGCTAGGAATAACCTGCTTGTGTTATGGGTATCAGACCACGGATATTAGTACTAATATACTTTTTAAATACATACATATTATACATAGAAACAACCAGACTCTTGAGACAAACATTTATGGGTCACACAAATATTTGTCTCGGGTGGGAATCGAACCCACGACCTCCAGCGCCGCAGGCGGTATCAATACCGACCGCGCCACAGAGGCAGTCATACGGTGCTAAGTGTACTGTAACATCTAACATCGGTCATCCACAAAGAAATGAATACTCTTGAAACATACCTAAATCATTGCTCTCAACTAAATAACTACGAACTGACAACGGAACTAAATGTACTACCTACACGTACTAGAGTTCTGAACTAGTTTTTTTTTGGATATTGTACTATATTGGATCGCACCGTTCACTGACTGAGCAAGCACAAGTCTAGTTTTAAACTCAAACATACCCACTTCATGTAACAACCTAGTTCACTCGTGTCAATCACTTTGTTTAACTTTAGTCAACTAGTGGTATAGTACCAATTAGTACTTAAGTAAAATCAATTTATAGTCTTACCTTTCGGAGTTTCCAGGTAATCTAAAAAATGTTATCTCTGGGTGCGTTATTGACGAATTCATGCAACCAAAACAAGCACAATAGACACTAGTGCGCGGTTACTATTTAAAAAACGACACACCTTCCATTCGTCTACTCGGCACAATCGCGACTGCGGACGCTGCTTGCTTGCTGAAAGGCATGCCGAAAACGAGAATCGTAGGTATAGCTTGCGCTTCGTCCGTTTGTAGGGAGCTACAATACTGGTTAAACATATATTTATACTGTGACAGTGCCGTAAAATGCCATAGAGGGTTTTGAATTTGAAATAGGAATATCTTTCAAATTGCTGTAGTGTCGAACAGGTAATACGTCTCATCATGACTGATGAGTAAGGTATGATGGTATTCAAGAGTTTGCTTATAAACGGAACTTTAAACTAGAATAAGAATCATTTAAAGACAGATTCAATTATATCAAGTGATTTCCAATTTATTCCAATGAATGCTGTCATTCTTGCAATGTCTAGACAGATTATTAGGTTTTGAAGGGGAATCTTTTATTTTAATTTGATTATTATTATTATTTCCTTTATTTTAATTTAGTTAATTTCAGCTACGTCTAGGGAACTGTAGACGCGTAAATGGTTTTATTAAACCTGTAAAAAGAGTTATTTAACAATTTAAACTCTTGATTGTTGGCACTTGGTGGAACTTGTTCTAACACATTATGTACTTTTGCTTTATCACTTGTACTTTATTCCACTTTTTTTAAGATTATTACATATAACCTAACCGGTTTCGCTTCACAGCATTCTCAAAGGTAACTCAACTGTTCAGATGTAGAAGTGATAAAGCAAAAGTGCATAATGTGTTCGTTAACAATTCTAATTAGAACTCATAGTTGTACAGCTGTACCTATACTTATATCATTAAATGAATACGAGTATCATTGAACCGTGGAAACAGGATTCTAACTGGTACCTTTTTTTAACGTGTGAAAAATCAGTCATGGATGCTATGCCAAAAACCACACGTTCTCTACCAGTAGGTAGAGAACGTGTGGTTTTTAGGCAGTAGCCTACGGTTGGGAGAGCACTGGGACCTACCTATAGGAAATTCAGTAGATAAAGAAGAAAGTAGTTGGTATACCTATTATTATAATTTACAGTAAGTACCTACTTTACAGTTTTATAAAAGAATTAGCTCCAAAAATCAATATTTAATAGACAACCTTTGGATGATAAAATGTAGGTACCTATATGGTAGGGATTTAGGGATTTTAAAATTTTGATTCACAACCAAACGCAGATTTCTTTCTTAAACTCATACTCAGTAAAGTAAATGTTAAAAAATAAGCGGAATTATGTAACATCCATTCGGATCGTCAAATTTTTATTTATATTCAGATATCAAGGATTTATGAACTGCGTACCTTCGCATACTTAAAAATAAATTGACCCAAAAGAAGAATGTTTTCAATTTAACATTTTATAAGGTTTCCCACGAGTGTACTGTAAACGTGAGCTAAAGTTGGGCATTTATCCGAAATGATCCGAAAATTATGCTGACTGAATTTTAGCCCCTCTCTATAAAATAGAGTGCAGAGGGGCTTATGTCGAGACTTTGTCTGTAGTCTGTGACTCTGTCGCATTAAACTACGTCACTAGGTGACGTGGATCATCTGTTCAAACTTTGAAATAAAACATAAATGACAACGTCAATCGAATTGAACTTTCACAATAAACGTGTTAGAGAGGGGCAGTCTGGTGAGAACGATCTCATGGCTTTCTTGTCTAATGCTGTAAAAGTTCATGAAGGATTTCCACACGTTAATAATACCGAATCAAATTTTTCGGTCTTTCTATCTACCCCATGTGGTGAAAGGATATATTATATAACACTAGATGGCATTCGAGGCTCGCTAGCGAGGAATTTTGCTCCCGTTCCCGCTTCCCATGGGAATTTATTTTCAGGATAAAATACTGAAAGAATGGACAAACATTTATAGGAAATATTAGTAGCATGTCACCACCTCAGATTATTCCGTGGCTTAACAATCTATTGCACACCCCTTGCTTAGAAAAGGAAAACCCCAAGGCATTGATTGCATTCTAAAAGGACGAAGCGAATTGTTTTGACACTTTAATTAAAATAATCGTATTTGATGTGACAGTGAACTCTGGTGAACTGTCCAATGCATAAAATAATATCCACCATTTTTTATTCTTGGCTGATAAAAGTTTTAGCGTAGGCTGTACGTAGGTATAAACACAAAATAATAAGGCAGAAAACTAAATAATAGGTAAATAATAAATTTCTTAGTTGACTGGCCTCGTGGTCCAGTTGTTAGTGTGCTGACTACGGATTCGGATGTCGTGGGTTCGATTCCCACCCAGGACAAATCTCTTAGTGTGTTGAGCACATTGATTTGTTCTGTGCCTGGGTGACATTTATCTATAGTATGTTAAAGAAAGAAAGACAGAAGAAAGAAAGAAAAAGTTGCTGAAACATAGCTAAAATGACACTACCTGAATATTGAATGTTGTCTAAATAAAACAACATCATGTGTGTGACCCCCTATGACTTCTGGTTGCCTATGGTCAACCGTCTCATGACTCCTAATTGACCTGAATAATATGCCGTATCGGTAAAACCGTTTAGGTGCTACTCGTACTCAACAATCGATAAGAGCGAATCGGACTTGCACAAGGTAGTTCTGTTTCATAAAACGGCAAAAAATCACGATTGTTGCATTGAAGTCCCCCTTAAATCCTACTAATCCTACTAATATTATAAATGTGAAAGTTTGTGAAGATGTTTGGATGTTTGGATGTTTGTTACTCAATCACGCTCTAACGGCTAAACGGATCGGGCTGAAATTTGGTACAGATATAGCTTATAGTCTGGAATAACACATAGGCTCCTTATTCAGGGAATATGTTCCTACGGGAAGCGGGAACGGGTAACGAATTTCACGCAGGCGAAGCGGCGCGCGTCGGCTAGTATTGTTATATTTATGATTTTAGTAAATACTAGATGATTCCGCGTGGCTTCCCGTTCCCGCTTCTAATGGGAACATATTCCCGGGATTAAAAGTAGCCTATATGTTATTCCAGGTTATTATCTATCCCTGTACCAAATTTCAGCTTAATCCGTTCAGCCCTTACAGCGTGATTGAGTAACAAACATTCAAACATCTTCACAAACTTTCACATTTATAATATTAGTAGGAAGTAGGATTATTATAGCGGCAACAGAAATATGTACTACCCGTTCGCTCTAACTTTGCCGCTGGCGTAGAGGCGTATACCCGAATTTTTAATTAGACGAAGTAAATTGACAGTAGCTAATGTCACTTCGTCGTAGAAAATAAGCAACATTGTATGAAGAAGCGACATTAGTTGCTGTCAATTTACTTCGTCTAATTAAAAATTCGACTTTAGTATGGAGCCGAACGGCAAAGTTAGAGCGAACGAGCAGTACTGTGAAAATTTCAGCTCCCTAGCTATCACGATGCCTGGGATACATACAGCCTCGTGATAGAACCTCTAGATACGAAAGACAGACGAATCGCAAAGACTCATGAATCCTCCTGAATTAAAAAGAAACGATCACGCATGTACTTACTTCTCTAAGACAGAGAATGAAACGCCATTCAATAATTTGTCAACGAAATTTATTGTGCAAAATCAATAGGACCAATTTTCTAGAACTTTGCGTTTCATTATCGGTATTTTAATGAAGTACCAATTTACAGACTTTCCCAAATTAAAACTTGGGGAAGTGGTCTTATTGACGTGAATTACGATTTCCTTAAATTCTCTGTTTTGTGTTCATTCTCTAAGTTCTTATATGGAGTTCAAATATCCTCTGATCTATGTTAACAAGAAGCCGTGAGACGGTCTCACCCGACTGCCCCTCGGTGTAAGTGAAAGTTCAATCTGATTGACGTTGTCATTTTTGTTTTATTTCAAACTTTGAACAGATGATCCGCGTGATCTAATGACGTAGTTTAATGCAACAGAGTCACAGACTACAGACAAAGTCTCGCCATAAGTCCCTCTGCACTCTATATTATAGAGAGGGGCTAAAATGTAGAGTTATGTCACAGTATAGAGATAAAAAGCTATGTATGATCTGTCGGCTGTGGTTATGTAGAGATCTTATATTTTTTTCAAAGCATATGACAATGATAGGTATCTACATTTAATACCTAACCCTATGCTGCTCCTACACTAAATGGAGTATTGAAAGCCAATAAATGGATTAGGTTGTAGAGTGCCCCTTGATAACATGATTATTGTGTAGAATACGAGACAAACCGTTAGTTAAAAATATAAATACGTAAATAATATAGCTACCTATAATAATAATAAAGGGTCAATACTTAGGGTAGATAGGTCATAATATAATAGTTATATTTTTACTTTTTACAGGTTTTTTTATTGTTCATTTTTTGTGAGCCGGGGGTTTTTTAATTTTTAATTTTTATTTTTTATTTCATGCTTTTTATAGGGGTTTTATAAAGGTTTTTCATAAAACTTGCGGTATCGTGATGTATAAGTTATGACCTTTCAATTGATACCCAACACGTGCAGGTTTCCGTCGGGGGTTAAAAATAAAGACTCTTATTATACAAAAGCTTTGTACCCATAGGCACCCGTATTTCAACATGGCAGTAAGGATCAACGCGTGTAATAAATTGAAATATAGGTATTTTGTATGCCTCTTTCTATACCTTCGGGGAATTAAGCGATATTCTATGTATGTAAGTAACTTCAATAACTTGAAAATGTGTACTGAATTCGCACCAAAATTTATATTCATAACATGTAGTTGGTTAATTAGAAACTATAAATTTTAGGGTTCAACATATTATAACAACACGTTCAAAGATATACTCATAGTAAATACAAATTCGCACAACAAAAGTAGAAAACAGCTTCCGTTGTCGCGGAAAAGTGCAGCTTACGGCTATTGTGCCAGGGTTTTAGCAGACCACTGTGGGTTCGCACTTTATATGTACATACATACATACATATGGTCACGCCTTTATCCCCGAAGGGGTAGGCAGAGGCATATTATATGCCCACATTTCAACTCCGAAACTTTATATGTACTTTAACATAATGGAAAGCATTGTTTCTAAGCTACTGAAAATGTCAGATCAGCTAGCACAATACGTGGGATTTATCTCTGTTTCGTTGTAATAATAGTTATAATAAATCCTTTCCACTTATAAGGACAATCGTTATCCTTTCATGGAATTACCGCAATCCTATGAGACCATAGTAGATTTTTTAGTCTGCTACTGGATTAAAGAGGTCTAAAAGCTCTAAAAACGAACTAAGCAAATCTATAACTTTTTAATGATACTTTTTCAGTCAGTGAATCACTTAAGAAGTTTTTTGGTTATAATGGACAGATGATATGAATAGAAGTTGCATATCCGATGAAATTTACGTACGCAGTGATAATTTTTTTTTGTATCATAAGTAAATGATAAAACAAAAAACATATCACAAGAAGTAAGAAGATATACTAACACAAAAGCACACAAGGGCAACATGTAGAGTGGTACAAATAGGTCATGATTTCTTTACAGATGCAAAGGTTACTGTGTATTTTCGGTTGTAATTGGTCACTAGACCGACAAGCCTTTTGTCCTAGAAAAATATTACTGCTTGTAAGCTTTATTTTTAGAAATAAAAAGCTAAAACTCGATAAAAAGTAATAACTCTCTATAAGGCTTAACAATATCTGTTCATAAGCTTTATTATACGTACTTAAATTTATCATTTCGACTGATAAAAAAAATCCGCGTGCACTTTATTGGGTACGGCATATTTATATATAGGTAATTTACTGAATGATGCCTTCTGAAAGTGCTATGCAAAATATCCTTCTTTAAATTAGGTAATTTATCCGTCCACAATCCACATATTTAATTACTAAAACTCCGTGTCACAATTTGTGGACGTGTGTAGTTTAGGATACTACTAAACCAACCAATTCTGCAGTGTCCAGTTTTATCCAACTTTCAAAGAAATTGCGCAGTTCAGCTATCAGGTAGCACTAATCTTTTTTTTTTGGACTCATAAGAACATTTAGTGTTAAAAATTACAGTAAAACATAATTAATAGATACTAGCTGACGCCCGCAGCTTCGCCCTTGTAAAATGTGTTCCCGTTCCCACTTCCCGTGGGAACTTATTCCCGGGATAAAAAGTGGCATATGTGCTATTCCAGACAATAATCTATCGCTGTACCAAATTTCAAACAGATCCCTTCAGCCGTTAGAGCGTGAAAGAGTAACAAACATCCACACTCACAAACTTTCACCTTTTTTTTTTTACGTGAGGTAAAATCCTCATGGATGTTATGCCGGACTTCTACCGACTAAAAAACCTCACGTAACGCCCAACAGCCTATGGTTGTGAGCCCCGGGTAAGCCCTCGGAAGGATATCCCAGGACTCCCAACAGACCTAGGGCCGCCAGCGCAGCCTCGCCTGGGGGGTGGTTCGGGCGCTATCCCGCGTCTTTGGGGGGTTTCGGGTGTGATCCCGCTTCTAAGGGGGGGCGTGCGTGAGTTCCTCACGTCACGCTGCCGTCATAGGCCTGCTTCTGTAAGGACGGTGAGCGGCCCTCTCATCGTCCTCAGACCCCCGGTCATGGAGGCCGATAGTCCTGAGAAACTTTCACCTTTGTAATATTAGTAACATCTATATATTTACATAATTACTATCTAAACTAAACCTAAATGAGGCCCACTTGGCATTGTGCCCAAAAGAATAGCAGTATTCCCCCTTTGAATAGCAATACCTATTCGCTGAGCGAGAAAACTGCCAGCCCTTGGGTGACCAGTCGACCCTGCAAGGCGCTTTTTCAAATTCTTGGAATTTTTTTGTGCATTGGGACCTTATGGGCCTAGGACCCCATGGTCGAGACCCTTATATATTCTTCCGCTTCCACTGCTGCGCTGGCTAATAATTTTGTTTTAGGAAGATGGGACGGGGCCAGGGCCATTTTCTGGTCTGGGATGTAACTTGTGTTGACACCAGAGTGTCAACACAAGTTGCACCCCACCTGCACCCGACCCATCTCCCACGGTACTAAAGTTATACCATCCGGTCTCTTGCCATCGTCCCTGAAAACGCCGGCGCCGTTTCTTCAAGCATTCTTGGCATCTGTACGGCCAGTCGTCACATAGTTAATAAGATAATTCGTCAGAATTTTACCTACGAGATTCGACGTGGCGTGTACAGATGACAAAACGGCTGGCAAGCCACACTAGAAATTTTGGGGATGTCTAGCCCACTATATTTAATGGGAAGAGATGCCTGGAACCAAGACTGTTCGCTCAGCACTAATCTTAATGTTACGCTTCAACCCCTGAACCAATTTGGCTGAAATTTGGAATACCTGATAAACTGATACCAAATAAACTGATAATTGGACCATTTGGATTGTTACATATATGATTCTTTGCAACTCGTTAGCAAGTTTCAGTAAATCGATGATGTTGAGAGTTGGGGAACAGCTAGTTAGCAATAAAAATAAGTGCTGACGTTCTCAACGTGTGTGAAAGAAATCAATTCAATACATAAACCAAAACTATTGAAAGTGTTCAGAAAAAAAATCTCAAAAAATGATTTCGTTGTGGTTTTAATACAAGTAAGAGGTTCACTTCCCCTTGAGTCTAACTAAATTCACTGCGATTAAATTTCAAACGCTATTTTGTTAAGGGTATTTTGAATTTTGTGCAATAATTTTCAGTGACTACGGCTCTACGGGGACTTGTTCCACGTGATAGGTCCATAATTAGATTCAGAGTTTATAATTCAATTTCTTGCCGGTTTGCCTTTGGCGTTTGCCTTTTCCGGATGTTGTGATAATAATTATTGATTTTCGTTCTGATATTTTTCGAATTATAGCCTGTATTGATCATTTGTGGTGATAGTAACGATTTATTACATGCTTTTGTTAGACTGAATTTTGTGCACAACGGTTGTCGACTATAAAGGATGACTCACGCTACACCGTGCCGGGCCCGAGCCGAGTTGTCATTTAAAAGGTATGTAGTTATTAATCGTATATTATAACTATACTTCTTTGATAAATCCTTTTAATGTCGTGTTGTGAATTTCGTATCATCCAGCTAGATACATATTTATTACTGGTGGAAGGAGAAAATTGTAAACTAGAATTATGTCAAAATATTTTTTTCTAGAAATATTCAATATTATAACGCTCGTGGCGTCGCTTCCGTGGAATTTGGTTTCCGTTCTCGCTTCACATGAGAACATATTCCCAGGATATAAAGTACTCTATGTTACTCTTTCACACTTTAACGACTGACTACAAATCTGGCTGAAATTTGTTACAGGCATAGATTATAGTCTAGATCTAGACTAGACTCTATCTAGAGAAAAACACATTTTTAGGTAAGTATGCTATTTTTTAGCACCGAAATAAGTTTTCATGGAATGCGAAATTAATTAATTTATTTTATTTTATTATTATTAGATCAAATACCAGTCCTTCGTGAAAAAGCGCCCTGAAATAAGTTTGTAATTTCCGAGCTAGCGGATCAAGTAGTTACTCGCGATCGACAAGATAGCTTTTCATTACTATCCGTTCTTTATTTCCATTAACAACACAATCCCGGCTTTTTGGGCTTAAAGTGCGACTGTTTCAGTAGGTAAACAGTAAACAGAATTGTTGATTTTATTTTAATCAAGTATCATGGCTGCACCGTGAAACGGAATCGGAAGCTGGGAATTTCCGCCCTGAATCGCTTGCCACGGATTAATTTAATTATCTATTATACTTTATCTATTTTTGAATTGAAAGCATGCGTGTATAATGCAGGCATTCTATACAGTACCTAGGCAATGTAATTGAACCACGGTCGAGTGCCAGCACTGCGTGGAGCGCAGCGAGGACACAGCGCTCCACACATTGGCGGAGTGCACGGCGTGGGCGCAACTGTGCCAGGTCCTCGTGGCAGGTCTGGACGTGGACACTCTCTCGCTGGAGAGCTTGGTGCGAGCCATGATCTCTAGCGGGAGTAAGTGGGACTGCGCTGCCTCTTTCTGTGAGCAGGTCATGCTCGTAAAAGAGACGGCGGGGAGGGAGCGCGAGAGAACTCTCCCACTCGAGTTCCGCAGTCGGCGGCGGGGACGCCACCGACGTCTCTTCGCCGAAGACTATCAGCCTCCATGACCGGGGGCCTGAGGACGGTGAGGGGGCTGCTCACCGTCCTTACAGAAGCAGGCCCTAGACGACAGCGTGACGTGAGGGTTTCACGCACGCCTCCCTAAGAAACAGGATGACACCTGAAATACCCCCCAAAGACGGTGGAAGGTTAGGCCACTGTGGTAGTCGTAATTCTGTTGGAAATCCTGGGGTATCCTTCCGAGGGCTTTCAACCGTAGGCTGTCAGGCAGGATACGTGAGGTTTCCCTCACGTAAAAAAGAAAACTGGCAATGTAATTGTAAAGCATATCGGGCGTGTAGGTACAGTACAAGCAATGTATGAATTGGTATGAATATTCCCTCCTTCCTTGCCTTCGTCTACTACATACATTGCCTTATGTAAATTCGGTATTGTATAGAGTGCCTAGGCAAAGTGTTTACTTATACCACTAAGGCGGCAGAAAAGCTTACGGCCCCACCTGATGGACTGTGGTTACCTTAGTATATATGAAATAAAATATTTCGTACATTGTCTACACGTTTTAGGCATTCTATAGCCTAGGTATTGTAAAGAATATCTACCCGCTTATACATGTACAAATTGCCGGTGACATATACATAGATTAACAAAATATTCATGTCAAGTACCATTGCGCATTAATAAACTGCAAGGTGGGGTTAGATAGAGAGCTACCTGACTATAAATATTGTCAAAGATAAGTAGACCGTAATAAAACTAAGCTCTTGTTTTCAAATATTATCAAAATTGCTCTTTTTTTTTATAAATATTCACGGACATCTCACACAACGCTATCTGATCCCAAAGTAAGCTAGGAATAACTTGCTTGTGTTATGGGTATCAGGCCACGGATATAAAAACTTATATACTTTTAAATACATAGGTACATATTATACTTAGAAACACCCAGACTCTTGTGACAAACATTAATGGGTCACACAAATATTTGTCTCCGGTGGGAATCGAACCCACGACCACCAGCGCCGCAGGCGGTATCACTACCTACATCTGTTTTACCTTTTACGGTTCGGTAGAATAGTTTTCCTCCGTTCGTCGATCCTTTGTATGTCTCAAGATATTTACTATAGTTCCCGAGGGAATACGGGAATAAAATATAGCCTATGTTCACCGCAAAGAGTGTAGCTTCCCTTCAAATCGGTCCAGTAGTTCTGGAGCCTATTCGATGCAAAGAAAGAAAGAAAAAACATTTATTCAGAACACGCACATAACACAATTGCAAGAAAATAAACATGACCATGAAAAGCATGGCCTAAATTATATAACAAAATCTCCGTGCGAGCCCTAAATGGGTCGCCATCTCAGCATTAATGCTACACCTCATCAGCCGAGACATATGAAGTGCAGCGCTGATTTTCAGATGGCAATGGATTTGCAGATGGCAAACAAACAAACAATCAAATCTTTCCTCTTTATAATATTAGTAGGTATAGATTAGAAAACTGTAAAGCGTGTTTTAACACTGAAAAAGGGCTAAGTTACGTTTAATACCACTTAGGTGAATATTAGGCTGTCTACTACTAGAGCGTCACTTCTAGAGTGTAGACTCGAACTCGGCAAAAGTACGTCCACCCGCCAGATGGACTGATCACCTAGAAAAGGTCGCAAGCAGGGACTGAATGCATAATGAGAAGAATCGTGTGCTAACAAACCTAAATAAATATTCACAAACATTTTCACATAACACTATCTGATCCGAAAATAAGCTAGGAATAACCTGCTTGTGTTATGGGTATCAAACCATGGATATTAATCTCTATATATATAAAAGAAAGTCGTGTTAGTTACACTATTTATAACTCAAGAACGGCTGTACAGATTTGGCTGAAAATTGGTGGGGAGGTAGCTCAAACCATGAGACGGACATGGGATACTTTGTATCCCATTTCAGTGCGCTTTTTTTTTATGCGCTTTTTTTGGTCACTCAGAGTAAATGCGACGGGAACGGGTGATTTACTCTCTCTTATGTGACGCAAACGAAGTTGCGCGGGTCAGCTAGTATTATATAATTTTAAATACATACTTATCATAAGTACATACAAACAGTATAAACACCAAAACTCTCGAAACAAACAATTATGGATCACACAATTCCCAAAGTAAGCTAGGAATAACCTGCTTGTGTTATGGGTATCAAACCACAGATATTAATCCTACTAATATTATAAATGTGAAAGTTTGTGAAGATGTTTGGATGTTTAGTTGTTTGGATGTTTGTTACTAAATCACGGTCTAACGGCTGAATGGATCTGGCTGAAATTTGGGATAGAGTATATTCCGAAATAACACATGGGCTACTTTTTATCTCGGAAAAATGTTCCCACGGGAAAGCGGGAATGGGAACCAAATTTCACGCGGGCGAAGCCACGCGCATCAGCTAGTAATTATATACTTTTAAATACATCCCTAAATCATACATAACACCCAGACTCTCGAAAAAAAGGATGGTGGATCACACACATTTGTGTCTCCGGTGGGAATCTAACCCACGACCTCGTAGTCCGCAGTCGCACATTTCGACCTATAGAGACAAACGGGCACTCCGAGACAGTCAATTGGGAGAGGCCTACGTCCGGCAGTGTAGGTACTACCATTTTTTTTAACGTGAGGGAAAATCCATCATGGATTCTCTTACCTCCTACCTACTCCTACCGACTAAAAACCTCACGTAACGCCCAACAGCCTATGGTTGGGAGCCCCGGGTAAGTGCGCTTTTATAATCATGCGTGTTCTCGCACGCATCCTGGCCGGGCGACCATGTTTTCGTTTTAATGCACGCCTCAAGGACACTGAACACGCGTGAGACGGTACAGTGATGCGGGTCCGGCCAGGATGCGTATAAAAGCGCACACGCATGACTATAAAAGCGCAATAAACCCTCGGAAGGCTGTCCCACCCAGGACCAGAAGGATGTCCAGGAACCAGGAACTACCATTGGTTGATTTGATTGCTTGATTCATTTATCACTTAGGTGGGAGTCAAGCCGACGGCCCGGTCTGATCGAAAGTGTTCATCGTAACCTAAGGACGTCTGCAACACCAGAACCAAGAACTCGCGCTGCTGACCCTTTGTACAGGTAACTATATGTTTGAGCACCAGGGGCTAAGTCTGCTATTACAATTGTGTCAGAACATAATCGTAGCTCAATAGCTACGAAAACTGTCAAATTGTGTCGTAGCTGATGTGTCGCCTTGGCGCTATCCATACATACATTACTTATAGTCACACCTTTGTACATGAAGGGGTAGGAAGAGGCATATTAATACACCCACATTTCACTTTATACTTTTATGTCACACGTAATAGGTGGTGAGCCTGTTGCCGTGTTCAAATGGACAGGCGCAGGTCTTGAATAAGTTGAACTTTTTCACGCCGCCCATAACGCCTACAACTTGGCTTAAAGATGCTTTACATTGAGCTACAATCGATTCCGTTCTGACAATAGTAGACTCAGATCCCATTCGTCGTTTGAGTTAACTTGAACCAGTAGCGAAAAATTCTAAATGACTTGAACACACGAGTGATCGCAATGATCGCGTATTCACTTCTGATAGGGACACCCAATTGTAATGTTCACTTGTGCAGTTTGCACGATGTCGCTTTCCTGCTTTTCACGGGGAGGTCTGTTGTCGCCTTTAGTTTAATACATCAAACAATTAATCAAATCAGCCTATGGGATTTCACTGCTGGATGTAAGCCTCTACTAAATACATAGTACCTTTGTGAAAGAGAAAATAAATTTATTTATTATTAAAAAAAAATATCGCCACAATACATGGTCCTGTGCTTTCCGCATCCAGTCAGTCCCTGCTACCTTTTTCAGGTCATCGGTCCATCTGGGTTGATGCATGGTATTGATAAATACGCGATAATTTGGTTTTAATAACCTTTATACCTATTTTAATCACATAATTACATCACAATTCTGCAAAGGTAGGTAAGTAAATTTCTAACAATGCATATTATATTCTATTGTGTAAGAACTCATTGACCTATTCCAATGGTTTCTGAAATGAAATAGTTATATAAGTTTGGAACTAATCAAACAGTCAAGTTAGTTACAGCTATGTATATTGTTGTTGATAGATTGTTGTACCCCATGCGAAGTTGAAACAATACATTATAATTTTTGTAAGTATTCATAAAGGAACGTAACACTACTTTATACTACTGAGGTGGGATTATTATTATTATTTTCTTGTGGGGGACGCCAGTCAATGCTGAGCGGGATCACATACAGCCCCTCTGATCGGAAGTGGCCATCGTAGCCTATGAATGTTACAACCAGAGGTTCCGTGTCCTGCAAAAACTTTCTTGAACCTCATGCTTATAGAATTCGGGACTTCACGGGAAATAATATTTACTTACATTCACCGACGTTTCGAGCACGTTGCAGCGCCCGTGGTCGCGGTTGGACTGAGGCGAAGGTCGACAAAAAGCACGCAGTTATTTCTTGTCGAACTACCCTCCGCTGTTATTACAACGAAGGATAAGGCCGACGACACACTACACTCGCTAAGTCAGTTTTAATTGACACAGTTTTACGTTCAAGTTTATTAATCACTGAATTCCACATCCCGGAGAGCTTATATCCAACATCCCTATTGCAATTTTTGTGTTTTCTGATTTCAATGGCTTCACGCACCATACGTGGATAATAATGGCGATCAGTGGAGAGGACTTTCGGTTGGTTTCTAGAACCTCCTTTGAATAACCCCATACTGTGCTGTAAGCGTTTAATACTTATTAGCTAACAAAATCACAAAACAGAGCGTTCAAGAGTATAACGTGACCTTTATTTTGATAACCAGTGCCTTCACAAACTAATTACGAAGCTTTGGAGGGTAACACGTCCTTCATTAAGATGTTTATGCTACTGGGGGATTGAACAGAATCTTAATATCTAAGAGCAATGATCTGTAATGGTTCAGATTGTTTAGGGGACGAGTTAATTTTCCATGTTATCAATCCATCAAAACAACGATTTTACTAGCCTCTTCGTAAGACGCTATGAAAAAAGTAGCTGTGGGCATAAATTTAAACAAGCAAACATCTGTTGACTTAAAACAGGTCAAACACTTAAGGAGGCGTAGTGTCTATTGTGCTGAAGGGGTTCGACACCAGCTACAGGTAAATGATTGAATTGATGAGCCCGTGCAGACTCATTTCGCAGTTAATATTCAGGAGCGAACTCATAGGTGAGCCCACACCTATCAATAGTATAGAAATGCCAGCTGTTCTGCGGGCCTAAAAAGGCGACATTGTATGTTTCATGATACGAAACATACAATTCATATAATTTGAAATACAAAACAATCTGTTTCATAATATGAAACGTACAATGTTGCCTTTTTAGGCCCTCTGGTCTTCAATAAATATATTAATGTAACTCAGAAAATGTTGCCAACAGTTGTCGGCCATCCTCCAAATGAACTTGTATGACATTACACGACAACACCTTATCATCATATTCATGTCAATATCATTTTCTCATATTTCGCTATATTTTATCTCTTTGTTGGAAATATATTATTTATCATTTCTCTGACACGTAATGAAAATGTAATCGGACAAGTTTGTGAGTACTTTTATTACGTTGTATATTTCATAGACCCAGACTTTACTCAGGATTAACAAAAGTACTATAGGTACTTATATACAATGACATTCGTATGATAACTATAAAAATGATAATATGTGGTGGGGCGGCTCCGTCCACTTGGAAACCGGTTCACATTCCCGCATCCCATGGGAACGTACATATTCTAGGGATATAGACTATAATACTAT
Organism: Miltochrista miniata; assembly: GCA_933228765.1. Taxonomy (NCBI): domain Eukaryota; kingdom Metazoa; phylum Arthropoda; class Insecta; order Lepidoptera; family Erebidae; genus Miltochrista; species Miltochrista miniata. The sequence continues at coordinate 13,364,465 of OW121765.1, forward strand.
AATCTATCGCTGTACTAAATTTCAGCCGGATCAGTTCATTAAGATTATTTTTGAAAAGAAATTATATGCAGCTTCACCCGCGTAATTTTTTTCTTCCCGTGAGAACTTATTCCCGGGATAAAAAGTAGCCTATGTGTTATTCCAGACTATAATGTATCTCTGTACCAAATTTCAGCCAGATCCGTTAAGCCATTAGAGCGTGAAAGAGTAACAAACATCCACACTCACAAACATTCGCATTTATACATATGGTCACGCCTTTATCCCCGAAGGGGTAGGCAGAGGCATATTATATGCCCACATTTCACCTTTGTATAATTTGTCCCACGTAATAGGTGGTGAGCCGTATTGCCGTGTTTAAATGGACAGGCGCAGGTTGTGACTGCCTGCTGTTGAAATAAAGCCTTCAACTTAGCTTAACGACTGCCATTTTACTGGCAACCTGGACCAACGGCTTAACGTGCCTTCCGAAGCACGGAAACGCTCAAATAAATGTCACAAAGTGATCACATGGATGGTCACCCATCCATGGACCGGCCATAGTGAAAGTTGCTTACTGCAGTGATCGTTTACAGAACACTGAGTCCGCGGGGCCACGAGCGCTTCCTCGCATTTATAATATTAGTAATAGGCTAACTGATCATAATATAGGTGCAATTCTATACATTCTTGCCGTGTAACTTTCTTAAAAGTGCCGGTAGATGGTGCCTGCGTCCCCCCAAGACGTATAAGAAGATGGAAAATTTGGTTGGTTCCGAGTAGGTTTCAGTGGCCGGGTGAATAAGGCGTCTGCACGATTTGCAGAAGATGCAGGTTCGAATCCTGCTCAAAACCAATTCATTTTCCATATTTAAAAAAATATTATCAGATTCGTTCAGTTATTAGACCGCGAAAGAGTTAAAAACATAACCTCCTAATCCCTGCTGAAGGGATAAAATCTTCCCAATGTTAATGAAATTTAGTGTAGTTGCTAGGTAAGGCTTGAAAATTATAAAAAGGAATCATTAACTTCGGAAAGCGAATTTTCTAGTTACATCAAAGTATATTCGGTGTTTGATGTTCTAACTAACTGTAGTACTTCGTTACTAAAATTCAAGAGTTTATTTAGTAAACACTTGTATTTTGATATATCAACTGTCAACTGGTTAAATCCCACACAAGGATACCAGACAAGAAGAACGAGCATAGTGCATTGCTGGATCTCCTGCTGACAACGCGTCCGGACGGATACAGTGTTTCAGTGGATGCTCCACTCGGATCGTCGGACCACTGTGTCGTTCGGGCGCATGTGCCTCTCGCAAGGCCTGAACCACCTCGGCCCAAGGAGTGGCGACATGTATGGCACTATAAGTCAGCAGACTGGGATGGACTGCGAGAGTTTTTCGCGTCGTACCCATGGAGGCGGCTTTGTTTTGCCTCAGTAGATCTGGATTCTTGCGCTGCAGCAGTCGCTGCGGGGATCTTGGAGGGCATGGAATGTTACATTCCTAACCGTTGGATCCCTGTAGGAGCAAAAAAGCGACCGTGGTTCAATCGGCTCTGCAGAGAAACTTTGATGTTGAAAGAATCTGCTTACAGGGCTTGGACCACGGCTCGTGCAAATTCTGATCCAAACATCTCTGAGGTGAAACGCAAATTAAATGCCGCCTCGAGAGCCAGCAAAAGAGCAATTGTCAGGGCTAAGTTCGATTTCGTCGGCAGAATTGGTGAACGGCTAGCAGGCTACCCTTCAGGGAGTCGCGAATTCTGGTCGCTTGCCAAAGCTGCCGAGGGAAATTTCTGTCGGTCAGGTTTACCACCTTTACTTAAACCCGACGGTAATTTGGCCCAGAGCGCTAAGGAGAAAGCCGACCTTTTGGGTTTTCTCTTTGCCTCTAACTCGACCATGAGCGACGGGGGTGCTTTGCCGCCGGATATTCCGTGGTGTGGAACTTCCATGCCGGAAGTAAAATTTACGCAGCGGAATGTCCGACGTGAGCTTCGATGCCTGGACGTTCATAAGTCGAGTGGGCCGGATGGTATACCCGCGGTGGTACTGAAGCAGTGTGGTCCAGAGTTGTGTCCGGTACTTACACGTCTTTTCACGCTTTCATATTCCAAGCAACAAGTCCCGGCGTCGTGGAAGATCGCGTATGTGCATCCTGTGCCCAAAAAGGGTGACAGGACCGACCCGGCCAACTATAGGCCTATAGCCGTCACCTCCCTTTTATCTAAGGTGATGGAGCGTGTAATTAATACACAGCTCCTGAGGTACCTAGAGGAACACGACCTGCTCAGTGACCGGCAGTACGGTTTCCGTCGCGGTCGCTCGACGGGCGATCTTCTGGTGTGCCTCACACACCGATGGGCGACGGCTATCGAGAGTAAGGGCGAGGCTCTAGCAGTAAGCCTTGACATCTCTAAGGCCTTTGACCGGGTCTGGCACCGTGGTCTTCTTACGAAATTGCCCTCATATGGACTGCCCGAGAGATTATGCGGATGGGTGTCTAGCTTCCTGGCCGGTAGAAGCATCAAGGCCGTCGTTGACGGCAGCTGTTCAGACTGCATGGCCATAAACGCTGGAGTACCGCAAGGCTCAGTGTTGTCCCCTACTCTGTTTCTGCTGCATATCAATGACATGTTGTCTATTGACGGCATTCATTGTTATGCGGACGACAGTACGGGAGACACTTGTTACACGGGCCGCCCCGGTATCTCTCGGGACACAGTGAAGGAAAATCGTGAACAGCTTGTGTCTGAAATCGAGGCTACTCTTACTAGAGTGTCCGATTGGGGTGGACAAAATCTTGTCCAGTTCAACCCTTCCAAGACACAAGCGTGTTTTTTCACCGCTAAGCAAACCCCAATTACTGTAGCGCCGCAATTTAAGGGCACATCTCTTTCCATCTCCAAAAGTATAGGGATCCTTGGCGTTGACATCTCCAGTGACGTTCAGTTCCGTAGCCATTTGGAGGACAAGGCTAAGCTGGCGTCCAAGAAGCTAGGTGTGCTCAACAGGGCGCGGCGGTACTTCACTGCTGCGCAAACACTGCTTCTGTATAAGTCGCAAGTGCGGCCGCACATGGAGTACTGCTGTCACCTTTGGGCGGGGGCACCTGAATATCAGCTTCGTCCATTTGACTCGGTGCAAAGACGTGCTATAAGAGTTGTCAACGATCCTATACTTACAAGTGGTGTGGAACCTCTTCGCGACAGGAGAGACTTCGCCTCCTTATGCGTGTTCTACCGACTGTACAATGGTGTGTGCTCTGAGGAATTGTTTGATATGATGCCCACGGCTACGTTCTATCACCGCACCGCTCGCCACAGACAGGGAGTTCATCCTCACACTCTGCGTCCGGAGCGTTCCAGCACGGTTAGATCCGATAGGGGTTTTGTTCCGCGCACGCTTAGGTTGTGGAATGATCTCCCTGCCTCGGTTTTCCCAAACGCCTACAGTATGGGGTTCTTCAAAAGGGGTCTTAGAAGGTTTTTGCAGGGTCGGCAGCGCGAGTGTGGCGCCTCTGGTGTTGCAATTGTTCATAGGCTGCGGTGACCACCGGTCCTTCTGGTGGGCCGTATGCTTGTCTGCCACCTTAGTGGTATAAAAAAAAAAAAAAAATATAATAAGTAGAAAAGTTAAAAAAATACTAAAGTAAATGAAACGAAAAACACAAATAATATGTATTTTAAAGAAATAATTTCTAAGTTATCAGCTTATTTAAAGTACCTTATCTTAAATCAATAACATTTTATTATGAGTTGAGATACTACAATGATCTATATTTCCATACTAATATTATAAAAAGGAAAGATTTGTTTTTTGCTTTTTTGTTTTTTTGTTTGTTTGTAACGAATAGGCTCCGGAACTACTGGACCGAATTGAAAAATTCTTTTACTATTGGGAAGCTACACTCTTTGTGGTGAACATAGGCTATATTTTATTCCCGTATTTCCACGGGAACGGGAGCTACGCGGGTGAAACCGCGTGACGTACTCTAGTTGTTCATAAAGCAGTGAAATGTCATTTCCGTTTTTCACCAGACAAAAGTAAAAATCACAACCAGTGCATTTGATCGTGCTCTTCATATTACATTCTACTTTCCTACAACGCATTAGAACTTTGCGGTGTGTGTGTGTGTGTGTGTGTGTGTGTGTGTGTGTGTGTGTGTGTGTGTGTGTGTGTGTGTGTGTGTGTGTGTGTGTGTGTGTGTGTGTGTGTGTGTGTGTGTGTGTGTGTGTGTGTGTGTGTGTGTGTGTGTGTGTGTGTGTGTGTGTGTGTGTGTGTGTGTGTGTGTGTGTGTGTGTGTGTGTGTGTGTGTGTGTGTGTGTGTGTGTGTGTGTGTGTGTGTGTGTGTGTGTGTGTGTGTGTGTGTGTGTGTGTGTGTGTGTGTGTGTGTGTGTGTGTGTGTGTGTGTGTGTGTGTGTGTGTGTGTGTGTGTGTGTGTGTGTGTGTGTGTGTGTGTGTGTGTGTGTGTGTGTGTGTGTGTGTGTGTCTGTGTGTGTGTGTGTGTGTGTGTGTGTGTGTGTGTGTGTGTGTGTGTGTGTGTGGAGCGTAGTCGGTAGTGATGTGTGACGTGGGATCGATTCCCACCGGAGACAAATATTTGTGTGACCCATATTGTCTAAAGAGTCTGGGTGTTTCTATGTATAATATGTATGTATTTAAAAATTAGCTAAGTATTTATATACGTGGTTTGATACCCATAACACAAGCAGGTTATTCCTAGCTTACTTTGGGATCAGATAGCGTTGTGGGAAATGTCCATGAATATTTATTTATTCACTAGCTGACCCGCGCAACTTCGTTTGCGTGATAAATGACGAACCACTCGAACGATTTTGTGCAAACTTCACATTAACCATCTACTAAATAATCCGAACAAAGCCTAAAAATTTGGTTTGGATAGGTTAGCCCGTTCTTGAGTTATAAAATTACAACGAAAAGTGGCATTGATTTTTATATATATAGATAATAATATTTTAGGGTCGGCAGCGCGAGTGTGGCGCCTCTGGTGTTGCAAACGTTCATAGGCTGCGGTGACCACCGGTCCTTCTGGTGGGCCCTATGCTTGTCTGCCACCTTTGTGGTATAAAAAATAATAATAATAATATGAGCTAAGTAAATTTATTTATTAAATACATTTCTTAATTCAACGGCTAAACTACTACTTGACACAACTTCTATTCTAAGCAATTGACATCGTAACTTAGTTCCTTCTTCAGGTAGTCCCAGCCTACGACGTTTGGACAAACCGAACTACTGTAGGCTTTGTCCTCCTAATACAGATGGTCCATCCAAGACCTGGTAACGCAATAACAATGTAAATTTCATCAGCTGAGCGTTCATGTTCATTGTAATGGCTCTTTTCAGTCCTGTTGAATGTAGTCTACGTAGAGGCCATTCCCGTATTTTACAAAGACTTAGTGAGTCTGTTTCCAAATTTCAGCCAAATGGTAACATGCGGTGTTATTTTATTGACCAGTGGATACTACCTGAAGCGTGGTCTTTCATTTTTTCTGGCTTGCCATCTTATAATTTTCTTATTCTTTTCACAAATGTATTTTTGTCACATAAAATTTGAATAAATTAGCAATAATGCTTCCATAAAGCATATTTGGTTAATATTATACCAAAATAGGGCTTTTTTATTTAACTTTATGACTATATTATAGTAAAATCACCTGTTTGAAGTTTGAATTAAAACATAAATGAAAACGTCAATTGTATTGAACTTTCACAAATTATGTGTCAAAATAAAAAGTAATTTAAGTATAAAATAAGGGTATTTAAGGAGTATTGATATCAACTCCGGAGAAAATCAGCCCCAAAATAATTTACATTCCCTTTTTAGCTCGTTATAGTACAAATTTCAATAAAATACTAAACACGTCTTCCGTCAATTAGGTTAATAATGCTATATGCCAAATTTTAAGTAGATCGGACCAAGGAATCACGTTGTCCCATACAAACTTTACCCTCCTTTTTTATACCTTTGGAGGTGGAATTTGCAAAAATGTTAAAATTACTTTTTTCAAATTGTAACAAACAACGCTCATGCTTAGTTTCATCATCGTACCATTAACCGTTTAAGCATTAATTGATAATAACTTTGGGTGTATATAGTTTGAATTCTATATAATTTTCCGGGATAAAAAGTACCCAGTGTGGTGCCCAGGCTATTAAAGAATAATTATACCAAGTTTCATCGTAATCAAACCGGTAGTTTTTGCGTGATGCCTGAACAAACAGACAGACAGACAGACAGACAGACAGACAGACAGACAGACAGACAAAAATTTTTTTGATCACAGTTTTGGGTGCGGTGTCGGTCTAGTAACACCCCCTTCTATTTATTTTTTTGATATTTTGAATGTACAGAATTTTCACTTCTACAGATTTATTATAAGTATAGATTAATTACCTTTTCTCTCAAGTTCATTTTATATTCTCTTAATTGCTCTTCTCTATGTCTATCAATATCGCTCAACAATTGACAAATACGTTAAGTATAGAGTCCAAGCATTGTATTTTTTTTTTACTTGAGGAAATCCGAAATGGATGCTATGCCGGACTCATACCGACTAAAAATCCCACGTTCCCTACCTACTGCTTACGGTTGGGAACCCCGGGAATGTCCTCGGAAGGATATACCCAGGATTCTAAGCATTGCCTACTGCTTATTCATCTTGTGAAAAAATAAAATGTATGGTCCACTTTTTGGTACTATTTCTTTCAGCACAGAGAGCGAGCATTCTATCAGCCAGATCTACGCCTCTTGTTAACTTTGTACATTTTTATTACTTCTGACCTTGAAGTCTGGTACTCTTTTTGAAGTTTATTCCACCTTCTGCACGTATCGGTCGTGGTGTCAGAAAACCATGACGAAATCATAATAACGGGTTTGTTATAAGTTGTTTAGTGATAGCAATTTTTATAAATATATAACCAACCAACCTAAAAAATATATAAACATTAGTCACACCATTAGCACCTGGTGTACCTATCATACATAGTACATCAAAATAGTTACTTCACCCCTGTTGTACTACGTGTAGTACATCAAAATATTTGACCTTGTAGTGAAAAATCTACTGAAATCAAAACTAAAATACATCGTAAAAGTAGAAAACACATTAAGGGCATCACAAACGTAGCTATAATATATATTAATATATCGAGCTATATATTATATTATAGCAAGGTGCCACACACGGTAGCTATACTATAATATATATTTTGCCCTTATTTGGTCGGCGGTCGTCGTTGCAAACGCACGCTTTTATAAGCTCAGTTTATATACAGACTGTTAAAATTTTAAAATAACACTTTAATCACCTACCTAGGTACAAAAATGAATTCAACAAGAGCAACAGGATGATTTCAATGCTGAATTTGATATGCATGTTGTCTTTTCAGGAACAAAAAATAAAAAGATCTGGGTTGAGTCTCAAATAAAATAAAAGAAAATTCTTGGAGAATTTAACATGTGCGCGTGTGTTGCGACATTCCTCCAAATCCGCCTTCTTTCATCCATTTTAGGGTCCCGTACCCAAAGGGTAAAATCAGAACCCTATTCAGGAGACTTTATTGTCCGTCTGCGTGTCTGTCTGCTTGTCTGTCTGTCTGACTGTCTGCCTGTCTGTCTGTTTGTCTTTCACGGGGCTGTATCGCAGGATTGGTAATAGCAAGAGACCTGAAATTTTCATAGATTAAGTATTTCTGTTCCGGTACAACTACAATACTAAAACCCTAATTATAATAAAGGGGGCTCCCATACAACAAACGTAAGTTTTTGCCGTCTTTCGGTACGGAACCCTCTGTGCGTGAATTCGACTCGCACTTGGCCGCATTTGAGCATTCGGGGAAGAAATAGGACATCCTTTATCTTCAAAATATATGAAAATATATATTATTATGCAAAAATATATAGTAATATGCTAAAATATACGAAGCTATATCTGTCGTCATATTTTGATGACGTCATAGAAATATCTTAATATATAAAATTCTCGTGTCACAGTTTTCGTTGCCATACTCCTCCGAAACGGCTTGACCGATTCTCATGAAATTTTGTCAGCATAATGAGTAGGTCTGAAAATCGGCCAACATCTATTTTTCATACCCCTGTGACCGGGAATAACATTCCACGCGGGCGGAGCCGCGGGCAACAGCTAGTATATTATAACTGCGTGTGTAGTCCTTCGAAAATTTATATCAAAAATATGTCGTAACATACCTTGCTATATTTCATATTAATATACTGGTTGAATTTATAGTCGTTTTGGAACGGAAAGGTTTAGGCCCAGTTTCGATAACAGAATCGATCGGCACTGTCAATTTGAAAATCAACAATAAAAAATTACGAAAATGTCAAAATCTACATCGTTTGCCAAAATCAAAACGAGAACACCTGGTTATTCCTTTAAATTTCACGAAATACGTTTACTACGATTTTCTACTACAATTTTTCATTCAATGTCTAACGTTCCAATCAGTAAGAAGAGTCACCGCGCCGGGAAAATTCGACCAATCACAACGCATGAACGCATCGGTCCACGTGGACTCGTTGCCAAGTAACGTCGGTAGGTACTCGACTAGTTACGTCTTGTAGGTAGGTAAATACGCTCGGCCGACCGCGCCGCCGACCGGCGACCGCGGCGCGCAGTTCGACTATAACTCGCGCGCAGTATTGTCGTCGCGATCGACTTTTATTTGTGGTCGGAAATAAAACGATTAGTTTACACTCGAGAGTACGAATCTCGTGATGAATTACGCAGTGCGATAGTGGACGCCTTTGAAATAGTGAAAAGTGACAGAGACACATTGAATAAACTAAAAGACAATAGCCTAAAACGTGCCCGTTTGTGTATCGAACGTTCTGGACTCCATTTTGAGCAGTTGCTAAGGTACAGGGAAGTGTAAATAAACTGTGAATAGGTAGGTCTAGGTATTTAAGTTGATTATTTTGTAAATAGCTCCAATTTTTTAAATACGCCGGAAATACTCCCTATTTGTTCGTGTTTATTTTCATTATTATTACATAAACCTTATTAATTCACCGTAAAATAGAACAATATTAAAGAATTTCCGACGGTCCTAAGCCCGCGTAAAGTATGAAGGAGAAATTGGAGTCCTTTATTATTATCTAAGTACCTATTATTATCGAAACGATGCATTCGGTCAATGAACTGATCACATGGAGACACGCGCCGCGGCGTAGGTACCTATGGGTTTCGGAGTTTCATTCATTGAAAAGTTCAATGAATAATCGAAGCGCTACTAATGTTTCAACTCGAACGAGTGATAAAGATTACATAGAAGTCATTTTTTATTATAACCTGCACAGCTGTTTTGACACTCCGAAATGGTTCCATTATTGATTCCGAGTAACCCCCTCTCGGGTCCAGAACGACTATAAATTCAACCAGTATATTATAGCTACGTTTGTGGTGGCATTAAAATATAATCCTGAAGAATGAATGTATACGGTTTACTTGTTATGTTCCAAACGGAGATGCTTGCGACTGCGTTAGGAATTAATCGTGGAAGGATTTTTGTCAATCTGAGAAGGGTGGTAGAAATAATATTGCTATAGCGTATATTGCAGAGATTTCTCGTCATTTTTTTTACTTTTGATGGCGATGGCGATGATACATCCATTCATTCTTAAAAACTTTCGTATTATAAAATTAGTTAGGATTTTTGGTATTTACATTGGCGTTTACTGATAGTCTTGCCGAGTTTGAAACTGCAACCAGGTCATCACTTCATCGCCTTCTTCTGGTACGTTAGGTATAGCAGCTGATTGGTGCTGTTCAAGAGTTTCATGAAGGTTATGAACATACTTCAACGTAAACTCAACAGGCTTGCCAGTCTGTTAAAGTAGGTTACCTTGAAACACAGTTGGCAGCGCATTTTTCATAAACCTAACTCGCTTTATTTTTCAAAAATCAATTCAGTTTTCGGTAAGTTTTCAAGCCGAAGGCGATTTTTCAAACACAAAATTAAAACATACTCCAGGTATGGAGTATGTTTTAATTTTTGTTTGAAACTAAGCCATTAAGGAAACAAATTGGAAAATGCGTTTAAATTTTTTACTTAACATAATTTTCACTGGTAACTTTTCGTAGCATGTTAAGGAGAAAGTTTAATACTAGCGGTAAACTAACTAGCGGTAAAAGAATTTGCGTAGAATCGGTCAGTAAAAATCATTGCAAACGTGAAAAGGAAAATGCAAAACAAAGCGTTCGAGTTTAAAGTAAACATTACCGCGAATTGCATCAAAAACCATGTAAGTCATAGAGATGCAATAATATTGACAGCTCACTATCATTGATAGGCTTTCATTGTAGCTGTTATAAAGCCATTTGTAATCTATCGATGATAAAGTAGCGATAAAACCCAGTTTCCAGTTACAAGAGTTTACTGACGAGTAGTCAGTACCTACTCGGTAAACTCAGTTCTCAGTGAATCGCGGCTGTGGCCGATCGCGAGCGGCAGTACGCGCGCAATGTGAATGAAAGTACGTCTTCTGAAACTCATAGTATGGAATTATAATCTCTATATTTACTTCAGTAGCGACTTCTTGTTTGTAACAGAAAATCGGTGAGTTCGTATTTTTATCTTGTTATTTGTTTAGTAAACATTGGGTTTCGCGAAAGAATCTCGTTTAGAAGTGAGAAACTATTCATTTGTCTACGATTTTACTGTCGTGTTGTATGAATAGAAACGTTTGATTATTGTTGTTGAATTACTGAAGCGCTATAAAATAGTATAAAGCAATTCTGTAGTAGTAAAATTTTTACGACTATTTTTATATTAACGATTTTGTTCTAAATTGTTTGATAAATATTGCCAAAGATAATATAATATTAATAAGCATTCTGTGAAGTTATATCTGAGTTCGTAAATAAGAGGATACCTACTTTTAAGCTGCTTTAAACCGATTAAGAAAATTATCTTTTTTTATTTAGGAGTCTATAAGTCCCGTTGGGGCTCATTTAAATTGGATCAGAATTGATAGTATTAGGATATTTTAAAAAAGAAGTTGACTTTTTTTCATGTCCTGGCAATATCTTTTACATGCACAGGTAGAAAGTGAACACCGTCGGTAGGCTATGACACTTCAGTGTGGATGGTGGAAGGTTTGGTCGTTACAATCTGACCTGCCCACGACGTCTTAAAATGTACAACTTTTGAAGTAATGTGGTTACCACCACACTACACTACCTATAGTTAGGTTTAAAAGAATGATACTCTGCACATAATGCTATTCACTTTTTTACCAATGTACCTACTACGAAAGTTATACATAATATCGGTTTTAACATTCTGGATCGGTATATTTACATACAATACCTATCATTTTGTTACAAAAGCAGATTGTATAAAACTGATGCAAATCAGTTGGCAGCTTATTAACCGTAGTGCGTTGGAATGTACGTACCTATCTACATACTACCCGTTCGCGCTAAGTTTGCCGGTCCCATACTACGCCTCTACAGGAGTCTCTACGCGCCAGTGGCAATCTTAGCGCGAACGGGCAGTATGTGTGTATGTACTGTACATTAAATGCTGATAATGTTCAACAGTTATTAAATACTCATAATGAATTGGAATCAAACGTTTCGTCTGTTTATGCGTGAAAACTATAGTTTACATTGGTATGCTATTTAAAATGAAAATTACGCATTACCTTCACTTGTCGTCGCTGTGATCGTTTAATCTTCTTTTTCAAATGTATACATTTTTTTAAACGTGCGGGAATATCCTTCATGGATGCTATGCCGGACTCCTGCCGACTAAAAAACCTCACGTAACGCCCAACAGCCTACGGTTGAGAGCTCCGGGTAAGCCCTTGGAAGGATGTCCCAGGAAATGTATACATTATAATGAAATCAGTACAGCCATTTTTGTGTTTTAGGGTGGTTCACTAAAACTCATGAATGGCAGGACCGAATACTGAATTGATCGATTTCGTCTACTCCTACCTGCTCTGTTGAGAAGTTCTATAAACAGAACTACTGGTATTTTCTTCCCATTAGTTCTGTCCACAGAACAAATGAATTTGCAATTCCCACCTGTTCTGTTCACAGAGCTAAAGGTATTTTTTTTACTATTAGTTCTATTCACAGAACCAATTGAAAAGTTGCCCAGCTTCAATCAAATTAAATCGGCGATTTACTGAAGGAGAAATAAAATAAATAAAGTTCAAAAAATGGGCTACATAAATGATATGATACAGTAACTGCAGCGTCATGTCGCCCGTACGAAGTCTCGCCTGCAGGCGAGTTATACCCTTTGATCAGATCATGAGGCCGCACTAGCCCGAATGTATTTTTGCGCCTGGGCCAGTTAAACAACTAATGGCCCACTAAGGTAGATTTATATAGGTACCTACTTTTCATTGCTGAAAATCATCAGGCTTATATCAGGCAATAACTTAGATTAAATTACCATTAATTAATTAATTAATTGTATTAACATATGTTCTATGGTCAGAATTAATGGTAAAAAATTACCTGTAGTTCTGCCAACAGAACAGGTGGGAAAGGCAATACCATCTGTTCTGTGGACAGAAATAATGGGAAAAAAATACCAGATTATACTAACAGGTGGGAGTAAACGATGGCTTAGTCTCTTGGTATACGTTTGTGGAAGTCCAAGAACAAGAAAGCTGTGAGATCGTTCTCACCAGACTGCCCCCTTCTAACACGTTTATTGTGAAAGTGAAAGTTCAATCCGATTGACGTTGTCATTTTTGTTTTATTTCAAACTTTGAACAGATGATCCACGTGACCTAGTGACGTAGTTCAATGCGACAGAGTCACAGCTACAGACAAAGTCTCGCCATAAGCCCCTCTGCACTCTATTTTATAGAGAGGGGCTAATAGTTCGAAAAGTGAGAAATCATAAGATTCTGAGGTGGTTGAAAGTTTACCCTCAGCAACATGGAGCACTGTCTATAAATACTCTTTTTAGATTTTTTTAATTAGGATCGACGACATTTTGATCGAGTTCTATCAAACTTAGGCCAATTAAAATTATCTTCGTCAAAAAGTTATACAAAACGCTCGGTAAAACGGGTAAAAAAGTACCTTGTCGCGCTTATTACATAAATTCGAATTTTATAGGTGATATAATGATGACTTTACCCCCTTTTCAAGAAAATTCCGAGAATCTTTTCACGAAACTTTCTGAGTTTTCCTGCTTTTATACCTCCATTTTCGGATTCACATATTATTCTATAGATTCTAGTAATATTGCTTCCATGAAATAAAGGACCTGTATCGTTCATGCTTCATGATTGCATGTTTTCATAATGTTTATACTATTAGTCGTTTTTTATTTTGAAATAAAGATGAATTTTCTGGGATAGCTTCTCTAGCTATCATGGTTCCTGAGATACGGCAGCTGAAACAACAGATGACGTATTTACCGGTATACTAAAATCAGAAAAGGAGGGGATTGAGGGGGCTCCCATACAACCAACGTGATTTTTGCTGTTTGTTGGATTTGGGCAAGCTCACAGAGGGTTTCGTTCCATTGGTTTTTATATACATTTATAGATAGTACTATTACCTCTCCATTATTTTATTCCAAGTAAAAGTGCATAATCATAAACTTTCACAAACTATTTGAAATGCAAGCATCTAATATACGAATACGCAAAACACTTTTGCAAGTGTTATAAAGCTGAAAGCTAATACGTAAAAGTTTGAAACTACCGTCTGATCCAAATAATTGGAAGTATACATAATGTACAAATATCTATGCTTAAGTGCTCGTGACCCGAGAACTCAATGTTCTGTAAATGATCACTGTAGTAAGCAACATTTACTGTGGCTGGTTATGGATGGGTGACCATCATGTGACCACTTTGTGACATTTATTTGCGAGCGTTCCCTACTTCGGAAGGCACGTTAAGCCGTTGGTCCCGGTTGCCCGTAAAACGGCAACCGTTAAGCCAAGTTGAAGGCCTTTATGGGCGGCTTAAAAATTTCATCAGCAACACGGCGTACGGTTCACCACCTATTACGTGGGACCAAATAATAAAAGGTGAAATATGGGCATATATTATGCCTCTGCCTATCCTTCGGGAATGAAAGGCGTGATCATATGTACATATATGTCTATGTTTAAAAAGAGTCTACCACAGAATAGCGACACTATTCGATACCATACGTATTTCAGCCTACATGAAATAGCACTTAGAACCTTGTGTTGTATTCCTGTGGTGAATTTATTACGCATTGAATGTCAACTTTTCCTATTTTTTTTATAAATAGAAAGCCATTGCTCAAAATTATCTGGAACTCCTAAAAGGATTTTGATTGATTTCCTTTGTGTTGCAAAAATGAATTTGGAATATAGATGATATTTGTTTGATTCTTGTGTGTCAGAATGAAACTGTACTGCGAAATGTTTGAATGATAGTACTTGTAGTCGAGAAAAAACATTATATAAATAATAATAATAATAAATATTCACCGACATTTCACACAACGCTATCTGATCCCAAAATAAGCTACGAATAACCTGTGTTATAGGTATTAGACCACGGATATTAATACTTATATACTTTTAAATACATACTTATTATACATAGAAACACCTAGACTCTTGTGCATTTATCCTACATATACAATATTTATCCTACAAAGTACAATTCATTTTAAAAAATTCGGAAATCCGTGAATTGTTGCTTGCTATACGGACTGTGGAGTAATGCTTTCCCAAATAATAAAGCAATATTATGCACATCGAAAAATTTTATACGACGAACAGGGTGGCAATCATACATGCATAGGTTCTCGCTAGGCCCACAGACAGAAACATACTACGGGCTCAAACTATATTTGTGTCCTTCCTACACTGAAATAAAAAGTTCTATGTGGTAGTGATAGATGGTGGATATGGTGAGGCTCCCGGCCGTAGACATTTTTAAGGCATATTGTGTAGTGTAGTAGAAGGTCGGGGACCGGCATGTCAGCCATATAAGATTTCCGCACGTAAAAAACTTTTAATATACATATATCGTTTTATTCAGAATATTATATTTATGTTGTTCATCTAAATTTCAAGTTCTTTGCTTACATGACCGTCACGTCACATCCGCGATTGAATTAATTTAGCATAATATTGTAGGGCAACAACCTTTTTGTTTAACGTGAGGAATTCCTACATGGATGCTATGCCGAACTCCTACCGACTAAAAGCCACACGTATGCTACCTAACAGCCCACGGCTGGGAGCCCCGGGTAAGCCTTCCGAAGGATACCCCAGAACAGGGCAACAGCCTGTAATAAACCTTTGTAAAACACGGAGACTGTACATGATAACGCCTAAGGTTAGTTCTTAGGTACATGTTCAATAACATATCTTTGTTGTTTAATCAAAGATAATATAATAGTATTACATACAGATCGGTAACTCCCTGCCTCCCACCTGAGTAAGCTTCCCCATCCCCCCACCAAAATTAAAGTGTCGATTCCCGTGTCAGTACTTGAGAGAGTGTCACTACGTTGCATTACGTATTACTACCTATACTTACGTATAAGCCCCGCACGTTGATATTGCGTTTGGCGGCCATCTTGGTGACCACTTGGTGACTTATGTCCGTCGAGCAGTCAGTACTAAAAAAAATATCGTACGCAGCTTCGCGAGGCCAGCGCGCGCTCGCGCTACGTCACGATGACATCACTTAGCCGTCATTATGACAAGCTTCCAGCGCATTACCAACTTGCGGGACTTATACTTTGTGCTATTGCTTTGATTTATTAGATAGTTCGCAAAATGGTTAGATATTGTGCCGTATATGGTTGTCTGTCAACCAGTCAAGATAAAAATAGAAGACTTTTTCATTTCCTAAGAATATTATATGGTAAATTCAAAATAACGATAACAGTAATCAATAACATTGTAACGACGTAACCTTCAAAAAACCGGCCAAGTGCGAGTTAGACTCGCCCATGAAGGGTTTCGTAGCAGCAAGTAACATAATATAAAAGTTCTTATAGTTCGTTGTAACTTTGATTGATGTTTTAACACGTTCGCAATGGTAGTGATTTCACTAACCGGAAATTGCGATTTATGACGTACTTATTAAAAAAAAACTACCAGCTCTATCTCGTTCAAACTAATTTTCGTTGGTACTTTTTATGGCAATGTACATCATATATTTTTTTTAGATTTATCATTTTCTTAGTTTAGAAGTAAGAGGGGGGGGGGGGGGGGCGACACACATTTTTCCACTTTGGAAGTGTCTCGTGCGCAAACTATTCACTTTAGAATAAAATGATGTTAGAAACCTCCATAGCATTTTTGAAGACCTATCTATAGATACCCCACATGTATGGGTTTGATAAAAAAAAATTTTTGAGTTTCAGTTCTGAGTATGGGGACCCCCAAAATTTACTGCTTTTTTTCTAGTTTTATATAAGAATCTTAATGCGGTTCACAGAATACATCTAGCTACCAAGTTTCAATAGCATATAAGGTAGTTTCGGAGAAAAGTGGCTGTGACACACGGACGGACAGACAGACGGACAGACAGACAGACATGACGAATCTATAAGGGTTCCGTTTTTGCCATTTGGCTACGAAACCCTAAAAAGGGTGATTGATCTAACTAGGTACCTAAGTACTAATAAATATAGATAATTCAACTCATCAGTGCGCGCGGCGCTATGTGTGCGTGCGCTAGTAATTATACAGCTTTAATTTGTGTGGCAGTGACGCGGCCGTCTTCACAGAGTACATTTTTATATTATGAGGTAAAGACGTAACTCGACTTATTGACGACACCAGCGGTGCCAAGCAGTCTTTGCAGGAAACGCTTAGTGTGGCCGCGAAATAAACATCATATCTATACAAAAAGCATACAGCGCCATCTACCACGTTTGCTGGCAACTCTTACGTTATAATGAAACGAAATCAAATATCATGACAAGTCTCAATGTAACTGCAACGTTGAGATCCTGTGTAACTTGGTCACATTATAATTCATTACATAGTGTTATTAGTGATAATACCATGGGTACAGTCGTTAAAGAAAATGTCTAATTCTTCACGGAGAAAATGTTTAAGAAGTCAGATAAATATTTTTTATGTGTCAATTCGATGGAACTAATATTTGTTATCACTACATATAACAAAACAAAGTTCCCGCCGCCGCCGCCGCGTCTGTCTGTTCACGATATACTTAAAAACTACTGCATGGATTTTCATGCTGAGATCACCAATTATTCTTGAGAAAGGTTAATGTATATAATTTGTTGAGTTTTTGTATACATTGACTAAAATATAATGATATTAGTTGAAGATGTCGGAAAAAAATTTTTGATGATGTCGGAAAAGGAGCTTTTAACGAAAACGCTGCCTAAACCCTTCGAGGCATAACAAAATAATGTATGATAGAATTGTGTAACTTATAAAGGCCTACAGAAAAGTCATAAATGATAGAGCTCCAAATTCTAATGCAAAAAAAATAGAAATGCAGAGATGGTCGACGGAAAAAAACATTGCTTATACCTACTGCAAATATGACAAAAATTAAACTGTATGACTTGATTTAAAAAATAAAAAAAAACATATCTATACATCTAAAAAAACTGTTGAGGGTCGAGAGTCTGTACATGGAAGATAATTTGAAAATTTGAATTGTAGGGCGTTCTCTAATCGATACTGAAGCTGAAAATGTAATGAGAAATTTTCATGTCTGTCTGTCTGTATCCTGATTATGAATTGATTTAAATGAAACTTGGTACAATTTGAGCTTATGATCCGAGGAAGGTTCTAGGATACTTTTGGTCTCGATATATTGCGCGGTTCCTTTGGGAGAGGGCAGGGCAGTTTCACACGCTTTTCGCACTTCTTATGTGTCAGCTAGTTTGTTATAAGATTAATGACATACTTCAGCCATATGGCTTAAAAGTTCTTCGGCTACCACCCTATCATCCTGAACTAAATAAACCCAATAGAAAATGTATGAGGAATTTAAACAAATTATAATGCTTCGCATTAAATCGAACAAAATGTGATGGAAATAATGAAATTAATAAACGAACTTTTAAGTCAAATTGATGAATAGATGTGGCGTTATACTTGTCGACACGCCAAAGAAGAAGAATACTATCGACATTTTGATTGAATTTATAATTAACTTGGAGAGAGCAGCGAATCCCAAAGTTCCTCAATTTTATTCTTCAAACAGCGATACATAATAATATGTATAACATACATTTCAACCATTGAGTTTTTATTTTAGTTAAATAAGTGTTTGTGTATTTTGTACTTCATTGTACCTCATGTCACGCACACGAAGTCACTGTGTTTAGACGAGGCTTACCCACACATAGTGCCGCGCGCACAGATGAGTTGAACTTACTATACCAATAAACTACATTACAACCTACAGTACCTACCTGTTCATTTCTTTTTGTGTATGTCTAATTAATATAAGTTTAATGCTATGTGATCTAGACTGACAATCTTTCTTCTATCTATATATATATAAAATGTTCTGTACGTATGTGTAGGTACGCTTTAAAAACTCAAAATTTGGCACGCTATTACGACCAATGATATATGAAAACTATAGATACGTTATCAACACTGAAAAATGGCAACAAAAAAGTCAGGCAATTGCCTTAATTTTCATACATGCTATCATAGATAATTTCATAGAAATTCTTTTTTTGAATGTATAAAATATTTGCCGTTTTTGAAAGCCGTGATGTTCGTACATGACCTGTCTATATTTTATTACGTCTTTGATTACGACAGGTTTCTGAGATAGTTTTAGGTTACTTTTTCTTTTTCATATTTATATAATCCATGAAACAAGAATAAAACAGCTGTAAAAGTGATTTTTCCTATTTATGGCGCTTTTCGCTTTTTTTTAATTATGTTGTGCCGGCTACAGAACAAAATATTATAAACAGCCTACCTAATATCAGTATTATCAATACATAATAAAACTATGTATTTTTAAAAAGAGAGCATCGGCCTCCTTGCACTAAGAGTATCTTTTTTTTTTACGTTTTTTTTTCACGTAACGTCTAACAGCCTGTGGTTGGGAGCCCCGGGTAAGCCCTCGGAAGGATGTCCCGGGACAACCCATGTTTGAAGGTTAGGTTATGTTGTTTTTGAAGTTACTTTTGTATGCGCGCGCACGCAGTTTCAAAAACTGATTTTTGAACGCAGAATAGAATTATTGTGTGAATAGATTTTGAGAAATGAAATATGTAGTATGAGGGAAATGGCAGAATACTTAATTTTGGTTTCGGCTCAGTTTTTAACTATAAAAAGTCACAACGAATTGTGTTAGGGAAACGCTAGTTTATCTATATAAAACCGGCCAAGTGCGAGTTGGACTCGCCCATGAAGGGTTCCGTAGCACCAAGTGACATAATAAAAAAGTTCTTGTAGTTCGTTGTAACTTTCATTGATGTTTTAACACGTTCGCAGTGGTAGTGATTTTTCTAGGCAAAAATTGCGGTTTATGACGTATTAAAAATAGACTACTTACTCGATCTCGTTCAAACCAATTTTCGTTTGTAGTTTTTATGGCAATGTACATCATATATTTTCTTTAGATTTATCATTCTCTTAGTTTAGAAGTTAAAGGATCACACATTTTTCCACTTTGGAAGTGTCTCTTGCGCAAACTATTCACTTTCGAAAAAAAAGATGTTAGGAACCTCATTAGCATCTAAAGATAACCCATACGTATGGGTTTGATGAAAAAAAAAATTGTTAGCGTAATATTTTAGAATATATCTATTATATAATCTGTGGTAACATTGCCCCAGAGATACCATGGATAAAGTCAAAGACGTATCATATATAGATACGTTATACACGAACATTGCGGCTTTCAAAAACAGCTAAACTTTTATTGAAAAAAGAATTCTATAAATTATCTGTGGTAGCATGCATGAAGTCAATATCAGAGGAATGTGGGGGAAAAGGGAAACTTGAATTTCACTTATGTACTCAGACATAATATGATTAATGTATTTACGGGTAAAGTACGTATCTTATTTTTAAACTTATAAAATGTATATGTAGTTAATCGGATTAGTAATTATTAACAAATTTAAGTCATAAAATAAAAATATAACAATTTCAAACAGAAACATTTGTTTAATAGATAAGTAATAATTTAGTACCTAGTAAGTAATCCAAATATTTGGAATTTAATTATTTTAATAATCCTAATATATTATTATTATGTTTCATTATTTTTTCAAAGAAATATAATTACCTAAATAAAAAAAATATTCAAATAGCAAAATAAAACATTAGTACAAAATCTCCCCGACATCCCCTTACGGGTCGCGGGCGCCAAACCACAGAGTATAGACACAGTATAAAGAGTACTACTAACCAGTATTGTAGCTCCCTACAAACGGACGAAGCGCAAGCTATACCTACGATTCTCGTTTTCGGCACGCCTTTCAGCACGTTAGCAGGCGATTGTGCCGAGTAGACGAATGGACGGTGTGTCGTTTTTTAGATAGTAACCGCGCGTGTTTTATTTACTAAAAATATTTAATATGACAACTAGAGTCTATTGTGCTTGTTTTGGTTGCATGAATTCGGCAATACCCAGAGATAACGTTTTTTAGATTACCTGGAAACTCCGAAAGGTAAGACTATAAATTGATTTTACTTAAGTACTAATTGGTACCTACTATACTACTAGTTGACTAAAGTTAAACAAAGTGATTGACACGAGTGACCTGGGTAGTTACATGAAGTAGGTATGTTTGTGTTTAAAACTAGACTTGTGCTTGCTCAGTCAGTGAACGGTGCGATGCAATATAGTACAATATCCAAAAAAAAACTAGTTCAGAACTCTAGTACGTGTAGGTAGTACATTTAGTTCCGTTGTCAGTTCGTAGTTATTTAATTGAGAGCAATGATTTAGGTATGTTTCAAGAGTATTCATTCACACTTAGCGTGTACTGTAACATCGGTAATCCACAAAGAAACAAACCGTATGACTTTGATTGACAGCATTTTTGTTACCTTTGATTTTTATTACACGCATAGAGACAAATATGAACTTCCACAATTTAACACAACTTGACAATGTACGAAAAGTACTAGTATACAAGAGACTGACTAGTACTTTCAAATCGAAAAATAGTTTTAATTTTGTAAATCAAAAATTTAACGCAATGATTATAAAGACTAGAATTCCGTGATTCTATCACTGACGAAACATGTGATGAGCCGATTATTATTGTCTACGCCGCTTACTCGTTTTTAAATTTCTATACCCGTCTCACTCCATCGTTAGTAGATAACGGTAGTACGGTTAGTGGGTAACGCCACGCCGCCGCCCCGCGCCGCCAGCCGTTGCGGGGATATTATATTATTATTATAGTATTTTTTTGTTTAAATAAAAAAGGTACATATTTACTCGAAATTGAAGCCGGTTGTCAGTAAAACGGCAATCCTTAATACAGATGAAGGCCTTGTGGGCGGATTGAAAAAATTGAACTGCATTATGCTCACTATATACTGGGTGTTTCTTTTAGGGTGTCAAGCCGCCACTAGCTAGTAGCAGGGTTCCATACCTATCGATTTAACCCCCATGTATGTTCTACGATTTTTTGTAGTTTTCGAGATATAGTTTTTTTTCGTTATTTTTTATAATTACGTGTCCACGTGGCTTTCTTGTTTTTGGTTCGACTTTTCTTGGATATTTTTTTATTATTATAATGCCTATTGATTGCAGTATTATGGACAAAATAATCTCCTTCCTAACTTTGATACAAGATGTAAAAATTTTAATCGATAATAAAAAAATAGGGAATTATGCAGAACATTATATCTCGAAAACTCAAAAAATCGTAGAACATACATGGGGGTTAAATCGATAGGTATGGAACCCTGCCACCAGCTAGTGGCGGCTTGACACCCTAAAAGAAACACCGTGTATACGCGTACGTAAAACTAAAAAGTAAAATGTGGGCGTATACTATGCCTCTGCCTACACCTTCTGGGATAAAGGCGTGACTATATGTATGTATGTATGCACATATTTACAATCGCAATACTAAATAGAAAATCAAAGTAGGCACATATTATTAAAATGCTGTAGGTGGGCAGCCCTATCGCATGCCTACGTACCGCGCGGCTGTAGGCATTTATTTCTAAAATCCGGCCGAGTTAGACTACAGTATACAGTGGTATAGAGTACATTTTCCTTGTGCATTCAATAAGCTTGCCGCCATTTTATCGATCCGAGAAAATGAAATAATATTGTTATTTCTATTGTACTTACGCATGAAATGACACGTTTTTATATTGAACAGTTGCTGTGTAACTTGTGTATCATCTGAAGATATATGAAGGCATGTTTTTCTCGAGTTTTCTTTACTAACAGAATTTAAAACAGTGCTAATAGAACTTTCGCTAACCCTACAGCCGCGTCACAGATTTTCAGGTAATTACCTACTTTACGTGTTGCCATTTTCAAGTGTCTATAACGTATCTATAGTTTTTATATCATTGGATAAAGTACAATGTCAAAAAAATCTTTGTGAATTTATTATGTAGCTATTTCTATAATAAATAACTAATAAAGAAATTGATATTACTCTCTATGTAATCAATTTGGTATTTTTTTCATTACCTATTCAAAAGTATTCTGGTTTGTGCGCGAGTATGCTTCCGAGGGTAGATTTGAAAAAAAAAGTACCTACATACATGAAATTGCGTTCTGTTCCTTATTATTTTGTTTCAATAGCTAGTGACCCTAGAATACTCACACACACATTGAAGCTTGATTTAAGCATTCACATTACGTCTATATTAGTGTGGGTGACAACGAACATTTTTGTATGGAGTTTCCACCCTGTGGTTTAATGTAGGTATTTCGAACTTTCTGATTATTTAAACGAACACTATACAAACTAATTAACCTGTGTCTATTACATATTAAGTCTGGTGTTGAAAGCGTCTATATATCACGATGATCACTTTACATTAAGCGGGCGGTACCTAAGTAGTTAATAAAAAAAAATGGTTCTTATTTCGTTTTCGCTCGCCAAAGATAGAATGTGTACCTTCACACTCCTCTCTTGCATCTGCGGCATAAAAATACGGTAAGGTACTATAGGTCATACACCTAAGCTGAGATAATAGATAGACCTCCTTGTTTAGGATCTTCATACATGCTGGCGTAGGCAAGGAACTCTACCACACCTAAACAACTCCTAACTGTAGAAATTGAAGTGGTACTGAAAGGGTCATAGAAGGGTTTTTGCAAATTGAGTGTAGCACTGCAAACATTCATTGACTACGGGTAACTGAACTTTCGACCGAGTTGTATTTGCCACCTCATTGATATAAAAACACGACTCAGAAACATAATTATAACAAGATGGAGTTCATCGATTTTCAAGTAATTACAGCCTCGTGTTATAAATCATTCATAATCCATACAAGGAACCATGTTGTCAATTTACAAAATTTGATCTCTATTGAAAGATTAATTATGTCGCCCGAGTGTCAAAGGCGAGAGTAAAATGGGGCATAATCTATCAACATTGTTGATTCAATTTAATCTGAATTGTTATTACCCACATGTATGTACACAATTATATTGTGTGTGTGATGAACTATGACTTGAGCAAACATTTTTTACTGGTGTAAAGGAAGGCAACAAAAAAAATCTGCAAAATAACCATAATATGCTACAATAACATCTTCTATCTACATATTATATAATAAAATGATAGAAAAGGCAAAAGTGTACATTGAAAATATTTAAAAAATACTCCCTGGATGTTCAACATATGATACCGCTATAGCCAAAAATATAGTTAGAATTTTTTGTCTGTTTATCTGTTTGCTTTGCTTTGTCCGGAAGGATCTCGGAAAGTTCTCAATAGATTTGATCCAAATTTTGCACAAATATTAACTAGGAGTAGGGTCTTCAAATATGCTATATATTATCACGCTATATATCCTAGGGGCTAAGCAGTGAGCAATTAAATTTGCATTATATCACAATTTTCACGCGGACGAAGCGGCAACAGTTAGTTACACTTGAAAGTCGTAGAGCAACACTACCTATGACTATTATCAGGAGAGGAGGCACCTTTTGAGAACTTTCTCCTCTGTCAAAGCGTACTCCAAAGAGATTACACATAAGAAATATATGTTTATGTCTGTGTCTGAAATTATGAGTGTATTGTTATAAATGTTTTCTGTAAGTTCCATAGTGACAGTCGATTACTTTTGTAGAGGTGTATATGAATACGATTTCTCCCCGAAACATGACAGACAGATAATTATGTATAGTGCAAACATGTTATGTCCCCTTGTACTGGTCGCGTTGTGCTATGACTCGAAGCAAAGGAAAATAAATAATGGTATTATGAACAGACTGTAGAACATTAAAGTCGTGGTCTAGCACTACGGTGAGTGGTGACTGGTAAAATTAAATTAATCTAAGAAATTATTGTACACCTTGATCATACTTATATTTATACTAGCTGTTGCCCGCGACTTCGTACGCGTGAAAATTATGTTATAATGCCAATTTAATTGCTACCTGCTTAGCCCCTAGGATATGTAGCGTGATAATATATAGCATATTTGAAGACTGTACCCATAGTTAATATTTGTGCAAAATTTGAATCAAATCTATCGAGTACTTTTCGAGATCCTTCCGGACAAAGCAAAGCAAACAGACAAACAGACAAAAAAAATTCTAACTATATTTTCGGCTTCGGTATCTTTATGTTGAACACCCAGCCACAATTTTTTTTAATATTTCCAATGTACAGTTTTCACTTTTCCATAATTTTATTATATGTATAGACAATGTGAAAATTTGTTAAGAACGTTATTTAATCACGCTATATGGGCTGAATAGGCCTTACTGAAATTTGGCACAAGAACAGATTAAAGTCTATAATAACCAATTGGTACTTTTATCCCTGGGCCCTAGGGATATCCTTCCTAGAGCTTACTCGAGGCTCCCAACCGTAGGCAGTAGGTAGGGAACGTGAAGGTTTTAGTCTGTAAGAGTCTGGCATAGCATCCATAACGGATTTTCCATACGTTAAAAAAAAAAAAGAAAAACCTTTATCCCCGGAACACGTTCACGTGGGATGTGGAAACAGGAAAGGAACTCCAAGCAGACGGAGATGCGTTCTACGTCTAGGATCAAATAATATTCTTCAAATCCCTATTTAAATAATATTTACTCTCCAATATCAGCTGCTTACATATTGGATTGTCGAGATTGGCTCATAAAATAGACTGCTTATCCTTTGTTTGAAATCTAGAACACCTAGTATCCGCGTCGATCCCATTCAGCTAAGCTAAATTGCTTTTGTGAGGAGTATGATCATCTCGATTGAATAGCAAGGTATCTTGTCATGACCAATCTAACTGAGAAGCTTATAGATGCAGTGTTTGAAATCGAAAATTGGCTCACTCACAACACAATCGAATCATACAAGATGAAATCTAAATCGGAATACATGGCTATATAAATAAAAGCTGAAGTGCCTGTTTGTGACTTATAATTAACAGCTTTTAATGCTCATTTACTAAACACATAATAATGGAAGACACACATAAAAATCGGAACTTACATTAAAAATCTAATTTTAAAATTTATGTCTGAAACGACATTCACGTGCAGATAGCTGATGTTTAAAGGAGTAAGCAGCTTATTTCTTTTAGGTATTTTACAGCAAAAAAATGTTAGCCGCCGGCTAAGCTGGAGGGCGCAGCTAGTCATTGATAGAATTTTCATAACAGTTTTTGAAGCCTTTCAAGTTCAATTGATTGTTAGGAAATGTCTCACACCGTCACGTCAGTAGTGTCATTACACTGTGTGAATTCGCATAGCCATTGCTGGTCAGCGAATTAAAACTACACGAGAAAACGTGGCACCCTCTCCAGGCCAGTCCAGGCCACCGGCGCTTCACTACGTTGGCACCATGCTATTATTTATACTGTTGATTGATGACACTTGGTTTAAATTGCTGTACATATTGAATACGAGTAGCAACCGTGATTCTCGGAATATAAGTCACCTAGATACCATTTAAGAATGCCGTGAGATGAAACCGGTCAGGTTTGTAAATAATAAATTCTAAAACAGTAACTACATACACCTAGCGTTTTTTAATATAGCATCCATGGTTCTTGGAATATTAGTCATCTAGATGACATTTAAGAATGCCATGAGGCGAAACCGGTCAGGTTTGTAAATAAATATTGTAAAACAGTAACTACATACACGTAGCGTTTTTCAATAAAGCGCCCACATAACTTAAGGCAGATGACGCATACCGAACAAGAAAGTGAGGCCAGGAAAGCGAATATTGTTTATAGAAGTGAGTGCGGTAACGTGGCAGTGTACAGGCATTCACTTGTAAAGAGTATACACAGTACTCACTTTTAGATTTATTGTTTGCTTTCTTCGCCTCGCTTCCTTGACTGGTAATCTGCCTTTATTTCTTTGAAATCTGTTATAGCACCATTGTATAGTCCGTTCATAGTTAATTTACCTCCAGCTGTGAGGTTGGCTTCATTGATTTTCGTGTTACTATGATATGGTTGTGTTTCTACTATGTACTCCAACCTTAAGTTGAAACTTATTTTCTTCTTTTGCTGTTGTTTTTCTGGGTGTGAAAATTATTTGAGATGTGAAAGAAGCAACTTCACCCTCTTTGGTAATCGTAAAGAGTGTCTTTTTTATGTCTTAATTTAATATCTTAAGCTGGCACTCATAGGGGTACTTTACTGCGATACCAACTCACAGAAAACGATCTGTCTGTGTGTAATTTAACTGTGAATTGACTATCAACTATCAACCTCACGTGCAAGCTCGTGCACCTGCTGAACAACGGACGGCGGCGGTCCATTTCAACACGGCGATGGGCTCACCACCTGTCACGTGGGACCGAATTGTACACGGTGAAATGTGGGCCGGTATAGGCCTCTGCCTACCCCTTCGGGGATAAAGGCGTGAGTATATGTATGTATGTATGTATGAATTGACTATATTTTACCTCTTACAGATCGTTTTCTGTGTGTTGGTATTGTAGTAAAATCGCCCTATGAGTGCCAGTTTAAGACATTTTACCACATATTAGTGGAGATTTTAAGATAAAAGAAAGTTAAAACTATTTTTTTTTATGTTTTTGTATTGTCCATTAGGCAATTAACTTACCTTTACTAAACGCGAGGTTTTGTTACTATACGACTGCACTTAAGTGTCCTTTTTATTTTTATGAATATTTTGAAAAAGACACCTATTATCATCACCAAAGAGGGCAAAGTTGGTGCTTTTACTTCTCTAAAAAACGGCAGCAAAAGAAGAAAATAAGTTTCGACTTAAGGTTGGGGTACATGGGAGAAACAAAACTTATAAAGGTAACACGAAAATCAAAGAAGCCAACCTCATAGCTAGAGGTAAAGTAACTGTGATGGGACTTAAGCTGATCAGTGATTTTTGCAGACGATAAATTTTGCGATATTTTTTAGTAATGAGGAGATAAGGAACAAAAATTTATAATTATTTACTGTAAGTCCTACTTGGGTTTTGTAAGCTCGCCTTTAATAATGGCAACCATTGCCGTCACTTATAGTTTGCATAGCGAGAATAATACAAAATACCCACCTACAGACTTAATTGCACATGTCAAGGCAAATTCTTGTTAAAATTTTATGTAACAACAGTTTTTCTTTAGTTTCTTGGATAGGAAAAGAGATTTTCAAAAATAACACAGTTGTTACATATAGGTACTTTTTTTTGAAAAGGTTACTAATACTGCCTTTGTTCGTAATCTATACTAAGTCATTCTTCTGAAAAGAAATTAGATTTAAAAAAAAAATTACAATTGTTTGATATCAACAAACAAGAACATTCTCATTCAATTATAATTGAAAAGAAGTTTATTTGCAAATTAATCTGTAACAGAAAGTTCTCAGAACCAGCTTTTGATTAGGTAGTGAAAGTCAAAAATATTAAAAGAACAGTATTTTTTTTATAATCAAAGGAAAAAAAATTGTCATGATTATTCGAAATGTTTTCGTAACAAAACTGGCAACCCTGGAATTTATTTCGACGTTTCTTTTAACTATTAAATTTTATAAACTAGGAGCTTGGCATAGAGCAACGCGACCAGTACCTATAAAGGGAGTAAACGTAGCATGTTTGCTCCATACGTCGTATCTGTCTGTCATAATATATGTTGCGTGGAGAAATCGTATTCTCAAGCACCACTAGGTAATAAAGCAATCAGCTATCACTTTGGAACTTTTACAAAACAATTAAAACAACAAATAATTTCAGACACACACACACCTACATATACCTATTTTTAAGAAATGTGGGTGTATAAGCATACTATTTTCGGGTCGCGCTTTGACTGAGGGGAAAGTCTCAGTATGGCGCTTCCTCTCCCGATAAGGGTCATAGATCTTGTTGCTATGGTGCTTGGTCCTTATCTCATAGATACCTAATTGGCCATTATCTCAATATATTCGTCATTAAATCTATAGCAAAAGAAAACAATCTACTAAAAGGAATGCTGTAGACTCCATCGTCTCAGTAGACATGACGTGTTATGAATAAATATTACTTTACAAGAACAAGTTAGGTGATCAAGCTTCAGCATTAGGTTCAACTTATATACATTAGAGTAATTTATACATTTATTTATTCCTAAGGGATAGACTTGTGATTAAAACAGGTCCCTTAAGAACTTCGACTTGGTTTAACGAATGCCTTTCTCGCTCATACACGCGTGGTTCGGCAACGTGGGACGATTGCATTTTTTTCTTCTAACGTGAGAAAAATCCTACAGGGATGCTGTGCCCGACATTTACCGACTAAAACCACGCGTATCCTAACAGCCTGCGGTTTGGAGCCCCGGGTAAGCCCTCGGAAAGGGTGACAGATATATTGCATAAAACGCACTCAATATTAACAGTCAGCATGGCAAATGACACGTTTGTTCTGATTGCCCCTTGTTATGTGTCATAATAAATTTCGTCGAGTAGCGTGTACTGTCATTGTTCTCGAACGAGTCATATGACAAGTAATGCATTACTCACATTACTTAAACATGCTTATTGTTACTGGCAACCAGGCTTGTCATCCGAAGCACGAAAACGCTCGTAAATAAAAATACCACAAAGCGAACACCCATTTCAAGAAAAGCCATGTCACCTTTTACAGAACACTGTTAGCGCGGCTATGAATATTACACGCAATAAATTACATTCTAAACCCTACTTATCAGGATAGTTATCAAACCCAGAGATAAATGTAGGCGAAAATTTTAATTTGTTCAACGTTGGCCATGTAACTCAATTAGGCAGAACATTTCCTCTGAAAGATAATTCCCTGATAATGTAAAATAACTAACTACAACGTTTTGAACGAAAATCAGCCTTCCATAAAGGCTTTCCCGCACAGGTGCGTCATACCGACTGATATTATCATATGCGTTTGTGACATGTTTTTGATAAGCATTATTAGTTGGATACGAATGCAGTTCGCACTGCTGCAATAATACCAACGCAAGGGAGTTAAGGTATTTCAATATGAGTTCTTATACAATTCAATTTAAGTAAATTCTTTAGAAAAATTAGACTGTAAAACTGTTTGAAAAATAGAATCGCGGTCAATTAAAGCAAAAGCGAATAGGTATGCATGTGGTTAGCTGTCGTCTTAACAGGATCAAACTGATGATTTTGGAGTGACGTGTTTTCATGCGCCAGAGTTATATTCAGACAGAGATTCCCCGGGAAATCTTACCGAGGGCTTACCCGGGACTCCCGGCCTTTGTAACGCATCGTGTGGTTTTAGTATGTAAAAGGCCTATAGCATCCATAAAAAAATTCCACACGTAGAAGAAAGGGGGCTGGTCAGGATTCCTAGGATATACTTTCGATGGTACGCCAGGCTCCCTGGCTAGATACAGCCAGGAAGGAGAACCGTGCACTGTTAGCCATGTGAGGTGAAGCCCGAGCGGGGGAGTAAGAAAAGAAAAAAAAAGGTGCGCATATAAATTACTTAAACTTAAATGTCAATTGCCTTGAAAAGTGTTGTAGTAGCCAGACACTTTTCATTGTCTGGGTTTATTGAATCAATTTGGCAGTTTTTATGAGATGTTCTAAAAATCTAAAGATAAGAACAGACTTCCAGACTACAATAGCCCAATAAAGTTACCAATCTCGTAACACCGTCCATAATAACCGTCGTCATCCTCTTTTGAAAATAACTTTTTATAACTTAAAGGAGGTTTATTTAGATATTATTTTATCACACAGACTATCGGACCCCCGCGGTTACGTCTGTGAAGAATTGGACATATAAAGCTGTTCTAAAAATTCATAGGTGGAAACAGTGAAAACCCTTTGCTGCAATTTTGGAGAATTTAATAATCTGTGGTTAAGTCAACGCAGAGAAACTAACTGCTACTACTATTGCTGGTTTATATATTATTTGAATTTTAGAAATTATTATAGTGTCAGAAGGCAACATATCATCACGGTACTACCCCAGAGAGCGGTACAGTAACGATAAATGTTAACAATTTGATAGAATTTCATTCATTTCTATACTTAAGTATTTCTTACCAATATTATAAATGCGAAAGTTTGTGAGTGTGGATGTGTGGATGTTCGTTACTCCTTCACGCACGAACGGCTGAACGGATCTGTCTTAAATTCGGAACAGGGATACATAATAGTCTGGAATAACGCATAGGCTACTTTTTATCCCAAGAACAAGTTCCTACGGGAAGCGGGAACGGGAACAAATTTTACGCGGGCGAAGCTGCGGGCATCAGCTAGTTAGTTATAAGTACCACAGATAACATAATAAATTCTAATAGTAAAATTATACAACTTAAGACCATTTCTAAAAGTAAAACTAATAAACTGCGGTCATGTATGGATTAAACGGCGGTGAACGTATGTCACACCGCGAAAGACAATTAAGTGGAAAGATACGAGTTTTGGTTAAATGGTCTAAGGTTATACCGCGTTGAACATTATTTTATTGTTGGCTAATTAATTTTCTAGGCCTTGTTTAATATAGTAAACACTTCAATATCATTTATTTAGAAGGCTATTATTTTTTCGTTTGAAAATTCTCATGGATGCCTAGTCGGACTTCTACTGTCTAAAACCACGCGGTGCCTTGTCATCTGTCTAACTAAGGTTAGGAGTCCCGGGACCGACACAGACTTTGTCCAATTTATACTCTTTATTTGGAAGTAGTAAGTATTAAGTACTTACTTAGTTTTAACTCGAGTAACAAGACTACCGATATCAAAAGATTTCTGTGGACAAAACACTATAGATACAAATATTTTTTAAGTTAGGAGAAATAGCAAAACATAAGGCCCACTAGCTAAAACACCGATATTTTCTCGTGGACCCACTATTTCGTCCTGCTAGTGGGCCCACGAGAGAACTGTTTCCCGCGGTCCTACTACTTTTTATCTACATTCTGTAGATAACTAGCTATGTGCTAATTTTCAAAACAAATGACAAGCAACAAAATTAATTAAAGAAGATCGGCAAAACAAAGGAAGATCGATAAAATAAATGAAGATCGGCGAAACAAATGAAAATCGACAGAACAAATGAAGACCAGGGAAACAAACTAAGACTACCTTTTACTTAATAGGTACATGATATCATAATGTTCTTAGTTCTTCTTAAAAAGTTCTATTATATCTGCGATACCACAATTAGGAATGTCATTAAAAATAGTTCATCATTTATAATGTAAATATATTTTAAATAATGCATTATTAGAGACGGAAAACCAATACAAAAAATATTAAGCAGGTTTAGTAGCGGTACTTAACCAGTTAATGTTACTGAAGTTTAAAATAATTTCAGCAATATGCTCTAGGGAACTAAAGTTTGTGTGTAATAGGTACGTACATTCACCTTACTACATTAATATTAATGGTGTTTCATCTATGTTCAATGGTTTATGTATTAATGACAATCGTTGAAATGTCGAGATATTCCGTTACAAATCTCATTAATTTCTATTCTCAACGGACTCTGACAGCCAAAGTTGGATGGCTTTGGTGTGAGTTTGTGAACTTGGAGGTCAATGATTGAGACCAATAGTCCTTTTTTTGGGAAATTAGATAAAGAGGCATATGAACCGAAATGTTTAGAGTAACTCCTAGGATTAAATTTATTTACAACTAGCAGACGTCATGCGGTTTCACCCGCGTAGTTCCCGTTTCCGTGGGAATACGGGAATAAAATGTAGCTTACTTTCACTGCAAAGAGTGTAGCTTCCCAACAGTAAAAGATTTTTTCAAATCGGTCCAGTAGTTCCGGAGCCTATTCGTTACAAACAAACAAACAAAAAAAAAACAAAAAAAAAATCCTCTTTATACTCGTAATATTAATGAAATTAAGTAAAAGAAATAGATAGATTTCTAGATAGAAACCGACCAAGTGCTTGTTAAGGACGAGGACGCAAAGTGTAAGGTTCCGTAGCGTGTTGGTATATAATATTTAAACAATCTTTCTACTTCAAAAGAAACAATTTCTCTATATGTCGATTCACAAACTTATCTGTGTTAGCTAGTTTATTTTCCAAGCCCTATCCGTAAACTCGTAAATAGTTATTTACGAGTTTAAGGATATGGTTCCGAAAACTACATTGAAAAAGTTTTTAATAAAAAACGAGTAGAATTATGTACTTGCATAAATAAAGAAAAAGAAACATTGATTATAATAATAACGAAGAATTTTCACTTTTTTCTGAATGCTGTAAAATACAGTTAACCTACTTATTTTTCAATCAATCAAATGAAATAGCTCTTCCCAGTCGACTGTAGAATCAGACCTCTCATAATTCTTCATATTGAGAGTTTTATATTCGTTCACTTTCCTAAGAAGACTTAACTAAAATAGAATAGAAATATGCTTTATTGTATACCAATTAACATTTACATCAATAAGGAATAAAACTCTTGAAATGTACAATGGGTGACCTTATCACTAAATGCGATTCTACCAGGCAACCTTAACTGTAACTAGCTACATATTTAGCTCACCAAAATGATGCAGCTTTATTGAGTTAAAGGGTTATCCTTCCGATAGTTTACCACGCACGGAGGCCCGATCGTGGGTAGATGGTAGGGCATCATGCGGTTTTAGCAGGCATAGCATCCATGAGGATTTCCACTTTTTTTTAACCTTATGAAAGTCCTACAGGGATGCTATGCCGGACTCCTACCGACTAACAATCACACGTATCCTACCAAACAGCCTACGGTTGGGAGCCCCGAGTAACCCCTGGGAAGGATACCCCAGGACTGAGGATTTCCACTAAAAATAATAATAAATAAACAATAAATAAATATTTCACACAACGCTATCTGATCCTAAAGTAAGCTAGGAATAACGTGCTTGTGTTATGGGTATCAGACCACGGATATTAATACTTATATACTTTTTAAATACATACATATTATACATAGAAACACCCAGACTCTTGAGACAAACATTTATGGGTGACACAAATATTTGTCTCCGGTGGGAATCGAACCCACGACCTCCAGTAACGCAGGCGGTATCACTACCGACTGCGCCACAGAGGCAGTCCAAAAAAGAAAAAATACCGTGACTATCACAGTCCACAGGACTTTTGAGAATGGTCCTCACTTACTTACCTATCTTTTCGCTAGTTTTTAAAATGGAGGGCTACACAATATTTTAAAATAACATACTCCGTATTTTGTAATAACAAAAGTTGAGTGAGTTTATAAAAACTAAAGAAAAATCATTGTTCATTCACTCCGTGCTGTGTTTAAAAATATCATTGTCTGACGGGAAAAAACACAGCTGCTCTGTCTAAAGGCGTTTGCTTACTTTATTAGAAACTAACTAATGGCACCTTACGGCTTTGCCTGTGAAATAGCATGAATTATAAAAAGAAATGTACAATAATGTTTTAAAAGTTCCTGGTTTTTGCTACATTCTACAAAACAAATAATGTAGCTTTCTATTGGAGAAATAATTTTTAAAATAATTTCAGCAGTTTCAGAGCCTACTCATTTCAAAAAAGAAACAATAACCAAATTTGAATCTTTCTATACTTTGATATTCGTAAAAATCGTTTCATAATGGCACTACAGCATAATTTTGCAATACTCCCAATTTCTCCTGAACCAAAAATAGCCAACAACATAAAAAATCGTAATATTAAAAAAATAGGTACATACGTGTACCAACTTTCATGAAACTGGTTAAGAATGACTGGAATAATAATCATACCACCCTTCCCTCATGTTTCGAACAAAAATGCATAAAGAATATTAATAATCCAATAATGTACGTTTCAGGCACACATTCCATTAGTGTCTGAAGGGAGTTTCAGTAGATATTGTATTTGTAAGTAATGGAATTACGAACCTGGAGGAAATACATTGTGTTATAATATATAGAATAAAGTATGAACGTTTATAATGGCTTAAAGAATAGAAAACAGTATTTAATATTACAAATTTAATGAAAAATAATTTATCGGTTTAGGATTCGAAGCTGTTGAGTGGATCTGTCCGTTTTGTGCGCAATGCTAGAAGAAGCAGGTTTGAGCCCTGCTCGGAACTGATAATTTTTAGGGTTTCGTACACAAAGGGTAAAAATTGCGTCCGTCTGTCTATCTGTCCTTTCACGAGGCTGTATCTCTGGAACTATGTTAGCTAGAGAGCTGACCCCCCCAGAGACGCGGGTTAGCACCCGAATCACCCTCTGGGCGAGGCTGCAGAGGCGGCTGTAGGCCTGTTGGGAGTCCTGGGACATCCTTTCGAGGGCTTACCCGAGGCTCACAACCATAGGCTGTTGGGCGTTACGTGAGGTTTTTTAGTCGGTAGGAGTCCGGCATAACATCCATGAGGATTTTCCCTCACATAAAAAAAAAAACCTAGAGAACTGAAATTTTCACAGATGATATATTTCTGTTGCTGCTATAACAACAAACACTTAAATCAAAGGGGGGATTAGGGGCGGTCTCCATACAACAAACGGGATTTTTTGTTGCCGTTTATTGGTACGGAACTCTCTGTGCGCGACTCCAACTCCCACTTTGCCGGTTTCGTAACAATCAATTTGTGATTTAGTTACAATATTATTGCTTTTCAAAAAATATCTCTAGTGTTATATTGCAACCCCCTGGGTGAGGCCGCAGTGGTATTCGTAGGTCTGTTGGGAGTCCTGGGGTAACCTTCTGAGGACTTACCTGGGGCTCGATACCGCAGGCTGTTAGGTAGGATACGCTTGGTTTTTAGCCTTTAGGAGTCCGGCAGAGCATCCATGCAGGATTTTCCTCACGATAAAAAAAAGAGATAGCATATATTATTGCTTTTAAAAAATCATTTCTAGTGTTATACTGCAGTATTCTATTTACTCAACAATAATTATAAGAGCTTGTAGACACTCTTGGTTAGTGTTCTGTAAATGATCAGTGCTTTAATTATATTACGAGAAGATTAGTCCTGAGCTGGGTTTCCATGCGAAAGGCATGTTAAGCTGTTTTGGTTCCGGCTGCCAGTTACTTGATAGTTGTTAAGCTAGGTTAAAGGTATTCGTCATTGTTTAATTGGTGTAAGGGAAGAAGCAAGTCAACCACAACACAAGTATTTATATATTATGAATTAATGGGGTGTCTCAATATTCAATATAATTTAATTAAATTCCCGGTATAAATATGAAATTTAAACGTTGTAACTTCCTTTTGTAACGAGTTAAAGTTAACTTACTTTATTGCAGAATTAAAAGTATTGTAGAAAAGATAAATCTGGTGACAAATTACAGAAATGAACTAAGTAAAGATTTAATTAGAATAATATTTTCAAGATCGAGTAACAACCTAGTCTTGTTACTGGTTTAGAGATAGATACTAAGTTTTTGTTATAAAGGCAATGCTCCCACCTTTGTGGATGCTAGGCGTTCGGAAGTTATTGATGTAACTAGAGCTAATAATGGTATTTATAAGAGAATTACTAACTGGCGAGTGTCTGACGAAGCTAGTGGTTCTGATCACAGGTATATCTGTTTTAGATACGATACAGAGGACTCCTTTCCAGGAGTACGGAGAAGAAATCCCAGGAACACTAACTGGGAGGCGTACACTAAGGAACTAAAAAACGAGTTAGGATCAGCTAAAGGTAAATTGAACTGAGGCTGAGCGGGTTGACAGAGCCATTAAAACGGCATGGTACACAAACTGCCCAGAGAAAGAAGCGAAAGGAACTAAGGTTCCGTGGTGGACGCCAGATTTAGAAAAGAAAAGACAGGCAATTCGCCGCATCTTCAACGACGCTAAGTCCAAGAGATGTTTTAAAGAGTACTCCCGAGCACTTACCGAGTACAATCTGGCAGTTCGCAAGGAACGAAGGATATAACACAGTGATGTTAAGTGTTACTCACCAACTAGCGCAAGGTAGCTATGCAGAGAACTCTTTCCCAGGGCGCCTTACTACAGAGATTCCAGTGTGCGTGCAAAGATAGGCCAGGGCTCTCACGAAAACAGCCAGGTAGGGTGTACACACATCTTACTAATATTATAAATGCGAATGTTTGTGAGTGTGGATGTTTGTTACTCTTTCACGCTCAAACGGCTGAACGGATCGTGCTGAAGTTCGGCACAGAGATACATTATAGTCTGGAATAACACATAGGCTACTTTTTATCCCGGGAGTACGTTCCCGTGGGAAGCGGGAAGTAAAATTTCACGCTGACGTAGCCGCGAGCGCCATCTATCCCATACCTATGTACTTTAAACGTGTCATAAAAGTCACAACAATACCATAAATGCACATTTCAAAGAATGTCTATTATTACCATAAAATTTGTAAAAATAGTTTTTAAGTAGGTAAGAAGAAACCTATTGTTTTATCTTTTAACTAGCTGACCCTCGCAACTTTGTTTACGTGACATAAGGTCTATGAAATTAGAGGTATTTCTTAATCATACTCATCAAGTAGCATGTGAATCTGCCCTGTTTGCTTAATCAAAATAGAGCTTAATGATTAAAGCTATTCCTCAGCATAGAATTTTCCTCAGTATAAACAATTTACATACAAACACCGGCGTGTTAGAATTTTATTACATAAATATCAATGTAGTAGACGTAACGTGTATAAAATGACATCAATCAAATGTCATCAATATTCTGAAAAAGAAATTAAACATAGAGTTCACAAACTCTTTTGAAAATACATACTGTACCTACCTTAGAGAATCGTTATGAAGATAACAGGATAGTTAACAACCATCCATTGAAAATAGATGGTATAATCTATCTGACTATCCTGATATCCTGGAGGATTTAAATGACGCCGATGACCTGTGCCTGCTGAGGCACACAGACGCCGTCATGCATGTCTGCAGGACAACGTGCAGGATGAGGCAGCGAATGGCTGGACTGAAAATAAAATCGACAGACGCAAGAGATGTGCTGAAGGCACTAATTCACGTACCTCGGGAGTGTCGTGTCAGAAACTGATGGGATAGAAGAGTGCCCTACATCATTTCGAGACTCGCCAAGGTTAGAACAACCTTCACACAGCTGCGCCCCGTAGGCAGTTGCGAAAATGGACCAGAAGAGTGAAACTCAAAACAAAGTAAACTTTAAAACTGTACTGCTAACTGCTATACGGATGCGAGTATGCGAGACATGGAAGGTCACTAAAGACATTTCGCACCAGCTACCAGCTACAAGTCTTCGTCAACCGCTGCCTCCAACGGAGCCTCGGTATATACGGGCCCGAGAAAATCACCAACGTAAGCCTATTGGAACGCTGCAGTGAGACCCTTATCCACCAACAGATCAAACGTCGGAAGTGTAGCTGGATTGGACACACGCTGCAAAGGGACCATGATCATATCATACCAAGGCAAGCCTTACTGAAACTACTGGTAGGGTTTCAAAAACTCTTTAACTGTTCGATAGTAAGTAGGTACATTTATTGAGCATGGCTTAAGGCTACATAACATAATGCTAAGATTAATAGGAGCGGTGCAGCAATGAGAAATGTTTCGAAAACGGAAAACATTTAATCGTTAGAGTATCCGTTGCGCCTCTGCGTAAATGGTTGAAGTGACATAAAAATAATTTATTACAAAATTATTGTTCCTCTTTAAAAGTTCTAAAACACAAAACCTATTTATTTATTTATCTTTTAAGGTTCGCTCACAGCACAGATTACTAAATAGTTGCTCACAGTTACATTTTTAAAGTGAGGAAATTCCTGCATATATGCAATGCCGGACTCTTACAGACTAAATACCACACGTATCCTGCTTAACAACCTACGGTTGGGAGCCCCAGGTAAGCCCTCGGTAGTCAACCCAGAACTTCCAACAGACCTACGGCTACCACTATGGCCTCACCTAAGTGGGTTTGGGTGCTATCTCGAATTTTTGGTAGGTTTTCGATCACAGTAACGTTAATTATTTCTAAAATAAATAATAGTAGCGATGCGACGGGAGTAAACGCAACGGGGGAAAATGACGGTAAACATGATATCAAAATAATAGCGCTCTTTCTCTCTGTCTCTCCCTCTCTCTCTCTTATGAGACGCAAACGAAGTTGCGCGGGTCAGCTAGTATATTTATATAAAACACAGTTCACTACAGAGACAATGAGATTACATAGATACAGAAAGCACAGACATACATAAGAATATTACAGATTTAGGTACTGATAGTACAGCACTACACTTATCCAGCATGAGGAAGTAACTTTGGCGGCTAGACTACACGTATTAGTATGGGTGATAAGTACTGGCCTGCGTTGTGAG
Source organism: Miltochrista miniata (assembly GCA_933228765.1). Taxonomy (NCBI): domain Eukaryota; kingdom Metazoa; phylum Arthropoda; class Insecta; order Lepidoptera; family Erebidae; genus Miltochrista; species Miltochrista miniata. The sequence continues at coordinate 13,403,294 of OW121765.1, forward strand.
CGTAGAGTGGCAGTGGCTGGTGGTAATGCCAGGTGTATGAAGACTGCCGGTTCCTCTTAAGTCACCTCGCTCGTGTAGTCCACGTGTTATTGGGTGTATTCAAATATGGCTGTACAACTTTTCCCCGTACTAAAGAACCCTGTCATGAAAGAAACGACAAATTTAGATCTTGGCTGCGCGACAGACGACAATCGACCCGCTTTGCAAATAGTTAATTGAAACTTACCAGAATCTGGGTATTGGTCGTCACAGAGTCCACTTCCTACTGAGAAGAATAGGTGAAACGCAGGAAATTCTCCTTAACAAGTCCTCAGGTTAGAACTTACAACCTCTAAAGGGATATTGAGGTGTGCTACTCAGAGTTGCTTCAAAATTCACTCCTGCTTAGCGGATGGTAAAAGTAAAAGCCCAAAAAAACCACTTGGAACCAAGGCAGGGCTTTTTATATCCCCTCTCACGTGGAATAGTCCAGAATTCTCCTAAAACCGGTTTTCCTTTAATGCAAAAACGATTCGTCACCGATCTTATGACATCCTGTCATTCTGACAGCAGAAATGTCACCACAGACAACCGATTAAAAAAACGATAGATCGATTAGGGTGCTTCCACACTCCCAATGCTGCATCTATAGAAAATAAATGCTACAACCACCCCCCCCTTAATAGTATTTTCTGCGGATTCGACACGCTGGAAATACACAATAAAGAAAACAGAAAATTACTGACTAATAAACTAAGATAACCAGCTAGGTAAATCAAACACCAGCTGACTACAACCATTACACTACCAAAGAGAGATCCTCCTATACACCTAACTAGACACTGACTCGTGTACCGGATAGGCTAAGTAACTAGAGTCTAATGCCCTTCATAGAAAACGAATGCTCCCTTTACTCGCTGACGATACCCCAACACTACCCAAGCTCTCAAGATATTGTAGAGTACTGAGGAGCGAATGAGAGAAAAACGCTCGGCGCGGTGCATAGAAGAAACTACAACGTGACAATTTGAAGTCACGTACACACATAGAAATACAAACAAAAGATTAAAATAGTCTTACATAATGATCACATAGCACTGGTTTAATAAACTAGAGAAACAGTACTATGTAGTTACGTTAGGTATTGGAGATGGCTCCTCCTGATACTTCAGGATGTCCTTGATATGGTACTCCCCAAGATCCCTACCGTCCAGATCCGACAGCCTATATACTAAAGGGGATCGTTTAGCAGTCACCACACATTTAAGGAACTTAGGGGCTAGCTTAGAAGTAAAGTTCTTGGCCTTGTTTGACAGGTAGAACGTGCGTTTGTAAACTATCTGTCCCACTTTCAGCTCCACATGCCTTTTTCTGAGGTTGTAATACTTCTCATTACGCTGGTGGGCAACATTCAAATGTTTCCTCACCTGGTCGTATATGCGTTGTATTTCTCTCAGCTTGACACCGAAGGCTGATGGATCGTCTACAGAGACTGAAGCAGGGTGGTACGCAATATCTGTCTGCCTGTACAGCACTCCATCTCCAATAAACTCCCTACCATGTACCAAGAAGTAAGGGGTGAAACGAGTTGCTTCGTTAACTGCAGTGTTTAAAGCGCACTGTATCTCAACCAAGAACGAATCCCATGACTTGTGTTGTGACTTCACATAGCATGAGATCGCTTGAACAACATTACGAATAGCTCGTTCCGCCTGATTAGTTTGGGCATGATACCTAGGGTTATAATATATATTAGGTACATTGTATTTAGCTAACATATCTTTAAATGGCTTACTCACAAACTGAGGGCCATTATCCATGTAAATAGTCTTGCAGACTCCGTGCACGAGAAACACACTCTTCTCTATGAACCTCGCGACTACAGCGCCTGTGGCAACCCGAACAGGGCACAACATGACGTATTTGCTAAAGTAGTCGGAGACCACGATCAGGTGTACGTTTCTATTGCTCGAAGTGGGAAAGGGACCAAGCAGATCGACAGAGATAGCTTCGAATGGCTTCGAAACCCGCTTCGGGCTACCCATTAGGCCGGGACGAGACGTATTTACGGGTTTGTACTGCTTGCATGTTTCGCAATTCCCAACATATTCTTTGACGTCCTCGTACATCTTGGGCCAGTAATAATTTAGGGCTAACCTTTTATGTGTCTTCCAAACGCCACCATGGGCACTAAGTGTGTCATCGTGGTACTTAGAGAGCAGGGGCAAGCGATCCTCCTGAGGTACCACCAGCTTCCAGTCAAAGTCTGAAGTCAAAGAATATTTATTTTTAGTTAACCTATATAGAAGGTTGTCACGAATGTCATAATTTGGTGACTTCCTAGGGTTCTTCCGAACACTATTCATGGTGTGGTCATACCACGGGTCTTTAGTGGGTACTGCATCGAGGGAATCAATTTTGATACGAGACAGAGCATCAGGTACAACGTGGTCTTTACCTTTTCGATGCCCTATGTCAAAATCGAATTGACTGAGCCTCATGCTCCAACGTGCTAGACGACCCGTGGGATTTTTTAGCTTATGGAACCACAGAAGAGATGAATGATCCGTGACGACCGTACATTTTTGACCTTCGACGTACTGTCGAAATTGTTCCAAAGCGAAAATCACGGCCAAAAGTTCTCGCTCAGTTGTGCTGTAGTTCACCTCGTTCTTGTTAAGAGAACGGCTACAGTAGGCGATAGGGTGTTCAACACCATCGTGAGTTTGTGTCAGTACAGCAGCAACTGAGTAAGCTGACGCGTCACTAAGAATGCGGAAGGGCATCTCAAAGTTAGGCATTTTTAATATAGGGGCAGAAACCAAGGCTGACTTTAGCAGGTTAAAGGACTGTTCAGCCTCAGGGGTCCATTCGAACTTAAGGTTCGTAGAAGTGAGTTTGCACAGAGGTTTACTAATCTTGGAGAAGTTGTTAACAAAGCGACGATACCAGCCGGCCATTCCCAGAAATCTCTTCACCTCCTTAGGGTTAGAAGGAGTGGGATAGTTGAGGATAACCTCAACTTTACCCGGGTCTGTCCGTAGGCCATGTTTGTCCACATAATACCCCAGGTATTTGAGTTTACTCCGACAAAAGTGAGATTTTTTCATATTGATTGTTAGGCCAGCATCCTTGAGTTGCTGATAGACTCTATGTAAGAGCTCTACATGCTCCTCAAAGGTGCTGGACACACAGACAATGTCATCCTGAAACGCAAATACCTTGTTGTCGAACTCGGGACCAAACAGACGGTCCATGAGGCGTTGCATCGTGGCACTGGCCCCGACAAGACCGAAGCACATGGAATTGTAATGGAACAATCCTCTCCGGGGAACCGTAAAAGCAGTCTTCTCAGCAGACTGGAGTGAGTCGAATGGAATCTGCCAGTAGGCCGCACTCAGATCTACAGAGGTTAAATACTTAGCATTATTAAGATGGTCCAAGATTTGATTGATATAGGGTAAGGGGTAGGCGTCACTCTTAGACACAGAGTTCAGCTTGCGAGAGTCCAAGCACAATCTGAGGTCGCCGTTCGCCTTCTCCACCATGACCACTGGAGAGTTCCAGGCGGACTGAGACGGGGACACTACTCCCATCTCCAGCATTCGGTCCAGCTCGGCTTTCAGGGCCTTCTGCTTAAGGGGAGAGAGCGGATAATAACGCTGCTTGATCGGCTTGCTGTCACCAGTGTCGATGACATGGTGCACAAGTGAGGTCCGACCTAAACCCACCTTATCAGTGTTCAATGAGTCGAATTTTTCAATGACCTCGTTGATTACACACCTTTGTTTAGTTGTCAGGTTGTCGTAATCCTCGAGGTCACCGTTAAGGGACACATACTCTATAGGATTATTATCACTAAAACTATCAAGGCTAATATTTTGTAAAATTAATTTATCACTTAACTTAAATTGTTGCCAGAAATCCACACCAAATATCATGGAGGTGGTTATACCTGGGACAACATAGAACTTGACAACTCGGATAACCGAATTGTACTCAATTGGCAAAGAGATACAACCCAGACATTGCAAGTGAGTGCTGTCTGCAGTTGTAATACGAAAAGTAGGATTGATACTCACAAGATCAAAACCCAGTTCCAAGAAGATGCGGTGCGCTCCCTTACCTAGTATAGAGCAGGAGGCACCGGAATCTAGAAGGCCTAAGACATTTAAATTTAAAACCTTAACAAATAGATACGGTCTAATGTCACTATCCCGTTTAGGAAACAGGACCTTATCAGAAATAGACTCAGATACAGAGTAATGCACAGAGTTCCTAATAAGGCCCTGGCCTACGCGTTTTTTGACTTGCTAGTACAGTGTGAGCAGTCTGGGGTCTTGACTCCTTTGAGACCACACCGGAAACACACCAGCTCCCTTGACTGTGTGCAGCTGTATGCAGTGTGACCGCCCCCGCCGCAACGAAAGCATTTGCGTTCGTGGGAGGTAGTCGGCGTCTCCACTGCAGACACCTGCTTGGTGGGCTTATGTACACCTTTGTTCTTATGCTGGTGTAAGTCCGATGAAATCTCAAACCTGTCAAGAGCAGGCTCACGGAAAGCGTCCGCCCTAGTACGCGCAAGCTCCAAGCGCTTACCCAAACGTCTCAAATCATCAATAGAGTTAACTTCATGCAAGGCCAGTTCTTTCATGTAATCAGGTCGAATATTGTGCATGAGAATGTCCAACTGCTCTTCACTGGGCATCTTACATGACAACCTTGAGAACATGGCTTGCATTGTACATATATAATTAACCAAGGACTCAGAGCGGGCTTGTGTACGCTGTCTTATCTCGTTCCTGAGGCGGTAATCATAATCAGGAATATCGAAGGTATCTCTAAGCTCACTAATAAGATCCTCATATGAGATGAAGTTAGCTTTGTTTGTACGGAACCAAGACAAAGCCGGTCCATCCAACAGGTCGGAGAAAGCCATAAGGAGTCTAGGCTTAGTAACCTCCCGAGCACATCTAAGTTCCTCTAATCTCTCTAAAAACACACGTACACAAGTAGAACCATCATATTTTAGATTAAATGAACATAAGTTAAGGGGACGTTCTTTATACACTATGTTACATGTAGAACTATTCCTACTTGAACTAGCTCGCACCGAGCGGTCCTCTCTCACTACTGGTGAAGTATATTCCACCTGGTCACGACACGAAGGATCATCACCATCATCATCCGAACCCTCGAATTCCGAATTACTACCGGGTTCAGCCCTAGCAATGATCTTCACCAGCCTACCACGAATTTCCACCAGGTCAGGGCAATCCAAACCACAACGCGCCAACCTAGTTAGCAGATAGTTTGCCCTGACCATTATCCTTAAGCGAGAATTGTTATTGGCCAAAAACTCACCTGACTGAAGAGCCTCCTCCAACTCGGAGACCTTCGGAAGGCAGGTCGAGAGCTTAGCCGATGCATCAGCGGGTACCGGAGCATTCGCTTTGATGCTTCCCCGACGGACAAGTCGGTGTGCCGCTCTTAGCTGACCACGAAGACCAGTCACTGTCGCATCCGGTTCCACTGAAATTCCCATGTGGGACAGCTCGTTAGCAAGTTCATCCTTTCTTAAATAATTAACATATTTTTGCATCTGTGCCATTATGTAAAAGTTTAATAACAAAAGTTATAATAAAGTTAAGTGACACAGATGGGGTTCAATTACCAAGTAAAGAATATAAATTAAGTTTCACCAAGTGTATAATAACTAAAGTTTTAAATTAATATTTAGAATTTTACCAAAATTGCAAGCTGACTAAAAGAGTTTAAAGTTTCTATAGTTTCTGAGAGCAAGGTTTAGGTTAATATTCAAAATTACAAGGTATGTACACACCTTATAAAAAAGTTTTAAGTTACACAGAGAAATTCACAAAGTTTACACAGTGAGAAGTTTACCAAGTTTACCCTACAAGGTAAAGCTATAGAATAATATACACTAATACACTAATGATAAATAAATGTGTGTACCATAAAAAAAGAAAAAAGGAACATAAAACACAATAAGAAAAAAAGTGGGTATGCCAAATAAAATCAATAAATCTTTCCAAAATCACAGCTATTATAAATTTTTGAATTTAGAATTTTGTGTCTTTTCCAGCCAAAGATGTAGGTAGCTGGAAGAAGACGAAAGGGCTAATTTTGTGCTTAGCTGTTAGCACCACCAATTAACGTCCTGGAGCGTCTCGGACGATACACCAGGATGGTTTCGCCAGAGGTAACCACCTATGCACACACACTAGACTGAGGCTACCGCAGAGTAGACCCAGAGATTTGCCACTACGTTGGGAGCCAATTTATAACACAGTGATGTTAAGTGTTACTTACCAACTAGCGCGAGGTAGCTATGCAGAGAACTCTTTCCCAGGGCGCCTTACTACAGAGATTCCAGTGTGCGTGCAAAGGTAGGCCAGGGCTCTCACGAAAACAGCCAGGTAGGGTGTACACACATATATTTATATAACACACAGTTCACTACAGAGACAATGAGATTACATAGATACAGAAAGCACAGACATACATAAGAATATTACAGATTTAGGTACTGATAGTACAGCACTACACTTATCCAGCATGAGGAAGTAACTTTGGCGGCTAGACTACACGTATTAGTATGGGTGATAAGTACTGGCCTGCGTTGTGAGCGTAGAGTGGCAGTGGCTGGTGGTAATGCCAGGTGTATGAAGACTGCCGGTTCCTCTTAAGTCACCTCGCTCGTGTAGTCCACGTGTTATTGGGTGTATTCAAATATGGCTGTACAACTTTTCCCCGTACTAAAGAACCCTGTCATGAAAGAAACGACAAATTTAGATCTTGGCTGCGCGACAGACGACAATCGACCCGCTTTGCAAATAGTTAATTGAAACTTACCAGAATCTGGGTATTGGTCGTCACAGAGTCCACTTCCTACTGAGAAGAATAGGTGAAACGCAGGAAATTCTCCTTAACAAGTCCTCAGGTTAGAACTTACAACCTCTAAAGGGAAATTGAGGTGTGCTACTCAGAGTTGCTTCAAAATTCACTCCTGCTTAGCGGATAGTAAAAGTAAAAGCCCAAAAAAACCACTTGGAACCAAGGCAGGGCTTTTTATATCCCCTCTCACGTGGAATAGTCCAGAATTCTCCTAAAACCTGTTTTCCTTTAATGCAAAAACGATTCGTCACCGATCTTATGACATCCTGTCATTCTGACAGCAGAAATGTCACCACAGACAACCGATTAAAAAAACGATAGATCGATTAGGGTGCTTCCACACTCCCAATGCTGCATCTACAGAAAATAAATGCTACAAGGAAATCATGGCAATCTCACTGCCAGGACATCAATACTGTTCCTGAAAGTTCAAGATTGGTAAAGGCTATGTCTGTGAGTAGAAGTAATACTCTTAATGCAGTTAGAACCCATGAAGGGAGACTAACTGAATCTGGTAAAGAAACCCTAAAGATCATGATGAAAACACATTTTCCGGACTGTAAGATTCATGATAATTCTGGCACAGATGATCCCATGCCCGTAGAAGAGCAAAACATGCGAACTACGAAAGCAGACTGGGATGTTGCAAAGAAGGTAGTAGAAGAAAGAAAACTCAGTTGGGTATTGAAAAACTTTCAACCATATAAATCACCAGGTCCGGACGGCATATACCCGATACTACTACAAAAAGGTCTTCCTATACTAGGCCCGCACTTGATGCGGCTTTTTAAGGCCTGCATAGCCTTTGGATTCATTCCAAAGATATGGAGGGAAGTAAAGGTAACTTACATTCCGAAACCAGGGAAGGATAGCTATGAAGAGGCCAAGTCGTTTCGTCCAATAAGTCTCTCGTCTTTCTTATTAAAAACCCTGGAGAAATTGGTAGATCAATACATAAAGGATGGGCCTCTCACAAAGAAACCATTTCATAAGCTACAATGTGCCTACCAAACCGGAAAATCAACCGAAACTGCGTTGCACCATGTAGTCGAGAGAGCAGAGAATGCTATTGATGGTCAAGAGATTTGTGCGGCTGCGTTTCTGGACATTGAGGGAGCATTTGACCGCACAACATTCGAATCGATTATGAAAGCCGCAAAAGAACACGGCATTGACCCCACCCTCTGCAAATGGATTGACTTCATGCTGAGGGGCAGGAGAGTAAGGTCGTCTCTATTAGGAGATGAAATTCACGCCACAACGACCAAGGGATGCCCTCAAGGAGGGGTATTGTCCCCCACACTGTGGTGTCTGGTAGCAGACTCCCTCCTAACCAAACTGAATAGAGGGGCATGCTTCGCTGTGGGATATGCAGATGACATAGTTGTCATGATCAATGGTAGATTTCCGGAAATTGTCTCGGCACTTCTGCAACAGGCTTTGAAGGATGTGGAGGAATGGTGTGCTGAAAATCATCAAACCATTAATCCCAGCAAAACTACAATTCTTCCTTTTACAAGAAAGAAGAGGTTGAGCAAATTAAAGAAATTGCTTTTATTTGACACAGAGTTAGAATGGTCCACCAACGTGAAATACCTTGGTATGACCTTAGACAAGGAGCTCACATGGAATCTGCATGCCAAGAAGATGACAGAAAAAGCCATGAGAGCCTTCAATATGTGTAGATCGGCGTATGGCAAAACCTGGGGCCTGAAGCCCAAGGTACTGTACTTCATTTACACCACTATGGTTCGCCCAATTTTAACCTACGGCAGTGTTGTATGGTGGACAAGAACCAAACTAACATCGTGCGTGGAAGAATTGGGCAAACTACAGAGGATGGCCACTATGGCTATCACAGGAGCGTTTAAGTCCACGCCTACAAAGGCGTTAGATATAATACTAAACTTAACCCCTCTTCACATCTTCATACAACAGGAGGCGATCAAAATAATCTTTATAATCTTTATTGGTTTCTAAAACCAATAAAGATTACACAAACCTTATACAGACTAAAAACGGCAGGCGCTTTTAACTGCAATAGGCCAACAACGCGGCATACAAAAATGGAGCTTAATGATGAGATTCAAAGGAAGATGCATATGATTAGCGACGCTATGCCGTGCATAAAAATCTTCAAAAGAAACTTCAAAATACATGTCCCCACAAGGGAAGACTGGAAGCAGGAACTGCGCTCACCAGATGCAGACTGCCTCATCTGGTACATAGACGGTTCAAAAACGGAATCTGGTACAGGAGCAGGTATTTACTCAGAATATTCACAACTTTGGAGCAGCTTGGGTCAGTACACCACGGTCTTCCAGGCCGAGATGTATGCCATCATAGCATGCGCAGAGGAAAATCTGAAAAGGAGTGTAGAGAACAAGACCATCTACATTCTTAGCGACAGTCAAGCGCCACTAAAGGCCTTAAATTCCTATAAGGTCAACTCAAAACTTGCCCTGAATGCGGTGAAAACCCTAAACAAACTGGGCCGCAGGAACAAGCTGCGACTGCTCTGGGTCCCAGGCCATGTAGGAATAAAAGGAAATGAGAAGGCCGATGAGCTAGCTAGGACAGGATCGGCAAATGCCATGCTTGGACCTGAACCATGTATGGGCCTACCAGCATGTACATTCATAAAGGCCGCTAAGGATTACGCTGATAATAAACACATGCAAGAGTGGGATATCAGTCAAGGGTTACTACATTCGAAGAAATTCATAAGTAGCAGAACCAATGAGGCTTCTAAATTTATATTGAATAATGGAAGAAGCAAAGCTCGAGCTGTGGTTGGTGCCCTTACAGGGCATTACGGAACCAACGGCATGCTTTTTAAAATGAAGATCACTTCAAATAACGACTGCAGAGCCTGCGGTGATGTCAAGGAAACTATGGAGCACATCCTGTGCGAATGCGACGTCTTAGCAGCGAAGCGTATGAGCCTCCTTGGGAATGCTTATCCCAAACCGGAAGAATACAGGTTTCTTCCTCTTAGTGGGATCACCGCGTTAATAGACCACTTCTTCAAAGAGTAAGAAACATTAAGGTAGGGGCTAACACAAAAGATCCCACTGGGTCAAAGTGTTGCTGACTTCGTCAGCCCCCGATGTAAGATAAGATAAGAAGTATTTGTTCTTGCTAAACGGAATGTAAACCATTAGCTCCATAATCATTTATCCCACCAAAAACATCCCTGTTGAAAAGGAGGCCAAGTTCCTATGGGCTAATTGTTCGCCTAAAAAAGGGTTGAAATCCAATCCAATGCCAAGTTTAGATGTACTTTAAAATCGATCATAAACATCTTCATCAACAGCCTAATCCACTGGTAAACATTTGCCATTCCCAAGACTCGCCACCACACTCAGACCTCCACCTTTCGAATCCAGCCATTACCCACCACCGCATTCACGTCAACGGTCCATCTGGCCGAAATTCATTTTAACATACACCCAACTTAAAATATGGTGTAGTTGTGAAAATACGTAGGTACCTGCTTGGTTAAAAATATCTACAATAATGTTACTTCTAAATTAGAACTTGGCAGGGTTTCATGCAGTACGTAACACTTGATTAATTTTATAATTAAATTTATTATGCATATAATTAAATTAACCTGCCAAGTTCAAATTTAGAAGTAACAGTATTTTAGATATTTTTAACCAAGTAGGTACCTACGTATTTTCACAACTACACCATATTTTAAGTTGGGTGTATGGTAAAATGAATTTCGGCCAGATGGACCGTTGACGTGAATACGGTGGTGGGTAATGGCTGGATTCGAAAGGTGGAGGTCTGGGTGTGGTGGCGAGTCTTGGGAATGGCAAATGTTTACCAGTGGATTAGGCTGTTGATGAAGATGTTTATGATCGATTTTAAAGTACATCTAAACTTGGCATTGGATTGGATTTCAACCCTTTTTTAGGCGAACAATTAGCCCATAGGAACTTGGCCTCCTTTTCAACAGGGATGTTTTTGGTGGGATTTCAATACTTTTTGTCAAGAAACCGTACCTATTTTTTTTAATAAGCTTTAAAGTGTGCATTATGTATACATGACATTATTTTATACACCCCCCCTCTCCCCCCCCCCCCTCCTCATTGTATTCTCATTTTATCACTGATTCATAAATATTTTTATAAAAAAATCGATTTTCGATTAAGCCAACTCAAGCGTTATAATATGAAGTCCACGTTTAAAGCTTACATACTTATCTATACATATAATAAAATGATAGAAAAGCCAAAACTGTACATTGGAAATATTAACAAAAAAATACTCGCTGGGTGTTCTACATAAGATACCGAAGCTGAAAATATAGTTAGATTTTTTTTTGTCTGTTTGTCTGTTTGCTTTGCTTTGTCCGGAAGGATCTCGAAAAGTACTGAACAGATTTGGTTTAAATTTTGCACAAATATTACTTAGGGGTGTGGTCTTAAAATAGGCTATATATTATCACGCCGCATATCCTAGGGGCTAAGCAGAGAGCAATGAAATGTTTAAACCGTTGGATTGATTTAACTAAAACGTAGCAGGAATATTAGTAGGAGATAGGTTTTACACTAAGACAACAATTATTATTACGCTAAATTTTTTAGGAGCTCGGCAGAGAACAATGAAAATCTTTTTGTATATTTTTGCAAAATACAGAAACGACTGAATAATTTTAATTAATCTTTTACTTGAAGAGCAATCTAGAGGTAGCATCTTTAAATAGGCTATATATTATCACGCTACATATCCTAGGAACTAGGCAGAGGGTAGTGCCATATGTAAGTATGTGGATTGATTAAACTAAAACGTTACAGGAATATTAGTAAGAGATCGGTTTTACGCACCAGCTACATTATCACGCTAAATATCTTGGAGGCCCGATAGAGAAAAATTAAATCCTGTGTTTGCTATGATATACATACTTATATATTTCAAAAATCTATATCTATACATATAATAAAATGATAGAAAAGCCAAAACTGTACATTGGAAATATTAACAAAAAAATACTCGCTGGGTGTTCTACATAAGATACCTAAGCCTTAGACCATATAACACGGGACTAGCCTTTGCGAACCACCGCATACAAAAATATTCTGCCAGTTTTCATACAAGTGAAGGGGGAAACACAAAGACATATAAAATTTCATTGCATTTAAAAATGTATTAATCGACAAACGCGTAATGGCTGTTGTGTGTTAATTGTTATTGTACAGTCAACTACAATGTAATGTACTAGTTTAATCATATAAAATGATGTACTGATGTACAGGCTTTTCATAAAGCCAAAAGACCAAATGGTCATGTGCAATGGCAGAAAACAATGCTTAAGTAAGGCGCATCCTGTGGTTAGATGATCTAAGACCGAAGCTGAAAATATAGTTAGATTTTTTTTTGTCTGTTTGTCTGTTTGCTTAGGATCTCGAAAAGTACTGAACAGATTTGGTTCAAATTTTGCACAAATATTACTTAGGGGTGTGGTCTTAAAATAGGCTATATATTATCACGCCACATATCCTAGGGGCTAAGCAGAGAGCAATGAAATGTTTAAACCGTTGGATTGATTTAACTAAAACGTAGCAGGAATATTAGTAGGAGATAGGTTTTACACTCAGACAACAATTATTATTACGCCAAATTTTTTAGGAGCTCGGCAGAGAACAATGAAAATCTGTTTGTATATTTTTGCAAAATACAGAAATTACTGAATAATTTTAATTAATCTTTTATTTGAATAGCAATCTAGAGGTAGGATCTTTACAATTTACAATAGCCTTAATCATTAAGCTCTTTTATCATTAAGCCAACAGGCCAGTTTAGATTTACCCTCACATTCAAAGGGATTCTTGAATTCTAGGTTTTGCGAAAGTTGGGATGTCTCTAATTCCTGAACTAGAAAACCTTTAACATGGAAACTTGTGTGAAACATTCATTACAGTATTCCCTTTATAACACTAATAAAAAAATTTGGAATCCGAAAACGCATTGAGAAGTAACAACTAAAAAACCGTTTTGTCTTTCATCCCTTCTCCCAAAGGAACCGCGCAAAATATCGAGATCAAAAGTATCCTAGAACCTTCCTCGGATTATAAGCTCTGATTGTACTAAGTTTCATTCAAATCCATTCAGTAACTTCGGCGTGATACTTATTCGGAATACAGACAGACAGACACACATGAAAAATGTAATTTCATTTTCGGCTTCAGTAGACTCTCGACCCTCAACAGTTTTACTATATGTATAGACTAGCTAACCCTCGCAACTTCGTTTACGTCACATAAGATCTATGAAAGGAGAGGTATTTCTTCATCGGACTCATCAAGCAGCGTGTGAAACTGCCCTGTTTGCTTAATCAAAAAAGAGCTTAAAGATTAAGTCTATTCCAAAGCAATTCATTTAATTGAAATTGAATTATTTTACAATAGCCTTAACCATTAAGCTCTTTTATGATTAAGCCAACACGCCACTCAAACGTTGTTTATAATGAACATTCTTAAAACAACTTTACTGAAAAATGTTGAGCTTTGGCTACAGTGACATGGGTACATAAATTAAATTACCTTAAACATAATAAGTACATGCATACGGTCACGCCTTTATCCCCAAAGGGGTATCGAGGCATATTATATGTTTACCTTTTTTTAATTTGTACCACGTAACGTAATAGGTGGTGAGCCGCATTGCCGTGTTGAAATGGACAGGCGTTAGTACTGCCTACTTTTGAAAATTATTAAATCTATAAGGTCTTCAACTTGGTTTAACGACTGCCATTTACTGGCTACCGTTAGCGTTAGTGTTATCGTCTCAACTCTTCCGATTATGCGTAAAGTTTTCAGTCTGTGGCCCTAATCTAACAAACGTTTCGTATTCGCGCTTCACCATACTACTTACTCTTATAATTATTAAAGGGGCTAATTATAAACACGTACGTCATACCGGCCTTGGACGCACTAAAACCATGAGGTCTCTTCCTATCCATCTAGCGCAGTCCTAGGGTATCCTTTAGAGGGCTTACCCGGGGCTCCCAATCGTAGGCTGTTAGGTAGGATACGTGTGGTTTTTAGTCAGTGGGAGTCATAGTACATTCATGTGGGATTTTCCTCACGTTAAAAAAATCCATCTAGCGCATAACTCCCCGGGTAAGTTGGAGGATGTCCTAAATTTGTTCCCACATTTTGGCTACGACTTATCCTAGCTAGAGGCTCAAATAGAATACGGTTCAAACTTTGCTTATAACAAATTTCCACGCGGACGAAGTCGCGGGTAACAGCTAGTTAATAATATTCGTGCAAATTATTCAGTTTAATCAATCCAATAGGTTAATCCCCAATTTACATAGTTTATTAGCCTTCTGCTTACCCCCAAGGTTATTTAGTGTGATTATACATAAATGTATATTAATGTCATTACATTAAAATATAGCTTATGTTTAGAGTATAACCGGCCAAGTGCGAGTCGGACTCCCGCACGGAGGGTTCCGTACCAAAAAGCAACAAAAGGTCGTACCTATTTGTTGCATGGGAGCCCCTCTTTTTTCTTTTTATTTAACGAGATGGAAAATCCTTAATGAATGATATGCCGGACTCCTCTCACTCAACAAGACAAGCTCTCGAAAGGATGTCCCAGTAAAGGTCCATTTTGTTTCAATTATTATTTTTTTATGAAAATACAATGTTCGATGTTCTGTATTTCAAGCGTCTACTGGTTGCCCTCATTACCTATTAACACAGAGCAACGCGCGCCTTAGACAGTTCGCGTTGCTCTATAGTGTTTTATAACGCGCGTCCTTAGACAGTTCGCGTTGCTCTATAGTGTTATACAACGCGCGTCTTTAGACAGGTCGCGTTGCTCTATAGTGTTAACTATCCTTGTATAGATCCTCTACGGTAGGTTCAGTAGATATATATTTCAAAAAGAGTTTGTGAACTCTATGTTTAATTTCTTTTTCAGAATATTGATGACATTTGAATGATGACATTATAAACACGATATCTACGTCTACAACATAAATTGTGTGTTTGTACGTAAATTGTTTATACTGGAGAAAATCTAAAATATGGACTATTTGTTTACTATTTGCTATGAAATAGCTATCATTGAAATATTACACTTACCTAAAGTAATCTGCTGAAAGCGTTGTTCACTTTTTAAAGAACAAATATTTACGATGAAAGTCGAAAAATAAGTTAGTATGTGACCCGTATAATGTTCAATCATGGCGACACGAAATTAATTTCATTGAGCAACATTTGATTGTGCTATACCTCCTAAAGTATTAATTTAATTTGCATGGTGTAAAGGGAATGAATGATCTTGATGAAATGTTCAAATTACTTACGTATTTAAATTGTGAAGGATACCTTATTACCGAATATATAAGACAAAATCGCTAATTAAAAACACGTTTGTTGTATGGAAGCCCCCTTAAATATTATTATGTTTTTGTTTTCAGTATTTGTTGTTATAGCGGCAACAAAAACACATAATCTGTGAAAATTTCAACTCTCTAGCTATCACCGTTCATGAGATACAGCCTCCTGACGGACAGACAGACAGACAGACGGACAGCGAAGTCTCATGAATAGGGTCCCGTTCTTTACCCTTTGGGTACGGAACCCCAAAAAGGATGAATCACGCTACGCCGGCCGGGTCCGAGCCGAGTGCCGGCCGCAGCAACGTCAATATTATATATATTATATTTTGTGTGAACAAACTCACGTTAAACCGAGCGGCAACTGAGTGACAGCCGAACTACGGAAAGCGCTCGGAAACAACTCGGTCCCGCCTCGGCTCGGCCACGGCCCGTTGCATGAATACAGTGCCGCCGAGCTTCGCCCGAGCAGTCGTGAATGCAACTGGCTCGGTGACCGTGCTACGGCCGACACTCGGCTCGGACCCGGCACGGTCTAGCGTGAGTCATCCTTTAGAATGCTTACGGATCTCTTAACTACTGGACGGATTTGATCCAAATATTTCACGAATATGAATAACAATATTCAATGTGCAGTATTGACTTTTCCATAATTTGTATGTATAGAGCATTTGATTGACATAAATCAAAACATTGACAACATCTTTCTCAAATCTGATTGACTTTTTAAACATGACATGTGTGAAAATAAAAAGTAAATTAAATCAAAAGAGTCCTCTCATCACTAAGAAGTATTGATACAAATTCGAATCAAAACCCCCCGAAGAAAACAATTGTAACCCTCTTTTAGCCATGTTCTGGAATGAATTTCAATAAAATACGAAACACATCTTCCATCAATTATGTTAGAGATGATTTATACAAAATTTGAAGAAGATCCGACTAAGGAATCCTGTGGTCCCATACAAACTTTGTAACCCTTTTCCAACTCACGCTTGACCGACGTCGTAAATTTCTCAATTTTTCGTTAATCTACATATAACACCCGATCTGTGTGCCAAATTTCATAACGCTAGGACAATTGGAAGTGGCCTAGAGGTTTTGATGACCGGTCAGTGAGTGAGTCAGTCAGTGCCAAAATTAGCTATATTCACAGGGCATATTTCAGGATCTACTAAAGCTAATTCTATGAAATTTGGTACACTGCCTTAGTACTAGTATATGATTACGTACGCACAATTTTATGTCTGTACTTGCAATAGGCACTGAGCTACAGGGGGGTCAAAAGTGGGTCGAAGCGGTTCGTGTAAACGATGTAGGTTGACTTACAATAAATATAAGCTCTTGCTAATAAACTTTAATACGCTTTACCTACGCAATATTTAGAAATACGAATATTTCTAAATATTGCGTAGGTAAAGCGTTTTTATTTTTAAGGACTAAAATATCCTGTGCTCACGGCGGGTTCAACGTAGTCTAAACGTTATTCAACAAATAAGAGTACCTATAAAAAATAGGGATATTTTTAAATGCACATCTATATAATTTTTCTGCACACTAGGTAACTCCACTAATTAACTGAATGCATACCGGAAATCTGAATGCTGTGTAAAAAAAACAATTTATTAACTAAACATGTACTACCTAAAAAACTAAAATTATACACAAAATGAGATGACCTTTCTTTCTCGAATTTAAACCAAAAATGTGGTTCGTACACCGGATATAAGATTTGCTAAACAAAAATACGAATTGCTTATCAAAAATACTAACTTGCACTCTAAATTTTATAATCTTATAACGGAATAGGTTAGGTTAGGTTAGTTTTTTATTTTTTTGATCAATAAAATTTAATTTTGTAAAGATGACTGATTAAATTGGGTATTTAATTAGAATAAAAGATGTTCCTAAAAGTAAATTAGATGATGGTTTTCCTTAAAAAAGTTTTAATATGTTTGTTAAGCAAAGGGATTTTTAGAAATACTATTTTAATAATAGTGATTTGTTCAGTAAAATAGTTCTGCACATACCATTAAACAGTATAACGAATTTGACTTTTTTAGTGTGCATAATTAGTGTGCAAGTCAGTATTTTTGGTTTAACTTTGTAATATTTTGTTCGAAAAAAAGGAATAAACAGATATCGATTTAAATACATGCCTAAAAAATATACTTGTGCGTACATAATTACATTAGGTATGGAACTTAGGAAAATATTAGGCTATTAGTTGTCCTGGGACATTCTTCCGAGGGCTTACCCTGGGCTCCCAACCGTCGACTGTTGGGCGTTACGTGAGGTTTTTTAGTCGGTAGGAGTCCGGCATAGCATTCTTGAAGGATTTCCCTCACGTTAATAAAAGAAATAGGCTATTATTTATTTCGAGACCAAGTAGACTAACCGATATGGAAAGCTTCACTACGCGAGGAGAGCCGCGGTCTTTAGTCAGTCGGTCGTATAATATAACTATCAGACATCACGCGGTTTTACCCAAGTAGCTCCCGGTCCCGTGGGAATAGGGGAATAAAATATAGCCTTTGTTACCCGGGGATAGTGTAGCTTCACAACAGTGAAAGAATTTTTCAAATCGGTTCAGTAGTAGACTTGGAAAAGGCCTATGATAGAGTGGTGAGGAATGAAATGTGGACAACACTGTCCAGGTATGGAGTAAACGGAACCTTGATACGAGCACTGAAATCTCTGTATATGAAGACTCCAGTGCTTGTATCAGGATAAACGGAGCTTGCACGGACTTTTTTCACATTGAAAAAGGTGTGAGACAAGGTTGTGCAGCGTCACCATGTTTGTCTAACCTGTACATGGACAGCTACTTGAAAGATCTGCAAGAGTGTACGTTTGGTTTAAAAATGAATGAGCTGACCATCAAATGCCTTCCATACGCGGACAATCAGGTGATATTAGCTTCATCGGTGGAGGAGTTGCAGTTGATGGTTAACATAATGCAGGATGCGCTTAAAAGTAGAGGGATGAAAGTGAATGTAGAAAAGACGAAAGTAATGGTTTTTGAAAGAGAAGAAAATATGACGAATTGCCCAATTTACATCGAATGGCAAAGAGCGGAACAGGTAAAAGAGTTTGTGTACTTGGGGTCAAAATTTGCAAGAGATGGAAAGTGTGACTGTTGTGTTGTGAATATTGAACGAAGAGTTTTGGCAGGAAATCAAGTGAATGGAGCCATTCACGCCTTTATGAGCAGCCTAAATAAAAAATATGAGTAGTCTAAAAAGTCAAGAATGGCTGTATACATACAGAGGACTGCTTGTGCCTACACCTATGCATGGCAGTGAAAGTTGGGTGTGGCAGGAGAAGCATGAGAGTAAAATTATTGCAGAGGAAATGAGAAGTTTGCGAAGTATAGCTGGAGTGATGGATAAAGAAAGAAATTGTGTGATTAGGGAACATTGCGGCTTGACAGAAGATGTAGTGACTAAGACAGAGAAAAGGATGCTCAGATGGTTCGTACATGTGGAGATATTGGATGAAAACCGACCGCAAAAAAGAGATTTATAAGGCGAGAGTGAGTGGAAAATCTGGTAGGGGTCTACCGCGTCGCACTTATGTCGACCAAATTGGACACCTTTTGAAAAGGCCAGGTCAAGAGTACCTTTAATCTGAGAGCATATATGAAAACACTTATGAAAGTAGAAGAAGCGAAAGTGATATGTCAGGATCGTGGCAAGTGGAAAGCCACAATCTCTGCCTACCCCGTTGGGAAACAGGCGTGATGTTATGTATGTATGTATGGTTCAGTATTTTCGGAGCCTATTCGTGCAAACAAATAATCAAATATTTCCTGTTTATAATATTAGTATAGATATGTAGATAATAGTGTACAAGTATATAAATCGTACAGTAACAGTAATCCATTACGTACTGTTACCAAATAAGGTACTTTGTCAGCACTAATGACATTACAACACGCAATTATTTTTCACTCAAAGTTAAGTGCTGAATGTAAGCTAATAATTCAGGGTGGGTCATTACAGCTATTTTTACAAGCTTTTTATAAATATAAAGCTTTGGGATTTCATGCAAATTATACTGTTTTAAATTCTGATACCAAAACACAGATTTATGTCACGAAAATGATATGAAGTTTTATTCTACGTAGCAGATTTCAACATTATCCGAGCCTTTAACATGAAAAAAGAAATGTAATATGATTTCTTCCAGTTAATAATATAACTTTTCAAGTACTTCTGAATACACTTCTCAAGACTTACGATATAGGTAGGTACCTACTTCAGAGTTTAATAAAGAAAACAAAATTTATGTAATACCTTGGTACATATTAGAAGCGTAGAAGCAATAAGAGAAGAAATGTTGGTACTTAATTTAAAGGTTCCGTACCTATTTCAAAATATAAAAACCTTATAGTTGTCCCTCTGTTTGTCAAAATCTTTTGTCTCATGAACGCGTTTTAGGTATCCCTTTCTAACCCATAGAATTATAAAAATTGGCAAGTACCTATTATAGTCTTATACTACAAGTAAATAAATTAATATTTACATCCACAAATATTTATTTATTTATACTACAAGTAGGTAAAGGGGGGAATTTACAAACGTTTTTTTACAAATTAGAGAAAACTTATTAAAAATTACAAAATCTTAAATTAAACATTTGTAATTAATTCATAAAAAAACTTTATCCTTCTTTCTTCGGCAGTCAAGTAAAAAGTTTTTAAATTACATACACGAACACGGCGAGGTTCCTGAACTACTTGAATGTGATTTTTTTTCCCTCTGTTGGAGAGCCTGACGCGGTTCACCCTTGTTTGGTATAACAACGTTTAGTTGAAAATCACTTCGACTAATTTCAGTGACAATAAAGTAATTTCACATAATTATTAACTTCACCGAATATTTAATTGGTAGAATTTATTTATTATAATGTCATTTCACCGAATTTTCATTTGCACTAATTTTATTTAAACTAATGCTTCATTAGGCTAATAATGATTTAGTCGAGAGATCATATCGAATATTCGGTTTAGTAATAATTAGTTTCCTTTGAACTGACGACGGTGGTTTCATTGTTTTTTTTTTCATAAGTATTTTGTTTTTTGTCTGGCTCTCGGCGGCCGCTGCCGCGGCACGCTCGCTGCGTGCTCGTGCTTACAGTTCTAACCTAACCGAACCCTGCCAATTGCACTGAGATTTTTTAAATTTTACTTGTATTGTGTTTCATGAAACGTACTCTTAGTGGTTTTCTTACATCACTGAAATCGGCAGGGTTAGCTTAGATTAGATCTGTGACCACAACAAGCAAGAGGCGAGCGAGCGAAGCGAAGAAACTTGCAAATATTTATAATGTTTTCTTTTCTACACTACATTACATTATACCAATTGCATATTCGATGAAATACATTTTACACTAGCTGAACATTACATGAAATGAGCATCATACTTTTTGATCAATAGCGCAAATGTTGTTATCGCAAATAAATATTCGATGAAATGAAAATTATGTCAATCGACATTATGCAAAGCAATTATTTTCCCAAACGTTGTTCGAATTAGTAACATTCGACCATACGTTGTTATACCAAACAAGGGTCTTGTACGGTTTTTTTGTTTGATGTAGCGTTTCTACACATTTTAAAACACTGCTGCATCTAGTCAAAATTAATGTAATATAATATTTAATCTGAAAATAATATGGAGGGAAATGGGTAATATATAATTATTTTGTGGTTTGTCGTTGCAATAACTGTCATGTACCTATTTAAAAAGAATGTGTAAGTGTATGCGACTGCCGTGCTGAGGTCATCGAGTTTGGGACCTCAGCATGGCAGCATAATATGCGGGTCCTTTAGGAATGGATTACGCTGTGTAAAAATGTCCTAAAACATTTACCTCTGTTGTTGTGGTTGAAAAACCGTAAGGTTTATTTTTAGCCATCTTATTGGAACACTGATTAATTTGTTAAGTAATTAAAACTGCTACCCTGACTATTAGCCATAGCAATCACGCACGCACGTCGCGACGATTAGAATTAAAGAAGTAATTCGTTTGGAATTTGAATTCTGCAGCTTACGGATTTCTCCAGGATTTTCTATTTGAACTGATAATTGTGTGCGTTTGTGGGTGTGTATGTGTGTAGGTGTGTGTGTGTGTGTGTGTGTAGGTGTGAGTGTGTAGATGTGTCGGTGTGTGTGTGTGTGTGTGTGTTTGTGTGTGTGTGTGTGTGTGTCTGTCTGTGTAGGTGTGTGTGTGTGTGTGTAGGTGTGGGTGGTCGGTGTGTATGTGTGTGTGTGTGTGTCTGTGTGGTGTGTAGAAAATGGAATTAGAGAACGTTTGCTTGTTCGTAGGTATTTTTTTAAATAGTGAAAATCCTTCATCATTTTTTGTCATGGATACTTTGCCCGACTCTTACCGACTAAAAACCACCTACCCCTACTGCCAATGGTTGGGAGCCCCGGGTAAGCCCTCGGAAGGATATCCCCAGGATGTTTGTAGTCCAGGGATAAACTACAGAATAGACAAAATACGAATTTTGTACAGATATTGACAAGAGGTCAAGAACCTACATAGAACTATAAGAAAGCTATTCAAATTTCTCAGTCACATCACAATTTTTTAACAAACGTAATATATATAGGCAGCAACAAGTAATACAATACAAAAGGAAGTTAAATCTATTGTTGTGCTCAAATGTCACGGCTCCTGTTACGAGCAAAGGACGTGAAGTTATGTGATTCTAAAAATAACCGCCTATAGATAGGCATATACCTATACTAGCTGACCCGCGCAACTTCGTTTGCGTAAGAGAGAGAGAAATAGAAAGGTCCCCCGTCGCTTCTATTCTTATCGCGTGGTTTTCTGTCGCGTGTATTCCCGTTTTATTATTTTGCCTTTCGGACCATAAGGTTGAATTTTCAAAATATTGAATTCCCATTTGGCACAAATTGGATTTTCATTAAAATGGTTATTGTAAACGAACCTAATTCGAAGCAAGTAGGGTTACGGGATATTTTACTTTTCCGTGACTCTACTGGATGCCAAGGGAAATATAGGTCGACATGCAGCAGGTGCCACTGGTGTTGCAAACGTTCACTATGCGAATTAGTTCACTACAGTAACCAACCATCAGGTGGATCGTATGCTTGTCTGCCATCTTCGTAGTATAAAAAACTGGCCAAGTGCGAAGCGGACTCGCGCACAGAGGAAATAAATAAAGAATAAAGTATAGATAGGAATAAAGTCCCATTCCGAACAACGCGACGGTTGGCCGGTTTATTTGGTCGGAGTAGAAAGACAGAGGGTTCCGTACCAAAAAAACAGCAAAGCATCATGTTTGTTGGATGGGAGCCCCCTTTAATCCCCGCTCCCCTTTTCTAACGTTAGTATTTGTTGTCATAGTGGCTACAGAAATATATCATCTGAAAATTTCAGCTCTCTAGCTATCACGATTCCTGAGATACAGCCTCATGACGGACAGATAGACAGACAGCGAAGTCTCATAAATAGGGTCCCGTTTAAGGGCACGAACCCTAAAAATCGTTTCTTTGTGCGCAACTATGCCATTAATCTAATTTCAAGGTTCTAGATCTCGATCTAGAACCTATCTAAGTCAGTTTTTTATTTTTATATCAATGAAATCAGCATGTACGCTCCTGGACGAAGGCCTCTCCTAATTTACGTCCTGCGCCTTCAGCATCCAGTCTGCGACCTCTTCTAGGTCCTCGGTCCATCTAGCGGGTGGAACAAGTCACGATGCCCCCTTTGGAACTCGTTTGCTCCATCTGCCGTCGTCTGTCGTCTTCTGTGTTCAGCCCGCGGCACTTACAGTACTGTTTTTATATGTATAGATATAATTCTGACTAAATAAATCAAAATACGTACTTTGAGCGAAGTAAATCTATATTATTGTAAAAATTGATACCTAATGTCTTTGTTAATTGGTTTAGAGAGCATTCTCTGCTTTTGCTAAGGAATTGATATCTAACTTCTTTCTTTCTGGTATTTCTGGATTGTGTAGGTCTTCAGACTTTCGAGGCTGAGGCAACCCGTACTAATACAGTTTCTCCTATTGTGACCAGACATTTACTGTAGATTTCATCTGCTAATGTTCATCTATAACGCCTCTGATCGTATTATCCCTATATAAATTATGAAAGTAAGCGAAGATGGTAATAAATACTCTGTGATATTCGGATAAACCGTGTACACCTTACCTAGAACTTGTTCTTTCATAATTCCTAGCCAGCCATGTACAAGTTTTCCTTCTCACAAACGTATTTTTGACATGCAAAATATGAAGGCAATTCCGCTTATTGAAGGGCAAAAATCAATAAATTGAGCAGTTTTAATAAAATTATTATTTGATTTTTATTTGACATTTATCGTAAATTGAGACCATTTATTTTTAAATCGTATTGAGCTGTCAAACATGTGTCAAAAAAAATAAAAAGTACCGACTAAGGAGTATGAATCATGAGGCAAATCCCCCCAAAATATTTTTGTACCCCATTTTAACCACGTTATAAAATTAATTTCAATAAAATAAAATACACGTCTCCCATCAATTTGGTTAAAGATGTTTTATGCCAAATTTGAAGAAGATCGGACCAAGGAATCACGTAGTCCCATACAAACTTTGCAACCCTTGTTTACCCCCTTAGGAGTTGAATTTTCAAAAATCCCTTCTTATTGCTCGCCTACGTCACATAAGGAGCATTTGTGCAAAATTTCATGCTCTTAGACTCAGTGGTTTAGGCTGTGCGTTGATCGTCAGTCAGTCAGTTCTTGTTTTTATATATATAGATAAGTAATAAAACTATCAATAGTGTAGACAAAGTTGAATGTACTTGGAAAATAATTAACGCTGAAAGAGGCGTAGCAAATTCAAATGATAATAATTTTAAACTTAAAGTAAATGTTAACACAATTTCAACAGATGTCGAAGTCGCTAACGAATTTGAACAATTTTTCTCTCGAATTCCAGTAGTTTTGACCAGAGCCCTAGGTTCTTCTACCCCAATAGCAGAATCCTTGTTAAAAGCAAATGTTCCTTGCTGTAATGAAATATTCAAATTCAGTAAAATTAGTATACACACTATCATAAAAACTTTTAAATCTTTAAATATTAAGAAAACGGCTGACCTCTGGGGAATTTCTGTACATTTAGTTAATTCGTTAATTGAAATGGTTGCCCCTGAATTATCAATAATATTTAATAATTGTGTTGATAGTGGTGTGTTTCTTTACTTAATGAAGTTTAGTAAAATAACTCCTCTGTTCAAATCGGGTAGCACCTCAGATCCGTGCAATTTTCGTCCTATTTCTGTACTACCCACGTTTAGTAAAATCTTTGAAAAGGTAATGCTTAATCAAATGCAAAATCATTTTAATACAAATAAACTATTCCATAATAAACAATTCGGTTTCACGCGCGGTCGGTCTACCACGGATGCTGGAATCAAATTATTAGAGTGTATATATGAGGCCTGGGAGGAGTCGTATGATGCTTATGGTGTATTCTGCGACTTATCCAAAAATTAGATCATTATGGGATACGGGGGACGGCCTTGGAATTAATTAGTTCTTACCTAAGAGATAGAGTACAGAGAGTAGTTTTTTTTATACCACTAAGGTGGCAGACAAGCATACGGCCCACCAAAAGGGCCGGTGGTCACCTTAGCCTATGAACGTTTGCAACACCAGAGGTGCTACACTCGCGCTGCCGACCCTGTAAAAACCTTCTAAGACCCCTTTTGAAGAACCCCATACTGTAGGCGTTTGGGAAAACCGAGGCAGGTAGGTCATTCCACAACCTAAGCGTGCGCGGAAGAAAACACCTATCGGATCTAACCGTGCTGGAACGCACCGGACGCAGAGTGTGAGGATGAACTCCCTGTCTGTGGCGAGCGGTGCGATGATAGAACGTAGCCGTGGGCATCACATCAAACAATTCCTCAGAACACATACCATTGTACAGGCGGTAGAACACGCATAAGGAGGCAAAGTCTCTCCTGTCGCGAAGAGGTTCCACACCAGCTGTAAGTACAGGATCGTTGACAACTCTTACAGCTCGTCTTTGCACCGAATCAAATGGACGAAGCTGATATTTAGGTGCTCCCGCCCAGAGGTGACAGCAGTACTCCATATGCGGCCGCACTTGCGACTTAGAGAAGCAGTGTTTGCGCCGCAGTGAAGTACCGCCGCGCCCTGTTGAGCACACCTAGCTTCTTGGACGCCAGCTTAGCCTTGTCCTCCAAATGACTACGAAACTGAACGTCACTGGAGATGTCAACGCCAAGGATCCCTATACTTTTGGAGATGGAAAGAGATGTGGCCTGAAATTGCAGCACTACAGTAATTGGGGTTTGCTTAGCGGTGAAAAAACACGCTTGTGTCTTGGAAGGGTTGAACTGAACAAGATTTTGTCCACCCCAATCGGACACTCTAGTAAGAGTAGCCTCGATTTCAGACACAAGCTGTTCACGATTTTCCTCCACTGTGTCCCGAGAGATACCGGGGCGGCCCGTGTAACAAGTGTCCCCCGTACTGCCGTCCGCATAACAATGAATGCCGTCAATAGACAACATGTCATTGATATGCAGCAGAAACAGAGTAGGGGACAACACTGAGTTTTGCGGTACTCCAGCGTTTATGACCATGCAGTCTGAACAGCTGTCGTCAACGACGGCCCTGATGCTTCTACCGGCCAAGAAGCTGGACACCCATCCGCATAATCTCTCGGGTAGTCCATATGAGGGCAATTTCGTAAGAAGACCACGGTGCCAGACCCGGTCAAAGGCTTTAGAGATGTCGAGGCTCACTGCTAGAGCCTCACTCTTACTCTCGATAGCCGCCGCCCATCGGTGTGTTAGGTACACAAAAAGATCGCCCGTCGAGCGAACGTGACGGAAACCGTACTGCTGGTCGCTGAGCAGGTCGTATTCCTCAAGGTACCCCAGGAGCTGTGTATTAATTACACGCTCCATCACCTTGGATAAAAGGGAGGTGACGGCTATAGGCCTGTAATTGGCCGGGTCGGTCCTGTCACCCTTCTTGGGTACAGGATGTACATACGCGATCTTCCACGACGCCGGGACTTGTTGCATGGAATAGGAAAGTGTGAAAAGACGTGTAAGTACCGGACACAACTCTGGACCACAATGCTTAATAAAAAAGTCACGCGCGGTCGGTCTTCCATGGATGCTGGAATCAAATTATTAGAGTGTATATATGAGGCCTGGGAGGAGTCGTATGATGCTTATGGTGTATTCTGCGACTTATCTAAGGCCTTTGATTGCGTCCGGCATCAGACTTTAATTCAAAAACTTGATCATTATGGGATCCAGGGGACGGCCTTGGATTTAATTAGTTCTTACCTAAGAGATAGAGTACAGAGAGTAGTTATAAATGGTAAACAGTCACATGGTTCTGCTGTAACAATGGGGGTGCCTCAGGGTTCAATTCTGGGACCTTTTCTATTTTTAGTGTACATAAATGATCTCCCTCACCTTATAAGAGACGATCACGAGGTAGTTTTGTTTGCTGATGACACATCTTTAATATTTAAAGTTGAACGTGGACAACGCAATCTTGACGAAGTAAACAATGCCCTCTCTAGGGTAGTCCAGTGGTTTAACGCAAATAATTTATTGTTAAATGAAACTAAAACAAAATGTATTAGATTCACCTTGCCAAATGTTAGGCTCGTTAACACCAGTATTAGGATTAAGGATGATCAAGTAGAATTGGTCGACGAAACTGTCTTTCTGGGCATAAAGTTAGACTCCAACTTGCAGTGGGGGCCTCATATCGAGAAAGTCTCGGGCAGACTGAGCTCTGCAGCCTATGCCGTTAAAAAGATCCGACAACTGACAGACATTAGAACAGCGCGTCTTGTCTACTTTAGCTATTTCCACAGTGTCATGACCTATGGCATACTATTATGGGGTAACGCTGCCGACATCGAATGTATCTTTGTGTTGCAGAAAAGGGCTGTCCGGGCTATCTATGGTATGGGGTTTCGGGAGTCATTAAGAGAAAAGTTTAAGGATATCAACATCCTTACTGTGTATTCACAGTACATATATGAAAACTTATTATATACTCATAAAAATAATAGTAAATTTATTAAAAATAGTGATATCCATAACCTAAACTTAAGAAATAAGAATAAATTGGCTGTACCTAGATTTAGGCTTAATAAAATAAGCAATTCTTTTGCGGGCAATTGTATTCGAATGTACAATACATTGCCGACAGCCGTAACAGGTTTGTCAGTTAATAAATTTAAAAAACTAATAAAACTTAAATTGTGCCAGAAAGCTTATTATAGCATTAAAGACGTTTTAGAAGACAAGGCTGCCTGGCAGTGACACGAATTGCTCCTTTCTACATAAAAAAAAAAAAAACTGTATTAGATACTAAGATGAATTAAGAGGGACCGGACTGAGTTTCTTGGGGTGTTCTTCTCAGTCTATAGCATTTCCGAACCCCCGGTAGAGTCACAAAAATTTTGACAAACCTAAATAATTTTTTTAAAAATTTAAAAGGGAATAAATTTTATTTTATTTTATTTTAAGTACCACCGCGGGGATGCCGTCTGGCCCACTCGACTTATGAACGTCCAGGGATTGAAGCTCCCGCCGGACATTCCGCTGTGTAAATTTAACTTCCGGCATGGAAGTGCCACAACTCGGAATGCCCGGCGGTAAAGCACCCCCGTCGCTAATGGTCGAGTTAGAGGCAAAGATATTACCCAAAAGGTCGGCTTTCTCCTTGGCACTCTGGGCCAAACTACCTATTATTAAGCAAGGGTGGTAAACCTGACCGACAAAAGTTTCCCTCGGCAGCTTTGGCAAGCGACCAAAATTAACGACTTCCTGAAGGGTAGCCTGCTAGCCGTTCGCCAATTCTGCCGACGAAATCGAACTTGGCCCTGACAATTGCTCTTTTACTGGACCTCGAGGCGGCATTCATAATTCATAATTCATAATTCATTTATTCATAACAAAATAATTTGTGTAGAATAGCAAATAGGTGACCAGTAACAAACAAAAGATTAAATAAACCTGAATAAATTTTAAAGTAAGCATACATTGCAAATTTCTTAATTAATTCCAACAAAATCATAACAATCAACATATTTAGAAGACTATCAAAAATCAAGATTTAAAAAATAAATGTCATAAAAACATACCAATTCTCGAATTGCAAAATGTCCCTATAAAAAAAAAATTAAAACAAACAATAATCAGAAATGTCAACATAAATATACGAATATTAAGATTTAAAAAAAAAATATACAGTATAATTAATATGTCATAAATCATTAGTCCACTAGTTGTTAAATAGTCTAAGGTCCACTATTATTGATAATTACAATAATTTAATAGGATATCTATAATGTCAAATTAGGTCTATCATCTGTGAAATTTAAGTACCCTGCAAATAATCATCAACACTGTAATAACACTTTTCTAACAATAAATTGCGCAACCTAGTCTTAAACCTGTTCACACTATATATTGTTTTTAATTCTACTGGTAGTTTGTTAAACAGTTTAATGGACTGAACTCCGGATGAATGCTTTACGATATTCAACCTTGGCAGCAAGGTGCTAGGTAGAGCCTTTCTGCGTGTTCCCTCTCTTATTTTTCTTTCATCCATAGTTTCTATTTTGCCCATATTCTTGACCAAATCTGTCAGTAATACGAGCAAATACAGACATGGCACTGTCAAAATATTCAGCCGAATAAAGTGATCCCTGCATGATTCCGTTTGTTTTATTTGTACCATTGTCCTTATGGCCCTTTTTTGCATTTCAAATGCAGCATTTACATTGTCTTTATAGCTATTGCCCCAAAACTTAATGCTGTACCTGAGTTTCGATTCAATCATAGCAAAATAAACCGGACGAAGTTGAGCAATAGTTAAATCATACCGTAAGCTTCTAATTGCATAGCAAGCACTACTTAGTGAATTTGTTAAAGTAGTTACTTCTTGATGCCATGTTAAAAGATTATCTATTTGTATACCCAGGAATCGATAATGATCTACTAAACCTATTTGATTGCCCAATGATTTTATGTCTAGGCTGTCATTCTGCCTAGCCGTTGTTTTGAATAACATACATTTCGTTTTATTAATATTTACAATTAAATTATTACATGAAAACCAATTTTCAAGAATAGTCACTAAGTTGTTAGTTTTGCTTTCCAGATCAGCAATACTGTCACCTGCTATAACTGCACTAGTATCATCTGCATATATAACAACATTTACATCGGGCATTATGCGTTTTACATAGTTAGGTAGATCGTTTATAAAAATAATAAAGAAAATAGGTCCCAAAATGGAGCCCTGTGGAACGCCCCGTTTCACTACAGTTATTTTAGATTTATGCGTGGTTTCTTCTTCACCTTTACTTGCTTTGATTTCAACGTATTGCCTTCTGTTAAGTAAATACGATCGAAATAATTTTAATGTATTTCCTCTAATTCCTTTAATTTGCGTTTCACCGCAGAGATGTTTGGATCTGAATTTGCACGAGCCGTGGTCAAAGCTCTGTAGGCAGATTCTTTCTGTATTAGAGCTTCTCTGCAGAGCCGATTGAACCACGGTCGCTTTTTTGCACCTACAGGGATCCAGCGGTTGGGAATGTAGCATTCCATACCCTCCAAGATCCCCTCAGCAACTGCTACAGCACAAGAATCCAGATCCTCTGAGGCAAAACAAAGCCGCCACCACGGGTACGACGCATAGAACTCTCGCAGTCCATCCCAGTCTGCTGACTTGTACTGCCACACATGTCGCCACCCTTGGGCCGAGGTGGTTCAGGCCTTGCGAGAGGCACATGCGTCCGAACGACACAGTGGTCCGACGATCCTAGCGGAGCATCCACTGAAACGTTGTATCCGTCCGGACGCGTTGTCAGCAGGAGGTCCAGCAATGCACTATGCTCGTTCTTCTTGTCTGGTATCCTTGTATGGGATTTAACCAGCTGAGAGAACCCATAGGTCAAGGCAAATTCGTTAGCAGCTTTTCCCGCAAAGTCGGTGGTCCGGGAGCCCAACCAGTCAACATGATGACCGTTGAAATCTCCCAAAATCACTATCTGCGCGGAGGGACACTGCTCAATCACCCTGTCAGTCGACTGCTGCAGGTGGTCATAAAGGTGAACTGTGTCCGTGTTACCGCTGTGAGACCTGTACACGCACGCGTAGATCCGGGTGTGGCCCCCGTGATCCAAGCTGTGTGCCGTTGGCCCAGGAGACTAAGCGAGGCTCCAACTCACCAAAGGCAGACAAAGGTAATGCGGAAGATTGGCACGGCGTACGGAAGGCCCCCCCCCCCCCAATGCAATGGCCGCGTCCACTCCGGTATCCTCCTCCGGCACGACCACAGCACCAGGGACTTTACACAGGCTGCTAGTTCAGCCTCCTGGGGCGGAGATTAAGTGATCCCCAGGTTTGGGTCCCGTACAGCCTGCGGGCGGTCAGTGGTCAACCGTTTCACCGGGTCTCCCTGACCGCCGTACCAATACTCCGCGCCTCTATCCGCCAATGGGGACAGATAAGCCTCTGGTCTCACCGTCACCGGCACGAAGTCGCCCCAATGAGCTCTGGATCCCTGCTAACCGACGGAGAACATAACCAAACCGGAGTCAGGTTACTATTACCGCGGTCTTCTGCAGGGCGGAGGTACTGCCCCAGGCGGGCTGCTCAACGAACGGAGTACCGTTATACCCTTCCTCCTAATGTGGGCTTTTTCGTTTATCCCTAAGATATTGAATCTTAGGGATCTGATTGAAGAAGCCACTACTGTACCCTCAGTGTGTAACGTTAGCTCCATGAGAAGTAACGCATGTCCCCTAAGCCCCGAGGGGTAAAAAGTTATAAATGGTAAACAGTCACATGGTTCAGCTGTAACAATGGGTGTGCCTCAGGGTTCAATTCTGGGACCTTTTCTATTTTTAGTGTACATAAATGATCTCTCTCACCTTGTAAGAGACGATCACGAGGTAGTTTTGTTTGCTGATGACACATCTTTAATATTTAAAGTTGAACGTGGACAACGCGATCTTGACGAAGTAAACAATGCCCTCTTTAGGGTAGTCCACTAGTTTAACGCAAATAATTTATTGTTAAATGAAACCAAAACGAAATTTATTAGATTCACCTTGCCAAAT
This sequence comes from Miltochrista miniata, assembly GCA_933228765.1. Classification (NCBI taxonomy): domain Eukaryota; kingdom Metazoa; phylum Arthropoda; class Insecta; order Lepidoptera; family Erebidae; genus Miltochrista; species Miltochrista miniata. The sequence goes on from OW121765.1 coordinate 13,434,726, forward strand.
GTTAGGCTCGTTAACACCAGGATTAGGATTAGGGATGATCAAGTAGAATTGGTCGATGAAACTGTCTTTCTGGGCATAAAGTTAGACTCCAACTTGCAGTGGGGGCCTCATATCGAGAAAGTCTCGGGCAGACTGAGCTCTGCAGCCTATGCCGTTAAAAAGATCCGACAACTGACAGACATTAGAACAGCGCGTCTTGTCTTCTTTAGCTATTTCCACAGTGTCATGACCTATGGCATACTATTATGAGGTAACGCTGCCGACATCAAATGTATCTTTGTGTTGCAGAAAAGGGCTGTCCGGGCTATTTATGGTATGGGGTTTCGGGAGTCATTTAGAGAAAAGTTTAAGGAAATCAACATCCTTACTGTGTATTCACAGTACATATATGAAAACTTATTATATACTCATAAAAATAACAGTAAATTTATTAAAAACCAGATGACCCGCGCAACTTCGTTTGCGCCACATAAGAGAGAGTATTACCTGTTCCCGTCGCAATTACTTCTGTCGCGTTGCGTTTACTCCCGTAGCGTCTCGTCGTTAATATTCAATACTACGTGAGAGAGAAAGAGAGAGAGAGAGAGAAAGGTTTCTCGTCGCGTGTATTACCGTCGCATTATTTTTAAGAACAATTTCGTTTATGAATGAGGTATCCTGTGGCATTATTGTAGAAAAAAATTGATTGCCATTAAAATGGTTATTGTGCACCCACCCAAAGATAGACACATGCTATCGCGCTTTTTTTTTTGGAATTTTTTAAGAGAAACAATTTTGTAGTACATATTTTTTACATAACTATAAATATTTACGCAGCACACGCAACGAAGCTCTCTAAAGGAATAACTTTTCCCCCGTTTTTGAAACATTTACTATTACTGCTCCGCTCCTATTCGTTGTAGCGTGATGTTATATAGCCTATGACACTCCACAATAACTTAGCTTTCTATTGGTGAAAGAATTTTTAAAATCGGTTCAGTAGATCCCCAGATTACAATTTAACAAATATACAAACGCACAAACTTTACTTCTTTATAATATTAGTATAGATAGTATAGAAGTATAGATAAATATTGTTGGACATTCTCACACAACATCATCTAGCCCAAATTAAGCTATATGCTTGTGCTAGCTGATGCCCGCAGCTTCGCCTGCGTGAAATTTGTGCCTCTCTCTGTAGGTTTAGTTTTAGTTTAGTTTTAATTCTTTATTGCACACAGAAACAAAAATACATTGACATTGATAACTAGGAACTATGATGTACACAGGCGAGCTTAACTCAACACTGAGTTTTCTCCCAGCAAACCAAATTCTACCAGTAGGTACCAAATTTCAGCCAGATATTTTCAGCCATTACAGCGTTAAAGAGTAACAAATTCATAATACATATTATATGAGATATGTAAGTTTATTTATTAAATACATTTCTTGATTCATTGGCTAGACAACTACTCGACTCAACTTCTCTTCTAAGCAATTGACATCGTAACTTAGTTCCTTCTTCAGGTAGTCCCAGTCATACTGTAGGTAAGCCTACGACGCGCGACGTATGGGAAAACCGAACTACGGTAGACTTTGTCCTCATAATACACTTGTAAATTTCATCTGCTAAGCGTTCATGTTCATTTTAATGGTTTTTTTTTACTTTTCAAATGTAATCTTCGTAGAGGCCATTCCCGTATTTTACAAAGACTTAGTGAGTGTGTGTCCTGCACCGAATGCAGCCAGCACTATAGAATTAGATTTATACCTTCCATGACCAGTCGCTTAGGGCTGTTGACAATCTTTCATTCTAATGCACAGTGGACACTACCTGCACCGTGGTCTTTCATTATTCCTGGCTAGCCATCTTCGAATTTTCTTGTTCTTTCACATATTTATTGTTGGTTATATAAAATTTAATAAAATTAACAATAATATTTCCAATAGCTTAAAGTAAAATCATGAAAATGACAATGTCAAGCGGATTGAACTTCCTCAAAAATGTCAAAATAAAAAGTAATTTAAATCAAAAATAAGAGTATTTAAGGAGTATTGATATCAACTCCGGAAAATATCAGCTCTAAAATAATCTACATTGCCTTTTTAGGTCGATAACGTATAAATTTCAATAAAATAAGGAACACGTCTTCCATCAATTATGTTAGTAATGCTATATGCCAAATTTTAAGTAGATCGGACCAAGAAATCGCGTTGTCCCATACAAACTTGACACTCCTATTTTATACCTTAGGAGGTAGAATTTGCAAAAACGGTAAAATTACTTATTTCAAATTGTTACAAACAACGCTCATACCGAATTTCATCATCGTACCATTAACCGTTTAAGCAATAATTGATAATAACTTTATATGACTTAAGTTCGTTTTTTATTTTATAATAAGTATATTTTTCAGGGATGAAAAGTATCCAGTGTGGTGCCCAGGATATTAAAGAATATTATACCAAGTTTCATCGCAATCGAACCGGTAGTTTTTGCGTGATGCCTGAACAAACAGACAGACAGACAAAAATTTTTTTAATCACATTTTTGGGTTTAATGTCGGTCTAGTAACACCCCCTGCCATTTATTTTTTTTATATTTTCAATGTACAGAATTTTCACTTCTACAGATTTATTATAAGTATAGATAGTGATATCCATAACCTAAACTTAAGAAATAAGAATAAATTGGCTGTACCTATATTTAGGCTTAATAAAATAAGCAATTCTTTTGCGGGCAATTGTATTCGAATGTACAATACATTGCCGACAGCCATAACAGGTTTGTCAGTTAATAATTTAAAAAACTAATAAAACTTAAATTGTGCCAGAAAGCTTATTATAGCATTAAAGACTTTCTAGAAGACAAGGCTGCCTGGCAGTGACACGAATTGCTCCTTTTTACGTTTAAAAAAAAACTGTATTAGATACTAAGAGGAATTAAGAGAGACCGGACTGAGTTTCTTGGGGTGTTCTTCTCAGTCTGTAGCATTTCCGAACCCCCGGTAGAGTCACAAAAATTTTGACAAACCTAAATATTTTTTTTAAAACGAAATAAATTTTATTTTATTTTATTTTGACACGAGTTCTCAATGCGAACGTTTTTTTTGTCATATATACATGACATTGGGTATTAATTATTACTTCATGTACACTACATACTATAACGAAATATTAGTAAAATGTGAATAAAATAATAGCAGTAATATACCTATATAAAGAAAAGATTACTAGCAATAGGTATATAGAAAAAAAAACTACCGCATTATCAATAACATAATTATAATTATGTCATTATAATTATATTTATGTCATGTAGGAACGCGTAAGATGAATCACAGCCAGCAGATTGCTTATTTTTTCTTATATTCTAATTTTGCAAATCAAGATTACCTAAGGAACTTCTTAATTATGGCACGATCAGACCCAGACGTGGTCCGAGAACACGCGGAGGGAGATCAAGAGGTGGTGTGAGAACAAGAGGCGGCCTGTCACGACGTGATAACTCGTTACCAGAAACCAACAGTTGGACCGGTCATTTATCGCCATTGGATATGCCTATTTTTCAGCCAATATAATAAGATCAGGAAAGTTGTCAAAAAGAAACCATTCAATACGACATTAAAAAGTGGAGCAACTTTCCAGATCTTAATTGTTTTGTCATGTGCCGGTACTACAATGACAACTTTCAAAGATGCCCTTATGCTGAAAAAGCGTACTCGAGTCATGATGTCCTTTAAGATTTGAATGCCATATGTATTCGACCAATACATCCTGATTTTTGGCAAATTAATACACCCCATCATTAGCAATATCCCCAAAAAAAGATTTTAATTCTTTCAGTCAATTTCAATTAATTTCCGTGTTTTAGTAAGTATGTTCTACTAGCTGACCCGCGCAACTTCGTTTGCGTGATAAATGAAGAACCGCTCGACCGATTTTGTGCAAACTTCATATAAACCATCTACTAAATAGTCCGAACAAAGCCTAAACATTTGGTTTGGATAGGTGAGCCCGTTCTTGAGTTATAAAATTACAACGAAAAGTGGCATTGATTTTTATATATATAGACTAGCTGACCCGCGCAACTTCGTTTGCGTGATAAATGAAGAACCGCTCGACCGATTTTGTGCAAACTTCACATAAACCATCTACTAAATAGTCCGAACAAAGCCTAAACATTTGGTTTGGATAGGTGAGCCCGTTCTTAAGTTATAAAATTACAACGAAAAGTGGCATTGATTTTTATGTAGGTATATAGATTTGTCGCGTCGACCATCTGTTCTAAAATAGTCTCAGAAATGTACTGCTTTACATAGTCTTCTTCAATCCAGTTACTGGTATCGATAAAATTGTACCTTGGCTGGAAAATAGGCTTATCCAATGGCGAAAAATGACCGGTCCAACTGCTGGTTTCTAGTAACGAGTTATCACGTCGTGACAGGCCGCCCCTTGTTCTCACACCACCCCTTGATCTCGCTCCGTGTGTTCTCGGACCACGTCTGGGTCTTTCATGACCCCTGAAGATAGGGATAGTCGAGGAGGCCAAAGATATATCTGTACCCGGACCATGTTCATCTTCCCTGTACGAAGAATTCGGAGACGCGGAATTTGAATCGGTATCACTATAACGGCGCTCTGATAAAGGTTCTGGGTCTTCTTCATCGGCTAATTCGAATTTAGACTGATCCAAATAATCCAGTTATATCCTTATCGCGTAAACCTATTGAGACATAGCAAAAATAACATAAGATTATGCAGTTTCATTATAAAACATCTTAACGTCTTACAGGTATTACACTTTTTACAGTAAGCATTGGGAACTCATGTAATACCTGTCCGATTTCATGCAAAAATCCTGTGTCCGCGGGTACTTGGCAACAAATATTGATACATATTCAATGAGACGGTATCAAAAACAAAGACAAAAACATTAGTCATAAACAAAATCGTCAATATTGTACTAAAAATTTCAAAAATACTTACCACGCGTTTCTGAGCCTGCCGCCATTGTTGACTTATAATTAGGAAATGAAAATAATAAATGTCGTATTTTCAGCCAAACACTGCTTCAAACAAGGGTCGGTAAGACAGTCTATCGACCAGAACTAAAAGTTGCAACAAAGTTCAATAGATGGCGACGTAATAAATTTTCGTCGTTATAACGTAAATTTTCTTAGTTTTAACGCTAGGCCCTAGGAGGTTATAGAGGCGCCGTTATTTAGTTTTTGTATATCTCACGTTTTGTAGCTTATCTTCTATATATATCGTCACTGGAAAGCCAATAATACTAAAGCGCCATTTTGGCCAAAATGAGTTATATATATCGTTGGAAAGGATTTTTTTTTCTGCGTCGATTGGTCTAGGTTTCGTATTGATCTGAGCACTTTTTTGGCGCTTTAGCACTTTAAAATAAGGAGATTTTTCATCATTTTGAATTTGTGACAAATACTTACGTAGTACAAGTTATGATTAATTTTTAGTAGTTGTCGCTTCAGTTTTTTTCATGGTCTGACACCAGCTAATTAAACCTTGTTTAGCAACTTAAAATACTGATGATGAATCATTGATGTCGCTTTAGTATTTTTTGCCGACCGTAACTACTAGTTGATAACGTAGCAAAGTTAATTTGCTTTACGTAGAAGCTGATTAGCATGGCGCTTTAGTATATTTTGTCTACGTGCTGTTTTGATGGGGAACTGTTTTAGTGATTTTGCCTTATATATATAAGTATTTGAGTATCTATTTAGAATTTTTTACATTCAATAAAATTGAGTAATTATTTTATTAAGTATCGACAATTCTAGTAGACAAAATATTAATGGTTCGTTTAGCATTTAGTTAGGTCAAAAACTTAAAAAAATATTCCGTTAAGTCTTTTCAAATTATATTTCGTTCTGATTACGATTCGATAAGTACTTATGATTATCCGCCGCAGGGTGAATTGTTCAGATTATTCGAGAGTTTAAGACTAGCTAAGTAAATTAATTTTAAATAGTTGTTTTTTTCTTGAGCATGAAATTAGAGCCACAATTTCTTGTAACTTATTTATAATATTACCTTATTTTACTTTGCCGGTACGTACTGCAACTTTTAAGAAATCTGACCCACAGAAAATAGCAATAAAATTTACAATGACAAAATATGGTCTAGTAGAAGAAATAGAAATAACAAAAAAATCTATAACTTAAACCAATATATAAAACTTGATTGCCCATATCAAAGAAGAAATACCATGATTCGTCGAAACTTTGTACCTAAATTTATCATTATGAATACTTACAAAAAATTTCCTTGTGCCATAAATGTCCAAGACACCCTGTAAGATTCGGATGTAAAAGACAATATATTATTACCCAGATAATTATTATCATTGGTGTAGTAATTATATGGTTGCCTGGAGGAAATCGCACTTAGCGATAAGGCCGCCCATTGTACTTTTTAAACCCTGCATATTCTATTGTATTCTATTCTATAAATACTGTTATGGGCAATTACCAGAATACTTACTAATTGTTTTCTTACTACTTTTTTAGCACAAATGCATGATAATATCGTACTGGCATTTTGTTCTAAAATGCATAACTAATCGGTATCTATTATTTATGCATTTTAGAACACTATACCAGTACGCTACAATATAAAACGCGATCACACTAAACTTATGATAATTAATTATATTTCGAATTTTATTCTGACAAGCATTTCTTTATTTAATTCCTTATAATATTTTTATTTAACAGCCTCTGTGGCGTAGCGGTAGTGAACGCAGCCGCTACGCAGGAGGCGCGGATTCGATACCCGCTTAGTGCAAACAATTATGTGCATGAATACGAATATTTGAATTGGTCTGGTAGTGCCTCGAAGAGCACGTTAAGCTGTCGGTCCAGGTTCTACCCTATGGTCCGCATACCATCCAGGTGGGTTGCCATACAACACCTATGGCAGTCGTTACGGGTAGTCGGAGCCCTCAAAGGTCGGACCTTAGTCTAACTACAGAACTTTGATTTCGCCAATTTGGTTGTGAAGGTCAGATGGCAGTAAATATTTGAAATCGGATCACGCGTTGAAAAATTGAAAAATCATTTTCTCTTTCATCCCCTCTCCCACAGGAACCAGTTTAAAATATCGAGATCAAAAGAAGTATCCTAGAACCGTCCTCGGATCATAAGCTCAGATGGTATTCGACGAAGCGACCTCACCTGCATGAGGTGCACCTGTTTGCAACTAACGAGGCTCCGCGTATTTATTTAGGAACCACCGTGCAGCTGTAAAAAGCCCTCCAAGTAACCTAACCTCGATTGGGTTGCGTTCGGGGTTCAGCAGTTGCACAGTATGATGTAGCAGGGAGGGGGAACAGTAGGCGCTAAGTGGATTCTAGTGTAGCTGACGGTGGTCGAACGGCGGTCGACCCGCCGCCGCAGCCGGCCAGGGAGATCCGTATAAACGCGGGTCGGCTTCCGTCTCACCACACCACACAGCCATAGATAAAGCTAATCCATACGCTTTGTCACTAACTGTTTTAGCAAATATCGCACCGTCTTCACGTCTCCCTTTATTTCCCAAATATCATGGCAGCGCAAAAAAGAAATTGAGGTATCACAGTGGCCGCTGCGACTAATCCCCGAAACGCTCTGTTCGAGGTGGAGCTCGCAAACATCCGCGGACTCCAGGCCAACCTCGACATCGTCCTTCACCATCTAAAGACGATACAGATACAGCTAGCTGTGATGTTCCTAACGGAGATGCAAATATGCCACCCTGACGGTCAGTCGTACTTGTATTTCCCTGCTAGGATACAAGCCTACTAGCAGTACTAGTGGCTTTAGGCCAAAACGATCAATGAGTGATCTCCTGGCGTACATAACACACACTTGTGGTGAGGCTATGGAGAGACACAGTGAATCCCTGGCTATTAGCCCAGACATCGCTGAAGTCTACGATAGAGTATGGCTTGCGCCGCTTCTTTCCAAGCGGCCGGCTTATGGTCTATCACCTCAGTTATAACGCTGGTTGGCCAGCTTCCTGCACGGGCAACGTATACAGGTTCTCTGTGTTGGCCAGGCTTTCTGCTTTTTGCAGGTCAATACCAGAGTACTACAGGGATCGGTATTATCTCCAACTCTCTTTCTCCTGCATATCAACGACATGCTGTCCCTTGGGTGCATTCATCGTTATGCGGACGTATACTCTGCATGGGAGCTATTCCGGCCTTCCAGCGGATGGGCAACGCGACGTGGAGGAAAAGAGACGGCAACTCGTGGCGGATCTCGACCGGAACCTGGGTCGCATTACCCAATGGGTTCAGACAACCTGGTCGAGTTCAATGCCAGAAAAACACAAGCGTGTGCGTTTACAGCTAAATCCCCATTCCTACCCCTACCCTCTTTACAGAACATTACGGTTCTACTAAAAAACAACCTGGAGATCCTCGGTATATACGTCCGGCGTGAGCACAATCACAAAAACGACGTAGAGAGTTGTATAATATTGGGCTGGCCTCAATAGGGCGAGGCGGTAATTCACGCCACACCAGAGATGTTTGTATGTAAGACGCAGATTCACCCCTTCTTCGAATAATGTTGTCACCTTTGGAATAACTCCGCGAGGTATTTACTAGACGCACTTGACGCTGTGCAGAGATGTGGTTGTCCTGAGGAGACGGGAGGCCTCGAGCATTTAGCGCAGTGAAGAACCATAGCGTCTTTGGCTGCCTTCTACCGAATGTATCACGGCAAATGTTCTGAAGAGCTATTCAACCTGATCCCACCCTCTCCTTTTCGATCCCCCCGAACAACGTGTGCCGGGCAGAGGTGCCACTCATACACAGTGGAGAGAATCTTCGCCAAAACTGAGCGTTTCAAAAGATCGTTCCTCTGTCTAACTATAAAAACCTGAAACGACCTGCCCGCCACACGTGTTTCTCTCATCTTACGATCCCGGGTTCCTGCCAACTTGAGGATCACTGTCAGGAGTCTCACGGACTGTAAAGGCCCTCTTCTCTCATCTCTAGATGCGCTGAGGCTTTTCATCAGTGGCGACGTCAATTTGGCGAGCTTAAAATAAAAAAAACAGTAATAATTAAATAAAAAAGATGCTGTGTCAAAATCAAAATATGAATTAGTAAGTATTCTCAATTATTTTGTTTGCAACTAGTGCAATTATTAAGATCTACTTTCTATTGATAATGTCTGTTAAGAAAAATAAATTCAAATTAGAACGATCAATCTTATTATTAAGTATTTTTGGCATAGCAATGATCCCAACAAATAACTCTATACATCGCTTTACCGTGCAGTCCTTTGACATATTGTAGTGTTTAAGTATTATTATCCTGAGACTATATCCACCTGTAATGCGTGTTAGTACTTTTTCCATGCATGCTTTTGAAAGAATAAGAGTTGTCAGTAATTTTCGATCACAATACCTTAAAATAATGAATAAGATAAGTACTTTTTCATTACCAAGTGTACAGAGCATTTGTACTTAAGCGACAGCTATCTCTTGAATCAAGCAAATTGTGCAAAATATATTGATTCCAGAACATAGGAAATAGTGTAACAATAATATATTTGCCTTTACTGTACGTCAATTACCAAATTAGAAAAAGTTATGCCTAGTTTTCTGAAAAAAAAAAAAAAACTTTAATTCGCTCTCCTGTAAAATAACCTTTTGGCGCTTTAGTATTATTGGCTTTCCAGTGACGATATAAAAACAAGAACTGACTGACTGACGATCAACGCACAGCCTAAACCACTGAGTCTAAGAGCATGAAATTTTGCACAAATGCTCCTTATGTGACGTAGGCGAGCAATAAGAAGGGATTTTTGAAAATTCAACTCCTAAGGGGGTAAACAAGGGTTGCAAAGTTTGTATGGGACTACGTGATTCCTTGGTCCGATCTTATTCAAATTTGGCATAAAACATCTTTAACCGAATTGATGGGAGACGTGTATTTTATTTTATTGAAATTCATTTTATAACGTGGTTAAAATGGGGTACAAAAATATTTTGGGGGGATTTGCCTCATGATTCATATTAATACTCTTTAGTCGGTACTTTTTATTTTTTTTGACACATGTTTGACAGCTCAATACGATTTAAAAATAAATGGTCTCAATTTACGATAAATGTCAAATAAAAATCAAATAATAATTTTATTAAAACTGCTCAATTTATTGATTTTTGCCCTTCAATAAGCGGAATTGCCTTCATATTTTGCATGTCAAAAATACGTTTGTGAGAAGGAAAACTTGTACATGGCTGGCTAGGAATTATGAAAGAACAAGTTCTAGGTAAGGTGTACACGGTTTATCCGAATATCACAGAGTATTTATTACCATCTTCGCTTACTTTCATAATTTATATAGGGATAATACGATCAGAGGCGTTATAGATGAACATTAGCAGATGAAATCTACAGTAAATGTCTGGTCACAATAAGAGAAACTGTATTAGTACAAAGTGTATATAGTGTGTAAGTGTATATGTATGTAGTGTGTATTGTAAGTACGGGTTGCCTCAGGGTCAAAAGTCTGAAGACCTACACAATCCAGAATTACTAGAAAGAAAGAAGTTAAGATAATCAACTCCTTATCAAAAGCAGAGAATGTTTTCTGAACGAATTAACAAAGACATAAGGTATTAATTTTTACAAAAATATAGATTTACTCTCAAAGTTATTCGTAACGTATTTTGATTTATTTAGTCAGAATTATATCTATACATATAAAAACAGTACTGTAAAGTGCCAGGGGGCTGGCCACAGAAGACGACAGACGATAGCAGATGGAGCAAACGAGTTCCAAAGCGGGCATCGCGACTTGGTCCACCTGCCAGATGGATCGAGGACCTAGAAGAGGTCGCAGGCTGGATGCGAAAGGCGCAAAACGTAAATTAGGAGTCCTACGTCCAGGAGCGTACACATGCTGATTTGTTGAAAAAAAAAAAACAAAACTGACTTAAATTCTGATTGAGATCTACGATTAGAACCTTGAAATTAGATTAATGGCATTAGCATAGGTGCGCACAAAGAAACGATTTTTAGGGTTCGTACCCTTAAACGGGGTCCCGTTTATTCATGAGACTTCGCTGTCCGTCGGTCTGTCTATCTGTTCGTCATGAGACTGTATCTCAGGAATCGTGATAGCTAGAGAGCTGAAATTTTCAGATGATATATTTCTGTAGCCACTATGACAACAAATACTTACGTCAGAAAGGGGGGGGGGGGGTGATTAAGGTGGGCTCCCATTCAACAAACGTGATGTTATGCTGTTTTTTTTTGGTACGGAACCCTCTGTGCGCGAGTCCGCTTTGCACTTGGCCGGTTTTTATACTACTAAGATGGCAGAGAAGCTTATATTTCGGTCCACCTGACAGTTGTTTACTGTAGCGGACTAATTCACATAATGAACGTTTGCAACACCAGTGGCGCTGCTGTAATTCAACCCATATTTCCATTGGCACTACCGCTTGGCACCCAGTAGAGTCACGGGAAAGTAAAATATCCCGTAACCCTACTGATAGTGCTTCGAATTAGGTTCGTTTATAATAACCGTTTTAGTGAAAATCCAATTAGTGCAACAGAAAACCACGCGAAAAGAATAGAAGCGACGGACGTGGAACCTTTCTATTTCTCTCTCTCTTACGCAAACGAAGTTGCGCGGGTCAGCTAGTTATAATATAATTGTTGCTAAAATATTTAATCACTACCAAGTTATTTTTTTTGGAACCATGTAGTTAGTCGCTTAATAAGTTGTTAGTCGCCTCATTAATAATTTGCCAAAAAATAATAGTGTAGATTTGTTGTTTTACTTTCCTTTATTTAATGATTATGCATAGTGTGCCAAATATGTACCAAACAATAAAACCTCATTTTCTCCTCCTTTTTTTAAAAATAATGAAAAAACACGAAATAAGTGTATTTTTATTTTCCATTTAATATAAAATATATTTTTCACTTCTTATGCTCGTAAAGTTCTTGTTTATGCTGGGTGTATGCGGACTAAAATAACATTTTATGCTCTAGTGCATAAAGTTCTTTTTCTTCTTCTAAAACAATATGGATATACTAGACCGTAGAGACGGTACCATGAAGATCGTGTTACTCTATGAACCAAACATAATAAAACGCTATTAAATAACTTGTTTTTTTTTTGTTACATTTAATTTGTACTTTCTGTGTTCTATATAAATTAAGAAACATTAAAAATCAGAGAGTATTATGAGTGAAAAAATATTATAAAATGAACTTATGATTAGGCAGTATAGGTCTCGTTACCCATGCCTAATGCTTCATGTAGAATGATTAAAAAAAAACTATTACATTGAATGTACAAAATTGTTCAAATGTTACTTTTAATTTTAATAAAAGACTTTTATTTACAATATCACTGTTTCATTTCCTTGCAATCGAAGTGAAAAGCAGAGTGTATAACTCGATCATAAAACCCATTTTATCCTCGACTTAATATCCACCCTCGCCTTTGGCTCGGGAGGATAAACGTCTCGTATAAAATGGCTTCTTTTATGCACTTGTAGTACAATCTACTATTTTTAAGACCTTGAAAAAAATCATGCAGTAAGGGGTTAATAGTGGTTAAAAACAACTAATGACAGTCACTTTTGAACTTTTTAATTATAAAATACTAGCTGATGCCCGCAGCTTCGCCCGCGTAAAATTTGTTCTTCCCGTGGGAACTTATTCCCGGGATAAAAAGTAGCCTATGTGCTATTCCAGACTATAATGTATCTCTGTACCAAATTTCAGCCCGATCCGTTCAGTCGTTTAAGCGTGAAAGAGTAACAAACATCCACACTCACAAACTTTCGCATTTATAATATTAGTAAGATATAGTAACAAACATATTTTTCTTATAATAAAGAAAAATAGTTAACTTCCTTTCTGTGGAAAACAATTTAAAATGCACATCAAAAATCACATAATATCTATCATTTATATTTAAGAACTAGCTGACCCGCGCAACTTCGTTTGCGTGATGAATGAAGAACCGCTCGACCGATTTTGTGCTAACTTCACATAAACCATCAACTAAATAGTCCAAACAAAGCCTAGACATTTGGTTTGGATAGGTGAGCTCGTTCTTGAGTTATAAAATTACAACGAAAAGTGGTTTTTTATATAGATAGACAGATTTGTTGTTATGCCGGCAACAAAAATACATCGTCAAATTCATAATGCATAAAATATGAGCCAAGTAAATTTATTTATTAAATACATTTCTTAATTCAATGGCTAAACTACTACTTGACACAACTTCTCTTCTAAGCAATTGACATCGTAACTTAGTTGTTTCTTCAGGTAGTCCCAGCCTACGACGTTTAAACAAACCGAACTACTGTAGGCTTGTCCTCCTAATACAGATGGTCCAACCAAGACCTGGTAACGTAATAACAATGTAAATTTCATTAGCTCAGCGTTCATGTTCATTGTAATGGCTCTTTTCAGTCCTGTCGAATGTAGTCTTCGTAGAGGCCATTCCCGTATTTTACAAAGACTTAGTGAGTCTGTTTCCTGACAGAATGCAGTCAGCACTATATGTAGAATAAAGTTCATGCCTTCCATGATCACTCTGCTGACAATATTTGTCGTAAGGATTGAGCTTAGATGGTAACATGCGGTGTTATTTTATTGACCAGTGGATACTACCTGAAGCGTGGTCTTTCATTTTTTCTGGCAAGCCATCTTAGTTTTTCTTCTCACAAATGTATTTTTGTCACACAAAACTTCCGTATAGCATATTTGGTTAATATTATACCAAAATAGCGCTTTTTATTTAACTTTATGGCTTTGTAGTAAAATCCTGTCTTTGAAGTCTGAAGGTAAACCATATCCCTAACATAAATGACAACGCTTTCAAAAATTATGTGTCAAAATAAAAAGTAATTTGAGTATAAAAGAAGAGTATTTAAGGAGTATTGATATCAACTCCGGAGAAAATCGACCCCAAAATAATTTAAATTCCCTTTTTAGCTCGTTATAGCATAAATTTCAATAAAATACGAAACACGTCTTCAATAAATTATGTTAATAATGCTATATGCCAAATTTTAAGTAGATCGGACCAAGGAATCACGCTATCCCATACAAACTTTACCCTCCTTTTTTATACCTTTGGAGGTGGAATTTGCAAAAATGTTAAAATTACTTTTTTCAAATTGTAACAAACAACGCTCATGCTTAGTTTCATCATCTTATCATTAACCGTTTAAGCAAAAATTGATAATACCTTTGGGTATAGGGATCGAAACGCAAAATTAAGTTTGCTTTGAATTCTATATACTTTTCCGGAATAAAAAGTACCCAGTGTTGTGCCCAGGCTATTAAAGAATAATTATACTAAGTTTCATCGTAATCGAACCGGTAGTTTTTGCGTGATGCCTGAACAAACAGACAGACAGACAGACAGACAGACAGACAGACAGACAGACAGACAGACAGACAGACAAAAAAATTTTAAATCACATTTTTGGGTTCGGTGTCGGTCTAGTAACACCCCCTGCTATTTATTTTTTTGATATTTTGAATGTACAGAATTTTCACTTCTACAGATTTATTATAAGTATAGATAAACAGTAAGTAGGTATCTAAAGTATGTATTAAGCATCATCAATCAAGCAGCCTATAGCAGTCCACTGCTGGACATAGGTCTCTCCCAGTTCACGCCACAGCACACGGTCTTGTGTCTTTCGCATCCAGTCCCAGCCTGCGATCTTTACTAGGTCATTCCTTGGTCCATCTGGCGGGTGGACGTCCTACCCTACGTTTACCGTGTCGCGGTCTTCACAGTAGAACCCGTTTGCTCCATTCGGTCGTTGGTTCTTCTACAGATGTGGCCAACCCAAAGCCACTTTAATGTGCTTATGCTGCGAGCTATTTCGACCACTCCGGTTTTCCGGCGAATAACCTTCGGAGTTTATCCCTCAGAGATACTCCAAGTATGGCTTGTTCCATAGCTCGCTGTGCATCTTTAAGGGCATGAACTAGCCCCACGGTAAGTGTCCACGTCTTGGCATCGTATGGCATAACTGGTATACCCTATAGGACGCACCATAACTGGTATACCCTGGTATACCCATAACTGGTATACCCTATAGGACCCTATAGGACGCACTGGTTGTATATAGACTTTCGTCTTCACGCACTGTGCTATAGGCGCATTGAAAAAACGCTGCTCAGCCCAAACGGATCTTTCTAGCTATTTTCTTATTCAGATTGCCCTTGTCTAACGTGATAACGTGCCCAGTGCCCAAGATATGTATACTCCTGGACCTCCTCAAGCCTCGATCCTTCGAGGTAGATTGGTTGCGGCGTGACGTGCTCATTAAACATGACCTTGGTTTTCTCCAAGTTCATGCTGAGACCAACACGTCGAGACGCAACGTTTAGGCTGGGCAACATTCCACCAAACTGTTCCAGCGTCTCCGCCACTATGATGATGTCGCCGGCAAATCGAAGGTGCGAGATGCCCATGCTTTCCAGTTCAGCGTCTTGAAGGCGTCCTCCAGCGCATTGGTAAAGAGTTTTCTTTGTCTCTTTCCTCTATCATACTGACTAAAAACCGACCACGTTTCGTTGTTAACCTGTAAAAAAATTGTTTATATTACTTACTAGAGGACGTCACGCGGTTTCACCCGCGTAGTTCCCGTTCCCGTGGGAATACAATATTCTTTCCTCCATAAGAACCTTCTCCTGACAATACCATACACAACAAAAAAAGAATTAGTGAAATCGGTCCACCAGTTCTGAAGTTATGCGCTTACCAACACATTTTGCGATTCATTTTTATATATAAGATTAATAGGGTCTTGTGCATCAAATCGCATTATAAGAGCCCGCAAAATAACATTTTTGATGTTATTAGCGATATTGCGAAATTATTTTGGCAAAATCCAACAAAAGAGATGTAACTAAAAAAATGCAGTAATTGAGTAAAATGCTATAGAAATTCTAGTTATAAAAATGAAATTATAATAAGATGACAAGATTTTAACCGCCAATAGCAAAAATGTTTCAATCAAATGGCTTTTTAAAGCAATAACGCTTTAAAATATGATTCAACTGCGGACACAACCACGATTTCAAAAATGTAGCAACAGTATGGAAAGAACTCAATAAACTTAAAACTTTTACTTACCCTGCCAGATATACGGGTTTAACTCAAGATGCGTAGTTACTTACTGAGCAACTAACCGTCTAAAAGTCGTCTAAAAGTCCGCAACTCAAAATAACTAGTGCTTGAAATTTCAACGGTACAGATACAACTCAAAATAATTCCCATTTGTTTACGATGGACCCGTGTAATTCGCTTGTAGTTTTAACCGCAACTAGCGATGTCTATGTTTTGGCGGAAGGGAGCAGGGCTGGCTCGTGTAACTAAAGGGACACTTGGTGCTATCCAGCAGCGAGTAGTGGACTTATTTTTAAGTCTGTTTTATTAGTGGGTAGGTATTCGGATAAAGATTTCGGTGGTGTGCTTAAAAATGCGATTTTTGAGTTGCAGCTCTTTAGATTTGGATGTGCGAATTATGGTTTTTATTTATTATTTAATAATACATAAGGAATGTAATTATTATTTAATAATTACATTCCTTAATAGTACAGAAAGTTTTTAAAAATTTCCTATAATAATACAGAAAAAACCGGCGAAGTGCGAGTCGGACTCGCCCATGAAGGGTTCCGTAGCAGCAAGTACCTTAATATAAAAGTTTTTGTAGTTTTTTGTAATTTTGATTGATGTTTTAACACGTTCGCTGTGGTAGTGATTTTTCTAGGAGAAAATTGGTTTATGACGTTTAAAAAAAAAACTACTTACTAGATCGTGTTCAAACCAATTTTCGTTGGAAAGTTTTATGCAATGTACATTATATATTTTTTTAGATTTATCATTCTCTTAGTTTAGAAGAGAGAAGATCCATTTGGCCATTAGTATAATTTTTGGCTAGCAGAGGGTAAAACATTCATTTAAGTAGTTACTTTGTACACAGAAAAGACGGTTATTCGTTACATTTTTGCATGATCAGTTCTATCTTGAACCTAATAGAATTTTTTTGACGTACTTACCTACAAAGAGATCGCCATATTATTTAACGGCTATAAACAACATTGCTTTTAAATATATTTGAAATATATATCCAACACGCTACCCCATTCTTGGAATAGATGAGACGAAACAGCATTCAAGTTTATGATTCGATCAGTCGAAATCAATCGATCAAATCAGATATTATGGCAGTCCATTGCCGGACGTACGCCTATCCCAGATTTCGCCACAACAAACGATCCGGTTCATTTAAACCTACTTAAAAAAATATGTTATTTCTTTTTAGACTGCCTCTGTGGCGCGGTCGGTAGTGATACCGCCTGCGGCGCTGGAGGTCGTGGGTTCGATTCCCACCGGAGACAAATATTTGTGAGACCCATAAATGTTTGTCTCAAGAGTCTGGGTGTTTCTATGTATAATATGTATGTATTTGAAAGTATATAAGTATTAATATTCGTGGTCTGATACCCATAACACAAGCAGGTTATTCCTAGCTTACTTTGGGATCAGATAGCGTTGTGTGAAATGTCCGTGAATATTTATTTTTATATTTATTTATATTTTTCGACAAACACTACAATAAGGAAGTATGTAGGTATACCGATGTACTTCCTAGTGCTAAGAATGTCAGCAAGGTTGCAAATAAACGGATAGAAAGGCTTACGACCCTCAAACTGGGAGAATCTACCATTAAATACACCCACCTCTTCAATCGGATTCGGTTTCTTATATCAATCTATCCGCATTATTTTTTTGCCAAGGTGCATTAGTTGCAGGTGAGGCTGGCTGTGTCGGTGGAAGTCTCGACATACCTGCCGTACGGAGCAGTGAAACGGTCAACGTTGCCTCTGCTGCTGCCGGTAATGCCTGCTGCCGTGTTCTCGGTCAATTCACACACAGGAACTGGTTCCCGGGACGATAAGTATCCTATATCCTTTGTCAAGCTCTATTTTATTTCTGTACCCTTTTTAAGGTCCCGTACTTACCTCTAAGGAAAAAGCGGAACCCATAAAGGATCACTTTGTTGTCCGTCCGTCTGTCCGTCCATCAGTCTGTCAAGACCCTGTAACTCGTAAACGCGTGAAGGAATCGATTAGAAATTAATACTACCTTATATTATATTAAGGGCTTTAGTCTCTTGAAACTGTAAAAATATTCAAAGAAAAAGTTACGGCCGCTTATGTCGTCAAAAACGTGTATTTCGACACTCCCAAGGAAATCAAAAATCTTAGGGTAGTTCCCGTTCGCCTAGAATCGTGGACGAACGGGCGGCGGACGGATGTACAGAACCATCGGAGGGCGAGACCGACTCTCACTTCTCCGGCTTTTTCAGGGTTCCGTAACTAAAAGCAAAAAACACAAAAGACGAGGTAGTACTGTCTCGAAAACACTCCAACAATGATATTGATTAAATAATTGGAGTGTTTTCAAGACACTATTACCTTGTCCTTCCATCTAGACATCTGAAAATGCTGTGAAGCGAAACTGGTCAGGTTTATAATAATAAATATTGTGAAACAGTAGTGTCGTTTTCAATATATTATGTTAGGTATATTGCCATATTGACCTATGAGTTTTACTTGTAGGTGCCTGTACCTAGTTGCGTTGCTCTGTAGGTACATTTTACATTGCGTACGAAACTAATTGCAATTTTAATTTTTCATTAAAACTCATTAACTCCTATCACAGTTTTATAATGTATCCTTATGTAGGTAACTAATTAACCATTACACGGCTGATCATATATTAGTGCTTACACTTCTAATATGTTGAAGTAATTATACTAATTATATTTTGATTAAAAGTAGGAATATAAAAGGAGTGTTCAATTCACTGAAACTTCTAGTTAGTTTTTAGGCGTTATCATTGTTTGAACTTTTGAAGTAAAAGCTTCGCTTCGCTTCGCTTCGCTTCGCTGTTCTATGAATAAATTCTGCCATGGTAACTGATTTGCAGTAGGAATCAGAAAGGGTAGTTTGGAGGAAAAAATACCGTGTAAGTAAGAATTTTTTGGCTAAGAAAGCGGTAATTTTTACATTGAGTTATACTGTAAGAAAAATAATAATAAAATGTTTATTTCTTATTATAATCTTTATTAAAATGAATGTTTCAGTAAGAACTTCAATGTAAGCTTACTTAATGCTTGTGTTTGAAAGTTCCCCTCTTCCACAGTCGTTTTCTCGAGTTTAGATATTCATACGAGATGTTTATTTTACTTTAACAGTAAATCCATGCGGGTAGTGATTAAGCTAAGTTTTAACAAATATAATTAAGATAAAAAAGTGACAGACAGATAAAGGATGCGCGCCCGTGTCCTTTAAGGCAGTTTGAAAAATTTGAAGAGCGGATCGTCACAACCTGCGCCTGTCCATTCCAATACGGCAATACGGCTCACCGTCTATTACGTGGGCAACAATCTAATGGTGAAATGTGAACAAATCGAATGTCCTGCCTATCCCTTAAGGGGTATAAGCGAGAACATATAACAATATATGAAGGTATGAGTGTGAATGTATGTGTGTGTGGAGAGGGGGGGGGGGATATGTGCAAAGTGTATGTGTGTTTGTGTACACTTTATAAATACATAGATATTATACATAGAAACACCCAGACTCTTGAGACAAACATTTATGAGTCACACAAATATTTGTCTCCGGTGGGAATCGAACCCACGACCTCCAGCGCCGTAGGCGGTATCACTATCGACTGCGCCACAGAGGCAGTCATTACATTACGAAATCCTAAAAAAATATTGGATACCATTTTTGCGCTTTCACCTTCCCGATATTTTCTAATAAATAAAATATATTTTGTTTCATAGACAAATGCAACGAGTGATTTTTATAGCAATATTGGCACTGGCATGCAGCCAAACAACCAAAAAATTGCCCAATGGCCAGCGACAGGTCCTTAATCAAACGTATCCTGTACAGGTTTCACATTTTAAACAAGTTTTCGATAGACTCACTAATGTCGTGCTCGACAGACCGGTATGTGAAATAATTTAGCAAGTATACAGATTCATTTAAAAAACACTGAGTTTGTAACTATATTAGTGACAAGATGGCATCGGCGGCTCCGCCTGCATCTCGTCCACGTGGAATTTGGTTCTCGTTTACTCTTTCCACCCGCGTAGTTCCCGTTCCCGTGGGAATACGGGAATAAAATCTAGCCTATGTTCACCACAAAGAGTGTAGCTTTCCAACAGTGAAAGAATTTTTCAAATCAGTCCAGGTGTTCCGGAGCCTATTCGTTACAAACAAACAAACAAAAAAACAAATCTTTCCTCTTTATAATATTAGTGTAGATTATTCCAGACTATATCTACCCTTGTTCAGCCGTTACAGCGTGAAAGAGTATCACTCTTTTGTAAACAAACAAAATTGGGGGATCAGCCATTCAATGAACAGGATGATCTGACAAGCGGTGAATCCAATAACCAAACTACAAGTAAGGCAAAGGAACTGACAACTATCTAGCAAATATCCAGTTTTACAGGAGATCAGTCAATCAACAAATCAATGGATCAGCCAACGAGTCAAACAAATGGCTGGCTGATGAGAGACCAGATAGATTCCAATGAATTGCCAAGCAGCAATCCAGGGATACAATTCATACAATTAACTATTGAACTGGAGTACGAGATAATTTAATATGTAACTGAACCTATCCACAACCTATCTACTGATTTCTGAGACCAGACTACTAATCTATCTATAACTAATCCAACCATGCAACATTTAGAATCTATTCTCAATATACAACTGAGCGAACCATCACTTCCCATTAAATATAGGGATCCGCAAAATTCCTTGAGTGGCTTTGCTAGCCGTTTTGTCATCTGTACACGCCACGTCGAGTCTCTTACGTTAAATTCTGACGAATTGTTTTACAAACCATGGGACTGGGACAGCTGGCCTTCCAGATGCCAAGAATGATTTTTCCCACCCATCCAAATTTACAGTCAGTGCGCTTTTATTGTCATGCGTGTTCTCACGCGCATGCGGGCCGGGCGGCCATGTTTTCATTATAATGCACGCCTCAAGGACACGGAACGCGGGTAACACACGCTACTCGTGGTGCATCCTGGGCAACGGAGTAGCGACCACTCCCCTTCCTCTGTGGGGGAGTTGTGCTACTCTGGCTAATACCGGCCGAGGCGGGAGTAACCCACCTGTGGGTTGCTCGGTGATGTGTGTTGCTGCCGGCCGTGCCGTTATTCACGGCCGGCAGCAGCAGTGCTGGGTCGCCGTCGCTTCGCTACCTTTGCTGGCGAGACGATGGCGGCAAAGTGGGAGAGGCACTGCGTGGGGGGCAGGAGTTTGGGTAAATGCTCCCGCCCTGCCATGCAGTTCGGGCTGCCGGCCGCGAATAACGGCGCGACCGGCGGCAACAGTGCTGGGCCGCTGTCACCTCGCCAGTTGACGAGGTGATGGCGGCAAAGCGGGAGGTGTACTGTGCGGGGGAGCGGGAGTAACGGATAATGCTCCCGCTCTGCCGTGCAGTTCGGGGGCGCCGCGGTGAGGAGTCACTGCGGTCGGGGGACCCCGCCCACCAACGGTCACATGGCGGTGGGCACCTTTCCCGTGTTCCGGGGGTGCCCATTAGCGCACGGCTGCGCCAGCCGCTCTCTGTGTCCTCTATTACAGAGGGGCGCTCGAGAGCGGTGCAGGCGTGGTCTTCAGCTCCTTAGGGAGCTTTGGGGAGCCGCCCATCTGGCTCCCCCGAGGAGAGCCCCGAATAAACGGGGTGCCCCTAGCCGGGTCGACGTGAATAATCTTTTGATATCCCTCGGCCCGGCTAAAGGGTGAGGAGGAACACCGCGGGGTTTAGTGGGTAGGACGGTCCATTCCGGACCGGGCCGGGAGTCCCACACACCATCCCAGCTGCCCCCGCAGCTGGGATGAAGGCGCGTAAAGGCGTTCCCCGCGTCAACAAAAAAAAAAATGTGACATTTAGATAAGCGACGCACCGTAGTAATGGTGTACAGTTTCATAACAAGTCATATAATCAAGCATTTAAGGCTACTTAAAATGATTTCATTACAAACATATTGCCCCTATATCCCCGATGGGATAGGTAGAGGTGCATTGCACACACACTTTATATGTATAAGTACGGTACATTCAAATTAGACAAAGGCATTGAAGTGAAGGTATAAAATTCATCCGTTAGGTATAAACAATTTTGTACGGTTTTTATGTAAAATGTCTAGTTTACCGTCTTTTAATATTTCGACATTTGGTGAATTATCTTTTGTAACTATAAAAGGTCCTGAATATATGCTTGATAATTTATTACCATATTCATTACGGATCAAAATATAATCACCTGTTTGGTACAGACTAGGCTTACAAGTTTTATCATATTTTTCCTTACGTGCTAATTTTGAAGAAATTAAATTTTCTCGGGCTTCGTTTAAAGCGGCTTGTAAATGATATTTAAGTTCTAAAGGATAGCTGTCGTGATTGTAAAGAGGTTCAACTGTTTTAGTTAGATTACTGAGTAAATTAAATTTTTTGCCAAATACCAGTTCGAAAGGTGTAAATTTGGTTTCGGTGTGAATTGTTGTATTATAGCTAAAGGACCAGTAAGGTAGCCAAGTGCTCCAAGATTCAGGATGGTTATCTGTGTATATACGTAGATAGGCACCTAAATTTTTATGTGAATTTTCGAGTGCACCTATGCTCTCGTGATGATAGGCAGTAGAATTTATTTTGTTTATATTAAGGAGTTTACATACCTCTTGCACCAAACTGTGTAGTGTAGTCTGTACCAAACAGGTGATTATATTTTGATCCGTAATGAAAATGGTAATAAATTATCAAGCATATATTCAGGACCTTTTATAGTTACAAAAGATAATTCACCAAATGTCGAAATATTAAAAGACGGTAAACTAGACATTTTACATAAAAACCGTACAAAATTGTTTATACCTAACGGATGAATTTTATACCTTCACTTCAATGCCTTTGTCTAATTTGAATGTACCGTACTTATACATATAAAGTGTGTGTGCAATGCACCTCTACCTATCCCATCGGGGATATAGGGGCAATATGTTTGTAATGAAATCATTGTAAGTAGCCTTAAATGCTTGATTATATGACTTGTTATGAAACTGTACACCATTACTACGGTGCGTCGCTTATCTTAATGTCACATTTTTTTTTTGTTGACGCGGGGAACGCCTTTACGCGCCTTCATCCCAGCTGCGGGGGCAGCTGGGATGGTGTGTGGGACTCCCGGCCCGGTCCGGAATGGACCGTCCTACCCACTAAACCCCGCGGTGTTCCTCCTCACCCTTTAGCCGGGCCGAGGGATATCAAAAGATTATTCACGTCGACCCGGCTAGGGGCGCCCCGTTTATTCGGGGCTCTCCTCGGGGGAGCCAGAAGGGCGGCTCCCCAAAGCTCCCTAAGGAGCTGAAGACCACGCCTGCACCGCTCTCGAGCGCCCCTTTGTAATAATAATAATAATAATAAATAAATATTCACGAACATCTCACACAACGCTATCTGATCCCAAAGTAAGCTAGGAATAACCTGCTTGTGTTAAGGGTATCAGACCACTGATATTAATACTTATATACATTTAAATACATACATATTATACATAAAAACACCCAGACTCTTGAGACAAACATTTATGGGTCACACAAATATTTGTCTCCGGTGGGAATCGAACCCACGACCTCCAGCGCCGCAGGCGGTATCACTACCGACTGCGCCACAGAGGCAGTAATAGAGGAGACAGAGAGCGGCTGGCGCAGGCGTGCGCTAATGGGCACCCCCGGAACACGGGAAAGGTGCCCACCGCCATGTGACCGTTGGTGGGCGGGGTCCCCCGATCGCAGTGACTCCTCACCGCGGCGCCCCCGAACTGCACGGCAGAGCGGGAGCATTATCCGTTACTCCCGCTCCCCCGCACAGTACACCTCCCGCTTTGCCGCCATCACCTCGTCAACTGGCGAGGTGACAGCGGCCCAGCACTGTTGCCGCCGGTCGCGCCGTTATGCGCGGCCGGCAGCCCGAACTGCATGGCAGGGCGGGAGCATTTACCCAAACTCCTGCCCCCCACGCAGTGCCTCTCCCACTTTGCCGCCATCGTCTCGCCAGCAAAGGTAGCGAATCGACGGCGACCCAGCACTGCTGCTGCCGGCCGTGAATAACGGCACGGCCGGCAGCAACACACATCACCGAGCAACCCACAGGTGGGTTACTCCCGCCTCGGCCGGAATTAGCCAGAGTAGCACAACTCCCCCACAGAGGAAGGGGAGTGGTCGCTACTCCGTTGCCCAGGATGCACCACGAGGAGGATCCGACCCATTGGGGTCCTTAAGATGTTAGTAGGACCCCGCATCCCATCTTAATGTCACATGTATCAGATTATATCATTTAGAGTAGGTACCTATATCTAATAGTTTTCTTCATCATTTCTTCCGATTCATGACACTGTCACTATGGTAGGTACTCAAGTCTCAAGTAGTAGTTTGATATCATGACGATGGCGATGCCGACCGTGACGGATTTATGAGTTACGATTTTACACTAAACTTTTTTTTTGCACTTTAACACTCACAGGAGACTTGTATGTATACACATTACCGACGACGCCGACGCCTTTACTTAAATATAATTCGCCATATATATATCATTTAGCACTCAGGCACTACTTTACACTAATTTCACTAAACTAGATCAAAAGGCTTAGTCCTTTTCAGTCTCCTTAAAATGTCCGTGGTGTCAAGAAGCTGGATTGCCTCGACATTCACATGTTTTAGAAGTCTTTGTTCGTGAGCTTCGGCATATTTTTTTATAACCTTTGTAACAAGGTCCACTCCTAAGTCCCGGTGGATGTCCTTATTTCTAATGTACCAGGGAGCATTTATTATACTCCGAAGTACTTTATTTTGGAATCTTTGAATTATCTCAACATTGGTGCGTTTTGTACAGCCCCAAAACTGAATACCATATGCCCATACAGGCATAAGTACTTGTTTGTACAGAAGTACCTTGTTGTACACTGATAATGTTGAATGTCTGCCGAGTAGCCAGTACATTTTCCTGAAGCGTAAATCTAACTCCTGGCGTTTCTTTTTGACGTGTGCCTTCCAGCGTAGTTTTGCTTCAAGCGTCATACCCAGGTATTTTGCCGTATTTTCATATGGTACTATTTTACCGTTAATGTATACCGGTGTGTAGTTAGGTTTTTTGTTTGTGAAGTCTATGTGAGTCGATTTGGACTCATTTAGTTTAATTCTCCATTTTTTTGTCCAAGCAGTGATGGTGTTGACGGCCGATTGAAGTTTCTCAATGGCTTTTTTGTGAGTGGCACCTGTTGCCATGATGGCTGTGTCATCTGCGAAGGTTGCAATAACATTGTTTTTTATTTCTGGAATATCGCAGGTGTACAATAGGTACAAGATAGGGCCAAGTACACTTCCCTGTGGTACTCCAGCTTTTATTTGTTTGAGACTAGAATAAGCTTCTTCTTGTCTTACTCTGAATGTCCTCTCTGCTAGTTATGATTCTAAAATATCTGCAAATTGTTTTGGTAGCAGTTTCCGAAGCTTATGAATAAGGCCTCTATGCCACACCTTATCAAATGCCTGTGCTATGTCTAGGAATACTGTAGAACAGACTTTTTTTCCCTCTAGTGCTTTTTCAATGACGTTGGTGATTCTGTGAACTTGGTCTATCGTGGAGTGTTTTTCTCTAAAGCCAAATTGATAATTGGGAATTAGTTTTCTTTCTTCTATTATAGGCTTAAGACGTCTCAGAAGAAGCTTTTCAAATAGTTTTGAAATGATTGGCAGCAGTGATATTGGTCTGTATGATGATACATTTTGAGGAGATTTTCCTGGTTTGGGGATCATTATAACTTCAGCAACTTTCCAGATACTAGGCACATGTTTTAACCGGAATGTGGCGTTTATAAGGGTTGTAAGTTTAACTATGGCTTTACGAGGAAGGTTTTGAAGGACTTCGCCAGTGATAAGATCGTATCCGGGCGATTTCTTTTTAGCCAAGTTTTTGATAATATTATTGACTTCTTTTGGAGTAACTAGTTTTATTTCCAAGTGATCATGGCAAATGACATCGGATGTTATGTTATCAGAGCTTCCCTCGTCGTTAGTTCGAAATATTTGTTGTAGTTGTTCTGCAAATATAGTTGCTTTCTGCTCATTACTCCTGGCCCACTTGCCATCTATTTTTTTTTATGGGTGAGGCATGAACAATAGGTTTTTTTTTAACTTTAAGACTGGTGTATTTTTCCAGCTGCAGTTTTGGATGTCGGTCACAAATTTTGACACTTCTTTATCTAATTGCTGTTTATTTTTTAAAGGTACTTTGAGATCAATAATGTTGTCTAAATCAAATTTGAAACTCTCCCAGTCAGTGTTTTTATTTACCAACATTGGATTGCTTTTTTTTTGAATTACTGTCTCGCTTAAGGTTAATATAATAGGGGAATGATCGGAATTCATGTCCAGTCCTTCTTGTATATTAAGAAATGTGACTGATAGGTTCTTGTAAATGAAGAAGTCGATCAGATCTGGAGTTCTTTGCTTATCTGTAGGCCAGTAAGTGGGTTTTCCTGTTGAAATTGCATTGCACTTGATTTCTCTCATAGCACTTAGCAGTTCCTTTCCTTTACTGTTGGTTAATCGGGATCCCCAATATGTATTTTTTGCGTTGAAGTCACCTCCTAATATAAATGTGTTACCAAGAATTTTAAGTAGGTTTCTGTACTGCTCTATTTTCAGAGCATGCTTTGGTGGGCAGTATATAGCTGCTACGGTAATTTGATGAAATTTAGTTTGGACCCTTACGGCTACAGTTTGTATGAATTCTTCTTCATATGTATGTTCTAGGTAATGGTAGATGTTCTCTTTTATTATGACGGTGCTTCCCCCTCTCGCAGTGTTGACAGGATGCAGTGCATGATATATTTTATAGCCAGTAATATGGATATATGATTCTTTAGTGAAGTGAGACTCGGAAATGAGGCAAACATCAATTTCTTCTGTGGCAAGAACAGCCTGCAACTCGTTTCGATGTTTTAGGAGTCCGTTTGCATTCCATGCCATAATTTTTAGTGTGTTCTTCTTTTTTGCGTTATATAAGGTAGTTTAGTAGCACTACTTTCTAGGTTCTTCAACCTTTGATCAAAAGAGGTTAAAATATTTAATATTTTGTTTATATTTTCGCTCGTGTCGGAGTCTCCTGACATGAGAGGCTGCTGACCATGTACGAGTGGTTGCGGAGGTTGCTGCTGTGCTTTCATCATTTGGGCATAACTCACATTATTTTGAGTAAAACGTAATGCCTGTTTTTTCTTACTACTAGGGACCTGAACGATAGCTGTAGTTACTTTTCTTTTAATGGCTTTGCTTTTTAGTTCTTGCAATTCTCTTGCTTTTTTTTTTTTTTTTTTGTTTAACGTGAGGGAAAATCCTCATGGATGCTATGCCGGACTCCTACCGACTAAAAAACCTCACGTCACGCCCAACAGCCTGTGGTTGGGAGCCCCGGGGAAGCCCTCGGAAGGATGTCCCAGAACTCCCAACAGACCCACGGCCGCCACCGCGGCCTCGCACAGGGGGTGGTTCGGGTGCTATCCCGCGTCTTTGGGGGGTTTCGGGTGTGATCCCGCTTCTAAGGGGGGGCGTGTGTGAATTGCTCACGTCACGCTGCCGTCTTGGGCCTGCTTCTGTAAGGACGGTGAGCCGCCCTCTCACCGTCCTCAGACCCCCGGTCATGGTGGCCGATAGTCTTCGGCGAAGACACGTCGGCGGCGCCCAGGCCGCCGACTGCGGAACTCGGGTGGGAGAGTTCTCTCCCGTACCCGTCCCGCCGCCTCCTTCACGAGCATGATCTGCTCGCAGGCAATTCTCTTGCTACCATGCACCCTCTGTAGTTCGCCGGGTGTGGCTGACCACAGTGTACACATTTGGGTTTTTCTGCTATTGATTTAGTGCAGTCTTCGGTCAGATGTTTACCAATACATTTCACACATCTAGGTTCCTTGGAACAATATATCTGTGTATGGCCATATGCTTGGCAACTTTTACACTGAGGTATTAGTTTGGACGATTTTAAAGGCTGCACTTCAACCTTACAGCCTAGTATAGTCTTAATACCATAGATCTGATTTATGTTTTCGTCTTTTTCAAAGGAAAGCATAAACATATTTAGGGGTTCCTTAGTTCTCCAACTTAATTTGTTTATGGCTTCCTGAATTTTAAAGCCTTTGGAATCCAGATCTTCCACTATTCTGATTGGCAAACAAGAAGAGGGTAAATTTTTAACGATGACCCTAATCGGCCTATCTTGTTTGTTCTCATACGAGTGCCAGAGGCAATTATTTTGTAATAATAAATGTAGTGCTGGTATTAGTAGATTTTTCTAACGCATTTAATTGTGTCAATCATGATATCCTTTTATCTATCCTTGCTCACCTAAAGATTTCATCTGGCGAATTGGAATGGTTCTCATCGTATCTTCGGGGTCGTCAGCAGTCGGTTCGCGTTGACGAGAAGTCATCGACTTGGCGCAATCTAGACGCTGGTGTTCCTCAAGGTGGTGTACTCTCTCCTCTTCTGTTTTCAATATTCATTAACCTCTTAACCAAAGAACTTCAGTGTGCGTATCATCTGTATGCAGATGATCTACAGTTGTATAGCCAAGCAAGAGTAGAAAATCTTCGGGAAGCCATAACAAAAATAAACACTGACCTAAACGCAATGGGCCACGGGTGTGTCCGCTTTGGGCTTACCCTAAACCCTGATAAATGTCAAGGTATTATAATTGGGAGTAGTCAAATGCTAAGCCGACTGGATGGTGTAAATTTGCCGCCAATAACCTTTAACACAAGAACCATCCCAGTCACTCTCAGCGTTAAAAACTTAGGCCTGTATCTCGATAAAACCCTCGATTGGAGAGCTCAAGTCACCAACGTTTGTCAGAAAGTTACTTGAACACTTCGTGCCCTTTATCGACTCAGGAACTTTCTTCCAACGAAAACCAAGGCAATGCTAGTTCCGACTCTTCTATTTCCTGTCATAGACTATGGTGATGTGTGCTACCTCGACCTGAATGCAGATCTACTCAATAAACTCGATCGACTTCTCAACAATTGCATTCGATTCGTTTACAAACTTCGTAAATATGATCATGTCTCCGTTTATCGTTCCGAGTTGGGTTGGTTGCCTATAGGTCAGCGACGCAAATTGCGTGCTGTAACGATGCTCTTTTCACTCATGAACTATCCTAATGCTCCTTCTTACTTAACATCTCATTTTCAATTACTTTGCTCTAATCACAATAAAAATTTGCGTATTTCGAACAATCGCCTTCTTTGCTGCCCCGCTCACACTTCAACCAAGAGTGATTCGTCATTCTACGTGCAGGCAACCCGTCTCTGAAACGCACTTCCGCCTAAAGTCAGGACATGCACCAACCGTATCACTTTAAAAAACAAAGTACACGAGCTTTACAATGTTTAGGAAAGACTTTTTCTATTATATGATGTAAATTTCTAATGTAGGGTATTTGTACTTATTTGTATGTATATTAATTGTGTATAATGATTATATTTTCGTAATGTATTTCTTAGTGTATATATAGTAATGTATGTATGTATTTATATGTATGTTTATGTATGTATATATCTGTGAATATATATTTATATATGTATGTATGTTTACCTTTATATGTATGAGAGTATCGTGATTGGGTGTTCGTTTGGTCTGGATCTGGCTGCATTTGTTCAAGTTGTTACTTGAATGAGTGTTTTGGGGTCTGGACTGGGAGGGCCCGTGATCATACATTTCTATTTAAACATTTTTTTTTTCATCACATCCTTAAGCACCTACCTTAAATTTCCTATCTCTGCATCACCCTAAGGTTGACTGAAAGAAAATGCCTACGGCATTAAGTCCACCTTTGTACTTTTTTTGTGCATAAAGTTTTTAAACAAATAAATAAATATATTTTTTAGATTTATCATTCTCTTAGTTTAGAAGTTAGAGGGGGGAGGGGGGGACACATTTTTCCACTTTGGAAGTGTCTCTTGCGCAAACTATTCACTTTAGAAAAAAATGATGTTAGAAAACTCCATAGCATTTTTGAAGACCTATCTATAGATATGAAAAAATTTTGAGTTTCAGTTCTGAGTATGGGGACCCCCAAAATTTACTGCTTTTTAAGCTATTGCATAGCTTCTATCTCGGGCCTTGAGTGTGGAGACCGAATCCAGAAATTCCGTCACGAAAAACACGTAACACTCGGCTATTCTCGGCCACGCTCGGTCACGCTCACGCACTCGTTTACGTCAATTATGCACTCTGCAGTCATTATATATTAAGTCAATCCAAAAAGTGACGCTTGTACCCAGAATCGATCTTGCACCTTCTGCGTACCGATCCGCGTCTTAACCACTCGACCAAAGTTGAATTAAGAGTACTGGTCGAATTTAGAGTTCTTAATGTGAAAACAATTTCGATGCTCCGATTGAAATGCGTCATAGATAAGAATATTGACAGCACTTTGCAAATCACCCACTAACTTTTAATTCACAATTTTTCACAACGGACACTGTAATGTTTATGTAAAATAACAACACGAATCTATAAGGGTTCCGTTTTTTGCCATTCGGCTACGGAACCCTAAAAATGCTATGCAATAGCTTTACCGCGGCAGTCCCCGAGTGCCACACGTCTTTTTTTCTAGTTTTATATAAGAATCTTAATGCGGTTCACAGAATACATCTAGCTACTAAGTTTCAATAGCATATACATTATAGTTTCGGAGAAAAGTGGCTGTGACACACGGACGGACAGACAGACGGACAGACAGACAGACAGACATGACGAATCTATAAGGGTTCCATTTTTGCCATTTGGCTACGAAACCCTAAAAAGTTTAAAGCAGACTGCTTAGCGGCCAAAAGAAAGTATATCTATACTTATAATAAATCTGTAGAAGTGAAAATTCTGTACATTCAAAATATCAAAAAAATAAATAGCAGGGCGTGTTACTAGACCGACACCGAACCCAAAAATGTGATTTAAAATTTTTTTGTCTGTCTGTCTGTCTGTCTGTCTGTCTGTTTGTTCAGGCATCAC
Organism: Miltochrista miniata; assembly: GCA_933228765.1. Taxonomy (NCBI): domain Eukaryota; kingdom Metazoa; phylum Arthropoda; class Insecta; order Lepidoptera; family Erebidae; genus Miltochrista; species Miltochrista miniata. The sequence goes on from OW121765.1 coordinate 13,465,905, forward strand.
GCAAAAACTACCAGTTCGATTACGATGAAACTTAGTATAATTATTCTTTAATAGCCTGGGCACCACACTGGGTACTTTTAATCCAGGAAAAGTATATAGAATTCAAACCAAACTTAATTTTGCGGTTCGATCCCTAGACCCAAAGTTATTATGAATTATTGCTTAAACGGTTAATGGTACGATGATGAAACTAAGCATGAGCGTTGTTTGTTACAATTTGAAAAAAGTAATTTTAACATTTTTGCAAATTCCACCTTCAAAGATATAAAAAAGGAGGGTAAAGTTTGTATGGGACATCGTGATTCCATGGTCCGATCTACTTAAAATTTGGCATATAGCATTATTAACATAATTGATGGAAGACGTGTTTCGTATTTTATTGAAATTTATACTATAACGAGCTAAAAAGGGAATGTAAATTATTTTGGGGCTGATTTTCTCCGTAGTTGATATCAATACTCCTTAAATTCTCTTATTTTATACCTAAATTACTTTTTATTTTGACACATTATTTGTGAAAGTTCAATACAATTGACGTTTTCATTTATGTTTTATTTCAAACTTCAAACAGATGATTTTACTACATAGCCATAAAGTTAAATAAAAAGCGGTATTTTGGTACAATATTAACCAAATAATGCTTTATGGAAGTATTATTGCTAATTTAATTAATTAAAATTTGTGTAACACGTGTGACATAAATACATTTGTGAAAAGAAGAAGAAAATTCTAAGTTGGCTAGCCAGAAAAACATGAAAGACCACGCTTCAAGTAGTATCCACTGGTTACCATCTACGCTCAATCCTTACGACAAAGATTTTCAGCAGCCCTAAGCGACTGGTCATGGAAGGCATGAACTTTATTCTACATATAGTGCCGACTACATTCTGTCAGGAAACAGACTCACTAAGTGTTTGTAAAATACGGGAATGGCCTCTACGTAGACTACATTCGACAGGACTGAAAAGAGCCATTACAATGAATATGAACGCTCAGCTGATGAAATTTACATTGTTATTACGTTACCAGGTCTTGGTTGGACCATCTGTATTAGGAGGATAAAGCCTACAGTAGTTCGGTTTGTCCAAACGTCGTAGGCTGGGACTACCTAAAGAAGGAACTAAGTTACGATGTCAATTGCTTAGGAGAGATGTTTTTTTTTTTTTGTTGACGCGGAGAACACATTTACGCGCCTTCATCCCAGCTGCGGGGGCAGCTGGGATGGTGTGTGGGACTCCCGGCCCGGTCCGGAATGAACCGTCCTACCCACTAAACCCCGCGGTGTTCCTACTCACCCTTTAGCCGGGCCGAGGGATATCAAAAGATTATTCACGTCGACCCGGCTAGGGGCGCCCCGTTTATTCGGGGCTCTCCTCGGGGGAGCCAGATGGGCGGCTCCCCAAAGCTCCCTAAGGAGCTGAAGACCACGCCTGCTCCGCTCTCGAACGCCCCTCTGTAATAGAGGAGACAGAAAGCGGCTGGCGCAGGAGTGCGCTAATGGGCACCCCCGGAACACGGGAAAGGTGCCCACCGACATGTGACCGTTGGTGGGCGGGGTCCCCCGACCTTATGCCCACGGTCAAGAAACAATCGGGGGCGCGCAGTGACTCCTCACCGCGGCGCCCCCGAACTGCACGGCAGAGCGGGAGCATTATCGGATACTCCCGCTCCCCCGCACAGTGCACCTCCCGCTTTGACGCCATCACCTCTCCAACTGGCGAGGTGACAGCGGCCCAGCACTGTTGCTGCCGGTCGCGCCGTTATTCACGGCCGGCAGCCCGAACTGCATGGCAGGGCGGTAGCATTTACCCAAACTCCCGCCCCCCACGCAGTGCCTCTCCCACTTTTCCGCCATCGTCTCGCCAGCAAAGGTGGCGAAGCGACGGCGACCCAGCATTGCTGCTGCCGGCCGTGTGAATAACGGCACGGCCGGCAGCAACACACACCACCGAGCAACCCACAGGTGGGTTACTCCCGCCTCGGCCGGAATTAGCCAGAGTAGCACAACTCCCCCACAGAGGAAGGGGAGTGGTCGCTACTCCGTTGCCCAGGATGCACCACGAGGAGGATCCGACCCATTGGGGTCCTTAAGATGTTAGTAGGACCCCGCATCCCGCTTAGGAGAGATGTTGTGTCAAGTAGTAGTTTAGCCATTGAATTAAGAAATGTATTTAATAAATAAATTTACTTAGCTCATATTATTATGCATTATGAATTTGTTAATCTATCTAACTAGGTATTATTATAAATGCGAATGTTTGCGAGGGTGGATGTTTTTACTCTTTCACGCTGTAACGGCTGAACGGATCTGGCTGAAATTTGGTGCCTACATAGATATGTTATTGTCTGGGAACTAAATTTCACGCAGGCGAAGCTGCGGGCATCAGCTAGTATTTAATAATTGTGTTTAGTAAAATAACTCCTCTGTTTAAATCGGGTAGCTCCTCGGATCCGTCCAATTTTCGTCTTATTTCTGTACTACCCACTAGTCCAGTCATTATATACATTTGGAAATGCAAATGAACCGAGAAAGCCAAATTTTGGATATTACGTGCGGAGGGGCTAGAAAAGCTTAAGTTCAAATTGTCGACCAAAATAACCTGGTGGGTTTTCCGCCATCTTGAAAAAAGGGTTATATTCAGTTTTTTCATCATAATTCGGTTCCCCGTTGAGATACGAAAATTTTATTAAAAGTTTTTTGTTGCTCTTTGTACGATCTACAATTAAGGTCTACGCATTTTTCACGTATCGATCACCGTTATCGAAATATCGATCCAAAAAGCCGCAATTTGGGGAGAAAAATTTATTTTTAGCTATTTCCTTCTTTCTCGTGAAATATATCGAAAAATGTCCATAAAAAAAATTGTTGAGCGTGTTCAGACCTACAAATTCGTTTCTCTTGGTTTTAATTTCCGGACTTGCACAGGACAAAAAAAAATTTTTTTCGCAAACCAGCTAAAGGCAAAACACCGGCAAAACTATACTCTCCGAATAGTTTCAAGCATGATAAGTCTGTTCTTGAGAACATTCTTTTCATCCATGTTTTCAGCGGTTGTGACACCACGTCGTCTTTTTATAATATTGGAAAGTCGAAATTCATCAGCACCCTCGAGAAGAACCCGAACCTCCGGTCATCGGTAAAACTATTCAAGCAAGAAAAGGTCGATCCGGAGATGCTAGCTTGCGCGGGAAAACTATTCCTTATCGCTCTCTATGGTGGTCGTAAAGAGGATACAACGATGGATAGTTTGCGATTCCACCGCTTTGAAAAATCAATGACGACAAATAAGACAAATATAATCTTTCACTACTCCCACCAACGGAAAGCGCAGTCCGCCAACACGTTTTCCGGACATATCTACAGGTACAAACGTGGCTCGGAGTTTTCAAAGATCCTCAGGAATGGGGTTGGCGACAGACGAATTACGGGCTTGAACCAATTTGCACCACAGCCGCACCCGCTCCACCTGAACTTTTAAAACTCATTTCGTGCAAATGTAAAGGAAAGTGTGGGGCTGCTTGTGGGTGCAGGAAAGCAGGAATTAGTTGCTCCGTTATTTGCCTGCACTGTAGTGGACAGACATGCAACAATGTCGCCAGAGTCGAGATTTTATTCAACGACGATCACGATGATGATGATTATATTTTTTCAACCGTCCCAGCATCATTTACTGCGATTCAAGAGTTTTCACGACTCGAAGAGTCTACCGAGGAAGAACTTCTACAGCCAGGACCATCGAAACGGCGAAAAACATGTGAAAAAAATTACCACCTGTAATTATTGTTTTTTGCTGCATAAAAATTATTTGATCAATAATTTTCATGTGTTTGATTTATGATTTGGCTGGTTTATTAATTTATTTTGTATTGCAATAATTGCTTGAACAACCATTCATCCATTTTGACGTATGGATACAACCGTGCGAGTGGCTAAATCAAAACCGGGCACAGTCTTACTGACTTTGCGCTGCGCTAGAGGTCGTAATTCTTATCGAAAATAAAAAATAAAAAAACGAATTTGTAGGTCTGAACACGCTTACCAATTTTCATTACAGACATTTTTCGATATCTTTCACGAGAAAGAAGGAAATAGCTAAAAACATTTTTTTCTCCCCAAATTTATGGCTTTTTGGATCGATATTTCGATAACGGTGATCGATACGTGAAAAATGTGTAAACCTTAACTGTAGATCGTACAAAGAGCAACAAAAAACTTTTTATAAAATTTTCGTATCTCAACGGGGAACCGAATAATGATGAAAAAACTGAATATAACCCTTTTTTCAAGATGGCGGAAAACCCACCAGGTTATTTTGGTCGACAATTTGAACTTAAGCTTTTCTAGCCCCTCCGCACGTAATATCCAAAATTTGGCTTTCTCGGTTCATTTGCATTTCTAACCCGATTTTTTCGACGTAATGACTGGACTACACGTTTAGTAAAATCTTTGAAAAGGAAATGCTTAGTCAAATGCTAAATCATTTTAATACAAATAAACTATTCCATACTAAACAATTCGGTTTCACGCGCGGTCGGTCTACCACGGATGCTGGAATCAAATTTTTTGAGTGTATATATGAGGCCTGGGAGGAGTCGTATGATGCTTATGGTGTATTCTGCGACCTATCTAAGGCTTTCGATTGGGTCTAGCTTCAGACTTTAATTCAAAAACTTGATCATTATGGGATCCAGGGGACGGCCTTGGATTTAATTAGTTCTTACCTAAGAGATAAAGTACAGAAAGTAGTTATAAATGGTAAACAGTCACATGGTTCTGCTGTAACAATGGGGGTGCCTCAGGGTTCAAATCCTTTTCTATTTTTAGTGTACGTAAATGATATCCCTTACCTTATAAGAGACGATCATGAGGTAGTTTTGTTTGCTGATGACACATCTTAAATATTTAAAGTTGAACGTGGACAACGCGATCTTGACGAAGTAAACAATGCCCTCTCTACGGTAGTCCACTGGTTTAACGCAAATAATTTATTGTTAAATAAAACTAAAACGAAATGTATTAGATTCACCTTGCCAAATGTTAGGCTCGTTAACACCAGTATTAAGATTAGGGATGATCAAGTAGAATTGGTCGATGAAACTGTCTTTCTGGGCATAAAGTTAGACTCCAACTTGCAGTGGGGGCCTCATATCGAGAAAGTCTCGGGCAGACTGAGCTCTGCAACCTATGCCGTTAAAAAGATCCGACAACTGACAGACATTAGAACAGCGCGTCTTGTTTACTTTAGCTATTTCCACAGAGTCATGACCTATGGCATACTATTATGGGGTAACGCTGCCGACATCGAATGTATCTTTGTGTTGCAGAAAAGGGCTGTCCGGGCTATCTATGGTATGGGGATTCGGGAGTCATTATGAGAAAAGTTTAAGGATATCAACATCCTTACTGTGTATTCACAGTACATATATGAAAACATATTATATACTCATAAAAATAACAGTAAATTTATTAAAAATAGTGATATCCATAACCTAAACTTAAGAAATAAGAATAAATTGGCTGTACCTAGATTTAGGCTTAATAAAATAAGCAATTCTTTTGCGGGCAATTGTATTCGAATGTACAATACATTGCCGACAGCCATAACAGGTTTGTCAGTTAATAAATTTAAAAAACTAATAAAACTTAAATTGTGCCAGAAAGCTTATTATAGCATAAAAGACTTTCTAGAAGACAAGGCTGCCTGGCAGTGACACGAATTGCTCCTTTCTACATAAAATAAAACTATATTAGATACTAAGATACTAGAAGAGAAGGGACTGGACTGAGTTTCTTGGGGTGTTCTTCTCAGTCTGTAGTATTTCCGAACCCCCGTAGAGTCACAAAAATTTTGACAAACCTAAATAATTTTTTTTAAAATTTCAAAGGGAATAAATTTTATTTTATTTTATTTTTCAATAGACACAACAACACTTTGTCTGTCGAAGACCAGAAAAGATCGATGCGGCCGCGTGCTGTTAGAACTACAAAGGCTGTTAATGCTGTTAATGCCAGAATTCGCCGAAACCCCATAAGGAAGCAAAAAATCTTATCGCGAGAAATGATTCCCCGACTCTGTCACGCATTATAAAACAGGTCTTTAGGACCTGTTTTATAACCTTTGCTCGGTGCTTATCGACGATATACAGGACATGTCCTAAATGCTTCTGGTCACCAGGCACGAACTACCCAAGCCTGGCTTGAAACCACGCTCCGCACTTTATAAGAGCTGAAGACTGGCCCTCATTTAGCCCAGACCTCAACCCTTTAGACTACAAATTATGGTCAGTTTTAAAGGACGTGGCCTGCTCTAAACTACACGGCGACATTGAGCCTCTTAAAAAATCTTTGGAGCAAGCAATGGCAAAATTTCCCTTGGAAACAGTGCGTAAACCCATAGATTCGTGGCCAAACAGATTATAGGCCTGTATAAAAGCCAAAGGTGGCCATTTCGAATAAAATATGTTTTTATTTATTGCTATGACTTTAATAAATATGTAGATATAAATGTTAATAATACCTATTACATTACTTCATTAAAAAAAAATTGCATTTTTATTTGTAACAAAACTTATGGCTGAACTAGGGACATAACGCGTAAAATGAGAATGAGCCCCAAATTTTTAATGAATGAATTTTATGGCTTCAATTTTTATCTAAAAAAATGCCCATATATGAAGAAGACGTAAACCAATTAATTTGATTTCTTTTTTTATTTTAAATAGGTATAAGTACCTATTAACTTATTACAACTAAAATAAACTATAAAATGCTGCATTTTCTAGCTTGAAGGAGGTGCGTTTTGTATGGTCAATATCAACGGCCTTAACGCCGCTACTAACCAAAAGCCAAAACCAACGGTAATGCCAGCCAAGAAGCCAACAACAACAACAAAGGCAAGACAACAAAGCAAAAGCAGTCCTCCGCCAAAAACCAATAAGCCAACAACAACAACAACAAAGCAAAAGCAGTCCTCCGCCAAAACAAAAAGCACGCCACAAACAAAAAGACGAAGAATAACCGCCGCAACGCATCCCACTGGTCCCAGTCCCTTTTGAGCGAAGTACCTATAGGAAAATTTAAAAAAAGAAAACGTAAGTAATAGAGATGTCCCTTGATCCCCAGCGCCTAACTGGAGTAATAAAGTTTATTCTTACACAATATGGGTCTTTTTAGGGTTTCGTAGCCAAATGGCAAAAACGGAACCCTTATAGATTCGTCATGTCTGTCTGTCTGTCTGTCTGTCTGTCTGTCTGTCTGTCTGTCCGTCCGTGTGTCACAGCCACTTTTCTCCGAAACTATAAGGCCTATGCTATTGAAACTTGGTAACTAGATGTATTCTGTGAACCGCATTAAGATTCTTATATAAAACTAAAAAAAAAGCAGTAAATTTTGGGGGTCCCCATACTCAGAACTGTAACTCAAAATTTTTTTTTTCATCAAATCCATACGTGTGGGGTATCTATAGACAGGTCATCCAAAATAATATTGAGGTTCCTAAAATCATTTTTTTCTACAGAGAATAGTTTGCGCAAGAGACACTTCCAAAGTGGAAAAATGTGTGTCCCCCCCCCCTCTAACTTCTAAACTAAGAGATTGATAAATCTAAAAAAAATGTATAATGTACATTGCCATATAAACTACCAACGAAAATTGGTTTGAACGAGATAGAGCTGGTAGTTTTTTTTAATACGTCATAAACAGCAATTTTCGGTTAGAAAAATCACTACCACTGTGAACGTGTTAAAACATGTAACATGTGAACAACAACGAAATATAAGAACTTTTATATTATGTTTCTTGCTGCTACGAAACCCTTCATGGGCGAGTCCAACTCGCACTTGGCCGGTTTTTTTTTTACTGTGTGTGTTTTACAATAGTGTGTACTGCTAAACTAGCAGTGTGGTGTGGAGTCGTTGAAAGTACCTTGATGGAGTCTACGCTTGTCCATAACACGTCCCACCACCTATTACGTGAGACATAAATTAAAAATTGTGGGCATATGGTACACGTGGGGTAGGACGACCCCCGCCGGATGGACCGACGACCTGAAGAAGGTCACAGGGATTGACTGGATGCGGAAGGCGCAGGACCGTGTAATGTGGCGCAATTGAGACAGACCTACGTCCTGCAGTGGACTGCTATAGGCTGATTTGATTGATTGATTGATTGGGCAAATGGTATGTCTGTGCGTGCCCTTTTTGGGATTAAAGGCGTATGTACTAGTAAGTATACAGGGTGAAAATTAAAGACCGTGGTTGGAGAAGTACCTACCCTTAATATTGATAATGGCTAGTTTTGCGAAAAGCAAACATTCCTTTATTTTCAAAAGTGAAACTGCATTTAATGATTTTTGAAAAATCACCCGCTTAAGCAGGGAATCGAACCAGTGTGATGTGAAAAAAATCCTGTATTTTACGATGCCAACTAAAAGAGTCTTTCATAAGGAACAATTTCTTTTAAGTTACAGAGTATCTAAAATTGAAGAAATACCAAGTAAATATTTTTTTTATTATAAAGCTTAGGTAAGTACACTATCTAAAGAGAAAAAAATACAGTCGAATTGCGAACCTGTTACTTTTTTTGAAGTCGGTTAAAAAAAAGGAGTATTCCCGTTCGTCGTAATTCACAAAAATAATATTTAATCAGTTCCCGATCGTCCCCCTGCTAATTCAAGAGGGGACGAATGGGAATATGTTCTTCGATTAAGTGCCATTCGTCCCCCGTTCATCCCCTTCGATCCAAAACAAATGAAAAATAAAACAAATGATGATAAACAAATGAAGATCGACAAAACAAATGACCGTCGGATAAATAATATAATAGTTAAAAAAACTAAAAAACACGCTCTAAGGTCTCTTTACCTACCACCTCAGGGATATAGGCGTGATATTCCTGACAGTAAACCCTTTCATTTGATACCCATATCATGGTGGTGCATTTCAAATAGCCTGTCCGCCATCTCGGAAGTCCGCCATATTGGATTTAAGTCACATGACTATTTTTTTCGTATTCCTGACAGCAAACCCTGATATTCGATACCCATATCATGGGGGTGGATTTCAAACAGCCAGTCCGCCATTTTGGGGAGGTCGCCATATTGGATTTGTAATGACGTTGTTTAGCTAGTCATGTATTGTCATCAGAACTCAGAGCGTGTGCAAAATTTCAGCCTGATCGAAGGACGGGAAGTGGGTCAAATTAACATCCCAAGATTTTCTTACATACATAGTTACAAGTGAAGCTAATAAAAGCGTGTTTAAAAATGACGATCGAAAACAAATGAAGATCGATAAAAACAAAACCTTCATTTTCCTACATATGTCTGAATCTCAGTTTGACTTAGTCCCAAAATGCATGAAAACCAAAATGACAAATTTTCTTAATGCCGGAATTATAAAATGACTAAGGCTGAGCGCAGATTATAGTCACGACAGTTTTATGACAGACTTGCCTCACATAGACAAGTCTGTTTTAAAATTAAAACGAAACTGTTCTGTCTACGTCACGTCGCACACCTTAGACAAAACTGTTTTGTCTACGATACGCATCGCACGAACACCGTCCACGCCGCGTCGGGTAGGTACTGTTCGTACTGCCAGACGTGTTATAAATAAATAAATAAATAAATATTCACAGACATTTCACACAACGCTATCTGATACCAAAGTAAGCTAGGAATAACCTACAAATTTAAATGTGAAAAAAATTTTGATCTCGAGCAGGATTTGAACCCGCGTCTTCTGGTTTGCCGGACCAGACGCCAAGGCGCAAATTTTTTCACATTTAAATTTGTGATTGAGTCAGCATTCTAATTGCTTTTCAAAATTATCTCTAGGAATAACCTGCTTGTGTTATGGGTATCAGACCACGGATATTAATACTTATATACTTTTAAATACATACTTATGAGGAATAACCTGCTTGTGTTATGGGTATCAGACCACGGATATTAATACTTATATACTTTTAAATACATACTTATCTGTATATATAAAAACAAGAACTGACTGACTGACGATCAACGCACAGCCTAAACCACTGAGTCTAAGAGCATGAAATTTTGCACAAATGCTCCTTATGTGACGTAGGCGAGCAATAAGAAGGGATTTTTGAAAATTCAACTCCTAAGGGGGTAAACAAGGGTTGCAAAGTTTGTATGGGACTACGTGATTCCTTGGTCCGATCTTCTTCAAATTTGGCATAAAACATCTTTAACCGAATTGATGCGAGACGTGTATTTTATTTTATTGAAATTCATTTTATAACATGGTTAAAATGGGGTACAAAAATATTTTGGGGGGATTTGCCTCATGATTCATATTAATACTCCTTAGTCGGTACTTTTTATTTTTTTTGACACATGTTTGACAGCTCAATACATTTAAAAATAAATGTACTCAATTTACGATAAATGTCAAATAAAAATCAAATAATAATTTTATTAAAACTGCTCAATTTATTGATTTTTGCCCTTCAATAAGCGGAATTGCCTTCATATTTTGCATGTCAAAAATACGTTTGTGAGAAGGAAAACTTGTACATGGCTGGCTAGGAATTATGAAAAAACAAGTTCTAGGTAAGGTGTACACGGTTTATCCGAATATCACAGAGTATTTATTACCATCTTCGCTTACTTTCATAATTTATATAGGGATAATACGATCAGAGGCGTTATAGATGAACATTAGCAGATGAAATCTACAGTAAATGTCTGGTCACAATAAGAGAAACTGTATTAGTACAAAGTGTATATAGTGTGTAAGTGTATATGGATGTAGTGTGTATTGTAAGTACGGGTTGCCTCAGGGTCAAAAGTCTGAAGACCTACACAATCCAGAATTACTAGAAAGAAAGAAGTTAAGATAATCAACTCCTTATCAAAAGCAGAGAATGTTTTCTGAACGAATTAACAAAGACATAAGGTATTAATTTTTACAAAAATATAGATTTACTCTCAAAGTTATTCGTAACGTATTTTGATTTATTTAGTCAGAATTATATCTATACATATAAAAACAGTACTGTAAAGTGCCAGCGGGCTGGCCACAGAAGACGACAGACGATAGCAGATGGAGCAAACGAGTTCCAAAGCGGGCATCGCGACTTGGTCCACCTGCCAGATGGATCGAGGATGGATCTAGAAGAGGTCGCAGGCTGGATGCGAAAGGCGCAAAACGTAAATTAGGAGTCCTACGTCCAGGAGCGTACACATGCTGATTTGTTGAAAAAAAAAAAACAAAACTGACTTAAATTCTGATTGAGATCTACGATTAGAACCTTGAAATTAGATTAATGGCATTAGCATAGGTGCGCACAAAGAAACGATTTTTAGGGTTCGTACCCTTAAACGGGGTCCCGTTTATTCATGAGACTTCGCTGTCCGTCGGTCTGTCTATCTGTTCGTCATGAGACTGTATCTCAGGAATCGTGATAGCTAGAGAGCTGAAATTTTCAGATGATATATTTCTGTAGCCACTATGACAACAAATACTAACGTCAGAAAGGGGGGGGGGGGTGATTAAGGTGGGCTCCCATTCAACAAACGTGATGTTATGCTGTTTTATTTTGGTACGGAACCCTCTGTGCGCGAGTCCGCTTTGCACTTGGCCGGTTTTTATACTACTAAGATGGCAGAGAAGCTTATATTTCGGTCCACCTGACAGTTGTTTACTGTAGCGGACTAATTCATATAATGAACGTTTGCAACACCAGTGGCGCTGCTGTAATTCAACCCATATTTCCATTGGCACTACCGCTTGGCACCCAGTAGAGTCACGGGAAAGTAAAATATCCCGTAACCCTACTGATAGTGCTTCGAATTAGGTTCGTTTATAATAACCGTTTTAGTGAAAATCCAATTAGTGCAACAGAAAACCACGCGAAAAGAATAGAAGCGACGGACGTGGAACCTTTCTATTTCTCTCTCTCTTACGCAAACGAAGTTGCGCGGGTCAGCTAGTTGTAATATTGTAATTGTATTATGTTTTATTGTGTTAAGGATAGGATTTACAATTTATGACTTAAACTATGTTACAGTGAGAGTTACAACCGTACCAGATACTGACTCCCAAACTAGGCTCGCGCCTGTATTTTGGGAGACAGTGTTCGGTCAAATCATATGACACATAACTCAGTAAGCGACGATATTTCATACATTTTATGTAATATTCATGATGTAGGCCTCTTTAAAAAATTTACGTGGAAAATAAGATTATAACATTCATAGTAAAAAGATATACAATTGATAATAAAAAAAAATATAACATTGATAATAAAAAAACAAACAAAAAAAAAAAAGTTAAATGATATAGATGTTATTCATGATGTAGGCCTCTTCGAAAAATTAACATTGATAATAAAAATATAACATCGATAGCAAAAAATATAACATTGATAATTAAAAAATTAAAAAAAAGATATACTTAACATTGATAATAAAAAATAAGTGAAAATAACAATTTAGTAAGAATTACAATACAAAATTAAGAAGACAAGAAACGTACTCTTATATTGATGTATGAGAGTATGTGTGATTGTGTGCGTGCGTGTGTGCGTGTGTGTGTGTGTGTGTGTGTGTGTGTGTGTGTTTGAATGAGAGAAATTTGAATGTTGAAATATGAGTACCTACTCACTCTAAATATTTTAGTAAGGCTTCAGTGCCTTCATAGTTTAGTTGAAGGAGCCAGTTAGTAGCTATATTTTTGACTTTGTGACTGTTAAGTCTAACAATATTTCCATACTTATTTAACTGATTATAAAGCTTAGTCCCCATACTTTTAAACTGGCTCTTGGCAAAGGTTGTTCTGCAACGAGAACTGTGACAAACAGGTTGTTTACTACGTTTATTGGGACCAGGGATAGGTACACTTTGATGCTTAGAGACACACATTTAAATATAGAGACACCCAGACTCTTGAGACAAACATTTATGGGTCACACAAATATTTGTCTCCGATGGGAATCGAACCCACGACCTCCAGCGCCACAGGCGGTATCACTACCGACCGCGCCACAGAGGCAGTCAATCAATGTTATATGGCATAACCGCGTACTGGTTCAGTACCCAGTACGCGACAAAATTTAGCAGGACCCAGGACCTTTTTCGGACGCGATATACCGCTCGGGCGCGTACAGTCGACGTTCGGCCGCGTTCGGCCGCGTCCGAGTCCGAGATAGAATATATTATACTATCTGTGGTCTGAGCGACCGGGTGACCGGATTGATGCACGCTTGGGAACATTTTGTTCCGTAGTGTATCTCAGCTTAAAGCGTACGAGTAGTAAGTAACGATTACTGTTGAACGTTATATGAATACCTACTTGAGGCACGCCTGCCAGCTTATTGGGCTCAGGAGATGGTCAAGCGACTTGAGTCAATATCAAGTGTACATACACGTCGATACATACACACGTGCAAAGAAACCATGCACGCTGAAGCTACTTTAATTCATATTTTAATCGACTTGTCAAGTGCATATTGACCATATAAGAGCCCATTAGTCAAGGCACGTGTAGTACCTGCCAGATTATAATACATTAAACGAATAATATTTATTATTATGATTAATGGAGAAAAAGTGACATATTTTATTTTTTTAATTATCTCGAAAACGGTGCGTGCTATCGTAAAAATAACGGCAATTTTGACCCCCCTTTGAAAACCCCCATCCGCCAAATATACATTACGAATAACGATTTTTTATATCACTAAGGTGGCATAATGTTGCCTGTAGGTTTATTTGTTGGTTTGATATCAATCGTCAAAAAGGGTTCATGCTAGCGGTGTTGCAGTCATCCTTATCAGCTAGCAGTTTCATAGAAGAGAATGATTACACGGTAGTTTTTTTCTAAATCTTGTATTTCGAAAACCGTGCGTGATATCCTGATATCGCAAATACAACAAAATTTTCATCCCCTTTAAGAAAACCCCAACTATAAGGGGCAAACATATACAAACATAAGTGACCCTTGCCCGCCACCCCCCCCCCCCTTATTTTATGCAAAGCGGGAATTAGTACATTAAGGCATTCATAAGAACTGCAGATATATTAAGTTCTATGTTTCTTGTTGCTGTTTTATACGGCATCCTAAATCAACAATCAAAACAGGTGGATGAGTTTGTATTACTGCTCGTTCGCTCTAACTTTTATTGTGTTAAGGATAGGATTTACAATTTATGACTTAAACTATGTTACAGTGAGAGTTACAACCGTACCAGATACTGACTCCCAAACTAGGCTCGCGCCTGTATTTTGGGAGACAGTGTTCGGTCAAATCATATGACACATAACTCAGTAAGCGACGATATTTCATACATTTTATGTAATATTCATGATGTAGGCCTCTTTAAAAAATTTACGTGGAAAATAAGATTATAACATTCATAGTAAAAAGATATACAATTGATAATAAAAAAAAAAATAACATTGATAATAAAAAAACAAACAAAAAAAAAAAGTTAAATGATATAGATGTTATTCATGATGTAGGCCTCTTCGAAAAATTAACATTGATAATAAAAATATAACATCGATAGCAAAAAATATAACATTGATAATTAAAAAATTAAAAAAAAGATATACTTAACATTGATAATAAAAAATAAGTGAAAATAACAATTTAGTAAGAATTACAATACAAAATTAAGAAGACAAGAAACGTACTCTTATATTGATGTATGAGAGTATGTGTGATTGTGTGCGTGCGTGTGTGCGTGTGTGTGTGTGTGTGTGTGTGTGTGTGTGTGTGTGTTTGAATGAGAGAAATTTGAATGTTGAAATATGAGTACCTACTCACTCTAAATATTTTAGTAAGGCTTCAGTGCCTTCATAGTTTAGTTGAAGGAGCCAGTTAGTAGCTATATTTTTGACTTTGTGACTGTTAAGTCTAACAATATTTCCATACTTATTTAACTGATTATAAAGCTTAGTCCCCATACTTTTAAACTGGCTCTTGGCAAAGGTTGTTCTGCAACGAGAACTGTGACAAACAGGTTGTTTACTACGTTTATTGGGACCAGGGATAGGTACACTTTGATGCTTAGAGACACACATTTAAATATAGAGACACCCAGACTCTTGAGACAAACATTTATGGGTCACACAAATATTTGTCTCCGATGGGAATCGAACCCACGACCTCCAGCGCCACAGGCGGTATCACTACCTGAATGATTACACGGTAGTTTTTTTCTAAATCTTGTATTTCGAAAACCGTGCGTGATATCCTGATATCGCAAATACAACAAAATTTTCATCCCCTTTAAGAAAACCCCAACTATAAGGGGCAAACACATACAAACATAAGTGACCCTTGCCCGCCACCCCCCCCCCCCCCCTTATTTTTTGCAAAGCGGGAATTAGTACATTAAGGCATTCATAAGAACTGCAGATATATTAAGTTCTATGTTTCTTGTTGCTGTTTTATACGGCATCTGAACTTTTTGGCGCGAAGCAGGCAAGGGCGGTTATCGCTCTGTTGTATAATTTTTCTAAATTTGAGTATTTTCGAATGTTTTGTGTGTATCAACGGATTCCGAAGACTATACTTGACTTTGACTGGGACTTAGAGGAAATGTGATAAAAAAAGAAACAAGACTTGGCATTAAGTCTAAGTAACCAAAACGTGTTCAAATTAATAATAAAAAAAACCGGGATCTGTCAGAACACTCAGCAGGACCTTTCCGTTCCGTTTTCATAAACCTGAATATAGGCTTTATTATGACTGAATAGAGATAATAAATTAGTATGATAGCAGTACCAGCGCCATCTAGAGCACGCTGACCGCATTTCTTTTTATACCACTAAGGTGGCATAATGTTGCCTGTAGGTTTATTTGTTGGTTTGATATCAATCGTCAAAAAGGGTGGCTGGCGGTGTTGCAGTCATCCTCATCAGCTAGCAGTTTCATAGAAGAGAATGATTAAGCACAAGGTAGATTTTATTTCGAATCGCCATCAGAACTACAGTCACTAGTCACAACGATGAAAGATGATTGTCTAATGAGAGGCTTACATTTGAACGCGACTAAAACGAAAGTGATGGTATTCGAAGAGAAGAGGACAGAACGAATGCCAGGATAACTATAAATGACGTAGTGCTGGAACAGGTGGATGAGTTTGTATTACTGCTCGTTCGCTCTAACTTTGCCGCTCGGCTCTATACTAAAGTCGAATTTTTGATTAGACGAAGTAAATTGACAGCAACTAATATCACTTCTTCTTGCAGTGTTGCGTATTTTCTATGACGAAGTGACATTATCTAATGTCAATTTACTTAGTATAATTAACAATTCGGGTATACGCCTCTACGCCAGCGGCAAAGTTAGAGCGAACGGATAGTATCTTGGATGTGCATTTAGCAGGGATACACGGTACACCGCTGATGTAGAAAAGAGGGTAACTGCGGGCAATAGTGTGAATGGAGCGTTAGGCAAACTTTTAGGTACCAAGGCCTTAAGTCAAAAGGCCCAGCTCGCAGTACACAATGCGGTGCTGATATCTACGCTAACGTATGGAAGCGAGAGTTTGGTATGGCAGGAAACGCATGAAAGTAGAATAAACGCGGTCGAGATGCGCGCGCTACGCAAAATCTGCGGGTTAACGCTAGCAGATCGCGTTCGGAATGAAGATGTAAGAAAGAGAGTTGATCTGAAAGAGAGTGTCGGTGTTAAAGTAAGGAAGGACATGCTACGATGGTTCGGGCATGTGGAACGAATGGGAGATGAAAGAATGACAAAACAGATATACAACGCGAAAGGGGATGGACGTAGGAGTCGGGGAAGGCCACGACACACCTCCCACGACCAAATTATTAGTGTGTTAGTAGAAGGTGGTGTCAAGAGCCGTAGGAACCGACGTGCATGCATGAAAAGAAGTGCATGTATGGACCGTGCCGTGTGGCGCTCGGTTCTTTCTGCCTACCCCGCAAGGGATTTGGCGTGAAGATAGTTAGTTAGTTAGTTAGATTTTTGTTCTAAATTTTGTATATCGAACACCGTGTGTGATATCCTGATATTGCAAATACAACAAAATTTTCATCCCCTTTAAGAAAGCCCCAACCATAAGGGGCAAACACATACGAACATAAGTGACCCTCGCCCCCCCCCCCCCTTATATTTTGCAAAGCGGGAATTTATGAAGGTCAACAAACCTGTCAGAACAATCAGAACGCTGTATGTACTTGTACGAAAGACCGGATACTGGTCCGGGTACTGTTCGAATGCCATATGGCACGGTTCGGAAAGCTATGCTATATGTCAGGACATCATCGGGTACTGTTTTGCGCAAGTCTGTAGGAGAGGGGGGCCCGCCGCTAGACAGTTTCGTCTTTGATGTGCGCGCCCGCATGCATATAAAAGGGAAGCCGACAAACGTTAGTCAGACTTGTCGCCTTGTAGGTAAAGACAGCTTTGTCTAAGAGACGTTTTGTTCGAAGTGTGCGCCTCTCTATTTATCTCGTAAAGAAATAGTCTGTCTTAAGTCTGCCGTGACTATAATCTGCGTTCAGCCTAAGAATTGAGGTACAGTCGAATAGACATTTGAAAAAATAACGTCTGGCTGTCTTTGTCGCTTTCTACTGCTGCTCAGTAGCGATAGAAAGGGTGAAAATGAAAATTTATAGGACCTTTAAAACGGATTTACGGTTAAAGTATTCATGTGATTTTTTTCTTCATTTTTGTAATGTTTCTTGACTTTTTCTTGATGCCACGTCACGCGACGATATTTGGAGAGTCAATTTCGTTACACCCAATATATATAAATAAATCCCCTTCAGAGCAGAATGTACAAAACTCAAAATGAGCACCACACGCAAAATGTACAAAACGCAGAATGTACAAAACTAAAAATGTACACAACTCGCAAAATGCACTACGCAGAATGTGCACTACGCAGATTGTCTGTATTATAATAGGTCTAGATCTAGATCGGCGAAACATATGAAGATCGACAAAACAAATGACGATCGGCATAACAAATGACGGTCGGATAAACAAATGACGATCGAAAAATCATGCAGATCAGTAAAACAAAAGACTATGAGCAAGTTGATAAGGTCTAAAATTACTTGCAGCCATATTTTGTAATCTAGATGCGAGTGCTATTCAAAAATATAGGTGCAATCAAATCTCGACCTTAATGACACTTCTCCAAAAATGTGCTATTTGGCGTTTATAGACATCACTGATCATGAATATGTAAAAAAGATTAAAAGAGTTATTTATTAAAAGATTATGTAATAAAGATTAAAAAAAACTACCAATTCTATCTCGTTCAAACCAATTTTCGTTGGTAGTTTTTATGTTGTGATACCACTGGTACACTGTTGTATGGAGATTTGAAGGCTGGGGGTGCCATGGGTCCGAATTAAAGTTCCCTTGACACCCCCAGGGGTGTTCGCCAGGGGAGCCTTGGGTCCGGAGGGGAAATGCCCTACGTCATTTATTATATTTTTTTTAGATTTATCATTCGCTTAGTTTAGAAGTTTTAGGGACACACACACACACACACACACATTTTTCCACTTTGGAAGTGTCTCTTGCGCAAACTGTTCACTTTAGAAAGAAATGACGTTAGAAACCTCAACACCATTTTTGAAGACCTATCTACAGATACTGCACACGTACAGTTTAATGAAAAAAAAATTGAGTTCTAAAGCTGAGTATGGAGACACCCAAAATTTACTGCTGGTTTTCTAGTTTTATGTAAAAATCTTAATGCGGTTCACAGAATACATCTACTTACCAAGTTTCAACAGCATAGGCTTTATAGTTTCGGAGAAAAGTAGCTGTGACATACGCACGGACAAACAGACAGACATGACGAATCTATAAGGGTTCCATTTTTTGCCATTCGGTTACGGAACCCTAAAAAGTGCTAGAAAATCAAACATCTTCAAAAACTTTCACATTCATAAAAATATTATTAACTAGCTGATGCCCGCAGCTTCGCCTGCGTGAAATTTTGTTCGTAGACTATAACATATCTCTGTAGGCACCAAATTTCAGCCAGATCCGTTCAGCCGTTAGCGTGAAAGAGTCACAAACATTCACACTCACAAACATTCGCTTTTAAAATAATACCTAGTTAGATAGATTTCTGATTAACACATTCATAATGCATATTATATGAGCTAAGTAAATTTATATATTAAATACATTTCTTAATTCAATGGCTAAACTTGACAACTTTCCCTGTAAGCAATTGACATCGTAACTTAGTTCCTTCTTCAGTTAGTCCCAGCCTACGACGTTCAAACAAACCGAACTACTGTAGGCTTTGTCCTCCTAATACAGATGGTCCAAAAAAGACCTGGTAACGTAATAACAATGTAAATTTCATCAACTGAGAGTTCATGTTCACTGTAATGGCTCTTTTCAGTCCTGTCGAATGTAGTCTACGTAGAGGCCATTCCCGTATTTTACAAAAACTCAGTGAGTCTGTTTCCTGACAGAATGCAGTCAGCACTTTAAGCAGAATAAAGTTCATGCCTTCCATGATCAGTCGCTTAGGGCTGCTGACAATCTTTGTCGTAAGGATTGAGCGTAGATAGTAACATGCGGTGTTATTTTATTGACCAGTGGATACTACCTGAAGCGTGGTCTTTCAGTTTTTCTGGCTAGCCATCTTAGAATTTTCTTCTTCTTTCAAGATGGCTACTTGAGAATTTTCTTCTACTTTTTACAAATGTATTTTTGTCACACAAAATTTGAATAAATTAGCAATAATACTTCCTTAGAGCATATTTGGTTAATATTAACAAAAATAGCGCTTTTTATTTAACTTTATGGCTTTGTAGTAAAATCATCTCTTTGAAGTCTGAAGTAAAACCATGAAACATAAATGACAACGCTTTCACAAATTATGTGTCAAAATAAAAAGTAATTTAAGTATAAAATAAGTGTATTTAAGGAGTATTGATATCAACTTCGGAGAAAATCAGCCCCAAAATAATTTACATTCCGTTTTCAGCTCGTTATAGTATAAATTTCAATAAAATACGAAACACGTCTTCCATCAATTATGTTAATAATGCTATATGCCAAATTTTAAGTAGATCGGACCAAGGAATCACGTTGTCCCATACAAACTTTACCCTCCTTTTTTATACCTTTGGAGGTGGAATTTGCAAAAATGTTAAAATTACTTTTCTTTTCAAATTGTAACAAACAACACTCATGTTTAGTTTCATCATCGTACCATTAACCGTTTAAGCAATAATTGATAAAAACTTTGGGTCTAGGGATCGAACCGCAAAATTAAGTTTGCTTTGAATTCTATATACTTTTCCTGGATTAAAAGTACCCAGTGTGGTGCCCAGGCTATTAAAGAATAATTATACTAAGTTTCATCGTAATCGAACCGGTAGTTTTTGCGTGATGCCTGAACAAACAGACAGACAGACGGACAGACAAAAATTTTTTAAATCACATTTTTGGGTTCGGTGTCGGTCTAGTAACATGCCCTGCTATTTATTTTTTTGATATTTTGAATATACAGAATTTTCAATTCTAAAGATTTATTATAAGTATAGATAGGATTGGGAAAATGCTGAATTGAAAAAGATGATTTTATAAACAGTTTAAAACTATACCTGTGCGTCAGTTTGCAAACAAAGTTTCAATTACGCGTAGCTGTCAATATTTGATTTAAAAATTTGTTTTCATTTCTCATACTCGGAAAATAGTGTTTTCTTGATCTGACTATTGGGTGGAAAATGCTGTTTCCCTCCCTAGGGAGGGAAAAACTCATACAAATTACTTCCCACCCAAGGGCGGGAATGAACTTTAAAAATAGAACTGCTGATAGGTCAGCAGTGATAGTGAAGAGATTTGTGTAAACAAAAAAAATGCTGCGGCCATGCGACTTTCCAAACAGCCAGTGTGAACTTAGCGAAAATTTCTTCCGGCCCCATACACGTACAATAATATTGATCAATATAGCAATAAATTGACCGTGTATGCGTAATATTGAGGTTTGAACAGACTATATTCGGATGGAAATAAATATTGTGGCAATATTATTGACTCAATAGTATTGTAAGTGTATGGGGCCGGTAATCTCTGCAACAATAAAATTACGCTGTAAGTTCCATATATAAAATTTAAAAAGTCGACATAATGTAGTTGTTATTTATCTGTAACAGAATTCAAAACAATCGGTAATAATCTTTTAAGGTATGTAAGGTTGCGACAGGTCCTCGTAGTGGGTCTGGGCGTGGACACTCTCTCGCTTGAACCCATGGTGCGAGCCATGCTCTCCAGCGGGAGTAAGTGGGACTGCGCCGCCTCTTTCTGCGAGCAGGTCATGCTCGTGAAGGAGCCGGCGGGCCGGGTGCGGGAGAGAACTCTCCCACCCGAGTTCCGCAGTCGGCGCCCTGGGCGCCGCCGACGTGTCTTCGCCGAGGACTATCGGCCTCCATGACCGGGGGTCTGAGGACGGTGAGAGGGCCGCTCACCGTCCTTACAGAAGCAGGCCCATGACGGCAGCGTGACGTGAGCACTCACGCACGCCCCCCCTTAGAAGCAGGGTCACACCCGAAACCCCCCATAGACGCGGGATTGCACCCGAACCACCCCCTGGGCGAGGCCGCATTGGCGGCCGTAGGTCTGTTGGGAGTCACGGGACATCTTTCCTGAGGGCTTACCCGGGGCTCTCAACCATAGGCTGTTGGGCGTTACGTGAGGTTTTTTAGTCGGTAAGAGTCCGGCATAGCATCCTACGAGGATTTTCCCTCACGTTAAAAAAAAAAAAAAAAAAAGGTATGTAAGGTTTGAATATTAATATTAGTTTTATTTTCCTCGTATTTGAAATGAAAAGTAGAGTGTTTAACTCGGGTAAAAGAATCAATTCCGACTCGGACTATAGCCGCCCTCGCTGCGCTCGGGCGTGTAAATACCTCGGGAATTGATTCTTTCCACCCTCGGTTAACAATCTACTATTCTACCGTTCTAGTTTTGATAGAGTTTTCCATCACCCCTTCCGGGTTTTCAAATATTTAATACTAGCTGTTGCCTGCGACTACGTACGCTGCATTTTGAAGTGATTCTTTCGATTGATATAACTTTTTTATTTATGAGCCGATTGACATGAAACACTAAATGTTAAGTGAGCCAACAGCAACGCAATAAAGAAAACTGCATTGCAATCGGTTGAGCGGTTGCTGAGATTAGCGTGCACAAACGTACAGACAAACAGACAGTTACGATTTTATTATATGTGTATTGATTGATTGCTGATTGATACGTATATTTTACTATTTTAATGCACTGATTTTAATGACATACATTATAGTCACGCATTTATTCTGGAAAATGTAAGCATACTATCCGCCTACATTTTACCATTTGTATTTGTGTTCCACGTAATAGGTGCTCTACCACCTATTACGTGGAATGACAGTATTGGAATGGATAGGCGAAGGTAGTGGCTACCTATTGTTGAAAATTTTTCAGCCTGTCATAATAGCTTTAATTTGGCTTAACGACAGCCAAGCTTAACGTTCCTTCTGTTTATGGAAATCGGTTACTTATTTCAGGAGCAGTCGTAGTGTAAAGTGCTTGACGCAAAGGCCTTTTACAGAACACTGAGTCAAAGGAGCTACAAGTAATTTTTCGTTCATTTAAGAATGATTTTTCAAGGAATTTTAAGAGTGATCACTTACATTACGTTTATCGAAAATCTTACTTCATCATAAATCACATCCTTAGAAGTATTTTCTCACTGAAGTATCGTTATTTTTTATTGTTTATAGAGAGGAATAAGACTCAAGGTAAATTCAGAATAAACAACTCATTGAAATGTAATTTCAACAGAACTATTACTATTAACTGAATACATGCTTGAGAGAGTTCATTTATAAAGATAAACAGTAAGACACCATCTCTATTCATTAGCAGTGACGTCTATAACTATATTGATTGTAGTATATTTGTATTAATATACGACCGCTCCAGTCTTTCGTTATAATAATCATGAAACATCGAAAATAACTCTGGTAAATTGTTATGAAGATAAATACTTGTGACCGCGGCAGTACAGTGTACAATGATCTCCTTTGAGCTGTTCTTGTTGCTAAGGAATTGGCCATTTTGTATTCTGAAATATGTAGCTATTATACTGAACAGTTTCATACCCACAAGTTTTGCATATTTCTCCACATATTGCTCTATTCCAAGTTCGCAAAGGAATTTTGTTGATATACAGTACCTACAGTCTTTAGTTATGGTTGGCTACTTTATGAAAAGAATATAGAGACGTACACAGAAAGGGATAGGCGGTATATGGAATTCATATCCATTTATGCTATATTATTATTCTGTTTTGTTTGGTCCCAGTTATAGTCACTTAGAGACTTGTGATTCTACTCCGATTTTTTTGCGATTGTCACAAAGTTTCAATTCTTTTTCAACAATTGTAAAGCACGTATTAAAATTACGATGTCATCACTATTAATATTTAATGAAGAAATTGTCGGAAGATGTACTATCTCTAATGAATGAAATAATTGTAACATAATTCCAGACCACGTGTCACGTATAAAACGGTCGATAACAGTACAAAACAATCATTATTGATAGGTCAAGAGCTATCGAAGTGATAAAAGTTGCATCTTATAAATAATTCAGACCGACATACGACAGTTTACTCATCCTTTATTAAGATTGATGCGAGGAATCGCTGACGTTTTCCGTCACGAGGTGACTGTTGGTGCGTGGCTCAGGACTCATCGTATTCCTATTACTTAGCATACGTGTGTTTTTAACAAATGAATAATGTCGACAATTGTACTTGATATGTGGTATTGATTGTGTTGTTATGCAGTTTTTTATTAGTGAAATGTAGTACCTTTTTATTGACTTCTTTTGCCATGAGTATACGTTTAAGAGTCAATTTCGTTACACCCAATATATATAAATAAATCCCCTTCAGAGCAGAATGTACAAAACTCAAAATGAGCACCACACGCAAAATGTACAAAACGCAGAATGTACAAAACTAAAAATGTACACAACTCGCAAAATGCACTACGCAGAATGTGCACGTTAGAGCTTGTCTGTATTATAATAGGTCTAGATCTAGATCGGCGAAACATATGAAGATCGACAAAACAAATGACGATCGGCATAACAAATGACGGTCGGATAAACAAATGACGATCGAAAAATCATGCAGATCAGTAAAACAAAAGACTATGAGCAAGTTGATAAGGTCTAAAATTACTTGCAGCCATATTTTGTAATCTAGATGCGAGTGCTATTCAAAAATATAGGTGCAATCAAATCTCGACCTTAATGACACTTCTCCAAAAATGTGCTATTTGGCGTTTATAGACATCACTGATCATGAATATGTAAAAAAGATTAAAAGAGTTATTTATTAAAAGATTATGTAATAAAGATTAAAAAAAACTACCAATTCTATCTCGTTCAAACCAATTTTCGTTGGTAGTTTTTATGTTGTGATACCACTGGTACACTGTTGTATGGAGATTTGAAGGCTGGGGGTGCCATGGGTCCGAATTAAAGTTCCCTTGACACCCCCAGGGGTGTTCGCCAGGGGAGCCTTGGGTCCGGAGGGGAAATGCCCTACGTCATTTATTATATTTTTTTTAGATTTATCATTCGCTTAGTTTAGAAGTTTTAGGGACACACACACACACACACACATTTTTCCACTTTGGAAGTGTCTCTTGCGCAAACTGTTCACTTTAGAAAGAAATGACGTTAGAAACCTCAACACCATTTTTGAAGACCTATCTACAGATACTGCACACGTACAGTTTAATGAAAAAAAAATTGAGTTCTAAAGCTGAGTATGGAGACACCCAAAATTTACTGCTGGTTTTCTAGTTTTGTGTAAAAATCTTAATGCGGTTCACAGAATACATCTACTTACCAAGTTTCAACAGCATAGGCTTTATAGTTTCGGAGAAAAGTAGCTGTGACATACGCACGGACAAACAGACAGACATGACGAATCTATAAGGGTTCCATTTTTTGCCATTCGGTTACGGAACCCTAAAAAGTGCTAGAAAATCAAACATCTTCAAAAACTTTCACATTCATAAAAATATTATTAACTAGCTGATGCCCGCAGCTTCGCCTGCGTGAAATTTTGTTCGTAGACTATAACATATCTCTGTAGGCACCAAATTTCAGCCAGATCCGTTCAGCCGTTAGCGTGAAAGAGTCACAAACATTCACACTCACAAACATTCGCTTTTAAAATAATACCTAGTTAGATAGATTTCTGATTAACACATTCATAATGCATATTATATGAGCTAAGTAAATTTATATATTAAATACATTTCTTAATTCAATGGCTAAACTTGACAACTTTCCCTGTAAGCAATTGACATCGTAACTTAGTTCCTTCTTCAGTTAGTCCCAGCCTACGACGTTCAAACAAAAAGAACTACTGTAGGCTTTGTCCTCCTAATACAGATGGTCCAAAAAAGACCTGGTAACGTAATAACAATGTAAATTTCATCAACTGAGAGTTCATGTTCACTGTAATGGCTCTTTTCAGTCCTGTCGAATGTAGTCTACGTAGAGGCCATTCCCGTATTTTACAAAAACTCAGTGAGTCTGTTTCCTGACAGAATGCAGTCAGCACTTTAAGCAGAATAAAGTTCATGCCTTCCATGATCAGTCGCTTAGGGCTGCTGACAATCTTTGTCGTAAGGATTGAGCGTAGATAGTAACATGCGGTGTTATTTTATTGACCAGTGGATACTACCTGAAGCGTGATCTTTCAGTTTTTCTGGCTAGCCATATTAGAATTTTCTTCTTCTTTCAAGATGGCTACTTGAGAATTTTCTTCTACTTTTTACAAATGTATTTTTGTCACACAAAATTTGAATAAATTAGCAATAATACTTCCTTAGAGCATATTTGGTTAATATTAACAAAAATAGCGCTTTTTATTTAACTTTATGGCTTTGTAGTAAAATCATCTCTTTGAAGTCTGAAGTAAAACCATGAAACATAAATGACAACGCTTTCACAAATTATGTGTCAAAATAAAAAGTAATTTAAGTATAAAATAAGTGTATTTAAGGAGTATTGATATCAACTTCGGAGAAAATCAGCCCCAAAATAATTTACATTCCGTTTTCAGCTCGTTATAGTATAAATTTCAATAAAATACGAAACACGTCTTCCATCAATTATGTTAATAATGCTATATGCCAAATTTTAAGTAGATCGGACCAAGGAATCACGTTGTCCCATACAAACTTTACCCTCCTTTTTTATACCTTTGGAGGTGGAATTTGCAAAAATGTTAAAATTACTTTTCTTTTCAAATTGTAACAAACAACACTCATGTTTAGTTTCATCATCATCACTCATGTTTAGTATAGATAGGATTGGGAAAATGCTGAATTGAAAAAGATGATTTTATAAACAGTTTAAAACTATACCTGTGCGTCAGTTTGCAAACAAAGTTTCAATTACGCGTAGCTGTCAATATTTGATTTAAAAATTTGTTTTCATTTCTCATACTCGGAAAATAGTGTTTTCTTGATCTGACTATTGGGTGGAAAATGCTGTTTCCCTCCCTAGGGAGGGAAAAACTCATACAAATTACTTCCCACCCAAGGGCGGGAATGAACTTTAAAAATAGAACTGCTGATAGGTCAGCAGTGATAGTGAAGAGATTTGTGTAAACAAAAAAAATGCTGCGGCCATGCGACTTTCCAAACAGCCAGTGTGAACTTAGCGAAAATTTCTTCCGGCCCCATACACGTACAATAATATTGATCAATATAGCAATAAATTGACCGTGTATGCGTAATATTGAGGTTTGAACAGACTATATTCGGATGGAAATAAATATTGTGGCAATATTATTGACTCAATAGTATTGTAAGTGTATGGGGCCGGTAATCTCTGCAACAATAAAATTACGCGGTAAGTTCCATATATAAAATTTAAAAAGTCGACATAATGTAGTTGTTATTTATCTGTAACAGAATTCAAAACAATCGGTAATAATCTTTTAAGGTATGTAAGGTTGCGACAGGTCCTCGTAGTGGGTCTGGGCGTGGACACTCTCTCGCTTGAACCCATGGTGCGAGCCATGCTCTCCAGCGGGAGTAAGTGGGACTGCGCCGCCTCTTTCTGCGAGCAGGTCATGCTCGTGAAGGAGCCGGCGGGCCGGGTGCGGGAGAGAACTCTCCCACCCGAGTTCCGCAGTCGGCGCCCTGGGCGCCGCCGACGTGTCTTCGCCGAGGACTATCGGCCTCCATGACCGGGGGTCTGAGGACGGTGAGAGGGCCGCTCACCGTCCTTACAGAAGCAGGCCCATGACGGCAGCGTGACGTGAGCACTCACGCACGCCCCCCCTTAGAAGCAGGGTCACACCCGAAACCCCCCATAGACGCGGGATTGCACCCGAACCACCCCCTGGGCGAGGCCGCATTGGCGGCCGTAGGTCTGTTGGGAGTCACGGGACATCTTTCCTGAGGGCTTACCCGGGGCTCTCAACCATAGGCTGTTGGGCGTTACGTGAGGTTTTTTAGTCGGTAAGAGTCCGGCATAGCATCCTACGAGGATTTTCCCTCACGTTAAAAAAAAAAAAAAAAAAAGGTATGTAAGGTTTGAATATTAATATTAGTTTTATTTTCCTCGTATTTGAAATGAAAAGTAGAGTGTTTAACTCGGGTAAAAGAATCAATTCCGACTCGGACTATAGCCGCCCTCGCTGCGCTCGGGCGTGTAAATACCTCGGGAATTGATTCTTTCCACCCTCGGTTAACAATCTACTATTCTACCGTTCTAGTTTTGATAGAGTTTTCCATCACCCCTTCCGGGTTTTCAAATATTTAATACTAGCTGTTGCCTGCGACTACGTACGCTGCATTTTGAAGTGATTCTTTCGATTGATATAACTTTTTTATTTATGAGCCGATTGACATGAAACACTAAATGTTAAGTGAGCCAACAGCAACGCAATAAAGAAAACTGCATTGCAATCGGTTGAGCGGTTGCTGAGATTAGCGTGCACAAACGTACAGACAAACAGACAGTTACGATTTTATTATATGTGTATTGATTGATTGCTGATTGATACGTATATTTTACTATTTTAATGCACTGATTTTAATGACATACATTATAGTCACGCATTTATTCTGGAAAATGTAAGCATACTATCCGCCTACATTTTACCATTTGTATTTGTGTTCCACGTAATAGGTGCTCTACCACCTATTACGTGGAATGACAGTATTGGAATGGATAGGCGAAGGTAGTGGCTACCTATTGTTGAAAATTTTTCAGCCTGTCATAATAGCTTTAATTTGGCTTAACGACAGCCAAGCTTAACGTTCCTTCTGTTTATGGAAATCGGTTACTTATTTCAGGAGCAGTCGTAGTGTAAAGTGCTTGACGCAAAGGCCTTTTACAGAACACTGAGTCAAAGGAGCTACAAGTAATTTTTCGTTCATTTAAGAATGATTTTTCAAGGAATTTTAAGAGTGATCACTTACATTACGTTTATCGAAAATCTTACTTCATCATAAATCACATCCTTAGAAGTATTTTCTCACTGAAGTATCGTTATTTTTTATTGTTTATAGAGAGGAATAAGACTCAAGGTAAATTCAGAATAAACAACTCATTGAAATGTAATTTCAACAGAACTATTACTATTAACTGAATACATGCTTGAGAGAGTTCATTTATAAAGATAAACAGTAAGACACCATCTCTATTCATTAGCAGTGACGTCTATAACTATATTGATTGTAGTATATTTGTATTAATATACGACCGCTCCAGTCTTTCGTTATAATAATCATGAAACATCGAAAATAACTCTGGTAAATTGTTATGAAGATAAATACTTGTGACCGCGGCAGTACAGTGTACAATGATCTCCTTTGAGCTGTTCTTGTTGCTAAGGAATTGGCCATTTTGTATTCTGAAATATGTAGCTATTATACTGAACAGTTTCATACCCACAAGTTTTGCATATTTCTCCACATATTGCTCTATTCCAAGTTCGCAAAGGAATTTTGTTGATATACAGTACCTACAGTCTTTAGTTATGGTTGGCTACTTTATGAAAAGAATATAGAGACGTACACAGAAAGGGATAGGCGGTATATGGAATTCATATCCATTTATGCTATATTATTATTCTGTTTTGTTTGGTCCCAGTTATAGTCACTTAGAGACTTGTGATTCTACTCCGATTTTTTTGCGATTGTCACAAAGTTTCAATTCTTTTTCAACAATTGTAAAGCACGTATTAAAATTACGATGTCATCACTATTAATATTTAATGAAGAAATTGTCGGAAGATGTACTATCTCTAATGAATGAAATAATTGTAACATAATTCCAGACCACGTGTCACGTATAAAACGGTCGATAACAGTACAAAACAATCATTATTGATAGGTCAAGAGCTATCGAAGTGATAAAAGTTGCATCTTATAAATAATTCAGACCGACATACGACAGTTTACTCATCCTTTATTAAGATTGATGCGAGGAATCGCTGACGTTTTCCGTCACGAGGTGACTGTTGGTGCGTGGCTCAGGACTCATCGTATTCCTATTACTTAGCATACGTGTGTTTTTAACAAATGAATAATGTCGACAATTGTACTTGATATGTGGTATTGATTGTGTTGTTATGCAGTTTTTTATTAGTGAAATGTAGTACATTTTGATTGACTTCTTTTGCCATGAGTATACGTTTAAGAGAGAATTTGAGATTTTAGAACTCTCAACCAGTTCACGTGTTTTACCCCCGAGTTCTTCAAGAAGAGTATGATGAGGTTTATATTTTGCCAATAACTTGAAGTCCACTGTCAATGGATAGTATTGCGAACTGTGAGTAGGAACTCCAATTTACTAGATGTCATCGCGGCGTTTCATCAAACGGGAGGCGTCATTGTGACGAATATGGCGAAGAAAATGACCTAGTCTTTACACATTTGTATTTTATTGCAGACAGAGTAGCAGCTGTTTAACCCCTTCAACTTTTGCTATATAAAAAATAAACTGTAGGTATGTGTATACCTACTATGGAATTACTATAAGCATTCTTACAAGTACCTTTCCAAATTGCGAGAAAGTACCAACTTAATAAATACACCTTCCAACAACAATATGCTTTGAAGACGAGTGTACATTTTGAACATAATTTGTTCATTATTCTAATCAAAGCGATATTGTGGAGTCCCTACAAAAAAGCCGGGTCATTTCCCTAAACAAACATCCATTAATTAAATTTAAGCTCAAAAGTAAACGGATACCATACGGTGCTGATGGACCCAAAATTTATGAAAATAAAATGTATAAAAATGCAGATTGGTTAATAATTGTGATATTATAGGGTTACATAATCCCTATCTACAACCCTTTTTTAGGGTTCTGTACCCAAAGGGTAAAAATGGTGTACAGCCGTCACCCTAATTATAACCGACTGCACGCGCACAACTGTAAGGTAAGAACCTACGGAGCCCTACCTAACACGCAAGTCCCTATTGAACCCTAACGTGCCTAATTCGCTAAGGCTCTGTTCTACCCTATAGTGTGATTTTAACCCTAACGTATCTACCTAACACGCTAAGTTCCTAACGAACCCTAACGTCCCTAGTACCCTAAGGCCCTAGCCTAGCATATACCTAGTATGGTGAATATATACATAGATAGATAGTTACGGGATGCCTGCACCATGCGACCTAAGGTGGCAGACGGATGGTTGGAAGGATGTCCAGGATGCGGAGAGATTACTCACTGCCAATCGCACAGACTCATACGACTGCTGAGGCTAAGGGTGTCTTGGCCACAGTGAGGGGTAGTGGTGGTAGGTGAGGTGGTTGGCCTATTCTTCAGATTCGCCGCTGAACACCATAAAGGGTAGTGGTCGACCCACAATTATATCAGCACTGAAGAATAGACCGGAGGGAGTGAGTCAAAGTCGGGTGAGACGTGATGACTGATTTATTTACAAATAATTGTTCTTATATATTAAAATTATCCTAAGTACACAAGTATGGGTGTTTATTAGTGTGCCATCGGTGTAAATTGCCTCTGCAGTAGTTTAAATCTTGGTCAAATATTTTGATGATTACAGCCGAACTTTGGAGCGCTGCTGAGTGATGAGTTGCAAATTTGATTGCATTATGTTCTTAATTGAACAAATGGGACCCTTCTTTTTTAATGTGAGGGGAAATCCTTCATGGATGCTGAGCCGGTCTCCTACCGACTAAAAAACCTCACGTAACGCCCAACAGCCTTTTTTTTTTTTATAAGGAGAGCTCCACTTACGGACTACCCATGCTGGCTAGGCATAGGCTCGTGAGAGGGTCGCCCAGCACCTGATCACGATAGCATTGGGAATACTCACTAAAACTCCTTGACACCGATCTGCCCCTGTGGGGGTGTTCTGGGACCTGACTAATTCACCAGAACAACGGTCGGGAGCTCCCAAAAGACCTACGGCTACCACTGCGGCCTCGCCCAGAGAAATGGGACTCTATTACCGAGACCTCGTTGTCCGTCTGTGACCAGGCAGAATCTCACAAACGGTGATAGCAGGGATAACCGTTGAAATTTTTACCGCTCTATATCCTTTGCTATAACAATACATGCTAAAAACAAAAAAAAGAGCCTTTGATACAACCAACGTGATTTAATTTTATTGCCCTTTTTTGGTAAAGAACCCTCCATGAGTGAGTCCCACTCGCACTTGGCCGGGTTTTTATTTTGCGTTGTCTTGTTCCTACCCGTCTTGTCTAAAGGAAAGGGATATAGGACAGGTTGTTAGTACAATTCGTCATTCGTCTGATCCAATTTTAGTTGGGATAATCCCTGACTGTCTTACTCTAGAATATTGACAGAGCGAGTGTGTGAGGTTGGTTCTTTCTGACATTTATTTAACTAGCTGTTCTGGCGAACTTTGTTTCGCCTTCTCAAGCTGACTCAAAAATAAAACATACTAAAATTTCTCATTTTTTTTGGACGCAAACCTTGCCCTTGTTGTAACTAATACAAAAGAATTAACGAAATCGGTCCAGCCGTTCTGAAATTATGCGCGTTATATTTCGCAGATTCATTTTTTTTGTTTATTATTGACCGCAGACACAGTTTCACTCAGGTGGTAATTCAATAATACTTTACTGTTTGAACTAAGTACTGACAGTTTGTTTAAGACTTAATAGGGATTTTAATACTAATGCTCGGAAAACGAAAGGTAGTGGATATTTACTAGCTAATGCTTGCGACTCCGCCCGCTTGGTGAGGTTTTTCCGTAGCCCCAAAGAAACTTGTTTCGAGATTAAAAATACCTTGCCTGTATACTATGTATGTTTTCTATTTTAGTATGCAATATACTGTAATATTAAAAAGAGGAAATATTCGTATTTTTATAGAGATAGATAGATTTATTTGACATATTAACTAACATAATAATAATATCTCTGCTATCAGGTATCGTTTTTGGGAGACGGGACATCCGTCCGAGAGCTTACCCGGGGCTCCCAACCATAGGCTGTTGGACGTTACGTGAGGTTTTATAGTCGGTAGGAGTCATAGCCTCCACAAGGATTTTCCCTCACGTAGAAAAAAAAAACGTTTAACGTTTACATGTCAGAAAAGAACTGGCGGAGCGCGTACAGCGAATACTTAAATAATTAAATTTCAAATTTCCTCCTTGCCTTCCTGGTTGAATTTCCGCTATAAAATCAACTTTCAGTAAAAAAAATCATCTTTGATTTTAATAAGAACAGAATGTCAGTTTGAAAAGGCAAAGTGATTTCTAGTGAATAATTTACTTAGTTGTTTTATATTGTTCAATTCGTCATTCGTCCGTGACAATCAGTTGGGAATCCTTGACTGCCGACCTGCCGTAATCTAGGATTGACGGAGTGAGGGTGTGTCATTGGTTCCCCCTTTACCTTTCACTAGTTTACTATCGTTCTACAATGGATTTCCGTTATTACTTCAACTTAAAGTAAATAAACCATTGATAAATTTACTTAATACAGATTGTGACCTAGAAACGACGAAAGTTATTCAAAGTGGATAGTTCAGTAGTTAGATAGTTATTGTTTGTATTCGTATTATGCTATTGAGTAGTCATGCCGTTTCACTCCCGTAGTTCCTGTTCCCGTGGAAATATAGGGATAAAATATAGCCTAAGTATGTTACTTATGGATAATGTAGCTCTATCATGGCAAAAAAAATCGGGACAGCAATTTTTGAGTTTATTCTTTACATACAGAAATACGAATATTTCCTCTTTTTAATATTACAGTATATTACATACTAGCTGACCTGCGCAACTAAACGCCTACGTTTGCGCCACATAAGAGAGAATATTACCTGTTTCCGTCGTCCCCCGTTTTTGAAACATTTACTATTACTGCTCCGCTCCTATTAGTTGTAGCGTGATGCTATATAGCCTATGACACTCCACAATAACGTAGCTTTCTATCGGTGAAAGAATTTTTAAAATCGGTTCAGTAGATCCCGAGATTACCCCTTACAATTTAACAAACACACAAACTTTACTTCTTTATAATATTAGTATAGACTAAAATAGAAAACATACATAGTATACAGGCAAGGTGTTTTTAATCTCGAAACAAGTTCCTTTGGGGCTACGGAAAAATCTCACCAAGGGCGGAGTCGCAAGCATTAGCTAGTAAATATCCACTACCTTTCGTTTTTCGAGCATTATTATTAAAATCCCTATTAAGTGTTAAACAAACTGTCTGAGTACTTAGTTCAAACAGTAAAGTATTATTGAATTACCACCTGAGGCGAAATGTGTCTGGGTGAAAATAGACTTTGTTTAGTTTGTTTCAACAGTTTTAAAAGATTATCAAAGTAATTAAGGGTCGGTTATAGCGCACAAGTAGGCATTTGGCGCTCCCCTCGCCCCGGACGCGAGACACACCGCGCGCCGGCAGCGGCAGTGAACTCTCATGCCACAGTATACAGTAGAGTAGAAAGAAACAGCATGCTAACTTTGTTTGACGTAGTAAATGCATCTAACTTTAATATGTGTAGTGATTTATTAGAGTTTCGTAAATAAATGAGTTAATTATATATATTATACTATTATTTTTAGGCTAAAGAGTTTGTTTGTTTGTTTAGTTGTTTGAACTATAGAGTCTAAGAGACTGCTAGTTGAATTTCAAAAGTTCCTTAACAGAATGTCTATTTTTCAAAAATATCAAAATATATAACATCACGCTAAGGCGAATGAGAGCTTAGCAGCAACGAAACATTTTTCGAAAACTAGGATATTTCATTTTTTTGAGAGTTTCCGTTGCGTACGTTTGCTAGATGGTTACAGTTGCGTAAAAAATGAAAATTACATAATAGCTGGTCATAAAAATTTCTAAAGTTTTCTAAAGTTGGTATGCTAAGTATGAATCACGTGATCATTTTGCAATTCAATATGGGCGCCGCGCCATAATCACAAAATTTCATGATGGGTATCGTTTAAGCTCGGCGCTCGTGGCCCCGCGGACTCAGTGTTCTGTAAACGATCACTGCAGTAAGCAACTTTCACTATGGCCAGTCCATGGATGGGTGACGATCCATGTGATCACTTCGTGATATTTATTTGAGCGTTTCCGTGCTTCGGAAGGCGCGTTAAGTCGTTGGTCCCGGTTGCCAGTAAAATGGCAGTCGTTAAGCTTAATTAAAGGCTTTATTTCAACAGCAGGCAGTCACAACCTGCGCCTGTCCATTTAAACACGGCAATACGGCTCACCACCTATTACGTGGGACAAATTATACAAAGGTAAAATGTGGGAATATAATATGCCTCTGCCTACCCCTTCGGGGATAAAGGCGTGACCATATGTATCGTTTAAGGGGTTTCTTGGTGTGCCGAGTACAAATCACGTGATAATTTCGCAATCCAAAATGGCCACCGCGGTGTAATCACAAAATTTCATGATGGGTATCGTTTAAAGGGGTTTTTGGTATGCTGAGTACGAATTACGTGATAATTTTGCAATCCAATATGGTCGCCTCGCCGTAATCACAAAATTTTATGATGGGTATCGTTTAAGGGGTGTTTGGTATGCTGAGTACGAATCACGTGATAATTTTACAATTTAATATGGTCGCCGCGCCTATATCGCAAAATTCCATGATGGGTATCGTTTAAGTGGTTTTTCGGTATGCTGAGTACGAATCACGGGATAATTTTGCAATCCAATATGGCCGCCGCGCCGTAATCGCAAAACTCCATGATGGGTATCGTTTAAGTGGTTTTTCGGTATGCTGAGTACGAATCACGGGATAATTTTGCAATCCAAAATGGCCACCGCGCCGTAATCATATAATTTCGTGATGGATATCTTTTAATGGGTTTTTTCGAATGCTGAGTACAAATAACATGATAATTTTGGAATTCAATTTGGCCGACTAAGCTATTTACAGTAGTACATTAAAAAGATTTGCTTATTAAGTTTAGGCCTAGCAATGCGAAAATACTATGACAACAGAATTTTTGTAAAATTAAGGCCAATGACATTAAATTGGTACCTAGCATACGAAAGAATCCCTTAATCGGTACCCATCATGAAATTTTGTGATTACGCCGCGGCGGCCATATTGGATTGGAAAATTATCACGTGATTCGTACTCAGCATTCTAAAAAAACCCCTTAAACGATACCCATCATGAAATTTTGTGATTACGGCGCGGCGGGCATATTGGATTGCAAAATTATCACGTGATTCGTACTCAGCATGCCAAAAAACCCCTTAATCGATACCCAACATGATATTTTATGATTATGGCGCAGCAGCCATATTGGATTGCAAAATTATCACGTGATTCGTACTCAGCATAACAAAAAACCCCTTAATCGATACCCAACATGAAATTTTATGATTATGGCGCAGCAGCCATATTGGATTGCAAAATTATCACGTGATTCGTACTCAGCATACCAAAAAACCCCTTAAACGATACCCATCATGAAATTTTGTGATAACGGCGCGGCGGCCATCTTGTATTGCAAAATTAGTACGTGATTCGGACTCAGCATACCAAAAAACCGCTTAAACGATACCCATCATGATTTTTTGAGATTACGGCGCGGCGGTCATATTGGATTGCAAAATTAACACGTAATTCGTACTCAGCATACCAAAAAACCCCTTAAACGATACCCATCATGAAATTTTGTGATTACGGCGCGGCGGCCATCTTGTATTGCAAAATTAGTACGTGATTCGTACTCAGCATACCAAAAAACCGCTTAAACGATACCCATCATGATTTTTTGAGATTACGGCGCGGCGGTCATATTGGATTGCAAAATTAACACGTAATTCGTACTCAGCATACCAAAAAACCCCTTAAACGATACCCATCATGAAATTTTGTGATAACGGCGCGGCGGCCATCTTGTATTGCAAAATTAGTACGTGATTCGTACTCAGCATACCAAAAAACCCCTTAAACGATACCCATCATGAAATTTTGTGATTACGGTGTGGCCGCCATGTTGGATTGCGAAATTATCATGTAATTCGTAGACATTTTAATGCATTAGGTAGCTGGTTACCATGTCGTAAAAACACTTAAAAAGTAAAAGATCACCACATTTTTACCATGAGTCGCGTATGTATTTGTAACGGTTAATCTAATTACATTTTGCCCATTACTGATATTTTTATACTGTGGCGCGATTTCAACGTAATTTGGCATAATAATTACGAAATAGTTGCGAAAAAAACTGACACAGGTCCTGCCTCCACAAGCGCCAGGGCGAGACTGATCGGCCGTCAGCGGCGCAATTCTATTGCGTTTGGTAGATATTCGTACATGATAACTATGTAAATAGTTGTTTATAGAAAAACGCTCGGAAAATGTGTATAAAAACTTAATACCTTTAATTAAGTGCAAAAAAAAAAAAAAATGTTAATAGTTTAGCCACAGTTTTGAAAAAACTTTTCTGAGAGAGTCAACTTTGGGATTTTTTTCTATCTAATGAAAGTTATTGGATCGTGTAACGGGCTCGGAATATGTTTAGCTTATATCCTTAACTATTATATATATATTTTTCAGATTTAAAAACCCTTTACTTTTGACTAGGATTGTTTCAAAAAACTCAAAATCTGACCCACGCGGCCTTAAGAGAACGTACCGACACTACGTGACCTATTTTTCAAAGATTTTTGGACTCCACCCTCTCTCGGGTGACCACTTGTAGTATTAATTATGGCAATTGGCAAGCATGATAGAATTTAAAAAATATTAGATGCAACATTTCTCGTATCGAATAAAGGTACCATAGATAAAAAACTACTTGTAGGTGCCAAAAATCCGTTTGCTAATTAGAAAGAATACGATAAGCTGAGGCAATGTCCTAATAGGTAGGTAAAAGAATCTATGATGTACATACCTAATCGTACTAGGTTAGATAAATAACAAATGAAAATTACGAAAAAATTACGAATAATGACATAAGTAGCCATAAATATTACTAGCAGACGTCACGCGGTTCACCTGCGTAGCTCCCGTTCCCATGGGAACGCGGGAATGAAATATAGACTAAGTTCAGCGAGGATAGTGTAGCTCCTAAGCTCCTAACAGTATTTTTTTTTCAAATCGGTTCATTAGTTTCGGAGCCTATTCGACAAACAAACAATCAAATCTTTCCTCTTTATAATATACGAGTACTAGCTGATGCCCGCAGCTTCGCCCGCGTAAAATTTGTTCCCGTTCCCGCTTCCCGTGGAAACTTATTCCCGGGATAAAAAGTAGCCTTAGTTACTCCTCATTACATAAGCTATCTGCCAGTGAAAGCCCCGTCCAAATCGGTCCAGCTGTTCCAGAGATTAGCCGGAACCAATAGACAGACAGACAGACAAAAATTTAAAAGGTATATATATTTTGGTATGTGTACCGTATATACATTCATATGCATGTAGTAGAAAGCGGTTATTTTAATATTATAAACAGACACTCCAATTTTATTTATTTGTATAGATTAGTACCTATAGATGTTACCACGTTCTAATATTTGTCGAATATTCGATCAGATAAATAATAATAATAATAAATAAATATACACTGACATTTCACACAACGCTATCTGATCCCAAAGTAAGCTAGGAATAACATGCTTGTGTTATGGGTATCAGACCACGGATATTAATATTTATATACTTTTAAATACATACATATTATACATAGAAACACCCAAGCTCTTGAAACAAACATTTATGGGACACACAAATATTTGTCGCCGGTGGGAATCGAACCCACGACCTCCAGCGCGCCACGGGCGGTATCACTGCCGACTGCGCCACAGAGGCCAGATAGACCTATAGTTAATTAAACTGACTGTCATACTGAATTTCGAAGTTCAAAATCGCGATGAACTGTAGCCCTAAAGTACCTAAACGCGACTCTCGTTAGTGCTAAAGTACGCCACATCGATACCCATAATTTCGAATGTTTTCCACCGCGAAGCACGGTAGTGCGAAAGTATTCCACATCGATTCACACATTGTCGTATGTATTCTAGCGAGAGGAGAGCGCCCTGCTGCGTGGTAGTGGAGGTCGCTTGCTCCCAGAGATCATCGGTCGCTGTAGAAGGTTGGCTTGCGACGATCTCTTTCAGGAGTGACCAATCAGGTTGGAGGATCCTTCCTCAAGCGTG
Source organism: Miltochrista miniata (assembly GCA_933228765.1). NCBI lineage: Eukaryota > Metazoa > Arthropoda > Insecta > Lepidoptera > Erebidae > Miltochrista > Miltochrista miniata. The sequence goes on from OW121765.1 coordinate 13,504,570, forward strand.
CGGCTCGTGGGGGCGATCTGGCCCATCATTCAGACTTGGGTGGAGAGGACACACGGTGCTCCAGCGTACCATATCAGCTTCTCACAGGACATGGCTGTTTTGCCAAGTACCTGTGGGAGGTGGTGGGCGTGGAGTCGGACCCTGTGTGCTGTCACTGCCCAAGTGGCGTCATAGACTCGGCGAAACACACCCTCGCTGAGTGTGCGGCGTGGAACGGGCCGCGCATCGCCCTTACGGGCTATATCGGTAGGGACCTATCGCTGCCGGTCGTGGTGCGAGCCATGGTCGGCAGCCAATCCTCCTGTGCTGCCGTTGCCTCGTTTGCTAGTGAGGTGATGGTGGCCAAACGGGAGGAGTTGCGGTTGCGGGAGCGTGCTGGTCAAACGCTCCCGCCCTGCCATCTAGTGCGGGGGCGCCGCATGGTGACGTGGATGCGCACCTGACTAGTATCTACATCGTGGGTGGAGGTCGGGGGGACCCCGCCCACTGATGTCCGCACGGTGGCAGGCACCTCCCCGTGTTTCGGGGGTGCCCCTCGTTACGAGGGTGCTTTTAGCGCCCGCCGGCTCGGCCACTTTCTACCTCCTCTGCTTACACCTCTGCATTCGAGAGTGGTACGATGCGAGCTTTTTTTCAGCTCCTTAGGGAGTACTGGGGGGCCGCCCATCAGGCCCCCCGTGGAGAGTCCTGAAAGAATGGGGCGACCCTTTGCCGGGCCGCAGTGATTTATCCCGGAACCCGTGACCCGGATAAGGTGAGGAGGAACACCGCGGGGTTTAGTGGTCAGGGCGGTTCCCCTTTCAGAAACGTGAGTCCCACACGAAGTTGCCCCGCTCCCCCGAAGTGGGGCGGTGAAGTGCCTAACTTTCAGTCCCGGGTAAAAAAAAATGTTTCTGTGTTAAGCAAGAAGAAGCATGCCTTCGCATTTACTAGACTTTCGCACTGACGTGCATCGCGATGGAATACATTCGACAATGTGTGAATCGATGTGGAATACTTTCGCACTACCGTGCTTCGCGGTGGAAAACATTCGAAATTATAGGTATCGATGTGACGCACTTTCGCACTAACGTGGGTCGCGTTTCGGTACTTTAGGGCTACAGTTCATCGCTATTTTGAACTTCGAAATTCAGTATGACAGTCAAATTAAACTATTTAACCATAGTTTTTTGATCGCAGAAAAATGTTGGAAAGAAAGAAATAACACCGAGTACACAAGCGGTCCGATTAATTTGTTCAAAAGTTTGACGCGGGCGTTTACTAAAAACGAATTTCGACCCTCAGACTAAAATAATTTTATTCTTTTAGTCTCACTCAGTTTCGACCTTGTTGAGATTGTCCAGAATTCTGGCCAGCTCGCTGTTCTCATGTCAGCATCAGAAACACAATTACAGTCGGATGATTGATCGCTTGTAAACATGTAATTAATACTAATCGTAGCCTATCTTTCATTCGTGTTGATGTCGAAACAAATTTGTTCCAACTGGATATTGCGTGAAAATGTTTTGTAAGTACAACCAAAATGGTGGAAATTTGAGTGCTATGCTGCAATACAGCGGTGCTCCAATTTTGAAGCTTCTGAACAAACTTTTATCAACGCTACGACACACCGAAACCCTTTGACCACTACTGGCTATTTTTGGTTTCAGTAATATTACGATTCGGTCTCGACAAATTATGCTAGTTTTATGGCTGCATTATTACGTCCACATTGTTGACATAGGCAGTAATATAAGCTTCAATAGTTTGGGAAATGTGCAGTGCATTAAAACTACGTTTCGCAAAGTGATAGGTATTTCCCTGTTAAGTGGAGTGAGCGAAAAGTGCACTATTTTAATCTGACTGCTACACAATTTTTTTAGAACATTTCTCTGATGGTATAAAACACCGATAAAGATATGTAGTTCTATCTTCGTAACGGTTTCGTATAAACCACTGTCGTCTTTTTTATTTTTTTATTTAGCTCGCCAAATTGACGTCTCCACCAGCCTGATAGAAAGCCGTAGCGCATCTAGCGATTGCTTCTCTTGAAGAACCCGGGATTGTAAGATGAGGGAAACATGTGTGCGGGCAGGTCGTTCCAGATTTTATAGTTCGACAGAGGAACGATCTTTTAAAACGCTCAATTCAGGCGAAGATTCTCTCCACTGTGTATGAGTGGCATCTCTGCCCGGCACGCGTTGTTCGGGATCGGAAAGGAGAGAGAAGAAGAGCTCTTCAGAATATTCTATCTATCGAGTTTCGGCGAGTATCGTGACCTAGACACTCGCGGTCCTGAAGTGAAAAGTTCAAATAATATTGAAACAATAGTCATTCTTAAGAGTTTCCCAAGTACAACAATCAAGGGACATAATGCCCCACAAAGAGACAGTTTATTAAATAACGACTCATAATGGAATTGCGTTAGTCTTCCGCTCTTCAGTAATATTATTTTGCTTTTGCAGGTAAGTATATAAAATATTTTATAAATGTTTTTTTTGAAAATGGTGGTGATTTTGACATTTTATATAAATACATATTTAATAAAAGTCGGCCATAGGCATTTAGAAGAATAAACTTGTATTTATATTGTTTAATTATTGTAATTATTAAATATTAATGCGTTGTGTGGTAATGAAGGTATCAAAAAATAGATTAAATATTGTTTTACAACCACTTACAACATTCACTGTCCTAAGTTTAATTTACAAAGGTTACTCTGTCACCGCATTTCAATATAAATTTTGGGTGTGAGTGTTCTCCTAACGTAAAAAAGTAATAAACGTATGTGACGTCACTCGTACTCGTAACTGACATTCGATATCTACCCACATTTCTTTTTCATTTCTGTTTTATTAACGTCGAAAGCTTGTAACAAGTGTAGAGGGGATGTGTCAGTTACAGAAGCTTTGGAATTTTGATTAAATTAGTTTTCTATCTAAAGGTATAGTATAGGTGCCTATGTCATAAAGAAATTGCTTGTTAGTGTCAACACCAGTCGTTTACAAATTTAACAGTAGGCGCACACTGGCCGACTCGCGGCTACAAGCTGCGGGCGCCAAATTACATACATTTTGTTTTAAGCTCCGCACACTGGGCGACACGACGATATTTACCGAGCGACAGCTTTTTGTAAGAGGTCTGTCGCTGACGCCAGCGACAGTCGCGGCAATATATCGCGGGGACTAGTCGCCCGATGCAGGCGCACCTGGGCGACAAATCGCCGGAACAGGTCGCCCACTGTTAATGTAGTAAAATTATCCGTTTCGTGCAGAAACCTGCCCTCGAGACCTCACTGGGAACCGACCAATTCTTCCCCCTTATACGTCTTGGGGCGATTCCGGCGTGGTCGTAGCCGAGCGGTAAAGCATCTTACACGGTGTGCGACAAGACGTAGTCTCGAATCCGAATTAATGATTTTGTTACCATACTAATTGCTTTTCAAAATTATCACTTATCGTTTGTCAGAAAATTATGTCATGGAAAATTTTAAGTGCTTAAGCAAGTACCGTGCACTTGCTCTAGGGTAGAGCAAGTGCACGCTACTTACTCTACACTAGACAAAGTATCGTGATAATATAACGTAGACTATTTCACAAATTGTGGCTATGTGAAGAGCCGAGCTCTTGTTAATTCTTGAACAATGATTTTCATAAAGATTTTAACAGCAGGTAGCAAGTAAATCTGCAATAGGTTGCTGTTACAAGGACAAAGTGTAAATAAAATACAACTGACAAAGTGTGGGAGTAAAGTATGTCTCTGTCGACCCTCGGGGTAAAACATGTGACATAATTATGTAAAACGTAAATCGTAATATGACCCAGTTTTTGAGATAGGGTTAAGCTATTTAATACTGCGACAAGGCGTTTGTGGACAGAGCAGAATGGGATCAGAAATACTCCTAGTCAACACAATACAACCATATTATCTTCGCTCCTAGTAAATGTCACTTATCCCCTGTCCTTAAACATCATTATTTTAACATAAAATGAATGTAAATGCTAATTCAGAAATATATAAAACATCAAACATTTTCATCCTATGTTTTACTAACCATTTTAAAAGTAAATTATTATTATGAATATTCAAACCTATCCGGCGCCTGTTGGGTTCATTTGCATACATATTTAATGGTTCACGTCTATGAACAAATATTGGCAGCTTAGGTCATTTATTCCGACGTCCATTTTCAGTAAGATAAACATGACAACGGTATTCGTAAACATCCTCGTCCTATAGACTCTAAAACATGATGTAGGTACTTTGTGTAAGTGTATTTACAGATGTAGTGAATGGCAGTCAATGTGTATGCGTGCAGTTTATAAAAAAAACCAGCCAAGTGCAATTCGGACTCGCGCAGTGGGTTACATACCAAGGAACGGCAAGAAATCACGTTTTTGTATGCCAGCCCCTCTTAATCCCCCCTTTTTTTCTGATTTTAGTATTTGCTGTTACAGCGGCATTAGAACTACAAAATTTCGGCTCCCTACCTATCATGGTTCCTGAGATACAGCCTCGTGACAGACAGACAGATAAACAAACAGATAGACAGACTAATAGACAGTCAGACAGACACACTGATGGATAACGAAGTCTCATGAATAGGGTCCCTATTCATGAGACTTCGTTAAACACCATGAAAATCTGTTGGCTCGCTATTCTATTAAGCATAAACCAAAGATTTAAATGATATTTCGGTTTACAGATAAGACTAAAATCTGTCTATTTATCAGTCTTTTTAACAGGTAGTACCACAGATTATATAATATATTCTATAGTAGTACGTCGGTATTTATATTAGTTACATTCATCCGTAAAGAATTAGTAATTCAAATTTAATTTGAACATTAATAATACTGCCCTGGGACATCCTTACCCGGATGGAAGGGCTTGCCCGGGGCTCCCAACCATAGGCTGTTGGGCGTTACGTGAGGTTTTTTAGTCGGTAGAAGTAACATCCATGAGGATTTTCCCTCGCGTTAAACAAAAAAAAAACATTAATTATACTCTCATCTTCTCTTTATTCTTCTCTCCATTCAAAAAATAGCTAAGCGATAAGACTGTCCCTTAAAATTCTGTACATTTCACAAGAGTGCTTATAATTAGCCGTATAATTATAATTCGTGTACATTAAATATGTGAACAGTGATAGAATGTTTAAGTAGATTGTGTAGATGTTTAAGTAGATTAAGTTTGTATTTGTGAATTGTTATTTTATGGGCCTTGTTGCTTGAATTAAATGATTATTATTATTATTATTATCAATTAGATATGATACGAGCTGCTTGAATTTAAGGCACTGGCTTCGTAGGACAAAAGAGAGCTAATTAGCCTTTTAAGGTGCGTTTCTTCTGTCTCGCACAGAGAATAAGTATTGCTATTCAAGTTGGCTATCCGGCTAGCCTCGATGCCGGTCAACTTCGATAAGGAGAAATCTTTCTACATCTAGACTTGACACTGCTAGTTTTGCTTGTACTTTTTGGGAAACTAGGATGCAGTTTACATTAATGAGCCCGCGCAGCTCTTGCTGAAATCCGACCTTTGCAAAATTAGAAAATACAACATTATGATATAAAAGGCATTTTGCCAGTTCTTTTCACTTTCAAGTTGTTTCATTGAAAATTGTCTGGCTAACATTCACGTTTCATCAGAATCAGTTCCTCAGAAGTAGTCGACGTACTTCACAATATTTGGAACATTAAAGTTGTAACATCCTTGTAAAGGAAGCTTACTTGCAATATTGACATAACATACATAATATTGTAATTGGGCGCAACTGGTATGTACGTACCTACAAGGTAAATTGAGTTCAATTGGCGAAAGAACAAAATACGCGGTAAAAACATTCGCAACTCATAAGTTGTGGTAAACATTTACCTGTACCTACTCGCTTATTAATCACTGTGTTTATTTAATCATAATGTAGGTTAGGTACCTTATTAGGCTTTTGTACCATAAGGTAAAAAAAGAGATCGTATTACTGAGACTGTCTGTCTTAAGTCTACGAAATCGTGACCGCTTTACAGTCGAAATTTTCACAAGTTATGTAGGTACGTATTTCTTTTGCCGCTATAATAACTAACCAAAATAAGGCGGGCTCCCACTCAACAAAAATAGGTAATGTTTTTGCCGTTTTGAGGTACGAAGCACTCCGACCGTGAATCCAACTCGCATTTGGCCGGGTTTTTAAGAAATTGTTTATATTACCTCTCAAACTATACGCTTTTGACCTATTTCATTGAGACTTTTCTGAATTGTCGATATTTATCAATCGAGACGCGGGTATCATACGGCATATTTACAATTCGGACTGATTCAAGGACACGGTGCTCAATAAGCTGGCAAAATGCCCAATGTGGATGAAGCAGGCGATGGCGTTTGATTGTAGCCGTAAGAGCGGAAAGTATCACAGTCTAGTAACACTATAGAACAAGGTTGGGAGCGCGAGAGACCTTCGCTACGATGACCTCTTTCGATCAGGTGGGCCATACGCTGTGAGTCTGCCACAGGGATACAAATTTCGAGAAGTGCGTAAAGAGGCGATGTAATAGATACAGGAGATTGACCCTTGCCACAGACAGAGACCCATTGGGTACTGGAAATCCTAGAGAAATCTCAATTATACATGAGGTATGGGAGGCGACGATGGTTTGGGTGTTTGTCGTCCTAGTGTCAGATTTAGCTGGTGACGTGATGTGTTTTTCTGTATCTGGGTATAAAGGGGGTGAATTCTATGTAGAATAGCCAAATAGTGGAATTCGCCCACAAATGAAATGTAGAATGAACAGTACTTTCTGCTGTTTATTACTTTGCTAAAGTGATAGAATTTAAAGAGAGAAGATGATAGAATTTAAAGAGAGATTCTAGAAAAATAAAATAACGACGTGAAAATTATGTACCTACTGTGAGAAAACTTGATACGGTAAATACCTACGTATTTTCTTCATAGCAAAATCGCATGAACAGTGGAAGAGTATTAGTAGAAATCAATTTTGTGAGATCCGTTCTAATCCTAACCGCACCAAACGTGTGGTAAGGATTGGAAAGTTTAACAAACAGCAAACAACGGTATTTCCTGCGCCGCGCCGTATAATGTATTTACTTACTGTAAACATAAATTACCAGTATCAGTCTTTTTCCTGTAAGCTTGGTGATGATGAAAAGCCTTCTTTTAAAGTTGACCAATGCTAACGACCTAATTAAAAACCACAGAGTCATCGACACTGAAAATTATTGTCTTCGTCATATATTTTGACCTTACCCTACTTCGGTAAACCACGTAAGGGCGAGGCCGCACTTGCGGTTATCGCGGCGGTTTCTAACCTCAAAATGTCAAAACATTGACTTGATTTCATTGATTTTGACAGTTTGATGACATTTTGAGGTTAGAAACCGCTGCGGAAAAACGCAAATGCGGCCTCGCACTAAAATTTGACCGATATCTTTTAGTTCACTGTCAAAAGAAATACGTCAGTTTGCGAGTAAATATTACATTAGGATGACGTTGTGACCATTTTGTGACGAATTAGGTATTACCGTGCAATTTGTTTGTGATTCCTTCGCATTGTTTTATAGATCAGTCTGTTTGTATCTGAACGTGTAAATAGTCTTGTGTATGGTGAATCGTGTTAAATTTTCGTTTATTACGGTAAATTGGAAATTGGTTGTGCCCCAAATATAGGTTCGTATAAATTTTATTAAAAGCTGTTATGATAAAATTATGATTAGGTTAAAATTGAAATATGGTAGTGTATTTTTAAAATATTCTTAGTTTGACCGATTATCGGTTGTTTTTCACAACTAATCGCCCACAAAAGCATCTATAAATATGATTATTATTTGGTTTTAAACGTTTGCTCATAAAAAAATGCTTCGTATAAAATTCTATTTTAAATAGAATCTAGATTTTACTACAAAAAAAGAGAGTACTTAAAGCGAAAAGAGCTGCTAATTTGATTGATATAATTATTAATCCATTAGGCACTTCGGTCAAAATGAATTTATAGTGAACTGCCTGTATTAAAATTAAATGTATTTTACTCACTGTCTTAATATTTCGAATTCTAAGCTTACTAACTATATATTTTAAAAATCTACACAAATAGTTAGCCCATATTTTGAATAACAGTTCCCAACATGATAAACTCAGCTAGATGATAAATCAGGCGGTGTGGAGAGATGAAACAAATTTCGTAGCAAGTAAATATACGGCGAGTTTACTGTAGGTAGGTAATTAGACAACGAAAGGCATCTGTTCTGTACGTGGGTATATTACGTAGTAGAAGTTTGTGGAAATTGTCTTCACTACAGGAAATTAGCGACGCTATTGCAGACTTGCTGTATTCTGTAAACGATTACTTTGTAAATAAAGCTTCTTACGTTATGGCTTGTCATAAGATGGTTTGTCGCTTAATGGAAGTGTCCGTTTATGAGCGTTTCCGTGTTTCAATTCAATTTAACTTTATTTGCAATTCAACTCTGAAATGGCATGTTTAGCAGGTTGAGCCCAAGTTGAAGAACTATGCCGTTCTTTCTTTTTACCTGTGCAAATGCTCATGATGAATACTATGCAGGACTCCTACCGACTAAAACCCCTTGACCGGGAGACCCGTGTACCCCCTTGGAAGGATAACCCCCTACCTTCGCAGAATTTTCCCTAGGGTTGGGGTTTTATTCCACTTCTTTGGTCGGGTGCTATCCCGTTTCTTTTTCATGGGCGGTTTATAAAATTTTGCTTTCCAGCTTATTAGTACGTTAAAACTTTAATAGTATTGCTAAAAATATCGTCTATTTTAGAAATTGTAACACTTTTTTTATGATTTCAATAGCGAGAATGACGCGGGTGGTGTTCAGAACAGTTGGTTTGTGGTTCATTTTGTTTTTACTGCTAAGTGGGGTCTATTACGATGTTAGCTTTTGAAGTGTGGGCTTCACATAAACGTTGATAAGATTAGCTCATCGCATACATTGGCAGCTACATTCACAATTCACCAATGTGACTGTTGCTGGGATAGTTAGACATGTGTGTCAATGATCTCTTTTTAAAGAAATGACTCCTGGCATGAAGTATGTGAGGTGTATGTGTTTTTGACTCAGAATTTGATTTCAGTAGCTTTCTCTACGAATTGTTTCAGGATACCGGCAGAATAACGTTAGCTATGCCTGTTCTAGTACAGTACATACCTAATTTTTAGTATTCCATTGATTCACCATGCAGGTGCCAGGGTCAAGGGGGGCAACTCCAAGGTTGTACAGAGGGAAGGCTGTGTAGGTGTCTGCTACTTGTGACCCAGATGTAGGATTAGGGTAACCACATTGACCGGGGGCCTGATGTGACCGGGGGCCTGAGGACGGTGAGAGGGCGGCTCACCGTCCTTACAGAAGCAGGCCCATGACGGCAGCGTGACGTGAGCAATTCACGCACGCCCCCCCTTAGAAGCGGGATCACACCCGAAACCCCCCAAGGACGCGGGATAGCACCCGAACCACCCCCTGGGCGAGGCCGCAGTGGCGGCCGTGGGTCTGTTGGGAGTTCTGGGACCTCCTTCCTAGGGCTTCCCCGGGGCTCCCAATCACAGGCTGTTGGGCGTGACGTGAGGTTTTTTTTAGTCAGTAGGAGTCCGGCATAACATTCATGAGGATTTTCCCTCACGTTAAACAAAAAAAAAGGGTAACCACATTTTGATACGTCAGCGTTTACCTTCACCGTCAGTGGTGTACCCCCTCTGCCAACCCAGGTTCGGTAGATCCTATCAATGCTGCTTTGGATATTCGTTTTAGCAAAGTGAACGTGTATCAACGTAAAATTTATCTCAGTAATGTCTACTCGTGACGTCACTATCAATAGTTTTATCTGACCAAATGCTGAAACAATATTAATGTTGGTTGTTTGCTTTAAGTTTAGCAACAGGAAAATTTGGGTTGTTACTATTTAATTAAGTAGGTACTGTCTTATACCTACACCGCTACTGATTACACGTTATTTGAAATTAATACACATTTTTGCATTAATTCGGAATCCTAATATTTGAGTAAGTGAGTGCATGTGTCCGCACTTCGGGTCGTTCCACTATAACTCCCAAAAGGCTTGGAAAATTCCTGCGATGAAGACTTGTAACTGTTGGGACATAATTATGAGGATGGTTCTTAGTCACTTCCGGTTGACCGGTTGACCTAGGTCAACTGGAAGTGGGTGTAGTAATAATGGCAGAATTGAAGAACACATTATTGAAAACCTTATTAGAAATGCGGAATTATGAACGGCTTTATGTCGTTTTCCAAACCGCGCTTATTTTGAGCACAACTTTAACGAGAATATCTCTCTTTTTCACAGAATTCCAAGGAGGATACGCTATGAGAGAAGAACAAGAGATTTTACCGCTACTTTCAATACAAATATCAATAACTGGATTCTGGAACAGTTCATACAGTGGAAAACTTAGTGATGAATAAGATATCTAGTCAAAATGCTAGCGGATAACGAAACCCACTTTGCCAGTGGATTGAACGGCACATACAACTCTTTCTTTGAAGATCCCAGATTTCTATCTCTCTTCAAGCATAGCGGCCATAACCATACCCAAAGTATTGGAGATGCGATTAAAGCATTACAAGATTTAGGAAGTCAATTCAATATATCAGTCGTCAAAGAGTGTGATAAAGCTGAATATTGCATTGGAGAATTCCGTGATTTGGTTCTTGCATACAATAATATACATGGATATGTCAGTTTGTTGGTGAGTATTATCATTATTTTAGTGTAATCTATATATATAAAAATCAATGCCACTTTTCGTTGTAATTTTATAACTCAAGAACGGGCTCACCTATCCAAGCCAAATGTTTAGGCTTTGTGCGGACTATTTAGTAGATGGTTTATGTGAACTTTGCATGAAATCGGTCGAGCGGTTCTTCATTTATCACGCAAACGAAGTTGCGCGGGACAGCTAGTAAGTTATAAATTTTGTGGGTAGGACGTCCACCCGCCAGATGGAGCGACGACCTGGTAAAGGTCGCAGGCTGGGACTGGATGCGAAAGGCACAGAACCGCGTACTGTGGCGTGAACTGGGAGAGGCCTACGTCCAGCACACCACGCTTTGCTTTTTTTTCAGCCCGTGCATTCGGAGAAAACCTGCTATACGTACCCACAGACCAACACGGCGGGTTGGTATAGGATTTTGTTTGTTTCGAGTTTTCTTTTTCTTGGCGATGACGTCGTTCATTATTCACCACGTGCACTGCTTGCAAGTAAGGCTTCCGTGGGCTCTGAAAATTTTGCACGCACGCGGTAGATGGTCTCTACATGCAGGCAAAAACCGCCACGCTTTTAATCTGAATTTTGTTGTATAGCTTAGACATTAAGGTCAAGTGATGCCTGCCTTATCCTGGCAGGGTCGCCATGTAAGGATGGGTGTACGGAGAAAAATAAAAGATGTAGTTTGTTCGACGATCAGATTTACTGTCTACTCTAATAACGATTACATTGTCTTAAATACTAAAATAAATGACGTCAGAACGTATACCTATGTGACTACTGCACTACGGTCACTCTGACGACTTCCTTTAAACAAAAAATGTACTATAGAAGCGATATATGTAATGTACTATAATAGCAAAATATTTTTTTTCCACAGGTTTGCTTATTCGGGAGTTTGGCAAATGCTCTGAATGTAGCTGTACTTACACGGCGTGATCTTGCAGTCACTCCTATCAACCGACTCCTCAAATGGCTGGCTGTAGCTGATGTTTTCGTCATGTTAGAATATGTTCCCTTTGCCATCTACAGGTATTTGGTGAGTCTACCATTTTTTTATAACTTGGTCATCAATCATATACAATTCTTTCTTGGTTTCTTTTTTATTTTTCTCACTGGTCCCTATTAAGCAGGAATACCTAGATTGGGGACTCAGAGAGTCAAAATCCACTTCAAGCTAGCGATACGCTGGCTACAACCGTGCTTTCTGTGATTATCCTTAACTCACCTGTAACACAGTTCTTACTAGCATGGGAATGGGATGAGCTAGTCTCGATGGTTGTTGTGGCTTAGACGTAGTTAAAGTGTTAAATCTGTAGTCCATACCCCCCCTACATACCTACATGTTTTTTATTTGATAAAATAATTTTTTGTCTTGTCTTATAAATATTTGGTAATCAACGGGGTGGCAACTTCCAGAACATAAATTCATTCTTTACCGAAACACTGTAATCCCATTATTATTATACTAGCTGACCCGCGCAACTTCGTTTGCGTCACATGAGAGTGAGGCATGGTATTAATATTTCGAGTATTATAATGTTTCCCGTTGCATTTACCCCCGTCGCGCTTATTCTCGTCGCGTCGCGTCGCTTGTATTCATTAGAGCTGAACCGCAAATCTTCGTTTGCGTCACATTAGAGTGAGAAGGAAAGAGGTGTTAAAGTGGTATAATGTTTCCCGTCGCTTTTACTTCCACCCATCCGTTTTTCGGTATGGAAGTCATTGTGTGCGAGTCCGACTCGCACTTGGCCGGTTTTTATCGTTCAGTTGACTGGCTGCCACTGCAGACCAAGTTTACTCCCGTCGCGTCGCTCATACTTTAAAACTTAATTAGAGGGTTTTGTAAGTGAACCTTAAAAGATAGGCATATGCTGTTAAGGACTTATTTTTATAACGTTTTAAGAGGAACAATTTTGTAATACACAATTTTTACGTAATATTAACTATTTACGCAGCGTCCGCAATGGGAGCTCTCAAAAGAAAGAAATAATCCCCGTTCTCAAAACATTATTCATGGCTGCTCCGCTCCTATTCGTCTTAGCGTGATGTTATATCGCCATTAGCCAACCTCAATAAATGGAATATTAAACTGTAAAATATTTTTTTAAATGCAACCAGTTGTTTCTGAGATCCTAGCACAAATAAACTCTTCAGTTTCATTATATCGTGAGCGAACCTTAAGAGATAGACAAATTAGGTTATTGTGAGCGAACCTTAAAAGATAGATATATGCTGTCGCGGACTTTTTTGTAGAACTTTTTAAGAGAAACAATTATGTAATACAAAATTTTTACCTAACTGTAACCATTTACGCAGCGTACGCCTCGGAAGCTCTTAGACGGTAAAAAATATTCCCCGTTTTCAAAACATTCTTGATTGCTGCTCCGCTCCTTTTTATCTTAGCGTGATGTTATATAGCCTATAGCCATCCTTAATAAATAGACTATCAAACTGTAAAAGAATTTTTGAAATCCAACCAGTAGTTCCTGAGATCCTAGCGTTCAAACAAACAAACAAACAAACTCTTCAGCTTTATAATATTAGTATGGATTACATTTTACATAATTTGAAATGTCGTACTTTTGCTTGATATGCTTGGTAATACACGATTTTTGGTTAATGATCCTTCTCATATTGTTACCCTACGCAGACGAAAAGTGTAAGGATTGAACAACTAATAACATTAAGCAAAAAAATTTTTCAATAAAAAATACAACCGACTTCCAAGAAATCCAGAAAAATAACATTTACTTAGCACAAAGTAATATGTATTTTGATTTATCTGATTTTTTATTCAATATCATATTGAAGTCAGCTCCAAGTAATTCATAGGTTTAGGGAGGTATTATTCATGGCACCAACTTCAATATTATCTATATATATAAAAACAAGAACTGACTGACTGACGATCAACGCACAGCCTAAACCACTGAGTCTAAGAGCATGAAATTTTGCACAAATGCTCCTTATGTGACGTAGGCGAGCAATAAGAAGGGATTTTTGAAAATTCAACTCCTAAGGGGGTAAACAAGGGTTGCAAAGTTTGTATGGGACTACGTGATTCCTTGGTCCGATCTTCTTCAAATTTGGCATAAAACATCTTTAACCGAATTGATGGGAGACGTGTATTTTATTTTATTGAAATTCATTTTATAACATGGTTAAAATGGGGTACAAAAATATTTTGGGGGGATTTGCCTCATGATTCATATTAATACTCCTTAGTCGGTACTTTTTATTTTTTTTGACACATGTTTGACAGCTCAATACGATTTAAAAATAAATGGTCTCAATTTACGATAAATGTCAAATAAAAATCAAATAATAATTTTATTAAAACTGCTTAATTTATTGATTTTTGCCCTTCAATAAGCGGAATTGCCTTCATATTTTGCATGTCAAAAATACGTTTGTGAGAAGGAAAACTTGTACATGGCTGGCTAGGAATTATGAAAGAAGAAGTTCTAGGTAAGGTGTACACGGTTTATCCGAATATCACAGAGTATTTATTACCATCTTCGCTTACTTTCATAATTTATATAGGGATAATACGATCAGAGGCGTTATAGATGAACATTAGCAGATGAAATCTACAGTAAATGTCTGGTCACAATAAGAGAAACTGTATTAGTACAAAGTGTATATAGTGTGTAAGTGTATATGTATGTAGTGTGTATTGTAAGTACGGGTTGCCTCAGGGTCAAAAGTCTGAAGACCTACACAATCCAGAATTACTAGAAAGAAAGAAGTTAAGATAATCAACTCCTTATTTGATAAGGATAAGGTCCTACGTCCAGGAGCGTACACATGCTGATTTGTTGAAAAAAAAAAACAAAACTGACTTAAATTCTGATTGAGATCTACGATTAGAACCTTGTAATTAGATTAATGGCATTAGCATAGGTGCGCACAAAGAAACGATTTTTAGGGTTCGTACCCTTAAACGGGGTCCCGTTTATTCATGAGACTTCGCTGTCCGTCGGTCTGTCTATCTGTTCGTCATGAGACTGTATCTCAGGAATCGTGATAGCTAGAGAGCTGAAATTTTCAGATGATATATTTCTGTAGCCACTATGACAACAAATACTAACGTCAGAAAGGGGGGGGGGGGGGGGATGATTAAGGTGGGCTCCCATTCAACAAACGTGATGTTATGCTGTTTTTTTTTTGTACGGAACCCTCTGTGCGCGAGTCCGCTTTGCACTTGGCCGGTTTTTATACTACTAAGATGGCAGAGAAGCTTATATTTCGGTCCACCTGACAGTTGTTTACTGTAGCGGACTAATTCACATAATGAACGTTTGCAACACCAGTGGCGCTGCTGTAATTCAACCCATATTTCCATTGGCACTACCGCTTGGCACCCAGTAGAGTCACGGGAAAGTAAAATATCCCGTAACCCTACTGATAGTGCTTCGAATTAGGTTCGTTTATAATAACCGTTTTAGTGAAAATCCAATTAGTGCAACAGAAAACCAGGCGAAAAGAATAGAAGCGACGGACGTGGAACCTTTCTATTTCTCTCTCTCTTACGCAAACGAAGTTGCGCGGGTCAGCTAGTATTGAATAAAATCTGATAAATCAACTACATATTACTTTGTGCTAAGTAAATTTAATTTTTCTGGATTTCTTGGAAGTCGGTTGTATTTTTTATTGAAAAATTTTTTTTCATTATTTTAAGTGACGGGTGAACCGAAAAATATATCTATCTAGGTGAAAGTTCTCATCAATACAAATTAATCAAGCCCCAACACAAGGTAGCTGCTGTAAATCGTTAAGGAATTCCCTCGAATCTCTTTTGGTTCCGTCATCCAGACCTTTATAAATAGTAGTACATTAAAGCACTGAATTAAAAAGTTAACAAACGCACTAGTTGTGCCTATAATTTTCGGTGGTTGCCCTCGATTTCTCCAGGATCCCATCATCACATCCTAACCTAGTTATAATGGGACCACCTCTGAAGTAAACCCTATTCAACAAAAAAAAACTGAAAGCCGTCAATAATTGACGGTGAACATACATAAAACATTGACCCTTTCTTTTTTTTTTGAAGTTGGATCTATTAATCTAGGTGTAAAGTTCTCATCAGTACAAATCAATCAAGCCCAAACACAAGATAACTGCTGTAAATTGTTTAGGAATGCCCTCGACTGTCTTTCGACTCTATCATCAGATCGACGCCATACCTTCATTAAAGTGTAGAACATTAAAGCACTTAATTAAAAAGTTAACAAGCACACTAGTTGTCCCTACAATTTTCGGTGGTTGCCCTCATTTTCTCCTAGATCCCTTCATCAGATCCTGACCTGGTGAAAATGGGACCACCTCAGAAGTAACCCCTATTCAACAAAAAAAAAAAATTGAAATCCGTTTATAAATGACGGAATTATCGCTTGACATACATTAAAAAAAATACATACAAACGAATTGAGAACCTCCTCCTTTTTTTGAAGTCGGTTAAAAAGAACAAATTTCCATGGAGTCAACATCTGGCCGAGTAGCTTTATTTAATAAGCGATATTGCGTACAAGGCCGTGATTGTTCATATGTAAACTAGTCTGAGTCGTATATTTGCACCCCTTACACTCATATGGCAATGACCTGGCTATGAAACCTTCAGTATTTGAAGTCAGTTCCCCATAAGACTGCTTTATATTAACGAGCTGTATGTAAATATTTTTCTATTTTATAACTTGAAGCGATGACCAAAGTATAAATCGATGTATTCTTTGTTGAGATGTAATAATAATCTACGAGGAAAATAAAGATTTGTTCTTAAACGTTACTCGTAAACTGGTACTACCAAAAAGTTTCCTCAATCGTAGGCTCTTTATGGATATCAAACATTTTTCTTGAAAAAAAAAAAAGAGATTGGTTTTTTTGGCAGCAGATGGTCCATCCTTTAATTGAAAAGGATCAATTTAAGAAATATTACAAAGAATTAATATTTAGAACCTTTTTGCACAATTTGCTTAAAAGGCAAATTCATCAAATCACTTCAGGCCCCCAGAGGTGGCTTGATGAATTTTATAAAATTCTCCAAGGTTAAGGATATGGTGAGGACTTTTTTTTTCATAGTGCTATCACATTCAGGTCCTCGGCGACTCCTACACAAGCTTTTAGCACAATGGCAATGCAGTAGGAAAAAACTTGTCCCAATTATTAAGAATAACTGAAAGACTAATAACAAATAATAACTAACTGAATAACAAATAATTGAAAGAAAGTAAACAATTATTTTACCAGATCTCAACTTCTGAGATATATTTGCAACTCTATCAATTCCGAAATTGACATGACTTATTATACGAATCGTTTTTTGACATTTAAAAATAGAGTAAACGAACCAAAAACACCTAAGAAAACTTTTAAAATATCTGACCGCAAAAAAGGTACTATACCGTTTTACTTTCCAGTAGATTTATCATTTAAAAATAAAATGAATACACCATTAAAGAAAATTCCGAAAATATCTGACCATAAAAAAGGTACAATCACCTCTTACTTTCCAGTAGTACCATCGAAACAATCTGTTGTTCGTGAATCAGGTGAACAGCAGCAGCAGTTAAATTCTGATTTTTTTCGTGCCTAAAAATAACAATATCACAGTATTACATCAGAATATAGCTGGCTTGCTAAATAAGGTGGATCGGTTGGAAATTTGTTTGAATGAATTTGCAGCTAAAAATAATCCTATACATATACTTTGTGTTACGGAATCATTTGTACAGTCTGGTGATGCATGTAATGTGTATTTGACGGATTTCAAATTGGTCAGCTGTTTTGGTAGGCAGGGATCGAAGAGGGGGGGTGCATGCATCTTAATCAGAAGACATTTAGAGTGTGAACCTATTATAGCTTGTAATGAGTTAGCTTTAAAAGACTCGTTCGAGTGTTGTGGTATAAAAATACCAAAATTGAAATGTGTCATCATCTGTTTATATAGAATTCCGGACTCAGATGCAAGTATACTTCTTGACAGATTGCAAACACTA
This sequence comes from Miltochrista miniata, assembly GCA_933228765.1. NCBI lineage: Eukaryota > Metazoa > Arthropoda > Insecta > Lepidoptera > Erebidae > Miltochrista > Miltochrista miniata. Next base: position 13,522,301 of record OW121765.1, read on the forward strand.
TTGTACAGATTAAATCTTAAATCTGATATAAAATTAATTATAGCGGGAGATATCAATATTGACACATTAAAATCTACTAAATATTCAGACTTTCTAAGGAGTGTTGTATTTAATCATGATTTAGTCCTACATATCACAGATCCTACACGTAAAAAGACATGCATTGACCACATTATAAGCAACATACACGACGCGAAGGGTCAAGTACATCATCTATTTTTATCAGACCACAACACTGCGCAATCATTAACTTTTCAAATACAACAAGTTAAACAAACACCACTTTACTGGTATGAATTAAGAAGGGACTTCAATAAGAATCATATCGATAGGTTTAAAAACTATCTTTCTTCCCTCTCATGGTCTGATGTATATGCTGAACCAGACAGTAGTCGCGCTTTTGGTCTATTTCATGAGATGTTCTTGCTTTTGTATAACTTATGCTTTCCAATCAATAAAGTAAAAATGACAATAAACAATTCGGGTCCCAGATGGTTGACAAAAGGAATAAAAATATCAGCTATAACAAAAAGAATACATAGATATAAGTACTATTTAGATCCAACGTTAAAACACAAAAATGACTTTGAAAAATACTCTAAACTACTAAAGAAATGCATTAATATTTCAAAGAGAAATAATTACAAATCCTATATAAATAATTCAAGGAACAAGTGTAGGGCATCATGGAAAATTATTAAAAACGGGACTGACAGCAACGTAAGTAGACAAGACATTGAATTAGTTTTGTGCAACGGGGAAATTATAAGGGATGCGACTCTGATAGCAGATTTGTTTAATCGTTTTTTCTTGTCCTTTAGTAACGCAACAAAAAAAGCATTCCAAATTATGCACATATTAACACAATTGACTCCACAATATTTTTGAAACCTGGTATCACATCAGAACTAGTGAATATTATAAAGTCCCTCAGGAATACAAATGCAGTTGGCTACGATAGTGTTTCTACATTTATTATGAAACAATGTAGCTTGGAAATAGCAGAAGTATTATGTTACCTGGTCAATCAATCATTTACACAGGGTATATTTCCGGATAAATTAAAGATCTCTACTGTAAGACCCCTTTACAAAAAAGACTGCAAATCGTTATTGAAGAATTACAGACCCATTACATTGGTTTCAGTTTTTTCAAAATTATTTGAAAAAGCCATGCATGTAAGGATCAATGGCTTTATAAAAAAGTTTGAACTCATAGCTCAGGAACAAAATGGGTTTCAGGCAAAAAAATCTACCACACTCGCTGCTTTCAACTTGCTTAGAAATATTACTACAAATATCGACAAAAAAAGACAGGTTTCGACAATATTCTTTAACATGAGCCGCGCGTTCGACTGCGTAGACCATAAAATTTTAATAAATAAATGTGAACGATATGGACTCCGAGGTAGGGCACTGGAATGGATTAGCAGCTTCTTGCGAAATCGCAAGCAATGTGTAGAAATAGATCGTATTGACGAACGACGTTTTGTGACATAAGTTAGATCGGACTTTGAAATTAATGACACAGGTGTACCACAGGGAAGCGTATTGGGCCCTCTGCTCTTCTTAATCTATATAAATGATATACCAAGAATCACAAATCACCATTGTACATTATTTGCGGACGATATATCTGTTGTGGTGACTGATTGTAAAGGAGATGTAAAGCATAGCCATAACGTCATGAAGGCTATTGATTTAATAATGGATTGGTTGAACAAAAATAATCTGTTCAAAATTAACCGTTTTGTCTATGTCTTGAGACGACTGCGCCGAACAGTTAATCTGAAAACTGCATTAACTGCCTATCATGGTTACGTTGAATCTATTCTTAGATACGGTTTAATACTGTGGGGAAATTCAACTGACATACTGAAAGCTTTTAGAAGTCAAAAACGGTGTGTTCGTGCTATGGCTAATATAGGACCATTGGATTCGTGTAGACCTGCCTTCAAAAACCTAAAGTTGTTGACTTTAACGTCACTGTATATACTAGAGATCGGTATGTTTGTCCGAAATCATCCAGAACTCTTCGAGAAAGCAAGTAAATATAAAATATATGGATCAAGAGACGAAACAAAACTTCTGCTGCCATTCTGCAAAACATCTTTCTATCAAAAAAAATCGTATTGCATGACAATAAAAATCTATAACCACATACCAAAGCACATTAGGGAATTACCGATGCGAAAGTTTAGGAATACACTCAAAAACTGGCTCATTGAAAAGTGTTACTATACTATTAAAGAGGTGTTTGACGAGAAATACACATCTAACAAATTTGGTATCTAGTTCTAATGAAATGTAATATTATGTTGAAATCTAAACATTTATTGTACAATATTTGACAATTTTCTGTTGATTTATTATTTAATTTTGATGACATGTATTATTCTATTGACATTTTTCTCATATTAGTTCATTCAAATGGTAATTAGATAATTTCAATGTAGGATCATGAAATGACATTGTAAAATCTTAATATTTGCATGTAGATGAATCTGCGGAACATGCTGGACATATTGTAATCATGTAACATCTTTTGTACTATCACCGTGTTTCATGCAATAAATAATTTATTATTATTATTAATAAATCTTTTTATTTATTTGTAAACAAGATAGACAGTACGACGTACGAGAGTAAGAAAGAAGAAGTTGCTTGAAAGACATAGTTTTAAGCAAGTTTGGCGCCAATTTCGATATCGTGGGCAGACTTGGAGTGGGTTTCACCGTAGCTATGCCCTCCATAATGATGACACTTCTACCACCTCACATATAAGTAGTTCTGGCTTTTCCCTCTGACCAACCTCTTATGGCAAGCCATAATTGGTGCTAACACATTCAGCCCTGCCCTGTGGTTTTCATTCTTTTCATTAATCTTGTTGTTCTTAATACCTTTCTTATTGGAATGACAAGTTTTTTTATTATGTTCTATGCTGAGCACTAACAGTTCCATCTATTCCAGCTGTTCCCAGGACAAGAAGAGCGGCCATACTCCTGGGCAGTATACATGCTGTTTCACATGCACTTCACGCAGATACTTCACACCGCTTCAATACTGCTCACATTGTCGCTCGCTGTCTGGCGCTACATCGCTATCAAGTTAGTAAACACTCTCTGTATTTGTACAATACAACGTTTGGAGTAGTTGTTTAATAATAGTTCGTAGTACAGTGTACTGAAGTTTGTAAACTAGTGGAGTGGTCAGTAGTCCGGTTAGAAGAAGAGATATATATGGATTTGAGACAGTGCGAGTGCATCTCTATGTTTAAACGTCCATAGACTAAGTCACCACTTTCGATCAGGTGGCTCACTTTATGTATAAGTCTTATTCAGCTACGCACCCGTTGGTCCTTTAAAATTTCTTCATGGGCAAACCCAATTTCTGAGGAGGGGGGAATCACGTGATGTGTTCTAGTTGAGAGGGATTGCTACGGCGAGTTGTAGAACAACTAGGTAGTACATAAAAAACCCACCTCGTCTTTTTCTTCGAAATATTCAGATAATACAGCGTGTCACTTTTGCGCATGATTGTAGTTTAGCTTTTTGTACCACGATTTATACTCATAAATGAGGTCCAATGGAACTCGTTTCTTGACAGAAGGTCCAATGGAATCTCGACTTTAGGAAACATAATAATCTTAAGATGGATCTACGGAACGGTAAACGGAGGTCCAATGGATCACAATTATCAAGGAGGTCCAAACTTTGAGGTCCAACGGGTGCGTAGCCTACTATTTAGGTCTACCACCTTCGTAATATAAACAAAAATTGTTTGTAGGACAGGTAGATACTCAAGGAGCCCAAGATTTTAATTTCAGTAATGTTACTGTCAACAAGCGTCGTCAGTCTCCTACGATGTTTGTCAAGATGACTGGCACTTATAAAAAACCGATAATTCAACAGTTTGAACACCGATACGGTCGAGTCACTGATCAAAATCAAATTGTCATCATACAAAATTGCATTACGCCTTTAGTATGTTCAACAAAGTAGTCTCATATTTCTAGAACGCGAGTGTTGCAAACGTCTACAGGCCACGGAGACCGCTTGCAATCAGGTTATCAAAGTCATGAAAAAAAGGGGTTTTCTGTACAGTCGGTTTACGGACGCTAATTATATATGTGATAGTAGATGGAGTAGAAAAGAGATAGGTGCGTCACAAGCCGAACGCTTAGGCCCCTCTATCGCTTGTTCTGAGCTCTGGCTTACACACTCGCCTCAAACGGAACGTGACACATTTTCGTGCATACAACCGGCGTTCATCGATGTCTATGACGTTATCAAGTCAATAATGTTACGTTACCAGCTAAATACTTGAGACCCGGAAATTATAAGCTATTAGGTATTTCAACTTAGATTTGTTTAGTAAGTACAACAATCTATTCACAACAATTTATGTAACTATTAGTTACAAACCTGACTGTTTGAGTAGTTCCAAACTTGCTTAACTACATATTTGATTTTGGAAGCGCTCGTGGCCCCGCGGGCTTGGTGTTCTGTAAACAATCACTGTAGTAAGCAACATTTACTATGGTCGGTTATGGAGGGGTAACCAGCACATGACCACTTTGTGACATTTTACTTGCGAGCGTTTCCGTGCTTCGGAAGGCACGTAAACCGTTGGTCCCGGTTGCACGTAAAATGGCAGTCGTGAAGCAAAATTAAAGGCCATTTTGGGCGGCTTGAATACATTTGGTCACGCCTTCATTCCCGAAGAGATAGGCAGAGGCCATAGTATACGTCCATAGTATACGTCAACATTTCACCATATAGTTTTATATCCCACGTAATAGGTGTTGAGCCTATTGCCGTATTTAAATGGACAGGCTCAGGTTGTAAAGAACCACAGTTTAAATTTTTGAAACCGCCGTTATTATGGCCCTTAACTTGACTTAACGATTATCATTTCACTGACAACCGGGTTTCAATTCGAGCTTTCCTTCTTTTTTCGCAATGAATCGTATTGTAAAGGTATTCCCTTAGGCGCCTCTTACGATAACCTCGATTAATTGGGGTGGCGAAATATTGTACTCTTTCCCGTCGCCACACGGGGCAAACAACGTAATTATGTGGTGCAAATAATAACTTTTGAATCTAATTAATACAACATCGCGTACATCGCGCGAACACATTAATTGGGTGTCCTAATTAAAGGCAAATATTCATTGCGATCATCCGTGCGTACAAAGTTACTCGAACGAACTGGTGTTCAAACATAATAATACACTAGCTGACGTCACGCGGTTTCACCTGCACAGTTCCCGTTCCCATGGGAATACGGGTATAAAATATAGCATATGTTCACCGGGAATAGTGTACCTTTCCAACAGTGAAAGAATTTTTCAAATCGGTTTCGTAGTTTCGAAACCGATTTGAAAAATTCTTTAGTCTAAAAACGTAGTGCAAAAAAGCAATCAAATCTATCCTCTTCATGATATTAGTAAAGATTTCATATCAATAGTTTGAACGTAGTGTTGGGTCGGTAGCGCGAGTATAGCACCTTTGGTGTTGCAAAATCACTTTCGATGCAGATCGTAGGCATTAAATAATAAGTCATTCATTTTTCTAAGGGCGGATTGGACCAAAATCGGAGTAAAGGTATGTTTACACGAAGCCAGCACTGGCAGCCAATAACACTGGCAGTCAGCGCTGGCTTGGTATTTGCCTTGTGTAAACGGTTTTTCAAGCCAGGCCAGCGCTGGCGAGAATAGACACCCGTCTATTTTTCTAGCCAGTGACCGCCGCCCGCATACCCCTCGACCCCCGCGTCAGCGTTTTGGACATGTGTAGACGCATCTCGCCATTCACTGGCGAACGTCAGTAGGGTGTCTGTTTTTTTGTTGGAATTTCTGAGCCAAAATGCTGAGAAAATTCAACGAAGGGTTTTCAGGATACTTTAGAATTCGTACAACTTTATAGAGAGCACGAATGCTTGTGGGATAACCTTTGTGATGCAGCAAACGAAAAAAAATAAAGAAATGCGCGCTTCGGCACAGCACTAGCTTTCTTTTTTCTAATATTAAGTTTATCAATCAACTATTCTCTTAATAATGCAGAGATATTCCTTAAAAATTTCTTTTTCAAGAGCCTTTGCCGCGAATTCATTATTTTTTAACTTCAAACGTGTGTACACCCGAAGAAAAATCCGGGAATGACTGGCCTCGTCTTAACAACAGGGGCCAGGCCAACGCTGGCTTGTCTGCGGGACTAGCGCCAGCAGTACTGGCTTCGTGTAAACTCTGCTTAAGACTATACTAGAGAATAACTTGTACTGGAGTGTCTAGCTTGATTACCATAGTTACGTATACTTCAGTGTGGTTACCATAGTTACGTTGTACTTATAAGTTGTTGGTAAAATGGAACATCACTTTACTTTTGGGCATCATATTAAACAATTCCTCAGAGCACAAACCATTGTAAAGGCGGTAGAACACGCACAAGTCAAGGAGACAACGTCTCTCCTGTCGGCAAGGGGTTCCACACCACCTACAAGCATAAAATCGTTTCAACCATTTTGAAATATAATAGAAGAAAATAGTATGTAATAATGGAAATAAAAATATATTATATTTGGCAGATTCACCAAGATAGATGTTCAACGACCATCAATCAAAAATTATATTTAGTTCAGAATAAAATAAGTGCTTAGTGTGATTATCAGTTGGTACCTAATATTTCATGATTTTGTTAAAGGCTAAAATCACGAAATAACTTTTCGACGAAGTCGTTAAACACCATGCAGTTTCATTTTTATAGTACTAACCGTTTCGACATGGTTTAGACGCTACGCCAAGGACATACAGACAGACGGACGAAGACGAACATGAAGAAGTTACATGGATTCCGAAACGTGAACTACAGAACTTTAAAAATAATTTGTTGTTCCTTTATTTCGCTGAAATTTAATTGAACTTGGATTTGATTGATGTTTGTCAACGTCTAGGGAAAGTTCAAAGGTGGAAAAAATACTAAAATACCTAATGACTTTGAGGCGATATGAAGTTTATTGGACCATTTTGACATCATAAAATACAACAAAGGAATAACATTATCAAAATGAAATTTTTGCAAAAAGTATTTTTAAGTGTTTTGATATCAAAGAACCTAATATCGTCTAACTTTATTGTTTATAATTTAAAAAAACTTTGTCGTGGCTGGGTACACTTCGATTAACCTTTAGTAGATAATTCAAGCAAACTGTTCAAGTTTTCTGTTTATAAGAAAAAACTGAAACACCCAAAGTACAATTTTGCTGTGTTTACATTTTTTCATGTATCGGCAATAGGCAAATTCAATTATGTCTCTCACCTCAACTCTCAAGCCAAATGTGGGCGAATACTGTGCCTCTGCTTACCCCTTAGGGGATAAAGGCGTGGCTATATGTATGTACATTTTCATAGCCTGAGCAGATTTTTTGTTGTAAAATCAAAATAAAACAATCCTTGAAAACTATATGGAGGAGGTCGGGTGAAATCCTAATAGATTTGGAACCAGGCCCCTACAAGCTGCCTTCTGACGAAAGTCCCGTAGTTGACAGCGCCAGGTCTATGACTACGTTTAAAGTTGCCTTTGAGCGTCAAATAATAAAAGAACAATACTTAGACAATTTTGTTCTCTTTGTGTAATGGGGGCGAAAGGATTTTTTGCGTACCATTCTTTGCAAAGATATCCTTGTATTGCATATTGATTGCTATTGATGAAAAATTGGAGCAGAGGCCCCTGCAAATAAAGGACAGACGTTAATTACACCTGTAAGGCGTTTCTTGAATAAGTAATACTTGAACTTATACCGATCGGCAACTCCCTGCCGCACCACAGCTGTCAGTAGAGTTGACGTGCGCGTTGACGTACAATTTGCTTACATTTATTGATCACACACACACATTCAAGTTAGAGTTTCCGCCCTGTGCTTATACTTAGAATAAAAATGTATAATACTAAAGACAAGTTTAGTGTCTTTAGCAACAAAATAATATTTGTCCATTGTGAAACTTTCATCTTCAACAAAATGGAAAAATTCTCATGACTCGTTAAAGGTTTTAAATTGAACTCTACAGGATTAATACATGCCATTGAATCTAAATAAAACAAAACAGAGTCAAACCAAATCGTTTATTATTAAATTACAGAGTCCGCACATTAAAATGAAATGGGTCGAACGGAAAAAGTCCAATAAAACCAAACACCGAATCCTTTTCCTTTGAATCTATCAATCAAATCGGCTTATCGCAGGCCACTGTTGGACGTCCTTTGAAGTTATTTCATATAAAAGACCATACATTTAAAGGCTAAAATAGTACCTAATATTTAAAAATGGTAAATGGTTTTCTGTACGAGAAGTTATTTAAATATAAATATAACATCTCTTTGCTGAAATTACGTTGTTAATACGACATCCTTATAAATCATAATTAGTTTAATCTCAGTAGTCTGAGATAATTCTAAATTGTATGTTCAAAGTTAGGTACAGTAGATTTGAGACTACATCATTCGTTCTCATTAGCAATATCTATCTTCAACTTTGTCTAATTAACTTTAAAGGCATTAGGTATACAGATGAAACATTTACTTAAAATATTTTGTAACCTAATTCTGGAACAGAAAAAAGTATTTGAAGTTGAATATATTTAATTTTATCCTCTTTTGTTGTCCAGGTGCCTAAACTTGATTAAAACATAAACAACTCGTATTCGCAATGAATTCCAACAAATTAAACTTAATTTTCGTGCCTGCTCTAATTTTTAGAGCTTACAGCCTTCATATAAATCGAGCAAATTGTTCATAATGCCACAGGAAAAGAAAAAATAAAATAAATTGTCCATTTTAGCTAACCTCACGCACACTTTTAAATTACGACTAATTGTTCATGTAAACGTTTAATGGACCGCTTACTATAAATGTAGAATTAAACATGATTTGGATGGACCTTTCTGTTTCCATACATACATACATACATATCATCACGCCTGTTTCTTATCGGGGTAGGCAGAGACTATGGCTTTCCACTTGCTACGATCCTGGCATACCACTTTCGCTTCTTCTACTTTCATAAGTGCTTTCATACACGCTGGCCGGTTAAGGGTAATCTTGACATTGCCATCAATTTGGTTGCCATGAGTACGCCGAGGGTAACCCCTACCAGCTTGCCCATTCATTCTCGCCAATAGATCTGTTTAGTCAGTCTATTTTCATCCATCCTCTCGACATGTCCAAACCATCTAAGCATCCCGTTTTCTATCTTTATCACTACATCTTCAGTTATACCACACTGTTTTCTAATCACGCTATTCCTTTCTTTGTCCATCAATTTCACTCCAGCTACCTCTGTTTCCATATTAGCTCCATTTTAGGTGTGTCAAACACAGACTTCTCTAGTGATCTCATGAACACTTGAAGCAGTAATACGGTTTCTGACCGGTGGAATACCTATGTGTTTCCCACATAGTCAACATTCTGTGACGTTGGTTCACCTGCGGGCCTAAAAAGGCAACATTGTATGTTTCATAAATCTGATCATAAAAAGTTTAATTTCACAGCGCTAATGTTTCATTTCATTTTGACGCGTTCCCGTTTTTAGGGTTTCGTAGCCAAATGGCAAAAACGGAACCCTTATAGATTCGTCATGTCTGTCTGTCTGTCTGTCCGTCTGTCTGTCCGTCCGTGTGTCACAGCCACTTTTCTCCGAAACTATAAAGTCTATGCTATTAAAACTTGGTAGCTAGATGTATTCTGTGAACCGCATTAAGATTCTTATATAAAACTAGAAAAAAGCAGTAAATTTTGGGGGTCCCCATACTCAGAACTGAAACTCTAAATTTTTTTTTTCATCAAACCTATACGTGTGGGGTATCTATAGATAGGTCTTTAAAAATGGTATGGAGGTCTCTAACATCATTTTTTTCTAAAGTGAATAGTTTGCGCAAGAGACACTTCCAAAGTGGAAAAATTAGTGTCCCCCCCCCCCCTCTAACTTCTAAACTAAGACAATGATAAATCTAAAAAAAAATATATGATGTACATTGCAATAAAAACTACCAACGAAAATTAGTTTGAACGAGATAGAGCTGGTAGTTTTTTTATAATACGTCATAAACCGCAATTTCCGGTTAGTGAAATCACTACCGATGCGAACGTGTTAAAACATCAGTCAAAGTTACAACGAACTATAAGAACTTTTATATTATGTTACTTGCTGCTACAAAACCCTTCATAGGCGAGTCCAACTCGCACTTGGCCGGTTTATTTTTCGGAGTCTCAACACCAATATCATATAAGGATTGGGTTATGAAATGAATTGCAGATGAGTCATTTTATAATGTTAGATCCTACCATTTTACGATTTTTTTCTTTTACGAATTTGCAAATGAATCAGATTATGAATGAAACGCGCTATGTTGCCTTTTAGCCCCTCTGGGTGTTCGATAGTTAACTTTTGGTAGCCCTTGTTTATCTCACACGGGGAGAGTCTGCTATGTTGGACAAAGTCTGAGTCAGGAGCCCTGGAGCTGTCATTCCAAAGGCGTACCAGAACTCCCTAGTAAACAGATGGATGTACACAGTTTCTTTTAATCGGTAGGGGTCCAGCATAGCATCCATGAGGATTTTAACACGTAAAAAACTCCTAGTTCATATAGGAGTTCAACTGTCCTTCACAAAAAAATAATCTATTGTTTTGTTCGCAGATACCCTACTCACAGCTCAACACTCTGTACAGACAGGAGATGTAGCATCGCGATCTTGCTGAGTTTTGTTCTACCGCCGATATTATGCATACCATCGTATTTTGTAAGTATAACATTGGGATTAATTTGAAAAGAGACGAATTCGGAATGAATTCGGAAGGATTTCCATACGATAATGAAAAAAGAGGTTGTCTGTAAATTCAGTTTACGGACGATAATTATACATGATATGATCATAAAAAATATAAACGCAATCGGCCGATGATGGAGGGGAAGGAAGATAGATATGGTACAAGCTGAACGCTTAGGCCGATTTGCTCACTACCACACTCGGTTTAGGCGTAACGTGACATTAAGTCATGCTTTCCGTGCGTGCAGTCATCGTTCATCGATTTGTAAGACTTTATCACGTCACAAATGTAAAGACTTTACTTTTGCAAAACAGGGTTGCCTCTCGTCAAGTTTTGATAAATAGAAATAAGTACCAGAGTAATGAAGCTTACTTACTTATAGCGACTGAACGGACGCCACCGCTTTTACAAGCAATTTTTCATAATTACAGAGGGTAACGGGAATTTAGCAATTATGTTTGCTAGTCAATTTATCTGGCTTTTGATTTGACAAATTGTAAAAGTTCAATATGTACGTATAGAACAATATAATTTGGTTAAATCCACCTACCAAGTGTCCCCATCAGTAGGTAGCCTGAAGCGGAACGTTAAATTTTTTTATGTGTTTGCCTCCGCCTACCTTTTCGGGGAAAAACGTGACTGTATGTACTTTTATTTTATTATGTAATTTTATTTTATTTTTGGAATACCCAACCTTAGAATAACCGAAATCCACGCCAGAGCAGCCGCGGGCCTAGTTTATAAATGTATGGGCCTAGAAATTTGTACGAAATCATTGGTGGGCGAGTCTGAATCTCAAACTTGTCTGCCTGGTTCTTTGGCATACGTAGGTATGTAAATTAACCACCATTTTCACGCATCATTCAAGCACGTTCCATACGTACTTTTTTAGATCCCTGTTACTACAAAATAAATTGTTTTACTATTACAACCTGTACAATTTCAGACTAAAGCATATTAATAATAAAAACCGGGTTCCGTATAATATCACGTTTGTTGTAGGGGTGATTGGGTGCCCCCCACTATTTTTTTATGATTTAGTATTTGTTGTTGTGTGGCTTTCAATTGATTGGATTTTATGAAATAAAAATTGTAAGGGAAATGGCAGAATGCTTGATTTTGCTTTCGGCTCAGTTTTCATAATTTTACTTTTTTAAAAGGCGAGTACTTGTAGGTACCTACCTATCCTGTGTTTTATTACTCATTTCTCATAGCTGCAACTATAAAAAGTCATAGTGATGCGTGGCAGGGAATTATTATAATAAAACTGAGCTCTTTTTATAACCAAATCTGTCACTTAATATACCGTAGCCCTTCAATCACTTGCTACGAAACGAATGCTACGCTGACGATTTCGTAGCATTATGTTTATGACATTTTAGTTATAAGAAAATATCGAAATATGTCAAAGACGTGTCTGGAATCCAATTTTTATGCAATACACTCTTCCTCCGATGTTCGTTAGAATATAGGCACAATAAATACGATTTTATCTAGTTTCACTTGTTACGAGTCGGTCGCTCGAACTCGTCCAAATAAGCATGCTGTTTTACCTCACATCGTATTATGAGAGCGATAAGCTGCGATAATGCATTTATTCAAATTCAAAGGTCTTTTGGTAGGAAGGGTGTTATGAAAAAAGTACTTTATGTATCAATTTTATGGTTATCAATTGGATTTAAATTATCTGATGTCTAAATTGAATGATTAGAACTATAAATTTCAAGGCCTCTGCGGTTGTTAAGACGCATGTTGAGTTCTAATTTCGGTTTAGAAAATAAAGGTATTTGTATGATCCGTAACATATTCTTTCGCAGTTTGGGTGTTTTCTGTGTATCACATGTTTTATTTAGAAATATATTATGCTAAATGTGCAGATTTCGGGTATTTTCACGTGTAAATCTAAAACTTTGCTCACATTTCGACGCTTAGGCCATATTGCAATACAGCCGAAATGTCGAGAGGTGAACAAAGTTTAAGATGTAAAAGCGAAAAAGACAAATCTGCTTTGTGCAGTGGAAGTCATGTGAGTTTAAAAACTTTATATCAATATGTTTATTAGTTTTTGGATCACATAGCAAAAACATTACAATATTATAAGGTATTCTTTATCTGACTATAAAAACTGAAGGTGAAAAACTATCAACATTCACCAATTACACCAATACAAAATCAATTACCGACAAATTTTTTTGCCACGTAACTTACAATCTTATTACCTGTATTGTACGTTTTTTTCGAAAGCGATAATTCGATTTCCTAGGCCCAGTTTTCTTAACATTTCCTCAAGATGTTAGTATTCCGAACCGTAACCCGCACCCAACAGTTCTTGTATTGATTTTTAGTACAATTCGCAAACACGAAAGGCTATTAATAGACTTCTTCATTAAGTACGTTTTCCTTTACTTGTCTATCACTGTTTCTTTTATTTCGAATAGAATAAAAACTTATTATGTAATCTTTTTCTTAAGCTGTTCTAGGTACCTGCTCGTCGATACTCATAATATTAATATTATGCTGACAGATGTAATAACTTCATATGTGCGCATTGTATGCTTAGATTCTACGTGTAAAAGTTTGCTACATATTCAGATTCAGATTAATTTATTCACTAGTATGTATTAAAATATTTGTAGTCTAATAAATTTATTACTATTGTCCAGGTACATTTTACCACTTTAATGTGATATGTAAATATTTGATACATTCAGTCATAAGTGTTAACAAAGTAAAATAGGTATAATAAAAAGTGCACAAAGTAACAATAGTTAGTTAAAAAATATTTTGACCCATTACATTATTTACAAGTAAAAAATCTTATTGCAGCAAATATCACAGTAAAGTATCTGATGATGACACAAAACAATTCAAAATAAAAAGATATTTGTTTTGAGAATAATAAAGTTCACAAACGGACTACTATACGCATTGGTCTTGAAATCTATAGTTATGTATAATGTCAAAATGAATTCCTATTTCCCCTGATCACCGTCACGCGTTTTACTAACTCTGTTTTTGTTGTGTTTGTTATTGTCAGGAAAGTTTAATATGAAAAAAAAAAAAAAAAACAGCGTGAAAAATTAGAAAATAATAAAGGGGAAAGATTTAATTGTTTGTTTGTTTGTTTGCATCAAATAGGCTCCGGAACTACTGGACCGATTTGAAAAATTCTTTCACTGTTGGGAAGCAACATTCTTTGCGGTGAACATAGGCTATTTTTTTTCCATTTTCCCACGGGAACGGGAATTACGCGGGTGAAACCGCGTGACGTTCGCTAGTAACTCAATAAAATGAGTTCATATCTGTTCAGTAAGTTGAGATACAGCGTCTGGGAAGAACAACCGCTGTCATTTGCAACGGTCCGTTTTCCTTGATTTGGGTCCCCTCATTTTAAGACAGTCCGCTTTATATTAATCGGCAAATTTATATAATTACTAGATGAAGCTTGCAGCTTCTTCCGTGTGAAATTTAGTACCCGTTCCCGCTTCCCGTGGGAACATATTCCCGGGATGAAAAGGTAGCTTATGTGTTATTCCAGACTATAAGCTATCTAGTACCGAAATTCAGCCCAATCCGGTCAGCCGTTAGAGCGTGATTGAGTAACCAACATCCAAACATTTAAACATCTTCACAAACATTCACATTTATAATATTAGTAGGATTTCATAACGGCTAAAGCAATAAACGTAAAAATCTCTACAGATTATTATGAAAGGATAATATTACAATTAACAAACGTTAAAACTCTTTATTACTGTAAAACGAGGACTGAAAATGTCATTAAAGTATTTATTTTGCTTCATTACAGTTAATTGCAACGTAAAATTTTAATGTTGCCATCGTTTTTAGCCTATACAGAAGACGCAAATAGCCTTTCCGGAGAACCATTAATTTAAAAGCACATTAATAGCCTATTTATCTAAATACAAATACCTCATTAGTTGATTGCGTTGGGGCGGTAGAGAGATTCAAAATCTGTAAGCGGTGCACCTGCTACGAAAAGGTAATTTAATGACTACCTTCTTGATGACTCCCTTCTTGATGCCTACCTTTTTGAGGACTACCTTTTTGATGACTACCTTTTTCATGACTACCATTTTGATGACTACCTTTTTCATGACTACCTTTTTGATGACTACCTTGTTGGCACAGTGGTAAGTTTATTCGACTGCCGTGCTGAAGTCCCGGGTTCGAGTGTAGCCATCATAGTTTTTAATCTGTCCAGCTTTCCCGAGATTAAAACCTGGAGACAGACAGTGGAGTCTTAGTAATGGCACAAAATAATAAGGTACAGAACGCAAACTCATGATGTACTGCATTATTGTGTTGTGGTTATTTAGTCGCGTTTTTACCCTTTGGGGATGGAACTCTAAAGACTTGGAACACTGCTAGTAAATGATTTTCCCTCCGCTTACAACTTAGGGCTCTTCGGGCGGAGTGTCATACAACCATTGGGCTGCCAAATTGAGGGAAAAAGTTAAAATTCTTTTAGATGGTAAAAGTTCAGTCAATCAGCTAGATGTCAAAAAGACTTGAGAAGACTTGAAAAGACAGAGAACAAGAAGCCGTGAGAAGGTCTTACCCGACTGCCCCTCTCTTAAACGATTATTGTGAAAGTTCAATCCGATTGACGTTGTCATTTTTGTTTTATTTCAAACTTTGAACAGATGATCTACGTGACCTAGTGACGTAGTTTAATGCAATAGAGGCACAGGCTACAGACACAAGTCTCGCCATAAGCCCCTCTGCAATCTATTTTATAGAGAGGGGCTAAAATGGTTCTAAATAATAAGGTAAGTACCTTACATACATCCTTAACAAGTTAAAGAATAAAAGGTTGTGAAAAAGGTATTACTTTTATTAGTTAGAACAGTTTGAGAGAATAACGCCTCTAGTAATTAATTCATTTGCATGATTTAGAAACTTAGCTTAGTTTTCCATTATAATAATAGATTAATTTTTGTTATAAATTCGCGGTGACAGCTTTCATTCGACTAACTGAATCAATTTCAACGACAATCCTAAGGGCTCGTTTAAGGAGACGCGGCGCGTCGAGCGGTGCGGTCCGCCGAGCGGGCCGCCAGAAACACAAACGTATGGAAATGTTCAGAGCGTTCAAGGAGAAGCGTTTTTGCAAGCGTTTGTTTGAGTTGTAGATGCCACAGCGGCGAGTGTCGTCGCGTCGGACGCGGCAATTGAAGCGACGGGTGACGCCGCGGAGGACGCGGCGGGTAAACCAGCGAGTCTCGCAATGGAGGAACGCGGCGGATGAAGCTGCGGGTGACGCCGCGAAGGACGCTTCAAGGAAGGGGTGGGAGAGGTGCGGGGTATGCGTTAGGTAGGAATGTCGGGCAATATCGTTCATAGAAAATATCGATATTAAAATAAAAATATTTATCAAAATAAAATATCGATATTTTATTTTGAAAATGTAATCGATGTTTATAACCCTCTGGAGCAGAACGTCATGAAAGCAAAATATCACGTACGCAAAATAAACGATACATCGATACTTATGAAAGATTGGCGTTCAATTCCATACGTCGAACTCGAACATTTCCATACGTTTCAGGGTGGCGTTCTATCTCCTCTTTTATTCTGTATCTTCATCAACTCGTTATTAGTTATTTTTATACAAATATCCATTAGTCAGTATAATTAACATTACTTAACACGTAGTTCTGTTACTATAAGATTTTTCTTAAGATTCATTTATATTTACATAAAATGGATATGTAATTAAAAAAGACACTCATCACCATCGAGGGCAAAGGTGCTGCCTCCACATCTCAAATAATTTCCACGCCCGAAAAAACGGCAGCAAAAGAAGAAAATAAGTTGCGACTTAAGGTTGGAGTACAAGGGAGAAAAAAAAACTTAGTATGGTAACACGAAAATCAGAAAAGCCAACCTTTCAGCTAGAGGTAAATTAACTATGAACGGACTATATGGAAGCTGCGGCCTTTTTTTTTTAATCACAAATATACTTATGCAAACTCGTTGCCTACGGATTTTTAGTTTTTGAATAATTTAATTTACATTTTATTTATTTGAATATTTTGTTGATTCAATGTGAAAAACATTTAAATTTCAACCTTATTGTTCTAAAACTTTAATTTGTGTTGATTATTAAGAACTTACTATTTCTATTGTTTATTTTAATATTTTGAACCTGTTATAATTTGATTGTTCTAAAACTTTAATTTGTGTTGATTATGTAAGAACTTACTATTTCTGTTGTTTATTATTGATGAATAAAACTTGATATGGTATTTATTTTATAAAAAATTAAATGTCAAATTAGGAAAAAATCGATTAATTTAAAAAAATCGATAATTTTCTTGAGAAAAATCGATAATTTACTAATCGATTTTTCATGCTAAAGAAAAAATCGATTAATTAAAAATCGATTTTTTATGTACAATGTCACATCCCTATGTCGCACTGAACGACGCCGTATATGAAGCTGCGTGCAACGCGGCGGATGCAGCGCCGAGTGAAGCTGCGTGCCACGCGGCGGACGCAGCGCCGAGAGAAGCCACGCCACTCGCGTCGCTCGACGCCCCGCGTGTCCTTAAACGAGCTCCTACATTTCCATATGTTTGAGTTTGGGCGTGACGCGACGCGGGCCGCTTTACGCGCCGCCTCACCATAAACGGTCAAATCGCTTGACGCGCCGCTGCAAGCCACGCCGTACGCGAAGCTTGACGCCCCGCGTCTCCTTAAACGAGCACTAAGACAAATTAAACTTGAAGTTTTCCACTTTAAACTCCAATAGGTTTACGATCCTGGCTATCATGTTATATTATAGTGATAGGTATTTGTAGATACAAAGCATAATACTATAGAATATATTATATAATCTGTGATAATACTCAACTCATTCAAAGTCGCTGGTAGTTAGCTAAAAGTTTTTCAAAATTACATAAAGACTTATAAATTCTGAACGTAATTTTTTAACCACTGAGGTGTCAGCTAAGATGACGGCACATGTGATGGTTGATTACCATAGCCTAAGACGTTTGCAAAGGCTGAGACGATACATATAGTCCGTTCTCAGTTATTTTACCTCTGACTGACAGCTTGTCGATTTTTTTCTGTGTGTTGGCATTACAGTAAAGCCCCCCTATGAGTGCCAGCCTAAGACATTTTACTGAATATAGTGGAGATTATAACATCCAACCGTTAGCACGAAGAGTTTTGTTTTTCATGTCATAATAAACTTAACTTTATTATGACAGAGCTCCTGTTACTGTGCTATTGTAATTAAGATTTATTTTTTTATGCAAATCGGAAAAAGATATTCACTACCTCCACAAACGATGGCGTAGTTATTGTTTCCATAACGTCCCAAATCTCAAAGAATGGCCCCGCCATAAAAAAGGCCAGAAAAAGTAGAAAGTAAGTTTTGACTTCGACTAAAGGTTGCAGTAGGTACATGGGAGAAACAAAAACTTATTGGGGTAACACAGCCATCAAGATAGGCAACCTAAGTGCTAGAGGTAATTTAACTCTGAACGGACTATACCGCTGACTCAGCGCAGTTTGTGGCGATGCATTTTTTTTAAAGTGAGGGAATATCCATCGTGGATGCTATGCCGGACTCCTACCGACTAAAAAACCTCACGTAACGCCCAACAGCCTATGGTTGGGAGCCCCGGGTAAGCCCGCGGAAGGATGTCCCAGGACAGTGGCGATCCATTGTAGAAAATTTTCAACTGGCCTTCAACTTGGTTTAGTTGGCCGGTTGTCAATAATAATATAGTTGTTACTGGCGTGTTACCGCAGGGCGGAAACTCCATACAAAAATGTTCGTTTTCACCCATACTAATATACACGTACCTAATGTGAATACTTGAATCAATCTTGAATGTGTGTGTATACTAGGGACACTAGCTAGCTATAGAAACAAAATAATAAGAAACAGAACGCAATCTCATGTATGTAGGTACTTTTTTTTTCAAATCTACCCTCGGCTAAGCACAAATTAAACCGAAGCAATAGCACAAAGTACGGAGGCATTATTACGTAATGCAACGCAGTGACACTCTCTCATCTCAAGTACTAACACGGCAATAGACACATCAACTTTGGTGGGGGGTTGGGAAAGCTTATTCAGTGGGAGGCAGGGAGTTGTCGATCTGTCTGTAATACTATTATATTATCTTTGGTGTTACTGACAGCCGAGACCAACCGCTCAACGTGCCATTCAAAAGCACGAGAACGCTCACAAATAAATATCTTAAAGTAGTCACGTGATCAAATCACCTATCCAAGAACCGGCCATAGCTAGAGTTGCTTTCTAAAATTTATTGATTTTTAAAGTTAACATAAAAGTTAATCCGTTGATCAAAATGTTAACTTTAATGCTTACAATAACGGATTTACGGTAAAATAGGATTGTTGACTCCTTACTTAAAAGGGTATGGAGGGGATTCAGGGGATTAGAAGTGTGATGTGTGATAACAGGCAAGATGTTTGAAGTGGTTTTACTTTGAAGTTTTATACATATTATAGACATAAACGGGTTCAAAGTTGAGAAACAGTTTGAAACCACTGACTTAATTTCTGAAGTTTTATAGGATTTATGAGATACTAGCTGATGCAGGCGGCTTCGCCCGCGTGAAATTCGATACCCGTTCTCGCTTCCGTGGGCACATTTTCCCGGGATGAAATGTATGTTATTCCAGACTATAAGCTTTCTCTGTACCAAATTTAAGCCTAATCCGTTTAGCCGTTAGAGCGTGATTGAGTAACAAACATCCAAACATCCAAACATCTAAACATCCAAACATCTTCACAAACTTTCACATTTATAATATTAGTAGGATTATGCTACTAATAAAATATGTACTAAAATAATATACAGGTTATAACAATCGGAGCGGTCAGTATGGGTAAGTCTTTAAACATAAGACATACATAGATCTTTTCTTAGAAACCATGTCAAGAAGCTCTTGCACAGTTCGCGAATCGAAACCTGTCAGGTCAAAACGACACACCGTATATATTATGTGCCATGGGGCTTCTAGTTCCTGGGAAATTCTTCCGAGGGTTTACCTGGAGCTGCCGGCAATTCCAGCATAGCATAAACGACGGATTTCACATGTCAAAAAAAATGGTTTTTAGTGTATTACAAGCAGAGCCGTAGGGCACCGCTCAACGTTAATAACTTCCATCGAAGATTTTTTTAAAATTTCATGAACAATATTTTTAGAGCTTCTAGCAATCAACTCGTTTTGTTATTTGTAGGTACATTTTTTATAAATTTTCAATTTACATTCTTTGTCTTCGTCAAACGTATTTGACGAAGGTTTAGTAAACCGGTGCTATTATAAGCTATTCCTCTCTAAAATTAATTGATTCCTTTTTCTATAAGAGCCTTGTTGATATAGCAGTACCTCGTTTATTTTTAACCCCCGACGGAAACCCGGACGGGGTGTTATAAGTTTGACGTGTGTGTGGGTGTGTGTATGTGTGTGTGTGTGTGTGTGTGTGTGTGTGTGTGTGTGTGTGTGTGTGTGTGTGTGTGTGTTTGTGGCATCGTAGCGCCCAAACGGATGAACCGATTTTGATTCTGTTTCTTTTGTTTGAAAGATGGGTTAGGGGAGAGTGTTCTTAGCTATGTTTTATAAAAATCGGTTCAGCCATTTCAAAGATATGAGGGGTGAAAGTGGTGATGAAAAATTGAATGTGTTCAAATATACCCGTGTTGGGTATCAAATGAAAGGTCATAACTTATACATCACGATACCGTAAATTTTATGAAAATCGGTTTAGCCATTCGGAAGATATGAGGAGTGAAATGTATTTCTAATTCTGTAACCACACTCCGCGCAATTCGCATTAGCTCTGAATAATTGTTGATAGACTATACGTATGTTGATATTAAAATCCCCTGTAAAATCCCTATAAAAAGCATGAAATAAAAAATTAAATTTAAAAAACCCCCGACTCATAAAAAAACCTGTAAAAAGTAATAAAATAACTATTATATTATGACCTATCTACCCTAAGTATTGAACCTTTATTATTATTATAGGTAGCTATATTATTTACGTATTCATATTTTTAACTAACAGTTTGTCTCGTCGGGGACCGCTCACCTAATCCTAACCTAATCGTATGTACGTCTGTCTCTGTTTAGATACAGAGCGGTCCCCCCGACGAGACCAACTGTTAGTTAAAAATATGAATACGTAAATAATATAGCTACCTATAATAATAATAAAGGTTCAATACTTAGGGTAGATAGGTCATAATATAATAGTTATTTTATTACTTTTTACAGGTTTTTTTATGAGTCGGGGTTTTTTTAAATTTTAAATTTAATTTTCTATGAGTGGACCTATTGTTGGCTTACTCTTATTGGAGGAGCGTGTGATAGGTATTGACATTTGTTTGACATGGATCGAGATTATCTACCAATGTACTAGCTGATGCTTGTGGCTCTTCAGTCTGTAATAAAGTTTTCCCGTACCCAGTGTATTGCTTCCCGTGGCTTATATTGAATTATTCCACTATTTTAGAAGAAAGTTGATTTCCATTGTATTAGTTACTAGCGGATAGCAAGTGGTTTCACCCGCGTAATTCCCGTTCCCGTGAGAATATTGGAATAAAATATAGCCTATGTTCACCGCAAAGAGTATAGCTTCCCAAAAGGGAAAGAAATTTTCAAATCGGTCCAGTAGTTTCGGAGCCTATTCGATGCAAAAAAACAAACAAACAATATAATCTTTCCTTTCTATAATACTAGCTGACCCGCGCAACTTCGTATGCGTGATAAATGAAGAACCACTCGACCGATTTTGTGCAAACTTCACATAAACCATCTACTAAATAGTCCAAACAAAGCCTAAACATTTGGTTTGGATAGGTGAGCCCGTTCTTGAGTTATAAAATTACAACGAAAAGTGGCATTGATTTTTATATATATAGATAGAAGATAAGTATAGAGTATAGATTGTCGCTTAACCTTAAAAACATCTCTTTAGAATAAAAAAAAATCGGTGTATGATTGCAATGATAATTGAATCAAGATCATCGCGTTGAAACAAATAAATTGGATAGAAAAGCGGATCGGTTTATTGGATTTCTGTTCGTGTGCAGTGGATACAAAAAATATATACAGGATTTTATTTGGTTCCTTTATTAGTGAGGTCTTGGACTTACAAACTGCCCTTTATTTAAATAAAATAAATAAATATTTGCGGACATTTCACACAACGCTATCTGATCGTAAAGTAAGCTAGGAATAACCTGCTTGTGTTATGGGTATCAGATCACGGATATTAATTCTTATATACTTTTTAAATACATACACATTATCCATAGAAACACCCAGACTCTTGAGACAAACATTTATGGGTCACACAAATATTTGTCTCCGTTTGGAATCGAACCCAGGACCTCTAGCGCGGCAGGCGGTATCACTACCGACTGCGCCAAAGAGGCAGTCGCATTTGATAACAATTGGTTATTATTCCCGTCAAATTTTCTTTCAGCTTCCATGAGAACGTTTTCCTGAGATAATGCCTATGTGTTATTCCAGACTATAATCTATCCCTGTACCAAATTTCAGTCAGATACGTACAGCCGATAAAGCGTGAAAGAGTAACAAACATGCTAACATCAACACATCTTCACAAACTTTTACATTTTGTAATATTAGTAAGATCAAGGTTGAATTTCATTGTCATCATTGTTCTTTAATGTGGACGAATTTCTCAGTTTATTATATCCGGGCAACTGTATAATAAATTGTATTTATAACTTTGTATTGCGGAAAAACATTAATTCATTCTCAAATTTACACGGTAACCGAACTTCCCGTGGGCGGAACCGCGGGCGTTATTAATGTTATACTAAAGAAGTATAACATAAATTAGCTAAAAAGAAATTAATTTACAAAACGTTTTATCCGAGGTGTCCACTGGACTGTATGTTTATCTGAAACCTCCGTTTCCTATAATAAGAAAAAAATATTTGACAATAAAATTACAGACAAATAAAATTACATAAATGGTCATGCCTTTATCCCCGGAGGGCAGAGGCAATTTTTATTCACTTTTTTTTAGAATTTTTCCAAGGTAAAAAGGGGTGAGCTTTATTGCCGTGTTGAGATGGACAGGCGCGGGTTGTGACTGCCTGCTGTTGAAAATTTTCAAGCCGCTTAAAAAGGCCTTCAACTTAAATTAATTTACAAATTCATTTAATTGTTTGTGTTTGTTGCAGGTATTCACAATACACAAAGAATTCAGCTACGACAAAGACATAAACGTAATCTCAAAAGTATATTTTGTAGATTCAAACTACAATGGCAGTTTATATCAGCTGAATTTTTGGGTGCATGCAGTCCTTATAAAGCTGTTACCTTGTGTAATCTTGACAGTGATCAGCGCTTGGTTGATTCGAGCTTTATACAGGGCTAATAATAGGAAGAAAGTGTTGAAAGGCTACAGCGCATGTCCAGCTCCAGCAGTCGTCAATGGTAAAGGAAATGTGTTCACAAGAAAGCCTACGAAACGGACTAAAGCTGAACGCAGGACGGACAGAACAACTAAAATGTTAGTCGCGGTACTATTGCTGTTTCTCTTGACCGAATTTCCTCAAGGGATTCTAGGTAAGTTGACGATATCACACTTAAAAACAAATAAAAATAACTTTGTGTCCATGTGATTGTGTGTGTTTGTGCATGTGTGTACGTGAACGTATGTGTGTGTGTGTGATTTATAAAATAATCATCATTTTATTCAATTTATGTCTCTCAAAAAGATGGACACAAATCGATTTTGTCAACCTTGTTCAGTCCCTATCCAGAAATTTCCCATTATAATAAATCTGAGTAATTTCCATATCAAAGCATGAGTTTTGCATAATGAAATTGTAGTTTGGTCATATTATATGACGCAATTTTTTTTTTTTTATATTCTGCTTGGTATTTTAGTACTAAACCACATCATGAGGTAATGAATCTATAAACTTTTATGAAAGAAACAGATATCATTATAAATAGGTACCAGCCAGTACTGAAACGTACCATCAACACACATTCGTTTACACAAACTGACGTAAAAGTTTTGAAAATATCAACTTATGAAGTTTAATGTTTATGTAAACGATGTCAACGGTATACTCGTTTATCTCGACAGTTCTTATCACAGTCAAGGTAAATGGGTATCCTGTTTACCTTGACCGTGAAAGTCAGTACGTTAGAATCCATAACGTGTATTAAATTTGCTTACTCGCCCTTTTATAAGCATATTTGGTTACCTTATGAGCAAATTTCTTCCCCAAACGACGTCATTGGTGTACTATGTAAACATGAGCACAACAATATTGACAGAGATTATAATAATAAAATAATATAATAATATTCAATTTTGACAGGCCTCCTGAGCGGTGTTCTTGGGAAATGCTTCTTCAAACAGTGCTACAACTTATTCGGTGAGCTGATGGATGCTCTAGCTCTTCTCAATGGAGCTATCAACTTTGTCCTATACTGCTCTATGTCACGGCAGTTCAGAACAACTTTTGGACAAATGATCAGAAATCGTTGTGCAACTACACAACGCGCTAGCTCACACACAGAACTACAGACCACGTATGTGTGAAAACGTCATAGTGAACTATTGGTGAACGAGTCAAGTGTAATTGTAAAGATATTTGTGTTTCATGACCTTGGGATTACAAGACAATTCATAGTTGTAAGAGAACATGTCTAACGTCGCTCCAAGACATCTAAAGTGTAATTTTTCGTCAGCTCCGCGGTAGCTCGCTAGCTTAGTGGCTCAAGAGAGAGATTGTCGTGGAATTAAAAAAATATGCAGTTTCGAATTCCGCTTGAGCGTGAAAATTAAAGTAGGTTGAAGCTTTGGCAGCAATAAGCTCGCTAGCTTTTAATACCTGTAATACAAACAATTTGAAATGAAAATCAATCAGAGAAGGATAACATCATAAGCTCTGTTAATCGCACGTGAATATTTATGTCAAAGGAGATTTACAGATAAATCGTAAATCTAAATTTCAATGCTAAGCTGTGTCAGGTTATGGCGTTCAGTGCAATTTGATTTGCATATATTTAGGGATATATCTATAGGTACTGTTTATTGTATTATTTGTAAGCGTTATTGCCTAATGCAAAAATGTTTTGTAAATAAAATTGATGTATCACCCGAATGGGGTAATAATGTTTTTTATTGTTTTTAACATGTACCAACATTAGGTAAGTAAGTAGTTAATTAATCCCTTTCCTACTAATATTATAAATGCGAAAGTAACTATGTCTGTCTCTGTGTAACGTTTTCATGCCTAAACCGCTGAACCGATTTAGATAAAATTTGGTACAGAGATAGTTTAAATTTAAGGGAAGGGCATAGGCTACTAACTTACTGCGCAAAAGGAGGGTAATGATTTTACGCGATAATGACTTCTCCACGGACGACCCCCGGGGAACAGCTAGTAGATATACCTATATACAACGTGTACAATGTAAAGCACTTTTTTTAGAAAACAAGTTACTACTTCAGATCTCCGGGGGATATCCTTCCAAGAGCTTACCCGGGGCTCCCAACCGTGGCAGTAGGTAAGGAGCGTGTTGGTTTTTAGTCGGTAAGAGTCCGGCATAGCATCGATGACGGATTTTTCACACGTAAAGAAAAGCTACTTTAGATCACACAACACCGTCTAGCACAAATTGAGCTAATATAAGATTGTGATGATTAGAAAACTTATGAACATACTTTTTATATGATGCTGAATATACACTAATATAAGAATACTTCAACATTGACAGCATCCGTATCACCTACGAAATTAACATTTGTGGATCACACACATTTCTATACAGACTCGTGATTAAAACCGAACATCAGCACGGTTTAATTCAACGTAAGGAAAAATCATAGAGGGATGCTATGCCGGACTCCTGCCGACTAAAAACCACACGTATCCTACCTAACAGCCTACGGTTGGGAGCCCCGAGTAAGCCCTCGGAAGGATGACCGCAAGGCACCTCAGCACGGCTGTTGCATACAGTTACCACTGCACCATCAAAGCACTCACTCCAAATTATACTTGATGAAAAAAACCGGCCAAGTGCGAGTCGTACTCGCGCACAGAGGGTTCCGTACCAAAAATCGGTCGAAAAATACGTTCGTAGTACGGGAGCCCCCTTTATTCCCCCCTATTTTTATTTTAGTATTGTTGTTATAGCGGCAATAGAAATATATACTAATAAAATTATAAAGAGGAAAGATTTGTTTTTTTTGTAACGAATTAGCTCCGGAACTACTGGACCGATTTGAAAAATTCTTTCACTGTTGGGAAGCTACACTCTTTGTGATGAACATAGGCATTTTATTCCCGTATTCTTACGGGAACAGGAACTACGCGGGTTAAACCGCGTGACTTCGGCTAGTACATAATATTTTGTGAAAATTTCAGCCCTCTAGCTATCACGGTTCTTGAGTCACAGCCTCGTGACGGACAGACAGACAGTTAGCCAGACGGAGGGACAGCGAAAACTCGTGAATAGGGTCCCGTTTTTTTTCTTTAGGTACGGAACCATAAAAAGGTCATAAATCTGATACATACCTAATGGCCATGGTGATTGAAATATTTCACAACGAGATAGCTGATATTCAGTTCCATTAGTTCAACTATTCATTTTTATATCTTACACATTCTTCTAAATTGTTTAATATTTATTTACTCAAAGCTATGTATAGCACCAATGTGAAGAAAAGTTAATAGTAGCACTCAAGCCAACATGTGGTCAATTTAGGCCAGAAAATGTTTACGAAAATAAAACGTAACAATGGCATTAGCATACGCCCATACGGGTGGAGATACAACATTGTGCTTTTGGTACAAATTATGATGCGGATCACGAATATAAAATCCACATATTTTATGCAATGGAGTTACAACAGAAAGTATATTTACGAGAGCAGGACAATATTATGATTTGATGTTTTATTAAAAATGCTTGAAACATTTTGCTATAACATGGACATTTTGATCAGTTTACAGCATTACTGATAAACTATTGGAAATTGGTAACGTTCTAATAAACAGGAGTATTTGGAACACCAATGCAAGCACTCACTTGAAGTATATTTCCTCGCTCGCAAAATTGACGTCGTCCGCTCACCTGACGAAAAACCATGATAACATCTAACGGTTAGGGGCCGCTTACAGATTCCGTATAGGTACTTCTGATTCTGACTTTCTCCGCTTGAAGAACCCAGGGTTGTAAGAGGAGGGAAACACGTGCGCTAGCAGGTCGTTCCAAGTTTTTGTGGTCCTACTGAGAAACGATCCTTTAAATAACTCAGTTCTGAAATCTTTAAATACATCTTTATGTGAAAGTTTCTGCCCTCTGGCTGTTACACTTCCTGAGATACAGTCTCGTGACGGACAGACAGACAGACAGTCAGACGGACAGCGAAGTCTCATGAAGAGATCCCATAGCACAAGCTTGTTAGCTTAATTTAGCTTGGTCATGTTGTGTGAGATTGTCCACAAATATTTATTACTAGCTGACCCGCGCAACCTCGTTTGCGCCACATAAAAGAGAGTATTACCTGTTCCCTTCGCATTTACTCCCGTCGCGTAGCGTCTCGTCGTTAATATTCAATACTACGTGAGAGAGAGAGAGAGAGAGAGAGAGGTTTCGAGAAACAATTTTGCAGTACATATTTTTTACATAACTATAAATATTTACGCAGCACACGCAACGAAGCTCTCAAAAGGAATAACTTTTCCCCGTTTTTGAAACATTTACTATTACTGCTCCGCCCCTATTCATTGTAGCGTGATGCTATATGCCTATGAAACTCCACAATAACGTAGCTTTCTATTGGTGAAAGAATTTTTAAAATCGGTTCAGTAGATCCCGAGATTACCCCATTACAATTTAACATATATACAAACACACAAACTTTACTTCTTTATAATATTAGTATAGATTATTTTATTATTATCTAAGTATTACTCATAAAATATGATTCTATTTACCTATTTGAGTCTCTTTTTACAACATGCTTGTACCTAAGACTCATTCAATAAATAGTTACAGAAAATCGGACACAAATACGCATGACACTGAAACTGCACTAAGAGTTCCTTACCTATTTACGACGGAACTCTAAAAATGGTTAAACACGTATGATGAAAAATGTAGTGACTGTCGTGGATACGTATAGTATGACCTTGACTATGAATACACCACTCCAGTACTCTCCGAACGGTCGTAAATGTCGTCTTTGGATTACACGGTCAGTATGTCAGTCCAATAGAACTGTTTGATGTGTAACAATGACGTTCTATAGATGGTAGATTCAAGTAATATTATTTAATAGATGCCATGTTGGAACACGTGCCCTCACAGAATTAACATAATGTGTCAAAGCTCAATAAAGCACCCTGAACGATCGGGTTGGAAACTTC
The DNA here is from genome assembly GCA_933228765.1 of Miltochrista miniata. NCBI lineage: Eukaryota > Metazoa > Arthropoda > Insecta > Lepidoptera > Erebidae > Miltochrista > Miltochrista miniata. Next base: position 13,550,572 of record OW121765.1, read on the forward strand.
CTTGAATTTCAAATATAGCAACTAAAATTATTCTCTAGTTTTAGCGAGGATAATAAACGTCAATTCATCAGCCGTTTTCCTGAACCCATGTCCCATAGAAACTGGTTCCCGGAATTAAAACAAATAAAAATATTCTTCAAACTGAACCGAAAAAGAAAACATTTTAAAGCGTACACATTACACAGAATTTTGTAAAATTTAATAAGGAAATGACAATTGTCTCATTCAAACCATGACATGTAATATATAAATAAATAAATAAAAATTCACGGTCATTTCTCACAACGCTATCTGATCCCAATATATGTAGTTAGAGAGTAAAGTTTTATCCGTTTCATTGTAAAATACTAAAATATAAAGTCTTACAATGAAAGGAATGAAACTTTACTAGACATGATCAGCTGTTGATTTAGTATTTCGTGTTATGAAGCAAAAAATAACTTTGGCCGTCTGGCTTTGTTTATAAACCCGTGGCTATAATTTTACACAAAATTTATTAGTCGTATATAACTTTAACAAGATTCGTGTTATGAAAGTGACTGTCTACGCTTTCGCAGAAATGTTTTTAATGGTTTTTAGTATCGCTATCATGAATAAAATTTTTATACCGATTTACGAGGTATTATACCTATATCCATGGGCTGCGGTGGCACTAAGCCTTAACACTAGTCTACTTGTCTGTCACACTTTTTGATATAAAATAGTTAAACAGATTTTTTATACAACTAAGGAAAAAATACTAAAGACTTACATTAAGAAAAATACTAAAACTAGAGGTAGCTGGGTTTCTATCTATACTAATATTATAAAGAAGGAAAGTTTGTGTGTTTGTATATTTGTTAAATTGTAAGGGGTAATCTCGGAATCTACTGAACCGATTTTATAAATTCTTTCACCAATAGAAAGCTACGTTATTGTAGAGTGTCATAGGCTATATAGCATCACGCTACAACGAATAGGAGCGGAGCAGTAATAGTAAAAGTTTCAAAAACGGGGGAAAAGTTATTCCTTTTGAGAGCTTCGTTACGTGTTCTGCGTAAATATTTATAGTTATGTAAAAAATATGTACCACAAAATTTACTTTCTTAAAAAAAGTTCTAAAAAAATTGCGCGATAGCATATTATCTATACTAATATTATAAAGAAGGAAAGTTTGTGTGTTTGTATATTTGTTAAATTGTAAGGGGTAATCTCGGGATCTACTGAACCGATTTTATAAATACTTTCACCAATAGAAAGCTACGTTATTGTGGAGTGTCATAGGCTATATAGCATCACGCTACAACGAATAGGAGCGGAGCAGTAATAGTAAAAGTTTCAAAAACGGGGGAAAAGTTATTCCTTTTGAGAGCTTCGTTACGTGTTCTGCGTAAATATTTATAGTTATGTAAAAAATATGTACCACAAAATTTACTTTCTTAAAAAAAGTTCTAAAAAAATTGCGCGATAGCATATCGCTTGCTTACTGCGCTTACTGCAAGACCGACATATCTCAAAATCACAAGATTTTCAGATTACAATAAAAAAGAAGTCTTTTATTAGCATATTTTTCAGTACTAGAACGTCAGAAAGATAATTTTACTCGATGCCGCTAGGTGGCGACAAATGTCGTTTTTGCACGCTGTTGGTGGCGGCATCGGCTTGTTTCAATATAGTGCTATCTCAGTTACGCCAAAGTGGTCGACGCGTCTTGTTCCTCAAGGATGTCATATTTGGAGTTAAAATGTTCTTGCAACAAATGGTAAGAACTATTTTCCGATTAATCCTTTAGTACAATATATAATTATTTTGGGTTATGACGTTATTACAATAAAGAAATAAGTTTAAATATTTGTATTTTTAAACAATATGACGTTATAGCTTGTAAAACTAAGGATGTGTTTGTAATATTTTATGTTAAGTCATTATTGTGACTATGACATTGCATTTTGTAATTTAAAACGAAGTGTCACATTTGAAATTAAACCGTCCTAGCAGAAAATATTCAGATTTTATAAGTATTATGTAAAAATATGTTACTATAGCAAGAAACGAAAAGTGTTTTTTTCAGTTTCTTATTGCTCTTTTTTCATTCTAGGCGTCTCGCAAACAACTACAGTTCTCAACACTACACCACCAACGACAATTTCTATTAGTCCTGAAAAGAAGGTAAGGAAGCGCGCTAGGAGAGAGGATCAATGGAGGCAAAATATTTTGACAAAAGCCAGAAATATATAAAATTCTTTCATTTGTTTTTAAAACTGTTTAAGATTGGATGCGAATGTTACGAAGACGTTGAAGTCATGGCTAGGGTTAGCTCAATCAGCCGACCCGTCGGCTCTATACAGAGCCTCTAATAACTTCGGAATGACGTTTAAGAAGCCGTCGGAATTCTATAATCATCTAAGAGTTACTAAAATGCACGTCTGGCAAAATCAAGACACGAAATCGTTCAAACTCTTCCAAAGTACAAAAATATAGCAGAACTTGAGTCACGCCTCCAATTATACAAGAAATTCATGATGGGTTCGCAAACTGGTAGAGTGGGTTTGAGTAGAATCCGGGGACAAACAGATAAAGTCGTTACAAAATCCTTTCTGGAGCAGGATGCGAATGACGCCTATAAGGTGCACGCGATGAACCTAGAGATGCAGAACGAGTGGCTTACTCTAGGCGAGTTTTGTATTCCCATGGCCTTGCAGTGGCGTACCTTGTTCTACGACTGGTCGCCGGGTTTGCTTAGATTCTATCTGAACGCGTTTCAGTTGACCATCTCTAACCAAAGTAATCTGGTCAGGTGGGGGAAAGCCACAGATAAAACTTTAGAAGCAATTGGAACTGCTAGGCAACTGCTGGTGGGTTGTAGGACGCTATTAGACATGGGTATTGGAAATCATACGTGAGGCTGTCAGTTTGGCGGTAGCTAGAGCCACAAACATAAGAAATAAAATTGCGTTTGTAAAGGAAGGCTGTTCAAAGAAAGTACCTCAAAAGCCATACTCAGTTTTGATGGCTGCCGCCGATTGGACCTCTCATACGTGTCTGCGAGTATCGCAGACACGTATGAAAAACACTACAAAATCCTGGAGGATGTATGTACCTCGCCATCCAGACCCGACATATTCCTGTTTTCAAGGATACATAAGCGAGCAGTGCTCGTAGAGCTCACGGTGCCGTGGGAGACCAACATACCGAAGGACAACGCCATGAAGATAAATAAATACTTTGACTTGACCAATGAGTTAACAAAAATGGCTATGCGGTTAAACTCTATTCCTTAGAAGTAGGAGCAAATGGAATTCCAGCTAAAGCCCTGTATAATTTATTTTAAGACCTTGGATTGCCAAGAGCTTCAGCAAGCTCTTTACTAAAACGAATATCCAAAGCGGCATTGATAGGGTCTTACCAAATCTGGTTGGGCAGGGGAGGGAATAGTAAGGTGACCACCCTTAACCTACTCAAATGGGTCGCAAGTTCCAGACGCCGTCAGGGTGTTCCCCCCTGTGCCACGCTATGGACCCGGCGCCCGCACTTAGAATCCATGGAATGATAAGAATAAGGTCTCTAACTGATTATAGACTGAAATTACGAGACTATTAATAATGAGTACCTGAGATATGGTTCACATTTGTGTTAAGAATTGTGTTTTTAAGTTTAAGCTTAAAGTGTCTATGTTACTTTCTTTTTCGAATATTTTTTATATTTCAAAGATTTGATTATGCTGATTTTATAATGTTTTTAAATATTACAAAGAATGTGCCTAAGGTATTTGCAATAAGTAGTTAGTAAGTAAAGAAGTTTTATTGAAAGTTGATTTAATTTCGTTATTTTTGTATTTGAAAATAAAAGTTTAAACCTGCAGAGGCTGTCTTATTTCAAGGTAACGAATTCAACCTTTTTTGCTACACCGTCATTATTTGTTTTAGATCGCGAATTCTTGCGTATTTTGTGGTGCAATAATGACTTATTTTGAGAAAATACTTTTAATATTTAGCGTTTTTCTGCAACAATGACACATGTGAGGACTATACAACTATGTTTTAAAACTACTTATAATAGGTAATATTTATTTACTTTTTAATATACGATTTTTAAAGTACAGTAAAACACTAACACATGACATATGATTTCCCAGTATTTTATTTGTAATATAGACGAATAAATCAAATTGATACTTTAAAACCGCTCTCCTGTAAAACTTCATTTTTTTTGTTATGACATTCTTGCAATAAGCAAGCGATATTATTATGTGTCTATCTTTGGGTTGGTGCGCAATAACCATTTTAATGGCAATCAATTTTTTTCTACAATAATGCCACGGGATTCCTCTTTCACAAACGAAATTGTTCTTAAAAATAATGCGACGGGAATACACGCGACGAGAAACCTTTCTCTCTCTGTCTCTCTCTCTCTATCTCTCTCTCACGTTGTATTAAATATTAACGACAAGACGCTACGGGAGTAAACGCAACGCGACGGGAGTAAATGCGACGGAAACAGGTAATACTCTCTTTTATGTGGCGCAAACGAAGTTGCGCGGGTCAGCTAGTTTATAATAATTTTCATATTTTATTATTTTACTTAGGGTGCGCACCCCCATCAGACAATTTATAGAAGCGATAATCGAGAAGCGATTTTTCGTGTATGCTGCGATTTTATTTCGACCGCCTTTTTAGAGGACGTGTGCGTTGCGCTATTACAAAATTTTTAAACCAGCACGCTTTCAATACGTACTTTGTATAGAACGGGATTTCGCGCGGCACTTTAATTATGAAATGTTTTTATTACCTCTTTGTTCCTCGACGTTTTAACACAGACCTCGGGACCACGACAGGGGGTACAACCCAGTCAAATAGCTGAGGAATAAAAAGAAACTTAAAAATCTTTAATTTTACAACCTAGTGCCACACGAATCCCGTTCGATACAAAATAAATACATTTTGTTTTCTAACTGTGTACAAGAAATCGGTGTCCTATTGAATATGGGCGCGCACAATTAGGATATTGATTTTATGTGTAGTAGTTCCCATTGTAGCCAGTAGTAGGTATTATTAATCAATGAAAATGGTTCCCATCGTAGCTATTTTGATGAAAATGGCCTCACGTATTGATGAGTCGGTAACATTTCACGGACACAATTTCACGGTTGGCAGTGATATCGCCATTATTTTTTATGCATCGATGGTAGCCATTCCATTGGATAAGCCCATTTCAAAATGATGTTGACCCATTTCTTTGTAACACAGTATTTTAAAGCTACTGTAAATTTGAGAATTTTATAGGTGCTTAGACTTTTAAAAAACGAAAGGCAAATTGAAAAAGAAAATCCGTTTGGTTGCATATCAACTATTGTTAACTTTATATAAACAGTCTTGATGTTATAGGTATAAGCTTTCTTCTGAGAAAAGTGCCAAGCATTTTTATTTCAATCTTGACTTTACTTTATTTCCAATTAAGAGCAAAAAAAAGAATTGAATTTTATACAGATCGGCTTATTGATATTAATAGTTCCCATCCCGTAATCCCAATTCTCAAAATTTTTGTTTGTTTATTCCTTAATCTGTTTGGAAGCATAAAAACCGGCCAAGTGCGAGTCGGAAAAAACAAAAATAAACACGTTTTTTAAATGGAAGCTCCCCTTAATATCAATCTAATTTTAATATTTGTTGTTATAACGATAGCTGAAATACATCATTTGTGAAAAGAACAATGGCAGTTTCCCTTACTAGCAATTATTGTCTGACATAAAAGATGAGCGCACATAAGTGAAAAATATGTCAAACGTTTCAGTTTCGCTAGTAGATTCCATAAATGAATTCATTTTCCATCGAGAAAGCCGGAAAATAACGATATTGTGTTTTGATTGTTAGGTTGTTGTCGTATAGTCCCGTCATACTTACCTATACCCCCCATTCCCAACCGACCACCTGAGTTATCCACCTGGTTGGTCAGTTAGGAATAAAAGTTCCTAACCACCCACCTTGTGCACTTGGTTGGTCAGTTAGGAATAAAAATTCCTAACCACCCACCTGTGACTGTATAAAATAAATAATGTCCATAATGTCTACTTTATCAATATACCCACATGTCTATATGGCAAAACAAATGAAGATCGACAAAACAAATGAAGATCTACAAAACAAATGAAGATCGACAAAACAAATGAAGATCGACAAAACAAATGAAAATCGACAAAACAAATGAAGATCGACAAAACAAATGCAGATCGACAAAACAAATGCAGATCGACAAAACAAATGAAGATCGACAAAACAAATGCAGATCGACAAAACAAATGAAGATCGACAAAACAAATGAAGATCGACAAAACAAATGAAGATCGACAAAACAAATGAAAATCACTAGACAATTAATGAAAGTAAGATAAACAACTGAAGTCGACAAAACATGAAAATCGACAAGTGCACAAGGTGGGTGGTTAGGAACTTTTATTCCTAACTGACCAACCAGGTGGATAACTCAGGTGGTCGGTTGGGAATGGGGGACCTATACATACCTAATGTTCAAACACTATGGTGACTAAAATAACCGACTGGAGTGTTTCTCGATGGTCATTTTCAAAGAGAATACAGTACTACGTAAGAGTCATTTTAGTAGGTACATACAGGAGTAGGGTATAGATTTGATGTCAATATGATCGCGAGTCATGTCATGAAAGAAAAGTAAAATCACAATTTTTTCATTTCTTTTATTTCACATAAATTACACTTCACATCGGCGCAATATGTTCACACTAATGCACGCGTAGGCCTCGATTGTCTCCCACGATCTCCCAGTATCGAAGAACAACAAATTCAATTCACAAATAAGCAGTCCAGTAGGGAATAGCACAAAGTCATTCAAAAGTTACATCAAGAGTCCGTTGGGCACACAATAGTCACTCGAGGAAATAATCGGAGTCCATAAAACAGTCCAGGGTCAGATTTATTAAAGAAAATCAGAAAAAGTACACAAAACAACACTTTGTACAAAAAGCGCGGAGAATTCTGTCAATTCTGTGATCTGTCAAGTCAAAGTGACAAGGTAGAGGAACGCACGGTTTGATTGGCTAGTTCACGCGCCTCATTGCTGTAAATAATCGTTGAAAATCTTTTAAAATGTAGATTTAACGCCGGCTTTTATTGGAACATTTAGATACTAGTAAAATCATAAAATAAACAATTAATTACTTTGCGTAACTAATATTTATGGGCGTTTTTAAATTATGGGTCAATTTTTTGCCATTGTTCTTTCAGCTCTTTATCTATCACGGTTCCAGAGATACAGGTTTGTGACGGGCAAACAGATAGCCAGACAAACAGACGAACAGCGAAGCCCCATGAATAGGGTTTCGTATTTTATTCATTGGGTACGGAAATTATTTTTTATTGATTCCTTCAACAAATCTTCTTTAAAATCTATTCTAAACAAAAAGGCGGCGGAGAGGGAACGTGAGAGAACTCTTCCACCCGAGTTCCGCTGTCATGTCTTCGCCCAAGACTATCGACCTCCATGACCAGGGACCTGAGGACGGTGAGAGGGCTGCTCACCGTCATCACAGAAGCAGGCCCAGGACGACAGCGTGACGTGAGGGATTCAAGCACGCCCTTCTTAGAAGCGGGATAACACCCGAAAACCCTCCAAAGACGCGGGATAGCACCCGAACGCCCCTTAGGTGAGGCCGCAGTGGTACCCGGGGCTCCCAACCGTAGGCATAGCATCCATAAAAAAATCTCCCTCACGTTAAAAAAAAAAATCGTAATTAATCTATATTTTTAGAAATATTGTACAGCACACACACACATAGCACAAGTTGATGTAACTTAATTGGTTAGATGGGCTCTGTGAAAATAAAAATCCCACAAAATGTATTTATACAATAATTTTTCCATAAACCAACAAATTTACACAGCCCACAGCTTAATGTTCATTACGTCTTTAATGAAAACGTACATTCGTCGTTCTTTGAGCTTACGATTACGTAATTTGTGTGAGCTCGGTTGACCTTGGGGGGCTTAGCATCCTTGTTTTTATTCCACACCAGTGCTTTTAAATCTTATTTTATTTCGCCAAAGGCGGACAGTCATATTCAACCAAAGAAGTTTGTAGATGAAAGGGGGCATTCCAAAACATAAAAAAACTGGACAAGTGTGAGTAGACTCGCGCACAAAGGGTTCCGTACCAAAAAAAAGGTAAAAAATCACGTTTGTTGTATGAGACCCCCCTTAATCCCCCCTTTTTTCTAACAGAACAGAAGTAACAGAAATAGGTAGGTACATCATTTCTGGAAGTGTCAGCGTTACTATCACGGTTCCTGAGATACAGTCGTCTCGTGACGGACAGGCAGACAGACAGACGGACGAAGAAGTCTCATGAATAGTGTCCCGTCTTTATCCTTTGGGTGCGGAACCCTAAAAACGCATTTTTGTTGATGAGTTTAAAGTGCTCTCGTAATACTTACAAAAAGTAATACTCGCAATCAGTACCAATTTTGTTTGGGCGTGCAAGTTATTACTTTTGTGATTTGTCGGTTCATAATCTAAAGAAGTTCGAAGTATTTGTCATGTCGGTTAAAGAATCAGGTCATTTCGAATAATTTTGAAAGAATTTTCTTATAAAGAGTCCTGGGAAACGCCAATTGTGTCCTCAGAAGTTTGCAGATGATTAATGGTGTTAAGTAACTGTGAACGACTGTGGTATAGTTTATTTTCAGAATAAATAAAAAGGTATAATTGAACTCTGAATATAGAGTAAATAAGTTTTTAGGGTTCCGTACCCTTAGGGTATAAACGGGAACCTATTCTTGAGACTTCGCCGTCCTTCTGTCCGTCTGACTGTCTGTCTACCAGTTACGAGGCTGTATCTAATGAAACGTGATAGTTAGAGTGCTGAAAAGAGCACAGATGACGTATTTATATTGCCGCTATAACAACAAATACTAAAATCAGTAGGGGAATTAAGGGGCTCCTATCCTACAAACGTGATTTTTTGCCGTTTTATGGTACGGAACCCTCTTTGCGCGAGCCCGCCTTGCACTTGGTTGGTTTTTAGATTACAATAGCTTTTGCCCGTGACTTCGTTCTCGGAGTGATTTTAACTACTAACCAAACAACTTTGACCTGTCCAACGTATAGGGCTTCTAGTAAAACATAGGTATTAGCTGTATTATCATATCCGCTAAAAACAAATCCTAATAGTACAATTATGATAAAGCTACTAAACTTTGCTCCAACTTCAAAAAAATAAACAAACAAACAGACACGAAGAAACAAAGTCATAGACTTGGACTCAGAAGCCCTAAATAAGTCGGTTACATGAAAATTTTAATTTAATTTGAATGTACCTTCACAGCAATTTTAGGAATTTTATAATACCTAGTACAGAAATACCATCCTGGACAGATGGAGTTTGTACGGAGTTAGGTTGCGAGATTTCCTACTCTTTGTCATGACTTCGTCCGTTAGTCTGAGAGAGCACCACTAGCGGGTGACGTTGGTTACGGCGCGGCCTCATCATTAGCGCCCCATCATTTGGTTATTTGTTTGTTTGGTTTGGTTTGGTTATTTGTTGAAATCACCTCGTGAACGAAGTCGCGGCCAAAAGCTAGTATTTATTAAGGTTGTCACGATCCTAAAGTGAAATAGGTAAAGGCTTATGTTCAGCCGTGGACTGTAAATAAGATGATTTGAATGGTGATAAAGCGAGCGTATGAATCACAAAATGATATTTCAAATTTTAATATACAGTTCGTCTTTACAAATGAAAATGATTTTCAAATAGTAGGTATTCTATTCATCATCGTTGAAAACAGTATGGTCCATTTCCCTCAGAACATGACGCTTCGTAATCCTTTTCAACGGGAAAGTAATTTTAGTTAAGATTCAGGATATCTCAAAACTTCGCTTTATATAACTCATTCTGTAGATTGAATGCGATAACATTAAAATTATCATTTTGAAGCGCGTTATTTTCCATTTCTAAAGAAACACTTTCGCAGGCTTTGTAATAGTAAGTTTTGAAAAGATAAAAGTTGTTGTCTTGAAACGTTTCTAAAAGTTTCAAATGCAACAATAAATCAACATTATAAAAGTTTATCGCGAACGGAATTATATAAAGACTAGATGGCGCCAGCGGCTCCGATCGTATGGACGGATAGCAGTCGACTGCTGGACGTAGGCCTCTACCAGTTCACGCCACAGTACGCGGTCCTGCGCTTTTCGCATCCAGTCCCAGGCTGCGATCTTTACTAAGTTGTCGGTCCATCCGGCGGGTGGATAATACCTTATCGCTGAAAAGCAGTTTCTACCCCAGGCAATTTTGAATGGAGAAAGGTGGTTGAAGGCAATGTGTTGGAGTAGCATTCTTAGGCGTACTCTTATTTATATTAAGTGAGAAGTTACAGCTGAAAACCCATTTTGTCTTACATCCCCTCTCCTGAAGAAACCGCGCAAATATCGGGATCAAAAGTAATCTAGAACCTTCCTCGGATCATAAGCTCAGATTGTGGCAAGTATGTATCATTTAAATCGATTCAGTAGTTTCGGAGTGATACTTATTCGGGATACAGATAGACAGACATGAATTTTTTTGTTATATTTTCGTATCGATTAGAGAATGCCTAGCAATTAATTTTTTAAAAATATTTTCCATGAACAGATTTTCGACCCTCTACAGTTTTATGTATTATTATTCATTAGAAGAATTACTAAATATAATTAGGCAATCAAATTCTCCATAAATTATGTTTCAACTAATGTTAATTTTCTTGGTTTGATATAAATTAATTATGCTGAGTTCTGTATTAATTTATTTTCTTAGAAAATGTAGACGTTACTGTTTTTAATCAAAATTTTGAAGCAATTGGTATGGTTTTTGAAACGAAATGCTAAAAAAATACGTACGTTAATAAGTACGTAGTACGAGCGCTATGTCCTATTTTAACATTGATAGTTCTCCTTAAATATACGTTAATTATGTCAAAATTTACACGATAGGCAAGCCATTCGTTTATAACGATAGGCAGGGTCAGCCATAGCCTAAAACCACAGGGCGGAAACTCCAGCTTGAAAGTGTGCGTATGATCAATAAAATGTAAGCAAATTGTCCGTTAACGCGCACGTAAGCTCTACTGTCAGCTGTGACGCGACAGGGAGTTGTTAATGTAATGTAGTATCAGATAAGTATATTGTAAGATGAGCCACACTATCGCATTGGGTGTACACACCTGTAATGATAGTGGTGGGAGAAGTGAATAAATAAATAAATAAATAAAAAAAAATCTTTGCTAAAACGTACAAGTAGTTTATAGTACCTAGTTTATACAGCCTAGGGACATCTTCCCGATGGCTTACCCGGAGCTCCCATCCGCAGGCAGTAGGTAGGAAACGTGTGGTTTTAAGTCGGTAAGAATGCGGCATAGCAGCCATGACGGACTTTCCAAAAAAAAGTGCAATATATAGGCAGTCTACCTGGAAGTCTGGAGTTGAAATTAAGCTAGTGTATTTGACACACGGACGACGCGTGATTTTATGTGTATTACTACTTATTCAATGTAAAATGCCTTTTAAGAGTGACAGTGAAATAGCTTTTTTTTTTTTTTTTTTTTTTAACGTGAGGGAAAATCCTCGTAGGATGCTATGCCGGACTCTTACCGACTAAAAAACCTCACGTAACGCCCAACAGCCTATGGTTGAGAGCCCCGGGTAAGCCCTCAGGAAGGATGTCCCGTGACTCCCAACAGACCTACGGCCGCCAATGCGGCCTCGCCCAGGGGGTGGTTCGGGTGCAATCCCGCGTCTATGGGGGGTTTCGGGTGTGACCCCGCTTCTAAGGGGGGGCGTGCGTGAGTGCTCACGTCACGCTGCCGTCATGGGCCTGCTTCTGTAAGGACGGAGCGGCCCTCTCACCGTCCTCAGACCCCCGGTCATGGAGGCCGATAGTCCTCGGCGAAGACACGTCGGCGGCGCCCAGGGCGCCGACTGCGGAACTCGGGTGGGAGAGTTCTCTCCCGCACCCGGCCCGCCGCCTCCTTCGCGAGCATGACCTGCTCGCAGAAAGAGGCGGCGCAGTCCCACTTACTCCCGCTGGAGAGCATGGCTCGCACCATGGCCTCAAGCGAGAGAGTGTCCGCGCCCAGACCCACTACGAGGACCTGTCGCTGTTGTGCCCACGCCGTGCACTCCACCAGCGTGTGGAGCGCCGTGTCATCGCTGCGGTCCTCGCAGTGCTGACACTCGGCCGTGGTTTCCCGGTGTTTTCGCCACAGATACCTACCGAAGCTACCGTGCCCGGCAAGCATCTGTGTCAACCGGTAGGAGAGAGCACCGTGTCTTCTCTCCAGCCACTCGTCCATGACCGGTCTGACGGCCGCGATTGTGGCGAATCCCCCCTTTGGTTGCTCAAGTCGCACCTTCCATGTCTCCACGGTTTCCTGGTGGAGCAGGGTCCGCTGGGCCTCGATTTCTCGAGACGCAGGCCTTTGGCCCCGCTCCAGCGCCTCCTTGCGCCATCTGAACAGTGACGCAAGGGCTCTCGCTTCCAGGTCCCATGGAGGGGTCCCGGCTAGGAGACATGCCGCCTCACCGGAGATCGTGCGGTATCCTCTTATCACCCTGACGGCCATCACTCTCTGCGGGCTCAGCAGTCTAGCCTCATTGCTGGCCGTCAGGGTCTCCGCCCATACGGGAGCCCCGTACAGAGCCATGCTTCGCACGATCCCCAGGTACAGCCTCCTGTAGGGAGCGTTGGGTCCCCTGATGTTGGGCATCAACCGCGCGAGTGCGGCCGATGCTCCCCTCAGTTTTGGGACCAAACTTCGGAAGTGATGTCCGAAGTTCCACCGGCCATCGAGTACGAGCCCCAGATATTTCATCGAGGGCTCGATGCCGATGCTGACGCCCCCTACCTGTAGGCTGGATCCCGCAGGTGACCCCATCCGAGGTCCGTGGAAATACAGAGCCTCGGATTTGTGAAGGGCGACCTCGAGACCCAGCCGCCGAATCCGACCCACGACCTGAGCAACCCCTGCCGTGGCCTTAAGTGCTGCGGCACGGTGCGTTGCTCCCCGCGCCGTAACGAGGGTGTCGTCGGCGTAACACGTTACGCCGACCCCTCTGAGCAACGGACCACGCAGCACCCAGTCGTAACCGATGTTCCACAGGAGCGGCCCTAAAACCGATCCCTGTGGAACACCGCACGACACATCTCGCCGACCCGGCCCTAGCCAGCTCGGGTAAGTCATGGCTCTCTCGGAGAGATAAGCCCCGACAATTCGACGGAGGTAGGGAGGCACTCCATGATAGATAAGCGCCTCCCTGACGCAGCTCCAGGGCAAGGTGTTGAATGCGTTGGCGATGTCGAGAGACACCGCCACCACCACCTCACCCTGTGAGACTGCTTCCTCCGTCAGGCCTCTAATGCGCATGATCGCGTCCACGGTGGAGCGTCCCTGACGGAAGCCAAACTGGCTATCCGCCAGATCAGGCCCCACGCGTGTGAGGTGCCCGACGAGGCGTTGTGCAATAATGCGCTCAAAGAGCTTGCACACCTCGTCGAGCAACACGATCGGCCGGTACCCTGATGGGGAATTGGCCGGCCGCCCCGCCTTTCGAATCAAGACCAGTTTCCCTGTCTTCCAGACCTTGGGAAACTGGCCTTTCTCGAGGCATGCGCTAAAGAGCCCAATTAGTCGAGGCCCAAGCTCTTCGAGAGCCAGGACCCACGCTCGGCCTGGAGTGCCGTCGGGTCCAGGGGCGGTGTTTCTGCGGGATTTAAGCCGCAGTACAGCCGCCCCTAACTCACCCTCAGTGACTACGGGCGCGTCGTTCTCGCTGCCTTCCGCGTTGGGCGCCTGAGACGGAGCCATGCGCGGAGAAATATGTTCCTCCGCTCTCGACGGGAACAAGGAGTCCAGGACCTCCTCCAGCCGCTCCGGCTGGAGACTCTGAGTCAGTGGGGGCGCCTTAGGGCGTAATTTGCCCCTTACCATAAGGTACGGGCGCCCCCACGGGTTCCGCTCCAGAGTCTCCATCAGCTCATCGCGGCCCAACTTTTTGGACCGCTTGATGGCCGTCTGGAGGGTCCTCTTGGCTTCCTTGTACCCATCATAAAGCTCCGTCTCTCGGGCTGCCGCATCGTCTGGGCGGCGACGCCTCCGGCAGAATCTGGTGTACCGGCGGCGCGCGGTAACGCAATCCGCGCGCAACTGCGCGATTTCCGGCGTCCACCAGTACACCTGCTTCCTCGCCGGTCTGGGCCTAGCCCTGGGCATCGCCGCATCGCAGATGTGCGACATGGCTCTCCCGAACCACTCCACTTCGGCATCAACATCGGCAGGCCCGTCCGCTGTCGGAATCCAGGCCTGCACGATGGCCGCCTCCAGGAGAGCCTCCCGATCCAGGCGATGGAGTGCCCAACGCGGTTCCGGGGGATTCGCGATTGTTGGCGGCAGGTTAGGTGGAGGGGAGACGTCGAACCGAATATATCGGTGATCTGACGACGTCTCCTCCTCCTCCACCACGCGCCATCCCTGGACACGGCGGGCGAGCTCAGGGGTCGCAAACGAAACGTCTATGACCGAGCTGAGCCCCCGCCGCGTCCAGGTTGCGACATTCCCCCGGTTCAGGATGACTAGGCCACGTGTAGTGACCCAGTCCTCCAGTATCCTCCCCCTGCCTCTGGTTTCCCGGGAGCCCCAAGCCTGCGACCAGGCATTGAAGTCTCCCAGGACCAGGACAGGGCGAGGCCGGCATGCAGCGAGAACGACGGCGACGTCCAGCTCAGGGAGCCATAGCTCAAACTGATGCTGGTCGAGGCTCGGTGAGATGTAAACGGCCACGACAGCCACACCCTCATATTCCGCCGCGACGCAACCCGGGCCCCTAGCAATAAGCGCTAGGCGCGAGTCGTCCGCGCCGGTCCCCCCAAAGATGGTCGCCATGCCGTCCAGATCCACCGGGCTTCCCGGGTGAACCCAGTACGGCTCGGCGACGACAACAATATTAATGGACCACTGCCTGATGCTCTGGTACAGAAGGTCCTGAGCACCAGTGCAGTGGTTCAGATTCACCTGCAGGATGCGGATATGGGTGTCCATTAATGGACGTCCATATCCGCACCCTGCCGCGAACGTGCATCCACACCCTCACCCCTCCGTGCGGACGGACGGGGCTTCGGCCTTGAGGCAGCGCAGGTCTTACTGCCCGCCCGGTGGTTTGCCTCCTTGCCCTCCGCCACGCATTTAAAACAGCGTGGCGGAGCGTCACAGGCAAGGGCCGTGTGACCGGGCTGACCACAGCGGAAGCACCGATCGCCCACGGTGACTTCCGCCGTACACTGCACTCCTACATGCCCCACGACCAGGCACCTATAGCACCTGTCTTCGCGGGGCTGCAGGAGATGCACCTGCGCCCTCAGGAAGCCTCCAATAAGGAGGCTCCGTCCGTCCGCCACTTTCTGGGCCGCCGCGACGGGACAGCTCACGACCGCCGACCCGTGACCAGTGGGGCCAAAGCGGATTTCGCCTGACCTCACCTGATCACGGGGGCAGCCACTCGCCTCCACGACGGCGGAGATTATCTCCTCCGTCGTGGCCGCATCATCCAGACCTGAAATGCGCATACTCGCGCATTTGTTTGGTCTGGTGACGCGGACGTCGCCCGTGTCCAGCGACTCCCTCAGCTTTGCCACTAGGGCATCCGCTTTAGGGCCGCTGGTGGCGCCAGAGACCTCGAGGAGGCGTGCTCCGGTGCGCGTCACCTTGCACCGGAGACCTCCCTCAATCTCGAGGGCCTTGAGGTCGACTGAGGCTTTCGCCTGCCTCAGGACCTCGGCGTACCCTACGCCCTTCGCTTTGCCCTCTGTCGTCACCGTGATGACGACGGCAGTGGAGCGAGGAGCGCGGAGCCTCTTTGGCGCCTTCGCCGCGGCGGCCTTTGCCGCTTTTGCGGCGGCTTTTGCCGCCTTCCTGGCGGCCTTCGCCGCCTTTCTGGCAGCCTTCGCCGCCTTCTTCTTTGCTCCCGCCACTTCCCAGACCCCCTCTCGCGAGGGAATCTGGGGTGCAGTGGGAGCGATGGCTGTGCTGGGGGAGGTGGGGTTGCCACTCCCCCCCTTTGCCGTCTTCCGGGTAGCGGTCGCGGCGGAGGCCATTTTCTTGGGACCAGATGCACCAGTGGGTGCAGCCGTCGTCGCGTATGACGTGACGACGGGTGCCGCCAGCGGCGGGCGGTATGCCCGGTCCTCCAGGACGCCGAGGCGTCTCTCCATGGCCTCCAGCAGCTGGACCATTGTAGGTGTCGCTTTGGGTGGTGCACGGGGAGCGGGGGTTTTCACACCCCGGGCCTCCCCGGTCCCCTGGACCAGCTGCGTGAGCTTGTCGATCTCCTCCCGCATCAGCTGCTGTTGGTTGCGGGAATCGGCAAGCTCCTTCTCCAGGCTCGCGACCCGAGCCCGGAGCTTATCCTCCTCGCTGGAGACGCTCCTTTCTAGGAGCTCCTCCAGCGCTTTGGCGGCGCCTGAGACCGCGTCCGCCACGAGTCTCTTCTTTCCCGCAATGTTTTTCTGGCCTTTTACGGCGCCAGAAACAGTGAAATAGCTTACAGTGGCATACGGTAACTAAAAAAAAAGTGTGTGCGTAACCTTTACGCGCGATTGAAGTAAAACTTCTTGGCCATTGACGGCATCAAATGTTATGTTATATAAAAATCTGATTTACTGCCGATGTCGCGCCTAAAGAAGTTTTACTTCTAAAAACAATTGCAACACAGGGACTATCACTCGAAGACGAAGAAGCAAGTTACAACACCCTTATCTTTTAAGGTAAAGGTAACATCATTATCCCGTCTAATCAACTGTCGGGCTCACGTGTCGCTCGCTAAGAGTCGCTGTCGTGTAGTGTCGACAGGCTGTGAAATCATATTACACGCTACCTACGTGAATGAACTTCTAATAGAAACGTATGAAGCCTATTTTATTCCGGTATCTCGGAGTTTATTGAACCTGTAAATTTATTTTTAGGATTCCGTACACACAGACATATAGTTACGCCTTTATCCTCGAAGGGGTAGGCAGAGGCATAGTGTACTCTCACGTTTCACCTTAGTGAGCCTATTGCCGTGTTGAATGGATTTTTTTCAAGCCGCCCATTAATACCTTCAACTTGGCTTAACAATTGTCATTTTACTAACAAGCGAGTTTCACGTCGAATTTTTCTTCAACGCAATGCATCGTTTTGCAAATGTGTTCCCTTAGTCACCTCTTACGACACCCTCGGGATGAATTGTGGTGGCGACATTTTGTACTCTTTCCCATTGCCACACGGTGCACCCAAAGGATTCCGTGACCAAAGGGTAAAAACGGGAACATATTATTGAGACTTTACTGTCCGTCGGTCTGCCTGTCTGTCTGTCCGTTATCAGGCTGTGTCTCATTAACCATAGTAGGAAGCTAGAATACCGCTCGAGTACGGTTAGATTTGATAGGGGCTTTTTCCCGTGCACGCTTAGATTGTGGAATGATCTCCCTGCCTCGGTTTTCCCAAACGCCTACAGCATGGGGTTCTTCAAAAAGGGGTCTTAGAAGGTTTTTGCAGGATCGGCAGCACGAGTGTAGCACCTCCGGTATTGCAAGCGTCCATAGGCAGCGATGACCACTTGTGCATCAGGAGGGCCGTATGCTCTTGCCTGCCTCCTTAGTGGTATAAAAAAAAGAACACTAAAAACATTTAATCTTTAGTGTTACGTCATCGCCACGTATTTCTATGTACACACTGAAAATATTCTATAGATAGAGCACTCCACATAAAATAGAGTAGCTATTCCTTTCTTGTAGCTTACCCATTATAAGAATAGTGTGTACGTTGTGTAATATGATGTTGATGCTGCAAAAAATGCACTAATTGCATGATAATAATGGTACTCAAATAAAACAAATTGTAATCTGATGTTGAGGAGAAATCTTACTCCCTCTTAATAAGAGTACGTTTACGGTCCAAATGTCGGATGCATCAACCGATGTGCGAGCTACGTAGACATGTATTCAAAGGTTAAGAGTTCAGACGGAAGTTTTCTTCTAATAAAACTGTAAAAATAGCACAATATAAATTCAAAACAGAACACAAAATAAAATATACATACGGAGCAACGATGTATTATAATTAGACACGTCATGTACGAACATCACTACTTTCAAAAACAACAGATATTTTATACTTACATTTAAAAAAAATATTTCTATGAAATTATCTATGGTAGTATGTATGAAAAGTAAGGCAAAAGTCTGACTTTTTGTTGTCATTTTTCGGTGTTGGTAACGTATCTATAGTTTTTATATAGATATCATTGATACGGAGTAATTTGCTTTACTAACTCTATAAGATGTGACCATCTACGCACGGCTATCTAAATTCAGCCAAGCAAAAAATGTGATCTGTAGATACTGACGCTCCCTATGAGGCCTTTCAGAACTGAAAACCTTATTCGCAGTGATACTTCGCAACATTTCAAGATGAATCTAACAGATGGCGTTGTATTGTTGCGAAGTTCCTGTTGGTATAGTTTGGAATAATGTTCGAGACTATATAAACAGGTACAGGACTTTACAATGTAGCAAGTTAACAAGCTGCTATAATTAATATGTAAATAAAGGTAATTGCAAATTACAACATTGTCTTTTTTTACATACATGCTTATAGTCACGCCTTTGTCCCCAAAGGGTTAGGCAGAAGCAAAGTATACGCTCACATTTCACCTTAGTTTTATATCTCACGTAATAGGTGGTGAGTCTATTGCTGAGTTAAAATGGACAGGCACAGGTCGTGACGATCTGCTGTGATGAGCCGCCCATAGGGCCTTTATTTGGGCTCAACGATTGTCATTTTATTGACAACCGGGTTTCATTTAGAGTTTTCATTCTCTAAGCAATAAATCATTTCGCGAAAGTGTTTGCTTAGTCGCCTCTTACGACACCCTCGGGATGAATTGTGGTGACAACACTTTGTACACTTTCTCATTGCCACAGGGGGATTATATACTACACTTATATTATGTTTATTACTTAGGTATATCCAAAGCTAATCTATTAAAGCAATCTTTTCTCGCTCAACGAATAGGTATTGCTATTCAAAGGGGGAATGCTGCTAGTCTTTTGGGCACAATGCCACGGGGGCCTTATTTAGGTTTAGTTTAGATAGTAATAATGTAAATATAGATATGTAATAATTATGTTTCTATGTAATTTTTAACAATAAATGTATTTATCTATTAAAGTACTTACTTACTACTTTGAACTTGCATCAGTATATGTGTACAGTGTGGCGTAAATCATAGATTTGCTGTAATTAGTTTATTAGGCGCTATTAAGCGTAGGTATAATGGTTATACTTAGGTCGGTATAAGGGGTGTGTCCTTAATAGTGTCATAGTAGGGATAGTTGATGGAAGGAGATATGGTGGGATGTAAGCTATATATAGGCGTGCGCATTAGTAGAATAGAAAAAAAATCAGGAACTAACTAAATTTTTTATTTTACTTCATACTGTCGAAGAAAATTTACATCAAAGTAAATTATTCTGTAAAATATATTCCACTGAAATAATCAGTGAGTGGCTTAATAGCCCAAGTATTTAACTAAATTTTTATATTTGTGAAAACGGAAGCTCTGGTAAGCATCAACTTCATCAATTTTATTAAGTAAATTAATTGTGGGTAATTTTTATGTAAAAAAGTATATTTTAAGTAAATTTATTTTATCAGGCAGGCGTTTGTGAAATTTAGAAAAGGGGGATAATGTTCTTTGTATATTAAATGTTTTAAAATGGGGTTATAAATAATGTAAGGGAAAGTTTAGGGAAATCTATGGTTGAAGAGGGTGTATATAAAATATATTGTTTGTTCTTTTCAGAATGAGCTTCCAAGTTAAGATTTAAAAAAAAACCCTGCCTATACCTACCCTTAAGCAGCTAGTTATTGAAGATATAGGCGTATAGCCGTATTTTACATATCCTGGATAAAGGAAGTGCCAACCCAGAATCCGGATGAGTACATAGATTTTTAAGTTAGATATACGTTTAGTTTATTACTGGTGAATTGTAATAAAAGTATTATTACCTACTCTGAATTCTTGCATTTATTGACTCCAGGACAAATTACCTTACCTAAACTACTAAACCGCCTGGGAACTCTTGGGATCACTCTGGACTTCCCAGAAGCGTGTCATGGCGCCCGAACAAAATTAATTGTCCTGGTAGTTGATAACGTGCGATTAATATCTACAGATTTGTTGGGTCTAGTGACCCATAATTAAAATTTACATTGTAATTTGTTGCCCGCTAGCAGGTAGCCTCCCCCGAAATTAGTGCTACCTCAAGGATTAGACGCCCTTGGCCTATGCTAGTCTGGATGCCCGAATTTTGAACTTTTTGTTTGCATTTAACATTTTTTGGCTAAACGGGTATTCCGAAATTTGAAAATTTGCTAACATCATTTTTATTAACGTAGCTTGTCCCCAAATTTAATTACAGTTTTTTTATTTTATTTCAAACTGTAATAGTAAAATATCTTTTATTATATAATTGTTGGCTTATAGTCATATTCATATTTTGTATTGTTCATCGTAAGGAAAAAATTCTACCCTCATTGTTTTTGACAATTCCTTGTAATAAATTTAACGCAAAAAATATACCCACATTATTAAAATTGTTACGAACCTTATTGTAGAAGTAAAATTGTTGTTAATGTTTTAAAGATATTTAATGCAAAACATTCACGGTAGGTTTTGTTTTGTATAATTTGTGTATTGTTTCAGGAAAATCTGAATGATATTGTAGTTCTATGTGAATAGAGAAAGTGATTGGTGTATTAAAAATTGTGAGTGATTCGGTGCTTACCAGAGCCGTTTAATATGAATATTATTAAAATTAGGTATTGTAACACTAAGATGATCAGTGTTACTCACCAACTAGCGCGAGGTAGCTATGCAGAGAACTCTATCCCAGGGCGCCTTATTTCTAAGTTTCCAGTCTGTGTGCAAGGGTAGGCTAGGGCTCTCACGAAAACAGACAATAGGGTGTACACACATATATTTACTAAGTACACAGAGATACACAGAGACACACAGAGAGCTTATTCACTGATAGACACAAATATCACAGGTACACAGAAGTAAAGTCAGGGCTCAGGTATTAATACTACTAGGCTACACATAAGTAGTGGATTTACTGGCCTGCAGAGTGAGCTGAGTGAGAGTGACTGCCTGTTGTTACTGCCAGGTGATGACGGCAGATACCTCTCACATGAGAAGCTCGTGTAGTCCGCACTTCCACGTTGTCGTACCACGTGCAGCCCACTAACTTATAGGTGCGGCACCAAATATCTCATCCGGCAACTAGCCCCGTAGTAAAAAACCCTGTCATGAAAGAAACGACAAATTAAGATCTTGGCTGCGCGACAGACGACAATCGACCCGCTTAGCAAAAGAAGAAGTGACTCACCAGTTTTCTGGGTAAAATGTAGCAAGATGCAATGCAGCAACCCAATCACAGCCCGTTAGGCCACGCGAGGTAACAAATAATCGCGCTTGAGCGAAAAACTGATTCGCGGCACAGTCTCAGAGCAAAAGCCAAAGGACCTCCAACTACCCCAAAGCAGGTCTCGGTCAAAAGTCCTGTCTTTCACGAAAAATCTTAACAAAACCCGTTCCTTTAAATGCGAAACGCTTCGTCACCGAACTTATGACATCCTGTCATTCTGACAGCAGAAATGTCACCACTGACAACCGATTAAAAAAAGATAACTCGATAAGGCTGCTTTCACATCCTAAATACTGCATCTATAGAAAATAAATGCTACAACCACCCCCCCTTTAATAGTATTTCCTGCGGATATGACACGCTGGAAATACACAATAAAGAAAACAGAAAAGTACTGACTAATAAACAAAGACAACCAGCTAGGTCCTTCAAACACCAGCTGACTACGACCATTACAATACCAAAGAAAGATCCTCCTATGTACCTAACTAGACACTGACTCGTGTACCGGTTAGGCTAAGTAACTAGAGTCTAATGCCCTTCATAGAAAACGAATGCTCCCTATACTCATTGCCGATACCCTAACACTACCCAAGCTCTCAGGATAATGTAGAGTACTAAGAAGCGAATGAGAGAAAAACGCTCGGTGCGGTGCATAGAAGAAACTACAACGTGACAATTTAAAGTCACGTACACATATAGAAATACAAACAAAAGATTAAAATAGTCTTACATAATTATCACATAGCACTGGTTTAATAAACTAGAGAAACAGTGCTATGTAGTTACGTTAGGTATTGGAGACTGCTCCTCCTGATACTTCAGGATGTCCTTGATATGGTACTCCCCAAGATCCTTACCGTCCAGATCTGACAGCCTATATACTAAAGGGGATCGTTTAGCAGTCACCACACATTTAAGGAACTTAGGAGCTAGCTTAGCAGTAAAATTCTTGGCCTTGTTGGACAGGTAGAACGTGCGTTTGTAAACTATCTGTCCCACTTTCAGCTCTACATGCCTTTTTCTGAGGTTGTAATACTTTTCATTACGCTGGTGGGCAACGTTCAAATGTTTCCTCACCTGGTCGTAAATGCGTTGTATTTCTCTCAGCTTGACACCGAAGGCTGATGGATCGTCTACAGAGACTGAAGTAGGATGGCACGCGATATCTGTCTGCCTGTACAGCACTCCATCCCCAATAAATTCCCTACCATGTACCAAAAAGTAAGGGGTGAAACGAGTTGCTTCGTTAACTGCAGTGTTTAAAGCACACTGTATCTCAACCAAGAACTGATCCCAAGACTTGTGTTGTGACTTCACATAGCATGAGATCGCTTGAACCACATTGCGAATAGCTCGTTCCGCCTGATTAGTTTGGGCATGATACCTAGGGTTATAATATATATTAGGTACATTGTATTTAGCCAACAGATCCTTAAATGGCTTACTCACAAACTGAGGGCCATTATCCATGTAAATAGTCTTGCAGACTCCGTGCACGAGAAACACACTCTTCTCTATGAACCTCGCGACTACAGCGCCTGTGGCAACCCGAACAGGGCACAACATGACGTATTTGCTAAAGTAGTCGGAGACCACGATCAGGTGTACGTTTCTATTGCTCGAAGTGGGAAAGGGACCAAGCAGATCGACAGAGATAGCTTCGAATGGCTTCGAAACCCGCTTCGGGCTACCCATTAGGCCGGGACGAGACGTATTTACGGGTTTGTACTGCTTGCATGTTTCGCAATTCCCAACATATTCTTTGACGTCCTCGTACATCTTTTTTTTTCTATGTGGGTAGTCGTTACAAATAAACAAATATTTTTGAGCTCCTATAATTATTTTAAATATAAAATCATTTATTTAATTTATTACAAAAGTTTTTGGTTGAATCAAATGTTGATATAATACACTCACCAGCTGTGTGTTATCTCCATCCAACTTATCCTATTTAAAAAGATATTCACAGTTGATAAATCACTAGCACAGAAACAGTACAAGCATGGAGGCATTTAAGGATTTTGCATCCACCATGAGCGGAATTGAAGAAAGGCTGGCTGGATTTGAAGCTGATCTTCAGCGAAGCAATAAAGCCCCAAATTCTCCAAACTTGGTAAGTTTAACTACCGAATTTTCCAAGTTCAAGACCTTTGTGCTCACAACTATATCTGCTTTCCGTGCTCAAATGGAATACTTGGCACGTGAATTGGACAATGTAGAGATGCGGAGCCGCCGTAAAATACTCTTGCTGCATGGCATTCCCGAGGAGCAGGCTGAACAAACTTCACAAGTTGTGGCAAAAGTAATATCCGATAGTTTGAAGCTGGCTGATGTTTCGGTTAATGATATCAGGCGATGCCAAAGGATGGGACGACCTTCAGGTGCCAACAAGCCCAGACCTATCCTTGTCAAGTTTCAACAGGTGATGGTCCGCGACAAGGTGTGGTTCACTAAAACTAAGTTTAAAGGCACAGGAATCACTCTGTCGGAGTTTCTGACCCGCACCAGACTTGAAGCATTTATGGCTGCACGTGAACGGTTTGGAGTATCCAGGAGCTGGACGCGAGGAGGTCATGTTTTCGTCCAAGGTTCGGATGGTTCACGCCATCGTGTAGCATCTGTTAGCGAGCTCAATCGTGTTGATTGTGATGTCCAGAAAGCAGCGCCCGTCGAGAAGGGTACGGCAAAGACCAGGCGAGCCGTAAATAAAAAATAAATTATCACAAGCTCCATCTTCATTCAGTCAGCGTGAACCGAATTCTCCATCATTGCGTTGTGTACTTTCTGAATCTCTTCCATTAATTACTTTCTTAACTTAATTATTTACTGTGTAACATTAATGTTTTGAATTGCATTTAAATTTGAATAATTTTCTCATTAGCTTTGTCAACATGATTAATCTAATCTATAGTTCATTGGTCTACAATTTGTTTTGGTTATGTTATTGATAAAAGCACAGAGTACCTACACAACGTCTCGTTTCGATCAATGCAATGTCGTGACAATTGACACGGTTGACACTTGACAGATTGGAGACTTTTTTTTTTCTAGCGGTCGCCTATTGAGCGGTTAAAGGGCATGATCCATGCAGCCTAATCTGATAGATTTCATGTTTTGTGTTTCTTTTTATTAATTTGTTGTAGTTTAATTTTTGTCATGTTTTGTGAATATTTTTAAATTATCTTTTTTCAGCACAACTGGCGGGTGGACAGATAGAGTGCAGAAAGTTGCTCTCATTCTTGTTTGTTGGTGTCTGTTTATTGTACTTATAAAATAATTTTATATTTTATTTATTATTATTTTTTATTTTATTAGTATTATATTTTACTTTTTATTTTTATTTATTTTTTAATAATTAATCTATTGTATTGAATATTTATCTATTTTTAATTGGTATAATAATATGTTAGATGCATATAATTTGAGTACTGGTAACGATAGTTTTACTACAGCAAGTAACAGTAATAGTAATGCTACCATTGTGGGTCAACCGTCTTTGTCTCAAACCATTGAGGCCCAGTTTTCCGATGTACCCAAGAATTTTAATGTAGTCCATTTTAATGCACAGAGTATTCACGCCCATTTCCCAGAGATGCTGACTACTTTTAATTGCAAGAATATCCACGCCATTCTGGTTTCGGAAACGTGGCTAAATCCCTGTCTTCCTTCTATTTCTTATACTTTACCTCACTTTCATCTTATCCGTAACGATCGCCGTACCAGGGGTGGCGGTGTTGCCATCTACTTACGAGATCATATTAACTTCAACATTTTGGAAATGTCTCCTCAGCCACCGCCTTCAAATGCTGGGGAATCAATATTCATTGAGGTGGACCTTTGTCACTCAAAGGTGCTACTCGGTGTGTATTATTCCTCTTCATCCGAAATTAATTTCTTTTCTTCTTTTGAAAATATTGTAGAACGTCTCTCACCCTTATACAGTCATACTATTATACTCGGCGATTTTAATACTTGTCTTCAAAAAACTGATTCTCGATCGCTTGCTCGCGCCTCTTCTTTCAAAAGCATTGTAAATTCCTGTAACTTGTCTATCCTACCTTTAAATGTCACTCACCACTTTCCTGGTTGCGCTCCATCTCTCATTGATCTCATCCTTGTTTCTTCCACTGAATTAGTTGTTAAGCATGGTCAAAGCACAGCTGTTCAATTCTCGTATCATGACTTAATATATCTCTCTTATAACCTTCGTCCTCCTAAATCTAAGCCCAAAATCCTCATGCATCGCAATTTTAGTGGCATGGATATTGATAGACTACGCGACGATGCATCAAATATAAACTGGGATTCATTGGTAGCCGCGAACTGTATGGATGAGAAAGTTAGGATTCTAACCAGCAAGTTAACAGATCTCTATGATCTACATGCTCCAATTCGTGCAGTGAAGGTGCGACACTTGCCGGCGCCGTGGCTTACAGCTGATATCAAATCCCTTATAGCTAAAAAAGCTGCAGCTAAATGTAAGTTCCAACGTCGGGCGACACCTGAAAATCATGCAAAATACATAGCCTTGAGGAATCACTGTAGCAGGGTGTGTAGGAAAGCACAACGCCAACATATTCATAAATCGGTCCAGAACGGGGACCCAGCAAAGGTATGGAAGTTTCTAAAAACTATAGGGGTTGGAAAACCTAAACAACAAGACATTCCTAAAAACCTTGACATTGATTCACTAAATCAACATTTCTGCTCGTCGCCGTGTTATGATCAATCTAGCAAGGCAAATACTTTACAATATCTTTCATCTCTTCCAACTCCTTCTTTCCCACCGTTTCGTTTTGATCAACTATCTGCTTGTGATGTTAAGAGGTGCATAGTATCGCTTAGTTCAAACGCGGTAGGTACTGACTGCTTAAGTCGTAACATGGTCGTGCCTATTCTGGATGAAATTCTTCCTATTTTGTGCCACGTCTTTAACCACTCCATATCTAGCAGTGTATTTCCGACGACGTGGAAAGAGGCACAAATTGTCCCCATTCCCAAAAAACCTAACCCTACATCCTTTGCCGAGTACCGTCCCATTTCCATATTGCCTTTCCTTTCAAAAGTTCTAGAACGGCTTGTTCATATCCAATTAAGTACATTCCTAAACAGAAACCTTCTTCTTAACCCTTACCAATCAGGCTTTCGTCCAGGATATAGCACGGCTAGTGCGTTGATCAGTATTACTGATGATATTAGGCTGGGCATGGAAAATGGGAATATCACTGTACTATCCTTACTTGATTTCAGCAACGCTTTTAATACAGTGGATTTCCAAATACTGCTCGGTATACTGCGCTCGATTAACATATCTCCAACAGTTATTGATTGGTTTCACAGTTACCTGTTTGGACGGCGGCAGCGTGTACGCATTGAAGAATCATTTTCTTCTTGGTGCGACACGACTGCGGGCGTACCACAGGGTGGCGTTCTATCTCCATTACTATTCTCCATCTTTATAAATTCCATATCTAAATCTTTATTATCATCCTACCACCTTTATGCAGATGATCTACAGATCTATATGCAAGCTCCAGTCGATGAAATTACCGAAGCAATATCTATAATTAACTCGGATTTAAGGCGGATATGTAAGTGGAGCAGGCAATACGGACTAAGCGTAAACCCCTCCAAAACCCAAGTAGTCGTTATCGGCAGTCCAATTATGGTGTCACGTATAGACCGTACTCAATTGCCTGACATCATGTTTAACGGTGTTGCAATACCTATCAGTGCAACTGTTAAAAATCTGGGAATCTTGGTTGATGATAAGTTGTCCTGGTCTCCCCAACTACAGGAAGTCAGCCGTAAACTGTTCGCATCCGCAGGATCCTTGCGTAGACTACGTAATTTCTTACCTATGACCACTAAAATTGCGCTTGCTCAATCTCTCCTTCTCCCTATTCTAGATTATGCCGATGTCAATTATCTCGATATCACAGAGGAGCAACTTGATAAACTCGAGCGCCTTCAAAACTTCTGTATAAGATTTATATTTGGATTACGCAAATATGATCATGTAACCGAATATCGCAAACAGCTCGAGTGGCTCCCAATTCGCCTTTGACGGAATGCTCATATCCTTTCTATGCTTTACAGTATTCTGTTCAATCCACGTTCCCCAACTTATCTCAAAGAACGATTCATGTTCCTTAATGACACACATTCAAGATCCTTGAGGTCGTCGGAAAATTTGACACTGGCTATGCCTATTCACTCTACTGGTTTTTACGATAAATCTTTCGCCATACAGGCTGTGCGGGTGTGGAATGCGCTGCCTGAAACGATTAGAAAGGCCCAGTCTTTGGCTGTCTTTAAGCGTTTGGTGAAGGAACACTATTTGACCCGGTAGGATGTTCCTTAGCATAACAATTGTTTTCATGTGTGTGTATGTATATATATGTGTATGTGTATGTGTATATATATGTATGTATATGTGCGTGTGTATATGTATGTATATAGGTATATATTTATTATGTATGTATATTGGTATGTACCTGTATATGTATTGTATTTATGCCTAGATGTATATATATAGTATGTACGTCTATATTCATTTACATACCAACTGGTATGTATGTATTGTTTTGTAGCTTCATATTTCTACACCTAACTACCCATCTGTCTTCAATATCTTTTTCTGTCCATCCCAAGGTTGCCTGTAAGAAATTGCTTTTTAGCGATAAGGCCGCCCTTTGTACAATATCTTACTATTATCTTTTTTTCTGTAAACTATAACTTGGTGTACAAATAAAGTTATATTCTATTCTATTCTATTCTACATCTTGGGCCAGTAATAATTTAGGGCTAACCTTTTATGCGTCTTCCAAACGCCACCATGGGCACTAAGTGTGTCATCGTGGTACTTAGAGAGCAGGGGCAAGCGATCCTCCTGAGGTACCACCAGCTTCCAGTCAAAGTCTGAAGTCAAAGAATATTTATTTTTAGTTAACCTATATAGAAGGTTGTCACGAATGTCATAATTTGGGGACTTCCTAGGGTTCTTCCGAACACTATTCATGGTGTGGTCATACCACGGGTCTTTAGTGGGTACTGCATCGAGGGATTCAATTTTGATACGAGACAGAGCATCAGGTACAACGTGGTCTTTACCTTTTCGATGCTCTATGTCAAAATCGAATTGACTGAGCCTCATGCTCCAACGTGCTAGACGACCCGTGGGATTTTTTAGCTTATGGAACCACAGAAGAGATGAATGATCCGTGACGACCGTACATTTTTGGCCTTCGACGTACTGTCGAAATTGTTCCAAAGCGAAAATCACGGCCAGAAGTTCTCGCTCAGTTGTGCTGTAGTTCACCTCGTTCTTGTTGAGAGAACGGCTACAGTAGGCGATAGGGTGCTCAACACCATCGTGAGTTTGTGTCAGTACAGCAGCAACTGAGTAAGCTGACGCGTCACTAAGAATGCGGAAGGGCATCTCAAAGTTAGGCATTTTTAATATAGGGGCAGAAACCAAGGCTGACTTTAGCAGGTTAAAGGACTGTTCAGCCTCAGGGGTCCATTCGAACTTAAGGTTCGTAGAAGTGAGTTTGCACAGAGGTTTACTAATCTTCGAGAAGTTGTTAACAAAGCGACGATACCAGCCGGCCATTCCCAGAAATCTCTTAACCTCCTTAGGGTTAGAAGGGGTGGGATAGTTGAGGATAACCTCAACTTTACCCGGGTCTGTCCGTAAGCCATGTTTGTCCACATAATACCCCAGGTATTTGAGTTCACTCCGACAAAAGTGGGATTTTTTCATATTAATAGTTAGGCCAGCATCCTTGAGTTGCTGATAGACTCTATGTAAGAGCTCTACATGCTCCTCAAAGGTGCTGGACACACAGACTATGTCATCCTGAAACGCAAATACCTTGTTGTCGAACTCGGGACCAAACAGACGGTCCATGAGGCGTTGCATCGTGGCACTGGCACCGACAAGACCGAAGCACATGGAATTGTAATGGAACAATCCTCTCCGGGGAACCGTAAAAGCAGTCTTCTCAGCAGACTGGAGTGAGTCGAATGGAATCTGCCAGTAGGCCGCACTCAGATCTACAGAGGTTAAATACTTAGCATTATTAAGATGGTCTAAGATTTGATTGATATAGGGCCAGGGGTAGGCGTCACTCTTAGACACAGAGTTCAGCTTGCGAGAGTCCAAGCACAATCTGAGGTCGCCGTTCGCCTTCTCCACCATGACCACTGGAGAGTTCCAGGCGGACTGAGACGGGGACACTACTCCCATCTCCAGCATTCGGTCCAGCTCGGCTTCCAGGGCCTTCTGCTTAAGGGGAGAGAGCGGATAATAACGCTGCTTGATCGGCTTGCTGTCACCAGTGTCAATGACATGGTGCACAAGTGAGGTCCGACCTAA
Organism: Miltochrista miniata; assembly: GCA_933228765.1. Lineage (NCBI taxonomy): Eukaryota > Metazoa > Arthropoda > Insecta > Lepidoptera > Erebidae > Miltochrista > Miltochrista miniata. Next base: position 13,580,456 of record OW121765.1, read on the forward strand.
ACCCACCTTATCAGTGTTCAACGAGTCGAACTTTTCAATGACCTCGTTGATTACACACCTTTGTTTAGTTGTCAGGTTGTCGTAATCCTCGAGGCCACCGTTAAGGGACACAGACTCTATAGGATTATTATCACTAAAGCTATCAAGACTAATATTTTGTAAAATTAACTTATCACTTAACTTAAATTGTTGCCAGAAATCCACTCCAAATATCATGGAGGTGGTTATACCTGGGACAACATAGAACTTGACAACTCGGATAACCGAATTGTACTCAATTGGCAAAGAGATACAACCCAGACATTGCAAGTGAGTGCTGTCTGCAGTTGTAATACGAAAAGTAGGATTGATACTCACAAGATCAAAACCCAGTTCCAAGAAGATGCGGTGCGCTCCCTTACCTAGTATAGAGCAGGAGGCACCGGAATCTAGAAGGCCTAAGACATTTAAATTTAAAACCTTAACAACTAGATACGGTCTAATGTCACTATCCCGTTTAGGAAACAGGACCTTATCAGAAATAGACTCAGATACAGAGTGATGCACAGAGTTCCTAATAAGGCCCTGGCCTACGCGTTTTTTGACTTGCTAGTACAGTGTGAGCAGTCTGGGGTCTTGACTCCTTTGAGACCACACCGGAAACACACCAGCTCCCTTGACTGTGTGCAGCTGTATGCAGTGTGACCGCCCCCGCCGCAACGAAAGCATTTGCGATCGTGGGGGGTAACCGGCGTCTCCACTGCAGACACCTGCTTAGCGGGCTTTTGTACACCTTTGTTCTTAAGCTGGTGTAAGTCAGATGTAATCTCAAACTTGTCAAGAGCAGGCTCATGGAAAGCGTCTGCCCTAGTACGCGCAAGCTCCAAGCGCTTACCCAAACGTCTCAAGTCATCTACAGAGTTGACATCATGCAAGGCCAGTTCCTTCATGTAGTCAGGTCTAATGTTGTGCATGAGAATGTCCAGCTGTTCCTCACTGGGCATCTTACATGACAACCTTGAGAACATGGCTTGCATTGTACATATATAGTTAACCAAGGACTCAGAGCGGGCTTGTGTACGCTGTCTTATCTCGTTCCTGAGGCGGTAATCATAATCAGGAATATCGAAGGTATCTCTAAGCTCACTAATAAGATCCTCATATGAGATGAAGTTAGCTTTGTTTGTACGGAACCAAGACAAAGCCGGTCCATCCAACAGGTCGGAGAAAGCCATAAGGAGTCTAGGCTTAGTAACCTCCCGAGCACATCTAAGTTCCTCTAATCTCTCTAAAAACACACGTACACAAGTAGAACCATCATATTTTAAGTTAAATGAACATAAGTTAAGGGGACGTTCTTTATACACTATGTTACATGTAGAACTATTCCTACTTGAACTAGCTCGCACCGAGCGGTCCTCTCTCACTACTGGTGAAGTATATTCCACCTGGTCACGACCCGAAGGATCATCACCATCATCATCCGAACCTTCGGATTCAGAATCACTACTGGGTTCAGCCCTAGCGATGATCTTCACTAGCCTACCACGAATATCCACCAGGTCGGGGCAATCCAGACCACAACGAGCTAACCTACTCAATAAGTAGTTGGCTCTGATGGACACCCTAAGACGACTACCTTTATTAATGAAAATGTCACCTGACTGAATAGCCTCCTCCAGCTCGGAGACTCTTGGAAGGCAGATCGAGAGCTCAGCCGGTGCATCAGCGGGTACCGGAGCACTCGCTTTGATGCTACCTCGACGGACGAGTCGGTGTGCCGTTCTTAGCTCACTCCGAAGGCCAGACACTGTCGTTTCCGGTTCCACTGAAATACCCATGTGGGACAGCTCGTTAGCAAGTTCATCCTTTCTTAAATAATTAATATATTTTTTCATCTGTGCCATTATGTAAAAATTTACTTACAACAATTATAAATATAAAATGGCACAGATAGGGATCAATTACAAAGTAAAAATGTAAATTGAGTTACAACAAAGTGTACTAAGTTAGGTAATTATGTTTCAAATTGACTTTTAGAATTTAACAAAGATTAAGGGTATACTAAGAGAGAAAAGTTTCTAAATTTTCTGATAACACAGTTCAGGTTAATAATTAAAATTACAAGGTATCAACATACCTTCAAAAAAAAATTTATAATTACACAGAGTGAAATTCACTAAGTTAACACAGAGGTGAAGCTATAGAATAATATATGTAATATATTAATCTATGCTAATATAATAATACAATAAATATATGTGTGCACCATAAAAAGGAACATAACAAAGAAAAGAAACACAATAAAAAAAGAAGTGGGTATGCCAAATAAAATCAAAAAGTTTTTCCAAAATCACAGCTATTTTAAATTTTTGAATTTAGAATTTTGTGTCTTTTCCAGCCAAAGATGTAGGAAGCTGGAAGAAGACGAAAGGGAAGGTTTTGTGCTTAGCTGCTAGCACCACCAATTAACGTCCTGGAGCGTCTCGGACGATTCCAGAATGGTTTCGCCAGAGATAACCACCTATGCACACACACCAGACTGAGACTACCGCAGAGTAGACCCAGAGATTTGCCACTACGTTGGGAGCCAATTTGTAACACTAAGATGATCAGTGTAGCGCGAGGTAGCTATGCAGAGAACTCTATCCCAGGGCGCCTTATTTCTAAGTTTCCAGTCTGTGTGCAAGGGTAGGCTAGGGCTCTCACGAAAACAGACAATAGGGTGTACACACATATATTTACTAAGTACACAGAGATACACAGAGACACACAGAGAGCTTATTCACTGATAGACACAAATATCACAGGTACACAGAAGTAAAGTCAGGGCTCAGGTATTAATACTACTAGGCTACACATAAGTAGTGGATTTACTGGCCTGCAGAGTGAGCTGAGTGAGAGTGACTGCCTGTTGTTACTGCCAGGTGATGACGGCAGATACCTCTCACATGAGAAGCTCGTGTAGTCCGCACTTCCACGTTGTCGTACCACGTGCAGCCCACTAACTTATAGGTGCGGCACCAAATATCTCATCCGGCAACTAGCCCCGTAGTAAAAAACCCTGTCATGAAAGAAACGACAAATTAAGATCTTGGCTGCGCGACAGACGACAATCGACCCGCTTAGCAAAAGAAGAAGTGACTCACCAGTTTTCTGGGTAAAATGTAGCAAGATGCAATGCAGCAACCCAATCACAGCCCGTTAGGCCACGCGAGGTAACAAATAATCGCGCTTGAGCGAAAAACTGATTCGCGGCACAGTCTCAGAGCAAAAGCCAAAGGACCTCCAACTACCCCAAAGCAGGTCTCGGTCAAAAGTCCTGTCTTTCACGAAAAATCTTAACAAAACCCGTTCCTTTAAATGCGAAACGCTTCGTCACCGAACTTATGACATCCTGTCATTCTGACAGCAGAAATGTCACCACTGACAACCGATTAAAAAAAGATAACTCGATAAGGCTGCTTTCACATCCTAAATACTGCATCTATAGAAAATAAATGCTACAGTATTTCTTGCTAAATAAAAATAAATTAACTGATAAAGTAGTAATTCGCGGTTATGAGCCGGTTTCTACGGCAAAAATAGTATGGGGTTCTTTAAAAAGGGTCGTAAAAGGGTTTTACAGGGTCGGCAGCATGAGTTTGTCGCCTATGGTGAGGCAAATGTTCATAGGCTGCGGTAACCGCCAGTCCTTCTGGTGGGCCGTATGTTTGTTTGCCACCTTCATAAAGTTATATATTTCCTATATCAATAGCCACCTTAGTAATATAATTTATTTTTGGGGTAGGTTACAAAGTTCATCATTACATCATTTCAAAAATGCTGCATAGTAGTTAGCAATACGAATATTTAAAATATATAATTACAAAGAATAATTAATTACAATCTGCATAAAATAATTCAATAAATTAACTTCATAACCAAAAATATTTTTTCTAAGTAAATCGTAGTATCATTATTTTTTTTCTCCTAAATATGGGTAGTTGTGAATATCATGTGAATATCGTTAGGGTTTTTACAGACTGCATTTCATCATGCTATCATAATTCCATAAGCGTAAGGACAGGATACGGTTTTGATGAATAATGTTGAGATTTAGTGTAAAATAAAGCTAAATTCTCTTGTATATAAGAATTGCGTCATCATGTGATTGTATTGATGACACAAGTGTGCATGAGTGTTTTATGAGCGTGAAATGTATGAGTATGTATGAATATATGAAAGGGATGAATATGAGAGTATGAAAGGCACATTATTCAAAGGAATGGGTGAGTCCGGTGAGTTATGAAAGTTGAAATAGTCAGTAGGTAACTTTGCATACAAATAAATTGCATCGCTAAAAAAAAAAAAATTTTTTTTTCCCTATTCTTGAACAAAATTAACTTCATTTTATTTTTAGATTTTATCAAATTAAATTAGAGTTGGTTATGACAAGAATAACAAGGTCAGGTCAGTTATTTAAAAATGAACGTAAATTTACTTTAGGATGTTGTCGCGGACAGTCAAACATACACGAGAAATTGAAGTCAGTGTGTAAGAGACCTTATGAATAATTGTGAAAATTTATGAGGGTACCTCGAAATATTGTTAAGCTTGAGGTCACATTGTGAATTCATTGTCATGTTATGTGAAAGTTGTGTACGTGCCGTGAGTTTATAAAATTACAAAGTATTAAGAATTACAAAGTTATGAAAGTTTTATGCACATGCATTATGTAATAAGTGATGCATACGTTTTGAAAACGTTATTACATATTGGATTTGGATTTCAGTGAAATGTTAAGGTTGGTAAATGTGATTTTTTTTTCTGGGTTGTTTGTATATTTTGGTTAGAATTCTGGTAGGATGATTCTGTAGGTGTATTCAGTGCTATATTTCTGTTTCTTGGTTTTTTGTAGTAAATACTGCCACTCGGAAGCGGTAAGCTTGCCCTCGCAGATTTACGTGGTACTATAGGAAGCTCTTAAAGGCTTGCTTATCATATGCAAATATATTGCATTCAGTTATATAGACATATACAATGTTATTACATCGTTGTATATGTTGTTATATAAATTTTCTTCTCTGAGACGGTTATAGAAATCTCAGTCTTCAATTTAAGCCATATTCTATATTACATTCAGGCGGTTCGTATTACCTGGATTTCTTAATATTAAGCCTTAAATACGTCTTTTCTTCTATCTATCTTGTGAACACCATCAGAGTTACTCTATTGGAATATTTAAATTATTTATTTTGGGAGACATTATCTAAGTAATACAGTTGTTATAGATTGATTGTTATATACTAATTCAAATTTTTTAAATTGAATTAGTATTCTTAAATTTTGTCTATAGGGACAAAATTTTCTCTTGGGGAGGGGATATTGTGGCGTAAATCATAGATTTGCTGTAATTAGTTTATTAGGCGCTATTAAGCGTAGGTATAATGGTTATACTTAGGTCGGTATAAGGGGTGTGTCCTTAATAGTGTCATAGTAGGGATAGTTGATGGAAGGAGATATGGTGGGATGTAAGCTATATATAGGCGTGCGCATTAGTAGAATAGAAAAAAAATCAGGAACTAACTAAATTTTTTATTTTACTTCATACTGTCGAAGAAAATTTACATCAAAGTAAATTATTCTGTAAAATATATTCCACTGAAATAATCAGTGAGTGGCTTAATAGCCCAAGTATTTAACTAAATTTTTATATTTGTGAAAACGGAAGCTCTGGTAAGCATCAACTTCATCAATTTTATTAAGTAAATTAATTGTGGGTAATTTTTATGTAAAAAAGTATATTTTAAGTAAATTTATTTTATCAGGCAGGCGTTTGTGAAATTTAGAAAAGGGGGTAATGTTCTTTGTATATTAAATGTTTTAAAATGGGGTTATAAATAATGTAAGGGAAAGTTTAGGGAAATCTATGGTTGAAGAGGGTGTATATAAAATATATTGTTTGTTCTTTTCAGAATGAGCTTCCAAGTTAAGATTTAAAAAAAAACCCTGCCTATACCTACCCTTAAGCAGCTAGTTATTGAAGATATAGGCGTATAGCCGTATTTTACATATCCTGGATAAAGGAAGTGCCAACCCAGAATCCGGATGAGTACATAGATTTTTAAGTTAGATATACGTTTAGTTTATTACTGGTGAATTGTAATAAAAGTATTATTACCTACTCTGAATTCTTGCATTTATTGACTCCAGGACAAATTACCTTACCTAAACTACTAAACCGCCTGGGAACTCTTGGGATCACTCTGGACTTCCCAGAAGCGTGTCACAGTTGTAGTAGTAATAGTTGGCGATTTTAAAAGCCGGTGAGTGATTTACAATGGGATAATCAAAAGCAGATTGGGAAAAAGCTCCATGCCACGGGGCTAGTTTAGAAGCTGCTTGTAAACTCGCCGGCTGGTAGCTTGTTAAGTGTATCATCGAGGCTTTGCTGAGAGGATTTTTTTTAGGATAATAACAAGCATAATGTACACTATGCATTCCGTTTTGAAAGATCACTCTATTATACCAATAGGAACTTAACAGTACCGGAGGGAACTCTGGCATTTTACAAATATACACAAATACATGATTAGTCACGGCTTTATCCCCAAAGGGGTAGGCAGAGACATAGTTTATGCCCAGAATTCACATTATAGTTTTATGTCTAACGTAATAGGTGGTGAGCCTATTGCCGTGTTAAAATGGACAGGCGCAGGTGGTGACGACCCGCAGTAGAAATTTTTCAAGCCGCCCATAAGGCTTTCGATTTGGCACAACGATTGTCATTTTACTGACAACCGGGTTTCATTTCGAGTTTTCCTTCTCTACGCAATGGATTGTTTTGCGAAAGTGTTCCCTTAGTCGCCTCTTACGACACCCTCGGGATGAATTGGGATGGCGACATTTTGTACTCTTTCCCGTGGCCACATGGGGCCCCGTCGCCACACAAGCCATTTTGCCAGGAAATTATATTTTGCGTTGAATAACGTCAAGAAATTTCATAAAGCAAATTTGTCCCCGTAAATTGCAATTGCTCAACGTAATGAGACCTTCTTCAATGGATGGTAATTAACACAAAGTTATACATAATTGAATAGTCTACCCTGAAGGGTCAATACAGGAAAACCGTTCAAAGCTGAATCTTTCATGTAGGTGAATGGACTTCATGGAGGTCATGAAAAAAGTTACATAAAAATGGATGAAATTCTCAGTCAAATCACAGGGCGAAAACTCCATACAAATTATTCGTTTTCAACTCTCTCACCTACACTAATAAACATTTAATTATGTTTGTACAGAGCTTAAACGCGTGTGTGACTACTAAGGTTAATCAAAAGCACGAAACCTCAAAACTCAACTCACATTATTCAGCTTATCTTATAGGGGTGATTTCAATGTTATTCATTACTAGCTAAAGCGCGCGGTTCGCCCGCGTGAAGCATTTTCCCGAGATAAAATGTAGCCTATGTGTTATTCCATACTAGATAATAGACTATACTCTATCCTTGTACCAAATTTCAGTCAGATCGATTCAGCCGTTGGAGCGTGATTGAGTAACAAACATCCAAACATTCAAACATTTTCACAAACTTTCACGTTTATAATAATAAATATAAATATAATAAATATTCACGGACATTTTCACACAACGCTATCTGATCCCAAAGTAAGCTAGGAATAACCTGCTTGTGTCATGGGTATCAGACCACGGACATTAATACTTATATACTTTTTTTAAATACATACATATTATACATAGAAACACCTAGACTCTTGAGACAAACATTTATGGGTCACACAAATATTTGTCTGCGGTGGGAATCGAACCCACGACCTCCAGCGCCGCAGGCGGTATCACTACCGACTGCGCCACAGAGGCAGTCATCAATTAATATCAGTCATATTTATTGTCATATTAATAGGAAGTAGGATAAATAAAATATTTTATTTATTTGGTTTGAACCTGGTTACAGTATACTTTAACCAGGTTCATTGTCATGCCAACTCATACAATGTGAAAATAACCTACAAGTCATGCAACGAAGTTCATTCGATCTACTATTTCCTGAAAACACCTTCCACTTTTTTGACAGCTTTGGCGGGGTCGAGGAAGCTTGCTCAGTGGGAGGGAGTTACCTATCTGTATGTTATATTATCTTTGGTAGAATATAATCCAGTGGAGTATAGTAAGCATCGTATACTTGTGTACTGTTTTTAGTGATTTGCCTCATTTCGGGCATCCCTTTGTTAAGTGTCTATTTGGTTTGCTATATCTTATTAATTCTCATAAATGCGAAAGTTTGTGTGGATGTCAGGTTGTCTGGATCTTTATTACTTTTTGGTATACTTAGGGATTAATTCTAGTCTGGAATGCCGAATAAATTGTAGTGTGGAACAAAATTACACTCGGGCGGTGCCGCTGGTGCAGTCTAGTACAAATAAATGTTGCAGCACAAGTAATTCAATGTGACAATAATTGAGTCACTATATATATATCACACACTAAATAAATAAATATTCACGGACATTTCACACAACGCTATCTGATCCCAAAGTAAGCTAGGAATAACCTGCTTGTGTTATGGGAATCAGATCACGGATATTAATACTTAAATACTTTTTAAATACATACATATTAAACATAGAAACACCCAGACTCTTGAGACAAACATTTATGGATCACACAAATATTTGTTTCCGATGGGAATCGAACCCACGACCTCCAGCGCCGCAGGCGGTATCACTACCGACTGCGCCACAGAGGCAGTCAAATTATACCTGGTTCTGTGGTGGTTTGGTTAGTAGTCGGGCGCCATTCTCTACCGCTTCCGTAGAAGGGCGACGCCCTACTGCGGAATCGGCAGAGAAACTTTTTAAAATTACATTTCACCATCAATGTATTGAAAAATCTAGTGCGCAGTTTATAACTAAGTCACAAAGTTGCAGGAAAGCGAGAGTCAGAAGTTGGTTTACACTTAACAAGAAGTTTAAACCTTTTAAAACTTCGAGAATATCTTCGTCTTTACGCCGATGTATACTTTTGCAATTACGCCTTATCCATGTCTTTATAATATATTTAAAAACATTAGAGTATATATTAGAAGTATATATACAACCCTTTATTATAGATGGTTCATCTGGACATCTATACCTACTAATATTATAAAGAGGAAAGATTTGATTGTTTATTTGTTTGTTTGCATCGAATACGCTCCGGAACTACAGGATTGATTGGAAAAATTATTTCTGTTTTGGGAAGCTACACTCTTTGCGATGAACATAAGCTATATTTTATTCCCGTATTCGTACGGGAACGGGAACTACGTGACATCCGCTAGTACTTTAATTTGACTAAGGTTTTCACCAAGACCCAAGACCCCACGTCCATGATCTAGAAACGATAATATACACTTTAGCTTTTGTCAAAACACCACTATTTCTGCTAATAGTCCGAGAGCTGGCACGAATTTTTGGGTAGGTATTTGAGGCAAGCTGAAAACTTGTCAGATACCTCTCCTACTATATCCCAACTCGGAATTGCAGACCTGGCTGGTGAGTAGCGGGGCTAAATCAACCCCTAAATTTTTAAAAATATTATTTTTTTTTTCCAAAAAATATATTTGAGGCACTACGCAATTTATATATGTTGCAGTGTAATACTTAATGAAAACGAAAAAAAATAAGCCAGATAATTTAATCGGGGTTTTAACATTGCCAGACGCGTGCAAAAAAAATTTGCAAAAAATTATAAAAAATGTTTTTGAGGCAGCTTGAAATTTTAATGGAGCGTTATTTATAAGTAAAAAATAAGATTCCCAAAAAGACAGATCGTTTCAGTGGGGCTTTCTACCTGCCAGGTGATCAAACAAATAATGAATGGGTACGAGCCTGTAGTGCTATAGACAAGCTGTAGTGTGAGAGAGAGAGCGCATAACGACAGCTGTCTTTGTTCTTGCTTGCCGCATTACTATTGGCTCTGGCGAGGCCACGTGACTTACAATAACCCATGAGGTTTAAATTTATTTCATCAAAAACAATACAGATATCACTTAAAATATTAGGATTACAGTAATTCAGTCATTGTAGACACATATAATATTTTCTTTTTCTATATCAAAGTAATAAAAGCAGTACAATCGTTAATATCTTACAATTCATGGTTTAACTTACACTTGACTAAAGTAATGGAATACCTATCAGCTACGGCAAGAAGTTGTTACAGTGTATTATCAGATCCTTGTCTGAACTAGGATGTTAATCCTGTGTCTCAGACGTTCATCTGACTAAGCAAACAAGAGAGCACATTATAATACTAATAATATATAATAACAAATAATACTAATAATATATAATAATAATATATACTAGTAATATATAATTTATTATTATTCCTATTCCGAAATATGTTTAATTATGTAATTTTAAACATTTAAATAATTAAAAGATAAATAAAATAAAACAAGTTGTATAAAATATAGAATAAAATTAGTTTGACCAAATTATAAGTAGGTTCCTACATTTATATTAACTCAATATCTCTAAAATATTAATAAATGAATAGAATTATATATTATTTGAATTTTATTTTATACTTGAAATAATTGTACTACTGGAGAGATATTATATTTTTATAAACCTGGTAGTAACGTCCATAAATCAATACAATCTCTTTTACGCAAAATGTTTTTAGTAGAAATTCAGAAAATTTATTATTTTTAACTCCAAAATTTTAACTAGAAACCTCATGGGTCGCACGTGGCTTCGCCAGAGCTAATAGTAACGCGGCAAGCAAGAACGAAGACAGCTGTCGTTATGCGCTCTCTCACACTCCAGCTTGTCTATAGCACTACAGGCTCGTACCCATTCATTATTTGTTTGATCACCTGGCAGGTAGAAAGCCCCACCGAAATGATCTGTCTTTTTGGTAATCTTATTTTTTACTTATAAATAACGCTCCATTAAAATTTCAAGCTGCCTCAAAAACATTTTTTATAATTTATTGCAAAATATTTTTGCACGCGTCTGGCAATGTTAAAACCCCGATTAAATTATCTGGCTTATTTTTTTTCGTATTCATTAAGTATTACACTACAACATATTAAAATTGCGTAGTGCCTCAAATATATTTTTTGGGAATAAAAAATAATATTTTTAAAAATTTAGGGGTTGATGTAGCCCCGCTACTCACCAGCCAGGTCTGCAATTCCGAGTTGGGATATAATAGGAGAGGTATCTGACAAGTTTTCAGCTTGCCTCAAATACCTACCCAAAAATTCGTGCCAGCTCTCGGAATATAAAATGTCACGTAATCTACATCACATTACACTCCTATAGTCACAGAAACTTTGGAAACTATAGGTGAGGCCGTAGCGGTTGCTAAAGTCTGTTGGGAATCCTGAGACATCCTTCCGAGGGCGTACCCGGGATTCCCGCTATCCTCAGGCTCCCGATCATGGAGTCTTGGTCGAAAACAAGTCTACGGCACCCTCGCCGCAGACTGTGGAACTCGGGCGGGAGAGTTCTCTCCAGCCCCCTCCCGCCCTCCTCTTTCACGAGCATGACCTGCTCCCAGAAAGAAGCGGCGGTGTCCTCCTTATTTCCACTGGAGATCATGGCTCGCACCATGGTCTCCAGCGAGAGAATGGCCACGTCCACACCTGCCACTAGAACCTGGCGCGGCTGCGCCCACGCTGCGCACTCCACCAATGTGTGGAAGGCTGTGTTCTCGCTGCGTTCCTCTCAGTGCTGGCACTCAGCCGTGGTTTCCCGGTGTATTCGCCACAAATATTTACCGAAGTCGTGAGGTGCGCTAGCTAAAAATAAATCACTTATGAATGTTATTACAGAAATATTTCGATTTATGTTTCGCGTTTATGAGGAGGCAAGGATTTAATATTACCTCATGAAAAACTCACTAAATCTTTATAGCAGCTGTAAACTTTTTAATGTCTTATGTAACAGCTTTGAACGTGTTACTTGAGCTTTTCACCCAGTTGCTGGCAGATCATTATAAAATTACTTCACTGGTAGACCGATTTGTCACAGAAGTTGAAACTATGTATAAATGTGTAGGTATCTTTTTAGAAATATATAATACATTTATGTATATTGATCAATTGTACACTACACACTCGCTAACTTTGTGTTACTTCATTATAATTTTAATATCACATTCAGTTTTCATACCTAAGTGTTCAAAATCAGTTTTTACGTGCGGAAAGAAGAAATACGCCAATACGAGTGTATACTTACTTCCTCCCCCCCTCTGGAAGCCTCCCCCCCAACCCAAATGGCTGCCTATAACATTTTTATTCACACGCTGGAGCTAAAAAAAATCCTAATAGCTTAACACTAGTGCCTACTGATCCGTAGGTGCCATATGTTGAATAAATGCTCTAATCCACTTCTGGCGCCCTCGAAAAATATTGAAAAGTGCCATTATGTGCAATACCTCAGGTGCCCTAAAAACGGGTGTCCAGGGTGGCAGGCATCTATTAAGTAGAAGTAAAAATAGGTACGTGTACATTTAGTAGCTAAGGAATGCACCACAGCTTTTGCTGAAGCAAAATTTTCACAAATTTTACGTAGTTACGTCACTACTCCTTCGATAAAACGCAAAGTGATTGCGCGAGTTCCGAACTCAGCTCTTGCCGAATTTCTCTCCGCCTTGCGATTCGACATGAATGAAGCCTGAAACATCTATTTCTTGTATAACTTTAAAAGTGATACTTGAACTTTCACACTAAGTTGTTGACTGTAGACCCAAACTAATGGGTTTATATAACTTTGGGATTCATAACAATAATTATTAGCCAATATTAAACTTGCTCAAGAAACTGTTCTGAAACTCAACATTTCAATATCTGGAAAACAGTTTCAAGAACTTAAGTAGACAAGACCATTAGATTCTGAAATTATATAATTTTCTATTCACTTCATTTTAAATTATGACTCCCATTCACTTAAAAGTTTGGGACTATTCATTCTGCCAATATTTTATATTTGCGTAAAGTTATTATACACTTAAAAGGGATAGGTTTCAGTTTGACTATTTTTAGAAATGGCAGACCATGAGACTAAAGAAATTTAGTCAGTGATTTTCTTATACTACGAATACAAATTAGAGATATTACAGATGGAAAACTCATTTATGTACTTTTTTTTCACACCTACCCTCTGCTACACACACTCGCGCACAAATCAGTACCGAACATCCGGTTGAGATGAGACCGCCTGACCTCTCTGACCGGAATTTAGTATGTAGGTTTTCATCTGTACTATCTCTAATTTGTGCTTTATAGGTGTAATGGTTAACAATTTTGACGGCTACATGTACAAGTTCAACCTTAGTTTAGCTTAAGAATATAGATGTTTTACAGGCTAAAACCACACAGCGCTGACGGCCATGAGTCCCGGGTAAGCCCTTGGAAAGATGTCCTAGGAAGGTTTCTATGATTCGACAAAGAATTAATCTTTTAAATCACTCAATTCTGCCAAAGTTTCTCTTTACTGTATTAGAGTGGCACCTCCACACGGCACGCGTTGTTCGGGATGGGGAGTGTGAGGGTGGGATTTTGACATCTTCAAGCGGTGGAGGAAGCATGTGAAGGTTATAATGGCAATTATGTTTAAATGTTGAGTGATATTGGATATCGTTATGATTACCAACTATCGAAAATTCTGTTCGCAAAAACATGAGCTAGCACGTAACCAACAAATAAATTACATTAGATAAACATATTCATGAACTTTCTCAATATGTATGATAATTTTGTATTGGGTACATGGCAAAAGTCTCGCAGCATAGCGTTGTAACTTTTTGATACAAATTAATTTATAGTGAAAAAGAATCAATGACCTTACAGGAGCAACGCCCTAAGCACCAATTTACGATTGTACGACTTGAAAACGTCGACAAAAGTTTACAGAACAGGGTAGGGTTCTATACCCAAAGGAAATTAATGTAATAGGGTTCCTTTTTTATTTTTTACTGTAAGGAAAATTCTACAGGGATGATATAGACTCCAACCGACTAAAAACCACACGTATCCTACCTAACAGCCAACGGCTGGGAGCGCCTGGTAAGCCGCAAGGATACCCCAGAACTAATAGGGTTTCTATTACTGAGATTTCACTGTTCGTTTGACTGTTTGTCACTAGGCTGTATCTTATGGACAGCGACTGCTTGAAAGTAGACATTTTCAGCAGATCATGTATTTCTAATGCCGCTAAAACAACAAAAATACTAAAACCATAAGAAATGAATAATAAGAAGAGCTCCCCTTCAACTGATGACAACAAAATATTTTTCTTTGCAGTTTTTATGTAAGGGAACAGGGGGCATGATGGGGTCGCGAGGTAAGATGGGGTACCGCGATATACAAGAAACCAGACGTTTGTAAATAGAAAGCAATAAGCCAATAGGAAGTCCCAAACGAACCATGGTTGTGTCCGTAAAACTGTGAGTGCCAGTGCACGCGTCGGAAATCGGAAAAGTGATTTAACGTTTCGTGATGCAATTTTGGGTTCAGTCCAACGTCAGTATTTTAAGGAAATTATTAAAGCCTATTTATGTAATTTTGATCGTTGCTTACTAGTGTTGTTTACTTTGATATGGTATGTTGTTTGTATAAATCCATTTTAAATTTTATTACAGAAATTAATTTTAGTTCAAAGTTATCTATTGAGGCAAGATGGGGTAGGTATTGGGTAAATTAATTTTAGTTCAAAGTTATCTATTGAGGCAAGATGGGGTAGGTATTGGGTGTGGGGTATGATAGGGCATTGGGGCAAGATGGGGCCATTTATTTTTTTAAATAAATAACTTTGGTTTATATTTTTTTTAATGTAAAGTAATGGTCCGTAATTACAAAAAAGAAACACCAAGAGATGAGAGTGGTCGACTGCTATTCAAACTGATATTGATATAGTTTTAAGCCAAGAGATGGGATACATAAAAGCAATTTCTCCACTCACTGTTTCAGACCGCTTTATTCAAAGAAAATGAAGGAAAGTGGAGAATTCATAAGACATCTCACAAGGAAGTGAATTGAGATCAAAGATATTCTTGATATAAATATAAACGACCTCCCTATGGAGTAATATCGCATATTTGCAGATTACAGAAGAGCGATATTTATAGATATTAATCAGAACTCATATTGATATCATAAACAAAGGTTTGACATCAATTTCGTCAATTGACTGAACCCTACATAAATGAAACATACAAGGAAGTAATACGAAATCTCTACTTCCAATTCGACCTAATCGAATCAACTATAGTAGCTTCTAGTTCTAATGGCTGTATTACAAAACAATGCTCAATTTTCCCCTATACCGATTCATACTTATTTTTTTTTATAACTTCAACAACGCGGTTAGCTAACGGTGAGGTGGTATCATATAAATCAGACTAGCATCTCTAGATATCGAATAACACCACCTGTAGTGTTTCACAACATTTATTTTATACCTGACCGGTTTCGCCTTTTGGCATTTTCAGAGGCATAGAACAGTAACTTAAATTCCAGTCGGTAAGCTAAGTTGAAGGCTTTATGGGCAGCTTAAAAAACGTCAAAAGCTGGCAGTCACAAACCTGCGCCTGTACATTTCAACATTTAATTAAGACTAATTTCATAAAAGGTCAATTATTGGGCATTTAACATCCTTTGCCTACCCCTTCGAGGGTAAATGTGTACCAATATGTATGGTTCTGTAGCAAGCCGGTCCAACGGTATTAAAATTTGGTAAGCACTTCTCTTCGTCATAACTTCTTTCCATTAGTCGGTAGCTGCACACATTGTTGATCGAAGCTCTCAACCGTAGGCTGTTAGGTAGGATACGTGTGGTTTTTAGTCGGCAGGAGTCCGGCATAGCAGTCCTGTAGGATTTTCCTTACGTTAAAAAAGAAAGGTAACGTTAGAACAGAAATACGTTATATTATTCTGCTAGTATACAAACCTATCCAGTTTAATGAAGGTTGTGTAATACCGGGCGAGAGCAGAGAGTAAAACCGCAACTATTCCGGACTCTTGCAACTAAATTACCCGTTAAGAAGCATAATTATGGCAGACAAATGACTGAAACTAGGGTAACTGTTCTTGTTGTTTTATTTTACATGTAGAAGCTAGTACTTGCGTTGTTTTACTACCTGTATTTGCACGAAACTTGAAGACAATTTCATATTAATATTGACATATTAATAGCGCTTACCAAGGGTGTGGAGAAGAAGTATTTTTGTTATTAATTTGTTTAGCGTTGAATAATGCCTGAATGTTATTGTTATTTAAAAGGCCACTTTCATAGTATCGATCGCACAACAAATTCAAGACACATACTTGTCACCTTTGAATTTTTTTTTATGGTTTCGTTTGCTGAACCCTGTAGTGACGCGCGCGCGCTGGTAATAGAACTTGTCTGTGCCATCGATACAATTATTTTTATGGATTAGGGAACCATAGGCTGGACGTGGACATTCTCTCGCTGGAAACCACGTGCGAGACATGATCTTCAGCAAGTGTAAATGGGACTCCGCTGCCTCTTTATGAGAGCAGGTCATACTTGTGCAAGAGACGGCGGGGAGGGAGCATGGGAGAACTCTCCGACCCGAGTTCCGCAGTCTCGGCGCCCCCGCCGCAGACGATTCTTCGCCCAAGTTTATCGGCCTCCATGACGGGATAATAATTGTTGCTTTAACATAAAACTGACAAGACCTCATACAACTTCCGCCAGAAAGTTAGTAATAGTATTTTTTACAATCCCGCACTCCACGCTTTTAAAGTCAAATATTATAGTTAAAAGCACATTGTTTTCACTTCAGTCCAGAAATAGAGTCAACTTGAACGTTCCGTATTTTATAAAAGCGTGTTTCTCTAATGCTTTTTAAGCTATTAAATTATTTAAAACTTTCTAGTCTTTTTAAACGAAATATTATTAACATTTTATACAGTTATTTCAAGTTGGTGAATGAACCCGCATCATCTCCATCTCCGCCAGTGCGTCTGTATTGCTTATTGTTTTAGATGTCAACTTAGAACAATCTAACTTTTCAATCTGGAGACCACTAAGTGATTTTACTCTACTTAGCGCCACATATACCTGTCCAGCAGCTGAAAGTACGGGACCCTAAGTATATCACTGCGTGGTCTACCGCACAGCCTTGCATCTTGTGCACCGTTGATGCCCAACTTAGAATCACTGCATGCGCCTTTTCATCGTACCGTAGCTGTACTTGGCCGGGAATTGGATGCTTACAGGCTGAATTAGGTGCTCACCGTCGTTTCCGAAATTAACTTTGATGGACGGTATGTCGGGTATGACGGTATGTCCTTGTCCACCCTCATGCCATTCAGCCCTGGGTACGTTTCTCACTTTGGCTTGGGTGGGATCTTTAACGACCTACTACCCAATTTATACTTCGTGTAAAGATATATAAATATTATTCTGTTTACACTCTGCATGTACAGGTTCCTTAGTCAATATTTACAAGTCAAAATACATTATAATAGGTTTGTTATAATCTTGAAACTTAATATTGGTCAAAGTTCATTACAAGACTTTTCTAACAATTCCAAACACAGCTATGATACGATGTTCCATCATGAAGTTTCAGTTCAAATCTTCCGGCTCCATCATCAGATTACTTCAACACCTCATCGTGGTCAAAGTTCATTACAAGATTTTTCTAAAAAATTCAAACACAGCATGATACGATGTTCCATCATGAAGTTCAAGTGCATATCTTCCGAATCCATCATCGGATTATTTCGACAGTACAATATTATAGAATTGCCATCAGAACTACATACAACTGTGCCAATTCTTATGACGCTACGATCCTTGGAAGATGGTTAAATTAGTTTCCATAGATTCCATTTGTTTCATCATGAAGTTCCAGTGCATGTCTTCCGGCTCCATCATCACATCAGTTCGACAGTAGGTACCATATTATTGTATTGTCATCAGAACTACATACAGCTGCCAATTTTCATAAAGTTACGATCCTTAAAAGATGGTTAAATTATTTTACTGAGATTTCATTACATCGTTAGATACATTCACGTCGACCTAATAAAAGCGTATTAAAAATGGAGCTTTTACCATGCTAAAAAGCAATTAAACAAAAATACTAGGCAAACGTTAAGATCCATCGACAGTTTCGGAATAATTGGATGTAATTTCTTCCCCGTGTGACGACGGGAAATAGTACAAAATGTCGCCACCCAAATTCATCCGTGTGTTGTAAGAGGTCTGGGTGTAGTGGGGCCCTACCAACACCTTCGGGCCCAAGTCAACCTCACGTGCAAGCTCGTGCACCTGCTGAACAACGGACGAGGCTCTGACGGCGGCGGTCCATTTCAACACGGCGATGGGCTCACCACCTGTCACGTGGGACCGAATTGTACACGGTGAAATGTGGGCCGGTATAGGCCTCTGCCTACCCCTTCGGGATAAAGGCGTGAGTATATGTATGTATGTTGTAAGAGGTGACTACGGGAACACTTTCGTAAAATGATCCATTGTGTCAGTCCTTGGCGACCATCCATGTGACCACTTTGTGACGTTTATTTGTAAGCCGTTGATTCTGGGTTGCCAGTAAAATGGCAGTCGTTAAGCCAAGTTGAAGGCCTTTTTAGGTGGCATGAAAAATTTCAGTCACAACCTGCGTCTGTCTATCTCAACACGGTAATACGGCTCACCACCTATTTATTTATTACTAGCTGACCCGCGCAACTTCGTTTGCGCCACATAAGAGAAAGTATTACCTGTTCCCGTCGCATTTACGTTACGTTACGTCGCGTTGCGTTAACTCCCGTAGCGTCTCGTCGTTAATATTCAATAGTACGTAAAGAGAGAGAAAGAGAGAGAGAGAGAGAGAGAGAGAGAGAAAGGTTTCTCGTCGCGTGTATTCCCGTCGGATTATTTTTAAGAACAATTTCGTTTATGAAAGAGGTATCCCGTGGCATTATTGTAGAAAAAAATTGATTGCCATTAAAATGGTTATTGTGCACCAACCCAAAGATAGACACATGCTATCGCGCAATTTTTTTAGAACTTTTTCAAAAGAAACAATTTAGTAATACATATTTTTTACATAACTATAAATATTTACGCAGCACACGCAACGAAGCTCTTAAAAGGATTAACATTTCCCCCATTTTTGAAACATTTACTATTACTGCTCCGCTCCTATACGTTCTAGCGTGATGCTATATAACCTATGACACTCCACAATAACGTAGCTTTCTATTGGTGAAATAATTTTTAAAATCGGTCTGTAGATCCCGAGATTACCCCTTACAATTTAACAAATAAACACACAAACTTTAGAGAGAGAGAGAGAGAGAAAGAGAGGTTTCTAGTCGCGTGTATTCCCGTCGCATTATTTATAAGAACAATTTCGTTTAAGAAAGAGGTATCCCGTGGCATTATTGTAGAAAAAAAATGATTGCCATTAAAATGGTTATTGTGCACCAACCTAAAGATAGACACATACATGCTATCGCGCAATTTTTTAGAACTTTTTTAAGAGAAACAATTTTGTAGTACATATTTTTCACATAACTATAAATATTTACGCAGCACACGCAACGAAGCTCTGAAAAGGAATAACTTTTCCCCCGTTTTTGCAACATTTACTATTACTGCTCTGCTCCTATTCGTTGTAGCGTGATGCTATATAGCCTATGACACTTCTCAATAATATAGCTTTCTATTGGTGAAAGAATTTTTAAAATCGGTTCAGTAGATCCCGAGATTACTTCTTACAATTTAACAAATATACAAACACACAAACTTTACTTCTTTATAATATTATTATTATTATTATTTGTTACAGAATTATTAGCATATATAAGGTCCGGCTACTTTCTGCAGTGGCAACACTAATAATGACCGGGTGGGGAATGTTACGCCATATTGTGGGTCTCAGTCTTAAACTAGACGTCGGTAGATAAAGTATAATAATACGGGCAATGGGGAGCATTGTTAGCAGTGGAAGGTGAGCATTTATGCGCATAGTAAAAGCGGCCGCTTCAAACCTGCAGATTGGGTTGCAAGTCCCAGACGCTGTTACAATGTTCCTCCTTGTGCCACGCGGTATTAGTTAATTGTATAGTTGAGAATAAACGAGTGTGCTGCCATCTCCGTGTTTTCTTCTGAGGTCTAACATCTCAGAAGTGGCATTATAACCCACGCCATGTAAGTACACGCATAATTTCGTATAAAATGGTTACTTTAGCTAGTAGGATAAAACTATGTAGGTATCTGCCTTGCCATGACCTGGCATTGGTTAAAAGTATAGATATTGCTGGTTAAGATTTAATAATGAAGGATAGATAATGCTGGTTGACGATTAGTAAGACGAAAGATATTGCTGGTTAATTCAATTAGTACTTTTCATCTAACAGTATGCTGAGTTTTGCCAAGTGATGGGAAAATGGGCCGTTAGGTTTTACCTACATGGTAGCATAGATTTCACAGACATGAAGTCAAGAATTTGCAAAGTAATTTCGATACTGGTTTGTACGCCAGTGCGCGTAGCCGAGGGTAGGTTTGGAAAAGGTAAGAAACGGTACATACATGAGTTTGCGTTCTGTACCTTGTTGTTTTATGCTAGTTTTAAAAAAAAGTGTCGCGATCCTGTTAATAAAAGAAAAAATGAAACAGGTGGGTAAAAAAAGTGTAAGTTAGTGATTAGGTTTATTGTGTAGATTCGGTACTAATGAAATTGAATACATTATCGAATCATGAAGTGAATATTCAGATCCTTAATTGGTTTGTGTTGGGTGTTTGGTGTAAAAGTTCGGTTCTACAATGGATTTCGCAGTTAACATGCGCTGGTCGCCTAGTACTCGGTCACACTTACACGATTTTTTTTTTTGTAATTTTAGTGTTGTTTAAGACTGTATTGGGTGTATGAAGGTCAAGCGTCATAGTATCGGGAGGGAGTGTGAAAACAACTTGTGGTACCTACTGCGTTGAGAGGCTAACAAATACGTATCTTATTGATAATGTGACTGGTTAAAAGTAGGCATCCGCCCTATTAAGGTTGTGTGTATTGGAAACCAAGGTTCAGGGGGCCAGCCAGCCGTGTTATACGACGACATTGAGAGGCTCCTCTTGTACAGTATGATACAGGGTTCATAGGTGATCCTGGTTAGCTAGCGCCATGTCGTTGAATGGTCGTATAGTGATGTATTAGGTAGGATGTGAAAAATGATTGTAAATTATTGAGTACATAGGTACGTATGCGTGTGTATAAGTGATTGATGATGGATTTAAATCATAAAATTGAATTGAGCCTGAGTAAATTACTTATCATCTAATTTTGGCGAAGACACAGCTACTTGCTCTTCAACTGTAAACAGTGTCAATGAGTAATTGTAATTTGATAATATGAGATTGAATAGTTACAGATTTAGGACGACAAACATTAATGATTGTAAAACGGAGTGAACGCATAATTTTAGAGTGATTGAAATATAGTTATAGTGAGGGTGCTCTCGAGCCGGGCAAGATTGGCGTAAACGACCTCGCCGCCCACGATTGGTAAGAGACATCGCAGTTGTGTGTCGTTCTGGTGAAAGAAGTAACCTTTGCGGCATGCAGCTATACCATAGTAGTGACGGGTGTTCTCGAGCCGGGCAAGATTGGCGTAAACGACCTCGCCGCCCACGATTGGTAAGAGACATCGCAGTTGTGTGTCGTTCTGGTGAAAGAAGTAACCTTTAAGCCACGCAGCTATACCATAGTCGAAGAATCTGTAGTAGTTTAAGTGTATGTAATTATACACGTACAGTAAAAATTATAAGAGTGATGCGAGTGATACGTTCAATTATTTAACAAAACAATGTTTAATAGAAATATAAATTATAGTTAATTAGAACGAAGGGACTCGTTCCCATAGGATGGCGGACTGTTACAGAATTATTAGCATATATAAGGTCCGGCTACTTTCTGCAGTGGCAACACTAATAACGACCGGGTGGGGAACGTTACGCCATATTGTGGGTCTCAGTCTTAAACTAGACGTCGGTAGATAAAGTATAATAATACGGGCAATGGGGAGCATTGTTAGCAGTGGAAGGTGAGCATTTATGCGCATAGTAAAAGCGGCCGCTTCAAACCTGCAGATTGGGTTGCAAGTCCCAGACGCTGTTACAATGTTCCTCCTTGTGCCACGCGGTATTAGGTTACCTAGTTTTTAAATTCATTAATTGTATAGTTGAGAATAAACGAGTGTGCTGCCATCTCCGTGTTTTCTTCTGAGGTCTAACATATTATTAGTATTAGTATATTAGTATTAGTATTAGTATATTAGTATTAGTATAGATTATTATTATTGTTTTTCCTTTGAATTCCTCGGTTGAACCGGATAACTAGTGGCACGGGCCTAAGCCAAGTGTTTACTAGTGGAAATTCTGTTTGTTTGGGCTGATGTTATCGTATTGTGAGGATTACAAGGCATTATGTGTGTTGTGTCTGATTCGTTTAGTAAAAATTTTCTAACTATTCTACATGTGTTCAATATCACAGCTTTTTGTAAAAGATGGTATGTATTTGGCGATAGTTTCAATGTAGTGAGAGAAGTGTGAAGTTGCTTGGGTATGACTCCTGTTGTGGATAGTACTATTGGAACTATTGTTACTTTTTGTAGATGCCATAGACGTGTTATTTCGTCTTTAAGTTCTGTGTATTTTGTTAGCTTCTCGGCAATTGTTTTCTGCAGGTTATGAGTGTTCGGTACGGTTATATCGATCAAGTAACCAACTTTTGATGATTTGTCAATAACAGTGATGTCTGGTCTATTATAGTGTACGGTTCTATCCGTTAGGATAGCCCGGTCAAAGTATATCTTCACGGAGACATTTTCTAAAACTGTATGCGGCTTGTATTTGTAATACGGTGTAATGGTGTCTATAAGTTTATATTGGTGTGCTAGTTTTTGGTGGATAATGTTGGTCGTGTCTGTGTTTATAATCAGTTTGGACTATTGCTTTGCAGGCTCCTGTAATGTGTTGAATTGTCTCAGGTGTACTATTGCATTTGCGGCATGTGTCGTTAGCTAAATTTTTAATTATATATTTTCTGTAGTTCTTAGTTTCAATTACCTGGTCTTGTATGGCAATCATGAAACCTTCAGTTTCTGGGAAGAGCTCACCTCGCTGGAGCCATGCGTTCGACGCTACTTTATCGACATTTGATTGGCACAAGTCTTGGCGATGTCTTCCGTGTAATACTTTCTGGGTCCATTCTGTAAGTCTAGTTTTATCCTCTGTAATTTTTTCGTTTTTCTGTTCCGTAGCGTCATGAAGGTTTAATGGGGTTAAATGTTGGTCGTTCTGAACTATTAATTTATGAATTACAGATGTTTCAGTTTTTGCGAAAAAGTATTTTCTAAGAGTTTGAATTTGTTTACTGTGAAGATTTGAAATATCAATTAAACCTCTACCTCCTTCCTTTCTCGGTAATAGTAGGCGTTGTAAGCATGAACGAGGGTGATTTTTACGGAACTTTGTCAGGGTGGTATTGACTTTTCTCTGTAACTGCTTGAGTCCATTTTATTATGCCAAAAGAGTAGGTGAGTAGTGGTACGGCGAACGTGTTAATGGCTTTAAATGTGTTTCTAGAGTTGAGTTGAGTTTTTAAAATCGTGTTTAGCCTGTGTTGGAACTGCTGGGTGAGTTTGTGTTTCGTGTCTTTGTGGTGTATTTGTTGTGATTGGTTATATCCTAAGTATTTGTAGGTGTCTTGTTCTTCTAAAGATGCGATCTCTGCTCCCGTATTCAGGCTGTATTGATGTTTGTAATGCTTTCATTTTTTGACTGAATTGATTTTACATTTGTCAATGCCAAATTCCATGCTTATATCTTCTGTAAAATTTTCTATTATATTAGCTAGTTGGTTTAACTGTTCTTCACTTTCTGCATATATTTTAATATCATCCATATAGAGCAAGTGATTTATCCGGATGTCTTTGTCTGTCTGTCTGTCAGGCGATTTATCTTTAAGAGAGTATCCAGCTGAAGTGGCATTTAATTTATTTGGAAGAGGATTAAGTGCAAGGCTAAACCAAAGCGGACTTAGTGAGTCACCTTGGAAGATGCCTCTTTTTATTTTGATTGGAGTGGATTCTATTCTTTCGGTTGATGTAGTAAATGTAAGTACGGTGGTCCATTGTGTCATTAGAGTTTTTAGAAATTTTATGATTGTTGGATTGATTTTATAAATCTCGAGGATTTGTTCCAGCCAAGAATGTGGTACTGAGTCGTATGCTTTTTTGTAGTCTATGTACATGCTGAATAAGTCCGCCTTGGTTTTTTGTACTTGTGTCTGTATTACGGAATCTATAATTAGCTGTTCTTTGCAGCCTTGGCTGTATTTTCTACACCCTTTCTGTTTATACCAGTAACTATGGATGTAGTCTGAGCCCGGTGATTTCCAGTTATGTAAATGACTTATAACTTTTTTAAAAGTTTCAAAGGGGATAAACTCAAATGGCATTACCTCTTTATCTGTGTTATTGATTTCATTTTGCATCCATTCCGCTGTAGTATTATGTTGAGCGGGTAATTTTGTAAAGACTCGGTTGTAGGCTTGCATTGCGTGTTGTTACTGTGGTTATTGTTTTGACTGTTGCTGGTTGTAAGTTTGATATTACGGTAAAAAAGTTTTTCATTATGGGTAAAATGCGTATTTTGCTGTTTTCTAAGAGTACATGCTTTATATCTCTGTAGTCGCCCTGTTATAACGGAGAGTTTCTGTTTGAGTGTATCTAGTGTGTGTGTATTCTGAGTGTTCAGTTCCTCGTGTATCGTGTGGGTTTTGTATTGTTCCATAATTCGTTTAGCATATTTGACTACGTTTCTGCTCCGATTACCATTCATGAATTGAGTAAACCGGCCAATGTCAGTTCGTAATTTATCTAACTTCTTCTCTAAACGGGTTTGCCAGAATGGTTTGTGTTATTTTTTTTTGTGTTTGCTGTAGGATTGATCCGGTTTCCAGGCGTATTTTGGCTCCATTTACTTTAGCGGTAGTCCACGCGGCACAATAAATAATAGTTTGCAGGCTGTTGAAGTCCATATCTTCTTTGAGATTTTCGGGCAAAGTTGTTTTGTTTATATAAGCTAGTATGCCAAATAGTTTTTTAGATGGTTTCTGTTTAGGTATATAGGTTCTGTTTGTGGGATCGGTATTTTTGTAGAACTGTAGTGCCTCGTCAAGCGTGTCATATATTTGTGCAATTCTGCTTAGATTTGTTCCTGAAGGAGTCGTCGTATCTTCTATGGTATTTATCTCCAAAGCGATTGTAGCATGATCATCTGTGTGCTCAGGTCTTAATATGTTAGAATTTACTGTGGTAAGGTCAATATTTGTGTAAGTGTCGTCATTTGTACGTATTTCTTCTAATATTTGTAGTTTTAAAGAGTCTAGCCTATCTTGGGTAATATACTTATTATTTATAATTGCGCTCCTTTGATCAGCTATTCGTGGCACCGACAAATGAGCTAGAGAAGGAAATCTGTTTATAAATTCTTTATGCAATAGTTCTCTGTATGCTGTCTCATTGGTGCCTAGATTCGTTATACGGTAGTATGATCGCATTATAGCTTCGTTCTGCTCCTGTGTTCATTTGATCCGGGTCCGTAAAGTGTTTTGTGAGTTTAGTGAGGGTGCATTTAAGTTTTGCTGCGTCTGATTGAGAGAAGTTTGTGGATGTTGGGCGGAAGAATTTATTTGTAACTGATTTAATTCGACTTTTACTTCATTTCTTAACTGATCTATTATTTTTTGTGAAAGCAATTTATTACGTATGATAGCCCTACGCTGATCTCCTACTCTTTGTCGGCTTACTTGCATGTGTGGATATTTTTCGGTAAATTTTAAATGCAGTGGTTCCAAATAGGTTTTTGTGTCTGTGTCTAATAAAGTAAGTTGAAAATATGTGCGCAATATGAACATGTTCATTTCAAGTGTCCATCGTTTGCGCGTCGAAGGGATACTCGAAGTGAGTGCGATGATATCGTCAAAATTGACGTCTTGCACAACACTGTCGAGAGTACTAATAGTTGACAAGGTAGTTGTTCTTCTTGTCATATATGATGGATGAGATGATGGTTTAGATGAAAATAGTGAGACAGTATCATCATCCGAGCAATCGGCTGTAGCATCTACGTCGTGAGTCCGCCTGTTCAACTCTCGGCGACCGGCTGTAATATTCTTGTCGATGGGAGTCCGCCTGCTCAACCCCTCACCGCCGATGGATCGTCCACTGTAGCACTCAGCATCGGCTCCAAGTGCGCCCCGGCGACCCCCGGGAACCGGTCTTAAATTATATTCCTTCTTATTCATCTCCATAAACGGGTTACCTTTGCCTTGTTAGCCGCATAAGTTTCTTTAGTATGCGTGTCCGTTCCCCACGTAGCCTGGTGTTCGGCTTGGACGTAAGGTAGGGCTTCGGGGAACTTATTATTATTATTATTATATTATTATAGTATAGAATGATAGTATAGATTAACTAGCTGACCCCGCAACTTCTTTTACGTCACATAAGGTGTATGAAAGGAGAGGTATTTCTTCATCAGACTCATCAAGCAGCATGTGAAACTGCCCTGTTTGCGTAATCATAAAAGAGCTTAAAGATTAAGTCTATTTTAAAACAATTCTCTTCTATGATTAAGCCAACACGCCAGCTTAGATTTACCCATTTTTAGATTCATATGTCTATGTATGATTCTTTAAAGTGATATAACTTTTTTATTTATAAACCGATTGACATGAAATAAACACTAAATGCTAAATGGAGCATTTGGCATTTAGTGCAGCAATTGGTTAAGCGGTTACTGAGATTAGCGTGCACAAACGTACAGGCAAACAGATATACAGACCAAACGGACAAAAATTCTGAAAACCATTGTTCTATTACGTTCATAAAGCCCCCCTATAATATTTTTTCGTTTTTTATCTTCCATGTACAGACAGCGACCTGCTACGATTTTATTATATGTATTGATGATTGATTCCAAAAAGGTGAAATGTGGGCATATAAATGCCTCTCCCTACCCTTTCGGGAATAAAGACCTGGCCATATATGTATGTATGCGTAGAGAAGGAAAACTCGAAATAAAACCCGGTTGTCAGTAAAATGACTATCACTAAGCCAAGTTGAAGGCCTTATAGCTTGAAAAATTTCAACAATAGGTCGTCAGAATCTGCGCCTCTTCATTTTAACATGGTAATAGGCTGACAGCCTATTACGTGGGACATAAAAGTATAAGCTAAAATTAGTGTACGCCCACAGTTCCATATAGTGCAGGCAAAGACATATCTCTGCCTGCTTCTTCGGGAATAGAGGCGTGATGTAAGTATATATGTAATGTCTTCCATTAGTTTTCACTAACGTACAACTCAAGGAATATAAAATAAAATAAAGTTTTTTTTATCTGCCAGCATTACTTTATTAAAATGATTTAAGTGCCATACAGCTTTCCTCTATTGCCTCTTTAGTTATTAACTGGGCTGGCTCCATCCGTAGCGCCATTTGGGCACTAAGGGCGATTCTTATGGTGTCCATTGTGTCCATGGTGACCGGCGCCGTGGTGATCGGCACCGTGGTGTCCTTCCATTCTTGGTGAATTTGGGCTCTTACGGTCATTTGGTGAGTTTGGGCTATTGCGGTCATTTGGGGTAAGGCGGTCATTTGGGCTATTGCGGTCATTTGGGCTATTGCGGTCATTTGGGCTATTGCGGTCATTTGGGCTATTGCGGTCATTTGGTGAATTTGGCCTATTACGGTCATTTGGTGAATTTGGCGATGCTACGATCAGCGCCGCAAGAACGGCCAGCACCACAACAGTGAAGATAGCGAACTGGAAAAAGAAATTAGCTTTAATCAGTAAAATTCTCATTCGTTCGTCGGAACCTCCGAGGCTCCATCAATCTTTATAGAAAAAAATAGTAAGAGCAACGCTGCACCATAACTAATATTTCCTTACTAATGTTATAAATGCGAAAGATTCTGAGTTTGGATGTCTGTTACTCTTGACGCCCTTGTGGTTCCGCTGACTCAGTTTTCTGTAAACGATCACTGTGGCAAGCGAAATTCGCTATGGTTGGTTCTTATGTGACCACCGTGTAACCACGAGGCTAAAACTTAATACAGGTATGTATTTAATATAGACTGGAATAACTCACAGGCTTCTTTTAATCACGGAACAAATTTCCACGGGATATAGATACAGGAACTGATTTCCACGTGGTTCAGACATACAACATTTTTAAAACCAGATAAATTTTAAAATGATCAAGCAACTTAATAGCTCAGCTGATCGTAGCCTATGAACGTTTTCAATAGCAGAAGTGCTGTTGAAAACGTCCATAGGCAAACTCTTGCTGCGACGACGCTATAAAAATATTCTAAGACGCCCTTTGAAAAACCTCGTATTGTAGACGTTCAAGAAACCTGAAGAAGGGAGTTTATTCCACCATCTAAGTGTGCGTGGAAGAAAGCACCTAACAGACTTTGCGGTATACGAGTGCTCCAAACGCAAAATGGTGGGCGGTGCGATGCTAGAACATATCATTGGGCATCATGTCCAATAATTCTTCAGAATGCCTACAGTACGAGGTTCTTCAAAAGGGGTCTTAGAAAGTTTTTACAGGGTCGGCAGCGCGAGAGTGGCGCCTCTGGTGTTGCAAACGTTTATAGGCTGCGGTGACCACCGGTCCTTCTGGTGGGCCGTATGCTTGTCTGCCACCTTAGTGGTGTTAAAAAAAATCATTTTGGGGGTTTTAAGCTACAGTTTTAGTAGCAGCATATAGCCATGAAGGATTCAGTGTGGATTTCATGGGTGAGCCGGGTGAAGCCGGTGGTAGGTTTTAGTACATCTGAATATCGTCGCCTGCTTGACCTGACCAAGTTCTTGCATGAACTATCAACTAGGTAAATTTAACGGTTTACAAGAACAAAGATCCTTAGACACATATACCAAAATTTCGAAGCGCTCGTGGCCCCGCGGACTCAGTGTTCTGTAAACGATCACGGCAGTAAGCAACTTTAACTGTGGCCGGTCCATGGATGGGTGATCATCCATGTGATCACTTTGTGACATTTATTTGAGCATTTCCGTGCTTCGGAAGGCACGTTAAGCCGTTGGTCCCGGTTGCCAGTAAAATGGCAGTCGTTAAGCCAAGTTGAAGGCTTTATTTCAACAGCAGGCAGTCACAACCTGCGCCTGTCCATTTAAACACGGCAATACGGCTCACAACGTATTACGTGGGACAAATTATAAAAAGGTGAAATGTGGGTATATAATATGCCTCTGCCTACCCCTTCGGGGATAAAGGCGTGATGATGAACATATACCAAAATTTAAAACAATTAAAATGCGAAAGAAGTGAATACTTACGAATTTCATGTTGGTTACTCAGGCTTGAATTCCAATGTAATAGATGAGTTACGTACTGGCCTTTTATATAGGAAAACTTCATGCGTTAATCTTGCTAGCTTTATCTGTTTCGACTGTTTTCAATAAAAAAAATACGCTTTATAGTCAAGGAGTTGGTGGCATGAGAAACTTCAACTAAAATATTGCTTTATTTTCCTTGGCATCTGTACTTCAAAGTAGTATTACTAATTTTAACAAGAAAGTGAAAGTTCAATCCGATTGACGATGTCATTTTTGTTTTATTTAAAATTTATTTAAAATTTAAAACGATAGTGTTGCTATTAAGGATCTTATTCTGGGCAGTAATGACATACGGCAAACTAAATGAAAGTCCCCATCTTTAACAAAATACAATTTATTTTTCATATCTATTCTATACTTATAATAAATCTGTAGAAGTGAAAATTCTGTACATTCAAAATATCAAAAAAATAAATAGCAGGGGGTGTTACTAGACCGACACCGAACCCAAAAATGTGATTAAAAAAATTTTTGTCTGTCTGTCTGTCTGTCTGTTTGTTCAGGCATCACGCAAAAACTACCAGTTCGATTACGATGAAACTTGGTATAATTATTCTTTAATAGCCTGGGCACAACACTGGGTACTTTTTATCCCGGAAAAGTATATAGAATTCAAACCAAACTTAATTTTGCGGTTCGATCCCTAGCCCCAAAGTTATTATCAATTATTGCTTAAACGGTTAATGGAGCGATGATGAAACTAGGCATGGGCGTTGTTTGTTACAATTTGAAAAAAGAAATTTTAACATTTTTGCAAATTCCACCTCAAAGGTATAAAAAAGGAGGGTAAAGTTTGTATGGGACAACGTGATTCCTTGGTCCGCTCTACTTAAAATTTGGCATATAGCATTATTAACATAATTGATAGAAGACGTGTTTCATATTTTATTGAAATTTATACTATAACGAGCTGAAAAGGGAATGTAAATTATTTTGGGGCTGATTTTCTCCGGAGTTGATATCAATACTCCTTAAATACTCTTATTTTATACTTAAATTACTTTTTATTTTGACACATAATTTGTAAAAGCGTTGTCATTTATGATAAATGGTTTTACTTCAGATTCCAAAGATATGATTTTACTACAAAGCCATAAAGTTAAATAAAAAGCGCTATTTTGGTATAATATTAACCAAATATGCTATACGGAAGTATAATTGCTATTTTATTCAAATTTTGTGTGACAAAATACATTTGTGAAAAGAAGAAGAAAATTCTAAGTTGGCTAGCCAGAAAAAATGAAAGATCACGCTTCAGGTAGTATCCACTGATCAATAAAATAACACCGCATGTTACCATCTACGCTCAATCCTTACGACGAAGATTGGTCATGGAAGGTATGAACTTTATACCTACTACATATAGTGCTGACTGCATTCTGTCAGGAAACAGACTCATGAAGTCTTTGTAAAATACGGGAATAGACTCTACGAAGACTACATGCGACAAGACTGAAAAGAGCCATTACAATGAACATGAACGCTCAGTTGATGAAATTTACATTGTTATTACGTTACCAGGTCTTGGTTTGACCATCTGTATTAGGAGGACAAAGCCTACAGTAGTTCAGTTTGTTAAAACGTCGTAGGCTGGGACTATCTGAAGAAGGAACTAAGTTACGATGTCAATTGCTTAGAAGAGAAGTTGTGACAAGTAGTAGTTTAGCCATTGAATTAAGAAATGTTTTAATAAATAAATTTACTTGGTTCATATATTATGCATTATGAATTTGTTAATCAGAAATCTATCTAACTAGGTATTATTATAAATGCGAATGTTTGTGAGTGTGGAGTGTGGATGTTTGTTACTCTTTTACGCTGTAACGGCTGAACGGATCTGGCTGAAATTTAGTGCCCACAGAGATATGTTATAGTCTAGGAACAAAATTTCACGCAGGCGAAGCTGCGGACATCAGCTAGTACCTAATAAGTATACAAATAATAAATTCGTAACTGGTCGCTGTCTGTACATCCATACTAATATTATAAAGTTGAAGAGTTTGTTTGTTTGTTTGTTTGTTTGTTTGAACGCTAGGATCTCAGGAACTACTGGTTGGATTACAAAAATTCTTTTACAGTTTGAAAGACCATTTATCGAGGATGGCTATAGGCTATATAACATCACGCTACGGCGAAAAGGAGCGGAGCAGCAATCAAGAATGTTTTGAAAACGGGAAATATTTTTTACTGTCCGAGAGCTTCCGAGGTGTACGCTGTGTAAATGGTTAAAGTTACGTAAAAATTGTGTATTACAAAATTGTTTCTTTTAAAAAGTTCTAAAAAAAATCCGCGACAGTATATGTCTATCTTTTAAGGTTCGCTCACAATATTATAAAACTGAATAGTTTGTTTGTGCTAGGATCTCAGAAACTACTGGTTGCATTTCAAAAATTATTTTACAGTTTAATATTACATTTATTGAGGATGGCTAATGACGCTATAACATCACGCGAAGACGAAAAGGAGCGGAGCAGCCATGAATAATGTTTCGAGAACGTGGAAAATTTCTTTCTTTTGAGAGCTTCCATTGCGTACGCTGCGTTAATGTTTAAGTTACGTTAAAATGTGTATTACAAAATTGTTCCTCTTAAAAAGTTATAAAAAAAGACCTCAACTGCATATGCCTATCTGTTAGGTTCACTTACAATAACCCTCTTATTAAGTATTAAAGTATGAGCGACACGACGGCGACGCGGGAGTAAACGTGGTCTGCACTGGTAGCCAGTCAACTGAACGATAAAAACCGGTCAAGTGCGAGTCGGATTCGCACACGATGAGTTCCATACCAAAAACCGAATGGGGGGAGGTAAATGCGACGGGAAACATTAGGTATATCGCTTTACATATTAATACCGTGGGGTATACTATATACTCACTCTCATGTGTCGCAACGAAGTTGTGCGGGTCAGTTCTAATGAATATAAGCGACGCGAAGGGAGTAAGGGCGACGGGAAATAAATGCGACGGGAAGCATTATAATACTCAAAATATTAATACAATACCTCTCTCTTTCTTACTCTCATGTAACGCAGACGAAGTTGCGCGGGTCAGCTAGTAGAATATATATAAGAATAAATACTCATTCTTTATGAATGCTCGTCCCTTTGTCCGTACGTTCGTGCATGACTGCATGCTAATCTCAGTAACCACTTAACCTATCGCAATACGGTTTTCTTTATTGTGCTGCGGTTCATAAATAAAATAGTTATATGAATGTAAAGAATTACATTATTTAGAGCAATTACATTACAGAATAACCGATCAGTTGAATTGAATTCCTGTGAATGTAAGGTTCTAGAATAAACATTACATAAACTGTCGTGTTTGCTTTATCATAAAAGAGCTTGATGAACGAATATGAGGTTGAGATTACGAATGGACTACATTTCATCACGCTATTACACAAAGCTATGACTATGACGCACCACTCTCTATACTGGGTGTAACAAAACTACCTCTCCAAATTTCATGAGATTACTTGGCATCGGAAATCAATACTAATCTATACTAATATTATAAAGAAGTAAAGTTTGTGTGTTTGTTAAATTGTAAGGGGTAATCTCGGGATCTACTGAACCGATTTTAAAAATTCTTTCACCTATAGGAAGCTACGTTATTGTGGAGTGTCATAGGCTATATGGCATCACGCTACACCGAATAGGAGCGGAGCAGTAATAGTAAATGTTTCAAAAACGGGGGAAATTCCTTTTGAGAGTTTCGTTGCGCGTGCTGCGTAAATATTTGTAGTTATGTAAAAAATATTTCTCTTAAAAAAATCTAAAAAAAATTGCGCGATAACATGTGTCTATCTTTGGGTTACACAATAACCATTTTAATGGCAATCAATTTTTTTCTACAATAATGCCACGGGATACCTCTTTCATAAACGACATTGTTCTTAAAAATAATGCGACGGGAATACACGCGACGAGAAACCTTTCTCTCTCTCTCTCTCTCTCTCTCTCTCTCTCTCTCTCTCACACGTAGTATTGAATTTTAACGACGAAACGCTACGGGAGTAAACTCAACGCGACGGGAGTAAATGCGACGGGAACAGGTAATACTCTCTCTTATGTGGCGCAAACGAAGTTGCGCGGGTCAGCTAGTATTTAATAAAAAAGGGGGTTAATTTTTTTTTGTCGCACATTAAGAATCGTAACATGGTTGCCGTGGCAAAACAAACACGGAGCACCCGTCTAGCTGTCGTTGTCGCTTTCTACTGCCGCTCAGTAGCGATAGCTCCACAACTGGCAACATTAGCGAACTGTCATAATTTTGTAAGCTCCGTGAAATTTTATTTTAAATTAATCTTATTTATTGTAAAAACCCTAAATAAAATTAGTTAAATTCATTGAAATAAATATACTAGTGCATAATTAGTGTTCAAAGTGTTAAAATACGTAATTCCAAAGTTCTGTTCGTAATTTTATGAAATGAGTAACGAATGAGTCATCATAACCGTTAAAAGAAAGTGATTTTGACGTAAATTTTCAGAATTTATTGACTGTTTCCTCGGTGCTGCATCATTATAGTAGTAAAAGTGTTAAATCAACTTTGTATACCGATAATATACTTGCGTTATTACGTAAATAACAACGATCAGCTGTTAAATTGCCGGCAACATAGCCTATAGTATACTTGTAAGTAGGTTCGTAAAACTGCAAATATTGACGTGTATCACATATTGGAAGTTATAAAACTAGTAAGTATATATTTAGTGTAGCTAGTAACAGACCATTTCACTTCGAATAATTTAATGAATAACACATAGATTCGCAAAAGGAGTGCTAAAAGTTTTACAAGTTACCCAGTGGATAGGTGTGCCGGTGAGTTTGTTTACCTGTTGTTCACTTGTATATATGTCATAATATATTCAATGCTGAAATCTGATAGGTAATTCAATCGCATCCCACCTCTCGCTTTGAAATTAATAGGTACAGTAAGTGTGTCAACCTGTTGTTTACTAGTAATATTCTATGTTGAAAACTTACAGGTATCACACTCATACGAATAGGTACTTTTTTGCAATAAACATATCTATCTATCCGTAGCTTCAGAGGCTGCTCCTTGTTTTTAATATAAAGTAGCTATTCTTGTTTAATACTACAAAATGATGACTCGAAGAGGTCTGGCCCGTCAGGAACAGTCAAAACTTCAACTGGTCTTAGAAGAACTGAAATCTGCCAAGGAGCAGGTTGTCCAGCTCAGTAATGAGCGTGAGGACAATGAGACTGAGCTTGTCTCTGTTGTAGAACACAACGGCAAACTAAAACAGCAGTTGTCCTTGCTAAGCGTGCGGTTAGATGAAGTGACTGGGGAACGGGATGAACTCCTAAAAATAGTAAATAATTTTGATAAGTGCAGTGCAGAGTATGAACGTGCTTTAAAACGGATAGCTGATCTAGAACATGAGCTTAGGGACTCCGACCAACAAATAACTCAGCTAGAAGAAGCGTCTCGGGTGAAACAGCCTGTCGTCCGCTATTTTATGATATTAGCAAAATAGTTGC
This sequence comes from Miltochrista miniata, assembly GCA_933228765.1. Taxonomy (NCBI): domain Eukaryota; kingdom Metazoa; phylum Arthropoda; class Insecta; order Lepidoptera; family Erebidae; genus Miltochrista; species Miltochrista miniata. The sequence goes on from OW121765.1 coordinate 13,615,404, forward strand.
AAGTTAGTACTCAACAAAACCAAACATTGTTCGACGAACTCATGGATAGGTCCCCAAGGTTAGTTACTGCTGCAAAACCTAAACAGACTGACATTATAGACCTTACAAATGATACTCCTAAACACCCTGCAGTGTCGGCCAAAGTAGGTTTAGGTCATTGTAGCAACAAAAAGTTAAAACATTATATAAAAATAAATAAGTTGATAAGAAAAAATCAAAATTTGCTTAATAATAATAAAAACTTCACCAAAAATATTAAGAATTGCCGAAATAGATTGGATATATTACATGAACTAAATTTATGCACTGAAAAGTTAGAAAGTAGTCAAAAACAGCATGCTGCAGATACACAGGAATTCAGTTATAAGTTACAACAGCTTCAAGATTCCCTGGAGTCTGTTAAGACAATGTTTGATAAATCGCAGCTGATTATAAAATAATATTCTTTGGCCATGGATAAACTCTTAAATTGTGGGGATCTCAATGTAGATGTTTTAGAAACTGCACGGGAACCTTTACAGAGAGAGAAAATGTTAAATTTGTTCAAGTCATTTGGTTTGTATAATATATTTTTGGAACCTACTCGTATAACTGCCACTAGTGCTACTTGTATTGATAACATTTATACTAATATAAATCCCATTAAAAATGTATAGTGGACCCTGTAAAATCAGATCATCGCGGTCAGTTTGTTTCTTATCTGAGAAATAGTAGGGAAAATAGGAAGATAATTAGTTTTGTCCCAGTTAACACACATCGCTTGGAAACATTCAGAAGAAACTTAGTCAAGAAAATAACAGAATTGCCCAATTACACTAGTGTAGAAGAATCCTACTCTGATTTATTTAATTTGATACATGATGTGTTTGGGAAAATCTTTACCCCGAAAACTTTATCAATCGGAGGCAGCTCTGCTTTCAGTGACTGGGCAACACCCGGAATTTATAAAAGTCGCCATAAACTGTATGAACTGTATTCTGAAAAATCGCATAATTTCAACCCAGAGTTTCAGGAATATGTTAAAAAATATTCAAAGATATTTAAGCAAGCCTGTACCTTGGCCAAGTCTAATTTCATTAGAAATAAAATTTTAGATTCTGCGAATGTCATTAAAACTACTTGGAACATTATAAATGCGGAATGTGGTAGGTGTACAGCGAATGAAAGAAAGTTTCATTTAAAGATAGACAATCGCCACGTTTCGGGGGATATGGAAGTGGCGACCGAGTTCGAAAAATTTTTCAGTAATGTACCTATAGGGATTACTAACTCTCTCCAGTCGTCTTCCACCTCCGCCGAGCTTTTATTAGCAGAATCTGTAGCTGCCTGTGAGGGCGCGTTCGAATTTACGGTTGTCAACTGCAACGACATCTTAAAAGCATTTAAATCTATTAATGTTAAAAAAACCGCTGACCTTAGTGGGCTATCAGTAAAATCCGTATCAAGTATTATAGATGTCATTGCCCCCCACTTGGCAACTGTGTTTAACGATTGCGTCTCAAGTGGTGTATTTCCTGATTTGATGAAACACAGTAAAGTTATACCACTGTTCAAGGCTGGCAGTACTTCAGATCCGGGTAATTTCAGACCTATCTCGGTGTTGCCGACCTTGAGCAAGATATTTGAAAAACTAATACTAGAGCAGATGCTGATCTATTTTAATAGTCACAAATTGTTTCATGAGAAACAATTTGGCTTCACTAAAGGACGCTCGACTACCGATGCTGGTGTAGAGTTATTGAAATGTATTTACGAGGCCTGGGAGAATAAACAAGATGCAATTGGTGTGTTTTGCGATTTGTCTAAGGCATTTGATTGCGTCCAACATGAAACATTAATCAGGAAATTACACCATTATGGCATAAGAAGCAAGGCTCTCGATCTTCTGACTTCATATTTGAACAATAGAATTCAGAGGGTTGATGTTAATGGTACACGCTCAGAGGGCTCTGTAGTTACTATGGGCGTCCCACAGGGTTCAATACTCGGACCATTTTTATTCCTTATATATTTTAATGACCTACCCTTTTACTTGGGGGACAACAACAGGATTGTTTTGTTTGCAGATGATACTTCTTTGATTTTCAAAGTTAAAAGACAAATAGATAACTATGACGATGTCAACAACGCAATCTTGAAAGTGGTTCATTGGTTTAACACTAACAATCTTAGACTGAATGATAATAAAACTAAATGCATAAAATTTACCTTGCCTAATGTAACACAGTCAGAAACCAATGTTCAACTTAATGGTCGGGTGTTGAAACTTGTGGAATCAACGACGTTCCTAGGGTTAACGGTCGATGCTGGTTTACAATGGGGTCCACATATTGTTAAACTAGCAAATAGATTAAGTTCAGCAGCATTTGCTGTACAAAAGATAAGGCACTTGACGGATGTAGATACGGCTAGAATAGTCTATTTCAGCTACTTTCATAGCATAATGTCTTACGGTATTCTACTGTGGGGCAATGCTGCAGATTTAGATAAAATTTTTATTTTACAAAAGCGGGCCATAAGAGCTATATATAGATTAGGTCCAAGGGTCTCTCTGCGCGAAAAATTCAAAGAGGTTAAAATTCTTACAGTAGCATCACAATACATTTTTGAGAATCTTATGTACGTACAAAGAAATTTACATAGTTTCGCTAAGTTAAGTGATAGACACAATGTCAACACTAGAAATAAAAGTAACCTTGCTGTTTATCATAGCAGATTGCACAAAATCAGCAACTCTTTCATGGGTAACTGTATACGCTTTTACAACAGGCTACCAGACGAAATTATAAGTATGTCCCTTAATAAATTTAAAAAGGTTGTAAAAAGTAGATTGTACTGCAGGGGCTACTATGCAATTGGTGATTATTTGTTGGATGGAGAAGCCTGGAAATGACCTGCTCTACTGGATTCTCAAAAAATTGTTAAAATGCATAGTTTTTAGATTCATTTTGTAAATAGAGCTCTAAAAAGAATAACCCGCGGAGTTTCTTGCCAGTTCTTCTCAGGTGGGTCGCGTTGTGAACTGGTGGTAGATTTTGATTTGTATTCTGGACGTTTTACAAGAGCATCTGTAAATGCCTATGTGAAATAAATTTCTTTTTCTTTCTTCTTCTCAGAAAGGGCGGTAATGAAAATTTATAGGATCTTTAAAACGGATTTACGGTTAAAGTATTCATGTGATTTTTTTTCTTCATTTTTGTAATGTTTCTTGACTGATGCCACGTCACGTGACGAAATTTGGAGAGTCAATTTTGTTACACCCAATATAAAGCCATGGTGCCATGGGGAATTCTTTTCATCACAGAAACTCCTCTTTGTGGTGTGTCATCTAAGAATGATAATAGACACGTGCTCTAGGACTGCTCTCTGATTGTTTGGAATGACTGAATGGCTAACAGCTAGCAAAGCAGCTAAAACCGTGCACAAAACCCTACAGGATATGTGCTGCAATGAACACTTGATTAGTAATTGTAACAAACGCTTCAAGCAGCGTCCCTATGTTCAAGGCCCGAGGTGAACGCATCTTTGAAACAATCTTCATTATTATGATTAGAAGACCAGCACAAAGGCATTAAGACACACAGCTGCAACCCAGTCTACGCCTTGGAGCTGGATAAAAAATTTACCAAGAGACTTCACTCTAGGTAGATTGGTATTCAGCTTCGAGGAACTCATTCGTTGTAGTTGTCGTTCATTGCCCAAATTGTTATGTAATTTTTTTCTCAGCAAGTGTAATCTTTCACAGCGAATGGACTACCAGCGCACACGGAAGGGCACCTATGCATTAGTTTTGAAATGGGATCAGTGTTATAGTTACTCAATATAGCACTATTTAGGCACAAATGTGTACAGGTTGAGGTGTCGGCTTGGTAGTGTTAATACCCCCCGTTCCTCACAATTACGACTTCCAATTTAAGCATATCCGTTTCGTGTAAAACTACGTGTTTAAATTGGAAACTTAGAACAAGGCTGCGCGGCTGTCCACCTACGGTTAAGTTGCCTCTTACACTAAACGTGTAATTCGCTTGGTTCTGCGTTACTAGCCATGATTAGCACTGTATTTTCGCTTCTGAGAGCTCTACACAACTAGTATTTTTTTAGTAAAACTTTGATAATGCAAATTGCAATATCAAAGTTTTATTAAAAAATGTTAAGATTCACCACAGTGTTGGCTACAGTGACACACATAAATTATATCATCTCAAACATACACACATGCGCTTTTATCCCCACAAAAGAGATGCCCTCATTTCACATTTTAAGAATTTGTCCCACGAAAAAGGTGGGAAGACAGGCGCAGGCCGCATTCCTATAGCGCAGGGTTCCCTGGGTAAGTTCTCGGGAGGATATTCTAAGGTTCGCCCCCACATTTTAGAAACAACTTTCGACAGAGATCAGTTAAGTTTTTACTTTAACTCAATTTCCACGCGGACTACAGCTAAGCAAATACCTCTCTTATCCATTACCTATCGTTTTTAGTGTTCCAAAACGGAACCCTATGTAATACTGAGACTTCGCTGTCCGTCTGTCTGACTGTCTGACTGCGAATTTCTCGGGGACGGTGATTCATGACAGATTCAACTTGCTTCCGCCCGTTATCAGATACAGTAAAACTATACACTATACTGTAGACCTATTTAGTTACGTGCATAGGGATGTATAAGTAATTAGATAGTATAAATATTAGTTTATTGATAAAGTTAAAAAACATATTTTAAAGTATTTATGTAAGTCATACTAAATATTATCTACCTTTTTTAAAATTATTTTTAACGTAAGGGAAAATCCTTCATGGATGCTATGCCAGACTCCTACCGACTAAAAAACCTCACGTAACGCCCAACAGCCTATTGTTGGGCGGTACGTGAGGTTGCTACGGGTGGGTACGGGTGATTCGGGTGCCATCCCACGTCTTTGGGGGGTTTTCAGGTCTCATCCCGCTTCTTAGGAGGGGCGTGCGTGAAACCTTCACGTCACACTGCCGTCATGGGCCTGCTTCTGTAAGGCCCTCGGTCATGGAGGCCAATAGTCGTCGGAGAAGACACGTCGGTGGCGCACAATCCGCCGACTGCGGAACTCAGGTGAGGGAGTTTTCTCCCGTTCCTGCCCTGCCGCCTCTTTCACGAGCATGACCTGCTCACAGAAAGAGGCGGCGCAGTCCCCTCTTACAATATTATCTACCTTATCATTTGTATATGTGTTAATTCAGTTCTTTACCCGGTACTCCCGCTGGTAGGCAGTGGTAGGACACCGTGTGGTTTTAATAGGTAAGAGCCCGGCATGGCATGCATGAGGGTTTTTCACTCGTAAATAAAACCGGCACAGTGTGAGTCGACTCGCGCACAATAAACATAAAAAGAAAACACGTCTGTTGTATGGGAGCCACCCTTTATTATTATTATTCTCTTTTTACTCGGGTATCTTCTTTTTTTTCTAATGAAGATACCCGCATGGGGACATATTGGTCCAACACGCAGAGGCCCTTTGAGATTTGTAATGTAATGGGGAATGGGACCCCAGTGCCGACAATTCACATCCGCCTTATGTAGAAGAACGGCAATGGACTGCCTGCAATGGGAGTTAATCTATTGTAAAATAATGCTTACTACAAAATGGGCTATTGTGATGGATGTTAAATGGTCTGGTTAACTTAGGCTATAAAGACGGCGTGTGCCATTTCAATATCTCATTATTAAAACATTGGCAGACAATCTTATAATTTTAGTAATTTTTTGTTTTAGCGGCAACGAAAATACATCATTTGGGAAATTGCAGCTCTCTAGCTATCACGGATCCTGAGATACAGTCTCGTGACGGACAGACCGACCGACGGACAGACGGACGGACAGCGAAGTCTCATGAATAGGGTCTTGTTTTCATCCTTTGGGTACAGAACCCTAAAAGGAAACCCTGTTATTTTTCTTGTTATTTTTTCTCGCCGGTCTGCTGGGGTGTATATTTCTTTTAGAAATAAGCAGTACCTACCACTAATAGTACCTTTGATTCCTACATACATAGGTTGGTACATATAATCCCGAAGGGGTAGGCAGAGGCATAGTATACGTTCACATTTCACCTTATAGTTTTAGTTAATAGGTGGTGAGCATATTGCCGTGTTGAAATGGACATACACAGGTCCCCGCGACCATTAGTTGAAATTTTCAAGCCGCTCATAAGTCATTTTATTTTCAACCGGGTTTCATTTCGACTTTTTCCTCTCTACGCAATGGATCTTTTTGCGAAAGTGTTCCCTTAGTCGCCTCTTACGACACCCTCGGGAGGTTTAGGGGTGGCAACATTTTGTACTCTTAACCGTAGTAACACGGGACCCCGTCGCCACACGGGTCTTTGATTCCTCCTAATGTTATTGCAGCATTTCTAGTGAGTAGGTACCTACATACATTTATAAATATATTGATTGAAAAGGTTGTGTCAAGCCTATCTATAGATACAAAATGTTAGCATTTACATGGACTAAGCATTGTTAATTCTATCAGAATTTAATTATTCATGTGCTTTCAAATACGACATGAATTGAAAAGATAACTAATAGAATAGTGATGCTTCAGGACTGATTTACATACATACATAAAGTCAAGCCTTTATCTCCGAAGGCGTAGGTAGGTAGAGGCATAGTATACCTACGCCACATTTCACCGTATAGTTTTATGCCCCATGTAGCCGCAGGTGACAACCCGCACCAAAGGCCTGCGTCTCCAAAGGCCTGTATCTCGGGAAACCGTCGAGACATGGGAGGTGCGACTTAAGCAACCAAAGGGGGATTCGCCACAATCACGGCCGTCAGACCGATCATGGACGAGTAGCTGGAGAGGAGACACGGTGCTCGCGCCTGCCGGGCACGGTAGCTTGGCGAAGACACTGGGAAACCACGGCCGAGTGTCAGCACTGCAAGGACCGCAGCGATGACACATCGCTCCACACGCTGGTGGAGTGCACGGCGTGGGCACAAGAGCGCCAGGCCTCGTGGTGGGTCTGGACGTGGACACTCTCCCGCTCGAGACCATGGTGCGAGCCATGCTCTCCAGCGGGAGCAAGTGGGACTGCGCCGCCTCTTTCTGCGAGCAGGTTATGCTCGTGAAAGAGGCGGCGGGGCGGGAACGGTAGAGAACTCTCCCACCCGAGTTCCACAGTCGGCGGCTTGGGCGCTCAGCGTCTTAACAGACGTAGGCCCATGACGGCAGCGTGACGTGAGGGATTCACGCAGCCCTATTAGAAGCGGGATCACACCCGAAACCCCCCAAAGACGCGGGACAGCACCCGAGCCACCCCCTAGGCGAGGCCGCAGTGGCAGCCATGGGTCTGTTGGCAGTCCTGGGACATCATTCCAAGGGCTTACCCGGGGCTCTCAACCATAGGCTGTTGGACGTTACGTGAGGGTTTTTAGTAGGTAGGTATCCGGTATAGCATTCATTATGGATTTTCTCGCACGTTAAAAAAAAGCGCAGGTGGCGACCCACAGTTAAAATTATTGAAGCCCAATTATGGCCTTCAACTTGGCTTAACGATTATCATTTTACTGACACCGGTTGTCAGATTTTTTAAACCCCGACGGAAACCCGGGCGTGGTGTTATAAGTTTGACGTGTGTGTGGGCATGTGTATGTGTGTGTGTGTGTGTGTGTGTGTGTGTGTGTGTGTGTGTGTGTTTGTAAGTCTGTCTGCGGCATCGTAGCTCCCAAACGGGTGAACCGATTTTGATTTTTTCTTTTGTTTGAAAGATGAGTTAGGGGAGAGTGTTCTTAGCTATCCATACTAATATTATAAACCTGAAGAGTTTGTTTGTTTGTTCGTTTGAACGCTAGGATCTCAGGAACTACTGGTTGGATTTCAAAAATTATTTTACAGTTTGATAGTCCATTTATCGAGGATGGCTATAGGCTATATAACATCACGCTAAAATGAATAGGAGCGGAGCAGCAATCAAGAATGTTTTGAAAACGGGGAATATTTTTTACTGTCTTAGAGCTTCCGAGGCGTACGCTAGGTAAATGGTTACAGTTAGGTAAAAATTGTGTATTACAAAATTGTTTCTTTAAAAAGTTCTAAAAAAAAGTCCGCAACAGCATATATCTATCTTTTAAGGTTCGCTCACAATAACCTAATTTGTCTATCTCTTAAGGTTCGCAATATAATGAAACTGAGGAGTTTGTTTGTGCCAGGATCTCAGAAACTAATGGTTGCATTTCAAAAATTATTTTATCTTTTAATAGTCCATTTGTTGAGGCTGGCTGATGGCAATATAACATCACGCTAAGACGAATAGGAACGGAGCAGCCATGAATAAAGTTTCGAGAACGGATTTCTTTCTTTTGAGAGCTTCCATTGCGTACGCTGCATATATCTATATATATCTTTTATAAACTTTTATGTACGAAACTGATAATTATAAATTCGTATCAGCCAGTACTGAAACGTACCATCAACACACATTCGTTTACATAAACTGACATAAAAGTTTTGAAAATATCAACTTATGAAGTTGATGTAAACGATGTCAACGTTTATCTCGACAGTTCTTATCACGGTCAAGGTAAATGGGTACCCTGTTTACCTTGGCCGTGAAAGTCAGTACGTTAGAATCCATAACGTGTATTAAATTTGCTTACTCGCCCTTTTATAAGCATATTTGGTTACCTTATGAGCAAATTCCTTCCCCAAACGACGTCATTGCTGTACTATGTAAACATGAGCACAACAATATTGACAGAGATTATTCCATTTATGAAAGTAATATTCTATTTTGACAGGCCTCCTGAGCGGTGTTCTTGGGAAATGCTTCTTCAAACAGTGCTACAACTTATTCGGTGAGCTGATGGATGCTCTAGCTCTTCTCAATGGAGCTATCAACTTTGTGTTATACTGCTCTATGTCACGGCAGTTTAGGACAACTTTTGGACAAATGATGAGAAATCGTTGTGCAACTACACAACGCGCTAGCTCACACACAGAACTACAGACCACGTATGTGTGAAAACGTCATAGTGAACTATTGGTGAACTAATCAAGACGTAAAGATATTTTGTGTTTCATGACTTTGGGATTACAAGACAATTCATAGTTGTAACAGAACATGTCTAACGTCGCTCCAAGACGTCTAAAGTGTAATTTTTCGTTAGCTCTGCGGTAGCTCGCTAGCTTAGTGGCTCAAGAGAGAGATTGTCGTGGAATTGAAAAATATGCAGTTTCGAATTCCGCTTGAGCGTGAAATTTAAAGTAGGTTGAAGCTTTAGCAGAAATAAACTCGCTAGCTCTTAATACCTATAATACAAACAATGTGAAATGAATATCAATCAATCAAAGAAGGATAACATCATAAGCTCAGTTAATCGTACGAGAATATTTATATGTCAATGGAGATTTACAGATAAATCGTAAATCAAAATTTCAATGCTAAGCTGTGTCAGTTTATGGCGTTCAGTGCAATTTGATTTGCATATATTTAGGGATATATCTATAGGTACTGTTTATTGTATTATTTGTAAGCGTTATTGCCTAATGCAAAAATGTTTTGTAAATAAAATAGATGTATCACCCGAATGGGGTAATAATGTTTTTTATTGTTTTTAACATACATATAATAACATCAGGTAAGTAGTTAATCCCTTTCCTACTAATATTATAGATGCGAAAGTAACTCTGTCTGTCTTTCTGTTACGTTTTCAAGTCTAAACCGCTGAACCGATTTCAATAAAATTTTGGTACAGACATAGTTTAAGTTTAAGGAAAGGGCGTAGGCTACTTTTTATCTTACTGCGCAAAAGTAGGGTAATGATTTGACGCGATAATGTCACGGACGAAGCCGCGGGGAATAGCTAGTAGTAGGTATATATACAACGTGTACAAATTAGAGCTTTTTTTTTAGAAAACAAGTTACTACTTCCGTTAACTTAAGTAAGTAACGTAAGGAGCGTGTTGGTTTTTAGTCGGTAAGAGTCCGGCATAGAAGCATCCATGACATATATTTCACACGTAAAAAAAAGCTACTTTAGAACACAACACCGTGTAGCACACAATAAGCTAATATAAGATTGTAATGATATCTAGAAAACTTATAAACATACTTTTTACATGATGCTGAATATACACTAATATAAGAATACTTCAACATTGACAGCATCCGTATCACCTACGAAATTAACATTTGCGGATCACACACATTTCTGTTCAGACTCGTGATTAAAACCGAACATCAGCACGGTTTTTTTTCAACGTAAGGAAATATCCTACAGGGATGCTATGCCGGACTCCTATCGACTAAAAACCAAACGTTTCCTACCTAACAGCCTACGGTTGGGAGCCCCGAGTAAGCCCTCGGAAGGATTACCGCAAGGCACCTCAGCACGGCTGTTGCATACAGTTACCACTGCACCATCAAAGCACTCACTCCAAATTATACTTGATGAAAAAAACCGGCCATGTGCAAGTCGTACTCACGCACAGAGAGTTCCGTACCAAAGAACGGCAAAAAATACGTTTATTGTACGGGAGCCCCTTTATTCCCCCCTATTTTAATTTTAGTATTGTTGTTATAGCGGCAATATAAATCTATACTGATATCATAAAGAGAAAAGATTTGTTTTTTTGTTTGTTTGTTTGTAACGAATTGGCTCCGGAACTACTGGACCGATTTGAAAAATTCTTTCACTGTCGGAAAGCTACACTCTTTGTGGTGAACATAGGCTATATTTTATTCCCGTATTCTTACGGGAACAGGAACTACGCGGGTGAAACCGCGTGACTTCGGCTAGTACATAATATTTTGTGAAAATTTCAGCCCTCTAGCTATCACGGTTCTTGAGACACAGCCTCGTGACGGACAGACAGACAGTTAGCCAGACGGAGGGACAGTGAAATCTCGTTAATAGGGTCCCGTTTTTACTCTTTGGGCACGGAACCCTAAAGAAATCATAAATCTGATACATACCTAATGGCCATGGTGATTGAAATATTTTACAACGAGATAGCTGATATTCAGTTCCATTAGTTCAACTATTCATTTTTATCTCTCACACATTCTTCTAAATTGTCTAATATTTATTTACTCAAAGCTATGTATAGCACCAATGTGAAGAAAAGTTAATAGTAGCACTCAAGCCAACATGTGGTCAATTTAGGCCAGAAAATGTTTACGAAAATAAAACCTAACAATGGCATTAGCATACGCCCATACGGGTGGAGATACAACATTGTGCTTTTGGTACAAATTATGATGCAGATCACGAATATAATATCCACATATATTATGCAATGGATTTACAACAGAAAGTATATTTACGAGAGCAGGACAATATTATGATTTGAAGTTTTATTAAAAATGCTTGAAACATTTTGCTATAACATGGACATTTTGCTCAGTTTACAGCATTACTGATAAGCTATTGAAAATTGGTAACGTAAACGATAAACAGGAGTAAGTATTTGGAACACTAATGCAAGCACTCACTTGAAGTATATTTTTCTCGCTTGCCAAATTGACGCCCGCTCGCTGGCCTGACGGAAAGCCATGATTAGTCATGTAACGGTTAGGGTTAGGGGCTACTTACAAATTTCATAGTAGTCACTGACTATCTCCGCTTTAAGATCCCAGGGTTGTAGTAAGAGGAGATAAACACGTGCGGGGCAGGTCGTTCCAAATTTTTAAGGCTCTACAGAGAGACGACCTTTTGAAAATCTCAGTTCAGAAATCTTTAAATACATCTAAGTATTAAAACATGACTCTAATTACCTAGTTGAGTCTCTCTTTACAACATGCTTGTACCTAAGACTCATTCAATAAATAGTTACAGAAAATCGGACACAAATACGCATGACAATGAAACTGCACTAAAATCCTTACCTATTTACGACGGAACTCTACAAATGGTTAAATACGTATGATGAAAAAAGTAGTGACTGTCGTGGATACGTAATAGTATGACCTTGACTATGAATAGACCACTCCAGTACTCTCCAAACGGTCGTAAATGTCGTCTTTGGATTACACGGTCAGTATGTCAGTCCAATAGAACTGTTTGATGTGTAACAATGACGTTCTATAGATGGTAGATTCAAGTAATATTATTTAATAGATGCCATGTTGGAACACGTGCCCTCACAGAATCAACATAATGTGTCAAAGCTCAATAAAGCTAAGCGATCGGGTTGGAAACTTCCTTGAATTTCAAATATAGCAACCAAAATTAGTCATTGCAATTTCTTTAGTTTTAGCGAGGATAATAAACGTCAATTCATCAGCCGTTTTCCTGAACCCATGTCCCATAGAAACTGGTTCCCGGAATTAAAACAAATAAAAATATTCTTCGAAATTAAACGAAAAATTAACCGAAAAAGAAAACATTTTAAAGCGTACACACTACACAGAATTTTGTAAAATTTAATACAGAAATGACAAAGGGGATGAAAATAATTATTGTCTCATTCAAACCATGACATGTAATAAATAAATAAATAAATAAATTTTCATGCACATTTTGCACAACGCTATCTGATCTCTATGTAGTTAGAGAGTAAAGTTTTAACCGTTTCATTGTAAAAACTAAAATGAAAAGAATGAAACTTTACTAGACATGATCAGCTGTTGATTTAGTATTTCGTGTTATGAAGCAAAAAATAACTTTGGCCGTCTGTCTTTGTTTATAAACCCGTGGCTATAATTTTACACAAAATTTATTAGTCGTATATAAGTTTAACAAGATTCGTGTTATGAAAGTGACTGTTTACGCTTTCGCAGAAATATTTTTAATGGTTTTTGGTAAAGGTATGATAAAACAGTTTTTATACCGATTTACGAGGTATTATACCTATATCCATGGGCTGCGGTGACCACTAAGTCTTAACACTAGTCTACTTGTCTGTCACACTTTTTGGTATAAAATAGTTTAACAGATTTTTTATACAACTAAGGAAAAAAATACTAAAGACAGGTAGGTATTTAACAAAAATATTAAACTAGAGCCAGCTGGGTTTCTATTTATAATAATTTTTATATTTTATTATTTTGCTTAGGGTGCGCGCCCCCATCAGACAATTTATAGAACCGATAATCAAGAACCGATTTTTCGTGTATGCTCCGATTTTATTTCGACCGCCTTTTTAGAGGACGTGTGCGTTGCGCTATTACAAAATTTTTAAACCAACACGCCTTCAATACGTACTTTGTATAGAACGGGATTTCGCGCGGCACTTTAATTATGAAATGTTTTTATTACCTCTTTGTTCCTCGACGTTTTAACACAGACTTCGGGACCACGACAGGGGGTACAACCCAGTCAAATAGCTGAGGAATAAAAAGAAACTTAAAAATCTTTAATTTTACAATCTAGTGCCACACGAATCCCGTTCGATACAAAATAAATAAATACATTTTGTTTTCTAACTGTGTACAAGAAATCGGTGTCCTATTGAATATGGGCGCGCACAATTAGGATATTGATTTTATGTGTAGTAGTTGCCATTGTAGCCAGTAGTAGGTATTATTAATCAATGAAAATGGTTCCCATCGTAGCTATTTTGATGAAAATGGCCTCACGTATTGATGAGTCGGTAACATGTAATACGGCCTATAACAATTTCACGGTCGGCAGTGATATCGCCATTATTTTTTATGCATCGACGGTAGCCATTCTATTGGATAAGCCCATTTCAAAATGATGTTGACCCATTTCTTTGTAACACAGTATTTTAAAGCTACTGTAAATTTGAGAATTTTATAGGTGCTTAGACTTTTAAAAAACGAAAGGCAAATTGAAAAAGAAAATCCGTTTGGTTGAATATCAACTATTGTTAACTTTATGTAAACAGTCTTGATGTTATAGGTATTAGCTTTCTTCTGAGAAAAGTGCCAAGCATTTTTATTTAAATCTTGACTTTATTTTATTTCCAATTAAGAGCAAAAAAAAAGAATTGAATTTTATACAGATCGGCTTATTGATATTAATAGTTCCCATCCCGTAATCCCAATTCTCAAATTTTTTGTTTGTTTATTCCTTAATCTGTTTGGAAGCCTAAAAACCGGCCAAGTGCGAGTCGGAAAAAACAAAAAAAAACACGTTTTTTAAATGGAAGCTCCCCATTATCAATCTAATTTTAATATTTGTTGTTATAACGATAGCTGAAATACATGATTTGTGAAAAGAACAATGGCAGTTTCCCTTACTAGCAATTATTGTCTGACATAAAAGATGAGCGCACATAAGTGAAAAATATGTCAAACGTTTCAGTTTCGCTAGTAGATTCCATAAATGAATTCATTTTCCATCGAGAAAGCCGGAAAATAACGATATTGTGTTTTGATTGTTAGGTTGTTGTCATAAAGTCCCGTCATACTTACCTATACATACCTAATGTTCAAACACTATGGTGACTAAAATAACCGACTGGAGTGTTTCTCGATGGTCATTTTAGTAGGTACATACAGGAGTAGGGTATAGATTTGATGTCAATATGATCGCGAGTCATGTCATGAAAGAAAAATAAAATCCCAATTTTTTCATTTCTTTTATTTCACATAAATTACACTTCACATCGGCGCAATATGTTCACACTAATGCACGCGTAGGCCTCGATTGTCTCCCACGATCTCCCAGTATCGAAGAACACCAAATTCAATTCACAAATAAGCAGTCCAGTAGGGAATAGCACAAAGTCATTCAAAAGTTATATCAAGAGTCCGTTGGGCACACAATAGTCACTCGAGGAAATAATCGGAGTCCATAAAACAGTCCAGATTGTTTTGGAAAGTGTTGTTTTGTGTACTTTTTCTGATTTTCTTTAATAAATCTGAATTTATTAAAGAAAATCAGAAAAAGTACACAAAACAACACTTTGTACAAAAAGCGCAGAGAATTCTGTCAATTCTGTGATCTGTCAAGTCAAAGTGACAAGGTAGGAACGCACGGTTTGATTGGCTAGTTCACGCGCCTCATTGCTGTAAATAATCGTTGAAAATTTTTTAAAATGTAAATTTAACGCCGGCTTTTATTGGAACATTTAGATACTAGTAAAATCATAAAATAAACAATGAATTACTTTGGCGTAACTAATATTTATGGGTGTTTTTAAATTATGAGACAATTTTTTGCCATTGTTCTTTCAGCTCTTTAACTATCACGGTTCCAGAGATACAGGTTTGTGACGAGCAAACAGATAGCCAGACAAACAGACGGACATCGAAGACTCATGAATAGGGTTTCGTATTTTATCCATTGGGTACGGAACCCTAAAAAATAATTATTTTTTATTGATTCCTTCAACAAATCTTCTTTAAAATCTATTCTTAACAAAAAGGCGGCGGAGAGGGAACGTGAGAGAACTCTTCCACCCGAGTTCCGCTGTCGTGTCTTCGCCCAAGACTATCGGCCTCCATGACCAGGGAACTGAGGACGGTGAGAGGGCTGCTCACCGTCATCACAGAAGCAGGCCCAGGACGACAGCGTGACGTGAGGGATTCACGCACGCTGTCGTCCTGGCTCGCCCTTCTTAGAAGCGGGATAACACCCGAAAACCCCCCAAAGACGCGTGATAGCACCCGAAAGCCCCTTAGATGAGGCCGCAGTGGTACCCGGGGCTCCCAACCGTAGGCTGTTAGGCAGGCATAGCATTCATGAAGGATTCTCCCTCACGTTAAAAAAATTTCGTAACAGCACACACACATAGCACAAGTTGATGTAGCTTAATTATTGGCTAGATGGGCTCTGTGAAAATAAAAGTCCCACAAAAATGTATTTATGCAATTTTTCCATAAACCAACAAAACACAGCCCACAGCTTAATGTTCATTACGTCTTTAATGAAAACGTACATTCGTCGTTCTTTGAGCTTACGATTACGTAATTTGTGTGAGCTCGGTTGACCTTGGGGGGCTTAGCATCCTTGTTTTTATTCCACACCAGTACTTTTAAATCTTATTTTATTTCGCTAAAGGCGGACAGTCATATTCAACCAAAGAAGTTTGTAGAAGAAAGGAGGCATTCCAAAACATAAAAAAACTGGACAAGTGTGAGTAGACTCGCGCACAAAGGGTTCCATACCAAAACAAGAAGCCGTGAGATCGTTCTCACCAGACTGCTTCCCTCTAACACGTTTATTGTGAAAGTTCAATCCGATTGACGTTGTCATTTTTGTTTTATCCACGTGACCTAGTGACGTAGTTTAATGCAACAGTCACAGACTACAGACAAAGTCTCGACGTAAGCCCCTCTGCAGTCTATTTTATAGAGAGGGGCTAAAACGGTAAAAAATCACGTTTGTTGTATGAGCCCCCTTAATTCACCCTTCTTGTCTAATTATAGTACTTTTTGTAACAGAAGTAACAGAAATATATCATAATATATGTGAAAATTTCAGCCTCTAACTATCACGTTTCCTAAGATACAGTCTCGTGACGGGTATACAGACAGACGGACGACGAAGTCTCATTAATATTGTCCCGTTTTTACCCTTTGCGCGCGGAACCCTAAAAATGTATTTTTGTTGATGAGTTTATAGTGCTCTCGTAATGCTTACAAAAAGTAACACTCGCAATCAGTACCAATTTTGCTTGGACGTGCAAGTTATTACTTTTGTGATTTGTTCGTTCATAATCTAAAGAAGTTCGGAGTATTTGTCATGGTTAAAGAATCAGGTCATTTCGAATAATTTTGAAAGAATTTTCTTATAAAGAGTCCTGGGAAACGCCATGTGTCCTCGGAAGTTTGCAGATGATTAATGGTGTTAAGTAACTGTGAACGACTGTGGTATAGTTTATTTTCAGAATAAATAAAAAGGTATAATTGAACTCTGAATATAGAGTAAATAAGTTTTTAGGGTTCCGTACCCTTAGGGTATAAACGGGAACCTATTCTTGAGACTTCGCCGTCCTTCTGTCCGTCTGACTGTCTGTCTACCAGTTACGAGGCTGTATCTCATGAAACGTGATAGTTAGAGAGCTGAAAAGAGCACAGATGACGTATTTATATTGCCGCTATAACAACAAATACTAAAATCAGTAAGGGAATTAAGGGGCTCCTATCCTACAAACGTGATTTTTTGCCGTTTTATGGTACGGAACCCTCTTTGCGCGAGCCCGCCTTGCACTTGGTTGGTTTTTAGATTACAATAGCTTTTGCCCGTGACTTCGTTCTCGGAGTGATTTTAACTACTAACCAAACAACTTTGACCTGTCCAACGTATAGGGCTTCTAGTAAAACATAGGTATTAGCTGTATTATCATATCCGCTAAAAACAAATCCTAATAGTACAATTATGATAAAGCTACTAAACTTTGCTCCAACTTCAAAAAAATAAACAAACAAACAGACACGAAGAAACAAAGTCATAGACTTGGACTCAGAAGCCCTAAATAAGTCGGTTACATGAAAATTTTAATTTAATTTGAATGTACCTTCACAGCAATTTTAGGAATTTTATAATACCTAGTACAGAAATACCACCCTGGACAGATGGAGTTTGTACGGAGTTAGGTTGCGAGATTTCCTACTCTTTGTCATGACTTCGTCCGTTAGTCTGAGAGAGCACCACTAGCGGGTGACGTTGGTTACGGCGCGGCCTCATCATTAGCACCCCATCATTTGGTTATTTGTTTGTTTGGTTTGGTTTGGTTATTTGTTGAAATCACCTCGTGAACGAAGTCGCGGCCAAAAGCTAGTATTTATTAAGGTTGTCACGATCCTAAAGTGAAATAGGTAAAGGCTTATGTTCAGCCGTGGACTGTAAATAAGATGATTTGAATGGTGATAAAGCGAGCGTATGAATCACAAAATGATATTTCAAATTTTAATATACAGTTCGTCTTTACAAATGAAAATGATTTTCAAATAGTAGGTATTCTATTCATCATCGTTGAAAACAGTATGGTCCATTTCCCTCAGAACATGACGCTTCGTAATCCTTTTCAACGGGAAAGTAATTTTAGTTAAGATTCAGGATATCTCAAAACTTCGCTTTATATAACTCATTCTGTAGATTGAATGCGATAACATTAAAATTATCATTTTGAAGCGCGTTATTTTCCATTTCTAAAGAAACACTTTCGCAGGCTTTGTAATAGTAAGTTTTGAAAAGATAAAAGTTGTTGTCTTGAAACGTTTCGAAAAGTTTCAAATGCAACAATAAATCAACATTATAAAAGTTTATGGCGAACGGAATTATATAAAGGCTAGATGGCGCCAGCGGCTCCGATCGTATGGACGGATAGCAGTCGACTGCTGGACGTAGGCCTCTTCCATGTCCTACCCACAGTACGCGGTCCTGCGCTTTTCGCATCCAGTCCCAGGCTGCGATCTTTACTAAGTTGTCGGTCCATCCGGCGGGTGGATAAATATAATACCTTATCGCTGAAAAGCAGTTTCTACCCCAGGCAATTTTGAATGGAGAAAGGTGGTTGAAGGCAATGTGTTGGAGTAGCATTCTTAGGCGTACTCTTATTTATATTAAGTGAGAAGTTACAGCTGAAAACCCATTTTGTCTTACATCCCCTCTCCTGAAGAAACCGCGCAAATATCGGGATCAAAAGTAATCTAGAACCTTCCTCGGATCATAAGCTCAGATTGTGGCAAGTATGTATCATTTAAATCGATTCAGTAGTTTCGGAGTGATACTTATTCGGGATACAGATAGACAGACATGAATTTTTTTGTTATATTTTCGTATCGATTAGAGAATGCCTAGCAATTAATTTTTTAAAAATATTTTCCATGAACAGATTTTCGACCCTCTACAGTTTTATGTATTATTATTCATTAGAAGAATTACTAAATATAATTAGGCAATCAAATTCTCCATAAATTATGTTTCAACTAAGGTTAATTTTCTTGGTTTGATATAAATTAATTATGCTGAGTTCTGTATTAATTTATTTTCTTAGAAAATGTAGACGTTACTGTTTTTAATCAAAATTTTGAAGCAATTGGTATGGTTTTTGAAACGAAATGCTAAAAAAATACGTACGTTAATAAGTACGTAGTACGAGCGCTATGTCCTATTTTAACATTGATAGTTCTCCTTAAATATACGTTAATTATGTCAAAATTTACACGATAGGCAAGCCATTCGTTTATAACGATAGGCAGGGTCAGCCATAGCCTAAAACCACAGGGCGGAAACTCCAGCTTGAAAGTGTGCGTATGATCAATAAAATGTAAGCAAATTGTCCGTCAACGCGCACGTAAGCTCTACTGTCAGCTGTGACGCGACAGGGAGTTGTTAATGTAATGTAGTATCAGATAAGTATATTGTAAGATGAGCCACACTATCGCATTGGGTGTACACACCTGTAATGATAGTGGTGGGAGAAGTGAATAAATAAATAAATAAATAAAAAAAAATCTTTGCTAAAACGTACAAGTAGTTTATAGTACCTAGTTTATACAGCCTAGGGACATCTTCCCGATGGCTTACCCGGAGCTCCCATCCGCAGGCAGTAGGTAGGAAACGTGTGGTTTTAAGTCGGTAAGAATGCGGCATAGCAGCCATGACGGACTTTCCAAAAAAAAGTGCAATATATAGGCAGTCTACCTGGAAGTCTGGAGTTGAAATTAAGCTAGTGTATTTGACACACGGACGACGCGTGATTTTATGTGTATTACTACTTATTCAATGTAAAATGCCTTTTAAGAGTGACAGTGAAATAGCTTTTTTTTTTTTTTTTTTTTTAACGTGAGGGAAAATCCTCGTAGGATGCTATGCCGGACTCTTACCGACTAAAAAACCTCACGTAACGCCCAACAGCCTATGGTTGAGAGCCCCGGGTAAGCCCTCAGGAAGGATGTCCCGTGACTCCCAACAGACCTACGGCCGCCACTGCGGCCTCGCCCAGGGGGTGGTTCGGGTGCAATCCCGCGTCTATGGGGGGTTTCGGGTGTGACCCCGCTTCTAAGGGGGGGCGTGCGTGAGTGCTCACGTCACGCTGCCGTCATGGGCCTGCTTCTGTAAGGACGGTGAGCGGCCCTCTCACCGTCCTCAGACCCCCGGTCATGGAGGCCGATAGTCCTCGGCGAAGACACGTCGGCGGCGCCCAGGGCGCCGACTGCGGAACTCGGGTGGGAGAGTTCTCTCCCGCACCCGGCCCGCCGCCTCCTTCGCGAGCATGACCTGCTCGCAGAAAGAGGCGGCGTAGTCCCACTTACTCCCGCTGGAGAGCATGGCTCACACCATGGCCTCCAGACCCACTACGAGGACCTGTCGCTGTTGTGCCCACGCCGTGCACTCCACCAGCGTGTGGAGCGCCGTGTCATCGCTGCGGTCCTCGCAGTGCTGACACTCGGCCGTGGTTTCCCGGTATTTTCGCCACAGATACCTACCGAAGCTACCGTGCCCGGCAAGCATCTGTGTCAACCGGTAGGAGAGAGCACCGTGTCTTCTCTCCAGCCACTCGTCCATGACCGGTCTGACGGCCGCGATTGTGGCGAATCCCCCCTTTGGTTGCTCAAGTCGCACCTTCCATGGTTTCCTGGTGGAGCAGGGTCCGCTGGGCCTCGATTTCTCGAGACGCAGGCCTTTGGCCCCGCTCCAGCGCCTCCTTGCGCCATCTGAACAGTGACGCAAGGGCTCTCGCTTCCAGGTCCCATGGAGGGGTCCCGGCTAGGAGACATGCCGCCTCACCGGAGATCGTGCGGTATCCTCTTATCACCCTGACGGCCATCACTCTCTGCGGGCTCAGCAGTCTAGCCTCATTGCTGGCCGTCAGGGTCTCCGCCCATACGGGAGCCCCGTACAGAGCCATGCTTCGCACGATCCCCAGGTACAGCCTCCTGTAGGGAGCGTTGGGTCCCCTGATGTTGGGCATCAACCGCGGGAGTGCGGCCGATGCTCCCCTCAGTTTTGGGACCAAACTTCGGAAGTGATGTCCGAAGTTCCACCGGCCATCGAGTACGAGCCCCAGATATTTCATCGAGGGCTCGATGCCGATGCTGACGCCCCCTACCTGTAGGCTGGATCCCGCAGGTGGCCCCATCCGAGGTCCGTGGAAATACAGAGCCTCGGATTTGTGAAGGGCGACCTCGAGACCCAGCCGCCGAATCCGACCCACGACCTGAGCAACCCCTGCCGTGGCCTTAAGTGCTGCGGCACGGTGCGTTGCTCCCCGCGCCGTAACGAGGGTGTCGTCGGCGTAACACGTTACGCCGACCCCTCTGAGCAACGGACCACGCAGCACCCAGTCGTAACCGATGTTCCACAGGAGCGGCCCTAAAACCGATCCCTGTGGAACACCGCACGACACATCTCGCCGACCCGGCCCTAGCCAGCTCGGGTAAGTCATGGCTCTCTCGGAGAGATAAGCCCCGACAATTTGACGGAGGTAGGGAGGCACTCCATGATAGATAAGCGCCTCCCTGACGCAGCTCCAGGGCAAGGTGTTGAATGCGTTGGCGATGTCGAGAGACACCGTCACCACCACCTCACCCTGTGAGACTGCTTCCTCCGTCAGGCCTCTAATGCGCATGATCGCGTCCACGGTGGAGCGTCCCTGACGGAAGCCAAACTGGCTATCCGCCAGATCAGGCCCCACGCGTGTGAGGTGCCCGACGAGGCGTTGTGCAATAATGCGCTCAAAGAGCTTGCACACCTCGTCGAGCAACACGATCGGCCGGTACCCTGATGGGGAATTTGCCGGCCGCCCCGCCTTTCGAATCAAGACCAGTTTCCCTGTCTTCCAGACCTTGGGAAACTGGCCTTTCTCGAGGCATGCGCTAAAGAGCCCAATTAGTCGAGGCCCAAGCTCTTCGAGAGCCAGGACCCACGCTCGGCCTGGAGTGCCGTCGGGTCCAGGGGCGGTGTTTCTGCGGGATTTAAGCCGCAGTACAGCCGCCCCTAACTCACCCTCAGTGACTACGGGCACGTCGTTCTCGCTGCCTTCCGCGTTGGGCGCCTGAGACGGAGCCATGCGCGGAGAAATATGTTCCTCCGCTCTCGACGGGAACAAGGAGTCCAGGACCTCCTCCAGCCGCTCCGGCTGGAGACTCTGAGTCAGTGGGGGCGCCTTAGGGCGTAATTTGCCCCTTACCATAAGGTACGGGCGCCCCCACGGGTTCCGCTCCAGAGTCTCCATCAGCTCATCGCGGCCCAACTTTTTGGACCGCTTGATGGCCGTCTGGAGGGTCCTCTTGGCTTCCTTGTACCCATCATAAAGCTCCGTCTCTCGGGCTGCCGCATCGTCTGGGCGGCGACGCCTCCGGCGGAATCTGGTGTACCGGCGGCGCGCGGTAACGCAATCCGCGCGCAACTGCGCGATTTCCGGCGTCCACCAGTACACCTGCTTCCTCGCCGGTCTGGGCCTAGCCCTGGGCATCGCCGCATCGCAGATGTGCGACATGGCTCTCCCGAACCACTCCACTTCGGCATCAACATCGGCAGGCCCGTCCGCTGTCGGAATCCAGGCCTGCACGATGGCCGCCTCCAGGAGAGCCTCCCGATCCAGGCGATGGAGTGCCCAACGCGGTTCCGGGGGATTCGCGATTGTTGGCGGCAGGTTAGGTGGAGGGGAGACGTCGAACCGAATATATCGGTGATCTGACGACGTCTCCTCCTCCTCCACCACGCGCCATCCCTGGACACGGCGGGCGAGCTCAGGGGTCGCAAACGAAACGTCTATGACCGAGCTGAGCCCCCGCCGCGTCCAGGTTGCGACATTCCCCCGGTTCAGGATGACTAGGCCACGTGTAGTGACCCAGTCCTCCAGTATCCTCCCCCTGCCTCTGGTTTCCCGGGAGCCCCAAGCCTGCGACCAGGCATTGAAGTCTCCCAGGACCAGGACAGGGCGAGGCCGGCATGCAGCGAGAACGACGTCCAGCTCAGGGAGCCATAGCTCAAACTGATGCTGGTCGAGGCTCGGTGAGATGTAAACTGCCACGACAGCCACACCCTCATATTCCGCCGCGACGCAACCCGGGCCCCTAGCAATAAGCGCTAGGCGCGAGTCGTCCGCGCCGGTCCCCCCAAAGATGGTCGCCATGCCGTCCAGATTCACCGGGCTTCCCGGGTGAACCCAGTACGGCTCGGCGACGACAACAATATTAATGGACCACTGCCTGATGCTCTGGTACAGAAGGTCCTGAGCACCAGTGCAGTGGTTCAGATTCACCTGCAGGATGCGGATATGGGTGTCCATTAATGGACGTCCATATCCGCACCCTGCCGCGAACGTGCATCCACACCCTCACCCCTCCGTGCGGACGGACGGGGCTTCGGCCTTGAGGCAGCGCAGGTCTTACTGCCCGCCCGGTGGTTTGCCTCCTTGCCCTCCGCCACGCATTTAAAACAGCGTGGCGGAGCGTCACAGGCAAGGGCCGTGTGACCGGGCTGACCACAGCGGAAGCACCGATCGCCCACGGTGACTTCCGCCGTACACTGCACTCCTACATGCCCCACGACCAGGCACCTATAGCACCTGTCTTCGCGGGGCTGCAGGAGATGCACCTGCGCCCTCAGGAAGCCTCCAATAAGGAGGCTCCGTCCGTCCGCCACTTTCTGGGCCGCCGCGACGGGACAGCTCACGACCGCCGACCCGTGACCAGTGGGGCCAAAGCGGATTTCGCCTGACCTCACCTGATCACGGGGGCAGCCACTCGCCTCCACGACGGCGGAGATTATCTCCTCCGTCGTGGCCGCATCATCCAGACCTGAAATGCGCATACTCGCGCATTTGTTTGGTCTGGTGACGCGGACGTCGCCCGTGTCCAGCGACTCCCTCAGCTTTGCCACTAGGGCATCCGCTTTAGGGCCGCTGGTGGCGCCAGAGACCTCGAGGAGGCGTGCTCCGGTGCGCGTCACCTTGCACCGGAGACCTCCCTCAATCTCGAGGGCCTTGAGGTCGACTGAGGCTTTCGCCTGCCTCAGGACCTCGGCGTACCCTACGCCCTTCGCTTTGCCCTCTGTCGTCACCGTGATGACGACGGCAGTGGAGCGAGGAGCGCGGAGCCTCTTTGGCGCCTTCGCCGCGGCGGCCTTTGCCGCTTTTGCGGCGGCTTTTGCCGCCTTCCTGGCGGCCTTCGCCGCCTTTCTGGCAGCCTTCGCCGCCTTCTTCTTTGCTCCCGCCACTTCCCAGACCCCCTCTCGCGAGGGAATCTGGGGTGCAGTGGGAGCGATGGCTGTGCTGGGGGAGGTGGGGTTGCCACTCCCCCCCTTTGCCGTCTTCCGGGTAGCGGCCGCGGCGGAGGCCATTTTCTTGGGACCAGATGCACCACTGGGTGCAGCCGTCGTCGCGTATGACGTGACGACGGGTGCCGCCAGCGGCGGGCGGTATGCCCGGTCCTCCAGGACGCCGAGGCGTCTTTCCATGGCCTCCAGCAGCTGGACCATTGTAGGTGTCGCTTTGGGTGGTGCACGGGGAGCGGGGGTTTTCACACCCCGGGCCTCCCCGGTCCCCTGGACCAGCTGCGTGAGCTTGTCGATCTCCTCCCGCATCAGCTGCTGTTGGTTGCGGGAATCGGCAAGCTCCTTCTCCAGGCTCGCGACCCGAGCCCGGAGCTTATCCTCCTCGCTGGAGACGCTCCTTTCTAGGAGCTCCTCCAGCGCTTTGGCGGCGCCTGAGACCGCGTCCGCCACGAGTCTCTTCTTTCCCGCAATGTTTTTCTGGCCTTTTACGGCGCCAGAAACAGTGAAATAGCTTACAGTGGCATACGGTAACTAAAAAAAAAGTGTGTGCGTAACCTTTACGCGCGATTGAAGTAAATCTTCTTGGCCATTGACGGCATCAAATGTTATGTTATATAAAAATCTGATTTACTGCCGATGTCGCGCCTAAAGAAGTTTTACTTCTAAAAACAATTGCAACACAGGGACTATCACTCGAAGACGAAGAAGCAAGTTACAACACCCTTATCTTTTAAGGTAAAGGTAACATCATTATCCCGTCTAATCAACTGTCGGGCTCACGTGTCGCTCGCTAAGAGTCGCTGTCGTGTAGTGTCGACAGGCTGTGAAATCATATTACACGCTACCTACGTGAATGAACTCGTAATAGAAACGTATAGGCCTTCTTATTCGGGTATTTCAGAGTCTACTGAACATATGAATCATACTATATAATATCTCTAGGTAAGTATTATTCAAAAGTAAATAGGTACCTATATTATTCTTAGATTGATAGTACAGGTGTATTCGGTGATTTACATCTACTTAATAGCAGAATTGCTACACAGCTCACAGAAACTATTTCTCCGATGATTGTGACGAAGAAACAACTTACAACACCCTTATCTTTTAAGGTAAAGGTAACATCATTATCCCGTCTAATCAACTGTCGGGCTCACGTGTCGCTCGCTAAGAGTCGCTGTCGCGTAGTGTCGACAGGCTGTGAAATCATATTACACGCTACCTACGTGAATGAACTCGTAATAGAAACGTATAGGCCTTCTTATTCGGGTATTTCAGAGTCTACTGAACATATGAATCATACTATATAATATCTCTAGGTAAGTATTATTCAAAAGTAAATAGGTACCTATATTATTCTTAGATTGATAGTACAGGTGTATTCGGTGATTTACATCTACTTAATAGCAGAATTGCTACACAGCTCACAGAAACTATTTCTCCGATGATTGTGACGAAGAAACAACTTACAACACCCTTATCTTTTAAGGTAAAGGTAACATCATTATCCCGTCTAATCAACTGTCGGGCTCACGTGTCGCTCGCTAAGAGTCGCTGTCGCGTAGTGTCGACAGGCTGTGAAATCATATTACACGCTACCTACGTGAATGAACTCGTAATAGAAACGTATAGGCCTTCTTATTCGGGTATTTCAGAGTCTACTGAACATATGAATCATACTATATAATATCTCTAGGTAAGTATTATTCAAAAGTAAATAGGTACCTATATTATTCTTAGATTGATAGTACAGGTGTATTCGGTGATTTACATCTACTTAATAGCAGAATTGCTACACAGCTCACAGAAACTATTTCTCCGATGATTGTGACGAAGAAACAACTTACAACACCCTTATCTTTTAAGGTAAAGGTAACATCATTATCCCGTCTAATCAACTGTCGGGCTCACGTGTCGCTCGCTAAGAGTCGCTGTCGTGTAGTGTCGACAGGCTGTGAAATCATATTACACGCTACCTACGTGAATGAACTTCTAATAGAAACGTATGAAGCCTATTTTATTCCGGTATCTCGGAGTTTATTGAACCTGTAAATTTATTTTTAGGATTCCGTACACACAGACATATAGTTACGCCTTTATCCTCGAAGGGGTAGGCAGAGGCATAGTGTACTCTCACGTTTCACCTTAGTGAGCCTATTGCCGTGTTGAATGGAATTTTTTCAAGCTGCCCATTAATACCTTCAACTTGGCTTAACGATTGTCATTTTACTAACAAGCGAGTTTCACGTCGAATTTTTCTTCAACGCAATGCATCGTTTTGCAAATGTGTTCCCTTAGTCACCTCTTACGACACCCTCGGGATGAATTGTGGTGGCGACATTTTGTACTCTTTCCCATTGCCACACGGTGCACCCAAAGGATTCCGTGACCAAAGGGTAAAAACGGGAACATATTATTGAGACTTTACTGTCCGTCGGTCTGCCTGTCTGTCTGTCCGTTATCAGGCTGTGTCTCATTAACCATAGTAGGAAGCTAGAATACCGCTCGAGTACGGTTAGATTTGATAGGGGCTTTTTCCCGTGCACGCTTAGATTGTGGAATGATCTCCCTGCCTCGGTTTTCCCAAACGCCTACAACATGGGGTTCTTCAAAAAGGGGTCTTAGAAGGTTTTTGCAGGATCGGCAGCACGAGTGTAGCACCTCCGGTATTGCAAGCGTCCATAGGCAGCGATGACCACTTGTGCATCAGGAGGGCCGTATGCTCTTGCCTGCCTCCTTAGTGGTATAAAAAAAAGAACACTAAAAACATTTAATCTTTAGTGTTACGTCATCGCCACGTATTTCTATGTACACACTGAAAATATTCTATAGATAGAGCACTCCACATAAAATAGAGTAGCTATTCCTTTCTTGTAGCTTACCCATTATAAGAATAGTGTGTACGTTGTGTAATATGATGTTGATGCTGCATAAAATGCACTAATTGTATAGTATCAAAAGTTACTCAAATAGAATGTATTGTAATCTAACGTTAAGGAGAAATCTTACTATCTCTTCATAAGAGTACGCTTACGGCCCAAATATGGCGAGATGCATCAACCGATGTGCGAGCTACGTAGATATGTATTCAAAGGTTAAGAGTTCAGACGGAAGTTTTCTTCTAATAAAACTGTAAAAATAGCACAATATAAATTCAAAACAGAACACAAAATAAAATATACATACGGAGCAACGATGTATTATAATTAGACACGTCATGTACGAACATCACGGCTTTCAAAAACAACAGATATTTTATACTTACATTTAAAAAAAATATTTCTATGAAATTATCTATGGTAGTATGTGGTGACGACGTGCTCTGGGTTCTTGCAGGTGGTGGCAAGAGAAACAGCTGGTTTCTTGGTGAACTTTATAATAACGGTTCTTGTACAAATCACAGACGTATAGGTAGGTAGATATAGGTGCGCGTGTTGAGGTGACGGTGTTTTTTGACGTAGTGACTGACGGCCGCACAGCTGTTGCTCGGTGAGCGGGGCGCGTGGACCCCCCGCGTCTTGGATGCCCCTGCGTCGTCCTGCTGGCGACGATATGTCTCCGACATGCTCCCGGGGTTGAAGACTTGTCTTCAAATTCAGTGTGTGACTGGAAGGAGACAGATAGTATTATAAGCGCGTCGAACGATACCTGTCTTAGTCTTGATATCGGCGACTCTAGCTATTCCGTCTCTCCCGGGTATGAGACGAACAATGCGCCCCATTGGCCACATGAGAGGCGGCGTGTTTGGCTGCTTCAGGACCACCATAGATCCCTCTTCAAGGGTTCCTTCGGAGTGCGCCCACTTGGTCCTCTGTTGGAGGTAAAATATGTATTCGTTAGAAAACCTTTTCCAAAATTGTTGTTTTAGGTGTTCTATGCGCTCGAATCGCTTTAGGTTGGCAATGTTCTGGCTGGTTACTTCTGGATGAGGCAAAGCAGTGAGAGACCTTCCAATTAGGAAATGGGCAGGAGTTAAAGGGTAAAGGTCAGATGGATCTGTGGATAAGGGTGTAAGAGGACGAGAGTTTAATATGGCTTCAACCTGTATCAAACACGTAGCCATCTCTTCGAAGGTAAGATGTGTAAGACCTAGTATACGTCGCAAATGTCCTTTAACGCTACGTACTAAACTTTCCCATATCCCACCGAACATAGGAGAATAACTTGGAATGAAAGAGAAATTAATACCTGACTCTGCCATTTCGGATGAGTAGTCCTGCTTTAAAATGTCAGCCAGCGCGTTACATGTTCCTACGAAATTAGTACCATTGTCAGAGTAGATGGTTTTCGGTTTACCTCGACGAGCAATAAATCTGTTAAGTGCTGCAATAAAAGCTTCCTTGGTAAGATCCGAGACAAGCTCCAAATGAACTGCCCGTGTGGCTAGACAAACGAATACACAGATATAGGATTTAATGAGTCGGCATCCTCTACCTTTACGATCGGCTATCAGAATTGGTCCGGCGTAATCCGTGCCTGTCTCGAGGAAAGGAAACTCTAACTGAACCCGTTCCTTTGGCAGATTACCCATCATAGGTTGAACGGTTTGACCCTTGATACGTTGACATTTGACGCATTTATGTACTGTGGATTTTGCAAGGTTCCTGCCACCCAAAGGCCAGTAGTTATGTCGTAATGACGACAATAATAACTGTGGTCCAGCATGAAATAATCTTAAGTGGTAGGTATTGAATAGCAACTTAGTAATATGATGCTGACTACATATAAGAATCGGATGCTTTACATTGTAATCATAGTATGAGTTGTCCAGTCTTCCTCCTACACGTATGATTCCTGATTTGATGAATGGTGATAAAGAAATAAGACGGTTTTTCTTGGGAAGAGATTTTCCCGATGAGAGCAGATCATACTCCATGGGAAATATTTCCCTCTGACATGTTTGAATAATAAAGTCAGCACTGTACGACAATTCTGAACTTGTTAGAGTTGAGCCTAGACTTAAATTATTATTACGAGCCTTATTTACAAATCTAAATAAATATGCTATAGTACGTTGTAATTTAGTGTAATTAGATGAATTGTTGATTAAATTCAAAATTAATTGATTATATTTGATTTCATTGGACTGAGTAATTGTGTTTGTATGAAATGATGCATTGTATTGTGTGTGTGATCTCAATAGCTCCGGTAGTGGAACATTGCTGTCTGATTTAGGTGTAGACGGCCACTGAGAGGCATCAAGAGACAGATAGGAAGGACCTGACCACCACAAGGAACATTGACCTATGAGGTCAGCGCTAAGACCACGTGAGATCAGATCAGCTGGGTTCTCTTTTGAGGGCACGTAGCGCCATGTGTGATCACCAAAACCTTCCCGGATCTCGGAAACGCGATGCCTGACAAAAGGCTGAAGAGAAGCCGGGGACGATGACAGCCATCCCAGAACTATCATTGAGTCGCACCAAAAGATACAACTATCAGGTTTTATTGTTAGGGATTCCAGAACTTTCGTACATAGTCTTGTACCGAGTAAAGCTCCGCAAAGCTCCAACCTTGGGATAGTAGTAGCCTTAACCGGCGCGATCTTGCTCTTGGAGGTAAGTAGACTTACATGAATGGAGCCATCGCCTGCCACGGCGCGAATGTAAATGCAAGCGCCGTAACACCGTTCGGAAGCGTCGCTAAAAATGTGTAAAGCTATAGATGAAGGATTGTCACATACAACCCACCGTGGGATACTAAGTGTGTTCAGATGAGGCCAAGTTTCAGTAAGCTTTAGCCAAAGCTTTTTAACCTCTGCCGGCACCTCTCCATCCCAAGAACACCCATCAATCCACAGCCTTTGGAGGATTAGCTTGGCCTCCATGATGGTTGGTGAAACTAGTCCTAGGGGATCAAAGATCTGTGCAATTATAGACAGTATGTGACGTTTTGTAATGATAGTGTTTGTGTGTAATGGTGAATTTATTGAAAAAGTGAGTGTGTCTGTGTTACACCGCCAATTGAGACCGAGAGTTTTACTAGGTTCGTCAATGCTTAAACTCACTGTGTTAGAAGAAGTTGTAGTCTGATGTGTCACTGAATTTAGAATTTCGTGGCTATTAGACTGCCACTTCCGTAGAGTCAACTGTGCTGACCCCAAAGTTTTGATGATGTCTCTGCCTAGGGTGATAGTGGAATCGATGGAGTCACTCCCCGACAGGAGATCATCCACGTAGAGATCATGATGAATAGCGCGTTGCGCTTGTGTAGTAGATGCCTGCTTCGCGAGCTCAGTCAGACATCTTGTACTGATGTATGGTGAAGCTGAATTCCCGTAAGTTACTGTGTTCAAAATATACTCTATAAGGGGCAGAGAAGGATCGCATCGCCATAGAATCTGCTGTAGAGGCCGTTGAGATTCCTCAATATTGATTTGTCTGAAAAACTTCTCTATGTCAGCTGATATGACGTATTTATGTTGGCGGAACCGCAATAGAATAGACATCAGATCATCCTGAACTCTAGGGCCTACAGCCTGAATATCGTTGAATGACTTGCCTGATGTTGTAACCGCTGAGGCGTCGAAGACGACTCGCAATTTGGTGCTTGTACTGGACTCTCGAAACACGCCGTGATGTGGAAGAAAATATGAGTATGGTGATGAATCTGAGAGAATAGGAGATTTAGTCATGTGACCTAATGCCTCATACTCGTTCATAAAATCCACATAAAGTTTCTTAAGTTCCGGTTCTCGGTTGAGTCTACGCTCTAATGACAAGAAACGTCGTTTGGCCATGTCATAAGAGTTTCCTAATGCTTTAGGGGATGCTTTCAATGGAATGGACACAATGAAACGGCCGTTGCTGTCTCGTTTTGTTGTGTCTATGAAGTTCTGCTCACATAGGCGTTCTTCGGAAGTGAGATTGTATTTTGGTGAGATTGAATCTAGTTCCCAAAAACGTGTGAGGTCTGTGGTGTGTGTGTGTGTTGTGTGTTTATCATGTGTAAACATGCACAATAATTTGCTATCAATTGACTGTGGTAGTGCGCCTGATATTAGCCAACCGAGCTTTGTTTCGAAAAGCGTTGGCTGTTGTTTACCTAGCTGTATGCGACTATGACCTATCACTGACCAAAAGACTTCTGCTCCCACGAGGATATTAATTTCAGATGGAATGTTGAATGACGGGTCAGCTAGGTGAATGCCTGATGGTACAGGTAAGTTTTGTATGTCAATGTATGAATGCGGTATGAATGGTGTGATTTTCGGCAAGACAAAACAATCAATGTCAGTTGTGTATGAACCGTCACAAGATTCTAAATGCAAGGAGCAAGACTCTGATATGATTGACGTTTGACTGTTTATACCTGCCAGGCTTGAGCTTACATTACGAATAGGTAATTTAAGCTTACCGCAAAGATCCTTGGTAATGAAATTGGCCGTGCTTCCATTGTCTAGTAAGACTCTGGCGCCGTGCGACCTTCCCAAATGATCCGTCACCTTTACCCATGCTGTGGAAAGTAATACATTACATGATGAGGAAATTGGTTTAAATTCGTGATTTGTGCTCGATAATGCTAAGTGTTCACTATGGGTACTAGATTCTTCAGCGTGGGAATGAACGAGAGAATTATGCTTTTGATCGCAATATTTGCAATTTCCCAGTCTACAGGTTTCCTGCAAATGGCCTGGACGTAAGCAGTTCACGCATAGTTTTAAATCTTTGACCTTTCTAATGCGTGCATCAATGGATAATGCCCTAAACTGATCACAGCTAAATAAATTATGTGATTGCTTGCACAATGGACAGGAAAGTGAAAATCTAAGTCCCGGCTTAGCCTTGCTGGAAGCTACTACGAAACTCTTCGGCTTATTGTTAGTTGTGACCCTAGCATGAGACACCCTTGCCTCCTCGAGCGTCTCCAACAGGTTACAGCGGTTTGAAACGAAGGTAGTGAATGTGCTTAAAGAAGGGGGCTCAGTCAGAGAATTCCTATGTTCCTCCCATTCCCTATTAGTAATTGGATCTAGCTTTGACGCCATGATGTGGATAATTAATGAGTCCCAGTGTTCAATAGGTTGACCCAAGGTTGCTAAAGACCTCAGATTTTTTCTTGTTTCATCCACAACCATACGCAGGCTTTTACTACACTCTTTGCTCACCGACTCAATGTTAAACAAAGCTTGTATGTGATTAGTAACTAGTAGCTGTTTGTTGTCGTACCTGTCACATAATAATTTCCACGCTTCCTCATAGTTGCTGCCTGTAAAATCCAAGCTCCTAATTACCAAGGCAGCAGCGCCGTGAAGAGAACTACGTAAATAATGAAATTTGTTGATATCATTGATGCCTTTCTCCTCATGAATCAAGGACACATACATGTCCTTAAACTCCAACCAATTCTGATAACCGCCGCTAAAATGAGGTAAATTAATTTTAGGTAATCTAACATTACCTTGCCTTTGTGTAACCACAGTGAGCTGATCACCAGAACCGACCTCAGATTTTCCAGTCTGCTGACTGCGGTGCGTAGCTACGATTGTGCGAGCAGCTGCTAGCTGCTTGTAGTACTGGGTCTCGAACTGGTCGCGATCAGAATATTGCTCGTCTGGTTTAGCCGCCAAGTACTCCAATTCACTCTGAAATCCATCATAAATAGGATATATAGAAACCAATTTATCAACTTTCAACTCTAATTCGGCTAACTGTTCATCGCTAAGCTGTTTGCATGTTTTTATAGGCGTCAAATAGCTAGTAAATTGAGTCAACTGAGACTTTAAAGCAGCACGCCTCTTTACCAATTCTTTCACTTTTTCATCAGCCATGGTTGCAAGTTAAAGAATTAAAGAACGAAAATAAAGGTGAAGAGTCAAGTATGAAAAGTAAAAGAAACAATGAATATGACTAAAGTCCAACAATTATATGTTATGTTATTCTACTATTGCAGTTTCAAATTAAATATAAACTAACTGCAATTAAATTTGGGGACAGCTATGTTAATTACAATGGTGTTGAGAAAATTTCAAATTTAGGAATACCCGTTTAGGCCAAAAATTTTTTAAAATGCAAATAAAAAGTTCAAATTTCGGGCATCCAGACTCGCATAGGCCAAGGGCGTCTGATCCTTGAGGTAGCACGAATTTCGGGGGAGGCTACCTGCTAGCGGGAACAATGTTACACACGTAAATGGTAAGCGAACAGCTGATTGCAATAGATAAGTAGGTATCAATCTATTGTGGGTTGAATGACCGTTTGAAAACGGAAAAAAAACGTTTAAATTTAAAAGGAGGTACTTTTGGCGGTCGGCAATAACGTTTAACTACGGTTTAGTTCACTATTAATTTGAAAAAGGAAAACAATTTTACAATTTGGAAAAAAAAAAAAAAAAAAATGTAGGTAGTTAAAAAAATAAATTTGCAAATTACTTGAACTAATTATTATTCTACACTGCACAATAAAATTAACGGAATCACTACTAACTTTCACTGATATTAATAGATCGGTATTCTACTGTTATGTACGGCACAATAATACATAAGTAGGCGTTTTTATAAAATGTTAAAGATGGAATAACTACAAGTAACCACTAGATAGTTTCACAGCACAGAACACTATTGATCTACGCTGATATCTACTGCGCCGAGGTATATAATTATGGTTATGTAGCTAGCACTACGAGATAGACAGCTACGGGACGATACTTTGGTTTGCGATATTAACTACTCGGACTAGGGATATGGTTAGTAATAAGCGACTAATGTTAGTAGGTAATGAAATTGGAATGATCTCACGTATGCTGCACGCTTCGCATCCAATCTGGCTATTCTGATTTCGCCGTATGTGTAATTTTTCTTTCGATGAAAACGATGTCGCCGGGCTTCACTTGGGCTGCTACTGGGCGGTGACCCGATGAAAATGACCCTTAAGACTGATCGGTCTTCTGAATGTCTTCTGGTTTTTTGTGAAATTTCCGCACCAATCCTATGCCTTTCCGACGATCGTTGACTGGAACTGGGCTCCGAATTTGATCGAGATGACCTGCTTGTCCAATTGCGACGATTGAAGGTGTCTGATAATTTTTTTTTTTCAAAAAACCGTTACTCCACTTCGCTGCTGGAATTCTTTTTTCTTCTTCTCGAAGGACCATGTGGTGACGACGTGCTCTGGGTTCTTGCAGGTGGTGGCAAGAGAAACAGCTGGTTTCTTGGTGAACTTTATAATAACGGTTCTTGTACAAATCACAGACGTATAGGTAGGTAGATATAGGTGCGCGTGTTGAGGTGACGGTGTTTTTTGACGTAGTGACTGACGGCCGCACAGCTGTTGCTCGGTGAGCGGGGCGCGTGGACCCCCCGCGTCTTGGATGCCCCTGCGTCGTCCTGCTGGCGACGATATGTCTCCGACAGTATGTATGAAAAGTAAGGCAAAAGTCTGACTTTTTGTTGTCATTTTTCGGTGTTGGTAACGTATCTATAGTTTTTATATAGATATCATTGATACGGAGTAATTTGCTTTACTAACTCTATAAGATGTGACCATCTATAGTCCAATCCTGCCCGATCTGGCAATAATGTAAACATATCATGTTTTGACAATCGTTGTCTGAGGCAGATGAGTAGAAAAATATAGTATGACAAATCATTGAATTTTTTACTATCCTGAGTAGGTATTTTAAATGAAAATAAACTATCATAAAGAAGTTATTTGGTGTCGAAATGATTGTAAGAACACTGTATGACTCCTGGATACTGGAATATAATCAGGGTGAATACTCATTTGCAAGTAACTATTGATATATAGGATCAAATGTGTTTGTTTACATTTTTGCGCAAAGCTATTGAAATACAGTATACGCACGGCTATCTATTCAGCCAAGCAAAAAATGTGATCTGTAGATACTGACGCTCCCTATGAGGCCTTTCAGAACTGAAAACCTTATTCGCAGTGTACACTTCGCAACATTTCAAGATGAATCTAACAGATGGCGTTGTATTGTTGCGAAGTTCCTGTTGGTATAGTTTGGAATAATGTTCGAGACTATATAAATAGGTACAGGACTTTACAATGTAGCAAGTTAACAAGCTGCTATAATTAATATGTAAATAAAGGTAATTGCAAATTACAACATTGTCTTTTTTTACATACATGCTTATAGTCACGCCTTTATCCCCAAAGGGTTAGGCAGAAGCAAAGTATACGCTCACATTTCACCTTAGTTTTATATCTCACGTAATAGGTGGTGAGTCTATTGCTGAGTTAAAATGGACAGGCACAGGTCGTGACGATCTGCTGTGATGAGCCGCCCATAGGGCCTTTATTTGGGCTCAACGATTGTCATTTTATTGACAACCGGGTTTCATTTAGAGTTTTCATTCTCTAAGCAATAAATCATTTCGCGAAAGTGTTTGCTTAGTCGCCTCTTACGACACCCTCGGGATGAATTGTGGTGACAACACTTTGTACACTTTCTCATTGCCACAGGGGGATTATATAATTATGTTTATTACTTAGGTATATCCAAAGCTAATCTATTAAAGCAATCTTTTCTCGCTCAACGAATAGGTATTGCTATTCAAAGGGGGAATGCTGCTAGTCTTTTGGGCACAATGCCACGGGGGCCTTATTTAGGTTTAGTTTAGATAGTAATAATGTAAATATAGATATGTAATAATTATGTTTCTATGTAATTTTTAACAATAAATGTATTTATCTATTAAAGTACTTACTTACTACTTTGAACTTGCATCAGTATATGTGTACAGTTGTAGTAGTAATAGTTGGCGATTTTAAAAGCCGGTGAGTGATTTACAATGGGATAATCAAAAGCAGATTGGGAAAAAGCTCCATGCCACGGGGCTAGTTCAGAAGCTGCTTGTAAACTCGCCGGCTGGTAGCTTGTTAAGTGTATCATCGAGGCTTTGCTGAGAGGATTTTTTTTAGGATAATAACAAGCATAATGTACACTATGCATTCCGTTTTGAAAGATCACTCTATTATACCAATAGGAACTTAACAGTAGGGGAAACTGTTCACCATTCGTACGTGGGGCACATTCATACATTGAGTATAACAAAAATACTAACCGACATACAAACGCGCCTTTGCATGTGTACATAGAAATACCGACTGCCATGTTGCTAGCAAAGTATCGTGCCAATCGCGCCACTCTGTGTGAGGCAATAAGACGTAACTTGTTTTCGCACTAGGAAAGTAAAATTTTTACTGAAGTTTAAATCGTACTGGCAAGTAAATTTATTACGTTTCTTTTAAATAGTCAGGATTCATTGTACTGTTCACATTGTTTAATTTTGAGTTTTCATTGTCATATTTCTTCTACTAACATTTATTTTGTATACAACTGTAATTTATATTTAGTCAAGGCCTGGAGCACATTCGGACATTTCTACAGGGGGCGCATTCGTACGCGTTCGAATGCTCCCCTTTAGGTCTTTTTAACCACAAACACTCACATAAATTTTATATTTTTATAAATTTAAGACTGTTTTTTTTTAATTTATGATACCTTACAATAATTACGGATTTTTTAATTTATAACGATCAGCAATATACTTTTTATTTAGTAAATGTTATACTATCAAATCGCAGGTTCATGGTTTAAAGATGATAAGAAAAGATAAGCGTAGCTATTAAATGGATTAGTGATTTAAATTACATATATTCCATATTCCTTAAAAACAGAAAAATCAAAAGAGGAAGAAAATCAATTCGTATTGTGCAGAGAGCCTGGAAAAATGAATTATAATACAAAAATCGAATCTTCTAATTGATAAAATATATAAAAAATATGAATAATATAGTAAAGAAAGAAGAAGTAATTAAGTAGTTTGCAGGAACTTAATTACCAACCAATAATTAAAGAAAATAAAAATTAAGATACTGGATAATGCCCAATTAATTTAAATGTGATATCAGGAAATGAAAGATAATCGTTATGTTTTGGTAAAATTTGAAACACCTTAGGCCGCTGTTATTTATTGTCGAGTAAAGTACACTCAGTTATGAATTTGGCAAATAGGACCGAAAGTGTTTTATCTTCGGAAGAAATCGGGTTCATCATGATAATTCCTTTTTCATTACATAGAATGAAACTACAAACACAAAAGGAGACATAGTCTAATAAACAAAGTGTGTACGCTACACACTTGGTTTATTAGACTCCCTAACCACTCGGCACATCTAGAACGACTAGACTTTATGATCCTTTCAATTAATTTAAATAATTTAATTTGCCTTAAGCTCGAAAGTGACAACCAAAAAGTGTAATTACTTACTTACAGTTAAAACTGATTTTTCTTGTTTTTTTCTAAAGAACATATTTTGATTAGGAGTCAAGTTAAATGTCATTAAGATAGTTCTGTGATAAACAAATTTTTCATATCAATTTAATACATTTTTTATGAGATTAATGGACTTTTTATTTACCTTGTATGAATCTACCCCACGCGTATGAAAGTACCCCACCTAATGTACGGAAGTACCCCACCCATGGGGCGCGTTCGTACAAATATCTTATCGTCGAAAAATTGCTATAGTTCCTTAACCGTTTGACATAATAGTTTCAGAAAATTTTGTAACTAACTACAATATATTTTCTACATTTAGGGATATAAACGAGGCAATTCTGACTTACAGCCGTGGAGAAAAAAAATAAAAACAAAAATCTGTACGAATGGTGAACAGCTTCCCCTACCGGAGGGAACTCTGTCATTTTACAAATATACACAAATACATGATTAGTCACGGCTTTATCCCCAAAGGGGTAGGCAGAGACATAGTTTATGCCCAGAATTCACATTATAGTTTTATGTCTAACGTAATAGGTGGTGAGCCTATTGCCGTTTTAAAATGGATAGGCGCAGGTGGTGACGACCCGCACTATAAATTTTTCAAGCCGCCCGTAAGGCTTTCGATTTGGCATAACGATTGTCATTTTACTGACAACCGGGTTTCATTTCGAGTTTTCCTTCTCTACGCAATGGATTGTTTTGCGAAAGTGTTCCCTTAGTCGCCTCTTACGACACCCTCGGGATGAATTGGGATGGCGACATTTTGTACTCTTTTCCGTGGCCACACGGGGCCCTGTCGCCACACAAGCCATTTTGTCATTTTGCCAGGAAATTATATTTTGCGTTGAATAACGTAAGAAATTTCCTAAAGCAAATTTGTCCCCGTAAATTGCAATTGCTCAACGTAATGAGACCTTCTTCAATGGATGGTAATTAACACAAAGTTATACATAATTGAATAGTCTACCCTGAAGGGTCAATACAGGAAAACCGTTCAAAGCTGAATCTTTCATGTAGGTGAATGGACTTCATGGAGGTCATGAAAAAAGTTACCTAAAAATGGATGGAATTTTCTCAGTCAAATCACAGGGCGAAAACTCCATACAAATTATTCGTTTTCAACTCTCTCACCTACACTAATAAACATTTAATTATGTTTGTACAGAGCTTAAACGCGTGTGTGACTACTAAGGTTAATCAAAAGCACGAAACCTCAAAACTCAACTCACATTATTCAGCTTATCTTATAGGGGTGATTTCAATGTTATTCATTACTAGCTAAAGCGCGCGGTTCGCCCGCGTGAAACATTTTCCCAGGATAAAATGTAGCCTATGTGTTATTCCATAGTAGATAATAGACTATACTCTATCCTTGTACCAAATTTCAGTCAGATCGATTCAGCCGTTGGAGCGTGATTGAGTAACAAACATCCAAACATTCAAACATTTTCACAAACTTTCACGTTTATAATAATAAATATAAATATAAGACAGCGAGAACTGGAACATCGTGTGACGTCATTACCCAACAACAGGCGATATTTCATCACATGATGGCCGATGCGAACATATAGGCTGCCCGTGTAACCTAGCGTTATCGCGATTCAGCAACATTGTACTACGCGATCTAGCGCGCTCGTTTACCACTACTGTACAAACTCAGCCACTATCTGATTCCAAAGTAAGCTAGGAATAACCTGCTTGTGTCATGGGTATCAGACCACGGACATTAATACTTATATACTTTTTTTAAATACATACATATTATACATAGAAACACCCAGACTCTTGAGACAAACATTTATGGGTCACACAAATATTTGTCTGCGGTGGGAATCGAACCCACGACCTCCAGC
Organism: Miltochrista miniata; assembly: GCA_933228765.1. Classification (NCBI taxonomy): domain Eukaryota; kingdom Metazoa; phylum Arthropoda; class Insecta; order Lepidoptera; family Erebidae; genus Miltochrista; species Miltochrista miniata. The sequence goes on from OW121765.1 coordinate 13,654,621, forward strand.
GCTGCAGGCGGTATCACTACCGACTGCGCCACAGAGGCAGTCATCAATTAATATCAGTCATATTTATTGTCATATTAATAGGAAGTAGGATAAATAAAATATTTTATTTATTTGGTTTGAACCTGGTTACAGTATACTTTAACCAGGTTCATTGTCATGCCAACTCATACAATGTGAAAATAACCTACAAGTCATGCAACGAAGTTCATTCGATCTACTATTTCCTGAAAACACCTTCCACTTTTTTGACAGCTTTGGCGGGGTCGAGGAAGCTTGCTCAGTGGGAGGGAGTTACCTATCTGTATGTTATATTATCTTTGGTAGAATATAATCCAGTGGAGTATAGTAAGCATCGTATACTTGTGTACTGTTTTTAGTAATAGGCCTCATTTCGGGCATCCCTTTGTTAAGTGTCTATTTGGTTTGCTATATCTTATTAATTCTCATAAATGCGAAAGTTTGTGTGGATGTCAGGTTGTCTGGATCTTTATTACTTTTTGGTATACTTAGGGATTAATTCTAGTCTGGAATGCCTGATAAATTTGTAGTGTGGAACAAAATTACACTCGGGCGGTGCCGCTGGTGCAGTCTAGTACAAATAAATGTTGCAGCACAAGTAATTCAATGTGACAATAATTGAGTCACTATTGAATCATTATAAATAAATAAATATTCACGGACATTTCACACAACGCTATCTGATCCCAAAGTAAGCTAGGAATAACCTGCTTGTGTTATGGGTATCAGATCACGGATATTAATACTTAAATACTTTTTAAATACATACATATTAAACATAGAAACACCCAGACTCTTGAGACAAACATTTATGGATCACACAAATATTTGTCTCCGATGGGAATCGAACCCACGACCTCCAGCGCCGCAGGCGGTATCACTACCGACTGCGCCACAGAGGCAGTCAAATTATACCTGGTTCTGTGGTGGTTTGGTTAGTAGTCGGGCGCCATTCTCTACCGCTTCCGTAGAAGGGCGACGCCATTTTTTCACATTAAATTTGTGATTGAGTCAGCATACTAATTGCTTTTCAAAAATTATCTCTAATGTTTGGGCAGGTATCATCCCAAGTCGAATGATTATATAGGTGCAATTCTATACATTCGAGCCGTGCAACTTAACTAAGTTACCGGCAGATGGTGCCTACGTCGCCCCAAGACGTAATGAGGTGAAAGAATTTGACGTTCGAGAGCAGTGTCTCGGTGGTCTAGTTGGTTGAGGTGTCTAGTCCGGCAAACCAGAAGACGCGGGTTCAAATCCTGCTCGAGATCAAAAATTTTTTCACATTAAATTTGTGATTGAGTCAGCATACTAATTGCTTTTCAAAAATTATCTCTAATGTTTGAGCAGGTATCATCGCAAGTGGAATGATTATATAGGTGCAATTCTATACATTCGAGCCGTGCAACTTAACTAAGTTACCGGTAGATGGTGCCTACGTCGCCCCAAGACGTAATCAGGTGAAAGAATTTGACGGTCGAGAGCAGTGTCTCGGTGGTCTAGTTGGTTAAGGCGTCTGGTCCGGCAAACCTGAAGACGCGGGTTCAAATCCTGCTCGGGATCAAAATTTTTTTCACATTAAATTTGTGATTGAGTCAGCATACTAATTGCTTTTCAAAAATTATACTACGAATACAAATTAGAGATAGTACAGATGGAAAACTCATTTATGTACTTTTTTTTCACACCTACCCTCTGCTAGCTACACACACTGGCGCACAAATCAGTACCGAACATTCGGTTGAGACCGCCTCACCTCGTGTCTGTGAATGAGTACCTCGTGTCTGTGAATGAGTTGTCAATGTGTTACGCACACATAATGTTGCCTCAGCTAATTTAGTATGTAGGTTTTCATCTGTACTATCTCTAATTTGTGCTATAAAGGTGTAATGGTTAACAATTTTGGCGGCTAAATGTACAAGTTCAACCTTAGTTTAGCTTAAGAATATAGATGTTTTACAGGCTAAAACCACACAGCGCCGACGGCCATGAGTCCCGGGTAAGCCCTTGGAAAGATGTCCTAGGAAGGTTTCTATGATTCGACAAAGAATTAATCTTTTAAATCACTCAATTCTGCCAAAGTTTCTCTTTACTGTATTAGAGTGGCACCTCCACACGGCACGCGTTGTTCGGGATGGGGAGTGTGAGGGTGGGATTTTGACATCTTCAAGCGGTGGAGGAAGCATGTGAAGGTTATAATGGCAATTATGTTTAAATATTGAGTGATATTGGATATCGTTATGATTATCAACATATCGATAATTCCAGGTTTTATTTTCTGTTCGCAAAAACATGAGCTAGCACGTAACCAACAAATAAATTACATTAGATAAACATATTCATGAACTTTCTCAATATGTATGACAATTTTGTATTGGGTACATGGCAAAAGTCTCGCAGCATAGCGTTGTAACTTTTTGATACAAATTAATTTATAGTGAAAAAGAATCAATGACCTTACAGGAGCAACGCCCTAAGCACCAATTTACGATTGTACGACTTGAAAACGTCGACAAAAGTTTACAGAACAGGGTAGGGTTCTGTACCCAAAGGAAATTAATGTAATAGGGTTCCTTTTTTATTTTTTACTGTAAGGAAAATTCTACAGGGATGATATAGACTCCTACCGACTAAAAACCACACGTATCCTACCTAACAGCCAACGGTTGGGAGCCCCTGGTAAGCCGCAAGGATACCCCAGGTCTAATAGGGTTTCTATTACTGAGATTTCACTGTTCGTTTGACTGTTTGTCACTAGGCTGTATCTTATGGACAGCGACTGCTTGAAAGTAGACATTTTCAGCAGATCATGTATTTCTAATGCCGCTAAAACAACAAATATACTAAAACCATAAGAAATGAATAATAAGAAGAGCTCCCCTTCAACTGATGACAACAAAATATTTTTCTTTGCAGTTTTTATGTAAGGGAACAGGGGGCATGATGGGGTCGCGAGGTAAGATGGGGTACCGCGATATGCAAGAAACCAGACGTTTGTAAATAGAAAGCAATAAGCCAATAGGAAGTCCCAAATGAACCATGGTTGTGTCCGTAAAACTGTGAGTGCCAGTGCACGCGTCGGAAATCGGAAAAGTGATTTAACGTTTCGTTATGCAATTTTGGGTTCAGTCCAACGTCAGTATTTTAAGGAAATTATTATAGCCTATTTATGTAATTTTGATCGTTGCTTACTAGTGTTGTTTACTTTGATATGGTATGTTGTTTGTATGAATCCATTTTAAATTTTATTACAGAAATTAATTTTAGTTCAAAGTTATCTATTGAGGCAAGATGGGGTAGGTATTGGGTGTGGGGTATGATAGGGCATTGGGGCAAGATGGGGCCATTTATTTTTTTAAATAAATAACTTTGGTTTATATTTTTTTTAAGGTAAAGTAATGGTCCGTAATTACAAAAAAGAAACACCAAGAGATGAGAGTGGTCGACTGCTATTCAAACTGATATTGATATAGTTTTAAGCCAAGAGATGGGATACATAAAAGCAATTTCTCCACTCACTGTTTCAGACCGCTTTATTCAAAGAAAATGAAGGAAAGTGGAGAATTCATAAGACATCTCACAAGGAAGTGAATTGAGATCAAAGATATTCTTGATATAAATATAAACGACCTCCCTATGGAGTAATATCGCATATTTGCAGATTACAGAAGAGCGATATTTATAGATATTAATCAGAACTCATATTGATATCATAAACAAAGGGTTGACATCAATTTCGTCAATTGACTGAACCCTACATAAATGAAACATACAAGGAAGTAATACGAAATCTCTACTTCCAATTCGAACTAATCGAATCAACTATAGTAGCTTCTAGTTCTAATGGCTATAATACAAAACAATGCTCAATTTTCCCCTATACCGATTCATCCTTATTTTTTTTTATAACTTCAACAACGCGGTTAGGTAACGGTGAGGTGGTATCATATAAATCAGACTAGCATCTCTAGATATCGAATAACACCACCTGTAGTGTTTCACAACATTTATTTTATACCTGACCGGTTTCGCCTTTTGGCATTTTCAGAGGCATAGAACAGTAACTTAAATACCAGTCGGTAAGCTAAGTTGAAGGCTTTATGGGCAGCTTAAAAAACGTCAAAAGCTGGCAGTCACAAACCTGCGCCTGTACATTTCAACCTTTAATTAAGACTAATTTCATAAAAGGTCAATTATTGGGCATTTAACATCCTTTGCCTACCCCTTCGAGGGTAAATGTGTACCAATATGTATGGTTCTGTAGCAAGCCGGTCCAACGGTATTAAAATTTGGTAAGCACTTCTCTTCGTTATAACTTCTTTCCATTAGTCGGTAGCTGCACACATTGCTGATCGAAGCTCTCAACCGTAGGCTGTTAGGTAGGATACGTGTGGTTTTTAGTCGGCAGGAGTCCGGCATAGCAGTCCTGTAGGATTTTCCTTACGTTAAAAAAGAAAGGTAACGTTAGAACAGAAATGCGTTATATTATTCTGGTAGTATACAAACCTATCCAGTTTAATGAAGGTTGTGTAATACCGGGCGAGAGCAGAGAGTAAAACCGCAACTATTCCGGACTCTTGCAACTAAATTACCCGTTAAGAAGCATAGTTATGGCAGACAAATGACTGAAACTAGGGTAACTGTTCTTTTTGTTTTATTTTACATGTGGAAGCTAGTACTTGCGTTGTTTTACTACCTGTATTTGCACGAAACTTGAAGACAATTTCATATTAATATTTACATATCAATAGCGCTTACCAAGGGTGTGGAGAAGAAGTATTTTTGTTATTAATTTGTTTAGCGTTGAATAATGCCTGAATGTTATTGTTATTTAAAAGGCCACTTTCATAGTATCGATCGCACAACAAATTCAAGACACATACTTGTCACCTTTGAATTTTTTTTTATGGTTTCGTTTGCTGAACCCTGTAGTGACGCGCGCGCGCTGGTAATGGAACTTGTCTGTGCCATCGATACAATTATTTTTATGGATTAGGGAACCATAGGCTGGACGTGGACATTCTCTCGCTGGAAACCACGTGCGAGACATGATCTTCAGCAAGTGTAAATGGGACTCCGCTGCCTCTTTATGAGAGCAGGTCATACTTGTGCAAGAGACGGCGGGGAGGGAGCATGGGAGAACTCTCCGACCCGAGTTCCGCAGTCTCGGCGCCCCCGCCACAGACGAGTCTTCGCCCAAGTTTATCAGCCTCCATGACGGGATAATAATTGTTGCTTTAACATAAAACTGACAAGACCTCATACACCTTCCGCCAGAAAGTTAGTAATAGTATTTTTTACAATCCCGCACTCCACGCTTTTAAAGTCAAATATTATAGTTAAAAGCACATTGTTTTCACTTCAGCCCAGAAATAGAGTCAACTTGAACGTTCCGTATTTTATAAAAGCGTGTTTCTCTAATGCTTTTTAAGCTATTAAATTATTTAAAACTTTTTAGTCTTTTTAAACGAAATATTATTAACATTTTATACAGTTATTTCAAGTTGGTGAATGAACCCGCATCATCTTCATCTCCGCCAGTGCGTCTGTGTTGCTTATTGTTTTAGATGTCAACTTAGAACAATCTAACTTTTCAATCTGGAGACCACTAAGTGATTTTACTCTACTTAGCGCCACATATACCTGTCCAGCAGCAAAAAGTACGGGACCCTAAGTATATCACTGCGTGGTCTACCGCACAGCCTTGCTTCTTGTGCACCGTTGATGCCCAACTTAGAATCACTGGGAGCATGCGCCTTTTCATGGTACCGTAGCTGTACTTGGCCGGGAATTGGATGCTTACAGGCTGAATTAGGTGCTCACCGTCGTTTCCGAAATTAACTTCGATGTCGGTGTGTCGGGTATGACGGTATGTCCTTGTCCACCCTCATGCCATTCAGCCCTGGGTACGTTTCTCACTTTGGCTTGGGTGGGATCTTTAACGACCTACTACCCAATTTATACTTCGTGTAAAGATATATAAATATTATATTATTCTGTTTACACTCTGCATGTACAGGTTCCTTAGTCAATATTTACAAGTCAAAATACATTATAATAGGTTTGTTATAATCTTGAAACTTAATATTGGTCAAAGTTCATTACAAGACTTTTCTAACAATTCCAAACACAGCCATGGAACGATGTTCCATCATGAAGGAAACTTGGAACTGTCAAAAATTTTAGCTCTCTAAAAATATTTTTAAAATTAATTAGTATTTAAACAATTTTAAACCAACTAAAACCAATATCATCGCATTAATAGTGTCCTAAAATAGTCAGATAATTTAATAAAAGTGTTCTGTCCGTGTATTTTGGTGTAAAAAGTGACGAGTCAGGTACCCGGTTTTTTCGAATGTTGAATGTTTTCTTTTTCACGTAAATACATACTAAATCGACTGTTTCTCGTGAGTAGAATTATTATACTTGTATAAGCGTTTACTCGACGTTGACGACGGTCGGTGTATTTGCGTAAGTACATAAAAATATTAAGTACTAGCTGATGCCCGCAGCTTCGCCTGCGTGAAATTTTGTTCCTAGACTATGAAATATCTCTGTAGGCACCAAATTTCAGCTAGATCCGTGCAGCCGTTACAGCGTGAAAGAGTAACAAACATCCACACTCACAAACATTCGCATTTATAATAATACCTATTTAGATAGATTTCTGATTAACAAATTCATAACGCAAAATAATATGAGCTAAGTAAATTTATTTATTAAATACATTTCTTAATTCAATGGCTAATCTACTACTTGACACAACTTCTCGTCTAAGCCATTGACATCGTAACTTAGTTCCTTCTTCAGGTAGTCCCAGCCTACGACGTTTGAACAAACCGAACTACTGTAGGCTTTGTCCTCCTAATACAGATGGTCCAACCAAGACCTGGTAACGTAATAACAATGTAAATCTTATCAGCTGAGCGTTCATGTTCATTGTAATGGCTCTTTTCAGTCCTGTCGAATGTAGTCTACGTAGAGGCCATTCCCGTATTTTACAAAGACTGAGTCTGTTTCCTGACAGAATGCAGTCGGCGCTATGTGTAGAATAAAGTTCATGCCTTCCATGACCAGTCGCTTACGGCTGCTGACAATGTTTGTCGTAAAGATTGAGCGTATCTACGCTCAACCATCTGGTAACATGTAGTGGATACTACCTGAAGCGTGGTCGTTCATTTTTCTGGCTAGCCATCTTAGAATTTTCTTCTTCTTTTCACAAATGTATTTTTGTCACACAAAATTTTAATGAATTAGCAATAGTACTTCCATAAAGCATAGGTATTTGGTTAATATTATACCAATATAGCGCTTTTTATTTAACTTTATGGCTTTGTAGTAAAATCATCTGTTTGAAGTTTGAAGTAAAACATAAATGAAAACGTCAATTGTATTGAACTTTTACAAATTATGTGTCAAAATAAAAAGTAATTTGAGTATAAAATAAGAGTATTTAAGGAGTATTGATATCAACTCCGGAGAAAATCAGTCCCAAAATAATTTACATTCCCTTTTTAGCTCGTTATAGTGTAAATTTCAATAAAATACGAAACACGTCTTCCATCAATTATGTTGGTAATGCTATATGCCAAATTTTAAGTAGATCGGACCAAGGAATCACGTTGTCCCATACAAACTTTACCCTCCTTTTTTATACCTTTGGAGGTGGAATTTGCAAAAATGTTAAAATTACTTTTTTCAAATTGTAACAAACAACGCTTATGCTTAGTTTCATCATCGTACCATTAACTGTTTAAGCAATAATTGATAATAACTTTGGGTAAGTTTGGTTTGAATTCTATATACTTTTCCGGGATAAAAAGTACCCAGTGTTGTGCCCAGGCTATTAAAGAATAATTATACCAAGTTTCATCGTAATCGAACCGGTAGTTTTTGCGTGATGCCTGAACAGACAGACAGACAGACAGACAAAAATTTTTTTAATCACATTTTTGGTTTCTTTGTCGGTCTAGTAACACCTCAAAATAAATAGCAGGATTTATTTTTTTGATATTTTGAATGTACAGAATTTTCACTTCTACAGATTTATTATAAGTATAGATAATTTTAGAAGGAAGAAGCTGCTGAGAAAGTTACTGCTCAACAAACTAATAATCTTTATAGTGAGTTAATGAGTGGTATCCCGCAGTTTATTCCTTCTGCAAATTCTCAAAACCTGGACTTGACTACTATAGATCTTACAGTTCCATATCAACAGGACAAGTCGGTTTTGTTTTGCAGCAGAAATAAACTAAAAAAATATCTTAGAATTAAAAAGTTTATACAAAAATCAAAAAAGCAATTAAAATTCCATAAAATGTTAATCAAGAAGTGTAAAAATATAGGTTCTTGTTTAAAATTTAGAGAACAAGCTAAATTGTCAATGTTAGAGCTGGAACAAAGCCATTCAAAATATTGCACTGACACACAAAAATTAGAATCAAAAATACAAAGTTTGCAATTTGAGCTACAATATATGACTAAAAAATATGAATGGTCCCTTAAGGACTTCACTAAATGTTCTTTAACCATAGAGAAGGTACTTGAAACATCAAATGATAACACTGAGCGCCTTAATTGTTTCCTAAATGACCACTTATGCAATATTAACTGCCCTAAAGCAATTGAGCCGGTGGAGGCTCAGGGCGAACCGGTTACCGCTGAGCCCCTAGCTCCCATTACCATGTGCTCACCCAGTACATCAGTGGATATATTGTGTGACAGTGTAAATAATAGTAATAGTTGTACTAAATTAATTGTATTTAGTGATGATATTGGTACCAATCTTAGTTCATTTTTAAAACAAAACTTAAATTCAAGTTATTACTCGGTTATTAATAATTGCTATCCGGGTGCTTCATTAAGTGATATTATGCAAAAGATAATAGAATATAAATTTGACGCTAACAGTAAAATAATAATTTTCTGTGCAAACAGGGGCAAAATTAGCAATGATGATTTGTCCCTATACATGAATTACATCTTAATCTTAAATGCCATACAAGTTGTAATGTTCACACTTCCATTTATAAAAGGTGTGCCGTGCCAGATTCGGAAAATTCATTTAGATATAAGATGAATTTACGTTTAAACTTAATAAGTCAGTATAATAATAAATTTAATGTAATTGACTTTAATTCTGTATTTGACACAAATTTGTCACATAGCAAGTATAAAGTCTATAATAATCACAAGGGTAGGTATTGTCTACCCAATTATTATAAAAGACAAATAGCAAGTTTGCTATTCAGTTATTTTTACTCTTTAGCCAAAAACTTGGCTGACAAAACTGCTTTATTTGAGCAGAGTAGATTTAGGACTTTGGAATCTGTTTCAAGTACTTTAAATTAACTTCTGGGACAACAGAGAAATTACCCTCTAGCCAAAATTGTAAATTCATAGAGTTGAATTTAATTGCAAACCATAACTATATCGGAAACTGTCCTCCGAACAAAACTAAATTAAAAAATGTAAATTATATCAGCCTGGTGCATTATAATATTGCAACATTAGCGCAGGTCAAAGAGTTTGAATTGGAGCTGTTCATGAGCTCAGAAAATATTGAAATTGTTTGTCTTACAGAACATATGCGTAAGGAGTATGAGCTCATGTTCAGTTTCAGTAGTCACCGGGTTGGTAGTGCGTTCTGCAGGGTCAACTGAACACGGGGGGGTTCGTTGATTTTGTTAAATAAGAAATTAAAGTATAAGGAACGGAAAGATGTTGTGTCCCTCTCTGTAGAGTGTACAGTTGAAATATCATGCATAGAATTGGAGCAATTCATAGTAGTATGCGTTTAAAAACCTGGAGTCTCACCCTTTTGTGAGTTTGAGGAAGTAATGGATAAAGTGCTATTTAAAATTGGAAAAACTAATAAACACCTAATAGTGTGCGGTGATTTTAATGTTAATATACTTATAAATACGCGTCAGACCTATGATATCTTAAATTTATTTAAATCACACAATCTCACTAACTTATTTTTAGAGCCTACTAGATATTGTGATACAACAGCTACTTGTCTGGACAATATATACAGTGATATGTTGCCAGAAAGTAAGAGTATTATAAATAAGATAAAATCAGATCATACTGGGCAAATAGCATCTGTCAAGATCACAAGAGAAAAAGTTAAAAGACGTAAAGTAGAGCAGTAACTAGTGGCCGCTTGGAACGTATGCGAGTTGGACTTTGCAATAAACTTCCATTTTTAGACACTGGCTTAGATCCAAATGTAATGTATAAGTTATTTTTTGATTCCTTTTACCATGAGTTCAACTCCATATTCAAGTCTAAGGAAGTCACAATCGGTGACAGGCCAGCCTTCAGTGAATGGGCCACTGAGGATATACATAAAAGTAGATTAAAACTGTATGAACTATACTCAGAAAGACAGCTTAATAGAACAGATGAATTTCTAAATTATGTTAAAACTTATTCAAAAAAGTTTAAAGCAGACTGCTTCGCGGCCAAAAGAAAGTATATAAGTAATAAAATTATCAATAGTGTAGACCAAGTTAAATCTACTTGGAAAATAATTAACGCAGAAAGAGGCCAAGCAAAATCAAATATATAATAATAATTTTAAACTTAAAGTAAATGGTAACATAATTACAACAGATGCCGAAGTCGCTAACGAATTTGAACAATTTTTTTCTCGTATTCCAGTAGATTTGACCAGAGCCCTAGGTTCTTCTACCCCAATAGCAGAATCCTTGTTAAAAGCAAATGTTCCTTGCTGTAATGAAATATTCAAATTCAGTAAAATTAGTTTACACACTATCATAAAAACTTTTAAATCTTTAAATATTAAGAAAACGGCTGACCTCTGGGGAATTTCTGTACATTTAGTTAATTCGTTAATTGAAATGGTTGCTCCTGAATTATCAATAATATTTAATAATTGTGTTGATAGTGGTGTGTTTCCTGACTTAATGAAGTTTAGTAAAATAACTTCTCTGTTTAAATCGGGTAGCACCTCGGATCCGTCCAATTTTCGTCCTATTTCTGTACTACCCACGTTTAGTAAAATCTTTGAAAAGGTAATGCTTAATCAAATGCAATATCATTTTAATACAAATAAGCTATTCCATACTAAACAATTCGGTTTCACGCGCGGTCGGTCTACCACGGATGCTGGAATCAAATTATTAGAGTATATATATGAGGCCTGGGAGGAGTCGTATGATGCTTATGGTGTATTCTGCGACCTATCTAAGGCCTTCGATTGCGTCCAGCATCAGACTTTAATTCAAAAACTTGATCATTATGGGATCCAGGGGACGGCCTTGGATTTAATTAGTTCTTACCTTAGAGATAGAGTACAGAGAGTAGTTATAAATGGTAAACAGTCACATGGTTCTGCTGTAACAATGGGGGTGCCTCAGGGTTCAATTCTGGGACCTTGTCTATTTTTAGTGTACATAAATGATCTCCCTCACCTTATAAGAGACGATCACGAGGTAGTTTTGTTTGCTGATGACACATCTTTAATATTTAAAGTTGAACGTGGACAACGCGATCTTGACGACGTAAACAATGCACTCTCTAGGGTAGTCCACTGGTTTAACGCAAATAATTTATTGTTAAATGAAACTAAAACAAAATGTATTAGATTCACCTTGCCAAATGTTAGGCTTGTTAACACCAGTATTAAGATTAGGGATGATCAAGTAGAATTGGTCGATGAAACTGTCTTTCTGGGCATAAAGTTAGACTCTAACTTGCAGTGGGGGCCTCATATCGAGAAAGTCTCGGGCAGACTGAGCTCTGCAGCCTATGCCGTTAAAAAGATCCGACAACTGACAGACATTAGAACAGCGCGTCTTGTCTACTTTAGCTATTTCCACAGTGTCATGACCTATGGCATACTATTATAGGGTAACGCTGCCGACATCGAATCTATCTTTGTGTTGTAGAAAAGGGCTGTCCGGGCTATCTATGGTATGGGGATTCGGGAGTCATTAAGAGAAAAGTTTAAGGATATCAACATCCTTACTGTGTATTCACAGTACATATATGAAAACTTATTATATACTCATAAAAATAACAGTAAATTTATTAAAAATAGTGAAATCCATAATCTAAACTTAAGAAATAAGAATAAATTGGCTGTTCCTAGATTTAGGCTTAATAAAATAAGCAATTCTTTTGCGGGCAATTGTATTCGAATGTACAATACATTGCCGACAACCATAACAGGTTTGTCAGTTAATAAATTTAAAAAACTAATAAAACTTAAATTGTGCCAGAAAGCTTATTATAGCATTAAAGACTTTCTAGAAGACAAGGCTGCCTGGCAGTGACACGAATTGCTCCTTTCTACATAAAAAAAAAACTGTATTAGATACTAAGATACTAGAAGAGAAGGGACCGGACTGAGTTTCTTGGGGTGTTCTTCGCAGTCTGTAGTATTTCCGAACCCCCGGCAGAGTCACAAAAATTTTGACAAACCTAAATAATTTTTTTTTAAATTTCAAAGGGAATAAATTTTATTTAATTTTATTTTATTTATTTTATTTGAAGTTTCAGTTCAAATCTTCCGACTCCATCATCAGATTACTTCAACACCTCATCGTGGTCAAAACTCATTACAAGATTTTTCTAAAAAATTCAAAAACAGCATGATACGATGTGCCATGATGAAGTTCAAGTGCATATCTTCCGGATCCATAATCGGATTATTTCGACAGTACAATATTATAGTATTGTCATCAGAACTACATAAAACTGTGCCAATTCTTATGACGCTACGATCCTTGGAAGATGGTTAAATTAGTTTCCTTAGATTCCATTTGTTTCATCATGAAGTTCCAGTGCAGGTCTTCGGGCTCCATCATCACATCAGTTCGACAGTAGGTACCATATTATTGTATTGTCATCAGAACTACATACAGCTGCCAATTTTCATAAAGTTACGATCCTTAAAAGATGGTTAAATTATTTTACTGAGATTTCATTACATCGTTAGATACATTCACGTCGACCTAATAAAAGCGTATTAAAAATGGAGCTTTTACCATGCTAAAAAGCAATTAAACAAAAATACTAGGCAAACGTTAAGATCCATCGACAGTTTCGGAATAATTGGATGTAATTTCTTCCCCGTGTGACGACGGGAAATAGTACAAAATGTCGCCACCCAAATTCATCCGTGTGTTGTAAGAGGTCTGGGTGTAGTGGGGCCCTACCAACACCTTCGGGCCCAAGTCAACCTCACGTGCAAGCTCGTGCACCTGCTGAACAACGGACGAGGCTCTGACGGCGGCGGTCCATTTCAACACGGCGATGGGCTCACCACCTGTCACGTGGGACCGAATTGTACACGGTGAAATGTGGGCCGGTATAGGCCTCTGCCTACCCCTTCGGGATAAAGGCGTGAGTATATGTATGTATGTTGTAAGAGGTGACTACGGGAACACTTTCGTAAAATGATCCATTGTGTCAGTCCTTGGCGACCATCCATGTGACCACTTTGTGACGTTTATTTGTAAGCCGTTGATTCTGGGTTGCCAGTAAAATGGCAGTCGTTAAGCCAAGTTGAAGGCCTTTTTAGGTGGCATGAAAAATTTCAGTCACAACCTGCGTCTGTCTATCTCAACACGGTAATACGGCTCACCACCTATTTATTTATTACTAGCTGACCCGCGCAACTTCGTTTGCGCCACATAAGAGAAAGTATTACCTGTTCCCGTCGCATTTACGTTACGTTACGTCGCGTTGCGTTAACTCCCGTAGCGTCTCGTCGTTAATATTCAATAGTACGTAAAGAGAGAGAAAGAGAGAGAGAGAGAGAGAGAGAGAAAGGTTTCTCGTCGCGTGTATTCCCGTCGGATTATTTTTAAGAACAATTTCGTTTATGAAAGAGGTATCCCGTGGCATTATTGTAGAAAAAAATTGATTGCCATTAAAATGGTTATTGTGCACCAACCCAAAGATAGACACATGCTATCGCGCAATTTTTTTAGAACTTTTTCAAAAGAAACAATTTAGTAATACATATTTTTTACAAACCTATAAATATTTACGCAGCACACGCAACGAAGCTCTTAAAAGGATTAACATTTCCCCCATTTTTGAAACATTTACTATTACTGCTCCGCTCCTATACGTTCTAGCGTGATGCTATATAACCTATGACACTCCACAATAACGTAGCTTTCTATTGGTGAAATAATTTTTAAAATCGGTCTGTAGATCCCGAGATTACCCCTTACAATTTAACAAATAAACACACAAACTTTAGAGAGAGAGAGAGAGAGAGAAAGAGAGGTTTCTAGTCGCGTGTATTCCCGTCGCATTATTTATAAGAACAATTTCGTTTAAGAAAGAGGTATCCCGTGGCATTATTGTAGAAAAAAAATGATTGCCATTAAAATGGTTATTGTGCACCAACCTAAAGATAGACACATACATGCTATCGCGCAATTTTTTAGAACTTTTTTAAGAGAAACAATTTTGTAGTACATATTTTTCACATAACTATAAATATTTACGCAGCACACGCAACGAAGCTCTGAAAAGGAATAACTTTTCCCCCGTTTTTGCAACATTTACTATTACTGCTCTGCTCCTATTCGTTGTAGCGTGATGCTATATAGCCTATGACACTTCTCAATAATATAGCTTTCTATTGGTGAAAGAATTTTTAAAATCGGTTCAGTAGATCCCGAGATTACTTCTTACAATTTAACAAATATACAAACACACAAACTTTACTTCTTTATAATATTATTATTATTATTATTTGTTACAGAATTATTAGCATATATAAGGTCCGGCTACTTTCTGCAGTGGCAACACTAATAATGACCGGGTGGGGAATGTTACGCCATATTGTGGGTCTCAGTCTTAAACTAGACGTCGGTAGATAAAGTATAATAATACGGGCAATGGGGAGCATTGTTAGCAGTGGAAGGTGAGCATTTATGCGCATAGTAAAAGCGGCCGCTTCAAACCTGCAGATTGGGTTGCAAGTCCCAGACGCTGTTACAATGTTCCTCCTTGTGCCACGCGGTATTAGTTAATTGTATAGTTGAGAATAAACGAGTGTGCTGCCATCTCCGTGTTTTCTTCTGAGGTCTAACATCTCAGAAGTGGCATTATAACCCACGCCATGTAAGTACACGCATAATTTCGTATAAAATGGTTACTTTAGCTAGTAGGATAAAACTATGTAGGTATCTGCCTTGCCATGACCTGGCATTGGTTAAAAGTATAGATATTGCTGGTTAAGATTTAATAATGAAGGATAGATAATGCTGGTTGACGATTAGTAAGACGAAAGATATTGCTGGTTAATTCAATTAGTACTTTTCATCTAACAGTATGCTGAGTTTTGCCAAGTGATGGGAAAATGGGCCGTTAGGTTTTACCTACATGGTAGCATAGATTTCACAGACATGAAGTCAAGAATTTGCAAAGTAATTTCGATACTGGTTTGTACGCCAGTGCGCGTAGCCGAGGGTAGGTTTGGAAAAGGTAAGAAACGGTACATACATGAGTTTGCGTTCTGTACCTTGTTGTTTTATGCTAGTTTTAAAAAAAAGTGTCGCGATCCTGTTAATAAAAGAAAAAATGAAACAGGTGGGTAAAAAAAGTGTAAGTTAGTGATTAGGTTTATTGTGTAGATTCGGTACTAATGAAATTGAATACATTATCGAATCATGAAGTGAATATTCAGATCCTTAATTGGTTTGTGTTGGGTGTTTGGTGTAAAAGTTCGGTTCTACAATGGATTTCGCAGTTAACATGCGCTGGTCGCCTAGTACTCGGTCACACTTACACGATTTTTTTTTTTGTAATTTTAGTGTTGTTTAAGACTGTATTGGGTGTATGAAGGTCAAGCGTCATAGTATCGGGAGGGAGTGTGAAAACAACTTGTGGTACCTACTGCGTTGAGAGGCTAACAAATACGTATCTTATTGATAATGTGACTGGTTAAAAGTAGGCATCCGCCCTATTAAGGTTGTGTGTATTGGAAACCAAGGTTCAGGGGGCCAGCCAGCCGTGTTATACGACGACATTGAGAGGCTCCTCTTGTACAGTATGATACAGGGTTCATAGGTGATCCTGGTTAGCTAGCGCCATGTCGTTGAATGGTCGTATAGTGATGTATTAGGTAGGATGTGAAAAATGATTGTAAATTATTGAGTACATAGGTACGTATGCGTGTGTATAAGTGATTGATGATGGATTTAAATCATAAAATTGAATTGAGCCTGAGTAATTTACTTATCATCTAATTTTGGCGAAGACACAGCTACTTGCTCTTCAACTGTAAACAGTGTCAATGAGTAATTGTAATTTGATAATATGAGATTGAATAGTTACAGATTTAGGACGACAAACATTAATGATTGTAAAACGGAGTGAACGCATAATTTTAGAGTGATTGAAATATAGTTATAGTGAGGGTGCTCTCGAGCCGGGCAAGATTGGCGTAAACGACCTCGCCGCCCACGATTGGTAAGAGACATCGCAGTTGTGTGTCGTTCTGGTGAAAGAAGTAACCTTTGCGGCATGCAGCTATACCATAGTAGTGACGGGTGTTCTCGAGCCGGGCAAGATTGGCGTAAACGACCTCGCCGCCCACGATTGGTAAGAGACATCGCAGTTGTGTGTCGTTCTGGTGAAAGAAGTAACCTTTAAGCCACGCAGCTATACCATAGTCGAAGAATCTGTAGTAGTTTAAGTGTATGTAATTATACACGTACAGTAAAAATTATAAGAGTGATGCGAGTGATACGTTCAATTATTTAACAAAACAATGTTTAATAGAAATATAAATTATAGTTAATTAGAACGAAGGGACTCGTTCCCATAGGATGGCGGACTGTTACAGAATTATTAGCATATATAAGGTCCGGCTACTTTCTGCAGTGGCAACACTAATAACGACCGGGTGGGGAACGTTACGCCATATTGTGGGTCTCAGTCTTAAACTAGACGTCGGTAGATAAAGTATAATAATACGGGCAATGGGGAGCATTGTTAGCAGTGGAAGGTGAGCATTTATGCGCATAGTAAAAGCGGCCGCTTCAAACCTGCAGATTGGGTTGCAAGTCCCAGACGCTGTTACAATGTTCCTCCTTGTGCCACGCGGTATTAGGTTACCTAGTTTTTAAATTCATTAATTGTATAGTTGAGAATAAACGAGTGTGCTGCCATCTCCGTGTTTTCTTCTGAGGTCTAACATATTATTAGTATTAGTATATTAGTATTAGTATTAGTATATTAGTATTAGTATAGATTATTATTATTGTTTTTCCTTTGAATTCCTCGGTTGAACCGGATAACTAGTGGCACGGGCCTAAGCCAAGTGTTTACTAGTGGAAATTCTGTTTGTTTGGGCTGATGTTATCGTATTGTGAGGATTACAAGGCATTATGTGTGTTGTGTCTGATTCGTTTAGTAAAAATTTTCTAACTATTCTACATGTGTTCAATATCACAGCTTTTTGTAAAAGATGGTATGTATTTGGCGATAGTTTCAATGTAGTGAGAGAAGTGTGAAGTTGCTTGGGTATGACTCCTGTTGTGGATAGTACTATTGGAACTATTGTTACTTTTTGTAGATGCCATAGACGTGTTATTTCGTCTTTAAGTTCTGTGTATTTTGTTAGCTTCTCGGCAATTGTTTTCTGCAGGTTATGAGTGTTCGGTACGGTTATATCGATCAAGTAACCAACTTTTGATGATTTGTCAATAACAGTGATGTCTGGTCTATTATAGTGTACGGTTCTATCCGTTAGGATAGCCCGGTCAAAGTATATCTTCACGGAGACATTTTCTAAAACTGTATGCGGCTTGTATTTGTAATACGGTGTAATGGTGTCTATAAGTTTATATTGGTGTGCTAGTTTTTGGTGGATAATGTTGGTCGTGTCTGTGTTTATAATCAGTTTGGACTATTGCTTTGCAGGCTCCTGTAATGTGTTGAATTGTCTCAGGTGTACTATTGCATTTGCGGCATGTGTCGTTAGCTAAATTTTTAATTATATATTTTCTGTAGTTCTTAGTTTCAATTACCTGGTCTTGTATGGCAATCATGAAACCTTCAGTTTCTGGGAAGAGCTCACCTCGCTGGAGCCATGCGTTCGACGCTACTTTATCGACATTTGATTGGCACAAGTCTTGGCGATGTCTTCCGTGTAATACTTTCTGGGTCCATTCTGTAAGTCTAGTTTTATCCTCTGTAATTTTTTCGTTTTTCTGTTCCGTAGCGTCATGAAGGTTTAATGGGGTTAAATGTTGGTCGTTCTGAACTATTAATTTATGAATTACAGATGTTTCAGTTTTTGCGAAAAAGTATTTTCTAAGAGTTTGAATTTGTTTACTGTGAAGATTTGAAATATCAATTAAACCTCTACCTCCTTCCTTTCTCGGTAATAGTAGGCGTTGTAAGCATGAACGAGGGTGATTTTTACGGAACTTTGTCAGGGTGGTATTGACTTTTCTCTGTAACTGCTTGAGTCCATTTTATTATGCCAAAAGAGTAGGTGAGTAGTGGTACGGCGAACGTGTTAATGGCTTTAAATGTGTTTCTAGAGTTGAGTTGAGTTTTTAAAATCGTGTTTAGCCTGTGTTGGAACTGCTGGGTGAGTTTGTGTTTCGTGTCTTTGTGGTGTATTTGTTGTGATTGGTTATATCCTAAGTATTTGTAGGTGTCTTGTTCTTCTAAAGATGCGATCTCTGCTCCCGTATTCAGGCTGTATTGATGTTTGTAATGCTTTCATTTTTTGACTGAATTGATTTTACATTTGTCAATGCCAAATTCCATGCTTATATCTTCTGTAAAATTTTCTATTATATTAGCTAGTTGGTTTAACTGTTCTTCACTTTCTGCATATATTTTAATATCATCCATATAGAGCAAGTGATTTATCCGGATGTCTTTGTCTGTCTGTCTGTCAGGCGATTTATCTTTAAGAGAGTATCCAGCTGAAGTGGCATTTAATTTATTTGGAAGAGGATTAAGTGCAAGGCTAAACCAAAGCGGACTTAGTGAGTCACCTTGGAAGATGCCTCTTTTTATTTTGATTGGAGTGGATTCTATTCTTTCGGTTGATGTAGTAAATGTAAGTACGGTGGTCCATTGTGTCATTAGAGTTTTTAGAAATTTTATGATTGTTGGATTGATTTTATAAATCTCGAGGATTTGTTCCAGCCAAGAATGTGGTACTGAGTCGTATGCTTTTTTGTAGTCTATGTACATGCTGAATAAGTCCGCCTTGGTTTTTTGTACTTGTGTCTGTATTACGGAATCTATAATTAGCTGTTCTTTGCAGCCTTGGCTGTATTTTCTACACCCTTTCTGTTTATACCAGTAACTATGGATGTAGTCTGAGCCCGGTGATTTCCAGTTATGTAAATGACTTATAACTTTTTTAAAAGTTTCAAAGGGGATAAACTCAAATGGCATTACCTCTTTATCTGTGTTATTGATTTCATTTTGCATCCATTCCGCTGTAGTATTATGTTGAGCGGGTAATTTTGTAAAGACTCGGTTGTAGGCTTGCATTGCGTGTTGTTACTGTGGTTATTGTTTTGACTGTTGCTGGTTGTAAGTTTGATATTACGGTAAAAAAGTTTTTCATTATGGGTAAAATGCGTATTTTGCTGTTTTCTAAGAGTACATGCTTTATATCTCTGTAGTCGCCCTGTTATAACGGAGAGTTTCTGTTTGAGTGTATCTAGTGTGTGTGTATTCTGAGTGTTCAGTTCCTCGTGTATCGTGTGGGTTTTGTATTGTTCCATAATTCGTTTAGCATATTTGACTACGTTTCTGCTCCGATTACCATTCATGAATTGAGTAAACCGGCCAATGTCAGTTCGTAATTTATCGAACTTCTTCTCTAAACGGGTTTGCCAGAATGGTTTGTGTTATTTTTTTTTGTGTTTGCTGTAGGATTGATCCGGTTTCCAGGCGTATTTTGGCTCCATTTACTTTAGCGGTAGTCCACGCGGCACAATAAATAATAGTTTGCAGGCTGTTGAAGTCCATATCTTCTTTGAGATTTTCGGGCAAAGTTGTTTTGTTTATATAAGCTAGTATGCCAAATAGTTTTTTAGATGGTTTCTGTTTAGGTATATAGGTTCTGTTTGTGGGATCGGTATTTTTGTAGAACTGTAGTGCCTCGTCAAGCGTGTCATATATTTGTGCAATTCTGCTTAGATTTGTTCCTGAAGGAGTCGTCGTATCTTCTATGGTATTTATCTCCAAAGCGATTGTAGCATGATCATCTGTGTGCTCAGGTCTTAATATGTTAGAATTTACTGTGGTAAGGTCAATATTTGTGTAAGTGTCGTCATTTGTACGTATTTCTTCTAATATTTGTAGTTTTAAAGAGTCTAGCCTATCTTGGGTAATATACTTATTATTTATAATTGCGCTCCTTTGATCAGCTATTCGTGGCACCGACAAATGAGCTAGAGAAGGAAATCTGTTTATAAATTCTTTATGCAATAGTTCTCTGTATGCTGTCTCATTGGTGCCTAGATTCGTTATACGGTAGTATGATCGCATTATAGCTTCGTTCTGCTCCTGTGTTCATTTGATCCGGGTCCGTAAAGTGTTTTGTGAGTTTAGTGAGGGTGCATTTAAGTTTTGCTGCGTCTGATTGAGAGAAGTTTGTGGATGTTGGGCGGAAGAATTTATTTGTAACTGATTTAATTCGACTTTTACTTCATTTCTTAACTGATCTATTATTTTTTGTGAAAGCAATTTATTACGTATGATAGCCCTACGCTGATCTCCTACTCTTTGTCGGCTTACTTGCATGTGTGGATATTTTTCGGTAAATTTTAAATGCAGTGGTTCCAAATAGGTTTTTGTGTCTGTGTCTAATAAAGTAAGTTGAAAATATGTGCGCAATATGAACATGTTCATTTCAAGTGTCCATCGTTTGCGCGTCGAAGGGATACTCGAAGTGAGTGCGATGATATCGTCAAAATTGACGTCTTGCACAACACTGTCGAGAGTACTAATAGTTGACAAGGTAGTTGTTCTTCTTGTCATATATGATGGATGAGATGATGGTTTAGATGAAAATAGTGAGACAGTATCATCATCCGAGCAATCGGCTGTAGCATCTACGTCGTGAGTCCGCCTGTTCAACTCTCGGCGACCGGCTGTAATATTCTTGTCGATGGGAGTCCGCCTGCTCAACCCCTCACCGCCGATGGATCGTCCACTGTAGCACTCAGCATCGGCTCCAAGTGCGCCCCGGCGACCCCCGGGAACCGGTCTTAAATTATATTCCTTCTTATTCATCTCCATAAACGGGTTACCTTTGCCTTGTTAGCCGCATAAGTTTCTTTAGTATGCGTGTCCGTTCCCCACGTAGCCTGGTGTTCGGCTTGGACGTAAGGTAGGGCTTCGGGGAACTTATTATTATTATTATTATATTATTATAGTATAGAATGATAGTATAGATTAACTAGCTGACCCCGCAACTTCTTTTACGTCACATAAGGTGTATGAAAGGAGAGGTATTTCTTCATCAGACTCATCAAGCAGCATGTGAAACTGCCCTGTTTGCGTAATCATAAAAGAGCTTAAAGATTAAGTCTATTTTAAAACAATTCTCTTCTATGATTAAGCCAACACGCCAGCTTAGATTTACCCATTTTTAGATTCATATGTCTATGTATGATTCTTTAAAGTGATATAACTTTTTTATTTATAAACCGATTGACATGAAATAAACACTAAATGCTAAATGGAGCATTTGGCATTTAGTGCAGCAATTGGTTAAGCGGTTACTGAGATTAGCGTGCACAAACGTACAGGCAAACAGATATACAGACCAAACGGACAAAAATTCTGAAAACCATTGTTCTATTACGTTCATAAAGCCCCCCTATAATATTTTTTCGTTTTTTATCTTCCATGTACAGACAGCGACCTGCTACGATTTTATTATATGTATTGATGATTGATTCCAAAAAGGTGAAATGTGGGCATATAAATGCCTCTCCCTACCCTTTCGGGAATAAAGACCTGGCCATATATGTATGTATGCGTAGAGAAGGAAAACTCGAAATAAAACCCGGTTGTCAGTAAAATGACTATCACTAAGCCAAGTTGAAGGCCTTATAGCTTGAAAAATTTCAACAGTAGGTCGTCAGAATCTGCGCCTCTTCATTTTAACATGGTAATAGGCTGACAGCCTATTACGTGGGACATAAAAGTATAAGCTAAAATTAGTGTACGCCCACAGTTCCATATAGTGCAGGCAAAGACATATCTCTGCCTGCTTCTTCGGGAATAGAGGCGTGATGTAAGTATATATGTAATGTCTTCCATTAGTTTTCACTAACGTACAACTCAAGGAATATAAAATAAAATAAAGTTTTTTTTATCTGCCAGCATTACTTTATTAAAATGATTTAAGTGCCATACAGCTTTCCTCTATTGCCTCTTTAGTTATTAACTGGGCTGGCTCCATCCGTAGCGCCATTTGGGCACTAAGGGCGTAACTTATGGTGTCCATTGTGTCCATGGTGACCGGCGCCGTGGTGATCGGCACCGTGGTGTCCTTCCATTCTTGGTGAATTTGGGCTCTTACGGTCATTTGGTGAGTTTGGGCTATTGCGGTCATTTGGGGTAAGGCGGTCATTTGGGCTATTGCGGTCATTTGGGCTATTGCGGTCATTTGGGCTATTGCGGTCATTTGGGCTATTGCGGTCATTTGGTGAATTTGGCCTATTACGGTCATTTGGTGAATTTGGCGATGCTACGATCAGCGCCGCAAGAACGGCCAGCACCACAACAGTGAAGATAGCGAACTGGAAAAAGAAATTAGCTTTAATCAGTAAAATTCTCATTCGTTCGTCGGAACCTCCGAGGCTCCATCAATCTTTATAGAAAAAAATAGTAAGAGCAACGCTGCACCATAACTAATATTTCCTTACTAATGTTATAAATGCGAAAGATTCTGAGTTTGGATGTCTGTTACTCTTGACGCCCTTGTGGTTCCGCTGACTCAGTTTTCTGTAAACGATCACTGTGGCAAGCGAAATTCGCTATGGTTGGTTCTTATGTGACCACCGTGTAACCACGAGGCTAAAACTTAATACAGGTATGTATTTAATATACACTGGAATAACTCACAGGCTTCTTTTAATCACGGAACAAATTTCCACGGGATATAGATACAGGAACTGATTTCCACGTGGTTCAGACATACAACATTTTTAAAACCAGATAAATTTTAAAATGATCAAGCAACTTAGTAGCTCAGCTGATCGTAGCCTATGAACGTTTTCAATAGCAGAAGTGCTGTTGAAAACGTCCATAGGCAAACTCTTGCTGCGACGACGCTATAAAAATATTCTAAGACGCCCTTTGAAAAACCTCGTATTGTAGACGTTCAAGAAACCTGAAGAAGGGAGTTTATTCCACCATCTAAGTGTGCGTGGAAGAAAGCACCTAACAGACTTTGCGGTATACGAGTGCTCCAAACGCAAAATGGTGGGCGGTGCGATGCTAGAACATATCATTGGGCATCATGTCCAATAATTCTTCAGAATGCCTACAGTACGAGGTTCTTCAAAAGGGGTCTTAGAAAGTTTTTACAGGGTCGGCAGCGCGAGAGTGGCGCCTCTGGTGTTGCAAACGTTTATAGGCTGCGGTGACCACCGGTCCTTCTGGTGGGCCGTATGCTTGTCTGCCACCTTAGTGGTGTTAAAAAAAATCATTTTGGGGGTTTTAAGCTACAGTTTTAGTAGCAGCATATAGCCATGAAGGATTCAGTGTGGATTTCATGGGTGAGCCGGGTGAAGCCGGTGGTAGGTTTTAGTACATCTGAATATCGTCGCCTGCTTGACCTGACCAAGTTCTTGCATGAACTATCAACTAGGTAAATTTAACGGTTTACAAGAACAAAGATCCTTAGACACATATACCAAAATTTCGAAGCGCTCGTGGCCCCGCGGACTCAGTGTTCTGTAAACGATCACGGCAGTAAGCAACTTTAACTGTGGCCGGTCCATGGATGGGTGATCATCCATGTGATCACTTTGTGACATTTATTTGAGCATTTCCGTGCTTCGGAAGGCACGTTAAGCCGTTGGTCCCGGTTGCCAGTAAAATGGCAGTCGTTAAGCCAAGTTGAAGGCTTTATTTCAACAGCAGGCAGTCACAACCTGCGCCTGTCCATTTAAACACGGCAATACGGCTCACAACGTATTACGTGGGACAAATTATAAAAAGGTGAAATGTGGGTATATAATATGCCTCTGCCTACCCCTTCGGGGATAAAGGCGTGATGATGAACATATACCAAAATTTAAAACAATTAAAATGCGAAAGAAGTGAATACTTACGAATTTCATGTTGGTTACTCAGGCTTGAATTCCAATGTAATAGATGAGTTACGTACTGGCCTTTTATATAGGAAAACTTCATGCGTTAATCTTGCTAGCTTTATCTATTTCGACTGTTTTCAATAAAAAAAATACGCTTTATAGTCAAGGAGTTGGTGGCATGAGAAACTTCAACTAAAATATTGCTTTATTTTCCTTGGCATCTGTACTTCAAAGTAGTATTACTAATTTTAACAAGAAGCCGTGAGACGGTCTCACCCGACTGCCCCTCTAACGTTTATTGTGAAAGTGAAAGTTCAATCCGATTGACGATGTCATTTTTGTTTTATTTAAAATTTATTTAAAATTTAAAACGATAGTGTTGCTATTAAGGATCTTATTCTGGGCAGTAATGACATACGGCAAACTAAATGAAAGTCCCCATCTTTAACAAAATACAATTTATTTTTCATATCTATTCTATACTTATAATAAATCTGTAGAAGTGAAAATTCTGTACATTCAAAATATCAAAAAAATAAATAGCAGGGGGTGTTACTAGACCGACACCGAACCCAAAAATGTGATTAAAAAAAATTTTGTCTGTCTGTCTGTCTGTCTGTTTGTTCAGGCATCACGCAAAAACTACCAGTTCGATTACGATGAAACTTGGTATAATTATTCTTTAATAGCCTGGGCACAACACTGGGTACTTTTTATCCCGGAAAAGTATATAGAATTCAAACCAAACTTAATTTTGCGGTTCGATCCCTAGCCCCAAAGTTATTATCAATTATTGCTTAAACGGTTAATGGAGCGATGATGAAACTAGGCATGGGCGTTGTTTGTTACAATTTGAAAAAAGTAATTTTAACATTTTTGCAAATTCCACCTCAAAGGTATAAAAAAGGAGGGTAAAGTTTGTATGGGACAACGTGATTCCTTGGTCCGCTCTACTTAAAATTTGGCATATAGCATTATTAACATAATTGATAGAAGACGTGTTTCATATTTTATTGAAATTTATACTATAACGAGCTGAAAAGGGAATGTAAATTATTTTGGGGCTGATTTTCTCCGGAGTTGATATCAATACTCCTTAAATACTCTTATTTTATACTTAAATTACTTTTTATTTTGACACATAATTTGTAAAAGCGTTGTCATTTATGATAAATGGTTTTACTTCAGATTCCAAAGATATGATTTTACTACAAAGCCATAAAGTTAAATAAAAAGCGCTATTTTGGTATAATATTAACCAAATATGCTATACGGAAGTATAATTGCTATTTTATTCAAATTTTGTGTGACAAAATACATTTGTGAAAAGAAGAAGAAAATTCTAAGTTGGCTAGCCAGAAAAAATGAAAGATCACGCTTCAGGTAGTATCCACTGATCAATAAAATAACACCGCATGTTACCATCTACGCTCAATCCTTACGACGAAGATTGGTCATGGAAGGTATGAACTTTATACCTACTACATATAGTGCTGACTGCATTCTGTCAGGAAACAGACTCATGAAGTCTTTGTAAAATACGGGAATAGACTCTACGAAGACTACATGCGACAAGACTGAAAAGAGCCATTACAATGAACATGAACGCTCAGTTGATGAAATTTACATTGTTATTACGTTACCAGGTCTTGGTTTGACCATCTGTATTAGGAGGACAAAGCCTACAGTAGTTCAGTTTGTTAAAACGTCGTAGGCTGGGACTATCTGAAGAAGGAACTAAGTTACGATGTCAATTGCTTAGAAGAGAAGTTGTGACAAGTAGTAGTTTAGCCATTGAATTAAGAAATGTTTTAATAAATAAATTTATTAATCAGAAATCTATCTAACTAGGTATTATTATAAATGCGAATGTTTGTGAGTGTGGAGTGTGGATGTTTGTTACTCTTTTACGCTGTAACGGCTGAACGGATCTGGCTGAAATTTAGTGCCCACAGAGATATGTTATAGTCTAGGAACAAAATTTCACGCAGGCGAAGCTGCGGACATCAGCTAGTACCTAATAAGTATACAAATAATAAATTCGTAACTGGTCGCTGTCTGTACATCCATACTAATATTATAAAGTTGAAGAGTTTGTTTGTTTGTTTGTTTGTTTGTTTGAACGCTAGGATCTCAGGAACTACTGGTTGGATTACAAAAATTCTTTTACAGTTTGAAAGACCATTTATCGAGGATGGCTATAGGCTATATAACATCACGCTACGGCGAAAAGGAGCGGAGCAGCAATCAAGAATGTTTTGAAAACGGGAAATATTTTTTACTGTCCGAGAGCTTCCGAGGTGTACGCTGTGTAAATGGTTAAAGTTACGTAAAAATTGTGTATTACAAAATTGTTTCTTTTAAAAAGTTCTAAAAAAAATCCGCGACAGTATATGTCTATCTTTTAAGGTTCGCTCACAATATTATAAAACTGAATAGTTTGTTTGTGCTAGGATCTCAGAAACTACTGGTTGCATTTCAAAAATTATTTTACAGTTTAATATTACATTTATTGAGGATGGCTAATGACGCTATAACATCACGCGAAGACGAAAAGGAGCGGAGCAGCCATGAATAATGTTTCGAGAACGTGGAAAATTTCTTTCTTTTGAGAGCTTCCATTGCGTACGCTGCGTTAATGTTTAAGTTACGTTAAAATGTGTATTACAAAATTGTTCCTCTTAAAAAGTTATAAAAAAAGACCTCAACTGCATATGCCTATCTGTTAGGTTCACTTACAATAACCCTCTTATTAAGTATTAAAGTATGAGCGACACGACGGCGACGCGGGAGTAAACGTGGTCTGCACTGGTAGCCAGTCAACTGAACGATAAAAACCGGTCAAGTGCGAGTCGGATTCGCACACGATGAGTTCCATACCAAAAACCGAATGGGGGGAGGTAAATGCGACGGGAAACATTAGGTATATCGCTTTACATATTAATACCGTGGGGTATACTATATACTCACTCTCATGTGTCGCAACGAAGTTGTGCGGGTCAGTTCTAATGAATATAAGCGACGCGAAGGGAGTAAGGGCGACGGGAAATAAATGCGACGGGAAGCATTATAATACTCAAAATATTAATACAATACCTCTCTCTTTCTTACTCTCATGTAACGCAGACGAAGTTGCGCGGGTCAGCTAGTAGAATATACAGGATGAATTTTTGAAAAGGGCTTGGATGGCCAAATCCGAAACTATAAGGAATAGCGAAAAATGCTGAAAGGAGTCACGAGCCCGATTTTGATGAAACTTAAAACCTCATCATTAGATTTTTAAAAAACCCATAATCCTAGCTAGGAATCGAACTCGTTGATTTTGAAAAAAAAAAACACACCCTTTATTATTACACCATACGATAGAGCCGCTGTTAAGGATCAAATTCTGCGAAATAATGATATACGGAAAATTTAAGGAAAATCTGTAATTTGAATAAAATTCATATTTCATGTACCTAAATTTTGTATCATAATTTGTTTCGTTCGAAATTCCAAAAAAGATCGTAACTATTCCGTGTTTTAAATTATGCTCAGAATGATTTTTTGGAGAATATTCTAAACGGAATCAATAATATTGAAATATTGAATGCAGTACGATCCTTGAGATCTCGAATTCAGCTATGTATTGAAAAGATTTAGAACAATTAATCAGTTACCGTAAGACAAATAAAATGTATTTTGTTAAAGATGTGCTCTTTCTTTTAGTTTGCCGTATGTCATTACTTTCCAGAATATGATCCTTAATAGCAACACTATAGTATGGTGTAATAATAAAGGGTGTGTTTTTTTTATTAAAATCAATGGATTCGATTCTCGGCTAGGATTATTGGTTTTTCAAAAATCTAATGATGAGGTTTTAAGTTTCATCAAAATCGGGCTCGTGACTCCTTTCAGCATTTTTCGCTATTCCTTATAGTTTCGGATTTGGCCATCCAATCCCTTTTGAAAAATTCACCCTGTATATAAGAATAAATACTCATTCTTTATGAATGCTCGTCCCTTTGTCCGTACGTTCGTGCATGACTGCATGCTAATCTCAGTAACCACTTAACCTATCGCAATACGGTTTTCTTTATTGTGCTGCGGTTCATAAATAAAATAGTTATATGAATGTAAAGAATTACATTATTTAGAGCAATTACATTACAGAATAACCGATCAGTTGAATTGAATTCCTGTGAATGTAAGGTTCTAGAATAAACATTACATAAACTGTCGTGTTTGCTTTATCATAAAAGAGCTTGATGAACGAATATGAGGTTGAGATTACGAATGGACTACATTTCATCACGCTATTACACAAAGCTATGACTATGACGCACCACTCTCTATACTGGGTGTAACAAAACTACCTCTCCAAATTTCATGAGATTACTTGGCATCGGAAATCAATACTAATCTATACTAATATTATAAAGAAGTAAAGTTTGTGTGTTTGTTAAATTGTAAGGGGTAATCTCGGGATCTACTGAACCGATTTTAAAAATTCTTTCACCTATAGGAAGCTACGTTATTGTGGAGTGTCATAGGCTATATGGCATCACGCTACACCGAATAGGAGCGGAGCAGTAATAGTAAATGTTTCAAAAACGGGGGAAATTCCTTTTGAGAGTTTCGTTGCGCGTGCTGCGTAAATATTTGTAGTTATGTAAAAAATATTTCTCTTAAAAAAATCTAAAAAAAATTGCGCGATAACATGTGTCTATCTTTGGGTTACACAATAACCATTTTAATGGCAATCAATTTTTTTCTACAATAATGCCACGGGATACCTCTTTCATAAACGACATTGTTCTTAAAAATAATGCGACGGGAATACACGCGACGAGAAACCTTTCTCTCTCTCTCTCTCTCTCTCTCTCTCTCTCTCTCTCTCACACGTAGTATTGAATTTTAACGACGAAACGCTACGGGAGTAAACTCAACGCGACGGGAGTAAATGCGACGGGAAAAGGTAATACTCTCTCTTATGTGGCGCAAACGAAGTTGCGCGGGTCAGCTAGTATTTAATAAAAAAGGGGGTTAATTTTTTTTTGTCGCACATTAAGAATCGTAACATGGTTGCCGTGGCAAAACAAACACGGAGCACCCGTCTAGCTGTCGTTGTCGCTTTCTACTGCCGCTCAGTAGCGATAGCTCCACAACTGGCAACATTAGCGAACTGTCATAATTTTGTAAGCTCCGTGAAATTTTATTTTAAATTAATCTTATTTATTGTAAAAACCCTAAATAAAATTAGTTAAATTCATTGAAATAAATATACTAGTGCATAATTAGTGTTCAAAGTGTTAAAATACGTAATTCCAAAGTTCTGTTCGTAATTTTATGAAATGAGTAACGAATGAGTCATCATAACCGTTAAAAGAAAGTGATTTTGACGTAAATTTTCAGAATTTATTGACTGTTTCCTCGGTGCTGCATCATTATAGTAGTAAAAGTGTTAAATCAACTTTGTATACCGATAATATACTTGCGTTATTACGTAAATAACAACGATCAGCTGTTAAATTGCCGGCAACATAGCCTATAGTATACTTGTAAGTAGGTTCGTGAAACTGCAAATATTGACGTGTATCACATATTGGAAGTTATAAAACTAGTAAGTATATATTTAGTGTAGCTAGTAACAGACCATTTCACTTCGAATAATTTAATGAATAACACATAGATTCGCAAAAGGAGTGCTAAAAGTTTTACAAGTTACCCAGTGGATAGGTGTGCCGGTGAGTTTGTTTACCTGTTGTTCACTTGTATATATGTCATAATATATTCAATGCTGAAATCTGATAGGTAATTCAATCGCATCCCACCTCTCGCTTTGAAATTAATAGGTACAGTAAGTGTGTCAACCTGTTGTTTACTAGTAATATTCTATGTTGAAAACTTACAGGTATCACACTCATACGAATAGGTACTTTTTTGCAATAAACATATCTATCTATCCGTAGCTTCAGAGGCTGCTCCTTGTTTTTAATATAAAGTAGCTATTCTTGTTTAATACTACAAAATGATGACTCGAAGAGGTCTGGCCCGTCAGGAACAGTCAAAACTTCAACTGGTCTTAGAAGAACTGAAATCTGCCAAGGAGCAGGTTGTCCAGCTCAGTAATGAGCGTGAGGACAATGAGACTGAGCTTGTCTCTGTTGTAGAACACAACGGCAAACTAAAACAGCAGTTGTCCTTGCTAAGCGTGCGGTTAGATGAAGTGACTGGGGAACGGGATGAACTCCTAAAAATAGTAAATAATTTTGATAAGTGCAGTGCAGAGTATGAACGTGCTTTAAAACGGATAGCTGATCTAGAACATGAGCTTAGGGACTCCGACCAACAAATAACTCAGCTAGAAGAAGCGTCTCGGGTGAAACAGCCTGTCGTCCGCTATTTTATGATATTAGCAAAATAGTTGCAAGTTAGTACTCAACAAAACCAAACATTGTTCGACGAACTCATGGATAGGTCCCCAAGGTTAGTTACTGCTGCAAAACCTAAACAGACTGACATTATAGACCTTACAAATGATACTCCTAAACACCCTGCAGTGTCGGCCAAAGTAGGTTTAGGTCATTGTAGCAACAAAAAGTTAAAACATTATATAAAAATAAATAAGTTGATAAGAAAAAATCAAAATTTGCTTAATAATAATAAAAACTTCACCAAAAATATTAAGAATTGCCGAAATAGATTGGATATATTACATGAACTAAATTTATGCACTGAAAAGTTAGAAAGTAGTCAAAAACAGCATGCTGCAGATACACAGGAATTCAGTTATAAGTTACAACAGCTTCAAGATTCCCTGGAGTCTGTTAAGACAATGTTTGATAAATCGCAGCTGATTATAAAATAATATTCTTTGGCCATGGATAAACTCTTAAATTGTGGGGATCTCAATGTAGATGTTTTAGAAACTGCACGGGAACCTTTACAGAGAGAGAAAATGTTAAATTTGTTCAAGTCATTTGGTTTGTATAATATATTTTTGGAACCTACTCGTATAACTGCCACTAGTGCTACTTGTATTGATAACATTTATACTAATATAAATCCCATTAAAAATGTATAGTGGACCCTGTAAAATCAGATCATCGCGGTCAGTTTGTTTCTTATCTGAGAAATAGTAGGGAAAATAGGAAGATAATTAGTTTTGTCCCAGTTAACACACATCGCTTGGAAACATTCAGAAGAAACTTAGTCAAGAAAATAACAGAATTGCCCAATTACACTAGTGTAGAAGAATCCTACTCTGATTTATTTAATTTGATACATGATGTGTTTGGGAAAATCTTTACCCCGAAAACTTTATCAATCGGAGGCAGCTCTGCTTTCAGTGACTGGGCAACACCCGGAATTTATAAAAGTCGCCATAAACTGTATGAACTGTATTCTGAAAAATCGCATAATTTCAACCCAGAGTTTCAGGAATATGTTAAAAAATATTCAAAGATATTTAAGCAAGCCTGTACCTTGGCCAAG
The DNA here is from genome assembly GCA_933228765.1 of Miltochrista miniata. Classification (NCBI taxonomy): domain Eukaryota; kingdom Metazoa; phylum Arthropoda; class Insecta; order Lepidoptera; family Erebidae; genus Miltochrista; species Miltochrista miniata. The sequence continues at coordinate 13,686,426 of OW121765.1, forward strand.
TCTAATTTCATTAGAAATAAAATTTTAGATTCTGCGAATGTCATTAAAACTACTTGGAACATTATAAATGCGGAATGTGGTAGGTGTACAGCGAATGAAAGAAAGTTTCATTTAAAGATAGACAATCGCCACGTTTCGGGGGATATGGAAGTGGCGACCGAGTTCGAAAAATTTTTCAGTAATGTACCTATAGGGATTACTAACTCTCTCCAGTCGTCTTCCACCTCCGCCGAGCTTTTATTAGCAGAATCTGTAGCTGCCTGTGAGGGCGCGTTCGAATTTACGGTTGTCAACTGCAACGACATCTTAAAAGCATTTAAATCTATTAATGTTAAAAAAACCGCTGACCTTAGTGGGCTATCAGTAAAATCCGTATCAAGTATTATAGATGTCATTGCCCCCCACTTGGCAACTGTGTTTAACGATTGCGTCTCAAGTGGTGTATTTCCTGATTTGATGAAACACAGTAAAGTTATACCACTGTTCAAGGCTGGCAGTACTTCAGATCCGGGTAATTTCAGACCTATCTCGGTGTTGCCGACCTTGAGCAAGATATTTGAAAAACTAATACTAGAGCAGATGCTGATCTATTTTAATAGTCACAAATTGTTTCATGAGAAACAATTTGGCTTCACTAAAGGACGCTCGACTACCGATGCTGGTGTAGAGTTATTGAAATGTATTTACGAGGCCTGGGAGAATAAACAAGATGCAATTGGTGTGTTTTGCGATTTGTCTAAGGCATTTGATTGCGTCCAACATGAAACATTAATCAGGAAATTACACCATTATGGCATAAGAAGCAAGGCTCTCGATCTTCTGACTTCATATTTGAACAATAGAATTCAGAGGGTTGATGTTAATGGTACACGCTCAGAGGGCTCTGTAGTTACTATGGGCGTCCCACAGGGTTCAATACTCGGACCATTTTTATTCCTTATATATTTTAATGACCTACCCTTTTACTTGGGGGACAACAACAGGATTGTTTTGTTTGCAGATGATACTTCTTTGATTTTCAAAGTTAAAAGACAAATAGATAACTATGACGATGTCAACAACGCAATCTTGAAAGTGGTTCATTGGTTTAACACTAACAATCTTAGACTGAATGATAATAAAACTAAATGCATAAAATTTACCTTGCCTAATGTAACACAGTCAGAAACCAATGTTCAACTTAATGGTCGGGTGTTGAAACTTGTGGAATCAACGACGTTCCTAGGGTTAACGGTCGATGCTGGTTTACAATGGGGTCCACATATTGTTAAACTAGCAAATAGATTAAGTTCAGCAGCATTTGCTGTACAAAAGATAAGGCACTTGACGGATGTAGATACGGCTAGAATAGTCTATTTCAGCTACTTTCATAGCATAATGTCTTACGGTATTCTACTGTGGGGCAATGCTGCAGATTTAGATAAAATTTTTATTTTACAAAAGCGGGCCATAAGAGCTATATATAGATTAGGTCCAAGGGTCTCTCTGCGCGAAAAATTCAAAGAGGTTAAAATTCTTACAGTAGCATCACAATACATTTTTGAGAATCTTATGTACGTACAAAGAAATTTACATAGTTTCGCTAAGTTAAGTGATAGACACAATGTCAACACTAGAAATAAAAGTAACCTTGCTGTTTATCATAGCAGATTGCACAAAATCAGCAACTCTTTCATGGGTAACTGTATACGCTTTTACAACAGGCTACCAGACGAAATTATAAGTATGTCCCTTAATAAATTTAAAAAGGTTGTAAAAAGTAGATTGTACTGCAGGGGCTACTATGCAATTGGTGATTATTTGTTGGATGGAGAAGCCTGGAAATGACCTGCTCTACTGGATTCTCAAAAAATTGTTAAAATGCATAGTTTTTAGATTCATTTTGTAAATAGAGCTCTAAAAAGAATAACCCGCGGAGTTTCTTGCCAGTTCTTCTCAGGTGGGTCGCGTTGTGAACTGGTGGTAGATTTTGATTTGTATTCTGGACGTTTTACAAGAGCATCTGTAAATGCCTATGTGAAATAAATTTCTTTTTCTTTCTTCTTCTCAGAAAGGGCGGTAATGAAAATTTATAGGATCTTTAAAACGGATTTACGGTTAAAGTATTCATGTGATTTTTTTTCTTCATTTTTGTAATGTTTCTTGACTGATGCCACGTCACGTGACGAAATTTGGAGAGTCAATTTTGTTACACCCAATATAAAGCCATGGTGCCATGGGGAATTCTTTTCATCACAGAAACTCCTCTTTGTGGTGTGTCATCTAAGAATGATAATAGACACGTGCTCTAGGACTGCTCTCTGATTGTTTGGAATGACTGAATGGCTAACAGCTAGCAAAGCAGCTAAAACCGTGCACAAAACCCTACAGGATATGTGCTGCAATGAACACTTGATTAGTAATTGTAACAAACGCTTCAAGCAGCGTCCCTATGTTCAAGGCCCGAGGTGAACGCATCTTTGAAACAATCTTCATTATTATGATTAGAAGACCAGCACAAAGGCATTAAGACACACAGCTGCAACCCAGTCTACGCCTTGGAGCTGGATAAAAAATTTACCAAGAGACTTCACTCTAGGTAGATTGGTATTCAGCTTCGAGGAACTCATTCGTTGTAGTTGTCGTTCATTGCCCAAATTGTTATGTAATTTTTTTCTCAGCAAGTGTAATCTTTCACAGCGAATGGACTACCAGCGCACACGGAAGGGCACCTATGCATTAGTTTTGAAATGGGATCAGTGTTATAGTTACTCAATATAGCACTATTTAGGCACAAATGTGTACAGGTTGAGGTGTCGGCTTGGTAGTGTTAATACCCCCCGTTCCTCACAATTACGACTTCCAATTTAAGCATATCCGTTTCGTGTAAAACTACGTGTTTAAATTGGAAACTTAGAACAAGGCTGCGCGGCTGTCCACCTACGGTTAAGTTGCCTCTTACACTAAACGTGTAATTCGCTTGGTTCTGCGTTACTAGCCATGATTAGCACTGTATTTTCGCTTCTGAGAGCTCTACACAACTAGTATTTTTTTAGTAAAACTTTGATAATGCAAATTGCAATATCAAAGTTTTATTAAAAAATGTTAAGATTCACCACAGTGTTGGCTACAGTGACACACATAAATTATATCATCTCAAACATACACACATGCGCTTTTATCCCCACAAAAGAGATGCCCTCATTTCACATTTTAAGAATTTGTCCCACGAAAAAGGTGGGAAGACAGGCGCAGGCCGCATTCCTATAGCGCAGGGTTCCCTGGGTAAGTTTTCGGGAGGATATTCTAAGGTTCGCCCCCACATTTTAGAAACAACTTTCGACAGAGATCAGTTAAGTTTTTACTTTAACTCAATTTCCACGCGGACTACAGCTAAGCAAATACCTCTCTTATCCATTACCTATCGTTTTTAGTGTTCCAAAACGGAACCCTATGTAATACTGAGACTTCGCTGTCCGTCTGTCTGACTGTCTGACTGCGAATTTCTCGGGGACGGTGATTCATGACAGATTCAACTTGCTTCCGCCCGTTATCAGATACAGTAAAACTATACACTATACTGTAGACCTATTTAGTTACGTGCATAGGGATGTATAAGTAATTAGATAGTATAAATATTAGTTTATTGATAAAGTTAAAAAACATATTTTAAAGTATTTATGTAAGTCATACTAAATATTATCTACCTTTTTTAAAATTATTTTTAACGTAAGGGAAAATCCTTCATGGATGCTATGCCAGACTCCTACCGACTAAAAAACCTGGGCGGTACGTGAGGTTGCTACGGGTGGGTACGGGTGATTCGGGTGCCATCCCACGTCTTTGGGGGGTTTTCAGGTCTCATCCCGCTTCTTAGGAGGGGCGTGCGTGAAACCTTCACGTCACACTGCCGTCATGGGCCTGCTTCTGTAAGGCCCTCGGTCATGGAGGCCAATAGTCGTCGGAGAAGACACGTCGGTGGCGCACAATCCGCCGACTGCGGAACTCAGGTGAGGGAGTTTTCTCCCGTTCCTGCCCTGCCGCCTCTTTCACGAGCATGACCTGCTCACAGAAAGAGGCGGCGCAGTCCCCTCTTACAATATTATCTACCTTATCATTTGTATATGTGTTAATTCAGTTCTTTACCCGGTACTCCCGCTGGTAGGCAGTGGTAGGACACCGTGTGGTTTTAATAGGTAAGAGCCCGGCATGGCATGCATGAGGGTTTTTCACTCGTAAATAAAACCGGCACAGTGTGAGTCGACTCGCGCACAATAAACATAAAAAGAAAACACGTCTGTTGTATGGGAGCCACCCTTTATTATTATTATTCTCTTTTTACTCGGGTATCTTCTTTTTTTTCTAATGAAGATACCCGCATGGGGACATATTGGTCCAACACGCAGAGGCCCTTTGAGATTTGTAATGTAATGGGGAATGGGACCCCAGTGCCGACAATTCACATCCGCCTTATGTAGAAGAACGGCAATGGACTGCCTGCAATGGGAGTTAATCTATTGTAAAATAATGCTTACTACAAAATGGGCTATTGTGATGGATGTTAAATGGTCTGGTTAACTTAGGCTATAAAGACGGCGTGTGCCATTTCAATATCTCATTATTAAAACATTGGCAGACAATCTTATAATTTTAGTAATTTTTTGTTTTAGCGGCAACGAAAATACATCATTTGGGAAATTGCAGCTCTCTAGCTATCACGGATCCTGAGATACAGTCTCGTGACGGACAGACCGACCGACGGACAGACGGACGGACAGCGAAGTCTCATGAATAGGGTCTTGTTTTCATCCTTTGGGTACAGAACCCTAAAAGGAAACCCTGTTATTTTTCTTGTTATTTTTTCTCGCCGGTCTGCTGGGGTGTATATTTCTTTTAGAAATAAGCAGTACCTACCACTAATAGTACCTTTGATTCCTACATACATAGGTTGGTACATATAATCCCGAAGGGGTAGGCAGAGGCATAGTATACGTTCACATTTCACCTTATAGTTTTAGTTAATAGGTGGTGAGCATATTGCCGTGTTGAAATGGACATACACAGGTCCCCGCGACCATTAGTTGAAATTTTCAAGCCGCTCATAAGTCATTTTATTTTCAACCGGGTTTCATTTCGACTTTTTCCTCTCTACGCAATGGATCTTTTTGCGAAAGTGTTCCCTTAGTCGCCTCTTACGACACCCTCGGGAGGTTTAGGGGTGGCAACATTTTGTACTCTTAACCGTAGTAACACGGGACCCCGTCGCCACACGGGTCTTTGATTCCTCCTAATGTTATTGCAGCATTTCTAGTGAGTAGGTACCTACATACATTTATAAATATATTGATTGAAAAGGTTGTGTCAAGCCTATCTATAGATACAAAATGTTAGCATTTACATGGACTAAGCATTGTTAATTCTATCAGAATTTAATTATTCATGTGCTTTCAAATACGACATGAATTGAAAAGATAACTAATAGAATAGTGATGCTTCAGGACTGATTTACATACATACATAAAGTCAAGCCTTTATCTCCGAAGGCGTAGGTAGGTAGAGGCATAGTATACCTACGCCACATTTCACCGTATAGTTTTATGCCCCATGTAGCCGCAGGTGACAACCCGCACCAAAGGCCTGCGTCTCCAAAGGCCTGTATCTCGGGAAACCGTCGAGACATGGGAGGTGCGACTTAAGCAACCAAAGGGGGATTCGCCACAATCACGGCCGTCAGACCGATCATGGACGAGTAGCTGGAGAGGAGACACGGTGCTCGCGCCTGCCGGGCACGGTAGCTTGGCGAAGACACTGGGAAACCACGGCCGAGTGTCAGCACTGCAAGGACCGCAGCGATGACACATCGCTCCACACGCTGGTGGAGTGCACGGCGTGGGCACAAGAGCGCCAGGCCTCGTGGTGGGTCTGGACGTGGACACTCTCCCGCTCGAGACCATGGTGCGAGCCATGCTCTCCAGCGGGAGCAAGTGGGACTGCGCCGCCTCTTTCTGCGAGCAGGTTATGCTCGTGAAAGAGGCGGCGGGGCGGGAACGGTAGAGAACTCTCCCACCCGAGTTCCACAGTCGGCGGCTTGGGCGCTCAGCGTCTTAACAGACGTAGGCCCATGACGGCAGCGTGACGTGAGGGATTCACGCAGCCCTATTAGAAGCGGGATCACACCCGAAACCCCCCAAAGACGCGGGACAGCACCCGAGCCACCCCCTAGGCGAGGCCGCAGTGGCAGCCATGGGTCTGTTGGCAGTCCTGGGACATCATTCCAAGGGCTTACCCGGGGCTCTCAACCATAGGCTGTTGGACGTTACGTGAGGGTTTTTAGTAGGTAGGTATCCGGTATAGCATTCATTATGGATTTTCTCGCACGTTAAAAAAAAGCGCAGGTGGCGACCCACAGTTAAAATTATTGAAGCCCAATTATGGCCTTCAACTTGGCTTAACGATTATCATTTTACTGACACCGGTTGTCAGATTTTTTAAACCCCGACGGAAACCCGGGCGGGGTGTTATAAGTTTGACGTGTGTGTGGGCATGTGTATGTGTGTGTGTGTGTGTGTGTGTGTGTGTGTGTGTGTGTGTTTGTAAGTCTGTCTGCGGCATCGTAGCTCCCAAACGGGTGAACCGATTTTGATTTTTTCTTTTGTTTGAAAGATGAGTTAGGGGAGAGTGTTCTTAGCTATCCATACTAATATTATAAACCTGAAGAGTTTGTTTGTTTGTTCGTTTGAACGCTAGGATCTCAGGAACTACTGGTTGGATTTCAAAAATTATTTTACAGTTTGATAGTCCATTTATCGAGGATGGCTATAGGCTATATAACATCACGCTAAAATGAATAGGAGCGGAGCAGCAATCAAGAATGTTTTGAAAACGGGGAATATTTTTTACTGTCTTAGAGCTTCCGAGGCGTACGCTAGGTAAATGGTTACAGTTAGGTAAAAATTGTGTATTACAAAATTGTTTCTTTAAAAAGTTCTAAAAAAAAGTCCGCAACAGCATATATCTATCTTTTAAGGTTCGCTCACAATAACCTAATTTGTCTATCTCTTAAGGTTCGCAATATAATGAAACTGAGGAGTTTGTTTGTGCCAGGATCTCAGAAACTAATGGTTGCATTTCAAAAATTATTTTATCTTTTAATAGTCCATTTGTTGAGGCTGGCTGATGGCAATATAACATCACGCTAAGACGAATAGGAACGGAGCAGCCATGAATAAAGTTTCGAGAACGGATTTCTTTCTTTTGAGAGCTTCCATTGCGTACGCTGCATATATCTATATATATCTTTTATAAACTTTTATGTACGAAACTGATAATTATAAATTCGTATCAGCCAGTACTGAAACGTACCATCAACACACATTCGTTTACATAAACTGACATAAAAGTTTTGAAAATATCAACTTATGAAGTTGATGTAAACGATGTCAACGTTTATCTCGACAGTTCTTATCACGGTCAAGGTAAATGGGTACCCTGTTTACCTTGGCCGTGAAAGTCAGTACGTTAGAATCCATAACGTGTATTAAATTTGCTTACTCGCCCTTTTATAAGCATATTTGGTTACCTTATGAGCAAATTCCTTCCCCAAACGACGTCATTGCTGTACTATGTAAACATGAGCACAACAATATTGACAGAGATTATTCCATTTATGAAAGTAATATTCTATTTTGACAGGCCTCCTGAGCGGTGTTCTTGGGAAATGCTTCTTCAAACAGTGCTACAACTTATTCGGTGAGCTGATGGATGCTCTAGCTCTTCTCAATGGAGCTATCAACTTTGTGTTATACTGCTCTATGTCACGGCAGTTTAGGACAACTTTTGGACAAATGATGAGAAATCGTTGTGCAACTACACAACGCGCTAGCTCACACACAGAACTACAGACCACGTATGTGTGAAAACGTCATAGTGAACTATTGGTGAACTAATCAAGACGTAAAGATATTTTGTGTTTCATGACTTTGGGATTACAAGACAATTCATAGTTGTAACAGAACATGTCTAACGTCGCTCCAAGACGTCTAAAGTGTAATTTTTCGTTAGCTCTGCGGTAGCTCGCTAGCTTAGTGGCTCAAGAGAGAGATTGTCGTGGAATTGAAAAATATGCAGTTTCGAATTCCGCTTGAGCGTGAAATTTAAAGTAGGTTGAAGCTTTAGCAGAAATAAACTCGCTAGCTCTTAATACCTATAATACAAACAATGTGAAATGAATATCAATCAATCAAAGAAGGATAACATCATAAGCTCAGTTAATCGTACGAGAATATTTATATGTCAATGGAGATTTACAGATAAATCGTAAATCAAAATTTCAATGCTAAGCTGTGTCAGTTTATGGCGTTCAGTGCAATTTGATTTGCATATATTTAGGGATATATCTATAGGTACTGTTTATTGTATTATTTGTAAGCGTTATTGCCTAATGCAAAAATGTTTTGTAAATAAAATAGATGTATCACCCGAATGGGGTAATAATGTTTTTTATTGTTTTTAACATACATATAATAACATCAGGTAAGTAGTTAATCCCTTTCCTACTAATATTATAGATGCGAAAGTAACTCTGTCTGTCTTTCTGTTACGTTTTCAAGTCTAAACCGCTGAACCGATTTCAATAAAATTTTGGTACAGACATAGTTTAAGTTTAAGGAAAGGGCGTAGGCTACTTTTTATCTTACTGCGCAAAAGTAGGGTAATGATTTGACGCGATAATGTCACGGACGAAGCCGCGGGGAATAGCTAGTAGTAGGTATATATACAACGTGTACAAATTAGAGCTTTTTTTTTAGAAAACAAGTTACTACTTCCGTTAACTTAAGTAAGTAACGTAAGGAGCGTGTTGGTTTTTAGTCGGTAAGAGTCCGGCATAGAAGCATCCATGACATATATTTCACACGTAAAAAAAAGCTACTTTAGAACACAACACCGTGTAGCACACAATAAGCTAATATAAGATTGTAATGATATCTAGAAAACTTATAAACATACTTTTTACATGATGCTGAATATACACTAATATAAGAATACTTCAACATTGACAGCATCCGTATCACCTACGAAATTAACATTTGCGGATCACACACATTTCTGTTCAGACTCGTGATTAAAACCGAACATCAGCACGGTTTTTTTTCAACGTAAGGAAATATCCTACAGGGATGCTATGCCGGACTCCTATCGACTAAAAACCAAACGTTTCCTACCTAACAGCCTACGGTTGGGAGCCCCGAGTAAGCCCTCGGAAGGATTACCGCAAGGCACCTCAGCACGGCTGTTGCATACAGTTACCACTGCACCATCAAAGCACTCACTCCAAATTATACTTGATGAAAAAAACCGGCCATGTGCAAGTCGTACTCACGCACAGAGAGTTCCGTACCAAAGAACGGCAAAAAATACGTTTATTGTACGGGAGCCCCTTTATTCCCCCCTATTTTAATTTTAGTATTGTTGTTATAGCGGCAATATAAATCTATACTGATATCATAAAGAGAAAAGATTTGTTTTTTTGTTTGTTTGTTTGTAACGAATTGGCTCCGGAACTACTGGACCGATTTGAAAAATTCTTTCACTGTCGGAAAGCTACACTCTTTGTGGTGAACATAGGCTATATTTTATTCCCGTATTCTTACGGGAACAGGAACTACGCGGGTGAAACCGCGTGACTTCGGCTAGTACATAATATTTTGTGAAAATTTCAGCCCTCTAGCTATCACGGTTCTTGAGACACAGCCTCGTGACGGACAGACAGACAGTTAGCCAGACGGAGGGACAGTGAAATCTCGTTAATAGGGTCTCGTTTTTACTCTTTGGGCACGGAACCCTAAAGAAATCATAAATCTGATACATACCTAATGGCCATGGTGATTGAAATATTTTACAACGAGATAGCTGATATTCAGTTCCATTAGTTCAACTATTCATTTTTATCTCTCACACATTCTTCTAAATTGTCTAATATTTATTTACTCAAAGCTATGTATAGCACCAATGTGAAGAAAAGTTAATAGTAGCACTCAAGCCAACATGTGGTCAATTTAGGCCAGAAAATGTTTACGAAAATAAAACCTAACAATGGCATTAGCATACGCCCATACGGGTGGAGATACAACATTGTGCTTTGGGTAAAAATTATGATGCAGATCACGAATATAATATCCACATATATTATGCAATGGATTTACAACAGAAAGTATATTTACGAGAGCAGGACAATATTATGATTTGAAGTTTTATTAAAAATGCTTGAAACATTTTGCTATAACATGGACATTTTGCTCAGTTTACAGCATTACTGATAAGCTATTGAAAATTGGTAACGTAAACGATAAACAGGAGTAAGTATTTGGAACACTAATGCAAGCACTCACTTGAAGTATATTTTTCTCGCTTGCCAAATTGACGCCCGCTCGCTGGCCTGACGGAAAGCCATGATTAGTCATGTAACGGTTAGGGTTAGGGGCTACTTACAAATTTCATAGTAGTCACTGACTATCTCCGCTTTAAGATCCCAGGGTTGTAGTAAGAGGAGATAAACACGTGCGGGGCAGGTCGTTCCAAATTTTTAAGGCTCTACAGAGAGACGACCTTTTGAAAATCTCAGTTCAGAAATCTTTAAATACATCTAAGTATTAAAACATGACTCTAATTACCTAGTTGAGTCTCTCTTTACAACATGCTTGTACCTAAGACTCATTCAATAAATAGTTACAGAAAATCGGACACAAATACGCATGACAATGAAACTGCACTAAAATCCTTACCTATTTACGACGGAACTCTACAAATGGTTAAATACGTATGATGAAAAAAGTAGTGACTGTCGTGGATACGTAATAGTATGACCTTGACTATGAATAGACCACTCCAGTACTCTCCAAACGGTCGTAAATGTCGTCTTTGGATTACACGGTCAGTATGTCAGTCCAATAGAACTGTTTGATGTGTAACAATGACGTTCTATAGATGGTAGATTCAAGTAATATTATTTAATAGATGCCATGTTGGAACACGTGCCCTCACAGAATCAACATAATGTGTCAAAGCTCAATAAAGCTAAGCGATCGGGTTGGAAACTTCCTTGAATTTCAAATATAGCAACCAAAATTAGTCATTGCAATTTCTTTAGTTTTAGCGAGGATAATAAACGTCAATTCATCAGCCGTTTTCCTGAACCCATGTCCCATAGAAACTGGTTCCCGGAATTAAAACAAATAAAAATATTCTTCGAAATTAAACGAAAAATTAACCGAAAAAGAAAACATTTTAAAGCGTACACACTACACAGAATTTTGTAAAATTTAATACAGAAATGACAAAGGGGATGAAAATAATTATTGTCTCATTCAAACCATGACATGTAATAAATAAATAAATAAATAAATTTTCATGCACATTTTGCACAACGCTATCTGATCTCTATGTAGTTAGAGAGTAAAGTTTTAACCGTTTCATTGTAAAAACTAAAATGAAAAGAATGAAACTTTACTAGACATGATCAGCTGTTGATTTAGTATTTCGTGTTATGAAGCAAAAAATAACTTTGGCCGTCTGTCTTTGTTTATAAACCCGTGGCTATAATTTTACACAAAATTTATTAGTCGTATATAAGTTTAACAAGATTCGTGTTATGAAAGTGACTGTTTACGCTTTCGCAGAAATATTTTTAATGGTTTTTGGTAAAGGTATGATAAAACAGTTTTTATACCGATTTACGAGGTATTATACCTATATCCATGGGCTGCGGTGACCACTAAGTCTTAACACTAGTCTACTTGTCTGTCACACTTTTTGGTATAAAATAGTTAAACAGATTTTTTATACAACTAAGGAAAAAAATACTAAAGACAGGTAGGTATTTAACAAAAATATTAAACTAGAGCCAGCTGGGTTTCTATTTATAATAATTTTTATATTTTATTATTTTGCTTAGGGTGCGCGCCCCCATCAGACAATTTATAGAACCGATAATCAAGAACCGATTTTTCGTGTATGCTCCGATTTTATTTCGACCGCCTTTTTAGAGGACGTGTGCGTTGCGCTATTACAAAATTTTTAAACCAACACGCCTTCAATACGTACTTTGTATAGAACGGGATTTCGCGCGGCACTTTAATTATGAAATGTTTTTATTACCTCTTTGTTCCTCGACGTTTTAACACAGACTTCGGGACCACGACAGGGGGTACAACCCAGTCAAATAGCTGAGGAATAAAAAGAAACTTAAAAATCTTTAATTTTACAATCTAGTGCCACACGAATCCCGTTCGATACAAAATAAATAAATACATTTTGTTTTCTAACTGTGTACAAGAAATCGGTGTCCTATTGAATATGGGCGCGCACAATTAGGATATTGATTTTATGTGTAGTAGTTGCCATTGTAGCCAGTAGTAGGTATTATTAATCAATGAAAATGGTTCCCATCGTAGCTATTTTGATGAAAATGGCCTCACGTATTGATGAGTCGGTAACATGTAATACGGCCTATAACAATTTCACGGTCGGCAGTGATATCGCCATTATTTTTTATGCATCGACGGTAGCCATTCTATTGGATAAGCCCATTTCAAAATGATGTTGACCCATTTCTTTGTAACACAGTATTTTAAAGCTACTGTAAATTTGAGAATTTTATAGGTGCTTAGACTTTTAAAAAACGAAAGGCAAATTGAAAAAGAAAATCCGTTTGGTTGAATATCAACTATTGTTAACTTTATGTAAACAGTCTTGATGTTATAGGTATTAGCTTTCTTCTGAGAAAAGTGCCAAGCATTTTTATTTAAATCTTGACTTTATTTTATTTCCAATTAAGAGCAAAAAAAAAGAATTGAATTTTATACAGATCGGCTTATTGATATTAATAGTTCCCATCCCGTAATCCCAATTCTCAAATTTTTTGTTTGTTTATTCCTTAATCTGTTTGGAAGCCTAAAAACCGGCCAAGTGCGAGTCGGAAAAAACAAAAAAAAAACACGTTTTTTAAATGGAAGCTCCCCATTATCAATCTAATTTTAATATTTGTTGTTATAACGATAGCTGAAATACATGATTTGTGAAAAGAACAATGGCAGTTTCCCTTACTAGCAATTATTGTCTGACATAAAAGATGAGCGCACATAAGTGAAAAATATGTCAAACGTTTCAGTTTCGCTAGTAGATTCCATAAATGAATTCATTTTCCATCGAGAAAGCCGGAAAATAACGATATTGTGTTTTGATTGTTAGGTTGTTGTCATAAAGTCCCGTCATACTTACCTATACATACCTAATGTTCAAACACTATGGTGACTAAAATAACCGACTGGAGTGTTTCTCGATGGTCATTTTAGTAGGTACATACAGGAGTAGGGTATAGATTTGATGTCAATATGATCGCGAGTCATGTCATGAAAGAAAAATAAAATCCCAATTTTTTCATTTCTTTTATTTCACATAAATTACACTTCACATCGGCGCAATATGTTCACACTAATGCACGCGTAGGCCTCGATTGTCTCCCACGATCTCCCAGTATCGAAGAACACCAAATTCAATTCACAAATAAGCAGTCCAGTAGGGAATAGCACAAAGTCATTCAAAAGTTATATCAAGAGTCCGTTGGGCACACAATAGTCACTCGAGGAAATAATCGGAGTCCATAAAACAGTCCAGATTGTTTTGGAAAGTGTTGTTTTGTGTACTTTTTCTGATTTTCTTTAATAAATCTGAATTTATTAAAGAAAATCAGAAAAAGTACACAAAACAACACTTTGTACAAAAAGCGCAGAGAATTCTGTCAATTCTGTGATCTGTCAAGTCAAAGTGACAAGGTAGGAACGCACGGTTTGATTGGCTAGTTCACGCGCCTCATTGCTGTAAATAATCGTTGAAAATCTTTTAAAATGTAAATTTAACGCCGGCTTTTATTGGAACATTTAGATACTAGTAAAATCATAAAATAAACAATGAATTACTTTGGCGTAACTAATATTTATGGGCGTTTTTAAATTATGAGACAATTTTTTGCCATTGTTCTTTCAGCTCTTTAACTATCACGGTTCCAGAGATACAGGTTTGTGACGAGCAAACAGATAGCCAGACAAACAGACGGACATCGAAGACTCATGAATAGGGTTTCGTATTTTATCCATTGGGTACGGAACCCTAAAAAATAATTATTTTTTATTGATTCCTTCAACAAATCTTCTTTAAAATCTATTCTTAACAAAAAGGCGGCGGAGAGGGAACGTGAGAGAACTCTTCCACCCGAGTTCCGCTGTCGTGTCTTCGCCCAAGACTATCGGCCTCCATGACCAGGGAACTGAGGACGGTGAGAGGGCTGCTCACCGTCATCACAGAAGCAGGCCCAGGACGACAGCGTGACGTGAGGGATTCACGCACGCTGTCGTCCTGGCTCGCCCTTCTTAGAAGCGGGATAACACCCGAAAACCCCCCAAAGACGCGTGATAGCACCCGAAAGCCCCTTAGATGAGGCCGCAGTGGTACCCGGGGCTCCCAACCGTTGGCTGTTAGGCAGGCATAGCATTCATGAAGGATTCTCCCTCACGTTAAAAAAATTTCGTAACAGCACACACACATAGCACAAGTTGATGTAGCTTAATTATTGGCTAGATGGGCTCTGTGAAAATAAAAGTCCCACAAAAATGTATTTATGCAATTTTTCCATAAACCAACAAAACACAGCCCACAGCTTAATGTTCATTACGTCTTTAATGAAAACGTACATTCGTCGTTCTTTGAGCTTACGATTACGTAATTTGTGTGAGCTCGGTTGACCTTGGGGGGCTTAGCATCCTTGTTTTTATTCCACACCAGTACTTTTAAATCTTATTTTATTTCGCTAAAGGCGGACAGTCATATTCAACCAAAGAAGTTTGTAGAAGAAAGGAGGCATTCCAAAACATAAAAAAACTGGACAAGTGTGAGTAGACTCGCGCACAAAGGGTTCCATACCAAAACAAGAAGCCGTGAGATCGTTCTCACCAGACTGCTTCCCTCTAACACGTTTATTGTGAAAGTTCAATCCGATTGACGTTGTCATTTTTGTTTTATCCACGTGACCTAGTGACGTAGTTTAATGCAACAGTCACAGACTACAGACAAAGTCTCGACGTAAGCCCCTCTGCAGTCTATTTTATAGAGAGGGGCTAAAACGGTAAAAAATCACGTTTGTTGTATGAGCCCCCTTAATTCACCCTTCTTGTCTAATTATAGTACTTTTTGTAACAGAAGTAACAGAAATATATCATAATATATGTGAAAATTTCAGCCTCTAACTATCACGTTTCCTAAGATACAGTCTCGTGACGGGTATACAGACAGACGGACGACGAAGTCTCATTAATATTGTCCCGTTTTTACCCTTTGCGCGCGGAACCCTAAAAATGTATTTTTGTTGATGAGTTTATAGTGCTCTCGTAATGCTTACAAAAAGTAACACTCGCAATCAGTACCAATTTTGCTTGGACGTGCAAGTTATTACTTTTGTGATTTGTTCGTTCATAATCTAAAGAAGTTCGGAGTATTTGTCATGGTTAAAGAATCAGGTCATTTCGAATAATTTTGAAAGAATTTTCTTATAAAGAGTCCTGGGAAACGCCATGTGTCCTCGGAAGTTTGCAGATGATTAATGGTGTTAAGTAACTGTGAACGACTGTGGTATAGTTTATTTTCAGAATAAATAAAAAGGTATAATTGAACTCTGAATATAGAGTAAATAAGTTTTTAGGGTTCCGTACCCTTAGGGTATAAACGGGAACCTATTCTTGAGACTTCGCCGTCCTTCTGTCCGTCTGACTGTCTGTCTACCAGTTACGAGGCTGTATCTCATGAAACGTGATAGTTAGAGAGCTGAAAAGAGCACAGATGACGTATTTATATTGCCGCTATAACAACAAATACTAAAATCAGTAAGGGAATTAAGGGGCTCCTATCCTACAAACGTGATTTTTTGCCGTTTTATGGTACGGAACCCTCTTTGCGCGAGCCCGCCTTGCACTTGGTTGGTTTTTAGATTACAATAGCTTTTGCCCGTGACTTCGTTCTCGGAGTGATTTTAACTACTAACCAAACAACTTTGACCTGTCCAACGTATAGGGCTTCTAGTAAAACATAGGTATTAGCTGTATTATCATATCCGCTAAAAACAAATCCTAATAGTACAATTATGATAAAGCTACTAAACTTTGCTCCAACTTCAAAAAAATAAACAAACAAACAGACACGAAGAAACAAAGTCATAGACTTGGACTCAGAAGCCCTAAATAAGTCGGTTACATGAAAATTTTAATTTAATTTGAATGTACCTTCACAGCAATTTTAGGAATTTTATAATACCTAGTACAGAAATACCACCCTGGACAGATGGAGTTTGTACGGAGTTAGGTTGCGAGATTTCCTACTCTTTGTCATGACTTCGTCCGTTAGTCTGAGAGAGCACCACTAGCGGGTGACGTTGGTTACGGCGCGGCCTCATCATTAGCACCCCATCATTTGGTTATTTGTTTGTTTGGTTTGGTTTGGTTATTTGTTGAAATCACCTCGTGAACGAAGTCGCGGCCAAAAGCTAGTATTTATTAAGGTTGTCACGATCCTAAAGTGAAATAGGTAAAGGCTTATGTTCAGCCGTGGACTGTAAATAAGATGATTTGAATGGTGATAAAGCGAGCGTATGAATCACAAAATGATATTTCAAATTTTAATATACAGTTCGTCTTTACAAATGAAAATGATTTTCAAATAGTAGGTATTCTATTCATCATCGTTGAAAACAGTATGGTCCATTTCCCTCAGAACATGACGCTTCGTAATCCTTTTCAACGGGAAAGTAATTTTAGTTAAGATTCAGGATATCTCAAAACTTCGCTTTATATAACTCATTCTGTAGATTGAATGCGATAACATTAAAATTATCATTTTGAAGCGCGTTATTTTCCATTTCTAAAGAAACACTTTCGCAGGCTTTGTAATAGTAAGTTTTGAAAAGATAAAAGTTGTTGTCTTGAAACGTTTCGAAAAGTTTCAAATGCAACAATAAATCAACATTATAAAAGTTTATGGCGAACGGAATTATATAAAGGCTAGATGGCGCCAGCGGCTCCGATCGTATGGACGGATAGCAGTCGACTGCTGGACGTAGGCCTCTTCCATGTCCCCCCCACAGTACGCGGTCCTGCGCTTTTCGCATCCAGTCCCAGGCTGCGATCTTTACTAAGTTGTCGGTCCATCCGGCGGGTGGATAAATATCACTGGTCAACAAAATTTTGTAACAAGAAAAGTGCTTACTAATTTTGAATTACCTACATACCCTCATGTTATCACCATATTTATTTTGATTTCATCAGGTCTTGTTTTTGTGTTACAGCTACTACCCACAAAATTGAAAATTAATCATTTTTATTTTACTCTCGCATTAAGAAAATTTAATTATTTAAAGAGCTTAATGTTTTTTTCCGTTTTCCGAGTTGTGTGTTTTTAAAATAATGTCTATAAAGTGTAAAAATGATCCTGACAAGTTTTGTTACATTTGTGGGGCGGCATTACTTTTAAAACTCAGCGGAGGAATTTGACACCATTAGTAACTAAGTTATAAGAACAGTATTTTGACTTCGTCATCGGAAAACAAGATAAAGTGTAGGTTCCACACATCTGTTGTGTTACATGTGTAGGGTCTTCTTACTGGATGAGCGAGAAAATCTAGATCTATGCCTTTTGCAATCCTTATGATTTGGACGGAATCAACGAACCACTCATCTGATTGTTAGTTTTTGTTTGACTGATACAAAAGGTATTAAAATTAAAACAAAAAGTAAAATTAATTATCCTGACCTGCCACCGGCTAAAAGACCGATCCTTCATAATAAAAAACTACCTTTACCAGAACCACCTCAAAGTTCCGATCGGACCGCTACGCCAGAACGCACGGTTTTTTATATACCTATATATTATGAAAGAAAAATTTGAGTGTGGCAAAAATTCAAGAGGGCCCTCCAATCAGGCAATTGACGAAAGATAATATATTTAAAGAAAAACCGGAGGAATCAGCTGGGGAATATTTCATGAAAGTAACTTCCAATTTTGTAGGAAATCAACGATCAAGTGACTATATAAGTATTGTCGTGGAGCTGTTATCTACTAATAAGGCTTTAGGCTGTAATATGTCGTTGAAAATACATTGTCTTCATTTATTTTTAGATTTCTTTCCTGAAAATTTGGGTGCCGTCTGTAATGAACACGGTGAAAGATTCCACCAAGACATTTTTACCATAGAAAAACGATATCAAGGCTAGTGGAGTCCACGTATGCTAGCAGATTACTGTTGGACATTAGAACGAGACGTCTCTGAAGCAAAATATAGGCGAAAATCATAAAGCTACACTTATATTACTGTTGCAATATAACGGATTGACTTCTTTTTGTTGATAAAATCTGTCTTTTTTAAAATTTTAATAGAACTCAATTACAGAAAAACTATTCGTATTTGAAGCATTGTAATTTTATTTCTAGTATCCTTATCCTTGCCCCAAACATAACTAGACAAAAGTTTTCATGTTACATGCAAAAAGTGTTTTTTTGTCGACCAGTGATACCTTATCGCTGAAAAGCAGTTTCTACCCCAGGCAATTTTGAATGGAGAAAGGTGGTTGAAGGCAATGTGTTGGAGTAGCATTCTTAGGCGTACTCTTATTTATATCAAGTGAGAAGTTACAGCTGAAAACCCATTTTGTCTTACATCCCCTCTCCTGAAGAAACCGCGCAAATATCGGGATCAAAAGTAATCTAGAACCTTCCTCGGATCATAAGCTCAGATTGTGGCAAGTATGTATCATTTAAATCGATTCAGTAGTTTCGGAGTGATACTTATTCGGGATACAGATAGACAGACATGAATTTTTTTGTTATATTTTCGTATCGATTAGAGAATGCCTAGCAATTAATTTTTTAAAAATATTTTCCATGAACAGATTTTCGACCCTCTACAGTTTTATGTATTATTATTCATTAGAAGAATTACTAAATATAATTAGGCAATCAAATTCTCCATAAATTATGTTTCAACTAAGGTTAATTTTCTTGGTTTGATATAAATTAATTATGCTGAGTTCTGTATTAATTTATTTTCTTAGAAAATGTAGACGTTACTGTTTTTAATCAAAATTTTGAAGCAATTGGTATGGTTTTTGAAACGAAATGCTAAAAAAATACGTACGTTAATAAGTACGTAGTACGAGCGCTATGTCCTATTTTAACATTGATAGTTCTCCTTAAATATACGTTAATTATGTCAAAATTTACACGATAGGCAAGCCATTCGTTTATAACGATAGGCAGGGTCAGCCATAGCCTAAAACCACAGGGCGGAAACTCCAGCTTGAAAGTGTGCGTATGATCAATAAAATGTAAGCAAATTGTCCGTCAACGCGCACGTAAGCTCTACTGTCAGCTGTGACGCGACAGGGAGTTGTTAATGTAATGTAGTATCAGATAAGTATATTGTAAGATGAGCCACACTATCGCATTGGGTGTACACACCTGTAATGATAGTGGTGGGAGAAGTGAATAAATAAATAAATAAATAAAAAAAAATCTTTGCTAAAACGTACAAGTAGTTTATAGTACCTAGTTTATACAGCCTAGGGACATCTTCCCGATGGCTTACCCGGAGCTCCCATCCGCAGGCAGTAGGTAGGAAACGTGTGGTTTTAAGTCGGTAAGAATGCGGCATAGCAGCCATGACGGACTTTCCAAAAAAAAGTGCAATATATAGGCAGTCTACCTGGAAGTCTGGAGTTGAAATTAAGCTAGTGTATTTGACACACGGACGACGCGTGATTTTATGTGTATTACTACTTATTCAATGTAAAATGCCTTTTAAGAGTGACAGTGAAATAGCTTTTTTTTTTTTTTTTTTTTTAACGTGAGGGAAAATCCTCGTAGGATGCTATGCCGGACTCTTACCGACTAAAAAACCTCACGTAACGCCCAACAGCCTATGGTTGAGAGCCCCGGGTAAGCCCTCAGGAAGGATGTCCCGTGACTCCCAACAGACCTACGGCCGCCACTGCGGCCTCGCCCAGGGGGTGGTTCGGGTGCAATCCCGCGTCTATGGGGGGTTTCGGGTGTGACCCCGCTTCTAAGGGGGGGCGTGCGTGAGTGCTCACGTCACGCTGCCGTCATGGGCCTGCTTCTGTAAGGACGGTGAGCGGCCCTCTCACCGTCCTCAGACCCCCGGTCATGGAGGCCGATAGTCCTCGGCGAAGACACGTCGGCGGCGCCCAGGGCGCCGACTGCGGAACTCGGGTGGGAGAGTTCTCTCCCGCACCCGGCCCGCCGCCTCCTTCGCGAGCATGACCTGCTCGCAGAAAGAGGCGGCGTAGTCCCACTTACTCCCGCTGGAGAGCATGGCTCACACCATGGCCTCCAGACCCACTACGAGGACCTGTCGCTGTTGTGCCCACGCCGTGCACTCCACCAGCGTGTGGAGCGCCGTGTCATCGCTGCGGTCCTCGCAGTGCTGACACTCGGCCGTGGTTTCCCGGTGTTTTCGCCACAGATACCTACCGAAGCTACCGTGCCCGGCAAGCATCTGTGTCAACCGGTAGGAGAGAGCACCGTGTCTTCTCTCCAGCCACTCGTCCATGACCGGTCTGACGGCCGCGATTGTGGCGAATCCCCCCTTTGGTTGCTCAAGTCGCACCTTCCATGGTTTCCTGGTGGAGCAGGGTCCGCTGGGCCTCGATTTCTCGAGACGCAGGCCTTTGGCCCCGCTCCAGCGCCTCCTTGCGCCATCTGAACAGTGACGCAAGGGCTCTCGCTTCCAGGTCCCATGGAGGGGTCCCGGCTAGGAGACATGCCGCCTCACCGGAGATCGTGCGGTATCCTCTTATCACCCTGACGGCCATCACTCTCTGCGGGCTCAGCAGTCTAGCCTCATTGCTGGCCGTCAGGGTCTCCGCCCATACGGGAGCCCCGTACAGAGCCATGCTTCGCACGATCCCCAGGTACAGCCTCCTGTAGGGAGCGTTGGGTCCCCTGATGTTGGGCATCAACCGCGGGAGTGCGGCCGATGCTCCCCTCAGTTTTGGGACCAAACTTCGGAAGTGATGTCCGAAGTTCCACCGGCCATCGAGTACGAGCCCCAGATATTTCATCGAGGGCTCGATGCCGATGCTGACGCCCCCTACCTGTAGGCTGGATCCCGCAGGTGGCCCCATCCGAGGTCCGTGGAAATACAGAGCCTCGGATTTGTGAAGGGCGACCTCGAGACCCAGCTGCCGAATCCGACCCACGACCTGAGCAACCCCTGCCGTGGCCTTAAGTGCTGCGGCACGGTGCGTTGCTCCCCGCGCCGTAACGAGGGTGTCGTCGGCGTAACACGTTACGCCGACCCCTCTGAGCAACGGACCACGCAGCACCCAGTCGTAACCGATGTTCCACAGGAGCGGCCCTAAAACCGATCCCTGTGGAACACCGCACGACACATCTCGCCGACCCGGCCCTAGCCAGCTCGGGTAAGTCATGGCTCTCTCGGAGAGATAAGCCCCGACAATTTGACGGAGGTAGGGAGGCACTCCATGATAGATAAGCGCCTCCCTGACGCAGCTCCAGGGCAAGGTGTTGAATGCGTTGGCGATGTCGAGAGACACCGTCACCACCACCTCACCCTGTGAGACTGCTTCCTCCGTCAGGCCTCTAATGCGCATGATCGCGTCCACGGTGGAGCGTCCCTGACGGAAGCCAAACTGGCTATCCGCCAGATCAGGCCCCACGCGTGTGAGGTGCCCGACGAGGCGTTGTGCAATAATGCGCTCAAAGAGCTTGCACACCTCGTCGAGCAACACGATCGGCCGGTACCCTGATGGGGAATTTGCCGGCCGCCCCGCCTTTCGAATCAAGACCAGTTTCCCTGTCTTCCAGACCTTGGGAAACTGGCCTTTCTCGAGGCATGCGCTAAAGAGCCCAATTAGTCGAGGCCCAAGCTCTTCGAGAGCCAGGACCCACGCTCGGCCTGGAGTGCCGTCGGGTCCAGGGGCGGTGTTTCTGCGGGATTTAAGCCGCAGTACAGCCGCCCCTAACTCACCCTCAGTGACTACGGGCACGTCGTTCTCGCTGCCTTCCGCGTTGGGCGCCTGAGACGGAGCCATGCGCGGAGAAATATGTTCCTCCGCTCTCGACGGGAACAAGGAGTCCAGGACCTCCTCCAGCCGCTCCGGCTGGAGACTCTGAGTCAGTGGGGGCGCCTTAGGGCGTAATTTGCCCCTTACCATAAGGTACGGGCGCCCCCACGGGTTCCGCTCCAGAGTCTCCATCAGCTCATCGCGGCCCAACTTTTTGGACCGCTTGATGGCCGTCTGGAGGGTCCTCTTGGCTTCCTTGTACCCATCATAAAGCTCCGTCTCTCGGGCTGCCGCATCGTCTGGGCGGCGACGCCTCCGGCGGAATCTGGTGTACCGGCGGCGCGCGGTAACGCAATCCGCGCGCAACTGCGCGATTTCCGGCGTCCACCAGTACACCTGCTTCCTCGCCGGTCTGGGCCTAGCCCTGGGCATCGCCGCATCGCAGATGTGCGACATGGCTCTCCCGAACCACTCCACTTCGGCATCAACATCGGCAGGCCCGTCCGCTGTCGGAATCCAGGCCTGCACGATGGCCGCCTCCAGGAGAGCCTCCCGATCCAGGCGATGGAGTGCCCAACGCGGTTCCGGGGGATTCGCGATTGTTGGCGGCAGGTTAGGTGGAGGGGAGACGTCGAACCGAATATATCGGTGATCTGACGACGTCTCCTCCTCCTCCACCACGCGCCATCCCTGGACACGGCGGGCGAGCTCAGGGGTCGCAAACGAAACGTCTATGACCGAGCTGAGCCCCCGCCGCGTCCAGGTTGCGACATTCCCCCGGTTCAGGATGACTAGGCCACGTGTAGTGACCCAGTCCTCCAGTATCCTCCCCCTGCCTCTGGTTTCCCGGGAGCCCCAAGCCTGCGACCAGGCATTGAAGTCTCCCAGGACCAGGACAGGGCGAGGCCGGCATGCAGCGAGAACGACGTCCAGCTCAGGGAGCCATAGCTCAAACTGATGCTGGTCGAGGCTCGGTGAGATGTAAACGGCCACGACAGCCACACCCTCATATTCCGCCGCGACGCAACCCGGGCCCCTAGCAATAAGCGCTAGGCGCGAGTCGTCCGCGCCGGTCCCCCCAAAGATGGTCGCCATGCCGTCCAGATCCACCGGGCTTCCCGGGTGAACCCAGTACGGCTCGGCGACGACAACAATATTAATGGACCACTGCCTGATGCTCTGGTACAGAAGGTCCTGAGCACCAGTGCAGTGGTTCAGATTCACCTGCAGGATGCGGATATGGGTGTCCATTAATGGACGTCCATATCCGCACCCTGCCGCGAACGTGCATCCACACCCTCACCCCTCCGTGCGGACGGACGGGGCTTCGGCCTTGAGGCAGCGCAGGTCTTACTGCCCGCCCGGTGGTTTGCCTCCTTGCCCTCCGCCACGCATTTAAAACAGCGTGGCGGAGCGTCACAGGCAAGGGCCGTGTGACCGGGCTGACCACAGCGGAAGCACCGATCGCCCACGGTGACTTCCGCCGTACACTGCACTCCTACATGCCCCACGACCAGGCACCTATAGCACCTGTCTTCGCGGGGCTGCAGGAGATGCACCTGCGCCCTCAGGAAGCCTCCAATAAGGAGGCTCCGTCCGTCCGCCACTTTCTGGGCCGCCGCGACGGGACAGCTCACGACCGCCGACCCGTGACCAGTGGGGCCAAAGCGGATTTCGCCTGACCTCACCTGATCACGGGGGCAGCCACTCGCCTCCACGACGGCGGAGATTATCTCCTCCGTCGTGGCCGCATCATCCAGACCTGAAATGCGCATACTCGCGCATTTGTTTGGTCTGGTGACGCGGACGTCGCCCGTGTCCAGCGACTCCCTCAGCTTTGCCACTAGGGCATCCGCTTTAGGGCCGCTGGTGGCGCCAGAGACCTCGAGGAGGCGTGCTCCGGTGCGCGTCACCTTGCACCGGAGACCTCCCTCAATCTCGAGGGCCTTGAGGTCGACTGAGGCTTTCGCCTGCCTCAGGACCTCGGCGTACCCTACGCCCTTCGCTTTGCCCTCTGTCGTCACCGTGATGACGACGGCAGTGGAGCGAGGAGCGCGGAGCCTCTTTGGCGCCTTCGCCGCGGCGGCCTTTGCCGCTTTTGCGGCGGCTTTTGCCGCCTTCCTGGCGGCCTTCGCCGCCTTTCTGGCAGCCTTCGCCGCCTTCTTCTTTGCTCCCGCCACTTCCCAGACCCCCTCTCGCGAGGGAATCTGGGGTGCAGTGGGAGCGATGGCTGTGCTGGGGGAGGTGGGGTTGCCACTCCCCCCCTTTGCCGTCTTCCGGGTAGCGGTCGCGGCGGAGGCCATTTTCTTGGGACCAGATGCACCACTGGGTGCAGCCGTCGTCGCGTATGACGTGACGACGGGTGCCGCCAGCGGCGGGCGGTATGCCCGGTCCTCCAGGACGCCGAGGCGTCTTTCCATGGCCTCCAGCAGCTGGACCATTGTAGGTGTCGCTTTGGGTGGTGCACGGGGAGCGGGGGTTTTCACACCCCGGGCCTCCCCGGTCCCCTGGACCAGCTGCGTGAGCTTGTCGATCTCCTCCCGCATCAGCTGCTGTTGGTTGCGGGAATCGGCAAGCTCCTTCTCCAGGCTCGCGACCCGAGCCCGGAGCTTATCCTCCTCGCTGGAGACGCTCCTTTCTAGGAGCTCCTCCAGCGCTTTGGCGGCGCCTGAGACCGCGTCCGCCACGAGTCTCTTCTTTCCCGCAATGTTTTTCTGGCCTTTTACGGCGCCAGAAACAGTGAAATAGCTTACAGTGGCATACGGTAACTAAAAAAAAAGTGTGTGCGTAACCTTTACGCGCGATTGAAGTAAAACTTCTTGGCCATTGACGGCATCAAATGTTATGTTATATAAAAATCTGATTTACTGCCGATGTCGCGCCTAAAGAAGTTTTACTTCTAAAAACAATTGCAACACAGGGACTATCACTCGAAGACGAAGAAGCAAGTTACAACACCCTTATCTTTTAAGGTAAAGGTAACATCATTATCCCGTCTAATCAACTGTCGGGCTCACGTGTCGCTCGCTAAGAGTCGCTGTCGTGTAGTGTCGACAGGCTGTGAAATCATATTACACGCTACCTACGTGAATGAACTCGTAATAGAAACGTATAGGCCTTCTTATTCGGGTATTTCAGAGTCTACTGAACATATGAATCATACTATATAATATCTCTAGGTAAGTATTATTCAAAAGTAAATAGGTACCTATATTATTCTTAGATTGATAGTACAGGTGTATTCGGTGATTTACATCTACTTAATAGCAGAATTGCTACACAGCTCACAGAAACTATTTCTCCGATGATTGTGACGAAGAAACAACTTACAACACCCTTATCTTTTAAGGTAAAGGTAACATCATTATCCAGTCTAATCAACTGTCGGGCTCACGTGTCGCTCGCTAAGAGTCGCTGTCGCGTAGTGTCGACAGGCTGTGAAATCATATTACACGCTACCTACGTGAATGAACTCGTAATAGAAACGTATAGGCCTTCTTATTCGGGTATTTCAGAGTCTACTGAACATATGAATCATACTATATAATATCTCTAGGTAAGTATTATTCAAAAGTAAATAGGTACCTATATTATTCTTAGATTGATAGTACAGGTGTATTCGGTGATTTACATCTACTTAATAGCAGAATTGCTACACAGCTCACAGAAACTATTTCTCCGATGATTGTGACGAAGAAACAACTTACAACACCCTTATCTTTTAAGGTAAAGGTAACATCATTATCCCGTCTAATCAACTGTCGGGCTCACGTGTCGCTCGCTAAGAGTCGCTGTCGCGTAGTGTCGACAGGCTGTGAAATCATATTACACGCTACCTACGTGAATGAACTCGTAATAGAAACGTATAGGCCTTCTTATTCGGGTATTTCAGAGTCTACTGAACATATGAATCATACTATATAATATCTCTAGGTAAGTATTATTCAAAAGTAAATAGGTACCTATATTATTCTTAGATTGATAGTACAGGTCTGGTGTATTCGGTGATTTACATCTACTTAATAGCAGAATTGCTACACAGCTCACAGAAACTATTTCTCCGATGATTGTGACGAAGAAACAACTTACAACACCCTTATCTTTTAAGGTAAAGGTAACATCATTATCCCGTCTAATCAACTGTCGGGCTCACGTGTCGCTCGCTAAGAGTCGCTGTCGTGTAGTGTCGACAGGCTGTGAAATCATATTACACGCTACCTACGTGAATGAACTTCTAATAGAAACGTATGAAGCCTATTTTATTCCGGTATCTCGGAGTTTATTGAACCTGTAAATTTATTTTTAGGATTCCGTACACACAGACATATAGTTACGCCTTTATCCTCGAAGGGGTAGGCAGAGGCATAGTGTACTCTCACGTTTCACCTTAGTGAGCCTATTGCCGTGTTGAATGGAATTTTTTCAAGCTGCCCATTAATACCTTCAACTTGGCTTAACGATTGTCATTTTACTAACAAGCGAGTTTCACGTCGAATTTTTCTTCAACGCAATGCATCGTTTTGCAAATGTGTTCCCTTAGTCACCTCTTACGACACCCTCGGGATGAATTGTGGTGGCGACATTTTGTACTCTTTCCCATTGCCACACGGTGCACCCAAAGGATTCCGTGACCAAAGGGTAAAAACGGGAACATATTATTGAGACTTTACTGTCCGTCGGTCTGCCTGTCTGTCTGTCCGTTATCAGGCTGTGTCTCATTAACCATAGTAGGAAGCTAGAATACCGCTCGAGTACGGTTAGATTTGATAGGGGCTTTTTCCCGTGCACGCTTAGATTGTGGAATGATCTCCCTGCCTCGGTTTTCCCAAACGCCTACAACATGGGGTTCTTCAAAAAGGGGTCTAAGAAGGTTTTTGCAGGATCGGCAGCACGAGTGTAGCACCTCCGGTATTGCAAGCGTCCATAGGCAGCGATGACCACTTGTGCATCAGGAGGGCCGTATGCTCTTGCCTGCCTCCTTAGTGGTATAAAAAAAAGAACACTAAAAACATTTAATCTTTAGTGTTACGTCATCGCCACGTATTTCTATGTACACACTGAAAATATTCTATAGATAGAGCACTCCACATAAAATAGAGTAGCTATTCCTTTCTTGTAGCTTACCCATTATAAGAATAGTGTGTACGTTGTGTAATATGATGTTGATGCTGCATAAAATGCACTAATTGTATAGTATCAAAAGTTACTCAAATAGAATGTATTGTAATCTAACGTTAAGGAGAAATCTTACTATCTCTTCATAAGAGTACGCTTACGGCCCAAATATGGCGAGATGCATCAACCGATGTGCGAGCTACGTAGATATGTATTCAAAGGTTAAGAGTTCAGACGGAAGTTTTCTTCTAATAAAACTGTAAAAATAGCACAATATAAATTCAAAACAGAACACAAAATAAAATATACATACGGAGCAACGATGTATTATAATTAGACACGTCATGTACGAACATCACGGCTTTCAAAAACAACAGATATTTTATACTTACATTTAAAAAAAATATTTCTATGAAATTATCTATGGTAGTATGTATGAAAAGTAAGGCAAAAGTCTGACTTTTTGTTGTCATTTTTCGGTGTTGGTAACGTATCTATAGTTTTTATATAGATATCATTGATACGGAGTAATTTGCTTTACTAACTCTATAAGATGTGACCATCTATAGTCCAATCCTGCCCGATCTGGCAATAATGTAAACATATCATGTTTTGACAATCGTTGTCTGAGGCAGATGAGTAGAAAAATATAGTATGACAAATCATTGAATTTTTTACTATCCTGAGTAGGTATTTTAAATGAAAATAAACTATCATAAAGAAGTTATTTGGTGTCGAAATGATTGTAAGAACACTGTATGACTCCTGGATACTGGAATATAATCAGGGTGAATACTCATTTGCAAGTAACTATTGATATATAGGATCAAATGTGTTTGTTTACATTTTTGCGCAAAGCTATTGAAATACAGTATACGCACGGCTATCTAAATTCAGCCAAGCAAAAAATGTGATCTGTAGATACTGACGCTCCCTATGAGGCCTTTCAGAACTGAAAACCTTATTCGCAGTGTACACTTCGCAACATTTCAAGATGAATCTAACAGATGGCGTTGTATTGTTGCGAAGTTCCTGTTGGTATAGTTTGGAATAATGTTCGAGACTATATAAATAGGTACAGGACTTTACAATGTAGCAAGTTAACAAGCTGCTATAATTAATATGTAAATAAAGGTAATTGCAAATTACAACATTGTCTTTTTTTACATACATGCTTATAGTCACGCCTTTATCCCCAAAGGGTTAGGCAGAAGCAAAGTATACGCTCACATTTCACCTTAGTTTTATATCTCACGTAATAGGTGGTGAGTCTATTGCTGAGTTAAAATGGACAGGCACAGGTCGTGACGATCTGCTGTGATGAGCCGCCCATAGGGCCTTTATTTGGGCTCAACGATTGTCATTTTATTGACAACCGGGTTTCATTTAGAGTTTTCATTCTCTAAGCAATAAATCATTTCGCGAAAGTGTTTGCTTAGTCGCCTCTTACGACACCCTCGGGATGAATTGTGGTGACAACACTTTGTACACTTTCTCATTGCCACAGGGGGATTATATAATTATGTTTATTACTTAGGTATATCCAAAGCTAATCTATTAAAGCAATCTTTTCTCGCTCAACGAATAGGTATTGCTATTCAAAGGGGGAATGCTGCTAGTCTTTTGGGCACAATGCCACGGGGGCCTTATTTAGGTTTAGTTTAGATAGTAATAATGTAAATATAGATATGTAATAATTATGTTTCTATGTAATTTTTAACAATAAATGTATTTATCTATTAAAGTACTTACTTACTACTTTGAACTTGCATCAGTATATGTGTACAGTTGTAGTAGTAATAGTTGGCGATTTTAAAAGCCGGTGAGTGATTTACAATGGGATAATCAAAAGCAGATTGGGAAAAAGCTCCATGCCACGGGGCTAGTTCAGAAGCTGCTTGTAAACTCGCCGGCTGGTAGCTTGTTAAGTGTATCATCGAGGCTTTACTGAGAGGATTTTTTTTAGGATAATAACAAGCATAATGTACACTATGCATTCCGTTTTGAAAGATCACTCTATTATACCAATAGGAACTTAACAGTAGGGGAAACTGTTCACCATTCGTACGTGGGGCACATTCATACATTGAGTATAACAAAAATACTAACCGACATACAAACGCGCCTTTGCATGTGTACATAGAAATACCGACTGCCATGTTGCTAGCAAAGTATCGTGCCAATCGCGCCACTCTGTGTGAGGCAATAAGACGTAACTTGTTTTCGCACTAGGAAAGTAAAATTTTTACTGAAGTTTAAATCGTACTGGCAAGTAAATTTATTACGTTTCTTTTAAATAGTCAGGATTCATTGTACTGTTCACATTGTTTAATTTTGAGTTTTCATTGTCATATTTCTTCTACTAACATTTATTTTGTATACAACTGTAATTTATATTTAGTCAAGGCCTGGAGCACATTCGGACATTTCTACAGGGGGCGCATTCGTACGCGTTCGAATGCTCCCCTTTAGGTCTTTTTAACCACAAACACTCACATAAATTTTATATTTTTATAAATTTAAGACTGTTTTTTTTTAATTTATGATACCTTACAATAATTACGGATTTTTTAATTTATAACGATCAGCAATATACTTTTTATTTAGTAAATGTTATACTATCAAATCGCAGGTTCATGGTTTAAAGATGATAAGAAAAGATAAGCGTAGCTATTAAATGGATTAGTGATTTAAATTACATATATTCCATATTCCTTAAAAACAGAAAAATCAAAAGAGGAAGAAAATCAATTCGTATTGTGCAGAGAGCCTGGAAAAATGAATTATAATACAAAAATCGAATCTTCTAATTGATAAAATATATAAAAAATATGAATAATATAGTAAAGAAAGAAGAAGTAATTAAGTAGTTTGCAGGAACTTAATTACCAACCAATAATTAAAGAAAATAAAAATTAAGATACTGGATAATGCCCAATTAATTTAAATGTGATATCAGGAAATGAAAGATAATCGTTATGTTTTGGTAAAATTTGAAACACCTTAGGCCGCTGTTATTTATTGTCGAGTAAAGTACACTCAGTTATGAATTTGGCAAATAGGACCGAAAGTGTTTTATCTTCGGAAGAAATCGGGTTCATCATGATAATTCCTTTTTCATTACATAGAATGAAACTACAAACACAAAAGGAGACATAGTCTAATAAACAAAGTGTGTACGCTACACACTTGGTTTATTAGACTCCCTAACCACTCGGCACATCTAGAACGACTAGACTTTATGATCCTTTCAATTAATTTAAATAATTTAATTTGCCTTAAGCTCGAAAGTGACAACCAAAAAGTGTAATTACTTACTTACAGTTAAAACTGATTTTTCTTGTTTTTTTCTAAAGAACATATTTTGATTAGGAGTCAAGTTAAATGTCATTAAGATAGTTCTGTGATAAACAAATTTTTCATATCAATTTAATACATTTTTTATGAGATTAATGGACTTTTTATTTACCTTGTATGAATCTACCCCACGCGTATGAAAGTACCCCACCTAATGTACGGAAGTACCCCACCCATGGGGCGCGTTCGTACAAATATCTTATCGTCGAAAAATTGCTATAGTTCCTTAACCGTTTGACATAATAGTTTCAGAAAATTTTGTAACTAACTACAATATATTTTCTACATTTAGGGATATAAACGAGGCAATTCTGACTTACAGCCGTGGAGAAAAAAAATAAAAACAAAAATCTGTACGAATGGTGAACAGCTTCCCCTACCGGAGGGAACTCTGTCATTTTACAAATATACACAAATACATGATTAGTCACGGCTTTATCCCCAAAGGGGTAGGCAGAGACATAGTTTATGCCCAGAATTCACATTATAGTTTTATGTCTAACGTAATAGGTGGTGAGCCTATTGCCGTTTTAAAATGGATAGGCGCAGGTGGTGACGACCCGCACTATAAATTTTTCAAGCCGCCCGTAAGGCTTTCGATTTGGCATAACGATTGTCATTTTACTGACAACCGGGTTTCATTTCGAGTTTTCCTTCTCTACGCAATGGATTGTTTTGCGAAAGTGTTCCCTTAGTCGCCTCTTACGACACCCTCGGGATGAATTGGGATGGCGACATTTTGTACTCTTTTCCGTGGCCACACGGGGCCCTGTCGCCACACAAGCCATTTTGTCATTTTGCCAGGAAATTATATTTTGCGTTGAATAACGTAAGAAATTTCCTAAAGCAAATTTGTCCCCGTAAATTGCAATTGCTCAACGTAATGAGACCTTCTTCAATGGATGGTAATTAACACAAAGTTATACATAATTGAATAGTCTACCCTGAAGGGTCAATACAGGAAAACCGTTCAAAGCTGAATCTTTCATGTAGGTGAATGGACTTCATGGAGGTCATGAAAAAAGTTACCTAAAAATGGATGGAATTTTCTCAGTCAAATCACAGGGCGAAAACTCCATACAAATTATTCGTTTTCAACTCTCTCACCTACACTAATAAACATTTAATTATGTTTGTACAGAGCTTAAACGCGTGTGTGACTACTAAGGTTAATCAAAAGCACGAAACCTCAAAACTCAACTCACATTATTCAGCTTATCTTATAGGGGTGATTTCAATGTTATTCATTACTAGCTAAAGCGCGCGGTTCGCCCGCGTGAAACATTTTCCCAGGATAAAATGTAGCCTATGTGTTATTCCATAGTAGATAATAGACTATACTCTATCCTTGTACCAAATTTCAGTCAGATCGATTCAGCCGTTGGAGCGTGATTGAGTAACAAACATCCAAACATTCAAACATTTTCACAAACTTTCACGTTTATAATAATAAATATAAATATAAGACAGCGAGAACTGGAACATCGTGTGACGTCATTACCCAACAACAGGCGATATTTCATCACATGATGGCCGATGCGAACATATAGGCTGCCCGTGTAACCTAGCGTTATCGCGATTCAGCAACATTGTACTACGCGATCTAGCGCGCTCGTTTACCACTACTGTACAAACTCAGCCACTATCTGATTCCAAAGTAAGCTAGGAATAACCTGCTTGTGTCATGGGTATCAGACCACGGACATTAATACTTATATACTTTTTTTAAATACATACATATTATACATAGAAACACCCAGACTCTTGAGACAAACATTTATGGGTCACACAAATATTTGTCTGCGGTGGGAATCGAACCCACGACCTCCAGCGCTGCAGGCGGTATCACTACCGACTGCGCCACAGAGGCAGTCATCAATTAATATCAGTCATATTTATTGTCATATTAATAGGAAGTAGGATAAATAAAATATTTTATTTATTTGGTTTGAACCTGGTTACAGTATACTTTAACCAGGTTCATTGTCATGCCAACTCATACAATGTGAAAATAACCTACAAGTCATGCAACGAAGTTCATTCGATCTACTATTTCCTGAAAACACCTTCCACTTTTTTGACAGCTTTGGCGGGGTCGAGGAAGCTTGCTCAGTGGGAGGGAGTTACCTATCTGTATGTTATATTATCTTTGGTAGAATATAATCCAGTGGAGTATAGTAAGCATCGTATACTTGTGTACTGTTTTTAGTAATAGGCCTCATTTCGGGCATCCCTTTGTTAAGTGTCTATTTGGTTTGCTATATCTTATTAATTCTCATAAATGCGAAAGTTTGTGTGGATGTCAGGTTGTCTGGATCTTTATTACTTTTTGGTATACTTAGGGATTAATTCTAGTCTGGAATGCCTGATAAATTTGTAGTGTGGAACAAAATTACACTCGGGCGGTGCCGCTGGTGCAGTCTAGTACAAATAAATGTTGCAGCACAAGTAATTCAATGTGACAATAATTGAGTCACTATTGAATCATTATAAATAAATAAATATTCACGGACATTTCACACAACGCTATCTGATCCCAAAGTAAGCTAGGAATAACCTGCTTGTGTTATGGGTATCAGATCACGGATATTAATACTTAAATACTTTTTAAATACATACATATTAAACATAGAAACACCCAGACTCTTGAGACAAACATTTATGGATCACACAAATATTTGTCTCCGATGGGAATCGAACCCACGACCTCCAGCGCCGCAGGCGGTATCACTACCGACTGCGCCACAGAGGCAGTCAAATTATACCTGGTTCTGTGGTGGTTTGGTTAGTAGTCGGGCGCCATTCTCTACCGCTTCCGTAGAAGGGCGACGCCATTTTTTCACATTAAATTTGTGATTGAGTCAGCATACTAATTGCTTTTCAAAAATTATCTCTAATGTTTGGGCAGGTATCATCCCAAGTCGAATGATTATATAGGTGCAATTCTATACATTCGAGCCGTGCAACTTAACTAAGTTACCGGCAGATGGTGCCTACGTCGCCCCAAGACGTAATGAGGTGAAAGAATTTGACGTTCGAGAGCAGTGTCTCGGTGGTCTAGTTGGTTGAGGTGTCTAGTCCGGCAAACCAGAAGACGCGGGTTCAAATCCTGCTCGAGATCAAAAATTTTTTCACATTAAATTTGTGATTGAGTCAGCATACTAATTGCTTTTCAAAAATTATCTCTAATGTTTGAGCAGGTATCATCGCAAGTGGAATGATTATATAGGTGCAATTCTATACATTCGAGCCGTGCAACTTAACTAAGTTACCGGTAGATGGTGCCTACGTCGCCCCAAGACGTAATCAGGTGAAAGAATTTGACGGTCGAGAGCAGTGTCTCGGTGGTCTAGTTGGTTAAGGCGTCTGGTCCGGCAAACCTGAAGACGCGGGTTCAAATCCTGCTCGGGATCAAAATTTTTTTCACATTAAATTTGTGATTGAGTCAGCATACTAATTGCTTTTCAAAAATTATACTACGAATACAAATTAGAGATAGTACAGATGGAAAACTCATTTATGTACTTTTTTTTCACACCTACCCTCTGCTAGCTACACACACTGGCGCACAAATCAGTACCGAACATTCGGTTGAGACCGCCTCACCTCGTGTCTGTGAATGAGTACCTCGTGTCTGTGAATGAGTTGTCAATGTGTTACGCACACATAATGTTGCCTCAGCTAATTTAGTATGTAGGTTTTCATCTGTACTATCTCTAATTTGTGCTATAAAGGTGTAATGGTTAACAATTTTGGCGGCTAAATGTACAAGTTCAACCTTAGTTTAGCTTAAGAATATAGATGTTTTACAGGCTAAAACCACACAGCGCCGACGGCCATGAGTCCCGGGTAAGCCCTTGGAAAGATGTCCTAGGAAGGTTTCTATGATTCGACAAAGAATTAATCTTTTAAATCACTCAATTCTGCCAAAGTTTCTCTTTACTGTATTAGAGTGGCACCTCCACACGGCACGCGTTGTTCGGGATGGGGAGTGTGAGGGTGGGATTTTGACATCTTCAAGCGGTGGAGGAAGCATGTGAAGGTTATAATGGCAATTATGTTTAAATATTGAGTGATATTGGATATCGTTATGATTATCAACATATCGATAATTCCAGGTTTTATTTTCTGTTCGCAAAAACATGAGCTAGCACGTAACCAACAAATAAATTACATTAGATAAACATATTCATGAACTTTCTCAATATGTATGACAATTTTGTATTGGGTACATGGCAAAAGTCTCGCAGCATAGCGTTGTAACTTTTTGATACAAATTAATTTATAGTGAAAAAGAATCAATGACCTTACAGGAGCAACGCCCTAAGCACCAATTTACGATTGTACGACTTGAAAACGTCGACAAAAGTTTACAGAACAGGGTAGGGTTCTGTACCCAAAGGAAATTAATGTAATAGGGTTCCTTTTTTATTTTTTACTGTAAGGAAAATTCTACAGGGATGATATAGACTCCTACCGACTAAAAACCACACGTATCCTACCTAACAGCCAACGGTTGGGAGCCCCTGGTAAGCCGCAAGGATACCCCAGGTCTAATAGGGTTTCTATTACTGAGATTTCACTGTTCGTTTGACTGTTTGTCACTAGGCTGTATCTTATGGACAGCGACTGCTTGAAAGTAGACATTTTCAGCAGATCATGTATTTCTAATGCCGCTAAAACAACAAATATACTAAAACCATAAGAAATGAATAATAAGAAGAGCTCCCCTTCAACTGATGACAACAAAATATTTTTCTTTGCAGTTTTTATGTAAGGGAACAGGGGGCATGATGGGGTCGCGAGGTAAGATGGGGTACCGCGATATGCAAGAAACCAGACGTTTGTAAATAGAAAGCAATAAGCCAATAGGAAGTCCCAAATGAACCATGGTTGTGTCCGTAAAACTGTGAGTGCCAGTGCACGCGTCGGAAATCGGAAAAGTGATTTAACGTTTCGTTATGCAATTTTGGGTTCAGTCCAACGTCAGTATTTTAAGGAAATTATTATAGCCTATTTATGTAATTTTGATCGTTGCTTACTAGTGTTGTTTACTTTGATATGGTATGTTGTTTGTATGAATCCATTTTAAATTTTATTACAGAAATTAATTTTAGTTCAAAGTTATCTATTGAGGCAAGATGGGGTAGGTATTGGGTGTGGGGTATGATAGGGCATTGGGGCAAGATGGGGCCATTAATTTTTTTAAATAAATAACTTTGGTTTATATTTTTTTTAAGGTAAAGTAATGGTCCGTAATTACAAAAAAGAAACACCAAGAGATGAGAGTGGTCGACTGCTATTCAAACTGATATTGATATAGTTTTAAGCCAAGAGATGGGATACATAAAAGCAATTTCTCCACTCACTGTTTCAGACCGCTTTATTCAAAGAAAATGAAGGAAAGTGGAGAATTCATAAGACATCTCACAAGGAAGTGAATTGAGATCAAAGATATTCTTGATATAAATATAAACGACCTCCCTATGGAGTAATATCGCATATTTGCAGATTACAGAAGAGCGATATTTATAGATATTAATCAGAACTCATATTGATATCATAAACAAAGGGTTGACATCAATTTCGTCAATTGACTGAACCCTACATAAATGAAACATACAAGGAAGTAATACGAAATCTCTACTTCCAATTCGAACTAATCGAATCAACTATAGTAGCTTCTAGTTCTAATGGCTATAATACAAAACAATGCTCAATTTTCCCCTATACCGATTCATCCTTATTTTTTTTTATAACTTCAACAACGCGGTTAGGTAACGGTGAGGTGGTATCATATAAATCAGACTAGCATCTCTAGATATCGAATAACACCACCTGTAGTGTTTCACAACATTTATTTTATACCTGACCGGTTTCGCCTTTTGGCATTTTCAGAGGCATAGAACAGTAACTTAAATACCAGTCGGTAAGCTAAGTTGAAGGCTTTATGGGCAGCTTAAAAAACGTCAAAAGCTGGCAGTCACAAACCTGCGCCTGTACATTTCAACCTTTAATTAAGACTAATTTCATAAAAGGTCAATTATTGGGCATTTAACATCCTTTGCCTACCCCTTCGAGGGTAAATGTGTACCAATATGTATGGTTCTGTAGCAAGCCGGTCCAACGGTATTAAAATTTGGTAAGCACTTCTCTTCGTTATAACTTCTTTCCATTAGTCGGTAGCTGCACACATTGCTGATCGAAGCTCTCAACCGTAGGCTGTTAGGTAGGATACGTGTGGTTTTTAGTCGGCAGGAGTCCGGCATAGCAGTCCTGTAGGATTTTCCTTACGTTAAAAAAGAAAGGTAACGTTAGAACAGAAATGCGTTATATTATTCTGGTAGTATACAAACCTATCCAGTTTAATGAAGGTTGTGTAATACCGGGCGAGAGCAGAGAGTAAAACCGCAACTATTCCGGACTCTTGCAACTAAATTACCCGTTAAGAAGCATAGTTATGGCAGAAAAATGACTGAAACTAGGGTAACTGTTCTTTTTGTTTTATTTTACATGTGGAAGCTAGTACTTGCGTTGTTTTACTACCTGTATTTGCACGAAACTTGAAGACAATTTCATATTAATATTTACATATCAATAGCGCTTACCAAGGGTGTGGAGAAGAAGTATTTTTGTTATTAATTTGTTTAGCGTTGAATAATGCCTGAATGTTATTGTTATTTAAAAGGCCACTTTCATAGTATCGATCGCACAACAAATTCAAGACACATACTTGTCACCTTTGAATTTTTTTTTATGGTTTCGTTTGCTGAACCCTGTAGTGACGCGCGCGCGCTGGTAATGGAACTTGTCTGTGCCATCGATACAATTATTTTTATGGATTAGGGAACCATAGGCTGGACGTGGACATTCTCTCGCTGGAAACCACGTGCGAGACATGATCTTCAGCAAGTGTAAATGGGACTCCGCTGCCTCTTTATGAGAGCAGGTCATACTTGTGCAAGAGACGGCGGGGAGGGAGCATGGGAGAACTCTCCGACCCGAGTTCCGCAGTCTCGGCGCCCCCGCCACAGACGAGTCTTCGCCCAAGTTTATCGGCCTCCATGACGGGATAATAATTGTTGCTTTAACATAAAACTGACAAGACCTCATACACCTTCCGCCAGAAAGTTAGTAATAGTATTTTTTACAATCCCGCACTCCACGCTTTTAAAGTCAAATATTATAGTTAAAAGCACATTGTTTTCACTTCAGCCCAGAAATAGAGTCAACTTGAACGTTCCGTATTTTATAAAAGCGTGTTTCTCTAATGCTTTTTAAGCTATTAAATTATTTAAAACTTTTTAGTCTTTTTAAACGAAATATTATTAACATTTTATACAGTTATTTCAAGTTGGTGAATGAACCCGCATCATCTTCATCTCCGCCAGTGCGTCTGTGTTGCTTATTGTTTTAGATGTCAACTTAGAACAATCTAACTTTTCAATCTGGAGACCACTAAGTGATTTTACTCTACTTAGCGCCACATATACCTGTCCAGCAGCAAAAAGTACGGGACCCTAAGTATATCACTGCGTGGTCTACCGCACAGCCTTGCTTCTTGTGCACCGTTGATGCCCAACTTAGAATCACTGGGAGCATGCGCCTTTTCATGGTACCGTAGCTGTACTTGGCCGGGAATTGGATGCTTACAGGCTGAATTAGGTGCTCACCGTCGTTTCCGAAATTAACTTCGATGTCGGTGTGTCGGGTATGACGGTATGTCCTTGTCCACCCTCATGCCATTCAGCCCTGGGTACGTTTCTCACTTTGGCTTGGGTGGGATCTTTAACGACCTACTACCCAATTTATACTTCGTGTAAAGATATATAAATATTATATTATTCTGTTTACACTCTGCATGTACAGGTTCCTTAGTCAATATTTACAAGTCAAAATACATTATAATAGGTTTGTTATAATCTTGAAACTTAATATTGGTCAAAGTTCATTACAAGACTTTTCTAACAATTCCAAACACAGCCATGGAACGATGTTCCATCATGAAGGAAACTTGGAACTGTCAAAAATTTTAGCTCTCTAAAAATATTTTTAAAATTAATTAGTATTTAAACAATTTTAAACCAACTAAAACCAATATCATCGCATTAATAGTGTCCTAAAATAGTCAGATAATTTAATAAAAGTGTTCTGTCCGTGTATTTTGGTGTAAAAAGTGACGAGTCAGGTACCCGGTTTTTTCGAATGTTGAATGTTTTCTTTTTCACGTAAATACATACTAAATCGACTGTTTCTCGTGAGTAGAATTATTATACTTGTATAAGCGTTTACTCGACGTTGACGACGGTCGGTGTATTTGCGTAAGTACATAAAAATATTAAGTACTAGCTGATGCCCGCAGCTTCGCCTGCGTGAAATTTTGTTCCTAGACTATGAAATATCTCTGTAGGCACCAAATTTCAGCTAGATCCGTGCAGCCGTTACAGCGTGAAAGAGTAACAAACATCCACACTCACAAACATTCGCATTTATAATAATACCTATTTAGATAGATTTCTGATTAACAAATTCATAACGCAAAATAATATGAGCTAAGTAAATTTATTTATTAAATACATTTCTTAATTCAATGGCTAATCTACTACTTGACACAACTTCTCGTCTAAGCCATTGACATCGTAACTTAGTTCCTTCTTCAGGTAGTCCCAGCCTACGACGTTTGAACAAACCGAACTACTGTAGGCTTTGTCCTCCTAATACAGATGGTCCAACCAAGACCTGGTAACGTAATAACAATGTAAATCTTATCAGCTGAGCGTTCATGTTCATTGTAATGGCTCTTTTCAGTCCTGTCGAATGTAGTCTACGTAGAGGCCATTCCCGTATTTTACAAAGACTGAGTCTGTTTCCTGACAGAATGCAGTCGGCGCTATGTGTAGAATAAAGTTCATGCCTTCCATGACCAGTCGCTTACGGCTGCTGACAATGTTTGTCGTAAAGATTGAGCGTATCTACGCTCAACCATCTGGTAACATGTAGTGGATACTACCTGAAGCGTGGTCGTTCATTTTTCTGGCTAGCCATCTTAGAATTTTCTTCTTCTTTTCACAAATGTATTTTTGTCACACAAAATTTTAATGAATTAGCAATAGTACTTCCATAAAGCATAGGTATTTGGTTAATATTATACCAATATAGCGCTTTTTATTTAACTTTATGGCTTTGTAGTAAAATCATCTGTTTGAAGTTTGAAGTAAAACATAAATGAAAACGTCAATTGTATTGAACTTTTACAAATTATGTGTCAAAATAAAAAGTAATTTGAGTATAAAATAAGAGTATTTAAGGAGTATTGATATCAACTCCGGAGAAAATCAGTCCCAAAATAATTTACATTCCCTTTTTAGCTCGTTATAGTGTAAATTTCAATAAAATACGAAACACGTCTTCCATCAATTATGTTGGTAATGCTATATGCCAAATTTTAAGTAGATCGGACCAAGGAATCACGTTGTCCCATACAAACTTTACCCTCCTTTTTTATACCTTTGGAGGTGGAATTTGCAAAAATGTTAAAATTACTTTTTTCAAATTGTAACAAACAACGCTTATGCTTAGTTTCATCATCGTACCATTAACTGTTTAAGCAATAATTGATAATAACTTTGGGTAAGTTTGGTTTGAATTCTATATACTTTTCCGGGATAAAAAGTACCCAGTGTTGTGCCCAGGCTATTAAAGAATAATTATACCAAGTTTCATCGTAATCGAACCGGTAGTTTTTGCGTGATGCCTGAACAGACAGACAGACAGACAGACAAAAATTTTTTTAATCACATTTTTGGTTTCTTTGTCGGTCTAGTAACACCTCAAAATAAATAGCAGGATTTATTTTTTTGATATTTTGAATGTACAGAATTTTCACTTCTACAGATTTATTATAAGTATAGATAATTTTAGAAGGAAGAAGCTGCTGAGAAAGTTACTGCTCAACAAACTAATAATCTTTATAGTGAGTTAATGAGTGGTATCCCGCAGTTTATTCCTTCTGCAAATTCTCAAAACCTGGACTTGACTACTATAGATCTTACAGTTCCATATCAACAGGACAAGTCGGTTTTGTTTTGCAGCAGAAATAAACTAAAAAAATATCTTAGAATTAAAAAGTTTATACAAAAATCAAAAAAGCAATTAAAATTCCATAAAATGTTAATCAAGAAGTGTAAAAATATAGGTTCTTGTTTAAAATTTAGAGAACAAGCTAAATTGTCAATGTTAGAGCTGGAACAAAGCCATTCAAAATATTGCACTGACACACAAAAATTAGAATCAAAAATACAAAGTTTGCAATTTGAGCTACAATATATGACTAAAAAATATGAATGGTCCCTTAAGGACTTCACTAAATGTTCTTTAACCATAGACAAGGTACTTGAAACATCAAATGATAACACTGAGCGCCTTAATTGTTTCCTAAATGACCACTTATGCAATATTAACTGCCCTAAAGCAATTGAGCCGGTGGAGGCTCAGGGCGAACCGGTTACCGCTGAGCCCCTAGCTCCCATTACCATGTGCTCACCCAGTACATCAGTGGATATATTGTGTGACAGTGTAAATAATAGTAATAGTTGTACTAAATTAATTGTATTTAGTGATGATATTGGTACCAATCTTAGTTCATTTTTAAAACAAAACTTAAATTCAAGTTATTACTCGGTTATTAATAATTGCTATCCGGGTGCTTCATTAAGTGATATTATGCAAAAGATAATAGAATATAAATTTGACGCTAACAGTAAAATAATAATTTTCTGTGCAAACAGGGGCAAAATTAGCAATGATGATTTGTCCCTATACATGAATTACATCTTAATCTTAAATGCCATACAAGTTGTAATGTTCACACTTCCATTTATAAAAGGTGTGCCGTGCCAGATTCGGAAAATTCATTTAGATATAAGATGAATTTACGTTTAAACTTAATAAGTCAGTATAATAATAAATTTAATGTAATTGACTTTAATTCTGTATTTGACACAAATTTGTCACATAGCAAGTATAAAGTCTATAATAATCACAAGGGTAGGTATTGTCTACCCAATTATTATAAAAGACAAATAGCAAGTTTGCTATTCAGTTATTTTTACTCTTTAGCCAAAAACTTGGCTGACAAAACTGCTTTATTTGAGCAGAGTAGATTTAGGACTTTGGAATCTGTTTCAAGTACTTTAAATTAACTTCTGGGACAACAGAGAAATTACCCTCTAGCCAAAATTGTAAATTCATAGAGTTGAATTTAATTGCAAACCATAACTATATCGGAAACTGTCCTCCGAACAAAACTAAATTAAAAAATGTAAATTATATCAGCCTGGTGCATTATAATATTGCAACATTAGCGCAGGTCAAAGAGTTTGAATTGGAGCTGTTCATGAGCTCAGAAAATATTGAAATTGTTTGTCTTACAGAACATATGCGTAAGGAGTATGAGCTCATGTTCAGTTTCAGTAGTCACCGGGTTGGTAGTGCGTTCTGCAGGGTCAACTGAACACGGGGGGGTTCGTTGATTTTGTTAAATAAGAAATTAAAGTATAAGGAACGGAAAGATGTTGTGTCCCTCTCTGTAGAGTGTACAGTTGAAATATCATGCATAGAATTGGAGCAATTCATAGTAGTATGCGTTTAAAAACCTGGAGTCTCACCCTTTTGTGAGTTTGAGGAAGTAATGGATAAAGTGCTATTTAAAATTGGAAAAACTAATAAACACCTAATAGTGTGCGGTGATTTTAATGTTAATATACTTATAAATACGCGTCAGACCTATGATATCTTAAATTTATTTAAATCACACAATCTCACTAACTTATTTTTAGAGCCTACTAGATATTGTGATACAACAGCTACTTGTCTGGACAATATATACAGTGATATGTTGCCAGAAAGTAAGAGTATTATAAATAAGATAAAATCAGATCATACTGG
The DNA here is from genome assembly GCA_933228765.1 of Miltochrista miniata. NCBI lineage: Eukaryota > Metazoa > Arthropoda > Insecta > Lepidoptera > Erebidae > Miltochrista > Miltochrista miniata. Next base: position 13,728,959 of record OW121765.1, read on the forward strand.
GCAAATAGCATCTGTCAAGATCACAAGAGAAAAAGTTAAAAGACGTAAAGTAGAGCAGTAACTAGTGGCCGCTTGGAACGTATGCGAGTTGGACTTTGCAATAAACTTCCATTTTTAGACACTGGCTTAGATCCAAATGTAATGTATAAGTTATTTTTTGATTCCTTTTACCATGAGTTCAACTCCATATTCAAGTCTAAGGAAGTCACAATCGGTGACAGGCCAGCCTTCAGTGAATGGGCCACTGAGGATATACATAAAAGTAGATTAAAACTGTATGAACTATACTCAGAAAGACAGCTTAATAGAACAGATGAATTTCTAAATTATGTTAAAACTTATTCAAAAAAGTTTAAAGCAGACTGCTTCGCGGCCAAAAGAAAGTATATAAGTAATAAAATTATCAATAGTGTAGACCAAGTTAAATCTACTTGGAAAATAATTAACGCAGAAAGAGGCCAAGCAAAATCAAATATATAATAATAATTTTAAACTTAAAGTAAATGGTAACATAATTACAACAGATGCCGAAGTCGCTAACGAATTTGAACAATTTTTTTCTCGTATTCCAGTAGATTTGACCAGAGCCCTAGGTTCTTCTACCCCAGTAGCAGAATCCTTGTTAAAAGCAAATGTTCCTTGCTGTAATGAAATATTCAAATTCAGTAAAATTAGTTTACACACTATCATAAAAACTTTTAAATCTTTAAATATTAAGAAAACGGCTGACCTCTGGGGAATTTCTGTACATTTAGTTAATTCGTTAATTGAAATGGTTGCTCCTGAATTATCAATAATATTTAATAATTGTGTTGATAGTGGTGTGTTTCCTGACTTAATGAAGTTTAGTAAAATAACTTCTCTGTTTAAATCGGGTAGCACCTCGGATCCGTCCAATTTTCGTCCTATTTCTGTACTACCCACGTTTAGTAAAATCTTTGAAAAGGTAATGCTTAATCAAATGCAATATCATTTTAATACAAATAAGCTATTCCATACTAAACAATTCGGTTTCACGCGCGGTCGGTCTACCACGGATGCTGGAATCAAATTATTAGAGTATATATATGAGGCCTGGGAGGAGTCGTATGATGCTTATGGTGTATTCTGCGACCTATCTAAGGCCTTCGATTGCGTCCAGCATCAGACTTTAATTCAAAAACTTGATCATTATGGGATCCAGGGGACGGCCTTGGATTTAATTAGTTCTTACCTTAGAGATAGAGTACAGAGAGTAGTTATAAATGGTAAACAGTCACATGGTTCTGCTGTAACAATGGGGGTGCCTCAGGGTTCAATTCTGGGACCTTGTCTATTTTTAGTGTACATAAATGATCTCCCTCACCTTATAAGAGACGATCACGAGGTAGTTTTGTTTGCTGATGACACATCTTTAATATTTAAAGTTGAACGTGGACAACGCGATCTTGACGACGTAAACAATGCACTCTCTAGGGTAGTCCACTGGTTTAACGCAAATAATTTATTGTTATATGAAACTAAAACAAAATGTATTAGATTCACCTTGCCAAATGTTAGGCTTGTTAACACCAGTATTAAGATTAGGGATGATCAAGTAGAATTGGTCGATGAAACTGTCTTTCTGGGCATAAAGTTAGACTCTAACTTGCAGTGGGGGCCTCATATCGAGAAAGTCTCGGGCAGACTGAGCTCTGCAGCCTATGCCGTTAAAAAGATCCGACAACTGACAGACATTAGAACAGCGCGTCTTGTCTACTTTAGCTATTTCCACAGTGTCATGACCTATGGCATACTATTATAGGGTAACGCTGCCGACATCGAATCTATCTTTGTGTTGTAGAAAAGGGCTGTCCGGGCTATCTATGGTATGGGGATTCGGGAGTCATTAAGAGAAAAGTTTAAGGATATCAACATCCTTACTGTGTATTCACAGTACATATATGAAAACTTATTATATACTCATAAAAATAACAGTAAATTTATTAAAAATAGTGAAATCCATAATCTAAACTTAAGAAATAAGAATAAATTGGCTGTTCCTAGATTTAGGCTTAATAAAATAAGCAATTCTTTTGCGGGCAATTGTATTCGAATGTACAATACATTGCCGACAACCATAACAGGTTTGTCAGTTAATAAATTTAAAAAACTAATAAAACTTAAATTGTGCCAGAAAGCTTATTATAGCATTAAAGACTTTCTAGAAGACAAGGCTGCCTGGCAGTGACACGAATTGCTCCTTTCTACATAAAAAAAAAACTGTATTAGATACTAAGATACTAGAAGAGAAGGGACCGGACTGAGTTTCTTGGGGTGTTCTTCGCAGTCTGTAGTATTTCCGAACCCCCGGCAGAGTCACAAAAATTTTGACAAACCTAAATAATTTTTTTTAAAATTTCAAAGGGAATAAATTTTATTTAATTTTATTTTATTTATTTTATTTGAAGTTTCAGTTCAAATCTTCCGACTCCATCATCAGATTACTTCAACACCTCATCGTGGTCAAAACTCATTACAAGATTTTTCTAAAAAATTCAAAAACAGCATGATACGATGTGCCATGATGAAGTTCAAGTGCATATCTTCCGGATCCATAATCGGATTATTTCGACAGTACAATATTATAGTATTGTCATCAGAACTACATAAAACTGTGCCAATTCTTATGACGCTACGATCCTTGGAAGATGGTTAAATTAGTTTCCTTAGATTCCATTTGTTTCATCATGAAGTTCCAGTGCAGGTCTTCGGGCTCCATCATCACATCAGTTCGACAGTAGGTACCATATTATTGTATTGTCATCAGAACTACATACAGCTGCCAATTTTCATAAAGTTACGATCCTTAAAAGATGGTTAAATTATTTTACTGAGATTTCATTACATCGTTAGATACATTCACGTCGACCTAATAAAAGCGTATTAAAAATGGAGCTTTTACCATGCTAAAAAGCAATTAAACAAAAATACTAGGCAAACGTTAAGATCCATCGACAGTTTCGGAATAATTGGATGTAATTTCTTCCCCGTGTGACGACGGGAAATAGTACAAAATGTCGCCACCCAAATTCATCCGTGTGTTGTAAGAGGTCTGGGTGTAGTGGGGCCCTACCAACACCTTCGGGCCCAAGTCAACCTCACGTGCAAGCTCGTGCACCTGCTGAACAACGGACGAGGCTCTGACGGCGGCGGTCCATTTCAACACGGCGATGGGCTCACCACCTGTCACGTGGGACCGAATTGTACACGGTGAAATGTGGGCCGGTATAGGCCTCTGCCTACCCCTTCGGGATAAAGGCGTGAGTATATGTATGTATGTTGTAAGAGGTGACTACGGGAACACTTTCGTAAAATGATCCATTGTGTCAGTCCTTGGCGACCATCCATGTGACCACTTTGTGACGTTTATTTGTAAGCCGTTGATTCTGGGTTGCCAGTAAAATGGCAGTCGTTAAGCCAAGTTGAAGGCCTTTTTAGGTGGCATGAAAAATTTCAGTCACAACCTGCGTCTGTCTATCTCAACACGGTAATACGGCTCACCACCTATTTATTTATTACTAGCTGACCCGCGCAACTTCGTTTGCGCCACATAAGAGAAAGTATTACCTGTTCCCGTCGCATTTACGTTACGTTACGTCGCGTTGCGTTAACTCCCGTAGCGTCTCGTCGTTAATATTCAATAGTACGTAAAGAGAGAGAAAGAGAGAGAGAGAGAGAGAGAAAGAGAAAGGTTTCTCGTCGCGTGTATTCCCGTCGGATTATTTTTAAGAACAATTTCGTTTATGAAAGAGGTATCCCGTGGCATTATTGTAGAAAAAAATTGATTGCCATTAAAATGGTTATTGTGCACCAACCCAAAGATAGACACATGCTATCGCGCAATTTTTTTAGAACTTTTTCAAAAGAAACAATTTAGTAATACATATTTTTTACATAACTATAAATATTTACGCAGCACACGCAACGAAGCTCTTAAAAGGATTAACATTTCCCCCATTTTTGAAACATTTACTATTACTGCTCCGCTCCTATACGTTCTAGCGTGATGCTATATAACCTATGACACTCCACAATAACGTAGCTTTCTATTGGTGAAATAATTTTTAAAATCGGTCTGTAGATCCCGAGATTACCCCTTACAATTTAACAAATAAACACACAAACTTTAGAGAGAGAGAGAGAGAGAGAAAGAGAGGTTTCTAGTCGCGTGTATTCCCGTCGCATTATTTATAAGAACAATTTCGTTTAAGAAAGAGGTATCCCGTGGCATTATTGTAGAAAAAAAATGATTGCCATTAAAATGGTTATTGTGCACCAACCTAAAGATAGACACATACATGCTATCGCGCAATTTTTTAGAACTTTTTTAAGAGAAACAATTTTGTAGTACATATTTTTCACATAACTATAAATATTTACGCAGCACACGCAACGAAGCTCTGAAAAGGAATAACTTTTCCCCCGTTTTTGCAACATTTACTATTACTGCTCTGCTCCTATTCGTTGTAGCGTGATGCTATATAGCCTATGACACTTCTCAATAATATAGCTTTCTATTGGTGAAAGAATTTTTAAAATCGGTTCAGTAGATCCCGAGATTACTTCTTACAATTTAACAAATATACAAACACACAAACTTTACTTCTTTATAATATTATTATTATTATTATTTGTTACAGAATTATTAGCATATATAAGGTCCGGCTACTTTCTGCAGTGGCAACACTAATAATGACCGGGTGGGGAATGTTACGCCATATTGTGGGTCTCAGTCTTAAACTAGACGTCGGTAGATAAAGTATAATAATACGGGCAATGGGGAGCATTGTTAGCAGTGGAAGGTGAGCATTTATGCGCATAGTAAAAGCGGCCGCTTCAAACCTGCAGATTGGGTTGCAAGTCCCAGACGCTGTTACAATGTTCCTCCTTGTGCCACGCGGTATTAGTTAATTGTATAGTTGAGAATAAACGAGTGTGCTGCCATCTCCGTGTTTTCTTCTGAGGTCTAACATCTCAGAAGTGGCATTATAACCCACGCCATGTAAGTACACGCATAATTTCGTATAAAATGGTTACTTTAGCTAGTAGGATAAAACTATGTAGGTATCTGCCTTGCCATGACCTGGCATTGGTTAAAAGTATAGATATTGCTGGTTAAGATTTAATAATGAAGGATAGATAATGCTGGTTGACGATTAGTAAGACGAAAGATATTGCTGGTTAATTCAATTAGTACTTTTCATCTAACAGTATGCTGAGTTTTGCCAAGTGATGGGAAAATGGGCCGTTAGGTTTTACCTACATGGTAGCATAGATTTCACAGACATGAAGTCAAGAATTTGCAAAGTAATTTCGATACTGGTTTGTACGCCAGTGCGCGTAGCCGAGGGTAGGTTTGGAAAAGGTAAGAAACGGTACATACATGAGTTTGCGTTCTGTACCTTGTTGTTTTATGCTAGTTTTAAAAAAAAGTGTCGCGATCCTGTTAATAAAAGAAAAAATGAAACAGGTGGGTAAAAAAAGTGTAAGTTAGTGATTAGGTTTATTGTGTAGATTCGGTACTAATGAAATTGAATACATTATCGAATCATGAAGTGAATATTCAGATCCTTAATTGGTTTGTGTTGGGTGTTTGGTGTAAAAGTTCGGTTCTACAATGGATTTCGCAGTTAACATGCGCTGGTCGCCTAGTACTCGGTCACACTTACACGATTTTTTTTTTTGTAATTTTAGTGTTGTTTAAGACTGTATTGGGTGTATGAAGGTCAAGCGTCATAGTATCGGGAGGGAGTGTGAAAACAACTTGTGGTACCTACTGCGTTGAGAGGCTAACAAATACGTATCTTATTGATAATGTGACTGGTTAAAAGTAGGCATCCGCCCTATTAAGGTTGTGTGTATTGGAAACCAAGGTTCAGGGGGCCAGCCAGCCGTGTTATACGACGACATTGAGAGGCTCCTCTTGTACAGTATGATACAGGGTTCATAGGTGATCCTGGTTAGCTAGCGCCATGTCGTTGAATGGTCGTATAGTGATGTATTAGGTAGGATGTGAAAAATGATTGTAAATTATTGAGTACATAGGTACGTATGCGTGTGTATAAGTGATTGATGATGGATTTAAATCATAAAATTGAATTGAGCCTGAGTAATTTACTTATCATCTAATTTTGGCGAAGACACAGCTACTTGCTCTTCAACTGTAAACAGTGTCAATGAGTAATTGTAATTTGATAATATGAGATTGAATAGTTACAGATTTAGGACGACAAACATTAATGATTGTAAAACGGAGTGAACGCATAATTTTAGAGTGATTGAAATATAGTTATAGTGAGGGTGCTCTCGAGCCGGGCAAGATTGGCGTAAACGACCTCGCCGCCCACGATTGGTAAGAGACATCGCAGTTGTGTGTCGTTCTGGTGAAAGAAGTAACCTTTGCGGCATGCAGCTATACCATAGTAGTGACGGGTGTTCTCGAGCCGGGCAAGATTGGCGTAAACGACCTCGCCGCCCACGATTGGTAAGAGACATCGCAGTTGTGTGTCGTTCTGGTGAAAGAAGTAACCTTTAAGCCACGCAGCTATACCATAGTCGAAGAATCTGTAGTAGTTTAAGTGTATGTAATTATACACGTACAGTAAAAATTATAAGAGTGATGCGAGTGATACGTTCAATTATTTAACAAAACAATGTTTAATAGAAATATAAATTATAGTTAATTAGAACGAAGGGACTCGTTCCCATAGGATGGCGGACTGTTACAGAATTATTAGCATATATAAGGTCCGGCTACTTTCTGCAGTGGCAACACTAATAACGACCGGGTGGGGAACGTTACGCCATATTGTGGGTCTCAGTCTTAAACTAGACGTCGGTAGATAAAGTATAATAATACGGGCAATGGGGAGCATTGTTAGCAGTGGAAGGTGAGCATTTATGCGCATAGTAAAAGCGGCCGCTTCAAACCTGCAGATTGGGTTGCAAGTCCCAGACGCTGTTACAATGTTCCTCCTTGTGCCACGCGGTATTAGGTTACCTAGTTTTTAAATTCATTAATTGTATAGTTGAGAATAAACGAGTGTGCTGCCATCTCCGTGTTTTCTTCTGAGGTCTAACATATTATTAGTATTAGTATATTAGTATTAGTATTAGTATATTAGTATTAGTATAGATTATTATTATTGTTTTTCCTTTGAATTCCTCGGTTGAACCGGATAACTAGTGGCACGGGCCTAAGCCAAGTGTTTACTAGTGGAAATTCTGTTTGTTTGGGCTGATGTTATCGTATTGTGAGGATTACAAGGCATTATGTGTGTTGTGTCTGATTCGTTTAGTAAAAATTTTCTAACTATTCTACATGTGTTCAATATCACAGCTTTTTGTAAAAGATGGTATGTATTTGGCGATAGTTTCAATGTAGTGAGAGAAGTGTGAAGTTGCTTGGGTATGACTCCTGTTGTGGATAGTACTATTGGAACTATTGTTACTTTTTGTAGATGCCATAGACGTGTTATTTCGTCTTTAAGTTCTGTGTATTTTGTTAGCTTCTCGGCAATTGTTTTCTGCAGGTTATGAGTGTTCGGTACGGTTATATCGATCAAGTAACCAACTTTTGATGATTTGTCAATAACAGTGATGTCTGGTCTATTATAGTGTACGGTTCTATCCGTTAGGATAGCCCGGTCAAAGTATATCTTCACGGAGACATTTTCTAAAACTGTATGCGGCTTGTATTTGTAATACGGTGTAATGGTGTCTATAAGTTTATATTGGTGTGCTAGTTTTTGGTGGATAATGTTGGTCGTGTCTGTGTTTATAATCAGTTTGGACTATTGCTTTGCAGGCTCCTGTAATGTGTTGAATTGTCTCAGGTGTACTATTGCATTTGCGGCATGTGTCGTTAGCTAAATTTTTAATTATATATTTTCTGTAGTTCTTAGTTTCAATTACCTGGTCTTGTATGGCAATCATGAAACCTTCAGTTTCTGGGAAGAGCTCACCTCGCTGGAGCCATGCGTTCGACGCTACTTTATCGACATTTGATTGGCACAAGTCTTGGCGATGTCTTCCGTGTAATACTTTCTGGGTCCATTCTGTAAGTCTAGTTTTATCCTCTGTAATTTTTTCGTTTTTCTGTTCCGTAGCGTCATGAAGGTTTAATGGGGTTAAATGTTGGTCGTTCTGAACTATTAATTTATGAATTACAGATGTTTCAGTTTTTGCGAAAAAGTATTTTCTAAGAGTTTGAATTTGTTTACTGTGAAGATTTGAAATATCAATTAAACCTCTACCTCCTTCCTTTCTCGGTAATAGTAGGCGTTGTAAGCATGAACGAGGGTGATTTTTACGGAACTTTGTCAGGGTGGTATTGACTTTTCTCTGTAACTGCTTGAGTCCATTTTATTATGCCAAAAGAGTAGGTGAGTAGTGGTACGGCGAACGTGTTAATGGCTTTAAATGTGTTTCTAGAGTTGAGTTGAGTTTTTAAAATCGTGTTTAGCCTGTGTTGGAACTGCTGGGTGAGTTTGTGTTTCGTGTCTTTGTGGTGTATTTGTTGTGATTGGTTATATCCTAAGTATTTGTAGGTGTCTTGTTCTTCTAAAGATGCGATCTCTGCTCCCGTATTCAGGCTGTATTGATGTTTGTAATGCTTTCATTTTTTGACTGAATTGATTTTACATTTGTCAATGCCAAATTCCATGCTTATATCTTCTGTAAAATTTTCTATTATATTAGCTAGTTGGTTTAACTGTTCTTCACTTTCTGCATATATTTTAATATCATCCATATAGAGCAAGTGATTTATCCGGATGTCTTTGTCTGTCTGTCTGTCAGGCGATTTATCTTTAAGAGAGTATCCAGCTGAAGTGGCATTTAATTTATTTGGAAGAGGATTAAGTGCAAGGCTAAACCAAAGCGGACTTAGTGAGTCACCTTGGAAGATGCCTCTTTTTATTTTGATTGGAGTGGATTCTATTCTTTCGGTTGATGTAGTAAATGTAAGTACGGTGGTCCATTGTGTCATTAGAGTTTTTAGAAATTTTATGATTGTTGGATTGATTTTATAAATCTCGAGGATTTGTTCCAGCCAAGAATGTGGTACTGAGTCGTATGCTTTTTTGTAGTCTATGTACATGCTGAATAAGTCCGCCTTGGTTTTTTGTACTTGTGTCTGTATTACGGAATCTATAATTAGCTGTTCTTTGCAGCCTTGGCTGTATTTTCTACACCCTTTCTGTTTATACCAGTAACTATGGATGTAGTCTGAGCCCGGTGATTTCCAGTTATGTAAATGACTTATAACTTTTTTAAAAGTTTCAAAGGGGATAAACTCAAATGGCATTACCTCTTTATCTGTGTTATTGATTTCATTTTGCATCCATTCCGCTGTAGTATTATGTTGAGCGGGTAATTTTGTAAAGACTCGGTTGTAGGCTTGCATTGCGTGTTGTTACTGTGGTTATTGTTTTGACTGTTGCTGGTTGTAAGTTTGATATTACGGTAAAAAAGTTTTTCATTATGGGTAAAATGCGTATTTTGCTGTTTTCTAAGAGTACATGCTTTATATCTCTGTAGTCGCCCTGTTATAACGGAGAGTTTCTGTTTGAGTGTATCTAGTGTGTGTGTATTCTGAGTGTTCAGTTCCTCGTGTATCGTGTGGGTTTTGTATTGTTCCATAATTCGTTTAGCATATTTGACTACGTTTCTGCTCCGATTACCATTCATGAATTGAGTAAACCGGCCAATGTCAGTTCGTAATTTATCTAACTTCTTCTCTAAACGGGTTTGCCAGAATGGTTTGTGTTATTTTTTTTTGTGTTTGCTGTAGGATTGATCCGGTTTCCAGGCGTATTTTGGCTCCATTTACTTTAGCGGTAGTCCACGCGGCACAATAAATAATAGTTTGCAGGCTGTTGAAGTCCATATCTTCTTTGAGATTTTCGGGCAAAGTTGTTTTGTTTATATAAGCTAGTATGCCAAATAGTTTTTTAGATGGTTTCTGTTTAGGTATATAGGTTCTGTTTGTGGGATCGGTATTTTTGTAGAACTGTAGTGCCTCGTCAAGCGTGTCATATATTTGTGCAATTCTGCTTAGATTTGTTCCTGAAGGAGTCGTCGTATCTTCTATGGTATTTATCTCCAAAGCGATTGTAGCATGATCATCTGTGTGCTCAGGTCTTAATATGTTAGAATTTACTGTGGTAAGGTCAATATTTGTGTAAGTGTCGTCATTTGTACGTATTTCTTCTAATATTTGTAGTTTTAAAGAGTCTAGCCTATCTTGGGTAATATACTTATTATTTATAATTGCGCTCCTTTGATCAGCTATTCGTGGCACCGACAAATGAGCTAGAGAAGGAAATCTGTTTATAAATTCTTTATGCAATAGTTCTCTGTATGCTGTCTCATTGGTGCCTAGATTCGTTATACGGTAGTATGATCGCATTATAGCTTCGTTCTGCTCCTGTGTTCATTTGATCCGGGTCCGTAAAGTGTTTTGTGAGTTTAGTGAGGGTGCATTTAAGTTTTGCTGCGTCTGATTGAGAGAAGTTTGTGGATGTTGGGCGGAAGAATTTATTTGTAACTGATTTAATTCGACTTTTACTTCATTTCTTAACTGATCTATTATTTTTTGTGAAAGCAATTTATTACGTATGATAGCCCTACGCTGATCTCCTACTCTTTGTCGGCTTACTTGCATGTGTGGATATTTTTCGGTAAATTTTAAATGCAGTGGTTCCAAATAGGTTTTTGTGTCTGTGTCTAATAAAGTAAGTTGAAAATATGTGCGCAATATGAACATGTTCATTTCAAGTGTCCATCGTTTGCGCGTCGAAGGGATACTCGAAGTGAGTGCGATGATATCGTCAAAATTGACGTCTTGCACAACACTGTCGAGAGTACTAATAGTTGACAAGGTAGTTGTTCTTCTTGTCATATATGATGGATGAGATGATGGTTTAGATGAAAATAGTGAGACAGTATCATCATCCGAGCAATCGGCTGTAGCATCTACGTCGTGAGTCCGCCTGTTCAACTCTCGGCGACCGGCTGTAATATTCTTGTCGATGGGAGTCCGCCTGCTCAACCCCTCACCGCCGATGGATCGTCCACTGTAGCACTCAGCATCGGCTCCAAGTGCGCCCCGGCGACCCCCGGGAACCGGTCTTAAATTATATTCCTTCTTATTCATCTCCATAAACGGGTTACCTTTGCCTTGTTAGCCGCATAAGTTTCTTTAGTATGCGTGTCCGTTCCCCACGTAGCCTGGTGTTCGGCTTGGACGTAAGGTAGGGCTTCGGGGAACTTATTATTATTATTATTATATTATTATAGTATAGAATGATAGTATAGATTAACTAGCTGACCCCGCAACTTCTTTTACGTCACATAAGGTGTATGAAAGGAGAGGTATTTCTTCATCAGACTCATCAAGCAGCATGTGAAACTGCCCTGTTTGCGTAATCATAAAAGAGCTTAAAGATTAAGTCTATTTTAAAACAATTCTCTTCTATGATTAAGCCAACACGCCAGCTTAGATTTACCCATTTTTAGATTCATATGTCTATGTATGATTCTTTAAAGTGATATAACTTTTTTATTTATAAACCGATTGACATGAAATAAACACTAAATGCTAAATGGAGCATTTGGCATTTAGTGCAGCAATTGGTTAAGCGGTTACTGAGATTAGCGTGCACAAACGTACAGGCAAACAGATATACAGACCAAACGGACAAAAATTCTGAAAACCATTGTTCTATTACGTTCATAAAGCCCCCCTATAATATTTTTTCGTTTTTTATCTTCCATGTACAGACAGCGACCTGCTACGATTTTATTATATGTATTGATGATTGATTCCAAAAAGGTGAAATGTGGGCATATAAATGCCTCTCCCTACCCTTTCGGGAATAAAGACCTGGCCATATATGTATGTATGCGTAGAGAAGGAAAACTCGAAATAAAACCCGGTTGTCAGTAAAATGACTATCACTAAGCCAAGTTGAAGGCCTTATAGCTTGAAAAATTTCAACAATAGGTCGTCAGAATCTGCGCCTCTTCATTTTAACATGGTAATAGGCTGACAGCCTATTACGTGGGACATAAAAGTATAAGCTAAAATTAGTGTACGCCCACAGTTCCATATAGTGCAGGCAAAGACATATCTCTGCCTGCTTCTTCGGGAATAGAGGCGTGATGTAAGTATATATGTAATGTCTTCCATTAGTTTTCACTAACGTACAACTCAAGGAATATAAAATAAAATAAAGTTTTTTTTATCTGCCAGCATTACTTTATTAAAATGATTTAAGTGCCATACAGCTTTCCTCTATTGCCTCTTTAGTTATTAACTGGGCTGGCTCCATCCGTAGCGCCATTTGGGCACTAAGGGCGTAACTTATGGTGTCCATTGTGTCCATGGTGACCGGCGCCGTGGTGATCGGCACCGTGGTGTCCTTCCATTCTTGGTGAATTTGGGCTCTTACGGTCATTTGGTGAGTTTGGGCTATTGCGGTCATTTGGGGTAAGGCGGTCATTTGGGCTATTGCGGTCATTTGGGCTATTGCGGTCATTTGGGCTATTGCGGTCATTTGGGCTATTGCGGTCATTTGGTGAATTTGGCCTATTACGGTCATTTGGTGAATTTGGCGATGCTACGATCAGCGCCGCAAGAACGGCCAGCACCACAACAGTGAAGATAGCGAACTGGAAAAAGAAATTAGCTTTAATCAGTAAAATTCTCATTCGTTCGTCGGAACCTCCGAGGCTCCATCAATCTTTATAGAAAAAAATAGTAAGAGCAACGCTGCACCATAACTAATATTTCCTTACTAATGTTATAAATGCGAAAGATTCTGAGTTTGGATGTCTGTTACTCTTGACGCCCTTGTGGTTCCGCTGACTCAGTTTTCTGTAAACGATCACTGTGGCAAGCGAAATTCGCTGTGGTTGGTTCTTATGTGACCACCGTGTAACCACGAGGCTAAAACTTAATACAGGTATGTATTTAATATAGACTGGAATAACTCACAGGCTTCTTTTAATCACGGAACAAATTTCCACGGGATATAGATACAGGAACTGATTTCCACGTGGTTCAGACATACAACATTTTTAAAACCAGATAAATTTTAAAATGATCAAGCAACTTAATAGCTCAGCTGATCGTAGCCTATGAACGTTTTCAATAGCAGAAGTGCTGTTGAAAACGTCCATAGGCAAACTCTTGCTGCGACGACGCTATAAAAATATTCTAAGACGCCCTTTGAAAAACCTCGTATTGTAGACGTTCAAGAAACCTGAAGAAGGGAGTTTATTCCACCATCTAAGTGTGCGTGGAAGAAAGCACCTAACAGACTTTGCGGTATACGAGTGCTCCAAACGCAAAATGGTGGGCGGTGCGATGCTAGAACATATCATTGGGCATCATGTCCAATAATTCTTCAGAATGCCTACAGTACGAGGTTCTTCAAAAGGGGTCTTAGAAAGTTTTTACAGGGTCGGCAGCGCGAGAGTGGCGCCTCTGGTGTTGCAAACGTTTATAGGCTGCGGTGACCACCGGTCCTTCTGGTGGGCCGTATGCTTGTCTGCCACCTTAGTGGTGTTAAAAAAAATCATTTTGGGGGTTTTAAGCTACAGTTTTAGTAGCAGCATATAGCCATGAAGGATTCAGTGTGGATTTCATGGGTGAGCCGGGTGAAGCCGGTGGTAGGTTTTAGTACATCTGAATATCGTCGCCTGCTTGACCTGACCAAGTTCTTGCATGAACTATCAACTAGGTAAATTTAACGGTTTACAAGAACAAAGATCCTTAGACACATATACCAAAATTTCGAAGCGCTCGTGGCCCCGCGGACTCAGTGTTCTGTAAACGATCACGGCAGTAAGCAACTTTAACTGTGGCCGGTCCATGGATGGGTGATCATCCATGTGATCACTTTGTGACATTTATTTGAGCATTTCCGTGCTTCGGAAGGCACGTTAAGCCGTTGGTCCCGGTTGCCAGTAAAATGGCAGTCGTTAAGCCAAGTTGAAGGCTTTATTTCAACAGCAGGCAGTCACAACCTGCGCCTGTCCATTTAAACACGGCCATACGGCTCACAACGTATTACGTGGGACAAATTATAAAAAGGTGAAATGTGGGTATATAATATGCCTCTGCCTACCCCTTCGGGGATAAAGGCGTGATGATGAACATATACCAAAATTTAAAACAATTAAAATGCGAAAGAAGTGAATACTTACGAATTTCATGTTGGTTACTCAGGCTTGAATTCCAATGTAATAGATGAGTTACGTACTGGCCTTTTATATAGGAAAACTTCATGCGTTAATCTTGCTAGCTTTATCTGTTTCGACTGTTTTCAATAAAAAAAATACGCTTTATAGTCAAGGAGTTGGTGGCATGAGAAACTTCAACTAAAATATTGCTTTATTTTCCTTGGCATCTGTACTTCAAAGTAGTATTACTAATTTTAACAAGAAGCCGTGAGACGGTCTCACCCGACTGCCCCTCTAACGTTTATTGTGAAAGTGAAAGTTCAATCCGATTGACGATGTCATTTTTGTTTTATTTAAAATTTATTTAAAATTTAAAACGATAGTGTTGCTATTAAGGATCTTATTCTGGGCAGTAATGACATACGGCAAACTAAATGAAAGTCCCCATCTTTAACAAAATACAATTTATTTTTCATATCTATTCTATACTTATAATAAATCTGTAGAAGTGAAAATTCTGTACATTCAAAATATCAAAAAAATAAATAGCAGGGGGTGTTACTAGACCGACACCGAACCCAAAAATGTGATTAAAAAAATTTTTGTCTGTCTGTCTGTCTGTCTGTTTGTTCAGGCATCACGCAAAAACTACCAGTTCGATTACGATGAAACTTGGTATAATTATTCTTTAATAGCCTGGGCACAACACTGGGTACTTTTTATCCCGGAAAAGTATATAGAATTCAAACCAAACTTAATTTTGCGGTTCGATCCCTAGCCCCAAAGTTATTATCAATTATTGCTTAAACGGTTAATGGAGCGATGATGAAACTAGGCATGGGCGTTGTTTGTTACAATTTGAAAAAAGTAATTTTAACATTTTTGCAAATTCCACCTCAAAGGTATAAAAAAGGAGGGTAAAGTTTGTATGGGACAACGTGATTCCTTGGTCCGCTCTACTTAAAATTTGGCATATAGCATTATTAACATAATTGATAGAAGACGTGTTTCATATTTTATTGAAATTTATACTATAACGAGCTGAAAAGGGAATGTAAATTATTTTGGGGCTGATTTTCTCCGGAGTTGATATCAATACTCCTTAAATACTCTTATTTTATACTTAAATTACTTTTTATTTTGACACATAATTTGTAAAAGCGTTGTCATTTATGATAAATGGTTTTACTTCAGATTCCAAAGATATGATTTTACTACAAAGCCATAAAGTTAAATAAAAAGCGCTATTTTGGTATAATATTAACCAAATATGCTATACGGAAGTATAATTGCTATTTTATTCAAATTTTGTGTGACAAAATACATTTGTGAAAAGAAGAAGAAAATTCTAAGTTGGCTAGCCAGAAAAAATGAAAGATCACGCTTCAGGTAGTATCCACTGATCAATAAAATAACACCGCATGTTACCATCTACGCTCAATCCTTACGACGAAGATTGGTCATGGAAGGTATGAACTTTATACCTACTACATATAGTGCTGACTGCATTCTGTCAGGAAACAGACTCATGAAGTCTTTGTAAAATACGGGAATAGACTCTACGAAGACTACATGCGACAAGACTGAAAAGAGCCATTACAATGAACATGAACGCTCAGTTGATGAAATTTACATTGTTATTACGTTACCAGGTCTTGGTTTGACCATCTGTATTAGGAGGACAAAGCCTACAGTAGTTCAGTTTGTTAAAACGTCGTAGGCTGGGACTATCTGAAGAAGGAACTAAGTTACGATGTCAATTGCTTAGAAGAGAAGTTGTGACAAGTAGTAGTTTAGCCATTGAATTAAGAAATGTTTTAATAAATAAATTTATTAATCAGAAATCTATCTAACTAGGTATTATTATAAATGCGAATGTTTGTGAGTGTGGAGTGTGGATGTTTGTTACTCTTTTACGCTGTAACGGCTGAACGGATCTGGCTGAAATTTAGTGCCCACAGAGATATGTTATAGTCTAGGAACAAAATTTCACGCAGGCGAAGCTGCGGACATCAGCTAGTACCTAATAAGTATACAAATAATAAATTCGTAACTGGTCGCTGTCTGTACATCCATACTAATATTATAAAGTTGAAGAGTTTGTTTGTTTGTTTGTTTGTTTGTTTGAACGCTAGGATCTCAGGAACTACTGGTTGGATTACAAAAATTCTTTTACAGTTTGAAAGACCATTTATCGAGGATGGCTATAGGCTATATAATATCACGCTACGGCGAAAAGGAGCGGAGCAGCAATCAAGAATGTTTTGAAAACGGGAAATATTTTTTACTGTCCGAGAGCTTCCGAGGTGTACGCTGTGTAAATGGTTAAAGTTACGTAAAAATTGTGTATTACAAAATTGTTTCTTTTAAAAAGTTCTAAAAAAAATCCGCGACAGTATATGTCTATCTTTTAAGGTTCGCTCACAATATTATAAAACTGAATAGTTTGTTTGTGCTAGGATCTCAGAAACTACTGGTTGCATTTCAAAAATTATTTTACAGTTTAATATTACATTTATTGAGGATGGCTAATGACGCTATAACATCACGCGAAGACGAAAAGGAGCGGAGCAGCCATGAATAATGTTTCGAGAACGTGGAAAATTTCTTTCTTTTGAGAGCTTCCATTGCGTACGCTGCGTTAATGTTTAAGTTACGTTAAAATGTGTATTACAAAATTGTTCCTCTTAAAAAGTTATAAAAAAAGACCTCAACTGCATATGCCTATCTGTTAGGTTCACTTACAATAACCCTCTTATTAAGTATTAAAGTATGAGCGACACGACGGCGACGCGGGAGTAAACGTGGTCTGCACTGGTAGCCAGTCAACTGAACGATAAAAACCGGTCAAGTGCGAGTCGGATTCGCACACGATGAGTTCCATACCAAAAACCGAATGGGGGGAGGTAAATGCGACGGGAAACATTAGGTATATCGCTTTACATATTAATACCGTGGGGTATACTATATACTCACTCTCATGTGTCGCAACGAAGTTGTGCGGGTCAGTTCTAATGAATATAAGCGACGCGAAGGGAGTAAGGGCGACGGGAAATAAATGCGACGGGAAGCATTATAATACTCAAAATATTAATACAATACCTCTCTCTTTCTTACTCTCATGTAACGCAGACGAAGTTGCGCGGGTCAGCTAGTAGAATATATATAAGAATAAATACTCATTCTTTATGAATGCTCGTCCCTTTGTCCGTACGTTCGTGCATGACTGCATGCTAATCTCAGTAACCACTTAACCTATCGCAATACGGTTTTCTTTATTGTGCTGCGGTTCATAAATAAAATAGTTATATGAATGTAAAGAATTACATTATTTAGAGCAATTACATTACAGAATAACCGATCAGTTGAATTGAATTCCTGTGAATGTAAGGTTCTAGAATAAACATTACATAAACTGTCGTGTTTGCTTTATCATAAAAGAGCTTGATGAACGAATATGAGGTTGAGATTACGAATGGACTACATTTCATCACGCTATTACACAAAGCTATGACTATGACGCACCACTCTCTATACTGGGTGTAACAAAACTACCTCTCCAAATTTCATGAGATTACTTGGCATCGGAAATCAATACTAATCTATACTAATATTATAAAGAAGTAAAGTTTGTGTGTTTGTTAAATTGTAAGGGGTAATCTCGGGATCTACTGAACCGATTTTAAAAATTCTTTCACCTATAGGAAGCTACGTTATTGTGGAGTGTCATAGGCTATATGGCATCACGCTACACCGAATAGGAGCGGAGCAGTAATAGTAAATGTTTCAAAAACGGGGGAAAAGTTATTCCTTTTGAGAGTTTCGTTGCGCGTGCTGCGTAAATATTTGTAGTTATGTAAAAAATATTTCTCTTAAAAAAATCTAAAAAAAATTGCGCGATAACATGTGTCTATCTTTGGGTTACACAATAACCATTTTAATGGCAATCAATTTTTTTCTACAATAATGCCACGGGATACCTCTTTCATAAACGACATTGTTCTTAAAAATAATGCGACGGGAATACACGCGACGAGAAACCTTTCTCTCTCTCTCTCTCTCTCTCTCTCTCTCTCTCTCTCTCTCACACGTAGTATTGAATTTTAACGACGAAACGCTACGGGAGTAAACTCAACGCGACGGGAGTAAATGCGACGGGAACAGGTAATACTCTCTCTTATGTGGCGCAAACGAAGTTGCGCGGGTCAGCTAGTATTTAATAAAAAAGGGGGTTAATTTTTTTTTGTCGCACATTAAGAATCGTAACATGGTTGCCGTGGCAAAACAAACACGGAGCACCCGTCTAGCTGTCGTTGTCGCTTTCTACTGCCGCTCAGTAGCGATAGCTCCACAACTGGCAACATTAGCGAACTGTCATAATTTTGTAAGCTCCGTGAAATTTTATTTTAAATTAATCTTATTTATTGTAAAAACCCTAAATAAAATTAGTTAAATTCATTGAAATAAATATACTAGTGCATAATTAGTGTTCAAAGTGTTAAAATACGTAATTCCAAAGTTCTGTTCGTAATTTTATGAAATGAGTAACGAATGAGTCATCATAACCGTTAAAAGAAAGTGATTTTGACGTAAATTTTCAGAATTTATTGACTGTTTCCTCGGTGCTGCATCATTATAGTAGTAAAAGTGTTAAATCAACTTTGTATACCGATAATATACTTGCGTTATTACGTAAATAACAACGATCAGCTGTTAAATTGCCGGCAACATAGCCTATAGTATACTTGTAAGTAGGTTCGTAAAACTGCAAATATTGACGTGTATCACATATTGGAAGTTATAAAACTAGTAAGTATATATTTAGTGTAGCTAGTAACAGACCATTTCACTTCGAATAATTTAATGAATAACACATAGATTCGCAAAAGGAGTGCTAAAAGTTTTACAAGTTACCCAGTGGATAGGTGTGCCGGTGAGTTTGTTTACCTGTTGTTCACTTGTATATATGTCATAATATATTCAATGCTGAAATCTGATAGGTAATTCAATCGCATCCCACCTCTCGCTTTGAAATTAATAGGTACAGTAAGTGTGTCAACCTGTTGTTTACTAGTAATATTCTATGTTGAAAACTTACAGGTATCACACTCATACGAATAGGTACTTTTTTGCAATAAACATATCTATCTATCCGTAGCTTCAGAGGCTGCTCCTTGTTTTTAATATAAAGTAGCTATTCTTGTTTAATACTACAAAATGATGACTCGAAGAGGTCTGGCCCGTCAGGAACAGTCAAAACTTCAACTGGTCTTAGAAGAACTGAAATCTGCCAAGGAGCAGGTTGTCCAGCTCAGTAATGAGCGTGAGGACAATGAGACTGAGCTTGTCTCTGTTGTAGAACACAACGGCAAACTAAAACAGCAGTTGTCCTTGCTAAGCGTGCGGTTAGATGAAGTGACTGGGGAACGGGATGAACTCCTAAAAATAGTAAATAATTTTGATAAGTGCAGTGCAGAGTATGAACGTGCTTTAAAACGGATAGCTGATCTAGAACATGAGCTTAGGGACTCCGACCAACAAATAACTCAGCTAGAAGAAGCGTCTCGGGTGAAACAGCCTGTCGTCCGATATTTTATGATATTAGCAAAATAGTTGCAAGTTAGTACTCAACAAAACCAAACATTGTTCGACGAACTCATGGATAGGTCCCCAAGGTTAGTTACTGCTGCAAAACCTAAACAGACTGACATTATAGACCTTACAAATGATACTCCTAAACACCCTGCAGTGTCGGCCAAAGTAGGTTTAGGTCATTGTAGCAACAAAAAGTTAAAACATTATATAAAAATAAATAAGTTGATAAGAAAAAATCAAAATTTGCTTAATAATAATAAAAACTTCACCAAAAATATTAAGAATTGCCGAAATAGATTGGATATATTACATGAACTAAATTTATGCACTGAAAAGTTAGAAAGTAGTCAAAAACAGCATGCTGCAGATACACAGGAATTCAGTTATAAGTTACAACAGCTTCAAGATTCCCTGGAGTCTGTTAAGACAATGTTTGATAAATCGCAGCTGATTATAAAATAATATTCTTTGGCCATGGATAAACTCTTAAATTGTGGGGATCTCAATGTAGATGTTTTAGAAACTGCACGGGAACCTTTACAGAGAGAGAAAATGTTAAATTTGTTCAAGTCATTTGGTTTGTATAATATATTTTTGGAACCTACTCGTATAACTGCCACTAGTGCTACTTGTATTGATAACATTTATACTAATATAAATCCCATTAAAAATGTATAGTGGACCCTGTAAAATCAGATCATCGCGGTCAGTTTGTTTCTTATCTGAGAAATAGTAGGGAAAATAGGAAGATAATTAGTTTTGTCCCAGTTAACACACATCGCTTGGAAACATTCAGAAGAAACTTAGTCAAGAAAATAACAGAATTGCCCAATTACACTAGTGTAGAAGAATCCTACTCTGATTTATTTAATTTGATACATGATGTGTTTGGGAAAATCTTTACCCCGAAAACTTTATCAATCGGAGGCAGCTCTGCTTTCAGTGACTGGGCAACACCCGGAATTTATAAAAGTCGCCATAAACTGTATGAACTGTATTCTGAAAAATCGCATAATTTCAACCCAGAGTTTCAGGAATATGTTAAAAAATATTCAAAGATATTTAAGCAAGCCTGTACCTTGGCCAAGTCTAATTTCATTAGAAATAAAATTTTAGATTCTGCGAATGTCATTAAAACTACTTGGAACATTATAAATGCGGAATGTGGTAGGTGTACAGCGAATGAAAGAAAGTTTCATTTAAAGATAGACAATCGCCACGTTTCGGGGGATATGGAAGTGGCGACCGAGTTCGAAAAATTTTTCAGTAATGTACCTATAGGGATTACTAACTCTCTCCAGTCGTCTTCCACCTCCGCCGAGCTTTTATTAGCAGAATCTGTAGCTGCCTGTGAGGGCGCGTTCGAATTTACGGTTGTCAACTGCAACGACATCTTAAAAGCATTTAAATCTATTAATGTTAAAAAAACCGCTGACCTTAGTGGGCTATCAGTAAAATCCGTATCAAGTATTATAGATGTCATTGCCCCCCACTTGGCAACTGTGTTTAACGATTGCGTCTCAAGTGGTGTATTTCCTGATTTGATGAAACACAGTAAAGTTATACCACTGTTCAAGGCTGGCAGTACTTCAGATCCGGGTAATTTCAGACCTATCTCGGTGTTGCCGACCTTGAGCAAGATATTTGAAAAACTAATACTAGAGCAGATGCTGATCTATTTTAATAGTCACAAATTGTTTCATGAGAAACAATTTGGCTTCACTAAAGGACGCTCGACTACCGATGCTGGTGTAGAGTTATTGAAATGTATTTACGAGGCCTGGGAGAATAAACAAGATGCAATTGGTGTGTTTTGCGATTTGTCTAAGGCATTTGATTGCGTCCAACATGAAACATTAATCAGGAAATTACACCATTATGGCATAAGAAGCAAGGCTCTCGATCTTCTGACTTCATATTTGAACAATAGAATTCAGAGGGTTGATGTTAATGGTACACGCTCAGAGGGCTCTGTAGTTACTATGGGCGTCCCACAGGGTTCAATACTCGGACCATTTTTATCCCTTATATATTTTAATGACCTACCCTTTTACTTGGGGGACAACAACAGGATTGTTTTGTTTGCAGATGATACTTCTTTGATTTTCAAAGTTAAAAGACAAATAGATAACTATGACGATGTCAACAACGCAATCTTGAAAGTGGTTCATTGGTTTAACACTAACAATCTTAGACTGAATGATAATAAAACTAAATGCATAAAATTTACCTTGCCTAATGTAACACAGTCAGAAACCAATGTTCAACTTAATGGTCGGGTGTTGAAACTTGTGGAATCAACGACGTTCCTAGGGTTAACGGTCGATGCTGGTTTACAATGGGGTCCACATATTGTTAAACTAGCAAATAGATTAAGTTCAGCAGCATTTGCTGTACAAAAGATAAGGCACTTGACGGATGTAGATACGGCTAGAATAGTCTATTTCAGCTACTTTCATAGCATAATGTCTTACGGTATTCTACTGTGGGGCAATGCTGCAGATTTAGATAAAATTTTTATTTTACAAAAGCGGGCCATAAGAGCTATATATAGATTAGGTCCAAGGGTCTCTCTGCGCGAAAAATTCAAAGAGGTTAAAATTCTTACAGTAGCATCACAATACATTTTTGAGAATCTTATGTACGTACAAAGAAATTTACATAGTTTCGCTAAGTTAAGTGATAGACACAATGTCAACACTAGAAATAAAAGTAACCTTGCTGTTTATCATAGCAGATTGCACAAAATCAGCAACTCTTTCATGGGTAACTGTATACGCTTTTACAACAGGCTACCAGACGAAATTATAAGTATGTCCCTTAATAAATTTAAAAAGGTTGTAAAAAGTAGATTGTACTGCAGGGGCTACTATGCAATTGGTGATTATTTGTTGGATGGAGAAGCCTGGAAATGACCTGCTCTACTGGATTCTCAAAAAATTGTTAAAATGCATAGTTTTTAGATTCATTTTGTAAATAGAGCTCTAAAAAGAATAACCCGCGGAGTTTCTTGCCAGTTCTTCTCAGGTGAGTCGCGTTGTGAACTGGTGGTAGATTTTGATTTGTATTCTGGACGTTTTACAAGAGCATCTGTAAATGCCTATGTGAAATAAATTTCTTTTTCTTTCTTCTTCTCAGAAAGGGCGGTAATGAAAATTTATAGGATCTTTAAAACGGATTTACGGTTAAAGTATTCATGTGATTTTTTTTCTTCATTTTTGTAATGTTTCTTGACTGATGCCACGTCACGTGACGAAATTTGGAGAGTCAATTTTGTTACACCCAATATAAAGCCATGGTGCCATGGGGAATTCTTTTCATCACAGAAACTCCTCTTTGTGGTGTGTCATCTAAGAATGATAATAGACACGTGCTCTAGGACTGCTCTCTGATTGTTTGGAATGACTGAATGGCTAACAGCTAGCAAAGCAGCTAAAACCGTGCACAAAACCCTACAGGATATGTGCTGCAATGAACACTTGATTAGTAATTGTAACAAACGCTTCAAGCAGCGTCCCTATGTTCAAGGCCCGAGGTGAACGCATCTTTGAAACAATCTGCATTATTATGATTAGAAGACCAGCACAAAGGCATTAAGACACACAGCTGCAACCCAGTCTACGCCTTGGAGCTGGATAAAAAATTTACCAAGAGACTTCACTCTAGGTAGATTGGTATTCAGCTTCGAGGAACTCATTCGTTGTAGTTGTCGTTCATTGCCCAAATTGTTATGTAATTTTTTTCTCAGCAAGTGTAATCTTTCACAGCGAATGGACTACCAGCGCACACGGAAGGGCACCTATGCATTAGTTTTGAAATGGGATCAGTGTTATAGTTACTCAATATAGCACTATTTAGGCACAAATGTGTACAGGTTGAGGTGTCGGCTTGGTAGTGTTAATACCCCCCGTTCCTCACAATTACGACTTCCAATTTAAGCATATCCGTTTCGTGTAAAACTACGTGTTTAAATTGGAAACTTAGAACAAGGCTGCGCGGCTGTCCACCTACGGTTAAGTTGCCTCTTACACTAAACGTGTAATTCGCTTGGTTCTGCGTTACTAGCCATGATTAGCACTGTATTTTCGCTTCTGAGAGCTCTACACAACTAGTATTTTTTTAGTAAAACTTTGATAATGCAAATTGCAATATCAAAGTTTTATTAAAAAATGTTAAGATTCACCACAGTGTTGGCTACAGTGACACACATAAATTATATCATCTCAAACATACACACATGCGCTTTTATCCCCACAAAAGAGATGCCCTCATTTCACATTTTAAGAATTTGTCCCACGAAAAAGGTGGGAAGACAGGCGCAGGCCGCATTCCTATAGCGCAGGGTTCCCTGGGTAAGTTCTCGGGAGGATATTCTAAGGTTCGCCCCCACATTTTAGAAACAACTTTCGACAGAGATCAGTTAAGTTTTTACTTTAACTCAATTTCCACGCGGACTACAGCTAAGCAAATACCTCTCTTATCCATTACCTATCGTTTTTAGTGTTCCAAAACGGAACCCTATGTAATACTGAGACTTCGCTGTCCGTCTGTCTGACTGTCTGACTGCGAATTTCTCGGGGACGGTGATTCATGACAGATTCAACTTGCTTCCGCCCGTTATCAGATACAGTAAAACTATACACTATACTGTAGACCTATTTAGTTACGTGCATAGGGATGTATAAGTAATTAGATAGTATAAATATTAGTTTATTGATAAAGTTAAAAAACATATTTTAAAGTATTTATGTAAGTAATACTAAATATTATCTACCTTTTTTAAAATTATTTTTAACGTAAGGGAAAATCCTTCATGGATGCTATGCCAGACTCCTACCGACTAAAAAACCTCACGTAACGCCCAACAGCCTATTGTTGGGCGGTACGTGAGGTTGCTACGGGTGGGTACGGGTGGTTCGGGTGCTATCCCACGTCTTTGGGGGGTTTTCAGGTCTCATCCCGCTTCTTAGGGGGGGCGTGCGTGAAACCTTCACGTCACACTGCCGTCATGGGCCTGCTTCTGTAAGGCCCTCGGTCATGGAGGCCAATAGTCTTCGGAGAAGACACGTCGGTGGCGCACAATCCGCCGACTGCGGAACTCAGGTGAGGGAGTTTTCTCCCGTTCCTGCCCTGCCGCCTCTTTCACGAGCATGACCTGCTCACAGAAAGAGGCGGCGCAGTCCCCTCTTACAATATTATCCTATATACCTTATCATTTGTATATGTGTTAATTCAGTTCTTTACCCGGTACTCCCGCTAGTAGGCAGTGGTAGGACACCGTGTGGTTTTAATAGGTAAGAGCCCGGCATAGCATGCATGAGGGTTTTTCACACGTAAATAAAACCGGCACAGTGTGAGTCGACTCGCGCACAATAAACATAAAAAGAAAACACGTCTGTTGTATGGGAGCCACCCTTTATTATTATTATTCTCTTTTTACTCGGGTATCTTCTTTTTTTTCTTATGAAGATACCCGCATGGGGACATATTGGTCCAACACGCAGAGGCCCTTTGAGATTTTTAATGTAATGGGGAATGGGACCCCAGTGCCGACAATTCACATCCGCCTTATGTAGAAGAACGGCAATGGACTGCCTGCAATGGGAGTTAATCTATTGTAAAATAATGCTTACTACAAAATGGGCTATTGTGATGGATGTTAAATGGTCTGGTTAACTTAGGCTATAAAGACGGCGTGTGCCATTTCAATATCTCATTATTAAAACATTGGCAGACAATCTTATAATTTTAGTAATTTTTTGTTTTAGCGGCAACGAAAATACATCATTTGGGAAATTGCAGCTCTCTAGCTATCACGGATCCTGAGATACAGTCTCGTGACGGACAGACCGACCGACGGACAGACGGACGGACAGCGAAGTCTCATGAATAGGGTCTTGTTTTCATCCTTTGGGTACAGAACCCTAAAAGGAAACCCTGTTATTTTTCTTGTTATTTTTTCTCGCCGGTCTGCTGGGGGTGAGCATATTGCCGTGTTGAAATGGACATACACAGGTCCCCGCGACCATTAGTTGAAATTTTCAAGCCGCTCATAAGTCATTTTATTTTCAACCGGGTTTCATTTCGACTTTTTCCTCTCTACGCAATGGATCTTTTTGCGAAAGTGTTCCCTTAGTCGCCTCTTACGACACCCTCGGGAGGTTTAGGGGTGGCAACATTTTGTACTCTTAACCGTAGTAACACGGGACCTCGTCGCCACACGGGTCTTTGATTCCTCCTAATGTTATTGCAGTATTTCTAGTGAGTAGGTACCTACTTAAATAAATAAATTATGATTGAAAAGGTTGTGTCAAGCCTATCTATAGATACAAAATGTTAGCATTTACATGGACTAAGCATTGTTATTTCTATCAGTATTTAATTATTCATGTGCTTTCAAATAAGACATGAATTGAAAAGATAACTAATAGAATAGTGATGCTTCAGGACTGATTTACATACATACATAAAGTCAAGCCTTTATCTCCGAAGGCGTAGGTAGGTAGAGGCATAGTATACCTACGCCACATTTCACCGTATAGTTTTATGCCCCATGTAGCCGCAGGTGACGACCCGCACCAAAGGCCTGCGTCTCCAAAGGCCTGTATCTCGGGAAACCGTCGAGACATGGGAGGTGCGACTTAAGCAACCAAAGGGGGATTCGCCACAATCACGGCCGTCAGACCGATCATGGACAAGTGGCTGGAGAGGAGACACGGTGCTCTCGCCTACCGGGCAGGGTAGCTTGGCGAAGACACTGGGAAACCACGGCCGAGTGTCAGCACTGCAAGGACCGCAGCGATGACACATCGCTCCACACGCTGGTGGAGTGCACGGCGTGGGCACAAGAGCGCCAGGCCTCGTGGTGGGTCTGGACGTGGACACTCTCCCGCTCGAGACCATGGTGCGAGCCATGATCTTCAGCGGGAGCAAGTGGGACTGCGCCGCCTCTTTCTGCGAGCAGGTTATGCTCGTGAAAGAGGCGGCGGGGCGGGAACGGTAGAGAACTCTCCCACCCGAGTTCCACAGTCGGCGGCTTGGGCGCTCAGCGTCTTAACAGACGTAGGCCCATGACGGCAGCGTGACGTGAGGGATTCACGCAGCCCCCCCCCCCATTAGAAGCGGGATCACACCCGAAACCCCCCAAAGACGCGGGACAGCACCCGAACCACCCCCTAGGCGAGGCCGCAGTGGCAGCCGTGGGTCTGTTGGCAGTCCTGGGACATCATTCCAAGGGCTTACCCGGGGCTCTCAACCATAGGCTGTTGGGCGTTACGTGAGGTTTTTTAGTAGGTAGGTATCCGGCATAGCATTCATTATGGATTTTCTCGCACGTTAAAAAAAAGCGCAGGTGGCGACTCACAGTTAAAATTATTGAAGCCCATATGGCCTTCAACTTGGCTTAACGATTATCATTTTACTGACACCGGTTGTCAGATTTTTTAAACCCCGACGGAAACCCGGGCGGGGTGTCATAAGTTTGACGTGTGTGTGGGCATGTGTATGTGTGTGTGTGTGTGTGTGTGTGTCTTTGTAAGTCTGTCTGTGGCATCGTAGCTCCCAAACGGGTGAACCGATTTTGATTCTGTTTCTTTTGTTTGAAAGATAAGTTAGGGGAGAGTGTTCTTAGCTATCCATACTAATATTATAAAGCTGAAGAGTTTGTTTGTTTGTTTGTTTGAACGCTAGGATCTCAGGAACTACTGGTTGGATTTCAAAAATTATTTTACAGTTTGATAGTCCATTTATCGAGGATGGCTATAGGCTATATAACATCACGCTAAAATGTATAGGAGCGGAGCAGCAATCAAGAATGTTTTGAAAACGGGGAATATTTTTTACTGTCTTAGAGCTTCCGAGGCGTACGCTAGGTAAATGGTTACAGTTAGGTAAAAATTGTGTATTACAAAATTGTTTCTTTAAAAAGTTCTAAAAAAAAGTCCGCAACAGCATATATCTATCTTTTAAGGTTCGCTCACAATAACCTAATTTGTCTATCTCTTAAGGTTCGCAATATAATGAAACTGAGGAGTTTGTTTGTGCCAGGATCTCAGAAACTAATAGTTGCATTTCAAAAATTATTTTATCTTTTAATAGTCCATTTGTTGAGGCTGGCTGATGGCAATATAACATCACGCTAAGACGAATAGGAACGGAGCAGCCATGAATAAAGTTTCGAGAACGGATTTCTTTCTTTTGAGAGCTTCCATTGCGTACGCTGCATATACAGGTTGAATTTTTCAAAAGGGATTGGATGGCCAAATCCGAATCTATAAGGAATATCAAAAATGCTCAAAGGAGTCACGAGCCCGATTTTGATATAACTTAAAACCTCATCATTAGATTTTTGAAAAACCAATATTCCTAGCTGGGAATCGAACCCAATGATTTTGAAAAAAAAACACACCCTATATTATTACACTATACGATAGTGTTGCTATTAAGGATCTTATTCTGGGCAGTAATGACATACGGCAAACTAAATGAAAGTCCCCATCTTTAACAAAATACAATTTATTTTTCTTATCTATATCTTCTATACTTATAATAAATCTGTAGAAGTAAAAATTCTGTACATTCAAAATATCAAAAAAATAAATAGCAGGGGGTGTTACTAGACCGACACCGAACCCAAAAATGTGATTAAAAAAATTTTTGTCTGTCTGTCTGTCTGTCTGTCTGTCTGTCTGTCTGTCTGTCTGTCTGTCTGTCTGTCTGTCTGTCTGTCTGTCTGTCTGTCTGACTGTTTGTTCAGGCATCACGCAAAAACTACCTGTTCGATTACGATGAAACTTGGTATAATTATTCTTTAATAGCCTGGGCACAACACTGGGTACTTTTTATCCCGGAAGAGTATATAGAATTCAAACCAAACTTAATTTTGCGGTTCGATCCCTAGCCCCAAAGTTATTATCAATTATTGCTTAAACGGTTAATGGAGCGATGATGAAACTAAGCATGGGCGTTGTTTGTTACAATTTGAAAAAAGTAATTTTAACATTTTTGCAAATTCCACCTCTAAAGGTATAAAAAAGGAGGGTAAATTTTGTATGGGACAATGTGATTCCTTGGTCCGCCCTACTTAAAATTTGGCATATAGCATTATTAACATAATTGATGGAAGACGTGTTTCGTATTTTATTGAAATTTATACTATAACGAGCTGAAAAGGGAATGTAAATTATTTTGGGGCTGATTTTCTCCGGAGTTGATATCAATACTCCTTAAATACTCTTATTTTATACTTAAATTACTTTTTATTTTGACACATAATTTGTAAAAAGCGTTGTCATTTATGATAAATGGTTTTACTTCAGATTCCAAAGATATGATTTTACTACAAAGCCATAAAGTTAAATAAAAAGCGCTATTTTGGTATAATATTAACCAAATATGCTATACGGAAGTATTATTGCTATTTTATTCAAATTTTGTGTAACAAAATACATTTGTGGAAAGAAGAAGAAAATTCTAAGTTGGCTAGCCAGAAAAAATGAAAGACCACGCTTCAGGTAGTATCCACTGATCAATAAAATAACACCGCATGTTACCATCTACGCTCAATCCTTACGACGAAGATTGGTCATGGAAGGTATGAACTTTATACCTACTACATATAGTGCTGACTGCATTCTGTCAGGAAACAGACTCATGAAGTCTTTGTAAAATACGGGAATAGACTCTACGAAGACTACATGCGACAAGACTGAAAAGAGCCATTACAATGAACATGAACGCTCAGTTGATGAAATTTACATTGTTATTACGTTACCAGGTCTTGGTTTGACCATCTGTATTAGGAGGACAAAGCCTACAGTAGTTCAGTTTGTTAAAACGTCGTAGGCTGGGACTATCTGAAGAAGGAACTAAGTTACGATGTCAATTGCTTAGAAGAGAAGTTGTGACAAGTAGTAGTTTAGCCATTGAATTAAGAAATGTATTTAATAAATAAATTTACTTGGTTCATATATTATGCATTATGAATTTGTTAATCAGAAATCTATCTAACTAGGTATTATTATAAATGCGAATGTTTGTGAGTGTGGAGTGTGGATGTTTGTTACTCTTTTACGCTGTAATGGCTGAACGGATCTGGCTGAAATTTAGTGCCCACAGAGATATGTTATAGTCTAGGAACAAAATTTCACGCAGGCGAAGCTGCGGGCATCAGCTAGTATTAACTAATACATTGTTCAGAATGTAGACCATTGTTTCCAATACATAGCTAGACTCGAGACCTGGGATCGTACTGCATTCAATATTATTAATTACGTTTAGAATATTCTCCAAAGAATCATTATGGGTATGATTTAAAACACGGAATAGTTACTTACGATCTATTCTGAGATTTCAAACGAAACAAATTATGATACAAAATTTAGGTACATGAAATATGAATTCTATTAAAATTCCAAACCTTCCTTAAATTTTTCATATATCATTACTTCGCAGAATTTGATCCTTATTAGTGACAGTAACGTATGGTGTAATAATAAAGAGTGTGGTTTTTTTTTCAAAATTAATGGGTTCGATTCCCAGCTAGGGTCATTGATTTTTCAAAAATCTAATGATGAGGTTTTAAGTTTTATCAAAATTGGGCTCGTGACTACTTTGAGCATTTTTAGCTATTCCTTATAGTTTCGGATTTGATCATCTAAGTCTGTATAGTTAAAGTTATTTAAAAATAGTGTATTATAAAATTGTTCCTCTTAAAAAGTTTAAAAAAAAGTCCTAAACAGCATATGCCTATCTTATATGGTTCACTTACAATAACCCTCTTATTAAATTTTAAAGTATGGGCGACGCGACGGGAGTAAATTTGGTCTGCAGTGGCAGTAAGTTAACTGAACGATAAAAATCGGCCAAGTGCGAGTCGGACTCGCACACGATGAGTTCTATACTGAAAACGGATCAGCGGAAGTAAAAGCGACGAGAAACATTATATCACTTTAACACTTCTTTCCTTCTCACTCTCATGTGACGCAAACGAAGATATATGCGGTTCAGCTCTAATGAATATAAGCAACGCGACGCGACGGGAATAATCGCGACGCGGGTAAATGCAACGGGAAACATTATAATACTCGGAATATTAATACCAGACCTCTCTCTTTCTCACTCTCATGTGACGCAAACGAAGTTGCGTGGGTCAGCTAGTGTTTTATAAAAATCGGTTAAGCCATTTCAAAGACATGAGGGGTGAAAGTCGTGGTGAAAACTTGAATGTGTTCAAATATACCCGTGTTGGGTATCAAATAAAAGGTCATAACTTATACATCACGATACCGCAAGTTTTATGAAAATCGGTTTAGCTATTCGAAAGATATGAGGAGTGGAATGATGTCTAATTCTGTAAACACACTCCGCGCAATTCGCATTAACTCTGAATAATTTTCGATAGACTATACTTATGTTGAAATTAAAAATCCCTATAAAAAGCATGAAAGAAAATTAAATTAAAAATTTAAAAACCCCCGACTAACAAAAAAAGAACAATAAAAAAAACCTGTAATAAGTAAAAAAATAACTATTATATTATGACCTATTTACCCTAAGTATTGAACCTTTATTATTATTGGTAGATCTTTTATTTAGGTATCTAAGCGCACGGCAGTGCGCAGGCCAAGTTCCAGCAACAGGCCGAGCGCATGCCGTACTCTATTTACACGAACCGCTTCGACCCACTTTTGACCCCCCTGCAGCTCAGTGCCCATTGCAAGTACAGAAATAAAATTGTACGTACGTATTCATATACTAGTACTAAGGCAGTGTACCAAATTTCATAGATGTAGCTCCAGTAGATTCTGAAATATGACCCTGTGAATATAGCTAATTTTGGCACTGACTGACTCACTCACTGACCGGTCATCAAAACCTCTAGGCCACTTCCAATTGTCCTAGCGTTATGAAATTTGGAACACAGATCGGGTGTTATATGTAGATAAACGAAAAATTGAGAAATTTAAGAAATCTGTCAAGCGTGAGTTGGAAAAGCGTTACAAAGTTTTTATGGAACCACAGGATTCCTTGGTCGAATCTTCTTCAAATTTTGCATAAATCATCTTTAACAGAATTGATGGAAGACGTGTTTCGTATTTTACTGAAATTTATTCCAGAACATGGCTAAAACGGGGTAAGAATTATAGTTTTCGGGGGATTTGATTTGAAGTTGTTAACAATACTTCTTAGTGATGAGAGGACTCTTTTGATTTAATTTACTTTTTATTTTCACACATGTCATGTTTAAAAACTCAATCTGAAATTAAAAAGATGCTGTCAATGTTTTCAATAATGTCAATCAAATACTCTATACATACAAATTATAGAAAAGTCAAAGCTGCACATTGAATATTTTTATTCATATTTGTGAAAAAGTTTAATCAAATCCGTCCAGTAGTTTAGAGATCAGCAAGCATCCTAAAGGATGACTCACGCTAGACCGTGCCGGGTCCGAGCTGAGTGTCGGGCGTAGCACGGTCACCGAGCCAGTTGCGTTCAAGACTGCTCGGGTGAAGCTCGGCGGCACTGTATTCATGCAACGGGCCGTGGCCGAGCCGAGGCGGGACCGAGTTGTTTCCGAGCGTTTTCCGTAGATCGGCCGTCACTCGGTTTAACGTGAGTGTGTTCATGCTAAATTTAAATAATATTAGTTGACCTTGCTGCGGCCGACACTCGGCTCGGACCCGGCACTGTGTAGCGTGAGTCATCCTTTTATTCTCAACATAAGCTACATAATAATGTAATGACATTAATATACATAATATATATTTATGACACTAAATAAGCTTAGGTTAAGCAGAAGGCTAATAAACCGTGTAAATTAGGGATCAACACAAAACCTACTGGATTGATCAAACTGAAAATTTTGCAAGCATAATATTAAGAAGTATGTTAGCTTTAAACGTGGACTTCATATTATAATAACGCTTGAGTTGGCTTAATCAAAAATCGAATTTCTTATAAAAATATTAGGTGCTTACATATGAAATTGGCGTTTTGTATAGGAGGAACAAAAAGTCGAATATTTTTAAATATAATATATTTAATTAATCAAAGTATGAACCATTGTTTTCTATGCATTTTTGCCATCTCATAGGTAGTTCATTGATCCCTTTACTAAAAAAACCAGTCGGACGGGAATCAATAAAATCTGTGAAGGCGATTTGGACTGCCCCATCAGAGTTGAATTTTTTCCCTTGCAAGAAGTTGTCCAAATTTCGAAAAAAATGGTAATCTGTTGGAGCAAGATCCGGGGAGTACGGAGGATGTTTAAGACATTCCAATTGAAGCTCTTCTAATTTGGTAGCCGTCTGTTGTGCAGTGTGTGGTCTAGCGTTGTCGTGAAGCAGCAGTGGCGTGGAGCGATTGACCAGCCTAGGTTGTTTAGCCGCTAGCTTTTCCATCATGGTTTGCAATTGCTGACAATAGACATCAGCCGTAATAGTCTGGCCAGATTTGAGAAAACTGTAATGAACAATACCGGCACTAGTCCACCAAACGCTTACAAGTAACTTTTTTGGGGTTAATTTTCGCTTGGGGCAGGATTTGGCTGGCTGGCCAGGATCCAACCATTGCGCTGAGCGCTTTCGATTATCGTAAAGAATCCATTTTTCGTCACAGGTAATGATTCGGTTTAAAATACCTTCATTATTGTGCCGGTTCAGTAATGTAACGCAGCAGTCGACGCGCTTTTGCCGGTTTGCTTCAGTCAATTCGTGAGGTACCCACCTTTCAAGCTTTTTAATCTTCCCAATTTGCTTCAAGTGAATTAAAACAGTTTTATCACTAACACCGCAGCCTGCAGCTAACTCGGACGTGGTTTGCGATGGATCCGCTTCCACAATAGCCTTCAATACTTCATTATCAACTTGAGTCTCAGGCCGTCCACGGGGCTTGTTCTGCAGGTCGACATTTCCTGAACGAAAACGTTGGAACCAAAAACGAACTGTGTTTTCTTTTGCAACATGACCGCCATACACATCATTCACCCTTCTAGTCGTTTCCGCAGCACTAGTGCCACGGCGGAACTCGTACTCGTAAATAATGCGATATTTTAAGTTTTCCATTTTGTAAAATGAGTGACGCAAACAGAAAAAAACAGAAGAAAAAAACAAATGAATGACGGTCATCGAAGGATAAATACATGAGTAAATAGCTGGGAAAATTTGAATTTGGAATTCCTTACCAAAGAGGAGAAAATCGTAATTAAAGTGGCCAGTACGAAAAACGCCAATTTGATGTGTAAGCACCTAATATTTATGAATCAGTGATACAAAGAGAATACGATGAGGGGGGGGGGGGAGGAGGAGGGGGTATAAAATATTGTCGGGGGTGTTGTTGTGTAAAGAAAAAATAGGTAAGTACGGTTTCTTGAAAAAATGTATTGAAATCCCACCAAAAACATCCCTGTTGAAAGGGTGCCAAGTTCCTAACGGCTAATTGTTCGCCTATAAAAGGATTGAAATCCAATCCAATGCCAAGTTTAGATGCACTTTAAAATCGATCATAATCATCTTCATCAACAGCCATTCCCAAGACTCGCCACCACACCCAGTCCTCCGCCTTCCGAATTCAGCCAATATCCACCACCGTATTCATGTAAACGGTCCATGTGGTCAAAATTTACTTTACCATACACCCAACTTAAAATATGATATAGTTGTGAAAATACGTAGGGACCTACTTGGTTAAAAATATCTAAAATTATGATACTTCTAAATTTTAACTTGGCAGGTTAATTTAATTATAATAAATGAAAAATTTCATTATAAAATTAATCAAGTGTTACGTACGGCACGAAAACCTGCCAAGTTAAAATTTAGAAGTATCATAATTTTAGATATTTTTAACCAAGTAGGTACCTACGTATGATAAGAGGATACCGCACGATCTCCGGTGAGGCGGCATGTCTCCTAGCCGGGACCCCTCCATGGGACCTGGAAGCGAGAGCCCTTGCGTCACTGTTCAGATGGCGCAAGGAGGCGCTGGAGCGGGGCCAAAGGCCTGCGTCTCGAGAAATCGAGGCCCAGCGGACCCTGCTCCACCAGGAAACCGTGGAGACATGGAAGGTGCGACTTGAGCAACCAAAGGGGGGATTCGCCACAATCGCGGCCGTCAGACCGGTCATGGACGAGTGGCTGGAGAGAAGACACGGTGCTCTCTCCTACCGGTTGACACAGATGCTTGCCGGGCACGGTAGCTTCGGTAGGTATCTGTGGCGAAAACACCGGGAAACCACGGCCGAGTGTCAGCACTGCGAGGACCGCAGCGACGACACGGCCCTCCACACGCTGGTGGAGTGCACGGCGTGGGCACAACAGCGCCAGGTCCTCGTAGTGGGTCTGGGCGTGGACACTCTCTCGCTCGAGGCCATGGTGCGAGCCATGCTCTCCAGCGGGAGTAAGTGGGACTGCGCCGCCTCTTTCTGCGAGCAGGTCATGCTCGCGAAGGAGGCGGCGGGCCGGGTGCGGGAGAGAACTCTCCCACCCGAGTTCCGCAGTGGGCGCCCTGGGCGCCGCCGACGTGTCTTCGCCGAGGACTATCGGCCTCCATGACCGGGGGTCTGAGGACGGTGAGAGGGCCGCTCACCGTCCTTACAGAAGCAGGCCCATGACGGCAGCGTGACGTGAGCAACTCACGCACGCCCCCCCCTTAGAAGCGGGATCACACCCGAAATCCCCCATAGACGCGGGATTTTTTTTTTTTTTTTTATACCACTAAGGTGGCAGACAAGCATACGGCCCACCAGAAGGACAGGTGGTCACCGCAGTCTATGAACGTTTGCAACACCAGAGGCGCCACACTCGCGCTGCCGACCCTGCAAAAACCTTCTAAGACCCCTTTTGAAGAACCCCATACTGTAGGCGTTTGGGAAAACCGAGGCAGGGAGATCATTCCACAACCTAAGCGTGCGCGGAAGAAAACCCCTATCGGATCTAACCGTGCTGGAACGCTCCGGACGCAGAGTGTGAGGATGAACTCCCTGTCTGTGGCGAGCGGTGCGATGATAGAACGTAGCCGTGGGCATCATATCAAACAATTCCTCAGAGCACACACCATTGTACAGTCGGTAGAACACGCATAAGGAGGCGAAGTCTCTCCTGTCGCGAAGAGGTTCCACACCACTTGTAAGTATAGGATCGTCGACAACTCTTATAGCACGTCTTTGCACCGAGTCAAATGGACGAAGCTGATATTCAGGTGCCGATTGGGATTATTGTGGGATTGCACCCGAACCACCCCCTGGGCGAGGCCGCATTGGCAGCCGTAGGTCTGTTGGGAGTCACGGGACATCCTTCCTGAGGGCTTACCCGGGGCTCTCAACCATAGGCTGTTAGGCGTGGCGTGAGGTTTTTTGGTCGGTAAGAGTCCGGCATAACATCCTATGAGGATTTTCCCTCACGTTAACCAAAAAAAAAAAAAAAAAAAAGGTACCTACGTATTTTCACAACTATATCATATTTTAAGTTGGGTGTATGGTAAAGTAAATTTTGACCACATGGACCGTTTACATGAATACGGTGGTGGATATTGGCTGGATTCGGAAGGCGGAGGACTGGGTGTGGTGGCGAGTCTTGGGAATGGCTGTTGATGAAGATGATTATGATCGATTTTAAAGTGCATCTAAACTTGGCATTGGATTGGATTTCAATCCTTTTATAGGCGAACAATTAGCCGTTAGGAACTTGGCACCCTTTCAACAGGGATGTTTTTGGTGGGATTCATACTTTTAACTAATAGTTTGTCTCGTCGGGGGGACCGCACAGGTTTTTTTATTGTTCTTTTTTTGTGAGTCGGGGGTTTTTTAAATTTGTAATCTATTTTTTTTTGTTGTTAGTTGTCAGTTTCATATCGGCTTTTTACTGTGCACGCAATGGATCATTATGCGAAAGTGTTCCCTAAGTCGCCTCTTATGACATCCTCGGGATGAATTGGACTGATTTGGTTCTCTAATGAGAACCAAATCAGTCCTGAATTCATCCCGAGGGTTTTTATCCAATATCCGAATACGGTTAAGTTATAATTAACTTAATCGTATTCGGCTATTTGATAGAAATAAATGTTTTGTACAGTTTCAAAGAATATTATAATTAGGTGGAATAAAAGTGCATAATAGACAGAGAGACAGTGAAACTTTAAACTGTCAATACCTACTGAAAATATTTGACTCACCATTGCTGAAACTTAAACTGCTGTACTGTGAAAAGCTGAAAACTGCATCATAATCAGCATTTTACCAAAATATTGCTCTATGACCCGACGAATATAATAGGCTATCAAACATTACGCTATCATTATGCAGGAGCTGCGCTGCGGCATCTTGTCATCATTCAATAACGTATAAGTCTTTAGCTACAGACAATGTTGCTACAGACAATGATTGAAGTCTGTTATCTGTTAAATCAATTCAAAATTGTTCTAGTTTAAATATTTAGAAATTAGCAAAACTACTGTTGAAGTATAGATACCAAGGAAAATAAAGCGATCGTTTAGTAGAAGTTTTTCATGCCGCCAACTCCTTGACTAAATCGATCCCTCCTACGTAGACTATGGTAACCCCAAAATGTCAAATTTACAGGAGAGCTGTTTGAATGTACAAAGTTGTATAAAATTTTAAATTACGCAGTTATTTACTAAAAAATGACTATGGTGCCTAGATAAATAAAGTACTTTATTATGATATCAAACTATATGAGAATATTTTACCAGTTTTTAAGATATTGATGTTACTACATTTAACACCGTATTCTAAAATAGTTAATTTATCGTAAGTATTACATGCTATTTTATACGCAGAAAAATAAACTACTTTTAGTATTGTACGTAACACTTAATATATTCTTCATCGTAACTTAACATTTGATTTCAATTGTATGTAGTACAATACCATAATTTACGTTGGCATACTTGAGTCTTTTAAACGTATGTGGGCTGAAATATGGTACAGGTCTGGAAGAATATTAGGCAAAAAACACATGAAAACACTGCCATTAAACAAATTTGTTTCAGCTTTAGGTAATTGGTTAGTGGAAGTAGTCATCAATAAAGTAAAATACCCTTATTACTCCATTGATGACTTTCTGATTAATAATAATTAAAATATTTATTGTTGAAAATTACAAGCCCGACCAATAAAATAAAAACCTCGCCATGTTGCGGAAAACTATTCGAACTAATTTCTTCATAGGGCAACAATCTATATGATGGCACTATGGTTATCTGTCAGTGTGGTGTCAATTGTGCGTGGTAATTATTGTGAGTTTGAATGCGATATAAAATGCCGAAAACTATTAAAAGTCAATTAAGAAAAGTAATTTACAATATATCAAAGTATTTGTCGGATAAAAAGTCGGAAGGATTAGACTCTGTTCCTTTAAACAATATCACGGACCTTGTTGTCAACATGACGGGTAGGTACATCATAGAGTACGTGCAATGGAAATTGGTCTAAATTACTGATTTTACTGTGACTAATTATTATTCACATTTTTAGGAATATCCCGATCTTCGGTAATAAAAATACGGAGAGAAGGTCAAACGTCAGATGTATTTTCTACACCTAAGAAAAATAAGCCTAAGGCAAAAAAGAAAATCATGCTTGATGATTTTGATCTCTGTGCTGTTAGGCATAAAATACAAGAATTATATGCATTCCGAAAAGAAGTACCGAGTTTAAAGCGGCTACAAGAATCTATAAATTTTGTTGGTGGCAGGGAGTCGCTTCATTTACTCTTACATAAATTAGGTTATAAGTTTAAAAAGTGTAGAAATCAAAGGACAATTCTTATGGAGCGACAGGATATAGTGGCATGGAGGGATAGGTACTTACAAGATATCAAAGATGTAAAGGAGAGTGGTATGCCAGTTGTATACCTTGATGAAAGTTATATTCATACTTCGCTCAATCATGCAAAATGTTGGCAAAGTGAAAATGAGCCTGGCGTATCCAAATCTGTGGCTAAAGGTAAAAGATATATAATTGTTCATTGTGGAGGCAAGAATGGGTTCGTCCCAAATGCTTTACTAGTTTATAATGACAAAGAAAAAAAAGAAGATTTTATGATGCCATGAATAAGGTAAATTTTAAGAAATGGGTATTGGATAAATTATTACCCAATTTACATGAACCCACTTGTATAGTCATGGATAATGCTAGATACCATTCTAGCCAAATTAATAAACCTCCAAGCTCAACTAATAGAAAACATGAAATTGCAGAATGGCTTACATCTATTAATATAACCTACAATGCCGATGCCACTAAAAGTATTTTATTGAATTTGGTAAAACAAAATAAACCTGACCCGATATATGAAATTGATAATTTAGTACAGGATTATGGTCACAAAATAGTAAGACTGCCTCCAATTATCATTGTGACCTCAATCCAATTGAAATGATATGGGGCATAGTCAAAGGGAAGGTTGCTACAAAAAATGTTGGTTTAGATAATATAACATTTCTGCAGCTTGTAAAAAACTGTTTTGAGGTACATATGAAATTTATTCATTTTGGTAATAGAGTAGCAACGTATCGTTTTAATAACTTTTTTTCAACAATTCAATTAATTTATTCATATAAACAATTTACATTGTATTTGAATATTATTATGTCACAATAACTCATAATTATTATCTATTGTTGAAGGATATAACTGCCACTACTCGGAATAATTGTTGTGAACATACAACAAAAATAGAAGATGAATATAGACGCAGGGCACATATAATTGAAGGAGAAATTGAACAATTTATCATTACTGTTGGTGGCAGTGAGAGTGAAACATCCAGTGTCACAACTGGGAATGAGTCCGATATGTCTGAAATGTCTTATGAAGCCGTTGATTATTTAGATTCTGAGTTTGATGATTCATAAATATGTAGTAGCGATACTTGTCTATTTTCTATTTTAACCAGACAACTATAAACATTTTTATCCATACTAATATTATTAATATTATCATTTCAGTACGGCGGGCGATAGGCTCACCACCTATTACGTGGGACATAAAACTATAAGGTGAATTGTGGGCGTACACTATGCCTCTGCCTACCCCTTCGGGGATAAAGGCGTGATGATTTTTTAGTTTTTTATCCTATAAAATGTGAAAGTAACTCTCGTCTGTCTGTATGTTACGCTTTCACGCCTAAACCACTAAACCGGTCTCGATGAAATTTGACATAGAGATTTTGAGAGTTTGGTAACGGACATAGGCTACCATTTATTTAAAAGGGTGGTTTTAGCGGTTTAAATCTGGAGATTTGAATCTGTTTAAATGTATTAATTTAGTTATAGCAATCAGCTGTTTTTAATAGAAAAAAAGGAGGCCCAAATCATTATCTTGAGGAAATACCACGTAAGGACGACAAAAAAAATATATGGAGACGATGCTCACTGTGTTACAACGAACAACGAAAATTGGGACTGACGGTTGCTCAAGCAAAATCAAAAGCCAAAAAAGTTGATAAATGTCTATAAACAATGTAACAAACCATTTTGCTTGCCATGTTTTGCTAAATTTCATTTAGGTTAGGTTATATAAAACTCATTTTCACGATTCACTTTACTGTTTTGTTTTTTTTATAACTAGGTCAACAATAAAGATATTTGGAGGTACAAAAGATTTTTAGTTCACTAGTTTCAAGCCCTACAAGTTCACCTCTTGATAATGATCCTTTCCGTAGAATCTAAGGATATTTTCTTATATGAACTACTATGGTAGTCGGGAACCACATGTGAGACCCGGACGTGTAGAGCTTTACGTCCGGGTCCCACATGTGGTACCTGGACTGGGAAAGTGTTAAACATGGTACACTAGCCAATTTACATGTGTATCACTATACTTGGTGTTGTCATATTATAGACGTTTATAGCGCCCCCAGTACGAGGTTTTTATTTTATTGGTCGGGCTTTTACATATCTATATATTTACATTTTTACTATTTAAACTAAACCTAAATAAGGCCCCGTGGCATTGTGCCCAAAAGACTAGCAGCATTCCCCCTTTGAATAGCAATACCTATTCGTTGAGCGAGAAAACTGCCAGCCCTTGGATCATCAGTCGACTCCACAAGGCGTTTTTTCAAATTCTTGAAACATTTTTGCGCATTGGGACCCCATGGACTAGGTCCAGGTCTCGACATCGACTGGACGAAAACGATACGATGAGTCGAGACCCTTATATTTATTAATTTTAATATTTTCAGCCGCTTACGCTGCTTGCTGCGCTGGCTTTTAATTTTGTTTTAGGAAAGATGGGACGGGGTCAGAGTGTTAACTCATAAAATGCATCCCAGACCAGCACCCGACCCATCTATCTCCCACGGTATTAAAGTTATACCATCCGGTCTCTCGCCATCGTCCCCAAAAACGCCGTTTGACTCTAGGAGCGCAGGCACATTGGCAGTGGCAAGAGCACGGCGAATGATGTCATTCAGCGCAGGCAGCGTGGCGTGCCTGCGCTTTTTAAACATGAAAGACCATGATGCCCCAAAGTGTCAATGTTAAAACCGCAGGGGCATCGATGTGGAGCGCAAAGTGTGACGCCAGGTTGAAACCTGGCGTTACGCAACCAACTGAAATTCTTAGGATGTCCGGTTCCAAAAAAGTTCCGGTGTTGGCTGTAGGGAAAGCTTTCAGCCAATCACCGGATTCCTTTCTAATGAGCGCTAATAATCTGGCCTGACCTGGGTCTAAGCTGGTGTTCAACAAGGAGTCAAAGGTTAATTTTGATTTAGCGTCGTCCCAGCTACGTTGTAAATTAGGATGGGTGGAAAAATATTGTCCCGGACAAGCCATAAGCCAAGCATTCCCGGCATCTGTAAGACCAGTCGTCCCATAGTCTTTAAGACAATTGGTCAGAATTTTACCTACGAGACTCGACGTGGCGTGTACAGATGACAAAAAGGCTGGCAAAGCCACACTAGAAATTATGCGGATCCCTAGCCCACTATATTTTATGGGAAGATATGCCTAGGACCAAGATTGTTCGCTCTGTTGTATATTGAGAATCGATTTTAAAGAAAATTTGATAAGCCAATCAATAGAAAATAAATAATTTTGATGTTTGCAAAAAGGACAACAGCGAAGCAAATTAATAGATTTGGGAACAAACATGCAAAATTTTAGAATTGTGGCTGCGTAATGTGATCGAATATTAAGAAGCCGATCTAAATAGGATTTAAATTTTGAATTTTTTTGTGCTAATTATAATGGAATAGCATCTTCAAATATAGGGGACCCTAGGAGATAAAGATTCTCTCTGTTAACAATTTTGATATTCCGACATAAGGAATTGAATTTTCCAATGAGTTCCGAATTGTTGTGATTGTTATGAATATATAAGTAATTCACACTTATTAAAATTTAATTCCAAATCAATCAAATAAAATTCGTTTTTAATTTTTATAAGATCCGACAGAACAGAAACTGCATCACCTCCAAGAGTCCCATCATCTAAATATCAGACGTTAAATTTAAAGTGAAAACTTTAAATTTGGATGATGGGTTAATATCTAGGCTGAAAATGGCTGGTGAGAGGGGATATCCCTGCTGGCAACCGACTTCAGAAGAAAGTTCGTTGCATTTATACATTAATTTTGATGGTATACATTTCAGGAACATTGCTTCTAATGTCTGACAGCAGGGTGTCACGGTTTACCGAATTAAAAACATTTTTGACATCAATTTTTAGCAAAAGTTCAGGGATCAATTCGTCGGAAGATTGGACGAAAGTGTTAATTGTTATCGTATCAGCGTAGACATGTGCTGTACTGTTAATTCCTTTAAAGTCACGAGCAGTGGGTGACCTGGCAAAGGCATCAAATATGTCCATTAAATTATTTATGGCCTCTACATCAGCACCTCTATATCAGCACGGGGTAACTGAGATTCTGAAACCAACAAAAAATAATGTATTATACAAAGAATCTACGATGTAACGTCACGTAATGTATCGTATGTTTTTATCGATGCAACGTAAAATATGGTAAGTATTACATACTATTTTTTTTATGTATGTTTCACGGCGTAAAATAAAGTAAGTATTTTTACAATATAAATATTACTTAACTATTCCCATGTAAAATGTAGCAAGTATCACTTATGACAAAATAAACACACTGACTCCCGATGCATATTATTGTAAGTACTCCTTACGATAAAACGCACCGGAGAAAATGAAATTAACAATTTATATACGTAAATGTAGTTCTGTGTTCCTCATAAGAATAAAATAATGAAAAAATGTATTTACTAATCTAGTAATAAGGAACAATTTACATAAATACATATTATTTACCTGGATTTTCTTCTTTTTCTTCATTGAGATCAGAACTTTTGATGGTTAAATTATATATAGTTTTAAACATTGATGATTTTTTTCTGAAATATTTCGAATTACTACCACTATTAATTGTTACCACAGAAATTTAAATGCGAATAATAACAGTTACACGAAATCAGAGCGAACACAATGCACGTGTGGTATCGACCGGCGTAAACGACCGTTACTAACACATACGATGCGCGCGCGATCAGTGAAGAGCCCCCCGCGTCCCGCATTAACTGCCGCTTCGGTTGTCGCGATACTTCTTTACTTAAACTTGGAAAAACTAATGAACACCTAATAGTGTGCGGTGATTTTAATGTTAATATACTTATAAATACACGTCAGACCAATGATATCTTAA
Source organism: Miltochrista miniata (assembly GCA_933228765.1). Taxonomy (NCBI): domain Eukaryota; kingdom Metazoa; phylum Arthropoda; class Insecta; order Lepidoptera; family Erebidae; genus Miltochrista; species Miltochrista miniata. The sequence continues at coordinate 13,772,455 of OW121765.1, forward strand.
ATTTATTTAAATCACACAATCTCACTAACTTATTTTTAGAGCCTACTAGATATTGTGATACAACAGCTACTTGTCTGGACAATATATACAGTGATATGTTGCCAGAAAGTAAGAGTATTATAAATAAGATAAAATCAGATCATACTGGGCAAATAGCATCTTTCAAGATCACAAGAGAAAAAGTTAAAAGACGTAAAATATTATGTAGACCAGTAACTAGTGACCGCTTGGAACGTATGCGAGTTGGACTTTGCAATAAACTTCCATTTTTAGACACTGGCTTGGATTCAAATGTAATGTATAAGTTATTTTTTGATTCCTTTTACAATGAGTTCAACTCCATATTCAAGTCTAAGGAAGTCACAATCGGAGACAGGCCAGCCTTCAGTGAATGGGCCACTGAGGATATACATAAAAGTAGACAAAAACTGTATGAACTATACTCAGAAAGACAGCTTAATAGAACAGATGAATTTCTAAATTATGTTAAAACTTATTCAAAAAAGTTTAAAGCAGACTGCTTAGCGGCCAAAAGAAAGTATATAAGTAATAAAATTATCAATAGTGTAGACAAAGTTAAATCTACTTGGAAAATAATTAACGCAGAAAGAGGCCAAGCAAAATCAAATGATAATAATTTTAAACTTAAAGTAAATGGTAACATCATTACAACAGATGCCGAAGTCGCTAACGAATTTATACATTTTTTCTCTCGAATACCAGTATATTTGACCAGAGGCCTAGGTTCTTCTACCCCGATAGCAGAATCCTTGTTAAAAGCAAATGTTCCTTGCTGTAATGAAATATTCAAATTCAGTAAAATTAGTATACACACTATCATAAAAACTTTTAAATCTTTAAATATTAAGAAAACGGCTGACCTCTGGGGAATTTCTGTATATTTAGTTAATTCGTTAATTGAAATGGTTGCCCCTGAATTATCAATAATATTTAATAATTGTGTTGATAGTGGTGTGTTTCCTGACTTAATGAAGTTTAGTAAAATAACTCCTCTGTTTAAATCGGGTAGCACCTCGGATCCGTCCAATTTTCGTCCTATTTCTGTACTACCCACGTTTAGTAAAATCTTTGTCTACTTTAGCTATGTTCCACAGTGTCATGACCTATGGCATACTATTATGGGGTAACGCTGCCGACATCGAATGTATCTTTGTGTTGCAGAAAAGGGCTATCTATGGTATGGGGTTTCGGGAGTCATTAAGAGAAAAGTTTAAGGATATCAACATCCTTACTGTGTATTCACAGTACATATATGAAAACTTATTATATACTCATAAAAATAATAGTAAATTTATTAAAAATAGTGATATCCATAACCTTAACTTAAGAAATAAGAATAAATTGGCTGTACCTAGATTTAGGCTTAATAAAATAAGCAATTCTTTTGCGGGCAATTGTATTCGAATGTACAATACATTGCCGACAGCCGTAACAGGTTTGTCAGTTAATAAATTTAAAAAACTAATAAAACTTAAATTGTGCCAGAAAGCTTATTATAGCATTAAAGACTTTCTAGAAGACACGGCTGCCTGGCAGTGACACGAATTGCTCCTTTCTACATTAAAAAAAAAACTGTATTAGATACTAAGATGAATTAATAGGGACCGGACTGAGATTCTTGGGGTGTTCTTCTCAGTCTGTAGCATTTCCGAACCCCCGGTAGAGTCACAAAAATTTTGACAAACCTAAATAATTTTTTAAAAATTTCAAAGGGAATAAATTTTATTTTATTTTATTTTATTTACTTCGCGCCGGATATATTCAGAAATTACTATATTATACGGCCTAAAAAATAGACTTCCCTTGAGAATTTCTTTAAAATTATTTTTTGCACTGATTCTACAGTACTAAAATACATTATTTTTGAAATAAAACAAAAATCGACTTTTTGTGGATTACCACAATATACGTAGGAGGGATCGATATAGCGTATTTTTTAATTGAAAACAGTCAAAACAAATAGAGAAAGCAAGATTAACTCTTGAAGTTTTCCTATATAAAAGACTAATACATAACTCGTCTATTACATCGGAATTCAAGCCTGAGTAACCAACATGAAATTCGTAAGTATCCACTTCTTTCTTATACTTCAGCATTTAAAAACAGATATATCTTCGAATCGAAATTGCTGGTACCTTAACTTTCTATACAATGGTTTACGCTCCGAGGAAATTGTTTGACATGATGTCCACTGCCATGTTCTAACATCGCACCGCTCCAATATTCAGGATGTGCACCCTTACACTTTGCATCTAGAGCACTCGTGTAGGTAGTGTATGGTCCGATAAAGACTTTCTAAAACACACGTTTCGATGGTGGAATTAACTCTCTTCGTCGGTTTTCTCGAATATGAGGTTCTTCAAAGATAGTCTTAAAATTTTTTTATAAGGTTGGCAGCATGAGTGATGTACGTTTGGAGTTCAGTTCATCCTTTACCTACAAAGGCAAATTCCTGTAGAGTAGAGAAAGGGGCATTCCTACTTTTCTACTTCCTATAGCTGTACAGGATTACATCCCAAAATCTTCTTGGTACTGCTTCAGCTGCTATTGCTAGTATCGCTCGTAGTTACTGGAATCTTCAGCACCACTGACAGAAGTGTGATACTTCCCGCTCCCACGGCTGTCACGTGGCTGTATCACTGATCGCACCGCTTCCCTAGCTATCTTTTTGAATTGAAATAGAATAGAATAGATTTTATTTGCTCATAAACATGGTAACACCAGAGCTGACATTTTAAGCACCAGGACAGCATGTTAACGGGGCCATTAGCGTTTCAAAAGTAAGAAACATCCAAACGAAGAAACTTTCTCATTTAAAATATTAGTAAGGATACAGTATTCCTGTTACAATTTTTTTTCTGTAATGATTGTTGGAGCCTTGGAGATATATCAGGCATTTAGTGAATAAATGTAATTTTTTTCACAGTTCGCTGTCTTCACTGCTTTGGTGCTGGCCGCTATGGCGGCGCTGGTCGTGGCATCGCCAAATGACCGTAATGGGCCAAACTCACCGAATGACCGTAATAGCCCAAACTCACCAAATGACCGTAATAGCCCAAACTCACCAAATGACCGTAATAGGCCAATCTCACCATTTGACCGTAATAGCCCAAACTCACCAAATGACCGTAATAGCCCAAACTCACCAAATGACCGTAATAGCCCAAACTCACCAAATGACCGTAATAGCCCAAATTCACCAAGAATGGAAGGACACCACGGTGCAGGTCACCACGGCGCCGGTCACCATGGACACAATGGACACCATAAGAATCGCCCTTAGTGCCCAAATGGCGCTACGGATGAAACCAGCCCAGTAAATAATTAAAGATCCAATAGAGGAAAGCTGTATGGAACTTAAACCATTTTATTAAATTAATGCTGGCTGATTAAAGAAAATTGTATTTTATTTTAAATCCTTAAAGTATTTAGGTATTTATTTATTTATTAAAGTATTCACTTCTCACTATCCTTACAGGAAATCCCAATGCAATAATGAAGTTACAATTAGATTAGATTACTGAATTACATAAGAATAACACTATCATTTACCAAACAACAAAAGTAAGTACATTATTGAATACCGACTAAAATTTACATTACATTACAATAAAACTAGCTCTTTCAATAAAATGATTAATATTAAATGAATAGTCAAATTACCAAATACTGTCATATTAAAATGTCAAGTGCAATAAAATTATCTATATTGAATTCGAATATATATATATCCCTGTATGAATATAATGTGAATAATCCTTTTTAAATATTATCATGTCTTAGTGGGAAAAAATATTTTGCAATTTAGTCTATAATGAACAATTACAAAATTAGATGTCTATAACTACTTACTATAACAAATTACATAGTATGTGACCCTTGCAAGTTCACTAAATCCACAAGAGAATATACACTCGAGAGCAATGAATCCGGGTCACTTAAAGAATCCTAAAAATCTCGGAAACTAAAAATGCAAGGTTAATGCAATAAATTGTATTTAATAGACAATGTAATACTCCTTAAATGAAGGTATTAAAACTTCTTAGTTATTGTAAAGTTATATCATAAAAAAATCAAATTTGAAAAAGGGCCACTTTCGAAGATGGAACTACGAAATTACAGCATTTGGTGTTGCTTTTGTTTGTAATCTGTCATTTATGTGGGTACATAAACCATGTTGATAGTGCTCTATATTCATTAATCAAGCTGAAATTATGTCGCTTACGCCTGAAGAATGCACCAGAATACTTACAATGCTGGAAACCGGCCGGAGTCAGCGCGATACAGCCAGGACTGTGTCGGTGTGTCGCTGTCAACAGTACAAAGAGTTCTCCGACGTTACGAAGAAACTGGTTCTAACCTACGCAGACCAGGAACGGGCAGAACCAGGTGTACCACAGCACGAGAAGACCGATACTTGGTGAACACCATGCTTCGAAATCGCTTTCTCACAGGAACTGAACTCACCAATCAGTTTCGACGCCTCGGAGGAAGTAACCCAAGTGCATGGACAGTAAGACGTCGGCTTGCTGAATCTAACTTAAAACCCCTTAGACCTGCAAACGGCCCTAAACTGGAGCGTGGGCATCGTATTTCGAGACTAAGGTATGCCCAGAGCCACGTAAATTGGAGTATTAAAGATTGGTCAAAAGTTATTTTCTCCGACGAATCAAAATTTATGCTCTACAAGCACGATGGAAGACACAGAGTGTATCGAAGACCAGGGGAAAGATTCAAGCAAGCATGCATCGAAGAAAAAGTAGCCTACGGTGGTGGGTCTGTACTTGCGTGGGCCGGAATTTCTTCTGAAAGTCGCACAGAGCTGGTGATCATAGAAAACGGCTCTTTAACTAGCGTAAGATATGTGGAAGAAATCCTCAATGATCACGTTGGTCCATTTATGGTCAATTTAGGTGAGGATGCTATATTTATGCATGACAATGCCCGACCTCATACAGGTAGGATTGTGAATGACTACCTTCAAGAGATGAACATTACTCGTATGGAGTGGCCAGCGCGCAGCCCGGATATCAACCCGATCGAGCATGCTTGGGACGAGCTAGGCAGATGCGTAAAACAACGAAACCCTCCCCCAATCACGCTTCGTGAGCTCAAAATTGCTCTCACAGAGGAATGGGAGAATATTCCCCAAAATCGTATAAGGAACTTGGTGTACAGCATGCCAAACCGCGTAAACGCAGTAATGGAAGCACGAGGAGGCAATACGAAGTATTAAAATTCAAGAAAATCGTAATAAAGTTCAAAAATTTCATGTTTCCTATTTTTGTTTTAAGGAGAGATCAGCAGTTTTTTCTTTATGTAATTTTGTGTTAATAAAATGTATGGTGACTCATATTTTTTTTACTTTCATTTAAGGAGTATTACATTGTCTATTAAATACAATTTATTGCATTAACCTATCATTTTTAGTTTCCGAGATTTTTAACATTCTTTAAGTGACCCGGATTCATTGCTCTCGAGTGTATATATATTCTACTACTTGCCTAATTATTAATATGCATGGACCGGACCATTGGTGCCTATTGGAGGTCGCATATTATAGATGCATTGGCATGTGTGAATAATCTTTTCTACATGTCTGTCACCAATTTAAATAAGCGTAATTACGGCCTTGTTTATGTTTTTTTATGTGTCACTAGTTTGTAAAGTATTAACCACGAATATAGTTCTATCAGACTACACTGCTACTCTTGTTATTACCCCTTATTTTACAATAGGTTATGGTCTTATACATGCTCTGATAGTGCTAGAGCATAATTAATAAGTGGAGTGGTTTAAATATTAATTGTGAAACTTACGAAATCTCAATTATGTCAACTGAAGTTGGCATAAGTGGTATTAAGAAGCTGAAAGGATCGTCCGACTACCCAAACTGGAAGTTCTTGGTGCGAAATTACTTGGAGAATAAAAACTGGTGGGGAGTAATTTCTACAAATGTAGTAAATGCTGACGTAGACCGGCAGGCACGAACGACAATATGCTTGTTGTTAGAACCAGAGTGCTTTACCCACGTCTACAATGCGAAGACTGCAAAAAGAAGCCTGGAACAGCTTACAGAAAGCGTATGAAGACAAAGGTTGGGAAAGACGACTAAATATTCAGCGAGAGCTTTTCAACTGTAAGTTAGAGAACTTAGATTCTATGGAAAGCTTCATTTCCAAAATTACATTCCTGACACAACAATTGTCCGATATCGATGCACAAATCCCTGATGATTGGATCATATCGATTTTGCTGGGTGGATTGACTTTTGAGTACAGCCCTCTTATCATGGCTGTAGATAATAGTGGAAAAGAGATCACGTTAGAGCAAATTAAAACGAAATTGTTACAAGAAGGAAGTAGACAGAGTAAGTTGAACACAGAGTACGAACAAGCCTTAGTAACACGTAAAGTACAGAACGATGCAAGATCTAATATCAAAACTAACGATCGTAAGCAGAAGTTCGTCTACAAGTGTTTTAAGTGCCTAAAAGATTAGCTCATTTATCGCGTAATTATATGAATAAAATGAAAGTTTTAGTAAGCGGTATGGAATTTAAGAGTACCGATTTATGCGAGCCGTGTATTCCATGTATCGAAGGAAAGACATGCAAAAGTCCCTTTAAAAACCAAGGTACGAGAGCGAACGAGGTCTTACAGTTGGTTTATAGCGACGTTTGTGGACCTATCGACGAGCCGTCGTTCGGTGGTTCGAGGTGGTTTTCTTCTATTCATCGACGATTATACTCGGAAGACTCATGTGTATTTTTTGAAGAACAAAAATGAAACTTTTGATAAGTTCCGTAAATACAAGGCGGAAGTTGAGAATGAGACGAGTAAATCTATTAAATGTCTGAGATCTGACAACGGCACAGAGTACTGTAATGGTAAATTTAAATCTTTTTTGAAGTCTGCAGGTATAAAACACCAGACGACTGTACCGTACACGCCGGAACAAAATTCTGTCGCAGAAAGAGCGAATCGGACTATAATAGAAAAGGCCAGAACATTACTGTCAGAATCAAATCTGAGCAAGAAGTATTGGGCCGAGGCTGTTAATACTGTTGTATACCTAAAGAACAGAAGCCCCACGAAAGCATTGAACAATGCAGTACCAGAGAAAGTTTGGACTGGAAAAGATGTGGATGTTAGTCATCTGAAAATCTTTGGTTGTTTGTCGTATAGTCTGATACCAAAACAAAAGAGACGCAATCTGGACATGAAGACGGAACCGATGTTTTTTATTGGATATCCAGATCATCAGAAGGGTTATCGTCTGATGAATCCTAAGACAAGTAAAGTGACAACTGCGAGAGATGTCAAATTTCTGGAAAACGTTTTTCTTCAAAAAGAGAACGTGGAAAAGTCGGAAGTGATAATAAACTTGAATACAGATACTGTTCCTACCAGTTTATCCAACGGATCTACAAGCAGATCTGAACCCTTGGAGGCTCACGATGATGTGTACCGTGATGCTGTAGACGAGAACGTGGAAGTATTGGAGGAGATAGGGCCTGAATCTCCTGAATCTGTAGTACCAGAGCACGTACCTGATGATGTATTGACTGAATCAGAAAGAAGGTATCCAGTAAGAGAACGGAGACAAGTCGATCGGTACGGATGCAATGTTATGTATGCCAAGGAGAGCAATCTTGATGGTGATCCATTGACTATTAATGAAGCGTTGGCGAGACCCGATGGTGACTTATGGCAAAAAGCGATAGACGATGAACTTATGTCACTAAAGGAGAACCAGACTTGGACGTTGGTGGATCTTCCAGCTGATAAGAAGCCTATCCAGTGCAAATGGGTGTTCAAAATCAAGAGAAATAGCGATGGCAAGGTAACAAAGTACAAGGCTAGACTAGTAGCAAAAGGCTTCACACAGGTATGTGGTGTAGACTATACTGAGACTTATTCTCCAGTAGTTAGAAGCTGTACTCTACGTCTGTTGTTCTCGCTAGCTGTTGAATACAGTTGGTTTATTGACCAATGGGACGTCACGACCGCCTTTTTATATGGTAAAATTAAAGAGGATGTTTACATGTTCCAACCAAAAGGAGCAGTAGTCAAAGGTCAAGAAACCAGAGTATGTAAGCTGCAGCGTTCTTTGTATGGATTGAAACAACATGCGCATTAAAGATCATGCGCATTAAAGGCCTGACGGAGGAAGCAGTCTCACGGGGTGAGGTGGTGGTGGCGGTGTCTCTTGACATCGCCAACGCCTTCAACACCTTGCCCTGGGGCTGCGTTAGGGAGGCACTTATCTACCATGGAGTGCCACCCTACCTCCGTCGAATTGTCGGGGCCTATCTCTCCGAGAGGGCCATAACTTACCCGAGCTGGCTAGGGCCGGGTCGGCGAGATGTGTCGTGCGGTGTTCCAGGGAGAGAGAGGTGGGCGGAGACCCTGTCGGCCAGTAATGTGGCCAGACTGCTGAGTCCGCAGAGGACGATGGCCATCAGGGTGATAAGGGGATACCGCACGATCTCCGGTGAGGCGGCATGTCTCCTAGCCGGGACCCCTCCATGGGACCTGGAAGCGAGAGTCCTTGCGTCACTGTTTAGATGGCGCAAGGAGGCACTGGATCGGGGCCAAAGGCCTGCGCCTCGAGAAATCGAGGCCCAGCGGTCCCTGCTACACCAGGAAACCGTGGAGACATGGAAGGTGCGACTTGAGCAACCAAAGGGGGGATTCGCCACAATCGCGGCCGTCAGACCGGTCATGGACGAGTGGCTGGAGAGGAGACACGGTGCTCTCTCCTACCGGCTGTCACAGATACTAACCGGGCACGGTAGCTTCGGTAGGTATCTGTGGCGAAGACACCGGGAAACAACGGCCGAGTGTCAGCACTGCGAGGACCGCAGCGATGACACAGCGCTCCATACGCTGGTGGAGTGCACAGCATGGGCGCAGCAGCGCCAGGTCCTCGTAGTGGGTCTGGACGTGGACACTCTCTCGCTCGAGACCATGGTGCGAGCCATGCTCTCCAGCGGGAGTAGGTGGGACTGCGCCGCCTCTTTCTGCGAGCAGGTCATGCTCGTGAAAGGGTACGGGAGAGAACTCTTCCCCCCGAGTTCCGCAGTCGGCGGCCTGGACGCCGCCGACGTGTCTTCGCCGAGGACTATCGGCCTCCATGACCGGGGGTCTGAGGACGGTGAGAGAGTCGCTCACCGTCCTTACAGAAGCAGGCCCATGACGGCAGCGTGACGTGAGGAACTCACGCACGACCCCCCTTAGAAGCGGGATCACACCCGAAACCCACCCCCAAAGACGCAGATTAGCACCCGAACCACCCCCTGGGCGAGGCTGCAGAGGCGGCTGTAGGTCTGTTGGGAGTCCTGGGACATCCTTCCGAGGGCTTACCCGGGGCTCACAACCATAGGCTGTTGGGCGTTGCGTGAGGTTTTTTAGTCGGTAGGAGTCCGGCATAACATCCATGAGGATTTTCCCTCACGTAAAAAAAAAAAAATGGATTGAAACAAGCTTCGAATGCTTGGTTCAAGGAATTGGACAAAGAGATGTTGAATTTAGTCGTCAGTCGTCTGGTGTTTTATACCTGCAGCAATTTAACATGACAGACGCTAAGCCAGTTTCGACTCCCATGGAAGTTGGAATGAAATTAGAAAGATCGACAAATTCCCATAGCGATCTGCCATATCAAAGCTTAATAGGGTGTCTTAATTATTTGGCATGTAATACGCGACCAGATATAGCACATGCAGTGAGTGTACTTTCACAATTTAATTCATGTTATGACGAAATACACTTTAAATGTGCGAAACGGGTCTTAAGGTATTTGAAGGGCACGTCTAACCTTTGTCTCACTTTTAGGAAGTCGGGAGATTTATTACAGTGGGCGCACACTAGGCGTCTTGTCGCGGCGACATGTCGCGGCGACAAGCTGCGGGCGCCAAATTACATACATTTTGTTCTAAGCTCCGCACACTAGGCGACATGTCGCCGCGACTCCGCGACTAGCAAGGGGAGTCGGAGCGTCTGTCGCCCTATTGTCGCGGCGACACGGCGACAGTCACCCAGCGACAGCTTTTGGAACGAAGTTTCTTATCGCGCGTTGCGAAGACACCAGCGACAGTCGCGGCGACATGTCGTGGCGTCAAGTCGCCCGATGCAGGCACACACTGCGCGACAAGACGCCGCGACATGTCGCCGCGACTGTCGCCTAGTGTGCGCCCACTGTTAGACTTACGAGGCTATGTTGATGCAGATTGGGGAGGAGCACTTGATAGAAAATCTTTCACAGGATTAATTTTCAAATTAGGTAAAAATATATTATCATGGGAAAGTAGGAAACAAGCGACGGTATCCTTGTCCTCCACAGAGGCAGAGTACGTAGGATTGAGTCAAGCTTCGAAGGCAGCTCTTTTTTTTTTTTTTTTTTTTTTTTTTTTCTTTATTTACGTAGTTTACTGAACAGTTTGACAGCTGTGGATAGTAAAGCGGTAGTAATTTATAATGACAATCAGTCGGCGCATAAAATTGCAGCTAACAAAATGATGCATAATAGAACAAAGCATATAGATATCAAGTATCATTTTATTCGTGAGTGTGTACTGGCTAAAAAAGTTGAAATAAAGTACATGTCAACTGATAAGATGATAGCGGACATCTTAACTAAAAGTGTTCACAGCCCGAAGCTTAGAGAATTTTTAAAGGATTTATCCCTGTCAAATTATTCTATTCAGGGGGTGGATGAGTAGTTAGATGTTTTATGTTTTCTATATGTTTTAAGTAATAGGCTATTTCTACTTTTTACGATTCTCATCGTCACCTTCATGGTAAATTTTAAATACTGATGATTTTAACATTTTTTTTAAACAAACACAAAGCGTTTGGTAAGTTAAGTAACATATATAAGTCAACAAGTTAAATTTTGAGTCAGATTTGGAAGAATAAGGTTTTGAATTATTTGATCCCACGTAGGTGACGCGACGATCCACGAAGGTGACGCAGTAGCTTTACAGACATTATTAATCATTATATAAGTACAAATTATAAGTTAGTTCTGCCTAATAGTTATATGGTAACAGCTACTTAACTAAAAACAATTACCAGGTCCTATACCTACACATGCTTTTGACGTAAAAGTTATTCTGGAACCATTATATTATAAAAATAACACAGTACATCTCTTTGGCACAAAGTGGCAAATTATCAGTTGTCTAGATCCCATAGCATAAGCTTATATTGTCTTAATTTGGGCTAGATGTTGTTGTGTGGGAATGTCCGAACCTCGCTACTTATAATGGAAGCACTCTGCGGCTGGACGATCGGCTCACCGAACTCGAGGTAGAACTGGGTCGCATAAACTGGCACATACTGGTGTTGTGCGAAGTCCGAAGAAAGGGGGAGGACACGCTAACCCTTAGGTCGGGTGACCTATTCTACTTTCGGGAAGGTGATGGAAGACATTCTTCCGAGGGCGGTGTCGGCTTTACGGTGAAAAAAGAACTCGTTAGCAGCATTGTGGAGATCAGGAGTGTTTCGCCTCGGGTAGCATACGTAATACTGAGACTTACCAACAGGACTCCCTGAAGGTGATTCATGTGTACCTATGCCCCAACTTCGAGAAGCACTGACGAGGCAGTTGAGACCGTGTACGAGGACGTGGTGAAAGCATTACACGGTACTGCCAAGACTCACTACAATGTTATGATAAGGGACTTCACTGTCAAAGTACAAGAACGCGGTGAAACGAAAATCGGACTTTTTGGTGTTGGGCGTAGAAATGACCGGGGGCCGCGGGGCAGTATGCTTATCAACTTTCTTGAGGCTCAGGGGCTCTTCTTGACGAACTTATTCTTTAAGAAGAAACCCCATAGAAGGTGGACTTGGCGAAGCCCCAACAAGGTCACAAGGAACGAGATAAAATTCATCATGTCAGACAGGAGGTGTATATTTGGAGAAGATGTATCTGTGATCAACAGGTTTAATACCGGAAATGATCACCGACTCGTCAGAGCGTCTCTGAATTTAGAATTCCGCGTCGAAAGGGCCAGGATGATGAAGCCTACTCTCCGACCTACTGCGCTCCAAATAGCTTTGTGTGCCGAGAAGTTTCAATTGGAGCTTCAAAATCGTTTCGATCTGCTGGAAACCACTGGCAACGATCACGATAAGGCCGACACTGTAGTCAGGACGCTACAACAAGTGTCCCGAAGGTTTCAGTCTGAAAAAAAGCAAAAATAGGTGTTCCCAGCTTTCGCCCGAGACCCTCGAGCTCATGAGAATCAGACGGGAAACGCCATCTACATTTCATTGAAGTGCGTAAATTAGGATGCATGCTGTGTTCGCACTGAGTTCTCGGCTGAACTGAGTCTAAATGAGCGATGTTGAATAGTGTTGCGGAGAATCCAGTTTGCGAACCTCAATAAAAAAATAAAAATCTATGCATACTTACTTTGGCTTACTTTTGGTCTTCGTCAGACCAGAGAGATTTAAACATCAAAATCCGAAAGCTGCTATAACGCGACCTCAGACGTTATAACACCAACATCGTAGAGGCAGCGATCACACTAAATTGGGGTACTAAAGTCTTTGCCCAACAGCTCGGAAGACCTCGTCTGACAAAATTGAAGACAACGGGTGGCAGGCAAAACCGAGACCTCGAGCTTTAGCTTTCTAGGAGCTTCTACAGAGAACTATATGCATCACGGAAAAAAAGATCGACGGGACCTAGCGACCGTGACCACAGAGCCCCACTAATGCGCCACGCTACCGAAGACATTCTGGATATTGACCAGGGCGAGGTCAGGGCTGCTCTCGAACAACTAAAAACCAAAAAATCCCTGATTCTGAAAGCTGGCGGGACTCTAGTTCTCAAAGAGCGGACGAGTCTCTTTAATTCCGTCCTCCAACAGGGACAAACACCTAAAGCGTGGAGCGGGAGTGCGGTGGCTCTGTTTTTCAAAAAAGGTGACAAGACCTTGCTGAAGAATTATATACCCATCTCACTCCTTAGCCATGTTTACAAGTTGTTCTCGAGAGTAGTCACAAACCGCCTTGCCGGAAAACTCGACGAGTACTAGGTACCTAAATGTATTTAAGTTGATATAAGTATAAAGTAGTAGGTGCCTTGATTAAGCTTTAGGTGGCATGACTCTTTCCCAGGATTTCTTCTTGAGACTTGGACGCGAAGGTCATTGTGTCTTTGTTCAAAAGTTCTTAGCATGCCGCACGCCTCAAGAAGCGGAAAAGCATCTGAACTAATCCAAAAGACGCAAGATAACACCCGAACCCGTAGGCGAGGCCACGGTGATAGCCTAAGCCTGTCGGGCACCCTGATACATCATTCTAAGGAGTTGCCCGGGGCGCCTAATACTAGACGGGTAAGTAGCTACGATGGGGGTTTTAGACGGTTTGGATCTGGCATAACGTCCGGTGGGATTTCTACTCCTATAAAAAGGCTTCACACGGAATGTTATAGGTATTGCTCTGTCCTTTGCCATGATTGTAGGTACCTACTTATTTGTTCTACTATTATACCGCTACATATCTACTACAATACGAATCTAAAAGAGCACCACTCTTACTGAAACTAGTCAGAGATCACCTTCATGGCATAAACTTACCTTCGTGGGTAAAACGCCACGAAGGATGTGACACGAAGGTAACGAAAACATAGCTTTTTTTTAAATTCCGACAAAGTTCAGCCGTTACGTTTTAAATCAAATACTACATAAATATCTCAATTAATTTGCGGTTTCGATGAATAAACTCTGACTTCAATAGCTATTATACAATGTACAAAAAGTCACCCACGAAAAGTACTCGAATTAAGTGTCAAATGTAGAAACTTACTGATATTTTTTTTTCTTAAGGAGCCAGGAGGTGCTCGTTGCACTCTCGCGATGCCCGAGCTCGAATAACGTTCAGTTAAGTTGAGTTTTGTTATTGGGGCGGTCGTTTTGGTCAACAGTAAACCGTTTACTACGCAAATTTAGAGTACCTAGATTCGTGTGACCGATGTATATTGTGTTTTAAGTTCTAAATAATAGTTAGAATATTTTTTTTGTAATACTGTGTGTGTAGTGTATGTTATTACGGTGAATTTAGTGTATGTAACTTCAAAATCTATGGAAATTTGGTGAAGCAGTAACCAAATGTTTAACTGAATCGGGAAGTGTGACACGAGTAGAATGCGAAAAATGACCCCGATTTTGACCTTTCGTGTTAATTTTTGGTATGAATATTTACTTCTATTGCAACAAATTTCATGTATTTTATAGCTTAATAGCTGTTTTATCCACTATTTTAAAACTTCTCTTTCTAACTCATACGGTTTAGAAAATATAAGCGTGTGACCATCAAATTTAAGCAACCAGGAGAAATAGCCAATAGATAATTTTCTATGCATGTGTAATAGATTAAGGGGGCGTATTGGAGGTCGCATATTATAGATGCACTGGCATGTGTGAATAATCTTTTAAACATGTCTGACACCAATTTAAATAAGCGTAGTTACGGCCTTGTTTATGTTTTTTTATGTGTCACTAGTTTGTAAAGTATTAACCACGAATTTAGTTCTATCAGACTACACTGCTACTCTTGTTATTACCCCTTATTTTACAATAGTGCCTTCTGTAGTAAATTGGTCTTAGCCACTGGCACTGCAAGTAGCGGCGGACGTCGTCGCCTCCATACATATTTATCTGGTACGTAAAGATTCAACTGGGCCAGCACACCGGGATTATATATTTATTTGCCCCGCAGTATCGTATTGTACCCCAAAGATATCGAAACTAGTTAATAAAGTACTGTTAAATACTACATACTTCAACCTGATCCCACCCTCTCCTTTCCGTTACCGAACAACGCGTGCCGGGCACAGGTGCCACAATTTGGCGAGCTAAATATTAAAAAAAATGAAAATGAAACAATTTACTGTTGAAACGCTCTGGTTTCCAGAAAATCGAAGAGATGAATAAAAAAAGTGATATTGAAATTTAAAATGCTGGTTTATTGTAAAATTAACTCGGGGTCGTGGTTCGTGATCGGGTAGCAAGGTTTTTTAACGATTTCCGAAGGTCCCTCAGGGTTCGACTTATCTTGTGTTGGCCTTCTTGATGTGACGCCGTCAGCGACGTAGCCGTGCCGTCCACAACTTCGGCTGGCACGGTGTTCTCAACCCGGAGAGTAAATTATTTCCGTAGCCCGTAGGGTGAACCTCTGGAACCCGCAGGTGGACGTTCCTGCTTGGAACCCGTAGGGTGGATCTTGACAACCCGTAGGGTAGATCTCTGGATCCCGTAGGGTGGATCTCTGGATCCCGTAGGGTGGATCTCTGGATCCCGTAGGGTGGATCTCTGGATCCCGTAGGGTGGACCCCAATTATGGGGTATTTGATGCTTGCAGCTAAACCACTGTTTACTTAGGGAGGATTTCGCTCCCTATAACTTATTCTTTATTTCTATTAAATTTATTCACTGACACTCGTACGCCTTCGCGACGACTATATTTTAATTTCACGAATAATGGTCTTTGAAATTCGCGCGCGGTCGTATTTATATGTTTGTACAGCGCCTCTGGCGGCAAATCGGGTCCCTACGTCTGACGTCAATTGGTAATGTCAGAGCTGTGTAGATAAGACTAGTTGTCGATAGATGGCGCTTTCATTTATTTTCATTAAGTTTCAATTTTAATCTTCTAATATTAATCAATATCTGCACCCGTTGTTTCACAACGTTACATACTCCCCCTCCCCAGTGAGCGTTTGACGTACTATAACACGTCAAATGCTGCGTTCGTCCTCGAACGCCCCTATCCTAAGACCTACTACTCGTCTATGTGTGTATGTATGTTAGTGTGCTGTGTGAATGAGGTTATGCTGGGTGTAGCGAAGAGTCGGCCTTAACTTTAATGAAACCAACTGGCAGGATGTATGTAGGTGATTCTGAAGAACTTTATGGGACAGAGAGAGTGAAAAGCTGAAGGCTTTCAGGAAGAGAGAGAGAAATGAAAAGATTGAATTTAAAATGTAAATAATTAGTAGTTTATTAGAATTGAGCACTTGGGGGTCGTGGGTGTGGCAACTTCGGGCAGCAAGTACGGTTTCCGAAGGCCTTCGCAGGGTTCGACTTATCTTGTGGCTCCAGGATGTCGATGCAGTCCGCCAGGTAGCCGTGTCTTCCACAATTTCGGCCGGCACGGTATTTCCAACCCGCAGGGCGGATGTTCGCTCGTAGAACTCGAAGGGTGGATTTTACCAACCCGTAGGGTAGACGGTTTCTTGGACCCGTAGGGTGAATGTTCCTTCGTGGAACCTGAAGGGTGGACTTCTTGAACCCGTAGGGTGGATATCTTGAACCCGTAGGGTGGATATCTTGAACCCGTAGGGTGGACCCTGGAATGTTCCATATGACGGGTTAGCTGGAACCCTTTTTCCCGCCCATTGCTAAGACAGCCGACCACTGTTAAACCATTTGGGAGTCGGTTGCCTTACAATGGTTGGTTCTATCCTAAGTTTACAGAGACCTTTTTTTTCACACCCCTGTAATCTACCCTCCCATAACAGGGTCGACCAACAGCCGTTAATTTTCACTATTTTAAAATCTAGAATCATAATAATTAATTTAACTCACCCAATGATGGGGTCTTCTATTTATAGCTATTTGCTCCTTATCCTTGACAAATATTTACGAGGATATTTGCGATGATATAAACGATTATTTTTAAACTGATGTGATTCTCACAATTTCCAATTACACTGATACGTTCGTGATCTATTTTAAATATTAATCTGGCGGTCCTCCTGCATTGACGCAATGCCTTATATATCAATGAAATAGCGCCTCTAGTGGCACCGCTCGAAACTACTCAATCGTCAAGACCGTATCACTGCCTATAGCTTCCGTCGTTGCGACACTAACTCGGTAGATGGCGCTTTCATTTATTAATCTAAGTTTTCATTTTAAAACCCCTAACGTTGAACCCCTATTTGCACCCGTTGTTTCACAACGTTACATACTCCCCCTCCCCAGTGAGCGTTTGACGTACCCTAACGCGTCAAACGCTGCGTTCGTCCTTGAACGCCCCTTATATAATACCTACTACTCGTCTATGTGTGTGTGTATGTTAGTGTGTTGTGTGAATGAGGTGATGCTGGGTGTAGCGAAGAGTCGGCCTTAACTTTAATGAAACCAACTCGCAGGATGTAAAGGGTGTTTTTTTTCGAGGTATAGAACTTTGAAATGGAATAAAACAAAGGTGATTGTTTTTATTGATATGGAAATGACTTTATTCGAAAGGAAATCTTCTGGCATTATAATTTAAATATGATTTCTGGCATATAACCGCCAGGGCTGGCTCGGACGTAGTCTAATCTAGAGGTCCAATTTTCGATGACTTTCCCAACATTTGTGGCCGTATAGCGACAATATCGCTCCGAATGTTATCCTCCAAGTGGTCAATCGTTTCGGGCTTATCGGCGTAGACGAGCGACTTCACATATCTCCACAGAAAATAGTCAAGTGGCGTAAAATCGCACGACTCTGGAGGCCAATCCACGTGTCCAAAACGTGAAACTATGCGGTTACCAAACGTTTCCTTCAATAAATCAATTGTGGCACGAGCAATGTGACATGTTGCGCCGTCTTGTTGAAACCACTACTCCTGCACAACATGGTTGTTCAATTGATGAACGAAAAAGTCAGTAATCTTCGCTCTATAGCAGTCACGATTGACTGTAACATTCTGGTCAGCATCGTTTCTAAAGAAGTACGGACCAATTATTCCACCAGCCTATAAAGCACACCACACAGTCAGTTTTACTGGATGTAACGGTGTCTCAACATACACTTGAGGATCATCATCACCCCAAATATGGCAGTTTTGTTTATTGATGTATCCATTCAACCAAAAGTGAGCTGCACCGCTAAAGAAAATTCGCTTATGAAAATCACGATACGCATTTCGGAAAGAACCATGATTTTCAAAATAAATTTGCACAATTTGGAAGCATTGTTCAGGCTTCAGTCTATTTATGTTAAAATGCCAAACCATACTAAACATAAATCACTTTACAGCTGACAAAAATACCGCCGGTTAAAACAGCTAGGCCAACTTAAAGTTCTATACCTCTAAAAAAAACACCCGTTATTTAGGTGATTCTGAAGGATCTTATAGGACAGAAAGAGAAAAGACGTATTTGAGGCTTTGGGCTGAAGGTTCAGGTAATACGCACCGCCTGAAAGTGGTGTGTGTATAATAAGGCTTTTTGCTGAAGGCTGGGATTTATACAACCGTCCCAGAGAAGAACATCCTACTAGGGCTAGTGTAACACTTCCGACTCATAGGATGGACTATCCCCCAGGGCAAGCCTCTAGCTTCCGAGTGGTAGGAGTAGCCATATGACGAAAATAAAGATAACGGTGATCTACACCTACGACTGTTAGGGCAAGACAAATGCTGCCAAATAACAGTCCACCATAATTCTGTTCGGGTAAGCCTCATGCTTCCTCGTAACAGTACTAAACCTACACCATAAATCTGTTCGGGTAAGCTTCATGCTTCCTCGTAACAGTAACCTACAACATAATTCTGTTAGGGCAAGACCATGCTGCCAACTAACAGTAAACGACGAACTCTGTTAGGGATAGACTCATGCTTCCAACTAACAGAAAACTCCCAACTATACCAAGAAACAGAAAAGTGATAGAAAATTATTTACTTGCAGAATCCTCCGTGATGCTAATTAACCCCTATGTCCCCATGACGAACACGGCATGTGTTTGTCACTTTGTCATGTGTAGTTACTTGAAAGTCGTGTGTAATGTGTAGTGTCCCTATCTAATTGCTAGGCTATTTAGCCCTTTAACAAAATAACATAAAAAAAAAACTAAGTGCTTATTTGCAATCTTAGTAGCAATAACAAAAGCTAAGTGCTTATTCGCAATCTTAGCAGAAGAATGTTGACTATGACTATTATGTCAACCCTAATAAATAACGAAGATAAACGCTCTCTGGCCATTATGCCAAATCTCCAAAAAAATATGGTACCCTTGTATGCCACCATGGCAGTGTAAAATGTATGTGCGTGCTTAAATAAATAATATGTATGTATGTACGTATGAAATCTCCCCTGTGCAAGTTTTGTTTTGTTTGCGCGTCTAATGTTGACGTAATCATGTTGATGCAAACGTGTTATTCATCGTTGCATCTAAGGCCAGTGTCACACTACATTCCATGCCATATGATAACCCGTCAGCTTTGGTCGGGAACAAAACTTAGGACATTTGAGTACCGGGCTTTTTATTAAGTGTGCTTTTAATTCCATGAACGCCCTTTCCGCCTCTGTGTTCCAATGAAAAGCCGGGGCTCCTTTCTTTGTTGTAGTGAGTTTGTTAAGAGGTGCAGCAATCGTACTGAAGTTGGGTATAAACCGTCTGTACCATGACGCAGTGCCTAAGAACCTCTTAACGTCCTTCTTTGTTGTTGGTACCGGGAATTTCAGGATTGAGTTGACTTTCTCCGGATCTGTTCTGAGACCCAGACCATCCACAATGTACCCCAGGAACTTTAGCCTGTCCTTGAAGAAATTAGATTTTTCTAGATTGATGGTTAGATTTGCCCTTTTTGATATTTGTTGAACTCTTGAAATGAGTGACACATGTTCTTCGAATGTAGATGACGCTATCACTATGTCATCTATGTAGAAGAACACCTTGTTTTGAAACTGTGGCCCAAATAGATTGTCCATTAGTCTTTGTTGTGAGCTGCTTGAGTTGCTTAGTCCAAATGGTAAAACCTTGTAATGGTATGCTCCTCGTCCTGGGATGAAGAAGGCTGTTTTTTCCCGGTCTTTTGGTGCTAAAGGAATCTGCCAGAAGGCTTTGGAGAGATCCAGTGTTGTTAGATACTTCACTTCTCTCAAGTTGTCTAATATCTCTGATATGTATGGCAGGCTGTATGCGTCCTTTTTTGTGACTGCATTGAGCTTGCGACTGTCCAGGCAGAAACGGGGCTTGCCGTCTTTTTTATTGACGATTAGTACGGGGCTTGACCAAGGGCTCTGACTAGGCTCGATGACGTCAGCCTTTAGCATCTCGTCTACTTGTTCTGATACTATTCGCGTTTTTTCAGGGGACATTCTATAGGTTCGTTGTTTGATTGGCTTGCTGTCTCCCGTATCGATGGTGTGTTCTATTAGATGTGTTCTGCCTAGCCCTACTTTCTCATATGATATTTCGGCACATCTGGATATCATTTTTTCTGCTATTAAGCGTTGTTGTTTCGTGAGACTACGCCAGTCATACAGTTTGTTTTGCTCTTCGGATATTAATGACAATTTAGGGTCATCGTCCACTAATATGGGTATATGTCCGAAGTATTTGGGACATAGGTTAAATCTGAGCCAGAAATCTATACCTAAAATTAGGTTTGTGGTTATGTTAGGCACTATATACGCCGTAATTATGTGAGTTCTGTCTTCGAATTTGATGGGTAATTTTATCTTCCCTTGTACAACGGTTGTGTGTCCGCCGGCCGTTGTAACCGTTGTACTTATGTTTTCCTCTATCTTATATCCTAAATTTTGTAACACTCTGTGCGAGTTGTTACCTAAAATTGTGATTGCGGCTCCTGTGTCCAACAATCCATATGCTTCTAACTGTGGGTTTGACATGATTGTTATTTTGGCGTAAGGCCTGGGGTCATTTGTAGGTAATGGGGAGAGTATAGAAGATTCCTTCTGAACTGTAAGTTCGTTTTCTTGATTTTGAAGGGCTTTCTCAGCGACCCCGTCTTGCTGATTCAGACTTCCATATCTCCCTCTTAGTTTTCCGAATTATTGCGGCGACCTTGAGTGGCTGACTTATTGAAGTTATGAGTGAAGTTTTTGTTGTGGTATGTGTATCTGTGTGCTTGATCTGGTTGTACATTACACGATGTGCATTCTGTAACCCTTACTCCTTTTCTTCCACATTTGTAACAATATGGCTCCTTACTATTTCGACATGCCATAGTCGAGTGGTATCTGGACCCGCACTTTGAACATGGCCGTGTGTCGTCCGATGTTGTCGCCGCCACAGTGTTTTGCGATCTGAAGTTACGACTGTCGCGGCTGTAACCTGTGCTGTAAGCGTTACTGGTCCCGTAGGTATTGTTCGCCATTCTGCTGTTTGGGAAGTTACGGCCGTTTCTGTTAAAGTTGTTGTAACTTTGCCCTGTAGATGTAGAGGTCTTGTTCGCAGTCTTCCTGCTTGTGAATGCGAATTCCGCTGCTACCATCCCTTCAGATGCTGTTGGAGGCTCTGTAAAGAACGCTCTGCGTGCCACCATGTCTTCATGTTTTCTGCATATGTTCTTTAAATGTTCCAATGAGACTATATTTCCATTGGTTGCTAGGATGGTGTCGTAGACGGGTCTGATATTGTTTAAGACAATGTGTAACTTTTCCGTTTCAGACACCTTGTTGCTTAATCGAGCAAACATTCCATCCATAATGGCCAGGTACACTACTATGCCTTCCCCGTTTCCTTGAGTGCGTTGTCGAATCTCCTGCCATAGCCGGTTTTCGTAGTTACTGACTCCGAAATCCTGTATTAGCGCATTCGTTAGATCTTGCCAACACGCAAATTTATCGCGATTACTGCGGTACCAATGCCTAGCGTTGCCGGTGAATAATTTATTTTATTTATTTATTTTATTTATTTATTTATGTACACACAAGAAATAAAACAAAAAACAATATACAGAGATATAGGTACAATGGTACTGCTTATTTCTATAAGAAATATCTACCAGCAGACCGGCGAAAGGAGAACAAGAAGGAAAAAGAACGTTGAAAAGTGTGTAAATAAAGGAATAGGTTAGAACTAAATTATTATACATACAAATTAATAAAAGAAAAACAATATAAATCTCAATATGTCATTGATAGGTACAAATATATAAATATGTAATAATATAAATACGGTATAGATAACATAATATATACTTACATAAACTAAATAAATACATAAACAGGTAGATATATAATATTCACGGACTTTTCTTCTAAAGGTAGTGATAGTTTTACTGTCTCTGATGTTAGGTGGTAGTGAGTTCCACAATCTGACCGCATGCACAGTAAAGGAATAAGAATAGAAATCGGTTTTGTGTCTAGGAAGTTTGAGAAGAAGGCGGAGGTTAGTCCTGCAGGGAGCGTCGGGAGAGCGTGCAAATGAGAACCGCTCCCGCAGATAGGAGGGTGAAGATGGATTGTAAAGGATATTGAAAAGGAGATTGAGAATTCGAGTGTTCCGGCGAAGACGGATAGGGAGCCACTTGAGTTCTTTGCGAAAATGGGAAACGTGATCATACTTTCTGAGATTGAATATGAAGCGTATACATAAATTTTGCAACCTCTCAAGTTTATCTAGAAGCTCCTCGGTGGCGTCTAAATAGCAAGCGTCAGCGTAGTCAATAATAGGTTGTAGGAGAGTTTGAGCAAGATTTATTTTCGTCCTCAGGGGCAAGAGGCTCTGGAGGCATCGCAAAGAGTGAAAGGAGAAATGAACCTTCTTGCTGACATCGTTAATGTGAGTACTCCAAGATAGCGTGGTATCCATAATCACACCCAGGTTCTTCACGGAGTTTGCATATGGAATGTGAACACCAGCCAATAGCACCGGACTCAGTTCCGACACCGGTAGTCTGTCGCATTGGTATCTACTACCAATGACGATAGCTTGGGACTTAGATGGGTTAATGAGTAATCCGACCGACCTGGCCCAGTCACTTAGTCTTTCCAAATCCCGGTTTATCGATAAAATTCCAGAAATTGCGTCATAAGTCGTAAAATGGCGATACAACTGCAAGTCATCAGCATAGAGATGGAAGTTACTGGAAATGTGACTCGTAGCTGAGTTGATGAAGATAGAAAAGAGAAGAGGAGATAGAACGCCACCCTGAGGAACGCCCGCAGATAGTCCGCACCAATCAGAGGATATCTGACCGATACGAACACGCTGAAAGCGACCCCGAAGGTATGAGTCAAACCAGGATATAGCGGGGGAGGACACATTTATAGACCTCAGTATACCAAGCAATATGTCAAAGTCGACAGAATTGAAGGCACTACTGAAGTCAAGAAGAACTAAGAGTGTTAATTCTTTTCGCTCCATAGCCCATCGGATGTCATCTGTCACCTTAATAAGTGCAGTGACGGTGCTATGTCCAGCGCGAAATCCTGACTGAAAGGGGCTGAGGGAGTTAGAAGACGATAAAAAGACTGTGAGCTGCCGATGAACAATATGCTCAAGGACTTTGGAGAGAAACGGAAGTATAGAGATAGGTCGATAATCAGTCAGCAAGCAGGGGTTTGTTCTTTTAGGCAGAGGCACAACGTACGCTGACTTCCACACCTCAGGAAAGGAGCCAGAGAATAACGAAGAATTAAAGATATGAGTAATGACCGGAAGTATGACAGGAAGAATAGGGAGGATCATCCTTGAGCAAATGCTATCGCAGCCCGAAGCTGAAGAAGTAATAGACAGAAGAGATCTCCTAACGTCGGACTCGGAGACAGAGGCAAATTGAAAAGGAGAGGTCCGGGGCGCAGGCTCGCCCATAAGTCTAAGTAAGGTAGCAGTCTTTACATCTGGATCCAAGGAAACCGGTGGTTGTGAGAAGTGCTTATTTAGAGCCGCTATATCGATGTCCTTGGCGTCAGAAACAGGAGATTTGCCTATGCCCACGGACCGAAGAAATCTCCAGGTATCAGCAGTGTTCCGACCGTTAAGAGAATCGTAGAAGTGGCGTCTCCTTGCATCCCTACACATCCGACTGCAGCGATTTCGCAGAGACTTAAAAGCTACAAAATTTTCTTCTGAAGGGCTATTTCTAAAACGCTTTTTGGCTCTATCTCTGCGAGCCATTAGGCTCTTTATCGAATCATTTAACCAGGGTGCCGGATAATGTTTGATTCGAACACTTTTAACTGGGGCATGCCGGTCGAATAACCCAATAACCGTAGCATTAAAGATGTTGACCTTATCATTGACGTTATCGGAGTTGAACACCAACGACCAGTCAGCAGAGCCAGCATCTCTTTGCAATGCCTCCAGATTCAAACCCCTGAAATTACGAAGAAAACAGATTTGTGGTTTACGTTTAGGGGGGCGAACGCGATAAGAGAGGAAAAGTAAGTCATGTAAGGAAAACGGAGCAGGCAACTGACCATGTGTGCCCACATCGTCAGGAGAGGAAACTAGGATGAGGTCAAGTAGTGAGGGTTTACAATCGCGGGCATGATGAGTTGTAGAGAGCGGTAGAACATGTAGATTATAGGCAGACAATAGAGATAATAATTTACGAGAGCGGCAGTCATTTTTTACCAAACAAGTATTGAAGTCACCCATTATGACTACGTGACTATAGGATGGGGTAAGGTCATGTAGGAGGTTATCAAAAGAGTTGAAATAGTCTATGTGCATATCAGGGCTATAGAAAACTCCAAGAAGAAGTTTTGTGTGAAGTAACGAAATTTCCAGAAACAGGTGTTCAGCTGATTCAGTGTAGGCATTAGGAGATGCGCTAATAATCTTATGTGGAATGTTAGCACGTAAATAGATTCCTACACCGCCACAGCGCACACCCGTTCTATCGTTTCGTATTAAAACATAACCTGGAAGCGATACCAGTGTAGATGGAATGGATGGCTTAAGGAAAGTTTCAGAAATAAGGATAGCATCAAGAGAGGAGTTACTAAAAGACGCCAGAAGATCGGAATAATGGGCTTTAACACTCTGCGCATTAATATGCGCTAGATTAAGGTTCTTAGGATAGTTTGAAGATAAAGAGGAAAGATGATCATGCAGGGTCAGAGAAGCAGAGGGATCAACATCCACACTGTGAAAACTATCAGAGGCAGAAGAGCATGAGAAAAAGCTACTATTTAGGTCGCAGAGGTCATCCGTATTATCCATTATTCAGAAATAAAATAAATATTAATAAATATATATTAAATAATACTAAACAATATGTATATACCGTTGAAGAGTAAAAAACAATGTCTTGCTCACTCACTCGCTGATATAGTGGCAGAAATTTTCACAAGACATCGTCACAGGTAAAGAGAATTCATAAAAAAAAAAAAAAAAAAAAAAAACTCCATAACACAGCAAAGGAGGCATAAAAAGAGCTGAGTGTAAAAAAAAAAACAAAAAAAAATAAGCATATAATTATATCCCTCACGCATCCTGACTACAAAGAGTTGACATGGCACCTACCTAATCAAAAGTACGACGAAAGTGTGGAGATGGCATTATCTTCAAATGTCAGTGTGTCAATGTCAATTACGTATGATCGATCCGTCAAGTACAATTTAATCAAAACATAAACATATTTTTACTTTAAATTACAAAAGTAGGTATTACATATAAAGTTTCTTTCTAACAGTATGGTGTCCCTAAAAAGTGAAAGTTAAGTAAAAGTAAACAAAGCACGAATAGCTAGAATACAAAACATGTGACTTATACAGACTGATAGGATGCGTGGGGCAAAATGTGACGATTGTCTCTAAGACCGAAGTGAAATCTTACACGCGGCGACGGCTTGACTTGCCTGCTTTAAGTGGTTTGGAGGCCTCGCCAGCCCCCGAAGACGCCTCAGCAACAGGCTGCGAAGACCTGTCGGTCGCTGCAACAGGGCAGGGGTATTGACGGATGACGGTGTCAAGCTCAGCCATCGATTCTAATTTTCGACGGGTTTTATCTGGAGTCAAGATAACTATCTTGCCTTCAGCCGACCAACAACTCCTCACTCCAAAGTGCTGTCTCGCGGCTGTGAAGACATGATGCCGAGCCTTGGTCAGGAATTCCGAAATAGTGATTTTCGTACCTTTAAGGGAAGTTTTACTGTCCCACACTAAGTGACGCTGCTGCAATCCGTGGAATCTGACGAGAACTGGGCGGACCTTCCCTCTCGCACCACCCAGTCTATGACAAACATTGAGGTGTTGAAGACCAACCTCAGGGAGCTTCATGTCAACCGAAATAATATGGTGTATAGCTTCATGCAAGTTCTCATTAGGGCTCTCAGGAACACCATGAAACAGCAAAACCTTTCGTCTCATTGCTGTCTCGTGCCGGTCCAATCCCAGGGTGAGAAGCTCAACCTGAGACTTAATACAGGATAAAGCCCGCCAAGCAAATGTTTTGAACTCTCTGAAGTCCTTGGCCAAACATGATACAGTGGTTGAAACAGGACTAGATCCAGATGTCGCCTTCAAGAGTTTCTCATCATACTCTGTCATCTTGGAATTGAACAGCTTTGCCAGTTCTTCAAGACCATTGGCTAGTTTGAAATCCATTTTAAGTTCTCACGGTCTGGATATGTGACAGAGACTAAAAAATATCACTGGACAGCAAGCACTAGTGAGTATTAATCACAATTGTAGCACATATATATAGTAAATACTGATTATAATAATAAATATTAATTTAAAATAGAGGAGCAAAAAAATTTGTATGTTTCTCTCTTGACTACCCACTTTTTTTTTTTCAAAATAATTCAGAGGCTGCTGTTAACAATCTCTTGTCGTCGATTTCTCTGGCTTGTTTAAAGTCTTCCACCCGTTCAATGAATGAGTGTACCTGCGAATTACCGTCGTATCTAAATTTGGAAAGTTCCGTAAGAGAGCATCGCTCATATTTTACGGGAAAGCCTGAAAAGTGACTCTCTTTCCGGTTGTTACTATTTGCTTTCTCTTTAATGTCCGCGAGGGTGTCTGCCTCCTGCGCCTCATTGGTAGGGGCAGCAATGCTCTCGTCCGCATCATCAAATTCGCTGGTGTTTGATGCATGCGAATAACTTTCGGATATGGCTTTCAATCTCTTGTATGTAGTTTTGAAAGTGAGATGAAAGTCGTCGTATCTTTCTTTTAGATCAGACTCCTCTGGGGGAATGATTCTAGCAAACCTAGACTCCATGTGAGCACATAAGGCTTTGGAGCTCGCCAATAATGACAGTTTGTACTTGTCCTGAAGGGACGCCACGTTCCTCTCCAACACGGCCAGCGAGGAATACAACCCTACTAAGTCTTCCTCCAAATCCAAAGTCCTGTAAGTCCTCTTCGTCCGTGGTTAACTTTAATTTTTTAATTTGTTGCCTGAGGGCTGCCACCGTTGAACCAGGTTCCTCTCCCCGGATCTTAACTTCATATGCAAGTTCCGCCTTTGGAAGTGATGTGAAATTTGATTTGAATGCCATTGTACTGACTATTTCAATTACTATTGCCGGGAATCTTTAGTGATGATGATTATTTACCAATATCTAGTGTATTTATCTGCTACTTATTTTATATGAAGTGTTAATTTTATGTAAACAACGAATGTTCGCTATATTCGCTAACGAATTCTGTTGTAGTGAACGACGGCCCTTATCGTTGTCTGTTTACGTATTGTTGAATGTTAAGGAATGTGAATATTTTTCGATTCACCCGCCGAATAACGAAAAATAAATTCTACTTTTTAGGGTTCGTTGAACCGAATTATAAATTGAACCTTTATAAAACTTAGTATTTGCTTTAGGAAATACTTAAGTTTGGAAGTGTTTCCTTTTAGGGTTCCTTCACTCAATTAATAGATTGGACCCTTCTAGAAATTAATTGTCTGTCTGTCTGTCTGTGTGTTTAATGTAATCTAATCCGACGCAGTGAGTAATGAAAGTGAAGTGTGTGATGATGGGTTGACGAAATTTACTAAATGTTTTTCAGTTTTGCACGAATAATGCAATTTTCTACGCTGCTATTATTTTTATTGAAATGTAACTATTTTCACGAACGTGGTAAGAGTTAATTGTATATTGACTCGTACCAACTATTTTTTTTTAAATAGTTATTTACTACTACGGAACCCTTAAATATTTCGAACTGTGTTAAAACGATTCGCACTTGGATGGTTCTGGAAATAATCTGTATCGTAGTAACTAACTTTTTTATGTAGATTGTTCCTTACCACTACGGAACCCTTGAATATTTCGAATTGGTTGAAAACCGATTCGTACTTGGACGATTCTGGAAATATTCTGTATCAGACTGTTGGTGTCCGGAGTGTATTTTATTCACTTCCACCCACAGTTTATATGGATAAAAAAAATTTCTTCTAATATCGAGCTAGTAAATCAACTTACTCGTAAACGTTATGAAAGCAACATCTGCCGTTGTTTATTTAGAACCCGAATCAAAGTTAATAGTTTACTATTGTTTTTTGGCAAGAATGTTTTCGCTGCGTAATCTACGTTTGGAATGTTTTTTCTTACAGTTGTATTTCAGTGTATCAGAATTCGACGTAATTCGAAAAGTGAATCAATTATGAATCTTTTATAATTTACGTGAAGTGAAATTCGTAAAATCTTTGTTCTAACGTTTTACTAGCGTGAAATTTCAATAGGGATTGTTACCCAGAAGTGTGATTATCGGCTGTTGGTCTCGCTGTAAATTCACATATGGGAAATACAACAAAATAATACACAAATTGAGGCGGTTTGACGCCGTACAAAAATAAAAATTGTGGTGGTGATATCCTGTGACTACTTTTTACGATGAATATAGGCAATACAAATCACTTACTAATATTAATGTAAGCGTTTCAAATGTGAAGTTTTACTTCAGACTTTAATAAAGTAATATTTAAAATTGGAACAAAACAAAAAACTTTTACTTGAAATTTACTTAAAATTTTTCCACCATAAAATTAATATCTGAGGGTGTGAAAAATAAATTGGGGACCGTTAAAATTTTGAAAAATTACAATTTACGTTGAGAAAAAAATTCAAATTTTGCCTTGTTCTTGTTTATGCCGAAATCTGTCTAAAATCACTAAAAAAACACACAAAATAAGCCGGAAAGAACAAGTTGGCAGCAGAGGTCAGGAGAGCCAAATTCCTGGGTAGTTATGATAATTTGGAGGGAAACTACCCCGCTAACGGGCACTCTTAAGACTATTTTACACAAGTTGAATATCTTATAATTATGACCTCCCGACTCCCGTCGGAAATCGCTTTCTCGCTACCCGAAACCACGTTGGGCGCCACTGAAAAGCTGAAGGCTTTCAGGAAGAGAGAGAGAAATGAAAAGATTGAATTTAAAATGTAAATAATTAGTAGTTTATTAGAATTGAGCACTTGGGGGTCGTGGGTGTGGCAACTTCGGGCAGCAAGTACGGTTTCCGAAGGCCTTCGCAGGGTTCGACTTATCTTGTGGCTCCAGGATGTCGATGCAGTCCGCCAGGTAGCCGTGTCTTCCACAATTTCGGCCGGCACGGTATTTCCAACCCGCAGGGCGGATGTTCGCTCGTAGAACTCGAAGGGTGGATTTTACCAACCCGTAGGGTAGACGGTTTCTTGGACCCGTAGGGTGAATGTTCCTTCGTGGAACCTGAAGGGTGGACTTCTTGAACCCGTAGGGTGGATATCTTGAACCCGTAGGGTGGATATCTTGAACCCGTAGGGTGGACCCTGGAATGTTCCATATGACGGGTTAGCTGGAACCCTTTTTCCCGCCCATTGCTAAGACAGCCGACCACTGTTAAACCATTTGGGAGTCGGTTGCCTTACAATGGTTGGTTCTATCCTAAGTTTACAGAGACCTTTTTTTTCACACCCCTGTAATCTACCCTCCCATAACAGAGTCGACCAACAGCCGTTAATTTTCACTATTTTAAAATCTAGAATCATAATAATTAATTTAACTCACCCAATGATGGGGTCTTCTATTTATAGCTATTTGCTCCTTATCCTTGACAAATATTTACGAGGATATTTGCGATGATATAAACGATTATTTTTAAACTGATGTGATTCTCACAATTTCCAATTACACTGATACGTTCGTGATCTATTTTAAATATTAATCTGGCGGTCCTCCTGCATTGACGCAATGCCTTATATATCAATGAAATAGCGCCTCTAGTGGCACCGCTCGAAACTACTCAATCGTCAAGACCGTATCACTGCCTATAGCTTCCGTCGTTGCGACACTAACTCGGTAGATGGCGCTTTCATTTATTAATCTAAGTTTTCATTTTAAAACCCCTAACGTTGAACCCCTATTTGCACCCGTTGTTTCACAACGTTACAAGAGAAAAGACGTATTTGAGGCTTTGGGTTGAAGGTTCAGGTAATACGCACCGCCTGAAAGTGGGGTGTGTATAATAAGGCTTTTTGCTGAAGGCTGGGATTTATACAACCGTCCCAGAGAAGAACATCCTACTAGGGCTAGTGTAGCACTTCCGAATCATAGGATGGACTATCCCCCAGGGCAAGCCTCTAGCTTCCGAGTGGTAGGAGTAGCCATATGACGAAAATCACATAAAGGTGATCTACACCTAAGACTGTTAGGGCAAGACAAATGTTACCAAATAACAGTACCATAATTCTGTTCGGGTAAGCCTCATGCTTCCTCGTAACAGTAACATCTCACAACATAAATCTGTTAGGGCAAGACCATGCTGCCAACTAACAGTTAACGACGAACTCTGTTAGGGATAGACTCATGCTTCCAACTAACAGAAACTCCCAACTAAACCAAGAAACAGAAAAGTGATAGAAAATAATTTACTTGCAGAATCCTTCGTGATGCTAATTAACCCCTATGTCCCCATGACGAACACGGCATGTGTTTGTCACGTTGTTATATATAGTTATTTGTAAGTCGTGTGTAGTGTGTAGTGTCCCTAACTAATTACTAGGCTATTTAGCCCTTTAACAAAATAACATAAAAAAAAAAACTAAGTGCTTATTCGCAACCTTAGCGGTAATAACAGAAACTAAGTGCTTATTCGCAACCTTAGCAGTAGAATGTTGACTATGACTATTATGTCAACCCTAATGAATGACGAAGATAAATGCATCTTTGGCCATTATGCCAATTATATGAAAAAAAAACTGGGACCCTTGTGTGCCACCATAGTAGCAAAAATGTATGTGCGTGTGTGACTATCATGTCAACCCTAATAAATGACGACCGTAAATAATATTTGGCTATAACGCCAATTATATAAATAATATTGGACCATTGTGTGCCACCATAGTAGTATAAAATGTATGTGCGTGCTTAAATGAATAATATGTATGTATGTACGTATGAAGTTAAAATTGTGTAAGTTGTGTTTTGCTAGCGCGTCTAATGTTGACGTAATATCGTAACGTAAGGACGTAATGTTGATGTAAACCTGTTACTTATCGTTGCATCTAAGGCTAGTGTCACACTACATTCCATGCTATAATAACCCGTCAGCTTTGGTCGGGAACAAAACTTAGGACATTTGAGTCACCTTCTATTATAACGAATGTGACTCGCCTGTAGCTAGCTTGCCCCTTACTTCCGCCTTTGGGAGTCACACAACATGAAATTCAAGTGTCACTATGTAAACCAACAAAAAAAAACTGCTTATTGAGTGTTTGGAATTGTGTGTGAAGATAATTATGATGAATGTGTGATGTCTATTTGCTACCTAAGTAGTATGTAATGTAATTGTAAAACTTCCGTATAAAATGTACCTAGTTGTATAATGTGAAGAAATGTGGTACCTGATGTGCCACCTAAGTATCAATATTCTATTACAGTGTGCTAACACCCTTATATTTTCCAAAAAAATAATTAGAAACACTATTGTGTAACTGTACTGATGTACTAAATACGCTATTCGCAAATGCATCTTAATGCAGTGTGTTACGGCCTTTACCGTTATCTGCATTCGTCTTTGTATGTTAAGGAATGTGAATATTTTTCGACCCACCCTCGGAATAACGAAAAAATAAATTTGTTCTTTTTAGGGTTCGTTGAACCGAATTATAAATTGAACCTTCATAAAACTTAGTATTTGCTTTAGTAAATACTTAAGTTTGGAAATGTTACCTTTTAGAGTTCCTTCACTCAAATAATAACTCGAAGTTGATCTAACCAGAAGTAGTGAGTCGTGAAAATGAAGTGTGTGATGATGGGTTGATGAAATTAACTAAATGTTTTGCAGTTTTAATCGATTAATACAATTTTTGACGCTCTTATTATTTTTATTGAAATGTAACTATTCCCACGAACGTGCTAAGAGTTAATTGTATATTAACTCGTACCAACTATTTTTTTTTTAAATAGTTACTTACTACTACGGAACCCTTAAATATTTCGAATTGTTTGAAAAACCGATTCGTACTTGGACGATTCTTGACTTATTTTGTATGCGACTGTTGGTGTCCGGAGTGTATTTTATTCACCTCCACCCACAGTTTATATGAAAAAAAAATTCCGCTACTATCGAGCTGGTAAATCAACTTATTCATAAACGTTAAGTAAGCAAAATCTGCCGTTGCTCATTCAGACCACGAATCAAAGTTGTTAGTTTCAATTTGTTTTTTTTTTGGCAAGAATGTTTTCGCTGCGTGATCTACGATTGGAATGTTTTTTCTTACAGTTTTATTTCAGTGTGTCAGAATTCAACGCAATTCGAAAAGTGAAACAATTATAAATCTTTTATTATTTACGTGAAGTGCATTTCGTAAAATATTTGTTCTACCGTTTTACTAAAGTGATATTTCAATAGGGATTGTTACCCAGACGTGTGATTATCGGCTGTTGGTCTCGCTGTAAATTCACATATATGAAATGCAACAAAATAACACAAATTGAGGCGGTTTGACGCCGTGAAAAAATAAAAATTGAGGTGGTGATATCCTTTGACTACTTTTTACGATGAATATAATTATTCTATACAACTCACTTACGAAAATTAATGTAAGCGTTTCAAATTAGAAGCTTTACTTCAGACTTTAACACAGTACTATTTAAAATTGAAAAAAAAAACTTTTACTTTAAATTTCATTAAAAATTTTCCACCATATAAAAATGAAAGCTTGAGGGTGTGAAAAATAAATTGGGGACCGTTAAAATTTGGAAAAATTACAATTTACGTTGAGAAAAAATTCAAATTTTGCCTTGTTCTTGAGTTTGCCGAAATCTGTCTAAAATTAATAAAAACACACAAAATAAGCCGGAAAGAACAAGTTGGCAGCAGAGGTCAGGAGAGCCAAATTCCTTGGTAGTTGTTAATTTTGAGGGAAACTACCCCGCTAACGGGCACTCTTAAAACTATTTTGCACAACTTAAAATTTCTTATAACTATGACCTCCCGACTCCCGTCGGAAATCGCTTTCTCGCTACCTGAAACCACGTTGGGCGCCACTGAAACGCTCTGGTTTCCAGAAAATCGAAGAGATGAATAAAAAAAGTGATATTGAAATTTAAAATGCTGGTTTATTGTAAAATTAACTCGGGGTCGTGGTTCGTGATCGGGTAGCAAGGTTTTTTAACGATTTCCGAAGGTCCCTCAGGGTTCGACTTATCTTGTGTTGGCCTTCTTGATGTGACGCCGTCAGCGACGTAGCCGTGCCGTCCACAACTTCGGCTGGCACGGTGTTCTCAACCCGGAGAGTAAATTATTTCCGTAGCCCGTAGGGTGAACCTCTGGAACCCGCAGGTGGACGTTCCTGCTTGGAACCCGTAGGGTGGATCTTGACAACCCGTAGGGTAGATCTCTGGATCCCGTAGGGTGGATCTCTGGATCCCGTAGGGTGGATCTCTGGATCCCGTAGGGTGGACCCCAATTATGGGGTATTTGATGCTTGCAGCTAAACCACTGTTTACTTAGGGAGGATTTCGCTCCCTATAACTTATTCTTTATTTCTATTAAATTTATTCACTGACACTCGTACGCCTTCGCGACGACTATATTTTAATTTCACGAATAATGGTCTTTGAAATTCGCGCGCGGTCGTATTTATATGTTTGTACAGCGCCTCTGGCGGCAAATCGGGTCCCTACGTCTGACGTCAATTGGTAATGTCAGAGCTGTGTAGATAAGACTAGTTGTCGATAGATGGCGCTTTCATTTATTTTCATTAAGTTTCAATTTTAATCTTCTAATATTAATCAATATCTGCACCCGTTGTTTCACAACGTTACACTGTACCTACCTATGCCAATAAAATCACTAATAATTATTATTAAAATTCAGATAGTGAAACGATAACTATTTTATGATGCCAACCGAGATTAACTTTTATTTGTAACTGTTGGAGGGCTAATTTTATTTCCTCGTTAATTTACATGTAGTTTTTGTTTCCATTGGTGTAAATATTAAGGCAGTAAATTATTTAATATTCATAACTATCATTTTCGTATACGTATTTAATTAAATACTAGCGGACGTCACGCGGTTTCACCCACGTAGTTCCCGTTCCTGTGGGAATACGGGACTAAAATATAGCCTATGTTCACCGCAAAGAGTGTAGCTTCCTAACAGTGAAAGAATTTTTCAATTCGGTCCAGTAGTTCCGGAGCCTATTCGTTACAAATTGCGTCGTCCCAGCTCTGTTGTGAATTTGGATGAATAGGAAAATTTTGACCCAGCCATCTCATAGTTAGTAAGACAATTACTTAGGATTTCACCTTCGAGTGGTGACGTGGCATGTCCAGATGACAAAAAGGCTGGCAAAGCCACACTGGAAATCTTGCGGATCCATAACCCACTGTATTTAATGGGAAGGTAAGCTTAAGTCCAAGATTGTTCATTAAGATGTATGTTCAAAATACGTTCTAAAGACGTTTTTATGAGGGAATCAATCGCAAATAAACAATTCTGATGTTTCCAAAAAGGACAACAACGAAGCAGATACATAGATTTATTTACAAATAGACAACATTTTAAAATTGTGATTGCATGATGCGAATTAATATTGAGAAGTCGATCCAAATTTGATTCAAATTTTAAAATTTTATGTTCTATTATTTCTGGAATAGCATCGGAGACCCTAAGAGGTTAAGATTCTCTTTATTTATAATTTTGATATTTGGACATAAGCAATCGAAATTTTCTATGAGTTCGGAACGGCGGGCGTGAGCGCTTGTGAGCGTTATCAATATACCTACATATAATTCACACTTATTAAAATTTAGTTCCAAACCAATCAACTTAAATTTGTTTTTTATTTCCAAAAGATCTGAGAGAACAGTAACGGCGTCACCTCAGAGAGTCTCATCATCTAAATACCACACCTTAAATTTTGATTTTAAATTTTGAATGATAGGGTTAATAGATAGGCTGGCCTAAGGGGATCCCCCTGCTGGCAACCGACTTCAGAAGAGATTTCGTTGCATATATACATTAATTTTGATGGTTCATGATAACAATTTAGTAAATAGCTTACACCCACCTTTAGTACCAATACCTAATTGAGTAGGTTCAAATTGCTGTTGTAATTTTGATAAAATGTAACGGACTGAAATTTTGGATGTCAAACGTCGAAAAGTAGAACCAACTGCAATAGGACGAATTTAGGCCCCCATTCCCAACCGACCACCTGAGTTATCCACCTGGTTGGTCAGTTAGGAATAAAAGTTCCTAACCACCCACCTTGTGCACTTGGTTGGTCAGTTCGGAATAAAAATTCCTAACCACCCACCTGTGACTGTATAAAATAAATAATGTCCATAATGTCTACTTTATCAATATACCCACATGTCTATATGGCAAAACAAATGAAGATCGACCAAACAAATGAAGATCGACAAAACAAATGAAAATCGACAAAACAAATGAAGATCTACAAAACAAATGATGATCGACAAAACAAATGAAGATCGACAAAACAAATGAAGATCTACAAAACAAATGATGATCGACAAAACAAATGAAGATCGACAAAATAAATGAAAATCGACAAAACAAATGACGGTCGGATAAACAAATGACGGTCGGATAAACAAATGACGATCATCAAAACAAATGACGATAGAAAAAACAAATGACGATAGTAAAAACATATGCAGATCAATAAAACAAAAGACTATAAGCAATTTGATAAGATCAAAAATACCTGCAGCCATATTTAGTAATCTAGATGCGTTTGCCATAAAAAAAAATAGGTGCAAGCAATTCTCGACCTTATGAACATGCATTATATTTATTAAATTTTTACATATTCGTGATCAGTGATGTCAATAAATGCCTAAAAGCACATTTTTAGAGAAGTGTCATTAAGGTCGAGATTTGCTTGCACCTATTTTTTTTAATGGCAAACGCATCTAGATTACTAAATATGGCTGCAAGAATTTTTGATCTTATCAAATTGCTTATAGTCTTTTGTTTTATTGATCTGCATATGTTTTTTCTATCGTCATTTGTTTTGCCGATAGTCATTTGGACTTATCCGACCGGATTTGGACGTTCAGGGAATTGGACTATCAGGGAATGAACGTTCAGGGAAGTGGACTATCGGGGAAGTGGACATTCAGGGAAATGGACTATCAGGAAAATGGACATTTAGGGAAATAGACGTAATGAACCGACTGGACATTCCGGGAATAAGACGTAACGTGCCGGAGGGCGGCACTTGTTTATCCGACCGTCATTTGTTTTGTCGATTTTCATTTGTTTTGTCGACTTTCAATTGTTTATCTTACTTTCATTAATTGTTAAGTGATCTTCATTTGTTTTGCCGATCTTCATTTGTTTTTGAAAGAAAGAAAGAAAGAAAGAAAAGTTTTTTATTCAGCAGCCTTCGAGATACATAACATAATGGTGAGAAAATGTGTAAATAACATTAACTTTTTTTAATGCAATCCCTCAAGCGAAAGGGGCCTGGTTCAGCGTGTGCTAGACTGATGCCTAGCGCTGGTTTTCAACCAGACCCCTACCGAGCCACGGATGCCAATCAGTCTCTAGACATCAATAAAATTAATTAGATATACACGAAAATAAAAATAAAACAAAAAAATGTGAAAACAGTGAGCAAAACAGTGACATAACCAAAAAAATACAAAAGCAATATGAAATAACATAGATAAGTACTTATTAAATAAATATTTAAAAATTTCATAAAATACAAAATATGATACAGTAGTTCCCTTCCATTCCATTCCAAGCGCAATCACCAAAACGGCTCCCAGACATTAAAAGATAAGAGATAAGAACACGCACATCCCACGCACACTCGTATCCCATCACTCACACTAATGTAAGATTCAAATGAACGACATATTCACATTAATCTTACTTTCATTAATTGTTTAGTGATCTTCATTTGTTTTGCCGATCTTCATTTGTTTTGTCGACTTTCAGTTGTTTATCTTACTTTCATTAATTGTTTAGTGATCTTCATTTGTTTTGCCGATCTTCATTTGTTTTGTCGACTTTCAGTTGTTTATCTTACTTTCATTAATTGTTTAGTGATCTTCATTTGTTCTGTCGATCTGCATTTGTTTTTTCGATCTTCATTTGTTTTGTCGATCTTCATTTGTTTTGTCGATCTTCATTTGTTTTGTAGATCTTCATTTGTTTTGTCGATTTTCATTTGTTTTGTCGATCTTCATTTGTTTTGTCGATCTTCATTTGTTTTGTAGATCTTCATTTGTTTTGTCGATCTTCATTTGTTTTGCCATATATACATGTGGGTATATTGATAAAGTAGACATTATGGACATTATTTATTTTATACAGTCACTGGTGGGTGGTTAGGAATTTTTATTCCTAACTGACCAACCAGGTGCACAAGGTGGGTGGTTAGGAACTTTTATTCCTAACTGACCAACCAGGTGGATAACTCAGGTGGTCGGTTGGGAATGGGGGGAATTTAGAGAGGGCAATGAGATTCGCTCCATAGATAATAGGAACAATCTCGGGGTTAATGTTACCAGTGAGCATGAGGTTTACCAATTTGGTTAAACATCCAATGAGGTGCTTACCTGCATCACCCACACAGTGAGAGGTTAGGTCCTTGAGATGTTAAGGAGAAAGACCATCAAGGCCAGTAGCTGAGCCAACTTTGAAAATTTAATAGCACTCAATGTATCCTTTTCGTGCGCAAGCAAACACACATCAGGCGAGGTAGACTCCCAATTAAGTTGTTTCGATCTAAAATATTGTCGAAATTGAGTCGTATCGGAGTTTCATGTTGTCAAAGTAAAATCTTGTCGTAGAAGGATTTGTCGAAATTCAGTTTGGGAGTCGCCTTTAGTAGCTATTATTTAAAAATATAATTAATTTATTTAAAAGGAGCATTATGTCGTTAGTCATGGATTTTTTTTAGTAATGAGATTGGAAATGAATAGGAAATATATATTATGTATAAGTAAGTACAATAAAATCTACACGTAAGAGTGTTTATCCTTATTTTCCATTGCAAGAAAACAATAATTTGACGTCACGACTTTTAATTGCGTTAGTTGTGGATCTGGATTTTTTCTTTTGCGCCTTAGGAAAACCGTTCCACGCGTGAAACCATTAATAACTCCTACTGAATCTTTAAATATTTTTTTCCGTTTACGATACTGATCTTTTCGTTAAAATCATAGCACAGCCATCCCAGATATGGGGGTACCTGTGACGGTGCGTGGTGCTCACCAGTCCCCAATAAATGGGACTGTTATACCCACTAAGCCCCGCGGTATTCCTACTCACCCTATAGCTGGGCCGAAAGATATGAAAAATTCGTTACAACGTCGACCCGGCAAGGG
The DNA here is from genome assembly GCA_933228765.1 of Miltochrista miniata. NCBI lineage: Eukaryota > Metazoa > Arthropoda > Insecta > Lepidoptera > Erebidae > Miltochrista > Miltochrista miniata. The sequence continues at coordinate 13,810,987 of OW121765.1, forward strand.
GTGCCATGTAGAGTCGAGGTTTTCCTCGGGGGAATCAGATGTTCGGCTCCACAGGTTTACGGTACTTAACTAAACACTTGCAAAATACTCCATGTATTTAAATCGATATCTGTATATTTCTTTTTTAGGATTCCTTAGCCAAATGGCAAAAACGGAACCCTTATAGATTCGTTATGTCTGTCTGTCTGTCCGTCCGTATGTCACAGCCACTTTTCTCCAAAACAATAAAGCCAATGTTATTGAAACATGGTAAGTAGATGTATTCTGTGAACCGCATTAAGATTTTAATATAAAACTTTAAAAAAAGCAGTAAATTTTGGGGGCCCCAGACTCAGAACTAAAAGTCAATTTTTTTTTTCAATAAACCCATACGTGTATTAAAATACATAGGTCTTAAAAAATGCTATTGAGGTTTCTAACATTATTTTTTTCTAAAGTGAATAGTTTGCGCAAGAGACACTCCCAAAGTAGAAAAATGTGCGGGGACACACATTTTCCCCTCTCTAACTTCTAAACTAAGAAAATGATAAATTTAAAAAAAAAAAGATGTACATTGCTATGAAAACTACCAACGAAAATTGGTTTGAACGGGATAAAGTTGGCAGTTTTTTTTAATAAGTCATAAACCGCAATTTTTGTTTAGAAAAATCACTACCACTGCGAACGTGTTAAAACATCAATCAAAGTTACAACGAACTACAAGTAAAAGTTACTTGCAGCTACGGAACCCTTCATGGGCGGGTCCAACTCGCACTAGGCCGGTTTTTCTGAACTAAATGTTTCACAATTAAACCAAAAATACTGACTTGCACACTAATTATGCATACTAAATAAATCAAATTCATTATACTGTTTCATGGTATTCGCAGAACTGATTTACTGAACGAATAACTGTTATCAAAATTGTACATCTAATATTTCCTTAGTTCAACAAAAGTATTAAAACTTTTTTAAGGAAAACCATCGCCTAATTTACTTTTAGGAACATCGTTTATTCTAAGTAAAACCCCAATTTAATCAGTCACCTGGGTCCACATCCATTGTGGATTTTCTCTCACGTTAAAAAAAAACGCAGCTGTCGATTCGCAGTTACAATTATTGATTTTGACTTGTATCTTTGATTTGGCTCTCTAATGAGAACCAAATCAGTCATGAATTAAGTTAAGTTAAGTTTTAATTAACTAAACCGTATTCGGCTATTTGATAGCAATAAATGTTTTGTACAGTTTCAAAGAATATTATAATTAGGTGGGATAAAAGTGCATAATAGACAGAGAGACAGTGAAACTTTAAATTGTCAATACCTACTGAAAATATTTGACTCACCCTAAGTCGGCTTTTTTTCACTATGATAATTATATGGATAAGAAGGTATTATATTATGCAATTATAATAAACCTTTCTCTTGAGTCATTGCTGAAACCGAAATTGCTGTACTATGAAAAGCTGAAAACTGCATCATAATCAGCATTTTACCAAAATATGGCTCTATGACCTGACGAATATAATAGGCTATCAAACATTACGCTATCATTATGCAGGAGCTGCGCTGTGGCGTCTTGTCATCATTCAATAACGTATCAGTCTTTAGCTACAGACAATGTTGCTACAGACAATGATTGAAGTCTGCTATCTGTTAAACCAATTCAAAATTGTTCTAGTTTAAACATTTAAAAATTAGCAACACTACTGTTGAAGTATAGATACCAAGAAAAATAAAGCGATCGTTTAGTTGAAGTTTCTCATGCCGCCAACTCCTTGACTATATAGCGCATTTTTTTATTGAATACATTCGAAACAGATAGAGAAAGCAAGATTAACTCTTGAAGTTTTCCTATATAAAAGACTAGAACGTAACTCATCTATTACATTGGAATTCAAGCCTGAGTAACCAACATGAAATTCGTAAGTATCCACTTCTTTCTTATACGAAATTGCTGGGACCTTAACTGTCTATACAATGGTTTACGCTCCGAGGAAATTGTTTGACATGATGTCCACTGCCATGTTCTAACATCGCACCGCTCCAATATTCAGGGTGTGCACCCTTACACTTTGCGTCTAGAGCACTCATGTACTGTATGATCTAATAAAGACTTTCTACCACACACGTTTCGATGGTGGAATTAACTCTTTTCGTCGGTTTTCTCGAATATGAAGTTCTTTAGAGCACTCCTGTACGGTATGGTCCGATAAAGACTTTCTACCACACACGTTTAGATAGTGGAATTAACTCCCTTCGTCGGTTTTCTCGAAAATGAGGTTCTTCAAAGATAGTCTTAAAATGTTTTTATAAGGTTGGCAGCATGAGTGATGTACGTTTGGAGTTCAGTTCTTCCCTTACCTACAAAGGCAAATTCCTGTAGAGTAGAGTAAGGGGCATTCCTCCTTTTCTACTTCCTATAGCTGTACAGGATTACATCCGAAAATCTTCTTGGTACTGCTTCAGCTGCCATTGCTAGTATCGCTCGTAGGTACTGGAATCTTCAGCACCACTGTCAGAAGTGTGATACTTCCCGCTCCCACGGCTGTCACGTGGCTGTATCACTGATCACACCACTTCCCTAGCTAACCAATTGAATCGGAATAGAATAGAATAGATTTTATTTGCTCATAAACATGGTAACAACAGAGCTTACATTATAAGTACCAGTACAGCATGTTAAACGGTGCCCATTAGCATTTCAAAAGTAAGAAACATCCAGACGTAGAAACTTTCTCATTTAAAATATTAGTAAGGAAACAGTGTTGCTGCTACAATTTTTTTTCTGTAAACATTTTTGGAGCCTTGGAGATATATGAGGCATTTAGTGAACAAATGTAATTTTTTTTCACAGTTCACTGTCTTCACTGTTTTGGTGCTGGCCGCTATGACGGCGCTGGTCGTGGCATCGCCAAATGACCGTAATAGCCCAAACTCACCAAATGACCGTAATAGGCCAAACTCACCATTTGACCGTAATAGGCCAAACTCACCATTTGACCGTAATAGCCCAAACTCACCAAACGACCGTAATAGCCCAAACTCACCAAATGACCGTAATAGGCCAAACTCACCATTTGACCGTAATAGGCCAAACTCACCAAATGACCGCAATAGCCCTAACTCACCAAATGACCGTAATAGCCCAAACTCACCAATTGACCGTAATAGCCCAAATTCACCAAGAATGGAAGGACACCACGGTGCAGGTCACCACGGCGCCGGTCACCATGGACACAATGGACACCATAAAAATCGCCCTTAGTGCCCAAATGGCGCTACGGATGAAACCAGACCAGTAACTAATTAAAGATAAAATAGAGGAAAGCTGTATGGAACTTAAACCACTTTATTAAACTAATGCTGGCTGATTAAAGAAAATTGTATTTTATTTTGAATCCTTAAAGTATTTATTTATTTACTTATATAAGTATTCACTTTTCACTATCCTTACAGGAAATCCCAATGCAATAATGAAGTTACAATTAGATTAGATTACTGCATTACATAAGAATTATATTACCATTTTCCAAACCACAAAAGAAAAAATAACTACATTATTGAATACCGACTAAAATTAACATTACATTACATTAAAACTAACTTTAAATTAAATGATTAATATTAAATGAATAGTGAAACGACCAAATACTTGCATATTATTTAGTAATATTAAAATGTCAAGTGCAATAAAATTATCTAAATTGAATTCGAATATATATGTCCCTGTATGAATATAATGTGAATAATCCTTTTTAAATAATATCATGTCTTAGTGTGAAAAAATATTTTGCAATTAAGTCTTTAATGTACAATTACAAAATTAGAAGTCTATACTACTTACTATAACAATATTACATAATAATGACCTTTGCAAGTTCACTCAATCCACAAGAGAATAATATATATTCTACTACTTGCCTCATTATTAATATGCATGGACCGGACCATTGCAATGGTCGAATTTACTACAGAAGGTACCAATGCATTGGTGCCTTCTGTAGTAAATTCGTCTTAGCCATTGGCACTACAAGTAGCGGCTGACGTTGTCGCCTCCATATACAGGGTGTTTCTTTTAGGGTGTCAAGCCGCCACTAGCTGGTAGCAGGGTTCTATACCTATCGATTTAACCCCCATGTATGTTTTACGATTTTTTGTAGTTTTCGAGATATAATTTTTTTTCGTTATTTTTTGTAATTACGTCTCCACGTGGCTTTAAATAATTACAACTTCTTTTTGGTTCGACTTTTCTTGGATATTTTTTTATTATTATAATGCCTATTGATTGCAGTATTATGGACAAAATAATCTCCTTCCTAACTTTGATACAAGATGTAAAAGTTTTAATCGATAATAAAAAAATAGGGAATTATGCAGAACATTAATGGAAATTCGGACTTAAATAAAAAAAAGCTACGCCTAATTCGAGCATAATGACTCAAACCAGCTCAAAGCAGGTAGCCGAAGGGTCAATGTCAGAAAGAGACAAAAACTAGCGCATTCCAATTCCAATTAGATTGTAAATATCATGGGTCCATACGTTAGAGAGAGACATCTATATTTTCTTTTGTTGTTGTGTCCTACACTTTTGTAATGTTCATTGTTCTTCAGTCGACTTATCGTCTGCTTACCGTGCGCCTGCGTTCTTGTGACTTCCGATTTTACAAACAACTGTGAATTTTGCTCGTTTATTGAACTTTGTTTTGCCTATTGATTTGGATTTTCGTTACCTTGGCACACACGACTCTGCGCGTTAACTGGATTGACTTTGATTGTTGCTTGTGTTGTGAGTGATAATCATGCCACGAGACTACGAATTATCATCGCAAGATTATGCGCAAATGCATTATTTCTACGGGTACGCCCGTGGAAACGCATCACTTGCCGCAAGGATGTTTCGTGAACATCTACAACGCAGAGGAGGACGACAGCCTGAAACATACCCAGACCATCGAGCAATACTTCGAGTACACCGAGCGTACGAGGAAGGACGTAACCCGGCTAATACAAGCCGAACAAGATCACTTCGAGCGGATCCTGATCGAGTCGACATTGTAATGGAGGAAGTGTCACGCGATCCGTCAACTAGCACCAGGGCAATCAGTCGGCGCACAGGAATCCCACATGTGAGCGTACACAGAATTTTACGGTTTGAGAAGATCCATTCGTATCACATTACAAAAGTGCAAGACCTGCTTGCTACAGATTACCAAAAAAGAATAGATTTCTGTCAAGAAATGATAAGAAGGGACGCTGAAGATGTATTTTTGATAAAATTCTTTGGACAGACGAGTCAAAGTTTACCAGGAGTGGTGTATTTAACACCCATAATTATCATTCATATGCAAGAGTAAACCCACACGAAATTCGACGACACAGTTTTCAGAAACAATTCTCTATTAATCTCTGGGCTAGAATATTGGACCGACAGTTGATTGGGCCCTTTGAACTACCAGATACTTTAAATGGAGAGAGATATTTGAATTTCATAAGAGAAGATTTGCCGACACTGTTAGAAGATGTGAACATTTTATTACGGTTCCGACAGATGTTCTACCAAATGGACGGAGCTCCATGCCATTTTGCAAGAGCAGTCAGAGAAGAAATGAATTTAAATTACCCTGGAAGAGATGGATAGGTCGCGGTGGTCCAATAACTTGGCCACCCAGATCGCCCGACCTGAATTCCATGGACTATTTTGTTTGGGGTTTTTACAAAGAGTTGGTATACCACACAGAATATGAAAATATCAAGACATTAAGGACAAAGTTGTCAGAAGCCCAAAACCACATAAGAGCGCAACAAGAATCTTTTACAAATTTGAGAAGAAATTTTATGCGGCGGTGCCGCATGTGCATTTCAGTCGGTGGGCGGCATTATGAACATTTATTGTAATAATTTAATAATAAATTGTTTTATAAAGTATTTTAAGTTTTATTTTGGCCCTTTAATTTTAAGAATAGTACCTACTAGGTATTTAGGTATATAAAGTATGTTTTTTTATTAACAAATGAGCTCTGTTCAAACGTAAATAGATAATAAATCTTAGAATTAACAAAAGACAGCCAAAAAAATAGAAAATTATAAAATATGAAAATTACGCAATTTTCGATACTCAACACTTAACCACCAATTTCAGCGAATAATGCCCCGTTAAGAACATTATTTTTTCTATTATTATGAAAGCTTATGAGGCTAGACAGTTTTTAAAATTAGTAAGAAGCTATGGAATACCTTTCTTTTTTTATTTAAGTCCGAATTTCCATTATTTTTCTGCATAATTCCCTATTTTTTTATTATCGATAAAAAATTTTACGTCTTGTATCAAAGTTAGGAAGGAAATTATTTTGTCGATAATACTGCAATCAATAGGCATTATAATAATAAAAAAATATCCACGAAAAGTCAAACCAAAAAAAAGTTGTAATTATTTAAAGCCACGTGGTCACGTAATCATAAAAAATAACGAAAAAAAATTATGTCTTGAAAACTACAAAAAATCGTAGTATCGTAATACATGGGGGTTAAATCGATAGGTATGGAACCCTTCTACCAGCTAGTGGCGGCTTGACACCCTAAAAGAAACACCGTGTATATTTCTCCGGTACGTTAAGATTTAACAGAGCCAGCACACCCGGATTATATATTTTTTTGCCCTGCAGTATCGTATCGTACCCCAAAGATATCGAAACTAGTTAATAAAGTACTGTTAATGAATATGAAACAATTTACTGTACCTACCTATGCCAAATCACTAACATTTATTATTAAAATTCAGATAGTGAAACGATAAATATTTTATGATGCTAACCGAGGTTTACTTTTATTTGTAACTGTTCGATGGCTAATTTTATTTCTTCGTTAATTTACATGTAGTTTTTGTTTCCATTAGAGTAAGTGGGCAGTAAATAATTTAATACTAGCGGACGTCACGCGGTTCCACCTGCGTAGTTCCCGTTCTCGTGGGAATACGGGAATAAAATATACCTGCGCAAAGAGTGTAGCTTCCCAACAGTGAAAGAATTTTTCAAATCCGTCCAGTAGGTTCGGAGCCTATTCATTACAAACAAACAAACAAAAAACGAAATAACAAATCTTTCCTCTTTAAAATATTAGTATAGATTCATTAATCGCGACATTATTTACTAGTATTGAAAGAAGAAACACATTTTTTTTTTCGAAACCAGGTTTGAAAGAAGAATTATAATTCTCTTTTCAAAGCCAGTTTCGAAAGATGAAATATTATTCTTATTACGAAACTGGTTATGAAATTTAAATAAACTTTTACTTCGTAAACGGGGTACCTTTAATGTCCTATATGAGGACATTAAAGGTACCCCGGACCACAAGGTTTACGAAGTACTACAAATACAGCAAAAAATCTAAAATCTATACATTTGTTACGAAATCATTAAAGAAGCAGTTTTTAAAGTATGTAATAATAAAATAAAGTTAAATTAAAAAAAAAGACGTGTGGCACTCGGGGACTGCCGCGGTAAAGCTATTACATAGCATTTTTTACCAACTATGCCTGTATAATTATTTCTAATATAAGAATACTAGCTGATGCCCGCAGCTTCGCCCGCGTAAAATTTGTTGCTGCGGGAAGTTATTCCCGGGATAAAAGGTAGCCTATGTGTTATTCCAGACTATAATGTATCTCTGTGTCAAATTGCAGCCCGATCCGTTCAGCGGTTTGAGCGTGAAAGAGTAACAAACATCCACACTCACAAACTTTCGCATTTATAATATTAGTAAGATTTTAAGGCCTATGTTCAACAAAGTAAAGTACCAAGTACCTACTTGATTGTGAACATGGACTTTTGGACTTTTGGACTTTTGAAGACCCAAAAGTCCTCAAAGACCGAAAAGTCTCAAAAGTCCCAAAATCCCAAAAGTCCAAAAAACCAAATTCCAAAAGTCCAAAAGTCCAAAAGCCCAAAAGGCCAAAAGTCCAAAAGTACAAAAGTCCAAAAGTCCTAAAGTCCAAAAGTCCAAAAGTCCAAAAGTCCAAAAGTACCAAAGGCCAAAGTCCAAAAGGCCAAAATTCCACTCCACCTAACCTCACCTTACCCCACCTCACACCAATTCACCTCACCACATCCCACTTCACTTCACCCCACCCTACACACCTCAGCCCACCCCACTTCACCCTACTTCACTTCATATACATAGGTACACGTTATGCAAACATAGAAATGCGAGATACACGAACGTGGCCGAAGGTAGCCGAGAGTATGATTTATTTTCGTGACACACTTTCTGGATTCGGTCTCCACGCAAGGCCCGCGATAGAAGCTATGCAATAGCTTAATAGGTATTTTGTTTTAGAACTTTTTAAGAAGAACAATTATTTTGTAATAAATTATTTTTATGTAACTTCAACCATTTACGCAGTGGCGCAACGGATACTCTTATAACGATTAAATGTTTTCCGTTTTCGAAACATTCCTCATTGCTGCACCGCTCCTATTAATCTTAGCATTATGTTATGTAGCCTATAGCCACTATCAATAAATGTACCTACTTACTATCGAACAGTTTTTGAAACCCTACCAGTAGTTTCAGTAAGGCTTGCCTTGGTATGATGTGATCATGGTCCCTTTTCAGCGTGTGTCCAATCCAGCGCAGCAGCTACACTTCCGACGTTTGATCTGTTGGTGGATAGGGGTCTCACTGCAGCGTTCCAATAGTCTTACGTTCGTGATGTACTCGGGCCCGTATGTACCGAGGATCCATTGGAGGCAGCGTTTGACGAAGACTTATAGCTGGTAGCTGGTGCGAAATGTCTTTAGTGACCTTCCATGTCTCGCATCCGTATAGCAGTTAGCAGTACAGTTTTAACGTTTACTTTGTTTTGAGTTTCACTCTTCGTGTCCATTTTCGCAACTGCCTACGGGGCAGCAGCTGTTTAAAGGTTGTTCTGGCCTTGGCGAGACTCGAAATGATGTAGGGTACTCTTCACATCAGTTTCTGACACGACACTCCCGAGGTACGTGAATTTGTGCCTCCACCACATCTCTTGCGTCTGTCGATTTTAATTTCAGTCCAGCCATTCGCTGCCTCATCCTGCTCGTTGTCCTGCACGTTGTCCTGCAGACATGTATGACGGCGTGTGTATGCCTCAGCAGGCACAGGACATCGGCATCATTTATATCCTCCAGGATATCAGTATAGGCCCCATTCTATGCCGCACCGATTGTTCTTTGCGGTATTCAGCATTATACCATCTATTTTCTATGGATGGTTGTTAACTATCCTGTTATCTTCATAACGATCCTCTAAGGTAGGTACAGTATGTATTTTCAAAAGAGTTTGTGAACTCTATTTTTAATTTCTTTTTCAGAATATTGATGACATTTGATTGATGTCATTTTATACACGTCACGTCTACTACATTGATACATGTAATAAAATTCTAACACATTGATACATAATGTGTTTGTATGTAAATTGTTTATACTGAGGAAAATTCTAAACTGAGGAATAGCTTTGACCATTAAGCTCTATTTTGATTAAGCAAACAGGGCAGATTCACACGCTACTTGATGAGTATGATTAATAAATACCTTTAATTTCATAGACCTTGTGTGACGTAAACAAAGTTGCGAGGGTCAGCTAGTTAAAAGATAAAACAATAGGTTTCTTCTTATCTACTTAAAAACTATTTTTACAAATTTTTAGACATTCTTTGAAATATGCATGTATGATATTGTTGTGACTTTTATGACACGTTTAAAGTACACAGGTATGGGATAGATGGCGCTCGCGGCTACGTCCGCGTGAAATTTTCTTCCCGCTTCCCATGGGAACGTACTCCCGAGTTTGGTTATCTTTATAGCAGTATTATATATAAATTAACAAAACAAAAAATAATACTGCATAGGTGATAATAATAATAAAATGTATGTAGGTATATACTGGTTGAATTTATAGTCGTTCTGGACCCGAGAGGGGGTTACTCGGAATCAATAATGGAACCATTTCGGAGTGTCAAAACAGCTGTGCAGGTTATAATAAAAAAATGACTTCTATGTAATCTTTATCACTCGTTCGAGTTGAAACATTAGTAGCGCTTCGATTATTCATTGAACTTTTCAATGAATGAAACTCCGTACCTACGCCGCGGCGCGTGTCTCCATGTGATCAGTTCATTGGCCGAATGCATCGTTTCGATAATAATAGGTACTTAGATAATAATAAAGGACTCCAATTTCTCCTTCATACTTTACGCGGGCTTAGGACCGTCGGAAATACTTCAATATTGTTCTATTTTACGGTGAATTAATAAGGTTTATGTAATAATAATGAAAATGAACACGAACAAATAGGGAGTATTTCCGGCGTATTTAAAAAATTGGAGCTATTTACAAAATAATCAACTTAAATACCTAGACCTACCTATTCACAGTTTATTTACACTTCCCTGTACCTTAGCAACTGCTCAAAATGGAGTCCAGAACGTTCGATACACAAACGGGCACGTTTTAGGCTATTGTCTTTTAGTTTATTCAATGTGTCTCTGTCACTTTTCACTATTTCAAAGGCGTCCACTATCGCACTGCGTATTTCATCACGAGATTCGTACTCTCGAGTGTAAACTAATCGTTTTATTTCCGACCACAAATAAAAGTCGATCGCGACGACAATACTGCGTGCGAGTTATAGTCGAACTGCGCGCCGCGGTCGCCGGTCGGCGGCGCGGTCTGCCGAGCGTATTTACCTACCTACAAGACGTAACTAGTCGAGTACCTACCGACGTTACTTGGCAACGAGTCCACGTGGACCGATGCGTTCATGCGTTGTGATTGGTCGAATTTTCCCGGCGCGGTGACTCTTGTTACTGATTGGAACGTTAGACATTGAATGAAAAAATGTAGTAGAAAATCGTAGTAAACGTATTTCGTGAAATTTAAAGGAATAACCAGGTGTTCTCGTTTTGATTTTGGCAAACGATGTAGATTTTGACATTTTCGTAATTTTTTATTGTTGATTTTCAAATTGACAGTGCCGATCGGTTCTGTTATCGAAACTGGGCCTAAACCTTTCCGTTCCAAAACGACAATAAATTCAACCAGTAGAGTACTCACTCATTTTCTTTCACTATTTTTCGTGACTTTCTTCATTAATAAATGCACTTTGTTTATTCATATTTAAAACACTTTTTACACAAATTATACGAGTACAGTTCACTGTTGTACATAGATGATGAATACTTATACACCTATAGTCGAATTTTTATTTAGACGAAGTAAATTGACAGCAACTAATGTAATTGACAGCATCGAAATTGTCATTTCACATTAAGAACTCTAAATTCGACCAGTACTTTAATTCAACTTTGGTCGAGTGGTTAAGACGCGGATCGGTACGCAGGAGGCGCAAGATCGATTCTGGGTACAAGCATCAATTTTTGGATTATTTGACATAATATAATAATATAACTTATAACGACTGCAGAGTTCATAATTGACGTAAACAAAAAAAATTATGAAGTGCGAGACGAGATACACGAACGTGGCCGAAGGTAGCCGAGAGTGTGATTCGTTTTCGTGACACAATTTCTGGATTCGGTCTCCACGCAAGGCCCGCGATAGAAGCTATGCAATAGCTTAAAAATAAAACTAGCTTTACAATAAAAACAAATTTTACTTGGTCTTCCTTTAATTTAAGATACTATGATGTTTAAAAGAAATTGCTCCTTATGGAAGACTCTTTCGGTTGGTATCATAAAATACAGGATGTTTTTTTTTTTGCATCTTCCAGGTTCGATTCCCCGGCTCATGCAGGTGATTTTTCAAAAATCTCTAAATGAAGGTTTACTTACTTTTGAAAATAAAGGAATGTTTCCTTTCAGCAAAACTTGCCATTATCAATATTAAGGAAACTTTATCTCCAACTACCGTCATTAAATTCCACCCTGTATATAGATAAATTGTGCAATGTATAGACGTAGAAGTTTATTCGTGCCACAAAAACTTCTTTGTCTGGTAATGACGTTATATGCTGATAGTAAAAGTTTTGAAGTTCCAGTTTATTTTTTTCTTTTCAGGGCATTGAAATAAATGCTTGTTTTTAAAAAGATTTTTTTACTTTTAATTTATTTTTAAGTTTTTAGTTATCGCGCATGTTCCTCAGTCTGTTTAATCTGTTCATCTCAGTCAACGCATCGTTATTGCAAGGTCGTTTGCCGGTTAATTTTGAACAATCTAGCTCTTCGATAAGAAGACCTTCTAATGATTTTACCCTACTTAAGGCCACGTACGCCTGACCGGCAGCGAAGAGCTTCGAGCCTAAACTCTCGCTGCGCAGGACATTCCTCTGCTCTAACTTGAGAAGCATGTTTTCGTACGTTGCTCAAACGAACCTCTCGCTGCGCAGGAAATTCCTCAGCTCTAACTCGAGAGACACGCATTCGTACATTGTTCAAAAGAACCTCTCGTTGTTCCACTGATTCCGTTTTTCGTTTTTGAGTTACGAGTTGACGATTTTTTTCAATTCGTGCGTCATGTTCGTCTTGTGATTCCACTGCTCTTAACACTTTTTTTGTTTAGTCACAGTTTTTAACTTAAAATTTGTATTTTATTTTTTTCAAATTTAAAACTAAAACCGTTACCTTTTGTATAACCCTTATATTAAAGATTCTAGATAAAAGTATGACATAAATATTTAGTTTCAAATTGTGATTATTGGTTTAGTATAGTTCTTGACTAACTTGATTCTCATGTTTACGGTTAGGATTATTACAATAAGTATATAAACAGTGGTAGTATTATTACAATAAGTATACAAATAATAAGTATAAAACAAATACAAAAAAATTATAGATGACTGTTTAGTTTCATATTGTGTTATATTATTTTTACTTAGCTAGAGCCCCGGGTAAGCCCTCGGAAGGTCACCACTGCGGCCTCGCCCAAGGGGCGATTCGGGTGCTATCCCGCGTCTTTGGGGGGTTTCGGGTGTGATCCCGCTTCTAAGGGGCGGTGTGCGGGAATCCCTCACGTCACGCTGCCGTCATGGGCCTGCTTCTGTTAGGACGGGGAGTAGCCCTCTCACCGTCCTCAGGCCCCAAGTCATGGAGGCCGATAGTCTTCGGTGAAGATACGACGACGGCACCCAGGCCGCCGACTGCGGAACTCGAGTGGGAGAGTTCTCTCGCGTTCCCGCCCCGCCGCCTCTTTCACGAGCATGACCTGCTCGTAGAAAGAGGCGGCGCAATCCCACTTACTCCCGCTGAAGATCATGGCTCGCATTATGGTCTTGCTCTTGAGTGAGAGATTGTCCACGTCTAGACCCACTACGAGGACCTGGTGCTGTTGCGCCCACGCAGTGCACTCCACCAGCGTGTGGAGCGCTGTGTCATCGCTGCGATCCTCGCAGTGCTGACGCTCGGCTGTGGTTTCCTGGTGTCTTACCCACCGATACATACCGAAACTACCGTGCCCGGCAAGCATCTGTGACAACCAGTAGGAGTAGCAGTAGAGCACCGTGTCTCCTCTCTAGCCACTCTTCCATGATTGTCTGACGGCCGCAATTGTGGCGAATTCGCCCTTTGGTTGCTCAAGTCGCACCTTCCATGTCTCCACGGTTTGGTGGAGCTGGGACCGCTTGGGCTTGGTTTCTCGAGACGCAGGCCTATGGCTCCACTCCAGCGCCTCCTTGCGCCATCTAAATAGTGACGCAAGGGCTCTCGCTTCCAGGTCCCATGGAGGGGTTCCGGCTAGGAGACATGCCGCTTCACCGGAGATTGTGCGGTATCCCCTTATCACCCTGACGGCCATCGCCCTCTGCGGGCTCAGCAATCTAGCCACGTTGCTGACCGTCAGGGTCTCCGCCCATCCGGGGGCCCCTAGGGCCATACATCGCACGATCCCCAGGTACAGTCTCCTTGTAGGGAGTGTAGGGTCCCCTGATGTTGGGCATCAATGCCCCCATCAGTTTTGGGACCAAACTTCGGAAGTGATGTCCGATTTTCCACCGGCCATCGAGTACGCGTCCCAGATACTTCAAAGAGGACTCGATGCTGATGTTGACGTCCCCTACCTGTAGGCTGGATCCCGCAGGTTGTCCCATCTGAATGGGAATTAGTTTTCTGTTGATATTATTATTCAAAATAAGTAAATACGGTGACTGTAAGCTTCAATTAAATGATAATTATTAAAAGAAGAATAAAGAGTTATTTGCCATTTATAATTGTACTTCATACGTTCGTTTAATAAATAGTGATTTTAACTATTACCTTTTATTTTATCCGTGTCTTTAAATATATTTCACACTCATTATTCTGTCATTTAAAATAGCTAGAATTTTATTTTTTACATAGTAACATTCAATTCATACTAACATTACAATATTCAATGATAATTGAAAAAAAAGTTATTGCAAAAGTGTTACTATAAAAATTAAAATTATTATAAATCAGTAATTATTTAAATTATCTAATTATGTGCCTTCACATCTTGAAAAGGAACTAATAATTTAATAAGTAATCTAAGACATACCTCATAAAAGTTCATAAGGTTTTCATTATGAGGTATTTAATAGGCCAAAAATCTTAAATTGCTTCTCCTGTAAAATTTAGTTATTTTGTTTAGTAACGGTTTCGAAATGAAGGTGCGATATTTTTTCTCATTTATCTTCCATGTACAGACAGCGACCTGTTACGATTTTATTATATGTATATATATATATATATATATATATATATATATATATTATATACATATAATAAAATCGTAATATTATCACAATTAACAGTATTTTTGTCTTCAGTCCGTGGCACTGACGAATTGACCAGGAAAATTTTAATTCCTACACTGGTTAATTCTGAAGTGCCACGCAAGATTGAAGCCATACAGAACAGACGATAAATGCTTGGAAAATGATTTGCCCAAGTACTGTTTTGCTAACCAATCCGTGCTCCCAGAGACTTTGGGATAGACCGCTCTGCAACGAAATTAGAAAACTTTTATTTAACACGTGTTCGAATGTTGCAGATCGTGCTCGCCTATTGGCTGTGGGAGAATGGGAATCTGGTGCGTGGCTTCAGGCTCTTCCGTCGCCCAACATATATCAATGTTCGATATATTAAACGTTCGATATTTTGAACGTTCGAGTATTTGGATGTTCGATTATTTGGCATTCGATTTGGCGTAGTGTACCCCATAGGTGGGTATACTACGCCAAATCGAATGCCAAATAATCGAACGTTCAAAATATCGAAGATTACAATATCAATGTTCGATATATTAAACGTTCGATATTTTGAACGTTCGAGTATTTGGATGTTCGATTATTTGGCATTCGATTTGGCGTAGTATACCCACATAGGTACTATGTTGGACGACACTACATTCAGAATTGCTTCCTGTCTTCGTTTAGGTGCTCCCTGCGTTTTTCCGCATAGTTGTCAATGTGGTGAAGCAGTCAACAGCCTTGGGCATCACGGTCTATCATGCTGCAGGAGTGCAGGTCTCAGGCCTCGTCTCATCTTCCAAGCACGTCGGTCTGCGCCTGTTCTGCTGCTGCATCTGCCAAGGCTCTCAAAGGGCGCAAATATAATAATTTAATAGGCAATTATATATTTGAGCCGTTTGGGATCGAGACATTGGGTTCGTGGGGCCCTAGTGCTCGTTCGTTTTACAGGGAGATCGCAAAGCTTCTAGTTGACTCTTATCGTGACTATAGGGCTGGCCTTTTCTCGCTCAAAGAATCAGTATTGCAATTCAACATGGGAATGCGGCCAGCCTTATGGAAACTTTAGCGGTTGTCATCGATGGGGAGGAATTTTTTGACACCTGGATGAGGCATTGCCAGTCCCCAACCTTCCTCCCCCTATTTTTAAATTATAATATTCTTTTTTTTTCTTGAACAGAAAACTGTAGAATTTAAGTAATTTTAATTTCTCAATTTGTAAATATTCATATACATATATTTATTATCACACAAAATAACATTGGGGGTAAGCAGAAAGCTAATAAACTATGTAAATTAGGGATTAACACAAAACCTATTGGATTGATTAAACTGAATATTTTGCACGCGAAGGATGTAAGCTTTAAAAGTAGAGTTCATATTATAACGCTTGTGTTGGCTTAATCGAAAATCGAATTTCTTATAAAAAATATTATGAATCAGTGATACAATGAGAATACGATGAGAAGGGGGGAGGAGGGGGGGGGGGGTATAAAATATTGACATGTATACATAATGCACACTTTAAAGCTTGTTAAAGAAAAAATAGGTACGGTTTCTTAAAAAAAAAAGTACTGAAATCCCCTCCAAAACATCCCTGTTAAAAAGGGGGCCAAGTTCCTATCGGCTAATTGTTAGCCTAAAAATGTGTTGAAATCCAATCCAATGCCAAGTTTAGCTGCACTTTAAAATCGATCATAATTATCTTCATCAACAGCCTGATCCACTGGTGAACATTTGCCATTCCCAAGACTCCATCCTCCACCACACCCAGTCCTCCGCTTTCCGAGTCCAGCCACTACCCGCCATCGTATTCAGGTCGACGGTCCATCTGGCCGAAATTCACTGTACCATACATACACCCAACTTCAAATATGGTATAGTTGTGAAAATACGTAGGTACCTACTTGGTTAAAAATATCTAAAATTATGATACTTCTAAATAAGAATTTGGCATACCTTACACAAGATATTGTAAAAATTAAGCATAATTGTCAGCATAAATTTTTAGATCGGAGTACTTATGTGAAACCAAGCTCTGTTTCATTTAGATTTGTAAAAGTTAGTTCAGAAAGTATTTCTTAAATAATTAGTAGCAAGAATAGCGCCAAAGCTCCGGGAATAGATCAAATTAGGGTTCAAGATCTGAAACACTGTAACAAAAATATTGGTCCCGTGATTGCTAAATTTATTAACTTATGTATTACAATCGGTCTATATCCGGATCCTTTAAAGCAAGCTTTGACACGACCACTATATAAGCAAGGTTCCCACTACGACTATAGTAATTATAGACCTATTGCTATTCTGTCAGTAATAAACAAAATTGTGGAAAAAGTAATTGTCAAGCAAATAACTGAGTTTTTAGAACATCATGGCATATTAACGGACTGTCAGCATGGATTTAGAAAAAAATAGGAGCACCAATACTCAATTTACGGACTACATTAACGAAAACCTTAACGAAAAAAAGCAAATTTTGGCATTATTTACTCATTTTAAAAAAGCTTTTGAAACTTTAGATTATAATCAGTTATTACAAGCTATGAATGAGTGCGGTATTGGTGGTCCTATGAATTCATTCTTCAGTAATTATCTGTGTGATAGAACATTATGTACTACAGTAGACGGAGTGAAAGGGGAGGTAGCCTCGGTTACAATGGGAGTACCTGCCGGTTCAGTTTATGGGCCGGTAGGGTATATTATGCATGTTAACTCGATGGTAAACGTTGTAAAACATTGTAAGGTGTTCTGTTATGCTGACGATACATGTATTCTTGTAGCTGGCTCTCAAATAGAACAATTAGTAGTGAAAGTCCAGGAAAATTTCGACAGCATAACGAAATGGGCACACGACAATGGTTTTATTTTAAACATTAGTGAAACAAAGTGTATTCATATATATTCACCTTATAATTTAATAGCAAAAAAACATGTCTAACTACTTTAGTAATTAAGGGACACACGTATGAGTGTTTACATGGTCAAGTATGTACAATATGTAGGTACATGTAGTGACTTAGAGTTTGTGAATAAATTTAGATATTTGGGTTTGGAAATATACGACAGATTTAATTGGAAACCGCAGGTTACCACCGTTTAAGACCGTTTGAGAGCTGTTCTCAGTAAATTTTATCAGCTAAAAAGGGTTGTGGTAGGGATATATTATTTGTAGTTTACTATGCTTTGGCGGATTCAATAATAAATTATGGATTAAGTTGTTATGGGTTAAGTTTTAAAACCTATATAGATGAAATAAAAAAGGTGCAAGTCAGGATATTAAAAATGTTAGTACTTAGATAAAAAATTGAAAAATAAGTATAGAGAAGACAATGATCAGCTGTTCAAAGCTGTACTTTTTCATGAACAGGTATTATCTGTTCATGAAAAAGTACAATATTTAATAGCTCTAGAGACTTATTATAAGGAGTTTAAAAGGAAAAAAAATATTAAAATAGTGTACGAAATAAAAAAAAAGGGAAATAATAAATATCAGACCTAATAATTATTACGGAGAAAGAACTAGAAAATATATTGTACCCAGGTTATATAATGAATAATATGAATAACTGTCCTTCAAACCAAACAAAATAAAAATGTTAATCATATCCGCCTAGTGCCACTATAATCGCGGGTATTACAGGTATAATACTTCTGTATTCCTCACATTAATTTTGGACCTGGATAAACTAACAAACTAGGTTTAGCAAATACCGTATTTATATATTTTTTCTTAAGTCTATAAACTTGTAGGTAGGCAGTTAATAATTCGTGAAACAAATTCAGACGGTACTTCCTTCGACATATAGTCTCCTTAGCCTATCTGCACTACAATACGAATACAATAACATTAATGCTTAGTTAGCACAGTTATCGTGCACAATGCATTAACTATGGACACATATACACTTGTCTTAACTGTACTTTTAATTATTAGTTTACTATGCGCTAGTCCTTATTTGCCAAACTACATAGCATAATTTTATTAGTTCAGCGTACTTTGAGCTCAGAAAAGTATTATGAGATGTGATTATGACTTTCATCTTGCAGATGGGTACCTCCGCACCCACATTCAAATAGAAAATCGTCGTTTGTCAATTTATAACACGAGTAAATTTATAATATTATCTCGCTTAATATAGATTTCAGGATATGTAAACAACAATACGGTTTATTTGGATTTCTTTTGCAGAACAAGAGATATTGGATGTGACACAACCCGCCTAAAATATAAGTCTCATGAATTCAATACTGTCTTGACTTAGTGTCTACAGTGACAAACAATCTCTGGGTCTCATGGACACATTTCCTTTAACAAACTTTTGCAATAATATTTACTAGGTAATATCTATACTTATAATAAAACTTTAGAGGGACGAGAGTCCGTACATGGAAGATATTTTGAGAATTTTTGTTGTAGGGCGTTCTCTAATCGATACTGAAGCCGAAAATGTAATTTAAATTGTTCATGTCTGTCTGTCTTTCTGTCTGTCTCTCGAATAAGTGTCACGCCGAAACTACTGAATCAATTTGAATGATACTTGGCACGATATGAGCTTATGATCCGAGGAAGGTTCTAGGATACTTTTGATTCCGATATTTTGCGTGGTTCCTGTGGGAGAGGGGATGAAAGACAAAACGGTTTTTCTGTTGTAACTTCTTAATGCGTGGTCCGATTTCAAATATTTTTTTTAGTGATAGAAAGGGAATACTTAAGAATTGTTCCACACAAATTTCAATATTAAGGGTTCTGAAGTTCAAAAATTAGAGACATCTCAACTTTCTCTAAACTCGTCTCTAATTTTAACTACTACTACTAATTTTAAAGGAACCCTTGCATTGTTGGTTTAGAGTCTAAACCAACAATGCAAGGGTTCCTTTGAATGTAAGGGTCATTCTAAACTGGCGTGTTTGTTTAGTCATAAAAAAAAAACTTAAAGATTAAGGGTATTGTAAAATACAGAATACACTGAATGAAATGAAACAGAATAGACTGAATCTTTAAGCTCTTTTATGATGAAGCAAACAGGGCAGTTTCACACGCTCCTAGGAGTCTGATGAAGAAATACCTCTCCTTTCATAGACCTTATTGTGACATAAACGGAGTTGCGAGGGTCAGCTAGTTTATTATAGATGCGAAAGATTGCATATTTTTGTTTATTTGTCTTTTTTGGACTTCGCAAGTAATAAGAATGGAAATGAATTAGAAATATTTATTATGGATAAGTAAGTAAAATAAAATCTGAACGTAACAGTTTTATCCTTATTTTCCATTGCGAGAAAACAATAATTTGACGTCGCAACTTTCAATTCCGTTAGTTGCGGATCTGGATATTCTCCCTTGCAAAAACACGGTTCACGCGTGAAACCATTAATAACTCCTCCGTTTACGATACTGAGAGGCAAGTGCGAGTTTTTGCGTGAGCTTGTCGACATTCACGGCTCACCAATTCGTTTGGAATCGAGACCCCGTCACCTAGCTGTAATGGCGGGAACTTGTCTCGATCCCATTCAAATCGGTGATAACGCGCTCGTTCGTGAATGTCGACAGGCGCTCACCGAAACCCGCACTTGCCCCTCTGATCTTTTTTTGATGCGGGGAATGAGTTTGGGCACCGCCATCCCAGCTATGGGGGTAGCTGTGACGGTGCGTGATGCTCACCAGTCCCGAATAAATGGGACTGTAGTACTCGTACCCATTAAGCCGCGCGGTGTTCCTACTCACCCTATAGCTCGGCCGAATGATATGAAAAATTCGTTACAACGTCGACCCGGCAAGTGGTGCCATGTAGAGTTGAGGCTTTCCTCTAGGGAATCAGATGTTCGGCTCCCCAGGATTACGATACTTAACTACACACTTGCAAAATACTCAAAAGTAACAAACGAATCGTCTCCAGGCGAAGTGATGATTCTGTGGAGTGCCTTGTTGTGCAGGGCAGAATAGAGGGGACCAGGCCGCGAGGACGATCACCGATGAGATGGACCGACCAGGTTAAAGCGTTGGTGGGAGGGCCCTTACATGGGTGCACGAGAATGTCCGCTAGCCGAGAGAAATGGCGAGAGATCGTGAGGCAAGTTACATCTGCTGCAAACACTTCAACATGTTGACCACGACCACTCTGTTAAGAGTGCAACGACTGAGGAGAAGAAGAAGAACAAACGGAATGTGATCAGTATATTGGTCATGGCATATCACAAATCCACATTGTACCAAAATTGTATACCAAAATATATAATAAAAATATATATTTATGTTTATAATTATTGTATTTTTACCCCGTATTTGGTGATAGGTGCAGATTGTGGTTACCATGGCACCAACACTTTTACGTGGTTTTATGCAATATAAATACGAAAGTTTGTGAGCGTGTATAGATGTCTGGATGTTTGTTACTCTTTCACGCTCTAATGGCTGAACGGATCTGGCCGACTTTCCTTCAGGAATAGATTGTAGACTGGAATATGTCTTGAATCTGGAAGTAGAACATATTCCAGGCTGTAATCTATACTTTTATAGGATAACTAGCTGACCCGCGCAACTTCGTTTGCGTGATAAATGAAGAACCGCTCGACCGATTTTGTGCAAACTTCACATAAACCATCTACTAAAAAGTTCGAACAAAGCCTAAACATTTCGTCTAGATAGGTGAGCCCGTTCTTGAGTTATAAAATTACAACGAAAAGTGGCATTGATTTTTATATATATAGATATTAACGAAGCCACAGACAATGCGGTAAAGATGGCAAAGTGGTATGCCCAAACTATCTAAAATAAGCGGATCCATATCAGACGACCCAACGCGCTCCGATAGTGCGCCGCAGGAACGCGTTCCATAGGAGCGTTTAATGTGGTCTTGCCTTGCTTGCGCTCCTTGGCGCGAGTGATCCGTTAGTTGTAGGCTTTTGTTACCAGCACACTGGCTTTTCACGGCCGGTTTCTGAAAGGCCTGTCAAATCATTGATCAACTATCACTCCTGTTAACTTAACATGGATGTCAATTCAGTCTCTCAGCGCGCTCAATGTAGACGATTGTGTGTGGAGCGCGCGATCACACAATATGGAAAATTTTGAAAGTCGTCGTCTAATATCGTCTAATATTTACAAGGAACATACTGCCATATTTCAACCATATTCCAATCGGTTTTTGAATGCGGATGATAGTAGAGTAACTGTTAAAGGTAATCAAATGGACTCGTATGAATCTGATATTAATACTTCACTAAACGAAATAATTGACTGGATGGATGTAAATAATCAATCAATACATATAATAAAATCGTAACAGGTCGCTGTCTGTACATGGAAGATAAATAAGAAAAAATATTATAGGAGGGCTTTATGAACGCAATAGAACCCAAAACAATGATTTTTAGAATTTTTGTCTGTTTGTCTGTATGTCTGTATATCTGTTTGTCTGTACGGTTGTGCACGCTAATCTCAGTAACCGCTCAACCGATTGCAATGCGGTATTTTTTATTGTGTTGAGGTTTGCTCCAGTTAATATTTAGCGTTTGTTTTATGTAAATCGGTTTAGAAATAAAAGAGTTATAACACTTTTAAGAATCAGATATTTTGAAAATTTTAATTGTAGGGGTTTCTTTGAATGTGAGTGAACCTAAACTGGCGTGTTGGCTTAATCATAAAAGAGCTTAATGATTAAGACTATTTTTAAACAATTCAGTCCGCGCCGAAGGCGTGGTCTGAATTGTTTTAAAATAGACTTAATCATTAAGCTCTTTTATGATTAAGCAAACAGGGCAGTTTCAGACGCTGCTTGATGACTCTGATGAAGAAATACCTTTCCTTTCATACACCTTATGTGACGTAAACGAAGTTGCGGGCTCAGCTAGTCTAAGAATAAATGTAGGTAAAACAGTGTTTATGCAATTTAGTCAACGTGCTGCCTCACTTAAAAAATTAAAAATATGTGCTAATACACAGCCTGTACAAGAAGTAGCCTCTGTCAAGTTTCTAGGATAAATAATTGATAACAAAATAACAAGGAAACCACATATTGAGCAGCTATGCAAGCGACTCAGTAAGTCGGCATACGCACTTCATGAGCTTGCACAGGTATTGGGTACGGATGCACTCTTGACTGCATACCATGGTCTAGTGGCGTCGGTTCTGAGGTACGGAGTAATGGGGAAACTCAGTTGATAAGGAAAAGATCTTTAAGGTACAGAAGCGATGTTTAAGAGCGATGTTCTCGTTAAAAGTAACTGACAGTTGCATGCCCTACTTTAAACAATATAATATAATGACCCTGCCCGCAATCTATATCTTTGAAGTTGCTGTATTCGTTAGGATGAATCCAAAACTATTTGTGCTCGCCTCCGAGGTATCTGGCCGAGCTCAAAGAGACAAGAGTCGTCTATGCATGTACAGAGCAAAGACTACTCTAATGCATAATAGTGTGTTCGCCATGGCTCCTAAAATATATAACAGGCTGCCGGGCGATATTAAGGAATCAAATATCGACACCAGAAGTATCAATTAACGTAAGGGACATTTTGGCGAAAATGAGTTATATATATCATTGGATTCAGAATTTCGAGCTCTATCGATTGGTATACTAGAAATGTCTCTATCGTTAAAAAAAATGTCCCTTACAGTACAAATTTTAGGACTGTCTAAAATGATTTATAACGAAAAATTGATTTAAGGGCCACTTAGATTTTATTCTTCTCAAACAAGTAAAGTAACTCATCATACAAAATAATTTTGACCCTTACATTAGACCTCAAATCGGTAATTTTATACAACGTGTCCCTTACCTTAACTCATTTTTCGAGCCTTTTAGGGGTAATTTATATACATTACCTACTACTTATCTCACATAATTTCTGCAATTTTATATTTTTCCTGTGAAAATGTAAATATTTTCTTGATTCCACCTATTAATGTATGGGCGGCTGCCCCGGGTAACTCCTCGGAAGGAAGTTTCAGGATCCCGTGTAGACGAGCTCATCACCGCAGCTCAGCACTCAGCTAGAATGGTGCTAATCCGCGTTTTTGGAGGTTCTGTTCTTATGTTGTTTTGGGCCTACTTATGTATGGACATCATGCATCCCCACCCCCCCTGTCTGGTTGCCCCCCCCCTGTCTGGTTGCCCCGATTGCAGCAGTTCCCACCTTGATTGCTCAGTCTGCTCCTTCCATGTCTCCATGAGTTCCTGACAGTGTGCAGGACGCATTGTGTTCCATGTTAGTCAACCACCGCGAGAGTGCAGTCGTTGCCCCTCCTCAGTTTTGAATCATGTCTCGGAAATGGTATTCGAAGTTCAACCCGCTATCGAGTACGACTCCAAGATACTTTATAGAGGGCTAGATATCGACGCTAATTCCCCCTACTTGTATGCTGGATTCCGTGGGTGACTCCTCCCGAGGTCTGTGAAAGCACAGTGCCTGAATTTTGTCAGAGACTACCTTCAGAACCAGTCGCCATCTTCGACCCAGAACTCGAGCAACTCCCTTTAGGGCCACGTCTCGGTGAGTAGATTTTCACGTCGGAACGTGGGTGTCATCAGCGTTGTACGTTACGTCGAACCCTTCGAGCAAATGACCGAGTAGCACCGTCACCGGTGTTCTGCAGAAGTGGACCGATTCCTCCAAAATTACGCACGATACCCCTTACCTTAGCCGGTAGCTTATTCATGGCCCGAAGAGTTGAGCCTCGAAACGCCGACGTAAGTAGAAAAGCACTCAATAATGATAAATGGGGGCCTGTCTAACGCAGCTTCAGGAAAAGGGGTTGAAAGCTATGGCGATGTCAACAGACACCGCCATCACCACCTTTCCCGCAATATCGCTTCTTCTGTCAGACCCCAGACACGAATGATCGTGTCCACGATGGAGCGGCCCCAAAGGAAACTAAACTGGCTATCCGTTAAGTCTGGCACCACTCGTATGAAGTGCCCAACAAGGCGCTCTGCAATAATATGCTACACCCTGACCTTTTTCGAGCTATGCTTAGCGCATCAGCATCAGAGCCCTATCAGTCAAGATCCAAATTCTTCGAGAGCCATCAGGACCCATGCATGACTTGGAATGCCATCGGGTTCGGGGTTGGTGCTTTTTTAAGTCGCAGCACAGGTGCCCCTAACAGGCTTTTGGTGACTTCAGGCACATCGTTCTAACAGTAATCCCCGTCCAGTGCCTGAGACGGCGCCATACGGAGCAATATGTCCCTTAACTCCTGATGGAAACAAGGAGACTAAGACCCTCTCCAGCTGGGTTAGTCGTGGCACCTTAGTGCGAAATCTTTTGTTTTTATCTTTTAATGTTGATTCATACCAATATTAATCATGCCAAAAATATTTCCCTGTAGTAAAAATACCACAAAGTAATTTTTCAGGTCTACAACGAATATTAAAATCAGAAAAATAATAATATTTAAGGGGGCCCTTACAACAAACGTGATATTTTACTGTTGTTTGGTACTAAGCCCTCCGTGCGTGAGGCCGACTCGCACTTGGCCGGTTTTTTTAAATTCTTTTCGAAAACCTTCAGTTTCAAGTTACATCAAATATCATCAAAAATCCTAAAGTGAAGTCCTTTACAATACATTTGCATGTGATTTTCTATAGTCTCTTGCTACTTACACTTTAGTCATTTGTTTATACATAAAATATCAGTAACGTAAGGTACAACTAAACAAATTTTTTTAATGTAACGGACACGCTATTTTGGAAACCAGTAGACATTCCTGAATTTTGAGTTTATAGCGTGAAAGAAGAAGAAATTCTAAGAAACTTCTCCCTTGACACAATTAAAATCGAACCAGACAGTAAAAAGTTACAGACAGATTTATAAAAATAAAATCGTTTTTTGGCTCTCCTGAAAAACCGTGTTTTGTCCCTTACATTAATTGATACTTCTGGTGTCGAATATTTTTCCTATGAAAATCTAAATATTTTCTTGATCCCGCCTCACAACTTGACACATTAATGTATGGGCGGCTGCCCCGGGGTACTCCTCGGAAGGAAGTTTCAGGATCCCGTGTAGACGAGCTCATCACTGCGGCTCAGCACTCAGCTAGAATGGAGCTAATCCGCGTTTTTGGAGGTTCTGTTCTTATGCTGTATTGGACCTACTTATGTATGGACATCATGTATCCCCCCCCCCCCCCAGTCCCCCAATGCCCCGATTGCAGCAGTTCCCACCTTAGTTGCTCAGTCTGCTCCTTCCATGTCTCCATGACAGTGTGCAGGACGCATTGTGTTCCCTAATGTTAGTCAACCACCGCGAGAGTGCAGTCGTTGCCCCTCCTCAGTTTTGAATCATGTCTCGGAAATGGTATTCGAAGTTCAACCCGCTATCGAGTACGACTCCAAGATACTTTATAGAGGGCTAGATATCGACGCTAATTCCCCCTACTTGTATGCTGGATTCCGTTGGTGACTCCTCCCGAGGTCTGTGAAAGCACAGTGCCTGAATTTTGTAAGAGACTACCTTCAGAACTAGTCGCCATCTTCGACCCAGAACTCGAGCAACTCCCTTTAGGGCCACGTCTCGGTGAGTAGATTTTCACGTGGTAACGTGGGTGTCATCAGCGTAGTACGTTACGTCGAACCCTTCGAGCAAATGACCGAGTAGCACCGTCACCGCGGTTCTACAGAAGTGGACCGATTCCTCCAAAATTACGCACGATACCCCTTACCTTAACCGGTAGCTTATTCATGTCCCGAAGAGATGAGCCTCGAAACGCCGACGTAAGTAGAAAAGCACTCAATAATGATAAATGGGTTTCTCTGTAACGCAGCTTCAGGGAAAGGGGTTGAAAGCTATGGCGATGTCAACTGACACCGCCATCACCACCTTTTCCGCAATATTGCTTCTTCTGTCAGACCCCAGACACGAATGATCGTGTCCACGATGGAGCGCCCCCAAAGGAAACTAAACTAGCTATCCGTCAAGTCTGACACCACTCGTGTGAAGTGCCCAACAAGGCGCTCTGCAATAATATGCTACACCCTGACCTTTTTCGAGCTATGCTTAGCGCATCAGCATCAGAGCCCTATCAGTCAAGACCCAAATTCTTCGAGAGCCATCAGGACCCATGCATGACTTGGAATGCCGTCGGGTTCGGGGTTGGTGACTGTTTAAGTCGCAGCACAGGTGCCCCTAAAACGCTTTTGGTGACTTCAGGCACATCGTTCTAACAGTAATCCCATACGGAGCCATACGGAGCAATATGTCCCTTAACTCCTGATGGAAACAAGTAGACCAAGACCCTCTCCAGCTAGGTTAGTCGTGGCACCTTAGTGCGAAATCTTTTGTTTTTATCTTTTAATGTTGATTCATACCAATATTAATCATGCAAAAAATATTTCCCTGTAGTAAAAATACCACAAAGTAATTTTTCAGGTCTACAACGAATATTAAAACCAGAAAAATATTAATATTTAAGGGGGCCCTTACAACAAACATGATATTTTACTGTTGTTTGGTACTAAGCCCTCCGTGCGTGAGGTCGACTCGCACTTGGCCGGTTTTTTAAAATTCTTTTCGATAACCTTCAGTACCAAGTTACATCAAACATCATCAAAAGTCCTAAAGTGAAGTCCTTTACAATACATTTGCATGTGATTTTCTATAGTCTCTTGCTACTTACACTTTAGTCATTTGTTTATACATAAAATATCAGTAACGTAAGGTAGGCCAAACAATTTTTTTTAATGTAACAGACACGCTATTTTGGAAACCAGAAGACATTCCTGAATTTTGAGTTTAAAGCATGAAAGTGAAGAAATTCTAAGAAACTTCTCCCTTTTTTTTTTTTTTTTTTAACGTGAGGGAAAATCCTCGTAGGATGCTATGCCGGACTCTTACCGACTAAAAAACCTCACGTAACGTCCAACAGCCTATGGTTGAGAGCCCCGGGTAAGCCCTCAGGAAGGATGTCCCGTGACTCCCAACAGACCTACGGCCGCCAATGCGGCCTCGCCCAGGGGGTGGTTCGGGTGCAATCCCGCGTCTATGGGGGGTTTTGGGTGTGACCCCGCTTCTAAGGGGGGGCGTGCGTGAGTGCTCACGTCACGCTGCCGTCATGGGCCTGCTTCTGTAAGGACGGTGAGCGGCCCTCTCACCGTCCTCAGACCCCCGGTCATGGAGGCCGATAGTCCTCGGCGAAGACACGTCGGCGGCGCCCAGGGCGCCGACTGCGGAACTCGGGTGGGAGAGTTCTCTCCCGCACCCGGCCCGCCGCCTCCTTCGCGAGCATGACCTGCTCGCAGAAATAGAGGAGGCGCAGTCCCACTTACTCCCGCTGGAGAGCATGGCTCGCACCATGGCCTCAAGCGAGAGAGTGTCTACGCCCAGACCCACTACGAGGACCTGTCGCTGTTGTGCCCACGCCGTGCACTCCACCAGCGTGTGGAGCGCCGTGTCATCGCTGCGGTCCTCGCAGTGCTGACACTCGGCCGTGGTTTCCCGGTGTTTTCGCCACAGATACCTACCGAAGCTACCGTGCCCGGCAAGCATCTGTGTCAACCGGTAGGAGAGAGCACCGTGTCTTCTCTCCAGCCACTCGTCCATGACCGGTCTGACGGCCGCGATTGTGGCGAATCCCCCCTTTGGTTGCTCAAGTCGCACCTTCCATGTCTCCACGGTTTCCTGGTGGAGCAGGGAGAAACTTCTCCCTTGACAAAATTAAAATCGAACCAGACAGTAAAAAGTTACAGACAGATTTATAAAAATTAAATCGTTTTTTGGCTCTCCTGAAAAACCGTGTTTTGTCCCTTACATTAATTGATACTTCTGGTGTCGATATGTTAATTTTTAAACAAAGATTGAAAGATTAAGGCTGATCGCACATATGTCAGCACCGTGAAACTGAAATGCGCCGCACACGCCGTACACGCCGCATTTCCTGATAGCCTCGCACATACGCGCCGTACGCGCCGCACGCGCCGTACGCGCCGTAAGCAAATCTTTGGTATTGCCAACTATAGAAGTTTCTTTTTCCTCTGGTGTGAAACGGTACAGTGAGTGGTATTGTGACAGTGGGCTATGAGGGGAAGATCCCTTCGGAACAGAATGTACAAAACGCAAAATGAGCACCACAAGCAAAATGTACAAAACGCAGAATGTACATAACGCAAAATGTACAAAACGCAAAATGTGAACAACTCGCAAAGTGTACACAACGCAGAATGTGCACGTTAGGGCTTGTCTTTATTATAATAGGTCTAGATCGGCAAAACAAATGAAAATCGGCGAAACAAATGAAGATCGACAGTACAAATGACGGTCGGATAAACAAATGACGATCGGAAAAACAAATGTAGATAATGTCAAAAATTTCTTGCAGCCATATTTTGTAATCTAGATGCAATTGCCATTCAAAAAAATAGATGCAAGCAAATCTCGACCTTAGTGACTTTTCTCTAAAAAAGTGCTTTTAGGCGTTTATAGACATCACTGATCACGAATATATTAAAAACTAGCTGACCCGCGCAACTTCGTTTGCGCCACATAAGAGAGAGTATTACCTGTTCCCGTCGCATTTACTCCCGTCGCGTTGAGTTTACTCCCGTAGCGTTTCGTCGTTAAAATTCAATACTACGTGTGTGAGAGAGAGAGAGAGAGAGAGAGAGAGAGAGAAAGGTTTCTCGTCGCGTGTATTCCCGTCGCATTATTTTTAAGAACAATGTCGTTTATGAAAGAGGTATCCCGTGGCATTATTGTAGAAAAAAATTGATTGTCATTAAAATGGTTATTGTGTAACCCAAAGATAGACACATGCTATCGCGCAATTTTTTTAGATTTATTTTAAGAGAAATATTTTTTACATAACTACAAATATTTACGCAGCACACGCAACGAAACTCTCAAAAGGAATAACTTTTCCCGTTTTTGAAACATTTACTATTACTGCTCCGCTCCTGTTCGGTGTAGCGTGATGCCATATAGCCTATGACACTCCACAATAACGTAGCTTCCTATAGGTGAAAGAATTTTTAAAATCGGTTCAGTAGATCCCGAGATTACCCCTTACAATTTAACAAACACACAAACTTTACTTCTTTATAATATTAGTATAGATTAGTATTGATTTCCGATGCCAAGTCATCTCATGAAATTTGGAGAGGTAGTTTTGTTACACCCAGTATAGAGAGTGGTGCGTCATATCATAGCTTTGTGTAATAGCGTGATGAAATGTAGTCCATTCGTAATCTCAACCTCATATTCGTTCATCAAGCTCTTTTATGATAAAGCAAACACGACAGTTTATGTAATGTTTATTCTAGAACCTTACATTCACAGGAATTCAATTCAACTGATCGGTTATTCTGTAATGTAATTGCTCTAAATAATGTAATTCTTTACATTCATATAACTATTTTATTTATGAACCGCAGCACAATAAAGAAAACCGTATTGCGATAGGTTAAGTGGTTACTGAGATTAGCATGCAGTCATGCACGAACGTACGGACGAAGGGACGAGCATTCATAAAGAATGAGTATTTATTCTTATATATATTCTATGTACAGACAGCGACCAGTTACGAATTTATTATTTGTATACTTATTAGGTACTAGCTGATGTGCGCAGCTTCGCCTGCGTGAAATTTTGTTCCTAGACTATAACATATCTCTGTGGGCACTAAATTTCAGCCAGATACGTTCAGCCGTTACAGCGTAAAAGAGTAACAAACATCCACACTCCACACTCACAAACATTCGCATTTATAATAATACCTAGTTAGATAGATTTCTGATTAACAAATTCATAATGCATAATATATGAACCAAGTAAATTTATTTATTAAATACATTTCTTAATTCAATGGCTAAACTACTACTTGTCACAACTTCTCTTCTAAGCAATTGACATCGTAACTTAGTTCCTTCTTCAGATAGTCCCAGCCTATGACGTTTTAACAAACTGAACTACTGTAGGCTTTGTCCTCCTAATACAGATGGTCAAACCAAGACCTGGTAACGTAATAACAATGTAAATTTCATCAACTGAGCGTTCATGTTCATTGTAATGGCTCTTTTCAGTCTTGTCGCATGTAGTCTTCGTAGAGTCTATTCCCGTATTTTACAAAGACTTCATGAGTCTGTTTCCTGACAGAATGCAGTCAGCACTATATGTAGTAGATATAAAGTTCATACCTTCCATGACCAATCTTCGTCGTAAGGATTGAGCGTAGATGGTAACATGCGGTGTTATTTTATTGATCAGTGGATACTACCTGAAGCGTGGTCTTTCATTTTTTCTGGCTAGCCAACTTAGAATTTTCTTCTTCTTTTCACAAATGTATTTTGTCACACAAAATTTGAATAAAATAGCAATAATACTTCCGTATAGCATATTTGGTGAATATTATACCAAAATAGCGCTTTTTATTTAACTTTATGGCTTTGTAGTAAAATCATATCTTTGGAATCTGAAGTAAAACCATTTATCATAAATGACAACGCTTTTACAAATTATGTGTCAAAATAAAAAGTAATTTAAGTTTAAAATAAGAGTATTTAAGGAGTATTGATATATGATTGATATCAACTCCGGAGAAAATCAGCCCCAAAATAATTTACATTCCCTTTTCAGCTCGTTATAGTATAAATTTCAATAAAATACGAAACACGTCTTCCATCAAATTATGTTAATAATGCTATATGCCAAATTTAAGTAGAGCGGACCAAGGAATCACGTTGTCCCATACAAACTTTACCCTCCTTTTTTATACCTTTAGAGGTGGAATTTGCAAAAATGTTAAAATTACTTTTTTCAAATTGTAACAAACAACGCCCATGCTTAGTTTCATCATCGCTCCATTAACCGTTTAAGCAATAATTGATAATAACTTTGGGGCTAGGGATCGAACCGCAAAATTAAGTTTGTTTGAATTCTATATACTTTTCCGGGATAAAAAGTACCCAGTGTTGTGCCCAGGCTATTAAAGAATAATTATACCAAGTTTCATCGTAATCGAACTGGTAGTTTTTGCGTGATGCCTGAACAAACAGATAGACAGACAGACAGACAGACAAAAATGTTTTTTAATCACATTTTTGGGTTCGGTGTAGGTCTAGTAACACCCCCTGCTATTTATTTTTTTGATATTTTGAATGTACAGAATTTTCACTTCTACAGATTTATTATAAGTATAGAAGATAAATAGATATTATGCACGCTCATAAGATTGAAATTTGCTTGCACCCTTTTTTTTGTAATCTAGATGCTATAACAATTCAAAAAAATAGGTGCAAGCAATTCTCGATCTTATGAACATGAATAATATTTATTTAAATTTTACATATTCGTGATCAGTGATGTCTATAAACGCTTAAAAGCACATTTTTGGAGAAGTGTCATTAAGGTCGAGATTTGCTTGCACCAATTTCTTGAATGGCAATCGCAACTAGATTACAAAATATGGCTGCAAGTAATTTTTGACCTTATCGACTTGCTTATAGTCTTTTGTTTTACTGATCTGCATATGTTTTTAGATCGTCATTTGTTTATCCGACCGTCATTTGTTTTATCGATCTTCATATGTTTCGCCGATCTTCATTTATTTTGCCGATCTAGACCTATTATAGTACAGACAAGCCCTTACGTGCACATTCTGCGTTGTGAACATTTTGCGTTTTGTACATTAAAATAAAATAAAATAAAATAAAATAAAATAAAATAAAATAAAATAAAATAAAATAAAATAAAATAAAATAAAATAAAATAAAATAAAATAAAATACAAATAAAATAAAATTTATTCCCTTTGAAATTTTAAAAAAAATATTTAGGTTTGTCAAAATTTTTGTGACTCTACCGGGGGTTCGGAAATGCTACAGACTGAGAAGAACACCCCAAGAAACTCAGTCCGGTCCCTCTTATTCATCTTAGTATCTAATACAGTTTTTTTTTTAAATGTAGAAAGGAGCCATTCGTGTCACTGCCAGGCAGTCTTGTCTTCTAGAAAGTCTTTAATGCTATAATAAGCTTTCTGGCACAATTTCAGTTTTACTAGTTTTTTAAATTTATTAACTGACAAACCTGTTATGGCTGTCGGCAACGTATTGTACATTCGAATACAATTGCTCGCAAAAGAATTGCTTATTTTATTAAGCCTAAATCTAGGAACAGCCAATTTATTCTTATTTCTTAAGTTTAGGTTATGTATATCACTATTTTTAATAAATTTACTGTTATTTTCATGAGTATATAATAAGTTTTCATATATGTACTGTGAATACACAGTAAGGATGTTGATATCCTTAAACTTTTCTCTTAATGACTCCCGAATCCCCATACCATAGATAGCCCGGACAGCCCTTTTCTGCAACACAAAGATACATTCGATGTCGGCAGCGTTACCCCATAATAGTATGCCATAGGTCATGACACTGTGGAAATAGCTAAAGTAGACAAGACGCGCTGTTCTAATGTCAGTCAGTTGTCGGATCTTTTTAACGGCATAGGCTGCAGAGCTCAGTCTGCCCGAGACTTTCTCGATATGAGGCCCCCACTGCAAGTTGGTGTCTAACTTTATGCCCAGAAAGACAGTTTCATCGACCAATTCTACTTGATCATCCCTAATCTTAATACTGGTGTTAACGAGCCTAACATTTGGCAAGGTGAATCTAATACATTTTGTTTTAGTTTCGTTTAACAATACATTATTAGCGTTAAACCAGTGGACTACCCTAGAGAGGGCATTGTTTACTTCGTCAAGATCGCGTTGTCCACGTTCAACTTTAAATATTAAAGATGTGTCATCAGCAAACAAAACTACCTCGTGATCGTCTCTTATAAGGTGAGGGAGATCATTTATGTACACTAAAAATAGAAAAGGTCCCAGAATTGAACCCTGAGGCACCCCCATTGTTACAGCAGAACCATTTGACTGTTTACCATTTATAACTACTCTCTGTACTCTATCTCTAAGGTAAGAACTAATTAAATCCAAGGCCGTCCCCGGATTCCATAATGATCAAGTTTTTGAATTAAAGTCTGATGCTGGACGCAATCGAAGGCCTTAGATAAGTCGCAGAATACACCATAAGCATCATACGACTCCTCCCAGGCCTCATATATACACTCTAACAATTTGATTCCAGCATCCGTGGTAGACCGACCGCGCGTGAAACCGAATTGTTTAGTATGGAATAGTTTATTTGTATTAAAATGATTTTGCATTTGATTAAGCATTACCTTTTCAAAGATTTTACTAAACGTGGGTAGTACAAAATAGTACGAAAATTGGACGGATCTGAGGTGCTACCTGATTTAAACAGAGGAGTTATTTTACTAAACTTCATTAAGTCAGGAAACACACCACTATCAACACAATTATTAAATATTATTGATAATTCAGGGGCAACCATTTCAATTAACGAATTAACTAAATGTACAGAAATTCCCCAGAGGTCAGCAGTTTTCTTAATATTTAAAGATTTAAAAGTTTTTATGACAGTGTGTATACTAATTTTACTGAATTTGAATATTTCATTACAGCAAGGAACATTTGCTTTTAACAAGGATTCTGCTATTGGGGTAGAAGAACCTAGGGCTCTGGTCAAATCTACTGGAATTTGAGAAAAAAATTGTTCAAATTCGTTAGCGACTTCGGCATCTGTTGTAATTATGTTACCATTTACTTTAAGTTTAAAATTATTATCATTCGATTTTGCTTGGCCTCTTTCTGCGTTAATTATTTTCCAAGTAGATTTAACTTTGTCTACACTATTGAGAATTTTATTACTTATATACTTTCTTTTGGCTGCTAAGCAGTCTGCTTTAAACTTTTTCGAATAAGTTTTAACATAATTTAGAAATTCATCTGTTCTATTAAGCTGTCTTTCTGAGTATAGTTCATACAGTTTTTGTCTACTTTTATGTATATCCTCAGTGGCCCATTCACTGAAGAAGGCTGGCCTATCACCGATTGTGACTTCCTTAGACTTGAATACGGAGTTGAACTCATTGTAAAAGGAATCAAAAAATTACTTATACATTACATTTGGATCTAAGCCAGTGTCTAATAAAAATTTTAAATAAAAAATAGAACCGACTTCATACAAATCCTTAAAAATAAAATTTACCTAGCACATAGTAATACGTATTTTGTATTATCAGATTTTATTCAATATCATATTGAAGTCGGCGCCAAGTAAACCCATAGGTTTAGGTAGGTATTATTAATGGCACCAACTTCAATATTATATTGAATAAAATCCGATAAATCCAAATACATATTACTATGTGCTAGGGAAATTTTATTTTTAAGGATTTATATGAAGTCGGTTCTATT
This sequence comes from Miltochrista miniata, assembly GCA_933228765.1. Lineage (NCBI taxonomy): Eukaryota > Metazoa > Arthropoda > Insecta > Lepidoptera > Erebidae > Miltochrista > Miltochrista miniata. The sequence goes on from OW121765.1 coordinate 13,845,938, forward strand.
TTTTATTTAAATTTTTTATTTTTTTATTTTATGTGACGGGTGGACCCAAAAGTATTTCTATCTAGGTGTAAAGTTCTCATCAACACAAATCAATCAAGCCGAAACACAAGGTAACTGCTGTAAATCGTTAAGGAATTCCCTCGACTGTCTTTCAGTTCCATCATCAGATCGACTCCAGACCTTCATTGAATTTTAGTACATTAAAGCACTTAATCAAAAAGTTAACAAACGCACTAGTTGTCCCTACAATTTTCGGTGGTTGCCCTCAATTTCTCCTGGATTCCAGCATCAGATCCTGATACCCTGGATATGGGACCACCTCAGAAGTGGCCTCTTTCAAACAAAAAAAGAATTTTCAAAATCCATCCATAATTGGCGCCGCTATCGCGTAACATACATACAAAAAAAAAACAAAAAAACATAGCGTACGAATTGAGAACCTCCTCCTTTTTTGAAGTCGGTTAAAAATGGAAGTTTATTGCAAAGTCCAACTCGCATACGTTCCAAGCAGTCACTAGTTACTGGTCTACATAATATTTTACGTCTTTTAACTTTTTCTCTTGTGATCTTGAAAGATGCTATTTGCCCAGTATGATCTAATTTTATCTTATTTATAATACTCTTACTTTCTGGCAACATATCACTGTATATATTGTCCAGACAAGTAGCTGTTGTGTCACAATATCTAGTTAGTCTAGTTAGTTAGTGAGATTGTGTGATTTAAATAAATTTAAGATATCATTGGTCTGACGCGTATTTATAAGTATATTAACATTAAAATCACCGCACACTATTAGGTGTTTATTAGTTTTTCCAAGTTTAAATAGCACTTTATCCATTACTTCCTCAAACTCACAAAAGAGGGAGACTCCAGGTTTATATACGCATACTACTATGAATTGCTCCAATTCTACGCACGATATTTCAACTGTACACTCTACAGAGAGGGACACAACATCTTTCCGTTCCTTATATTTTAATTTATTATTTAATAAAATCAACGAACCCCCCCGTGTTGTGTTGACCCTGCAGAACGCACTACCAACCCGGTGACTACTGAAACTGAACATGAGCTCATACTCCTTACGCATATGTTCTGTAAGACAAACAATTTCAATATTTTCTGAGCTCATGAACAGCTCCAATTCAAACTCTCATTTTGCGTGTGGTGCTCATTTTCCGTTTTGTACATTCTGCCCCGAAGGGAAGGGTGTTGTAATAGCCTGCTTATTGGCGGAGGAAGAATAAAATGAAAGGAGTAAATATTTCTTTTAAAAATACAAATCTCTTGTTTATGAAAGATCAAATAAAGTTCCGTTTATTTAAATTCAATTTCTTAGAAATGTAGGTAAAGAAACTTCTCTTTGCATTTGCCTGATAATTTAGTATAAAAACCCGTGTGCATGTATTATGTATTGTCCAGTTTGAACATTATTTCCGTATAAATACGGGAAAATACGGATATATGGCAACACTGAGCATGCATGCGGCTACATCGAGCATCAGCACGCGCCGTACGCGCCGCATTATGACGTCATCAGAATGTTATTCGGATGCCTACCGCATTTTACGAAATGCGGCGCGTACGGTGCGGGTGTAATGTGCGAGGTTCCATACAATTTCATACAACGAATTCTAAAATGCGGCGCGTACGGCGCGTGCGACGCGTACGGTGCTGACAAATGTGCGAGCAGCCTAACTGACAAAAAAATGTTACTACAATGTGAAAGACTACCTAACAGACTTATTATAATGTATTTTAATGTGGACTTTTTTGTGATTTTAATAATACTCAAAATATTGGTGACCTTAACTACCTGACATCAAGGACTTATTTGATTCATTTGACATTCTGATACATATTTTATTCAATTTTAATTCTGACATTATAAATTTCGTGACATGATAATACTTATTGAAATATAAATTATTAAGAGTATTAATAAAATATCAATCTGGCCAATAATTGTTTGTTAATGATTGCATGCACAAAAATCTGCTGTTTTGTATGTATTAATTTTTTTTTCTCTTTGCTGTAATTTTTGCAAAATAATATTGTAATGCTTTTTAACATTTGCACGCTCCATTGAAGCTATAGGACAGCGCACAACCTTTTAAAACTTATAACACATGTACTGTACCTGTTCTATGCAAATAAATTATTTGATTTAATTTGTTTTAAAAAAAAAATCCTGCCCAGTAGCGCATTTTTCGGTTTTGTAATTTATTTCGTAAATATTTCAGAAAAATGTAGGTTGTTGCTGCCACAGCAATTTGACGTGGTTGATGCACGAGTGACTCCATAGCGACCGAAAGTTCAACTGTGCTATACTTATGCGGATAAGTGTGGATCGGTTGGAGCGTGTCGGTGCGACACGGCGATATTGCAAGAAAAGTTAAGTTCGTCAGACGACACGATCCATGCCTCATGCTCCCGGATCGCAGATCGCAGGAATTGGCGATCCAAAATGGATTGTCTGGTGTGGATCCACCTAATAATGAAAAATAGAGAGTTAATCATGATACGAAAGCAGAAACAGTCAGGAATACGCATCGTTTAATTCCCGGAGCGGAAGCGGGAACCAAACGCGGGCGCAGCGCATCTTTTTTTTCTTTAACGTGAGAAAATTTCTACAGGGATGCTATGCCGGTCTCCTACCGACTAAAAATCACATATATACCTAACAGACTACGGTTGGGACCCTAGGAGAAATACCTCGAGTGCTACAAAATGTTAGCATTTCACGAACTATAACTGTACTGTACAATTTGCTTAAAATTGCTTGTAGCTCAAAATTGTACTGTAAGCATTGTTAATTCTATCAGTAATTAAAATATTCATGCGCTTTTAAATAACACATGAATAGAAAAGTTAATTATTAAAATATCATGAATAGACCAGTGCAGAAGCCTCTGAAAATGATAAAAATGTTAAAAAATTGTAGTAGAATGAAACCGACCCCTCCGTACAATAACCCGGTAATCGTAAAATCAAAATTGTTCAGGAGAAAAGATTTACTGATTTTATCAAATAACTTTTTAGTGAGAGGGACTAGGTACTATTCAAGTCACTGAGGTATCAAATGAAAGCTATTTTTTTGTTTATTGTAGCTGTAACACTAATGGGAACTTTCTTGTGTTCAAAACCTAGTAATTTACTAAAACAAATGTTACCAAAAATTTTCAAAATCAAATATTACACTACATTACTTACGGGGTTATTGCAGAAAATTTATCAAATATAATTTTTCGTAACATATTATAATGGACCTTTATAGCATAATTTTCTATCGCAGGAATGATACGTAACATATCTTTACGGACTTATTGTGGTACTATCAATACATTTTTATAAATGGTATTGATAAGTAACATTGTTATTGCACTTAAAAGTTTTAATAACAATATGTTGTTACCGCTCAGTGCCGCTTTTTTTATTCAGCATTTAAGTTGCGTATTCAAAGGTAGAAACGTAGAAAAGTTGTGATATCTTTATTGTTTTAAAGTATTTTATGAGGCATAGATTGAAATTTGATGCTCAAATATATTGAGAATATGTATTAATAACAATAAAGTAATAAATCAAATGCTGAAATCAACTTTGAGCTTTATAAACTTAAATTTAACAATTTTTCTTCAGAAATAGCTTCCAAGCCTTGGCATATGGTCTACCGCCTCAATTGTACAGCTGGATATTCAATTTCCTGCACAGACGATGTATACGGGTTCTCTGTGATGGTCAGACACCCAGTATATTGCAGAATATTGCCGGGGTGCTGTAATACCCAACTCTTTTTTTTCTGCTTAAAAATAAAATGCTATCCCATGAAAGAATTCAGTTTTATTCAAATAAAAGCACTCTGCACGTCTGCTACTCTGTCCGTACTACAGCCGAGAGGACCGATGTGGAGGAAAAGAAGCTAACCCACCGGAAAATACGACTCAAGTCCTCTTGAAAAGGGCCTGAGTTGTATTTACATCCGTCGAGCAGAAATCTTGGTCAACTTTAGTGCCAGAGAGACACAGGCGTGTGCATTTACAACAAGGAAGTTTTGAATACAACTAACTGTAACTGTAACAGAAGGGATGCAGAAAAAAGAGAAACAATACTATTATTTTATGGGCGGCGGCTATCGAGAGTAAGGGCGAGGCTCTAGCAGTAAGCTTCGACATCCTAAAGCCTTTGACCGGGTCTGGCACCGTAGTCTTCTTACGAAATTGCCATCCTATGGACTACCTGATAGGTTATGCGAATGGGTGTCCAGCTTTCTGGCCGGTAGAAGCATCAGGGCCGTCATCGACGGCAGCTGTTCTGACTGCATGGCCATAAACGCTGGAGTACCGCAAGGCTCAGTGTTATCTCCGTGTACTCTGTTTCTGCTGCATATCAATGACAGGTTGTCGACTGACGGCATTCATTGTAATGCAGACGACAGTACGGGGGACACTTGTTACACAGGCCGCCCCGGTATCTCTCGGGCCACAGTGGAAGAAAGTCGTGAATAGCTTGTGTCCGAAATCGAGGCTACTCTTACTAGAATGCCCGATTGGGGTGGACAAAATCTTGTCCAGTTTAACCCTTCACAAGCGTGTATATTCACTGCTAAGAAAACCCCATTTACTGTAGCGCCACAATTCCAGGGCACATCTCTCACTATCTCTGAAAGCATTGGGATCCTTGGCGTTGACATCTCCAGAGAGTTCAATTCCGGAGTCATTTGGAGGACAAGGCTAAGCTGGCGTCCAAGAAGCTCGTTGTGCTCAGGTGGTACTTTACTGCAGCGCAAACACTGCTTCTGTATAAGTCGCAAGTGCGGCAGCACATGGAGTACTGCTGTCACCTCTGAGCGGAGGCAACAGAACATCAGCTTCGTCCATTTGACTCTGTGCAAAGGCGAGCTGTGAGAGTTGTCAACGATCCTATGCTTGCAGGTGGTGTGGAACCTCTTCGCGACAGGAGAGACTTTTTCTCCTTATTTGTATTCTACCGCCTGTACAATGGTATGCTCTGAGGAATTGTTTGATATGATGCCCACGGCTACGTTATATCATCGCACTGCTCGCCACAGACAGGGAGTTCATCCTCACACTCTACGTCCGGAGCGTTCCAGCACGGTTAGACCGATAGGGGTTTTCATCCGCGCACGCTTAGGTTGAGGAATGATCTCCATGCCTCGGTTTTCCCAAACGCCTGCAGTATGGGGTGCTTCAAAAAGGGGCCTTAGAAGGTTTTTTACAGGGTCGGCGGCGCGAGAGTGGCGCCTCTGGTGTTGCAAACGTTCATAGGCTGCGGTGACCACCAGTCCTTCTGGTGGGCCGTATGCTTGTCACCTTAGTGGTATATAATAAAAATATTTATGTAATATTTTATTGAAAACAGAATCAAATTTGACGTTTCAATTTAAAACTTAGGTACATGACATTGTGTTGTTTTCCAAATAATCTAATAGAATCAAATCTTGAGTTATTATTTAGTTCAGTTTAATTTTATTTTTTAATTTTTCAGAAATATTTTCATTCATGGTTTCAGAATGGGTCATGGTTTCAGAAAGGGTGGTATTCGCCATATATGAAACTTCGCCAGAAGAGCGTTTTAAAAGATCGTTCCTCTGTCGAACTATAAAAATCTGGAACGACCTGCCCGCACACGTGTTGCCCTCATCTTACAATCCCGGGTTCTTCAAGAGGATCGTAAAGAGGCACATCACAGTGCCGCCATCTTGAGGACCACTGTCAGAAGTGTTACGGACTGCGAGAGTGGTCCCCAATCGCTAAATGCGCCACGGCTTTCCACCACGCTGGTGGCGACTCCAATTTGGCGAGCTAAATATTTGAAAAAGATGTTAACTGGGCTGATAGACTAATACATGTGCTTGGGGAGCGGCATATAATTATGTTTATTACTGTCTAACAATAAGGAAAAGAAAGAGACAAGTGCACACTGCAATCTTTGCGCGGCAAGACAGAGATCGGTAATATCCAGTACAGAGCTAGGTGTAATGTTATTTAGAACATTATGATCGATTAAACTGTTGCGTACATTTATGAAAAAATTCTATACTTCAACAACCTTGTTAGATTATATTAAGGAATAAGAATATTTAGTCTGGCCCAGCAAAAACTCAGCACTTACTTATACAAAATACTCTATGAAATTTATTAACGCCAACAACTCAGTAAGTGCGACTTACTGAAAAACGTTTATTTTATATTTTTTGTATACACCTATTGCAAGTATATTGCCTACATATTTTTTGTTTCTAAATTTACACCAATAAAATTGTTTTTAGTTATATCTTTTTAAATAACAATAGGAAAAATCTGCAAAAAATTGACAAGGTGTATTCCAGTGTGTAGATGCCGAATCTGACATAACAGCATAAACCGCATAACAGCATTTTACCGAGTTATTGCACGGAGGGGTCGACCTATTGCAAAAGGAAAAGAATGTGACAAAAATAACAGGAAAAATAATTTACGGGCGATCTGTGGTCGGGAAGTGAAAAAATGGGGATTTTTTATTATTAGTTTTATTAATAAATAGCTCAAAATTGTACATGAATGATTAAAATAGAAAAATATGATTGGAGTTCTTTTGCATTTTCTGAGTTAATTTACTAAAGTGATGTATACTGGGTGTAACAAAATTGACTCTCCAAATTTCATGAGATGACTTGGCATCGGAAATCAAATACAAATATTTAATAAAAAAGGGGGGTTAATTTTTTTTTTTTTTTTTTTTTTTGTCGCACATTAAGAATTCGTTTATTACCGCGGCAATTCGAGGTAACATGGTCGCCGTGGCAAAACAAACACGGAGTACCCGTCTGGCTGTCGTTGTCGATTTCTGCTGCCGCTCAGTAGCGATAGACAAGGTGATAATGAAAATTTATAGGACCTTTAAAACGGATTTACGGTTAAAGTATAAAGTATTCATGTGATTTTTTTTTCTTTATTTATGTAATGTTTCTTGACTGATGCCACATCTCGTGGCGAAAATTGGAGAGTCAATTTTGTTACACCTAATATATATATATATATATATCACATCATCAGAAAGAAAAGATTTTAAGTAACAAAAAGCCCACCATTTTTAAAAAAAATCAGATATTTTGACGGATGATTTTTCAATTGAAAGTTTAAATGCTTTTGCGATATTAAGTCAATAAAAGGAGAAAACATAAATATTTTGGATCAAAAAAATTACAGTGTAATAGGAACAGAAAAATAAAGGTTCTTGCCAAATTGCATAATGAAACGAAATTTTTTGTAAAGGAAAAAATTCAAAAACTATACTAAACTAACTAAACATACTTTTTAATGTTATGTCAAAAAGTGTACATCGAAAAGTTGTAGATGTTTTTTATTTCCTACGACTTTGCCATTAAACATTTTTCCATACGACTTGTGGTTTTGTCGGAAATCGAGAAAACCCCTTATCCCCCCTAAAGACCCTCATTTTTTTCACTTCCCGACCTCAGATTGCCCGTAAATTATTTTTCCTGTAATTTATGTCACATTCTCTTTTCCTTTTGCAATAGGTTTCATTCTACTACTAATTTTTATATTTTAAAAGCTATCTGCACTGGCCTAGAATGCTTCAGGACTGATTTTCTTCTCATTATAGCTTACCAGTATTCGGTTATTTAATAAAATTAAATGTCGTTGTAGTTCCAAAGAACTTTATAATTAGGTGGGAGAAACAGGCAGAGAGACAGTGAAAATATATTAAAATTAAATTTAAATAAATTAAATAATCATTTATTTCAGATCACAAGTACCCATAAAATAGGAAATAAATTAATAAAATATATACAAATTCACAAAAATAATAATAAAATAAACACAATTATAAAAATAATAATAAAATAAACACAATTATAAAAATAACAATAAAATAAGCTAGCTGGAATATTGAGGGTCATATACAAAGAAGAGGTTAGCTTCATATATAGCCCTCAATATTTCATTGCCAGACAAGTGTACACGGTTCATAAAGGCAGCCCTGGACTTTCTCTTGACGGCATAGAAATTATCCACTCTGTTTTCAGCGAACATACCTAAATAATCTAAAACAATTCAGTCCAAGCCTACGACGCAGACTGAATTGTCTTAGAATAGACAATAGCCTTAATCATTAAGCTCTTTTAGGATTACGCAAACAGGCCAGTTTTACGCGCTGCTTAATGAAATAGATGAAGAAATACCACTTCTTATAATCACCTTACGTGACGTAAACGAAGTTGCGAGGGTCAACTAGTCGTACATAAAAACATCATATAAATGTTTGTCTCCAGTGGGAATCGAACCCACGGCCCCGTGATTCGAAGTGGCATGTTAAAGACATCCGGACCTACCAGGCCGTCAAATATATATAATAAACCTTTCTCTTGAATTGTTCTATCTACTACTGTAAACTGCATCATAATTATCATTTTACCAAAATAAATTGCTCTAAGATTCGACGAATATACATACATACATTTTTACTATCATAATTTGATAATTCTCAGTATGTATTGTACCTATTCTTTAGCTACAGGCTGTTTTATTAATACTCGTTAAATCTAGCTAAATTTAATCAAGTTTAAACATTTTGAAATTAGTAACACTACTGTTGAAGTAAAGATGCCAAGGAAAATAAAACAATTCGTTTAGTTCAAGTTGCTCATGCCGCCAACTCCTTGACTATATAGACATTTTTTAATTAAAAACAGTCGAGATAGATAGAAGCAAGCAAGATAAACCCATGAAGTTTTCCTATATAAATACCTGTACGAAACTCATCTATTACATTGGAATTCAAGCCTCAGTAATCGACATGAAATTTGTAAGTATCCACTTATTTTTTATACTAAGCATTTGAAAAAAACAGATATAAATATTCGAAACGAAATCGCTGGGACATTAACTTTCTATACAATGGTTTACGCTCCGAGAAATTGATTGACATGATGTCCACTGCTAGGGTCCGTAACTTAATTTCGGGAGACAAATGTTCGATTATTGAAATATCGACTGAACGATTGTGCCCATGTTCTAACATCGCACCGCTCCAATATTCAGGGTGTGCACGTGCACCCTTACACTTTGCGTCTAGAGCACTCGTGTACGGTATAGTCTGAAGACTTTCTACCACACACATTTAGATGGTGGAATTAACTCAGTTCATCGGTTTTCTCGAATATGAGGTTCTTCAAAGATAGTCTTAGAGTGTTTCTATAAGATTGGCAGTATGAGTGATGTACTTCTGGTGTTGTGAAGCCAAAGGCGCCAAGGCGAAGGCTCTTTTGCTCATTGTTTGGAGTTCAGTTAATCTTTTACCTACAAAGGCCCCTTCCTGTAGAGAAAGGGGCAGTCCTCCTTTTCTACTTCCTATAACTGTACAGGATTATATCGTAAAATCTTCTTGGTACTGCTTCAGCTGCCATTGCTAGTATCGCTCGTTCTGGAATCTTCAGCACCACTGTCAGAAGTGTGATACTTCCCGCTCTCATGGCTGTCACGCGGTTGCATCACTGATCACACCACTTCCCTAGCTAACCAATTGAATTGGAATAGAATAGAATAGATTTTATTTGCTCATAAACATGGTAAAAACAGAGCTTCCATTATAAGTACCAGTACAGCATGTTAAGCGGGGCCATTAGCGTTTCAAAAGTAAGAAACATCCAAACGTAGAAATTTTCGCATTTAAAATATTAGTAAGGATACAGTGTTGCTGTTACAATTTTTTTTCTGTAAATATTGTTGGAGCCTTGGAGATGGGTACACTACATTAATACGAAAAACTTAATTCCGAAAGTCACAATCACGAATTTCATAATTCCGAATTTCATAAGTCCGAATGATTCGAAATCCCGAAAGTAAAAAATCCGATGTTTCATAAATCCTTTTCATTAAAAGTCATATTTTTTTAAATTCCGAATGTTTACAATTCCGACTGTCAGAATGCCGAATTTCAAGAAACCGAACCGTTGAATTCCGAATCATTAAAAATCCGCCATATTATAAATACGAACTCCGATTATCAAAAATCCGAAATATCATAAATACGAATGGCGAATGTCATTTCCACCCGTTCCTGTTTTAATCCGAAAACCTATCATTAAAGACGATTATTTATGTTCCCGATTCCACCCGTTTTTTTAATAAAGTATAATCAAGTCTAACTACCGAAGATATTATTTCCAAGTGAGTGGAAGGCAAACGACAAAACAAAAAAAAATAACCACGATGGCTAAGGCCGGAGCTCCGCTCCGCTTCGCTTTCGCCTTAGCCTTCTAACCCAACCTAATGGTTAACACCTCGACTCGGATAGGTTGGGTTAGAAGGCTAAGGCGAAAGCGAAGCGGAGCGGAGCTCCGGCCTTAGCCATCGTGGTTATTTTTTTTTGTTTTGTCGTTTGCCTTCCACTCACTTGGAAATAATGTCTTCGGTAGTTAGACTTGACCATACTTTATTAAAAAAACTTTAACAGTGAATTTTCGGATATTTGAAATTCTGAATAATGTTTTTCGGGAAAATAACAGTCCGGTCTTCTGATTATTCGTACTAATGAAATTAGGAAAAATAAAAATTCGTACTTATGACTTTCGGATAAATGAATATCGTCCTTTTAAATATTCGGAGCTTTGTTTCTTAGAAATTATAACCTTCGGAATTTTGAACATCGGAATATTGAAATTCGGAAAAACATATTTCGGAATTTTTGGGTGTTCTCCTTGGAGATATATGAGGCATTTAGTGAATAAATGTATTTTTTATTCACAGTTCGCTGTCTTCACCGTTTTGGTGCTGGCCGCTATGGCGGCGCTGGTTGTGGCATCGCCAAATTCACCAAATGACCGTAATAGGCCAAACTCGCCAGTTGACCGTAATAGCCCAAACTCACCAGTTGACCGTAATAGCCCAAACTCACCAAATGACCGCAATAGGCCAAACTCACCAAATGACCGTAATAGCCCAAACTCACCAAATGACCGTAATAGCCCAACTTCACCAAGAAAGGAAGGACACCACGGTGCAGGTCACCACGGCGCCGGTCACCATGGACACAATGGACACCATAAGAATCGCCCTTAGTGCCCAAATGGCGCTACGGATGAAACCAGCCCAGTAAATAATTAAGGATACAATAGAGGAAAGCTGTATGGAACTTGAACCATTTTATTAAATTAATGCTGGCTGATTAAAGAAAATTGTATTTTATTTTAAATCCTCAAAGTATTTATTTATTTATTTATTTATATAAGTAATTACTTTTTACTATCCTATCCTTACAGGAAATACCAATGCAATAGTGAAGTTACAATTAGATGAGATTTTTACATTACATAAGAATTACATTACCATTTACCAAACAACCAAAGAAAAAATAATAACATTATTGAATGCTGACTAAAACTAACATTACATTTCATTAAAACTAGCTTGAAATTAAAATGATAAAGATTAAATGAATAGTCAAATTATCAAATACTTACATACTTAGTGATACGTTCGATTCCTGGGTCGGTTCAAACATTTGTGTGATCCATAAATGTTTGTTTCGGAGTTTAGGTGTTTTCTATGTATAATATGTAGGTATGTGTGTAAAAATATGAGTATGTCTGTCAGTCGTCGAGATCCCATAACACAAGCTTTTATTAGCTTACTTTGGGCTAGATGATGTTGTGAGAGATTGTCCAGAAATATTTATTTCAAAGAGCAATAAAGTTATCTAAATTGAATTCGAATATATATTTAATATGTCCCTGTTTGAATATATTGTGAATAATCCTTTTTAAATAAAGTCATGTCTTAGTGTGAAAAAATATTTTGCAATTAAGTCTTTAATTTACAATTATTACAAAATTAGAAGTCTATAACTACTTTCTATAGCAAATTACATAATAGACCTTTGCAAGTTCACTCAATCCACAAGAGAGTATATCTATTCTACTACTTGCCTCATCATCACAATCACCAATATAATCATCAATACTATACACTATACTAGATATGCAATAAAATCGTGACAGGTCGCTGTCTGTACATGGAAGATAAATAAGGAAAAATGTTATAGGGGGGCTTTATGAACGCAATAAAACCCAAAACAATGATTTATAGAATTTTTGTCTGTTTGTCTGTACCTATGTCTATTTGTCTGTATGTCTGTTTATCTGTACGTTTGTGCACGATTATCTCAGTAACCGCTTAACCGATTGCAATGCAGTTTTCTTTATTGTGTTGAGGTTTGCTCCACTTAGCATTTAGTGTTTATTTCATGTCAATCGGTTTATAAATACAACAGTTATATCAAAAAAGAAATTGTAGTCGTAGCTTTTTCTTTTCGATGTATTTATATGTAAAATATATGTATTTACTAAGCATTATAATTTATGTAAGTGTGTTTAACAGCAGCACAAGATCAGGATGGTATAAATTTTATATATAAATATTGTAATTAAAATATGTCGACCCGATATAATTAAATTATAGCTACCTACAGGTAACTTATTAAATTATTACTGTAACATAATACTAAGGAAATGTTTGATTATAAGTAACTACCTTTCAAACAAAAATATGTACTTACCATTTTGCAATGCCTGAAAAGAGCAACTAAGTTGTGTCAATTATATTATACTAAGACCTTTATATGTACACTTCGTTGGCAATAAAGATATGACTATGACTATGACTACCTAGATATATGAATCTTAAAATGGGTAAATCTAAACTGGAGTGTTCGCTTAATCATAAAATAACTTAATGATTAACGCTATTTTAAAACAATTCAGTCGGCGCCGAAGGCGTGGACTGAATTGTTTTAGAATAGACCTTAATCTTTAAGCTCTTTTATGATTAAGCAAACAGGGCAGATTCACACACTGCTTGATGAGTCTTATGAAGAAATACCTCTCTGTTCATACACCTTATGTGACGTAAACGAAGTTGCGGGGTCAGCTAGTTAATAATATGTATGGACCGGACCATTGGTGCCTTCTGTAGTAAATTGGTCTTAGCCACTGGCACTGCAAATAGCGGCGGACGTCGTCGCCTCCTTACATATTTATCTGGTACGTAAAGATTCAACTGGGCCAGCACACCCGGATTATATATTTTTTTGCCCCGCAGTATCGTATCGTACCCCAAAGTAAAGTACTGTTAATAGGATATGTGAAACAATTTACTATACTTAACTATGCCAATGAAATCATTAATAATTATTATTGAAATTCAGATAGTGAAACGATAACTATTTTATTATGGCAACCGAGGTTTACTTTTATTTGTAACTGTTGGGTAACTAATTTTATTTCTTCGTTAATTTACATGTAGTTTTTGTTTCCATTAGTGTAAGTGGGCAGTAAATCATATATTCATTAATGGCGATATATTCACTAGTATTGAAAGAAGAAACATATTCTTTTATCGAAACCAGTTTTGAAAGAAGAATTATTTTTCTCTTTTCAAAGCCAGTTTCGAAAGAAGAAATATTATTCTTATTACGAAACTGGTTTTGAAACTTAAACTTTTACTTCGTAAACCTCAATAACTCAAAATTGTACATGAATGATTAATAAAAATAGAAAAAATATGATTGGAGTTCTTTTGCATGTTCTGAAAAAAATTACCATTGCGATGATAATATTTTTTACATCATCAGAAAGAAGAGATTTTAAGAGCCTACCAGACGCCAAATTGTTAAAAGAAGATAGAAGATATACATTTAAGCGTGCAAGAAAGAGAGAGATGCGATCAGTTTTTGTGCGCTTTTAACGAAATAAATTAATTATAAAAAAACTATAACCGGTATGAAAAAAATGCTCTAGTGCAAATTAAGATTTTACTATAGTCTTCTTATAAATATTTTATATTATAAAAACATCTTATAACATACGAGATCTAACTTTAAATGCCACGAAATCGAGGTATTTTCAATCCAAAAATCTATCGAGGATTTTATCAGTAATCGTGTTTTGAGCCTAGAGCGTTTATAGTTCATGAACTGAAGTTGTCTGTGTTCAAATTTGAATTCAGCAGACCTCATGAGTCCTGAGATCTAAATCAAAGTAACAGTCTATTTGGCGTCATATGTACTCGATTTTAAGGAACAAAAAGCACACCAATTTTAAAAAAATATCTGATATTTTGCAGTTGATTTTTTGATTGAAAATTTAAATGCTTTCGCGATCAATAAAAGGAGAAAAAAGATGTGTGTCAATCGATGACTGTCGCGGTAAAGCTATTGCATAGCATTTTTTATCAACAGTATAATTATTTCTACAATGGATTATTTTAGGGCCTATGTTCAACAAAGTTTTGGACTTTTGGACTTTTGGACTTTTGGACTCTTGAACTTTTGGACTTTTGGACTTTTGGACTTTGGACTTTGGACTTTTGTACTTTTGGATTTTGTACTTTTGGACTATTGGACTTTTGGACTTTTGAACTTTTGGACTTCTGGACTTTTGGGCTTTTGGACTTTTGGACCCCACCTCACGTTACTCCACCCCATTCCACCCCATCCCACTCCACCTAACCTCACCCCACCCCACCTCACACAGATTCACCTCACCACACCCCACCTCACCTCACCCCACCCTACACACCTCAGCCCACCCCACCTCACCCTACTTCACTTCATATACATAGGTACACGTTATGCAAACGCTCACGTGTACACATCGGTATATGAAGTACGAGATACACGAACGTGGCCGAGCGTGGCCGAAGGTACCCGAGTGTTAGGTTATTTTCGTTACGGAATTTCTTGATTCTGTCTCTACGCTCAAGGCCAGCGATAGAAGCTATGCAATAGCTTAAAAATAAACATTTTGGATCAAAAAAATTACAGTGCATTAGAAACATAAAAAGAAAGGTTTCTGCCAAATTTCATGAAAAAGCAAACATTTTTGTAAAAGAAAAAAAATCAAAAACTCAAAATCTGGGTTTTTTGAGTTTTTGACATACTTTTTGAGGTTATGACAAAAAAGTGTAAATCCAAAAGATGTACTTTTTGTTTATTTTACTACAACTTTGCTATTAAACATAATTATCCATAGGACTTGTAGTTTTTTCGGAAATCGAGAAAACCCCTTTTTCCCTCATTAAAACCCCCATTTTTTCACTTCCCGACCTCAGATCGCCCGTACATTATTTTTTCTGTTATTTTCGTCACATTCTCTTCCTTTTGCAATAGGTTTCATTCTACTACAATTTTTTTTCATTTCTACTCAATTTCGGAGGCTTCTGCACTGGCCTTATAGTCTATGCATGGCAGAATATCATCTTGATGTCTTATCCTCGATTGCTTGCTTTGCAACTTACTCTTATAGTCGTATAGATATGGCGTATTTTTTTATAGGAAATGTTATCTGTCTGAACTAAGTAGGAAAGCAATTGTTGTTTTTAAGTAAGTATATATAAGTATATCTGCACCTTCAAATAGGTATATATCACCTTTAACTACTGTAATGACACGCTTCTGGGAAGTCCAGAGTGTTCCCAGGAGTTCCCAGGGGGTTCAGTAGTTTAGGTAAGGTAAGATAATTTGTCCTGGAGTCAATAATGCAAGTACTACAGAGTATTATTACTTTTATTGTAATTTCACCATATTACAACTTATATATAACTTATAAACTAGGTACTCATCCGGATTCTGGGAATGGGACTTCCTTCTTCCAGGATATGTACAATATGGGTCTATGCCTATATTTTCAATAATCGCCAATGCCATTCATGTATAAGCAGGGGTATTTAACCCAAAACTTGGAAGCTCATTCTGTAAAGAACAATACATATTTTATAGACACCCTCTTCAACCTATAGATATTCCCTAAACTTTCCTTTAGCTATTAATTTTTACTCCCCATTTTAAAACCCTTAATATAACAAAAGAACGTTATCCCCTTCATAAATTTCACAAACGCCTGCCTAATATAATAAATTTACATAAAATATTTTTTTGTACACGAAATTACCCACACTTAATTGACTAAATAAAAAATTAAGCATTTCGATGCTTACCAGAGCTTCCGTTTTCAAATACATGAATTTATTTTTCGTTTAAATACTTGGACTATGTAAGGCACTCACTGGTATTTCAGTGGAAAAAATTTAGAGAATAATTACTTTCATAAAAAATTTCTTCGACTGTATGAAGTAGCAAAAATAAAATAATTTTAGTTAGTTCCTGATTCGTCCATTCTACTAATGCGCTCGCTTATATATACGTCTTAAATCCCCCCAGAAACCCTTTCCATCAACTTCCCCTTCTTTGACACTACTAGGATACACCCAACTAACTACCTAACTATACCTATAAGCATATAAATAATATGCTTATAGCGCCTACAAAATATTTATAGCAATTCACTTGCGTGTAACGCTACAGTAACTGGTCTGTGAACGCGAGAGCATTTACAGACCAGACAGACGGACATTTTATACAACGCTATCTGATCCCAAAGTAAGCTAGGTTTAACCTGCTTGTGTTATGGGAACAGGGCGGCAACTCCATACAAATGATTCGTTTTCAATTCTGACATCGTACAAAGCTTGAATGTGTGCGTGTGACCAAAAGGGTAAGCAAATGTTCCCTCACGACGCCCGCCAACTATAATGAGAGCTGTGGCGCGGGACTGGTGGGGTGAAGAAGTCAGTGAGGGGCAGGGAGTTGCCTATGTGTATGTAATCTATACATACTATTATATAAAGAGAGAAAAGGACTGACTGACTCATCAACGTAGGGACGAAATCTCTGGACCTAGAATGATGAATTTCGGACAGAAGATAAAGTATTAATACACGTTCCGATATGGTTGGACCCGACCAAATCGCGGCCGACGGCGACGGAGCAATCAATCCAACATTGCTACAGACGTTCCGACGGTCGGACATCCAACCATCAGTTGCCTATGCTCTGTCGTAGTGTACGGACGTCATGCCACCAGCTCTTTCAAAGCAAGCGCCACAACTATAACGGCTATCGTTATAGTTGTGGCAGCTAGATTAGTGCCCCAAAAGAAAAAAAGAAAGAATAGGAAAGAATGGGCAAATTTTTATTTAAGAAAGCATAATAATTCAAGTATAATTGAGTACCTATACTTAATTTCTTATTTACTACAATATATCAGTAAACTATGCCTTTCGAGGATAAAGGCGTCATTATATGCATGTATGTTTTATTACAATAATCCTTGTGGGTTAATTCTTACAGACAAGGAAAGTATTTATATAATATAAGTCTAAAAGGTTCACTATTATTTTGCGTTCTGTTATCGCATTCTCTGTGTCGTTAATGTTGACATCCTCCATCGGCTGTGTCAAAGAGAATACAATACTACGTAAGAGGCTGTGTCGCGAATGCGACTGAGCTGCATTCGGTCGGATGGAACGCTCCAGACGTACCGATTTGGTTGGATGGTTGGCTTGTCGGATGCGTCGGCGATCCAACCACGTCCGACCGATATTAATAATAATTATGTCGGGCCGACCGCCTTACACACTTTCCGATTTGGTTGGTGTCGGGTTTTTTTTTTTTTTTTTGACGCGGGGAACGCATTTACGCGCCTTCATCCCAGCTTCAGGGGCAGCTGGGATGGTGTGTGGGACTCCCGGCCCGGTCCGGAATGGACCGTCCTACCCACTAAACCCCGCGGTGTTCCTCCTCACCCTTTAGCCGGGCCGAGGGATATCAAAAGATTATTCACGTCGACCCGGCTAGGGGCGCCCCGTAATTCGGAGCTCTCCTCGGGGGAGCCAGATGGGCGGCTCCCCAAAGCTCTCTAAGGAGCTGAAAAAACCACGCCTGCACCGCTCTCGAGCGCCCCTCTGTCATAGAGGAGTCAGAGAGCGGCTGGCGCAGGCGTGCGCTAATGGGCACCCCCGGAACACGGGGAAGGTGCCCACCGCCATGTGACCGTTGGAGGGCGGGGTCCCCCAACCTTACGCCCTCGGTCATGAAACAATCGGGGGACGTGCGCTAGCTCCTAGCGCAGGCGCCCCCAAACTGCATGACAGGGCGGGAGCATTTACCCAAACTCCCGCCCTTCCATGCAGTGCCTCTCATACTTCGCCACTATCGCCTCGCCAGCAAATGTGGTGGAGCGACAGCAGCAACACGATACAATCGGGGGCGCGCAGTGAACTCCTTACTGCGCCGCCCCCGAACTGCACGGCGAAGCGGGAGTATTTTCCATTACTCCCGCTCCCCCGCGCCTCCCTCTTTGCCGCCATCACCTCGTCAACTGACGAGGCAATAGCGGCCCAGCACTGCTGCTGCCAACCGTGTTGCTACTCACGGCCGGCAGCAACACACACCACCGAGCACCCCACAGGTGGGCTGCTCCCGCCTCTGCCGGAATTTGCCAGAGTAGCACCACTCCCCCACAGAGGAAGGGGAGTGGTCGCTACTCCGTTGCCCAGGATGCACCACGAGGAGGACCCGACCCATTGGGGTCCCGAAGATGTTCGCAGGACCCCGCATCCCGGTTGGTGTCGGGTGGTTGGATCCAACCAAATCGGAACGTGTATTAATAGTTATACCTTTTATTAACTAGGTAAGTAATATTTATTTATTTTTATTTATTTATTTATTTATTGTTTCACACAGAAAATAAGTGTCAATCGTTGGTTTTGGATCCCTCCCAAACTAGTCTATAAGCCTGTGTCTTGGGAATCAGTGTTCCCCCCAAAAATTGTCACAATTGGTAGTTTCAGTGTCGGATACATAGATGTTAATACACAAAATTATAAAAGTAAAATTATGCTGTTAGAGAGCTCCTCCTAATAACAATATTACCTATATCTAAAATGATTACCTACTATTGTGAATGTGTGTGCGTGTTTTTTTTTGTTTCTGATTGTGTAACGTTTCGTGTTTAATTTTAATTTGGATTAATTAGTAGTGTTTCTATGCTTTCGTAACTCTGTTTAAAAAGCCACATTTTCACTTTATTTTTGCATTGGTATAGGTTTAAAGCTTCTTAAAGCGAGCAATTTATTTTATTTATTATATAAATTCCTACTCATGTAGTAATATTGGTATTTAATAAAGGTAGTGTTCATTCTTGTAGGTGGAAAGACAATATCAGCTCTACGCTTTTTCGTAGCTTCCATTGGTACATAGTGTTGTCTCAGTATACTTTGTAGCACAAACAGTTTTCTTACTGACAAAACTTGGCTCATTTTATAGAGCTCCTTTGTGGGATACCTATAAGGCTTGCAAAACATAACTAAGAAAATATTTCCAGAGCGATTCCACGTATTCCTGTTCGCTCCAGTTTCGATAATAGTCGAATGCTTTAGATATATAGAGAAAGACTCCGAGGCACTTCTTCCCCCATCCATGAGCTTAGAGGTCTTTTCAGAAAAACGTGTAACCGCATCCTCCGTTGTAATACCAGTCCTAAAACCGTACTGATTCTCCGAAAGTAAGTTATTAGCTCGCAGAAAATTAAGCAGACGGGTGTTCAGTAGCTTTTCTAAAATTTTTGAGCGTGCTGAAAGCACTGATATTGGTCTATAATTACAAATGCACTCTCTTTCTCCCCCCTTGTGAACTGGATGAACTAAGGCTGTTTTGTAGACGTCAAGGAACACACCAGTCGAAATTGTGAGGTTACAAATGTCGGTGATATAGGGGACTAAAGTTTTGCGCGTCAATTTAAGATTTTGCTACTAACAAGATCAATTCCCGCTGCTGAATCAGTTTTTAAATTATTTATAGCATTATTGACTTCTACATAGTCTGTGACCAATAAACAGATGGAATTTTAACTTGTTTTGGAGTTAAAGGATGTTGTCTGAGACACATTCAGTTTTTGTGTACCGTTAGCCAATGCATTTCCTATATTCACAAAATTGCTATTTACACAATTTATAGCTCTAAATTTATCTGTTGCAGCTGTTAAGAGCTCCCTAGGTGGTAGTGGTCGTTGTTTGGAGTGTGTTATTGATTTAATTAGATCCCAGGTAGCTCTTGGGTCACTCTTTCTTTTTTTAAATTCAGCTCTTTCATAATTTATCTTCAGTTTCCGTAACAAATTATTGCAAAAGTTTCGGTAACGATAGTAAGTTAGTTTCAGAATGAGATTAACTGGATGGGACCTTAACTCTT
This sequence comes from Miltochrista miniata, assembly GCA_933228765.1. Lineage (NCBI taxonomy): Eukaryota > Metazoa > Arthropoda > Insecta > Lepidoptera > Erebidae > Miltochrista > Miltochrista miniata. The sequence continues at coordinate 13,866,048 of OW121765.1, forward strand.
GATGCATTTTGTCTCTGTTTCGGATACAGCGTAGTAGACCTGGCGTGATCCAAGGTTTTATAATTCGGTATCTTTTCGAGACGTTGCGATAATTTGTGTGTTTTCTTATTATTTTGGTTAGTGTGGAAGTAAATATATTAACTGCTTCATTGGCATAGTTTGTTAGGAGAACCGCAGTGAAGTCTGTGTCTTTAACGTCTTCTTGGACCTTATTCAAATCAGCAAATTTGGTAGTACAAGAATACTCTGGTTTAGGGCCTGCCAATTTCAAACCCAAAAATACTGGAAGATGATCCGTAATTTTTGTCTGAATTGCGATGGTCGTAGCCAATCGTTTCGTTTTTAAAAGCACGTGGCCAATGCATTTTCCCCCTAGTAATGTACTGATGGGCTGGGAGTAGCCCGTGGGATGCATTAAAGGTTAGATATTCATTGGAGTGGCGGTCTGCGTTGTTAGGCTTAATATCAATATTTAGATCACCCACTAAGGCAATATATGGCGTTCTTGATAGCGACAGCAATGTCGCATCTATACTGTTTAAGAAATCGTCAATTTGCGGATATGAAGGGGATCTATATACGGCTAGAATCGCAAGTAAGTAATAAGAAAGGATTTTTGGAAATTCTGTAATAGGTGATGTGATGATCTTATTTTCGTTCTGTACAATCAGGTGCCGATTGTGGAACCGACACCTTTACGTGGTTTAGCGTAATATAAATACGAAAGTTTGTGAGAGTGTATAGAAGTCCGGATGTTTGTTACTCTTTCACGCTCTAACGGCTGAACGGATCTGGCCGAGTTTATTTATTTATTTGTTTTAGGAAGGCTTACAGACTAATAACAATGTATATGTCGCCGAGAATTACTAATTAAAATCTATTTGATTATAAATAGATTAAAACCATTACAATGAGCAACTTTACTGATACCTTCAGGTTCGAATAGAAATAGTTGTAGAATTTATTAACACTGATTTGTATAATTTGATGTAGTGTTGAACTAATTAGGTTACCCAAGTGTTATGTGACTATGTAGGTTCTAAACTATTGTTAAATTCTTATTGACAATTATTACGAATATTGTCGACATTTAAAAATGTTTTTAATCAAAACAAAATTTTTGTTATTCATATAGTTCCGGCAATGTTCATTTTACTGAGAATGAATTAATCTTTGTATTTTAACGATTTCATTCAATTTAACAGTTTGTTTGACTAATTAAATTATTAAATTTATTTCTCAAAAATAAATTGAACCACATTTCTTTGATTTAAAAAGAAAACATTAAATATCAAGCCACGTGTTTTGTGAGAACAATTTGAGTGGCGGGGATTTATAAATAGACAGTGGCTGTGGCCGAGGGCTCACTTTGCTGCTGGAATTTGGAGAGAAAACATTGTGAGTAGATTCTATGTTGGTTTTAATTTGGAATAAAAATTATGTTGTAATAACCTACTGGAAGTTAAAAGAGTGGCCGGAGTTTTATTGCCAGGTTCTTTTTTCTCCAGCTCTACCTATTGCGTTGCGAATCTGGCAGTAAATGTAGATTGTGACTTACATGAATAAAGATTTTTCATTTCATTTAATTTTATTTCATTGGTGTTCCATTTGCTTGTTTTTATTACTGTGTTTCTGAAATGAATACCGCCTAAGTATTAATTTCACTGTTATTTAACTAGATATCCATCTATAAGTGTAATAAAGCATAAAGCAGACCCGATGACCTACTCCAGGTCAGCGGGCCTGCGCTTTTTAAAAACAGCTGCCGCATGTCTACTCCGACATCAGAAGTGGGATCACTACCTACAAAATACTGTGCGAGACTATTTATTTTTCAGGATCTTTGCTACGAAGATTGTGTACCAGTTTACCAACGCGCCGCACGCGGTTACGGGCGCGCCGGCGTGTTCCGCGGCTGTGCGAGATCCTGCTAGTAAGTCTTGCACCAGCACCGTCACACAGCTAAGGGGTAATGTACCACCTGAATTTTATTTTAATATGATCACAGTGAAGTAATGTATGAGTGATCGCCTGTCGAAACAACAAAAGAAAGTTATGATTAAGTACCGATGTGTTTCTACCCTCATATGACCTAGGCGGTAACGTCGCGTTGGCGACTGCAATTGATGTAATAATGTTTTTTTTTTTGTTTGTTTCAAACGAACTATGTTATCAAGTGACTACGATATACGTATGAAAATAACTAGATTGCTGAAGGGCCGCGCTAACATAGGTTGACAACTGGCTAGTTACCGCGTCCTCGGTGGGGCCACCATAAGCTAGTCTGCCAGCTTAGTGGTTACGAAATTGCGATGCAGTAGCAGCGATGATAGGTTATGTTACCTCTTCTATATTATGTAAGCGTTCAAACGCGAATTGATCGCAACCACCACCGAAACTGTTAAAATATTCCATTGATAGTGGAAACGCTTCTTACTGTAATTTTTGTAGTAAGTCCGGTCATGCCTCTCGTGAGTGACGTTTTAAAGCTACTACAACAGATTCGGATAAGAGTACGGTTGAAAGAAACTTGTGTTCCCAATGCAACAATAACCCGGCCAACACAACGGTTATACGAACAAACTTATAGTACTTGAATTTTATTCATTTTGATTAAAAGCCGTTTACACATTTGGTATCTGCTTTCGCCGCGAAAAGCACATAACCTATAATACGAACTCTGTTCTTAACTAGTCCAGCTTGAACACAATGCGTGTGAGGATAGGTAAGGTAATTAATAATACCATCTTTGATAGCGGGGTTAAGTGCTTGTTAATTCGTGAGTCAATCTCATACAATTTGCCGGAAAACCGAAAACGAGTGGTCAATAAAATTACTTGGTGGCATAGGTTTCCTGTTGTTTCTACGAGCATCTTAAGTCTGTCTAGATTCTAGATAATAGAATGAACGTAGAAATTGAATGTCACATTTTACAAGATGATTACTTCAGACGTGTTGGTAGATTCAAATCTATTTTTATTAGATAGCATAAGGTAACCTTGATATCGAAGATGACTTAAAAACCCAGAAAAATAAAATTACCTCTTGAGTTCAGACAATGACCACAAAGGTTGTATAGCATAGGTTTGTATAGATGACGTTATCAGTACATATTTTTCTGATATCTGTGGTAAATACCGTAGGTTTTCTCTCCAAGCTCTGTCACTAGAGCAGTAACTGTTTACTAATCTGTGCTTAGAGTCTTAATATCATTCCGTAAACCAGGATTTCCAATCATCATAGAATAATGCCTTTTCTTTTAACGGTCAATTGAGTATGCTAAAAATTTAGTACAGAACGGTCAAGTGCGTCCTAGCCCTAAAAAGGTTAAGCCTAAAAACTCTGGTACCGACAAATGCTAAACAAATTCGTCTATTCAGTTGTCGCGCTGAGTACTCCCGCTCGTTCATACCAAATATCGCTCCTGCTGTGGCTTCTCTTAATGAACTGACTATATAAGGCGCTAAGTGGCAATGGACCCATGTTCATGAGGAAGCATGGCATAGAATATTTCTAGGAAAAGAACCTAGCGAATTGTTTCCTTGGCTGGGCCTTGACTTCGGGTCAATCCTTATTCAAATCAATACGGGTCGGCATTACATAGTGGCTTTTTTTTAGTATGCACACGACCGATGCGATGTAGAAACTAGATAAGTATCACTCGAGCGAACTCGAGGTTTTGGTGGTAGTACGAGCGGTCAAACGTTTTAACTATTACTTGTATGGACGCCATTTCAAGATGATTATACGGTATCCCGACTGCGACGCGCTTTAAGCCTCGAAGCACAAGGAAGACTTGCTGTCTCACATCCATAATGGTATATTCGCAAAAAAATTGAATTTGAAATAAATACAGGAAGGGCGAGCGGATGCAGCATGCCGATATTGTTAAACTGAAATACCTTTAACAGGCAGGTCTTGAATAACAGTTTGATTATTCATCTGAATAAACAGTAAACAACGTCGAGATAGTTACGTACGTTCTATCATAGACGGTTTCCATTGAGATGAGACCGTCCAGGGATGTTATCTGCAAGAAAATGTCAAGATAGGTATCTGAAAAGCGAGACCCAATCTTGGGTAGGTACACAACGGTTGACTTTTGTACCTAAATCTTTCCAAAGAAGCTTTAGTAATTAATACCTTAAGACTCTTCATAAAATTATGGAAGTTACTATTTTGAAAAAATTAGCACCGTTAAAGATTTTTTCACCGTTAAAATTAGGACAATTGCATAGTTTTCAGGACCTCGAATATTTAGATCAACGCAAGTTCACTTGCGCTCTATTAGCAAACCGACCGTGCCATTCGAAGCTATACCTACACGTCGACGTACCGAGTAAGCCAGGCACTTCAGATGAACAGGAACGTGTAACCTTCACAGTAGACTCCTATGCATATTCCCCCACCGCTAGGTGAGGCCGCAGTGGTAACTGTAGGTCTGTCGGGAGTCCTGGGGTCATCCTTCCGAGAGCTTACCCGGGGCTCCCAACCGTAGGCATATTAGGTAGGAAACGTGTGGTTTTTAGTCGGTAGGAGTCCGGCATGGCATTCATGTAGGATTCCCTCTTTAAAAATACTCCTATGCAAAGTCAGTTCTGTTACGCTATACAAACTACAAAGGCGAGCATTGAACCTTGGTGGCCCAAACAAGTATTTCATCTCTTCCTAGCCCCAAAACAAGTGATTATAAACGATGTCCCTGTATAGTAGCCCCAGGTATCAGTAGGGCTAATAGTCTTATCATGATAAGGGATTACGAGACTTCAAATTCGCACACCGCATCAGAAAGTCCGAATTGCAGGCGTAGCTCCTCTTATTTCAGTGCCAAAACTGTTTACCAGCAGAATTGCCTAATTTGGTCAACCACTGAAGTACCTAGTTTGAAACTTCTTGAACGGCACGTACAATAACGACACAGACATCTACTAAAGATAAGGCGAGATTTGACAAGAATCGTGCAAAAAAAAAATCATAGTTTTTACAGAGGCATCTTTGTTTAAGTTTACAGCGTTCTCGACAACGGCCGCTGTCTTCTAAAGGAAGCATTAGGACATCATAGACGGGCGCTAAAGGTCACCCACAATCAACAGCGGGGCACCCAAAACCTCGTGGTGAGCTACAGCTTAGGTTAGGTCATCTGGCGCATTGGCGCTGACGCTGACGGCACCACACCCAACGAGTACTTGATTCTCAGAAACCACAAATTGAAAAATCTGGTGAGGTATTTTCATTTTAGTTTCTTCAGTCTAATTGGTATTAAAATGCTAGCTGAATTATTAGACAAATGATGCTATTGGGACGCGGAGTCACCAAATTAGCTAGTAAAATATTTAAATGAAAAGATGCTATTGGGGCGTGGAGTCGCCAATAAGCCACTAATATCCCTATCCTGAATCATATTATTTATTTATTATTTATATTAAGCCACAAAAAGTGGATATCCCAATCCTAAAAGAATAGTGGTCCCCTGTGTAACACGGCGTACAAGACCGCTTAGGGCACAGCATCGACCTTACCAACATCCCCTAGGGCCCTTGTCTTTGACAGCATCGACCTCTCCCCTACATATCCTTACCCGAGTATAAAAAAAAAAAAAAAAAAAAACTGTTGTCATGTGGAATGAGCAGTAAGAACCACTAAGAGTGGATATCCCAATCCTGAAAGAACAATGGTCCCCTGTGTAACACGGCGTACAAGACCGCTTAGGGCACAGCATCGACCCTACCAACATCCCCTAGGGCCCCTGTCTTTGACAGCATCGACCTCTCCCCTACAAATCCTTACCTGTGTATAAAAAATAAAAATAAAAAAAAATTACTGTTGCCATGTATTTACATGTGCGCAGGACCGTGTGTTGTGGCGTCATTTGGGAGAGGCCTACGTCCAGCAGTGGACTGATATAGGCTGATTTGATTCATTGATTGATGTGGATCGCAGTAGTAGCATTCAGTGAGCGCATCATAACCAGCTCACCGTCTTCATTAACTATGAGCGGTGACACTCTACATGCTACCACGATGTAAGGTTATGACCAATGGAATTATATTTGCTTAACCAAGTTTTTCTGGCTTGCATGTACTGTAGAACTACCAAGCCTCAGCTTTTAATATTTATTTTGCAGATCTAGACCTTAACACACGATGCAGAGCACGCATCGCCGATCAGTATGGCCGTGTCGCCGAGAATTACTAATTAAAATCTATTTGATTATAAATAGATTAAAACCATTACAATGAGCAACTTTACTGATACCTTACTATTTTGTGATATAAGGTTCGAATAGAAATAGTTGTAGAATTTATTAACACTGATTTGTATAACTTGATGTAGTGTTGAACTAATTAGGTTACCTAAGTGTTAAGTGACTATTTAGGTTCGTAAGAACCTACAATAAAACCTATTGTTAAATTCTTATTGACACTTATTACGAATATTGTCGACATTTAAAAATGTTTTTAATCAAAACAAAATTTTTGTTATTCCTATAGTTCCGGCAATGTTCATTTTACTGAGAATGAATTAATCTTTGTATTTTAACGATTTCATTCAATTTAACAGGTTGTTTGACTAATTAAATTAATAACTTTATTTCTCAAAAATAAATTGAACCACATTTCTTTGATTTAAAAAGAAAACATTAAATATCAAGTCACGTGTTTTGTGAGAACAATTTGAGTGGCGGGGATTTATAAATAGACAGTGGTTGTGGCCGAGGGCTCACTTTGCTGCTGGAATTTGAAGAGAAAACATTGTGAGTAGATTCTATGTTGGTTTTAATTTGGAATAAAAATTATGTTGTAATAACCTACTGGAAGTTAAAAGAGTGGCCGGAGTTTTATTGCCAGGTTCTTTTTTCTCCAGCTCTACCTATTGCGTTGCGAATCTGGCAGTAAATGTAGATTGTGACTTACATGAATAAAGATTTTTCATTTCATTTGATTTTATTTCATTGGTGTTCCATTTGCTTGTTTTTATTACTGTGTTTCTGAAATGAATACCGCCTAAGTATTTATTTCACTGTTATTTAACTAGATATCCATCTATAAGTGTAATAAAGCATAAAGCAGACCCGATGACCTACTCCAGGTCAGCGGGCCTGCGCTTTTTAAAAACAGCTGCCGCATGTCTACTCCGACATATATATTATTACTTTATGGTTACAATATTAGCTAATTACAAGCCTACACATATATATATCTATCTTAGCACTTAGTTTCTCCTAAAAACTCAGTTTCAGATTCTGGTTTAACAAAGCTTACACAATAACAAAAGATATGTAAAGTACGATGTGATGAGAACAAAAAGAGGAAACAATGTATTTCCTACAGAAGCAATTTATAAAAAAATAACAATAATAATGAAAGACATGCATAAACAGAAAAAAAAATCAAAACAGACGTATAAAGCACTAGATCAACCTGCGGTATGTTTAACACTAAACTGATTGGGTTCTTCGACGGCGCACAGCACCCGTACCAAAAAACTTATCACCCATGCGTCTTTTAATTATGTTTGAGCTTGTACAGAACAAATCTATATCGAGGGGTATCGAGACCTCATTAAACTTTTTAACACTTCGGATAAGAAACCCACCGCGTCTATAATTAGTTGAGGCTACAGGGACACTCAATACTGGCCGCTGTCTTAGGCCCAGTAGGTTGGTGCGGAGGCTCACATTAGCTAGAAGATCCGGACAGTCTACAGAGCCATTCACGATTCTAGCCAAGTAACTGACGTCACTCACATCACGCCTATATTGAAGCGGGAGAAAATGATATTTTTTACATCTAGCAATGTAATCGGACGAAAACTGTTTAGCTTTAAAATCTAGGTTTCGTAGGAATTTAGCCTGTACTTTTTCTATACGGGATATATAAGTATCGTACTGCGGGTTCTACACCTGGGATGCGTACTCAAGGTGACTGCGGACGTATGAACAAAATAGTATTTTTACCGGCTTCAGTGATCGGAAAAATGCTGAAGATCTTATGATAAAACCCATCAATTTTAAATCTTTTTTAACTACATAATCTATGTGTTTGTCATATATTACTTTGCTATCTTGGCTAACTTCTAGGTCGCGAATATGATCCACTCTATGAATACTTTGGTTGTTTAATGTGTACCTACCTACTATCTATACATACAGGCCGCGCCACGTAAATCTCATGTAGCAACATTTTGTGATATTTAACTGCAGCCTGTTACGCGAGCAGTAGGCAACAAATCTGTCAAGATCTTCTTGGAGCAGAGTAGAATCATCCAAACTATTTATTACTTTTAAAATCTTCATGTCGTCTGCGTACAACAATATTTTAGAATTGAGGAAACGGTCTTTAATGTCTGATATAAATATATTGAACAAAAGAGGTCCTAGGAGTGATCCCTGAGGCACGCCGAAAGGCACCCCATTCCATCCAGATGTGTACCCATGCAGCACAACAGCCTGTGTACGATTGTCAATATAAGAACAGAACCACCGATACAAGTCACCGTGTATTCGTAAGTATAAGCCGCCTGTAACTTTTGCAAGAGCACTCTATGATTGATACGATCGAAACATTTGTAATAATCTGTATAAATAACGTCTACCTGTCCATGTTGCTCCATTCCTTTTACGATGTAATCATTAGCTAGGACCAGATTTGAAGTAGTGGATCGTTTAGGAATAAACCCATGCTGCTCGTCACCGAAACTAACTACTACGTCGTACAGCAGAGTAGACAGCATTATAAACTATCCGTTCTAGTGTCTTAGCAAATAAGCATAACTTCGATATTGGGCGGTAGTTTTCAACGTTAGATTTGTTACCTTTCTTCTTCAGCACAGGCGTGATAAAAGCCGATTTCCATATCTGCGGCACCTCACCCTCATCAAGTGATCGCTTGAAATGTATAAAGATAGGCTCAACCAAGGAGTCCGCACAGTTAACAATGAATACGGGTGATATCATGTCAGGACCGCCGGATATAGTCATATCCAATGTTTTCAATAATTTCAGAACGTTATTTTTTGATATGTCCACTGAGCCTATGTAATTTACATTATGGTACGCATTAATCTCATCAATCCTACTATTCGAGTCAGGATTTTGGAAGGTGGACCTGAAGTACTCCGAAAATAAGTTACTAATTGCCTCGCCCGTATCAGCAGTCAAACCCTGACAATTCATCTTATTTGGAAGTCCAAAATTACTTTTACTTCTCTTTACGAAAGACCAAAACAACTTAGGATTGCTTTTAATAGATGATTCTACACGATTAAAATATTTATCGAAGCATTCTTTTTCTAAATAGACTACTCTACTACGTAAAAGAGAAAATGAGTTATAATCAGACAAGTTACCATATTTTTTAAATTTTTGATGAAATTTATGTTTTTCCTTCAAAATCTTTACCAATGCAGAATTATACCATGGAGGGTGTGATGTTTGTCTTACAGATTTATTAGGAATATATTTGTCTCTGAGGTCGTACAGTGTTTTATAGAGAAGACTAACAGCGTTGTCCAGTGACTCAGTATATAATAATGAGTTCCAGTTTATATCATTGAGCGCCGACTTAATGGAGTTGTAGTCACCCATGTAATAAAGATATTTGTTACAGGTATTTTCTTTCAATCTATGCAACTCCGCAAATTCCGCACAAACAACAATAGGTATATGATGATTATCAATAGGCACCAGCGGAGCGGTGCACTTAGTTAGTCACAGACCCATTGGACAGAACTAGATCTAAGATACGACCGGTAGTATTATTTCTAAAGCTATTGAATTGGGATAAATTGCAAGTATTAACCGTTTCGAAGAACTCCGTCAGCTGACTAGTAATATTTATGGGGATAAATAAGAAACATCAGTGTTGGTAGCCCATTCTACCATTTTATTAAAATTAAAATCACCTACCACCACAAATTTGTCCAATACGTGGGATAGCATTAGATCATTGAGTCTGCTGGTAAAGTTTTGTAATTGGATTGTGTACGAATTCCCTAGTTTTCATTACACAGGTACAGGGCACAGATATGAATGCTGTAACTTGCCGATGGTCTTGACCTCTTCAGTGTAAGGGAGACCCAAATGTCCTCGGCAGAACTACGCCAATCACATCTCTCAACGACAGTCAAATCATTCCTCACTGCCACCAATACACCACCACCTTTCTCCTCCAAAGTACGTTTATAATCACGATCACGTCTCTACACCGTATATCTCATATCAAATAGCTCACTGTCATAAATGCCGTCTAATAACCATGTTCTAATTTGGGTTGCCGTATTATAATTATAAAATAAGATAGTTTTATACTTTTGTTCGAAATATTCAAATGCACAATGAGGTGACACAGTGCTAGTTGTAACACACCACCAGCAACTTGCGGGCAGCGATTCTCAAACCGCAGGCTAATCCAGACCCCATAATGTTTACAAACTAAGCTAATAATAATAAAATTATAACAGTAATTTGACATGTTTAGCACTACACGATCTTGGAGAGTTCCTTTTCCGATGTTACCATGATAATGTGAGAGGTGTCGGTCTTTCTTACATGTATCTTGGCGTGTTTCACCCATATATATTGAAAATTTGCGTCTTTTGCTGCTTGCTTGGCCTTGGAAAGTAGAATTTTGTTGTGAGTTGTAAGGTGATCATTTATGTAAATTCTTTGATTGCCTGATAGCCCTATACGATCTGATGTCAGTGCCTTTGTTCTAAAAGCCATTCTGGCTGCAGCTATGAAGTCTTCCTTCACATATCATCCTTCATATAAGAAACAAATGATAATTGGTTTGATTTGATCTTTTGCGCGTGTTGGTACTCTAGTTATGTAATTAATTTGCGTTTTTGTTATAGGATACTGTATTTGCGACCCAATAGAAGATAAAATTTGGAATAAATTCTCATTATTGGATTGTGGTACTCCTTTAATTTCCAAATTATTCATTCATCTCCATTGTTCATCGGCATTTGACTCTTTCTCTAATATCTCTAATCGAGCTTCGAGGGAAACCATCTGCTTCTGGGCACCCTCTACCTGGGCCATACGCTTCTCCATGTCTTCGAATTTTATAATATTTTCCCTTACAACTTTATTTGTGTCACTCAGCGAGGCTCGAATTTCAAGTAATTCCGCCTTCAACTCCATGATTTCCTCCTGCAATGTTGCCAAAGGTGCTAGTTTCTCGGATAGTAACTTTATTTCGTTGCGTATCTCTCTCAGCACCAGCGAGTCAGTCTCGATCCTAGGTGACGACGGTGGTTGACCTGTAGTAGACTGCTTGCATTTCAGACATCGCCATGTAAGTTTACGGTCCCCTAGCTTACGGTATCCGGATTCAGTGATTCCAGAGCAGTGGTAATGTATATCAAGATTACAAACGGCGCAGTGGACTCCGTCTGTAAGCAACTCACTGCACATCGCACAATTTTTGATTGCATCCATAGTTAACGTATAACTTTGAGAAACACTGGATTTTTAAGTAAGCGCAACAAAAAACGACCGCACGACACGTAACGAGACAACGAGAAACGTAACGAGACTGTGTTTTTGCTACAGGAAAAGATTATAGTCTGAAATATGTCCTGCTTCTGGTGGCAGAACATATTCCAGTCTGTAATCTATTCTTTCATAGGAAATTATTATCGAAGCCATTGATAATGCGGTTAAGATGGGAGAGTTTTATGCCAAAACTATCTAAAAGTCAATAAATAAAAATAAAGAGTTAATAATTGAGACACGAGAGTATAAGAAAACAGGAATCGTTTTATTCCCTAGGGAAGCGGGAACAAAACGCGGGTGCAGCGCACCTTTATTTCTTTAACTTGAGAAAAGTTCTACAGGGATGCTATTATTAGTACTCCGGCCGACTAAAATCACATGTATCCTTACCTACGTTGGGAGCCCCCGGTAAGCCCTCGGAGTGTTGCCTCGAGTGCTACAAAATGTTAGCATTTACATGAACTAAGTATTGTTAATTCTATCAGTATTTAAATATTCATGTGCTTTCAAATTAGACATGAATAGAAAAGATAACTAATAATATAAGGGTTGCTTTAGGACTGATTTGGTTCTCATTATAGCTTACCAGTATTTGGCTATTTGATAAAAATAAGTGTAATAGTACAGTTTCAAAGAATAGTAGATAATTAGGTGGGATAAAAGCGTATAATAGGCAGAGAGACAGTGAAACTTTAAACTGTCAATACTGAAAATATTTGAGACTGAATGACTCACAAAACTTCGGGTTTTCTGTACCTACTATGATAATGGGTGGACTACGAGGTGGACCACGGGAAATAAAGGAATTATATTATTAGAGTTAACGGGATATTTACCAAGTATTTTTGTTGAGTATTTCCGATATTTCGGCGTTGTCGCAAGCGAGGGATTGCGATCACGGAAGAACTCTTAAAATAGTGTTAGTGACCATGAAAGTTAAAATAGTTAAATAATAATTACCATGGATTATAAATATAAATAAATTAATATAAATTTTAACTGACATTTTCACACAACGCTATATTTCCTAAGTAAGCTAGGAATAACCTACTTGTGGGTATCAGATCACGGTGATTAATACTTAAATACATTTAATACATATTTATCTATACATCGGTAGGTACATAAATGAAAACTGTAGAGGGTCAAGAGACACAGTGTTAGAGTACATGGAAGATATTTTGAAAAATGTTATTGTTGGGCGTTCCCCTAATCGATACTGAAGCCGAAAATATAATTGAATGTCTTTCGAATAAGTATCACGCCGAATTTACTGAATAAATTTAAAGGATACTTTGCACAATCTCAGCTTATGATTCGAGGAAGATTCTAGGATTTTTTTTTATACCACTAAGGTGGCAGACAAGCAATACGGCCCACCAGAAGGACTGGTGGTCACCGCAGCCTATGAACGTTTGCAACACCAGAGGCGCCACACTCGCGCTGCCGACCCTGTAAAAACCTTCTTAGACCCCTTTTGAAGAACCCCATACCTACTGTAGGCGTTTGGGAAAACCGAGGCAGGAAGATCATTCCACAACCTAAGCTTGCGTAGGATACTTTTAATCCCCTAAATCATACTCTAATTTTAGGCGATTTCTTCAGGAGAGGGGATGAAAGTAAAGTGGTTTTTCAGCTGTAATATCTCACATGCTTCAATTTCAAATATTTGTTTGGTGTCAGAAAGGGAGTACTTTAAGCATTGTTCCACACAAGTTTTAATCTGAGAATTTTGTAGTACGGAAATTAGAGACATCTCAACTCGTTTGAATGTGACGGTAAATCTTAACTGGCGTGTAAAACATTCCAGTCCACGCCTACGGTTGGGACTGAATTATTTTACAATAACTTTGATAATTAAGCTTTTTTATGATTAAGCTAACAGGGCAGTTTCACAAGCTACTTGATGAGTCTGATGAAGAAATACCTTTCCTTTCATAGACCTTATGTAACGTAAACGAAATTGCGAGAGTTTGCTACATCAAAACACCCAGAATCTCCGGACAAACAGTATTAGATCACACAAGCTTTTGTAGCCATTGGAAATTGAACTCAAACCCTGTGATCAGGAGTCGCACAGTTCGACCTCTAGATCAACCAGGCAGTCAAATATACATAATAAACCAATCTCTGTACTGTTGAAAACTGCATTATAATTATCATTTTACCAAAATATTGCTCTAAGACCCGACGAATATATTATTGCCCTAGACTATCGGCCTCCATGACCGGGGGCCTGAGGACGGTAACAGGGCTGCTCACCGTCCTTACAGAAGCAGGCCCATGACGGCAGCGTGACTTGAGGGATTCACGCGCGCCTACCCTAAGAAGCGGGATCACACCCGAAAATTCCACAAAGACGCGGGATAGCACCCGAACCACCCCCTAGGCGAGGCCGCAGTGATAGCCGTAGGTCTGTTGACAGTCCTGAGATATCCTTAGGCTGTTGGGCGTTACGTGAGGTTTTTTAGTCGTTAGGAGTCCGGCGGCATAGCATCCATGAAGAATTTTCCCTCACAATAAAAAAAATACCCAACGAATAGTTATAATAGGCTATTAAACACCACGCTATCAATAGATAGGTACGGGTAATTGTACATTTACGTTGAAACTACCATTTATTCCAGTTTAAACATTTTGAAATTAGTATATAACACTACTGTTGAAGACCACATGCCAAGAAACATAAAGCGATCGTTTAGTTGAAGTTACTCATGCCGCCAACTCCTTGACTATTTAACGTATTTTTTTATTGAAAACAGTCGAAACAGATAGAGCAAGCAAGAAGTATTCCTATATAAAAGGCCTATACGTAACTCATCTATTACATTGGAATTCAAGGCTGAGTAACCAACATGAAATTCGTAAGTTTCCGCTTCTTTCTTATATTGATGCGTTTAAATTTTTGAAATTGTAATATGTCTAAGGGTCTTAAAGTCTTAGTTCAAAGACCCGGTCTTTGAACTAATAAAATGCTAAAGTTACCAAGTTGAAATTTCATGCAAGATCTTTGGCAGGAGAAGCAGACGTTGGAGTTCTAGAGCAGGAGCAAACGCTTCCAACTATTTCGAAAAAAAAACTAATACCTATTCAGTAGACTCTTTGTTATGTGTACCTACCTACCTAAAACCTATCACAGATTTTGGTGGGAAACTTTCAGACAAGCGATTTTGAAGCACTCCGTTGTACAATTTTTCAAAACGAGTGTGTTTTTCAATGTTTATGTGTTGTCCGCGGCTTCGCCCGCGTAATATTTTGATCCCTGTGCCGCATTCCATTGAAACATAGGTACATACACACTCCAGTGATATAAAATGAATATGTGTTATCAAGACTATGATCTATCCCAGTACCTTATATATTTCAGTCAAGTTCATTCAACCGCTTTACAGGTGACATCGTCCATCATCGTTGCGCGTTATGTTGATTTGCAATATCTTCTAATCTGTTTTATGTAAGTTGCATGGTATACCTAAAGAAAAAAAATCATGTAATGCTCAAACCAACCACCGTATTTTTAAACGATAAAGGTGTTTATCCTGACACCTTACAACCAGGTAATGTCCAATAGGGGCTTTCTTCTGGGCACACTTAGATTGTGGAACTATGTCCTTGCCTCGGTTTTTACAAACGCGTACAGTATGGGGTTCTTCAAAGGGCTTTTGCAAGGTCGGCAGCACGAGTGTAGCGTCACTGGTGTTGCAAACGTTCATAGACTGAGGTTTAAAAAGGAATAGCTATCCAATCGCTGCCTTACAATTGCCCATTTTCTTAAATATTACGATAGATATTTTGAAAAATGGGCAATGATATAAAATAATAATTGTGTTTATATACGACATCACTTTTCAGAATTTAGAAATATTTATCACTGAAAATGAACAATTTCCCATAAAAAGTAATAACCCCAAATTTTACTTCCTTATTGGTAAAACTTTGCAAATCTGCGATATTCTCTATCTATTGTCTTGTAACCAGAATTAACTGCACAAAATTTCATCTCGCCAAAAATGACGAATTTGCAAACAATTGTCATACCTATCTTATTTCACTACCTTAATGGCGAAATTTCCAACAATCTTATCGTAGCTTGTGACGACGGTGGTATAACAGTAATGAGCCCTAAAATAATTTAAGATTCTAGGTCTAGGGGTTTAGGCTGGCCGTTGATGGTTTTATGATGTACATACTTAGAGGTAGAATTTTGAAACAACCTGAAGCACGTGTTCAATTCTTTTAAATTAGATGCCGGTAAAGAAATACCTAATTTCATGGTGCTAACTTTAGAAATGACGAATTTCCTTATTTTGCCACCTTAATCCAAAAATCCTTTCTTAGGACGCAATTTTTATTTCGCAATGTTTCTACTCTCAAGCCGAAAAGCCTAATATTAAAAAGAAAAGAAAAACCTCTCGCTGGTATCAGCCGGCTGATCCATTGAAATTCACACGATGATCCTTCATGGCTATATGTGGTTAGAGAAAACAGGAAAATCTTCAAAACGAAATCGCTGGGACCGTAAGGGTCAATCTATACTAGCGCAGAGTCGAAGCGCATCGAAGCGTCTATCCAAAACTGAACATAACAAATTCAACAGCATATCGCACACATTACTTCGGAGATTTTGTAAAGACGCGCGTATTCTTCGGAATTCGCGCGTCTGCACGTGACCAACGCTGATTAGTGCGTGCGGGTGCGCCCGCATTCTGGCGTATCCATGCGCCCACCAGCGAACCTACACGTCATCAACCGGAAATTGGCCTGAAAAGTAGTAAATTCACCACAAATACGTCTTTATTCCACAAGTTGAGTACTTTAATTCCACTTTCCTTTTCTTCTTTCTGCGTTTTCTTCTTTTTAAACTACCGATATAAGTAATATCATAGCAAGATCAATGTCAACCATTTAACACACGTTTCAGCTACGAGAGTCAACTGGCAAGTGATTCATGTGCTGGCGAATACGCGCGCATTCGTGCGGCTTCGCGTAAGTTGTAAAGAATTTGACGCTTCGATGTGCTTCGACTCTGCGCTAGTATAAATTGAACCTAACTGTCTGTACAATGGCTTACGCTTCGAGAAATTGTTTGACATGATGTCCATTGCACCGCTCCAATAGTCGGGGTGCGCACACTACACTTAGCGTCTATCTAGAGCATTCGTGTACAGTATTGCCCGACAAAGACTTTCTAGCACGCAGACTTAGAATGTGGAACTAACTTTCTCGAATATAAGGTTAGGAAGTCTTAGAATGATTTTCTAAGGTTAGCAGCGAGAGTGATGTACTTCTGGTGTTGTGAAGCCAAAGGAGCCTAGGTGAAGGTTCTTTTGCTCATCGTTTGGAGTTCAGTTCATCCTTTACCTACGAAAATCCCTTCCTGTAGAGAAAGGGGCATTCCTCCTTTTTCTACCTACTTACTGTAGCTGTACAGGATCACATCGCAAAGACTCCTTGGTATTTGGCATCAACTGCTATTGCTAGTATTACCCGAGGCCAATTTACCCCCCATTCCCAACCGACCACCTGAGTTATCCACCTGGTTGGTCAGTTAGGAATAAAAGTTCCTTACCACCCACCTTGTGCACTTGGTTGGTCAGTTAGGAATAAAAATTCCTAACCACCCACCTGTGACTGTATAAAATAAATAATGTCCATAATGTCTACTTTATCAATATACCCACATGTCTATATGGCAAAACAAATGAAGATCGACGAAACAAATGAAGATCTACAAAACAAATGAAGATCGACAAAACAAATGAAGATCGACAAAACAAATGAAAATCGACAAAACAAATGAAGATCTACAAAACAAATGAAGATAGACAAAACAAATGAAGATCGACAAAACAAATGAAAATCGACAAAACAAATGAAGATCGACAAAACAAATGCAGATCGACAAAACAAATGCAGATCGACAAAACAAATGAAGATCGACAAAACAAATGAAGATCGACAAAACAAATGAAGATCGACAAAACAAATGAAGATCAGCAAAACAAATGAAAATCGACAAAACAAATGACGGTCGGATAAACAAATGACGGTCGGATAAACACATGACGATCGGCAAAACAAATGACGATAGAAAAAACAAATGACGATAGAAAAAACATATGCAGATCAATATAACAAAAGACTATAAGCAATTTGATAAGATCAAAAATACTTGCAGCCATATTTAGTAATCTAGATGCGTTTGCCATTTAAAATAAAAGGTGCAAGCAAATCTCGACCTTAATGACACTTCTCTAAAAATGTGCTTTTAGGCGTTTATAGACATCACTGATCACGAATATGTAAAAATTTAATAAATATAATGCATGTTCATAAGGTCGAGAATTGCTTGCACCTATTTTTTTGAATGGTGTTAGCATCTAGATTACAAAAAATGGGTGCAAGCAAATTTCGACCTTATGAACATGCATAATATTTATTTATTTTTCATATATTCGTGATCAGTGATGTCTATAAACGCCTAAAAGCACATTTTTAGAGAAGTGTCATTAAGGTCGAGATTTGCTTGCACCTATTTTTTTAATGGCAAACGCATCTAGATTACTAAATATGGCTGCAAGTATTTTTGATCTTATCAAATTGCATATAGTCTTTTGTTTTATTGATCTGCATATGTTTT
The DNA here is from genome assembly GCA_933228765.1 of Miltochrista miniata. Taxonomy (NCBI): domain Eukaryota; kingdom Metazoa; phylum Arthropoda; class Insecta; order Lepidoptera; family Erebidae; genus Miltochrista; species Miltochrista miniata. The sequence goes on from OW121765.1 coordinate 13,884,188, forward strand.
TTCTATCGTCATTTGTTTTGCCGATAGTCATTTGTTTATCCGACCGGATTTAGACGTTCAGGGAATTGGACTATCAGGGAATGAACGTTCAGGGAAGTGGACTATCGGGGAAGTGGACATTCAGGGAAATGGACTATCAGGGAAATGGACATTTAGGGAAATAGACGTAATGAACCGACTGGACATTCCGGGAATAAGACGTAACGTGCTGGAGGGCGGCATTTGTTTATCCGACCGTCATTTGTTTTGTTGATTTTCATTTGTTTTGTCGACTTTCAGTTGTTTATCTTACTTTCATTAATTGTTTAGTGATCTTCATTTGTTTTGCCGATCTTCATTTGTTTTGTCGATTTTCATTTGTTTTGTCGATCCTTATTTGTTTTGTCGATCTTCATTTGTTTTGTAGATCTTCATTTGTTTTGTCGATTTTCATTTGTTTTGTCGATCTTCATTTGTTTTGTCGATCTTCATTTGTTTTGTAGATCTTCATTTGTTTTGTCGATCTTCATTTGTTTTGCCATATAGACATATGGGTATATTGATAAAGTAGACATTATGGACATTATTTATTTTATACAGTCACAGGTGGGTGGTTAGGAATTTTTATTCCTAACTGACCAACCAGGTGCACAAGGTGTGTGGTTAGGAACTTTTATTCCTAACTGACCAACCAGGTGGATAACTCAGGTGGTCGGTTGGGAATGGGGGCAATTTACATGGCGTACGAACCTCGTTCTAGGATCTTCAGCACCATTGTCAGAAGTGTGATAATTTCTGCTCCCTGATCCATAGAATAGATTTTATTTGCTCATAAACATGGTAACAACAGATCTTAAATTATAAGCACCAGTAGAGCATGTTAAGCGGAGCCATTAGCGTTTCAAAAGTAAGAGGTTTCTTACTTTGAAACGCTGAAGCAACTTTTTTTGCTGTTTTGCTTTTTTTCTGCAAAGATAGTTGGAGCCTTGGAGATATATGAGGCATTTAGTGAAATGTAATTTTTTTCACAGTTCGCTGTCTTCACTGTTTTGGTGCTGGTGGCTATTGCGGCGCTGGTCGTGGCATCGCCAAATTCACCAAATTCGCCAAATTCACCGAATTCGCCGAATAGGCCAAACGCACCAGTTTCGCCTAATAGGCCAAACTCACCAAATAGGCCATCACCAAGAATGGAAGGACACCACGATGCAGGTCGCCAATGCGAATCACCACGATGCCAGTCACCATAAACACAACGGACACAATAAAAATCGTCCTTAATGCCCAAATGGTGCTACGGATGAAGCCAGCCCAGTAAATAAATTAAAGAAACAATAGAAGAAAGTTGTATGGCACTTAAACCATTTTATTAAATGAATGCTGGCTGATTATGGAAAATTGTATTTTTTAAACCCTTATAACTACATTAGTTTTGAGCCTTTAGGCGCGATTGGTCCAATTCGCGATTGGACCACCGCGGACCCATGTCACTCCATTCCTTAACAATCATAACATGATGAAAATGAAAACAAGGCGTAAGTTTCATCTGGCATGCCTAATGTTTGGAGTCCTTAAATATCTGGAACCAGCATATCTCCATCAGAAACTGAACTGGTTAAAGGGTGGGCGTGGCTGTGGTGGTAGGCGGTGTGCGCCGCCACTGTCCATCCCGCGCCATAGGTCGGCCGCCTTTAAAGGTAGCTTCCGTTATGCCGGCAGTAAAATCTGGAATAACATCCATCCCTCCACCGCTAAGGTCACTTAAATCGGTGAATACTTTCAGATCGAGACTACGGCGATTCTTAATTGACGCACAGAAGGAACATAACATGATAAATACAAACTTATCTATTATATGATCTACCTACCTATAGATGTCGTGGGTTTATATATTGCTCTTGTGTATGTGGGTGTTGCGTATGGGTGTATGTTTATATGTAATGTGTATTTATGTATGTATGTATGTATGTGTATGTATATATTTATTACATTCCTTGTCAGGGTTCTGCGAAACTATGGTGGTTACCTGTACAGCATATTACTTACCTACTCGTATTTGGTTTAGTATTGTTTAGATTTTAAGTGAGGCCGACTGGCATCTGTTACTCACTTGCTTTTTAATAGGTCAGGTTGAAAACCAGCGCTTGACATTGCGTCAGGCACATGCTGAACCTGGTCCTTTTCGGATGACGTGTGAGGTACACATTAATTTAATGCATGTATTAGTTAAGCCTAGGATTAAGTTTTCTTCCTATATTGTTTGTGTGCCCCATTATGTTTCCGAATAAATAATTTTTCTTTCTTTCTTTCTTTCTTTCTTTTCTTTCTTATTGGTCCACTTCACCTTTTCGCGATTGGTCCAATTCGCGATTGGTTCAATTCACGATTGGTCCAATTCGCGATTGGTCCAATTCGCGATTGGTCCAATTCGCGATTGGTATAATTTTAAATCTACTCGTATGGTTGAAACTAAGTAAATAGAAGACAATTTAAAACTCCTATAAATTATGAACTCTTTTTCTAGTATTACGGCTCTTTTAGTATCGGCACAGATTAAATAATAGTTACTACGTAACAGATACATCACTCCCATACTTAACCTCAAAAATATTAGCTATAACATATCGCTACAGTGGAAAATATGCTCTACGACGTATTCCGAGAGTCGAGATTCGTGCGCACACCGTATGATTGCGTCATCGAGTGACAACTATTGACAACATTAGGGTTGTAAGCACGTAACAAAAATACATATAACTACAAAAAACAATAAACACAGTGTCTGAAAAAAAAAAACTTAATAATATTTTATAACTTCTTCTTTACATAAGAATAATATTATAACTAGCTGATGCTTGCAGCTTAGCCCGCGTAAAAGTTTGTTCCTTTTCCCGCTTTCAATGGGAACTTATTCCCGGGATAAAAAGTAACCTATGTGTAATTCCAGACTACAATCTATCCCTGTATCAAATATCAGCCAGATCCGTTAGCCGTTAGAGCGTGAAAGAGTAATAAACATTCACACATCTACACATCCGCACTCAAACACTTTCGCATTTAATTTTAGAATATTAGTAAGAAGTAAGATGAAAAAAAAGCAAGACTAAATAAAGCTAAATATTATTTTACGCGGGAAATGTACATTGGTTGTGCGCACTTCGCTTGGTCTGGCGTGTGGCAGCCCTCTGCCGGTCGGCCACGTTAGTTCTGCGTCATAATACTTAGGAGTAGGTGCTTATAAAACGACTTGTAGCGAGTGACGGAGGCCTGGTATCGGCTTTTTCATAAAATGTCAGTACTAGGCAAGCGTTAAAATCGATTATTACATCAGAGTAGCTAGACTGTTAGGGTTCCGTACCTCAAAGGAAAAAACGGAACCTTTATATATAGGATCACTTTGTTGTCCGTCCGTCCGCCTGTGAAGAATATTTATCTCGTGGACGCGTAAAGGTATCGAAACTAGTTTATTAATGAATTTAAGACAATGTACTGTACCTACTTATGCCAATGAAATCACTAACATTGTTATTAAAATTCAGATAATGAAACGATAACTATTTTATGATGCCAACCGAGGTTTACTTTTATTTGTAACTGTTGGATGACTAATTTTATTTCTTCGTTAATTTACATGTAGTTTTTGTTTCCATTAGTGTAAGCGGGCAGTAAATTATTTCAATAAATCAATCAATTTAGCCTATAGCAGTCTACTGCTGAACATAGGCCTCTCCCAAATTTCGCCACAGCACACGGTCCTGAGCATCCAATCAATCCCCGCAACCTGCTTTAGGTCGTCGCTCCATCTGTCAAGGGGTCGTCCTACTCCTCGTTTACCAAGACGCAGTCTCCACTCCAGAACTCGCTTGCTCTATGTGGCCAGCCCACTGCCACTTAAAACGCATACTCTGCGAACTATGTCAAGATTTCTTGTTCTCTGACGGATAACATCGTTTCGGATCCTATCCCTCAGAGACACCCTAAGCGAAGCTCGTTCCATAGCTCGTTGCGCAACCCCAAGGGCACGGACCAGCCCCACCGTGAGTGTCTACGTCTCAGCACCGTAGGTCATAACGACGCACCTAAAGAAGTTTTACTTCAAAAATCTGCGTGACTCCTTAGTCGCGCCTAAAGAAGTTTTACTTCAAAATCTGAGTTACTCTCTAGTCGCGACTAAAGAAGTTTTACTTCAAAAATCTGAGTTACTCCCTAGTCGCGCCTAAAGAAGTTTTACTTCAAAATCTGAGTTACTCCCTTTTTTTTTTGTTTAACGTGAGGAAAAATCCTAATGGATGTTATGCCGGACTCCTACCGACTAAAAAACCTCACGTCACGCCCAACAGCCTGAGGTTGGGAGCCCCGGGGATGCCCTCGGAAGGATGTCCCAGAACTCCCAACAGACCCACGGCCGACACCGCGGCCTCTTCCAGGGGGTGGTTCGGGTGCTATCCCACGTCCTTGGGGGGTTTCGGGTGTGATCCCGCTTCTAAGTTGGGGGGGGGGGGGGGCGTGCGTGAATTGCTCATGTCACGTTGCCGTCATGGGCCTGCTTCTGTAAGGACGGTGAGCCGCCCTCTCACCGTCCTCAGGCCTCTGAGTTACTCCCTAGTCGCGCCTAAAGAAGTTTTACTTCAAAAAACTTTTCAGAGCGAAACTCCTATTTGCTTTGGTGTTGCTCGTAGAATTGATGTTCGTCCCCTGGCTAGCACTACATTTGGTGATAATTTTTTCCGTCTAGCCCCCTTTCGTAGAGTCCCGGGACATCCTTCCGAGGGCTTACCCGGGGCTCCCAACCACAGGCTGTTGGGCGTTACGTGAGGTTTTTTAGTCGGTAAGAGTCCGGCATAGCATCCTGTGAGGATTTTCTTTTACAGAAAAAGAAAAAAAAAAAAGCCCCCTTTCGTAACACGCGAAAAGGAACTTCGTTCCAAAAAACGAATGTCGTGACTTTTAGAGCCTACCTGTCCTGCTGCGACACATTATGCACTTTTGCTTTATCACTTGTACTTTATTTCACTATTTTTAGTAGGTATTATTACATACTAGCGGACGTCACGTGTTTGTTATTGTAACGAATAGGCTTCGGAACTACTAGACCGATTTGTAAATTCTTTCACTGTTGGGAAGCTACACTCTTTGCGGTGAACATAGGCTATATTTTATTCCCGTATTCCCACGGGAACGGGAACTACGCGGGTGAAACCGCGTGACGTCCGCTAGTATATGATATTCCTATATTAATACTAAAACTACATTATAACCTTATTATCTATATCTATCTATACTTATAATAAATCTGTAGAAGTGAAAATTCTGTACATTAAAAATATCAAAAAAATAAATAGCAGGGGGTGTTACTAGACCGACACCGAACCCAAAAATGTGATTTAAAAAATTTTTGTCTGTCTGTCTGTCTGTCTGTCTGTCTGTTTGTTCAGGCATCACGCAAAAACTACCGGTTTCATTACGATGAAACTTGGTATAACTATTCTTTAATAGCCTGGGCACCACACTGGGTACTTTTTATCCCGGAAAAGTATATAGAATTCAAACCAAACTTAATTTTGCGGTTCGATCCCTAGACCCAAAGTTAATATCAATTATTGACTAAACGGTTAATGGTACGATGATTAAACTAAGCATGAGCGTTGTTTGTTACAATTTGAAAAAAGTAATTTTACCATTTTTGCGAATTCCACCTCCAAAGGTATAAAAAAGGAGGGTAAAGTTTGTATGGGACAACGTGATTCCTTGGTCCGATCTACTCAAAATTTGGCATATAGCATTATTAACATAATTGAAAGAAGACGTGTTTCGTATTTTATTGAAATTTATACTATAACGAGCTAAAAAGGGAATGTAAATTATTTTGGGGCTGATTTTCTCTGGAGTTGATATCAATACTCCTTAAATACGGGTTTACCACTGTTGACCGAAATTAATTTGATCATTTGACGTGTGACCGAAAAAACATTAGGTCATTCTACTTTTGATCGAATGAACAATTGACCAAAAGAGTTTTTATTGAACAAACATTTGGTATTTTTACTACTGATCGAATGAACGTTTGGTCGAAAAACAATTGACTCAAGAATATTTTAACAAACAAAAGCGAAATAAGTAGAATTCGGTACTGGCACTCACCGGCCGCTGCCGCGGCACGCTCGCTTCGCTCGCTCGGCTCGTGCTTTGTGGTCGCAGTTCTAACCTAACCTAACCTAGCCATTTTGATACAGCCTCTGTTAAAATAATTCTTTAGTCAACCGTTTTTCGACCAAACGTTCATTCGATCAGTAGTAAAAATGCCAAATGTTTGTTCGATAAAAACTTTTTTGGTCAATTGTTCATTCGATCAGTAGTAGAATGGCATAATGTTTTTTCGGTTACACGTCGAATGATCAAATGAATTTCGGTCAACAGTGGTAAACCGCTTAAATACTCTTATTTTATTCTTAAATTACTGGTTATTTTGACACATAATTTGTGAAAGTTCAATACAATTGACGTTTTCATTTATGTCTTACGTAGTATTGTATTCTCTTTGGTATGTTTTATTTCAAACTTCAAACAGATGATTGACAAAGCCATTAAGTTAAATAAAAAGTGCTATTTTGGTAAAATGTTAACCAAATATGCTTTATGGAAGTATTATTATAACTAATTTATTCAAATTTTGGGTGACAAAAATACATTTGTGAAAAGAAGAAGAAAATTCTAAGATGGCTAGCCCGACAAAAAGGAAAGACCACGCTTCAGGTAGTATCCACTGGTCAATAAAATAACACCGCATGTTACCATCTACGCTCAATCCTTGCGACAAAGATATTGTCAGCATCCCTAAGCGACTGGTTACGGAAGGCATGAACTTTATTCTACATATAATAGTGCCGACTGCATTCTGTCAGGAAACAAACTCACTAAGTAAGTCTTTGTAAAATACGGGAATGGCCTCTACGTAGACTACATTCGACAGGACTGAAAAGAGCCATTACAATAAACATGAACGCTCAGCTGATGAAATTTACATTGTTATTACGTAGGTCTTGGTTGTATTAGGAGGACAAAGCCTACACTAGTTGGGTTTGTTCAAACGTCTTAGGCTGGGACTACCTAAAGAAGGAACTAAGTTACGATGTCAATTGCTTAGAAGCGAAGTTGTGTCAAGTAGTAGTTTAGCCATTGAATTAAGAAATGCATTTAATAAATAAATTTACTTAGCTCATATTATTTTGCATTATGAATTTGATAATCAGAAATCTATCTAACTAGGTATTATTATAAATGCGAATGTTTGTGAGTGTGGATGTTTGTTACTCTTTCACGCTGTAACGGCTGAACGGATCTGGCTGAAATTTGGTGCCTACAGAGATATGTTATAGTCCAGGTGTAACCCAAAGATGTTCTGTGTTACTCACCAACTAGCGTGAGGTAGCTATGCAGAGAACTCTATCCCAGGGCGCCTTATTTCTGAGTTTCCAGTCTGTGTGCAAGGGTAGGCTAGGGCTCTGACGAAAACAGACAATAGGGTGTACACACATATATTTACTAAGTACACAGAGATACACAGAGACACACAGAGAGCTTATTCACTGATAGACACAAATATCACAGGTACACAGAAATAAAGTCTAATTCCACTTAATAGACCACTGCCGCGTGAGCAGGTAGAACGGGTAAGCAGCTAACTACACTGTAATAGGGTGACAATTACTGGCCTTGAGTAAGCTGAGAGCAGCACAGCCCGAGAATGCCACGTGGAGGCGGCTGGTCCCTCTCAAAACACCTCGCTCATGTAGTCCACGTGTCATTGGGTGTGGCTCTGCCAACCGTGGACGGGCCGCTTTTCCCCGTAGTAAAAAAACCCGGTATCCCGGGTGTAGGTTGACACAGAGTCCAACTCCTTCTGAAGAGAATAAGTTAACTCAGACTAATTCCTTAACAGGTCCTCATGTTGCAACTAACAACCTCCAAAGAAAAATTGAGGCGTGCCACTCAGAGTAATATCAATCCCTCGTCCTTAGCCGATGGTCAAAAAAGAGACTCGGAACCTTGTATCAGGGCTTTATCCCCTCTCTCACGTGGAATCGTCTCGAATTTTCATCTAAAACCAGCTTTCATTCAATGCAAAAACGATTCGTCACTCGTCCTTATGACATCCTGTCATTCTGACAGCAGAAATGTCACCACTGACAACCGATTAAAAAAAGATAACTAGATAAGGCTGCTTTCACATCCTGAATACTGCATCTATAGAAAATAAATGCTACAACCACCCCCCCTTTAATAGTATTTCCTGCGGATATGACACGCTGGAAATACAAAATAAAGAAAACAGAAAAGTACTGACTAATAAACAAAGACAACCAGCTAGGTCCTTCAAACACCAGCTGACTACGACCATTACAATACCAAAGAAAGATCCTCCTATGTACCTAACTAGACACTGACTCGTGTACCGGTTAGGCTAAGTAACTAGAGTCTAATGCCCTTCATAGAAAACGAATGCTCCCTTTACTCACTGCCGATACCCTAACACTACCCAAGCTCTCAGGATAATGTAGAGTACTAAGAAGCGAATGAGAGAAAAACGCTCGGTGCGGTGCATAGAAGAAACTACAACGTGACAATTTAAAGTCACGTACACATATAGAAATACAAACAAAAGATTAAAATAGTCTTACATAATGATCACATAGCACTGGTTTAATAAACTAGAGAAACAGTGCTATGTAGTTACGTTAGGTATTGGAGACTGCTCCTCCTGATACTTCAGGATGTCCTTGATATGGTACTCCCCAAGATCCTTACCGTCCAGATCTGACAGCCTATATACTAAAGGGGATCGTTTAGCAGTCACCACACATTTAAGGAACTTAGGAGCTAGCTTAGAAGTAAAATTCTTGGCCTTGTTGGACAGGTAGAACGTGCGTTTGTAAACTATCTGTCCCACTTTCAGCTCTACATGCCTTTTTCTGAGGTTGTAATACTTTTCATTACGCTGGTGGGAAACGTTCAAATGTTTCCTCACCTGGTCGTAAATGCGTTGTATTTCTCTCAGCTTGACACCGAAGGCTGATGGATCGTCTACAGAGACTGAAGTAGGATGGCACGCGATATCTGTCTGCCTGTATAACACTCCATCCCCAATAAATTCCCTACCATGTACCAAAAAGTAAGGGGTGAAACGAGTTGCTTCGTTAACTGCAGTGTTTAAAGCACACTGTATCTCAACCAAGAACTGATCCCAAGACTTGTGTTGCAACTTCACATAGCATGAGATCGCTTGAACAACATTACGAATAGCTCGTTCCGCCTGATTAGTTTGGGCATGATACCTAGGGTTATAATATATATTAGGTACATTGTATTTAGCCAACAGATCCTTAAATGGCTTACTCACAAACTGAGGGCCATTATCCATGTAAATAGTCTTGCAGACTCCGTGCACGAGAAACACACTCTTCTCTATGAACCTCGCGACTACAGCGCCTGTGGCAACCCGAACAGGGCACAACATGACGTATTTGCTAAAGTAGTCGGAGACCACGATCAGGTGTACGTTTCTATTGCTCGAAGTGGGAAAGGGACCAAGCAGATCGACAGAGATAGCTTCGAATGGCTTCGAAACCCGCTTCGGGCTACCCATTAGGCCGGGACGAGACGTATTTACGGGTTTGTACTGCTTGCATGTTTCGCAATTCCCAACATATTCTTTGACGTCCTCGTACATCTTGGGCCAGTAATAATTTAGGGCTAACCTTTTATGCGTCTTCCAAACGCCACCATGGGCACTAAGTGTGTCATCGTGGTACTTAGAGAGCAGGGGCAAGCGATCCTCCTGAGGTACCACCAGCTTCCAGTCAAAGTCTGAAGTCAAAGAATATTTATTTTTAGTTAACCTATATAGAAGGTTGTCACGAATGTCATAATTTGGTGACTTCCTAGGGTTCTTCCGAACACTATTCATGGTGTGGTCATACCACGGGTCTTTAGTGGGTACTGCATCGAGGGAATCAATTTTGATACGAGACAGAGCATCAGGTACAACGTGGTCTTTACCTTTTCGATGCTCTATGTCAAAATCGAATTGACTGAGCCTCATGCTCCAACGTGCTAGACGACCCGTGGGATTTTTTAGCTTATGGAACCACAGAAGAGATGAATGATCCGTGACGACCGTACATTTTTGGCCTTCGACGTACTGTCGAAATTGTTCCAAAGTGAAAATCACGGCCAGAAGTTCTCGCTCAGTTGTGCTGTAGTTCACCTCATTCTTGTTAAGAGAACGGCTACAGTAGGCGATAGGGTGCTCAACACCATCGTGAGTTTGTGTCAGTACAGCAGCAACTGAGTAAGCTGACGCGTCACTAAGAATGCGGAAGGGCATCTCAAAGTTAGGCATTTTTAATATAGGGGCAGAAACCAAGGCTGACTTTAGCAGGTTAAAGGACTGTTCAGCCTCAGGGGTCCATTCGAACTTAAGGTTCGTAGAAGTCAGTTTGCACAGAGGTTTACTAATCTTCGAGAAGTTGTTAACAAAGCGACGATACCAGCCGGCCATTCGCAGAAATCTCTTAACCTCCTTAGGGTTAGAAGGGGTGGGATAGTTGAGGATAACCTCAACTTTACCCGGGTCTGTCCGTAGGCCATGTTTGTCCACATAATACCCCAGGTATTTGAGTTCACTCCGACAAAAGTGGGATTTTTTCATGTTAATAGTTAGGCCAGCATCCTTGAGTTGCTGATAGACTCTATGTAAGAGCTCTACATGCTCCTCAAAGGTGCTGGACACACAGACTATGTCATCCTGAAACGCAAATACCTTGTTGTCGAACTCGGGACCAAACAGACGGTCCATGAGGTGTTGCATCGTGGCACTGGCCTCGACAAGACCGAAGCACATCGAATTGTAGTGGAATAATCCTCTCCGGGGAACCGTAAAAGCAGTCTTCTCAGCAGACTGGGGTGAGTCAAATGGAATCTGCCAGTAAGCCGCACTCAAATCTACAGAAGTTAAATACTGAGCGTTATTAAGGTGGTCCAAGATTTGATTGATATAGGGTAAGGGGTAGGCGTCACTCTTTGACACAGAGTTCAGCTTGCGAGAGTCCAAGCACAATCTGAGGTCGCCGTTCGCCTTCTCCACCATGACCACTGGAGAGTTCCAGGCGGACTGAGACGGGGACACTACTCCCATCTTCAGCATTCGGTCCAGCTCGGCTTCCAGGGCCTTCTGCTTAAGGGGAGAGAGCGGATAATAACGCTGCTTGATCGGCTTGCTGTCACCAGTGTCAATGACATGGTGCACAAGTGAGGTCCGACCTAAACCCACCTTATCAGTGTTCAACGAGTCGAATTTTTTAATGACCTCGTTGATTACACACCTTTGTTTAGTTGTCAAGTTGTCGTAATCCTCGAGGCCACCGTTAAGGGACACAGACTCGATAGGATTATTATCACTAAAGCTATCAAGACTAATATTTTGTAAAATTAACTTATCACTTAACTTAAATTGTTGCCAGAAATCCACTCCAAATATCATGGAGGTGGTTATACCTGGGACAACATAGAACTTGACAACTCGGATAACCGAATTGTACTCAATTGGCAAAGAGATACAACCCAGACATTGCAAGTGAGTGCTGTCTGCAGTTGTAATACGAAAAGTAGGATTGATACTCACAAGATCAAAACCCAGTTCCAAGAAGATGCGGTGCGCTCCCTTACCTAGTATAGAGCAGGAGGCACCGGAATCTAGAAGGCCTAAGACATTTAAATTTAAAACCTTAACAACTAGATACGGTCTAATGTCACTATCCCGTTTAGGAAACAGGACCTTATCAGAAATAGACTCGGATACAGAGTAATGCACAGAGTTCCTAATAAGGCCCTGGCTTACGCGTTTTTTGACTTGCTAGTACAGTGTGAGCAGTCTGGGGTCTTGACTCCTTTGAGACCACACCGGAAACACACCAGCTCCCTTGACTGTGTGCAGCTGTATGCAGTGTGACCGCCCCCGCCGCAACGAAAGCATTTGCGATCGTGGGGGGTAACCGGCGTCTCCACTGCAGACACCTGCTTAGCGGGCTTTTGTACACCTTTGTTCTTAAGCTGGTGTAAGTCAGATGTAATCTCAAACTTGTCAAGAGCAGGCTCATGGAAAGCGTCTGCCCTAGTACGCGCAAGCTCCTAGCGCTTACCCAAACGTCTCAAGTCATCTACAGAGTTGACATCATGCAAGGCCAGTTCCTTCATGTAGTCAGGTCTAATGTTGTGCATGAGAATGTCCAGCTGTTCCTCACTGGGCATCTTACATGACAACCTTGAGAACATGGCTTGCATTGTACATATATAGTTAACCAAGGACTCAGAGCGGGCTTGTGTACGCTGTCTTATCTCGTTCCTGAGGCGGTAATCATAATCAGGAATATCGAAGGTATCTCTAAGCTCACTAATAAGATCCTCATATGAGATGAAGTTAGCTTTGTTTGTACGGAACCAAGACAAAGCCGGTCCATCCAACAGGTCGGAGAAAGCCATAAGGAGTCTAGGCTTAGTAACCTCCCGAGCACATCTAAGTTCCTCTAATCTCTCTAAAAACACACGTACACAAGTAGAACCATCATATTTTAAGTTAAATGAACATAAGTTAAGGGGACGTTCTTTATACACTATGTTACATGTAGAACTATTCCTACTTGAACTAGCTCGCACCGAGCGGTCCTCTCTCACTACTGGTGAAGTATATTCCACCTGGTCACGACCCGAAGGATCATCACCATCATCATCCGAACCTTCGGATTCAGAATCACTACTGGGTTCAGCCCTAGCGATGATCTTCACTAGCCTACCACGAATATCCACCAGGTCGGGGCAATCCAGACCACAACGAGCTAACCTACTCAATAAGTAGTTGGCCCTGAGGGACACCCTAAGACGACTACCCTTATTAATGAAGATGTCACCTGACTGAATAGCCTCCTCCAGCTCGGACACCTTCGGGAGGCAGATCGAGAGCTCAGCCGATGCATCAGCGGGTACCGGAGCACTCGCTTTGATGCTACCTCGACGGACGAGTCGGTGTGCCGCTCTTAGCTCGCTCCGAAGGCCAGACACTGTCGTTTCCGGTTCCACTGAAATACCCATGTGGGACAGCTCGTTAGCAAGTTCATCCTTTCTTAAATAATTAATATATTTTTTCATCTGTGCCATTATGTAAAAATTTACTTACAACAATTATAAAGATAAAATGGCACAGATAGGGATCAATTACAAAGTAAAAATGTAAATTGAGTTACAACAAAGTGTACTAAGTTAGGTAATTATGTTTCAAATTGACTTTTAGAATTTAACAAAGATTAAGGATATATTAAGAGAGAAAAGTTTCTAAATTTTCTGATAACACAGTTCAGGTTAACATTCAAAATTACAAGGTATGTACACACCTTATAAAAAAGTTTTAAGTTACACAGAGAAATTCACTAAGTTAACACAGAGAGATTCACTAAGTTTACCTTACAAGGTGAAGCTATAGGATAATATATATTATATATTAATCTACACTAATAATATAATAAATATATGTGTGCACCATAAAAAAAAGAAAAAAAACACAATAAGAAAAAGAAGTGGGTATGCCAAATAAAATCAAAAAGTTTTTCCAAAATCACAGCTATTTTAAATTTTTGAATTTAGAATTTTGTGTCTTTTCCAGCCAAAGATGTAGGGAGCTGGAAGAAGACGAAAGGGAAGGTTTTGTGCTTAGCTGCTAGCACCACCAATTAACGTCCTGGAGCGTCTCGGACGATATTACAGGATGGTTTCGCCAGAGATAACCACCTATGCACACACACCAGACTGAGACTACCGCAGAGTAGACCCAGAGATTTGCCCCACGTTGGGCGCCAAATTTGTAACCCAAAGATGTTCTGTGTTACTCACCAACTAGCGTGAGGTAGCTATGCAGAGAACTCTATCCCAGGGCGCCTTATTTCTGAGTTTCCAGTCTGTGTGCAAGGGTAGGCTAGGGCTCTGACGAAAACAGACAATAGGGTGTACACACATATATTTACTAAGTACACAGAGATACACAGAGACACACAGAGAGCTTATTCACTGATAGACACAAATATCACAGGTACACAGAAATAAAGTCTAATTCCACTTAATAGACCACTGCCGCGTGAGCAGGTAGAACGGGTAAGCAGCTAACTACACTGTAATAGGGTGACAATTACTGGCCTTGAGTAAGCTGAGAGCAGCACAGCCCGAGAATGCCACGTGGAGGCGGCTGGTCCCTCTCAAAACACCTCGCTCATGTAGTCCACGTGTCATTGGGTGTGGCTCTGCCAACCGTGGACGGGCCGCTTTTCCCCGTAGTAAAAAAACCCGGTATCCCGGGTGTAGGTTGACACAGAGTCCAACTCCTTCCGAAGAGAATAAGTTAACTCAGTCTAATTCCTTAACAGGTCCTCATGTTGCAACTAACAACCTCCAAAGAAAAATTGAGGCGTGCCACTCAGAGTAATATCAATCCCTCGTCCTTAGCCGATAGTCAAAAAAGAGACTCGGAACCTTGTATCAGGGCTTTATCCCCTCTCTCACGTGGAATCGTCTCGAATTTTCATCTAAAACCAGCTTTCATTCAATGCAAAAACGATTCGTCACTCGTCCTTATGACATCCTGTCATTCTGACAGCAGAAATGTCACCACTGACAACCGATTAAAAAAAGATAACTAGATAAGGCTGCTTTCACATCCTGAATAATGCATCTATAGAAAATAAATGCTACACAGGAACAAAATTTCACGCTGGCGAAGCTGCGGGCATCAGCTAGTATGTAATAAAACTAAAAATAGTGGAATAAAGTACAAGTGATAAAGCAAAAGTGTGAATAACAAAATGTGTTTTTTTTATTTTTATTATTGGTTCACAAATCAGACAATTCAATTAGTTTTACTATTAGATATTTGCATTAAAGTATCAAATTGCATGCCCTTATAACACAGTTATGTTTAGTGTTACTCACCAACTAGCGCGAGGTAGCTATGCAGAGAACTCTTTCCCAGGGCGCCTTACTACAGAGATTCCAGTGTGCGTGCAAAGGTAGGCCAGGGCTCTCACGAAAACCGCCAGGTAGGGTGTACACACATATATTTATATAACACACAGTTCACTAAAGAGACAATGAGATTACATAGATACAGAAAGCACAGACATATATAAGAATGTTACAGATTTAGGTACTAATAGTACAGCACTACACTAATTCAGCGTGAGGAAGTAACTTTGGCGGCTAGACTACACATATTAGTATGGGTGACAAGTACTGGCCTGCGTTGTGAGCGTAGAGTGGCAGTGGCTGGTGGTAATGCCAGGTGTATGAAGACTGCCGGTTCCTCTTAAGTCACCTCGCTCGTGTAGTCCACGTGTTATTAGGTGTATTCAAATGTGGCTCTACAACTTTTCCCCGTACTAAAAAACCCAGAATCTGGGTAGAAATTAGAAAAGAACTTTGACAAAAAACATCAACTGGAGTGACTAAAATAAAACTTAGTAGCTCAGAAAATCAAAGCACCGAAGCCATCCGATCTCAAGAAACCTCTTCTAATTTTTCATTAACCTTCTCTCTCCGATGTCCGTTTCCCAAAAAAAAAACTCTAGTCATGTCCCATAGACTATAGACCGTTTTCTTGAGACAGCTGTTGCCACAGCAAAAAAAAACAATCAATCGATCATGGCGCTCTCAAACGCTCAAATATATTGACAAGCCCAAGACCAGACTTGCCACATATAGAAAATAAATGTTAGAAAATAGTGAGCACAGCATGCTTTTTAAATTGTTATAATATACTTAATCTACTTAGGTGCCTAATCAGTGAATAGCTTAAATACAGATACAATGAATACCTATTCCAGGACTTATAGGTAAAAGAAAACCCACAAGTGAGGAATAATTCTTAAAGTTAAAAACAAACCAAAGAAAAGTGATAAATCTACTTGGTACCACTATCTTCCAAACTGTTCCTAATATTAATTTTTGCTAAAGGCAAGCTTCCAGATAAAATATCGAAGCGCTGTCTCACACCATTGTACCCAGCAAACATTCTATAAAATGGGGCATGTTGCCCCACGTTTGTTCTACAATAAGGCATTTCGAATGTCTGCCTGTTTTGTAAGCGGCTACCCTGGCGTGGAACAGCAAATCGAACCCTCTCCAATAGATCCGCACAATCTATCTTGCCATTCACCAATTTGAACAAAAACAAAATATCCGCGGCCTTCCTTCTCAGAGACAGTGTTGGCACTATGAAGTAATCCAACCTAGACTCATAAGATATAAGGTTTTTACATTGTTGGTTCACGTATGACAAATGATATATAAAACGCTTCTGAACTCTTTCCAACTTACCTACGTACACACTATATGTAGGATTCCAAACTGGACTTCCATACTCTACGATACTGCGGACAAAACAATTATAAATCGGTATCATGACCTGAGGGTCTTTAAATGTTTTAAGCTGTCTCGATATAAAACCCGATAGACGAGAGGCTTTTTGTACTATGTTATCTATATGGTATTTGAAAGAAAGTTGAGAGTCCACAGTTACACCTAGAGGTCACGAATATACGAAACTTCTTCGAGTGGTACGTTATTAATAGTGTAGGTAGCGCCAGTTGATAACTTTTTCTTTGTAAATTTAATATGTTTGCATTTCGTAGCATTCAAAATCATGTTATTTTGAGTACACCATCTGTTAACGATGTAAACCTTCTTTATCAGCTGCATTATGCGCGGCACGCGTCTTTTTACTTTTTATACTGACGTTTTGTATTGTTTTTTGTGTGTCACCTCAACTAAAGGAATAAACTGCTCTCATTTGCAAAAATAACCATTTTTCACTTAATGAGGAGTTCCTGACCCTTTCAAGTGGTCCTTCGAGCCGGATGTTTACCACTCCGCCGCGAAAAATGGTGAGGACGCGCCAACAAACGGAAAAAGAAAATGAAACAGAGCAGCAAGAGGCCACCAGCACTCAAAAATTGCCTTCAACTATGCCTACATCATCTGCAGCAAGAAAATCGGGCGATGTACACATTATGGAAAAATCTTTCGATGAGGGTGTGAAGTCGGAACATATGGTCCCACTTAGACCGACTTTACAATTGTCCCAGCGAACTGTAAAGTCGAAGAGTCAGTCATCGTCGCGTTCCCTACGAGCTCAAAGAAAAAAATTGGAGCTAGAAGCAGAAAAGGCAAAGGCACAAATAAAATTGAACTTAATAGAGAAACAATTAGCGGCGGATATTGCCGACCTAGAGGAAGATTACAGTCCACCATCAGAAGTCAGCCAGTCAGATCATGGCGCTGACGAAGAAATTAAAAATTGGTTTGAGCGTAACCAACGGGAGCTGCAGCATGCCCCAAAGCCGGGTAACGAAAGGAGTGAGCCGCAAGCGTCGGGTCCGTCCGACGCAGATGGTGCGGCACAGATGTTAGCCAAGGTATTTAAGGAGTTACTCACCACTTCAGCAGCCCAGCAGAACTCAAACTTACTTAGTCGCCTTAGTACGCCAAAAGAACTACCAATATTCTATGGACATCCGAAAGACTGGCTATTATTCAAGAAAGCGTATGAAGAGTCAACAGAGATGTGTAAATTCACTGAAAGGGAAAACCTATGGCGACTGAGTAAGTGTTTACGTGGTGCCGCTCACAAAGCTGTTGCAGCACTTTTAATCAGTGCCACATCCCCTGAGATTGTGATGTCAACACTACAGCTGCAATTCGGAAACGCTGATGTCATCCTTTCCCGTATAATGTCAGATGTGAAGAGGATGGGCAACTTGCCGCCAGAATACCACCGTGAAATAGTGTCATTTTCGGTCAAAATAAAGAATTATGTGGCAGCAGTAGAAGCTCTTGGTCGCAGTGAGTACTTACAGGGAATGGAAGTAGTTAATATAATATTGTCGAAGCTACCTACTACTCTTCTTTCTAAGTGGGCGGATTACAGCTACCCATTCATTACTGCTGAATCACCTAAACCTAGATTGAATTTAATGTCAGATTTTCTCACCGAAGAAGCCGTGAAAGTATCTACATGTAGTGCGATTTTACTACATTCGAAGATAGACGGTTTTAAACAGAAACAATATGAAAAAGTGAATAATGTTCAAACTGTTTCGGTATTCGAAAAGCAAAGCGATCAAAATTGTAGCTATTGTCGCACTAGTAGTCATAGACTGGACGAGTGTAAAAGGTTTAAAAAAGCGTTGCGTAAGGACAGATGGTTTCATGTAAAACGAAACCGTATTTGTTACAAATGTTTAGTAGCACATCATCGCAAGGAGGCGAGTCTAGCTTCTAACTGTAATGTAGATAACTGTGGACAAGCACATCACCCTCTACTCCATTACGTACCGCGCCCAGACAATAATACGACCGCGTCAGTAAGTACAGCAGATACACACTCTACATCTACTACTAGGCTTGAACCCACTCAATCCGAAACAGTAACAAACATAAACATAAACAGCACTGCGTTATTAAAAGTTGTACCAATAAACATTCACACACCAACCGGAGTAGTTAGCGCAACGGCTTTGTTAGACGACGGTTCAACTGTTTCATTGATAAGCGCCCCACTCGCTGCTAAGGCAGGCCTTCACGGGCGTCGGCGGTCCCTACGTGTGCGTGGTGCATGGGACGACAGTGAGCTAGTATGTGATACTGAACTGACTACTATGACACTGTCCGGAAAGAATAACAAACGATTTACTATGAATGTTCGAGTAGTAAAAGAATTAAACATTCCTAATCAAACACTCACTACAATGAATTGTAATAATTTTAAGCATTTAGTTAATATTAGACATCATTTATGTACAGATTTACCTAAACCACAAGTTTTAATCGGTCAAGATAACTGCCACCTCCTCTTGCCTGAGGAAACGTTGACGGGGAGCCCTAACGAACCTTGTGCCACGCGGACCCCGCTGGGATGGTGTCTGCATGGAAGAATGCCTACGCAGCAACCTGTACGTCACTCCGCACTGTTTGTTACCAGTGACATAATGGTAAGTGAATGCATTCTTCAAGAGATACAAGAAGATGTAAAAAAATGGTTCTCTGTTGAGTCTATGGGAGTAACGGTTAAGCCAAGGCAGAATTCCGAGGACTTGCGTGCTGAGAGTATCTTAGAACAGACTTCTACGTTGGTTGATCATCAATGGCACGTAGGTTTACCTTGGCGGGATGAAAACTGCTTATTACCCGATTCATTCCCAACTGCGATGTCAAGACTCAAGGGAGTTGAGCAGAAGATGTAGAAGAGTAAAGAGTATGCCTTTAGGTACAAGGAACGCGTACAACACCTGTTTGACAACGATTACGCTAAACAAATAACGTCAGAGAAAGCGTGTAGCAGTTACAATGCGCAGGACACTAGGAAAATTTGGTATCTACCTCACTTTGGGGTGGATAACCCCAACAAGAAAAAACTACGACTAGTGTTTGATGCTGCAGCCAAGACGCAAGGCTTTTGTCTCAACGACTATTTATTAAAAGGACCCGACCTATTGGCGTCACTATTCGGTATTATGTTACGATTTAGAGAGAATCGAGTAGCCGTAACCGGGGACATAAAAGATATGTTTTTGCGAATTAAAATTAGATCAGAAGATCAAGATGCGCTGCGTTTCATTTATAGGGAGGAACCTGAAGAGCCTGTGAACACCTATGTGATGACTTCGTTAATTTTTGGTGCCAACTGCTCACCATTTATAGCCCAATTTATTAAAAATAAAAATGCTCGACGGTACCAATCATCGATGCCCGCTGCAGTCACCGCTATATGTACAAGTCACTATATGGACGATTACATTGACAGCTTACCTGATGAAAAAACTGCATCACAACTTGCTCATGACGTCATGAACATTCATAAAGAAGGTGGATTTGAAATGCGAAACTGGACCAGCAATAGCGCGCAAGTATTGGACAGTTTACCAAAAGATACACTAGGGGAGGCAGCTGTCAGTTTCAAGATTGGGAAGCAATACGTCGGGGAGCGTACGCTAGGCTTGATTTGGTGTCCACATGACGATACATTAAGATTCGACGTATCTTTTAAACGGATTTCGCCAAACATTATGAATGGCACGAAACGGCCCACGAAGAGAGAAACATTGACAGTAGTTATGTCGATATTTGACGTTTACGGCTTTCTATCACCCTGCACAATCAACGGTAAGATTATTTTACAGGAGATATGGAAAATAAAAATTAACTGGGATGACGTTATTACCGACACAATATTCGAGAAATGGCTCAAATGGATTACACTGTTGCAATCATTACATAGCATTTGCCTACCTAGATATTATCTGAACGCGACAGCTAGTACGAACAAAAATGAAGAAAATTCAGTTTCCATAACGCAGTCCCCAGATGCACCGAACAATGCTCACGTAAGAGAGCAACCAGTTGCGCCATCAATAACCACATTAACCTCCGGATACACGAAAGCACAGTTGCATATATTTTGCGATGCATCGACGGTTGCCTATTGTGCCGTAGCGTACTGGCGATGGCTAGATAATGACTCGAATAAACGCGTTGCGTTCATTGCGAGTAAATGCCGAGTAGCGGGAAACAAACCTGCTACCATACCCCGCTTGAAGTTGCAAGCTGCCGTTCTAGCAGCTAGATTAGCAGATACAATCACTAAAGAGCATAGAATCAAGGCTGAAAGAAGATATTTTTGGTGCGATTCTACTACAGTATTACATTGGATACGTAACGATGCTCGCAATTACAAAATATTCATCGCAAATCGCTTAGGAGAAATTGATGAGCTGACGAACATAAACGAATGGCGTTACGTACCTACTAAAGTGAATGTTGCAGACATAGCTACAAGGGAAAGCTATGACTGGACCCTTCTTCAAAAAGAGTGGTTACATGGGCCTACATTTTTATACCGGGATTGTCACGAGTGGCCGCTAGATGTCATCGAATCTAAAAGCGAAGAATTAACATTAGAATGTTTGACAATCACATCAGACATAGAAAATGAAAACTTACCTGTACCTGAACCTACAAGGTTTTCTTCGTGGCTGCGCCTACTTAGATCTGCCGCTCGAGTATTTACCTTTGTAGATTGCGTTAAAAAGGTGTTAAGTAGATCAAACAGGCATGAGTTATCTAGCTACAACGAAGATGGAAGCACAATGGAGAGAGCAGAGCGTTTACTTCTTCGATATTCGCAGTCACAGGAATTTGGAGATGAGATCACGTGCCTGAAAAATTCGAAACCGATACGCACTACTAGTAAACTACTAACATTGTCACCTTACCTTGATGAATACGGAGTTCTGCGTGTAGGGGGCCGTATCGGAGCTGCCACTGATGTCTTACCTGTAACCAAGAGTCCAGTGATTCTAGATGGGAAAAATTATATAGCTCGTTTAAATGTGAAGTATTACCATTTCTATTTTGCTCACGGCAACCAGGAGACAGTAGTGAACGAAATAAAACAAAAATATTGGATCACAAGGCTTAGACCTGTTGTTAAAACTGTAACATCGAGATGTATGGCTTGCAGAATTAGGAAGTGTAAACCAGAAGTACCACGCATGGGGGATTTACCTGAAGCTCGCCTGGCGCATCACCAACGCCCATTTACTTATTGTGGCGTGGACCTTTTTGGCCCCATGGAGGTGACTGTGGGAAGGCGTCGAGAGAAGAGGTGGGGGGTACTGTTTACATGTATGACTGTACGAGCAGTTCACGTAGAAGTCGTCGCATCTCTTACATCGGATTCACTCATCATGGCGTTGAGAAGAATGGCTGCAAGACGCGGATGGCCACAACAACTGTTCTCTGATAATGGGACAAACTTAAGAGGAGCAGACACAGAATTAAAAAAATCAATTAAATGTCTTGACGAGGAAGTTCTGAAATGTGAAGCTGTAACACATGGAACCAAGTGGACATTCATCCCGCCCATGAGCCCCCACAGGGGTGGGGCTTGGGAAAGATTAATTCGGAGTGTTAAGACTAGCCTAAAAATTGTGCTAAATGAACGCGCACCCAAAGAGGAAACATTGAATACATTGCTGACGGAAGTGGAAAATATAGTCAACAACCGACCACTGACCCATGTATCCGTAGATCCAGATACCAAAGAAACCTTAACTCCAAATCATTTTTTGCTGGGGTCATCATCTACCTTACCACATTTAGGGGTATTTGATGAAACAGATCTTCAACTTAGAAAGCAGTGGCGAACTTCTCAAAGGCTAGCAGATATGTATTGGCGCAGATGGGTTAAAGAAATACTGCCAGATTTGCTACCGCGCTATAAATGGCAGGCAGCGCGGAGAAACGTACAGGTTGGAGACTTTGTAGTAGTAATAGATCCTGATGGGCCCCGCAACATTTGGCTAAAAGGTTTGATAGAAGAGGTAATACCGGGCAGAGACGGCCGCGTAAGAACAGCTAAAATTAGAACAAAAGCAGGGCTTCTTACTAGGGCTATCACGCGCATCGCTAGAGTTCCTATAGAAAATGAGTGCTGCTGATTCAGCACTAGGGTGGGGAATGTTAACGATGTAAACCTTCTTTATCAGCTGCATTATGCGCGGCACGCGTCTTTTTACTTTTTATACTGACGTTTTGTATTGTTTTTTGTGTGTCACCTCAACTAAAGGAATAAACTGCTCTCATTTGCAAAAATAACCATTTTTCACTTAATGAGGAGTTCCTGACCCTTTCACCATCTGTTATAACAAGTTCCACCAAGTGCCAACAATCAAGAGTATAAATGATGTCCTGCTGCGACCTCACGGAAGTAGAATAATCAGGTCCTTGTTTCCCATAGGTATCCTACATCCAAGCGGGACTGCTGAAAACATGCGAAAATGTAGACATTACTACCTACGGTAATTCAATCACGCAACAATCAGTAGACAAAGTGTGCTAAAATTTGGTTTAATACTAACGACAGATACACATTTAACTTGCCTCTTTTTACGATAGGCGGCAAAAAGTACATTTTGAACAAAGTTCATTCACATTTCTATTGGAAAATGTAATAAACCACTGTCAATAAAAGATACTTTGTGAAACCAAATAACTTCCAAACAAAACGTGTGCACGTAATATTTAACATGTCGCACGTCCTCTGAAAAACTGTCATAACACAGAAATATTACATTTTTAGATATTGCTATACTTAAGTTCAGTTTTCCATACTAAATCATTCAATAAAACCGCCACAACGATAACGTTAAAAAAAGTCGCTAGATGGCACAACTGACAGTTTTTTAGAGAACGATAATCGACTTGACCCAATCCTCAACAGTGCCGCATCACTGCTTGTAACAGGTGAACGCGTATTTAAGCTGCTGAAAAACGTCTTAAGCTGTGATACAACTATATTGAAGGTAAGACTTTTGGCAATTATTTTGTTTCAAAGGGGCAAAAACTGTCGTAAGATAAAATAATTCTGTCTTTTACTACAAACACAATTGAAGTTATGTTATTATGTAATGTAAAAAAGTGTCATACCACAAGTTATGGCAATATAATCGTCAAATTATTTCTACGTTCACAATTTTGATGAACAGAAAACAGTTGTAATATGAGTTATGGTACTTTTTTTAAATTTATTTTTTAAATTTTATTTATATTCAGTTATAAATACGATGCCATATATATAATACGACTATTTTTCGCAATATTTATTTGTTAATTCAAATTGACAAATGAATGAATAACAGTCGCATTGTATTTTGGTTACCTGTTAATCCATTGTATTGTACTGTTTTAACTACATAACTATTATTACTATAATTCTAATGTTATATTTTTACGTTACCTACAACTATTGCAGACATGTATTAAGAAAGCTGTACCTACTGAAAAAGGCTACGACTAGGAAACAGTCACGAAGAAAACTATAATTTTTCAGCAGAACAAAACAGTAAGATTCAAATAGTAATGTTTCAACGATCTTTTGAAACACTTAGTTCTGGCGAAAATTCCCTACTGTGTATGAGTGGTAACATTGCATGGCTCGCGTTGTTGGGGATCGGAATGAAGAGGGTGGGATCAGGTTGAAGAGCTCCTCAAAACACTCGCCCTGATACATTCGGTACAAGGCAGCTAAGAACTCTATGGTTCTTCGCTACGCTAACGGTTCGAGGCCTCCCGTCACCTCAAGACAACCAATTATTCGGATAGCACGTCTCTGCATAGCGTCAAGCGCGTCTAGTAAGTACTTCGTGGAGTCATCCCAAAGGTGAGAACAGTATTCAAAGCAGGGACGAATCTGCGTCTTGTATAGTAAACATCTCTGATGTGGCGTGAAGTACCGTCTCACCTTACTTAGGACTCCTAGTTTCCGCGAGGCCAGCCTAATACAACTCTATGTTGTTTTTGTGATTGAGCTCACGCAGGACGTCTATACCGAGGATCTCCAGGTTGTCCTTTAGTGGAATCGGAATGCTCTGAAGAGAGGGTAGGGGTAGGGGTAGGAATGGGGACTTCGTAGCTGTAAACGCACACGCCTGTGTTATTTGGGCAATGAACTCGACCAGGTTGTCTGAACCCCATTTGGCAATGCGTCCCACTCCCAGGTCCCGGTCGAGATCCGCCACAAGTTGCCGTCTCTTCTCCTCCACGTCATGTCGCCCATCCACTTGCCGGCCAGAATAGCTCGCATGCAGAGTACTATCATCCGCATAACAATGCATACACCCAGGGGACAGCATGTCATTGATATGCAGAAGGAAGAGAGTTGGGGACAATATCGATTCTTGTGGTACTATAGCATTTACTCGCAAAAAGCCGGAAGCCATTTAAAGCTAATGCTGGCCAACAAGCGGCACAACTGAGGCGAGAGACATAAACCGGCAGCTTGGAAAGAAGCGACGCATGCCATACCCTATCAAAGGCTTTAGCGATGTCTAGATCAATAGCGAGAGACGCGCCGTGCCTCTCCATAGCGTCACCCCAGGTGTGTGTTATGTATGCTAGGAGGTTACCCGTTAATTGTTTCAGCCTAAAGCCATATTGACGATCGCTAATAAGCGAGTGATCCTGCAGGCAGCGCATGTTGATAATTAGCTCGAACACCTGGCAGATGACAGTGGTTACGGCTATGGGGCGGTAGTTAGGTAGGCGAACGTCCGACCGATACTCTTTCTTGGGGATCGGTAGGATGTTCGCCTCCTTCCAAGCCTCTAGCACTTCCCACGACGAGTATGAAAGGCGATACAGGCGTGTGAGCGTTGGAGACAATTCGGTTGCACATTTCCTCAACACCACCGCCGGAATGCCATCAGGACCACTGGCTTTCCGCGTGTCAAGTGACCGTAGCACCGCTCGCACCGTTAAGATTAACAATGCTAAAAGGCTGATTTTATAATTTTTAGTTTAATATTTAAATTATGTAATGCCTATTGAGTTTAAAGAAATGTTGTTTAGCTATTATAATTATTGTGAAAATACAAATAAAGCAGTGATTAGATTGCAATTTTGTTTTATTGAACCTAATTGAATGTAAAAAAGTGTCATATCATACCCTTTTTTTTAATTTTTGTTGAAATAGTCATAATATTATTTACAAAATTGTGCTTTTTACAATACTCTCCTCTTGGCTTCTAAATATAGCACCAAATGAATGAGTCATTTGATGTCAACAATAAGCCATTTAATCACTATAGCATTGATAAGTCAAAAAAAAACTTTAAATGCTTATATCTCAAAACTACTATTTTTGGGTTATGACAGTTTTTTTGAGGACGTGCGATGTGTCTACAAGTCAGACAATACAAAAACATATCTTGTGGTAAAAGAATTGAAGCGAGAATAACTAGAATGAAGGCTAGAATAACTTACATTGCAGAACAAGAGATATTGGACGTGACACAACCCGCTTGATATATAAGCGTCATGAATTCAATACTGTCTTGACTTACTGTCTACAGTGACAAACAATCTCTGGGTCTCATGGACACATTTCCTTTAACAAACTTTTGCAATAATATTTACTAAGTAATATTTATTATAGATGCGAAAGTTTGCATATTTTTGTTTATTTGTCTTTTTAACCGACTTCAAAAAAAGGAGGAGGTTCTCAATTCGTCTGTATGTATTTTTTTTTATGTATGTTAAGCGATATTTCCGTCAATTATAGACGGATTTCAAAATTTCTTTTCTTTTTGAATAGGGTTTACTTCTGAGGTGGTCCCATTTTCATCAGGTCAGGATCTGATGATGGGATCCAGGAGAAAACGAGGGCAACCACCGAAAATTGTAGGGACAACTAGTGCAATTGTTAACTTTTTAATGAAGTGCTTTAATGTTCTACACTTTAATGAAGGTCTGGAGTCGACCTGATGATAGAGTCGAAAGACAGTCGAGGGCATTCCTTAACAATTTACAGCAGTTACCTTTTGTTTGGGCTTGATTGATTTGTATTGATGAGAACTTTACACTTAGATTGATAGATCCGCCTTCAAAAAAAAAGGAAGTTCTCAATGTTTTATGTTTGTTCTCCGATATTTCCGTCAATTATAAACGGATTTAAATTGTTTTCTTTCTTGAATAGGGTTTACTTCTGAGGTGGTCCTATTTTAACCAGATCAGGATCTGATGATGGGATCCAGGAGAAATCGAGGGCAACCACTGAAAATTGTAGGGACAACCAGTGCATTTGTTAACTTTTTAATTCAGTGCTTTAATGTACTACAATTTAATGAATATCTGGAGTCGATCTGATTATGGAACCGAAAGACAGTCGAGGGAAATCCTTAACGATTTACAGCAGCTACCTTGTGTTTGGGCTTGATTGATTTGTATTGATGAAAACTTTTACCTAGATAGATATATTTTTCAGTTCACCCGTCACTTAAAATAATGAAAAAAAATTTTTCAATAAAAAATAAAACCGACTTTCAACAAATCCTGAAAAATAAAATTTACTTAGCACAAAATAAAATGTATTTTGATTTATCAGATTTTATTCAATATAGTATTGAAGTTGGTGCCATGAATAATACCTACATAAACCTATGGGTTTACTTGGCGCCGACTTCAATATGATATTGAATAAAATCTGATAAATCAAAATACATTTTACTTTGTGCTAAGTAAATTTTATTTTTCAGGATTTGTTGAAAGTCGGTTTTATTTTTTATTGAAAAATTTTTTTTGGACTTCGCAAGTAATAAGAATGTAAAATAAAATCTACAGTTTTATCCTTATTTTCCATTGCGAGAAAATAATAATTTGACGTCGCGACTTTCAATTCCGTTAGTTGCGGATCTGGATATTCTCCCTTGGGAAAACACGGTCCACGCGTGAAACATTAATTACTCCTCTGTTTACGATACTGATATTTTTTGATGCGGGGAATGCGTTTGGGTACCGCCATCCCTGCTACGGGGGTAGCTGTGACGGTGCATGATGATTACCAGTCCCGAATAAATGGGGCCATAGTACTCATACCCACTAAGCCCCGCGGTGTTCCTACTCACCCTATAGCTCGGCCGAATGATATGAAAAATTCGTTACAACGTCGACCCGGCAAGGGGTGCCATGTAGAGTTGAGGCTTTCCTCGGGGGAATCAGATGTTCGGCTCCCCAGGATTACGATACTTAACTACACACTTGCAAAATACTCAAAAGTAACAAACGAATCGTCTCCAGGCGAAGGGATGATTCTGTGGAGTGCCTTGTTGTGCAGGGCAGAATAGAGGGGACCAGGCCGCAAGGATGATCACCGATGAGATGGACCGACCAGGTTAAAGCGTTGGTGGGAGGGCCCTTACATGGGTGCACGAGAATGTCCGCTAGCCGAAAGAAATGGCGAGAGATCGTGAGGCAAGTTACATCTGCTGCAAACACTTCAACATGTTGACCACGACCACTCTGTTAAGAGTGCAACGACTGAGAAGGAGAAGAACAAACGGAATGTGATCAGTATATTGGTCATGGTATATCACACATCCACATTGTACCAAAATTGTATACCAAAATATATAATAAAAAATATATATTTATGTTTATAATTGTATTTTTCCCCCGTAATTGGTGATGGGTGCAGATTGTGGTTACCATGGCACCAACACTTTTACGTGGTTTTATCTATACTTCTATACTAATATTATAAAAAAGTAAAGTTTGTGTGTTTGTACATTTGTTAAATTGTAAGGGGTAATCTCGGGATCTACTGAACCGATTTTAAAAATTCTTTTACCAATAGAAAGCTACGTTATTGTGGAGTGTCATAGGCTATACAGCATCACGCTATAACGAATAGGAGCGGATCAGTAATAGTAAATGTTTCAAAAACGGGGCAAAAGTTATTCCTTTTGAGAGCTTCGTTGCGAGTGCTGCGTAAATAATTATAGTTATGTAAAAAATATGTACTACAAAATTGTTTCTCTTAAAAAAGTTCAAAAAAAATTGCGCGATAGCATGTGTCTATCTTTGGGTTGGTGCACAATAACCATTTTAATGGCAATCAATTTTTTTCTACAATAATGCCACGGGATATCTCTTTCATAAACGAAATTGTTCTTAAAAATAATGCGACGGGAATACACGCGACGAGAAACCTCTCTCTCTCTCTCTCTCTCTCTCTCTCTCTCTCTCTCTCTCTCTCTCTCTCAGTATTGAATATTAACGACGAGACGCTACGGGAGCAAACGCAACGCGACGGGAGTAAATGCGGGAACAGGTAATACTCTCTCTTATGTGGCGCAAACGATAAGTTGCGCGGGTCAGCTAGTGCAATATAAATACGAAAGTTTGTGAGCGTGTATAGATGTCTGGATGTTTGTTACTCTTTCACGCTCTGATGGCTGAACGGACCTGCTTCAGGAATAGATTGTAGACTGGAATATGTCTTGAATCTGGAAGTAGAACATATTCCAGGCTGTAATCTATACTTTCGTAGGATAATATTAACGAAGCCACAAACAATGCGGTAAAGATGGCAAAGCGGTATGCCCAAACTATCTAAAAAGTTAATAAGCGGATCCATATCAGACGACCCAACGCGCTCCGATAGTGCGCCGCAGGAGCGCGTTCCATAGGAGCGTTTAATGTGGTCTTGCCTTGCTTGCGCTCCTTGGCGCGAGTGATCCGTCAGTTGTAGGCTTTTGTTACTAGCACACAGGCTTTTCACGGCCGGTTTCTGAAAGGCCTGTCAAATCATTGATCAACTATCACTCCTGTTAACTTAACATGGATGTCAATTCAGTCTCTCAGCACGCTCAATGTTGATTGTGTGTGGAGCGCGCGATCACACAATATGGAAAATTTTGAAAGTCGTCGTCTAATATCGTCTAATATTTACAAGGAACATACTGCCATATTTCAATCATATTCCAATCGGTTTTTTAAAAAAATCCTGCCCAGTAGCGCATTTTTCGGTTTTGTGATTTATTTCGTAAATATTTCAGAAAATGTAGGGTGTTGCTGCCACAGCAATTTGACGTGGTTGATGCACGTGTGACTCCATAGCGATCGAAAGTTCAACTGTGCTATACTTAGGCGGATAAGTGTGGATCGGTTGGAGCGTGTCGGTGCGACACGGCGATATTGCAGTTCGTCAGACGACATGATCCATGCCTCATGCTCCCGGATCGCGGATCGCAGGAATTGGCGATCCAAAATGGATCGTCTGGTGTGGATCCACCTAATAATGAAAAATAGAGAGTTAATCATGATACGAAAGAAGAAACAGTCAGGAATACGCATCGTTTAATTCCCGGAGCGGAAGCGGGAACCAAACGCGGGCGCAGCGTATCTGTTTTTTTCTTTAATGTGAGAAAATTTCTACAGGGATGCTATACCGGACTCCTACCGACTAAAAGTCACATATCGACCCCTCCGTGCAATAACTCGGTAAAATGCTGTTATGCGGTTTATGCTGTTATTTCAGATTCGGCATCTGCACACTGGAATACACCTTGTCAATTTTTTGCAGATTTTTCCTATTGATATTTAAAAAGATATAACTAAAAACAATTTTATTGGTGTAAATTTAGAAACAAAAAATATGTAGGCAATATACTTGCAATAGACGCCTATTGCAAGTATATTGCCTACATATTTTTTGTTTCTAAATTTATAAAATAACACAATAACAAAAAATATAAAATAAACGTTTTTCAGTAAGTTGCACTTACCGAGTTATTGGCGTAAATAAATTTCTCGAGTATTTTGTATAAGTAAGTGCTGAGTTTTTGCTGGGCCAGCTTAAATATTCTTATTCCTTAATATAATCTAACAAGGTTGTTGAAGTATGGAATTTTTTCATAAATGTACGCAACAGTTTAATCGATCAAAATGTTCTAAATAACAATACACCTAGCTCTGTACTGTATATTATCGATCTTTGTCTTGCCGCGCAAAGATTGCAGTGTGCACTTGTTTCTTTCTTTTCCTTATTGTTAGACAGTAATAAACATAATTATATGCCGCTCCCCAAGCACATGTATTAGTCTATCAGCCCAGTTTACATTTTTTCCAAATATTTAGCTCGCCAAATTGGAGTCGCCACCAGCCTGATGGAAAGCCGTGGCGCATTTAGCGATTGGGGGCCACTCTCGCAGTCCGTAACACTTCTGACAGTGGTCCTCAAGATGGCGGCACTGTGATGTGCCTCTTCACGATCCTCTTAAAGAACCCGGGATTGTAAGATGAGGGCAACACGTGTGCGGGCAGGTCGTTCCAGATTTTTATAGTTCGACAGAGGAACGATCTTTAAAAACGCTCAGAGGGGCAAGTGCGAGTTTTTGCGTGAGCCTGTCGACATTCGAATTCGTATGGAATCGAGACAAGTTCCCGCGTTTACAGCTAGGTGGCGGGGCCTATACAAATCGGCGATAACGCGCTCACCCGTGAATGTCGACAGGCACACGCCGCAACTCGCACTTGTCACTCTGTTCTGGCTAAGATTCATATATGGCGAATACCACCCTTTCTGAAACCATGACCCATTCTGAAACCATGAATAAAAGTATTTCTGAAGATTAATAAATATTTAATTTTATTTATTAATCTTCAGAAATACTTTTATTTTATTATATTTAACTAAATAATAACTCAAGATTTGATTCTATTGGATTATTTGGAAAACAACACAATGTCATGTAATTTTTAAATTGAAACGTCAAATTTGATTCTGTTTTCAATAAAATATTACATTAATATTTTTTTTATATACCACTAAGGTGGCAGACAAGCATACGGTCCACCAGAAGGACCGGAGGTCACCGCAGCCTATGAACGTTTTCAACACCAGAGGCGCCACTCTCGCGCCGCCGATCCTGTAAAAACCTTCTAAGACCCCTTTTGAAGAACCCCATACTGTAGGCGTTTGGGAAAACCGAGGCATGGAGATCATTCCTCAACCTAAGCGTGCGCGGGAAAAAACCCCTATCGGTCTAACCGTGCAGGAACGCTCCGGACGTAGAGTGTGAGGATGAACTCCCTGTCTCTGCCGAGCAGTGCGATGATATAACGTAGCCGTGGGCATCATATCAAACAATTCCTCAGAGCTTACCATTGTACAGGTAGTAGAATACGCATAAGAAGGCAAAGTCTCTCCTGTCGCGAAGAGGTTCCACACCACCTGCAAGCATAGGATCGTTGACAAATCTTACAGCTCGCCTTTGCACCGAGTCAAATGGACGAAGCTGATATTCTGTTGCCTCCGCCCAGAGGTGACAGCAGTACTCCATGTGCGGCCGCACTTGCGACTTACAGAAGCAGTGTTTGCGCTGCAGTAAAGTACCGACTGAGCACACCGAGCTGCTTGGACGCCAGCTTAGCCTTGTCCTCCAAATGACTCCGGAATTGAACTCTCAGGAGATGTCAACGCCAAGGATCCCAATGCTTTCAGAGATAGTGAGAGATGTGCCCTAGAATTGTGGCGCTTCAGTAAATGGGGTTTTCTTAGCAGTGAATATACACGCTTGTGAAATGTTAAACTGGACAATATTTTGTCCACCCCAATTGGGCACTCTACTAAGAGTAGCCTCGATTTCGGACACAAGCTATTCACGACTTTTTTCCACTGTGGCCCGAGAAATACCGGGGCGGCCCGTGTAACAAGTGTCCCCCGTACCTTCGTCTGCATAACAATGAATGCCGTCAGTACACAACATGTCATTGATATGAAGCAGAAACAGAGTACACGGGGACAACACTGAGCCTTGCGGTACTCCAGCGTTGATGGCCATGCAGTCAGAACAGCTGCAGTCGACGGCCCTGATGCTTCAACCGGCCAGAAAGCTGGACACCCATCCGCATAACCTCTCGGGTAGTCCATAGGATGGCAATTTCGTAAGAAGACTACGGTGCCAGACCCGGTCAAAGGCTTTAGAGATGTCGAGGCTTACTGCTAGAGCCTCGCCCTTACTCTCGATAGCCGCCGCCCATAAAATAATAGTATTGTTTCTCTTTTTTCTGCATTCCCTCTGTTACAGTTACAGTTAGTGTTATTCAAAACTTCCTTGTTGTAAATGCACACGCCTGTGTCTCTCTGGCACTAAAAATTGACCAAGATTTCTGCTCAATGGATGTAAATACAACTCAGGCCCTTTTCAAGAGGACTTAAGTCGTATTTTCCGGTGGGTTAGCTTCTTTTCCTCCACATCGGTCCTCTCGGCTGTAGTACGGGCAGAGTTACTGACTTGCAGAGTGATTTTATTTGAATAAAACTGAATTCTTTCATGGGATAGCATTTCATTTTTAAGCAAAAAAAAAGAGTTGGGTACTACAGTACCCCGGCAATATTCTGCAATACACTGGATATCTGACCATCACAGAGAACCCGTATACATCGTCTGTGCAGGAAATTGAATATCCAGCTGTACAATTGAGGCGGTAGACCATATGCCAAGGCTCGGAAGCTATTTCTGCAGAAAAATTGCTAAATTTAAGTTTATAAAGCTCAAAGTTGATTTCAGCATTTGATTTATTACTTTATTGTTATTAATACATATTCTTAATATATTTGAGCATCAAATTTCAATCTATGCCTCATAGAATACTTTAAAACAATAAAGATATTACAACTTTTCTGCGTTTCTACCTTCGAATACGCAACTTAAATGCTAAATAAATAAAACAGCACTGAGCGGTAACAACATGTTGTTATTAAAACTTTTACGTGCAATAACAATGTTACTTATCAATACCATTTATAAAAATGTATTGATAGTACCACAATAAGTCCGTAAAGATATGTTACGTATCATTCCTGCGATAGAAAATTATGCTATAAAGGTCCATTATAATATGTTACGAAAAATTCTATTTGATAAATTTACTGCAATAAGAACGTAAGTAATGTAGTGTAATATTTGATTTTGAAAATTTTTGGTAACATTTGTTTTAGTAAATTACTAGGTTTTGAACACAAGAAAGTTACCATAAATGGTACAGTTTCAATAAACAAAAAATTAGCTTTCATTTGATACCTCAAGGACTTGAATAGTCCTTCTCACTAAAAAGTTATTTGATAAAATCAGTAAATCTTTTCTCCTGAACAATTTTGATTTTACGATTACCGAGTTATTGTACGGAGGGGTCGATATATACCTAACAGACTACGATTGGGACCCTCGGAGAAATACCTCGAGTGCTACAAAATGTTAGCATTTCACGAACTAAGCATTGACAAATTAGAAAAAACTAATTAATTAATTAATTAATTTATTAATTAATTGACAGGCCAAATTAGAAACTCCCAAAATTTTCAGTTTTCTTTCGCAGTGTTACCGACACCCTTCTAAATTAAATAAGGACAACATTTTAGATTCTGCAGTGGGTTGTCAACAACGTGACCCTCTCGGGCCACTCATTTTCAGTTTATCAATTCACCCTATAATTAGCCAACTAAATTCGAAATTTAACATCTGGTATCTAGATGACGGCACTCTGGGAGGGGATGTTGATACAGTAATAACAGGTTTGGTTTTAATAAAAGATAAATTTGCATCCATTGGTTTGGAACTAAATCCTACAAAATGTGAATTATTTGTTAATTATAATATTGACAGTGTTTCTACTATAAGAAAATTTAATAGTTTGGCTCCAAATTTAAAAATTCTTGAAAGACATTCTCTTCGCCTCCTGGGGTCTCCTATTCTAGAAGATGCCTATGATCCCTTTGTTGAAGAAAAAGTTCAAAATTTTTGTGAAGTTTCGGATCGACTCTTTCAAATTAATATACATTCAGCATTTACTATCATTCGGTATTGTCTCTTCGTCCCAAAATTAACTCATTCTCTCCGTTCATCTCAATTTTTTAAACATAAGACACTTTTGGAAAAAATGGACAATATTATTCATACCACGCTATGTAAAATTTTTAATGCAGATTTGGACGACCGGTCGTTGCTCCAAGCGTCTTTACCGATACGTTTGGGCGGCCTCGGCGTTCGCAAAATTTCCGACATCAGTTTACCAGCATTTTTGTCTTCAGTCCATGGCACTGATGAATTAACCAGGAAAATCCTAATTCCTACACTGGTTAATTTTGAAGTGCCAGGCAAGATTGAAGCCATTAATGCTTGGAAAATGTCTTGCCCGGATACTGTTTTGCCCACACATCCATGCTCCCAGAGGCAATGGGACAGACCGCTCTGCAACGAAGTAAGGAAACAGTTATTGATCACGTGTTCGAATGTTGCAGAACGTGCTCGCCTATTGGCTGTGGGAGAATGGGAATCAGGTGTCTGGCTTCAGGCTCTTCCGTCGCCCAACATAGGTACTATGTTGGACGATATTACATTCAGAATTGCTGCCTGTCTTCGTTTAGGTGCTCCCTGCGTTTCTCCTCATTGTTGTCAATGTGGAGAAGCAGTCGACAGCCTTGGGCATCACGGCCTGTCTTGCAGCAGGAGTGCTGGTCGCAGGTCCCGCCATGCATACATCAATGATATTATCCGCCGGGCTCTTGTCACCGCCGGCGTTCCAGCCGTGCTAGAACCAAATGGTTTGGCTCGCGATGATGGCAAGAGGCCGGATGGTATGTCATTGGTGCCTTGGAAGATGGGAAGGTCTTTAGTTTGGGACGCTGCTTGTGTGTATTCGCGCTGTTTCTACATCAGTCAAATGCCTAATCTTTTGGACAGCAAATGCTGCTGAACTTAATCTGCCAGCCAGTTTTTCAATATGTGGGCCCCACTGCAATCCAGAATCGATCGTCAACCCTAAGAACGCAGTAGATTTCACAAATTCCAACTCTTGGTAATTAAGTTGCACATTGGTTTCTGCATGTGTTACATTGGGCAAGGTTCATTTAATACATTTAGTTCCGTTATCATTCAGGCTAAGATTATTAGTGTTAAACCAATGTACTACTTTTAGGATTGCATTGTTAACATCGTCATAGTCATCTAGTTGTCTTTTAATTTTGAAAATTAAGGAAGTGTCATCTGCAAACAAAACAATCCCGTTAGTGTCCCCTACGTAATAGGGTAGGTCATTAATATAAATTAAAAATAACAAAATGGTCCGAGTATCGAACCCTGCGGGACGCCCATAGTAACCACCGATCCCCTCGAACGTGTGCCACCGACATCGACCCTCTGAGTTCTATTGTTCAAATATGAAGTCAGAAGATCGAGAGCCTTGTTCCTTATCCCGTAGTGATGTAGTTTCCTGATCAATGTCTCATGTTGGACGCAATCAAAAGCCTTAGACAAATCGCAAAACACGCCAAGCGCATCATGTTTATCTTCCCAGGCCTCATAAATACTCTTCAACAAATCTACACCAGCATCGGTCGTCGAACGTCCTTTAGTGAAGCCAAATTGTTTATTATGAAATAATTTGTGACTGTTAAAATAGGTCAGCATCTGCTCAAGTATTAAATTTTCAAATATCTTGCTCAAAGTCGGCAAAACGTGAGACAGGTCTGAAATTACCTGGATCAGAAGCACTGCCGGTCTTGAACAAAGGTATAACTTTACTGTGTTTCATTAAATCAGGAAACACACCACCCGAAACGCAATCGTTAAACACAGCTGCCAAGTAAGGGGCAATGACATCAATGACACTAGATACAGATTTTACTGATAGCCCCCATAGGTCTGCGGTTTTTTTAACATTAATAGCCCTGTAAGCTTTCAGAATGTCGTTGCAGTCAACAGTCGTGAATTTGAACGCGTGTCCATTAGACAAATTTATAGTTATTGGTGACTTTAATTTTGCTCATAAGGTCTTGTGGTCACCCTCATATCCCGGCAGTGCTGAACTGCTGCCCCATAGCATAACCTGCTCCCATATAGCGGATTGCTTGAACACTATTGAAATATGTAGTCTGTCTCAATATAACTGGGTCAGGAACGCTAACGATAGGTTATTAGATCTAGTGTTCTCGAATAGCTCTGTAACTGTGTGTAGTAGTGTCGCTGATCCTTTGGTTGCCGATAGACGCCCACCATGCTCCTATTGTGATTCAGGCTCGGTCTATTGAGTTTCACGGTCTTGAGGATAAACCGCGCCGTAGGTTTAGGTTTTCGCGAGGGAATTATGAAGCTATTAAATTCAAATTAGACAGCTTGAATTGGAAAGAAATACTCTCTACAGGAGCTCTAGACGACGCGGTCTCTGTTTTCTATAATAAACTATACGAACTTAGGGACAAGTATGTACCATTAGTGCCATTAAAGCGGTTATCACATCCAGTCTGGTATAGCTCAGCCCTTGTTAAGGTTCTCAGGGAGAAATATAAATACCACCGCAAGTTTAAAACATATGGCAACCTATCCGACTATCACTAGTTTTCTTTGTTGAGGAGTAGAGCTAGGGTCATGGAAAGATCATGTTATGATGGGTACATGCAAAAAACAGAGGCTTCCATAGTAAAAAATCAAAAGGTTTTCTGGAGGTTTATTAAGAACCAAAGGAATGCTGGCACAATACCAGCAGTTATGCAATACGAGGATGTCACAGCATGCGATGGTGAAGAAATTAGTAATTTATTATCTTCCTACTTCCAGTCAACATTTCAGGAACCTGATCCTGCAACCATTGCGGGAAATAATTCGGCAACGTAACAAGTGCCACATAAATTGGTACAGTGGACAT
Source organism: Miltochrista miniata (assembly GCA_933228765.1). Taxonomy (NCBI): domain Eukaryota; kingdom Metazoa; phylum Arthropoda; class Insecta; order Lepidoptera; family Erebidae; genus Miltochrista; species Miltochrista miniata. The sequence continues at coordinate 13,921,298 of OW121765.1, forward strand.
AAACCCTACTCAGGTATTAAAGCTCCTTAAGACATTGGATCTATCTAAATCAGGGGGCCCTGATCTGATACCACCAATGTTTATAGTCCACTGTGCCGACAGCCTTGTGACACCCATATGTATACTGTTTAGGAGGTCATTATCAGAAGGCTTAGTCCCAAACATCTAGAAGGCAGCATTTGTTACCCCGGTGTTCAAAAGGGGAAACGGATCGAATGTGGCAAGTTATCATCCTATCTCTAAGGTCGGAATTTTGAACATCGGAATATTGAAATTCGGAAAAACATATTTCGGAATTTTTGGGTGTTCCCGTTCATCACATTTTATCAAAATTGTATGTCAAAAATTTAATAAAAATAATATATTTATGTCTGTAATTGTATTTTACCCTCGGTGATGTGATGATCTTATTGTCGTTCTGTTCAATCAGGTGCCGATTGTGGAACCGACACCTTTACGTGGTTTAACGTAATATAAATACGAAAGTTTGTGAGGGTGTATAGATGTCCGGATGTTTGTTACTCTTTCACGCTCTAATAGCTGAAAGGATCTGGCCGAGTTTGCTACAGGAAACATTATAGTCTGGAATATGTCCTGTTTCTGGTGGCAGAACATATTCCAGCCTGTAATATATTCTTTAATGGGATATTATTATCGAAGCCATTGACAATGCGGTTAAGATGGGAGTGTTTTATGCCCAAACTATCTAAAAGTCAATAAATAAAAATAAAGAGTTAATAATTGACACGAGAGTAGAAGAAATCAGAAATACGCATCGTTTTATTCCCTTGGGAAGCGGGAACAAAACGCGGGTGCAGCGCACCTTTTTTTCCTTTAACTTGAGGAAAGTTCTACAGGAATGCTATTATTAGTACTCCGACCGACTAAAAATCACACCCCACCCCCTACGTAGGTAAGGATACATGTGATTTTGGGTACTGACACGAGACAGTACCCAAAATCACAATGTATCCTTACCTACGTTGGGAGCCCCCGGTAAGCCCTCGGAGTGTTGCCTCGAGTGCTACAAAATGTTAGCATTTACATGAACTAAGCATTGTTAATTCTATTAGTATTTAAATATTCATGTGCCCTCAAATTAGACATGAATAGAAAAGATAACTAATAATATAAGGGTTCCTTTAGGAGTGATTTGGTTCTCATTATAGCTTACCAGTATTTGGCTATTTGATAAAAAAAAATGTAGTCGTACAGTTTCAAAGTATATTATAATTAGGTGGACTAAAAGCGTATAATAGGCAGAGAGACAATGAAACTTTAAACTGTCAATACTGAAGATATTTAAGACTTAATGACCCACGCAACTTCAGGTTTTCTGTTGCAAGTTGCAAGCGAGGAATCGCGATCACGGAGGAACTCTTATAATAGTGTTAGTGACCATGAAAGTTAAAATAGTTATATGATAACTATTACGGATTTTAAATATAAATAAATTAATTTTAATATTCACGGAAATTTACACACAACGCTATCTATTTTCAAAGTAAGCTAGAAATAACCTGCTTGTGGGTATCAGATCATGGTGATTAATACTTAAATAAATTTAATACATTAATAAATAAATAAAATAAATACTACATACCTACTAATGTTGAAGTACAGATGCCAAGAAAAAAAAGCCGTCGTTTAGTTAAACCTCCTCCTAGCCAACTCCTGGACTATATAGCGTATTTTTTAATTGAAAACAGTCGAAACAGATAGAGCAAGCAAGAAGTATTCCTATATAAAAGGCCTATACGTAACTCATCTAATACATTGTAATTCAAGGCTGAGTAACCAACATGAAATTCGTAAGTTTCCGCTTCTTTCTTATACTGATGCATTTAAAATTTTTGAAATTGATATGTGCCGAAGGGTCTTTGAACTAATAAAACGCTGAAGTTACCAAGTTGAGGGTGCGATGTGGCCCTACCAACAACCCCAGGGTCCAAGCCAGCCTCACCTGCGAGTGGTGCACCTGCTGATTAACGGACGAGGTCATGGCGTAGAGAAGGAAAACTCGAAATGAAACCCTGTGTCAACACGTCTGGCCAGCGTGGTACAGTAAGGCCAAAACGCTACCAAAAATGATGGCACAAAACAGAAAATGGCCCCTAGTTTCCGGCACTACAGCTGTAGCTTGATCACGGTAGCGGTCGGGGTGACGGCGGGAGAAGGGGTTTGAAGAATCACCGGGCTACGGAGGGCTTCCACTCACGACTGACCCTGGCTACCTATAACCGACGCATTCTACGGCTGGACGAACACCTCACCGAACTCGAGGTAGAACTAGGTCGCATAGAGTGGCACATACTGGGGTTGTGCGAGGTCCGAAGAAAGGGGGAGGACACGGTTACCCTTGCATCAGGCAACCTGTTCTACTTTCGAGAGTGTGACGGAAGGACCCTTTCCGATGGCGGTATCGGTTTTATGGGGAAAAAGGCCCTCGTTAGCAGCGTCGTGGAAGTTTGTTTCGGCTCGGGTAGCATACATTATACTGAAGCTCACCGACAGGTAGTCCCTGAAAGTGATTCAGGTGTATGCTCCGACCTCGAAGAGCACTGCCGAGGCTGTCGAGGCCGTGTACGAGGGCGTAGTCGAGGCACTACATGGCACTGCCAAGGCTCACTACAACGTTGTTATGGGGGACTTCAACGCCAAAGTGGGAGTACAAGAACGCGGCAAAACGAAAATCGGACCCTTTGGCGTCGGACGGAGGAATGGCCGGGGGCACATGCTTGTCAACTTTCTCGAGTCCCAGGGGCTCTTCTTGATGAACTCCTTCTTTAAGAAGAAGCCCCACAGGAAGTGGACTTGGCGAAGCCCCGACAAGGTCACTAGGAACGAGATAGACTTCGTCATAACGGACAGGAGGTTTGTATTTAGAGATGTTTCTGTGATTTACTGGTTTAATACCGGCAGTGACCACCGACTTGTCCGAGCATCTCTAAATTTAGACTTGTGCGCCGAAAGGGCCCGAAAGATGAAGCCTACTCTCCGACCTACTGCGCTTCAGACGTCATTGGGATCTGAAAGGTTCCAATTGGAACTTCAAAATCGTTTCGATTCGCTGGAAACCACTGACTGCGTTCACGATAAAACCGACACAAAGGTCAAACCGCTGCACCAAGTGTCCCGAAAGTCTTTTTCCCGAAAGGTGTTCGAAACTCTCGCTCGAGACTCTCAAACTTATGAGGATCAGATGGGAAACGCCACCTACGCCAGCATATTCGGCAGAACTAAGAGACATAAACGTCAAAATCCGAAAGCTGGTAAGACGCGACCTCAGACGCTACAACACCGCTGTCGTCGAGGCCGCTATTGAACAGAACAGGGGCACCAAGGTCTTTGCCCAGCAGCTCGGAAGACCCCGACTAACGAAACTAAAAACAGCGGGTGGTAAAACCGTGACCTCAGGGTTCGAGATTCTCGAGGAAATCGAGTACTTTTACACAGACCTCTATGCATCGCGGACACAAAAACCCACGGGACCAAGCGAGAATGACCAAAGAGCCCCGTTAACGCGCCACTACACGGAGGATATACCGGACATCGACCAGGGCGAGGTCAGGGCGGCTCTCGAGCCTCTGAAACCCAATAGATCTCCTGGAGAGGACGGACTAAGCTCCTGAAAGCGGGTGGGACTCCGATCCTTAGAGTGCTTACGAGCATATTTAATTCCGTCATTCAGCAGGGTCAGACACCCAAAGCGTGGAGCGGGAGTGCGGTGGCTCTGATTTTGAAAAAGGGTGAAAAATCCTTAAGGGATAGGATCCGAAACGATTATATCCATTGAAAAGCTGATGGCTTTCAGGAAGAGAGAGAGAAATGAAAAGATTGAATTTAAAATGTAAATAATTAGTAGTTTATTAGAATTGAGCACTTGGGGGTCGTGGGTGTGGCAACTTCGGGCAGCAAGTACGGTTTCCGAAGGCCTTCGCAGGGTTCGACTTATCTTGTGGCTCCAGGATGTCGATGCAGTTCGCCAGGTAGCCGTGTCTTCCACAATTTCGGCCGGCACGGTATTCCCAACCCGCAGGGCGGATGTTCGCTCGTAGAACTCGAAGGGTGGATTTTACCAACCCGTAGGGTAGACGGTTTCTTGGACCCGTAGGGTGAATGTTCCTTCGTGGAACCTGAAGGGTGGACTTCTTGAACCCGTAGGGTGGACCCTGGAATGTTCCATATGACGGGTTAGCTGGAACCCTTTTTCCCGCCCATTGCTAAGACAGCCGACCACTGTTAAACCATTTGGGAGTCGGTTGCCTTACAATGGTTGGTTCTATCCTAAGTTTACAGAGACCTTTTTTTTCACACCCCTGTAATCTACCCTCCCATAACAGGGTCGACCAACAGCCGTTAATTTTCACTATTTTAAAATCTAGAATCATAATAATTAATTTAACTCACCCAATGATGGGGTCTTCTATTTATAGCTATTTGCTCCTTATCCTTGACAAATATTTACGAGGATATTTGCGATGATATAAACGATTATTTTTAAACTGATGTGATTCTCACAATTTCCAATTACACTGATACGTTCGTGATCTATTTTAAATATTAATCTGGCGGTCCTCCTGCATTGACGCAATGCCTTATATATCAATGAAATAGCGCCTCTAGTGGCACCGCTCGAAACTACTCAATCGTCAAGACCGTATCACTGCCTATAGCTTCCGTCGTTGCGACACTAACTCGGTAGATGGCGCTTTCATTTATTAATCTAAGTTTTCATTTTAAAACCCCTAACGTTGAACCCCTATTTGCACCCGTTGTTTCACAACGTTACATACTCCCCCTCCCCAGTGAGCGTTTGACGTACCCTAACGCGTCAAACGCTGCGTTCGTCCTCGAACGCCCCTAATATAACACCTACTACTCGTCTATGTGTGTGTATGTTAGTGTGTTGTGTGAATGAGGTGATGCTGGGTGTAGCGAAGAGTCGGCCTTAACCTTAATGAAACCAACTCGCAGGATGTATTTAGGTGATTCTGAAGGATCTTATGGGACAGAAAGAGAAAAGACGTATTTGAGGCTTTGGGTTGAAGGTTCAGGTAATACGCACCGCCTGAAAGTGGGGTGTGTATAATAAGGCTTTTTGCTGAAGGCTGGGATTTATACAACCGTCCCAGAGAAGAACATCCTACTAGGGCTCGTGTAACACTTCCGACTCATAGGATGGACTATCCCCCAGGGGAAGCCTCTAGCTTCCGAGTGGTAGGAGTAGCCATATGACGAAAATCAACATAACGGTGATCTACACCTACGACTGTTAGGGCAAGACAAATGCTGCCAAATAACAGTCCACCATATATCTGTTCGGGTAAGACTCATGCTTCCTCGTAACAGTAATAAACCTACACCATAAATCTGTTCGGGTAAGCTTCATGCTTCCTCGTAACAGTAACCTACAACATAATTCTGTTAGGGCAAGACCATGCTGCCAACTAACAGTTAACGACGAACTCTGTTAGGGATAGACTCATGCTTCCAACTAACAGAAACTCCCACTTAAACCAAGAAACAGAAAAGTGATAGAAAATAATTTACTTGCAGAATCCTCCGTGATGCTAATTAACCCCTATGTCCCCATGACGAACGCGGCATGTGTTTGTCACGTTGTTATGTGTACTTATTTGAAAGTCGTGTGTAGTGTGTAGTGTGTCGTGTCCCTAACTAATTACTAGGCTATTTTAGCCCTTTAACAAAATAAAATAAAAAAACGAGTGCTTATTCGCAATCTTAGTAGCAATAACAAAGCTAAGTGCTTATTCGCAACTTTAGTAGAAGAATGTTGACTATGACTATTATGTCAACCCTAATAAATAACGAAGATAAACGCTCTCTGGCCATTATGCCAAATCTCCAAAAAAATATGGTACCCTTGTATGCCACCATGGCAGTGTAAAATGTATGTGCGTGCTTAAATAAATAATATGTATGTATGTACGTATGAAATCTCCCCTGTGCAAGTTTTGTTTTGTTTGCGCGTAAGCTGCTGACGTAATCGTGTTGATGTAAACGTGTTATTTATCGTTGCATCTAAGGCCAGTGTCACACTACTTTCCATGCTATATAATAACCCGTCAGCTTTGGTCGGGAACCAAAACTTAAGACCTTTGAGTCACTTTCTCTAATCTACGAAAGTGACTCGCCTGTAACCAGTTTGACTCCTACTTCCGCCTTTGGGAGTCACACAACATGAAGTTCAAGTGTCACTATGTAAACCAACAAACAAAAAAAAAAAAAAAAACTGCTTATGAAGTGTTTGGAATTGTGTGTGAAGATAATTGTGATGAATATGTGATGACCATCTACTACCTAATTATTATGTAAGTGTAATTGTGAAACTTCCGTATGATAACATGTATGCGTGTAACATGACATGAATTGTGGTACCTATATGTGCCACCTAAGTATTAATATTATGTTACTGTGTGCTAACACCCTTATATTTTCCCAAAAAATAATTATCAAAAACACTATTGTGTAACTGTACTGATGTACTCTATAAACTATTCGCATACGCATCTTAGCGCAGTGTGCTCTTGTATGTAGCTTTGAAAGTGAGATGAAAGTCGTCGTATCTTTCTTTTAGATCTGACTCCTCTGGGGGAATGATTCTAGCAAATCTAGACTCCATGTGAGCACATAAGGCTTTGGAGCTAGCCAATAATGACAGTTTGTACTTGTCCTGAAGGGACGCCACGTTCTTCTCCAACACGGCCAGCGAGGAGTACAACCCTACTAAGTCTTCCTCCAAATCCAAAGGGGAGACCTGTAAGTCCTCTTCGTCCGTGGTTATCTTTAGTTTTTTAATTTGTTTCCTGAGGGCTGCCACCGTTGAACCAGGTTCCTCTCCCCGGATCTTAACTTCATATGCAAGTTCCGCCTTTGGAAGTGATGTGAAATTTGATTTGAATGCCATTGTACTGACTATTTCAATTACTATTGCCGGTAATCTTTAGTGATGATGATTATCTACCAATGTATAGTGTATTTATCTGCTACTTATTTTATATGAAAAGTTAATTTCCTGTAAACAACGAATGTTCGCTATATTCGCTAACGAATTCTGTTGTAGTGAACGACGGCCCTTATCGTTGTCTGTTTACGTATTGTTGAATGTTAAGGAATGTGAATATTTTTCGATTCACCCGCCGAATAACGAAAAATAAATTCTACTTTTTAGGGTTCGTTGAACCGAATTATAAATTGAACCTTTATAAAACTTAGTATTTGCTTTAGGAATTACTTAAGTTTGGAAGTGTTTCTTTTTAGGGTTCCTTCACTCAATTAATAGATTGGACCCTTCTAGAAATTAATTGTCTGTCTGTCTGTCTGTGTGTTTAATGTAATCTAATCCGACGCAGTGAGTAATGAAAGTGAAGTGTGTGATGATGGGTTGACGAAATTTACTAAATGTTTTTCAGTTTTGCACGAATAATGCAATTTTCTACGCTGCTATTATTTTTATTGAAATGTAACTATTTTCACGAACGTGGTAAGAGTTAATTGTATATTGACTCGTACCAACTATTTTTTTTTAAATAGTTATTTACTACTACGGAACCCTTAAATATTTCGAACTGTGTTAAAACGATTCGCACTTGGATGGTTCTGGAAATAATCTGTATCGTAGTAACTAACTTTTTTATGTAGATTGTTCCTTACCACTACGGAACCCTTGAAATCGGTTGAAAACCGATTCGTACTTGGACGATTCTGGAAATATTCTGTATCAGACTGTTGGTGTCCGGAGTGTATTTTATTCACTTCCACCCACAGTTTATATGGAAAAAAAAAATTTCTTCTAATATCGAGCTAGTAAATCAACTTACTCGTAAACGTTATGAAAGCAACATCTGCCGTTGTTTATTTAGAACCCGAATCAAAGTTAATAGTTTACTATTGTTTTTTGGCAAGAATGTTTTCGCTGCGTAATCTACGTTTGGAATGTTTTTTCTTACAGTTGTATTTCAGTGTATCAGAATTCGACGTAATTCGAAAAGTGAATCAATTATGAATCTTTTATAATTTACGTGAAGTGAAATTCGTAAAATCTTTGTTCTAACGTTTTACTAGCGTGAAATTTCAATAGGGATTGTTACCCAGAAGTGTGATTATCGGCTGTTGGTCTCGCTGTAAATTCACATATGGGAAATACAACAAAATAATACACAAATTGAGGCGGTTTGACGCCGTACAAAAATAAAAATTGTGGTGGTGATATCCTGTGACTACTTTTTACGATGAATATAGGCAATACAAATCACTTACTAATATTAATGTAAGCGTTTCAAATGTGAAGTTTTACTTCAGACTTTAATAAAGTAATATTTAAAATGGGAACAAAACAAAAAACTTTTACTTGAAATTTACTTAAAATTTTTCCACCATAAAATTAATATCTGAGGGTGTGAAAAATAAATTGGGGACCGTTAAAATTTGGAAAAATTACAATTTATGTTGAGAAAAAATTCAAATTTTGCCTTGTTCTTGTTTATGCCGAAATCTGTCTAAAATCACTAAAAAAACACACAAAATAAGCCGGAAAGAACAAGTTGGCAGCAGAGGTCAGGAGAGCCAAATTCCTGGGTAGTTATGATAATTTGGAGGGAAACTACCCCGCTAACGGGCACTCTTAAGACTATTTTACACAAGTTGAATATCTTATAATTATGACCTCCCGACTCCCGTCGGAAATCGCTTTCTCGCTACCCGAAACCACGATATGGGCGCCACTTAAAAGCTGATGGCTTTCAGGAAGAGAGAGAGAAATGAAAAGATTGAATTTAAAATGTAAATAATTAGTAGTTTATTAGAATTGAGCACTTGGGGGTCGTGGGTGTGGCAACTTCGGGCAGCAAGTACGGTTTCCGAAGGCCTTCGCAGGGTTCGACTTATCTTGTGGCTCCAGGATGTCGATGCAGTCCGCCAGGTAGCCGTGTCTTCCACAATTTCGGCCGGCACGGTATTCCCAACCCGCAGGGCGGATGTTCGCTCGTAGAACTCGAAGGGTGGATTTTACCAACCCGTAGGGTAGACGGTTTCTTGGACCCGTAGGGTGAATGTTCCTTCGTGGAACCTGAAGGGTGGACTTCTTGAACCCGTAGGGTGGACCCTGGAATGTTCCATATGACGGGTTAGCTGGAACCCTTTTTCCCGCCCATTGCTAAGACAGCCGACCACTGTTAAACCATTTGGGAGTCGGTTGCCTTACAATGGTTGGTTCTATCCTAAGTTTACAGAGACCTTTTTTTTCACACCCCTGTAATCTACCCTCCCATAACAGGGTCGACCAACAGCCGTTAATTTTCACTATTTTAAAATCTAGAATCATAATAATTAATTTAACTCACCCAATGATGGGGTCTTCTATTTATAGCTATTTGCTCCTTATCCTTGACAAATATTTACGAGGATATTTGCGATGATATAAACGATTATTTTTAAACTGATGTGATTCTCACAATTTCCAATTACACTGATACGTTCGTGATCTATTTTAAATATTAATCTGGCGGTCCTCCTGCATTGACGCAATGCCTTATATATCAATGAAATAGCGCCTCTAGTGGCACCGCTCGAAACTACTCAATCGTCAAGACCGTATCACTGCCTATAGCTTCCGTCGTTGCGACACTAACTCGGTAGATGGCGCTTTCATTTATTAATCTAAGTTTTCATTTTAAAACCCCTAACGTTGAACCCCTATTTGCACCCGTTGTTTCACAACGTTACACCATCAGAGAACAAGAGTGGTCGACATAGCTCGCAGAGTATGCGTTTTGAAGTGGCAGTGGGCTGGCCACATTTGTAAAAGAACTGATGGCCGATGGAGCAAGCGAGTTCTGTAGTGGATACCGCGTCTTGGTAAACGTGGGGTAGGTTGACCCCCTGCCAGATGGAGCAACGACCTAAAGCAGGTTGCAGGGATTGACTGGATGCGCAAAGTGCAGGACCGTGTGTTGTGGCGAAATTTGTGAGAGGCCTTTGTCCAGCAGTGGACTGCTATAGACTAAATTGACCAAGTTGAAATTTCATGCAAGATCTTTGGCAGGCCAAGCAGACGTTGGAGTTCTAGAGCAGGAGCAAACGCTTCCAACTATGTCGAAAAAAAACTACCTACCTATTCAGAACACTGTTATGTGTACCTAAAACCTATCACAGATTTTCGTGAGAAACTTAAACAAGCGATTGTGAAGCACTCCGTTGTACAATTTTTCAAAACGAGTGAATTTTTCAATGTTTATGTATAACTAACTGTGGCCCGCGGCGTCGCTCGCGTAAAATTTTGATCCCTGTGCCGCATTCTATTGAAACATAGGTACATACACACTCCAGTGATAAAAAAATGAATATGTGTTGTCAAGACTATGATCCCAGTACCTTATATATTTCAGTCAAGTTCATTCAACCGCATTACAGGTGACATCGTCCATCATCGTTGCGCGTTATTTTGATTTTGCAATATTATCTTCTAATATATTTTATGTAAGTTGCATGGTGTAAAGAAAAAAAATCATGTAATGCTCAAACCAACCAACGTATTTTTAAATGATGAAGGTGTTTATCTTGACACCTTACAACCAGGTAAGGTCCAATAGGGGCTTTCTTCCGGACACACTTAGATTGTGGAACTATGTCCTTGCCTCGGTTTTTACAAACGCGTACAGTATGGGGTTCTTCAAAGGGCTTTTGCAAGGTCGGCAGCACGAGTGTAGCGTCACTGTTGTTGCAAACGTTCATAGACTAAGGTTTAAAAAGGAATAGCTATCCAATATCTGCTTTAAAATTGGCCATTTTTATAAATATTACGATAGATATTTTGAGAAATGGGCAATGATTATAAAATAATAATTGTGTTTATATACGACATCACTCTTCAGAATTTAGAAATATTTGTCATTGAAAATGAACAATTTCCCATAAAAAGTAACAACCCGAAATTTTACTTCCTTATTGGTAAAACTTTGCAATTCTGCGATATTCTCTGTCTATTGTCTTGTAACCAGAATTAACTGCACAAAATTTCTTCTCGCCAACTTTAAAAATGACGAATTTGCAAACAATTGTTCAACCTACCTTATTTCACCTACGATTGGATTGTTGGAAATTTCGCCATTATGGTAATGGCGAAATTTCCAACAATCCAATCGTAGCTGGTGCCGACGGTGGTATAACAGTAATGTACCCTAAAATAATTTAAGATTTTAGGTCTAGGGGTTTCGGCTGGATGTTAATGGTTTTATGATGTACATACTTAGAGGTAGAATTTTGAAACATCCTGAAGAACGTGTTCATTTCTTTTAAATTAGATGCCGGTAAAGGAATACCTAATTTCATGGTGCTAACTTTAGAAATGACGAATTTCCTTATTTTGCCACCTTAATCCAAAAATCCTTTCTTAGTACGCAATTTTTATTTCAAAGTTTTACCAAACTTTGCAATTCTGCGATATTCTCTGTCTATTGTCTTGTAACCAGAATTAACTGCACAAAATTTCATCTCGCCAACTTTAAAAATGACGAATTTGCAAACAATTGTTCATACCTACCTTATTTCACCACCATAATGGCGAAATTTCCAACAATCCAATCGTAGCTGGTGCCGACGGTGGTATAACAGGAATGTACCCTAAAATAATTTAAGATTCTAGGTCTAGGGGTATCGGCTGGATGTTAATGGTTTTATGATGTACATACTTAGAGATAGAATTTTGAAACATCCTGAAGCACGTGTTCATTTCTTTTAAATTAGATGCCGGTAAAGGAATACCTAATTTCATGGTGCTAACTTTAGAAATGACGAATTTCCTTATTTTGCCACCTTAATCCAAAAATCCTTTCTTAGTACGCAATTTTTATTTCGCAATGTTTCTACTCTCAAGCCGAGAAAGCCCAATATTAAAAAGAAAACAAAAACCTCTCGCTGGTATCAGCCGGCTGATCCATTGAAATTCACACGATGATCCTTCATGGCTATAATTATGTGGTTAGAGAAAACAGGAAAATCTTCAAAACGAAATCGCTAGGACCGTAACTGTCTGTACAATGGCTTACGCTTCGAGGAATTGTTTGACATGATGTCCATCGCACCGCTCCAATAGTCGGGGTGCGCACCCTACACTTAGCGTCTATCTAGAGCATTCGTGTACGGTATTGCCCGACAAAGACTTTCTAGCACGCAGACTTAGAATGTGGAACTAACTTTCTCGAATATAAGGTTTTTCAAAGGAAGTCTTAGAATGATTTTCTAAGGTTAGCAGCGAGAGTGATGTACTTCTGGTGTTGTGAAGCCAAAGGAGCCTAGGTGAAGGCTCTTTTGCTCATCGTTTGGAGTTCAATTCATCCTTTACCTACGAAAATCCCTTCCTGTAGAGAAAGGGGCATTCCTCCTTTTTCTATAAGGGCGTGTTCAGACGACACGCGCACGCTAAGCGCACGCCACGTTCGTCAGCACGCGTCTCACACGCATTATTTGTTTTTTAAAATATAATTTAAGTCCTATCGTCACATCAATAGATTTCAAACTGCATTAATCAAAGTCCATGCGCACACGCCACGCGTCCGCCCTGCACCCGCCACGCGCCCGCCACGCGCCCGCCCCGCGTATACGCGCATTAATGCAATTTGAGATCTATTTATATGACAATAGGGCTTAAATCATATTTTATAAAACAAACAAAGCGTGTTAGACGCGTGCTGGCGAGCGTGGCGTGCGCTTAGCGTGTGCGTATGGTCTGAACACGCCCGTAGCAGTACAGGATCACATCGCAAAGACTCCTTGGTACTGCTTCAACTGCTATTGCTAGTATTACCCGTGGCCAATTTACATGGCCTTCGAACCTCGTTCTAGGATCTTCAGCACCACTGTCAGAAGTGTGATAATTCCTGATCCCTGCATGACTGATCACACCACTTCCCTGGCTAACCAATTGAATTGGAATAGCATAGATTTTATTTGCTCATAAACATGGTAACAACAGATCTTACATTATAAGCACCAGTAGAGCATGTTAAGCGGGGCCATTAGCGTTTCAAAAGTAAGAAACCTCCAAATGAAGAAACTTTGCCATTTAAAATATTTGTAAGTAATACAGTTTTGCTGTTTTGCTTTTTTTTCTGCAAAGATAGTTGGAGCCTTGGAGATATATGAGGCATTTAGTGAATAAATGTAATTTTTTTCACAGTTCGCTGTCTTCACTGTTTTGGTGCTGGCGACTATTGCGGCGCTGGTCGTGGCATCGCCAAATTCACCAAATTCGCCAAATTCACCAAATTCGCCTAATAGGCCAAACGCACCAGTTTCGCCGAATAGGCCAAACGCACCAGTTTCGCCGAATAGGCCAAACGCACCAGTTTCGCCTAATAGGCAAAACTCACCAAATAGGCCATCACCAAGAAGGAAGGACACCACGATGCAGGTCGCCAATGCGAATCACCACGATGCCAGTCACCATAAACACAACGGACACAATTAAAATCGTCCTTAATGCCCAAATGGCGCTACGGATGAAGCCAGCCCAGTAAATAAATTAAAGAAACATTAGAAGAAAGCTGTATGGCACTTAAACCATTTTATTAAATGAATGCTGGCTGATTATGGAAAATTGTATTTCTTGTAAATCCTTATACTTACTGAAACTAAGTTAATAGAAGACATTATAAAACTCCTATAAATTATGCACTCTTTTTCTAGTATTACGGCTCTTTTAGCATCGGCTTTTTCATAAAATGTCAGTACTAGGCAAGCGTGAAAATCGATTTTAAAATCAGAGTAGCTAGACTGTTAGGGTTCCGTACCTCAAAGGAAAAAACGGAACCTTTATATAAAGGATCACTTTGTTGTCCGTCCGTCCGCCTGTGATGAATTTTTATCTCGTGGACGCGTAAAGGTATCGAAACTAGTTTATTAATGAATTTAAAATAATTTACTGTACCTACCTATGCCAATGAAATCACTAACATTTATTATTAAAATTCTGATAGTGAAACGAAAACTATTTTATGATGCCAACCGAGGTTTACTTTTATTTGTAACTGTTGGATGACTAATTTTATTTCTTCGTTAATTTACATCTAGTTTTTGTTTCCATTAGTGTAAGCGGGCAGTAAATTATTTCAATAAATCAATCAATTTAGCCTATAGCAGTTTACTGCTGGACATAGGCCTCTCCCAAATTTCGCCACAACACACGGTCCTGAGCATCCAATCAATCCCCGCAACCTGCTTTAGGTCGTCGCTCCATCTGGCAGGGGGTCGTCCTACTCCACGTTTACCTTGGTAAACGTCTTTAACCAGTGCGTTCTACCCGTTATGACCTACGGTGCTGAGACGTGGACACTCACGGTGGGGCTGGTCCGTGTCCTTGGGGTTGCGCAACGAGCTATGGAACGAGCTCCGCTTAGGGTGTCTCCGAGGGATAGGATCCAAAACGATGTTATCCGTCAGAGAACAAGAGTTCTTGACATAGTTCGCAGGGTATGCGTTTTTAAGTGGCAGTGGGCTGGCTATATAGAGCAAGCGAGTTCTGGAGTGGAGACTCAGTTTGCTGATCGCTGCCCAGGCCAAGCGAATCCTTTTGGTTATTTTCCTTATCCAGGTTTTTTCTGGATAAGGAAATAAATAAAATAAATTTTCGGGTCGCTAGTATTGAATAAATCTGATAAATCAAAATACATTATTACTTTGTGCTAAGTAAATTTTATTTTTCAGGATTTGTTTGAAGTCGGTTATATTTTTTATTAAATTTCTTTTTCATTATTTTAAGTGAACCGAAAAAAATATCTATCTTGGTGACAGTTCTCATCAATACAAATCTTCTTTTACTACTACTTTTGGAGATATTTTTTTCCGTCTAGCCCCCTTTCGTACCGCGCGATAAGGAACTTTGTTCCAAAAAACGAATGTCGTGACTTTTAGAGCCTACCTGTCCTGCTGCAACACATTATGCACTTTTGCTTTATCACTTGTACTTTATTCCACTATTTTTAGTATTATTACATACTAGCGGACGACACGTGGTTGTTTGTTTGTAACGAATAAGCTTCGGAACTAGTAGTTGGGAATTAGGGTTTCTGGATCAGAGGAGATCCATAAACCACTAATTCCCAACCATTCAACTATTCAATCTAGTATTCTAATAATGATCCATCATGATAGACTTTCTGGATCCCTTAACACCCAATCCCATCTATTCAGTCAGTATGTAAGTAGTGTATTATTTTGTGCCATTCTAGACCACTTTTATCGTTCCTACGACTCACTTCGTTCGTCTTCGTCACAAAAGTGATCTAGCGTGCCCAATATCATAAAATGACTTACCGTTCACTCCGTATAACGCGTTTATGACTTTCGATTGAAATTCGATTTATTACAGTCGCATTTTCACCACCTTCCGTTCCTTTATAACCTACAGGTTTTCTGTAACCAGTTTGGTTCGACTACTTGTAGTTATAAATATTTATGTTATAAATTCATCTTTTCATTACGAGTCGATCAGTATTGCATAGCAAACATGAAATTCGTTAAACAAACACAATCGTTGCAGGTCAATACAATCTGTGACGATTTAACAAAAAATAAGTTACGCCATGGAGAATTATTACCGAATACAGTACGCTGCATCATATGCGGACCATCAAATTGTGGAAAAACTAACTTATTAATTGGTCTTCTATTGCACGAAAATGGATTGACATTTCAGAATGTTTATGTATATTCTAAAACGCTACTTCAACCAAAGTACATCTTTTTAGAAAAGGTTTTACGACGAGTACCAGGTATCACTCTCCAGACATACCAAGCAAATGATGACGTTTTAAAGGTTGCAGATGCAAAACCTAATTCTGTGATTATTTTTGATGATGTAGCATGTGAAAATCAAAGTAATATGCGTGATTATTTTGCCATGGGAAGACATAAATTAATTGACAGTTTTTATTTAAATCAAACTTACACCAAAATACCTAAACAACTTGTAAGAGATAATGCTAACTTAATTGTGCTTTTTAAGCAAGATGAAGTTAATTTGAAACATGTTTACGAAGAACATGTTAACACCGATATGTCATGGTTGAAATTTCGAGAAATGTGTTCCCTAATATGGAAAGAGCCTTTTGATTATGTGGTAATTAATAAAGATTGTTCTAGAAACAACGGTTGCTATAGAAAAACGTTTGACACTTTTGTATTATTAGATGATATTTGAATATTTAAGTAGACTGCAGTCACTTTATTGTTATTCTGTAATTGGTTCTTATTCGATTACCACATATTTTACATAATGGATAAATCATTGAAAAAACAAATTGTTGATGCGACAGAAGCTGTCAAGAAAAAAATACGTAAAATGAAGGATTTTGAAGATAGTAATAAGTATGCTCTTGATACAGTTTTTAAGCCTGTTACAGACTCTCTCAATTTAATAGCCAACACTAATAACCACAGTTAATGTTGGGTTCCTCTAACATAACTATTGGGGATAAAGTTATTACTGTAGCCGGACGCAAGTACGAAAGTACACCTGGGTTGCGAGAGTTACTGTTAAAAAAAGACATTGATCTGAGCTTGGTTAATGAGCATGACAAGCAAAATTATAAGGCAATGTTACTTGTAACGAATGCACATCGTCGTGATTTCGATTCAAAAAAACCAATTAAAAGTAATAAAGGACAAAAATATTTGCAAGTTATTAAACCACTTTTCGATCAAGAAAGTAGAAGTCCAAGTTGTAGACAGAAAGTAGGAAAAGGATTACCTTTAACAAAAATGTGGAAAAAAAACACAGATTTTGTATATTGGGATGATCCCAATGAATTGGTTGATAGATTAAAGTTATTAATTGCTTCTCGAGATGCTGGTAACACAGGACTAGATAATGAAATAATATCTATCATTGAAGAACTACGTGAAAGCAAAATTATTAAATAAATAAATCAACTAATATTATATGTGTGTCATTTTACTATATACCGTTCAACATAACACACCTTTAATATGAATGTAGACAAATTTGGACATTATATTCATAAGCGAATGCGTATATCGGAAATACTTGATTTTAATGATAACGCATTAATAAAATCTGATTATGGAGATTATGACTTGAAGACATCGAGGCTAAAAGGTGTCAAACCTCCACAAGACGCAGACGATGCAGTAAATAAAGCCTATGTAGATGAATTGAAAGGTGTACTAATCAATGACTTACGAAAATTGCAAAGTTCTATTCCAAATAGTGTTCAAAACCACATAGAGAAAGCTTTAAAAACAATAATGTCTGAGATAGAGACTCATTTGGAAAGCAAATTTTACACAAGGAAAGCAGTTGATAGACTAGTTCAAGACGCAATTCAATCTATATTAAAAGATCGAAAAACATAGACCTTAAATTTTGTTAAAATGACAAAACAACAAATCGTCAATGAAATACATAAAGCAGCAAGAAAAAATTTTCCTCGACGATCTGTAATTTTAAAAGGTATTGATGATTTGTGGCAAGCAGATTTAGCTGATATGCAAAACCTAAAAACCTTTAATAAAGGATATAACTATATTTTAATAGTTATTGACTGCTTCTCAAAGTACGTTTGGGTGGAACCATTAAAAACTAAATCCAAACATGATGTCTCTCATGCATTTGAAAAATTACTTTCTACTAATCACAGGATACCAACTCATCTGCAAACTGATATGGGTACTGAGTTCTATAATTCTACATTTCAAAAGCTTTTACAGAACTATAATATTAATCACTACTCTACATTTTCAACCAAAAAGGCTTCAATTGTAGAACGAGTTATTAAAACTATTAAAAATAAATTGTACAAATACTTTAGCTTGAACGGACACTATAAGTGGATAGATGGTGGCTTGAACGATGTTGTGAAGACATATAACAACACAAAACATCGTACTATTAAATTTGCACCTGTTAATGTCAATAAGTTTAATGAAACGGACATTAAAAATAATATTACGAATTTCATGATAAAGGCAACCCAAAAATCTCGTCCAAAGTTTATAATTGGTGACAAAGTTCGAATTAGTAAGTACAAACATATATTTGAGAAAGGATACACTCCTAACTGGTCAACAGAATTATTTACTATAAAAAAGATAAATAACACTGTACCAATAACGTATCGCATTGAAGATAATCAGAAACAAGTCATATTGGGAACTTTTTACGAACAAGAGCTTCAAAAGTCGTCCTGCCCTGGTGTCTATTTGATAGAAAAAGTATTAAAAAAGAAAGGAAACAAACTGTTTGTAAAATGGTTGGGTTTAAATAACAAAGAGAACAGTTGGATTGATAAGACTGCAATAGTAGAATAAGTTAATTATATAAGTGGTATATAATTTAAAAGTATATTCATTATTCTTTGGACGATGCAAGGTGGTGGACTAATAAACAGTATCATTAATCATTTACCATTCGAACTACACATACCCGGTTATAACTATTGTGGACCAGGAACAAAGCTTTCAAAACGATTACTACGTGGTGATAAAGGTGTAAACAAGTTAGACGAAGCTTGTATGCATCACGATATTGCATACGCAAACTACACAGACCTACCTAACCGTCACAAAGCCGACTTACGTCTTATAGATATGGCTAAACAAAGACTTAAAGCAAAAGATGCTCGAACAGGGGAAAAGATTAGTTCGTGGATAGTAAACAAAGTTATGAAAGCTAAATTGAAGTCTGGTGCTGGTGTTAAGACTTTTAATAACTTTGTTAGAAAAATAAAAAGAAAAATCAAAAAACTCTCACCTAAAGATAATAAGTCATTAATAAATATAGCTTATATGGTTGCCAGAAAATTAGTTCCATGCATTCCAAAAGTTCGAGTACCTCGAATGGTACCTATACCAAAAACTGGAGGCATTCTACCTTTAATCCCAATTTTTGCTGGTTTATCTGCTTTAGGAGCATTAGCTGGTGGTGCAGCTGGTATTGCAAAAACTGTGAATGATTATAAACACGGTCAGAAAAAATTACAAGAAACTGAACGTCATAATAAAACTATGGAGGCTATAGCAATAGGTAAAGGTCTATACATTAAACCACATAAGCAAGGTCAGGGATTGTTTATAAATCCATCAAAAAACTAATTGATCAGCTACCTAATCGCGCTTTAACTAATATCGATATTCAGAAGTATGGCTATTGTATTCCCTACTTTCGAGGAGTTTATATGAAGGATCAATTACCAAAAATACCTAAACGAATTGAATGTGCTATAGTTAACCTAGATAATTCGAGAAATGATGGAACGCATTGGGTAGCTTATGTTAAAATAAACAATTATTGTGAATATTTTGATAGCTTTGGTGATTTAAAACCGCCAAGAGAATTGATGCTATATTTTAAGAACTGTGATGTTCATTATAACTATAATAGATATCAACAATTCAACACAATAGTTTGTGGACATATGTGTTTAAGTTATTTGCAAACTTTTTGGAATAAATACTATAAATTTTATATCACTCTTTCATTTCCATCATTTGGAAGATGTCACTCACC
This sequence comes from Miltochrista miniata, assembly GCA_933228765.1. Taxonomy (NCBI): domain Eukaryota; kingdom Metazoa; phylum Arthropoda; class Insecta; order Lepidoptera; family Erebidae; genus Miltochrista; species Miltochrista miniata. The sequence goes on from OW121765.1 coordinate 13,940,844, forward strand.
TTATCGATAACTGGAAACTCATCAGTATTATCTACCTATTATCCAAACACGTTGCCATTAGTTGGGGAGTATGAATGTGCATTATTACATTTCTCTACATATAATTCTATTCCAAATTTTGATAATACAAACAATAAATTATATTATGGTTCTAAAAATGTTCTTGAGATACCTGAAGGAACTTATGAATTGCAAGATATTGGTGACTATTTAAAAACTGAGATAAAAGATGCATCCATAAAACTCCATTGTAATAACAACACCTTAAAAACTATGTTATTTTGTACATCAACTATAGATTTTACTAAAGAAGGTACATTCGGAAGTTTATTGGGATTTGAAAAACAGATCTTAGAAGCAAATAAATATCATGTATCAGAGTTTCCAGTTAACATTTTGCCTACGACTGTCATAAGGATTGAATGTGACATAGTTAGCGGTTCTTATATAAACGGTCAATCCAGTCACATCTTGCACGAATTTGCACTTAATGTTCCACCTGGATACAGGATTATAGAAATTCCTAAAAACGCAATCTACTTTCCAATAAACCAAACCAATATAAGCTGCATACAGATACGGCTGTTAGATATAAATAATAACTTAATAAATTTGCGAGGTGAAGAAGTGCAGTTGTATCTACATATCAGAAGAAAACAATGATAGATTATAATAAATATGTGGTTCGTCCAACTAAAAATAACAGTCCTACTCAAACTATCAAACCAATAAGAGGTCGCTCCAAAAAGGTCATAAAATTGAATAACAATAATAAAGCATTTCTTAAAGCGATTGGTTTGTTAAAATGAATATACTAGATGTTTTATCCACTCCTGCATACAACAACTCTGTGGAAGGAATTGAATTTCACTCTTACAAGCCTTACGTAACAAGTTTCAATAGAAGCGATGAAATCAGGATACCTATTAATCAACAAGACTTGTATATATTACCATCAGCAAGCACTTTGTTTTTGGAAGGAACTGTTGTTGTAAACAAGGGTGGAAATTCGAAAGAGAGAGTCAGTAGCGTTCATTTCACAAACAATAGTTTACTTTACTTGTTTCAAGATATAAGGTATGAGATAAATGGAGTGGAAATAGATAAAATAAAAAACGCTGGTATAACTACCACAATGAAATCATTAATATCAATGAACGAAAACGAGGCTAAAGTATCTAATGCTTGGGGTTGGAATATCGATGGCATAAATAGTACAAATGGGGGTAACTTTTCTGCTTCTATACCCCTCTGTAACATTCTTGGTTTTGCAGAAGATTTCAAGAAAGTAGTAATAAACAGCAAACATGAATTAATATTGTTGCGAAGTAATACTAATCTGAACGCCCTAAAACTTAACGATGGTGAAACGGTAGAAGATATTATTATAAATAAAATAATATGGCGTGTACCACATGTCAAAGTATCCGATAAAGAAAAAATAAATATGTTAAAACTGTTAGAAAAAGATCGAGCACTCCAGATGATATTCAGGAATTGGGATTTATATGAATATCCAGCTCTACCAAAAACTACTAAACATACTTGGTCCATAAAAACATCATCGCAAATAGAGAAACCAAGATTTGTTATTATTGGTCTGCAAACAAATAGAAAAAATAATTCAAAATTGGATATGTCTCAGTTTGATCACTGTAACGTTCGTGATGTTAGAGTATACCTAAATTCAACCTACTTCCCTTACGAAAATTTAAATTCAAGTTTCTCAAATAACAGAATTGCTTTAATATATGAACAATACACCAGATTCCAACACTCGTATTACGGAGGTCGTCGCGGTGAACCGTTATTAAGTGAGAAACAATTTAAAAATATTGCTCCGTTATTTGTCGTAGATTGTTCTAGACAACCAGATAATCTTAAGTCAGGACCTGTTGTCGATGTCAGAGTGGAAATTAAAAGTGACATTGATATACCAGATCAAACTTCAGCATATTGTCTTATATTGAACGACTGTATAATCGAGTATAAACCGTTAAGTAGCACCGTGAGAAAGATATCATGAACAAAAATACTATTATAGTAGATGTTCAAGGTTTTAAAGATCTTTATAATAACTTCATAGTCAAGGAATTAGCTATAGCTACGTTGGAATATACTCACATATTCTTAATAAAACCTCCTTATCCGTTCTCCTCGCTGACTGATGAAGAAAAAAGACGCATTTGGTGGATTGAAAGGAATAGAGGTTACCGCTGGAGCGAAGGATATATTGATTACAGAGAATTTTCTAAAATAATCAAACCCTATTTGAAGGAAAAAAAGGTTCTTGTTAAAGGTAGTGAGAAAATAAAGTGGGTTCAAGAGCTATGTGGTCATAATAATGTTTCTGACATATGTGAAAATAAAAGTGTTCCTAATTTAGAAACTCTTAGTGATCTTTACTGTAAAGATCTATCTTTGTATAATTGTTTTGCTCATAAGAACTATTGTGCTTTAAGGAATGTATTGTGTATTAAGCGATGGTGTTTAAAAAATAACTTTTGTATTTCATAATTTTAATTAACTTAATAAATGTTTTATTTCTATAGTGTGTTTGTTTTTCATACTATTTCCTACCCAAGGTGAAATTAAAATGAAAAATAAAAAACAATGATTGAACATAATACCATTTATTAAATGTCTAATATACATAAATCATTGCGTATCCATATAAATTTACACAATCATATGCCATCACAGTGACCCCAAGAGAATGTATCTATTTGATTTGGTCGAACTAGTCGTTTATCATCACTTTATTAACATTACTTTATTAACTTCCTGCGAATAAATTACATGTTTGTTTGATTTAATCATTTGCATTTTACATTTTAAAGTAATGTTCTGAAATAAAACTCTCTTATAGTCAGTCATTCTCAAATTCTTAGTAATGGGCTTTGATACACCTTTAGCTTTATTAATGCATGCTTTTATTGACTCAATACAATAAAGTTTTGCTCTCAAGCCAACAAACTCAGTGATAACATCACCACCCAACTCATCTTTAAATAAGCCAGGAATCTTATCATGTAACTTAGGTATATGAAAAATAAAAAACAATGATTGAACATAATACCATTTATTAAATGTCTAATATATACATAAATCATTGCGTATCCATATAAATTTACACAATCATATGCCATCACAGTGACCCCAAGAGAATGTATCTATTTGATTTGGTCGAACTAGTCGTTTATCATCTAATCTATTTAACATTACTTTATTCACTTCCTGCGAATAAATTACATGTTTGTTTGATTTAATCATTTGCATTTTACATTTTAAAGTAATGTTCTGAAATAAAACTCTCTTATAGTCAGTCATTCTCAAATTCTTAGTAATGGGCTTTGATACACCTTTAGCTTTATTAATGCATGCTTTTATTGACTCAATACAATAAAGTTTTGCTCTCAAGCCAACAAACTCAGTGATTACATCACCACCCAACTCATCTTTAAATAAGCCGGGAATCTTATCATGTAACTTAGGTATACAATAAGGATTATTAATGTCAAAGTTACTGGTATCAAATTGTATTATATTATCTTTCATATCTTTATAAAAATCGTGCGTATGTATTAAGTACAATAAACTATCAGTGTCTGTATAGCACAATTTGGCTTTTTTACCATACTTGTTTTTAATAAAATCGTAATGGAAATTATATACATGTTGTTTAGCATATTCGAGTACAGTAAACCCAATATAAATCGGTCTATCTAAAATAAGTTTTTCGGGATTCATTTGAACTGCAAGAAAATCATCACTGAACACACAAACGCTTTTTAAATTTGGTTTTGCTATCAGTTTTTCTGCACCTACTTTTTTATTTGTCCTATTATTATCATCATTCCAGCTATTCACCAATTTTACGTCAAGCTGTTTTCGTTTATTTTCGATTGTTTTACCAAATATCGAATTGTTCAAAAGCTTGAAGAAGTCTCTTTCAAACGATGTGGTAGCTGTTTGTCGCAATTGAGTATTTAAGTCTATATAGTCCTTCAAAAAGTTTTCTTGTTTAAATTTAAGTATACGATGAATTTTTCTTAAAATAAGTCCATTTTTTAGACATTCTTTTAAATACACATAATGTGTAATATAGTTGTGTTTGTCATATAAATTTGCAATGAGCTTCTCTGTCTTTCCTCCTATGGGTATGAATTTTTCTGGAGCGAAAGGCAAATCGTTGTGTAATTTATGTAAATAATTAGGGTACGCGACATCAACTTCTAAAATGTAACCATATTCAGCATCATCAGGGATATTAGATAAGCAAAAATTATTTATTTCAGAAGTTGACATAAATTCAAAATCTGATATTGGTAATTTTTTCATCATAGCATATCCATAAAGATTATTACAGTCGAGATATATCAAATATGTCGATGGTTTAGAATCATCGAAATTAGGTGTGTAAATATTATTTGCTTGAGCATACCGATGAGAGCACTGTGCTAATCCACCGCGTATTCCTTTTTCAATCATGTTATACATTTCTAGATCATGAATTAACTCTAATTGTACACCAGTGTAAAGGAGCATAGCATCCCAACTTAAGCCGGGTGAACTTACATAATATGCAGGATCTAGATTATAATGTTGAAGACATATTTTTCTAAAGTTTTCAAATATATCGCATAATAATAGCACATCAGACTTTAAATATAAATCAGTATATTCACCAAGACTACTGGCAAATGTATTCCAAATGGTCTGTGCATGTGAATACTCGTTATCAGTAATATGGTTAATTTCGTTTTAAAAATCTCTTTTAAATTCAGATAAATATTATTCAAATCAGTACTTTTATACAAAACTTCATATTTTGTATTAAATGACTTCAGCTGCTGCTGCTGTTCACCATATTTAGGTAAAACAAAGTATGCAAACAACTCAAAGTTTACTTTAATACAAGTATGTTTAATAAGCGATAACTCAATTACTTTGTATACATCATCTCGCTTGTCATCTAAGAACGCCTCTAGGAAGAGGTACTCGTCTTCTTTCGATGGGTTTAAGCGATATGTCATTATTCTGTTCTTAAAGGCTGTAGCTATTATGTCTATATGTTCAAATTTCGATTTTATTAAACAGTTAGATTTATGAATATTAGTTCGTTTATGATATCTGTATTCATGAATCGGTATTCCAATTTTACATTTATCACAATTAATATAACTGCCTGATGAATAAGAGGTGAGTGGTAGCACTGAAAAGAGAAACAATGCATGGTCTGATTCATATACATAGTAGTTAAGGGATTAAATACAGTTTAATGTGTATAGCAATAGGTATATAATGATTAATGAATAATCAGATTTCTCTTTACCTATTTACTGATAAGAGTTTATAAACGTGGCTGCACAATTTTTAAATTCATTCCCTGTCTCTTTCACAAATTCACTTAAATGCTTCCAGGACTTTGAATCTAAACTTGTTTTATTTTTAACAGTTATTATAGCGTGTCTCCATCGGTTCATTGGTGGCACTCGTTCAATTTCCTCACAATCATAAATTTTTAATTCAATGAAAAAGTTTCCAGATTTTCCTTCATCTATTTGACGCGAGAATCCATTAGCCAACCTACGTGTTAGATATGAATAAATAGGTGCAGGATTTTTACCAGTGGGGGTGCTGCAATCATCGCTATCGGCTCCGAAGAGATCGCGGATCGTAGCCCTCGACTTCTGTTTCTTACTGGTTGGTTGACTAGTTGATGGCTGACTGCCTGTAGCTGAACTGCTCACAGGCTGGCTGGTTGATGCTTTTTCTGCAAACTTTCGCTTCTTATTCTTGGTCTTCACCGGGATGTTAACTTCTGACTCGTCTGAAGACGGGAATAATTGGTCAGCCATTTGTTTGGACCTGAAAACAAAGACATTCATATAAATAACTTATAACAATAATTTGTAGTATCTATCAATAAAATATGAAATATTTGAATAACAGGTTGATAGAATTTAGATACTATGTATATCATGAATGATTGCAAATTAGAATGAATTAATAGTGGAACGATTGAATAGTGGAACGATTGAATAGTGGAACGATTGAATAGTGGAACGATTGAATAGTGGAACGATTGAATAGTTGAACGATTGAATAATAGGATTGCTGAATGATAGCACGAGTGCTTTTTAATCACGTATTAATAAATAATATAATAGTGACTTACATTTTGTAGGTACAGGATCCGATAGGCAGGTATACGTAAGCTCGTTGTGGTAATCACTTCAGCTCCGGTAGAGTATCTGCGACATAGCTTTGAGAGGCAGTCTCTTAAATAATGGTAAATCTACGTCACATCATCCCGAATATGGTAACGGGCACGTGTTTCTAAAATGCTATGTCAGATCCCTGCATCCAAATACGATTGTCTTTTAAACAATATAGAATTACTTACTCCGCATATTATCCCGAATATGGTGCTGGCCACGTGTTGCTAAAGTGCTGTGTCAAGAATACTGCACCCAAATAGATTTGTGTTTTATACAATATTGAATTACTTACCTCTGCTACACATCGCTGCGGTTAGGGTTGATTCTCACTATGACTGTTCAAGTTCAATAGTTTGTATTCAACTTTGTTTCAGAGTAGGTAAATCATTTGAAAACGAATTTATATTTATTTTGTTTAGCCATTCAGTTCAAACTTACTACATTAGGTACATAAACTCTTCAATTAAAGCTATCTAAACTGCATAAATTATAAACTAAATTAATATAGCGATAAAAGAAAAACGCTGAATTAAAATTTACGTTGAACTGTAAAACTAACATGTGACCATATGTACTTACCATATGCGAGAGCAAAATTCGTAATTATATAATATACGCCAATGCTCCTAGTGTGTAGTTTACCTTATAACGGGTGTTTTTTTTAGAGGTATAGAACTTTAAGTTGGCATAACTGTTTTAACTGGCGGTATTTTTGTCAGCTGAAAAGTGATTTATGTTAAGTTTGGTTTGGCATTTCAACATGAATAGATTGACGCCTGAACATTGCTTCCAAATTGTGCAAATTTATTTTGAAAATCATGGTTCTGTCCGAAATACGTATCGCGATTTTCATAAGCGAATTTTGTTTAGCGGTGCAGCTCACTTTTGGTTGAATGGATACGTCAATAAACAAAACTGCCATATTTGGGGTGATGATAATCCTCAAGTGTATGTTGAGACACCGTTACATCCAGAAAAACTGAATGTGTGGTGTGTTTTATGGGCTGGTGGAATAATTCGTCCGTACTTCTTTAGAAACGATGCTGACCAGAACGTTACAGTCAATCGTGACTGCTATAGAGCTATGATTACTGACTTTTTCGTTCATCAATTGAACAACCATGATGTGCAGGAGTAGTGGTTGCAACAAGACGGCGCAACATGTCACATAGCTCGTGCCACAATTGATTTATTGAAGGAAACGTTTGGTTACCGCATAGTTTCACGTTTTGGACCCGTAGGTTGGCCTCCAGGGTCGTGCGATTTTACGCCACTTGACTATTTTCTGTGGAGATATGTGAAGTCGCTCGTCTACGCCGATAAGCCCGAAACGATTTACCACTTGGAGGACAACATTCGGCGCGTTATTGCCGATATACGGCCACAAATGTTGGGAAAGTCATCGAAAATTGGACCTCTAGATTAGACTACGTCCGAGTCAGCCGTGGCGGTTATATGCCAGAAATCATATTTAAACTATAATGCCAGAAGTTTTTCTTTCGAATAAAGTCATTTTCATATCAATAAAAACAATCACCTTCGTTTTATTCCATTTCAAAGTTCTATACCTCTAAAAAAAACACCCTTTATTTTAAGCAACACCTCAAAGAGATGATTTAATGTTAATATTATATTGCGTAAGTAGTATGCGACTGCCATTGAGGTGTTTGGTTCGATTCCCGGATCGGAACAAATGTTAATGTGATCCATGAATGTATATTTTCTTAATTTTGGTCTTTCCTATGTATATTATCTATGTACCTATGTATTGAGAAATATATAAGTTTGTTTATCAGTTGTCTAGATCGCATAGCACAAGCTTATAGCTTGCTAGTAGACAATAAAATATTATTATCCTCTCTTCTGTTTGTCGAAAATATGCTTAGAAAAATGTTAGTGTTGATTGGTTTTCTTAAAATTAGGAGATATAATAAATGCAGATAAACCCGTGTTTAATGATAGTATGTGACACGGGTTCAAATTTTGATAAATATTAAGAAGTCAACGAATAAAAACCGCTGACATAGCTATATTGTGAATGAGGACATACTAATAATGTACCGCGACTAAGCTTGTTATATTTTCTCAGCGAGTTGTATGGAAAAAAACAATGAATAAAAGTACAATCAAACATAATATATTTATAATATTGACTTCGTTAACATGTCGCGACGCGATGTTGGGTGGTATCAATTTCATCCATTTATGGCGACATTCCAACATCTATACTTCTCAAACAAATATATTGTTATGCTTACATTTAATGTTATTCCATCATTTGCTATAGTCTTGAACAGTGCGTTATTATAAGTGCAGCATAATGTCGGTAAGTTAAGATATTATCTTTCTTTAATAGATAGTTAAATGTTGGCTAATACTAACCATCCAACAGAAACTGGTAACTGTAGAAAATGGATGCTAGCAATACAAGGGTTGGTAACTCTCACGTTGAAGATGGATCGCTATTAGTGTTTTAAGATTAATAGGTACCAAAATTAGAAGTATTCTAGCGAGATAATCTAAATATTATGTGTTAGAAATAAGTCCAAGCTGGTAGTGTAATTACTGTGATACGAATACGCAAGGTCTTGATCACAAGTCTGACGCCTTAACCGCTAGACGAGTGTGGTAGTAGCCGTAGTATTTCGTATTACAATTGTACATAATCAGATGGTTTTTCAGTACAAGGTAATTTAAGTAAACGTTTCTTTACAGGACAGTGAAGAATTATTCAATTTTATACCAGCCAACCAACCACCACAAAAATCTATGCAAAAAACGTTGGGTCTTACACATAAGAGACCAAATTCGGAGCAGAAAATGTATCAATTTATAAAAAAACCGGTGACACGAGGAATAAAAGTAATAAAAATTGAGATATATGATGTGCACAGTGCCCCCAAATTAGGAGAACTGTTATGTGAGTGTGATGCGGATGTTTGTGCGCAACATGTGGTTAAAACTGTTTTATATGATGATTTATACAATTGTGCCAGGCAACTAATAAATAAAATTCAGGACGAAATTGATCCAAAACCATAATAATAAGTACTTACCTACTAATATCTAGTAATTTATTGTTATGGCTTTGGATATATTTGGATGAAGATTTATTTTGTACTTAAATACTAAATAAATATATTTGTATATTCTAATAATCAAGAATTAATAATAATAAACGTTCTATAAAATATATGTCTTTTTATTTCACTCAATATGTGTAACTACAATGTAACTAAACGCATACTTTAGTACTTATACAGGTATGAAGCTGAGAGAGGTAATCTGAGCGCATACCATTCTCGATAGTTCAATCACATAATCCATTGAGTTATATCACCTATATTGCTATAGATAACTTAAAGACTAATTTTATCTTCGAAACTTGAAGTGATTTAATGATCGATTTATTCATTAAACGATCTGTTCAATGTTTTTGGCTTTCACATTATTTCAAATAGTAATTGATATTAGAATACTAGGCTGAATTATTGAATGGTAAAGGTTTTACGGTATGGACTCGAATAATTAGAATAGATAATAGTCTAGGTTTTGTAGACCTAACCCGAGCTTGAATGAGAATCATAGAACCCATACATACTGACTGAATAGATGGGATTGGGCGTTGACGGATTCAGAAAGTCTATCATGCATGACAGATAATTATTTGAATACTAGATTGAATAGTTGAATGGTTGAATGGTTGGGAATTAGCGAACCCATACATACTGACTGAATAGATGGGATTGGGCGTTGACGGATCCAGAAAGTCTATCATGCATGACAGATAAATATTTGAATACTAGATTGAATAGTTGAATGGTTGAATGGTTGGGAATTAGCGAACCCATACATACTGACTGAATAGATGGGATTGGGCGTTGACGGATCCAGAAAGTCTATCATGCATGACAGATAATTATTTGAATACTAGATTGAATAGTTGAATGGTTGGGAATTAGCGGTTTATGGATCTCCTCTGATCCAGAAACCCTAATTCCCAACTACTGGAACTACTAGACCGATTTGAATAATTCTTTCACTGTTGGGAAGCTACACTCTTTGCAGTGAACATAGGCTATATTTTATTTCCGTATTCCCACGGGAACGGGAACTACGCGGGTGAAACCGCGTGACGTCCACTAGTATATGATATACCTATATATAATAATACTAAAACTACATATATAACCTTACTAGCTGATGCCCGCAGCTTCGCCCGCGTAAAATTTGTTCCCGCGGGAAGTTATTCCCGGGATAAAAGGTAGCCTATGTGTTATTCCAGACTATAATGTATCTCTGTACCAAATTTCTGCCCGATCCGTTCAGCGGTTTGAGCGTGAAAGAGTAACAAACATCCACACTCACAAACTTTCGCATTTATGATATTAGTAAGATTATCCATACTTATAATAAATTTGTAGAAGTGAAAATTCTGTACATTCAAAATATAAAAAAAAAAATAGCAGGGGGTGTTATTAGACCGACACCGAACCCAAAAATGTGATTAAAAAAATTTTTGTCTGTCTGTCTGTTTGTTCAGGCATCACGCAAAAACTACCCTTTCGGTTACGATGAAACTTGGTATAATTATTCTTTAATAGCCTGGGCACAACACTGGGTACTTTTTATCCCGGAAAAGTACATAGAATTCAAACCAAACTTAATTTTGCGGCTCGATCCCTAGACCAAAAGTTATTATCAATTATTGCTTCAACGGTTAATGGTACGATGATGAAACTAAGCATGAGCGTTGTTTGTTACAATTTGAAAAAAGTAATGTTAACATTTTTGCAAATTCCACCTCCAAAGGTATAAAAAAGGGGGGTAAAGTTTGTATGGGACAACGTGATTCCTTGGTCCGATCTACTTAAAATTTGGCGAATAGCATTATTAACAATTGATGGAAGACGTGTTTCGTTTTTATTGAAATTTATACCATAACGAGCTAAAAAGGGAATGTAAATCATTTTGGGGTAGATTTTCTCCGGAGTTGATATAAATACTCCTCAAATACTCTTATTTTATACTTAAATTACTTTTAATTTTGACACATAATTTGTGAAAGTTTAATACAATTGACGTTTTCATTTATGTTTTATTTCAAAATTCAAACAGATGATTTTACTACATAGCAATAAAGTTAAATAAAAAACCAAATATACTTTATGGAAGTATTATTGCTAATTTATTCAAATTTTGTGTGACAAAAATACATTTGTGAAAAAAAGAAGAAAATTCTAAGATAGCTAGCCAGAAAAAAATGAAAGAACACGCTTCCGGAAGTATCCACTGGTCAATAAAATAACGCCGCATGTTACCATCTCCGCTCAATCCTTACGACAAAAATTGTCAGCAGCTTAAGCGACTGGTCATGGAAGGCATGAACTTTATTCTACATATAGTGCCGACTACATTCTGTCGGGAAACAGACTCACCAAGTCTTTGTAAAATACGGGAATGGCCTCTACGTAGACTACATTCGACAGGACTGCAAAGAGCCATTACAATGAACATGAACGCTCAGCTGATGAAATTTACATTGTTATTACGTTACCAGGTCTTGGTTGGACCATCTGTATTAGGAGGACAAAGCCTACAGTAGTTCGGTTTGTCCAAACGTCGTAGGCTGGGACTACCTGAAGAAGGAACTAAGTTACGATGTCAATTGCTTAGAAGAGAAGTTGTGTCAAGTAGTTGTTTAGCCATTGAATTAAGAAATGTCCTATTTAATAAATAAATTTACTTAGCTCATATTATTATTATGCATTATGAATTTGTTAATCAGAAATCTATCTAACTAGGTATTATTATAAATGCGAATGTTTGCGAGTGTGGATGTTTGTTACTCTTTCACGCTGTAACGGCTGAACGGATCTGGCTGAAATTTGGTGCCTACATAGATATGTTAAAGTCTAGGAACAAAATTTCACGCAGGCGAAGCTGCGGGCATCAGCTAGTATGTAATAAAACTAAAAATAGTGGAATAAAGTACAAGTGATAAAGCAAAAGTGTGAATAACAAAATGTGTTAGGTATAACAAGTTCCACCAAGTGCCAACAATCAAGAGTATAAATGATGTCCTGCTGCGACCTCACGGAAGTGGAATAATCAGAGGGGCAAGTGCGAGTTTCGGTGAGCGCCTGTCCACATTCACATCTCTATTGGTAAATGTAATAAACCACTGTCAATAAAAGATACTTTGTGAAACCAAATAACTTCCAAACAAAACGTGTGCACGTAATAACATGTGTCTACAAGTCAGACAATACAAAAACATATCTTGAGGTAAAAGAATAGAAGCGAAGCGGGAACTGCTAAGGCTAGAATAACATTACTGAACAAGAGATATTGGATGTGACACAACCCGCCTGATATACAAGCGCCATGAATTCAATACTGTCTTGACTACAGAGACAAACAATTTCTGGTCTCATGGACACAATTCTTTTGACAAACTTTTGCAGTAATGTTTACTAATATTATAGATGTGAAAGTTTGTACATATTTTTGTTTAGGTATTTGTCTTTTTTGGAAGACGTCGCAAGTAATGAGAACGGAAATATATTGGAAATATTTTTATGTAGACAGCGTTAGATCTGTGGAAAACATCTTATTCCGACGGCAAAGTACTTTTATTCGTTAGCCGAGGACTTTTGAAGTAACTACCAGATTTGTAATGAATTTATTGTCAGTACCTAGAGGTTATTTACATCTACACTTATATTATGAAGAGGAACAATTAGTTTATATTTATCTGGTATTTAAAATAAAATAAAATATAACAGAAAAAACTTCCGGCAACAGCTATTTACCAAACCTAAATTTTAACTAAATCGAGGAGGGTTAGAGGTTAGTAAAACGCTAAAAGTACAGATAACACTGCCGCTGCCTGAAACCAACTAAAGCACGAATATTTTCAAACAAACGGCTCCTTACAGCCTAAGGCTATTCGAGACCTTAATAAGACTCTGAATAAACACACCTTGTTGTGCTTACCGTAGGACTTGGGGAAAACATGCTTCATTTGTGTCCATTACTGGGTAGTAATGTTTAAATGTAAACATATAACAACAAATAAAATGTTTATTAGTAATACTGTAGGTTCTTTGTGATTTTACTGCGGTGAATTTTATCTACTTATCCCTAACTTTGAAAATGGTTACACAAGAACAATGAAGACTCATTGAATGCTATGCCGGATTCTTACCGACTAAACCACATGGTGCCCTACTACTGCCTACGGCCAGGAGCCCTGGGTAAACCATCGGAGACATCGGAGGGACATTCCAAGGCTATTATTGTTTATACTAATGCCATAAAAGGAAAAATTTGATGCTGTGATGATGATGAACTGCTGAACCGATTTAAAAAAATTCCCACACTGTTTGAAAGCTATACTATCTGCGGGTGACATAGGCTATACTGTAATCCCGAATTCCCACGGGAACGGTAACGCGTGACGTCCGCTAGTCACGACTAATATTCTTTGGATATCTGTATATAATAAATAATAATAATAAATATTCACGGATATTTCATACAACGCTATCTGATCCCAAAGTAAGCTAGGAATAACCTGCTTGTGTTATGGGTACCAAACCACGGATATTAATACCTATATACTTTTAAATACATACATATTATACATAGAAACACCCAGACTCTTGAGACAAACATTTATGGGTCACACAAATATTTGTCTCCGGTGGGAATCGAACCCACGACCTCCAGCGCCGCAAGCGGTATCACTACCAACTGCGCCACAGAGGCAGTCAGTTACCCATTACATAATCATGCAACAAAATAACAAAAGCGTCAAATTGGACTGAAATTCAGATAAGCAGGTTTTACAGGGGCGCTATCTTAGTCTATACTAATATTATAAAGAAGTAAAGTTTGTGTGTTTGTTAAATTGTAAGGGGTAATCTCGGGATCTACTGAACCGATTTTAAAAATTCTTTCACCAATAGAAAGCTACGTTATTGTGGAGTGTCATAGGCTACAGCATCACGCTACAACGAATAGGCGCGGAGCAGTAATAGTAAATATTTAAAAAACGAGGGAAAAGTTATTCCTTTTGAGAGCTTCGTTGCGTGTGCTGCGTAAATATTTATAGTTATGTATTAAATATTAATGAGGAAACGCTACGGCAGTAAACGCAACGCGACGGGAGTAAATGCGGCGGGAACAGGTAGTACTCTCTCTTATGTGGCGCAAACGAAGTTGCGCGGGTCAGCTAGTAATATGGATTCCGAGTCTGGCAACACTATCGAACTGTCAAAAATTTTAGCTCTCTGAAAATATTTTTAAAATAAATTAGTTATTTAGTATTTAAACAATTTTAAACCAATTAAAACCAATATCATCGCATTAATAGTGTCCTAAAATAGTCAGATTAATATAATAAAAGTGTGCTGTCCGTGTATTTTGGTGTGGGAAGTGACGAGTCAGGTACCCGTTTTTTTCGAATGTTAAATGTTTTCTTTTTCACGTAAATACATAATAAATCGACTGTTTCTCGTGAGTAGAATTATTATACTTGTATAAGCGTTTACTCGACGTTGACGACGGTTGGTGTATTTGCGTAAGTACATAAAAATATTAAGTATAATTTATTGCCGGTACATAACCTTGTTACTTCTTACCATAAACTGTACAAGGAGCTCCATCATATAATTCGCGTTTAATTGCACTTACTTATTAATAATATGAATACCCGTAGTCGCAGAGCTCTCGGCCGCCAGCAGGAAGAGCCCAAACTTCAGTTGGTGTTGCTGGAGCTTAAATCTAAAACGGAGCTCTGTGTACAGTTGGAAAAGGAAAGAGAGGAAAATGAAAATCTATTGATAAACGCTCTGAATGACACAAAAAAATTAAAATGCGAATTATCAAGACTTCATGTTAGTTATGATGACATTGTTGCGGAGCGGGACCACCTTCAGTCAATTGTAGATAGGTTCCAAGAGTGCAGTGACGAGTATGAGAAAACCTTGAGGAGGACTACCTTTCTGGAACAGGAGCTAAGGGATGCCCAGGGACAGATCTCACACCTGGAAGAAGCTGCTGAGAAAGTTACTGCCCACCAAACGGATAATCTTTTTAGTGAGTTATTGAGTGGTATCCCGCAGTTTATTCCTTCTGCAAATTCTCAAAACCTGGACTTGACTACTATAGATCTTACAGGTGACAGTCCATATCAACAGGACAAGTCGGTTTTGTTTTGCAGCAGAAATAAACTAAAAAAATATCTAAAAATTAAAAAGTTCATACAAAAATCAAAAAAGCAATTAAAATTCCATAAAATGTTAATCAAGAAGTGTAAAAATATAGGTTCTTGTTTAAAATTTAAAGAACAAGCTAAATTGTCAATGTTAGAACTAGAAAAAAGCCATTTAAAATATTGCACTGACACACAAAAATTAGAGTCAAAAATACAAAGTTTGCAATTTGAGCTACAATATATGACTAAAAAATATGAATGGTCCCTTAAGGACTTTACTAAATGTTCTTTAACAATAGACAAGGTACTCAAAACATCAAATGATAACACTGAGCGCCTTAATTGTTTCCTAAATGACCACTTATGCAATATTAACTGCCCTAAAGCAATTGAGCCGGTGGAGGCCCAGGGCGAACCGGTTACCGCTGAGCCCCTAGCTCCCATTACCACATGCTCGCCCAGTACATCAGTGGATATATTGTGTGACAGTGTAAATAATAGTAATAGTTGTACTAAATTAATTGTATTTAGTGATGATATTGGTACCAATCTAAGTTCATTTTTAAAACAAAACTCAAATTCAAGTTATTACTCGGTTATTAATAATTGCTATCCGGGTGCTTCATTAAGTGGTATTATGCAAAAGATATTAGAATATAAATTTGAAGCTAACAGTAAAATAATAATTTTCTGTGCAAACAGGGGGAAAATTAGCATTGATGATTTGTCCCTATACATGAATTACATCTTAAACTTAAATGTCATACAAGTTGTAATGTTCACACTTCCATTTATAAAAGGTGTGCCAGATTCGGAAAATTCATTTAGATATAAGATGAATTTACGTTTAAATTTAATAAGTCAGTATAATAATAAATTTAATATAATTGACTTTAATTCTGTATTTAACACAAACTTGTCACATAGCAAGTTTATAGTCTATAATAATCACAAGGGTAGGTACTGTCTACCCAAATATTATAAAAGACAAATAGCAAGTTTGCTATTAAATTATTTTTATTCTGTAGCCAAAAACTTGGCTGACAAAACTGCTTTATTTGAGCAGAGTAGATTTAGGACTTTGGAATCTGTTCCAAGTAATTTAAATTAACTGCTGGGACAACAGAGGAATTACCCTCTAGCCAAAATTGTAAATTAATAGAGTTAAATTTAATTGCAAACCGTAATTTAATCGGAAACTGTCCTCCGAACAAAACTAAATTAAAAAATGTAAATTACATCAGCCTGGTGCATTATAATATTGCAACATTAACACAGGTCAAAGAGTTTGAATTGGAGCTGTTCATGAGCTCAGAAAATATTGAAATTGTTTGTCTTACAGAACATATGCGTAAGGAGTATGAGCTCATGTTCAGTTTCAGTAGTCACCGGGTTGGTAGTGCGTTCTGCAGGGTCAACACAACACGGGGGGGTTCGTTGATTTTATTAAATAAGAAATTAAAATATAAGGAACGGAAAGATGTTGTGTCCCTCTCTGTAGAGTGTACAGTTGAAATATCGTGCGTAGAATTGGAGCAATTCATAGTAGTATGCGTATATAAACCTGGAGCCTCACCCTTTTGTGAGTTTGAGGAAGTAATGGATAAAGTGCTATTTAAACTTGGAAAAACTAATAAACACCTAATAGTGTGCGGTGATTTTAATGTTAATATACTTATAAATACGCGTCAGACCAATGATATCTTAAATTTATTTAAATCACACAATCTCACTAATTTATTTTTAGAGCCTACTAGATATTGTGATACAACAGCTACTTGTCTGGACAATATATACAGTGATATGTTGCCAGAAAGTAAGAGTATTATAAATAAGATAAAATCAGATCATACTGGGTAAATAGCATCTTTCAAGATCACAAGAGAAAAAGTTAAAAGACGTAAAATATTATGTAGACCAGTAACTAGTGACCGCTTGGAACGTATGCGAGTTGGACTTTGCAATAAACTTCCATTTTTAGACACTGGCTTAGATCCAAATGTAATGTATAAGTTATTTTTTGATTCCTTTTACAATGAGTTCAACTCCATATTCAAGTCTAAGGAAGTCACAATCGGTGATAGGCCAGCCTTCAGTGAATGGGCCACTGAGGATATACATAAAAGTAGACAAAAACTGTATGAACTATACTCAGAAAGACAGCTTAATAGAACAGATGAATTTCTAAATTATGTTAAAACTTATTCAAAAAAGTTTAAAGCAGACTGCTTAGCAGCCAAAAGAAAGTATATAAGTAATAAAATTCTCAATAGTGTAGACAAAGTTAAATCTACTTGGAAAATAATTAACGCAGAAAGAGGCCAAGCAAAATCGAATGATAATAACTTTAAACTTAAAGTAAATGGTAACATAATTACAACAGATGCCGAAGTCGCTAACGAATTTGAACAACTTTTTTCTCGAATTCCAGTAGATTTGACCAGAGCCCTAGGTTCTTCTGCCCCAATAGCAGAATCCTTGTTAAAAGCAAATGTTCCTTGCTGTAATGAAATATTCAAATTCAGTAAAATTAGTATACACACTGTCATAAAAACTTTTAAATCTTTAAATATTAAGAAAACTGCTGACCTCTGGGGAATTTCTGTACATTTAGTTAATTCGTTAATTGAAATGGTTGCCCCTGAATTATCAATAATATTTAATAATTGTGTTGATAGTGGTGTGTTTCCTGACTTAATGAAGTTTAGTAAAATAACTCCTCTGTTTAAATCGGGTAGCACCTCAGATCCGTCCAATTTTCGTCCTATTTCTGTACTACCCACGTTTAGTAAAATCTTGGAAAAGGTAATGCTTAATCAAATGCAAAATCATTTTAATACAAATAAACTATTCCATACTAAACAATTCGGTTTCACGCGCGGTCGGTCTACCACGGATGCTGGAATCAAATTGTTAGAGTGTATATATGAGGCCTGGGAGGAGTCGTATGATGCTTATGGTGTATTCTGCGACTTATCTAAGGCCTTCGATTGCGTCCAGCATCAGACTTTAATTAAAAACTTGATCATTATGGAATCCGGGGGACGGCCTTGGATTTGATTAGTTCTTACCTTAGAGATAGAGTACAGAGAGTAGTTATAAATGGTAAACAGTCAAATGGTTCTGCTGTAACAATGGGGGTGCCTCAGGGTTCAATTCTGGGACCTTTTCTATTTTTAGTGTACATAAATGATCTCCCTCACCTTATAAGAGACGATCATGAGGTAGTTTTGTTTGCTGATGACACATCTTTAATATTTAAAGTTGAACGTGGACAACGCGATCTTGACGAAGTAAACAATGCCCTCTCTGGGGTAGTCCACTGGTTTAACGCTAATAATTTATTGTTAAACGAAACTAAAACAAAATGTATTAGATTCACCTTGCCAAATGTTAGGCTCGTTAACACCAGTATTAGGATTAGGGATGATCAAGTAGAATTGGTCGATGAAACTGTCTTTCTGGGCATAAAGTTAGACTCCAACTTGCAGTGGGGGCCTCATATCGAGAAAGTCTCGGGCAGACTGAGCTCTGCAGCCTATGCCGTTAAAAAGATCCGACAACTAACAGACATTAGAACAGCGCGTCTTGTCTACTTTAGCTATTTCCACAGTGTCATGACCTATGGCATACTATTATGGGGTAACGCTGCCGACATCGAATGTATCTTTGTGTTGCAGAAAAGGGCTGTCCGGGCTATCTATGGTATGGGGTTTCGGGAGTCATTAAGAGAAAAGTTTAAGGATATCAACATCCTTACTGTGTATTCACAGTACATTATTTGAAAACTTATTATATACTCATAAAAATAACAGTAAATTTATTAAAAATAGTGATATCCATAACCTAAACTTAAGAAATAAGAATAAATTGGCTGTACCTAGATTTAGGCTTAATAAAATAAGCAATTCTTTTGCGGGCAATTGTATTCGAATGTACAATACATTGCCGACAGCCATAACAGGTTTGTCAGTTAATAAATTTAAAAAACTAGTAAAACTTAAATTGTGCCAGAAAGCTTATTATAGCATTAAAGACTTTCTAGAAGACAAGACTGCCTGGCAGTGACACGAATTGCTCCTTTCTACATTTAAAAAAAAAAACTGTATTAGATACTAAGATGAATAAGAGGGACCGGACTGAGTTTCTTGGGGTGTTCTTCTCAGTCTGTAGCATTTCCGAACCCCCGGTAGAGTCACAAAAATTTTGACAAACCTAAATAATTTTTTAAAAATTTCAAAGGGAATAAATTTTATTTTATTTTATTTTATATTATAAAGGCGAAAGTTTGTGAGTGTGGATGTTTGTTACTCTTTCAGGCTCTAATGGCTCAACGGATCTGGCTGAAACTTGGTACAGGGATAGATTATGGTCTGGAATAACACATAGGTCAGTTTTAATCCCGGGAATGAGTTCCCACAGGAAGCGGGAACGGGTACGATTTTTTCGCGGGCATCAGCTGGGTCTAACTAAAGTTTCGTATGGAATAGCCAAGTTCTGCGAGGGTAGAACCACAGGCATCCATCCACAGGAATACCTGAATTATCAATACATATTATATTAAAATCGTAACAGGTCGCTGTCTGTACATGGAAGATAAATAAGAAAAAATATTATAGGGGGGGCTTTATGAACGCAATAGAACCCAAAACAATGATTTTTAGAATTTTTGTCTGTTTGTCTGTATATCTGTTTGTCTGTACGTTTGTGAACGCAAAGCTCAGTGACCGCTTAACCGATTGCAATGCGGGTTTTCTTTATCGTGTTGAGGTTTACTCCACTTAACATTTAGTGTTTATTTCATGTCAATCGGTTTATTAACGAAAAAGTTATATATATCACTTTAAAGAATCATTAAGACAAATGAATCTAAAAGTGGGTAAATCTAAACTGGCGTGTTGGCTTAATCATAAAAGAGCTTAAAGATTAAGTCTATTCTAAAACAATTCAGTCCACTCCTTCGGCGCGGATATAACTGACTTAATCTTTAAGCTCTTTTATGATTCAGCCAACAGGGCAGTTTTACACGCTGCTTGACAAGTCTGATGAAGAAATACCACTTCTTTCATACACCTTATGTGACGTAAACGAAGTTGCGGGTTCAGCTAGTTAATAAATGTAAATCACTAGCAAACGTCACGTGATTTCATCCGCTTAGCTCCGGTTTCCATGGGAATACGAGTGTAAAATATAAATATGCACCGGGGATAGCGTAGCTTCCCAACAGTGAAAGAATTTTTCAAATCCTTTCAGTAGTTTCGGAGCCTATACATTGCAAACAAACAGTCAAATCTTTCCTCTTTATAATATCAGTATAGACATCGAACCTATTCTGTCTCTGAGAATCAAATCTAACCAGTGTGACTATCATCGACCCACACGGCTTGAAGTGGTCACTATAATTTTGAGCTTTAAAGCACACTCCAGCCTTTATCCACTACTTCAATACGGGTATATTACCCTTTCAAAAAGATTAAGGGATGACCATTATGTACGGGCCCTTGACTGGACTATAAAATGTTATGTGAATGAGGAAGGTCCAGTACCGACAGTTATAGAAATAAATTTCTACTATTCTATGGCCGAAAAAACTCTTAAAATAGTACTTTCATGGTTCCGTATCTGAAGGGTAAACGGGACTCAATTATTGACATCCAATGAACTCTATTCCCGTTCCTTCACATCATAGGAACTTAGTACAGAAATAAAAAGTAGTCATTGTGTTATTCCAGTCTATCCCTGTATAATATTTCAGCCAGTCCTGTTCAGCCTTTGGAGCGGGCAACAAACATCTACGCATCCCATAAACACAAAACCTTTTTAACCGACTTCAAAAAAGGAGGAGGTTCTCAATTCGTCTGTATGTATTTTTTTTATGTATGTTAAGCGATATTTCCGTCAATTATAGACGGATTTCAAAATTTCTTTTTTTGTTGATTAGGGTTTACTTCTGAGGTGGTCCCATTTTCACCAAGTCAGGATGTGATGATGGGATCCAGGAGAAAACGAGGGCAACCACCGAAAATTGTAGGGACAACTAGTGCGCTTATTAACTTTTTAATTAAGTGCTTTAACGTTCTACGTTTTAATGAAGGTCTGGAGTCGATCTGATGATAGAGTCGAAAGACAGTCGAGGGCATTCCTTAACAATTTACAGCAGTTACCTTGTGTTTGGGCTTGATTGATTTGTATTGATGAGAACTTTACACTTAGATTGATAGATCCGACTTAAAAAAAAAGGAAGTTCTCAATGTTTTATGTATGTTCACCGATATTTCGTCAATTATAGACGAATTTCAAATCTGCTTTTTGTTGGATAGAGTTCACTGCTGAGGTGGTCCCAATTTCACCAGGTCAGAATCTGATGATGGGATTCAGGAAAAATCGAGGGCAACCACCGAAAATTGTAGGGACAAGTAGTGCGTTTGTTAACTTTTTAATTCAGTGCTAACAGGTACTACAATTTAATGAATGTCTGGAGTCGATCTGAAGATGGAACCGAAAGACAGTCGAGGGAATTCCTTAACGATTTACAGCAGCTACCTTGTGTTTGGGCTTGATTGATT
Source organism: Miltochrista miniata (assembly GCA_933228765.1). Taxonomy (NCBI): domain Eukaryota; kingdom Metazoa; phylum Arthropoda; class Insecta; order Lepidoptera; family Erebidae; genus Miltochrista; species Miltochrista miniata. Next base: position 13,962,857 of record OW121765.1, read on the forward strand.
TGTATCGATGAGAACTTTCACCTAGATAGATATATTTTTCGATTCACCCGTCACTTAAAATGGTGAAAAAAAAATTTACAATAAAAAATAAAACCGACTTCAAGCAAATCCTGAAAAATAAAATTTACTTAGCACAAAGTAATATGTATTTTGATTTATCATATTTAATTCAATATAATATTGAAGTTGGTGCCATCAATATAATACCTACATAAAACTATGGGTTTACTTGGCGCCGACTTCAATATGATATTAAATAAAATCTGATAAATCAAAGTACATATATTACTTTGTGCTAAGTAAATTTTATTTTTCAGGATTTGCTTGAAGTCGGTTTTATTTTTTATTGAAATTTTTTTTTAAAATTTAATATAATATATTAATCTATATCAACACATATAATAAAAAAAATTTCAATAAAAAATAAAACCGACTTCGAACAAATCCTGAAAAATAAAATTTACTTAGCACAAAGTACCTAATAGGTATATATTTTGATTTATCTGATTTTATTCAATATCATATTGAAGTCGGCGCCAAGTAAACCCATAGGTTTATGTAAGTATTATTCATGGCACCAACTTCAATACTATATTGAATAAAATCTGATAAATCAAAATACTTTTTACTTTGTGCTAAGTAAATTTTATTTTTCAGGATTTGTTGGAAGTCGGTTTTATTTTTTATTGAAAATTTTTTTTTCATTATTTTAAGTGACGGGTGAACCGAAAAATATATCTATCTAGGTAAAAGTTTTCATCAATACAAATCAATCAAGCCCAAACACAAGGTAGCTGCTGTAAATCGTTAAGGATTTCCCTCGACTGTCTATCGGTTCCATAATCAGATCGACTCCAGATATTCATTAAATTGTAGTACATTAAAGCACTGAATTAAAAAGTTAACAAATGCACTGGTTGTCCCTACAATTTTCGGTGGTTGCCCTCAATTTCTCCTGGATCCCATCATCAGATCCTGATCTGGTTAAAATATGACCACCTCAGAAGTAAACCCTATTCAAGAAAGAAAACAATTTAAATCTGTTTATAAATGACGGAAATATCGGTGAACAAACATAAAACATACAGAACTTCCTTTTTTTGAAGGCGGATCTATCAATCTAGGTGTAAAGTTCTCATCAATACAAATCAATCAAGCCCAAACACAAGGTAACTGCTGTAAATTGTTAAGGAATGCCCTCGACTGTCTTTCGACTCTATCATCAGGTCGACTCCTTCATTAAAGTGTAGAACATTAAAGCACTTAATTAAAAAGTTAACAAGTGCACTAATTGTCTCTACAATTTTCGGTGGTTGCCCTCGTTTTCTCCTGGATCCCATCATCAGATCCCGACCTGGTGAAAATGGGACCACCTCAGAAGTAAACCCTATTCAACAAAAAAGAAATTTTGAATTCCGTCTATAATTGACGGAGATATCGCCTAACATACATAAAAAAAATACATACAGACGAATTGAGAACCTCCTCCTTTTTTGAAGCCGGTTCAAAATCGTAACAGGCAGCTCTCTGTACATGGAAGATAAATAAGAAAAATGTTATAGGGGGGTTTTATGAACGAAATAGAACCCAAAACAATGATTTTTAAATTTTTTGTCTGTATGTCAGCATGTCTGTATATCTGTTAGTCTGTACGTTTGTGCACGCTAATCTCAGTAACCACTTAACCGATTGTAATGCGGTTTTTTTATTGTATTGAGGTTTGCTCCACTTAACATTGAGCGTTTATTTCATGTCAATCGGTTTATAAATAAAAAAGTTATAACACTTTTAAAATCAGATATTTAGAAAATTTTAATTGTGGGGGTTCCTTTGAATGTGAGGGTAAATCTAAACTGGCATGTATGTAACTATTTTAAAACAATGTTGAATTGTTCTAACGGAATAGTCTTAATCATTAAGCTCTTTTATGATTCAGGGGCAGTTTTACACGCTGCTTGATGAGTCTGATGAAGAAATACCTCTCCTTTCATTCAACTTATGTGACGTAAACGAAGTTGCGGGGTCAGCTAGTTTATAATAAGTATAAGTGTGAAGTAGGTACTACGTATTGGTAGATTTAAGTATATAGTAGATCAACTGCCTCTGTGTGAACGAACTTGTCATGTATAAGTACGGATCAATGTCTACTTGAAATAAGGTACACCCACACATCATACCGCTTCCGACAAAGGGTGCTATTGTATTTTAGAAGATTATTGACAGAAACAATAAGATATCTTTAAGCGGCAAAATTCAAAATAGGAATAACTAATGGCATCAGCTTTCATATAACGGAAATCCATCTCAAAACGATAATAAAGCGGGAGAGGGTGCCAACCCACAATCGATCCGTCAATCATAGTGCACAACAGTCTAGGATTACCCCAAGTAAGGGAGGAATGACAAATCGAACTCCTTATTCAGATTTTTTGTAATTTGCGCCATTTTCTCCTATCTCGAATATGGATGCGATGCGATGCGATCACTGGCAATGCGGTTAAGATGGCAGAGTTTTATGCCCAAACTATCTAGAAAGTCGATTAATGAAGATAAAGAGTTCATCATTGACACGATAGAAGAAGAAGTCAGGAATGCTCATACAAGGTCGGCAGCGCGAGTGTGGCGCCTCTGGTGTTGCAAACGTGCATAGGCTGCGGTGATAACCAGTCTTTCTGGTGGGCCGTATACTTGTCTGCCATTTTAATCGTATAAAAAAACCCCATAGTTATATTCCCTTGGGAAGCGGGGAAAATAACAATATATTATTTTATTTTATTTTATTTCTTAGTGTTCGTAACGAACGTAACAGTAATTATTCTGTGTATTAAAACTCGATAAACAGGGCAGTAGCTCCACACAACAGTTTACAGAATGCTGTTTCGATAATTAACCACAATTTATTTCACGTTAATTAACACTAACAGAAATGTCACTAATTATCGTAATATCAATTGATTTAAATGCATGTTGCAAAATGACGAAGTTGAATGTATGAGTTCAACTGCTGGCTGACATAATTATAATGGAGTTATAAGCTCTACATCTCAATGACAACAGTGTGACCTATTGGTATGGCATTTATAAATTTTCTTTTACATATTTACGCGGAACTAAATACAAAGTAGTCGTACAACTCATGGTACAAAACTTGACTATTTAAATATGTAGGTAGGGTACCTATGTATAGTCACTAAACTATGTGAATAAAATATTTTCACCTTCCTAGTGGACACCGAATGGTTGTATGGTAGTACCTACCTACCTCACAAATTTCGGTTGTCTTTAGGTGTAAGAGCTTGGAGGCAATATTAGTGGCATTTTGTTAATACTCTTTTGATATTAACAGCTGACCTACCTTACTACGGGTATCTATTGTCTGCGAGCAGGTCATGCTTGTGAAGGAGGCGGCGGGACGGGTACGGGAGAGAACTCTCCCACCCGAGTTCCGCAGTCGGCGGCCTGGGTGCCGCCGAGGACTATCGGCCACCATGACCGGGGTTCTGAGGACGGTGAGAGGGCGGCCCACCGTCCTTACAGAAGCAGGCCCATAACGGCAGCGTGACGTGAGCAACTCACGCACGCCCCCCCTTAGAAGCAGGATCACACCCGAAACCCCCCATAGACGCGGGATAGCACCCGAACCACCCCCTGGCCCCTGGGCGAGGCCGCAGTGGCGGCCGTAGGTCTGTTGTGAGTCCCGGGACATCCTTCCGAGGGCTTACCCGGGACTCCCAACCACAGGCTGTTAGGCCTTACGTGAGGTTTTTTAGTCGGTGAGAGTCCGGCATAACATCCTCTGAGGATTTTCCCTCACGTAAAAAAAAAAAAAACGGGTATCTATTGTATTAGACAGAGTTTGTACAGGATTTATTTACGGTTGTATACAAGCATCACCTAGCATAAAGAAGATACCTATCAGGTACATGAAAAACCTTCTGACACGAATATGTTTTTAAAGTTCGTTATTTATAACTTTCCGTTTGAGCGGCGACGCCATTGAAGAGTTTGTAGCATCATAGCGAACGTAGGATGTCTGCTAAATTGGCAGGATATTGAAAAAAAAAAAAAAATTTTGTAGTGACACTTCTGTAACAATATGCGATAGGTAGGTACGTTAAAAGCCTTGTGACCTAAAATTTTAAGTAAGGCCTTGTGCTTGTCTTGTCTGTGAAAAGATAAAGACTTTCTTCGAATTCTTGAAAATAAGAGTTTAGTTCGTGACGACACCACCATAGCCTTCGCGTCATAAGCATTTCTAGCCAGGTAACCAAAACCTATCCCTGTCCATTTCCACACGGTAATAGACTCACCACCTGTTACGTAAGATAAAATGCAAATATTGAAATATGAGCGTAGGTACCTATAGTATAAGTAGAGTACTCTGCCTATATATCGAGGATAAAAGTCTTATTATTAATGTGCCTTTTTTTTTTGTTTAACGTGAGGGAAAATCCTCATGGATGTTATGCCGGACTCCTACCGACTAAAAAACCTCACGTCACGCCAACAGCCTGTGGTTGGGAGCCCCGGGGAAGCCCTCGGAAGGATGTCCCAGAACATTATTAATTTACCTATTATTTTAAAGCTAGCATTTAATCAAGTTGGTCATAGAGTTCATTTCTAGAGAATATCAGTTCAGATAACTGACACGCCGACGAGAAGCTACAAGTACATAAAATTAAAATATAATGAGTACCTATGTACTTATTTTTTTAACGCAACTCGGGGGCACATGTGGGTACGGGGTCCCGAGTTGCAACGGGTAAGAGTACAAAATGTCGCCACCACAATACATTCCGAGGGTGTCGTAAGAGCCGACTAAGGGAACACTTTCGCAAAAGATTCATTGCGTAGAGAAGGAAAACTCGAAATGAAACCCGGTTGTGTCAGTAAAATGACAATCGTTAATGGCTTTACGATTGTCATTTTACTGACAACAGGTTTCATTTCGAGTTGAAGGCCTTATGGGTGGCTTGAAAAATTTCAACTGCGGGTCGCGGGGTCCTGGAGTCTGGAAACGTCCCGTTCTCAAAACAGCCCGCGTGCACAAAATACCCGTTCTCGAAACGGCCCATTCTCGAAATGGCCTGTTCTTAAAATGGCCCGTTCTCAAAATGTCCCTTTCTCAAAACGTCCCGTTCTCAAAATGTCCCGTTCTCAAGAGGGCCCGTTTTGATTGTTTTACTAGTAGCTTTATAATCAGAAGGTCTTAGGTATAGACCCTTTGTCCACTAAAATCCATTAAAAAGATCCAACATGGATCTTTGTGGACATAATTATGTATCATGTCCACTTTAATACCTTAATTTTTTTTATGAAAAAATGCATCTTTTAAGACATGCGAGTGGAAAAAGATCCATTATAGGTTGTGGTATACGAAGAACATCCTAAAAGTCAAAATGTATAAAGTAATTAAATAATTTTCAAACCAAATGAAGATCGGTAAAACAAATGAAGATCGGCGAAACAAATGAAGATCGAAAAAACAAATGAAGACCGATAGAATATATGCAGATCAATAAAACAAAAGACTGTAAGCAAGTTGATAAGGACAAAAACTACTTGCAGCCATATTTTGTAATCTAGATGTGATTGCCATTCAAAAAAATAGGTGTAAGCAATTCTCGACCTTAGTGACACTTATTTAAAAATGTGCTTTTAGGCGTTTATAGTATTTTCAGTGACGGGTAGACTGAAATTATATCTATCTAGGGGTAATGTTCTCCCCAATACAAATTAATCAAGCCCAAACACAAGGTAACTGCTGTAAATCGTTAAGGATTTCAGTATAACATTCAATAATATCTGATAAATCTAAATATTACCTATTAATCCCTCAATCCCCTATTAATCCTTTACTTTGTGCTAAGTTAATTTTATTTTTCAATTTTTAGTTTTTGTTTAAAGTCGGTTTTTTTAGATAAGTGTCATTAAGGTCGAGAATTGCTTGCACCTATTTTTTTTAATGGCATGCGCATCTAGATTACAAAATATGGCTGCGAGTAGTTATTTATTGCTTATCAACTTGAGTCTTTTGTTTTATTGATCTGCATATGTTTTATCGGTCTTCATTCGTTTTTTCGATCTTCATTTGTTTTGTGTATCTTTATGGAACTAGACAATGGAACTACTGGAATATGGCGGGACATTTTAATAACGCATTGCTTAAGCAATCTTAATTAATTAATATTCATTTGTTTAAGCAATCTTCATTTGTTTTGTGTATCTTTATGGAACTAGACAATGGAACTACTGGAATATGGCGGGACATTTTAATAACGAGACAATTTGCGAACGGGATATTTTACGAAAGGGACAATTAGCGAACGGGACAATTCGCGAACGGGACTCACGATTTTTGCAGCGGGCCGTTTTAAGAACGGGACGTTGCCAGACTACTCGCGCGCGCCTGTCCAGTTGAACATGGCAATAGGCTCAACACCTATTACGTGGGACATAAAACTAGAAGATGAAATTTGGCCGAATATTATGTCTCTGCCTACCCCTTCGGGGATAAAGGCGTGACTAAATGTATGTATGTATTTTTTAACGTGAGAAAAATCCTAATGGGCGCTATGCCAGACTCCTACCGACTAAAAACAATACGTCCTACCTAACAGCCTACGGTTGGGAGCCCCGGGGGCCGGGTAAGCCCTCGAAAGGATACCCCAGAACTCCCAACAGGCCTACAGCTACCACTGAGGGGGGATAAGTATGTACTTTACAAAGGCTGCTCCGTAAATTATATTTAGTTTATCTCTATTTATCTAGGTCACATAACTTTATGAAAACGCCTTTAGGCAACATCGGGACTAATACCTAGCATTATTGTTCTCAGTTTGATGTTATAATATATTACATAATTATTATTACACTAGCTGATGCCCGCAGCTTCGCCCGCGTAAGATTTGTTCCCGTGGGAACTTATTACCGGGATAAAAAGTAGCCTATGTGTTATTCCAGACCTATGTCTACCCCTGTACCGATTTTCAGCCAGATCCGTTCAGCCGTTAGAGCGTGAAAGAGTAATTAACATCCACTCACAAACTTTCGCATTTATAATATTAGTAAGTATAAAATACAAGTCGCCGAGAAACTACGTAATAGGTACTAATACGTTATTATTTTTGGTGAAACAGATAACTTTCAAGCTGAAAATAGATCAGTTTATAATAATACAATGACAGCACTGTGAAATATCTTTTATATAACTGACAACATCCGTCAAAATCGTGGCATTCCAATAGGCCTATCATATATTACCTGTTGAAAGAAACAGGATGAGTTCGTGAAGGATTTTAGAATAGTCGCATTATTTTCATTTTTACTTTAGAAAAAACCGGCCAAGTGCGAGTTGGACACGCGCACACAGGGTTCCGTACCAAAAAACGGTAAGAAGATTACTTTTGTTCTATGAGAGTCCCCCTCTTTTCTAATGTTAGTACTTATTTGTGGTTATAATAAAAAATACAATATCATCTGTGAAAATTTCAGCTCTCTGGCTATCATGGTTCCTAAGATATCAGGACCAGGGGGGGGGGGGTCACACTCGTGGCGGATCTCGTCCGGGACCTGGGCCACATTGCATAATGGAGTTCAGACAACCTGCCTGAGTTCCATGCCAGAAAAACACAGGCGTGTGCGTTTACAGCTAAGAAGTCCCCATTCCTACCTCTCTTCAAAGTATTACGGTTCCACTAAAGGACAACCTTGAGATCCTCGGTATAGACGTCCGGCGTGAGCTCAATCACAAAAACAGCATAGAGCGTTGTATTGGGCTGGCCTCGCTAAACCTGGAGTCCTACATAAGGTGAAACGGTACTTCACGCCACATCAGATATGTTTTTTTGTACAAGACGCAGATTCGCCCCTGCGTCGAATACTGTTCTCACCTTTGGGATGACTCCGTGAGGTACTTACTAGACGCGCTTGACGCTATGCAGAGATGTGCTATTCGAATAATTGGATGTCGTGAGGTGATGGGAGGCCTCGAACCGTTAGCGCAGCGAAAAACCATAGCGTCCTTGGCTACCTTCTACCGAATGTATCACGACGAATGTTCTGAAGAGCTCTTCAACCTGATCCCACGATCTCACTTTCCTATCCCGAACCACGCGTGCCGGGCAGAGATGCCACTCATACACAGTGGAGAGAACCTTTGCCAGAACTGAGCGTTTCAAAAGACCGTTCCTCTATCGATCTATAAAGAACTGGAACGACCTGCCCGCAGTCGTGTTTTCCTCATCTTACAATCCCGGGTTCTTCAAGAGGAGCGCGATGAGGCACATCACAGGGCCGCCAACTTGAGGAGCACTGTCAGAAGTCTTACGGACTGTGAAAGTGGCCCCCAATCGCTAGATGCGCCACGGCTTTCCATCAGGCTGGCGACGTCAATTTGGCGAGCTAAATGTAAAAAAAAAATACAGTCTCGTAACGGATAGACAGACGGACAGCGAAGTCTCATGAATATGGTTCCGTTTTTACCCTTTGGGTACGGAACCCAAAAAAATATCTGGTACCACATAATTTTGTCGGATGTGAGTTCAAGAGATCCCTGGGAATACCTAGGTACTCGTATTATTCCTGAAGAGCTGACTGTTAAGAATAGGTATATCCGTACTTTTGATATCTAAGTACCTAATCTCATATTTTGTGGTTGTACGGTTTTACGTACAAACAAATACATTATAACTATTAATAGCTGGAGCAAAGCCATGAGTTAATAATAGATTTAGCTTTATGCTTGTGTGTATATTATGTGTGTGTATATATAGCACGTACACAATTTACGTGACATTTATTGAAAATTAATTAATCGACAATTTCCCCTCTCATCCTGCGTGATGGATTGGCAAGTCTTGTACAATTTGAGCCATATAAATACGCGTACAACAAATAATAAAATCAATGCTTTCTGAGTATCTCACTCGATTCATTCACCTACGGCTTATTTCCTAGTGCTGATATAATTGTGGGTCGACCACTACCCTTTATGGTGTTCAGCAGTGAATCTGGGGAATAAGCCTAATTACGTGACTATTGGATTCGATGCCCAGGTCAAATCACATATTTATTCGCGTGATCCGCAAACGCACCTTCAGTGGCAAAGAGCTAATATTTTATTAAACAACAGCTACTTCTATATTGGAAGAAAAATAGAATACATAGTCAACCACAAGCAAAGCCGGAGCACGTTTACTAGTAAAAATAAACAGTAGAATATTTGTTGAGATAATTGTAAGTGTATATGATATGAGGGTAATAACAGAACACTACCTAATTTAGTTGTTTATGGTAACCAACCTGTTAGCAAAGTTACTTGTTTAATATTTCATCAATACTAATATTACAAAGAAATAAAGTTTGTGTGTATGTAAAATTGTAAGGGGTAATCTCGGGATCTACTGAACCGATTTTAAAAATTCTTTCACCAATAGAAAGCTACGTTATTGTGGAGTGTCATAGGCTATATAGCATCACGCTACAATAAATAGGAGCGGAGCAGTAATAGTAAATGTTTCAAAAACGGGGGAAAAGTTATTCCTTTTGAGAGCTTAGTTGCGTGTGCTGCGTAAATATTTATAGTTATGTAAAAAATATGTACTACAAAATAGTTTTTCTTAAAAAGGTTCTAAAAAATTGCGCGAAAGCATGTGTTTATCTTTGGGTTGTTGCACAATTACCATTTTAATGGCAATCAATTCTTTTCTACAATAATGCCACGGAATACCTCTTTCATAAAAGAAATTGTTCTTAAAAATAATGCGACGGAAATACACGCGACGAGAAACCTTTCTCTCTCTCTCTCTGCTGCCTGCCTGCTTCTGTAAGGACGGTGAGCCGCCCTGTCACCGTCCTCAGGCCACTTTGTCACCCTAAAATAGGACTAGTGTTATGTGAAGATATACTTCAATGAAATGTATGTATGATAAACCACACTCCACTCAGTTTAAAAGTTAACTTTGACAATTTTACTGTTATATTGCAATGTGGGTGGTATTATAGTGTGAAAATGATGGATAAAACCATCTTTTAGAATGTAAATATCTTATTGGAATAAAGATTAACTTGTTTTAAATCGAGATACTCTGAGTTTGATCGAATCCAGCCAGTCTGCTAAATTTTGAAAAAATAATGAATTTTGACAACAACTTGGAAAAGTACACTACGACAACCTTTGAAGGAAAATATGGGTTTTGGCAAGTTTTGGAGCAAGTGTAATTAGGAAATGGGCACTTAACCGAAAAGTCCTAACTTCAGGAACCATGGATTGGTCCATAAATTAATTGAACCATTTTGGCTTTGATATTTTGATTGCAGTAGGTACCAAGTATTTCTTCAATATTGTAGAATTTCTTGAATTTCGACGAAGTGCTAAGGCAGGGCGCGGAGCTTTTCTATTGCTGTCCGACCTGGCTGGCTTAGTCGTCAGTTTTCTTGAAATTTCTTGCTTTTGTAATAAAGATTTTGTTCTTCGACTTTGTAAGTTGTATGTAAGTAGGTACTTCTCAAAATTTTTGCAAGTTAATGTCTCGTAGTTTACATGGACATTATGGAAGTTTTAATTAAAACCTCGAATCTTCAAAACTATTGTTTCATTCTTCAATATTGGAAGATTACATTAATCTAGTTTAATTTTGTGACTTGTGTGAATTTCGTAACTTGTAGTAATGTACAGTGGGCCAAAAAATTGGTGTACCATCTTAAGGTTGAACGTCGTTTGCAAATTCATAGGCGATAATGATTAGTTTCGCTTGCAGACTTAACTCACAATTTCTATTGCCATCTTTATCTGATTATTGATAACCTTTTATATTGACTATTGATACCTCCTGTTTGTTACATGACAGCTGTTCTTAGTTTGAATATATTTGACAAAAAGTCAGTTGTCAGTATTCTATATGAAAAATAGATTGCTAGATTTAAAAAGATTTTATTACTTTTATTTAGAACCATTCAAATTATCTTTGCAGAAATTAATGTTTTATCAGTTTTTAATAAAGGTTAAAATGTCATGCACTTCTAAGTGACTTACGATAAATGAATACTTATCAATAAGGTTTACGTCATTATTATGCATCTCTTTCAATGATATATCTAGTATGAACCTTGTTGTAATTTTCAATGACTAGAAAACTAAATCAAAACTGATACACCACTTTCTTGGCCGACCGTAACACAGAATCTGTGGTACATTACTACAAGTTTCGAAATTCAGAAAGTTTTTTTTATCTGTATTATCTGATAATACAGATAAAAAAAACTTGACACTGTTGACAGTTGTAGCCATAGGGTTGCCACGGCGTAGGCGCGAACAATGTCATTTGATGTGCCATGATTCATGAATCACTGCCGTTGCGTTGTAGCCATAGCGAAACATTGTTGATATGGCCCAGCTGTGATTGCTAAAAATTGACGAAAACTTCCTCTTTTACTCCTCAAAACTCATGGTTTCATTCATTCTTGACGACAATCACGACAACAACTATTCAATTACTAATAAGTTTGACGAGATAGGTAGTGGTTCAATGAAAATAGCAAAAATAGTCACACTGTGAATAAAATCATAATTATCCTGTTTGTAATCACGTTAGCGCTATCTAGTAGTAATAGTTTTGTTACTGAAATCGTAAAATTAAAATTTTAATTTCGTTAATAACTTTTCTTTGTTGTAAATAAACCCTAATACTATTAGGGTTCCGTACCCAAAGGGTGGAAACGAGACCGTATTCATGAGACTTCGCTGTCCGTCTGTTCGTCATGAAGCTGTATCTCAGGAAGCGTGACAGCAAGAGAATTTAAACTTACACAGATGACGTATTTCTGTTGCCGCTATAAGAACAAAGACTAAAATCAGAAAAATAATAATATTTAAAGGGGGCTCCCATACAATACACGTCATTTTTGCCCTTTTTGGGAACGTAACCTAGCGCTTACGAGTCCTACTCGCACTACCCTCCCTTTATTTTTAGGGTTCCGTACCCAAAGGGTAAAAAACGGGACCCTATAATATTCATGAGACTTTACTATCCGTCGGTCTGTCTGTCCATCACAAGTCTGTATCTCAGGAACTGCGATAGTTAGAGAGCTGAAATTTTCACAGTTTCCGCTATAACATCAAATACTAAAAAAATAATAAAATTTAAGGGGGGCTCTTATACAACAAACTTATATATCTTTACCGTTTTTTTGGTGCGCGAGGCCGACTCGCACTTGGCCGGTTTGTTTTTTTACAACAATTTGTAATATGCGCGGATCCCGGTCACTCCTCATATCCAGAAGTCTTGGGATGAGGTGGGAGCTAAGCTGGCCCATGAACGGCGGTTGGAAGAAGCATCTGGGGCGGATCGGGCGAGATTGCTTGCTGTGTCACAGCCGGAGGCGGGGGCATGGCTGCACGCGTTACCATCATCACAGTTGGGAACATTATTGGACGATGACTCATTGCGTGTGAACCCCACATATGCACCTGCGGTTCCAAGGTGGAGGCTGACGGCCAACACGCGTTGAGTTGTCGTCGCAGTGCGGGTAGGTTCCCTCCTCACCATGCCCTCAACGATTTGATCCGAAGGGCTTTCATTTCGGCGGACGTGCCCTGTGCTCTCGAGCCGCCTGGCCTATCGAGATCGGATGGCAGGAGACCAGATGGGCTGACACTTGTACCTTGGAAGCGGGGTAGGTGCTTGGTGTGGGACGCGACATGCGTTAGCACTGTGGCAGCGAGTCACTTGGGCCGAACGGCTCTTGCCCTTGCAGCTGCGGCAGAAGACGCGGCTAGCAGGAAGCACCTAAAGTACGCAGACTTGGCGTCTCGCAACATGGTGATACCAGTGGCGTTTGAAACAATGGGCAGTTGGGGCATGGAGGCCAAGCAATTGGTCACAGACATGGGACGAAAAATAGCGGAGAAAACCGGTGACACTCGCTCCGGCTCATACCTGATACAAAGGTTAGCCATTGCCATCCAGCGCGGAAATGCGGCGAGCGTTTTGGGCACCTTTGCACCGGGTACGACCCGAGGTGGGTTATTAAGCTAACAATTTGTGTTAGTTTTACTTTAGTTTTAATTGTGACATTTATGTAACATTAATTCTAATAAAGTGTTTATTTAAAACAACAATTTGTGAGGATTTATATTCTTTATATTTTAGCCAAAAATCATCAAGATCCGTTCATTAATAACGCGACACCAACCTTCCTCCCTTTTTCCCCTTATCAAAAAAAGCTCTCGAGAAAAGTTGTATTTTGAATCAAAGAACACGTGTGCCAAGTTTGGTGAAAATCGGTCAAGAAATGCGTCCTCTAGACCGGAACTGACCACCAGACAGACCTACGCCCAAAAGCAAAATCGTCCATACTGACGATACTGAGACTTTCGTTCGCTACGCTCACTCAGTCAATTATAACTGCGAAAGTTGCTCTGTCTGTCTGTTACATTTTCACGCCTGAATCTAACCGATTTTGATGAAATTTGGTATAGAGATAGTTTGAGTCCAAGGGACATACTTTAACGGGTCCGTAACTTAATTTCGAGAGACATATGTTCGATTATTGAAATATCGACTGAACGATTGTGCGAAAAGAGTTTATTGCGAAACAACTTTTTGTCGCTTAACGCTGCTTCGACAGAACGATTCTTCGAATATTTATTAATCAGTAGTGGAATATTGGGCATTCTGTCCCACTTTAAGTTCGCATCGTCGCTATCGCTCCTTGCTCACGTGGGACAGATCGCCCAATATTCCACATTTTAAAAATGTAACCTAACCAAACATTTTTATAAAAAATAATTTATAAAATAAAACTTGCTGAAGCAAATCACCATCTCAACCTATCGCTGTCCACTGCTGAACATAGACCTCTTTAAATGATTTCCAGCCAGACCGGTTCATTGCCACCTGCATCCAACGAGACCCAGCAATTTTCACCAGGTCGTTGGTCCAGCTGGTAGGTGACCGTCCCACACCGCGCCTGCCGGTGCGCGGCTTGAGTGGACAAGGATCTTTTTGCCCCATCGACCGTCCGATCTTCGCGCTATGTGGCTGGCCCATTGCCACTTCAGCTAACTAATCCTGCGAGCTATGTTAGCAACATTAGTTCTTCTACGGATGTCCTCATTCCTGATTCGATCACGTAGAGAAATGCTAAGCATAGCCCTCTCCATAGTTCGCTGCGCGACTTTGAGCCGTCTGAAAAGACCTTTTGTGATGCACCACATCTCAGAACCATAAGTCATCACGGGTAATACACATTGGTTGTACACCTTTGTTTTAAGACACTGAGGCTGAAGCAAATAGGTATCTTTTATGTTTCAACATACGTCAAACGTAAACACATCACTCATATCAAATTTCTCAGTTTTAGTTAATTTAATTGTTGAATATTATATTACTTTCCGTTTCCGCTTAAACATTTCAACAACAAGATTTTTGTGAAATCATCCATTCATCATATTTTATGTCTAATTAATTTTATGTGATCGAATTCTTTTCCTGTTTAAATTGGATATAATGTTATCGGACTCTTTTCCTGTTTGAATTGCATATAATGTTACATTCATAATAAATAATTTTCAACATACCTAGTATAAAAAATGCAACTGCTGATATTTCAAATAACAGCTTTTGACTAAACGTGTAAGAATATATAATTATATGATACAAATGCTTACATGTGTTTTCAAATTAACAAGACAGCTAGCGTCATCTAATGGTCAGGGGAGTAAATGTTTCAACAAGTGTGTCCAATATCTGTTAGATGGCGCTGTGCCTCTCTCATTATTGTTTTTCAGCGTCTAAAATATTACATATAAATAAAATAAAAGTGTGTGTGTGTGTGTGTGTGTGTGTGTGTGTGTACTTAATTTTAAACAACAGCTTTTGACTAAACGTGTAAGAATAAATATATGATACAAATGCTTACATGTGTTTTCAAATTAACAAGACAGCTAACGTCATCTATCGGTCAGGGGAGTAAGCGTTTTAACAAGTGTGTCCAATATTCGTTAGATGGCGCTGTGCTCAATCTCAAAAATAATTTTAATTGTTTTTCAGCGTCTAAAATATTACATATAAATAAAATAAAAGTGTGTGTGTACTTCATTTTAAACAACAGCTTTTGACTAAACGTGTAAGAATAAATATATGATACAAATGCTTACATGTGTTTTCAAATTAACAAGACAGCTAACGTCATCTATCGGTCAGGGGAGTAAGCGTTTTAACAAGTGTGTCCAATATTCGTTAGATGGCGCTGTGCTCAATCTCAAAAATAATTTTAATTGTTTTTCAGCGTCTAAAATATTACATATAAATAAAATAAAAGTGTGTGTGTACTTCATTTTAAACAACAGCTTTTGACTAAACGTGTAAGAATAAATATATGATACAAATGCTTACATGTGTTTTCAAATTAACAAGACAGCTAACGTCATCTATCGGTCAGGGGAGTAAGCGTTTTAACAAGTGTGTCCAATATTCGTTAGATGGCGCTGTGCTCAATCTCAAAAATAATTTTAATTGTTTTTCAGCGTCTAAAATATTACATATAAATAAAATAAAAGTGTGTGTGTACTTCATTTTAAACAACAGCTTTTGACTAAACGTGTAAGAATAAATATATGATACAAATGCTTACATGTGTTTTCAAATTAACAAGACAGCTAACGTCATCTATCGGTCAGGGGAGTAAGCGTTTTAACAAGTGTGTCCAATATTCGTTAGATGGCGCTGTGCTCAATCTCAAAAATAATTTTAATTGTTTTTCAGCGTCTAAAATATTACATATAAATAAAATAAAAGTGTGTGTGTACTTCATTTTAAACAACAGCTTTTGACTAAACGTGTAAGAATAAATATATGATACAAATGCTTACATGTGTTTTCAAATTAACAAGACAGCTAACGTCATCTATCGGTCAGGGGAGTAAGCGTTTTAACAAGTGTGTCCAATATTCGTTAGATGGCGCTGTGCTCAATCTCAAAAATAATTTTAATTGTTTTTCAGCGTCTAAAATATTACATATAAATAAAATAAAAGTGTGTGTGTACTTCATTTTAAACAACAGCTTTTGACTAAACGTGTAAGAATAAATATATGTTACAAATGCTTACATGTGTTTTCAAATTAACAAGACAGCTAACGTCATCTATCGGTCAGGGGAGTAATCGTTTCAACAAGTGGAAACGAAGCATCTAAAATTCCTCGAAGAGGTAGGCACAGGCATACCAACCAACATAATAGGTGCTGAATTCATCGCTAAGATCTCAAACAAATTTCTGGATTCGAAACCATGACTTTGGTTGACAGATAGTTGGTGTAATAATGTATAATATTAGACTACTTTTATCCTGAGAATATATTTCACCGGTAAAATATCAGCCACGGACGCCCACTAGTACCAGTTATAAAAGACTTAAATTGATTAGGTTTGTTTAAAATATGATTCATGATCAATCGGGCGTAAGCAACATAAATATAATGATACACTTGCAAATATATTTTATTAAGGTTCAATTTGTAGTGAGGTAAATTATTGCTGAATCGAGATTTTATTTGTATAAAACTCGGAATTTTTGAATGAAAAATCACATTCGAACCAGTATCTCACAAGTGACAAGTGACAAGTGACAAGAAATAACCAGATTTCTATCATGTGAGTAAGTTCTTCTTTTAATAGTAGAAATGCTCAGCTATGGACCTAGTTTTTGTCTGCTAGCTGTGTTCATTTTCATCTTCTCTTCATCTTAGTGCATTCTCAGTAGCTACCAAACCCTACTGGGATTTGGAGCCTGGGGTCCAGTTTTATTTGGTTGCTAGAGCAGCTATTGTTTGACTTTTGATTTTCAACATTGATGGTAGCGATTGCTGTCTAACATCCCAACCCCCTAGGAATGCCTTTATCGTTCCCTCATCCGTTAGTCAACAGGTGCACCGCTTAAAGGTGAGGACGCTTGGACCTCATGCACCCATTTTCATATCCTATCTATTCCTCATGATGTTGTTCAGTTACGAACCCGGTTTTTGTCTGTCGGCTGTGTTAACTTTCATGTCCTATCTATTCCTGATGTACTGAAAATCTGAGAATATTTTATTTATGATTTGATTGTATCTTAACAGGTCTGATTCGGAGTTTGAAACGTGTTCTGTAGTGGAGTCTGTTGCACCAAAGAAACGTAAGCCGGTGGAGAAAAAGCAAAAACAATCGAAGATCCTCACTTCACCTCCGTTGGAGTCAGACAGCGTTCGACGAAAAAGAAATTCATCTGACCTTAAAACCACACAGAGGTAGGTTTCACTATGTTCTTTTTTTATACTACTAAGGTGACAGACAAGCTTACGACCCACCTGATGGCAAGTGCTCACCGCAGCTTATAGATGATTGTAACACCGGAGGCGCTACACCCACGCTGCCGACTCTGAACGCCGTATTGCCATGTTGAAATGGATAGGCGCAGGTTGTGACTACCTGCTATTGAAAATTTTCAAGGCGCTCAGAAAAGCATTCAACATGGCTTAACGACTGCCATTTTACTGACAACCGGGACCAACGGCTTAACGTGCCTTCCGAAGTACGGAAACGCTCGCACAAAGAATTGATACAAATTGCTCACCCATCGAGGACCAGCCACAGCGAAACTTGCTAACCACAGTGATCGTGTACAGAACACTGAGACCGCGGGGCCACGAGCGCTTCAAAACTTCAACTTTTTTCAACTAAGTTTGTGTTTTGATTGTTAACATTCATACTTAGTATACTTTGATCCCAAGTTCTTAGTCACTTTGATTCAGTACGTTTATAATTAACACTTTGTTTCTTTTACAGAAAAAATAAACCAAACTTCCTGAATATTTTGCGGTCCGAAGAAGCCAGTTGCAGTGAACCAGAACGACGTGAACTAACTTCCAGTTTCTCGAGCCGTGTTGCAACGGGAACGTCCCGTCGCTCCAAGAAGACGGGAGGAGGGTATGTGATTGATTTTAAACTGTATAAAACTAATGACTACATATCACACGCCGCTGATGTGCGCTATAGGACTGCCCTTGTGACTGTAAAACTACAGTGTGACGAGTCCTCACTATCTTGGGAGTCACTTCAAGAGTTTCTAGGACTCGCATTTAAAGAATTTCAAGACACTGAACCAGTGCATTATTCTGATAAGATTTTTATAAAGTAGTTTTATTCTCTATTTTTTATAAATTAAGCTATAGACTGAAAAAGTTTCGTATGTATTCGGTTTATAAATTGGGTTATATATAATAATAATAATAATAATAACGCCTTTTTGTACTACGTGTAACACATCCGAGGAGGGTATGTGATTGATTTTAAACTGTATAAAACTAACGACTACATATCTGTGGTGACTGTAAAACTACAGTGTGACGAGTCCTTACTATCTTGGGAGTCACTTCAAGAGTTTCTAGGACTCGCATTTAAAGAATTTCAAGACACTGAACCAGTGCATTATTCTGATAAGATTTTTATAAAGTAGTTTTATTCTCTATTTTTTATAAATTGAGCTATAGACTGAAAAAGTTTCGTATGTATTCGGTTTATAAATTGGGTTATATATAATAATAATAATAATGCCTTTTTGTACTGCGTGTAACACATCCGTACCCAGTAAATCATGGATAGGACATTTACGAAGTAGTTTGCATAGGAAAAGTACTCATACAATAAAACATAGTGATGGAGTAGAAATCGTAAACTCAGCGTTTCGCAATCGTATATTAACATATAAAATATTGTCTTGCGATGAACTTCAGGGAGCGTCAGTAGAATCTTTTTTTTTAAATATTCGTAACCAATTAAAATCTCTTCTAATCGAATTTCTTGCTAAGCATAATTGTGTTAAGGTAAACTTTGAGTATTTTGGTACATTTTTAAAATTCAAAGATAATTCCCAAGAAGTGAAATCTTTTGGAACCAAAAATAAAATATTGTATTCTAATTTTGATTTCGAAAAATTTTATATTGAAACAGTTAATTATTTAAAAACAAATATTGAAGAGTTTGAAGGTCGTGATAGTGGTTGGACATTTATAAACCATTTGTATGTTGAGATGAATCTCAATAAATACCAACCACTTGGTGGGTCGAGTTTCATCAGTTTACCCAAATCAATTCAGGCTAAAAAAGCGTGTTTGAATATTATGAATAAAGATCGATATTGTTTTTTATGGTGTGTAACAGCGGCTTTATATCCAACTAAAAAACACCCTGAAAGAACGCATTCTTATCCTAATTTTCGAGAATTATTTAATTTAAAGGGAATGTCTTTTCCCGTGACCTTTAATGATATTAAAACATTTGAAAGAAACAATCCATGTATTAAGTTTATAATTTATGGTTTAAAAAATCATAAAACCTTT
Source organism: Miltochrista miniata (assembly GCA_933228765.1). NCBI lineage: Eukaryota > Metazoa > Arthropoda > Insecta > Lepidoptera > Erebidae > Miltochrista > Miltochrista miniata. The sequence continues at coordinate 13,982,234 of OW121765.1, forward strand.
GTAGGTCCTTTGTATAAATCTGAAATCGATAAAAAGTACAAAGGAAAAATTATTCATTTACTGTTTCTTGAAAATAACAGCTCTTCTCATTATTGTTTGATCAAAGACTGTTCTAGACTTTTTAGAAGTCAAGTCACATCTCATCACAACAGATTACATCTTTGTGATTTATGTTTAATATTTTTCAATACCGCTGACGAACTTAACAACCATTTATGTGGAGGTATAATAACTCTCCTCCCAAATAAAGGTTCAGTAATTAAATTTAAAAACTATGAACGCAAACAAACTATGCCTTTTTGTATTTACGCAGATTTAGAATCGATGTTACAAAAAAATACTGAGCCTAATAATAATTGTTCTAGTAAAAATACGAATATATTCCACCAACACGTGCCGGTGGCTTTTGGTTATTATATTGTATGCTCTGATGATCCTCGTTATAATCGTTACGTGTCATATCGAGGTAGAGACTGTGATAAGCGCTTTGTTGACTATATAACTAAAGACGTACAAAAAATTTATGATATAATTAAGTCGCCTGCTGCAATGATATTTTCCTCGGAGGACAGGTGTGATTTTGAAAATGCAACACGTTGTCATATCTGCCAAAACTTTATTTTTTGTGACAAAGTCCGCGATCATTGTCATCTTACCGGTCGTTATCGAGGAGCTGCGCATTCGTTCTGTAATTTGCAATATAAAATGCCCGCATTTGTCCCCTTTTTTTTTCATAACTTAGCTGGTTATGATTGTCATTTATTTATTAAAGCGTTGGGTGACGTCCCTGGTGAAATAAAAATAATACCTAAAAATAAAGAAAACTATATCTCATTTACGAAATTTGTATCAGTTTCAAATAATAAGTTTTTTCAAATGCGTTTTCTTGATTCATTAAAATTTTTGGGTACAAGTTTAGACAAATTAAGTAAAACTTTAACACCAGAAATGTTTAAACATTTACAAAATCACTTCCCTGTTCCTGATGAATTCCAACTACTTACTCGCAAAGGTATTTATCCATATGAATATATGGATTCGTGGAAACGGTATGATGAAAATTTTTTACCTCCAAAGAAATACTTTTATAGTTCCCTTAATGATGAAAATGTTTCTGAAGATGATTACCGGTATGCAAATTTAGTTTGGTCAAAATTTAGAATTACTAGTTTAGGTGAATATACGGATTTATATCTAAAAACTGATGTGCTTTTATTAGCAGATATTTTTGAAAATTTTAGAAAGACATGCAAACAACATTATCACTTAGATCCATCTTTTTATTTAACTGCACCCAGTTTATCTTTCGACGCTATGTTATTAAAAACAGGTGTTGAATTGGAACTAATTAATGACTTGTCTATGATACGCATGTTACAAAGTGGTATAAGAGGAGGAGTGTGCCTCTGCTCTCACAGGCATGCTAAAGCAAATAACACATACTTAGCTAATTACAAATCTTCGGAACCTGATTCCTATATCTCTTATATAGATTGTAATAATTTGTATGGGTACAGTATGTGTCAATACTTACCATTATCTAATTTCAAATTTCTCACTCAACAAGAAATTGATAATTTAGATATAACTTAAATTGCAATTGATGCTGATTATGGTTATATTTTGGAAGTGGATATAGCATACCCTAAGCATTTGCATATTTTGCACAACGATTTACCATTTTGTTCCGAAAAATTTATACCCCCCGGGGGAAAGAGTTCTAAGCTAATACCTAATTTATATGATAAATTTAATTATGTCATACATTACGTGCATTTACAAACTTGTATGAAACATGGGTTGATATTGAAGAAGATTCATAGAATAATCAGTTTTCTACAAAGCCCATATTTAAAACAATATATTGATTTAAACACCAAACTGAGACAAAAAAGTTCTTCCACTTTTGAACAAGACTTTTTTAAGCTCTTGAATAATAGTGTATTTGGAAAAACTTTAGAAAATACTGAAAACAGGGTTAATGTCCATTTAGTTTCTCAGTGGCAAGATATCGAAAACATAACTAAACGAAGAAAATGCGCTCAAAACCTTATTGCTCGTCCAAATTTCCATAGTGCAACGGTTTTCACAAAAAATCTAGTAGCGGTGCAGTTAAATCCTGAACAAATAGTTTTAAACAAACTAATATATATTGGATTTGCTGTTCTAGAATTATCAAAAAGTCATATGTATGACTTTCACTATTCAGTCATGCAACCTTTTTACAAGGATAGGATACGGATGTGTTACACGGACACAGATAGTTTTGTTTATCATATACAAACCCATGATTTCTATGAAGACATAAAAAATAACTTTTTATCTTACTTCGACACCAGCAATTTTTGTAAAAATAATGTGTATAATTTACCCATACAGAACAAAAAAATACCAGGCTTATTTAAAGATGAAATGGGTGGTAAAATAATAAGCGAATTCGTTGGGTTGAGATCAAAGTTATATTGTATCAAAACCATTGATAGCACTATTAAAAAAGCCAAGGGTATTAAAAAGAATGTTGTACGTGACATTAACGTTTTCGATTACAAAAAAACACTTTACAACAATGAAATTGTTCATAAAACAAATGTTTTATTTAAGTCAATAAAACATGAGCTATTTACATGTGCTGTAACAAAAATTGCGCTGTCTGGTGATGATGATAAACGAGTTATTGCAAAAGATAAGATTTCAACTCGAGCATGGGGTCATACCGATATTTTTAATTTTTAACAAAAATTAGGTGTGCTATCCTGTCTTCACATAGTATTCGCAAATTATAATTATTGTAATCAACTAAACTAACTAAAATTGTAAAATTTAAATGCAGTTTTGTATTATTATAAGTACCTAATCTTAAGAAATTAAACCAAGTAAGAGCATGGGGTCATACCGATATTTTTTATTGTGTGCTATCCTGTCTTTACATAGTATTCACAAATTATAATTATTGTAATCAACTAAACTAACTAAAACTGTAAAATTTATATGCTGTTTTGTATTATTATAAGTACCTAATCTTAAGAAATTAAACTAAGTAAAACTGAGAAATTTGGAATAAATGCATTATTATAAATATAGTATTCTGTTTTTTCTTTAATTTCCTAATACATTTGCAATACCTACTATCATGTACCATGAGAGATTTTCGCGGTCGCGGGAAACCGCTGTCGCGCTGGCTATGCCCGCCATGAAACTTGTATGTCAGGATCGTAGTAAGTGGAAATCCTTAGTCTCTGCCTACCCTGATGGGAAACAGGTGTGAAAATATGTATATGTATGTATGTTATGATGTCTTAAGTTACATACTTCGAAGTAAAATTTCTTAGAAATGTGAAATAGGATATCTATGGTTAGTAGTAGTGGACTATTGGACATTCTGAAAAAAATCTTCAAAACCTGGGACCTTGGTAGCGACAGTCACAACCTCATAACACCTGATGATATGCATCATCATTCACGTTACAACACGTTTACAATTCATAAAAATTTCGCAACTTAAGTAAGTACATAACAATGTGCATTACATCATTCTTAAGACATGTTTGAACATGTTCGTCATAGTGAACGATGACACTTGCAAACTTGTAGGGAGTATCTCGTTACAACTTATTGCAAAATAAACTAAATCAACAGGTCAGAACTTGAATTAATACGTAGTACAGTGTATGTGTCACTAGCGGGTCATGTTTCTATTTAATTCACCTATTACTCATAATTACATTCAGTTTCATACTTGTTCTCTTTACATTCACACAAAGCAGTCTTTTAATTAATAATGTTGAAGCAACAGCAGTGCATCTCTGAACCTCAAACCAGTTACTTTGCTACAAGGAATAGGAGGATTCCAAAATACGTAATTAAAATAGATGTATTAGAAGCTGAAGATACATCAGATAACGAAGTAGAAATACATACAAGAGTGAAAACCCAATATATTGTTTACGATCAGTGGGATGAAATATATTATAAAACAGAGAAATTACTGAGACAAATATTTAAAACGTTAGAAGATCGTGGCAGAGGAGGACGAGGCCAACCAGATATACCTCAACATTAATACATTATAAATAATGGCAGATGCATATGGTGACGGTATTGTTCAATACGCTCAAGACCCCTTTGACTTCTCACATATTTTACCTCTTTCTCCTACGCAAGTTGAACCAAAAAGAAGAAAACCAACTATTTGTAGAAAATCTAAAAAGACAGCTCATAAATCTTTTGTAATCAGCAACCAACCAAAAGGAGTCAAGCTAATTCAGATAAAGATCTTGGACATCACCAACGACAAAGACAAACCTTCGTTGCCGTTTTGTGAAGATAGTGACAGTGTGATACTTAGTGCTCAATACGTAGTTCATGATACAGTTGATGAAATCATGGACATGGCTGAAGGTATTATTAAGAAAATATCTAAGAAAATTCATGGTGATAGCTTATCATTTTAACTAATGTGTTTTTAGTTTTAAGTAAGTTATACATCACCTTAATACTTAGAGATGTACTGCTGACGCTTCAACATTTTGTACGCGTCATTTTTTATCATTGTGTTAGGTTTAAGATCAATGTAATTTTTTGAGACATTAAATAAATGGTATTATGATTAATTTTTTTTTTCATTTCAATTTCGACTTGGGTAGGAAATAGTATGAAAAACAAACACAGTATAGTAATAAAACATTTATTCGGTTTATTAAACTTATGAAATACAAAAATTATTTTCTAAACACCATTGTTTAATACACAATACATTCCTTAAAGCACAATAGTTCTTATGAGCAAAACAATTATACAAAAATAGGTCTTTACAGTAAAGATCACTAAGAGTCTTTAAGTTAGGAATACTTTTATTTTTACATATGTCGGAAACATTATTATGACCACATAGCTCTTGAACCCAATTAATTTTCTCACTACCTTTAACAAGAACCTTTTTTTCCTTCAAATAGGGTTTGATTATTCTAGAAAATTCTCTGTAGTCTATATATCCTTCGCTCCAGCGGTAACCTCTATTCCTTTCAATCCACCAAATGTGTCTTCTTTCTTCATCAGTTAGCGAGGATAACGGGTAAGGAGGTTTTATTAAGAATATATGAGTATGTTCCAACGTAGCTACAGCTAATTCTTTGACTATAAAGTTATTATAACGATCTTTTAAACCCTGAACATCTACTATAATAGTATTTTTGTTCATGATATCTTTCTGACGACGCTACTTAACGGCTTATACTCTATTATACAGTCGTTCAATATAAGACAATATGCTGAAGTTTGATCTGGTATATCAATATCACTTTCAATTTCCACTCTAACATCCACAACAGGACCTGATTTAAGATTATCTGGTTGTCTAGAACAATCTACTACAAATAACGGAGCAATATTTTTAAATTGTTTCTCATTTAATAATGGCTCGGCGCGACGTCCATAATACGACTGTTGAAATCTAGTATATTGTTCATATATTAAAGCAATTCGATTATTCGAGAAACTTGAATTTAAATTTTCATAAGGGAAGTAGGTTGAATTTAGGTATACTCTAACATCACGAACATCACAGTGATCAAACTTAGACATATCCAATTTAGAATTATTTTTTCTATTTGTTTGCAGACCAATAATAACAAATCTTGGTTTCTCTATTTGCGACGATGTTTTTATGGACCAAGTATGCTTAGTAGTTTTTGGTAAAGCCGGATATTCATATAAATCCCAATTCCTAAATATCATCTGGAGTGGTCGATCTTTTTCTAACAGTTTTAACATATTTATTTTTTCCCTATCGGACACTTTGACATGTGGTACACGCCATATTATTTTATTTATAATAATATCTTCTACAGTTTCACCATCGTTAAGTTTTAGGGCGTTCAGATTAGTATTACTTCGTAACAATATTAATTCATGTTTGCTGTTTATCACTACTTTCTTGAAATCTTCTGCAAAACCAAGAATGTTACAGAGGGGTATAGAAGCAGAAAAGCTTCCCCCATTTGCACTATTTATGCCTTCGATATTCCATCCCCAAGCATTAGATGCTTTAGCCTCGTTTTCGTTCATTGATATTAATGATTTCATTGTGGTAGTTATACCAGCGTTTTTTATTTTATCTATTTCCACTCCATTTATCTCATACCTTATATCTTGAAACAAATAAAGTAGACTATTGTTTGTGAAATGAACGTTACTGACTCTTTCCTTCGAATTTCCACCCTTGTTTACAACAACAGTTCCTTCCAAAAACAAAGTGCTTGCTGATGGTAATATATACAAGTCTTGTTGATTAATAGGTATCCTGATTTCATCGCTTCTATTGAAACTTGTTACGTAAGGCTTGTAAGAGTGAAATTCAATTCCTTCCACAGCGTTGTTGTATGCAGGAGTGGACAAAACATCTAGTATATTCATTTCAACAAACCGATCGCTTTAAGAAATGCTTTATTATTGTTATTCAATTTTATAACCCTTTTGGACCGAGCTCTTATTGGTTTGATAGTTTTAGTAGAACTGTTATTTTTAGTTGGATGTACCACATATTTATTATAATCTATCATTGTTTTCTTCTGATATGTAGATACAACTGCACTTCTTCACCTCGCAAATTTATTAAGTTATTATTTATATCCAACAACCTTATCTGTATGCAGCTTATATTGGTTTGATTTATTGGAAAGTAGATTGCGTTTTTCGGAATTTCTATAATCCTGTATCCAGGTGGAACATTAAGTGCAAATTCGTGTAAGATGTGACTGGATTGACCGTTTATATAGGAACCGCTAACTATGTCACATTCAATCCTTATGACAGTCGTTGGCAAAATGTTTACTGGAAACTCTGATACATGATATTTATTTGCTTCTAAGATCTGCTTTTTAAATCCCAATAAACTTCCAAATGTATCTTCTTTAGTAAAATCTATAGTTGATGTACAAAATAACACAGTTTTTAAGGTGTTGTTATTACAATTGAGTGTTATAGATGCATCTTTTATCTCAGTTTTTAAATAGTCACTAATATCTTGTAATTTATAGGTTCCTTCAGGTATCTCAATAACATTTTTAGAACCATAGTATAATTTATTGTTTGTATTATCAAAATTTGGAATAGAATTATATGTAGAGAAATGTAATAATGCACATTCATACTCCTCAGCTAATGGCAACGTGTCTGGATAATAGGTAGATAATACCGATGAGTTTCCAGTTATCGATAAGGTGAGTGACATCTTGCAAATGATGGAAATGAAAGAGTGGTATAAGATTTATAGTATTTTTATTTAAAGTATTATAATTATAATAAAGATTTATAGTATTTAATCCAAAAAGTTTGCAAATAACTTAAACACATATGTCCACAAACTATTGTGTTAAATTGTTGATATCTATCATAGTTATAATGAACATCACAGTTCTTAAAATATAGCATTAACTCTCTTGGCGGTTTTAAATCACCATAGCTATCAAAATATTCACAATAATTGTTTATTTTAACATAAGCTACCCAATGCGTTCCATCATTTCTCGAATTATCTAGGTTAACTAAACAATTTCAATTCAATTCGTTTAGGTGTTTTTGGTAACTGATCCTTCATATAAACTCCTCGAAAATGTGGAATACAATGACCATACTTCTGAATATCGATATTAGTTAAAGCGCGATTAGGTAGCTGATCAATTAGTTTTTTGATGGATTTATAAACAATCCCTGACCTTGCTTATGCGGTTTAATGTATAGACCTTTACCTATTGCTATAGCCTCCATAGTTTTATTATGACGTTCAGTTTCTTGTAATTTTTTCTGACCGTGTTTATAATCATTCACAGTTTTTGCAATACCAGCTGCACCACCAGCTAATGCTCCTAAAGCAGATAAACCAGCAAAAATTGGGATTAAAGGTAGAATGCCTCCAGTTTTTGGTATAGGTATCATTCGAGGTACTCGAACTTTTGGAATGCATGGAACTAATTTCCGGGCAACCATATAAGCCATATTTATTAATGACTTATCATCTTTAGGTGAGAGTTTTTTGATTTTTCTTTTTATTTTTTTAACAAAGTTATAAAAGGTCTTAACACCAGCACCAGACTTCAATTTAGCTTTCATAACTTTGTTTACTATCCACGAACTAATCTTTTCCCCTGTTCGAGCATCTTTTGCTTTAAGTCTTTGCTTAGCCATATCTAAAAGACGTAAGTCGGCTTTTTGACGGTTAGGCAAGTCTGTGTAGTTTGCGTATGCAATATCGTGATGCATACAAGCTTCGTCTAACTTATTTACACCTTTATCACCACGTAGTAATCGTTTCGAAAGCTTTGTTCCTGGTCCACAATAGTTATAACCAGGTATGTGTAGTTCGAATGGTAAATGATTAATGATATTGTTTATTAGTCCACCACCTTGCATCGTCCAAAGAATAATGAATATACTTTAAAATTACATATCACTTATATAATTAACTCATTCCACTATTGCAGTATTATCAATCCAACTATTCTCTTTGTTATTCAAACCCAACCATTTTACAAACAGTTTGTTTCCTTTCTTTTTTAATACCTTTTCTATCAAATAGACACCAGGACAGGACGACTTTTGAAGCTCTTGTTCGTAAAAAGTTCCTAATATGACTTGTTTTTGATTATCTTCGATGCGATATGTTATTGGTATAGTGTTATTTATCTTTTTTATAGTAAATAATTCTGTTGACCAGTTAGGAGTGTATCCTTTCTCGAATATATGTTTGTACTTGCTAATTCGAACTTTGTCACCAATTTTAAACTTTGGACGACATTTTTGGACTACCTTTATCATGGAATTCGTAATATTATTTTTAATGTTAGTTTCATTAAACTTATTGACATTAACAGGTGCAAATTTAATAGTACGATGTTTTGTGTTATTATATGTCTTCACAATACCGTTCAAGCCACCATCTATCCACTTATAGTGTCCGTTCAAGCTAAAGTATTTGTACAATTTATTTTTAATAGTTTTAATAACTCGTTCTACAATTGAAGCCTTTTTGGTTGAAAATGTAGAGTAGTGATTAATATTATAGTTCTGTAAAAGCTTTTGAAATGTAGAATTATAGAACTCAGTACCCATATCAGTTTGCAGATGATTTGGTATCCTGTGATTAGAAGAAAGTATTTTTTCAAATGCAAGAGAGACATCATGTTTGGATTTAGTTTTTAATGGTTCCACCCAAACGTACTTGGAGAAGCAGTCGATAACTATTAAAATATAGTTATATCCTTTATTAAAGGTTTTTAGGTTTTGCATATCAGCTAAATCTGCTTGCCACAAATCATCAATACCTTTTAAAATTACAGATCGTCGAGGAAAATTTTTTCGTGCTGCTTTATGTATTTCATTGACGATTTGTTGTTTCGTCATTTTAACAAACTTTAAGGGCTATGTTTTTCGATCTTTTAATATAGATTGAATTGCGTCTTGAACTAGTTTATCAACTGCTTTTCTTGTGTAAAATTTGCTTTCCAAATGAGTGTCTATCTCAGACATTATTGTTTTTAAAGCTTTCTCTATGTGGTTTTGAACACTATTTGGAATAGAACTTTGCAATTTTCGTAAGTCACGGATTAGTACACCTTTCAATTCATCTACATATGCTTTATTTACTGCATCATCTGCGTCTTGAGGAGGTTTAACACCTTTTAGCCTCGATGTCTTCAAGTCATAATCTCCATAATCAGATTTTATTAATGCGTTATCATTAAAATCAAGTATTTCTGATATCCGCATTCGCTTATGAATATAATGTCCAAATTTGTCTACATTCATATTAAAGGTGTATTATGTTGAACGGTATATAGTAAAATGACACACATATAACATTAGTAGATCTATTTATTTAATGATTTTGCTTTCACGTAGTTCTTCAATGATAGATATTATTTCATTGTCTAGTCCTGTGTTCCCAGCATCTCGAGAAGCAATTAATAACTTTAATCTATCAACCAATTCATTGGGATCATCCCAATATACAAAATCTGTGTTTTTTTTCCACATTTTTGTTGAAGGTAATCCTTTTCCTACTTTCTGTCTACAACTTGGACTTCTACTTTCTTGATCGAAAAGTGGTTTAATAACTTGCAAATATTTTTGTCCTTTATTACTTTTAATTGGTTTTTTTGAATCGAAATCACGACGATGTGCATTCGTTACAAGTAACATTGTCTTATAATTTTGCTTGTCACAGTCATTAACCAAGCTCAGATCAATGTCTTTTTTTAACAGTAACTCTCGCAACCCAGGTGTACTTTCGTATTTGTGTCCGGCTACAGTAATAACTTTATCCCCAATAGTTATGTTAGAGGAACCCAACATTAGCTTTCCACGTTCATTTCTTATACCAAATGGAACATCTGATAGTACTTGTGAAGATAACGACCAAGATGATGCATCTGGATTAGTACCGACTAATGACTGAAATGAAGAGTCCGATGAGGGTTCCGATTCGTTACTAGCAATACTGCTATCATCTGTTTCTTTCATATCTTGGTCTTGCGGTTCATTGGGTTCTACTTTTTCCTCCTTTTTTGTTAGAGCTAAGTGGTTATTAGTGTTGGCTATTAAATTGAGAGATTCTGTGACAGGTTTAAAAACTGTATCAAGAGCATGCTTATTATTATCTTCAAAATCCTTCATTTTACGTATTTTTTTCTTGACAGCTTGTGTCGCATCAACAATTTGTTTTTTCAATGATTTATCCATTATGTAAAATAGGTGGTAATCGAATAAGAATCAATTAAAGAATAACAATAAACAGACTGCAGTCTACTTAAATATTCAAATTTCATCTAATAATACAAATGTGTCAAACGTTTTTCTATAGCAACCATTGTTTTTAGAACAATCTTTATTAATTACCACATAATCAAAAGGTTCTTTCCATATTAAGGAACACATTTCTCGAAATTTCAACCATGTCATATCGGTGTTAACATGTTCTTCATAAACATGTTTCAAATTAACTTCATCTTGCTTAAAAAGCACAATTAGGTTAGCATTATCTCTTACAAGTTGTTTAGGTATTTTGGTATAAGTTTGATTTAAATAAAAACTATCAATCAATTTATGTCTTCCCATGGCAAAATAATCACGTATATTACTTTGATTTTCACATGCTACATCATCAAAAATAATCACAGAATTTGGTTTTGCATCTGAAACTTTTAAAACGTCATCATTTGTCTGATATTTATGAAGAGTGATACCTGGTACTCGTTGTAAAACCTTTTCTAAAAAGATGTACTTTGGTTGATGTAGAGTTTTAGAGTATACATAAACATTTTTAAATGTCAAGCCATTTTCATGCAATAGAAGACCAATTAATAAATTAGTTTTTCCACAATTTGATGGTCCACAAATGATGCAACGTACAGTATTCGGTAATAATTCTCCATGACGTAATTTGTTTTTTGTCAAATCGTCACAGATTGTATTGACCTGTAACGATTGTCTTTGTTTAACGAATTTCATGTTTGCTATGCAATACTGATGGACTCATAATGAAAAGATGAATTTATAACATAAATATTTATAACTACAAGTAGTCGAACCCAACTGGATACAGAAAACGTTGTGGGTTATAAATGGTAAGTAATGAACATGGAGGGAGCTTCAGCAATTTTTATTTTTTAAATTATTTTTTATAAAAATGTTAGGTTAGGTTACATTTTTAAAATGTGGAATATTGGGCGATCTGTCCCACGTGAGCAAGGAGCGATAGCGACGATGCGAACTTAAAGTGGGACAGAATGCCCAATATTCCACTACTTTAATCGATGGACTGATCTTTCGAATGTTAAATTTAGAGTAGTTACATGCAAATTGATTGGTATGTATGATGAAAAAACATAATTTTTAAGCAAGTAGGGATTTATTTTAATTTAGCAATATTGACATAAAATATGTAATAAAAAACTAAATACATGATGTTATTTTATTTTTAGAGTGGTAAACGTAAGCCATCGAGCTCATGAAGTCAGCCTCTCCATGTGGTCTTTTTGATTTAAAAGTTTTTTTTTCAATTTTTCTTCTTTTCCTGCCTGCTTTTTCTTTTTTAACCGACTTCAAAAAAGGAGGAGGTTCTCAATTTATCTGTATGTTTTTTTATGTATGTTCACCGCTGTTTCCGTCAATTATTCACGGATTTAATTTTTTTTCTTTTGTTGAAAAGGGTTGACTTCAGGGGTGGTCCCATTTTCACCAGGTCAGGATTTGATGATGGAATCCAGGAGAAAACGAGGGCAACCGAGGCAAAAAAAATATTTTTCAGTTTTAGTTTGAAGTCGGTTTTGTTAATTTTTTTTTGTTGGGAGAGTCTGAAGTCAGTCTCTTCCTGATTCTAGAAAATTTTCCCGCCTGAAATATGGTCTATTCATGATCGTTTTGTATTAAACACTCCTAATTCACAAAATTCAGTTGAATCATGGCATCACCACTGAAATGGGCTCCTACGAAGAAGGAAGAGGAACTTATTTAAATCAATAAGAGAAATTGAAGTAGAACAAAAGAGTAATGAGCTGATTACAGAAAAATATTAGATTATTAGACAAAGATGAGTCAGTTTCTCCCAACAAAATCAAAAAGCAGGCAGGAAAAGACGAAAAATTGAAAAAACCTTTAAAATAAAAAAGACCACATGGACAGGCTTGACTTCGAGCCTGACGGCTAACGTTTGCCACTCTAAAAAATAAAACAACACATATATTTAGTTTTTTATTACATATTTTATGTCAATGTTGCTTTTTTTTTTTTTTTTGTTTAACGTGAGGGAAAATCCTCATAGGATGTTATGCCGGACTCTTACCGACTAAAAAACCTCACGCCACGCCTAACAGCCTATGGTTGAGAGCCCCGGGTAAGCCCTCAGGAAGGATGTCCCGTGACTCCCAACAGACCTACGGCCGCCACCGCGGCCTCGCCCAGGGGGTGGTTCGGGTGCAATCCCGCGTCTATGGGGGGTTTCGGGTGTGACCCCGCTTCTAAGGGGGGGTATGTCAATGTTGCTTATTTAAAATAAATACCTAGGTACTTGATTAAAAATTATGTTTTTTCATCATACATACCAATCAATTTGCATGTAACTACTCTAAATTTAACATTCGAAAGATCAGTCTATCGATTAATAAATATTCGAAGAATCGTTCAGTCGAAGCAGCGTTAAGCGACAGAAAGTTGTTTCGCAATAAACTCTATTCGCACAATCGTTCAGTCGATATTTCAATAATCGAACATATGTCTCTCGAAATTAAGTTACGGACCCCTTTTTAACTGACTGTGAAAACGGAGGGAAATGATTATACGCGATAACGACTTCTACGTGTACGAAGCCTCGGAAAACATCTAGTTATATAAAAAGATCATAAACGTATTGTAATAATGCCTTCAAAAGTATGCGAAAATTTCAAATAAAAATAATTCGATTTCAAACACATACACTAAAATTGAAGGTCTATTAATAACTTCACGAAACACGAATATGTGACACTTCAGTGTCCCATAACCTTTATAATGTGAAAATTTCAAATAAAAATAATTCGATTTCAAACACATACACTAAAATTGAAGGTCTATTAATAACTTCACGAAACACAAATATGTGACACTTCAGTGTCCCATAACCTTTATAATGTACTAGCTGACCCGCGCAACTTCGTTTGCGCCACATAAGAGAGAGTATTACCTGTTCCCGTCGCATTTACTCCCGTCACGTTGCGTTTACTCCCGTAGCGTCTCGTCGTTAATATTCAAAACTACGTGAGATAGAGAGAGAGAGAGAGAGAGAGAGAGAGAGAGAAAGGTTTCTCGTCGCGTGTATTCCCGTCGCATTATTTTTAAGAACAATTTCTTTTATGAAAGAGGTATCCCGTGGCATTATTGTAGAAAAGAATTGATTGCCATTAAAATGGTAATTGTGCACCAACCAAAAGATAAACAAATGCTTTCGCGCAATTTTTTAGAACCTTTTTAAGAAAAACTATTTTGTAGTACATATTTTTTACATTACTATAAATAGTTACGCAGCACACGCAACTATTTTAAGCTCTCAAAAGGAATAACTTTTCCCCCGTTTTTGAAACATTTACTATTACTGCTCCGCTCCTATTTATTGTAGCGTGATGCTATATAGCCTATGACACTCCACAATAACGTAGCTTTCTATTGGTGAAAGAATTTTTAAAATCGGTTCAGTAGATCCCGAGATTACCCCTTACAATTTTACATACACACAAACTTTACTTCTTTACAATATTAGTATTGATGAAATATTAAACAAGTAATTTTGCTAACAGGTTGGTTACCATAAACAACTAAATTAGGTAGTGTTCTGTTATTACCCTCATATCATATACACTTACAATTATCTCAACAAATATTCTACTGTTTATTTTTACTAGTAAACGTGCTCCGGCTTTGCTTGTGGTTGACTATCTATTCTATTTTTCTTCCAATATAAAAGTAGCTGTTGTTTAATAAAACATTAGCTCTTTGCCACTGAAGGTGCGTTTGCGGATCACGCGAATAAATATGTGATTTGACCTGGGCATCGAATCCAATAGTCACGTAACAAATAGTCCACGTCTCGAGATGAAACGTCTTAGGGTAGCTAAAAACGCATCTGTGGTCAGCTCAGAGACCAACTCTAAGTGCACGGCCTTAACCGACATACACACAAAGACTGCGACATAACATTTGACTATTTTGGCATTTCTAACGGTATTAGCACGCGTATAGAACAGACCGGCATAATCAACCGAGGTTTTGATGAACGGTTTTTCAGGCTGTACTCGCACAGCCGGTAATGGAGCCATGCGAGGTTGCGGATGAATCGGACGCGCTCGGAAGCAACGGACACAGCGATGAATGCGCTGTCGAATGATATCGCGAGCGGAGATAATCCAATACTTCTGTAAGAGATAGTATTGAACCGATTGAGGTCCCCCATGTAACAGGGTTACATGAGCCTCATCTATTATCAAATTAGTCAAATTATGTTTCTTTGGTAAGATAAACTGATGTTTGGAATTGTAAGGTAAGGACGAACGATGGATCCTCCCGCCTACAAGCAACATTTCGTATTTATCTACAAATGGACTCAAACGCTGCAATTGGTTTGAAATTACTTTATTTCTTGAGATATTCAATATATCCTCATGAAAGACTGAGTGTTGAACTAATTTAATTAAAAGACCTAGAGTAAGATTATACTTACTAACAGTTATGTACTGTGAAGTAGGTGCGGTTTTCATTTTGCATCTATGATAAAACCGAAATACTAAAGAAACAACTCGTATGAGTTTCCCTAATGAAGAAAGTTTGGAAGTGAGTTCAATGAGGAACTCGCCCTCCGAGGGTTGAGTGACGCACGTATTCACGACTCCGCGTGGGATGCGTTTCTCTTCTATCGTAGAAGGGATACTCCTAGCTGCGGGCCACTCGTTAGGATCCACTGAAAGCCATGAAGAGCCATGAAACCATAGATGGTGTTGTATAAAAATACTAGGTAATATACCACGTGACGCCACGTCTGCGGGATTATCAGCTGACGGAATGTGACGCCAACAACACGCTGGTACCCGTGAGAGAATATCACTCGTGCGATTAGATACGAATATCTTCCACTCATGGGGTGGCGATCTAAGCCACGCCAACACTACCGATGAGTCGGACCATGCATAAACATGGTCGGGTTTAATAATTCCCTCATATAGGCGCATAACCCTCTCAATAAGGTGCGATAATAGCAATGCAGCTATCAACTCCAAGCGTGGAATTGTTAAGCGAAGCTTAAGCGGTTCGACTCGGGTCTTAGCTAAAACTAAGTGTTTGTGAAGTTCATCACTTTCGTCCACAAAGCACAAATAAACACATGCTGCATATGCTATCTCAGACGCGTCAGCAAATCCGTGAAGTTGGATTGTTTTGACTGACTTCGAAAGAATGAAACGCGGGAATGACACTTGCCTTAAGAGCGGCAGCTCGCTTGCGAACTTATGCCATGCATGGGCGATATAAATGGGCGGTGCTTCGTCCCATTGAACACCCGCTGTCCATAAGCGTTGGATCAAATGTTTGGCAAACACAGTTATAGGGGAGAGGAGGCCTATTGGGTCATATATTCTCGCAATCTCGGAAAGAATAACCCGGTTAGTACACTTAGTACAATCAAAGACTTGAACATTAAATGAGAAAACATCCATACTAGGATTCCACTGAAGTCCTAATATTTTTGTTTGGTGATCAGCTTCCATCTCTACCACCCACCATCAGAGACTGGGGGCTGCTCTGCAGCGAGAAGCTCTGATGAATTACTGTGCCACTTGCGTAACTCAAAACCGGCTGCCCCACAAATACCTATGAGTTCCTGCTGAAGAACAAGTGCCTGGGGCATATCGGAGGCACCCGTAACGATATCGTCAACAAAAACATCCTTTCGTAGGGCCTGAGAACCGATTTTGAAACGATCACTTTCATCTTCAGCCAGCTGTTGAAGGGTACGTAAGGCGAGGTACGGTGAGCAGCTGACTCCAAAGGTCACGGTTCGCATTCGAAAATCACGAACCTGAAGGTCGGGGGATGTGCGCCACACGATGCGCATATATAGTCCCTGTCCGACTCCCGAACTAAAATGTTTCGATACATCTGTTTAATGTCGGCTGTAAATACGACGCTATGGATACGAAACTTTAATAATACGTCTACTATGTCCTGTTGCAGTTTAGGACCCGTAAGTAGCACGTCATTGAGTGAGTAACCACTGGAAGACTTGTGTCCGGCGTCGAACACAACCCGCGTGCGCGTGGTCTCACTAGACTCTTTAACCACTGCGTGGTGGGGAATATAATAGCATGAACCGGCAGACACAGGACTGTTATCAACAGGTTCCATGTGATTTAATTCTACGTACTCTTGGAGACAAGCATGGTAGTCCTCCTTGAGCTTGCGGTTCCTTTGCAGTCTATATTCCAACTTGTGAAATCGGGCGAGCGTGGAAACGCGCGACTCGCCAAGGGGGGGGGTGCGTCACGCTTGAACGGTAGCGCGACGACATAACGCCCCGTGTCATCCCGATAATGGTTATCTACAAAGAATTGCTCACAATAAGCCTCCGCAGGCGTAAGTGACCGCATCTCGGGTAACGATTCGACTTCCCAAAATTTTTGCATGTCAAAATCGTTATCAATCCCTGTAGTATAACTTTGAGTGGGAGACTGAACCGTAGTAGGTTCACACACATTTTTACCTAGTAATAGATAACCGAACACACTATTCATGGCTATAGGGGAATTGGGTGGACCCGTTATTATGTTGGTAAGTAAAATACTAGAGAGAACATCGGCGCCTAGAAGTATGTCAACTGGTTGTGGAAGATGAAACGTCGGATCTGCTAAATTCAAATTTTTAAGATGCAACCAATCAGTGTAACGTATTGGTGCACTGGGTATTTGCGAGACAAGCTTGGGTAAGATTAACGCGTTAATCGGGATGAGCGGTTGCACTTGGTTACGCGGCGCAACACTCAGGGTAACGCTACCCTTCGTTCGCAACGATCTGTTTTCTTCAGCACCGATACCACTGACGGCGATGTTAGCACGTCCTCGTGACAACCCTAACCGCTGCACACATGACTCCGTAATAAAACTCGCTTGACTACCAGTGTCAATCAGGCATCGAACCGTGGACTGTTTGCGTGCATCTATGTACACATCGACCAACGCGGTAGACAATAACACCGTGTATGAATGACTGGACGTTCCGCTCCTGTGGAACATCGGCTACGATTGGGTACTTCGCGGGTCGTTGCTCAGAGATGTCGGCGTAACGTGCTACGCCGACGATACCCTCGTTACGGCGCGTGGTGCAACGCACCGAGAAGCAGCCCTAAAGGCCACGGCAGGGGTTGCTCAAGTCGTGGGGCGAATACGGCGGCTGGGTCTGGAGGTGGCCCTTCACAAATCCGAAGCCCTGTGCTTCCACGGGCCTCGGAAGGGGCCGCCGACAGGATCTAGCATACAAGTAGGGGGCGTTAGCATCGGCATCGAGCCCTCAATGAAGTACCTGGGGCTTGTACTCGATAGCCGATGGAACTTCGAACACCACTGCACTTTCGAAGTTTGGTCCCAAAGCTGAGAGGGGCAACAGCTGCACTTTCGCGGTTGTTGCCCAACATAAGGGGACCCAACGCTCCCTGCAGGAGACTACCTGCAGACCTCGGGATCGTGCGGAGTATGGCCCTATACGGGGCGCCTATATGGGCAGAAACCCTGACGGCCCGCAATGTGGCTAGACTACATAGCCCGCTGAAGGCAATGGCCGTCAGGGTGATTAGAGGGTACCGCACGATCTCTGTCGAGGCGGCATGTCTCCTAGCCGGGACCCCTCCATGGGACCTGGAAGCGAGAGCCCTTGCGTTGCTTTATCAGTGGCGCAAGGAGGCGCTGGAGCGGGACCACAGGCCTGAGTCTAGAGAAATAGAGGCTCAGCGATCCCTGCTCCGCCAGGAGCTCATGGAAACATGGAAGTTACGACTTGAGCAACCAAAATGGGGGCTCACCACTATTGAGGCGGTAAAGCCGGTCATGGAGGAGTGGCTGGAGAGACGTCATGGTAGCCTCACCTATCGGGTGTCACAGATGCTTACCGGACACGGGTGTTTCGGTAAGTATCTGTGGCGCATACATAGGGAGGTAACACCCGAGTGTCAGCACTGCGATGACTGCAGCGAGGACACGGCGCTGCATACTCTGGTGGAGTGCTCAGCATGGGCGCTACAGCGCCGAGACCTCGTTGTGGGCCTGGGCGTCGACGTTCTCACACTGGAGACCATGGTGAAAGCTATGGTCTCTAGCGGAAGCAAGTGGGATGCCGCTGCATCTTTTTGCGAGCAAGTTATGCTTCAAAAAGAGGTGGCGGGGAGGGACCGTGAGAGGGTTCTCCCTCCCGAGTTCCGCAGTCGGCGGCGAGGTCGTCGCAGGCTGCTATACGCCCAAGACTACCGACCTCCATGACCGGGGGCCTGAGAACGGTGGGCTGGCTGCTCGCCGTTCGTACAGAAGCAGGCCAAGACGATGGCGAATATCTCTTTGCCCCTCATAGTGGTGATAGTGGTGGGACAGTACCCAATTCCCCCCCCCCCTTCCCCTAGTAGCGGGTTAACACCCGAACCAACTACCCAGACGCGGGATAGCACCCGAACCCCATAGGCGAGGTTGAAGTGTTCGCCAAAGTCTGCCGAGAGCCCTGGGACATCCTTCCGAGGGCTTACCCGGGACTCCCGGCCGTAGACGGTTGTAGGGCATCGTGTGGTTTTAGACGGTAGGAGTCCGGCATAGCATCCATGTAGGATTTCCACACGTAAAAAAAAAAATAAAAAAAATACCACGTCCTCGTGACAACCCTAACCGCTGCACACATGACTCCGTAATAAAACTCGCTTGACTACCAGTGTCAATCAGGCATCGAACCGTGGACTGTTTGCGTGCATCTATGTACACATCGACCAACGCGGTAGACAATAACACCGTGTATGAATGACTGGACGAGTCATCTGGAACCTTCACAGAGGTCATAACACACGGCGTGTCAGAGTGAGACGGAAGATTGTCATTCAGGCACGGCAATGGCTGATTTGCTTTATCAACAGCTGTTTCAAAATTCATTGAAGACTTCTGATCCGAGTGCAAAGCCGAATTATGACGTTTAAAACACCATTTGCATACAAAATTAGACTTACATTGTTTAACTCTATGTCTGGAGCTTAAACAATTAAAACAAACTATAGTTTACTATAATTTTATATCTCTTATCTGTAGATAAGTCAATGAACTTAGTACATTTTACCAACATATGGTGACCACCACAACAAATACAATCTTGAACCTTACGCTGTTCGCGCTTTGGTCGAGATTTGCTTGCGCGAGAATCCGAGTCCAAAGTGACGTCAACTGCGTAGACTTGTCTTGAACGGCCACCAGAGGGCGCTCGTGCGCCGTGCTGTTGTTGCATTACCGACGCTCCGATTTTGTCATTACCCACATTTGATAATTTGTTGGACCCTACACTTTTATGAGTTAATTCAAGCGCCGAAAGTGTACGTTCTAGAAACGAAATAAGGTCGTCAATTGAAGGAATGTGTGAAGAACTTGATAATGACAATTCAAATCGTTGTCGTATACGGAAGGTGGTATCTTTCGTAGTAGAATATTCAGCTACAAAAAACTCCATTCTTCCACGGGGAAATGCGACAGGGCTTGTATGTTTTCGTGATAAACATTTAACAAGTTTCGCAAACTTGGAATGGACTTCTCGGCACAGGGTTCGATGTCTAGAATTTTCTCAACATGTATGGAAGCAATGACTCGCTTATCTTCATAACGACTTTGTAGTAAGTTTAGTGCAACATAATAATTACTTTCTACTATAGGCAGTGACTTAATCAAATTATAAGGTTCACCTAATAACAAATACCTATACTTCTCGACATCCGTGTAGGCAGGATTGTCGTGAACAATTGAACGAAATAAATCGAAATACGACGGCCATTCGATGCATTCACCTGTAAAGCTAGGTAAAGGCAGCGTAGGCAACTTATGTAATGTTAATGAATTACGTATTTCATGCAAACCTAAACTATCATTATGAATCGAACTTTGACGACCTTTTTGTATGTCAGACCGTTTGATTTTATTCAACTCGGTAAGAATTGAATAATAACAAGTGTCTACTTCCCTACGTAATTTCATGTACTCTTCCCTATCAAAGGATGAATTTTTTATTTTATATTTTTCAATTTTGGTTTGAATTCTACCAAACTTTCTATGCTGAGTGCTTAAATCCTGACATTTAACCCTAAATATCCGTATTAGCTAATTCCAATGTATGCTGTAGATCTTGTACAATAATATCGCGTTCGAAAATATCTTGTTCGAATTGTGCCGCCATATTGATTCACAAAATGACGCTAATCCGCAACAAGAATTTTACCTTTTTTATGTTTGTTCGCGCAGAACTCCGTCGTTTATGGACCGATTTAGAATTTTTTTTTGTTCGAAAATAGATACTCCCAAGGTGGTCCCATTTTAAGAAAGCCAGGATCTGATTATGGCATCCTAGAGAAATCGAAAGGAACTTTTAAAAATTGTAGGGGCATCTAGGGCGTTTGTAAATTTTTTATTAAGGGCCTTAAAGTAGTACAACTTAATGAAGGCCTGGAGTCGATCTGATGATGGAGACGATAGACAGTAGAGAGAATTCCCTAACGATATACAGCAGTTACTTTGTGTTTGGGTTTGATTAATTTGTACTGTCGAGAACTTTACACCTAGATAGATAGATTTTCAGTCCACACAACACTAAAAATAGTGAAAAAAAAAATTGAACGAAAAAGAAACCGACTTCAAACAAAACTAGAAACTGAAAAATAAAATTTACTTAGCACAAAGTTAGTATATTCTGATTTATCAGATATCATCTATACCTACTATATAATATTATAAAGAGGTAAAGTTTGTGTGTTTGTATATTTGTTAAATTGTAAGGGGTAATCTCGGGATCTACTGAACCGATTTTAAAAATTCTTTCATCAATAGAAAGCTACGTTATTGTGAAGTGTCATAGGCTATATATCATCACGCTAAAACGAATAGAAGCGGAGCAGTAATAGTAAATGTTTCAAAAACGGGGGAAAAGTTATTTTTTTTGAGAGCTTCGTTGCGTGTGCTGCGTGACTAATATTGTTTAACCGACTTCAAACAAGGGGGAGGTTACTCAATTCAACCGTTTTTTTATTTTTTATTTATTTTTTATGTTTGTTCGCGCAGAACTCCATCGTTTATGTCCCGATTTAGAAATTTATTTTTCATTCCAAAATAGATACCTACTCCCAAGGTAGTCCTATTTTAAGGAAGCCAGGATCTGATTATGGCATCCTGGAGAAATCGAAAGGAACTTTTAAAAATTGTTGAGGCATCTAGGGCGTTTGTAAATTTTTTTATTAAGGGTTTAAAAGTAGTACAACTTAATGAAGGTCTGGAGTCGATTTGATGATGGAGACAAAAGACAGTAGAGAGAATTCCCTAACGATATACAGCAGTTACTTTGTGTTTGGGTTTGATTAATTTGTACTGTCGAGAACTTTACACCTAGATAGATAGATTTTCAGTCCACACGACACTTAAAATAGTGATAAAAAAATACCATAAAAGAAACCTGCTTCAAACAAAACTAAAAACTGAAAAATAAAATTTACGTAGCACAAAGTTAGTATATTCTGATTTATCAGATATCATTAAATATAATACTGAAGTCAGTGCCAATATGACTATGAGAGAGATTAATAATGTCTACCTAAGCCTACATAGTTTTACTGGGCACTGATTTCAGTATTATATTCAATGATATCTGATAAATCAGAATATACCTACTAACTTTGTACTAAGTAATTTTTTTAAGAAGTAAAGTTTGTGTGTTTGTATATCTCTTAAATAAATTGTAAGGGGTAATCTTAGGATCTACCGAACCGATTTTAAAAATTCTTTCACCAATAGAAAGCTACGTTATTGTGCAGTGTCATAGGCTATATAGCATCACGCTACAACGAATAGGAGCAGAGCAGTAATAGTAAATGTTTCAAAAACGTTGGAAAAGTTATTCCTTTTGAGAGCTTCGTTGCGTGTGCTGCGTAAATATTTATAGTTATGTAAAAAATATGTACCTACTACAAAATTGTTTCTCTTAAAAAAGTTCTTAAACAAATTGCGCGATAGCATGTGTCTATCTTTGGGTTGGTGCACAATAACCATTTTAATGGCAATCAATTTTTTCTACAATAACGCCACGGGTAACCTCTTTCGTAAACAAAATTGTTCTTAAAAATAATGCGACGGGAATACACGCGACGACAAACCTTTCTCTCTCTCTCTCTCTCTCTCTCTCACGTAGTATGAATATTAACGACGAGACGCTGCGGGAGTAAACGCAACGTGACGGGAGTAAATGCGACGGGAACAGGTAATACTCTCTCTTATCTGGCGCAAACGAAGTTGCGCGGGTCAGCTAGTAATTTATATGAATGAAAAATGCCAGGTACCTAGTGTGTAAACACCTTTACAACGTATTATAATACCAGTAGGTACGTAATAAAGTTTCGAAAATATGGTATGATGTGGGTGTAATGAACAGAGTTTAATAAACTAAACTGATTTAATTAGTTGATGAGTGAGAGTTAAACACTCCCTCCCTTCTTTTCTCTCACAACAGAGATACCAATCTCATACAGCCGACAGACTGATTTTCAAAAATAAATCTTTTTTCTGCAGTCCTTAGCCTTATGTGTGTTCTATCGCCTGAACAATGGTTTGTGCGTTGAAGTATTTTTTTAATATTTGTGGACATTCTCACACAACATAATCTAGCCCAAATTAAGGTTAGGACATAAGCTTGTGCATGGAATCTAGACGACTAATAAACATACTTATATATTTCTAAATACATATCTTATCTATATTCATAATTACATAATTATATATAAAAGAAAGTCGTGTTAGTTACACTATGTATAACTCAAGAACGGCTGTAGGTATCGTTTTGGCTGCAAATTGGTGGGGAGGTAGCTTTGAACTAGGAGACGGACATAGGATACTTTTTATTCCATTTCAGCGCACTTTTTTATGCGCTTTTTTGGTCACTAAAACAAATGTATTGTATGTAGTAAATGCGACGGGAACGGGTGATTTACTCTCTCTTATGTGACGCAAACGAATTTGCGCGGGTCAGCTAGTTATAGATAAATTACACCCAGACACAGAACAAATCAATGAACTCATCACATAAAGAGTCTGGGTGGGGAATCACGACCTCCGTAGTAGTAGTAGTAATCCGTAGTCAGGCACACTAACCACTGGACCACGAGGCCAGTCAATATTTATATGATGCCCACGGCTACGTTCTATCATCGCACCGCTCACCACAGACATGTGATCATCCACATACTTTGCGTCCGGAGCGTTTGAGTTTGAGTGGAATGAACTCCGTGCCTCGACTTTCCCAAACGCCGACATTCACTATGTGGCTCTTTAAAGGGGTCTAGGAAGGTCCATGAATGGTCGACAGAGCGAGTGTGGCGCTTCTGCGGTGCTTGAAACATTCATAGGCTACGGTGACCAATTTCCATCAGGCAAGTCCTTTTCTGCTACCTTAGTATTATAAAAAAGAAGTACTGCAGCAACGTGGAATACATTCTTTTTTTTTCTATTCCGTGGTCACAAGACTATAACTGTACGGTGTTGTGGAATGTTTGGGTTCGGGTCTAGCACAAGGGGTACGGCGAGTGCATCACGCACCGTATGCTCTTCCAGCCCAATACGAGTTTCCCTCCTCCTACAATTCAGGGTACTTTAAGCGGAGTATAAAGAGGCGATATCTAGGACCACCAACTTAGAACTAACTATTTTTTTTAAGCCACTAAGGTGGCAGACAAGCATACGGCCCACCAAAAGGACTGGTGGTCACCTTTTCTGCTACCTTAGTATTATAAAAAAGAAGTACTGCAGCAACGTGGAATACATTCTTTTTTTTTCTATTCCGTGGTCACAAGACTATAACTGTACGGTGTTGTGGAATGTTTGGGTTCGGGTCTAGCACAAGGGGTACGGCGAGTGCATCACGCACCGTATGCTCTTCCAGCCCAATACGAGTTTCCCTCCTCCTACAATTCAGGGTACTTTAAGCGGAGTATAAAGAGGCGATATCTAGGACCACCAACTTAGAACTAACTATTTTTTTTAAGCCACTAAGGTGGCAGACAAGCATACGGCCCACCAAAAGGACTGGTGGTCACCGTAGCCTATGAATGTTTATAACTTCAGAGGCGCCACATTCGCGCTGTCAACCCTGTAAAAACCTTCTAAGATCCCTTATAAAGAACCCCATACTGTAGGCGATTGGGAAAACCAAGGCAGGGAGATCATTCCACAATATGCGTGGAAGATCCGAACGTAGAGTGTGAGGGTGAACTCCCTGTCTGTGCGAGCGGTGCGATGATAAAACGTAGCCGTGGGCATCATTTCAAACATTTCCTCAGAGCACAAACCATTGTACAGGCGCCGGTAGAACACGTCTGAGGACGAAGGAGGCATTGTCTCTCTTGTCGAAAAGAGGTTCTACATCACAAAAAAAAAAATTACTTTCGAAGTGATCTCGATATCTGAACGTCATTATTGCCTTCACTTTTGATATGGTAGGCGGTGTGATTTTGTCGAGCTAATTAAAAAACAATTCAAATGTCTACACAAATTCAAAGGATTTCTCGGGAACTTTCAGAAAATCAGGTAATCATTATTGCACGATTAATAATATTTTTTATGGCTGTTTAAAATAAAAAGTCTAATAAAAGGAATCAGGCGTAGCGTGGCGGAAATCCATCGTAGAATGATAATATGGTTTCCTCGCCCTCTCATCCCTTATTACTGTTTGTCTCTATTTATTTTCTGTACAATTTGTTTCAATAACTTTAGATATTTTGAATAGAATTAAATGGAAAATTCTCTTTCCACTATACTGCTTTACACACACGAATAGACTTTAATAAAATACCAAATGTCAGTTGAAACATAAAATAAAAACTTTACTGAAAGTGCAATGAAAACTTTGAGCAAGAAAACGTCGTAGTTATAAATCTCCACTGGGAATTTCTACAAGATGACTGACAATAACAACACAAGAATAAAGTCATGTTTAGAAGAAAACGTGCAGAATATTTTGTTTTGAATTTATTCGTCTGTTCAGTAAGGTGCGGCTCAGACTCCGGACTATCCGTGGCGCATAGTCCATGAAAAATCTTCGATGGCCAAGTTTGTGCTCTCTTTGTGCGCCATAGACTCGATCACACAAAGTCTGTCGCCTCCGTTGCACCTAAAACAATTTTGGTGATCACGGCGCGCGCCCAGCGGTTTCTGTGTGCGCCACAAACTCGACCGCACAAAAGTCTGTAGTTCTGGGCTGCACCTAAAGTAATTTTGGTGATCAGGATGTGCGCGAAGCGTTCTCTTTGTGCACCACGGATTCGATCGCACAAAAGTCTATCGTCTGTGCTGCACCTAAAGCAATTTAGGAGCCCCTATAGCTCAGTGTTATGTACACGACCTCTGCTGCATGAATCATCTTACGCTACAGTTGGCCCTTAGATGGGCTGTCGTTTGTGGCATTTCCATTTATGATTGTTTCCGTGCTTCTAAACGCCGTTAGTTCCGGTATTTCTACCGTAAGTAATATGGTAGTTGTTATTTGTGAAACCAAGTAGAAGGTAGTAAGGAAGTATTTTGTTTGGAATGTCAACTACAGGTGTCTTACAGCCGGTTTCACTTCGATTCAGCGCCTCTGATTTTACAATGGTCCTATAGACTGCGTTTACATTTTTGTATCAGGTGATATGCTTTACTGATTCTTTTTGTACCACTAAGGTAGCAGACAAGCTTACCGGTCCACCTGACAGAAAGTGGTCAACGTAACATATGGATGTTTGCAACACCAGAGACGCTACACTCGCACTGCCAACCCTGCAGGAACCTTCTAAGACCCCTTTTGAAGAACCTGTAGACGTTCGGAAAAACCGAAACAGGGCGCGTTTTGCTACTTCAGTAGTACAAAAACGACTGTAAAAAATCTCATAAAAAGGGAAAAGCCCTTTCAGACTGTTGGTTCCACTGCTAAGTTCCACTAAGGGGTCCAACAGGATTTTCATATACTTATGGACCCACTACATAATAATGGTGGGGCAATAAAAGCATTGCTTATCCCACAGAGCAACGCGAACTACTCTACTACTCTACACTTACTCTGTGGCTTATTCATTTCAAAATTCAATCAGAATTCTAACTAAATATGAGCCTAAAGCCTTTTACGAGTAAGCTGCAAATATATATTATTATTACTAGGTACCTACTAAATATAATTTCATAAATTCATCGCCCTCCTGAAATTAAATGGGGAGAGTGTTATATCCAGCAGTAGGCTGTGGTAAGCTGATTTCATTTATTCAAAATGATTATATAATATTACTAAATGGAGTCGGCGGATCGTTCCGCTGGATTTTGGTTCCGTATTGCACCCAATACGAACTAATTCTGGGAATAAAAATAGCCTATATGTTATTAGCTCTGTATGGCAACGGGAAAGAGTACAAAATGTCGCAACTCCAATTCATGCCTAGGATGTCGTAAGAGATGACTTAGGGAACAGTTTCCCATTACGATCCATTGCGTAGAGAAGGTAAACTCGAATGTAACCCGGTTGTCAGTAAAATGACAATCGTTAAGCCAAGTTAAAGGTGGTTTTTGGGCGGCTTGAAAAATTTCAACTGCGGGTCGTCGGGACCAGCACCTGTGTTCATTTCAACACGGCAGTAGGCTCACCACCTATTACGTGGGATATGATATAAAACTATAAGGTACAATTTGGGCGTATACTAGGTACAATTTGGGCGTATACTATGCCTCTGCCTTCGGGGATAAAGTCGTGCCTTTATGTAAGTATGTATGCTATATGTTATTCCATGCTGAATCTATCATTTTACCAAATTTAAGCCAGATTTGTTCAGTCGTTTGAGCGTGAAAGAGTAACAAACATTCAGATCAGAACTCACAAACTTTCGCACTTATCATAATAGTGCGATGTTATGTAAGTACACAACCATTATTATTGAGGTAAAAATCTAAATAAAATATTACAAAACTCCTGTTAATACTGTCAATAAAAAATTCTACACAATTTGACTCTCTAAGGATGTTCCTAGTCTATGGGACAGGATTGTATCTCAGTTGTTCGCGAGCTCGCGAACGCTACGGTATTCGCGGCTGAAAATACTTAAACCGCTTCACCGATGTCTAAATTGAACACAACTTATAAACAATGTTTTATGTTCTGAAAGTTTACGGAGTGTTTATATTGGACGTGAAAAAGTATTCGGTTTGAACGTAGCAGTCAATTCGTGCCTGTAAAGGTGAGCTTTTATTCAGAGTGTTACTTTTATACTTCGGTTAAGATGTGTTGATAAAATTTGTTACAGTCAATGTTTTTATGCCAATTCAACAAATTCAGGTATTCGGAACTTTTTTTTTATTTTCAGGTATTCAGTGTATTTATTGTTTCACATTAGTTATGTTTAGACTGAAAGTATTTGCCCGTATAAATTTAAAAAGACATTAAGCACACGCAATACTTTCTTTTACGTTATTAAATAAAGGGGGGGCTTCCATATAAAAATATATTTTTTGTTAGTTTTTGGTACGGGATCCTCTGTGTATAAATCCGAATCGTACTTGATCGGTTTTTCATTCAAAGCCATACAGTCACGCCATTTGATTGTATCTGAAGGGGTAGGTGAGCTTATTGCTGAAATGAAACGAAAAGGCGTAGATTTAGGTTATTTGTAGTTGAAAATTTGACGTAGCTTATGAAACAAGGAATCGTTGGTAAATGGAAATGTTAGAAAAACGGTAACCCATCTTAGGAACAGCCATACCGTAAGGTGCAAAACGCAACGCAATCGTTTAGAGAATATTGAGTTACTTTGGCTACGAAAGCTTCTTTTTATATAGAACTTTTAAAAAACTAGCTAAACATTGATTTTAAGGTCATTATTATTATTGACTGATTTGTAAACACAACATCATGGTCGACCTATGGCCAACCGGAAGTGCAGCATGTTGCACATCTCCTTATTGACCTGACCAAAATATACCATATCAAGTTCCCGGAGCGGCGCGTGTAATCAAAAAATACACCCCGCACGGAATATGAAGAGGTAGAGAACGAGGGACACTTACTATCAAGAAATTTGACTCTTTCCCATAGACCCCCACAGCCGCGGTGCGGTGGCTTGGTCGCGGCGAACAGTGAGTTTTAGAATATTAAAGCATTGCATTTTACCGCCCGCACTTAGCGACCAGTGGCCAACGTTTGCCATTGGTGGAAATGGTTGACCGAAAGAGCCTTCGAAGTCATTATCTAATTTTGTCAAAATGATATTTTTATCCCTCCGGCACGTTTTGCCTCCTTATGCGTGTTCTACCGCCTATACAAGCGTTTGTGCTCTAAAGAATTGTTTGATAATGATGCCTACGGCTTCATTTTATCATCGCACCGCCCGCCACAGACAAAGTGTTCATCCTCACACGTTGTGTCCGGAGCGCACGAGCATAGTAAGATCCGATAGGGGCTTTCTTCCGCGTACGCTTGGATTGTGGAATGATCTCCCTGCCTCGGTTTTCCGAAACACCTACCTACAGTATGGGGTTCTTCAAAAGGGGTCTTAGGTTTTTACAGGGTCAGCAGCGCGAGTGCAGCGCCTCTGGTGCTGATAACGTCCAAATGCCACGGTGATCACCGGTACATTTGGTGGGTCGTATGCTTGTCTGCCACCTTAGTGGTATAAAAAATATTACTTAAACTCCAAAAGAAATTCTTCATATTGTAAACGAGAAGTCTAAACCCATCTAAATGAACAACATAAACTACAAAAGGCTTATTAATTACACTGTCATTACATAATATCATTGTATAACTCACATCATACTGCTGAAACTGTCACTGAAATCTTGGAATATACACAGACAATGTGACGATGTTGTATACATTTACCATCATACTCGGTACTCAGTATAATAAGACAATTTAAACACAAAGGCTTGTACTACTATTGGTACATTAGTTTGAGCTTATGGCGGCTCGTAGTAGAAAATGTTTATGAACCATGATAATACTGCAATATGTTTGTAATAGACGATATTTTCTTGTGGGGGCACAGGTACTGCTTGGGCGAATGATGAGAACGCGTGTTTTTTGCCCACATTGTTTATTTATCTTTTTGCTCAGTATTCTTTAATTGATCATGCATCTTACCGCATACGGTAGATACCTGTGATTGTGGATTTCTGAACTTCGAAAGCATGATAGGTGTCCGACTGCTAGTAATATTACAATGTTAAGCCATACTACTTCTATGACTACCGCCGTTAAGCCTTACTACTACTCGTAATATTTGATTTGAAATTTAGTAGCAGGTAACCACAACCTACCTGTCTGTCCATAGAATCATGACCGATGAAATTTGGAGGTATGCGACCTGTATAAGTGTTCGTTGAAAAATTCTTACAGTAGCATCACAATACATTTTTGAGAATCTTATGTACGTACAAAGAAATTTACATAGTTTCGCTAAGTTAAGTGATAGACACAATGTGAACACTAGAAATAAAAGTAACCTTGCTGTTTATCATAGCAGATTGCACAAAATCAGCAATTCTTTCATGGGTAACTGTATACGCTTTTACAACAGGCTACCAGACGAAATTAAAAGTATGTCCCTTAATAAATTTAAAAAGGTTGTAAAAAGTAAATTGTACTGCAGGGGCTACTATACAATTGGTGATTATTTGTTGGATGGAGAAGCCTGGAAATGACCTGCTCTACTGGATTCTCAAAAAATTGTCAAATGCATAGTTTTTAGATTCATTTTGTAAATAGAGCTCTAAAAAGAATAACCCGCTGAGTTTCTTGCCAGTTCTTCTCAGGTGGGTCGCGTTGTGAACTGGTGGTAGATTTTGATTTATATTCTGGACGTTTTACAAGAGCATCTGTAAATGCCTATGTGAAATAAATTTCTTTTTCTTTCTTTCTTTCTTTCTTCTGCTCTGTGGGATGTAGGTACAGAGTGATAGTGGGAATATAGTGTGACCTGAGGTATGTATGCATGTCTGTAAAGGATTGTCAATTTCTATAAGCTCTTTTCTCTACTACCATCTGGTGTGCACGGGGCTTCTCGAAAAGGGGTCAGGGTGGGATTGTTTGAATCTCGT
Organism: Miltochrista miniata; assembly: GCA_933228765.1. Taxonomy (NCBI): domain Eukaryota; kingdom Metazoa; phylum Arthropoda; class Insecta; order Lepidoptera; family Erebidae; genus Miltochrista; species Miltochrista miniata. The sequence goes on from OW121765.1 coordinate 14,013,115, forward strand.
AGTTTCATGACTGACTGGGGTCTGAGACGGGAAGGATAGAAGGGTAGTCTCTCCCAATAAATATTCATACCTATCTATACTAATGATATAAAGCTGAAGAGTTTGTATGTTTGAGCGCTTGGATCTCAGGAACTACTAGTTGGAATACAAAAATAATTTTATAGTTCAATAGTTCATTCATCAAGGATGGCGATAGCCTATAGGCTATGTTGCATAATGCTACGACGAAAAGGAGCGGAGCAGTAATGATAAATGTTTCATAACGGAGAAAAAAATATTTCTTTTGAGAGCTTCCGTTGCGTGCTAAATGGTGTAAATGGTTAGTTATGTAAAAATAATGTACAAACTGTTTCTCTTAAAAAGTTCTAAAAAACATTCGTGTTAAATAGGTACACTTCGGGAATAAAATAAAACTTGAAAATACAACTTTACATTTATTACATTTATTTGAGCAGCGTTACAGCCTATCTAAGCGTTCAGAATGAAGAGAGAGCTCCCAATAATCTTACCGCCATTTTATACATTTAGGGGAGACCGGGGTTAGTTGACTATAGGGGTAGGTAGACTAACTATCAATAACTTGGCCAAAGTAATGGCTTTGAGCCAACCGATGACACCTGAGAGTCCGTTACCTCTTCCCGCTCAGTCACCGGGAGCGTGGCGTCGCGCACGCACACCGTTTGAATGAAGGAAATGAAAGTTGAAAAATAACGTACGTAAGTAATTATTTTCATCGTAATGTTTTTTAAGCTATTGCATAGCTTCTATCGCGGGCCTTGCGTGGAGACCGAATCCAGAAATTGTGTCACGAAAACGAGTCACACTCTCGGCTACCTTCGGCCACGTTCGTGTATCTCGTCTCGCACTTCATAAATTTTTTGTTTACGTCAATTATGAACTCTGCAGTCGTTATATATTATTATATTGTGTCAAATAATCCAAAAATTGATGCTTGTACCCAGAATCGATCTTGCGCCTTCTGCGTACCGATCCGCGTCTTAACCACTCGACCAAAGTTGAATTAAGAGTGCTGGTCGAATTTAGAGTTCATAATGTGAAATGACAATTTCGATGCTGTCAATTACATTAGTTGCTGTCAATTTACTTCGTCTAAATAAAAATTCGACTATAGGTGTATAGGTATTCATCATCTATGTACAACAGTGAACTGTACTCGTATAATTTGTGTAAAAAGTGTTTTAAATATGAATAAACAAAGTGCAGTTATTAATGAAGAAAGTCACGAAAAATAGTGAAAGAAAATGAGTGAGTACCATGGAGCAAATATAAGAGGTGAGTACTCTATATACATACATTTTATTATTATTATCACCAATGCAGTATTATTTTTTGTTTTGTTAATTTATATATAATACTGCTATAAAGATAACCAAACCCGGGAGTACGTTCCCATGGGAAGCGGGAAGAAAATTTCACGCTGACGTAGCCGCGAGCGCCATCTATCTCATACCTATGTACTTTAAACGTGTCATAAACGTCACAATAATACCATACATGCATATTTCAAAGAATGTCTATTATTACCATAAAATTTGTAAAAATAGTTTTTAAGAAGAAACCTATTGTTTTATCTTTTAACTAGCTGACCCTCGCAACTTTGTTTACGTCACACAAGGTCTATGAAATTAGAGGTATTTATTAATCATACTCATCAAGTAGCGTGTGAATCTGCCCTGTTTGCTTAATCAAAATAGAGCTTAATGGTTAAAGCTATTCCTCAGTATAGAATTTTCCTCAGTATAAACAATTTACATACAAACACCGGCGTGTTAGAATTTTATTACATGTATCAATGTAGTAGACGTAACGTGTATAAAATGACATCAATCAAATGTCATCAATATTCTGAAAAAGAAATTAAAAATAGAGTTCACATACTCTTTTGAAAATACGTACTGTACCTACCTTAGAGGATCGTTATGAAGATAACAGGATAGTTAACAACCATCCATAGAAAATAGATGGTATAATGCTGAATACCGCAAAGAACAATCGGCGCGGCATAGAATGGGGCCTATACTGATATCCTGGAGGATTTAAATGATGCCGATGTCCTGTGCCTGCTGAGGCACACACACGCCGTCATGCATGTCTGCAGGACAACGTGCAGGACAACGAGCAGGATGAGGCAGCGAATGGCTGGACTGAAATTAAAATCGACAGACGCAAGAGATGTGGTGGAGGCACTAATTCACGTACCTCGGGAGTGTCGTGTCAGAAACTGATGGGATAGAAGAGTACCTTACATCATTTCGAGTCTCGCCAAGGCCAGAACAACCTTTACACAGCCGCGCCCCGTGGGCAGTTGCGAAAATGGACACAAAGAGTGAAACTCAAAACAAAGTAAACTAAACTAAACTAAACTCAAAACAAAATAATGCTAAGATTCCTGCCTTTTGGCCTTTTGGACTTTAGTCCAAAAGTCCAAAAGTCCAAAAGACACGAAGAGTGAAACTCAAAACAAAGTAAACGTTAAAACTGTACTGCTAACTGCTATACGGATGCGAGACATGGAAGGTCACTAAAGACATTTCGCACCAGCTACCAGCTATAAGTCTTCGTCAAACGCTGCCTCCAATGAATCCTCGGTACATACGGGCCCGAGAACATCACGAACGTAAGACTATTGGAACGCTGCAGTGAGACCAACAGATCAAACGTCGGAAGTGTAGCTGCTGCGCTAGATTGGACACACGCTGCAAAGGGACCACGATCACATCATACCAAGGCAAGTCTTACTGAAACTACTGGTAGGGTTTCAAAAACTGTTCGATAGTAAGTAGGTACATAACATAATGCTAAGATTCCTGCCTTTTGGCCTTTTGGACTTTAGTCCAAAAGTCCAAAAGTCCAAAAGACACGAAGAGTGAAACTCAAAACAAAGTAAACGTTAAAACTGTACTGCTAACTGCTATACGGATGCGAGACATGGAAGGTCACTAAAGACATTTCGCACCAGCTACCAGCTATAAGTCTTCGTCAAACGCTGCCTCCAATGGATCCTCGGTACATACGGGCCCGAGAACATCACGAACGTAAGACTATTGGAACGCTGCAGTGAGACCCCTATCCACCAACAGATCAAACGTCGGAAGTGTAGCTGCTGCGCTAGATTGGACACACGCTGCAAAGGGACCACGATCACATCATACCAAGGCAAGTCTTATTGAAACTACTGGTAGGGTTTCAAAAACTGTTCGATAGTAAGTAGGTACATTAATTGATAGTGGCTATAGGCTACATAACATAATGCTAAGATTCCTGCCTTTTGGCCTTTTGGACTTTAGTCCAAAAGTCCAAAAGTCCAAAAGTCCAAAAGTCCAAAAGTCCAAAAGTCCAAAAGTCCAAAAGTCCAAAAGTCCAAAAGTCCAAAAGTCCAAAAGTCCAAAAGTCCAAAAGTCCAAAAGTCCAAAAGTCCAAAAGTCCAAAAGTCCAAAAGTCCAAAAGTCCAAAAGTCCAAAAGTCCAATAGTACAAAAGTCCAATAGTACAAAAGTCCAAAAGTCCAAAAGGCCAAAAGTCCAAAAGTCCAAAAGTCCAAAAGGCCAATAGGCCAAAAGTCCAAAAGCCCAAATGTCCACAGTCAAGTAGGTACTTGGTACTTTACTTTGTTGAACATAGGCCTTAAAATCTTACTTCTTACTAATATTATAAATGCGAATGTTTGTGAGTGTGGATGTTTGTTACTCTTTCACGCTCAAACCGCTGAACGGATCGGGCTGAAATTTGGTAACAGAGATACATTATAGTCTGGAATAACACATAGGCTACCTTTTATCCCGGGCGAAGCTGCGGGCATCAGCTAGTATTCTTATATAGAAATAATTATACTAGCATAGTCGGTAAAAAATGCTATGTAATAGCTTTACCGCGGCAGTCCCCGAGTGCCACACGTCTTTTTTTTAATAATGCCTATTTATATATGGTTACTGATTGTCAAAGAATTTATAATGGATGTTTGATTCATGTTCTTTCTTTTATGTGTGATTCTATTTGATTACTTAGCAGTTTTGTGGTTATGTCATGTAATTGAAAATAAAAATGTGGTTCGGGGCTAGTAGACTAATGTACAACGGGGCTGGATGACCAATAATCATACATAAAAGAAAGAACATGAATCAAACATCCATTATAAATTCTTTGACAATCAGTAACCATTAATATAAAGGCTTAATTACAAAAACATTAGTTACGATGAAAATAATTACTTACCTACATCTTTATTTTTCAACTTTAAATTCCTTCACTCGAACGATGTGCGCTCGCGACGCTGAGCTCTCGGTGATTTATTGTGTGTATTTTATTTTCAATAAAAAATAATAAAATAATTATTGTTTCTGTATGTTGCCCTTAATCCTATTTCCTCGTAAATTTTGCTCTTACAAGCCCATAGGTGAACTTACCCCAGGCGAATAGTCAACCTACTCCAAGCATGGGGTAGGTTGACCAGTTTTTCTTATTATTATTTTTTTATACCACTAAGGTGGCAGACAAGCATACGGCCCACCAGAAGGACACCGGTCCTTCTGGTGGGCCGTATGCTTGTCTGCCAGACTGCGGTGACCACCGGGTCACCGCAGTCTATGAACGTTTGCAACACCAGAGGTGCCACACTCGCGCTGCCGACCCTGCAAAAACCTTCTAAGACCCCTTTTGTATAAGATCTAGCCTGTACACTATATTATAATGAATTAAGTGCTTTTTGCTATTGTTTTCCAAAGCTTAATATTTAGCCTATGAAATCCACCTATTTTTGAATTAATATTCTAAATAGAAATAAAAATATAAGCCTTTAAGCTGAAACCTAGTCAACCAGCCCCGGTCTCCCCTACCCCCAGAAGATGCTAATTAGACAATACCAGACCCGGTGGTCACCGCAGTCTATGAACGTTTGCAACACCAGAGGTGCCACACTCGCGCTGCCGACCCTGCAAAAACCTTCTAAGACCCCTTTTGTATAAGATCTAGCCTGTACACTATATTATAATGAATTAAGTGCTTTTTGCTATTGTTTTCCAAAGCTTAATATTTAGCCTATGAAATCCACCTATTTTTGAATTAATATTCTAAATAGAAATAAAAATATAAGCCTTTAAGCTGAAACCTAGTCAACCAGCCCCGGTCTCCCCTACCCCCAGAAGATGCTAATTAGACAATACCATTTAATTACACAATATTATACAAAACTAACTTAGCAATTATGGATAATTATAATTAATAATTTTAGGACTCGATATAACACAAAACACTTAATTATCATGTAAATTATACAATTAAATAGTGATGTTGACTATATTGGGGTAAGCGCCATCTATGTTGGTTGGTAAGGTTGTATTTTGTAACATGCGTCTATCCTTGAGGGTTAGTTCACAATAACCATTTGAATAGAAATCAAGTTAGTTCTACGATAATGCGACGGGAAAACTCTCTCGCAAACAAATTTTTTCGGGATAATGCGATAATGCGACGGGAATACACGCGACGAGAAACCTCTCTCTTTCTCTATCTCTCTTTCTATCTCTCTCGCGTAGTAATGAATATTAACGACGCGACGCAACAGGAGTAAACAACACAACCTGGCGGGAGTAAATGCGGTGGGAACGGGTGATATTAAAATATTATTACCATACCTCTCTCTCTCTCTCTCCCTCTCTCTCCCTCTCTCTCCCTCTCTCTCCCTCTTATGTGACGCAAAGAAAGATGCGCGGGCAGCTAGTGGAAACATAAAAAGTAATATGACCTTAGATGAATTAAAAAGGGAAGATACGTTACACACGCATTTGCATGGGCATGCTAAACTGAGCTATTGGACTTAGTATGGTTTAGTGGACGTCGAACGACCGAAGCGCGTACATTGTGTAGCACTCTTCTTACAAGTACTGAAAAAACCCGTGATAAGTGACAAATATGCCTGTATGTGTGTTAAGAAAGTGCTCAAATCACTCAAGAAGCAAAAACATAACACAAGAGATTACTTTTCATTCATAAGTCCCTAATAAATTACATTAAAACTTTAATTTTTAAAATTATTTGTCACTAGTATACGAATATAACCGAAAGTGAGACAAACGTACGAAATTTTACGAGAGAGAAAAGGATACAATGTATAGTGTCAACGATGACGGCTCAACGTACATTCGGCGTCAAATTCGACACGTAGGTACGGTCACCATGCTAAGTTGTGTAATTAATTCATTGTCTCATTATTAAGTGATTCGTGTTTATATTTTTTTTATTATTAAAGAACAATGTGCCGTATTAATGAAATGAAATAGGGTGATTTTATACCTAATTATGCAAGTTCATTATTTTGGTTTTAGATTTCCAAATGACGAGATCGTAAAAGACAAATTAATCCTTATTTTACGAAAGTAAATTCAGATTGTAATTATGCTCTAAGCTTTTTTTTTTTTTTTTTTTTTTTTTTTTAACGTGAGGGAAAATCCTCGTAGGATGCTATGCCGGACTCTTACCGACTAAAAAACCTCACGTAACGCCCAACAGCCTATGGTTGAGAGCCCCGGGTAAGCCCTCAGGAAGGATGTCCCGTGACTCCCAACAGACCTACGGCCGCCAATGCGGCCTCGCCCAGGGGGTGGTTCGGGTGCAATCCCGCGTCTATGGGGGATTTCGGGTGTGACCCCGCTTCTAAGGGGGGGCGTGCATGAGTGCTCACGTCACGCTGCCGTCATGGGCCTGCTTCTGTAAGGACGGTGAGCGGCCCTCTCACAGTCCTCAGACCCCCGGTCATGGAGGCCGATAGTCCTCGGCGAAGACACGTCGGCGGCGCCCAGGGCGCTGACTGCGGAACTCGGGTGGGAGAGTTCTCTCCCGCACCCGGCCCGCCGCCTCCTTCGCGAGCATGACCTGCTCGCAGAAAGAGGCGGCGCAGTCCCACTTACTCCCGCTGGAGAGCATGGCTCGCACCATGGCCTCAAGCGAGAGAGTGTCCACGCCCAGACCCACTACGAGGACCTGTCGCTTTTGTGCCCACGCCGCGCACTCCACCAGCGTGTGGAGCGCCGTGTCATCGCTGCGGTCCTCGCAGTGCTGACATTCGGCCGTGGTTTCCCGGTGTTTTCGCCACAGATACCTACCGAAGCTACCGTGCCCGGCAAGCATCTGTGTCAACCGGTAGGAGAGAGCACCGTGTCTTCTCTCCAGCCACTCGTCCATGACCGGTCTGACGGCCGCGATTGTGGCGAATCCCCCCTTTGGTTGCTCAAGTCGCATCTTCCATATCTCCAGGGTTTCCTGGTGGAGCAGGGTCCGCTGGGCCTCGATTTCTCGAGACGCAGGCCTTTGGCCCGATCCAGCGCCTCCTTGCGCCATCTGAACAGTGACGCAAGGGCTCTCGCTTCCAGGTCCCATGGAGGGGTCCCGGCTAGGAGACATGCCGCCTCACCGGAGATCGTGCGGTATCCTCTTATCACCCTGACGGCCATCACTCTCTGCGGGCTCATCAGTCTAGCCTCATTGCTGGCCGTCAGGGTCTCCGCCCATACGGGAGCCCCGTACAGGGCCATGCTTCGCACGATCCCAAGGTACAGCCTCCTGTAGGGAGCGTTGGGTCCCCTGATGTTGGGCATCAGCCGCGCGAGTGCGGCCGATGCTCCCCTCAGTTTTGGGACCAAACTTCGGAAATGGTGTCCGAAGTTCCACCGGCCATCGAGTACGAGCCCCAGATACTTCATCGAGGGCTCGATGCCGATGCTGACGCCCCCCACCTGTAGGCTGGATCCCGCAGGTGGCCCCATCCGAGGTCCGTGGAAGCACAGAGCCTCGGATTTGTGAAGGGCGACCTCAAGACCCAGCCGCCGAATCCGACCCACGACCTGAGCAACCCCTGCCGTGGCCTTAAGTGCTGCGGCACGGTGCGTTGCTCCCCGCGCCGTAGCGAGGGTGTCGTCGGCGTAACATGTTACGCCGACCCCTCTGAGCAACGGACCACGCAGCACCCAGTCGTAACCGATGTTCCACAGGAGCGGCCCTAAAACCGATCCCTGTGGAACACCGCACGACACATCTCGCCGACCCGGCCCTAGCCAGCTCGGGTAAGTTATGGCTCTCTCGGAGAGATAGGCCCGACAATTCGACGGAGGTAGGGAGGCACTCCATGATAGATAAGCGCCTCCCTGACGCAGCTCCAGGGCAAGGTGTTGAATGCGTTGGCGATGTCGAGAGACACCGCCACCACCACCTCACCCTGTGAGACTGCTTCCTCCGTCAGGCCTCTAATGCGCATGATCGCGTCCACGGTGGAGCGTCCCTGACGGAAGCCAAACTGGCTATCCGCCAGATCAGGCCCCACGCGTGTGAGGTGCCCGACGAGGCGCTGGGCAATAATGCGCTCAAAGAGCTTGCACACCTCGTCGAGCAACACGATCGGCCGGTACCCTGATGGGGAATTTGCCGGCCGCCCCGCCTTTCGAATCAAGACCAGTTTCCCTGTCTTCCAGACCTTGGGAAACTGGCCTTTCTCGAGGCATGCGCTAAAGAATTATGCTCTAAGCTTTAAACACGATTACCGATAAAATTTTTGATGGAATTTTTGTTAAAAATACCTCGATTTCGTTATATTTTAAGTTGTATTTAATAAGTTTAAAGTTGGTTTTACAATTTCATTTCTTTGTAAGAAAGAAAAATTAAAATCTTTTTTGCTCCAACTCCATTTTTTCCTAATGGTTACAATTATGTTATCTAGTTAATTTATGTCGTTAAAAATGCACAACTTTCTTGTTCGCTCAAACGTATCTGCTATCTTCTTTTAACTGATTAGCGTCATAATTATGGACTCTTAAATAAAAGCTCTTTTGATAAATGAGAAATGAAAATAACACATCTTTTTTATTTAGTCCCAAAATGTCAAATACATATTGACACGAAAATATATTTTAAGTCGATTTACCACAATCTGGAAACATGCTGACGGTACTGCATCGGTTGTCGGGTACGGCACTTGGTGACCACGAAGAATGTCGAAGATTTTACGAACTCACACGAGAGCTAGAGCGGGTAAGCGATCGCTTCTTGTTCTAAATCATATATTGATGTCACTTTCGCGCATCTTTATTAATTACAAGACAATGTGTGAGTGAGTATTTGTGTGTAGTTATGTGCGAGCTATTTTTTAGTACCATGTGTTAGAACGTACCGTATCTTCCCTTTTTAATTTATCTAAGAATATGACTAATATTCCACGGCACACAATAATCCGCGTACAAATTCCGGTCAAATCGGAATCCCATAAGGGGACTTAGCAGGTTACGTACTTACCTACTATTTTTAGGTAGATTCCATTCAATGAGCCTTTTGTATTACATCCGGTAGTATAACATCATTTCATCTTCTGAGCCGATTGACACCCACTCAAAGATCAAAGAATCCATTTTTGCGGGTTGATATAATGAGGTTTTATTGCGAGCTATTTTTTTTGTCCTTCTCTCATGGAAATACATTTGCTCGATAACTGAACTTTACGTGGGCGCAGTCACAGGCGTCCTCTAGTAGCATAATAAAATTTATTCTGATTCGATCTCAAAAAATCTAATTGTTCTATTTCGTTATCATAAATATAATGTACACATTATTATAATATGATTGGCGTATTGTTTTAGACACAGCAACGACTATTGGTACACCTACGTATTCGATACTCGACTAATATAAATGTAAAACATCCGTCCTGCTTGCAGTTCGGTGACGGCAATACCATTATCGTCTAGTAGGTAGGTACATGGGCAACAAAACTACAGGCACATTGTGACTGTAGTTCACCTCTGAATACTCCTGCAGGGATAGAGACATGGTATTTTCACTTGCGATTATAGTTGGCTGACCACCAGTGTTGCGTACATACTATGACCACTATGACGCACATCACTACACAATCATGGTATACGCTTCAACAATATTTAGTGCTTATAACTTTCTATGAAAAAACTATAAACTTGAAGAAAATGTTATATGAAGTATAGTAAGTATAGTTACCTAGTCTTTCCTTAATAGATTTTTCATTAGGCATCGTTTGAGTTTACTTTTTCGAATCAGTCAGTGTTTACAGTTTAATCATATTTTTATTCCAGAAAGTGTCGGAAGAGGCATTTATGATGCCTTACCCTTTGTTTTTGTCACAGTTAAAAGGAGGTAAACTTATTGCAGTGTTGAAACAGACAGGCGCTGATTAAGAGCACTCGCCATTAATATTTTTCCATACTGGCAACCAGGACCTATAAATGCTTGACATGCTATAGCCAAAGCAAGGAAGCGCTTGTAAATGCAAAGTATAATATATATTATGTCATCATGAACCATTTAATTTTAAGAATCAGCCATAACCTAAGATGCTAAATACAGATCTTCGTCAACAGAATACTTAGTCAGCGGGGTTACGAGCGCTTCAGTCAGTGTCTAGAAAGATGTTTAGAAATGCTAATTTAGAGACGTCAGTGAGTAATTCTATTTTCAAGGTTTTTCAGCTTGCTAAATTACATTTTTGCGTGTCTGAAGAGTCAATTAGTTAGAACAAGAAAAGGAAAGACCAATTAGATTCTAAGTTGTTTAGTAATTCTTTTCTCGTTGCTCCCGTTTGATCTCATTATGATGGTGATGGAGCGAACTCTTTTGTGATAGAGCGCACCCTTTTATTAGTGGACATTCTTTACTATTTGGGTAAAAGCTTTTTTTTTGCTATACCTATACGTTAAAATATAAAATGTACTGTCTTGCTTCTAGGTTTTGTTTGACAATATTGGGCGCTTGCACACTGCCAAGATAACGGTAACGACACGATATCGTAGGAGCTGTGTTTTGATACAATTACTACTACACGCTTTCACACTGCCACGATATCGTCACGATATCGCACGATATCGTGGACGATATTTACTGTCGTGACGATATCGTGTGACGATACAAAGCGCGGTCACAATATACAGATACTTACAACAGTAGAGTAACTTCATAGAAACGTGCGAAACGGCTCACTCACACAGACGTGCGCATCTACTGACCCGTGACCTTCCTGGAGCATGACTTGTAGTGAGCTACAAGTCATGCTCCAGGTATCGTTTAAGGGGTTTTTTGGTATGCTGAGTACGAATCACGTGATAATTTTGTTTTATACAGTATCGTTTTTTTCTCCGTAAATATAAAAGATAAAGTAAACGTAACTTGTTCACTGCTGCCATTATTGCTTCTTATATTTTAATTAGCTTTAAGAATCGCGTACTAACCGAATAATAAGCTGTGGGTTATACTGTGTCAATTTCGTTCGGTTATATCGTTACACGATATCGTGGACGATATCGTGCCACTATATCGTGCAATGTGCAAGCGCCCATTTCGGGATACAGATAGAAGGTATTTTTTAGGGTTTCGTAGCCAAATGGCAAAAACGGAACCCTTATAGATTCGTCATGTCTGTCTGTCTGTCTGTCTGTCCGTCCGTGTGTCACAGCCACTTTTCTCCGAAACCATAAGGTCTATGCTATTGAAACTTGGCTAGATATATTCTGTGAACCGCATTAAGATTCTTATATAAAACTAGAAAAAAAGCAGTAAATTTTGGGGGTCTCCATACTCAGAACTGAAACTCAATTTTTTTTTATCAAACCCATACGTGTGGGGTATCTATAGATAGGTCTTCAAAAATGCTATGGAGGTTTTTAACATCATTTTTTTCTTAAGTGAATAGTTTGCGCAAGAGTCACTTCCAAAGTGGAAAAATGTGTGTCCCCCCCCCCCACCCCCTCTAACTTCTGAACTAAGAGAATGATAAATCTAAAAAAAATATATGATTTTGATTGCCATAAAAACTACCAACGAAAATTAGTTTGAACGAGATAGAACTGGTAGTTTTTTTTTAATACGTCATAAACCGCAATTTCTGATTAGTGAAATCACTACCACTGCGAATGTGTTAAAACATCAATCAAAGTTACAACGAACTATAAGAACTTTTATATTATGTTACTTGCTGCTACGAAACCCTCCATGGGCGAGTCCAACTCGCACTTGGCCGGTTTATTTTAAAGTTATATTGCGACTTCAGTATTAATTAAAGATACCTAGGTACCCTACTAAAGGAAGTTAAGATATGTTGGATGTAAAGATTTTTGGCCCTATACAGTTTTATTTATAGTTATACCTACACTTACAGATAGGTAGATTGAAGCAAAGTCTCACAAATCTATGATTTTCCTGGCTCATAGTTTCAGGAACACAGAATTTCGCTATCACATACCTACATATCTGGGATAGGCAGAGGCATAATACACTCCCACATTTCATCAGATTTTTTGGCACATGTACCTAATCGGTGATATGTCACCCGAGTTGAATGATTAGACCCCTTGTTCCCAACCGACCACCTGAGTTATCCACCTTGTAGCATTTGTTTTGTGTTTTCCTTTAAGTAGTCGATTCATCGTCTTCTATTTTTATCTTGAGTTGTCTTTGGTTGGCGAGTGACAGGTAGTCTATGGACATCGATGACAGATGACTAGGCAAGAATGAAGAAGCGCTTGAGGACTACATGGTTCCGCGACTTTTGCCAATTATCTTTTGAGCCTCTAATTTCGATTATCTCAAGCTCTGATTGATGTTTTTCTAAAGTTACAACTAAAATTAGTAACTTCGTTAGTGACATTTTGTGTTAACCTAACTTTACCCAGGAAACTGGTGAGTTGTTCTTTATTGTTGCAAAGCGGGTCGATTGTCGTCTGTCGCGCAGCCAAGATCTTAATTTGTCGTTTCTTTCATGACAGGGTTTTTTAGTACGGGGAAGGATTGGTCAGCCACGGTTTCGAACCACACCCGAAAACACGTGGACCACACGAGTGAGGTTGTTGCGAGAGGAGCCTGCCAACTCCACCTGGCTGTGACAACGTACGGGGTCGCTCTCGGCTCGATTAGAAGGCCAGTACTTGTCACCCATACTTATACGTGTAGCCTAGCCGCCTAACTTACTTCCTCACCTCTAGTACCTAAACCTATACTGTTTTTTTTTTAGTTTAACTGTCTTATGTATGTCTATGCTTTCTATCTCAGTGTCTCTGTAGTGAACTGTGTGTTGTATAAATATATGTGTGTACACCCTATTGGCTGTTTTCGTCAGAGCCCTGGCCTCCCTTGCGCACCCACTAGAAACTCTGTGACAAGGCGCCCTGGGAAAGAGTTCTCTGCATAGCTACCTCGCGCTAGTTGGTGAGTAACATCAATGTGTTATAACCTGGTTGGTCAGTTAGGAATAAAAGTTCCTAACCACCCACCTGTGACTGTATAAAATAAATAATGTCCATAATGTCTACTTTATCAATATACCCACATGTCTAATGGCAAAACAAATGAAGATCAGCAAAACAAATGAAGATCGACAAAACAAATGTAAATCGACAAAATAAATGAAAATCGACAAAACAAATGACGGTCGGATAAACAAATGTCGATCGGCAAAACAAATGACGATCGAAAAAACATATGCAGATCAATAAAACATGACTATTGCTTATAGTCTTGTTTTGATAAGATCAAAAAATACTCTCAGCCATATTTTGTAATCTAGATGCGATTGCCATTCAAAAAAATAGGTGCAAGCCAATCTCGACCTTAATGACATTTCTCTAAAAATGTGATTTTAGGCGTTTATAGACATCACTGATCACTAATATATACTGCTTGTTCACTAGGTCGAAATTTGCTTGCACCCATTTTTAGGGTTTCGTAGCCAAATGGCAAAAACGGAACCCTTATAGATTCGTCATGTCTGTCTGTCTGTCTGTCCGTCCGTGTGTCACAGCCACTTTTCTCCGAAACTTTAAGGCCTATGCTATTAAAACTTGGTAACTAGATGTATTCTGTGAACCGCATTAAGATTCTTAACAATACTTTAATGACAAATTCACCTGATTAATTTGTAATGAAATTATATGGACATGTAATTTGCTTATTTGCTTTTGATTATGTGAAATTAGGGTTAATATTGTAAAATAATATTATATTAATTGTATTAATAAATGTAATGTGAATCAAGTTGAAATGTAAGATAACATAATGACATAATTAATTTTGTATGTGCGGAAACTACTTTATAGATGTTATGCTGATATTGTAAGCAATGATTATTTTGGAATTAATATTTTGTAATGCTGTTCTATGTACATAGCATATAAGATTGGCACGCCTTTTTTAAGGCAGAATATGTAAGAACCTTCCTAAGATGACAACAACAATGTACACACCATGTTCTAGCAAATAAACATAATCTAATCTAATCTATATAAAACTAGAAAAAAAGCAGTAAATTTTGGGGGAATACTCAGAACTGAAACTCAAAATTTTTTTTTTCATCAAGGCCATACGTGTGGGGTATTTATAGATACATACCTACATATGGTCATGCCTTTATCCCCGAAGGGGTAGGGAGAGGCATATTTATGCCCATATTACATATTTTTAGAATTTGTCCCACGTAATAGGTGGTGAGCCGTATTGCCGTGTTGAGATGGACAGTCGCAGGTTGTGACTGCCTGCTGTTGAAATAAAGCCTTCAACTTAGCTTAACGACTGCCATTTTACTGGCAACCGAGACCAACGGCTTAACGTGCCTTCCGAAGCACGGAAACGCTCAAATAAATGTCACAAAGTGATCACATGGACGGTCACCCATCCATGGACCGGCCATAGTAAAAGTTGCTTACTGCAGTGATCGTTTACAGAACACTGAGTCCGCGGGGCCACGAACGCTTAATTTTTTCGGTATTTATAGATAGGTCTTCAAAAATGCTATGGAGGTTCCTAAAATAATTTTTTCCTCAAGTGAATAGTTTGCGCAAGAGACACTTCCAAAGTGGAAAAATGTGTGTCCCCCCCCCCCTCTAACTTCTAAACTAAGAGAATGATAAATCTAAAAAAAATATATGATGTACATTGCCATAAAAACTACCAACGAAAATTAGTTTGAACGAGATAGAGCTGGTAGTTTTTTTTTAATTCGTCATAAACCGCAATTTTCGGTTAGAAAAATCACTACCACTGCGAACGTGTTAAAACATCAATCAAAGTTACAATGGACTATAAGAACTTTTATATTATGTTACTTGCTGCTCCGAAACCCTTCATGGGCGAGTCCACCTCGCACTTGGCCGGTTTTTATTTTAAATCTAGATGCTTAACCATTTAAAAAAATAGGTGCAAGCAATTCTCGACCTTATAGACATGTATAATATTTATTAAATTTTTACAAATACAGTGATCAGTGACTATAAGCACATTTATAGAGAAGTGTCATTAAGGTCGAGATTTGCTTGCACCTATATTTTTGAATGGCAATCGCATCTAGATTACAAAATATGGTTGCAAAGATTTTTTATCTTATCAAATTGCCTAGTCTTTTGTTTTATTGATCTGCATATATTTATCCGACGGTCATTGGTTTTGCCGACCGTAATTTGTTTATCCGACCGTCATTTGTTTTGTCGATTTTCATTTGTTTTGTCAATCTTCATTTGTTTTGTCGATCTTCATTTGTTTTGTCGATTTTCATTTGTTTTACTGACCTTCATTTGTTTTGTCGATCTTCATTTGTTTTGTCGCTCTTCATTGGACATTATTTATTTTATACAGTCCCAGGTGGGTGGTTAGAAACTTTTATTCCTAACTGACCAACCGGGTGGATAACTCAGGTGGTTGGTTGCGCGGGTTTTGCACTTTACGGTAAAATTTTGCTGAAAAAAAGGCATGTGACGAGGGTTTGAATATTCAACACGTAACAAAATTTGACCTGTCACAAACGTGCAAACAGTCACAAAATGTCTTTAATATTTTAGAAGATGACAAGATGACAGCGCTGCGGTTGTTCGAAATAGCGTCTTGCGGAGCAGACATTTTCAGTATGGTCGTTTTCGCTTATTAGTGTCAGGCGCACGCTTAAGCATTATCTGCGTTAGTAAATCCTTAAAATTGAGATATAGGTACATATACATAAATACTTATAAAATTTACTTACCGAGTTTTGGATGACATGCTACATGCTAAGTACTGCTGTTGTATCATTGTAGTATTTAACCCGAGTTGAACGGCGGAATAAAAAACTACTATAGGTAACTACTGCCGGAAGCCCTGAGAGGCATCCTTCCGAGGACTTACTTTAACCGAAGAACTAGATGGTAGTAGGACTCCGGAATATCATGCACGATAATTTTCACAAGTAAAAAAAAATGGAAACTTGCCCCTCTTGATTTCAATATGGCAACAGGCTATTATAATTCTCATAGTTAAATTTTAAAGGTACACGTTGAATTTTATAATGGTTTTTGAGCGAATGATAATGAAAAGGATATTAATTAATAGTGAAATATAGATGAAAATTATGATTTATGTGTCAATGGTATTGTTATTAATGTTATTATCTGAATGAAATCCTAATTGTATTATTAAATAGAGGGAAGGGTCTGTATTATCCTCGTAGCAACCATTATAAACCAATTTCATAATATTCGCCAAATATTTGAACTAATTTGAACACCACTCAAATATTTTGAACTATCTGATGCCCGTGAATTCGTCAGCACGAAGTATTTGTTCGGGAAAGTTTATCAAAATAAACCTCAATCATTTAAATTACGAATATCTTGATCCATTTTATAGGCCTTATCGTATCAGTCTGGGCCTTGGCCTTGGCCTGGCCTGGGCCTGACTAGGTACTTAAAATACGTGTTGACTAAGGTTAATTTTGACCAATTGGGGACACCAGGACTTGCTAATCCTGATGTCTTTCCCCCGGGTTGACCAGAGACACGAGTCCATCGCCATTTCAGCTCCATCTACTTCTTTATAAGGTTTTCTTATTAGTATCCTATTCTACATCCAAATATACAACTAGTTTTTTTTTATATTTAGCTCGCCAAAATGATGCAGTCGCCTGTCATAGTCTGTAAGACTAAAAACAGTAGTCCTCAAGTTGGCGGCCCTATGATGTGCCTCTTCCTGCTCCGCTTGAAGAACCCAGGATTGTAAGAGGAGGGAAACACGGGCGCTGGCCAGTCGTTCCAGATCTTTATGGTTCGGCAGAGAAACGATCTTTTGAATCGTTCAGTTCTAGCGAAGAATTTCTCCACTGTGAAATTGGCACCTTTTTCCAGCGCGCGTTATTCGGCATCGGAAAGGAGAGGGCGGGATTAGGTTGAAGAGTTCTACACTCACCGTGATAAATACGGTAGAATGCAGTAAAAGATGCAATAATTCTTCGCTGAGCCAATGGCTCCAGACTTTCCGACACCTCCAGGCGCGATAATGCGAATAGCACGCCGCTACATAGAGTCCAGCGCATCAAGCAAGTAGCTCGCGGAGTTGTACCTAAGGTGAGAGCAGTATTCGACGCAAGGACGAATCTGCGTCTCGTTCAGCAGACACCTCTGGTGTGGCGTAAAGAACCGCCTCACCTTGTATAACACTCCTAGTTTTCTCGAGGCTAGCCCAATACATCGCTTAATTTTTTTTTTTTTTTTTTTATACTACTTAGGTGGCAGACAAGCTTACGGCCCACCGGAAGGTTGGTAACCGTAGCCTATAGACGTTTGCAACCCCAGAGGCGTTACACACGCGCTGCCGACCCGGGCGCAGGTTGTGACGACCCACAGTTGAAATTTTTCAAGCCGCCCGTAAGGCTTTCAACTTGGCTTAACGACTGTCATTTTAATAAAATATTTGTTATTGAGCTCGCGTCGGACATCTATGCCAAGGATGTCCAGATTGTCCCCAAGAGAAATCTTTGTTGTGAAAAGTTGTGGTTATCCTGCGTAGTTGTACGTTAGGATTTACGAATGGAGGGTGTGAGGTGGGTTCCTCTCCCTCCCCTCCTTTATTATCGTTCTACGATGGATTTCCGCCATGTAACGCCTGATTCTTTTAATTATCTTAGTAGTGTCATTAATATCGCGTGGTTAAGTAAATATAATTACGTGATATCGAGTATGCCTTTATCCCCATACTTGCTGACCCGCTCAATTTCATTTGCATCACATAAGAGAGAGAGAGAGAAAGAGAGAGAGAGAGAGAGAGAGAGAGAGAGACGGAGGATTCTTGTCGCGTGTATTCCCGTCACATTGCTTAAGAACAAATTCGTTTGCGAGAGAGGTTTCCCGTCTTATTACCGTAGAACCAATTTGATTTCCACTAAAATGGTTATTGTGAACGAACCCTAAAGGATAGACACTATTTGCCGTCGCAGATTTTGCTTAGAACTTTTGAAGAGAAACAATTTGGTAATGCATCATATTTACATAACTTAAACCATTTACGCAGCGCATGCAACGGAAGCTCTTAGGAATATTTTCTCCCCGTATTTGAAACGTTTATCATTATTGCTCCGCTCCTATTTCTTGTAGCGTGATGCTTCATCGCCTATAGCTATCCCCAATAAACGAACTATCGAATTGTAGAAGAATTTTTGAATTCCAACCGTAGTTCCTGAGATTCTAGCGTTCAAACAAACTCTTCAGCTTTATTTTATTAGTATGGATAAATAAAATGGTACGAAAGGACATGAAGAAGTGTAAACGTAACGTAAGTAGATAACAAACATAATATAGGGAGATGGCAATTCTAAACGTTCTTTTCGTTTTCTTGTAATGTTTTAGCTCTATCTAAGCCATTTCTACATTTTATTTTTGCCTTTTGTATACGAGTTCGAGTTTCATAAAGATAAAGACAAATTGTGTACCTACATCATTATAGTAAAGATGCTGCTTGATTTGATCATTCAAAAAATCATATACTATTGTTATCCCTATTCAATACCGATAAGGATCTTAACGTATTTACACATATATAAGGAATATAAGAGGCCAATTAGGAAATATTTTCCGTCCAGTACATTCACTTGAAAAACTGATTGAAAGTGAAAATAAATAAAACAGTGTTATCCTGTGTACCAGATTCGTACAAATCTATACTAATACTGTAAAGAGCAGAAATCTTTTGTTGATAACGCTGGAATTAATGAACCAATTTTGAAAATTCTTTCACAGTTATTTTGCATCATGTTACTATCAAAGGGTGCGGAGCAGTACAAATAAATGTCAACAAATCTTCCATACATTATTATAAATACAAGGTTGTATCACAGATTATATAATATAGGTTGTATGACGGCGTTCGAAGAGCTAACACAAAGAGGTTTACTTATAATATTTTACTTTTGTAGTAGCGGACGTCACGCGGTTACTGTAAAAATACGGAAATAAAATATAACCTATGTTACTCAGGAATAATGTAGCATTCTAATGGTGACAGAATTATCGGAATTCAATCAGTAGTTTTTGAGGTTATTCGTAACAAAAATACATTCAAAGACACTAATCTATCCCCTTACAAAACACTATAGAAATAAAAGTAGGTATTACTCCTTTTATCCATGGTATTAATATTAATGGAATATTATTGGTACCTTTAGAAATTTCAAATCGTTTGTAAACATTGTTATTCAAAACCTTCATTTTCGTAAATCGTGTTTCCAAAACAATATGCCTTTGATTTGATTTTGTGATTGATTTACAAGTCAAAACATACCTATATATACGATCGATGTTATATTTATAGGAATCGTGTCTTCACGCAGTTCTATTGAATGATTGACGGAATAACTAATTTTGAAATATCAACTATCTGACACTAATAATGTTACACTATATTATGCTGTCAATCATGGTTTTAATATTGGGTATATTTTGGCTTTTAGACCCCTTTGATTTCTGGTTGCCATGGCATCTGTAGTTCCTACTAATATGAGTTATGTCGGGTATTTATTCGTGCATGAATAGATAGCTGAGAACTGTACTATACTATACTATCTTCATTCCAAATCCCTTGCGCGGTAGGCAGAAAGAACCGAGCGCCACACGACACGATCCACCTCACTTGCTTCTTCAACTTTCATTTTTGAGAACTGTAATATTCTTTTTATTTTGAGAGTTACAATGTACAAAATATATAAAAATAGTATGGTAAAGAGTAAACCTAAACTCTTAGTGAATGACTAAGCCACTTGTAGCGAAGACAGTCATGACCCAAAAACGATTTATATTCATAGCAAGGATCCTTCAAGCCGTTTGGGAGTTGTAGGGGTATGATCAAAGAATGCGGACGCACAACACAAATGTATAACACTCTGCAGAAATGCAATTAAAACTGCCTCGACATCAAAAGATTGAAACACAATCGAGAAAAATGTAATTCCACACTTTTCAAAGAAAAAATTGAATGGCAGGATTTATACATTTAATCAAACAATAACTTGCATTCTTATTCTTTTCTCACAACAACAAAATTACAAACGATTTATAAGTTTTCATTCGGACATTGTTTTTTTTTTCTTTTATTTAAGGAAGCCGTAGGTGTTAGGCTCACAGAATTTTAATTAAAGCGCCTTTTGACTTTTGCATCCGGTTCTATTTTGAAGAAAGAATTCTTTGATTCCTATGTAAAATGGCGTGTGGCCAGGGGGGCTCGTGTGCCAACGGGAAAGAGTACACAATGTCATCACCCCAATTCATCCCGAGGGTGCCGTAAGAGGCAACTAAGGGAACACGTTCGCAAAACGATCCGTTGCGTAGAGAAGGAAAACTCGAAATGAAAACCGGATGTCAGTAAAATGAAAATCGTTAAGCCAAGTCTTATGGGCGGCTTGAATAATTTCAACTGCGGTCGTCACGACCTGCGCCTGTCCATTTCAACACGGCAATGGGCTCACCGCGTTTTATGTTCACGTAGTAACGTGGGACATAAAACTATAAGGTGAAATGTGAGCGTATGCCTCAGCCTGCCCCTTCAGGAATAAAGGCGTATGTATATATGTAAAATATAATAAAAAGTATTGAGGCTAAATTTAACATTATTTTCTACTAGACGATGCACGTGACTTCACCCGCTTGGAGTCTGTTCCCGTTACAGTATCCCATAAGAAAGTATTTCAGTTTATTAAAAAACCAAAAAAATAAACGTTATGTAAAATCTGAGGATTACAATAAAGTTTAAGCTTCATGGCCTATTGCCATGTTCAAACAGCCAGGCGCAGTTATTGATTAAGGTACTGGAAATCACCAATTTCAGAACGTGAATACTGTTGTATTGTCAGCCCTAAGTGTGTGTGTGTGTGTGTGTGTGTTACCGTTCCTGCTTCACATAGGAACTATTTACCGCTTTAGACTTACTACTACTAAAGCTTTACACTTTATAAAAAGTAGGTTCATTAGCTGTAGGTACCTTGCCCTGTACTCCAAGCTGGGGTTGGAAAAAACTAGAAGGGAGGTAAGAAAAGCGCCCACGGAGAATAACATTGCCGCAACGGGCGCTCTCCCGCGATTCGGTCAGTACCTACGCCGTGACGCAGGAATGACCGTGGAAGGCGCAGGGTGGGGAAGTACCAAATTTCTGAGATTTATCACATCGTAAAACC
The DNA here is from genome assembly GCA_933228765.1 of Miltochrista miniata. Lineage (NCBI taxonomy): Eukaryota > Metazoa > Arthropoda > Insecta > Lepidoptera > Erebidae > Miltochrista > Miltochrista miniata. Next base: position 14,034,589 of record OW121765.1, read on the forward strand.
TTGCTATTGGTAGGTGTGTATTCCTGTACATTTTATACATAGGCTATATTCATTCTGAGATGGATACGACAAAAACAAATCAATACAAGCGATGCCAACCAATTTAACTACACCACAGTAAGCTGAAATGATTATCTGCCACTGAAAGTCCTGTCAGAAGCACTTAATGCGACGTAATTCCGATTAAACTAATTAAACATTGCGTCTAATTAGTAGGGAACTTCTACTTCAGAGTGAAGATGTCACCATGCTCTAATAAACAAGACATTCAGCAAATTGAGTACCCGTTTCATATTATATTTTGTAATTGCGTGTATAACTTTATTAATCGCTGGGTGAACCTTACTGCACCAAAAATGAACACAGTTTGCAGTACAGTTTTACAACTCTGGTATTGCAAACTTCGATAGACTAGAAAGTAATGAGCTTAAGTAAAGTAACTAACCCATATTATCCTATGACATTCTGCCGAGGGCTTGCTCGAATCTCCTGGCCGTAGACTTTGTGTTTTTAGTCGGTAAGAGTCTGGGGTAGCATCCATGAAGGATTTCCACATGTTAAAAAAGAGCAACTAACCGAGTAATCTCTCTCAATCACTCTCAAGCAGGTAGGTACAGTAAAAGCTTATTTGCCATCTTAGTGTAGCTTTGAATTTGGTTATTGACAATGATCTAGTTTCTTCTCAAAGAAACTAGATTATTGTCAATAAGCGAATTCAAAGCTACCATTAAAGTCAAATAATGTAGCGAGGCATATTATACAACTAGCTAACCCTCGCAACTTCGTTTACATCACATAAGGTCTATGAAAAGAGAGGTATATCTTAATAAGATTCCTAGGAGTATGTGAAACAGCCCTGTTTGCTTAATCAGAAAAGAACTTAAAGATTAAGGGTATTGTAAAACAATTCAGTCCACGCCGAAGGCGGGGACTGAAATGGTCTTTTATGACTAAGCAAACACGCCAGTTTAGAATGACCCTTACATTCAAAGGAACCCTTGAATTATAGGTTTAGCGAAAGTTGAGATCTCCCTAATTTCTGAACTACAAAACCCTCTATACTGAAACTTGTGTGTAATGATCCTTTAAGTACTCCCTTTCCAACATTAAAACAATATTTGAAATCGGATTACACGTTGAGAAATTACAACTGAAAACCCATTTTGTCTTTCATCCCCTCTCCCACAGGAACCACGCAAAATTCAATCATTCAAATCGGTTCAGTAGTTTCGGCGTGATACTTATTCGGGATACAGACAGACGGACAGACAGACAGACAAACAGACAGACAGACATAACAATTTTAAATTACATATTAGGCTTCAGAATCGATTATAGAACGCCCTACAATAGAAATTTTCAAAATATCTTCCATGTACAGACTCTCGACCCTCAACAGTTTTATTATAAGTATAGATTTCAAATTAAATATATGCTAAAGATGCGTGAGCGTTCCAATTCAACACACAAAAATGAAAATAATGTACCTACTAGACGAATTTTGTTTAAAAAAGAATATTGTTCAATGAAACTCGCGTGTATAAAACTCATCACCATTCAACAACCACACCTCTGTAGTTGTTGAATGATTTGTACTTATGTATCTACTGGAATTGGCCGAAGTTTTTGCCAGGTTCTTTTTTCACCAGCTCTACCTATTGCGTTGCGGTTTTGGCAGTAAATTTGAATGTAGAAGCAATCATTTGGACGTTCATAAGCGTTACATTGTGACCTATATGAATAAAGATTTTTCATTTCTGCGTTCTTCGCTTCAATATATCGACGCAATTCATACGAATAACCATTCACTTTCATAAATTTCAATATCTACTTCGCGTATGCTCGAGTTGTGAAATAAAATACCTGCATTTTCCAAACGTCCACATGTGGTATTGGAGTTCTTCAAGAACATTCTAAGAAGGCTTTTGAATGGTTCGCAATATGAGTTTAACACACTGGTATGGTATAAAAAACATAAGACCACTTTTGATTAGGAAGGACCAATTGCCTATCTTAGTGGTATGAAACAGTCTTAGAGAAAAGTCACTTACGATTTATATACCTACTAAGAAATGGTTCCGACTAAAACAATAAAGGTCCCTTGCCGACTACGGTAACGTTACATCTGATTAAGATCTTAATGTAGACGACATTTTATGGTAAGTGATAAAATAAAATATCCTTTTGGCAATTTGCCATTTATTCAACGCCAAGAAATAAAACAAATACGAGTCATTAGAATGTGGGATGGCTGAGATATTCAAGGTAGTCATCTTTACTATTAAGAGTGTGGTCTCCACTCCTTAGCTGCTTCGACCATCAGTTTTACTGTAAATGTGGCCAGCCCTTTTCCTTTAAATCTGCTTATTCTGCCAGCTATGAGTAGTCTATCTGCCGCGACGTGAATATACCGGGAAACCACGGCTGAGGCCAGCACTGCGAGGAACGCAGCGAGAACCCAGTGCTCCACACTTTTGTTTAGTGCTCAGCACAGAGTGGGCGCAACAGCGTCAGGTCGTCGTGGTAGATCTGGATGCGGACATTCTCTTGCAGGAGATCATTGTGCGAGCCATGATATCCAGTGGGAGTAAGTGGGACACCGCTGCGTTTATCTGCGAGCTGGTCATACTCGTGAAAGATGCGGCGGGGAGGAAGCGGGAGATAACTCTCTTCTCCCACCCTATGAATAATAATTCTACTTCTACTCGAGTTCCGCAGCCTGCGGCGAGGGCGCCATGTTTGCCCAAGACTATCGAGCTCCATGAGCGCGGGCCTGAGGACGACGGGGGCTGCTCACCATCCTTACAGAAGCAGGCCCAAAACGAAAGCGTGACGTAAACACGCCCGAATAGCCCCCCAAAGACGCGGTATAGCACCCGAACACCGTAGGTGAGGCCGTAGTGGCAGCAAAGGACTGTTGGAAATCCTGGGAACATCCTTCCGAGGGCTTACCCGGGGCTCCCAACTGTAGGCAGTAATAGGGAACGTGTGGTTTTTAGTCGGAAAGAGTGTGGATTTTCCACACGTTAAAAAAGATGACGACCACTTTGAATTTATGCCGGTTAACCTTGTTTCGAAGTTTTTACCTCAAAGGCATTCCAAGCTCCATAGTTCGTTGTGCAACTTTAAGGGCATGAACAAACCTTACCGCAAGCCCAATACGAGTACACAGTTGTGTCGCAAGTTTCTGCGGCTAAGCACATAATTACTACATTGCTACTCGATTTAAGGCTTATAAAATGTCACATATTACGAAGTGCGACTGTAAAAGTTCTCACTCCACAAGAAGATGCTCTTCAATTTGTAAATTGTTAACCCTCCGTTTCAACTAAGTCACCCTTATAAGTACTCAGGGTTTAAGCTTACTGAAGCGTATTTTACTTTTGTGACGACTACCTTGAAATTAAAATGTGCATAGCTTGGAGTATAATAAAAAGGTCGGTGGCATTATACTCGGTCATTAATAATAATGTGTAGTTCTTAGTTAATAGGTTAGGTCTTTAAAAATACAAGTATATTTTTGACTAGCTGACCCCGCAACTTTGTTTACTTTTAAGAGGTATTTCTTCATCAGACTCATCAAGCTGCGTCTGAAACTGCCCTGTTAGAGCTTAAAGATTAAGTCTGTTCTAAAACAATACAGTCCACGCCTTCGGCACGGACCGAATTGTTTTAAAATAGCCTTAATCATTAAGCTCTTTTATGATTCAGCCAACACGCCAGTTTAGATTTACCCATTTTTTTTTTAGATTCATATGTCTATGTATGATTCTTTAGAGTGATATAACTTTTTATTTAAAAACCGATTGACATGAAATATACACTAAACGTTAAGTGGAGCAAACCTCAACACAATAAAGAAAACCGCATTGCAATCGGTGAAGTGGTTAATGAGATTAGGGTGCACAAACGTACTGACAAACAGATATACAGGCAAACAGACAAAAATTATAAAAATCATTGTTTTGGATTCTATTGCGTTCTTAAATTTTTTCTTATTCATCTTCCATGTACAGACAGCGAGCTGTTACGAGTTTATTATATGTATTGATATTGATATTGATAGGAGTGGCCATTGCAACGACATCGCTCATAGACGAGAATTATCTTATATGAGCGATGTCATTGCAATGGCATGGAGTATGAGCAAGATTGACGAATAAATGGCAAAAATTGATGTGGGAATCCATAAAAACTCTCGTTTACTGTGAAATCTTAAAAGTACCTAATCAGTATTTTGGTACCTTTTATAACGCAGAAATGAATATACGTAAAGAATACGATTCCTCTCAGGATGTTATATTTTTCCTGGGTGTTCGCGAGGTCTACTCTTCGCTCCGGAGTAGATAAGTAGTTAGGTATTGACAGTTTTTTTGAATTTGGGATTATTTAATTGGTAGTGACAGTCCGATTTAATTTAATTTTTGGATTGTAATTGAGATTTCTTACCCATATAGGCCCTCGATTATCTCGAATAAGGGCGACAGTGAAATAGGCCGGTTTAGTCTAGACTCTTCGTAGAGGCGGTAGCAAGCACTCCCTGGGACGAGTGAAAGTGACTCAGAGCTATTTACAATCCTTCGTATTAAAAAATAGTGTAATAAAAATCCTCTAAATTAATATTGATAGTTAGGAAAGGTTTACGTCCAGCTGTGGACTGTCATAGCCTGATTTGATTGATTGAGGTGTAATTTGATAGAAAAACTTTTACGTTATAAGAAAAGTCCTCACCAGCGTTTGTGTTTTTTTGTGAAAATAATGGAAATAGTTACGTTAGAAATAATTTTGAAAAGCAATTAGTACGTTAATTCAATTATAAATTTTAATCATCCCATGACGTATTTAAGGTGAAAATATTCTTCAGTGATGTATGGTTCTGAGCAGTTAGGTGTCTTGCACGGTACCTACCTATGCGAGAAGACGTGAGTTCGAATCCTTTCATATCTTTTTCCATTTTTTAAATTTTGTTACGTCACTTGTAGGTAAAAATGACATACGCTATGCAACAGCATACTACGCACCTATGGGAGCGAGCGTAGTAACAAATAAATGTCGAGAAATCAGTAAAAATTTCCAAGAAATGAATACTTTCAATGCTCCAGTCATATAGATCTTAATAAAGTTGTACATTAATATAATTCATTAGTTAATATTTCCGACAATTTTGTCAACATAAGTGCCCTAAATAAGAGATTAACTTAATCTTTCGTGCATTAGCCAAGCTCTAAGTGTAATTCGGGCCGAATTAAATATAAAAACATATTCTACTCTATACTACCTACCCATTGCCAGGATTAAAAGTATATAAATAGGGGGAATTTGCCATCACAAATACATGTCAGTACACACACAATTCAAATACACAATCCGACAATGAACACAATCCTCTCGTCAATTTCCAATGCAAATTTTATTGGATTTTAATACGATTTTCAGGTACCTATTTATAATTGTTCATGAATGAAAACCTCGTTGATTAAAAGCAATTAGACGTTCCAATGTAATTCTGAAAATATTTTATTGAAATTTATTGTACCTTGTATGTAAATAATATTTATTAACGAATAATTATAGAAATACAAGAAACGATCCATAACATAATATTTACAAAAAGGAGGTGATGTATAATAGAGAGAAAATAATATACAAGACTGTCGTAACACTGTTTAGGTATCTGTGGCGCAGTCGGTAGTGATACCGCCTGCGGCGCTGGAGGTCGTGGGTTCGATTCCCACCGGAGACAAATATTTGTGTGACCCATAAATGTTTGTCTCAAGAGTCTGGGTGTTTCTATGTATAATATGTATGTATTTAAAAAAAAAAGGTATATAAGTATTAATATCCGTCGTCTGATACCCATAACACAAGCAGGTTATTCCTAGCTTACTTTGGGATCAGATAGCGTAGTGTGAAATGTCCGTGAATATAAAAAAAAATTTAAAAAAATTTCAATACTTTTTTTTGTACCACTAAGGTGGCCCACCAGCATACGGCCCACCAGATGTACCAGTGGTCACCGCAGCCTATGGACGCTTGCAACACCAGAGGCACCACACTCGCGCTGCCGACCCTGTAAAAACCTTAAGACCAATATTTAAAAAATGTTTTTAGAAAGGGAGTACTCAGATTGTTCCATACCAGTTTTAATGCTGTGGGTCATATAGTTCAGAAATTAGAGACATTTCAACATCTAATAAATTTACAAAGATCTTGTTCCTTTTAACCTTTGCTATACCTAGAGTTCAAGGGTTCCTTTGAATTTAATGGCTGTTCTAAGCTGGCATGTTTACTTCATCATACAAGAGCTTAAAGATTAAAGTCATAATATACTTTAGGCATTATTGAAGTAATTCAATCCACTTCCTTGGGCGTGAACTGAATATAAAAATACGTCAGTTTCGCACGCTCCTTTGAGTCGGATAAAAACACATCTCTTTTTCTCTCATATGTGATGCAAACGAAGTTGCACGGATCATCTAGTATGTACATAACCACAAAAATCTTATACGTTACACATAACATACTTAGATGTTACATCTCTATGTCAGTAGTACTCCTTTTGAACAAAAATTCCTGATCCTTTGCCTGCTCGATAAAATACAGTCTCTGTGTTCCCTCATTTTCATGTCTGACATCTATCAAAATGGTCAATTTAACATTACTCCCGCTTTGAACTTCTGATTCAGACATTCGCGTGCATCATTGTACAAGTAGATAGTATAAAACCGTGCTTTTAGAGTTGCGTACCGAAAGTAAGAACATTACCCTAGTATTGATAATAAAAACAGAAAAAAACATCCTGCAACAAACCTGTTTTAATTTCCCTTTCTTGGTACGAAACTCACCTCCGTACACGAGTCCAACTCGATCTTAGTCGACCTTTTCTTTTCTAAGTTCAATTCCTCTCTGTCCAAGTTCAAAAAGTTTCTAAAACTCTCTAATGTGTTGATCCTCTCTTCGAGTGTTTGGCTGTGGTGTACTGTGGTAGTTAAAAATAACTCAATATTTTATAGTTAGACTTTCAACTATTCTCAGTTTTCTGTGAAATAATAAATATCAAAATTACTACATACTTTTGATCTCTGATTGCAATAAAATATAAATGTTTACAAACGTTTAGATTCTATTTCGAATACCAAAAATATTTTGGAATGTGACTACGATTTGTTACTCGGAACAAATTATTTACTCTCATCCGTCAAGCGGGGTATAATCTGTGCCGCATTGTCGTCCAACCACATACCGGAATCAAAGCCATTTTGGTAGAATTATGTACATACTTACTGATGACATTCCGGTGGTATACAAATTCTTGCTCGCGATTTCTACATAGAACTAAAATGGCACACTTTTAGAGCTTCACTGTAAACATATTATTATATTCCCTTAAAAACACAGATGCTCTGAAAACTTGAATACATTTTGCAGATTCCCATGGGATTTGAACTATTTTTATTCGAGCTAAATTCGGGTTTACAAGGAGGATAAATTATTTAAAGTGTGTATGGCTTCTTGAAAAACTTGACTACTGTATTAAAGAACAAGTTAAAACTTTGTAGGTAAGTATATTCCAAGCAAAAGATAGAATATCATACAGCTATCCGATATTCATTTCTGCGTTATAAAAGGTACCAAAATACTGATTAGGTACTTTTAAGATTTCACAGTAAACGAGAGTTTTTATGGATTCCCACATCAATTTTTGCCATTTATTCGTCAATCTTGCTCATACTCCATGCCATTGCAACGACATCGCTCATATAAGATAATTCTCGTCTATGAGCGATGTCGTTGCAATGGCATGGAGTATGAGCAAGATTGACGAATAAATGGCAAAAATTGATGTGGGAATCCATAAAAACTCTCGTTTACTGTGAAATCTTAAAAGTACCTAATCAGTATTTTGGTACCTTTTATAACGCAGAAATGAATATCGGATAGCTGTATGATATTCTATCTTTTGCTTGGAATATACTTACCTACAAAGTTTTAACTTGTTCTTTAATACAGTAGTCAAGTTTTTCAAGAAGCCATACACACTTTAAATAATTTATCCTCCTTGTAAACCCGAATTTAGCTCGAATAAAATTAGTTCAAATCCCATGGGAATCTGCAAAATGTGTTCAAGTTTTCAGAGCATCTGTGTTTTTAAGGGAATATAATAATATGTTTACAGTGAAGCTCTAAAAGTGTGCCATTTTAGTTCTATGTAGAAATCGCGAGCAAGAATTTGTATACCACCGGAATGTCATCAGTAAGTATGTACATAATTCTACCAAAATGGCTTTGATTCCGGTATGTGGTTGGACGACAATGCGGCACAGATTATACCCCGCTTGACGGATGAGAGTAAATAATTTGTTCCGAGTAACAAATCGTAGTCACATTCCAAAATATTTTTGGTATTCGAAATAGAATCTAAACGTTTGTAAACATTTATATTTTATTGCAATCAGAGATCAAAAGTATGTAGTAATTTTGATATTTATTATTTCACAGAAAACTGAGAATAGTTGAAAGTCTAACTATAAAATATTGAGTTATTTTTAACTACCACAGTACACCACAGCCAAACACTCGAAGAGAGGATCAACACATTAGAGAGTTTTAGAAACTTTTTGAACTTGGACAGAGAGGAATTGAACTTAGAAAAGAAAAGGTCGACTAAGATCGAGTTGGACTCGTGTACGGAGGTGAGTTTCGTACCAAGAAAGGGAAATTAAAACAGGTTTGTTGCAGGATGTTTTTTTCTGTTTTTATTATCAATACTAGGGTAATGTTCTTACCCTTTCGGTACGCAACTCTAAAAGCACGGTTTTATACTATCTACTTGTACAATGATGCACGCGAATGTCTGAATCAGAAGTTCAAAGCGAGAGTAATGTTAAATTGACCATTTTGATAGATGTCAGACATGAAAATGAGGGAACACAGAGACTGTATTTTATCGAGCAGGCAAAGGATCAGGAATTTTTGTTCAAAAGGAGTACTACTGACATAGAGATGTAACATCTAAGTATGTTATGTGTAACGTATAAGATTTTTGTGGTTATGTACATACTAGATGATCCGTGCAACTTCGTTTGCATCACATATGAGAGAAAAAGAGATGTGTTTTTATCCGACTCAAAGGAGCGTGCGAAACTGACGTATTTTTATATTCAGTTCACGCCCAAGGAAGTGGATTGAATTACTTCAATAATGCCTAAAGTATATTATGACTTTAATCTTTAGGCTCTTGTATGATGAAGTAAACATGCCAGCTTAGAACAGCCATTAAATTCAAAGGAACCCTTGAACTCTAGGTATAGCAAAGGTTAAAAGGAACAAGATCTTTGTAAATTTATTAGATGTTGAAATGTCTCTAATTTCTGAACTATATGACCCACAGCATTAAAACTGGTATGGAACAATCTGAGTACTCCCTTTCTAAAAACATTTTTTAAATATTGGTCTTAAGGTTTTTACAGGGTCGGCAGCGCGAGTGTGGTGCCTCTGGTGTTGCAAGCGTCCATAGGCTGCGGTGACCACTGGTACATCTGGTGGGCCGTATGCTGGTGGGCCACCTTAGTGGTACAAAAAAAAGTATTGAAATTTTTTTAAATTTTTTTTTATATTCACGGACATTTCACACTACGCTATCTGATCCCAAAGTAAGCTAGGAATAACCTGCTTGTGTTATGGGTATCAGACGACGGATATTAATACTTATATACCTTTTTTTTTTAAATACATACATATTATACATAGAAACACCCAGACTCTTGAGACAAACATTTATGGGTCACACAAATATTTGTCTCCGGTGGGAATCGAACCCACGACCTCCAGCGCCGCAGGCGGTATCACTACCGACTGCGCCACAGATACCTAAACAGTGTTACGACAGTCTTGTATATTATTTTCTCTCTATTATACATCACCTCCTTTTTGTAAATATTATGTTATGGATCGTTTCTTGTATTTCTATAATTATTCGTTAATAAATATTATTTACATACAAGGTACAATAAATTTCAATAAAATATTTTCAGAATTACATTGGAACGTCTAATTGCTTTTAATCAACGAGGTTTTCATTCATGAACAATTATAAATAGGTACCTGAAAATCGTATTAAAATCCAATAAAATTTGCATTGGAAATTGACGAGAGGATTGTGTTCATTGTCGGATTGTGTATTTGAATTGTGTGTGTACTGACATGTATTTGTGATGGCAAATTCCCCCTATTTATATACTTTTAATCCTGGCAATGGGTAGGTAGTATAGAGTAGAATATGTTTTTATATTTAATTCGGCCCGAATTACACTTAGAGCTTGGCTAATGCACGAAAGATTAAGTTAATCTCTTATTTAGGGCACTTATGTTGACAAAATTGTCGGAAATATTAACTAATGAATTATATTAATGTACAACTTTATTAAGATCTATATGACTGGAGCATTGAAAGTATTCATTTCTTGGAAATTTTTACTGATTTCTCGACATTTATTTGTTACTACGCTCGCTCCCATAGGTGCGTAGTATGCTGTTGCATAGCGTATGTCATTTTTACCTACAAGTGACGTAACAAAATTTAAAAAATGGAAAAAGATATGAAAGGATTCGAACTCACGTCTTCTCGCATAGGTAGGTACCGTGCAAGACACCTAACTGCTCAGAACCATACATCACTGAAGAATATTTTCACCTTAAATACGTCATGGGATGATTAAAATTTATAATTGAATTAACGTACTAATTGCTTTTCAAAATTATTTCTAACGTAACTATTTCCATTATTTTCACAAAAAAACACAAACGCTGGTGAGGACTTTTCTTATAACGTAAAAGTTTTTCTATCAAATTACACCTCAATCAATCAAATCAGGCTATGACAGTCCACAGCTGGACGTAAACCTTTCCTAACTATCAATATTAATTTAGAGGATTTTTATTACACTATTTTTTAATACGAAGGATTGTAAATAGCTCTAAGTCACTTTCACTCGTCCCAGGGAGTGCTTGCTACCGCCTCTACGAAGAGTCTAGATAGAGTGCTACGCGGAGGATGAAACCGGCCTATTTCACTGTCGCCCTTATTCGAGATAATCGAGGGTCTATATGGGTAAGAAATCTCAATTCCAATCCAAAAATTAAATTAAATCGGACTGTCACTACCAATTAAATAATCCCAAATTCAAAAAAACTGTCAATACCTAACTACTTATCTACTCCGGAGCGAAGAGTAGAACTCGCGAACACCCAGGAAAAATATAACATCCTGAGAGGAATCGTATTCTTTACGATTCAGGCAAAAATCATCAAGATCCATTCTTTTTTGCCCCATTTTCCGCCCTATACAAGCTCTTGACAAAAGTTGTATTTTATATCAACGAACACGTGTGCCAAGTTTGGTGAAAATCGGTTAAGAAATGCGTCTTCAAGCCCGAAACCGACATACATACACACAGACATACGGACGAATGCAAAATCGTCCATACTGTCGAATCGCTTGCTCGGTCTATTATTTTAAAATAGCAGTGACGGCGCATTAAAGATGAATTGAAAATCATAACACTGTCGTCAATTGTTTCGCCGCTGCTTCCGAAATATCCAAATAACATAAAGTTCCAATATTATATTTAGAACTACGAGATATTATAAAATGTTTTCAGAAATCAAACGTTCCGCTATCCAAGGCAGCTTTGAAAAGTTACTACGTGATGTAAATAAATTGGGGCCCGAAGTACACAAAAGAATAATTCGAAAAGATGAGTTAAGATTTATAATAAGTTGCTGAAACTTCAGTAAATACCGTCAAAAGAATAAACGTACCTACCCTAATTAAACAGTGTCAAAAGATAATGAAGAAAAAGTTTACGTAAGTACCTAAGTAATTTTTTTTGTGTATATACACAAAAAAACTGATTTGAATATAATGGAATAGGTAAGAAGGAAATAAATGGTTAAGCTAAGCTACTTGAATCAAATCAAAAAACATCTAAAACAAAACTAGGAATAGGTTACAATGAACATCTAATAATAATAATGACGAAAGTTTGTGACTTTGAATGTGTATATGTGCGAATGCGTAGATGTCTGGATCTTTACGCTCTAACGACTGAACGGATCTAGCTGAAATTTGGTACAGATTATACATATAAATAATAGTCTGGATTAACAGGATTAACAAAACGCTTTTTGTTAATCCTGTTATCCAGTTATTTTATAAATTAAACACAATTATTCGGAAGTTATTACTATTTTGTCACCTTTTAATACCTATTCTCCTGGGATAATTGAGCAACACCAAAACATCCCAGGATTATGCCAGTCACCAAAATGGTACCTAGATGAAGAATGATGTGGGGGTTCATAAAGGGGTTGACAGGTACTTACTTCAGACATCAGTCGCAACAGTATAATAGGGTCCCGTTTTTTACCTTTCGGGTATGGAACCCTAAATATATTCCGCTCGCCACAGACAGGGAGTTCATCCTCACACTCTACATCCGGAGCGTTCCAGCACGGTTAGATCCGATAGGGGTTTTCTTCCGCGCACGCTTAGGTTGTGGAATGATCTCCCTGCCTCTGTTTTCCCAAACGCCTACAGTATGGGATTCTTCAAAAGGGGTCTTAAAAGGTTTTTACAGGGTCGACAGCGCGAGTGTGGCGCTTCTGGTGTTGCAAACGTTCATAGGCTGCGGTGACCACCGGTCCTTCTAGTGAGCCGTATGCTTGTCTGCCACCTCAGTGGTACAAAAAAAAAGTAGCTACTCTGAAACAATGAATTTGAAAATTGACGCGGTACAAGCAACGACGTATTATAATATAGACACGTCATGTACGAACATCACGGCTTTCAAAAATGGCAAATATTTTTTATATTCAAAAAAAGAATTTCTATGAAATTATCTATGGTAGCATGTATGAAAATTAAGGCAATTGCCTGACTTTTTTGTTGCCATTTTTAAGTGTTGGTAACGTATCTATAGTTTTTTTATATATCATTGGGTACAAGTGTATCTTTTGACATCTTTTACCACAAGAGACGTCGGCGCTTCATGTATAGTTCTTTATTACTCAATACCGACTTCTAGTAAAAGAACTGTTTCTTCTGAAATAGTAGTAAAAGAGAATAAAATGCTACGTAGTGAATTATTACGTAAATAGCTAGATATTATGGCGCCAACAGACATTTTGTGTCTTTTACGAGCACTTTAGTTTTTGGAATTATCTGCACAGATATCCGTCCTCCATAAAATAGGGACAAACTACCTAATTTCGAATAAAACAGGTCACATTACAAGTTGTATAAAACATCGACCGCTAGTCATGCTCAGTAAATGAAAAAAGCTCGTTGAATAAGGGTCACACCTCTTTTATAACCTCTGTATTGAGGGACTACGGGTGTAATATGCTAATAATTTAATTTAGGTAGGTATTTGTGCCGTAGGTACATTGCTTATTCCCCGAACTGCCGAAGACAGGAGGGTAATGTTTTTCGAGATAATGTATGAATGTATGTATGAATAATTCTTTGTCACGTCCTACAGCCTGAACGGCTTGACGGATTTTAACATACGGCGGCTAGATCTCGAGGTCGCCCTTCCCAAATCCGAGGCTTTGTGCTTCCACGGACCTCGGACGGGGCCACCTGCGGGATCCAGCCTACAGGTAGGGGGCGTCAGCATCGGCATCGAGCCCTCGATGAAGTATCTGGGGCTCGTACTCGATGGCCGGTGGAACTTCGGACATCACTTCCGAAGTTTGGTCCCAAAACTGAGGGGAGCATCGGCCGCACTCGCGCGGTTGATGCCCAACATCAGGGGACCCAACGCTCCCTACAGGAGACTGTACCTGGGGATCGTGCGAAGCATGGCTCTATACGGGGCTCCCGTATGGGCGGAGACCCTAACGGCCAGCAATGTGGCTAGACTGCTGAGCCCGCAGAGAGTGATGGCCGTCAGGGTGATAAGAGGATACCGCACGATCTCCGGTGAGGCGGGATGTCTCCTAGCCGGGACCCCTTCATGGGACCTCGAAGCGAGAGCCCTTGCGTCACTGTTCAGATGGCGCAAGGAGGCGCTGGAGCGGGGCCAAAGGCCTGCAGCTCGAGAAATCAAGGTCCAGCGGTCCCTTCTCCACCAGGAAACCGTGGAGACATGGAAGCTGCGACTTGAGCAACCAAAGGGGGGATTCGCTACAATCGCGGCCGTCAGACCGGTCATGGACGAGTGGCTGGAGAGGAGACACGGTGCTCTCTCCAGCCAGTTGACATAGATGCTTGCCGGGCACGGTAGCTTCGGTAGGTATCTGTGGCGAAAACACCAGGAAACCACGGCCGAGTGTCAACACTGCGAGGATCGCAGCGATGAGACGGCGCTCCACACGCTGGTGGAGTGCACGGCGTGGGCGCAACAGCGCCAGGTTCTCGTAGTGGGTCTGGACGTGGACACTCTCTCGCTCGAGGCCATAGTGCGAGCCATGCTCTCCAGCGGGAGTAAGTGGGACTGCGCCGCCTCTTTCTGCGAGCAGGTCGTGCTCGCGAAGGAGGCGGCGGGCCGGATGCGGGAGAGAGCTCTCCCACCCGAGTTCCGCAGTCGGCGGCCCGGACGCCGCCGACGTGTCTTCGCCGAGTACTATCGGCCTCCATGACCGGGGATCTGAGGACGGTCAGAGGGTCGCTCACCGTCCTTACAGAAGCAGGCCCATGACGGCAGCGTGACGTGAGCAACTCACGCATGCCCCCCCCCCCCCCTTAGAACCGGGATAACACCCGAAACCCCCCAAAGGCGCGGAATAGCACCCGACCCACCCCCTGAGCGAGGCCGCAGCGGCGGCCGTAGGTCTGTTGTGAGTCCCGGGACATCCTTCCGAGGGCTTACCCGGGGCTCCCAACCGCAGGCTGTTGGGCGTTGCGTGAGGTTTTTTAGTCGGTAAGAGTCCGGCATAGCATCTTCTGAGGATTTTCCCTCACGTAAAAAAAATAAAAAAAAGCGTGCAAGAATAAAAATCAATGTTTTAATTTTAGCGCCAAAAGTCAGCCATTTTGATTTTTTAGAATTTTTAATGTACCTGGTGTCACTCACACAATCACGACGAATCAAATGACACCTCCCATGTCAAATCCGTCAAGCCGTTCAGGCTGTAGGACGTGTTAAAGAATTATGGATACATACATACATACATAATCTCGAAAAACATTACCCTCCTGCCTTCGGCAGTTCGGGTAAAAACAATTTTATCTTTTATCCCCTCTACCGCAGGAACCGTGCAAAACTTCGGAATCAAAAGTATCCTAGAACCTTCCTCGGACTATAAGGTCAAAATGTACCAAGTATAATTTAAATCGGTTCAGTAGATTTGGCGTGATACTTATTCGGGATACAGACAGACAGACAGACAGACAGACAGACATCGGTCTTACTACATAAAATAATTTAAACACTGGTCTAGCATGTGTTTAGTTAGACACTTCTAAAAAGATAAACATATGTCGACCATGTGTTTAAATTTCGCTACCACAAAACCGTATTTAGCGTGTGTCTAACCCGATAACGTTTATCTCAATCAGTTCTTTTCACATAGGCAACACTACTCATCATTCGTATAGGTTCGTTCTTTTCTGTTTCGTTGTATTCAAAAATAAATAAATTGAATGACATTACTTTTCTTTTACTTAGTTTCCTTTCCTTTCTACCTTTCAAAAATACAAATTAGATCGTTTTTAATTGAACATTAAATACAAAATGTAAGTAATATCGATAATTTTGAATAAAATAACAATATAATAGCCGAGTGCAGGATGAAACGGAACGTGTCGTGTCACTCGGTGTTGTCAAATTGTTTGTTTGTTATTTGAGTGGGGTTTGAACAATGATGTATAATTACTATAGATACGTTATCAACACTCCGAAAATGGCAAGACGAAAAGAAGGTGGGTATTTAACCTGACTTCTGTTTAGTACAGACCAACATGTGTCGCGACTGTATACGCTTAGCGAAAGTTCTACTATCAGTGTTTTATATTCTGTTAGTAAAGAAAACTCGTGAAAAACATGCCTTCGTGGATTTTCAGACAGTTAAATAATAACACCGCAACTGTAAAATATAAAAATGTGTCTTTGACATCAGAAATATATTTTTTATTTTCTCAACACTGGTCCTGCCATATAAGGTAATGAATGCACCACAGAGTACCTAATCACTACGAAAGAATAGTAGTAGAGCGGGAACCACTCACGACTAACTTCCCGTTCAATACACTTACTTGTGCTGATGACGTGTCTAATTATTGTATTATGTCATTGGGTTTGAAATAATAAAGAGCACTACAATTCGAATTTAAATTGTCAAATGTGTGATTTAAACACGCGCTAAACTACCTATCTGCTCCGTGTGCAGTAATGTCTAACTTAAGACGTGTCTAAATACGAAATCAGCGTTAAGCGCTATTTTGTGGTAGAACTTTTTCTTAAACACGTGTTCAGCACATGTTTATTTTTTTTGTAGTAAGACGGGAAAAGTTTAAATTACATTTTCGGCTTCGGTATCGATTAGAGAACGCCCTCCAATTAAAATTTTCAAAATATCTTCCATGCACAGACTCCCGACCCTCTACAGTTTTATTATATGTAGATAATTGGAAGTGAAAGTTTATGAAGATGTTTGGATATTTAGATGCTTGGATGTTTGTTACTCGATCACGCTCTAACAACTGCACGGAATGGGATCGGGACATTTGGTACAGAGATAAACTTATAGTCTGGAATAACACATAGGCTACTTTTCATCTCGGGAATATGTTCCCACGGGAAGCGGGAAACGGTACCGAATTTCACTCTGTTTTTAGGGTTTCGTAGCCAAATGGCAAAAACGGAACCCTTATAGATTCGTCATGTCTGTCTGTCTGTCTGTCTGTCTGTCTGTCTGTCCGTCCGTGTGTCACAGCCACTTTTCTCTGAAACTATGCGGCCTATGCTATTGAAACTTAGTAACTAGATGTATTCTGTGAACCGCATTAAAATTCTTTTAAAACACTAGAAAAAAAGCAGTAAATTTTGGGGGCCCCATACTCAGAACTGAAACTCAAAATATTTTTTTTCATCAAACCCATACGTGTGGGGTATCTATAGATAGGTCTTCCAAAATGCTGTTGAGGTTTCTAACATAATTTTTTTCTAAAGTGAATAGTTTGCGCAAGAGGGACTTCCAAAGTCGAAAAATGAGTGTCCCCCCCCCCCCTCTAACTTCTAAACTAAGAGAGTGATAAATCTAAAAAAAAATAAGATGTACATTGCCATAAAAACTACCAACGAAAATTAATTTGACCGAGATAGAGCTGGTAGTTTTTTTTTAATACGTAATAAACCGCAATTTTCGGTTAGAAAAATCACTACCACTGCGAACGTGTTAAAACATCAATCAAAGTTACAACGAACTATAAGAACTTTTATATTATGTTACTTGCTGCTACGAAACCCTTTATGGGCGAGTCCAACTCGCACTTGGCCGGTTTATTATGACCGAGTAGCATATAGACAATTTATGGCCGAAGCCGCATTTGCGGTTACCGCGAGCAGTTTCTAACCTCAAAATGTCAAAAGCAATGAAACCTAGTCTATGGTTTTATTGGTTTTGACATTTTGACGTTAGAAACTGCTCGCGGTAACCGCAAATGCGGTCTCAGCCTAAGTCGAGACTACGCAGATTGAATTTCCCTATAATGTTTATACATAAAGAATAATGATACAGAGCAACTCTTACTGAGGTTCAAAACCCCAGACCAATTTACTGCATACCCTAATCAAATTGTAACTGGAGCGAATGAAAAATGGTTCCGTAACTCTCAATTTGTATGAAATTTTACTCCAAGAAACTACATTTTCAGATTTGAAAACAAGTCTACAAAACTAGGATAGTTTTTCCTTTCAATTTCCATAGGGACTTTCGTTAGGCACTTCATATCTTTAGGTTCAATAACAAGGAAGAGTTTGGAAGATATTATCTACTAGCTGACCTCGCAACTTCATTTACGTCACATAAGGTGTATGAAAGGAGAGGTATTTCTTCATCAGACTCATCAAGCAACGTTGTGAAACTGCCCTGTTTGCTTCATCATAAAAGAGCTTAAAGATTAAGTCTATTCTAAAACAATTCTATGATTGAACATGAACTATTTTATGATTAAGCCAACACGCCAGTTTAGTTTACCCATTTTTAGATTTATAATATGTAATGTAATAGATTCTTTACAGCGATATATTTTTTTTATTTATAAACCGCATTGCAATCAGTTAAGTGGTTACGGAGATTAGTGTGCACAAACGTACAGACAAACAGACAAAAATTCTAAAAATCATTGTTTTGGGTTCTTTGCGTTTTGCGTTTATGAAGCCCCCTATAATATTTTTTATTATTTATCTTCCATGTACAGACAGCGACCTGTTAAGATTTTATTATATGTATTGAAATGCCCAGTTTCCCTTGACGATGGCTCTTAAATCAGACTGACTTTGACTTCGATACTCGTAGCATGGGCTATGTGGACTTTGAAGGCCGCTGTGGTTGGTAGCTTATATGCATACACCTGCCGGCGACTGAAGCATACCTATTTATACTAAACGAAATCTGAATAAGGTTCACATGCCATTGTGCCCAAAAAACTGACAACATGCCACTTTAAGAAAATCCCATAACGACGATAAGAACGATCCGCCTAGCGGAGTCAAACCGCACTAGTTCACATCACCTCCACTTGAGATTACGTAAAATGGGTGAAGCGCGCGGTTTTTTGACCGAACAGAAAAAACTGGCCAAGTGCGAGTTGGACTCGCCCATAAAGTGTTCCGTAGCAGCAAGTAACATAATATAAAAGTTCGTTGAACCGATCATTGATGTTTTGACACATTCGCCGGGTGTGGGGTAGTGATTTTTCTAGGCGAAAATTGCGGTTTATGACGTATTAAAAAAAATTACGAGCTCGATTTCCTTCAAACCAATTTTCGTTGGTAGATTTTATGGCAATGTACACTTTATAATTTTTTTAGATTTATCTATATCTTATATAGAAGTTAGAGGGGAGGGGGGGGGGGGGGTAGGGGCACACACACATTTTCCAATTTGGAAGTGTCTCTTGCGCAAACTATTCACTTTAAAAAAAAAATTATGTTAGAGACCAAAATTTACTGCTTTTTTTCTTGTTTTATATAAAAATCTTGATGCGGTTCACAGAATACATCTACTTACCAAGTTTCAACAGCATAGGTCTTATAGTTTCGGAGAAAAGTGGCTGTGACACACGGACGGGCAGACAAACAGACAGACAGACATGACGAATCTATAAGGGTTCCGTTTTTGCCATTTGGCTACGGAACCCTAAAAAGACAATTTTATTATTTGCACATGTCGTTGGATGCTATAATCTCTGTGTGTTTATTCAGCAAAACAAATGAAACAAACTGAATAAATAACAAAGAACAACTTTGACAGATGTAGCTTCAACAATGACTGCTACTGGGAATTTTTTTACATGCCTAGTTTTAACCATTTTTGTCGGTATATCTGTATCCCAAATAAGCATCACGCTGAAACAACTGAAAGAAATGATAAGTACTTGGCGTAATCTGAGCTTATTAAACGAAGATGGGCTTAGTATACTTTCGATCTGATATCTAAATCAGATCTGCACGGTTCCTTTGGAAGAGTAAAAACAATGCGAGGTCCGTTTTCAATAAATTGGTTTGATGTCTGAAAGTGAGTACTATTATACATATTATAGGATTATTCCAATAAGGCTGCTCGCACATTTGTCAGCACCGTACGCGCCGCATTTTAGAATTCGTTGTATGAAATTGTATGGAACCTCGCACATTACACCCGCACCGTACGCGCCGCATTTCGTAAAATGCGGTAGGCATCCGAATAACATTCTGATGACGTCATAATGCGGCGCGTACGGCGCGTGCTGATGCTCGATGTAGCCGCATGCATGCTCAGTGTTGCAATATATCCGTATTTTCCCGTATTTATACGGAAATAATGTTCAAACTGGACAATACATAATACATGCACACGGGTTTTTATACTGAATTATCAGGCAAATGCAAAGAGAAGTTTCTTTACCTACATTTCTAAGAAATTGAATTTTAATAAACGGAACTTTATTTGATCTTTCATAAACTAGAGATTTGTATTTTTAAAAGAAATATTTACTCCTTTCATTTTATTCTTCCTCCGCCAATAAGCAGGCTATTACAACACCCTTCCCTTCGGGGCAGAATGTAGAAAACGCAAAATGAGCACCACACGCAAAATGTACACAACGCAGAATGTGCACGTAAGGGCTTGTCTGTACTATAATAGGTCTAGATCGGCAAAATAAATGAAGATCGGCGAAACAAATGAAGATCGATAAAACAAATGACGGTCGGATAAACAAATGACGATCTAAAAACATATGCAGATCAGTAAAACAAAAGACTATAAGCAAGTCGATAAGGTCAAAAATTACTTGCAGCCATATTTCGTAATCTAGTTGCGATTGCCATTCAAAAAATTGGTGCAAGCAAATCTCGACCTTTAATGACACTTCTCTAAAAATGTGCTTTTAAGCGTTTATAGACATCACTGATCACGAATATGTAAAATTTAAATAAATATTATTCATGTTCATAAGGTCGAGAATTGCTTGCACCTATTTTTTTGAATGGTTATAGCATCTAGATTACGAAAAAAAGGGTGCAAGCAAATTTCAATCTTATGAGCGTGCATAATATCTATTTATTTTTAATATATTCGTGATCAGTGATGTCTATAAACGCCTAAAAGCACTTTTTTAGAGAAAAGTGACTATGGTCGAGATTTGCTTGCATCTATTTTTTTGAATGGCCATTGCATCTAGATTACAAAATATGGCTGCAAGTAATTTTTGACATTATCAACTTGCTTACAGTCTTTTGTTTTAGTGATCTGCATTTGTTTTTCCGATCGTCATTTGTTTATCCGACCGTCATTTGTACTGTCGATCTTCATTTGTTTCGCCGATCTTCATTTGTTTTGCCGATCTAGACCTATTATAATAAAGACAAGCCCTAACCTGCACATTCTGCGTTGTGTACACTTTGCGAGTTGTTTACATTTTGCGTTTTGTACATTTTGCGTTATTTACATTTTGCGTTTTGTACATTTTGCTTGTGGTGCTCATTTTGCGTTTTGTACATTCTGTTCCGAAGGGATCTTCCCCTCATAGCCCACTGTCACAATACCACTCACTGTACCGTTTCACACCAGAGGTAAAAGAAACTGCTATAGTTGGTAATACCAAAGAATTGCTTACGGCGCGTACGGCGCGTGCGGCGCGTACGGCGCGTATGTGCGAGGCTATCAGGAAATGCGGCGCGTACGGCGCGTGCGGCGCGTACGGTGCTGACATATATGTGCGATCAGCCTAAACCAGTTTCAATTTTGTTGACCTTGTAGTTAAGAAGCTCAACCTTCGCTATGTACACTAATACGTGAAATATATTATACAGAGTGTCTAATTCTGAATCATGTAACAATGAAGTTGAAAGTCAATAACGGAATGTAAAGTTACACATAATTATATTCGGAGCGGTCAGTTGTATGCAGTTTATTTTTCTCTAAAATCGATGACATGGTTCCTTTTTTTTAATTCCTGAAAACAGATCTTTGTACATCTTACATTTACAGATTTGCCCATACTGACCGCTCCGAATGTTACACCCTGTATATTGTTAGCATTATAGTAGACCATCTAGACACAATTTGGTTTTGTTATGATTATAGGCACTCTAAAGCCGCAGTAAGGCAAGTTTTACGTTAACGATGTCGTAATAATTTCGTTTAGTTTATAATCCTAGATTTGGTCCTCTATACATTCTTTCAAGAGGTCCTCTCAGCATCGTTCTCAAAGTCCACTAATAAACATTGAGACCTAAAATATAAGTTGGGATATCTTTGAGTACAAGGTCTTTCAGATCGAGGATATCTAAACAAACACAAACGCAATTGCAGTATAAACCATTAAATATATAGATTAATCCGAATTGGTTTATTCACGAACGAACCTAGAAAATGAAAATCTTTACAAGATATTTGATCTATCACATTTTGTATTCATTTCATTCATGATCAAAGTTTACGCTGTACACCGTGAAATTGCTAAAAAGTCAATATTTGTGGAATTCGATAGGACTTGATTATAAAAAGTAATACAACAAAAACAAGGTTTAGGTTTAGGTTTAAAGAACTTTATTTTCATTAAGACAAATTAACAATGTCACTTACATGAAAATATTATTTTACGTTTTGCTATATAAAAGTGATCGTCGAACACTGCATCAGCTTCATAGCCTCAGTTAGGTCTTACAGAAGGTTGCGTTATGTGCTGTAATAATCTGGACTTAAAACTGCTTAGGGTGCTTGTATCTCTTACTTCAGATGGTAGTTGATTATACAGCTGTGCTCCTTCAAAAGTTATATTCTTTCTACCATAGTTAGTACGAACCCGTGGTAGAACAAGTAGGCTAGGTCGGCGAAGACTACGTTTACTAATTTGTGATTTTTTCAAGAATGATAGGTTAGTATGAATAGCTTTATTTATTATTTTCTTAATCAGTACGCAAGTATTAAATCTATACAGTTGTTTGATATTTAATAATTTAGTTTGTTTATATATTGTTTCTGTTGGCGTTCGGGGTGGATAACGAAAAAGTATTTTAATTATTTTATTTTGTATTCTTTGTAACTTCTGTAATTTTGTTTTTGCTGCGTTACCCCAGACTTCTATCAAATAGAGCAAGTGAGATTTGACCAACGAGTTGTAAATTATGTATCGCATTTTCATAGGTAGACATTCTGATGCATTGCGGAGCGATCCAGTAAGTGCTGATAGCCTGTTTTTTATGTGATCTATTTGTTTATGCCATGTTAGATGAGTGTCCATTCGTAAGCCCAGGTACTTTTCATTTAATTTTAGTTCTAGAGGAATGTTGTCAATTACTAATGGATCATACTGTGGGATAACTTTGTTTTTGGCTTTAAAAATTACATAACAGGTTTTAGAGGGGTTTATGGTTAGTAAATTATATTTGAACCATTCGGATAGTGTATTAAGGTCTTTTTGTACTTGAGTAACAATTTTATTTATGTCAGTACCAAAATAGAATATGCATGTATCGTCCGCATACAAAGTAATATGACCGTGGAGTTTGAGTTCGACAATATTATTAATATACACTCGAGAGCAATGAATCCGGGTCACTTAAAGAATGTTAAAAATCTCGGAAACTAAAAATGATAGGTTAATGCAATAAATTGTATTTAATAGACAATGTAATACTCCTTAAATGAAAGTTAAAAAAATATGAGTCACCATACATTTTATTAACACAAAATTACATAAAGAAAAAACTGCCGATCTCTCCTTAAAACAAAAATAGGAAACATGAAATTTTTGAACTTTATTACGATTTTCTTGAATTTTAATACTTCGTATTGCCTCCTCGTGCTTCCATTACTGCGTTTACGCGGTTTGGCATGCTGTACACCAAGTTCCTTATACGATTTTCGGGAATATTCTCCCATTCCTCTGTGAGAGCAATTTTGAGCTCACGAAGCGTGATTGGGGGAGGGTTTCGTTGTTTTACGCATCTGCCTAGCTCGTCCCAAGCATGCTCGATCGGGTTGATATCCGGGCTGCGCGCTGGCCACTCCATACGAGTAATGTTCATCTCTTGAAGGTAGTCATTCACAATCCTACCTGTATGAGGTCGGGCATTGTCATGCATAAATATAGCATCCTCACCTAAATTGACCATAAATGGACCAACGTGATCATTGAGGATTTCTTCCACATATCTTACGCTAGTTAAAGAGCCGTTTTCTATGATCACCAGCTCTGTGCGACTTTCAGAAGAAATTCCGGCCCACACAAGTACAGACCCACCACCGTAGGCTACTTTTTCTTCGATGCATGCTTGCTTGAATCTCTCCCCTGGTCTTCGATACACTCTGTGTCTTCCATCGTGCTTGTAGAGCATAAATTTTGATTCGTCGGAGAACATAACTTTTGACCAATCTTCAATACTCCAATTTACGTGGCTCTGGGCATACCTTAGTCTCGAAATACGATGCCCACGCTCCAGTTTAGGGCCGTTTGCAGGTCTAAGGGGTTTTAAGTTAGATTCAGCAAGCCGACGTCTTACTGTCCATGCACTTGGGTTACTTCCTCCGAGGCGTCGAAACTGATTGGTGAGTTCAGTTCCTGTGAGAAAGCGATTTCGAAGCATGGTGTTCACCAAGTATCGGTCTTCTCGTGCTGTGGTACACCTGGTTCTGCCCGTTCCTGGTCTGCGTAGGTTAGAACCAGTTTCTTCGTAACGTCGGAGAACTCTTTGTACTGTTGACAGCGACACACCGACAGTCCTGGCTGTATCGCGCTGACTCCGGCCGGTTTCCAGCATTGTAAGTATTCTGGTGCATTCTTCAGGCGTAAGCGACATAATTTCAGCTTGATTAATGAATATAGAGCACTATCAACATGGTTTATGTACCCACATAAATGACAGATAACAAACAAAAGCAACACCAAATGCTGTAATTTCGTAGTTCCATCTTCGAAAGTGGCCCTTTTTCAAATTTGATTTTTTTATGATATAACTTTACAATAACTAAGAAGTTTTAATACCTTCATTTAATGAGTATTACATTGTCTATTAAATACAATTTATTGCATTAACCTAGCATTTTTAGTTTCCGAGATTTTTAGGATTCTTTAAGTGACCCGGATTCATTGCTCTCGAGTGTATATTAAGAATAGTAGTGGCCCTAGTATGGAGCCTTGCGGGACGCCGTGTGTAATGGGTAGAGCACTACTTTGAACGTTTTCTAGTTTAACCACTTGAAATCTATTAGATAAGTAAGATTTCAACATTTTAGAGCATTTCCTTTGATGCCGATGTCTTTTAGCTTTTCTAGCAACAGTTGGTGACTCACGGTATCGAATGCCTTTTTTAAATCGATAAAAACCCCCAAAGCTATATGCCTGTTGTCTATGTTATTTTTTATTTTCGTGACTAAGTCTATTGTAGTAGCTGTCGTATTACTTTTAGCTCGAAAGCCATATTGTCGATCTGTTATAAAATCAAAGGAATTCAAATAGATGGTCAAGCGGTCATGTATGATTTTTTCGAGAATTTTTGCTAATACTGGTAACACTGATATCGGCCGGTAATTTCCCGGATCTGTCTTCAATCCTGATTTGTATATCGGTGTTACCCTTGCTACCTTTAAAGAATCTGGAAACTCCCCGCTCATCATTATTGTTTGTTGAAACAATTAGATAATGAAATTGATAATATATTTTGTAGGCATTTGATCGATTTTGTGTTAATTTTATCTAAACCACTACTGGAACTTGAATTAAACTTTTTAATAATTTTGCTGATTTCATCGGAATTGCAAGGAGTAAATGAAACAAGCTCACGATCACACTGCAGTAAGATTTTATTTAAGCGATTTGAGCAATGGTATGTTTTGGGTATTTCGTTGGCATAATTGGACCCTATGGTTGAGAAGTATTTGTTAAAAGCGTCACAAATGGCTTCAGTATCACAAACTACTTTCGAGTCTACAATAAGTTTTGTGGGAGCACCGCCCTGTTTTAATTTATTGCTGGCGAGGTGATTAATAAGAGACCACATTTTACTAGGGTTGTTGATGCAGTGTTGGAACAAATTAAAATAGTATGAAGTTTTCGTGTTTTGAATTAGTTTGGCCACTTGACTCCTCTGTGTCTTAAACTCTTCTTTGATAGTGTCATTTTCAGGATTATTTTTGTGTTGTGTCCAAAGTTTGTTTCGCTTGCTGATTGCTGATATTATGTTGCTATTTATCCAGTCCTCTTGAGGTGGGTATTCTATTTTAGTTTTAGTTACTCGACTTTCTTCTATATGCTGTTTCAAAAAGATTTCAAGTTCATTGTAGCTTAAGTCTTCTCCAAGTCCATGTGATTCTATTGAATCATATAATTTATTGTAATTTATAGCTTTGTACTGTCTGTGAATTCTCTGTGGTGGTTTAAATTTGTTCAGTTGCATATAGATCTGGTTATGGTCGGACATAGATGAGGTAATAATTGCGACATTAAAGTGGTCTCCTTTTAGATTAGTACATATATGGTCCAGGATAGATTTTTTTGTACTGGAGTGTCTTGTGCAGTATTTTTTGCTAGTTTTGTTCAGTAGGCGATATCCTGATTCAGAAATTATTTGTTTATACCGCTTTAATTTATTGTCTTTGGTCAATAAATCGACATTAAAATCGCCAAAGACTATGGCTCTTCCATGCAACTCGAGCTGCTTTTCGTAATCATCTAAAAAGTTTTGGTAATTTGTATCTCCCGGATAATAGACCACACCTATACTCAAAGCAAACTTTTCAACTTCTATCCACAAGTAGTTATTCCCGTCTTTATATGTAGATTCAATCAGATTATGTCTTAAGTTATTATGTATAAATATTGACACTCCTCCTCCTTTTTTATCCGTTCTGAAATTGTAGTAATGTGTGTAGTTAGCGATCTGTAGTTGTAGGACCTGAGTTTCATTACGTATCCAAGTTTCAGTTATCAATATGACATGTACTGTGGTTGGTATTGATTGTAGAATGCACTTGAGTTCATCTAGTCTCCCTTTCTTACGAATGCTACAGGCATTTAAGTAGAAGAAAGATAATCGGGACTTTTCTGTTTGGATAAGCCTATAATCACTAACTACTTGGTAATTTATTGTTTTGTTGAGGGAATAGTTTGACATCAGTTGTTGAGGTTTTTTGAGACCGTTGCTATAATACTTGGAATCCCATTGACATATTTTATGATTAGGTTACTTTCGCCATTCTTAGTGCGTCGCAACAGTTCCTCCTTAACGTTTATAAAATATTTGTGTTGAGCCGGTGTTTGATCTAAAAACATTTTAACGTTGGCTGGCAATTTTTCTTTGTTTCGTAAGAGAGCCATGGCTGTCTCTGGCTTGTCAAAGCACACTTTAATTCGACGTGATCTCTCCGAGTTGTACTTGCCAAGTCGGAACACTTTAAGTGGTTTCGGTAGGTCTTCAACCAGCCTATTTGTAATGTTCGAAACATCAGACTCATCTCTGAGAACGCGTTGCTCGATCGATGTTGATGTTTGTTCTGGTATGCCAACTAAAATGATGTTGCATTGGCGTTTTTTTCGCTCTTGGACTTCTTGAATTATTTTTTCATTTGTATAGAGCTGACTAGTTTCAGCGGTCGCGCTAAGGCTCATTTTATTCAGATTTGTTTCCAGTAGTTGTATTTTATTCTCACTGCTCGACAATTTTGACTCAAACTGTGACAATTGAGATTTAACAAAAGTTTGTTCCGAAGCGATTTTCGAAGTTTTATTATTTATGTCCAAAAGTTGAGCACTAATATCTGCAATTGTAGTACTTATCGCGTTTCTTGTTTGCTCATGAGTTGCCCGCAGGTCAGAGATTTCACTTTTCACCTCGATGATACTTTGACTCACTTGGTTCATTATCTGAGTATTTGAGGCTATGTAAGTTTCAAGTAGGGAGGAGATGCGCGATAACTCGTTTCGTACCAACTTAATTTCATCGGGACATTGGCATTCACGATCAGCTGGTTGTTTACGTTTCCTCATAGTAATTAACGCATCAGATATACTGTCTCCGCTTATTTTCGAAAGATCGGGCTGTGAGCCACCTCCCGTGTTTGTTGGTGGAGATCGCATTAGGTTATTAGGTAAAACAAACATAATACTAACCTATTTTGTGATGAGAAATTGTCAAGTATTATTATAATTTTTATACTACTAAGGTGCCAAAGAAGCTTATGCTGATGGAAAGTGGTCACCAAAGCCTATGGAGACCTCGCGCTGCCAACGTTGCCAGAATCTTCTAAAGTCCCATTTGAAGAACTCCATACTAGTGAAAGTATTTGGTATATACAGGGTGTATTTTTGAATCGGGACAGTAATGGCAAGTACCTTTATTCAAAAATACACTCTGTATACAATATATGTACCTATGTACAAGAACACAATTTTTGTAAAGTAGTACCTATTATATTTTGTCCATTCAGAACATCATAAAACGATGAATGTAAAGTTGTTATTACAACATCAGGCAACATTTATTTGCTTTTTTATATCTTTAGCTTCGCCATCTTAAAGTCTTAGGACCTCACTATTTACGAGTTCATTCACGTTACGAGTCGGGATCTAAGACTTTTTTTTTAACGTTACGTTAAATCCTCATGGATGCTATGCCGGTCTCCTCACCGTCTAAAAAACCTTACGTAAAAAAACCTGGGGGCTCCCAACCGTAGGTTGTTGGGCAGGAGCCTAACAAGCTATGGTTGGGAGCCCCCGGGTAAGCCCTTAAAGGTAAGCCCTTGGATGGATCTAAGACTTGCTATGACGCTCGAGTTGAGGGTCGCAAAGTAGGTATGCGGAAAGTATGTGCGTAAAGTACGTGGAAATGATGCTAGACAGTGGAATTTTTCACAGAAATAAAATATGTAGGTATCTAAATGTATTTCGGTTGCTGCTTCATCAAATACTTGAAACAGAAGAAAATATGAAGCGAAAGTCCCATACAAATGATGTTAAGTCTAAAAAAAATGTATTAACTTACACTACACGTTTTGTAATACTGATTTGTTGTATTTTGACATAATTTCAATAAAAAATTATTATTATTTATTTTACAACAAACGAGATTCTTTTACAGTTCGGAGCTCTCCGTGCGTGAGTCCAACTTGCACTTGGCCAGTTTTTTCGTACACGCTTATACCGTTAAAGAGTACAAAATTTCACCCAGTAAGAATATTATATGATTCACTTTATGCAAATCCTGAAAATGCATCTCTGTGTAGAGAGCTACATATCACGATAGCAATTCTTTTGTAAGCACTTTTTACATTACCAGATAGCAAGCAGTACATCACAGATGACTTTAGCTAAAAGCTTGGCAACCAATAGCAACGAGATTCTAAAAAAGCTATATTTCAACTAATAAAATATTGTTTGTAATAAATAACGCACTAAAACACCATTTAGAAACAATTTTTCCGTCTGTGCTAAAATATTTATAGAAACAGAAGGCTGTAGGAATCTTATTTACATTGTGCGTCTGTATTCTTGTTTATATTTATATTGGGTTCGTGGAAAAATCGCGACGATTTGTGAAACAAACGGCAAATGAAAAACAATGCCTTAGTTGCTTTTTTTCATTTTCCCTTTTCTGACATCATTATTTTTGTAAATTGGGGTCCTTAGAATAAATGTACTTAGTTTAAGAAAAGGTAAATAAAACAAACTTATATGTACAAATATATATGCTCACGACATTATGAAGAAGTAGTATGCATATTATACGCCTACATTTTACATTACTATAATTTTATTGTCGTGTTGAAAATCAACAGGCGCAGGTCGTAGTTAGCTGCTATTGAAATTTATCGCAATTAGCTCAAAGGCTCAATATTACTATGTTGCTAGCAACCGGGATCAATGACTTAACCTATTTTCCGCATCACCCTTGTCAATCGGAATGCCACAAAACCGTAACCCATCTCTGAACTGATTCGGGACAGTAGCGTAAGATCTTATTTATATGTATACAGTGTGGAATTTAAAGACGGTAGTTGGAGGTAAAGTACCCTTAATATTGATAATGGCAAGTTTTGCTGAAAAGAAACATTCCTTTATTCTCTCTAAAAGTAAGTAAAACGGCATTAAAAAAATTCGAAAAATCACCTGTTTGAGCCGGGAATCGAACCAGGGAGATATAAAAAAATCATTCTGTATTTTATGATACCGACCAAAACAGTCGTTAATAAGGAACAATTTCTTTTAAACAACATAGTATCTTAAATTAAAGGAATACTAAGTAAAATATGTTTTTATTGTAAAGCTTACTTACTATCTGAAGAAAAAAAAGTCTATTTCAGATTATTCTCCTTTTTTTGTAGTAGGTTAAAAAAATGTTCTAGTTTCTGTGAATGGAAATATTTGTTCTGGTCACTTAACTATCCACCTTCAAAAAAAAGTAGGAGGTTCTTAATTAGACTCTTTTTTTTCTTCTTCAGATAGTGAGTGAGCTTAACAATAATACAATAATTATTTTTTACTTGATCTTCCTTTAATTTAAGATACCTACTATGTTGGTTAAAAGGAATTGATCCTTATTTAAGACTGTTTCGGTTGGTATCATAAAACACAGGATGTTTTTATTTTTCATATCTACCAGGTTCGATTCCCCCGGCTCAAGCAAGTGATTTTCCAAAAATCTTGAAATACAGTTTTACTTCATTTTGAAAATAAAGAAAGGTTTTCTTTCTGCAAAACGTGCCATTATCAATATTAAGGGTACTTTACCTCCAATAGCCGGCTTTAAATTCCACCCTGTATTTATATGCGTCCGATGCCTAACGCAGGGACACTCTATTAAACATTGAGCTACCCGCTCAATCCTGCCGGTGGCGTGGTCACGCCGGCGTATCCATAGGCGGTGCCCACGCCTTCGGCGGGAACGGCGGCTGCACGCCGGACGTCACACAATATATCCTTATTTCTTTTACAGGAGTCGTACTACATAAATACTTACGCTACGTCCTAGGTGGGCGGTTCGAAACGAACGCGATTCTGAAGCGGTGACACGCGAATTCAACGCGACGCGGTGCGACGCGGCGGCTATGTCCTACGTGCACGCGAATCGTCTCGCTGCCGTTCAGTTGGCACTTTGCATCAGCCTAATGCAACTGCCATAGATCAAAAAAATGTATGGAGTTCTAGATTCTAGGTTTTCAGAGGCTGGTTTCCGCAAATCAACGTCATTTCTGCGCCTATTTTGGTGGGGGTTTTGGTATGACTATTGCCATCCCAGTACCTCCAGTAAGTCTAGCAGACTCTTCACGTTGCCGGAGACTTCCTGGAGCGACCTTGGTGTACCGAAGTGTCTAGCCCTGTATCCTTACCAGTTATGGGCATTCCATAAGAATGTGACTGGCAGTTCGTCCGTCTGCAAAGGGTACTGTCTGTGACACCTAAATTAAAGAGACGTTTGTTAAGTAGACTGTGACCGTAGCTTTGTTAATTTTGTTTTCGAGATGATTACTCTAGTTCAGTTTGCTGTCAAGAAGTACCCCAAGATACTTGACCTCTTTGGAGAATTGCCTCCCGTTCAAATTCAGTGCCATAGGAGACGTGGCAGTTTTGATCTTGGATGGATGAATGATTTGTCATGGACGGACGGAAATAAATATTATTGGGAAATTCATTTCTTAAATATGAAACTACTCAAGAAGTATGCACGGCGAAGAAGTGGGACAAATATTGTATACTTAGAAATGCATAATCGACGATAATAAGTTTACTTCTTTTATCCCATAATATAGGACGTACTTGGATTGCATTGATTTAAATTTCTATTTCCAACATTATAAAAAACACGGCGGCACCGCATCTAGTTTGCGCGCAAATATCAAACCAACTGATCGCGTTCGCTTCATTTCGCGCCGCCCCGCACCGCACCGCCCTTAAGTTTGGTCACGTAGGACCACTAGGACACTTCAATAGGTTTCAACTGTTTGTTGGTATCGCGCCGCGCCGCGCCGCTTCACGTTCGCTTACGTAGGACGTCGCCTTACTGTTTCATCATGCTGGATAACTGACGAAAATAACTACACTAAATCCGAGAACACCCCATGTGTAATGGATTTATGATATTTGGCCGAAAATTAGGATGGGGAAAATGAAGGAGTACTCTCAGATTTTACCATGTAATTCAAAATAAAAAGCAGTTTTCTTACATAAATTATTTTATTTACAAAATATACACATCAACAATTCACTTTCACCAAAAAAAAAAAAAAATCTGTAGATATAAAATCTCCGAAAATAAAATAAAATATTACTGCCTATTTATTTGTTTATTTTTTTGTTTATTTTGGGGATATCGAGGCTACGTAATCTTAAATTATAAAAAAAAAACCCCCCATTTTTATTAATGAGTTTCACATAAATTATTCATATGTTAAATGGTATTTTGACAAAAGATTATAGTTTCTATTGAGAAAATCTCAACAAATATCGGTTAAATACGAGCACTGCACAACAAAAACAACAACAAAAAATAATGGTGACCTTTGCGTGTTATTTTATCAAATTTTACAAATTTAACTTCAAATTACACTGAAAATATTTATCACAGCACATGACAGGATACTTTTAAATGCAAAAAAACAATATTTGAAATAGAATAAACAAAAATATTCAAAAATTAATCGAATTAATACTTTCTAGGAACGGCGATAAACAAACAATAAATAATGACAGCGATCAAATCGTGATTTCGACTTTTTTTTTTCATTACATTCACTCGGCAAGCTATCTCATTCAGTACCATAACCAATTCTACACATTAATTTATACAGAAAGACTTAGACCCGCGACCATACAGCCATAGATATCGAAAAATTTGCGAGGAGAACCAAACGAAAAAAGTTGGCCGCCATGGTTGCCAAAGCAATCGACTGTTCGGGAGATTGGCAACTCGGGTTTCATGCGGCATTCAACGGAAAAGGCAACGCTAGGTTAGCATATATTTTTTTTAGCTTTGATAAATAAAAATTATTGATAAATAAAATTAGTCATACTTATAGAATTCGGGACTTCACGCGAAATACTGTGTTACTTACATTTACCGACGTTTCGAGCACGTTGCAGCGCCCGTGGTCGCGGTTGGACTGAGGCGAGAATCGACAAAAACCACGAAGTTATTTCTTGTCGAACTACCCTCCGCTGTTATTACAACGAAGGATAAGGCCGGCGACACACTACACTCACTACGTCAGTTTTAATTGGCACAGTTTTACGTTCAAGTTTATTAAATAAAATTAGCTTAGTTAAACTTTTTTTTAGTGATTTTTTTTAAATAAATGATTATTCATGGACATCTCACACAACGCTATCTGATCCCAAATTAAGCTAGGAATAACCTGTTTGTGTTATGGGTATCAGACCACGGATATTAATACTTATATACTTTTAAATACATACATATTATACATAGAAACACCCAGACTCTTGAGGCAAACATCACACAAATATTTGTCTCCGGTGGGAATCGAACCCACGACCTCCAGCGCCGCAGGTGGTATCACTACCGACTGCGCCACAGAGGCAGTCAAAAAGCTTGTATATATACATCCTTCCGGCTGTTGGCAATGTTATGGAAAACGTTAAAAGTCCGACATAGCGTTCGTAAATTTTCACAGGTAAAAAAACTAGTTGTACACCCATGTACGAGCCTATAATGCTCAAACATACGGTATGTATACAAATTGCAATGTTTAAAAAATCTTAGGTTCTTACCCATCTTACCGTTTAAGCATAGATAGATAGATATTTAAAAATCAAGAAAAACGTTCTGCTATCAGCCTTTAAGCCGTTACACTATGCTATGTTCTGGATAAAAGTGTAAAGGTCAAAGATAAAAATAGTAGATTTTTACCACGAAGAAAATGTGGGAAGTGGTGCCAAGTGAATTACGAAGAATATTATTATCAGGAATCTTATCACGCAATACTCAGACTGATATTTACGAGGTAGTGTCAGTGTTGAGTTAGCGGCGATAGTAATAAAAGCTGCAGGTGGCCATTTTATCGATAAAAATAATGTTAGAGACCATGAACTACCTCAATGGAACGAATATTATACTAAGGGGCACTACCTTAACTATGTGATGTGTGACGAACTTGATGTTAGATGATAGTTAGTAAACGATGGTTGGCACCTAACTGACAAGTATGAAAAATTAGTATACTTAGTACCTATATTTCTACTCTCACACACGAAGTTGGATGTTTGTTTAACCTCAATGTTGTTTTTCCGTAAAATATCTTTCACGTAAGAAAAGTTCTGATACGCCAATGATGAATTACTATTAAATTTGATGGCCACGGGTCTCTAGCATAAGGTTTACACCTCACATAATGGTACAAGATCCCATAATTTCCCCATAATTTTGACAATGTATCTAATCATATTTAGTGGGCACCCACAACTGTTTATTTGTCTATGATGGTGTGTGTTTGCTGGTGGGTGGTGCAGAGATATTGAGAATAAGTTACTTCTACATAGCACAGGAATATTTTAATATTGTTTTGTCTGTATTTATTTATTTAATATTTTATATTTATATTATATTTATTTTATTTGTTTACTATTATGAGTAGCTCATCTGATGAGAATTTGTCATATCATTCTGCATATGATGGAGATTCCATAACTGAAAATGACAGTTTTGACTCTGTAATTGGTACACTGGGTGAACAACTGTGTACGCGTTTTGAATCTGAATTGGGCAGAACACTGAATATTTGCCATATAAATGCGGAAAGCGTACCTTATCACTATAGTGACCTCTTAGAAACGTTTTCTGATTCCCAGGCACATGCAATTTTGGTTTCAGAGAGTTTCTTTAAAGATAATCATCTTTCTGCATACTATGCACTGCCAGGTTTTATTTTGATTCGAAATGATAGAGAGGGTAGGGAGAGGGGTGGGGTTGCAATTTATCTCCGTAGTGACTTTCCTCATAAAATTGTAGCCTCATCTCCACCGCAGTACGCTGCTACTGCAGAATTTATTTTCCTTGAGGTGTGGGTTAAGGGGGTAAAGGTCCTTCTAGGAGTTGTTTATTGCCCCCCTACTGTTGACTACTTCACTGATTTGGAATCGGTTTTAGAATCCTTGGGGCCTGATTATGAGCATCACATCATCATGGGTGACCTTAACACAAATCTCCTCATTCCTAACTCTTCTCGAGCTGTTAGGCTACGGCACATAGTTGAGTCGGCTTGTCTTCATATATTACCACTACAGGCCACACATCACAACGTGGATGTACCTGACACTTTGCTCGACCTGATTATTACCTCTTCTCCTTCTTTAGTTCACTCTCATGGACAGCTTCTCGCTCCTGCTTTCTCTCATCACGATCTCATTTACATGTCCTATACGCTCAAGCCGCCGAAATTAAAACCTAAAGTTCTGCACATGCGTTGTTTTGGGCAGGTTGACATCAATTCATTACTGAAAGATGCTTCTGGGATTGATTGGGACCTACTGGTGGAGGCTAAAACTGTCGATGATAAGGTTCATGAGTTTAACCGAGTTATCATGGAAATTTACGATAAGCATGCACCCATTAAGAGGGTTAAGTTAAAACGTCCTCCAGCGCCATGGATTACGGATGAGGTCCGTTTAGCAATGAAGGGTAGGGATCGGGCATTTCGTAAATTTAAAAATAACAGATCGGATGTCAACTGGGATCTATACAAAACTGCTCGGAATCGGTGCAATCAGGTGATACGTAACTCTAAACGCCGCCATATATTTGAAAGCATTGCCTCGTCTTCATCTGTAGATATATGGAAATTTTTGGGTACGCTGGGAATTGGTAGGACTAGGCAGTTGGATTTTCCTAAGACAATTGGGTTGGATGTCATTAATAAACATTTCTCCACTTCAAATGCCATGGCCGATCCAATTAAACGTCAAACGGTAGATTCTCTGGCTGTTCTGCCGATTCCCAGTTATGCTCCTTTTAGATTTTCTCCGGTCTCGGAGGATGAGATTAAAAAGATCATTATTTCAATAAAATCCAAAGCAGTTGGCTGCGACAACATCAGTCGCCGCATGATTACCACCATCCTTGAACAGCTCCTTCCTGCTATTTCTCATATCATTAACTTTTCCCTCGTTTCTGGCCAATTTCCTAGTCTGTGGCGTCAAGCCTACGTACGTCCCTTACCCAAAATTTCAAACCCATCCCTGCCTAAACACTTTCGTCCAATATCCATACTTCCTTTTCTGTCTAAGGTGTTGGAGGCATGTGTGCAAAGCCAACTGTCTAAATTTATTTCCCGTAACGCTATATTGAGCCCTCTTCAATCTGGTTTTAGGCCAGGTCACAGCACCACTACTGCCCTTCTTAAGATAACTGGTGATATTAGGGAAGGTATGGAGAGGGGCATGGTTACAGTTCTGGTGTTAGTGGACTTCTCTAATGCTTTTAACAGTGTCAATCATGACATCTTATTGGCTGTTCTTGCTCACATTGGAATCTCATCTGACGAGTTGGAATGGTTCTCCTCTTACCTTCGGGACCGCCAGCAATCAGTTTCTGTTAATGATACTTCGTCATGCTGGTGTAAGCTAAATGCTGGGGTCCCACAAGGCGGTATACTCTCTCCTCTTCTATTTTCTATATTTATTAATTTCCTCATTACTGATCTTCAGTGTGCGTATCATCTGTATGCTGATGACTTGCAGATGTATAGTCAAGCTAGGGTTGATAACATTGGGGAGGCTATGGACAGGATAAATAGAGATTTAGATTCTTTAGGGAGCTGGTGTGACAGGTTCGGCCTATCAGTTAATCCGGAGAAATGTCAATGCATTATAATAGGAAGCTCCCGGATGATGAGCAAGCTAGAGGGTGTAAGTCTGCCAAACTGTACATTCAGGGCTCAAATTATCCCCGTCACGACTACTGTTAAGAACCTGGGATTGTATCTTGACTCCACTCTTGATTGGCGTGCTCAGGTTACTAATATCAGCCAGAAGGTTACTGGAACACTACGGGCATTTTACAGACTCAAAAACTTTCTTCCTGTTAGTACCAAGATAACGCTTGTGCAGATGATAATCTTTCCTATTATTGACTATGGTGATGTGTGCTTTTTTGGCCTGAATGCAGATCTGCTCAATAAGCTTGACCGACTTCTCAATAATTGCATTCGATTTGTTTTCAATCTCCGAAAATACGATCACGTCTCGGCTTATCGGGACGAGCTGGAATGGTTGCCCATACGTCGCCGGCGTAGTTTGCGTGCGGTGACTATGGTTTATTCAATACTACACTCTCCTCATGCTCCTACTTACTTGACTCCTTATTTTCAACTGCTATGTTCTAATCATAACAAAAACTTGCGCTCATCTAAAAATCTTCTTCTTCGTTGTCCCACTCACTCCTCTGATTTTATACACTCTTCTTTCGTGGTTCAGTCCATTCTTTTCTGGAATGCTCTCCCCCTTGAAGTTAGGTTAGCCACTAGTAGGGAATCCTTTAAGGAGAAAGTACGGCTACTTTATAGTGTACCATAAAGGAAAGAATCTTGGCAGTTTCGCTACAATCTTCAGTACTGCTCTAAAACTGAAATATCATTAATGGTTCATTGTTGCAAATCTATTTTTCCCCCTTTATCTCATCTATGATATTTTTGGTTATATGTTTATTTATGTGGGTATGTATTTTTTTTTATGTATATAAGTATGTATGTATGTATGTATATATATTTATGTATGTATTTATGTAGGTTTGTATGTATTTATATATGTATGTAAAATCACTTTTGTACTTTAATATGACGATGACGGCTTGAATTATTTCGTAAACAGCTCTCGACATATCCCTGAGCACCTACCTAATGTTATCTCTGCATCACCCTTAGGTAGACTGGTAGATAATGCCTAAGGCATTAAGTCCGCCTTGTACTTAGTGCTAAAGTTTAAAATAAATAAATAAATAAATACAAGATAAAGTTCAATAACCAAAACTTGACTAACAATCTAAGACACATTTTTGGAATCTCCAGTTTCAGCATGTGCCTATTATTTTGACTCCTTTGGCGTAGGTAACAGGTAAATACAGTAATAATGTAAGGTAAATGTTCTGATATGGATATATCTTGTATTCTATAATCAATAGTCGAAGCTTCGATAAACCAATAGGTAGGTATTGGAACTAAGTTCTGGGCGAGTCTCAGCCACAATCAATTATATCCATTACATCACCGTCGCTTTTCCGAGGAACAGTGTATAGTATAATAATATAATACATAGATAAGATATTAATCTACATTATAGGTCCATTAGTATATTCCTAGAACATGTCTTAACACGCCAATAGGTTCACCACTTATGACGGGGCTTGGGACGAAAACAAATAGTGAAATTAACTCGAAAAATATGTCTATGTCATGGGATAAAGAAACCCCCCATCGTGAACAGAATATCGGAGGAAAACCACCATCTTTTTACTCAATACAACCAAAAACCAGAATTTATGAAGTCATCCCATCAGATTGTCTGTTTTTATTTATGCGTCAGCATTGACCTTTCAAAACCAAGAGCGGTTAAATGCTTTCGCTTTATCTTTGACTACTCAGCCAAAGTAGCGATAAGCCTCCGAATAAACTCTTTTAGTCCTAAAAATACAACCTTGAATTTTATGAGATTTCTGTCAGATTATAAGAAAGGAAGAAACAAAAGGTTTTAAGGGGTCTGATTTAGAAAATGTTAAAAAAGAGGTGCAAATGAAAACATTTTTTGTCTTGTCAAAAATTATAGCCGAGTAGATTTTTAATCTACAAGACGTGTGCCAAAATATGCTTATTGTTATAAATTATATAGGTATTAAATATACCTACTTATCGTGTCAAATTATTATAGAATCAGACCCAAAATTTTATATGAATGCATTTTATGACTTCAACTTTTATCGACGCGAATGAAAAGAATTTGCCAATATATGAAGAAAACATACTTCTTATAACTTGTTTTTTTTCTATTTTGAATAAGTATGAGTATTACTTATTACAACTCAAAAAAACTTTAAATAAACTTAATTATTTATGGTTGGGTTCTCAGGCGGTCGAGAATAAAAAGGCTGTGGACTGTATAGGTTCGCTGATATAATTAGAAAGCAGGAACAAGTACAATGTGCTGTATGTCGAGCGGTGGACCGGTGCGTAAGCAATGCTTGTCGGTAGTGTACTTGATGCGTGCCGATGATGTACTGAATGCGGTGCCCCCGCTCCTCTTCGCTCCGCTCCGCTCCGCCGCAGTAAGGGCACGGTGAGACGCGCGTAGGCAGAGCGATGTTGGAAATGGGTTCGATCCTCAACATATTCCCCCGCAGGTGACGTTAGATATCCTGTACTGGAAGAGGACAAATATTATTGAAAGTTCTTCGGATTGTACCCTTCCTGGTACGGATGTCGACGACTCTGTCGGCCCCGTCAATGCCTGGGAAGACCTTAACAATTCTTCCAAGCATCCATTGCAAGGGGCTATTACTATTACTACGTCGTCAAGACTCAAGCGCTGGTTCGTAGGCGTCAGCCATTTAGACTTCTGCTGTAGGGTCGTTATGTACTCCCTATAAAACCTGGCCCAAAAGTGCTGCCTGATGTACTCCAGTCGCTTGTAGCACTCGGTGCTAGTCACATCTCTATCGAGCGCTTGTGGATGTGGAATTGACGTGAGTGGCCGTCCGATTAAGAAATGGGGAGGTGTGAGTGAAGTTAAATCGAGGGGATCAGTAGATAAGGGAGTAATGGGGCGTGAGTTTATGATAGACTCAATTTGAGCCAGACAAGTGGTCATCTCCTCATAGGTGAAATGAACAGCCTGCAGCAATCGCCTAAGATGATGCTTCGTGAGACGTACCGACGTTTCGGACATCCGGCTCGAAGGACCAAAATGGTTGGGTTCTCAGGTGGTCGAGAATAAAAAGGCTGTGGACTGTATAGGTCCGCTGATGTAATTAGAAAGCAGGAACAAGTACAATGTGCTGTATGTCGAGCGGTGGACCGGTGCGTAAGTAATGATGTACTGACTGCGGTGCCCCCGCTCCTCTTCGCTCCGCTCCGCTCCGCCGCAGTAAGGGCACGGTGAGACGCGCGTAGGCAGAGCGATGTTGGGAATGGGTTCCATTCTCAACATTTAGAATATAAAAACCCGACTGAAAAGTAAACATACAACTGAAAAGTAAAAAACAAGCTCTACATTTCTTTCGTGATTTTCTTTAGCTACTTAATGTTTTACTTTGTCGGCAACATTTGCAGGCGGGAAGAAGCTATGTCAAGCGAGTGGTGGTTTACAAAATAGTGACCTGTTTCCATAGCTTGATCCCGCCTGCAAATGTTGCCAACAAAGTAAAACAGTAAGTAGCTAAAGAAAATCACTAAAGAAATGTAGAGCTTGTTTTTTTCCTTTTCAGTTGTATGTTTACTTTTCAGTCGGGGTTTTTTATATTCTAAATAATTAAGTTTATTTTAAACTTTTTAGTTATGTTAGTAGTGGAGTTATTAATCTTCGTGTAGTGAAGGGACATCAGCAAAATTCAACCTTAATTATATTTTTCATCATATTTCTGGTGCTACTCAACCGATTGCAATCAAATAAATGTAAGAATTTAAGTCTGACTAAGACATTATAAACACATAATACCTCATCAAAATCGGTTCAGTAGTTTTGCGTTGATCGCAGTCAAATAACTATAACGCCAAAAGTCCGCCATTTTGATTTCGTTAGGAATTTTATTACACCTGGTGTCCCTCACCTAATCACGACGAATCAAATGACACCTTGTATTTCAAAATCTGTCAAGCCGTTTAGGCTGTAGAGCGTCCAAGAAAAATTATCAAGCTTTACATTTTAGCGCCAAAAGTCTGCCATTTTAATCTTTTAGAAATTTTAATATACTTGGTGTCACTAACACAATCACAACAAATGAAATGACACCTTGGATGTCAAAATCCGTCAAACCGTTGAGGCTGGAGCGTGGATGAAAAAAAAAATTTGAGAGGTGTCAAGGGACACCCGGATGGAACGAAGTTCCTTTCGATTAATTAGTGAAGGAATTGTAATAAAATTTTATTTTTTTTAATTAATAATAATAATTTTTTTATTATTAACCCCCATTTTATTACCCCCCCTTCCCCCTCCCCCCTCCCCCTTCCCGCCCCCTCCCCCCATATTAAATCCCCCCCCCCCATATTACCCCCATACTAAAGGAGGGTAGAGGTACCTCTACCCTACGTAGAGGTACCTCTACCCTCCATACTATAGCAATAAGGAACTTCGTTCCAAAAAAGTGTCGTGACAACTTTTCGTGAGAATTTTTTCCGTCTAGCCCCCTTTCACAACGCGCGATAAGGAACTTCGTTCCAAAAACAACGTCTTTATTTTATCGCCAAAAGTCTGCCATTTTGGTTTTTTTTAGAAATTTTAATGTACCTGGTGTCACTCACACAATCACGACGAATCAAATGACACCTCGCATGTCAAAATCCGTCAAGCCGTTCAGGCTGTAGGACGTGACAAAGAATTGAATACATATATAAATACATACATTCTCTCGAAAAACATTAACCTCCTTTCTTCGGCAGTTCGGGTAAATACTACATTTACGAGCTTGAAGAACGCGTGTTTTATATGGTCAAGGTCGTTTGCTCTATCGACGGCCTAGATTTATAACTAGCGTTTTGTATGGTAACCCTCATGAACTTACCCTACCAGAATACCAGATGTGCTCGCAGTTTCGCTAACTCTGTCCATTCCAACCATTACTGCGTTAAACATATATTCGCTATGGCTTGTTCTATGTAGGTCTTGTCATTTTTTATTAATTTTTCTTCAGTACTGAAGGCACATTAAGGTATTAGTTTTAGACAAAAATTAAAAAGCACGTAGTCGCAACATGCGCCTGTCAATAGTCTCTCCACCTATTTATTACGCGGAACAAAATACAAAATTGTAAAAATGTACGTACCCCTTGTGAACGTGACTATTATGTATGTAGGTATGTAGTCATCTATACTCTCGACGGAATACTAAGTCACCTAACCTGGAGTGCGTCTGTTGTATGTAAAACAGGTAGGGGACGCCAGTATCGACGACCAAGGTTGGTTGGAGCCCTTGGGATCAGAGCTTATTTATAGTGAAAAAGTGAATTGGCTGTGTTTTCTTAATGTCTCCCATATACATATATGATTCATGGGAGTCATTCAAGAAACACGTTACGCCGTGTCCTTGGGTCTGCTTCCACTTGAGCGGACTGATAGTGCCTACACAGGCACATTCTAATTTTTTTTAAATTTTACATAGTTCTACGAAAATTTTACAGGGATGCTATGCCGGAAACCTACTCACTAAAATCACGAGTAAGCCCTCGGATGGATGTCCCCAGGACACACAGGCCTACCTACCTACTTAAAGAGTAGAATCATCCTGTTAACCTCATTCATTATTGTTCCAGGAAAAGGAGCCCCGAGATATTTCAAGATATGGGTTTGATTACGAAAAAACGAAAATGAGTGAAGATGACGCCTCGAACATAACTCAAACTCTAACGAACTTATTCGAAGAGATGCTGCTCGAAACAGAAATGAATTCAGCAAATCGAAGTAATTTAGACTTCTCTTTATTCCTCTCAGCTTTGAAAGTTCAATCGTCTAAGAATAGTTCACATGAACCGTTAGACTTTGGAGCTCTATTGAAGCTGGTCGATGAATTGAAAAGTCGACTGAATCTTACAAGATCTGCTGAACCTCCCTGTACTTACTGCGATGGCAGCTTCAGGGATCTGATCCTCGCTTACAACAGTGTTCATGGGTATCTCAGTTTGATAGTAAGTATTTTTAGATGGATAACTTTTTTGATTTTTTAAATTATTTCAACTTAAAATTTTTGAAAATCTTATTAGGTATTCATAGTTTACAGTAGTCAAAAATGTTAAAAAGTGTAATTTTTCAATAGTCTTAAATGGGGAAGATAAAAACAAAAAAAAAGGTTAAATAAGTATGTCTAGTTGTCACCGTAACAACGAAATTCTTTCTAGAGTAGTAGAGAAAGAATTTCGTTGTCCTTAAAAACTAGACCAAAAATTTTCGAAATATCAGCATTCTTAAGTTATAATTTTACTTGTACTTGAAAATGAAAGACTGAAGATTTCCTATTCTATTGCTGTAATGCATCGCATTTAGATCCTGGAAATAAATCATTTTACAACTTTTAAACTGTTCTGTCAAATTGGCCATTTACTAAACGATATTACGGGCCATTTCAAACATAGCCGAAGTTTGAGGATAAGAGGTGCAAAGTGACAAAGAGAACGTAATGCGGTAGTTTTGGTATTTTTACTTTAATAGTATTTTATCAGCTTTCTTTTTCCAGGACTAGTGTTGTCTCAATATTTAGCGGAACAAAATCTACTGACCGTAAGAAAACAATATAACAACTACATTACAGCTTGCCAGATATAATGTTAGCGTAATTACTGAAAGAATATATAATATGAAGTTGTATACTCCTTTAGTAATAACAATATGCCACCAAGGTGGCAGACAAGCATGCGGCCCACTAGTTGTACTGGTGTTCACCGTACCGTAGCCCATGCACGTTTGCAGCACCAGAGGCGCTACACTCGCTTTGCCGACCCTTTAAAAAGATTCTCTGTAATAGTAATCTACTATTTTATAGTAGGTAACAGTAGCTGATCTTTTTCGCAAAAAGTTTATAGTTGTTATTATCATTATACGTTCCAAGTTTACTATAAACGACTAACATCCCTATCCCTACTAATATTATAAATGTG
This sequence comes from Miltochrista miniata, assembly GCA_933228765.1. NCBI lineage: Eukaryota > Metazoa > Arthropoda > Insecta > Lepidoptera > Erebidae > Miltochrista > Miltochrista miniata. Next base: position 14,078,097 of record OW121765.1, read on the forward strand.
AAAGTAATTATGTCTGTCCGTCTGTTACGCTTTCACGCCTAAACGGCTGGAGCGATTAAGATGAAATTTGGTATACCTAGGGATAGTCTGAGGCCCTGGGAAGGATATAAGCTACTTTTTAACCGACTGCGCAAAAGGAGGGTTATGATTTCACGCGATAACCGACTTCTACGCGATCGAAGCCCCGGGGAACAGCTAGTTTGGTAAATATATAAGTTGGAAGAAGCGCTCCTATTAGTGCTAACTCCATATCCCGTAAGCAATCACTGCAGCAAGCAACTCTCGCTGTGGCTGGTTCTCGGACTCCTTCGGATTTCTTTGCGAGCAGTTCCGTGCTTTGGAATGCACGTAAAGCCTTTTGTCCCGGTTGTCAGTAAAATTGGAGCCAAGTTGAAGGCCTTCATGGGCGGCTTGAAAATTTTCAACAGTGGGATCTCACCACCTGTGTCTGGGTCGGCAGCGCGTGTGCAGTGCCTCTGGTGTTGCAAAAATGCAAACTACTATAGGCTTCGGTAACCAAATATCAGTTGGCCCGTAAGCTTATCTGCCACCTTTTAGTATAAAAACAAAAAGAAAAACGTGTTTTACTTCAAATTAGCAAATTTTTATTACAGGAAAAGGTCATAAAACAAATTTAAGCATATTTTCATGTTGTTCAACCAATTTGTTTGTGTGAATTAAATGAATCAAGAGTTATTGGCGAGAAACTCTTCGTATTCCGAAACTCTCTTGTGGTCAGGATCATGCATGTTGTATATTTTCTCATGTTTCTCTGGAAACTCAGATTTAACCGCTTTAGCAAATTTAGCGATCATATTCTTCTGCTTGCTTGAACACTTAGCACAAGATGTCTGTATCCCGTCAGGTAATTTTTCTGTAAGAAGAAATTAAGTACTTCAGTAACAAACCTAAACGCCTCACAATGCATTTTAAGGGAAACGGTTTCCATTGGTCCACGTACTAAAGTTCTATCACTATAAAGTTGCTAATAATAGTAATTCTTCTGAAGCTTTGCAAGCAGAAAGCGATCGAAGCCGCGGGGAACAGCTAGTTTGGTAAATATATAAGTTGGAAGAAGCGCTCCTATTAGTGCTAACTCCATATCCTGTAAGCAATCACTGCAGCAAGCAACTCTCGCTGTGGCTGGTTCTCGGACTCCTTCGGATTTCTTTGCGAGCAGTTCCGTGCTTTGGAATGCACGTTAAGCCTTTTGTCCCGGTTGTCAGTAAAATTGGAGCCAAGTTGAAGGCCTTCATGGGCGGCTTGAAAAATTTCAACAGTGGGATCTCACCACCTGTGTCTGGGTCGGCAGCGCGTGTGCAGTGCCTCTGGTGTTGCAAAAATGCAAACTACTATAGGCTTCGGTAACCAAATATCAGTTGGCCCGTAAGCTTATCTGCCACCTTTTAGTATGAAAACAAAAAGAAAAACGTGTTTTATTTCAAATTAGCAAATTTTTATTACAGGAAAAGGTCATAAAACAAATTTAAGCATATTTTCATGTTGTTCAACCAATTTGTTTGTGTGAATTAAATGAATCAAGAGTTATTGGCGAGAAACGCTTCGTATTCCGAAACTCTCTTGTGGTCAGGATCATGCATGTTGTATATTTTCTCATGTTTCTCTGGAAACTCAGATTTAACCGCTTTAGCAAATTTAGCGATCATATTCTTCTGCTTGCTTGAACACTTAGCACAAGATGTCTGTATCCCGTCAGGTAATTTTTCTGTAAGAAGAAATTAAGTAATTCAGTAACAAACCTAAACGCCTCACAATGCATTTTAAGGGAAACGGTTTCCATTGGTCCACGTACTAAAGTTCTATCACTATAAAGTTGCTAATAATAGTAATTCTTCTGAAGCTTTGCAAGCAGAAAATTTCTATAACAATTTATATGATGAAATGACAAAACAAAGAAACGAAAACTCAATGTGAGCAAATTGTTCATTAGGTTTTGTTTTTCACGAACAAGTAGTTCAGGAATCGGGTCTCGCAGTTTTTGAATATTTTATACTAGGTTTATATTTATTTTTATGATCTCCGTACAAAAGTCTAAGTATTTAGATTTTTCCTTTTACTTATAGTGTATGAGGATACCTGCCGTTTCATAGTTCTAGCTCAACGAAATATGGGTGCACTTACTGCCGTTTCTTATGTTGATTTAGTAGTAAGATTCTTTTAACAGACTGTGAAGACGGCTGACTGAATAGTTTTAATTTCAATTTTATACCTCCACGCGTTTGTGATGTGGAGTGTCTTGTGCCACATGCTATCAAAAGTATTTTAAAGTTACTTACCCTTAATATCAGCTGCTTCTTGAGTACACGGACCCTCTTCCGCTATGCAATTTGTATAAGATTTAAGCAAGCGAGGGTTGCTTATAATTTCATCAATGTTTATGCTATCATATTTGGCGTCGTACAGCCCATCATCAGGGCGAGCTGCCGCCAACGCAACCAATGCTAGAACGATGAGGAATTTCATTGTGACCTGTAAAAGAAGTAGGAAGCGATTATTATTCCACATGTAAATCAATGCTTACTGAAAAGAAAAGCGAGAAGAATTGACGACTTGAGCTACGCGGCGCTTATGAAGTGTCGTCAAAAACCTGAGACAAAGTCGCCGTTTCATTTGTCAAAGTTTTATGAAAAGTGGTCTTCTTGCTTACTCAGGAGCAAGAGAATAACGTATGGGAGCATCTTGAGGCGAAATTGTCTGTTGATCGCTTTGTTGTCTAAAATTTATAAACTTCTGCAGATTCCAGACGCTTCATTCATAGGGTACAGTTCAGTCGCGGCACAGTATATATATATATATATATATATATATATATATATATATATATATATATATATATATATATATATATATATATATATATATATATATATGTCGGGAAAGCAGATCCCATGTTTTAAGGAAATTAGACTCAGTGCGCACACCCGGCGCTGTCGAGTTTTACCACCATGTCCAATCTAGTCGCCCCGCCAAAAATATAGCCTTATTGACATTTGACAGCGTCAAGTCTGTCACTTGCGACACGGACAACTTTTTAAGGTTAAAACCCGAGCTACTGAACCTTGGGTATTTATCCATCGGTAAAGATGGTACTTTGACACGTTCACTATTTCTGCTGCTGCGACACGGCCATACTGACATTAAGCGCGTTCTCGCGCGTCTATAGAAACAATGGCCGTCCCAAATTTAGACCACAGTACAAAAATGTCGAAGTTTAATATCAGAACAATGAGTATAAGAGCATGGAGCTCAACGCAGCACCTTGGACACATATCGTAGAGCTTTCAGTACTACACTAGTCATAGAAGTATCGAGCACAAAAGCGCGGAGCTTTCAATGCTACACAGTCACAGTAGTTACGAGCACAAAGCGCGGAGCTTTCAATGCCACACAGTCATAGTAGTCACGAGCACAAAGCGCGGAGCTTTCAATGTCACACAGTCATAGTAGTCACGAGCACAAAGCGCGGAGCTTTCAATGTCACACAGTCATAGTAGTCACGAGCACAAAGCGCGGAGCTTTTAATGCAACACAGTCATAGTAGTCACGAGCACAAAGCGCGGAGCTTTCAATGCAACACAGTCATAGTAGTCACGAGCACAAAGCGCGGAGCTTTCAATGTCACACAGTCATAGTAGTCACGAGCACAAAGCGCGGAGCTTTCAATGCCACACAGTCATAGTAGTCACGAGCACAAAGCGCGGAGCTTTCAATGCAACACAGTCATAGTAGTCACGAGCACAACGAGCGGAGCTTTCAATGCAACGCAGTCTAGCATAAAGCGCGGAGCTTTCAATGCAACGAAGTCTAGCACAAAGCGCGGAGCTTTCAATGCAACGTAGTCTAGCACAAAGCGCGGAGCTTTCAATGCAACGTAGTCTAGCACAAAGCGCGGAGCTTTCAATGCAACGTAGTCTAGCACAAAGCGCGGAGCTTTCAATGCAACGTAGTCTAGCACAAAGCGCGGAGCTTTCAATGCCAAGTAATAATAAACACAAAAAAAACTCGAAGTAGGGTACTTATTTGAGTTGCAAAACAATTGGTTTTAAGTAGTTTCAATACTCATAGAGTAACAAATAATAGTCTTTACACAGTGTTTCTGAAATCATTTTAATATTGGAATTATCGATCTTCTTTATCATCGTCGTTGCTGCAAAGTTATTTAATATGATCAAAATGAAACTCACAAAGAGCACGCAATGATCCTAAAAATGTCATAAATTGTCCACTGAAAAAATGATAAGTAAATTAAGTACTTACTATGTTGATTTTGTATTCTTTGAAATGACAAACCTTCCAACACGACTGATTGTCAGACTTGCATAAATTCTATCTCAATGCCTTTCAATTGACACTTACCGATCAAAACAATCTTATCAGATGGGAAAACTGCAGAGAAAATCATGTAACACATGTGGATAGTCATGTATCATGTAACTAGTACCGCCAAGCACCAACTGGTGAGTGGTGAGGCGCTATCAGCCTGGTATCACTACCTTCACCGACACGATATGGTAGGTAGGTACCTACTAAAGATCATACACGTGATGACAACTTAGGCGGTTGGAGTAGGACACAGAAATAGCGTTAGCAAGGGAAAACAGTAACTGGACACTGAGCTTCCACTTGTATACACGTACGAATAACACCATCAAATCCCCTAAGATAGGTTAATCTTTAATTATCGCCATTCAGATCCGACGTTGGCGCTAAATCAATGTGTTTTCATTGTAACTTAATTTAAAATTTCCCGCTATTTTTTTTTTTTTTTTTTCACAAGTTCGGCAGACATGCCCACGGCCACGCGACGAATAGCCAACGCAGCCCACGGACGCCCGCAACACCAGAGGCGCCACACACACACCGTCAACATAGGCGCAAGTCGCGACGACCTACTATTGAAATGAAACCCGCGAAGTCGCGCACAAGGTTCCCAACTCGGCCCAAAGATCGTAATGCTAACGGCCCAACGCGCCCTCCGAACCACGGAAACGCCCGTCAAGAAAACGTCTAAAAGCGGTCACACGGCGGTCACCCGTCCATGGACCGACCACGAGCGCCTCCATATTCATTCGCCGAATAGGTATTGTGAATCAAGTGAGCGCGATCTATTCTTAGGTATTGGTCAATAAAACTTTGTAAACCCTTCGAATACACGTATCGTGAATCTCTGATCAATTATAGTCCCGAGGCGGAAACAAACATTTTATTTCAATTATCACCAACCAGTGCAAATAAAGTTCAACCGTTTACATCAAATAATTATGAAGTTATAGGCAAAGAGTGTACCGTAATACCAAAGTATAAAACAAGTTTGGTGTTTTTCGATTACAGTCAGTTAAAGCGCTGTATAATCTGTTTTCAAAGATCTCGGGCTTCCAAGAGCCCTCCCCCCTCTTTTTTTTTATCTTTTATTCAGAGCTCAACAAGCTCCTTTGAACAGTACACACAAAATGGTACCCACCAAATCCGGCTAGGCACAGAGGAGAACAATGTTAAAGGCATAAGCGAATGCCATTATCTCACAAGGTGATCTACCTCAAACACAAATCCATTTACAAATCCCAGACACCCATGGAGTGCACCAATCCACACCATGCCACGGCGAATACATACAAGGCCAAGAGTTAGGTCTCCTTTGACAAAGACCCGCTCGTCCATTCTGTACTTGTACTGCATCTAAATCAAACGCTAGTTCAATAATTAAATTAAAGTAAAATCATATCTGTACTCCAACTACGGTACAATTTAACGCAAGTTGCATGATCTTTCAGGACTTATTGTCATGCTCATCGGTTACCGTAAAATAATAATCAGGACCGACACATATCTCTCCACTTGACTGACCGCTGACTCCATAAACCACTCCAGAACCCTCATGGATCATTACCTTAGCAGGCCTACGATACTCACCTACACCTCAAAGTAATAAGGTAAAAGCACAAATTTTATCTTCATCTTAGAGTCAATCGTAACGTAGGCATAATTCAATTATTGTTTCAAGTGGTCAAAATCTTAATCTTTGGTATGTTTAGTCTTTGGCATGGAATTGTTTAGAACACAGGGAGAATCTTTTATAAAAGCGACAGTTACCACCACTTTTGGTAGAAATGCAGATGCTGTGCTTATTTAAGCCATAATAATATCTGTAAAATAACTGTGTGCTAGAAGTAAAATAGAAGTGTTAAATGAGCCTACACCCTTGATCCATCTCCTAAGCTCCTTTTTACATTCTTAAATGAGATGGCTATCAGCACCTTATTACACAGAAAATCAATATTAATTTGCGCCTTTACCATTGGCAACAATCAACCACTTATTGATTGATTTTAAAATTCTTTATTTAGTACAAAATTCACAAATTCATTATCAAAAGATCTTATTCACTCAGCATACACTCACATGAACTTATTATGAACATTTGAAGTCCCCAGAAGACATTTTTTTAAACAAAAACACTATTGTCTTACCATTCAGTTCCGAAGCAAACAAGGTCATTGTAACATGTAGGTACACCCAAACAACTGAATGCGCATGTCCCAGGATGGACTCACATTACACTTGAGAGGTACTTACGCATTATGTAAAAGCAAATAAGTTAATACTTAGGCATAATTCACTCACTGTCCACCTGAAATAGTTTCAAACCAGTAGGGTCAACCATTGTGTTTGTGAGCACACACATATCACGGCACACAAACTGTTGGTAAATCAGCCGTCTTAGAGCTACTTTATGTGAGCTTAATTTTTTGCTTTTGTTTTACAAACATCTGTGTACAGTGCCTCTAAGATTTGTATGTAAACTGCACGGCACCATCAACAACAATCATGTATTACAAATACCAATAATTGGTGCGTTGACCTCACAAGTTAGTGATATCAGGAGTGCCAGGGCTGACTTAGTGGATACACACATTACACAGCTTTAAGGTATCTCCATCTAACAAGCTGAACAGTCCATCCACACACAAGGAGTACCTACCTACTGCTCTCTCGAGCACCAGCACCAAGGCAAGATTTACTTTGCACTCTTATGGTGGTATGTACTGGATTTTGTAATTAATTAAAACGGCGAAAATATTCAAGATCAAATAAATAAAACCTCTGTAAGTACATAGTATCTACTATTAGCCATGTGATATAAGGGATACACTTCTAGGATCAACTAGCTACTCAACATCAGTTCGGTAACGCATCGTAATCACAATACGAATTACGATACGAAGTTACGATGACGTCTGGTGACCATACGCAGACAACTTCGTGTCTAGATCAGAAATAGGTACTTCGAAGAGCTCTGAGAGAATCTGTTTTACTTTAAGAGCGCTAGATACTCGACTAAAGTGTATGAATTTCAAAATGGTCGTCAATGTATCCAGTCGTTTCTTCGTTTTACTAGGAAACAAACACATACCTGAGAATCAGTTAAATATAACCTGATACCTGTTAACCTCGCTCTAAGCAGGCTCCAATCTCATTACGATCACGGCGTGTTTGTGATGTTAGTCAACGACTTGAAATCGTATTTTAACCGGCGCCATTTTCCACTCGAGGTACAGTCGAATTACGAAAACAATTAGACTTTCTTATAGCTGAAAGGTTCAGTAAACACTAGGGAAACGCCGCTCCGATCCCACCGCTGCTGTCGGGAAAGCAGATCCCATGTTTTAAGGAAATTAGACTCAGTGCGCACACCCGGCGCTGTCGAGTTTTACCACCATGTCCAATCTAGTCGCCCCGCCAAAAATATAGCCTTATTGACATTTGACAGCGTCAAGTCTGTCACTTGCGACACGGACAACTTTTTAAAGTTAAAACCCGAGCTACTGAACCTTGGATATTTATCCATCGTTAAAGATGGTACTTTGACACGTTCACTATTTCTGCTGCTGCGACATATATATATATATATATATATATATATATATATATATATATATATATATATATATATATATATATATATATATATATATATATATTTAACGTCACGGGCATGAAAGGAACTTTTTTGATGTAGGTACAGATTGTACCGTTAGCTCTAATAAGAGTAACTGTGAGAGAATTACTACTTGTTTAAAAAAGGGTTGAATTTTCTTAAAGAGCTACGTTTCTTATATCTTATCTAGCCTAATTAATCTTATTTAAACTGGCAATAGTCACAGCATAAAATACTTATTATGTTATACAAAGAAAGCACCTTAAAGTCCAAACCAAAACATGCGATATTTTGTTCCAACGACGCGAGATCAAACCCAAGACCTAAGAAGAGACGATACTGCGCCAATGACGCAGTTTCGTTTAGATGATTTGTTCATCAAGATGACAAGAATACAAGTACACATACAATAATTATTAATAACTAGCAGACCTCAATCGGTTTCACCAGCGGAGTTCCCGTACCCGTGGGAATACGGAATTAAAATATAATTTACTAGCTGACGTCACGCGGTTTCACCCGCGTAGTTCCCGTAGTTGGAAATACGGGAATAAAACCTATGTTCACCGCAAAGAGTGTAGCTTTCCAACAGTGAAAGAATTTTTCAAATCGGTCCAGTAGTTCCGAAGCCTATTCGTTACAAACAAACAAACAAACAAAAAAACAAATCTTTCCTCTTTATAATATTAGTATAGATAATTTATGTCACCGGAGGATAGCGTAACTTCCCAACAGTGAAAGAATTTTACAAATCGGTTTAGTATCTCTCTATATCTAGGTAACTATCTAAATATAAGTATCTCCTCTTTATAATATTAGTATAGATATAAAATTAGTAAGAACTTACAACACAAAGCTAGGTGTATCTCTGTATGATTTAGTTTTATGAGTTAAAGCCTTTATATACTGTATTTTTGAAAATTCTCGTCCTTGATAATAGGATATGCATTTATGTATGGTTCGCTGAGCATGATAAAAAATAAGGCCACTGCAATTTTGAACAATATTTTTTTACATCAACATACATTTATTCTATACTAATATTTTAAAGAGGAAAATGTATTTGTGTATGTTTGTAATGAATAAACTCAAAAACTACTGATCTGATTTCAAAAATTCTTTTACCATTGGAAAGCTACATTCACCCTGAGTAACATAAGATATATTTTATTCTTGTACTCCCGCGGGAACTATAGCTACGCGGGTGAAACCGCGTGACGGCCGCTAGTTGTGTGTATAACAACTGCAATTTTTTACAGACGCTAATAAATTTAAAGGTTCTTTATGACGTGTTTCGTTAGTCAGTCGCAATTAGTCGCCAAAGATGTGAGTTAGTCGGTCTGTGGTTTAGAAGTCCGTTTGTCTAGTCAAAAAAAAAGCTAATTCTGATTCGCCAATGCTATTTTGACAGTCACAGAAAATGTTATGAAAATCAAGTGCCTATAGTTATTCAATAATAGTTGAAAATAACAACAACACGCATAAAGACAATGAAAGTGAAAGGTGATAAAAAAAAATTAACAAAAAAGAACTTTAAACAAAACTAAAATCTGAAACATTAAATTTACTTAGTACAAAGTTAGTATATTCTGATTTACCAGAAATCATGAAATATAATGCAGAAATCGGTGCCCAGTAAAATTATGTAGGCTTAGGTAGGCATTATTAATCTCTCTCCTAGTCATTTGCACCGACTTCAGTATTATATTTAATTAAATCTGATAAATCAGAATATATGTACTAACTTTGTGCCAAGTAAATTTTATTTTTCAGTTTTTAGTTTTGTTTGAAGTTTCTTTTTTGAATTTTTTTTAACTATTTGTTGTTATAGCCGCAACAACAATGCACAATCCGTAAAACTTTCAGCTCTCTAGCTATCACCGCTCATGAGATACAGCCTCGTGACGGATATACAAACAGACAGACAGAAAGACGGACGGCGAAGTCTCATAAACAGGGTCCCATTTTTTACTCTTCGGGTACAGAACCCTAAAAATATCATATTTTAGTCTCCTACAGTCTTATCTATAGTCTCATAACAAGTTATAAATTTAAAGCTTTCTGTTGGGAGTCACGGGACATCCTTCCTGAGGGCTTACCCGGGGCTCTCAACCATAGGCTGTTGGGCGTTACGTGAGGTTTTTTAGTCGGTAAGAGTCCGGCATAGCATCCTACGAGGATTTTCCGCCACAATTAAAAAAAAAGTGATAAATTTAAAGCATAAATAAATATTCACGGACATCTCACACAACGCTATCTGATCCCAAAGTAAGCTAGGAATAATCTGCTTGTGTTATGGGTATCAGACCACGGATATTAATACTTATATATTTTTAAATACATACATATTATACATAGAAACACGCAGACTCTTGAGACAAATATTTATGGGTTTATAAGTACTGTACATACTCCTATTTACTAAAAATGTACAATTTCGTTTTAACCAATTATTTTGATATAAAATTTAATCCTTTCGCAGTTCTTCCGCTGCTGTGAACACTTCCCTATATCAAAACTTTTCCCAAGAATATTTGAGCAGAATTGTTACCTACTTATTTCCTTTCAATGTCGATTCAAATCAATTGATAAATTTTCTTTCTACCAACTCTCGAATTAAGCCCCTTTTCTTCAGTAGCCTGCATTTAAAACACTCCCCTTACATCTTTATTAAAGTCAACAATCAGAGTCTATTCAACAATTCCTTCAACTGTATGAACTTTTTCATAAATAATGATGTTACAATAAAATTCAGTAAACTTTCTCTTTCTGATTACTTTTCCCTTGTGTAATGTTTTGTAGTAGGTACCTAATAGTAGTATCATTATACCATTTATATTTAATAGCTTTTATTTTATGAAACAATGACATCTCAGAGAAATTTAAATTTTTGACGACAATAGTCGACATCAAACGACAGAAACTTTTCAAAAGCTTGTCGTATTAGCCTATCAATATTATCTAGGTACCTCTATAAATGGTGAAAGTTTGAGAAGCTGTTGGTACTTAATCACGCTCTAATGGATGAATGGATCGGGCTTAAAAGTGGTACGGGGATAGATTATAGTCTGGAATAGCACATAGGCAGGTTTTTTTCCGGGAATAAAAAATGTCTATGGGGTGCGGGAACAGATACAGAATTCCATTCAGGTGGAACCGAAGAGGTTTTCAAGTTTACAATAATTTCCAGTTAAATACCTATGTAAATTGAAGTACTTCGAATTTAAGAGCAAAACAAACAAACACAATACATAAACAAACTAAAGTGAATTTAGTCTCAAAGACTATGCTGGTAATGACAATAATTTAGTCGTTTCCTATTAAACACAATAATTCCAATACTGAGCTAATGGTTCGTATGATGTTAATGTACTGTTAATGATTTCCAAACACACAAACATGTCTGATAAAACAATTCCATGGCAATCAAAAATGATCCCCAGAGACTAATGGCTTTCAGATGAATTTTCACGCTCAATGTTTGCATTGAACAAAATATTGTTGTTTACATTCGAACGAGGCAAATGATTTTTGTGATTGTTGGAAAATATGATCTTCATGGTCGCTATGTGGTATTATACTCAAGGGTGAGGTTGAATTTCAGTTGAGATGACACAGATCTAACGCTGTCACAAAAAAGTTTAAAAAAAAAATTGACAAGCGTTGAGTGCTCTTAATAATTGTTGGTTATTTATAGTACCTACCACTTATCCACCAATCTATATCTATATATATAAAAATCAATGCCACTTTTCGTTGTAATTTTATAACTCGAGATCGGGCACACCTATCCAAACCAAATGTTTAGGCTTTGTTCGGACTATTTAGTAGATGGTTTATGTGAAGTTTGCACAAAATCGGTCGAGCGGTTCTTGATTTATCACGCAAACGAAGTTGCGCGGGTCAGCTAGTATGTATATAAAAATCAATGCCACTTTTCGTTGTAATTTTATAACTGAAGAAAGAGCTCACCTATCCAAACCAAATGTTCAGACTTTGTTCGGATTATTTAGTAGATGGTTTATGTGAAGTTTGCACAAAATCGGTCGAGCGGTTCTTCATTTATCACGCAAACGAAATTGCGCGGGTCAGCTAGTAATTTATATTATATTTTTAGTTTGAGTAAAGTGATTCCAATGATTAAAAAACATAACGGTTTTTCAATCTCCGGAACCATATTTTATTTCAATAGAACGAACGTACTTTAAAGTAATCTGTAGTTTTAAAGTGCTCGTATTTTACATTCAAAGATCACGTTTCATACAGATGATAGAGCTCATAAAAGCGTGTTAAAAATAAAATGGTGACCTTAATAATGATAGAACAATCCTCTTACAAGGGATCGAGCGCCGAATAACAAAACGACTTTTCAGAATAAGACCTGTTCTTGTTACAAAAGTAATGGATATTTCCTTAAAAAAGTTATATAATTTCCGGTATTCTTTGCCTTTGATTGTTCACTGCCTACATGCTGTTAATGTTGTGTGCTGTTACTGATAATGGTTATTATTGAAACTTTTCAGTGTTGTCACTAAATGGCCAAAAATCGAATAAGTATAAGTTTCACAGCCAATTAACGCCTGATTTCTGAGCATATTCCTCACTCTAAGGATCGACATAAAAATAATCTACGTAATGAAAGGAAACTGATCAGATCATGCTTATGACTAGGGATTGCAATCCCGCAACAATATTGCAATCCCGGTATTTGCGGGACTGAGAGATAGATATTTCTCTCTCTGACGCATATTTCTGAAAGTCATTGAGAAAAGAATAAAATCCTGTATCATACATGCGTCTAGAACTGAATATTAAACGAAAATGAATCATTCAACATTACGTACCTATGTATTGAGATTATTAAAAAGATGAACACAAAAATTAATCTGCGAAATTTATGTACGCGCATAACTTCAGAACGGTCGGACTGAATTGGCTTATTCCTCTTTTTATTGGGTTTATTATTGGAAAAGGTTTAAGAAAAAAATGGTAGAAAATTTGAAATAAGTAACTCTAACCCGACTCGAACTGTTCTTAGAAATGGTTTCTAACTACGATTATGGATCGGGTCTTAGAAACGGGAAACTCCGAAATGGGAACCAGGAACAGAAAGACTGACAGGGAACGGGCACCCGGTTACTAAAAACCAGGAACCGGGAACTCTTAATCCGAAACTGGGAACCCGGAATCTGAAATCTGGAACGGGAACAGGGGATCGGAAACTCAGAACTCAGAATACCGATTTTCCATAGTTAAGGCAATAATTAAAATTATTAGAAACAGATAATTTTTAATTGGCAGTAATGGCATAATTTTGAAGGTAACTGCGAATAAAATACAGCATGTCAATATTCTTGTCTGCCTAACGACTCCTAATAAGTTTGGGTCCTCAGTTTGCGCGTTCTGCTAACAGAACAACAATGGCGTTGACCTTTGCACAGTCCCGCTAACCCCGCGGGATCCCGCTCGATTTATGTGTGGGACTGGTCCCGCAAAAATACTGCGGGATCACGGTTTTTCGGGATCCCGGTATCCCAGTATCGCATTTTCTACTCATGACAGTTACAAATAATGCGGCAGTCTGTTAGAATCATTTTCAATATTATTTCAGTACTAGCTGTTGCCCGCGACTTCGTACGCGTGAAAATTATGTTATAATGCCAATTTGATTGCTCTCTGTTTAGCCCCTAGGATATGTAGCATGATAATATATAGCCTATTTTAAGACCCTACCCCAAATGAATATTTGTGCAAAATTTGAATCAAATCTATTGAGTGCTTTTCGAGATCCTTCCGGACAAAGCAAATCAAACAGACAAACCGACAAACAGACAAAAATTTGTTTAACTTTATTTTCGACTTTGGTATATTATGTTGAACACCCAACGAGTTTTTTTTTTAATGTTTCCAATGTACAGATTTGACTTTTCTATCATTTTATTATATGTACTTATAGATAACCAAATTCAAATTCACAAAAAAACATTCATTTCGCATAAACCTAATAAATGAGCACTTGCGTCACGTCATGAATACAAAACAAAGTTAGTATCACAGGCCATTCTTTTTGTGCACTATTTACAATAAGTAATATAAACTACTAGCGGACGTCACGCGGTTTCACCCGCGTAGCTCTCTTTCCCATGGGAATACGGAAATAAAATATACCCTATGTTCACCGCGAAGAGTGTAGCTTTCCCACAATGAAAGAATTTTTCAAATCAGTTTAGTGGTTTTGGAGCCTATTGGATGCAAACAAACAAACAAACATACAAACAATCACATCTATCCTCTTTATAATATTACTATAGAAAACTCCATCAGTAGAGCAAGCAGATCATTTCCAGGCTTCCTTGTCAATCAAATAACCTTACCCAGGAAGCGGAGTTTACTTTCTGCAATATCTGTTGTGGTTCGTAGTTCTGGGGTTTTCCTTCCGAGGGCGTACCCGAGATTTCCCGCTGTCGGCAGATAGATGGGCACCGTGCAGATTAAGTCGTTATGTGACCGGCATAGCATCCATGATTAAAAACCTACTATTTTCACGACCACCCAAACTTTACCTATTCATAATCAATATACAGGGTGCTTCAAAAAAATGTATACACACTTTGAACTTCCATAGAAAATTTATTTACCGTTCTACAAAGTTAAATTTCAGTAAAATAGAAAGCTGAAAGTCCAATGTAAATGAAACATAAATAACAAATGTTAATACTGTTCAAATTGGTGACCTGCAGCATCAATACAATTCTGAGTACGAGTCACCACAGATTCTGTACATCGTATCAAAACGTACAATGAGATTTCTCTACACACTGCTTGAATCTCATTCCAAAGAATGTCTAGGTTACGTGGTTTACGTTTGTACACCTCATCTTTTACTGTGCCCCACAAGAAGAAATCCAGTGGTGTAAGGTCTGGAGAGCGTGCTGGAAACTCGATTGGCCCCCTGCGTCCTATCCACTGGCCCGACAAATTTTGATCCAGGTAAGCTCGTACGTCCCTGTGATAGTGCGGCGGAGCACCATCTTGTTGAAAATAAAAATCATCATTACCGTATAATGCACGAATGGCAGGAAATATGGAATCAGCAAGCATTGTTAGGTAATTAATACCAGTTACAGTGCCTTCAAATCGAAAATGTCCAATGAGTCCCCTTGAAGACAAACCGCACCACACATTTACACCAGGCAAATTTACAGCTTTTTCAATTGTAATGTGAGGATTTTCTTCACACCAGTAAACACAATTGTGCCTATTGACAGTTCCATTAAGTTTGAATTGGGCTTCATCCGACCAAATGATGCTACCCATGAATCCCGGTTCACGTATCACCATCTCCTGAATCCATTCACAAAATTGCAACCTTCGATCTGGATCGTCGTCATTTAGCTGTTGCACCAGCCTTGGAATGTAAACACGATACTTGCCTCTCTTCAGAATGCGTAGCACGCTGCTAGCACTTACATCACTTTCACGTGCCCCTTGCCTTGAAGATTTGTTATGAGAGCGTTGAAACAGTTCCAAGACTGCCGTTGATGACTCATCACTTGTAGCTGTTCGAGGCCGACCTGAATGACCTTTATGCACATCACACACTGTTCCATGAACTTCGAATTTGTCTCGTATGTGTGTAATTGTTAATCTTGAAGGTGGTTCTGTATCATACTCCCTTCTCCACTGTCTTTGAACTTCATTTACATTCTCAAACTTCCAGTGCCACTTAATAACCTGCTTACGTTCTTCAAAACTCAAACGTACGTCCCCCATGTTGATATTACAAATTCCAACTGATAATATAACATAGAGGGGCGATTATGCTTGCACCTGGCGAAGAAATATAACATTAGCCTTGTAGAGCGGGAAAACTACAATAGTTTAAAGTGTGTATACATTTTTTTGAAGCACCCAGTATATAAAAGAAAGTCGTATTAGTTACACTATTTATAACTCAAGAACGGCCGTACCGATTTGGCTGAAAATTGGTGAGGAGGTAGCTTAAAACCAGGAGACGTACATAGGATACTTTTTATCCCGTTTGACCTCGCTTTTTTTCGCTTTTTTGGTCGATTAACTAACTAGCGACGTACACCGGTAGTCCACGTCATATATGCATGAATATGCGCAATTTTTACAATAATGCGATTGGAAACATCTGTCGCCAACAAAATTATTCTGACGGGAGTAAATGCGACGGGAACGGGTGATTTACTTTCTCTTATGTGACGCAAACGAAGTTGCGCGGGTCAGCTAGTATTAGTATAGAACGATAAATCATATTCAAAGTAATACCCTCCGAAGGCAATGTCCTGCATAAATAAATATATTAAAAGTGCTGTGTTTGGCATCAAATGAAAGAGCTTTATTATTACGTGCTAGATTTTTCATTGCTTTTGTTTATTTTCATTCCTTTTAGACCGTTAATTTTCGTACTTAGATATTCAGGTTGTTTAGTTGTTTTTAGAAATTTTAACATCTTTAATTTAAGAACTGATGATAATTATTTTAAACGATTGGTAATATAATGACCTATGTAAACACTAAGCGATATTTAAAGGGGTTAGATTTAAAGTCGGAAAGTGAAAATCCAAATGAATAATTGTAATGGACTGTAGGTGTAATAGGCAACTTTTCAATGTTTATTTTTTCAATACGTTTCTACAACATCATAGCGTTTTTATCCTTCCACAATATTTTAAGTTACCGACCGATCCATATCACTCATGGATCTTTGCATAAGTGTTTAATTCGCGACATTATTTTCGTTATTTTTAACCGACTTCCAAAAAAGGAGGAGTTTCTCAATGCGTCTGTATTTTATTTTATGTTTGTTACCGGCAAATTGCTTGAAAAAGTTAACCGATTTTGATAATTCTTTTTTTAATTGAAAGCTGGTGCTTCCCATGTGGTCTTCAATCCTCGAATCGAGGGAATTCCTTAACGATTTACAGCAGTTACCTTGTGTTTGGGCTTTATTAATTTGTATTGGGGAGGACATTACCCCTAGACTGATATAATTTCAGTCTACCTGTCACTAAAAATAATAAAAAATAACAAAAAAAAACCGACTTCAAACAAAAAAAAACAAAAAATTGAATAAAGTGCAATGGACAACCCTTCCGAATATCGAATTTGATGGTGTTACCCTGCAAGTTAGCAGTGAGGTAAAGGACTTGGGTATTTTGATCGACAGTACACTATCTTGGCGTCCCCAAATGAGAGAGGTTAGCCGAAAGCTTTTTGCTTCTGCAGGCTCACTGCGTAGATTACGTAACTTCCTGCCAACTGCCAGCTTGCAGAAAGTCTTCTCCTTCCTGTACTCGACTATGCAGATGTTAGCTATCTCGATATCACTGAGGAGCAGCTAGACAAACTTGAGCGACTTCAAAATTTTTGTATTCGATTTATATTTGGGTTACGCAAATATGAGTTTCGAAGACAGCTCGAGTGGCTCCCGATTCGTCTTCGTCGGAACACTCATATTCTTTCTATGCTTTATAGCACTCTCTTTAACCCCTTTACTCCCGTTTATCTAAAAGAACGTTTTAAGTTTCTCAATGACACACATTTGAGATCTCTAAGGTCATCAGTATCACTGCAATTAGAAATTCCTAGTCATTCCACATCTTTTTATGACAAGTCCTTCGCAGTACAAGCTGTACGGTTGTGGAATGCCTTACCAATAAACATAAGGCGCGCGCAGTCTCTAAATGTTTTCAAAAGACTGGTTAAAGAATATTATTTAGCATTATAGTATCTATGCATGTACTCGTATGTAATTGTGTATTTATGTGTAGGTAAATATATTTATATATATATTATTAACCTATTCTTTATGCATATAGTTGTGTATGTATGTATTTGTGTATGTATTTTATGGTTTTATTGACATGTATATGTTGATGACGTGGAATGTTTAAACGTTCAAATTTATGACGTGTATTAATAAATCACATCCGAAATTTCGTTACACTAATGACCACCCATATCCTGTGATTCTTAACAGTCTTTTCCATCCTAAGGTTGCCTGTAAGAGATTGCTTTTTAGCGATAAGGCCGCCCTCTGTACATGTATAAAATTTTAATATCTTTCTTTTCTGTATGTTTTATATTGGTGTACAATAAAGTTTATTCTATTCTATTCTATTCTATTTTATTTTTCAATTTTTAGTTTTTTTTTGAAGTCGGTTTTTTATAAGTTATTTTCAAGTTCCCGGCAAACTTCGTACCTACCACCCAAAATTCTTTTATTTAAACGTTTCCAGTGTTATTCTTAACTAGCGGTTGCCCGCAACTTCTTACGTGTGAAAATTGATATAATGCCAATTTGGTTGCTCTCTGCTTAGCCCCTAGGATATGTAGGGTGATAATATATAGTCTATTTGAAGACCCTACCCCTAGTTAATATTTGTGCACCTCTAATAATTTGAATCAAATCTATTGAGTACTTTTCGAGATCCTTCCGGACAAAGCAAAGCAAACAGACAAAAATGTTTCTATCTATATTTTCGGCTTCGGTATCTTATGTTGAACACCCAGCGAGTATTGTTTTTTAAACATTTTCAATGTACAGTTTTGACTTTTCTATCATTTTATTTTATATGTAGATGAAACCTTACGTCTCAAATGCTACTTAGAAGAAATTTAAAGTTTGCCAGTCGAAAACGTGAGGACTTGATCAAGGAAAACAGTAGATCATTCATTGTAATTCTGCGTAATGCTATAATTTGTGTGATGCGTACGTGCATGTGTACGTTCGTGCGTCCACACTATTGGGGCACGCCACTATAACTCCCAAACGACTTAGAGGATTCTTGCGATGAAGATTATTGTTGTTGAGACACGTCTCAGAAACGTTCATAGTCACTACCGTTAGCCGGTGTAAATTGCTGAACATCACTGTGAACATTCATTGTTCCTCATTCCACTCCTTCATTCCTCTTCCATTCCTTATTCCAAAGTCACCATTCCACCAATAATTTTCCTTTTCGTTTATTATCATTAACAATTGTCACATTGTATCTGATAGGTTAACATTAAATGTTAAAGATTCATGCTGTTCTCCGACCACAGCTTACATAAGGGATTGTTGCCTACTTATAGTTTATTATTATTCTCCTAGGTGTGTTTCTTCGGAAGTCTGGCTAATGCACTGAACGTGGCGGTGCTGACGCGGCGTGACCTTGCTGCAGCTCCCATCAACCGTCTGCTGAAGTGGCTTGCAGTGGCTGATGTTTTTGTCATGTTGGAGTACGTGCCGTTTGCTATCTACAAATACTTGGTAAGTTTCAAAGGTATGAAACAGCACCTATATAATTTTTAACGGTGAAATTTTTTTTCCAATCGGCTTAGACGTTTCGGAGACTATTCGATGCAAACAAACAACCTTTCCTCTTTACTATCTAGAAGATTATATAGAAGATATATAATACCAGATGTGAGGGTTAAATTTCTCAAGATTTTAATCAAAGAACTGTTACAAATGTTGATATTAATGCGCTTAAGTTTACAACCTCTCACGAATATTGAAACAAAATGGCCATGTTTCTCCAGTACTTCATAGGATGCAAATTAAAAAAAATAGGAAGAGACGATGTTCGCAATACCATTGTCCCTTTACCTTTTAAACCTTTCTTTTAGGTTCGTGAAGATGAAACCAAGCATGTTATGTCGGTGCTTTGAAACATAATAATACCACACACACGATAAGTTGAGGCACGCTAGGTAACAAACTCTTCGAAATAGTTCCTCAACTTATTGTACACCCGTACAGCATCTGTTTTCTATCCGATGGTTAACGCAATCTATTTTTGTACTCATAGCTGTATTAAACGTTTTTAAAAAATGTGAAATGTTTGCAAACATATCAGTATCAGTCTCGTTTACATTCTATTTTTTTCTCCTTTTCATACTTTATTCCCGCAGAATTATACACGGACCCAAGGTTCATGTATAATTCTGCGCATGTATATTAGTTAGGTATATTATAAAGTTTATGCATACAATATTATAAAGCACGATCTTTAAAAAATACTTTCAGTTGCAATCAAATAGACCTTGTGTTACGAGAGCTTCTTAACTGATAGAATTTTATACTTATTAAATAATTATCGACAATCATGTTTTCTTCATCATTTCTTTCTAGTTATAAAACTACATACATGTAATTCTTTTTGTGGGCTAATAGTTAAAGAAATAATGATGTCAAGTATCCTTTGAAAGGTTGGCATACTCATAATAATTTGAAAAAATACTGTGTCTGGATTGACAAAGTTTTCTAATAAAAATAAAACTAAATACGAGACCTAATTTCTTGTGTTTCTGTCTAATTTGTTTCAATATTTGATAGTGAGCAGGTATTCTACTAATACCTACCTACTCAATATGTGAAAGTTTGTGAAAAATATTTCAGATGAGTGTTCTAACGGTTGAACGGATCTGGCTACACAGGGATAGATTATACATAGCTTAGAATATCACAAAGGCGACCTTTTATCCTTGTAACCCACGCAGGTGAAACCCCGGACATCAGATAGTAAGGGATATTTAATTTTTATGTTTAGATCAGTACGAATGCTGCCTTTATCAGTTCAATGATTTCTATCCACGCAAAGGTTGCCTGGAAGAAATCGCTTTTAGCGATAAGGCCAACACAATGTTCTGAATTTCTTTTTAAAATGTAATCTTTTCATGGTGTAAAATAAAGAATATTTATTATTAATATGTCTCTTTCTTACTCGGGATCTTCTTTTTTTTTAACGAAGATACCCGGTTCTTTGACAGGCATATATGGCGACATGATGGTTCAACATGCAGAGACCCTTTGAGATTTTTAATCTAATAGGAAATGGGACTCTTATTACAGACAATCCACACCAATCTTATGTAGGTCAACCGAGGCAAGTGTGACAGTGGGGTTACTGTAACTATTTCAAATTGCATACATATGGGAGTTTCTTTATTTATCTGCCATCTACCGTACTATGCGCGAACTTTTACAATATCGAACTGCTTTACCTCAAGTTAACTAGCGTTGACTGTTTTATCAACAGACGCCATTTTGTAAAATATCGCCATTACTGACAGTCAGCGTAATTTTTACCAGAGATACTTTTAGCTGATTTGAGATTTTAGCGAAATAAATCGACAAGATAAAAAGTGAGTATTACATTACATTACATTACTAGTGCCTTAAGTGCGTTAAGAATTAGTGAACCGATATCCATTATTTCTTAAAATATTGGTGCAGTTACACTTACCCCTTAGTAAACCAAACATGGGTAAGTGTGACAGTGTCACGCTTACCCCTGTCACTTTCTATGAAAATCATATGGTTAGTGATGTGTCACGTTATCGATAAGTAGTTCCTCTAACAGAGATTGTGAAAATAATTGACCTTTTACAAATAACTGAAAATCCCTGCACATTGGTTTTGTTCGCCGACAAAGATGACGTTTATTTTTAGAACTCTGGTTCTTAATTTAATTTTGGACACGTAATTTTTTTAATTTTTTGATCTTAATTTTGTGGATATCAGTTAGCACTTAACTCTGTATGTCTTATACTTATACATATCCAGAATTTTCAATAAAGCCTTTTCCAAATTCACTTGTGTTTGAATTTCAAAGTTTTAAAGTTTGTCGATTAATAAAGGACATCACTATTTTAGTAAAATACTGTCACATTTGCCCCATAAGACATATAAATTCTCTTTAATTGAAAAATGGACTCTAAGGGGAACGTAATATCGCTTCAAATATAATGCCACTAACATACAACAATACATTTTGGTATAGTGGAATTCAACAGATGTAAATAATATAGTAAACAAAGAAATTGGATCTTGACTACTCCATAATTACTTACATTTAATTATCAATCCTGATCATAGTCGTTTCAAGGAACTCTAGTTAGATTTATGCGGACATTTCGACACTAATAAACCTTGAGATTATAGAATAATTTCATGAAAAATACTCGGATGGTAAAAATTTAAGACTGTCATTTTTGCTTGTCATTAAATTATTTTTTCTCAGACTTGTTTGTCTTTGCCATAGTGTTGTAAAACTGTTGTACTGGCCAATTGATTTTAAAAGGAGGTCATTGTTTTATCAATCTGTCAGTTCGAAAAAATGTACTTACTGTAATAATATCACTTATTGACCCAGAGAGCGAAGAGTGCGAGTCTTTGCCCCTTTTCACAAGTACCGGCGTGATTTGCCCGGCAACCGCTTGCATTCGCCGCTGGTTACCCGGCACCGGCTACCCGGCTACCGGTACGTGTGAAAAGGCACTTTGAGTTTGGGTCTTCGATTCCACAGTATAGACGATTTTGCTTTCGTCCGTATGTGTGTGTGCATGTCAGTTTCGGTCTAGAAGACGCATTTGTTAACCAATTTTCTCCAAACTTAAAGAGCCCCATTGTACTTATTTGGGCACAGGTAAAATCTTATGTCGGAAGAAAAAACAAATCATTTCAAATGGCAGAAATCAAAGAACTGCTAAAAAAAGGTTTGGCGAGAATCGGAGCAGAACAATGGTCAAAATGTGTTGCTCACGTTAAAGAGGTAGAGGAACACATGAAAAAATTAATTGAGATTATGGATCAGGTTAGCGATACCGTAACAAACACTTTTTTAATTACTGTGTCCGGCGACACATCTAGTGACTATTACGAATCAGACACAAATGAATGATGCGCGCGACGCTGCCAAGCTGCCATATGACCGTAGTAGGTGCTAGATGCAATTCTTCATGGAAGTCATGCCAGACTTCTCCCAGTGATTATGAAGTGCGTTGTTACAGCCTCGCTAACCAAATGCTTAATTTCTAGTCATTTTTTTACATATGTTCCTTTTCCTTTTGAACCTGAGTGACACATTAATCTTCGATTCTAGTCAAACCTATTTTTAGCAGTACTTCAACTTCTGTTATATTTGATGATTTGTTTTTTTTTCTTCCTACGTAAGACTTTACCTGTCCCGAAGTAAGTTCAAAGTGATTAAGCGAAGGTGCCGTTATTTTTTTTTTGAAGCGGCGAGATTGGCAACATACCTATGTATTTGGTTTCGTAACTTTTTTTATCAAATTTTGTGACCTAATGTGCTTTTATTGCGCTTGTTCAAAAAGCTTTAATTATTTACTACTTTGCTTCGAATATACCGGTCACCATGTCATTACTATGGCCTACTTCCCTTTCTTAGGATTTAAAAACCCCACATTAGAAATCTCTCAAGATTTCTTAGTCTGCTTCTGTAAGAACGGCAAGCAGCCAATGAGGCGTCTACACTTTTTATCATCCCTAAAGTAATATATTACCTATTGTAAATAAATGATTATACTATTAAATTTTCTAAAAGTTTCTTTTTTTTTTAAAGATCCTTTAATTAAATTAATATAAAAAAATATTGCACATAATATATATTGATATACCGAATTTCATGATTTGATGAATTTGGCGATTAATATACCGAAGTCAATGAATGTACGGTGAACTAGATATAACTCAATGATTATTTACATACATAGAATCAGTATAGTTACAACACTATGATCATAGACAACTTCTGTCAAAACATGACATGTTTACATGATTGCTGAGCTGTCCAGAAAAAGACTTATACGCAACCTGGGATACGAAGCATCTACGACGACAAAGTTGTGAGTGTTACACTTCCCCCGGTAACGGTGTAAGTGTGACAGTATTCTAACTTCTTGAGTTCAATTTAATTTTTTTTGTTAAATATGACATTTAAGTGTCAAATAGATCCATGAAACAAATAATTATTCATTAATGGATGATTTAAAATAATTGAAATTTTATTTCATCACCACAGAGTAGATTTATTTTGTTCTAAACTATGGTCATCACAGATTTGTGTCACACTTGCCCCGGTTCACCTTACTACAAAATGAGCTATTAAAATGGACTGGGTGATTTGATCTATGAATGAAGCCGGCGTCTGACATTTCAATATCTTATTATCAAAACATTGGCAGACGATGTTTGTTGTTACAGAAGCCATAGAAATACATCATGTGTGCAACAGACAAAAGAAATTTCAGCTGTCTGGCTATCACGGTTCTTGAGGTGCAGACAGACAGACTGACGGCGAAGTGTCTTGGGTACGGAACCCTAATAAAAATATATGTAAACGGCAGGTTTTTTTTTCTATTTAAAATTCTATGTAAAAATACAAGTTACCTGAATATTAATTAAGATTTACGAATTATCTTTATTAATTGATGAAGTTCACCTAAATAAAAAGCAACACAGTGTTCTTACTTATAAAAATTTTGTTAATCATAATAATTCCTAGCACGTCGTTGACTTCAATTATCTCTTCAGTGAGTTTCGGGGGCTATTAATTTTTTAGAGTTTCTTGTAGCGTGAATGTTTTATCCACAACATTCAGAATTGTTCATTGATCTACTTAAATTTTGTTGTACCTACATTCTTACACAACGACCTCTAGCCCAAATTAAGCTAAAATAAGCTTGCGCTATGGAATTAAGACAACTGATAGTCATATTTATTGGTCCTAATATTTCTAAATAAATAAATAAGAAACACCCATACCTACTCCGAAAATAATATTTGTGGATCAAAAGAAATATTGTACCGACTCAGGAATCGAACTCAAAACCTTAGCGCGGCAGTCGGTTACACTATCAAATGCGCCGCCGAAGCAGTCAAGTAAAACTAATAAAAAAATCATTAATGCGACTTTTTCATTATCTTATCATTTATCATCAGAAGGAACTCCGTCAGAGCTTCTATTTGTTTTGCCTGCCATAAATCTTTACAAGCCCACGCGAATGGCAATCAAAATTCTTGTTTGCCACTCAGCAGCTGCATAACTTATAGGTGAAGTAAAGTCAACAATAAGACAGGTTCCAGGAAGCCCTGAGGTACAGTCGCGCGGGTATAGTCTAGTGAAACGCACCTGTTCTCACAAATTATAGGCAAAAAATGTTTCCTCATTGAGAGGAATTTAAAAACACGTATAACCCCTCTGTATGTTGGCGCAACAGCGCCAGGTCCTCGTGGCAGGTCAGGACGTGGACATTCTCTCTCTGGAGACCATGGTGCGGGCTGTGATCTCCGGTGGAAGAGAGAGGCACTGCTTCTTTCTGCGAGCAAGTAATTCTCGTGAAAGAGACAATGGGGAAGGAGCGGGAGAGAATTCTCCCACCAGAGTTCCGCAGCCTGCGGTGGGGGCGAGACTATCGGCCTCCATGACCAAGGGCCTGAGGACGGTGAGGAGGCCCTCACCGTCCTGAGAGAAGCCGGCCCTAGACGACAGCGTGACGTGAGGGACTCACGCACGCCCCCTATAAGCAGGATAATACCCGAACCCCCCCCCCCCCCCAAAGACGCTGGATAGCTCCCGAAACACCCCCCTAGGTGAAGCTTTTTTATTCGGTAGGAGTCCGGCATAGCATCCATGAAGGATTTTCTCTCAAATTAAAAAAAATGGTTAATTAATTCTGAAGATCGAAAAATTTAGGCAACGGTATTTCAATCTTCGGAACCAGATTTCAATCGTACGAACGCACTTTAAAGTAATCTGAAGTTTTAAAGTGCTCGTAGCTCACATCCAACCAAGGTATCGGGTCTCAAATGACAACATGAAGACTTTCCAGAATAAGAACTCTATAAGTAATCCATGTAGGATTTTCCTCACGTTAAAAAAAACCACCTCAGGTAGAAATTCTTACTTGTATGTATAAATAATATTTTTCATCTTTTTAGACAGTACAAAAAGTTATAATTTGAAAGAAACATTACAATTTGAATTTCCATTTAATTGCCGTATTAAAACGGACGTGTTCAGGCAGTGACAACCTTCTTATGGTAACTACCTATTTCAAGTCACCCAAAAGACTTTCAACTTGACTTAACGACGGCCATGTTACTGGCACCCGGCCAGCGGCTTAACGTGACTTCTGAAACATGAAAACGCTTATAAAAATAAAATCCAATGTAGCCTAAAGCCTGGGTTCTACCGTAAGATTAACGTGGATCCGTTGAACTCGCAACAGTAAACTCCACAACTATTTATTTTCCTATATCAATAAACGGTTGGGATGACTGGGCGGTAGAAATGTTCATTTCTAATTTAACGTTCAGCTTGCTCAACTCATCAAAAAGGAAAAAATAAAATGAAGGATTGCCTCATTTTTCAATTAAAATTATTAAACAATTAGTTGGTAGAAAATTCAAATTATTTCAACTAAATATATATATAACTCAAAGGTGACTGACTGACAGACTGATCTATCAACGCACAGCCCAAACCACTGGACGAATCGGGCTGAAATTAGGCATGCAGGTAGATGTTATGACGTAGGCATCCCGCTAAGAAAGGATTTTGATAAATTCTACCCCCAAAGGGATAAAATACGGGAAGCGTGAACGGGAACAAATTTTACACAGACGAAGCTGCGGGCATCAGCTAGTTACAAATAAGCTCGTTCAGCTCACAATCTCCATGACCGGAATGGAAACCATGCAAACCGGCATTTTAATCCCTTCTCAGGGGGATCGTCGCCAAAGATAATATTAAAATAGTATTTCATACAGATAGGCAGTTGCCTATCTGTATCTGTAGCTTGCTCAGTGGGGGACAAGTAGTTCCTTGCCCCCCACTGAGCAAGCTCCCGCACCCCCGCCACAGCTGTCATATAGTTGGAGAGTATTTCGAGGGAACAATTGCTAACCTTAGTGGTCACACACACATTCAAGCTCTGTACAAACATAACGTGTATTTAGTGTAGGTGACAAAATTGAAAAGAATATTTGTATGGAGTTTCCGCCCTGTGCCTAGGTGCTAGTTCATTGTTTTATGAAGTAACTCGTTACAATTTTAAGTATAAGTTGAAAAGTGTAGATAGTACACTGAAAAATAATTCATAAACTCTATATTTTCTTATAATATATATACCTACACTACAAACGAATGCGTGAAACTTTAACCGTAATAAATCGTACCGTATATTATGTACAATAAAAGAAAAATAAAGTGTGTAAATGATGTTTCTATTTATTTAGCAAATAAGATAAATGTTGAAACTAGCATTTATTTAATTGTAAATATTAGATACTAGCTGACCCTCGCAACTTCGTTTACGTCACATAAGGTGTACGAAAGGAGAGGTAATTCTTCATCAGACTCATCAAGCACCGTGTGAAACGGCCCTGTTTGCTTAATCATAAAAGAGCTTAAAGATTAAGGCTATTCTAAAACAATTCAGTCCACGCCTTCGGCGCAGACTGAATTATTTTACAACAGCCTTAATAATTAAGCTCTTTTATGATTTAGCCAACACGCCCGTTTGGATTTACCCTCTCATTCAAAGGGACCCTTGAATTCTAGGTTTGGCGAAAGTTGAGATACCTCTAATTTCAAAACACAAATCCCTCAACCTCGAAACTTGTGTGAAACAATTCCTATAGTACTCCCTTTATGACACCGAAAAAAAATTAGGAAGACCACGCATTGAGAAGTTGCAACTAAAAAGCCATTTTGTTTTTCATCCCTTCTCCCAAAGGAACCGCGCAAAATATCGGGATCAAAAGTATCCTAGAACCTTCCTCGGATTATAACCTTAGATTGTACCAAGTTTCATTCAAATCGATTCAGTAGTTTCAGCGTGATACTTATTCGGGATACAGACAGACAGACAGGCAGACCAACAGACAGACAGACATGAAAATTTTAAATTACATTTTCGGCTTCAGTATCGATTAGAGAATGCCCTACGATAAAAATTTTCAAAATATCTTCCATGTACAGACTCTCGACCCTCAACAGATTTATTATAAGTACTAGCTGACCCTCGCAACTTCGTTTACGCCACATAAGGTGTATGAAAGGACAGGTATTTTTTCAACAGACTCAAGGAAGCGTATGAAACTGCCCTGTTTGCTTAATCATAAAAAAGCTTAATGATTAAGGCTATTCTAAAACAATTCAGCCCGCGCCGAAGGCGTGATTAAGCCAACACGCCAGTTTAGATTTACCCACACATTCAAAGAAACCCTTGAATTCGAAAAGTTGAGATGCCTCTAATTTCTGAACTACGAAACTCTCAATAATGAAACTTGTGTGGAACAATGCTAAAAACATTCCCTTTCTGAAACTAAAAAAATATTTGAAATCGAACCACGCGGTGAGAACTTAAAGCTGAAAAACCATTTTATCTTTCATCCCCTCTCCAGCAGGAACCGCGCAAAATATCGGGATCAAAAGTATTCAAGAACCTTCCTCGGACTCTAAGCTCGGAATGTACCAAGTACCATTCAAATCGGTTCAGTAGTTTCTGCGTGATACTTATTCGGGATACAGACAGACAGACAGACCGACAGACATGAAAATTTTAAATTAAGTACATATTCGGCTTCAGTATAAGCTAGATAGTGAACTTTCTCTTAAAATAGTAGTACAGAATATACGAAGCATAAATAGAAACTTAGAGGCATTTAAAGTGTTTTTGGGGAGAAGTAATTTGGATTATGATATGATCATTCTTACAGAATGCAGGCTACCAAATTTGATATCCATACCGGAAATAGATGGATATGTTAAATACTATACATCTGATCATATCAATCAAAACAGTGGGGTGGTTGTATATGTGAGAAATGATCTGACTGGTGTTGTGGTTTATGAGCCGAATATTGAGGACGCAGACTGCCTAGTTGTTAAAATTGGCAATAGCCATGCATTTGTGTGTGTATATAGATCGCCATCATTTCGCGTAGTTACGAATTTTCTTGATACACTGGATCAACTTCTGCAGGATCTTAAGCATGTGCCAAGTGTTTGCCTGACAGGGGATCTAAACATTGATATAGCTAGAAACAATATCGACTCTAGATCAGATGAATACTTGGATGTTCTTGCTACTCATTGTATGTTACCTAGTCATCTCCTAATTACTCGGATAGATAAATGCTATGACCACTGTATTATTAAGTCAGCTTCTAAAATTTTGACTATAGTTTGTGAATCGTGTGTTACTGATCACAGATGTGTTTATTTCTGTGTGCCATTTGATCTTAGGAAAAATAGCAAAGAAAAAATTACTACTCCGACAGTTAATTACTCAAAGGCCTGCAGTATTATTAAACAGACTGACTGGAGTGGTATATTATTGGAAAGCAATCCAAATCTGGCTGCTGAGAAATTGATTACTAATATACAAGAAGCTATCCAAAAAAGTACCTTCCAAATGTCAGTACCAAACCGAAAGCAAATTTTGCAACCTTGGGTAACTCCGGGAATGCTACGTTGCATGAGATTTAGGGATACCCTACATAGGAAACACTTAAAGTCACCTGCAAATAAAGATCTTGAGCTAACATATCTCAGATATAGAAATCATTGCAATAGAATCCTAAACAACCTGAAAAGAGAATTTGATAAATTAGATTTAAATGACAGTAAAAATGATATTAAAAGAACTTGGAATGTGATAAAGCGAGTATGCAATTTGAACACTACGGTTAAATCCCAAGCTCATAATGAGTTGCTTAACATAAAACCAACGCCTCGTGATTCAATTAATTTTGTTAATGATCACTTTGTCGGGGTGGGTGCTAAACTTTCAGCACATATTTTAAAAAAACTCGAAATGTCAGAGCGGGATATTGTGCGAAATTTTAGAGTTCAAAAGTCACCAGTAAAATCTTTTGTTTTATTGGAGACCGACGAACTAGAGGTATACAATATTGTTATGTCCCTGAAAAACAGCAAATCTTCTGGGTGGGACGGTATATCATCCGTGTTAATTAAAAATTGTATTTATGAACTTGCCAAACCTCTAGTTCACATATTTAATACATCATTGTCTCAGGGAGTCTTCCCAAATGTACTAAAGGACTCTATTATCATACCTGTTTTTAAATCAGGGGAAAAAAGTAACCTTAATAATTATCGTCCGATCTCTCTCTTGCCAACTATTGCTAAAATACTTGAAAAAATTGTGAATTCTCGTCTGGTAAACTATTTGGAACATAATCAAATTCTCTCAAGCAACCAGTTTGGTTTTAGGAGGAACAAGTCTACAACAGATGCTATAGAAACATTGGTATCTTTGGTGGCGCAGAATTTGGATTGCAAAAGGAAATGCATTGGAATATTCCTTGATTTAGCCAAGGCCTTCGACACCGTTTCTATTCCTTTATTAATACGCAAACTTGAGTCAATAGGTATACGAGGTGTTCCGCTAACGTTTTTTAAGGACTACCTTCGTAACAGAACTCAGGCTGTAAGAATGGGGGATTTGGTTAGTTCTAAATTACAAATTGACTTTGGTGTTCCACAGGGATCAGTGTTAGGGCCTACTTTGTTCCTTATATATTTGAATAATCTATGTAACATGACACTGGATGATGCTAAAATAGTTACATTTGCAGATGATACTGTAATCCTTTTCCAAAACACAACATGGGAAAACGTTAAATTATCAGCAGAGGCGGGTCTTCGCAGGGTGATAGAATGGCTGGACTACAATCTGTTAACGTTAAACCTTGGTAAAACTAAATATGTCACATTCAGTATAAGGTCGAATACACAGCCACCCTCTGAATACACACTGAAAGCACATACTGTTGGTTGCGTGGACCCGATCAGTTGTAACTGTTATACTGTGTGTCCGACAAACAGTGTCAGGTATCTAGGAATAGAAATTGACAAAAATTTTACTTGGAAGGAACATATTAGCAAACTTAGAGTTCGAATAAGAAAACTAATACCTATTTTTAAAAAACTTAGACAATTAAAAGACAGTAGAACAAACAAAATTGTCTATCTGACTTTGTGCCAATCAATAATTACCTATGGTGTGTCAGCGTGGGGTGGAGCGAGAAAAAGTACACTCATAAAAGTCGAGAGGGCATTGCGATGCCTCTTGAAGGTAATAAACTTCAAACCATTTAGATACCCTACCACTGAACTATATAAGGAGTTTGGAGTCCTAAACATACGTCAACTCTATATCAAGGCCATTGTCCTGAAACAACACACTTGCGCAATACGTACTAACACATCTGCCAGAAGACAACATGATGTATATGAGGTTCCAGCGTGCAAGACAACTTTCGCCCAATGCTTCTTTTATTTTTTGGCTCCATTTCTATACAACCGCATAGGCAAAAAATATCGCCTCAAGGAACTAACAGGTTTTGCTTGTAGGGGAGTTCTGGAAGAGTGTTTGAGTGGCTTAGATTATGAACAGACTGAGTTATTAATATGCGTTTGCCAATAAATTTTATATACCTATACAAAGCATAGAAATCTTGTGTGCATTTTTGTGTTTTGATACATATATGTCGATATATTTAAATAAAAAAAAAAAAAAAAAAAGTTCGATGATGTATTCTAACAAGGATAAATAAATATTTACTGATATTATAATAATATTATCCATTTTATGTATATTCATTATATAATATATGTGTTATTCATATAATTATGTGTCTGTATTAATATGTATAGAAACTTTATCTAAATTTTCAAATAAGTACCTACACTTAACTAAACTCATTATCGCAAAAAAGAGTTTGATAGATGATATGCCATGCTATGCGATCTTGTCATTACAAAGCAAGTCACCTTAATTTTATTAGAATGCTTTCGTTTACGAGTGTTGAAATTTGTTGTCTAAAAGTTTTACATTTACTATGTGTTTGCGATAGACTCGCGATTGTATTTATTCTGTTAAATTTCCAATGCATGCTGGAAAATCGTCCTTATTTTAACTTCATTAAAGCGGAAAATTGTCCAAACGAGAATCTTACCTCGCCGTAACACAGTTACGACTAGCACGGGAGGTAAAGAATTTCTTTTTGTAGACTTACCGTCAAGTATAAAAATATTGTGTGATCTATTAAGTTGTTCTAAAAATCTGTATTTTGCTAAAACATTTGCTGTTAAATACGTCTAACTGAAGTTTTACTTGTGTCTAACATATTAAAACAAATGGGTGCCTATTTCGTGGAATTATATTACTAATTTAACTGTAACTATAGATATTGTGGAAGGAAGGTATCGTTACCAAGTATTGAATGTAAAAATATATTAAGTGCATTGTTGTAAATGTAAGTGAATAAGTGATTATACAAGGAATTGACCACAAAAACCGTTGGCACTAGTTACTGAAATGTTTTGCTGGATGTATTATTTCATTACGATGTCACATCGCACCATGCAAATGTAAGTAGCAATTAGCAATTAATGATGATCATTTACTGTAATAGTGTAAGTTGTATTTATCTTTGAATAAAACATTATCTTATCTTATCTTATCTTATCTTCAGAACCGATTATAGAACGCCCTACAATTAAAATTTTCAAAATATCTTCCATGTACAGACTCTCGACCCTCAACAGTTTTATTATAAGTATATAGATAGATAATAAATAAGCTTCAGTCAGATAATATTAACTCAGCGTCTAAGACCTAAGTACCTAAGCACTCCGTCAGCAAAACTTAGTTTTGATTTAAAGTTTTGATATTATATATTGTAGTTGATTTATTTCTTTAATATTGTTGACTTTATTACTATAATGAAATAATGTGCGGTATCAACCGCGTAGTTCACGTTCCCGTGGGAATACAGGAATAAGATATAGCCATCTCGCCAGGGAATAGTGTAGCTTCCCAACGGTGAAAGAGTTTTTCAAATCGGTTCTATGATTTCGGAGCCTATTCAATACTATAAATTAACTCTTCTCCTTTATAACATTAGTATCCATAGACAAACTTTCCGTGCTATTGAAAGGCACGTGAAATCGTTCGTCCTAGTCAATCAGTAACATGAAAACCGTTAAGTCAATTTGAAGGGCGGTATAAAAAAATTTAACAGCACGCAGCAGCGTCATCATCTGTGCCTGTCCATTACAACACGGCAATAAGATCACCGCCTATCACGTGGGACAAAAACTAAGGGTGAAAATGTGGATTTATACTTTGCCTCTACCTGACTCTTCTAGGATAAAGGCGTGACTATAAGCATGTAAGATTAATTGATTGCAACAAATGTCTTGACATTCATGTTTTATGTTGTGTATTGTTGTTTTATTTTTATTTTTATTTTTTTTACATTGATGGAAAAGATTTATTGACTGGTTGTAATCAAAATTGTCTTTATTACATAATTGTTTCTTTTTTTATTATTATTATTATATCTATATTATTATAAATTGTATCTACTTGTATAATGAAAATGAATTTATAATCTTATTGTAATTTTGATTTTATTGTAATTTTGATTTTGTTGTAAATTTGGTTTTATTGTAATTTTGATTTTGTTGTAACTTTAAATTGTTGTAATTTTAATTTTATTGTAATAATTACTAGGAACAATAATGTGCCTACATATGTAACCTATAACTTATATAAATAGTTAGCTGTAAGTATAAGTTGGTTGATTAAATAAATAAATAAAAATAAATAAATAAAAAATAAATAAATTGAGTTACGGGTAACAAAAACAGAAAAGCTCAAAAAAAACATACAATAAAGTAAATAATCCAAATTAGTATGTCATTATTTTGTTAATTTCAATTAGTAACTCGTCATGTTTGTTGGTAATTACAAGTTTTTTGTTAAGTTGCTGTGTTCATAATTCAAAATGTAAAAATTTCAGTTTTTTTCTTTTTCTTTTGGTTTCTTGTTCCTCTTTGTTTTTAAAACGCACTGTTGAACACGTTTTTTTATTCTTTTATGACATATTTTTATAATTAATTAGGGCAGAACTACCTACCGATTTTATTACTCGCATATTTTTGAAATATTCTCTAATATCCGGTATACTTCTTTTAACTTTCATTCCGTCAGATTCATATCGAGGGGCTCTCAAACTTTTCAAGTTTTAAGAAAAAGACAAATATTTGCTGTATTATTTCAACATTTTGAAGAATAAAAATTTTTAATTGCTAAATTGAATTAAGCTCAGATTTCGTTCTTGGTGGGAGTGCTTATACTTATTTTGGATACATTGATGAGCTATAGATAGATAACGGCTTCATACGCTATGAAGACAAGGCTTCATAAACAACTGTCAAAGTCATAGGATCGTTTACTATCCTGACGCTTTAACCATTATTGCACAAAGATGGACTACTTCTAAGTATCTTTTCTTTAACGACTTATCTGCCGACTAGCGGAAATCTTCCATTTATTACCCCCACAAACGTAATAGAAACTTTAATTAAAGAGATTCTAAAGGAACGTTTACAATGCTAGAACACGCTAAAATGCAATTTATCTACTATCATTGGCCGTAAAGCCATTACCTTGGTAAGATAGTCCTTAAAAAGAAGTATTAAAGATATCAAAGCCTAATAAATACTTGAAACAATCAGGTTTTTTAAGAGATATGGTTGAAATTTGTCTGCTAATGGTCTGCTAAGTGTACATATTATCTAACCTGTTATAGATAGTTGTATATCACGAAAGTCCAGCCAGCTTTAAAAAAGAAGCATTAAATACGGCAAACTCATTACCTTAAAGTTTAAGGATAAAGTTGGTTTAAGGCTTAAACCAACTTTATCCATCCAAAAGTTGCCTGGTAGAAATCACTTTTAGTGATAAGGCCGCCCTGTAAGGAATATAATGCTCTATTTATATTTACCTGGTGTACAATCCTATCCTACTATCCTATCCTACTAATATTATAAATGTGAAAGTTTGTGAAGATGTTTGGATGTTTAGATGTTTGGATGTTTGTTACTCAATCACGCTCTTACGGCTGAATGGATCCAGCTGAAATTTGGTATAGGGATAGAGTATAGTCTGGAATAACACATAGGCTACTTCTTATCCCAGAAAATTGTTTTCACGGGAAGCTGGAACGGGAACCAAAATTCACGCGGGCGAAGCCGCGCGCATCAGCTAGTAATATTATAATATTGTTACATTTATCCTACTAATACTATAAATGTAAAAGTTTGTGAAGATGTTTGGATGTTTGAATGTTTGTTACTCAATCACGCTCCAACGGCTGAATAGATTTGACTGAAATTTGGTACAGGTATAGAGTATAGTCCGGAATAACACATAGGCACACATTTTTATCCCGGGAAAATGTTCCCACGGAAAGCAGGACCGGGAACCAAATATTACGCGGGCAAAGCCGCGCGCATCAGCTAGTCTATACATATAATAAAATGATAGAAAAGTCAAAACTGTACATTGGAAATATTTAAAAAAAAATACTCGCTGGGTGTTCAACATAAGATACCGAAGCCGAAAATATAGTTAGAATTTTTTTTGTCTGTTTGTCTGTTTATCTGTTTGTCTGTTTGTCTGTTTGTCTGTTTGCTTTGCTTTGTCCGGAAGGATCTCGAAAAGTACTCAATAGATTTGATTCAAATTTTGCACAAATATTACCTAGGGGTAGGGTGTTAAAATAGGCTATATATTATCACGCTTCATATCCTAGGGGCTAAGCAGAGATCAACCAAATTGGCATTGTAACAATTTTCACGCGTACGAAGTCGCGGGCAACAGCTAGTAATATTATAAATGTGAAGGTTTCTGAAGATGTTTGAATGTTTGTTACTTAATCACGCTCTAACCGCTGAACGGATCAGGCTGAAATTTGGTAGCGGGGTAGATTATAGTCTGGAATAACACATAGGCTATACTTTTCATTCCGGGAATATGTTCCCATGGGAAGCGGGAACGGGAACCAAATTTACGCGCGAAGACGAGAGCATTAGCTAGGCAAGTGTATTAAAAATAATAAAATAAATAATAAATGACTGATATCATTTAACTGCAGAATACCTAAGTTTTTTTTTGCAAAACGACGGGCTCTATGATCCCCCGTGTCTTCGTCGAGGACTATCGGCCTCCATGACCGGGGGTCTGAGGACGGTGAGAGGGTCGCTCACCGTCCTTACAGAAGCAGGCCCATGACGGCAGCGTGATGAAGGTTCTTCCAATTTAGTTCTTAGACTGTAATCAGAGATCAGTTCTGATTCTACTATGATAATCAGAGTACATCTCCTACGGTTATTTTGATTCCACTATGCTGTAACAGACCAATTTCATTGATTGATACAGATCGTTACGTACAATACCCAGCAAAGATGAGTGAAAGCTGCTCTTAGGTACTGAAATTGTGAATTATATCGGAAAACTCGACAAACAGCAAAGTTCGTACCTCATTATTTGTGGAGAGGATCCAGCAGCCAGCTAACTTAAATTTGGGGACAAGTTTTAATCTATTGGCAACACCAAACACCGCGTAGTATTAGCGTCAGAGAGTTTGTTGACAACTTTAACTTATTTGTTGTGTTTTTCGGTTTTAGGGTAAATTGGGGCGTGACGATCCTTTAATACAAGGAACGAAATTTCAATTTAATGTACTTATCTAGCTCATAATAATAAAGAGTTATAAGTAGCGTCCATACTTTTATTAGATCGATGTACCTAACTGGGTTAATAAAATAACTAGACAAGAATTATTCTATGATTCGTCAAAATGACATCACCTACTGGACTAGATACGGCATATATACGGCAATATAGCGATGTACAAAGATTGAACGTCTAAAAAACAATTCCAAGTGACTAATTTACTTCATTTTATCACCAGATACTACCAGGTCAGCGGGAGATGCCATACAAGTGGGCCGCCTACCTGCTGTTCCACATGCACTTCGCACAGATCTTTCATACTGCTTCGATATGTCTTACACTGTCATTGGCTGTATGGAGATACGTCGCTATCAAGTGAGTATGATCAAATTTCTTATTATATTTACATACATACATACATTAGTCACGCCTTTATCTCCGAAGCGGTAGGCAGCAGCATAGTATACGCCCACATTTCACCTTATAGTTTTATGTCCCACGTAATAGGTGGTGAGCCTATTGCCGTGTTGAAATGGAGACGCAGGTCGCCGCAACCCACAGTTGAAATTTTTCAAGCCGCCCATAAGGCCTTCAACTTGGCTTAAAGATTGTCAATTTACTGACAACCGGGTTTCATTTCGAGTTTTCCTTCTCTACGCAATGGATATTTTTGCGAAAGTGCTCCCTTAGTCGCCTCTTACCACACTTTGTACATTTGTGGCGACATTTTATACTCTTACCCGTCGCAAAACGGGACCCCGTCGCCACACGGTTATTATACTTAGCTGGCCTAAAATGACACCTCTGTCTGATGGAAAACCATGGCGACATCTAGCATATCGGTGACCATCCTCATAGTACTCAAGACTATAGATAGTGCATAGGAGAAAAGGGGGGGGGCCTTTTCTCCTCTTCACGCTTCGCTTGATGAAACCTGAGGTTGTAAAATGAGAAAAACACGTGCGCTAGCATGCAAGGTTTTACGGTTTCAACAGAGAAACGATCTTTTGAACTTATTATGTAATAAACAGCCCTGCTTTGTAACTTTTCCTGCTTAGAATTTTGATATCGGTTCCGTGTTTGGAATAAATCTAAGCTCATCTAAATCCAGGTAATAAACGACTTACGTGACAAATTTCATCCATATTCGGCTCGGTTGCTCGCTTTTGCACTTAGAATGATTTCTTAAAATTTATAATCTTCGTGCTCTAAATACATTTGGAGGCATAGCTCGTAATAATATCTGTACCTACAGCTATAGGCAGATTTCGTAAGCAGCTTGTAAGCTTGCTCCGTGTCAACAAGATTTTTACTATTGCTTTTGACTATCACATTGTAAATCACGACCTAGCGCTTAAACTCGCCAACTAGCAGCTTGTTTACTCGCTTCGTTTAGTCGAGGTTAAATAGAAGAGTAAAATAGTTCAATATGGTACTAGTTTTAAATTATTACAACAGCAGCCAGCCCCTGTCTGTTTCACTACGGCAATAACATCATCCGAGTAATACGGTCTCCCTTAAAAGTCATAACGAAAAGTCAGACTTCGATGCAAAGACAAAATCTGCGTCTAGTTCAGCAAACGCCTTTGGTGTGTGGCGTGAAAAATTTTTTTTAGGATTCATAGTTTCCGCGAAGCCAGCTCAAAGAAAAT
The DNA here is from genome assembly GCA_933228765.1 of Miltochrista miniata. Taxonomy (NCBI): domain Eukaryota; kingdom Metazoa; phylum Arthropoda; class Insecta; order Lepidoptera; family Erebidae; genus Miltochrista; species Miltochrista miniata. The sequence continues at coordinate 14,116,086 of OW121765.1, forward strand.
CTCCAAGCAGTATTACATCATTACCCTTTGTGGGATTCTACCACTCGGCTGGATAGACTGACAACTGACGATTTTTGTGGCGTAAACGAAGTTACGAGGGTCAGCTAGTTTATAAATATTTGTGGACGTTCTCACACACATCATCTAGTCCAAATTATTCTAATAATAGCTTGTGCTATGGAATCTAGACGACTGATAAACATATAATAAATTTTTAAATACATTCATGTCACAGAAAAATTACACCCGGACACAGAAAAAATCAATGTGGTCATCACACAAAGAGATTTGTCCTGGGTAAGAATGGAATCCATGACCTCCGAATCCCGTAGTCAGGCACACTAACCACTGGACCATGAGGCCAGTCGATTATTACAGTATAATACAAGTTACAGCATTGGGTAAACACTGATCTCGGCAAATACCTACCGCTCTCTGAAGAGTTTATACTTACTTTCAGCAACAAAACAAATCCTTGTTTACTGTTTGGCTATACTTACATAGTATATCTTTATATGATTAAACATTTGTAAAGACCCTGCGATGGTGTCCTAATTCTCTACTACACATGTTGTTTTATGAAACAAAAGGAATAATAATGAACATCAATGCTGCCTCTGAAATGAATACGAAAAATATTAGCACAAAAGGTAACACAGCCAGAATGCTTATAATCTGCTATTAGAACTTCCAAGCAAATTTTAAAGTAGTGTTGATTTGTTTTAATTTAATAATAAGATGGTGTAAACATAGATTTAGAATGTACAAGATAAACAGTATCAGATAGAAAACGAAACCAAAAAAGGAATATCTATGTGTGAAAATGAATATATGAATATCTATATTATGTTTTTTAATATCAAATTCACACACAGAACTCGACACCATCGTAGAAAATATTAAATTATCCATTTTATTCGTAAGATCACTACAGAATATTGTAAAATATGAATGACATATTATCACCACGGGAGATAGGCTGATAAATTAAGTGTACACAAGTTGCTATCTCTTTTCCTCTTGAGGTATGTGTACTGGTAAATGAGATCTCGCTCGCACGCTATGTGTATCTATTGAGAGTACGTAGCGAAAAATTATAAATCTATGGGTATAAATTGAAACGCGAATTCTGAAAGTTTTTCTAGCTTTAGTGTCTCATGATAAGTGTATGTATGTAAAAGAATAGATTTTTAGGGTTCCGTACGTAAAGGGTAAAAACAGGACGCTAGTCATGAGACATTTGCTACCCGTCAATCTGTCTGTATGTCATGAGGCTATATCAGTCTCAAGAACCGTGATAGCTAGAGTGCTGAAATTTTCACAGATGACAACAAATACTGAAATCAGAAAAAAGGGGAGATTAAGGGGGACTCCCATACAAAAACCGTGATGTTTTGACGTTTTTTGGTACGGAACCCTTTGTGCGCGAATCTGACTCGCACTTGGCTTTTTTGGTTAAGTAATTTCTGAAAAGCAAAATGAAAAACACGTTGTATCCTCCTTCTTGTAACTAATATATTTTTATACTAAGTAGGTACAATTTATTTAGGTACGAGGGTATCAATTCACTCAAACACGGTAAAAATTTGAGCATTTTTCTTTACAAACATCAGGATGTGATGCGCACATATTGACAAAGACATCGGTAGATTTATTCCTGTTCTATTTCAGACTATTGACAGAGGCTGAAAAGGCTGTAAGGTGAGTGTTTGCATTGACCATACTCCTTAGTCTACAGCCTTAGGGTTAGTCATTCATCACAGACGGGTACACTACATTAATACGAAAAACTTAATTCCGAAAGTCACAATCACGAATTTCATAATTCCGATGTTTCATAAATCCTTTTTGATAAAAGTCATAATTTTAAAATTCCGAATGTTCACAATTCCGACTGTCAGAATGCCGAATTTCAAGAAACCGAACCGTTGAATTCCGAATCATTAAAAATCCGCCGTATTATAAATACGAACTCCGATTATCAAAAATCCGAAATATCATAAATACGAAGGGTGAATGTCGTTTCCACCCGATCCTGTTTTAACCCGAAAACTTATTATTACCTAAAGACGATTATTTATGTTCCCGATTCCACCCGTTTTTTTAATAAAGTATAGTCAAGTCTAACTACCGAAAATATTATTTCCAAGTGAGTGGAAGGCAAACGACAAAACAAAAAAAAAGACGTGTGGCACTCGGGGACTGCCGCGGTAAAGCTATTACATTGCATTTTTTACTTATATTTATACTTTATTTCTATATAAGAATACTAGCTGATGCCCGCAGCTTCGCCCGCTTAAAATTTGTTACCGCGGGAAGTTATTCCCGGGATAAAAGGTAGCCTATGTGTTATTCCAGACTATAATGTATCTCTGTACCAAATTTCAGCCCGATCCGTTCAGCGGTTTGAGCGTGAAAGAGTAACAAACATCCACACTCACAAACTTTCGCATTTATAATATTAGTGAGAAGTAAGATTTTAAGGCCTATGTTCAACAAAGTAAAGTACCAAGTACCTACTTTACTTGACTGTGGACATTTGGGCTTTTGGAATTTTGGCCTATTGGCCTTTTGGACTTTTGGACTTTTGGCCTTTTGGACTTTTGTACCATTGGACTTTTTGACTTTTGTATATATGTACATAGGTACACGTTATGCAAACGCTCACGTGTACACGTTGGTATATGAAGTGCGAGATACACGAACGTGGCCGAGCGTGGCCGAAGGTAGCCGAGAGTGTGATTTATTTTCGTGACACAATTTCTGGATTCAGTCTCCACGCAAGGCCCGCGATAGAAGCTATGCAATAGCTTAATAGGTATTTTGTTCTAGAACTTTTTAAGAAGAACAATTATTTTGTAATAAATTATTTTTAAGTAACTTCAACCATTTACGCAGAGGCGAACGGATACTCTTATAACGATTAAATGTTTTCCGTTTTCGAAACATTCCTCATTGCTGTACCGCTCCTATTAATCTTAGCATTATGTTATGTAGCCTATAGCCACTATCAATAAATGTACCTACTTACTATCGAACAGTTTTTGAAACCCTACCAGTAGTTTCAGTAAGGCTTGCCTTGGTATGATGTGATCATGGTCCCTTTGCAGCGTGTGTTCAGTCCAGCGCAGCAGCTACACTTCCGACGTTTGATCTGTTGGTGGATAGGGGTCTCACTGCAGCGTTCCAATAGTCTTACTTTCGTGATGTTCTCGGGCCCGTATGTACCGAGGATCCATTGGAGGCAGCGTTTGACGAAGACTTATAGCTGGTAGCTGGTGCGAAATGTCTTTAGTGACCTTCCATGTCTCGCATCCGTATAGCAGTTAACAGTACAGTTTTAACGTTTACTTTGTTTTGAGTTTCACTCTTCGTGTCCATTTTCGCAACTGCCTACGGGGCGCAGCTGTGTAAAGGTTGTTCTGGCCTTGGCGAGACTCGAAATGATGTAGGGTACTCTTCTATCCCATCAGTTTCTGACACGACACTCCCGAGGTACGTGAATTAGTGCCTCCACCACATCTCTTGCGTCTGTCGATTTTAATTTCAGTCCAGCCATTCGCTGCCTTATCCTGCTCGTTGTCCTGCACGTTGTCCTGCAGACATGCATGACGGCGTGTGTGTGCCTCACAGGACATCGGCATCATTTAAATCCTCCAGGATATCAGTATAGGCCCCATTCTATGCCGCGCCGATTGTTCTTTGCGGTATTTAGCATTATACCATCTATTTTCTATGGATGGTTGTTAACTATCCTGTTATCTTCATAACGATCCTCTAAGGTAGGTACAGAGGGGCAAGTGCGAGTTTCGGTGAGCACCTGTCGACATTCACGAACGAGCGCGTTATCACCGATTTGTATGGGATCGAGACAAGTTCCCGCGTTTACAGCTAGGTGGCGGGGTCTCGATTCCAAACAAATTGGTGAGCCGTGAATGTCGACAAGCTCACGCAAAAACTCGCACTTGCCCCTCAGTATGTATTTTCAAAAGAGTTTGTGAACTATATTTTTAATTTCTTTTTCAGAATATTGATGACATTTGATTGATGTCATTTTATACACGTTACGTCTACTACATTGATACATGTAATAAAATTCTAACACGCCGGTGTTTGTATGTAAATTGTTTATACTGAGGAAAATTCTATACTGAGGAATAGCTTTAACCATTAAGCTCTATTTTGATTAAGCAAACGGGGCAGATTCACACACTACTTGATGAGTATGATTAATAAATACCTCTAATTTCATAGACCTTGTGTGACGTAAACAAAGTTGCGAGGTTCAGCTAGTTAAAAGATAAAACAATAGGTTTCTTCTTATCTACTTAAAAACTATTTTTACAAATTTTATGGATAATAGACATTCTTTGAAATATGCATGTATGGTGTAGCATTTATTTTCTATAGATGCAGTATTCAGGATGTGAAAGCAGCTTAATCGAGTTATCTTTTTTTAATCGGTTGTCAGTGGTGACATTTCTGCTGTCAGAATGACAGGATGTCATAAGTTCGTGGACGAATCGTTTTCGGATTTAAAGGAACAGGTTTTGTTAAGATTTTTGGTGAAAGACGGGACTTTGACCGAGACCTGCTTTGGGGTAGTTGGAGGTCCTTGGGCTTTTGGCTCTGAGACTGTGCCGCGAATCAGTTTTTCGCTCAAGTGCGATTATTTGTTGCCTCGCATGGCCTAGCGGGCTGTGATTGGGTTGCTGCATTGCATCTTACTACATTTTACCCAGAAAACTGGTGAGTTGTTCTTTATTGTTGCAAAGCGGGTTGATTTTTGTCTGTCTATACACATAATCAGCATCTTAATTTGTCGTTTACTTGTCATAACAGGGTTTTTTACTACGGGGAAAAGCGGCCCGTCCGCGGTTAGCAAAAACCACACCCAATGACACGTGGACTACATGAGCGAGGTGTTTTAAGAGGGACCAGCCGCCTCCACGTGGCATTCTCGGGCTGTGCTGCTCTCCGCTTACTCAAGGCCTGTAATTGTCACCCTATTACAGTGTAGTTAGCTGCTTACCCGTGTTACCTGCTCACGCGGCAGTGGTCTATTTAGTAGCTTTAGTACCTAAACACTGACTATACTTCTGTGTACATGTGATATTTGTGTCTATCAGTGAATAAGCTCTCTGTGTGTCTCTGTTTATCTCTGTGTTATATAAATATATGTGTGTACACCCTACCTGACTGTTTTCGTCAGAGCCCTGGCCTACCCTTGCACGCACACTGGAATCTCTGTAGTAAGGCGCCCTGGGAAAGAGTTCTCTGCATAGCTACCTCGCGCTAGTTGGTGAGTAACACCGATCATCACTGTGTTATAAATTGGCTCCCAACGTAGTGGCAAATCTCTGGGTCTACTCTGCGGTAGCCTCAGTCTAGTGTGTGTGCATAGGTGGTTACCTCTGGCGAAACCATCCTGGTGTATCGTCCGAGACGCTCCAGGACGTTAATTGGTGGTGCTAGCAGCTAAGCACAAAACCTTCCCTTTCGTCTTCTTCCAGCTTCCTACATCTTTGGCTGGAAAAGACACAAAATTCTAAATTCAAAAATTTAAAATAGCTGTGATTTTGGAAAAACTTTTTGATTTTATTTGGCATACCCACTTTTTTTTCTTATTGTGTTTTATGTTCCTTTTTTTTTATGGTGCACACATGTATTTATCATTAGTGTATTATTGTATATTATTCTATAGCTTTACCTTGTAGGGTAAACTTGGTAAACTTCTCACTGTGTAAACTTTGTGAATTTCTCTGTGTAACTTAAAACTTTTTTTATAAGGTGTGTACATACCTTGTAATTTTGAATGTTAACCTGAACAGTGTTATCAGAAAATTTAGAAACTTTTCTCTCTTAGTATACCCTTAATCTTTGTTAAATTCTAAAAGTCAATTTGAAACATAAGTACCTAACTTAGTACACTTTGTTGTAACTCAATTTACATTTTTACTTTGTAATTGATCCCTATCTGTGCCATCTTATCTTTATAATTGTTGTAAGTAAATTTTTACATAATGGCACAGAGGAAAAAATATATTAATTATTTAAGAAAGGATGAACTTGCTAACGAGCTGTCCCACATGGGTATTTCAGTGGAACCGGAAACGACAGTGTCTGGCCTTCGGAGTGAGCTAAGAACGGCACACCGACTCGTCCGTCGAGGTAGCATTAAAGCGAGTGCCCCGGTACCCGCTGATGCATCGGCTGAGCTCTCGACCTGTCTTCCGAAGGTCTCCGAGTTGGAGGAGGCTATTCAGTCAGGTGAGTTTTTGGCCAATAATAATAGTCGTCTTAGGGTGTATATCAGGGCCAACTACTTATTGAGTAGGTTAGCTCGTTGTGGTCTGGATTGCCCCGACCTGGTGGATATTCGTGGTAGGCTAGTGAAGATCATCGCTAGGGCTGAACCCAGTAGTGATTCTGAATCCGAAGGTTCGGATGATGATGGTGATGATCCTTCGGGTCGTGACCAGGTGGAATATACTTCACCAGTAGTGAGAGAGGACCGCTCGGTGCGAGCTAGTTCAAGTAGGAATAGTTCTACATGTAACATAGTGTATAAAGAACGTCCCCTTAACTTATGTTCATTTAACTTAAAATATGATGGTTCTACTTGTGTACGTGTGTTTTTAGAGAGATTAGAGGAACTTAGATGTGCTCGGGAGGTTACTAAGCCTAGACTCCTTATGGCTTTCTCCGACCTGTTGGATGGACCGGCTTTGTCTTGGTTCCGTACAAACAAAGCTAACTTCATCTCATATGAGGATCTTATTAGTGAGCTTAGAGATACCTTCGATATTCCTGATTATGACTACCGCCTCAGGAACGAGATAAGACAGCGTACACAAGCCCGCTCTGAGTCCTTGGTTAATTATTTATGTACAATGCAAGCCATGTTCTCAAGGTTGTCATGTAAAATGCCCAGTGAAGAACAGCTGGACATTCTCATGCACAACATTAGACCTGACTACATGAAGGAACTGGCCTTGCATGATGTCAACTCTGTAGATGACTTGAGACGTTTGGGTAAGCGCTTGGAGCTTGCGCGTACTAGGACAGACGCTTTCCATGAGCCTGCTCTTGACAAGTTTGAGATTTCATCTGACTTACACCAGCTTAAGAACAAAGGTGTACAAAAGCCCGCTAAGCAGGTGTCTGCAGTGGAGACGCCGGTTACCCCCCACGATCGCAAATGCTTTCGTTGCGGTGGGGGCGGTCACACTGCATACAGCTGCACACAGTCAAGGGAGCTGGTGTGTTTCCGGTGTGGTCTCAAAGGAGTCAAGACCCCAGACTGCTCACACTGTACTAGCAAGTCAAAAAACGCGTAGGCCAGGGCCTTATTAGGAACTCTGTGCATTACTCTGTATCTGAGTCTATTTCTGATAAGGTCCTGTTTCCTAAACGGGATAGTGACATTAGACCGTATCTAGTTGTTAAGGTTTTAAATTTAAATGTCTTAGGCCTTCTAGATTCCGGTGCCTCCTGCTCTATACTAGGTAAGGGAGCGCACCGCATCTTCTTGGAACTGGGTTTTGATCTTGTGAGTATCAATCCTACTTTTCGTATTACAACTGCAGACAGCACTCACTTGCAATGTCTGGGTTGTATCTCTTTGCCAATTGAGTACAATTCGGTTATCCGAGTTGTCAAGTTCTATGTTGTCCCAGGTATAACCACCTCCATGATATTTGGAGTGGATTTCTGGCAACAATTTAAGTTAAGTGATAAGTTAATTTTACAAAATATTAGTCTTGATAGCTTTAGTGATAATAATCCTATAGAGTCTGTGTCCCTTAACGGTGGCCTCGAGGATTACAACAACTTGACTGCTAAACAAAGGTGTGTAATCAACGGGGTCATTGAGAAATTTGACTCATTGAACACTGATAAGGTGGGCTTAGGTCGGACCTCACTTGTACATCATGTCATTGACACTGGTGACAGCAAGCCGATAAAGCAGCGTTATTATCCGCTCTCTCCCCTTAAACAGAAGGCCCTGGAAGCCGAGTTGGACCGAATGCTGGAGATGGGAGTAGTGTCCCCGTCTCAGTCCGCGTGGAACTCTCCAGTGGTCATGGTGGAGAAGGCAAACGGTGACCTCAGATTGTGCTTGGACTCTCGCAAGCTGAACTCTGTGTCTAAGAGTGACGCCTACCCCTTACCCTATATCAATCAAATCTTGGACCACCTTAATAACGCTAAGTATTTAACTTCTGTAGATTTGAGTGCGGCTTACTGGCAGATTCCATTTGACTCACCCCAGTCTGCTGAGAAGACTGCTTTTACGGTTCCCCGGAGAGGATTATTCCAATACAATTCGATGTGCTTCGGTCTTGTCGGTGCCAGTGCCACGATGCAACGCCTCATGGACCGTCTGTTTGGTCCCGAGTTCGACAACAAGGTATTTGCGTTTCAGGATGACATAGTCTGTGTGTCCAGCACCTTTGAGGAGCATGTAGAGCTCTTACATAGAGTCTATCAGCAACTCAAGGATGCTGGCCTAACTATCAACATGAAAAAATCTCACTTTTGTCGGAGTGAACTCAAATACCTGGGGTATTATGTGGACAAACATGGCCTACGGACAGACCCGGGTAAAGTTGAGGTTATCCTCAACTATCCCACCCCTTCTAACCCTAAGGAGGTTAAGAGATTTCTGGGAATGGCCGGCTGGTATCGTCGCTTTGTTAACAACTTCTCGAAGATTAGTAAACCTCTGTGCAAACTCACTTCTACGAACCTTAAGTTCGAATGGACCCCTGAGGCTGAACAGTCCTTTAACCTGCTAAAGTCAGCCTTGGTTTCTGCCCCTATATTAAAAATGCCTAACTTTGAGATGCCCTTCCGCATTCTTAGTGACGCGTCAGCTTACTCAGTTGCTGCTGTACTGACACTAACCCACGATGGTGTTGAGCACCCTATCGCCTACTGTAGCCGTTCTCTCAACAAGAACGAGGTGAACTACAGCACAACTGAGCGAGAACTTCTGGCCGTGATTTTCGCTTTGGAACAATTTCGACAGTACGTCGAAGGCCAAAAATGTACGGTCGTCACGGATCATTCATCTCTTCTGTGGTTCCATAAGCTAAAAAATCCCACGGGTCGTCTAGCACGTTGGAGCATGAGGCTCAGTCAATTCGATTTTGACATAGAGCATCGAAAAGGTAAAGACCACGTTGTACCTGATGCTCTGTCTCGTATCAAAATTGATTCCCTCGATGCAGTACCCACTAAAGACCCGTGGTATGACCACACCATGAATAGTGTTCGGAAGAACCCTAGGAAGTCACCAAATTATGACATTCGTGACAACCTTCTATATAGGTTAACTAAAAATAAATATTCTTTGACTTCAGACTTTGACTGGAAGCTGGTGGTACCTCAGGAGGATCGCTTGCCCCTGCTCTCTAAGTACCACGATGACACACTTAGTGCCCATGGTGGCGTTTGGAAGACGCATAAAAGGTTAGCCCTAAATTATTACTGGCCCAAGATGTACGAGGACGTCAAAGAATATGTTGGGAATTGCGAAACATGCAAGCAGTACAAACCCGTAAATACGTCTCGTCCCGGCCTAATGGGTAGCCCGAAGCGGGTTTCGAAGCCATTCGAAGCTATCTCTGTCGATCTGCTTGGTCCCTTTCCCACTTCGAGCAATAGAAACGTACACCTGATCGTGGTCTCCGACTACTTTAGCAAATACGTCATGTTGTGCCCTGTTCGGGTTGCCACAGGCGCTGTAGTCGCGAGGTTCATAGAGAAGAGTGTGTTTCTCGTGCACGGAGTCTGCAAGACTATTTACATGGATAATGGCCCTCAGTTTGTGAGTAAGCCATTTAAGGATCTGTTGGCTAAATATAATGTACCTAATATATATTATAACCCTAGGTATCATGCCCAAACTAATCAGGCGGAACGAGCTATTCGCAATGTGGTTCAAGCGATCTCATGCTATGTGAAGTCACAACACAAGTCTTGGGATCAGTTCTTGGTTGAGATACAGTGTGCTTTAAACACTGCAGTTAACGAAGCAACTCGTTTCACCCCTTACTTTTTGGTACATGGTAGGGAATTTATTGGGGATGGAGTGTTATACAGGCAGACAGATATCGCGTGCCATCCTACTTCAGTCTCTGTAGACGATCCATCAGCCTTCGGTGTCAAGCTGAGAGAAATACAACGCATTTACGACCAGGTGAGGAAACATTTGAACGTTGCCCACCAGCGTAATGAAAAGTATTACAATCTCAGAAAAAGGCATGTAGAGCTGAAAGTGGGACAGATAGTTTACAAACGCACGTTCTACCTGTCCAACAAGGCCAAGAATTTTACTTCTAAGCTAGCCCCTAAGTTCCTTAAATGTGTGGTGACTGCTAAACGATCCCCTTTAGTATATAGGCTGTCAGATCTGGACGGTAAGGATCTTGGGGAGTAAGTACCATATCAAGGACATCCTGAAGTATCAGGAGGAGCAGTCTCCAATACCTAACGTAACTACATAGCACTGTTTCTCTAGTTTATTAAACCAGTGCTATGTGATCATTATGTAAGACTATTTTAATCTTTTGTTTGTATTTCTATATGTGTACGTGACTTTAAATTGTCACGTTGTAGTTTCTTCTATGCACCACACCGAGCGTTTTTCTCTCATTCGCTCCTCAGTACTCTACAATATCCTGAGAGCTTGGGTAGTGTTAGGGTATCGGCAGTGAGTAAAGGGAGCATTCGTTTTCTATGAAGGGCATTAGACTCTAGTTACTTAGCCTAACCGGTATACGAGTCAGTGTCTAGTTAGGTACATAGGAGGATCTTTCTTTGGTATTGTAATGGTCGTAGTCAGCTGGTGTTTGAAGGACCTAGCTGGTTGTCTTTGTTTATTAGTCAATACTTTTCTGTTTTCTTTATTGTGTATTTCCAGCGTGTCATATCCGCAGGAAATACTATTAAAGGGGGGGTGGTTGTAGCATTTATTTTCTATAGATGCAGTATTCAGGATGTGAAAGCAGCTTAATCGAGTTATCTTTTTTTAATCGGTTGTCAGTGGTGACATTTCTGCTGTCAGAATGACAGGATGTCATAAGTTCGTGGACGAATCGTTTTCGGATTTAAAGGAACAGGTTTTGTTAAGATTTTTGGTGAAAGACGGGACTTTGACCGAGACCTGCTTTGGGGTAGTTGGAGGTCCTTGGGCTTTTGGCTCTGAGACTGTGCCGCGAATCAGTTTTTCGCTCAAGTGCGATTATTTGTTGCCTCGCATGGCCTAGCGGGCTGTGATTGGGTTGCTGCATTGCATCTTACTACATTTTACCCAGAAAACTGGTGAGTTGTTCTTTATTGTTGCAAAGCGGGTTGATTTTTGTCTGTCTATACACATAATCAGCATCTTAATTTGTCGTTTACTTGTCATAACAGGGTTTTTTACTACGGGGAAAAGCGGCCCGTCCGCGGTTAGCAAAAACCACACCCAATGACACGTGGACTACATGAGCGAGGTGTTTTAAGAGGGACCAGCCGCCTCCACGTGGCATTCTCGGGCTGTGCTGCTCTCCGCTTACTCAAGGCCTGTAATTGTCACCCTATTACAGTGTAGTTAGCTGCTTACCCGTGTTACCTGCTCACGCGGCAGTGGTCTATTTAGTAGCTTTAGTACCTAAACACTGACTATACTTCTGTGTACATGTGATATTTGTGTCTATCAGTGAATAAGCTCTCTGTGTGTCTCTGTTTATCTCTGTGTTATATAAATATATGTGTGTACACCCTACCTGACTGTTTTCGTCAGAGCCCTGGCCTACCCTTGCACGCACACTGGAATCTCTGTAGTAAGGCGCCCTGGGAAAGAGTTCTCTGCATAGCTACCTCGCGCTAGTTGGTGAGTAACACCGATCATCACTGTGTTATAATGGTATTGTTGTGACTTTTATGACACGTTTAAAGTACATAGATATGGGATAGATGGCGCTCGTGGCTACGTCTCTTACGTAGTATTGTATTCTCTTTGGCTACGTCAGCGTGAAATTTTCTTCCCGCTTCCCATGGGAACGTACTCCCGGGTTTGGTTATCTTCATAGCAGTATTATATATAAATTAACAAAACAAAAAATAATACTGCATTGGTGATAATAATAATAAAATGTATGTATATAGAGTACTCACTCATTTTCTTTCACTATTTTTCGTGACTTTCTTCATTAATAAATGCACTTTGTTTATTCATATTTAAAACACTTTTTACACAAATTATACGAGTACAGTTCACTGTTGTACATAGATGATGAATACAATACTATGCACCTATAGTCGAATTTTTATTTAGAGGAAGTAAATTGACAGCAACTAATGTAATTGACAGCATCGAAATTGTCATTTCACATTAAGAACTCTAAATTTGACCAGCACTCGTAATTCAACTTTGGTCGAGTGGTTAAGATGCGGATCGGTACGCAGAAGGCGCAGGATCGATTCTGGGTACAAGCATCAATTTTTGGATTATTTGACATAATTATATAACGACTGCAGAGTTCATAATTGACGTAAACAAAAAATTTATGAAGTGCGAGATACACGAACGTGGCCGAAGGTAGCCGAGAGTGTGATTCGTTTTCGTGACACAATTTCTGGATTCGGTCTCCACGCAAGGCCCGCGATAGAAGCTATGCAATAGCTTAAAAAATAACCACGAAGGCTGAGGCGGGAGCTCCGCTCCGCTTCGCTCCCGCCTTAGCCGTCTAACCTAACCTATCCGAGTCGGGGTACTCTGAGTCGGGGTGTTAACCATTTACTTATTATGGTTAACACCTCGACTCGGAAATGGAAATAATATCTTCGGTAGTTAGACTTGACCGTACTTTATTAAAAAAACTTTAACAGTGAATTTTCGGATATTTGAAATTCTGAATAATGTTTTTCAGAAAAATAACAGTCCGGTCTTTTGATTATTCGTACTAATGAAAATAGGAAAAATAAAAATTCGTACTTATGACTCTCGGATAAATGAATATCGTCCTTTTGAATATTCGGAGCTTTGTTTCTTAGGAATTATAATCTTCGGAATTTTGAACATCGGAATATTTAAATTCGGAAAAACACATTTCGGAATTTTTGGGTGTTCCCATCACAGACACGAGTAGTTTAACGAAATATTTTTTTTATATATTTGTGGAAATCACACACAACGTCTACATTACGTTAAGCTAAATAAACTTATGCTGTGGGATCTAGACGACTGATAGACATTCTTATACAGGGTATAACATTCGGAGTGGTCAGTATGGGCACCCTGTATAAATATAAATACACACATTTATTATACATAGAAAACACCCAAACTCCGAAACAAACATTTGTAGATCACAGAAATATTTGGACTGACCCAGGAATCGAACCCAGGACTCAGCACGGCGGCAGGCGGTTACACCACCGAATGCGCCACCGAGCCAGTCATTTAATATTGCTTTAGTTAAAAAATAAATTTCAATGTTATCGGAAACGAATATTTATTATACCGGCGATAGTTTTTGAAGTAACTCATCCATCAATTTATTTATTACTGCCTGTTAATTACTTATCTACGAGAATTTGAATAATAGTTTTGGAATTGTTCCCAGTTTTCATTCGTGACTGAACTCACTCTATTTACCTATTTGGTACAAGAATTTATTAAGCTAATTTAACGGATCTGTCCTACGGTATAAAATGTTTCATTGTCCAATCAAACGACATCTTGACAAGTATTGAATTAGCAGCTTCTCAGCAGTCCATCAAATATGTCAAAGTATTGAATTTTCTTTCAAAAGCTATTTAAAAGGATGTCTGAATCGCTCGCAGGCTTTGCCTATGGCATGACAAAGTTGCAAGACATTTTCAAATTCACGGTTTTCATCCGAAAGTGAACTAAAATAAGTGAATTTATGAGGATACTAGGCATTTCATTTTCAGATGTTAACTCTTAAATAAAATTTAAATTATTAAGTAAATTAAAATTCCATTCATTCTCATTATAATCCAAACAGTTATTTAAATATTTTGCTCAAAGTTTCACATAATTTTTTTTTTTTTTTTTTTCCTTTTTTTTTTATACGTGGGTAGTCGTGACAGAAACACATTTGTTTATTGCTCACTAGTAAAATTAATTAAAATAATAAAATAAACAGTTCAATTTAATATTATTGTTGATGATTATTTAGTAGACAACATCACCTACCAGTGAGAGTGTTATTTCCTCCTGATATTCTGCACATATCTTGGAAAATATTTTTCGCTAAAATGGACACTGTCCAAGACTCAATAACAAGTTTGAGAACCATGTTCCGCGACCAGATGTCCAGTTTTGCAGCAAGGTTGGACAAGAACAACAGCACTTCCCCAGATATAGTCAACTTGGCAGCTGAGTTTGAAGCTTTCACAATGCTTATTATCACTGCTTTGAATCTCCTACAAAGTCAGGTGGAAACTTTGGTCAAGAAGGTGGATGCTGTAGAAAATCACAGTCGAAGGAAAATGCTCCTCCTGCATGGTGTCAAGGACAATTCCTCAGAAAACACGGCAGAGGTTGTGGTAAGTGTTATAAACAAGCAACTTGGTATAGACACCTTTGTGGCTGCAGATATACAGCGTTGCCATAGGCTAGGCAGACAATCTTCTAAGCCTAGACCAATATTGATCAAGTTTGCAAGGGTTGGCCAGCGCGACAGCATTTGGTTTTCCAAGACAAAGCTCAAGGGCTCGGGTATTACTCTGTCAGAGTTCCTCACTAAGATGAGACACGACGCGTTCATGGCTGCGAGAGAGCGTTTTGGTGTTAACAAGTGCTGGACGAGGGAAGGATCAATCCACATTTTTGGCCCTGATGGAACGCGCCACCGTATCACTTCCTGCCAGGAGTTGGATGACATTAAGCTCCTGATCATTCCAGATCAGGGAAAGGCAGCATCTGTCCCATCTAAGCCATCCAGTATTAAGCCCAGACGTGTAGCTGCATCAAAAAAGTAATAACTTTTTAGCACCATATTCAACCTTTCAATGTTATGTATAAGTACTGTACTGTTATTTTCACTCTCTTTTTCACTTCATAACTATTACTTAATTCTACTTATTTTATCACCACCGGCATTACAAAATATTAAAACCTGTAGAGATTAGAAAGTGCAAGTGTGCAACATTCAATTTCATTTGATAACAAACAAACAACGCGTGCGTGCTGCTGTCAAACTGTCAAGTGTCATCTATGACACGAACGTCAAACCAATGTGACATGTTTTTTTTTTCCTATATTAAATACTATACACTGGCTTTGGTTACTACACCATAATGCCAAATTTGACATGCCTGACGGCTGCGTTTATAGGAAGTGTTGTAGTTTGTTATATTTAGTGTTCATAGCACAGATACTTATGGTTCTATTATTGGCTTTTCTTTTCTCGCAGTGCGTGTTTTGTCAATGCTTTAAAGTTTGTTGGGCTCACGTTGGAGTAACTATTGAACTTGGTTTTTGGGTTTGATGCAACTGTTTGGGCTGGGATGATATGTTATGTGAGAATTTTTAATTGTTTAAATTTTGTTTTATTGTACATTTTGTTCATCAAAAATTATCTAGTACCTATTTATATTTCCCAGGCTTAATTTTGTAGTTGCACTCGGCTGGTGGGTGAATAGGAATGTATAGGTACTTCGTAAGTGACTATACTTTTATAAATAATCTAAAATATATTTATTATCATTATATTTATTGTATTGTATTTTATATAAGTAACTATTCTTAAATATATACATTTACCTATGTCATTTTTAGAATGTATAGATGTTGATTCAGACACTTCCATAGAAACAAATAGTGTAAACAATAGCTTTGCAGATTTGCCATCACTGGCAAACCTGCTTCGAAAACAATTTTCTGATGTACCCTTGAACTTTAATGCTGTACACATCAATGCCCAGAGTATTCCCGCCCATTTTCCCGAGATGCTGGCCAATTTTGACTCTGAAAACTTACACGCCATTCTGGTTTCGGAAACATGGATTGTGAACATGGAGCATGTGGCCAAACACGGCCAGTATAATGCTGATATCTTCTCATATCACGATCTCATCTTCCTTTCATACCGACTTCGCCCTCCTAAGGCAAAACGTAGGGTGCTGATGCAGCGGAACTTTAGTGGTATGAACGTTGAACGGCTTTGTGAGGATGCAGGTATTATTGACTGGACACCGCTATATAGCACAGATTCCCTTGATGACAAGGTTTCAATTTTGACTAATAACTTGATCCGACTTTATGACACCCATGCGCCGATCCGCGCTGTCAAGTTGAAACATGCACCATCTCCGTGGCTCACAGCTGAAATCAAGGAACTAATAGCTAAAAAGGAGAGGGCTAGAACCAGATACAAATTCTAACCAAATGACTACAACCGTGAGAAGTATGTGTCTATTCGCAATCACTGTAATAAGGTGTGTAGGAATGCACAACGCCAATATATCCATTCGTCTGTTGATAATGGAGATCCAGCAAAAATCTGGAAATTTCTTAGAACACTTGGAGTTGGTAAAGAAAAACAAGAAGTGAATCCAAAAAATATTGATCTTAATGCGTTAAACAAGCATTTCTCCTCTACTTTTAGTTTTGATGGTTCTACCAAAACTAACACTCTAAATCGACTTTCTCAACTTCCAACTCCTGAGTATCCACCTTTTGTATTTAGTCAATTCACTGAATGTGGTGTGTTAAGACAAGCACCTAATACATCGTAACCGACACCAGAGGTCGCAAAGATCGGCACCGACCATAATCACCTACGATATATGACGTGATATTAAACCAATCGCATCAATATATCACGTCATCGGCGACCAATGACAGCGCTTGATCTACGGCCATACTACGAAGCTTTTTCTACTCAAAATTACCTACGTAAAACACTCGCATCTGAACCTTTATACTAACAAGCTATACTTAATCTACTCTTTACTGTACATGAATCTAAATTCAATTATATTCATTTATCAAGAAGTCTACGTTCTCAATTCTCTCCTTCAACTCGAACCCTCAAGCATCGCAGCATTACCATAATTTTGGACCTTCGTGACGGATTCACAAGGAGAGAAGAACCAGTACCTGGCTGAGATACCCGAACGCAGAAGCTGCCTTCTATACTTCGTAAAAGTATACCTACACGTGAAGATCGCATACAGACTACCCTGAGCATCCGCTACGTGATTCCAAGTCGCAGCGCAGTGGCAAGATTGGATCGTGGACGAGGGTGTCATTGTCTGAGTCGTGTCGTGGCTGGTGGTTGCAACTGTGAGTACCCCAGCTTTCTTATCCCCCCAGAATGTCTAAGCCTACGGTGGTTGAAAGTGGTAGTAACGCAGTTCTCAAAGATCTCATAAAACGCAGAGGTTCGGTCAAGGGTAGATTAACAGTTTTTAAAAATTATATTACTTCTTTAGTGCCTTTAGAAATCAATCATATCAAACGCGCAGAATTAAAGTTACGTCTACAAGGTGCTAAAAGCTTATACAAGGATTTCAATGAAATTCAGACTGAAATTGAGTCGTTAGTCTCAGAGTCTGAGGAACTAGTAGCTCGTGAATCATTCGAAAACGACTATTACGGTGTTTTAGCTCAGGCTGAGTGCATGATCGTTGAAGATGAACCTCATGTAAAGTGTAATAATTCGCATAAATCTGTAAAATTGCCTACCATTTCGCTCCCTACCTTCAACGGTAAATATGAACAGTGGTTAGACTTCCGTGACACTTTTCTGGCTTTAGTTCATAATTCTAAAGAAATCTCAGATATACAAAAGTTCCACTATCTTAAATCTTCATTACAGGGTAGTGCAGAACTAGTTATAGATTCTATTGAATTCTCTGCCACTAACTATTCTATTGCCTGGGAAATTCTAACTAACCGCTATAACAACAATAGACTTCTGGTGCATAATCATGTTAAGTCACTGTGCAATATTCCTAGCGTTAATAAAGAATCGCCCGCCGTGATTCGTAAACTTATGTATACATTAATAAAAAATATTCGCGCATTAAACTTAATAGGTGAACCCACAGAGCACTGGGATACGCTTATTATTTATCTAGTAGTCACTAAGTTAGATACGACCACGGAGCGCGAATGGGAGCAACATAAAAATTTATTATTTACTTCCAACTATTCATCTCACAAAATTAAATTAGAACACTTAATTAAATTCTTAAGAGACAAAGCCGATATTTTAGAAACGGTATCATTAACTCACTCAAAGCCTAGCTCCCTTCAATCATCCGATCACAAGCGGAACGTTTCTAGTTCTAGCACACATCCTAAGGTACACTGTAACGTAGTAGCAAACAAATCTAAGTCGGCACTAAGAAATACACGCACGAAAAGCTGTGTTAAGTGTAACGAGAACCATCCGCTGTATTCATGTTCACAATTTTTAAATCTTAATTTGCACGATAAGCTACAATTTATAAACGATAACCACTTATGCGAAAACTGCTTGCATTCCGGTCATACACTGTCTGATTGTCGATACGGTCTTTGTAGGAAATGTGGTAAAAACATAATACTGTAGTTTGTCGTGAGGATTGTGATAAGAAGCGCGATGAGGTGTGCACTGTATCACTGGTGTCGAATAGTGAGGCGTCACTGGAATGCGAGCCCCGCTCGCCGCAGATAGACAAAGGGTCACAATTACATGCCTATAATGCACATTCATTATTCACACATTCAAATAACCAACCTGTTCTATTGTCGACTGCAGTTGTGAGGATCGCTGATAAGAACGGCACTCATCATAATTGTCGTGCGATATTGGATAGTGGTAGCGAGCGTAGTTTTATAACACAGTCATTATTTCAAAAACTAAAATTAAATTCTTTACAGTCCACTTTACAAATAAATGGAGTTGGTAATGTTGTAACACAAACCACACAACTATGCGATATTGGGTTTGAATCTATTTGTGGCACGTTCTCAAGGCGTGTTTCCTGCTTGATCTTGCCTCAAATAACTTTAAACTTACCAACTTTCACCATTAAAAAACATTCATTTAATATACCTACACGCATACAGTTAGCTGATCCCGAGTTTTACAAATGTCATCACATTGACATGTTAATCGGGGCTGACCTATTTTGGGATATTTTGGAGGAAGGTAAAATACGTCTTTCTAATGGTCCTTACCTCCAGAATACCAAACTGGGTTGGATAGTGTCCGGACCTATTTACCAAAACAATACAAGATTCTCGCATAATGTTTCTTGTAATTTTACTACTATAGAATCGCAAAATATAGATAGGCAAGTACGCATGTTTTGGGAAATAGAGGAACTATCCAACCACTATCACGGTGACACGCGCAGCTTGGAGGAGCGTCAGTGCGAAGACCATTTCATTCAAACAACGAAGCGGTTGCCAGATGGAAGGTTCTGCGTGCGCATTCCCTTCAAGCAGTCACCTGACGCTTTAGGTGAGTCTTATTCGCAAGCGGAAAAACGTTTTTTTGCGTTAGAAAGACGTTTAGAACGCAATCCCACTTACCGACAGCTATACAAAGAATTTATACACAAATACATAAAACTAGGTCATATGAGTCGCATAACATCATATGGCAACCCGCATTACTTCATGCCACATCATGGTGTATTTCGCGAGCATAGTACCACTACCAAGTTGCGAGTGGTATTCGACGCCAGCGCAGCGACATCAAGTGGTACGTCCCTCAATGACTTACAATTATTGGGGGAACCGTTGCAAGGAGATTTGATTGCTATTTTGTTAAGATTTCGTGAAAATAAATATGTCGCCTGCGCTGACGTTGAAAAAATGTACCGACAGGTACTCGTCACACCAGATCAACGAGATCTGCAACTTATATTATGGCGAGATAATCCATCGGATGAACTATCTATTTATCGTCTAAATACAATTACGTACGGAACCACCTCAGCTCCGTTTCTAAGCTGTAGGTGTTTAAAACAGTTAGCACATGACAGCCAATCCCCCTTGATTGCTAATGTCATAAAAAACGATTTTTATGTCGATGATTTGTGTTTCGGTGGGGACAACATCGAGGACTTAGTATCTGCTTGTGCTGAAATCACCGACACTTTGAGGACGGGCTGTTTTCCCCTCCGTAAATGGATTTTCAACTTTGATCATGAAAATTCAATTTCCATAAGTCACACGAAACACTTTTCAATGGGTGAACACGCTAACAACAAAACACTAGGGTTAGGCTGGCATAATAAATCGGATCAGTTGAATTTTCACACACAATTTAATATAAATGATCAATATCCAACTAAACGCATAATTTTGTCTGTAGTGTCGCAGATATTCGATCCGATCGGTGTTTTAAGCCCTACTATAGTGATAGCCAAAGTTTTACTACAGAGATTGTGGCTTTTACGTTTGGACTGGGACGAAAGGGTTCCTAAAGACATAGCAAAAATCTATTATGAATTTCTAAAGAACCTATCTAACCTACGTAATATAAATATTCCTAGGTATGTTTTCTGTGACAGTTCTATTCAACGAGAATTACATATTTTCACAGATGCGTCACAGGTGGCATACGGCGCGTGCGCATACGTGCGTAGTATAGATAGTGAATCAGCTGTTAAGGTACAACTGTTATGTGCGAAGGGTAAGATCGCGCCGCTATCTCCCACAACTATACCGCGACTAGAGTTGTGTGGAGCATTAGTGGGGGGCTAGACTTTATCATAAAATTAAACAGTCACTCAGAAGTCATTTTGATAAAGTGATTTTCTGGTGTGACTCAACGATCGTATTAGGATGGTTGCATATGTCACCTAATTTATTAAAAACGTACGTACATAACAGGGTTTCTGAAATACATGAACTGTCGAAGGACCTCCCATGGCGACATGTCAAGGGTCGGGACAACCCAGCTGATTAAGTTTCACGCGGCCTTCACTTAGACGCTTTGAGTGACTCATGTAAGTGGTGGGACGGTCCTGAGTTCCTTCACGATCTGGACTACGACTGTACGTACAAAGAAATGGAGTCCAATGTTAATAATTTACCGGAAGTAAAATCTAATGCTGTTAAACTTTTATTGCTCAGCCAAGTGACGACGAATTCATTTTTTCCCTTTCATAGATTCTCACAGTTCGTTCGTATGCAGCGGGCGGCCGCTTATGTACTTCGTTTTGTACATAACTTACGTAACAAAGCGTCGCGTCGGTCCGGCGCGCTGACTGCTGACGAACTGAACGAGGCTGTGTTGTTGCTCGCGCGCATTTCACAGCGAGAATCTTATCTTGAGGAATATGAGGCGTTGTTGCAAGATGCACAATTACACACGAAACATAATTTAACTAAACTTAATTTATTTATCGACAATAGTAAATTAATTCGAGTGGGTGGTCGTCTATCTAATTCTTTAAATTTTAATTATGATAAGAAACATCCCATTTTGTTGTCAAACAAACATCATTTCACATTGCTACTTTTTAGACATCAACATAAAATACTGCTACATGCTGCACCACAGTTACTTCTATATTCACTTAGGGAAATGTGGTGGCCGGTGGGTGGAAGAGGCTTGGCTCGAACCGTTAATCATAACTGCATTATCTGCGCACGCCAGCGAGCCAAGATCTTAACGCCACTTATGGGTAACTTACCACCAGAACGTTTGCAACCAGGTGTTCCCTTTATGAAATGTGGAGTAGATTACGCAGGGCCCTTCTTCATATTAAATCGCATTGGTAGGGGAGCGAAAACTGTTAAATCATACTTATGCATATTCGTATGTTTTACTACGCGTGCGGTTCATCTTGAACTGGTCAGTGACCTGTCAACAGAGGCTTACCTAATGGCACTCAAACGCTTTATTTCTCGTCGTGGCAAACCAACTACTATTTTCTCAGACAACGGGAGAAACTTCGTAGGGTTGATGAATCAATTTTCAAAATTTTTATTAGATTGTTCAGAGGCTATTAGAGAGTACGCGATTTCTCAAAGCATTAAATTTAAATTTCTACCACCGTATGCAAGTCATTTTGCCGGGATCTGGGAGTCTGGGGTCCGAAGCTGCGAGCATCATTTGCGGCGCGTCGTAGGCAACGCACACTTAACGTACGAGGAGTTCTATACGGTTTTGACGCAAATTGAGGCCTTATTGAACTCCCGTCCTCTCAGTCCTATGTCAACAGATCCGAACGACTTGCAGCCCCTCAGTCCAGCGCATTTTCTTGTCGGGCGGCCCCTGACTGCTCCGGTATGCGAAGACGTTCCCGAGAAGCCAATGCATCTCCTAACGAGGTATCAACGTGTGGAACAGATACGCCAGCATTTTTGGAATAGATGGTCGAAGGAGTATGTTTCCGAGTTGCAGACCAGATTAAAATGGAAGCAGAATGCAGATAGCCTACAAATCAACACGATGGTTTTAATAAAGGACGACAACCTGCCTCCTTTGAAATGGGCACTGGGCCGCATCCTAAAAACATTTCCTGGCAAGGATGCCATCTCCAGAGTGGCTGACATCAGAACGGCGAACGGCACGGTCCGTCGAGCATTTTCGAAGATCTGTCCTCTGCCAATCAATGTGGACTAATTGGAAGACACCTCTTCCAAGGCGGGGAGTATGTTAAGACAAGCACCTAATACATCGTAACCGACACCAGAGGTCGCAAAGATCGGCACCGACCATAATCACCTACGATATATGACGTGATATTAAACCAATCGCATCAATATATCACGTCATCGGCGACCAATCACAGCGCTTGATCTACGGCCATACTACGAAGCTTTTTCTACTCAAAATTACCTACGTAAAACACTCGCATCTGAACCTTTATACTAACAAGCTATACTTAATCTACTCTTTACTGTACATGAATCTAAATTCAATTATATTCATTTATCAAGAAGTCTACGTTCTCAATTCTCTCCTTCAACTCGAACCCTCAAGCATCGCAGCATTACCAGGTGTTAAGAAAAGCATTGAGTCTATATCGTCTAAAGCTGTCGGAACTGACTGCATTGGACGAAATATGATTCTTCCTATTCTAGATGTGATACTCCCAATCATCTGTGACGTTTTGAATCACTCTATTACCACTGGTTTATTCCCAACAAAGTGGAAAGAAGCACAGATTATACCCTTACCGAAACAATCCAATCCTTCATCCTTTAGTCATTACCGTCCAATCTCGATCCTACCATTTTTGTCTAAAGTTTTAGAACGTTTAGTCCACAACCAACTTAATTCTTTCCTAGGTAAAAATCTCCTTTTAAACTCCTTCCAATCCGGCTTCCGTCCAGGGCATAGTACCGTGACGGCACTAGTCAATGTTACAGATGACATCGGAATGGGTATGGAGAATGGAAATCTTACACTCCTTACGTTGCTCGACTTTAGTAATGCATTTAATACGGTGGATTTCCATATCCTACTTGGGATACTGCGCTCTATTAACATATCTCCTACAGTGATTGACTGGTTTCATAGTTACCTGTCTGGTCGCCGACAACGTATTTGCATTAATGATGTTGTCTCTTCTTGGTGTGAAGTATCAGTTGGTGTACCGCAGGGTGGCGTTTTATCTCCTCTTCTGTTTACAATATTTATAAATTCAATAACTCGACAATTAACTTCGTCCTACCACCTTTACGCAGATGATTTGCAGATTTACGCTGAAGCACCACTCAGTGCTGTGCATGAGGCCATTTCTGTCATAAATAGCGACTTAGAGCGAATTTGTGAATGGAGTATTAACTATGGCCTACAGGTGAATCCGGCTAAAACACAAGTCATTCTTGTGGGTAGTTCCTGGATGACTTCTCGTGTTCAGTGGGCACAGCTTCCACAAGTCATTTTTAACGGGATGCCATTACCTATTAGTGACAGTGTTAAGGATTTGGGTATCTTAATTGACAATAACTTATCCTGGGATCCTCAATTGCGGAATTTCAGTCGTAAACTGTATGCTTCAGCTGGTTCCTTACGAAGACTACGTAACTTTCTTCCAACCACTACAAAGATCTCGCTGGCGCAGTCTCTCTTACTCCCAATTCTGGACTATGCAGATGCCAGCTATCTTGATCTTACAGAGGAGCAATTAAATAAACTTGAGCGCCTTCAAAACTTTTGTATAAGGTTTATTTATGGCTTACGTAAATATGACCATGTCTCGAATTTCCGCAAAGAACTCAAGTGGCTCCCAATTCGCCTTCGTCGGAATACTCATATACTTTCTTTACTTTATAGCATACTTTTTAACCCTCTAGCTCCTTCTTACCTCAAATATCGTTTTGAGTTTCTTAGTGACACGCATTCCAGGTTCCTAAGGTCATCAAAGAACTTGAAGCTGCACATACCGGTGCATTCTACAAAATTCTGTAACAAATCCTTCACAGTTCAAGCTGCACGTTTGTGGAATGCACTCCCGGTAACTGTAAGGCGAGCTCAATCCTTAACTTCGTTTAAAACACAGGTAAAAGAATATTATTTATCCATATGAATCTAAGTATCTATGTATGTGTATATAGGAAGGTATTTATATTTATAATATAGAAAGTATATATTGTATATATGTATGATATGTGTATGTAAATGTTTATTTGAGTATATGTGTAGTATATCAGTGAGTATGTATGTCTACATTTTTTTGACAAAGACTTGTCACCATTAAACTTCCCACACTTTAGCTCAATACAGTCCTATCCATCTAAAGGTCGCCTGTAAGAGATTGCTGTTAGCGATAAGGCCGCCCAATGTACATTAGTTGATAAGCAATATCTGTAATTTGTTAATTAATGGTGTACAATAAAGTATTTATTATTATTATTATTATAAAATATTTAATATGATTTTCTAGTGCCTACTAGTATTTGGGTTGGATAAATATTTCACTAGAAACTTTATTGTAAGTCCTCCATTATCCTTTAGCTACGTTATGACAGCTGCAAAAATGGATGAAATTGGAAGGATAATAATAATAAAGGAATTTTAAAATTGTTTAGAGAAATATTGTAATTAAATGACTGTGGATAATCTTGAACCTTTCAACTCTGAAAGTTTATTTTTGTGATAAACTTTCATCTCTCAAAGTGCACTTTTGGGAAAACACTTGAAACTACTTACTAAGGATTATTTATATTGTTGATTGGTGGCACTTGGTGGAACTTCCTGCACATATTGAAAACCACACTTGGATTGTTCCACAATATATACTATTATAAACCTGACCGGTTTTGCCTCAAGCCATTTACAAATGTCTTTATGAAATAACAAGTTGGTACTCTCTTGAAAACACTCAAAGAATTCTTCAATTACGTACTTCCAAATAACTTGTTTTCACGTAAGTACCTCACTATTACTAAAATTCCTTCGGAAGATAAACTCGCCATTAAATTTCAGGCCTCTACGTTTTCTATAATTCTTTTGCTTTAAATTTCATTACGTTTGTATTTAATAATAGATTTCAATGGATATGTAGTTTTTAGAATAATCAAGTAAACCCATAGGTTTAGGTTGGAATTATTAATGGTACCGACTTTAATATTAAATTGAATAAAATCTGATAAATCAAAATACATATCCCTTTGTGCTAAGTAAATTTTACTTTGCAGGTTTTGTATGAAGTCGGTTAT
Organism: Miltochrista miniata; assembly: GCA_933228765.1. Lineage (NCBI taxonomy): Eukaryota > Metazoa > Arthropoda > Insecta > Lepidoptera > Erebidae > Miltochrista > Miltochrista miniata. The sequence goes on from OW121765.1 coordinate 14,141,731, forward strand.
ATTTTTTATTATTTTTTTTTTCATTATTTTAAGTTACGGGTGGACCAAAAATATACCTATCTATGTAGGTGTAAAGTCCTCATCAATACAAATCAAGCAAGCCCAAACACAAGGTAACTGCTGTAAATTGTTAAGGAATTCCCTCGACTGTCTGTAGGTTCCATAATCAGATCGACTTCAGACCTTCATTAAATTGTAGTACATTGAAGCACTTAATTAAAAAGTTTACAAACGCACTAGTTGTCACTAAAATTTCCGGTGGTTGCCCTCGATTTCTCCTAGATCCCATCATCAGATCCTGACCTGTTGAAAATGGGACCACCTCAAAAGTAAACCCTATTAAACAAAAGAAAAATAATTGAAATCCGTCTATAATTGACGGAACTATCGCTGAACATACATAAAAACAACATACAGACGAATTGAGTAACCTCCTCCTTTTTTGAAGTCGGTTAAAAATAAACAGATAAATCGCAAACATTTCTAAAATTCGCTATAAGGTAAAGAATGAAATTTCAATCTTTTAATTTGTACCAAGTTTATCAATAAATTCTTCGAACTGATAAAATGTTAATGTACACTAGAAACAGTAAGCAGCTAAGATTATTTACTGCACCTGGGCTATCAGCTACTCTTGGTATAAACAATATAGATATATTTAGCATGTTTAACTCAGCCCACACCATTTTTACGTAATGACGCAAATATACATGACGTCACACGGTATGCATAATAGAACAATTTAAAAAAATATCCCACTTATATCCCTCAAAAATGAAGGACGAATACCTTAAAACAGTGGTTTTCAAAGTTCACAAGGTTCCTACGAAGATGGGGGCGCCGCCGCCGAGTCTTCGCCCAACACTATCGGCCTCCATGACCGGGAGCCTGAGGACGGTGAGGGGGCTGCCCACCGTCCTTACAGAAGCAGGCCCTAGACGGCAGCCTGACGTGAGGGATTCACTCACGCTCCCCCTAAGAAGCGGGATAACTTCCGAAAAACCCCCGCCGCAGTGGTAGCCATAGGTCTGTTGGAAGTCCTGGGCTATCCTTCCGACGGCTTAACTGGGGCTTTTTACCGTAGGTTGTAGGATATGTAAGGTATTTTAGGCGGTAGTAGTCCGGCATAGCATCTATGAGGATTTTCCCTCACGTTAAAAAAGAGATATCTATAAATAAATAAATAAATAAATATTTCACGGACATTTCACACAACGCTATCTGATCCCAAAGTAAGCTAGGAATAACCTGCTTGTGTTATGGGTATCAGACCACGGATATTAATACTTATATACTTTTAAATACATATATGGAACCCTGCTACCAGCTAGTGGCAGCTTGACACCCTAAAAGAAACACCGTGTATAGGGTAGGGTGGTATAAGATTGCGCGGGCGATATAATTGCGCATACGTCATAGCAGGGCAACGGAGTGAGCTTCGTAGCCAACTTCAGTTGTGTTTTGTTAGCGGCCACAACCGGCACGTGCTCCCAAAAAATAATGAGAATTGAGTGGAAATCAAAAGAGATACGTGAGTACAAAGTTTTTATTCACTTTTGATCTAATACACTCGAGAGCAATGAATCCGGGTCACTTAAAGAATCCTAAAAATCTCGGAAACTAAAAATGCTAGGTTAATGCAATAAATTGTATTTAATAGACAATGTAATACGCCTTAAATGAAGGTATTAAAACTTCTTAGTTATTGTAAAGTTATATCATAAAAAAATCAAATTTGAAAAAGGGCCACTTTCGAAGATGGAACTACGAAATTACAGCATTTGGTGTTGCTTTTGTTTGTAATCTGTCATTTATGTGGGTACATAAACCATGTTGATAGTGCTCTATATTCATTAATCAAGCTGAAATTATGTCGCTTACGCCTGAAGAATGCACCAGAATACTTACAATGCTGGAAACCGGCCGGAGTCAGCGCGATACAGCCAGGACTGTCGGTGTGTCGCTGTCAACAGTACAAAGAGTTCTCCGACGTTACGAAGAAACTGGTTCTAACCTACGCAGACCAGGAACGGGCAGAACCAGGTGTACCACAGCACGAGAAGACCGATACTTGGTGAACACCATGCTTCGAAATCGCTTTCTCACAGGAACTGAACTCACCAATCAGTTTCGACGCCTCGGAGGAAGTAACCCAAGTGCATGGACAGTAAGACGTCGGCTTGCTGAATCTAACTTAAAACCCCTTAGACCTGCAAACGGCCCTAAACTGGAGCGTGGGCATCGTATTTCGAGACTAAGGTATGCCCAGAGCCACGTAAATTGGAGTATTGAAGATTGGTCAAAAGTTATGTTCTCCGACGAATCAAAATTTATGCTCTACAAGCACGATGGAAGACACAGAGTGTATCGAAGACCAGGGGAAAGATTCAAGCAAGCATGCATCGAAGAAAAAGTAGCCTACGGTGGTGGGTCTGTACTTGTGTGGGCCGGAATTTCTTCTGAAAGTCGCACAGAGCTGGTGATCATAGAAAACGGCTCTTTAACTAGCGTAAGATATGTGGAAGAAATCCTCAATGATCACGTTGGTCCATTTATGGTCAATTTAGGTGAGGATGCTATATTTATGCATGACAATGCCCGACCTCATACAGGTAGGATTGTGAATGACTACCTTCAAGAGATGAACATTACTCGTATGGAGTGGCCAGCGCGCAGCCCGGATATCAACCCGATCGAGCATGCTTGGGACGAGCTAGGCAAAACAACGAAACCCTCCCCCAATCACGCTTCGTGAGCTCAAAATTGCTCTCACAGAGGAATGGGAGAATATTCCCCAAAATCGTATAAGGAACTTGGTGTACAGCATGCCAAACCGCGTAAACGCAGTAATGGAAGCACGAGGAGGCAATACGAAGTATTAAAATTCAAGAAAATCGTAATAAAGTTCAAAAATTTCATGTTTCCTATTTTTGTTTTAAGGAGAGATCGGCAGTTTTTTCTTTATGTAATTTTGTGTTAATAAAATGTATGGTGACTCATATTTTTTTTACTTTCATTTAAGGAGTATTACATTGTCTATTAAATACAATTTATTGCATTAACCTATCATTTTTAGTTTCCGAGATTTTTAACATTCTTTAAGTGACCCGGATTCATTGCTCTCGAGTGTATTTTGATGAAATGAATGCACTACTGTACAAAAAGTCTAAGTAATTTTACTAATTTGTTAGTACTTTGTCGCGGCAGTATCACTCGTGTTTCGACCTGATAGGAAGTAGTTCGAACATTGTAAAACAGATGGCAGTAATATCACGATGTTTAGAGTGATATCCCGATGTGTAAAATTGCGCAATTCGGGTGTGTGTACCATTGCGCGCGCAATTTTACACGTCCGAATTTTTTGGAGGTAAATATAAATAATATTTTTGAATCGCTTCGCCAGATTTTTATTTTTCCAGTCAATATCGATGGATTCATTATTTTTTTATTGATTTTTCTTTTATAGTTCTATTTATTTTTCAGAATGTCTAGAAGAGAAAGAAAAACAGCTCGCCAGGTTTGTCCTGATGAGGCCATCAAGGAGGCTCGTAGGCGAATTGGCAATGGTGAAAGTAAAAGAGCCGTGGCTGCATCCTTAGGGATGGCAGAGTCAACATTAAGATTTCGTTTGCAACGACCACATTGCGCTAAAAAATTAGGTAGATATGACACAACCTTTTCTAAAGAGGTAGAAGAAGAGTTTTGCAAGCACCTCAATACCTTGGATGATATGTTCTATGGTTTAACACCAAAAACTTTGAGGAGTGCAGCATTCGAGTATGCAGAAATAAACAAAATACCGCATAGATTCAACAAAGAAACCAAAATTGCAGGTAAGGAATGGTTACGTGCCTTTCTGAAACGGCACCCAGATATTTCTCTTAGACAGCCAACTTCTACAAGCATTGCACGTGCAGTGGGCTTCAACAGACCTCAAGTGGAACGGTTTTACATCAATTTATCTGCGTTAATGGATAAACATAATTTTCCACCACAGTCTATCTATAATATGGATGAGACAGGCATGTCCACCGTACCTAATAAACAGCCTAAAGTTCTGTCTAGAAAAGGTAAACGCTCGGTCAACAAGATATCCAGCGGAGAGCGAGGCACCAACGTGACTGTCGTCAATGCTGTGTCTGCCACTGGTCATTTCATTCCGCCTGTATTTATATTTGGAAGGAAGAGGATGAAGGCAGAACTGTTAGATGCTGCACCACCTGGATCTGTTGGCATGGTATCGGATTCTAGTTTTATCAACTCAGATCTTTATCTCGATTGGCTAACGCACTTCAAAGATCACGCAAAACCGACTAAAGAACAGCCTATTCTACTTATTTTAGACAATCATGTTTCACACTGTACAATAAAAGCTGTGGAATTTTATAGAGAGAACAATATAATTGCGTTGACACTACCTCCCCACAGCAGCCACAAAATGCAGCCTCTTGACAGAGGCTTCCATGGAGTACTGAAGAAATTTTATTCTAGTGAGTGTGAGAAATGGCTGCGTAATCACCCAGGCAGACCTATAACGGTTTATCAGATGGCTTAAATTTTTACACCTGCTTTTCATCAGGCGGCTACAACTGGCCGTGGTGTAGAACTCTTCAAGTGCACTGGTATTGTGCCTTGGAATCCTGAAATTTTTAATGAGGCCGATTTCCTGGCAAGCAGTGTTACAGAACGGGAAGACCCAGAAGAGCATCAAAATACCCAGTCTGTTCGTCGAGATCCGTCAATTTCTGCAGCAAGCGTCTTGAGTGAGCTTACACCAGCGATCATTCCGTCAGTACAAACAGTAAACGTGCTTATTGAGACTGTTGAAATTGATCCATCCCAGCCTGGGCCTTCTCTCTCTCAACCAGTCTTCTTGCCTCCTTCAAAACCGTTTATAGCTCCTGCACCTAAATTTGAGAAGCCATCACCTGTTGGGGAAGCAAGGTCTAGTCTTCAAATAAGTTCAGCACCGTTGACTGACCTAATTCCGTTGCCAAAATCCACACAAAAAAGAAGTTCTAATCGGAAGCACAAACAATCAGAAGTGATTAGCAGTTCACCATATAAAACACAACTAGAAAAAGAAAATGAACATAAAAATAAATCTAAATCTGAACCAAAATCAAAAAAGATAAAAAACTATACTAAACCAAAGGTCACTAATAAAAAGAAGAGTTGGATGTGTGGTGGGTGCAACGAAGTGTATAAGGAGCCAATAGTAGAAGACTGGATTGCGTGCAACACATGTAAGGAGTGGTGGCATGAAAACTGTTCAGACTACCATGGTTCCGGCGCTTTTATTTGTGATATGTGCAAGTAATATAGTTGCGCAATCTTAACGATCTCAATGCGCAATTTTACACACTAGGGTGTACAAAATTGCGCAATTCCCGATTTGTGATTTTGCTTTAATGACTTAGAAGATTATATGTTTTTTGTTACCATTCGCATAATAATTTGTTGCTATATTAATAAGGTTAAATAAAGAAATGATTGATCTCAGATAAGATTAACATTTTTTATTTTATGACCTTGAATGCAAACTGCGCAATCTTATACCACCCTACCCTACATAGAAACATCCAGACTCTTGAGACAAACATTTATGGGTCACACAAATATTTGTCTCCGGTGAGAATCGAACCCACGACCTCCAGCGCCGCAGGCGGTATTACTACCGACTGAAATAGATTCTATAGATTCTTTTATACCTGCTGCTGCAATCAATCAATCAATCAAATGAGCCTAAGGCAGTTCTCTACTAGACGTAGGCCTCTCCCAAATCATGCCACAATACACGCCTTCCGCACCCAGTCACTCACCGCGAACTTTTTCCGGTTAGTCATATACATACCTAAAACCCCCTTAAAAAATAAACCTCCATTGAAATTAGCTCAGTACTTACCAAAGCTTTCGAAAATATTGCGACTTAAATAACGCCCCCCCCCCTTAGAAGCGGGATCACACCCGAAACCCCCCCAATGACGCGGGTTAGCAGCCGAACCACCCCCTGGGCGAGGCCGCAAGGGCGGGCGTAGGTCTGTTGGGAGTCCTGGGACATCCTTCCGAGGGCTTACCCGGGGCTCACAACCATAGGCTGTTGGGCGTTACGTGAGAGTTTTTTAATCGGTAAGAGTCCGGCATAACAGCCAGGAGGATTTTCCGCCAAGTAAAAAAAAAAATTTACGCATACAGAAGAAATTTTCTTCTTCTGAAAAAGATTTAGCCACTGGCATTTTTCAAAAATGAGCTTCATGATCATTATCTCAGCTGATTCACGCCCCGATAAATTACCCGCAGCGTCTGACGCGAAATAAATACATACTTAGGTACTCAATTTTTTTTCCTCAAAATACCTTCAAGGGAAATAAGTTACCCTAAATAAGGACTAAAAGCAATGTCGATGTTGTAATATGAACCCATTTTATAATGTGCTTTCATCTTTCCTCGTTATCTGCTTTGAGCAACGGTATCGAATGTTTTTGTTGGTTGTATGTGAGGTTTATCATTGACTAGCTGTTCCCCGCGGCTTCGACATTAAAAGTCGTTATTGCGTTAAATCATAACCCTTCTTTTGCGCAGTCGGTTAAAAAGTAGCCTATGTCCTTCCCAGGGCCTCAAACTATCCCTATACCAAATTTCATCATAATCACTCCAGCCGTTTAGGCGTGAAAGCGTAACAGACAGACAGACAGACAGACAGATAGAGTTACTTTCGTATTTATAATATTAAGTAGGTAGTAGAGATTTAATCCATTGATATACAAAAACCCCCTTTGATGTGAAAACATAATCAGAGTCAAGTAGGACTCAAATCTGCGTCTTCTAGCTAACCGGGGCAGATGTCCTTACCACTTGACAATTGAGTCACTACCCTCAACCGACAAATCTATTAACTTTTGTGTGAGATTGTCTACAAATATTTATTTATTTATTTTACGTCCTGGGGCGGCGCGGGCGCAGGCACCATCTAACGGTATTATGTCAATGATATTTAAGAACTTATGCTTTGAAGAGTTCGAAATATAGTGACTGACATTAAAAATAATTTTGAAAAGCAATAAAACTTCTAAATTCGAATGTTCAAAATAAATACAAAGAGAAAGATTCCTGAAATAAAGTTTTAACAAGACATTTTTGAATGTTTTCAACTATATTTTCATATTTGCAAGAATTTATCTTATGAAAAATATTATTATAGGTACTGAATGTTTTGTTTCAGATACTCGGATAAAAATCACATCCTGTGTACGGAGAGAAGATGCAGCACAGCGATCCTAAGCAGTTTCATACTACCGCCTATATTATGTATACCAACTTATATGGTAAGTAACCTCTTTATTCACATTACATAAAATAAAAAAACATTACCCTCCTGTCTTTGGCAGTTCGGGTAATAAAAGGTCTTAACTGGCAGACAGACGGACGGACAGGAATGTGATCCTAAAAAGGTTCCGGCGTTTATCCTTTTAGCATCTCTCTATAAAATAGATTGCAGATGGGCTTATGGCGAAACTTGTGTCTGTAGTCTGTGACTCTGTTGCATTAAATTACGTCACTAGACCACGTGGATCATCTGCTAAAAGTTTGAAATAAAACAAAAATGACAACGTCAATCGGATTGAACTTTCACTTTATCAATAAACGTTAGAGAGGCAGTCGGGTGAGACCATCTCACGGCTTCTTGTTGAGTATGTCTATTTAGTTTCATAAAATAGACATCGCATTTTTAATTAAATGCTCGCTGATTCGTTGATCTGTAAAATAGTTCCTTTTCGTGTGGATATCCGTCATTAATGCTATTACTCTCATATGCTTAACTTTCACTAACTAAATTCACACGGTGCGGTGCCCTATGACTGTCTACGACCGGGAGCCCCGGGTAAGACCTTGTGAGGAGGTCCTAGGATTCCCGACAGGACACATAACTAGCAACCACGTAACCAGCCATTGGGAAAGATGAAGTGATCGTTTACATTACTAGCAACCAGGACCAACGGCTTAACGTGCCTTTAGAAGCACGGAAACGCTCGCTGATGAAAATGTCACAAAGTAGTCACACATGTGAGAACCAGCCATTGGGAAGGATGCAGTGATCGTTTACATAATGTGTCCGTGCTTCTGAAGGCACGTTAAGCAGTTTGGTCCTGGTTGCTAGTAATGTAAACGATCACTTCATCTTTACCAATGGCTGGTTCTCGCATGTGTGACATACTTTGTGACATTTCCATCAGCAAGCGTGTCCGTGCTTCTGTAGGCACGTTAAGCCGTTGGTCCTGGTTGCTGGTAACGTGACAGTTATTGAAGAACACACAGTCAAGTTGAAAGCCTAGGGGGAGATTTGGAAACTTTAAACAGCGGTTTGTCAGCAATATTGTTGGTAATTTTGAACCTGTTTACTAACATTATTAACTAGGAAGTCTGTATGTATGCTTTTCTTTACTTTCGAGAGTGGAATCAATAGATTGGCATGTTTCTACAAATGTAGGACGAGAGCGTGGTCCGTTGCTCAGAGGGGTCGGCGTAACGTGTTACGCCGACGACACCCTCGTTACGGCGCGGGGAGCAACGCACCGTGACGCAGCACTTAAGGCCACGGCAGGGGTTGCTCAGGTCGTAGGTCGGATTCGGCGACTGGGTCTCGAAGTCGCCCTTCACAAATCCGAGGCTCTGTGCTTCCACGGACCTCGGATGGGGCCACCTGCGGGATCCAGCCCACAGGTAGGGGGCGTCAGCATCGGCATCGAGCCCTCGATGAAGTATCTGGGGCTCGTACTCGATGGCCGGTGGAACTTCGGACATCACTTCCGAAGTTTGGTCCCAAAACTGAGGGGAGCATCGGCCGCACTCGCGCGGTTGATGCCCAACATCAGGGGACCCAACGCTCCCTACAGGAGGCTGTACCTGGGGATCGTGCGAAGCATGGCCCTGTACGGGGCTCCCGTATGGGCGGAGACCCTGACGGCCAGCAATGAGGCTCGACTGCTGAGCCCGCAGAGAGTGATGGCCGTCAGGGTGATAAGAGGATACCGCACGATCTCCGGTGAGGCGGCATGTCTCCTAGCCGGGACCCCTCCATGGGACCTGGAAGCGAGAGCCCTTGCGTCACTGTTCAGATGGCGCAAGGAGGCGCTGGAGCGGGGCCAAAGGCCTGCGTCTCGAGAAATCGAGGCCCAGCGGACCCTGCTCCACCAGGAAACCGTGGAGACATGGAAGGTGCGACTTGAGCAACCAAAGGGGGGATTCGCCACAATCGCGGCCGTCAGACCGGTCATGGACGAGTGGCTGGAGAGAAGACACGGTGCTCTCTCCTACCGGTTGACACAGATGCTTGCCGGGCACGGTAGCTTCGGTAGGTATCTGTGGCGAAAACACCGGGAAACCACGGCCGAGTGTCAGCACTGCGAGGACCGCAGCGATGACACGGCGCTCCACACTCTGGTGGAGTGCACGGCGTGGGCACAACAGCGCCAGGTCCTCGTAGTGGGTCTGGGCGTGGACACTCTCTCGCTCGAGGCCATGGTGCGAGCCATGCTCTCCAGCGGGAGTAAGTGGGACTGCGCTGCCTCTTTCTGCGAGCAGGTCATGCTCGCGAAGGAGGCGGCGGGCCGGGTGCGGGAGAGAACTCTCCCACCCGAGTTCCGCAGTCGGCGCCCTGGGCGCCGCCGACGTGTCTTCGCCGAGGACTATCGGCCTCCATGACCGGGGTCTGAGGACGGTGAGAGGGCCGCTCACCGTCCTTACAGAAGCAGGCCCATGACGGCAGCGTGACGTGAGCAACTCACGCACGCCCCCCCCCCCCTTAGAAGCGGGGTCACACCCGAAACCCCCCATAGACGCGGGATTGCACCCGAACCACCCCCTGGGCGAGGCCGCATTGGCGGCCGTGGGTCTGTTGGGAGTCTCGGGACATCCTTCCTGAGGGCTTACCCGGGGCTCTCAACCATAGGCTGTTAGGCGTGGCGTGAGGTTTTTTAGTCGGTAAGAGTCCGGCATAACATCCTATGAGGATTTTCCCTCACGTTAAACAAAAAAAAAATGTAGGACGAGAAACTTTATAAGATTTTTCGTTCCGAAATCACATAATCACGCGGCTGGAGCCGGTGGTATTCTCTTGTAAATAATTGTAGGTATAATAAATTACAGGAAAAATTATAAATACACTAAAACTATTTTATTTGATCATAAACACGGATATTATTTAATTGCTAGCAAGATAACAACTAAGTCACAAAAAACAAATTAATAAAAACTACATTGGTATTGCAATCATGACGCAAGCCCAAGCTGAACAGCTGCGGAAAGCCTTTGAGAATACTAGCTAGTTGCGCGGGAGGACCCTTCTTTCTTTTTTTTTAACGTGAGGGGAAATTCATCATGGATGCTATGCTGGACTCTTACCGAGTAAAAATCCTCACGTAACGCCCAACAGCCTATGGTTGGGAGCCCTCGGAAGGATCTCTCAGGAGTCTCAATAGACCTACGGACAAAATCTTTCCTCTTTATAATATTAGTATAGATTTCTTATTTTTCGGCTTTAAATATTTGTTGTTATAGCGGCAACAGAAATAACAAACTAATAATATAACTAATAAATTTTCAAAGATCATGACTGTATCTGTGAAAATTTCAGCTCTCTGGCTATCCCCGTTCATAAGAAACAGCCTCGTAACGGACAAACAGGCAGACGGACAGCGTAGTCTTATGAATAGGGTCCCGATTTTTTATTAGATACTAAGATGAATAGGGAGGGACCGGACTGAGTTTCTTGGGGTTTTCTTTTCAGTCTGTAGCATTTCCGAACCCCCAGTAGAGTCACAAAAATTTTGACAAACCCAATTTTTTTTAAAATTTTCAACGGGAATAAATTTTATTTTTTATCGGAACCCTTAAAACGAATTGATGACTAATAAATTAATTGAAGTTTATTCCTTTTGCGCCAATTTTGCAATCTGTTCTGGTCTCTCCCGTTCCCGCCCCGCCGACTCTTCACGAGCATGACCTGCCCGCAGAAAGAGGCGGCGCAGTCCCACTTACTCCCACTGGAGATCATGGCTTGCACCATGGTCTCGAATCCCCTCTTTGGTTGCTCAAGTCGCACCTTCCATGTCTCCACGGTTTCCTGTTGGAGCAGGGACCACTGGGCCTCGATTTCTCGAGACGCAGGCCTTTGGCCCCGCTCCAGCGCCTCCTTGTGCCATCTAAACAGTGAGCGGGGAGGATCCTTACAAAAGCTGGCCCAAGACGACGTCAGCGTGTCGTGACGTGACAGTTTCACGCACGCCACACGCCCCTAGAAGCGAGTAACACCCGAACAACCCCCCAAAAGATGCGGTCTTGCAGCCGGGCTCCCAACCGGAGGCAGTAGGTAGGGAACGTGTTAGTTTTTAGTGGGTAAGAGGCAGCATAGCGTTAAAAAAAGCTACTTGCGCGGGATCAATCGTTTCATACACAGATATCAGAAAAGAGAAACCATGTTCACTGCGACACTTCATCCAGCGACTTTTACTAAATTTGTCGAAACCCCATTTGGAAGCAAAACCACTTATAGCGAGAAATGAAGATTCCCGTTGGAACTCTGCCGCGTATTAATAAATTTCTTTACCGATCCGAAAATCCTTCATCAAAATTTGGTACAAATCTGTTGTTACAACCTGACCCAGTTAAGCCTTTGGTTGCTTTCCTAATTAACAAAATAACAGTCAAAGATAAATAGATGGGTTTGAGGATAGCATAAAATTATGATACGTAAGGTTAATTAAACTTTGGAATCAAAATCTTCAAGTGCCGCGGTTTGCGATGATAATATCAGACTAACTTGTTGGTCTAGAGATCGAAATGTGCGACTGCGGATCAGAGGTGGGTTCGATTCCCACCGGAAACAAAAATTTGTGTAATCAATAAATGTTTGTTTTGAGAGTCTGAGCGTTTCTGGATGTATGATAAAGTATGTATTTAAAAGTAGTAATATCCCTGGTCTGATACACATAACACAGGTTATTCCTAGCTTACTTTGGGACCAAACAGAGTTGTATGAAATGTCAGTGAATTAAAAAAATAACAATTACCAAAATATTGTATGGGTGAAGCGCTCGTGGCCCCGCGGACTCAGTGTTCTGTAAACGATCACTGCAGTAAGCAACATTTACTATGGCCGGACATGGATGGGTGACCACCACGTGGACCACTTTGTGACATTTATTTACGAGCGTTTCCGTGCTTCGGAAGGCACGATACGCCGTTGGTCCCGGTTGTCAGTAAAATGACAGTCGTTAAGCCAAGTTGAAGGCCTTACGGGCGGCTTGAAAAATTTCAACTGTGGGTCGTCACAACCTGTGCCCGGGTCGGCAGCGCATGTGTAGCGCCTCTGGTGTTGCAAACGTCTATAGGCTACGGTTACCAACCTTCCGGTGGGCCGTAAGCTTGTCTGCCACCTAAGTAGTATAAAAAGGAATTGTATGGGAACACCCAAAAATTCCGAAATATGTTTTTCCGAATTTCAATATTCCGATGTTCAAAATTCCGAAGATTATAATTCCTAAGAAACAAAGCTCCGAACATTCAAAAGGACGATATTCATTTATCCGAAAGTCATAAGTACGAATTTTTATTTTTCCTAATTTCATTAGTACGAATAATCAAAAGTCCGGTCTTTTGATTATTATTTTCCCGAAAAACATTATTCAGAATTTCAAATATCCGAAAATTCACTGTTTAAGTTTTTTCAATAAAGTACGGTCAAGTCTAACTACCGAAGATATTATTTCCAAGTGAGTGGAAGGCAAACGACAAAACAAAAAAATAACCACGATAGCTAATGCCCTCTTTCCACTGCGAGCGAGTCGAACCCATTGCGGACTCCGCTATACTCGTAACGATGATTTTCGATACATGTCATGTCCGCTTTGGTGGAAGGACATGTATGAAAATCGTCGTTACGAGTACAGCGGAGTCCGTAATGGGTCCGACTCGCTCGCAATGGAAGGCGGGCATAACGCCGGAGCTCCGCTCCGCTTCACTTTCGCCTAAGCCTTCTAACCTAACCTATCCGAGTCGAGGTGTTAACCATAATAAGTGAATGGTTAACACCCCGACTGACTCAGGGTACCCCGACTCGGATAGGTTAGGTTAGAAGGCTAAGGCCGGAGCTCCGCTCCGCTTCGCTCCCGCCTTAGCACTCGTGGTTATTTTTTTTTGTTTTGTCGTTTGCCTTTCACTCACTTGGAAATAATATTTTCGGTAGTTAGACTTGACTATACTTTATTAAAAAAACGGGTGGAATCGGGAACATAAATAATCGTCTTTAATGAAAAGTTTTCGGGTTAAAACAGGAACGGAGTTCGTATTTATGATATTTCGGATTTTTCATAATCGGAGTTCGTATTTATAATATGGCGGATTTTTAATGATTCGGAATTCAACGGTTCGGTTTCTTGAAATTCGGCATTCTGACTGGCGGAATTGTAAACATTCGGAATTTTAAAATTATGACTTTTAATAAAAAGGATTTATGAAACATCGGATTTTTGACTTTCGGGATTTCGAATCATTCGGACTTTTGAAATTCGGAATTATGAAATTCGTGATTGTGACTTTCGGAATTAAGTTTTTCGTATTAATGTAGTGTACCCATATTGTATACATAGGTATATTACCTTTAAGTCACGCTTTTATCCTCAGAGAAATAGGTAGATGACGTGCAAGCAATATTATACTCCTACGTACATTTTGTACCACGTAATAGTTGCTGAGTCGATTGCCGTGTTAAAACGGGCAGGCGCAGATTTCGACTGAAAGTTTCCTTGCCTATGTTACTAGAAAATCATTGGCGTAACGTGTCATCCGAAACACGAAAAATATTATCGGAACTGGAATTATCTTAAAAGTATTATTTATATGTGAGTCTCATCTGTACTAATATTATAAAGAGGAAGGATTTGATTGTTTGTTTGTTTGCATCGAATAGGCTCCGAAACTACTGGACCGATTTGAAAAATTATTTTACTGTCGGGAAGCTACACTCTTTGCGGTGAACATAGACTAAGTATATTTTATTCCCATATTCCCACGGGAACGGGAACTACGCGGGTGAAACCGCGTGACATCCGCTAGTTAGATATAAGTATCTTTTTTTTTAACGTGAGATAAAGCCCAACGCCTCTCGTAACGCCCAACAGCCTATGGGAGCCCCGGGTAAGCCCTCGGAAGGATGTCCCAGGAGAGATATAAGTATCTATTTGTTGATTACTTTACATGAATTTTTAATTTCTATCTGAAGGCTAACCAACCAATAACAATTTGAGATCAACGTTTCCACGAGATCCTTAACAAAATTTTCCAGACAGATAAAAATTTTATCTTGAGAGTTTTATTTGTCGTACTGAACCCTAACACATCACACATCAGAATGAAATTGGTCCGTAAATTTTTCCATGGACCAGGAATTTTTCCACAGACATAGGTTACAAAAAATGTACTCGTATGTAATAAGAACTCTTCTTTTTTGGGTTTTTCGTGGCTATTAGTGCTACTACATATTATCTCGGTAGGCACTTTTTTCGAATATTATTTTATGGGTTGGGGAACACCTGTTTATAATTAACCAATATAAATTGGCAAATATTAAAAAAAAACACCGGCTACATGCGAATAGGACTCGCGCACAGGCGGGTTTCGTGCCAAAAAATGGAAAATCTCACGTTTGTCCTATGGGAGGGCTCCCATAGAACAAACGTGAGGTTTTTCCATTTAATCCCTCATTTTTTCTCAATTTAGTATGATTTGTTTATTTATTTATTTATTTAAAAATTTTTGCACAAAAACATGTACAAAGGCGGACTTAATGCCAATGGCATTCTCTACCAGTCAACCTTTGGATGATGCAGAGATAAGATAAAGCAGGTGCTAAAAGTATAAAGACGAAAGGTTTGTATAAAATGGTACAAATTAAATACAGGAAAGAAATATTAAGAATTTACTTACTAATTACATAAATATAACATACTACAAAGATTATATATGTATGTAGATACTTAAATAAATGAATATAGATAAATATTTCTATGTAAATACAATATAATAAATAGATATTATCATACATAATATGAATAAATAAATACAAACATGAAAATCCTTAACAATAAAGTAATATTCTGCTTAAGGGACCCTATAGAGTTGACGTACTCGGTTTCTGAACGAGAGACGGTTCGTCAAAGTAGATTTGCTATAGCGGCAACAGAATACATCATCTGAGAAAATTTCAGTTCTCTAGCTTCTTGAGATACAACCTCGTGACAAACAGACAGACAGATAGACAGCGAAGTCTCATGAATAGGGTCCCTTTTATGGTTATAACCCAAAGGTTTTTGGGTACGGAACCTAAAAACCATTAAAGAAAATAAATACCTACACTGCTTTCGAACCTTATATTTTTCTAAATTTCCTAGTAGAAAATAAGATGTTAAAACTCGAATGTAATTTCAAACCCGGCTGGACGCCCCTGAATGTATTATGATAATATAGAACATTCCCCCCCAGTGGACAACTATCATTCCTAGTCCACTCGCAAACATAACCAAGGCTTTTCACGGATATAAATTACTACAAATATATTATGCGAACCTTTACGAACAGAAGTAGGTCGTAGGTATCACGAAGATTTGGGAAAACGACAGCTGTTTGTCATTATTCATAATGGTAGGAGAGTCCTAGAAGCAATTTTTGTAGTTACTAGAGCTCCTCAAATTAAGATAAGGGAGGATTCTTACACACCTACCTAGTATCAAACCTTGATGTGTGCCGCGTGAGACATCGGTGTGTGCCGTAAATTACTCGCTGCGAGAGAATTCTAAATAGTCAGATTAACATTAGGCGCAGACTGCACTGCTGCGGGCGCCAAATTACATACATTTTGTTCTAAGTTCTGCACACTGGGCGACAAGCAAGGGGTATCGCGGCGACAGCTTTTTGCACGACGCCTGTCGCCCAGTGTGCGCCTACCGTAAGAGGGAAGATTGGCAGGCGTTTCTCCCTACAAAGAGAACGACGAGAAGACATATAGGGAAATGAAATATTTAATTTCCGATGACCTTATTATACAAATTTTGTTTTTACGCTTTTCGCTTAGTTTTTCTCTATCATCTAATGAAATCTAATAAGTTTTCGTGACGCTCGAATAACTATGAATTTAGCATCACGGCCTCCCCATCCATTATGCTTTCGAATAGAGATAATACTTTTCTATAACGCGGGTAAAATTATACAAGGAAAATTTTGAGCGACTCCTAGTCTTCATGTCTTGTAATCTATCGCACTAAGTCTTTTCGAGGTGGAAAAAGGGTCTTTAGTGATGTGAAAACTCATCGAAGTGTACCTAACGGTTTTCAGGTAGGAAAACTAAAAGCTTTTAGGCTTTAGTGATTCTGAAATTGTAAACACATAATCGCGTCTAACACTGTTGTGAGCTGTCGAAATTATTTAGTAATAATTGAAAACCTGTTGAATATTATATATTTGAACTCAAAAAATAAAAGGTTTCTCTTCAAAGCGAATAAACAAGGTTTACTTAGCTAAGACTATTCTTTTCATCAAAAAACGAAATACCATTTCGTGCTATAAGCTTTGCCCTGCTCCATCATAAATCTTTAATTACTTAAGTATTTTTTTAATAACAGAATTTCCTTATTTATGTAGGTACTGTTTAGTTAGTAGATTCTGTTGAGATGTATTATGGATGAAAACAACGGACAAGCTCTATTGCTATACCTATTCATTTTATCCTCGCAAGCACTCAAATCTTGTTCAATGTTCAGCAAGCGATGAATGTATGCTACGATTCATCCTATGATGGGTCTCTGTCACTGTTTGTGACAGAACCATTTACGGGTGTGTCCGTCTTTCCAAATCGAGGACTTAATTTGATTATTATTTAGTTTGTTAAAATGACACCGTCTGCCTCATGAAATAAAATACAGTATTTACAGTAATAAAAGTATTTATTCCGTGGTTTGCCTTGTGGAAAGCCCTGGCGATTTTTAGCGAATGAGGGTTACTTGTACAGTCCACGAGACTATTGATAATGGATAATTTTGATAATTTGACTTCCTCTTTTCTTCAACAAAGTATAGACAATAGAGTTAACCTCTAAATAGTATGAAATTATTGAAGCAGTTTTGGTAAAATTTGTAATTAATACTATGCTACCGTTTGTCTAGTTCAAATTATCAGTTACTTTATATTTCTAGAAGATAGGTTATTGTAAAGTAAAGCTATTGAATATTGTAGTCTGAACCTTCATCAATTTTGTAAATAAATAATACTGTCATCATCATCTCTGCCGATTTTAGGCCCACTGCTGAAGCATATTTATGAAAGCGTGATACATTTTTCCACTTTCGTTATTGACAAAATGAGTTAAAATATAAAAACACTACTTGAAGATAGAGGTCAGAAGTATTAATTAGATTGAAAATCTACTATTAATAAAAGAGGACATTGCTTCCAGATTCAATTTCCTGGAACAATGTGTTTACCCTAAAAGGTTTTCTACGTTTCATTAAACTTTAACCACACGTATACCCATTGGGTACACTGTAGCTAGTGTGTTGGTATCTTTTCTTTAATAGTTTAACCTTGCCTCATTTTACTTAAACCCCAAAATAGGGTAAATAGCGCAAAGTTTTAGATTATTCTAAGAAATATATACCCGTAAATTTGAAAGACAAACTCTAACAAAAGCAGGTCGTATATTATAAAACCATGCTCGTTTAAAGTTAGAAAGTTTTGAATTGTAAATGGTTTCATTGTCAACTGCCACTTGGTTCACTAAATAAAACGACTGGATAATATCTAATACCTACCTAAAGGCCTGGCCGCAGTGATAGCCGTAGGTCTGTTGGGAATCCTGGGACATCCTTCCGAGGGCATACCCGGGGCTCCCAACCGTAGGCTGTTAGGCGTTACATGATGTTTTTTAGTCAGTAGGAGTCCGGCATGGCATCCATGTTGGATTTTCCCTCACGTTAAAAAAAAACCTACCTAATATCAAATACGAACGCAGGATAGTATATGAACCTCTTAGGTTAGGTCGCGGTGGTCGCCAAGGTCTGTTCGGAATACCGGGATATCCTTACGAAGGCATACCCGGGGCTCCCGGCCGGAGGCCGTTGTGAGCACCGCGGTTTTAGTCTGTAAGAGCCCGGAATTGCATCTATGCGGTTTTTCATACATCTATACATCTTTCTATACATATAATAAAATGATAGAAAAATCAAAACTGTACATTGGAAATATTTAAAAAAAATACTCGCTGGGTGTTCAACATAAGATACCGAAGCCAGAAATATAGCTAGAAATTGTTTTGTCTGTTTGTCGGTTTGTCTGTTTGTCTGTTTGCTTTGCTTTGTCCGGAAGGATCTCGAAAAGCACTTAAGGGGCGGTTATAGCGCACAAGTAGGCATTTGGCGCTCCCCTCGCCCCGGGCGCAAGACACACCGCGTGCCGGCAGCGGCAGTGAACTCTCATGCCACAGTATACAGTATAGTAGAAAGAAACAGCATGCTAACTTTGTTTGACGTAGTAAATGTATCTACATAACTTTATTAAGTGTAGTGATGTACTAGAGTTTCGTAAATAAATGAGTTAATTATATATAGGTATTATACTATTATTTTTAAGCTAAAGAGTTTGTTTGTTTGTTCAGTTGTTTGAATTCTAGAGTCTAAGAGACTGCTAGTAGAATTTCAAAAGTTTCTTAACAGAATCTATATTTTTCAAAAATACCAAAATATATAACATCACGCTAAGGCGAATAAGAGCTGAGCAGCAACGAAACATTTTTCAAAAACTAGGATATTTCATTTCTTTTGAGAGTTTCCGTTGCGTACGTTTGCTAGATGTTTACAGTTGCGTAAAAAATGTAAATTACATAATAGCTGGTCATAAAAATTTCTAAAGTTTTCTAAAGTTGGTATGCTAAGCATGAATCACGTGATCATTTTGCAAACCAAAATGGCCGCCGCGATGTAATCACAAAATTTCATGAAGGGTATCGTTTAACGGGTTTTTTGGTATGCTGAGTATGAATCACGTACTAATTTTGCAATCCAATATGGGCGCCGCGCCGCAATCACAAAATTTCATGATGGGTATCGTTTAAGTTTGACTGCCTCTGTGGCGCAGTCGGTAGTGATACCGCCTGCGGCGGAGGAGGTCGTGGGTTCGATTCCCACTGGAGACAGATATTTGTGTGACCCATAAATGTTTGTCTCAAGAGTCTGGGTGTTTCTATGTATAATGTGTATGTATTTAAAAAAAAAGTATAAAAGTATTAAAATCCGTGGTCTGATACCCATAACACAAGCAGGTTATTCCTAGCTTACTTTGGGATCAGATAGCGTTGTGTGAAATGTCCGTGAATATTTATTTATTTATTTATTTATTTATTTAAGGGGTATCTTGGTATGCGGAGTACGAATCTCGTACTAATTTTGCATAACAAGATTAGAACGTAATTCGTACTCAGCATACATCACTGATATTTTTATACTGTGGCACGATTTCAACGTAATTTGGCATAATAATTACGAAATAGTTGCGAAAAAAACTGACACAGGTCCTGCCTCCACAAGCGCTAGCGCGAGACTGATCGGCCGTCAGCGGCGCAATTCTATTGGGTTTGGTAGATATTCTTACATGTTAACTATGTAAATACTTGTGTATAGAAAAATGATTGGAAAATGTGTATAAAAACTCAATAGCTTTAATTGAGTGCAAAATTATATATTTATACATTTATTGTTAAAAATTACAGAGAAACATAATTATTACATATCTATATTTACATTATTACTATCTAAACTAAACCTAAATAAGACCCCCGTGGCATTGTGCCCAAAAGACTAGCAGCATTCCCCCTTTGAATAGCAATGCCTATTCGTTGAGCGAGAAAACTGCCAGCCCTTGGGTCACCAGTTGACTCCACAAGGCGCTTTTTCAAATTCTTGAAAAATGTTTGCGCATTGGGACCCCATGGACCTAGGGTCTCGACACCGACTGGACAAAAACGATACGATGAGTCGAGACCCTTATAGTGCAAAATTGAATAAAAAAAATGTTAATAGTTTAGCCACAGTATTGAAAAAATCGTCAAAAGATTTTTTTCTATCTAGTGAAATTTATTGGATCGTGTAACGGAACTGAAATATGTTTAGCTTATATCCTTGACTATTATATATATGTTTATCAGAATTAAAAACCCTTTACTTTTTGACTAGGATTGTTTCAAAAAACTCAAAATCTGACCCACGCGGCCTTAATACCTAGATTTGATTCAAATTTTGCACAAATATTAACTAGGGGTATGGTCTTCAAATAGGCTATATATTATCACGCTACATATCCTAGGGGCTCAGCAGAGAGCAATCAAAGTGGCATTATAACATAATTTTCACGCGTACGAAGTCACGGGCAACAGCTAGTACATACATAAGGTAGGCTGAGGCATATTATATGCCCACATTTTACCTTTTACATTTTTTTCTCAGGTAATAGGTGGTGAACTGGTGAGCCATATTGCCGTGTTGATATGAACAGGCGCAGGTTGTGACGGCCCGCTATTGAAAAAGGCCTTCACCTTGGCTTAACGACTGCCATTTTACTGGCAACCGGGAGCAACGGCTAAACTTGACTTCCGAAGCACGGAAACGCTCAAATAAATGTCACAAAGTGGTCATGAGGTGGTCACCCATCCATAACCGGCCATAGTAAATGTTGCTTACTATAGTGATTGTTTACAAAACACTGAGTCCGCGGGGCCACGAGCGCTTCATCTACATATATGTAGCAGTAGATAGTAGGTAGGTAGGTATTGCGGCCATGACGGCAGCGTGACGCGAGGAATGCACGCACGTCCCCTCCTTAGAAGCGGGATCACACCCGAAACCCCCCAAAGATGCGGGATAGCACCCAAGCCACCCCCCAGGCGAGGCCGAAGTGGCGGCCGTGGGTCTGTGGGAGTCAAGGAACATCCTTCCAAAGAGCTTACCCAGGGCTCCCAACTATAAGCTGTTGGGCGTTACGTGAGGTTTTTTAGTCGGTAGGAGTCCGGCATGGCATCCAAGTTGGATTTTCCCTCACGTTAAAAAAAAGGTAGGTATTGAGGAATTTCCACACATAAGAAATCTATAAAATGCGTAAGCGCTCGTAGTCCGCGACTCAGTGTTCTATAAACGAGCACTGTGGTAACCATCTTTCGTCAGGGCTAGTCCTTAGATGGGAAACCGCTTTGTGAAATTTCTCTTTATCGTTTACTTAAATGGTGAAACTCAGAATTTTCGACACTGAGATGGACTCGTTGCGTTGTGGCTTTCTCTTACAAACTCTCTAATTTCATAATCTTAAGTTTAAGTTACCCTTTAAAATTAACTAAATAAAGGAAACTTTAGTACAATTCCCTTCAATTTGAAACACAGACTTTCACTTGGTTGAAATGTTGTAAAACAAAGTCATGTTTTATTTCCTGAAAGTTACATTACTTAAGTTATGAATTTTATTAACGCCACTACTGAGAACAGACTTCTAATTTTGTTCTAAGTTAGTAGTGGCGTAATAACATTTTTGTTATCTATAAAAATGTAAGTTAAGACTTTGTGATTAAAGAAAATGTATCAGCGCCAATGTACGGAGTCTTGGTGCTTTTCTCAAATAATTGTCAAAATTAGGTACTGGTTTTTGAAATCAAATTAAGAGTCTGTATGACGCCAAATAGACTATTACCTTGATCTAGATCTCAGGACTCGTGAGGTCTAATGAATTAAAATTTTAACACAGACAACTTCAGTTCATAAACTAAAAACGCACTAGGCTAAAAACACGATAGCTGATAAAATCCTCGATAGATTTTTGTGTTGAAAATACCTCGATTTCTTGAAATTTTAACCTAGATCTCATAAGTTTTAAGTTGTTTTTATAATATAAAATATTTATAAGAAAGACAATAGTAAAATCTTTATTTGCACTAGACCAGTTTTTTAATATTGGTTTTAGTCTTTTTATAATTAATTTATTTCGTTAAAAACGCACTAAAAACGATCGCATCTCTCTCTGTCTTGCCCGCTAAAATGTATATCTTCTATCTTCTTTCAACAATTTGGCGTCTGGTAGGCTCTTAAATGAAAACACTGAATTTTTTATATTTTATTTCTTACTAGCGGACGTCACGCGGTTTCACCCGCGTAGTTCCCGTTCCCGTGGGAATATGGGAATAAAATATAGCCTATGTTCACCGCAAAGAGTGTAACTTTCCAACAGTGAAAGAATTTTTCAAATCGGTCCAGTAGTTCCGGAGCCTATTCGTTACAAACAAACAAACAAACAAACTAACAAAAAAAACCAATCTTTCCTCTTTATAATATTAGTATAGATTTGTTCAGATTAGAGAGATTGAATTTGCAAATATTTCCAAAGTTACTGCTGAAATTTTGATTCAGATTACATAGGTTATAGATTTTCTTCTAGCGGCCCGTGACCACAGATTACTAAATAGTTACTACGAAAGTGACGGCAAAAGGCTTTTATATAACCCCAATAGGGATATTGGGGACCAAAAAAAATGCTAAAAACAATACAGTAAGATACTTAAATACGCTTTACGAGCGCCTTGGACTATTTAACAACTATTTAAACTGTTAAATAGTCTAAGACGGGCGCCCTATCGGCGTATAAGAAAGTGCACAATGAGCACATATGTGTTTTCTTTACTGAGAAATGGGGAGAGAGTAGCCTGTTATACGCTTAGAGACTCCTCAGAGGTCTAGGCTGTACACACTGTACAAGCTATAAGGTGTATTTGTAAGCGTAAATAAAAACAATATGCCATAGATTTTTTTCCAATATAATATTATGATTATTAGGTAGGTACTACTCTGTGCCAAATCTTGGCTTTTTTACGACCTAAACATTTTTCTGTTGACAGGTCTTCGATATACATACAACAGTTGTACTAGAACCTTCAGGCCCCATGATACTCTACTATGTGGATTCGGACGAAGAAGGACAGCTATACCAAATAAACTTCTGGGTACATGCTGTAGTAATCAAACTGCTCCCATGCTTAATCCTTACTGTCATCAGTCTATGGCTGGTCAATGAAGTATACAGTGCAAATCAACATCAGAAAAAGATTCGCGTCTATAATAAATGCCCTACAAATAACAAAGCAGTGAAAAGGCAATGCAAAGCTGATAGGAGAACGAATAGAACAACAAAAATGCTAGTAGCTGTATTACTCTTGTTCCTGGCTACAGAATTACCACAAGGAATTCTCGGGCTGCTAAGCGGGTTCCTTGGCAGATGTTTCTTCAAGAGATGCTACGATTTATTTGGGGAGCTGATGGACGCTCTAGCGCTGCTCAATGGGGCAATAAACTTCGTTCTATACTGTTCAATGTCAAGGCAGTTTCGCACAACGTTTGGTCAGATGATGTGGCGAGCTCACTTGCATCGGTGGCCGCCACCAAACGCTTCTCACTCAGACGGATTGAACACGTGAGTAACAGTAGCATAAACATTTATATTAAGATACCAGAATAATTTTATTGTAGGTGTAACTTCATTAGTTCTGTTGGGAATCCTGAGGATATCATTCCGAGGCTTCCAATCGTAGGCAGTTGGTAGGGAAGGTATGGGTGTGGTTTTAAGTCGGTTTCGTCGGAAGAGTCCGCCATAGCATTCATGACGGATTTTCGTCACGTAAAAAATAACAGGTACAACGTAAAAAATAACATATACCTGCATTACGCTTTTTGATACCATATCTGTTGTGTGTGTGTGTTTCATAATTCCATCAACATGATTATGTTATTGTTTAAATTACCCGCTATAATTCAGTTATCGGTAGATACGGTTTCAGTAAATATTAACATTCATTTTGAGAACGAAAATGTTAAGCATCCTTCCATAAATGTAACATATTTTACGGGATTAAAACGCTGTTACATGCCTTTTTTGTTGTCAATCTTACCTGCCTTAACTTGTACAGTGTGAATTGGACCGTTGTCAGCGTCCGGCAGGGGATTAGTGTATTTAGAATTACTTATTTTATTTTTATTGTTGTGTAGTGCGGTGTTGTTATGTCTGATTTAGTTCGATTCACATTGGGAAGTTAAAGAACTTGAAATAGTTATTATTGTTTAAAGAAATAGTAATAAACCTGCCTGGTTGAAACTTTTGGAAAAAAAACGATAGGTCACCTGTCTTGTACGGTGCTTTTAAAAAGAAGTCTTAGAAGCTTTTGCAAGGTTCGTGTGTAGCACCTCTGGTGTTGCACACGTCCATAGGCCACGTTGACCACTTTCCATTAGGTGGGCGTATGTTTATTTGCCACTGTAGTGGTATAAAAAAGTTAGTAGAACAATAGTTAGAAAACAGTTTCAACAAAGTATTACAGCAGGTACTAACTGTCTTTTGGGAGTCAGACAACATTCGTTGTTTATACTTCACTGTTGAACCATTCTCTGGTTTGGCAAAGTTTCTAAAGGCCCTCCCTCACCGGGAGCATTCGCGTGTAATGTAACATATTAGATTCGACTTTGAGCATTACGTTACAACCTACCTCCCTGACCGACGAGCATTCGCGTGTAATGTAACATTATAGATTCGACTTTGAGCATTACGTTACAACCTACCTCCCTGACCGACGAGCATTCGTGTGTAATGTAACATTTAGTATAGATTTTTCGTAATTTCAGCGCCTTGATGTTACAAGTTATATCAAAACGTTACACATTGTATCATTACAAGGTGCGCATTGTAATGCTCAGTTCTCTTCCTTCACTGATGTAACCATTTCTTGTATCATTACAAGGTGCGCATTGTAATGCTCGGTTCTCTTCCCTCACTGCTGTAATGCTTGACTCTGTAACGTTACATTACACGCGAATGCTCCCGGTGAGGGAGCGCCTTAGATTCATGTTTTCCTTTAAAACTAAAGTCTTTTTTTTCTCTTTCAGAGCGAAGACGTCGGTACCTTGAGGAAGGTTTGTACAAGAGAAACATGCTAATGTTCTGCAACACTTCCTGTGAATACATAAGTTTATTACTTACTACTAAGGACAGAAACCCAGATACTTATATTTTTTTAAACTGTGTGAATTAGTCTTGGCCTTGTTACTTACGCGAGCCAAATTCAATTTATTGACCATCTATATACTATTTTCGTAATTTGAAAGCGTCTATGGGTGCATTCAAATTAGAAGCTTGAAGAAGCGCTTAAGTCGCGCCTCTAAAAAAAAGCGCTGCTGTGGCGCGTCTGTGGCGCAGCAAACGCGCGTTAGTGGTGCTTCAGTAAATTCTACTGATTTTCGGTAGTTACGTTTGTTACGAAATAGGTTCCGGTGAAGAAGCATTATACTTGTTAATTTTATTAAAAAAAAATATTAGAAAGCTTTCCTTATCTTTATTTTGTTTAACTAATAATAGTGGATATTACCGAATACCTCTTTTGTAGAGCAAGACTGACTTTGAAGTAGGGTTGTACTGGACTGGGGCTTAGAAGACGAGGGCTTTGACTTATTATTGAAGTAATAATATTATTTTAACAATTTCTTTGTCAAAGTCATATAATTATAAAAACATAAATTTAAAATCAGAGTATAGTTTCAATATGAACTAATGTCCCCTATACAGAAATGACGTGCGTCTGGCACGCTAGTGGCGCTGCAACCGCGCTTCTAAAAATTGTATCAAAACTAGTGGTGGCGCGTCTAGCGCACCACTGTGTCACCACTGCGGCGCTTCTTCACGCCTCTAATTTGAAGGCACCCTTATGGGTAAAAAAGAAAAACTATTGGAGGCAGATTTTGAACGCAACATCGCAATTTTCGACGTGATAATCTGACGAAAATTATTCAATTTCTGCATACAGTGTCGTTATAAGAAATATGCAATGAACTTGAAATACTTAAATTGAATCATGTTGGAGTCCTGGGACATCCTTTCGAGGACACCCGGGGGCTCCCAACCGTAGGCTGTTGGGCGTTACGTGAGGTTTTTTAGTCGGTAGAGTCTGGCATAGCATCCATGAATGATTTTCCCTCACGTTAAAAAAATGTCTCATACATACATAATAGTCATTTTTCCTCTAAGGCGTAGACATAATAAACATTCACATTTTACTAATTATACCTATTTTGTTCCATGATAATGTTGGACATTTCCATACAACACACATCAAGCCCTAAAAAATACTCATCTATGAAGCTACGCCACTACCGTGGAATATAAGGTCTATAACCGTGCTCAAATGGACAACCGCACATAAGGCTCTCAATATTACTTGCAGCCGCAATCTACAGCTTAACACACTTTCAAAGGCACAAAAGGAAATACCTGATGTCCCCCCCCAGGGGGTTGACAAGGGAAATGGAAATACCCAAACAGTCAACCCCAAAGGCTAAAGTCTTTTTGACCGTAGCCTATAATTTTTCGTGCAGTAATGGTTTACAGGACACTGAGGTATAAAGAATACGTAGTATTTCTGATAGCTAATTACACTTTATTATTGCAGGAAAATAGGAATTAGGTTGTCAGATTTTTTATTTAATCTAAAGGTATGATTTCCAACTTGACAGCAAGCAGAACTGCTACCGTTGCAGTGCTGCGACACCACCACTTGTCCCCATACATTCTGTATGAGTGTATATTAGAATTCATTACAAACTCGGCAGCAGTGTCGCGGCTGGAATGCAGCAGCAGGTCTGCTGCACGGCACTGACGCCTTGCCGCCGTGACAGACCAGTAGTGACGTCACCGCCGCAGCTATAATAGGTGGGTTGGTAGGTAAATAATTTTCTGATTCGAAAGGGAACAAGTAATTGACTTTATTGAATTAATATCCACCTCCTTTTGATAGCGGTCATAAAAATTATCATTATAATTTTACTAAACATAGTAATATGAAAGGATAAGACGACGTGCAGCGCAGCACTACTGCCTTGCTCGTAATTAACGCGACAGGCATCAATGCAGCAGCAACAGTGCTGCTTGCTGCCGAGTTCGGAATCATAACTTTATTTTGTACATCGTGTATGGATTAAGTATTGTTGAAATTGCTGAGGTTAGTTTGTAAGGCTTAACTCCAATAAGTTAAGAGTATTTAAAATGTAATAGCTTTTATACCGAAGTACTCAATATGTTGATTATTTGGAAAAGACTTATTGTGAAAAATTGCATATTATAATAATTATTATGTTACTTCGATTACCAAAGCGATCAGCTTTATAAATAAATACAAAATATTTTGTATTTACTTTTAGTATTTGGTTAGTAATCTCTGAAGATTCACTACAGTGAAATAACATTATAGTAAGTTAGAAGATTTACTGCAGTAAAATAACATTCTAGTAAGTTAGAAGTAAACTATTAGGAAGTAATTATTTTATGTCTGTATTTTATATAGTTTATACCACAGAAATATATCAAGATATTATATCTTGATATATTTCTGTGGTATAAACTATATATAATACCATAACGAGTAACTCGCTTACTATTGGTTTGCTGATGAGATAAGTGCAGTCATTGCTGAAACCCTGGACGTACTCATTACTTACCGAGTTGAGCTTCAAAAGTACTAACACCAGAAGCAAATGATGTGGCAGTATTCATATAGAGAAAATCTATGGCATAACATTTGATGTGATGGAACGGGATTTTGCTTGGCACAACTGCCAGTCGCCTCGGGACCACGAGAAGTGTAACCCTATCAAAACGTCGGGGAACAAAAAAGGTACCGAAACTTTTAATTAATATTACAATAAAATGGTTTTTTTTTTCATCGTTAAACATTTCTGCCAGAGTCATCGTCCAAGTTCAAGTTCAGGCACATAGTAAATTAATTGGTTTAGGTCAGCACCCTTGCTCTGTGAGTTAATAAATAAATAAGACCTTTTCAAACACTACCTTTTATCTATTGAATGACGACTAAAAACATGTAAAAAAACAGTGTAGGTACAGCATTTTTTTAAAGGCAATACCATCATCCATTGAAGTGCGCCCTCTGGTGGAGATGTTGAACTGAAATTCTTGGTATAAATATAGCTGCAGCATGGCCGGGTTATTAATACCTCCATAATAATGATTCTGATTAAATGCTCTCTGAATTGAGAAAAGTACCAGTAATTATTATACTTTTTTATTTTTTAAAGGTACGGTAACAAATTGTTCTCCTAGCAGGACAGAAAAATATCCAAAGAATTCTAATTATATTATTAGCTCTAGGTGGTAGTTCAATTTAAGCATACACCTTGTGGAAGAAGACAAATAAACCATACTTAAAGAACTAAAATGTTACTATACTCTGTATAATATAGCTTGATCTCCCTGACAGTTTTACAAACGTAAACAAGAATAGACTTAATGTCAACGGCATAAAGCTTTTGTGGTTGAAGTGCAGAGAGTGGGAACACAGAGGTGCAAACTGTAAATAACAACTTTATGCCTTTGAAATAAAAGGAAGTCAATTTTGTATACGTAATATAGGTAACTGTTACAGAGATCATACTATATTTTACAGAGTATAAAATACAAAAAAAAAAACAAATTAAAGCCGCTACTGAAATTCTACAGCTATGAAATAATCAAAGCAGCCATGCTTTGATGATATGTCTTGTAGCAATGCTTATCTAAGTATTATTTAATTTTCATAAAACATTACTAAATCTACTTTTAGAAACAAAATTATATTTTCAATGACTATTTAATACAATTGTATGTATAACTGTACAATCTGTACATATAAATGTGTCCGCTATTATGAGCAAAACGTTTACAATTGCATTTACAAAATGTTTGTTTATAAAAAAGTGCCGATTATAATTTAAGTAAATTTTAATATGTACTTAGGTATAGTTTTTTAAGTGAACAGCATAAGTTATATACTTATAAGTAATTTGTTATTTAAAAATATTATACATTCTGACACACTGGTAATATAGGCTAAATTAATTTTGTACCTGCTACGGCATTTAGAGAACTTATAAACATACATATATATTTTATTTACACACATTATTCATATATTGTCAACATGCAAACACGGGCCGCCCCGGTATCTCTCGGGACACAGTGAAGGAAAATCGTGAACAGCTTGTGTCTGAAATCGAGGCTACTCTTACTAGAGTGTCCGATTGGGGCGGACTAAATCTTGTCCAGTTCAACCCTTCCAAGACACAAGTGTGTTTTTTCACCGCTAAGCAAACCCCAATTACTGTAGCACCGCAATTTCAGGGCACATCTCTTTCCATCTCCAAAAGTATAGGGATCCTTGGCGTTGACATCTCCAGTGACGTTCAGTTCCGTAGTCATTTGGAGGACAAGGCTAAGCTGGCGTCCAAGAAGCTAGGTGTGCTCAACAGGGCGCGGCGGTACTTCACTGCTGCACAAACACTGCTTCTGTATACCTAAGTCGCAAGTGCGGCCGCACATGGAGTACTGCTGTCACCTCTGGGCGGGGGCACCTGAATATCAGCTTCGTCCATTTGACTCGGTGCAAAGACGTGCTGTAAGAGTTGTCAACACATACCACATAACCTCTGAAACATAATGGGGTTTTTACATTACATTTGTTCCGATCCCGGATTTGAACGTGAGACCTCAGTTCCATGCACTTACCACGAGGTCACCAAGGCAGTCACATAAATGCCTAAATATAAATATATGATGATGAGAATATAATTATTTACGCCAACTTCCTGAAAACATGCCTCTTCAAAAATAGCTTCTACATTCGGTTTTGCACAACCTGCATGCAGCAGGCAACAATCTCTGATTAGTGTTTTAGTAGCCGAATTTCTCCGAGGATCCTTCGCACTAGTGAAAATGTACCAAATTTCGTCTTCTGCTTTTCGCCTATCACCTATAGGAACTTATAATTGAATTGTCTCAAAATCCACCCATCTTTGATAAAAAAAATTCTAAATATTGTCTAAGTCTATGATTATCTATATAGGGTAAACCACCCAATCGTTGGCACTCCTCCAATTATTGGCACTTTAGGTAATTATGCCCATTTCTAACAGAAAAAGAATGCAATTTTACTTTTTAATGCATACCTACAACTACATAATGGGCAACACCGAACTGAAATAAACTAGGTTTCCCTTATTTTTCGAAATATACTCTTAACTAAAGTGCCAATAATTCATTCTAAAAGTGCCAATAATTGGGTGGTTTACCCTATATAAAAATCAATGCCACTTTTCGTTGTAATTTTATAACTCAAGAACGGGCTTACCTATCCAAACCAAATGTTTAGGCTTTGTTCGGACTATTTAGTAGATGGTTTATGTGAAGTTTGCACAAAATCGGTCCAGCGGTTCTTCATTTATCACGCAAACGAAGTTGCGCGGGTCAGCTAGTTATTTATAAATAAATGTATCTTCTCATATTTCACTTAAATGCAGCCATGATATCGTATAAGTATACAATTATTAGTATAAAATATTTTTAAGACTGTATTGTACCTATTGCTAAACTTGATATGTAATAAAGTTATATATTATGGTGTTTCTCTTGTACAATACTATATCTATTAAACCGTGTATACATTAATAATCTTACTGTTAAATGTACAATGCTTCGAGCATATTTTGTCACGGAAGTGCTCAAATAAAATCCTATTCTAGTGTTTGTACATATCGTTTTGTAAATAAAGTTGTGAAGTGAAGATTGCGTTTTCATTTATTTGCTACCTACTACCTGCTTTTCTTAATGTACTCACTAATACATACTTACAACGAATGTCCCCGCCTTAGGTTCATATTTACCTATAACCTAATGACATGCAAACATATAGGGCCCCAAGAAAGATTTATGAAAGGTTCTTACCGTAGTGTCGGGAGCCCAGGGGTTGTCCTTCCAAGGACTTACCCGGGGCTCCTGGTAGTAGACAGATAAAAGTGCATCGTGTGGTTTTAGTCGGCAGGAGTCCGGCATTAAATCCATAAGGATTACTGATTTCAGAAAACGTTTTTGACCGTGTACTCTGTTTGTTCTGTTTGTTCTGCTAACAGGTAGAAAATTTTGAAATAAACATAGGTAATTATTAGTACTATTATAGAGAAATTATTAAAGTGGAATAGAGAAATGAGTGACCGAAGAAATGCCAATTGTATTGTTTCTGCTGTTTGGTAAAATAAATATTATTTCGGTAAATCAAAGATTTTCTAATTTCAATAGAACTATTTTGAGAAATAATACTTCCTGTTGTATGAATAGAACAATTTTTTCCTACGACCTACGACCTACGACCGGGGCCTCGATGACCCCTTAGAAGGATGTCCCAGGAAATAATCGTACAATAGTAATCAAACACGTCTTGAAAATATCCACTCAATCAAATCAGCCTATGGCAGTCCGCTCCTGGACGTTAATCTCTCCCAAATCACAATACCCGGTCTGCGCCTTCCGCATCCAGTCCCTCCTTGCGACCCTTTTCAGGTCATCGGTCCATCTGGCGGAGGGTCGTCCTACCCCACGTGCACCAAGTCGCGGTCTCCTCTCCGGAACTCGTTTGCTAAACCGATCATTCTCCTACAGATATGACCAGCTATGTCGACTAATATAAAATATCCCAACACCGCTTTTTTTTCTCAAATCAATCGATTCTCCACACCAATACCAACAAAAATAACAATTAATTCCCACTCCAGACCGCTATGTAAAGCAATAAAAGTACCAAATTGTTTATTCGCAAAGTTATGGTCTATGATAAAACACGAAGCCATTTTAACTGTTGAATCAATGGCGCCCGTGCTTGTGAACACAATTTAGTGATTCCGCCTACATTAATTGGGCGGTAGAGGCTATTTTTATCTGTTTGTACTTTACAATGTCGTAAACGTTAAGGTATTTAAAGTCCTGTAACAAAATTGTCTACAAAAGACGTTGTCTGGTTTACTTGGGATGCTCTTAAATTAATGACGATGGAAAAATTGCGACTTATAGATTTTTTTTTGGAAATATCTCCTTTTCTGCTTATTTTGCGTTGACCTCGTGTATTAGAAAATTAGTTAATGTAGAAAATAACTTCTACATTTTACAGCTTGGCTTTTTATTTGTAAACTTAATAGTTTCGTCATACGAGAGCTGCAAAGTGAGTACAATTAAACAAATTGTTTGTATTGTTAAATAAATTAATACTGAATAAAAAGTGGATAGGTTAGGAAAAAATGATAAAATGAAATATAATATAAAAATTAACAAATATTTTTAATCATTGATTTATCGATAGTTCATCAACTGTAATTATGGCGCGTTTTCGACGGGAGGCACCGGTTGACCTGAAGTGATGCAGTGACCGCGCGCTCTCCGCCCTCTATCCCGAAAACGGTTCACCGTATAAAAAAAAAATTAGCAAAATTTGTAGAGAATTTTGTATTGTACAATATTGATAGTAAATACAAATAGAAAAAACCCATAGGAAATGAGATATTTACAAAAAAGCGCAAGAAACCGGTTTTTGTGACCTTCGACCTTGAAATTTAATAGTTGCATACACTCTACCATTTATTTAGGTTTTGAGACAATTTTTAAGGTGTCAATATACAAGTATTTACATACTTTAACAGCTGGGTATCTCGAATTCCGAGGTGAACTTACTATAATGACTGGAATAATTCTGCTGTGTGACTAGGTTCTGTCTGCTGTGTGAGAGCGCTACTTCAGCGCTGCACATGTTCTTCGGCAAGTGAGCATTTAGTTGAAGAGTTCTTCGAAACATTCGTCGCGGTGGATTCCGTATAATGTAGCCAAGGAAGCAAATTCTATGACAATGTGGTCAGGACAAAATCTATGTTTAATTCTGGTGATTACCTAGAATGAAGGACAATGAAAGAGGTAGGTACTCAGAGATCAAATACTAATAATGAGACATGGTCACACAAGGACATTACTTCATTTCTATAGATAGTGTGGTCGTTGAAGTGAAGGAATAAAGCAATATTTGAATATTTTTTGAGTATTCCTATGATTAAATCTCAAGATATTTCTCAAGGTAGGTATGGCATATACTTACAACACGGCAATAGGCTCACCACCAGTTACGTAGGACAAAAAACTATATGGTGAAATGTGGGCGAAT
The DNA here is from genome assembly GCA_933228765.1 of Miltochrista miniata. Lineage (NCBI taxonomy): Eukaryota > Metazoa > Arthropoda > Insecta > Lepidoptera > Erebidae > Miltochrista > Miltochrista miniata. The sequence continues at coordinate 14,174,867 of OW121765.1, forward strand.
ATTATGCCTCTGTCTACCCTTACGGAGATAAAGGCGTGACTACATGTATTTATGTATTAATGGTATTTGATACTCTTGTTAAGCGAATGCTTCACGTCGCTACCGCTGTAGTCTAGACTTAGAGCGTCTAGAGTTCTAGACGAAGGTACTCTACGGTTATTTTAATATCTAAAAACCATAGAGCTACACTATTTAACACGTTCACCGGTAGGGGAGGCGCCATACTGAGAATTTACCTTCTGTCACCATATTGAGAATTTTCGTACTGTCAAAGCAGACTCCCAAAAAGTGCACGCTAATAAACACACACATATAATTATAAGAAATAGCGGACGTCACGCGGTTTCACCCGCGTAGTTACCGTTCTCGTGGGAATACGGGAATAAAATATAGCATATGTTCACCGCAAAGAGTGTAGCTTCCCAACAGTGAAAGAATGTATAGGTCAAACATGCTATGTCTTCTCCCCTTGTACTGGTCGCGTTGCTCTGTCACAGAGCAACGCGACCAGGATGAGAGGCGGTCGCGTGGCTCTGTGAATATATATACATTAGCGCCCTCAGAGTTTATTTCATAAAATTATTTTGTTTGAAATTACGACTGCCAACCTGGCATCTATATCTGTAGTTCAAAGAACATTGTATAGATGGCGTTGTTGTCAAAAATGGGTAAAGTGAAAAAAATGTTTTAATGTTAATATTATGGCTTTGAATATGTTTGAATAATTAAATAGCATAATAATATTTGTACTATTGTGAGAATGAAATACCTGTGAGAACAATTTTCACCTATTTTAATGATATAATGGGTACCTACTAATTATTTGGTTGAGTGACTTCTTGGGCTAGTGAATAGCGGTTCAAACTACGAAACCCAAGGCCATGGGTTTCATTCTCACCATGGAGAAATCTCTGTGTAACTTTGATATATTTAATCTCTAAGCATAATTTATTTACAAATGTATTTAATTCGAAATACTTAGATAGGTACAGTCAGCCTCATAAGTAGATAAACATTATTAAAATTTACGAACTAGATTCATCAATGAATTTAGCTTATTTTAGGCTAGAGGGCGTTGTGATGAAAATGTTCCAAAATACTGTTTCTGCAGCCCATGAGAACTATGTGTTATTCCAAACTCAATATCCCTGCTATTTCAGCCAGATCAGTTCAGTCATCAGAACGTGTAGGAGGAACATACACCCATCCATATTGGATTTCATTTTGGACTGCCTCGTTGGTCTAGAGGTCGAAATGTGTGACTGCAAATATGGGTCATGGGTTCGATTCCCACCGGAGACAAAAAATTGTGTGACCCATAAATGTTTGTCTCAAGAGTCTGGGTGTTTCTATGTATGATAAGTATATATTTAAAAGTATATAAGTATTAATATCCGTGGTCTGATACCCATAACACAAGCAGGTTATTCCTAGCTTACTTTGGGATCAGACAGCGTTGTGTGAGATGTCCGTGAATATTTATTTATTAATATTTACAAATAGTTAGGAATAGAAAGACACCAATCTAACGTCTTCACTTTTCAATTTTTAAAACCACATGGCAAAATTTTTAATTCTACAAGGTATTGATTCCGATTGCAACCGCCTATGGCAGTCCGTGGAGTCCACCTAACGAATAAATAAAAAAAATAATTATGGGACTATTTTAATGACAATGTGACAGGATTTTTTATTTATCATTCGTTTGTTTAAGTATCAGCTTAATTTTGATAATAACTAACCAGATAGGCATCAGATGATTGTACAGTGTAACGTGTCAAAACTAGGAAAGATTTGTTTCCTCGTGACTTCATTGAATTTTGAATCAATGTTATTCTCAACCAAAAAAATATATGTATATTGTATTTAACTTGGTAGAAATTAATAAAGCCATTGTACTCTTCATTCATAGTTATTAAGTTATCTTCAAAAATACTTTATGTAATGGTGTACAATAAAGCAATATCTATCTATCTATCTATCTATAGATAATAAAATGAAGACAATGAAAACGATAAAGAAAATGAAGAAAATAATAATGATAAATAAATAAGTATTTTTGGACATTCCCACACAATGTCATCTAGCGCAAAATAAGCAAATAATGTAACTAGTTCAAAATGCAATGAATGCGAAATACGCAGGACCGTGCCTGCGTATTTCGCATCCATTCAGTTCCTGCGACCCTTTTCAGGTCCATCTGGCGGGGGGTCGTTCTACCCCACGTGTACCATGTCGCTGTCTCCACTCCAGAACTCGTTTGCTCCACCGACCATCGGTCCTCATATATAACAGATGTGGCCAGCCCACTGCCACTTCAAAACGCATACTCTGCGAGCTATGTCTACCGCTCTGGTATTGTGACGTAATTTGAAAGAGGCCTATGTCGTACATGGACTGCCATAAGCTGATTTGAGTGATTGATTGCAACTTTCATAACAGGCATCTAGGCCAGATTAAGCTAACAAATGTTGTTGTTATAGGATTTAGACAACTGATAGACATACATATTTTTTTCAACGTTCTATGAGATCATAGCATCTCACTCGCTACATTCGGTTCTAAGTTAGAAGTAGGCTTACCACATAATACGCGGAAATGTGCACCCAATGTCTTATGTTTAGTAAACATCAGCCTACCCTTTTGGGAAGTAAGGAGTGGTTATTATCCAGTATGTTTGTTCATTTTACCAAACGATGTACCTATTGAAAATGATTCCACTCTCTTGGGCTATTCGTTAGGGCTAAATAAATATTATTATTCTTGCATGAACTTTGGGCGGTATAATGGTATTTGACTATTTATACTACCGTACCTTAATTGACCAAGCAGCAGTAAGTCTATAAACGTTTTTTATTCAACCCAATACAAAAAGCGTTCAGACTACGCCTTAGACTAAATAAACTGCTATTTCGGTAGTAAGTTACGTAATTGTTTACTTGTGTCTAGTTGCTGCCACAAACCATATTTTATCTGTGAAATGTATATCATCTTTCAATACCAAAAAAAATTTTTCAATAAAAAATAAAACCGACTTCAACCAATTCCTGAAAAATTAAATTTACTTAGCACAAAGTAATATGTATTTTGATTTATCAGATTTTATTCAATATCATATTGAAGTCGGCGCCAAGTAAACCCATAGTTTTATGTAGGTATTATTCATGGCACCAACTTCAATATTATATTGAATAAAGTCTGATAAACCAAAATACAAATTACTTTGTGCTAAGTAAATTTAATTTTTCAGGAATTGGTTGAAGTCGGTTTTATTTTTTATTGAAAAATTTTTTTTTTCATTATTTTAAGTGACGGGTGAACCGTAAAATATATCTATCTAGGTGAAAGTTCTCATCAATACAAATCAATCAAGCCCAAACACAAGGTAGCTGCTGTAAATCGTTAAGGAATTCCTTCGACTGTCTTTCGGTTCCATCATCAGATCGACTCCAGACATTCATTAAATTATAGTACCTACATTAAAGCACTGAATTAAAAAGTTAACAAACGCACTAGTTGTCCCTACAATTTTCGGTGGTTGCCCTCGATTTCTCCTGAATCCCATCATCAGATCCTGACCTGGTGAAATTGGGACCACCTCAGAAGTGAACTCTATCCAACAAAAAGCAGATTTGAAATTCGTCTATAATTGACGAAATATCGGTGAACATACATAAAACATTGAGAACTTCCTTTTTTTTAATTCGGATCTATCAATCTAGGTGTAAAGTTCTCATCAATACACATCAATCAAGCCCAATCACAAGGTAACTGCTGTTAATTGTTAAGGAATGCCCTCCACTGTCTTTCGACACTATTATCAGATCGACTCCAGACCTTCATTAAAATGTAGAACATTAAAGCACTTAATTAAAAAGTTAACAAGCGCACTAGTTGTCCCTACAATTTTCGGTGGTTGCCCTCGTTTTCTCCTAGATCCCATCATCAGATCCTGACCTGGTGAAAATGGGACCACCTCAGAAGTAAACCCTATTTAACAAAAAAATAAATTTTGAAATCCGTCTATAATTGACGGAAATATCGCTTGACATACATAAAAAAAAATACATACAGACGAATTGAGAACCTCCTCCTTTTTTTGAAGTCGGTTAAAAATAGCACGACCTTCCCTTCAATAATATGATGTTTACAAATTTGGGGTAGATATTTATAGGCTTATTAGTACAGCCCACGTTCTACGTCTAATAATGTCCCAGGCACAAATAATATACGAGTAGGTATTATTATAAACTTAGTTATTAACATTTGCAATCAAAATATGATGACGTAAACTTAAACTTAAATAAATCCTTAAAAGCAATATAACAATATAATATAATGATATAATTACGTGTAAATTATATCGTTTTAATAAAGTGATAAAATCTAGGTAGGTATATGAATACTAATAGAAATAACGAGTGGAAATCCCCACAGATGCTCTCGTCATTTTAGCTTGTATCAAGTTGTGTCTATTAAACTACACGGTCCCTTAGGTACCATAGGCCGTTTTACAGTTATTTTACCTCTAGCAGTAAGTTAGGTTGCCTACTTTACTTGTTGTGTTACCTTAATAATCTTTTGTTTCTTCCATGAGAAACAAAAGATTATTGCAACAGATCTTTTGTTGATACTTAATGATTAGTTTAGTATACACGAAGTTGATTGTATCATAGCAATTATTTGACCTGCAAATGATTTGGCTCATTTAAATGTATGATCACCTTTTCTGCGTGTAAAACCGATGGATCCTAGCACGCCCAGAGAAATCACGACACTATGTCGAAGAATACAATACATTATACCGACTTATGTTACTACAGGTGGCCAAAAGTAACGTTTTGTAAAACAGAGTCAATAAGTAATTCCAAACGCAGTACACCAAATTGAACAAAATGTAAATAGTTTCGTGCCTCGTTTGCAAATTCCCTTCATGATAATGTTTCTAGTATTGTAGGTACTTACTTATTTATTTGCGGGGCCCTACCACACGTTCTCGTAAGTATCAATTTAGGTAAGCACTTGGCGTATAATTTTATTGCAATACTTACAGTGAAATTATTTGCATACCATACTTATTGAATATTATTTTTTACGCTGTGGTTTTCCTACTGAGCGTAAATAATTATCGGCTCATGTTATATCTTAATTATTATACAATACATGTATGTTTCGTAGTGGAATTTTATCTAATGAAAATATACCTACCTACGTTGTTTTTATTCTTAAATAATCTTTTGTCAAACACTTTTCATCAAATTTAGCGAGTGCAACTCGATTCCTGAACTTACTTACGATTTCCGGTGACCTAGCTAGATCCTCGATGGGCAAAATCGACTAGCACTTTTCAAGTTTTTTCATTATAATAAACAATATGATACGAAAATACTTATAGAATACGGGACTTCACGCGAAATATATAAGTATCTACCTATTTCGCGTGAAGTCCCGAATTCTATAAGTATGAGTGTTAAAAACCGCGATAGTTTAAAAATAAGATAATACGAAAATCTTAGCATATAGGTACTAAGAGCTATCCTGGGAAATCCTTTCGAGAGCTTTTTACAGGGCTCCCGGCGTGTAAGCCTTGTGGTTTTAGTCGCAAGAGTCTATAGCATCCACGAAGGATTTACACACTTAAAAAAGCATGCTAAGAGCTCTAAAACTTCTTTTCTCGAAGAGTTCTGCCAAGTCACCATAAAACCTATGAACAGTCTGATAATCTTGATAATTTTCTTTTTGTAACTCTGTTTATTCATATAGACCGACAGTAACTGTGGAAATAATATAAAAAGGTGACTTTATTTGTCTTCATTGTTTTTTTTCTTTACTTAATAATCGCAAACATGATCTCTTTACTCAGTAATCGCAAACATGATCTCTTTACTCCGTCATCGCGAACATGAACCCGTAGTAGGACTAGTAGGTAGTAAGATCAACAGACCTCGTCGGTTCGTTTATTGTGCACAATCCGTACTTGTCATGTCTGCTTCATTGAAATATCACTGTTTTATTGTTGTTGCTTTATTGTAATATCACTATTCTGAGACAGAACCACACATCTCATCTTTAATATTTTATGAATTTCTTACACACGAATTTTTGCACAACATATTAATTGACTTGAAAGGGCCTTTCTCAGAAAATGACGAAAAAGAGCTTCAAAGGAAATCGTTCTTTGTCAGCTTAGGTACCCACCTAGACAAAAATAGAAATTATATAAAGTATCTATTAAGCCAAAATAGATTTTTAACCTACAAGATGTAAGTACGTCGAAATATGTTTTTGTTATAAATCATTTATTAATTTATTATATCATACATAATGTGTAAAAAGATCATGGCATTAACCCTATTTTTTTAAATACCTATTTATCCAATAACGTGAAATGAGACACAATTAAAGTAAACTAGCTGACTCATTACCCTTCCAACCCCTCACTGTGGCCAAGACACCTTTAGCCATCTTTGATCAGTCGTGTGAGTCTGTACGACTGGCAGTGAGTAATCTCCCCGCATCCTGTGCATCCCATCTGCTATCCGTCTGCTACCTTAGGTCGCATGGTACAGGCATCCTGTATTTATCTATTCATGTAGATATATATTCACCACACTAGATATATGATAGGTTAGAGCCATAAGGTATCCTTTAGAGTGCAGTAGGGACTTAGTGTAATTTCAACCTAGGTAGGTACGTTAGGGTTGAAATAAGGTAGAATAGGGTCCTAGGGTAATTAGGCACGTTAGGGTGGGTACGGGGTTCAGTAGGGACTAGCGTGCTAGATACGTTAGGGTTGGTAAGTTCTTCTTTTAAAATCGTGAGCATACAGTCTGTAAACACTAAGGTGACGACTTACACTAGCTGATCCTGACCTCCGCAACTTCATTTACTTCAGAGGCAGGAGAGAGAGTGAGAGAAATAGACAGAGAAATGAGTATTTATTTATCAGGCTCCAAGGAGCGTCGGCGTATCTGACATCTAATGTACAATAATTCAGTCCTCGCCCAAGGGAGCGTGAATTATAAATACTTTTGGTTTAACATTATAACAGGGGATTATGGTATAGATAAGCCTATTTGTAACGTAAACGAAGTTACTGCGCGGGTTCACCTAATACAACTGCACACAATACATTACACGTATGAAATTTTATGACTAAAAGTGGAATGAATTTCTGGTTCTCTAATAATGTAAGTAAACACCTCAAGGTGACACTTTAGATATTGCCGGAACAATATAACAGAAATATTTGAAATATTTTTTAAACTTAGAAGTTTACACAAAATCAAACAAAAATATACAGAAGTTTTTTGGCATCCGCGCTTCACTGATTCGTGTTGTTTCTAACGAACGGTCAGGGTTTTCACATACGCACACGTTTTCACATTTGTTTAAATTCACAGGCCATATAAATAATGCTAAAACCAGGGGAATTCTTTACCTATTCTCCTAATTAGTAACAAAAAGAATATATTTAGATAATGACATGTTGTAACCACCTAGTTGCTAATTACTAAATATATTCCTATTAAATAACGACTCACGCCTAATTAACACTGATGATTTATGATAAAAACAGCGAGTGTTTTATTTAATTTACTGAAGCGTTAGTCTCGGCTGAATCTATTGACTCGGGATGGGTTTGTTTATAGTAAGGGATTATTTGGGCAATCCTCACCAATATTATAAAAGTGGAAGTTTGACGGTACCTATATCTTATAGAAATGCCTTATTTCTAAGAAAAAAAGTTTTGATACCTGTACAAATGTTTGTTACTCTTTCACGCATCGATGGCTAAACTGATCTGGCAGAAAATTTATAGAATCTTCAGTAAGACATTATTTATTAAATCTCAAAGAAGTTCTTGTACTGTTCCACAATATTTAGTTTTAAAAACCTGGCTGGTTTCGTCTCACGGCATTTTCGAAGGCCTAGATGAAGGGACAAGGTAGTACTGTCTCGAAAACACTCAAACAATAACATTTTTTATAGTATAGGTATACGAACATCAGGCATACCAGGTTATAAATATTCCCCAAACTTAGTAAAAGTATGTTAAATTTGTAATTTTTCTAAACTGTTCGCCAGAACAGCCAAAACAATTATCGTTTTCAATATGTGCACTGTGCAGCAAGTTTCACCAAGTGCCATCAATCAACTGTTTAAATAATGTGGAAGTTCTCATGTATGCTATGCTGGACTCCTGCCGACTAAAACCATACTGTGGCCTTCCATCTGCCTACGGTTGGGGAGTCCCAAGTACGCCGTCAGAAGGATAACACCAGCACTTTCGACACAAACGAGGAGTGTTATTACTTTCAGCTGTATAACTGTCGTGGCTTCAAGCGTAAAATTTTGAAGATCATGAGTTTACTTACTGGATAATGAAGGCATTTCACTAAAACTCACTCGTCTGATTTATGAATGCGTCACACGAAAGAGAGATAGAGAGAAATAGAGCGAAAGAGAGTGGTGTGGTATTAATATTTTACTATCATGTTTCCCGTTGCCTTTATTCCCGTCGCATTTACTCATGTCGCGTTGCTATTAGTTAGTTCTACAATAATGACTGACCTGATAAATGGAGAACCGCTCGACCGATTTTGTGCAAACTTCACATAAACCATCTACTAAATGGTCCAAACAAAGCCTAAATATTTGGTTTGGATAGGTAAGCCTGTTCATGAGTTATAAAATTACAACGAAAAGCGGCATTGATTTATATATATATATATATATATATATATATAGATCGATATAGATCGATATAGATAAGGAAGATTCCATTAAATGAATTAAAAAATCTATATAAATTTAGAAATTAAAATTCAACAGTTCAACGTCCAACTTTCCACGCACAATGTCCAACACACAACACCCAACGCTCAATGCCCAACGCCAAACGTCCAACGCAGAACGCCTCACGCCGAACCGCAAGTGTCCAACCCATCGCTGAGCACTGAACGCCCAGCACCCAAAGCCCATTGCAATAATTTCATGTTTGTAGCACTAACCTTTTAGAAGGGAAGCCCATATAGCCAATAAAGGGTTCCAAAATATGAACTACGGAATCCTAAAACCGGTGATGATCGAAAAATTTACTTCAGTTTGTTTTTGAGCACTCTCAAATACCTACAGAAATTTATCAAAGAACACATCTTAAGCTCTTATGTTGGTCCTAAAAAGGTACTAGACAACTGTCATCGAAAATATTGCTCCACTTTGTAGTAGAGAAGTAGGTTTTCATACCTGTTAGTCCGTAAAGAATTTCAAGTATTATTTCAACCTTTGACAAATTCGTAGGACTTGTCAACTTCAAAGCTCTTTCATCTTACAGGTTAACAGATAAAAAATGTTGTTGATACCTGATTACGGCTACGGAATATTTTTCTACTCGTATTTTACATTTTGGAGATTTGAAGGCTTAAGTTTTCATGATTTTTTATCTTCATTTTATCGACTAAACCTGACCTTTTGACCGTATTTTAAAGGTTCTGTACCCAAAGAGTAGAAATGGGACCAAATTCAATGCATGCTTACTTTTCTAGTAGGCATATTATCATAGTATTAATTTGATTTCAGTCCTCTTGTAAATTACTTACCATGTAATTATGGTGGTGTAGAGCTTACTAAAAAACAGGCTATTAGCCTATCTAATAGGCTACTACTAGATTTTAAATAATAATGTTTGTTGCAAATATGCAACAATCATTATAAAGGGCAATATTAATCTGAATAAAAATATAAAATAAGTGAGACTCCGCGATTTTCTGTGTCATCAAGCTGTTATCTCTTGAACTGCGATAGGTAACTAAACAATTGGAGGTTTCACAGATGACGTAGGTAGGTATTTCTGGTGCCACTAATAACATAAGCACTAAAACGTAAGAAGAAGAAAATTAAGTAGTATGCCCATGAAGGGGTGCTGGGTAGGACAACCTCCACGTGGTGCATCCTGGTAACGTGGACGACGATGTGGACTTCGCCTGAGGCGCACGTCGTCGCCCACGGCCAATAGTCCACCAAGGAGGGGGGGCCTTTATGGCCGGTTTGGAGTTCTCCACATGCGCTCTGTTATGCAGAGCGTACTTAGTGGAGAACTCCCAGGGCGACGAGTACTTCGCCACTGAGTGATCAGTGGCGAAGTACACGGTTCCATAGGAACCATCGTTCGGCCGAGCCGTAACCCCGTCTGGCAACAGACGGGCACGGTGGCTCTTTGGAGTTGCGAGGAAGAAAACCTCTTTAAAAAATTACCTCGAAACTCACGCTCTGACGCCCGGCTATTTGTTGCATCGCTGGGGGGAACTCAGTGCCTAGGGCGTCACTCCCACCTTCCCACCCTTCCCATCCTCACATCCTCTCTCAACTTCCCCACTCCCAACCTTACGTCGGCGGACGCAAAACGCAAAACAACTATGGAGCAAATTACTACGATTGTAACTACCCAGGAGCGCACCCGGACAGTGTCCGGGGAATCGCTTGGCATGTCTCGGCATGTCGACCCCCGCCAGGGTTCATCCCAGGTGGTATATGGGAGGGGTCACCATAGTCCAGGCCCAGGGGTGTGCCTCAAAACCACCCCCAGTGACGCGGAGGTCGCGTCAACCCGTGCCGGCTCCGAGATGGAGTCGGCAGTTGATATGGGTACCGAGACCGAGGGTACCCTCGGTCTCCATGCCGAAGAAGCGAGGCGGAAGAGACCTAGGTCAAGCGGACCAGGCAAAGGCCTGTTCCGTCGGCCTGGGTCCGAATCTTCCACCAGCGAGGAGGAAGGTAGCCTTCCTAGGAAGGTAGCTGCTACCACCGCGGGTAGAGGTCGGAAAGCCGACCTCTACAGAGCGAGAGGGAGGGTGGCAGAGCCGCCGGCGATTGTGCCCCCGCTGCCAAGCGGGAGGGTCACGGAGGTGCCGGCGGCGAAGGAAATAATGGCGGCTTTTGCCCGCATCACTGGCGCCGTAAAGGGCGCCAAGAATGTTGCGGGCAAGAAGAAAGTAGTGACGGAAGCAGTCACAGGGGCGACGAAGGCGCTGGAGGAGCTCCTTGAGAGGAGCGTCTCCAGCGAGGAGGGGAAGCTCCGGGCTCGGGTTGCGAGCCTGGAGAAGGAGCTTGCCGACTCCCGCAAGCAGCAAGAGCTGATGCGGGAGGAAATCGGCAAGCTTACGCAGCTCGTCCAGGGGGCCGGGGAGGCTCGGGGTGTTAAAACCCCCGCTCCCCGTGCACCTAAGGCGACCCCGACGATGGTCCAACTGCTGGAGACCATCGAGCGCCGCCTCGGCGTTCTCGAGGACCGGGCATACCGCCCGCCGCTGGCGGCACCCGCCGTCGCGTCGTACGCGACGACGGCTGCACCCAGTGGGGCTCCCGGTCTTCAGCGGAAGGCCTCCGCCCCCAAGAAGACGGCACCTGGTGTAGGTGGCAACCTCGCCTCCACCAGCAAAGCCAGTGCTCCCGTTGCACCCCTGACTCCCTCAAGAGAGGGGGTTTGGGAGGTGGCGGGAGCAAAGAAGAAGGCGGCTAAGGCCGCCAGAAAGGCGGCGAAGGCCGCCAAGAAGACGGCGAAGGTCGCCGCAAAAGCGGCAAAGGCCGCCGCGGCGAAGGCGCCAAAGAGGCTCCGCGCTCCTCGCTCCACTGCCGTCGTCATCACGGTGACGGCAGAGGGCAAGGCGAAGGGCGTGGGGTACGCCGAGGTCCTGAGGCAGGCGAAAGCCTCAGTCGACCTCAAGGCCCTCGACATTGAGGGAGGTCTCCGGTGCAAGGTGACGCGCACCGGAGCACGCCTCCTCGAGGTCTCTGGCGCCACCAGCGGCCCCAAAGCTGATGCCCTAGCGGCAAAGCTGAGGGCGTCGCTGGACACGGGCGACGACCGCGTCACCAGACCCAACAAATGCGCGAGTCTGCGCATTTCGGGTCTGGATGACGCGGCCACGACGGAGGAGATAATCTCCGCCGTCGTGGAGGCGAGCGGCTGCCCGCGCGATCAGGTGAGGTCAGGCGAAATCCGCTTTGGCCCCACCGGTCACGGTTCGGCAGTCGTGAGCTGCCCCGTCGCGGCGGCTCAAAAAGTCGCGGACGGACGGAGCCTTCTAATTGGGGGCTTCCTGAGGGCGCAGGTGCATCTCCTGCAGCCCCGCGAAGACAGGTGCTTTAGGTGCCTGGTCGTGGGGCATGTGGGGGTGCAGTGTGCGGCGGAAGTCACCGTAGGAGATCGGTGCTTCCGCTGTAGTCAGCCCGGTCACAAGGCCCTTGCCTGTGACGCTCCGCCACGCTGTTATAAATGCGTGGCGGAGGGCAAGGAGGCCGACCACCGGGCGGGCAGCAAAGCCTGCGCTGCCTCAAGGCCAAAGCCCCGTCCGTCCGCACGGGGGGGTGAGGCTGTGGGTGCAAGTTCGCGGCAGGGTGCGGAAATGGACGTCCATTAATGGACACCCATATCCGCATCCTGCAGGTGAATCTGAACCACTGCACTGGTGCTCAGGACCTTCTGTACCAGAGCATCAGGCAGTGGTCCATTAACATCGTCGTCGTCGCCGAGCCGTACTGGGTTCACCCGGGAAGCCCGGTGGATCTGGACGGCGTGGCGACCATTTTTGGGGGGACCGGCGCGGACGACTCGCGCCTGGCGGTCATCGCCAGAGGCCCGGGTTGTGTCGCGGCGGAATACGAGGGTGTGGCTGTCATGGCCGTTTACATCTCGCCGAGCCTCGACCAGCATCAGTTTGAGCTATGGCTCCCTGAGCTGGACGTCGTTCTCGCTGCATGCCGGCCTCGCCCTGTCCTGGTCTTGGGAGACTTCAATGCCTGGTCTCAGGCTTGGGGCTCCCGGGAAACCAGAGACAGGGGGAGGATACTGGAGGACTGGGTCACTACACGTGGCCTAGTCATCCTGAACCGGGGGAATGTCGCAACCTGGACGCGGCGGGGGCTCAGCTCGGTCATAGACGTTTCGTTTGCGACCCCTGAGATCGCCCGCCGTGTCCAGGGATGGCGCGTGGTGGAGGAGGAGGAGACGTCATCAGATCACCGATATATTCGGTTTGACGTCTCCCCTCCACCTAACCTGCCGCCAGCAATTGCGAATCCCCCGGAACCGCGTTGGGCACTCCATAGCCTTGATCAGGAGGCTCTCCTGGAGGCGGCCATCGTGCAGTCCTGGATTCCGACAGCGGACAGGCCTGCCGATGTTGATACCGAGGTGGAGTGGTTCGGGAGAGCCATGTCGCACATCTGCGATGCGGCGATGCCCAGGGCTAGGCCCAGACCGGCGAGGAAACAGGTGTACTGGTGGACGCCGGAAATCGCGCAGTTGCGCGCGGATTGCGTTACCGCGCGCCGCCGGTACACCAGGTTTCGCCGGAGGCATCGCCGCCCAGACGATGCGGCAGCCCGAGAGACGGAGCTCTACGATGGGTACAAGGAGGCCAAGAGGGCCCTCCAGACCGCCATCAAGCGGTCCAAAAAATTGGGCCGCGAAGAGCTGATGGAGACTCTGGAGCGGAACCCGTGGGGGCGCCCGTACCTCATGGTAAGAGGCAAATTACGCCCTAAGGCGCCCCCACTAACCCAGAGTCTCCAGCCGGAGCGGCTGGAGGGGGTCCTGGACTCCTTGTTCCCGTCGAGAGCGGAGGAACACGTTCCTCCGCGCATGGCTCCGTCTCAGGCGCCCAACGCGGAAGGCAGCGAGAACGACGTGCCCGTAGTCACCGAGGGTGAGTTAGGGGCGGCTGTCCTGCGGCTTAAATCCCGCAGAAACACCGCCCCTGGACTCGACGGCATTCCAGGCCGTGCATGGGTCCTGGCTCTCGAGGAGCTTGGGCCTCGACTTATGGGTCTTTATAGCGCATGCCTCGAAAAAGGCCAGTTTCCCAAGGTCTGGAAGACAGGGAAACTGGTCTTGATTCGAAAGGCGGGGCGGCCGGCAAATTCCCCAGCAGGGTACCGGCCGATCGTGTTGCTCGACGAGGTGTGCAAGCTCTTTGAGCGCATTATTGCACAACGCCTCGTCGGGCACCTCACACGCGTGGGGCCTGATCTGGCGAATAGTCAGTTTGGCTTCCGTCAGGGACGCTCCACCGTGGATGCGATCATGCGCATTAGAGGCCTGACGGAGGAAGCAGTCTCACAGGGTGAGGTGGTGGTGGCGGTGTCCCTCGACATCGCCAACGCATTCAACACCTTGCCCTGGAGCTGCGTCAGGGAGGCGCTTATCTATCATGGAGTGCCTCCCTACCTCCGTCGAATTGTCGGGGCTTATCTCTCCGAGAGAGCCATAACTTACCCGAGCTGGCTAGGGCCGGGTCGGCGAGATGTGTCGTGCGGTGTTCCACAGGGATCGGTGTTAGGACCGCTCCTGTGGAGCATCGGTTACGACTGGGTGCTGCGTGGTCCGTTGCTCAGAGGGGTCGGCGTAACGTGTTACGCCGACGACACCCTCGTTACGGCGCGGGGAGCAACACACCGTGACGCAGCACTTAAGGCCACGGCAGGGGTTGCTCAGGTCGTAGGTCGGATTCGGCGACTGGGTCTCGAGGTCGTCCTTCACAAATCCGAGGCTCTGTGCTTCCACGGACCTCGGATGGGGCCACCTGCGGGATCCAGCCTACAGGTAGGGGGCATCAGCATCGGCATCGAGCCCTCGATGAAGTATCTGGGGCTCGTACTCGATGGCCGGTGGAACTTCGGACATCACTTCCGAAGTTTGGTCCCAAAACTGAGAGGAGCATCGGCCGCACTCGCGCGGTTGATGCCCAACATCAGGGGACCCAACGCTCCCTACAGGAGGCTGTACCTGGGGATCGTGCGAAGCATGGCCCTGTACGGGGCTCCCGTATGGGCGGAGACCCTGACGGCCAGCAATGAGGCTCGACTGCTGAGCCCGCAGAGAGTGATGGCCGTCAGGGTGATAAGAGGATACCGCACGATCTCCGGTGAGGCGGCATGTCTCCTAGCCGGGACCCCTCCATGGGACCTGGAAGCGAGAGCCCTTGCGTCACTGTTCAGATGGCGCAAGGAGGCGCTGGAGCGGGGCCAAAGGCCTGCGTCTCGAGAAATCGAGGCCCAGCGGACCCTGCTCCACCAGGAAACCGTGGAGACATGGAGGGTGCGACTTGAGCAACCAAAGGGGGGATTCGCCACAATCGTTGCCGTCAGACCGGTCATGGACGAGTGGCTGGAGAGAAGACACGGTGCTCTCTCCTACCGGTTGACACAGATGCTTGCCGGGCACGGTAGCTTCGGTAGGTATCTGTGGCGAAAACACCGGGAAACCACGGCCGAGTGTCAGCACTGCGAGGACCGCAGCGATGACACGGCGCTCCACACTCTAGTGGAGTGCACGGCGTGGGCACAACAGCGCCAGGTCCTCGTAGTGGGTCTGGGCGTGGACACCCTCTCGCTCGAGGCCATGGTGCGAGCCATGCTCTCCAGCGGGAGTAAGTGGGACTGCGCCGCCCCTTTCTGCGAGCAGGTCATGCTCGCGAAGGAGGCGGCGGCGGCGGGCCGGGTGCGGGAGAGAACCCTCCCACCCGAGTTCCGCAGTCGGCGCCCTGGGCGCCGCCGACGTGTCTTCGCCGAGGACTATCGGCCTCCATGACCGGAGGTATGGGGACGGTGAGAGGGCTGCTCACCGTCCTTACAGAAGCAGGCCCATGACGGCAGCGTGACGTGAGCAACTCACGCACGCCCCCCCCCCCCCCCCTTAGAAGCGGGGTCACACCCGAAACCCCCCATAGACGCGGGATTGCACCCGAACCACCCCCTGGGCGAGGCCGCATTGGCGGCCGTAGGTCTGTTGGGAGTCACGGGACATCCTTCCTGAGGGCTTACCCGGGGCTCTCAACCATAGACTGTTAGGCGTGGCGTGAGGTTTTTTAGTCGGTAAGAGTCTGGCATAACATCCTATGAGGATTTTCCCTCACGTTAAACAAAAAAAAAAAAATGCCCATGAAACAAAATAATTTTCTTTGCTGGTTTTAGTACGGAATCCTTTGTGCACAAATTCCACTTACACTTGTCTTGTTTGCAACGTTGCGAGCGGTAAAATACAGTCCTACGGCTATTATGCATCCTGAACCTTCTGTCTTGGTATCCCCGAAATTGTACAGAATGGGGTTCTTGAAAAGGGAAATCGCAAACTTCCAGAAACAGTACTTGGCCTATGTCGATCTTATCTACCACTTCAGTGCTATAAAAACGTATTTCTGACGCAACAACGCGTACAAATAAATCAGTTAACGAAGAAACCATAAAATAGTCAGGGACAATCGTCTGAATAATTACATTGACATTTAGCTTGCTCCAAGGACCACTTAATTAAGCTTGTCACGATGGCACTTGAGATATGTGGGCGTTTGCGTGACCCTAACGATTTGAAACGTCCACCACAATAGTCTTGATAAGGGAAGACAAACTTGTGGTTGAATTTAGATGTCTGTCAATGTTATTAATTCACGATATTTTCACTTGTGGTAGGGCTAGTGCTATTAGTTATTCTGTGGTAAAGCACCGTGTGTTTTAAGTCGGTGAGTTCGTAAAGTATCCATATTCGATTTTAACACGTAAAAAAGGAATACCTACCTTCTGTCAACTTTTTACCAGTTGTATACTTCTCCCACGTAAATGGACGTGTACACTCTCTCGCTCGAGACCATGGTGCGAGCCATGATCTCCAGCGGGAGTAAGTGGGACTGCGCCGCCTCTTTCTGCGAGCAGGTCATGCTCATGAAAGAGGCGGCGGGACGGGAACGGGAGAGAACTCTCCCACCCGAGTTTCGCAGTTGGCGGCTTTGGAGCCGCCGACGTGTCTTCGCCGAAGACTATCGGCCTCCATGACCAAGGGCCTGAGGACGGTGAGAAGGCTGCTCACCGTCCTCACAGAAGCAGGTCCATGACGACAGCGTGACGTGAGGAATTCACGAACGCTCCCCTTAGAAGCGGGATCACACCCGAATCCCCCCAAAGACCAGGATAGCACCAGAACCACCCCCTAGGCGAGGCCTCAGTGGCGGCCGTGGGTCTGTTGGGAGTCCTAGGACATCCTTCCGAGGGCTTACCCAGGGCTCCCAACCATAGGCTGTTGGGCATTATGTGAGGTTCATAATATCCATTAAAAAAAAAAGAACTCGCACGTAAAAGGGTGAGGCTATTGTTGTACTGAAAAGGGTGAAGTACAGGACACTCTTAACTAGAAATGCTACTACAGGAATACTCTGAATGTTTGACTACGATTACAGTACAGTGATTGTTTATAGAAAGAACACTGAGCTAAGTGACTGCGACAAAATTAATTTTAAATCTTACTAATATTATAAAATGCAAAAGTTTGTGAGTGTGGGTGTGTGTGTGTGTGTGTGTGTGTGTGTAGGTGTGTGAATGTTTGTTATTCTTCCACGCTTTAACGACTAAACGGATCTGACTGAAATTTGGTACATCAATAGATTAGATATAATCTGGAATAATGATACATTTTATTCCCTGAATTAGGAAACTTTAACTAATCCTTACGAAACGGAAACGGGAACAAAATTCCAATAGGGTGGAGGCGCGTACGCCATCTAGTCTTATGTAGGTAATGTATAGTTTAGTCTGCTTTATTGGTATAGCTGGCAAAGGCTGTTTTCACTCTTTGTCCAGATCAGCCTTCAACTTTCATGGACTGCCAGGTGTATTTTTTGATGGTAAGTATTGTTCCAGGGCTTCTACAAGCTTAATTTATAGCGACAATAAATACACTTTAAATAAGCTACTTAAGTATTTTCATTTGATTACCAATTAAGGCAACATGCATATTTTAACGTGTGTTTGTGTTTCCTCTAATTTCTTTTTTGACGCGAAGAATACATTTATGCACCATCATCTCAGCCATGGGAGCAGCTGTGACGGTGTGTAGGACCCTCCCGGCCTCGAGAAGAGACCGTTCTACCCACTAAACCCTGAGGTGTTCCTCTCCAATATAATTTATCACATCAACCTGGCAAGACTTTACGTCACAGGCTCTCCTCGGAGGAGTCAGATAAGCAGCTCCCCTGGATCTTTCTAAGGAGTTGAAGAAGCCAACCCCGCATCGCACCGCTTTCGAGCATCCCTTTGTAAAAAGAAAGCAAAGGATTTCCTCTAAACTAGGCTTTCAAGATATTTATAAATGGTTTGCTACCTCTTGCTCAATTTACTTAACTGATTTACTACAATTTGCATTGGCATTGAACATAGTTGTTCCTTACTGTTATGTAACTAGGAGTACGTATTGTTTAAGAAGAATAATCGCTGCGTTAGACGTTCCCTTAGAGGATACTAATGGCTCGGTAAGGAGTTTAATTACAATGTCGGTTAACGAGAATAAAGTAGGGTTGGCATTGTATTAAGAAATAAGAAAACAAAGAGTAATAAAATAGGGTAAACAATAGGCAAATAAATTTTATAATACATTTTGGGAAATGCAGATAGCCACAGTTTCTTGTATTAGGATTTGAGGAACAGAGAAACCGCGCTCCCTATTTACGTTTTTGACATTTGTCCTTGGTGGATGACAAAGTAAAAGAAATTGTCAGTCCCTTGTAATCTAGTTTACCATGACTTACTACTTATAGGTACATAATCATGACTTTTTTTCCTGTTTAGAATACCATAGCCTATCCCTAAGGCATAGGACGAGGCTTTTCAAAACCCATGCTACTTTCATCGTAGTTGACGTACCAAATAAATTATGAAACACATATTTTCAGTGATTTTAATCCCTATGGATGTGGTTGTGGTGTGTGTGTTCCCTATGGAAGGGCTGCAGTGCCACCTTTATGCCGCTGCCCTGGTAACCTCAGAATTTCTAACACCTGGATTGATTAATTTTGTTATTACTTATATTCTAAAGTCGCCTCTGGCATTGATTTCATTCTCACATAATTATTTTCAGCCAAACCAAAAATAATAAATCTGACTAGGTAGTAATTTATTATCCAACGTGACGTTTTAAAGTCTTACAAATAATTAATACCTATTTCATTATCTAGGTACTTATTGTTTATCTGTCATAATCCTCAAATATCTGACCAACGGGAAACTAAATGTTAATATACATAGCTTAGGAGTTCAGCTAAGCCAATGGACGTCCACTGCTGATCACAGGCCTGTCTAAAAGATCACCACGACATTCAGCCTTGTACCGTCAGCTTTCAGCAGGTTTCTTCGACATTTATTAGGTTGTCTGTGTATCTTGCTGAAGATCTACTTACCCCACGATTCTTGTATTCGTTAATCACTTGTATATCATTGACCCTAATCGTCAGTTTATTTTGCGAGCTGTGGGCCACCCTACCACTTGAACTGGTTGATTCTTTAGATTTTATTGGGGATTGGAATTGTCTTTCGTATTTCTCTTTACGATTTTCATATTTCCATTGCTTCTCAAGCAAGCTTCTCAGTGAGGAGCACTGTCTCATTGAAGTAAGTCATCACTTGGTAACTGCTCTAAAGGCAACATAATTTCGAACGAAGAACGCAGTGCCTTCAAAAATTCTTTCGTTCTGCAAAAGAAAGCAAAAGCGTAACATTTACCCTAACATACCCCTAGGGGTTTCGGGGACATGCGTTACTTCTCATGGAGTTAACGTTACACCCTGAGGGTACAGTAGTGGCTTCTTCAATCAGATCCCTAAGATCCAATATCTTAGGGATTAACGAAAAAGCCCACATTAGGAGGAAGGGCCTAACGGTACTCCGTTCGTTGAGCAGCCCGCCTGGGGCAGTACCTCCGCCCTGCAGAAGACCGCGGTAATAGTAACCTGACTCCGGTCGGGTTATGTTCTCCGTCGGTTAGCAGGGATCCAGAGCTCATTGGGGTGACATTGTGCCGGTGACGGTGAGACCAGAGGCTTATCTGTCTCCATTGGCAGATCGAGGCGCGGAATATTGGTACGGCGATCAGGGAGACCCGGTGAAACGGTTGACCGCTGACCGCCCGCAGGCTGTACGGGAACCGAACCTGGGGATTACTTAATCTCCGCCCCAGGAGGCTGAACCAGCAGCCTGTGTAAAGTCCCTGGTGCTGTGGTCGTGCCGGAGGAGGATACCGGAGTGGACGCGGCTACTGCATCGGGGGGGGACCGGGGGCCCTTCCGTACGCCGTGCCAATCTACCGCACTACCTCTGTCTGCCTTCGGTGAGTTCGAGCCTCGCCAAGTCTCCTGCGCCACCGGCACAAAAGCACCCCCTTCACCTTCTTAATTCCCCATATTTTTTTTAAGAACTATGGCTAGAAACAAAAGAAAGAAAAGGGTATACACAGCGGCATCATCGTCCACACTTCAAGTAGACTTTTGCAACATCAGAGGTATGCGCGCGAACATCGACGTAGTCCACCACCATCTTGAAACTGTGAAGCCGACCCTTTTTTTCTTAACGGAGACGCAGATCTTACGTCCGGGCGATACATCTTGCTTAATGTACCCTGGCTACAAGCTTGAGTACCACTTTAGGCAGAAAGCCGGGGTATGTATGTACGTCCGGGATGATGTGTGCTGTCGTCGTCTTTCAAGCCTCGAAGACAGGGACCTGTCTACGTTATGGGCACGCTTGGATCACGGGGGCCACACTCGGATCTACGCGTGCGTGTATAGGTCTCACAGCGGTGGTAACACGGACACAGTTCGCCTTTTTGACCACCTGCAACAAGCGACTGACAAGGTGATTGAGCAGTATCCCTCCGCGGAGATAGTGATTCTGGGGGATTTCAACGGACATCATGTTGACTAGTTGGGCTCCCGGACCACCGACTTTGCGGGGAAAGCTGCTCACGAATTTGCCCTGAACTATGGGTTCTCTCAACTGGTTAAATCCCACACAAGGATACCAGACAAGAAGAACGAGCATAGTGCATTGCTGGATCTCCTGCTGACAACGCGTCCGGACGGATACAGTGTTTCAGTGGATGCTCCACTCGGATCGTCGGACCACTGTGTCGTTCGGGCGCATGTGCCTCTCGCAAGGCCTGAACCACCTCGGCCCAAGGAGTGGCGACATGTATGGCACTATAAGGCAGCAGACTGGGATGGACTGCGAGAGTTTTTCGCGTCGTACCCATGGAGGCGGCTTTGTTTTGCCTCAGAGGATCTGGATTCTTGCGCTGCAGCAGTCGCTGCGGGGATCTTGGAGGGCATGGAATGTTACATTCCTAACCGTTGGATTCCTGTAGGAGCAAAAAAGCGACCGTGGTTCAATCGGCTCTGCAGAGAAACTTTGATGTTGAAAGAATCTGCTTACAGGGCTTGGACCACGGCTCGTGCAAATTCAGATCCAAACATCTCTGAGGTGAAACGCAAATTAAATGCCGCCTCGAGAGCCAGCAAAAGAGCAATTGTCAGGGCTAAGTTCGATTTCGTCGGCAGAATTGGTGAACGGCTAGCAGGCTACCCTTCAGGGAGTCGCGAATTCTGGTCGCTTGCCAAAGCTGCCGAGGGAAATTTCTGTCGGTCAGGTTTACCACCTTTACTTAAACCCGACGGTAATTTGGCCCAGAGCGCTAAGGAGAAAGCCGACCTTTTGGGTTTTCTCTTTGCCTCTAACTCGACCATGAGCGACGGGGGTGCTTTGCCGCCGGATATTCCGTGGTGTGGAACTTCCATGCCGGAAGTAAAATTTACACAGCGGAATGTCCGACGTGAGCTTCGATCCCTGGACGTTCATAAGTCGAGTGGGCCGGATGGTATACCCGCGGTGGTACTGAAGCAGTGTGGTCCAGAGTTGTGTCCGGTACTTACACGTCTTTTCACGCTTTCATATTCCAAGCAACAAGTCCCGGCGTCGTGGAAGATCGCGTATGTGCATCCTGTGCCCAAGAAGGGTGACAGGACCGACCCGGCCAACTATAGGCCTATAGCCGTCACCTCCCTTTTATCTAAGGTGATGGAGCGTGTAATTAATACACAGCTCCTGAGGTACCTAGAGGAACACGACCTGCTCAGTGACCGGCAGTACGGTTTCCGTCACGGTCGCTCGACGGGCGATCTTCTGGTGTGCCTCACACACCGATGGGCGACGGCTATCGAGAGTAAGGGCGAGGCTCTAGCAGTAAGCCTTGACATCTCTAAGGCCTTTGACCGGGTCTGGCACCGTGGTCTTCTTACGAAATTGCCCTCATATGGACTGCCCGAGAGATTATGCGGATGGGTGTCTAGCTTCCTGGCCGGTAGAAGCATCAAGGCCGTCGTTGACGGCAGCTGTTCAGACTGCATGGGCATAAACGCTGGAGTACCGCAAGGCTCAGTGTTGTCCCCTACTCTGTTTCTGCTGCATATTAATGACATGTTGTCTATTGACGGCATTCATTGTTATGCGGACGACAGTACGGGGGACACTTGTTACACGGGCCGCCCCGGTATCTCTCGGGACACAGTGAAGGAAAATCGTGAACAGCTTGTGTCTGAAATCGAGGCTACTCTTACTAGAGTGTCCGATTGGGGTGGACAAAATCTTGTCCAGTTCAACCCTTCCAAGACACAAGCGTGTTTTTTCACCGCTAAGCAAACCCCAATTACTGTAGCGCCGCAATTTCAGGGCACATCTCTTTCCATCTCCAAAAGTATAGGGATTCTTGGCGTTGACATCTCCAGTGACGTTCAGTTCCGTAGTCATTTGGAGGACAAGGCTAAGCTGGCGTCCAAGAAGCTAGGTGTGCTCAACAGGGCGCGGCGGTACTTCACTGCTGCGCAAACACTGCTTCTGTATAAGTCGCAAGTGCGGCCGCACATGGAGTACTGCTGTCACCTTTGGGCGGGGGCACCTGAATATCAGCTTCGTCCATTTAACTCGGTGCAAAGACGTGCTATAAGAGTTGTCAACGATCCTATACTTACAAGTGGTGTGGAACCTCTTCGCGACAGGAGAGACTTTGCCTCCTTATGCGTGTTCTACCGACTGTACAATGGTGTGTGCTCTGAGGAATTGTTTGATATGATGCCCACGGCTACGTTCTATCACCGCACCGCTCGCCACAGACAGGGAGTTCATCCTCACACTATGCGTCCGGAGCGTTCCAGCACGGTTAGATCTGATAGGGGTTTTCTTCCGCGCACGCTTAGGTTGTGGAATGATCTCCCTGCCTCGGTTTTCCCAAACGCCTACAGTATGGGGTTCTTCAAAAGGGGTCTTAGAAGGTTTTTGCAGGGTCGGCAGCGCGAGTGTGGCGCCTCTGGTGTTGCAAACGTTCATGGCTGCGGTGACCACCGGTCCTTCTGGTGGGCCGTATGCTTGTCTGCCACCTTAGTGGTATAAAAAAAAAAAAAACTTTCCCAAGTCCCTCAATTTATTTTCTGATTGATTATATAATCACGGTTCTACAGAAGTCACAGAGTTTTACAGGAGTCACAGTAATTAGAGTGAGGGAGGGAAATACCCCATAAAAATGACCCAGAGACGTCACAGTCACAACTCAACAAATAGATGAGTTTGAATAAAACTGAACTAAACAATCGCACGAATTATGGATTAGTCATCAATAACAGTCCATTTTAGGGTTCCGTAACCAAAGGGTAAAAAGAAGACCCTATGCTGTCTGTCTGTTTGTCTATTACGAGGCTGTATTTCAGGAACGGCGAGCGGAGAGAGCTGAAATTTGAAAAAAAATCAACAATTACCTACGAAATCAGAAAATAAATTTGAGGGGGACTCCTACACAACATACGTGATTTTTTTTATTGGTTCGGAACCCTCCATGCACGAGTCCGAATCGCATGTTTTCGGTTTTTCTCTTATTAGTTTTTTTAGTATCTTTTATTGCATAAAATTAAGCATAGCAACAAACATTACTTTAATATTCATGAAACGCACGTCACGAAACCTTGTTGAGGAAGTATTAGTACTCGTACAAATTCAGTTTTCAGGCAGGTATTTCTAAAGTTTTTATATATTATGATCATTAACGTATTACTTTAACAAACAATAAGTTAAAAAAAAGATACAGACAGGCGATTTGCAAGGTTACTGAGTCAGTAAGATTATTATATTCGTCTGCTATGATAACATATTTTTTTAACTCTATTTACAAGTAGTAAAGTTACGCTTCAAAAATGATGTTTATTTTTAAATATTAAATTATGTTTACTTATTAATATGTTACTTACAAAGTTGAGTATTTTTTTGGATGATTTTAGCATATCTGATAAATTACTGTCTAATAAATTGTCGACGTTAGTCACGCACCCCCAGGTCCGCAATTAGGGGCTATTTTACGAGCTAAAATATAAGTAAAATAAAGTGTGTGCGTATAACCTTTACGCGCGATCAAAGTAAAACTTCTTTGCCATTGACGGCATCAAATGTTAGGTATATTAATATCATTCACTCGAATTTTGAATAGCGGAAACGTAGTTTCCGGTACTCAAAATTTGAAATAGCAAGCGTTACTTCCGTCAGAAAAAAACTGGACACCCGGATGGAACGAAGTTCCTTTCGATTAATTAGTGAAGGAATTGTAATAAAATTTTATTTTTTTAAATTAATAATAATATTTTTTTTATTATTAACCCCCATTTATTACCCCCCCCCCCCACTGAGTAATTGAATCAAGCATTACGAAGTAATTGTAATTTGTAACGGTTAATCTAATTACATTTTGCCCATCACTGATATTTTGGTAGGACTTCGGATTGTCGTCCCACGATTTAAGGGCTGGGAGGTAGTGGGGGGAGGGGGAATGGGGTCTAGAACCCCCCCCCCCCCCCCTAGAAGGAAAAGTTGCGGACGCCCCCCCTTTTTGAGTTACGACTTTTTTTATATTATAACCTAACTTTCGCATTTTCTAGGTCTGAAATTGTTATAATAATATTATAAAGGACACCTCTGGCGCTCGGCGGCCGCTGCCGCGGCACGCTCGCTTCGCTCGCTCGCCGTCGCGCGTCAATGGTCACAGTCCCAACCTAACCTAACCAACAATAGTTGGATGGTGGTAGATAATCAACACTAGGTTGGCTAAAAGGCTGAAGTCAAAGGCCATAAAATAAGTGTCAGACAGTAACAGTGACAGCGCGTCGACGACGTTCTACGTTTAGTTTTACATAGCGGCAATAGTCGGTAAATTATTGTCAGAATACATAATTTAAGTAATAGCATTCATTTTTATTAACGAAATATATGTATTACCTATAATAAAATATGCATAAAATTTTACGTAGTCACTGAATATACCTATTTATGTCATTATTAAATGAAGTTAAACATTTTAGTGCGTAAACCATAAGTAAAACGAAACGTTTAATGACGAGCTGAATGTCAAAAGCATTGAGAGTGTATGTATTCTGTGGTCAAAAGTGACAAATTATTGGTAATTTTTTTGGTTTTCATTATTTTTTTTCTCGTTAACCATTAATCTCCGCAAGTTAAAACTTCGTGTGGAGGCTTCTAATAATATTAGCTTTGTGTAAAGAAAATATGAACCCCAAACTCGTGGGACGACAATCTAAAGTTAAGCCGATATTTTTATACTGTGGCGTGATTTCAACGTAATTTGGCATAATAATTACAAATAGTTGCGAAAAAAACTGACACAGGTCCTGCCTCCACAAGCGCTAGCGCGAGACTGATCGGCCGTCAGCGGCGCAATTCTATTGCGTTTGGTAGATATTCGTACATGATAACTATGTAAATACTTGTGTATAGAAAAATGATTGGAAAATGTGTATAAAAACTCAATAGCTTTAAATGATTGCAAAAAAAATATAAAATGTTAATAGTTTAGCCACAGTATTGAAAAAACTTTTCTGAGAGAGTCAACTTTGGGATTTTTTTCTATCTAGTGAAATTTATTGGATCGTGTAACGGAATTGGAATATGTTTAGCTTATATCCTTAACTATTATATTTTTATTTATTAGAATTAAAAACCCTTTACTTTTGACTAGGATTGTTTCAAAAAACTCAAAATCTGACCCACGCGGCCTTAAAATCGTAACATTGGTCACAGAATAGAATTTATTTTTTGTCAAGTTTTTTTTTTTTTTTTTTTTTATTTATTGTTGAAGAAGGCTTACAGACTAATAACATACATGGATACTTAAATATGGTAAATATGTTGCTAATAACAAGCCTCCATAGATAGGCAATTATAATATGAAATATTCTATTGATAAAGAAAAAAAAAAACTCTTTAAATTATGCTACACCACAGATTACTAAATAGTTACTACGTAACAGATACATCACTCCCATACAAAAGCGACAATACCTACGCTATATTAGCCTACAAAATTTTAATAATAATACCTGCTGCTCAAAACGAGAAGAATTGTACCTTAAACACGCGCTCATAGCGTCGAGACTGTGTTGTTCGCTGTGCGAGTGACGTCATCGTAAGAATGCGCTAGGGTTGAACCTATAATGATTGTTGTAATAAAACAAATGTATACGCTTTTATTAGGTCGACGTGTATGTAACTAACAATGTAATGGAATGTAAGCAAAAAAATTATGAATGGTTTAAAATCCCTAGAAAAACACGCTTTTATAAATGCACGTAAACACCAAAAATAAATTAAGGTAGGTATACCTATATATTTATATTGTTTATCTTATGCCTACCCATACCTAAAATTATCAAAGAAATCTAAATTTAACTGACATTACCTTTAGCGTAAGTACCGGCTATTCACCTATCTCACCCGGCCATCCTACCTTACTATGTTACACACACATACATATGGTCACGCGTTGATCCCCGAAGGGGAAGGCAGAGGCATATTAGATGCCCACATTTCATTTTTTTATAGTTTGTACCAAGTACAGGTTGTGACCCTCTGCTGTTTAAATTTTTCAAACCGCCTAAAAAGGCCTTCAACTTGGCTGACTTCTATTTTATTGGCAACGGGGACCAACGGTCTAACGTGCCTTCCGAAGCAAGAAAACGCTCAAATAAAGGTCACATGAATGGTCACCCATCCAAGAACTGGCCATAGTGAAAGTTGCTTACTACAGGGATCTATTACAGAACACTGAGTCCCCAGGGCCACGAGCGCTTCGACTACCTATAAAACCTATTTAAGTACCTACACATTCTATAAAACATTGAATTGCCTATAAAAACAACAATTTTATAATACCTGACTCAAATAACTTCTTAATTTACGATTTACATACTTATCACCTACCTACTTATGTTCAAACAAATAAATGGTAAAAACATTCAAATTGATAAGATTTAAAATATTACTCAGCTTTCTTCGTCTCTCGGAAATTTAAAAAACGACAAATTTTCTTTTGTTTTTGTACTATTACACCTTAGACCATATAACACGGGACTAGCCTTTGCGAACCACCGCATACAAAAATATTCTGCCAGTTTTCATACAAATGAAGGGGGAAACACAAAGACATATAAAATTTCATTGCATTTAAAAATGTATTTATCGACAAACGCGTAATGGCTGTTGTGTGTTAATTGTTATTGTACAGTCAACTACAATGTAATGTACTAGTTTAATCATATAAAATGATGTACTGATGTACAGGCTTTTCATAAAGCCAAAAGACCAAATGGTCATGTGCAATGGCAGAAAACAATGCTTAAGTAAGGCGCATCCTGTGGTTAGATGATCTAAGTATTACACCCATCCCACTGCACAATAATTACGTGGTTTCGGTATTTCGAAGCGTAAGCGCGGGAAACGTGCGGTACGGTGCGATGCGAGCGCTCAGTCGGGCGTTCGGCAGCCCTCTGCCAGTTGTATCCCCAGGGAGATGCCGAGCGGTAGGTACATAGCGCGCGGTTTTGAGCGAGTGACGGAGGCCTGGCTACACCTAGATGACATTACATAGCATAACATACATAAAATTCTAAATCTTTAGTTAGTATAAACAAAACAATAAGTTACTCATAACTCACTCATAACAACTATCTTTTTATAATGACTCTGATGCCAATGTGGCGCCATTCTTATAAAAGACAACTTAGACAATTTTTTAATGGGCTCCCGACACGACCATGCCTTGCAATTGTCAATCACTTCCAACCTAAATGGAAGTTGCTTCAGTGTGCGTGATTTCTTTGCAAGTGTGTGTACATCGACGTTTATGTACACCTGATATTTAACGTGCACGACCACCGCCAATTGATCGTGTCCGGACCCCTAAACGGCCTTAAACCAAAGACAATATATTATCTATCTATTGCACTAGTGATTGTACTCTATGGCTTAAATTACCATAGATTACCAAATCCTGTCAGTTGTGTGTTTGACATTGACTGTCTGTTCATAGTCTATGGTTCATGCATAATCGTTCGTCCATCGTATCGTTCTAAATTAAACATAAGTAAATAAAACAAAAAATAAAATGAATAATTATGGAATGGAAAAGTACAACCCATTCAACGGCTATTAATGTATGTGAACAAAATGCTATACCTACCCATCTAACTGTGTCGACTAATGTACCATCGGAAATAAATTACATTGTGTACAAAGGTAAACAAAGTGACTAATGTGTCAACAAAACATTTTTTATGTTTTGAATACGTTACAGTGCTCAGTGTGTTAACAATAATTATTGACGTCCAGGCTACAGACTGATGAGCAATCCGACACAATGACCAAATCGCCTCCGCGTGTGGATGCAACTAACTGAACTAACTATCAAAGAAGTCCTTTGACATTACTCTTCTCACGGTAGTTGCCCGTGTGCAGAACAGATCATAGTTTAATGAAGGGGGAAGATTATTATAGCAGGATGCGCTTCTGAGGAAAAATGAATTACGTCTATAATTTGTTTTGGCAAACGTCACATTAAGTAGCGGTCGCCGACGTAGTCCAATTAAATTAGTCCTTAAACCTATATTAGATAAGAGTGCACTACTATTCACTCCACCACTGGCAATGTTTGTTAAATAGCACAGATCATTTATATGTCGCCTATGCTCAAGTGTAAGAAAATGATACCGCTTACATCGATGGGTATAATCTACCGACCTCTGCTGTGTCCTATAGTCTAAGTATCGCATAAACTTTTTTTGGATTTTCTCAATACTAGATTTGTATACCTCATATTGAGGATTCCAAATTTGAGAACAGTATTCCAAATGGCTACGCACATAAGCACAATACAGAACTTTAATAGGCTTGATATCATTGAATCTGGCTGATGCTCTCAAAATGAAACCCAATGCTTTAGATGCCTTGGTTACTACACTATTAATATGCTGATCAAAAATTAACTTGCTATCCTGAATCACACCCAAGTCCTTAACACTACTAACTTTAGTAATAGGTTGGTTAGCTAAGGTATACCCAGAATCAATTATAGATTGTAGCCGTGTGTAAGATACTTGATAGCATTTTGCTACATTAAGTTGGAGCCTGTTACTAGTACAGTATAACTGAAATCTGTCAAGGTCAGTCTGTAAGTCCTGTGCATCTGATAAAGTTATAATTGTTTTGTGTATTTTCAGGTCGTCAGCATAGAGTAATATATATGAATATTTAAAACATAAGCTAATGTCAGCAATAAACAATAGAAACAGCAGAGGCCCTAAAATCGAGCCTTGTGGGACGCCCGAGGGGACAGATTTCCAAGCGGATGTGTATCCCTGAAGTACTATAGCCTGCGTCCTGCTTTCCACATATGATGAAAACCATCTATACAAGTCTCCATGAATTCCTGCTGCCAGTAACTTCTCTAATAGCAGTTTATGATCTATACGGTCAAAACATTTTGTAAAGTCTGTATATATAACATCCACCTGAGCACCTCCTTCCATACCATCTGATATATATTCATTAGAGAGGATTAAGTTTGATGCTGTGGACCTATGCCTTACAAAGCCATGCTGCTCATCACCCAAAATACATCTGACCGCTGCATATACATCTGTGTACACCACCCGTTCTAGGACTTTGGAGAACAAACAGACCTTAGAGATAGGACGATAACTTGCCACATTCGATCTGTTTCCCCTTTTGAACACTGGGGTGACAAATGCTGCCTTCCAGATGTTTGGGACTAGGCCTTCTGATAATGACCTCCTAAACAGTATACATATGGGTGTCACAAGGCTGTCAGCACAGCGGACTATAAACATGGGTGGTATCAGATCAGGGCCCCCTGATTTAGATAGATCCAATGTCTTAAGGAGCTTTAATACCTGAGTAGGGTTTATGTCCAAGTTCTTACTACTACTGTAATACTTCTTGGTTCGGTGTGAGTTGGATTCTTGGATTTTATGAAAAAAAAAGTGTGTGGCAAAACGCTTGATTTTGGTTTCCAAAATTAGGCTTTTTTAACGTATGTATGTAACAATTGTTTATTGTGACTCTGTTGTTCTAGGTATATCTCTAAGAATACTAACTACCTAGAAACCCTCTCGCCTCGTGATCACTGCAACAAAAACTGCCGTACTAACGCATGATTGTGTGCGTGAGCGTGCTGTCTTACATACGCCTTGCGTCAGTGTGTAGTGACGCCGGCTAAAGACACTTCCCATTTTTTCGGGAATCTAATCATGCTAAAGTTTTGTTCTCAAGTGATCATAAAATGGAAATAATTTATAAAATGGAATTGTAATGTCTATCTGTATGATTAAGTTAGACATTTTAGATGTTTCTAGATACGCGGATGCATGTCCGGCCAAGTTATGTAAAAGAAACTGGCGATATTTACATCAAGAGCTCTTTATAGCCCTCTACAACTTGAAACGTATTTTCGCGAATAATATTCCGGTTCTATCTACCTATATGCGTAGTCGCGTATTATGTGACGGGCTAATGGCCGCTGTTTTTTAAGGTGCTCCCTCACCGGGAGCATTCGCGCGTAATGTAACGTTACGAGTCGAGAATTACAGCCGGTGAGGGAGGTGA
This sequence comes from Miltochrista miniata, assembly GCA_933228765.1. Taxonomy (NCBI): domain Eukaryota; kingdom Metazoa; phylum Arthropoda; class Insecta; order Lepidoptera; family Erebidae; genus Miltochrista; species Miltochrista miniata. The sequence goes on from OW121765.1 coordinate 14,205,689, forward strand.
ACCGAGCATTGCAATGCGCGCCTTGTAATGATAAAATGTGTATCGTTTTGATACAACTCGTAACATCAATGCGCTTTGCGCACCTTGTAATGATACAATTGATGAGAAATAATACTCCAATGATCCTTTACATAGCTATTTATTCTTCTGTTCTTCGTATAATAATAGATACTACTCCTACATTCCACTTAATGGTATTACGAAATAAGAATCCTATGATTGTAGATTCTTTACATTTTTATTTTCACAATCTAACTAATACTTGCACAATTAAGTACTAACTATTAATTAATACAAATATTCTACTTTAACTAATTAGCACTTTACTGAACTCGATCAGTATCATATTCACTTTTTATCGCCTCTCAACAACTCCCACCTCATAGTGAACATTTTTATGTCAAATCAACTACCCACTATTTTCGAATAATCAATTAATGTTTTATGTACAGGCTAATCATTCTACTATGAGGCGGTGTTGACATCACAAAAATAACTTATTACTACTTAAAACTGAATGGTTTTAGAAAAATCACAACATTCGGCCATCAGACAGCGTGCTATCTCCGGAGCACGCAGTAATCACAACATTCGGACCTGATTAACTAATCTCATATTTTTATACATAACGTACATAACAATAATACCTTTATGCGGCTTTTCATAATATGCTAAATCAAAATCTTAAAGTTTAATTAAACCTAAACCTTCTCTATATCTTCTATCTACTCTGTCTATAGTCTATAGGCTTATAATATTAACTCAATCATTATTTATTTTGTAAAACTATAAGTAAGAACTTGAGTCTGGCGAAACGTCAAGAATACAAAACAAAGGCAACAAGTAACCAGTTCACAGAGCAGACCGCCTGCTGAAACTATTTAAAAATGTACAATCTAAAAAGTGATATCTTTTTTAAAACCCAGCAGAGTCTGCAGATCACTTCCAGGTTTCCTTTTCCAGCAAAAGAAATCATTACAAGTGTCAGCAATTAGTGTAAAATATATTTAATAGTGGAATACAACTAGTACAAGCGAGTGATTTTTCATAAAAAAAATCATTAGGTATCTAATACTACCATCATAATAATATTACTCAAATAATATTTGTAAATTAAATTGTTAGTCTCATTTTAAGCGAACTATTGTTCTTATGTGAAATAAAGTTCTTTTAACCTTAATAATCGTCGTTTCAGGCAACGTGATGAAGCCACAATATACCTATACCTTAACCCTAAGGACACAGAAATATAGTATTTAAGGTAGCTTTTGTGGCATTCTCAAAGTTACCTTTTTTTTATATCAACATCTATCCTTACAGGTTTCCCTAATTCGATAGTGTTACAATGTGTTTATTATTGCCGACAATTTTAATTAATAAATTGTAACTTAGGTCATAAATACATCAATAGATTAAATTCCGATACTGTAAACTAACTTTAATAAATTTCATGCAAATAATAATGACTTTATATAATCATTTTAAATATTAATAAAAATCTCAGATGATAATAACAAAAATATTGGTGTCTTATAATGTAATAATAGTTTCATTCATGTAATAATGTCAATAATTAATAATTTCATATCATACTATAATAAATTGTGTCAAACGTTTGCAAACATAAATCTGAAGTAGGTACGAATTATGTCAAATAATAATAATAATATAAAATAATCATTGTATGCGCATAAAATGTGTCAATGCAAAATGTATAAGTATTCTTAAGTCAATCACTGAGATACTCTGATTAATCTAACCATACCAATACCTTCAAATTCGGTTGGTAGCCTGTCGCAAGAGCGTATACCTACCACTGTTTAACTGGGTAACTACCCATAAAGTGTCATTGACCTTATGCAGTCTACTATGATAACCAGAAAGACTTTTTTTTATGGTTGATGTACATGTTATAAATTCGCAAGATTTATTGGGAACTTTTTGGTAAGTAAAACCATCCTATTTCACAAATACAGGATAAAAAACTAGACATATAATTATTAGACTACTACTTACTTAGAAATAGTATGGTATTACTTTAGAAATTGTATTTGAATAAAAGAAACTGCAAGGTACGATACCTATATTTCTTGTGAGGTGCAGCCACAAGATTCTGATGAATGTTTTATTCTCATAATGTTATGTACCTACTCTTTTTGCAGAGAGACTCTTGGGCGTAATCTAAATTATAGAATATCGCTATTATGGACATTTTGTAAGATACAAGATTACTCCGCAGAAGGATACAGGTTAAATTTGAATACACTGTTAAAGTAACTCAAATTTACAATTCCATTTACATCTGTTAATGCCTCATCTTTTGCACAGCAAAAGCTGGTGAACTTAACCTTTAGCTAGTTTTAAATTGAATCAAATTATCTAAAATAAACTACTAGGAGCGGCTAACCCCACAAGTTCCAACTCTCGACCATTTAGTTAAGCATTGGTTTCTATGTGTTACAATAGTCACGGTAAATTTAAGACTTTAGAAGGTTTTGCTTTTTAATTTTTATCAGAATAAGAATATTAACGATATTTGTTAAAAATTATGAAAAAGAAAACTCCTAGTCGAGTCGACTGGCAGACTGCAGTCATCTCTCTAAACCAATGGGTATAACTATTTAAAGGGAAATGCTGCCAGTCTTTGGGTACAATGTCATTATTTAGATTTAGGTTAGTTTAGATAGTTATAATGTAAATAGATAATGTTACATTGGGATTATTTTGGTAAATAAATATGTAGCAAGTCTCATTCTGTCAGATGCTACAATACTTTCTAGGCAGCAGTCCCACGATACGATAAGATTCTACAAGGAACTCTGATAACGTAAGCTGTTCAGGGTTCTTTTTTTTTTCATTTTGCGAACCAGTCAACTTTTGTTAGAATATAGGACATACATTTAATTCTAGCCTTTACCTCTAACGAAATGGCCCTAAGTGGTCTAAGTGCATAAAAACTGTTAAAAGGCAGTTTTACCTTCTCTTCAGTCTTAGTGGAATTATAAATATTGCATAAGTAAACCAGTAAGACTGAATCTGTTCTAGCGTAACCAAAATGACCATAATAAGCATCAGAATTATAATTAGTTTATTTGGTCCTAAATTATCCCTATAGGGCATTATGTCTTAGTATACTCATTTGACTGGACACTAGTCCATCTTGAAGCGGGATTAAAAGAAATCAACAACCTGACGCAATTTGTGGTACTAAATCCCTCTGTGTCATAGTGGTACTACAGTATTAAGACTGCTGGTACGAAGTATGTTACAGCCGGTGTACAGCGTAAAATTAAGGCCTAATAAACACCTACGTACCTTTTTTTTTTGCTAACAGTTTACAGGGCGTTCTTGTAGTGTAGTTTGTCGACTGAAATACGCAACTTGAATAATCTGATAAACTAAACTAGTCAGAGAATACCACCTAACCCTGGTGAACTGCAACCGTATGCACTTCGGTCAGGCTTCTGAAACTCGCCTACACCTACAGCAATAATTATCGCCCGAACGGAGACTTCTAAACCGCGTATAGCGGCACGCAAAACATTGGGTCGACTGACCGTTTCGGAGCCAGTTTCTAAATGTTTCGATCTTTACTTAAATTTCTCTGTATATAGATATTTTTTTGCGATTTGTAGGTATGTTTAGAAATACCTATAAGATAGCACAAAATAGTTATTACTCTCTAGCACTGGCTTTAATCAAGATCAAGGAAGTAAAACTTGTGTACGTACTACTAAAAGTTATTCCGTGCCTCAGTGTTTCAATCAGGATTATATATATTAATATTATAAGAAGGAATGATTCGATTGCCTGTATGGTTGTTTCCTTGCGTTGAATAGTCTCCAAAACCACAGAATCAATTTGAAAAACTCTTCCACTACTGCGAAGGCAAACCCCCCCCGAGTAACGTTCCCGTATCTCCAGGGGAATGGGACTACGCAGGGAAAACCATGCGGCAACCGCTAGTATTGTCTTCGACCAGTAGAGGTCGTTCAACTAGGTCTTTTTACAAGGATCCAAGTGTAATATTTAGCTTAACTCGTACAGTCCACTGCCGTTGTATAGCTCTTTCTATTAAAAAAAGGTCTTTATAATAGATATTGCTAGCTGTCTCACAAAATCTTTCCACAAAACGTCGAAATTAGATAAGAAATCCTAAAATTGTCTACCCATGTACATTGCACGGTATCTACAGAGATATTTTGAACACCTGATATGATATGATACGATTTCGTACAATTGGTCAAAAAGGTCACCGCCTATTACAATTAGAAATTATATTATATTCCCCAATAATACGAGTCCATGCCTAAAATGGTCGCCAGGGATTTTTAATGTGCGCGACACACTAAAAACACGACGCGACTATGTGTAGATAGAATGTACTGCGTATGGTGGCACATTGGATGTTGATAGTGTGACTCTGGTCATAGAAAACAACACAAATTGATTGTACTCAACACGCGTTGCGTCGCGTTTTAACAATGTGTTTCCGCCTCAAACTTCAGACACGTATTTGACACGGATAACTCTTGAGGAAACCCACACTATAACACATATAGATTGTTATGAAGCCAAAAAGTTCAACAAATCCTCAGGCATTTCACATTTTTAAAACGTGATACATTATATCTATATATAATTATAATTCCATAAATAATGCACTAGGAGTTCTTATCAATAAGGTACAAGTAAAATAAGTTATAAAAGACCACAATTCCTTGTCTGGAGGACTCGTGTCGCGGTTGGTCAAGGTCGTTAGCAATTATCCGAATAAAAGTCTTAATTTCACCTGTCGCTCGGCCCGATCCTCACCGTTGCCGTCAGTATCGCCGCCACTGGTTAGATTCCGCCTTCTGGCGGTCACACCGCGCCGCACTGTATTCCGACACGACAGTTCACCCGTCTATCTGCTTGGGCGTGAATCTTTCACTTCAGTCACCTGGAATTGTCATTTTAAACGCAGTTACTGCTCTTTCAAGCTAACGATTTCCCATCTATCATCTCATCTAAGGCGTTTATTACGTCCAAGGCGCTTATATCTCGCCTGCTTGGCGTCCCCAAAAAAAATTCTCTATGCCTTACTATGCATACGGCTAGTTATGAAAAGGGTCAGTTTGTGCCGTAATCTTTCTTGAGCGATTCCGTGATTGGGAAAGTTCACTAAGCCGCTGGTATGGAATCTAAATAACACTATAGGCATAAACAAGGCTGGAGGCGTTAAGTAAATCGAAAAATATCAATACTGTTTCACATACGCTTCATTTACTATTGGACAACAAAATTTGTTATTCATTCATGTGTGTGTAATCTAAACGCTCCACACATACCAATCCAAGTAAGCCTAATGTCAGCCTAAATCATTAAAAAAACTTCTATATTGTTATGATCGCCACCATAATAGCAGCACAACAATATGACTGCATAAAGCACAGATGATAATGTGAAGCATTCTCACTATACTCGCCTGGTTGAAATTGACAGCACACCTATACGGTTGCATACTGGCTGCACACTAACACGGCTGCATGTAGCATCGCTTCATGACTAAACAGATCAATCTCAACATACTTACCTACATGGTTGTGCACTGGCAGTCTACTTACATAGCTTATAGAAATCATTTGCCGCACCTACATGATTGCACTTCAGCAGCACACCTATATGGCTATGAAACTAACTCTCAACATACCTGCATGGTTGCGCTTTTACAGCTCACCTACATGACTGCAGACAGCACACCTGCACGGCTATGGTAATAACTCACATCATACCTGCATGGTTGCACTTCTACAGCGCACCTACATGACTGTAGATAGCACACCTGCACGGCTATGGAAATAACTCACATCATACCTGCATGGTTGCGCTTCTACAGCACACCTCCACGACTGTAGACAGCACACCTGCACGGCTATGGAAATAACTAACATCATACCTGCATGGTTGCGCTTCTACAGCACACCTACACGACTGTAGACAGCACACCTGCACGGCTATGGAAATAACTCACATCATACCTGCATGGTTGCGCTTCTACAGCACACCTACACGGCTGTAAACAGCACACCTGCACGGCTATGGAAATAACTCACATCATACCTGCATGGTTGCGCTTCTACAGCACACCTACACGACTGTAGACAGCACACCTGCACGGCTATGGAAATAACTCACATCATACCTGCATGGTTGCGCTTCTACAGCACACCTACACGGCTGTAAACAGCACACCTGCACGGCTATGGAAATAACTCACATCATACCTGCATGGTTGCGCTTCTACAGCACACCTACACGACTGTAGACAGCACACCTGCACGGCTATGGAAATAACTCACATCATACCTGCATGGTTGCGCTTCTACAGCACACCTACACGACTGTAGACAGCACACCTGCACGGCTATGGAAATAACTCACATCATACCTGCATGGTTGCGCTTCTACAGCACACCTACATGGCAGTAAACAGCACACCTGCACGGCTATGGAAATAACTCACATCATACCTGCATGGTTGCGCTTCTACAGCGCACTTACATGGCTGCAGACAGCACACCTGCACGGCTATGGCACTAACTCACATCATACCTGCATGGTTGCCCTTTCACAGCGCACCTACATGACTGCAAGCAGCACACCTGCACGGCTATGGAAATAACTCACATCATATCTGCAATAAGAACGGTGCGTACCTATCGTATTTGGTCACATTTATTTATCCTATCTAAAGATAAATTTATTTACCGTACCGGTAGAGGGTATTCACAAAATAAATTAAAATAACTAATTGTAGTTATGTCCAACATTTCGAATAGGACGTCTTATTAACTGAGGATCCACGAATTAAAATGTCCTAGCCCTTGAGAAGTGGCTTTGTAACTTAAATATGTACCTACTTTTGTTTCAAGGTAACTAATAGGTACATATGGGCATAATAGTGGGTATTACCACAAAAAAAATATAGGTCTATGCAACTACAATAAAACGATAAGGACCTTTGTCACATTTCTGTGTTCAATCTAAAACAAATGTATTCACCGTTCCGGTAGAGAATATTTCCTTTAACCCTTACCGGAGATAAAAAAAAAACGTTGTTAAATGGACACCGCAGCCAATAGAGTTATGTAACCCCAGTTTGCAGCAATTCGTTAAAAGTCAAATAACTTCTTGACTACAGTAGAAGTTGCTACGAATAATAATACACGCTAATAGGAATAATCACGAACCATGATTAGAATTCGAATAAACTTTTACTTACAGTATTAACTTGTCACGGCTCGGCTCGCAGGTTACCACTTCTGACTTGATGAGAAATAATACTCCAATGATCCTTTACATAGCTATTTATTCTTCTGTTCTTCGTATAATAATAGATATTACTCCTACATTCTACTTAATGGTATTACGAAATAAGAATCCTATGATTGTAGATTCTTTACATTTTTATTTTCACAATCTAACTAATACTTGCACAATTAAGTACTAACTATTAATTAATACAAATATTCTACTTTAACTAATTAGCACTTTACTGAACTCGATCAGGAAACAGAATGTGTTCTTTTTCCAGAATATTCACTTTTTATCGCCTCTCAACAACTCCCACCTCATAGTGAACATTTTTATGTCAAATCAACTACCCACTATTTTCGAATAATCAATTAATGTTTTATGTACAGGCCAAGGAACTTACACTTCTAAATGGAATGCTTACGAAATCACAAAAACAAATTAAAATTGAACTTTATTTTCAACGGCATTCGGTTTATAATGCATTTCTTCATGTCAGAGGTAAAAAACGTTCCCGAGCAGGACAACGACTTAAGGGGATTCTTCTCTTTCTTGCAACGCAGTATGTTGTAAGTGGTAATAAAAAGAAACAGACGGTAGTTTTTATGACCAGTAGTAGACCAGATCAGAGGTAACAGTTTTCATACGTGCTGGTCAATACGCGTTAATGTTTATTATAATAATTAATGTTTTAACTTCAAAATTCTATTATTTCAATATTTCATACATTATTGGTGTTACTTAAAATAAATTTATTTGAAAAATAATAACTATTGGTAGTAACTCATAAATTACGCATGGCAACTCTGAAGATTCATTGTGGTGCCAACACGGTACGTTCTAGATCGGACTTACTTTTAATAAAATAAATATAAAATAAATATTTGTGGATGTAGCCCAAATTAAGCTAAAACAAGCCTGTGCTATAGAATCTAGACGACTGATATACATACTTATATAATTCTAAATACATACATATTATACATAGAAAACACCCTAAATCCGAAACAAACATTTGTGGATCACACAAACATTTGTACCGACCCAGGAATCGAACCCAGGACCTCCAGCGCTAATGAACAAGTATTAAATTACTAGGAAATTAGATTGATGTGAGATTTTTGTGTAGGTAGAATGAAATTTCTCTTTCCCAATATTCTTACCGAAAGCAAAAAGGGGATAGATACTTCGGTAAAAATATATACATATACCTATTTGATTGTATGATACGATAGTTGGTTTTATGTAGTTTCCATCCCCTCTTTCCTTGTGTATGAAAAGCATATGCCGACATCCTACAACCCTGGCTGCGTAATATTTGATACGTAAGAATCTAAACAAAAGTATAAGTTTGGTTTCCGACTTTTTGATAATGATAAATAAGACGTTCGGCCCCTCTCCCCTAAACCGTCATATGTAATTATACGTGCGGCACGCTATAATTTTTGACATATCAACTAAGTTACGATATTGACCGAGTAAAACGGTCTAGTCATTAGTAGTTGAGTTGATAAAGTAGTAGATATTAGGTGGTACTAAAAGGCCTTGTAAAAAAAGAGAGAGCAAGCAAGCTCTGCCAAATTCTCTTCGTACCTACTTAACGGCCATCATACCGAGCCGGTAGTGTAAGAATGGCTCCACATAGGTAATAACTGATCTAGTACCTTACTCATTAATTTTAAAAATTTGACGTCAATTATTACAAGTCATTCAATTCGTCAATTAAAACATACATAACTGTAAGTTCCATAGATATCATTTATTTTATTATTGTGTACCTATGTCTTTCAACTTAATAAGAAAATATTGTCTCACTAGCTGAAGCGTCTGCATGGACACATTAGTAGAAAGAGATAGCATCCCCTTTTCTAGCTTTCCTTTTCCGGAACGCTTTTGATGTGCACGTGAGCATTCCAGTTAGAAGTATAAGTTCCTTGGTACAGGCTAATCATTCTACTATGAGGCGGTGTTGACATCACAAAAATAACTTATTACTACTTAAAACTGAATGGTTTTAGAAAAATCACAACACAATGTGTAATGTTTTGATACAACTTGTAACATCAGTGCGCTTTTTTTATTGCGGCTGGCCGGCTGCACACTGGTCCGTATTTAAAATAGGTGGACATACGATCTAAGATGTCAAATGCTTTTGGGAAAAAAATAGTAGTATGAGTACGCATTTCTGGTTAATTTTGCAATTCAATATGGCCGCCGCGCCACCGTTGTAAAATTGAATCGGTCATTTCAAAAACCACTTTAGTCACATTTTTTCCAAAATGCTTTTTTTTGCTGAAAATGGTTCCTCAAAGGTAGATGCGTATTCTGGGTAAAAACAACTAAAGTCAATACATTCCTTCCACTTTTAATAATACCGCGTTAAATACGTTCATTGCATAAACGACATTAGTCAGTGACTTAAGAGGTTTTTGCATGCACCATTAGATGGCAGGAGTAGTTTATAACTGAGATTTAAATGACATTAGGCTTTGTTATGAAATATTTTGGCGGCCATTTAAAATAAAAAATATTTTACCGCCATTAATGTCATTTGAACTTCACTTGTCTTTTACTCAACTCAACAAAAGTTATTTTAGCTTATCAGTATTTTCTCATACGTGGTCATTCCTTTTTACCAAATGACCGTCATTTTGGAGTCATAAAAAAAATGTTCGAAAGCATGATCGTATCTACGTCCCAGGAGAATACGTTGAGTTGGATTCGAACTCCAGCTCAACATTTAGAGTCATAGAGCTAAAAACTGAAGATATATTAGAATTTAAGAAATGGTGGCCAAATTTGTACAAAAAAACATGTTTGTCAACTGAATCTTATGGAAAACAAGTCCGAAAGGACCAGAAAAAGTCATTTGCACCTTTGACATAGGTACATGAGTTTTCAGTATGATTTAGATCGAAAAGGAACTATCATAGTCGAGGAATATATTCATAGATTGATTAAACATTCATTCTCATTATTAAAGAAAATAACAACTTCTGTTTCACTTCCCTCAACCAAAGCTTATGATTTGACAGTACACATCAATAAAAAAAATGGAGGATTTAAAACAAGTTCAAGATAGCATTCTGAAAGAGCATATGACATTTTATAACAACATTTTTAGCTGGCCAACTGCAAATGCTGAAGATAATCCAGATTAAAATGATGGAGAATATGACTATGTACCATAAAGATGTTAAAACATGACAAATAAATACATGTAGAATGTTAATAAGATTATTTTTAAGTGTAATTCTTAATTATAAGCAATAAAAAATATGATTACTACGATTGTTTTGGTTAAGTTAAATACCACTTACCCTATTTCTAGCTAAAACAACGTAAGTCAATAACTGTTTTTCAGGTTTTTTTCATTATTTCTTTTTTTTTTTTTTTTTTTTTTTTTTATACCACTAAGGTGGCAGACAAGCATACGGCCCACCAGAAGGACCGGTGGTCACCGCAGCCTATGAACGTTTGCAACACCAGAGGTGCCACACTCGCGCTGCCGACCCTGTAAAAACCTTCTAAGACCCCTTTTGAAGAACCCCATACTGTAGGCGTTTGGGAAAACCGAGGCAGGGAGGTCATTCCACAACCTAAGCGTGCGCGGAAGAAAACACCTATCGGATCTAACCGTGCTGGAACGCATCGGACGCAGAGTGTGAGGATGAACTCCCTGTCTGTGGCGAGCGGTGCGATGATAGAACGTAGCTGTGGGCATCATATCAAACAATTCCTCAGAGCACATACCATTGTACAGGCGGTAGAACACGCATAAGGAGGCAAAGTCTCTCCGGTCGCGAAGAGGTTCCACACCAGCTGTAAGTACAGGATCGTTGACAATTCTTACAGCTCGCCTTTGCACCGAGTCAAATGGACGAAGCTGATATTCAGGTGCTCCCGCCCAGAGGTGACAGCAGTACTCCATATGCGGCCGCACTTGCGACTTATAGAGAAGCAGTGTTTGCGCCGCAGTGAAGTACCGCCGCGCCCTGTTGAGCACACCTAGCTTTTTGGACGCCAGCTTAGCCTTGTCCTCCAAATGACTACGGAACTGAACGTCACTGGAGATGTCAACGCCAAGGATCCCTATACTTTTGGAGATGGAAAGAGATGTGCCCTGAAATTGCGGCGCTACAGTAATTGGGGTTTGCTTAGCGGTGAAAAAACACGCTTGTGTCTTGGAAGGGTTGAACTGGACAAGATTTTGTCCACCCCAATCGGACACTCTAGTAAGAGTAGCCTCGATTTCAGACACAAGCTGTTCACGATTTTCCTCCACTGTGTCCCGAGAGATACCGGGGCGGCCCGTGTAACAAGTGTCCCCCGTACTGTCGTCCGCATAACAATGAATGCCGTCAATAGACAACATGTCATTGATATGCAGCAGAAACAGAGTAGGGGACAACACTGAGCCTTGCGGTACTCCAGCGTTTATGGCCATGCAGTCTGAACAGCTGCCGTCAACGACGGCCCTGATGCTTCTACCGGCCAAGAAGCTGGACACCCATCCGCATAATCTCTCGGGTAGTCCATATGAGGGCAGTTTCGTAAGAAGACCACGGTGCCAGACCCGGTCAAAGGCTTTAGAGATGTCGACGCTCACAGCTAGAGCCTCACCCTTACTCTCGATAGCCGCCGCCCATCGGTGTGTTAGGTACACAAGAAGATCGCCCGTCGAGCGACCGTGACGGAAACCGTACTGCCGGTCGCTGAGCAGGTCGTGTTCCTCAAGGTACCCCAGGAGCTGTGTATTAATTACACGCTCCATCACCTTGGATAAAAGGGAGGTGACGGCTATAGGCCTGTAATTGGCCGGGTCGGTTCTGTCACCCTTCTTGGGTACAGGATGTACATACGCGATCTTCCACGACGCCGGGACTTGTTGTATAGAATAGGAAAGTGTGAAAAGACGTGTAAGTACCGGACACAACTCTGGACCACAATGCTTAAGTACCACCGCGGGAATGCCGTCTGGCCCACTCGACTTATGAACGTCCAGAGATTGAAGCTCCCGCCGGACATTCCGCTGTGTAAATTTAACTTCCGGCATGGAAGTGCCACAACTCGGAATGCCCGGCGGTAAAGCACCCCCGTCGCTCATGATCGAGTTAGAGGCAAAGAGATTACACAAAAGGTCGGCTTTCTCCTTGGCACTCTGGGCCAAACTACCGTCGGGTTTAAGCAAGGGTGGTAATCCTGACCGACAGAAGTTTCCCTCGGCAGCTTTGGCAAGCGACCAAAATTCACGACTTCCTGAAGGGTAGCCTGCTAGCCGTTCGCCAATTCTGCCGACGAAATCGAACTTGGCCTTGACAATTGCTCTTTTACTGGACCTCGAGGCGGCATTTAATTTGCGTTTCACCTCAGAGATGTTTGGATCTGAATTTGCACGAGCCGTGGTCCAAGCTCTGTAGGCAGATTCTTTCTGTATTAGAGCTTCTCTGCAGAGCCGATTGAACCACGGTCGCTTTTTTGCACCTACAGGGATCCATCGGTTGGGAATGTAGCATTCCATACCCTCCAAGATCCCCTCAGCGACTGCTACAGCACAAGAATCCAGATCCTCTGAGGCAAAACAAAGCCGCCGCCACGGGTACGACGCATAGAACTCTCGCAGTCCATCCCAGTCTGCTGACTTGTAGTGCCACACATGTCGCCACTCCTTGGGCCGAGGTGGTTCAGGCCTTGCGAGAGGCACATGCGTCCGAACGACACAGTGGTCCGACGATCCTAGCGGAGCATCCACTGAAACGTTGTATCCGTCCGGACGCGTTGTCAGCAGAAGGTCCAGCAATGCACTATGCTCGTTCTCCTTGTCTGGTATCCTTGTATGGGATTTAACCAGCTGGGAGAACCCATAGGTCAAGGCAAATTCGTGAGCAGCTTTTCCCGCAAAGTCGGTGGTCCGGGAGCCCAACCAGTCAACATGATGACCGTTGAAATCTCCCAAAACCACTATCTCAGCGGAGGGACACTGCTCAATCACCCTGTCAGTCGATTGCTGCAGGTGGTCATAAAGGCGAACTGTGTCCGTATTACCGCTGTGAGACCTATACACGCACGCGTAGATCCGGGTGTGGCCCCCGTGATCCACGCGCGCCCATAATGTAGACAGGTCCCTGTCTTCGAGGCTTGTAAGACGGCGACAGCAGACATCATCCCGGACGTACATACACACCCCGGCTTTCCGCCTGAAGTTGTACTCCAGCTTGTAGCCAGGGTACATCAAGTCAGATGTGTCTTTCGGGCATGAGATCTGCGTCTCCGTCAAGAAAAAAAGGGTCGGCTTCGCAGTTTCAAGATGGTGGTGGACTACGTTGATGTTCGCGCGCATGCCTCTGATGTTGCAAAAGTCCACTTGAAGTGTGGACGCCGATGCCGCTGTGGATACCTTTTTATTTTTCGTTTTTGCAGCCATGGTTGTTTTTTAAAAAAGGGGAATTAAGAAAGTTGAGGGGGCGCCTGTGTGCCGCTGGCGCAGGAGACTAAGCAAGGCTCCAAATCACCAAAGGCAGACAAAGGTAATGCGGAAGATTGGCACGGCGTACGGAAGGGCCCCCGGTCCCCCCCCAATGCAGTGGCCGCGTCCACTCCGGTATCCTCCTCCGGCACGACCACAGCACCAGGGACTTTACACAGGCTGCTGGTTCAGCCTCCTGGGGCGGAGATTAAGTGATCCCCAGGTTCGGGTCCCGTACAGCCTGCGGGCGGTCAGCGGTCAACCGTTTCACCGGGTCTCCCTGACCGCCGTACCAATACTCCGCGCCTCTATCCGCCAATGGAGCCAGATAAGCCTCTGGTCTCACCGTCACCGGCACAAAGTCGCCCCAATGAGCTCTGGATCCCTGCTAACCGACGGAGAACATAACCCAACCGGAGTCAGGTTACTATTACCGCGGTCTTCTGCAGGGCGGAGGTACTGCCCCAGGCGGGCTGCTCAACGAACGGAGTACCGTTATGCCCTTCCTCCTAATGTGGGCTTTTTCGTTAATCCCTAAGATATTGAATCTTAGGGATCTGATTGAAGAAGCCACTACTGTACCCTCAGGGTGTAACGTTAGCTCCATGAGAAGTAACGCATGTCCCCTAAACCCCGAGGGGAATTTCTATTAACAAACTGTATAGGTTATATGCTATTTTATTTTTTAACGACTCAAATACTAAATTAAACATAAAAAAGTCCCTAAAACTCATTTGCTCGTGATTTGAAACAGTTTTTATTGATTTCTGAAAAAATATAATTTTGTGACTTATGAGGTTTTTGAAATGACCGATTCAATTTTATGTTGGATACCGTATAAGGGGTTTTTTGGTATGCTGAGTTCGAATTTCGGGTTAATTTAGAGATCCAATATGGCCGCCGCGCCGTTATCACAAAATTTCATGATGGGTATCGTTTAAGGGGTTTTTTGGTATGCCGAGTACGAATTTCGGGTTAATTTAGAGAACCAATATGGCCGCCGCGCCGTTATCACAAAATTTCATGATGGGTATCGTTTAAGGGGTTTTTTAGTATGCTGAATACGAATTTCGGTTTAATTTAGAGATCCAATATGGCCGCCGCGCCGTTATCACAAAATTTCATGATGGGTATCGTTTAAGGGGTTTTTTGATATGCTGAGTACGAATTTCGGGTCAATTTAGAGATCCAATATGGCCGCCGCGCCGTTATTACAAACTTTCATGATGGGTATCGTTTAAGGGGTTTTTTGGTAGGCTGAGTACGAATTTAAGGTCAATTTTGCAATCCAAGATGGCCGCCTTACACCGTTGTAAAATTTCATGCTGTATATCGTATGAGGGGTTTTTTGGTATGCTGAGTACGAATTTCAGGTTAACGTTTGCCATCCAAAATGGCCGCCGTGCCACTGTTGTGAAATTTCATGTTGTATATCGTTTATGGGGTTTTTTGGTATGCCAAATACGAATTTCAGGTAAATTTTGCAATCCAATATGGCTGCCTCGCCACCGTTGTAAAATTTCATGTAGCATATCGTATAAATGGAATTTTGATATGCTGAGTACGAATTTAGGGTTAATTTTGCAAAATTATCTTGAAATTCGTACTCAGCATACCAAAAAACCCCTTAAACGATACCCATCATGAAATTTTGTGATAACGGCGCGGCGGCCATATTGGATCTCTAAATTAACCCGAAATTCGTACTCAGCATACCAAAAAACCCCTTAAACGATACCCATCACGAAATTTTGTGATTTCGACGCGGCGGCCATATTGGATCTCTAAATTAACCCGAAATTCGTACTCAGCATACCAAAAAACCCCTTAAACGATACCCATCATGAAATTTTGTGATTTCGGCGCTGCGGCCATATTGGATCTCTAAATTAACCCGAAATTCGTACTCAGCATACCAAAAACCCCCTTAAACGATACCCATCATGAAATTTTGTGATTTTGGCGCGGCGGCCATATTGGATTGCAAAATTATCATGTAATCACCTACAGAGATAGATTATAGTCTGAAATGATACAAGTTTTATCCCGGGAATAAGTTCCCATGAGACGCGGAAAAGAGAACAAAATTTGACGCAGGCGAAGCTGCGGGCATCAGCTAGTCTATAATAAATGTTACATTACACGCGAATGCTCGTGTCGGTCAGGGAGGTAGCATCGTAACGTAATGCTCGAGTCGAATCTATAAATGTTACATTACAAGCGAATGCTCCTGGTCAGGAAGCACCTTAACACGTCCGGCTGTACGAACTGTACCTACCCAAGTCTAGTGGTATGAACTCCATAAATGAACTAACGAAACGTAAAAGACTTTTTGAAATCCAACCAGTAGTTCCCGAGATCCTAGCGTTCAAACAAACGAACAAACCCTTCAGCTTAAGAACATTTGTACAGATTTTACCATTTAAAACTCACATTTAGGTATTTTAAATGATTTCCTTAATTTAAAGTATGCCAAGTTTCTCGTTACTGAGTCCGAACAATTGTATAGGTCGATTTTCACTATTCTCTACTCACACTTGACCGTTTCCAAATTATTTATTTTACGACTCTCTAATAATTTAGTTCCATTTCCATACCTAGGTAATTCTTTACTTATTTAATTTGGGGAATTCTGAATTGGAAACTGGCAACACCAACAAAAACGTCAAGATGGAGTCGAAGAAATTAGACATGCGTAAATAAATAGATTTCATAAAATTGTGATAAGTTTCGAGTTACTTACAGACATTCCTGGCTGTTTTTAAATATTTTCTGTAATTTCGACACACTTTTATTGCACAATTCGACATTTTAAACAATAAAATTTTGTCACGTGACACAAGCTTATCCCTTGACAACAGAATGTGCACTAAATGGCGGATCGGCACTTATCCGCCAACAGTTAGCGCTTAAAATTTTGGACGCTTTGCTGTCGTTCAGAGACTATCTACCTACTTAACACATCTCTGGTATATCTATTATATAAAAATAAGTCGGGTTTTCCTTCCTGACGCTATAACTCCAGAACGCACGAACCGATTTCCACGATTTTGTATTCGTTGGATAGGTATCGGGCTCCGTGAGGTTTATAGCAAAGAAAATTTAGGAAAATTTTCACATACAGCGCCATCGCGGGCGAAGCTGCGGGCATCAGCTAGTGTAACTATAAAAAGTAATCTAGAAAAATATCAACTTTATCATTATATCATCGTGGTTCATGAGGTTACAGTGTGCAGACAGACAGACGGACACACAGCGAACTCTCAGTAATAGGGTCCTCTTTGTACCATTTGGATATGAAACCCTTTGCACCATTTCGTGTACAGAACTCTAAGAAGTAGGGGAAGGTGGTATGAGATGATCCCTCTAAGGGAGAATGCCTGTAAATCTGAGAAAGTACAATCTAATGTTAATTTTAAAGATGTTTTGAATAGTCAGTTTATCTATCTAGGTATTGTCATACCTTATGTTCTCAAAATTCAGTATTGATAAGAGTTTCATTAATTATACTAAATGTCTGCTAAAGGATCATCTTGTCCACACAGGTGTATAAGATGATCCCAGAGGATCATCTTGCCCCGTTCAGATCCAACCCAATCTCTATAGTCGAATTTTTAATTAAACGGAGTAAAGTGACAGCAACTAATGTCACTTCTTCATAGAAATTATGCAGCATTGTATGAAGAAGTGACATTAGTTGCTGTCACTTTACTCCGTTTAATTAAAAATTCGACTTAAGGTATCGTTAAAATGACTTTACTCAAATTATTATTTTAAAATGTTTTAATCAAATATGTGTTTTGAACAATGAGATCAACCCTTAGGCATAATCAACTGCCACAGCCCCTAGTGCTTTATCATCCATAGATCCCACTGTCCACGGCTGGTCTTCCACGATGCGTGACACGTGGCAATTTCCTTTTAAAAAAAATCCATAATAAAATAACATAAATTATTAAAAAAATAACAAACTCGAATGCTACTGAGAAGGTCGAAACAAGCTTGATATCAGGCGGTACCCATTTGAAAATCATAAACCGAAAGAAAATGTGTGGGTACCGCCTAATATCATGGGTTATCAAGCTTGTTTCGACCTTTTCAGTAGCATTTGAGTTTGTTATTTTTTTAATCATTTAATTTATTTTAAAATGTAGAATTGCTATATTATCTTGTTACATATAGTATATATACATATAACATACATACGAGTACATACATACATACGCGCGAATTTATTACCCTCGCTGGCGCAGCCGGGCAAAAAGACATTGGGGTGAGATGATCCACGGATAATCTTGTACAGAAGCAGACGAATCATCTTGCCCCAGAGCTTACTTTTTATTTGAAATTCTCTAACCTAACCTATAAGTATCCTACAGTCACCGCAATACGTTTTTATAACAAATGAACATATTTAGAAGCTACTAATATAATAATCATTACATAAAATCGGTTACACGAAAAGTAAAGGAGTTTCAAATTCAGGCTTACTTTAGATTAACACTGTACAATTTTTAAAAAATCACAAAACACAGTGATCGTCCTTTACGCAGCCATCGCGGTTTGACTGCAGTCGGTGGGGGCGGGAACCTACGCTTTTCTCGAAAAAACAACTAGATGGCATGCACAGTATCGTCACAATCGAAAAGGATCGTCTTACCTCGAGGGATCATCTTGTACACCTTTCCCCTACCTACCTATGTCAGAAAAAAAAACGTGGGAATATGGTAATAAAATATGGCATCCCAACAGTGAAAGAATTTTTCAAATCGGTTCAGTAGCTTCGGAGCCTATAATCGATGCGAACAAAAAAAAAACAATCAAATCTTTCCTATTTATAATATTGAATGACATGAAATCATTTTGTATTATTTTTAATTGACTTCTTGATGTTCATCTAACGTCTGTGCGTGGCCTTTATTTCTTTCATATGACATTGTTTTATTTATATTAGGCAATTAGTGAGCAGTATATACCCTTAACATTACCGACGATCTATCATCAACATTATGTAAGATAAGTACGAGTACCTACACTACCCAAATCGTAATCATTATGCGAGAATTAGTTCTCATTGCCTGTACCAAAGAGAAACCTTGTTTTTAGCATTCCATGGATGCACCGAGCGCACGCCGCCGCCGGGGTCATGGCGAGGTACTATCGAGCTCATACCTGCAGTAGCAATCCTACGTAACTATAGCGTCAACATTCTAGTAGAGTAAGAGCCCATGAACCCCAGACCATCGTTATTTTATAAAAGCTGAAAACTTGTCAGCGCATGCTCCCAACACAGGTAACGATGGACCATTATGAAGTTTGGGTTACCCTGGCTTTGGCAGGTAAACGGTACTAAATGTGTGTAAAATACTGATCTAAATTCGTCAATTTATAAAGAGTGATTTTTTGGTATAACCTTCAGAATATTATTAAAAATCACGTCATGAATTGCCAGACACCTATCATCGTGGCAACTCCTTGCCAGACACCCTTAATGTTCATGAAATTATGATTCTACTTACGTCATAGTATAAAAGCTGATTTTTATATTGAATACTTGGTTAATAAATTAGACAATGTTTCCTCATTAGGCAGACATTTTTGATAGTTCCAACCCTTTGCCAGACAAGCATGTTGGGCAGCTGTAGGAACAAGCGCGAGGCAGTGTATATGGGTGGACAGTATGTATCCCATACAGCAAACGTAATTTTTGTCGTTTTTGTACGTAAGCCTACGTACGTAACCCTACGTGCGCGAACACACACACACACACAACACACATGCACACGCACACGCACACGCACACCTCCCTTACGTACTTGACGAAGTAGCCGTATCCAGTGAGGAGCTACGTGAGGTGGTACGCCGGCGCACCTAATGCCCTCTTCACCCCAATCCCGAAGGACGCGCTGGACAGCCCCCAAGGGACTTCACGGAAGAGATAGTCACGAGCCAAACTTCTCGGACGGTCGATCTCCTTCGGAAGCGGATGACCTGATTCTGGCTCTACACATGAACATTCTTCATGCTTTAGACCTTGAGATACGACGAAAAATGCCCATAAATATTCATTTATAATTTAATTACTACATTTCTATATTTAGAATTCTGGTTATTTATTTTAGAGTGCATTTGTAAAATAATATTTATTTGTTATTGCTCACAAAGTTTCCCAAAATAGCTCTGTTAACACAAATTAAAATGCTAGGTATCATCACCTTAGCGTAAAAATTAATTTAATTTAAGTTTTTAATCAGTACCTAACAATTAACTTTAAAGATTTTTCAATTATTTTCTTAAATTGTGATCGCCTATTAGAAAGTATATTACTCTGAAGTAACGCAGGCCATAATAACATAATACCTACATGATGCACAGATGTATTACATAACGCATATTATGGCGTGAATGATATTAGACAGAACATCCAACACCACGCTTGACAAAAATGGTCTCAAGTTCGACCCTTGGTGTACCCAACGTTTGATTTTGGACCACTATTAATAATAATACAATGATGTAATAAGGTATTGAGGAAATAAATACGATTAATCGTGAAGGAACATTGAGAGTTCAAGAAGAGCAACTCAATATTACCTATAATAATAACTGCAAGTAATAATTTGCATAAGCCATCACATTGAAGCTGGTTTTTTGTTCAATATAATACTCACCTACGTCAAGAAACGCTCACAAAAAACTATAATAATTGATTAAACTTCTGACGATAACAGACGTGCTGACGGTACTTATTCATACTAGTTCACTCCAACGACTTCGCTCGCCTCAAATTTTGTATCTCTCAAACGAAACGCTCGTGGCCCCGCGGGCTCTGTGTTCTGTAAACTATCACTGCAGTAAGCAACTTTCACTGTGGTCGGTCTTGGATGAGTGACCAACCTGTGACCACTTTGTGACATTTATTTCCGAGCGATTCTGTACTTCAGAAGGCACGCTAAGCCCTTGGTCCCGGTAGTCAGTAATATGACTCTCCTTAAGCCAAGTTGAAGGCCTTATGGGCGGCTTGAGAAATTTCGACTGTGGGTTTTATTTTTTTGTTTAACGTGAGGGAAAATCCTCATGGATGTTATGCCGGACTCCTACCGACTAAAAAAAAACCTCACGTCACGCCCAACAGCCTGTGGTTGGGAGCCCCGGGGAAGCCCTCGGAAGGATGTCCCAGAACTCCCAACAGACCCACGGCCGCCACTGCGGCCCCGCCCAGGGGGTGGTTCGGGTGCCATCCCGCGTCTTTGGGGGGTTTCGGGTGTGATCCCGCTGCTAAGGGGGGGGCGTGTTTGAATACCTCACGTCACGCTGCCGTCATGGGCCTGCTTCTGTAAGGACGGTAAGCCGCCCTCTCACCGTCCTCAGGCCCCCGGTCATGGTGGCCGATAGTCCTCAGCGAAGACACGTCGGCGGCGCCCAGGCCGCCAACTGCGGAACTCGGGTGGGAGAGTTCTCTCCCGTACCCGTCCCGCCGCCTCCTTAACGAGCATGACCTGCTCGCAGAAGGAGGCGGCGTAGTCCCACTTACTCCCGCTGGAGAGCATGGCTCGCACCATGGTCTCGAGCGAGAGAGTGTCCACGTCCAGACCCACTACGAGGACCTGGCGCTGTTGCGCCCACACCGTGCACTCCACCAGCGTGTGGAGCGCCGTGTCATCGCTGCGCGTCACAACCTGCACCCGGGTCGGCAGCGCGTGTGTAGTGCTTCTGGTGCTGCAAACGTCCATAGGGTACGGTAACCAACCATTAGGTGGGCCGTAAGCTTGTCCTGCCACCTTAGTTGTATAAAAAAGAAGAAATTCATGTAAACTATCTAATATCTGTATACGAAATATCGGCCGGCTACTAGCTATGCGAGATCAATGTACAAAGCAATCGCGAATTAGTAACTACGAGTATTTTGAACATTGGATAGATCTCGAATTGGATCAATCACGCCCAAAGGAAAACAAACATACCTACAGACAAAATTTCTTAATACTGCTTTTTATATAATATGACTTCATATTTTTTGTTCAAAACTGAGAATGCGCCCACGTCAGCGTCCGTCTGTTAAGTATTTTATTGTTAAAATAATTATGTAGGTAAAAAATACTTTTGCTCTTCTTCGAACTCCAGCTTATCATATATTATGTTATGTTAGCTAATAGATACACCGCGACTTTGTTCAATACCTACATATTTCGAGCACAACCTATTTACATCGATTTACGTAGGTACTAAAAATCTTTTTGCTCTTCCTAAGACTTTCGGGCTCCACGACCTGAGGACGGTGAAGGGGCTGCTGACCGTCCTTACAGAAGCAGGCCCTAGATGACAGCGTGAGGGATTCACGCCCCCCCCCCCCCCTCCTTAAAGAAGCGGGATAACATCCGAACAACCCCCCAAAGACGCGGGATAGCATAGGCCGTTAGGTAGGATATGTGTGGTTTTAAGTCGGTAGGATTTTTAGTTTGAGCTGTATTACTCTACATAACTGTCGTGACATCAAGCTTTAAATTTTGAATATCATCAGCTTACTTACTGGCTAATGAAGAAATTTCACTAAAATTCACTACACTGTCACGGAAAAAAAGGTGCTCTAACCACTAGGTCTAATTTACATTTTTTATTACACAAAGATGACTAATGTCGGGGATTCACCATCCGATACGGTAATGAACATAGGCATAGAAACAAATAATTTAGAACCGCGACTTTATCAAAATGGGAAACGTCTTTTTTTGTGATTGTAAACCACAATTAACCCTGGAACCCTACATGGGGTGCTGGTGAACCCCAGACCGATTTGTTTTGTGAATATCTCAGTTACCTTACTAACCACAGATTTGCGCGTTACAGTACTTTAGTTTGGTGATTAGTGCTTGCGATTAATCAACGCCGCGACGACAGTCGTATAGTATGGTCACCTGTACAAGTGCTGTGGGGTGCGTCTGCACCCCAGTGTAGGAAAATAGGCAATAAGTGTTGGTAGTATTTTTATTCACTACTTGCTTTGGTTTTGTAGAAGTATTTGTATACACGCATGTATATGTCGGAGTAGACATGCGGCAGCTGTTTTTAAAAGCGCAGGCCCGCTGACCTGGAGTAGGTCATCGGGTCTGCTTTATGCTTAATTACACTTATAGATGGATATCTAGTTAAATAACAGTGAAATAAATACTTAGGCGGTATTTATTTCAGAAACACGGTAATAAAAACAAGCAAATGGAACACCAATGAAATAAAATGAAATTAAATGAAAAATCTTTATTCATGTAAGTCACAATCTACATTTACTGCCAGATTCGCAACGCAATAGGTAGAGCTGGAGAAAAAAGAACCTGGCAATAAAACTCCGGCCACTCTTTTAACTTACAGTAGGTTATTACAACATAATTTTTATTCCAAATTAAAACCAACATAGAATCTACTCACAATGTTTTCTCTCCAAATTCCAGCAGCAAAAGTGAGCCCTCGGCCACAACCACTGTCTATTTATAAATCCCCGCCACTCAAATTGTTCTCACAAAACACGTGGCTTGATATTTAATGTTTTCTTTTAAATCAAAGAAATGTGGTTCAATTTATTTTTGAGAAATAAAGTTATTAATTTAATTAGTCAAACAAACTGTTAAATTGAACGAAATCGTTAAAATACAAAGATTAATTCATTCTCAGTAAAATGAACATTGCCGGAACTATAGGAATAACAAAAATCCTGTTTTGATTAAAAACATTTTTAAATGTCGACAATATTCGTAATAATTGTCAATAAGAATTTAACAATAGTCTTTATTGTAGGTTCTTACGAACCTACATAGTCACATAACACTTAGGTAACCTAATTAGTTCAACACTACATCAAGTTATACAAATCAGTGTTAATAAATTCTACAACTATTTCTATTCGAACCTTATATCACAAAATAGTAAGGTATCAGTAAAGTTGCTCATTGTAATGGTTTTAATCTATTTATAATCAAATAGATTTTAATTAGTAATTCTCGGTGTGGCGACACGGCCATACTGATCGGCGATGCGTGCTCTGCATCGTGTGGTAAGGTCTAGATCTGCAAAATAAATATTAAAAGCTGAGGCTTGGTAGTTCTACAGTACACGCAAACCAGAAAATTTTGGTTAAGCAAATATAATTCCATTGGTCATAACCTTACATCGTGGTAGCATGTAGAGTGTCACCGCTCATAGTTAATGAAGACGGTGAGCTGGTTATGATGCGCTCACTGAGTGCTACTACTGCGATCCACATCAATCAATGAATCAAATCAGCCTATATCAGTCCACTGCTGGACGTAGGCCTCTCCCAAATGACGCCACAACACACGGTACTGCGCACATGTAAATACATGGCAACAGATTTTTTTTTTTTTATACACAGGGAAGGATTTGTAGGGGAGAGGTCGATGCTGTCAAAGACAGGGGCCCTAGGGGATGTTGGTAGGGTCGATGCTGTGCCCTCAGCGGTCTTGTACGCCTTGTTACACAGGGGACCATTATTCTTTCAGGATTGGGATATCCACTCGTAGTGGTTCTTACTGCTCATTCCACATGACAACAGTTTTTTTTTTTTTTTTTTTTTTTTTATACACGGGTAAGGATGATGTAGGGGAGAGGTCGATGCTGTCAAAGACAGGGGCCCTAGGGGATGTTGGTAGGGTCGATGCTGTGCCCTCAGCGGTCTTGTACGCCTTGTTACACAGGGGACCATTATTCTTTCAGGATTGGGATATCCACTCGTAGTGGTTCTTACTGCTCATTCCACATGACAACAGTTTTTTTTTTTTTTTTTTTTTATACACGGGTAAGGATGATGTAGGGGAGAGGTCGATGCTGTCAAAGACAGGGGCCCTAGGGGATGTTGGTAGGGTCGATGCTGTGCCCTCAGCGGTCTTGTACGCCTTGTTACACAGGGGACCATTATTCTTTCAGGATTGGGATATCCACTCGTAGTGGTTCTTACTGCTCATTCCACATGACAACAGTTTTTTTTTTTTTTTTTTTTTTTTTTTTTATATACGGGTAAGGATATGTAGGGGAGAGGTCGATGCTGTCAAAGACAGGGGCCCTAGGGGATGTTGGTAAGGTCGATGCTGTGCCCTAAGCGGTCTTGTACGCCGTGTTACACAGGGGACCACTATTCTTTCAGGATTGGGATATCCACTTTTTGTGGCTTAATACAAATAATAAATAAATAATATGATTCAGGATAGGGATATTAGTGGCTTATTGGCGACTCCACGCCCCAATAGCATCTTTTCATTTAAATATTTTATTAGCTAATTTGGTGACTCCACGTCCCAATAGCATCATTTGTCTAATAATTCAGCTAGCATTTTAATACAGATTAGACTGAAGAAACTAAAATGAAAATACCTCACCAGATTTTTCAATTTGTGGTTTCTGAGAATCAAGTACTCGCTGGGTGCGGTGCCGTCCGCGTCAGCGCCAATGCGCCAGATGACCTAACCTAAGCTGTAGCTCACCACGAGGTTTTGGGCGCCCCGCTGTTGATTGTGGGGACCTTTAGCGCCCGTCTATGATGTCCTAATGCTTCCTTTAGAAGACAGCGGCCGTTGTCGAAAACGCTGTAAACTTAAACAAAGATGCCTCTGTAAAAACTATCATTTTTTTTTTTTTTTTTTTTGCACGATTCCTGTCAAATCTCGCCTTATCTTTAGTAGATGTCTGTGTCGTTGTTGTACGTGCCGTTTAAGAAGTTTCAAACTAGGTACTTCAGTGGTTGACCAAATTAGGCAATTCCGCTGGTAAACAGTTTTGGCACTGAAATAAGAGGAGCTACGCCTGCAGTTTGGACTATCTGATGCCTGAAGTCTCGTAATCCCTTATCATGATAAGACTATTAGCCCTACTGATACCTGTGGCTACTATACAGGGACATCGTTTATAATCACTTGTTTTGGGGCTAGGAAGAGATGAAATACTTGTTTGGGCCACCAAGGTTCAATGCTTGCCTTTGTAGTTTGTATAGCGTAACAGAACTTACTTTGCATAGGAGTATTTATAAAGAGGGAATCCTACATGAATGCCATGCCGGACTCTTACCGACTAAAAACCACACGTTTCCTACCTAATGTGCCTACGGTTGGGAGCCCCGGGTAAGCTCTCGGAAGGATGACCCCAGGACTCCCGACAGACCTACAGTTACCACTGCTGCCTCACCTAGCGGTGGGGGAATATACATAGGAGTCTACTGTGAAGGTTACACGTTCCTGTTCATCTGAAGTGCCTGGCTTACGCGGTAAGTCGACGTGTAGGTATAGCTTCGAATGGCACTGTCGGTTTGCTAATAGAGCGCAAGTGAACTTGCGTTGATCTAAAGATTCGAGGTCCTGAAAACGATGCAATTGTCCTAATTTTAACGGTGAAAAAATCTTTACTAACGGTGCTAATTTTTTTCAAAATAGTAACTTCCATAATTTTATGAAGAGTCTTAAGGTATTAATTACTAAAGCTTCTTTGGAAAGATTTAGGTACAACAGTCAACCGTTGTGTACCTACCCAAGATTGGGTCTCGCTTTTCCGATACCTATCTTGACATTTTCTTGCAGATAACATCCCTGGACGGTCTCATCTCAATGGAAACCGTCTATGATAGCACGTTGTACGTCTCTACATCTCGACGTTGTTTACTGTTTATTCAGATGAATAATCATTAATCAAACTGTTATTCAAGACTTTGCCTGTTAAAGGTATTTCAGTTTAACAATATCGGCATGCTGCATCCGCTCGCCCTTCCTGTATTTATTTCAAATTCAAATTTTTGCGAATATACCATTATGGATGTGAGACAGCAAGTCTTCCTTGTGCTTCGAGGCTTAAAGCGCGTCGCAGTCGGGATACCGTATAATCATCTTGAAATGGCGTCCATACAAGTAATAGTTAAAACGTTTGACCGCTCGTACTACCACCAAAATCTCGAGTTCGCTCGAGTGATACTTATCTAGTTTCTACATCGCATCGGTCGTGTGCATACAAAAAAAAAGCCACTATGTGCTGCCGACCCCTATTGATTTGAATAAGGATTGACCCGAAGTCAAGGCCCAGCCAAGGAAACAATTCGCTAGGTTCTTTTCCTAGAAATATTCTATGCCATGCTTCCTCATGAACATGGGTCCATTGCCACTTAGCGCCTTAGATAGTCACTTCATTAAGAGAAGCCACAGCAGGAGAGATATTTGGTATGAACGAGCGGGAGTATTCAGCGCGACAACTGAATAGACGAATTTGTTTAGCATTTGTCGGTACCAGAGTTTTTAGGCTTAACCTTTTTAGGGCTAGGACGCACTTGACCGTTCTGTACTAAATTTTTTGCATACTCAATTGACCGTTAACAGAAAAGGCATTATTATAAATAAATAATAAATAAATATTCACGGACATCTCACACATTATTCTATGAGGATTGGAAATCCTGGTTTACGGAATGATATTAAGACTAAGCTCAGATTAGTAAATAGTTACTGCTTTAATGACAGTGCTTGGAGAGAAAACCTATGGTATTTACCACAGATATCAGAAAAATATGTACTGATAACGTCATCTATACAAACCTATGCTATACTACCTTTGTGGTCATTGTCTGAACTAAAGAGGTAATTTTATTTTTCTGGGTGTTTTTAAGTCATCTTCGATATCAAGGTTACCTTATGCTATCTAATAAAAATAGATTTGAACCTACCCACACGTCTGAAGTAATAATCTTGTGAAATGTGACATTCAATTTCTACGTTAATTCTATTATCTAGAATCTAGACAGACTTAAGATGCTCGTAGAAACAACAGGAAACCTATGCCACCAAGTAATTTTGTTGACCACACGTTTTCGGTTTTCCGGCAAATTGTATGAGATTGACTCACGAATTAACAAGCACTTAACCCCGCTATCAAAGATGGTATTATTAATAACCTTACCTATCCTCACACGCATTGTGTTCAAGCTGGACTAGTTAAGAATAGAGTTCATATTATAGGTTATGTGCTTTTCGCGGCGATAGCAGGTACCAAATGTGTAAACGGCTTTTGATCAAAATGAATAAAATTCAAGTACCTACTATAAGTTTGTTCGTATAACCGTTGTGTTGGCCAGGTTATTGTTGCATGGGAACACAAGTTTCTTTCAACCGTACGTTTATCCGAATCTGTTGTAGTAGCTTTAAAACGTCACTCACGAGAGGTATGACCGGACTTACTACAAAAATTACAGTAAGAAGCGTTTCCACTATCAATGGAATATTTTAACAGTTTCGGTGGTGGTTGTGATCAATTCGCGTTTGAACGCTTACATAATATAGAAGAGGTAACATAACCTATCATCGCTGCTACTGCATCGCAATTTTGTAACCACTAAGCTGGCAGACTAGCTTATGGTGGCCCCACCGAGGACGCGGTAACTAGCCAGTTGTCAACCTATGTTAGCGCGGCCCTTCAGCAGTCTAGTTATTTTCATACGTATATCGTAGTCACTTGATAACATAGTTCGTTTGAAACAAACAAAAAAAAACAACATGATTACATCAATTGCAGTCGCCAACGCGACGTTACCGCCTAGGTCATATGAGGGTAGAAACACATCGGTACTTAATCATAACTTTCTTTTGTTGTTTCGACAGGCGATCACTCATACATTACTTCACTGTGATCATATTAAAATAAAATTCAGGTGGTACATTACCCCTTTGCTGTTGTAGCTGTGTGACGGTGCTGGTGGAAGACTTACTAGCACCAGGATCTCGCACAGCCGCGGAACACGCCGGCGCGCACGTAACCGCGTGCGGCGCGTTGGTAAACTGGTACACAATCTTCGTAGTAAAGATCCTGAAAAATAAATAGTCTCGCACAGTATTTTGTAGGTAGTGATCCCACTTCTGATGTCGGAGTAGACATGCGGCAGCTGTTTTTAAAAGCGCAGGCCCGCTGACCTGGAGTAGGTCATCGGGTCTGCTTTATGCTTTATTACACTTATAGATGGATATCTAGTTAAATAACAGTGAAATAAATACTTAGGCGGTATTTATTTCAGAAACACGGTAATAAAAACAAGCAAATGGAACACCAATGAAATAAAATGAAATTAAATGAAAAATCTTTATTCATGTAAGTCACAATCTACATTTACTGCCAGATTCGCAACGCAATAGGTAGAGCTGGAGAAAAAAGAACCTGGCAATAAAACTCCGGCCACTCTTTTAACTTACAGTAGGTTATTACAACATAATTTTTATTCCAAATTAAAACCAACATAGAATCTACTCACAATGTTTTCTCTCCAAATTCCAGCAGCAAAAGTGAGCCCTCGGCCACAACCACTGTCTATTTATAAATCCCCGCCACTCAAATTGTTCTCACAAAACACGTGGCTTGATATTTAATGTTTTCTTTTAAATCAAAGAAATGTGGTTCAATTTATTTTTGAGAAATAAAGTTATTAATTTAATTAGTCAAACAAACTGTTAAATTGAACGAAATCGTTAAAATACAAAGATTAATTCATTCTCAGTAAAATGAACATTGCCGGAACTATAGGAATAACAAAAATCCTGTTTTGATTAAAAACATTTTTAAATGTCGACAATATTCGTAATAATTGTCAATAAGAATTTAACAATAGTCTTTATTGTAGGTTCTTACGAACCTACATAGTCACATAACACTTAGGTAACCTAATTAGTTCAACACTACATCAAGTTATACAAATCAGTGTTAATAAATTCTACAACTATTTCTATTCGAACCTTATATCACAAAATAGTAAGGTATCAGTAAAGTTGCTCATTGTAATGGTTTTAATCTATTTATAATCAAATAGATTTTAATTAGTAATTCTCGGTGTGGCGACATATATATATTGTATGTATGTATATAAGTGCAATTGACAGCAATAATTCATTTTTACATTAAAACTAAAGGTGATTTAGATGTTTTTCATGCTTGGGCAAAAAAAATTTCCGTCGTAAGAGAAAACAGACATTGGCCACTGTGTTTATTTTACCAGTTACTAAATATATTGCTGGAATTAACTCGTGGGTTTTCATTAGGTACTCAACAGTTTTGCAACAGGAAATACAAAGTTCAGACGTACATTTCTAAAACAATTAGGCTCAATTGTGAACATTTGCAAAAGCGTTACCGGGTACCATCTTTGAGGCGGGATCTGAAAAAGTCTATTGGAGCTATCCTCAAAAAATCTCAAGAATCTTCAGATCCTACTACTGCACCTTCAAGCCAAGGACATTGTGCCCTTTGTCCAAGCTTCAAGGACATAAAAATCAGGACTTTGTGCCTTAGGTGCAAAATACTAATTTTCTTAGAGCATTAGATCAAAGTTTCCACAAGGTGCTCAAATTAAGACTGATTTCATATATGAAAGACTAATTTAATATCTTATGTTCCTAATTAATATTATTAAAACATACTATTTAATAATTGATGCATTTTTCAACAATTACAGAAATTTCAATTTGGGGTACTCCAGCACCCCCTGTAGGAAAATCAGTTGGCAAAATAGGTGTAGGGCTTAAGGGTTAAAAACGCAATAACAGATTTTATAAAGATATTACGAAAATAATGAGGACTATTTGAAGTTTAATATATTCCGTTACACCTAAATAAAAGTATCTAATATTTTCCTCGTAGCTTATGGCTTTGAGAGTTTTGTAAACGATCGCCGTCGTACGCTACGATTTATGGAATTTCCAAATAGGAGTGGTTTTTTTTGGTTTTGGAAGGTTCGTTAAACATTGATCTCACTACAAAAATAACTAATAGGTAGGTAGCTAGAAAATATTAAAATCAGGTATTTTTTATGGTTGGTAATCCCTCATGGATGCTACTTGACTAAAACCACACGGTGCATACCACTGTTTACGACCAGGATTCGAGTAAGTCCTCGGGAGGATGTCGCAGGATTTGCGACAGACTTTGTCTACCACCGCAGGCTCAACTATAATGGGTGTTAAAGAGGTCAACTCCAGGTAGCTACGAGCTTTGCATTTCAAAACGGTATTAGCAGTTCGTTCGGTTCTGATTTTATTATGGTACCTATTAATTAATAGCACCTACTTTACGAGCGATCATTTTACCACTTTTAAAAAGTGTCGGCGTATAGCATGCATTTGCCAACTTTGACGCCTCGGTGGCGCATTTGGTAGTGTAACCGCCTGTCGCGCTGATGTCCCGGGTGCGATTCCCGGGTCGGTCCAAATATTTGTGGGGTCCACAATTAATGTTTGTTTCGGAGTTTGGGTGCTTTCTATGTAAGCATAATGAGTGGGTATGTATTTCGAAATGTATATAAGCTTGTGCCATATATAGATCCCATAGCACAAGCATAAATTAGCTTAATTTGGGCTAGATGATGTTGTGTGAGAATGACCACAAATATTTATTTACTTATTTAATTAATGCTCCGAGGAGAAAATTATACTTATCTACTTTACCAGCAAATTGTAATGACACTTCTTATTCAATTTATGGCAGTCACCCATTTACTCGGCTCGTTGTAGAAGAGTGGTCGCACAAAGTAACAAAAAAACGAACCACGAGGTTTGTACTTTAAAAAAAGTTCATAGAAGTTTTTATGATTCATACAAAAATTTCTAAAACAAGCTACTAATTTGTTTCAATGTCAGGTTTAAAAGTAGTTTTATTGGAAATTTAATTTGTATCGACCAAATTAAATTTATCTTAAATATAAAAGTTGGCTGCATGACGTGCACTGCCATAGCCTGTGCTTATATTTTTTTTACGGTGGGCGTCATTTTCCAAAAATGATTAGTTAGTTGAGTTTATTGTGTTCTTATTATTTTATTAAATTCCTTAATTTTTTCGTTACTGTATTAAAAATAGTTGTTCAATACAAAGTGTGGGACTGTTATTCAACTCGTTCCGACTGTCTACCCTCGTCTTCGGCTCGGGTCAACATCTGTAGGAACTCGTTGTAATAACAGAAATCCCACACTTGTATCGAAAACTACTATTACCATCTACTCCGTATATCTACGGCGAGAAAATGCGATGCACGCCACACAAGTGCAGAAATGAGATAGATGAATGGATAATTTATTGCTAAAAATGAAGAAAATTGTGTGAATTACAAAAGGTAACAGATCAGTCGCATTTGAACGCAAAGTCTACTCCCACATGTTCCGTTACCCGTAGTTCTGTTGGCAGAACTACGGGTCATTTTTTATTCCCATTAGTTCTGTCCACAGAACAAATGGTAATTCAATTACCACTTGTTCTGTTGAGTAGTTCTGTTGGCAGAACTACTGGTATTTTATGTCCCATTAGTTCTGTCCATGGTAATACATGGCAAAACAAATGAAGATCGACTAAACAAATGAAGACCGTCAAAACGAATGAAGATCGACAAAACAAATGACGATCGACAAAACAAATGCAGATCGAAAAAACATTTATTCAGATCAATAAAACAAAAGACTACGCAAGTTGATAAGGTCAAAAATTACTTGCAGCCATATTTGGTAACCCAGATGCGATTACCATTCAAAAAAATAGGTGCAAACAATTCTCGACTTTAATGACACTTTTCTAAAAATGTGCTTTTAGGCGTTTATAGACATCACTAATCACGAATATGTAAAAAAATTATAAATATTATGCTTGTTCATAAGGTCGAGAATTGCTTGCACCTAATTTTTATAATGGTTCTCGCATCTATATCTATACTTATAATAAATCTGTAGAAGTGAAAATTCTGTACATTCAAAATATCAAAAAAATAAATAGCAGGGGGTGTTACTAGACCGACACCGAACCCAAAAATGTAATTAAAAATTTTTTTGTCTGTCTGTCTGTCTGTCTGTCTGTCTGTTTGTTCAGGCATCACGCAAAAACTACCGGTTCGATGACGATAAAACTTAGTATAATTATTCTTTAATAGCCTGGGCACCACACTGGGTACTTTTTATCCCGGAAAAGTATATAAAATTCAAAGCAAACTTAATTTTGCGTTTTGATTCCTAGACCCAAAGCTATTATCAATAAACGGTTAATGGTACGATGATGAAACTAAGCATGAGCGTTATTTGTTATAATTTGAATAAAGTAATTTTAACATTTTTTGCAAATTCCACCTCCAAAGGTATAAAAAAGTGTTAGACCTTTTTAGTGTCTACACATAACTCTGTTTTTATATTTAGTTTTATTCTTTTCTTGACATTGTCACTCCCTACTCTTTTGTTCTGTCTCCTGTACATACCTAAAATATATTTTCTCTAATCTTCTAATTATCGTCTCATTTAATATATCCACAACAATTGGTAGCAGAGCGTGGTTGCCATTGTTACGATAATATGAGAAAGTAGTGTGTAATAAATATGGCAAGCAGTACGAGTGCATTTCGTATCGATTCTCTAACAAGGGATAATTATGACACATGGTGTGTTCAAGCCCAAGCAATTCTAATAAAAAATGAATTGTGGAGTTACGTTTCTGGCGAAATCACAACATCAAAGGCATCTTCAAAAGATGAAGCAGAAGTGTTTAAGAAAAAGGATCTACTCGCGAGGTCGGAGCTCTTGCTCCTTATTTCGCCACCTGAACTAAAACAAGTAAAAGGGTGCGCGACATCCAAGGAACTCTGGGATAAGTTAAAGAACACCTACCAGAGTCGAGGTCCAGCTCGAAAGGCCACACTTCTAAAACAATTAGTACTTAAAAAACATATGGCCAGCGAAGACGTTCGCGAACATTTAAATAACTTTATAGACATCGTGGACAAATTGGCTGAGATGGACGTCAAAATTCATCAGGACTTACTAAGCGTAATGATGCTGTACAGTCTGCCATCAAGTTTTGAAAACTTCAGAATTGCCATAGAATCCAGGGACACTCTTCCGACTCCCGAAGAATTACAAGTAAAAATACTTGTAGAGAGCGAAGCGCGTATAAACATACACGGTAGCGACGGAGGCGAAGGAGCCTTGTACTCCAAGAAAAAGACCTCAATCTTCTGCCAGAAATGTAATAAAAAGGGCCAATTTGCGTGTCTGGTCATATGCGTCGAAAGGATTTTGACATTTTCGTATTTTTTTTGTTGATTTTCAAATTGACACTTCCGATCGGTTCTGTTATCGAAACTGTACCTTTTCGTTCCAGAACGACTATAAATTCAACCAGTATATTCGTGATCAGTGATGTCTACAAGCACATTTTTAGAGAAGCGTCATTAAGGTCTAGATTTGCTTCCACCTATTTTTGCAATGGCAATCGCAGCTAGATTATTTTCTTCCATTTTATATATTTATTTATTTATTTTATTCTATTTTCTTTTTTTGATCTTCATTTGTTATGCCGATCGTCATTTGTTTTTTCGATCGTCATTTGTTTATTCGACCGTCATTTGTTTAGACGATCTTCATTTATTTTGCCGATCTTCATTTGTTTTCCGATCGTCATTTGTTTATTCGACCGTCATTTATTTATTCGACCGTTATTTGTTTTGACGGTCTTCATTTGTTCTGCCGATCTTCATTTATTTTTTCGATCGTCATTTGTTTATTCGACCGCCATTTGTTTTGACGATATTCATTTGTTTTGACGATCTTCATTTGTTTTGCCGATATTCATTTGTTTTTTCGATCGTCATTTGTTTATCCGACAGTCATTTGTTTTGACGTTCTTCATTTGTTTTGCCGATCTTCATTTGTTTTTCGATCGTCATTTGTTTATTCGACCGTCATTTATTTATTCGACCGTTATTTGTTTTAACGATCTTCATTTGTTCTGCCGATCTTCATTACTTTTTTCGATCGTCATTTGTTTATCCTACCGTCGTTTGTTTTGACGATCTTTATTTGTTTTGCCGATCTTCATTTGTTTTTCGATCGTCATTTGTTTATCCGACAGTCATTTGTTTTGACGTTCTTCATTTGTTTTGCCGATCTTATTTTTGTTTTTTCGATCTTCATTTGTTTTTTTGATCTTTTTTATTTATCATGAATAGTTCCGGAAATCCACCTAAGGGGTGGAATTCCGGACATACCATAAGATATAATTCCGGTTATCCACCCCATGGGGTGGATTTTTTGGGGTGGATTAACGGAATAATCCTGTATGTGGACCAATGCGAACCGAAAGTTTAGCAGGGTCAAGATACTTTGTAAGTTTTATAGATGATTTTACAAAATATACATGCATCTATTTTATTTCTAATAAATCAGAAGTTTTTGACAAGTTTAAAGAATATAAAAACAAAGTCGAAAATTCTTTTAACAAAAAGATACGAGCGCTGCAGTCAGACAATGGTCGTGAATACTGTAATAAAGAGTTCGATCAGTTTTTAAAGGACAACGGAATCCACCGAAGGCTGTCCTGCCCCTATACCCCGCAATAAAACGGAATAAGTGAGAGGAAAAATCGGACGCTTTTAGATAAAGCCCGATGCCTAATGCTGGATGCTAAGATCCCAGAGAACTTGTGGGCTGAAGCAATAAATACAGCTAACTACCTCACGAATAGATGTCCTACAAAAGCGTTAAATGGGAACACGCCATATGAAAGATGGACAGGTAGAACACCATCCGGAAGTCATTTAAAAGTTTTTGGAGCTAAAGCTTTTGTGTTAAACAAACGAAGGCGAGGCAAATTCACACCAAAAGCTCAAGAAGGAGTGTTCGTTGGTTATGCGCAGAATGCCAAAGGATTTCGGGTATATATTCCTGAAAGGAAAGATGTCACAATTAGCAGAGATGTTAAAGTCATCGTCAAAATGTATTATGACTCTAATGACCATAAGCAGAACTATGATGACAAAATATTTAACTTACTAGACTTGAAACCTGAAACTGTAACTAAAAAGGTTCAAATTTCTCAGAAAAATAATAACTATGGTCAAGGCTACAATGATATATTGTTTGAAAAGCTGGAACCAGTACAACCTGTAACCGAAAAGGAAGTTACTTCTCCAACTACAGCAGATGAAGTTGAGTGGGGTAACAATATAGATCAGGATAGAAGTTCACAAGAATATGAAAGCGTAAGACCACAAAGAGAAAGAAAATCTGAAACTTCTGAAGAATTCCAGGATTCAGTGACTCAGACTCCTGATGAAGACCTTACCTTTTTATGTGAATCTGAAAATACAAATGTGTTTGATGAGGAATGGCGTGAATCTATTAAAAAGGAAATCAAAGCACATATAAAAAATGGTACACGGGTCATCAAGAAGAAAGGAAATGAGAAACATATAGTTGATTATAAGATGATTTTAAAACACAAAGGAGATTTGAAAAAGGCTCGTCTTGTGGCAAGAGGTTTTACGCAAAGATTTGGTGTAGACTATAAAGAAACATACTCTCCAGTAGCGAAATTAAGCTCTATTAGATTGCTTTTAGCTATAGCTCTGAAAGAGAACTTGCAACTTCATCAGCTAGACGTCACAACTGCTTATTTAAATGGAGATCTGGAAGAAAGATTACTTATGAAAAAACCAGAATATTTAGAAGAGTATGTTGCCGAAATTATGATTGACGAAAGCTCGAATGTAGACATATATAATAAAGCAAAGAAAATGCTAGAAGATTTAACAAAGATAAAAGGAGAACAAGTTTGTGAACTAAAGAAAGCCTTGTACGGTCTTAAACAATCTGGTCGGCAATGGTATAAGAGATTGCATATGGAATTAACTTCATTAGGTTTCCAGCCCTCCCAAGCTGATCCTTGTATTTACATACTAAGGAAAGGAGGAGAGAAAGTTATTCTTGGCTTATATGTTGATGGCATATTCTTGCAAAGAGATCCGAGACGAAGTTATTAAAGAACTTACCGTAAGATTCGACGTGAAAGATCTGGGAGATGCAAAGGAATATGTTGGAATGGAAATAGAACAGATTGATGGACATATAAAGCTAAAACAAGAGAAGTATATTAATAAACTATTGGTAAGATTTGGAATGGAAGATTGCAAAACAGTAAAAACGCCAATTGAACCATATTTAAAACTACCAAAAGAAGAAACCTGTGATACCAATCTACCATATCAAAATCTGATTGGAGCCCTAATGTTTCTATCAGTAGCTACTCGCCCAGACATAAGTTACGCAGTGAGATATTTATAACAATTTAACAATTGTTATGGACACGAGCATTTTAAATGTGCAAAGCGTGTATTAAGATACCTAAAAGGTACAAGAACAACAGGATTGCTGTTCAAGAACAATGATAAACCTATCATTGGATATGCAGATGCTGACTGGGCTGGATGCACTATAGGCAGAAGGTCTTACACTGGTTTTGCGTTCAAATGTGCAAATGCTATAGTTAGCTGGGAATCGAGAAAACAGAGATCTACAGCAACATCGACAGCAGAAGCAGAATACATGGCGCTCTCAGACTCTGTTAAAGAAGCATTGCATTTGCGATTATTGCATAATAATATTGCAGAGAAAAAACAAGATGTATTAGTTATCTTCAGTGATAATAGAGCAGCCATAGAAATTAATAAGAACGACATTATCAGCAGTAAGACGAAACATATTGACATCCGGATCCATTTTCTTAAAGAACATGTCAAGAAAGGTACTATAATTGTCAAGTACTTAGAAACAGCTCAGATGGAAGCTGATATTTTTACTAAGGGACTACCAGGTCCTCGACATGAAGAACTACGAAGGCTCCTGGGTCTTAACTGAAAACAGAGATATGAGGAGGAGCATGTTAGACCTTTTTAGTGTTTACACATAACTCTGTTTTTATATTTAGTTTTATTCTTTTCTTGACATTGTCACTCCCTACTCTTTTGTTCTGTCTCCTGTACATACCTAAAATATATTTTCTCTAATGTTTTAAGTATCGTCTCATTTAATATATCCACAACAAAAAGGAGGGTAAAGTTTGTATGGAACAACGTGAGTCCTTGGTCCGATCTACTTAAAATTTGGCATATAGCATTATTAACATAATCGATGGAAGACGTGTTTCGTGTTTTATTGAAATTTATACTATAACGAGCTAAAAAGGGAATGTAAATTATTTTGGGGCTGATTTTCTCCGGAGTTGATATCAATACTCCTTAAATACTCTTATTTTATACTTAAATTAACTTTTTTATTTTGACACATAATTTGTGAAAGCGTTGTCATTTATGTTGTATGGTTTTACTTCAGACTTCAAAGATATAATTTTACTACAAAGCAATAAAGTTAAATAAAAAGCGCTAATTTATTATTATTTTTTTGTGACAAAAATACATTTGTGAAAAGAAGAAGAAAATTGTAAGATGGCTAGCCAGAAAAAATGAAAGACCACGCTTCAGGTAGTATGTATAGTATAACACCGCATGTTACCATCTACGCTCAATCATTACGACAAAGATTTCCAGCAGACTGATCATGGAAGGCATGAACTTTATTCTACACTAGCTGATGCCCGCAGCTTCGCCTGCGTGAAATTTTGTTCCTAGACTATAACATATCTCTGTAGGCACCAAATTTCAGCTAGATCCGTGCAGCCGTTACAGCGTGAAAGAGTAACAAACATCCACACTCACAAACATTCGCATTTATAATAATACCTAGTTAGATAGATTTCTGATTAACAAATTCATAACGCAAAATAATATGAGCTAAGTAAATTTATTTATTAAATACGTTTTTTAATTCAATGGCTAAACTACTACTTGACACAACTTCTCTTCTAAGCCATTGACATCGTAACTTAGTTCCTTCTTCAGGTAGTCCCAGCCTACGACGTTTGGACAAACCGAACTACTCTAAGCTTTGTCCTCCTAATACAGATGGTCCAGCCAAGACCTGGTAACGTAATAACAATGTAAATTTTATCAGCTGAGCGTTCATGTTCATTGTAATGACTCTTTTCAGTCCTGTCGAATGTAGTCTACGTAGAGGCCATTCCCGTATTTTACAAAGACTGAGTCTGTTTCCTGACAGAATGCAGTCGGCGCTATATGTAGAATAAAGTTCATGCCTTCCATGACCAGTCGCTTAGGGCTGCTGACAATGTTTGTCGTAAGGATTGAGCGTAGATGGTAACATGCAGTGGATACTACCTGAAACGTGGTCTTTCATTTTTCTGGCTAGCCATCTTAGAATTTTCTTCTTCTTTTCACAAATGTTTTTTTGTCACACAAAATTTTAATAAATTAGCAATAATACTTCCATAAAGCATATTATTTGGTTAATATTATACCAATATAGCGCTTTTTATTTAACTTTATGGCTTTGTAGTAAAATCATCTGTCTGAAGTTTGAAGTAAAACACAAATGAAAACGTCAATTGTATTGAACTTTCACAAATTATGTGTCAAAATAAAAAGTAATTTAAGTATAAAATAAGAGTATTTAAGGAGTATTGATATCAACTTCGGAGAAAATCAGTCTCAAAATAATTTACATTCTCTTTTTAGCTCGTTATAGTGTAAATTTCAATAAAATACGAAACACGTCTTCCATCAATTATGTTAATAATGCTATATGCCAAATTTTAAGTAGATCGGACCAAGGAATCACGTTGTCCCATACAAACTTTACCCTCCTTTTTTTATACCTTTGGAGGTGGAATTTGCAAAAATGTTAAAATTACTTTTTTCAAATTGTAACAAACAACGCTTATGCTTAGTTTCATCATCTTACCTTTAACTGTTTAAGCAATATTTGATAATAACTTTGGGTAAGTTTGGTTTGAATTCTATATACTTTTCCGAGATATAAAGTACCCAGTGTGGTGCCCAGGCTGTTAAAGAATAATTATACCAAGTTTCATCGTAATCGAACCGGTAGTTTTTGCGTGATGCCTGAACAAACTGACAGACAGACAGACAGACAGACAGATAGACAAAAATTTTTTTAATCACATTTTTGGGTTCAGTGTCGGTCTAGTAACACCCCCTGCTATTTATTTTTTTGATATTTTGAATGTACAGAATTTTCACTTCTACAGATTTATTATAAGTATAGATATAGATATAGTGCTGACTTCATTCTGTCAGGAAACAGACTCAGTTTCTAAGTTTTTATAAAATACGGGATTGGCCTCTACGAAGATTACATTTGACAGGACTGAAA
This sequence comes from Miltochrista miniata, assembly GCA_933228765.1. Lineage (NCBI taxonomy): Eukaryota > Metazoa > Arthropoda > Insecta > Lepidoptera > Erebidae > Miltochrista > Miltochrista miniata. The sequence continues at coordinate 14,245,520 of OW121765.1, forward strand.
AGTGCCATTATAATGAACATGAACGCTCAGCCGATGAAATTTACATTGTTATTACGTTATCAGAGGTCTTGGTTGGACCATCTGTATTAGGAGGACAAAGCCTACAGTAGTTTGGTTTGTTTAAACGTCGTAGGCTGGGACTACCTGAAGAAGGAACTAAGTTTCGATGTCAATTGCTTAAAAGAGAAGTTGTGTCAAGTAGTAGTTTAGCCATTGAATTAAGAAATGTATTTAATAAATAAATTAACTTGGCTCATATATTATCATTATGAATTTGTTAATCAGAAATCTATCTAACTAGGTATTATTATAAATGCGAATGTTTGTGAGTGTGGATGTTTGTTACTCTTTTGCGCTGTAACGGCTGAACGGATCTGGCTGAAATTTGGTGCCTACAGAGATATGTTATAGTCTAGGAACAAATTTTCACGCAGGCGAAGCTGCGGGCATCAGCTAGTTACAAATAATGGTGCAAGCAAATTTCGACCTTATGAGCATGCATAATATCTATTTATTTTTATATATTCGTGATCAGTGATGTCTATAAACGCCTCAAAGCACATTTTTAAAAAAGTGTCATTAAGGTCGAGAATTGCATGCACCAATTTTTTGAATGGTAATCGCATCAAGATTACCAAATATGGCTGCATGTAATTTTTGACCATAACAACTTACGTAGTCTTTTGTTTTATTGATCTGCATATTATTTTTTATCGATCTTCATTTGTTTTGTCAATCTTCATTTGTTTTGACGATCATCATTTGTCAGGTCGATTTTCATTTGTTTATCTGACCGTCATTTGTTTTTCCGATCTTCATTTGTTTTGATTTCTACTTTGTAGCATTTATTTTCTGTAGATGCAGCATTTAGCGTGTGAAAGCACCCTAATCGATCTATCGTTTTTTTAATCGGTTGTCTGTGGTGACATTTCTGCTGTCAGAATGACAGGATGTCATAAGATCAGTGACGAATCGTTTTTGCATTCAATGAAAGGAGTTTTTGAGATGGAATTCGAGACGATTCCACGTTGGAGAGGGGATAAAGCCCTACTATAAAGTTCCAGGCCTTTTCTTACCATCCTCGAAGCAGCAAGGAATTTTGGAACAACTCTGAGTAGCACACCTCAATTTTTCTTTAGAGGTTATAAGTTCAAACCTGAGGACTTGCTAAGAAATTTAACTTGGTTTTACCTATTCTCCTCGGAAGGAGTTGGACTCTGTGTTAACCGATACCCAGATTCTGGTAAGTTTCAATTAACTATTTGCAAAGCGGGTCGACTTTCGTCTGTCACGCGGTCAGTGTCTTAATTTGTCGTTTCTTTCATGACAGGGTTCTTTAGTACGGGGAAAAATCGAACAGCCACATTTGAATACACCCAATAACACGTGGACTACACGAGCGAGGTGACTTAAGAGGAACCTGCAGTCTTCATACACCTGGCATTACCATCAGCCACTGCCATTCTCAGCTCACACTGCAGGCCAGTACTTGTCACCCATTTATACATGTGTAGTCTAGCCGCTTACTTCCTCACTTCTAGTACCTGCTCACGTGGAAATAATTTAGTGCTGTACTATTAGTACCTAAACCTGTAATATTCTTATGTATGTCTGTGCTTTCTGTATCTATGTAATCTCATTGTTTCTGTAGTGTACTGTGTACTATTTAAATATATGTGTGTACACCCTATTGGCTGTTTTCGTCAGAGCCCTGGCCTCCCTTGCGCACCCACTAGAAACTCTGTAACAAGGCGCCCTGGGAAAGAGTTCTCTGCATAGCTACCTCGCGCTAGTTGGTGAGTAACACTAACATCATTGTGTTATAACTTCTATTGACTTGGTGAAACCGTGTGGCTCAATCATCCTCTTACTAAGTAACAGAACAAGTGGGAATAGTTGAAAGATAAGTCGCGGGTAAAAGCATAGTCTTATGAGTCACAGAACTAACGGGAATAAAATTACCAGTAGTCCTGCCAACAGAACTACTCAACAGTACAGGTGATCGTAATAGTTTACGTAAGTCAGGTGTTAAGCATAGTCTTATAATTCACAGAACTAGTGGTAATAAAATTACCAGTAGTTCTGTCAACAGAACAGGTGGGAGTAGAGCGCCTTAGCCTTCGTGGTTATTTATTTTTATAACCTTCTAAACTAAACCACGCCAAATACGAATTATTACACTGATCGTTCTAAATAACAAAGACATAACGAAAGCAGTTAACTTTCATGAATATCGCGAGAATCTAATATGTAGGAAGACGGTATTGTTGATTGAAGTTAGATAAAACCATAACAAATTTTTGGAGGACGTATGATGATCATGCGTTAAACTAATCCTTTATTTCCCGTGGTCCACCTCGTAGTCCACCCAGGTGAACCACGGGAATTTTTTTTTACCCGTGGTCCACCTGCATAGCCATATGTTTGTAACAGTAAATTATATAATAAAATTATGGATATACCTACTTATGATCAAAAAAGTAAAAAATTACCAGTAGTACTATTAAGTGGTCCCAGTAGTACCACTGGTACTTAAATTTTACCCATGGTACTACTGAATCAAAAATAAATGAAGATCGGTAAAAACAAATGAAGATCGAAAAAACAAACAAAGATCGAAAAAACAAATGAAGATCGGAAAAACAAATGAAGTTTGAAAAAACAAATGAAGATCAACAAAAACAAATGAAGATTGGCGAAACAAATGAAGATCGACAAAACAAATGACGATCGAAAAAACAAATGAAGATAGGAAAAACAAATGAAGTTTGAAAATACAAATGAAGATCAACAAAAACAAATGAAGATCGGCGAAACAAATGAAGATCGACAAAACAAATGAAGATCGGCAAAACAAATGAAGATCGGCAAAACATGCAGATCATTAAACAAACGTCTATAAGCAAGTTCATAAGGTCAAAAACTATTCACAGCTATATTTTGTAATCTAGATGCGATTGCCATTCAAAAAAATAGGTGCAAGTAATTCTCGACCTTAACGACACTTATTTAAAAATGTGCTTTTAGGCGTTTATAGAGATCACTGATCACGAATATATAAAAAATAAATAAATATTATGCATGCTCCTAAGGTCGAAATTCGCTTGGACCCATTTTTGTAATCTAGATGCGATAAACATTCAAAAAAATAGGTGCCAGCAATTCTCGACCTTATAAACATGCATAATATTTATTGATTTTTTACATGTTCTTGATCAGTGATGTCTATAAACGCCACAGAGCACATTTTTTGAGATGTGTCATTAAGGTCGAGAGTTGCTTGCACCTATGTTTTGAATGACAATCGCATCTAGATTACAAAATATGGCTGCGAGTAGTTTTTGACCTTATAAACTTGCTTATAGTCTTTTGTTTTATTGATCTGCATATGTTTTATCGGTCTTCATTTGTTTTTTCGATCTTCATTTGTTTTGCCGATCTTCATTTGTTTGTCGATCATAATTGGTTTCGCTGATCTTCATTTGTTTCGCCGATTTTCATTTGTTTCGCCGATCTTCATTTATTTTGCCGATCTTCATTTGTTTTACCAATCTTCATTTATTTTACCAAACTTCATTTGTTTCGTTGATCTTCATTTGTTTCATTGACTTCATTTGTTTCGTCGATCTTCTTTTGTTTTGTTGATCTTCATTTGTTTTGAAAATTATTTCATTAATTTATACATTTTACCTTTCAGATGTTCTTCGTATACCACAACCTATAATGGATCTTTTTCCACTGACATGTCCTAAAACATCCATTTTTCATAAAAATACTTTAAGGTATTAAAGTGGACATGATATGTCCACAAAGATCCATGATGAATCTTTTTATTGGATTTTAGTGGATAAAGGGCACTTGCATAAAAAGGTTACCATAGCTGTAAGTGTTGATAGAAGAGCGCTAAGTGTCAGGTGGACCACGGGTAAAAAATATTTCCCGTGGTACACCTAGGTGAACTACGGGTAATAAAAAAATTCCCGTGGTACACCAGGTGGACTACGGGTAAAAAAAAATTCCCGTGGTTCACCTGGGTGGACTACGAGGTGGACCACGGGAAATAATTGAAACTAATGTAGGTAGTATGTACCTTAGTACATAAATAGAACTAATGTATTTGAAGATCCATTTCATTATAATAAATATTACATGAATGTTTACATGAATTTAAAACAGGCCGTAGAAACACGTGTACCTAACTCTAAAATTAATGCACCTTGACAGAAAACTAATTAATTTTGACTTCCAAGCTCAGGAAACTAATTCATTTAAGTTTTACAATTATTCGAATGGATCACGGCGAGTGTTTTGAGGAGCTCTTCGACTTAATCCTACCCTCTCCGCGTACCGGGCCAATGTGCCACTCTCGTAGCGTGTAGAGAATCTTCGCCGGAACGGAATCGTTTTTCAGACGTACCATACTAACTTAGCACTTTACTAGCGCACGTCTTACACACTTATAATTCTGAGTTTTTCAAGCGGAGCGTGAACAGGCACCTCTATGGGCTGGCAACCTGAGGGCCACTGTCAAAAATTAGTCTTTTGCATCGTGACATTGGTCCTTCATACTCCAGAATCGCCATGGCTTTTCAATAGGTGGGCGACGTAAATATAGCAAACTTTTTGGAACTGAGTTCTTTAACGCAGCTTATGGGTAGTGTGATTTAGTAAAAATTGTCACGTAACAAATAGTATTTTAAACTGTAGTGTGTGAATTTTACTACTTTAAAGAACTTTTTCAGTCTTGGTTGTGCAACCTCTTCATAAGTGGTAGAGCACTCGTCTTGTGAACCAGAGATCGTGATTACAAACCTCATAGAAGGCAATAATCGCTTTTTGGAATTTATTTTTACTTGTTTTTTTTACTTGACAATAGTTTTGGGTTCAAAGGTATTCCATGAGCACCTTTTCATGCCGTTAAAACATTCTGGGCGCCGTAGTTCTTTCGTCCTCTATGGACGCAAGCCTGGACGCGACGGTTCAGACTAGCTGTCGTCTTTATAGGTGCTGACTAAGTAAAAACTAAAAAACTATAAATCCACTCTCTGAGATTATCAAAAATGTCTGACAAGGTTATAAAAAAGGATTATTCCCAATTGTTCCGTTGAAGTAGTACCGTGGCGGAACAAAAGCACATATCCGCAGGACAGCTTGTGACGAGCTAAATGTGCATGGCTTCAGATTGGCTCCGATTCGGCAGACTTTTTATGCCCATCTCAACCGGTTAGCATTTAATAGGCTAACGGGAGAGCATTCCACTACTTCTGGGACTGCAGCAAATCTTAACTCTGGCTTGCCTTAATTAGCTAGTCAGAAGTAGGAAGACAACGCTAGAATGCTATATACTCAGAGTTGGAAGTGTCATTCTCAAGGTCATGACTACGAGGAAACCCGCTCAGATTCTGACCTGTGATGGCGCAACCTGCACCGCTGCACCGCGTAACACCCCTAGCCGCTCACACCGGTGTTGCCCTCTGTCTCTCTGACTATTTAATGTTCAAATGATTTTTTTATATAATATAATGAAACTAATTTTGTTTGCGTATATATACGAGTATTATATTAAAAGGCAATGAGTGTTTCAAGTTTGTATCTTTGTCTGAGGAAGGAATAAACAAGGATTTGACTTTATTATTGCCCTTAACATTTTGTAGTGTACAAGTTTCAATATTAACCTGAAACCCAGTTACGCAGGTGTAACACACTATACAAGTAAATTCTGAATAATGTAGGTATGTAGGTACAAAGTTTTTATCTCATTCTATATGTATCCAAGGTCCAAGGTGTAGTGGGGCCCTACCAGCACCATCGGGCCCAAGTCAACCTCACGTGCAAGCTCGTGCACCTGCTGAACAACGGACGAGGCTCTGACGGCGGCGGTCCATTTCAACACGGCGATGGGCTCACCACCTGTCACGTGGGACCAAATTGTACACGGTGAAATGTGGGCCGGTATAGGCCTCTGCCTACCCCTTCGGGGATAAAGGCGTGAGTATATGTATATATGTATGTATCCAATTACTTGACGATAATATTATTATCTGCCCACAAAATACCTGATGCATATTAAATTAAAACAAGTATAATAAATAAAATATAATGTTTTTACTTAATTATTTAGATTTCTGTGTACACAAAACCAACAAGGATGTAAAAATTAAATATTAATTTATTAAATGTCATTTACATTTATGAAACTAAATCTGAAAAATTTTCTTGGTATTCTTTTTCATAACTCGGTATCCGGGATCTGCATTCATATTCAGTTAGAAATTTTGATTTTACTTGGAGCAACTTGACAAATTTTGTTGGAATTTGAGTTCAGGCGTCGCAGCGCTTGCACCCAAATTCACAAGTCGGTAATTATAACAAGAAATAGGTAAATAACAAAGTTGTCTATCAAAATCAAGACAAGATTGAGAGATGTATGGTCTTACAAGACTGGGTATATCCACGGAAAACAGATTACGAGTCTTATCCTAATATAAAATATAGCCCAAAGCAAAATCCTATATTTATGAGACTAGACTAGAACAAAACGAAGCAAAAACTACTTAGAATGTCCCCAAGAGATTATTAATGAAGTAGGCATTAATATTTCTGAAGGCGCTATTACACTGAATCGATTTTGGAATATATACAGACAGACATAAAGAGTTTTAATTACATTTTCGGCCTCAGTATCGATTAGAGAACGCCATACAATTAAAAATTTCAAAATATCTTTATGTACAGACTCTCGACCCTCAACAGATTTGTATTGATAATTTTTTTTTTTTTTCTGAAAGTGAAAAAAGTGAAAAAAGTTTATTTCAATATCTAGGTTTTTCCCGTCACGCCGCTCTTAATGACATCCTGAGACGGGCACTTATCACCGTTCATATTCCCGCGGTTTTAGAACCCCAAATTATACGCGATGATGGTAAGCGACCCGACGGGATGACCTTAGTACCCTGGAGAATGGGACGTGCGTTAGTGTGGGATGCCACTTGCACCGACACTCTTGCGGCGTCCTACCTCCCGGCTACTAGCAAAAGAGCTGGTGCGGCGGCTAATGCGCGTGAGCGGTTAAAGATCGGCAAGTACAGTTGTCTCGATGCCCAATATGAATTCGTTCCATTTGGTGTCGAGACACTGGGTCCATAGGGTCGCGGTGCACAGGGTCTTTTCACGGCACTGAGTAAGCGTCTGAGGGAAGAAACGCGTGATCCCCACGCAGGTAGCTATTTAGCGCAAAGGCTTTCCATAGCTATTCAGCGTGGGAATGCTGCCTTCGTCATAGGTACCTTACCGAAGGGACCCAATTTGTATATTGATAGATAGTTAGTTAGTTTTTATTTTAAGTAGTTATAATTTTATATATTTTTTGTATAACCCTAATAGTGTGATGATATTAGTTTTAATTGATTTTATATCTTGGATACATATTCATTTTATGTGTTTTGGTCAGGTTTTAAGCAAAAATTATGCTTGTAATAGCTGACCACATTTTACAGAAAAGTCTCAAAACTTAGGCACAAGATATCACATAGGTACAGAGAAATAAAATAACAAAACATTGCTTTTTTACAGTTAGGCATAATAATACAATTTTAAGCTTATCATACAATATGGTTAGTTATTAGGGTGTGCGTGAGTGTGTGAGAGAGAATGTATATGTGAGAATGTAAGTGGTTGTGTGTGTGTGCTTTAGAATCATCGGTGTTTGATTAACATACAGACGTAAAAAAACATGAACAGTCAACTATCAAGCAGGATCATCTACATAGCCTATCTACATAGCTAGCCCTACCACAATGAGTCTTGGGATCAGGCCCGTTAATACAGACAGGAGTCTGCAATAACGGGACTACTAACCAGAAATAATTAGGTTTAACAACCTACTGTAGCATCTCCTCCACATCTTCATAGCTCAGCGACTTAAGCCAAGAAATTAATGTTTCTTTACATTCTTTTCCTGGTTTTGGATGTATATTTAGATTCTTGTTTATTATATTATATAGGCGTGATGATTGACGCGGATATTGACGCGACGCAAAAGTAGACCTCACTCTGACTGTGGAAGCCACGACGTAAGATCTTCGGCCTCTCTTTTTAGAGAAGTCATAAGGTTGGTGTTTCGGCGAACGGTCGGCTATCGGGAGAACTCGCCACTCGGCTGGCTATCACCCGCCCCCCCCCCCCCCCCCCGCTTCCTAGCCGGGCGGGCGGCCGGTTTCTCATCGACCGTCCAGTCAAATCTCGGACGCGGTTCGGACATATTGTGTGTGCGCCTGTGGTGGATTGCCGGCAACCCATCCACACGTCAGCGCCTCGGTCGACACGGCAACTCGGAAACAACCTCAAGGGAATCCCAAGGCCTCGGAGCAACCTCAGGAAGACCGGGAATCAAGGTAAGTGGCGAATCATTCTTGGTGGCGGTCCGATTTCCGAACTTCTTGTGTCGTCTTATGTGCCTGCAGGAACTACCAGAAAGACAGTCCACTAACTACACTGAGTTATCGAACATATTTATGGTCCATACGAGCGGATTTCAGCCGGATTTCGGTATAATTGTTGGTATCTTTTCAAATCATAAGTCGGTTGTAGATTTAAAAATTGAAATTCCTAACCGCCACTTACAGCTCTGACACAAGTCTCGATTCGGTCGGATACAATTCAAATTAAAGTCGTTAAGTTTGTTTGTCATTTGCGGTTCGGTTATTGTATTATATTGTGCGGTATGCGATATTTGTGAAATTATCCTCAGTTATTAGAACAATTTATTTGATTTATTGTAGGGTTCCGTTATATATTTTTTTTCCCTCACCCGGGGGTGGGTGCATCACGATTTGAGTCTTAACGATTTAAAATGGCTAAGGTATCATCAACTAAATTTAAAATTCAAGTCGAATGGCTTAGAAGCACGTTAGAAATGATCGCGGGAAAAACTCAAACCAATGCAGTTATTTCGGCGAGATTGCGTAAACTCGATGAACGATACGCACTTTTGTCGGAACAGTACGAGTTATTGCTGGATAATACCGTAGATTCGGAAATGATTAAAATCTATACGGCTGATTATAATGAGGCGGAGTTGGCTTATAATCAGCTGGAAGCGGTCTCGTCGGCTTACCCGGGTTTGGACGGGGTTCATAGACCGTCCGAGAGTTCAAATACGGCAAGACTTCCCAGAATCGATTTATGCAAATTTGATGGTGACGTTTTTCAGTGGACAAGTTTTATAAGCCTATTCAGTTCGTTAGTACTAACACGGAAAGATATATCAAAGACGGAAAAATTTCATTACTTAGTTTCTCATGTGCTAAATGAACCGCATACCTTAATACGGCATCTACCTATGGTAGACGAATCCCTAGACATAGGCTTAGAAATTCTTAAGGGTAGATATGAAAATATCAGAATGCTAGCAGATAGTCACATTTCTAGAATCCTACAGCTACCTACATTAAATAAACCCTATGATCTGCGTTCTAAAATTCTAAACCCACTGTTGGAGTCCACGCGCGCCTTGAATAATTTAGGCCTTCCTATAGATCAATGGTCTTATATTTTATTATTCATTAGCTTAAATAAAATTCCGTTAGACGTTAAAACTCGGTTTGAACAGAAGTACGGCGGAAATATAATCACCCTACCCACATTCAATCAACTTGTGGAGTTTCTGCAAAATGAATGTCGGCTTATAGACTCGACAACAGCTGATGGCGCGACCTTGAAGGACAATCGTACCCGCCGCACCATACACATCATCGGAAACGAAAGTGAATCTTACAGGAATGAACGAATAATCGCTAGGCGCTGTTTATACTGTGAAATAAGCGGTCACATGATTTCGGAGTGTTTTAAATTTAAAAAATTAACCGCGGGTCAGCGTAAAGACTGGGTGCGAGCTGAAAACTTATGCTTTAAATGTTTTGGTAAGCATTCGGCATCTACGTGCGATAAAAGGACAGCATGTAAACGCTGTGGCCATCGGGGTCACAACGACTTAATATGCATGCACAACTATACTGCGTCTCGCGCTAGCTCGCCTTCGGAGGGACCTGGCTACCGCAGCCACCGTCCGCGTCGTCGCACGCGCACGGCCTCTCCTCGCGAAAGAAGAGAGGTACCGTCGCGCTCATCAGCTGAGCGTGTGGTTCAGGTCAGCTCGCGCAACGGCTATCAGGCGTGCGAACCGCGGGAATCGCACGAATCGCGCGGTCAGTCACGTAATAATTCTCAAAAGCAATATTCAGCATAGCAATTAAGGTTACATGATGACTCATCTTCAACGCCTTTGCATCGAAACCCGTATAATGTTGTTCTACCCACAGCTATTATTGAAATTAAGAATAAAAATGGTGAATTCGTTAAAGCACGGGCTCTCTTAGATTTAGGGGCTCAAATGTCGGTAATAAAGGGGGATTTGGTATCTACCCTCGGATTGAAACGGTCTTATAGTAATGTACAAATCACGGGTATCGGTGGCATTCAAGCCAATGCATATCAACACGTTGTTGTTATATATTTCAGACCAGAACATTCAGAACACCCAGTACTAGCGGTAACGGCGGCAGTTTTAAGAAGGCTTACGTCTTATTCGGTAAACAGAACGAATTTGGTTTTTAAAGAGTTGAAACTCGCAGATAACGGCTCATTGAATTCTTCAGAGATAGACGTAATTTTTGGATGTGATATACTCGGTCAAATCTTAAATGGGGAAAAGATTACCTTGTGTCAGGGTGGGCCCTACGCGTTGGGCACGGTATTTAATTTCGCGGTATTCGGACCAGTTTCGCCGGAGACGCGGGAGCTGGCCGAATCGTCGGTTAACCAGTTGACACTCAAGGAAACGGTGGAAAGGTTTTGGCGATCTGAGGAACCCCCTCTTAATAAAATTAAAAGTCCCGAGGACTTGGAATGCGAACAATTATTTGTTTCAACGGTATCGCGAGGCCCGGACGGTAAATATATCTCGCGCTTACCTCTTATCTCGGCAGGTGATAGACGTCTGTTAGGAGACTCACGCCAGCCCGCTTATAAGCAATTTATGTCGCTTGAGAGGCGGATGCAACGGAATCCGGAATTTCGGGAGAAATACATTGAATTTATTAATGAATATATTAGGCTGGGACACATGAGTGTATCGCAATTTGATATTAATTCGGGGCAAGAACATTACTTTCTCCCACATCACGGAGTATTTAAAAAATCGGGCGACGTGAATAAAATTCGCGTTGTATTCAATGGCAGTCAGAAAACAAGTTCGGGAGTGTCATTAAACGACTGTCTGTTTTCGGGAGAACGATTGCAAAACGATATCACTAATATTATAATGAAATTTAGGGTTCCACAAATTGTATTTACTACGGATATTAAAATGATGTTTAGGCAGACGTGGATTCACCCGGACGATCGGAGATATCAGTTGATTCTCTGGCGAGCGTCGCCCACGGAGCCCCTACTTACCTATCAATTAAACACAAATACATACGGTTTGAAGTCGAGCTCTTTCATAGCCATACGCTGCTTACACCAGCTCGCCCGGGACGAGGTTGATAAAACCCGTGCCGCTAAGTTACTCATAGACAACACATACGTTGACGATTTGAATGGCGGCGCAGACTCGCTGATTGAGGCGCGTGAGCTTCGCGATGAGTTAATCTCATTGATGAATTCGGCCGGCTATGAGTTACGGAAATGGTCCAGTAATATGCCAGCATTACTGAATGACTTACCCACGGAACACTTGGAGTCACCGCGGCGTTTCGATGATCGCGATTCGGATGGGACGGGTTTTGTCAAGATTTTAGGCATTCAGTGGGACCCCAAATGTGACAATTTCACTTACCGTGTAAATCTGCCCACAGATAGTGACGTCACACGTCGTAGTATTTTGTCAATAGTGGCTAGACTTTACGACTCACTTGGGTGGATCTGTCCAGTAGTTTTTAAAATAAAACTTTTATTACAGTCCCTATTGGCGACTTCTGATAACTCAAAGGGGGTAGCTTGGGATGCCCCGGCCCCCATAGATTTAGTGCGACAATGGAGGGATATCATCTCTGACTTACCGCATCTGCAACGTATCTCCATTCCCCGGTGTGTCAAGTTGGAAGGACCGACTAAATATACTCTTCACGGGTTTTGTGATGGCTCCAGCGTCGGTTACGCTGCAGCAGTCTACTTGCGCGCGGAGGGCGCAGACGGACGGACTCACGTACGCCTACTTATTGCTAAGTCACGTATAACGCCATTAAGGGTTAAGTTAACCATACCGAAACTGGAGTTGAATGGTGCTAAGTTGCTGTCAACGTTGGTTAATCACACGGTCGAGTCAATGGAAGATAAGGTTCGGTTAGACCAAATTGTAGGCTGGTGCGACAGCACTATCGTTTTGGCGTGGTTACGGACACCACCTCATAAATTACAAGTCTTTGAAGGAAACCGGGTTTCGGATATAATAACCTCTAAGACCAACATCGACTGGCGTCACGTACCCGGCGAGATGAATTGTGCGGACGTTGCGTCACGCGGTTGCTCGGCGGCAGAACTCTTGAACCATCCCTTGTGGTGGGGATCGAGTTGGCTGGAGCGGCCGCCCCATACGTGGCCGTCCGGGGGCCCAGAGTTCCCGCCAGATTTGTTACCTGGCCTGAGGCCGGCCGTTAGGGTTGCTAATGTAAACGAATTGATATCGGATTTTAATTTATTAGATCGTTTTAGTTCATATGAAAAGTTGCTAAACGTTACTACATACTTACTACGCTTTAAAAACAATTCAAAAATTAACTCTGAGAAGGTTTACGGTAGTTTAACGGTGTCGGAACGTAGACTCGCCAATCTGTGCTTAATTCGTATTGTGCAGTCAAAAAATTTCTCCGATGAATTGACAAACCTTCGAACGGGTACTGAAATTAAAAATTCATTGCGACGGTTGAATTTATTTTTGGACAGGGATGATATTATTCGTGTCGGCGGCAGAATCGGCGCCTCTACCCTTCCATATGAGTCACGGCACCCTATATTAATACCGGCGAGGGGTAGTTTCACAGACTTGATAGTCAATCATTATCATAAGGTCTACTGTCACGTCGGAGCTAACGCGTTGAGTGCGATTCTCTCACGACGCTACTGGATTATCTCGGCGCGGCGTGTCACGCGACACATAACGTTTAAATGCGTTCAATGTTTTCGACACCGGGCTCGGCCTAAACAGCCATATATGGCGGATTTGCCTGCCGATCGTGTTACCGGAGTCAGACCTTTCGTCGGGGTCGGCACGGATTTCGCTGGACCTTTTTACGTTAAAACGAGCTCGTTGCGTAATGCAAGGGTTCAAAAGTGTTACTTATGCGTTTTCGTTTGCTTGTCGGTTAAGGCGGTACATCTAGAAATTGTATCAAACTTATCAGTTGAAGCCTTCGTGGCAGCCTTGACTAGGTTCGTATCTAGGAGAGGCGTACCGTCCTTGATCCGATCAGACTGCGGTACAAACTTCACGGGAACCGATAAATATTTAAAGGAGTTATACATATTCTTACGGAACCATCACCAGGAAATTGATCGGAAGCTGACGGCTCAAAACATAACTTGGCTCTTCAATTGCCCTTCAAACCCTTCAAGCGGTGGGATATTCGAGTCGGCAGTGAAGGGTGCCAAGACACATGCGAAACGGGTTCTCGGAGAAGCCAAGCTCACTTTCGAAGAGCTGACCACCTTTTTTACCAAGGTAGAAGCGGTAATGAATTCTCGGCCGCTTTGCCCCCTTAGTACGGACTCGGAAGACCTTGATGTATTGACCCCCGGTCATTTCCTAATAGGGCAACCTCTCGTTGCACTTCCTGAGTATCCCTACACGGAAACTCCGGAGCACCGGTTGTCTCGGTACCAACTTATTCAAAAGATATCCCAGCATTTCTGGTCTCGGTGGAGATGTGAATATCTTCACACACTCCAACAAAGGCATAAGTGGACTTCTCATAACGAGGCTCCCAAGGTCGATGACCTGATATTGATAAAGGAGGATAATTTACCCCCTCTCCAATGGAAACGCGGTCGGATCGTTAGGTTACTTCCGGGTAGGGACGGAATTGTCAGAGTTGTAGAGGTCAGGACTCAGCAAGGGAACATCTTACGACCTGTCTCTAAGCTTTGTGGATTGCCTTCGGTGGTTTAGTGGGTAACCAAGGCAGAACCTTGGTTAGGCGGCAGGATGTTTCGGCGAACGGTCGGCTATCGGGAGAACTCGCCACTCGGCTGGCTATCACCCGCCCCCCCCCCCCCCCGCTTCCTAGCCGGGCGGGCGGCCGGTTTCTCATCGACCGTCCAGTCAAATCTCGGACGCGGTTCGGACATATTGTGTGTGCGCCTGTGGTGGATTGCCGGCAACCCATCCACACGTCAGCGCCTCGGTCGACACGGCAACTCGGAAACAACCTCAAGGGAATCCCAAGGCCTCGGAGCAACCTCAGGAAGACCGGGAATCAAGGTAAGTGGCGAATCATTCTTGGTGGCGGTCCGATTTCCGAACTTCTTGTGTCGTCTTATGTGCCTGCAGGAACTACCAGAAAGACAGTCCACTAACTACACTGAGTTATCGAACAGTTGGGATTTGTGTTTCCTAAGAATTACTTGCAGTATATAAAGTTTTCTTACAGATAACACGTCTGCAGTTAAATATAAACTTTCCGTGGGATACCTATATGGCTTAAATAACATTACTTTCAACAGACCCCGCTGTGCCCTCTCTAAGATCAAAATTTTTTCCTTAGTTGCGCCACCCCAAGCCGGCAAACAATAAGATATGACCGATTGAACCAAAGAGGTGTAAGTTTGGTTCAAAAGTTCTTTTGTGGCTACATGGCGCAGATTCTTAAAAATCCGAACTAATTTCCTGACCCTGCTCATTACTAACTCAGTATGCCTATGCCACGATAAGCGTTGGTCAAGCATGACCCCGAGATATTTAGTCTCCTTTACTTTTGCAATGACGTCACACTCGCATTCAAAGGTCGACGATCTACCACCACACTTATGAATCTTTATTTGGAAGTCAGTGGATGGTTGAGTGTTACTGTACTTAGAAAAGCAAATGTAATTTGTCTTAGACGCATTTAAGGTAAGTAGGTTCTCGTCTAGCCACATCGCTATTTTTGCCAGTCCGGCCTCAGCGCGCTGTCGAACTGAAGTCCATGAACTATCAGAAAACAAAATCACCGTATCATCAGCATAAGAATATACCTGACCCCCCTCTACTTTCATGTTGCAAAGATTATTAATGTAAATAAGAAACAGAGTCGGGCCCAGCACCGTCCCCTGTCCCACTCCATAAGACACCATTTCCTCTGTACTGATGATGTTATCTATCTTAGTCTGTTGCTTACGTTCAGTGAGATACTCCCCTAATAGTTTAAGAGGTGACCCCCTTATACCTATGTCTTCAAGCCTGCGGAGAAGGACACTTACAGATACCGTATCAAAGGCTTTTTTTAAGTCGAGAAAGACAGCCAAACATTTATCTCCTCTGTCAACTATTTCTGTTACTGCAGAAGAAACGGCCAATACTGCATCTTCGGTTGACAACCCTTGTCTGAAACCATATTGAGATGGTGATAAGATGTTTTGACTTGTTAGATATCGCAATAAACGGGTGTTGATAAGCTTTTCAATTATTTTTGAGATTGATGGGAGGACCGATATTGGTCAGTAGTTAGATGGATTGGATTTGGCCCCACTCTTGTAAACTGGAGTTATCACGGCCTGTTTCATAGCAGTAAGGAAGATACCATGCCCGAAGCACAAGTTAGCCATGTATGATATTATTGGCGAGACTAGATCTTTCGAAGCCTTCAAGAAATTGACTGGGATCTTATCCCAACCTGGCGCGCTGTCATTTTTTAATGACATAACAATAAGACTAACTTCGTGAGGGTCAGTGTCTAAGAGTACAAATGAAAATAAAGGTGGATGTTTTTGTGGTGCAGGCACAATGCCTTGAACAGAACAGGAGTATGGCTGAATTCTATTAGCCAAGGTGAGACCAATTTTGGCAAAGTAGTTATTTACAGTGTTAGCCGACTCGAGAGGCGAACTAGAGACTTCAAGCAACTCTGAGTTCTTAGAAGTTATAGGTTTACGTTGGGTGATGTCATTTATAGTGCGCCAAAGCTTCTTAGGGTTTTTTATAGCTTTAGTCAGTTGATCCCGATCATACTTGCGCTTTTGCTTTTTAATTATTGCATTACAAAAGTTACGGTACCTTTTATAAGTGATTTTTAATACATCATTGAAAGGTTCCCTTTGCAGCTTTTTTTGCATATTGTTACGATTTAAGATGCAACGTAACAAACCAGTGGTCATCCATGGTTTTAACATCCGACTTTTTGAAGGAACTCTTACAGTAGATGTGGCTGATTTTAAACTACTCTGAAGTGTACTTATCAGGATCTGGGTAAGCTCGATAGCATCAGTTAGGCTATATAGCACAGATAGGTCACTATTTTTTAGATAATTTACTGCTTGATTTAGATCAATTTTTGTTTTAGTTATAGTTTTCTTAGTATTTTTTTTTATTTGTTATATTTAAATAAATTAAACGATGATCAGTAATAGAGGTGTCCAATACAGCTATAGCTAATGAACCGTGGTGCTGGTTTAATTTAATAATGAAGTGATCCAGACAACTGTTCTTTCTGGTGGGCAGAAAGTGCCCAGGCTGGAATCCGTGCATGGCTAACATATTTAAATAATTTAATCTATTTGATCTCTTTTTAGAATGTTCATTTTCCTTATGAATAATGTTAATATTTATATCTCCTGTGATTATAATAGTGTGACTTGTGTTTATCGAGCTGAGGCAGTGGCTCAGTGAGTTTGTGAAGTCATCAGAGTCCGAGTTAGATGGAGATCTATAAATACATAGTACAATAAGTGTATTTGAGATGTTAACTTGTAGGCAAGATGCGTGCTTCAAAATGATCTCCTTAATACTGGTTTTATGCATATTTTTGATATACAGGGTTACGGAAAAAGTCGTGCTAGATCCGTTAAGGGCGTGGAGTACCCATTATTTCTGACTAGTTTCACTATGAAACACCCTGAGGGGAGTTGCTGTACCCTAAACTTAACCCTGTTCGAGGTATTCGACTTTTAATATTTTTATTGAAAATTGCCGATTTTTAGGTTACAAAATTTTTTATTTTTATTTTGGGCGCCTTATTCATTATTTTTGTTGCATTTTGACATGTGTAATAAGATGCTCCAAAACGTCAATCATTGAAATAGTGCATAAATTAATTGAACATGTCGTAGAAGACAAGTGAAAGTTAAGAATATAAAAAAAATAGTAACAAGTTTATTTTTCTCTAAGGGATATGTAAAAAAAATATTACGGCAGTCGTTCGGCAGATGTTTTTTAAAATATCTACATTTCATCAGCATCTAACGACGTATAGCAATGTAGGGTTGTATTTAAATTCATTGAAAAAAAACTTAGTTTCAAAAGCGACAGTGGAGAAGAAAATTAATACTTAGCCCTAAAAAGTAAAATAAAACAATAGGAAAAGATGATATGTCATTTATTAAACAAGGTTTTTACACAACTTTTTCATACTCTACAGTTCATGTTTAACATGGCCGCCTCGGTTATGAATACATTTTCGCATCCTTCTACGGAGACCAGTCTTTACTACTCCAGTGGTCATTGTTGTCCTCATTTGATTGGCTGCGTCCACAATCCTTTCTCTTAATTCTTCCACAGACGAAACTGGATTTGGCGGTTTTAGTGTCACGCGTGTGTTTTTTAGTCGGTAGGAGTCCGACATAGCATCCATGTAGGATTTTTCACACGCTTAGAAAAAAAAAGGGTTTGTATTACAATTCGTAGAAAAAAAAGTAGTTGGGACGCTTCAGGTAGCAGTTCTAATGGTCCCGCGCCTATTGTCCTTTTAAGACGCACCGTGCGAGCGAGACAAGTGACAATTTATGCAAGTGTGAATGAAAGAACATAGTGACCGGTTGGGGTTGGGAATACAACACGTGATGTTGTTTTGGTTGTTAGTCTGCTTTTGTGCTTCGTACATAGTAGATGTGATATCGTTTTGCTCTTTTTCTCGACTTGGCTGTGATTCTGGACCATTTCTTCTTATTTGTGACTACTGTGCTTGTTAACCGGACTCTCAATTAATACTTAGCCCTAAAGTATTAATTTTCTTCTCCACTGTCGCTTTTGAAACTAAGTTTTTTTTCAATGAATTTAAATACAACCCTACATTGCTATACGTTGTTAGATGCTGATGAAATGTAGATATTTTAAAAAACATCTGCCGAACGACTGCCGTAATATTTTTTTTACATATCCCTTAGAGAAAAATAAACTTGTTACTATTTTTTTTATTTTCTTAACTTTCACTTGTCTTCTACGACATGTTCAATTAATTTATGCACTATTTCAATGATTGACGTTTTGGAGCATCTTATTACACATGTCAAAATGCAACAAAAATAATAAATAAGGCACCCAAAATAAAAATAAAAAATTTTGTAACCTAAAAATCGGCAATTTTCAATAAAAATATTAAAAGTCGAATATCTCGAACAGGGTTAAGTTTAGGGTAGGGTGTTTCATAGTGAAATTAGTCAGAAATAATGGGTACTCCACGCCCTTAACGGATCTAGCACGACTTTTCCTGTAACCCTGTATATGGCTACACCATCTGCACTGTTTAAGTGATTAGTTGATTGATATGATGTGTAGTCATTTAAGTTTGGTAAAGGTTTGTTATTTGTCAAGCGGCACTCAGTAAGAACAATTAAATCAATATCAGTATTAAGGCTTACTAAATTCAACTTTAAGTCTACAAGATTAGAGTAGACACTTCTAATGTTCTGAGATATAATGGAAAATCCTTTGCAACCATACTCAATCAAATTTGATCTCAAGTCGGAAACAGAACATTCAAACACTTGAGCTATTTCTGTGTTGTCTAAATCATTAACAGCCTGAAGTGTGCTGTCCATAATTTTTAGGATGCAAAGGGCTGGTCAATATCACTGTTAAAAAGAAAGTATAATTTTTGAGAAGTACCCTGTATTGAATATATAATTTTATTGTCTAATTAGCAGCTCCTGGGAGAAATTGTACAAATGGGGGGTGAGAATATTGTGAGGTCTCTTCATAATACTGATCGCATAGGAGTTAGTGTCTAACACTGCTCAAATATTTATGATCACGCGTAGAAATGGATTTGCTGAGTTTTTTTTAAAGGGTGGGTTTTAAAACTTGTGTAACGCTTCAAAAGTGAGGGTTGTTATTTTCATTTAATGTAGTTATTTATCTAGATGAGGCATTGTTTCGATATCCCAAAAAAAAATAAAAATTTCAACCCTCGCTGTTTAAGAATTACCTACAAAAGTAAGCAACTCGTTTAAAAATATAACTAAAAACAGATTAAGTATGAGACTTTGTTCTATGGATAGGTCGGTTTGTTCTAATTCCATAGATAATAGAATACGAGCTAAAGACAAAGTGTAATTGCCCATCAATCTATTCCACATTGATTTAGTTGATGATGATGTCGTATAAATTATAAATTTTATACAACACAACAACTCTACATTATTATACAATACACTGCAAAACAATACTATCTACTCAGACACACTTCATGAACATTACTCTCATCCACTATAAAACAAACTAAATTACTTACATTGTATTTTCCTAGGGTGTAGTGGGGCCCTACCAACACCTCCGGGCCCAAGTCAACCTCACGTGCAAGCTCGTGCACCTGCTGAACAACGGACGAGGCTCTGACGTCGGCGGTCCATTTCAACACGGCGATGGGCTCACCACCTATTACGTGGGACCGAATTGTACACGGTGAAATGTGGGCCGGTATAGGCCTCTGCCTACCCCTTCGGGGATAAAGGCATGAGTATATGTATGTATGTATGTATGTATGTATTTTCCTAAAGCGAATTTTCAAGTGATACCTAAGTTATTACAGATACGTTATGCCGGTTTGAGATAGGTATCAGCGAAGTAAGATTACATTATTAGATTAAGGTCAGCAAAAACAAATCATACTCTGATAATTCCGATAATGGTATAAGGATAAACAATGTTACCTATACTCTATCTGATACACATTGGTAAAAAATGATTTCATATTTCTATTTTAAACTACAGTATCATTACAAGATGGCCCCATTATAACACTGTAATAAGAATAATAACCGTTTATAATAATTATCGATATACTCATGAACCGTGATAGCCAGAGAGCTGAAATTTTCACAGATTATGTTTTGTTGCGGCTTGAATACTAAAATACGAAAAATATTTTAGGGGGGCTCCCATACAACAAACGTGATTTTTCGCCGTTTTCTTTGGTAGGTACCGAATCCCCCATGCGCGAATCCAACGTACCCTTTGGATAAGGAACGCCAAAAAAATCATTGATGTTACACAATTTTCTACTACTTTCTTGAATTTCGGAAGAGTACATATAAAAATTTCTACCGTGAGGAAAAACTATTATACCTACCTGTAATATGGTACGAATTACATAGTAGTAGCTGGAGTAAGGGTCCGTTCACACAGACCGGCTCGGAGAGGAGAGCAGATTCTTATCACGTTGAAAACAGAGTTTTTATTATTTGAAGTAAGGTTTATTTTAGCATGTGCACTGCTTTTGTCATTGAGAATGCTTGAACGCGCTTGGTGTGAAATAATAAGAGGAGCTGACTGGCTCCGATCGCGTACTTTTCTCGTTCGCGCAGCCGTTCGGCTGCGATTTCATGCTCTTTCCCGCTCGTGCAGCCGATCGGCTCCAATTGCATGCTCTTTCTAGCTCGCGCAGCCGATCGGCTCCGATTACGTGCTCTTTCCCGCTCGCGCAGCCGATCGGCTCCGATTGCGTGCGCGCCTCCCCACGCCGACCGCCATTTTGATAGCACAATTTAAACAGAACAGTTCTGGCACTTATACGAAAACATGACTAATGAAAAATTAAAATATTTCTTCATCGGAGCTATCTAAAACCATGTTCCGAAAAGCACCCGTTAACACCGAAAACAAAACTTGGAATACTGGTACTGCCGTAGTAGTGAATCGATGCACTCGATGCATCCAACCGGCTGCGAGCGCATCCGACCGGCTGCGAGCGCATCCGACGGGCTGCGAGCGCTTCCGACCGGCTCCGAGCGAATCCGCTTTCAGCCGGTCTGTGTGAAATAGTTGGCGGCTCCTCTCTGACCAATTCCGAGCGTATCCGATCCGGTCTGTGTGAAAAGAAAAGTGCGCGCCGATGCTCTCCGAGCCGCTCTGTGTGAACGGACCCTAAATGTCTTCACGCGTACCTACAGATCCGTCGGGAACAGAAAGCTGCAACCTTCCATGAAGATTTCTACAAGTAAAAATAACTAGAAAAGAATCTTTTCTTTCGGTAATAATATAATTTTTTTTTTTAATTTATTTATTAGATCACATACAAACAATAACTTAGTCTAAATGTTCCACTAAAGCTACTGGAGCTTGTGTGTGATACAGAACGATCTCACTTCAGTACATACATGCATAAGTTTATCATAACACAACGAAAATGAAGAAAAATATAACTTTTATATATTATACATTATATATGGGTAGGTAAATTTTAATATAAAAAACAAACAGACAGAGAACAAAAAAAGAGACTATCTTTAAAAGGTTCTCATTTTAAAGCGGTCAAAGTTATTCTCTTTAGCTGAATAAGGTTGGCATTCTACCTACAATTCCGCCAAAAAATAGGACTTCAGCAGTACATATAGATCGATGACTTCAGCTTATATTTAATACTAGCTGACCCGCGCAACTTCGTTTGCGGCAGATGAGAGTTAGAAAAAGAGAGGTATGGTATTAATATTTTGAGTAATACAATGTTTCCCGTCGCATTTACTGTCGTCGAGCCTAGTCCCGTCGCGTCGCTTATATATATAATATAAATCGTCGCTTATATATATAATATAAATCGTCGCTTATATATACCTACCTATATTATCGCTTATTATATGTACATGAGAGCTGACCTGCACAACCTCGTTTGCGTCACATGAGCGAGAAAGAGAGAGGTGTAGTATTAATATTTAAGGTTATATAATATTTCCCTTCGCACTTACTCCCGTCGTGTCGCTTATATTCATTAGAGCTGACCCGCACAACTTCGTTTGCATCACATGAGATTGAGAAGGAGAGAGGTGTGGTATTAATATGTAAAGTGATATAATGTTTCCCGTTGCATTTACTTCCACCCGTCCTTTATTTGGTACGGAACTCATGTGTGTCCGACTCGCACTTAGCCGGTTTTTATCGTTCAGTTGATTGGCTACCACTGCAGTCCATGTTTACCTACTCCCGTCACGTCGCTCATACTTCAAAACTTATTAAAAGGGGTTATTGTAAGTGAACCTTAAATGTAGGCATATGCTGTTGACGACATTTTTTTGTAACTTTTAAAGGGGAACATTTTTGTGAAACTAAATTTTCACGTAACTTTAACCATTTAAGCAACGTACGCAGTGGAAGCTCTCAAAAGAAAGAAATTTTCCCCGTTCTCGAAACATTATTTATGGCTGCTCCGCTCCTATTCGCATTAGCGTGATTTTATATTGCCATTAGCCGTCCTCAATAAATGGACTATTAAACTGTAAAATAATTTTCGGAATGCAACCTGTAGTTTCTGAGATCCTAGGACAAACAAACTATTCAGTTTTAAAATATTGTGAGCGAACCTTAAGAGATAGACATATGCTGCTGCGGACTTTTTTTTAGTACTTTCTGTGAGAAACAAAATAGTAATACACAATTTTTACGTATCTTTAACTATTTACGCAGCGTACGCCTCGGAAGCTCTCAGGCGGTAAAAAATATTCCCCGTTTTCGAAACATTATTCATTGCTGCTTCGCCCCTATTCGTCTTAGCGTGATGTTATATAGCCTATAGCCATCGTCAATAAATGGACTATCAAACTGTGAAAGAATTTTTGAAATCCAACCAGTATTTCCTGAGATCCTAGCTTTCAACCATACAAACAAACAAACAAACAAACAAACAAACTCTTCAGCTTAGAATTGATAAGGCGTGGAACAAGGAATGTATTCGTCCGTTCGCCGTAGCAATTTCTCGCACCTACCGTCGCTAGTTTCTTTTGTGCGACTCGTCGTGTAAATACACTTTTGTGCGACTCGTCGTGTAAATACAGGATGCTCTTTTTTGTCTTGAAAATTCTCAGTAAAGAATTTTTCTTTCAAGATATAAAATTTTGTCTTTTCGTGTACCGGAAGTGTTTGACAATGTTTAAAAATTTTTTTAGAGTCCTCATTGTATTGGTTTTTGATATTACGTGGCACGATTAATTTTAATATCCTAAGTTGCAGATTATAGATCGAATCTAGGTAAGTCTTATATGTTCGACCATAGCTTGATAAGCCATAGCCAATGACCGCGTCAAAAAATGTATTGTACAACAGAAGTCGAGTTTTAAAAGGCATACGATTATGATGTGCATTTTAGCTAATAACGCACGCAGTTTGTCAGAAACGCGACTGACATGAGGACCCCAGTTAAATTTACTGTCGATTACCAGACCCAGGTACGTATGTGTGTCAACTTGTTCAATAGTGGAACATGATGTGGTATCGCAGGTTGATGGGCGATTATTGCTGTAATTGTGTAGACAACTGTGGGAATGAGCAACTACACTCGAGAGCAATGAATCCGGGTCACTTAAAGAATCCTAAAAATCTCGGAAACTAAAAATGCTAGGTTAATGCAATAAATTGTATTTAATAGACAATGTAATACTCCTTAAATGAAGGTATTAAAACTTCTTAGTTATTGTAAAGTTATATCATAAAAAAATCAAATTTGAAAAAGGGCCACTTTCGAAGATGGAACTACGAAATTACAGCATTTGGTGTTGCTTTTGTTTGTAATCTGTCATTTATGTGGGTACATAAACCATGTTGATAGTGCTCTATATTCATTAATCAAGCTGAAATTATGTCGCTTACGCCTGAAGAATGCACCAGAATACTTACAATGCTGGAAACCGGCCGGAGTCAGCGCGATACAGCCAGGACTGTCGGTGTGTCGCTGTCAACAGTACAAAGAGTTCTCCGACGTTACGAAGAAACTGGTTCTAACCTACGCAGACCAGGAACGGGCAGAACCAGGTGTACCACAGCACGAGAAGACCGATACTTGGTGAACACCATGCTTCGAAATCGCTTTCTCACAGGAACTGAACTCACCAATCAGTTTCGACGCCTCGGAGGAAGTAACCCAAGTGCATGGACAGTAAGACGTCGGCTTGCTGAATCTAACTTAAAACCCCTTAGACCTGCAAACGGCCCTAAACTGGAGCGTGGGCATCGTATTTCGAGACTAAGGTATGCCCAGAGCCACGTAAATTGGAGTATTGAAGATTGGTCAAAAGTTATGTTCTCCGACGAATCAAAATTTATGCTCTACAAGCACGATGGAAGACACAGAGTGTATCGAAGACCAGGGGAAAGATTCAAGCAAGCATGCATCGAAGAAAAAGTAGCCTACGGTGGTGGGTCTGTACTTGTGTGGGCCGGAATTTCTTCTGAAAGTCGCACAGAGCTGGTGATCATAGAAAACGGCTCTTTAACTAGCGTAAGATATGTGGAAGAAATCCTCAATGATCACGTTGGTCCATTTATGGTCAATTTAGGTGAGGATGCTATATTTATGCATGACAATGCCCGACCTCATACAGGTAGGATTGTGAATGACTACCTTCAAGAGATGAACATTACTCGTATGGAGTGGCCAGCGCGCAGCCCGGATATCAACCCGATCGAGCATGCTTGGGACGAGCTAGGCAGATGCGTAAAACAACGAAACCCTCCCCCAATCACGCTTCGTGAGCTCAAAATTGCTCTCACAGAGGAATGGGAGAATATTCCCCAAAATCGTATAAGGAACTTGGTGTACAGCATGCCAAACCGCGTAAACGCAGTAATGGAAGCACGAGGAGGCAATACGAAGTATTAAAATTCAAGAAAATCGTAATAAAGTTCAAAAATTTCATGGTTCCTATTTTTGTTTTAAGGAGAGATCGGCAGTTTTTTCTTTATGTAATTTTGTGTTAATAAAATGTATGGTGACTCATATTTTTTTTACTTTCATTTAAGGAGTATTACATTGTCTATTAAATACAATTTATTGCATTAACCTATCATTTTTAGTTTCCCAGATTTTTAACATTCTTTAAGTGACCCGGATTCATTGCTCTCGAGTGTAGTTGATATTCATAACACTGGTATTTTAAATGTGGTGATTTAATATGCATTAGTTTTGTCTTTTGAGCATTAAGTACGAGTCCCACATCATGACACCACATATTGAGCCTATCAAAGTCGTGCTGCATGAGTGACATATTTTTTTCAATTTCAATCCCTACACTGTCAATAGTAATATAGTAAGTAGGTACATGTCATAGCGTCGATTTCGCTTAAACAATTCTAATTTAACTGACTACACTTTTTACAATATTTTTTGTTAGAATTGCAAACATGACAAAAACATGATGCTGATTATTTTTTGTCGTATGCTGATTATTTCGCAACAGTAATGCATCTTCCTCGTAATTATTAGACAGGTAAGATTGTTTGTTGGTGCGTTGATACATTATAACTCAGGAACATACCTAAGGCTAAAACTAAACGAGCGGAATTTTGTGAGTCGTGAGTCGCAAAATTTTGGTAGCATAAATTCTGCTGCATTCGGTTTCAAACAAAAAGGAAACTTGACCGAGTTTCGGTCGTGGTGAGGGAAGGGCAAGGGAGGGGAGCGGTGAAGAGTGCGAAGGCAACAGTTTGTTACAAGGTGCGCAGGTTTTGAGACGTTTCTCGCTCGCAAAAATGTTCGATACGGAGAAGTTAATTAGAAAACTGTCCACATATCAGGCTCTGACTATTGAGTGGGTTTACCCAGCTTCTTTCTCTGGCCTCCTTTTCGGAATATGCTTCGTAAATACACAATATTATTAATGGATCCATCGTGCTCGACGACACGAACAGCCCGTACCAACGCTCAAAACTGAATAAATAAATTGAGTCCGTCTGGCTAAGTACGCAAAATAAATTCAGTTGAACGTAAAATGAGTGACCGAAAATACATGACTCACGACTCACAAAATTACGCTCGTTTGGTTTTACCCTAAGGTGTAACCAAATGAGCTTTTCAAACTTTGTGAGATTACTGATAAGGCCTGGTGAGAGACAGCAGTGTTCTTTTTTATTACGAATCTTATATGCAATAGGTACTGAAGTGGATATTGCAGGTTTGCATTTAAAATAAACTCAAGTTTCACCGTGTCCATCAAGTGCCGCGCCCAAGTCTGACTTGAGACCCTTTGTAGCGAACTACTTCAATTTGGTAGGGACATACTTACATCATTATCTGAACCACTTTTGTCGCACTTTGTTGGGCAAAGGCCTCCTCGTAAACATCGAAACAATATGAAAATACAAGTTAATATATCTGTTGAATACATGTATACTTAATAACTAGCTGACCCTCGCAACTTCGTTTACGTCACATAAGGTATATGAAAGGAGAGGTATTTCTTCGTCAGGCTCGTCAAGCAACGTGTAAAACTGCCCTGTTTGCTTAATCAAAAAAGAGTGTTAAATAGGTACACTTCAGGAATAAAATAAAACTTGAAATTACAAATTTACATTTACATTTATTTGAGCAGCGTTACAGCCTACCTAGCGTTCAGCGTCATTTTATATATTTTCCCCCAGAAGCTGCTAATTAGACAATACCATTTAATTAGACAATATTATCCAAAACTATATTAGCACAAAACACGTAATCATGTAAATTATAGATACAATTAAATAGTGATGTTGACCATGTTGGGGTAAGCGCCATCTATCATTGGTTTTATTTGTAACAAGAGCTTAAAGATTAAGTCTATTCTTAAACAAATCTATCTATTTTAAAATAGCCCTAATCATAAAGCTCTTTTATGATAAAGCCAACACGCCAGTTTAGATTTACCCTTACATTCAATTATACTCGTACTACAATAAATCCTCAAATTTTAGGTTTCGCAAAGTTGAGATGTCTCTAATTCCTGAACCACAAAACCCTAAACATTGAAACTTGTGTGAAACAATTCTTAGAGTACTCCCTTTATAACACTGAAAAAAATTTGGAATCGAACCACGCATTCAGAAGTTACAACTAAAAAACCGTTTTATCTTTTATCCCCTCTCCCAAAGAAACCGCGCCGAATATCGGAATCAAAACTAGAACCTCTTTCGGATCATAAGCTCTGATTGTACCAAGTTTCATTCAAATCGATTCAGTAGTTTCGGCGTGATACTTATTCAGAATACAGACAGACAAACAGACATGAAAATTTTAAATTACATTTTCGGCTTCAGTATCGATTAGAGAACGACTTACAATTTAAATTTTCAAAATATCTTCCATGTCCGGACTCTCGACCCTCAATAGTTTTATTATATGTATAGACTAGCTGTCCCGCGCAACTTCGTTTACGCCTTATATGGTGTATGAAAAGACAGGTATTTTTTCAACAGACTCATGGGAGCGTATGAAACTGCCCTGTTTACTTAATCATAAAAGAGCTTAATGATTAAGGCTATTGTAAAAAAAAATAAAGAAATCCTTTAATTGTAGGTTTTGGGAAAGTTGAGATGTCTCTAATTCCTGAACTTCAAAACTCTCAACATTGAAACTTGTATAAAACAATACGTAAAATACTCCTTCTATAACAGTAAAAAAAAATGAAATCGGACAACGCATTGAGAAGTTACAACTAAAATACTGTTTTATCTTTCATGCCCTTTGCCGAAGGAACCGCGCAAAATATTGGGAACAAAGGTATTCTAGAACCTTTCTCGGATTATAAGCTCTGATTGTACCAAGTTTCATTCAAATCGGTTCAGTAGCTTTGGCGTGATAGTTATTCGGGATACAGACAGACAGACAGACAGACGTGAAAAGTTTAAATTCATTTTCGGCTTCAGTATCGATAAAAGACCCCCTACAATTAAAATTTTCACAATATCTTCCATGTACAGACTCTCGACTCTCTACAGTTTTATTATAAGTATAGATAGACTAGCTGATCCGCGCAACTTCGTTTACGCCACATAAAGTGTATAAAAACAGGCTTCATTTCAACAAACTCATGGGATCTTTTGAAACTGCCCTGTTTGCTTTATCATAAAAGAGCTTAAAGATTAAGTCCATTCTAAAACAATTCAGTCCACGCCTTCGGCGCAGACGGACTTATTTTACAATAGGCTTAATCATTAAGCTCTTTTATGATAAAGCCAACACGCCAGTTTAAATTTACCAATACAAACAAAGGAATCCTTGAATTGTAGGAGATATATAGATGTCTCTAAGTCATGAACTACAAAACCCTCAACATTGAAACTTGTGTGAAACAATTCTTAAAGTATTCCCGTTATGACAATGATTTTTTTTTTGGAATCAGACCACGCATTGGGAAGTTACAACTAAAAAACCATTTTGTGTTTCATCCCCTCTCCCAAAGGAACCGCGAAAAATTTCGGAATCAAAAGTATCCTAGAACCTTCCTCGGACTATAAGCTCGGAACGTACCGAGTATCATTCAAATTGGTTCAGTAGTTTCGGCGTGATACTTATTTGGGATACAGACAGACAGACAGACAGACAGGCATGAAAAGTTTAAATTACATTTTCGGCTTTAGTATCGATTATAGAACGCCCTACAATTAAATTTTCAAAATATCTTCCATGTACAGACTCTCGACCCTCTACAGTTT
This sequence comes from Miltochrista miniata, assembly GCA_933228765.1. Taxonomy (NCBI): domain Eukaryota; kingdom Metazoa; phylum Arthropoda; class Insecta; order Lepidoptera; family Erebidae; genus Miltochrista; species Miltochrista miniata. Next base: position 14,274,372 of record OW121765.1, read on the forward strand.
TATTATATGTATAGATATAGATTTAAAGAACTAGGATTGTCAAGAGCTTCAGTAAGTTATTAGGTACTAACTATGCAGCACAATGACGTATTATAATTAGTACGATATGCAGGAACATCACGGTTTTCTAAAACAGCAGATCTTTTATACACTTAAAAAAAGAATTTCTATGAAATTATCTATGGTGGTATGTATGAAAAGTAAGGCAATTACCTGACATTTTGTTGCCAGTTTTTATTTATCATTCATGCAGCATACACAATATCTCCGTATACGCCAGTATCATGAATACAATAATTTTTTCTTCACCTACTTATTAACATTTTTTTGAGAAACGACATCGCACTTCCAAGTATCTCTTTAGACTGATTATGAAAATGAAGTTTGCCTAAACCGCTCTAGCGGCAACGAAACTGAACGGCAACTACACGTCGCGACACTTTTGGTCAGTTGATCAACTTTGTCGCGCAGTTCCGCTGCAGCGCAGTTCCGTTGCCGCTTAGTGCGTATTGTATAATTTAATCTATAGAATGTTTTGACGCGTCGTGTCACGCAGTTCCGCAGCAGTGCATTTCCGCCCAGTGCGGTCCTACCTTTAATCGCAAACAGGGCGGTTTCACATGCTGCTTGACGAGTTTGATGAAGAAAAACCTCTCCTTTCATAGACCTTATGTGACGTAAACGAAGTTGCGAGGGGCAGCTAGTACCTACTTCAATAAACTTATATGTCCTATTTATCGCATTAGGGCTGGAATTTCTAAAAATGTTTTCTAGTGGATCCTTACATTATGAGGGTGGCTAGATGAAATGTATAGTCTTTTAAAATACAGAAGTTCATTTTCTATACAATTTTAAATTCCCTATTTTAGCTGGGTTTCGGCTGGGCGTTGATAGATGAATAGGTTACCCTGTAATTTTACTATTGTAGATAGGTAGATAGATGAAAGATCAGTTGATGGGTACAGCTAATTTTCATTTTTCTTCAGGACTTAATTAGCATACCGCATACTTATTGACACTTAGCTGAAAATTAGGTAAAAGAAAAACATCCTTTACTTAAAATTGGTTCATTTTTATTACACTATCTTAGAGTATTACTTAACCAATTTTTATATAGATTCAACGAATCAAGATTTATGTTTGTTGATAAAGTCTTCATACTCCGAAACTCTCTTGTGTGAAGGGTCATACATTCTGTATATTTGTTCATGTATATTTGGTAACTGAGACTTTAGGGCGCTAGCGAATTTAGCGATGAGAATCTTCTGTTTCAATGTACACTTAGCACAGGATGTCTGGATCCCGTCGGGTACTTTTGCTGTAAGAACAAATTCAGTAGATAAATAACGTGTAAGTTTCTCACATTGCTTTTTATATGAAACGACACGTATTATAGCGCATCTAATTGCTACATGAATCTGGCTGAAACGTGGTACAGGGATAGATTATAGTTTGAAATAAAACAGAATATATAATAAACAAAAAACAAGAAAGCCGTGAGATCGTTCTCACCAGACTGGCCCTCTCTAACACGTTATTTGTGAAAGTGAAACTTCAATACGATTGACGTTGTCATTTTTGTTTTATTTCAAACTTTGAACAGATGATCCACGTGCCTAGTGACGTAGTTTGATGCAACAGAGTCACAGACTACAGACAAAGTCTCGCCATAAGCCCCTCTGCACTCTGTTTTATAGAGAGGGGCTAATACGGCTTTCAACTTGACTTAACGACTACTGTCATGTTACTGACAAATTGAAATGTCTCAAGCTGGTCACCCATCTGAAGAACAGTCAAAGCGAAAGATGTTTACCATCTTTTGATCCCAACCGTGCTTTCTATGAAAGGAGACGTCTGCCAAAAATAATTCTATCAACAGTTTATTCGAACAAACGAGTTTCGGATTAACGTTCCAGGCTCGAATACAGAGGGGTCACGAGCGCTTCATTATCATTCTATATTTTTATGCGTGAAAATGGCGTCCATAGAATATATCGAGTGAAGTAAAAGCAAAAAATTGTGTTATAATCATTCGGTTCAAATGTTTCAAGTACATAATGACTATTTTTAGCACGCTCGTACACAAAATTAGGAACTAAAAATCTATCAAAAGCGTAGACTTACCCTTGAGTACCTTTGCTTCTGGAGTGCATCTACCCTTTCCGGCCATGCAATTCGCATAAGATTTAAGCAAACGAGGATTGCTTACAACTTCATCCACGTCTATACTGTCGTATTTGGCGTCATACAGTCCATCATCGGGTTGGGCTACCGCCAACGCAAAAACTGCTAGAACTTTGAGGAATTTCATTGTAATCTGTACAAGAAGTAGAAAACGAACATTATTTCTCCACCAGCATTATATTATTAATGGTCATTCGCCATAAAGCAACACGATCTATGACTTTTACTAGTCGTGTTGCTCTATGCTATTCGCTTACTGAAAATGAAAGAGGCTCGAGGGGGACAGCTTGAGCTACTCAACGAGTTCCACGACAATATTTCTTAACTTGTTCTAAAACTTGAGACAAACACGCCGTTTCCATTGTCAACGTATCATGAAAAGCGTTGAGTAGGTTAGCTGCTTATTATCTTGAGCATAAATAGTCCCAAACAATTCGTTGGAAATGCAAGCGAAGACTCAGGTGAAACTTTCAGAAGGAGTCATGGAACCTTTTAGATCAATGAAATTTTACCTCTAATGCGCAAATAATTATGACTAAAGTATGTATCGATAAATATACTTTAAAAAAGCCCGACAAGTGCGAGTCGGACTCGCCCACCGAGCGTCCCGCACATTCGTTAGTCCGTCCCTCTGTTTTTTTTTTTTTTTTTTTATTTATTCAAAATAATAACTAGTAACTGTCTGTCTGTCTGTCAAGATCCGTTTTCTTGTGAATGCATGGAGGTATCGACTTGAATTTAATCCACATTGTTATAAATATTTAAGTCTACGTCCCGTAATGTTTTGGGGAAATTTAACTAACTTTGAAAGCATATCTCTTTGCCCCTCATAGTGGTGATAGTGGTGGGACAGTACCCAACTCCCCCCCCCCTTTCCCCAAGTAGCGGGTTAACACCCGAACAAACTTCCCAGACGCGGGATAGCACCCGAACCCTATAGGCGAGGTTGAAGTGTTCGCCAAAGTCTGCCGTGAGCACTGGGACATCCTTCCGAGGGCTTACCCGGGCTAATGTAAATTGAAAACAACTGAAGTACCTAGTAGGCTATTTCTACTTTTTACGATTCTCATCGTCACCTTCATGGTAAATTTTAAATACTGATTATTTCAACTATTTTTGTAAACAAACACAAAGCGTTCGGTAAGATAAGCAACATATCAACAAGTTAAATTGTGAGTCAGATTTGGAAGAATAACGTTTTGAATTATTAGATCCCACGTAGGTGACGCGACGATCCACGAAGGTGACGCAGTAGCTTTACAGACATTATTCATCATTATTTAAATACTAATTATGAGTTAATATGTTCATTCGGCAGTTATATGGTAACAGCTAGTTAACTAAAACAATTACCAGGTCCTATACACATGCTTTTGACGTAAAAGTTATTCTGGACCAATATATCACAGTACATCTCTTTGGCAAAAAGTAGCAAATTATCAGTTATCTAGATCCCATAGCGTAAGCTTATATTGTCTTAATTTGGGCTAGCTAGATAATGTTGTGTGAGATTGTCCGTACCTGGCTACTTATAATGGAAGCACTCTGTGGCTAGACGAGCAGCTCACCGAACTCGAGGTAGAACTGGATCGCATAAACTAGCACATACTGGGGTTGTGCGGAGTTCGAAGAAAGGGGGAAGACACGCTAACCCTTGCGTCGGGCGACTTATTCTACTTTCGGGAAGGTGATGGAAGACATTCATCCGAGGGCGGTGTCGGCTTTATGGTGAAAAAGGACCTCGTTACCAGCATTGTGGAGATCAGCAGTGTTTCATCTCGGGTAGCATACGTAATACTGAGACTCACACAACACAGACTATGCCCCGACTTCGAGAAGCACTGACGAGGCAGTTAAGACCGTGTACGAGGACGTGGTAAAAGCATTACAATGTACTGCCAAGACTCACTACAATGTTGTGATGGGGGACTTCAATGCCAAAGTGGGAGTACAAGAACGCCGTAAAACGAAAATCGGACCCTTTGGTGTGGGGCGTAGAAATGACCGGGGGCGTATGCTTATCAACTTTCTTGAGGCTCAGGGGCTCTTCCTAATGAACTCACCTATCTATACTTATAATAAATCTGTAGAAGTGAAAATTCTGTACATTCAAAATATAAAAAAAAAATTTTTTTTTTAATAATGTTTATTGGCAACTGGATACAGAGCAAAAAAATAAATAGCTGGGGGTGTTACTAGACCGATACCGAACCAAAAAATGTGATTAAAAATTTTTTTGTCTGTCTGTCTGTTTGTTCAGGCATCACGCAAAAACTACCGGTTGGATTACGATGAAACTTAGTATAATTACTATTCAATAGCCTGGGCACCACACTGGGTACTTTTTATCCCGGAAAAGTATATAGAATTCAAAGCAAACTTAATTTTGTGATTCGATCCCTAGACCCAAAGTTATTATCAATTATTGCTTAAACGGTTAATGGTACGATGGTGAAACTAAGCATGAGCGTTGTTTGTTACAATTTGAAAAAAGTAATTTTAACATTTTTGCAAATTCCACCTCCAAAGGTATAAAAAAGGAGGGTAAAGTTTGTATGGGACAACGTGATTCCTTGGTCCGATCTACTTTAAATTTGGCATATAGCATTAATAACATAATTGATGGAAGACGTGTTTCGTATTTAATTGAAAGGCGATTGCCCACCTTTTAATGGACCGCCGTTTCATAACAAATAATTTAGTATGACAGTGAAAATTGGATATTAAATTGGATGGATATCGTACTTTCATAGGAAATAAAAAATATTCTGTTATTTTGTAGGGTTTTCTCTCATTCTTCGTTTTGCTGTTCAAATTAGAGGTAAGTTTTGAAGCAAATGCCCATCCATTCGTCAACAATTTGTCCAAAAAATGCTAATCGTTACATAGATGAACGTGGGTTCAATTCAAAAAAGATAGAAGTAATACTTCCAACACACTTATATATAACTCTGAAAATGTGTAAACTTATCACATTTCAACTTATTCAGATAATGTAGTAAATAAACAAATTGGATCTCGGTTGTTCCATAGTTACTTACAATTTAAATATCAATCCTGATCATAATCACTTTATAGGAATCATACATTGTTTTATACAAACATTTCACACCAATTTACCTTTAGAATATAAAATTATTTCATGAAAAATACTTCGGTGATAAAACATTTTAACTGTCATTTTTCCTTGTTGTTGTTGCTTTATTCGTCCAAAGGACAGGTGAAGGTATTTAAAACCATACTGCCAACTCTTGTATTATTTAATATTCAGCTGCTTATGTTATTTTTCTCGGTCCTCGTCCTCTAAGTCAAAGTCAAGTACGGTCCTAAGTTAAAGTCAGTCTTCTCTAGTAAAGCGGTGGGACTTTACTAGAAGTATCTCAGGAGTTTGTCGAAAAATTAATGAGTCACGTTTCACTGCGTTACATCACTTTCCAACACTTGTGCACGTTGTCGAACTTTTAGGTTTAAAAATCCACCATTTTTTCTCATAAAACACTCATAATACACTAATTTTGAAAAAAAAATACGCGGAATAGTCCGCTTGTTTCCAATTTCCCGCGCAAACGCCCATTTTTTCCTTGTCATTAAATTATTTTTTTCAGTCTTGTTTGTCTTTGGTATAGTGTTGTAAATCGGTTGTACTCGCTAATTTGATTTTAAAAAGAGGTCATCGTCAACGTCGAGGCAGAGGATGTATCAAAGAAAGTGAACAATTCACACAGCGTGACCTTTTTATCTGAAAACCGCACATTCGTTACCGAAAAGACGTTTTGTTCAAAAGTTTTCAATTTTTGACAGTTCGTATTTCGTTCAAAGAGCTAGCTTCTAGCATTTTTCACAAATTCACAAGCGGCATGGTCTCGTATCTGATGGACTCGCAACTCGCAACACGGTGAATAACATTGAGTCAAGACTGATTTTTATTTTTAAATAAAATAAAAAACGTTTATTTTTAATCACTAGCCAAGATTTCTACTATAGTTAGAATGCTATTTTATATGAAAAAAAATAATAATCGGCTAGTAATAGTACCTACTTCTATGTCAACCATAGATTTAGAATTTGTCGATACTAAGTCTATGATCTCAACAACATTGTTGCATAAACTAATCCTTTTGAAACTATCTATGATAATGTGCATTTGTGTATGTATAGGCCCCGCACATTGATATTTGCGATTGGCGGCCATCTTCGTCACGTCAGTACCATTCATTTGGTCAGTCCGCTACGCGTAAAAACGATAACACCACGAATTATATCAAAGTTTAAACGGCACAAAAGATTTTGATCGAGTGAATTAAAAGATTGTTAAAAAAATATTCCATGATTTATCAATTTACTTAGATAGCCATACACTTTTTATTAAGGTTTTTCAAAAAGAAACGATCTGTGGGCGTTCTCCTTTATACTATAACGAGCTGAAAAGGGAATGTAAATTATTTTGGGGCTGATTTTCTCCGTAGTTGATATCAATACTCCTTAAATACTCTTATTTTATACTTAAATTAAATTACTTTTTATTTTGACACATAATTTGTGAAAGCGTTGTCATTTATGTTTCATGGTTTTACTTCAGACTTCAAAGAGATGATTTTACTACAAAGTCATAACGTTAAATAAAAAGCGCTATTTTGGTATAATATTAACCAAATATGCTTTATGGAAGTATTAGTGCTAATTTATTCAAATTTTGTGCGACAAAATACATTTTTCATAAAAAGAAGAAGATAATTCTAAGATGGCAAGCCAGAAAAAATGAGAGACCATGCTTCAGGTAGTATCCACTGGTCAGTAAAATAACACCGCATCTACGCTCAAGCCTTACGACGAAGATTGTCAGCAGTCCTAAGCGACTGATCATGGAAGGCATAAACTTTATTCTACTTTAAGTGCTGACTGCATTCTCTCAGGAAACAGACTCACAAAATTTTGTAAAATACGGGAATGGCCTCTACGTAGATTACATTCGACAGGACTGAAAAGAGCCATTACTATGAACATGAACGCTCAGATGATGAAATTAACATTGTTATTACGTTACCAGGTCTTGGTTGGACTATCTGTATTAGGAGGACAAAGCCGTACAGTAGTTCGGTTTGTTTAAACGTTGTAGGCTGTACCTGAAGAACGAACTAAGTTACGATGTCAATTGCTTAGAAGAGAAGTTGTGTCAAGTTTAGCCATTGAATTCAGAAATGTATTTAATATAAATAAATTTATGGGTTCTATTGCGTTCATAAAGCCCCCCTATACTATTTTTTCTTATTTATCTTCCATGTACAGACAGACAGCGACCTGTTACGATTTTATTATATTACTATTATTATACTATATATATAATATATATATATTATACTAGCTGACCCTGGCAACTTCGTTTACCTCACATGAGGTGTACGGAAGGAGGGTATTTCTTCATGAGTCTCACCAAGCAGCGTGTGAAACGGCCCTGTTTGCTTAATCATAAAAGTGCTTAAAGATTAACTATTCTAAAACAATTCAATCCACGCCTTCGTTCGGCGCGGACTGAATTATTTTACAATAGCCTTAATCATTCATTAAGCTCTTTTATTATTAAGCCAACACGCCCGTTTGGATTTACCCTCACATTCAAAAGAACCCTTGAATTCTAGGTTTACCGAAAGTTGAGATGCTCTTAATTTCTGAATTACATAACCCTCAATATCGAAACTTGTGTGAAATGATCCTTTGAAAACTCCCTTTCCAACACTAAAACAATATTTGAAATCGGACCACGCGTTGAGAAATTAAAACTGAAAAACCATTTTGTCTTTCATCCCCTCTCCCGCAGGAACCACGCAAAATATCGGGATCAAAAGTATCCTAGAACCTTACTCGGACTATAAGCTCGGAATGTACCAAGTATCATTTAATTCGGTTTAGTTGTTTCAGCGTGATACTTATTCGGGATACAGACAGACAGACAGACATGAAAATTTTTAATTACATTTTCGGCTTCTGTATCGATAAGTGAACACCCTCGAATTAAAATTTTCAAAATATCTTGCATGTACAGACTCTCGACCCTCAACAGTTTTATTATAAGTACTAGCTGACCCTCGCAACTTCGTTTACGCCGCTCCATAAGGTGTATGAAAGGACAGGTATTTTTTCAACAGACTCATGGGAGCGTATGAAACTGCCCTGTTTGCTTAATCATGAAAGAGCTTAAAGATCGTGAACAGCTTGTGTCTGAAATCGAGGCTACTCTTACTAGAGTGTCCGATTGGGGTAGACAAAATCTTGTCCAGTTCAACCCTTCCAAGACACAAGCGTGTTTTTTCACCGCTAAGCAAACCCCAATTACTGTAGCGCCGCAATTTCAGGGCACATCTCTTTCCATCTCCAAAAGTATAGGGATCCTTGGCGTTGACATCTCCAGTGACGTTCAGTTCCGTAGTCATTTGGAGGACAAGGCTAAGCTGGCGTCCAAGAAGCTAGGTGTGCTCAACAGGGCGCGGCGGTACTTTACTGCTGCGCAAACACTGTTTCTGTATAAGTCGCAGGTGCGGCCGCACATGGAGTGCTACCTTTGGGCGGGGGCACCTGAATATCAGCTTCGTCCATTTGACTCGGTGCAAAGACGTGCTGTAAGAGTTGTCAACGATCCTATACTTACAAGTGGTGTGGAACCTCTTCGCGACCGGAGAGACTTTGCCTCCTTATGCGTGTTCTACCGACTGTACAATGGTGTGTGCTCTGAGGAATTGTTTGATATGATGCCCACGTTCTATCACCGCACCGCTCGCCACAGACAGGGAGTTCATCCTCACACTCTGCGTCCGGAGCGTTCCAGCACGCTTAGATCCGATAGGGGTTTTCTTCCGCGCACGCTTAGGTTGTGGAATGCTCTCCCTGCCTCGGTTTTCCTAAACGCCTACAGTATGGGGTTCTTCAAAAGGGGTCTTAGAAGGTTTTTACAGGGTCGGCAGCGCGAGGGTGGCGCCTCTGGTGTTGCAAATGTTCATAGGGTGCGGTGACCACCGGTCCTTCTGGTGGGCCGTATGCTTGCCTGCCACCTTAGTGGTATAAAAAAAAAAAAGATTAAGTCTACTCTTAAACAATTCAGTCCACGCCTTCGGCGCTTACTGAATTATTTAACAATAGCCTTAATTATTAAGCTCTTTTATGATTAAGCCAACACGCTAGTTTAGATTAACCCTCACATTCAAAGGAACCCTTGATATCAAGGTTTTGCGAAAGTTGAAATGTCTATAATTCCTGAACTGCAAAACCCTCAACATTGAAACTTGTGTGGAACAATTCTTAAAGTACTTTCTTTATGACACAGAATTTTTTTTTGGAATCCGACCACGCATTGAGAAGTTACAGCTAAAAAACCATTTTGTCTTTCATCCCCTCTCCCAAAGGAACCGCGCAAAATATCTGGATCAAAAGTATCCTAGAACCTTCTTCGGATTATAAGCTCAGATTGTACAAAGTTTCATTCAAATCGATTTAGTAGTTTCAGCTTGATACTTATTCGGGATACAGACAGACAGACAGACATGAAAAATTTAAATTACATTTTCGGCTTCAGTATCGATTAGAGAATGCCCTTCAATTAAAATTTTAAAAATATCTTCCATGTACAGACTCTCGACCCCCAACAGTTTTATTATAAGTATAGATAGATTGATGATTGATTGATGTATTAATATAAACTGACATTTATTATTATTATCTATTGAATTTAATTGTTATATTCCGATTTATTAATTTTTATTTATTGTTATCATTCAAACGAATGCCTGCTTTTGTACAAATGATATTCTTAATAATAAAATTGTAATACTTTAATGCATGACAAAAAATTGTTATTGTTGCATACCTCAAGGTCAAATTTATCATCATCATTCTAGGTTCAGGGGCATCGTCTCCACGTTTATGAGTCAGTCAGTCAGATTCTCTCTTTATATAATAGAATAGATAATAGTATAAATACTTATAGAACTCGGGACTTCACGCAAAATGAATCTACTTACATAAACCGACGTTTCGAGCACGTTGCAGTGCCCGTGGTCGCGGTCGGACTGAGGTGAGGATCGATGAAAACCATGAAGTAACTTCTTGTCGCACTACCCTCCGCTATTGTTACAACGAAGGATAAGGACGGCGACATACCACACTCACTTCGTCTGTTTTAATTGGCACAGTTTTACGTTTAAGTTTATTATTCACTGCATTCCACATCCCAGAGAGCTTATATCCATCATCCCCATTGAAATTTTGTGTTTTTTTATATCAATGGCTTCACTATAAGAACATTTGTTGCGCGTGAAGTCCCGAGTTCTATAAGTATCTATGAGTGATAAAAACCGCGATATTTTAACTAATAACAGCAGTATAAATATAAAGTTGAAATGGACACTCACCTCATTAAGCTTGGTACATCGTTTGACTCAACTTAGTAACTTGAAGTCTCTTAAATACATTTTTATAATTCTCGTCATTAAATAGATTTTCATCTGTATGGTACACTGGGTTTGCTAAAAATATTTGCACATTTTAAAAAGTACAGGAAAAATCTTGTATTTCATGCCTAATCCAATTAAAATCATAAAAAGACCCAAACGGATCGTTTTGTAAATGTGTTTAGTAAAAATAAATTATTATTATAAACTAGCTGACCGATTTTGTGCAAACTTCACATAAACCATCAACTAAATAGTCCGAACAAAGCCTAAACATTTGGTTTGGATAGGTGAGCTCGTTCTTGAGTAGTAAAATTTCAACGAAAAGTGGCATTAATTTTTATATAGATAGATTTGTTGTTATGCCGGCAACAAAAATGAATCGTCAAATTCATAATGCATAATATATGAGCCAAGTAAATTTATTAATTAAATACATTTCTTAATTCAATGGCTAAACTACTACTTGACACAACTTCTCTTCTAAGCAATTGACATCGTAACTTAGTTCCTTCTTCAGGTAGTCCCAGCCTACGACGTTTGGACAAACCGAACTACTGTAGGCTTTGTCCTCCTAATACAGATGGTCCAACCAAGACCTGGTAACGTAATAACAATGTAAATTTCATCAGCTGAGCGTTCATGTTCATTGTAATGGCTCTTTTCAGTCCTGTCGAATGTAGTCTTCGTAGAGGCCATTCCCGTATTTTACAAAGACTTAGTGAGTCTGTTTCCTGACAGAATGCAGTCAGCACTATATGTAGAATAAAGTTCATGCCTTCTATGATCAGTCTGCTGACAATCTTTGTTGTAAGGATTGAGCGTAGATGGTAACATGCGGTATTATTTTATTGACCAGTGGATACTACCTGAAGCGTGGTCTTTCATTTTTTCTGGCAAGCCATCTTAGCATTTTCTTCTTCTTTTCACAAATGTATTTTTGTCACACAAAACTTCCGTAAGCATATTTGGTTAATATTATACCAAAACAGCGCTTTTTATTTAACTTTATGGCTTTGTAGTAAAATCATCTCTTTGAACTCTGAAGTAAAACCATATTCCTAACATAAATGACAACGCTTTCACAAATTATGTGTCAAAATAAAAAGTAATTTAAGTATAAAATAAGAGTATTTAAGGAGTATTGATATCAACTCCGGAGAAAATCGACCGCAAAATAATTTACATTTCCTTTTTAGCTCGTTATAGTATAAATTTCAATAAAATACGAAACACGTGTTCAATAAATTATCTTAATAATGCTATATGCCAAATTTTAAGTAGATCGGACCAAGGAATCACGCTGTCCCATACAAACTTTACCCTCCTTTTTTATACCTTTGGAGGTGGAATTTGCAAAAATGTTAAAATTATTTTTTTCTAATTGTAACAAACAACGCTCATGCTTAGTTTCATCATCGTATCATTAACTGTTTAATTGATAATAACTTTGGGTCAAACCCCTGTGGAACACCGCACGACACGTCTCGCCGGCCCTAGCCAACTTGGGTAAGCTATGGCTTTCTCGAACAAATAAGCCCCGACAATGCGACGGAGGTAGAGAGGCACTCTGTGATAAATGAGCGCCTCCCTAACGCAGCTCCAGGGCAAGGTGTTGAAGGCGTTGGCGATGTCAAGAGACACCGCCATCACCAGCTCGCCCCGCGCTGTAGCTTCCACCGCCAGGCTCCTGACACGCATGATCGCGTCCACAGTGGAGCGCCCCCGACGGAAACCGAATTGGTTATCCGCCAGATCTGGCCCCACACGTGTGAGATGCCCGACGAGGCTCTCAGCAATGATACGTTCAAAGAACTTACACACCTCGTCGAGCAGCACGATCGGCCGGTACCCAGATGGTGAGTTCACCGGCCGCCCCGCCTTTCGGATCAGGACCAGTTTCCCCGTTTTCCACACCTTGGTTTTTTTTTTTTTCATGACCCTTGCTACTATCTGTTGCCCGCGACTTCGTACGCTGCATTGTACATATGATATTTTAGATTGGTATAAGGTTTTTTGTCTGCATAAGTAGACGGAAAATTATAGCCAAAAATAGATTGTTAATCTACAAGATGTGTGTCAAAATATGCGTTTGTTGTAAACTGTATTTATATTAGACATAATGTGTAAAACGATCATAGAGTCACCCCCAAATTTTTAGATGAATGCATTTTATGACTTAAACTAGCTGATGCCCGCAGCTTCGCCTGCGTAAAATTTGTTCCCGTTTCCGCTTCCCGTATTTTATCCCCTTGGGGGTAGAATTTATCAAAATCCTTTCTTAGCGAATGCCTACGTCATAGCATCTACCTGCATGCCAAATTTTAGCCCGATCCGTCCAGTGGTTTGGGCTTTGCGTTGATAGATCACCATGTCAGTCAGTCACTCACCTTTGAGTTATATATATTTAGATTTTTATCGACGCGAAAGAAAAGAATATGCCAACATTATGAAGAAAATATACACCTATATATTGATTTTCTTCGATTTTGAATAAGTATGAGTATTAGTTTGTTACAACTAAAATAAGCTATAAAATGCTACATTTCCTAGCCTGAAAGATGTGTGTTTCGTAAGGTCAAGATCGTTAGGCCTACCAATGGCCTTAACGTGCCTTCCAAGGCACGGAAACTCTCAAATAAATGTCACATGGATGGTCACCCATGGGGGGTAATGGGGGAGAACGGATATTAACATCTCTCCGGCCCCAACTGTCAACGTCACCTGCACGCGCGGACAACACATCATCCGCGGCGGTATTCCTATACCGCGGTCCCCCTGCTAGATAACAGACGAGGCAATGGCGACCGAGCAATGGCGGTATAACCATACTCCTGACCAGAGGTCAGAAGAGGCTACAGGGGCCTTGGGGTACAAATAACCCCTAAAATGTCTGGTGCAGAAGGCAACGGGAAACCACTGCAACTAATCTCCCGAGAAAATCGTTATGGAAGTAGAAACAAGTGAATCACGTTTGCCATGCGAACCGCCTAGCGAGCGGCGCCGCGCCGCGTCCGGGGAGAGCGGTGGGAAATGGACTACCGGCCATGATGGAGTAGGAGACCAGGCTTCACGTGGAAAAAATGCTACTGGAAACTCCGTCAAATTGCGAAAGATTCAGAAGATAGGCACGTGGAATGTTCGTGGTTTGCTAAAACCCGGTAAATTTAACACCGTGGAGAGGGAAGTTACCAGATGTGGTTTATGCATTTGTGGACTAGCCGAAACCCATTGGAAAAGCAACGGGCATTTCTTTACCGATACCCATGCGGTCTACTTTTCGGGCAACGTTGACAACAGCCAAAACGGAGTAGCAATTCTTATTCCTAAACATCAGAATAACAGTGTGATGGGGTATGAAGCAGTTAGCGACCGCATTATGTCGATGAAACTCAAAGCGTCACCTGTAAACCTTCACCTAATACAGGCATATGCCCCCACCAGAGAAGCACCGCTCCCCGTTCTGGAGAGTTTTTACAAGGAATTACAGGCAACCATTGCCAAAATCCCCAACAGAGAGCTACTAATAATAATGGGTGATTTTAATTCGAAAATTGGCGCAAACTCTGCTCAGTACAGCAAAAGTGTGAGAGACTTCGGACTCGGGCTACGCAATGATAGAGGTGAAAGATTCATGCAGTTCGCAGACGAAAACAACATGGTGGTGGCGAACAGTCTATTCCAGCACCATCCCCGTAGACTGTTCACCTGGACGTCACCTGGAGGTAGTACCAAAAACCAGATCGACTATATGCTCTTTCGATCACGCTGGCGCACCTCTATCCTCAATGCCCACACGCTTCCTGGGGCCGATTGTGGTTCCGACCATCAACTCCTAATTGTGAAGATGCGGTTGAAACTCAAAGCCGCACGATCCTTAAAGAAAATAAGGCGAACACAAGTTGCGGATAGCGATAAGTTCAATGCAGCTTTTGAGCGGAATTGGAAGGAATGGACCGATATGAGCCACAGTGAAGCTTCACCAGATATGCTATGGAATAAGGCTAAACATCTCATCCAAAATGCAGTGGTCGAGTCAAATCCAAGATCAGAAACACGCAAACGTCAACATTGGATGACGGATAGTACTCTTGCTCTAATAGAAGAGAGGCGCCTTAAGAAAGCAGCAGGAACAGACATAAGAGAACTGAATCAGTTGTCTGCTAACATCCAAGCCTGCTGCAGGCGCGACCAAAATTCCCACCTTCGTGGCATTTGTGAAGAGGTGGAAAAACACGCTATGAAGCATGAGTCTAGAGATCTTCATCACAAAATTCGTTTTATTACTAAATCTCTACCTACCAAAACCTGGGCTATTGAGAACGACAAACATGAAGTGATAACAGAACTAGAACAAATCTCTGAAACATGGAAGAGCTACTGTCAGTCATTGTTCCTGGACCCACAGTCGCGACATTTTGCAAGTACAGACCCGGAGCGAGGGAATTTGGAACCAGACGTCCTTCTAACCGAAGTAAGAGCTGCTATAAAGCACCTGAAATGCAAAAAAGCAACTGGTAGAGATGCAATTCCTATAGAGACAATTAAAGCCTTAGGAGAACGTGGCGACCAGATGTTTCATCTCATCTGCAACAAAGTCTGGAGTTTGGCCTTCGGAATGGACACATACCGTGTTCACACCTCTGCACAAGAAAGGTTTGAAAGAAAGAAAGAAAGAAGAAAGAAAGAAAATGTATTTATTTAGGACACACATACACAAACTATACTAACATTTGTAATGCTATAGACAAATATAGGTATTAAAACAAAAACAAAATTAAAAATAACATAAAAATTCACTAGTCCTAAACGGGTCGCCATCTCAGCATGAAGGCTTCACATCTTCTGCCAATGACAAAAGATGTGCAGCGCTGATTTTCAGATGGCGCCCATGATATTACGTCACGCACGTGGTTTCACGCACAAGGTTCTACGAAGAAATGTAACAACTACCGCCTCATTGCACTAATATCACATGCTAGCAAAATAATGTTACATATTCTCAACGAGCGATTGAAAACTTACCTCTCTAAGGAGATCGCTCCGGAACAAGCCGGTTTTGTGAAAGGGAAGGGTACTCGGGAACAAATTCTCATCGTACGCCAGATCATCGAGAAGTCGAGAGAATTCAATAAGCCCGTATTCATTTGCTTTGTTGATTTCTCCAAAGCGTTTGACTCGGTGAAATGGCCGGTTCTGTGGAGGACCTTGCTAGGCATGGGCACACCAAAACATCTTGTACACCTTTTGAGACGTCTATATGAAGATGGTACAGCCTCAGTTCGCACGGATGATGTCCTGTCAAGTAATTTCCATCCTAGTGCTGGAGTACACCAGGGTTGCATTATATCACCGCTCATATTCAATGTGTACACAGAGCTAATAATGCGTATCACTTTGGAAGACTGGACGGATGGTGTAACAATTGGTGGATACAGGATTGCAAACTTGCGTTACGCGGATGACACCACCTTATTTGCAACCAGTTCGCAACACTTGGAAGACCTACTGTTAAAGATGGAGCGAGTGAGCCATGAGTTTGGACTTAAAATTAATCGCAGCAAGACCAAGGTAATGATTGTTAACCGTGCCATGAATAATTCGCCTGAAGTGACTCAAATCGCAAATTGCAACGTAGTCCAATCTTATATCTATCTTGGGGCTCTGATTTCAAACTCCGGTGGATGCATCGACGAGGTCAAACGACGTATGGGCATCACGAGAACAGCGATGGACAAGATGCGGAAAATATGGAGGAATAAAAACATAACTAAAGCCACGAAGACCAGGCTCGTGAGGGCACTTATATTCCCCATATTTCTATACGCAGCTGAAACGTGGACCTTGCGAGAAGTGGAAAGGCAGAAAATAGATGCTCTGGAAATGTGGTGCTGGAGAAGGATGCTTGGGGTTTCGTGGACAGAGTTTCGCACGAATGTATCGATACTTCAAGAACTCGGTATCAGGCAGCGTCTGTTTTCAATAGTACAATCTCGCATCCTTACTTTCTTCGGTCATGTTTCCCGGCGTGGCAATCAGTCTATAGAACGCCTTGTCGTCCAGGGAAAGGTAGAAGGCACTAGACCGCGCGGAAGGTCACCCACCCGTTGGACTGACCAGATCAAGTCTGCCATTGGAGGTTCAGTTAACGAGTGCAGCAGGATGACCCTCAACAGACATCGGTGGCGAAACGTCGTGAAGCGCATTACATCTGCCCCTGCCAATAATACTAATGCATAACGATCACGACCGCTCTGTCAAGAGTGAACCGGATAAGAAGAAGGATGGTCACCCATCCAAGGACTGGTAAAAGTTGCTTACTGTAGTCATCGCTTACAGAACACTGAGTCCACGGGACCACGAGCGCTTCGGTATTTGGGCAAGCCATTTTCCAAAATAATATTAATGGCTTCAATCTTACCCGACACTTTGTATGAAACAAGATATTCCTGATAAATTGATGTATTGAAGAAAAACATTGCAGTCACAACCTGCGCCTGTCCATTTAAACACGGCAATACGGCTCACCACCTATTACGTGGGACAAAATTATACAAAGGTGAAATGTGGGCATATAATATGCCTCTGCCTACCCCTTCGGGGATAAAGGCGTGACAATATGTATGTATGTATGTATGAAGAAAAATAAAACTTACATGGGAAGTTTTTTCAACACCGCCCGAGAGCTAATGGGTAAAGACGCTTGGAGCCATGCTCGGTCGTTTAAAATTTGTCTAAGTGTGTTTTGAATTATTTTGTTCATTTTTTCTGAAAGTGCCGAATATTAGTGAGCTGAACGAAGGCCATGAGTTAATTTAGAATTGAAAAGTCAGTACTGAAGGATTGTATAAGTTTAATGGATGTTAATTTGAAATGGGCCTAGTGGCTTTGAAACTACACAAATTTTTTTGAATTTTCTCTTCCGTACAAGAGTCAAAATTGTAAGTTATATGTAAGTATATTGTGTTCGACCGGGCTTAGATCCCATAGCGCAAACTTAAATTTGCTTAATTCGGACTAAATGTTTACGTTTGTTTTTTGATTATTCATTTATGTCTAACTAGCTGACTCCCGCAACTTCGTTTACGCCACAAAAGGTGTATGAAGGACAGGTAGGTATTTTTTCAAAAGACTCATGGAAGCGTAAGAAACTACCCTGTTTGTTTAATCATAAAAGAGCTTAAAGATTAAGTCCATTCTAAAATAATTCTATACAATACAATACCCTTAATCATTAAGCTCTTTTATGAGTAAGCAAACACGCCAGTTTAGATTTATCCTCCCATTCCAAGGGATCCTTGAATTCTGGGTTTTGCGAAAGATGAGATGGCTCTAATCAGGAATTAGAGACATCTCATCTTTCATCAACTACAAAACCTTCAACATTGAAACTAAAAAAAAAAACGATTCAGACCACGCATTGAGAAGTTACAACAGTTGTAACCGTTTTGTCTTTCATCCCCTCTCCCAAAGGAACCGCGCAAAATTTCGTGATCAAAAGTATTCTAGAACCTTCCTCGGATTATACGCTCTGATTGTACCAAGTTTCATTTAAATCGATTCAGTAGTTTTGGCGTGATTGATACTTATTCGGGATACAGACAGACATGAAAAAATTTAATTACATATTCGGCTTCAGTATCGATTAGAGAATGCCCTACTATTAAAATTTTCAAAATTCTTCCATGTACAGACTCTCGACCCTCAACAATTTTATTATAATGTATAGAAAGTTAGACAATAAATGAATAATGGGACATCGTTCAAAAGTTACACATAACAGTTAGATTCTAACTGTATGTGGACCCCCTACCCCTCCGGGAATAAAGGCGTGACCCATGTGGTCACGTCTATAGTATGTATGTGTAAAACCTTTGAACCACGTATAGTTCGATTCTAGTTTGTAGACTGTGGACCACATCTCTGTGGTGTGGACAGGACGTACAGGTTGAGAAATTATATATCGAAGGTCATCTAGAATAGGATTTTTCAGAGTGGACCATCTGATTACCCCGATAGGTTTTAAACCACAGTCCAACAAAGTCACATCTCTGGCAACTAACATCGACTGACCCACGAAATAATTACGTTAAAAATCTTTAAGAAGTTAATTTAATTCTTTTTATATTTTTATTCTAAATGCATGTTTTTGTATAAAATTACTGCAATTCTATTTTTTATCATACCCAGTGTACCAGACGTAGATAAAAATTCATCCATCAAGGACGAGAGTAATAAAGAATATAGTTAGTATATAAAGACTCCAACTTAAAAACCCAAGTCAAACAAAGGAACAACTAGCTTTGTCTTGTAAGTAATTACTACATTTTTTTATTAACAATAATTTTTTCACTTCTTATGCTCGTAAAGTTCTTGTTTATGCTGGGTGTATGCGGACTAAAACAACATTTTATGCTCTAGTGCATAAAGTTCTTTTTCTTCTTCTAAAACAATATGGCCATACTAGACCGTAGAGACGGTACCATGAAGATCGTGTTACTCTATGAACCAGACATAATAAAAGGCTATTAAATAACTTGTTTTTTTTGTTACATTTAATTTGTACTTTCTGTGTTCTATATAAATTAAGAAACATTAAAACTCAGATAGTATTATGAGTGAAAAAATATTATAAAATGAACTTATGATTAGGCAGTATAGGTCTCGTTACCCATGCCTAATGCTCCATGTAGAATGTAATTCTGATGAATGGGAAGTGAATTTTAATTAAAGACTTTTATTTACAACTAGCTGAGCCCGCAACTTCGTTTACGTCACATACGGTGTATGAAAGGAAAGGTATTTCTTCATCAGAGTCATCAAGCAGCGTCTGAAACTGCCCTGTTTGCTTAATCATAAAAGAGCTTAATGATTAAGACTATTTTTAAACAATTCAGTTCGCGCCGAAGGCGTGGACTGAATTGTTTTAAGCCAACACGCCAGTTTAGGTTCACTCACATTCAAAGAAACCCCTACAATTAAAATTTTTAAAATATCTGATTCTTAAAAGTGTTATAACTCTTTTATTTCTATACCGATTTACATAAAACAAACTCTAAATGTTAACTGGAGCAAACCTCAACGCAATAAAAAAAACCGCATTGCAATCGGTTGAGCGGTTACTGAGATTAGCGTGCACAACCGTACAGACAAACAGATATACAGACAAAAATTCTAAAAATCATTGTTTTGGGTTCTATTGCGTTCATAAAGTCCCCCTATAATATTTTTTCTTATTTATCTTCCATGTACAGACAGCGACCTGTTACGATTTTATTATATGTATTGATATCACTGTTTCATTTCCTTGCAGTCGAAGTGAAAAGCAGAGTGTATAACTCGATCATAAAACCCATTTTATCCTCGACTTAATATCCACCCTCGCCTTTGGCTCGGGCGGATAAACGTCTCGTATAAAATGGCTTCTTTTATGCACTTGTAGTACAATCTACTATTGAAATACAAATTGTATTTTTGTTATCAAATATCCTTTTGATAACCTGAAAGAAATTATTGCCTCGGTGGGGCAGTAGCTTCTTTTCTGAGGTCTCGGGGTCGATTATCGAGTCCGAACAAACGTCTATTTCGGAGTTTATGGGGTTTATTTTGTATATCATAATATATCTCATAAATACCTATGTTTATGCTGTTTAAATCTCATAGCACCAGCTTATAGTTTTTTTTTGCCGCGGGGAATGCATTTTCGCGCCGTCATCCCAGTCGCGGGGGCAGCTGGGACGGTGTGTGGAATCCCGGCCCGGTCCGGAAAGGGACCGTCCTACTCACTAAACCACGCGGTGTTCCTCCTCACCCTATAGCTGGGCCGAGGGATATTAAGATGATTATTCACGTCGACCCGGCTAGGGGGGCGCTCCGTTAATTCGGGGCTCTCCTCACCGCTCTCAAACGCCCCTCTGTAAGCAGATGAGGTAGATAGCGGCTGGCGAGGGCGTGCTCTAATGGGCACCCACCGTAACACAGGGAGGGTATCCACCGCCATGTGCCCGACCTTACGCACACAGTCAACAAACAATCGGGGGCGTGCAGTGAACTCCTTACCGCGGCGCCCCCGAACAGCACGGCGCAGCGGGAGCATTATCCGTTACTCCCGCTCCCTTGTCATTTTATTATATGTATTGATATCACTGTTTCATTTCCTTGCAATCGAAGTAAAAAGCAGAGTGTATAACTCGATCATAAAACCCATTTTATCCTCGACTTAATATCCACCCTCGCCTTTGGCTCGGGCGGATAAACGTCTCGTATAAAATGGCTTCTTTTATGCACTTGTAGTACAATCTACTATTGAAATACAAATTGTATTTTTGTTATCAAATATCCTTTTGATAACCTGAAAGAAATTATTGCCTCGGTGGGGCAGTAGCTTCTTTTCTGAGGTCTCGGGGTCGATTATCGAGTCCGAACAAACGTCTATTTCGGAGTTTATGGGGTTTATTTTGTATATCATAATATATCTCATAAATACCTATGTTTATGCTGTTTAAATCTCATAGCACCAGCTTATAGTTTTTTTTTGCCGCGGGGAATGCATTTTCGCGCCGTCATCCCAGTCGCGGGGGCAGCTGGGACGGTGTGTGGAATCCCGGCCCGGTCCGGAAAGGGACCGTCCTACTCACTAAACCACGCGGTGTTCCTCCTCACCCTATAGCTGGGCCGAGGGATATTAAGATGATTATTCACGTCGACCCGGCTAGGGGGGCGCTCCGTTAATTCGGGGCTCTCCTCACCGCTCTCAAACGCCCCTCTGTAAGCAGATGAGGTAGATAGCGGCTGGCGAGGGCGTGCTCTAATGGGCACCCACCGTAACACAGGGAGGGTATCCACCGCCATGTGCCCGACCTTACGCACACAGTCAACAAACAATCGGGGGCGTGCAGTGAACTCCTTACCGCGGCGCCCCCGAACAGCACGGCGCAGCGGGAGCATTATCCGTTACTCCCGCTCCCTTGTCATTTTATTATATGTATTGATATCACTGTTTCATTTCCTTGCAATCGAAGTAAAAAGCAGAGTGTATAACTCGATCATAAAACCCATTTTATCCTCGACTTAATATCCACCCTCGCCTTTGGCTCGGGCGGATAAACGTCTCGTATAAAATGGCTTCTTTTATGCACTTGTAGTACAATCTACTATTGAAATACAAATTGTATTTTTGTTATCAAATATCCTTTTGATAACCTGAAAGAAATTATTGCCTCGGTGGGGCAGTAGCTTCTTTTCTGAGGTCTCGGGGTCGATTATCGAGTCCGAACAAACGTCTATTTCGGAGTTTATGGGGTTTATTTTGTATATCATAATATATCTCATAAATACCTATGTTTATGCTGTTTAAATCTCATAGCACCAGCTTATAGTTTTTTTTTGCCGCGGGGAATGCATTTTCGCGCCGTCATCCCAGTCGCGGGGGCAGCTGGGACGGTGTGTGGAATCCCGGCCCGGTCCGGAAAGGGACCGTCCTACTCACTAAACCACGCGGTGTTCCTCCTCACCCTATAGCTGGGCCGAGGGATATTAAGATGATTATTCACGTCGACCCGGCTAGGGGGGCGCTCCGTTAATTCGGGGCTCTCCTCACCGCTCTCAAACGCCCCTCTGTAAGCAGATGAGGTAGATAGCGGCTGGCGAGGGCGTGCTCTAATGGGCACCCACCGTAACACAGGGAGGGTATCCACCGCCATGTGCCCGACCTTACGCACACAGTCAACAAACAATCGGGGGCGTGCAGTGAACTCCTTACCGCGGCGCCCCCGAACAGCACGGCGCAGCGGGAGCATTATCCGTTACTCCCGCTCCCTTGTCTAGTGCGCCTCCCGCTTTGCCGCCATCACCTCGTCACTGACGTAGCGACAGCGGCCCAGCACTGCTTGCGTGATTAATGACACGGCCGGCAACAACACACACCACCGAACAACCCACAGCCAGAATAGTACCACTCCCCAACAGAGAAAGGGGAGGATGCCCAGGATGCACCACGAGGAGGATCCGAACCATTGAGGTCCTTAAGATGTTAGTAGGACCCCGCATCCCCACCAGCTTACAGTAGCTTAATTTGGCTAGATGGTGGTGTGTGTGAATGTTAGAAATGTAAAAAAAACATGACTCTTTTAATAAAATTCTGTATTTTTTTTAAATGATAATCTCCGTGGAGTTTGTCTAACTTAAGCTAACGGTGCATTGAGTAGATGTATCATTGCAGGTTTCTTTACTTCTACCCGTTACTGGGACGGTACGAGGGTCGCTCACCGTCCTCAGAAGCAGGCTCATGACGGCAACGTGACGTGAGCAACTCACACACGTCCCTCCTTAGAAGCGCGATCACATCCGAAACCTCCCAAAGACGCGAGATAGCACCCGAACCACCCCCTGGGCGAGGCCGCAGTGGCGGCCGTGGGTCTGTTGGGAGACCTGGGACATCCTTCTGAGGGCTTACCCGGGGCTCCCAACCATAGGCTGTTGGGCGTTACGTGAGGTTTTTTAGTCGGTAGGAGTCCGGCATAACATCCATTGAGGATTTTCCCTCACGTTAAACAAAAAACATCCCCGTTACTGGGAAGAACATTCCTGATCCTGAAAAGGGTCTGGAACCAACAACGATACAGTTTAGGCGGCGAATAGGCATGGCGTTCCCAATATATTGTTTGGGGCAATTCTGGCTCAAGATGACAAGCAGCCTACCTACATTTTTCTCTCACCCCTGGATCAAGAAAGAGACGACTTTTTAAAAACCGTTAACAAATAAAACGGTATTTTTGTCTCAAGTTTTAAGCATTTCTTATACGCATCGTAGAGAACCTTAAGTTGTCTCTTCAACACCTTCTCTTTAAAATGGTTGTTTATCATTTACACGTAGAATAAAAGTCACTTTCTACATCTTTTACAGGTCACAATGAAATTCGTCATCGTTCTAGCATTGGTTGCGTTGGCGGTAGCTCGCCCCGATGATGGGCAGTATGACTCCAAATATGACAACATAGACGCGGATGAATTAGCAAACAACCCTCGATTATTAAAAGCTTATGGTAATTGCATAGCGGGACTCGGTCCGTGCACTCAAGAAGCAGCTGACGTCAATGGTAAGTAACTTTAGAATGCTTTTTATAGCAGTTTTTTTCTTTATAAATTATTTAAACTAACATGAAAGTACACCTCACAGAGAATGTTCTTCATGTGTCATTATCATATATAATTCTTTATTAATGTTTGTATGTGTATACATATAATTATTAAATAAAACCGGGATAGTTTATTCAGAATTGCCAACATTTTACACCTCGTATTATGTCATCCATACTTTACGCACGCTACTACTACAAAACAAATTTACTTAGCTATAACGTGGAAATTTGTGTAAAATTTACTTGTTATTTATAAAATTACTAAATTTGTTCTTACAGAAAAAATACCTGAGGGGATTCAGACATCTTGTGCTAAGTGTACAGTCAAACAGAGGGTTGTGGTCGCTAAATTTGTTAAGGGCCTGAAGTCTCAGTTCCCAGATTTATACGAGAAAATGTACAACAAGTTCGATCCTGACCACAAGAGAACTTCGGAATTCGAAGAGTTTATCGCCAAAAACTCATGATTCATTTAGTTCATACAAACAAATTGGTTAATCAAACTGAAAAAGATATTTTACTTCGTTTTGTGACTTTCTCCAGGATAACGTAATAAAATGTTGCTACTTTAAAATAAAACATGTTTTTCTTTGATCATACTTTTTGATCGATTGCTGACTGCCTCGTTGGACTAGAGGTCGTAAAGTCTTGTGTTCTATAAATATTTGTCTGGATGTTTCTTTGTATTATAAGTAGATATGTATTAACAAAAAAAGAAAGTACATACCTAACCTATAAGTATTAATACCGTTATCTGAGACCCATACAGCAGGTTAAACCTTTGCATACTGAGCTCATTTTGGGATAAGATGACGCAGTATAAGAAATGTCTATACTCGCATAATGCGTATTTATTGCCCAGTGTTATGACCTCTAGCGTCGTCCAGCTGATCGTGTGTAGGTAGATATTAGGCATACTGGCTGCTCCGTTCGAGCGTTCACCGCTCACTCTTTGCCGTGTTTTGGTACGGAACCCTCCGTTTTTCTCTAGTCTCTCGACTAGTAATCCCGATTAAGCCCTCGGAGTGATGTCCCAGGATTTCCGACAGACTTTGGCTACCTCCGCGGACCGCGGCTTCATCTACGGGTTCGGGTGGTATGCCAAGACTTTGGGGAGTGAGGCGTGCGTCAAACTCTCATGTCACGCCGCCCTGGCCATGTTTTTTATAGGCTGCGATGACCACCAGAAGTACTGGTGGTCACCGCAGCCGGTCAACATTTGCAACACCAGAGGCGCCACTCTCGCGCTGCCGACCATGTAAATACCTTCTTAGACCCCTTTTGAAGAACCCCATACTGCAGGCGTTTGGGAAAACCGAGGCAGGAAGATCATTCCACAACCTAAGCGTGCGCGGAAGATAACCCCTATCGGATCTAAGCGTGCTCGAACGCTCCGGACGTAGAGTGTGAGGATGAACTCCCTGTCTATGGCGAGCGGTGCGATGATAGAACGTAGCCGTGGCCATCATGTCAAACAATTCCTCAGAGCACATACCATTGTACAGGCGGTAGAACACGCATAAGGATGCAAAGTCTCTCCTGTAGCGAAGAGGGTCAACACTACCTGTCAGTATAGGATCGTTAACAACTCTCACAGCTTGCCTTTGCACCGAGTCAAATGGACGAAGCTGATATTCAGGTGCCCCAGCAGTACTCCATATGCGGCCGCACTTGCGACTTATAGAGAAGCAGTGTTTGCGCCGCAGTAGAGTACCGCCGCGCCCTGTTGAGGACACCGAGCTACTTGGACGCCAGCTTGGCCTTGTCCTCCAAATGACTGCGGAACTGAACGTCACTGGAGATGTCAACACCAAGGATCCCTATACTTCTAGAGATGGAAAGAGATGTGCCTTGAAATTGCGGCGCTACAGTAATTGGGGTTTTCTTAGCGGTAAAGAAACACGCTTGTGTCTTGGAGGGGTTGAACTGGACAAGGTTTTGTCTACCCCAATCGGACAATCTAGTACGACTCTCTTCCACTGCGTCCCGAGAGATATCGGGGCGGCACGTGTAACAAGTGTCCCCCGTACTGTCGTCCGCATAACTATGAATGCCATCAATAGACAACATGTCATTGATATGCAGCAGAAACAGAGTAGGGGACAACACTGAATTTGCGGTACTCCAGCGTTTATGGCCATGCAGTCAGAACAGCTGCCATTGACGACAGCCCTGATGCTTCTACCGGCTAAAAAGCTGGACACCCATCCGCATAATCTCTCGGTCAGTCCGTAGGAGGGCAATTTTGTAAGAAGACCACGGTGCCAGACGCGGTCAAAGGCTTTAGAGATGTCGAGGCTCACTGCTAGAGCCTCGCCCTTACTCTCGATAGCCGATGCCCATCGGTGTCTGAGGCACACGAGAAGATCACCTGTCGAGCGACCGTGACGGAAACCGTACTGCCGGTCACTGAGCAGGTCGTGTTCCTCAGGGTACCTCAGCAGCTGTGTATTAATTACACGCTCCATCACCTTAGACAAAAGGGAGGTGACGGCTATAGGCCTATAATTGGCCGGGTCGGTCTTATCACCCTTCTTGGGCACAGGATGCACATACGCGATCTTCCACGACGCCGGGACTTGTCGCATGGAATATGAAAGCGTGAAAAGACGTGTAAGTACCGGACACAACTCTGGACCACACTGCTTAAGTACCACCGCGGGTATACCGTCCGGCCCACTCGACTTATGAACGTCCAGGGAACGAAGCTCCCGTCGGACGTCCCGCTGCGTAAATTTAACTTCCGGCATGGAAGTTCCACACCACGGAATATCCGGCGGCATAGCAACCCCGTCGCTCATGGTCGAGTTAGAGGCAAAGAGGAAACCCAAAAGTTGGCCTTCTCCTTGGCACTCTGGGCCAAACTACCGTCGGGTTTAAGCAAAGGTGGTAAACCTGAATGACAGAAGTTTCCCTCGGCAGCTTTGGCAAGCGACCAGAATTCACGACTTCCTGAAGGGTAGCCTTCTAGCCGCTTACCAATTCTGCGACGAAATCGAATTTAGCCCTGACAATTGCTCTTTTGCTTGCCTTCGAGGTGGTATTTAATTTGAGTTTCGCCTCAGAGATGTTAGGATCTGAATTTGCACGAGCCGTGGTCCAGGCTCTGTAGGCAGATTCTTTCAGCATCAAAGCTTCTCTACCACGGTCGCTTTTTTGCTCCTACAGGGATCCAGCGGCAGCGGTTAGAAATGTAGCAATCCATGCCTTCCAAGATCCTCTCAGCGACTGCTGCAGCGCAGCAATTAAGATTGTCTGAGGCAAAACAAAGCCGCCTCCACGGGTATGACGCAAAGAACTCCCGCAGTCC
Organism: Miltochrista miniata; assembly: GCA_933228765.1. Taxonomy (NCBI): domain Eukaryota; kingdom Metazoa; phylum Arthropoda; class Insecta; order Lepidoptera; family Erebidae; genus Miltochrista; species Miltochrista miniata. Next base: position 14,301,443 of record OW121765.1, read on the forward strand.
ATCCCAGTCTGCTGACTTATAGTGCCACACATGTCACCACTCCTTGGGCCAAGGTGGTTCAGGCCTTGAGAGAGGCACTTGCACCCGAACGATACAGTGGTCCGGCGATCCGAGTGGAGCATCCACTGAGACGTTGTAGCCATCCGGACGCGTTGTCAGCAGGAGGTCTAGCAATGCACTATGCTCGTTCACCTTGTCTGGTATCCTCGTGTGGGATTTAACCAGTTGGGAAAACCCTTAGGTCAAGGCAAATTCGTGTGCAGCTTTCCCCGCAAAGTTGGTTGTCCGGGAGCCCAACCAGTCAACATGATGACCGTTAAAATCCCCCAGAATCACTATCTCCGCGGAGGGATACTGCTCAATCACATTGTTTGTGTTTCTGCAAGCTTCATACATTGAAAATAAAAAGATATTATAAAGTCATTCCGTCTGTGTTAATTGAAATGATTCAAATTTAAACTATGTAGTGGTCAACTAAGTTACCTTTCTATGATTCTCTAGAAAGGGATAATCTCTTGAAAATGCCGTTAGGCGAAACCGGTCAGGTGTATTATAGTCAATAAATGTTGTGGAACAGTACAAGTGGTGTTATTCAATAGTGCAGCAGGTTCCACCAAGTTTCATCAATCAACATTATTAATAACCTGCGTTAATTAGGCAGTTAGTTAGATTTTATCTTCACTAATAACTTATTGAATCAAAATTAATAGGGTACTTCCCGTTAACCTTGAACCATGAAATTTGGCAAGTAATATCCTGTAATACCACAAATACAGAAAAATAGTATAAACCTGTAAGGGTTTGACTGCCTTGGTGGCGCATTCGGTAGTGTAGCCGCCTGGCTCGCTGATGTCTTGGGTTCGAGTCCCGGGTCGATCCAAATATTTGTGTAATCCACAAATGTTTGTTTTCCTAAACAAGCTTTTTTGTGGATTACACAAATATTTTTTTGGGTTTGGGTGTTTTCTATGTAAAATATGTATGTATTTAGAAATACATCACTATGTCTATCAGCCGTCTAGAATGGAATGGAATGTGAAGATCTGGGAATAATCGAACGATTATTCCCAGATCTTCACATTCCCGGATATCTACTTTCTCAATTCAAATAGGTACTACGCGCCCGACTTGGATGGGTTAGGTTAGAAGGCTAATGCGGGAGCGAAGCGGAGCGGAGCGGCGGCGGCGGCGGCGGAGGAAATCGTCCTCCTTTAGTCCTTTGGACTGCTGGTGTCTTTAGCAGATGGGTAAACAGATTTTTGTACAAAAGAAGTACGAGTATTGGGGCCGTCTTAGATCTCAGCTGCTCTGATTACAACGCCATAAATGCTGCAGATCCTAAAAGCTTGGTTGTCACATTTTTTCACTCCCTGTTTCTTCTCACATTTTTGAAAACCTTGTGTCTGAAATTGTAGCTGCTCTCGCAAGAGTGTAAAACTAGTTCAATTTAATCCAAGACTCAAGTTTATGTATTCACCGCTACGAAAGCCCCATTTCTGCCCCGCATTTTCGGAAACTACTTTCTCAATCTCCCAGATTTGATTGAGATCTTTGGTGTTGAGATCTGGTGACGTAGATCATCAGACCAAGCTGGCGTTCAAAAACTAGGAGTGCTCAACAGGGCGCGGCAGTACTTTTGAATTAAATAAGTTGCAAGTACGGCCACGCATGAAGTACTGCTATCAACTTCAGGCTGGTGCACCTTAAAATACTAGCTGCACCTGTTCGACTCGGTGCATGGGCGAGCTATGAAGATTATGAACCAATCTCAACTTAAAGATGATATCGAGCCTCTTTTCCATTTTAATCTATGTTGTGAAGTTCATTGGATCTTGTAACGGATTACGAATATTTCTTGCTTATATCTTTAACTATTATATATAACACCTTTTTAAGAATTAGGTAATAATAACCCTTTTCTTCATTACTCAAATTGTTTCAAAAAACTAAAATCGCGCCCACCAAAACTAAGATCTAATTGAACAGACAGCGAAAGCGACATCAATTGTACGTAGTACCTATTTGCAAAAAAGGTTTCGTAAGAATTTCAAATAACACTTAGAATAAGTCATTAGCGAAAGTTTAAGAAGAATTATGCCTTTATTCTCAACAGTAGGGTATTATTGGGGCTTATGGATACAGCACATACTCTCGCTTCGCTCGCGTGCTGTATCCATAAACCCCAATCATACATTCGCAGGTGACATATTGTCGTCTGACCTTCCAACCTTGTGCCTCGTTAATTAGTCAGCAGGTGTACAGCTAGTAGGTGAGATAAGATCGTTTGCGCTCCAGAGATCATAAAGAGGGTTCTTACACCCTCTACCTCTATTTGTAAATTAGGTTTTCTATACCTATGTGGGTGTGCATGATTTCGAGCTATCGTTAATGGTTCTAGTTTCTTAAGATTTTTCGAGGTTTCGTTGGCAAAAAAATACTCTTAATTATTAAAAAAAAATTATTATCTCAACACACAACATTTTACAACATTTCATACACACTATTTACAACTATTCACAATATTTATCTTATTATCTAATTAATGTTAGTACTAACTTAGTATCATTAAATTTCTTCGATCATGTCAACTACATTATTTTAATTCTAATTATACGTGCCCATAGATTTTAGATCTTTTACCATTTTCTTTTGGATAAGGTATTAAAATAGCATTATATTGATCATGGTTTAAAATTTTTACAATATGAAGTCCATATAATCGCTTTTCTACTATCACTACCTGCATTCGATCTCCAATATTCAAGACCATGATGAAGTAACTAATACCGTAAGCACATTATGCATTAAATTGTCTTAACTAGTTATGTTCTACTATTCTATTAGACAACACACACTACACTACAACTATTTATACTAAAAAAATATTATTCAAACACCATTTCTTTACGCACAATGCATTCTTTAAAGTACATGCTGTGTCGTGATAAATACAAGTATTTAACTCTTTATATTGATCATACAGACTTAAAAAATTAGGGCATCCTATATCTTCTAAATTATTTATAGAAATATCATCATTTTCTAAAACTAGTTTTAACCATGACACCTTTTCTAAACCTTTTGTGTAAATATGCTTACCCCTTAATACGTTTTGAATCAAATGTTGATAATTAGAATCTACATATATAAAAATCAATGCCACTTTTCGTTGTAATTTTATAACTCAAGAACGGGCTTAACTATCCAAACCAAATGTTTAGGCGTTGTTCGAACTATTTAGTAGATGGTTTATGTGAAGTTTGCATAAAATCGGTCGAGCGGTTCTTCATTTATCACGCAAACGAAGTTGCGTGGGTCAGCTAGTATGGTATAAATCCTTCGTTCCAGAATATTCGCCTATTACGTTCAATCCAACACACTTGACGTCTTTCTGATTTTGTCAAATTGTAAAATGGGAAAGGTGGCTTGATTAGAAATACTTGAATATTTCTATGCCATATTATAGCTATTTCTTTCAGAATAAATTAATTTGCTTCCGTTTTAAATTCTTGAATATCTACAATGGCAGTTATGATAACCTGAGTACTATTGCTTAAAGGTTTGTATTCTACAAGCTGGTCGTTAATAATTGAGCAATATCCAGTCGTGTTGTCTGGTATTGGCGTTGAACATTTAATTTCAAGACGAACATCTACAGGACCTGTCTTTAAAGTATTGTTTTTTCTAGAACAGTCAATAATGAACAAAGGAGCTACGTTTTTGAAATTATTGAAGTTAAGTAACGGGTCTGCAGGACAGTTGTAATACGACTGACGAGATTTCACATACATTTCATATAATATAGTATATTTGTTGTCTGCCAAATTCAAACTAAGGGGTTCATACGGATAATATTGAGAATTCAAAAATAGTGTTACGTTAGCAACGTCACAGTGATCAAATAATGAACTATCTTTACTTTTATTATTTTTCCTATTAGTTTGCAGGCAAAAAATTACATAGCGAGGTTTCTCTAGTTGTGATGATGTCTTAATCGACCAAGAATGCTTTGTAGTTTTACAAAACAATGGATATTCATAAAATCCCAATTTCTGAACGCCATCTGAATAGGTTTATCTCGTTCTAAATGTTTAAAAAGTACCAATCTTTCCCGATCTGATACTTTTACATGTGGTACACGCCGTTGTACTTTTTGAACATCTATTTGAAAATGTGTAACATCATCAGCTATTATGATACTATTAATATTGGTATTACTTCTATTCAGTATAAGTTCATGTTTACAATTTATTACAATTTTATTGTAATCCTCAGCAAAACCTAAAATTTTATTTAGCGGTAAAATAGCGCTAAAATGTCCATCATCTTGAAATTCTCCTATATTCCACCCCCACAAAGCTGCAATTTTATCTTCAGCGTCGTTCATTGAAACATATGACTTTATTGTAGATGTTATACCCGAATTTTTGATACGATCTATTTCGATACCGTTTATTTCGTATCTAATGTCTTGAAACAAGAACAATACAGGATTATTGGTAAATGTAACTAATTTCTTGATTGGGTTTCCATCTTTTCCCAAGAACTTTGCTTGACCTTCAATGTAAATTGAACAGGCAGACGGTAACACGTAAATGTCTTGTTGGTGTATGGGGATTCTAATTTCATCATTTTCTCTAAAACTGTTGTTATAAGGATTATAAAAATGTACTTCGTAACTCTCTATAAAGTTATCAAAATGTGGTAATTCAGATATTAGTAACATATTCATAGTTTAAAACCTAAAGCTATTAGAAATTGTTTATTGGCTTTGGTTAATTTTTTAAATTTATTTTACGTCTACACACCTTAGTGGTCTTAGAGTTAATATGTCTTATATTAACAGACGACGTTTTATAATGTAAAATCATTGTGTTTTCCTCAAATGAAGTCTTAGTTCAATATGTTCTTGAGCGATATCAATATAAAACCCAAAACGATCAACAATCTTGACTGATATAGACGAAATTATGTCTTTGTTTACTGGAAAGTAAATAACGTTTTATGGTATTTCTCTCAACGAGTCACCCTAAAACGGTTTACACTGTGACTCGTTGACAATAATACTCGCAATGAGTAACAGTGTGACTCGCTGTCATGAAATACAGTGTTTTGTAGGTATGTAAATATGTTGTTAAATTTGATTTATAATAATATTTTAAAATAGTATTATTTATTTTTGTTAAAAACATTTAGAAAACGATTCGTATGTGTATTTTTATGATTTTAATTTGATTATAGCATGCAAGAATTTTACAGTACCTATTTTTTAAAATGTGCAATGATTTTTTGATAAAAATATCGCTGCACATTTAAAAAAAATGTATATTCTATTTTTATCATACAGACGCAAATCAATCCAAGGACGAGAATTTAACAAAAAGTATTTAAGAGACTTCAAGTTAAAAAGTTAAGTCAAACGATATAACAAGCTAATGAGGTAAGTGCCCACTTTAACTTTATATTGATTTATAATTGGAGATGTGAAAAAAAAACTGATTTATTTACATATTTTAAAAGCTTATCATTAATAATATCGATATTGATTTCGAAAAACTTAAAAAAAGTTATTGATTGAATTATGAACCATTTAAAATTAATAAAATTTGAAATACGATCATGCGACTTAAAATGCTCAACATTGTCACAGCCATAGTAACAGGCTGTGACGTCACGATATTGTACGTTGTACTAACTGTTGCTACAACTACAATGATTGAAACCTGTTACGATGACGTCACACGCGCTCGGATTTGTTCGGGAGCTGTCGCCGTGTTTTCGGACGGTGGTTGTACTCGACTCATTATTGAATTTTTAAATTGATATACCTAACTTCTGAATTATTGCGAAAATTATAAAAACAAAAATAGTTTTACTATGAAAGTTGTATCTGATCTTTCCATTTATCACAAGAAAAAAAAATTCACATCCCAATAGTGAAAATGCGCGCATTGTAAAAATAACTTCAAAAATAAAATGCAAAACAAAACGTAACCTCTAACTGAATGCAAGAAGGGCGTAATCAATCTCCCCTTTAAATAAATAAATGGTTAAAAAACCCTAGCAAAATGAGCTTTTATAATGCACAAAATAACCCAAAAATAAATTATGGATGATTCAAGTTGCCTCTATTTCTGGGCTGAAGTGTAAACTATGTGCTTTTAGTTATAATATTTGATTGTAAAAGCGTGGGGCGCTGGAACAGGAAAGACCTTCCTGGCGGAAGCTGCATGAATTCTTGTCAGATTAAGGATAAGGTCACCTTTACAAGCGTGTTTTTCTCGTGTTTTTAAACTATTAATTTACACTGTCACGCTTTTATATATCTATTGTGACTTTTACTATTATTAATATCATTTTAAATTTCGGAAATGTATTAACGATGATAGGCTTTAATTGAAATACATAACATACTTACTTGAAAAGTAAAGTAGTTAATCACTTCTACGCATTTTCAACACCTACTTTTGCCAGTTTTTCGTGACGCCCGCGTAATAGGAGCAAACCTATTACCGTTACGGATCTCTATTAGATAATTCATAGGTAGGTCCTTAATGTTTCGGCATTCCGAGATATTTAGTACAATATGTAGTAATCACGTAATAGGAATACATACTCATATATCCCCAAGCGGGTTTTTAACGGTAACCAAAGATATCTCGTTCGCGAACAAGAACTCTACATTTTGCCACTGTTAACGTATTCCCCTCATGTATCTACTTAATTGCCTGAAAGAAAAGGCGTTCCCTTTGGCAGCATAAACGTTATGCTCTTGTGCGACCTCATGCAGCTTTCGCCAGGATTTTTATTATATAAGGATTAGTATTAATAGGAATATGCTTACAAAAAACTCTTTGTTGTTCTAGCACCCCACGCTTTTATAATCAAATATTATAACTAAAAGCACATAGTTTACACTTCAGCCCAGAAATAGAGGCAACTTGAACGATCCATAATTTATTTTTGGGTTTTTTCGTGCATTATAAAAGCGTATTTTGCTAGGGTTTTTTAACCATTTATTTATTTTATCCTTTTTAGTCACAACATTTATACCTTAACTAGCTGTTCCCTGCGGCTTCATCCGCGTAGAAGTCGTTACCGCATAAAATCATTACTCTCCTTTCGCGCAGTCAGTTAAAAAGTAACCTATGTCCTTCTCTTAAACTCAAACTATCTTTATAACAAATTTCATCAAAATCGGTTTAGTACAGAGTTACTTTCGCATTTATAATATTAGTAGGGATTTCTGTATTACATGGTGCCTTGTCTGAGTTCGACTAATGTGAAAATATTTCATTATTACTCTAATACATATACATTTTCTGCAGGTACCTATGTCAATATTTACACTCAATATTAACTTCAATATATAAAAGGTTTGTTATAACCTTAAACCCTAATCGTGGTCTATGCTCATTAGGCGACTTTTCTAACAAATCCAAACACAGCTATGATACGATGTTCAATCATGAAGTTACAGTTCATATCTTACGACTCCATCATCAGATCAGTTTGACAGCACCATATTATTGTATTGTTATCAGAATTACAAACATCTGCCAATTTTCATGACGCTACGATCCTTGGAAGATGATTAAAATAGTTACCTGAGATTCCATTGCATAGTTTTACAAGTCAATTAAAAAAAGATTTGTTATAACCTTGAAACCTAAGCCTGGTCAAAGTTCATTACAAGACTTTTCTGACGAATCCAAAAACAGATATAATACGATATTCCATCATAAAGTTCCAGTGCATATCTTCCGGCTCCATCATCAGATCAGTTCGACAGTACCATATTATTGTATTGTCATCACAACTACATACAGCTGCCAATTTTCATGACGCTACGATCCTTGGAAGCTTGTTAAATTAGCTACCTTAGATTCTACTTTTTCCATCGAAGTTTCAGTGCCTATCTTCCGGCTCCATCATCATATCAGTTTGACCGTACCATATTATTGTATTGTCATCAGAACTACATACAGATGCCAATTTTCATGACCCTACGATCCTTGGAAGCTGGTTAAATTAGCTACCTCAGATTCCACTTGTTTTCTGTGCCTATCTTCCGGCTCCATCATCATATCAGTTTGACAGTACCATATTATTGTATTGTCATCAGAACTACATACATCTGCCAATTTTTATGACGCTACAATCCTTGGAAGATGGTTAAATTAGTATCCTTAGATTCCACATTTTCCATCGAAGTTTCAGTGCCTATCTTCCGGCTCCATCATCATATCAGTTTGACAATACCATATTATTGTATTGTCATCAGAACTACATACAACTGCCAATTTTCATGACCCTACGATCCTTGGAAGCTGGTTAAATTAGCTACCTTAGATTCCACTTGTTTTCTGTGCCTATCTTATGGCTCCATCATCATATCAGTTTGACAGTACCATATTATTGTATTGTCATCAGAACTACATACATCTGCCAATTTTCATGACGCTACGATCATTGGAAGATGGTTAAATTAGTATCCTTAGATTCCATTACATCGTTAGTTACATACACGACGACCTAATAAAAGCTTATTAAAAATGTACTTCGTAACTCTCTATAAAGTTATCAAAATGTGGTAATTCAGATATTAGTAACATATTCATAGTTTAAAACCTAAAGCTATTAGAAATTGTTTATTGGCTTTGGTTAATTTTTTAAATTTATCTTTACGTCTACACACCTTAGTGGTCTTAGAGTTAATATGTCTTATATTAACAGACGACGTTTTATAATGTAAAATCATTGTGTTTTCCTCAAATGAAGTCTTAGTTCAATATGTTCTTGAGCGATATCAATATAAAACCCAAAACGATCAACAATCTTGACTGATATAGACGAAATTATGTCTTTGTTTACTGGAAAGTAAATAACGTTTTATGGTATTTCTCTCAACGAGTCACCCTAAAACGGTTTACACTGTGACTCGTTGACAATAATACTCGCAACGAGTAACAGTGTGACTCGCTGTCATGAAATACAGTGTTTTGTAGGTATGTAAATATGTTGTTAAATTTGATTTATAATAATATTTTAAAATAGTATTATTTATTTTTGTTAAAAACATTTAGAAAACGATTCGTATGTGTATTTTTATGATTTTAATTTGATTATAGCATGCAAGAATTTTACAGTACCTATTTTTTAAAATGTGCAATGATTTTTTGATAAAAATATCGTTGCACATTTAAAAAAAATGTATATTCTATTTTTATCATACAGACGCAAATCAATCCAAGGACGAGAATTTAACAAAAAGTATTTAAGAGACTTCAAGTTAAAAAGTTAAGTCAAACGATATAACAAGCTAATGAGGTAAGTGCCCACTTCAACTTTATATTGATTTATAATTGGGGATGTGAAAAAAAAACTGATTTATTTACATATTTTAAAAGCTTATCATTAATAATATCGATATTGATTTCGAAAAACTTAAATAAAGTTATTGATTGAATTATGAACCATTTAAAATTGATAAAATTTGAAATACGATCATGCGACTTAAAATGCTCAACATTGTCACAGCCATTGTAACAGGCTGTGACGTCACGATATTGTACGCTGTACTAATTGTTGCTACAACTACAATTTTTTTTTTTTATACCACTAAGGTGGCAGACAAGCATACGACCCACCAGGAGGACTGGTGGTCACCGCAGCCTATGAACGTTTGCAACACCAGAGGCGCCACACTCGCGCTGCCGACCCTGTAAAAACCTTCTTAGACCCCTTTTGAAGAACCCCATACTGTAGGCGTTTGGGAAAACCGAGGCAGGAAGATCATTCCACAACCTAAGCGTGCGCGGAAGAAATCCCCTATCGGATCTAACCGTGCTCGAACGCTCCGGACGTAGGGTGTGAGGATGAAATCCCAGTCTATGGCGAGCGGTGCGATGATAGAACGTAGCCGTGGGCATCATGTCAAACAATTCCTCAGAGCAGATACCATTGTACAGGCGGTAGAACACGCATAAGGAGGCAAAGTCTCTCCTGTCGCAAAGAGGTTCAACACCACCTGTCAGTAAAGGATCGTTGACAACTCTCACAGCTCGCCTCTGCACCGAGTCAAATGGACGAAGCTGATATTCAGGTGCCCCCGCCCAGAGGTGACAGCAGTACTCCATGTGTGGCCGCACTTGCGACTTATAGAGAAGCAGTGTTTGCGCCGCAGTAAAGTACCGCCGCGCCCTGTTGAGTACACCGAGCTTCTTGGACGCTAGCTTGGCCTTGTCCTCCAAATGACTGCGGAACTGAACGTCACTGGAGATATCAACACCAAGGATCCCTATACATTTAGAGACGGAAAGAGATGTGCCCTGGAATTGTGGCGCTACAGTAATTGGGGCTTTCTTAGCGGTGAAGAAATACAATGATTGAAACCTGTTACGATGACGTCACACGCGCTCGGATTTGTTCGGGAGCTGTCGCCGTGTTTTCGGACGGTGGTTGTACTCGACTCATTATTGAATTTTTTAATTGATATACCTAACTTCTGAATTATTGCGAAAATTATAAAAACAAAAATAGTTTTACTATGAAAGTTGTATCTGATCTTTCCATTTATCACAAGAAAAAAAAATTCACATCCCAATAGTGAAAATGCGCGCATTGTAAAAATAACTTCAGAAATAAAATGCAAAACAAAACGTAACCTCTAACTGAATGCAAGAAGGGCGTAATCAATCTCCCCTTTAAATAAATAAATGGTTAAAAAACCCTAGCAAAATACGCTTTTATAATGCACAAAATAACCCAAAAATAAATTATGGATGATTCAAGTTGCCTCTATTTCTGGGCTGAAGTGTAAACTATGTGCTTTTAGTTATAATATTTGATTGTAAAAGCGTGGGGCGCTGGAACAGGAAAGACCTTCCTGGCGGAAGCTGCATGAAGTCTTGTCAGATTAAGGATAAGGTCACCTTTACAAGCGTGTTTTTCTCGTGTTTTTAAACTATTAATTTACACTGTCACGCTTTTATATATCTATTGTGACTTTTACTATTATTAATATCATTTTAAATTTCGGAAATGTATTAACGATGATAGGCTTTAATTGAAATACATAACATACTTACTTGAAAAGTAAAGTAGTTAATCACTTCTACGCATTTTCAACACCTACTTTTGCCAGTTTTTCGTGACGCCCGCGTAATAGGAGCAAACCTATTACCGTTACGGATCTCTATTAGATAATTCATAGGTAGGTCCTTAAAGTTTCGACATTCCGAGATATTTAGTACAATATGTAGTAATCACGTAATAGGAATACATACTCATATATCCCCAAGCGGGTTTTTAACGGTAACCAAAGATATCTCGTTCGCGAACAAGAACTCTACATTTTGCCACTGTTAACGTATTCCCCTCATGTATCTACTTAATTGCCTGAAAGAAAAGGCGTTCCCTTTGGCAGCATAAACGTTATGCTCTTGTGCGACCTCATGCAGCTTTCGCCAGGATTTTTATTATATAAGGATTAGTATTAATAGGAATATGCTTACAAAAAACTCTTTGTTGTTCTAGCACCCCACGCTTTTATAATCAAATATTATAACTAAAAGCACATAGTTTACACTTTAGCCCAGAAATAGAGGCAACTTGAACGATCCATAATTTATTTTTGGGTTTTTTCGTGCATTATAAAAGCGTATTTTGCTAGGGTTTTTTAACCATTTATTTATTTTATCCTTTTTAGTCACAACATTTATACCTTAACTAGCTGTTCCCTGCGGCTTCATCCGCGTAGAAGTCGTTACCGCATAAAATCATTACTCTCCTTTCGCGCAGTCAGTTAAAAAGTAACCTATGTCCTTCTCTTAAACTCAAACTATCTTTATAACAAATTTCATCAAAATCGGTTTAGTGGTTTAGGCATGAAAACGTAACAGACAGACAGACAGAGTTACTTTCGCATTTATAATATTAGTAGGGATTTCTGTATTACATGGTGCCTTGTCTGAGTTCGACTAATGTGAAAATATTTCATTATTACTCTAATACATATACATTTTCTGCAGGTACCTATGTCAATATTTACACTCAATATTAACTTCAATATATAAAAGGTTTGTTATAATGTAGCATTTATTTTCTATAGATGCAGTATTCAGGATGTGAAAGCAGCCTTATCGAGTTATCTTTTTTTAATCGGTTGTCAGTGGTGACATTTCTGCTGTCAGAATGACAGGATGTCATAAGTTCGGTGACGAAGCGTTTCGCATTTAAAGGAACGGGGTTTTGTTAAGATTTTTCGTGAAAGACGGGACTTTGACCGAGACCTGCTTTGGGGTAGTTGGAGGTCCTTGGGCTTTTGGCTCTGAGACTGTGCCGCGAATCAGTTTTTCGCTCAAGTGCGATTATTTGTTGCCTCGCATGGCCTAGCGGGCTGTGATTGGGTTGCTGCATTGCATCTTACTACATTTTACCCAGAAAACTGGTGAGTTGTTCTTTATTGTTGCAAAGCGGGTTGATTTTTGTCTGTCTATACACATAATCAGCATCTTAATTTGTCGTTTACTTGTCATAACAGGGTTTTTTACTACGGGGCTAGTTGCCGGATGCGATATTTGGTGCCGCACCTATAAGTTAGTGGGCTGCACGTGGTACGACAACGTGGAAGTGCGGACTACACGAGCTTCTCATGTGAGAGGTATCTGCCGTCATCACCTGGCAGTAACAACAGGCAGTCACTCTCACTCAGCTCACTCTGCAGGCCAGTAAATCCACTACTTATGTGTAGCTTAGTAGCATAAGTACCTAAGCACTGACTATACTTCTGTGTACCTGTGATATTTGTGTCTATAAGTGAATAAGCTCTCTGTGTGTCTCTGTGTATCTCTGTGTTATATAAATATATGTGTGTACACCCTATTGTCTGTTTTCGTGAGAGCCCTAGCCTACCCTTGCACACAGACTGGAAACTTAGAAATAAGGCGCCCTGGGATAGAGTTCTCTGCATAGCTACCTCGCGCTAGTTGGTGAGTAACACTGATCATCTTAGTGTTACAAATTGGCGCCCAACGTGGGGCAAATCTCTGTGTCTACTCTGCGGTAGTCTCAGTCTGGTGTGTGTGCATAGGTGGTTATCTCTGGCGAAACCATTCTGGAATCGTCCGAGACGCTCCAGGACGTTAATTGGTGGTGCTAGCAGCTAAGCACAAAACCTTCCCTTTCGTCTTCTTCCAGCTTCCTACATCTTTGGCTGGAAAAGACACAAAATTCTAAATTCAAAAATTTAAAATAGCTGTGATTTTGGAAAAACTTTTTGATTTTATTTGGAATACCCACTTCTTTTCTTATTGTGTTTTTTTTCTTCTTTATGTTCTTTTTTTATGGTGCACACATATATTTATTATATTATTAGTGTAGATTAATATATAATATATATTATCCTATAGTTTCACCTTGTAAGGTAAACTTAGTGAATCTCTCTGTGTTAACTTAGTGAATTTCTCTGTGTAACTTAAAACTTTTTTATAAGGTGTGTACATACCTTGTAATTTTGAATGTTAACCTGAACTGTGTTATCAGAAAATTTAGAAACTTTTCTCTCTTAATATACCCTTAATCTTTGTTAAATTCTAAAAGTCAATTTGAAACATAATTACCTAACTTAGTACACTTTGTTGTAACTCAATTTACATTTTTACTTTGTAATTGATCCCTATCTGTGCCATTTTATCTTTATAATTGTTGTAAGTAAATTTTTACATAATGGCACAGATGAAAAAACATATTAATTATTTAAGAAAGGATGAACTTGCTAACGAGCTGTCCCACATGGGTATTTCAGTGGAACCGGAAACGACAGTGTCTGGCCTTCGGAGTGAGCTAAGAGCGGCACACCGACTCGTCCGTCGAGGTAGCATCAAAGCGAGTGCTCCGGTACCCGCTGATGCATCGGCTGAGCTCTCGATCTGCCTCCCGAAGGTGTCCGAGCTGGAGGAGGCTATTCAGTCAGGTGACATCTTCATTAATAAGGGTAGTCGTCTTAGGGTGTCCCTCAGGGCCAACTACTTATTGAGTAGGTTAGCTCGTTGTGGTCTGGATTGCCCCGACCTGGTGGATATTCGTGGTAGGCTAGTGAAGATCATCGCTAGGGCTGAACCCAGTAGTGATTCTGAATCCGAAGGTTCGGATGATGATGGTGATGATCCTTCGGGTCGTGACCAGGTGGAATATACTTCACCAGTAGTGAGAGAGGACCGCTCGGTGCGAGCTAGTTCAAGTAGGAATAGTTCTACATGTAACATAGTGTATAAAGAACGTCCCCTTAACTTATGTTCATTTAACTTAAAATATGATGGTTCTACTTGTGTACGTGTGTTTTTAGAGAGATTAGAGGAACTTAGATGTGCTCGGGAGGTTACTAAGCCTAGACTCCTTATGGCTTTCTCCGACCTGTTGGATGGACCGGCTTTGTCTTGGTTCCGTACAAACAAAGCTAACATCATCTCATATGAGGATCTTATTAGTGAGCTTAGAGATACCTTCGATATTCCTGATTATGATTACCGCCTCAGGAACGAGATAAGACAGCGTACACAAGCCCGCTCTGAGTCCTTGGTTAACTATATATGTACAATGCAAGCCATGTTCTCAAGGTTGTCATGTAAGATGCCCAGTGAGGAACAGCTGGACATTCTCATGCACAACATTAGACCTGACTACATGAAGGAACTGGCCTTGCATGATGTCAACTCTGTAGATGACTTGAGACGTTTGGGTAAGCGCTTGGAGCTTGCGCGTACTAGGGCAGACGCTTTCCATGAGCCTGCTCTTGACAAGTTTGAGATTACATCTGACTTACACCAGCTTAAGAACAAAGGTGTACAAAAGCCCGCTAAGCAGGTGTCTGCAGTGGAGACGCCGGTTACCCCCCACGATCGCAAATGCTTTCGTTGCGGCGGGGGCGGTCACACTGCATACAGCTGCACACAGTCAAGGGAGCTGGTGTGTTTCCGGTGTGGTCTCAAAGGAGTCAAGACCCCAGACTGCTCACACTGTACTAGCAAGTCAAAAAACGCGTAGGCCAGGGCCTTATTAGGAACTCTGTGCATCACTCTGTATCTGAGTCTATTACTGATAAGGTCCTGTTTCCTAAACGGGATAGTGACATTAGACCGTATCTAGTTGTTAAGGTTTTAAATTTAAATGTCTTAGGCCTTCTAGATTCCGGTGCCTCCTGCTCTATACTAGGTAAGGGAGCGCACCGCATCTTCTTGGAACTGGGTTTTGATCTTGTGAGTATCAATCCTACTTTTCGTATTACAACTGCAGACAGCACTCACTTGCAATGTCTGGGTTGTATCTCTTTGCCAATTGAGTACAATTCGGTTATCCGAGTTGTCAAGTTCTATGTTGTCCCAGGTATAACCACCTCCATGATATTTGGAGTGGATTTCTGGCAACAATTTAAGTTAAGTGATAAGTTAATTTTACAAAATATTAGTCTTGATAGCTTTAGTGATAATAATCCTATAGAGTCTGTGTCCCTTAACGGTGGCCTCGAGGATTACGACAACCTGACAACTAAACAAAGGTGTGTAATCAACGAGGTCATTGAAAAGTTCGACTCGTTGAACACTGATAAGGTGGGTTTAGGTCGGACCTCACTTGTGCACCATGTCATTGACACTGGTGACAGCAAGCCGATCAAGCAGCGTTATTATCCGCTCTCTCCCCTTAAGCAGAAGGCCCTGGAAGCCGAGCTGGACCGAATGCTGGAGATGGGAGTAGTGTCCCCGTCTCAGTCCGCCTGGAACTCTCCAGTGGTCATGGTGGAGAAGGCGAACGGCGACCTCAGATTGTGCTTGGACTCTCGCAAGCTTAACTCTGTGTCAAAGAGTGACGCCTACCCCTTACCCTATATCAATCAAATCTTGGACCACCTTAATAACGCTAAGTATTTAACTTCTGTAGATTTGAGTGCGGCTTACTGGCAGATTCCATTTGACTCACCCCAGTCTGCTGAGAAGACTGCTTTTACGGTTCCCCGGAGAGGATTATTCCACTACAATTCGATGTGCTTCGGTCTTGTCGGGGCCAGTGCCACGATGCAACGCCTCATGGACCGTCTGTTTGGTCCCGAGTTCGACAACAAGGTATTTGCGTTTCAGGATGACATAGTCTGTGTGTCCAGCACCTTTGAGGAGCATGTAGAGCTCTTACATAGAGTCTATCAGCAACTCAAGGATGCTGGCCTAACTATTAACATGAAAAAATCCCACTTTTGTCGGAGTGAACTCAAATACCTGGGGTATTATGTGGACAAACATGGCCTACGGACAGACCCGGGTAAAGTTGAGGTTATCCTCAACTATCCCACCCCTTCTAACCCTAAGGAGGTTAAGAGATTTCTGGGAATGGCCGGCTGGTATCGTCGCTTTGTTAACAACTTCTCGAAGATTAGTAAACCTCTGTGCAAACTGACTTCTACGAACCTTAAGTTCGAATGGACCCCTGAGGCTGAACAGTCCTTTAACCTGCTAAAGTCAGCCTTGGTTTCTGCCCCTATATTAAAAATGCCTAACTTTGAGATGCCCTTCCGCATTCTTAGTGACGCGTCAGCTTACTCAGTTGCTGCTGTACTGACACAAACTCACGATGGTGTTGAGCACCCTATCGCCTACTGTAGCCGTTCTCTTAACAAGAATGAGGTGAACTACAGCACAACTGAGCGAGAACTTCTGGCCGTGATTTTCGCTTTGGAACAATTTCGACAGTACGTCGAAGGCCAAAAATGTACGGTCGTCACGGATCATTCATCTCTTCTGTGGTTCCATAAGCTAAAAAATCCCACGGGTCGTCTAGCACGTTGGAGCATGAGGCTCAGTCAATTCGATTTTGACATAGAGCATCGAAAAGGTAAAGACCACGTTGTACCTGATGCTCTGTCTCGTATCAAAATTGATTCCCTCGATGCAGTACCCACTAAAGACCCGTGGTATGACCACACCATGAATAGTGTTCGGAAGAACCCTAGGAAGTCACCAAATTATGACATTCGTGACAACCTTTTATATAGGTTAACTAAAAATAAATATTCTCTGACTTCAGACTTTGACTGGAAGCTGGTGGTACCTCAGGAGGATCGCTTGCCCCTGCTCTCTAAGTACCACGATGACACACTTAGTGCCCATGGTGGCGTTTGGAAGACGCATAAAAGGTTAGCCCTAAATTATTACTGGCCCAAGATGTACGAGGACGTCAAAGAATATGTTGGGAATTGCGAAACATGCAAGCAGTACAAACCCGTAAATACGTCTCGTCCCGGCCTAATGGGTAGCCCGAAGCGGGTTTCGAAGCCATTCGAAGCTATCTCTGTCGATCTGCTTGGTCCCTTTCCCACTTCGAGCAATAGAAACGTACACCTGATCGTGGTCTCCGACTACTTTAGCAAATACGTCATGTTGTGCCCTGTTCGGGTTGCCACAGGCGCTGTAGTCGCGAGGTTCATAGAGAAGAGTGTGTTTCTCGTGCACGGAGTCTGCAAGACTATTTACATGGATAATGGCCCTCAGTTTGTGAGTAAGCCATTTAAAGATATGTTAGCTAAATACAATGTACCTAATATATATTATAACCCTAGGTATCATGCCCAAACTAATCAGGCGGAACGAGCTATTCGTAATGTTGTTCAAGCGATCTCATGCTATGTGAAGTCACAACACAAGTCATGGGATTCGTTCTTGGTTGAGATACAGTGCGCTTTAAACACTGCAGTAAACGAAGCAACTCGTTTCACCCCTTACTTCTTGGTACATGGTAGGGAATTTATTGGGGATGGAGTGTTATACAGGCAGACAGATATCGCGTGCCATCCTACTTCAGTCTCTGTAGACGATCCATCAGCCTTCGGTGTCAAGCTGAGAGAAATACAACGCATTTACGACCAGGTGAGGAAACATTTGAACGTTGCCCACCAGCGTAATGAAAAGTATTACAACCTCAGAAAAAGGCATGTAGAGCTGAAAGTGGGACAGATAGTTTATAAACGCACGTTCTACCTGTCCAACAAGGCCAAGAATTTTACTGCTAAGCTAGCTCCTAAGTTCCTTAAATGTGTGGTGACTGCTAAACGATCCCCTTTAGTATATAGGCTGTCAGATCTGGACGGTAAGGATCTTGGGGAGTACCATATCAAGGACATCCTGAAGTATCAGGAGGAGCAGTCTCCAATACCTAACGTAACTACATAGCACTGTTTCTCTAGTTTATTAAACCAGTGCTATGTGATCATTATGTAAGACTATTTTAATCTTTTGTTTGTATTTCTATATGTGTACGTGACTTTAAATTGTCACGTTGTAGTTTCTTCTATGCACCACACCGAGCGTTTTTCTCTCATTCGCTCCTCAGTACTCTACAATATCCTGAGAGCTTGGGTAGTGTTAGGGTATCGGCAGTGAGTAAAGGGAGCATTCGTTTTCTATGAAGGGCATTAGACTCTAGTTACTTAGCCTAACCGGTATACGAGTCAGTGTCTAGTTAGGTACATAGGAGGATCTTTCTTTGGTATTGTAATGGTCGTAGTCAGCTGGTGTTTGAAGGACCTAGCTGGTTGTCTTTGTTTATTAGTCAATACTTTTCTGTTTTCTTTATTGTGTATTTCCAGCGTGTCATATCCGCAGGAAATACTATTAAAGGGGGGGTGGTTGTAGCATTTATTTTCTATAGATGCAGTATTCAGGATGTGAAAGCAGCCTTATCGAGTTATCTTTTTTTAATCGGTTGTCAGTGGTGACATTTCTGCTGTCAGAATGACAGGATGTCATAAGTTCGGTGACGAAGCGTTTCGCATTTAAAGGAACGGGGTTTTGTTAAGATTTTTCGTGAAAGACGGGACTTTGACCGAGACCTGCTTTGGGGTAGTTGGAGGTCCTTGGGCTTTTGGCTCTGAGACTGTGCCGCGAATCAGTTTTTCGCTCAAGTGCGATTATTTGTTGCCTCGCATGGCCTAGCGGGCTGTGATTGGGTTGCTGCATTGCATCTTACTACATTTTACCCAGAAAACTGGTGAGTTGTTCTTTATTGTTGCAAAGCGGGTTGATTTTTGTCTGTCTATACACATAATCAGCATCTTAATTTGTCGTTTACTTGTCATAACAGGGTTTTTTACTACGGGGCTAGTTGCCGGATGCGATATTTGGTGCCGCACCTATAAGTTAGTGGGCTGCACGTGGTACGACAACGTGGAAGTGCGGACTACACGAGCTTCTCATGTGAGAGGTATCTGCCGTCATCACCTGGTAGTAACAACAGGCAGTCACTCTCACTCAGCTCACTCTGCAGGCCAGTAAATCCACTACTTATGTGTAGCTTAGTAGCATAAGTACCTAAGCACTGACTATACTTCTGTGTACCTGTGATATTTGTGTCTATAAGTGAATAAGCTCTCTGTGTGTCTCTGTGTATCTCTGTGTTATATAAATATATGTGTGTACACCCTATTGTCTGTTTTCGTGAGAGCCCTAGCCTACCCTTGCACACAGACTGGAAACTTAGAAATAAGGCGCCCTGGGATAGAGTTCTCTGCATAGCTACCTCGCGCTAGTTGGTGAGTAACACTGATCATCTTAGTGTTACAATAACCTTAAACCCTAATCGTGGTCTATGCTCATTAGGCGACTTTTCTAACAAATCCAAACACAGCTATGATACGATGTTCAATCATGAAGTTACAGTTCATATCTTACGACTCCATCATCAGATCAGTTTGACAGCACCATATTATTGTATTGTTATCAGAACTAGAAACATCTGCCAATTTTCATGACGCTACGATCCTTGGAAGATGATTAAAATAGTTACCTGAGATTCCATTGCATAGTTTTACAAGTCAATTAAAAAAAGATTTGTTATAACCTTGAAACCTAAGCCTGGTCAAAGTTCATTACAAGACTTTTCTGACGACTCCAAAAACAGATATAATACGATATTCCATCATGAAGTTCCAGTGCATATCTTCCGGCTCCATCATCAGATCAGTTCGACAGTACCATATTATTGTATTGTCATCAGAACTACATACAGCTGCCAATTTTCATGACGCTACGATCCTTGGAAGCTTGTTAAATTAGCTACCTTAGATTCTACTTTTTCCATCGAAGTTTCAGTGCCTATCTTCCGGCTCCATCATCATATCAGTTTGACCGTACCATATTATTGTATTGTCATCAGAACTACATACAGATGCCAATTTTCATGACCCTACGATCCTTGGAAGCTGGTTAAATTAGCTACCTCAGATTCCACTTGTTTTCTGTGCCTATCTTCCGGCTCCATCATCATATCAGTTTGACAGTACCATATTATTGTATTGTCATCAGAACTACATACATCTGCCAATTTTCATGACGCTACAATCCTTGGAAGATGGTTAAATTAGTATCCTTAGATTCCACATTTTCCATCGAAGTTTCAGTGCCTATCTTCCGGCTCCATCATCATATCAGTTTGACAATACCATATTATTGTATTGTCATCAGAACTACATACAACTGCCAATTTTCATGACCCTACGATCCTTGGAAGCTGGTTAAATTAGCTACCTTAGATTCCACTTGTTTTCTGTGCCTATCTTATGGCTCCATCATCATATCAGTTTGACAGTACCATATTATTGTATTGTCATCAGAACTACATACATCTGCCAATTTTCATGACGCTACGATCATTGGAAGATGGTTAAATTAGTATCCTTAGATTCCATTACATCGTTAGTTACATACACGACGACCTAATAAAAGCTTATTAAAAATGTACTTCGTAACTCTCTATAAAGTTATCAAAATGTGGTAATTCAGATATTAGTAACATATTCATAGTTTAAAACCTAAAGCTATTAGAAATTGTTTATTGGCTTTGGTTATTTTTTTTAATTTATCTTTACGTCTACACACCTTAGTGGTCTTAGAGTTAATATGTCTTATATTAACAGACGACGTTTTATAATGTAAAATCATTGTGTTTTCCTCAAATGAAGTCTTAGTTCAATATGTTCTTGAGCGATATCAATATAAAACCCAAAACGATCAACAATCTTGACTGATATAGACGAAATTATGTCTTTGTTTACTGGAAAGTAAATAACGTTTTATGGTATTTCTCTCAACGAGTCACCCTAAAACGGTTTACACTGTGACTCGTTGACAATAATACTCGCAACGAGTAACAGTGTGACTCGCTGTCATGAAATACAGTGTTTTGTAGGTATGTAAATATGTTGTTAAATTTGATTTATAATAATATTTTAAAATAGTATTATTTATTTTTGTTAAAAACATTTAGAAAACGATTCGTATGTGTATTTTTATGATTTTAATTTGATTATAGCATGCAAGAATTTTACAGTACCTATTTTTTAAAATGTGCAATGATTTTTTGATAAAAATATCGTTGCACATTTAAAAAAAATGTATATTCTATTTTTATCATACAGACGCAAATCAATCCAAGGACGAGAATTTAACAAAAAGTATTTAAGAGACTTCAAGTTAAAAAGTTAAGTCAAACGATATAACAAGCTAATGAGGTAAGTGCCCACTTCAACTTTATATTGATTTATAATTGGGGATGTGAAAAAAAAACTGATTTATTTACATATTTTAAAAGCTTATCATTAATAATATCGATATTGATTTCGAAAAACTTAAATAAAGTTATTGATTGAATTATGAACCATTTAAAATTGATAAAATTTGAAATACGATCATGCGACTTAAAATGCTCAACATTGTCACAGCCATTGTAACAGGCTGTGACGTCACGATATTGTACGCTGTACTAATTGTTGCTACAACTACAATTTTTTTTTTTATACCACTAAGGTGGCAGACAAGCATACGACCCACCAGGAGGACTGGTGGTCACCGCAGCCTATGAACGTTTGCAACACCAGAGGCGCCACACTCGCGCTGCCGACCCTGTAAAAAGCTTCTTAGACCCCTTTTGAAGAACCCCATACTGTAGGCGTTTGGGAAAACCGAGGCAGGAAGATCATTCCACAACCTAAGCGTGCGCGGAAGAAATCCCCTATCGGATCTAACCGTGCTCGAACGCTCCGGACGTAGGGTGTGAGGATGAAATCCCAGTCTATGGCGAGCGGTGCGATGATAGAACGTAGCCGTGGGCATCATGTCAAACAATTCCTCAGAGCAGATACCATTGTACAGGCGGTAGAACACGCATAAGGAGGCAAAGTCTCTCCTGTCGCAAAGAGGTTCAACACCACCTGTCAGTAAAGGATCGTTGACAACTCTCACAGCTCGCCTCTGCACCGAGTCAAATGGACGAAGCTGATATTCAGGTGCCCCCGCCCAGAGGTGACAGCAGTACTCCATGTGTGGCCGCACTTGCGACTTATAGAGAAGCAGTGTTTGCGCCGCAGTAAAGTACCGCCGCGCCCTGTTGAGTACACCGAGCTTCTTGGACGCTAGCTTGGCCTTGTCCTCCAAATGACTGCGGAACTGAACGTCACTGGAGATATCAACACCAAGGATCCCTATACATTTAGAGACGGAAAGAGATGTGCCCTGGAATTGTGGCGCTACAGTAATTGGGGCTTTCTTAGCGGTGAAGAAATACAATGATTGAAACCTGTTACGATGACGTCACACGCGCTCGGATTTGTTCGGGAGCTGTCGCCGTGTTTTCGGACGGTGGTTGTACTCGACTCATTATTGAATTTTTTAATTGATATACCTAACTTCTGAATTATTGCGAAAATTATAAAAACAAAAATAGTTTTACTATGAAAGTTGTATCTGATCTTTCCATTTATCACAAGAAAAAAAAATTCACATCCCAATAGTGAAAATGCGCGCATTGTAAAAATAACTTCAAAAATAAAATGCAAAACAAAACGTAACCTCTAACTGAATGCAAGAAGGGCGTAATCAATCTCCCCTTTAAATAAATAAATGGTTAAAAAACCCTAGCAAAATACGCTTTTATAATGCACAAAATAACCCAAAAATAAATTATGGATGATTCAAGTTGCCTCTATTTCTGGGCTGAAGTGTAAACTATGTGCTTTTAGTTATAATATTTGATTGTAAAAGCGTGGGGCGCTGGAACAGGAAAGACCTTCCTGGCGGAAGCTGCATGAAGTCTTGTCAGATTAAGGATAAGGTCACCTTTACAAGCGTGTTTTTCTCGTGTTTTTAAACTATTAATTTACACTGTCACGCTTTTATATATCTATTGTGACTTTTACTATTATTAATATCATTTTAAATTTCGGAAATGTATTAACGATGATAGGCTTTAATTGAAATACATAACATACTTACTTGAAAAGTAAAGTAGTTAATCACTTCTACGCATTTTCAACACCTACTTTTGCCAGTTTTTCGTGACGCCCGCGTAATAGGAGCAAACCTATTACCGTTACGGATCTCTATTAGATAATTCATAGGTAGGTCCTTAAAGTTTCGACATTCCGAGATATTTAGTACAATATGTAGTAATCACGTAATAGGAATACATACTCATATATCCCCAAGCGGGTTTTTAACGGTTACCAAAGATATCTCGTTCGCGAACAAGAACTCTACATTTTGCCACTGTTAACGTATTCCCCTCATGTATCTACTTAATTGCCTGAAAGAAAAGGCGTTCCCTTTGGCAGCATAAACGTTATGCTCTTGTGCGACCTCATGCAGCTTTCGCCAGGATTTTTATTATATAAGGATTAGTATTAATAGGAATATGCTTACAAAAAACTCTTTGTTGTTCTAGCACCCCACGCTTTTATAATCAAATATTATAACTAAAAGCACATAGTTTACACTTCAGCCCAGAAATAGAGGCAACTTGAACGATCCATAATTTATTTTTGGGTTTTTTCGTGCATTATAAAAGCGTATTTTGCTAGGGTTTTTTAACCATTTATTTATTTTATCCTTTTTAGTCACAACATTTATACCTTAACTAGCTGTTCCCTGCGGCTTCATCCGCGTAGAAGTCGTTACCGCATAAAATCATTACTCTCCTTTCGCGCAGTCAGTTAAAAAGTAACCTATGTCCTTCTCTTAAACTCAAACTATCTTTATAACAAATTTCATCAAAATCGGTTCAGTGGTTTAGGCATGAAAACGTAACAGACAGACAGACAGAGTTACTTTCGCATTTATAATATTAGTAGGGATTTCTGTATTACATGGTGCCTTGTCTGAGTTCGACTAATGTGAAAATATTTCATTATTACTCTAATACATATACATTTTCTGCAGGTACCTATGTCAATATTTACACTCAATATTAACTTCAATATATAAAAGGTTTGTTATAACCTTAAACCCTAATCGTGGTCTATGCTCATTAGGCGACTTTTCTAACAAATCCAAACACAGCTATGATACGATGTTCAATCATGAAGTTACAGTTCATATCTTACGACTCCATCATCAGATCAGTTTGACAGCACCATATTATTGTATTGTTATCAGAACTACAAACATCTGCCAATTTTCATGACGCTACGATCCTTGGAAGATGATTAAAATAGTTACCTGAGATTCCATTGCATAGTTTTACAAGTTTTAAGGACCTTTCAGGAACGGTAAGGATGACTTAGTTCACCAGAGTTCGTTGACGAAAGTCCTTACTTGTGAGGGTCGGATGCGTTGGGAGTTACTGGCGAATATTAAAAGCGGTGATTAATTGAACAAGTGTTTTATTCGAATTAACCCCGGAACTGAACCTCGCGTGTCGAGTAGTGCGCAGTAACTGGCTCGACTCAGTCATACATCGCGCTTCCATACAAAACTGCTTACTTGCAATCTTTCATACTACAGAGTCCCTACACTACACCCCCCCCGACGTGATCACGTCGGGGTCACCACTTTAAGGACCTTTCAGGAACGGTAAGGATGACTTAGTTCACCAGAGTTCGTTGACGAAAGTCCTTACTTGTGAGGGTCGGATGCGTTGGGAGTTACTGGCGAATATTAAAAGCGGTGATTAATTGAACAAGTGTTTTATTCGAATTAACCCCGGAACTGAACCTCGCGTGTCGAGTAGTGCGCAGTAACTGGCTCGACTCAGTCATACATCGCGCTTCCATACAAAACTGCTTACTTGCAATCTTTCATACTACAGAGTCCCTACAAAGTCAATTAAAAAAAGATTTGTTATAACCTTAAACCTAAGCCTGGTCAAAGTTCATTACAAGACTTTTCTGACGAATCCAAAAACAGATATAATACGATATTCCATCATGAAGTTCCAGTGCATATCTTCCGGCTCCATCATCAGATCAGTTCGACAGTACCATATTATTGTATTGTCATCAGAACTACATACAGCTGCCAATTTTCATGACGCTACGATCCTTGGAAGCTTGTTAAATTAGCTACCTTAGATTCTACTTTTTCCATCAAAGTTTCAGTGCCTATCTTCCGGCTCCATCATCATATCAGTTTGACCGTACCATATTATTGTATTGTCATCAGAACTACATACAGATGCCAATTTTCATGACCCTACGATCCTTGGAAGCTGGTTAAATTAGCTACCTCAGATTCCACTTGTTTTCTGTGCCTATCTTCCGGCTCCATCATCATATCAGTTTGACAGTACCATATTATTGTATTGTCATCAGAACTACATACATCTGCCAATTTTCATGACGCTACAATCCTTGGAAGATGGTTAAATTAGTATCCTTAGATTCCACATTTTCCATCGAAGTTTCAGTGCCTATCTTCCGGCTCCATCATCATATCAGTTTGACAATACCATATTATTGTATTGTCATCAGAACTACATACAACTGCCAATTTTCATGACCCTACGATCCTTGGAAGCTGGATAAATTAGCTACCTTAGATTCCACTTGTTTTCTGTGCCTATCTTATGGCTCCATCATCATATCAGTTTGACAGTACCATATTATTGTATTGTCATCAGAACTACATACATCTGCCAATTTTCATGACGCTACGATCATTGGAAGATGGTTAAATTAGTATCCTTAGATTCCATTACATTGTTAGTTACATACACGACGACCTAATAAAAGCTTATTAAAAACATATATATTATATTATTAGGTCTATCTATGAAATTGCAGAAATGGAAAAAAAAAATTCAACAATTTTTTTCATGTATTTTTTATTAGGGTTTCGCAGCCAAATGGCAAAAACGGAACCCTTATAGATTCGTCATGTCTGTGTCTGTCTGTCTGTCCGTCTGTCTGTCCGTCCGTGTGTCACAGCCACTTTTCTCCGAAACTATAAGGTCTATGCTATTGAAACTTGGTAGCAGATGTATTCTGTGAATCGCATTAAGATTCTCATATAAAACTAGAAAAAAAGCAGTAAATTTTGGGGGTCCCCATACTTAGAACTGAAACTCAAATTTTTTTTTTTTCATCATACCCATACGTGTGGGGTATCTATAGGTAGGTCTTTAAAAATGCTATGGAGGTTACTAACCTCATTTTTTTCTAAAGTGAATAGTTTGCGCAAGAGACACTTCCAAAGAGGAAAAATGTGTCCACCCCCCCCCCCCTCTACCTTCTAAACTAAGAGAATGATAAATCTAAAAAAAATATATGATGTACATTGCCATAAAAACTAAGTTGAACGTGATATAGCTAGTAGTTTTTTTTTAATACGTCATAAACCGCAATTTCCGGTTAGTGAAATCACTACCACTGCGATCGTGTTAAAACATCAGTCAAAGTTACAACGAACTATAAGAACTTTTATATTATGTTACTTGCAGCTACGAAACCCTTCATGGGCAAGTCCAACTCGCACTTGGCCGGTTTTTTGTATTAATCGAAGTAATCACTCATGCAATCAATTCATCTCTGCCAATGCAGCGGCAGTTTATTGATGCGCTTCGTAAAGAAATCAGCTGGACATGGGGGGCAACAAATTCTCCAAAGGCATTTTGTAGTGCCTCTCAGGTATTGAATTTCTTTCCCGCCAAGAACTTATCCAAATTATGGAAAAAGTAGTAGTCTGTAGGCGCAAGGTCTGGTGAGTATGGCGGGTGACGGCTTCCAACCTTAGTTCTTGCAAATTGGAGACAGTCTGCTGTGCAGTATGAGGTCACGCATTGTCGTGCAGGAGCAGCGGAGACGAGCCATTGACCAATGCTGGTTGGAGATGTACTAGCTTCTCCATCATTGTGTTCAGTTCTTCACAGTACACATCGACAGTAATGCTCACCCCGTTTGGTAAAAAGCTGTGTTGAATCACAACGGCGCTAGACCACCAAACAGTGACCATCACTTTTCTAAGGGTAAGTTTTTGATTAGTGCATTGTTTAGGTGCTGAACCAGGATCCAAACAACTTGCCGAGCGCTTGCGGTTATCAAACAGAACCCATTTTTCATCGCAAGTAACAATGCAGTTCAAAATTCCTTCATTTGTGTGTCTGTTGAGAAATGCAATGCATGTCTCGACGCGTTCATCACGCTGGGGATCATTGAGTTCGTGGGGCACCCAATTGTTAAGCTTTTTTACCTTGCCGATCTGACGCAAATAAACCAATATTGTTTTGACGCTAACGTCGAAAGCTGCTGCTAATTCAGCCGTAGGTTGTTTATCATTAGCTTCCACAGTCGCCATTAATTTGTCATTGTCGACCAAAGTCTTCGGACGACCGCGAGGTTCATTTTTCAGGTCGAAATTTCCAGAACGGAAGCGAGCAAACCAATAACAGGCGGTGCGTTAGTTTGGAGTGTTCAGTTCCGCGCAGAAAAACGCCAGTTTAGATTTACCCTCACATTCCCAGAAATCCCTACAATTAAAATTTTCAAAATATCTTCGATGTAATAGATTCTTAAAAGTGTTATAACATTTTTATTTATCAACCGATTGACATGAAATAAACACTAAATGTTAAGGGAAGCAAACATCAACACCATTAAAAAACTGCGTTGCAATCGGTTAAGCGGTTACTGAGATTAGCGTGCACAAACATACAGACAAACAGATATACAGACAAACAGACAAAAAATCTAAAAATCATTGTTTTGGGTTCTATTGCGTTCATAAAGCCCCCTATAATATTTTTCTTATTTATCTTCCATGTACAGACAATGACCTGTTACGATTTTGTTATAGGTACATAGTTTTTTAATTTTATCCTATACTAGCTGACCCGCGCAACTTCGTTTGCGCCACATAAGAGAGAGTATTACCTGTTCCCGTCGCATTTACTCCCGTCGCGTTTCGTTTACTCCCGTAGCGTCTCGTCGTTAATATTCAATACTACGTGAGAGAGAGAGAGAGAGAGAAAGAGAGAGAAATGTTTCTCGTCGCGTGTATTCCCGTCGCATTATTTTTAAGAACAATTTCGTTTATGAAAGAGGTTTCCCGTGGCATTATTGTAGAAAAAAATTGATTGCATTAAAATGGTTATTGTGCACTAACCCAAAGATAGACACATGCTATCGCGCAATTTTTTTGGAACTTTTTTAAGAGAAACAATTTTGTAGTACATATTTTTTACATAACTATATATATTTACGCAGCACACGCAACGAAGCTCTCAAAAGGAATAACTTTTAATTACTATTACTGTTCCGCTCCTATTCGTTGTAGCGTGATGCTATATAGCCTATGAAACTCCACAGTAACGTAGCTTTCTATTGATGAAAGAATTTTTAACATCGGTTCAGTAGATCCCGAGATTACCCCTTACAATTTAACAAACACACAAACTTTACTTCTTTATAAAATTAATAATTACTAGCGGTACCCTGCCACGCTTCGCTGTGACTTTTTATGGTGGTTTTATGTACCTATGAGAAATGAGTAACAAACTAAATGATGGGTACATTTTAAAAAAATGTATCCGTGTACTATTGTACTCACTTAAGAAGTGAAACTTCTTCATGACCTTATTTTTCGAAAGAAATATCATGAAATATACATAGGAGTTAGTAGTCCAAAAGTTCAAAAGTTCAAAAGTCCAAAGTCATAAAGTCAAAAAGTCAAAAAGTCAAAAAGTCAAAAAGTCAAAAAGTCAAAAAGTCAAAAAGTCAAAAAGTCAAAAAGTCAAAAAGTCAAAAAGTCAAAAAGTCAAAAAGTCAAAAAGTCAAAAAGTCAAAAAGTCAAAAAGTCAAAAAGTCAAAAAGTCAAAAAGTCAAAAGTCAGAAAGTCAGAAAGTCAAAAAGTCAAAAAGTCCAATAGTCCAAAAGTCCAAAAGTCCAAAAGTCCAAAAGGCCAAAGTCCAAAAGTCCAAAACTACAAAGTCTAAAAATCTAAAATTCTAAAAGTCTAAAGTCCAAAATTCCAAGAGTCCAAAACTACATAAGTATAACAGTCCAAAAGTTCAAAGCTCCAAGAGTCCAAAGTCCAAAACTCCAAAACTCTACAACTCCAAAACTTCAAAACTCTAAACCTCCAACTCCAAAAGTCCAAAAGGTCAAAAGCCCAAAACTCCAAAGGTCCAAAAGTCCAAAAGTCCAAAAGTACAAAAGTCCAAAAGTCCAAAAGTCCAAAAGTCCAAAAGTCCAAAAGTCCAAAAGTCCAAAAGTCCAAAAGTCCAATAGTCCAAAAGTCCAAAGTCCAAAAGTCCAAAACTCCAAAACTCCAAAGTCTAAAAGTCTAAAATTCTAAAAGTCCAAAAGTCCAAAACTCCACAACTCCAAACTCCAAAACTCCAAAGTGTAAAGTCCAAAACTCCAAAATTCCGAATGTCCAAAAAGTTCAAAAATAACATGCAAAACATATCTGACCTCTTTATTAGGTAAGTACTCTCTTTTATTATTCTGAATGCAAGGAGGCCGCAATCAAACTTCTCCTAAAAAACATCAATCTGATAGGTACCTTCTAAATAGGTTGTTTATAATATTTTGTTCTGAAGCTGGCAGAATATAATTTTAAAAAAATGACCAGCGCCATCTATTGGTAAAATTACTTTTTAAAGCTATTTTATTCTTATTGCTGTTATGATAAAAGTGTATAAAGTAGCCTAAAACCATCTCTGAATCCTATTGTATATCGTGTCCAATTTTGAGCTCAGTCGATTCAGTAAATTTTGAGTTTTTAATAGATACTTAAACGCACACAACATTTTTATATATATAGATAAGTAAATAAGTATAGAAATATAGATTTAGAGTAAGT
Source organism: Miltochrista miniata (assembly GCA_933228765.1). NCBI lineage: Eukaryota > Metazoa > Arthropoda > Insecta > Lepidoptera > Erebidae > Miltochrista > Miltochrista miniata. The sequence continues at coordinate 14,331,553 of OW121765.1, forward strand.
ATAAGAAGATAATATAACTTCCTAAATTTCATTATTCTTGGTCAACGAAAAGTACCTACCTTATTAATTTTGACTTCCTTTTGAGTTTAGAAATAAGGGTTTTTCGCGTTAACCTTACATAACTTATACTTTTATATTTTTTATAGCTTCAAGGGACCGAAGACTTTCTTCTTCTTTCATTTTTCTTAAGAGGTCTTATTTAACTATGCAACACCTCCACTATTTCATGTGAAAACAGGTCTTGACAAACAGACAAGACAACGGACAAAGGGACGGATGTTCGGAACCCTCGGTAGGCGAGTCCGATTTGCACTTGTCCGCCTTAAAGTATATCCAATCAGTTCGTAGCCGAAGTACTAGAACTACTGAGAATAAAAAGTCCTACTAGTTCCGCCACGGAACTACTGGGAATATAAGTTCCCCCTAGTTCCGTCACGGAACTACTGCCGCGGAACAACTGTGAATGAAGGACATTTCATGGATCAAAATCGTTATTTGACTCTTTTCCCGTTCCCGTGACTGGGACGAAAATAAATTGCACCTGAGCCTGCTGAACTTGATGCACCGTAAACCGTAAATATAGCTTTTCCAACGAATTATTTAAGGCAATTTCGGTTCAAGATGATAAGTAGCTAACCTACTCTATGCTTTTCTCTCACTCTCTCAAGGAAATGACAAGGAGATTGAAACGGCGTCTTTTGTCTCATGTTTTAAGACAAGTTCATAAAAATGTATGTGTATCGTGGAGTAGCTCAAACCGTTCTTGTTACCGGAACCCCCAAAAACGCGGGATAGCATCTTAACCCAAGTTGAGGCCGCAGTGGTAGCCGTAGGTCTGCTGGGAGTGGGAGTCGTGGGGTATCCATCCGAGGGCTTACCCGGGGCTCCCAACGGTGGGTTGTTAGGTAGGATATGTGTGGTTTTTGGTCGGTAGGAGTCCGGCATAGCATTCATGTAGGATTTTCTTCACGTTAAAAAAAACCGACCTTTTAACTATTTTCTCTCTTCAGTGAGCAAATGGTTGTCAAATAATTTCACGTGGAGTAATAATGTTCGCTTCTTACTTCCTTTGAACAGGTTACAATGAAACTCCTGATCATTCTAGCAGTGGTTGCGTTGGCGGTAGCTCGTCCTGATGATGAACTGTACGACGCCAAATACGATAACATAGACATGGATGAAGTTGTAAACAACCCTCGTTTGCTTGAATCTTATGCGAATTGTCTGCTTGGAAAGGGTAAATGCACTCCAGAAGGAAATGATCTGAAAGGTAAGGTTACACTTTTGATAGATATTCTGATTTCAATTTTGTAAACGAACGTATATTTAATAGTAAAAATCTAAGCCGACGGATAATATAGCAAGTATATTTTACTCTTTTGACTAGCTTTACTCGCCATATTACGCCATTCACGCATAAATACGCTCGTAACCCCTCTTTATTATGTAAACGATCACTGCCAAGATCAGTCAAAGCAAAAGATGGTTAATATCTTTCCCTTTGACTGGTCTTCAGATGGGTGTTAAATTTGTCACATTTTCCTTTGCAAGCGTATCCGCGATTAAACACTAAATGTTAAGTGGAGCAAACCTCAACACAATAAAGAAAACCGCATTGCAATCGGTTAAGCGGTTACTGAGATTAGCGTGCACAAACGTACAGACAAACAGATAAACAGACATACAGACAGATAGACAAAAATTCTAAAAATCTTTGTTTTGGGTTCTATTGCGTCCATAAAGCCCCCTATAATATTTTTTCTTATTTATCTTCCATGTACAGACAGCGACCTGCTACGATTTTATTATATGTATTGATATTGATATCAGTCGTCTAGATCCCATAACACAAGTTTATGGTAGCTTAATTTGGGCTAGATGATGTTGTGTGTGAACGTCCACAAATATTTATTATTAATATTATGTAGATAGCTCTACAACACGTTTCCCTCTATATTAGAGAGAAACGGCAAAACTACCTCGGCAAGATCAGCAACAGTCGGCCGAGGAATCAGGGCGATCGGGAAAGAAATTGGCAGACTATTCGGGCATTTCTTTTTTTTATAATTTATAATTTTATTGAGATTCACTTACAAATTTACAATTTACAAAATTTCATTACATTAAAACTGAAATCATTATAATTTTCATTTCATAAGGGATGAACACAGCATTATCGAGCAAGACAGCCTTCTGCATCTTAGCCGCCACCGATTTACCACTAATCCTGAGCTTCTCAAGGTGGTCTGAGAGAATCTTCGGGATCAAACCATTGACTGAAATAACAACCGGGATTATTTCCGTGGACACCACCGTCCACATGTCGGTAACCTCATGCGCCTAGTCCAGATACTTTCTTTTCTTATCTGCTTCGGCTCGTATGAGGTTCTCGTCATAGGGGATGGTGACATCCACAAGAAATAACCGAGACTCTGACCGGTCCATCAGCACGATATCAGGCTTATTCGCTGGAATAGTCCTGTCGGTAATGACGGACCGGTCCCAGTAGAGCTTTGCGCGGTTGCTTTCGAGTACGGCTTCAGGCAGGTACTAGCAGCCTTTGGTCGATGAAGCCGTACTTCAGGGCGAGGTCTTGATGAAGTGTCTTGGCTGCTTGGTTATGCCTGCGCAGATACTCAGTGTTGGCAAGCATAGAAGAACCGGAGGTGATGTGTCTGAGGGATTCACCGGGTTGGCTACACATGCGACAGATATCCGCTGTCCCATCCCTCAGGATGTGCCTCCTGTAGTTTTTCGTCTTGACAACCTGAAGTCTTTCGTCTTTTTTCTTCTTATTATCATTATTTATCTACTGAATGTTTTCTTACAGCAAAAGTACCTGAGGGTATAGAGACATCCTGTGCTAAGTGTACAAGTAAACAGAAGATCCTCATCGCTAAATTCGCCATGGCCATAAAGTCTCTGTTTCCAGATATACATGAACAAATATACAGCACGTATGACGCACCACACAAGAGAGTCTCGGAGTATGATGACTTTATTAACAAAAATAAATCTTGATTCGTTGAATCTATGTAAAAAAATTAGTTAAGTTATACTTTAAGATAGTGTACCTAATAAAAATGAACTAATTTGAATAAAGCATTATTCACTTCAGTATGGTAACGATATACCTAAAGTCGAATTTTTAATTAGACGAAGTAAAGTGACAGCAACTAATGTCACTTCTTCATACAATGTTGATTAATTTCTATGAAGAAGTGACATTAGTTGCTGTCACTTTACTTCGTCTAATTAAAAATTCGACTATAGTTATGCTTATGTCAGTTATTGGTGAAATGGAAAATCACTTTACTTTTAAATAAGGTACCTACAAGTTATTCTCTAGCAATTCTAGCATTGTCTTACTCAATTTTTTGTCGAATCCGCCCTTAGTGACATTAAGTATGCTGGTTGTAATCTATATCTATAAAAATTAATGCCACTTTTCGTTGTAATTTTATAACTCAAGAACGGGCTCACCTATCCAAACCAATGCTGCTTTTCGTTGTAATTGTATAACTCAAGAACGGGCTCACCTATCCAAACCGAATGTTTAGGCTTTGTTCGGGCTATTTAGTAGATGGTTTAAGTGAAGTTGGCACAAAATCGGGTGAGCGGTTTTTCATTTCTCACGCAAACGAATTGCGTGGGTCAGCTAGTTTACTATAAATAATATACAGAGGAAATATTTTATTGATTGTTTGCATCGATCAGACTCCGAAACTACTGAACGAATTTGAAAAATTATTTTACTGTTGGAATGCTACACTATTTCCGGCTGGCATAGGCTTATATTTTTACTCCCGTACTCCCACGGGAACGGAAGCAACGCGGGTGTAACCGCGTAACGTCCGCTACGCACCAATAAAGTTCTTGAGAAAAATGAAAATTATCTTTATCCAAAAACTGATAGGGAAATCTTTACTAGTTATCTAAAAATAAAACTTTAGTGGGGCAAAGCAAAGATCTGTACTGTAGTCTAGATATATACCTACACCCTGTAGATGATGCAGGGCGGCTATTCAGAAAGTTCCCAAAATAAAACAGCAGATATATGGTAAGTAACGGGTGTTTTTTTTAGAGGTATAGAACTTTAAGTTGGCATAACTGTTTTAACTGGCGGTATTATTATCAGCTGTAAAGTGATTTATGTTTAGTTTGGTTGGGCATTTCAACATGAATAGACTGAAGCCTGAACAACGCTTCCAAATTGTGCAAATTTATTTTGAAAATATTGGTTCTGTCCGTAATGCGTATCGTGATTTTCATAAGCGAATTTTGTTTAGCGGTGCCGCTCACTTTTGGTTGAATGGATACGTCAATAAACAAAACTGCCATATTTGGGGTGAAGATGATCCTCAAGTGTATGTTGAGACACCGTTACATCCAGAAAAACTGACTGTGTGGTGTGCTTTATAGGCTGGTGAAATAATTGGTCCGTACTTCTTTAGAAACGATGCTGACCAGAACGTTACAGTCAATTGTGACTGCTATAGAGCGATGATTACTGACTTTTTTGTTCATCAATTGAACAACCATGATGTGCTGTAGTAGTGGTTTCAACAAGACGGCACAACATGTCACATAGCTCGTGCCACAATTGATTTATTGAAGAAAACGTTTGGTTACCGCATAGTTTCGCGTTTTGGACAAGTGGATTGGCCTCCAGGGTCGTGCGATTTTACGCCACTTGACTATTTTCTGTGGAGATATGTGAAGTCGCTCGTCTACGCCGATAAGCCCGAAACGATTGACCACTTGGAGGACAACATTCGGCGCGTTATTGTCGATATAGTTACGGCCAAAAATGTTGGGAAAGTCATCGAAAATTGGACCTCTAGATTAGACTACGTCCGAGCCAGCCGTGGCGGTTATTTGCCAGAAATCATATTTTAATTATAATGCCAGAAGATTTCCTTTCGAATAAAGTCATTTTCATATCAATAAAAACAATCACCTTCGTTTTATTCCATTTCAAAGTTCTATACCTCTAAAAAAAACACCCTTTACTTTCGAATGCAATTTTATTGTGTGTGCGCGTTCGTGTCTACTGGTTTAGGTCGACTAAAGTTCGGCAACTACCGGCCGTATAGAAAATGTGTCTACGAGGTACATCGGTGACGAGCGTATCTATTCACACAGACAAATCACAACAGCTCTCCATCCTCTCGCTGTTGAAGCCCGTAAAAATCTTAGAAATTGTTTTCTAGCAGGCAAATCAGTCGATCTGTACTGGATTAAGGCACACGTGGGGATGGAGGGGAATGAGAGGGCCGACCAACTGGCCAAAGAGGCAGCTTTGGGATCGAGGCGAGCGCCAGACTATGACCTATGTCCGGTCTCATTCGCCAAGCGTCAGATCCGCATGGATACGCTTGCCGAATGAAACCGGAGATACGAGTCGGGTGAAACCGCCTCGATCACAAAGCTCTTCTTCCCCAACGCGGTGGACGCGTATAGTACAGTTAGGAAGTTCACTCCAACGAAACACACCACGCAGGTTCTGACGGGGCATGGTGGGTTCTCCGAGTACTTGACTCGCTTCAAGTGCAAGGATGACCCATCATGCGCCAGTGATTCCGAAACAGAGGAGAACATCCCTCACCTACTGGCGAAATGCCCGGTGTACTCTAGGCTGCGATATGACCTGGAACAGGAAATAGGAATGAGTGTTGCAGTAGAAAATTTCAGAAATATCATGAATAGTAAAAATAGAGACAAGTTTTTAAAATACTGTACAGAAATTTGTAAGAAAGTTAACGATAGAAACAAAGTAGAATAAGTAGAGATTACAGCAACATAACATATGGTTATGCTGCCGGTAACAAAAACAGAAATAAAAGAAACATGTATAAAGTATAGTAGATAAGTTAGAAAATAAAACAATGTATTAGAATAAATAGAAATAAGAAAACTGGAAATAACAGTAAAAGTAAACCACTAAGGTTGTAAATTGTAGAGAAGGAAAATAAAGAAAAAACAAAAACAAAAATGTTATAGAATAAGATATTGATAAGGAAAAATGTAAAATTGTAAGAAAAGAAAAGAAGGAATGGTGGAGAGCAATTATTTACCCTGTTTACCTATAGAAATAAGAAATAAATAAATAAAGATAAATAGAAGGAAAGATTAGCAGGCAATCCCACCTGAAATTAAGAAAGAGATAGTATGACAGAAAGAACAAGTATGCGGAAAGAGTGAGACCAGAGAAATAGTGAGAACTGGAATGAACTAGAAAAGTAGGAAAGTCTCCGAACTATAAACATCGGGGGATAGCTAGGCACACACCCAGCTACCTTAAGTAGCTGGGCACAAAAAAAAAAAAAAAAATCACAACAGCTGGAACACGGTCTATGTAATAAGTAGGTACCTATGTAGGTATATAATTTAATAATATTTAGTTCCTTTATAAAAAGTATAAAATAATAAAAAAATCAGGTAAGTAATCGTCTTATGATTAGGCATAATGTACATGATTCTTAATCTAAGTTGCGATACAATAACGTTCATCTGAATTTTACTACTAATCGCGAACAAGCATATTCGGAGGTAAGTGACCTATGGACACTAGTGCGTCGTCTACACACCCGATTGCATTGCTAGCAAATAGCAATACCAAAATCTATTGCCTCTCGCATGCTGGTTGAAACGACTAATGTAACTGCGCCATTAGGATACTTTGTTTCTATATATTTTATCGGTTGTTTCAACTTGTAGTCCGATTTCAATTTTTGAAATCGGACTGCAAGTTGAATTTTTGGCGTTAAAAAGGAGTCTTTAAGCGTTGCTTTACACAAGTTTCAATATTGTGGGTTTTGTAGCTCCGAAATTGATCTGAAAACCTTCTCTGTATCTGGACTCAACTCCAGATACAGAGAAGGTTTTCGGATCAATTTCCCTTTTGTGATTGGGCTCCCTTCCACTTTTATGGAATAACACCCGAAAAAACCCCTCGAAGACGCGGGATAGCACCCGAACCCCTCCCTAGGTGAAGCCGCAGGGGTAGCCGTAGGTCTTTTGGTAGCCCTGGGGCATCCTTCCGTAGGCTTACCCGCCCACCCATAGGCTGTTAGCAGGACACGTGAGGTTTTTTAGTCGGTAGGAGTCCGGCATAACATCCACTCGCGTAAAAAAAAAGGTAGGGGTCTTCAAATAGGCTACATATTATCACGCTACATATCCTAGGGGCTAAGCAGAGAGCATTCAAATTGGCATTACAATTTAATTTTCACGCGTACGAAGTCACGTGCAACAGCTAGTAATAAATATTGTGAAATAATACAAGTGAAGTTTTTCAATACCTACATCTTTCTATCCCTCTCCATAACTATGGAAGAAACTGGTCTCGATATTATAATAGCGCTGGAACATGATTCATATCTACTTATTTATAATTCATGCATTATTATCATACTTATTTATAATTCATGCATTAATAAGATATGATACATCATACATTTTTTAAACTTATTTTTAGGATATTTAAACAATTTACATATTATTGTATTATGAATTACTAGGTGATGACCTGATGACCGCAGCTTTGCTTGAATAAAATTTTGTCCGTGTTCCTGATTCCCGTGGGAACTTACTTATCGCGGGATAAAAGCCTATGTGTTATTTCGGATTATAAGCTATGTGCCGAATTTCAACTGCATCCGTTCAGCGGTTAGAGTGTGAAAGAGTAAAAAACCGGCCAAGTGCGAGTTGAGCTCGCCCATGAAGGGTTCCCTAGCAGCAAGTAACATAATATAAAAGTTTTAGTGGTTCGTTGTAACTTTCATTGATGTTTCAACACGTTCGCAGTGGTAGTGATTTTTCTCATCTCGTTCAAACTAATTTTCGTTGGTAGTTTTTATAGCAATGTACATCATATTCTTTTTTAGATATTATATCATTCTCTTAGTTTAGAAGTCAGAGGGGGCACACATTTTTCCACTTTGGAAGTGTCTCTTGCGCAAACTATTCACTTTAGAAAAAAATGATGTTAGAAACCTCCATAGCATTTTTGAAGATCTATCTATAGATACCCAAGACGTATGGGTGTGATGAAAAAAAAAAATAGAGTTACCAGTTTAAAGTTAAAAATTAACCGTTGGTAGTTTTTATGGCAATGTACATCATATATTTTTTTAGATTTATCACTCTCTTAGTTTAGAAGTTAGAGGGGGGGGGACACTCATTTTTCCACTTTGGAAGTCCCTCTTGCGCAAACTATTCACTTTAGAAAAAAATGATGTTAGAAACCTCAACAGCATTTTGGAAGACCTATCTGTAGATATACCACACGTATGGGTTTGTAGAAAAAAAAAATTGAGTTTCGGTTCTGAGTATGGAGACCCCAAAATTTACTGCTTTTTTTCTAGTGTTATATAAGAATCTTAATGCGGTTCACAGAATACATCTAATTACCAAGTTCCAATAGCATAGGCCGTATAGTTTCGGAGAAAAGTGGCTGTAACACACGGACGGACAGACAGACAGACAGACAGACATGACGAATCTATAAGGGTTCCGTTTTTGCCATTTGGCTACGAAACCCTAAAAATGGAACCTATTACTGGACTCTACAGTCCTTTTGTCTGTCTGCAAGTTAGAGGTGATGCTTTGTCCTGGGACAACCTTCCGAGGGCTTACCCGGGGCTCACAACCATTGGCTGTTGGGCGTTACGTGAGGTTTTTTAGTCGTTAGGAGTCCGGAATAGCATCTTTGAGGATTTTCCCTAACGTTAAAAAAAGGGTGATGCCTTTTGTTGAAGTCTACCTACGATGCTACTATTCTTAACTACATTGTTCTCGCGCTAATGTAGAGCATTGCCTTGGTTTAAGCAAATATCACGGGTTCAGGTCCCATCTGAAGAGACAGACAGACAAAAATAATAATCACTAGCTACAAAACTAAAAAAATCCTCTTTATAATATTCGTGTACATAAATATTTTAAGTAATCACCTTTGAAGAGGCAGGTCAGAGCCATCTATCGCGCTACAAAGCAACTCACCTTAGTAAGTTAATGTTATTTTTAAACTATTGCGGATTTTTACACTCATACTTATAGAATTCGGGACTTCACGCGAAGTAGTTTTTACTTACATACACTGACGTTTCGGACATGTTGCAGCGCCTTTGGTCGCGGTTGGACTTAGTTACTCTGAATTGCATCATCGGGAGCATGTAGGTATGCTCCCGATTTTGCTATTCCGAGTAATCTATCGCTACTGGCAAAGCCTCTATGCTCACTGGCTTATAAGCCATACAATGTGATAAGTAAAAACAAACAAAAAACCGTTCTAATAAATGCAAACAAGGTGTTACGCTGTAATTTTCTTTTGAAAAAAGGGTATCCCGCTGAATACTTGACGCAGCAGAAAATTCCTGGTTACTATCTCGTATAAAAACATCAAAGTGACAGTATACCAAATTTTAGATCAATCAGACTTGTGAAATTTAGCTCTTTTTTCTATTCAGTCAAGAAGCGAGCTTGATAATCTGCAAAACTTAGAACCATCACTTGGCTTTCGAACAAGAATAACTTAGTCGCTATGATACCACAGACAGACAACACAATACATAGAGTCACACTTAAAACACCCCTCGTTTAAAACCATTTAATTTATTTATAATTCGATCACAACGGCTTTCGAACAAAATTCCCCTAATCCCCCATCCGTTAAAATTAATAAGACAGTAATTACCTATGCACAGGTTAAACTAGTAACCACAGTCATTTTCGTCGGGGGTTGAAAACTATGAATACAGGGGATGCTGGATCGTCATACTTTTTGTGTCATGTCTTTCGAGACTGCCGCACATGCAGACAAGCTAGTCTCATAAACTACCTTTAGTACAGGGTGTTTTTTTTTTGTTTTACGTGAAGGAAAATTCTCATGGATGCTATGCCGGACTCCTACCGACTAGAAAACCTCAAGTGTCCTGCTAACAGCCTACGGTTGGGAGCCCTGGGTAAGCCATCGGAAGGATACCCCAGAACATAGTACAGGGTTAAACTGAAAGTCACCGGTCCCTATATCGTAGTAATCGTGACTACGTGTATTGTTTTAAGATTTGCCACCCACAGCCGTTTTTATGTGCTCAACGAATGCAAAATTTCATTTATGTAAGAGTATCTTTACGTTACTTAATTAAATGCGCGATGATACCTTCGAATTTCTTTTTAAAGTAGCTGAGATGTTTTATTGGGAGCAAAAAATAGGATAAAACAATAACCTGTTCCGTGCTCCCCATTTTAAAATGATGTTTACACATGAGCGAGTTTTTGGCTGCGGTTCCGCTTGTATTGAATAAAAACTTGTAACGTAATGCAGTAACCAAAATTAATATGAGTATTTCATTTAAATATTATGAATATTGCATAATGCAAATTTGACATTTTATAAAATTTAATGCATTTTTAGACATTGTATAACACAGTGATGTTCAGTGTTACTCACCAACTAGCGCGAGGTAGCTATGCAGAGAACTCTTTCCCAGGGCGCCTTACTACAGAGATTCCAGTGTGCGTGCAAAGGTAGGCTAGGGCTCTCACGAAAACAGCCAATAGGGTGTACACACATATATTTATACAACACACAGTTCACTACAGAGACACTGAGATAGAAAGCACAGACATACATAAGAACAGTTATACTAAAAATAGTATAGGTTTAGTTACTAATAGTACAGCACTAAATTATTTCCCCGTGAGCAGGTACTAGAAGTGAGGCAGTAACTTAAGCGGCTAGACTACACATTTATATTAGGTGACAAGTACTGGCCTGCATTGTGAGCTGAGAGTTCAGGTGAAATTGGCAGGCTTCTCTCTTAATGACCTCGCTCGTGTGGTCCACGTGTTCTCGGGTGTGGCTCAGAACAGCGGCTGACCCACTTTTCCCCGTACTAAAAAACCCTGTCATGAAAGAAACGACAAATTAAGATCTTGGCTGCGCGACAGACGACAATCGACCCGCTTTGCAAAAGAAGAAGTGACTCACCAGTTTTCTGGGTAAAATGTAGTAAGATGTAATGCAGCAACCCAATCACAGCCTGTTAGGTTATGCGAGGTAACAAATAATCGCGCTTGAGCGAAAAACTGATTCGCGGCACAGTCTCAGAGCAAAAGCCAAAGGACCTCCAACTACCCCAAAGCAGGTCTCCGTCAAAGTCCCGTCTTTCACGAAAAATCTTAACAAAACCTGTTCCTTTAAATGCGAAAACGATTCGTCACCGAACTCAAAGAGAATACAATACTACGTAAGAACCGAACTTATGACATCCTGTCATTCTGACAGCAGAAATGTCACCACTGACAACCGATTAAAAAAAGATAACTCGATTAAGCTGCTTTCACATCCTGAATACTGCATCTATAGAAAATAAATGCTACAATTGTTGTACTCGTAGATAATTATGTAATGGTTGCACGCTATATTAATATGACTACATGGGCCTGAAATTCAATATCATGTTTTTATGTACCCCATTTTAAGCATAAAAAATATTATTATTATTGTGTGGTAAAAAAATGGAATTATTTTAATGTAAGTATGGAAACAAAACTTTGTGAAAATTTTTGAAACTATTTTTGTTATCAGCTCGACTTGAAAGTTTGAAATATCGTCAATACTGTCAGCGCATTCGTCTCTTGAATATTCTCTCTCCATCTCTTAATCTGGTATCCTGATGTGACTTACAGAGCATTGCAAATGCCTTAGTAATAATTCTTTGCCTCTGTGGCGCAGTCGGTAGTGATACCGCCTGCGGCGCTGGAGGTTGTGGGTTCGATTCCCACCGGAGACAAATATTTGTGTGACCCATAAATGTTTGTCTCAAGAGTCTGGGTGTTTCTATGTATAATATGTATGTATTTAAAAGTATATAAGTATTAATATCCGTGGTCTGATACTCATAACACAAGCAGGTTGTTTTAAGTAGCTTACTTTGGGATCAGATAGCGTTGTGTGAAATGTCCGTGAATATTTATATTTTATATTTATATTTAATTCATACAAAATCAGGGTGTAGACAGCTGTTTCTTTCTTTGAGGAGGGATATTGCCCAATTACCTTGGCTGCCTATTTTGGCCGGTGCTAAAAACTGTTGATCCTTCCCTAGCAGGGTAGCTTTAAGACCTGTAATTACACACATGGAACCCAGTTAGGTAGTTATTAGATGCCCAGGCAGGTAGTTACTATTCGAGTGGACCAGACAGGGCACCGATTCTCGACACCACGTCGGGAAAGCGGAGACGGAAATTTACGGATGAAACGTCATTATTTTGTGTCATGTTTTGCCGTTCATAAATAAGAGACTGATGTCGTTTCATCCGTAAATTTCTGACGTCACGTCGTATGAATAGAGAATCGGCGGAACATTTTTGTAAAGAATACTCCATAACGGTTGACGACAATGACTGAAAAAAAAAATAAAGAACTAAGTACAGGTATAAACTTAACTTTATTTTATCGTTCAGATTAAACACTTTAAAATAGTCCTTTTTTATCGAATTTACGTACGTACACGTCATACTTTGACGTATTATCTACCTAGCTTGAAAGTAAAAAGTCTCTAAATTTTTTTTGCATAATTGACAGCCGGTATGACCTGTAGATGTTTTATGCAAATCAATACCATGTTCTATAATTAGTTCACATACTTGTACTCTTTGAAATATAACAAATACACATGAACTGAATCATGATAAATCTTTAGATAGAAAAACTATGAGATAAAAACATCCATCTTAACTAACAATAAGCTTTTTGCACGGATTCATTGAAAAAAATTTCAAGGGCAAATTGATGTTGGAATTATATAAAGGAATTGCTCGTCAATGTAACTTCACATACAAACGTGTGGTTGTCCGGTGAGTACCATATATTAATTATAAGTTAAAAATAATATAATACAGTTTAAAATAAATACAAACTATTTACAGTACATAAGTTAGATTATAATCTAACTTATTATAACCAATAGCAATTGTTTTAGTTTTCATGTTCAAATCATAGACAGTATTTTTTCTAGCTTTTTTTTCTATATTTTCAAAATTTATTTACTAGATAACCCCCGTGTTCGCCCACATTTTATTGATTAATTATTTAAATCCTCTTTTTAGTGGATGCCTATATTATTATAATGCATACAATAATATATTCGCCCTTAATTTCAAGTTTCTAGATGAAAGTGTTTTGTTGGTTATCGTTATATGATGGAGTCACTCGGTAACTTCAGAATAATTATATTCTTTAAATGATTTCTTTAACTTGTGACAAGTAGGTGACTAAAAATAACTAAACAGTAATCCAAGCAACCTACATCAGCTGCTTGTCTAGCACCATAGTAATAAAAAGGGATATTTTTAAATGTACATAGATCTATATAAATTTTCTGCACACTAGGTAATTCCACAATTAACTGAATGCATAACAGAAATCTGAATGCTGTGCAAAAAAACCAATTGATTAACTAAACATATAACTACTACTTAAAAAACTAAAATTTTACTCAAAACGGGATGACCTTTAAACCAAAAATGTGGTTCGTACACTGGATATAAGATTTGCTAAACAAAAATACGATTTTCTAATCAAAAATACCAACGTGCACTCTAAATTTTACAATCTTATAACGGAATAAGTTAGGGTAGATTAGTTTTTTATTTTTTAATTAATAAAATTTAATTTTGTAAGGATGACTGATTGCATTGGGTTTTTAATTAGAATAAAAGATGTTCCTAAAAGTAAATTAGACGATGGTTTTACTTAAAAAAGTGTTAATATGTTTGTTAAGCTAAGTAATTTTTAGATATACCTACTACATATTTTGATAATAGTGAATTTTTCAGTAAAATAGTTCTTCAAATACCATTAAACAGTGTATTGAATTTGACTTATTTAGTGAGCAAGTCAGTATTTTTTATTTAACTTTGTAATATTTTGTTCGAAAAAAGGTAATAAACAGATATCGATTTAAATACAGCCTTTAAAAAACGTTGTGCTTGGAGTGTGGGACGTTAGTCATCTCTACCATAAATATACCTATACAAATGTATGTAAATAGGGATGAACTTGAAAGAAATATGGTCTGAGGCCATCATTTCAGTTATAGGAGTTGAATTTAATGTACCTACAAATTTTCTGTTTTTGTAGTGCTGTCTTTTAAGCGCTTGACATTTTCTTTTAGAAAAAATCTTTGCCCACCTTTCGAGTGTTTACAATAATTACATATTAACTCTACGATACAAATACATTATTAGAACCCAATCACTTGTACAGGCAAAACACTTGTTTTGCCTTTGATAATGCTTTAAGTAAAGCGAAACCGGTCAGGCACTGTAAAATTTAAAATTAAAACAGTGGTAAAGTACAAGTGATTGTGTTTTAATAATGTATTATAACAAGTTCCATCAAGTGCCAACAATCAAGAGTATAAAAGATCTACGATACAAAATTTTTGTGATCTATAAATATTTGTTTGGCGAGACCGGGTGTTTCTATCAATAATTTTTATTTACAAAACGAAACTTTACAGATATAATATCTGTTGTCCAATACACGTAACACAAGCAGATTAATTACCCTCGTGTGAGGTGTGACTGCCTCGGTAGTGCTTTCGGTAGTGATACCGCCTGCTGCGCTAAGGTCCCGGGTTAGATTCCCGCGTCTGTCCAAATATCTGTGTGATCCACAAATGTTTGTTTCGGAATTTGGGGTTTTCTATGTATATTAATGTACGTATTTAGAAATATAAAAGTACTTATGCATATCAGTCGTCTAGATCCCATAGCTCTATCTGCTAGAGTGTGCTGTATGACAATGTCCACAAATATTTATTATTATTACTTTTTTTTTTCTTCACAGATATATCATCATCATGAAAGTAATCATCCTTTTAGCTTTGGTCGCAGTGGCAGTAGCTCGTCCCGATGGCGATTTTTACGATAGCAAATATGACAATTTCGATGTCCAAGAACTAATCGGAAATACTCGTCTGATGAAAGGATACGCCAATTGTTTGCTCAGAAAAGGCAGCTGCACTCCTGAAGGAGCTGATTTCAGGAGTAAGTACCTATTTGTCTTTCTTTTTTTTTAACGTGAGGGAAAATCCATCATAGATGCTATGCCGGACTCCTAACGACTAAAAAACCTCACGTAACGCCCAACAGCCTATGGTTGGGAGCCCTGGGTAAGCCCTCGGAAGGATGTCCCAGTACTTTTTATTGAATTACCAGTTTTCATAGAAGATTGATGATTTTCTTGCAAAATATGACTTATTTCTATTCAAAGTTGTATTACCGTATACAACAATATACCTTTAACGACATAAAGCTTTTGGGGAACAAAAAGAAAGAAAATTATGAACACTGATGTCCAAGTCCAAACTACGAGTATCAATGCTTTTCATTAATAGTCTATTGTTGTTACAGTAATACAACTATCATGTCCCCCCAAAGACACAGGATAGCACCCGAAGCCCCCCTAGGTGAGGCCGCAGTGGTAGCCGTAGGTCTGTTGGGAGTCCTGGGGTATCCTTCTGAGGGCTTACCCGAGCTCCCAACCGTAGGCTGTTAGGTAGGATAGGTGTGGTTTTTAGTCGGTAGGAGTCCGCCATAGCGCCACTGTAGGATTTTACTAACATTAAAAAACAAAATAAAACTATCATTCGAATCAACTATATCTTATGGTCTAAGATCCCGCTATAAAAGGATCTTCACCGAGCTGGTTAATGGATGAAAATTATTTATATTCAATGAAATATGTCAATAAATAAATTGCAGATGGGTTGCCTAAAAAAATTCAGTCCAGAATATGGTTAATCAATTATTAAAAAAAAAACAATGAAATAATCTTTATATTTTAATGAACTTTAAAGGCTATCACATTCGTAGCTATAATATATATTAATATGAAACATAGCAAGGCATATTACGACATATTTTCTATATAAATTTTCGAAGGACCACACACGCAGCTATAATATATATTTCTATGATGTCATCAAAATATGTCAAGATTTATATCTCGGTATATTATACTCGTAGCATATTAACGTATATTTTTGCAAATTAACATATATTTTGAAGATAAAGGAACATTAACCAGAGCGCTGTAAGTTACTAGTATCGATTTACTTGTTTATACCTGCGTATTTTTTAATTGAATACGAAATTTTTTCCAAAAAAAAGTTGTTTTTCTTATAAAAATTTATTTGAGCTTATTTTAATCTAATGAGTGTATACCTAAGTGTCATGCCAGTCTGCCGAGGGAAACATTATCTGCAGTCGCGATGTATTATCTAATAGGGCTCTCGAACCAGCTTGATCAGATCCAAGTACTTTCACGGTCATCTGCTACTAATTCAAATTACATAATTACAATACACTATTAGTATACTATAGAGACTTAGAAAGTATAAAAGTAGAACTTACTCTAGTGTCATTTCAATAGTTCATAAAAAAAATACATGTCACTTGTGACTTCATTTTATTTTACCAGCAAGTGCAGTGCAATAACAATAATTATATTATTTTGATACCTATTTATCCCAGTCCTTGTTGCTACAACGCCGTAAAATTACAAGAAACTAAAAGTAAAACGTTGTTAAACGTAACCATGTCTATTATATTCAAACGGGATTTTTTCATGTTATCTATATCTATATATATATATATATATATATATAAAATCAATGCCACTTTTCGTTGTAATTTTATAACTCAAGAACGGGCTCACCTATCCAAACCAAATGTTTAGGCTTTGTTTGGACTATTTAGTAGATGGTTTATGTGAAGTTTGCACAAAATCGGTCGAGCGGTTCTTCATTTATCACGCAAACGAAGTTGCGCGGGTCAGCTAGGTAAACATAGCGATAGGCTCTCCACCTATCACGTGGGACTTAAAACTATAACTAACCTACCCCTTCGGGGACAAAGGCGTGATTATATGTATGTATGTATGTAATATAATTATAACAATTAATATTATTTATATATAGGTATATATATTTATTATAAAGAGGAAAGATTTGTTTTTTTGTTTGTTTGTAACGAATAGGCTCCGGAACTACTGGACCGATTTGAAAAATTCTTTCACTGTTGGGAAGCTACACTCTTTGCGGTGAACATATGCTATATTTTATTCCCGTATTCCCACGGGAACGGGAACTACTCGGGTGAAATCGCGTGACGTCGGCTTGTATATTATACTCAACATCTTACTCGATCTCTCCTTGACAGAATGGACTCCAGAGGCGGTACAATCATCCTGCGCAAAATGTACTGAAAAGCAGAAGACACTAGTAGCTACAACTATGACGGCCATGAAGAAAAACCTACCTTCGGAATACGATGAGCTGATCAAAATGCACGACCCCGAAAACAAGCACGCCGCTGACATCCAGGCTTTCCTGGACAAATACTCCTCTTAATTCGTAGTACATTTGATAAGGCTGGTTGCAATTCACCAAAACAATGATAATATTTCATTTCGATTCGGTAAATCAATAAAGTCACAATTTTGTAATCAGTCAACCCACCTAATGTTAAAGTATCCAGAGTATTTTACAATAAAGGCAGTTTCAAATTAATTTTTTACTAGAATTTTCATTATATAAACACCTCGACCGTTTTCGATTAGAATCGAAGTGTCTACGTCATATTATAAGATTTATGTTTATTGTAATGGTCTCTCAGTTAAAACAATGAGTATTTATTTTGTTTTTAGCCCATTGTTTGCTTTTTTTGGTAGTAATTTCTGTAATTATGGAGATCAACAATATTGATAATAATTGTTCCGACTTGGTTTTAACATCTTCAAAAGTGATAATATCATAACTTAACACTGTAGCTCAAAAAAAAAAACGGCCAAGTGCGAGTTGGACTCGCCCATGAAGGGTTTCGTAGCAGCAAGTAACATAATATAAAAGTTCTTATAGTTCGTTGTAACTTTGATTGATGTTTTAACACGTTCCCAGTGGTAGTGATTTTTCTAACCGAAAATTGCGGTTTACGACGTATTAAAAAAAAAACTACCAGCGCTATCTCGTTCAAACCAATTTTCGCTGGTAGTTTTTATAGCAATGTACATCATATATTCTTTTTAGATTTATCAGTCTCTTAGTTTAGAAGTTAGAGGGGGGGGGGGGACACATTTTTCCACTTTGGAAGTGTCTCTTGCGCAAACTATTCACTTTAGAAAAAAATAATGTTAGAAACCTCAATAGCATTTTTGAATACCTATCTATAGATACCCCACACGTATGGATTTGATGAAAAAAAAATTGAGTTTCAGTTCTGAGTATGGGGACCCCCAAAATTTACTGCTTTTTTCTAGTTTTATATAAGAATCTTAATGCAGTTCACAGAATACATCTACTTGCCAAGTTTCAATAGCATAGGCCTTATAGTTTCGGAGAAAAGTGGCTGTGACACACGGACGGACAGACAGACAGACAGACATGACGAATCTATAAGGGTTCCGTTTTTGCCATTTGGCTACGAAACTCTAAAAACGAATCAATACTCAAAGAGTCGGAATTTCAAGTTCAGCTTCCAAAGTTTGCGAATTTTACAGAGTTCTAATTTAGTTAAAAACCTCTCAAGTATCTTTATAGCTAACTAGAGGATGCCCGCGGCTTCGCCCCCGTGGTGAATTTTTCCCGTTTCCCACGGGAATGTGTTCCCGGGATAAAAGTATCCTATATCCGTCCCCTGGTTCTAAGCGACCTCCCCACCAATTTTCAGACAAATAGGTAGACCCGTTCTTGAGTTATAAATAGTGTAACTAACACGACTTTCTTTTATATATATAGATACATTATATTTCACGAGAAACATTATATTTGAACCTACTCTCATAAACTTCCCCTACGAGATATTTCGATTATAGGTATGCAATTTCTTTCAGCAGTTAGAGCTGTAGAAATCAGCCTATCATGGTTGCCTTTGTGTCGATAGGAGACTACACTAATATAAATAATCAGACGTAACGTAATCTGAGGGACATTGAGGGCTATGTCCTACCTTAAAATGCCAATACCTTTAGAACAAGCCGAACCTTTTTTCGTTATAAAAGGTTCGGCTTGTTCTAAGATTTCTCCCTAGCGCAACTGTTATGACGATGCACTCCATGTCCATAGGCTGATGAATTCAGTCTGTATGGGGGGATATGTATTATCTATTTGGACTATTCTTTTTTGTGCCAGTAAAGGTTTATTTGACATTATTGACACTTGTACTGTTCCATAATATTTAGTGTCGTTTTTTTTCAATATGTGCAGCAAGTTCCACCAAGTGCCATCAATCAACAGCATTAATAATCTAAAGGTTTATTTGTTAAGAGTTAATAGGTAGGTACTTCACTGCAGGTAAAGTTAAAGTTTAGAGGAAGTTTTTTTTATGCAGTATTAAAAATAAAATCTTCGGAAACTTAATAAAATGTTATGAGTGCGCATGGACGCAAGAATAACAATACTCACGTTAAACTAGCTAAACCTTGACTTAGACAATGAAAAAATTCACAGATTATGAAGATTATATATATTTTTCCGCTTCAGTCTACGCATGTGCGTCAAGATACTCATACATAATAATTATGAGTATATACCTACATTATATTAATTTATAGTTATAAAATTATTGTTTTTAGGGTTGAGTACCTCAAAGGAAAAAACGGCACCCATATTGAATCACTTTGTTGTCCGTTCGTCCGTCCGCCTGTCTGTCAAAAACTTTTATTTCGTGAATGAGTACCTACCTATTAAAATCTGTGGTCTTTTGAAGCTGTAAAACAATAAAACTTCTAAGTTAACGCAGAATAAAGTTAAGCAGCTTGTTTCGTTAAAAACATGTATTTCGACACTTTCAAGGGAATCAATATTCATAGGGTAGGTTCCCGTTAACTTAGAACCATGAAGTTTGGCAAATAATAATTCTTCTACTAGGAATACAGGAACAAATCTGTGCATAGGTAAAGAGATCATAAAAAAACGGTTTTTTAAGTAGGTACGTACATGTATGTCACGGGTGTAACCGAGAGTACAGCTAGTAATCCTATTACCTGACCTGCCGCACTACCGAGCCACACTACCGATAGTTTCGTAGGGATTTTTATTCCTTATGCACTACCTCTGGAGGGTCTTGCGTATTGTTCTTATCGTAAGTTTTCTTCTTTATACTGTGCTACTACTATAACTGGGATGATGAAACTGCAAATTCTGTCCAGTTGCATATAAAATAAATTTTAAAACAACTTTACGCATACTGTGGATCACAAGGAGAAGTTATGAGTTTTTTCACTAGGAATAATTTCTAATCAGTTTTTGCAGCAGTTGTTGCGCATCGCCACTAGAAAACGGAATGTGCCTACACCATAGTCGTTATAGTTTATAAATACTTTGTTACATTAAATTTTATTATGTACAATTTTAATGCCTGAATTTTAAACATAGACATACATATTTTTACATATTTTTGTATAGAATATCTGTAAATCTAGTTATCAAGCATATCGTATTCTTCACATTGCTGCAAAACGTTCACAATTCGAAGTCACTGAAATGTTAGTGTAACGTTATTAATTTCTTAATCATTATTTCAAATAGGTGAACCTAATCAGCTTCATCAATCATTAAATACTACATGCCTATAACTTATTTTGAACTATTCTGGAGACATATTTACACAACATTTTTATTCTGGAGAGTATTTAGAGACCTATTTAAGAAGACTTGGCCTCGTTTGGTTCTTGCCTTAGAGTAATGCAGCAGTTTGAAGAATACGATATGCTGGATAACTAGATTTACAGATAGGAAATACCACTATGTTCAAAATTCAAGGAATAAAATTGTAAGACCCACTGCATCTCATACATGTGCATTACACAGCGCAGTGTTTGTAAACTGAAATTGTGTAAGCGAAGACAGAATAATAATAGCATGAGCAGACAGTGTAAACGCCAATCTTTCATGGCGCTGTTCTATGATTTCAGCTATTTTTAAAGTTCCTATCTCAAAAGAATAATATTATAGGAGAGGAGAGAAAGGAACCTTAAACACACCGTCTACCCTTCATTCCTTACAACTTTCAAAAACAATTTGACTGCCTCTGTGCCTTAGTCTGTGGTGATACCGCCTGCGGCGCTGGAGGTCCTGGGTTCGATTCCTGGGTCGGTCCAAATATTTGTGTGATCCACAAATGTTTGTTTAGGAGTCTGGGTGTTTTCTATGTAGGTATATGTATGTATATAGAAATATTTAAGTATGTATATCAGTCGTCTAGATCCCATAGCACAAGCTTAACTTAGCTTAATTTGGGCTAGATGATGTTGTGTGTGAATGTCCACAACTCGGAAGGCGCGTTAAGGTATTCGTTCCGGTTGTCCGTAGCATGGGATACGGTAAGTCAAGTTAAGGACCTGAAATATTAGGGATTAAGTTTACTTACTAGCTGATCCCGCAACTTCGTTTACATCACATAAGGTGTATGAAAGAAGAGGTATTTCTTCATCAGACTCATCAAGCAGCGTGTGAAACTGCCCTGTTTAGATTTACCCATTTTTAGATTCATATGTCTATGTATGATTCTTTAAAGTGGTATAACTTTTTTATTTATAAACCGATTTAAATTAAATAAACACTAAATTTTAAGTGGAGCAAACCTCAACACAATAAAGAAAACCGCATTACAATCGGTTAAGCGGTTACTGAGATTAGCGTGCACAAACGTACAGACAAACAGATATACAGACATACAGACAATCATTGTTTTGGGTTCTATTGTATAATATATCAATATTTTTCCTATTTATCTTCCATGTACATAAATAGTGTACAGACAGCGACCTGTTAAGATTTTATTATATGTATTGATATTGATTAGGTCATTTTAAATTTTTCAACAGATTGAATTGTCTTTTCGCGATTTATTTAAGAATTAAAATTATTATGTAAAGTGTAGACTGTCTTTAATATACCTAATCGTATGCACAGGGCAAAAAACTTGCATCACGTAAGTGTGACTAAACAGTTTTTTTAGTTTGTATTGTCAATAATTGTCATGGCAACTATTATAAAGTAAATCTTACCGTTCAAGGAAATATTATTTTTAGCATGAATAGCTGTATTTTTAAGGCTTGGCATATTGCTAACGACCTTGACTACAAGCGACACGCGTCATTCAAACAAAGAAATGTAGTCCTCATTTTAGTTGTAATTAATAAAAACTTAAACTTATTCAAAATTTAAAAAAACAAAGATTGATATTCATATGTTTATCTACCGAAAAAATAAGTCATGAAATGCATTCATCTAACTAAACAATATGGGGCCTATCTATGATCACTTAACACCAAACCATATTTTAATACATATTTGAGTATATTATTGTAGATTAAAAATATATTCTTGGCTAACATTTTCGTCTACTTATGCAAACAAAAAATTGTTTCAAAAGCTCCTCTTTTTCGTACTTTTTTGAGACCCGGGGCATGTTTTTATTTTGACCCTATTTCTAATTTTTATTAATTCGTACGTTTGTCAATTCGGGTTTGGGGAATCCCTAGCGAATTTTGGTTTAACCAGCTGACTCGATAGACGTTGCCCTGTTCTAATTATGACTTAGTATTGGTATAATTTAGTAAAACTTTGAGCTCTATTCTGGCTACGTTCGTTTAAGTCGAATTAACTGAGAAAAGGCATATGAAAAGGTAACTGGTAAATTTATTTATTTAGACATACCAACAGTAAACACGGTTATCATTATAGTTATGACATACAAGGTATCGTTCTTATAATATAACTAGCTGACCCGCGCAACTTCGTTTGCGAGATAAGTGATGAACCGCTCGACCGATTTGGTGCAAACTTCACATAAACCATCTACTAAATAGTCCGAACAAAACCTAAACATTTGGTTTGGATGGGTGAGCCCGTTCTTGAGTTATAAAATTACAACGAAAAGTGGCATTGATTTTTATATATGTTACACGGTGTTTCTTTTAGGGTGTCAAGCCGCCACTAGCTGGTAACAGGGTTCCATAGCTATAGATTTAACCCCCATGTATGTTCTACGATTTTTTGTAGTTTTCGAGATATAATGTTCTGCATAATTCCCTATTTTTTTATTATCGATTAAAATTTTTACATCTTGTATCAAAGTTAGGAAGGAGATTATTTTGTCCATAATACTGCAATCAATAGGCATTATAATAATAAAAAAATATCCAAGAAAAGTCGAACCAAAAAGAATTTGAAATTATTTAAAGCCAAGTGGAAAAATAACGAAAATAAATTATATCTCGAAAACTACAAAAAATCGTAGAACATACATGGGGGTTAAATCGATAGGTATAGAACCCTGCTACCAGCTTGTGGCGGCTTGACACCCTAAAAGAAACACCCAGTATAGATGTAAGCCAATTAGAGGCATGTACCTACAGTTCCAACCATGAAATAGGCTACACTTAAGTGCCAGTTAACAAAAAAAAAATAGCAACAATCATATTTTTCTCAAGATTTTCCTTTACATCCGAACAAACAAATAGGGTAACAAATCGTGACTAGCGCACGTGTTTCCTTATCATTATAATACTAGTGTAGATAAAATCAGGCCGATGACTTGTCAATTTTATGCTTTAATATACCAACAAACAGATTTTTTACAGGCTGCTGTTGTAAGGTGTATCATGTATGTCTTACTGTAGCCAAAACAACGGTAAATCTTAAGAATTCTAGGAAAATATAAGATAATTATACGAACGCTTAAATGCTGAATATCAAAGTGAATGAACAACAACAGAGCGAATCTACTAGTATTAATAGTCACTGTTTTATTTGTACTTACCAAGATGATTCAATAGCTAACTGGTAAATGACAGACCTTTCAAATTATAGCGAAAATTTTAAATACAAAATAGGCGTCCTTGCTAATACGTTACTAATAGATCCGTAGTACCTATCTCAATTTTACACTACCTAATTGAATTTCGGTTTAAATTTCTATAATGTAACTTAACTTTTGTTGGTCTTTCTCGGTCTGTCTGTATTCCGAAGACGTATCACGTCGAATGTGCTAAATCAATTTGAATGATACTTAGCACAATCTGAACTTATAAGCTGAGGAAGGCTTTAGTATACTTTTGATCCCGATATTCTACGCGGTTTCTTTGCGAAAAGCGATGAAAGATAAAATGGTTTAACAATTGTATTTCTCAACACGTCGTTCGATACCAATACTTTTTTTGGCATTATAAATACAATTCTTTGAGAATTGTTTCCAACAAATTTCAATAATACATGTTTTGTAGTAGAGAAATTAAAGACATTTTAACCTTTGGTAAACCTACTCGTACTATTGAAGCTATTATTGAATGTAAGGGTAATTCTTAGGTGGTGCGTTGCTGAATGATATAATAAAAGCTACTGTATAGCAATTCTGAACGGACGATCAATAACTTATTACTAACTAAAATAATTAACTAGGAATCGCTTAAGCGTAAATTAATAAATTCGACTTATTCTTGGGTTTTTTGTGAGCCTGGCTCTGACAAGGCACTGTTCACCTGACCCGCAACACAAACAATCTCGAGTCGCCAACAAAACAAGTTGTCCTGAAAGGTTCGTTTCTGACACATTCCATCAGGATGTCAGATATTTTCATGTGATACACGTCTTCAATTACACCGCAATCGATGGAATTAGGTGATGCCATTTGCATTAAATATCCAAACTTTCCAGATGGAATGTGTCCTAGAATAGACTTAAATCTGATAGATATCTTTGATAATGCGTGAAGCCTTTGTAGCCACTTTTAGAAAAATGCACGTACGGACGAATGTGAAATTTGACAGGTCCCTGTCAAATTTCACTTTCGTCCGTACGTGCATTTTTCTAAAAGTGGCTACAAAGGCTTTATGCATTTTTCGGATAGTAGTCGGGAGAAGAAGTGCTAGCTATTTTTAAAGAAATACTGTTACATTTCAACGGTCAACGCGTCTCTTGTAAATATAATTACAATTATTCATTCGAATTCATTTAAAAATTAATGGACAACATTTCAAACAAATTTAACCTTTGCACAGAACTCACAGTGGCAGTGGCAACAGCCGTTATTAAAATATTACTGTCATAAATATACGCGCACACATACGTCACCTTTTGTTTCATTAATTATTAGGTAATTATGGTAATAGACTCCGACGGTAATACCGTAATTATAATATTGTGAGTAAATTAATAGTAGTTTATGACACTGTTGCATAATAAGGGTTCTTATAACACGAGTGTGTTTTAAAAAAACGAGCCGTAACGTAAAATAAGACCAAGTTATGTGCAGTGTCATACACTACTTTATCTTCTCTCATACTATAATACCTGATTTCATTTTGTGATATAAAGTTGCTTCTTGATTTCGCCGGTAACAGGTTCATGGTCATGTTTGACGCAGTTTCCAGAATGTGTGGTGGTGTACAATTACCACCATCCTCGCTTTAAGACATGTTTTAACACGAACTAATTTATTTTACAAACAAAACCAAACTTTGTTTAATTTAAATGTAAAATGTTGGCGCCAAGGCGCAAACATCGATTGCGCATGCGTGTTTCTTTATTTTTAATTCAGGCTGCGGAGGCACTACTTCTTTTTAAAGTAGAGGTTCAAACTTTTTTTTCTAGCTGGAGGTTGTATAGGTGTATCGTAATGATTAAAAAGTTATATTATGATATAGGTGTCCATACAAGACCTGTATCGTAATAAAACTTTTTTTTTGGCCTGTGCATAATGTTTGTCATAAGAGTATTGATTTCAATTTTATAATCTTTGTATTATAGTATCAGAGTAGATAAATAACTTTAATAAACTGTAAGATTTTTATATATATTCATTGACATAAATAAACACTAGGTACACTATTGTTCACGATTCGACTATTCGACTACCCTGGTGGCGCATTCGGTAGCGTTAACGTCTGCCGCGCTTGAGATCCTGGATTTTATTCCCGGGTCGGTCAAAATATTTTGTGAAATTCACAAATTCTTGTTTCGGAGTTTGGATGTTTTTATGTATAATATGTATCTATCTCGATATATGTATAAGTATGTCTATCGGTCGTCTAGATCCCGTCAAACGCATGTTAAACATAATACTTATAGTTCCAAATTCGATTGAATACAAAGATCAACGTTCAGATAACTAAATAAGAAAACAAACTTTTGGACAATGTTGATGAAATTATCCGGGATACACTTATAGACATTTTAAACGTGAATTTGGACGAGCGAGCTTGGACACAAGCGACATTACCTATCCGACTAGGTGGTCTCGGCGTCCGCAAAATTACCAGTATTAGTTTATTCTTGTCATCGGTGTATGGTACAGATAAGTTAACTAGGAAAATTCTACCGTCGTCACTAGTTAACTTTGAAGTACCGTATTTATCCGATGCCCTGAATGCCTGGAAAATGACCTGCCCAAGCACAGAGTTTCCCGTTAACTATTCTTCCCAGAGACAGTGGGATGTGCCGCTTTGCAAGTTAGTACAGCAAAACCTTATTGAGGCTTCGTCCACTGCAGCAGAGCGAGCGCGCCTACTGGCTGTGGGAGAGTGGGAATCGGGTCTCTGGCTTCATGCGCTGCCCTCAGCTCATATTGGAACTTTGCTGGATAATGGCACTTTCCGCATCGCTGTTTGCTTACGCCTCGGCACTTCTTGCATCGTTCCACATCGTTGTCACTGCGAAGTGACTGTCGACCACCTGGGTCACCACGGTCTATCCTCCTATAAAAGTGCAGGACGCTTTCCGCGACATGCTAGTATAAATGACATCATCCGTCGCGCTCTTTTCGCCGCCGGCGTGCCAGCAGTGCTTGAACCCAAGGGCTTGGCTCGAGACGACGGTAAGAGGTCCGACGGGATGTCATTGGTGCCATGGAAGATGGGAAGACCGCTTGTGTGGGATGCCACATGCGTGGACACCCTTGCGCCTTCTCATGTTCCTGGCACCGCTAGCTGCGCGGGAGCTGCTGCCGCATCTGCTGAGGCCCTCAAACGGCGCAAATACATAAATCTTGCTGGGTCTTATTTATTTGAGCCGTTTGGGGTTGAAACTCTTGGACCGTGGGGTCCTAGTGCAAAGCTTGTATACAGAACTATATGCAAGCTTTTGGTCGACAGTTCCCGTGACCAGAAGGCCGGCGTGTACTTGGGCCAGCGGCTCAGTATTGCCATTCAACGTGGCAATGCCGTCAGCGTTTTGGGCACGGTTGTGGTCGACAGCGATGTGGAAGAATTTTTCGATGCCTAGATCGGTTTCTTCTTTTCATTTTTTTTTGTTTGAAATTTTACGTATTCATAGTTTTCTTTTCTTATGTAAAAAGTGTATAGTAAATATAAGTTGCATATAATATTTATTAGGAATATGTATACTAAATAAGAATTTATAATTACTTCTTAATAAGAGTCCTTATGACGCTAATTAATTGAAAGGAGATATACTTACATTTTAGTATGCAAGAAAGAGAGAAAATATGCAATCGGGTTTTGCGCGTTTCTAACGAAATAAATTAATTATAAAAGAACTATAATCATTATGAAAAAATAGTTTGAGTAAATGAACGTTTTACTACTGTCTTCAACAAAAAAAAAACTATCGAAAATTTTATCAGTAACCGTGTTTTTGGTCTAGGGCATTTTTTGGTTCATGAACTGAAGTAACTAGCTTTTATGACGTTAATTCATTAGACCTCACGATTTCTAAAATCTAGATGAAGATAATAGTTCATTTAGCTTCATACGGATGCTTAATAAGTTTTCAAAGAGAACTATTTTTTGCTATGAGAGTTCTGACTAACGCAATATATTTTATACGTACCAATTTTATTTTAGCTTATGACATAATTCGGGGTACCTACCATAATCTATAAACCATAAGCCATAGATATCATAATGGTTGTCTTCTCGTAGTTATGTTATAATAACTTATGTTGTAACTTATATCAAATTCTGTAAGGAACTCTATAACATACGAGAGCTCAAGAAGCTCAAGAAGGCAGGTCAGATTGATTTAAATCTGTCAGAGGTCGACCATGCAATTATGGATCATTATGTCACAGACTCTCGATTGCCTGAAAGTATATAGGTACTGGCAGTGCCTGCGGCTCCATTCTCATGATAAATTCTCCTGTAACCCGTGATTATCTTGATCGCGGTACAATAAGATTTAAAATATTCTATTCATTCAAAGTTTCAACTAATATGTATAGTTAACGAATTTCAGCCAACTAGCAACTAAATCTCAACAAAAAAAATTGTGTTAGACTTACATTTTATAAAGGTAGGTGTATTGTAAATAAAAAAAAAGTATTATGTAGTCAGACGTTGTCCTACCTAGCAGTAACAAACAGAAAACAAAGAATTATATCCAATTAAATAATACATTTGGACGATTCATATTTATTTACATAGATAAAGTTCCTAAAAATAGAACGTGCACTTTTTGTTGTGAATTCCTCGTATTTATAAGTTTTATTTGAGTTCATGTTTATCACGGAAAATTTCAGTTCATAACAAAGCACTTTTGTTTTCCCACAAAAAAACCTGCACTTGTATTTTTTCATTCCCTTTATCAAAAACAAGTAGCTCCTTCAAGTGATGCTCAAAGTGTGCAGAAAAGCAAACGAGTGCTTTTCTGAACACTTTGAGCATAAGAATCATTCATTCTCTTTCACAATAAAGTGACACTCAAATACGTGTCAACAAGGTCGCGGTAAAAAGAATATTCGGTCATTTAGAGTAGGTACCTCAACCAAAATATTGAACACGGTGGAGCTCGCGTCTCTGCCCGCGTGGAATTCTGTTCCCATTTTTGCGTCTCGTAGGAAACGCAATGTGTTATTGAAGACTGTGCCTTGTACTTAAACACCATTCGGCGCTTTTACGAAGATTGATGATATTTTCGAAGAAATCAGTTCAGCAGGACGCGCAGTACTGTGTATTGTTCGTCAGCCTCAGAAAGTGGGGGGGGGGGGGTTATATTATGGTAAAAATCCATTACGGGGGGGAGAATCGATCTTGGGATGGAAATGATTTGTAGGAAGTCAAGAAAAGCGCCCTCGGAGAATAGCAGCAGATCGCAATGGGCGCTCTCAGGTGATTCGATCAGTACGCCGTGAGGCAGAAATAATCATGGGAGGTGGACGGTGAGGGGCCGTTGTACTAAATATCAGCCAGATCCATTTCTGGATCAAGTTTGGTAAACTTTCACATTCATAATATTAGTAGGATTCCCCAATATCAGTTCGCCAACGATTATGGAAAAAACGGATAATGCCGGTAAGTTTACCTAATATAGTCTTTCTGCGCTCAGCAAAAAATCTATATATTATATAAAAATGTTGTGTGCGTTTAAGTATCTATTAAAAACTCAAAATTTACTGAATCGACTGAGCTCAAAATTGGACACGATATACAATAGGATTCAGAGATGGTTTTAGGCTAATTTATACACTTTTATCATAACAACAATAAGAATTAAATAGTTTTAAAAAGTGATTTTACCAATAGATGGCGCTGGTCGTTTTTTTTAAAATTATATTCTGCCAGTTTCAGAACAAAATATTATAAACAACCTATTTAGAAGGTACCTACCAGATTGATGTTTTTTAAGAGAAATTTGATTGCGGCCTCCTTGCATTCAGATTAATAAAAGAGAGTACTTACCTAATAAAGAGGTCAGATATGTTTTGCATGTTATTTTTGAACTTTTTAGACATTCGGAAATTCGGAGTTTTGGACTTTGGTCTTTTGGCCTTTTGGACTTTTGGACTTCTGGACTTTTGGACTTTTGGACTTATGGACTTTTGGAGTTTTGGGCTTTTGACCTTTTCGAGTTGGACTTTTGGAGTTTTGGAGTTTCGGACTTTTGGACTTTTGGACTTTTGGAGTT
The DNA here is from genome assembly GCA_933228765.1 of Miltochrista miniata. Taxonomy (NCBI): domain Eukaryota; kingdom Metazoa; phylum Arthropoda; class Insecta; order Lepidoptera; family Erebidae; genus Miltochrista; species Miltochrista miniata. The sequence goes on from OW121765.1 coordinate 14,361,489, forward strand.
TTGGGCTTTTGACCTTTTGGACTTTTGGAGTTGGAGTTTTGGAGTTTTGGAGTTTTGGAGTTTTGGAGTTTTGGATTTTTGGAGTTTTGGAGTTTTGGAGTTTTGGAGTTGTAGAGTTTTGGAGTTTTGGACTCTTGGAGCTTTGAACTTTTGGACTTTGGACTTTTGGACTTTTCTACTAATGTAGTTTTGTACTTTTGGAATTTTGGAGTTTTGGACTTTAGACTTTTGGAATTTTGGAGTTTTGGAGTTTTGGACTTTTAGGCTTTTGGACTTTTGGACTTTTGGACTTTGAACTTTGGAGTTTTGGGCTTTAGTACTTTTGGAGTTTTGAAGTTTTGGAGTTTTGGAGTTTTGGAGTTTTGGAGTTTTAGAGTTTTGGAGTTTTGGAGTTTTGGAGTTTTGGAGTTTTGGAGTTTAGGAGTTTTGAAGTTTTGGAGTTGTGGAGTTTTGGAGTTTTGGACTTTGGACTTTGGAGTTTTGAACTTTTGGACTTTGGACTTTCGGACTTTTAAACTTTTGGAGTTTTGGACTTTTGGAATTTTAAAGTTTTTGAGTTTTGGACTTTAGACTTTTGGAGTTTTGGAGTTTTGGAGTTTTAGAAATTTAGACTTAGTCTTTGTAGTTTTGGACTTTGAACTTTTGGACTTTTGGACTTTGAACTTTTGGACTTTTGGACTATTGAACTTTTGGACTATTGGACTTTTGGACTTTTTGACTTTTTGACTTTGGACTTTTGAACTTTTGAACTTTTGGACTTTTGGACTACTAACTCCTATATATAGTTCATGATATTTCTTTCGAAAAATAAGGTCATGATGAAGGTTCACTTCTTACGTGTGTACAATAGCACACGAACACATTTTTTTTAAATGTACCCATCATTTAGTTCGTTACTCATTTCTCATAGGTACATAATACCATTATAAAAAAGTCACAGCGAAGCGTGGCAGGGTACCGCTAGTTATATTATAATTTTTACTGAGCGCAGAAAGACAAATACGAGGACTCAACGTACCGATCAATTCTAAACATATTTAACCTAAATTAACTAACTCGACCAATCTAGAGGTACAAAATCCAAATAATTTGCAGTAATCCACGGTCTGCTGGCATCAAGCTGTAGAGGCTGATCAGAGATAAGCAACGTTCGCCCTGTCAGTACATGTAACACTCTTATCTGTTTCGCTATCTGTACCAATAAAACATTGTAAATGAGACGAAGCCAAATTGTGTTCTCTCTACTTTTGTTATAATTTTAGTTTATAAAAGAGAAGGACGATTTATGGCCACGTTACACAACAAATTAAAAAATGTTTTGGACATTCTCACAATACGCCATCCAACCCAAATTAAGCTTATTAAGTTTGTGGTTTATGATCCAGACAATTACTGCTTAATATTTATCGTATACAATTTTTAAAACATACATACATATAGTCATGCCTTTATCCTCGAAGGGGTAATCAGAAACATAGTAAACGTTCACATTCTATCTTATATTTTATGTGCTACGTGGTGGAGTGCCTATCGTCGTGTTCAAATTGACAGGTGCAGGTCGTAATGACCTGCAGTTAAAATTTTTTAAGCCATAAGGCCTTCAACTGATCTTAACGATTGTCATTTAACTCACAACCGAGTTTAATTTTGAGTTTTCCTTTTCTGCGCAATGGATCGTTTTACGAAAGTGTTCCCTTAGTTGCCTCTTACGTCACCCTCAGGATGAATTGAATCGGCGACATTTTGTTCTCTTTTCCGTTGGCACACGGGGCTATTTCTAAATACGTACTTTTCTACTATATTATACAGTACCTAATACCCAAACTCCGAGAAATACATTTTGTGACTCACACAAAATAATATTGGTTCCGACCAAGGATTCGACCCGGACACCTCAGCACGACAGTCGCACTCTCACTCCTGTACTACCGAGGCAGTTAAAGTTATAAAATACACTCAGCAGTAAAAATTTTGAGGATAGTAATCGCCTAAGAAAACTACACAGAACCTTTCTTGAGTTAAGAAAAATGTTCAGTCATACGGCATTTAGTCAACTTAACTTCGATATTGAATTTTAAACTTTGGCAGAGAGTAAGAGTAGTATTATTGTTACAAAAGGTAGCCTAATCCTTATTCTGTGCCAGTAAGTATCTTTTTTAGGCGTAGGATCGTGTGTTGTAGCGTAAATTATGAATAAAGGGGAAAACCGGCCAAGTGCGAGTCGGATTCGCCCATGAAGGGTTCCGTTGCAGCAAGTAACATAATATAAAAGTTCTTGTAGTTAGTTGTAACTTTGATTGATGTTTTAACACGTTCGCTGTGGTAGTGAATTTTCTAGGCGAAATTGCGGTTTAAGACGCATTAAAAAAAACTACTTAATAGATCTTGTTCAAACTAATTTTCGTTGGAAGTTTTTATGGCAATGTACGACATATAAATTTCCAATTCTCTTAGTTTAGAAGTTAGAGGGGGACACTTTCCGCTTTGGAAGTGTCTCTCGCGCAAACTATACCATTCAGAAAAAATAATGTCAGAAACTTCAATAGCATTTTTGAAGACCTATCTATAAATAAGCAACACGCATGGGTTTGATGAAAAAAAAAATGCGTTTCAGTTCTGAATATGGGGACCCCCCAAAATTTACTGCTTTTTTCTAGTTTTATGTAAAAACCTTATTGCGGTTCACAGAATACATCTACTTACCAAGTTTTAACAGTGTAGGCCTTATAGTTTCGGAGAAAAGTAGCTGTGACATCCGGACGGACAGACAGACCGACAGACAGACATTACGAATCTATAAGGGTTCCATTCTTTGCCATTTGGCTACGGAACCCTAAAAAACGGCTATTTTCAATCATTTCATACATTATTATGTGAGCTTTATATATTCCCAATGGGTATCAAACATGTTACATTTTAGTTGGCAATTTTACTATACCTAGTGAATAAGGGGGCAGGTGAGTCAACAAGATAACCTAAGTAACGAAACTCTTGCAAAGAAAATCAAAGAATTTCCATAATATTGAAACAAATATTTTCATCAAAGTTAGCGAGAATTACATTTTCTGATATTTTCGCTACTAATTCAAGGCCTCATTTCGCTAAAAAAAATGCTTTTTATAGATTTCTACGAATAGGTAACTAATTTGTTCGTCTTGAGCCTTGTTACAAGTAAAATTAATTAAATCTTGTTAATAAATAGAAGAAAGATATATAGGTATATACTGAACAATGTTTTGTTAGGATACACAAAATATATTTTTTATTTTAATTGGTTTGATAGGAAATCAAAGCTAAATTGCCTTTGAACGAAATCTTACTTTTCACTAATGGTCTAAGAGCCCATGAACATCTACCAGTATGTATTTGACCAGACCTGAGGTTTTGTACACTGAGACTCCTATACCTACCATGCATTATGCAGTGACTCACTAAACTCTAAGTGGAGCACGCGACGACTGCGCAGCCAGGACAGGTATCGATTTTTGACTAGTTTTAAATGCATTTGACCATGGATGCCGTTTTAAAAAAATGAAAATATATTATTATTACTATCGGAAAATAAGAATGGCAGACCATTATCGTGAGTTTTACTTAGTGGCAGACGATTTTGAAAATGCCCAAAAAATTTTTTTTTGAAAGTATTTGACCAGATCTGCCATTGAAACATTTGGTTGATTATGGTCTTAAAAGCTTATATTCAAAAAGGCAGACGTCTACATAGAGCATTTACATAAAAAAATGATAAAATATTACCCACTACTCGATCAGATGAATACGCATTCCGTTCGCTGTTTTACATTAATATCAATATAAATACTGTGGGACATTCACACACAACGCCATCTAGCCCAAACTAAGATAATATAAGCTTTTGCTATGAGATTTAGACAACTGATAAACAAACTTAGATCTTTCTTAATACATAAGTACACATTATACCTAGAAGTTACATAGAAACACCTGAACTCCAAAAAACTATTAAATATGTCTGCCTCGTTGGTCTAGAGATCGTAAAGACCAAATGCGGATCACGAAGTCGTGGATTGTTTCCCAACATACCACAAAAAATTATGTGAGCCACAAATATAAATTGTCTAGAGCCTGGGTGTTTCTATGTAGGTAGATATTAACAAAAAAAAAATATTCAAGCATTAATATCCTGTTGTCTGATTTCCATAACACAATCAAGGTAATCCTAGTTTACTTTGGGATCACATGATAAGTACTGTGTAAAAAATGTACGCATCTGTAAATAATTTGTCTTTAAAAAGTTTAATAATTCTAATTTTATACATTTTATTATTATAATTTTAATATGAAAGAATCATAAATAATACGGTATACGCTGATAAATAACATCGATTACCTCCTATTTAAATTTTGTTATTATTTCGACATGTCAAAATTTTAAGTGTTAAATGAGTTAAGAGGGAACATGTGCTCAGAGAAATTTGCAAAATAGGTATTTGAATTTAGATGTTGCCGTCACAGTGCACCTAATAACAACCCCGCAATGACAGATTGCCAAAAAACTAAACTTCTATTCAAACGCAAAGTTTTCGATGTCAAAGGAGTAAACATTTCTTTTAAAAATTTAAATCGCTAGTTTAGAAAGATCAAATAAATTTTAAAGTACTGCTTATCTAAATTCATTTTATTAGGAATATTGAGAAACTACTCTTTGCATTTGCCTGATAATTCCGTATAAGCAGATTATGTTGGGTTATAAGCAGATAATATTGACATGTGGAGTGTGCCTCCCAGCAGAGACATCTACTCCTTATGTCCACAGCTCAGTCAATCGCAAGATGTAGGCTCAATATGTCCTTTCTTTTAAGGCGCCTTATTGAAAACTAAAAACTATTGCTCAAGACTCCGTATGACGCTAAATAGACTATCATCTTGATCTAGAACACAGGAGTCGTAAGGTCTATAGGTAAATTAACTCTTTTTTTGTCAAAACTGTCGTGAATTTTGAGCTGGATCTTCTATACTTGATGTCTGGTTTAAAATGTATTTTATAATTACCAGAAAGACAATAGTAAATCTTAATTAACTCGAGACTCTGTTGTTTTTTAATTATTACAGTTCTTTTAATTAATTTATTTCGTTAAAAACGCATAAAACTATACGTATCTACCACTTTCTTGTACGCTCAAATTTATATCTGTTATCTTCTTTAAACTGATTAGCGTCAGGTGGGCTCTTAACAGGTAAATTTTAGTAATCATTTGCTGTTCTAAATTACTCAGGAACATCTATAGTATCTATTTAAATATATACGTGGAGGTATAAGTAGTAATATATTCGGCGTGGCAAATTTAAAGAGTAAAATAACACAATTTTAAAACATTACTTTAAAATACAAAATAAATACAGTGATATAGGAACTCGCAAGTAAAATATATCCTGTACCTATTGTCGACTGCGCCGTTGGTGCGAATTTCCGGAAAGCACAGGGTTTTGTAAATAATTTTGTGCGGGTGTTAGTGAAACAGACTGTCACTCTGAGGTCTTGGGTTCGATTCATGGGTCGGACAAATATTTGTTTGACCCACAAATAGTTGTTTCAGGGTTTAGGTGTCTCTATGTATAATGTGTAAGTACCTACCTATGTATTAAGAAAGATCTAAGAATGTTTGTCAGTTGTCTAAATCTCATAGCAAAAGCTTATATTATCTTAGTTTGGGCTAGATGGCGTTGTGTGTGAATGTCCCACAGTATTTATATTGATATTAATGTAAAACAGCGAACGGAATGCGTATTCATCTGACCTTGTAGTGGGTAATATTTTATGATTTTTTTATGTAAATGCTCTATGTAGACGTCTGCCTTTTTGAATATAAGCTTTTAAGACCATAATCAACCAAATGTTTCAATGGCAGATCTGGTCAAATACTTTCAAAAAAAAATTTTTTGGGCATTTTCAAAATCGTCTGCCACTAAGTAAAACTCACGATAATGGTCTGCCATTCTTATTTTCCGATAATAATAATAATATATTTTCATTTTTTTAAAACGGCATCCATGGTCAAATGCATTTAAAACTAGTCAAAAATCGATACCTGTCCTGGCTGCGCAGTCGTCGCGTGCTCCACTTAGAGTTTAGTGAGTCACTGCATAATGCATGGTAGGTATAGGAGTCTCAGTGTACAAAACCTCAGGTCTGGTCAAATACATACTGGTAGATGTTCATGGGCTCTTAGACCATAAGGGAAAGGAAGCCATTAAAGGCCTACATTGTATTGTTTATTCAAATGACTAATTAAAAACAAGAAGCCGTGAGTCGGTCTCACCTGACTGCCCGTCTAACGTTAATTGTGAAAGTGAAAGTTCAATCCGATTGACGTTGTCATTTTTGTTTTATTTACAGATGATCCACGTGACCTAGTGACGTAGTGTAATGCGACAGAGTCACAGCTACAGACAAAGTCTCGCCATAAGCCCCTCTGCACTCTATTTTATAGAGAGGGGCTAAAATTAGATCGTTCTGATTGTGTTGATTTGCTTATACCACATCATAAACCAAACGCCTCCCCCGCTGTCTGTGATGTGAATTTTGCATGCGATGCAAATAAATAATAGATTTATTTATTTCTCAGTAAGGTTGAGGTTTTTTTATTTACGTATATGAATCCGTCATGGATGCTATGCCGGAATCTTACCGACTAAAACCACAAGTTTCCTACTACTTTGTTTTTTATATTTAGCTCGCCAAATTGACGTCGCCACCAGCCTGATGGTAAGCCGTGGCGCATCTAGCGATTGGGGGCCACTTCTGACAGCGGTCCTCAAGTTGGCGGCCCTGTGATGTGCCTCTTCACGCTCCTCTTGAAGAACCCGGGATTGTAAGATGACCTTGGAAGAATGTCCCAGGATTCCCGACAGTAGAAGGTTTCGGTTCACTTGTGGATTTACATGACAGAACAGTTTAATTATATACGATACTGTAGGCATACATTTTATTTCCTAATAGTGGATCCACACAGGCAGGTGGCATGCGCCGGCACGGCCGCCTGTGCATGCCGCAGGCCAGTGTGGATCCACCATTACATAATCAATTTTAGTCATGGCAAAGACAATATAATAGTATTACATACAGATAAGCAACTCCCTGCCGCGCCACAGCTGTCATTATAGTTGACGGACGTATTGAAGGAACAATTGCTTAGCATTATTGGTCACACGCACACATTCAAGCTGAAATTTCCACCCTGTGGTCATGGTTCATTCATAATACAAGCCAGGATGGACAGATAATTCTTGATAAGTTCATTCTAACCTCTCAACGTGCTTCTTCTCTGAGCTGGTGAATTTTGCAGTAGATGTTGTTAGGGCCCCTGTAATCTAGTTGAGCGTCCCTCTTGTAAAATATTTTCACATAAGGGATGACCCTACTATAAATATAAATATTCACACAAATATGCCTGCTCTAATGAGCAGGATGATAAAATAAAACCGATTTAAAAGATAGTTTCTCTGTTGAACCATACAAACACTATGCCAGCGCACTTGTAACCTCTTAAAGCCCCGACAAGCGGAGCGTGATCGAGGCACAGTAAAGGGCCACCAACTTGAGGGCCTTTGTCAAAATCCCCAAACGCTAGATGTCGATTGAATTCCATTATAAGAGCTAAATTTATAAAAAATATACTTACACATGAAAAATTAACTGTCTTGCCTAAAAACGTCATTTAAATAGATTTGAGATAAGTGACGTATTTTAATGTCTTTTATGAGAAAATGTAAAATTCCGGATCTGAAGGTCGTCACGCCGCGTGATATCTTCGAAACGGCCTCTTCAATCTTAATCCACTACAAACTCATATTTAGGCGGTATACCGTCACAATATCAGAAATCATAATGCCTTTACTTAAAATGCCCGAGCCCAAAATACCCGAAATCGAAATATCAATATTCAAAAGGCAAATATTTATAATATAAATAATTTAAAATGCCTTACGATCGAAGAACCGAAACCCAAAAAATAAATTTATCAAATACCTTATCCTAAAATGTTCAAACACAAAATACCTTTTTTTTAACATGATTTAAATCCTACATGGATGCTATATATCTGTGAATGGTTAACACCCCGACTCAGAGTATCCCGACTCGGATAGGTTAGGTTAGAAGACTAAGGCGGGAGCGAAGCGAAGCGGAGCTCCCGCCTTAGCCTTCGTGGTTATTTTTTTTTAATTTTTCGTTAGCCCACTGTAGTACTTTTGTAACTCTGAATCAAAGTGTTTTAACATGAGGTAAATCCTACATGGATACTATGCCGGACTCCTACCGACTAAAAACCACACGTATCCTACATAACAGCCTACAGTTGGGAGCCCCGGGTAAGCCCTCAGAAGGATACCCAAGGACCAACAGACCTACGGCTACAACTGCGGCTTCACTTAGGTGGGGGAGGGGGGTGTAAATAAGTTAAATCCAAATAACAAAACGTGTGAGTATAGCGATAAAGTGGGTAGGTTATGGTTTTTTTTTTATTCCAAGCACAAGATTGTATAATTGTTCCTTAAATTTTGGTGACTGAAATTATTATAGAAAAGACAATATATAAATATGTGTTACATTCCACGCAGTTATGACAGTGACACATTGTATTCTATTTTCGGTATTTTAAATTAAGGATATTTGAAAATTTGTATTTTGAATTCTGATATAATGATTATTTGTATTTTAAATTTAGACATTTTACGGTAAGGTGTACTGAAATAAGGTATTTTGAATGTTAAGGTATTTCGAATTCGGGTATTTTGGTCTAATGCATTTTAAGTAAAGGCATTTTGATTTCTGGTATTTTAATATATAACCATTTAGGCTTATTCAAACGTACGTATGTAACATTATTTCACTTTAATAATAATAAAATACGTAAGATTACCACAGGAACGTTTTCTTAGTTTGAGTCAAACTTATGTTACCAATACAGCTCATTGATTGATTGATGAAACTGTGATAGAGACTAGGCATAATCTATCTAATAGAATTCTCGTGTCACATAGGCTTCCCTTGATTTTCACGTTGTTTGCTGCCGTGCCTAAGATAGAATACTACGCACACGTGTTTCCGTCATCGTACAATTCCGGGTACTTCAAGCGGAGCGTGAGGAGGCACATCACCGGGCCGCCAACTTGAGGACCACTGTCAGAAGTCTTACGGACTGTGAGATTGGCCCCCAATCGCTAGATGCGCCATGACTTTTCATTAGACTGACGACGTCAATTTGGCAAGCTAAATATAAAATAAAAACTTATTTCAAAAGCAAATGGAGTGGCGCTAACCGCTAGTATATTAAAGGTAGACGTACTTTATCTTGTTACCACGCCGATTTTGCTATTGAATGCCCTCCGTGAAGAATATTTACTTAGGTACGTTGAATGGGGTACTACTGGCCAAAATCGTCTCATTGTGAAAGAGCCGCGTTTCTAAAGAGATCATTGATATTTTAACCCTGATAAGGCACTGCTGAGGTCCTTGCCTCCTGTCCTGCCAACATAGTTAAAAGAAATTTCATTTAACCCGTAGGTACCTACCTGACGCGGCATTCACAGTCCTTTTAATTCCCGGATATAAAATGATCCATCTGTATATAATACTTCACGAAAAATATTCTGTTAGTTATGTTTAACTATAAACCAAAACTATATTATTCGTGATCCTTTAACTACGTGCTCATTCTAAATTTGAACATTGGCACTTTTGAGGTATTTTAGCCTTTAGCATGTTAGTGCCAAAATAACATTCTATCTTTATGCAGTGCCATATTGAAAAATAAATGAAATCTAGACACAGAACAAAATAAAAAGAGAGACGAACATCTTTACAACGACAAGAGCCGCTATTAAATCAGACAGTTAGTCTGATATGTTCACAAACAAATTAACAAAAACTAAAATAGTACAGGAGTGACTTTTAATCCTGGCTCCGGTTGAGGGTTATATATTTCAAAAAGCGCTGAAGCGTAATCTCAAGCGCAGATAGGTAAGTGCTAAGAAGTTGATGACGGCTAAAATATGCAACTGGGACGACTTAACGAGGCTTACTTTAGATGCTGTATAATTTGTGCCAGTTTACCTGATAGAGATACCTCGTCAAGTTATCTACGATTGTGCTGAGTGAACAGAAGTGACAATTATCAGGATTATGTACAGTCAGCTGCAAAATAGACCGCCCTGTAAATAGATTTTTATTTTTTTCTTTATGGCTTTTTTTTGTACAAAAAATAATTTAATTCATAAAAGTTTCTCTGTTTTACAAGATTGTTTCTCTATCGAATCACAAAAACTTGGAAGGCTCTCGCAGCGCACTAGTTTCTCTCCTTCAGCAGCTTCATGTTCTTAAGCGAAATTAGAAGAGTATAAATATCATTAGGGCGACCACTTGTATACTGTGAGAGTGAACCCCAATTTGCTAGATTTCACCATGGCATTCCATCAGTCGCACACCGTCATTACAGCGAGCTAAATTTAAAAAAAGAAATATGAGTTACAGCATTAATCATACTCCTTTGTCGACTAATTAAGGTTTTAAAAGCAATCTCTTAAATTGGAGTTCAGTGAAATATAGCCAATAATTTGGAGGCCGACAATTCGACGAAATACGCTGCGTATTATTAACCGACTTCAAAAAGGAGGAGGTTCTCAATTCGTACTCTTTGTTTTTTTTTGTATGTATGTTACGCGATAGCGGCGCCAATTATGGATTCATTTTGAATTTTTTTTATTTGTTTGAAAGATGCTACTTCCCAGAGGTGGTCCCATATCCAGGGTATCAGAAACCACCGAAAATTGTAGGGACAACTAGTGCGTTTGGTAACTTTTTGATGAAGTGCTTTAATGTACTACAATTTAATGAAGGTCTGGAGAACCGAAAGACAGTCGAGGGAATTCCTTAACGATATACAGCAGTTACCTTGTGTTTCGGCTTGATTGATTTGTGTTGATGAGGACTTTACACCTAGATAGATATACTTTTCGGTCCACCCGTCACTTAAAATAATAAAATAAAAAAAAATATAAAAAATAAAACCGACTTCATACAAATCCTTAAAAATTAAAATTAATTAGCACAAAGTAATATGTATTTTGATTTATCAGATTTTATTCAATATAATATTGAAGTTGGTGCCATTAATAATACCTACCTAAACCTATGCGTTCACTTGGCGCCGACTTCAATATGAAATTGAATAAAATCTGGTAAATCAAAATACTTTGTGCTACTTAAGTAAATTTAATTTTTAAGGATTTGTCGGTTCTATTTTTTATTGAATTATTTTATTTTGTCACTCTTCTTTAAATTAATATACGTACTTATTCATCATTTTCAGTGGCGAAATTATGTGTCACGGCAGCTCACAATGTACCTGCTGTTGTGAATGTACTCTCCTGTAAGTAGATTGTTACATAAAGTAAATTCAAAGGCAATTTTTTGTTAAACCAATAATGTGGCAAACAAGCAAACGGCCCACCAGATGTACTGGTGTTCACCCCAGCCTATGGACGTTTGCAACACTAGAGGTTCCGGTTCAGGTATACCCGCGCTGCTGACCCTGTAAAAACCTTCTAAGACCCCTTCTGAAAACCCCTTACGTTTGGGAGAACCAAGGCAGGGAGATCATTCCACAATTTAAGCGTGCGCACAAAAAAGCCCCTTTCGGGACTAACGGTGCTAGAACGGACGCAAAGACCATGATGCGAGCAGTGATTTCCTGTGTGAGTAAGTAAGACACCGCCGCGCCTTTCTGCGTGCAGGTCATGCTCGTCGTCCCACTTGAGTTTCGCAGTCTGCAAACTTGTCTTCGCCCATGAATATCGTCCTTCATAACACGGGGCCTGAGGACGGCTGCTCACCGTTCGCACAGAAGCAGGCCTAAGACGTTACAAGAGAAAATAAAATAAAAAAATAAAATAAAATTCATTCCCTTTGAAATTTTTAAATAAAATATTTAGGTTTGTCAAACTTTTTGTGACTCTACCGGGGGTTCGGAAATCCTACAGACTGAGAAGAACACCCCAAGAAACTCAGTCCGGTCCCTCTTATTCATCTTAGTATCTAATACAGTTTTTTTTTTAAATGTAGAAAGGAGCAATTCGTGTCACTGCCAGGCAGTCTTGTCTTCTAGAAAGTCTTTAATGCTATAATAAGCTTTCTGGCACAATTTAAGTTTTACTAGTTTTTTAAATTTATTAACTGACAAACCTGGTATGGCTGTCGGCAATGTATTGTACATTCGTATACAATTGCCTGCAGAATAATTGCTTATTTTATTAAGCCTAAATCTAGGTACAGCCAATTTATTCTTATTTCTTAAGTTTAGGTTATGGATATCACTATTTTTAATAAATTTACTGTTATTTTTATGAGTAGGTATATAATAAGTTTTCATATATGTACTGTGAATACCCAGTAAGGGGGGAGTAAAAGTTTAACGCACGCCACTCGCCCGAAGAAACGGGATAGCACCCGAACCCCCTAGATGAGGCCGCAGTGGTAGCCAAGGTCTGTTGGCCTCGACTAATTGGGCTCTTCAGCGCATGCCTCGAGAAAGGCCAGTTTCCCAAGGTCTGGAAGACCGGGAAACTGGTCTTAATTCGAAAGGCGGGGCGGCCGGCAAATTCCCCATCAGGGTACCGGCCGATCGTGTTGCTCGACGAGGTGTGCAAGCTCTTTGAGTGTGTTATTGCACAACGCCTCGTCGGGCATCACACACGCGTGGGGCCTGATCTGGCGGATAGCCAGTTTGGCTTCCGTCAGGGACGCTCCACCGTGGACGCGATCATGCGCATTAGAGGCCTGACGGAGGAAGCAGTCTCACAGGGTGAGGTGGTGGTGGCGGTGTCTCTCGACATCGCCAACGCATTTAACACCTTGCCCTGGAGCTGCGTCAGGGAGGCGCTTATCTATCATGGAGTGCCTCCCTACCTCCGTCGAATTGTCGGGGCTTATCTCTCCGAGAGAGCCATAACTTACCCGAGATGGCTAGGGCCGGGTCGGCGAGATGTGTCGTGCGGTGTTCCACAGGGATCGGTTTTAGGGCCGCTCCTGTGGAACATCGGTTACGACTGGGTGCTGCGTGGTCCGTTGCTCAGAGGGGTCAGCGTAACGTGTTACGCCGACGACACCCTCGTTACGGCGCGGGGAGCAACGCACCGTGCCGCAGCACTTAAGGCCACGGCAGGGGTCGCTCAGGTCGTGGGTCGGATTCGGCGGCTGGGTCTCGAGGTCGCCCTTCACAAATCCGAGGCTCTGTGCTTCCACGGACCTCGGATGGGGCCACCTGCGGGAACCAGCCTACAGGTAGGGGGCGTCAGCATCGGCATCGAGCCCTCGATGAAGTATCTGGGGCTCGTACTCGATGGCCGGTGGAACTTCGGACATCACTTCCGAAGTTTGGTCCCAAAACTGAGGGGAGCATCGGCCGCACTCGCGCGGCTGATGCCCAACATCAGGGGACCCAACGCTCCCTACAGGAGACTGTACCTGGGGATCGTGCGAAGCATGGCCTTGTACGGGGCTCCCGTATGGGCGGAGACCCTGACGGCCAGCAATGAGGCTAGACTGCTGAGCCCGCAGAGAGTGATGGCCGTCAGGGTGATAAGAGGATACCGCACGATCTCCGGTGAGTCGGCATGTCTCCTAGCCGGGACTCCTCCATGGGACCTGGAAGCGAGAGCCCTTGCGTCACTGTTCAGATGGCGCAAGGAGGCGCTGGAGCGGGGCCAAAGGCCTGCGTCTCGAGAAATCGAGGCCCAGCGGACCCTGCTCCACCAGGAAACCATGGAGACATGGAAGGTGCGACTTGAGCAACCAAAGGGGGGATTCGCCACAATCGCGGCCGTCAGACCGGTCATGGACGAGTGGCTGGAGAGAAGACACGGTGCTCTGTCCTACCGGTTGACACAGATACTTGCCGGGCACGGTAGCTTCGGTAGGTATCTGTGGCGAAAACACCGGGAAACCACGGCCGAGTGTCAGCACTGCGAGGACCGCAGCGATGATACGGCGCTCCACACTCTGGTGGAGTGCACGGCGTAGGCACAACAGCGCCAGGTCCTCGTAGTGGGTCTGGGCGTGGACACTCTCTCGCTCGAGGCCATGGTGCGAGCCATGCTCTCCAGCGGGAGTAAGTGGGACTGCGCCGCCTCTTTCTGCGAGCAGGTCATGCTCGCGAAGGAGGCGGCGGGCCGGGTGCGGGAGAGAACTCTCCCACCCGAGTTCCGCAGTCGGCGCCCTGGGCGCCGCCGACGTGTCTTCGCCGAGGACTATCGGCCTCCATGACCGGGGGTCTGAGGACGGTGAGTGCATGACGGCAGCGCGACGTGAGCAACTCACGCACGCCCCCCCCCCCCCCCTTAGAAGCGGGGTCACACCCGAAATCCTCCATAGACGCGGGATTGCACCCGAACCACCCCCTGGGCGAGGCCGCATTGGCGGCCGTAGGTCTGTTGGGAGTCACGGGACATCCTTCCTGAGGGCTTACCCGGGGCTCTCAACCATAGGCTGTTAGGCGTGGCGTGAGGTTTTTTAGTCGGTAAGAGTCCGGCATAACATCCTATGAGGATTTTCCCTCACGTTAAACAAAAAAAAAAAAAAAAAGACGTGTGGCACTCGGGGCCTGCCGCGGTAAAGCTATTACATAGCATTTTTTACCAACTATGCTAGTATAATTATTTCTAGATAAGAATACTAGCTGATGCCCGCAGCTTCGCCCGCGTAAAATTTGTTACCGCGGGAAGTTATTCCCGGGATAAAAGGTAGCCTATGTGTTATTCCAGACTATAATGTATCTCTGTACCAAATTTCAGCCCGATCCGTTCAGCGGTTTGAGCGTGCAAGAGTAACAAACATCCACACTCACAAACTTTCGCATTTATAATATTAGTAAGAAGTAAGATTTTAAGGCCTATGTTCAACAAAGTAAAGTACCAAGTACCTACTTGACTGTGGACATTTGGGCTTTTGGAATTTTGGCCTATTGGCCTTTTGGACTTTTGGACTTTTGGCCTTTTGGACTTTTGTACTTTTGTACTTTCGGACTTTTGGACTTTTGGACTTTTGGACTTTTGGACTTTTGGACTTTTGGAAAAGTCCAAAAGTTCAAAAGTCCAAAAGTCCAAAAGTTCAAAAGTCCAAAAGTCCATAAAACCAAATTCCAAAAGTCCAAAAGCCCAAAAGGCGAAATGTCTTTACTTTAGTGACCTTTCATGTCTCGCATCCGTATAGCAGTTAGCAGTACAGTTTTAACGTTTACTTTTGAGTTTCACTCTTCGTGTCTATTTTCGCAACTGTCTACGGGGCGCTGTGTAAAGGTTGTTCTGGCCTTGGCGAGACTCGAAATGATGTAGGGTAACTACTCTTCTATCCCATCAGTTTCTGACACGACACTCCCGAGGTACGTGAATTATTGCCTCCACCACATCTCTTGCGTCTGTCGATTTTAATTTCAGTCCAGCCATTCGCGGCCTCATCCTGGTGGCCTACCATAAGCTCTTAAAACAGGCCAATATCAGCCGATAATTGAACGGACGTCTTATTTCGTACCATAAACGCGATGAACAGCAGGCGAGTTAGCGATTGCCGGTCAGACGTCACGTGATTGAGCATTTCAGCGGCGCTCGTTGTTCTGCACGTTGTCCTGCAGACATGCATGACGGCGTGTGTGTGCGGTGTGTGCCTCAGCAGGCACAGGACATCGGCATCATTTAAATCCTCAAGGATATCAGTATTGGCCCCATTCTATGCCGCGCCGATTGTTCTTTGCGGTATTCAGCATTATACCATCTATTTTCTATGGATGGTTGTTAACTATCCTGTTATCTTCATAACGATCCTTTAAGGTAGGTACAGTATGTATTTTCAAAAGAGTTTGTGAACTCTATTTTTAATTTCTTTTTCAGAATATTGATGACATTTGATTGATGTCATTTTATACACGTTACGTCTACTACATTGATACATGTAATAAAATTCTAACACGCCGGTGTTTGTATGTAAATTGTTTATACTGAGGAAAATTCTATACTGAGGAATAGCTTTAACCATTAAGCTCTATTTTGATTACGCAAACAGGGCAGATTCACACGCTACTTGATAAGTATGATTAATAAATACCTCTAATTTCATAGACCTTGTGTGACGTAAACAAAGTTGCGAGGGTCAGCTAGTTAAAAGATAAAACAATAGGTTTCTTCTTATCTACTTAAAAACTATTTTTAAAAAATTTATGGTAATAATAGACATTCTTTGAAATGTGCATTTATGGTATTGTTATGACTTTTATGACACGTTTAAAGTACATAGGTATGGGATAGATGGCGCTCGCAGCTAACGTCAGCGTGAAATTTTCTTCCCGCTTCCCATGGTAACGTACTCCCGGGTTTGGTTACCTTTATAGCAGTATTATAAATTAACAAAACAAAAAATAATACTGCATTGGTGATAATAATAATAAAATGTATGTATATAGAGCACTCACTCATTTCCTTTCACTATTTTTCGTGACTTTCTTCATTAATAAATGCACTTTGTTTATTCATATTTAAAACACTTTTTACACAAATTATACGAGTACAGTTCACTTTTGTACATAGATGATGAATACCTATACACCTATAGTCGAATTTTTATTTAGACGAAGTAAATTGACAGCAACTAATGTAATTGACAGCATCGAAATTGTCATTTCACATTAAGAACTGTAAATTCGACCAGCATTCTTAATTCAACTTTGGTCGAGTGGTTAAGACGCGGATCGGTACGCAGAAGGCGCAAGATCGATTCTGGGTACAAGCATCAATTTTTGGATTACTTGACATAATATAATAATATATAACGACTGCAGAGTTCATAATTGACGTAAACAAAAAATTTATGAAGTGCTAGATACACGAACGTGGCCGAAGGTAGCCGAGAGTGTGACTCGTTTTCGTGACACAATTTCTGGATTCGGTCTCCACGCAAGGCCCGCGATAGAAGCTATGCAATAGCTTAAAAAAAAAAGCCAAGGCCTGTTGTGCATCCTTGGAACATTCTTTCGAGGGCTTACCCGGAGCTCCCAACCTAGGCAGTAGTGTGGTTTTTGGGCGGTAAGAGTCCGGCATAGCATTCATGAATGATTTTTGGATTCGAATGAAAAAAGAAATAAAGGTTAATAGTATGTCTAAACCTTTACAAGGGATGACTATCAATAGGTATCAGCCACGTATTATACAAGGTCATTGTTCTGATGACCTACGAGACCTGACTTTTGAAAATAAGAGTTGTATGCAACTCTCGAGAGCATTCTAAATGAACGGGTTAGATGTAAAAATTCCTAAACGTAATACAGCCTAATAAAATTTGCATAGCATGACGCAAACAAGCCGTATTTTGCCTGTCATAAAATTTTACAGAAGGCAAAAGTCTCATAGCTTGCTTCATTCAAAACAACCTTTCGCAGATTTCATTATGATTGACTATAAAGATTTTTATTACACGTAGAGATTTTCATAATACCTACCTATGAATGAATTAGGAAAAATAAATTAAAATAATATGAATTGAGTACCTACGAATAAGGTTTTCTCTAAATGACAAAGGAAACGTTTCAAGCTGATGCTGGTAATCGTTGAAGAATACTCTCCAAACGAAGATCCTGACTGAGTCAGTATGTGTCTTGATGTCAATACCTATAGCCTTTCTTCAGAATCTACACAACAGATAATTGAAAGTAGCGGCTCTAATTGACTGGAACTAGTATTGATAATTTAATCCATTTAATTTATCATTTTGTTTTTGCGAACCCACCCATAAGCCATTCTATTTATCACAGGAAATAGATTAGATCCTTCCTCATTGATTGAGATCTCGACGTCATAGAATTATTTATCTCGAAAAAAAGGTTTGTTTGCACTCGAAACCAACCTCCCAACCTCTTACAACCCCGGCAGGCTTATTACGTATGTTACAATAGGCAAGTGACAGCGATAATCTCGCGGAAATCGCGCGATAATCGCTGTTTGTTGACTGTTTCGTATTACGTATCAACGATCGTTTTGCCATAGCCAACTAGCGACGGTGCTGCCTCTGTAGGACAATCAGTAAATTAAAAAGTGCATTTGTGCTATACTGCGGCAGCGATCTGGCGATAATTTCGTATTACGTATCGTTTTTGACAACCTCCAGGCAGCGATTTCGATATTTTATTAGTGTATGTGTGTACTGAGAGACCACTTTCATTTTTTGCGGATTTTTGCAGTTTAACTAAAAATAGTGCTGCGAGCACGTGTTCAGACGCGCTTTCTAACCGATCACTAAGCTTTACAAATATTTTCGCAAATTTTACTATGCACTATTGTTAAACTGCAAAAATCCGAAAAAATAAAAGTGGTCTCTCAGCACACACATACACTAATGAAATGCCCAACAGATGTGACAGTTCCCAGTTTTCAGTGATCGCCACGTAATTGTTTATGGCGCTAGTTTCGTAGTGATAAGTGCGACGTAGCGATTAGCGAACGATTCGCTATAGAATTTAACGTAATACCATTTTTTTCCGCCACCAGCGATAAATCGTGCGATGATTGCGCAATGATTGCACGATTATCGCTGATCGCTGTTTTATACGTAATCAGCCTGCCGGTTCTTCAAACGGAGCGGAAAGGGGCACATCACTGGGCTATCAACTTAAATGTCACCATCTTGTAGGCTCTTTTTCGACTTAAATGCCACCATCTTGTAGGCTTTTTTTGGCTTAAATGCCACCATCTTGTAGGTTTTTTTCTTCGACTTAAATGCCACCATCTAGTAGGCTTTTTTCGTGTGGAAATCCTTACGGTAATTTTTCCCGTTTTTAGTGTTCCCTACCCACAGGGTAAAAACGGGACCCTATTACTAAGACTCGTCTGCACGTCTGTCTGTCTGTCCTTCATGAGGCTGTATGTCAGTTACCGGTAGAGCTAGAGAGCTGAAATTTTCACAGATGATTGTATTTCTGTTGCCGCTATAAAAACATTATTAATGGAATTGGTAACACTTCCTAAATGATCTGTACTGTAGAAACCGTAATGTAATGCATGGAATTGTACCTACATTTGTGTTAAATGGATTATAAATTTAGACAATAATTATTATAATATTGTATAATGATATTTGCATGCCTGATCTGGCGAAATGTGTTGGTGTCAAATTTTTGTAACATCTCAAACTGTACCACATTTCACGTGAATAAATGAATTTGAATTTGAACAAATACTAAAATCAGATTAAGGGAGGGATTAGGGGGATCCTATAAAACAAACGTGATTCACTAGACGAGGCCGCAGTGGTACTCAGAGTCTGTAGCCGTAACGGCCTGGCCACGGGGCAGTCGCCATGGTGAAAATTTGTGCGGCGCGACCGGCGAAGCGTCTTGCCACTCAAACAAATGAATAGAAATGTACTGAGCATGCCACGCGGCACGGCGACCGGCGAAATGTACCGAGCGAACGACACGGCGACTGGCGGTGCGGCGAGCGAGTGAAACAAATGCATGAATCAGTACGGCGCGAGCCACGGCGTCGTCGGGCGGCAGTCGCGGCGACTAGGCCAGTAATCAAATTACTGGTCGCGGCGGCGAACGCTACTACCCCGTGGCCTGCAAACGATGCCGCACGATTTGTCGCCTCCGCCGCCGCCGCCGCCGTTCGCGCCGCCGTGCCCCGTGGCCAGGCCGAACGTCTGTTGGGAGTCCTGGGTTATCCTTCCGAGGGCTTACTGTTGGCTGTTAGGCAGTATACGTGAGGTTTTTTAGTCGGTAGGAGTCCGGCATAGCATTCATGAGGTTTTTCCTTCAAGTTTAAAAAAAAAGCAACTACTGTTGGACTTTTAAGGTTTTGTATGTACATCTACGCCATATAGTCGATGAAAAAAGATTTCACACCTTTTTTTAAGGGGCGGTTATAGCGCACAAGTAGGCATTTGGCGCTCCCCTCGCCCCAGGCGCGAGACACACCGCGCGCCGGCAGCGGCAGTCAACTCTCATGCCAC
Source organism: Miltochrista miniata (assembly GCA_933228765.1). Taxonomy (NCBI): domain Eukaryota; kingdom Metazoa; phylum Arthropoda; class Insecta; order Lepidoptera; family Erebidae; genus Miltochrista; species Miltochrista miniata. The sequence continues at coordinate 14,381,515 of OW121765.1, forward strand.
AGTATACAGTAGAGTAGAAAGAAACAGCATGCTAACTTTGTTTGACGTAGTAAATGCATCTAACTTTATTAAGTGTAGTGATTTATTCGAGTTTCCTAAATAAATGAGTTAATTATATTTATTATACTATTATTTTTAAGCTAAAGAGTTTGTTTGTTTGTTTAGTTGTTTGAACTCTAGAGTCTAAGAGACTGCTAGTTGAATTTCAAAAGTTTCTTAACAGAATGTCCATTTTTGAAAAATACCAAAATATATAACATCACGCTAAGGCGAATAAGAGCTGAGCAGCAACGAAACATTTTTCGAAAACTAGGATATTTCATTTCTTTTGAGAGTTTCCGTTGCGTAAGTTTGCTAGATGGTTACAGTTGCGTAAAAAATGTAAATTACATTATAACTGGTCATAAAAAATTCTAAAGTTTTCTAAAGTTGGTATGCTACGTATGAATCACGTGATCATTTTGCAATCCAAAATGGCCGCCGCGGTGTAATCACAAAATTTCATGATGGGTATCATTTAAAGGGTTTTTTGGTATGCTGAGTACCAATCACGTAATAATTTTGCAATCCAACATGGGCGCCGCGCCGTAATTACAAAATTTCATGATGGGTATAGTTTAAGGGGATTTTTGGTATGCTGAGTACGAATTACGTGATAATTCTGCAATCCAATATGGCCGCCGCGCCGTAATCACAAAATTTCATGATGGGTATCGTTTAAGGGGTTTCCTGGTATGCTGAGTATGAATCACGTGATAATTTTGCAATCCAAAATGGCCGCCACGGTGTAATCACAAAAGTTCATGATGTGTATCGTTTATAAGGTTTTTTGGTATGCTGAGTACGAATCACGTACTAATTTTGCAATCCAATATGGCCATCGCGCCTTAATCGCAAAAATCCATGATGGTTATCGTTTAAGGGGTTTTTTGGTATGCTGAGTACGAATCACATGATAATTTTGCAATCCAAAATGGCCACCGCGCCGTAATCACATAATTTCGTGATGGATATCGTATAATGGGTTTTTTCGAATGCTGAGTACGAATAACATGATAATTTTGGAATTCAATTTGGCCGCCTAAGCTATTAACAGTAGTAAACTAAAAAGATTTGCTTATTAAGTTCAGGCCTAGCAATGCGAAAATACTATGACAAAAGGCTTTTATTGTAAAATTAAGGCCAATTACATTAAATTGCCACCTAGCATACGAAAGAATCCCTTAATCGATACCCATCATGAAATTTTGTGATTACGGCGCGGTGGCCATATTGGATTGCAAAATTATCACATGATTCGTACTCAGCATTCCAAAAACCCCTTAAACGATATCCATCATAGAATTTTGTGATAACGGCACGGCGGCCATATTGGATTGCAAAATTATCACGTGATTCGTACTCAGCATACTAAAAAACCCCTTAAACGATACCCATCATGAAATTTTGTGATTACGGCGCGGCGGCCATATTGGATTGCAAAATTATCACGTGATTCGTACTCAGCATAGCAAAAAAACCCTTAAACGATACCCATCATGAATATTTGTGATTACGTAGCGGCGGCCATCTTGTATTGCAAAATTAGTACGTGATTCGTACTCAGCATACGAAAAAACCCCTTAAACGATACCCATCATGAAATTTTGTGATTACGGCGCGGCGGCCATATTGGATTGTAAAATTATCACGTGGTTCGTACTCAGCATAGCAAAAAACCCCTTAAACGATACCCATCATGAATATTTGTGATTACGTAGCGGCGGCCATCTTGTATTGCAAAATTAGTACGTGATTCGTACTCAGCATACCAAAAAACCCCTTAAACGATACCCATCATGAAATTTTTTGATTACGGCGCGGCGGATATATTGGATTGTAAAATTATCACGTGAATCGTACTCAGCATACGAAAAAACCCCTTAAACGATACCCATCATGAAATTTTGTGATTACGGCGCGCCGGCCATATTGGATTGTAAAATTATCACGAGATTCGTACTCAGCATACGAAAAAACCCCTTAAACGATACCCATCATGAAATTTTGTGATTACGGCGTGGCGGCCATTTTGAATTGCAAAATTATCACGTGATTCGTACTCAGCATAGCAAAAAACCCCTTAAACGATACCCATCATGAAATTTTGTGATTACCGCGCGGCGGCCATATTGGATTGCAAAATTATTACGTACTACGTACTCAGCATACCAAAAAACCCCTTAAACGATACCCATCATGAAATTTTGTGATTACGGCGTGGCCGCCATGTTGGATTGCGAAATTATCATGTAACTCGTAGACATTTTAATGCATTAGGTAGCTGGTTACCATGTCGTGAAAACACTTAAAAAGTAAAAGATCACCACATTTTTACCATGAGTCGCATTTGTAACGGTTAATCTAATTACATTTTGCCCATTACTGATATTCTTATACTGTGGCGCGATTTCAACGTAATTTGGCATAATAATTACGAAATAGTTGCGAAAAAAACTGACACAGGTCCTGCCTCCACAAGCGCCAGGGCGAGACTGATCGGCCGTCAGCGGCGCAATTCTATTGCGTTTGGTAGATATTCGTACATGATAACTATGTAAGTAGTTGTTTATAGAAAAACGCTCGGAAAATGTGTATAAAACCTTAATACCTTTAATTGAGTGCAAAAAAAAATATATAAAATATTAATAGTTTAGCCACAGTTTTGAAAAAACTTTTCTGAGAGAGTCAACTTTGGGATTTTTTTCTATCTAGTGAAATTTATTGGATCGTGTAACGGGCTCGGAATATGTTTAGCTTATATCCTTAACTATTATATATATAAATAAATGGTTTAAAAAACCCTAGAAAAATACGCTTTTATAATGCACGAAAAAACCCAAAAATAAATTATCGATCGTTCAAGTTGCCTCTATTTCTGGGCTGAAGTGTAAACTATGTGCTTTTAGTTATAATATTTGATTATAAAAGCGTGGGGCGCTGGAACAGGAAAGACTTTCCTGGCGGAAGCTGCATGATGTCTTGTCAGATTAAGGCTAAGGTCACATTTATAAAAGCGTGTTTTTCTCGTGTTTTTAAACTATTAATTTACACTGTCACGCTTTTATATATTTAGTGTGATTTTTACTATTATTAATATCATTTTTAATTTCGAAAATGTATTAACGATGATAGGCTTTAATTGAAATACATAACATACTTACTTGAAAAGTAAAGTAGTCTACGCATTTTCAACACCCACTTTTGCCAGTTTTTCGTGACGCCCGCGTAATAGGAGCAAACCTATTACCGTTACGAATCTCTATTAGATAATTCATTGGTAGGTCCTTAAAGTTTCGGCATTCCGAGATATTTAGTACAATATGTAGTGATCACGTAATAGGAATACAAACGCATATATCCCCAAGCGGGTTTTTAACGGTAACCAAAGATATCTCGTTCTCGAACAAGAACTCTACATTTTGCTACTGTTAACTTATTCCCTTCATATTTCTACTTAAATGCCTGAAAGAAAAGGCGTTCCCTTTGTCAGCATAAACGTTATGCTCTTGTGCGACCTCATGCAGCTTTCGTCAGGATTTTTATTATATTAGGATTAGTATTAATAGGAATATGCTTACAAAAAAGTCTTTCTTGTTCTAGCACCCCACGCTTTTATAATCAAATATTATAACTAAAAGCACATAGTTTACACTTCAGCCCAGAAATAGAGGCAACTTGAACGATCGATAATTTATTTTTGGGTTTTTTCGTGCATTATAAAAGCGTATTTTTCTAGGGTTTTTTAAACCATTTATTTATTTTATACTTTTTAGTCACAACATTTATACCTTAACTAGAGCCCTGCGGCTTCATCCGCGTAGAAGTCGTTATCGCATAAAATCATAACCCTACTTTCGCGCAGTCAGTTAAAAAGTAACCTATGTCCTTCTCTTAAACTCAAACTATCTTTATAACAAATTTCATCAAATCGGTTTAGTGGTTTAGGCAGAGAGACAGAGTTACTTTCGCATTTATAATATTAGTAGGGATTTCTGTATTACATGGTGTTTTGTCTGAGTTCGACTAATGTGAAAATATTTCATTATTACTCTAATACATATACATTTTCTGCAGGTACCTATGTCAATATTTACACTCAATATTAACATCAATATATAACAGGTTTGTCATAACCTTAAACCCTAATCGTGGTCTAAGCTCATTACACGACTTTTCTAACAAATCCTAACACAGCTATGATACGATGTTCAATCATGAAGTTACAGTTCATATCTTACGACTCCATCATCAGATCAGTTTGACAGCACCATATTATTGTATTGTTATCAGAACTACAAACATCTGCCAATTTTCATGATGCTACGATCCTTGGATCTTCCAAGGATCGTAGCGGCTTAAATTAGTTACCTGAGATTCCATTGCATAGTTTTACAAGTCAATTAAAAAAAGGTTTGTTATAACCTTGAAACCTAAGCCTGGTCAAAGTTCATTACAAGACTTTTCTGACGAATCCAAAAACAGATATAATACGATATTCCATCATGAAGTTCCAGTGCATATCTTCCGGCTCCATCATCAGATCAGTTCGACATACCATATTATTGTATTGTCATCAGAACTACATACAGCTGCCAATTTTCATGACGCTAGGATCCTTGGAAGCTTGTTAAATTAGCTACCTTAGATTCCACTTTTTCCATCGAAGTTTCAGTGTCGATCTTACGGCTCCATCATCATATCAGTTTGACAGTACCATATTATTGTATTGTCGTCAGAACTACATACAGCTGCCAATTTTCATGACTCTACGATCCTTGGAAGCTGGTTAAATTAGCTACCTTAGATTCCACTTGTTTTCTGTGCATATCTTCCGGCTCCATCATCATATCAGTTTGACAGTACCATATTATTGTATTGTCATCAGAACTACATACATCTGCCAATTGTCATGACGCTACAATCCTTGGAAGATGGTTAAATTAGTATCCTTAGATTCCACTTTTTCCATCGAAGTTTCAGTGCCTATCTTTCGGCTCCATCATCATGTCAGTTTGACAGTACCATATTATTGTATTGTCATCAGAACTACATACAACTGCCAATTTTCATGACCCTACGATCCTTGGAAGCTGGTTAAATTAGCTACCTTAGATTCCACTGGTTTTCTGGGCCTATCTTCCGGCTCCATCATCATATCAGTTTGACAGTACCATATTATTGTATTGTCATCAGAACTACATACATCTGCCAATTTTCATGACGCTACGATCCTTGGAAGATGGTTAAATTAGTATCCTTAGATTCCATTACATTGTTAGTTACATACACGACGACCTAATAAAAGCTTATTAATATTTATCAGAATTATAAACCCTTTACTTTTTGAGTAGGATTGTTTCAAAAAACTCAAAATCTGACCCACGCGGCCTTAAGATGGCGGCCGGGGGACAGGGGTGGCGACCCCACAAACTTGAGGTTAAGCTTTTATTGCCCCCCCCACACATGTCCCAAAAATAAAATTGCGTCCTCTAACAAATGCAATATTCGGTCCTTAAATTTTAACATTTCAATGGACTATTATGCTTGATCAATAATCAGCAGCAGCAGAATGATTGAGTTGCGCCCATAACCTATTTCCCTAAACGTTGAATCGCTTGTGGCCACGCTAACTCAGTGGTATGAAACGATCTTTGCATTAAACATTTTATGTTCGGGTACTCCTGAAATTGGAGACCAATTGTGAAATTTTCATTTAAGAGCGTTTTCGAGCTTTACGAAGCACGTTAAGCTATTGGTTCTGGCTGCTAGTAATTTGCCGGTAAACCAAGTTGGGCGGATTATAAGCGTTCGACAGCAGAAATCCATAACACAAATTAGAGATAGTACAGATGGATACCTACACACTACATTCGCTGAGGCTACGCACACATAGACACCACTCGACACGAGGTCAGGCGAGGTTGAGATTTGTGCTCGAGTGTGCGTAGTAGAGGGTAGGTGTGAAAAAAAAGTACATACATGAGATTTCCACCTACTATCTCTAATTTGTGTCCATAATGTACGCCTGTCCACTTCAACGTAGCAATAGGCTTACCAGCAACGTGAGAGGGGTAAATAGGTATGAGCAAGTGGAATGTCGTGATCACTTCATTGTAGAATATTGTAGCCGAAATGAGATGTTTCAAAGCATCTCATAATATCTTTGTGAGCGGTTTTCTACCCTTAGACAATTTTCTGTAACAATAGACTCGTTTTATGTAATATCCGAGACCATTTCCACTGTCCCTCAGTCAATAGTAAATTTGTTATAATGACTTTCCTTATTTTTATGACACTCCAAATAGGTAACCCATTGTCGTAAGGTATACCTACAGATAACATATTATAATTCTTAGTATTATTACAAGAATTACCAGTGACTTAGCGCATCCTGATTTTAGCCCCTCTCTATAAAATAGAGTGCAGAGGGGCTTAATGTCGAGACTTTGTCTGTAGCTGTGACTCTGTCGCATTAAATTACGTCTGTTCAAAGTTTGAAATGAAACAAAAATGACAACGTCAATCGGATTGAACTTTCACAATAAACGTGTTAGAGAGGGGCAGTCGGGTGAGAATGATCTCACAGCTTCTTGTTTATAATGTGTCATTACTTCAATCAAAGCACCACACTGTCAGTAGTTTAGTAAATTTCTTCTTATCCATGGTATCTTACCTATATGGCACAAATTAGAGATAGTACAAATGGAAACCTATTTTTTTTAACGTGGGCGAAAATCCTCATGGATGTTATGACGGACTCCTACCGACTACAAAACCTCACGTTACGCCCAACAGCCAATGGTTGGGAGTCCCGGGTAAGCCCTCGGAAGGATGTCCCAGGACTCCCAACAGACCCACGGCTGCCACTGCGGCCTCGCCTAAGGGGTGGTTCGAGTGCTATCCGAGGTCAGGCGGTCCTAAACCGACTTTTCGATAGGTACTGATTTGTGCGCGACTGTGTGTAGCAGAGGGTAGGTGTGAAAAAAAAGTACCTACATGAGTTTTCCATCTGTACTATCTCTAATTTGTGCCTATGGTAAGATAGTGACATTTGTTTCGAGCCGTCCTTGCGAGGGTGCGCCTGCTGACCCGTCACGGTGATGAGAAGAAAAGCTTAAAACAACACCTTATACCGACACGCCAAGCCAGCATGATAACTAAGGCCACTCCATCCTCCTAATAAGATTGGGAGAAGTCCAAGGGTGGACTGCCTTAAGTTTTTAGCATATTGAAATCCCTAAGAAATCGAACTGACTAAACCACTCTCTACGTCTGGTACGAGTTACTCCTCGGAAGAATGTCCCAGAACTCACGCGACTGTGACAGGATGTTTTCATTGAATGGAGTCCAATTTATTAATGTGTCGTTCACAATAATAGTCTCGCTGCATGAACCTTGCCTTCGATAACACAACATTTCGTCGTCACAAGCTCCCGACATGTATTCCCGTTTCCGTTCATTATTTCTCAAATCAAGACAATTGGATTTAACGAACTGTAATAAAACGATCTGTACAAATATTAGATTAATTTATTTTCGCTGTTTTCAAAATTGAAGCTTGTGTTGATTAGCCTACACGATTTATTACAAAATAAAATGATACAGCTGGTTTTATATCTATTTTTATATCCATACGCAATAAATATCGAGATTGGAATTGACACCGAGGTTTTCAGTGATTCCAACATTAATTCTAGACCTCACTTGTGCTTACAATATAAATAAGCTAGATGTTCATCTATGACATATTTCAAACACCCGTTTCACCCATCATTGGGAGAGATATCAAAAATCTTTTCTTATAGTTTAAACACCATTAAATGTAAAGTTTATGTGTCAGTGCTAAATTTGTTTAGCGACTAGCGACCTATGTCACTATGAATCAACCGGCCAGTTAGAACAAACAGTTTCACATCATGTTACTTAGACCATTTAGCGCGGTGAAAAGCTGAAGGCTTTCAGGAAAGGAGAGAGAAATAAAAAGTTTAATTTAAAATATAAAACGATGGTTTATTATGAACTGAGAACTCGAGGTCGTGGTTCGTGATCGGGCAGCAAAGGCTTTGCGATTTCCGGTAGGCCTTTAGGGCTCGACTTATCTTGTGGCTCCTTGATGGTGATGCAGTCCGCGAGGTAGCCGTGCCGTCCACAAATTCGGCTGGCACGGTGTTTTCAACCCGTAGGGTGGATGATTGCGTGTTGAACCCGAAGGGTGCGTCTTCACCTTCGTGGAACCCGAAGGGTGGATTTTCACAATCCGTAGGGTAGATGGTTCCCGTAGAACCCGAAGGGTGGACGGTTCTCGTGGAACCCGATGGGTGGACGGTTCTCGTGGAACCCGAAGGGTGGACGTTTCTCGTGGAACCCGAAGGGTGGACCCTGGAATGTTCCAGATGAGGGGTTAGCTGGAACCCTTTTTCCCGCCTATTGCCTAAGACAGCCGACCCCTGCTAACCATTGCAGGAATCGGGAGTCTTACATTGTCTGCTTACAGTACTAATTTTACAGATATGTTTTTTCACACCCCTGTTACTACCCCCCTATAACAGGGTTGACCAACAGCCGTTAATTTTCACTGTTTAAAAATTTAGATTACATTATAAATGATTTAACTCACCCAATAAACTAAATTAAACTTCGCGCGCAGTCCTATTTATAGCTTTGGACAGTGCCTCTGGCGGCAATTAGCGTCCCTACGTCTTACGTCACTCAACGTCACTCTGGTTACGTCAGTGCTGGTGTTGATGTGACTAGTTGTCGACAGATGGCGCTTTCATTTATTTTCACTAAAATTTCACTTTTAATAGACTAATTTTATTGATTTATGCACACGTTGTTGCACAACGTTACATACTCCCCCGCTCCGGTGAGTGTTTGACGTACCCTAACACGTCAAATGCTGCGTTCGTCCTCGAACGCCCCTAACATAAGACCTACTACTCATCTATGTGTGTGTGTATGTTAGTGTGCTGTGTGAATGAGGTGATGCTGGGTATAGCGAAGAGTTGGCCTTAACCTTAATGAAACCAACTCGCAGGTTGTATGTAGGTGATTCTGAAGAATCTTATGGGATAGAAAGAGAAAAGACGTATTTGAGGCTTTGGGTTGAAGGTTCAGGTAATACGCACCGCCTGAAAGTGGGGTGTGTATAATAAGGCTTTTTGCTGAAGGCTGGGATTTATACAACCGTCCCAGAGAAGAACATCCTACTAGGGCTAGTGTAACACTTCCGACTCATAGGATGGACTATCCCCCAGGGCAAGCCTATAGCTTCCGAGTGGTAGGAGTAGCCATCTAAATAAAACAACATAACGGTGATCTACACCTAAGACTGTTAGGGCAAGACAAATGCTGCCAAATAACAGTATCCCATAATTCTGTTCGGGTAAGCCTCATGCTTCCTCGTAACAGTAACAACCTACAACATAATTCTGTTAGGGCAATACCATGCTGCCAACTAACAGTAAACGACGAACTCTGTTAGGGATAGACCCATGCTTCCAACTAACAGTAACTCCCAACTAAACCAAGAAACAGAAATGTGATAGAACATAATTTACTTGCAGAATCCTTCGTGATGCTAATTAATCCCTATGTCCCCATGACGGACACTGCATGTGTTTGTCACGTTGGTAGTCACCTATGTAATGTGTAGTGTCAATGTGTAGTGTCCCTACTTAATAACTAGGCTATTTAGCCGTTTAACAAAATAAAATAAATAAAAAGTAAGTGCTTATTCGCAACCTTAGTAATAATATCAAAAACTAAGTGCTTATCCGCAACCTTAGTAGTAGACTGTTGACTATGACTATTATGTCAACCCTAATAAATAACGAAGATACATGATCTTTGGCCGTTATGCCAATTATATAAAAAAAATGGGACCCTTGTGTGCCGCCATAGTAGTATCAATGAATGTGTTCGTTTGTATCATGTGTGTATGTGTGTGTGTAAGAAGTCAAGCGTGTATAATTAATGATCTTTGGCTATAATGCCAATTTCTAACAAATGATGGGGCCATTGTGTGCTACCATAGTAGTATAAAATGTATGTGCGTACATCATTGTATAGTATGTATGTGTGTACGTGAGAATTCAAAATTGTGTAACTTTTGTTTTGTTTGCGAATAAAATGTTGACGTAATAATGTTGATGTAAACGTGTTATCTATGTTCTATCTAAGGCTAGTGTTACACTACATGTCATGCTATATTATCCCGTCAGCTTTAGTCGGGAAACAAAACTTAGGACATTTGAGTCACTTTCTCTAATCTACGAATGTGACTCGCCTGTAGCTAGTCTGCCCCCTCCTTCCGCCTTTGGGAGTCACACAACATAAAATGCCAGTGTCACTATGTCAATACAAAAGAAAAAAAACTGCTTGTTAAGTGTTGGGAATTGTGTGTGAAGATAAATATGATGAATGTGTGATGACTATATGCTACCTAATTATTATGTAAGTGTAATTGTGAAACTTCCGTATGAAAGTGTACCTAGTTGTACAATGTGAAGAAATGTGGTACCTTATGTGCCACCTAAGTATTAATATTCTATTACAGTGTGCTAACACCCTTATATTTTCCAAAAGTTTAATTATCAAAAACACTATTGTGTAACTGTACTGATGTACTATATACGCTATTCGCATACGCATCTTAGCGCAGTGTGTTACGGCCTTCACCGTTATCTGCATTCGTCTTTGTATGTTAAGGAATGTGAGTATTTTTCGACCCACCCGCGGAATAACGAAAAATAAATTTGTTCTTTTTAGGGTTCGTTGAACCGAATTATAAATTGAACCTTTATGAAACTTAGTATTTGCTTTAGGAAATACTTAAGTTTGGAAATATTACCTTATAGGGTTCCTTCACTCAAATAAAAATTGGACCCTTCTAGATATCAATTGTCTGTCTGTCTGTCTGTGTTTGAATATAATCTAATCAGAAGCAGTAAGTAGTGAAAGTGAGGTGTATGATGATGGGTTGATGAAGTTAGCTAAATGTTTGACAGTTTTAATGGATTGATGCAAGTTTTGACCTTAATATTGTTTTTGTTTAAATGTAACAATTCCCACGACCGTGCTAGGAGTTAATTGTATATTAACTCGTTCCAACTAATTTTTTTTTTTTTTAATAGTTCCATACTACTACGGAACCCTTAAATATTTCGAACTGTGTCAAAGACGATTCGCACTTGGCCGGTTCTGGAAATAAACTATATAGTAGTAACTAACTATTTTATGTAATTTGTTCCTTGCTACTACGGAACCCTTGAATATTTCGAATTGTGCGAAAACCGATTCGTACTTGGACAATTCTGGAAATATTTTGTATCCGACTGTTGGTGTCAGGAGTATATTTTATTCACTTCCACCCACAGTTTCTATGAAATAAAAATTTCCGCTACTATCGAGCTAGTAAATAACCATACTCGTAAACGTTATGAAAGCAAAATCTGCCGTTATTTATTCAGAACACGAATCAAAGTTATTAGTTTAAAATGGTTTTTTGGCAAGAATGTTTTCACTGCGTAATCTACGTTTGGAATGTTTTTTCTTACAGTTTTATTTCAGTGTGTCAGAATTCACCGTAATTCGAAAAGTGAAACAATTACAAATCTTTTATTATTTACGTGAAGTGCAAATTCGTAAAATATTTGTTCTACCGTTTTGCTGAAGTGAAAATTCAATAGGGATTGTTACCCAGAAGTGTGATTATCGGCTGTTGGTCTGGCTGTAAATTCACATATAGGAAATACAACAAAATAATACACAAATTGAGGCGGTTTGACGCCGTAAAAATAAAAATTGTGGTGGTGATATACTTTGACTACTTTTTACGATGAATATATGCTAAACAACTTACTTACGAAAATTAATGTAAGCGTTTCAAATCTGACGTTTTACTTCAGAACTTTAACAAATGTAATATTTAGAATTGAAAAAACTTTTACTTTAAATTTACTTAAAAATTTTCCACCATAAAGTAAATATCTGAGGGTGTGAAAATAAAAATGGGGACCGTTAAAATTTGGAAAATTACGATTTTATGTTGAGAAAAATTTCAAATTTGGCCTTGTTCTTGTTTATGCCGAAATCTGTCTAAAATTAATAAAAACACAAAATAAGCCGGAAAGAACAAGTTGGCAGCAGAGGTCAGGAGAGCCAAATTCCTGGGTAGTTGTAGTAATTTTGAGGGAAACTACCCCGCTAACGGGCACTCTTAAGACTATTTTACACAAATTAAAATATCTTATAATTATGACCTGCCGACTCCCGTCGGAAATCGCTTTCTCGCTACCCGAAACCACGATATGGGCGCCACTGAAAAGCTGAAGGCTTTCAGGAAAGGAGAGAGAAATAAAAAGTTTAATTAAAAATATAAAACGATGGTTTATTATGAACTGAGAACTCGGGGTCGTGGTTCGTGATCGGGAAGCAAAGGCTTTGCGATTTCCGGTAGGCCTTTAGGGCTCGACTTATCTTGTGGCTCCTTGATGGTGATGCAGTCCGCGAGGTAGCCGTGCCGTCCACAAATTCGGCTGGCACGGTGTTTTCAACCCGTAGGGTGGATGATTGCGTGTTGAACCCGAAGGGTGCGTCTTCACCTTCGTGGAACCCGAAGGGTGGATTTTCACAATCCGTAGGGTAGATGGTTCTCGTAGAACCCGAAGGGTGGACGGTTCTCGTGGAACCCGATGGGTGGACGGTTCTCGTGGAACCCGAAGGGTGGACGGTTCTCGTGGAACCCGAAGGGTGGACCCTGGAATGTTCCAGATGAGGGGTTAGCTGGAACCCTTTTTCCCGCCTATTGCCTAAGACAGCCGACCCCTGCTAACCATTGCAGGAATCGGGAGTCTTACATTGTCTGCTTACAGTACTAATTTTACAGATATGTTTTTTCACACCCCTGTTACTACCCCCCTATAACAGGGTTGACCAACAGCCGTTAATTTTCACTGTTTAAAAATTTAGATTACATTATAAATGATTTAACTCACCCAATGATGGGGTACTTGACGTTTGCAGCTAAACAACTGTTCACTTAGGGAGAATTTCGCTCCCCATAAAAACTATAATAAGTTTTAAATTACTTTGCACACAGACACCTTCGCGACGAGTATAATTCAAATTTGTGAAAATGGTTGCTTAAATTCGCGCGCAGTCCTATTTATAGCTTTGGACAGCGCCTCTGGCGGCAATTAGCGTCCCTACGTCTTACGTCACTCAACGTCACTCTGGTTACGTCAGTGCTGGTGTTGATGTGACTAGTTGTCGGCAGATGGCGCTTTCATTTATTTTCACTAAAATTTCACTTTTAATAGACTAATTTTATTGATTTATGCACACGTTGTTGCACAACGTTACAGCGGATTCGACTAAAATATGAGTAAGACAGGCTAGAGAATAACTTGTATGTAAACTAAGTAAAGTGATTTTCCATTTTACCAACAACTAATAAGCACAACGTAACTATGGTAACCATGCTGAAGTAGTCTACTTTAGTATGATCTACTTCAGGTTACTATATACGAAAAATCCCTTTACTTTTAGAATAAGTAGGTACAAGTTATTCTCTAGTATAGTCTTACTCCGATTTTGGTCAAATCCGCCCTTAATTACCCAACTCCCGAAGAAAGGGGTTTTTTTTTTTTTTTTTTTTTTATACCACTAAGGTGGCAGACAAGCATACGGCCTACCAGAAGGACCGGTGGTCACCGCAGCCTATGAACGTTTGCAACACCAGAGGTGCCACACTCGCGCTGCCGACCCTGTAAAAACCTTCTAAGACCCCTTTTGAAGAACCCCATACTGTAGGCGTTTGGGAAAACCGAGGCAGGGAGGTCATTCCACAACCTAAGCGTGCGCGGAAGAAAACACCTATCGGATCTAACCGTGCTAGAACGCACCGGACGCAGAGTGTGAGGATGAACTCCCTGTCTGTGGCGAGCGGTGCGATGATAGAACGTAGCCGTAGGCATCATATCAAACAATTCCTCAGAGCACATACCATTGTACAGGCGGTAGAACACGCATAAGGAGGCAAAGTCTCTCCTGTCGCGAAGAGGTTCCACACCAGCTGTAAGTACAGGATCGTTGACAATTCTTACAGCTCGCCTTTGCACCGAGTCAAATGGACGAAGCTGATATTCAGGTGCTCCCGCCCAGAGGTGACAGCAGTACTCCATATGCGGCCGCACTTGCGACTTATAGAGAAGCAGTGTTTGCGCCGCAGTGAAGTACCGCCGCGCCCTGTTGAGCACACCTAGCTTCTTGGACGCCAGCTTAGCCTTGTCCTCCAAATGACTACGGAACTGTGTACTATACTTTTGGAGATGGAAAGAGATGTGCCCTGAAATTGCGGCGCTACAGTAATTGGGGTTTGCTTAGCGGTGAAAAAACACGCTTGTGTCTTGGAAGGGTTGAACTGGACAAGATTTTGTCCACCCCAATCGGACACTCTAGTAAGAGTAGCCTCGATTTCAGACACAAGCTGTTCACGATTTTTCTCCACTGTGTCCCGAGAGATACCGGGGCGGCCCGTGTAACAAGTGTCCCCCGTACTGTCGTCCGCATAACAATGAATGCCGTCAATAGACAACATGTCATTGATATGCAGCAGAAACAGAGTAGGGGACAACACTGAGCCTTGCGGTACTCCAGCGTTTATAGCCATGCAGTCTGAACAGCTGCCGTCAACGACGGCCCTGATGCTTCTACCGGCCAAGAAGCTGGACACCCATCCGCATAATCTCTCGGGTAGTCCATATGAGGGCAGTTTCGTAAGAAGACCACGGTGCCAGACCCGATCAAAGGCTTTAGAGATGTCGAGGCTCACAGCTAGAGCCTCACCCTTACTCTCGATAGCCGCCGCCCATCGGTGTGTTAGGTACACAAGAAGATCGCCCGTCGAGCGACCGTGACGGAAACCGTACTGCCGGTCGCTGAGCAGGTCGTGTTCCTCAAGGTACCCCAGGAGCTGTGTATTAATTACACGCTCCATCACCTTGGATAAAAGGGAGGTGACGGTTATAGGCCTGTAATTGGCCGGGTCGGTTCTGTCACCCTTCTTGGGTACAGGATGTACATACGCAATCTTCCACGACGCCGGGACTTGTTGCATAGAATAGGAAAGTGTGAAAAGACGTGGAAGTACCGGACACAACTCTGGACCACAATGCTTAAGTACCACCGCGGGAATGCCGTCTGGCCCACTCGACTTATGAACGTCCAGAGATTGAAGCTCCCGCCGGACATTCCGCTGTGTAAATTTAACTTCCGGCATGGAAGTGCCACAACTCGGAATGCCCGGCGGTAAAGCACCTCCGTCGCTCATGGTCGAGTTAGAGGCAAAGAGATTACCCAAAAGGTCGGCTTTCTCCTTGGCACTCTGGGCCAAACTACCGTCGGGTTTAAGCAAGGGTGGTAATCCTGACCGACAGAAGTTTCCCTCGGCAGCTTTGGCAAGCGACCAAAATTCACGACTTCCTGAAGGGTAGCCTGCTAGCCGTTCGCCAATTCTGCCGACGAAATCGAACTTGGCCTTGACAATTGCTCTTTTACTGGACCTCGAGGCGGCATTTAATTTGCGTTTCACCTCAGAGATGTTTGGATCTGAATTTGCACGAGCCGTGGTCCAAGCTCTGTAGGCAGATTCCTTCTGTATTATGGCTTCTCTGCAGAGCCGATTGAACCGCGGTCGCTTTTTTGCACCTACAGGGATCCATCGGTTGGGAATGTAGCATTCCATACCCTCCAAGATCCCCTCAGCGACTGCTACAGCACAAGAATCCAGATCCTCTGAGGCAAAACAAAGCCGCCGCCACGGGTACGACGCATAGAACTCTCGCAGTTCATCCCAGTCTGCTGACTTGTAGTGCCACACATGTCGCCACTCCTTGGGCCGAGGTGGTTCAGGCCTTGCGAGAGGCACATGCGTCCGAACGACACAGTGGTCCGACGATCCTAGCGGAGCATCCACCGAAACGTTGTATCCGTCCGGACGCGTTGTCAGCAGAAGGTCCAGCAATGCACTATGCTCGTTCTCCTTGTCTGGTATCCTTGTATGGGATTTAACCAGCTGGGAGAACCCATAGGTCAAGGCAAATTCGTGAGCAGCTTTTCCCGCAAAGTCGTAATAATGTAATGTTTTACATTATTGCATTAGGCTAGTGACCTCTTTCGATTAAGTGTGCCGTATACTTGTCTGGTACCTTAGTGGTGTAAATATATAGCTTAAATCTTTGAAAGTCAGATAAATGCATTACACAATTTACTACTCCATAGTTAAAAGTTTTCAGCTGCACTGAAAAGCTGCATCTAAAACATGCACGCGGTACTTTTTACTGTAAGAATATAATAGAATAGCATAAAACTTTATTTGTAAACCTCGTTAATAACTATTCACAAAAATTAAACACACAATATTGTACAAAGGGCGGCCTTATCGCTAAAAAGCTATTTCTTCCTTATAATGGAGAGAAAATATTTTTGTTACAATTTAGATGGTTAGTTTAGGTGTGGAGATAAAGCATATTTATACAGACCACTACTACATACATATACCTAATAAATTATTCAAATTTTATAATTCGAGTAAATGTTACAAACTTCAGTAAAAAGTGCTATAAATTATAAAGAAATATTACCTAGCAATTAAGGTGCCCAATTATTATATTTTTGAGAGTATCAATTTCACAAATAAACTTACGGAAAAAACTATCAAATTTGTGTAGAAAATGTATGAATACAATTAATTTTAAATAATACTGATTAGCATTTGCTTAAAATATAATGAAATCCTTGAATAAAAATATTACAAGTCCATTAGTTTAAATTAATAACTGTTCTAGCAGTTCTGGTATAGGTACGTACCTACCTTACTTATTCATTAAACCTATTTCTAACATTAAAGACTTTTACTTTAAATCATTCTTCACACTTACCCAATGCAAAAATATCTTTAGACATCAAGCTAAACAGATAATAATAGTCTGACATGAATAATATTTATTTACAAGTAACAATAAAAATACAAGAAACGACTTAAAACTAAATATTTACAGAATGGGTAAAATGAATAAAGTCAATTAACATTTCGCTGATATTATGGAGAGCTTTTTCCAAGCGAAGGTGCGATGAACATCAGGTAAATACCAGGATTATGATATAAAATTGAGGGAAGTCCCCGCTCAGCTGATACTGACCTATCGGATCCAAAATGCAAATCAGAATCAATCAAACAAATCAGAATATCTCTGTCCGGCGCTGCTGGATTTAGTCCTTTCCCTATTAAAGCCACATTCAATATTTTATTTTCTCATCAATTAGGATAAATATGGATTTTTGTATATTTTTTTTTGCAGTATAATCATCCTATAATCGATTATTGAATGTTATGCTCGTTTTACTTGGAATCGATTCCATCCAAGTTTTATTTGACAATTTTCAGTATTCGGCAATCGATTAGAAACATAAATTATACCCTTATCGCTAATGAAAACTGCCAAAATAATCATTCCGTTTAAGGCTGGGGCCGCATTTGAGGTTACCGCTGACGATTTTTAACCTCAAAATGTCAAAACCAATGAAACTGAGTCTATGGTTTCATTGAATTTGACATTTCCAGGTTAGAAATCGTTTGCGGTAACCGCAAATGCGGCCTCAGCATCAGAAAAAAACAATATAAAGAGACCATGCTTATTAATTAGCGAAAATACTTGCTACTTACATAGTAATGAAGAAGTATAAAATAACTAAGAAGTTTTCGTATTTTCACCTCTTAAAATATTCAAAAAGGAGATGAAACTTTAAAACTTGATTTATGTTCTAACAAAATATACATTTATAATGAAGTATCTTGAACATGCTAAATTCCTTTGGATAATTTGCTATCACTATTATAAGTCTTTGGTGATTGTTCAATACATATAATAACAATACATTTAATATGTAATTTAAAAATTCTGTAATTTATAATCTGACTAAATGTTATCTATACTAAAAATATTACAATTAAATAAATTACTTCTGCTTCTGTTTTCTGGAACATTCTTTTGTAAATTGCTTTAACTTGATCACAATTCCTGTGATCCATTAGTTAATGACATTGAAATTGTCTTACTGTGTGTAAGTAAGTAGTTGTAGTTTAACTATTGTCTATTGCTTTTATAACAATTATTTGTACAAAAGCCACACCACTTCAATGTATCACCTTTCATATTATGTTTTTAATGTCAGATGTTTTACTTACAGTGTGATTATCTTCATTATACTTAACGACATTTCCAGTTTTGGATATTAAAACAAAACATTACTATACTCGTACGAGTAATCTTTGCAGTAAATATTGTTAAAATGAAAAATCTATTTACTACTAATTTGGCTGCCTTTAGTAGTCATACAATACTTTGGTACAATCTTATCAATTCAATATCAAAATAATTGATCATTTGGAAAGATCAAGAGAAATTGGTGGAAAAAATTTATTATTAAAACAACAAATTAACGTTCGAAACGTACCTTAAACAGAATCAATTGGCAACATTCGCCAAAGCTATGCTTACTTTCTAAAAACACGTAACCTATGGTAGGAGTATAAAAGTAAAGACTATGATTTTTTGATGGCGCAATCTTTCTTTAGCTTCTTATCAACACATGACTAAACTCATTTTATTTTCTTCTTCATAATTAAAAGCATCTGCAATAGCCACCACATCACTAGTCCCCGAACACTCGTCTTCATAATTTGACTACATTTAACGTTTAACACTGAACACACACTATTTCTAAAACCGTATAAACATATTTCTGTAACATTAATGGTAGATATTTAAAGGAAATGTTCTTGAATGATGGGTGCATTGTCATGCTTCAACCGCCCTCACGGCACGGAAGTCTTAGCACTGCAACAAAAAAGATTATGTTATTTAAAGAAAGATGATAAATGAAATGGAAAATTGGTGACTATGATTTGACAACAAAATTGAACAACATATTCAAGGAGTCTAAGAATGAGAAAATTAGGTTGTTATATATAGTTCTACATACAGCAGAGCAAAATTATGATGCCAAGATTGTCTGAAATTTATATGATAACTCTGTTCCATCTGTAACCCGTGTAACAAGCGGAGATTAATAGAAATACATAGAAGAAAAGACACACGCTCTGTCAGAATATTTTGTTTCAGAAAATTGCCTCGCCGAATTTTGGGATACTCAGATATTCTTATATAATAAACGTTGGACGACTCGCGACGGTCAACTTACGAGTCGACATTCTTCATTCTTCTGGACTAATGGTTTTAATACTGTGAGTATGACAGCCAACATAATTCGAAGATAAAACGCTACAGTGATAGCTTCTGATAGGAACTGACACTTTTGCTTGGAAGGTTAAAGATTGGTATCGCTATTTAAAGTGCTGGTTGATTGCTATGAACGTTTTGCAAAAAATTTAAAGATTCTTGTGATTTTGTTTTTGGACAGAACGAATCGACTAAGAATGAAAAAAATAATGCAAAAAAGCTTGAACTTTAATCCTATTATCCTACTAATATAATAAATGTGAAAGTTTGTGAAGATGTTTGGATGTTTATTACTCAGTCACGATCTAACGGCTAAATGGATCTGGCTGAAATTTGGTACAGAGTTAAAGTATAGTCTGGAATAATACATAGGCTTTTTATCCCGGAAAAATGTTTCCGCGAGAAGCAGGAACGCGAACCAAATTTCACGCGGGCAAAGCCGCACGCATCAGCTAGTTACTCATAAACCAATGCAGAAAGGCTTGAATTAGACGTTAGTTTAGACTACGGTGATAGACTACGCTACAAATGGTCATTTGGTTCATTTAATACTGTACAACGTCAAAGATGCAACCAGAAAAATGCATCTGGATTAAATTGGTGTTATTGATAAGAAAATTAACTTCTTAGGCCCCAGACTGCTATATCAAATGATGTGTGTCAGAATAGAATCGTAATCGACGAAAAAGCTACGAAACAGCTACGAAATCACTCAAGCTCTACCATCGGTTACAACATCTCTACTAATATTATTAATGCGAAAGTAACTGTCTGTCTGTCTGTCTGTCTGTTACGTTTTCACGCCTTAACTGCTGAACCAATGTTGATGAAATTTGGTTAAGAGATAATTTGAGTCCAAGGGAAGGATACAGGCTACTTTTTAACTGACTGCGCAAAAGGAGAGCAATGATTTTAGCCGATAACGACTTCTACGCGGACGAAGCCGCGGGAAATAGCTAGTTATTTATATTGAACGACGATTACGGTTCTATTCTGACACAAATATGAGAAAGACTTGGGCCCCTGACATTTCGAAAGTGAGCGAGCTATGGTAAAGATGGCGGTAGTCTACATCTCCCTATAATATTATAACTATAATATTATCAAGAGGAAAAAAAAATATTTTTGTGTGTATGTTCGTAATGAATAAACTCAAAAACTACTGAGCAGATTTAAAAAATCCTTCCACCAGTAAAAAGCTATATTAACCTTGAGTAACATAGGTTATATTTTATTCCCATATTCCCACGGGTGCGGGAGCTACGCGGGTTAAACCTCGTGACGTACGTCCGCTAGTCAGATCTGATAATTTTACAATAAAACAATAAAACAATCTACCAATAATGACAAAATATGGCTTATTGTTACGTCCTTCAAATTTCTAAGCATTTAATGAAGTAAATGTAAATAAATCCGCTTTTAATCCCTGTTCACCATTTTAGATGCCATGGTAAGCAGAGTTTTAAAACGGAATTACCTTCTTATTAAAGGTAGTCTCTACACTAATCTGTAATATTGACATGTAATGAATTGACAAATTATGATGACGAAATTAATAACACATTAGCCAGAATTATGGACTGGTTAAATTTTAATAATCTTGCAGTAAACTTGACAAAAACTAACTTTATACAATTTCATAGTAAACAGACAAAGAAAATAGATAGACAAATAATTTATAATGGCATTAATATACATGAAAGTGACAGTGTAAAATTTTTGGGAATAACCATAGATGAGCATATTGACTGGAGTGAACACATAAATACAGTATGTAATAAGATTAATAAATTTGTATATGTTTTAAGTAGATTAAGGCAAACTTCTACACTTGAAACGACCATGTTGGCCTACCACGGTTACGTGAGCTCTGTTTTACGATATGGGCTGTTATTGTGGGGTAATTCTACACACATTAACAGAGCTTTTCTTTCTCAAAAACGCTGTATTAGAGCCATAGCTGGAATTTCTCCTGATCAATCGTGTAAACCCTATTTCAAAAAGTTTGGAATACTGACTTTAGCTTCAATGTATATTTTCGAGATAGGTGTATTCGTAAAACATAATCCTTCGCTATTTGCTACCGCGAAGGACATATACCCACGAAATACAAGGAATCCCAATAGGCTGGTACATAAATTTGTGCCAAGAACTGTAATGTACCGGGAAAATTGCTATGCTATGTGCATAAAATTGTACAATAAATTACCACAACGCTTTAAAGATCTACCACTGACTCAATTTAAGAAAAAACTAAAAACCTGGCTAATAGAGAGTGCGTTTTATGAAATTAAGGAAATGTGCTAGTATGTAGGTTTATTAATTGCATGCAACTGTCTCATTTCTGTGCATGATAAATTGTCTGATCACTGATGTTACTGCGTGACATG
Organism: Miltochrista miniata; assembly: GCA_933228765.1. Lineage (NCBI taxonomy): Eukaryota > Metazoa > Arthropoda > Insecta > Lepidoptera > Erebidae > Miltochrista > Miltochrista miniata. The sequence goes on from OW121765.1 coordinate 14,403,251, forward strand.
ATTGTAACTAATGTTTATGTATATTTCACATGCCTGTGTGGCTAAATAGAAGATCTGTAATCTATGTAACTAGTGAACACCTAATGTACTCTATTTATATGTGAATAAATATTATCATTAAATATCATCATTAAATATCATTAATCACTTTTATTTTAAGTATACAAGATGACGCACGCGGCTTCGCCCGATTCCCGCTTCCCATGGGAACACTTTCTTGGAATAATAAGTAGCCTATGTGTTATTTTTAAACTATTGCGGTTTTTAACACTCATATTTATAGAATTCGGGACTTCACTACTACTAGACTATAATAATTAGTTACTAAATATATAAAAAATAAATAGGGACTAGAGTCGGTGACTGTAAGTAAAAATATTTCGCATGAAGTCCCAAATTCTATAAGTATTTAGCCTGAGTGTTATTCTAGACTATAATAATTACCTGTACCAAATTTTAGTCAGATCTGAACAGCCATTAGAAGGTGATTGAGTAACAAACATCCCAACATCTTCACACACTTTCACAACACTTATAATATTAGTTTTTTTTTTGTTTATTGTTGAAGAAGGCTTACAGACTAATTTTGACAAATGAATAGTACCACTAGTAACACTAGATCTAATAATCTTTCATTAGCGTTCCTGACCCAGTTATACTGTGCTAGGTTACAGATTTCAATGGTGTTTAAACTATCAGCTATATGGGGACAGACAATATCATGAGGTAGCAGTTCAGCACTACCGGGATGTGAGAGTGACCACAAGACCTTGTGAGCAAAATTAAAATCGCCAATAACTATAAATTTGTCCAATGGATGTGCAACTATCAGCTGATTTAGGTTTGAAATGAAATTATGTAACTGGGTATTATAGCTCTCACCCATGTTTTCATCGCACAAATACACAGCACATACCTATATGTATTTTACTAGATAGTTGTGGTCTAGAATGTTTAGAATTATGTAGTCTGAGGGTCACCCACACATCCTCGGCAGAACTACGCCAGTCATGCCTCTCATTAATAACAAGTTCCTTCTTAGCTGCTATCAGCACACCACCCCCCCGCTCCTGCTCAGTACGTGAATAATCGCGGTCTCTCCTCCATACCAGATAACGACCATCGAACAATTCACCGTCATAAATACCATCCTTCAGCCAAGTCTCCGTAATGACTATGCTATCATACGAGCTACTACATACATTACGGTATAATCCGGTTGTTTTGGTACGTAGACCACGAGCATTCTGGTAATAAATACGAAGATTAATCATTGCAAAGCCTTGCAATAACAGCATAATTCACTACTATAGAATAATTACTTGGACAAGTATCTATTTTGAACAATATGAATATTGGGACAATGTAATAAATAATTAAGAAGGTAGAAATAGATGGACACGAATTAACACAAAATGAGCATTGCAAAGCACTGTGCACAATAAATTGTACGATGAGGAAGCAATTAAACCAGTTTTGGCTAGGCACAACAGACGACAAAATCTGGCAAAACGTCAACAGCCGTAAGACACAGTTGGTAGCACTCAAAAATGTTACGTAATGCCATAGATACATGACTATCCTTGCACTGACACATTAACAGGTCGCGGGTACAACTTAATTTTAACTCAAAGTGAGAAACACAATCGACACAGTTTGGTCTAAGATTCTCAAACTGTTCTTTGCAAATCATAGGACCGTAAAAATAGATTTTAGATAAACAGAACTTACAGATAATTGTATTATACATATAGTCATACAATAATTCATGAGAGCTTCGCCAAATCCCTCTCCGACTTTATGATCATTATAGGCGATGAGTCCATTTTCCTCAGATGTATCTTTGAATGCTTGATCCAAACGTATTGAAAATTAATCTCAGCTACCAGCTTCTTAGTTTTTGAAAGTAACAATTTATTATGGATTGTGAGATGGTCGTTGATGTAAATTCTTCCATGGCCTGTCAAACCTATATGGCCAGCGGTCAGAGGTGAGGTCTTTAGCCCTAGTCTTGATGCCGCCATGAAGTCCTCCTTGACAGTGCGGCTGCAGAAACTGGCAATGATGGGCCTGGTTCGGTCTTTCTCACGCGTTGGTACTCGGGAAATGAAGTTGATATGCGCTCTGGTGATTGGATGACCTATCCTCGTAGCTATGCTCTGCACAATATCATAAAGATTTTCGTTTGCCACCTGTGAGACTCCTTTTATTTCGATGTTTGCCATGCGCGACCACTGATCCCTTTCGTTGGCCTCTGCCTTCATCTTCTCGACTCGAGCCTGCAGCTGCACAACCTGATCACGGGTCTTCTCCAGACTAGCCACGCGTTTTTCTACGGCGTTAATTTTGTTTGTAAGCTCACCGAACATATCACTAATCTGGGCACTCAATGATGACTGTAATTGCGCAAACTCACCCCTCAGCGCCGTTATCTTCTCTTTCAACCCCTCCATCGGAGCAAGTTTGGCAGACAATCCCCGCATCTCTTCTAGTATGGCAGAGTCGTAGGTGGGCTGGGGCGACCTTGGCGAGCTGGCCATCTGCCTGCACTTATTGCATCGCCAAGTGAGTTTCCTATCGCCCAACTTTCGGTAGCCAGCCTCAGTAATTCCGGCACAGTGAAAATGGAGCGTTTGCCTGCACACAGTGCACAGCACCCCATCCGACAACTGCTCACCACACGAATTGCAATTTTGTGCATCCATTTTAATAAATACAGAAAACTTTGAAAAACGTTGACTTTTCTTTCCCTATCCAACACACGCCCGTCGTCGAAAGGACACCGATCGTGAATAATAATTTGGAAAGTAATATTTATTCAAAAGAGGTTTCAATTATAGTAGGAAGTAGGATGATTTTAATATTAATAATTCATTACAAAATTTTACAATGTAAACTGCTTCGGTTTTCTCAAACGACCAGAGGCTTTAGAAGATTTATACAAAGTTGCCAGCGCCAAAGAGGCCTTAAAATATGTTTACGCTGTGGTGTTGCAAATGTCTATATAAGTAAATGTAGTTACCTACTTTCGTAGACCATTTAGCTACAGTTAAGTGGTCTAAGCCTACTTTCGATCAGCTACGCTGTATGCTTATCTGTCTGCTACCGCACTGTTATTAAAAAAAATGGAACTCGCAGGAAAGAAATAAATAAATAAATATTTTTGGACATTCTAACACAACATCATCTAGCCCAAACTAAGCTATAAACTTGTACTATGGGATCTAGACGACTGATAGACTTACTTATGTATTTCTAAATACATACACATTATACATAGAAAACACCTAAACTCCGAAACAAACATTTGTGGATCACACATATATTTGGATCGACCTGGGAATCGAACGCGGGACCTCAGCGCGGAAGGCAGTTACACTAGCGAATGCGCCACCGAGGCAGTCTAAGTCAGACAAACTCAGTAACACTATGTTACTGAAAACAGCCATTTTTTGAAACTCCAATAGTAAATTAACACTGAAGCTTGACTTATTGCTAACGACGTAATGGTGTCATTAACTAGAGATTATTCTCAGTCTAGACACGAGCATGGCGTCATTAGCTAGATGGTCTGGCGAGGCTACTTTTTGGCTATATTTCTCATTTCCTTTTTTTACATACCATTAAGATGGCAGATGCAATCTAGAAGAAGCATCTCCAACCAGAACTGTGGTATGAAATTTATGTTGTACATGAGATTATTTTGAGAGTGAGCGAGTTAATGATAAATAGTATGGCAAATGTTACTAATGATGAGAGGTGTATGAAAAAAATGGTATCCTAACCACTACTTTCATCGTGAGATTACATGTGACGTGAATTCTATAATAAACAATCTAAACGAATCTATCACATGTTCGAAAATCAAAACATTATTGCTTTACATGAAGTACTTAGGCTAAGTTTATTTAAGAAAAATAAATTAAGTTCTGCGAAAACAAAATTAAAACGGTGCCGGTCTGGCATTCAGTTTGAAGTATAATAAGTATCCCACCAAAAACATTCTGTAAAAAACTAGCCAAGTCTCGATGGAGCTGCTTGTTTATCTCTAAAAAGTAATGAAATCTAAACAAAGTCGTGCCAAGTCTAAGGTTCCTTAGTGCGATTTCTTTATTATTATAGTTAATGTTGTGTGGCTTGGCCGTTGAACATGCTTTATACGTATTCGTTAGTGCGTACAAGTCAATTTTGTTTTGCACGTAATATTGTATCTGTTGTAACTACCTATATTTGTTAAGCGAGATAATAGCCCATACTGGTATTGGTAATTTGACGCTAGTGTCTCATTTTAGACTGTTGTTGAATGTGCAACACATGCATTCAGCATTGACAATGCTGACTTCTGCTCCCTTCTTTTTGGAGCGTCAAATCGACCACCAATCTAACATAAAATAGACGTACAGACGAACTTCTATCAATGGTTAGAAGTCTGTCTGAACTGGAAATATTTTTTATACTCTTTGTTTCAGGCATAATAAGTATTATTGAAATACGCAGCTTTATCAAGCCTATAATTGACTGTTTATTGAATCAACGTTTTCCAAGTGGCAATTTTCCATCGTCAATGGGTAGCGGTTCTGGCGACAGATTGGTGCAATGGTGTCATGGAGCACCAGGTTTTGTACCCTTGTGTACCCGTCAACGGCCAAGTCACACAACATTAACTATAATAATAGGGAAATCGCAGTAAGGAACCTTAGACTTGGCGCGACTTTGTTTAGATTTCATAACTTTTTAGAGATAAACAAGCAGCTCCATCGAGACTTGGCTAGTTTTACAGAATGTTTTTGGTGGGATTTCACTCCTTTTTGTAGAAACGGGGCATATTGATTTATTTTATTAGATTTTCTTATTTGACGCAGTTTTTTCTTTTTGTGATATTTTTTTTTTTACTTTTGCAAATCTTTCTTTTCTCTTTTTCCGGTTTTGATTCTTGTACAGTAGCAACAGTTTTTCGTATTGGCCAATCACGTTCATGCATTATATTTTGACCACATTTTGAGCGAAATTAACATTTTAGTGTAATTTTCGAGTAGAATAAAGATAATCGTTCGACTATTTCTTCTTGTAAACTTGAAAGTATAACTGTATGTATAATGATTTTATTTCTATTTTAAAAAAACCGGCCAAGTGCGAGTTGGACTCGCCCATGAAGGGTTTCGTTGCAGCAAGTAACATAATATAAAAGTTCTTAAGAACTTTGATTGATGTTTTAATACGTTCGCAGTGGTGGTGATTTTTATAACCAAAAATAAATACCCCACACGTATGGGTTTGATGAAAAAAAAAATTTAGAGTTTCAGTTCTGAGTATGGGGACCCCCAAAATTTACTGCGTTTTTTCTAGTTTTGTATAAGAATCTTAATGCGGTTCACAGAATACACCTAGTTACCAAGTTTCAATAGCATAGGTCTTATAGTTTTGGAGAAAAGTGGCTGTGACACACGGACGGACAGACAGACGGACAGACAGACAGACAGACATGACGAATCTATAAGGGTTCCGTTTTTGCCATTTGGCTACGAAACCCTAAAAAGGGTGCCGAGCGCACGCATTGTAGTTCTGTCAAAAAGCGTCATAGGGGTAAATATATAACGGGGTGGAACAAGCACGTTCGCGAGGCTCACCGTATTGACCGTCTATCCTATCAAATGTGGTTATTATACAATAAACCTACTCGCGGTTATATTTACGAGAATATGTGTACGTCAAGAAATCATTTTAAATTAAAATACTGTCAAAATAACCAAGTGCAAATTAAAATGGACATGTTAGCAAATAGTCATAGATGTAAACAATTTTCAAAATTTTGGAATTTGACTGAGAAGTTATAACATAAATTGGGAGTACCGGTGAGCGTCGCGGGTGTGTCTGAGCCCACGGATATTGCGAATGCTTTTCTACAACATTTTAAAGTGAGCTCTCCTTTGTCTGACTCTCACGATTCTGCAGTTGGCGAGTCTGGGGCTGCCGTGACTGGGACTCCAAGTGTCCAATTTTCTGTTAAACAAGTAGAGAAATGTATCCGAAATATGGTAAAGGGGAAATCCCCTGGTCACGTCGGCCTCAGCGTTGAACATTTTAAATATGCTGGAGTGCACTTACCAAGGGTACTAGACATGTTCTTCAACCTGTGTTTGAGTCATAGCTACCTACCTGCGGAGCTTACACAGTCAATTGTTGTGCCAATAATTAAGAATAAAACTGGGGATGCTTCCGACATCACTAACTATAGACCAATCTCACTGGCAACGGTAACAGCAAAAATGTTGGATAGTCTGCTTGAGAAAACCCTAGCAGACCACATCGTTCTAGAGGATAGTCAATTCAGTTTCAGGGAAAATTTATCCACTGAAAGCGCTATCTTATGCCTCAAGCAGACTGTCCAGTATTACACAGACAGAAAGACCCCAATAATAGCCTGTTTTCTGGACTTGTCGAAAGCTTTCGAGCTAGTAGATTATGAACGGCTCTGGAATAAGCTTGCCCAGGATACTACCGTCCCGGCTAATATTATATCTCTGCTAAGGTATTGGTACGGCAGTCAAAGGAATAGAGTTAAATGGGCTGGCACCTATTCCGATGTCTATGGGATACAATGTGGGGTGAGGCAGGGGGGGGTGAGTTCTCCACTATTGTTCAACCTGTACATGAATAAGCTGATAGTGGAGCTCAATAGCTCCAGAACAGGGTGTCACGTAGATGGTGTATGTGTTAACAACATCAGCTATGCTGATCATATGGTGTTGCTGAGTCCAACTGTTGGCGCAATGAGAAAGCTTCTTAAAATCTGTGAAGGCTATGCACTGGCCCATGGACTCAGGTACAACACCAACAAGAGTGAATGGATGGTGTTTAAGTCAGGTACCCCTACTTACAAGCACCTGCCGAAGCTCACACTCTGTGGATCCCCTTTAGGTCGGGTTGAAAAGTTTAAGTACTTGAGCCACTGGGTCACCGAGGACTTAAGCGATAACGTGGATATTAACAGGGAGCGCAGGTCGCTGGCTGTTTGCTGTAACATGCTGGCTCCCAGGTTTGCTCGCTGTACTGACACAGTTAAAGTAACACTCTTCAAGGCATTCTGCCAATTTTTTTACACGTGCAGCCTGTGGTCTAAGTTCACGCAGAGGGCATACAGCGACCTGCGCATCCAGTATAATAAAGCATTCAGAGTGCTGTTGAGGTTGCCGTGGCGTTGCAGCGCATCAGGCATGTACGCGGAGGCGCGGGTTGACGGGTTTGCCGCGATAATGCGGAAACGATGCGCTTCTATGCTAACACGCTTGCGATCCTCTTCAAACAGCATCCTGAATGTGTTTTCAGATAGGTGGAACTCCACCCTCATTCACAGGTGGATCTCACTGCATGCCATTAAATAATTAAATATTAAATAATTAAATTAAATGATATCTGACGATTAATACAATTGTACTTGATGTGTAAATAAATTATAATACTAATACTAGGTTAAGTTGTATTGTTACTAACATCTTATGGATCTGAGTTCAAAATAAATGATTTGAATTTGAATTTGAATAAGCATAAAAGCCAGTCTAGTCTTATCCAGAGTTTTCCTTAAATTTTATTTATATGCGTATTAAAAGCAGAAAGGGAGGCATTCGCCCAGCAGTGGGATGCTATAGGCTAGATTAAATTAGAAGATGTGTCCCACTTTGCTGGATTTTGCAATGACTGTCAATTTTTTTATGTACCAATAGTAGAAGGGGGCATTACCATATCTCTAATACAACTGAGACCAGCTGTGGGTTCTTCATCAGATACTTCAGACCTTCGATTTTTGACATCAAAAAAGCAGCCCACCAAGTTGAATATTTTTTGTAAAAGCGGTTCGTCGATCTCTTATAGTTTGGTTGGGCTCTGGTGTTTTCTAATCAGGGTCACCAGGTACTCCAGATCTTCGATTATCCTGGTTTTTATAGTTTTCTCTTTATGTGGTCATTAAACCATAACTCTGAACTAAATTTCAGCTCTCTGAGTTTATGGGAAGTACTAGTTCTATTATGATGATCATGAGTGAGTGAATGAATGAGTGGCATAAATGCGAAACTTTGCTTTCGCTTAACTTTGGAACTAAATGAAATTTTGGATTTTAAGTATGTGATTATAGCTTACAGGATGACGAAAATTTCTGCTTTCTGGTCTTATCCAGAGGTTCTCAAATAGGGGCCTGAAAATGCGGCGAAATGGTTCCAGTAAAGGATGGTACGGCAGTGTTTACTTCGCAATCGACTTGGCCTGTGCCCCCAAGCCAAGTCAAGTTAAAGGAGAAGAGCCATATAGTTAAAAGAGATGTAAATAAATTTCTTAAGAAAAATATTTCGTTTTTACCTCAGATAATTCCATACAGACGGTTCAGGAGTAAAATAAAATTGATAAGAGAACGCAGTGTTGAATGAAACTAATACAATTCAATTCACCTGAAAGTATTCCTACCGCAAGAGAATTTTTGTTTTTGACTTGTCTGTTTACCCCTAAACAAAATAAAGAGGAAGCCATTTTATTTTCTTCGATGGTGTTATTTTATGGAAAGAGTGCCGTTTATGGGTGGCCCCTAGAGGACTAAAATTACTTATCAAATTGATGTTTTTACCCTACCATGGCAATGTTACGGCGGGGAGAGACCGGGAGAGAATTCTTACTCCACTGTATCGCAGTCAGCGGTGGGGTCGTCGCCGGTTGCTGTATGCCCAGGACTACCGGCCTCCATGACTGAGGGCTTGAGAACGCGAGGTGACTACTAGTTGTTCTTACAGAAGCAGGCCAAGACGGTGGCGTGTCTCTTCGCCCCTCATAGCAGTGGGATAGCACCCAACTCCCCCCCTTTTGCCAAGTAGCGGGATAACACCCGAACCCCCCAAAAGCTACACAAACCATTTCTCTCCCTGTAGGTACTCCGCATATTATATTTATACATGAAGTGGTATAGGTACGTCACGATTCAAGTTTATGTTGGAGAACTGCACCATTTTTTAATTACTTACTTTCTAGTTTTGACAGCCAGCCAGCATAAATCCCATAAATACTAGCTATTTATTTATGACTCTCAATTTTTATAGTTACTATGGTATGGTATTAAGTGGCAGTCTACATAAACAGATGCATAAAAAAAAATTTTTCAATAAAAAATACAACCGACTTCCAAGAAATCCTGAAAAATAAAATTTACTTAGCACAAAGTAATATGTATTTTGATTTATCTGATTTTTTATTCAATATCATATTGAAGTCGGCGCCAAGTAAATTCATAGGTTTAGGGAGGTATTATTCATGGCACCAACTTCAATATTATATTGAATAAAATCTGATAAATCAACTACATATTACTTTGTGCTAAGTAAATTTTATTTTTCAGGATTTCTTGGAAGTCGGTTGTATTTTTTATTGAAAAATTTTTTTTCATTATTTTAAGTGACGGGTGAACCGAAAAATATATCTATCTAGGTGAAAGTTCTCATCAATACAAATTAATCAAGCCCCAACACAAGGTAGCGGCTGTAAATCGTTAAGGAATTCCCTCGAATCTCTTTTGGTTCCATCATCAGATCGACTCCAGACCTTTATTAATGGTAGTACATTAAAGCACTGAATTAAAAAGTTAACAAACGCACTAGTTGTGCCTATAATTTTCGGTGGTTGCCCTCGATTTCTCCAGGATCCCATCATCAGATCCTAACCTGGTTATAATGGGACCACCTCAGAAGTAAACCCTATTCAACAAAAAGAATTGAAAGCCGTCTATAATTGACGGTGAACAAACATAAAACATTGAGACCTTTTTTTTTTTAAGTTGGATCTATCAATCTAGGTGTAAAGTTCTCATCGATACAAATCAATCAAGCCCAAACACAAGATAACTGCTGTAAATTGTTTAGGAATGCCCTCGAGTGTCTTTCGACTCTATCATCAGATCGACGCCATACCTTCATTAAAGTGTAGAACATTAAAGCACTTAATTAAAAAGTTAACAAGCACACTAGTTGTCCCTACAATTTTCGGTGGTTGCCCTCGTTTTCTCCTAGATCCCTTCATCAGATCCTGACCTGGTGAAAATGGGACCACCTCAGAAGTAACCCCTATACAACAAAAAAAAAAATTTTGAAATCCGTCTATAATTGACGGAATTATCGCTTGACATACATAAAAAAAAATACATACAGACGAATTGAGAACCTCCTCCTTTTTTTGAAGTCGGTTAAAAAGTAGATGAAAACTACAACATCAATCTCTAAGTATGAACAAAAAATCAAAACAGGAAGTCTATACATAGAGATAAAGTTTAATGCGGTGCTTATTGAATACTGTAGAGCAAAAGTAAAGCAAAGAGTAAAAAGTAAAGTAAAGAGTTTGATGAAGAATGCCAAGCAATGATTACTCACATATCCATTTTAATATTGGAGATCGGCTGTAGTTACCTTTTAAACTTTATCGTGCACCTGCAGAGAGCAAACAAGAGCATAGCTCATCATCATGTTTAGATAAAAGACATGCTGTTAGCAAGAAAAATATTCTACAGAAGCCATAACACACTATTTTAATAGGTAAGTATAAAAAGGCAATCAACTTACGTATTCTGATTGTTAGATTCCGAATGCGAAGCTGTTGCTGGCAAAAATCTTGCCAAAGGAGGCTGTAGCAACATTTGCCTGAAAGTCTGCCGAAACTGCCTTGACATAGAGCAGTATAACACGAAGTTAATAGCTCCATTCAATAACGCCAAAAAGTCCATCAGCTCTCCAAATAGATCATAACATCGTTTAAAGAAACACCACCCTAATAACCCACACATAAGACCCAGTATTCCTTGAGGTAGCTCCGTGACAAGAAACAGCAGTAACACAGCTAATAACATCTTTGTTGTTCTGTCAGTTCTTTTGTCGGCTTTGTGCTGTCGTTTCACCATTTTTTCTGCGGCTTGACAGGTGTTATAGCTCCTTAACTTTTTCTGATGCTGATTTGCTTGATATAGAGCTCTTATAAGCCATATGCTGATGACAGTAAGAATAGAACATGGCAGCAGTTTGATCACTACGCCGTGGACCCAAAAGTTTGCCTGGTATAAAGTTCCTTGGTAATCGGAGTCAACGTGGTACGCAATGTCAGGGTTGCCAAACTTATCTGTGACGTTCTTCGTGTGAATGTCGAATGCCTGGTGGACAATGAAAAATAACGTTAGTTCATGCATCATAATAATTATTTAGGTACTTACACAGAATTTGTAAAAGAATCTGTGTGTTACTGTAATGATTGGATTATGACTCTACATAATTAAAGGTGTAATATAATTGGTTTTTATATGGAAATGGTACAACAGTAATATGAATGTACAAGGGACCTCGGTGTCTTTTTGACGAACTAAATATTTTAAAAATATCAAAGTGAAACCACTAATCGTTTCAGATTCCAAAAGAAAGCATGACGTACGTTCTATTATTCTGAGTAACATTTTCTACTCTGTATAATTCAAATTCCTTAGTCCGGATTTGCTCAGAAACCACTTTACCTTCATCCTATTCGGACAGTCTACTCGTATCTCGTGGTGGATATTGATTGACGCACCATTCGGCGAATGGTTGCTACTCTGCCAATATCTATTATGTCTCGATCACTAAGCAAATTTGTAAGCGGTGCTAAATTGTTTGGAACTCAGCGTGTTGACCCTTGAGATATCCTAGTGGTGTTCGTAAACTTCTAGCTCTATTTATGAATTAATAATGATTAACCTGTATTATATCTTTAAATGAATGTTTTGCTTTGGTGTGTAATATTCAATTCTGATAACAATGTTTGTGATATACGTATTTAATACCTTTATAAAACGGACGTTACGCCGTTTCACCCGCGTACCCTTCGTGGAAAGATGGGAATAAAATATATCTAGCTATATTAAAATATTGATAGAATTTTAAAAATCTGTTTAATTGTTTCTGGGCCTATTCAATGCAACCCAACAATCAATCTTACCTCTTTATAATATTAGCATAGATGGTACAGTATGGTACAGTCAGCTACAGAGAAAAATTTGCAGGGCCGCCCTGTGATTATTTTTTCAAAAAATCTTTCATCTACATTTATGAAATTTGCTGTGGTTATTAAATTACTGTAATTTCGTAGCCATACAAAATCTCATGAAAATATTTTAAAGATTTATTGAGAAAAATCAATCCATAAAGGCCCTGCATACTTTTCTCTGCATCTGACCGTACACTTCAACTATACTCTCTTAAAATTAGGAAGATAATTTTGACAGCTTTACGTAGGGCACCGCATAGTGTCCAATCGTTAATGAATCTATGCGATTATCGATTGCGAAAAATTTTAAATCGATAGTTTCAAAAAAACCGTTTTTATTTTTTTAGGTAATTAGGTAAATATAATTGCATTATTATTGTTTGTATAATACTTAGCTAATCATATTACAAATAAATATTGTAGATACCTACTTATTAACTTTACTAGCATTTAAATGAATATACTTTATTTCGATTTATTCGAATTATTTGTCTATGATCGATTCTGCGGTATTGTTGGAAGACGCTTCACTACGATAAGTGGGCGGTACTCGTCTATGTGCTACGATAATTTTTCGAAGTATACTTGACATAAACAAATCCAATACTTCATAGGCGTGAGCTGTCAAAATTATCAACCTAATTTTAACAGAGTATAAGAATATACTAGAGCAATAATGTTTTGTAAGGCAGTATCTTACCATAAACGTGGGTGCACACAATATAGGCGGTAACAAGAAGCTCGTTAATATTGCGATGCTGCATCGCCTCTCTGTACAAAGTATGTGGCTTTTCTCGGAGTAACTGAAATATGATAATATTCATTAGTATCATTCTAACGAGGTACATGACAATATTGCAGTATATCCAATAGCCAATGTGCAGGTTGGTTAAGACCCTTACCAATAACCGTGTTCCATACCGGACTGCCTCTGTGGCGCAGTCGGTAATGATACCGCCTGCGGCGCTGTTGGTCGTGGGTTCGATTCCCACCGGAGACAAATATTTGTGTGACCCATAAATGTTTGTCTCAAGAGCCTGGGTGTTTCTATATATAATATGTATGTATTTAAAAAGTATATAAGTATTAATATCCGTGGTCTGATACCTATAACACAAGCAGTTCCCACAAGCAATTCCTAGCTTACTTTGAGATCAGATAGCGTTGTGTGAAATGTCCGTGAATATTTATTTTATTTTATTTATACCAAAAAAAACGGCAAATAAATTGTTTCTGTCTGATTTTTTGGTAATAAGTGGCGTTTTGACAGAAACTAGTCGTGGCCAGCATGCAAAAACTAAAGTTTCGTTCCACAAGACGCTTTTCCCAAGCTCCTTTTAAGTCTTAAAAGCAAGTTTTGGCCATTTTAAGACAGATTTATTAATAGCTGTCCAAAATATTTACGTCAATTAAACGTATTTATAATAGAAACTTGTGGTTTTGGTTAAATCAACGCCACCTTTGGCAACCTCCACTCAATCTGGCGGTGGCAGCATAACTAGACACCTGCTGCCCTTTTATAAGCACTTGGGGGAATTGCAATAGCTTTTCGTCGCGCCACAAAATAAGCAATAGACCACGTTTACTATCACAAAAACTGTATACCCACATCACAAAAACTGTATACCCATATCAAATTGGACACACCTATCCTTTTAAGCAACAATGAAACCAATTAGCGTTAGCTATAAAGAACATTCTATCATGACGTTAATTAATGAGGGAGGGTGACACATTTCATATCTACTTTTATCATTTGCGCCTTTATTAATTCTGCATAATGATAAAATTTTACTGTTTTGTTGTTGAGAATCTTTATTTATTTATCATTTATTCTACATCTTTATATTATTTTTCATTACAGCATTTTTATTCATGAACAAAATTGTAATTTACAAAAAAAAGTTTACAATAAGTAGATAAAATTGATTGTTAATAGAAGTTACACGAACTTCTACATTATTATAGCAAGTGAAACGAGACTACATAATGTTTCTTCAACAAGAATATTGAAGACAAAAGTTATATTTTAACTTTTGAATTCATTTCAAACTTCCCTTTTGCTTATGGCTAAATGCCGGAAACGACTTTTGTGTGAATTTTAACATTTTAGAAACTCTGCAGATCAAATTCTCGATTGATAGATTAATGATAGAATTGTTCAGCAACTCCTTTCCAATCAATCATGGATGACGTGAATTCTGCCTTCGCATAAAATGGATTGGAAATACTCCTTAAATTGTGGTTTTATCAGTATTTGGATCTATTGATTAAAACATCTTAAAATTGACCGTAACCCGTCTCTTTTAATAAATAGCACTTCATTCAGTCAATATACATCGTCTTATATTATTCAAAGAATAAGAGTTTTTCTATTATGCGTGGAAATTCTCATGGATGTTATGTCGTACTCCTACCGAATAAAACCACGCAGTGCGCTTCCATATGCCTATGACCGGGAGCCCTGGGTACACCCTCAGAGGGATAGCCCAGGGCAGAGATAAGGATTTATAGTTGACGATACAGCTTCACTTGAAGAACCTAGTAGCTGTAAAAGTCCGTCATGACCGTGTCCAAACCATGTAGTTTATAGCCGTATATATCGAGATTTTTATGAGCAAAAAGTGGAGGATTTTGAAACATAAAAGTTCGACATCGTGTACAAGTGTTGGGAAGTGATATTGCGCAGTGAAACGTGACTTTTCGTTTTTCAACAAACTCCAGAGACACTTCTAGTAAAATCCCACCGCTTTACTAGAGTAGAAGATGTCTTGTTGTAGCTGAAATTTATACATGAATACACTGCTATTTACAAGAATTTCTTGAAAATCAAAAATTATTTGAATTTGGCATACTCTCATGCCGAGAAATCCCAAGAAGACGAAATAAAAATAAAGTGTATCTTCACGAGTCTCTTTCTATTTTCATGAACTGTCTCAATAATCTCTCTTACCAAAATATATTTATCTAGATTATTGGATAGCTACTTTATCTAACTAACGAATAGAATAAAAAAATAATCACAGTCCACTCGATCAAGATCATTAAATACAAAGTACCTAGTTGAACAGTGATAACAAAAAAAACTTTAAACAAAGAGTTGAAGTCGGGAAGCTCAAATATCATCGTTGACGTGAACAAAAGCTGTCAATCTTGTATATTAAAGATGACGATGGGATGGTTAATCGCAACCCAACAGAGCAGGGCGTGCCGAATAAGCGGTTTTCAAAATAATAATCAATCACGCGATTAATGGCCTAGCAGTTAAGCATTCCAACATAATATGAACAGTTAATCCATCACATTTTGACAGCTGAGAAACGATTATGTACTATCCTAGTAAGGGATTATAAATCTACTGCAAAAAAGATAGATTCTTTACCTATAGCATAGGGCGGTCGGGAACTCCAAACGAATGATTCATTTTCAATTCTGTCACCTAGACTAAAAACACGTTATATTTGTACAGAGCTTGAATGTGTGTGACTACTTAGGCTAAGCTAACGTTCCGTCAAAATACCCTCCAAATAGTAATGACAGCTGGGTCGGGGGTGGGGAAGTTTGCTCAGTGAGGGGCACTTGACCGTAACCGGGCCTATCTGTATGTTTTAGTATTATTACTATTAACTTTGCATGTAGTCCGAGCTGGCGGGAAATTTTAGTAGGTATTTAAGGCAAGCCGAAAACTTTTCTCATATATCTCCAATATTACAAAATGAAACTGTAAACCTAGCCCACGCATCTCAGAACTAGCCATTCGGTTCCGTACACAGTGATTGCTTACAGAACACTAAGTTATCAGGGACGAGCGATTTGGATACATATTAGTAGTAACACAATAATAATTACTTGTGTTATTATAGTCCCCCATTAAGAATTGTCATAAGCAGTAACTCAATCTGTTTTCCACTCAATCAAACAAAGAAATGGAATGGATTTTTATTGTTTCCTTCAAATTGATAAAATAATTTTAGGAAAATAAGGCGATTATGATTCTCGCGATTTACAACATTTTATTTCGCATTGTGACGCGTCTAGAAAACCAAAGCACCATATTTAATTACGTTACACAACATTAACTTTATCCTTTGAGCGATAAATAAAATCTTAAAAAAGACTATTTCATGAAACACACAGCTTTAGAATGATTGTCGTTGTTTTTAATCTTCGCATTTTCATATACATGAATTTAAGCAAGTTATAATAATTATTTAACTTGCAAGGGCGGGATTCGAACAAAATATAGAGAATAGCTTGTACATAATCTAAAACTAAAAGTAAAGTAATTTTCAATTTTTCCAACAACTAATAAGCACATCGTAACTATGGTAACCATACAGAAGTAAACTACTTCAGTAAGACAAGCTATTCTCTAGTATAATTTTACACCGATTTTGTTCGAGTCTACCCTAAATCTGGCAAAACTTTATTTTATTCAATTAACGTGTTTGTCTGATTTAAGTTTTGACTTTTGAATTAAGTACTTTGATTATTATTAAAGATATTAAATTCATTAAATTCAAGTGTTTAATGTATTAATTTGTCCATAATCTGTGATATATCAAAGAAATAAGTTAAAAAAACGGTTCTACCTCTCAAGTTGGAACCAAACACTTGTATTTTGTATTCGTTAAAAGCCGATAAATTCAATTAGATATTAGATATTAAGTAATATGTGTGAAGTGTAAGCTTTATACTCCTTTATAAGAAAATTTTGATTTCGAAATAAAGTTGAACACAGAAAGGGGCCTGGTTTAGAAAAGGACGAAATAGAGGTGCAAATGAAATCATATGAAAATTATAGCCAAACGTAGATTTTTTAATTAAAAGTACTTGACCGTAATTCGAAGCTTATATAATGAGATAGGCATATCCGTTACCCGTAGGCTTATCTTACTCATGTTTGATGACGTATTTCCGTCGACTCACCAGCAGGGGGCGCCACCTGTGAACTTATAAGAGAACATGGCGTCCACTTTGTCCTCATTGGCGTTTTGATTCCCGTAGCAAAAGGTTATAGCAGGAACACCTGCTAGTGCATTTATTTTTTTCTAGTTACTAGTTATATACCTAGTAAAGTTATAAAAAGTGACTTGGGATGAAGTAAGTGAATTTACAGAAATAATTATTTAACGGCTTTGCCGTTCGTTTGAATATACAGTGAATCTAAAACAAGTGACTTGTGATTGAAGTAAGTGAACCTACAGACATATTTAACGGTTTGACCGTTCGTTTCAAGTCTCAGGTATGTTTTTACTTCATATTTTTACGATCACATATGAGTGTGATACGTCATAACGTAAAATAACCTATTATTTTAAAATAGCACGTAAACCTTTCGAGGTTGCAGTTTCTTTTATTTAATATCTTTAGTTACAGCTAATATCAAACTGATTTTATAGATTGTATTCATAGGTACTAATACTTTTTTTTTAGATATTATTTGCTTCGTGTATGTACAGCGTAAGTACCGCCGAATATAGAAAATATTTTTATACCTACCCACATAAAGGCACATTAATTACTAGATGTTCCTATACATGTAAAAATATGGCCTATTATGGGTAAAATCGTAATCATCCCAAGTTTCTGAATACGTACGAGTGTGTCAAAGTAATAACTAAATGTTCACCATGAAAGTAGTACTTAAATTTTAGGTACCTACCTAACATAATAATATTTCTTTTAGTTTGGTTTCTTGATAGAAATGAATCCTCCATCCTTAGAAAGTGAGCTAATTCCAAGTGGAGTATTTCAGAAGCGCGCTCTGAGCTCCAGTTACTGTATTAGGTACGTCAAATAGCTACAGTTCCAGCTCATTTAGCTCGAACTTCAAATAAGGGCGATCGCGACGCCACGTGCATTGTCGTAAGTGGAGTAAAAGAAGCCGACTTCCACTAAACCAGATAAGGATGATGGAAATAGGTGAGTTATTTCTCATTTACCTAACACTGGTCCTGACCAAGTGTAAATTTCTTCACAGATCAGAGGTTAATTTACGAGGATGATAGAAACAATCATCCTTGCTTCGTATTTTATATAGGGACAGCATTAAAAGAGATTTCGGTTACCCAAGATCCTAAGACACAGTTTAACCTAAGAGGTTGATAGACACGTTTTGGCGACAAATTGCCTTGATAAGATAATATGCTGATACCCACTATTGTAAAATCATAGTCCTGGGTCCTAGTAATCTCAACCTAAACAAAAACGGGGAGATCCGACAATTCGAATCCCTGCTACATTTTGAAAAAGCTGACAAGGTTCTTTCTGCCAAAAGGCTTTTGCTGCCAAAACCTTTTGTATTTTTAAACAAAGAGAATCTTTTGAAAAACTTAAGTTTCTTCGAAAATATTTATGACAAAATTGAAGACCTACTTTAATAAAAGGATTTCCATAAATCTTTTATCAATTTATTACAAATGGCTTGCGGCCATAGATCTGATTTCATATATTATTCTCAGAATTGTCAAAGACCCAATTCTTAAAAATGAACCTTGATAAAATATCGCCTTCAAACACATACATTTTCGAGGCTGAAGCCTTTTCAACGGCACTCGGGAAGGCATGCATTTTGGTCTTCGATCTCCAAAAAGGATGACCCCGAAAAAAGTTCATCCAAATCATTACGCCAGCCTTCGAGAGGATCAGGCGTCAAGATCAGATCTCCATCGAATGGAGTCCAGATTCCATTGTACTAAGAGCCTTTTTAGGCCTGTATTACAGTTACCACTCTCGAGGGGTGTGTACAATATCCATAATAATTGGGCATACGACAGTAAATGTCCCTTCAATTAAGAAATTTCTGAGCTTTAGGCTATCAAAGAGACTGAGAAGTTTAACATCCTCTGCCTATACCAGCAAAGGAAACACCAACCAGTTACCACCCTCGAGGGGTATGTACAATATTGTGTATCTATAATAATTGGGTATACGATAGTAACCAGGCGTACGATAACATTCTAAGTAACCATGCAAGGATGTCCCTTCAATTACGAAATTTCCGAGCTCGAGGCTCTCAAAGACACGAGGAGAGGTCTAACATCCTCTGCCGACACCAGCAAAGGAAACACTAAATGATATGACCCTGTCATTCTATGTCGGTCAGTTAACTCTGTACAAAATATGTTGGTAAGAAACGAGAGTACCAAAAAGTTTTAAATTTATAAAAGGGTACCGCATTCCCTTTATCCAGAAACTACAATCCGTCCTGCACGGTATTCGAGAGGACGCAGGTTCGAATCCTGCTCAAAACTGATAACCTTCCCACATTTAAATTTACACCGAACTCTGTTAAGTCCCGTCCTAACAAAGTTGTAAATTTTTACTTTATGTTAAAATGCTATGGAAAACTTGACTAAGGTGGAATACTAATTGCTTTAAATACTTAAGAATCCATACAACAAACTCTTTTTAAAAAGGTTTCCTTTTTAACTGAAATGACCACATTGTGCAATGGTTCGAAAGATGAATGCTCAAGGCACTCTAAAACTAGTTCCTTTGTCACCAAGTTTGGTTTCTCCACTTTTCCTAACTTCAAATAGCGATGGGTCATCCGCCCAGAATTCAGTTTTAGGACATTGTACGCCTTTGTGAAGCCAGAATAATTCTATCTTTCAGCATGTTCCGTTTACCAGATTTCCTCCAACCACGAGATTGGATGTGCAAAATACATCTCAGTCAAGCTTATTTTCATGATAAAGCTGATGTAGTGTACATTTTTCTTTCTCAGAGCACATTCTTGTCTTCCGCTCGGGTAAGCCGCACCCAAAACATTTTCGTTTCTCACCATCTGGGTGCCTCGATTTCTATAGAATAAGAGTATTCAAATACTCGTCTACCTACACAAAATCTCATTTTGCGCATCAAAATCCTGTTACTCTTCACAAACGCGTACAAATAGCCTTGAAAACTCTTGAAACCCAGGGATGGTTAGACAATTGGGAGAAAACAATAATAGGTTCCCAAAGAAACCTCTCATATCGTTATGCGATAGACATAGAACTACCTGAAAGTCCAATACCAAAAGAAAAGATATTAGACATAAAAGGAAGATTTATTTAATTCCAAATCAAAGAAACTTAGTTCTTTTAAAGAAAATTCAAACTTGGTGGGTCTTTTGAATTTTTATCACTTTCGCAGTGCCTAGAGGTAGCTTTATCTCAGCGTCACATTCGGTCAATCCCCTAACCGACAACCCACTGAAGAAAATAATAGTGCACGAAGTGGTACAAGTGGAACTCCAATAGTGGGTCCGCAATTACCGGTTCTCGACAATTTTACAAGCTTTCCATCCGAGATGCTTTCTTACCACGGACGCGTCAGATTTCGCTTGGGAGCCTAGCTAGAAAACATTTCTCTAACAGGCTCGTGGGCCAAGAATAACAAAGATTGCACTGCATCAAAGAGAGATGTTGATAATCTTACACATGATTCGAAATCATATACCGGTACTGTGTTACAGTCTGTACTCATTCAAAGCAGTTGTAGTCCATCCCCCCAGAGGGACGAGACCAAATCAATTGCCTTGACGAACTTAACTCGTCAGCGTGCGTGTAATGGTCCGACATCAAATTGACTTCACCATACACTGCATTCCGAGCCGATACCATATGTATCAGCTCCTCCGGGCAAGATTGCCTACAAACAATATTCCTATTATGAAATGGAGAACACTACATGATAGGCCTGTTTGTAATGTGTGGATATTACTTCCACCACCATTTTTAATACCCAAGATGCTGTCACACCTTAATCGGTCAACAGGAGTGTTTGTGGTGCCGCGATGGCAGAAGGTAATAATAGAGGGCAGATCTCAAAGCGAGAGCTCAGTAAGCTCCATTCGTTCTGCAGAACCTGCAAAAGAACCTAATAAACATTATTTCTTTCCTTCTAATAAACACCTCGACAGGTCTCCCACCACCTCACATAGAGAATCTGTGGAAATGTGGGGGGGGGGGGCGAAGAGGTAAATAACAGATATTAAATCAAACACTTCTACTATTGAGCTCCTTGAGACCTACCTTTTAAGATACTTATAAATTTTACAGTTTTAACCGACTTGCATTTTATTCATGGTTATTGTATAATACGATTCTGTTACATAAATCTGTTGTTGCTGTTCTTGATAATATAGAAACCGTTACTCAACTTTACATAGTTCGCATGTTTTGGCTAAACATATCTTGGTCGATCTCTTTAAAAAAATGTAAAGAAAGTTAAGTCTCATATTCACACAGAGAACATTTTTCAGGTTTCTCGTCATAGTGATTTTATGCTTAGGTCGCCGCAAACACGATCTAACTTTGCTCGATTGTATTAACTCACGTCATAGGTACTACTTTTAGGCCCGAATCAAGAGTCCGAAACTGATCATTTTCATTTCAGACAATCTGGTTGGAAAACTATTGTAAACAAAGATAACACCTACGACTAATCAATTGAATCCTTTATTCTAGATAGAAATTAGGATATCAGAGTAACCAATATGAGACTATACAGTCTAATAGTTTATTTATGACTGTTAGAGGTTCTCCAACTATTCTAGCCCCGGCACTACCCGGTCAACAGCAGCTTCTAAGAATTGGTGGTAGTGGTAAGATCAAATTAATCCTTAACACGAGGTAATTGACGAGGATTTCAAAAATTTTTATCGTCGAGTAATAATGTCAGCTACTACCACCAATCAAATATAATAATAATTCGCAATTATTTAATCCTGTCAATAGAAGGAATACTTACTAGGTACTCCTTAAATAAGATTCCTTATTTAGTCTGTTTAAGATTACATATGAAGTTGTTCAAGATGGTAAAGATTATTTATAAATCTAGATACCATACATACAACATTCTATAATATTATTTTCCTAAAAATAAATTAGAATCACATTGGCGTTTCCGTCGCTCACCAGGCGAAAACAAACATTTCTCATTATATAAGCTTCGAATTACGGTCAAGTACTTTTAATAGCGGCGTTTTCCCTGAAAGAAAACGCATATTAAAATACTTACCTAATTCGAAGCTTACTTTTTAAATCTGCCTGGTGAATAAAAGCCAATGAGGACAAAGTGGACGCCATGTTCTCTTATAAGTTCACAGGTGGCGCCCCCTGCTGGTGAGTCGACGGAAATACGTCATCAAACATGAGTAAGATAAGCCTACGGGTAACGGATATGCCTATCTCATTATATAAGCTTCGAATTAGGTAAGTATTTTAATATGCGTTTTCTTTCAGGGAAAACGCCGCTATTAACAATACGTGTGTCAAAATATGCTTTTGTTATAAATTGTATATTAATTGTAGATACATAATGTGAAAAATGATAATAGAATCAGCCCTAATTTTTGCTTTTTATGACTTAAATTTATAGCGACGCGAAAGAAAAAAAAATGCCAATATATAAAGAAAACCTTTGACTGCCTCTGCGGTGCAGTCGGTAGTGATACCGCCTGCGGCGCTGGAGGTCGTGGGTTCGATTCCCACCGGGGACAAATATTATTGTGACCCATAAATGTTTGTCTCAAGAGTCTGGGTGTTTCTATGTATAATAAATGTATGTATTTAAAAAGTATATAAGTATTATTATCCGTGGTCTGATACCCATAACACAAGCAGGTTATTCCTAGCTTACTTTGGGATCAAATAGCTTGTGTGAAATGTCCGTGAATATTTATTTATTTATTTTATATACCTTTAATTAGTTTTTTTTTTCGATTTTGAATAAGTATGAGTATTAATTATGGGAATGCTGCTAGTCTTTTGGGCACAATGCCACGGGGGCCTTATTTAGGTTTAGTTTAGATAGTAATAATGTAAATATAGATATGTAATAATTATGTTTCTCTGTAATTTTTAACAATAAATGTAGTTAAAGAAAGTAAAAAAAAAAAATTATGACTAAAATAAGCTATAAAATACTACATATCCTAGTTTGAAGGACGCGTGTTTTGTATGGTCAAGAACTTTAGCCCTATCAACGACCTTAAGCTGCCCCCGCACTCCGGTTGGCGGTTGTTGTCTAAATCTAACCGTTCGCTCTAACCGCTAAATGTCAAAACCAATGAAACTATAGACTCAGTTTCATTGATTTTTGACATTTTAAGGTTAGAATTTGACATTTTGAGGTCAGAAACCACAGTGCGGCCTCAGCTTTAATGCAAAAAAGTACTTTAAGCTACTTTTTAAACGGGTGTGTATCTTGTGTCTTTAATAAATATGTAATGGTCAGTCGGGATCGATGTTACACATTCACAAAATATACAATTTCAGCGGTCCGAGAATCAGTCTAATTAATGCCGTTTAGTACTTATTTGCATGAAACAACAGTTGCAGTGCGTCCAACCATGTAACCTCAAGAATATTAACATGAACAATAAAAATATGATGACCGTTTTGTTTAAAAGAATAATATTGAATTATTATATACTTACTTTATTGCCAAGTACCTCCAAATAGCTAAAGAAAGCGTTAAACAAATGGAGGCGGTGTGGAATATTTGAGCAAAATGCATGTGGAAGAGAAGGTATAACGCCCAAGAGTATGGGAAATCCAGCTTCTCCGGCAGGACCTGTGAACAATAGTCATGTTTAGAGCATCTGTAGGCGAATGATTTTATTAATATCTATAGAGCAGGTAAAGATTAGGTATATTTTTTACGTAGACATTTTTTACACAGCGATCAAACTTTTCTCTCCACAACTTTTAAGTATATTTATAAATGATTAAATAGTAAAACTGCAAAAGAAACCGGCCAAGTACGAGTCGGCTTCGCGCACGGAGTGTATTTTTATTATTTTTAAAAGTTCTGTTTTTTTTTTTAATTTCATTAAGTATTTATATTTAATGAAAATACACAGCTTGATATTCTTGTGTGGTCTTCTCTCGTTTTCCATAAATTCATTTGCACTAATATTGTTTGCCATAATCATCCCCGATCATAATATTTACTTGCACTATTATCATTTATACTAATAACGTTTGCCTTAATAACGCAACAGTGATAACTTTTATTTGCCATAAAATGACTTTCTATAACAACATATAACATAATAATTAGTTTCCATAAGTAACACATCTCATAATCGACTCTTGACATAATCAAAATTTGACATAATTATAAAAATAATACATAATATTGTTAGGCCGAAATTAATTATCGTTAACACCACGACTCAGTGCAATCCGACTCGGATAGGTTAGGTTAGAAGACTAAGGCGGGAGCGAAGCTAAGCGGAGCTCCCGCCTTAAGTCTTCGTGGTTTTTTTTTAAACCACCCAGAAGTAAGAGCCCCGTAAATCTGTGTCGTATAAATTATCTTTATTAATATTATGGTGAATAAAAGTTTTGAAAAATGGCATTATTGAAAACGAAAATTATGGCAATTATATTTATGGATTTCAATTATTATGACACTTGATCGATTATGACCAATGGAATTAGTAAAAGTCATTTTATGTCATTTCACGATTATGGCAACTAAAGCGTTATTTCTAATGAAATTATGGCAAATACCAGTATGGCATACGAAATTATGGCATTTTAAATTATGGCAAACATTAGTAAACCTTCTTGTGTATTTCAGCGTCTACTGGTTGCCCATATTAAAATATAAAAAAAAAATTAACAAAAAAAAACCGACTTCAAACAAAAACTGAAAATTGAAAAATAAAATTAACTTAGCACAAAGTAATAGGTAGTATGTTTAGTTTTATATCAGATATTATTGAATGTAATACTGAAATCGGCGCCAAGTAAAACTATAGGTTTAGGTAGTGTAACGTTGTGCAACAACGTGTGCATAAATCAATAAAATTAGTCTATTAAAAGTGAAATTTTAGTGAAAATAAATGAAAGCGCCATCTGCCGACAACTAGTCACATCAACACCAGCACTGACGTAACCAGAGTGACGTTGAGTGACGTAAGACGTAGGGACGCTAATTGCCGCCAGAGGCGCTGTCCAAAGCTATAAATAGGACTGCGCGCGAAGTTTAAGCAACCATTTTCACAAATTTGAATTATACTCGTCGCGAAGGTGTCTGTGTGCAAAGTAATTTAAAACTTATTATAGTTTTTATGGGGAGCGAAATTCTCCCTAAGTGAACAGTTGTTTAGCTGCAAACGTCAAGTACCCTATCATTGGGTGAGTTAAATCATTTATAATGTAATCTAAATTTTTAAACAGTGAAAATTAACGGCTGTTGGTCCACCCTGTTATAGGGGGGTAGTAACAGGGGTGTGAAAAAACATATCTGTAAAATTAGTACTGTAAGCAGACAATGTAAGACTCCCGATTCCTGCAATGGTTAGCAGGGGTCGGCTGTCTTAGGCAATAGGCGGGAAAAAGGGTTCCAGCTAACCCCTCATCTGGAACATTCCAGGGTCCACCCTTCGGGTTCCACGAGAACCGTCCACCCATCGGGTTCCACGAGTACCGTCCACCCTTCGGGTTCTACGAGAACCATCTACCCTACGGATTGTGAAAATCCACCTTTCGGGTTCCACGAAGGTGAAGACGCACCCTTCGGGTTCAACACGCAATCATCCACCCTACGGGTTGAAAACACCGTGCCAGCCGAATTTGTGGACGGCACGGCTACCTCGCGGACTGCATCACCATCAAGGAGCCACAAGATAAGTCGAGCCCTAAAGGCCTACCGGAAATTGCAAAGCCTTTGCTGCCCGATCACGAACTACGACCCCGAGTTCTCAGTTCAAAATAAACCATCGTTTTATATTTTAAATTTAACTTTTTATTTCTCTCGCCTTTCCTGAAAGCCCTCAGCTTTTCAGTAGATATTATTAATCTCTCATAGAAATATTGGCACCGACTTCAGTATTACAGTCAATAATATCTGATATAAAACTAAATATACTACCTATTACTTTGTGTTAAGTTATTTTTTTTTTCAATTTTCAGTTTTTGTTTGAAGTCGGTTTTTTTTTCTTAAAAATTTTTTTTTCATGATTTTCAGTGACGGGTAGACTGAAATTATATCTGCCTAGGGATTACCCCTAGACAGATATAATTTCAGTACAGTTCTCCCCAATACAAATTTATCAAGCCCAAACACAAGATAACTGCTGTAAATCGTTAAGGAATTCCCTCGATTCGAGGGATTTCTTCTATTTCTCCAGGATCCCAGCATCCGATTCTGACTTCCTGTATATGGGACCACATGGGAAGCACCAGCTTTCAAACAAATAAAGAATTTTCAAAATCGGTTAACTCTTTCTAGCGATTTGCCGGTAACAAACAAAAAAAAAAAAAAAATACAGACGAATTGAGAACCTCCTCCTTTTTTGGAAGTCGGTTAAAAATAGAATGGCAATAAAATCATTTTTGTATTTTAAATTGTTTTTAGTATTTTGCTGTTATAGCACCAACAGAAACACATAATCTGTGAAGATTTCAGCTTCATAAGGTACAGCCTCGTGACGGATAGATAGACAGACAGTTGGACGGCGAAATTTCGTGAATAGGGCCCCGTTTTTTTTCCTTTGGGCACGGAACCCTAAAAACCAAAATTCCGCTACAAACTTTTGCGAAGCTCGCAAATATTTGGCACCAGTAATTTGCATGATCCCCCAATTGGCATGAATTTCAACGGTAGTCGCATACACCATTTAGTCTTTATACGTATACTAGTACTGCATCACCGCGGCAAACCGAGGTCACCGATGTATACAGAAGCTTAGCAAAAATATTAAGGTCCGTAATGGTATTTTGAAAAAAACTATGTAGAATATTGTAAGAGGACGAAAAACTATAATGGACATATTTTATTTTAGGGATAACGATTTTAAAAACCTCATTATAAGGTCAACTTTCCCTAAATATTCATTTTTAAAGTGCAGGTCTCGGATGCATTTTTAGATCAGTGAGTTACATACTCTAGATTTTCAGTAATAAAGAACATAATACTAATAAAAATCTAAAGTATTCGTGTGTTCTCAATGTTTTATCATGGACATTAAATAACATTATACAGACTTCACATAGCAACGTCAAAACTTTGATGTTTGAGATATTCGTATCCGAACGAATACAAGATTTATTATTAGAATTGTAAGAAGTATTTTATCTAGTTTGATCTATTTCTGGCAAAGCAGCTAGCCGATGTACCCACTATTGTATAAATCAATTTCAAATACTATTTACATACTGGAGAAGCCCCGATACGAGACCGGTCTAGTTTACAAAGTAAATATTGTAAAACAGTACAAATAGTGTTATTCAATATGAATATCAAATACACATATTTGTATTATAAAGGCCCTCTATAATCGTAGTGCCTCTACAAGTCTTGTGAGACGATCTCAGGTTACCACTATATTCTAACAAAATAAGTAGATGTTCAATATAATTTCAATCTGTATTAATTGGGTAGTAAATTAATGTATCATATTTATTTGCTTATGGTTCGCTAAACAGAATATAATATTACGTGGAAACCTAACAGATTGTTTGAGAATATCATGTGAACACAATATTCATTACAGAAAGAAAAATAAACAGTAAATTACACACAAATTGCTTGAACAAGTTAGAATATCTAGCAGTATCGTAATAAAATGTGACTGGTTCGCTGGTGCAAAGGTCGAAATGTGCTACTGCGGATCACAAGGTCGAGGGTTCGATTTCCACAGGAGACAAAAATATGTGAAATCCATAAACGTTTATATTGAAAGTATGGATGTTTCTATGCATGAAAAGTACATACTTATCATACATATAAACATCCAGAATTTCGATACATTTTAAAATATATTAGTATTTATATATTTATATCCGTGGTCTGATACCGATAATACAGGCAGGTTGTTCCTAGCTTACTTTGGTACGGGAAGATAAAGAAAGGAAAAAAATAATAAAATCAGGTAGGTACATACCTAATCATCATAAAATAGTCACAAAATTGTATTCAATGAATGAAATATCGCACTTATACTAGATATAGAGTTTTAATATAGTAGGCACTACCATAGCGTGTAGTGTTACCAACATAAATCAATTTATTAAATAAATAAGTAAATAAATCCTATAGGCTCTTTTGAAAAACAAGTCATTACTTAGTGGAAGTGATACTCGTATGCTGTACATTACGTGGCGGTATACGTGTAATGCTGAAAGGTGGCTTTGTTCTTCGTGGAGGTGACATGCAGCAGAGTGCGGACTTCACTCATCGCATATTGTCTTATTTTTCTTTTATTACAACGAATATGTATGCTTTGTTGTATATACTACTTTACTTTCTATTTTCTATAAGATCGTGTGTAAACTGATACTGTACTATACTATCTATAATATCTCAAAGGGCTTCTGCATGTTGGACCATCATGTTCCCATGTAAGCCTATCAAAGTACCGGGTATCTTTGTTAAAAAAAAAGAAGATACTCGAGCAAGAAAGAGACATAATAATAATATAGGTTAATTTAGTTAAACGATCTAAGGTATTATTGAGTTGAGAAACTAAACGTATCAATTTTATTTTAACATTATTAACTTTGGAATTGATCGATGATGTGTTTCATATCCACTTTAATTTCTAGTTATCTAGAATCTACTGAACTTGAAACTAGTAAACCAATTTCACTTACCATAAGCACACATACAACCTATAATTTACATCAGTAACACATACATACATATAGTCACGCCTTTATCCCCGAAGGGGTAGGCAGAGGCATAGTAAACGCCCACATTTAACCTTATAGTTTTTTGTCCCACGTAATAGGTGGCGAGCCTATTGCCGTGTTGAAATGGACACTCGCAGGTCGCCGCGACCCGCAGTTGAAATTTTTCAAGTCGCCTATAAGGCCTTCAACTTGGTCTACTTCAGTAACACAAGTCTAACGAAATTAACATATTGCACAAAATGATAATATCACTTTATAAAATTACCAAACAAAATTGCAATAAGGTGGTACGTGAATATAACAAGAATCTCATTCAATTCAAACTGCAATATAAAAGCCATCCATAATTTAACTAGACAATATAAATTCAACGTTGTACAATATAAATCTCCACTTTCCTTTGAAATAAAGACAGCAGTTATGAAATAAAATATGCACGAATGCATTCGTGTTATTGACCTGTATCTTTGTCTTTAGTATTTTATGCAATACCGTTTAGAGTAGAACCAAATGGAAAACTTTGTTTTAGTGAACTATCTTTATTATATTTTTAGCCACGAAAATGACGTCACCCGTCTAATGGAAAGCAATGGCGACATCCAGCGAGTATCATTACAGTCCACAAGAATATTAAAAATCTTTAAATAGGTACTAAAATTTACATTTACGATGGTTTTACGTTGAAATTTAATAATACACATGTTTATTTTTCATCTACTACATTATAAACATATTGTTAATACATCAATAAATGCAATGTCAAAAATAATTCATTGTTTATTCGTAGCTATATCCAGGATAATATTTCTTCCTCAGTCTCTCCGTATTTTCGTGATACTACACGGTTCTTGTTTTCAGCATCACGTCCCATCACGAAATCGTCATCGTCATCTCTATGGTGATCACTTGTAATTGGTGTACTTTACATTCGCCGCGACAGGTTTTACACTAAAACTCTGAAACTGTGAAAGCTATGTGGACCAATTTGGTTCATTGATGGATAAGCTCGTTATTGAGTTTGACGGATCGTTTCAATGCATTAGCATGCCGTTTAAGGACTAAACCCTCTAATCGCAGTTATAAAAGTAACCGTAAATCTAAAATGATAGGTTTTTTATTTTCTTGGAGGATGAAAAATTATAATATAACTAAAATTTATGGTAGGTATTCACATACCTACCTAAATGAAACCTAATTCATCCAGACAAAAGGCTTGCTTTGATGACTTGAGTCAAAGTTAAAGATCACATATCTACCAATAATTCTAATTTCTCAGTCAAAAGCCAGACTTACCCAGGTAAGACAAAAAACCTTATCAACTTTTGTAAATCCTCTACTTTTAAACGATTTGTGAAGGAATATTTTAAAATAAGTTAAAAGAAAAAAGTATTTTTACTAAAGAAGAAGCCCAGAATTTGCCAGAATTTAACAATAGAGTAAAGCTGAAATTCAAAAGAGTGAGTGCTTGGGTGTGTGTGTGTGTGTGTGTGTGTGTGTGTGTGTGTGTGTGTTTATGTGTGTGTGTGGTGTGAGAGTAGACACTAATGAACAACTTGTTAAATAAACATTAAATTACCATCTTTCATTTTAAAGTTTGTTGCGCAATAGAAATTAATTTAAATCTTTTTATCGAATGAAAAGGCTTTCATTTAAGTAGGTCAGGAGACCAGGAAGGCGTAGGAGACCCCCTAAATTGTTCAATTAATAAAATTATACAACGAAATGGGTACTTCTGTGGTTCGCTTGAAGAAGATCGGATTTTATTAATTTATTTCTATTTTCAACAAAAGCTGTTCCGATTGCTGCTTCTTTATTGCCTTTCAGTTACGACTGGATGAATTGCTAAATTTCTATAGACTTTTGTTAATGAAATTTGCAATTTACATTATTACTCGTATTTTGGGTAGTTCCTTAAAAGCATTGTAAGGTTTTACAGGTTACCGTTTTCAGTCTGTACTGTCAAACTAACTAAATAATTAGTGCGTTCCTCTGTATTGTCTCAAAAACTAAAAATTTGAATTTTATTATGAAAATCTTTACTAGCGTTGTCAATAAATATGTTTGTAAAAGATTTAGGCTCTGTTTTTAACCCAGCCATGTATACAAACGTTACGTCATTGCTTGCTTTTCTCGAGTTACTAAGCTGGAAGGATTACTTGAGACGGTTCACGACTGTGTGTGTGTATTTGTCGTAAAAATAATCAACTCAAGAAGAGTCGGAAAATTTACTTAAGCTCTTAGCAAGTCTATCACTGTATATTCAGCTGTATTATTACTATTATCAATATTTGTAATAACTAAATTGTCTTTAGATCTCTTGATGAACTAACATCAATTATTGTTTTTTAAGAAGTTGGACAAAATAAAAATTGATATTTTTAAGTCGCTGCAACCATCGAACCACTTGCATTCATGGTTTGTAATGAATGTAATTTACGGTACGTAAGGTACAAATTTTCCATACAAAAAATAAAAGCTTGTAAAATGTTTCATTAAATATGTGTCTGTGGAAAGTTCCACCTAGAGCCTTCAACCAAGTTTAGTTTATTTTCTCGTAAATATCTGTAGACCATTGACGAAACATAGATTATTTTATGTTCTATGATTTTAGAGAACTGTATCACTGTATTCTCAATTGAGCAAAATTCCAAATATATGGAATTGACTGTAGGGGTTTGGATTTTTTTAATTAAAATAACCACGTTGCATAGCGGTTTTCCTTGAGACATGCGTGCGTCGAGTGATTCATAATTCATTCATATTCATCATTCACCCGTAATAGTCTATTTTCGTCAAACTTCCCCCGAACATTATGATAATACTTTAACTAAATCATAATAACCATCGCGTTTAATAAATAGGGACTCATTCTTCCAATAGATCAAATAAAGTTGCCAAGATAACAAACTATATTATTACAGTTGAGCAGAGAACATTTTTTGGCACTTCACATAATATCAGGGATCGAAAATAGATTTAAGTTTATGAATGCTTTATATTTAGCGTTTTTTACGCACTGTAGTAGACAATAACCGGCTAATAATACGAAAGCAGAACCTCCCCCTGAGAAATATCAACCTGCTACAAGTATAAAACCATAATAGTCCAACTACAGAACTTCAAAATCACCATACCTACTTATAGAAGTCCAAAATCACCAATCATTATTGTTTGTGAAAGTCAGATGGCAAGTACCCGAACCATCGAGGCAAGGCCGCGGTCGGTGGTAGCCAAAGTCTGCCGTGAACCCTGGGACATCCTTCCGAGGGCTTCCCCGGGAGTCTAGGCCGCCGGCCAAAGACTGTTGTACAGTATTGTATGGTTTTAGTCGGCAGGAGTCCGCAAAGCATCTTTTTTTGATTTCTACACGATAAAAAAGGTCAGATGGCAGAAGAGTGAAAACCGCCCCAAACTGGGTTAGGAAAAGGCTCGGCTGGCTGATGATTATATCACGAGAAGAGATCCCAGGTTCAATACCCGGGTCGTTCCAAATATTTGTGTGACCCACAAATGTTTGTTTCGGAGTTTGGGTGTTTTCTATGTAGGTAGGTATGTCTTTAGAAATATATAAACATGTCTCCAGTGGTCTAGATCCTATAGCACAGCTTATATTAGCTTAATTTGGGCTAGATGATGTTGTGTGAGAACGTCCGCGAAAATATTTATTCCTGTATCTCTCACACATTCAAATCAAATTCTTCACTCAGTGTTAAATAGGAACGAGGAAATAAATGGACAAAGGTGTCAATGATAGGAAAAACAACACAATATGTTTACAATGAAATTGTGTACGATAATAGACACATTAGTTGTGAACCGTGTCGGTGCCGCTATTCGCCCACAAAAAGGGACAATACCTAAATCAGGATTCCGGGTGAGGAATTAGTGAGTATTTATTCGCATCAGCCGTGTTCTTTTAGAGTTCCGTAGCTAAAACGGGACTCTATTACTGAGACTGTCCGTCTATATGTCTGTCTGTAGTCTGTAACTCAGGAACGGTAGACTCTTGAAATTTCTCAGATTATGTATTGCCACCATATTCAATTGTCAACAATCAATATTAAGGGGGGCTCCAATACAACCGACGTAATTTATAAAATTCTAAATCTAAGGTACTACCTCTGCCAAGGGATGCGGGGTCCTACTAACATCATAAGGATCCCAATGGGTCGGATCCTCCTCGTGGTGCATCCTGGGCAACGGAGTAGCGACCACTCCCCTTCCTCTGTGGGGAGCCGTGCTACTCTGGCTAATTCCAGCCGAGGCGGGAGTAACCCACCAGTGGGTTGCTCGGTGGTGTGTGTTGATGCCGGCCGTGCCGTTATTCACGGCCGGCAGCAGCAATGCTGGGTCGCCGTCGCTTCGCCACCTTTGCTGACGAGACGATGGCGGCAAAGTGGGAGAGGCACTGCATGGGGGGCGGGAGTTTGGGTAAATGCTCCCGCTCTGCCATGCAGTTCGGGCTGCCGGCCGTGAATAACGGCGCGACCGGCGGCAACAGTGCTGGACCGCTGTCACCGGGAGGGAGGTGCACTGTGCGGGGGAGCGGGAGTAACCAATAATGCTCCCGCTCTGCCGTGCAGTTCGCCCCCGATTGTTTCTTGACCGTGGACGTAAGGTCGGGGGACCCCGCCCACCAACGGTCACATCGCGGTGGGCACCTTTTACGTGTTCCGGGGGTGCCCATTAGCGCACGCCTACGCCAGCCGCTCTTTGTCTCCTCTATGACAGAGGGGCGCTTGAGAGCGGTGCAGGCGTGGTCTTCAGCTCCTTAGGGAGCTTTGGGGAGCTGCCCATCTGGCTCCCCCGAGGAGAGCCCCGATTAAACGGGGCGCCCCTAGCCGGGTCGACGTGAATAATCTTTTGATATCCCTCGGCCCGGCTAAAGGGTGAGGAGGAACTCCGCGGGGTTTAGTGGGTAGGACGGTCCATTCCGGACCGGGCCGGGAGTCCCACACAGCATCCCAGCTGCCCAGCAGCTGGGATGAAGGCGCGTAAATGTGTTCCCCGCGTCAACAATAAAAAAGACTACTTTTGCCAAAGTACAAGAAATACTATACTTCTGCGGTGCTTCCTAGATAATATGTTACACACATATTATTATTACATACAGATAACTCCCTGCCTCCCAAAGTGCAAGCTTCCAAACCCGCGCTACAGCTGTCATAATAGTTGGAGGGTATTTTGAAGGAACGTTTGCATAACCTTAGTGGCCACAACCTCATTCAAGCTCTGCATAAACATAACGTGTATTTTAATGTAGATGACAGGCTTGAAAACGAATCAATTGTATGGATCCCACTCACGGATGGCGCGTGGACTGAAAGCCTTAAAGTGGGGTCAAAATGTTGAGTTGGATTTTTTTATATGTACAAATCCACGGACTCCAACCGTCTAAAACCACATGGCACCCTGGAAAGGATATTCCACGCTTCCTAGCGAACAATGGCTACCACAGTGGCCTTGACCCAAACAGCCTTGCTTTATGCAATGGTGATGACTTTACAATAAGTGCAACCCCCTTTACTCCAATAATAACAATATAAGCATGGATCGAGGCGCCAAGAATTCATAACGGCCTTCAGGATTTTGAACAGAAGTTCCCATGTCGCAGTAAATATTCACGACAACGCGTAAAGGCTATTTTTAGAGTTTTTGCCTACTGTTTTGATGTGCTCAATGAATACGAAATTTCTTTGTAAGATCAATTTTAGTTAGTGAGTTACTTATACTTTATTGTAACACCAAAACATACATTTACATTTTATACACATAGATATAATTTTATACATGTTTAACAATTGGCGGCTTTATCGCACAAGGCGATTTCTTTCAGGCAAGAAACTTTTATATAGGAAACTAAAGCGTTGTCAGTAATGTATATATTATAGTTATTACATTAAATATTTACTAAATAATTAAACCTGAAGTATAATAATTATGTAATCTATGCCACAAGTCCTGTATTAGATTTCGTGTACCACAAATTAGAGATAGTACAGATGGAAATCTCATGTATGTACTTTTTTTTCACACCTACCCTCTGCTACACACACTCGCGCACAAATCAGTGTCGAAAATTCGGTTGAAACCGCCTGACCTCGTGTCTGTGAAAGCGTGTGTGCGTAGTCTCAGTGAATTTGTTTGTAAGTTTCCATCTGTACTATTACTAATTTGTGGAAATACTATCTAAGTCCTTTTTTTAACGTGTGGGAATCCCTACAGATAGACTCAAACCGACTAAACCGACTTGGTGCTTTCCTGTTCATGTTCCAGGAATAATATCTGAAGTCTGAAATAATTTTAAAAGCAGTTAGTATGCTACTTCAAAATTTAAAATCATGTGGAGATAATTAAGCTAGAGCGGTTTTTGTTCCTCGCGGGTAGAAGTCCGGTCATCCTAATCATCCCAGCAACCTTTGGCCACAGTATAATTTGCCTGCCTCAGGGTGATAAAATTCCCAGAGATCAGAACCGCCTCGCACAGCTTTACATTTGAATTTTTACAATTTTTCTCTCCGTGTAATCTTTCCCTCGCAATAACGAACCTAACAAAAACATAACTATTCAATTTGGTGACGCTGTTCCAAAGTTATGCCGTCATCAAGGGAAATAGGGATTAATTTTTATTTATAAATATAAGTGAGAAACATTGTGCCTGTTACTTTACTTAGGTCAACTTCAAGAGAACTTTTCTAATTATTTTCATTAAATATTATAACAAATAACACCATTCGTTCACCTCGCTTCAATGAGTTTAGTATAAATTTTCATGGTGGCTACAATTTATTATTAGAGTTATAAATTTGGGACACCAAATGTCAATATCGCATTAACCATAACTATGAATTAAACAATGTTTCAATTTCTTAAAATATGTGTAATGTAATTGCTTTTAATTAACACACTCAAAAAGAGTGAGAAAATATAACGTAAGATATTAATTTTGGTATGAAAACTCCTTCAGAGTTTCTTGGCAGTTTTCAGTAAGAGCCACATCAAGCAATGCACGCTAGACAAATTTTATATTTTTACGGAGTAAATTACATTTTTATTTTCCCTTTTCACTTTGGAGCACAGATGTGAGCGTTACAGCTGTAGTGGTATATATACATACAGAGATTTATGAAAACCTTTTAACAGACAAGGTAAGGACCTAAACTATTAAAAGGTTACGAAATAGAACGTTATGTAAGGATGCAAAAGTACAATACAACCTATACAAATAAAAAGGCCTTGACCCGAGACCTAGCCCAGCAGGGAGTAGACGGATAGGGAAAGTAAAGGATTATTGTAAATACCCCCTATTGGATTAAAATGAGGGGTAATAAATTTGTGTAGAAATTGATCATATTCGAGTTAAATTTACGAAACTAACTCTTTATTCAAATTGCCTAAACCCAACTTCAGCATTTATTGCAATTAGATCCCTAACTAAGGGGTGAAAATTGTATCCAAAAGTCTATTTGCGTGACTAAGAAGTGAAAATAAATATACTTGAATTTCGAGGACAGACTTGCAAGCGAAAATCTGCATACATACAGGGTAGGCAGAGACATAGTATACGCCCACATTTCACCTTATAGTTTTATGTTCCACGTAATGTGGAAAGTGAAAAACTAAGAATTAACATGCACTTCTTTTTTTCTTAATCCGTTAATAATAATATTAATTTATCGTTATGTTATGTACTTATTTAATAATAATAAATAAATAATGAAATAGGTACAATCAAAATAATCATACGTTTTGAAGTGAACGAAATTTCAAAACAATCTTTCCGCTACACACCACATACACGTATGATTCGACAAAAAAGTCTTTTGAATTTGTACGAATCAAGTTGAATAAAAGCTTAGAAAAAACAGTGTAGGTACTTACCAAATGCCTGTATATAACAAAGGGTACGTATTCAATCATAACAAAAACATCAGCCACAGCGAGCCATTTGAGCAGCCTGTTGATCGGAGAAGCTGCCATGTCCCGGCGTGTCAGCACCGCTATGTTCATTGTGTTCGCTAAAACTCCTATTGTGCATACCTGAAACAAATATAACTAATTGAAAGCTTTCGTTATATACCGTGCGTAGAAATTAGGTCATCTTGGAATGTTTTTACCTGCTACGAAGTAAAAACGTTTCGAATTTTTATACATTTGTATTATCTAGAAATCGCCGTGCCTTTCCCCCAGATGACATATCGCCCTCAAGAGTCGTGGCAAAATGTTAAATAGAGGTCCAATTATTATTTTATTTAAATAAAGTGGGATTTGATTCTTACAGAGATTCTTTTCTGCAGAATTATAAAATGACTAGTGGACGACACGCGGCTTCACCAGCGTAGTTTCCGCTCTCGTGGGAATACGAGAATAAAATATATCCGCCGAGAACTGTGACCTTTCCAACAGTGAAAGATTTTTTCAAATCGGTTCATTAGTTTCGGAGCCTATGCGATGTAAACAAACAATCATTTTTCCTCTTTATAATGTAATGATAGAGAATAAATAAATAAATATACCTAAATATGTGGAATACCTGGAAATTTGTCCTTCATTATTTCCTTTATTATGTTTTCCAGGCAAAAGGCAAATCCAGATCTTTATTTTATGAATGGACGTGCATATTTATGCTGATACCTACCTCATTGAAGGAGACACACGACTATATTGTAATGTCTAGAAAACAAGAGCCGTCTAATTTAACACTGCAAAAATCGAAATCATGTTCCCCAATTTGAATGCATTGTGAGATATTTTTTTATGCCACGTTAATTAAATAACACGGGGTTACACGAGAAAGGAACTGTATGTATCTTCGTCAAAGCAATTTAGTAATTTTATTAACGCCCACAGATTATATTAGGTGTGAAATAGAACACGTGTTTCAACGCCTACAACAGCAACACTTATTGTGAATTATTAAATTACTTAATGAAAATTTGATTACTCAATTTGATATTAACCGAAGACGTTTTCAATCAAATTATTATTTCTCTGCACCTTTTCAAGTGAATGAGTAGATACTTAACGAACAACGTTTTTGAAAAAGATTGCCAACTTTTCAGCTAGGACTACATAGACTACGTTTTTAGCATAATCTAGTAAGACAAGGGGGGTCACAGACATCACGTCCTTCAAGTGCATAGGTACTTACGTATAGACAAAGATAATTGGGGATGTGAAAAAAAATAGATATTGATTTTTTTTACGTATTTTAAAAGCTTTTCATTTATCGATATTGACTTCGAAAAACTTAAAAAAAAATGTTATTGATTGAAATAAGAACCATTTAAAATTGATTAAATTTGAAATACGACCTAGCGACTTTAAACGCCCGACATAGAAACCTATGGCTGTAACGTCATGATTGCTACAACTACAAAGATTGAAACCAAAGACGTATCATATATGTATAGACACGTTATAAACGAACATTGCGGCTTTCAAAAACAGCTAAACTTTTATAAATTTGAAAAAAGAATTCTGAAAATTATCTGTGGTAGCATGCATGAAGTCAATATCAGAGGAATGTGGGGAAAAAGAGAAACTCGAATTTCACTTACTGAGAAATTATGGTTAATGTATTTACGGGTAAAGTGCGTAATATTTAAATTTATAAAATGCAAATGTAGTTTGTCGGATTAGTAATTATTAACGTAATTTAAGTCATAAAATAAAATTATAACAATATCATACAGAAACATTTATTTAATAAGAAATAATTTAGTACCTAGTAAGTAATCTGAATATTTGTAATTTTAATCATTTTAATAATCTTAATATTTTATTATTATGTTTCATTATTTTTTTAAAGAAATATAATTACCTAAATAAAAAAAAATTAAATAGCAAAATAAAACATTAGTACAAAATCTCCCCGACATCCCCTTACGGGTCACGGGCGCCAAACCACAGACTATAGAGTACATTTTCCTTGTGCATTCGTTATGCTTGCCGCCATTTTATCGATCCGAGAAAATGAAATAATATTATTATTTCTATTGTACTGACGCATGAAATGACACGTTTTATATTGAAAAGTTGCTGTGTAGCTTGTGTATCATCTGAAGATACATGAAGGCATGTTTTTTTCGAGTTTTCTTTACTAACAGAATTTAAAACAGTGCTAATAGAACTTTCGCTAACCCTACAGCCGCGTCACAGATTTTCAGGTACCTACCTACTTTACATGTTGCCATTTTCAAGTGTCTATAACGTATCTATAGTTTTTATATCATTGATTGAAACGTGTTACGATGACGTCACACGCGCTTTGATTTGTTCGGGAGCTGTCGCCGTGTTTTCGCACGATTGTTGTGTCCGACTCATGATTGAATTCTCAAATTGGTATAACTTCTGAATTATTGCGAAAATCATAAAAACAAAAATAGTTTTACTATAAAACTTGTATATGATCTTTCCATTCATCACAAGAAAAAAAAAATCACATCCCCAATTTAGTATTATTACGTACATATAGGCAACTCCCTGCCTCCCACTGAGCAAGCTTCCCCACCCCCGCCACAGCTTTAAAAAAGTTGGAGGATATTTTGAGGGACCTTAGTGGTCACACACACATTCAAGCTCTGTACAAACATAAAGTGTTTTAGTGTAGGTGACAATGGTTTACTAATGTTTGCCATAATTTAAAATGCCATAATTTCATATGCCATACTGGTATTTGCCATAATTTCATTAGGTATAACGCTTCAGTTGCCATAATCGTGAAATGACATAAAATGACTTTCAATAATTCCATTGGTCATAATCGATCAAGTGTCATAATAATTTAAATCCATAAATGTATTTGCCATAATTTTCGTTTTCAATAAAGCCATTTTCCATAACTTTTATTCACCATAATATAAATAAAGATAATTTATACGACACAGATTTTTTATTCACAATTAAACCTAAAACTAAACCTCATATGGCGTCTTCGGTTTCATGATCGACTAAAACACGTTATGTTTGTACAGAGCTTGAATGTGTGTGTGACCACTAAGGTCCCTCAAAATATCCTCCAACTTTTTTAAAGCTGTGGCGGGGGTGGGGAAGCTTGCTCAGTGGGAGGCAGGGAGTTGCCTATATGTACGTAATAATACTAAATTGGGGATGTGATTTTTTTTTTCTTGTGATGAATGGAAAGATCATATACAAGTTTT
The DNA here is from genome assembly GCA_933228765.1 of Miltochrista miniata. NCBI lineage: Eukaryota > Metazoa > Arthropoda > Insecta > Lepidoptera > Erebidae > Miltochrista > Miltochrista miniata. Next base: position 14,443,086 of record OW121765.1, read on the forward strand.
ATAGTAAAACTATTTTTGTTTTTATGATTTTCGCAATAATTCAGAAGTTATACCAATTTGAGAATTCAATCATGAGTCGGACACAACAATCGTGCGAAAACACGGCGACAGCTCCCGAACAAATCAAAGCGCGTGTGACGTCATCGTAACACGTTTCAATCAATGATATAAAAACTATAGATACGTTATAGACACTTGAAAATGGCAACATGTAAAGTAGGTAGGTACCTGAAAATCTGTGACGCGGCTGTAGGGTTAGCGAAAGTTCTATTAGCACTGTTTTAAATTCTGTTAGTAAAGAAAACTCGAAAAAAACATGCCTTCATGTATCTTCAGATGATACACAAGCTACACAGCAACTTTTCAATATAAAACGTGTCATTTCATGCGTCAGTACAATAGAAATAATAATATTATTTCATTTTCTCGGATCGATAAAATGGCGGCAAGCATAACGAATGCACAAGGAAAATGTACTCTATAGTCTGTGGTTTGGCGCCCGTGACCCGTAAGGGGATGTCGGGGAGATTTTGTACTAATGTTTTATTTTGCTATTTAATTTTTTTTTATTTAGGTAATTATATTTCTTTAAAAAAATAATGAAACATAATAATAAAATATTAAGATTATTAAAATGATTAAAATTACAAATATTCAGATTACTTACTAGGTACTAAATTATTTCTTATTAAATAAATGTTTCTGTATGATATTGTTATAATTTTATTTTATGACTTAAATTACGTTAATAATTACTAATCCGACAAACTACATTTGCATTTTATAAATTTAAATATTACGCACTTTACCCGTAAATACATTAACCATAATTTCTCAGTAAGTGAAATTCGAGTTTCTCTTTTTCCCCACATTCCTCTGATATTGACTTCATGCATGCTACCACAGATAATTTTCAGAATTCTTTTTTCAAATTTATAAAAGTTTAGCTGTTTTTGAAAGCCGCAATGTTCGTTTATAACGTGTCTATACATATATGATACGTCTTTGGTTTCAATCTTTGTAGTTGTAGCAATCATGACGTTACAGCCATAGGTTTCTATGTCGGGCGTTTAAAGTCGCTAGGTCGTATTTCAAATTTAATCAATTTTAAATGGTTCTTATTTCAATCAATAACATTTTTTTTTAAGTTTTTCGAAGTCAATATCGATAAATGAAAAGCTTTTAAAATACGTAAAAAAAATCAATATCTATTTTTTTTCACATCCCCAATTATCTTTGTCTATACGTAAGTACCTATGCACTTGAAGGACGTGATGTCTGTGACCCCCCTTGTCTTACTAGATTATGCTAAAAACGTAGTCTATGTAGTCCTAGCTGAAAAGTTGGCAATCTTTTTCAAAAACGTTGTTCGTTAAGTATCTACTCATTCACTTGAAAAGGTGCAGAGAAATAATAATTTGATTGAAAACGTCTTCGGTTAATATCAAATTGAGTAATCAAATTTTCATTAAGTAATTTAATAATTCACAATAAGTGTTGCTGTTGTAGGCGTTGAAACACGTGTTCTATTTCACACCTAATATAATCTGTGGGCGTTAATAAAATTACTAAATTGCTTTGACGAAGATACATACAGTTCCTTTCTCGTGTAACCCCGTGTTATTTAATTAACGTGGCATAAAAAAATATCTCACAATGCATTCAAATTGGGGAACATGATTTCGATTTTTGCAGTGTTAAATTAGACGGCTCTTGTTTTCTAGACATTACAATATAGTCGTGTGTCTCCTTCAATGAGGTAGGTATAAGCATAAATATGCACGTCCATTCATAAAATAAAGATCTGGATTTGCCTTTTGCCTGGAAAACATAATAAAGGAAATAATGAAGGACAAATTTCCAGGTATTCCACATATTTAGGTATATTTATTTATTTATTCTCTATCATTACATTATAAAGAGGAAAAAATGATTGTTTGTTTACATCGCATAGGCTCCGAAACTACTGAACCGATTTGAAAAAATCTTTCACTGTTGGAAAGGTCACAGTTCTCGGCGGATATATTTTATTCTCGTATTCCCACGAGAGCGGAAACTACGCTGGTGAAGCCGCGTGTCGTCCACTAGTCATTTTATAATTCTGCAGAAAAGAATCTCTGTAAGAATCAAATCCCACTTTATTTAAATAAAATAATAATTGGACCTCTATTTAACATTTTGCCACGACTCTTGCGGGCGATATGTCATCTGGGGGAAAGGCACGGCGATTTCTAGATAATACAAATGTATAAAAATTCGAAACGTTTTTACTTAAATCCATAAATGTATTTGCCATAATTTTCGTTTTCAATAAAGCCATTTTCCATAACTTTTATTCACCATAATATAAATAAAGATAATTTATACGACACAGATTTTTTATTCACAATTAAACCTAAAACTAAACCTCATAAGGCGTCTCTAGCTAACTAAGCTCGACGGAGCCCCGCTTTGCGGGGCTGCTACTTCTGGGTGGTTTAAAAAAAAGCCACGAAGACTAAGGCGGGAGCGAAGCGAAGCGGAGCTCCCGCCTTAGTCTTCTAACCTAACCTATCCGAGTCGGATTGCACTGAGTCGGGGTGTTAACGATAATTAATTTCGACCTTACAATATTATGCATAATTTTCATAATTATATCAAATTTTGATTATGTCAAGAGTCGATTATGAGATGTGTTACTTATGGAAACTAACTATTATGAGAAATGTTGTTATAGAAAGTCATTTTATGGCAAATAAAAGTTATGACTGTTGAGTTGTTAAGGCAAACGTTATTAGTATAAATGATAATAGTGCAAGTAAATATTATGATCGGGGATGATTATGACAAACAATAATAGTGCAAATGAATTTATGGAAAACGAGAGAAGACCGGTGACAATATTGAAAACGAATCAATTGTATGAAGTTTCCGCCATGTGGAAGGCACGCTTCTATACCCGCAGGGGTAAGCAAAAACATAGCATATGATGAGCTTATTGCCGTGTTGAAATAGACATGCGCAGGATGTGACTGTCCGCCCCAGAAAATTATAAGACGCCCGTAATGCCTGTAACTTGGCTTAACGACTGCCATGTCACTGACAACCATTTTATGTTTTTATTTTTTTTACGTGAGGGAAAATCCTATGTGGATACTATGCCGAACTTTGTTTTTAACGTGAGGGAAAATCCTCATGGATGCTATGCCGGACTCCTACCGACTAAAAAACCTCACGTTAGGACCAGGACTCCCAACAGACGCACAGCTGCCACTGCGGCTAGATCTAGGGGGTGGCTCGGGTGCTATCCCGCGTCTTTGGAGGGTTTCGGGTGCGATCCCGCTTCTAAAGGGGGACGTACGTGAATCCCTCACGTCACGCTGCCGTCATGGGCACTATGCCGGACTCCTACCGACTATAGTCTGTCCCATAGATTTAGAATGTACAAGATGAACAGTGTCAAACTGAAGACGAGACCAAAAATGAAAGATCCATGTGTGAGTTAAATAGTGTTGTTGAATGGTCACACCTATGTTATCGATAAAAGTATCTGTATAAATGGAAGGAATGGAAATGAAACTTCTAAGCACACAAAGTGCTTAGAAGTTTCATCTCCAACTTCTTGTTTTGGGGAATAAATTAAATCTTACGATTTTAACAGGTAATTTATGGCATCGTTCATTGCATTGTTGCCGTACATATACTGGGTGTAACAAAACTACCTCTCCAAATTTCATGAGATGACTTGGCATCGGAAATCAAATACAAATATTTAATAAAAAAAGGGGGGTTAATTTTTTATTTAAAAAAAATAATTGTCGCACATTAAGAATCATTTTTTTACGGCGGTAATTCGAGGTAACATGGTCGCCGTAGCAAAACAAACACGGAGCACCCGTCTGGCTGTCGTTGTCGCTTTCTACTGTTGCTCAGTAGCTATAGAAAGGGTGAAAATGAAAATTTATAGGACCTGTAAAACGGATTTACGGTTAAAGTATTCATGTGATTTTTTTTCTTCATTTTTGTAATGTTTCTTCACTGATACCACCTCACGTGACGAAATTTGGAGAGTCAATTTTGTTCCACCCAATATATTTTGCCAATTGAATTTGAAATTTTACTGAAAATCCAACTCTTATCGTAATACTAAACCTAGAAACTCATTTATTATTGAACCCTAGTAACAATAAAAGATATTACTCGTAGATTTTTTTTAATTAAATATAATCTTGCCAAATTGACGTCTCCACTGATGGAAACTAATGGAAAGCCGTGGCGCATCTAGCGCATGGGGGTATGCTTACAGCACACAAGACTTCTGACAGTAGTCCTCAAGTTGGCGGCCCTATGATGTGCCTCTTCACGCTCCGCTTGTAGAACCCGGGATTATAAAATGAGGGAAACACATGTGCGGGCAGGTCGTTCCAGGATTTCGTAGTTCGACAGAGGAACGATCTTTTGAAACGCTCAGTTCTGGCGAAGATTCTCTCCGCTATATATGAGTGGCACCTCTGCCCGACGTGTTGTTCGGAATCTGTAAGGAGATGGTGGGATCAGGTTGAAGAGCTCTTCAGAACATTCGCCGTGATGCATTCGGTAGAAGGCAGCCAAGGACGCTATGGTTCTTTGCTGCGCTAACGGCTCGAGGCTTACCGTCATCTTAGGACAACCTATAATTCAAATCGGATAACACGTCTCTGCATAGCGCCAAGCACGTCCAGTAAGTACCTCGCAGTCATGCGTGCAGTCATCCCAAAGGTGAGAACAGTATTCGACGCAGAGGCTAATCTGCACCTTGCACAGCGAACATCCCGGTGTGGCGTGGAGTACCTTAAGTTTTTTACCTTAAAATTATAAAAATTCAACTCAAAATGGTTCACAAATTTTGGAAATATTATATTAAAATAGGCACAAAACCCTAAAAAAGGTTAAATAACACAGTTCGAGTAAAAATCAATCATATTTATAATAAATTAAATCCAGATAAGTTTGTTTGTAGCAATACCACTATAATGAACTATCGACATCCTTATCGATACCTACCCATGACTATTTTACTGTAAACAGCCCTTTTTATTTCTGCCTTATATATCCTCCTAAAATGCATTTACACATTAAATATTGTGTTATGTATGAAGGAAAATGCATAATCTACGTTATGAGTTGGACTTTCAGTGAAATTTCACATCCAATTTGGCAAAATATGTACGGCAAAAATGGAATGAACGAAGTCACAAATGACCTGTTAAACGAGTCTTTCTTCGTATAATTGCGTTTTGTAATATCCTATTCACACACTAAACACGACACTATTGTTGGAAATATAAAATTTTCTATTTTAATCGTAAGATCACTACAGATTATTGGATATTATGAATAACATAGAGCTGCCATAGGACCCCACCGGGCTCAGCGATTCAAAATACTGACATATGAGTACACAATTTGCTTTCTCTTTTCCTCTCGAGCTAAGTGCTATGGATAATGAGGTCTCGCTCGCACGCTTTGTATATCTATTGAGAGTAGCGAAAAATTCTAAATCTATGGTCTGTCTAACCGATTGTTTTACTTTTGACAGCTCGATTACCAATTACTATAGTGATGTTATAATGCGTTTCCGATTCGATTTAATACATAATATTTACTCAAAAACCATTGATTTAATTTAAGATACATGGGACACCTCTTAAGTGTCATAATATTATTATTTATGTCAATTTACAATTAGCGAAATAATCCTAGAGCATCACTTTAAATTCATAATGAGTATTTTGTCTCCGTAATATTGCGGCCGTTAAATATGATGGAACCGTCATCCTCGGAAACCAAAGCTTTACTGACGTAATGTACTTGTAAAGTATAGATGACAAGAGAATTATATTATGTAGAGGAAAGATGATCTTGATCCTATACGGCTTGAAGCTTAAAGTAATTCTTGGATCCTTTGAGGTAGGTATAGAGTATCTAATTTTCAAATAACCCAACATATACCTTTACAAAGTTTCAAAAGTAAACTACGATCAAATAAACTATATGTAAACTAATGTACAGTGAATATGTAATATTATTGGTCAATAAAAACTCAATAATACTCGTACGACTAGTTCTTATATTTATTGCCGCGATGATTACTACACATTAAGAAGATAGGTATAAATTGAATGTGAATAATGTGGCCAGATGTGTTATTCCTGGATGTCAATAAAAATTAAATATAATTTGTTATTTATCTAATATTATCTAACTTGGCTAGCTGCGCTCAACCTTCTATAGCAAACCTACAAAGTAGAAGACTCATCACCATCATATATTATTTTGTGACTTCCAGTGCTTAGAATAAATGTGTAATCCTTTATCGTAATCTCAGGTTTGATTTCCGTCACATAACACATCAGGTGTTACGTGACGGAAATCAATTCAATCAACGATTTGTTAATAAAAAGAATCAAGCATTGTCATTTATGCTGTCCATCTCATGTCATTATCGACAATGTAAGTTCCAAAAGTTCTACGTAGTTCACACTTCCAATGACCATGACCTTTACTTTCCATGGATTCAATCACTTCTGGCTATAAATAACGGGCGAGTGTTATATTCTAATGTAAACACATAAAATGAATTAAACGTCATATTAGTAACAATAATTCGTTTAGGCGTATATGATTTATGTGGTGTTTGGTTGTGTGGAAACAAAATAATAAAATATTGTGAACGTTCAACTTCCCACTTCCCATTGGAAACTTATTCCCGGGATAGGAAGCCCATGTGTTATTCCACACTGTAATCTACCTAACTGCTAAATTGCAGTCAAATCCGTTCAGCTGTTAGTGCATAAAGGAATAACAAACATCCACACTCACAAACTTTCGCATTTATATTATTAGTAGTAAGATAGTGTGCGTGTTGGCGTGAGGCAGGACACGTGTTACAAGTTCTCGTGAAATATTTAGATTTTACAGATAAGAGCTTTTTGTGTTTATTGTATGGTGTTAACTATTGATGTTCTTATAATAATGTTATAGCAATACAAGAAACAGCTATTATTTTCATGCTTTCAAAGACCTTGAAGGGCATGCAGCCCGAAAGGTCATTGAAAGTGTTTAAATTATTCACAACTAGCGGACGTCACACGGTTTCACCCGCGTAGTTCCCGTTCCCGTAGGAATACGGGAATAAAATATAGCCTATGCACACCGCAAGGAGTGTATCTTCCCAACAGTGAAAGAATTTTTTAAATCGGTCCTGTAGTTCCGGAGCCTATTCGTTACAAACAAACAAACAAAAAAACAAATCTTTCCTCTTTATAATATTAAGTATAGATATAGATTAGTGGACGACCCCGACACCACCCGAGTACCAACTCGCCGTTCTCAGGCTCCCGGTCATGGAGGCCGGTAGGCTTGGGCGTACAGCATCCGGCGACGACCCCGCCGTCGACTGCGCCACTCGGTAGGGAGATTTCTCTCTCGCTCCCTACCCGCACTTAGAGGTTGTCTACATCACAAGAAAGTTTATTCTAAAACAGAAAGTAGCGATCTCTACTCTAATAATACACATGGGTTCCATACAATAAGTATGGTTAGTTATTTCTTCAAAATTACAAAGATTGTATGTAAGCATTTAGTACGTTTGGTGTTACGTGGTTTTTGCTTAGTTAAAGAAATAGAAGACTATTTCATTGGAGGGCCCTAGAGGTTGAGACCTAGACATAGAGAATTGGAAAAGAGAAATGGCTTTAGACTCTTACGTCACACAGCTAGCAACCTTTTGGAATACTCTCACCAAGTAGGCACTAACTATGTACATTATGCTTTTCATTTATCACTAGGAATTCAAATATGTGTAACTCAACAATATATTAGAACGTTGCTCAGTGAGGTATCTATTCGATTTACTATCCTGACATGATATTGAAGTAACTGATGTTAATATGAAACACGCTACGATGAATCCTTCAGTCATTCGTGCATGTGACGTGAACGCGGTGAAAGCTATGAACTTCAGTGATTTCCGGACCCCTGATTTGATATAATGAAAAAGGAATGCTATTGGGATTGATTTCTGATAGTGAAACGATCTGAAAATAATTTGTAACGAATTAAATACTTTATGAATAATGCTTGAATCGGCTTCTCAGTCAGTAGCCAATATTCAGTAATGTAATGTAATGTAGAAGCTAAATTATTGTTAGAAGATGCAAGTCGAGGATCGCAATAAAAAAAATTAAGTTCATTATGGTGGTAGGTACCTTGAGCTTGATGGTTTCATTCGTCATCATCATTTTCTTGCTTCATCCAAAATATCTTATTGCAGAAGATTTTGTCTTTATTCAGAGGTACAAATAATTTTCAAACACTATTTTAACAGACTTTTCTGAGTAGTTGGGTATCCAGCAGACTACATGATGTACAGTAACATTCCCAATGAATCCAAACGGCTTATTTTATTAAAAGTTCTTCACCACTCAGGAAGTGAGCTGATGATCTTCAAAATATATAGGTATGACAAAGAATCTTTTCGGTCACATCGGCTTCAGAACAAAAAAAAAGGAATTAAAATTTATCCATCCATTTTGGTCTGCTACGATGCCACAGACAGACACATTTACACAGATATACAGGTCAAACGAAAAAACCCAAATATTTTCCCCGGGGGTTAATAAGAAGCCTACGTCCAGCAGTGGGCTGCCATAAGCTGATTTGATTGATTGATTACAATTTATGTGCCCTGATAGCTGGTTATCTCTTTATGCACTAAAAATAGCGTTGATTTTCAGTTGCTGAAATTATGGAGCGTCACGTACGTGGGATAATGGTGTAGGTAAGTGTGTAGTCACGACTATTTTCCCAACGGATAGATGCATACTATACACCCAAATAGTTGACCAGTTGTATTTTTAAGTTGGTGAATCTATTACACATAATTATAAAATATAGTCACGTACACAAACGCTCAATTTTCACCATTTGTATTTAGCACTGTAATAGGACTATTACGGTGCTAAGCGTGAGCGTATCGTATGTCTTTGTCTACTCGTTGGAGGATAAGATCGTCAATCAAATCAGCCTTATAGCAGTCTACTGCTGAACGTAGGCCTCTCCCAAATTGCACCACAATACACGGTCCTGCACCTTCCGCATCCAGTCAACCCCTGCAACCACCTTCAGGTCATCGGTCCATCTGGCGGGGGATTATCCTACTCCACGCAAGGATAAAATAAGACTATTGAAATGTTGAAAATGGGAAGCTGCAAGTAATGGCTAAGTGCTTGCTGTTGAAGTTTTCAAGCCGCCTACCTATAACTTGGCTTAACGACAGCCACATTACTGGTAACCGAGACCAACGTCTTATGGTACCTTCCGAAGCATGGAAACACTCGGAAGGTATGATCGGGAATTTTAAATAATTGATGTCAGCAAGGCTTTATGATTGAGTGCTTGATCTTTGGTCTTATCTAAAATATCTCCTTACTGCCAATAGCTCATCAAAGACAAAATGATTATCGCCAATGCCTTAGCACACAGACAGTTAGAAGGTATTTTTCTAAATAAATCTAGAATCACTAAACGAGTTCATAAAATTCAAATTCACTGGCACAATTCAAGTATTAAATTCCAGAAATTTTATGCCTTGGCAAAAAAAAAGAGTAGAAAATAATGAGCTCGTTACTGTGCTACCACTCATTTGGCAGCCCGTATTGTTTCTTGCTATTTATTTTAAATTTTCGACTTTTATTGTCGTTGGTACCTACATATTTAATTTTCTTTTTTGCAATTAAATGATGTTTCAACATTAATATCAACGTACATACCGGGGAGATATCCTTCCGAGGGCTTACCCTGGGCTCCCAACCGTGGGCAGTAGGTAAAGAACTGTGGTATTTAGTCGGTAAGAGACCAGCATAGCATCCATGACGGATTTTCAATCATTTTTGTATGCTGATACAGTTTGAATGTCGGTTTTAACAAATAATAATACAAGAATGATTGGAGACGGTATGAATTTAACACCTCCACATGTTCTTGGAACAACAGAGAAACAACTATTTCTTTCTTGCATTACTTACGGCATAATGGGTTCATCGGCAATTTAGTTTAAAATCAGTCAAATATTTTAACTGACATGTTAGCCGGCCCAGCTTATCTCACACTAGTGGACTCCACGCGGTCTCATCCGCACCGTTCCCGTGGAAAAACGGGAATAAAATAGGTCCTATGTCACTTGGAAATAATGTAGCTTCCCAAATATGAACGATTTTTGTAATCGGTTTAACAGTTTCGGAGTCTATTCAATGCAAATAAGCGAACAATCAAATCTTTCCTCTTTATAAGGTTAAGAAGTATAGACAAAAATATACAGTGCTTTGGTAACACAACAGTTACAAGAACCCACGGATGAGGCTGCAGAGGTAGCCGTAGGTCTATTGGGAGTCCTGGGGTATCCTTTCGAGGGCTTACCCGGGGCTCCAAACGAAGACTTCATAATGGTATCTTATGTAATAACACTAGTATCCCCGCTGACTACGTCTTCTGTAAACAATCACTGGAATAACTTTGGCAATGGCTGGTCCTTGAAATAGGTGACTAGTTATCATTATGATCACTTCGAAACATTTCATTTGCGAGCGTTTCAAGAGGAATGCCTAAAGAGGAGAGGGGGGGGGGGGAAAGGTAAAACGTGAGCGTATTCTATTTATTTATTTATTGGTTTTGTACACACAATTAAAAACAAAAGAAATCATACGGAATATTGCACAAGGCGCTACTTATTTCTAATGAAATCTCTTCCAGTAGGCCTGAGAGAGGAGATGTGAATGAGAGACAAAGTAAATAAGTGTGTGCAGAATAATAAACATACATAAACCTTAAATAGCATACATACATAATATATAGTATTATACTATCTAAATATACTTAAGTACAGAGAAATATCATAAACATCTCTAAGGATAAAATGTTATGTTAAAGATAACAGGTAATGTTCTTTCACTTTCTTCTTGAAGAGTGAAACAGTTTTACAAGTTCTTATCTCCGGTGGGAGAGAATTCCATAGCCTTGCCGCGTGAACAGTGAAGGAGTAAGAGTAAAAATCAGTTTTGTGAGAAGGGAATGTAAGGCGATTTTCATGATGTGTTCTACAAAGAGCATCAGGTGTACGCATAAAAGAGAACCGCTCACGTAAGTAGGTAGGACATAAAGGATTGTGCAATAGGACACACAATATCCGAGTATTCCTCCGAAGTCGGATTGGGAGTCACTTGAGTTTTGAACGAAATTCCGAGACATGATCATACTTACGAAGATTGAAAATAAACCGAATGCATAAATTTTGCAGTCTCTCAAGTTTGTTTAAAAGCTCCTCAGTAGCATCCAAGTAGCAGGAGTCCGCATAATCAATAATGGGCTGTATCAATGTTTGAGCAAGTGAGATTTTAATATCTACAGGCAAAAAAGGCTGGAGGCATTTGAGGGTGTGGAACGTGTAGTGAACCTTTTTGCTAACATTCAGAACATGAGCATTCCAGGTCAAGTTTCCATCTAAGGTAATACCAAAATCTTTCGCCGTGTCGGTATATGGTATTTGAACTCCATCAAGTAAGAGAGGCGGAAGAAAGGCCATGTCTAATCCAGATCGCATTTGCCTACTGCCGATCACTATCACCTGAGACTTACCTGGATTAATTAAAAGTCCAAAAGACCTAGCCCACTCGCCAATAGCACTCAGGTCACGATTCATATCGGCTATGGCGCTTCTATACTCATTCAACTTAAAATGACGATACAGCTGCAAGTCGTCTGCATACAGATGGAAGTTGGAAGAAATAACTCGAACAGAAGAGTTGATGAAAATGGAAAAGAGTAGAGGAGAAAGTACGCCACCTTGAGGCACTCCAGCAATGAGGTTACGCCAATCCGAGAAAGACTCGTTAAGGCGAACACACTGCGAGCGCCCCCGAAGATAAGAGCCAAACCAGGCCACAGTCTCAGTGGAGAAATTAAGGGAATTAAGAATGCCTAGAAGAATATCTAGATCCACTGAGTTGAATGCGCTACTGAAGTCCAGCAGAACAAGTACGGTAAGGGATTTGTTCTCCATGGCCAGACGAATATCATCCGTCACCTTCAGCAGAGCCGTCACAGTGCTGTGACCTGGACGGAAGCCAGATTGCGTAGGATTGAGAAGTTTATTCTGTGTAAGGTAACAAGATAGCTGTCGATGCACTAAATGCTCAAGAACTTTTGAGAGAAAAGGAAGAATGGATATGGGACGGAACTGGGACAGCAGTGTAGGATTTGTGGTCTTAGGTAAAGGAATAATCAGTGCTTGTTTCCAAGCACTAGGAAAGCAGCATGTGCTCATAGAGTAATTGAATATGTAAGTGAGGATGGGAATCACGCTGGAAAGTATGGGAGTGAACATTTTTGAGCATAACTCATCATTACCTACCGCAGAAGAAGTAATCGACATGATCGATTTTTTCACTTCAAGCTTATCAACTGCATTAAGCCTGAATAAAGGACATTGTGGTAAAGGCATAAGAGAGAGATCTAGCATGGTGCTGGTAAGGCCAGCACATCGGGTCAAGAGATACAGGTGGAAGCGAGAAATGTTTGTTAAGAGCACTTAAGTTAATATCGTGACAATCGATATGGGTGACTTGCCAATACCGTTAGCTTTAAGAAATTTCCAGATATCGGAGGAGTTACGGGTCTCAAGAGATTGATGAAAGTGGCGACGTTTAGCATCACGACACAGACGATTACACCTATTACACCAGGATTTAAACCTTTCAAAATTAATATCATTAGGACTACGTTTGTACCTTCGATTAGCTCGATCTCTTCTAGTCATAGCATCCCTAATATCAGGTGTGATCCAGGGTGCAGGCATGTGTTTCACTTTAACTCGTCGTTTAGGAGCATGTCGATCGTACAGCGCAGTAATGATTTTGTTAAAGTTTAAAACTTTTCGTCAATGGCATCGACACCAACTACAGGTGACCAGTCAATGTCCTCTGCGTCCCGCCTCAATACCTCCAGTTTGATGCCCTTGAAGTTACGAAGCACAGAAAACTGTGACTTATACTTAGAAGGACGAGACAGACAGAGATAAATAAAGTAAGTCATGGTGAGAGAAACATGCAGGTAGTTGACCATGTGTGGCAACTAGATCAGGAGAGGAAACTATAATTAAATCAAGTAGAGAAGGGCGGCAGTTAGGAAAATGATGCGTAGTAGATAGGGTAAGAATATGAAGATTAAGTGAGGATACGATAGATTCCAACGCGTGAGTACGATTATTATTTTTGATCAAACATGTACTGAAATCCCCACATATGACTACGTGGTTGTAAATAAGACACAGTTCATTAAGCAGGGCATCGAATGACTCGAAGTAATTTACGTGGTAATCGGGACTGTAGAAAACTCCTAGTAGCATTTTGCTATGCCGAACAAAAATCTCCAAAAAGAGGTACTCCGCTGAATAACTGTAATCCGATGGTGAAGCACTGACAATTTTAAAAGGTATGTCCTCTCTTAAATCTATTCTATATCTCTACCTACTTCTTCAGGGATAAAGACATGATTATACGTTTATACCTATGTATCCCATTTATATATTTCGTATAAAGAAAACCACGACCAAACCCAACGTCGCACCATCCATTTGTATTTTATTGTAGGGTCCCTTGATCTAGTCGCCCAGAGATATGAGATAGTACACAGAGTCTACCCCGCGCAAATATTATTGTCCCAGCGGCTTCGAATTTCCCTCATTTAACTTTTACCGACGTTTTCCAGGAAGAAAAATAACGGACTTCTTCAATTCTTAAAAAACTGCATTAGAAGGCAGGAAAAATAAATATAATCTGGCCCAATAAGCTTGTGATATGGGATCTATACAACTAATATCTCCTGGGGTGCGAGGTCGAGAAAACTCTACGTTGGCGGATGCGGTTTCCAATCTGTTTTGGGCTATAAGCCCGGGGCACTCTCCGATGGAAAACTGGACGTTAATGATGCACCCTTGAACATCGGCTAATGGGTGCGGTGTGCTATCCCCGTTAGTTACATTCGGTTGAAAATATTTGCTTCAAATTTGAGTTGTAACCTTCGATCCAAACAAACATTGCAAGTTAAATGAAAGTTTGTTATAAGGCACTTACTAAACCCGTTACTTTGTAATAAAAGCTATTAAGATCATTTAACAGAAAGGCATCAATAGGTATTATTTCGAACGGTGGCTATAAGCCCAGCCACGAGTTTTACGAGTCTAAACTGTGAAAGTTGAACATTGCGGCAGCGCCATTAAAGTTTTAAATTGAAGTAATAAATACAGTTTTTTATTTGTCTAGCTTTTTTACGTTTAGAAATCCCCATGGATGTCATGCTGGCTAGTACTGACTAAAATCACATAGACTCTACCTAGCGCCAGAAACCTCTGGTTACTCCTCGACAAGATGTACCAGGATTTCCAGAGTTCCCGGGGATTACTGGCAGGATAGACGCAATAAGTCTGATTAAAAGTCCTTGTATCGTCCAAAGATTAAAGCTTGCTATTACAGCAAAACGCCAATCTTTGAAATTTATTATTATTAACGTCCAAGAACTTGTGCAAAATGTGTGCCCACCATACATTTAGAATTTTTTGCTACTCGTCCACCTTGGCCTTATCCCATTCCTAATAGAACTGTCAGGCAAATACGTTAAAAACAAAGACCATAGTGTTAGACTTAACGTCATATAGAAGTTGAGGCTACTTTTCAAACAGGACTTATTTTAATGAAGTTTTCGAGCAATGCCGGCGTGCATATTCATTTCATCATAAATTTAATTACGGAATTACTCGCATAACTTACATATATACATATGGTCACGCCTCTATCCCCGGGGGGTAGGCAGAGGCACATTATATGCCCACATTTCACCCTTGTATAATTTGTCCCACGTAATAGGTGGTGAGCCGTATTGCCGTGTTTAAATGGACAGGCGCAGGTTGTGACTGCCTGCTGTTGAAATAAAGCCTTCAACTTAGCTTAACGACTGCCATTTTACTGGCAACCGGGACCAACGGCTTAACGTGCCTTCCGAAGCACGGAAACGCTCAAATAAACGTCACAAAGCGATCACATGGATGGTCACCCATCCATGGACCGGCCAGTGTGAAAGTTGCTTACTGCAGTGATCGTTCACAGAACACTGAGTCCGCGGGGCCACGAGCGCTTCTTTCGTTTTCGCATAACTTGTATATCATGATAATAGTTTCGAGGAATCCTTTTCTCAACCAGCAATTAGAGAGAACATGAAGTTCCTACGATTTGAATAAATGTTTTTGATGCAAGCTTAATTTCAAATACTGCGCTCAAAAATAACAAAAATTACTTCTACTGAAGCATCCACATAAAATTGGATAGCAAACTAACTGCAGAGACGCTGATAAGGTATTGCTACGAGTATCAAATGTCACAACTTTGCTATATTATACGATAGTAATAAAAGTAAAAGAAATTCAATTACGCTTCCTTCAATTTTATTCACTTTCATGTTTTTTTTGTGTTTTATCAGTTTTTACACACGTTTTATCTGCAAATATAATACTACGTTTATGTTAAAACGCGCTTGTAAACTTGTTTGTTCCTTTCTAGAACTTACCCGGGCCCCCTGGAAAAGACCAGGAACAGTTCTTGTGTGTACCTATTAAACCCTGAAGGTAAAACGATTGATTTGATATTTTGAAGGAAAGAAAAAATATTAAATATCTCTTTATTTTACTAAGGAATTTAGCCCTTAATGCAGCAGTTTGTTCAATGGGTACATTGTTTAGTTTAGTCATCCGTTTGGCTGTGCTGAGCAATAATTTCGTACGCAATGTGTACGCAGCTCGCACGTCAGGCTTACTTGGGCTTAGAATGTCTCGGAAGACTCTATAACACCAACCTAGATGTGTACTCATCAAATATATTTCAAATTACTGGTAACGTTGGCTCAAACATTTGCATAATTATAATCAACAGGACGAGACTCACCGCATTAATTTTAATTTGTAAGGTTTTCATCATTGAGTTACAATTACGTGCGTATTAAGCGGTCCTAATTTAACTGGGGTCGTTCTATTGTTCTTAATGAAGAATGGAACTGTTGTTTTATACGTTACGTAATACGAAATGGGAGAATGATATAACTGTTATTCATTTACAATAAGCTGTTTATTTTACATCCAAGCTTATTTGGCTTTCCAACCTTTCCGTTATAGAACCTTTGAGATAATACTGAAATTCGTGTTGTTGTCTCTGGAATCTGATATGAAATTAATTCAATTGGTGTACAGTATTCAGGCACGATTTTCGTCATTATAGAGATGTAGCCAAAATAGTGTAGCGAACTTAACAAAGATAAAGGAATGTAGGTACCTATTTTGGTCTGAGCAAATCCATCTGAGCAAATAAGAATATCAATCTGATCTCATTTGAATAAATAATATGTAAAGACGCGATTTTGAAAATGTCTCCATTTCTTTTCATTGAAAATCTAATCTCCTAAAAAGTCTTATAGCGTTAAAGATGCTTTCGGTACATTTGTCTCGTATATACCAGCATAAATATTTGAAACTCCTTTGATCCTTTGAAGGACACTGTTCCTTCCTCTCTTTGCAGCCTATTGAACGCCAAGCAAAATTTTGGGAAGGTTTTCAATCAGGTAAGTACCTACGTAAATAAAATATTAAACCTTTATATTAAACGTCTGGAGGGTACTTTTTTAAAGGAACCTTGAAGGTTTTACACGTCTGCAATGAATCTATTCAAACCAAAAAAATATAAAAATATGATTGCACTTAGCTTTAGTGAAAATGCAATTTTCAAGATGGGTTACTATTTGGCAAAGCTAACACTCGAATTCAATCCTAAATTTCCTTCCCTTTTGTTTTCCCCTACAGTGTCTAGACGTAATGTCAATAAATTATTTAAAGACTTTATAGGACTTTAAGGAATAAGTTGCAACTGCTTAAAACTCTCACGTAGCGCTTATTAATGTTGAAATGCAACGTTTGATCTTTCTGCACAGACAGAGACTGTACCAAATTTGATCAGAATCAGCAGAGAACAGTCGAGAAAGAATAACATTATTTTTGAAACCGTTTTTACTGTTTGTATATGATGAACACGAACAGGTTAAAGATAGCTTGGGAAATTACATTTTGTATCCTGGAAACATGTTCTTGTGAAAAACGGGAACAAAAAATCGCGTTAGCCATTATAACATAGTTTAAACTGTTGATTATCTATTAGCAACGGATGATATTAGGGCGGGAATGGAAAAGGGTGAAGTGATAGTGCTTGTCTTAGCGGATTTTGCTAACGCCTTCAATTGTGTCAATCACGAAATCGTAAAACAAAACTAATAACGACATGTGACATCGTAACGGCTATATTTATGAAGGCGCCCCTTCTATCCCAATGAAAATTTAGTAGATTTTTTTTCTAATTACTTTTCTATGCAGTGAACTTAATAGGTACCTATATATTGAAACTCCAACAGCATACAAAATATATGTATTACATATACTTACTATTTCATGAGCGTCGTTCATGTGATTTCATACTGCAATAAGAAAAGGTTATATTCTTCCTGAAGTTCTAAACTCACAATGATAACAGTCTCATAAAGCTGGTTAATAACTTTAGCGCTCACCCAGCGCCATTTTGTGTATTTTATAGATTAAAAGCTATAAGAAAGCACCGCTTACTGTGTTTGTCGAAAGCCCAAGGGTCCATTTATTTGACGTGATCATATTTTTTATTAAACTTATCGAAGCTTATTATGAATCTTTCTGCATACATTTTGTACATAAAGATAAATGTAGGCATAGCATATGTGAGGCAAAGGCATTCTAACACCCACATACATTAACAAGAAAGTGATTACTGTAAAAGTTAACTTTCAGAAACTATAAAACCAATATAGGTATTTAAAGTGGGACAAATTGCAAATATTGAAATGTGAGCGTATACAATGTCTTTGCATGTCGGAGGAATGACTTATGTAGTCATTTAGTAGACCAATTTGCTCCTGTCACTCCAACCTTAAGGCACAAGAATTCAACTTAGTTTACATAATAAGCACAGCGCCAGTGTCTAAGATTTATTACAAAATAAGGGAAGATTTATGTGAAAAGCTATTTCTTGTGATTTTTCCTTTTTATTTGGAGAAAAGCAGCATAAGATCAAAAGAAAAACCGTTTATAATGGGACAAAATGAATACAAAGGGTTATATTTTAAGATAACGACTATGTATGGAGAATGATAAGCTGGAAATAAAAACGTCAAGTATATTTTATATGCGTAGATCACAATCGACCTACTACTCATATTTTGTACATGTATCTCACCACTTGTTCTATTTTTGGTGTTCCCCCAAATAGGGAAATACATTTGATTGGCGTGGGTTTGCGAGTAGGTGTGTCGATTCGTGTACCAAATTTGGGACTCATTAGAAAACGAGAACTCAATACAGGTGTCAGAATTTTGAGCAAATACGGCTTGAAAATTTTCAACAATATGTAGCCATAGCTTGTTTCCGTCCTGGTGTTTCAAACATCTTATAGGCTACGATATCTCTTCTTCCGACATCAGGCAGGTGAGGAAAATTTATCATAAGTAAAAAGTGTGTTAAATTTATCCTAAGTAGAAAGTAAAAGTAAAAAGAAGCCTTCGTGCCTTCGATAACACAACAATTCGTCGTCACAAGCTCCCGACATATTTATTTAAAACTAGCTGATGCGCGCGGCTTCGCCCGCGTGAAATTTGGTTCCCGTTCCCGCTTCCCGTTGGAACATTTTCCCGGGATAAAAAGTAGTTTATGTGTTATTCCGAACTATATTCTATCCCTGTACCAAATTTCAGCCAGATCTATTTAGCCGTTAGAGCGTGATTGAGTAACAAACATTCAAACATCTAAACATCCAAACATCTTCACAAACTTTCAAATTTATAATATTAGTAAGAAGTAAGAAGTAAGAAGTAGGAAGTAGGATTAGCGGACGTCACGCTGTTTGTTTCTGTTCTCGTGGGAATACGGGAACAAAATAAGGCCTACCTATGTTCACTGGGAATCGTTTACGTTTCCAACACTAAAACAATTTTTCAAATCGGTTCAGTAGTTCCGGAGCCTATTCGATGCAAACAATCAAATCTTTCCTCTTTATATTCTTAGTTTAGAATAGATGCATGTTTTACCGTTTATTATTTCTCAAATCAAGACAATCAGTTTTAACGAACTGTAATAAAACGATCTGTACAAATATTAGTTTAATTTATTTTCGCTGTTTTCAAGATTGAAGCTTGTGTTGATTAGCCTACACGATTTATTACAAAATAAAATGATACAGCTGGTTTTATATCTATTTTTATATCCTTACGCAATAAACATCGAGATTGGAATTGACACCGAGGTTTTCAGTGATTCCAACATTAATTCTAGACCTCACTTGTGCTTACAATATAAATAAGCTAGATGTTCATCTATGACATATTTCAAACACCCGTTTCACCCATCATTGGGAGAGATGTCAAAAATCTTTTCTTAAGTATAGTTTAAACCATAGATTTAGAATTTTTCGCTACTCTCAATAGATACACATAGCGTGCGAGCGAGACCTCATTTAACAGTACACATAGCTCGAAAGGAAAAGAGATAGCAACTTGTGTACTCTTAATTTATCACCCTAGCACCCGTGGTGATAATATGTCATTCATATTTTACAATATTCTGTAGTGATCTTTCGAATAAAATGTAAAATTTAATATTTTCTACGATGGTGTCGAGTTCAGTGTGTGAATTTGATATTAAATAACATATATAGATATTCATATATTAATTTTCACACATAGATATTTCTTTTTAATCGACTTCAGAAAAGGGAGGAGGTTCTCAATTCTTCTGTATGTATTTTTTTTATGTATGTTAAGCGATATTTCCGTCAATTATGGACGGATTTCAAAATTTCTTTTTTTCTTGAATAGGGTTTACTTCTGAGGTGGTCCCATTTTCACCAGGTTAGGATCTGATGATGGGATCCAGGAGAAAATGAGGGCAACCACCGAAAATTGTAGGGACAACTAGTGCACTTGTTAACTTTTTAATTAAGTGCTTTAATGTTCTACACTTTAATGAAGGTCTGGAGTCAACCTGATGATAGAGTCGAAAGACAGTCAAGGGCATTCCTTAACAATTTACAGCAGTTACCTTGTGTTTGGGCTTGATTGATTTGTATTGATGAGAACTTTACACCAAAATTGACAGATCCGCCTTAAAAAAAGGAAGTTCTCAGTATTTTATGATGTTCACCGATATTTCCGTTAATTATAGACGGATCTTAATTGTTTTCTTTCTTGAATAGGGTTAACTTCTGAGGTGGTCCTATTCTAACTAGATCAGGATCTGATGATGGAATCCAGGAGAAATCGAGGGCAACCACCGAAAATCGTATGGACAACCAGTGTGTTTGTTAACTTTTTAATTCAGTGCTTTAATGTACTAAAATTTATGATTATGGAACCGAAAGACAGTCGAGGGAAATCCTTCACGATTTACAGCAGCTACCTTGTGTTTGAGCTTGATTGATTTGTATTGATGAAAACTTTTACTTAGATAGATATATTTTTCGGTTCACCCGTCACTTAAAATAATGAAAAAAAAAATTCAATAAAAAATAATACCGACTTCAAACAAATCCTGAAAAATAAAATTTACTTAGCACAAAGTAATATGTATTTTGATTTATCAGATTTAATTCAATTTAGTATTGAAGTTGGTGCCATGAATAATACCTACATAAACCTATGGGCTTACTTGGCGCCGACTTCAATATGATATTGAATAAAATCAGATAAATCAAAATACATGTTACTTTGTGCTACGTAAATTTTATTGTTCAGGATTAGTTTGAAGTCGGTTTTATTTTTAATTGAAATTTTTTTTGGTTTCGTTTTCTATCTGACACTGTTTATCTTGTACATTCTAAATCTATAGTTAAAACACCATTCAATATAAAGTTAACGTGTCAAATTTGTGCTAAATTTGTTCAGCGACTTTGATTCAACCGGCCAATTAGAACAAATTGTTCTACATCATGTCATGTTACCACTTAGACTATTTAGCACGAATTCGACTAAAATAGGAGTAAGACTAGACTAGAGAATACCTTGTTCATAAACTAAAGGTAAAATTAATTTCCATTTTACTAACACATACTGAAGTAGACTACCTCAGTATGGTTACCATAGTTACGTTGTGCTTACCTATTACTTAGTTGTTGGTAAAATGGTAAATCCCTTTACTTTTAGAATAAGTACAAGATAATCTCTAGTATAGTCTTACTCCGATTTTGGTCAAATCCGCCCTTAATTAGCCGACTGCTGAAGAAAGGAGGGTAATGTTTTTACAATATTGCATTAGGCTAGTGACCTCTTTCGATTAAATGTGCCGTATACTTCTCTGTCACGTTAGTCTTTAAAATTCATAAAAACGCATAATACTTGACTCCACAGTTAAATGTTTTCAGCTGCACTGAAAAGCTGCATCTAAAATATGCACGCGGTACTCTTTACTGGACTTTAGAATAGAATATAATAACATAAAACTTTATTTGTACACCTCGTTAAAAACTATTTACAAAAATCAAACACATAATATTGTACAAAGGGCGGCCTTATCGCTAAAAAGCTATTTCTTCCAGACAACCTTAGGATGGACAGAAAATATTTTTGTTATAATATAGATGGGTAGTTTATGTGTGGAGATAAAGCATATTTATACAGACTACTACTACATACATATAATAAATTTTTAAAATTTTATAATTCGAGTAAATGTTACAAAAAGCAATTAAGGTGCCCAATTATTATATTTTTGAGAGTAGATATTAATTTCACAAATAAACGTACGGAAAAAAGTATCAAGTTTGTGTAGAAAAATTTAAGAACACTCAATCTAAAATAATACTGATCAGCATTTGCTTAAAATATAATGAAATACTTAAATAAAAATATTACAAGTCCATTAGTTAAAATAACTGTTCTAGCAGTTCTGGTGTATGTACCTTACTTATTCATTAAACCTATTTCTGACTTTAAATCATTCTTCACACTTACCCAATGCAAAAATATCTTTAAACATCAAGCTAAGTAGATAATAATAGTCCGACTTAAATAATATTTATTTACAAGTAACAATAAAAATACAAGAAACTACTTAAAACTAAATATTTACAGAAAGGGTAAAATGAATAAAGTCAGTTAACATTTCGCTGATATTATGGAGAGCTTATTACGAACGAGAGTGCGATAAACATCAGGTAAATACCAGGATTATGATATAAAATTGAGGGAAGTCCCCGTTTAGCTGTATATCGGATAAAAAATGCAAATTAGTATCAATCAATCAAATCAGAATATCTCTGTCCGGCGCTGTTGGATTTAGACCTCTCCGTATTAAAGCCATATAAAAATTTTGTTTTCACATCAATTAGGATAAAAATGGAAGTTTTGTATAATTTTCTTTTGCAGCAAAATCATCCTACAATCGATTATTGAATGTTTACGCTCGTTTTACTTGGAATCGATTCCATACAAGTTTATTTGACAATTTTCAGTGTTCGACAATCGATTAGAAACATAAAAATACCCTCATTGCTAATGAAAACTGTCAAAATTATCATTCCATTTAAGACTAGGGGCCGCGAAAATGTTAAGTGCGAGGCCGCATTTGCGTTTTTCCGCGGCGGTTTCTAACCTCAAAATGTCATCAAATTGTCAAAATCAATGAAATCAAGTCAATGTTTTGACATTTTGAGGTTAGAAACCGCCGCGGTAACCGCAAGTGCGGCCTCAGCCTTAAACCAATAAAACTAAGTCTATGGTTCATTGGTTTTGACTTTTTCAGGTTAGAAATCGCCCGCGATAACCGCAAATGCGGCCTCAGCATCAGAAAGAACAATATAAAGAGACCATGCTTATTAATTAGCGAAAATACTTGCACATTAATAAAGAAATATAAAATAACTAAGATGTTTTCGTATCTTCGCCTCTTCAAATATTCAAATAGGAGATGAAAGTTCATAACTCAATTTATATTCTAACAAAATATACATTTATAATGAAGTATCTTGAACATGCTAAATTCCTTGGGATAATTTTGCCATCACTATTATAAGTCTTTGGAGATTTTCCAATATAATAATAACAATACATTAAATATGTAATTTAACAATTCTGTAATTTATAATCTGACTAAATGTTATTTATACTAAAAATATTACAATTAAATAAATTACTTCTACTTCTGTATTCCGGAACATTCTTTTGTAAATTGCTTTAACTTGATCACAATTACTGTGATCCATTAGTTAATGACATTGAAATTATCTTAATGTATGTAATTAAGTAGTTGTAGTTTAACTATTGTCTATTGCTTTTATAACAATTATTTGTACAAAAGCCACACCACTTCAATGTATCTCCTTTCATATTAAGAGAGATTTTTTTTAGCGACACTGAATCAAACTACTAAACTTGAGTTCAATGTGTATTCTTATTAAATATTCATGTGCACTTGCTTAAGCAAGCTCTGGGACAAACTGATTCTTAATAGCATGATTAATGTCAGATGTTTTACTTACAGTGTGATTATCTTCAGTATACTTAACGACATATCCAGTTTTGGATATTAAAACAAAACATCACTATACTCGTACGAGTAATCTTTGCAGTAAATATTGTTAAAATAAAATATCAATTTACTACTAATTTGGCTGCCTTTAGTAGTCATACAATATTTTGGTATAATCTTATTCAATTCAATAAAAAAATAATTGATCATTTTGAAATATTAAGATAATTTGGTGGAAGAAATGTATTACTAAACCAACAAATTAACATTCGAAACGTACCTTGAACAAAATCAATTGGCAGCATTCTCCAAAGCTATCCTTACTTTCTAAGAACATGTACCTAACCTATGCTAGGAGTTTAAAAGTGAAGGCTACGATCTTCTATGGATCAATCTTTCTTTGCTTCTTTTCAACACAGGACTCAACTCATTTTATTTTCATCTTCATTATTAAAAGCTTCTGCAATAGCCACCACATCACTAGTCCTCGAACACTCGTCTTCATAATTTGACTATATTTAACGTTTAACACTGAACACACATACTATTTCTAAAACCGCATAAACATATTTCTATAACATTAATGGTAGATATTTATAGAAAATGTTCTTGAATGATGGGTGCATTGTCATGCTTCAACCGCCCTCACGGCACGGAAGTCTTAGCACTGCAACAAAAAAGATTGTTATTTAAAGGAAGGTGATAAATGAAATGGAAAATAATTGGTGACTATGATTTGACTACATATTTGAACAACATATTCAAGGAGTCTAAGAATGAGAAAATTTGGTTGTTATATATAGTTCTACATTAGGTTGAGAACTTGAATAACAGCAGAGCAAAATTATGATACCAAGATTGTCTGAAATTCATATTATAACTCTGTTCCATCTGTAACCCGTGAAACAAGCGGATATTAATAGAAATACATAGAAGAAAAGACACACGCTCTGTCAGAATATTTTGTTTCAGAAAATTGCCTCAGCGAATTTTGGGATACTCAGATATTCTGGCATGATAAACGCCGGACGACCCGCGACGGTCAACCTACGAGTCAACGTTCTTCATTCTTCTGGACTAATGGTTTTAATACTGTGAATATGACAGCCAACATAATTCGAAGATAAAACGCTACTGTGATAACTTCTGACAGGAACTGACACTGTTGCTTGGAAGGTTAAAGATTGGTATCGCTATTTAAAGTGCTGGTTGATTGATATGAACGTTTCGCGACAGTTTTAAAGATTACTGTGGTTTTCTTTTCGGACAGAAAGAACTGACTTAGTATATTTGAATATTTTACGGATGCTAAAAAACTTGAACTTTAATCACTACTAATATTATAAATGTGAAAGTTTGTGAAGATGTTTGGATGTTTAGATGTTTGTTACTAAATCACGATCTAACGGCTGAATGGATCTGGCTGAAATTTGGTACAAAGATATAGTATAGTCTGGAATAATACATAGGCTTTTTTATCCCGGAAAAATGTTACTATGGGAAGCGGGAACGGGAACCAAATTTCACGCTGGGAAAGCCGCACGATCAGCTAGTTACTCATAAACCAGTGAAGAAAGTCTTGAATTAGACGTTGGTTTCAACTACGGGATGATAGACTACGCTGTTAATGGTCATTTGGTTCATTTAATACTGTACAACGTCAAAGATGCAACCAGAAAAATGCATCTGCTACTACTACACATTTGGATTAAATTGGTGTTTTTGATAAGTAAATTAACTTCTTAGGCCCCAAACTGCTATTTCAAATGTGTCAGAATAGAATCGTTTTAGACGAAAACGCTACGAAACAGCTACAAAAGCAGTCAAGCTCTACCATCGGTTACGACACTGGGCCAGGCCGCAGTGATGGCCGTAGGTCTGTTGGGAGTCCTGAGATGTCTCAGGACTCAAGAAAGGATGTCCTTCCGAGGGCTTACCCGGGCTTCCAACAATATGCTGTTGGGCGTTACGTGAGGTTTTTTAGTCGGTAGGAGTCCGGCATAGCATCCATGATGGATTTTTCCTCACATTAATAAAAACCATCGGTTACGCCATCTCTTCTAATATTATAAATTCGAAAGTAGCTCTGTCTGTTACGTTTTCACGCCTTAACCGCTGATCTGATGTTGATGAGACTTGGTATAAAGATAGAGTCCAAGGGAAGAACATAGGCTACTTTTGAACTGACTGCGCAAAAGGAGAGTAATGATTTTACGCGATAACGACATCTACGCGGAGGAAGCCGCGGGGAACAGCTAGTTATTTATATTGAGCGACCATTACGGTTCTATTCTGACACAAAGATGAGAAAGACTTGGTTCCCTGATCTTTCAAGAGTGAGCGAGCTATGGTAAAGATGGTGGTAGTCTACATCTGCCTATACTATTATACCTAACTATAATATTACAAAGAGGAAAAGAAAAATAATTTTTGTGTGTATGTTTGTAATGAATAAACTCAAAAACTACTGTGCCGATTTAAAAAAATCTTTCACCATTGAAATGCTATATTTACCTTGAGTAACATAGATTATATTTTATTTCCATATTCCCACGGGTAAGGGAGCTACGCAGGTGAAACCGCGTGACGTCCGCTAGTTGTTACTAATGACAAACAACATAATTTTCGGTAAAAAATTGTATTATTTTCTTATTTCTTTATAATGAGTCAGATCTGATAATTTTACAATAAAACAAATGAAGTAATCTACCATTAATGACAAAATATGACTTATTGTTACGTTAAATTTCAAAGCATTTAATGAAGTAAATGTAAATAAATCCGCTTTTAATCCCTGTTCACCATTTTAGATGCCATGGTAAGCAGGGTTTTAAAACGGACTTACTTTCTTATTAAAGGTAGTCTCTACCCTAATCACTTTTATTTTATACAAGATGACGCTCGCGGCTTCGCCCGATTCCCGCTTTTTCTTGAAATAAAAAGTAGCCTATTAGTTATTTTTTAACAATTGAAATTTTTGACACTCATTCTTATAGAATTCGGGACTTCACTACTACTAGACTATAATAATTACTAAATATATAATTGTAAAATCATAAATATATAAATCTATACTTCTAAACTAATATTATAAAGAGGAAAGATTTGATTGTTTGTTTGTTTGCATCGAATAGGCTCCGAAACTACCGGACCGATTTAAAAACTTTTTTCACTGTTAGGAAGCTACACTCTTCGCAGTGAACATAGGCTATATTTTATTCCCGTATTCCCACAAAACGGGAGCTACGCTGGTAAAACCACGTATCGAAGTTCTTTAGTAAAAATGTAAATAGAGAGTAGAGTCGGTGAATGTACCTAAGTTAAAAGAATTTCGCGTGTAGTTCTGAATGCTATAACTATGTTGCCTACTTGTTATTCTAGACTATAATAATTACCTGTACCAAATTTTAGTCAGATCGGAACAGCCTGTGGTGGTTACACATACATGCAACCACCACTTGCAGTACGAGACACGGGGATAGAAAACGCTACCGCCTATGAACTGCGGCAACGCCTACACTGAGGAATGTTATTGTTGGAACGCTGCATCGGTGCAGTGCGAACCCCGTGACATCACTCACTATGCGACGGACCGTGCGTGTGCGCATACAGTCGAACGATACCTACCTGTGAATCGCGATACATTTACTTATGATTTATAGTATTTCTTGTAAATAGTGTCAGTAAATAGTTTATTACATACAACATATATATCTCATTGTTATCCTGTAGTATCGTCCTTTATTATTCCGTGTGTGCCGTACTAACTAACTACTCCGTGGAACGAGGTTGGTGTAAATCATACATCTTACACCACATTGGTGACCCCGACGTGATTTGAACACGCAACCTTCTGATGAGAAGACGAGATGTGGTGTAAGATGTATGATTTACACCAACCTCGTTCCACGGAGTAGTTAGTTAGTACGGCACACACGGAATAATAAAGGACGATACTACAGGATAACAATGAGATATATATGTTGTATGTAATAAACTATTTACTGACACTATTTACAAGAAATACTATAAATCATAAGTAAATGTATCGCGATTCACAGGTAGGTATCGTTCGACTGTATGCGCACACGCACGGTCCGTCGCATAGTGAGTGATGTCACGGGGTTCGCACTGCACCGATGCAGCGTTCCAACAATAACATTCCTCAGTGTAGGCGTTGCCGCAGTTCATAGGCGGTAGCGTTTTCTATCCCCGTGTCTCGTACTGCAAGTGGTGGTTGCATGTATGTGTAACCACCACAAGCCATTAGAAGGTGATTGAGTAACAAACATCCCAACATCTTCACACACTTTCACCACACTTATTATATTAGTAGGATTATTTTAATATTAATAAGTCATTACAAAATTTTACAATGTAAACTGCTTTGGTTTTCTCAAACGACCAGAGGCTTTAGAAGATCTTTACAAAGTTGACAGCGCCAAAGAGGCCTTAAAATATGTTTACGCTGTGGAGTTGCAAATGTCTATAAGTAAATGTAGTTACCTACTTTCGTAGACCATTTACCTACAGTTAAGTGGTCTAAGCCTACTTTCGATCAGCAACGCTGTATACTTATCTGTCTGCTACCTCACTGTTATAAAAAAAATTGAACCTCCAGGGAAAGAAAGAAATAAATATTTTTGGACATACTCACACAACATCATCTAGCCCAAACTAAGCTATAAACTTGTGCTATGAGATCTAGACAACTGATAAACTTACTTATTTATTTCTAAATATATACATATTATACATAGATATTACATAGATACATAACACTCAAACTCCGAAACAAACATTTGTGGATCACACATATATTTGGACCGACCCAGGAATCGAACCCGGGACTTCAGTGCGGCAGGTGGTTACACTACCGAATGCGCCACCGAGGCAGTCTAAGTCAGAAAAACATAGTTTTACTGAAAACAGCCATATTTTGAAACTCCAACAGTAATTTAACACTGAAGCTTGACTTATTGCTAACGATGTAATGGTGTCATTAAGTAGAGTTTATTCTCAGTCTAGACAGGAGCATGGCGTTATTAGCTAGATAGATTGTCTGGCGAGACTACTTTTTGGCTATTTTTCTCATTTCCTTTTTTACATACCATTAGATGGCAGATGCAATCTAGAAGAAACATCTCCAACCAGAACTGTAGCTTGAAATTTATGTTACCTATAGATGAGATTATTATTTTTAAGAGTTAGCGAGTTAATGATAAATTGTATGTCAAATGTTACTAATGATGAGAAGTGTATGAAAAAAAAAGGTATTCTTTAATCACTAATTTCGACATGAGATTACATATGACGTGAATCTTACTAATATTATAAAAGCGAAAGTTTGTGAGTGTGGATGTGTAGATGTTTGTTACTCTTTCACACTCTAACGGCTCTGGAATAACACATACATTTTATCCCGCGAAAAAGTTTCCACGGGAAGCGGGAACGGGAACAAATATTACGCGTGCGAAGCTGCGGGCATCAGCTTGTTTTATAATAAAACAATCTATAAGCCCCGCAAGTTGGTAATGCGCTGGAACCTTGTCATAATGACAGTTAAGTGACGTCATAGTGACGTAGCGCGAGCGCGCGCTGGCCTCGCGAAGCTGCGTACGGTATTTTTTTTAGTACTGACTGCTCGACGGACATACGTCACCATGTGGTCACTAAGATGGCCGCCAAGCGCAATATCAACTTGCGGGGCTTATAAACGAATCTATCACGTGATCGAAAATCGAAAAGTTTAACTTACGAAAATTCGACAGTAATTTATTAGCTTTACATGAAGTCCCTTAACTTAGGCTAAGTTTATTTAAGAAAAATAAATTTAGATCTGCAAAAACAAAATTAAAACGGTGTCGGTATGGCGTTCAGTTTGAAGTTTATAATAAACTAGATGACGCTCGCGGCTTCGCCCGCGTGAAATTTGGTTTCCGTTTCCGCTTTCCGTGGGAACCTTTTCCCGGGATAGAAAGTAGCCTATGTGTTATTCCACACTATAAGCTATTTTTGTATCAAATTTATGCCCGATACGTTCATCTGTTAGAGCGTGATTGAGTAACAAACATCTAAACATCCAAACATCTTCACAAACTTTCACATTTATAATATTAGTAATATGTAATATAATATTAGTAAGATTCACGTCACATGTAATCTCATGTCGAAAGTAGTGATTTAAGAATACCTTTTTTTTCATACACTTCTCATCATTAGTAACATTTGACATACAATTTATCATTAACTCGCTCACTCTTAAATGTATGTAAATTATCAATTATTATTAATCAGATGTAAATATATTTCTTATGAAAAATATTTCATTTTTGCCTCAGATAATTCCATACAGACGGTTCAGGAGTGAAATAAAATTGATAAGAGAACGCGACAGTGTTGAATGAAACTAATACAGTTCAATTCACCTGAAAGTTTTCCTGCCGCAAGAGAATTTATGTTGCAAAAGTATTGACTTGTCTGTTTACCCCTAAACAAAATAAAGAGGAAGCCATTTTTTTTTCTTCGATGGTGTTATTTTATGGCAAGAATACCGTTTAAGGTGGTCCCTAGAGGACAAAAATTACTTAGCGAATTCATGTATCTTACCATGGCAAAGTTGAAAACTATCATAGAAGTCGTATATTTGTGCCTATTCTTATTCTGTTTTTATTACATTAACTAGCTGATGCTTACAGCTTCGCCCGCGTACAATTCGTTACCGTTCCCGCTTCCCGTATCTACTTATTCCCGGGAAAATTAAAAAAGTAGCCTATCTGTTACTCCAGACGATAATCTATCCTTATACCATATTTCAACCAGATTCATTCAGCCGTTCGAGCGTGAGAGAGTTACAAATATCCACACATTCACACTCACAAACTTTCGCATTTATAATATTAGTAGGTAAATTAATGTCTAAACTGCTTATCAGATTTTTACATTGCTTAGGTATCAATTGAATCGTCTTTGGCCTCCTGTTCACACACACACTGTTTTTTGGAGTAAACATACGGTGAATATGCCGTGGTCGTCAGTATTGTATTGATCACTATGAGAACTTATACAAGTACAGCGAATTCGCCTTAAATTTTTAAGCCAAAAAAGCTTATTTATTGTTTCTTTTTTAGTAATAGCACAATAGTAAACTTGGTTAGTACATAATCTATTTCTCTCCCAGTACTCCGAATGTTATATTTATACATGACGTGGTATAGGTAAGTCATGATTCAAGTTTATGTTGGAGAACTGCACCATTTTTTAAATGACTTACTTTCTAGTTTTGACAGCCAGCCAGCATAAATTCCTATTTATTTATGACTCTCAATTTTTATGGTTACTATGAGATGGTATGGTTTTAGGTGGCAATCTACATAAACAGATGCATAGAAAAAATAGATGAAAACTACAACATCAATCTCTAACTATGAACAAAAAATCAAAACAGGAAGTCTATACATAGAGATAAAGTTTAATGCGGTGCTTATTTAAATTGTAGAGCAAAAGTAAAGGAAAGATTAAAGATTTGATGAAGAATGCCAAGCAATGATTACTCACATATCCATTTTAATATTGAAGATCGGCTGTAGTTACCTTTTAAACTTTATCGTGCACCTGCAGAGAGCAAACAAGAGCATAGCTCATCATCATGTTTAGATAAAAGACATGCTGTTAGCAAGACAAATATTCTACATAAGCCATAACACACTATTTCAATAGGAAAGTATAAAAAGGCAATCAACTTACGTATTCTGATTGTTAGATTCCGAATGCGAAGCTGTTGCTGGCAAAAATCTTGCCAAAGGAGGCTGTAGCAACATCTGCCTGAAAGTCTGCCGAAACTGCCTTGACATAGAGCAGTATAACACGAAGTTAATAGCTCCATTCAATAACGCCAAAAAGTCCATCAGCTCTCCAAATAGATCATAACATCGTTTAAAGAAACACCACCCTAATAACCCACTCATAAGACCCAGTATTCCTTGAGGTAGCTCCGTGACAAGAAACAGCAGTAACACAGCCAATAACATCTTTGTTGTTCTGTCAGTTCTTTTGTCGGCTTTGTGCTGTCGTTTCACCATTTTTTCTGCGGCTTGACAGGTGTTATAGCTCCTTAACTTTTTCTGATGCTGATTTGCTTGATATAGAGCTCTTATAAGCCATATACTGATGACAGTAAGAATAGAACATGGCAACAGTTTGATCACTACGCCGTGGACCCAAAAGTTTGCCTGGTATAAAGTTCCTTGGTAATCGGAGTCAACGTGGTACGCAATGTCAGGGTTGCCAAACTTATCTGTGACGTTCTTCGTGTGAATGTCGAATGCCTGGTGGACAATGAAAAATAGTTTTAGTTCATGGATCATAATAATTGTGTAGGTACTTACACAGAATTTGTAAAAGAATCTGTGTGTTACTGTAATGATTGGATTATGACTCTACATAATTAAAGGTGTAATATAATTGGTTTTTATATGGAAATGGTACAACAGTAATATGAATGTACAAGGGAC
Organism: Miltochrista miniata; assembly: GCA_933228765.1. NCBI lineage: Eukaryota > Metazoa > Arthropoda > Insecta > Lepidoptera > Erebidae > Miltochrista > Miltochrista miniata. Next base: position 14,475,246 of record OW121765.1, read on the forward strand.
CTCGGCGTCTTTTTGACGAACTAAATATTTTTAAAATATCAAAGTCAAACCACTAATCGTTTCAGATTCCAAAAGAAAGCATGACGTACGTTCTATTATTCTGAGTCACATTTTCTACTCTATATAATTCAAATTCCTTTGTCCGGATTTGCTCAGAAACCACTTTACCTTCATCCTATTCGAACAGTCTACTCGCATCTCGTGGTAGATATTGATTGACGCACCATTCGGCGAATGGTTGCTACTCTGCCAATACCTATTATGTCTCGATCACGAAGCAAATTTGTAAGCGGTGCTAAATTGTGTGAAACTCAGCGTGATGACCCTTGAGATATCCTAGTGTTGTTCGTAAACTTCTAGCTCTACTTATGTATTAATAATAAATAACCTATATTATATCTTTAAATGAATGTTTTACTTTGGTGTGTAATATTCAATTCTATTCAACTCTGATAACAATGTTTGTGATATATGTATGTAATACCTATATAAAAATGACATCACGCAGTTTCACCCGCGTGCCTATCGTGAGAAGATTGTAATAAAATATAGCCTAAGCAAGTGAAATATTAAAAGAATTTTTAAAATCTGTCAAATTGTTTCTGAGTCTATTCATTGTAACCAAACAATCAAAACTTAACTCTTTATATATTAGCATATATAGTACAGTACGGTAGAGTCAGCTACAGAGAAAAATATGCAGGGCCGTCCTGTCCTGTAAGATCTGATTTTTTTTTTCAAAAAACATTTTGTTTTCTATATTTATGAAATTTGTTATGGTTATTAAATTAGTGTAATACCGTAGCTATACAAAATCTATTGAAAATATTTGAAAGAATCATTGATACAAAATCGAAATATATATAACTCATAGGTGACTGGCTGACTGACATAGTGATCTATCAACGCAAAGCCCAAACCACTGAACGGATCGGGCTGAAATTTGGCATGCAGGTAGATGTTAATATTATGAAGAAGGCATCCGCTAAGAAAGGATTTTGATAAATTCTACCCCCATGAGGATAAAATACGGGAAGCGGGAACGGAAACAAATTTTACGTGGGAGAAGCTGCGTCCATCAGCTAGTAAATCCATAAAGGAAGAGAGAAAAGTATACAGGGCGGCACTGTATATTTTTCTCTGCAACTGACCGTACACTTCAACTAAGAATATTTAGAACAATAATGTTTCGTAAAGCATATCTTACCATAAACGTGGGTGCACACAATATAGGCGGTAACAAGAAGCTCGTTAATATTGCGATGCTGCATCGCCTCTCTGTACAAAGTATGTGGCTTTTCTCGGAGTAACTGAAATATTATAATATTCATTAGTAACATTCTAACGAGGTACATGACAATATTGCAGTATATCCAATTGCCACATGTGCAGGTTGGTAAAAATCCCGACCAATAACCGTGTTCCATACCAAAAAAACGGCAAAATAAATTATTTCGATATGATTTTTTGGTAATAAGTGGCGTTTTGACTGCCGCTAGTCATGGCCAGCATGCAAAAACTAAAGTTTCGTTCCACAAGACGCTTTTCCCAAGCTCCTTTCAAGTCTAAAAAGCAAGTTTTGGCCATTTTAAGACAGATTTATTAATAGCTGTCCAAAATATTTACGTATATTAAACGAATTTATAATAGAAACTTGTGGTTTTGGTTAAATCAACGCCACCTTTGGCAACCTCCACTCAATCTGGCGGTGGCAGCATAACCAGACACCTGCTGCCCATTTATAGGGGGAATTCCAATAGCTTTCCATCGCGCCACAAAATAGGCAATAGAGCACTATCACAAAAACTGTGTACCCATATCACAAAAACTGTATACCCATATCAAATTGGACACACCTATCCTTTTAAGCAACAATAAAACCAATTAGCGTTAGGTATAAAGAGCATTCTATCATGACGTTAATTAATGAGGGAGGGTGACACATTTCATATCTACTTTTATCATTTGCACCTTTATTCATTCTGCATAATGATAAAATTTTACGGTTTTGTTGTTGAGAATCTTTATTTAGGTATTGATCATCTATTCTACATCTTTACATTTTTTTTAATTACAGTATTTTTAATCATAAACAAAATTGTAATTTACAAAAAAAATATTATAATAGATAAAATTGATTGTTAATAGAAGTTTCACGAACTTCCACATTATTATAGCAAGTGAAACGAGACTACATAATGTTTCTTCAACAAGAATATTGAAGACTAAAGTTGTATTTTAACTTTTGAATTCATTTCAAACTTCCCTTTTGCTTATGGCTAAATGCCGGAAACGACAATTGTGTGAATTTCAACATTTTGGAAACTCCGCAGATCAAATTCTCGATTGATAGATTAATGATAGAATTGTTCAGCAACTCCTTTCCGATCAATCATGGATGACGTGAATTCTGCCTTCGCATAAAATGGATTGGAAATACTCCTTAAATTGTGGTTTTATCAGTATTTGGATCTATTGATTAAAACATCTTAAAATTGGCCGTAACCCGTCTCTTTTAATGAATAGCAAGTGCTATTCATTCATTATTAATGAATAGCAAGTGCTATTCATTAGAAATGAAGTCATTCAGTCAATAAACATCGTCTAATATCAGCCAAAGAATAAGGGGTTTTCCTAATAAGCGTGGAAATTCTTATGGATGTTATGTCGTACTCCTACCGAATAAAACCACACAGTGTCCTTCCATATGCCTATGGCCGGGAGTCCCGGGTACACCAGGGCAAGAATAAGGTCTTAGTTGACAATACAGGTTCACTTGAAGAACCTAGTAGTTGTAAAAGTCCGTCATGACTAAGCTGACCATACGTCCCGTTTTGAACGGGACTGTCCCGTTTCTCGGTCCCTTGTCCCGTTGTCCCCACACAGCTTCGGGACGCTAAATTGTCCCGTTTTCCGAAACATTGCGATTTTTTTAAAATTTCGTTGCTCTTGGGACATCAGCGGTCGGGAAATTTAGAGCCAGTCCGTGTTTTCACTACCTACACTATTGTTTTGTTTTTGTGTAAAATTCGTGAAGTAGTTTAGTTGTAAACTGATAACTAAATTGAAGTTTTTTTTTGCTTTGGAATTTTACGAACGCCGAAACTCAAGTGTTCATTTAATGTCAACATACAAGCAAAGTAACCATTTATTGAGCAAACGACCAATTATTACCTATGTTGCCGTGCTGTGGAAACTTACAGTGGGGCTTGTCCATGCCCTTAAAGTTGCGCAGCGAGCAACCGTCTCCATCAGAGAACCAGAGTGGTTGACATAGTTTGCAGAGTCTGCGTTTTGAAGTGGTAGTGGGCTTAGATACATTATGTAGAGCAACCGATGGCCGAACGAGGAAACGAGTTCTTGAGCTCGCAGCTTGGTAAACGTGGGGTAGGACGACGGATGACCCCTCCGCCAGATGGGCCGACGATCTAGAAAAGGTCGCTGGCTGGGAATGAATGCGAGAGGTGCAGGACCGTGTATTGTGGCGTAGATTGGAAGAAGCCTACGTCCAGGAGTGGACTGCCATAGGCTGATTTGATGCTATCAACAAAATAGGTACTAAAATCAGACAAAAAGGAGATATAGGAAAATACTTCGTGGAGGATCGAAAGAAGAAAACGCACGTGCATTCTGTGCCCAAGAAGGTTGACAAGACCGACTCTACCAATTACAGGCCTATAGTGGTGGCTTTTATCAAAGGTGATGGAGTGTCAACAATACACAGCTCTCAAGGTACCTTGAGGAACACGACCTGCTTAGTGACCGGCTATACGGTTACCGTCACGGTCGCTCGACTGGCGATCTCCTTGTGTTGAGCTATGGCTATCGAGAGTAAGGGCGCAGCTCTAGCAGTGAGACCGGATCTGGCACCGCGGTCTTCTTGCGAAATTGCCCTCCTATGGACTGCCCGAGAGTTCAAGCGGTGGGGTGTCCAGCTTTCTGGCTCGTAGAAGCATCAAGGCCGTCGTTGACGGCAGCTGTTCTGACTGCATGGTCATAAACGCTGGAGTACCATTAGGCTCAGTGCTGTCCCGTACTCTGTTTCAGCTGCATATCAATGACATGTTGTCTATTATTAACAGCATTCATCGTTATGCGGACGACGGGACGGGGTCGACACTATATCGACGCTATACGAAAAAACTTGTGTCTGAAATAGAGAGTACTCTCACCAGAGTGTTCGATTTCGGTAAACAAAATCTTGTTCAATTCAACCCTGCCAAGACACAAGTTTGTGTATTCCCTGCAAAAAAAAAAACGATTTACTGTAGCGCCACAATTTTATAAAGTAAATAAGTAATAATAAGTATACATAAGTATTGTATACAAGTATATAAGTATTAATATCCGTGGTCTGATACCCATAACACAAGAAGGTTATTTCTAGCTTACTTTGGGATCAGATAGCGTTGTGTGAAATGTCCGTGAATTTTTTTTTTATGGCACATCTCTCCCCATCTCTGACAGTTTAGGTATCCTAGGTGTTCACATCTCCAGTGACGTTAAATTCCGAAGTCATTTGGGGAGCATGGCCAGGCTGGCGTCCAGGAAGCTCGGTGTGCTCAACAGCTCTATTTTACTGCGGCGCAAACACGGCTACTCTCTAAGTCGCAAGTGCGGCCGCACATGGAGTACTGCTGTCACCTTTGGATGGGGGCACCTGAATATCAGTTTTGACCGGTCGATGCAAAAGCAAGCCATGAGACTTGTCAAGGGTCCCATGCTTGTAGGTGGTGTGGAACCTCTTCGCGACAGGAGAGACAGACTATGTGCGTGGTCTGCCGTCTGTGCAATGGTTTGTGCTCTGAAGAATTGTTTAATATGATGCCCACGACTACTTTCTATCATCGCACCGCTCGCCATAGACATAGTGTTCGTCCTCACACTTTGCTTGTCACCTTAGTGCTACTAAAAGGGGGCGGGGAAAGGGGACAAGGGGGGGGGGGGCTTCCATAGAACAGTTTTTTTTTTGCCGTTTTTGGTACGGAATCCTTTGTGCGCAAATCCGACTCGCACTTGGCCGGTTTTTTTCTATATAATGAAATTATGTTCATTTTAATTGTTAACCTGCTAACTGGGGTATAAAAACTTATGTCCCGTTTTGAGATCAAAAATAAATGGTCAGTTTAGTCATGACCGTGTCCAAACATTAAGGGCTACTGAATAGACAATTGACAGCGGCCTTACTGCTGATAATCTAGCTTTACTTGAAGAACCTGGGGATTGGAAAACTCCGTCATGATAGTGTCCATTAGGCTACTGCAAAGATCATTCACAGCGGCATTAATGCCTGTTGGGAGTCCTGGGGTCTTCCTTCCGAGGGTAAGCCGGGGGCTCCCAACCGTAGGCATTAGGTAGGAAACGTGTGGTTTTTAGTCGGTAGGAGTCCGGCATAGCATCCATGTAGAATTTACCTCACTTTAAAAAAAAGCAGCATTATTGATGACCATCTAGCTTATATTGAAGAGCCTGCGGGCTATGATGGTAAAGAAAATCAAGTTTATATGGTACGGCAAAGAAGTCTTTTATCATGAGTAGCAATTTTAGGTAACGGGCTGTGTATTGTAATAAGCTTTCATTGCAAAGTAATAATGAAACAATTTTTGTTCAAACTATTTAAAATCTATCAACTCTAGTTCATAGCCGCCGTCGTTTTCGAGTTTTGGCGCGAAATCGGTGACAAACAGATGGCGCGAAATCGGTGACAAACAGATGCTACTCCGTTGTAAAATTTTCCAAAATGAGTGTATTTTGAGTTTTTTATGAGCAAAAAGTAGTGGATTTTGAAACATAAAAGTTTGGCATCGTCCACAAGTGTTGGGAAGTGATATTGCGCAGTGAAACGTGACTTTTCGTTTTCAACAAACTCCAGAGACACTTCTAGTGAAATCCCACCGCTTTACTTGAGAAACTTGTCTTGTTGTTGTTGAAATTTATACATGAATACACTGCTATTTTCAAGAATTTCTTAAAAATCAACAATTACTTGAATTTGGCATACTCTCAAGCCGAGAAATCCCAAGAAGACGAGATAAAAATAAAGTATATCTTCACGGGTCTCTTTCTATTTTCATGAACTGTCTCAATAATCTCTCTTACCAAAATATATTTATCTAAGTAGATTAGTGGATAACTACTTTAACTAACGAATGGAATAAAAAAAATAATCACAGTCCAGTCGATCAAAGTACCTAGTTGAACAGTGATAACAAAAAAAAACTTCAAACAAAGGGTTGAAGTCGAGAAGCTCAAATATCATCGTTGACGTGCACAGAAGCTGTCAATCTTGTATATCAAAGATGACTATGGGATGGTTGATCGCAACCCAACAGAGCAGGGCGTGCCGAATAAGCGGTTTTCAAAATAATAATCAATCACGCGATTAATGGCCTAGCAGTTAAGCATTCCAACATAATATGAACAGCTAATTCATCATATTTTGACAGCTGAGAAACGATTATGTACTATTCTTAGTATGGGATTATAAATCTACTGCTAAAAAGATAGATTCTTTACCTATAGCATAGGGCGGGCTGGAACTCCAAACGAATGATTCATATTCAAATCTGTCACCTAGACTAAAAACACGTCATATTTGTACACAGCTTGAATGTGTGTGTGACTACTTAGGCTAAGTTAACGTTCCGTCAAAATACCCTCCAAATAGTAATGACAGCTGGGTCGGGGGTGGGGAAGTTTGCTCAGTGAGGGGCAGGCAGTTGCCTATCTGTATGTTATTGTATTATATTAACTTTGCATGTAGTAGCTGGCGAGAATTTTTAATAGGTATTTAAGGCAAGCCGAAAACTTTTCTCATCCCTCTCCAATATTACAAAATGAAACTGTAAACCTACCCACGCATTTTAGAACTAGCCATAGGGTTCCGTATACAATGATTGCTTACAGAACACTGATTTATCAGGGACGAGCGATTTGGACACATATTAGCAGTAACACAATAATAATTACTTGTGTTATTATAGTCCCCCATTAGGAATTGTCATAAGCAGTAACTCAATCTGTTTTCCACTCAATCAAACAAAGAAATGGAATGGATTTTTATTATTTTCTTCAAATTGATAAAATAATTTTAGGAAAATAAGGCGATTATGATTCTCTCGATTTACAACATTTTATTTCGCATTGTGACGCGTCTAGAAAACCAAAGCACCATATTTAATTACGTTACACAACATTAACTTTATCCTTTGAGCAATGAATAAAATCTTAAAAAAGACTATTTCATGAAACACACAACTTTAGTATGATTGTCGTTGTTTTTAATCTTCGCATTTTCATGTACATGAATTTAAGCAAATTATGTTTAACGAAATTGTTAAAAACCATTTAAAAACAATGTTAACTATGAAGTGTTATCAGCTTTCAGTGTTTACTTCTTTCATTTATTTATTTATTTATTTATTAGTTTAATAATACACACAAATTACAACAAAAGAGAAAACATATTAAATAAAACAGCATTGTACAAGGGCCTACTTATTTCTACAGAAATCTCTTCCAGTAGGCCCGTAAGAGGAGATGTTAAGAATAGATAAAAATTAATAAGTGTGTGCAAGTTATAGACCACAATTAAAAATAATAGATGGCATACATACTCAAATACATGTAAATTATTAAACTATACATACACACATACATACATACATAGGTACATACATACGTTCATATTATAAATACATAGGTACAATATTATACATATACATACATATATACATATATACTTAAGTATCCCATTTAAATATACATAAGTTCAGATAGTAGTTACGGTAAAGAGGAGAGGTAATGTTCTTTCAGTTTCTTTTTAAAAAGTGTATCTTCGGCGGGAGAGCATTCCAAAGCCTTACCGCGTGAACAGTGAAAGAGTAAGAGTAGAATTCAGATTTATGGCGATATTATTTTAATAACTATCAAAGATATTAATTAAGAAGCTTATTTTAATTAATTTGTTTGTTTATTTTTCTTTGATATGTCAAAGAAATTATTTAATAATTGTTCTACCTCTCAAGTTAGAAGCAAACACTCGTATTTCGTTATCCTTTATATCCGAAAATCTCAAAAAAAAGCTCTATTACTAATGAATTACATCGAATGTCGGCAGCAAACGGGTCTCTAGCTATTATATATTTTGTATCTCTACTCTCTAGTAAATGTCTAATGGTCAGCCGGGATAGATGTTACACATTCACAAAATATACAATTTCGCAGAAATAGTATATTTTGTGAATATGTAATATCCGAGGATCAGTCTAATTAATGCCGTTTAACTTATTTGCATAAAACAACAGTTCCAGTGCGTCCGATCATGTTACCCCAAGAATATTACAATTAACAAAGAAAATATGACCGGTTTGTTTGAAAGAATACCTACTATTGAATTAATGTATACTCACTTTATTGCCAAGTACCTCCAAATAGCTAAAGAAAGCGTTAAACAAATGGAGGCGGTGTGGAATATTTGAGCAAAATGCATGTGGAAGAGAAGGTATAACGCCCAAGAGTAGGGGAAATCCAGCTTCTCCGGCAGGACCTGTGAACAATAGTCATGTTTAGATCTTCTGTAGGCGAATGAGTTTATTAACATCTATAAAGCAGGTAAGATTATATTTTATACGTAGACATTTTTTACACAGCGATCAAACTTTTCTCTCTACAGCTTTTAAGTATATTTATAAATGCTTAAATATTAAAAACAGCAAAAAAAAAACCGGCCAAGTGCGAGTCGGATTCGCGCACGGAGTCTATTTTTATTATTTTTAAAAGGCTTGTTTTTTTTTAAATTTAATTAAGTATTTATATTTAATGAAAATACATAGCTCGATATTCTGTGACTATTTCAAGCGTCTACTGGTTGCCCATATTAAAATATAAAATAAAATGGCAATAAAATCATGTTTTTGTATGGGAGTCCCATTTCTTTAACATGAGGAAAATTCTTCATGGATCCTATGCTGGACTCATACCGACTAAAAAACCGCACGCAACGCCCAACAGCCTACGGTTGGGAGCCTCGGTTAAGCCCTCGGAATAATGTCCCATGACTCCCAACAGACCCGCGGCTACCACTGCGGCCTAGCCTAAGGGGGGGTTCAGGTGCTATCCCGCGTCTTTGGGAGAGTTTCTCCCGCTCCCGCCCCACCGCCTCTTTCACGAGCATGACCTGCTCGCAAAAAGAGGCGGCGCGGCCTAGTCCCACTTACTCCCGCTGAAGATCATGGATAGCACCATGATATCTAGCGAGAGATGGGAGTCCCCCTTAAATATCATTAATTATTGTTTTTAGTATTTGCTGTTATAGCGGCAACAGAAACACATAATCTGTGAAAATTTCAGCTTACTAGGTGTCACCGTTCATGAGATACAGCCTCGTGACGGATAGACAGACAGACAGTTGGACGGCGAAATTTCGTGAATAGGGTCCCGTTTTTTTTTCCTTTGGGCACAAAACCCTAAATACCAAAACTCCGCTACAAACATTTGCGAAGCTCGCAAATATTTGGCACCAGTAATTTGCATGATCTCCCAATTTGCATGAATTTCAACAGTTTGGTCTTTATACATATGCTATTACTGCATCACCGCGGCAAACCGAGGTCACCGATGTATACAGAAGCTTAGCAAAAAAATTAAGGTCCCTAATGGTATTTTGAAAAGTACTATGTAGAATATTGTAGGAGGATAAAAAACTTTAGTGGGCATATTATATTCAATCTTTTAGGGATAACGTTTTTAAAAACCTGTCATTATAAGGTCAACTTTCCCTAAAAATTCAATTGTAATAGTGTAGGTCTCGGATGCATTGTTAGATCAGTGAGTTACATACTCTAGATTTTCAGTAATAAAGAACATAATACTAATAAAAATCTAAAGTATTCGTGCGTTGTCAATGTTTTATCATGGACATTCAATAACATTACACAGACGTCATATAGCAACGTCGAAACTTTGAAGTTTGAGATATTCGTATCCGAACGAATACAAGATTTATTATTGGAATTGTAAGAAGTATTTTATCTAGTTTGATCTATTTCTGGCAAAGCAGCTAGCCGATGTAGCCACTATTGTATAAATCAATATCAAATACTATTTACATATTGGAAAAGTCCTGATACGAGACCGGTCTAGTTTACAAAGTAAATATTGTAAAACAGTACAAATAGTGTTATTCAATATGAATATCAAATACATACATACATACATATCAAATACACATATTTGTATTATAAAGACTACCCTAATAAATCGTAGAGCCTCTACAAGTCTAGCAAGACGATCCCAGGTTACCACTATATTCTAACAAAATAAGTAGATGTTCAATATAATTTCACTCTGTATTTACAGGGTAGTAAATTAATGTATCTTATTTATTGCTTGTGGTTCACTAAACAGAATATAATATTACGTGGAAACCTTACAGATTGTTTGAGACACAATATTCATGTGAATACAATATTCATCATAGAAAGAGAAATAAACAGTAAATTACACACAAATTGCTTGAACAAGTTAGAACATCTAGCAGTATCGTAATAAATGTGACTGGTTCGCTGGTCCAGAGGTCAAAATGTGCTACTGCGGATCACGTGATCCTGGGTACGATTTCCACCAGAGACAAAAATATGTGTGATCCATAAACGTTTATATTGAAAGTATGGATGTTTCTATGCATGATAAGTACATACTTATCTATACATATAATAAAACTGTAGAGGGTCGAGTACATGGAAGATATTTTGAAAATTTTAATTGTAGGGCGTTCTCTAATCGACACTGAAGCCGAAAATGTAATTTAAACTTTTCATGTCTGTCTGTCTGTCGGTCTGTCTGTCTGTCTGTCTGTCTGTATCCCGAATAGTCACGCCGAAATTACTGAACCGATTCGATTGATACTTGGCACATTCCGAGCTTAAAGTCCGAGGAAGGTTCTAGGATACTTTAATTTGTTCCCGAAGTTTGATGGATGATTGAGGATGAAAGATAAAATGGTTTTTTAGTTGTAATTTCTCAACGCGTGATGCGATTTCAAATATTTTTTTAGTATTGGAAAGGAAATACTTTAAGGATTTCTCGACCCAAGTTTCAAGATTGAGGGGTTTCTAGTTCAGAAATTAGAGACATCTCAACTTTCGCAAAACCTAGTATTCAAGAATTCCTTTGAATGTGAGGGTAAATCTAAACTGGCGTGTTGGTTTTATCATAAAAGAGCTTAATGATTAAGATCTTTTATGATAAAGCCTAAAAATAATTCAGTCCGTACCGAAGGCGTGGACTGAATTGTTTTACAATAATCTTAATCAATAAGCTCTTTAATGATTAAGCAAACAGAGCAGTTTCATACGCCTCCCATGAGTCTGTTGAAAAAATACCTGTCATTTCATACACCTTATGTGGCGTAAACGAAGTTGTAAAGGTTAGCTAGCTAGTTAATTAAATAAATAAGTAAATGATTCCTATAGGCTCTTTTGAAAAACAAGTCATTACTTAGTGGAAGTGATACTCGTATGCTGTACATTACGTGGTGGTATACATGTAATCCTGAAAGGTGGCTTTGTTCTTCGTGGATGGTGACATGCAGCGGAGTGCGGACTTCACTCATCGCATATTATCTTATTTTTCTTTTATTACGACGAATATTTATGCTTTGTTGTATATCTATGTCTTTCTTTACTTTCTATTTTCTATAAGACCGTGTGTAAACTGATACTGTACTATACTATACTATATATAATATCTCGAAGGGCTTCTGCATGTTGGACAATCATGTCCCCATGTAAATTCGAGTCTGCGTGGATTATAGACGCCTTAACTCCATAACAACACCCGATAGCTATCCGATTCCTCGAATAGACGATTTGCTACATGAAGCGAAACCTACGCCATTCATGACAAGTTTAGACCTCAAGGCTGGTTACTGGCAAATTGCCGTCGCAGAAGAAGACAAGGAGAAGACGGGTTTCATCACTCCTTTCGGGATTTATGTCTATAATCGCATGCCTTTTGGTTTGCGCAATGCCCCAGCCACTTTTCAGCGAATGATCGACAAAATTCGGGTAGACCTGGCCAATGTGAAAATGCTTGCCTACCTTGATGATCTTATAATATTCTCTCCAACCTTTGAGTTGCATATGACGGACTAGGACCAGGTGTTTATGAAACTTAGAGAGTATAACCTGACAGCACACTTACGCAAATGCATATTTTGTTGTTCGACAATCAAGTACCTAGGCCACTACATAACGCCGGAAGGTCTAAAGGTAGATCCCGAAAAGACCTCAGCAATATAATGAGTCTTTCAACCCCGACATCACTGAAACATTTAGTGTCGTTCCTTCAAACATGTTCCTGGTACCGCCGTTTTATTAAGAATTTCTCGCAAATTGCCGAGCTACTTTCCAAATTAACCAAGAAGGGTATTTTGTGGACCTGGACAAATGAGCAACAGAGAGCATTCGAGGAATTAAAATGTCGGCTTACGACGGCACCCGTGCTTTGCCAAGCAGATGAGACAAGACCATACACCATCAAGACCGATGCGAGTGGATATGCCTTAGGGGCCGTTCTCATACAGGGGGAGTCCGACAGTGAGCACCCCGTAGAATATGCCAGCCGATTGTTAACTTCAGCGGAGAGGAATTACTCGACAACAAAGCGAGAAGCACTAATGCAGTTGTGTGGGCAGTGAACAAGTTTCGTGGGTACATTGAAGGAGTGCCGACAGTCATAATGACCGATCACCAGGCATTGAGGTGGCTCATGTCCTTAAAATCACCTACCGGCCGCTTAGCAAGATGGGCCTTACAATTACAGGCATTCGACATCACGATTAAGTACTCACCAGGCAGGACCAATATTGTCGCTGATATGCTTTCTCGACCTTCCTGCAATGAAGACACAAACTCCAGTTGTGAAGTTTGTAGTGTATCCATCGACATGCCTACTCGTAGTACAAAAGAAATACGTGAAGAACAGCTAAAAGATGCGTTTATCGCTAACATCATAAAGGCATTTGAACTGGGTGAAGGCACCGAAAATGCTGGAGCAACAAAGGTTATCATATGAACAACGGTCTCCTATATAGGCTGTCTGTTGATTCAGATATGGAAGAGGCTCAACTTCTTGTCCCTGAGCATGAATGGGCTAACATTTTGACTGCCTACCATGACGATCCATTAGCTGGTCACAATGGCGTCGAGAAAACGTATGTTCGGATTTCCAGAAGATACTTTTGGAAGGGAATGATGAGATATATAGAGTCGTATGTGAAGAATTGTATTGTTTGTCAACGATACAAGCCTTCTAACATGAAACCCGCTGGATTACTGCAAACTAGTGCAATGAATCGTCGTTTCGAAGCAATATCATTCGACTTGTTTGGGCCTTTGCCCCTATCCAACGACGGTAAGAATTGGATCCTTATTGTGGAAGACTGTGCGACTCGTTGGGTTGAGCTGTTCGCCTTATCAGGCGCAACTGCAGAGATATGCGCCGAGACTCTAATTACGGAAGTTTTCCTACGGTATGGTGTTCCCCGAAGGATGACTAGTGACAATGGGACACAGTTCGTTAGCGCAATCATGCAACAGGTTTGCTTTTACTTCCAAATCAAACATTCCTTCACCGCAGTATACCACCCAGAAGCCAATCCGGTCGAACGAAGAAATAGAGACTTGAAGTTACAACTAGCTATATTGGTGGGCGACAACCATCGAAGCTGGCCTGACAAGCTCCCTAGTATTCGTTTCGTGATGAACACTGCTCCATGTTCAACAACAACGTTTAGCCCGGCGTATCTCACCTTTGGCAGGAACTTAGAGCCCCACGGGACAATGAAAATGATTTTAGAGAGGTAGTAAATTCAGAGAATTTCATTTCTGAAATAATCCCAAAACTTCTGGTTATCTCCGATACCATGCAAAAGGCACGGGAGGTCCAGGAGATGAAGGAAGAAAAGCGTAAGGAATATGTGGATAAACAACGTAGGCAGAGCCCTAATTACAAACCAGGTGACTTTGTGTTAGTGGAGATGCACCCACTGAGCAAGGCCGCAAAGGGATTCAGCTCCAAGTTTTCCCCACGTGTCGGGACGGGCCATATCTTATCAAGGAGAAGCATGGTCCCACGTCTTATAAACTGAGTAATGTGACAGAGCCTGATACTATTATTGGCGTGTATCACACCTCAGCCTTACGACCATTCCATGGTACCTCGATCGTGGCATCTTTACTTTTCGTGAGCATCTTTACCTAAGCATGCCCTGTACTAGTTTACATTAAATATTTTTTTATCTGTGACAGTTAGCACAAATTTACGGTTATTGGTAGATTTTATAATAAATTGTTGTAACCCAAAACGTTTTTCAAGCTGGCAACTTCGTCAACTGTCAAAATAGTGTACTTTTTCATTGCATGTGGTCAATTAAGTTTGCTGTGTCACCGGCTAAAGATTGGTTTTTCTTGCAGAAAATATAGTTCAGATCAGTGAATTACATTAAATGTTATGGGAAATATTGTATCTATGGTGTATCACTATTATTCAATCTTATAAACCTTTTATTTCTTGAGTTATTGGAAAAGGTAATGTTGTTTGAGGTTAGGTAAAGTTACCTCATTTGGCACAAAGGCAACTTTACCTACTACCTATGTGCCTATATTTCATGTTAAATAGGCAGGTAGGCATTTAATTATTTATCGTTTTGGAGAATTGTTCTGTTCCTGTTGCGTGGTTCTTTAATAAATGTGGTTCTCATTAAAAAAAGTTTCATTTTTTTTGACACTCTGATGACTTTCATACATTTTTATAAAATTTCAGAAATTCTTGTGGTAACTTTCCCTATGTATTGGTATTACCTATTTAAACGAAGATGGCTGCTTCAAAAATACATACATCGCTTTTTTAGCGCCAGGGCTATAAGTAACTTTAAGTCGTGTGCAATCTGGGGCACACATTCCATGTATATAAAGGCTAGGTAATGTTGACAAAAATGTGTCGATTTTACCCCGCTCATACTTTTGATAATTACAGCTATTCTATGTAGCTTTTTGTAGAATTCACTAATTCAACCAAAAGAGACTGTCCTTTTTTACCAAATTGATCAAGCAAAACTTCCATAGCCAGCTTCATGTTGTAGTAAATTGCATAAAAGTCAAAAAATATGGTAAAGTTGCCACGATTGACGGTACTAGTGTGCAGCCTCCAGCCCCTACTCAGCCACTGCGTAAAAGAGGGAGACCAAGGAAGAACTAAACTACCAGTTTCTTCGTCGGGACGCCTTCAGAACCTGAGAGGGAGTATGTAATACTACATCAAGAAGTTCACGCATCGACAACTAGATGGCGCCACCTTTGAATTAGATGTCGGTGTTGAGATTCTCCATAACTTAATGTAACCAGGAGGTTTATTTTATTTGTCAATCTACTTTTAGGGTTGTCACAGCTTCTAATTTTGGCTTCCACTGCGTGGGACTAATATTGGGACTGGGACATTCATAATAGCTAGGTGACGAGTATAGGTAGCTTCCACTTTGTGGGACTAACTTTACTCGCCAGACTCCGTAATTGTTTAGCTTAGGAATTACTTTTCTTTAATAAAATTACATAGCACTCTTCGCGCCTTTAATTCAGCGTCAAGTCCCGGTAACACATAACCAGCGTATCCCCAACCATCTTACAAGGTTAATTTAGTTAAACGATCTAAGGTATTATTGAGTTGAGAAACTAAACGTATCAATTTTATTTTTAACATTATTAACTTTGGAATTGATCGATGATGTGTTTCATATCCACTTTAATTTCTAGTTATCTAGAATCTACTGAACTTGAAACTAGTAAACCGATTTCACTTACCATAAGCACACATACAACCTATAATTTACATCAGTAACACATACATAATAGTAACGCCTTTATCTCCTAAGGGGTAGGCAGATGCATAGTAAACGCCCACATTTCAGATAAGATAAGATAAGATATTTATTTGCTCACCTTATAGTTTTTTGTCCCACGTAATAGGTGTAGAGCCTATTGCCGTGTTAAAATGGACACTCGCAGGTCGCGGCGACCCGCCGTTGAAATTTTTCAAGTCGCCCATAAGGCCTTCAACTTGGTTTACTTCAGTAACACAAGTCTAACGAATTTAACATATTGCACAAAATGATAATATAACTTTATAAAATTACCAAAC
The DNA here is from genome assembly GCA_933228765.1 of Miltochrista miniata. Lineage (NCBI taxonomy): Eukaryota > Metazoa > Arthropoda > Insecta > Lepidoptera > Erebidae > Miltochrista > Miltochrista miniata. The sequence continues at coordinate 14,491,443 of OW121765.1, forward strand.
AAAATTGAAATAAGATGGTACGTAAATATAACAAGAATCTCATTCAATTCAAACTGCAATATAAAAGTCATCCATAATTTAACTAGACAATATAAATTCAACGTTGTACAATATAAATCTCCACTTTCCTTTGAAATAAAGACAGCAGTTATGAAATAAAATATGCACGAATGCATTCGTGTTATTGAACTGTATCTTTGTCTTTAGCATTTTATGCTATACCGTTTAGAGTGGAACCAAATGGAAAACTTTCTTTTTAACCGACTTCAAAAAAAGGAGGAGGTTCTCAATTCGTCTGTATGTATTTTTTTTTATGTATGTCAAGCGATAATTCCGTCAATTATAGACGGATTTCAAAATTTATTTTTTTGTTGAATAGGGGTTACTTCTGAGGTGGTCCCATTTTCACCAGGTCAGGATCTGATGAAGGGATCCAGGAGAAATCGAGGGCAACCACGGAAAATTGTAGGGACAACTAATGCGCATGTTAACTTTTTAATTAAGTGCTTTAATGTTCTACATTTTAATGAAGGTCTGGCGTCGATCTGATGATAGAGTCGAAAGACAGTCGAGGGCATTCCTTAACAATTTACAGCAGTTATCTTGTGTTTGGGCTTGCTTGATTTGTATTGATGAAAACTTTACACCTAGATTGATAGATCAGACTTAAAAAAAAAAGAAAGTTCTCAATGTTTTATGTATGTTCACCGTCAATTATAGACGGATTTCATTTTTTTTTGTTGAACAGGGTTTACTTCTGAGGTGGTTCCATTATAACCAGGTTAGGATCTGATTATGGGATCCTGGAGAAATCGAGGGCAACCACCGAAAATTATAGGCACAACTAGTGCGTTTGTTAACTTTTGAATTCAGTGCTTTAATTTACTCCCATTAATAAAGGTCTGGAGTCGATCTGATGATGGAACCAAAAGAGATTCGAGGGAATTCCTTAACGATTTACAGCAGCTACCTTGTGTTGGGGCTTGATTAATTTGTATTGATGAGAACTTTCACCTAGATAGATATATTTTGCGGTTCACCCGTCACTTAAAATAATGAAAAAAAATTTTTCAATAAAAAATACAACCGACTTCCAAGAAATCCTGAAAAATAAAATTTACTTAGCACAAAGTAATATGTAGTTGATTTATCAGATTTTATTCAATATAATATTGAAGTTGGTGCCATGAATAATACCTCCCTAAACCTATGAATTTACTTGGCGCCCGACTTCAATATGATGTTGAATAAAAAATCAGATAAATCAACTACATGTTACTTTGTGCTTAGTAAATTTTATTTTTCAGGATTTCTTGGAAGTCGGTTGTATTTTTTATTGAAAAATTTTTTTGTGAACTATCTTTATTATATTTTTAGTTAAAGCCACGAAAATGACGTCACCCGTCTAATGGAAAGCAATGGCGACATCCAGCGAGTATCATTACAGTCCACAAGAATATTAAAAATCTTTAAATAGGTACTAAAATTTACATTTACGATGGTTTTACGTTGAAATTTAATAATACACATGTTTATTTTTCATCTACTACATTATAAACACATTGTTAATACATCAATAAATGTAATGTCAAAAATAATTCATTTTTTATTTGTAGCTATATCCAGGATAATATTTCTTCCTCAGTCTCTCCATATTTTCGTGATCACGTCCCATCACGAAATCGTCATCGTCATCTCTATGGTGATCACTTGTACTTGGTGTACTTTACATTCGCCGAGACAGGTTTTACACTAAAACTCTGAAACTGTGAAAGCTATGTGGACCACTTTGGTTCATTGATGGATAAGCTCGTTATTGAGTTTGACGGATAACCTCGTTTCAATACATTAGCATGCCGTTTAAGGACTAAACCCTCTAATCGCAGTTATAAAAGTAACCATAAATCTAAAATGATAGGTTTTTTATTTTCTTGGAGGATGAAAAATTATAATATAACTAAAATTTATGGTAGGTATTCACATACCTACCTAAATGAAACCTAATTCATCCAGATAAAAGGCTTGCTATGATGACTTGAGTCAAAGTTAAAGATCACATATCTACCAATAATTCTAATTTCGTAGTCAAAAGTCAGACTTACCCAGGTAAGACAAAAATCCTTATCAACTTTTGTAAATCCTCTACTTATAAACGATTTGTGAAGGAATGTTTTAAAATAAGTTAAAAGAAAAAAGTATTTTTACTAAAGAAGAAGCCCAGAATTTGCCAGAATTTAACAATAGAGTAAAGCTGAAATTCAAAAGAGTGAGTGCATGGGTGTGTGTGTGTGTGTGTGTGTGTGTGTGTGCGTGTGCGTGTGTGCGCGCGCGCGCGTGTGTGTGTGTGTGTGTGTGTGTGTGTGTGTGTGTGTGTGTGTGTGTGTGTGTAGTGTAAGAGTAGACACTAATGAACAACTTGTTAAATAAACATTAAATTACCATCTTTCATTTTAAAGTTTGTTGCGCAATAGAAATTAATTTAAATCTTTTTATCGAATGAAAAGGCTTTCATTTAAGTAGGTCAGGAGACCAGGAAGGCGTAGGAGACCCCCTAAATTGTTCAATTAATAAAATTATACAACGAAATGGGTACTTCTGTGGTTGGCTTGAAGAAGATCGGATTTTATTAATTTATTTCTACTTTCAACAAAAGCTGTTCCGATTGCTGCTTCTTTATTGCCTTTCAGTTACGACTGGATGAATTGCTAGAATTCTATAGACATTTGTTAATGAAATTTGCAATTTACATTATTACTCGTATTTTGGGTAGTTCACGCCCAAATTGTAAGTGCAAAAGCATTGTAAGGTTTTACAGGTTACCGTTTTCAGTCTGTACTGTCAAACGAACTAAATAATTAGTGTGTTCCTCTGTATTGTCTCAAAAACTAATAATTTGAATTTTATTATGAAAATCTTTACCAGCATTGTCAATAAACATGTTTGCAAAAGATTTAAGGCCATCACATACGTAGCTATAATATATATTAAAATATCGAGATATATATTATATTATAGCAAGCTATCACACACGGGAGCTATACTATAATATATATTTTGCCCTCACTCGTGCACACTCGGTCTGCGTCCGTCCTTGCAAGCGCACTGTTTTAATGCTTATTTTATGTACAGGATGTTCAAGTTCCAGCGTACATATCCTAAAAACCGGCCAAGTGCGAGTCGGATTCGCGCACGATGGGTTGCGTACCAAAAAAGGCAAAAAATCACGTTTCATTACAAGCTAATTCTTTGAACGAGAAATAGGCCAGCCCCATGGTCATGAAAGGAGTCAACTAGACGCATTACGACTTCACCTTACATCGATCTTCAATTGTTTTAACAATCTTCATTGTTTTGTCGATCTTAATTTCTTATAGCGAACTTCATTTATGTCTTCCATTAAAGTATGAGCCTGAACTCGGCAGCAAGCAGCACTGCTGCCGCTTCATTGCTGCGACAGAACCTCTGATCCCCCATAATTATTTTGTACTAGCGGACGCCACGCGGTTTATCCCGCGTAGTTCCCGTTCCCGTGGGAATACGGGAATAAAATATAGCTTATGTTCACCGCAAAGAGTGTAGCTTCCCAACAGTGAAAGAATTTTTCAAATCGGTCCAGTAGTTCCGGAGCCTATTCGTTACAAAAAAACAAACAAAAAACAAAAAAAAAACAAAAAATCTAAAAAAAATCAAATCTTTCCTCTTTATAATATTAGTATAGATAGATTTATTTTAGAATACATTCTGAACTCGGCAGCAGTGCACTGCTGGACGTAGGCCTCTCCCAACTCACGCCACATTACATGGGACAAATCTTACAGGTGAACTGTGGGCTGAAGCGCTCGTGGCCCCACGGACTCAGTGTTCTGTAAACGATCACTGCAGTAAGCAACTTTCACTATGGCCGGTCCATGGATGGGTGACCATCCATGTGATCACTTTGTGACATTTATTTGAGCGTTTTCGTGCTTCGGTAGGCACGTTAAGCCGTTGGTCCCGGTTGCCAGTAAAATGGCAGTCGTTAAGCTAAGTTGAAGGCTTTATTTCAACAGCAGGCAGTCACAACCTGCGCCAGTCCATTTAAACACGGCAATACGGCTCACCACCTATTACGTGGGACAAATTATACAAAGGTGAAATGTGGGCATATAATATGCCTCTGCCTACCCCTTCGGGGATAAAGGCGTGACCATATGTATGTATGTAGGTATGTGCCACCACGTGCAGCGCGACCTTGCTGTGCTCAGAATCAACGCGGCAGGCAGCATTGCCGCGCAGCACCTCAGCGGCAGCACTGCAGCGACAGCAGTGCTTCTTGCTGCCTAGTTCGAACTCACCTTTAAGATTTTCAGTTCAAGATTCCAGGAAGATTACAAGCAAGATTAATTTTATTATGATTAATTTACCATTTACTTGCTTTAATCATACAATGGAAGTACTACCACTGATGATGATACTCTCCCCGAAAAATCGGTAAACAAACGGAACATCCTTTATCTTCAAAATATACGAAAATATATATTAATATACGAAAATATATAGTAATATACGAAAATATATAGTAATATACGAAAATATATAGTAATATGCTAAAATATACCAAGCTATATCTGTCGACATATTTTGATGACGTCATAGAAATATATATTATAGCTACGTTTGTGGCGGCCTAGGCTCTGTTTTTAACCCAGCCATATATACAAACGTTACGTCATTGCTTGCTTTTCTCGAGTTACTAAGCTGGAAGGATTACTTGAGACGGTTCACGACTATATGTGTCTCGTAAAAATAATCGTCTCAAGAAGAGTCGGAAAACTTACTTAAGCTCTAAGAAAGTCTATCACTGTACAATCAACTGTATTATTTATATTATCAACTAGCTGAGCCCGCAACTTCGTTTACGTCACATAAGGTGTATGAAAGGAAAGGCATTTCTTCATCAGAGTCATCAAGCAGCGTCTGAAACTGCCCTGTTTGCTTAATCATAAAAGAGCTTAATGATTAAGTCGGCGCGGACTGAATTTTATGATTAAGCCAACACGCCAGTTTAGGTTCACTCACATTCAAAGAAACCCCTACACTTAAAATTTTCAAAATATTTGATTCTTAAAAGTGTTATAACTCTTTTATTTCTAAACCGATTTACATAAAACAAACGCTAAATGTTAACTGGAGCAAACCTCAACACAATAAAAAAAACCGAATAGCAATCGGTTGAGCGGTTACTGAGATTAGCGTGCACAACCGTACAGACAAACAGATATACAGACATACAGACAAACAAACAAAAATTCTAAAAATCATTGTTTTGGGTTCTATTGCGTTCATAAAGCCCCCCTATAATATTTTTTATTATTTATCTTCCATGTACAGACAGCGACCTGTTACGATTTTATTATATGTATTGATATTTGTAATAACTAAATTGTCTTTAGATCTCTTGATTATGACCTATACTGACCTATCAATTATGTTATGCTAAGAAGTTGAAAAAAAATAAAACTGATCTTTTTAAGTCGCTGCTACCGTCGAACCACTTGCATTCATGGTTTGTAATGTAAAAAATCGTACTTGCAAAATTTGTACCTCACATATCTACATACAAAAAATAAAAGCTTGTAAAAATTTTAAAGGTTTTCATTATATGTATGTAGAAAGTTCTACCTAGAGCCATCGACCAAGTTTAGAATTTTCTCGTAAATATCTGTAGACCATAGACGATAAATAGATTATTTTATGTTCTGTGATTTTAAGGGTTTGTATCACTCTATTCTCAAAATTGAGCAAAATTCTAAATATATGTAATTAACTGTTAGGTGATTGGATTTTTTAAAATCAAAATAACCAAGTTGCATAGCGGTTTTCCTTTAGACATGCGTGCGTAGTTTGTGGAGTGATTCATAATTCATTCATATTCATCATTCACCCGTAATAGTCTATTTTTGTCAAACTCCCCCCGACCATTATGATAATACTTTAACTAAATCATAATAACCATCGCGTTTAATAAATAGGGACTCATTCTTCCAATAGATCAAATAAAGTTGCCAAGATAACAAACTATATTATTTCAGTTGATTGGAGAACATTTTTTGGCACTTCACATAATATCAGGGATTGAAAATAGATTTGAATTTATAAATGTACTAGATGACCCGCGCAACTTCGTATGCGTGATAAATGAGGAACCGCTCGACCGATTTTGTGCAAACTTCACATAAACCATCTACTAAATAGTCCGAAAAAAGCCTAAAAATTTGGTTTGGATAGGTGAGCCCGTTCTTGAGTTATAAAATTACAACGAAAAGTGGCATTGATTTTTATATATATAGATTATATTTAGCGTTTTTTACGCACTGTAGTAGACAATAACTGGCTAATAATACGAAAGCAGGACCTCCCCCTGTGAAAAAAATCAACCTGCTACAAGTATAAGACCATAATATGCTATGTCTTCATAGGTGCAACTGAAAAAAACCAGCGCTACTTGCTACTGCGGTGGTAAGAAGCAAAAGCTGAGTTGCAACCTTTTGCCATAATTGACTATTATAATAATTGTATCTCGAGACTAGTTTATAAGATATTCTAACATGTAAAATGGTTCTATGTTATGTACCATTGAGTTATGGCAATAAACTATTTTTTATTTATTTATTTTATAACTAGCTGAGCCCGCAACTTCGTTTACGTCACATAAGGTGTATGAAAGAAAAGGTATTTCTTCATCAGAGTCATCAAGTAGCGTCTGAAACTGCCCTGTTTGCTTAATCATAAAAGAGCTTAATGATTAAGTCTATTTTAAAACGATTCAGTCCACGCCTTCGGCGCGGACTGAATGTTTTAAGCCAACACGCCAGTTTAGGTTCAATCACATTCAAAGAAACCCCTACAATTAAAATTTTCAAAATATCTGATTCTTAAAAGTGTTATAACTCTTTTATTTCTAAACCGATTTACATAAAACAAACGCTAAATGTTAACTGGAGCAAACCTCAACACAATAAAAAAAACCGCATTGCAATCGGTTGAGCGGTTACTGAGATTAGCGTGCACAACCGTACAGACAAACAGATATACAGACATACAGACATACAGACAAACAGAGAAACAGACAAACAGACAAAAATTCTAAAAATCATTGTTTTGGGTTCTATTGCGTTTATAAAGCCCCCCTATAATATTTTTTCTTATTTTTCTTCCATGTACAGACAGCGACCTTTTACGATTTTATTATATGTACTAGCTGACCCGCGCAACTTCGTTTGCAGGATGAATGAAGAACCGCTCTACCGATTTTGTACAAACTTCACATAAACCATCAACTAAATAGTCCAAACAAAGCCTAGACATTTGGTTTGGATAGGTGAGCTCGTTCTTGAGTTATAAAATTACAACAAAAAGTGGTATGGTTTTTTAAATAGATAGATTTGTTGTTATGCCGGCAACAAAAATACATCGTCAAATTCATAATGCATAAAATAATAATATGAGCCAAGTAAATTTATTTATTAAATACATTTCTTAATTCAATGGCTAAACTACTACTTGACACAACTTCTCTTCTAAGCAATTGACATCGTAACTTAGTTGCTTCTTCAGGTAGTCCCAGCCTACGACGTTTAAACAAACCGAACTACTGTAGGCTTTGTCCTCCTAATACAGATGGTCCAACCAAGACCTGGTAACGTAATAACAATGTAAATTGCATCAGCTGAGCGTTCATGTTCATTGTAATGGCTCTTTTCAGTCCTGTCGAATGTAGTCTTCGTAGAGGCCATTCCCGTATTTTACAAAGACTTAGTGAGTCTGTTTCATAGAATAAGAATAGATAGGTAAAGATATCGATAGAAGATACCTACCAGTGTAATCTATTCAAAGGAACCCTTTTTTTTTATATTGTGAGGGAAAATCCTCGTAGGCTGCTATGCCGGACTCTTACCGACTAAAAAACCTCACGTAACGCCTAACAGCCTATGGTTGAGAGCCCCGGGTAAGCCCTCAGGAAGGATGTCCCGTGACTCCCAACAGACCTACGGCCACCAATGCGGTCTCGCCCAGGGGGGTGGTTCGGGTGCAATCCCGCGTCTATGGGGGGTTTCGGGTGTGACCCCGCTTCTAAGGGGGGGCGTGCGTGAGTTGCTCACGTCACGCTGCCGTCATGGGCCTGCTTCTGTAAGGATGGTGAGCGGCCCTCTCACCGTCCTCAGACCCCCGGTCATGGAGGCCGATAGTCCTCGGCGAAGACACGTCGGCGGCGCCCAGGGCGCCGACTGCGGAACTTGGGTGGGAGAGTTCTCTCCCGCACCTGGCCCGCTGCCTTCAAAGGAACCCTTGAATTCTAGGTTTGGCAAAAGTTGAGATGTCTCTCATTTCTGAACCACAAAACCCTCAATATTAAAACTTGTGTGAAGCAATGCTTAAAATATTACCTTTCTAACACCAAAAAAATATTTGAAATCGGACCACGCGGTGAGAAATTACAGCTGAAAAACCATTTCATCTTTCATTCCCTCCCCTGAAGGAACCACGCAAAATATCGGGATCAAAAGTATCCTAAAACCTTCCTCGGATCATAAGCTCAGATTGTGCCAAGTATCATGCAAATCGATTCAGTAGTTTCGGCGTGATACTTAGTCGGGATACAGACAGACAGACAGACAGACAGACAGACAGACAGACATGAAAAATTTAAATTACATTTTCGGCTTCAGAATCGATTAGAGAACACCCTCCAATTAAAATTTTCAAAATATCTTCCATGTACAGACTCTCGACCCTCTACAGTTTTATTATATGTATAGATAGTCCAAACTACAGAACTTCAAAATCACCATACTTATAGAAGTGCAAAATCACCAATCATTATTGTTTGTGAAGGTCAATTGGCAAGTAGGTACCCGAACCATCTAGGCAAGGCCGCGGTCGGTGGTAGCCAAAGTCTGCCGTGAACCCTGGGACATCCTTCCGAGGGCTTACCCGGGACTCCTTGCCATAGACTGTTGTAAGACATTGTGTGGTTTTAGTCGGTAGGAGTTATGGAGCATCCATGTAGGATTTCCACACGATAAAAAAAGGCCAGATGGCCGTCGCTTCATGGAAAATTTCGAAGTTAAGCTGAAAGCCGCCCCAAACTGGGTTAGAATAAGGCTCGGTGGATTATGATTATATTACGACAATAAGTAAATTTGTTCGCATTGGGTAGCGTAACCGTCTGCCGCGCTGAGGTACCGGGTTTCATTCCCGGGTTGCTAAAAATATGTATGTGATCCACAAATGTGTGTTTCGGAGTTTGGGTGTTTTCTATGTATGTATTCAGAAATATATAAGTCTGTCTATCAGTCTAATTATAATTAATTTGGTCTAGAGTCTAGATGATGATAAATCCACAAAAAAATATATATCTATGTATCTCTGACACATTCAAATCAAATTCTTTACTCAGTGTTAAATAGGAAAGAGTAAATAAATGGACAAAGGTGTCAAATTTTTTTTTGTTTTTCCTTTCGTTTTGTTAAACTGTACTTTTTTCGATTTTATATGTTTAGATCGGTTAGTTGTGTATTTTTTGTTTTAATAAGTACCACTATTGTGCCTGTTTGCTACGTACGTGACGTTCCCCTAAAGGCGTCATCTGAAAACCAGCGCTGCCTTACAATATCCTGTTAGTGCAGCAAAGCTGAGATGACGACCTTTTCGGGCACGCACCTTACATTGTATTTTTACTCAGTTACTTATAGGATTGTAATTTATTTGTGCGTGCCGAATAAAGATTCTATTTATATTTATTTTAATGATAGGTAAAACAACACAACATGTTTACAATGAAATTGTGTACGATAATAGACACATTAGTTGGGAACCGTGTCGGTGCCAGGGCGCTATCCGCCCACAAAAAGGGACAATACCTGAATCAGGATTCCGGGTGAGGAATTATTTGAGTATTTATTCGCATCAACCATGTTCTTTTGGAGTTCCGTAGCTACCTAAAACGGGACACAATTACTGAGACTATTACCACAATTTAATGAGAAATAACCTACGGTCTGTCGACTGTGCTATTACCTACTGAGTCTATCTATCAGTCCGCCTTCAAGCTACAGCTTGAAGGCGGACTGATCTATGTGTATCCATCACTAAAATTTTCTCAGATTGTGTATTTCTGTTGCCGCTATTACAACTAAATTAAATACTGAAAATAGAGAAAAAAATAACAATATTTAAATGGAGCTCCAATACAACTAATGTAATATTTATGCCGATGCGTGGGTATTTGGGTACTTTCCTACCCCTCTGTCCGAGTACAAGAAATACTATACTTCTGCGGTGCTTCTTGGGTAATACCAAAGATAATATAAATACATACAGATAGGCAACCCCCTGTACCCCACTGAGCAAGTTTTCCCCTCCCCCGCCAGAACTATCAAAACAGTTGGAGGGTATTTTGAGGGAACGTTTACTTAACCTTAGTGATCACACATACATTCAAACCCTGCACAAACATAACGTGTTTTAGTGTAGTTGACAGCGCATTGAAAACGAATCAATTGTATGGAGTTTCCGCCCCGTGGTACCTAATACTAATCCCCTACGGAAGCAGCAGAGTGTGAGTGGGAGGATGGCGCGTTAGTGGGACTGAAAGCCTTAAAGAGGGGTCAAAATGTTCAGTTGGAATTTTTTTATATGCTCAAATCCACGGACTCCAACCGTCTAAAGCCACATGGCACCCCGAGTTACTTCTGTAAAGGATGTTCCACGTTTCACAGCAGACATTGCTACTACAGTGGCATCGACCCTATCAGTCTTGCATAAAAATGCTAACTTTGGTGATGACTTTAAAATAACTGTAACCCCGGAGTCCAATACGAGTAATAGCCATAATGGCACAGATCGAGACGCCAAGGATTCAGGATTTTGAAGAGAAGTTCCCATGTCGCAGTAAATATTCACGACAACGCGTAAAGGCTATTTTTAGAGTTTTCGCCAACTGTTTTGATGTGCTCAATGAATACGAAATTTCTTTGTAAGATCACTTTTAGTTAGTTATTTAGTTATGTTTCATTGTAACACTATATATTTACATTTTATATACCTACGATAAATTTTATACAGGTTTTTTCAATTGGCGGCATAATCGCAAAAGGTGATTTCTTTCAGGCAAGAAACTTTTAGATTGAAAACCAAATCGTTGACAGTAATGTATACAGTCATTGCATTAAATCTATACAAATAAATAAAATTGGAGTGTCTGTTTGTAATATTAAAATAATCGCTTTCTACTACATGCATATGAATGTGTATCTTAGGGTCGGCAGCGCGAGTGTGGCGCCTCTGGTGTTGCAAACGTTCATAGGCTGCGGTGACCACCAGTCCTCCTGGTGGGCCGTATGCTTGTCTGCCACCTTAGTGGTATAAAAAAAAAAAAATGTTTATACGGTAGGTACACATACCAAAATATATTTTTTTTAAATTTTTGTCTGTCTGTCTGTCTGTTTGTTCCGGCTAATCTCTTAAATGGCTGGACCGATTTGGACGGGACTTTCACTGGCAGATAGCTTATGTAATAAGGTGCTTAGGCTACTTTTTTTTATTACATTCCATGCGGACGAAGTCGCGGGTACAGCTAGTTCTCACAATATATTTAAACCTTGAAGTAAAAGAATTATGTTATCTGTACCTCAAGCCCTGTATTAGATTTTGTATGCTATAATCGTTGACGTAGTCGATCAAAAACCAACATTAGTAAACTATCTAAGTCTTTTTTTAACGTGTGGGTATTCTCACAGATAGCATGCCGGACTCTAACCGACAAAACCCACATAGTGCTTTCCTGTTCATGTTCAAGGAATAGTATACACGGTGTTTCTTTTAGGGTGTCAAGCCGCCACTAGCTGGTAGCAGGGTTCCATACCTATCGATTTAACCCCAATGTATGTTCTACGATTTTTTGTAGTTTTCGAGATATAATGTTCTGCATAATTCCCTATTTTTTTATTATCGATTAAAATTTTTACATCTTGTGTCAAAGTTAGCAAGAAGATTATTTTGTCCATAATACTGCAATCAATAGGCATTATAATAATAAAAAATATCCAAGAAGCAAAAAGAAGTTGTAATTATTTAAAGCCACGTGGAAAAATAACGAAAAAAAATTATATCTCGAAAACTACAAAAAATCGTAGAACATACATGGGGGTTAAATCGATAGGTATGGAACCCTGCTAACAGCTAGTGGCTGCTTGACACCCTAAAAGAAACACCCAGTATAAATAACTGCTTTTAAAATTATTTCAGACTTCAGAGTCTGAAATATTTTTTAAAGCAGTTAGTAGGTATGCTATTTCAAAACTTTCAATCATGTGGAGATAAAGCTCGAGCAAGTTTCGAACTCATGTCCCTCGCGGGTAGAAGTCTGGTCATCCTAATCCTTCCAGCGACCTTTGTCCCGCCTCAGGGTAATAAAATTTCCAGAGATCGGAACCGCCGCGACCAGCCTTATATTTTAATTTTAAACAATTTTCTCTTCATAAAATTTTTCCCTCACAATAACGAACACAACAAAAAAGTATTTATCCAACACTGTTCTAAAGTTATGGCGTCATCAAGGGAAATAGGGATTTGTTTTTATTTATAAATATAAATGAGAAACTTTGTGCGTGTTACTTTCCTTAAGTTAACTTCAAGAGAACTTTTCTAAGGAAATACATAAGTCAATGCATATTTTACATTTTCATTAAATATTATAACAAACAACACCATTCGTTCACGTCGCTTCAATGAGTTTAGTATACATTTTCATGGTCGCTACATTTTATTAGTAGAGTTATAAATTTGGGACACCAAATGTCAATATCGCATTAACCATAACAATGAATTAAACAATGTTTCAATTTCTTAAAATACGTGTAAATTATGTGATTGCTCTTAATTAACACAGTAAAAAGAGTGAGAAAATATAACGTAAGAGATTAATTTTGGTATCAAAACTTCTTCAGAGTTTCTTGACAGTTTTCAGTAACAGCCACATCAAGCTAGACAAATTTTATATTTTTACGAAGTAAATGATATTTTTATTTTTACTTTCACTTTTGGAGCACAGCTGTAAACAGCTGAAGTGGTATAATATATTTGACAACATATAGAGATTTATGAAAACCTTTTAACAGACTAGGTAAGGACCTAAACTATTAAAAGGTTACGAGTATAACAGAAGTACAATTCAACCTATACAAATAAAAAGGCCTTGACCCGAGACCCAGCCCGACCCGCTTTGGCTAGAATCTGATATTCGATTGGAGGAAATAAGTCATAGACATACCTAAGAAAGGATTAAAATGAGGGTTCTAATTTGTGTACTAATTGACCGTTTTCGAGTTACATAATACGAAACTAAGTCTTTATTCGAATTGCATAAACCTAACTCTGCATTTTTATTGCAATGAGATCCCTAGGCAGACTTGCAAGCGAAAATCAGCATACATACAGGGTAGGCAGAGGTATAGTATACGCCCACATTTCACCCTTTAGTTTTATGTCCCACTTAATATGGACAGCTAAAAACTAGTACTTAAGTAATTAAATAAACAAAAGTTTACTAAATCTTCTAAGACCTGCACTTCTTTTCAATTTTTTTAATAAGTTAATAGCAATAATAATAATTTATCGTTATTTATGTATTTAATAATAATAAATAAATAATAAGATAGGTGTACAATCAAAATAATCATACGTTTTGAAATACGTGAACGAAATTTCAAAACAAACTTTCCGCTACACGCCACATACACCTATGATTCCACAATAAAGTCATTTGAATTTGAATTTGAACAGTTCAAGTTGAATTTAAGCTTAGAAAAACAGTGTACCTACTTACCAAATGCCTGTATATAACGAAGGGTACGTATTCAATCATAACAAAAACATCGGCCACAGCGAGCCATTTGAGCAGCCTGTTGATCGGAGTAGCTGCCATGTCCCGGCGTGTCAGCACTGCTATGTTCATTGTGTTCGCTAAAACTCCTATTGTGCATACCTGAAACAAATATAACTAATTGAAAGCTTTCGTTATATACCGTGCGTAGAAATGAAAACGTAAAAATGAGTGGAAGTGTTCAAAAGTTCAAAAAGAAACGTGGCAGTGCTAAACACTGTTGTTACGTAACGAGTAATTTCTCATTAATCGCGAAATTTATGACGACATTATCCACATGTTCACTTAATTTATATACCTATGCTAAAGTCAAAAGTGTTTAATGTATTATACACTTTTAAGTTTAGTATTTGCTTTCCTGACCTCACTTTCTTGTTCGGTAAGCGTAATCTGTTTTTAGTTACAAAGTGACATCAAATACCGGTCTCTAATTGATGCAAATGGCTGGTCGCTGTCGTCCTTTGCACTTAGATTAAACCTTGCAGTGGCTATTTACACGCTAAGTTATAAAAACTGATGTTGTCTGTGGAGGCTTAAATTATAATTCTTTGAGGCTCTCGATTTCAAGCTGTAAAATAGAAAATGGTGATTACATATTAAATCTGTGGCTGAATTAGTAAATTAGGTGTTAATATATTAATACGCAGGACAAGTTAAAATAATTGTTGAGCTTTATTTGATGCTTATTATGGAAATTTTTAGGTGACGTTGTAAAGAGGACGAATTTGCATTTTAGAGGCTATTTCATTTTCGCGTGGCTTAGTTATTAAATCAGAAGCTAAATGCCGTGGCCGATAAAAACTTTTGAGGCTCGGTTTATTATATCCCATTATAAATTGGCATGAATAATATTATGACACTTTAGAGATGTCCCATGTATCTTAAATGAAATCAATGCTTTTTAGTAAATTAACAAACTAATTAAGGTAACACACAGTTGAGTAAGTACGTCGCATCTCGGTATCCTCCAGTAAGCAACTTTCACTGTGGCTGGTCCTCAGATGGGTGGCAGGGAAAGGTTTTAATTCAAACCTTTCCCTGCTACAGAAGGCAAGGTTGTCGGTGACTGTTGGGAGTCGAATCGGAAACGCATTATAACACCACTATAGTAATTGGTAATCGAGCTGTCAAAAGTAAAATAAACGTGTATGTGTGTACTGAGAGCCCAATTTTATTTTTGCGGATTATTGCAGTTTACTAACAATAGTGTACAAATAAACGGTTGGACAAACTATAGTCGGTAGGAGAATAGGTAGCATCCATGTAGGATATTCCCTCACGTAAAAAAAAATAAAAACAAAAAAAGGTTGTCAGTGACATAGCAGTCGTTAAGCCAAGTTAAAGGCATTACGGGCGTCTTAAAAAATTCTAGGATGGGCAGTCACAACCTGCGCATGTCTATTTCAACACGGCAATAGGTTCACCATATACACTCATTTGCAAAAAAAACGGGCACCTAAGCAATGAACCATTTCAAATGTTAATATTGCTTTGTTTGATAATTATAGGTAGTTTTATCCTCACAATTTGGTAAATTAATAAGAAAATAATCGTTTTCATCAGTATTTCATAAAATTTTGTTACAATTTATGGGAAATAATGATAAACCTGGCTAGTAGTGTATGTTCGCTAGTAGTGCATATGCTCATGAAGTAAAAATAAAAAAGTTTTTTTGGTTTGTTTTTCTTTAATAAAGTAAAAGCAGATAAATGTTTAGTATCGAGTGTGACCCCCTCTAGCTAAAATCACAGCTTGAATTCGTCTGGGCATGCTAGCGAGTATATCCCGGATGCTTGCTTGCGGAATACGTTCCCACTCCGCAGTAATCACATTCTTCAGCTCTCTGATGGTCTGCGTAGCCGGGTGTACTTATCTCACACGCCGTTTTAGAACATCCCAGATATGTTCTATGGGATTGAGGTCGGGACTTCGAGCTGGCCTATCCAAACGACGAATGCCGACCTCTTGCACATACGCATTAACATCGCGGGATCGGTGGGCGCGAGCATTGTCGTCCATAAAAATCGAGTCTTGACCTAGAGCGGCCAATGCGGGTTGTGCATGAGGAATTAGAACTTCCGTTATGTATCGATGCCCAGTCAGTGAGCCGTTTTCAATGAAGACTAACTCTGTACGTTCCATTGAATTTATTCCTGCCCAAAACATAACAGAGCCCCCACCATAAGGTGTGATTTCTTCGAAACATGCATCTGCAAAGCGCTCTCCTTGTCTTCTTAGCACTCGCCGACGTCGATCTTCACCGAACAGAGATATCCTGGCTTCATCAGAGAACAAAACCCTATTCCAATCTTCTTGAGTCCATGATTCACAATTTCTAGCAAACCTAAGCCTGTGAACTCTGTGCTCACGGAGTAATTTGGGGCCGCGGGCCTGGCGGTGACTGCGTATATTGGCAGCGAGAAGCCTCCTCCTGACCGTCCATAGACTAATATGCACATTTCTTACTTCTTGGAGGTTGTTCTTAAGATCCACATACGAAGATTTGCGATTTCTCAATGCGCGACTCACAAGAAAACGATCATCCCGTGGTTGGGTACATGGTTTTCTTCCAGAACCAGGCCTTCTCTCGACGGAACCAGTCTCCTGATATCGCTGCCAGGTCCTTTGGACCGTTGAGCGACTAACATTTAGCCTCCTAGCCACGAAACATTGGCTGCAACCCTCTTCAAGCAGCGCGATAATTTTGGTAGCTTTTACCACTTTATCTACCATTTTTGATACAGCCAAACAGCAATAAACAAAGCTTTGACAGTCAAGGATATGAAATTAATCGATAAAAATTGAATAAAAGTTGTGAAAGTCGATGTTAACTTCTGGAACTTCGCGCCAAAAATGTAGGATAAAAAGGGGTTTTCTGTAAAAATGAGCATCAAATGAAAATTTGAATTTAGAACTTACTTTTTTAAATACCACGGCATTTTTAAAACCGGCCAGTAACGTGTACAAACGATTCAAACCTTTTTGGTATTGTATCTTTTTAAAGATGAATGAAAATCAAAACCGCCCGTTTTTTTTTGCAAATGAGTGTATAACCCGTTCGCTCTAACTTTGCCGCTGGCGTAGAGGCGTATACCCGAATTGTTAATTAGACGAAGTAAATTGACAGTAGCTAATGTCACTTCGTCATAGAAAATACGCAACATTGTATAAAGAAGTGACATTAGTTGCTGTCAATTTACTTCGTCTAATTAAAAATTCGACTTTAGTATGGAGCCGAGCGGCAAAGTTAGAGCGAACGAGCTAGTACTATGTTTTTGCTTACCCCTGCAAGTATAGAAGCGTGCCTTCCACAGGGCGGAAACTTCATACAATTGATTCGTTTTCAATTCTGGCACCTACACTAAAACACGTTATGTTTGTTTAGAGCTAGAATGTGTGTGTGACCACTAAGGTTAAGCAAACGTTCCCTCAAAATATCCTCCAACTTTTTAAAAGCTGTGGCGGGGGTGGGGAAACTTGCTCAGTGGGAGGCAGAGAGTTGCCTATATGTACGTAATAATACTAAATTATCTTTGTCTATACGTAAGTACCTATGCCCTTGAAGGACGTGATGTCTGTGACCCCCCTTGTCTTACTAGATTATGCTAAAAACGTAGTCTATGTAGTCCTAGCTGAAAAGTTGGTAATCTTTTTCAAATACGTTGTTCTTTAAGTATCTACTCACTCACTTGAAAAGGTGCAGAGAAATAAATTTGATTTAAAACATCTTCGGTTAATATGAAATTTAGTAATCAAATTTTCATTAAGTAAATTTAATAATTCACAATATGTGTTGCTGTTGTAGGCGTTGAAACACGTGTTCTATTTCACACCAAATGTAATCTGTGGGCGTTAGATAATAAAATTACTAAATTGCTTTGACGAAGATACATACAGTTCCTTCCTCGTATAACCCCGTGTTATTTATTTTAACGTGGCATAAAAAATATCTCACAATGCCTTCAAAATGGGGAACATGATTTCGATTTTGGCAGTTATATTAGATGGCTCTTTTTTTCTAGAAATTACGTTATAGTCGTGTGTTTCCTTCAATGAAGTAGGTAGAGGCATAAATATGTACGTCCATCCATAAAATAAAGATCTGGATTTGCCCTTTGCCTGGAAAACATAATAAAGGAAATTTAATAATGAAGGACAAATTTCCAGGTTATATTTAGGTATATTTATTTATTTATTCTCTATCATTACATTATAAAGAGGAAAAAATGATGATTTGTTTACATCGCATAGGCTCCGATACTACTGAACCGATTTGAAAAAATCTTTCACTGTTGGAAAGGTCACAGTTCTCGGCGGCTATATTTTATTCCCGTATTCCCACGAGAGCGGAAACTACGCTGGTGAAGCCGCGGACGTCCACTAGTCATTTTATAATTCTGCAAAAAAGAATCTCTGTAAGAATCAAATCCCACTTTATTTAACAAAATAATAATTGAACCTCTATTTACCATTTTGCCACGACTCTTGCGTTCGAAATGTCATCTGGTGGAAAGTCACGGCAATTTCTACATAATACAAATGTATGAAAATTCGCAACGTTTTTACTTCGTAGCAGGTAAAAATATTCCAAGATGACCTAATTTCTACGCACGGTATATAACGAAAGCTTGCAATTAGTTATATTTGTTTCAGGTATGCACAATAGGAGTTTTAGCGAACACAATGAACATAGCAGTGCTGACACGCCGGGACATGGCAGCTACTCCGATCAACAGGCTGCTCAAATGGCTCGCTGTGGCCGATGTTTTTGTTATGATTGAATACGTACCCTTCGTTATATACAGGCATTTGGTAAGTAGGTACACTGTTTTTCTAAGCTTAAATTCAACTTGAACTGTTCAAATTCAAATTCAAACGACTTTATTGTGGAATCATAGGTGTATGTGGCGTGTAGCGGAAAGTTTGTTTTGAAATTTCGTTCACGTATTTCAAAACGTATGATTATTTTGATTGTACACCTATCTTATTATTTATTTATTAAATATTGCAGAATTATAAAATGACTAGTGGACGTCCGCGGCTTCACCAGCGTAGTTTCCGCTCTCGTGGGAATACGGGAATAAAATATAGCCGCCGAGAACTGTGACCTTTCCAACAGTGAAAGATTTTTTCAAATCGGTTCAGTAGTTTCGGAGCCTATGCGATGTAAACAAATCATCATTTTTTCCTCTTTATAATGTAATGATAGAGAATAAATAAATAAATATACCTAAATATCTTAGGTCGCTAGAGGGCGCAAACCGCAGTTTGTTTTTAAACGTAGCTCCGAGTAAATTTAAGTTTAAAAATAGTAAAAGTCAATAGAACCCCTGTGAATAAGGTGTAATTACGAGTTAACATCGGCATCTAATGAGGCAAGAAGCTGGTTGTGCCGTGATTATTGTTGGGAGTGATTTACCTGTGATTTTGTGTGAGCCATATGCAATATTATCAACCCGTCAAAATATGTAACTAAACACCTAAAATATTGGGTGTACAGTTATCATCATCAGCATAATAAACATCTCCAGTGACAATAAATTATCAGTGTTAATATTCCTTGACTTTCATCCTGCTTAAGTTTTGCTTTGTGTTTCGCCTATGTGGATAATCAAATTTGCAAGTCACTTGTATCTGCACGCCATCTATCGGCAGCGCTTTGAACTATTTGCCTGCTGTGCTTGCTAGTTGAGAGGTTATAGATCTTTAATTGACTCCTCAAGGATCATACCGCCACTACGTGATTGCTTTTACGAAAACTGGGTGGCGCTGGAGGCATTGTGTTGGGGAAGCTCTGTACCTTTGCATATACATGGTTATATTTTTCCTGCCTACTCTGATATATAGAGGACGCTAGTGGTAGTTTTACCCATATTCTCTCAATTGTCGTTGCAAGGCGGCCAAGGCTTTATCGTCTGTCATATAGTTTAAACGTCTAACAAATAACTACCTGTTTACTTGCGCCATGAATTGTTGTCGCGGAGAGCCTACCAACTGTGATTCCATCCTTCTGTGCAGTGTATGTGCGGGGAAGTACCACTATGAATGCCTGAATATAACATCTAGCCAGTATTCTTCGTTAACTAGCGAATATAAAGGCGTATGGAGGTGTCCGTCGTGCAGCAACGTCACTAGACGTAATAAACAGAACGTAAACACACCGGTGCTCAAGTATACCGATCTTGTGGTTGAGGATAACAACATGGACATGTCTTATGATGCCTTGGAAGAACGTAGACCTCGCACACCATGCAGCAGCTCCAATGTTGACACCCAAGGTGTACCAATATCCACACAATCAATCTC
This sequence comes from Miltochrista miniata, assembly GCA_933228765.1. NCBI lineage: Eukaryota > Metazoa > Arthropoda > Insecta > Lepidoptera > Erebidae > Miltochrista > Miltochrista miniata. Next base: position 14,511,673 of record OW121765.1, read on the forward strand.
TAACGTGGACTTTGCTTCATTCTCTAGTGGACTGCACAAAACCCTTAGTAATTGGCGAAGTGAGATGAACAAGGATCTCCTTCAAATACGTGATGACATCAAGACTGTAGTAATGACTATGCAGAAGGAAATGAGTGTATTGCGTACTGAGCAAACTCATATTAAGCAAAGTATAGCCAGTCTACGTGATGAGGTCGCTGGCCTTCAAGGAACTACCCACGACCAGGTAGTGCAGCAGGACATCCTCAAGAAGCGTGTTGACGCATTGAGTGGCGCTGGGTCAGCCGAAGTACAGATGACAGTTCAAGCTCTGGAGTACAAAATTGACACTCTGGAACAGCAGGCACGTCAATGTAATGTAGAAATAGGAAAGCTACCCGAGCGACGCAATGAAAATTTACCAGCCGTCATCGAGGCTATTGGCCTTGCACTAAACGCGCCTGTCTCCGCGCAGAACATTGTGTCTGTCCACAGAGTGCCGCACGCCCACCAACAAAATAGTAAGCCCAAAAACATAATTGTAAAATTTACATCCTGTCTGCATAGAGATAATCTACTCAGTGCTTTTCGAAAGACCTCATCACTCAAGACAAACCAGATTGGCCTTTCTGGAACATTGTCATCTATATATATTAATGAACATCTGACACTCAAGAAAAAGCAGTTATTTCGTAAAACCCGAGAGGCCGCCAAAACCCATAACTACAAATACACATGGATCAGAAATTCCACGATACTTGTTCGGGAGCGCGACGGCGCGCCTGCGCTTGCTATACGGGGAGAGAAAGACCTTAGTAAAATTAAAATCAAAACTACAGATTGATTATTATATCTGTCCCTTGCTTCTCGGCATAGTATCTAAGATATTTAATGATAGTATTTGTTTATTGATAATTACGATTGATGTTGATATTCTAAAAGCATATACGATTACAGAATCTAAAATAATTAACGGTAATATTTGTTTATTGATTATTGTATTTAATGTTGTTATTTTAAAGGTATTTATAATTTTATTCGCTATATTATATTACTCAGTCAGGATCTTTGAAACTTGTATATATTGTATGCATAGTGGTATGAATGTACGTCGGCAATGTGAGTGTAACAATGACATTAAGTGGCGCTACGATTATGAGTTTCTTTATATAAATTGTATGCATATGTATCTCGATCTCAGTTATGTTTTTGTATTTTCTCGTTGGTATCTAGGGCACTCCTGGTCTGAATCGGTCGGTTTACATGTATTTGGTTTGAAAATAATTGTTAATGGCTAGCACAGATTATAATTTAACTGTATATTATCAGAACTGTAGAGGCTGTAGAACAAAATTAAACAAACTTTATCTTAGCATCCTAGCATCTGCGTATGACGTCATCATACTGACTGAAACATGGTTGATAGAGGATATAGATGACAGGGAGTTTATAGATTCACGATATGAGGTGTTTCGGCGCGATCGCGATCGTATATCTACTGAGAAGAAGGATGGGGGAGGTGTGCTCATTGCGGTGCTGCGTGAATTACAAGCTACTATATTGGATACTCTAGGCGGCCCACGCCACAGAGTTCCTCCAAGTATTGAACATCTCATAGTATTATTACCCAGCAGGTGCGACCAACAAAGGTCTCACGTTGTTAGCGCAGCCTATGTTCCGCCTTGGGCTCCCACCGATGCCTATTTATGCCATTTTGACACCCTACAGGACATACTTCACGAACCAAATACTGAAAATATTTACATGGTAGGTGATTACAATTTAAAAGATATCATATGGACCGCAACACCATTTGGACAAGCTGACGATATGAAATGGTCTGGCTACCGCCCTGTGCACTCGGAGCTATCATACCTCATCTCCTCGCTGGGCGCTCACCAGTTCAATTTTGTACCTAATGTTGACGGTCATATCCTTGATTTATTTATTTCTAACACCCCTTGCTTGGTTGGCCCTATCCCGGACCCCTTACTGATAATTGATTCCCTTCACCCACCATTTGTTATGATTGCTCCTATTAATCTATTATCTCCGGAGATGACTAAAAGGCCTACAGTTAAATTTAATTTCCGTAAAGCTAATTATGATCTCATTAACCAACATGTTGCTGAGATCAAATGGTCAGAGCTATTTAATGGCCTTCCATCAGAAGAAGCTGTCGAGGTATTTTATGAAACGTTGAACAGAATAATTAAACTTCATACACCCTTAATTAAATCTCGATTATCGAATTTCCCCGTCTGGTTCACACCGCAGCTAATTAAAAAATTTAAGGATAAGCAAAAATACTGGGTTAGATGGAAAAAACACAAAAACATTAAAGATTACAATACATTTTCTGACTGCAGGTCTGACTTTAAAACAATGTGTAAATGCTGTTACTCTTCCTACATTAACTCTGTCGAGGATAACCTTACTTCTAATATTAAATACTTTTGGTCCTACGTATCTAATCGCAAATGTAAGTCGGGAATTCCTGCTACGATGCACTACCGAAACATGAAGTCAAGTGACTCAGGCGTTATCTGTAACATGTTCTCGGACTTCTTCTTGTCTGCATTCGAGCCTGTTTCCCAAACACTATCAGCGTGGAAGTCGTCTCAGCCTATCAATGAACTTAGCCGTTTAATATGTGACCTGCATATTGACAGGTCTAATGTACTTAAGGAGCTAAGGCAAATTGACTCCACTAAAGGGGCTGGACCTGACGGTTTGCCACCCCTATTCTTCCGATCAACAGCGATTAGTATACAGGTACCCCTTTATATAATATATAACAAATGCTTACAGGAGGGTGTATTTCCGAATATATGGAAGCAGGCAAATGTTACTCCTGTACACAAGGGTGGTTCTAGGCAAGATATCGAACAATATAGACCCATCTCGATTTTGTCGACGATGGCGAAGCTCTTTGAAAAACTGGTCCATAATGCTATATACCCTATGTTGCATAACGTCATCATCCCTGAGCAACATGGTTTTGTCAGGGGTCGATCTACAGTGTCTAACCTGCTAATATTCTCAAACTACCTGTTTGAGAATGTTGACAAACGTGTGCAGGTCGATGCGGTATACACAGACTTCAAAAAAGCATTCGACAAAGTAGACCACGAACTCTTACTAAATAAAATTGCTTTTAATGGGATCCGGGGAAATCTATTGCGTTGGTTCAAATCGTACATAGAGAATAGGACACAGATGATTGTAATAAAGGGTCATCAGTCCATTGTTGTGCCCGTAACTTCGGGGGTTCCGCAAGGTTCCATATTGGGACTGTTATTATTTGTCCTTTACATCAATGACATCAAAACCTGCTTTAAAAATTCCTAATTTATAATGTACGCCGATGATTTGAAAGTTTTCAAATCGATTTACACTATATACGATTGCCTTTTGCTTCAGGAGGATCTGGAAAGGTTGTCAAACTATTGTGCTCTCAATAAACTACACCTCAGCTTACCAAAATGTAATTATATTCATTTTACTAAAAATAAATTAATCGTTAATTATAATTACAGCCTCTGCGGATCTGCCTTGAGTAACGTATCTGTCGTTAAGGACCTAGGAGTGCTATTCGATGACAAATTGTCCCTAAACCAACACGTGCATAATATAGTAAATAGTGCATTCAAAATGTATGGGTTTGTGATGAGGTCCTCCGCTGAATTCAGGCGTCCCGCAACTTTCATTCACTTGTACAAAACGCTGATACGGTCGCAGCTGGAGTATGCTGTTCCTATTTGGAACCCGTTCTACAGCAGATATGTGGATGAGATCGAGAGAGTCCAACGCAAATTTCTACGCGCCATGTATTTCCGATGCTACAGGTCCAGGTGCTATTTGTCATACTCACAACTGCTGACTGAGTTTGGTATTGTTAGTTTAGAAGACCGACGCCGTTGCTTGGAGGCCAATATACTCTATGATATTGTCCATAATCGCTTTGATGCGATGGACCTTACAAGCAAATTATGTTACTTGGTGCCTCGCACTGCTAATGTGCGCAGAGTTCGTGCAGGAACACTATTCGCTGTATACTTGTGTCGAACTAACTCTGGCCTACGTTGCCCCATTCATCGGATGTTGGAGACATACAATACTAAATTTATAGACATAGATATATTTGCATGCTCAAAGAATGAATTTAAAACAAAACTAAAGGATGTGTTCATTAATCGATTATCGTAATAATTAAATATCCACCACTCAACAATAATACAGGTACTGTATTGTAATTTAATTATAACACTATAAAATTGGTTAAAGACTTGATATAAATTTATGATTCTTGATTTATTATTTATGTAGGTAGGTTTATTGCTTCTGTTTCTGCTAAATGATGTTTTTGTGATTTGCACTTTCACTCTCATTTTTTATGTTTGTAATTTATTATTTTATTGAAATTTGTTTTAATATACTCAATTGAATAATATGCTATATACTTGTACTAATGAATATGGTTTATAAATTAGTCAAATGAATTTAATTTACTATCAATGAATTGGAAGAGGCCAGCGTCCAGCGATGGATGTCGTGGGCTGATTTTATACTATTTTATTTACATCGAATGTATTATTTATATAGATGATTTAACGTTATTGTGATTCGTAACCTCTACTGGCACACACTGTTAATTATAATTTAATCTATCTGCGGATAACGTTGTGGGTTACAATATTGTATACGGAATGCATGTTTTATTTTTATTATTGTATGATTTATATTGTAACTGTTTGTTGTCCCTAATAAAATAAAATAAAATAAAATAAATATAACCTGGAAATTTGTCCTTCATTATTAAATTTCCTTTATTATGTTTTCCAGGCAAAGGGCAAATCCAGATCTTTATTTTATGGATGGACGTACCTACATATTTATGCCTCTACCTACTTCATTGAAGGAAACACACGACTATAACGTAATTTCTAGAAAAAAAGAGCCATCTAATATAACTGCCAAAATCGAAATCATGTTCCCCATTTTGAAGGCATTGTGAGATATTTTTTATGCCACGTTAAAATAAATAACACGGGGTTATACGAGGAAGGAACTGTATGTATCTTCGTCAAAGCAATTTAGTAATTTTATTATCTAACGCCCACAGATTACATTTGGTGTGAAATAGAACACGTGTTTCAACGCCTACAACAGCAACACATATTGTGAATTATTAAATTTACTTAATGAAAATTTGATTACTACATTTCATATTAACCGAAGATGTTTTAAATCAAATTTATTTCTCTGCACCTTTTCAAGTGAGTGAGTAGATACTTAAAGAACAACGTATTTGAAAAAGATTACCAACTTTTCAGCTAGGACTACATAGACTACGTTTTTAGCATAATCTAGTAAGACAAGGGGGGTCACAGACATCACGTCCTTCAAGGGCATAGGTACTTACGTATAGACAAAGATAATTTAGTATTATTACGTACATATAGGCAACTCTCTGCCTCCCACTGAGCAAGCTTCCCCACCCCCGCCACAGCTTTTAAAAAGTTGGAGGATATTTTGAGGGAACGTTTGCTTAACCTTAGTGGTCACACACACATTCTAGCTCTAAACAAACATAACGTGTTTTAGTGTAGGTGCCAGAATTGAAAACGAATCAATTGTATGAAGTTTCCGCCCTGTGGAAGGCACGCTTCTATACTTGCAGGGGTAAGCAAAAACATAGTACTAGCTCGTTCGCTCTAACTTTGCCGCTCGGCTCCATACTAAAGTCGAATTTTTAATTAGACGAAGTAAATTGACAGCAACTAATGTCACTTCTTTATACAATGTTGCGTATTTTCTATGACGAAGTGACATTAGCTACTGTCAATTTACTTCGTCTAATTAACAATTCGGGTATACGCCTCTACGCCAGCGGCAAAGTTAGAGCGAACGGGTTATACACTCATTTGCAAAAAAAACGGGCGGTTTTGATTTTCATTCATCTTTAAAAAGATACAATACCAAAAAGGTTTCAATCGTTTGTACACGTTACTGGCCGGTTTTAAAAATGCCGTGGTATTTAAAAAAGTAAGTTCTAAATTCAAATTTTCATTTGATGCTCATTTTTACAGAAAACCCCTTTTTATCCTACATTTTTGGCGCGAAGTTCCAGAAGTTAACATCGACTTTCACAACTTTTATTCAATTTTTATCGATTAATTTCATATCCTTGACTGTCAAAGCTTTGTTTATTGCTGTTTGGCTGTATCAAAAATGGTAGATAAAGTGGTAAAAGCTACCAAAATTATCGCGCTGCTTGAAGAGGGTTGCAGCCAATGTTTCGTGGCTAGGAGGCTAAATGTTAGTCGCTCAACGGTCCAAAGGACCTGGCAGCGATATCAGGAGACTGGTTCCGTCGAGAGAAGGCCTGGTTCTGGAAGAAAACCATGTACCCAACCACGGGATGATCGTTTTCTTGTGAGTCGCGCATTGAGAAATCGCAAATCTTCGTATGTGGATCTTAAGAACAACCTCCAAGAAGTAAGAAATGTGCATATTAGTCTATGGACGGTCAGGAGGAGGCTTCTCGCTGCCAATATACGCAGTCACCGCCAGGCCCGCGGCCCCAAATTACTCCGTGAGCACAGAGTTCACAGGCTTAGGTTTGCTAGAAATTGTGAATCATGGACTCAAGAAGATTGGAATAGGGTTTTGTTCTCTGATGAAGCCAGGATATCTCTGTTCGGTGAAGATCGACGTCGGCGAGTGCTAAGAAGACAAGGAGAGCGCTTTGCAGATGCATGTTTCGAAGAAATCACACCTTATGGTGGGGGCTCTGTTATGTTTTGGGCAGGAATAAATTCAATGGAACGTACAGAGTTAGTCTTCATTGAAAACGGCTCACTGACTGGGCATCGATACATAACGGAAGTTCTAATTCCTCATGCACAACCCGCATTGGCCGCTCTGGGTCAAGACTCGATTTTTATGGACGACAATGCTCGCGCCCACCGATCCCGCGATGTTAATGCGTATGTGCAAGAGGTCGGCATTCGTCGTTTGGATAGGCCAGCTCGAAGTCCCGACCTCAATCCCATAGAACATATCTGGGATGTTCTAAAACGGCGTGTGAGATCAGTACACCCGGCTACGCAGACCATCAGAGAGCTGAAGAATGTGATTACTGCGGAGTGGGAACGTATTCCGCAAGCAAGCATCCGGGATATACTCGCTAGCATGCCCAGACGAATTCAAGCTGTGATTTTAGCTAGAGGGGGTCACACTCGATACTAAACATTTATCTGCTTTTACTTTATTAAAGAAAAACAAACCAAAAAAACTTTTTTATTTTTACTTCATGAGCATATGCACTATTAGCGAACATACACTACTAGCCAGGTTTATCATTATTTCCCATAAATTGTAACAAAATTTTATGAAATACTGATGAAAACGATTATTTTCTTATTAATTTACCAAATTGTGAGGATAAAACTACCTATAATTATCAAACAAAGCAATATTAACATTTGAAATGGTTCATTGCTTAGGTGCCCGTTTTTTTTGCAAATGAGTGTATATGGTGAACCTATTGCCGTGTTGAAATAGACATGCGCAGGTTGTGACTGCCCATCCTAGAATTTTTTAAGACGCCCGTAATGCCTTTAACTTGGCTTAACGACTGCTATGTCACTGACAACCTTTTTTTGTTTTTATTTTTTTTTACGTGAGGGAATATCCTACATGGATGCTACCTATTCTCCTACCGACTATAGTTTGTCCAACCGTTTATTTGTGCACTATTGTTAGTAAACTGCAATAATCCGCAAAAATAAAATTGGGCTCTCAGTACACACATACACGTTTATTTTACTTTTGACAGCTCGATTACCAATTACTATAGTGGTGTTATAATGCGTTTCCGATTCGACTCCCAACAGTCACCGACAACCTTGCCTTCTGTAGCAGGGAAAGGTTTGAATTAAAACCTTTCCCTGCCACCCATCTGAGGACCAGCCACAGTGAAAGTTGCTTACTGGAGGATACCGAGATGCGACGTACTTACTCAACTGTGTGTTACCTTAATTAGTTTGTTAATTTACTAAAAAGCATTGATTTCATTTAAGATACATGGGACATCTCTAAAGTGTCATAATATTATTCATGCCAATTTATAATGGGATATAATAAACCGAGCCTCAAAAGTTTTTATCGGCCACGGCATTTAGCTTCTGATTTAATAACTAAGCCACGCGAAAATGAAATAGCCTCTAAAATGCAAATTCGTCCTCTTTACAACGTCACCTAAAAATTTCCATAATAAGCATCAAATAAAGCTCAACAATTATTTTAACTTGTCCTGCGTATTAATATATTAACACCTAATTTACTAATTCAGCCACAGATTTAATATGTAATCACCATTTTCTATTTTACAGCTTGAAATCGAGAGCCTCAAAGAATTATAATTTAAGCCTCCACAGACAACATCAGTTTTTATAACTTAGCGTGTAAATAGCCACTGCAAGGTTTAATCTAAGTGCAAAGGACGACAGCGACCAGCCATTTGCATCAATTAGAGACCGGTATTTGATGTCACTTTGTAACTAAAAACAGATTACGCTTACCGAACAAGAAAGTGAGGTCAGGAAAGCAAATACTAAACTTAAAAGTGTATAATACATTAAACACTTTTGACTTTAGCATAGGTATATAAATTAAGTGAACATGTGGATAATGTCGTCATAAATTTCGCGATTAATGAGAAATTACTCGTTACGTAACAACAGTGTTTAGCACTGCCACGTTTCTTTTTGAACTTTTGAACACTTCCACTCACATTTGAGTTTAGTATTTGCTTTCTTGGTCTTACTTTTTTGTTTGGTGAGCGTTATCTGTCTTTAGTTCTATAATCTGTATTACATGCATACACAACGTCACCGACCGAAATCTGTATAATGTCTGGGCATTCTATAGAATACCTGAAACTTGCAGGCAAGTCAATGTATGAAATAATTATATACGAGAGTATGGAAGGTTTATTGGCTGCTTGCGAAGGTTAGGTTAGGTTGGAACAGTTACCACTAACGCGCGAAGGCGAGCGAGTGAAGCGAGCATGCCGCGGCAGTGGCCGCCGAGCACCAGATGAAAATTTAATATTTGACATTATGTTTCAATTTATAATTTCTCGATAGTTTATAATTTTGCGGTATTTACAATTTTATGGTGACCCCAGACCTATTTATTTTACACATTGCCGGTGTACCAGCAGGTATTCTATGCAATCCCTAGGAATTTTGTACAATACCTTGTCAAAGTATGAACTATCATATACTTATTCAAAACATTTCATACATTGTCTGGAGTCTGGAGTCTGGGTCAGGTATTCCTTAGAATGCAGGTATTGTATAGAATATCTGAATTATAAAGACTAAAGGTAACATCATAATAAATAAAAGCATTTATTCCCGAAAGTCTGTCCCACGCTCCCGTGTTGAAACTAACTCGCTTGTCCGTGACACCCCATACAGTCATCTTAACGTGCCATTCAAAGCAAGGAAACTCTCGCAAATCAAATGTTACAAACTTGTCACCCATCCGAGCACCAGCAATAGCCGCGGTAGTTGCTTACTGCAGTGATCGTTTACAAAAGACTAAGTCAGTGGCTACAAGTGGTTCTAGCTATTTAGGTAATATTAGTGGCCATAATTTGTTTTTTGATGGCAATTTTACTTAACTCTGATGATCCATTAATGTGGGATGAGTTACATTTTGAACATGCTGAATTAGAAAATTAGAAGCTAAGATATTAATAAATAATGTCTATTTTGATGCCATTTTTTAGTCATTTAGAAGTTCACTGTTTGAATGCATGACAAAATTAGATGCTAAAAAATAATCACGATGCTGAATTATATTAACAGTGGCTAAAAAGAAGTTAAATGGTGGCTAGAATCTATAAATACTGACGCTCATTAATTGTGGCTGGCTTATTAATTTGGGGGGCAAAGTATTTTTTCGGAGGCCAATAATGCTATTAAAAAGAAGGTGGTTTAATTAGCACCCATTTATAATTAGCGGAATAATCCTATCCTGCCTCATGAGCGTCATTTTAAATTCATAATGAGTATTCTGTCACTGTAATATTGCGGCCGCTAAATATGATGGTACCGTCATCCTAGGAAACCAAAGCTTTACTGACGTAATGTACTTGTCAAGTATAGATGACAAGAGAATTATATTATGTAGAGGAAAGATGATCCTGATCTTATACGGCTTGAAGCCCAAAGTAATTCTTGAATCCTTTGAGGTATAGTCCATCTAAAGGTTGCCTGGCAGAAATTGCTTCTAGCAATAAGGCCGCCCATTGTACCGTAGAATACCTCCTATATTTTGTTAACATCTATAAGCTTTGGTGTACAATAAAGAATATATTATTATTATTATTTCTCTTTATTTTAATATACAACATATAAATTACATTTTTAAATATACATTTAAAAAATATACATTTAAAAATATAAAAAATAGTACCCCACCGGCATCGGGTACAGGGACCAAGCTACCGGTGGTCAGGACTTCAGAGACAGGAACCTCCTCACAATACGTGCCGTGTTTAGAAGAACCGCCTTCTGCATCAAGCCCTTGACCCAACTGCCCACCGCAAGCCTCTTAAGGTGTTGGTCGAGGCTTTTGGCTATTAGTCCATGCACAGAGATCACTATCGGCACAATAATAGCTGAGTCAATACTCCACATGTCCACAATCTCGTGGGCCAAGTCCAAATACTTAGCTTGTTTATCTATCTCAGCCTTCACGAGATTGTCGTCATGTGGAATAGTGATATCAATTATTATTGCAAGGCGCTCTAGCCGATCTATTATCACTATGTCAGGTCTATTTGCAATAATAGTCCTGTCAGTGATAATAGATCGGTCCCAGTACAACGTGATATGGTCACTTTCGAGAACTGGGTCAGGCACATATCTATAATACGGTACCTCTGATTCTATAAGGTTATACTTTAAAGCAAGTTGTTGATGGATAATCCTAGCTACTTGATTGTGTCTATGCAAATACTCACTATTGGCTAGACTAGAACAACCGGAAATAATATGCCTAAGGGATTCTCCGGGACGGTGACATGCCCGACATATGTCAACCGTACCATCCTTTAGGATATACTTTCGGTAATTATTAGTCATCACCACTTCATCAGTAGTTGCAAAAACAAAACCTTCGGTTTCTCCGAAGAGGTCACCGAATCGTAGCCAGGATACAGAAGATATTAAATCTATATCTGGCCTATGTAGGGCCCGATAAAACCGACCATGCAACTCCTTTCTCATCCATATATCCTTACGATCATTGAGGCTCTGTATCACAGGTTTATGCCAATTCTCTTTAGCCAGAGCAAGCGGGGTAAGTCCGTTGTCAACTGCAACCACTTCACGATGCACATCCGCGTCAGCGTGAAGGAAATATTCCCTGAGGTTGCACACCTCACGGTTATGGAGGGTCTTGGCATTAAGTAAACCACGACCCCCGCACTTCCGCGGTATGTACAACCTCATCACTGATGAACGCGGATGATGCATTCGGTACGTGGTGAGTAACGTACGGACTTTCCTATCCAGGGCTTCAAGTTCCGTCTGAGTCCACCTGAGTATGCCAAAGGAGTACATCAAAACTGGCATGACCCAATCGTTATAGGCGCGCACCTTGTTACCACCTGATAAAAGACTTTTTAGTACTTTTTTCAAGCGGCCAAAGAAGCGCTCCTTCAACGATTGTTTCATACCAACTTCGCAGATGCCTAACGCCTGCGACATACCCAGGTGTTTATATGTTTCGGTCGCGGAAAGACATACAAGTCGTGTAGAATCTGAAAGTTCTACACCTTCAGATTCTATTATCCCGCCTCTGTGTACATGCATGACCGCACATTTGTCAACACCAAACTCCATCCTGATAGAATTACTAAAAACTTCTGTTATCTTTAGTAATTCTGTCAGTTGCAGCTTGTTGGATGCAAATAGCTTCAAGTCATCCATGTAAAGGAGGTGGGATATAACTTGGCCATCTTTTCGCAACCGATAGCCTAACCCTGAATTTTCTAAGATAGTGCTCAGAGGATTCAGGGCTAGGCAAAACCATAATGGACTGAGACTGTCACCCTGGAATATACCCCGCTCAATCCTTATAGGCACGCTATTCCCACAAGCCTGTCGACATCCTGGATAGCACAAGACCGTCTTCCATTGACCCATACATGCCTTAATGAAGGCACATAGAGTTGTATCAATTTTGTACAACTCCAGTACCCTCAAAAGCCATGTATGCGGCACGGAGTCAAAAGCTTTCCTGTAGTCTATCCAACATGTCGCCAGGTTCTTGCGGTTACGGCGTGTCTGTTGGCTAATGGCCATATCAATTATTAGGAGCTCTTTAGTGCCACGAGACCCACTTCCACATCCATTCTGAGCGGTAGACAAGATAGAATTGTCAATTAAGTGCGACAATATTTTCCCTCTCAGAATAGATGTTAGAAGTTTATAGATGGTAGGAAGACACGTGATTGGTCTATAATTTTTAGGGTCAGTGGCACTACCAGACTTAAACAAAAGATGGGTCACACCAGTAGTGGCGAAATCTGGCAACGACCCTGACTCTAGGCATGATTCGAATTGAGATGCCAAACGTTCATGCGAGCTCTTAAACCATTTGAGCCAAAAGTTGTGCAATCCGTCTGGCCCCGCCGACTTCCAATTCGGCAGTAGACGGACTGCATTAGAGACATTATCTGGTGTTATAGTTATTGGCTCCATGATTCTAATGGGCTCACATAAACGTTCAACATCTCGCATCCAACTACCCTCAGTGTGACCAACGGGCATCGACCAGATGTTGCGCCAGAATGAAGTAGTGGCATCATCATCTGGTCGATGCACCTTGTTCCCACCTGAGTCAGGATGCTCCCAATCTCTGTAGACCCATCTTTTGTCTCTCTGGAATGTGCGATTTTGAGAATACCGATCTACTCTTTTTTTGTATCTACGTACACGATTTGCCCACGCATAAATTTTCTGCTTCAGGTAGTCTATGCGTTCTGTGACTCGGGCCATAAAATCTCGTGGTCTGATGTTAGTCCCCGAGAATGCCCGGGTCACAAATCGCATGACTCTGGGGCGGGTATTACCCGACCTGAAGCAAATAAGCTTGCCAATGAGTGCCCTAGTCTCAGAAATACGACGCTCAATTCTAACCTGCCAAGCCGGCACTGCTGGTTTAGGTCGTATAACAATGTTATCATTCAGAAATGTAACATTTGCTATACGACAAGCTGCAACGGCTCCGCAATACAGAACTGAGTGTGTATCAGTGAGATCTTCGCTATTATCGAAATAAGCCGATAATAGCGAATTCAGGGCACACACTAGAGCTATATTTTTTCTATGTGTGGGCAAACGTGGCAGACGTGGCCTAAATTGTGCTGGCATAGATCGATATTCTCGCATGGCACACTCCAAAGCACTCCTTAATAACTGTTCATTGTAATGGGTACTTACGTTTGTAGCACTGGTATTCATCACATCATCGCTACCGTTATTTAATTGTATAACAGGAGCTGAAGTTTGTGTCTCAGGTAGCGATGATGTTGATGGCGGACAAAGTCTGCTACACACGTCCGAACGTAGCCTTTCAAGCACGGTAGCATCCAACAGATGACATCGTTGTATGGCCCGCACTTGATCCGATAGACGCTGCGCTGACACGTTGACTGATGGTTCAAGTTCCTGAAACAGAGGTAGCAATCTCACACGATACGCAGTGAGGTTAATTCCCCCCTCTGTAGCCATGAAATATGCCCGCATGACGTTCTCATTCAATGAATTAGACCATCGCATGCGGTGCACATCACCACCGGAGGCGGGGGCCCTATTCGAAGCCGGTGGGCCTCGGGGTCCCAAGCGAGACGGTGGCCGGCCTCTCCCCGGCCGACGTACGGGTGTTGGCGACGTCGGCGGAGAGAAATACTCATCACTTGACGATGAACTCGACGCCTCTGCGATTCCCCTTGGCGCTGGAACACATTTAAGAGAAAGAGAGGCGGAGCTGAGTGATGAGTCCGGAGGTGTTAGGCGTGCTGCTCGTGTTTTGGATCTTGTCAACATTTATTTTATTATGTATCTGATTTCAAATCCATTTTAAATTGTATTTTGTATGCCTTGACAACTTCTGTCACAGGCTTCAAATCCTTCTCTATGCTGAAATTTTACGTTTTTCATTTTCTTCGATAATTTGTCCATAATTTAATAAAATATGCACTATTGATCTGTTCTGTATAATATTATATGAGAATCTTGCTGTAAATATGTGTATTTATACCAAAAATTAATTAAAACTGTTGAGCTAAATGTTGACAGAGATGACAATTTTTTTTTTTATTATTATTATTATTATAGTGTATCTCATTTTCAAATAACCTAACATACATATTATACCTTTACAAAGTTTCAAACGTAAACTACGATCAAATAAACTATATATGTAAACTAATGTACAGTGAATATGTAATATTATTGGTCAATAAAAACTCAATAATACTCGTACGACTAGTTCTTACGAGTATATTTATTGCCGCGATAATTACTACACATTAAGAAGATAGGTATAAATTGAATGTAAATAATGTGGCCAGATGTGTAATTCCTGGATGTCAATAAAAGTTAAATATAATTTGTTATTTATCTATTATCTCTAGCTTAGCTATATAGCTTGGCTAGCTGCGCTTAACCTTTTATAGCATATCCACAAAGTAGAAGACTCATCACCATCATATATTATTATGTGACTTCCAGTGCTTAGAATAAATGTGTAATCTTTTATCGTGATCTCAGGTTTGATTTCCGTCACATAACACATCAGGTGTTACGTGACGGAAATCAATTTAATCAACGATTTGTTAATAAAAAGAATCAAGCATTGTCATTTATGCTGTCCATCTCATGTCATTATCGACAATCTAAGTTCAAAAAGCTCTACGTAGTTCACGCTTGCAATGACCATGACCATTACTTTCCATGGATTCAATCACTTCTGGCTATAAATAACGGGCGAGTGTTATTATCTAATGTAAACACATAAAATGAATTAAACCTCATATTAGTAACAATAATTCGTTTAGGTGTATATGATTTATGTGGTGTTTGGTTGTGTGGAAACAAAATAATAAAATATTGTGAACTTCCCACTTCCCATGGGAACTTATTCCCGGGATAAGAATCCTATGGGTTATTCCATGCTGTAATCTACCCCTATACCAAATTGCAATTAGATCCGTTCAGCCGTTAGTGCATGAAGGAATAACACACATCCAAACTCACAAACTATTGCATTTATCAATAAGATAGTGTGCGTGTTGGCGTGAGGTAGAACACGTGTTACAAGTTCTCGTGAAATATTTAGTTTTTACAGGCAACAGCCTGTTGTGATTATTGTATAGTGTTGACTTTTGATGTTCCTACAAAAACATTATAGCAATCAAGAAACTGCTATTATTTTCATGATTTCAAAGCCCTTTCGGGCGGCATGTGTTTAAATTATTCACAATTAGTGGACGACCCTGCCCCTTAGGGGCGGAATTTATAAAAACCTATACTTGGTGATTGCCTTTATCATAAGAATAGCTTATTCTGAAAAAGAAATTAGCGATGTCTACTCTAATAGTACACAGAGGTTCCATGCAATAAGTATGGTTAATTAATTCTTCAAAAAACACAAAGACTGTATGAAAGTATTCAGTACTTTTGGTCTCTGACTAGTCGAAGAAATTGGAGACTGTTTCATTGGAGGGCACTAGAGGTTTAGACCTAGACATACAGAATTGGAAAAGAGGAATGACTTTAGACACTAATCTTTTAGAATCCCGTCACCAAGTAGTTATAGGTAACTATGTACCACCAATATGATTTTCATTTATCACCAAGAATTCAATCTTGTGTAACTCAACAATATATTAGAACGTTGCTCAGTGAGGTATTCGATTTACTATCCTGACATGATATTGAAGTAACTGATATTAATATGAAACACGCTACGATGAATCCTTCTGTCATTTGTGCATGTGACGTGAACGCGGTGAAAGCTATGAACTTCAGTGATTTCTGGACCCCTGATTTGATTTAATGAAAAAGGAATGCTATTGGGATTGATTTCTGAAAATAATTTGTAACGAATTAATTACTTTATGAATAATGATTGAATCGGCTTCTCAGTCAGTAGCCAATATTCAATAATGTAATGTAATGTAGAAGCTAAATTATTATTAGAAGATGCTAGTCGAGGATCGCAATAAAAAAAAATGAAGTTCATTATGGCGGCAGGTACTTTGAGTTTGATGGCTTTATTCGTCATCATAATTTTCTTGCTTCGTCCAACATTATATCTTAATGCAGGTTTTGACTTTATTCAGAGGCACAAATAATTTTCAAATAGTATTTTTTAACAGACTTTTCTGAGTTGTTGGGTATCCAGCAGACTTCATGATGTAGAGTAACATTCCCTATATGAATCTAAACGGCTAATAAAAGTAAAAGTTCTTTACCACTCAGGAAGGGAGCTGATGATCTTCAAAATATATAAGTATGGCAAAGAAGCTAATCGGTCACATCGGCTTTAGAAGAAAACAAACGCACTAAAATTTATCCATCCATTTTGGACTGCTACTATGCCACAGACAGACACATTTACACAGATACACAGGTCAAACGAAAAACCCATTTATTTTCCTCGGGGGTTAATAAGAGGCCTACGTCCAGCTGTTGGCTGCCATAAGCTGATTTGATTGATTGAATACAATTTATGTGCCCCGATAGCTGGTTATCTCTTTCTGCACTAAAAATAGCTAACATGTCAGAAAGAAAGACCATGCGTAGGTATTAAATCTATACCGTCTCCAATCATGCTTGAATCATTTGTTAAAATCGTGTTCAAAATGTATCACCATACAAAAATGATTGAAATCCGTCATGGATGGTATGCTGGACTCTTACCGACTAAAAACCACACGTTCTTTACACACTGCCTACGGTTGGGCGCCCAGGGTAAGCCCTCAGAAGGATATTTCCAGTACGTACGTTGATATTAATGTTGAAACAGCATTTAATTGCAAAAAAGAAAATTAAATAATGTAGGAAGGTATGTACTTACTAACGACAATAAATATCGAAAATTTTAAAAAATAGCAAAAGCAATACGGGTTGCCAAATGAGTGGTAGCACAGTAACGAGCTCATTATTTTCTACTCTTTTTTTGCCAAGGCATAAAATTGCTGGAATTTAATACTTGAATTGTGCCAGTAAATTTCAATTTTATGAACTCGTTTAGTGATTCTGTGACGTAAATAGAAAAAATACCTTCTGTCTGCGTGTTAAGGCATAGGCGTCTATCATTTTTTCTTTGGTGATCTGTAAGGAGATATTTTAGATAAGACAATAGATCAAGCACTCAATCATGAACCCTCAATGACATTGCTTTTTAAACTTTCCCGATTTCCATTTGCGAGCGTTTTCATCCTTCGGAAGGTTAAAAGACGTTAGTCTTGGTTACCAGTAATGTGGTTGCCGTAAAGTCAAGTTATAGGCGATTTGAAAAATTCAACAGCAAGCACTCCTTAGCCGTTACTTGCAGCTGTCCATTTTCAACATTTTCAATAGTCTCATTTATCCTCAAACAACAGAGGCATACTATACGCTCACTTTTAGCACAGTAATTAACTATACCTATTATATTACGATAATGTTTTAAAATACAACTGGTAAACTATTTGGGTGTATAGTATGCATCTATCCGTTGGGAAAATAGTCGTGAATACATTTTACTGTTTCCATTTTTACACCATTTTCCCGTGTACGTGACGCTCCATAAATTCGGCTACTGAAAATCAACGGGGGACAAATAACTATAAGGTGAAATGTGAGCGTATACTATACCTCTGCCTACTCGTTCAGGGATAAAGGCATGACTATACGTGTGTACCTATGTATCCCATTTATATATTTCGTATAATCCCTACTAAAGAAAACCACTACCAAACCCAACGTCGCATCCATTTGTATTTTATTGTAGGGTCCCTTGATCTAGTCGCCCAGAGGTATGAGATACTCGTAGTACACAGAGTCTACCCCGCGCAAATATTATTGTCCCAGTTGACCTCGAATTTCCTTCCTTACAGAAAGAAAAACAACGGACTTCTGAATTCCTTAAGGCACTGACTGCATTACAAGTTAGATATGGAAAAAATAAAAATTGTTGGACATTCTCATATATGGCATCATCTGGCCCATACTAAGGTTAATAAGCTTGGGATATAGGATCAAGACAACTTATACTACCTGGGGTGCGAGGTCGGGAAACCTCTTGGTTGGCCAATGTGGTCTTCTATCCTTTCTGGCTATACGCCCGTGGAAACAGGGGGAAACTGGACTTTGCTAATGCACTCTGAACATCGGCTAATGGGTGCGGTGTGCTATCCCCGTTAGTTACTTGCTTCAAATTTGTGTTGTAAACTTCGACCTAAGCTATCATTACAAGTTAAATAAAAGTTTGTAATAAGGTACTTACTAAACCCGCTACTTTGTAGTAAAAGCTATTAAGATCATTTAACAGAAAGGCATCAATAGGTATTATTTCGAACAGTGGCTATAAGCCCAGCCACGAGTTTTACGAGTCTGCAAACTGTGAAAGTTGAACATTGTGGCAGTGCCATTAAAGTTTTAAATTGAAGTAATAAATACAGTTTTTTATTTGTCTAGCTTTTACGTGTAGAAATCTCCATAGTTGATTAGGATTTCCAGGATCCACAAAATGTCCGAGGATTGCTGGCAGGATAGACGCAATAAGTCTGATTTAAAGTCTTTGTATCATCCAAAGATTGACCTTGCTATTACAGCAGAACAAACAATCTTTGAAATGTATTACTTTTAACGTCCAAGACCTTGTGCAAAATGTGTGTCCACCATAGATTTAGAATTTTTCGCTACTCGTCCACCGTGGCCGTATCCCGTTATTAGTAGAACTATCGGGCAAATACCTTAGAAACAAAGACCATAGTGTTGGAATTAACGTCCTAAAGAAGCTGAGGCTGCTTTTCTAACAGGACTTATTTTAATGAAGTTTTCGAGCAATGCCCGCATGCATATTCATATCATCATAAATTTAATTACGGAATTACTCGCAAAACTTGTATATCACGATAATAGTTTCGAGGAATCCTTTTCTCAACCAGCAATTAGAGTGAAAATGAGGTACCTACGATTTGAATAAATGTTTTTGATGCAAGCTTAATTTCAATTACTGCGCTCCAGAATAACATTATACATAACGCACTTCTACTGAAGCATCCACATAAAATTGGATAGCAACCTAACTGCAGAGTCTCTGATAAGGTATTGCTATCAAATGGCACAACTTTGCTATATTATACGATAGTAATAAAAGTAAAAGAAATTCAATTTCGCTTCCATCAATTTTATTTACTTTCACGTTTTCTTGTCTTTTATGAGTTTTTGCACACGTTTCACCTTGTTTGCTCCTTACGAGAAGTTATCCGATCCACAGAGACCAGGTACAGTTCTTGTGTATACACCTATTAAACCCTGAAGGTAAAACGATTGATTTGAATAACTCTTTACCTTATTAAGGAATTTAGCCCTTAATGCAGTAGTTTGTTCAATGGGTACATTGTTTAGTTTAGTCATCCGATTGGCCGTACTGAGCAATAATTTCGTACGCAATGTGTACGCAGCTTGCACGTGAGGCTTACTTGGGCTTAGAATGTCTCGGAAAACCCTATTACACCAAACTAGACCATTATTAACACTAAATGTGTACTCATCAAATATATTTCAAATTACTGGCAACGTTGGCTCAAACATTTGCATAATTATAATCAACGGGACGAGACCCACCGGATTAATTTTAATTTGTAAGGTTTTCATCATTGAGTTACAATTACGTGCGTATTAAGCGGTCCTAATTTAACTGGGGTCGTTCTATTGTTTTTAATGAAGAATGGAACTGTTGTTTTATAATGTTACGTAATACGAAATGGGAGAATGGTACAACTGTTATTCATTTACAATAAGCTGTTTATTTTACATCCAAGCTTATTTGGAAAGCGTAATAGAACCTTTGAGATAATGCTGAAATTCGTGTTGTTGTCTCTGGAATTTGATAGGAAATTAATTCAATTGGTGTACAGTATTCAAGCATGATTTTTGTCATTATAGAGATGTAGCCAAAGTAGTGTAGCGAACTTAACAAAGATAGAGGAATGTAGGTACCTATTTTGGTCTGAGCAATAAATAAGAAAATCAAACTGATCACATTTGGATAAATATATTTAATGACGCGTTTTGAAAATGTCTCATTTCTTTTCATTGAAAATCTAATCTCCTAAAAAGTCTTATAGCGTTATAGATGCTTTCGGTACATTTGTCTCGTATATACCAGCATAAATATCTGAAACTCCTTTGATCCTTTGAAGGACACTGTTCCTTCCTCTCTTTGCAGCCTATTGAACGCCAAGCAAAATTTTGGGAAGGTTTTCAATCAGGTAAGTACCCACGTAAATAAAATATTAAACCTTTATATTAAACGTCTGGAGGGTATTTTTTTAAAGGAACCTTATAAGGTTTTACACGTCTGCAATGAATCTATCCAAACCAAAAAGAATTATAGAAATATGATTGCACTTAGCTTTAGTGAAAATGCAGTTTTCAACATGAGTTACTATTTGGCAAAGCTAACACTCGAATTCAATCCTAAATTTCCTTCCCTCTTGTTTTCCCCTACAGTGTCTAGACGTAATGTTAATAAATTATTTAAAGACTTTATAGGGCTTTAGGGAATAAGTTGCAACTGCTTAAAACTCTCACGTAGCGCTTATTAATATTGAAATGCAACGTTTGATCTTTCTGCGCAGACAGAGACTGTACCAAATTTGATCAGAATCAGCAGTGAACACAGTCGAGAAAGAATAAGATTATTTGTGAAACCGTTTTTACTGTTTGTATATTTGACGAACACGAACAGGTTGAAGATAGCTTAGGAAAGGACATTTTGTATCCTGGAAACTGGTTCATGTGGAAAACGAGAACAAAGAATCGCGCTAGCCATTATGATATAATTTAAACTGTTTATTATCTATTATATTAGGACGGGAATGGAAAAGAGTGAAGTGACAGTGCTGGTCTTAGCGGATTTTTCTAACGCATTCAAATTGTGTCAATCACAAAATCGTAAAACAAAACTAGTGACGACGTGTGATATCGTAACGGCAAAACTTATGAAGGCGCTTCTATCCCAAAGAGTATTTAGTAGATTTTTTTTAACAACTTTTCTATGCAGTCTAATGATCTTATTAGGTACCTATATATTGAAACTTCAACAGCATACAAAATATTTCATATACTTACTATCTCATGAGCGTCGTTCATGTGATTTCATGCTTCAATAAGAAGAGGTTATATTCTTCCTGAAGTTCTAAACTCACAATGATAACAGTCTCATAAAGCTGGTTAATAACTTTAGCGCTCACCCAGCGCCATTTTGTGTATTTTAAAGATTGAAAGCTATAAGAAGGCACCGCTTACAGTGTTTGTCAAAAGCCCAAGGGTCCATTTATTTGATGTGATCATATTTTTTATTAAATATATCGAAGCTTATTATGTATTTTTCTGCATACATTTCGTACATAGAGATTTATCTCGTGAGGCAGAGGCTCACATATTATGCCATGCCTACATTTATCTCTTCTAGCACCCACATACAAGAAAGGGATTTCTGAAAAAGTAAACTTTCAGAAACTATAAAACCAATATAGGTATTTAAAGTGGGACAAAATGCAAATATTGAAATGTGAGCGTATACAATGTCTTTGCCTTTCGGAGGAAGGACTTATGTAGTCATTTAGTAGACCAATTTGCTCCTGTCACTCCAACCTTAAGGCACAAGAATTCAACTTAGTTTACATAATAAGCACAGCGCCAGTGTCTAAAGGAAAGATTTATGTGAAAAGCTATTTCTTGTGATTTTTCCTTTTTATTTGGAGAAAAGCAGCATAAGATCAAAAGAAAAACCGTTTATAATGGGACAAAATGAATACAAAGGGTTATATTTTAAGATAACGACTATGTATGGAGAATGATAAGCTAGAAATAAAAACGTCAAGTATATTTTATATGCGTAGATCACAATCGACCTACTACTCATATTTTGTACATGTATCTCGTCACTTGTTCTATTTTTGGTGTTCCCCCAAATAGGGAAATACATTTGATTGGCGTGGGTTTACGAGTAGGTGTGTCGATTCGTGTACCAAATTTGGGACTCATTAGAAAGCGAGAACTCAATACATCAACCACATTTAACATTTTTGAGCCAAAATGGCACGCCCACTTCAGATAAGATCGACTTTTACAGGAGAAAATCAAAGGAATTACGAAAATCAATCAGAAATGAAAAAATCGGTCTGATTACCGTTATTACTGTTTATGACATTGCATTTTACGACCGTTTTTGTACTTCACAAGGCACGTCAAGCCGTCCTCGGTCCCAGTTGCCAGAACATGGTAGTCATTAGTCATGTTGAAGGCTTATGGGCGCCTTGAACGCAAGACGATAGCGTAACGTAGTAGTTTCACGCATGCCACACGCCCCAAGAAGCGGTATAACAACCAAACAACCCCCCAAAAACGCGGGACAGCTCCCTAACCCCCTAGGTGAGGCCGTAGTGGTAGCCTAAAGTTGTTGGGAATTCTGGGAATATCCTACCGAGGGCATACTCGGGGCTCCCAACCGCAGCATTAGATAGGGAACGTAAAAAAAACGGTCGACTTGAAAATTCTCAATAAAATGTTGCCATAGCTTTTTTATCTCGTTTTGAATAGGCAGTATATCTTCTCAATTCTCTATATAATAATCAAGTCGCGAAAATAAATTGATTACATTATAACATTAAATAAACCTATATTCCATTCCCAGCCCAGTGCCGCTCTTACTCCAAACAGTTCACGGATAAAGTAACATACATACAGTAAAAGTAAGTATCATAAATATTTCAACTGCAGATACTAAGTAGGTACGTCAGAAGACTATTCTGTCTCAATATCAGGGAAAGCAATTTGCTGTATTTAATTGTAATGATTTCTCTGAAAACACTGAACTTTATACACAAAAACATCAAGGATTTGTGAATAAACATTAAAATTCATAAACGTAAATAGCATTCAAATATTATCAGAAACACGATACTTGTAGGCGTTGATATGAAGACATCTATATAATAATCCTCTAGATTCTTATTGAGTAACATTTATAGAAGTAAGATAGGAGTTATAAGACATTGTATGAAAGATGATAGTGTCTGGAGGACATTTAGTAAGAAATAGCAGTCTCTGACGTAATTACGTTACGTGTGATACGTTCCTTCGTATCATAAATACTACTTATTAGTGACAGAGTGATCATATTTATGGCAAAAAGTTAATGAAAATAAGATGATATGGTGATTTAGATTGAGTGAGACAAGACCTTGCTGACATTTTCAAATTGTGCTCCTAATGACTAACGGACGAGGACATGGTCCACTTGAAACATGCCAGCTTGGTGAAATTGGGAGAGGTTTAACATCCAGCAGTGAACATCGATAGGCCTTTTTTGCGTTTATAAATTCTATAGAAGCTATTCCGGACTCCTTCTTTTTTTAGGGAAATCCTTCATGGACGCCATGACTCCTGCCGACTAAAACAGACGATGTCATTCTACGATCTACGGCCGGGAGTCCCAAGTGGTTTACCTCAAAAGGATGTCCCTGCTTTGTGGTAGTGGACTGTGATAGCCTAATTAATCCTTATAATAAATAAATAAAAACCAGCCAAGTGCCATTCGAACTCGCGTACGGAGGGTTCCGTACCGAAAAACGGGAAAAACCACGTTTTTTGTATTCCCATACTACAAACGTGGTCCCCTTAGTCCCGCCATATATGCTGGTTTTTGTATTTGTTACATGAGTGTCAATAGAAATACATCATCAATAAATATAGAAATACCCACCTGTAACACAGTTCTTACTAGCATGGGAATGGGAAGAGCTAGTCTCGATGGTTGTTGTGGCTTAGACGTAGTAAAAGTGTTAAACCTGTAGTGGATACTGTGTGATTTTTATCTTTCGTATCTTTTCTTACCTATCAATCGTCTGGTAAAATTTCAACTCTGTAGCTATCACGGTTTCTGTAATACAGCCTCATAACGGACAGACAGACAGACAGATGGGCAGTGACGTCTCATGAATAAGGTCCCGTTTTTACCCTCTGGATACAGATCCCTAAAAAATCATTTTACCTTAAAAACACAAAATCATATTTAAAGTTGTCATTTAAAATTATTTTACTTTTACCTCACAAACATTCCTCAATTTCATTCATCTAATACCTAAGTACGTCTCAAAAAGAATGGAGAACGTTTTTCTGATTACTTCAAAATTGGACTACGTCAAATATTCATAATGAAGGGGAAAAGGCGCATAATAAAGTTTCCCTTATTTGCAAGTTCATGAAACATTGTGACTTCCGCACTCTCCATGGAGAATGTCAAACAGATTATATTCACGGCTGTTGATGGTATTTTGTTAGATAAGAAAATTCTTTTCACAGAGCGTCAAGACAGAATGGTAACATCCTACTTTTTTGTTGTACATAAACTGCAAGTATTCCCGCGGATGTAATGCTGGATGCGAACCGAAATATACTACTTGGAACGATTACCCCTGGGAATAACTTCGCTGCGAAAGTTTGTGAAGATATTTTGTTACTCGATCACCTTCTAACTCCTAAGCCAAATCCGCTGAAATTTGAAATCCAGATAGCTGATCATGTAAATCTTTAAAACTACCTACTTAAGGAGTTGGAGTGCAATTTTCAGCAATATATAGAAACCTGAAACAACAACAGAATTGAAAACGTATCATTTATTTGGAGTTTCCTCCCTGTGCTCTAACGCAAATAAACTGCGTGGATCAGCTATTAATATATAGGTACATTATCTATTACGTGACACAAAATTCTAATGGTGAAAACGCATTTCTGTAGCTTACAGATATACCAATTAAAATCAATTTAAAATCATTTTCAAATCGCTCTTCGAGAACAGCATTTCATTTGATGTGGTAATAAAAAGGACCTATCCTTTAAAAATAGTCTTTAATTCTTTTCTGCTAACCACGTCCTGCTTTTGATCGTTTTAATAAAGCTTTTAAAAATGTTCGAGTTAATTCAAAATAACAACAATCGTTTCTAAACAAGGCTATTCAGAAAACATTTTCATTTCAAACCATAATAATTGTAATAATGAATTGTTTTCTCGTCAGATGGGCTGTACTAAAACAGGAATTCTGGTCGAATTGAAACTTGAGAAACAGCGATCAAAGCTAAATATGGGCAGAAAATTCTATAGGTACAGGAATCGTTTCATGCCGCCTTTGAGGTACCTACCTACCTACCCGGTAAACAAAAGCGTTTATTGTGGTCTTGCTTTGGTTTCTCCTTCAAATAACCGCGATAGGTTTCAATTTATATATCTACATACTTGCTCGAAACCGTGATTATGGTATGTATTAATAAGTACAGTAGACCCGCGGTAATCCGACCCCCGGCTAATTTGGCCCCCTCCTGTAATCCGACAGGACATAATTGTAGGTACCTACCAATTTATTGACGATCGTCAGTTGTCGCCAATGTAAATAATGCAATATTGAGCGGGCTACAACTAAAAAAATATATTTAAGATTGCTTTAATCACAATTATTTCATAATGTAAATGTTATTAAATATTTTGGAGTTGTTTATTTAACAAAATTCGACATCTGTATGATTTGTAGGTACTTCAGAGATAATAAGTATATAATTTTGGATCTGTAATCTGTCGAATTTCATGGTAATCTTTTGTAAAAAATTCCGAACTATAGGGGGTCTTGGACAGCACTCTGTAATCCGACAAATTGAATATTCCGACACTGCCCTGCAAAACGTTTGTCCGATTACCGTGGGTCTACTGTATCTCTTGAAGATGATAAAACATCAAATTGCAGATTTTAATAATTACAGTAGGTACCTACTATAATTATGTAAGTACGGCTAGTACTATAGTAGGTCTACGTTATGGCACAGTGGCACAGGTTACCCTATAAATCAAAGATGTAAATGCATATAAAGGCGCAAAGCTACATATGCACTAACTTTGATAAGACGTCTAAAAATTAGCACATTTATTATTTTGTAAAATAAGAAATTTGTACTATAGGTACCTAAGCACCTCTCATTATTTACCTCTAGGTACATGATGCTAAGATTGATGGTCAGAAAATGCCTTAGACCATTTAGCTAAGCTAGAAACTCCAGCTTGAATGTGTGCGTGTGACCAATAAAATCAGTATGGGTTTAGAAGAGGTAAATCGACGCAGTTGGCAACTTTTACTTTAATGAAATCTCTACTAACCAATATCAATTCTAGAGTTCCCACATCTGCTCTATTATTGGACCTTAGCAAAGCAACTTTGTGTTGCAGAAAAGGGCTGTCCGGGCTATCTATGGTATGGGGATTCGGGAGTCATTAAGAGAAAAGTTTAAGGATATCAACATACTTACTGTGTATTCACAGTACATATATGAAAACTTATTATATACTCATAAAAATAACAGTAAATTTATTAAAAATAGTGATATCCATAATCTAAACTTAAGAAATAAGAATAAATTGGCTGTACCTAGATTTAGGCTTAATAAAATAAGCAATTCTTTTGCGGGCAATTGTATTCGAATGTACAATACATTGCCGACAGCCATAACAGGTTTGTCAGTTAATAAATTTAAAAAAGTAATAAAACTTAAATTGTGCCAGAAAGCTTATTATAGCATTAAAGACTTTCTAGAAGACAAGGCTGCCTGGCAGTGACACGAATTGCTCCTTTCTACATTAAAAAAAAAACTGTATTAGATACTAAGATACTAGAAGAGAAGGGACCAGACTGAGTTTCTTGGGGTGTTCTTCTCAGTCTGTAGTATTTCCGAACCCCCGGTAGAGTCACAAAAATTTTGACAAACCTAAATAATTTTTTTAAAAATTTCAAAGGGAATAAATTTTATTTTATTTATTAATTTTATTTATTTATGCATTTGATTATGTAAGACACTCAATACTTATTACAAAATTAGAAAAGTATGGGATAAGGGGTCCTGCATTATCATGGTTTCAATCATATCTAAATAACAGAAAACAATTTACAAGAATAACCAAATATAACAATATGAGCAGTAATGTGGACGTCTTCGATTCCGAGCATAGAGTTAATGATTCTGGTGTTCCCCAGGGAAGTATTTTAGGACCTATGTTGTTCTTTTAATATATAAACTAACTGGTGCCCGCGGCTTCGCTCGCGTCATCGTCGGCTCATCACATCATTTTGTATTCTACCATACATACAGACATTATTATGCATAGAAACCAGTATTCATAGATCCCAACTCCAGAGCCAGGGTTAGAAACCAGAGGCCTAAACACGGCGGTCGCTTACGCAGCACCAAGGTAGTCAGATATACAGTAAAGAACCTCTGAAATCCATTACAGCATTATCATGGTAGGGTGATATTAATTTGGCGACTCAAATCAAACAATCAAAGAAACAAACACATCTTTATTCATGTAGGTTCATAGTAATACAATGAACGTCTTTATGAATGATTCTACATTTACATTTACTGCCAGATTCGCAAACCAATAGGTAGAGCCTGTGAGTAAGAATCTGGCAAGAAATCTCACGGCCACTCTTTTCAAACTGCCAATAAGTACCTATAAACAAAATATAGCATGGAAAACACCCCCCCCCCCCCCCCCTCTGTTAAAATATAGTATACATACTTATGGAGTAGGGACAGGTTGTGATCACATAGTATACAATATGAAAATACGATAAAAAAATGCACGACCAAATCAATAATTATGAGCCAAATTGAATTCTTGCCTCACGGCGCATTAACCTAATGGCGGGTGAGCTATTTTGAGGCTTTTTTGACTCACTACAAATAATTTCCGTCCCCAGCTCGATTCTCCAACAACCTTTCTTATGCTGACAAACAATATAGGGTACTTGGCGTCCTGTTCAACTGGTTTCTTCGAGAGTATCATTAATTTCATACACGCGCCGAATGGTGTGGCAAGTATGTGCAAATACCGGGAATGATTCTCTGCTGCTCATTATGTCCCAATGGAATAAGAGACGGGGAGATTTTAGTTAGATGGTATTCAACCACGTTTTCTTGTCCTTATCGTATAACCGTTTTCGGTTAGTTACTGGGAGACCGCCCAGTTTGGTTGGATTCATCGAAACTGTGGCCTTAAAATAACATTGCGGAGGAAGCTGTATAGATCATGACCTGCTAGCCTCTCATAGGTTCTGCCAAAGGGACACGATCCCAAATCTTATGCGAGCTGCTTCAACTCCCTGTGGGCCAGCTGGATTTCCTCATATGAAATAAATCATCTGTGAAAATATCTACTCTCTAGCTATCACGGTTCCTAAGATAAGTAACGTGCGTGGACAGCCTGAGATAGGTACGTACTGATGGACAGCGAAGTCTCATGAATATTGCGCCGTAAAATAATGTTTCCCTATAGTATATATATCTAAACTAATATTGTATCAAAATGCGGGACAGCACCCGAACCACCCATAGACGAGGCCGTAGTGGTAGCCGAGGTCTGTTGGGAGTCCTGGGGTCGTCCTACCGAGTGCTTTCACGGAGTCCCAATCGTAAGAATTAGTTAGAAAATGTGTGGTTTTTAGTCAGTAGGAGTTCGGCATAGCATCCTTATAGGATTTTCTTCATGTTAAAAAAACTAATATTATAAAGAGAATAGATTTATAGATTTGATTGTATGCAGGCTTCGCCACTACTGAACTCATTTGTAAACTATTTTACTGCTGGGAAGTTACACTATCCCCGGGTCACATAGGCTATATTCCCTTACTATATACCACGGGAACGGGAACTACGTGGTGGGATGGGAACTATGCGAGCGTGACTTCACGGCTTATGAGATAGGTACTGCCTGGTGATAGAGAGACGGGCAGCGGAGTCTCAGTAATAGGGTTCTGTTTTTACCCCTTTGGATGCGGAACCCTGAATGTTTTTCGTCCAAATCAAGCAAAATTTTACCTATGCAAGGTAATTAAAACTTTGGTTGGAGAATCATGTTGACAGTCTTTAGTCGAAGGATGAATACACTGATAATAGTTGGTTTTATTTGAATGAACCGTACACACTAAGAGCGAGTTCGTTAATTATTCCTGAACAGCCTGTGTCTAAGTCTACCGGTTCAACTTTTTAACCGACTTCAGAAAAAGGAGGAGGTTCTCAATTCGTCTGTATGTATTTTTTTTTATGTATGTCAAGCGATATTTTCGTCAATTATGGACGGATTTCAAAATTTCTCTTTTTGTTGAATAGGGTTTACTTCTGAGGTGGTCCCATTTTCACCAGGTCAGGATCTGATGATGGGATCCAGGAGAAAACGAGGGCAACCACCGAAAATTGTAGGGACAACTAGTGCGCTTGTTAACTTTTTAATTAAGTGTTTTAATGTTCTACACTTTCATGAAGGTCTGGAGTCGACCTGATGATAGAGTCGAAAGACAGACAAGGGCATTCCTTAACAATTTACAGCATTTCACTTGTGTTTGGGCTTGATTGATTTGTATTGATGAGAACTTTACACCTAGATTTATAGGTCCGACTTTAAAAAAAAAGGAAGTAGTCAATGTTTCATGTATCTTCACCGATATTTCGTCAATTATAGACGAATTTCAAATCTGCTTTTTGTTGGATAGAGTTCACTTATGAGGGGGTCCCAATTTCACCAGGTCAGGATCTGATGATGGGATTCAGGAAAAATCGAGGGCAACCACCGAAAATTGTAGGGACAAGTAGAGTGCGTTTGTTAACTTTTTAATTCAGTGCTTTAATGTACTACAATTTAATGAATGTCTGGAGTCGATCTGATGATGGAACCGAAAGACAGTCGAGGGAATTCCTTAATGATTTACAGCAGTTGCCTTGTGTTTGGGCTTGATTGATTTGTATTGATGAGAACTTTCACCTAGATAGATATATTTTTCGGTTCACCCGTCACTTAAAATAATGAAAAAAAAATTTTTTCAATAAAAAATAAAACCGACTTCAAACAAATCCTGAAAAATAAAATTTACAAAGCACAAAGTAATATGTATTTTGATTTATTAGATTTTATTCAATATAATATTGAAGTTGGTGCCATGAATAATACCTACATAAAACTATGGGTTTACTTGGCGCCGACTTCAATATGATATTGAATAAAATCTGATAAAATCAAAATACATATTGCTTTGTGCTTTGTAAATTTTATTTTTCAGGATTTGTTTGAAGTCGGTTTTATTTTTTATTGAAAAATTTTTTTTTATACTAAACTTTAATTAATCAACATGAAGACATTTACAATAACACAAAATCAATCTCTGTTGGACATCAAATAGGAATGACAATGTCAATCGGATTTAACGTTCAAAATGTGTCACTATTAAAAGTAATTTAAATCAAAAATAATGAGTAAGTTTTTTAAGGAGTATTGATAAAAATTCTGAAAAAAATTATCCCCAAATTATCTTACATTCCCTTTTTAGCTCGTTATAGTATATTTTTTTATAAAATACGACACACATCTTTAATCGATAATGATTTTAATGCTATAAGCCGAATTTGAAGTAGATCAGACCAAGGCATCACGTTGTCCCATACAAACTTTACCCTTCTTTTTTATACCCTTGGAGGTGGAATTTGCAAAAATGGTAAAATTTTTTTCTTCAAATTGTAACAAAGAACGCTCGTGCTGAGTTTCATCACCGTACCATGAACCGTTTAGGCAATAATTGATAATAACTTTATACGACTATAGTTCTTTCATCTGCGATTCGATTTTGATGAAAAATAGCCTAAAGCCTCCCCCGAGTTGAGCTTAATCTTTTTTTGTAAACAGCAAATGAATCCGTTCAGTATCTTCGGAAATCCTGACGCTCATACAGACAGACAGACAGACAGAAAAGAATTTTAAAAACTACATTTTTGTGCTCTATTGGTGTTTTTATACCGCCCCCGCTACTTTTTTTTTAATTTTATCAATTGAACAGACACACGATTTCTACTCTCTTATTATAGTAATAATATAGATGACCTTCCATGTGCCATCTCTAATAAATGTGTCCTGTTTGCGGATGACACTACGATTATTTTGGACTGTAAGAACATAAATACATATGAGCTTGAAATAAACAAAACTTTAGATGATGCTAACATATTTCGCGCAACGTTTTGCTCAGAAACCATACTTTTCATTGCGTTTAAAGTCATTAAATATTTATCGTATAAACATGGTATTAACTAACATACTTAGTAAATTTAGCTCTCTAAACGTTCCCTAAAACATATTTTACCAAACAACAGATTACATATGGCTAATATCAACGAAAGTGAACAAGGTTTTTCAAATCATACGATTTGCATCGATTTCGATGCTTAAATTCATGTCAAATAACTGATAAATTTAATGAACAAGGGATACTAAGCAATTGCAAAGGGCCTTGGCTATCTGTTTGTAGAATAACCTTATATCAGGTAGGTTCCTTTTTTTGGAGAAAAATGACTGTAAAGTTTGCTCAAATTTTTTTTTTTTTTTTTTTGTTGACGCGGGGAACGCATTTACGCGCCTTCATCCCAGCTGCGGGGGCAGCTGGGATGGTGTGTGGGACTCCCGGCCCGGTCCGGAATGGACCGTCCTACCCACTAAACCCCGCGGTGTTCCTCCTCACCCTTTAGCCGGGCCGAGGGATATCAAAAGATTATTCCGACCCGGCTAGGGGCGCCCCGTTTATTCGGGGCTCTCCTCGGGGGAGCCAGATGGGCGGCTCCCCAAAGCTCCCTAAGGAGCTGAAGTCCACGCCTGCACCGCTCTCGAGCGCCCCTCTGTAATAGAGGAGACAGAGAGCGGCTGGCGCAGGCGTGCGCTAATGGGCACCCCCGGAACACGGAAAAGGTGCCCACCGCCATGTGACCGTTGGTGGGCGGGGTCCCCCGACCTTACGCCCACGGTCAAGAAACAATCGGGGGCGCGCAGTAACTCCTCACCGCGGCGCCCCCGAACTGCACGGCAGAGCGGGAGCATTATCGGTTACTCCCGCTCCCCCGCACAGTGCACCTCCCGCTTTGCCGCCATCACCTCGTCAACTGGCGAGGTGACAGCGGCCCAGCACTGTTGCCGCCGGTCGCGCCGCCATTCACGGCCGGCAGCCCGAACTGCATGGCAGGGCGGGAGCATCTACCCAAACTCCCGCCCCCCACGCAGTGCCTCTCCCACTTTGCCGCCATCGTCTCGCCAGCAAAGGAGGCGAAGCGACGGCGACCCATCATTGCTGCTGCCGGCCGTGAATAACGGCACGGCCGGCAGCAACACACACCACCGAGCAACCCACAGGTGGGTTACTCCCGCCTCGGCCGGAATTAGCCAGAGTAGCACAACTCCCCCACAGAGGAAGGGGAGTGGTCGCTACTCCGTTGCCCAGGATGCACCACGAGGAGGATCCGACCCATTGGGGTCCTTAAGATGTTAGTAGGACCCCGCATCCCAAGTTTGCTCAAATACTGAGAAATTTCTCAAAAATAAAGTAGTCTTTTCACAAGCTTCAGTAGTTTAAATCATTATGATATTTATGTATTATTATGTCAGAACTTCTCCTTTGACAATAAAAATATTTCTTTTTAAGTAACTAGATACGTGACGTATAATATAATATATAATATATTTATGGTCGATATACAACGTGAACTTTTGTATAGTGCAAAGCTCAGACACCCCGACTAGAGATTCGCTTCAAAATACTGTATCAAAAAAAAAAAATGAAACTAACGAAAACTGACCAAGTTATAAGCTTTTACAGTTGCACTATTTTGTCCATGAACAGCGTAGGTGTAGGTATTATACGCAAGACAGGTAGTCACTATTCATGTGGTATTGATAATAACATTAACAAACCATTTTCATAAGTGGTAATTATGGAACAGTGTTTTAGACAGAAACCGGCCAATGTGAGTCGGACTCGCGCATGTAGGGTTCTGTACCAAAATACGACAAAAATCACGTTTCTTGTATGAGAGCCCACTTAAATGTTAGTTTGGTCTGTTTTTAGGGTTCTGTACCCAAAGGGTAAAAACGGGACCCTATTCATGAGACTTCGTTGTCCGTCTGTCTGTCTTTTACGAGACAAGTAGTAGTAGTAGTAGGAGTAAGGGGAATACCAGCTAAATCCCTATATAATATACAAAGGTAAGGAACTCATTGGGTATCTTTTAACCACAAAACTGACTGTCTTAAACCAGGACTTAGAGCCAACATTATGCAACCAACAAACATACATACATACGCGGTAGAATAATAAAATTGATCTAACCTTACAACAGAGGAGGTAGCAAGGATAGCCATTAACTGGCACGTGTCTAGTGAAGCCTGTTGCTTGGACAACCAGCAACAACTATTGAGAACTCAGGCAATGCCGAGCATAATTGAAAATACTGAACAAACTGACAGACACGTAAGTGACAACATTATCTATATAGCTACCGGTATGGCCTGTCCCCAATCCGTATCCATCTATGCAAAAAATACTTTTTTTTGGCGGCATGTTCAACTGGTTTCTTCGAGAGTATCATTAATTTCATACACGCGCCGAATGGTGTGGCAAGTATGTGCAAATACCGGGAATGATTCTCTGCTGCTCATTATGTCCCAATGGAATAAGAGACGGGGAGATTTTAGTTAGATGGTATTCAACCACGTTTTCTTGTCCTTATCGTATAACCGTTTTCGGTTAGTTACTGGGAGACCGCCCAGTTTGGTTGGATTCATCGAAACTGTGGCCTTAAAATAACATTGCGGAGGAAGCTGTATAGATCATGACCTGCTAGCCTCTCATAGGTTCTGCCAAAGGGACACGATCCCAAATCTTATGCGAGCTGCTTCAACTCCCTGTGGGCCAGCTGGATTTCCTCATATGAAATAAATCATCTGTGAAAATATCTACTCTCTAGCTATCACGGTTCCTAAGATAAGTAACGTGCGTGGACAGCCTGAGATAGGTACGTACTGATGGACAGCGAAGTCTCATGAATATTGCGCCGTAAAATAATGTTTCCCTATAGTATATATATCTAAACTAATATTGTATCAAAATGCGGGACAGCACCCGAACCACCCATAGACGAGGCCGTAGTGGTAGCCGAGGTCTGTTGGGAGTCCTGGGGTCGTCCTACCGAGTGCTTTCACGGAGTCCCAATCGTAAGAATTAGTTAGAAAATGTGTGGTTTTTAGTCAGTAGGAGTTCGGCATAGCATCCTTATAGGATTTTCTTCATGTTAAAAAAACTAATATTATAAAGAGAATAGATTTATAGATTTGATTGTATGCAGGCTTCGCCACTACTGAACTCATTTGTAAACTATTTTACTGCTGGGAAGTTACACTATCCCCGGGTCACATAGGCTATATTCCCTTACTATATACCACGGGAACGGGAACTACGTGGTGGGATGGGAACTATGCGAGCGTGACTTCACGGCTTATGAGATAGGTACTGCCTGGTGATAGAGAGACGGGCAGCGGAGTCTCAGTAATAGGGTTCTGTTTTTACCCCTTTGGATGCGGAACCCTGAATGTTTTTCGTCCAAATCAAGCAAAATTTTACCTATGCAAGGTAATTAAAACTTTGGTTGGAGAATCATGTTGACAGTCTTTAGTCGAAGGATGAATACACTGATAATAGTTGGTTTTATTTGAATGAACCGTACACACTAAGAGCGAGTTCGTTAATTATTCCTGAACAGCCTGTGTCTAAGTCTACCGGTTCAACTTTTTAACC
This sequence comes from Miltochrista miniata, assembly GCA_933228765.1. Classification (NCBI taxonomy): domain Eukaryota; kingdom Metazoa; phylum Arthropoda; class Insecta; order Lepidoptera; family Erebidae; genus Miltochrista; species Miltochrista miniata. Next base: position 14,546,669 of record OW121765.1, read on the forward strand.
GACTTCAGAAAAAGGAGGAGGTTCTCAATTCGTCTGTATGTATTTTTTTTTATGTATGTCAAGCGATATTTTCGTCAATTATGGACGGATTTCAAAATTTCTCTTTTTGTTGAATAGGGTTTACTTCTGAGGTGGTCCCATTTTCACCAGGTCAGGATCTGATGATGGGATCCAGGAGAAAACGAGGGCAACCACCGAAAATTGTAGGGACAACTAGTGCGCTTGTTAACTTTTTAATTAAGTGTTTTAATGTTCTACACTTTCATGAAGGTCTGGAGTCGACCTGATGATAGAGTCGAAAGACAGACAAGGGCATTCCTTAACAATTTACAGCATTTCACTTGTGTTTGGGCTTGATTGATTTGTATTGATGAGAACTTTACACCTAGATTTATAGGTCCGACTTTAAAAAAAAAGGAAGTAGTCAATGTTTCATGTATCTTCACCGATATTTCGTCAATTATAGACGAATTTCAAATCTGCTTTTTGTTGGATAGAGTTCACTTATGAGGGGGTCCCAATTTCACCAGGTCAGGATCTGATGATGGGATTCAGGAAAAATCGAGGGCAACCACCGAAAATTGTAGGGACAAGTAGAGTGCGTTTGTTAACTTTTTAATTCAGTGCTTTAATGTACTACAATTTAATGAATGTCTGGAGTCGATCTGATGATGGAACCGAAAGACAGTCGAGGGAATTCCTTAATGATTTACAGCAGTTGCCTTGTGTTTGGGCTTGATTGATTTGTATTGATGAGAACTTTCACCTAGATAGATATATTTTTCGGTTCACCCGTCACTTAAAATAATGAAAAAAAAATTTTTTCAATAAAAAATAAAACCGACTTCAAACAAATCCTGAAAAATAAAATTTACAAAGCACAAAGTAATATGTATTTTGATTTATTAGATTTTATTCAATATAATATTGAAGTTGGTGCCATGAATAATACCTACATAAAACTATGGGTTTACTTGGCGCCGACTTCAATATGATATTGAATAAAATCTGATAAAATCAAAATACATATTGCTTTGTGCTTTGTAAATTTTATTTTTCAGGATTTGTTTGAAGTCGGTTTTATTTTTTATTGAAAAATTTTTTTTTATACTAAACTTTAATTAATCAACATGAAGACATTTACAATAACACAAAATCAATCTCTGTTGGACATCAAATAGGAATGACAATGTCAATCGGATTTAACGTTCAAAATGTGTCACTATTAAAAGTAATTTAAATCAAAAATAATGAGTAAGTTTTTTAAGGAGTATTGATAAAAATTCTGAAAAAAATTATCCCCAAATTATCTTACATTCCCTTTTTAGCTCGTTATAGTATATTTTTTTATAAAATACGACACACATCTTTAATCGATAATGATTTTAATGCTATAAGCCGAATTTGAAGTAGATCAGACCAAGGCATCACGTTGTCCCATACAAACTTTACCCTTCTTTTTTATACCCTTGGAGGTGGAATTTGCAAAAATGGTAAAATTTTTTTCTTCAAATTGTAACAAAGAACGCTCGTGCTGAGTTTCATCACCGTACCATGAACCGTTTAGGCAATAATTGATAATAACTTTATACGACTATAGTTCTTTCATCTGCGATTCGATTTTGATGAAAAATAGCCTAAAGCCTCCCCCGAGTTGAGCTTAATCTTTTTTTGTAAACAGCAAATGAATCCGTTCAGTATCTTCGGAAATCCTGACGCTCATACAGACAGACAGACAGACAGAAAAGAATTTTAAAAACTACATTTTTGTGCTCTATTGGTGTTTTTATACCGCCCCCGCTACTTTTTTTTTAATTTTATCAATTGAACAGACACACGATTTCTACTCTCTTATTATAGTAATAATATAGATGACCTTCCATGTGCCATCTCTAATAAATGTGTCCTGTTTGCGGATGACACTACGATTATTTTGGACTGTAAGAACATAAATACATATGAGCTTGAAATAAACAAAACTTTAGATGATGCTAACATATTTCGCGCAACGTTTTGCTCAGAAACCATACTTTTCATTGCGTTTAAAGTCATTAAATATTTATCGTATAAACATGGTATTAACTAACATACTTAGTAAATTTAGCTCTCTAAACGTTCCCTAAAACATATTTTACCAAACAACAGATTACATATGGCTAATATCAACGAAAGTGAACAAGGTTTTTCAAATCATACGATTTGCATCGATTTCGATGCTTAAATTCATGTCAAATAACTGATAAATTTAATGAACAAGGGATACTAAGCAATTGCAAAGGGCCTTGGCTATCTGTTTGTAGAATAACCTTATATCAGGTAGGTTCCTTTTTTTGGAGAAAAATGACTGTAAAGTTTGCTCAAATTTTTTTTTTTTTTTTTTTGTTGACGCGGGGAACGCATTTACGCGCCTTCATCCCAGCTGCGGGGGCAGCTGGGATGGTGTGTGGGACTCCCGGCCCGGTCCGGAATGGACCGTCCTACCCACTAAACCCCGCGGTGTTCCTCCTCACCCTTTAGCCGGGCCGAGGGATATCAAAAGATTATTCCGACCCGGCTAGGGGCGCCCCGTTTATTCGGGGCTCTCCTCGGGGGAGCCAGATGGGCGGCTCCCCAAAGCTCCCTAAGGAGCTGAAGTCCACGCCTGCACCGCTCTCGAGCGCCCCTCTGTAATAGAGGAGACAGAGAGCGGCTGGCGCAGGCGTGCGCTAATGGGCACCCCCGGAACACGGAAAAGGTGCCCACCGCCATGTGACCGTTGGTGGGCGGGGTCCCCCGACCTTACGCCCACGGTCAAGAAACAATCGGGGGCGCGCAGTAACTCCTCACCGCGGCGCCCCCGAACTGCACGGCAGAGCGGGAGCATTATCGGTTACTCCCGCTCCCCCGCACAGTGCACCTCCCGCTTTGCCGCCATCACCTCGTCAACTGGCGAGGTGACAGCGGCCCAGCACTGTTGCCGCCGGTCGCGCCGCCATTCACGGCCGGCAGCCCGAACTGCATGGCAGGGCGGGAGCATCTACCCAAACTCCCGCCCCCCACGCAGTGCCTCTCCCACTTTGCCGCCATCGTCTCGCCAGCAAAGGAGGCGAAGCGACGGCGACCCATCATTGCTGCTGCCGGCCGTGAATAACGGCACGGCCGGCAGCAACACACACCACCGAGCAACCCACAGGTGGGTTACTCCCGCCTCGGCCGGAATTAGCCAGAGTAGCACAACTCCCCCACAGAGGAAGGGGAGTGGTCGCTACTCCGTTGCCCAGGATGCACCACGAGGAGGATCCGACCCATTGGGGTCCTTAAGATGTTAGTAGGACCCCGCATCCCAAGTTTGCTCAAATACTGAGAAATTTCTCAAAAATAAAGTAGTCTTTTCACAAGCTTCAGTAGTTTAAATCATTATGATATTTATGTATTATTATGTCAGAACTTCTCCTTTGACAATAAAAATATTTCTTTTTAAGTAACTAGATACGTGACGTATAATATAATATATAATATATTTATGGTCGATATACAACGTGAACTTTTGTATAGTGCAAAGCTCAGACACCCCGACTAGAGATTCGCTTCAAAATACTGTATCAAAAAAAAAAAATGAAACTAACGAAAACTGACCAAGTTATAAGCTTTTACAGTTGCACTATTTTGTCCATGAACAGCGTAGGTGTAGGTATTATACGCAAGACAGGTAGTCACTATTCATGTGGTATTGATAATAACATTAACAAACCATTTTCATAAGTGGTAATTATGGAACAGTGTTTTAGACAGAAACCGGCCAATGTGAGTCGGACTCGCGCATGTAGGGTTCTGTACCAAAATACGACAAAAATCACGTTTCTTGTATGAGAGCCCACTTAAATGTTAGTTTGGTCTGTTTTTAGGGTTCTGTACCCAAAGGGTAAAAACGGGACCCTATTCATGAGACTTCGTTGTCCGTCTGTCTGTCTTTTACGAGACAAGTAGTAGTAGTAGTAGGAGTAAGGGGAATACCAGCTAAATCCCTATATAATATACAAAGGTAAGGAACTCATTGGGTATCTTTTAACCACAAAACTGACTGTCTTAAACCAGGACTTAGAGCCAACATTATGCAACCAACAAACATACATACATACGCGGTAGAATAATAAAATTGATCTAACCTTACAACAGAGGAGGTAGCAAGGATAGCCATTAACTGGCACGTGTCTAGTGAAGCCTGTTGCTTGGACAACCAGCAACAACTATTGAGAACTCAGGCAATGCCGAGCATAATTGAAAATACTGAACAAACTGACAGACACGTAAGTGACAACATTATCTATATAGCTACCGGTATGGCCTGTCCCCAATCCGTATCCATCTATGCAAAAAATAAAGACTAGCTGGTGGGGCTCCTAACTAGAAAGACTTAGAAAGAACATGCATGAGGCAGCTGTTCTATATGAACACCTGTAAGGAACCAGACCAGGATTGGGACGGCTATAAAGCCGCTAAAGCAAAATAGAAGTAGCGACTGAGATACAGGAGTACCAAGTCTTGGAGAAACCTCTGCTAGAGTCAGACTAATACTGGCCAAACAAGGGACAGAACTTTCAGTATCTATAAATAAACCTGACGGCGTGGCGGCCTGACCAACACATGAGAAGAAACCGATAGTATTTTGATACAAACGCACTGCCCAGGATGCCAATTGCTGCAGACACTCGTGTGGCTGGTGGAAAACGTATCCACAGAAGAATTCCACTGGGAGCTCGCAAGACCTGTTCTAATCTATTCTGTGAACTTACAAAAAACTGAATGGGTAATTAACAGCTTCAAGTTCTTCAAATCTCCAGGACAGGATGAAGTCTTCCCTGCAGTGATAAAATGGGGGAGGACACAAGTTGATATTGTCAGTTACATAGTATCTGTACGCCAGACAGTGTATGGGGCTGTGACTCAGACTGTGGAGAGAGGTCTAAGTGATCTTTATACCAAAACCCGGTAAAGGGTACTATTCAGACCTCTGGTTATTCAGACCGATAAGCCCTACGGCTTTCCTGCTAAAACCTCTGGAAAGATTGTGTGACTGAGACATTCGAGGGACGGCCCTTCAAAATAAGCCACTGCATTTCAACCAACATCATATGCCCCCGGCAAGTCAGCACTACATGCGTCAGCGTCGGTACACGAAATAGAAGAAGTCATCCAAAATAAATCAATTTGCCTCGGCACTTTCATAAACAGAGGGGGTTTTCGACAGAAGAAGCATAACCACCACACTGGCAAAATACCGAGTATACACGGTAGTCAGTGAATGGATAGATAACATGCTAAACAACTCATTTTAAAGCTACAGACAGCAGAAACCAGTGAGTGAGAAGATAGCCAAAGGTTGTCCACAAGGAGGCGTTATCTCACCACTGCTATGGAACCTTGTTGTAGACGACCTAATAATCAATCAATCAATCAATTTTACCTATAGCAGTCCACTGCTGGACATAGACCTCTCCCAAATTTTGCCACCACACACGGTCCTGCGTTTTGTGCATCCAGTCAATCCCTGCAACCTCTTTTAGGTCGTCGCTCCATCTGGCAAGGGGTCATCCTAGGCTACGTTTAACAAGTCGCGGTCTCCTCTCCAGAACTCGCTTGCTCCATCGGCCATCCAGTTCTTCTATAGATGTGGCCAGCCCACTGCCACTTCAAAACGCTTACTCTGCAAGCTATGTCGACCACACTTATTCTCTGACGGATAACATCGTTTCGGCACCGTAGGTCATTACTGGTAGGGTGCACCGGTTGAAGTCTTGCGTCTTCGGGTATTGCGGTATCGGCGAATAATAACCAAGCTTAACGCAAACCACCACTACACTGTGGGGTACGCAGACGACATAACAATACTGACAAGAGTAAACTTTACCAGCATGGTGTGTGATGTCGCACAGACTGCTCTTAAAATCGTGGAACGTTGGTGCACAGCTAAAGAACCTTCAAACAATCCAAGCAAGATGGAGCTGTTACTATTTACTAACAAAAGAATTCTCGGAAACTATCAGGTGTCACGTCTCTATGACACGTCTCTATGGAACTACCGCCGCTACACGTCATCATTAAACAGAAAGCCACGACCACATAATTATACAAAAAGTTGGTGGATTCGGAACTGTTAACGGAAACGATCATGGACACAATAACATAACAGTTTGCGTTCAATAAAAAGTACAAAATACAACTACAAGAGTGCCTTCGAGAGTGACTCAATATCTACGGATATTGAGGATTGAGGAATATTCACGGATGAATCCAAAACGAGAACGGATTCCGGAGCAGGAAACTTCTCGATGGACCTGAACATTAATATCGCAACCCCCTTAGGCACCCATGGCACAGTATATTGGTAAAATGTGCCATGGGTGCCTATGGGGATGGAGGGGGCGGAGTGCATGGATATAAAATCAAGGCAACTGAACAGTCAGGTTAGGAACGTCAGAACCAGTGTATTCAGATACTTAATGGTAGTATATCAGTCCTACAAGCGCTACAGAGCCATGCGATACATCTGGCCTTGTCACGGAGTGGATATATGCGAAAAGAACAATGTCACGCTACAATGGATAAAAGGACTTAGTGGCTCACGATATAATATCGCTGCGGCGTACGAGCTGGCAAGAAGAGACTCTTCGCTGACAGCAATGGACCCTGAACCAATCCTACTCCTCCCATCTGGATGGGTACGTAACCTGCTCCAGGTCGCTGTAGGAAGCCGTCGGCAACGTGAAGAGTCTGCTAGACTTTCCGGTGGACCTGGGATGGCAAAATAGCCATACTATAACCCCCCACGCAAAATAGGCACAATAAATGACGTTGCGGAAATCAGTCCGTGGAACCTAGTCCTCTTCCTTAACCGCACCACTTTGTTTCGAAAAGTTACAAAAGTATCAAACTTCTTTGTTGCTAAAGATATGCACTATACGGCTGTGTGTGACGTGCGGTCTGATTTTTTACGATCGTATGTAATTTGAAAACAAAATTAACGCTCTTAATATAAATAAATTAAAAATGAATCTTGACAAATCAAAATTGATCCAATTTAAGACTTTTAAAAGTAAAGTAATAAACTTGAAAATCAGTCATAACAATACATTAGTTCAACAGGCATCTAGCGCCAAATTCTTAGGTATAACATTGGACGCACATTTCACAGGGAAGGAACATATTCATCAACTATGTCTGTTCTATTATACGTTACGGGATATTCGTCTGGGGTAACTCATCTGAACTTCTTCGAGTTTTCAGAGCTCAGAAAAAATGTATTCGCACGCTTTTTAACTTAAAGTGGTCTTAGTCCTGTAGACCATTATTCAAATCAGAAAATCTATTAACTATACCAAGCATATACATTTACGAAGTTGCTAAATTTGTGAAACTCCATGACCATCTATTTGAGAATAACAATAATATAGGAAAGCGACAGGTAACTCACCTTCCAAAGAAAATGCCAGCCCCAAAACTGGAACTATTTAGGAAAAACTGTGTTTACATGGCACCACTTATTTTCAACTCCTTACCCAAGGGAATGGCGGAATTACCGTGTTCCAAATTTTTGCATGCATTAAAAGAGTGGTTAATAAAGGAAAGTTTTTACTCCACTGAAGACTTCCTGAAGAACAGCTCTTGCCGTTTCGGTGCGCATTGACTGGGAGACATTGTTTCAGTCATACTGATATTTTGATATTTTGCATAATCGACAGGTTCATTTTAAATTACGACTTATTTTAACTCTGACATGTTGTATTTTAAACTTGACTTATTATTATCATTGACATTTTGTACCTACTTAAATTAATATCTTGAATTCTTTAATGACTCCCATTCTTCTAAATATTGCATGCAATAATCTGCATTTATGTCATATGCAACCGACGTGTTTGTTTTGAATTTTGACATAATTTAACATTGACATTATTTAATTTGTGACATGTTGAACTATTATTTGATTTCTTTGCACAATTAATATTTTGATCTTGTTGGATTACTCTTTGACTACTAGATTTTGCATGCGGAAAATCTGTATCTGTGATAGAAAGTAATTGAAATACCTATTTATTATAAATTTTGATATATTTTAAAATGTTGACATGTTGTATTTTAATAATTTCATTGCATAGAATCTTGTCACCTATAATATAAATGTTGCATGCAGAAAACCTGTGGAACATGCTGAACACTAATTCATATTTTGTCATCTTTATACCTAACCATGTTTCGTGCAATAAATGATTATTTATTTATTTATTTTATTTATTTAAGCAAATGTTCCTTCAACACGTCCGTCACCTATAACGACAGCTGTGGCGCGGCAGGGAGTTGCCGATCTGTATGTAATACTATTATTATTATCTTTGCTACTACGTATCGAAAATGCCTAAGGCCATGGCCGCTGTAGTACCTACTTTTAAATAAATTTAACTGTAGGTAGTACAATTTTGGCAGTCAACTTTTAGTATTATTTACTTTATTGTTATTAATTTCGCAACTGAAAGAAATATGGCAAATTGACATTAAATATTATAAAGAAAACAGTTTTTTCGTTTTCTTGATAGCCCCTCTCTATAAACTAGAGAGCAGAGGGGCTTATGGCGAGACTTTGTCTGTAGCTGTGACTCTGACGCATTAAACTACGTCACTAGGTCACGTGGATCATCTGTTCAAAGTTTGAAATAAAATAAAAATGACAACGTCAATCGGAGTGAACTTTCACTTTCACAGAGGGGCAGTTGAGTGAGACCGTCTCACGGCTTCTTGTTTTATTGAGTTATCAATCTCATTTCATATTTTTACATCCATATAAGACTCAAATAGGGAACACTCAAAAAATTAAGTAGGTAGGTAAGCATAAAATGAACAGTTATTTGAGTTCTTTTGCGAACTCAATGACAAAAAAAAATGTAAATAATCGCCTTCTGGCAATATGATTGTGAGTGAAAAATCGAGTTTAAGAGCCTACCGGGCGCCAAATTGTTAAAAGAAGATAGAAGATATACATTTTAGCGTGCAAGATAGAGAGGGATCCGATCGGTTTTTGTACGGTCTATTTGGCGTCATATGGACTCTTAAGGAGAGTTGGATTAAACCTGGTTAACATATGAACAGGTTTTATTGAACAGTATTAGATAGGTCAAACTTGACCGACCGATTCAAATAGCATATACTACCCGTTCGCTCTAAGTTTGCCACTGGCGTAGAGGCGTTTACCCGAATTTTTAATTAGACGAAGTAAATTGACAGTAGCTAATGTCACTTCGTCATAGAAAATAAGCAACATTGTATAAAAAAGTGACATTAGTTGCTGTCAATTTACTTCGTCTTATTAAAAATTCGACTTTAGTATGGAGCCGAGCGGCAAACTTAAAGCGAACGAGCAGTACCTACATGACCTACATAATCATGTGTGATCTAGCACGTACTCAACTCCTAAATAAGACGGCCCAAGTTATTGCACAACATATAGTTGATTTTCGGCGATAAGGCCACCCTCTGTAAATTTATAAAAATATTATTAGGCCTAACAATGGTGTAATAAAGTTTATTATCTATCTATACTATACCTACTTATATTATAAAGAGGAAAGATTTGATTGTTTGTTTGTTTATTTGCATCGAATAGGCTTCGAGATTCCAAAACTACTATATCGATTTGAAAAGTTCTTTCCCTGTTGGTAAACTATACTATCCGCGGGTGACATAGGTTATATTTTATTCCATTATCCCCACGGGAATGAGAATGCCTGGGTGATACCACGTGATATCCGCCAGTATTCTATATATAGTAGTAATTTATTACTCACCAACAAGCTCACGTATCCATGAATACTGTTATACGCCATGATGACATCTCTAAAGTTCCCCTCACAGTACCCACACGTATCCGGCTTTAACGGCAGATTTGCATCTTTCATCATCTTCACCAAAAGAGATTCAATTTCGTCACCACGTCCCCCCTTCATCGCCTGTTCCCTTAACACAGAAACTATTTGAGTTTCATTAATGCTGTTATCCGTGTTGTTACCAGAAGCAGCTAAAATCTCCTGGAATATTTCCATAAGCGTTTGCGATTTGTTCGCCATTTTGTAGGACGTTTTTTTGTCCAATTTCCACAGTTATGTTAACGCCGACAGGTCATTTTTCAAAACTTCCTTTTTGTTTCCACTCAATTTGTAACCTGAAACAAAGGATAAATGTTTTGTTAAAAGAGTTTCTTTTTCAGTATGATTAAAGTCGTATTTCATTGCAGGGACTGTCATCTAGTTGAAATATTTCAATTTCTTGTTAATTTTGTTTTCTTTTAAAATGAGAAAGTCAGAAATATTCGTCCGGCTCATATTTTATTTACAGTCACGTAATAAAGAGATTTGTGAAGATAGAAAATAGAATTAATTCTTATCTTGAATTTTATTTCAAAATCCAAACTTTCTTTTTTCTGATCATAAACTGAAAACGAAAATCGATTAGGCAGAATTACTAGATAAGAACATTAGCCTACAATTGAGGCTGTAAAAAGGGTCCCTTTTAGCACCCCTAATCGTAGCCTTCTGTACAATCTAACTAGATTCTCTTTATATTTAGGATAATAACATCCCATTATTGTATCTATAAAAGGAAGACCCTTGTAACATAAACTTCTTCTGGGAATGTGATGATTATTTTTCTTTTTACATTTGGTTTTAATCAAAATTGACAAATTGCTGACACTTTATCTTTAACTATTACTGAAGTCGACGATATAGAAATCTAGCGCGTTGATCAATATGCTATGTCTATGGGGGAGAAAACGCCGCCAGTGGGCCATTATGGATGAACTTTGAACCCAAGATACATTGGTCATATGATACAACTACCTACAGAAAGCACTGCTATAGTACAGTCCTAATAGCTGTACTATAGAACTTTCATGCTCGCGATGGTTGAAGCTGACTGAAAAGTTCCAGCAAATAGTCAAAACGCGATTTCCTTCTTAACATTCAATACTTCAATATAATTTGTTAACCGTCAATAAAGATGTTGTGAACTAGGTACTTACTCTTAATGTGATTAAACTTTATATGCACCGGGTCTTTTTAATCAAATATGACATACTTGGTAGCTGTTCCCGACGGCTTCGTCTACGTAGAAGTCGCTATCGCGTAAAATCCTTACCCTATTTTTGCGTAGTCGGTTAAAACGTAGCCTGTGTCCCTCCCAGGGACTCCAACTATCTCTATACGAAAATTCATCTTAATAGCTTAAGACGTTTAAGCTGACGGAAGACGTGAAAGCGTAACAGACTGACAGATAGACAGAGGTACTTTCGCATTTATAATTAAGTAGGGATTGGAATGTGAGGGACAAAATTATGTAGCAAAGTTTATCTGTACTTTCTACGCTATTCCTCTGAATATAATGGTTACAAACTGTTACTAGACATTAAAACCGGAGTTCGAGAAGAAAAATGTGAATGTCTATGTAATTTATAACACCCATCCACTTTGTAAACTTGTGTTTCCAAACTCTTTTAACCCGAACGTAGTTGCTGTTTTGAAACTATGAACGATTTATTACGTCCGTTACGTTACCTTTTTCGCTCATTTTATCTATGATTAAAGTCGTATTATCGTTTATTGAATTTAATTTCTAATAATCTGCAAATAATTCAGTCCACACTTTTATCGCAATAATGGCGTGGACTGGAGATTTTAATGATATCGTTGAAGAGTTTGCTGGCAGTTTGAAAGCACGCGATGATATCAGGTAAGCCTATATTTCATGAGGAAATAAATTTATTTAGGCAATTACTCAGTACTTACTTTTAAAATACCAAAATAATATAAGAAAATAAAAATAACATTAAGCTTTAATTTCTACACTAATTTCATTATAGACTGATACTACAAATATAAAATGAAATGAAAATTGATCGATTAATAATTAAATTAATATACAGTAACTACCATTTACATACAACAACTAAAATTTTACTTTAGTTCACTAAATTTATGATACACACAAACACTGCTCTATTAAATTTGAATCAATTATGTAAATTGATATAAACCTATTACAGATGGGATGCGGGGTCCTACTAACATCTTAAGGACCCCAATGGGTCGGATCCTCCTCGTGGTGCATCCTGGGCAACGGAGTAGCGACCACTCCCCTTCCTCTGTGGGGGAGTTGTGCTACTCTGGCTAATTCCGGCCGAGGCGGGAGTAACCCACCTGTGGGTTGCTCGGTGGTGTGTGTTGCTGCCGGCCGTGCCGTTATTCACGGCCGGCAGCAGCAATGATGGGTCGCCGTCGCTTCGCCTCCTTTGCTGGCGAGACGATGGCGGCAAAGTGGGAGAGGCACTGCCTGGGGGCGGGAGTTTGGGTAGATGCTCCCGCCCTGCCATGCAGTTCGGGCTGCCGGCCGTGAATAACGGCGCGACCGGCGGCCACAGTGCTGGGCCGCTGTCACCTCGCCAGTTGACGGGGTGATGGCGGCAAAGCGGGAGGTGCACTGTGCGGGGGAGCGGGAGTAACCGATAATGCTCCCGCTCTGCCGTGCAGTTCGGGGGCGCCGCGGTGAGGAGTCACTGCGCGCCCCCGAATGTTTCTTGACCGTGGGCGTAAGGTCGGGGGACCCCGCCCACCAACGGTCACATGGCGGTGGGCACCTTTTCCGTGTTCCGGGGGTGCCCATTAGCGCACGCCTGCGCCAGCCGCTCTCTGTCTCCTCTATTACAGAGGGGCGCTCGAGAGCGGTGCAGGCGTGGACTTCAGCTCCTTAGGGAGCTTTGGGGAGCCGCCCATCTGGCTCCCCCGAGGAGAGCCCCGAATAAACGGGGCGCCCCTAGCCGGGTCGACGTGAATAATCTTTTGATATCCCTCGGCCCGGCTAAAGGGTGAGGAGGAACACCGCGGGGTTTAGTGGGTAGGACGGTCCATTCCGGACCGGGCCGGGAGTCCCACACACCATCCCAGCTGCCCCCGCAGTTGGGATGAAGGCGCTTAAAGGCGTTCCCCGCGTCAACAAAAAAAAAAAAAAAAAAAAACCTATTACAGATATTATTAACTCTCCTAAACACAGATTATAAATGAAATATAAAATTACATTATACACATTACTATAATTCACACATTAATTATTTATACATTATTATTCACTTTCATTATTAATAATACTGCTATGCATTCTAGAAAATCTGCTATTAAGGTTGGGCCAAAAGCCGAAATATGAACTCAACTCATAAACAGATGAGGGAAGCTATGGCTCAGAGATATGCTAAGTAGGTATGGCTATTATAATATCAAGCTAGGACGAATAGGAACGGATCTGTCTCCTTTCTCTCTCTCGCTCTTTATTATGTGACGTAAAATGTAAACTAAGCTACCTTGTCCTAGTAGGTACCCATGTGATAAAGTTTTAAAAATATTTAAGACATCTCAACTTATGTTATCGCAACTATAACACGCTTTACTCATTTGCCCAAAAGCTTAACCAATAATTTTTTCACAAAACTACAGAATTTTCACGCTTATTAAATCTCTTCGACCGTGAAAGAAACCAGTGATAGGTATTACGTAACTAGCTTTGTTCGATTACTTTCTATAAATACACCGTATTTATGCGTTCAGCTGTATTTAGATGTAAGCCAAGACGTTTTTCTGACAGGGAATTTGCTAAACAAAACACATTTTCATCCGAATGTCACGTTTGCGTCCAGTTGTGAAACAAAACTAATGCCAGCCGCACACTTCCAGTATACTTGCACAAGTCTGGGGGCAGTCTATACTAGCGAGAAAATCACGATGGAGTTTTACGTGTCACTAAAATAATGACACGGGCGATATTATTTTTAATCATACACGTGTGACTCACAATAATTACTTATTGTGACTGTGTGTAGACACGGTCATTTTATAAAAGATGTTTAGAAATACATGGCATGACGATGTTTTTGTGGTGATTTTTTTGTTCGTGTGGACGGCCCGTGGACTTGCCCAAGTATACTTGTTCATGTGTGGCTGGCATAAATGGTTTAGTATACATAATATTAAGTTAGGTACCTACAGCTAAAAGAAGGTGTGAACAAAAACTTAAGCTTAAACGGCTGAAGTTAATGAATTTATCGGCTAATCTTAGGTTCATGTAAAAAAAGAACACTCTGTAGTCTTAACATAGACAAGTTATTAAGGCTGCCAAACCCTTATTAAGTCAGCGCTTTCCCGACTTCTTTTTACCCAGATCACACCCGTTGTCTTGCCAAATCTCTGTATTATTATTTTTTTCTCTTTTTAACACAGGATTCGACACGCATAAAATGGTGGCAGTTATACTGGGAACTTAAAGAACGAACGAATAAACTGTAAAAATTTATCCGCGTATGAAAGTAGTTTAGTAGTTTCACGCCTGCTTTGTCAGAATTTGTTGAGTTGGCATCGTACCCTAACATTTTTCGAAACCCTATAGCTTATGCCTACTAGCTTTGCGGTCTCACTTACGTATGAAACTGGAAGATGGGACGAACCATACATTAACATAGAAGTTACACACAAACTGTATCCGACACATAACAGATCAGCATATTCGTTCATTACTATTCTTTTCTTTTGTTTCTGAGCTGCTTTTCATACATATCAAAGAATAAAGTCAACAGAACGGTTTTCTAGTAGAAAACTACACTCGAGAGCAATGAATCCGGGTCACTTAAAGAATGTTAAAAATCTCGGAAACTAAAAATGATAGGTTAATGCAATAAATTGTATTTAATAGACAATGTAATACTCCTTAAATGAAAGTAAAAAAAATATGAGTCACCATACATTTTATTAACACAAAATTACATAAAGAAAAAACTGCCGATCTCTCCTTAAAACAAAAATAGGAAACATGAAATTTTTGAACTTTATTACGATTTTCTTGAATTTTAATACTTCGTATTGCCTCCTCGTGCTTCCATTACTGCGTTTACGCGGTTTGGCATGCTGTACACCAAGTTCCTTATACGATTTTGGGGAATATTCTCCCATTCCTCTGTGAGAGCAATTTTGAGCTCACGAAGCGTGATTGGGGGAGGGTTTCGTTGTTTTACGCATCTGCCTAGCTCGTCCCAAGCATGCTCGATCGGGTTGATATCCGGGCTGCGCGCTGGCCACTCCATACGAGTAATGTTCATCTCTTGAAGGTAGTCATTCACAATCCTACCTGTATGAGGTCGGGCATTGTCATGCATAAATATAGCATCCTCACCTAAATTGACCATAAATGGACCAACGTGATCATTGAGGATTTCTTCCACATATCTTACGCTAGTTAAAGAGCCGTTTTCTATGATCACCAGCTCTGTGCGACTTTCAGAAGAAATTCCGGCCCACACAAGTACAGACCCACCACCGTAGGCTACTTTTTCTTCGATGCATGCTTGCTTGAATCTTTCCCCTGGTCTTCGATACACTCTGTGTCTTCCATCGTGCTTGTAGAGCATAAATTTTGATTCGTCGGAGAACATAACTTTTGACCAATCTTCAATACTCCAATTTACGTGGCTCTGGGCATACCTTAGTCTCGAAATACGATGCCCACGCTCCAGTTTAGGGCCGTTTGCAGGTCTAAGGGGTTTTAAGTTAGATTCAGCAAGCCGACGTCTTACTGTCCATGCACTTGGGTTACTTCCTCCGAGGCGTCGAAACTGCTTGGTGAGTTCAGTTCCTGTGAGAAAGCGATTTCGAAGCATGGTGTTCACCAAGTATCGGTCTTCTCGTGCTGTGGTACACCTGGTTCTGCCCGTTCCTGGTCTGCGTAGGTTAGAACCAGTTTCTTCGTAACGTCGGAGAACTCTTTGTACTGTTGACAGCGACACACCGACAGTCCTGGCTGTATCGCGCTGACTCCGGCCGGTTTCCAGCATTGTAAGTATTCTGGTGCATTCTTCAGGCGTAAGCGACATAATTTCAGCATGATTAATGAATATAGAGCACTATCAACATGGTTTATGTACCCACATAAATGACAGATTACAAACAAAAGCAACACCAAATGCTGTAATTTCGTAGTTCCATCTTCGAAAGTGGCCCTTTTTCAAATTTGATTTTTTTATGATATAACTTTACAATAACTAAGAAGTTTTAATACCTTCATTTAAGGAGTATTACATTGTCTATTAAATACAATTTATTGCATTAACCTAGCATTTTTAGTTTCCGAGATTTTTAGGATTCTTTAAGTGACCCGGATTCATTGCTCTCGAGTGTAGTTGTGGAAGCGCACGTAACAAATTTTTGATATTTTTTACACTCTGGGAATTACAAAAATTGATGCTAATTGCAAAAATTACAAAAAATGCTGAAGGTAGTATATAATTTGAATCAAGTTGAATCAAACCTTCAAGTTCAACTTCTTACTTCAGTTACAGGTATATTTTTGGTGCATATTTGTTTCTTTCTCCGTTGTAAGTTGCGTAGTACGTACGCTTCTGTAAGTCCACTACTGAATGTTCGAGATTACAGTTACGATACTCTATCCAAGATCGTCCCAAAGTTTGTCCAGCATAAAAATTCGGTCACATTGAACACATTCACAGATGTGCGTAATTAAGATTACCTACAGCAGATCTGACGACATTCCCTCACATACAAACAAGATATTATGACGTCACTTTCATGATTTCTCTTAATACTTTCATTCATTAAGGAATATTGGTGGCTTTAAGTTGCCTTTGAAATTAACTTGGAGATGAGAATTCCTACGATGTCACGTAACGACTGAAAGGGCTGCGGCCAAAGTAATAAGTCTGTAGACTAATGAAATGAATTTAACAATGACGACGCTACTTCGAGTAGCTGTGATTCATTAGTATTAGATTTCCCGGGCTATTTACCATTTGTCATTAAAATTAAAAATTAAATTTTAATGTGTAATTAATTTTAATATCGAATACACCTGGCAAATATTTGTTTTAACTGTAATAAGTTACTTATCATAAAAAAATTTATAAGTGCCTATAACTGTGATTCGCCAGTACCTACTTGGCCTCTTTTGACGAATTATGCCTGTAACATGAAATACGTAAAATAGGGTGTGGAAGTGCCAAATTTTTTGATATACAGGACAAAACCAATTTGGCTTCAAGGCGAAGCGAGTTGCGAGGAGCAGCGATGACACACACGTTGGTCCACCAACGTGTGTGTCATCGCAGGCGCGGACCAGGCGCGGTTGCGCCCACGCCATGGGCGCAACCGCGCCAGGTTCTCGTGACAGGTCTGGAAGTGGACATTCTCTCGCTGGAGACCATGATGCGATCCATGATCTCCAGCAGGAGTAAGTGGGACTGCGCTGCCTCTTTCTGTGAGCAGGTCATGCTCGTGAAAGAGACGACGGGGAGCGAGCGGGAGGGAACTCTCCGAGTCTATTATTATTATATCATAATAGATTGCCACTAAAACAGGATTCTTAGTTGAGGTAACTTCCCCCTTAAAATTGCAAGTTCCTAGTTAATGTTTTTTCACTAATAAAAGCACCTATAAAGCTGAATATATAAAACCATTTTAAAAATTCCAATACAAGTAAAATTCGCTATAACAGTGGCAATGCCAATTCTGAATCATAAGTGTGCCTAGAAGAGGCACTCGCGGTGTTCAGGTAGCCTATTATACTTCGGTTATTGCCAGCAGTAGTGCCATTGTACGTGCCAGTTTCGTGCCAATCTTACCCATTTAGTACAATAAAGTCATGATATTGCC
The DNA here is from genome assembly GCA_933228765.1 of Miltochrista miniata. Lineage (NCBI taxonomy): Eukaryota > Metazoa > Arthropoda > Insecta > Lepidoptera > Erebidae > Miltochrista > Miltochrista miniata. Next base: position 14,564,392 of record OW121765.1, read on the forward strand.
AATATTACTCTGACTCAACTGATCGGAAAGTTCAACTGCATATTGCTTTTTGCTGTTGTAAAGGAAAAGATTTACTTTTTTAACTTTAATACTGAACGCTGATTATTACTGCTGAGTTTTGCATAATATTACTAAGGACTTCACAGTGTCACAATGTCTCACAAATTCATTTATTTCACATCTACACACTTTTCTGATATCTGTGTCTACACCCGTACACATAACAACAAGAAGCCGTGAGACGGTCTCACCCAACTGCCCCTCTGTGAAAGTGAAAGTTCACTCCGATTGACGTTGTCATTTTTGTTTTATTTCAAACTTTAAACAGATGAGCCACGTGACCTAGTGACGTAATATAATGCAACAGAGTCACAGACTACAGACAAAGTCTCGCCATAAGCCCCTCTGCAATCTATTTCATAGAGAGGGGCTAAAATTCAAAATGTGTCTATTTACCATAATAATACATTTATTGTTAAAAATTTCAATTAAACGTCATTATTACTATCTAAACTAAACCTAAATAAGGCCCCCGTAGCATAGTGTCCAAAAGACTAGCAGCATTCGCCCTTCGAATAGCAATACCTATTCGCTGAGCATTGAGTTATTATTAAGATTATATTTGAAAAGCAATTAGTATGCTAACTGATCATCGTCGCCCCAAGACGTATAATAAGGTGGAAAATTTGGTTGGTACCGAGTAGGTTTCGGTGGTGGAGTGGATAACGCGTCAAATCCTGCTCGAAACCAATTCTTTTTCCATATTTAAAATTTGTTGAGTTATTATGTCGCTGAGCGAGAAAACTGCCAGCTCTTGGGTCACCCAGTCGACTCTAACAAACGATTTTTTCAAATTCCTAAAAAATAAATGCGCATTACACCTCATGGACCTATAGGGTCTCGACACCGACTGGAAGAAAATAATTCCTATTCTGTTTTCATACATGTCTGTGGTCCTATTAAAGTGCCAGGGACATAACATTGTTTTTAATTGACCATGTACACACAAAAGTGCCACCATTTTCTTGCTTCGCCATAAGCCGAGATTACATCTATACTTTTTGTAAATCTCTGTATATTCGTTAATTTTCCTGTTAGCTAGTCATGGACTTACCAAACACGGTATTTTGTATACCTACTAAAAGAATTTCTTTTATATTAGACTGCCTCAATGGCCTAGAGGTCAAAATGTACGACGGTTCGATTCCCACCGAAGACAATAATTTGTGTAATTCATAATTATGTTTGTCTCTGGGTTTTTCTATGTATGAAAAGTATGGTATTTAAAAGTTAGCTTACTTTGGAATCAAATAGCGTTTTGAGAAAAAATGTCAGTAAATATTTTATTTGTTTATTGCTGCAACAATTAGAAAGTCTGACTTTGACTGCCTCTGTGGCGCAGTCGGTAGTGAAACCGCCTATCGAGCTGGAGGTCCTGGGTTCGATTCCTGGGTCGGTCCAAATATTTGTGTGATCCACAAATGTTTGTTTCGGAGTTTGGGTGTTTTCTATGTATAATATGTATGTATTTAGAAATATATAAGTATGTCGTCTAGATCCCATAGCACAAGCTTATATTAGCTTAATTTGGGCTAGATGATGTTGAGTGAGAATGTCTTTTTTGCTTTTCAGTTGTATTTTTACTTTGCAGTCGGGTTTTTTGTATTCTTAATAATTAAGTTTATTTAAAACTTTTTAGTTATCTTAGAAGTGGTGTTATAATTTTTTGTGTAGTGAAAGGGCTTCACCGAAATTTATACTTAGTTATTATATTTTTAGTCATATTTCTGGTTCCTACTCAACCGATTGCAATCAAACAAATGTAAGATTTTAAGTCTGACTATCTTAGAAGTGAAGTTATTAATTTTCGTGTAGTAAAGGGACATCAACGAAATTCAACCTTAATTATTACATGTTTTTGTTTTATTTCCGGTTCTACTCAATTGATTGCGATCAAACAAATGTAAGATTTTAAGTCTGACCAAGACCTTATAAACAAATAAAACTGCATCGAAATCGGTTTCGTAGTTTTCGCGTCCATGGTGTCAAATAATTATAGCGCCAAAAATCCGCCATTTTGATTGTCTACTAATTTTACTGTACTTGGTGCTACGCACACAATCACGACGAGTCAAATGGCACCTTGCAAGACAAAATCCGCAAATCCGTTCAGGCTGCAGAGCGTGCAAGAAAAAAAAACATGGTTTTCATTTTAGCGCCAAAAGTCTGTCATTTTGATTTTCTAGAAATTTTAAAATATCTGGTGTTACTCACACAATCATGACGAATCTAATGACACCTCGTTTGTCAAAATCCGTCAAACCGTTCAGGCTGTAGGACGTGACAAAGAATTGGACATACATACATACATACATACATACATACATTATCTCGAAAAACATTACCCTCCTATCTTCGGCAGTTCGGGTAAAAACATCACCCTCCTTTCTTCGGCAGTTCGGGTAAAAAGACGAAAGTTTTGGCAAGAAAACTAGTTGAAAGGAAAAGTAAATTATGAAACAGTTTATAACTAAAGTAGGTTTCTTCATTTTAATTTACCGTGTGCATCAAGGTATGAATTTCTATAAACAAGTCGAGAACTTCTAACTTGAAGACTAATAGGTACTTTGAAACTTACTCCTACCCATTGAAAATAGTTCGGAGTAGTTACTACAGCTACCATCTAAATGCAAGTTGTTGCTGGTCAACTTGCAAGTAAAAATTTAGAATTTAAAAGCGTGTTCATAAAATAACAACACTTTGCGTCCGGAACGCTCAAACATGGTAAGGGCTGATGGGGAGCTTTCTTTCGCGTACGCTTAAAATTATGGAATGAAATAGGGTTCTTCAAAGGGGGCTTAGAAGGTTTTTGCAGGATCGGTACCGCGTGTGCTGCACCTTTGGATTTTATTTTACGGTGAATTGTTTTAATGATTTACCTTAGTGGAAGAAAATCAAATTACACAAGCAACGGGTACTACTTTGCCTAAACATATACAGTACCTCACAGTAGAGATGTATACAATCAGCAAAATTAACTGGTGGAAAGGCGTTACAGTCAATGAAGCAAGCGAATATGGAATCCACCACAAACCCTTGATCGGTCATTTCTTCACGCACGGGCGGCCCAAAGCTCAAAATAACGCTAAGACAACAAAATTAGTTTATTTAATATCTATAATTAAACCCACATGCCGAAGAAGTTTGATATAAAAGCGTAATCATCCAAGTACTTTACATGAAACCAAGCACCTAATTAGAAACCACTCGCTTACTTCACTGTTTAAAATTGCCTGTAACAGCGCTTCCTACTACGCCGTATACGAAAAGTATTTTAATAAGTACATAATGTGGGCTTATTAACAACCATAAACATTTCTTGTTTACCAGATGCTAATCCGATTATTATGTGGGCAAAAGTCGGTTTAGCGTAGACACAGGAGTCCTTTGATGTCGTCATTTAAAGTGGCGTCATTTTAATAAGTATTTAACATTTGAAGTCAGTCAGTTTGCACATTTATTAACGTAAAATTACTCGTATCTTTTATTATTACAATAAAATGTAATCGTAATTGAACAAAGTTAAGCAATTGTGCAGTTCTAACAAAACGAAAAATTATATTATTTTATGCCCGCCGTTACAAGGTTGTTGAATTTTGATGAACTGTCAAATGTGACCTATTCAAATAACTCCACTTTAGGCAGAGTGGTCAAAAAGCGCTGTTTTTTTTTCGGAATATGTAACACAGAAATTATTCAACACCCGTGTTTCAAGTTTTGAGAATATTATATAACTCATATTCGACCAAATTGGCTGTTAATGCAGTTTGCCTTTCCAGTGTCGATATTATAACATAGATTAAACTCATCATTGTATATGATTTACATATGAGAGAGGAGCTGATTGCCCTCGTTATATATGTTGTATATTACTCGATATCGTATGTTATCTATCATCGTTGGAGAGTGTTAGATAACATTTTATTTCCGATCGCTATCATAGATTCTACCTAACATACCTACTTATTTACTTCTGAGGAAATGGACGAAGTGGGCGGTAAAACACGCAGTCATTCGTTCGTCAGTGTCGGCGTTCCCCTCGGAAAATAATAAAATACACACATCTTTTCCTTTTAAGAGTAACGTCTTTGACTATCGACTGATTTCGTTTCTTTCTTTTCATGTTAGTTTTTATCAGTAATGAAATACTGAACTCTGTAGGCATTTGAAACAAACATGCGTAGGACGTGGGATGTGTAGATGTAGTAGAATAGTTACTAATTGTACCAATGAAGTTGTTATACTAAAATGGTAGATGTCGCACTACATGTAAAACTATGGTTATGAAACGCGTAGGTACAATAAAATAATTGTAGAATCATTTTAGTTTACCATATATTTTAGATTATACATAATTTGACCATAATTCGTAAGCAAATAGCTGCACTTCTACACTTCGAAACTTAATTTGCGTCAAATTTCATGATCGTGCATTTTGCTTAATTCGGGGTACAAAGTTTTCGCCTCACGTAATGTGAAAGTCTGTGAAAATACTTAACCAAACTCTAACTACTATATTGAGTGTAATTTTATAGCAGATAACTGACACCCTGGATTAATACATTGGATTTATCGCGCGAGCAAGTTGTCGTGGGATAGCATCCCAGCCTTTCCTAACGTTAAAAAACCGGCCAAGTGCGAGTTGAACTCGCCCATGAAGGGTTTCGTAGCAGCAAGTAGGTAACATAATATTATAGTTCTCATAGTTCGTTGTAACTTTGATTGATGTTTCAACACGTTCGCAGTGGCAGTGATTTTTCTAACCGAAAATTGCAGTTTATGACGTATTAAAAAAAAACTACCAGCTCTATCTCGCACAAACTAATTATCGTTGGTAGTTTTTATGGCAATGTACATCATATATTCTTTTAGATTTATCATTCTCTTAGTTTGGAAGTTAGAGGGGGGGGGACACACATTTTTCCACTTTGGAAGTGTCTCTTGCGCAAACTATTCACTGTAGAAAAAAACGATGTTAGAAACCTCAATAGCATTTTTGAAGACCTATCTATAGATACCACACAAGTATGGATTTGATGAAAAAAAAATTTAGAGTTTCAGTTCTGAGTATGGGGACCCCCAAAATTTACTGCTTTTTTTCTAGTTTTATATAAGAATCTTAATGCGGTTCACAGAATACATCTACTTACCAAGTTTCAATAGCATAGGCCTTATAGTTTCGGAGAAAAGTGGCTGTGACACACGGACGGACAGACAGACAGACAGACAGACATGACGAATCTATAAGGGTTCCGTTTTTGGCGTATTTGGCTACGAAACCCGAAAAAAAAGTCCACTGCTCGAAGGAGGCTTCTCCCAAATTACGCCACAGTAGAATCGAATCGTTCGTTCAGCAGTACCGACGTTAATTTACGTTAGTTCGTTAATTTCGACATTTTGCAGGCATTGGCTAGTTAGTATCGACAACAATTATGACAATTTCGTCGGTTTACCTAAGTATATCTTATATCAGCCGAGAGCCCCGGGACATCCTTGCGAGGACTTACCCGTGACTCCTGGCCGTAGACAGTTGCAAGGAATCATGTGCTTTTAGTCGGTAGGAGTCCGGCATAGCATCCATGTAGAATTTCCACACGTAAAAAAAAAGACCTTATATCATTGATTGAGAACCCAACACTTACTAGTAGAAGCTTTACACACCGGGTTTACAGCTTATAACCTTCAGGTGTGTAACTACAAGGTTTCAACTCAAATGTTGCCATGTTTTACCCTCCTTACAGAAACCCTCTGCTCGTAAATGCTAAGGTCATGATCAATAATGCTGGATGGCTGATGGAAGAATGGTGCAAATCTGTCATAGTGCCGCTGTACAAAGGTAAAGGGTCACAGCAAGAGTGCAAAAACTATCGCGGCATAAGCTTGCTCAGTGTCGTGAGCAAATTGTATGCGAAAGTTTTGATTAAAAGAGTGATGAATGAAACTGAAGGAAAAATGTGGGATGTACAAGCAGGATTTATGAAAGGAAGGCGATGCACGGATCAGGTCTTTTCATTAAGATGCCTAGCTAAAAAGTTTTTGGCAAAACGTCAAAAAGTCTATTGCATCTTCGTGGACTTAGAAAAGGCCTATGACAGAGTGGTGAGGAATGAACTGTGGTCAACACTGTCTATGTATGGAGTGAACAGCAACTTGATACGAGCCTTGAAATCTCTATACGAGGGCTCCAGTGCTTGTGTCAGGATCAATGAAGCTTGCACAGACTTTTTTCCCATCGAAAAAGGTGTGAGACAAGGCTGTGTAGCGTCACCATGGCTGTTCAACCTATACATGGACAGATGCTTGAAAGAACTACAAGAGTGCGCGTATGGATTAAAAATGAATGAGTTAACCGTCAAATGCCTCATTTATGCTGATGATCAGGTAATACTGGCATCATCGGCGGAGGAGTTGCAGTTGATGGTTAATATAATGAACGATGCGCTTAAAAGTAGAGGAATGAATGTTAATGTAAGCAAGACAAAAGTAATGGTTTTTGAAAGAGAGAAATGTATGACTGATTGCTCGATATCGATCGAAGGAAAGAGCGTGGAACAGGTGAAAGAGTTTGTATATTTGGGTTCAAAATTTGCAAGAGATGGAAAGTGTGACAATGATATTGAAAGAAGAGTTTTGGCAGGAAATCAAGTGAATGGAGCCATTCACACCTTTATGAGCAGTCAAACGTGTCTAAAAAGGCAAGGATGGCTGTACATAGAGGAGTGCTTGTCCCTACACTCATGCATGGTAGTGAAAGTTGGGTGTGGCAGGAGAAGCATGAAAGTAAAATTAATGCAGTGGAAATGAGAAGTTTGCGAAGTATAGCTGGAGTGACATTGAGGGATAAAGTAAAGAATAGTGTGATAAGGGAACATTGCAGTATGACAGAAGATGTAGTGACTAAGATAGAGAAAGGGATGCTCAGATGGTTTGGACATGTGGAGAGAATGGATGGAAATAGGCTGACAAAACAGATTTATGAAGCGAGAGTGAATGAGCAAACTGGTAGGGGTCGACCTCGGCATACTCATGTCGATCAAATCGATAATCTTCTGAAAAAAGGCCAGGTCAAGAGTACCCTTAACCGAAGAGCATGTATGAAGACACTTATGAAAGTTGAAGAAGCGAAAGTTGTTTGCCAGAATCGTAGCAAGTGGAAAGTCATAGTCTCTGCCTACCCCGTTGGGAGACAGGCGTGATGTTATGTATGTATGTATGTATGATCAATAATGTTGTTATCACTTAGTTTACCACATGTGTATGTAATAGCGGTTAGTCACTCCCAAACCCTACACAAAACAAATAGTTTAACAGTTTCTGTGCTTACTACATAATATAACGAGCACAGTCCTCTCAAAACTCTATGAATATATATTGAGAGTTGTGTACTTATTCTGATTCTCCTTTTTAACCAGTACAATACACTTTCAAACGTGTGATAATAAAATATATTGAACTAAAGAATCCATTATTACACAAGATAAGATGAATTTATTACCTTGATGCTTTGGGAAGTCCGATAGTAAACTAAGTCTGTTTTGGGAGCCCTAAAGCCTGCCTTCCCAAGGCACACCCTGAACAGCCAACAGTCTGGTTTTAGCCGTCCTACCGTAGCACACTTGTACATAATGCAAATAAAAGATTCTAGGCACGAAAAAGTAAATATTTTTTTATTAAAACTGCTAGAAAGTCTTATAGCCTGTTGATAAAGATACGCAATTCTTAGAATGAACTCTGTTAAATTTTTGACGCTAATATCCTTGAAAAGTCACGGTATCACTCAATCACTTGCTTAAACATTATAATAATAGATAAAATATTCATTGACATTATTATTCCGAGGCTGTTCTGTGAAGGTGGGTAGTTTATAATGAATTTATTTACGTCCCAATTAACACTGATGTAAGTTTTGAATATCTGGCTGCTTATTTAAACATTGCCGAATTAGTTTTAGAACTTGCAAAGCAGTTGTAATTAAAAGGATCCTTCTTAGTATTCGCTTCCATTTTCCATTTTGTAATTTTTCAGTCTTAAAAGAGACCAAAATATATATTTAAGTAATGATTTTTTTATTTCGAATTTATCAGAAATACCTACTTCATCTTTTTGATAGTGATTTACCTAAGAAAGAGAAGTTGAGTATGGACGGCTATTAAAACATTTCTTTAATGTTTACAGAAATTTTCCTTGGTTTCAGATACACCGTTTTGGTATTCACTGTAGCGAGCTTCTAGTACATAAAAGATGTTATAAATTTCCAACAAATTCAAATGTGTTAATATTATATTGTGTGTCTATGTCTTCGAAATAGTCATATAGACCATTGATGCGTACAACAAGATCTAGCAATGGATACGAGTATAATCTATTTACTATCAATCTACTAATATTATATAGAGGAAACCTACTTCCTACTATCATACTATTATTATAAATGTGAAAGTTTGTGAAGATGTTTGGATGTTTAGATGTTTGGATGTTTGGATATTTGTTACTCAATCTAGCTCTAACGGCTGAACGGATTAGTCTGAAATTCGGTACAGAGATAGCTTATAGTCTGTTATAATAACATATGCCACTTTTCACCCCGGGAATATGTTCCCACGGGAAGCGGGAACGGGTACCGAATTTTACGCGGGCGAAGCCGCGAGCATCAGCTAGTATTATTATAAAGAGGAAAGCATCGAATAAACTTCGAATGTAACCGATTTAAAAAATTCTTTCACTTTCACCGTATTTCAACGGGAGCTAAATGGGGGAAACCGCGTGACATCCGCTCATCCTGTATAAAGAATTAAAGCCAGCGTAACAACAAGTTATACTAATTTAACATAGACTACTCATTGTTTATGATTTACACAAGTACGAAAGAGGAATTGATTGCGCTCGTTTACATTTTATATTGCTCGATATCTGCGTGATATCATTGTTAATGAGTATTAGATAACATTTCCGAGTGATATATAATTATAATAGATTCTACGTTTACCCTTTCCTTCGTGTTTTCCCTGATTTAAGGGAAATTTGCTTAGCTTTTTTTTATTAACGTTAGGGAAATCTCTCATGGATGCTATGCCGGACTCCTACCGACAAAAAAACCTCACGTAACGCCTAACAGCCTACGGTTGGGAGTCCCGGGTAAGCCCTCGGAAGGATGCCCCAGGACTCCCAAATTCGGTTACCTGATATTAGTGGTCAAGAAAACATGACTGTGGTACAAAAAAAATATACAGTCAAGCTGAGTAACCTCCTCCTTTTCTGAAGTCGGTTAAAAAGGTTCTCGCTAACTTGACAGGGTTAAAAACTGTAGAGAGGTTGCAAGTGGTAATAAAGTCAGACATTCTACATTTCGCAATTAATGTTTTAAATTAACCTTTAACTATGGACGTGAAATTTTTGTTACACAAATGTGGACGTGCGGTCTCATAGACCGCTACCTTTAAATGCTGTATTCTATGTAGTTAAGAAGGTTTGGTACCAGTTCTTATTTTTAATACCTTTTGGTGTTACTAAGTGCAAAGAAAAGGTAAAATTTAAAACGGTTTGTATCTATTTTGAACTAAAATATAACCATGTAACAATTAAAGGCACTTTTCAGACTTTTTTATAAGCGATCACTTTATGAAAAGATTATCTAAGGAAAACTTCATTTTTTCTCAGTTTGACTACTTTTATAAAAAAATATAAAGAATAAAGAATGTAAAAAAGTTAGAAATTACTTCTCATAACAAACCATAAAAATTTTGACAACCCCTCAACTAGTGCGTATTTATTGCCAGTTTTTGCACGATGTCTTGGAGTATTGAATTTTGTCATCGAAAAGTTATTCCAAATATCAACCGATATGATCTTTCTTTTCATCCTGAGTAAGAAGCTGAATAGATGTGCTCAACAATTTATTAAGGTGTGAAGTGCGTACTCGTCTGGAAGGTAGTTCTGCAGTCCACATAATAGCGATTTTTACCATTGTAATACTTCTAGCATCGTAACTATGAAATGGGTGTTTCGTAATCACAACCTTCAGTGTCCAAAGCAGCGCCAACTCTACTAGTACTACTTTTTACTACTTTTTTCCTTTATCGCATCTTGATAAAATAAACAATCATGCACATCCCCATTGTTGTCGCACTGATCTGATCCCTAAAGCAATTGCTGAAGCCGGTCTTCAAAAAATAGTTCATCTTATCGCAATATTTTACTCGTACTAGATGGAATTGATGATTTCAAAATTCGTTTAAATGTAGATGTACTGAGGTTATTGATATTTAACATTTCATATTAAAAAATGTAGCACGAAAAAAATCACCATCAGCTCAAATTATCACACAATCGTGGACGTGCGGTCTTACGGACCGCTCCCAAAACTTAAAGCATAATTACTTCAGAAATATGCATCCTGCGATGCAACCTTATTCCTCTACAGTCGTTTTGCCACTTAAACCGAAGCTACTGAAACGGACAGACGTGTGAGGTACGCGGAAAGAGAGGGGCACGTGATTTACAAACTGCTTGCGGCCTGTGAGACCGCACGCCCTAAGTTAAAGGTTAACAAAACTCGGTTTATTTAGTAGTGGCACCGTGAATTATAGTGTCAAGGTAAAGCCACAATTTATGGTAGGTACAACTGTCATATTATCGATCTCACTGAATGTAATAAAAGTTTTTCTATAAGCTTTTACTTGAAAAGTTTTTTAGTACTACCAATCAGGATGACTACTTGGGGAGTTTCAAAAAACTAAATCTTAAACGTTTAAGGTTCACCTGCTGAAAGGTATTTTTTATTTGCTCATAATAACAATTTTTCCGATAAGTCTAATCCGTAACAGAAAGCGTAGTACCTTACCGTATTTTCTGAAATATACGGAAACGGTTGAGCAAACGGTTTATTTATTTATTTATATATATTTCACTCAAATATATATAAATAAATAAATAAAATAACACGACTCAGTCATATATATGTTTGTATTTATTTCTTCACCTTTCTATATTAAACGTGTATATTAGAAGAGGATTATGAATCGACATGATTTTAAAAGGGAATGGTTTTATGACGAGTAAGAAAGCTGCTTTTTATTCCGCTTAAAGATTGCTGAAGAAACATGGAGTCATATCTAATGTAAGGCAGTAATATTAGTTGCATGTTCAGAAAATACAAATTTTTACCGAGTAAAGCATTAATAATTAGTAAGTAAAGACTGTGCTGAATTAGAATTGATTCAGCAAAAAAAAATATTATGTACTAGTTGACCCCCGCAACTTCGTTAACGTCACATATAGGTGTATGAAAGGACATGTATTCTGAATTATTTCAAAATAGCCTTAATCATTAAGCTCTGGTATGATTAAGTCAACACGCCAGTTTAGATTTACCCATTTTGAAAATAATATAGTAACTAGCTGACCCCCGCAACTTCGTTTACGTCACATAATGTGCACGAAAGGAGAGGTAATTCTTCATCAGACTCGTCAAGCACCGTGTGAAACGGCCCTGTTTGCTTAATCATAAAAGAGCTTAATGATTAAGGCTATTTTGAAATAATTCAGTCCACGCCTTCGGCGCGTACTGAATTATTTTACAATAGCCTTAATCATTAAGCTCTTTTATGATTAAGCCAACACGCCCGTTTATATTTACCCTCACATTCAAAATAACCCTTGAATTCTAGGTTTACCGAAATTTGAGATGCCCGTAATTTCTGAACTACAAAACCCTCAATTTTGAAAATAGTGTGGAATAATGCTTAAAGTACTCCCTTTCAGAAACCAAAAAAATATTTTAAATCGGACCACGCAGTGAAAAATTATAGCTATAAAACTATTTTGCCTTTCATCCCCTCTCCTGAAGGAACCGCGCAAAATATCGCAATTGAAAGTATCCTAGAACCTTCCTCGGATTGTAAGCTTAGATTGTGCCAAGTATCATTCAAATCGATTCAGTAGTTTCGGCGTGATACTTATTCGGGATATAGACAGGCAGACAGAAAGACAGACAGACAGACAGACAGACATGAAAAATTTTAATTACATTTTCGGCTTCAGTATCGATTATAGAACGCCCTACGATTAAAATTTTGAAAAAATCTTCCATGTACAGACTCTCGACCCTCAACAGTTTTATTATAAGTATAGATAGATTCTTTAGAGTGTCATAACTTTTTTATTTATAAACCGATTGACATAAAATAAACACTAAATTTTAAGTAAAGCAAACCTCAACACAAAAAAAGCCCCATTGCAATCGGTTAAGCGGTTACCGAGATTAGCGTGCATAAACGTACAGACAAACAGACATACATAATACAAAAAATCTTTGTTTTGGGTTCTATTGCGTTCATAAACCCCCTTTAATATTTTTTCATAATTATCTTCCATGTACAGACAAAGACCTGTTACGATTTTATTATATGTATTAATATTGATTCGAGATTGAAAGTAGTTAGTAGATGTTAGAAAATGATAGAAAATCATTTTCTAACATCTACTAACTACTAACTAAATCCTTCATTCAATCGCGTGTAATACCCTTGAAGCCGACTGTGAGCTTTTGCAATGTGGGATTAGCACCATGCGCTGAGCAATTTGTAAATGAAAATATTATTTCACTGGAATTGCTCGAAAACTAACATTAATTTATTTTGGTGTACCATACATTACAATCCCTTCTGTATGTACTGTATAACTCCCTGTAGGTTGTATGTAAAGTGACCAGTACACAAGTACTTTATGAAAACAATTATCTATCTACATGTATTTATGACAGAATCTGATAACTGACTGACTAGATGAATAAATAAATAAATAAACTCAACAATAATTTCCAAAAGAGGTAAAAGAAAGGGCGTGGGCCAGGTCCTCGTGACAGGTCTAGTCGTGAACATTCTCTCGCTGGAGACCATGGTGCGAGCCGAGCGGGAGTAAGTGGGTATCCGCTGCCTCTTTCTGTAAGCAGAGTTCTCTTCCGGTCCCAGACAACCCCCCCCCCCCCCCACTAGGTCTGTTGGGAGTCCTGGGGAATTCTTCCGAGGGCTTACCCAGGACTCCCAACCGTAGGCTGTTTGGTGGGATACGTGTGGTTTTTAGTCGGTAGGAGTCCGGCATAGCATCCGTATAGGACTTTCCTCACGTTAAAAAAGGCTGATTTCAACAACCCGTTTTATATACTACAAAATAGCTGACAAGCTTACGGGCCACCTGATGGCAAGTGGTCATCCTATGAACGTTTGCAACACCAGAGGACTACTCACTCACGCCGCTGACCCAGCAAAAATTTTCAAGGGCTTTTGAAGAACCCCATTCTGTAGCGCGTACTGTATTCCACAATCTCATGGCAATAATTCACTACTCATTAAAACTCAATCTAACTCTAAATTTTATTCATTTAAAGCAAAACTATAAAACTCCAACTGTTCCAAAAATAAATCCGACCCAAATGGGTCGGATTTATATTTAAATAAATTTTATAGCAATCGTAGTTAACTGTTACATAAACAGGGAGTAAAGCACAACTTTCTGTCCCAGTTCTGTTTTTGAAGGCATTCGGCTTGCGTAGTTAGTACCTATCGAATCATTTCATAATTTTACGAGTGCTAGTTACATAAGTCCGAGACCCTTGACAGGTAGAACACGTTGTAAGTCGACTTTATTTGCTCTGTACACACTAGGAATGTTCGATATACATCGATGCCGCGAATATATTCATGTATTTTCAGTATGACCACCTACGAGTACCAACGCGGGCCAGCGCATACCAAGTTTTCGCATGACAATGTGGAAGATAAATTTTGTTACATTTAGATTTGACTGCCTCGTTGGTCTCTGAGGTCGAAATGTGTGACTGCGGATCGATTCGCACCGGAAATAAAAAAATGTTTGACCCATAAATGTTTGTCCCCAGAGTCTGAGTGTTTCTGTGTATAATAAGTATGTATTTAAAAGCATAATAAGTATTAATATCCGTGGTTAGATAATATAATCATAACGCAAGTAGATTATCCCTAGCTTACTTTGGGATCATATAGCGTTATGTGAACTTAAAACCAAACGTATCCTACCTAACAGCTAACTAGCCTCGGAAGAATGTCTCCAGGACTCCCAACAGACCTACGGCCATCAATGTGGCCTCTCCTAGGGATATAAGGTAGATTGACATCAAACTAAGCCCGAAACTCTTTTAGAGGCAACAACTAAAATAACATAAGATGCAATACCCTTTAAATGAGATTAATGGAGTCATACATTTTGTGCCATTCTACTAAATGTCAAATAAAACACGATCTAAAGCATCCACAGTTCACAAAATCAATATTAACTGTCAATCTTGGTTGTTTTCCTTACAAGGCAAATCGGAAAAATTGTGCCCACCCCGAATGTTTTACGAAAATACGATGTTTTCCTTTTTGATGGTCGACTGATAAATATTGTGCAGTCGTTTAAACAAAGCAAGTGTGCCCAAATATGTGGGTAATGTGAATTGTTTGATATTGTAATATTGGAATATTTGAGTTACGCATTGCGAAGAATGGAACGTAATAAAAGTCTATAAATATTATGAACGGTAACTCAATATTATCTGTTTCAGTTACTTAATGTTAATAAACGTTCAGAAGTACATCTTTCCTCCTTGTTTCAAATCTGTGTGAAAATATTATGATCATGATTTTTGATACATTACCGAAAAGATTAACTCTTACGTGCTCTTCTACAAATATACCAATTTTTACGGGGTTAAACTTAAGTCAGTCTGTGTCCACGGCTGGTGCAACTGGTGAAAACGTTTCGGCAAAATAAAAACGAGAAAAAGATATTCAATTCCTGTCAACTTGAATATTGTGTACCTACAATATCAAATCGATACCTTTACACGTTCACGAGATAAAGGGTCTTGACACACAGACGTATGAACGGAATGATAGACTGACGAACCACAAAGTGATGTTATAAGGCTTCACTCTTTCCTTTTGTGGTTCTGAGTCCTAAATACGGCGCAACTTCCGACCCTAAAAAGATAAAAATAGACCTGTCGATCAAGAGAACCCTAGCGTTCAGCACTATTTTTCTATTAAACCTACCTATTGCGTGAAATCAACCCTCAGTTCGTTTGAAAATTTCAGCAAATGTAAGTAGCAAAATACGTACATATGTAGTTATATTATATTGGGTGAAATGCTAAGATTAATTAAATAACTTGCTGGAAAAGGAGTTGCAAAATAAAGAAAAAGCAAAAGAGTAAATTTAATAAAGAAATCGGCGACCCATCTAAAGAATGTCTGTGTGTTTCGAGAACGAGAATATGATTAATCAATTTTAATAAAAATCGCTACTGTGGCTACATTGTTTTATCAATATACATATAATAAAATCGTAACAAGTCGCTGTCTGTACGTGAAAGATATTTTTGTCTGTATGTCTGTATATCTGTTTGTCTGTACGTTTGTGCACGCTAATCTCAGTAACCGCTTAACCGATTGCAATGCGGATTTCTTTATTGTGTTGAGGTTTGCTCCACTTAACATTTAGTGTTTATCTTCATGTCAAAGAGCTTAATGAATATCTAAGAGATAGATATATCTATAGACTTAATCTCTAAGCTCTTTTATGATTAAGTGATTAAGCAAACGGGGCAGTTTCACGCGCTGCTTGATGAGTCTGCTGAAGAAATACCTCACCTTTCATACACCTTATGTGACGTAAACGAAGTTGCGGGGTCAGCGAGTATACAATATACATACATAATAGCTTTTATTCTCGTGCAATATACGTACAACATAGCTGAGTTGAAAGGATGTAAATGTATGTAAAGCATCTGGCACAGTATGCGATAAGACGCAGGTTCGAATCCTGCTCTGACTATTAATATTTCTACATTTAAATTTATTAAGTACCTACTTAGTTGGCACGCTAACTGCTTTTCGAAATTATTTCTAACGTATGTACGCATTATGACGGCCACTAAACTTAATGTTACGAGGTCTATAAGAATACTTATTGTGCAATATTTCAGTCAACACCTTTTAAAGAAATTTTTACTTAATCCCAGGCTCTCGTTTCAATCCAACTTATGTAATAAATAAAGTTGATTCCGGGAAAGTAAAAAAAAAATAAGCTTTCCGTTATCATACAATCTTAAATTAATCTCTATTCCAAGAAATACAATAAACCGTAATGTTTTGTCCACCAAATAATTAATTTCTACATTGAAACTCGCACAAAACATGATATAATCCATCAAAATTGGTCTACGGGATAAAATGTTGTAGAAATCATAATATAAATGAATTTCTTCTTTTTTGTCTCAAGCAAATTTAATCAGGGAGTCTGCTTGTTCCAAGCGTAAACTACTCAGAAAGAATATTAATTTATTAACTTTTATGTAGATTAAAATGAAAACTGTTGACTAGGGAATTAGTGTTTCCGTTTAAGTCAAAAGTTTTTCTATCAACTATATTATAATATAATGTACTTTAAGAGTTAATAGTGCTCAGATAATTACTTTTCAGACTGTTTAATTTCTAACTGATTTTCCCTGTAGACTTTACTTTCACGAATAAATAGTGTCTGGTAGAAAGATTTCGATTCGTATTAGATTAGTTTTTTTTTTCTACTAAGGTGACAGACATGTTCACGTATCAATTGATTGTTACCGTACTTAATGGTGGTATGCAGCACACGCGCCGCCTGCCGGGTCAGGCGGAGGTTAAATCGACCCATTGTTGAAGTTTTTCAAGCGGCCCAATTTTTTTTTTACTGATAAATCTATTTGCTCAGTGGAGGAACTGAATTAAAATATGTAGCATCTGAAAATTGGCGTCTTGTTCACCCGGAATATCTACTTCCTAATCATGAATTGTTACTAGCCTTCGACTACAGCTCATTCTATAAGTACTAGTATATTTAGTAACTTTCATTACACAGCTTCAACTACAAATTTCTCACAACCTTAAATCCATATTTACCATTAATCTTACAGATACGATCCGTTTGTTCCTATCACATTCAATCACACAAACACCTATTTTATATTGTTAGTGCAGATATTGTATGTTTTGACATACTAATTGCGCAAAAGAAACTACCTAGGCCTATTTTATAGATAGTCATAACATAACATAACATAAAAATTCTTTATTGTACACCAGAAATACATTTGAATTTACATATAATTAAACATACTGGTATGACAATTGGCGGCAGTCGAGACGCGCTTAAGCAATTTCCTCTCCGAGTATTCTATCTTAACGCTCATCTTAACGTGGGATATTTTATGCTCCACGGCCATTGTGAAGACATCAAATGTCAATTTAACAAAAGGGAATGATATAGTCACAAAAATATATAGATATTTGATAACGTCGCTTGGTGTCTTATATTTGATAAATCAATATGAGATTATATAATAGACACACAGCCATAGGCATCAGCTTGTGTGGCTGTGACGCCTACAGTATGGCGTTCTTCAAAGGGGGTCTTAGAAGGTTCTGGCAGTGTCGACAGCGCGATCGTGGCGCCTCTGGTGTTGCAAACGTTCATAGGCTACGGTGACCACCAGGCCATTTGGTGGGCCGTACGCTTGTCTGCCAACGTATAGTGGTAAAAAAAATTATACGTTTTATATAAATATTGTGACGTGGAGTACGCAAATAAGACCAAAACATCAAACTGGATAACCAAACTAAAACTACCATATTAAGTGAATTTTATAGCAGATAGCTGACACCCTGGATTAACACATTGTAAAAAAATATTTTTGTGGACAAGCTAATATAAGCTTGTGATATGGGATCTAGACGTCTGCTAAACATACTTATATATTTCTAAATGTATTCACATATAGATAAATTGCACCTAGAAACAGAACAAATCAATGTGCTCATCACACAAAGAGATTAGTCCTGGGTGGAAATCAAACCCACGACCTCCGAATCCGTAGTCAGGCACACTGACCACTGGACCACGAGGTCGGTCATAATTGGAACAAGTTTCTGTGAGTAAAGGAGTACGGAAACACTATAACACGCAAAAATTCAAACAAATTAGCCTATGGCAGTTCACTGCTCGACGGAGGCTTCTCCCGAATTACGCCACAATAGAATTGAAGCTCTCGTTCTGCAGTACCGACGTTAATTTACGTTACTTCGTTAATTTTGACATTTTGCAGGCATTGGCTAGCATCAACAACAATTATGACAATTTCATCTGTTTACCTATATCTAATATCTGCCGAGAGCCCTGGGCCATCCTTGCGAGGGCTTACCCGGAACTCCCAGTAGACAGTTGTAAGGAATCGTGTGGTTTTAGTCGGTAGGAGTCCGGCACAGCATCCATATAAGATTTCCACACGTATAAAAAACCTATACCTTATATCATTGATTGAGAACCCAACACTTACTAGTAGAGGCTTTACACACTACTAACTACAAGGTTCCCACTGATGTTGCCATGTTTTACCCTCCTTACAGAAACCCTCTGCTCGTAAATGCTAAAGGTAAGATCAATAATGTTGTTATCACTTTGTTTACCACATGTGTATGTAATCGGTTAGTCACTCCCAAACCCTACACAAAACAGATAGTTTGTAAAAGTTTGTTTAACTTTTACAGTTTCTGTGCATACTACATAATATTACAAGCACAGTCTTCTCAAAACTCTATGAATACATTCTGAGAGTTGTGTACTTATTCTGATTTTCCTTTTTAACCAGTACAATACACTTTCAAACGTGCAATAATAAAATATATGAACTAAAGAATCCACTATTACACAAGATAAGATTCATTTATTACCCTGAGTGTCACACGGACCGTCAGTACGGGCCGCTACGCATAGACCAATTTGTATATAACCAATCATACGCGCGGGCGGCCGTCCGTACGGACCGGTCCGCATTACTCTAAAACGCTCCTTGAGCTTAATACAGATTGTTCTATGCGGAGCGGTCCGTACTGACAGTCCGCGTGACTCTAAAACCAGCCTAAGGAGGTCCGATAGTGAACTAAGTCTGTTTTGGGAGCCCTAAAGCCTGCCTTCCCAAAGCACACCCTGAACAGCGCAATCTGGTTCTAGTCGGTAGGATACACACCCGCACATAATCCAAATAAAAGATTCTAGGCACGAAAAAGTAAATCAAGTTTTTATTAAAACTGCTAGAAAGTCATATAGCCTGTTGATGAAGCTTCGCTATTCTTAGAATGAACTCTACTTAATTTTCGACGCTTATATTCTTGAAAAGTCACGGTGTCACTCAATCACTTGCTTAAACATTATATAATATAATATTCATAGACATAATTATTCCGAAGCTGTTTCTGTGAAGGTGGGTAGTTTGTAATGAATTTATTTACGTCCCAATTAACACTGATGTAAGGTTTGAATATCTGGGTGCTTATTCAAACTATTCTAAACGGAATTATTTTAGGAACTCTCATAACAATATTGCAGTTGAAAGGGTTTTTTCTTAGTAGGTATATCTTTAAGCATTTTGTAATTTAAGTTATTTGTACGCATTTTTTTTTCAAAGTTTGAACAAAGAACAAAATATATTCTAGTATTGTTTTTCTTTTATTTTGAATTAAAAGAAATACTTCATCTTTTCGGTAATGATTAACGTAAGAAATAGCAGTTGAGTGCGATGGGTTATTTTAAAAATATTTAAACGTTTTACATTATTTGAATAACCTTTCCTTGGTTTCAGCTACACCGTTTTAGTATTTACTATAGCAAGCCTCTAGTGCCTGTCTTATAAGCTGTTGTAAGTTTTAAACAAATTAAAATGAGATAAATATTATATTGTGTGTCTATGGCTTCGACAAAGTCATACAGAACATTGATGCGTGCATTATGATCTATAGTCTTTTTCTGGACAGCTCAGCAATCATGTAAACATGTCATGTTTTGACAGAAGTTGTCTATGATCATAGTGTTGTAACTATACTGATTCTATGTATGTAAATAATCATTGAGTTATATCTAGTTCACCGTACATTCATTTACTTCGGTATATCAATCGCCAAATTTATGAAATCATTAAATTCTGTATATCAATATATACTATGTGCAATAATTTTTTTTATATTAATTTAATTAAAGGATCTTAAAAAAAAGAAACTTTTAGAAAATTTAATAGAATAATCATTTATTTACAATAATATATTAGTTTAGGGATGATAAAAAGTGTAGACGCCTCGTTGGCTGCTCGTCGTTGTTACTGAAGCAGACTAAGACATCTTGAGAGATTGCTAATGTGGGGTTTTTAAATCCAAAGAAAGGGAAGTAGGCCATTATAATGACATGGTGACAGGTATATTCGAAGCAAAGTAGTAAAAGATTATAGCTTTTTGAACAAGCGCAATGAAAGCACATTAGGTCACAAAATTCGATAAAAAAAGTTACGAAACAAAATACATAGGTATGTTGCCAATCTCGCCGCCCCAAAAAAAATAACGCCACCTTCGCTTAATCACTTTGAAATTACTTCGGGACAGGTAAAGCCGGGGTAGGAAAAAAAACAAATCATCAAATATAACAGAAGTACTGCTAAAATAGGTATGACTAGAATCAAAGATTAATGTGTCACTCACGTTCAAAAGGAAAAGGAACACATGTAAAAAATGACTAGAAATTAAGCATTTGGTTAGCGAGGCTGTAACAACGCACTTTATAATCACTGGGAAAAGTCTGGCATGACTTCGATGAAGAATTGCATTGCATTACGAAAATTCACTTGCACTATTCCACTTTTATTTTAATTTTTAAAAACACCTGACATGTTTCGCTATAATAGCATTATCAAAGGTCGTATTAATATTCGTGGTCGGACACCCATAAAACAAGCAGGTCTTTAAATTTATTCCTCCACACGGTACTAAGCCTAACCGGATCCTTCTGACGATTTCTGGGTCGCACAAATACTTAGTTAGTCCCAATTTTATACAAGTACTTCTGCAAAGAGACCTCGCGAGCGGCGAGGAAAAAACAACCTGTGAGGAATTATATCCCATACGATCCCATCATATATAACGGGGCCCTTTTTCTCCCTTATTTTCCGCCCTATTAAAAAAACATTCGAAAAAAGTTGTATTTTTATCTTTTCGTAGATCAATGATTTTAAATCAAAGAACAAGTGTGCCAAGTTTGGATAAAATTGGTTAACAAATTCGTCTTCTAGACCGAAACTGACATGCACACACACATACGGACGAAAGTAAAATCGACTATACTGTAGAATCGAAGACCCAAACTCAAAGTGCCTTTTCACACGTACCGGTTGCCGGGTAGCCGGTGCCGGGTAACCGGCGGCGAATGCAAGCGGTTGCCGGGCAAATCACGCCGGTACGTGTGAAAGCTATAGTACACGGCCATACACCCGGGTACCCGACACCCGGCAACCGGTAGGCGTGAAAAGGGGCAAAGACTCGCACTCTTCGCTCGCTCGGTCAATAAGTTATATTATTAAAGTAAGTAAGTAGATTTTTTCGAACTGACAGATTGATAAAACAAAGACCTCCTTTTAAAATCAATTGGCCAGTACAACAGTTTTACAACACTATGGCAAAGACAAACAAGTCCGAGAAAAAATAATTTAATGACAAGCAAAAATGTCAGTCTTAATTTTTTACCATCCGAGTATTTTTCATGAAATTATTCTATAATCTAAAGGTTTATTAATGTCGAAATGTCCGCATAAATCTAACTAGAGTTCCTTGAAACGACTATGATCAGGATTGATAATTAATGTAAGTAATTATGGAGCAGTCAAGATCCAATTGCTTTGTTTACTATATTATTTACATCTGTTGAATTCCACTATAGCAATGAATACGAGTAAAATCTATCTTTGCTAATCTATACTTATATTATAAAGAGAGAAGATTTGATTGTTTGTTTGTTTGCATCGGATAGACTCCGAAAGCACTGAACCGATTTGAAAAATTGTTTCACTGTTGGGAGGCTACACTATCCCCGAGTTACATAGGCTACATTTTGTTCCCGTATTCCAACGGGAGCTAAGTGGAAAAACCGCGTGCCGTCCGCCAGTCCTGAATAAAGAATTAAAGCCAGCGTAACAACAAGTCATAATAAATCTTACTAATATTATAAATGCGAAAGTTTGTGAGTGTGGATGTTTGTTACTCTTTCACGCTCAAACGGCTAAACGGATCGGGCTGAAATTTGGAACTGATATACATTATAGTCTGGAATAACACATAGGCTAGGCTTTTTATCCCCGAAAAAGGATCCCACGGGAAGCGGGAATTTTAACGTAGGCGAAGCTGCGGGCATCAGCTAGTATAACATAAATTACTCATTGTTTTTGATTCACATACGAAAGAGGAATTGATTGCGCTCGTTTACATTGTATATTGCTCGATATCTGTATGTTATCATTGTTAATGAGTATTAGATAACATTTCCGAGTGATATATAATTACAATAGATTCTACGTTTACCCTTTCCTTCGTGTTTTCCCTGATTTAGTGTTCGTTAAGTGTTTGGTTAGCTTTTTTTTTATTAACGTGTGAGAAAATCCCTCATGGATGCTATGCCGGACTCCTTCCGCTAAAAAACCTCACATAACGCGCAACAGCCTACGGTTGAGAGCTCCGAGTAAGCCCTCGGAAGGATGTCAAATTCGGTTACCTGATATTAGTGGACAAGAAAACATGACTGTGGTTCAAAAAAAATATACGGTCGATTTGAGTAACCTCCTCCTTTTCTGAAGTCTGTTAAAAATGTTCTCGCTAACTTGTCAGGGGTAAAAACTGTAGATTTTGCATGTTGTATTGGCGTCAAACATTCTATATGTCGCCATTTATATTCTAACTAAACAAAAATCGGTACCTATATTCAGTAGTTGCAACGTGAATTGTCAAGGTAAAGCCACAAAATAAAAAGGTTACTTTATAACACAACTGTCATATTATCGATCTCACAGAATGTAATAAAAGTTTCTCTATAAGCTTTTACTTGAAAAGTTTTTTAGTACGACCAATCAGGATGACTACTTGGGGAGTTTCAAAAAACTAAATCTTAAACATTCAAGGTTCACCTGCTGAAAGGTATTTTTTATATGCTCATAATAACTATTTTTCCGATAGGTCTAATCCGTAACAGAAAGCTTAATAACAGTATTTTCTGAAATATACGGAAACTTTGAGCTCTTGAGAAAATAAGAAAATAGGAAGAAAATAACACGACTCAGTCATATTTGTATCTTTGTATTTATTTCTTCACCTTTCTATATAATACGTGTATATTAGAAGAGGATTATGAATCGACATGTAAATCATAATCCCAATAAAAGGGAATATGACCAGTATGACGTCGTATGTCCAGTAAGAAATCTGCTCATTATTCCGCTTGAAAGATTGCTGAAGAAACATTGAGTCATACCTGATGTAACACAATAATATTAGTTGCATGTGAAGAAAACACTTTTAACTTTTTTTTATGTTAAAGCATTAGTAGTTAGTAAAAGTAAAGACTGTGTTGAAGTAGAATTGATTTAGCAAAACAAAATTAAATATGTATTTACTTATAAAATCATTTTCTAACATCTACTAACTACTAACTAAATCCTTCATTCACTCGCGTGTAATATTCTAGAGTCTGACTGTGAGCTTTTGCAATGTAGGATTAGCACCATGCGCTGAGCAATTTGTAAATGAAAATATTACGAAAACTAACATGTATTAATTTGGTGTACCATACAATACAATCCTTTCTGTATGTACTGTATAACTCCCTGTAGGTTGTATGTAAAGTGATCAGAAGTACACAAGTATTTTATGAAAACGATTACCTACATGTATTTATGGCAGAATCTGACAACTTTCAAAATCAGTAAAAGGACGGGCGAGGGCCTTTTTTTTTTTTTTTTTTTTTTTTTTTTTAACGTGAGGGAAAATCCTCGTAGAAAGAAAAGAAAGAAAGAAAATAATTTTTATTTTAGATCACAGCGCACATAGACCAAACAGTAACCTTTTTAAAAAATAATAATAAAAACAGAGAAAAACAAACATAGATATAAAAATAACATGTACATAAACAACACAACGATCTTAAAGACAGGCGGCAAAACGTTCAAAAACCTATAAATAATCATCTGTGGCCGCCGCCTGTGCAGATATTTATGTCAGCTGTCATTTGCCGACGTTTGTCACAAAATGTCGACGGTCGACGTGTCTTTACGTGGCAAATGGCAGCACGTGTCTTTCTTGTTGAATAGTACTTGACTTACAAACTGTAGTTAATAAATAATATTGTTTGAGCTTAGTATGAACGCTGTGTCCGCAATCAGGAATTGACACTCAGCATACACTGTAATGGATAACAACCATCCAGTACTGATTTTCAGTGCCAACCTTAAAATGTCGCCTGACGTCTACAGGCAATAACCTTTCAACAAAGACCTAGTACTCATAATATCAACAAACAGACATAATTATGAAAAGGAAAAGAATACAAATTTAAAGCCATTAAAGGTAAGTAATTTCTTAAAATGTTTCACTTAACTAATAATAAAATAACAATTACACACATGCAGTTTTTGTTTTTTTTTTTTTTTTAATTCAATGTACTTTCTCTCTCATTTCAGGCCTCCAACCGCACATCTAACCAATACACAATCAGGCCATCCAGTGTCCACCTCACGGCGAGGCGACTCTGGAATGACATAGCCCAGGAGCCAAACACCAAGGTAAGATTCTTGTATCTTACATTATTTGGGTATACGTTGAGTCAAGTATTCCACCCACATTGGTCACACCTTCAATCCCCTAAGTTGTAGGCAGAGGCATATTGCATGTCTCTGCTCATCGTATTGATATGGACAGTCATAATTTTTAAATTTATTAATTTATTTAAATAAAAAACAAAATACATCTATTGTTTATAAACAAAACTTAAGGCATGCTCTTTTGATATTGCAAGAGCAATGCTTTGTACCTAACCTTAAATGTGTGTTTGGATTTTAGGTCCCTAATAGGCGGTGGCAGATCATTCCAGATTCGCGTCGCCGTGAACTTCAGACAACTTCGGAAGGCCATAGTTTTATGCCTCGGCACCGATAATGTACTAGTTACAGACCTGATAGGGTAACGATAGCGGTTTCGTCTAAAACATATTTTCTCATACAAATAGCTAGGTTTTTTACTCTTTAACAAGTCAAAAAGTAAAGTTGCCAAATGTAGCCTTCTTCTGGCCTCCATCTTTAAAATATTATTACCATTAATGTAAGGCGTTACATGTTGACGTCTTGGTATTTGAAAACAGTATCTGGCACATGCATTTTGAATACGCTGTATAAGGTTTTTAGTTCTAGCCAATAAGCATGGACCGTAAACTATGTCACAGTAATTAAATCTAGATAGTATGAGACTGTCCACCAGTTGCTTCCTAAGTTGCACCCCTATGAAGTCACGAATATTGTATAGAACTTTTAATCTATAAAAGCAATGTTTTACAATCTTACTAATGTGTCCCTCAAACTGTAGCTGAGGATCCATCACGAGACCAAGGTTGGTGGCTTCTTCAACCCTTGTCACTCTCTGACCATTTATGACTATGGTGGGGTCATATTTCAAAATTGACTGAATTTGTCGCTTACTACCTAGTATCATTAATTTAGATTTTAGGGGATTTAAGATCAATGAGTGTTCTTTTGACCATTGAACTACCCTTTCCAGGTCCTCATTTACTTTCGATACGGCCGAAAGTGTATCATCAGGTTTAAACGACAAATATAATTGTGTGTCATCCGCATATATATGGAACCGACAATGTTGAAATGATCCTGTGATGTCCGCAGTATATAATATGAACAAAAGTGGACCCAAGATTGATCCCTGTGGCACCCCTCGAGTCACCATAAGTGGGGATGAAGTCATCACTGTGCCATCCTCTCTCGGTATTTCAACATACTGTGTACGGTTTGTGAGGTAACTATTAAACCACCTGACAGTATTTGATGTAAACCCATAGAATGACAACTTTGATAATAATAGTGAAATATCCAGGGCATCAAAAGCGCGGGAGTAGTCCAGTAGCACTAGAGCTGTTCCTTCTCCGCGGTCCCTGGCTTCTAGTATGTTACCAACCACATCACACAAAGCCATAGCTGTACCCCGCCCTTTTCTAAATCCTGACTGCCTATCAGGGAGAATGCTATTGTTTTCAAGGTACTCCATGACCTGCATATGCACCACCCTTTCCAACACCTTTGACAAACAAGGAAGTATACTGATGGGCCGAAGGTCCTTGACGGTATTTGGGTGGCTAGTTTTTGAAATAGGCCGAACAACTGAAACACTTCCACAGCTGCGGGTATGTGTGTGTACTGATAGATGTATTAATCAATTGTGTGATAGTTCTTAATGAATTTGGTAGTGTGAGCTCCAACATCTTCGCAGTGATTCCATCAACACCCTGTGCCTGTGTTTTAATGTTGTTCAAAATCTTTAAAATAGTGGCTTGATCTACAGGTCTGAGTTCAAAACTCATATTAGGGTTATGCCTATGATGTTCATAGTAGGTTAATTTTGATAAACTCACTTTACAATCCCCCGGCACATCCAGGAAAGCTTTATTGATGGTATATGGATTGTTGAAGTGACCCGGCAAACAAGAATCCTTATGTGAGTGGACTATCTGACTTTTTAGATTTTTCCACATGATCTTAGGGTTATTGATCTGTTCGCCTATATTTTTTGAAAAATAAACTGACTTTTCACTATGCAACATCTTAACAGCGTGATGTTTTAGCTCCAGATAATATTTTTTCTTGGACTCCAGTTTAGTACTCTGATATGCAAGCCTCGCCTTATCGCGTAGGCGGAAGAGTAGCTTAACATTATCAGTTATCCAAGGAGTGTTTTTGGTCTTGAACCGTTTTTTTTTCACAGGGGCATGCAGGTCAAAAAGATGCACAATCCAAGTAGATAATGCCTTCACCATATCATCAACACCAACCTGTGACTCTATGTGGTGCCAAGGAATCAGTTCAATATCGCTACCAAAAAGATCCGGCAAGATATCCCCAAATGGTCTGTAAGAAACCCACCTGGGTTTCTCCTTAGTTTTTTTAAGGTCGAGTCACAAGTCACAACGGCATGTTTACCTAGTTCTGGAACATGTGTAACTGTGACATTATAAACATTCATATCCGTACAGAAGATATCTATTAGAGTGCTTTTATCATCAGTAAAATGTGTTGGTGCATTTACTACTTGATGGGTATTAGTATATTGTAGGAATTGTTGGAGTTTTTTTGTTTTGGCCTCGCACTGGTGTAACATATTTATGTTAAAATCACCCAAAAGGATGATATTATCATAGGGTGCCAATGCACAGATGCTGTCAGTCAAGCTGTCTAAGAAACGGTCTTCACCTAGCCAGGGTGGTCTATAAGCTGTGCCAACCAGAATTTTTTTCCCCATACTAGTCAAGGACAGCCAATATTCCTCCACTTGTGAATCCACCGGGTGACTTCTGGTCCTCACACTAACACCATGTTTTATATAGAACCCGACTCCCCCACCGTGTCCATCCTTCACTACATGACGTAGTGACTACGTAGGATGCTATGCCGGACTCTTACCGACTAAAAAACCTCACGTAACGCCCAACAGCCTATGGTTGAGAGCCCCGGGTAAGCCCTCAGGAAGGATGTCCCGTGACTCCCAACACGGGCGAGGGCCTACATGTAACAGCAGGCATAGGCTGATTTCAACGCCCCTTTTTCTATACTTCGAAATAGCTGCATATACAGTCATCATAGCCTTTTAACTTTTGCAACACCAGAGAACTACACTCACGCCGCAGACCCTGTAAAAATTTTCAAGGTCTTTTGAAGAACCCCATTCTGTAGCGCGTACTGTATTCCACAATCTCATTGCAATGATTCACTAACTCATAAAAAATTCAATCTAACTCTAAATTTTATTCATTTAAAGCAAAACTATAAAACTCCAACTACTCCAAAAATAAATCCGACCCATTTAAAGTTTATGGCAATCGTAGTTAACTGTTACATAAACAGGGAGTAAAACACAACTTTCTGTCCCAGTTCTGTTTTTGAAGGCATTCGGCTTGCGTAGTTATTATCGAATCATTTCATAATTTTACGAGCGCTAGTTACATAAGTCCAAGACCCTTGACAGGTAGAACACGTTGTAAGTCGACTTTATTTGCTCTGTACACACTAGGAATGTTCGATATACATCGATGCCGCGAATATATTCATGTATTTTCAGTATGACCACCTACTAGTACCAACGCGGGCCAGCGCATACCAAGTTTTCGCATGACAATGTGGACAGATAAATTTTGTTACATTTAGATTTGACTGCCTCGTTGGTCTCTGAGGTCGAAATGTGTGACTGCGGATCGATTCGCACCGGAAATAAAAAAATGTTTGACCCATAAATGTTTGTCCCCAGAGTCTGAGTGTTTCTGTGTATAATAAGTATGTATTTAAAAGCATAATAAGTATTAATATCCGTGGTTAGATAATATAATCATAACGCAAGTAGATTATCCCTAGCTTACTTTGGGATCATATAGCGTTATGTGAAAATGTCCGCGAATATTAATTTATTTATTTATATTTGTAGAATAGGTACGTCTCCGATATTATTATAGTACCGAGGCTCCTAATATACTAACACAGGCAATTTTATTTCACTGGAAGGGTAATCGGTAAAAATCCAGTTTCAGTTCAGTGACCTGATTTAGGTGTTACTTTTCACTTTATTTGTTTAAGTGTTCTTTTTTCCCATTGAGCTTTAGTTAGTAGAACTAATAAGTATATTAGGTAATACGTAGGTAGCCTTTTTCTTAACGTGAGGAAAACCTACAGGCTGCTATGCCAGACTCCTACCGACTTAAAACCAAACGTATCCTACCTAACAGCCAACTAGCCTCGGAAGAATGTCTCCAGGACTCCCAACAGACCTACGGCCATCAATGTGGCCTCTCCTAGGGATATAAGGTAGTTTGACATCAAACTAAGCCCGAAACTCTTTTAGAGGCAACAACTAAAATAACATAAGATGCAATACCCTTTAAATGAGATTAATGGAGTCATACATTTTGTGCCATTCTACTAAATGTCAAATAAAACACGATCTAAAGCATCCACAGTTCACAAAATCAATATTAACTGTCAATCTTGGTTGTTTTCCTTACAAGGCAAATCGGAAAAATTGTGCCCACCCCGAATGTTTTACGAAAATACGATGTTTTCCTTTTTGATGGTCGACTGATAAATATTGTGCAGTCGTTTGAACAAAGCAAGTGTGCCCAAATATGTGGGTAATGTGAATTGTTTGATATTGTAAAATTGGAATATTTGAGTTACGCATTGCGAAGAATGGAACGTAATAAAAGTCTATAAATATTATGAACGGTAACTCAATATTATCTGTTTCAGTTACTTAATGTTAATAAACGTTCAGAAGTACATCTTTCCTCCTTGTTTCAAATCTGTATGAAAATATTATGATCATGATTTTTGATACATTACCGAAAAGATTAACTCTTACGTGCTGTTCTACAAACATACCAATTTTTACGGGGTTAAACTTAAGTCAGTCTGTGTCCACGGCTGGTGCAACTGGTGAAAACGTTTCGGCAAAATAAAAACGAGAAAAAGATATTCAATTCCTGTCAACATGAATATTGTGTACGTACAATATCAAATCGATACCTTTACACTTTCACGAGATAAAGGGTCTTGACACACAGACGTATGAGCGGAATGATAGACTGACGAACCACAAAGTGATCTTATAAGGCTTCACTCTTTCCTTTTGTGGTTCCGAGTCCTAAATACGGCGCAACTTCCGACCCTAAAAAGATAAAAATAGACCTGTCGATCAGGAGAACCCTAGCGTTCAGCACTATTTTTCTATTAAACCTACCTATTGCGTGAAATCAACCCTTAGTTCGTTTGAAAATTTCAGCAAATGTAAGTAGCAAAATACGTACATATATTATGTAGTTATATTATATCGGGTGAAATGCTAAGATTAATGAAATAACTTGCTGGAAAAAGAGTTGCAAAATAAAGAAAAAGCAAAAGAGTAAATTTAATAAAGAAATCGGCGACCCATCTAAAGAATGTCTGTGTGTTTCGAGAACGAGAATATGACTAATCAATTTTAATAAAAATCGCTACTGTGGCTACATTGTTTTATCAATATACATATAATAAAATCGTAACAAGTCGCTGTCTGTACGTGAAAGATATTTTTGTCTGTATGTCTGTATATCTGTTTGTCTGTACGTTTGTGCACGCTAATCTCAGTAACCGCTTAACCGATTGCAATGCGGATTTCTTTATTGTGTTGAGGTTTGCTCCACTTAACATTTAGTGTTTATCTTCATGTCAAAGAGCTTAATGAATATCTAAGAGATAGATATATCTATAGACTTAATCTCTAAGCTCTTTTATGATTAAGTGATTAAGCAAACGGGGCAGTTCCACGCGCTGCTTGTGTGATGAGTCTGCTGAAAAAATACCTCACCTTTCATACATCTTATCTGACGTAAACGAAGTTGCGGGGTCAGCGAGTATACAATATACACACATAATAGCTTTTATTCTCGTGCAATATACGTACAACATAGCTGAGTTGAAACGATGTAAATGTATGTAAAGCATCTGGCACAGTATGCGATAAGACGCAGGTTCGAATCCTGCTCTGACTATTAATATTTCTACATTAAAATTTATTAAGTACCTACTTAGTTTTCACGCTGACTGCTTTTCGAAATTATTTCTAATACATGTATGGCCACCAAACTTAATGTTACGAAGTCTAGAAGAATACCTATCGTGCAAAATTTCAGTCAACACATTTTAAAAAGATTTTTACTTAATCCCAGGCTCTCGTTTCAAACCAACTCATGTAATAAATGAAGTTGATTCCGGGAAAGTAAAAAAAAGTAAGCTTTCCGTTATCATACAATCTTAAATTAATCTCTATTCCAAGAAATACAATAAACCTTAATGTTTTGTCCACCAAATAATTAATTTCTACATTGAAACTCGCACAAAACATGATATAATCCATCAAAATTGGTCTACGGGATAAAATGTTATAGAAATCATAATCTAAATGAATTTCTTCTTTTTTGAAGCAGGTAAATATTTTTTTACAACTTCTATATAAATTACAAAGCAAATTTAATCAGGGAGTCTGCTTGTTCCAAGCGTAGTCAGAAAGAATATTAATTTATTAACTTTAATGTAGATTAAAATAAAAACTGTTGACTAGGGAAATAGTGTTTCCGTTTGAGTCAAAAGTTTTTCTATCAACTATATTATAATATAATGTACTTTAAGAGTTAATAGTGCTCAGATAATTACTTTTCAGACTGTTTAATTTCTAACTGATTTTCGCTGTAGACTTTACTTTCACGAATAAATAGTGTCTGGTAGAAAGATTTCGATTCGTATTAGATTAGTTTTTTTTTTCTACTAAGGTGACAGACAAGTTCACGTATCAATTGATTGTTACCGTACTTAATGGTGGTATGCAGCACACGCGCCGCCTGCCGGGTCAGGCGGAGGTTAAATCGACCCATTGTTGAAGTTTTTCAAGCGGCCCAATTTTTTTTTTACTGATAAATCTATTTGCTCAGTGGAGGAACTGAATTAAAATATGTACTCGTAGCATCTGAAAATTGGCGTCTTGTTCACCCGGAATATCTACTTCCTAATCATGAATTGTTACTAGCCTTCGACTACAGCTCATTCTATAAGTACTAGTATATTTAGTAACTTTCTTTACACAGCTTCAACTTCAAATTTCTCACAATCTTAAATCCATATTTACCATTAATCTTACAGATACGATCCGTTTGTTCCTATCACATTCAATCACACAAACACCTATTTTATATTGTTAGTGCAGATATTGTATGTTTTGACATACTAATTGCGCAAAAGAAACTACCTAGGCCTATTTTATAGACAGTCGAGACGCGCCTAAGCAATTTCCTCTCCGAGTATTCTATCTTAACGCTCATCTTAACGTGGGATATTTTATGCTCCACGGCCATTGTGAAGACATCAAATGTCAATTTAACAAAAGGGAATGATATAGTCACAAAAATATATGGATATTTGATAACGTCGCTCGCTGTCTGATATTTGATAAATCAATATGAGATTATATAATAGACACACGCAGCCATAGGCATCAGCTTGTGTAGCTGTGACACCTATATTATGGGGTGTAGCGCCTCTGGTGTTACAAACGTTCATAGGCTACGATGACCACCAGTTCATCTGGTGGGCCGTATGCTTATACATAAATATTGGGATGGGGAGAACGCAAATAAGACCAAAACATTAAACTGAAAAGACCTCCTAACCATAGGACTTACCAAAATATTATATACTAGCTGAGCCCGCAACTTCGTTTACGTCACATAAGGTGTATGAAAGGAAAGGTATTTCTTCATCAGAGTCATCAAGCAGCGTCTGAAACTGCCCTGTTCACGCCTTCGGCGCGGACTGAATTGTTTAAAAATAGTCTTAATCATTAAGCTCTTTTATGATTAAGCCAACACGCCAGTTTAGGTTCACTCACATTCAAAGAAACCCCTACAATTAAAATTTTCAAAATATCTGATTCTGAAAAGTGTTATAACTCTTTTATTTCTAAACCGATTTACATAAAACAAACGCTAAATGTTAACTGGAGCAAACCTCAACACAATAAAAAAACCGCATTGCAATCGGTTGAGCGGTTACTGAGATTAGCGTGCACAACCGTACAGACAAACAGATATACAGACATACAGACATACAGACAAACAGACAAAAATTCTAAAAATCATTGTTTTGGGTTCTATTGCGTTCATAAAGCCCCCCTATAATATTTTTTCTTATTTATCTTCCATGTACAGACAGCGACCTGTTACGATTTTATTATATGTATTGATACTAAATACCTACAAAAAAATGTCAGCTGAAGTTAAAGATTAGTCTTTTTTATCAAAATATTAGATACCTACTTCTAAAATTGTTCTCTATAGAGATATTATTACTTGAAGTTATTAGAGGTTAGGTGTAAATTAATTTAAGATATTTTGTCAGATAGATGTCGTCAATCTTTTACCAATATAACCGTGACGATCTCGTTAACACTTTGGTGCGAAATGTTATTAGTTACATTTCGAACAGCGAAATTTTTCCTCTGTTTAAGAATGAATGAAATAAACTGTTTCTAATAATAGAAGCAGTTAATAATATTAGAATTTTCTGTCTCTGCCACTACTCAAACTTACCCTAACAAATCCTTCATGGATGCTATGCCGGACTCCTACTGATTATAAAACCTCACCTAACGCCCAACAGCCTACGGTTGGGAGCCCCGGGTAAGCCCTCGGAAGGATGTCCCGGGACTCCCAACAGGTCCAATTAAATGGTATTGTGAATATTTTAGAACGAATAAAATATACGACTACTGACTTTCTGATATAATCTTCTTCAAATGAGATAAGGTGTGATTTTAATAAACACATTTGGTTTGGATCATTATATTGTATGTACTCGTATGTATGTATGTGTTTTTCATTATTCTACTTAGACCACGAAGTCTTCTTTTAAGTATTGCACTCGTTTCATTTTTCGAGAACCGAGGAAGTTAAACAAAGGCTTTTTATCTGAACATATTTCCTGCACCTATTAGGTATGTATCTCTACAATTTCTTTGGGCACTTTGCCAAAGATCGGCAGAGCAACCTTGAGAGATTGTTTTCATTTTGCTTGTACTTTTTTTACATAAATTAAGGTGATGCTCAAGTTTTCCCTAATTTGTTTGACTTATTACTCGAGAGAACATTTATTTTTGTACCTAACCGGGCCCCAATTGTAAGTCACACGACTTAAAGCGTAGACGGAATTGTGCTAGTGAAATGTCATATGTCTCAAATTTAGACACGACACAATTTGAAATAAAATATATTTCACCAGTAAATAATTCATCTGCATTAAATTTTATTCATCTACAATAAAATGTAGAATGAATTACTAGAAAATGTAGCGAGTAAAAGGTGCCTTCAAATAATCCAGGCCTCCAAATTGGCAAAAAATTGGCTCAAGAGAGCAAAGATAAACATTGACGACCCGGGCAGTTTGTAAACATATGAAGAATCGTTTCCTGTCCATTAATGTTTCCTTCTATTTGAAAGGGAGATAATATATCATTTTGGTATGTAATCATAGTTTTAAAAGAATAACCCGCCGAATCATCTCTGGTGGGTCGCGTTGTGAACTGGTGGTACTTCTTTGGTTTACATTTTGACGTTTTACAAGTGCCGTACAGGTGCCAGGTGGTCTGGGAAGGTGGTTGTGGAAAAGAACGGATAATATAAATTTTGGTTTAAATTTTTTTTTTCTTCTCATCTAGGTACTTGCCCATCCACTAGCTATATGAAAAGTTCAAAGCTAACGGTTTGGTTAAATTCCGTTGCTCCCTCAAAACATTTGGTAACTGCAAAGTGGTCTAAGAACTCGTAAATATTAGGTACATACGTTAACTAATCAAGACTCTAACTAACCTAAGGCACTGCTTTATATTTTTAATCTGTTCGCAGCAAACACAATACCAGCATGTGAAACAACCGCAACAACTTGTAATCAGTAACAGTACGTTTGAATCAACCGACTTTGTAGCCAACATTAATTGCCGTGAACCTCATGCAATTTAATTCAGCTGGAAGTAAACACGAGAAAACTAGAACTTTTCTTGGCTAGAGAATCTTTGATATAAAGAATATCATTTGGAGACACTGGCCTGCGTTATATGGATTTCCGTCAATGTTGACTTCCCAAAACCCAACTGATATTCAACTCAGTAGGATATTAGAATTTTGTATACAACCGTTCTGTATAATACAGAAATAATATTATTACTTTTTCATTCACATTTGATAGCAAGCTCCACATAATACGCATACTTTTAAGATGAAAACATTTAATAACCGCCGAACACAAAAAGAAAAGCGTTTTCTTATTACGATATTCAATTTAAAAGGAAAATAGTACAGTGTTCGTTTACAAAAAATATCAATTTCGCAACACCGATGGTTTCAGAGCACTTTTTATATTAAGCTTACCAAAATTACCTGATGGTAAGTCATGTAAGTTGATGGCCTAATATTGTAGCTCTTGACTCTTCGCTTGAAGAACCCGGGTTGAAGAGGAGGGAATGACGTATGCTGGAAGAGCGTAGTAAGTTTTTTGAGTTTCTATCGTTCCACAGAGTAACGTTCTTTTGAATGTTGGAATATGATTTTGGGTAATATTTATTGTTGAATAGTTATTTCTTAGAAAATCAATATTTGCTGACAACTATTGCAATATTTGATAGTAGACGCCGCCCGGTGTGAATTTCTTTCTCCGGGAATCAAAACATAGTCTATGTGTGCCAAATTTCATCCAGATCCGTTCAGCCGTTACAGCTTGAAAGAGTAATACTCTACTATACATCCAGATATCTACATTCACGAACCTTCACATTTAGTATAATTATGTTATTAGTAAAATTCGCCAAAAGGATACCGCGCGTGATAGAAAGTTTAACAGGCAATTTAAATGATTCTTACTTCAATAATTGCTTATATCCTCATTGCGTAGGATTCAAAATGAATTCATTTATTTTCCTCATAATTGCCTCAGGGATTGTTTACTAGGTAAGCTGCAGATTGTATTACGCTCCAGGAAATTAAACTCTAACGGCGGATTGCCGGTTAAGAGGAATATTTGCTTATTTTTATCACGTCACGACAAATTATTCTGTGGTACTTATAGAATTGATATTTTGGTGCCTACTCATCTTATTTTAATTTCTCGGTAAGCAGGTACCTAAGTGGCAAAAGGTTTCTTTTGCCAAATAAAACGAGATAATGTACCCTCATCGCAAAGTATGAAGGGTGAAATGTGGTCGTAGAATATGCCTCTGGCTGCCCTTTCTGGGATATAGATATTATAATTATGTACTAGATTACCTTGTAATTTTATTAATACTTATAGATATGTATTTTGGTAAGGTGAGTTCTGAGTCCAAACATGTCTCCATTTATCAAAGGCGAGGGAAGCTTAAATCCGGTAACACGATTTTTGCCTTAGCAGAGTCATGTAAGAATCCAAGAACTAAACTACTCGTACAGCTAAAATCTTCATACAACAGTAATGCGCACTTGAAAAATAAAGTATACAAATATAAACTTTATTCCAACGATATAAAGCTTCAATGGTCGAGGATGTGGGCTGACGCTACCGCCGAAGATACCTAATAGGAAAATGGCTGGTAGCGATTAGATAAATAGTAATACTTTTTGAAAAATTATAGTCAGAGTAAGATCAAATCGTCTTTCTCCACGCAAACAATTAACACAAATAAATATATTTGACTAATTTCCGAATTAGAAAGTCAGTACCTATCTGATATTCATGTGCTAATAATAATAATTCTAGAATATAATTTTCATTGCCTGTTGTACGTTCCATACTCTGACTTGATCATACATTGCTATAGACTTCTAGAGTATTCCATCAATCAATGAAATCACCATTATAGCACTGCGGCTTCAGCATCACCCTTTAACTTATTACGTGAAATAAAATACAAATGATGAAATGCGGACGTACAATGTGCCTCCCGATACCCCTTCGTGAAAAATGACAACATTATATTTCATGTATGTATTTATTTATATGCCAAAACCACATGGCATTCTTTAACGTTCGCTCTAAAGCCGGGCAGTGATATACGCCCTAGGAATATCAATCAACAACATGCCACAGATTAATCGTAGTAATTTTTTTGGGCTCAACTGCTGGAACACAATGATAGTAGTTCGACCGCAGTGCAGATATTTTGGGTTCGATTTTGAGATTAACAAACTATTACACGATCTGTTAATGTGTTTCTTCGGTATTTTATTTTTAGGGTTTCGTAGCCAAATGGCAAAAACGGAACCCTTATAGATTCGTCATGTCTGTCTGTCTGTCTGTCCGTCTGTCTGTCCGTCCGTGTGTCACAGCCACTTTTCTCCGAAACTATAAGGTCTATGCTTTTGAAACTTGGTAACTAGATGTATTCAGTGAACCGCATTAAGATTCTTATATAAAACTAGAAAAAAAGCAGTAAATTTTGGGGGTCCCCATACTCAGAACTGAAACTCAAATTTTTTTTTCATCAAGCCCACACGTTTGGGATATCTATAGATAGGTCTTTTAAAAAATGCTATTGAGGTCCTAAAATCATTTTTCTCTAAAGTGAATAGTTTGAGCAAGAGACACTTCCAAAGTGGAAAAATGTGTGACCACCCCCCCCCCCCCCCCTCTAACTTCTAAACTAAGAGAACGATAAATCAAAAAAAAATATATGATGTACATTGCTATAAAAACTACCAACGAAAATTGGTTTGACCGTGATAGAGTTGGTAGTTTTTTTTAAATACGTCATATACCGCAATTTTCGGTTACAAAAAATCACTTCCACTGCGAACGTGTTAAAACATCAATCAAAGTTACAACAAACTATAAGAACTTTTCTATTATGTTACTTGCTGCAACGAAACCCTTCATGGGCGAGTCCAATTCGCACTTGGCCGGTTTTTGTTAAGTGCACTTGTTAATTTATGATTATTGAAAAACGCTTGCAATATTTATTTGTTACCTTATCTGTATATCTGTTATTATGTTTATGTATTTATTGAATTATTATTACTACGTAGTACATTATAATACAATGGGTCTATATGTATAACAAGTTTCGCCAAGTACCATCAATCAACAGTTTAACTTTTTTTTGCATTTTTAGTTATAATTGTCACAGTTTAACTAAATAAAACTATTACTATTTTATAAGTAAACATGAAATTCATATTTCAATGCTTCGCTTAATTTGGTGTTCGGTAGAGTTATGTGTATAATTTAACCTAATTAATATCTAGTTATAATAAATAACTAGATAATTATTAAACCTTTAAACCTGTCACTGTGACCTGTTTGTTAATTATCCAACCGTTGTTTGTTTGATATCGCATTATCAAAGAGTCATCATTGCAAAATATGAAATTCAAACATTTCGGGACTATTTCGCAGAACTATACTGCATATTGGAATCATCTGCCATGGTCAGTTGCATTTGAAAATTATTCGATATTTCGACACTAATGTAAGCGCCATTTGTTATCAGAGTTGGGGTTGAAATCATTTTTGCTACATACATTCATTAATCACACTGCCGGGTGCGTGCGGACAGCCAACAAAAAAATCAGGCTTCCCTTTATACCTTTATAATAGTTTTAACAATTACCATGTTAGCTACTAAGCAAAGCCAAGACCAACGACTTTTTGATGCTTTCAAAGCACGGAAACGCTCGTAAATGAAAATTTTAGTAAGTGGTCACCCATCTCAGAACTAGCCACAGAATAATATCCTTAACGCAGTGATCATTTATATACCAATAAGTCAGGAAGGCTCCGAGCTTATCTCAGCAATTGCGCTAAATTAGCAGTTCTAATAGCAATCAATACAGTTTTCCAAACTAATAAATTTACAGGTAGGGCATTTGTAGGGACTCTGTACTATGAAATATTGCAAGTAAGCATTTCTGTATGTAAGCGTTATGTATGACTGGGTCGAGCAGTTACTGCGCACCGCTTGGCACGAAAGATTCTCTTGAGGGGTTAATTCTGAATAAACTAACGTACTTATATCCTTTAAACACCCTGTATCAATTTTCGCCAGTCACTCCCAGTACATTCGGACTCCAAATAAGGACAAGGTATGATCCTTACACATTCAATAGTTCCTAATGTGTATTGATTTTCAATGTCGATTATATTCCATTACTCTATTTCATTAATGCATTGTGGACAATCATTGCCTATCTCTCTCGAAACAGTGTCTTCATTAACTCTACATAGCGTGGTTTTTTTTATTTAACGTGATGAAAGTCCTACAGGGCTGCTACGCTGGACTCTTATACTGACTAAAAACTACACGTATCCTACCTAACAGCCTACGGTTGGGAGCCCCGGGTAAGCCCTCGGAACTATACCCTAGGACACATAGCGATATTACAATGAATTTATTGTTTACTAGCTTAGGTATGTTTCAATATTGCGACATCCTTCATCCTTTCGCAGGCCCGGAGCTACTGACCGTAGACAGTGTTAGGGCTCGTGTGCTTTTAGTCGGTGGGAGTTTGACATAGCATCCATGAGGGATCTCCACACTTAAAAAAAATAATTCTCAACCTCAAATGAGGTTTTAATTTACTCTTTTCCTAAAGATACTTGTTCCCGGGATAAAATACTGTAATTTATGTGCATATCCTAAATGTCAGCTATCTGTATCAAAAGTCAAGTTTATTAATTAAGGGTTCAAGCGTGACCGAGTAATAAACGTGTTCATAAACTTTTACACATCAAATTTTATAAGGATGTGGTCGGTTTATGGCAAGCTATTTTATTTAGTTTTAGCTTTAAGAACGCGAAAACTAAATAGAACAAGCATTAAACATACATAATGTCATAAATATGTATCCTCTACTTATTTTAGAAACTTCAGGTTCACTTGAATCCACAAAATGTTATCCCCAAGGTCAGAAATCGCTTATATAACCGGATTCCGGATTCCTGCTTCAGCTTAAATTGAATTAATTTTTATTTAAACGTGACATTTTGACATAAAATAGTGACATAATTATAAGCCACACATACACACAAAATGGCGGAACAACGCACTCGCTTTCAGATTTATGCGACTGGCAATAATATGCACCTGTTTTCTTTTAAAGACATGATTAATAATACAACAAAAATAAATCAGTACAAGATACACTCACGCACGGCTATCTACTGTTTTATATTAATCACATTCTGACATAGACCAAATAACAGTGTTCATGGATAAATTTATGGCATGGTAGTGAAAAATTGGGGGCAGTAGGGTTATCATTCCGAGGTCAAACCCGGAATTCCCGGTCTGAATAGGAGTATTTCGGCACCGTGAGGTTTTAACCGGTAGAAGTTGACATTGGACCCATGAGAGAATTATTACTATCTAAACTAAACCTAGGCCCCGTGGCATTGTGCCCAAAAGACTAGCAGCATTCCCCCTTTGAATAGCAAGCAACTGACACTGACAGAGAAAACTTTTTTATTATTTGATCATATGTGGGACGTATGGTAGTGAATAAGGATCAGTATTAGCGTCTCTAAAAAGGTGTAGCAAGAGAAGTAGACCTGAGTTGTGGCTTGATATGGAGGTAGATGATATTCGTGTTGTCGACAAAAGTTTTAGAGTAAGAAAGATAGAAACATCAACACAAATCTTGCAGTTTCTTTCTTACACATAGAAAGTAGAAAAGACATATAAGAAAAAATAAATACAACCCGGATTAGCATTCGAATGAAAATAATAGATAAGTGTATCTGAAAATGAAAAATCTAATGAATGTAGATAATATGAATATGAATGGAGATAGATGTATTTTATGTATGTAGGTATTTTTTTCATCTTTATTCACTTAGATCACAAAGTAACACTTATGAACGTCAAGATTTTCGATTATATATTTACATTTTCGGCCAGATTCGTAAAGCCTGTGAGAAAAAACCTGGCAAGAAAACTCACGGACACTCTTTTCAAATAGTGTAGCTAACAATTTAATCTACACAAGCGACGTTTAAAATCGCACGTAGATATTTAAGTGAGGAGCCAGCAACTCATTTCCTTTTCCCTGTGTCATCAAAACAGTTATCATCATCAATCTATACTTCAATTAAGACATTAATATCAAAGCAAACTTTTCTTGTAAAAGTCCATCTTCAATCTAAGTTGGGCCGAACATTCACACTGATATAGAACTCCCATGGGGCTAAGATACCTCCAAATTGGAGCTGAACGTGACTAAACGTGACTAGTTCCTAGACAGAGCCGGAATAATCTCGAAGAGTGATAGGTATATGACCTCAGAGTAAGTATATATAAATATTTTCTTATGCTTTTTCTGACTTGATTTTAAAGGCCACACTCACATAGGTAGGCAGAGGCATAGTATACGCCCAAATTTCACCATATAGTTATATGTCCCACGTAATAGGTGGCGAGCCTATCGTCGTGTTGAACTGGACAGGAGCAGCTCGTGACGACCCGCTGCTGAATTTTTCAAGTCGCCCATAAGGCCTTCAACTTGGCTTGACGATTGTCATTTTACTGGCAACCGGGTTTCATTTCGAGTTTTCCTTCTCTACGAAATTCATCGTTTTGCGAAAGTGTTCCCTTAGTCGCCTCTTACGACACCTTGATGAATTGGGGTGGCTACATTTCGTACTGTTTCCCGTTGCCTCAAGTCTTTCAAGATGTTTTTAAATGAATGGAATCGAAAATTCGAACTACCGCTTAATGATGATGATTAATTCCATTTATCCCTGAGTTACAGTTGCGTTACACACCCACTTTCAGCAATTTATTTATTCTTCGCAAATAGCATTACAGTAAGAGTAACGGCTTGGCAGGGTTATTCAATATTGTATTTACTATGGCTGATCATTAATTCAATGCTATTGCTAATAAAATGTGACATAATGTTTGCAGACAACCGTTACATTTGACATATAGGAAGACATTACGTAACTAGTGAATGTTAACTGTTCATTATTTACAGGAGCGAATATTTATTGAGGACAAAATGCATAAATGTTTTGGTGTAATTGAAAAATGAGAATTGCGAAGATTTCTTCTGCATTAATATCTAATTCTAGCGTAAATACCAACCAAGCAAGCAAAGTTGTAAATGACATCTTGTATTTAAAAAACCAAACTAAACCTCAAATAAATAAGCACAGTACGAAATACAGAGATGTCAAAATTATGAAACAAAACAATTTATGTCAAATCTATATGAATGTTATAAAGGGGAAAGATTTGATTGTTTGTTTGTTGTACGAAACCGATTTGAAAAATTCTTTCACAGTTGGGAATGGGAAGCCACACTATACCCGGGAAACATAGGCTATACTTAATTTAAATTATAAAGAAATATAAGATTAGGTATGTCAATAACTACCAATATGTAGGAACCAAAAATGTCAACTAATTTGGTTGTTTGTATAAAGAAATTATACAATCAACCAAATTAATTTGGCCGCTTTTTCACAGGCATTTTTCCAGGCAACTTGTATGCGTTTACGCAATGATAAAAGGTTAGCCCTTTGTCCACTTCAAACCACACATATTTGGATCTGACGGCACTTTTGTTTCCTTGAATCCACAATAATAGATCTATGGAAATCTTTTAATCCTGTTCGGCGATACCATTTACCCGCATTACAGCAAGAGGCTTACAATTTATTGTTGATACTAGATGACGCTCGCGGCATCGCCCGCGTGAAATTCGGTACCCGTTACTCGCTTCCCGTTGGACCATTTTCCCGGGATCAAAAGTAGCCAGTAGTATGTGTTATTCCAGACTATAAGCTATTTCTGTACCAAATTTCAGTCCAATCCGTTCAGCGGTTAGAGCGTGATTGAGTAACAAACATCCAAACATCTAAACATGCAAACATCCAAACATCTAAACATCCAAACGTCTTCACAAACTTTCACATTTATAATATTACCAGTACCATAAATGTCCATGAATATTTATTTAATGAGCCCAAAGCAAGACTCGGCAATTAGCTCACCACTAACGTGGGACATCCCTTCCAAAGTAACTCTGTCTGTCTGTCTGTTACGCTTTCATGCCTAAACAGCTGGAGCGATTGAGTTGAAATTTGGTATAGGGATAGTTCGAGGCCCTGGGAAGAACATAGGCTACTTTTTAACCG
This sequence comes from Miltochrista miniata, assembly GCA_933228765.1. NCBI lineage: Eukaryota > Metazoa > Arthropoda > Insecta > Lepidoptera > Erebidae > Miltochrista > Miltochrista miniata. The sequence goes on from OW121765.1 coordinate 14,607,311, forward strand.
ACTGCTCAAAAGGTGGGTAATGATTTTACGCGATAACGACGTCCGCGCCGTCGAAGCCGCGGGGAACAGCTAGTAAAACTATAAGGTGAAATTTGGGCGTTTACTTTGCTCTGCCTACCTCTTTGGAGAGAGAGGCGTATATGTTTATATGAGCCAAAACAATTAGCGAAATCTGGGCAGTTGTCATACTTGGAAATTTCATGAAAATATAGACTTACGTTATTTTTAGAATATTTATTACCTATGTTCTTATACAACTAATTTCTTTTAAAAACTTTCGGTAAATTAACACCAAAAAATTCAAAACATGATTCTATGCAATATATCATGTAAAGATCTGTACTATGTTTAATTTATATAACTTAAGATCATAAATCGGCGCATATTCTGAATATAAGCCCTCGTCTTTTTTTTTATACCACTAAGGTGGCAGACAAGCATACGGCCCACCAGAAGGACTGGTGGTCACCGCAGCCTATGAACGTTTGCAACAGCAGAGGCGCCACACTCTTCTATTCTGTACACAAATAAATCTGAAAACAATATTGTCAACTTAAGTTTAAAACTTCTACTTACTTCGAAACTTCGGAATCAACGCTCAAAAAGTCATCAAAACAGCACAACTATTTAAAAAAAATAACACAAGACACTGAACTAAACATTGTTTTATCTATTAACTATCATTGACAGTCAAAACAATTATTAATGTCTTTTAAAAGTAATTCGTAGTAATCTACACTTCGTAAGACCACAGGCCGCGACCCGTTTCGTTGGGAATGCGATCACGACTGTTACTGAAACGCTGAAACGCGGTAAAGGCGCTGCCACACTGCCAGCGACCACAGACAGACACACTTTTGTCACTAGTCTCTGGTCACAACAACACTTACGTCGTCACAATCTACCTTCCATAAGTGACCATTGCTCATCAGTTTAGCATAAACTAAGCACTTTGTTTTATTAAATGGTTCCATGTAATTGAATATATTGCTCAATTATGAGAGTATCCTGTTTACATAGGTAATAATGCATTTAGATAAATTAAATTCTACTTCTGTCATTATTTTTAAAAAATTATACAACCGGGTCTGGGGTAACATACAATGTAATAATTAATCCCTGTCATAATTTGTATTTCATTGTACATACATACATACATTCATATAGCTTTCATATACACCGATAATATTAATGCTGTGTGTGGCAGATGCAAGTAGTCTTGAAGGCTAGGATGATGGAATGTTTAAAATGAAGATAAGTCATTCTGCAAAAAGCAACTTATTGCAATAAAACTTTTATGACTCTGTGTGAACTTTATTTCATGAAATGCAAAAGTTCGTATTGCGAATGAAAGCTTGATGTGAAATGAAAATGTCTGTAGTCGATGGAAAGAAAGTTACATACATTGTAAAAACTTCTTTTGGTCGGAGAAAATTTGAACAAAAAGAAACAATGTTTTGCTTAGGTTTGGCTTGGTGTGAATTTAATTTTAAAAGTTTCATCATATCACGTGTTCACACTCAATGTTTTTGTTTTCTTTTCATATCCCACCTTGAAAGTTGATTTAAAGAAAAGATGGCAAAGGTGTAAAGGAAATGCTATGATATTTACAAGCTTTTATAATATTTATCTAAATTGCGTTTTTGAGGCCGTCGAATATTCGATGTTTATTTAGAACTAGCTGTAGCCCGCGACTTCGTACGCAGCATTTTCTTTAGATTGATAAAACTTTTATATTTATCAACCGATTGACATGAAACAAACACTAAATGTTAAGTGGAGCAAACCGCAACGCGATAAAGAAAACTGCATCGCAATCGGTTGAGCGGTTGCTGAGATTAGCGTGCACAAATGTACAGACAAACAGACAAAAATTCTAAAAACCATTGTTTTGGGTTCTATTGCGTTCATAAAGCCTCCCTATAAACATTTTTCTTATATATCTTCAATGTACAGACAGCGACCTGTTATGATTTTATTATATGTATTGATTTATTGATTTGGAACCACTTCTTGACTTCTGATACGAGAAAAATTTGCGTTTTTTCGTTTCTTAAAATATTACCGTATTATGCTACCCTGGAACTTTTTCGAGGATGAAGTAAGAATATGGACTCGGGAATTCTTGACTAATACTCTCGTTCTAACTTCTGGGACTAGATGAAAATATAAAAAAATACCTTCATTAGAGCACATTAAATAAATTGTAATCAAAAAATTGTCTCTTAATATAAATATTTCTTATGACTATTTAATACCTAGTAGCTAAATTTTCTAAGGACGGGGAAGATCAACATTGATAAGTTTAAAACATTTATTTCATGTGTCAGATATTTTTAAAATTTATAATTATTACTCAGTATAGAATAATACCGAAACTCCAAAACAATCATTTGCAAATTATATGAAGATTAGTTCCCACCCAGGCTTCAAACTCTAGACCTGTCCAACGATCCTTTACAAACACTTATTATTGCGCCACAGGGTTTAATATAGGGCAGTTTAGGGGTAAAGTCAAACCCTACAATATTTGTATAAAACTGTTAGAATATCAAATTTATATTTGGCAGATTTGAAAGCAACATTATATCATTTTATAACACCTAGAACATTGCCCAAAAAAGGGTGCAAGGTGAAGGCGTTAAGAAAATTTTTAATAATTAGGTACCAGCCACATTTTAGTCACCGCGTAACAAGATCCTCGCATTAAAATCTCTAAATAAAGATAGTTTATCAATTGATGCCAGAATTCCTAGATTTCCTTCACTGCGCCCCGCTTGCCTGTGTCAATATAAACCAGACACCCAATGTGACTTTAGTCGACCTAATCACGACCTTTTTGAAAAAACAGGCCAAGTGCGAGTCGAACATGGGCGATTTCGACTCGCACTTGGCCTGTTTTTTTCAAAAAGTGGCATGGCAATGGTTCCGTGGCAGCAAGTACTATAATGAAGTTCTAGTAGTTCGTTGTAACTTTGATTGATGTTTTAACACGTTCGCTGTAGTAGTGATTTTTCTAGTCGAAAATTGCGATTTATGAGGTTTAAAAATAAAAACTAATTACTATATCTCGTTCAAACTAATTTTCGTTGGAAGTTTTTATAGTAATGTACATCATATATTTTTTCTAGATTTATCATTCCCTTAGTTTAGAAGTTAGAGAGGGGAGGGACACAAAATTTTCCACTTTGGAAGTGTCTGTCGGGTAAACTATTGAGTTTAGAAAAATATGATGTTAGAAACCTCAACAGCATTTTTAAAGACCTACCTATCTATAGATCACATTTGGGTATGATGAAAAAAAAAATATGAGGTTCAGTTCTAAGTATGGGACCCCAAAATTTATAGTTATAAATATATAGTTTCGGAGAAAAATGGCTGTGACATACGGACGGACAGACAGACAGACAGACATGACGAATCTATAAGGGTTCCATTTTTTGCCATTTGGCTACGGAACCCTAAAAAGAAATCCACAGTCTTTTAAACAAACTTTATTTTTATGTAGCGCTAAAGAGCAAAATCATTATATTATTAAGAACGAGTGCAGTAGGTGCTACTACTAGATTTATTCAAAAAGGTAAGTCCCGTATCCCACCACGCCTATCTTTCTATTGATATACACTAGGAGTATCTCACGGGCTCACATCTTACACATCCCTAATTAGTGCCTTCCTACGCCTGCGTGCCAAGTTTCGAGGCATGGCGTCGAAGCCCGCAGCGCTTGGCAATTTATAACTGCCCAGCAAGCCAGACTTAGGCCGGGACTCCACCAAAGCGGAGCCGAGACGAGCAGAGAGGATATGTTTTTTAAACAACCTATAGAAATGCGTTATTGATACATCTCCTCTCCGCTTAGCTTCAGTGGATATCGCTAAGCGGAGATGTGGAATATTTGTATGGCGCGATGGAAATGGACGACAAACCCCTTTTTTATCTGTTTCCAGAATTATGATATCCATTGAGTATTATAACCCTTGCAACCTGTAGGCTGTACCCAATGACTGATAATGATTGCAATATTACTTGAATAAAACAATATGGCGATAAACCGATAACAATTCAATTACGGCGTCTATGGTAGGTGCTGTGCCTCGGCAATACATCACAATGCTAATGAGAACGTCACTCTTATCGACTTGTCAATTTTATTATATTTGGGTTCAATCAACATGAAATAACCTTAGCTCAAACTTAATTTGATGCTGTCTTTATTAATATTATAAAGATAAACGATTTATTTATTTGGAGTTGATGAACTCCGGAAATACAAAACCGCGTTTAAAAAATATTTTTCCATTAGAAATCTAAATTATTCGTAAGTATCATAACCTTTAATGACACATAGCAATGGGATCCTCAACGGACAAGGGGATAAGCTATGTGTCATAATGCTACCTACTACCCAAGGGAATCGTTCAGTAATAATCAATGCCAAAAGTAGGCCATCTTCTCTATATAATTATAATAGCATATTACGGCAAGGTATTAAAAATCTTAAAATACATGGCCTTCCTTTATTTTTGACTCTATATTACTTAGCAAAAAATAATCCTTATGATGAAGCCTTTCGATCGGTATGATAAAACTACGAGTTAATTATTTTTTCTCGTGTAGCGGGTTCGATTCCCGGCTCAACCATGTAAGTATTTAAAAATCTATGAATGCAGTTTAAATAGTTTTTTTAATTAAAATAATGTCTTCTTTCAGTAAATTGTTCCATCTACAATATTTAAGGTACTTTAACTCCATGTGGCATAGCCGTGGGTCGCCCTGTATAAAAGGCAATAGTTACTGACCGATCTATCAACACACAGCTCAAACCACTGAATGGATCTGATGTTGGTATATACTTATATAGAGATACTTGAACAGATGAAATCAATTCAACTTCAAAACATTCAATTCTCCTGTTTTAGTTGTCTCTTCTATATACCTAGTACATGGATATAGATACATACATACACTTTAGTCACGCTTTTATCCACGAATGCGTAGGCAGCGGCATATTATACGCCCACATTTCACCTTGTAGTTCTTTTTTTTGTCTTAAGTTTAGGTGGCGATTATGGAAAAAATATTAACACTCGAGCAGGATTCTAATTCCGCATTTTTTGTATTGCGCGGTAAATTATGATTTAATCAACATACTTAATGTTTTTCAATCTTATTAATATTATAAATACGAAAGTTTGTGAGTTTCGATGTGTGGATGTTTGTAACTCTTTCACGCTCGAAAAGCTGAAAGGATCTGGCTGAAATTTGGTACAGGAATACATTATTGTCTGGAATAACACATAGGCGGAGTGGCCATGTCCCGGCGTGTCAGCACTGCTATGTTCATTGTGTTCGCTAAAACTCCTATTGTGCATACCTGAAACAAATATAACTAATTAAAAGCTTTCGTCATGCACTCTTCATACAAATTAGGTCACCTTATTATGTTTTTACCACGGGAAAAACAAAAACATTTTAGCCTAGGAATGACCGATTTCTGAAAACTTACTAATAATAAAAATGCAAAAGATGAGTTCTAACGGCTGAACGGATCTGACTGAAATTTGGTACAGAAATAGATTATAGTCTGGAATAACACAGAGGCAACTTTCTATCTCGGGAATAAGTTCCTACGGGAAGCGGGAACGCGAACAAAATTTACGCGGTCGAAGCTGTGGGCATCAGCTAGTTATCTATTTATTTTTATTTTGAATTATCTATATGTCTACGAAAATATCATTCATCTTTCACGCACGAAAATTTCTTCATCAGCTTATTTTTGATCGCTTTTGTTATTTAGAAAGGACAAGGTATTTGCTTAAGTCACATCCCGTGCTTTCCTTACCTATTTTAGTTTTGTATTACATGATTGTGAACAACATATTCCGTGGGCGCGGAGTTATGAATATTAATGACTCTTATCCTCTTAAATGTTATACCTAAATTCCCTAATGTTTGCCTCGACCCTGGAAGTTCACAAAACACCGTCCAATTTACGCTGACAATCCTCAAATTAATAAAAAATAATAGCTGAAGGGTATTACGATTGTGTGCTGGTAATGGCGATCCGGGATTTAAAGTAATGTGATTCAGTTGATGAAGGTAGAAAGCAAGGCGTGAACGGAATCTCTAAACACGTAATAATGTCATTCCGCGTCTGGGGGCTTCGGCAAAATCATTCAGTTACGCAGTAATATTGAATGTAGTTTTATAAAAACAACAAAAAAACTAGTGTTATAAAAAATTAAATAAGAATTGTTTTACTACTTTGATAGATCTACTACTCTATAGGCAAATAAATGTTATTAAATTATATGGAGAATAATATTTTACAATAAAATCAATACGGATATTATGCCGGGTTGGAATTAACTAAAACCACCCGGCTACCGCCGGGTTTCACATCAATCAATCAAATCAGCTTATACCAGTCCACTGCTGGACGTAGGCTTCTCCCAAATTACGCCACAACACACGGTCCTGCGTCTTCCGCATCCAGTCACTCCGCTATCTTTTTCAGGTCGTCGGTCTATCCGGCGGAGGGTCGTCCTACCCCACGTGAACCAAGTCTCCGCCGGTCTCCACTCCAGAACTCTTGGCTCCATCGGGCATCAGTTCTCCTACAGATGTGGCCAGCCCACTGCCACTTCAAAGCGCATACTCTGCGAGGTATGTCGCCCACTATAGTTCTCTGACGGATAGCATCGTTCCGGATTCACGGGATTGAACTCTCCCCCCCCGAGTTCCGTAAACGGCGGCCTGGGCGCCGCCGACGTGTCTTCGCCGAAGACTATCGGCCTCCATGACCGGGGGCCTGAGAACGGTGCGAGGGCTGCTCACCGTCCTTACAGAAGCAGACCCGTGACGGCAGCGTGACGTAAGGGATTCACGCACGCGCGCCCCCCCCCCCCCCTCAGAAGCGGGATCACAACCGAAAACCCGCCAAAGACGCGGGATAGTACCGTAACCGCCCACTGGGCGAGGCCGCAGTGGTGGCCGTAGGTCTGTTGGGAGTCCTGGGACATCCTTCCAAGGGCTTACCCGGGGCTCCCAACCGTAGGCTGTTGGGCGTTGAGTGAGGTTTTTTAGTCGATAGGAGTCCGACATAGCACCCATGATGGATTTTCCCTCACGATAAAAAGAAGCATCGTTCCGGATTTCATCTCTCAGAGACACCCCAAGCATAGCTTGTTCCATTGCTCACTGCACAACTTTACGTCCCGGGATCTTAAGTAGACATATTTGCCTAAAATAATATACGAATCTATTAACTACATAAGCTTGTATTATTGTGATCTAGACAACTGAACAAATTGACAAATTTCTAAATAGGTATTACTTAAATTACAGGCACATGCAGAACAAATCATCGTACTAGATGGTAATCAATTCCATAATTCACAGTCAAGTGTTCTAACCATTATACCAGACAAAATTATACATTTTTATAATACCTATTATCGTCGTTTTGTTTCTATTTTTACTATTCACAGAAAACTATATCGGTACAGAAATAGGGACTAAATTATACAGCCATGTTCTGCTAGTGACATTTATGATCATCCGTGAAAAGGACTAGGGAACCGAGGTAATTTTGATTTGAAATATCGCCTTGGAAGAAAGTTTATATAAGTATAGTAGGCGTATTTCAAATACAGTCTGATAATTTAAAGTTATTGAGCCTTGAGCAAATTATCTGGAAACTGATACAAACATTTTACTTCAGCAGTTTCGTATAATTGTATCACTAACTTGTAGGTATATCTAGTTAACCACAGAACTGCTAAACGTCTGGTCAGTTTTTAATAAAATTTAGCATGACCGAGTGGCAAACAAATTTAACTTTAAGCTCTCAACAAACAGCTGAAACAGATGAACTTATTTACTTACAAACTTGGCATCGAGTTATTTTGATATTGGTATCCACTATTAATGTTTTCTAAAACAATCATCTTGCAGTTAGTTTGGGAGCGAAGCCGAGGGTCATATGCTGGCTATGTATATAATTATTCTGTGTGTAAATAATAACTCTGTGCCTCCTGTGACAAGTGATACAACACGAGTTGTACCCTTTTTGTGTTTTTAACGCAGGTACAGTTTTTATATTTTTCCCATATTTGTGGTATAAAATGATACTACGTGCAACGTTTCATAGTTCTTGGAAAGTACCCTATTAATTTTGATTCCCTTGAAGGTGTCGAAATTTACATGGTTTTAACGACAAAAACACTAAACAGGCATAACTTTTTCTGCGTTAACTGAGGGGATTGATTTTTTTACAGCTTCAAGAGACTATAGATCTTAACTTATGGTATTAAGTTCAACTTGGTACCTTAACGCATTCACGAGATAAAAGATCGTTACAGACAGACAGAGGGACGAACGGATATACGGAACTCTCAGTGGACGAGTCCGACTCGCACATGCTCGGTTTATAATCAAAATTCTGTCGAATTTCATAGGCCATCGGGTCTCCATCTATATATATAAAAATCAATGCCACTTTTCGTTGTAATTTTATAACTCAAGAACGGGTTCACCTATCCAAACCAAGTGTTTAGGCTTTTTTCGGACTATTTAGTAGATGGTTTATGTGAAGTTTGCACAAAATCGGTCGAGCGGTTCTTCATTTATCACGCAAACGAAGTTGCGCGGGTCAGCTAGTTATGTATAAATGAGGTAGGCATACTGTGTTATCTCTACATGTAATAATTTACAAATTCTTTGGGTTGCAAAGTTGCGATAGTTTTCCATGGGTTCGAGTGTCGTCTGATTAATTGTTTGGTTGAAGATATGTGTGGGGTGGGGTTTTCGTTTGTGTCGACAATGGTTGATTGTTCGTTAATTATCTTGGATCGTTTATATTGGCTTGGAGGTTTTGTGTGCAAAAAAGGTTTTGTTTACTTTTGAAACGTTGTTTTTACAAAAGCATTGTTATTTTAGCTTAATTATGTAAAATATAAATTATACACGTAGATATATTTAACCTATTTCCTACCAATGGGATTGATAAAGTTATGTATTGTATACTAAACCAACAAACAGTCAAATCAGCTTTCACAATGTACCGCTGAACTCTTAGGACTCATGATTCCCCCTCCAACCTTAATTTTCTAGGTAGCTGGTTTAACCCTTTCGGCGGTTTAGGGAATTCGTGGTTTCGTAACTGATTTTCATAAAAGATATACATACATGTACGATTCCTAGCCTACGTATGTCAAATCGCAAATTCCAATCTAGAACTAGTCTGTAAATATAAAGCAAAAACATCAAAAGTTATTGAATAAGCAATACCTTCTTATCATTTCCATTCCTTTCAGAACCTTACTCAGAAATTTCTTTGTACGTGTATAGGAATAACTCTGACACATGATTACCATACGACGTAGTCATATTTCAAGTTATGACCCTCAGATAGTTTCCACAGTAGCCGAAGGACAGCTCTCGAAAATTGAAAATGATTTGGTAAACAAATTATAGGTTTCCGAAATAAATTGGTGTTATCCATCACTCGCAAGTTCTACTTCCGCGTCAGAGAGTGACAAGGAAGCTTGGAGAATTGAGTTTTATTCTCTTGAGGTTGGGGGTGTATTGGGTTAAACTATCAAGGGAATGTTATTGATGGTGTATAGTTTCTCAAGTAAAAAGGTTCTATAAAAAAAGTTCTAATGGAAGGCTAATATTCTTTTATTTTTCTATAAGGCGCAACAAACGTGCCTTTGACCCGCACGTGCCGTCCGGCCCATTTGATCGAAAATGGTCACCGGTCACCTGTTAATATTTAGGATCAAAATAGCGTGCACTAGTTTTTTGATAGCCCGTATCAAATCTTAAGGAATTTGATGTTCATTTGTTTTAAAAAAAATACCCGTGTTACTTCTGGTAGTGATTGGTAGTAACACGAGTAACGAAAATTGTCCCGTATTACTACTGCAGCAGTGGTAACACGGGCAAAAGAAACTACCCGTGTTAATTCTGGTAGTAAGAGTAGTAGTAAGTAGATGAAGATTGCCTACCAACTTGTGTCAATCGATGGGGTTGTGGACTGTGAACTTGGCCATGGAAAACCATGACGGCAAGTCTCGCCATGGTTTTCCATCAGGCCGGGCAGCGTCATTTCGGCTAGAACATATTTTATAACTAGCTGATGCTCGCAGCTTCGCTTGCGTAAAATTTGTTCCCGTTCCCGCTTCCCGTAGGAACTTATTCCCTGGATAAAAAGTAGCTTATGTGTTATTCCAGACTATAATGAATCCCTATACCAAATTTTAGCCAGATCCATTCAGCCGTTCGAGCGTGAAAGAGTAACAAACATCCATACATCCACACTCACAAACTTTCGCATTTATAATATTAGTTAGAATAAGAATGTCTACCTGTCAGATTCACAGCCATGTCGTGTATAAAATAATATACCTACTTATTACTTATGATCACAATATTTCAAGCCAAAAATTAAGTAAGGTTTTCATGAAAATGTCATATCGTAAATGTCACCCGCAGAACATGGCGGAATATTGAGTTCCCCTTCCTGTATTACCTACAAGAAGTATGAGTGTTCAAATAAAACGTTCCCTATTTACATTTAATTTATCTTCTTTCAATTTACCTAGCCATTTAACAAGGTACAAAATTATATTGATGCCGAAAGTGATACCGAGTTGATTAGATTAGATTGACAATAAATGAGTTTCATGTTCAAAAGAGATCAAGCAAGAATATGCGACTTGGATAGATTTTGAGGATTCTATTTATTATATACTTTTCTACGTTGTTTTTACACAAATTTATAGCTTATGTTTTTCTTACAATTCAAATGAGTATAAATTACACTACTAGTAAATTGAGGACAATAATTAAATAATAAACATTATTTTATTTTAAACTAGAGGACGTCACGCGGTTTCACCCGCGTAGTTCCTGTTCCCTTGGGAATACAATATTTTTTTTTAAATAAGAACCTTCTCCTGACAATACCTTACACAACAAAAAAAGAATTAGTAAAATCGGTCCACCCGTTCTGAAGTTATGCGCTTGCCAACACATTTTGCGATTCATTTTTATATACTAGGTGTTTCTTTTAGGGTGTCAAGCCGCCACTAGCTGGTAGCAGGGTTCCATACCTATCGATTTAACCCCCATGTATGTTCTACGATTTTTGTAGTTTTCGAGATATAATTTTTTTCGTTATTTTTTATAATTACGTGTCCACGTGGCTTTCTTCTTTTTGGTTCGACTTTTCTTGGATATTTTTTTATTATTATAATAATGCCTATTGATTGCAGTACTACCTATGGACAAAATAATCTCCTTCCTAACTTTGATACAAGATGTAAAAATTTTAATCGATAATAAAAAAATAGGGAATTATGCAGAACATTATATCTCGAAAACTTCAAAAAATCGTAGAACATACATGGGGGTTAAATCGATAGGTATGGAACCCTGCTACCAGCTAGTGGCGGCTTGACACCCTAAAAGAAACACCGTGTATAAGATTATCAAACTTTATAGATTGGGTCGCGTTGATACCCGCCGCGGGCAGTATTTAAGCATAGCTATGTAAAGCCTTTGTTTATTATTATCTTACCCCGCATATGTCCCTTGTCAGTTTAAAACTAAATCCGTGGGGGTCACTATTGACTACAAAGGAACAAAGGAATTACAACACATGAGAGAATACAATGGCACGTTTCTAAGTTATAGCTGACTAATAAATGTAACAACATTTTTAAACTCATACGACTTGTACATTATAGATTTGGCATCTTTTTTGCGTATACATCCAACTTCGCTCACCTGTATAAGCGAAAAGACCCGAAATCTATAATATACTGGAATAACGATTTCGAAAAAAATAACAAAATTGATGTGTAAACTTTTATACAGCCTCGTGACGGACAGACAGACAGACATACAGCAAAGTCACATAAATAGGGTCCCGTTTTTACAATTTGGGTACGAAACCCTGAAAAGCTCGGGTAAGAAAAGGGCTAAAAATCGTTCCCACTCCTGCATTTGTGCCACTAGCGGTTTGTTAGCAATTTACACCCACCTCCGATCGACGTAGTTTAACCGAAAGCGGCCAAGAACCTTCCTAGGACATATTGTCTCAACAATATTATAATCTTCATCGCAAGGATCCTACCAGCTGTTTGAGAGTTATAGTGGCGCGACCCGATAAATACACGAGCACGCACGCTCGCACGTACGCACCACACAAATCAACATTCATCACTAACAAGGCTATTTTACACTTTTTCAGGTGGGGCCGTAAGCTTGTCTGCACAGATAAAAAAACATCAACAACAGTTCAATTATGGTTGAGTTCGAATTGGGATAACTGTTAATTAAAGTCTTTGTAATATCTGTGGAGGACGATAACAGTATCTAAACTTATTAAGTAAACTAAACTTAACTTATTAACGGCTTTCAACTTTAAATGTAATCCATTAATTTAGAAGGGCTTCAGAGAGATTTCGTACATACTTCATTTGCATTTACGTGCTTGAAAATTTTCAACAGCTAGTAGAACCACTAAGTACCCTTGTCCATTTCAACACTGTAAGGGGCTAATAACCTTTTACGTGAGAGAAAAACAAATTGTGAAATGTGAACCTATAGTAATCCTCTGCCTACTCTTTCGGGTATAAAGTCGTGCCTATATTATGTACCTATATTGTATTACCTACTTGATATCAGATACTTCATTGAGGTAAAGCTCTTTCTATCTATAGTTCGAATTTGGCTCGTGATATATCATGACATGATATGTTGTAGATTTCAATTTGTACGTGAAATCTTAGACATGTTATGTGATGTACGTGTAAGAACGACAGAGAGTACGAAGTCCCTTAAGTAAGTATCTGTTACTTTCTCTGATATTCGGTACGTGAATACAGATCTTGAAATGCGTACTTTTCGCCCCTCTCTATAAAATAGATTGCAGAGGGGCTCATGGCGAGACTTGTGTCTGTAGTCTGTGACTCTGTTTTTTTTTATACCACTAAGGTGACAGACAAGCATACGGCCCACCAGAAGGACCGGTGGTCACCGCAGCCTATGAACGTTTGCAACACCAGAGGCGCCACACTCACGCTGCCGACCCTGTAAAAACCTTCTTAGACCCCTTTTGAAGAACCCTATACTGTAAGCGTTTGGGAAAACCGAGGCAGGAAGATCATTCCACAACCTAAGCGTGCGCGGAAAAAACCCCTACCGGATCTAACCGTGCTCGAACGCTCCGGACGTAGGGTGTGAAGATGAAATCTCTGTCTATGGCGAGCAGTGCGATGATAGAACGTAGCCGTGGGCATCATGTCAAACAATGCTTCAGAGCACATACCATTGTGCAGGCGATAGAACACGCATAAGGAGGCAAAGTCTCTCCTGTCACGAAGAGGTTCAACACCACCTGTCAGTATAGGATCGTTGACAACTCTCACAGCTCGCCTCTGCACCAATTCAAATGGACGAAGCTGATATTCAGGTGCCCCCGCCCAGAGGTGACAGCAGTACCCCATGTGTGGCCGCGCTTGTGACTTTTAGAGAAGCTGTTGCATTAAACTACGTCACTAGGTCACGTGGATCATCTGTTCAAAGTTTGAAATAAAACAATAATAACAACGTCAATTGGATTGAACTTTTACAATAAACATGTTAGAGAGGGGGAGTCTGGTGAGAACGATCTCACGGCTTTCTTGTTATTGAAATGCAATGAAATTTATTCACGTGTAATCGAGTACATTTGGTATTGATTATATATTACAAGTAGTTCTTTGACTTCCAAGCGATATTGGAGTTCACTGATACCTATAATACCTACCTATATCAATGTAAAAATATCTAAGTATTTTACTTTACACAATAATTTACTGAAACATTTCTAGTATTTGGCAATGAGAAATTCCCTTAAATATGTGCCTCAGTCGCGTGCGCATGTCCAACTGGGACGGTTGTGCACTCTTTGGTCGCGGCGTGATTTCTTTCACAAGTAATAATAATGAGCGTGTTAAAGTGCAATACGTGTAACATTGTCATAAACGAACTGCTTTCTTACATACAAAACAAAGTGTCGGTCATAGATGAAGAGACACTTGTGCGTATATGTACGTCTTCGTTTACGGCTGAGGAGATTAAAAATGCAAAATCTTTGCTATTCGATTCAATTCCAACCGAAAAGCGAAAAATTTTGAGGAAAAACAAAGGCAAAGAGGCGAGAGATTTGGCAGATATCATCAATCTCTTCAAATCTGCCGAACCGGATATAATTCCTGTTTTTGTGGCTAAAGATTTAGAGAAGCTACCGCCCATTACATTTGACCACCTTGATTGCACAAAACTCTTGAAAGACATGTTGCTTATGAAAAATGAATTGGAACAATTAAAGGCTACATCTGTGACTGTTAGTGATTTGAGTGAATTGAAAAATGATTTATTACGGCTAAGATTTGACTCATTAGCTCCGACATCAGCGCTTCAACTAAATGACAAAACGAGTGCGTGGTGTGATAGTGGCCCAATGGGTCTTATACAAAATAACCCTGTAGTCAATTTACTGTCGGAGTCAAATGTAAATATTGAAAATGAACTGTGCAAAAATTATTCACCATTATCTAACTTTAGAGAAATGAGGGTAGTTGACAATCAATGTGTTAGCGATAGAATTGAGCAACAGCTGATAGAAAGTAAAAGTCCCAGGCGGAGTGACGTAGGTGGTGGTTGCGCGGGCTCGGGTGGCGGGGTATCGTCAGCTGTGCGCACGACTAGACAACCGATAACTGCGACCGGTTCTGCGATGAGCGCTACAGTGACGTCACAAATATCACATAGTTCTCCACGGGCCGCGCCAACTACGCCCGTAAATAATAATTGTGACCGGCAACAGACGTGTATGCGACAAATCAGGGACGATAATGATGACAAGGAAGGGTGGCAAACAGTGACTTCAAACAGGAGGCGTACTAATTATCGGTTTCAAGGCAAATCCGGTATTGCCAGAGATTTGCAGTGTAGTTTCCGAGCCGCTGACAAAAAGATCCCGATGTTCATAACGAAGGTTCACCAGTCTACATCGGAGGACGATATTGTGAAGCATATTTATAGCAAAATAAATGAAAATGTAATATTAGAAAAAATTAACATGAAAATTGATGGGGCACAAAGCGTACAAGTTCTTTATATCTGAAAGGAACGTATCTAAGTACCTAGATGAAAAACTATGGCCCGCTGGTGTTATTTTTCGCCGTTTTGTGCACTTCACACAGCGGAGGACGAGCGGTACGGGTGTTGCGGGCGGCTCTGAACGTTTAAATAATGGATAGTCGCCTTTACAAATTTGCTACTTTCAACTGTAAGGATATCAAGCGGTCACTTAAGGACGTAAGACAACTGTGTAGTGGGTGTGACATAGTGTGTCTGCAAGAGACTTGGCTTATGCCGCACGATATTCCGTTTGTTGGTACGATCGATAATAACTTTGGCTACACGGCAACATCAGCCGTTGATACTAGTGTGGGTATACTACGCGGACGCCCATACGCGGGCGTAGCCCTGTTATGGAGATTTAGTACATTTCAGCAAGTGACAGTGTTACAGTGTAATAATCCTCGTATTTGTGGAATTAAAATTAAAACTTTCGATAAATCTATTATTGTTATGAGCGTTTATCTGCCCACTAATGCCATTGAAAATTTAGAAGATTTTATAAATTGCTTAAGTCAAGTGAGTGCCATAATTGACGAACACGATAACGAGTCCGTTTTCATATTGGGTGATTTTAATGCGGATCCGGGTGAGTTGTTTTACAGTGAGTTGGAAAAAATCTGCGAAGAGCAACGTTGGTCATGTGTGGACGTGGATGTGTTTGGGTTAAGTTCTGACACATACACGTTTACTAGTGAAGTACATGGAACAAACAGCTGGTTGGATCACTGTGTAGCAACTCACTCGGCTGCGCGGGCTGTGTCTAATGTATATGTGAGGCATGACATCCTGTGGTCGGACCATTACCCAATGTTTATTGAATGTAATCTGACTTGTATCACTGGTAAAATCTCACCTAGCATTGGTAATGTAAACAAAGATGTAGTATGGGGTGATAAAAGTAAAGAACAAGTTTTTGCTTACGAAAGCGAGTGTAATACTAGATTAAAACTCATTGACTTTCCTTCGAATTGTGTGAAGTGTGCCGACTACTTCTGTGATAGCCGTGAACACAGGCGTGTTCTAGATCAGCTGTACTCGGATATTGTCGCCGCCCTCCGGGATGCAGCACGGGTGAGTAGAGGTGGTGCTAGAAAGGGGAGGGGGGGTGGCCCACACATAGTCGGGTGGAACAAACACGTCCGTGATGCTCACAGGGAAGCCAGGGTCAGATTTAGTGAGTGGGTAGAACATGGGCGTCCGAGAACGGGATTAATTTATAATGTCATGTGTGAAAGTCGAAGAGCGTTCAAAGCCAAATTAAAATGGTGTCAAGATCATCAAGACCAGTTAGCAATGGACGCTCTTGCGGAAAAACACTCCAAGGGGAACTTTGGGATGTTCTGGAGGGATACCGCTAGAGTAAATATACGTCCTGGCTTTCCTGCTAGCGTCGCGGGTCTGAGCGAACCGAGGGACATTGCGAATGCCTTCAGAGACCAATTTATGGTGAGATCGCCGTTAGGTCCGATGGGGGAGGTGCTCGATACTGGCATGAGCGGAGTGAGGATAGGGACTGTATTTCATGCTAAGGATGTGTCTAAAGCCATTAAAGGTATGACAAGAGGTAAGTCCCCTGGACACGATGGCCTCAGTGTCGAGCATCTCCAACACGCGGGGCCTCATGTACACAGAGTCCTGGCCATGTTCTATACGTTGTGTGTGGGCCATTCTTACTTGCCTGAGGAGTGCATGAGGACTGTAGTCGTGCCTGTTGTCAAAAACAAAACCGGAGACCTTACCGACAAAGCAAATTACAGGCCTATATCTCTAGCTACTGTTATAGCGAAAGTGTTTGATCGTTTGCTTGACGCACAGATAAACCGTTTTGTCAATTTGCACGATAACCAGTTTGGTTTCCGTTCCCATCTTTCTACTGAGAGTGCTATACTGTGCCTCAAGCAAACTGTCAAATACTACACTGATCGCAAAACGCCGGTGTATGCCTGCTTCCTCGACTATTCCCGGGCATTTGACCTGGTTTCGTATGACCTGCTGTGGGGGAAGCTGAGGGACCTTAATGTGCCTCAGGAACTGGTCAGCATTTTTCAGTTCTGGTACGCGAATCAGGTTAATAGTGTCCGGTGGGCGGGGGCCATGTCAGATCCGTACAGGCTGGAGTGTGGCGTCAGGCAGGGTGGGATCACATCTACCACTCTGTTTAATTTATATATAAACGGCCTGATCGAAACGCTTAGCAGTCAGCATATTGGGTGCCATATTGATGGTGTCTGCGTCAATAATCTAAGTTACGCAGATGATATGGTGCTGCTGAGCGCTTCGGTCTGTGGCCTCAGAAAATTATTAAAGACGTGTGAGGAGTATGCGTGTGGTCATGGCCTGTTATACAACGCGAAGAAA
This sequence comes from Miltochrista miniata, assembly GCA_933228765.1. NCBI lineage: Eukaryota > Metazoa > Arthropoda > Insecta > Lepidoptera > Erebidae > Miltochrista > Miltochrista miniata. The sequence continues at coordinate 14,624,873 of OW121765.1, forward strand.
AGTCAATGGATGGTATTTGAAACGGGTGGTAACTGTCCGAAGGAAGTGCCTTCTGTGCTGTTGAACGGTTCGTCTTTAGACAGGGTTTTTAGTTTTAGGTACCTTGGACATATTGTCACCGCCGATCTCAAGGACAACGAGGACATCGACAGGGAGCGGAGGTCGCTGTCGATCAGATCGAACATGATAGCCCGCAGGTTCGCACGTTGCTCGGCGCAAGTTAAGGTTACGCTCTTCAGAGCGTATTGTACATCACTATACACTTGCAGCCTGTGGGCTGATTACACAAAGAAACGGTACAGCGACCTCCGCGTCCTGGACAACAATAGTCTCAGGATGTTGTTGGGGCTGCCCCGACACTGCAGCGCTTCCGGGATGTTTGCGGATGCGCGGACTGCATGTTTCCACGCGACTATACGTGCGCGTGCAGCCTCACTGGTGCGTAGGGTGCGGGCCAGCTCCAACAGGGTCCTGCTGATGATTGCATCCAGACTGGACTGCTCTATTCTTCGGCATTGTTGCGGAAGGCACATTTCTGTACCGATGCCGGAGAGAAGATATTGATGACCTATGGATATTTATGCCTATTATGTATACATATTATTAAGTATTATTATTAATTATTATGTATGTTCTGATAATGTTGACATTGTTGATTTCATTATTTATTTTATTGACCTATTATTACTAATTGTACAATTATTATTATTAAGTAAGTATTGTTTTTAATCTATATGCCTATTATTATTTGTAAATTGTGTTGTAGTTGTATCTATGTGTTATATGGACTGATGTCTGAAATAAACGTATTGAATTGAAAAAATTTAAATAATTTTTATGCCACATTTGACATACTTTTTTCTTTTCTGCTACACTGTTAAAGTATTCGTTTAAAGCGTGAGAGCTCTTTACAAAATGTAGGTACCTACTATCCCGCGTCTCTAGGGATTGGTTCGGGTGTTATTCCGCTTCGTAACGAATCATTACCGTTCTACCTCCCACTACACTACACTACACTACATCTACACTATACTACACTACACTACACTACACTACACTACACTACACTACACTACACGATGCTTTATAACCGTCTACATCCGGGAGTCCCGGGAAAGCCCTTGAAAAGATGTCCCAGAAATCCCGGCAGAACTTCATAGTAGCTACTAGTCATAAAGTAAGAGGTTGGAACTTTAGTAATCAAAGCAAGCCATCAATATTAATATTGAATATACAATACAACATTAAATTTTCCTTTATTATTTCCTTGTCAATCCATTCAATAAATCACTCTAGTACGCAATAAGCTGCCAGTACATAACTTTGGGTACATCCCCACCCACGGGCCGACGCCGACGTCACCTTCAATTCATATCACAAGTTCAGTGACACGTCATGGTTAGCTCAGTAATTCTCATTCACAGTCAAGTTTACACGGAAACATAAAATACTAGATGGAGCATTATACCCTTAGGAGTGCCTTAGGAACTGGGAACATTGTGACAGGGGTGTGAATATCTAGTTGCCATCGAATAATTAAAACAGTTAGCCAATAGAATTGCTCAAGTAGTAACAGGGTAGATAACTAATGTCACGACCCCAATTCATCCCAAGCGTGTCGTAAAAGACAACTAAGGAAACACTTTCGTAAAAGTACCCATCGCATACAGAAGGAAAACGCGAAGTAAATCCCTATACCAATCAGTCTAGCTAGCGTAGTGTAAAGTGGTCTTACACTATAAACTCTATACTTGCATAAGGTAAAATAATACTTAGGGGAGGCCGCTACCCTGGGACCCTAGTCTACTTGTGCAATAGTATCAGAACATAATCGTAATCATAACTCAATGTAAATAATGCCGTAGCCGATGGTTTTTGTAGCAATAGAGCTACGCTTTTTTCTTTTCTGGTCTGACACAATTTGATTTTTTTTTTTATGGATATTTGATAATTTTGTTGATCAGTTTTAAACTGTTTTATGTACGTTGTGATCGCTATTACACACATTTTCTTTCTTCTTCCTTTCAAGGAATTCTGGAATAATCCTGTAATAGTACCTTAACCTTTTCAACCGATTTCTTAAATTCTAATAATGTTGCTTGCTGCTCAATATCTTAGGTCTGGCGAATGTTAGAAATAAGATATGCATTGAATTTATTTTCAAAATGCTAGATCTCTTCTTGTTTTTTTTAAACGTGTGGAATATCCGTCAAGGATGCTTTGCCTTACCGACTAAAAACCACACGGTCCTTGCCCCTACGGTTGGAAGCCCCGTGTAAACCCTCGGAAGAATGTCCCCAGGATTGCTGGATGTCTAGATTAGAATAACTCGTCGTCAAGTAGGTAACTTGACGCCTACGGTTGTTTTCAATATGGCTTGAAGCATTAATTTCCACAGCTGGCGCAGAGCCAGTGCCCTGAAGTTCCAAGTTCCGGTATTCGAACTTGAAACGTATATTTAGGTGAACCACGTAGGTGCTCCAAGGGTCAGAAAGGAGTAGTATGTTCCTCAAAGTTCATTTACATTTAATATCTTACTAATATTATACTTGCTAAAGTTTGTGCACGTAGACATCTGGATGTTTGTAACTCTTTCAGCATCTACTAACTCCACGAAACTGACGATTTGTGACGACATATTTAGAAATATATGGGTAAGTTCATCAATTGTCTAGTCTAGATCCCGTAACACAACCTTTTGTAAGATATTTGTAAGTTATAGCTAGATGACGCAGTGTATCATTAGTCTCTCGCATCACGCCCAAATCTATTCCGTTGACCGAAGTAGATATTCTCCCTCTGTAAGTAAGGCTAAAATATGAGATGTAGTAAATAAACTTCGTCCTACAGATACACTATTGTAGGGCGTGGATGTTTGTGCCTTTGACAAATTAATTGTATTAGCATTCCACAAATAGAATCAAACAAATCTGTTTGTATACCAAAATAGGTCTATAAAGTATATTTTGGGCCAATTTATAGCTTTGTATAACACCAATTATGGATAAGTATACAATTAGGTAAGTATACACTGTGATGAATGTTGAATGTTAATTTTGTTAATGAATGTTAATTAATCAAATGTCATACGTGAAATTAAGTTATTTTTGCAACCAAGGTTAGTATGTAAGATTTACTGGTGTACCTATATTAAATGCAGGCTTAGGCCATGGATCATTTGCCCGCAACATATTTCGAAATTTACTTTAAAGATTATAGGCAAGGATTTTTTATTCTGTATTAGTTGATGTTTACATCTAAAATATTCTTTGAAAAAATTGTAAAGGAAGACACTATAAAATGTGGTTAATTAGTAATTATTTTTATAGCATTCTCTCTCTACTGGACTTATTTTATTTTAAGTTAGAAAATCCCCAACCAAGATAAAGGCAGTTAATAAATTACTTACTAGATACCTATTCAACAGTTCAACTTTAAAATGTTTTGTTTCCTTGTATGAGTTGTCCTAGACTTAATAACCACACAGAAGAAGGAAATTCCCACCTGACAATTCAACTAGACATAATATTATTGTTTACATCGTGGTCAATGACCTATTGTTGCTTACGTAACTATTTATATGATATTTATTTATATTGGTTCGATCTTGTAGCATGATGGTAGTTTTCGTAGCATGACGATATTGTTCGTAGCACTTTCGTAGCTGATCTACGAGGGTTGTATTAACAGGGGCGCGCGGGCACTGGACGCATGGGTAGGTATCGTGTGGTTTAGTCGATTCGAGTCCAGCATGACATCTCTGGTGTTTCCACTCGTAAAATGAACAGTGCTTTATAGATATATGTAGAGCGGCCACAAAATTTACTAATCAGTTCATCTTAAAATCTTCAAGTGATTTAATCTTAATGAGTTTATCATCTGTGATATTTACTAAAGACCTAGAACTTGCGGGCTAGTTTCGGAGTATACACTACCCTGAAACTATCACGTGTCTAGTGTTCTTAATATCTCTTGCCAATTTTTCTGTCTAAGTTAATTCACATAGCAAAATCACGATTATTACCTAGCTTTTGATACAAGTCTCTAGGGTACATTGCTCTAATATTACATCTATCCAGTAGCATTACATAGATCACTGCGGACATTCCCCCAATGACTTTCACACCTACATTTCACCATTTATAGGACCTACTTAATAAGTTGCCGTCTTACATTGGTTTCCGCATGACCCAAATTCGTAGATATGTTCCATAAATATCACATTACCACATATTTCCTCTACCAAAATTAATTGGACAGTTTCAGGATTAGTCACCTGGGTAATTATCCTATCTTACATAATATTGTAATAATATTATGAATTCAGTTTTTGCAGCAGCACAAGTTTGTGCAGATGTTTGTATATTTAGATGTAGGATGGTAGGTACGTTTGTTGACCAATCATTCTCTCTAACAGCTGAATGGATCTGGCTGGCATTTGGCACAAGGATCGACTTATAGTCTGGAATAACATCAGGAATATATTTGAATAAGATTTGGATGGAAATTCCACACGTGCAGAGCCGCGGTGACCATATAATAAACAGTATTTTCGTAAAAATCATCTAATTTAAACTAAAGTCTGTGATATAAGTGTTTGTCCGACTAGTATTAAACTGAATAATAATACAACATGCTAATTTTAATTTTTTTCCTCAACAACGACATGTCGCTTTATGATAAAAATAGAAATTAATTTAATTTGATTTCACCACTGTAATAAGATATATACTATCGAAAGATGGTTATATAATTTCATCAAGAATCACATCGAAATTCATTAAAACACGTTATTAATCTGATGTTTAACTTTGCTATACAACGTACAATGTAGACTTTGTACTTTCTATTTACAAACTACTTACTTCCTCACTAAGGAAAAGCTGCGGAAACGTTTTCATTTCTGATAATTTCCTCCTTTCTTTACACTGAAGTTCTTTTATTAGTCTTAACATTTATTTGCCCCATCATCGCACTCACAAATCTTATTTTGAAGATCGGTGTTTTTACAAGGGAGGCATTCGTGTCGGTAATAAAAGGGTATTTTTTTTTTTTAATAAATATTCACGGACATTTCACACAACGCTACCTGATCCCAAAGTAAGCTAGGAATAACCTGCTTGTGTTCTCTCAATAGTTTTATTTCATTTTCCATTTCAAAAAGTGAAAAAGAATAATGTAGTAACTAAATATGTGTAAAGTTGTTAGAAATAAATGACGCGTTATGAAACACTTCAAAGTTTTTGAAATTAAAATAAGACAGACACATTTTAATTTTCTTGCTTTTTAGTTATTACATACATAAAATTTTATTAAGTAACTTATCTTGCTAAGTTTTGAATCTGGCAAAATCTAAACAGAACTTTTCTTAACTGCCTAAGTCGTATTATCGATTTTGTAACACATTTTGACTTTACCAAACTAAATCCGCCATCAACTCAATTTAAACTGCTTAAATCACAAACGTTAATTAAGGACATGGTTCAACGTCAATCTGAGACTTAAAACCACACATATAATTTAATGATGGCCGGGCTTAAAGTATCTTGTTTAGTGAACTTTAGTGTAACGTAGTCAACGCGCAATATTTTTGATTTTTTTCCTGAAACATCTTTTTTTAATTGTGACCGTTCTCGTAGATACTTTTCCGGACTCTTACCCAGGTAAAACAACATGGTCCCATTTCATCTTGCTACGGTAGACCCGGGTGTGACCTCAGAAGGATATGCCCAGGGATCCCAAAACTGATTGGAACACTTCAATAGACAGTGTCAAATTATTTCCGTACAAATTATTAAAACAGAAGATTTGCCAGTGTTTCAACTGAAAACTGACGGTTACAAAAACATTGTAAACGGTCGAATCGAGATACATCATTTTCTTTGAAGTTGGTCAAATAGTCAAAGTCGTTCTAATTGAAAAGTGTTTTAGTTTTCCGTAGCACAACAATATATATTTTTTTCCTCAAAATTGACAGATTTTCCGTATTAAGACAAACATGTTTATGGTTTATTCAATTTGAATTTGTTTTACTTTACTCACCAACTAACTGACATGCGCAACTTCGTTTGCGTCATCATGTTTCCCGTTCCGTGAACAGCTCTGACAAGTAATTAATTCTCCCCATTTCTTGATACATTTTTCTGGTTTAGCGAGATGCTATACATCCTTTAACCTTCCTCAAAGAATTTACTATCAAACTGTAAAATATTTTTTGACATCTAACCAGTAGTTCCTGATATCCTAGCGCTCACAAAAACACACTAACAAACTCTTCAGCTTTATAATTTTGGTATACAAATTTTATTAATCTTATTTGAAGAACTAAACCTTATCAGAAGAACCTGTAGTTTGTGTTTTCCAATAATTTACCCTCGTTTCAACAATAGACGTTGCTTCATAGTTCGATGACATCGCTTTAAAACATTCAAACGTAATTATTACAACAAGATTGGTTCTGCATATGTAATGAGATACTCACGTATTTATTGAGTCAACATAGTATGCGAAATTGCTTCGTTGTTTATCTTTGCTCCTAACATGTTCCCCAATATCGGTACCACATTACACAGAGAGCTAATGGAGTAGGTAGGTAGGTATTCAAAATGATGTAAAAAATGCCAATCCTGTTGGAAAACGTCGTTGTTCAAACAGATGTCAGACGACGGTCAACAAACTGGGCCTTAATTTTTTAACGCTTATTCTACGAAACTGATTTTTTTTACAACAACTGTGACTTATGATACCACGAAACATTTAATTTTAACCCAGAAATTTTGAACAGTTTACATTTTATGGAGTGTGCGAAATTCTCTCACCAGAATAACTTAACTGTTGACATTCCAGTTCTAAGAGTTCTGCTTTATAAATCATTAAACTAATACCGATCGGCTTTGTGTGAAACTCTCAGCCGTGCGCAACCATCAAAGGTGGAGTTCAAACACAAGATTTTTATATATTACCCTTTCAGCCACTCTATGCCACTCGCACTACTCCTCGCGTTGCCGTGTATCTACTCTACAACCACACACTCGCCTACTCGCGATGTTCATCGCGTTGTTCCCTCACTCACTCGTATTGCCGCTTGCCTCTCCTTTGACTCGCGCTAAAAACCGACAAAAATGTATCGTCGTTCAGTGAAAACTTACGCAAGGACGAGTAACTCAGCCACACGATATCTCTGCCCATTTCCCTCGCCCCTCGTCGAGTGTGTGGCCGTAGTATTTGATGATCCAATCAGTTAAAAACCTTTTTGTGAATGGTTTTGTTGTTACCCCAAAACTAGAAACGGGTACCTATCACTTCGTATTGTCGAATTGAAAACAGTTCTATCTCTTCCCTTTTTATGAAACACACGGGACTCATTGAATTCGCCCTTCCATTTTCGAAATAGAACGGAGATCGTCTCTAATAAAATTGAGATCAAGACTTTATCGAGACACGACAGTTTACTTTAGTGAAAACTACAATTCGATACAAAGCTGTTAACATAAAGGCCGAGAGGCACAGACCAAGGTTTTCTCTCTTACAGCGATAACTACACTCAAAAGTTGCCCTAAGCGGTAATGATAATGTTCGCTTTACTTTTATTTGTAAACTTTTATTCGTTCAAATGTGTACAATGTGTAGATAGTTAGATACTTAAATTTAATTATGACTAGAGGAAAAGATATCTACCCGCACTTCAAATTTTTGTTGAATGACGCCAAATGGCTGTGTTTTTCAGAAGTTTTTTTTACATGCTAAACCAAATCTTCATGTACACCGGTATTCTAGACCAATAATATAAAGAAAAAAGGTTTAATTGTTTGTTTGTTGGTTTTTATGCATTTAATAGGCTTCGAAACTAACGTTTTGAAATATTCTGCCACTATACAGGGTGGAATTTAAAGACGGTAGTTGGAGGGAAAGTACCCTTAATATTGATAATGGCAAGTTTTGCTTAAAGGAAACATTCCTTTATTTTCAAAAATAAGTAATACTGCATTTAAAGATTTTTGAAAAATCACCTGCTTGAGCCGGGAATCGAACCTGGGATATGTGAAAAAAAAACATTCTGTATTTTATGATACCAACCGAAACAGTTTTTAATAGGGATCAATTTCTTTTAAACAACATAGTATCTTAAATTAATTAAAGGAAGATCAAGTAAAATATGTTTTTATCGTAAAGCTTACTCACTTTATAAAGAAAAAAAAACAGTCTAATGGCGAACCTCCTGCTTTTTTTAAAAGTTGGTTGGTTAAGTGACCACAACGAATACTCCCATTCACAGAAACTAGAACATTTGTTTAACCAACTTCAAAAAAAAAGAAGAAGGATCTCAATTCTACTGTTTTTTTCTTTACATAGTGAGTAAGCTATACAATAATATATTTTACTTGGTCTTCCTTTAATTTAAGATACTATGTTTTTGAAAAGAATTTGTTCCACCCTGTATACTGAACGGGAATCACGCAAATAAAACAGCGTGACATCCGCTGGTAATTCATAAAGATACACTTCAAACCATGTATCAACTTACATAGCCACATCTAAGAAAAGTCAACGAAAATTTCTTACTAATAAATTAAAAAATGTGTGTGCGTGTAACCTTTGGCGATTGAAGTAAAACTTCTCTACCATTGACGGCATAATATCACTGAAATGATTAAATTTTATCTTAAATAATAAATATCATTTTATAATTTAATGGTTTATTCATTTTAGTCTAATATTTACATAATTACTATTTTTATACAATATTAACGTCAAAATGTTTAACTAAATAACCCGCCCCGGATTGTATCCGGTGCAAAGGTGCCCAAAACACTCGCCGCATTTCCAAATATAATTTAATTATATTTATTATTTATGTGTTTTACAAAGATTATTCAAATTGTTCATCATCACGCCTTTATTACCGAAGGGGTAGGCAGAGGCATATTATATACCCACATTTCACCTTTTTATAATTTGTCCAATGTAATACGTTGTGAGCCGTATTGCCGTGTTTAAATGGACAGGCGCAGGTTGTGACTGCCTGCTGTTGAAATAAAGCCTTCAACTTGGCTTAACGACTGCCATTTTACTGGCAACCGGGACCAACGGCTTAACGTGCCTTCCGAAGCACGAAAACGCTCAAATAAATGTCACAAAGTGATCACATGGATGGTCACCCATCCATGGACCGGCCATAGTGAAAGTTGCTTACCGCAGTCATCGTTTACAGAACACTGAGTCCGCGGGGCCACGAGCGCTTCAAATAGTCAAAGTTTTCAAATAGTCAGTTTATTCAAATGTTATACTAATATCATTCATTCATCGTATTTCGCGTGAAGTCCCGAAATCTACAAGTATGAGTCATGGAAACCACGATAGTTTAAAAATAACATCATTCATTCGACTTTCGAATAGCTTGCCGCTATTCAAAAGTCGAATAGTAAGCGTTACTTCCGTGACAAAAAAAATCTGAGTTACTCCCCGCGCCTAAAGAAGTTTTACTTCAAAAAAAATATAGGTACTGAGAAAGTAATTATTTGTTGTCGATTCGGCTCTTAGCTGATCAAGTTGCGTAACATGAATTTAGGCGGCGAGAAAGCAGAAATATTTTTGCCGAATATTTCCAGTTCACAGGAGCAGGTTGATGAGACGGGTGCGGTCAATAATACATAACTACCTACACTATCTCTGTTTGGTTAGTTTGTTATTTTATATGAAACTAATGGATGTCACGTGGTTCCCGTAGGAATACGGGAATAAAAAATAGTCTATGTTAACTAGGGATAGTGTAGTTTCCCAACAGTGAGAAAAGTTTTCAAATCGGTTCAGTAGTTTCGGAGCCTATTCGATGCAAATAAATAAACAACCTTTTAGTATCGATTATAAATTATGTTCGTCCACCTATAGGGTGCAATATGACTGAGATCTAGAAAGTCGGGTCAGTCTCACCTGCAAATAGAGGACGATGTCATGGCGAAAAAGAAAAACTCGAAACAAAACCTTGATCTTAACCTTGATGATATTTCAGTAAAGTCTAGTCTTGTTTTAGGTCAATCTTATTGATGTGAAGTAGTAGTTGAGTAGTATTTTAACCATGATTATTTCTAAGTTGAAGCCCTTTTTAGGCGGCTTGAAAATTTTCAACAGCAGGCAGACACAACCTGCGCCTGTGTAGTTCTGCCAACAGAACAGATGGGAATTGCATTACCATTTGTTCTGTGAACAGGACTAATGGGAAAAAAATTACCATTAGTTCTGTTAACAGAACTACTCAACAGAACAGGTGGGAGTAGACGCGCCTGTCCACCTCAACACGTCAATACGGCTCACAACGCACAACGTGGGACTAATTCTAAAAAAGGTGAAAAGTATATTATATGCCTCTACCTAACCCTTCGGGGATAAAGGCGTGACCATATAGATGTATGTATGTGTGTATAACTAAGAACTACTGCAAGCGTCGTGTTCACAAAGAAACTGGATACCCGCGATTAAAATATTTCTTGATAGCCTACATAACTTTCAACCCTCTTTCAAACGGGACGACGCCATATCCATTGTGATCTGGTACTCGAACACGATACACAAAATTTACGAGGACACTTGGGATAGTGTGGAATTCAGTTGATATTTTAGTGAAAATGTAACATTTCTGTATTTGTGAACATAAAAACATATCTTCAGAAAAGCAGCTTGACCATCGGCATACCTACATAGAATGGTGTTAAAACACTTAAGAACTACTTGTGCACATTTGATTATTAGACAAAACTTTTAAATCCAAGTGACAGTAATGAAAGTAAGCGAATGAAATATGTACACAACGCTGACCAAAGTCAGGGTGTTTATCCTCACACTTCTTTCACTCAATGTCCACAAATATTTTTTTAACGTTACGTTCGTAACGTTACGAACGTAACGTTAAAAAAATAATTTGTGTGCTTAAGCACGGTAACGTCCGATAGAGGCTTTCTTCTGTGCACACTTAGATCTCCCTGTCTCAATTCTCCAAACGCCTACACAATGGGGTTCTAGAAAAGGGTCTTAGGTTCTAGCGGGGTCGGCAGCGTGAGTGTAGCGCCTCTGCAACTTTCCAGCAGGAGGGCTGCAAGTATGTCTGCCGCCTTAGTAGAATAAAAAAGTCATTTGTTTTGCTAAATATCTCGAAACTTCTAAAAAGTCAGTCAGAAAGCTTATAAGCTATACATACCGGTACACTACTACGGAATTCTTATTATTTCAAAATGAGCACACCAAACCCTCTGATCTTTCATAACAATTTCGTATCATATGCCTCAAAAGTTTTCTACCAAAGAAATAATGTGATGATGATACTCATAACATATTACTAACATAAAACCCACCCATTTTATATTTCCCATTGTTGGCATTCAATAACCTGATCCTTTTCTTTTGTAGTAGGTTGATTATGGAGAAAAATGGATCAATTACCCTTGGAGACCCAAGTCAATTTTACTTAATCCAAAGTAATATTGTAAGTAGGGTTTTAGAATAACAGAATAATGAAACTTATGAGGATAATGCACAAATCGCTAGCAGTATTCTATGGCCGTCTTGAAGCCCGGTTTTCGCCGCTAGCTGAGCGGACCTATTGATAATTCCACTTAACTACTGTATACTGGTTTAACGGCACGAGTTAGGCGGATTTAATAATGGACCCGCTCAAGTCGCGGTGGAAAAGTCCTAAAGTCTGTAACGGCCGACATGAGACATGGTTTAATAAATTGATTTAATGACAACACGCGCCAAGGCACTAAGTGCTACGTGCCTTCCGAAGCTCAAAAACGCTAGTAATTATGTCGCAAAATGGTCATCAATCTGAAATCCAGCTGTAGCGAGTGTTCACCAATCTGAAGTCTAGCTGTAGCTAGTGATGCTTACCGCAGTGATCGTTTATAGAACTGAGTCGGAGCTAATCACACTGACACTCCATCCTATTTCTTTAATGTACGTGAGTAGATTCTTAATTCAATTCTGCAAAGCACTTCTAGTTAAATTGACTGTAAATTCTCAGACAGTACCTATACCTAGTTACTTTTTTTTTGAAACTCATTTCAATCATAGTTGATTGTGCTAAATTAGTAAGTACTTACTTACTTAAATAACATTGAAACTTTTAAGCAGTCCTTTGACATAATTAATATCTTTTTAAATGTAAAACCAGTCTTCATATTACTTATCAAGAGAAAACCTGATCTATAAACAGCAGTTTTCTTTTTTTTATTCAGATAATAGGGGCACAGTTTGGATCTGGTTACTTATTTGGCCCTTTGTAATTTGAGACGGTCCTCTTCATATGAATGAAAGCTACTCACATTGTTTGTAACAACGTTGGCGCCCTAATTTATGACGCATAAATGGATTAAATATAATCGAATAAAGATAGAGAGAAGAATGGATGTCAATGTGAACTTTGGGCTTTTATATATAACCATTGCTTAGCTTGAGAGGTAAAATGTGTCAGAGGAGTGTTTGTTTACATCCGTAGGGCCTTGGGAAAGAAAAGTAGCCTATAAGTCAAGTACTCCATACTATAATCTACCCTTGTGCCAAACTTCAGGCAGATCCGATGAGCCGTCAAAGAGTATCAAACATCCAGACATCAGGTAACATGAAGCCCCTTGGGAATCCCAGTAATAATAATAAATAATAAATATTTGTGGACACTCTCACACAACATCATCTAGCCCAAATTAAGCTTAAATATATGCTTGTACTACGGGATCTAGACTACTGAAAGACATACTAATATATTTTGAAATACATACATATTAAACACTAGCGGACGTCCCGCGGTTTCACCCGCGTAGTTCCCGTTCCCGTGGTAATACAAGAATAAAATAAGCCTATGTTCACCGCAAAGAGTGTTCCTTTCCAACAGCGAAAGAATTTTTCAAACCTATTCTATTAATTCCAGAGCCTATTCGTTACAAACAAACAAACAAAAAAAACAAAAAAACAAATCTTTCCTCTTTATAATATTAGTAAAGATACAAAACATCCAAACTCCGAAACAAACATTTGTGGATCACACAAATATTTGGACTGACCCAGGATATTCTTCCTATATTTAGTGGGGCTAAAAATACGAACAGAAAAATATGAGAGGTACCTAATTAACAAACTTTGTCCAACAGATACACTACTGTGGGCGGGGATATTTGTGCCTTTGACTGATTAATTGTATTAGCATTCCATAAATTGAATCAAACAAATCTGTTTGTGCACCAAAATAGCTCTATAAAGTGTATTTTGTACTAATTTGTAGCTTTGTATAACATCAAATTATGGATAGGTATACAATTAGGTAAGTATACACTGTGATGAATGTTGAATGTTAACTACGTAATGAATCAAATGTCATACGTGCAATTAAGATATATTTGCAAACAAAATTAGAAGGTATGAAATAAGATTTACTCGTGTATTATATTAAATGCTAACTTATGCCATGGGTCATTTGCCGGCAACATATTTCTAAATCTACTTTAACGGTGGACTTTTTATCCTGCCTTAGTAGATGATTACGTCTAAAATATTCTTTGAATAAATTGTACATTTGGAAGACACTATAATGTATGGTTAATTAGATAATTATTTTCATAGCATTTCTTCTCTTCTGGCGTTATATTAAATTAGAAAATCCCCCACCAAGATAAAGGATTTAATAAATTACTTAATACAATGTTGAAAGTAAAAATATAATTGAACAGTTCAACTTTAAACTGTTTAGTTTCCTTGTATGAGTTGTCGTAGACGTAACAACCACAGAGAAGAAGGAAATTCCCACCTGACAATTCAACTAGACATAACAATATTGTTTACATCGTGGTCAATGACCTATTGTTGCTTACGTAACAATTTATGTGATATTTATTTATATTGGTTCGATCTTGTAGCATGATGATAGTTCCGTAGCATTACGATATTGATCGTAGCACTTTCGTAGCGGATCTACGAGGGTTATATTAACAGGGGCGCGCGGGCACTGGACGCATAGGTAGGTATCGTGTGGTTTAGTCGATTCGAGTCCAGCATGACATCTCTGGTGTTTCCACTCGTAAAATGAACAGTGCTTTATAGATATGTAGAGCGGCCACAAAATTTACTAATCAGTTCATCTTAAAATCTTCAAGTGATTTAATCTTAATGAGTTTATCATCTGTGATATTTACTAAAGACCTAGAACTTGCGGGTTAGTTTCTGAGTATACACTACCCTGAAACTATCACGTGTCTAAGGTTCTTAATATCTCTTGCCAATTTTTCTGTCTAAGTTAATTCGCATAGCAAAATCACGATTATTACCTAGCTTTTGATACAAGTCCCTAGGGTACATTGCTCTAATATTACATCTATCCAGTAGCATTACATAGATCACTGCGGACATTCCCCCAATGACTTCACACATACATCTCACCATTTATAGGACCTACTTAATAACCTGCCGTCTAACATTGGTTTCCGCATGACCTAAATTCGTAGATATGTTCCATAAATATCACCTTACCACATATTTCCTCTCCCAAAATTAATTGGACAGCTTCAGGATTAGTCACCTGGGTAATTATCCTATCTTACATAATATTGTAATAATATTATGAACGAGAAAGTTTGTGCAGATGTTTGGATATTTAGATGTAGGATGGTAGGTAGGTCTGTTCTGCCGTGGTATAACTAAAACGCCGTTATGTAACATTTTGTCGATTTTTACTTTTTGATGCTATCTTAGTCAGAAAAAAAATCTCTATCGATCTGTATTTCCAGTATTTTCCTACCAAGAATAGTTACTGAAATAATAATAGTAAGAAAGCCGTTATATGATTTGATTTTACTTGTGTATTATTCAAAAATGCCGTAAAGTGACTTTGTTAATCTATATAGCCGCTATAGTTCAATAAAATCACAAAAAAGAACTTAAGATTGTTTCGCTAGATTGCGGTTAACGAATTTTAATTCACTTTAATGTGATTAAAGTACTTTTACTGCTTTAAAGTTACTCAATTTCATGAATAGAAATTTTAGCTATATTAAGCTTTAATGCCGTTAATTGAAAATGTTAGACATAAATGTGTTTAAAGATACTTAACGGCTTTACAGTTTAACTTTATTGAAAAAAACATTTTGACTTATTCATCGTTATGCGCCAGTTAGCGATGTTTCGCATATTGAATAAAATCAAAATGGTAACAACAGTGAGACTAAATTGCCCTTATCCAAAATTAATACGCTAAAAGGCCGTTATATGATCTCGCGAGGGGTGAATATGATCGGGGTGGTCATGGATGTCCTGTGGGTTTTTGCAGTGCCGCACCATACCCTTGTGGGACGAAGTCGCGGTTATCCAATCATTCTCTCTAACGGCTGACAGATCTGGCTGGCCTTTCGCACAAGGATCGACTTATAGTCTGGAATACCATTAGGTTGTTTTTTATCCCGGGAATATACCTATTTCCATGAGACGTAGAAAGTGGAATTCCACACGTGCAGAGACGCGGTGACCATCTAATAAGCATTATTTTCGTGAAAATCGTCTAATTTGAACTAAATATCTGTGACATAAAGTGTTTGTCCGACTTGTATAAAACTGAATAACAATACAACATGCAAATTTTCTTTGTTCTTCCTCAACAAAGACATGTCACGCTATGATAAAAATACAAATAATTTGATTTCAAATTATCAATTTGATTTGACCACTGCAATGAGATACAAAAAGATGATTACATAATTTCATCAAGAATCGCAACGAAATTCATTAGAACACGATATTAATCTGATGTTTGACTTTGCTATACAACGTACAATGTAGACTTTGTACTTTCTATTTACAAACTACTTACTTCCTCACTAAGGAAAAGCTGCGAGAACTTTTTCATTTCTGATAATTTCCTCCTTTCTTTCCACTGAAGTTATTTTATTAGTCTTAACATTTATTCGCCCCATCATAGCACTCACAAATCTTATTTTGAAGATCGGTGTTTGCACAAGGGAGGCATTCGTGTCGGTAATAAAAGGGTAAAAATCTCAATAGTTTTATTTCATTTCCCATTTTAAAAAGTGAAAAAGAATAATGTAGTAGGTAACTAAATATTTGTAAAGTTGTTAAAAATAAATGACGCGTAATGAAAAATTTAAAAGTTTTTGAAGTACCCAGATAGATAGGTTTTAATTTCTTGCTTTTTAATTATTACATACTTAGAATTTTATTAAGTAACTTGTCTTGCTAAGACTTGAATCTGGCAAAATCTGAATATAACTTTTTCTTAACTACCTAAGTCATATTGTCGATTCCATAACACATTTTGACTTTACCGAACTAAATCCTCCATTAATTTTGTTAAAACTGCTTAAATCACAAACCTTAATAAAGAACATAGTTCAACGTCAATCTGATACTTAAAACACACTGATGGGTGGGCTTAAAGTATCTAATTCAGTGTAACGTAGTCAACGCGCATTTTTTCTGAAACTTTTCGTGACACCTCGTTTTTAAATTGTGACAGTTCTCATGGATACTTTCCTGGCTTAGAGTATATTAATTATGAAGGTACTGTTCAACTGTTTTTTTTTGTAAGTTTCCCGGACTCCTGCCCAGGTAAAACCACACGGTCCCACTCCCATTTCACCTTCCTACGGTAGCGAGACACGGGTATGCCCTAAAAAGGATATCCTCAGGGATCCCAAAACTGATTGGAACACTTCAATAGACAGTGTCAAATTATTTCCATACAAATTATTAAAACAGAAGATTTTTTCGAATCGAGATACATCCTTTTTTTTTGAAGTTGGTCAAATACTCAAAGTCGTTCTAATTCAAAAGTGTTGTTTTCCGTAGCACAACAATATTGAAAGTGTTATTATTTTATGTCTCATATTTTCCTCAAAATTGACAGATTTTTTGTATTAAGACAATCATGTTTATGCTTTATTCAATTTGAATTTGTTTTACTTTACTCACGTCATCATGTTCCCGTTACGTGAACAGCTCTGACAAGTAATTAATTCTTCACATTTTTAATACATTTTTCTGGTTTAGCGAGATGCTATACAGCCTATAACCTTCCTCTAAAAATGAACTATCGAACCGTAAAATAATTTTTGACATCCAACCAGTAGTTCCTGATATCCTAGCGCTCACAAAAACACACTAACAAACTCAACATTTTATTAATCTTATTTGAAGAACTAAACCTTATCAGAAGAACCTGTAGTTTGTGTTTTCCAATAACTAACCCTCGTTTCAACAATAGACGTTGCTTCATAGTTCGATGACATCGCTTTGAAACATTCAAACGTAATTATTACAACAAGATTGGTTCTGCATATGTAATGAGATACTCACGTATTTATTGAGTCAACAAAGTATGCGAAATTGCTTCGTTGTTTATCTTTGCTCCTAACATGTTCCCCAATATCGGTACCACATTACACAGAGAGCTAATGGAGTAGGTAGGTAGGTATTCAAAATGATGTAAAAAAATGCCAATCCTGTTGGAAGACGTCGTTGTTCAAACAGATGTCAGACGACGGTCAACAAACTGGGCCTCAATTTTTTAACGCTTATTTTACGCAACTGAATTTTTTTACAACAACAGTGACTTATGATACCACGAAACATAAATGTTTCGTGGTATCATAAGTCACTGTTGTCATTTTAACCCAGAAATTTTGAACAGTTTACATTTTATGGAGTGTGCGAAATTCTCTCACCAGAATAACTTAACTGTTGACATTCCAGTTCTAAGAGTTCTGCTTTATAAATCATTAAACTAATACCGATCGGCTTTGTGTGAAACTCTCAGCCGTGCGCATGGCTACCCTCTAAGTAAACCATCAAAGCTGGAGTTCAAGCACAAGATTTTTATATATTACCCTTTCAGCCACACTATGCCACTCGCACTACTCCTCGCGTTGCCGTGAATATTACTCTACCACCACACACTCGCCTACTCGCGATGTTCATCGCGTTGTTCCCTCGCTCACTCGTATTGCCGCTTGCCTCTCCTTTGACTCGCGCTAAAAACCGACAAACTTACGCAATGATGAGTAACTCAGATACCTGATGTCTTTGCCCATTTCCCTCGCCCCTCGTCGAGTGTGTGGCCGTAGTATTTGATGATCCAATCAGTTAAAAACTTTTTTGGAATGGTTTTGTTGGTACCCCAAAACTAGAAAGGGGTATCACTTCATATTGTCGAATTGGAAGCAGAATCTTTTCCCTTTTTTATGAAACACACGGGACTCATTGAATTCGCCCTTCTATTCTCGAAATAGAACGAAGATCGGCTCTAATAAAATTGAGATCAAGTCTTTATCGAGATGCGGCAGTTTACTTTAGTGAAAACTACAATTCGATACAAAGCTGTTAACATAGTTAACATAAAGGCGTCATACACAGAACGAGGTTTTCTTTCTTACAGTGATAACTACAATCAAAGCTGCCCTAAGCAGTAATAATAATATTCGCTTTACTACTGTTTATAAACTCTTTTACTCTTTCATATATATATATACATATATATATAGATGTACATACTTAAATTTAATTTATGACTTGAGGAAAAGAAACCGACCCGCACTTAAAACTTTGTTCAATGACGCCAATTGCTGTGTTTTTCAGAAGTTTGGTTTTACATACAAAACCAAATCTTCATTTACATCGGTGATCTATACTAATAATATAAAGAGAAAATGTTTGATTGTTTATATGTTGGTTTATATACCTATATGCATTAATAGACTCTGAAACTTCTGAACCGTTTTGAAAATTTCTGCTACTATTGGGACGGAACGGGAGTTACGCCGATGAAACCATGTGACATCTGCTAGTAATTCATATATATGTAGATACACTTCAAACCATGTATCAACTAGATGAGGCCGCAGTGGTAGCCGTAGGTCTGGTGCGAGTCCTGAGGTATACTTCCGAGATCTAACCGTAGGCTGTTAGATAGGATACTAGTGGTTTTTAGTCGGTAGGAGTCCGGTATACCACTCATGTAGGATTTTCCTCACGGAAAAATAACCATGTATCAACCTTCTCATATATTATAGTCTCTAAAAAAAGTCAACGAAAATTTCTTACTAAAGTAACAAAAATATACTGAGAAAGTAATTATTTGTTGTCGATTCGACTCTTAGCTGATCAAGTTGCGTAACATGAATTTAGCCGCCGAGAAAGCAGAAATGTTTTTGCCGAATATTTCCAGTTCACAAGAGCAGGTTGATGAGACGGGTGCGGTCAATAATACATAACTACACTATCTCTGTTTGGTTAGTTTGTTATTTTATATGAAACTAGCGGTTGTCACGCGGTTCCCGTAGGAATACAGGAATAAAATATAGCCTATGTTAACTGGGGATAGTGTAGTTTCCTCAACAGCGAAAAATATTTTCAAATCGGTTCTGTAGTTTCGGAGTCTATTCGATGCAAAATAAAATAAAATAAAATAAATATTCACAGACATTTCACACAACGCTATCAAATCCAAAAGTAAGCTAGGAATAACCTGCTTGTGTTATGGGTCACAGACCACGGATATAAATACTTATGTACTTTTTAAATACATACATATTATACATAGAAACACCCAGACTCTTGAGACAAGCATTTATGGGTCACACAAATATTTGTCTCCGATGGGAATCAAACCCACGACCTCCAGTGCCACAGGCGGTATCACTACCGACCGCGCCACAGAGGCAGAAATAAACTATCGGCGAAGAATATATTGTTGATCGAAGGAAAAGAGAAAACTCAAAACAAAACCTTGATCAGCGAGTTTCAGTAAAGGCAATCACTCACGCAAAATCCCAAAACGATTGGGAAATGCCCATGTCCAGCATGACTGATAGGGTTTTTAGATCGATCTTATTGATCTGTTTGTGAAGTAGTAGTAGCGTAGTATTTTGACCATGATTATTTCCAAGTTGAAGGCCTTTCTAAGCCGCTTGAAAAATTTCAACAGCAGGCAGTCACAACCTGTCCATCTCAACACGGCAATACGGCTCACCACCTATTAAGTGGAACAAATTAATAAAAAAAGTGGGCATATAATATGGGAACACCCAAAAATTCCGAAATATGTTTTTCCGAATTTCAATATTCCGATGTTCAAAATTCCGAAGATTATAATTCCTAAGAAACAAAGCTCCGAATATTCAAAAGGACGATATTCATTTATCCGAAAGTCGTAAGTACGAATTTTTATTTTTCCTAATTTCATTAGCACGAATAATCAAAAGACCGGACTGTTATTTTCCCGAAAAACATTATTCAGAATTTCAAATATCCGAAAATTCACTGTTAAAGCTTTTTTAATAAAGTACGGTCAAGTCTAACTACCGAAGATATTATTTCCCAGTGAGTGGAAGGCAAACAACAAAACAAAAAAAATAACCACGATGGCTAAGGCCGGAGCTCCGCTCTGCTTCGCTTTCGCCTTAGCCTTCTAACCTAACCTATTCAAGTCGAGGTGTTAACCATAATAAGTGAATGATTAACACCCCGACTCAGAGTACCCCGACTCGGATAGGTTAGGTTAGAAGGCTAAGGCGGGAGCGAAGCGGAGCGGAGCTCCCGCCTTAGCCTTCGTGGTTATTTTTTTTTGTTTTGCCGTTTGCCTTCCACTCACTTGGAAATAATATTTTCGGTAGTTAGACTTGACTATACTTTATTTAAAAAAACGGGTAGAGTCGGGAACATAAATAACCGTCTTTAATGATAAGTCTTCGGGTTGAAACAGGAATGGGTGGAAACGACATTCACCCGGCTAAATAGAAGATCTGTAATCTATGTAACTAGTGAACACCTAATGTACTCTATTTATATGTGAATAAATATTATCATTATCATCATTATCATTACCCCTTCGTATTTATGATATTTCGGATTTTTGATAATCGGAGTTCGTATTTATAATATTGCGGATTTTTAATGATTCGGAATTCAACGGTTCGGTTTCTTGAAATTCGGCATTCTGACAGTCGGAATTGCAAACATTCGGAATTTTAAAATTATGACTATTAATAAAAAGGATTTATGAAACATCGGATTTTTGACTTTCGGGATTTCGAATCATTCGGACTTATGAAATTCGGAATTATGAAATTCGTGATTGTGACTTTCGGAATTAAGTTTTTCGTATTAATGTAGTGTACCCATATAATATGCCTCTACCTACCCCTTCGTGGATAAAGGCGTGACCATATGTATGTGTGATTAATTAAGAACTGTTGCAAGCGTCGTAGTCACAAATAAACTTTACACACACTATTAGAATATTTCTTGATAGCCTAAATAACTTTCAACCCTCTTTCAAACGAGCCGTCACCATAACCTTTGTGATCTGGTACTCGAACACGATACACAACATTCACAAGAACACTCGGTATAGTGTAGAATTCAATTGATCCAGTTGATATTTTAGTGATAATGTTACATTTCTGTATGTAGGAACACAAAAATCTATCTTCAGAAAACCCAACGGCATACCTACTGAGAATGGTGTTAAAACAGTCCTGGGGTATCGTTCCGAGGGCTTACCTAGGGCTCCCACCCAAGCGTAGGCTGTTAGGTAGCAAACGTGTGGTTTATAGTCGGTAGGAGTCCGGCATAGTATCCATGTAGGATTATCCTCATGTTAACAAAAAATGGTGTTAAAACACTTGGGAACTACTTGTGCACATATATGATTATTAGAGAAAACTTTTATATCCAAGTGAGGTGAAAGTAGTTGAATGAATAATTGTTTTTGGTTTGTCTAACGTTATTCGCTCACCACAGGCAGAGTGTTTATCCTCACACAGTAACGTCCGATAAAGGCTTTCTTCCGTGCACACTTAGATCTCCCTGTCTCAGTTTTTCAAACAAACGCCTACAGAGATTCTTTAATACGTGTCTTATATTCTTGCAAGATCGTTCTTGCGCCTATGGTGTTTAAACACGTGCATAGGCTACGGTGACCGCTTTCCAACAGGAGGGCCGTTAGTTTGTCAACCACCTTAGTAGAATAAAAAAAAAAAGACGTGTGGCACTCGGGGACTGCCGCGGTAAAGCTATTACATAGCATTTTTTACCAACTATGCTAGTATAATTATTTCTATATAAGAATACTAGCTGATGCCCGCAGCTTCGCCCGCGTAAAATTTGTTACCGCGGGAAGTTATTCCCGGGATAAAAGGTAGCCTATGTGTTATTCCAGACTATAATGTATCTCTGTACCAAATTTCAGCCCGATCCGTTCAGCGGTTTGAGCGTGCAAGAGTAACAAACATCCACACTCACAAACTTTCGCATTTATAATATTAGTAAGAAGTAAGATTTTAAGGCCTATGTTCAACAAAGTAAAGTACCAAGTACCTACTTGACTGTGGACATTTGGGCTTTTGGAATTTTGGCCAATTGGCCTTTTGGCCTTTTGGACTTTTGTACTATTGGACTTTTGGACTTTTGGACTTTTGGACTTTTGGACTTTTGAAGACACAAAAGTCCTCAAAGACCGAAAAGTCCCAAAAGTCCCAAAAGTCCCAAAAGTCCCAGAAGTCCCAAAAGTCCCAAAAGTCCAAAAGTCCAAAAGTCCAAAAGTTCAAAAGTCCAAAAGTCCAAAAGTTCAAAAGTCCAAAAGTCCATAAAATCAAATTCCAAAAGGCCAAAAGTCCAAAAGTCCAAAAGTACAAAAGTCCAAAAGTCCTAAAGTCCAAAAGGCCAAAAGTCCAAAAGTCCCAAAGGACAAAGTCCAAAAGGCCAAAATTCCACTCCACTTACACCCCACCCCACTTCACTTCACCCCACCCTACACACCTCAGCCCACCCCACTTCACCCTACTTCACTTCATATACATAGGTACACGTTATGCAAACGCTCACGTGTACGTACACGTTGGTATATGAAGTGCGAGATACACGAACGTGGCCGAGCGTGGCCGAAGGTAGCCGAGAGTGTGATTTATTTTCGTGACACAATTTCTGGATTCGGTCTCCACGCAAGGCACGCGATAGAAGCTATGCAATAGCATATTAGGTATTTTGTTTTAGAACTTTTTAAGAAGAACAATTATTTTGTAATAAATTATTTTTATGTAACTTTAACCATTTACGCAGAGGCGCAACGGATACTCTTATAACGATTAAATGTTTTCCGTTTTCGAAACATTCCTCATTGCTGCACCACTCCTATTAATCTTAGCATTATGTTATGTAGCCTATAATATAGCCACTATCAATAAATGTACCTACTTACTATCGAACAGTTTTTGAAACCCTACCAGTAGTTTCAGTAAGGCTTGCCTTGGTATGATGTGATCATGGTCCCTTTGCAGCGTGTGTCCAATCCAGCGCAGCAGCTACACTTCCGACGTTTGATCTGTTGGTGGATAGGGGTCTCACTGCAGCGTTCCAATAGTCTTACGTTCGTGATGTTCTCGGGCCCGTATGTACCGAGGATCCATTGGAGGCAGCGTTTGACGAAGACTTATAGCTGGTAGCTAGTGCGAAATGTCTTTACTTTAGTGACCTTCCATGTCTCGCATCCGTATAGCAGTTAGCAGTACAGTTTTAACGTTTACTTTGCTTTGAGTTTCACTCTTCGTGTCTATTTTCGCAACTGCCTACGGGGCGCAGCTGTGTAAAGGTTGTTCTGGCCTTGGCGAGACTCGAAATGATGTAGGGTACTCTTCTATCCCATCAGTTTCTGACACGACACTCCCGAGGTACGTGAATTATTGCCTCCACCACATCTCTTGCGTCTGTCGATTTTAATTTCAGTCCAGCCATTCGCTGCCTCATCCTGCTCGTTGTCCTGCACGTTGTCCTGCAGACATGCATGACGGCGTGTGTGTGCCTCAGCAGGCACAGGACATCGGCATCATTTAAATCCTCCAGGATATCAGTATAGGCCCATTCTATGCCGCGCCGATTGTTCTTTGCGGTATTCAGTTAACAACCATCCATAGAAAATAGATGGTATAATGATACCATCTATTTTCTATGGATGGTTGTTAACTATCCTGTTATCTTCATAACGATCCTCTAAGGTAGGTACAGTATGTATTTTCAAAAGAGTTTGTGAACTCTATTTTTAATTTCTTTTTCAGAATATTGATGACATATGATTGATGTCATTTTATACACGTTACGTCTACTACATTGATACATGTAATAAAATTCTAACACTGGTTATACTGAGGAAAATTCTATACTGAGGAATAGCTTTAACCATTAAGCTCTATTTTGATTAAGCAAACAGGGCAGATTCACACGCTACTTAATGAGTATGATTAATAAATACCTCTAATTTCATAGACCTTGTGTGACGTAAACAAAGTTGCGAGGGTCAGCTAGTTAAAAGATAAAACAATAGGTTTCTTCTTATCTACTTAAAAACTATTTTTACAAATTTTATGGTAATAATAGACATTCTTTGAAATATGCATGTATGGTATTGTTGTGACTTTTATGACACGTTTAAAGTACATAGGTATGGGATAGATGGCGCTCGCGGCTACGTCAGCGTGAAATTTTCTTCCCGCTTCCCATGGGAACGTACTCCCGGGTTTGGTTATCTTTATAGCAGTATTATATATAAATTAACAAAACAAAAAATAATACTGCATTGGTGATAATAATAATAAAATGTATGTATATAGAGTACTTACTCATTTTCTTTCACTATTTTTCGTGACTTTCTTCATTAATAAATGCACTTTGTTTATTCATATTTAAAACACTTTTTACACAAATTATACGAGTACAGTTCACTGTTGTACATAGATGATGAATACCTATACACCTATAGTCGAATTTTTATTTAGACGAAGTAAATTGACAGCAACTAATGTAATTGACAGCATCGAAATTGTCATTTCACATTAAGAACTCTAAATTCGACCAGTACTCTTAATTCAACTTTGGTCGAGTTGATAAGACGCGGATCGGTACGCAGAAGGCGCAAGATCGATTCTGGGTACAAGCATCCATTTTTGGATTATTTGACATAATTTATAACGACTGCAGAGTTCATAATTGACGTAAACAAAAAATTTATGAAGTGCGAGATGAGATACACGAACGTGGCCGAAGGTAGCCGAGAGTGTGACTCGTTTTCGTGACACAATTTCTGGATTCGGTCTCCACGCAAGGCCCGCGATAGAAGCTATGCAATAGCTTAAAAAGTAACTTGTTTCGCTTCATATCTCGAAATTTCTAAAGAGTCAGTCGGATGGATAGCTTATAAGCTATCCACACGGGTATGTATGTGTACAATGGGTGCTACGGAATTCTTATTATTTCATAATGAGCACACCAAACCCTCTGATCTCTCATAACAATTTCGTATCATATGCCTCAAAAGTTTTCTACCAAAGAAATAATGTGATGATGATACTCATAATATATTACTAACATAAGATCCACCCCTTTTATATTTCCCATTGTTGGCATTCAATAACCTGAACCTTTTCTTTTGTAGTAGGTTGATTATGGAGAAAAATGGATCAATTACCCTTGGAAACCCAAGCCAATTTTACTAAATCCAAAGTAATATTGTAGGTAGGGTTTCAGAATAACAGAATAATGAAACTTATGAGGATAATGCACAAATCGCTGGCAGTATTCTATAGCCGTCTTGAAGCCCGGTTTTCGCCGCTAGCTGAGCGGGCCTATTGATAAATCCACTTAACTACTGTATACTGGTTTAACGGCACGAGTTAGCGGATTTATCAATGGACCCGCTCAAGTCGCGATGGAAAAGTCCTTAAGTCTGTAACGGCCGACAGGAGACATGGTTTAATAAATTGATTAAATGACAGCACGCGCCAAGGCACCCAGTGCTACGTGTCTTCCGAAGCTCAAAAACGCTCGTAATTATGTCGCAAAATGGTCACCAATCTGAAATCTAGCTGTAGCGAGTGGTCACCAATCTGAAGTCAAGCTGTAGCTAGTGATGCTTACCGCAGTGATCGTTTATACAACTGAGTCAGAGCTAATCAGACTGACACTCCATCCTATTTCTTTAATGTACGTGAGTAGATTCTTAATTCAATTCTGCAAAGCACTTCTAGTTAAATTGACTGTAAATTCTCAGACAGTACCTATACCTAGTTACATTTTCTTTGAAACTCATTTCAATCATAGTTGATTGTGCTAAATTAGTAAGTACTTACTTAAATAACATTAAAACTTTTAAGCAGTCCTTTGATGTATTTAGGTATATCTTTTTAAATGTAAAACCAGTCTTCATATTACTTATCAATAGAAAACCTGATCTATGAACAGCAGTTTTCTTTTTTTTATTCAGATAATAGGGGCACAGTTTGTATCTGGTTACTTATTTGGCCCTTTGTAATTTGAGACGGTCCTCTTCATATGAATGAAAGCTACTTATATTGTTTGTAACAACGTTGGCGCCCTAATTTATGACGCATAAATGGATTAAATATAATCGAATAAAGATAGAGAGAAGAATGGATGTCAATGTGAACATTGTGTTGCATGAGAGGTAAAATGTTTCAGAAGATTGTTTGTTTACATCCTTAGGGTCTTGGGAAAGAAAAGTAGCCTATATGTCAAGGACTAACTATAATCTACCCTTGTACCAAACTTCAGGGAGTTCGGATGAGCCGTCACAGCGTGAAAAAGTATCAAACATCCAGACATCATGTAGCATGAAAACCCTTTTTTTTTCGGTCTAAAATTTGAGCACCAGCTGTGCCAGGCAGCGGTAGGTACTACAATCCCTTCACCAACACAGATTTTAGGATCCGTACTATGCATCATACATAATACCATAATACTCGTAAATAGATAACAAAAAAAAACCGACTTCAAACAAAAACTAAAAAATGAAAAATAAAATTGACTTAGCACAAAGTAATAGGTAGTATAATTTAGATTTATCAGATATTATTGAATGTAATACTGTGAAGTCAGTTATCTTTAGAAATTTTTTTTTCGTTATACCTATTTAGTGACGGGTAGACTGAAAATATATCTGTCTAGGAGAATGTTCTCCCCAATACAAATTAATCAAGCCCAAACACAAGGTAACTGCTGTCAATCGTTAAGGAATTCCCTCGATTCGAAGGATTTCTTCGATTTCTTCAGGATCCCACCATCAGATTTTGACTTCCTGCATATGGACCACATGGGAAGCATCAGCTTTCAAATAAAAAAGAATCATCAAAATCGGTTAACTCGTTCAAGCGATTTGCCGGTAACAAACATGAAAAAAAATACAGACGAATTGAGAACCTCCTCCTTTTATGGAAGTCGGATAAAAATCAAATAATAATGATATGTCACATTGTGCACATGAGAAAAAGTGTATAAAAACATTTTTTTCATGAACGAACGTCGAATTTCCACGACCAATTTACAGAAGGGCATTATACAGGTTTGTAGTTCATGCTATTCCATCAAACTCTCTTGTAGAGGACACATTCTGATCAATAACTGTGCTTCTGTCTCAGTGTTACAGTAAAGGGGAACCAAAGAAAGCGATCACGCCTCCATTCGCAGACGTGACTTACATCTCGGAGTGGTATTTTTCAATTGTACCCTTTTAACTGATGGAGCTTTTTCATTAGATTTACTCGGCATTATTTTTAGAGAGAAGGTTACTGAACTTTGTATTGAGAAAAATAACTTAAAACCTGTAACGTGGGTGAGGTGAACTAACGGTTTCTACATCGATGACTATGATGCATCGATACCTTCAGATTTCTTCTGTAACTTTTAGGAGGATTTGGGTTTCTTCAATATCTTGATATGAGACTGACGTGCCTATAAATGCCTATACTGATTATTACTGGGTACTGAAGTGATTATTCTAACTTAGGGCCATAGATAGATTATAGGGCACCGTGTAGTTTTAGTCGGTAGAAGTGGCACCCGATCTAGGCATGCCGTCTAAACACTTACGAATCACTTAGGAATTTAGATTAAGTTTACGAAATGTTTAGCATAATATTGTACCGCTCCTTCTCCCAAATGCCACACTCTCAAAGAGATGAACAGTTTGTTCACATTTGGTATCAGATCCTGAATCTTGAAAACGTCACTAATCCAAAAATATCTAACAAGAAGGCCCGGAACCACAAATTTACACATAGATATATGTATCATTATACTAAAAAGTTAAACTAAGAACAGTAGCGGTCTTGATATGTTTATGGCGTAAAGAATTATTTCAGCTACATTTTGTGTATCTTTTCACAGGACCAGGTCCAGTATTGTGCTCGTACTCTCGTATACTACTACTATACTGTTAAGAAATTTTTGGTTAATTTAAATTTCCTGTGTTATTTGTAATGAAATAAAACTTGAAAGTGTTAAAATACGTACACTCATGATTAATTGCTTGATTCGTAATGCGTCGATCCGAGTATGACTCAGTGTGAAGAATAGAAGTTATGTTCCCATCGGATTTGGAAACGGGAACGGGATTCCACGCGGACGGAAGCGCGGGTATCATCTGGACACGGTAATACTACTAATTAGAGATAGAACAGATGGAAACCTACATACTAAATTCGCTGAGGCTACGCACACATAGACAACTCATTCACAGACACGAGGTCAGGCGATCTCAACCGAATTTTCGATACTAATTTGTGCGCGAGTGTGTGTAGCAAAGGGTAGGTGTAAAAAAAAGTACATAGGGTAAACCACCCAATCGTTGGCACTCCTCCAATTATTGGCACTTTAGGTAATTTTGCCCATTTCTAACAGAAAAAGAATGCTATTTTACTTTTTAATGCATACCTACAACTACATAATGGGCAACACCGAACTGAAATAAACTAGGTTTCCCTTATTTTTCGAAATATACTCTTAACTAAAGTGCCAATAATTCATTCTAAAAGTGCCAATAATTGGGTGGTTTACCCTACATGAGTTTTCCATCTGTACTATCTCTAACTTGTGGTAATACTATCATATAGTATTACCTACCGTGATCTGGGTGTAGAGTCTGTAATTAATATTAATATAATAAAGAGGAAAGGTTTGATTGTTTGTTTGTTGCATTGAATAGACTCCGAAACTACTGAACTGATTTGAAAAATCCTTTCACTGTTGGGAAGCTACGTAATGCTGTTTAAGCTTATGTGTGTATTCCCATGGGAACTACGCGGGTGAAACCGCGTGTCGTCCGCTATTAGAAATTAAAAATAAAATGTCGCACTTGTCTGATGGAGTCCAAATAAAATGAGCTCAGAGCACGTTCCGTTCGATTTTTCATTATATTTTCAACAAAGAACAATGATGTGAAAATGTAAACACAGCGTGTTTTATAAGTACTTGACACTTGCCATTATAAAGGAAAGGTATAAGAGATTCGTGGAGTGCTATTGATTGTGAAGCTTAAAAATCAAACAAAAGTAAGGGCATTCTTTAGTTTATTTCTTACTAGCTGTTCCTCGAGGCTTCACCCGCGTAGAAGTCGTTATCGCGTAATATTATTACCCTCCTTTTGCGTAGTCGGTTAAAAAGTAGCCCATGTCCTTCCCAGGGACTCACCCTACCGTTATCCCAAAATTCATTCAAGTCACTTCAGCGGTTCAGGCGTGAAAGCGTAACGGACAGACCGAGTTACTTTTGCATTTATAATACTAGCTGTTCCCCGCGGATTTGACCGCGTAGAAGTCGTTATCGCGTAAAATCATAACCCTCCTTTTGCACAGCCGGTGAAAAAGTATCCTATGTCCTTCCCAGGGCCTCGAACTATCCCTATACTAACGACAGACAGATAGAAAGACAGACAGACAGAAAGACAGACAGACAAACAGAGTTACTTTCGCATATTTATAATATGAGTAGGGAGTAGGGATTAGTAGGGATTCAAATTATGGGTTGCGCGGCAATTCTCGATCATACGACGTGAATGTGTACACGGAAAGTTACTGGTGAAACTTCATTTGTCAAATATTTGGAAACGGCGAACCATGAAAAAAATACATTTCACCCGCCAATTTTCGCATTCTAGTCGTAAGATGGAGAATTCGCGTCCATCATATGAGTAGTTACATTTTTCGTAAGTAACTCATATTAAAAAGCCTGCCTTTTTAGAATAGAATAAACTAGCACTTTATTTGTAAATTAAGTTCAAACCAGTTTACAAAATAAAACACAACTAAGACGTTGTACCAAGAGCGGCCTCTATTTTAACGTCAGGGAAAATCCTCATGTTATGCCGGACTTCTACAGACTAAAAACCTCACGTATTGTGCCCAACAGCCTACGGTTGGGAGCTCCGGGTAAGCCCTCAGAAGGATGTGATGTCCCAGGAGAGCGCGGTCTTATCGCTAAAAAGCAATCTCTTACAGGCAACCTTGGGATTTTTACTTAATAAGACATATATGCATAGACTTATTTGTTATTGTTGAGGGTTCAGCTTGGGGTTGAAGAAATGATGCGCAGACGACTGATTAATGCGTATAATAAAATAGTGAAAAATTACAGTATTCCATGTACGTTATGGTAGGTAGTATATAGTTCGAATGAAGATAAAATTTGTACTGTCATTACGTATCGATGACGTCACGATGACGATGATTTTCGTTTGCGTTTGCGGGGACAGCTTAGGAACGCCTGAACAGTTATAATTCTGTGAACATTTATGATAATAAGACTTTTACTTGACATATTAACTTTTAGTACAAGAGGACATAATAAATATACAATGAGTTTACAAGAAAGGTCTCAGAATAATTCATGCTGCGACAAAAAATTACTTACTATCTACATAATAAGAACCCAGACTTATTATGCAAATGTCTCATTGGCGTACACTTTAACAGTTCAACCACTTCAGCATATTTTATTCAGCATTTCGATCTGAATTTTAATGAAAAATAACATGAATATTTTTACCCATTTTGTACCATTATTGCACTTTAAAACCAATTATTTAATATTATATTAGCCGTTGTCACCATTGAGTTATTATTAATACGTAGTAATAATAACTCAATGGTTGTCACGAGGTTTCTCTCACGTTGTTCCCGTGGAAATAATTATTACGAATTTTTTAAATCGATTCAGTAGTTTCGGAGCCTATTCTATGAAAACAAAGAAACATACAAATAAACAATCAAATCTGTCCTGTTTATAATATTAGTATAGATTGGTATATGTTTACTTTATTTTAGATACCTTCATTATTAACTGTAATAATGAAGGTAATAAGTGAGACGACTAGGTACTGACCTAGTCGTCTCACTTATGATGCAATTAAATAACAAGGACTAAAGTTCGACTTTTTATTAGATGCAGTAAACTGACGTTTCAAAATGTCATTCCGTAACGAAATTCAACCATTTTCGTTACGTAATGACATTTTGAAACGTCAGTTTACTGCATCTAATAAAAAGTTCAAGTATACTCATTCATTCATCAAATCATTCAAAGTCATTCAAAGAGTGCAGAATGCTTGTGCACGGTTTTGTTTTAGAATTCCACCGCGAACGCATGTAACACCCTTTCTGAACAGCGGCAACATGATGAAAATGGCTGAGCGCAGGGAGTTGCATTTCGCAACCTTGCTTTTTGGTGTAGTGTTGAGACACAGGCCCGGGTACTTATACGACAGGCTGTCCTGGTCGAGAAACTGCAACAGGTATGGCACAAGGGCATCTGCTTACCTTATGTTAATACCGATCTATAAAACTTCATCGTATAAAAGAAGCTTTACGGTCAGAGCGAGTCATATATGGAATGACCTGCCACCGCCAATCCGTGCTCTGAAAACAGTAAAATCATTCAGAAACAAGTATCGACAACATCTCCTCTCAAAACAATTGAATGGATAGACATAATAACTTACTCTGGAAATGCACGCTAGACACGGTAGTGGTAGATTCTGGATCGTTGTTATTGTAGGAAATCGGTAAGATGCGCTTTGCCTGGGTTGCCTGCGGCTTCTGTCTTGGGTCTGATAGATAAAATTCTTATTTCTACGCGCCATAATGCTTGACAGGTTTCCTCTTAAAAGTAATGATCATGCTGGCGCTTCTATTTATTTACACTTTCGAGATATTATTATAGTCACAATAATGCATGATTGCAGCACTCTTAAACACACATATTGCATTTTTTAATTCAGAATAATGTAGTAAAGTATATCAGAAACATAGGCAATCGGCAGCCATTTTATTTTTGTGTTTACATTACAAGAGGCCCTGCGCGGCGCAGTTGTTTGTTTACCAATTACCATAATGTAATAAGTTGATAGTTTTAAAATAGTTTTTGGCTTGGCTACATAAGCTGCTGCCACAGACTCTAAATGGAACGCACGCGGCGAAGTGCGCTGACAGAGTGTAAGCTACACATTTATTTACATGAAAATGTACGAATGGGCTAAGTTTTGATCGGATAAAATGTGCGATTGTTTGTTTAGTGCCTTTTTATTTGTTTTCAGCCTATGTTAAAATTTTTGATATTGTTATTATTTCTGTTTTTTGTTTTTGTTTTTAATTTGTTTTTTATTTTGTGTTACCTTTATTTGGGCGTGCGTTGGTGACGTCACTTACGGTGCCATCTGAAAACCAGCGCTTTGCATGCCTGCTCATCACTGAGTGGTGGGTGGGTATGTGCGGCATTTATGCTGAGATGGTGGCCATATTTAGGGGTTCGCACAGTGTACATTTATTTTCTTTGTTTTTTAGTTTAAGATTACTTTTGTTTATATTCATTGTGCGTGTCCTGAATAAAATATTTTTCTTTCTTTCTTTCTTTCTTATACACCTAGATCTTTGCGTGCATTTAAAGTTCTTTTTAGCGCCAAAGAACTTAGTTTTATTTCTAACCTAATCACTTATTTTAGGGTTCTGTACCTAAAAGGAAAAACGGAACCCTTATAGAATCACTATGTTGTCCATCTGTCCGTCTGTCAGTCAAGACCCTTTATCTCGTAAACGCGTGAAGGTATCGAGTTGAAATAAATATTTCCAAAGCAGTAAAAAGTTCACAAAATAATGAAAATCCCACAAACGGTCACCCATCTCAATCTCTGCTTAACGCAGTAATCGTCTATGTTCACATGCTAACGACGCGGCGACGCCGACGTTTCATCGACTTTGCAGAGAAAGTCGAGTGCTGAAGGAGTTCGCCAACCGATCTTAAAACACGACTCATTTTTAAAAAAGTGTGTGCGTGTAACCTTTACGCGCGATTGAAGTATAACTTCTTTGCCATTGACGGCATCAAATTTTATATTAAGAGGGCTAACATATTTCGCGCCACATATTGCTCAGAAACCATACTTTTCATTGCATTTAAAGTCATTAAATATTTATCGTACAAACATGGTATTCACTAACATACTTGGTAAATTTAGCTCTCTAAACGTTTATTAAAACATATTTTACCTAACAACGGATTACATATGGTAATTATCAATGAAAGTGAAACAGGTTTTTCAAATCATACGATTTGCATTGTTTTCGATGCTTAAATTCATGTCAAATTACTGATAAATTTAATAAACAAGGGACACGAAGCAATTGCAAAGGGGGTTGGCTATCTGTTTGTAGAATAACCTGATATCAGGTAGGTTCCATTTTTTAGAGAAAAATGACTGTAAAGTTTGCTCAAATAGTGAGAAATTTCACCAAAATAAAGTTGTCTTTTCACCAGCTTCCGTAGTTTAAATCATTATGATAAATATGTAATATTATGTCAGAACTTCTCCTTTGACAATAAAAATATTTCTTTTTATGTTACTAGATACAGATTTTTTTTACAAAGTATTTTGTGAACCCCTATAAATGCAGATACGCGAACAAATACGATTTAGTACCGCCGAGAGGCTCTCAGAGAGTGGTCATGTCGCTCGATGTTCCATTTTTGAATACGAAAAAATGAACAAAAATAGTCTAATTGTAGCGTGACCAAACAATCTTAGTACTTTGTGACGTATAATATAATATATATAAATATTTATGGTCGATATACAACGTGAACTTTTGTATAGTGCAAAGCTCAGACACCCCGACTAGAGTTTCGCTTCAAAATACTGTCTAAAAATAATTAAATGAAACTAACGAAAACTGACCAAGTTATAAGCTTTTACAGTTGCACTATTTCCTTCACGAACAGCGTAGGTGTAGGTATTATAAGCAAGGCAGGTAGTCACTATTCGTGTGGTATTGATAATAACACATTAACACACCATTTTCATAAGTGGTAATTATGGAACACCTGTGAGGAACCAGACCAGGATTGGGACGGCTATAAAGCCGCTAAAGCAAAATACAAGTAGCGACTGAGATACAAAAGTACCAAGTCTTGGAGAAACCTCTGATACAGTCAGACTAATACTAGCCAAACAAGGGACAGAACTGTCCGTATCTATAAAGAAATCTGACGGCGCGGCGGCCTGACCCACACATGAAAAGAATTATTTATACTGTTGATTGATGGCACTTGGTGGAACTTTTCGGCATTTTTAAAGGCAAATTTACATTATATAATGACCACTAAATCACTTACAAACGATCCCTTAGATTTAAAGTTCCTTGGATAGACGAGAATATAAACCGATTATGTGAAAAGCGAAACAAACTATATAAATCCTATAGAAAATATCCAAATGATCCGGAAATAAAATTGAAATATAATACAATTAGAAATAAAATACATAAAATATTAGAAAATAAAAGGAACCAATATTATATTACTTTAATTAACGATAATTTTAATAATACCAAAAAAATCTATCAAATATTAAACCAAATGCTCGGAAGACTGTCAATGTCGGTAGATTCGGTTGTTTTAAAAGCTTTCGATGCCCAAGGCTTATCTGTCAGGCAAATCACGGAAAACTTCGCGAATTGCTTTGACAACGCCGTAAAAGACATTGTACCAAACTGTAGTGTCAAGCTGTTAGACCCAGGCATCTACAATGTGCCGACTGATAACAGTATGTTATTTAAAAAAGCTACAAGTGACAGCATTCGTAGTATAATAAATAAATTAAACTCAAACAAGTCCCCAGGTATTGATGACATAAAAATATCCCAGATAAAAGCAGCGGGCAAGGATGTGTCACAAGCACTTGCTGATCTTGTCAATGCCAGTGTTTTGAGTGGTTTGTATCCCGACGTTTTAAAAATAGGATGTGTTAGGCCGATACACAAAAAAGGTCCCAAAACCAGTTACTCAAATTACCGGCCTATTACACTTTTGTCCGCTATAGACAAAATCGTCGAAAAATATATTAGCCAGGAAATACACAAGTATTATAAAACGAGTGGGGTCATTAATCATAATCAGTACGGATTTCAACCTGGTAAAAGTACAACCGAACTCCTTTCAAAATTCACTGACGAAATAAATACATATCTAAACGATAGGATGCACGTACTGGTGCTGTTTATTGACTTCTCACGAGCGTTTGATACATTAAATCATAAAGAACTGGTTAGAAGGTTGGAAGCCACTGGAGTACGGGGACCATTGCTTTCGTGGTGCGAAAACTATCTACAAAACCGAAAACTCACTGTTCGATTAGAAAACACTTATAGTGACCTCAAGGATGTTACTGAGGGAACAGCACAGGGATCGGTGCTCGGGCCACTTCATTTTCTTTGCTACGTCAATAACATGGCTAAATGTTTAAATTCATGTACATGTTATCAGTTTGCTGATGATACATGCTTAATCAGTGCCGACAAAAACCCACAAAAAGCTGCAGAACGCTTGCAATCAGATTTTAATATCCTTTTGAGATGGTGTCACGACTCAGGATTAGTACTTAATGCAGACAAGACGCAACTCATGCATATCAAATCCCCACACCTCAAACACTCTCCATATGACAGTCTGATTGCACACATCCACAGCTGTCTACATGGGTCACCGCCATGCCAGTGTAACTGTCCGCTTATAAAAAATGTTGATAGCCAACGGTATCTGGGTGTGATCATTGATAGCAAACTAAACTGGGGCCGCCATGTTGAATATGTTTGTAATAAACTAAGACAGTTTCTTGCAAATATAGTTATATTAAGAAATCGTATTCCGTATAAAATCAAGTTAATGCTGTATAACTCTCTAGCTGAGTCTTATATTCAATATGGATTGAGTAGCTACGGTCGCACTTATAACACATACCTACAAAGTATTTTTAGTCTTCAGCGAAGAATTCTCCGTAACATCGTTTCAACAAAAATTAAGCAACAATTTGACAATAACGATAATGGCCTATTCAACTATTGCAAAATCTTGCCAGTCCAAAATCAAGTTCAGTATATGTTACTCAAAGAAAACTTTTTTAATCAAAAATTTCGAACCAAAATAAAACATTCTGTATATACTCGGGCGGTAGCTCGAAACCAGTTGTGTACGAGTGGCGCAAACAATATGTATGGCGAGCGAACGACTGCGTACCTAGTTCCTAGACTCATTAACGCACTGCCGCTAAAATTTCGAACTATAGACAATGTTGTACCTAATTTGAAACATACATTAAAAAATTATTTCATAGAAGCACTACTGTAAATTTATATTATCAACAATGTAGACTAATTAAGTAGCATTAGATACAAACCGCAGAGGTTTTTTATAATGCTTAAGTACATTTTGCTATTAATAATTGTTTATATGATAAATAAATTAAAAAAAAAAAAAAAAAAACTTAATTACTCGAAAACAATAAATTAATAACATGT
Organism: Miltochrista miniata; assembly: GCA_933228765.1. Lineage (NCBI taxonomy): Eukaryota > Metazoa > Arthropoda > Insecta > Lepidoptera > Erebidae > Miltochrista > Miltochrista miniata. The sequence continues at coordinate 14,661,544 of OW121765.1, forward strand.
AAATTACCGCTACATCATTCTACTAACGTTAACTATCATGAAAAGAAGCCGAGAGTATTTTGATACAAACGCACTTCCCAGAATGACAATTGCTGCAGACACTCATGTGGCTGGTGGAAAACGTATCCACAGAAGAAGTGCAGTGGGAGCTCGCAAGACCTGTTCTAATCTATTCTGTCAACTTACAAAAAACTGAATGGGTAATTAACAGCTTCAAGTCCTTCTAATCTCCAGGACAGGATGAAGTCTTCCCTGCAGTGATAAAATGGAGGAGGACACGAGTTGATATTGTCAGTTACATAGTATCTATACGCCAGACTATATACATGGATGTGGAACAAGCCATAGCAGATGGTAAAATTAAATTATGGAGAAAAACGGATCTGTTTACAAAGCATGACTGGTATTTTAAAATCCAAAGCCAACTTCAAATCAAGTGAGAAGCAGCGTTTATTTTATCTTCTAGTGATCTTGTGTATATAATAAATATTTTTAATGAATTGTATTAAAATTACTTTCAGTCAAGCCAACATTTATCGATTTGCGGTGTAGACTGAACACTAATTTGCCCGTAAGCACAGTAAATATTTCGCAAGACGATGAGTTCTGGACTACGAGGATGGAACCTAAATTGTTAAATTTTTGCGACTAATGTCTGTTGCCCAAAATGATTGAGCCCAGAAAGAGCCGATAAAATAAAATAAAATAAAATTTATTATCTTTGAAATTAAAAAAAAAATAGGTGTGTCAACATTTTTTCGGAAATGAACAACTGAGAAGAACACCCCAAGAAACTCAGTTCGGTCCCTCCCAAAATTCATCTTAGTAGGTACCTAAATCGATCAATGCCGATACGGAATGGCTTTTTCTTGGCGGTGTGCATTGTTATGCACATAACTCTTAATAAATATTTGGTTGTTGTAAATGAAAAACACCTACTATCAATTAAGATTAGATTTAGATCCCATAGCTCAAGCTTATAGCTTAGTTTGGGCTAAATGATGTTGAGTGAGAATATCCAACAATATTTATTGATTACTAGCTGACCCGCGAAACTTCGTTTGCGTGATAAATGAAGAACCGCTCGACCGATGTAGTGCAAACTCCACATAAACCATCTACTAAATAGTCCGAACAAAGCTTAAACATTTGGGTTGGATAGGTGAGCCCGTTCTTGAGTTATAAAATTACAACGAAAAGTGGCATTGATTTTTGTATATATAGATTTATTAAAAATATTTTAACGTTCCTGCCAGCACTGAATCTGCAGTAGGCAGCAAAACATCGTACCATGCCAAGCGCTTGCGCATTGCTAAGTTAATATTATTGTTTTTAACTATGATTATTGTCAAATTTAAATATTTATAGTGTAAAATAGAATATTGTCCATTACTTTCTACAATTTTCGTATATTTAGATACTTTAAAAATAAACTTGTGGACCGTTTTCATGTATGTGTGTATTATATACTATACTATCTTCACGCCAAATCCCTTGCGGGGTAGACAGAAAGAACCGAGCACCACACGGCACGCTCCATACACACCTCACTTGCTTCTTCAACTTTCATTTTTCTTTTCATGCATGCACGTCGCGTCGGTTCCTTCGGTTCGGTATTTCTAATTGCAATATTGATATTAGTTAGGTAAATAAATGTCAACTTTATTAATTTTATGATGTCAGTGTCTATCACTATTTAATATCAATCAATTTGCAATAAAATAATCAATAATTATTAACTAATATTACTAACATAAAAATTTAATTAAAAGATTGAACGCTTAGACTAAGAATATGACACCGGTACATCAAGGAAAACAAAAGTATCAAACTTGTTAGTAGCAACAATTGGCACTACACGGCTATGTGCGCCGCGCCGGCTGATTTCTTACGATCGTAAAGAAATTTGAAAACCGAATTTACGCTCTTAATATCATTCATTCGAATTTTGAATAGCGGAAACTACGTTTCAACAATTTCAAAATTCAAATAGTAAGCGTTACTTCCGTCAGAAATAAAATCTGAGTTACTGCCTAGTGACCAGGGGTCGGCAATCTTTTGAGTCGAAAGAGCCAAAAATGCCGATTTTAAATTACAACATTTTTCAAGAGCCACAATTCTTGGTCATACCAACAAAGTAGTGGGATAAAACCATAGTCCGCGGAGATAGACTGCGGACCAAGTGTGTCGCGAGCTCTGGGATCATCCTTTTCCAAGGGCGTACCCAGAACTATGGTCATGGGCAGATGGTAGCGGTAGCGCACCATGTGGATTTTGAGCATTACCAAACGTAAAATAAAGGTGATTATGTGGAATTCTCCAAAATTGGTATATATCCACTAAAACCAGTTCCTGCTCCTTCTTGTCGCTATTGAGTACTGAGTTACAAGAAAGGCAAGCGTACTACTTCGGCAGTCCAACATGCGCTGCCTGCAACAGGCTGGACTCTGTGGAGTCCAAAAAAAATTACCCACTGAAACTTTACTGCTGCGACCCCAGAACATGAAGGGCGCGTCTTAGTCGTGCGACTGATTGAGACTGCTGGCATAAAACTCCTGTTGTCGACGACGCATTCACTTTTTTTTAGAATTTGTCCCACGTAATAGTTGGTGAACCGTATTGCCGTGTTGAGATAGACAGGCAAGGCCTTCAACTTTGACTTTACGACTGCCATTTTACTGGCAACCGGAACCATTGGCTTAACGTGCCTTCCGAAGAACGGAAACGCTTAAATAAATGTCACAAAGTGGTCACATGGACGGTCACTCATCCAAGAACTGACCATAGTGAAAGTTGCTTACTGCAGTGATTGTTTACAGAACACTGAGTCCTTCTTGTCGCTATTGGTGAGTTACAGGAAAGGCAAGCGTACAACTTCTGCAGTCCAACATGCGCTGCATGTAACAGGCTGGACTCTGTGGGGTCTAAAAAAAATTAACCACCGAAACTTCACTTCACTAGCCCGCTGCGGACATCGCAACAGAATCCTATTAGAAAGAAAATGGTGCTCCAACCGGTCCGTCCAAACTGGTGCTCCATATAACGCTTTCGAGGACAGAACACCACCTATACGCGTGGTTGCTTGTTTATCTGCTAGTAAGGCTGTTGTAGTGTTTATAAAAATGAATGTTATGGTAATTGTGGGTAAAACTAAAGAGCCGCAGCTTCACTTCCAAAGAGCCGCATGTGGCTCGCGAGCCGCGCTTTGCCGACCCTTGGCCTAGTCGCGCCTAAAGAAGTTTTACTTCAATAAAGATATCTTAGAAGCAAAACATAAATTGTATATTATTCGCCTCAAGAGAGCCATTTAGTGAGCCAAGGCGAAATTTGATTTCATCCGCAAAAATTGGTGATCAACTCTAAGACTTCCCTTCTGGGAGTCGTGTATTCTAGTCGCTGCCGCATGCCGAGGGAATCTTTTGTCAGCCATATTGGTGGCAGGAAATTATTAAGCACACATTGGCTCCATAGATAAGCGAAACGCATAATCTATACATATAATAAAATTATAGAATGCATTATAACATAATTTTCACGTGTACGAAGTCGCGGGCAGCAGCTATTTGCAGAAATAAATTGCTTTATATAATTATGTTACTGGCTCGATTTACCTTCTGCTTATCGCGCTCCATTCGTGATGGGTACCTTTTTTTTAGTAAGTCACTGATTTACTTTTCTTATAAGTATAGCTAGCTAGAAGAAAATCTAGCAGGAAACCTGACACCTCTGTAAATGAAACTTCAACAGATTTCTTGTTTCACCGCGAGCAAAAAAGGTAAATCAACAACTTAACAGAAATTAGATCGGGATTCGAAACAAAGCCCCAGGCAGCTTCCGTGAAGTTCACGTAATCGAATTATCTGATAATTGTTAACAAAGCCCCGGCCGCAAACTCTCTGAGAACCCTATCTCAATTTGTAGGTGCTGGAATCAAATAACCTGAAGTTTAGATTAGGAAAAGCAACAATTAGGATAAAGGTGTACACAAAACTTTGTCTACATTTTATATTAATAAAATTACAGGATGATTCAACCGTATACGCTGTTAGTTAGGATACGTGTCATTTTTAGTCGGTAGGAGTCCGGCATAGCATCCCTGTAGGATTTTTCTCACGTTAAAATGTAAACAGGGTGACGCACTCACTTATCGACACCCAGTCGAAACATTTTGTTGTACCTAGGAACTTGCTTTTTTTAAGAGAGAGAAGCTTAAGTTCCTCACAGCGTATTTCAATGAAATTTGTTATTCAGTCTAAAAGTAGCAAATTTCGTTACGTCACGGAGCTTGGAGCAGATTATGCGAGGGGTACCTAATAACGCTATTAGGACCTAGCAGGTAAACAACATTCTGTCTTTATAAGAGTTTTATTTTGTTTTTATTTTGTGGCGGAAATTTCTGCAAACCGGGTGAAATATGAAATGAGATAAAACTTTCCATGTGTGTGGCTATGTAGGGTAGGGCTATGTCATTGTGTAGGTACCTATTTTAAATGTTAATATTTTTACGTAAATTCTATAACCCTGCCACTATTGAAGTGAAACTAGACCATATGTCTAAAGACTATGTATTTTGCACAATAGGTTTAGGTTTAAAGTAATTTTTTCTCAAAAAAAAAAAATTACACTATGATAGTAGGTACCTACCATAACTTTAAAGTTGATTCCTATTGATACCTATTAGTGCTTAAATATCGTGACAATACCTATTCTAGACAACCGTGAACAGTGAAACGAGGATTAATAGCTGAACTGGACAGCGAGGCGGCTAGAACGGACTATCAATCAGCCGCTGTCAGTGTACCGTACCGTGTGAAGGCGATGCTCACATTGATGACGATGCAACGTGACTCTGGCCCGAATCAATGGCCTACTGTACCAACTATGTAGATACCTACTATGTAATATTTTATTTTCTTTTTTTTTATTCAACATTTATTTAGGGTTTTCTTTTCCTAATGGAAGATGTCAACCTATTGGTATCACGAAACATAACTATGACCTCTAGGTAAATTATGTATAATCCGCGCGCAATGAGAAGAATGCGAAACCTTGTGATAGAAAATCGAAAATGACAGATTTTCGAACCTTTTTGCTAACGCTATTCTTGAAATCTGTAATTTCCCATTTTCTTTGACAAAGTTTCGCATCCCATGAGCGGATTTTTTTTTCTTGTGGAAATCCTTATGGATGTTACGTCGGACTTCTGCCGGCTAAAACCACACGGTGCTCTACCATCTGCCTATTATTTATTATATTTGTGGATCTATGGCCGGGACTCCCGGGTATGCCCTCGGAAGGATAATGCCAGGGAGCTAGGTATCTACCAGACTTCAGATTGCGTTGTAGGTATTATTTTTTATGGATGCCGCTGCAGGTAATGTTACTTATAGTTTTCTAAAATGCAATTTTTGCTCATTCATTGCATGTTTAGATTTAAATTTACCTTTTTTATGGTTAAGAATAGGTAGATACTGTCGTGAAATTGGTCCCAACCAGCAGCAACGGCACGATCGCTCTATTGTGCTACGTAATAGCTAGTTATAAAGATCATAGTAGGTAATTTTGAACCTATGTAGTTAAATTTATATCGTATTTGTTATTTTAGTTGAGTACCTACATAAAGTTAAGTAAGTACCTAACTACCTACCTTGGTATTGTATATTAAATATCGAGTAGGATCATAGATTTATAATTTTACGGTAGGTACTCTTAATTCTAAATCTATGAGTAGGATAGTCACATTAATTATATTATGAAACCAGTATCTGTGAAAATTTCAGCTGTCTAGCTATTCCAGTTCCTGAGACACAGTCTGGAGACAGACAGACGGACATCCTAGTTTCAGTAATAGGTTCCTGGTTTTACCCTTCGAGTACGGAACCCTAAGGTAGGTAACTTTGGATTGCTTGCTTGCACATTATTGGTTTGCTCACCTCTCGATGTTTCGGCTATGTATGCAATAGCCGTGGTCACGAACTCACGAGTAGACTCTGTAAAGGCGCGCGTTGCTCTGTGGACACGAGTAGAAAGTATTTAAGTTTTTATATTTTAAAAAACTTTATTCTAAGACTAATATTGTACCTATTAATAAAAAAAAACTTGAGAGGTGTCAAGGGACACCCGGATGGAACGAAGTTCCTTTCGATTAAAGTGAAGGAATTGTAATAAAATTTTATTTTAATTTTAAAATTTTATTGTAAGCAAAATAAAAATAGAAACAAAAACAAACAGAAAACAAAAAAAAAAGTGAGTGCGTGTAACCTTTACGCGCGACTGAAACTGAACAGAGCGAAACTCCTATTTGCTTTGGTGTTGCTCGTAGAGTTCATGTTCATCCCCTGGCTAGCACTAGCACTACCACTATCACTATCACTATCACTATCACTATCACTACCACTATCATAACTACTATTACTACCACTATCACTACCACTATCACTACCACTATCACTACCAAAATCACTACCACTATCACTACCACTACCACTATCACTACCACTATCACTACCAAAAGTGTCGTTACAACTTTTCGTGAGAATTTTTTCCGTCTAGCCCCCTTTCACAACGCGCGATAAGGAACTTCGTTCCAAAACTGAAAAGTACGACCCAGTCGTTACTACCATTCAAACAATAGGGAAAGAATCGTGACTAGGTACTATAATTTACAGGTATCCAAGGTCACTATCAAAACTACCATTGACATAATCTCGGCCCTGAGCCAAGCCCAACCACATAAAATTATGGGCGATTTTATTAATAGCTTAAATGATAAATGCGAAAAAGACACACAATTACTTGCAGCGGTAGGTCCGGCGGGAGCGTCAATTCCTTAACGTTCAAAAGTCGAATGGGACCATATAGTATACCCGCGGTGGTACTGAAGCAGTGTAGTCCGGAGTTGTGTCCCATTAGTTACACGTATTTTCACGCTTTCATACTCCATGAAACAAGTTCCGGAATCGTGGATTACAGCGCACGTGCAACCTATGCCCAAGAAGGGTGACATCACCCTTTATCCAAAAGGAGGTGACGATTACATAATCGTCACCTCCTTTTTATTAAAAGGGCGTTTCTGTATTTCAGTTGCCAGTAACAAGGTACCTAGTCATTATCATTAAGTCAAGTTAATAAACTACAGGGCGAAAACTCCACACAAATGATTCGTTTTTAATTCTGTCACCTACACTAAAAGCGTGTTATGTTTGTATTGTTGTTAGCCTGAATGTGTGTCTGACCACTAAGGTTAAGCAAACGTTGCGTCAAAATACCCTCCAACTACGAGTATAATGACAGTGGTGAGGTAGGGAAGCTTGCTCAGTGAGTGTGGTGACGGGCAGGGAGTTGCGTATATTGTATGAAATACTATTATACAGGGTGGAATTTAAAGACGGTAGTTGGAGCGAAAGTACCCTTAATATTGATAATGGCAAGTTTTACTGAAAGGAAACATTCCTTTATTTTTAAAAGTAAGTAAAACTGCATTCAAAGATTTTTGAAAAATCACCTGCTTGAGCCGGGAATCGAACCTGGGAGATGTGAAAAGAAAAGATCCTGTATTTTATGATACCAACCGCAAAAGTCTTTAATAAGGATCCATTTCTTTTAAGCAACATAGTGTCTTAAAATAAAGGAAGATCAAGTAAAATATGTTTTTATTGTAAAGCTTACTCACTCACAATATAACAAAACAGGACCTTGTAAAGTATTGTGATACATTAGATTCATTAACCCTAAATATTATTATAATATATACACTGCCCTACAGTAAATCAATGCCAGTTGCAGAGTATAGGCTTAGGGAGCAATTGAACTTGACATTACACACTATTGCATATTATAATAAAAAGTTCAATATTATTGACACTAACTCTATTGTTAGAAATAATAATTATTTGACTAAAGGAGAGCATAAGCTTTCAAATTATTGTAAAAGACAGGTAGCAAAATCGCTACAGTATTATATTGATATTTTAGCCAAAAACCTGGCTACCCAAACTGCTTCTTTTGAGCAGTCTAATGACATAGTATGTAATAGTTGGACTAAGGATATATGTTTATATCCGAGTAATTTAAATTAGGTTATGAGACAAAAGAGCAAAACTCTTGCACTCAATTTGACATGTACCCACAGCAAAATAATAAACATAAGGCCCCTCCGGCCACTGAATCTATTCAGTACGGAAATACTGGTTTACACCTGGTGCACCAGAATGTAGAAGGTCTGCTCGGCGGGAAAGAGTTGGAGTCCGAGCTGTGCATTGATTTGAATGGAATAGACATTTTTTGTGTAACAGAACATTGGTTAAAGCAGCATGAAGTAATGTTGAACTTTAAAAATCATCAGGTTGCTAGCTCTTCCTGTAGGATAAAATGTAAACGTGGAGGCTCATTAATTCTTATTAACAAGGCTATAAAATTTAAAGAACGTAAAGACATAGTAAGCCTCTCTGTTGAACGAGTCATTGAAATAGCTAGTATTGAGTTCGAGCAGTTCATTGTGTTAAGCGTTTACAGTCCCCCGGATGCTCCATACACACATTTTTGAAGAAATACTGGAAGATGCTTTGTTTAAATGCCAGAGCTCTAAAAAAGCAGTAGTCGTTTGTGGAGATTTCAATGTAGATATTTTAGATTCTTCGCTGGAACCTTCAAAGAGACGGAAAATGTTGAACTTATTTAAGTCCTTTGGTTTACATAATGTATTTTTAGAACCTACTCGTATAGCTGGCACTAGTGCTACTTGTATTGATAACATTTTCACTAATACACACCCCATTAAGAATTGTATAGTAGACCCTGTAAAATCTGATCATCGAGGACAATCTGTTCTGTATGCTAGAAATGTTTCCAGAAGTAAGAATGTAATCAGTTTTGTACCAGTCAACTCGAAACGCTTAGAAACTTTCAAAGAAAATATAGCCAAAAAGATAACAGAATTGCCCGATTACACTACTGTAGATAAATCTTACGCTGATTTATTTAACTTAATACATGATGAGTTTGGAAAAATTTTTACACCAAAAACAGTATCGTTCGGAAGCAGGTCTGTTTTCAGTGACTGGGCTACACCTGGTATTTATAAAAGTCGTAAGAGGCTTTATGAACTTTATTCGGAAAAAGCATTTAATTTTAACCCTGAGTTTAAGGAATATGTTAAAAAATATTCAAAGACCTTTAGACAAGTTTGTTCCTTGGCAAAGTCAAATTTCATTAGAAATAAAATTACAGCTTCGACAAATGTAATTAAAACTACTTGGAACATTGTAAATTCTGAATGCGGTAGGTCTAAAACGAGTGAACGAAGCTTTCATTTAAAGATAAACGGTCGCCACGTCACAGGGGATCTTGAAGTAGCGACTGAGTTTGAAAAAATTTTCAGTAATATACCTATTCATATAACGAATACTCTTCGGTCGTCTTCCACTTCCGCTGAGCAAATATTGTCAGAATGTGTAGATAGCTGTCAACACGCGTTCGAATTCACGACTGTTGACTGCAACGACATTCTGAAAGCTTACAGGGCTATTAATGTTAAAAAAACCGCAGACCTATGGGGGCTATCGGTAAAATCTGTATCTAGTGTCATTGATGTCATTGCCCCTTACTTGGCAGCTGTGTTTAACGATTGCGTTTCGGGTGGTGTGTTTCCTGATTTAATGAAACACAGTAAAGTTATACCTTTGTTCAAGGCCGCCAGTGCTTCTGATCCAGGTAATTTCAGACCTGTCTCAGTGTTGCCGAATTTGAGCAAGATATTTGAAAAATTAATACTTGAGCAGATGCTGACCTATTTTAACAGTCACAAATTATTTCATAATAAACAATGTGGCTTCACTAAAGGACGTTCGACGACCGATGCTGGTGTAGATTTGTTGAAGAGTATTTATGAGGCCTGGGAAGATAAACATGATGCGCTTGGCGTGTTTTGCGATTTGTCTAAGGCTTTTGATTGCGTCCGACATGAGACATTGATCAGGAAACTACAGCACTACGGGATAAGGAACAAGGCTCTCGATCTTCTGACTTCATATTTGAACAATAGAACTCAGAGGGTCGATGTCGGTGGCACACGGTCGGGGGGATCGGTGGTTACTATGGGCGTCCCGCAGGGTTCGATACTCGGACCATTTTTTTTTTTAATTTATATTAATGACCTACCCTATTACGTAGGGGACACTAACGGGATTGTTTTGTTTGCAGATGACACTTCCTTAATTTTCAAAATTAAAAGACAACTAGATGACTATGACGATGTTAACAATGCAATCCTAAAAGTAGTGCATTGGTTTAACACTAATAATCTTAGCCTGAATGAAAACAAAACTAAATGTATTAAATTTACCTTGCCCAATGTAACACAGGCAGAAACCAATGTGCAACTTAATGGCCAAGAGTTGGAACTTGTGAAATCTACTGCGTTCTTAGGGTTGACGATCGATTCTGGATTGCAGTGGGGCCCACATATTGAAAAACTGGCTGGCAGATTAAGTTCAGCAGCATTTGCTGTCCAAAAGATTAGGCATTTGACTGATGTAGAAACAGCGCGAATAGTGTACTTCAGTTACTTCCACAGTGTAATGTCGTACGGTATGCTACTATGGGGCAATGCCGCAGATATAAATACAATTTTTGTTTTACAAAAACGGGCCATAAGAGCCATATATAGATTAGGTCCAAAGGTCTCTCTGCGAGAAAAATTTAAGGAATTAAATATTCTGACTGTGGCATCACAATATATTTTTGAAAATCTTATGTATGTTCAGAAAAAAATATCTAGTTTTACTAAGTTAAGCGATAGACACAATGTGAACACCAGACATAAAAACAACCTTGCCGTTTATCATTGTAGACTGAACAAAGTCAGTAATTCTTTCCTGGGTAACTGTATACGTTTTTACAACAGGCTTCCAAGCGAAATTAAAAGCATGCCTCTAATTAAGTTTAAAAAGTGTATAAAAAGTAAATTGTGCTGCAGGGGCTACTATACAATTGACGATTATTTGATTGATAAGGAAGCCTGGAAGTGATCAGGGGGCCGAGTCTGCTATTTTCCATCAAAAAGCCGGTCCAGTGCGATTCTATTACGATATTAAAGCGATTGGTCCTAAATCTGCTAGTCGCGTAAATCTTGTCTATCGCCACTATAGAACATCGATAGAATATAAATAGAATCGCAAAAGCAGAGACAAGGGCTTTATTTTGGTTGTTTTGACTCTTGTCAGTCAGTACTATGGTAATAGTAGGTGTTTTTTAGGTTATTTACAAATTACTTAGACTTAAAAGAGACTTTTGTAGAGAATTACGATTTAAAATTGTGAACTTTACCTATAAACAAACGTGAACTTTATAAACGGCTTCAAAGCAAAGAGTGACAGTGTTATCCAGAAGAACTATCAATCAAATCAGCCTATCGCAGTCCACTGCTGGACGTAGGCCTTTGCCAGTTTACGCCACAATTCACGGTCCTGCGCCTTCTGCATTCAGTCCCAGCCTACGACCGTTACCAGGGTCGTCGGTCCATCTAACGGGTGGTACCCCACGGTTGCCGAGACGCGGTTGGAAGAACTATATCCTAGAAATTTGAGACAAAACTCAATTGTAAAAAACTGGTCCAGCAATGAATTTCATTTTGAAGAAAGGGCTTTGGATGCTAAAATTCATAGAATAAACGCAGGAGACTGTATATTTTCATATACATATATCACAGCAGTTTATTCAAGTCTTCTACAAATACATCTTTACAGAAAAAATATTGAACAATAACCTCATGATAACTCAAGATTGTGAATAGTGAAAGTTTTTATCTACAAACAACTACTCTGTGAAAGTTGGTTTTTAAATTGATTAACACTAGTGTACCTAACTACTCAACGGACTTAAAAAGTTATTTCATCATTGTGAAATCACGGTATTCCACAGCAACTATGTGATATAGCCAAACAATCTCAATAAAGACAGCTTTTATTAGTGCCCGTGTGTGATAGATAATATGATGGATAGTAAAAATAAATATGCTATCATTTTGTTAATACTCAAGGAAGCTGAGCAGTGATAATTTTAATAAATCTTGTATTTACTGGCATGTATGGGTTCATAGTATGACACAGGTAAAGCCGTCAACTACAGCTAGTATGTTGGATTATGAAAGAGTAATGTGCATGTACAGAGATCTTGGCCATCCAAGCCTGCCATGATGAGAAGCCACGCCTTCGATTCCAATGACCAATGCACTAGAGCTAGACTAATGTCAATTTGTTGTTTTGACTGGCCTCGTGGTTACTACTCTAACCACTAACATGTAACTCACATACTAACTGTAACTCTAATGTGTAGTCAGGTACTCCCTGTCTACGGATTCGGAGGTTGTGGGTTCGATTCCCACCCAGGACAAATCTCTTTGAGTGATGATCATATTGCTTTGTTGTGTCTGGGTGTAATTTATCTATAATAAGTATGTATATAGAAATATAAGTATGTCTATCAGGCGTCTAGATCCCATAGCACAAGTTTATAGCTTAGTTTGGGCTAGACGGTGTTGTGTGAAAATGTCCAACAACAATATTTCTATTAATACCTCCTTAAAATGAAATTGGGTAAGGCCTAGGTCTGAGCATAGTGGTAGACTGTAATAGGGTTATTTGATAGCTTATTTTGGATTTGGAAACATTAAAAATGATGAAATATGGAAAAATATTTTTAATATTCATATTTTACAATTATTGTTTTTACATTATCTTCATCTTGCCAAAAATACTATTGTAATAGCCACGCTGCTTGAAGATCAGGGTTAACACTTGAATTTTCAACTCGAGTATCCTGAAATAGATTACAATACAATTAGTTTTATTTCAACTATTGCAAGCTTGTGAATTATGATTGATGATTAAAAAGTGATTTCAAGATGTTGTTAAAAGGAAATGAGATTTATCTGATAGAAATATTAAATGACTGTGATTTACTGTGATTTTAAGTGTCAAAAATTGATTTAAATAAATAATTTTACCAATTTTGTCAACTCTTATTTACCCACCTCATGTTTCCATGGCCATTGTGAGTTCTTCTTCTAGAGGAGAGATAGGAAGTACTACAGATGTTTTATAACACAGTTATGCCATGCACAACATGCATTAACAATCTTCCCTGCTATTTTGAGACCATAATGTAATGACTGTACTCACAGCAAACATCTGAAATTAACATAAAAAGGTAAGGACTAAATCATCTTCACCAAGCTTGATGATCTGAATCACATTTATTAGGGTATTAGGAGCACTGTGAGTTGACCAGTTTTGTATCAGCATTGTTAGATGTGAATGTGACTATCATCGGGCAGCGCTCCAACCAACCCAGTCCTTGTCCGTCGGTGTACTGGTGCACTAGGTACTTGCCAGTTACTTTAAATTTGGAACCGGAAGATAGTTTGAAAACTCAGAATTTAAATGATCTGTTAGAATATTGACCAATTAGTAATGAAGTCTCATACTCCCATCAACACTACTTACAGGTGGGGTTTGCTTGGAATGGTACCCTACAGTAGAGTTCAAAAAGTGATTGATTTTTTATTTATACCTAAGTACCTATACTCTAATATTCCCATTTAACACCTGACTTATTTCAGTTTCTTGAGAGTTTATAGGTATATAAGTCATTAGGGATGCCTATGTAATTTAAAACCTGCAGTCTATACTAATATTATTAGGTATGAGGAAAGATTAGGATGTTTGTTTGTTTGCATCGGAATAGGCTCCAAAACTTCTGGACCGATTAATAAATTCTTTCAGTGTTGGGAAGCTAGACTCTTCCCGGTGAACATAGGCTATATTTTAGTCTCATATTCCCTTGGGAACAGGAGCTATGTGGGTGAAACGGTGACAATATGCTGTGCACCCGGGTAAACTGGGTATTTTAAATGTTCATAAAAACTGTAAAAAACAATTAAGTATATTGGGAATTGAGTGTACATAGGTAAGTACCTATGTGCTAAAACAATAATAACTACCTACTGTAAGTATTAGAAATGTGACTTGTATTTTAGATATGAGTGATTGTAAAGAATATTGGACAGTACTTACAGAAAATAGATGCATGTCAATTGCATACATGTCTTCATACTATTTTGCTGATCTTGTTGAGTTGGCTACTTGGAATAGTTGCCATCTATGTATCTATAACTAATAAAGTTCATTGACCCTGCGACAATGGCTCACTCACAGCAAATTCACTTTTTGGAGACTCATTAAAGCACTACGACCATCCAATGTACTATAATACAATAGGTACAACAATTTATTATGTTCCACGTTCTTCCATGAGGCTCTTTATGGTCTTGTTTTGTAGGTGAAATAAATAAAGTCCGCTTCGGATAAAATGCTATGTCTCACAATTGATCAATCTTCATCATTTTGATGTAAATTGTAAACTTGCTTCTATTTAGTTTATCTGCAAATTGATTAATTTAAACAATAATATTGTATGTATACCGGACGAAAATAACCAGGCTCACACTTTCTATTTCTAGCTGTCAAACATTAATTACCCGACTACCAAAACAAATCCCATCAATTATTAGCAGACTACGCATAAATGTCAAATACACTGGCGATTCTATCGAGAGGCCATCGGTCGACCATAATCGCACTTCAATAGAAACAAGATAGAAGCTATCGAGTTAGCGAATACGAAAACTGTCAAATTGTACCGATGAGCTTCTATTTTGCTACGATATCTATTCTATTCTGATGCGATTGCAATAGCAGACTCGGCCCCCTGCTTGCTCTACTGATGGAATCTACTTATTGTAAATATGTAGTGCACAAAAAGAATAGCCCGCCGAGTTTCTTGCCAGTTCTGCTCAAGCGGGCCGCGTTCCGAACTGGTGGTACTATTTGCATTGTATTCATTGACGTGTCGCAAGTGCCTATGTATTAGGATTATGCGCAATAAATGTTTTTTTGAGTTTGAGTTTGAGTTTACTATCTAAAGAAAAAAAACAGTCTAATTGAGGAACTCCTATTTCTTTTTGAAGTTGGCTGGTTAAGTGACCAGAACGAATATTCCCATTCACAGAAACTAAAACATTTTTTTACCAACTTCAAAAAAAAGGAGAAGAATCTCAATAACACTGTTTTTTTCTTATGATAGTGAGTGAGCTTTACAATAAAAAACATTTTACTAGGTCTTCCTTTAATTTAAGATACTATATTGTTTAAAAGAAATTGTTCCTTATTAAAGACTCTTTCGGTTGGTGTCATAAAATACAGGATGTTTTTTTTCACATCTCCTAGGTTCGATTCCCGAACCAAACAGGTGATTTATCAAAAATCTTTAAATGCAGTTTTACTTACCTTTGAAAATAAAGGAATGTTTTCTTTCAGCAAAACTTGCCATTATCAAAATTAAGGGTACTTTGCCTCCAACTACCGTCTTTAAATTCCATCCTGTATAGTCAAAGGCTCTACAACTTTGAGAATTGTCTTGAAAATTTTCAACAGCCTACCCCTCTAGTTTTCTACACAGCAATAGAGTTGGCAAAGGTTCATAGGCTACTGTAACCACTTTCGATAAAGTGACTGCCTCGGTGGCGCAGTTGGTAGTGTAACCGCCTGCTGCGCTTTGAGGTCTTGGGTTCGATTCCCGAGTCGGTCCAAATATTTGTGTGATCCACAAATGTTTGCTTCGGAGTTTGGGTGTTTCTATGTATAAATATGTATGTATTTAGAAATATATAAGTAGGTATGTCAAGATCCCATAACACAAGCTTAAATTAGCTTAATTTGGGCTAGATGTTGTGTGAGAATGTCCACAAATATTTATTTTATTTATTATTAAAAGTAGTCCGTATTCTTCACCTAGAAGGCTTTCCACTGGGCTGAACTACTATAATGCTACTGGCAGCTGGAAGCAACGGGTTAGGGCCGGCGCCCATTATCGGCATCGGCAAGGAAAAGGATCCTTCAGCATCCTACATGCAAGCGCACACTATCGGCAATTATGCTTTGGCATGCTGCAACGTTCTTAGGGATGACGAGGCGTCCTTAAGGATGACGCACCGTCCTGTAGCTTGCCTAAGCGTCTCAATATCGTATTTCTCGTCATAACAGTCTCAGAGTTGTTACAAGCTAGTTGTCTGAATTGTATTTAATATGGTGGACTGGGATCTAGTGTTTATAGCAACTCTTGCTGAAGAAGTAGAGAAATCTACCGTACCGCGTACCAAAGGCTGCCGAAGGATGCCGAAGCATCCCGAAGCATTCTCAAGGCTGCCGATACAGCAGCCTCAAGCATACCGAAGCGGTATTTTCGTTATTACGACCACATATCACGGAAATTTCTACTTTATTGCCATTATGTTATAGTATATTGCTATTTGCCACCAAAAAATCCTTTTCCTTGCCGATGCCGATAATGGGCGCCGGCCCTTATAGAGCCTTCCGCAGTACGAAAACTATCGTAACTCGTAGTAAGTCACAAACGGTCACCAATCTCCGAACTTACCGTCGCAACGGTGAGTCCGAGGATCCGAGCGAACGGAAAGACTGAAGAGACGCGTCACTTAGCGCAGTCACAGAGTTCACACAGAACTATAGCGTTCGGTGTTAACTGTTATTGTAGACGGGCTATAACAGTGGAAGCTAGAACTTCAATAAAATTCAGGGCAAGAGAAATGAAACTTAGTACTGAATAAACATCGATTTATTCTTATAAGTAAACATTACAGAAAAGGTACTTTCAAAGATCACGCGTTTTAACATTTTTAATCACTCTAAAAGACGTCGTACATCTTAGATATCTACCAACTGTTGCCTACATTTTAAAAAAGGCCTAATTTGATACCCACTTTTCACCCATAGCACCCATTCATCTCTAATACTCAGTCTATGTAATCACAATGCCAATTCCAAAACACATTGGAACGATATATTGCGAAAGTAATTAATAAAAAAACAATATCGTAAAATATATCCCAATCATATCTAAATCATATAATAAGTTCTTAAAATTAATTTGTAAAATAATATTTATCGAAATACATTCTTGTACATATAATTTATACATTTCATTCGTCGGTACAGTGCATTGTAAAACATAATGATAAGCTATATAACTAAAGATTTATACGTACAGATTTTTTGCCTTAAAATAAACTATAATCTACAAATCTAGATAATATCATCTTTGGTTTTGACGTGGAACTCGCTAGTGTGTCCACTGTGGCTGAAGTTACAGAATCACTAACCTTAAGGTTGTTAATGGTTTTGTCAGACTATGTAATTGCTGTTACTGTCAATTTCCAACCAATAACGTTAGACTGGTACTGTTTTTTGCAGAAGGGTCGAAGAGAAAAGAGCTATTTCAGGAATTGGCGAGTTCAAACGATTCCAACATCTAAAAAGTCTTCAAGCGCGTCATACATTTTAAGTAATTAGAACTATTACTTTGTCGATTTTTAACAGATTTAAAATTGATAATTTCTCCCATTTTTATCGTGTATCATGAGGACGGCATCGTATACTTGAGGTTTTGAAAATAAAACTTCATTATTTTGTTTATTAACGCTAAAACACGCTGTCCTATAATCTTCGTTTAGTAATTGGAAATCGCACATCGCTGTTCTGCTAGCACATAACACATTTTCATTTTGGTGTACCAACATGATCCAACCCATGCAATAACTACAGTAATATATACCTTTATTCAAATAGAGCAAGTCGCAAATTGTAATATACAATAATTACTGTGTTCTAAGAAAAAGACTCCTAACTAGTTACCCACTTAAAATACAAATACGGAGTTCAGGAAACATTTTGTGCCCAAGAAAAGTCGGCAATGACATTTATACTTCACATTCAAAAGCAACCACAAATTTAACTAACGGTTCACACTAAAGACGATCGCTCGTTCTACACGTAAGCGGGTCGACGTTTAGGGTTCGGGAGTACAGTCAACTACAATGAAATGAACTAGATTAATCTTACAAATTGTATCCCTGCGAGTGCCATAATAAACTAACCAAGCATGGTATCCACCGAACTTGTATGCGTGTAAAGATCAATAAGTATGTATCCCAATACATTTATTTTTTATTTCAAAGTTGACTGAGAAGGTCAACTTTAGAATAAAAAAATAAATAGCATGCATAGCAATCAATACCAATATCTGTCAAGTTTGGTGGATACCATGTTTGTCACAATCTTCAGTTAGTTCATTACGGCACTCGCAGGGACTAAAGTAAGATTAAACTAGTAAATTTCATTGTAATTGACTGTACATGTATATATTTGTTGAGCAATTCACTACTCACAGATTTTTTTTTTTTAATTTTTTTTTTTTTTTTTTTTCAAAATAAAGATCAATAAATATCAACCGAACCGAGGTCAGTGTCGATTATTGCCGGCCCGCATATGTGAATAGCATCTCTTAAACATTATAACATTGCTTACTCTAAAATTGACTCCTTACACATTAAAATCAGGCAAGACCTTTCGTCATCATAAATTCCATAATATATATAGTCAAAGGAAATATACAAAGCTTATTGCAAACTATCTATTCACATTACTTACATCTTGAAAACAAAATAGATTCACATGATTTGAGATTTGAAAGATTTCTATTCACAATGTGCCTGTAACGTTCTGTATTTACAAGGTACAATATACAGGTAATATACAGGTCACCTTTTTAATTATACATTGAATAACTTTTGTTCTAGGACTTTTATTTTCCAAGCTTAATTAATGCTCTAATTTTTGTCTTGTCGCTCTCTATGATTAATTTCATTAGAAATTATATTACATATGGTCACGCCTTTATCCCCGAAGGGGTAGGCAGAGGCATATTATATGCCCACATTTCACCTTTGTATAATTTGTCCCACGTAATAGGTGGTGAGCCGTATTGCCGTGTTTAAATAGACAGGCGCAGGTTGTGACTGCCTGCTGTTGAAATAAAGCCTTCAACTTAGCTTAACGACTGTCATTTTACTGGCAACCGGGACCAACGGCTTAGCGTGCCTTCCGAAGCACGGAAACGCTCAAATAAATGTCACAAAGTGATCACATGGATGGTCGCCCATCCATGGACCGGCCATAGTGAAAGTTGCTTACTGCAGTGATCGTTTACAGAACACTGAGTCCGCGGGGCCACGAGCGCTTAGAAATTATATTACTGCAGTTTTATTACGTAGTTTTACTTGTGGGACCATGCATCATTATCATTTAGAACAAAGTCGTCGTGTGTATTTTTGTACTTTCAAACGGATATACATTCTGCTGTTATCTCTCTGTGTATTATAGACACTGTATAATTTAGCACTCTTCAATCCTAGGCCTTCCACGATTTAGCGTGTGACCGATCCTTCAACTTTTGCTTAGTAAATGCAAGGAAATGTATAGACACATCATGAATTAGAAGCTAAATAGTGTCTTAATATAATATTTACAAATAACTAAAAATAAAATCATGACAAATGCATTGATTAAGGAACCACTGGAACACATTCATTCAAGATTACTTATTTCTACAAGTTTGTTCGAATCGCAACGCAACACGCAGCGAAAATATGGCAATATAATTTAAAATCCTAACATATATTTAAATTCATAATTATACAATAACGTTTAAAACATAACGAAGCAAAACAGGTACATCAGCCGATTGATTTTTATTTATTTTCTTTTCTTTCTCTTTTTTTCAAACAATGTTCATTGGCATGCCTTTAAACTAACATGCACTATTAGAACTGTTAACGGGATATTTACCATGTACAATTTTATCGAGTTTTCGATATTTCGGCACTGTTGCAAGCGCCATGATCACGGATGAACTGATCAGTGTATAGTGTATAATGTTCATTAGTATGTTGTGGACCAAGTGTTTTCATGCAAGCATTATGTATAATGCCTTGGTAATGTGACAATAACTATTTAAATTATCATTTTGCCCGGGCATTATACATAGTGACCATCGACTATTGGACAGAGTAATAATAGAATAATAATAATTAGTTACTTTCGGGTTTTTTTATTAAAACCTACCATAACCTCGGCGATATCGGTTTCTGATTGGTCAAGGCGCTTTTGGGGCAAATTGCCTAATGGTCACGTAGCGATATCCATAATGCCCAGGCAATTTGACAAATAATGAAGTTTAAACAAGAATTGTCCAAAAAATGTCCGGGCATTACACATCATGTTCGCATTAATAACTTGGTTCATAGCACCAACCTTATTTTTAGTATGCTTTTATGACAAAAGTCTTTGTTTCTGATCATAACTTAATCCATCGCAAGTAAAAATGTATTTTTATAA
Source organism: Miltochrista miniata (assembly GCA_933228765.1). Taxonomy (NCBI): domain Eukaryota; kingdom Metazoa; phylum Arthropoda; class Insecta; order Lepidoptera; family Erebidae; genus Miltochrista; species Miltochrista miniata. Next base: position 14,681,853 of record OW121765.1, read on the forward strand.
AAATACAGAGTGATTTCTTTTAAATATTATTATTCAAAATTTTAGAAGTGTTTAATGCACCGACCACATAGTCAAACAGACACTTATTGTTCCATAATTTACGTCCTACATTCCTGGCAATGCGCTGAGGAATGAAAAGCAGGATATGGTATGGTATTGCGTTTTGATTGGCCCTCCCAAGGTTAAGCAAAACTTGTGCGCGTTTTGATTGGACAAATCGCAACGTGACGTTCGTACAGATGATTTTCTCACCTCACGCGTTGCCAGTAATGTGTCTAATACGAGGCGGTGTCTCATTGTCTATGTGGTCAATGTTTTAATGTTTTTCCTCTTATGAATTCTTTTTCTCTTAACTGGATTGAATTATGTATACTCATTACGATAGTACTTGAAATCAGAAAGTTTTGAGTATAAAGTAAACTAAAAATAAAGCGTATTAAAAAAAGCAAGTACTATTTACTCGCGTACTCAAAATATTCGCTTATTTATCTAAAGTTTCAATGTCAATGAATATTTAATAATTTATAGATACAAGTCCAATGATTTACTTTAAAATTGACTTTAGGCGACAACTGCGCTTATTGTACTAGATTCGTTGTCCTCATAATCATAATTCATTTTTTCGTATTGTAATTCCATAGTTTTCTTTTTCCAGTTTTATAAATCTTCTGTAAGGAAACGCAAAGTCGAAAACCTTATCTCTGAGCGCAGTATTTAACCAGCTTCCCTATAAAAATTCAAGAGAGCTAACATCCCTACGGCAACTGTCAATCGGCTTTGTACAGGAACCAGTCTTTGATAAACAAATATTTACGTATGTCGAACGACTACTTGTATTCGTCAATAAATCGCTTACACATATGCACTAGGTCGATGAACTTGGGTCGAATGTTCGGGTCGAGGTTCCAACACTCCTTCATGAGGTAACGATATATCTCGGACGGACAACCTTCGGGGATTTGAAAGCTGAAAGAAAAAGTAGACGTTGAATAAATTATAGAATGGAATTCTGTTCAGAACATTAGGTATTACAATGCTGGTTGTGGGTCATGGAACACCAACGTTGTTCTTTCCCCTTTTTTCCCCTTTTGGGTATGCTCGGGAGAACAGAAACATGACATGCTTTTTTTTTGTCGGCGAGCAGGCGCAGTGCTCAATGCTGCCAATTAGTTGACGTACCAATATCCCCTAAGAAGACTGGGCTGAGCACCTGGTATAGATGGTTCACCTTAGTTGAACGCACTCTTGTAATTATTCAACTTTTTAGCGACGAAGCTGTCTTATCATCACCCTAAGGCCAGGTGTCAGTGGCGAGCGGGGCGTCGGTGATTGCGGCGAGAGCGCGGCGCCAGAGTACAAGAGAGTAGGCAACGAACAAACGATAACAAAGGCACCGAGCGCGGTTTGCTTGTATGCTTGTACGCAGTGCCGCCAGATGTGGATTTTACGCCATGTGATTGGTGAATTGCGGCACAGCTCGTCTCCGCTCCTCTCCGCTCCGCCTAAGTGGAACCGCACCTTTACTCTCTTGTACTTTGGCGCCGCGCTTTTGCCGCAATCGCCGTCCTACCGCTTGCCGCTGACATCCAGTTTGAGGCCTTACATAAATGAAGCTGTATAATTCAAGCCAAGCACGCACAGAGCCGCGCGGACTATTGAGTTGAACTAATCACAGAAGTTGACGACCTCGGTCGGTAGAACTATGAATTTGTAGTACAGGCATGGCCCACAGTCAAAAGGCCATTACCAACTTATTCGCCTGTGAGGTGAAGGCGGCGAAGATTGGCGTTTGCTACTCGACCAATGCCAATTCAATCTAAAACTGTCCAAGTTTTCCAACACACAGGCATACCTACATTGGGACCTTAAATTCTTTTCTTAAAGTGTACCTACCATAGCTAGATTGTGCCGTCCGGGTTGCAGCGGGTGTGTGGACTCGGCAACAACCTTATATGTATGTTCATAGAGCAGAGATAAAAATCGGTCGATTCCTCTCTCCCATTTGTAGCTTGGCTTAAACTCTAGTAGAAATAAAATGGTTACTCACAAGGAAGCTCTGTCTCTGGGTCGTTGTACGTTAAACTTGGGCACCTCCTCCCTAGCGCGAGTGAATATCTCCCACGCGGTCACACCATACGACCACACGTCGCTTTTCGTTGAGAAGTAATACGGTTCTACGGCAGATTCTGGTGCGTACCTAGAGCAAAACACAAGTATTTGAAAAATACTTGCTTGATCTGTGTGGCAGTTATAATTCATGGACTTATTGATTAGACTGGACTTATCCGCGTATTGTATGGACTTGTTTTAATAGCCTAAAGCTTTTGCAAATTTAAATTGATATGAAAACACGGAGGTCCGCACTTTAACAGATTCACAGTCCACGGCCATATAAAATAGTCTGTGAACAGAAAATACTACCAGTGAAACGACTAGATTATCTGGTCTGGTCAGAAAAGGATAAAACCATCGCCATCTTCGTTACTATTCAGTCCTAGGCTATGAGGAAAAGGTAACATCAAGAAATATAAACACTATAGGATATTAATGAAATGAACCATTACCAATTAATAGGCAGCAGCCGTTCAGTCTTCAGTCTATAAGCGTTCTCCTCCTTAGGAATGATCCGCGCGAGACCAAAGTCCGATATCTTCACGTGGTATTTGTTCACGACTAGAATGTTCCTTGTTGCCAGGTCTCTGTGGACTACGTTCTTTGCAGACACATGGTCCATACCCTGGATGAGAAAATATAGTTATATTTATAACAGTGAACTATGTTTTGAAAAGCAATTAGTCGCCCCAAGACATAAAAGTTGGATTGGTGGAAAGGTGAATTTGGTCTCGATGGCTCAGCGATAAAGCGTCTGGCACGGTATGCGAGAAGACGTAGTTTCAAATCCTGCTCAAGACTGATAAAAATTCCACATTTTAATTAATTACTGGTTTGTGTTTTAATATTTTATTGAGGACAGATTTGGCATTAATGAAAATTGTCCTTTTGTTTATCGTTTGAATCTTTATATCTTTATAACCAACTAGCGGTACCCTGCCACGCTTCGCTGTGACTTTTTGATGGTGGTTTTATGTGCCTATGAGAAATTAGTAACAAACCAAAGGATGGGTACATTACAAAAAAAATAGTGTTGAGTTGTAACCAAAATTATAAATCTTACTGAAAATCCAATTAACATCCAAATCAATAGAAGCTTCACTTGAAAAAAAAATCTATTCTGTGATCAATGTTCAGTTTTTAAAACATCGTGCGCACGCTTCAAAAAAATAAATTCACTCTAATAATATTTCCCTAACGCGCCAAAACTCTTAACACCTTCAGCGCCAGAGTATCATTTTTGCACACAATGTTGATAACATTGTGTATCAAAAATGATACACACAGTTTAGTATGCTTCTTACATCGTGTATCCTTAATACACTCGGTTTTTATACATTTTGTTTGAGGAAAAAAAACCTGTGGCCTGACAGAATAAAATGGTATATTTGGGTTTGGGTTATGACGTATACTTTAGGAATTATTAATAAAAAAAAATATTAGGTAAAAAATAGTGAAGAGTTACTTTCGACATAGATTTATTCAAGCAATTCAATCAACAATAAGTTTACTAGTGTGTTTTATTGAAGCACTGGCGGCATAAATAATGTTGACAAACAGAACATATTGTGAAAACTTGAGGCACTCTTTTAGTGCTGCCCGCAATTTGTACCTCTTCCCTACCCTATATCTTGTAACATTCCACACAATGACCTCAAATCTTCTTACCATATCTTCTTTATCAGTATACTTCTTTGAACCAAATAATGTATTTCTTGTTGTCTTGAAGGTCTGACTTCATCAGTTGAAGCAGTTCTTTCCAATAATGCAGTGATTATCTGTCCGCGAAATTCAATTATTGTGAGTTTCTTTAGTCGGATATATTCATTGTACGAGAAATGTGCGTTTACTACACTTGTACCCCAAATAATTTCAAATGCTAATTTGCTATTAGCCCTTAGGGTGCCGACCAGATGGGTTCATCTTTTCTGCAAACGTAAAGCGAGGGGAACACTCGTATAGTAATTGTCGATGTACATGGTTCTTCCTTCTTCAAAGAGTCCATCCGCTAAAGACATCTGTTTTTCGGAGACTTCGGTTTCCGGGTCTCTAGATTTACCACAGTAAACAGTCAAGTTCCAAGTGTACCCTCTGTGGGTACAAAGCTTGAATACTTTGATACCATACTTGGCACTTTTATTTAGTATATATTGCCTGAATCACGCGTCTTCCACGCCATGGTATAAGGGACTCATGGTATTAGGAGGCAAATCACTTTCAGAAAAGGTTGATACTCCTCTAGAAGATAGAGATGGATTCCACACCTCATTAGCACTGTCACTTTCAGAACTAGTCGTCGCATCACATGGAGCATATTCCGGATCAAATAAGGAATCGTCACTATCGTAGTTCATTTTCAACAGTTTCGATTCACTTTACACGGTTTTTTTTACAAAAAAATTATTGACATTCCTCAATTTCAATTTCATTTATGAAAAAAGGTTATTATTTCATGAAAAAAGGTTAACAAGCTCAAAAATAACGTGTATCATAAAGGATACACATGGCCCACGAGATATGTCTACCGATAAATATATTTCGTGGGCCAGTGTATCATTTATGATACACGCTCCTGAAATTCTGAAAAATGAAAGGAGAGAGGTGGTTTTACAATAAAACAGTGATAAATAACATTAAAAAGCAAATTAAAACAAAAAAAAAACATATGCCGTAAATGAAGTTTTGTACTATGTAGCTTGGCGCTGAGGGTGCCTTCTAAATAGGTTGTTTATATTATTTTGTTCTGAAGCTGGCAGAATACTTATAATTTTAAAAAATCGACCAGCGCCACCTAGTGGTAAAATCACTTTTCAAAGCTGTTTTATTGTTATTGCTGTTGTGATAAAAGTGTATAAAGTAGCCTAAAACCATATTTGAATCCTATTGTATATCGTGTCCAATTTTGAGCTCAGTCGATTCAGTAAATTTTGAGTTTTTAATAAGTACTTAAACGCACACAACATTTTTATATTTATAGATAAAGGCAATATAAGCTGGAAAGTGAGATATAAGTGAGTCATAAATAACTGGGAAAAGTTGTAAAATAATATAGGTACCGGTCAAAAGTTACGGCATATTTTGTGATACAAAACTACCTTCTAAACGTAATGCCTCTAATATAATGTTTTAGTTTTGTCACGTCAGACAAAAGTAGAATATTATATAAATCTAAAATCTTAAGAGAAAACTTTTGATTCAATCGAGGTGGCTATAAAAACCGGCCGTCCGTACCAAATAAATGCAAAAAAAAATCGCGTTAGTTGTACGGGACTAACCCCCTTAATTCATTTTTTCTGTTTCAGTTTTTGTTTTTAAAGCGCCAACAGATATGCATCAACTGTGAACATTTCAACTGTTTAGCTGTCGCGATTCATGAGATACATGAGCCATGAGAGACAGACGAACAGCCGAGTCCCAGCAAGGTTCCGTTTTTAACCTTTAGGTACGGAACCCCAAAAATAGAAGAAAAGCCGATATAAAAATGTTACATACCGTAGCAATGTCTTTGGCATATTTAAGTAGATGCGATATTCGTAGCTTGTCGCCTTGGAACTTGAGGTAGTGATTGAGAGAGCCTTCCTCTAAGTACTCCATCACGATGAGGACGTCTGAACCGTGGTCCCACGAGTAGCCTAATATCTCCACTATGTTTATGTGTTGTAATGACTGTGGAAGAAAACGAAATATATATTTATGAACATTCACACACAATGTCATCTAGCCCTGTTGGGAGTCCTGGGCACATCCTACCCAGGGCTTACCCGGGGCTCCCGACCGTTGGCTGTTAGGTAGTATACGTGTGGTTTATAGTCGGTAGGAGTCCGGCATAGCATCCATGTAGAATTTTCCTCATCATCATAATATATATTATGTTGCTGCTGGCTTATAGATAAGTTCTAAACACATAACATAACAAGCATCATTAAGCCAAGTTGAAGGCAACTTACGAAAATACCGACCCCTTTTTTTTCGTGTGGAAATCATCATAGATATTATGTCGAAATTCTACTGGCTAAAACCACATGGTCGACTACCATCTGCCTATGGCCGGTGTTACAAGTACTAGGTAGCCATGCCATATTATATTATCAGGAAAGCATGGCAACACTGTTACACTCTCTCTACACACAAGATGTCTGCAAGACTAGTAAGCCTCTGTCTGTACTTTAAATAAATATGTTCAACAAGAATCCATGGTGTTATTTCAACATACGATACGACAAGTCAAGACCGCTCCACAACATCACAGCCGGGAGTTCCGGGTATGCCCTCGGAAGGATAACCTCAGGGATACCTTCCCCTACGACAGTCCAGAGCTGGGTCTCAACATTGGAAACTTGAGTCATATGATGGGTTAAAACCCAGTCAACTTTGGAAACTGCTGACGACAATCGGTTTATAACAGTCAAATATAAAATAAACAAAATATTGGAATACAAAGCTCACCTTCATAATTTCTAATTCATTCTTAAAATCTTCGTACAAAATGCCATTCCTTTCGGAAGCTTGTCGAGTTAATTTCTTTACCGCTACTTCTCGCCTCTGCGACTCCTGATTGTCACGCTCCATCCACCCCTTGTACACGTGGCCGTAGTTGCCCTATTACGATATTTTATTATTAGTTTGAAATTGTCAATAATAATCTATAGCTAGAGATCAAATATAAAAAACTACTAAAAGTTTCGATAATTTTTATAGGGTCCTATCAAAATCTTCAGAGCCCAAGCCAGCGCTGCTAGTGGACGAGGTCATAAAGAAAATAAGGAAACCTCAAAACAAAAGGAGGCTAAGGCCAATCGACTCCAAAATTTATTGAGAGAGCCCTATGGTACTGACTATGATAGGCTGATTTGGTTGAAAACATAATATCTGCCCTACATAACTATATACATATATTTTTTTAATTTTAAATTTATTTTATTAAAATCATATACCTACATATACACTTGACAGCTTCCGAAATTCGAAAGCTAGTGCATAAACCGTGAAGTATGAATCCTAATGAGAAGTCAGGCTATTTATAAACCTTATTACCACACACTAAAGTAGAAAACAGAATGAAATTCAACACACTGTACGGGCATAACCTGATAAAACAGTACAAACAAATACTTACACTACCAATCCTTTTACTAAGCGTGACGAGATACGTCTTCCCCTGAGACACGATAGACTCCATAAGGCGCGGCGCACCCGCCGCTGGCAAGTCCAAATCGTCGTCTAAGGCTCTCCCCCCACCGCCGACACCGACGCTACTGCTGCGCGACCCGCGGAGTTCGCCGCGTAGAGCGTATGATAGGGCGTTCATACTTTCAAGAGAATTGGAGCTTTTGTTGTCAAACTGTAAGAGAAAGTATACATTAATATGCAGTTTTTACGAGTTTTCGTGCTTGAGATGGTACGAGTAGGTACGTTAACATAGACAGGGTTGTTGGTTGTTACCAAATCAAATTCAAGAACTAACGCTGCGTTGACATTTGTAACAATTTTAAGGCACATTTCTCCATTTATCCGTATCAGATTCGCGTGTCGGTACCGTTGTAAACTGCAGAGCTACGAGATACATGTTCGAAACGATCACACACTGTACGGTACTTTAATATGTTTTATCTACTCTGATACTATAATACAAAGATTATAAAATTGAAATCAATACTATTATGACAAACATTACGCACAGGCCAAAAAAAAAGTTTTATTACGATACAGGTCTTGTATGGACACCTATATCATAATAAAACTTTTTAATCATTACGATACACCATAAACAATCTCCAGCTGAAAAAGAAGTTTGAACCTCTACTTTAAAAAAAAATGTGTCTCCAAAATAGCGAAAAATCCTAAATCTATGGTCTCCGCAGCCTAAAAAAAAAAGAAACACGCATGCGCAATCGATGTTTGCGCCTTGGCGCCAACATTTTACATTTAAATTAAACAAAGTTTGATTTTGTTTGTAAAATAAATTCGTTTTATGTGTAAAAACATGTCTTAAAGCGAGGATGGTGGTAATTGTACACCACCAGACATTCTGGAAACTGCGTCAAACATGACCATGAACCTGTTACCGGCGAAATCAAGGAGCAACTATATTTACCTATATCACAACAAAATGAAATCAGGTATTATAGTATGAGAGTAGATAAAGTAGTGTATGACACTGTACATAACTTGGTCTTATAACACTCGTGTGATACTATAAAAAAACTCGCCTACGGCTCGTTTTTTTAAAACACACTCGTGTTTTAAGAACCCTTATTATGCAACAGTGTCATAAACTACTATTATCTACTCTGATACTATAATACAAAGATTATAAAATTGAAATCAATACTATTATGACAAACATTACGCACAGGCCAAAAAAAAAGTTTTATTACGATACAGGTCTTGTATGGACACCTGTATCATAATAAAACTTTTTAATCATTACGATACACCATAAACAATCTCCAGCTGAAAAAGAAGTTTGAACCTCTACTTTAAAAAAAAATGTGTCTCCAGAGTAGCGAAAAATCCTAAATCTATGGTCTCCGCAGCCTAAAAAAAAAAGAAACACGCATGCGCAATCGATGTTTGCGCCTTGGCGCCAACATTTTACATTTAAATTAAACAAAGTTTGGTTTTGTTTGTAAAATAAATTAGTTTTTGTGTAAAAACATGTCTTAAAGCGAGGATGGTGGTAATTGTACACCACCAGACACTCTGGAAACTGCGTCAAACATGACCATGAACCTGTTACCGGCGAAATCAAGGAGCAACTATATATCACAACAAAATGAAATCAGGTATTATAGTATGAGAGTAGATAAAGTAGTGTATGACACTGTACATAACTTGGTCTTATAACACTCGTGTGATACTATAAAAAAACTCGCCTACGGCTCGTTTTTTTAAAACACACTCGTGTTATAAGAACCCTCATTATGCAACAGTGTCATAATAGTAGTTTATGACACTGTTGCATAATGAGGGTTCTTATAACACGAGTGTGTTTTAAAAAAACGAGCCGTAGGCGAGTTTTTTTATAGTATCACACGAGTGTTATAAGACCAAGTTATGTACAGTGTCATACACTACTTTATTCTCTTTCTACTCTGGAAACTGCGTCAAACATGACCATGAACCTGTTACCGGCGAAATCAAGGAGCAACTATATATCACAACAAAATGAAATCAGGTATTATAGTATGAGAGTAGATAAAGTAGTGTATGACACTGTACATAACTTGGTCTTATAACACTCGTGTGATACTATAAAAAAACTCGCCTACGGCTCGTTTTTTTAAAACACACTCGTGTTATAAGAACCCTCATTATGCAACAGTGTCATAATAGTAGTTTATGACACTGTTGCATAATGAGGGTTCTTATAACACGAGTGTGTTTTAAAAAAACGAGCCGTAGGCGAGTTTTTTTATAGTATCACACGAGTGTTATAAGACCAAGTTATGTACAGTGTCATACACTACTTTATCTACTCTCATACTATAATACCTGATTTCATTTTGTTGTGATATATAGTTGCTCCTTGATTTCGCCGGTAACAGGTTCATGGTCATGTTTGACGCAGTTTCCAGAATGTCTGGTGGTGTACAATTACCACCATCCTCGCTTTAAGACATGTTTTTACACAAAAACTAATTTATTTTACAAACAAAACCAAACTTTGTTTAATTTAAATGTAAAATGTTGGCGCCAAGGCGCAAACATCGATTGCGCATGCGTGTTTCTTTTTTTTTTAGGCTGCGGAGACCATAGATTTAGGATTTTTCGCTACTCTGGAGACACATTTTTTTTTAAAGTAGAGGTTCAAACTTCTTTTTCAGCTGGAGATTGTTTATGGTGTATCGTAATGATTAAAAAGTTTTATTATGATACAGGTGTCCATACAAGACCTGTATCGTAATAAAACTTTTTTTTTGGCCTGTGCGTAATGTTTGTCATAATAGTATTGATTTCAATTTTATAATCTTTGTATTATAGTATCAGAGTAGATAAACTACTATTTTAATATTCACGGACATTTCACACAACGCTATCTGATCCCAAAGTAAGCTAGGAATAACCTGCTTGTGTTATGGGTATCAGACCACGGATATTAATACTTATATACTTTTAAATACATACATATAATACATAGTAACACCCAGACTCTTGAGACAGACATTTATGGGTCACACAAATATTTGTCTCCGGTGGGAATCGAACCCACGACCTCCAGCGCCGCAGGCGGTATCACTACCGACTGCGCCACAGAGGCAGTCATGTTGGAAATGTGGACTCAGCATTATGTGCGGTTTTACATATTTCAACAGCAGGTAATTTTAGGTCCGCACCTATGGGACTAAGAATGTCTAGATTGTATAGTCTATGAAAAAAGGAAACTGTCAATAAAAACTCACGGCCACTCCATTCTAATAGACATTAATTAGAATTACATTTGTTTACTATTTACAGTAACAGGTTTCAGTCAAAGACTTCTATATAAACTGAGGTAGACATGCCCTACGCACGATTTTTGAAACCCATAAACTGAGCTAATTAGCAGCGTTGCTCGCACTGTAGTGAGTCAAACTTTCGAGAGTACTCGTCTTGCAATCGGAGTCCATACGCCTTCTCTTTTACTCTTGTTCTTTTCGTATATTGCTATTGTGGTGACAATTACGTAAACATTATTTATAAGTGAGTGTAGTCTTAGCAATGTGTGTGTTTGAGGATTGTTTTTGAAATCTCGTTTGATAGACTGACTTTCGTTTGACTGCCTCTGTGGCGCAGTCGGTAGTGATACCGCCTGCGGCGATGGAGGTCGTGGGTTCGATTCCCACCGGAGACAAATATTTGTGTGACCCATAAATGTTTGTCTCAAGAGTCTGGGTGTTTTTATGTATAATATGTATGTATTTAAAAGTATATAAGTATTAATATCCGTGGTCTGATACCCATAACACAAGCAGATTATTCCTAGCTTACTTTGGGATCAGATAGCGTTGTGTGAGATGTCCGTGAATATTTATTTATTTATTTATTTATTTTATTTATAGAGTACGGTATGTCTTCCTCAGTTTATATAGAAGTATTTGGTTTAAGTACGGTTCCATAGCTCATTTAGTTAGGTGAGAGCATTGCTCTGGTTTATGCAAAGGTTACGGGTTCATAACCCGTTTGAACCAAGTTGTCTTTTTTTACATTATAACAAAATATTGTTTACAGTACTTTTGTAAACTTACCATATTATCGTACTGGTCGGACATAGTCCCATTCATTGACGGTACACTATTGTCTGATATCAACGACTTGTTGCTGCCGGCATCACTCAGTTCGCTTGGTATGAATCTGTCACCTACAGAAAGAACAGTAGTTAATATTTTTCTCACCCTTGTTAAAATACCTACATAAAATACTGTCTTATCAATCAAAGATTTTTCAGTTACTATTCAATGCTACACTGATCAAATATAGTTAGTATTCTTTTATATTGGAATTCAGCAGTGACTATTCTTTATCGTAGTTTGTATTTGAAATAATTTAACCATATTAAACTACAGAATATTTTCATACTATATTCTTTTAAGAAATCATACAGGAACTACGTATTATATTCTAGAACTTACTTGACACTGTATCAGTATGTTCCATGTGCTCAAGCGATATGTTTGGCTCTTCGTACTGGTGAATCGGCACGTATTCTGTACACAAGTATTGCACACATTAGAAAATGTTTTGTATTAATCACTTAAAGTATACTACACTTAAAACATCAATACTGGGTCAGCAAATTCAGGGGAAGCATCTGCCAATCGTTCACGCCACGAGCGAATGGTCTCAGGCGGTAGCTAATTGAAACCCACAACAGAAACGAACGTGGACATTCTTCCGTTGGAGGCCAGGTATAATTTAGAATAATTTTCAGCGAGAGCAAGTAGACATACTCGCGAATGTAGCGACTTCCCAAGACTATCGGCCACTACGATCGTGGCCATTAGGACGGCGCGGAGGGGGGACCCAAAGGCAAAGCCGCAGTGGTAGCCAGTCTGAGGAGAATTCTGGGACATTCTTCAGAGGAGTGCCCGTGGCGCCTGGCATTACACCGATAGGTAGTGTCCGTGTGGTTTTAGCCGAAAGCCCAGCATGACATTTTTGGGGATTTCCAAACGTTTAAATAGAATGGATGTTGATGAACTTAGCAACTGCCCTACACACAGGTAATAATAAATCCGAGGGTATGATATAGCAATGGAGAAAGGCTGTCCCATGTAGATTTTTACACCACCAAACCCCAAATGTAGGGCAATATAATCAGCTTGACGCTCTCTATGTTTTTCTTCTATATTGGATACAAACCTCTGATGGTTTTATCCAAATTGAAGTGAAATATTTTGATTTGGTAAAATTTTTGTTACATCAGATCCTGTCTTCATTGCTTTAGACAGAAAAGGGCATTAAATGGCATTTCTTTTTAGAGTGCTAGTACATAATATATCAGAATTGCGCTTCAGGTATGTTTACCTCTGTACAGCATGTGGTTCATGTCGCGCATGATCTCCTGCGGCCGCAGCGGGTCGGCCTGCCAGCACTGGCGCATCAGCGACCACACCTCGCTCGGGCAGCGCGTCGGCCGCAGCAGTCGGTCGCCGTTCTCGTAGCTCTACATACACAGTACGGTTTAAAATCAGTGTTCTATAATAATATAGCTTGGTAAAAGTGCAGAAAATATGGCAACCCGTAAAAAAGTATCACCAACCAGTATACATACATTACATACATACATATGGTCACGCCTTTATTCCCGAAGGGGTAGGCAGAGGCATGTCACTATAGGTCCACATTTCACCTTGTTAAGAATTTGTCCCACGTAATTGGTGGTGAGCCGTATTGCCGTGTTGAGATGGACAGGCGCAGGTTGTGACTGCCTGCTGTTGAAATTTTTCAAGCCGCCTAAAAAGGCTTTCAACTTGGCTTAACGATTGTCAGTTTACTGTCAACCGGGTTTCATTTCGAGTTTTCCTTCTCTACGCAATGGATCTTTTGCGAAAGTGTTCCCTTAGTCGCCTCTTACGACACCCTCGGGATGTATAGGGGTGGCGACATTTTGTACTCTTACCCGTCGTAACACGGGACCCCGTCGTCATGGGGCTTTGTTTGAACTATTTAGTTAATGGTTTATGTGAAGTATGCACAAAATCAGTATTTAGTTGCCAATAAACGTCGTCGGTAGTCAAGGCAGTTACAAACATTCAGTGCCGTGGGGTCCCACCAAGCGACTTCGGGGTTCGGCGCTCTAGCTAGCCGTACTTCAAGCAAGTGGTACATCGGCTGACAAAAGAAAGAGGTCATGGCGAAGAGAAGGAAATCTCGAATGTACATCGTGTACCAACCCGTCCCGGTCAGTCTGGTACAGTGCGGCCAATAACACTTCTAAAGTGATGGCATTCCAAGTCATGGCGAAAATTGTGAGAGGCCTACATTCAACAGTGAACTCTCATTGGCTGATTAGTTTGATAATGAATTATAAAAATAAATTGACAGGTTTTAAAAATAAATAGAACTATAGATCTAAACACATACTCACCCGCGCAGTCAACACAGGGTTCGTTTCCGTCGGCGACTGTCCATAAGAGAACACTTCCCAGAGCGTGGTGGAAAACGCCCATATATCGCCCATCACTGACCGCTTAGCAAGACTCATGTCTTTCATGAACTCCACCGGCATCCAATGCACACTGGAAGCATAGAAGTATTTGATCATTGTTAATTTTTGTTTAGTGACTTGTATGATGCTTGGACAAACCTGTAAAGGTTTTGTAGCAATCTGTACATTATAACCTTTATGTAATTTTCATGTTTTGTGAATATTTTCTAATGAATTTAAAATAATGACTTGAATTCACAGATCGCTACTCTACAATGTAAAGGCAGTTTTTGATGCATCGAAATTGCAGTTTACACATCTGAGTGTCAAACTCACAGGTACTCAATTGGATGCTGAATCAAGAATACTTGTTGTGTCAGTCCGTTCAAGTTACTTTTGTTGATTGAAAATATCTTACAGCTCTTATTACATTTCTTTTAAATTTATTTATTTAATGTTTTATATTACTTTTATTCATAAACACAACAGATGCAAGCATCTTTGCTTTGGAATGTGAATAGGCAATACATGGTGAATTTCTTTTTACAGATATATAAAACAGGGTGTGACAATGATGCGGTCACCATCGTGCGCCGCCAGCTGCAGACGTCGGCAACGAATCTACCCACAGGGCGCGAGCTAGACCTATCGCTACAGTTGTCCCAAACAGTTAAATTGCACTACTTACTCTTGCGGTGTGTACTGCCGGAGGGTAGGACCGGACAGTTTAACAATAATGCGGTCTCCATCGTGCGCGGCAAGCTGCAGACGTCGGCAGCGAATGTACCCGTGAACCACTCCCGCCTCCGACAGGTCCCATAGGGCGCGAGCTAGACCTGCCGCTACTTTCTTTAGATGGAGTGGCTTCACGCGATCTGGATGCTCCCTGTACAAATACCAATAATACAGAAAAATATGGAATCTTGCATATCACAGGTGCGGTTTAATGTGTGAAAAAATCCATACCTGAGGTAGTCATTGAAGGGTCCATAGGGCAAATACTCCAGTACAAGTGCAGTGGGTGAACTAAGCGTGACCCCGTACAGTCGCACCATGTTGCTGGACTGCACACAAGCCCATTTGCTCGCTAGCTCTACGAAATCCTGTTAAAATACAAATTATATTAGTTCACTAGTCTTTATTTAAATTATTTTAAAATATTTTGGTGGGTTACATTCTTCATCTGAGCGTACAGTCCCGTTTACTTAGATCATCACAACCTTAGTGCCCGGTGTCAGCTTTGTTTTTTTTTATTGTCATTGGCTCATTTTTTATCGGCATTAATGGAAGCATCTACAATCTGCCCTCCCATTATCAGCTTTGTGTATCACCTAAAGAGGTTGGTCCATGCCCTGAAAGTTGCGCAACGAGTAATGAAACGAGCTATGGTTAAAGCGTCTTTTTGAGGGATAACTCCGAAACGAAGTAATACGGCAGAGAACCAGAGTGGTAGAGTGGTAGTCATTATTTCTCTTGTAGGGAGGCCTAGCGGACGATTCGTCCGCCTTTCTGCTGCCCATTTCATCCAAAAGAGTGGTACTCATAGTTTGCAGAGTAAGGCCTCATTTACGGAGACGCAGCGCGTCGCGCGTTGCGATAAGCGGCTCGGCCCAAACTGAATTCAAATATATGGCGTTGTAGGAGTGCGTTTACGGAGCAGCGATTTTAGACGCGTTTGTTTGAAATGGGGCGTTTTTTGCGGCCGAGCCCGCGGATGGCACCGACGCGTCCCACGCGGCGTTTATCGCGGCGGCGCACGCAGCGGCAATTCTCGATAAAGACGCGTGCGCTCCCATCTCTCGCCAACATAAAACTAGTCGATTTGATCGAGGCGAGCGTGCGCCGCCGCGATGCCCGCCGCGTGCTTCGGTACACGCTTGAGGTTTCGCCGCGGGCGCAGCGGCGGGCACCGCCACTCTTCCCGTCTCGCTTCTCTATGAACAATGTCGTATATTGCTATAAGTTTGTGTTTACGCGTGGAATGATGCGTGCCGCTTCACGCGCCGCCCCACCGTAAACAGAAAAAATGTCCGACGCGCCGCGAGACGACACGCCACACGCGACGCGAGACGCCCCGCTTCTCCGTAAATGAGGCCTAAGCGCGTTAAAGTGGCAGTGGGCTGGCAACATCCGTAGGAAAACCTATTAAGCACTCGAGTTCTGAAGTGGAAACCACAACTTAGTAAACGTAGAGAAGGATGACCCCCCACCAGATGAAACGACGACCTGCAGGTGTCAGGGAGTGACTGGATACGATGCGGAAGGCGCAGGACCGTGTGTAGTGGCGTAAATTGATAGAAGCTAACGTCCAGCGATGGACTTGCCATTGGCTAATTGGATTGACTGGGTTCCGGATTCTTAAAATAAAAATATTTTAGGGCTCGTATTGTGTAGAATGTTGAGCTAAGCTCGTAAGAATACAATGAGCAAAAAATAAATAAAATGACAAACTAACCTTCAAATAGTCGTTGGCATTCTCTTTTTGCAACGTTTTGAAAGCAACCAACAATTTTTTGGTCTCGTCTAGTTTCCATAGAGCTTTGTATGTTGCTGTTATGTTTCCCGAGCCAGTCTTCTCAGAACCTGTCCAATGTAAAATGATCCTTCAGCACATTTTTCACACAACATTATAATAGAGAATCCTGTTTTGTTCTAACTCAAAATATTAATAGGAATTCGGATTTTGTGGAAAATTTCTACATCAGTTCAGTTCAAATTCTAGATCTAGATCAGACAATAGCTAATAGACACATCCAGCCATACTGCCCTATATCAACAGGTATGGTAACATAAATTTTGGAGGTCAATGCTTGTCTGTCACTTTAGTGGAATAAAAAAAAGAAAAAAAAAACATGTCACACTTCTATTTTTTTTATTTTTGTAAAGCTTGATATGTTATTTAATAGTTTTTGTCCAAAAAAATCTATGTACAGTGCACGGCATCTAACTTGGCAAGGTTTTAAAGTAGTGGGGGTAAGTTCGCTCATCGTACACTTAGAGGCACCAAAAAGTGCTCCACTCACTCCAAAAAGTGCTCCACTCACTCCAAAAAGTGCTCCACTCCAAAAAGTGCTCCACTCACTCCAAAAAGTGCTCCACTCACTCCAAAAAGTGCTCAACTCACTCCAAAAAGTGCTCCACTCTCTCCAAAAAGTGCTCCACTCACTCCAAAAAGCGCTCCACTCACTCCAAAAAGCGCTCCACTCACTCCAAAAAGCGCTCCACTCACTCCAAAAAGTGCTCCACTCACTACAAAAAGTGCTCCACTCACTACAAAAAGTGCTCCACTCACTCCAAAAAGTGCTCCGCTCACTCGCAAACCTTGGCAAGTTAGATGCCGTGCACTGTACCTTATATTGTAAATGGAATGAAATATCAACAGTAAATTTTATAGGTCTAAGGAACAACAATTTCACACTCCTCAAATTTTTATTTTTGTAAAGTATACTTGCTATGTAATTTAATATTGTCAAAAAAATCTATGTACCTTTTGTTGTAAATGGAATACCTGTGTATAAAAGTATATCCTTGTTCGGTAGACATCGAGGACTCTTGTTGTCTTTGAGAATGTCCTGAAGTTCAGTCTGGTCTATCCGCACTCCTCGCTTCACTGGCTCTCCACATAGCAACACTTGGGACTTATCTATAACAATAGTTATGTTTCATTAATATTACCTACTAGCGGACGCCCCGCGGTTTCACCAGCGTAGTTCCCGTTCCCGTGGGAATACGGGAATAAAATATAGCCTATGTTCACCGCAAAGAGCGTAGCTTCCTAACAGTGAAAGAATTTTTTAAATCGGTTCAGTAGTTCCGGAGCCTATTCGATGCAAACAAACAATCAAATCTTTCCTCTTTATAATATTAGTATAGACTACTAAGTAAAGCTGGTGTAGTGTGGGCGTGTTCGTTGTCTCTGACTACCCTTTAATGGAAATAGGTGTTGTAGAATCGGCTGATGCCAACTCAAGAGTACCTCTGGCCCTTAAAGTATACATCAAGCAAGTTGCGTGTTGGAAGCTTGCGAGGACATAATGAACGCCATTACCAAGCTGAAAAGCTATGCAGTAAGGTTTGCTAAAGTAGGAAATGCGTGTAGAAATATATTAGTAATCTAATCACGCGAATAATAAACACGAAAGTTTGTTCGAATGTATGGATGTTTGAAACTCTTTCACGCTAAAACTACTGAAAGGTTTTTAATAAAACTTTACATAAAAATAGCTTATGCATCAGAACATGGGATACTTTTTATTCTGAGATCAAATTTCTGTTCAACGCGAATATGGGAAACTGCTTGTATTATTAAAACTCAAGACTCACCATATTCTGAAGGCGGTATACATTCGTTTAAAAATATCCTTCCCTCTGGGTTCTGATGACAACTGACTAGCCTCTCAATGCCGTGGTATTCTTCATTATTGAACACATAACAATGGCCCCGATATTCTATCTTATAAGTTTCTGTTGTACTGTAAATAGAAAAACTTTTTTGTAGAAACATATATCATGAATTTAGTATTGGGATCAAAACAAATGTAAAATCGAGACGGTGAATAAACGAGTTACCGTTAATTTTGAAAACAAACAAAAACAGTTTTCCGCGCGGGTACTAATTTAACGAAGGACATTTTTGCGAAGCCCTATTTAACCGATGGGTTACTTTACCGAAGCGCTCAATATAATCAAATAAATCAACCATCATCAATATTTTATTTTTTCGATTATCGAAAGGTCAAAATGAAATCATAGAAATATATATATGCATGACGTACGAAAACAAAATTGGAGAATAGATATTCAAGAGCGAGAATGATCAGTAGTGCTCTCGTTTCGTCTCGCTCTCTCGCGCTTCGTCTCATCTGACTCTGTAGATTGTCGGGTTATTAAAAGAAATTCAACAGCGGATGGTGAAAACCGGCATCCATCCATATCAACACGGCGATAGGCTCACGAAAATTACACGCCTACATTTCGAGGATTAAGTCATTATGTATGTAAATATGTATCGTCAAATAAATCATTTAGATATCAACCTGTTCTTAGTGCACACATCCAGATAGTAAACATTATAATCATCCTGGCACTGCCGTATTATATAACAACCATGTTTCTTTCCTCGCTTTTCTTCCAATTTCCTGTACGAAAACGCACCCCTGCGACAAATGCATGGTTAATGTCAAATCAATGAAATGAAATGAAAATATATTTTTTCATGTAAGTCACAAAGTAATATTTATGAACGTCAAAATGATTGCTTCTATATTTACATTTACTGCCAGATTCGCAACGCAATAGGAGAGACTGTAAGAAAAGAACCTGGCAATAAAAACTCACGACAACTGCTTTCTAATAGCCAGTAATTACAGTTTCTTTTTTCATTAAACAAATGAATAGTCACAATTGAAACAGGCAAATTCAATTTCTCATTAGAATGAAAGAGAGAAACATTTTATTTGGGACACGCACAATGAATTACGTAAGTGTTTATGAGCAGAAGCAGAGAACTTACCCGATAGGGCCATGGCATTTCATTCGCTGCAATTCTTTTAGTGACGGAGTTTCATCGTCCTTTGATAAATTAAACGTCCATTTTACCATTAATCTGTGAAATGTAATGGACAATGTTATTAGTTTGGTTAGAAATTTTATAAACATCAATGACTAGATGACAATGCGGCTCCACCCTTGTGCGACTAGAATCTATCTCAACCAGATCCGGTAAGCCCTTAGAGAGCATTGGGAGTCCTGGGGTATCCTTCCGAGGGCTTACCCGGGGCTCTCAACCGTAGGCTGTTAAGTAGCATACGTGTGGTTTTTAGTCGGTAGGAGTCCGACATAGCATCCCTGTAGGATTTTCCTCACGTTAAAAAAGAAAAAAAAGCCCTTAGAGAGTTATGTACCAAACATCCAAATATCTTCACAAAGTTTGTAAAATCGATAGTGCGATTGCTGCAGGAGGAGTAGGGTTCCATTAGGATATTTTCAGAGGGTGGTGCTCTTGCTAACTAACGGTCGAGTTAATTTAATGTGAAAGAATACTCGAATCAAACGCTTGTACCAATCTACTACTTCTGCTAGCCAGTGTGATACAGATAGTCAAATTCAACGTAAACAATTGCAACGGATTAGCGATAGGCCGATTTGAAAATTTGGTACACAAGGTGCTAACTGGACATATTGTACAGTCAGTCAAGAAAGGTGGTCTTCCAATTTTGACAAAAGTTTCTGTCAGATCGAATGAATGCTAAAGATGCCTTTTCTAACGGAAATGAGTTTTATTAGCTGTTATAAATTTAAACTTGGCACATGGCATGACGTAAATATAATGTGATAAAGGGAGCAAATGGTCACTGATATAATATATTGTTACAACGGAAAATCAACCTCAAATTAAGAGCAGTAGATCATAGTTCTGGTTGACTGTAGACGAGGTAACTTTACTCTACTTCTGTTGTATTGGCAATGCATTGACCGAAAATTGTGATAACCACCACAAGGTTACATATCGATATATTAATACGGGAAGGGTACTTTGTGCGTCTTTTTAAAACATTGTGTGAACGTGAATTATGAAAGAGAAAGATTATATGGAGGAAAAGTGCATAAAGAATTTTTTTGGATTGAATTACTATCGAATTTCTGTAGCCTAGAAGCTATTTTGTCCAGTGTAATACCCGTGCGTGGTAATTCTAGGCACGCTTGGAAACATTTTGTCCCGTAGCATGCCTCAACTTATCGCACACGTGTAGTAGTATCCACTAGTATCCTAGTAGAATCTAGCAGGCCAGCTATCTAGTCTTATAAATTGAGTGAAATAATTTAAGTTACTTTTGATTCTAATTAGTTTCTTTCGTAAACAAGTTTTTATCTCTAAGAAATAGTGCATCAAACACGTATCACGGAACTCTTCGATTATCGAGCTGTAAGGATTGTAATTGTGGATTGTGTAAGATCATCACTGGCTGTTAGAATATCTATGGGATTTGACAGAGCGGTTATAGGGTCCTGTACACCAAAAGACTAACAAATTTGCTGACAAAATGTGAGGGTGTAGATCACCTCTGTCACCCTCTCGGGAGCTTATACGTGGTTGAACTTATGTATATTTGAAAAAGCAAAGTGTATACAAACCTGTAATATCCATCACAAACGGATATAAATGACGATAACTGTTCTTCAGAAATAAATTTAAAAAATATCGGAGTACCTCTTCTTGATATTTCTATAGAATTTTCGCCGTTTCTTGTCAAATAAATTAATTCTTCTATTTTACACACATGCGTCCACTGAAATGAAAAAGTAGGTTGGATTATTTTACTTGGTCTCAAATAAAAAAAGTCTGTTGTTCGAAGTAAAAATACGTTCAGATTTTCTTTCAATCTGCTGAAAGTTATGAAATCTTTGGATTTTATTATTTACATTTTTGTATTAAGAACAATATCGGCTCAACTTCCTGAATTAGTTAAACTATGTACTACACTTAATGCCCCAGTCATCATAGAAAGAAAGAAAGAAAGAAAAATATTTTATTTAGGACACGCACAATGAATATAAACAAAAAATGATCTTAAACTAAACAAAAAATAAAATAAATGTATATTGTGCGAACCCCCAAATATGGCCACCATCTCAGCATAAATGCCGCACATACCCACCCACCACTTAGTATTAATGAGCAGGCATGCGCAGCGCTGGTTTTCAGATGGCGCCGTAAGTGACGTCACCAACGCAGGAACACTTAGAGGTAAAACAAAATAAAAAACAATAAAAAAAATAGACAAAAATAATAACAAAATAAAAAATAAAAAACTAACATGTGCTGATTCATTGAGCATCATCACACAAACAAACGCAAGTCTTGGGTGGATCCCAAGCAATTTTGTTGGAGACTATTCAAGAATCAAGACAAATTAAGACAAGTTTATTGCGCAGACTGCTTTGCCCAATAAACTCCTTTAGAAGAACTCATGATCCCGCTCAACTAGGAAACGAGATTCTGGAATCAACAAATTTGGGTTCCAATAGCGAAAGAATTTTTAAAATATGTTCTTTAGTTTCAGAGCTTATCGATTGCAAACAAACAAATAGGTATTCCCGACTTATAATACTAGTTTAAATAAACATTGTATGTACTTACATCGCGTTTCACAGTATTATAAAGTCGTATTCCAGGCTGGTGAGGATGAAACGGTGTAACCACCACCTTTACTGGTATTACATCATTACCGTTCTGCCATAAAACGTCGTCATATTCTTCAGCCAAGTAGTTCGGTGCCATTATATACAATTGTTGCAAATATAAGTTTTTGATGTAGCTAGAAATGAAACCAAAATTAATGCATCTAAATTAATCAGGTATTCAAGAATAGATGCAACATTTCGCATATTGAATTGACAAATTCACGGGGATTTAACACATGATGCTCAGTATTTACTACAGGAAGCTGCATAATTTGGATTGTAGACCAAACACCGGAAAATAGGAAAGTCGCAGTGCATGCAATCCTTTATCGAATACTTCAGCAATGTCCAAGTCAATGGCTAGGAACTTCGCCTTACAGCATTTCCAAGTCTACAGATAATATGTTATTAAAATTTATCAAACAGGTGCATTAGGTATGTCGTCATATCAATGGCAAAGTTACGAATCTGAAATTGAAGTATACAAAATTATGCAGACCGTGGATGTGACGATAAATGTAATCTATATAAAATAATCCCGTACTTACTTAACGTTATGTCCCACGGAGCATAGTTTGGGTAGCTGATCGTGCGCATGCTTTTTGGCGACATGGCCGTGTCGCCTTACAATTACTTTTGGTATGTATTTCTTATAATCCCTCACAACGACGTTAACCGACAATTTTTCCTCGACTGCGGCGCGTGTCCTGAATAAAAAAGTACGATAATCCGTGATTAGGTACATGATATGATGAATTAAACATAATACAGTTGTAGACGTCAAGAAGTTTCACAAAAACGGTTCGGGATTAAGTAAAGTACAACACAAGTGAGAGTGTATGAATTCTTTGTCAAGTAGTGAGCATTTCAATATAAAAAGCTCCCAATGAAGTGGCCAGGCTGGATATAATAGTCAGTCCCTATAGAGCCAGGGTGCTGTTTAAGTGGTTTAATCGAAATTAAATGTTGTATGACAAAAATGTATGAAAAAAATGTATGAAGTGGGCCAAATATATGACATGCTAAACATATGTCATTTTTCATAAGCATTATCACCTCCATGTGATAATGCTTGTGCGTGTGTCTACCAAACATGTACATCGTTTTGTAGTACACTTCAGTGACCTGTGCTGAAGACCTAAAGACCTTGGAATCGAAGACACAAACAAGTCTTTAACATATTTCTTGAATTGATATGGAAACGAAGTCACCGCGGTGGTAGGTATTAAGTGTTATTATTATGTGCATAATTTTCTATACAGTTTACATCGGGTTTACAAAAAGCATTAGGCCCACTATCCATGGCGGTGTAGATTCATAGATGCGTTTTCGTCACTTAACGCTTGGTGCACGCCTGCCTGCAGCCTACCTACCTTCTGGCATTAAACGACACTCGATAGTGGTGCTAGTAGCGAGGAAATGAGACAGAGATGAAGGGTGGCTACGTAACTCATCATCTCCAATGGTCGACGGTTTGTACGCGTGTCAAAGGACCGGCAATTTGCTCGTGGTGGACAGTGGACACATTACACCTAAAACGCTAGAACATTTTTCTCGAGCAAGACCGGAAAAGAAATGACGGTTCACAGCAAATTTTGTGTTTAATATAAGTAGGTAGGTACGCTTGAAATACGCTTCGTGGACAGATATGGATACACTGGGCTGTTGGTAAAAGCTACCAGGACGGCGACCGTACCTACTTACGACTTAAATGCGAAGAGAAGTTCATTGATAATAGAAGACGTTTCGGCAGTAAACTTTCATCAACACTTTCAAGTCGTACAATCGAGAATCAGCTCGCAGACGCTTTTTCAGGTACCTATCTAATTCTTTGTAGCTACGCTGCAATGGATAGGGGGCTTTAGTTGACGAATCTGTTTGTTAAGAAAACCATTCTGTGAATCGTTTATTTAAAATTGAAACGAACCAAAACTTATGATAATTTAATCACATCTTTGTCTCCGTAGGAAGGCAGATGCAAAATATAAGCAAAGATAATGTAATACCTAGCTATAAGATTATGTTCGACGTTCCACCAAATATAAATTTTAGCCGAGTGTGTGCCGGCGAAGTAGAATGTCACCACCCCATATCTTCCCGTGGGTATTGTAGAAGGCGATGAAGGGAGTTTGGGAAAGTACTGACCCCTTGTAACTTTTCCGCCGCTACACTGTTAATTCTTTTTTCGGAACCGGTTTCCAAACTTTGATTTCCAATCTGGCCGAAGGGTAACCCCTTCGAATGAAAGACGTGGTCTGATGTAATGGTCTGATGTAACCATCAGACCACGTCTTTCTCCGGTCGTAACAATCCCCATTCCACTAGGTCTAGAAGGACTAGGATGAGTATGTGCACCTGTGTCCCGCACGTACACTTGTACACGTTAATTTTCTTGCGCAACTGACCTGCTTCCGTAAGCATGGCGGTCAACCCCTCAGGTATAAAGATATTCTTAAGCGCCACATGAAGAAGTGCGACATTGAACCTTCAGTCAGAGTGGGAGCAAGCAGCCGCGAGTCGACCAGAATGGAGATCCCTGGTAAAAACCAGAGTCAAAGACTTTGAGAACAATCGCTTCTCTGGACTAGATGCTCGACGCTAGGAACTAAACGCACGTCCGCCTTGTGCAATGACGTGCTCACCTGCCTGTCGGCATTGCACGCGTACATTTGTCAATAAGATCGGCTATGTTAGCCATATACGAGCACACCAACGGCAATTTGAAAGGAGGTGAAGAGGTCGCCGTGGCCGAAATCGGTCAGGGATTTTATTCACCTAAAATATTGAATCTTTCAATTAGAACTTCCAAACTTTGACAATTGATAGGGAGCTTTCTTTAAAATTTGTTGTCATTTATTCAGTCTTTTTGTCAAATCGTGATGTGTTTTCGTTCATGCAACGTACCGTGCGCTTCGCCCATTTTACATCATTTCACGTGGGATTGGTCTGAACTCTTAGATCAACAATACTGGCTAACGAGATCATGCGATTTGACCCCGTTGGACTTTTTCTTTTGGGGTTTTCTTAAGTCACAGGTTTATGCAAATACGTCACAAACCACAGCGGCAGCGGCCCTAAAAGGGCAGGTATTAAAATTTAAAGATATGAAAGATTAACATGCCGCAATCTACTGCTGGACTTGGGTCTCCCAATTTTTACCACACGCAGTCCTCCGCGACCGGATATATATCGCAGTTAACGAGGGCTAAACGTATTTTTTTTGACATTCTTGGTGTGGAGTCCACCCACCGTGCGCGAACCCGACTCGCACATGGGCGACTATTCTAGGTTCTCAGTCTACCTTGCTGGTGTGTCTGCCTTACTATAGCTAAATCGCAGTCTACACTCCAGAACACATCCGCTTCATCGACCATGGGTTCTTCGACAAATGAGCCAAGCCCTTTGCCACTTTACCGTGCTTACTCTGCGAGTTATGTAGGCCAGTTTGATTTACTGATGGATAACTTCGTTATGGAGTTTATCCTTCTAAATTATAATACATGTAAATACTATATGCACGCATTGATATTTTAATCAGTAATTAGACCTATTTCCTCAATAGTAGGTATAGCCGTCAAGTAAGATCTACATCACATTAATGTGATCATT
The DNA here is from genome assembly GCA_933228765.1 of Miltochrista miniata. Lineage (NCBI taxonomy): Eukaryota > Metazoa > Arthropoda > Insecta > Lepidoptera > Erebidae > Miltochrista > Miltochrista miniata. The sequence goes on from OW121765.1 coordinate 14,707,387, forward strand.
TGTTAATTGCACAGGAACACTTGGGGTCTATTGTTCCACCGCCCGTGCAGATATCATAATTCGATTTATATAGCCCATTGTTCTACATCAGAGTGTTATATGTCAGTTTGTCACACACAAACACTTATAAAATTACAGCATATCTTGATGGCATTTAGCTTGTTTTTATTTTAAACTGTGTTCTAATTGAGGACACCTGAATAAGAACCTTATTAGAACACAGCATACTGACACTTGAAATAAAGATGTATACAAGTTCATAGTAAAGTCATTTTGGCTCTGCTATTTTCTTTCTATTATTGCTAAAACTAATATGTTGAATTCTAGAAACGGCATTACCGAGTGAGGTGATTGAATCAAAGCAATGTCGAAAATGGTCAAAATATTACTTCCCTCAAATTCCAACCACCACACTATCAAAAGAAATCATAATCAATCAATACATATAATAAAATCGTAACAGGTCGCTGTCTGTACATGGAAGATAAATAAGAAAAAATATTATAGGGGGGCTTTATGAACGCAATAGCACGCTAATCTCAGTAACCGCTCAACCGATTGCAATGCGGTTTTTTTATTGTGTTGAGGTTTGCTCCAGTTAACATTTAGCGTTTGTTTTATGTAAATCGGTTTAGAAATAAAAGAGTTATAACTCTTTTAAGAATCAGATATTTTGAAAATTTTAATTGTAGGGGTTTCTTTGAATGTGAGTGAACCTAAACTGGCGTGTTGGCTTAATCATAAAAGAGCTTAATGATTAAGACTATTTTAAAACAATTCAGTCCGCGCCGAAAGCCCGCAACTTCGTTTACGTCACATAAGGTGTATGAAAGGAGAGGTATTTCTTCATCAGAGTCATCAAGCAGCGTCTGAAACTGCCCTGTTGGCTTAATCATAAAAGAGCTTAATGATTAAGACTATTTTAAAACAATTCAGTCCGCGCCGAAGGTGAAGGTGAAGAAATACCTCTCCTTTCATACACCTTATGTGACGTAAACGAAGTTGCGGGCTCAGCTAGTTCATAATACATTTATTTGTTGTTTGTCACAGGTATTTTTACATAGATGATATAAAATACACAAATAATTAAATAAATCAAATTATTAGTGATAGCAATAAAGCCTCTATCATTCTAACCACCCCACTGTCAATAGTAATAAATAAGACAAATAAAAAAATATGATCTGCTTCATCTCCTAATGGTAGACAGTATTATAGTATAGTATAGTATATCTATACTAATATTATAAAGAAGTAAAGTTTGTGTGTTTGTATATTTGTCAAATTGTAAGGGGTCGGTATCTACAGAACCGATTTTAAAAATTCTTTCACCAATAGAAAGCTACGTTATTGTGGAGTGTCATAGGCTATATAGCATTACGCTACAACGAATAAGAGCGGAGCAGTAATAGTAAATGTTTTAAAAACCGGGGAAAAGTTATTCCATTTGAGAGCTTCGTTGCGTGTGCTGCGTAAATATTTATACTAGTAGTATTTATACTAGTAGTTTATACTAGTTATTTATACTAGTAGTTATGTTAAAAATATGTACTACAAAATTGTTTCTCTTAAAAAAGTTCTAAAAAAATTGCGCGATAGCATGTGTCCATCTGTGGGTTGGTGCACAATAACCATTTTAATAGTAGGGGAGCCCACGAGGCTAAATGGGGATTTACTCGAGCGTCGTAGAGACCTATTGGGATGCAAAGCTTAGATGATATGAAAAAAAAAATGTTATATGAAATATACCTTTACATCGGTGGGGGAAGCGGCTGTAGATTTTGAAATTGAATTGAATTATTTCCTTCAAAAAAAAAAAAAATTTAGCTACGCTGGAGAATGTCGAGATGACGTTTTTTTTTACAACTTTGTTGCCTTCCCCTTTTTTTACGTCACTCTCAAATTGTCAGATTAGTGGAATATACACTTTTTAGGATGTAATTAACTCACCCTACCTTAATCTGACGCGCTCGAGAATTTCTTTTTTTTTTTTTTTTTTTTTCTTATTAATTCTTCTAGCATGCGATCAGTCCAAGGACTATAAGCAGCTGTTTTCAGTAGGTCTTTGTCGAGTCAGATATGCCTCTCCAGTGACAGGCTATCTTTCATGTTAATTAGGTCTGATCCCATGTGTGAGCTCTTTTCAACCTTCTCTTTGTCAGAGGGTTCTTGAGTGCCAGTGCCAAACTATTTACATGTGTAAGTATTCTTTCCCGATATGATTTGCATCTATGTTCTACTTCCTCCCTAATGGTAGGCATTTCCAGGTATTGGTGCAATTCATCATTTCTGGTGAACCATGGTGCATTGACAATAGTTTTTAAGGCATTATTTTGATATCTCTGGAGGATTTCCAAGTTACTATTCTTTGAGGTGCCCCATAATTCAATTCCATAACTCCATGTAGGTTTCAGTACTGTTTTGTAGATCAGTAGCTTATTGTTTACTGACAATTTTGAGGTTCTTCCCAGAAGCCACTGCAATGACCTTTGCTTCTGGTTCACAATGTCTCTTTTCTTTTGTATATGGCAGCGCCAAGTTTGTCTGCGATCCAAGTAGAAACCAAGATATTTAACAACATCCGTATGAGGTAGTATTTCATGACCAAGTGTGACAGATGGACAGTTTTGACGTCTAAGTGTGAATGTTATCTGGTTCGACTTTGCAGCACTGGCCTTTATTCGCCAATTCCTCATCCAGGTGCATAGTTTATCCAGGTGTATTTGCAAATTTTGAGACGCTTGTTCCGGCTCTCTATGGGATGTCAGGGCCGCCGTGTCGTCGGCGAACGTAGCTGTCACCACATTTTCAGTTTCTGGGACATCAGCTGTGTAAATCAGATATAGGATTGGCCCCAGGACCGAGCCCTGTGGGACTCCAGCAGCAATATCATGGAGGGGTGACATTGCCTCGTTTATTTTTACGAAGAACATACGGCCGTCCAAATAGGATCTGAGCAAAGCGTACAAGTTATGGGAAAAAAGCTTTTTAAGCTTGAAGAAGAGGCCCCGGTGCCAAACTCTATCAAAAGCTTGTTGGACATCAAGAAACACTCCTGCACAGTACTGCCCATTCTCCAGAGCCACACGCACCCTGTCGGTCACCCTGTGAACCTGTTCTATGGTTGAATGCTTACTGCGAAATCCGAATTGGTGGTCTGGAATAATATTGCTGTTTGCTAGAGCTTCATTTATACGCTTTGCTAATACTTTTTCGAACACCTTAGATATAACAGGCAGAAGACTGATTGGACGATAGGATCCCGTTGAATGCGGCGGCTTCCCTGGTTTCAATATCATAGTGATTTGTGATGTCTTCCATGTGTTTGGGTAGTGTGAAGTTCTCAAGATACCATTGAACAATATTGTGAAAAGTACGATAGCCTTTTTCGGTAGTTGCTTTAGTATTTCTGGGGTTATTAAATCAAAACCAGGCGCCTTTTTTGCTTCTAGATTGTTAATGATTTTTCTAACCTCATTTGGGGTACAGTGTCTCATAGGCAGACTCAATTGGTGATCACTGCATAAATAATCTTCTATTTCTTTATTTAGGGCTTCATTACCAGAGTCCTGATTGGGAGTGAAGACATGTTTTAAAAAAGTTCCAAATGCATTAGCTCTGTCCTGGTCAGTCTTTGTCCATGAGCCATCCTCATTCCTTAGTGGGTGTTGTTGGAGATGTGGCTTTTGTGAAGACTGTATAGTTTTCCAGAGTGAATGCTCATTGAAGCCATTAGGTTTGAGTTGCTCTAAGTTACTCTGCACTGTATCATTCTCTATTTGAGCCAGGTAAGATTTGAGTTCCTTACATGCTTTATTAAAAGCAGATTTCTCAGTGGTTCCTCGAGTAGAATGCCATACTCTCCTGAGGCGTCTTTTTTCTAAAACCCTTTGTTTCACCTCTGCAGGAAGATTTCTATGCATGTCATTTTTATGTCTTTTTGTTGCTGGTGTACTTAGCCAAGCAGATTTTTGTATAAGGTTAGTTAAATTTCTTGCAGTGTTGTCAATGTCTTGGCTAGTTTGCAATGATATTTTCAATTCAATGTTTTCTTCGAGATACTGTCTGAAGGATTCCCAGTCTGTGCGATTGTTACAGAGATACGCCTTTGATACCCCTTCCATGACATGCATACTCATGGTTGCAATCACTGGAGTATGGTCGGATGATCCATCTAAACAACTTTCTATCTTCATGTACCTGTTTTTTAGATTTTTATAAATGAAAAAGTCTATAAGGTCTGGTGTTTTCTTTGGATCTCGTGGCCATATGGTGGGTTGACAGGTTGTTAATATAGCAAGTTTGTTGTTGTCTATACTTATTTTCAATTCTCTTCCTTTAGTATTTGTTAGTCTCGAACCCCAAGCAATATTCTTGGCATTCCAATCACCTCCAATAATATATCTGTTTGGCAGAGTTTTAAACAAGTCATCATATTGGGAAGAAGAAATTTTATGTCTAGGTGGGCTATATAAAGATGAGATTGATATGCTTCCTTGTTTGTCATATACTTCAACTGTCTGTATGTGGGGTGTTCGATATCCTTGTTTCACATTATGTTTGATATTCTGTTTTATTATCACTGCTGCTCCAGCATGCGAAGTATTGTCCGGATGACAGACAGTGTATGTACAATAGCCACGAAGACTAAAGATGGATGCTCGGGTCATGTGCGTTTCAGTCACCAGCAGCACATCTATATCATGATGTTTTATAAATGTTATGACTTCATGTTTGTTGTTCAACAATCCATCTACGTTCCAAGTTGCTATGGTTAAGGAATCCATTATTTAGTCATATTTGTGACGAGAGTTGTCAGTAGGTTCATGAGAGTACCTATTTGTTGAATGAGGAGGTCTAGCTTTTCAGCTTGTTTTGAAAGTATAAGTTCCAAATTTGATTGTGTGATGTTTGATTCTTTTACTACGGCCCGCGAGTAAGTTCTGTATTGTTTATCTTCTTTACCTTGTTCTTGTGTTGAAGATGGTTGTTGGTGTAGTTTTGTGGCTATTCTGCTGTACATTTCTTCTACATTTCTAGTTGCTTCTTTAAATTTCACATCTCGCAGAGGGTGTCTTGGAATGGCTTTCCTTTTTTGTATTTGTAGAAAAATCTCACAGCCCTTGTAGCTTGCAGGATGATCGCCTAGGCACAGTGCACATTTAGCCGGAGTGTTTTTATCATTTTTGGTACAATCAGTTGTTTTGTGGGCACCAGCACACTTGACACATCTATAGGGTCTTAGGCAATTATTCCTTGTGTGCCCATATTGCTGGCATCGCTTACATTGTGGTACAGTAAGTTTTTTCTTTGGATCCTCAATAATCACAATGGTGTTATATATATGCCTCAGTTTTTTGACAGCCTGGTTATTAATGTTTGGTTCTAGATTGACAAAGAATGTTGATAGAGGGATTTTTTCAGGCCCATATTTTGCATTAATTATTTCTCCCTTTACTTTGTTGCCAGTGCTTTCTATTGCTTCCACAATAGCTTCCATAGGTGTGGTATGGTGCAGATTTTTTATTACAATCCGGTATGGTCTTTCATCCTTAGGTGTAAAGGTGTGGCCTATCAGCCCTTGTGCACGAACAAGGGTCATTAGCTTTTTGTAAGATTCAATAGTGCTACATGTAATGCGCAGTTGCTTTTTAGTAACAATTCTGTAAGTATATTCCGACTTCAACAAAGTAGTTTCAATCAAAGATGTTAGCTTTGTTACATTTTCTATTCCGTATAGGATGATTGGTGGTGGTTTATTTGGTTTCAGGGTTTCAGGTTCCGGGTTTTGGCAGTGTTCATCTACAGGTAGTCCTGTGTAACTATTTCGCGTAAGTATGGGTAAAACTTCAGGAGTAGGAGAACGATTTATACGTCTCTTTTTATTTTGACGGAGGATTGGTACGGTTTGCCATTCATTTAAACTTGGGTGGTCAGGGGGGGTTTGATTAGATCCAACTTCAGAATGTTTGCTTATTTGCTTTGACATGAACATTGCTGGATGAAATATTTGTTGTGACAATATCTTTCTAGGCTTAGGTACACCATTTTCAACTGTAATTCTCTCAGGGGTTTGGTATTCAGTAATAGAGCAGTCTTCATCTGAGCTTGCCCTTGCTCGAGAATTTCTGATGGTCAATTTTTTTTTACTAATCTGATCCTGTATCCTTTACGGGCGGCCTTATATATGGGCCTCATGTTTTGTGGAGGTACTTAACCGGGTACAAGGTATCCCCGTGTATATTAATCTGTCGCGCTTTAGTAAATCCCGAAATCCCTTCTTGGGCTCCCCTACTATAATGGCAATCATTTTTTTTTCTACAATAATGCCGCGGGATACCTCTTTCATAAAACGAAATTGTTCTTAAAAATAATGCGACGGTAATACACGCGACGAGAAACCTTTCTCTCTCTCTCTCTCTCTCTCTCTCTCTCATGTAGTATTGAATATTAACGACGAGACGCTACGGGAGTAAACGCAACGCGACGGGAGTAAATGCGACGGGAACAGGTAATACTCTCTCTTATGTGGCGCAAACGAAGTTGCGCGGGTCAGCTAGTATAATATACAACCCAATATTGCTGTGCTGAGTTCCTGCATTGGATATGGCATGAAAGGATATATATAGACTGCTCAGTATAAATGAGCAACAGCTTGACAAATAGTGTCTGTCAGAGTGGGAAGTGCCATCCTGCAGAATATGCTGCTGACGCTCATCAGCAGAGAGTCTGAAAAACTATACAGCCTACATTTACAAGACTGTGATGAGTGCAATAATGGTGAAAAAGAACAGTAATAGGCCTCAGAAATACCTACGAAAGGCGTCATTACTTTGTGAGAATTTATGGAACCGGTGGTTTCCGATAAGTAGATGAAAAATCATCAGTTTTATCATGATCAGTTTTAACACGAAATGACACTGATACCATGTTGTAGTATGTTTTCATAGACTGTAAAAAAAAAGAGTTGCAAAAAGAGGCTACTTACATATCAGCAATACCAAGTCCAAGCATTTCCTTCTTGTGGTCAGGATATTTTATCTCTGGTATTTTATTCTCATATACATCATTCCTTGCTTGTAAGAAATAGTAGTCATAAGTTGTTTCATCTAATGTAATTAACAACTCCAATCTTGGCACCTGTTCAAAGAAAAAATAAACTCTGTCAGTTATTAGGCCTAGGCAGGAAATTGGTAGCACCACTTTCGATGTACATCTACCAGCAGTCTCCGTTATCAGTATGTATTGTACTGATTTCATGTATTTACAGTACTCATAGATGAAGAGTTAAATACTCCTTCGCCTTCAGTGTCAACGGAATCATTTTAGAAAAGCCTTCATCATAAAGCTCTTTTATGATAAAGCAAACAAGCCAGTTTAGAAAGACCCTTATATTCAAAGGAATTTTTGAATTGAACCCTCAATATTGATACTTGTGTGGAACATCAATAATTAAATAAATATTAGCGGACATTCTCACACAATGTCATTTAGCTTAAATTAAGCTAATATAAGAATAGAATACCTACCTAGTATGAACTTTATTGTACACCAATATAAAACATACAGAAGAGAAAGATATCATTTTTTTATATTATGTACAGAGGGTGGCCTTATCCCTAAAAAGCAATCTCTTACAGGAACCGATAGACATACATAAATACCTATTTCTAAATACAAACATATTATACATAGATAGATAGAAAACACCCAAACTCCTTTCTTTTTCTTTTTCAGCCAAAATAAATTTAAATTGGAGTATGCAGTGAGAAATTACAACTGAAAGCCTCTCCCAAAGAAACCATGCAAAATATCTAGGTATATCAAAATTATCCTAAAACCTTCCTCGGATTATAAGCTAAGATTGTGTCAAGTATCATACAAATTGATTCTGTAGTTTCAGCGTGATACTTATTCGGGATACAAACAGATAGATAGATAAACAAAAATGTTTCCAATTACATTTATGGCTTCAGTATTGAATATAGATAACAAATACAACTTGTGAAATGAGGGTGTCTAATTCCCTTTCTTATGAAATCTATATTATGTAACCTATGTACTCTCCAGACCCTCAAGATAGGTCAGGACAGGTAAGTGAATGTAGTTGCTATAGAGAGGACTGCTGCATTCATCAACAAAATAAAATCTATTATCATGTAAACAATCTCTACAAAAAAATTCTAAGGCCAAATTATAATGTAAAAAATTAAGATCAAAATATTGATAGAAGCCTCTTACCTTGAACCGTATCCTCAGTTCATAATCCCTTGTGCTGGAGAGAACTTTTGCGTTATCTTTAAGAAAATAATCTCTACCTTTAACTCGCAAAGCAAATAAAGTTCGCGTCAAAGGTGGGATCTTATATTTCTTACATAGAATTATGCATAATTCTTCGGCGGTAAGGTTATTCGATCTTACTGTGATTATATTCGGTGTACGGTCAGTTACCACTGCTACTTTAACAGTCTCCTCGATTGTTGCCATTGCGAAGTTCAACCACAAAAACAAGAGGACGCCAACAGAGATAATATATGCCCTAAACACACTATGTTAAATGCATTACATTTTATCACCGAAACAGTCAATCATAATTACTTTCCATTTACATGTTAACTAAAAAGCAGTTTGTTTTATATCATTGGTACCGTATAGAATTATTACACAGAAATTTCATGCGAACGGGAATTATTGAAATAAATAATCCAATCCAACATTCGCGTCAATTCATACTTTTTTTTTCTATTATTTTTGATTATGACATTGATGACAGTACTTTTTTTTAAGATTTGGTAAACTCATGTTACCTGAAAAGAAATTAAAAATTAATACGGTAGTTTTTATATTGTCTATACGAAAACTTTTATCTATAAATGGAACACCAAAAAGGTTTAGTTCAAATCAAGACGGTGATCTCCATAGATTTAGAATGTACTTGTAATTGTTACACAGTCAGAAGTGGCCCCCAATCGCTAGATGCTCCCCTGCTTTCCATCAGGCTGGTCGCCACCAGCCTGATGGAAAGCAGGGGAGCATCAATTTGGCGTCAATTGGCGAACTAAATATGAAAAAAAAAACAGAAATATTGATGGAATAGTGGACAGAGTGGACGTCACGCGGTTTCGCCTGCGTAATTCCCGTTCCCGTGGGAACACGGGAATAAAATAGGTATAGCATAATTATGTTCACCGCAAAGAGTGTAGCTTCCCAACAGTGAAACATTTTTCAAATCGGTCCAGTAGTAAATCTTTCCTCTATAATATTTGTTACCTATTGAATAGAAGTATAGATATAGATGACATCGAGCGCGACACTGCTGCCTTGGTCGGAATCAACGCTGCACGGCAGGCAGCATTGCTGCATGCACCGCACTTCATTGGCAGGACTGCAGCGACAGCAGTGCTGCTTGTTGACTCTTAACTTTGTTGTCTTTAGATTTTTGGTCGTAGTACATTTTTCTATATTTCTACTAAAGTTTGTAGGTATACGCAATGCTAATTTCTAATTTGGTAATTTGAATTTGGCAACACAGTTCTTCGGCCGCCATTATTTGCATGAGGTTGGCGTGAATATTGGCGGTGCCGTCTTTGTTCTCATCTTTTTGAACGTAATTGTTATAAATTCCGTATAATCGGCTAACATTTTATCATATCAGAGGTAAGAATTATGTTAATTACATTTTAGAATAGATCTACCATTATTACTTGCTTGATAATCTTGCACGTGCATGTTTGACAAAAGCCGTTGCCGGTTGCCGAATTTTTTCAATTTCCGATTGAGAACTATTGCGATTCTGTGACTGAAGTTTCAATTTTATTATTATTAGAAATGAAATTTTAAGTCATTATAATCGTTTTAGATAGACCACAGCTCTATTTAATTTTCAAAATTTGGCATAGTTACCTACCGTCCTATGTATTTACCAAATGATGCTATTGCTGAACTTAAATTTTCAATCTAATTGCACTTTTCTCAACTGACTAAGCCATTGTGTTTTCGCGCTATTGGTCTTTCTTCATATCTCTAGATTCTCTAGTTAACTTAAAATTTCTGACTCGATGAGACGACATATCGGGTAGACTGATATTTTTTGTAACATCTGCTTTCGTATTCCAAGGTCAAGAGCTATAGCTATTGCTGAAAGATTGACAATTCTTACGTTATTTTACTTCTTACTATTAAAAATGCGAAAGTTTATGATTGGGGATGTTTGTCACTCTTTCCCGCCCTGACGGCAGAAAGGATCTGAATGAAATTTGGTACAGGGAGTCGGGGACTGTACCTTTGTTGTTCCAGACTATAATCTAGTCTGGAATAACACAGTTGCTTTTATCCCGGGAATAAATTCCCATGGAGAATGTAAACAAAATATCATGCCAATGAACCCACGGCCACCATTTAGTTGAAAAAAGATGTACCGGAGCCCTCTCCCCCCCCCTAACTTTAAATTATTATTTATTTACTTTTAGAATTTGTTGTTATAGCGGCAACAGAAATACATCATCTGTCCGAGTCAAACTTTTCAGTTTAACTATCACGGTTCCCGAGATACAGCCTGGAGACAGACTGCCAGCGGAGTCTCATTGATAGGTTCGGGTTAGGCGACATGTCGCCCGCACAAAATCTTGCCTGCGGGCGAGTTGTACTCTTCGTTCAGATGTTGGGGCCATACTCGCCTGGATGTATTTTTCGACTGGGCCAGTTGTGTTCCGTAAAAACTACTAGTAGTGAAGTCGCCCACTGATGTAGATTCTTATATCCATCTGGTAGTTGTGAAATTTTTCATTGTTTAAAATCATTAGGAGTCAAAATTACTTAGATTATTTTCATAATAACCTAGGAAATATGAGAGAATTTTTAGTATGATACGAATTTTTATAATGTAGACTCAAAGTTTCTTCTAAATCTACTTTTCATTCTGTAGATAGACACATGAAATTTAAAACAGTAATTATAATATTTTGTGACATAGAGATGCACTAAGAGGATAAATACGTGTTGTAGGATTAATTAATCAAAATTCAAACCTACGGCTGCTTATGTCTTTTTTTATTATAATTTTAAATCGATACCTTATTTGTTTTATCTGCAGTAACCTACTAGAAGTTTGATTTATTACAGTTTCAAGGGACCATAGACCTTAATATAATGGTATTAATTTCAACTCGATATCTTCACGCGTTCATGAGATAAAGGGTATTGACAGACAGAATATAGATGTACGGAACCCTCGATGGGTGAGTCATACTCGCACTTGTCCTATTTTTTTCTTTTAATTTTCTTCAAGTTAAAGACTTGATTCTGACAATAATCAACACAAAAAATATAATTATCGAATTTGGTGCAGTTAATCGACAGTTATGCGTGTACATAATTGTTTTGGGAGTTTTATTTTTATATATTTTGAACTCTTAAAATTTAAATTGTAATTTTAAGTAATTTTGATTACTTAATCCTACAACACGTATTCATCCTCTTAGTGCATATCTATGTCACAAAAGGTTATAATTACTGTTTCAAATTTCATGTGACTATCTACAGAGTGATCAGTAGTTTTGGAAGAAACTTTGAGTCTGGGCTAAGTTAGTTAACTTTCATTGATGTTTTAACACGTTAGCAGTGGTAGTGATTTTTATTGGCGTAAATTGCGGTTTATGACGTATTTACAAAAAAACACCCGCCAAGTGCGAGTTGGACTCGCCCATGAAGGGTTTCGTAGCCGCATGATAGTTTTTATGGCAGTGTGCATCATATATTCTTTTTAGATTTATCGTTCTCTTAGTTTAGAAGTTAGAGGGGGGGGGGGGGGGGACACATTTTTCCACTTTGGAAGTGTCTCTTGCGCAAACTATTTACTTAAGAAAAAATAAAAGTCTACATTATAAAAATTCGTATCATACTAAAAATCCTTTCATATTTCCTAGGTTATTATGAAAATAATCTAAGTAATTTTGACTCCTAATTATTTTAAACAATGAAAAATTTCACAACTACCAGATGGATATAAGAATCTACATCAGTGGGCGACTTCACTACTAGTAGTTTTTACGGAACACAACTGGCCCAGTCGAAAAATACATCCAGGCGAGTGTGGCCCCAACATCTGAACGAAGAGTACAACTCGCCCGCAGGCAAGATTTTGTGCGGGCGACATGTCGCCTTACCCTAGGTTCTTGGTTTTTACCCTTTGGGTATGGAACACAAATTGTTGTTATTCAGCAATATATTATTAAATTTTTTTATTGGGTTGCGTGGTCAACATAATTATTTAAATACAAATTTCTGCTGCTACAGGGTCCGACATTGGGTGTCAAAAATTAAATCCAATCTATTTTTGTTTCAGAATATGGATGACGATTGGGATGATGCTGGAGATGTGGTGAGTATGAATTTTTCATATTTATTTCCATGGTCCAGTTCATGCATATCAATATTTCATACTTTATATAATTTTGTAGTAAGCAATGATATAACAACTATAGATACGTTATAGACACTTGAAAATGGCAACACGTAAAGCAGGTAATTACCTGAAAATCTGTGACGCGGCTGTAGGGTTAGCGAAAGTTCTATTAAGCACTGTTTTAAATTCTGTTAGTAAGGAAAACTCGAAAAAAACATGCCTTCATGTATCTTCAGATGATGCACAAGCTACACAGCAACTGTTCAATATAAAAACGTGTCATTTCATGCGTAAGTACAATAGAAATAATAATATTATTTCATTTTCTCGGATCGATAAAATGGCGGCAAGCTTACTCTATAGTCTGTGGTTTGGCGCCCGCGACCCATAAGGGGATGTCGGGGAGATTTTGTACTAATGTTTTATTTTGGTATTTGAATATTTTTTTATTTAGGTAATTATATTTCTTTAAAAAAATAATGAAACATAATAATAATATATTAAGATTATTAAAATGATTTAAATTACAAATGTTTGGATTACTTACTAGGTACAAAATTATTACTTATTAAATATTTTTTTCTGTATGATATTGTTATTTTATGACTTCAATTACGTTAATAATTACTAATCCGATAAACTACATTAACATTTTATAAATTTAAATATAACGTACTTTACCCGTAAATATATTAACCATATTATGTCTCAGTAAGTGAAATTCAAGTTTCCCTTTTTCCCACATTCCTCTGATACTGACTTCATGCATGCTACCACAGATAATTTATAGAATTCTTTTTTTAAATTTATAAAAGTTTAGCTGTTTTTGAAAGCCGCAATGTTCGTGTATAACGTGTCTATATATGATACGTCTTTGGTAGTAAGTAGGTACTATAGCTTCTCTTGACCATTTGTAATTAATTTCTACTTGCATTAGTTTTAACTAAATTACTTAGAATAAAACTCAAAAAATATGCAGAATTTTTCAATTCACACTGTATGAGTGGTCATACTATATTGTAAATGATAACTTTGCCGCTGGCGTAGAGGCGTATACCCGAATTGTTAATTAGACGAAGTAAATTGACAGTTAGCTAATGTCACTTTTCATAGAAGTCATATCTCCTGGCAGATAATGCTGTAACTTATATTTTGTATTAATAACACCATTGTACCTACCTTAATCAACAAATAAAGAACTTGAACTTGAACATAGAAAATAAGCAACATTGTATGAAGAAGTGACATTAGTTGCTGTCAATTTACTTCGTCTAATTAAAAATTAGAATTTAGTATGGGACCGAGCTGCAAAGTTAGAGCGAACGAGCAGTACTGAACCAGACAGACATTTATAGAACAGTTGTGCTGTATGTAATATACCTATTAGGGTGAATTTACATTAAATGAGCGAGTGCTTAGTCTGTCCTCTCTCCGTTCAGTCATAGCGAGAAATACAGAGCTTACTCTAATAGAATGTGAGGTCTGATTGTTTTAATGTAAATGCATCCTTACATAACAACTGGGTACTAAGATATGCTTAAGATAATGGTCATGAGAATTTTGTTTTTAATCAACACAAATTTTTCTTGATGCTTTCACATGAATTTTTTAAATTAACATTTTTTCTTTTGCTATAGGCGGTGGCGGCCCCAGTTTATAATAACCACTATGACTCCAAAATAGATGAAGGACACAGTCTCTCAAGAGGTAGAGGATTCCAGTCATTCAACGATAATGATGGTACTTTGTCAAATAATTTCGATCTTGTATGAATATGCATGGTTTCGTTTTCTCTCGTTCCCGCTCCCCATTGAAACTTATTCTTGGGATAAAAAGTAACATAGTGTTATTCCAGACTATCTACCCCTGCACTAAATTTCAGCCAGATCTGTTCAACAGTTAAAGTGTAAAAGAGTAATATACACTTCGCTTTTATTTTATACGAATTCATAGTACAAAGTAAGATATTGAGATAAATAACTTCTTTGTGCTAACACAATTTGATAACCTGTTTTTTAACAAGGTCATCTGACGAGTATTTTATGAACGAGTGTCAACTATGATGTTTTTAATTCTAATAGGTCAAGCTAAGTTTAGCATTATTGTTAAGATTTGCTTTTATCTTTTTTCATTTTAACATTTTCATATTCACATTAAGGCATTTGTCCCACCGCCTTCGTTGAACTAAAAATGAGCTAGGAACCTGAAACGGGGCGAGCAGCGGTTGTCTGTAATTCTGATAATTTTATCACTGCTATAAAGCTAATGTGCGAGTGCGAAGTGGCGTTTACAAGTGAGAATAACTGAGCAAGTAGCTTGATAGCTCTTGTCACTCAGCGTCAAAGTAGTGGAGCGCGTCCTCGCTGACGGTGGGACAACTGCCTTCTGCATTAATAAAGGACGCGAGCGAAGGGGACAGCGATGCTATGATAATTCATTATAGGACACTATCTCTTATGCACAAGTCTTTTGCCGTCCTCTGAACTGAACATTAATTCAGCTATTTTATATCTGTGCAAGGCTTAGATCATCTAACCACAGGATGCGCCTTACTTAAGCATTGTTTTCTGCCATTGCACATGACCATTTGGTCTTTTGGCTTTATGAAAAGCCTGTACATCAGTACATCATTTTATATGATTAAACTAGTACATTACATTGTAGTTGACTGTACAATAACAATTAACACACAACAGCCATTACGCGTTTGTCGATTAATACATTTTTAAATGCAATGATGTATGCACTTGTATGAAAACTGGCAGAATATTTTTGTATGCGGTGGTTCGCAAAGGCTAGTCCCGTGTTATATGGTCTAAGGTGCAAGGCAGTCGTTCTAAAAGAAAATTCTACATATTTACTTCCATTAATTCTATTCAATTTCCAAATTTCCGGAACTAGAAGATTTCCATAATTAAATACACAAGTGTGTGTGTGTGTGTGAATAGAATATCATATAGCATCCTTGCTTTATCATCGCCGTCGCTTCCGCTCCGCCTATCGCTTTGGTCATAAACACTACCTCGTCATAACACTTGTTGAAAATTTTGCTATCTGTAAACTATAAGTAGTATTTTTTTTTAAGATGGTAACGACGACAAGGGTTTTGAGAATGGGTTCGGCGGAGAAAGGCGCGGTCGTGGGGGCCGAGGCGGGGGCAGGGGTCGCGGTGGCAGAGGGGGGCGCGGCGGCGGCAGGGATAGAGATGATCGGGATCGGGACTATGAGAATGGTAAGTGGTTTTTTTTGGTACATACTTATATGATAATGTTTTGTGTTCATTTGGAAGAGATTTTAGGTTTCCTATTTCAGGCAACTTGTTTCTTTTCCCAAAACGATGTTTTTTGTAAAAATAATCACTTTGAATTTGTTTTATTTAAACAATACTTGGTTGATATCAGCCATTAGGTACATACACAAAAGATGTGACTAAATGAAATTACAAAGTCTGGGATGCAGAATACCTAGAAAAGTGGAAATGTAACAGTTAAAAAACTGACTTTAAATGTTTGAACGCTTGGATGATTCACTATTCCATCAAAATTCTCAATAAAGTTAGCTTATTTGAACATGTGCAAACCAAGTGTTGATGAAATAGGCTTATCGACATACTTCGTTCGCGTTTCCATTTAAAACTACTTAATTTTAAATGATTTAGGAGGACCCTTAAATCATTTCCGACGAACGATACTCGGTATTTAGGTACTCAAAACGCGCTCGAGTTTTTTCCGCCTTAAAAGACGAATCTTTATCACATGTGCCTTAAGTGTTTTTTTTTTTGAGTTTTGGTTCTGTAAGCCCTTTATGCTTCGTGGTTTTTATCAGACATGTTTCTCTTTTGTCCGGTATTTTGTCTTTGGATTCCACAATCGAGGTTCAACGTAAACATTCTTCATATGCATGGACGCCGGCAGAAAAAAATGTTATGGCAGACAAGTGCATAGAAAAAAAAATGTATGTTTACATGCAGATGCATCCCCCTGATAACAATCATGGATGCAGATGCATTGCCCTGGAGATAATCCTGGCGGCGCCCATGTTTAAACGCCGACAATGATTGTTCATGCACCGCCAACCTTTAACAAGTCAATAAACTCCACATGAAATAGGTAACGACAAAAAACCTCAAGCCTAGCGTAACAATCGTTTTTTCGTGCATTATTAAATCAAGATCGTTTCTTAACTACAAAGATAAAATAAAAAAATTTGCGTGTACTTAGTGTACACACGTAAGAAGTGAAACTTCTTCATAAACTTAATTTTCACCTCACCTTAAATTAAGTCAAAAAGTACAAAAGTACAAAAGTCCAAAAGTCCAAAGTCCGAAGTCCAAAAGTCCAAAAGGCCAAAAGTCCAAAAGTCCCAAAGTCCCAAAGTCCCAAGGTCTCAAGGTCCCAAAGTCCCAAAGTCCCAAAGGCCAAAAGTCCCAAAGTCCCAAAGTCCCAAAGTCCCAAAGTCCCAAAGTCCCAAAGTCCCAAAGTCCCAAAGGCCCAAAGTCCCAAAGTCCCAAAGTCCCAAAGTCCCAAAAAGTCCCAAAGTCCCAAAGTCCCAAAGTCCCAAAGTCCAAAGTCCAAAAGTCCAAAAGGCCAAAAGTCCAAAAGTCCCAAAGTCCCAAAGTCCCAAAGTCCCAAGGTCTCAAGGTCCCAAAGTCCCAAAGTCCCAAAGGCCAAAAGTCCCAAAGTCCCAAAGTCCCAAAGTCCCAAAGTACCAAAGTCCCAAAGTCCCAAAGTCCCAAAGTCCTAAAAAGTCCTAAAGTCCCAAAGTCCCAAAGTCCCAAAGTACCAATGTCCCATCCAAAAGTCCAAAAACCCTTAAATGACATGCTATCCCTGGATAAAGTACTCTTAATTCGAATCCACCGTGGTGGGGAACAGAACAAAGATGGCGCGTAACCAAAAATCGTGACGTGACGTGACGCAAATTTTTTTCCAACGCCGATAAAGAAGTTTCACTTCAAAAAAAGTCATACAGAACGTGGCGACCGTATGTAGAGTAAGAAAGTGCGCTTTTTTATAACAATGTCACCCATAAAAGACCCTTTCGATTGGACAAGGAATTTGTTTACAAAGAATACAAAAAAAATGCTTATCCAGATACCCCACAAAATTTGTCATTGGTGTTCGGAATTTATGACGTCATGCTGTAATGGGTTAGATAGGTCAAAGTAGTTTCTTTTGTGTTAAATTTGTATTCGTTTACACACATATTTAAATGTACTTATAGTAATAATGTAAATATAGATATGTAATAATTATGTTTCTCTGTAATGTACTTTGTATAGGTACTTACCTATTTTTTCATGTAAAAGGTCGCGAGTTCGACGACTCCTTGCACATCTTCATTGTACTGTTGAAACTGTTATGAAATGAAAAAAAAAATCTTTTACTAATATTGTGAATGTTGTTGGATGGATGTTTGACTATTATTGATAGATTATGGCTATTATCTCGACTATCCTACTAATATTATAAATGTGAAAGTTTGTGAAGATGTTTGGATGTTTGTTACTCAATCACGCTCTAACGGCTGAACGGATTAGGCTGAAATTTGGTACAGAGATAGCTTATAGTCTGGAATAACACATAGGCTACTTGTTATCCCGGGAATATGTTCCCACGGGAAGCGGGAACGGGTACCGAATTTCACGCGGGCGAAGCCGCGCGCATCAGCTAGTGATTTATAAAAATCAATTGCACTTTTTATGGTTGTAGGAATATTACGGATTTTTTTCTCAGCGGTAAAACCGTTATCATCATCGAGACATGTCTGACTGTGTAATGTCGAATAGAATATAAATCAAGTCAATACCAACAAAGTTTCTTTTATTTATATAAAGAACTCACATAACAGAAACAATATACTATTTATTCTCACGGAAAAACAAAGACTGATCCAATTTTGCTCTGACTAAGAGCTTGGCAAAAAAGACCAGCGTGGCGCCGTTCATATAAAACTTGTTAGAAAGAACCACCATTTAGTTACAGTATCCAGTTGCCAATAAATGAACATCTATAAAACCACCAATCGAATTGTAATGTCATGTCCCATTTGTCGTAAATCCTGCTGCCGATCTCAATAAAGTCACCAACAGTGCTGTTGAAACGAAAAAAAAATGAATAAGAATTATTGACACTATAGAAGATTTTCAAAATATGAGTTCCATTTCTTGACTTTTTTGCTAAGCCATACACATTTTTTCGGCTTCGACCATATTTGTATTATCTTCATACATTTTGAAGCAATCAGAGCGAGATACACAGCAAAAGCGAACACATCCTTTCCTTCCACGACATAACCTGAATATGTTCCTAGTCTCTGTATGTATTCGTAATCTTCATAGGAGGTGACTACGACGAAGATAAGCGTGGTGGCGACAGAGGCGATCGTGGTCGCGGCCGTGGTCGCGGCGGTCGCGGTGGAGGCCGCGGTGGTCGCGACGGTGGCGGCGGTGACGACGGTCACGAAGGGAGCCCCGAAGACCCCGAAAAGAAGCCCCCGGTCACCTACGTACCTCCCCCTCCGACTGAGGATGAAAATGAGATATTTAGCAGCACTATCAGCTCGGGCATCAACTTTGATAAGTTTGATCATATCGCTGTTAAGGTGTGTATAATTCGCTTCTATAGTCTATTCACTGAAGCAAGTTAATATAGCGCCCTCTCACTCTCGAATCTGTATGCAGATGAAAAGGACAGATGACCGTGATTAACGGTCAGTGGGCGTAAACAATCGCTTAGAAATGTAAAGATGCGTCCACAAGGCTCGTTCAGTACTGCTTAAATTACCAATGTCAGTAGTTAGTTCATTTTAAATTTTCAAAAAGTCGACTGGTTGTATTAAGTATGCCTACTTGGAAAATAAAACAATATGTTAACCTTCATTTTAAAATTTGATTATTCACTTTCCGTAGAATCATCGCTACTCTCTTCTCTTAGATTAATTATAAATTGTTCTGATAAATTTTCAATATTTTTATCCATTAGGTCCATTTTTGGTTCTACAACCTCTTCCACGTGCTTGATGGTTTTTTTCCATTTACTGCTGTCTACTTTCATGATGCCTTCATTTAGTAATCGTTTTATTTCCGCTAGCTTAAATGTTTTATTATTTTGCGCTACGTATCCTTTAACTTGGGCCCAAATCAACTCAATTGGGTTTAGTTCGCAATGATATGGGGGCAACCGTAGCACTTGTTTATTTTTTGATTTTGCCAGCTCATCGACCACACACGCCTCATAACGATGTTTATGATTCTTTACTATAAGTAACAGTTCTCTTTTGTACATACTATCGTTATATGGGATATTTTTTTCTCGCAACCAAGTAATAATTTCATCTTTTTTTGTGTTTGTTGTAGGAATTTTTTCCAGCTTCCTTGAGTGATATGAGGCGTTGTCTAAAACAATTACTGAATTATCTTCAATTTTTTCTAAAATTTGAGAAAACCATTCTTCAAAAACATTCGCATTCATATCTTGGTGATAGTCGCCATCTTTTTTCGATTCGAAGACCATTAACCCTCCTTCAACAAATCCATTTTCGCCTCCGATGTGGGTAACGATAAGTCTTTTCCCTTTACCTACAACAAAAAACAATAAAATTTTAAGATAAATAAACCACCTGGGTATGTTGTTATTCCTATCATTCACTAAAATGATAAGAAAGGTGAAGCAGGCAAGTACTTATATTGTTACATTTATCTATAGATAATTAGTTCTCAGGTAAGTTTTATTTTTTAAAAGCTTACCTGATGGGTTTTTTAGTCCGGTAGACCATCCGTTTATGAACGCTTGTCTTGAATTTTTAATTGTTGAGTCCACCCATACCTTGGATGTAGTGTGGCCTTCGTTAACCCATGTTTCGTCTAAATAATAGATTTTCCTTTCGGACCCTCTTGCTTCTCGTATAGCGCGTAAATACTTTCTTCTCCAAAAAAATATATCATCTCTGTCAGTCAACATACTGTTTCGACTTCTCTTAGAGTATTTAAAACCAATTTTTTTATTATTTTGTACATCGACGTTCGCTTATATTGTCCCAGAGTACCATCACTGTTCACGGCTGCTAATATTTTGTCCAAAGTGGGAATTTCATTTCGTAAGAAAAATTGATGTACTATATTCCGAATGGCACATTTTGTAAAGTCGTCAGTTTTATCTATAACAGTCATCCGGGGTTTTCGCTTCTTAGGTGATTTTAGAATACCACTGTCATTCTTTTCTTTCACGATTCTGTACACTGACATCCAATGAATGCCCATTGATGACGCAATTGTTTTTGAAATATCGTTAATAGAGGCACTGGGTGAAGCTTGTAAAAAGTTATTATACAGATTCAATACCATAGTCTTTTCGGTCGAAGAAAAAGGCCTTTTCTGTCTTTTGACAGTTATATTCTGAGTTGAATCTGTCATTGGAAGGGTTTTCAGTATCCAAAATAACAAATCAAGTCACAAGTTAAACTGGAACCAGTCCGAGTAACGCGCCAAATCACAATATAAACAGGAAACAGTCCAATAAACAAGCCGGGTCAAAGTAGAAGCGATCACAGTGTCCGAGAGTAGAAATAGCACAGTCGTAAAAAAGAATTAGCAAGCAAAGAAAGCGTCCGTACCGTACGAGTGACATTAAAGACTGGCGCGCTGCAGTCAAACAATGAACATCTGAACGCGCCCTTTGTCTCTTAGCTTCAACCAATCACATGCGATCTGCTTGCTTCCGTACTAACTTGTCTCGGTGAATAGACTATAGATTCTAATATGATACCAGCTGCCCCAGCGAATTTACTATTGCCTCAGATATCCAAAGTCCGTTTTCGCAAAACTTTTCATTAAAATATTGGATTTTTTTTCTCAGGTCAGTGGAGAAAATGCACCAAGAGCGATTGAAAGCTTTGAAACTGCAAACTTGCGGAAGTATGTTGTGGATAATATACTGAAGGCTGGGTATAAGAAACCGACGCCCATTCAGAAACATGCTATTCCGATCATTATGGATGGCAGGGATCTCATGGGTTGTGCTCAGACTGGCTCTGGGAAAACGGTAAGACGTTTATTCACACCATAAATTACATAATTTAATGCAACACAGAACAATACACACAGAAAAACTATCATAATTATGAACTTAAAGAATATTGCATGTGAATGTGAAGTAATCAACAATTATTTAGTTCAACCAGTAAATCTAGCTAGCAGGGGAATAAAAAATATCATAATTATTCATATCTAAACCTAGTACTAATGTATAGATATAATACCTTTGTGTAATGATATGTATGAAACAGAAATAAGTTCAGTTACTCCAGTATTGTACCTATGTAAACTTTACAATTTTCTCATGACAATCTTTAAAAAATGCATTGTTCTAAGTCAGAATAAGAACTTTCAATATAAGGTTTTACAATCTTAAACATTGAGACTGTTCTACTATAAACGAAATAAATATCTTATTCCAATAGCTTACCTCGTATTGACTTGTTTCAGGCGGCGTTCCTCTTGCCGATTATAAACACCTTGCTCCAAGATGCACGGGACCTGATTGTTGGACCAAATGGTTGCGCGCAACCTCAGGTATGTACTACATCATAACATTTTATAGGGAACTTATAGAAAGATTTTTCAAAGGTTTTACTTTGAATAAGTGCTTCCGTAAAATAGGTTTTCAACTTGAAACCACTTTTTCAAAACTACAGTTCAAAAACCATTATGAGAAAGCTTATCTAAAAGGATATTTAACTGTTGTATATGTAAAATATATTTTGTTCTCTGTTATAGGTTATAATCGTCTCACCTACTCGAGAGTTGACCCTTCAAATTTTCAATGAAGCCAGGAAGTTTTCATACGGATCTATTTTAAAAATTGCTGTCGCCTATGGAGGTACTGCAGTACGCCATCAGGGAGACAACATAGCTGTAAGTATTCATCAATGGTATACATAAGATAACATCTTATGTATACCATTGATGAAAGTAAGTAAGTATAGGAATTTATGGAATGGAACTGGTTATAATGCTTGGATGTCATTGTGACAGTATATTGTAAGAATACATTACGAATATTACTTAGTCTTTTACATTAAAGGCTGCAAAAGCTCACTCCCTGTTAAAAGTGGGACTGAAATTGATTGGAGAATTTATTCAACATATTAATGTGATTCATAAACCAGAATGGTGTTAGGCGTCGTAAGTTGGTGCAATTGCTGACTGACAAGGCTCTTTTATACCTGTGGTCAGAGGCGGGATATCATACCTGAGCCGGGCATCCAATTACAAAGCAGACTGAGGTCGTAAATTTGAAAAAAATGATACACAATGAGAACATAGTGGCCACTTCATTATTGTTTACGGTTGAAATGCGATACCCTTAAAACTATTGAGTGTCCCTTACTTGTAATGCTTACATTTGAAATTTGATTTGGGCAATTAAAATAAGTAGACCTTTTTTTAGGGTTCCATAGCCAAATGGCAAAAACGGAACCCTTATAGATTCGTCATGTCTGTCTGTCTGTCCGTCCGTATGTCACAGCCACTTTTCTCCGAAACTATAAGGCCTATGCTATTGAAACTTGGTAAGAAGATGTATTCTGTGAACCGAAGATTTTTATATTAAACTAGAAAAAAAGCAGTCAATTTTGGGGGTCCCCATACTCAGAACGGAAACTCAATTTTTTTTTTACATCAAACCCATATATGATGTACATTGCCATAAAAACTACCAACGAAAATTGGTTTGAACCAGATAGTTAGTAGTTTTTTTTTCAATACGTCATAAAGCTCAATTTTCGGTTTGATAAATCACTACCACTGCGAACGTGTTAAAACATCAATCAAAGTTACATCAAACTACAAGAACTTTTATATTATGTTACTTGCTGGTACGGAACCCTTCATGGCCGAGTCCAACTCGCACTTGGCCGGTCTTTTTTCATACACAAGTGAACTAATAGTGAAGAACAATATCTTCTTCGCTATTCAATACCGAATTTAATAAAGCCAATGTATGTCCTAGTGTTCTTAGTATTTATTTTTACGGGGACAATATTGCAGGTACAAATTTTATATTTTTGATACATTTTTGAAATTTTTGTAACCTCGTGTACGACCTAGTTGCTTTCTATAAAGTTAGTTGTTTCAAGAAGTTTATATGAGACTGAAGTAGAATGTCGCAAAAACAACAAATAAAATCTTTTATACTTTCTATTACAGAGAGGATGTCACATCCTGGTGGCAACGCCCGGCCGTCTGCACGATTTCGTGGACCGATCGCGCGTATCGTTCGATAGCGTGCGGTTCGTGGTGTTGGACGAGGCAGATCGCATGTTGGACATGGGCTTCATGCCCAGCGTTGAGAAGATGATGGACCACACCACTATGGTGCCCACTGTAAGTTATTGAAGCTAGTATGCTATAGATTTTTTCATTGTTTCAGGCGATTCAAAATATTCAAAGAACCATAGAAACTTGAACGACATGCCAGCTCACGTGTTTACCTCCTCTTAAAACATCGCGTCCTTCAAACGAAGAGTGGAATGACACATCATTGGACAGTGTGAGAGATACCCTCAATTCACTAGATGTGGCCATGGCTTTCCATCAGGCATGTGGAGTTATTTAGGCGAGCTAAATATATCCAAATAAATCCCTCTTGAGGACACACAGAGACTGGTCCAACACATATGTCAAACAAAGTACCCGATAATATGTGTGAGGGCAGGTGATATTGATGCAGGCAGCAGCTTGTTGCTATGTGTGCGACGGTGACCTGAACTCGCACCGGAACAGAATACTGTTCTGTACAAAAATACATGTCGACCAAATCACAGTGGATGAATTATAGTCGAATACTAATCACAATATGATTTGTCTAATATTTTTCCTTTATTTTTTTTTTCATATGCAGGACCAAAGACAAACACTTATGTTCTCGGCAACATTCCCCGAAGACATCCAGCACTTAGCAGGCAGGTTCCTGAATAACTACTTGTTTGTGGCCGTCGGCATAGTTGGCGGGGCCAGCGCCGATGTAGAACAAGTGTTCCACGAAGTTACCAAATATGAAAAACAGTCTACATTGAAGAAGTTGATTGAAGATAATGGTGAGATTATTGTTCATTGATCCTTGAATGTTTATTCATTGATTTCTTGTCTTCAAATTTGGCGTCAACCTTCTAATTAAAAGTAGAAAAGTTGTTTTTGAAATAAAACTTACAAGACTTAGATCACAAATTAGAGAAAACTCATGTATGTACATTTTTTTCACACCTACCCTCTGCTACACACACTCGCGCACAAATCAGTATCGAAAAGTCGGTTGAAGAGCGCCTGAGCTCGTGTCTGTGTATGGGTTGTCTGTGTGCGTAGTGTCTGTGAATAAGTTGCCTATGTGTGCGTAGCCTCATCGAATTTAGTATGTAGGTTTCTATCTGTACTATCTCTAAATGTTGTAGAAACTGAATTTATGTAACAGAAATGATACGAAAAAAGCATTTGTCTGTTTTGCCTTAGTGTGACATTTCTTTTGGATAAAAGGAGAATGTTTGGTTTTTGGTCAGAGGAGCTTTCAAACCCTGCCGCGTATGAACTGACATTTTATTATTACTTAGTACCCTAAATACTTCAAACTTAGGCCTCAGTGAAACAATAATCTTCAATCTTTTGCAGACGGCAAGCGCATCCTGGTGTTCGTAGAGACAAAACGCAATGCGGACTTCATAGCGGCCATGCTGTCTGAACAACAGATGTTGACGTCATCGATCCACGGCGACCGGCAACAGCGCGAGCGTGAAGAGGCGCTCGACAACTTCAAGAGCGGCCGCCATTGTATACTTGTCGCCACTGCCGTGGCCGCGCGAGGACTTGGTAAATATACTTATATTGCTGTACTAAAGGGACTTGGACATCCTTCTGAAGGCTTACCCAGGACTCCCAGCCGTAGAGAAGACATTAATATTATAGGGCACCGTGTTGCAGGCAGTTGTAATTTTAACCGGTAGAAATCAATTATGAAGATTTCCACACTTGAAAAAGAGAACCTCCTGTATTCTACTTTGATAGACTTTCTTGGCATTGCTGAGTGTCTGACCTTATCTCATTACCTGACCCGTTAACCAGAGGAGGTTTGTATGTACAACTAGATGGTGCCCGCATGGAATGCATTTACAGTTCCCGTATGCCCTTTGGAACGCTTTCCGAACATTCATACATACAAAATAGCGCGTTAATGACATTAGTATGATTGAAATCAATTTTAAACAGTACCTAATTATATTTAGCACAAACTTTAATATTCGAGTGTGATTCAATTGTTATTTTGTTTACAGATATAAAAAATGTTGACATTGTGGTCAACTATGATCTGCCAAAGAGTATAGACGAGTATGTGCACAGAATCGGCAGGACCGGTCGTGTCGGCAACAGAGGAAAAGCTGTTTCCTTCTATGCATCTGATCAAGTAAGTTAATGACCGTTTTTACCCCACTGACCCAGGAAAGAAGGTAATTTTTTTAGTGTATGCATGTCATTAGATTTGTCATTCTTCTTTACAGATACAGACTTATACCTATTGTATTCAGTATCTGGCAGTAAATCTTAATGTAGAATCTATAGTCTTGACGTTCATACCCATGTTATTTTGCGACCTACAAGAATAAAGATATCTTAATTTCTACAAAGTGTCTTCTTTTGCTTTTCTGATCAATTTACTTTTCTTTATTCTTACAAATGAGACCCTTACTATTCATGTTTTTTTCTTTAGGATACTGCACTTGCTGCGGATTTGGCAAAGATATTAAAGCAAGCAGATCAAACTGTACCTGATTTCCTACAAAGCGGTGGCACTTCCACATACAAGGGCAGCAAGTATGGTGGCAGTGATGTTCGAGTAAGTTATTTTTAATTTTATTATAAGTATATGTTATACATACATACATTCACGCCTAGGTCCCCGAGGTGATAAGCAGGGACCCACACTTTATATATTGCCAATAGGGTTTTTGATCCCATGTAAAAGGAGGCAGTTCTATTGCTGTCAATGGGCAATATAAAATAAGAAAGTCAACTACAATATTGTAACAAATACAATATTGTATAACTCTTAAAATAACATTGCTGTTATTTTATATTGTTGCTCTGTGCATGCAAACAATCACAGGGAGAATCGATGGTACGTAAAACTAACGTAATCTATCTTATAGAACGCAGTACTGTAGGCACTTGGTTATTCGGCGCGTTCAGTTATTCGCCATTGAAGCTTGCCGCAACCATGTAGTTGAATACTTTAATTAAACTTATTGTCGAAATATATAGTCTTTTTCTTCTTTAGTAACACATGACATTATCTGATTAAGGGCGGATTCGAACAAAGTCTTGAGTAATACTATACTAGAGAATGACATTAAAGTAGTCCACTTCAATATGATTACCATAGTTATGTCTACTTCAGTATGTTACAATAGTTACGTTGTGCTTATTAGTTGTTGATAAAATGAAAAATCACTTTTAGAATAAGTATAGTAAGTTCAACTCATCTGTGCGCGCGGCCCTATGTGTGGGTAAGCCTCGTATAAACACAGTGACTTCGTGTGAGTGACAAGAGGTACAGTGAAGTACAAAATACAAAAACACTTGTTTAACTAAAATAAAAAATTAAGGGGTGAAATGTATGTTAAACATTTGAATATGTATCGCTGCTAAAAGAATAAAATTGAGGAATTTTAGGATTCGCTGCTCTCTACAAGGTTAATTATAAATTCAGATTCCATTTAAAAATGTCCATAGTATCCTTCTACTAACTTTGTATTACGCCCCATCTCTTCATCAATTTGACCTAAACGTGCGTTTATTAATTTCAATATTCCCGCCACATTTTGTTCGATGTTATGCAAAGCATTTTTTTTTTCAATCCCAGTACTATTTCGATTGGGTTTAGTTCAGGATGATACGGTGGTAACCGGAGAACTTTTAAGCCACATGGCTGAAGTATGTCATAAATCTTATAACAAACTAGCTGAACCTTGCATCTTCGTTTACGTCACATGAGGTGTACGAAAGGAGAGGTATTTTTTCATCAGACTCATCAAGCAGCGTGTAAAACTGCCCTGCCCTCTGACAAAGCGCGCAAAATATCGAGATCAAAAGTATCCCAGAACCTTCTTCGGATCATAAGCTCAGATTGTACTAAGTTGCCTTGTAATCAATTCAGTAGTTTCAGCGTGATACTTATTCGGAATACGGACAGACAGTTATAAAAAAAATTAATTACATTTTCGGCTTTAGTATCGAATAGAGAACGCCCTACAATTAAAATTTTCAAATTATCTTCCATGTACAGACTCTCGACCCTCAACAGTTTTTTGTAGTAAAACTTCTTTAGGCGCGACCTAGGGAGTAACTCAGATATTTTTTCTGTCGGAAGTAACGCTATTTGAATTTTGAATAGTGGAAACATAGTTTTCATTTCTCATACTCGGAAAGTGTGTTTTCTTGGTCTGATTATTGAGTGGAAAATGCTGTCTCCCTCCCTAGAGAGGGAAAAACTCATACAAATTACTTTCCACCTAAGCGCCGGAATGAACTTTAAAAATAGAACTGCTATCAGCTGTGAAGAGATATATGTAAATAAAAACTAATTAAAAAATCTTATTGTATTATTACCTACTGATTTGAATAATATTACTAACAACATTGTATGTTTCATATTATGAAACGTAAAATGTTTGGTATGCTTTGTATGTTCTGCATTTCAAATTATATGAATTGTATGTTTCATATAATGAAACGTACAATGTTGCCTTTTTAGGCCCGCTGATTGTACCAAGTTCCATTCAGATCGATTTAGTCGTTTCGGCGTGATACTTATTCGGGATAATGACAGACAGACAGACATGAAAAATTTAAATTACATTTTCGGCTTCAGTATCGATTAGAGAACGCCCTACAATTAAAAATTTCAAAATATCTTCCATGTACAGTCGACCCTCAACAGTTTTATTATATGTATAGATTTTCAAATTATCTTCCATGCACAGACTCTCGACCTTCAACAGTTTGTTTACATGTATAGAGTATGGTCTTTTTATTTTTAAATCAAGTCATACAGTTAAATGTTTGTCGTATTTGCTGTATAAGCAATATATTGTTTTCTGTCGACCATCTCTGCATTTCTATTTTTTTTTTGCATTAGAATTTGGAGCTCTATCATTTTTTGACTATTCTGTAGGCCTTCGTAAGTTACATAGTTCTACCATACATTATTTTGTTATGCTTCGAAGGGCTTAGGCAGCGTTTTCGTTAAAAGCTCCCAGACTCCTTATTTTTTTCCGACATCTCCAACTAATATCGTTATATTTTAGTCAATGTCAAACAAACTCAACAAATTATATACGCAAACCGTTCTCAAGAATCATTGGTGATCTCAGCATGAAAATCCATACAGTAGTTTTTAAGTTTATCGTGAACAGACAGACGCGGCGGGGACTTTGTTTTATAATAATATGTAGTGATAAAAAATATTAATTACATCGAATTGTCACATCTAGAGATGGGCAGAAGGTTTAAACCCAATGGGTGGAAATGGGTTTAAACCGGGTCTTTTGGGAGGAAACGGATTTAAACCCAGGTAAAAACCCAAATATAGGGTTAAAATCAGCGATACTTTCATTTTGAATTGAATTATTTAGTGTTCAATTCTACATGAAAGTACCACTCGCCATTCGCCAGTTTCATTGTCTAAACAAGTTGAATACTTATTTTTTATTATACAGGATGGAATTTAGACGCTAGTTGGACGTAAAGTATCCTTAATATTGATAATAGCAAGTTTTGCTGAAAGGAAACATTCCTTTATTTTCAAAAGTTAGTCGAACTGCATTTAAAGAGTTTTGAAAAATCACCTGCTTGAGCCGGGAATCGAACCAGGGAGATGTAAAATAGAACACATGTATTTTTTGATACCAACCGAAAGTGTCTGTATACCGGTCAGGTTTATAAATAAATATTGTGGAACAGAACAGTCAAGTACAATGAAATGTACTAGTTTAATCTTACAAAATGATGTATCCCTGCGAGTGCCATAATGAACTTACCAAAGATTGTGACAAACATATTGTTATATAGTCCACCGACCTTGACAATATCATGTATGCGTATAAAGAGCAATTATGACCCCAAATACACTTCTTTTTTTTATAAAGAAAAGAAAGAAAGGAAAGCGGAAAGCCAGTGGTCCTGATGGCATTCCGGCGGTGGTGCTGAGGAAGTGTGCAGCCGAATTGTCTCCAACGCTAACACGCCTGTATCGCCTTTCCTATTCGTGAGGAGAAGTGCCGGAGGCTTAAAAGGAGGCGAACGTCCAGCCGATTCCTAAGAAAGGGGATCGGTCGGATCCGGCCGACTATCGCCCCATAGCCGTAACCACCGTCATCTGCAAGGTGTTCGAGCTGATTATTAACAAGCAGCTCATGCGCTATCTAGAGGATCACTCGCTAATTATCGCTCGTCAATACGGCTTTAGGCCGAAACGATCAACGGGTGGCCTCCTAGCGTATATATCACACACCTGGGATGAGGCTATGGAGAGGCACGGCGAATCTCTGGCTATTGGCCTAGACATCTCTAAAGCCTTTGATAGGGTATGGCATGCGTCACTTCTTTCCAAACTGCCCGCATACGGTCTGTCGCCTCAGTTGTGCCGCTGGTTGGTCAGTTTCCTCACGGGCGACGTATACGGGTTCTCTGTGATGGTCAGGCTTCCGGCTTCTTGCAGGTAAATGCCGGAGTACCACAGGGATCGGTATTGTCCCCAAATCTCTTTCTTCTGCATATCAATGACATGCTGTCCCTTGGGTGCAGTCATTGTTATGCGAATGATAGTACCAGAGTACTATCATCCACATGGGAGCTATTCTGGCCGTCCAGTGGATGGGCGACACGACGTGGAAGAGAAGAGACAGCAACTCGTGGCGGATCTCGACCGGGAACTGGGTCACATGGCCCAATGGGGTTCAGACAACCTGGTCCCTAAGGAAGGTGAGACTGTACTTCACGCCACATCAGAGATGTTTACTGTACAAGACGCAGATTCGCCCCTGCGACGAATACTGTTCTCATCTTATGGATGACTCTGCGAAGTACTTGCTAGACGCGCTTGATGCTATGCAAAGACGTGCTATCCGAATAATAGTTTGCCCTGAGGTGACGGAAGACCTTGAACCGTTGGCGCAGCGAAGAACCATAGCGTCCTGGGCTGCCTTCTACCGAATGTATCACGGCGAATGTTCTAAAGAGCTCTTCACGAACAACGCGTGCCGGGCAGAGATGCCACTCATACACAGTGGAGAGAATCTTCGCCAGAACATAGAGTTTCAAAAGATCGTTTCGCTGTCGAACTATAAAAACCTGGAACGACCTGCCCGCACACGTGTTTCCCTCATTTTACAATGCCGGGTTCTTCAAGAGAAGCGTGAAGTGGCACATCACAAGGCCGCCAACTTGAGGACCACTGTCAGAAGTAGCCCCCAATCGCTGGATGCGCCACGGCTTTCCATCAGGCTGGTGGCGACGTCAATTTGGCGAGCTAAATATTAAAAAAATAAAGAAAAAGAAAAGCAAAGGCTGGTTGAGGTTTTTATATTTTTGGGTGCAAGGGGCCCCACCACCACCAAATTCAGGGGGCCCAAGCGACCTCATCTGCACGTGCACCTGCCAATCAACGAACGAGGCTCCGCAAATTTGTGTTCCCACATGGTGGCTAAGGCTCCCATGTGGGTGCCAGGTGGTACAAAGTGTTGGTCCGGGGGGGGTACCACCGTGCAGCTGTGTAAGGCCCCCCAAGTAAACCAGCCCCGGTTGGGTTGCGTTCGGGGTACAGCACCTGCACAGCCGGGCCCGGGGCGATGTTTGATGCAGCAGGGGGGGACCAATAGGCACTAAGCTGATTCTAGTGTGGCTGACGAGGGCCAACCTTTCGGCCAGGGAGACCCGTAGAAACGGTTTTGCCGCTGGCCGCCCGCGGCATAGTACTGGGGCCCAACTGGGACTAACCGGTTCGTCGTGCCGGATGGTGACCGGACTGGTACCCGGCGACCACACTCGGCGGGGTACGGGGGCCCTTCCGTGGGTCGGCTTCCGTCTCGCCACACAGTCATAGATGAAGCTAGCCCCTACACCTTGTCACTCACTGCTGCAGCAAATGTCGCTCCGTCTTCACGTCTCCCTTCTTTTCCCAACAATCATGGCAGCGCAAAAATGAAAAAAAGGTACCACAGCGGCCGCTACTACTCCCAGTAACGTACTGTTTGAGGTGGAGTTCGCTAACATCCGCGGACTCCATGCCAACCTCAACGTCGTCCATCACTATCTAGAGACGGCACGGCCAGCTGTGTTGTTCCTAACGGAGACGCAAATACGCCGCCCTGCCGATCAGTCGTACTTTATGCTACCCTGGCTATATCATCGAGGAACAATTTCGAGATAAAGCCAGGGTGTGCGCGTTCGTTAGGGCGTATGTTTGCTGTCGCAGGCTGCGCTGCCTTAAGAACCTTCCTTCCCCGTTCTTTGGCTGCACGTGGATCACGGCTCCATGAGTCAGATCTACGTGTGTGTCTATCGCCCCCACACAGGGACAGCTGAGATGACAAGGCTGTTTCAGCACCTCAGCGATGGGGCTGATGACGCGCAGGTGCGGTTCCCGAACGCTGAAGTGGTTTTGCTGGGGTACTTCAACGGTCACCACACTGAGTGGCTGGGGTCCCGCAGAATCGATCCACAGGGACCGGCCGCCCACGCGTTCGCACTCTCACGGTCTGACCCAAGTGGTGCGCGGGATTACACGCATACCGGACAGGTCAGACCATGAACCCGCCCTGCTGGACTTACTGCTGACGAGTTATCCAGCACAGTACAGTGTGTCGGTTAGCGCCCTACTGGGTCAATCCGACCACTGTGTTGTGCGTGCCCGCCTGCAGGTGTCATCTCCTGCAAGGGCAGTAGAGGTGACGCGGCGATTGTGGCACTACTCGTCAGCAGATTGGGACGAACTACGAGAATACTTTGCAGCCGTCCCGTGGAGTCAGCGCTGCTTTGCAGGGAGGACTTCATCGGAAAGCGCCTCTGCGGTTGCTGGTGAGATTACATAAGGTATGGAATACTAAATTCCATACACTGATGTCGCCAGCATCTGCAAAGCCCACCCCTGGTTCGGGCGTGAGTGCGCCGTAGCTGTTCAACAAAAACAGGCGGCTT
This sequence comes from Miltochrista miniata, assembly GCA_933228765.1. NCBI lineage: Eukaryota > Metazoa > Arthropoda > Insecta > Lepidoptera > Erebidae > Miltochrista > Miltochrista miniata. The sequence continues at coordinate 14,740,029 of OW121765.1, forward strand.
ACCGCGCCTGGATCAGGGCTCGGGCTGTGCGCGACTCGAATGTGGCCCGCCTCAAAGCAGCGTACAACAGAGCCACTAGGTCCAGTAAGAGAGCCTCCAAGAGAGCGGACACCCAGCGCGTCACGCGGCTTGGTCAGAAGCACACGTCACATCTGACGGGCAGCCGTGGATACTGCCAACTGGCCAAAGCCGTGCAGTGCAGACCACGCTGCCGCCTGATCACTGGGTCACAAGGCCCAAGAGAAAGCAGAAATGCTGGCCAATCTCTTTTCGGCTAATTCCCGGGTCGATGACTATGGCAGGCAACTTCCCACTATCGCCGACTGTGGAACCGCGATGCCGGATATTGTAATCCGGCACTGCGATGTGCGAGCGGTGCTAAGGTCACTCGACACACGGAAAGCCAGTGGTCCTGATGGCATTCTGGCAGTGGTGCTAAAGAAGTGTGCAGCTGAATTATCTCCAACGCTAACACGCCTGTATCGCCTTTCCTATTCGTCGGGAGAAGTGCCGGAGGCGAACGTCCAGCCGATCCCCAGGAAAGGGGATCAATCGGATCCGGCCAACTATCGCCCCATAGCCGTAACCACCGTCATCTGCAAGGTGTTCGAGCTAATCATCAACAAACAGCTCATGCGCTACTTGGAGGATCACTCGTTAATTAGCGATCGTCAATATGGCTTTAGGCCGAAACGATCAACGGGTGACCTCCTAGCGTACATAACTCACACCTGTGGTGAGGCTATAGAGAGGCACGGCGAATCTCTGGCTATTGGCCTAGACATCTCTAAAGCCTTTGATAGGGTATGGCATGCGTCGCTTCTTTCCAAGCTGCCGACATATGGTTTATCGCCCCAGTTGTGCCTTTGGGTGGCCAGCTCCCTGCACGGGCGACGTATACGGGTTCTCTGTGATGGTCAGGCTTCCTGCTTTTTGCAGATAAATGCCGGAGTACCACAGGGATCGGTATTGTCCCCAACTCGCTTTCTTCTGCATATCAATGACATGCTGTCCCTTGGGTGCATTCATTGTTATGCGGATGATAGTACTCTGCATGGGAGCTATTCTGGCCGTCCAGCGGAGACGGCAACTCGTGGCGGGTCTCGACCGGGACCTGGGTCACATTATCCAATGGGGCTCAGACAACCTGGTCGAGTTCATTGCCAGAAAAACACAGGCGTGTGTGTTTACAGCTAAGAAGTCGGCATTCCTACCCCTACCCCCCCTCTTCAGAGCATTACGGTTCCACTAAAGAACAACCTGGAGATCCTCTGTATAGACATCCGGCGTGAGCTCAACCATAAAAACTACATAGAGAGTTGTATTGGGCTGGCCTCGCGGAAACTTGGAGTCCTAAATAAGGTGAGATGGTACTTCACGCCAAATCAGAGATGTTTACTGTACAAGACGCAGATTCGCCCCTGCGACGAATACTGTTCTCATCTTATGGATGACTCCGCGAAGTACTTGCTAGACTCGCTTGAGGCTATGCAGAGACGTGCTATCCGAATAATTGGTTGTCCCGAGGTGACGGGAGACCTCGAACCGTTGGCGCAGCGAAGATCCAAAGCGTCCTTGGCTGCCTTCTGAATGTATCATGGCGAATGTTCTGAAGAGCTCTTCAATCTGATCCCACCATCTCCTTTCCGATCCTGAACAACGCGTGCTGGGTAGGGCTTGAATATCGGACGCTTTTTCAGTTCCGGAATTGGGTTTCGATATTCAGTATTTGAATTCCGGAATTCCGGAATTCCGGAACTCAATCAAGTTTCGTTTTGTATAAAATAGTCATATGTAAAAAAGAAACGGGAGCTGGCAGTCCTACGTGATTAGTGGTAAACTACTTTGATTCCCAGTAAAATTACTTATTTTACGTAACCAACTAAAAACCACACGTTTACTAACTATTAAGCCCTCAGAAAGATGACCCCAGGATTCACCACAGACCTTGACTATCACTGCGGCCTCACCTAGGAGGTTCGGGTGCTGTCCCGCGTATTTGGGACTTGTTCAGGTGCTATCCCGCATCTCACGGCGTGTGGCGTGCGTGAAACTTTCACGTCACGCTTTCGTCTTGGGCGTGCTTTTGTAAGGACGGCGATTAGCCCTCCCACCGTCCTTAGGCCCCCGATTATGGAGGCCGATATTCTTGGGCAAATACATGCGAAATTCGGGTGGGAGCGTTCTCTCTCGATCACTTTTCGCCGCATTAACTGATCACAGAAAGACGCAGTGGCATCCCACTTACTCCCACTGGAGATCATAGCTCGCGCAATTGTCTCCAGCGAGAGCATGTCCACGTCCAGACCTACCACGAGGGCCGGGCGCTGTTAAGCCCACACTGTGCACTCCACTAATGTGTGAAGTACTGTGTCCTCACTGCGTTCCTCGTAGTGCTGGCACTCAGGTGGGGTTTCCCTGTGTATTCGCCACAGATACTTACTGAAGCTCCCGTGCCCGGTAAGCATCTGTGACAACCGGTAGGACAGAGCACCCGCACCGTGGCTCCTCTCTAGTAACTCGCCTATGACCGGTCTGACCACCTTGATTGTGGCGATTCAGCGATTTCCCCCTTGTGTGATGTGATGTGGCGATTCGGTTTGTTGCTCAAGTCCAGGTCTCCACGGGTTCCTTGTAGAGCTGGAACTGCCGAACCTAGATTTCTGGAGACGTAGGCCTATGACCCCGCTCCAGCGCCTCCTTGCACCAGAAAAAAATAAATTAGAAATGTAATTAATTTATTTAAACAAGGAGGCAAGTTGCCTCGCTGCCAGATACTCGAGACATGCCGCCTCTGAGCAACGGACCGCGCAGCACCCAATCGTAACCGATGTCCCACAGAAGCGGTTTTGAGACTGATCTCTGCGGAACACCGCACGACTTATCTCGCTGACCCGGCTGGGCCCTAGCCAGCTTGGGTAAGTTATGGCCCTCTCGGAAAGATAGGCCCCGACAATTCGACGGAAGTAGGGAGGCACTCCATGATAAATAATCGCCTCCCTTACGCAGCTCCAGGGCAAGGTTTTGAAGGCGATGCCGGTGGCTATTGACATCGCCATTGCTTTCAACACCACCTCACCCTGCGATGTTACTTCCTCCGTCAGTCTTCTAATGCGCATGATCGCATCCACGGTGGAGCGCCCTTGACGTAAACCAAACTGGTCATCCGCCAGATCTGGCCACAAGCGTGTGAGGTGACCGACTGTGCGCTGTGCAATGATACGCTCAAGGAGCTTGCATACCTAACGAGGTATGCAAGCTCCTTGAGCGTACCATTGTTGGGATCGACCGATCGGGGATCGGCCGTAGTTGCTCAACGGAGCAACACGATCGGCCGATCCCCGGATGGGTAGACTGCCGACCACCTTGACTTTCGAATCAGAACCAGTTTCCCTGTCTTCCAGACCTTGGGAATCTGGCCTTTTTCGAGGCATGCACTAAAGAGCCCCATCACTCGAGGCCCAAGATCCCCAAGGTCCAGGTGCACAGTCCTTGCGGAATCTAAGCTGCAGTACAGTCGCCCCTAACTCACCTTCAGTGACTTCGGGCACGTCGTTCTCGCTGTAATCAGCGTCGGACGCCTGAGACGTATCTATCTGCGAAGGAATATGTTCCTCCACCTTGATGAGATCAGGGAATCCAGGACCCTCCTCACTCTGGGTCAGTGGAGCGCCTTGGGGCAAAATTTGCCCCTAATAATAAGGTACGGGCCCCATGAGTTCCGTCAGAACTATGCCGGGCGAGACCTCTGTCAAATTCTTACAGCGTTTCTGACAAAGTTAAATATAACTCGTAGCTTTTTTTTTTTTTTTTTTTTTTTTTTTTTTTTTTTTTTTTTTTTTTTTTTTTGACGCGGGGAACGCATTTACGCGCCTTCATCACAGCTGCGGGGGCAGCTAGGATGGTGTGTGGGACTCCCGGCCCGGTCCGGGGTGGACCGTCCTACCCACTAAACCCCGCGGTGTTCCTCCTCACCCTTTAGCCGGGCCGAGGGATATCAAAAGATTATTCACGTCGACCCGGCTAGGGGCGCCCCGTGAATTCGGGGCTCTCCTCGGGGGAGCCAGATGGGCGGCTCCCCAAAGCTCCCTAAGGAGCTTAAGATCATCACGCCTGCACCGCTCTCGAGCGCCCCTCTGTAATAGAGGAGACAGAGAGCGGCTGGCGCAGGCGTGCGCTAATGGGCACCCCCGGAACACGGGAAAGGTGCCCACCGCCATGTGACCGTTGGTGGGCGGGGTCCCCCGACCTTACGCCCACGGTCAAGAAACAATCGGGGGCGCGCAGTGACTCCTCACCGCGGCGCCCCCGAACTGCACGGCAGAGCGGGAGCATTTCACACATTATCGGTTACTCCCGCTCCCCCGCACAGTGCACCTCCCGCTTTGCCGCCATCGCGACTCAGCACGCCTGACTGCCGACCATGGCTTGCACCATGACCAGCAGTGACAGGCCCCTACTGTTGCTGTACGGAGCGGCCGCACGGACGGAACGGCCGCACGGGCGGAACGGCCGCACAGACGGAACCAGCCCACCGCACTGGCAGCCCGCACACACGCAGCAGCCGGTCAAACACTGCCGCGCTACGTAACTGCCGCACAGGTGAACTGCCGTACAGGCGAAATCAGCCGCACAGGCGGAACAGCCGCACATGCGGCCGCTGCCGCACAGCAAACTTGCTCTAACCGGCCGCAGCCGGGAGCAAACCTCACTATAGTTGCGACGCTTCCACCGGGTATCCGGGAGCTGTCGCAACCCCGCGGACCTTGAAGGCCCGCCATACCACGACCCCCTCGTGCAATGGGGTCAACTCCGTCAAACGACGGCCGAAAAACGGTCCCAATGCTTCTACCAGCCAGAAAGCCGGGAGCATTGGGGCGTCCGCCATAGTGTGTAGCGGTGCAGAGACGCCGCAACACCGTGGGCCTAGCAGGCTCACCCAACTGCGACCCCCTCGCCATGGGGTCAGCTTGCCGGGATATCGGTACATCGACTTATGGGGGCAGCACGCCGCACCCATTAGCCGATGTTCCAGGGTGCACCGTCTTAGTCCAGTTGCCACTCCCCCCGGGCATATAGCCCGAAGGGATAGGAAACCGGTCCAAGCTCACGAGGAGGTTTCCCGACCTAGCACCCCATAACTCGTAGCTTAAGTCAGAACTAAGTCTAAGTTCGCACTATAAATTGAAGTCTAAATGTAAAAAAAAACAAAAACGTCATCAATAATATTATTATTATTTAAATAGTATGTTTTCTATCAAATACCATTAATTTTATGGATTTACTTTCTTAGTAGGTTTAAGAAATATCATCAAATAAAATGATTAATACCTGAGTACATAATCGAATTAATTTGTTAATAGAGAAATCCTAAATTATCAACATTGTAGTTATAAAATTGCATAAGAAGCTTATAATCTACATCAGGGCTGTCCAAAGCAGTGCCCGCGGGCCGCGCGCGGCCCGCGGCGTTAATTGTTGCGGCCCGCAGAATCTTTTTATCTCCTTTATTTAAATCATTGGTTTTTAAAGTGGGGGGCGCGCCTCCCTGGGGAGGCGCGAAGACATGTACAGGGGGGCGCGGTCAGATCAGAGTGACATCACAAGAGCAAGCTATGGAAATTTTGAAAAGATGCTAGGACACAATTTTGGGTTAAATATCTCAAATCTTATACCTTTTTTATTAATATTCATGGGTAGCATTGGTTACAATAATAAAAACAAAGCTTAGAAGCAAACTAGATTTTGCTAGTAATCTACGTTTTGCAATTTTTTTATCTCTATTAAATTCACAATCGGGAATCTTGTCAAAATCAAGCAAGCACATTTATTTTTGACTCTTTTTGTAAGAAGTGACCTTTTGTAAGTCTGACCGTGAATCGCTGGCATCAGGATAATAAAAGAGGGTAACGCACGATCTCCGTTGAGGCTGCATGTCTCCTACCTGGGAACCCTCCATGGTACCAGGAAGCGAGGGCCCTGGAGGAGCGGCAGTGATACCATATATTAACCATATAAGAACTATTGCGTCTTTGGCTGCATTCTACCGTATCTATCACGGTGAGTGTTCTGAAGAGCTCTTCAACCTAATCCCGCCCTCTCCTTTCCGATCCCGAACAACGCGTGCTGGACAGAGGTGCCACTCTCACACAGTGGAGAGAATCTTCGCTGGAACTGAACGATTCAAAAGATCGTTTCTCTGTCGAACCATAAAAACCTGGAACGACCTGCCAGCACATGTGTTTCCCTCATCTTACAATCCCGGGTTCTTCAAGCGGAGCGTGAAGAGGCACATCACAAGGCCGCCAACTTGAGGACCACTGCCAGAGGTGGCCCTAATCGCTAGATGCGCCGCGGCTTTCCATCAGGCTGGTGGCGTTATCAATTTGGCGAGCTAAATATTTAAAAAAAAAACCATAGGCCTGTTCCCTGAGCTGTCAAATTTGGAACTCACTACTATCGAAGTGGTGAAGCCGATCATGGAAGAGTGGCTTAAGAGGCGCCATTGTAGCCTCACCTACCGCGTGTCATAGATATTTACCGGGCACGGGTGCTTCGGTAAGTATCTGTGGTGCCTACACCGGGGGGTAACACCTGAGTGCCAGCACTGCGGTTACTTCAGCGAGGAAGCGGTGCCGCATATTCTGACGGTGCTCAGCATGGACGCTGCAACGCCAAGACCTGGTCGCAGGCCTGGTGTGGACATTCTCACGCTCAAGTCCGTGTTGAGGGCCATGGTCTCAAGCTGTGTCTTTCGGCGTGCAAAAAATGGTGGCGTGGTGGGAGCGGGAGATAAATACGCCCAAGACTACCGGCTTTCATGACCGAGGGCTTGAGAACGCGGGTTTGCTGCTCGCCAGTCTTACAGAAGCAGGCCAAGATGGTGGCGTGTCTCTTCGTCCCTCAAAGAAGTAGGATAATAAACAAGAAGGAGATCTGAGATGTATTTATAAACTTTATTACCTACTCTTATTTTATTTAATAATTGTATGTTTTATTCAGGGTTCCGTGTCCAAAGGGCCAAAACGGGCCCCTATTCAAGAAACTACGGAGTCCGTCTGTCTGTCTTTCCGTCACGAAGTTGTATTTCAGGCACCTCGATGGCTAGAGCGCTAAAATTTTCACATAATAATGTATTTCTGTTGCCGCTATAACAACAAATACTAGAATCAGAAAAATTAATAACTACTGTTTTTTTTAATTGTTTGGCGAGCCCACTTGCTGTTCCCTGGGCTGAGGGGAGGCGTGGGCATATTAATTTTAACAGTAGGGGGGCGTGATACCTATAAGTTTGGGAACCCCTGATTTAAATACATTAATGAGCAAATTATTTTTCCCGCGACATAATAGAAATATTTTGGGTATGTGTTCGATCAATCCGACAGCGTGGGTCCTGGCTCTCAAGCAGCTTGGGCCTCCGCTTATAGGGCTCTATAGCGGATGCCTCGAAAAAGGCCAGTTTTCCAAGGTCTGGAAGACAGGGAAACTGGTCTTGATCTGAAAGGCGGGGCGACCGGCGAGGATGCGCTTCCACGGACCTCGGAGGGGGCCACCTGCGGGATCCAGCCTACAGGTAGGGGGCGTCAGCATCGGCATCGAACTTCGGACATCATTTCCGAAATTTGATCCCAAGTCAAAAAAATTGAGAGTGATATAGCACCATTCAATCATCCCTTAACGGTCGCAGTTGAGAGTGTGAAGATTGATTATCAACTGTAACTGTGTGATCTGCAATCAGACGCCTTTAACAAGGGCAGTAGGAATTGAATCTTTTTAAACTCCTTATTGAACGTTTCCCGAAACTGACGAATTTCGGACTAAAAATACAGACGAATTGAGGACCTCCTCCTTTTTTGGAAGTCGGTTAAAAATGGGCTCTATGATGACCTACCTTTGCGAAAGTGCATATTCAACAATGAAGTTTATAAAATCGAAATACAGGTCTTCATTAACAGATACTTCACTTAAACATGCACTTCGTCTAGCTACTACTAACATTGAGGTTGATGTTGACAGAATTGTAAAAGACAAATTAATGAGAAAGTAAATAATAAAATAATGATGCCTACGAGTATTATACATGCGGCCCTCCAATGTATTTAGCCATTTTTATTGGCCCTGGGTCCCATCTAGTTTGGACAGCCCTGATCTACATTATTGTTTGTAATGAAATTTAAGAAGAAGCGAAAATGTATTTTTTTTTCAATATCGAAATACCGGTATTGATCTCGCCAATTCCGGAATTGAGAACGATATTAGATTTTATCGGAATTCCGGAATTATGTCAATTCCGGAATTCCGGAGTTCAAGCCCTAGTGCTGGGCAGAGATGCCACTCATACACAGTGAAGAGAATTTTCGCCAGAACCGAGGGTTTCAAAATATCGTTCCTCTGTCGAACTATAAAAACTTGGAACGACCTGCCTGCACACGTATTTCCCTCATCTTACAATCCCGGGTTCTTTAAGAGGAGCGTGAAGAGGCACATCACAGGGCCACCAACTTGAGAACCACTGTCAGAAGTAGCCCCCAATCGCTGGATGCTCCACGGCTTTCCATCAGGCTGGTGGCGACGTCGATTTGGCGAGCTGAACATTATTAAAAAAAATTATAATAAAAAATGACTCAATTAAAGGTCATGTTTTTTTGTTGTTGTTATAATTTGATGTTGTAGGTTGGTACTTTGCGAAAAGACGAAAACACCTAAATTAAAATAACAAATAACCTTAAAGAAAAAGAAAAAAGATGACATTAGTCACTGTGCAGTTTAAAATTTCAAATGTTTAAGAGTATGTTTTACAAAATTATAAACACCCAAATAAAATCCCTATCGGGAGGAATCATATGGGTTTAAACCGGGTTTAAACTCAATTTGGGTTTAAACCGGGAGGATTGCCCATCACTAGTCACATCAAAAATATTTATCTGACTTCTTAAACATTTTCTCCGTGAAGAACTAGACATTTTCTTTAACGACTGTACCCATGGTATTATCACTTAGAACAATGTGTAATGAATTATAATGTAACCAACTTACACAGGAGGTCAACGTTGCAATTACATTGAGACTTGTCATGATATTTAATTTCGTTTCATTATAACGTAAGAGTTGTCTTCAAAACGTGGTAGATGACGCTGTATGCTTTTGTTTATTATTATTTTTATTTCGCGGCCTCGCAGAGAGTTTCCTGCAAAGACTGCTTGGCACCGCTGGTGTCGTCAATAAGTCAAGTTACGTCTCGATCTCATAATATACAAATGTACTCTGTGAAGACGGCCGCGTCACTGCCACACAAATTAAAGCTTAGTGATGTGCCAACTCGGAAAAAACAAAACTCGATTTAACCCGAGTTAAAATTCACATAACTCGGGTTGAACTCGAGTTCCGTAACTCGAGTTAACTGGATGGACAAGTGAATGTTTTTTTTGAATTTTTGCCAGTTTATTCCCTCAGCTTTGCATTTTATCCATTTTGCATTTAATATATTGATATTTTTATCTGTTTCAATTCTTCCTTTTTTTTTCATTATTTATTTATAATGTATTGGGAGAGTTATACTAACTAAAGTTAGAAAGAAAATTATTGTTGGAAATAAAATCATTTATTTATGTGTTTTGGCTTGAATTTTAATAACAAAAAAATATTTATATTTATTATTACTAAAACTAATAATTGGCGCCGCTATCGCGTAACATACATACAAAAAAAAACATAGCGTACAAATTGAGAACCTCCTCCTTTTTTTGAAGTCGGTTAAAAAAATATATAGCAGTCTCTTTAAAATAAAATCAGACTAACATTATTTTACATTTTGATGCAGGTATGTACATAGGTACATTTACTTTCGTTTCCAAACTAAAGATTTTCTTTTAGGACCCCGGCATTTTTCAAAAACAGAACATAAAACACGAAAATCTACAACAATAACCGGCAGTTTAAAGTTAACCTCAAATATACATGTATGTGAAACTTTGTTATGACTGAATGAATGAAATGATAAATAAATAAATAATAATGATAAATATTGAACAGAGTCTCACTCAAATGTTCGGCAAACTTCGCTCCATTTTTTCGGTTTACAAACTCGAGTCAGAGAGAATTCAACTCGAGTGGGTTCGAGTTACGCGCAACTCGAGTTAACTCGAGTTAGGTACTCGAGTCGACCATCACTATTAAAGCTGTATAATTACTAGCGCACGCACACATAGCGCCGCGCGCACTGATGAGTTGAAATATCTATACAAGTAATTCTCTAGTATAGTCTTACTCCGATTTTGGTCTAATCTGCCCTAATAGATTGACACAAATCTAATTGATCTCATTGTACATCAAAAATACAGTTTTCTAAATATCTTGTTACTTCGCAGGATTTCAACAGTGCAGCTGCCAGTGTGGACCAAGGTGCCGAACCGGATGAGGAATGGTAGATTTAAGAGACGGGACTTCTTGATATTAGGTTGGACAGTTATTATGACCATTTACAGTGAAAAGTTGATTTATTTTGTTTGTGCAACTGGTGGTGCGTGTATATGAGACAGTGGTGCTTATGCAAGTACGCCAATAGGTCCAGTGAACCGAATTAACTATTATATTTAAGACATTTCTCCTCCCCCTCGTCGCTTTAAGACTGTAAACTAATTGACAAAAGTATTTTTAGAAGTACCACTCTAGGTATAATTAAGTTGATTTCGAAATGCCATTTATCGCATAAGTTCCATTGACCTATCATCATTTGTTGTACTTATGTTATTACTTTTTTGTTTTATTCTTTAGTGTACAAGATTTGTTTCTTTTCTTTGTTTTATTAATTTTTTATATCGTGTGTTTGTTACTCTCCATACGTTGATTTAGAACTATCTACGATGTTGTAGTATGGAACAAAATAAAAGTATAGATGGGAAAACTGTGATGTTTAAGTATATCGTTGCTCAGTTAAAATTTTAACATGTATGTAGTTGCAAAAAAAATATAGTTTACATTACTTTGTTAGTAAATATTTACCATTCTTTACAAAATATCTGTAAGGTCGCACAGGAGACACATAAGACAAGAACAGATCACATGTACACACTTTCACCGTTTTGAATTGTGACCAAAGTGAGCAGAGACTGGCGTCGATGTGTCGTTCTCGTCTTATATCCTACCTACCTTGGGCCTAAGATGAACATTAATTTGTATTAAAAACATTGAATCTCTAAAAACACACTGAAAGTGTCAAAATTAAAACCGTAGTAATAGGAACTTTCTATTGTACAAAGACCGGGCAGGATTTTAGAGGAATAAATTTGTAATCTGTGATGATTATTATAAGTAGTTTAAGGTCTCACTATCATAAATTCGCAATGCCATATCTTTACTCAGTTCAAAGCCCACAGAATTTAATTTTCGTCTCCCTGTACTTACAGTGCAGGGAGTACCCATTAGTTATAAGATGTTAATAATAAAAAAATACTAAAAAAGCACTTTTATTATTTCTATATCATTTCCCTCTACTATGAGAAAGAAAAACGTCTTAAAGAAATAATTCTTGGTGGATATTTGTAGACATCAGTTAAACTAGTTTTTCAGACAAATTGATCTTTTAAGATGATAATTGAGCAAAACGTAAAAGGATTAACAATTACAAATTACAGTTCTTTGTAATTGTTAATTCGATTACTAAGTAACAGATTACTCAAGTATTCAATTAATTACTATAAGTACGAACTGTAATTATTATTTTATACCACTAAGGTGGCAGACAAGCATACTGCCCACCAGAAGGGCTGGTGGTCACCGTACCCTATGAAGGTTTGTTTTTACAAGTAAATCTAATTACATTGTAACTAAATTACTGCGGGCCATCCAAAGGGAACGTGAACAGAAAAGTAAGATCTGGGCTCGCATTAAGTGTGTAGTAGGTATGCCGGGAGTAGCACTACTAATGATGTTGTGACATCATAGCGGCCCCCCCAGACGCAACGAGAGATGTGTGTGTGAGCTCTGGGGCGCGGAGTATTTCCGGGACTATCACAGTTATGATGATGTCCAAGAAGATGATTAGAAAAAAAAGAACCATTAGCTCGAGCTATTCAACAACGCTGCACATCTCTGGTGCAATAACACCCCTAGGAGGCTTTTGAAGGGTTGGCAGCGCGTGAGTACAAACTGATGTTGCAAATGTCCATAAGTTAGGTCTCTACTAGAAGTATAAGATAAGGGAACATTCAAAATAAGTTTTTCCGAATTTCAAAATTCCTAAGTAACAAGGCTCCGAATATTTAAAAGGACGATATTCAATTATCCGAAAGTCCATAGGTACGAATTTTCTTTTCTTTTTTCCTAATTTCATTAATACGAATAATCAAAAATCCGTATTGTACCGTTTTATTCCCGAAAAACATTCCGAATTTCAAATTTACGACAATTCATGTGCGTTAGGACCACGGGTGTACAGCACGGAATCGAGCTGCTCCTCTACACAAAGATGGTACCTGCAGTGTACCTCAGTGTACCCTTAATGAAATCCGGTGTACTTCTTTTGATAAAAAAATATATAGTACAATGTGTACACCCGCGATCCTACAGTTAGGACTGCGGGTGTGCATTTTTTCCTATCAGGAGATGCCTATTTTACATATGTTTTTTTTTGGAAATATGTGTACCTGCAGTGTACCTTAGTATACCGTTAATGAAATTCAATTTACCTTCTGTAATAAAATCTATATAAATATAAAAATCAATGCCACTTTTCGTTGTAATTTTATAACTCAAGAACGGGCTCACCACAGAAAAGAGAAAAAACATTAGAAGTGCGAAGTAGGCGTGGCACGCGTGTCAACAGTAAGCGCAAACCCGCAAACTTGAGCTCATTCGTGCCCAGTCGTGTTTAGCATCGTGTCTAGTCGTGTCTAGTTGCTCGTTACGCGAACTTCATAAATTAAATCTATTTTACAGCAAATATGCCTAATTGTGCCGTTTTGCAGTGTAAAAATGATAGTAGGAGAATTTATCTTGGGAATGGAGGTGTTTTATACAACCGGAAAGTAAAGATTAGTAATTTTTCTAAGAAATCTTAAAGAAATTCAATTTGTCAAAAATTAAATAAATATTGCCACGAAAATCAACCATATCGCTTTAAAAATAAAGCTCGTTTTGGGTTAAACACACTAGCTTATTTTGTCTGGATCTTAATCTGCTACTCATTTAGTGATGTGGTCAAATGAGATGGCAGACTTATCGATATCATCGATATCATTTGAGTCGTTAAATATCAAAAAGCCGCATGTCCATTCTAAGTGATTTTTGGGAATCATGGCACATTCATTATCTCGTAAAATAAGCAAGTAATATATTTCTTATTTATAATAGCCTTACGACATACTCAGTTAAAACGTTATTAAAGCAAAACAACTATGTTTAAATAGTTAATTAAGTCACAAAATAGGAATTAAGTTTGGACATATAGGAGTTTGATATTTACCAGCGAAACTTACCGTCGCACACTGTAAGAAAATCGGAATCTAGCGGGATTTAATTCAAATTTCGAACATTGTTTTATCTATTATCTATTGATGTCTGATTATTCTATAGCGATCACTTAAAACGGTGTCATAATTTTTTCTGTTGTGGGTAGCATAACATAAGTATTAGAAATGTTTATATCAGCGTCAAAACTGAGTTACACTCGTTACGCATTTTGCAGTGTTAGTTGGTGCGAATTAAGATTACGATTACGAAGCAATTATGAAGTCAATGGTTTTATTTATTGTATATATTTTAGTGTTTGTGTTTAATACGTAAGAACATATACATTTTATCCGATTTATAACAAGCATATTCGTTAAAATCAACCATTTCTATAAGAACACGAAATTGACTTCAATTTTCGATTGTTTTAAATTCATTGGATTCGAAACCCAATTTTATAGCATTTTATAGTAAAGTATATACCATCATAGTAAAGCTGATACTTTCAACTAATTGACGCAATCCACAGTTTGTGCGCTTTTTTGCGACGCCCATACATTTTTATTAAAATTTTCAGTATCTATGACTATCGCGATAACGAAAATTGTAATTTTCGAAATTAGGTCTTCTAATAGAGGAAGTGATCGTTTTGACCAAGATTTTTTAATTTTCATGGATAGTTATCATCGTGTGACTTTTTCTGAGTTTTCTAAAAACAAAATCAAGGCTTTGTTGAAAGCACAATGTCAACAAATTGATGTAAAATGGAGAAAATGTGGACGTCACTGCGACCGTGTTTTAATAAAATATATAAATTGGTTGAGTACATATATTACATTGCCATAGAGAGTTTTACAAGAAATTCCATCATCTAGCTCAGTTACTCCAGGAATACCTGCAAAACATTTTCGAGATTTTTGTGATAGAACTCAAAAACGAAAAATTCATTCAAAGACCAAAAGTCATGGCAGCTGCCTTTGGTCTTTCTCCATTACATTCGTGGATAGGATTCATGGAGTGCATACTGCACATGGCATATAGACTCTACATAAAAGTCTGGCAAGTTAGAGGTGATCAACATATTTTTTTTGACCAAGAAAAAATGGGTTTATTATTGAATATGCCTAAACAGCATTTTGGAATTACCAATGATGGCAACACTGCCAGACGTTTTATTCGACATTCTTCTATAACAGCTGAGATAACTGGCGTAAATTCAGAACTGATTCATCTATTTCATATAATTTTAGAAACATTTGCGACTTTTCAATTAATTTAAATGCCTTTGATTTGTTTGTAAAGGATACCACGGAACTCTATCTAAAGGAATATTATGGGTACAATATGTACCTATTATATCAGTGTACATATAATTCTTTTTCATGCTAAAGATGTGATATCATCATGTATATAGTACCAATTGGCCAACTATCGGAAAAAGCCCAAAAGGCACGCAATAAAGACAATCAATACTATAGGGAGTAAGTACTTCACAAGATAAACTTCGCGGATGGATACAAATATAGACCTTTTAAATAGACTATGAATATCATCTGACCCCTATTTAGCAGCATTAAGGAGCATACCACGCATAAAAAGAATTAACTTAAGCCAGACGTTTTGTCGGTGCTTTCCCTGCTCACAATAAACGAGTAATATGCCTATATTCCATATTTTTTTACTATTTTAAACAATTAATTAAACGAAAATGATTTAATAGAACACATATTATAACTAATTTCAATGAAATTAATGGGTTTAGTATCATTAGGAATTAAATCCCGCCAGATTGCGACTTTCTTACAGTGTGCGTCGTTTGAAAAATATAACCTTGGAGTTGCCGGACTTTGAAATGTCAGTTATGGACTTGCGTCACAAAACTTATTGGAAATGGCGGCCATCTTAGACTTATGCTCCGTTCGGATTGGTCAATATGGACATGCGCGACTTTGATATGTCACAGTCATGGGACGTACAGAAGTTTGAAAAATTATTATAGAGTTTGACCCGTATTTTGTACGAGATATGACTGACTTACCTTAAGTTGAAAGAGATGAAATGAATAATTTTTAATTTTTGAATTTGGCGCCATTCATAGGTCAGTTTGGGATGTGGATGGACTTACGCGAGTTTGATATTTAACGACTCATTTTATACCATGTAAAGATGAAGTTCGCCGGGTCCACTATTTAAAGACAAAAGACTTATTTAAAATTTATTTCTATCTGTCTTTAGCAAACTCGTATCAAACGTAACCTAGCTATTTACTCACTTCTCCTAACTTATATTTATTTATTTATGTATTGGAAAGTGATTGATAAGGGAATGAATAAAATGTACCTTTTCTCATTAGACAACTTATAGCTTGAAATGCTTTTAAGACCTTAAACTGATTTCGTTATACGCCAATTAATCTTTCTTTAAAAAATAATAAATTATAGTTATGACTTGAATACATCAAAGAACAGGATTCCAAAAGAAAAATACCTCTCATCATTATGACTTCAAGTTAGCCTAAAATCTCATTTTTTATAATAAAAATGCATTTTGTAAAAAACCTGACGTGCTGGAATGTTTTTCGTTTTCGAAACACCTTTAAATAAGTTATAACATCCAGACAGCTGTTATGTTGCAGACCTGTGTTATCGAAGTAGATTTCGTCGTCTCTGACTTCCGGCTACACTATGTTGCTTAAAGAAATTGTTCCTTATGAATGAAAGATTCTTTCAGTTGGCATCATATTCAGGTGTTTTTTTTTTCACATCACACCGTTTCGATTCCTGGATTAAGCAGGTATTTTTCAAAAAAATCTAAATGCAGTTTTACTTACTTTCGAAAATAAATGACCGTTTGTTTTTCAGCAAAATTGTTATCATTAATATTAAGGGTACTTTTCCATCAACCATGACCTTTAATTTCCAGCCTGTATATGTTCTGTTTCTAAACTTTATTGCCAAGATGTTCTCTTACCTAAAATGTATCACATTTGGCACATTGCAGTGTGCTTAAAAATACAGCTATTGCGTACTGCAGTGAGCAATAGCTGTATTTTTAAGTTTTGTCTACTAATATTTTCTCCACGAAATCTTAGTTGGTCACAGTCAGTAGGTATACTCAAACTCAAACTCAAAAAAACATTTATTTCGCATAATCCTAATAAATAGGCACTTGCGACACGTCAATGAATACAATGCAAATAGTATCTACCACAAGTTCGGAACGCGGCCCGCTTGAGAAGAACTGGCAAGAAACTCGACGGGCTTTTCTTTTTGTGCTCTATTTACAAAATTTAAACTAAAAATCACAAACTATTGCTTGAGAATGCAGTAGAGCAAGCAGATCATTTCCAGGCTTCCTTGTCAAGCAAATAATCGTCAATTGAATAGTAGCCCCTGCGGTACAATTTACTTTTTATACACTTTTTAAACTGATTGAAGGGCATACTTTTTATTTCATTTGGAAGCCTGTTGTAAAAACGTATACAGTTGCCCAGAAAGGAATTACTGACTTTTTTCAGTCTACACTGATGACAAGCAAGGTTATCTTTATGTCGGGTATTTACACTGTGTATATCGCTTAACTTAACGAAACTAGATAGATTCTTTTGCACATACATAAAATTTTCAAAAATATATTGTGATGCTACAGTCAAAATATTTACCTCTTTGAATTTTTCGCGCAGAGAGACCCTTGGACCTAATCTATATATGGCTCTTATGGCTCGTTTTTGTAAAACAAAAATTGAATTTATATCTGCGGCATTACCCCACAGTAGAATACCGTAAGACATAACACTGTGGAAGTAACTGAAATAAACTATTCTAGCTGTATCTACATCAGTCAAATGCCTAATCTTTTGTACCGCAAATGCTGCTGAACTTAACCTGCCAGCTAGCTTTTCAATATGTGGACCCCACTGCAATCCAGCATCGACCGTCAACCCTAGGAACGCCGTATTATTCACAAGTTCCAACTCTCGGCCATTATAATAATAATAATAAATCTCATTTAATTCAAATATGAACATCATATTACACAAAATATCTTACGCTAAGCAAAGAGTACAAATAAATCACAACTCTGGCCTCCAAACTAGGCAATAGCCTGTATCTTAGAGGACAGTGCCATCCGCAGTTAAAACAGTTGATAACACTTACGAGTACATGTGTATAAAGTGCTATTAATGGTTGCAAAATTAATGAGAGAAGAGGTGTGTGTGTGTGAGAGTGTGCGCGCGCGCGCGCGCGCGCGTGTGTGTGTGTGAGAGTGTGTGTGTGTGTGTGTGTGTGTGTGTGAGAGAGTGTGTGTGTGTGTGAGTGTGTGTGTGTGTAATGATATAGTATATACCTAGTCTATCCTGAGCGCAAAAGATCCTCTGTGCTGCGAAATTCTAAACTTAGGAGATATTCTTTTACTGCACTTTTACAAGTGTACCTACTTAGTTTTATTAAATAAGTCTAGGGTTTTATTTAAATGGTTGAAGAGCTTTATTGAGCTGACATGAAATTGTCGGCGAGCAAATGATGTGCGATGAGGCATTGGTGTGAAAACTTTATGTTTCAATCTGCCAACAGGTTGAGTGCCCGGGCGAGCTGAATGTTTACGTAGTACAGAGTGAAGGATATAAAGTTGTCTTACTGTTAACAATTTGCAATCTGCATACAGAAGGGAAGTCGAGTACCTTAAAGGCCGGCCAAGCATAACTTTCAGGACGACCCTCTGAGCACGCTCCAGCCTAATAAAATAATTTTCTGTTGCGCCGCCCCAGACCGGAACACAGTATGGTAAAAGTGATTGGCAGAGCGCGTGATAAACCATCCTTAAAGTGTTTGTGTCTGCTGAATTCCTCAGTTTTTTAAAAATAAAGATAAGCTTGCGTATTCTACCGGACAGGATATTTATATGTGTTTCCCATGTAAGACACTGATCTATATGGATGCCTAGATATTTGGCGAAATTCACTTTTGCAACCACTGGACATTCGCAGTCATCAGTTGCCGAGCAGGAGTGAGCTTTAAGACACATGGATAGTGGAGGACATAGACTTGATCTGATTGCAAAAGGTACATGTACTGTTTTCAAGTAGTTAATGGTTAGTAAATTGTCTGTTAACCAGTCCAATACTCGCGCCAAAGCAACCTCAGCATTTTCATAGCAGTGGTCCCAGTCTATACCATCCACCAGTAATGCCGTGTCATCAGCATACGTGAGTACCTTACAGTGTTGCAGTTGGAGTTTACACAAATCATTAATGTAAATGAGAAACATGGTAGGCCCCAAGATGCTACCCTGCGGCACACCGTACTCAATAAGGTACTCGTCACTTACATAATCTCCCACTTTAACAATCTGAGATCTGTTAGTAAGATAGTCTGCAAATAGATCCAGCACCAAACCTCGTATTCCAAAGCCTTCCATTTTACGTAATAATATTGGCGCCGGGACGGTGTCAAAAGCCTTAGACAAATCTAGAAATATACCCACGCATTTTTGCCTTCTATCTAACAGCTTTGTCACGTGTTCAGAGAGGGCCAAAACAGAGTCCTTTGTACTAATATGTTTCCGAAACCCGAACTGGTTGTCGGCTAAAATTTTGTTAGACTCCAAATAGCTAACGAGTCTTTTATTAAGAATTCTCTCCAAAATTTTTGACAACACAGACAGGACTGAAATTGGTCTAAAGTTGTTGACATCGTCCCTGCGGCCAGCTTTGTGCACTGGGTGAACTAATGCTTTTTTGAAGACATTCGGAAAGATTCCAGACGAAATGGAAAGGTTGCAGACGTGCTCGATGATGGGAACTAGTGTCTTGCTGGTATTTTTTATAATGTTGGTAGGAATACCATTCCAGCCGGTAGCGCAGTCGGTCTTAAGATTAAGGATGATGTCTTTAACTTCTACATCCGTCACTAACAACTCACAAAGTGTCAAGGTTCTCTCACTAAGCTTCAGTCACGAGTGCAGAGTGTGGAAAAGATCTCACGCGACATGAACCTTGAAATACACGCAGTGCCGGAGAACAGTAGCGAGAACTTGTCTGGCATATTCAGGAAACTGTGCGAGTGTTTACAGGTCGATATACCACCGAGTGATGTGAGAGCCTGTCGTAGGATCTCGAAAATGAATCCTTCATCTGGGCGGCCTCGCAATATACTTGTCACTCTTTCATCGCAGTTGCTACGTGATTTGTTCCTATCATCGGTAACCCGTTTTAATAAGGCGCATCCGAGAGATAAACTCGCCTCTACGCATATTGGTTTTTCGGGAGAGACACGCAGGATTTACGTGGCCGAACATCTTTCTCCAGAGACCAAGGAAGTACACAGTGCGGCGCGTAAATTTTGTAGAGACAATAATTTCAGGTTTGTGTGGGTTCGTTTCGGCCGCGTATACATTCGTAAAGACGAACAGAGTCCTGCTCAGCATATTAAGACCATTGATTGTCTTGATCGTCTGTTGTGAGATTGTGGTTTGTCTATCTAACTATTATATTTTTTGCTTTTTTCTATTTTTGTGAACTGCTTAAAAGTACATTAACATTATGATAAGTATGTATTATCAGAATATTAACAGAATGCGCAGTAAATTACCGCAATTTTATCAAAATGTATTAAACAGTAACTATGATGTTATATGTCTAGCGGAGACTAATTTAAATGATGGCGTTTTTGATGGAGAAGTTGTTGACTCGCGTTATAGCATTTTTAGAAGAGATCGAGATTGTTTTAATTCTTCAAAGACCGAGGGCGGGGGGAAGTCTTTCAGAGTTCTTCGACAGTCATGTTGGGAAAGTAGTTTGGAGGATATCTGGATAAGTATTATACCGGAGATTTGCAACGCTCCTAAAATCAACATCTGCGTATGCTATCTACCTCCTGAATTAAATTATTCAAAGAGGGATGAGATCTACTCCAATATTCAGAGAGTTTTGTTAAATGACTGTCACGACGATAAAAACATAATCGTGGGAGACTTCAACACACCCGAGTATTCTCTTCTCTCCCTTGACCCTGACGAGCCATTACGTCCCTCTGAGAGTAAGAGGCTTCTCCTACTACTTGAACTTTTTTCACTCTGTAATTTGAAACAAAGTAATTGCATTCCCAATGATAAAGGCCGTTACCTTGATTTAGTGCTCTCGTCTGATGAGCCTTTGCAGGTTTCCGAGGCCCATGTTCTTAGCTTAAAGGATAAACATCACCCTGCTTTAGAATTTGAGATTCCCTCGACATGCAAAAGGTCACTAAATTTAAAACGTAATAATGACAAACGATTGAACTTTGCTGGGTGTAATTATGAGAGCGTACAATATGACTTAGATTCGACAGATTGGCACGAGCTTCTATCAAGCCCCGACATAAATGTATGTGTTGACCTTTTTTACCGGAAGCTTTTTGAAATCATCAATAAATATACCCCTTATACAACTATAAGATCTAACAGGTATCCCATATGGTACAGCAAACCTCTGATAAAGTGTATTGAGGAGAAGAACAAGTACCATAAACTATTTAAGAAATTCAATAACCCGCGTGATTATGATGTCTTCTCCTTATTACGTTCTAGAGCCAAGAAAATGATTGGTCGGTGTTATGGGAGTTACGTCGCGTCAGTCGAGGGGTCTTTAACAGATAATATAAAGGGTTTTTGGAAATTTGTTAATAACAGGAAGGGACGTGTCTCAATTCCAAATGTAATGCATTTTGAAAGTGGTTCCTCTTCGACTGGATCAGGTGTTTGTGAGCTTTTTTCGCAATGTTTTGCCTCAGTGTTTGACTCCAATCAAACATCCTCTGCCATGTTTAGTGACAACCTTAAGTCGGTCGAGAACGATAATCTGGACCCTATTTTTTATATCAATATAACCGACAGCGACATTCTAGCAAAGATCAAACAGCTTGACGCCGGTAAAGGGGCAGGTCCTGACCAAATACCCCCTTCTTTTGTCAAGCAACGCGGCCGAGAGCTGTGCATGCCTTTGAAAATTTTATTTAATAAATCCCTCATGGATGGAGCCTTTCCCTCTCGATGGAAGATAGCTCACATTGTTCCCATTTTTAAAAGCGGCGATAAGTCTCGGTGTGAAAATTATAGACCCATAAGTATCTTGTCCTGTTTTGCAAAGGTCTTCGAATCTCTGATATATACACAGCTGTACAACCATTTTAGGCCCATAATATCTGAAAATCAACACGGTTTCGTGAAGGGAAGGTCAACAATAACTAACCTTTTAGTTTACAAAAACTACCTGTGTAAAAGCTTTGCTGTGCGGGGGCAGGTTGACTCAGTCTATACAGATTTCTCCAAAGCCTTCGACAAGGTTAATCATAGATTACTTTGCAGTAAGCTCGCTGCGTATGGTGTGCACGGTAGTCTTTTTCGTTGGTTGTCCTCTTATTTGATTAACAGAAGTCAGTTGGTGGCCTTGAGAGGATATATTTCTTCTCCTGTTGGTGTGCCATCTGGGGTACCTCAGGGGTCGCATTTGGGGCCGTTGTTATTTGTAGTGTTCATTAACGATCTCGTAAAGAATATATCTTGTGAATATCTTTTATACGCTGACGACTTAAAGATCTATAAAGCGATAGCCTCTCCTGATGACTGCAATCTCTTGCAGAGTGATCTCGTAGCTGTCTCTCATTGGTGTAAAAGTAATTTGATGTCCCTTAATATTGCCAAATGCTCCGTCGTTACTTTTACTAATAAGCGTCATAGGATCGTTGTCGATTACGCAATTGATGGACAGGTCCTGAGAAGATCCAATGTCATTAAAGATCTTGGGATTATTTTCGACGATAAACTTAGCTTTCGAGACCATTACCATCACGTAGTGATGAGATCTAATCAACTTGTTGGGTTTATTGCGAGGACTGCTAGGGATTTTAAAGGTGCTTGTTCTTTTCTCTACCTATACTACACACTCGTGAGAAGCATATTGGAATACGGCTGCCCAATATGGTCTCCACATTACAATGTTCACATTGAAAATATAGAAAGGGTGCAGAGAAGGTGTCTGCGTATATTATGTTACCGTCAGCACTTGGGGCGCAACATTATCGATTACGATGCGCGTCTGATTAGATTTAACGTGCAAAGGTTGGAAGTACGCAGGCGGTACTTTGATTTTATTTGCCTCTATAAAATAATTCACTCTATACTTGATGTACCTAATTTGCTTGCTCAATTGACCTTTAATATCAGATACAGCGCTCGTAGATCCAACCAAACGGGACTTTTTGCCTTACAAGTCTATAAAAATAATACTTCTTTTTACAACCCTATAGTTCGTATGGCGCGTCAGTGTAACGAAATCGCCAGGGATAATCCAGCCTTCGATATCTTTGTACCTAAATTGAATTTGTTTGTTAGAGCGGTAAAGCAACTTCTAAATCAACTGTAGTTTTGAAGTCCATCCTGTCTAATGTGTCAAAATTGTAAACTATTTTTATATGTGTTATTGTGAGAAACTCCTTCATTTTAATTCATTTGTACACGCGTTCTTGTGGAATGCAACCTAGGCTCTAACCTACTGCTTTGTATTATTATATTTTTTATTGGTTGTAATCTGTTACGTGTGATAAATAAATAAAATAAAATAAAATAACGGCAATCCCATAGAGTGAGAGTAATTAGGCATGGATATTGGATGCTTGGCACTTGTCGATCGTCCAGTGATTTCTTGTGCAAGGCTCTTACCAATATTAGAAAAGTAATTATTTACTTCGTTAAGCGATGATTTTGGAGTATCACGGAGATATAGAAGTTCGTTTGGAACTACAGCGCCTGATGGGAGATCCGCGACTCTCTTAATTACGTCCCAGGTTGCCTTTGCACTACTCTTTGCCCTAGAAAATTGTTCCTGTTCATATAGCCGCTTGAGTTTTTTAAGTAACACGTTGCAATAATTACGATACCTTAAATATGATATTCTTAATATTTCATTGTCCTCAGATTTCTTTAATTTTTTATGCATACTATCCCGGTGGCGGATACAACGTAATACACCTGGTGTAATCCAAGGTTTAAGACAACGTTCTTTTCTCGTAATGGGAACGACCACTGTATTCTTCTGCACTGTGGTTGAGATACTGGTCACGAGCGTTTCGGCTGCTAAATTTGGATCCAGCATTGTTAGAATCGGGGACCAATCAAACATATTTATGTCATTAATTATGAGCGGGTTATTGATTTTGGCTTGCATTCGAGGTTGAGATGTATATTTCTTATTCGTTTGTAAAAATAATAGTAAAGGATAGTGATCAGTGATGGATGATTCGAGAACAACTGTAGTAGCAGGGAGACTTGTCCTTAAAAGTATGTGATCCAGGCACTTACGATCACGTGTAATTAAGTAATGAGCAGGTAGTAGCCCATGTGAAGCCGTACAGTTCAGATAGTCTTCCATCTTATTGTCTGTACTCCCATGCTTGATGTCGATGTTGATATCACCAACTAAAACAAAGTTTTGTTGTGCAGGCAATTGTAGTATCTCATCTTTCTATAAAGTTCGATGAGTCCCTATAAGATGGCGAGCGATAGATCACAACTATTGAAATGTTATCAATATGACACATCAAGCAGTTTGCATTTAATATCTCTGGTTCCGTCACAATGCCTTTAATAGATGTTTTTATGTATAGGTATAGCACAGCCGTCATTTTGAATGGGGTTGTTTTTGGTACAATATGCGGCATAACCATTCAAAGCTGGTAATTGAGACATTTTACTAATCCAGCACTCGGTTAGCACAATAACGTCGCAATGAATGCCTATTATTTCCATTAAAGGTACGATTTCGTCAAAGTTTTTACCAATGCTTCGAATATTCAGGTGTAGTATTTTCAACCCTAAGGCCTGGTTATCAATATAATTGCAGCATTCGCTTGGAATGCATTTATAAGACTTACTTGCACTAAGTGAGTCCAGTTCTTCATTTATAATGGTGTTAATATTAGCCATTTATACATGTAAATAATACTAATATGGTATGCAGAAAAAAGACAAAATACAGCCATACTAAAAAGAAAAAAATAACCATACGAATGAAAGCTGGGGTCTTGCCCTAAGAATAAATGCCACAAAATATGAGCCCCTATTATACCGTTTTGTTACGCTCAAGTACAGAGTGGATAAAAAAGTAAAGAGTTTATATTGTGAAATGTGTGTGTGTAAAATGTGATAAGATTTTCGTATGCTGTAAAGTACCTAGTAGGTATATCTGTGTGTAATTGTATGTGTATTTGTAAGAATAAAATCAAGCGAACATATAAAATAAACATAACAAAGTTTAAGGTTATGAAAAGTCATTGTTTACCACCTAAATCACGTAAGACTTGTTCCGATTTAACTAAAACATGTTTTTCACCTTCTGTTTTTCTCAGGAATATATTACCATTCGTGGTCCAGCAATATTTGAAATGGTTAGCCTTAGCAAACTCCCTTGCAGTGAAGAAAAGCTTCCTAGCACTAAAAGGTAGATATTCCGCTATGTAAATCGGTCGGCTATCACCAGTGAGACCAATTGTATGGGTGTTAAGTCGTTCACTGTTGGGATTTTTCTTGGTAAACTCCTTAGCCGAGCTCAGGAAGCGGTGCCTCATCTGTACGGTTACAAATTCCATGATTATCGGTCTAGTAGTGCCAGGTTTGCCTGGAAGACGATACGAGTCGCGTAAATGAGACTCATTTATACTCACACCCATTGCGCTTCCAACTTTGCTGAGAATGTTTAATAAATCTAATGGAGTCTCAGTTGTTTTTATTGGCGGAACATTACGAATCTCGACAGTAGCCGACCGGGATGATTGTTGTAGATCGTGTATTTGGGCCTGCAGTGATTGAATACTGTCCTTACAAATTTTATTTTCTTTTTGCAATGACTGAATCTGACTGTTCATTTGGTCAAACTGAGAGTTAATAAAATTCACGCTCTTTTCAATTTCTTGATTCGTTTTTTGTATATCAATGTTTTGTAGTTTTAAATCTGCTATTACAGATACTAATTTAGTGAAACATGAATTTTGCTCGTTCATGAATTTAATGAGTTGAGTTTCCTGTTCATTTTTCCATGTTGTAAGCATTTGCAATATTTCACACTTAAAATCCTGGAGATTATCTGTTGGCGAAGAAGCTCGGCGAGGGCGTTTGGAAGTGCAGCGTGAAGTCATGTAATCAGTAATTTTCGGGCAGCTGGAGAGCGACTTAGGAATATCGGAGTCAGATGCGACCTGTGCTATGTTTGTATCCGTAATGGCAAGTGTAGTGGGCGGAGTTCTTTGTACGTGAGGCATGACTTGAGTCAGTAATATACGCTGTATGTAACTTACTTAGTATAAAGTTAAAACTCCTTATGACGCGGAAGATGCGTGTGCGTCACTTAGTTGGTAGGTGAAGGTCACTAAGTTGGAGCGGGATAGCAGTTATTTTGGACACTATCCTTCTGTTTGCACTGCACTTAGGCGTGGCTATTGTCGGTGTGACGCTGTTGGTCTTGAAACCGCAGTTAGTAGAATAAGCACTCAATTACTTTCGAACAGAGACTAAATTTACTAGTACACTTTTATTATTTTTGATTTAAAAATTGACACACGTCCACTCTCAATCACGTCTCGGGCGGAAGGAGATTAAGTTGAACATTGGTTTCTGCCTGTGTTACATTGGTCAAGGTAAATTTATTACATTTAGTTTTGTTATCGTTCAGGCTAAGATTATTAGTCTTAAACCAATGTACTACTTTCAGGATTGCATTGTTGACATCGTCGTAGTTATCTAGTTGTCTTTTAATTTTGAAAATTAAGGAAGTGTCATCTGCAAACAAAACAATCCCGTTGGTGTCCCCTACGTAATAGGGTAGGTCATTTATATAAATTAAAAATAAAAATGGTCCGAGTATCGAACCCTGCGGAACGCCCATAGTAACCACCGATCCCTCTGAACGTGTGCCACCAACATCGACCCTCTGAGTTCTATTGCTCAAATATGAAGTCAGATATACACCTTGTCTGTGACCAGACTGAATCAGCTTGCGCGTTTAGTAGCACAGTGTTCGTAGCATTACACTTCGTCTATCTTGCTCTAATCTATACCAATCGTTAGAGGAAAGAACGAGCTAGAAATATTTTTTTATGTACAAAATAAACAAAATATTAGCCAAAACATACTAGTTTTTGGTTTGATTTTATTTGGTTTTAATTTTGTTAGTGGTGCATGCAACTTGAATACATGTCATTTCACGTTGCTAGCTTTGAAAATGACGAATTTTTAACGGTAGGTGGTAATCTAAGGTATAAACAACCGTTTATACCGTATTTTACTGTCCTAATTGTGAAGGAAGCGCTCGTGGCCCCGCGGACTCAGTGTTCTGTAAACGATCACTGCAGTAAGCAACTTTCACTATGGCCGGTCCATGGATGGGTGACCATCCATGTGATCACTTTGTGACATTTATTTGAGCGTTTCCGTGCTTCGGAAGGCACGTTAAACCGTTGGTCCCGGTTGCCAGTAAAATGGCAGTCGTTAAGCTAAGTTGAAGGCCTTATTTCAACAGCAGGCAGTCACAACCTGCGTCTGTCCATTTAAACACGGCAATACGGCTCACCACCTATTACGTGGGACAAATTATACAAAGGTGAAAAGTGGGCATATAATATTATGCCTCTGCCTACCCCTTCGGGGATAAAGGCGTGACCATATGTATGTACAAGTATGTATGTAATTGTGAAATTATAATAATAATAACAAATATTCTCGGACATTTCACACAACGCTATCTGATCCCAAAGTAAGCTAGGAATAACCTGCTTGTGTTATGGGTATCAGATCACGGATATTAATACTTTATACTTTTTCAATACATACATATTATACATAAAACACCCAGACTCTTGACACAAACATTTATGGGTCACACAAATATTTGTCTCCGGTGGGAATCGAACCCACGACCTCCAGCGCCGCAGGCGGTATCACTACCGACTGCGCCACAGAGGCAGTCAAATTAATCTTATTATATAATCTATTTAATGAAAGCTACATATTGTCCTAAATTTATTACTTACATGTTCAGTGGGTTTGTCTCCACGTTTATGAGTCAGTCAGTCCCATTATCTCTTTTTATAATAGAATAGATGCGAGTAGGTAGGTACATTATATGTACAATAGAATTGAGAAACCTCCTTCTATTTGAAGTCGGTTAAAAAGTCATGAAATGAATACAGTGAGTCTTTTTTATACTACCAACCGCACCGCAGTCTATGGAAGTTTGCAACACCAGAGGCGCTAACTTGCGTTGTCGACCCTGTAAAAACTTTTTTTTTGTTAATTTGAAAATTATAAACCTAAGATCTTGGATTACAAACATCCTTTTATCGATATTGTAAATATGTTTTGCCCTGCACTAGCTGATAAGCGAGTAAACTAAAATGAGTTGAGGCAATGTCAAACATATTCCAAGGGAATAAGGTTTACAATATTTTGCTTGATATACACTGCCATCTCTCGCTGAGTAGCTGAACTTTTGCGTTAATCGAAGCATGTTTGATTTGGATCACAAAACGTCGTAAGTACTTTTCTTTATTTATAGTATAGCAAGTTCTATTTTGAAGGTGACGTGTTTTCGCTTTGTAGTTTATATGATTTAGGTCAATTTGAAATTAAAATTATGCGACGAATCAAATCAATTGTTTCCTAGTAGTGCACAATATTATTCACGGTTAATATGTGTGAGTTTGGCGACAGCGGTTCTAGTAGTAAATTTGTCTTAACACACTTCCACTTGTTTTTATTATTTCGTGGGGCTCACCTATCCAAACCAAATGTTTAGGCTTTGCATAGATATATTATAAGTCTAGATGGAAGGTCAAGGCGCAGAAAAGGCGCAAAAAAATTCATGCAACTGTTACATGAATTGGTCTAACCCGCCGCTCAGTGCCGATCGTGTCGCTTTAACGTCAGCACGTAAAACGCGCGCTAAGTAGTGTACGAAAATCTAGCTAAAATGTCGTTTTGTGCAATTAAAATTTGTAGAAATTATAGTAGGAGATTAAAAACTTCTAAACATGTCAGCTATCATCGGTAAGAACCCAAAATAAAGCTTATTTTAATTTTTCTTTTCTTCATTATTAATCTCGCAATATTCATCAGTGTTGCCACTTTATTGTTTTATTCTCCCAACTTAACAATTGGGAAAGGGGTAAGTATACCTAACTAGTTTGTCTAGGAAATGATTACTTATATTGATTTCTTAATACACTATGTACTAATATATTATTTATTATAATGAATTGGATCTAATAAATCAATTTCGAAAGTTCATGTGTTATTAATTTAACATAGTTTTTGAATGAAGAATTATGTAATAAAATGATACCTAGTAGGTACTTATTATTTCGTAGTTACAGTTATTTCTGGATGTTACTCTTGATACTTGTGGAATCGGTTTATTATAATCCTTTTTTCTTTAAAAAAAAAAGAAGTTACCTATACCTACACATTATTAATATTTTTTTTATATCTTTTCGATCATGATTATTTTATATAGGTACACATTTTATCTAAAATCTTTTTGATAAGAAATATTTTATTTTTGTTGGTATTGTTGGTACATAACAAAAGTACTTACTATTTTTTAGAATGCCCAGTGATCCAATAAACAAATATGTATACAATATTGATAACAGTAAATATTATACATCCTTCATTATATATTAAATTAATTACATAAACTATAATAAGACTTAGTTTAATGCAATTTTAGGGAGAAGCTGGTATCATTATTTACGCACACAGAAAAGCCGACGCACAGTGTAAAGACACTGGCCGCTCGACGGCGCACGCACTCAATTGCGAAATCGTAAGCCGTTTTGGTCATGTCGATTGTAGAGCGACCCTCCATCTTGACTTATAATATATCTATGAGGCTTTGTTCGGACTATTTAGTAGATGGTTTATGTAAAGTTTGCACAAAATTGGTCCAGCGGTTCTTCATTTATCACGCAAACGAAGTTGCGCGGGTCAGCTAGTATTATTATAATTAAGTATGTACACCCGCCATTCTAATTTTAGAACTGCGGGTGTACATTTTTTTCTCGGCAAGCAGATGCATATTTAACTTTTTTTTTTTTTTTTTTTTATGCGTACCTACCGTGTACCTGCATTGAAAAATATTAAATATAAGTAACTAGCTGTTCCCCGCGGCTTCGACCGCGTAAAAGTCATTATCATGTAAAATCATAACCCTCCTTTTGTGCAGTCGGTTAAAAAGTAGTCTATGTCCTTCCCAGGGCCTCGAACTATCTGTATACCAAATTTCATCTCAATCGATCCAGCTGTTTAGGCGTGAAAGCGTAAGTTCTAAACTTAGAATGGCGGGTGTACATACTTAATTATATAATATTTTATCCGAGAAGGTAAATTGAATTTCATTAATGGTATACTAAGGTACACTGCAGGTACACATTTACAAAAAAAAACATTTGTAAACTACGCATCTCCTGATGGGAACCTCCCGGCGCTGGGAAAAATGCACACCCGCAGTCTTAACTGTAGAATGGCGGGTGTACAAATTGTACTATATATTTTTTTATCAAAAGAAGTACACTGGATTTCATTAAGGGTACACTGAGGTACACTGCAGGTACTATCTTTGTGTAGAGGAGCAGCTCGATTCCGTGCTGTACACCCGTGGTCCTAACGCACATGAAAATTCTTTGTTAAAATTGTAACTTTCTACCAAAAATAGGTTAAAAATAAAACTGATGTTATGTAGTTTTATAAATAAACTAGATGATGCCCGCAGCTTCGCCCGCCTAAAATTTGTTTCCGTTCCCGCTTCCCGTATTTTATCCCCTTGGGGGGTAGAATTTATCAAAATCCTTTAACGGAGTCCAATATAAAAATTAAGATGAAACCCGACTTGCTGTGATCCTTATTCGGAGTGACAAGAGTAGAAGATTCAATTAGGGTAGGTAGTTTAAAAGTTAGAACTGTGGCCCTGTGCGATACCAGTTGAAAGCGTGGAAGAAAGACATTTCTCGATTGCATTGCGTTGCCTCGCTTCTCGTCACGCAATGGTGAAAAGCTATTCGTTTAAGTTTGCCTGGGACTTATGAAACATCGGATGTTAGCCTTTCGAGATTTCGAATCATTTGGAATTTTAAAATTTGGAATTTAGAAGTTCCGAATTTTAGGATTGTGACTTTCGGAATTAAGTTTTTCGTATTAATGTAGTGTACCCATTAGATAAATATGAAGTTGGTATATATTTGCTTGAATGTATAATCCTAATAATTGAAATAAGTACATGTAATTAGATTAAGTACATTGTAACGGTCTCATCGCATAATTCCTTTTCTCGAAATGTCCTTTCTCAAAATGTCGTTTTCCCAAAATGTCCTTTTTTCGAAATGTCCTTTACTTAACTCCTTTATGTCTTTTTCTCAAAATATGTGCACTACAGGATTGCAGTCTTTATACTAAACATGTACATACATGTAACTATAATTTTAGACCAGAATGTGAATCATTGGGCTGAATCAAAATGGCTAGGTTAGGTTAGGTTAGAACTGCGACCAGAACCGAATTCTACTTATTTTACTTTAAAATATGTGCAC
The DNA here is from genome assembly GCA_933228765.1 of Miltochrista miniata. Lineage (NCBI taxonomy): Eukaryota > Metazoa > Arthropoda > Insecta > Lepidoptera > Erebidae > Miltochrista > Miltochrista miniata. Next base: position 14,771,087 of record OW121765.1, read on the forward strand.
TACAGGATTACTAAGTAGTAATCCTGTAGTGCACATATTTTGAGAAAGGGTCATTTTGAGAAAAGGACATTTCGAGAATAGGACATTTTTGGGAAAATACATTTTGAGAAAATACATTTCGCGAAAAGGACATTATGCGATGAGACGATTGTAACTAATTACTCTAGACATCGAAATTGCGAAAGTATTGAAGTTACAATGTACTAGATCACTTACTGTGTAATTAGATTACTAGTTAATTCAATTACCAATTAAATTAATTCAATAATCTAGTGCGCCCATCACTGCTTTTAGGAAATGCGAGTATGAAAAGATCCAATATAGGTTGTGGGTGTTGTGGTTCTCGAGCGTAAGAAATTACGCCCACTGAAGCAACTTTCATTCGTATTTATCAGACTTCACTCAATATTATTGACTGTGTCGGGAGCCCATTACTGGGATTTTATGCTGTTTTGGTTTGATACAGTAATGTATTATTGCGCCAAAGTACAATTTTTATAGCTGTTTATTTTTTAGCGTATTTTGAGGTTTCTCTGTTTGACGAATGAAGAGTTACAAAATATATTAGGATAATATGAGGATAGAGAGGCCGTTCACGGCTACTCGATGGTGAGGGATGTAGCTGGTCCATTACTTGCCTTCGAAGATACATCCGCCATGAGTTCCTACAGGATATTGTAAGTAGATAAAAGAAATTTGATTTTTGTCCATACCCTTTTAATTTACTGATTAGGTAACTATTTACAATAAAATTTTGAGTATAAAAATAACTTCCTTTTATATCAAGGTACCTAAGTAACCTAAGGGTTGTACTATATGACCGCACAGCATCACACTTGTGCTTCTCTATTACATAGGACCCTTATTTACCAAAGAGAGTGAGTGCGCGAAAGCGTCACCGATTCTTTAGCGTGTACTTTTTCACACCTACCCTCTGCTACGCACACTCGCGCACAAATCAGTATCGAAAACTACTATGAAAATCTTTGACCTCGTGTCTGTGAGCTCAGTGAGCGTTGTCTATGTGTGCGTAGCCTCAGCGAATTCAGTATGTAGTTTCCATCTGTACTATCTCTAATTAGTTGTGTGGTGGTCGTGCTCCCACTCTCTTTCTGCGTAGCAGCCAGATTAGTTCAACCGTAAGGATGCTTTTCACTGTGCTATGGGTGCGTTTACTTTGTTGTCCACCAAACGCATTTGTCGTTCCACAAGTAACGTTGACCGTTTATATTGTCAAATTGTGCGACCGACGAATATGATTGGTTGATTTCAAACGCATCCATACCAACGTAGCATAGCACCTTAGCCAGAGGCCGCATTTGTGATTTACCGCGGCGGTTTCTAACCTCAAAATGTCAAATTCTAACTTCAAACTGTCAAAACTAATGAAATCAAGTCAATGGTTTGACATTTGGAGGTTAGAAACCGCCGCGGTAACCGCAAGTGCGGCCTTAAGATTGAAATCTTCCATTACCTACTTTTACTACCTAGGTGTCGCGGTCTCTTTGTACACGCGACTTACTTAATACAAATAAGTACAAAAATATCTTCTTACGTTGAGGTCCATATCAATATCACAATACATAACATTGCTATATAAAATTAACATTTCATAATAAAATATGCTCTGATATTGCGGATACACATACAAACGTTTACCTACTTAATATTTACTTGGACTGATCGCTGAAAGATTAACCTAGACAATTTGTAACAAGCTTGTAATTGGTTAACGTTATTTCGAGTAAAACGTGACACAAAGTCGCGCTATCAAAATTGTTAAATATTTGTCACTTGACATTGCATGCATCCAGGGTATCCCATTAAACTAAAATAGAGTTCTTTTTTGCCTATTATAAATTCCATAATACTTATCCTATAGGTACATTAATATCACTGTTTTGTATAATGGTTTATATTACTTCATTGGTAATTGGTAACTACTGGAAACGCAGAAGGATGCAGCCATAGACAGTAAAAGCTTAAGGACTGCTAGTCACCATACACCCATATCATAGCATAAAGCTGCGGTTCCACTAAGGCGGAGCGGAGCTGTGGATTTTAGGCCATGTGATTAGCTTAAAATCAACAGCTCCGCTCCGCTCCGCCAAGTGGAACCGCACCTTTACCCGCGACGTAAGACAGGCGTAAGACCACGTCCCATAGCTCCTAATAGTGGAAAATCATTTCTAAACACGTCTTTTCTCGAGTAGGCATTAAATACAACGTAGTTCATCAATATTCAAAGAGATCGCGTTAGCTTTTTTGCCAGCAATATTTTTAGTCAAATATACAGAAATGCGTATGTTTCCTTCTTTTTTTTTTATTCGCGTCTTTTGTGAACGCAACGTATTAATGCACCGTACTTCTCTTCAATCGTACTAAATACACTACATTCTTTCTTTGAACGAAACTGAAATTATTATACAGTCCATAAGATTCTGTCTACGGCTGATGACACAAAATTAGTAGGTACGAGTTAAATATTATAGTGAAAAGCGTAACCTATACTATGTATCATTGAGTATCATCTCCGGCAAGTAAGTCTGTCACATAACCTATGTCATTGGTCTCTAACTTGTACTAACGGTAAGGCACCGGTGAAATTATTTACTACTAATTAGTAGTTATGACTAATAGTCAGCTTATACCTATTTACACAATGCCACAAATTGATTGACTTGAAGAAAAGGCTTATCAATAGTAAGATAATATACCTATCTTATATCGTCGTTGCGCCTGACAAGTTCCAGATGTGATTTTTACAAGGTTTTGGGAAACTCAAAAAAACATGTTTTTTCAAAAAGTGTGTAAGTAATCAAAAATCTGTAAATGCAGTATTATGAACATTAATTTTTTACATATGTTAGATATACATTTGAAATGCAATGTTGCATATATTTGAAAAAATTATTATTTTTTCTGTAAATCTGCACATACCTGTTTTGGCATTGAGCATGCAAATTATTTATGTGCCATTTTCATGCACATAAGGGATAATGTTAACACGGTTTTCTCAAAAACTAGTCTATTATGTGACATTTCGGTATTAAACATTCTGTGTACTACTTTCATTTTCACAATTATTGGTCGATCTTTTTGTAATGTATTAGTATTAATTAAAACTTCTGTCATTAATCGTAAAAGTTAAATTAAAAGTATGTTAAAATACCTAAAAGTCACAATATAAACTCCTCTATAAAGTCCTTAATCCACTAACACGAGTCCAATGCAGAGTGCAGAACAAAATAGATGGAGCTTAAACTTTTGAATAATTACGTACGATCATATGTCTGTAGCAACCGTGGTCAGTTTTATGCCTATTCTTAATTAGGTAATAAAATTCAGGCAGTCCGATGCTGGACATAGACCTCGCCCAAAGTATGCCGTAACATAGGGTCCTACGTCTTCCGCATTCAGTCACTCTCTGTGACCTTTTCAGGCGGTCGAGTCATCAGGAGGGGGGTTCGTCCTATCCTACGTTCATCAAGCTCGGCTATCGTTTCTTCTATAGATGTGTACCTACCATCAAAACGCATGCTCTGAGAGCTATGTCGACAACTCTGGTATTCTGACGGATAACATCGTTTCAAATCAGGTTTCAAGGTAAGTAGCCTCCTGGGCAACCACAAGCCTCAATCTTTTGACTAGGATTAGTCCCTGCTACGTCGTTTCTTTACGGTGAGGCAATTTGTCACACTATTGTCGAGAACAACTTGTAAACACCGCTCGCGCACAAGTGACATTGGGCTGGTCTTGTCAAGATCAGAGTCACCACACTCCCTCTCCCCACTTTAGCTGTCTCTTCCAACCGGAGAATGAAATTTAATACCCCTCTTGAGCGAAGTACCTAAATTGCAAGATGCCTATGAAGCAAATTGCCTAAAGTCAATGTCTAAAGTGCAGGATGCCTATTAAGTTTTAATGTCTATAAGGTTTTAATGCCTACGAAGCAAAATGTCTATGTTGTTTAATGTCTACAAAGTATAATGCCGATGCTACTTAATTGCCTACAAAGCATGACGCCAATTTTATTACATCAAGAAATCTATTTTGCTAAAATATGACACATATTCAGACTCTTCGGTCTTAATTACTTAATACTGGACACTTCAAACTCATTATTATCTATTGAATAACAATCTGCTTGACGTATGACAGCATCAATAAGCACTTTACTCAAAAAGGGTTCATTTCATTATTTCGTCAAATCACATTTTATGAAATGGATGTGATACAATTTGTCACAAACAACAAAGGAGGAAGGACCCTACTGTTCTCGGGTTATCGCTACACCGTGAATAAAGAAAATAAAGATGGCAGCAGCCTTTGGAGGTGTTCTAACAGAAAAGAGTGCAGTGCTTCGATCAAGCTGAATAACGCCAGAGATGCAGTATTGGAAGGTGGCACCAACCGACACGCCTGCGAAAGAAATTTGGCCAAAAATGAAGTGCAGGTTCTGATAGAGAGTTGTAAAGAACAGGTTTGCCGAAGTTTTAAACCTGTGCAGCAAATCTTTGAACAGGTATTTTCCGAAAATAAACCGGCTGTGGATGAAGATTTTGAAAGAATGCCAATTTTTTTATCCAAAAAAGACAGTTTATTACGAGCTAGACGTAATTTTTTAAAAACAAGAAAAACGGAATTCAAAAAATTGAGTGACATTGACCCGGGAAATATTTTAGTACCAGATATTATTGGCCTTGACTTTTTGGTGTGCGAAGATGGTGGGGGAGACCGCAAGATTTTGATATTTTCTACTACATTTACAAGGAAATTCTTAACAAACATGAGTAACAAACAACTACAATACTTTGGCGATGGGACTTTTAAGCGGATTCCTTTATTTTATCAAATGTACACGATTCATGTCGACTTGGGTAGCAACGATGATTCCGTTAATGTTGTACCCATCATCTATGCACTCCTTCCTAATAAACAACAAGATACGTACATCAGATTATATGAACTTATAAAACAGAATTTCAATATAGAAATCACAAAATTCAAATGTGATTTTGAAGTAGCCCAAGTACAAGCCATGAAGTTAGTGTTTCCTGGTGTACATGTTACCGGTTGTTATTACCATTTTACGAAAGCACTATGGAGAAATGCTGAGAAAATGAATTTAACTGCGAACAATGAAGGTAGAATTTTTACTGCTCTGTCAAGCAACATACCACTTATTCCAGCGAATCGTATATCGGAAGCGTGGAATACTATGAAACAAAATTATACGGATTCAGAAGAATTACAAAAGTTTATAATTTACTACGAGAAGCAGTGGTTAAAATATACACCGGAAATGATATGCTGTGCAAGTGAGACACAACGAACAAACAACGGCCTGGAGGGATGGCATAGACGATTTAATGCCCGAGTACCACCAAATTCTACATTTATCAGATTTCTCCAAAAATTGTTACAAGAAGCAAAATGGCAGGACCATAAAATAAAATATGCGTTATTTAATACCAACAACCGTAATAGAATGGACATAATATTTAATCGAAAATACAAACAAGAGCTCAAAAAGCTAAGCGACGGGAACTTATCGCCATTCGAAGTACTCAGAAGCATTTATAAAATAAAGAAACAGATAAAAGCATCGCTATGATTTTACTAGTATATTAGAAAAAAATAGATAAAATTAGTTTGTTTTCACTATTTTAAGTTACTTTAATTATTAGTAAGGATACTGTTTTTGTTTTTTCGAAATATCAATAAACATTTCAGTTTAATAGCTTTTATTCGATAACATGCCCCTTATCCATCTATCCCTCACTACTTATCCCTACTTGTTGTACTATAGATATTAATAGATGATCCGAGACCTACCTATACTGGTAAATCAATTTGACCGACCGTACCTTGTATTATGCTGGCAATCTTCATTTTAGGCATTTCCATCGTTAGGCATTAAACATTGTTGTCAAAGTACATTGTAGGCAAATTATGTTCTTAGGCATCGTGCAATTTAGGTACTTCGAGTTTCAGGTATTTCGCGTTTTAGGTAGTATGCAGCAGTGGCATCGTGCAATTTAGGTACTTCGCTCAAGAGGGTTTAATACACTTTAAGGACCAGGGTCCCACCAAATTTAAGGTGCTGTTTATTAATTCCGTCCTCTCAAGGGGATTTATTATTTTTGAGTTGCTTGAGAGCCGCGCTTACTTCGCTCTGATCGATATCTGGTACATTGGTGCGTTAATGAAGCCCTGTGGCCATCATTATTAGGCCACGTAGGCTAATTAGTCCGTGATAATTCTTTAAAAGCAGTTCATTTCCTCGAAAATATTAATGAAATTACCTTGAGGGTACAATTTTGCTACCTGTGGCTGTTTGCTGCTGTTCAACTGTTGGGTACAGATCTTAGTGCCCCTGTTCTGCTCAATCGTAGTCTCGAAAACCCTGGTGTTATTACGTCTGAGGTCGTGTCTTAGCAGCATTAGAATTTTGACGTTAAGGTCAAACCGTTCTGACGAATACGCAGGCGTAGGTCTCATTTCCCGTCTAATCTTCATAACTTCGAGAGTCTCGAGCTTTGAACACCTTTTTTGCCATTGCTGGACAAAAATCTTTGAGCACTTGTTGTAACGTTTTTACCACTGTGTCGGTTTTATCGTTGTGAGTGGTTTCTAGCAAATCGAAACTATTTCGAAGTTTCAATTGAAACCTTTCGGATCCCAATTATATGTGGAGCGTAGTAGGTCGAAGAACAGGCTTTATAACCTGGGTTCTTTCTCAAAATACTGGGACAAGTCAGTGATCACAACCGGCATTAAACCACCTTACAATCACAAAGTCATCACTTTTGTCCGTTATGATAAAGACATTAATTGTGACTTTGTCGGGGCTTCACCAAATCTACTTTCTATGGGGCCTCATATTAAAGAAAGAATTCACCAAGAAGTGACCCTGAGATTGAAGGGAAAATCAACAAGTAGGTATGTGCCCCAGTCATTCGGTGTATCACGGTTTTGCCGCGACCTTATACCCTATAGTTTTGCGTTGAAAATCGCCATTAACATTGTAGTTGGCAGTGTCTTGTAATATCTTCGCTATGTCTTCGTACACAACTTCGATTGCCTCTTTCGTGCTTCTTGAGGTAGTGGCAAACACCTGTATCACATTCAGGGAGTTTCTGTCGGTGAGTTCCAGTATAAGATATGCTACCCGAGCCAAAACACTGCTGATTTCCACGCCACTGCTAATGAAGTAAATTTTCACCATAAAATCGACACCACCATCGGAGGTCCGTTCATCACTCTAGAGCATTTCATCTGGTGTGAGGGTTAGCGTGTTCTAGTGTTCCTTGATTGAAGTATATAAGTGAAGATACCCTTTATTCGGATCTCGCACAAGTCTAGTGTGTCTTTGCAACTCAGTTCTACCTCGAGTTCGATAAGATGCTCGTTCAGCTATGGAGTGTACCTAAAGTGCGTCGTTATATGGAGCCAGGATCAGTCGTAAATGGTAGCCTGTCTTAGCCCGTAAATTCTTTGCCCTTTCCTCCCGCCATTGTTTACCGCGACCGGAACAGCGGAACTGCAGGGAACTGGGGGCCGTTTATTTTTATAAGCTTTCATATTGGTAGGGGTTACAGTACGACGTTGACCAGACGGCTACTGCATAGTGCTATATTTTGTTTGTTCTTCTCTTCGTCATGACCTCATTCGTTAATCAGCAGGAGCACCACTCGCAGGTGAGACCGGAAAGTGAGCTCTATATTGTGGGCAGGACTCTATCCACAACAAAACTTATTAAATAATAATAATAAATAAATAAAAAGCACATTACTTACGAATTTCGACACACTTTTCTTTTCAATACTAATTAAAATGATGGTTAACGTCACCTTAGTTAGACCATGTTTTTCGCCTTTGTTACATATTTATCATGTTTTCCGCGCGATATTTGCAAGATCGCATATTCCATATGTGCGTGTGTGCACATAACGTTTTTTTCCAAAGCTTAAAACACATACGGAATATTGCAAAATTGGTTCTAAGCTAAATATTGCACAACGGATTTTACTAGCATGTGTAGATTAAGACGGAGATTATAAATATGCCAAAATCGAAAAATCGAAAAAATGCACATATGGAACTTGTCAGGCGCAACGACGATATATCTACAAAATACCTATACCTACAATGGTTTAGACATTGGTTTACAATCACATTTTGATTACAGTACCTAGGTAATTGAATTCATTTAAAAAATAATGTCTACCGTCTCATTACACATGAACCAGCATCGTTGCATATAATATTATATCTTAAATTCATGAACACACGATTGTGACTAAATCTTGGTACCTAAGTACTAAATAACCTCATGAAACTATTTTCAGAACACATACGTTGCACAAAAACGTATAACTAGGTACTGATAACTCAAATTAGGTACATATTAACACTTATACGCTAAGCTAAAAGGCACACCTTCATTTTAAATAGTAATGCCGTGCTTTACGATCGGAGCGAACTTTCTAGAAGTTGATACTGCGAAGTAGTATTCCACCTGTAATACTGTACAAACCTGTAACAAAATTAGATACAATCAGATTATGGTTACGGTTGATAAGCTATTACAGCGAAAGGGGGTAGATCGACATATCCGCTAACTGTCACTTTTAACCGCCAGTAAAACAGTTTGCATAGGTATGCAAGCCTCATGATCACATTGAGGTATTGCATAGGTTAACACTGGGCGCACAACAAAAAAATAAACAAGCTACTGTTGCTGGCGTCGGCCACAAGTCACGGCGGCAGACTTCGTGCAAAAAGGTGTCGCTCGGTAGCTATCGCCGGCCGTGTCGCCGACATGTCGCCCAGTGTGCGGAGCTTAGACCAAACTGTATGTAATTTGGTGCCCGCAGCTTGTCGCCGCGACATGTCACCCTGTCTGCGCCTACTGTTAAACTTTCCAGTTAACCTGGGCCAACAGGAAGTGGTTAAGAACTTTCCTCGGACATGTCCCAACCCAACAAAAATAAATCTTTATCTCAAGCATCCTCCAAGTCGTTTAGAAATGAGAGAGGCGCGACCTTATAGTGCGGAGGCACGCATGCACTCACGTACGCAACACTCAAATTTATAGCAATCCGCAGAAATGCAAAAGTTGTTACATCACTAAGTACAAAAATGAGGGTAAGAAAAAAATTACCGCTCCGTGGGCGTTTAGGGTTTAGTGGTTCGGGCGTGGAACCGTAACAGATTGATAGAGTTACTTTCTTTACGTAGGTACTTGTTGGGAAGTAAGTGTGAAGATGTTTTGTTACTTTATCACGCTCAAACCCGAGAACAAAGTTCGTTGAAACTCAAAAAATTGTATAGGTACAGGTTTACACAATATCCTTAGTTGTTGTGGAGTAATTTGGGAGAGGTCTACTTTCAGCAGTGGACTGCCATAGGCTGATTTGATTGATTGATACAGACAGCTGACGCCCTAGATAAGACTATATTCCGTGAACAAATTCTTGTAGGAAACGGGGACGGGAAAAAACACCAGGCGCACGAATCTGGAGGCATTACCGAGTTAACATAGTATCAATCAAATCAGAGTCAGCCTATGGTTGTGGATGTACTGCTGAACACTTTACACGGTCCTACGCCTTCCGCATCCAGTCGCACCCTGCAACTTTTTTCAGGTCGTACATACGTAGTAAAGCAAATGAAATACTTACGATACACAAACGAAACACACAAAAATAATAGAACTGCTCAGCAAGAAATAGGCTCCAGGGAATGTAGATATCGTGAACCGATACAACGAGTTGTATAGTAGAGGAGCGATCACTGGGCACAATCCCTCGATGGCTGACATAAGTGCAAATACTTTAGCAATATCCACCACTGGCAATATTTTAGTCAAAAACGATCTTATGAGAGGAGATGATAGGCCTTTGAACATAGCGATTCCAGCTCCTGAAATGAAAAAGAAAAACATCTTGAGCTTGAACACATAAAATTACATACTTAGTACATTGTAAAGTATGTCAGAAAAGTTCATATTGGAGTCATAATATATCTCAAAAAAAAATTGTTTACTTTCTACTAGTAAACAATTTACGGCTTGTGCTCTGAGGAATTGTTCGATATGATGCCTACGGCTACATTCTATCATCGCACTGCTCTCCACGGACAAGGTGTTCATCCTCACACGTTGCGTCCGGAGCGCTCGAGCACGGTTAGATCCGGTAGGGGGGTGAGGTGTTTCTTTATACTTTACTAGCGGAAGTCACGCAGGTTCACCCGCATAGCTCCCGTTCCCGTGAGAATACGGGAAAATCAGGGTGAATTTAGCTTTCCAATGTGAAAGATTTTTTTAAATCGGCACAGTAGTTGTTGAGTTTATTCATTACAAAAATTACAGGGTAATCTAGTTTCTATTATTAGTGTAGATGGCATTTGCATTGCGAGCTATTCCGCGGTTTGGAAGGCTCGTTAAGCCGGAGAAGGCCGAGGACGTCCACCGCATTAATTAGATTGAGGGGAGGCGGCCAAATCGACACCCAATAAACCCCGTAATCAAATATGAACACTTTTTTAACGTGAGAGTAAATCCTTCATGGATGCTATGCCGGACTCCTACCGACTAAAAAACCTCACGTAACGCCCAACAGACTACGTACGGCTCTCGGAAGGATGTCCCAGGACTCCCAACAGACCTACGGCTACCACTGCGGCCTCGCCAAGGGTAATATAAATACTTTGTACCGACCTTAGACCTACTATTTGATTTTTATAACAGTTTTATTTATTAAGTGTTTTCTACTACAAGAAAATTACTGAATGTGGTTTCTTGTCTGTGAAATAATTACAATCGCCCTTGTATTCTGCACCAATCATGTTACGATGCCATAATAAGTAGGCATTTTGCTTTATAATACGTTGATATGACCTTGTGAATTCGACTTATGACTCACTATATATAGTTTGTTTTTGTATTACTTTTTCCAAACTGAAGTCACTAACTTGGTTAATCCATTATACCTACTGATAAATGAAGTAACCTTTAGTTTAGTATTTATTTTCAAACACGTTCTTAATTAATTCTAGTTAGAATTTTAGGCGAAATTAGTAGAATCTAGATATGGTGGTCGTTAGACGATAACATACATCGACAATACAGTAGGTAATAAGGTAATCGTCACGACATCGACATTACGGCTTGGCTCTACATAATATATTATATATGTGGCGTGACTATAACATTTTATAGTCACGCCTTTATCACCAAAGTCATTCGTTTCATGCACTGCTACATGCTCACCTTCCATACCTCCAGTTTTCTCCAGAGTTACTGGCGGAGCTGGGACCGCTGAGTCTCGATTTCTCAAGGCGCAGGTCTATGGCCTTGCTCCAGAACCTACTTGTGCCATTTAAACAATGACGGAAGGTCCTCGTTACTAGGTCCTATGGAGGGGTTCCGACAAAGAGACATATCGACTCAACGGAGATCTTGCAGTACCCTCTTATCACCCTTACAGCCATCGCCTTCTGTGGGCTATGTAATCACAGTCAAGGATTTTGCCCATATGGGGGCCCCGTATAGGGCCCTGTTCCGCACAATCCCGAGATAGTCTCCTGCAGGAAGCTTTGGGTCCTTTGAGCAACAACCACGAGAGTGCAGCTGTGACCCCGCTCAGTTTTGAGACCAAAGTTCGGTACCTGATGGTGTTCGAAGTTCCATCGGCTATGGAGTACGAGCCCCCAGATACTTATCGAGGGTTGGATGCCGACGCTAACGCCCCTTACTTGTATGCTGGATCCAACAGGGGCCCCTGCCGAGTTCCGTGAAAGCACAGACCCTCGGTTTCATGAAGCGCCACCTCCACCCAGCCGTACATTAAAATTTGGTGGCTTGGCCGAGTTTCAGACTACACCCTGCTTTGAAAGAAATCAGCCTTACGCCTTACCATTAAGATACTTAGATAGGTACCTATGTAAGAAAGGTGCTGCTTCAGTTTATACGAGCAGCTATTGAAGAAACTTTTGTGATGACGTTATTTTTTTATTGCTCTTTATTCAAATGAAAACTCCAACAAGTATGTTAATTAAACAAAATGTATATGAACCTTAACTTTAGGTAGGTAGCTACCTACCTATACCATAATATTATAATCGCACCTAACTAAACCTAACCTAAATGCTAAATCTAACCCAAACCTGCCTCTCTACCTATAATCGCAGTCCCACTTGGTCCAAGAGACGAAGTATACGCTGATTAGGGTATATTATTTTCAATGGAACGCATTAATTACCATTTGGTTATTTATGGATGCGACGAAGGACAACTGGCAGAGATAGGTATAATCATTATTCACTACACGCGAACTCGGTTTTCCAGTCTTTGTAGCAAAACCACATTACGAATTCGTTTTCAGCATTGTAGGTACCTATCAATGGCAGTAAATATTAATTACTGTAAATATTATGTCATTTTCGATGTTTGTATTTATATATTGTATCTTAGCCTGGTCAGTGGGATCCTACAGATATTTTTGAGCCACAAGTCAGTCTCACACTTGAGTGGTGGATGGTAACATTCAAACAATGCACAATGTCCAGTGCCTACTAACCCAATAGTCACCTTGATATAGCAAAGTCAACACAGCAACAAATAATGGTAAGGGTATATCAGCAGCTGACTGGTGGATTAGTCAAATGACATGAGCAAAAGTTAGATAATTTTCTTTGTAAGTACGTATAGGTACATTGCATTGTAAGCTGTGACCTGACACATTCTAAATTTGAGTAGATAAGCAGCTGCTATGCTGGTTCACTGGTTCGGCTTCAATAATCTCGCAATGCAAAATATAGGTTATCTATTATGTATATCATATGTAAACTATGATAATTATGTGTAACTGTACTTACCCATATACATTTGCCAACTAAAAGTAGCGAATGCTCTGATCGTATATTCAATAAATGTAGACAAAAATGCAATATTAGTTATCAACAAATCGCCCAAACCAATGCACTTTTGAAATAATCCAATGCCCAGGAATGCCCCGGTGAAATATATCGTTGTAGTGACAGCGTTGAACTTTGTGAATTCACTAAGGGTCCAGTGGAATTTTTCTCTTGTATACATATACTCTAATGGAACCATTCCATACAGTATGAGTATTGATAAGCTGTTGGCTAGAGTGAGGAGTAAGATTTGGGCTCGACCGTTGTTAGGTCGTCTTTTGAAACATTCACGGATCATCTCTTTGACTAATAAACCGTCAAATAGTGTTGTAACCCCACCCTGCAACAAAAATAACACGTATTGAATAAGATTATCAACAAATTCAAAAAATAATACGGGAATAAACTCCCTGACTAACTTAAGTCCTCGGATATACGTAACCAGCATTTACGGTGAGGTTTTACAAAAGCCTAAATCGACCTCGGTATGCCAAATTTCAGCCAAATGCACTGTGCCTACACTTTCATCAAGGCTCCACCAAGGATTTTTCTTGGATATGACATACCTACGTTGTTCAATTTACGGAAGCAAAAATGGTTCAATTGATGTATCATAGTATACTGTAGGATTTTTCTCCACTAATAGATAATGAAATTTTAGTGCCCAAGTCAACATTGCCTACAACTTGGAGTACCTGCTGACTAACGTACGAGGTCATGGGCTCATGACGAAGAGAAACCAACACCTGCACCCCTGTACTAAACCACCTGACCAGCAGCCCCGGATCTAGGATTTTTTTTAGGCGGGGCAAAATGTGCAAATGCCGCCCCTTAACCCCCCCCCCCCCCTATTTTTTTAGGTTCCGTAGCTCAAACCTGAAAGCAGTCGTTAAGGTACAAATCTGCGTCTTGTACACGCAGCAGTTCCTGTTCCTGTTATAGCGCCTATTTTCCACGAGAGATGAATTCGGAGCTCGCCGTGGACGTTTAGGCCGAGATTGTCTAGCTAGATAGGACTTCAGTAGTCTTATCGGATACTGAATAGAGGTATTTTTAGATACGTATGGAAATCCGTCATGGATGCTATGTCGAACTCTTACCGAAGGAAACCACACACACCCTAACACTGCCTACGGATTGGAGCCCCGGGCAAGCCCTCGGAAGGATGTCTAGGATTCCCAACAGACTTTGGCTACCTCTGCGACCTTACGTAGTGGGTTCGGGTGCTCTTCCGCTTCTTTGGGGTTGTTCAGGTGTTATTCCGCTTTTTGGGGCGTGTGGCGTGCGTGAAACGTTCACGTCGTGCTGTCTTCTTGGGCTTGCTTCTGTAAAGAAGGTGAGCAGCCCCCCCGCCTTTCTCAGGCCCCCCCGTCATGGAGACTGATAGTCCGGTCCGGTTAGGCGAAGACCAGTCTGCGGCGGGGCGCCGCAGTTATCTGCGGTTTCCCGCTTCCTCATGAACCACCCGCAGAAAGTCGCGGCGACATCCCACTTACTCCCATGGCATCATGGCCACTATGATCTCCAGCGAGAGAATGTCCACGACCAAATCTGCTACTAGGACCCGGCGCTGATGTGATCATGCTGTGCATTCCTCCCATGTGTGCACCGCTGTGTCTTGGCTGCGTTTCTCGCAGTTCTGTCACTCAGCTGTGGTTTCCCGGTGTAGTCGTCACAGACATTTACAGAAGCTCCTGTGCCCAGTAATCATCTGCGACAACCAGTAGAAGAGGTTGCCGTTGCTCCTCTCCTTCTGAAGAGAGGGTAGAGAAGAAAACGGGGATCTTTTAGCTAGAAACGGGTCTACCAGGGTTTCTAAATTGAATTGGGAAATGCGGTCAGGCCCGGTCGAGATCCACCACAAGATGCCATCTGAACGGACAGAGGATGTCTAGATTGTTCTTCAGTAGTATTATCGCATTGTTAAGAGACGGTACAGGATGGAAAGGAGATCTTGCAGCTGTAAACGCACACGCCTTTGTTTCCTGGCATTTAAATCTACCAGGTTTTCTAAATCCTATTGGTAAATGCGGTCCGACCCCGGTCGAGATACGCCACAGGGCGGGCCGCCCCTCCGTTTGACAGCCAGATTGAGGTCAAAGCCCACTTTAACGACTCCGCTCCCACCCGGCAAAAACAATATAATTCAAATATAGGCTTTAAATATTGCTCTTTAGATATATTTTACATTGCCATCATCAATTAGCAAACAGCTCGCTTTCAGCGAGCTTACCGCCGTCAGACTGCTCGGGAGTGGAAGCCTCGCTGGCCGTGCGTTGTAGACGAGCGGTCGGCGCGGTGCCCGCGCGCGCTCACTGCTAGCAGTCGCCTCACCGGCTTGCTACTACGAGTTGCTTTAATGGAAACCGATCGCGAACTGTGTCTATTGCGAAAAGCGAGAGCGGTAGTAGCGCACACTGGCCTGCCGGCCATCCCGCCGGCCTGTGTGGATCCACCATTAGATAACACAGATTCCTGTGGTACTCTTGAATTAAACTGCAGAAAGCAGGGAACTTAACCAGCACAGAGGACTTGTAGATATACGTCACCCATGCAGAAAGCTGGCCATTTTAGGAACACAACAAATTTTCAAAAATCAGAAATGAAATAGGTACTGTGGCTGTACACACTTGCAGCATGTTTTGGAGGCGGCTACCGCAGCGCCCCTGCGGCTGCCTCCAAAACATGCGGCAAGTTTGTAAAAAAACGATGCATGTATCTAAGAATTGTTCGCTTCCTTTCAAGCATCTGGCATATTTTTGAAGTTCATTTCTGATATGATTTGTACAAATAGCATAATTATTTCTTGTGAAAAGAGTTGAATAAGTTGGAGTGTTTATAATTAGGTAGGTATCTACTATGGTCCAGGTTAATTAACTGATGAGTTATGCATTTGTATGCAAAGTTTGAATTTGTCGCCCTCTGATTTGCCGCCCCTCTGATTTTGCCGCCCGGGGCAAGGGCCCCGGCTTGCCCCCCCCCTAGATCCGGGGCTGCTGACCAGTCTGAAACGGTCAAACACCCTTCCATACTGAAAATGGTAGAGGCCTACGTTCAGCAGTGAACTGCGACTGTGCTGGGTAATTTGATTGCAATATCCAAGTGGACGTAAAAGAATTCAGGATCACTAAGCAACAGTTTCATAAACTAGGTATACCTACCTAATTAATGCGAATAAAATTAAAGCTGCAATGAACAGATTTTAATCGCAATAAAATCTTTTTATTACTGTGGTTTTTAAATGGAGGACGATCAAGGACATGTTAAGACATCGGTCATTGTCATTTTAGGTGGCAGGACAAATGATTACCATCTGTTTTCAGTCAGTTTTATTTTGCCGATAGATTGGAGGAACGTTTATAAAATCAACGATAAAATGTCTGTGTGTCATTATCAAGTGTCCCACATTATTTATCATACATTCAGAAGTTTATTTTTAATTTGGATGACTTTGGGTAAACTAGTTCAAATGTCACAGGAAGTGCATGCAAAACGTTGACGATACCTAATCGTCATTATTGCTATAATAAATAATGGGCTTCACTGACACCGCTTTGCAATAATATGGGTAAGGAACAAATCCGTTGTTGAAACACTGGCAAGATACCAAGTTCGAAATATTCACAAAAATAAAACAGAAAAGTCAAAAATATGATGCAAAGGGTGCTAAAAGGTCGCCTGCTCAAAATATCTCGACACAAATATTAACCAACCAACTGTATTTTAATACCTATGTGAAACGAATGCTTTGTGATGAAAATTGCGGGCACGGATGAACGTGAAAATAGATACATTTAAAGTTTATGTAGAGATGAAGTGCATAAAGTAATTATTTTGGTGGATTACTGTCGCATTGTAAAGAAACAACGGGTCTCTAAAGACTAATACTTGTGCTAATACGTAATGAGAAGGTACATTGAATGCACGCCCGCAATCACAATAAATTCTAAATTAGTTTGCTTACCTATGTGACGTAAGAAGGAAGATATGATTAGGATACAAACTCAATAACAGCTCGAAACATCGTTCCTCACATGCACTAGTTGGTGATGGATGATGAAAGAGGAGGACGGAACGAATTTCAGAGCCGCACGTTGTTTTAGTGTTACAATTAGATAAATCAATGTGCTGGCTCATGCTCATATACAATTTTCTTTGTCTTTTTGTACTTAAGCTTTAGTCCACAGTCCACATACTTGTACCAATACGTTCTATATCAATTCAATAGCTACAGCTGTATTGCCTGTATGTATTTGACTCAGAACAACGATCCTCTAATAGCTGTCGAGATCTAGGTCTCAATCTTTCAATTTATAAGTAGCAAAATTAGGAAATATGTTTGGTTCATACAATGATAAAAGCTATTATCATATATTACACTTCGACCATGACCGATTACAAGTTTATCATATTATTACGCGAAGACAGATTAATAAAAAATAAATCGCATGTAAAATTTTGGGTGTAATTTGCATTGCTTTGTGCAATTTCCTTACTACACCTAGTAATAAAACTGCGATTTTTGTGGCAAGGTGGCAGACAAGCATACGGTCCACCAGAAGGACCGGTGGTCACCGTCACCGCAGCCTATGAACGTTTGCAACACGAGAGGCGCCACACTCGCGCTGCCGATCCTGTAAAAACCTTCTAAGACCTCTTTTGAAGAACCCCATACTGTAGGCTGTTGGGAAAACAGAGGCAGGGAGATCATTCCACAACCTAAGCGTGTGTAAAGATTAATGAATGATTATACTGTTCTTGATAGTGCGCGGTATTTTGCGGAGATCATCTGGAAACCTAAACATGTACTAACCTAACAAAGGAATACTCAAAAATTGTTGAATTGACCTTGTGAAGAATTACATAACAATGATCTCATCGGTATGCAAGACCGTAAGTAGAGGAAGTGTCGAGGTAGGAAATAGGAACCCGGGCTCCGAAGTGACGATGATCTATACATATAATAAAATGATAGAAAAGTCAAAACTGTACATTGGAAATATTTGGTGTTCAACATATGATACCGAAGTCGAAAATATAGTTAGAATTTTTTTTGTCTGTTTGCTTTGCTTTGTCCAGAAGGATCTCGAAAAGTACTCAATAGATTTGATTCAAAAACTAGGGGCAGGGTCTTAAAATAGGATATATATTATCACGCTAGATATCCTAGGGGCTAAGAAGAGAGCAATCAAATTGGCAAAATAACATAATTTTCACGCGTACGAAGTCGCGGCAACAGCTAGTATTGAATACGTAGGGAACGATTGCAAACAATATTTGCCTACATCAATGGTATCTGATTTATCTTTAATAGACGCACAAGCAGGCCTCATCTTATCTAACGATTCACTTGGAATCGACGTCATAATGATAACACCGTAAAATTATTGACAACGGTTATTTGGAAAAGATTTACATGCTTCATACTCTGTAACGGGAAAGATACACCCCTTATGATTCAGTCAGCCCATAGAGAGTACGATTGTGCTGGTTATTTGAAAATGGATTTACATGCTTGCACGGCGAAGATACACCCCTGATGATTCAGTCAGCCCATAGAGAGTACGATTGTGCTGGTTATTTGAAAATGGATTTACATGCTTGCACGGGGAAGATACACCCCTCATGATTCAGTCAGTCCATAGAGAGTACGATTGTGCTGGTTATTTGAAAATGGATTTACATGCTTGCACGGGGAAGATACATCCCCGATGATTTAGTCAGTCCATAGAGAGTACGATTGTGATGGTTATTTGAAAATGGATTTACATGCTTGCACGGGGAAGATACACCCCTCATGATTCAGTCAGTCCATAGAGAGTACGATTGTGCTGGTTATTTGAAAATGGATTTACATGCTTGCACGGGGAAGATACATCCCCGATGATTTAGTCAGTCCATAGAGAGTACGATTGTGATGGTTATTTGAAAATGGATTTACATGCTTGCACGGGGAAGATACACCCCTCATGATTCAGTCAGTCCATAGAGAGTACTATTATGATGCTGAATTTGAAAGGTAATTGTTAAAACTTGATAAGACTTGACAGAAATTTTCCGGTATGATAAAAATAAACAAAACAAAAAGAAATACCTCAATGGCGCCTGTCAACGACTCTCTTATGTAGACATTCGAGAAAGCGTATGCCAAAACATTGCAGGTTGCTGCTATAAGTATCAGCCAAGTATTTCCTACCAGCCTTAAGACATGAGCACTTAATAAAGCTCCTACAACACTTCCCACGGACACGGAGGCTTCAAATAGAGTCATTCTGAAAAAATAATGAAATAAAGTATGGTGTGGTTTTATACAACAACGACGCAAGTGAAATTCAATTAATATTCATCGTCAGATATCTTCGTACAATTCTAGTTTTCTCTTTTATCTGACTTACTAGATTTCCATCATGTTCATCTGAACCACTATATTTACCTACATCAATAAACTGATATGTATGTATGCATATGCATTGCATGCATTACAATATTACAATATTACCTACTGATATGCGATAGACGGACGAATATTTTTTATGTGATGGAACATTGATATGTAAGTATTTGACGAAATAAAAGTTTTAAAAAGTTATAAATTAAATATTTCATATAAACTATGTTTCATACCTAAGAGCCCTGTTCTTTTCTGATGTGACGTCACTTATGTAACAGAACGCACCAGTAAACAGTATCGTAAAACCTCCGCACAACGAGAAGGGCAAACAAGTTGCAACTATCCACCAGGGGCCTAGATGGTCCAAAGTACAGACGATGACCAGCAAGATCGAAGACATTGCTATACCTAAAAACACCTTAAAATTTATAATTATTTTATTATAATATACAGTCACGCTTTTCCCAAAAGATACCGCTTGTCACGTACCGCAGAAGTTTACTATACAACACGCCGTCATTTCGTCAGCTGTATTTTGTCCCACATAAAAGGAAACGGGTTGTGGTTACATGTTGTTGAAATTTTCCCGCCGCCCATGAGGCTTTCAACTTGGCTTTCAACTTGGCTTAAAAACTGCCATATTACTGACAGCCGGAACCAACGGCTTCTCCAGCTTTCCAAAGCACGGAGACGCTCGCAAATGGAAGTGCACCCATCATTTTATTTGCGAACCTTAGGGCACTAGGGACCTATTAGATTCACAAATATAATGATATTAAGATTGCCTTGCCACTTATGAAACGAGGTCAGTGTTTCCAGTGAAGCGAAGACATGCAATCATGTATAGCCGAGACCAGCGGCTCAGCGGAGCAAACACGAGAAGAATTTCGAAGAGAACTGGTCTATACTAATATTATAAAGAGGAAACATTTGATTGTTTGTTTGCATCAAATAGGTTCCGAAATTACTGACTCGATTTGAATAATTCTTTCACTGTAGGGAAGCTACATTATCCCCGGTGAACATAGACTATATTTTATTCCCGTATTCCCACGGGAACGGGCGCTGCACGGGTGATATCTCGTAACGTCCGCTAGTTATAAATAAGTAGTTGTTAATGGTTTTAGTTCCAAAGCGCACGGGATATAGGCTGATTTGTGCTACAACAGGATAGGCACGGTATTGTTGATTAGACTTTGCATGCAGATGCATCGCCCGTACGGGCCCCGGTCTCTTGTAACACACGTCTGGCAGAGCGTCCGAAGGCTAATCGACTATATATTTTGCGATGTGAAACCACTGTTTGAATAGTAAGTACAACCTAAAACTATCGATCAATGATGAATAAGATGATATTGATGATACACATTCCATTAAGGGTACCAATTAACCAAAAATTATATTATCGATGATGATATAGTAATAAACCTAGGGAAAGGCAATGTCTCCCAAAACAGCTCGGATTTTTAGCTTGTCACTTAGTCTGATTACATCGCATAAACGATAAGATAAGCAATATGACACGTAATATAGATAACACAAGGATATAAATTGCGATTATTGGGCACGGCACGGAGTAAGGAGTTAATACAACACAAATAGGGAAATAAACCGGCTATGAAGGAATAGGTACCTATCCGCCATGCCCGTATTCACAGATTTCACAGTACGTTTCCCAACTCTGCTTGCTTGGGTTTTTATTACGGAAAAGACAAAAATAACCTCAAGCGCTGCGTATCTTGCCCTGAATGACTTGTCACTTTCATCCTCCACTGCCACAGCCTTTTTGGCGCCATCACCTCGCTAACAGGGTTCCAAGACTTGGCTGGCAACCATGGTAAGGTTCGCAGGACTCTCTCTGATCTCATTCATACGTATTCCAATCTACGGTGGCACGCTATTCGGCACTATGTAACTCTTATGGACCGACCGCATTCATCACTAGATCCTAAAAATCGCTACTTGATGAAGTGAAATTTCTTTAATCTGGTCGCTCTCAGAATTTTGGAGTTCTACCATTAAATGTTCCTACCACCCCTACTTGGGCCCACTGATCGAAAGTTGTCACCAAAACAGATCTCTGCTTCTGTTTTGGTGACAACTTTCGTTCAAGAAATCAGAAGGTGAAGTACTTATAGTCGCCCGGATTGCGTAGATTGCATCTCAGCAGTACTATAGGTACTGCATTTAATCTCGTTTCAGTCACTGAAATGTAAGCTAAAGCCCGGGGCTAGGGGCTTTAGTTAGTCAGGCGTGGTGAGGCCGCTAGAGTCTCGCAATTGACTAGCTGAATAAAAGAAACCTCACTTCTACAGACACAGTTCCTGGGATTATAATTACGTTCATTACCAAGCTCTATTCTATCATCAGAATCGGTTCAGTGTTTCAGGCGTGAAAGCATGATAGAGTGATAGAATGATACCTATAGATAGATAGACTTCCACATTGATGTAGGGATGTGAGATGAAACTATTTCCAAGTATGGGAAATGTTAAGAACTTGCGTTCGTTGATTATAGCAGGAGAAACACAGAAAGGTAACTTACCAAACAGCGGCCACACAATCAATGGTTTTCTTCCATGCGTATCAGACCAAACACCCAAAAACAGTGACAGAACTGCTGGTACAACGCCTTCAATGACGCTTCGTACAGTCGATAATATAGTCACATACTTTTGCACTTCTCTCTCCAACTCAGTCTGGTTATTTTTCTCGGGTGATATAAACACGTGGCATTCCTCTCTAGAGTGGCCCAAAACGTGAACACACGATCTGTACAATGTTATATTGCTCACTGCTACTTCTAAAATTATAAACGAAATTATTAGAATCAGGGATAAGGGAAATTCTAATCGGTCCAGCTATCATCATAAAATTATGAAAGATATTAGTGGTAGGCTCCCAGGCTTTTTGTGGGAACTGATTGGAGAAACCGCTTGAAACCAGATGCATGTAAAATTGATGGGCGAGAAAGTTTTCAGAAGTTTCATAATACCTGCAGATAAATCGTGTAGGTAGGTACCTACACTATCTATCTGCATACTTTACCCATTACCAGTGATTTTGCAAGGAACTGTGAATATGTTTCTCGTACGTTATCAATGAACTAGTGCGAGGGTTTTTGTAACGGGGCAACTACAGCTAGACAAAATAGTTTCAAAGTCGGGACCTAGACCCCGAGTCAATGCTATTAAAACTAAAAGCCTAAGGATTAGTGAGTTTGAAGGTTCAACCAAGCCTAAGGGTCAAAGATAAAAAGAAGGCTATCGAAGCTAATTTCGCGTTGGTCCTGGTTGAATCCGAATCCTCGCTCTTTGATGCAGGGTTGGCACGATTAAATGATTTTGATTTAATCATGATTTAAATCGCGATTTAAATCAAATGATTTTTTCAATAAAAATCAATGATTTAATCAAAAATGTTTAATTTCACTTTCTTTCACAGAAATCAACATAAAAAAAAATATAATTAAGGCTAAAGACTAGGGGATTCATAGTATAGCAAGTTCTATTTTGTAGAAATAAAGACGTGTTTTCGCTTTGTAGTTTATATGATTTAGGTCAATTTTAGATTAAATATTATGCGACGAATCAAATCAATTGTTTCATAATAGTGCACAATACTATTCACGGTTTGTATGTGTAAGTTTGGCGACAGCGGTTCTGGTAATAAATTCGTCCTATCACACTTCCACTTGTTTTTATTATTCCGTGGTTAGAACGAAAGTAAGACGCATAAAAAGCTGCGCAGGGATTTCCTTTTTGCTTGACATTCACACACACATGTCATGTCGGACAAAAGGGAAATCCCCGCGCTGTGTCCGCGCAATCCCTTGAGGGTGCGTTCCGTTTTGCGCAGAAAAATAGTTTAATTAAATAATAAAATCAAAAAATCAAAAAAATCGTGATTAATTAGGATTTTTTCAAAAAATCATGCTTTATTCGATTTTTTCAAAAAATCATGATTTTTTCCAACCCTGCTTTGATGACATTGTTTGTAGTGAAGGCAGGTTCAAGGTTAAAATGTTCAACATCATCTGAGCATTGGTCCCGGCAGTCTTCGAAACCCTTGCGCCTTTCTGAATAGGTATTTGATGCTATTGTTGGTTCAATGTTGGATGCTTTATTCATGGCGTGTACTGAACTTCATTAAATACTTCTAAATTTTATTGAATCAATTCTAAAATACAATTCAAACGTAAAAAGATAATAAATATACGTAGCTTGAACCATCTCTGTTAAGACGCACAATCTTGCTTTTAAATAAAGTAGGTACTTATATACATAAGTATTATAACATTTCTATAAACTGAAATGAACAGGCATAGTGAAGTTAGTGAACATATACCTACTAATAACTAGCAAGGATACGACATGGGGATTCCCCTCTCGCCACAGATAAATAACACCGTATTAACGGAATAAATTATTGATTGTTATCCAACCAGCCGTTTCCAAGATTCTAGTGATCAAACAAACAAAATCTTGAACTTTATTCTTAGCATTTCTGACCTTTTTCTTAGCATTCGATGGATTGAATTCACCATACTAGGCACTCTATGAAATCCTACTAATATTATAAATGTGAAAGTTTGTGAAGATGTTTGGATGTTTGGATGTTTGTTACTCAATCACGCTCTAACGGCAAAACGGATTTGGCTGAAATTTGGTACAGACATAGCTTAAAGTCTGGAATAACACATAGGCTACTTTTCATCTCGGGAAAATGTTCCCACGGGAAGCGGGAACGGGTACCGAATTTCACGCGGGCGAAGCCGCGCGCATCAGCTAGTGTTAAATAAACGAAAATTGTTAAATAAAAATGGCATGAATAAATATTTTATACTAGAATAGTCAGAATATGACCCTTTGGCCACATTCAAAACCAAGTTTCGAAACCAGTTTCGAAATAAGAATAACATTTCTTCTTTTGAAACTGGTTTCGAAAAGAGAATAATAATTCTTCATTCGAAACTGTTTTGGTTTTGAAACCAGTATGGGAATATGATATGGGGAAATCCCCAGCCAATACAGAGTAATAAATAACATAACCTTGCCTATATTGATTTTATAAAGATAAGAAAGTCAGATTATTCTAAAGTAATACATGCTATGTATCATCATGTTACTACCCAAAGGAGCTGAGCAGTAATAGTGTATGTAAACAAATATGTCAGATTTCTATAGATTCTTGTAAATATGAATATAAAAGTGGTAAATGTGATGCTATATGTTTCTTGGCATATCACAGGTGAACTCATGGGATTAATATAATATAGAGATAGACTATGTCAGAATAATAATTATACTCTGTATAAAGAACCTCAAAGTCAAAGACTTAAGCTTAGCCTAGATGGAGAAGAGAGACCTGGCTTTAAAGCTTGAGCCTTACAAATCTTCAATGAGTTTAAGGGTTAGGAGTTTTGATTCTCCTCAAACTATCACACATACAGATCTTGTACAATAAAATACTAGATAACATTTAGATAAAATAGGTACTATTTTACTAAATCATACACACAAAGATTTCTTCAAACTGAGAGTTCAAATAGAAGACTCATCCTTGCAGGCTGCAGTGTCACATACAAAATTGACTACACCACCAAAGAACCAACCTGAATAGCCCAAGCTATCCGTGCAATTCACTTCAAACAACATCAATAGTCTTACTTCAATTTGCTCAATGCTGAACTCATAAATCATCCAGTATTTGAATAACTATCTAAATACCACTATTATAACTATGCGGACCCACGACAAATTTTGGTGCAGATTTTTTAAAGTAAGAAGTGGCCACTGAGGAATATTTGGAGACCAGGTATCTTGTTGTCATACAGTCAGCATGGGGTAGCTACCAGGCAAAACAATCTGATGTGATTTTGGTTCCTCCTGGGGAATGTGAGGGATTAAATGTGTAATTGGTGTGATAAGATTTATTTACCAGATAGTGCAATTCCTGCCATTATGAGAAACATGGGCAATTCCACAGACACACGAAAGGGTTTTGCTGGCACTTCACTACTGATTGTTACATTATTTACAGTGGGATTGCTTTCCGTGATCCGCTCCTCGTCTTGTGCCATTGTATGTATTACACTGACTGACTGAATAACTTATGTTACGTACAATGAGTACGATCTACGAACGGAGTATGAAGTACGTATGTCTGGCATTGAATACCAAAACAAACAAACACAAAAACAGTGTCGAACGACAATAATTTAAGTGTCAAAATCAAAGTCAATTTTCACTTTTTCAGTTTTTTTTTTTTTTTTTTTTTTTTCTCCTTTTTCTTGGGCTCTCTCGATTTGAGGGTTTTGCCAAATGAAATGATTGATTTTTTTTTTTTTTCAGTTTCACTTGTCTTTGTCATACTGACAATAACTTTTTTATAAATATTCATTCACGGCCTTGGCACAAGAATTTAAGCCTGCTAACATTTAAAATAGTAGGTCATGTTAATAGCACAGTATAAAGAGTACTAACCAGTATTGTAGCTCCCTACAAACGGACGAAGCGCAAGCTATACCTACGATTCTCGTTTTCGGCAGGCCTTTCAGCACGTTAGCAGGCGATTGTGCCGAGTAGACGAATGGACGGT
Source organism: Miltochrista miniata (assembly GCA_933228765.1). NCBI lineage: Eukaryota > Metazoa > Arthropoda > Insecta > Lepidoptera > Erebidae > Miltochrista > Miltochrista miniata. Next base: position 14,797,002 of record OW121765.1, read on the forward strand.
GTGTCGTTTTTTAGATAGTAACCGCGCGTGTTTTATTTACTAAAAATATTTAATATGACAACTAGAGTCTATTGTGCTTGTTTTGGTTGCATGAATTCGTCAATAACGCACCCAGAGATAACGTTTTTTAGAATACCTGGAAACTCCGGAAGGTAAGACTATAAATTGATTTTACTTAAGTACTAATTGGTACTATACTACTAGTTGACTAAAGTAAAACAAAGTGATTGACACGAGTGAACTGGGTAGTTACATGAAGTAGGTATGTTTGTGTTTAAAACTAGACTTGTGCTTGCTCAGTCAGTGAACGGTACGATCCAATATAGTACAATATCCAAAAAAAACTAGTTCAGAACTCTAGTACGTGTAGGTAGTACATTTAGTTCCGTTGTCAGTTCGTAGTTATTTAGTTGAGAGCAATGATTTAGGTATGTTTCAAGAGTATTCATTTCTTTGTGGATGACCGATGTTACAGTACACGCTAAGTGTACTGTAACATCGGTCATCCACAAAGAAACAAACCGTATGACTTTGATTGACAGCATTCTTGTTACCTTTGATTTTTATTACACGCATAGAGACAAATATGAACTTCCAAAATTTAACACAACTTGACAATGTACGAAAAGTACTAGTGTACTAGAGACTGACTAGTACTTTCAAATCGAAAAATAGTTTTAATTTTGTAAATCAAAAATTTAACGCAATGATTATAAAGACTAGAATTCCGTGATTCTATCACTGACGAAACATGTGATGAGCCGATTATTATTGTCTACGCCGCTTACTCGTTTTCAAATTTCTATACCCGTCTCACTCCATCGTTAGTATAACGGGCGCTGCGCCGCCACGCCGCCGCCCCGCGCCGCCAGCCGTTGCGGGGATATTATATTATTACTCACAAAGTATTTTTTTCTATACTAATATTATAAAGAGGAAAGATTTGTTTTTTTGTTTGTTTGTTTGTTTGTAACGAATAGGCTCCGGAACTACTGGTCCGATTTGAAAAATTCTTTCACCTTTGGGAAGCTACACTCTTTGCGGGTAACAAGGGCTATATTTTATTCCCGTATTCCCACGGGAACGGGAACTACGCGGGTGAAACCGCGTGACGTCCGCTAGTGTTTAAATAAAAAAGGTACATATTTACTCGAAATTGAAGCCGGTTGTCAGTAAAACGACAATCCTTAATACAGATTGAAGGCCTTGTGGGCGGATTGAAAAAATTGAACTGCATTATGTTCACTATATATACGCGTACGTAAAACTATAAGGTAAAATGTGGGCGTGTACTATGCCTCTGCCTACACCTTCAGGGATAAAGGCGTGACTATATGAATATATGTATGCACATATTTACAATCGCAATACTAAATAGAAAGTCAAATTAGGCACATATTATTAAAATGCTGTAGGTGGGCAGCCCTATCGCATGCTTACGTACCGCGCGGCTGTAGGCATTTATTTCTAAAATCCGGCTGAGTCAGACTACAGTATACAGTGTTAATAGTCTCGTCACCTCTCGTCATTTCCATCACATGGGCTTTTATGAATGGAGGCTAGAGTTCAAAATAATTATATTAAAATAAATAAATAAATAAAATATCACCTTAATAAATCATGATCATAACAAAGAGTATAGCATGGTGTTATCACTTAGAACTGAGCATTGAATTATAATATAACCAACTTACAGTTTGTCTATAAAGTCGTGACATGAATGTTTGAGGAACTAAAAATAGTTATGTGTGTGGCAACACTGGCAACACGAAACATTAGTACGGGCTTTTTTGGCGGGATTTGGAAGGAATCGTATCGCATCGTTTTATAAATTTGCAAAATTAGTGTTTTTTCGAGTGCTTTGTGTGTATTAATGGTGGATTCTTAAACATAAACGTTCGACAACGTGCACTAGTGTTGGGAAGTGATAAAACGCAGTGAATCGCAACTTTGCAGTTTCTGACAAAAAAATCCAAAGAAACTTTCAGAAATTTATCCACCGCTTTTCTGAAGGAAGACTGACTTTGACTTAGGGCTGTACTTGACTTTGACTGGACTTAGAGGACGAGGACTGTGACTTATTTAAGCAAAATGAAGATATAACTTTAAATAATAATAAATAAAGACATGGCTTAAAGGTCTTGTAACCAAGCCATAACTAATTTAAAAAAAAAAAAAAAAAAACATTAGTACGTCAGTTGTCAATGCTATCGTCGAATTTCGTTTACTCTCTCACGTAACTTTAATGTTTGGATTAAACTGCAACAAATTGAGACCAAACTACGCATAAAGGTTTGAGAAATGAGTAAAGAAAATCGGAGTGCGCAGGAAGTGATTTTTAAAGTTTTCCAGTGATGTTTCGCGGAGTACCAAGCTGGACAATTGTTGTGGGATTTTGAGGATGTTTATGAGCGAACGGCATCTTTGGTGGGTATGTAATCATGTTATTGTTTGTTTTGAATCTGTCTGAAGTTACAAATTTACTGAATTTACGATTTGGAGACAAAAAAAAGGCATTGTTTGCATATTTTTAGGTTAGAATCTTAAACTTACAATCTACCTATAATGTAAGTCAGTGGTTAGAACAACATGGTTATTTTATAGTACGACCTACATTTTTGATACTCAGTTCAATCTGGTTTTCTACCAATTTTTATTTTGAATTAATTGCTTCATGTCAATAGTTTGTTTCCAATATGTAATTAATTTTCTTTTTTTACTCTTTTCAGGAAAATCAGAGAGTACAGTTAGGCGAATAGTTAACGAAGGTTTTAATAATGAAGGAAAGTTTGAAACTCCTGGTAAACACAGAAAAGGTCGGCAAAGAAAGAAATAGACGATTTTAATATTTGAGCACTGCGCCAAAAAAATCCTTGTCAGATGGGGGAAAGTTACAGATAAAACATGTAATTACATGATTGTGGCAAAGCAATTGGGACTGCTAGGCACCTGCTGGTGGGTTGTAAGACGCTATTAGACCGGGGCTTCTGGATCTGGTTCAATAACTTTATTCTGGATCTGATTCAATAAAACAAAAACAAAATTAAAAATGTATAATGTGTTTTATTTATTAACTCACTAGCTGATGCCCGCAGCTTCGCCCGTATCGAATTTGTTCTCGTTCCCGCTTCCCGTAGGAACTTATTCCCGGGATGAAAAGTAGCCTATGTGTTATTCCAGACTATAATGTATCCCTGTACCAAATTTCAGCCAGATCAGTTCAACTGTTCGAGCGTGAAAGAGTCTCACATCCACACTCATAAGCTTTCGCATTTATAATATTTGTATTGTTCCCGTTCCCGCTTCCCGTAAGAAATTATTCCCGGAATAAAAAGTAGCCATGGTTATTCCAGATTATAATGTATCCCTGTACCAAATTTCAGCCAGATCCCTATAACCGTTCGAGCGTGTAAGAGTAATAAACATCCACACTCGCAAACTGTCGCATTTATAATATTAATAAGATTTTACTCGGAACGAACTCCTCGTATCAAAATCATTTTGGTCGTACTATATAGGGTTGCATACATGCATTCAGCAGCGCCCTCATTTAATTTCACGACTTTATAGACAAACTGTACGTAGGTTCTCAACGTTGCAGTTACATTGAGACTTGTCATGATATTTAATTTCGTTTCATTATAACGTAAGAGTTTCCAGAAACACGTGGTAGTTGGCGCTGTACGCAATATTAAAAAATCTAATATTTTAGTTAAAAATTCACAACTAGATGGCGCTGTGCCTTTTTTAAAAACGCGGTATGGTTTCGTTACATAGGGTCATATAAGTAAGACTACTTTTCTGCCCAAAGTAGTTTATTATTATTTTTACGATCTTAAAACTAATATTTCTAAAAGATTCAAGTTTATTCAAATATATTTGTTACACTCGATTTTTATTTCATGGCCACGCTGTCAGAAAGTTTCTTGCAATAGCTGCTTGGCACCGCTGGTGTCGTCACTTAGTCGAGTGACGTCTCTATCTCATAATATACAAATGTACTCTGTGGTTAATTATTACTTTTTCTTTTTACGAACTTTAAAGTAATTTTTCTTAAAGATTCAAGTTAACGTAAATATATTTGTTACACTCGATTTTTATTTCATGGCCACGCACTCCACGCAGTCAGAGAGTTTCCTGTAACAACTGCTAGGCGCCGCTGGAGTCGTCACTTAGTCGAGTGACGTCTCTATCTCATAATATACAAATGTACTCTGTGGAGTATAGGATCATGGTCAGAAAGAAAGAGTGTAAAGGGGTCCCGACACGATCAATTGGCAATTGTCAAGCACGTAAAATGTCATGTGTACATATACGTCAATGCACACACCCATGCAAAATAATCACGCACACTGAAGCAACTTTCATTCATATTCAACGTTATTGACAATTGCCAATTGATCGTGTCGGGACCCCTTTAACCCTTTGAGTGGTACTCTTAAAAAACGGAAAAATTAAAACTGTATTTATACATATATTCAAAAATTTATATAATAATTAAGCAATTAATTATATTATTTTTGATTTTAGTCAAACATTAATTTAAAATACTTTTTTTTTAATTGCATACATATCTATCTTTATTATATAAAAATAAGTCGGGTTTTCCTTCCTGAACGCTATAACTCCAGAACGCACGAACCGATTTCCACGGTTTTACATTCGTTGGATAGGTCTTGGGCTCCGTGAGGTTTATAGCAAAGAAAATTCGGGAAAAATTTCAACAGAAAAGCGGGAAAATCATTTTTCACATACAGCGCCATCGCGGGCGAAGCTGCGGGCATCAGCTAGTAATTTTATAAATAAAAAGTCAATACTAAAGTCAAATATTTTTAACTAAATAACCCGGTGCAAAGGTGAATTTGAAATTAAACAAAAATTTTGGAAGATTTATTAAAAGTTAAACGTCAAACGTCATACCTCAAAAAAAATGGTACGGATCTACGGATCTCTGCACCACTGTATACTGTAGTTTGACTCGGCCGGATTAGAAATAAATACCTACATACAGCCGCGCGGTACGTAGGCATGCGATAGGGCTGCCCACCTACAGCATTTTAATAATATGTGCCTACTTTGACTTTCTATTTAGTATTGTGATTGTAAATATGTACATACATACATTCATATAGTCATGCGCCATGCCTTTATCCCCGAAGGTGAAGGCAGAGGCATAGTATACGCCCACATTTTACCTTATAGTTTTACGTACCGCGTAATAATTAGTGAGTTTGTCTCGTCGGGGGGACCGCTCTATACCTAAACAGAGACATACGTACGACTAGGTTATGATTACGTGAGCGGTCCCCGACGAGACAAACTGTTAATTAAAAATATGAATACGTAAATAATATAGCTACCTATAATAATAATAAAGGTTTAATACTTAGGGTAGATAGGTCATAATATAATGGTTATTTTTTTACTTTATACAGGTATTTTTATTGTTCTTTTTTTTTGAGTCGGGGGTTTTTTAAATTTTTAATTTAAGTTTTTATTTCTTGCTTTTATAGGGGTTTTTAATATCAACATACGTATAGTCTATCAACAATTATTCAGAGCCAATGCGAATTGCCCGGAGTGTGGGTACAAAATTAGAAATACATTCCACTCCTCATATCTTTCAAATGGCTAAACCGATTTTGCGGTATCGTGATGTATAAGTTATGACCTTTCATTTGATACCAAACACGGGTATATTTGAACACATTCAATTCTTCATTACCACTTTCACCCCTCATATCTTTGAAATGACTTAACCGATTTTTATAAAACATAGCTAAGAACACTTTCCCTCCCCTAACCCATCTTTCAAACAAAAGAAACAGAATCAAAATCCGTTTGGGAGATACGATGCCACAGACAGACTTACAAACACACACACACACACACGCGCACACACACACACACACACACACACACACACACACACACACACACACACACACACGGTTCGGGTTTCCATCGGGCGTTTGTGTGAGACGGGTATAGAAATTTGAAGTAAGCGGCGTAGACAATAATAAACGGCTCATCACATGTTTCGTCAGTGATAGAATCACGGAAATCTAGTCTTTATAATCATTACGTTAAGTTTATGATTTACAAAATTGAAACTATTTTTCGATTTGAAAGTACTAGTCAGTCTCTAGTACACTAGTACAGTTTGTCTATAAAGTCGTGAAATTAAATGAGGGCGCTGCTGAATGCATGTATGCAACCCTATATAGTACGACCAAAATGATTTTGATACGAGGAGTTCGTTCCGAGTAAAATCTTACTAATATTATAAATGCGACAGTTTGTGAGTGTGGATGTTTATTACTCTTACACGCTCGAACGGTTAAAGGGATCTAGCTGAAATTTGGTACAGGGATACATTATAATCTGGAATAACCATGGCTACTTTTTATTCCGGGAATAAGTTCTTACGGGAAGCGGGAACGGGAACAATACAAATATTATAAATGCGAAAGCTTATGAGTGTGGAAGTGAGACTCTTTCACGCTCGAACAGTTGAACTGATCTGGCTGAAATTTGGTACAGGGATACATTATAGTCTGGAATAACACATAGGCTACTTTTCATCCCGGGAATAAGTTCCTACGGGAAGCGGGAACGAGAACAAATTCGACACGGGCGAAGCTGCGGGCATCAGCTAGTGAGTTAATAAATAAAACACATTATACATTTTTAATTTTGTTTCTGTTTTATTGAATCAGATCCAGAATAAAGTTATTGAACCAGATCCAGAAGCCCCGGTCTAATAGCGTCTTACAACCCACCAGCAGGTGCCTAGCAGTCCCAATTGCATTGCCACAATCATGTAATTACATGTTTTATCTGTAACTTTCCCCCATCTGACAAGGATTTTTTTGGCACAGTGCTCAAATATAAAAATCGTCTATTTCTTTCTTTGCCGACCTTTTCTGTGTTTACCAGGAGTTTCAAACTTTCCTTCATTATTAAAACCTTCGTTAACTATTCGCCTAACTGTACTCTCTGATTTTCCTGAAAAGAGTAAAAAAAGAAAATTAATTACATATTGGAAACAAACTATTGACATGAAGCAATTAATTCAAAATAAAAATTGGTAGAAAACCAGATTGAACTGAGTATCAAAAATGTAGGTCGTACTATAAAATAACCATGTTGTTCTAACCACTAACTTACATTATAGGTAGATTGTAAGTTTAAGATTCTAACCTAAAAATATGCAAACAATGCCTTTTTTTTGTCTCCAAATCGTAAATTCAGTAAATTTGTAACTTCAGACGGATTCAAATCATCCAATAACACGATTACATACCCACCAAAGATGCTGTTTGCTCTTAAACATCCTCAAAATCCCACAACAATTGTCCAGATTGGTACTCCGCGAAACATCACTGGAAAACTTTAAAAATCACTTCCTGCGCACCACTCCGATTTTCTTTACTCATTTCTCAAACCTTTATGCGTAGTTTGGTCTCAATTTGTTGCAGTTTAATCCAAACATTAAAGTTACGTGAGAGAGTAAACGAAATTCGACGATAGCATTGACAACTGACGTACATAAGTTTCTTGTTGCCAGTGTTGCCACACACATAACTATTTTTAGTTCCTCAAACATTCATGTCACGACTTTATAGACAAACTGTACTTTTCGTACATTGTCAAGCTGTGTTAAATTTTGGAAGTTCATATTTCTCTCTATGCGTGTAATAAAAATCAAAGGTAACAAAAATGCTGTCAATCAAAGTCATACGGTGCTAAGTGTACTGTAACATCGGTCACCCACAAAGATATGAATACTCTTAAAACATACCTAAATCATTGCTCTCAATTATATAACTACGAACTGACAACGGAACTAAATGTACTACCTACACGTACTACAGTTCTGAACTAGTTTTTTTTCGGATATTGTACTATATTGGATCGCACTGTTCACTGACTGAGCAAGCACAAGTCTAGTTTTAAACACAAACATGCCTACTTCATGTAACTACCTAGTTCACTCGTGTCAATCACTTTGTTTAACTTTAGTCAACAAGTAGTGTAGTACCAATTAGCACTTAAGTAAAATCAATTTATAGTCTTACCTTTCGGAGTTTCCAGGTAATCTAAAAAACGTTATCTCTGGGTGCGTTATAGACGAATTCATGCAACTAAAACAAGCACAATAGACTCTAGTTGTCATATTAAATATTTTTAGTAAATAAAACACGCACGGTTACTATTTAAAAAACGACACACCGTCCATTCGTCTACTGGACACAATCGCGACTGCGGACGCCTGCTTGCGTGCTGAAGTCCTGCCGAAAACGAGGCTCGTAGGTATAGCTCGCGCTTCGTCCGTTTGTAGGGAGTTACAATACTGCTTAAATATATATACTGTGCCTGCACCTTTGAGGCGTAGGATCCGTCCGGTTCGATCATCTGTAAGGAGATCTGATATAATTATATTTGGTTCGATCACAGACGTATTCAGAGAAGGGTCGGATTAACTCGGTTCGGTCTACTCGCTGCGACGAAACAGAACGTGTATTTAGATTAAACCGTATGGTTAATGACTTATGCCTGTCCATAGACGGATAGTAATCTATCTATACTCTGTCTACTTTGTCTTTTGTCTATGACGTCAACGAAGGAAAGAATACGTTAGCGAGCGTTTTTGGATAAAATTTAACGTATTTGATAGTTTTTCGTTTGCTCATGTGCATTGAACCTAAAAACATTTAAGTGCTTGACTTAACTAAACACAGGTACGTTGGTGAATACACGTTACGTGAATAATGTAGCATTGATAAGTTTCATCATGCGGCGTTTTTGATGAGTCGTCCCAACTTGCCTCTGTCACATTACCACCACATCCGTTGCTGCCTACGTTTACTGTTATATTTTATTATTGTGCTTTAGTCAGGCCGTTTTATACCTAACAGATACCTAATGAATGTTGTGATACAAGTTATAGACGACCTGCCTGTTAATCGTCACGGATATAACACGACCTATTTTTAGATCGGCTTTCTTTTTTCTGAATCGCATTGCTGGTGAATTTTTAGCCGGTCTATTTTCATTTATTTTGATATTTGCTGAAAATTATAGATACTACAGTGATACGAAGATGGCAGTAAATGTTTATTCAACGAACGTGACATCTGAGAATCTATCAAGACATGATATGTTGGCGTGGGTGAACGACTGCCTTCAGTCGAATTTTGCCAAGATCGAAGAACTATGCACAGGCGCTGCGTATTGTCAGTTTATGGACATGCTTTTTCCTGGCAGTGTACCTATGAAGAGAATCAAATTCAAAACAAATCTAGAACATGAGTACATACAGAATTTCAAAATATTACAAGCTGGATTTAAAAAAATGGGAGTGGACAAGGTAAATGCTTTTTACTTAAAAATTAGAATAAAATATTTTTGTGTGTAGATGTGGATATCCTTGAGGAGAATAGAAATTTTATTTACAATGTTAATAGTTGATTGATCATTATAGCCATGTGATGCTTCAGATAGCATAAACAGCAAAGCCTAATAAAGAGTTCTAAAAAAAGGACTAAGCAGGTTTTATTTATAGCATTAGGTTAATGAGACTGTCGAAAATCAGGCTAATTCCTGTCAGCATTGTGTTGGCATTGTGTGTGTAAAACTTCAAAGACTATTGTGTACATTAATGACTGTATGCTGGTTAACATCTTAGCGGCATTCATAAAAAAGACTAAAATAAGGTTCTTAATATTTAAAAACAAAACAATTTTTTCAGATGACTTAAGATTCAGCTCAAAAATATAATTGGATTCATAATAATTTATAAATTATATTTATACCGTTGACTTATGAAAGTTGTTACGTAACTTAGAAAGTCTTATACTGACTCAATGTAATTCAAACTTTTATTTTATTAAGAATTTGAATGCCCAAAAATTGATGACATCTGTATGTTGATGCAAAAAGTTCCAGATATTTTATTGTTTTAAACTTGCCGAAACAATGCCGGCTGCCTGATGGAATGAAATATGTTAAAACACAGATGAATTTGACAAATTTTGACCTGTCGTGACCATAAACAGTTAATATGCTTCTAGATTGTAGAACCTCGTAAAATATGGTTACATTAAGGGAGTTAAAGAGTGCAACTAGATTTATGAGTAGCGGAACCAACTTCTGAACAGTTATAAGTAAATCTAAAGGCCTATACTCTATCAATGTGGTGGACATCGATTGTGTATCGGCTTTCACATTTAGCAGTTTTATATGTTTATCAAGTTTTTTATTTGAGTATCCAAATATTTTAGGTGTGGATTGACATTTATTTGGTAATAATAATTACCAGTGTAGCAAGTCATAACTTCACTATGGTACTCTAAATTATTTAAATTTTGTTCTATCAATCAATCCAATAGGTCAATCATACTCCACTGCTGGTTGTAGAGCTCTCATAGTGTGAAATTGATTGGCCCTACTGTACTACACTGGATGTAGATGTGTTGGTAAAGTCTGGTTGCTAGAATTCCTTCTCCTGATCACGACCTTGTCCATTAGTCAGCAGGCAACAGTTGCAGATGAAGCGGGCTTGAGTCTTGAAGATCTCACCAGGACTCAATCTCACTTACACACTTTCTACAAGTACTTAAAATCACAATGTGCTGCTGTATGTAGTGCTGTATATTACACATAATTATGTATCTAATGTATTTTATAGGTAATCCCAGTGGACAAGCTGATAAAGGGGAGATTCCAAGATAATTTTGAGTTTTTACAGTGGTTTAAAAAGTTTTTTGATGCCAATTATGACGGCCGCGAGTATGACGCGTTCGACGCACGCGGCGCCTTCACCATTGGGGCGGGGGCTTGTGAATCAGGAGTGCCACTGTGTGGGGTAGCACCGCCTCCGCCCAGAGTCACCCGGCGTGCAGTCCCTGTGCACCACTCCGGCAGTATGCATCAGTCGAATTCAATAATGCACCAAATTTACCATTGTATCTAGAAACTTCTTGTCTTGTCTGCATAACAATCTCACATCATACAGTCTACTACACTATATTTCCAAGTGTGGTAAACTATAACTCGGTTTTTGTGATAGACTGCAGGTAGCGGCATTGTGTAGCCTCGTTGATTCTTTTTATTTTACCTTTTCACTTTTTCTTTTGTAGATAGTACCCATTGACAGACTGGTGAAGGGTCGTTTCCAAGATAACTTTGAGTTTTTGCAATGGTTCAAGAAATTCTTTGATGCCAACTATGGAGGCACGGATTATGACGCGGTGGCGCAGCGCGAGGGCCTGCCCATGGGGCACGGGGGCTCAAGTGCCCCGCGCGGCATGCAAGCCGCTGCGAAGAAACCTCTGGCGCCCGTCGCCAAAGTCGCAGCTAGACCCCAAACCAGTACTATTTTATTTCTTTACAATTATATTTGTTTTGTGTTGTTCAGTTTGCTTCAATTGATTTGCATATAAATAATTATTACATGAATATTAATAAGTACATAATTATTTGTATACCTCGGAACCATTGCACTATACAAGAAAAAAATATTTTGAGAGTTTATTTTGAGTTACCATATTTAGCTAATTATATGCGACAATAATTTATTTAGTATTTGTACATAGTGTATATTGAGTTTTATATTGCCACACCTGCACAGTAGAGTAACTCATATTTGCACAGCATGTTGTCTTGTCACACACTTGACTCACACACATATTTTTCTTATTGATAGCATTGTTATTTCTTGTATAGTCACCAATGAAATTATTATAATCTATATGTATCATGATATAATTATAAAATGAGTTCAATTGCTGATTTATCATGTTATGTAGCTTGCTTGTATTGTGAAACAGCTGTTTTAAGATAAATAATTGTATTATCTTAGCAATTTCTCGTGCATCATAATAAAATTTCTATTTCATTTGCAGTTGGAAAGGCCAATAGCACAGTAAGATCCCCTCCAGTCAATTTATCCCGAATAAATCAAAGTGCAAAAGGAGACTCCAAAGTCATTGATGAGCTTAATATCCAGGTAAATATTATCATGTTGTACCTTTTACTGATCTGCGACTAAGCTATCTCCGAAACGGCTCCATTAATTTTGATGACATTTTTTATGTAAATTTGGTAGGAAGAAATGAGAATAGGTCGCAGAATTGTTTCTTCATGGAATTTTGAGCATGGCTGGCACAGTGAGCTAGTAAGTATGTAGTTACCTAAACAACAAAAAGTGTTCTCATTATCTCATACACGTTATAGAGGAAACTTCAAAAGTTTATGCAAATAATTTTTCGTTCCTTCTATTCGAAAAGAATCACTTTGCACCACGATAACGGGTCGCAAAATAGCTCTTTTCTGTTAAGAGCTTTTTAGCCGGCGGCAAAGTGATTTGAATTTTGAACTTGAAAATTTCATATAAATCGAACGCAAATTGTATGAATTACTGGCTGGTAAGTGTTGACTGCACAGCACGGTGTCCTGAGCTAACTAACTAAAAATAAAATTAAAGAGCGCCATTTATCTGTTCGTGTTTGTCATTATTAATGTTCTTGTAATCAGTAAACATATTTTATTGTATTCTGCAAATATAATAAGTTCTACGTCAAGTTATGAAAGTGACAATCCATGAACTCCTGGAACAATAACTATAGAAGGTGACTACGTCGTACAAAACTGATTTTTTCTCATAGAAAGGGAATGAAAAGTAGAGTATATTACTTGAGGGCAAATAATTTTTCCCTCGGGCGGTGTACTTTGAATCTCTCACTGCGCTCAGGATTCTATGTTAGAATCCTTCGCTTCGCTCGGGATTCAAAGTAGCGCCCTCGCCGTAAAAATACTATTTTGCCCCCTTGTTATACAATCTACTATTGTGTTATTTAGCTTATAATATTAGCAAATAAGATAATACTAGATTTAGACATTCTGTGTGGACAGTTATATCAGTAAATCTTTATCTATTGAAGCTTTAGTTCATCATCATCTAGACGCCAATCCCGGTTCCAAAGTCCTCTCTCGCCACACAGATGCGTTATATTTTGGTGCTTAATATTTCATTCTTTCATCCACAGATAAATGAATTGAAAGCAACAGTAGATGGCTTGGAAAAAGAAAGGGATTTCTATTTTGGCAAACTCCGAGATATAGAAGTGATCTGTCAAGAGATGGAAGAACAACCTAATGCTCCAATTGTCCCGAAGATTTTGGACATTTTATATGCAACTGAGGTAAATACTTCTGTAAGGAAAATTCTAAGACATAATAGACCTATTAATTAATTTTAGTACTAGATGGCGCCCGCGTGGAATTTAGTTACCGTTGCTGGTTCCCATGGGAAATGAATTCCGGGATTAAAAGTAGTCGCATGTGTTATTCCAGACTATAATCTATCCCTGTACCAAATTTCAGCCAGATCTGATCAGCCGTCAAAGCGTGAAAGAGTAACAAATATCCACACATCTACACTTAAAACTTTCGCATCTATTATATTTTGGTACTAGATGGCGCCCGCGACTCCGCTCGCTTGGCATTTTGTTTTCGTCCCCGCTTCAAATGGGAACTTATTCCCGGGATAAAAAGGATCCGTTAAGTGTTCTTACACACGAACTGCAATTTGTGAACAGCAGAGGCTACTTCAGCCGTCACCATCTGTCGACGACAGTCGTCAACGCGTCGGCGGCAGCAGTCAATACGTTGACGGCTGCCGCCGACAGGTGGCGATGCTTGCAGTTGTGGCGTGTTTCATCCGCCATTTTGTCAGTCGACGACAAATAGACCAAGAGTGCGCAAGCGTCGCGCGTCTGCAATAATAACAGTGTTTCTTCATCGGACGCCATTTTGCAACTGGCTCTTGTACAAGCCGACCACGACTGCCGTAACAAACATCCACATCCACACACATACTTTCGCATTTATACTCCTTTACTAAGATAAGCTAAATCAGAGTTTGTATTCTGATATCCCACAGTTTTATACCAGTTGTATAAGGCTGATTACAATAAGTTGTCAAGAACCTACCTTATTGACTGAACTGATCTTACCACTTTCTCACAGTATAGGCATTCATATCGTATTCTGTTCTGATGAATCTGTCGTTCTGTTATCATTACACCCATATCCTTCAGTGAATGAATACTCACTTCTTTCTAATAACTAGTAATTCTATTGACTTAGTATTTCTAGTACTCGTCCCTTTCAGACTAAATGACTTTTTTCCTTTCACGAAATGATATTAGTCACACTAATGACTTATTTTGCAGCAACACATGCCCTCACTACGTCATAATTGATATCACATTACGCATAGATAACATATCCATTATACCTGACCTTTTTGTGTTGCAATAAAATACCTATCGCCGTGAAAGTGTCATCGGCTAAGCAAACTATAGATGTACACTTTCTGTATTCTCTCTAAAACAGTGGTTCCCAAAGTTGACATGGAGCCATCTAACTACGGGTGTCTTAAGAAAAGAATACCGTTCAAATTGTGGAACTACTTATTCTTGTGTTATTAATTCTAATTGTAATGAAATCAGACACTGTTTATACAGAGCGTCCTATATTTCAGGGCCCACTTAATATTTTCTCGCGACCAATTCTTCGGGAATGCTGCTCTAAAGCATTAGACTGACAGTTTATCTATGCGTAATCATCAGTCAAACAATACTTCATCTTAGCACCTAGGCTATCAACTTTTTATTACATTTGAAAATGCGTCCTCGGTCCTTTTAAACAAATGGCAATGACCTCAAATGATCTATCGTTGAAGTTTGAGACACGCCGTAAACATGTCCCTTTGAAAATAAACTGCTAGCCAAATCCGTGAAGATTACTTTTGGAAACTACGTCTTCTGTGGTAAAAATGCACCAGGTTCTGTGGTGTAAATGAACCACGGCATCTGGTAAATAGCGTCCTAATTCTTGAGAAATATAAGTCTCTCATGTCCCAATCCCAATACCTATTTTGTAAACTGAAGTAGTTATTTAGCAGATGTACCTCGTCTAATGCAATAGAAAAGTCCGGGACATGCTTCTAGCTACAGTTTATACAGGGTTTCTTAAATTAATTAATTATACTTGCACATTTTCCTCTCTGCTTCTCTAATAAGTGTAAAACACCTGTTAGAGCAGCAAAGAGGAAAATGTATTGTAATGCAGAGACTCGTTAATAAATCGGACATCCATTTTATAGTTGGATTACAAATTACAATAGGTCTGGTCTATCTACAGTCGAATATTTTTCCTTATTTACAAATCGGTGTCCATACTTAGCATCCATAACAATTTATTCTAAATGACGCTGCCTCTACTCCAAATTCAGATAATGCTTGTGCTGTGGTAAACTAGACAACTGATAACATACATAGAAAATCCAAATTCTATGCTAAGAACTCAGCAGTTATACTCTTACCACAAAATAATAAGGTTCAGAAAGCAATCTCATGTACGTACTTTATTTTTCATACCTACCCTCGGCTACGTACACTCGCGCTCAAACCACTTGTGACCGTGAGCGGTGTCAATGTGTGCGTAGCCCGCGCGCACTGTGTATGTAGATTGCCTTCTGTACCTTATTATTTTGTGCACATATCAATGCATTGTACCTAGAAAGACGTGTAACATAGCTTTATTTGAACTTGCAGGACGGTTTCGCGCCCCCAGAAGAGATAGACGGTGAAAACCCCCATCCACCCGAAGAGGACGAATATTGAGAACATGTGTGATATCGCGTATCATAGTGCTCTTTGTATATTACATATATCAAATCGAAATTATCTCGCTTTACAATCGTCGACAGTATCGAGTGCTTAGTATTTCACAGCCAATGAGTCGTAATTCTATCTTGTAGGTATATCTTCACAATCCTCACAGACAGTGGCCCTAAAATTGCTTCACGCGTAGCTATTGTCATGAAATACCTACTCAATAACATACAAATGTATAATAAAAAGAAATTACAATATACAATGCTTGTACGTTGTTACGAGTTGTGGAAAATGCAATATCTTGTAGCTTAAATAATGTATATGAGGATAAGTTGTATAGATAATGTTCGTTTACAAGATGATATGTGTCATGAAAGTATTATTATGTAAAATTCTTATAATAAAAGTATTTATCATCTTGCAGTAATTTGGATTTAGTAGCGATATGTGCATGCACTGTAATCTATAATTGTACATGTTGACGTGGCTGTGTGATATCTAAGTGCATTCCTAAACACTGGGAGCGTGGTTTCTTGACAGAATTTATTTCTAATTCTGTATGCTCTTCCGAGGGAGTAACCTCTCAACTTGTTATCTCAAAGTTGGGAGGTGAAGCCTGCAGTAAATGAGAAAAAGCTGTCTTTGACATCATTTTTGGGCCACTGGTGCCTATACAAATGTGCATTTAATAGGTTGTTAAATTATTGGAAGAGATTTACTGTTAATTGTTTAATTCTGTTATAATAATAATGCAGTTGAGGAAAATTATTAATAAACACCCGTTTTGTATGTGAGTGTATCAAATTGTATTGTAACATGTGCATAAGAACTAGATCTGAGAACACTTATTTTGCAATTTTGTGATTGTCATGTATGTTGGTCAAATGATATCATTGTATGGAGTTTTACGTAGCGTGATATTTACGTGACCATGTGTTATGGTCTAAGAGCCAGCGGCCCCCAGGCATTCGTTAAAGTATAAAAGCTGTAAGTTTCTCAATGTATGTCCCCAACACAGGTAAGAACGAACCCCGCCTATGAAACTTGAGTCGCGGTGGCTTTCGCAGGTATCAGGTAGTAAAGGTGTGTAAAATTGTGTGTTAAATTTGGTAAAGTATAAAACTCAGTTTTTACATATTTTACTTATAATAATCCTAAAAGTCACCTTGTCGAAAGCCAGACACTTTGTACGGTTGCAACCCTCTGCCAGACACCCTTAAAGTATATTTAATTATTACTATACTTACGGTATAGTATAAAAGCTGCAATTTATATATGTTATTTGGAGAACTATCAAATGATGTTTTCTCAATAGCCAGACAGTTTCAGTAGTTCCTTTATGTTGCCAGGCACATCAAAAGTCTAATGTAGGTGCGAGCGCGAGGGATATGTGTGTCTGAGGGTGCGAGTGAAATACCGCGTTCGGTCCACTGCAACGTTATACTGCGCATCAGCTATCATTTATTGTGTATAATGAGAACTATTTTCTAGATTTACTATGAAAATTCATTATGTACCATAACTAAGGATCAACGAATAAATGTTTAGAAAATTCTTTTATAAAATTTCTGTGTTTAGGAATCATTAAATTAACAATTAAATAATATATTTAAATAATTATTTTAATAATAGTTATTGGAATAATATAATTAATCTAATACAATAATTAATGGAAAAATATTTCAAAGATATTCTATGAATCGTGGTCGTCAATATCTTGAGTGTCCTCATCACCGCACCCAAAGACGCGAGATAGCACCCGAACCACCCCCTGGGCCATAGGTCCGTAGGGAGTCCTGGGACATCCTTCCGAGGGCTTACCCTGGGCTCCCAACCATAGGCTGCTGGACGTTACGTGAGGTTTATTAGTCGGTAAGAGTCCCTCATAACATCTGTGAGGACTTTCCCTCACGTTAAAAAAAAGAACCCTCATGGGATTGGTCGATGATTGTATTTTCCATCAAATTTGTGAGATCTTCGCTGTGTTGTAAACATTAATTTGATTTTAGACAAGCATACGGCCCACCAGAAGGTCCGGTGTTCACCGCAGCCTATGAACGTTTGCAACACCAGAGGCGCCACTCTTGCGCTGCCGACCCTGTAAAACCCCCTCACTGTAGGCGTTTGGGAAAACCGAGGCAGGGAGATCGTTCCACAAAGAAAGCCCCTATCGGATCTAACCGTGCTCGAACGCTCCGGACGTAGAGTGTGAGGATGGATTCCCTGTCTGTGATTTCTATTTTGTGCCAAATTTGACAATAACTTATTCCTTCTGCTATGTTATTATAATAACACTGTACTACGGAATGTAGTTGAATAAATCACAGATTTAAGAATAATTAGTACGCAAGCTTTAATACGTCAACCTCCCGTGACGAAACGGTCAAGTATCTGATACCTACCTTTGTTTTTAAGAAGTGAGACGCGCCAAATTTTTCGACGCATACACGTACAAGTGTATAATGCCCGTCTGTCTTTTTATACGCTCCAAAATACCACTAAATATTTAAAAATATAATAAATATGGCCAAATGGAAGACAAAATTCTTAATTCAATAATGTAAAAAAACGATTTTCGCGAAAATGCAGATGTCCGTTTGCTCTTTGCTTCCGTCGATATATCCCTGGCGCTCGCATCTACATTAACTTTTGATGTGCCTGGCAACATAAAGGAACTACTGAAACTGTCTGGCTATTGAGAAAACATCATTTGATAGTTCTCCAAATAACATATATAAATTGCAGCTTTTATACTATACCGTAAGTATAGTAATAATTAAATATACTTTAAGGGTGTCTGGCAGAGGGTTGCAACCGTACAAAGTGTCTGGCTTTCGACAAGGTGACTTTTAGGATTATTATAAGTAAAATATGTAAAAACTGAGTTTTATACTTTACCAAATTTAACACACAATTTTACACACCTTTACTACCTGATACCTGCGAAAGCCACCGCGACTCAAGTTTCATAGGCGGGGTTCGTTCTTACCTGTGTTGGGGACATACATTGAGAAACTTACAGCTTTTATACTTTAACAAATGCCTGGGGGCCGCTGGCTCTTGCTCTATTAGGTTAATCAAAATACAAGACTTGAATTATTGCACTATTATAACTATAAGATGTATGACTAATTCATAATATTCAGAATATTTTTATTTAGTAGTTCTTAAACGCGTCGAGAAAACTAACGACTTATTGGCGGAAGAAAATATTCGCTGGTTAAGATAAATAGATAATTAATTTATTTACTTTAGCATTCATAAATTGCCTTAACAGCAGATATTAATTGCCTCTGGATTCAGATTGTGAATGTCTTATCGAATAAAATAATAACTTTATTATATCATGTGTTTATATTTTAACTCCTTTTTCATGAAATGATACCATACTGCATGCATACCGGACAGGTGACTTCTCGCCTAATCTTTCACTGGGGTTGAAATAGTATCTACCAGCTTCGTAGCCTTTTTTCTGGTTCGAAAAGATTAGGCTGGGGGAACATTTCGGAGCATTCGCCATAGCCACAGGTAATACAACCTAATAGACAACTCGTTACCTGTTAAGTACTGAGAATACCTACCTTATTGGCTGGCCTTTCTGTCTCACTCTGTTATCGAATTGGGAGTAATATTAACGTCGTACGACGGATTGTCAGGACGGACGTGACCTTGAAGGAGCCAATAGTAGCTAGTCAACCTCTCCTCGCACCCCACCAATATTTAGCGATTACGTTCTCTTTGAAGTTTGTGAAAGCGTTGTATTGTCTGTGGCTTCTTTTTAACCGACTAAAAATGAGGTTCTCAATTCGATGTTTTTTTTACCTCTGCCTGACGATCTTTTTCTGTGTTGGCATTGCGGTAGTCCCCCAATGAGTGTCAGCTTAAGACATTTTACCGAATATTAGAGGAGACTAGCTGACCCTCGCAACTTCGTTTACGTCACATAATGTGCGCGAAAGGAGAGGTAATTCTTCATCGGACTCGTCAAGCACCGTGTGAAACGGCCCTGTTTGCTTAATCATAAAAGAGCTTAATTATTAAGGTTGTTGTAAAATGGCCGCGCCGAAGGCGTGGACTGAATTGTTTTAGAATAGCCTTAATCTTTAAAGCCAACACGCCCGTTTAAAGTTACCCTCTCGTTCAAAGGAACCCTTGAATTCTAGGTTTGGCGAAAGTTGAGATGCCTCTAATTTTTTAACTACAAACCCCTCAATCTTGAAACTTGGGTCAAAAAATCCTTAAAGTACTCCCTTTCTAATACTAAAAAAATATTTGAAATCGCATCACGCGCTGAGAAATTACAACTAAAAAACCATTTTATCGCATCCCCTCTTCCGCAAGAACCGCGCAAAACTTCGGGATCAAAAGTATCCTAGAACCTTCCTCGGATTATAAGCAGACAGTCACATGAGACAGACAGACAGACAGACATGAAAAGTTTAAATTACATATTTGGCTTCAGTATCGATTAGAGAACACCTTCCAATTCCATTGCAAGAAGTTAGCCGAAAGCTGTTCGCATCTGCAGGTTCACTACGTCGACTACGTAATTTCTTGCCAAAGGCCACTAAAATTGCGCTTGCTCAATCGCTCCTCCTTCCCATGCTAGATTATGCCGACGTCTGCTATCTCGATATCACTGAAGAACAACTTGATAAGCTTGAGCGCCTACAAAATTTCTGCATAAGATTCATATTTGGATTACGCAAATATGATCATGTTACCGAATACCGCAACAGGCTTGAGTGGCTTCCAATTCGCCTTCGACGGAATGCTCACATCCTCTCTATGCTTTACAATATACTGTTCAATCCACATTCCCGAACTTATCTCAAAGAACGATTTATGTTCCTTAATGACACACATTCAAGATCCTTGCGGTCGTCGGAATCTTTGGTACTGGTTGTTCCTGCTCATTCGACAATTTTTTTTGATAAATCGTTAACCGTACAGGCTGTACGATTATGGAACGCACTACCTGTAACGATTAGACGGGCCCAATCCTCCTATATATATTACTATACTCTTTGGCCCAATCTCTAGTTATTTTTAAGCGTTTGGTGAAGGAACATTATTTGACTTTGTAGAGGTTTTATAAGTTATATTATGTGTTGTTAGGAGGTCAATAACGTTGCATTGAGTCACATTAATGAAAGTATCCTGGCTATGTGTATTTAGATGTATTTATGTAGGTATGTATGTTTGTAACGTATGTATGTATGTATGTATATATGTATGTATGCATGTATGTATGATATGTACTTTGTGTATGTAGGTATGTGCCTATGTAAGTATTTATGCGTTTAGTGTATGTATTGCAACTATCTATTGCTTCATATTTCTGCACCAAACACTACCCATCTGACTTACAATTAACATCTTTTCTGTCCATCCCAAGGTTGCCTGTCAGATATTGCTTTACAGCGATAAGGCCGCCCTTTGTACAACATTTTGTAAACATTTTTTGTAAAACTAGTTTTAATATGGTGTACAAATAAAGTTTATTCTATTCTATTCCAATTAAAATTTTCAAAATATTTTCCATGTACAGACTCTCGACCCTCTACAGTTTTATTATACCTATGTATAGATTTTAACATCCAACCGTTAGCACGAAGAGTTACTTTTCATGTCATCATTAGTGCTCGTATCCCCGCGGACTCAGTGTTCTGTAAACGATCACACAAGCAACTTTCACTATGGCCAGTCCTTGGGTGGGTGACCATTTTGCGACATTTATTTCAGCGCTTCCGTGCTTCGGAAGACACGTTAAGCCGTTGTTCCCGGTTGCCAGTAAAATGGCAGTCGTTAAACCAAGTTGAAGGCCTTTTAGGCGGCTTGAAAAAAATTAACAGCGGGCACTCACAACCTGGGCCAGTCCATCACATAAATACGGATCACCACCTACTCCGTGGGACAAATAAAATAAAATGTGGGCATAAAATATACCTCTGCCTACCCCTTCGGGATAAAGGCGTGACCATTATATGTATGTACTTAACTTTACTAAAACAGTGCTCTTGTTACTAAACGACTGTATTTAAGATTTATTTATTTCTGAAAAATAAAACTACCACTAATGAAGTTGAAGTTGCTGCTACCACAAAGTTGCAACATCTCAAATAGCCACGCCCGAAAAAAACGCCACCAAAAGAGGAAAGTAAGTTTTGACTAAAAGTTGCAGTAGGTACATGGGAGAAACAAAAACTTATTGGGGTAACTCAGCAATCAAGGTAGGCCTCCTAAGTGCTAGCATAGTAGAATTATATAGAGGCAAAATAACTTACTCTGAACGGACAATATCTATCACGCTCTGGATAAACTATTTCACGTAGAAATAGCGCTTTTACAATTTTAGAAGTACCTAATGGAAAAATAATTGATACTGCTGTGCTGGACGTAGGCCTCTCCCAAATTACGCCACAACACACGGTGCTGCGCCATCCGCATCCAGTAGGTCCTTGCAATCTTTTTCAGGTCGTCGGTCCGTCTGGCTTTACAAAGTCGGGGTCTCCATTCCAGAACTCTTTTGCTCGATCGGCCATCGGTTGTTCTACAGATGGCCAGCCCATTGCCACTTCAAAACGCATAGGTACTCAGCGAGCTATGTTGACCACTCCGGTTCTGACGGATATCATTTCCAAACCTACGTTAGGTAGGTATCATCGCGACCTATTTTTGCTTTATGACAATCTGCGAATAAGTCGTCACCGATTTATATGATTTAACTCCGTTCCGCAGTTACATCGCGACTTTTTGCGAAAGTGACATTTTCGGACCAGTGGACTCTGCGAGTAAGCCAATAATCTATACCCAAATAAATATTTCATGCTTAACTGATCCTTTTAATGGATTTTTGTGGACAAAGGGAAGAATCCCCTTGATATCCAGCCAGATTAATGTGTATAGAGCGTAGTGGGAGTATGGACTGCCAAGACAGATAAGGTTGGCTTGGTCCTTAAATATCTTGGTAGGACAATACTGGAATGTTAATGAAACGATAAAAATATACAATGGATATTTATTTCTTATAAATAAGGCAGTTTGAACTGACTCAGTGATACATAAAAATTTCATTGCAAAATTATCAAACACATTAATTTCATACTTAGCTTAGATTTGAATAAAGTTAACACAATTTTAATATCATTTAAAATGCTAAGGGCAGATTGGGTACTTAATAAATATAAAAAACAAAACCTTCATTACCTTTATAACAAGGGTGCCTAGTTATTTATAGTTTGGCCTTCTGAATTCTCAATCTCTGCATTTCAACAACAAAAGCTTTATGCCGTTGAAATAAAGTCTATTTTTGTTTACGATAATACAACCATCATTCTAATCAAGATAACATTTTACAGACTATAGGCACTTGGTTAAAGGGTTATAAACTAACTGTTTGCTCGTAATAGTCACCAGATATTTTACAACAGGTAAATCTGCTACATCATATGAAATAATAAGAAAATATTATTTATTTGTACACATTTGGTTATTGGTAAAATGTTCATAATAATCATAATATTAACAAAATTACATAGTATTTTATATTAATCCGGAGGGCAACCGTTTGCATTGTTTTTTAAATAGGGATTGAAAATAAATATTTTTTGCTTATGCCGTTTCAAGAATATTTAATTCAAGAATCTGTCATTACCAGAATCTGCAATTCGGGGAATAAAGATTAAATCTCCCGCTAATAAATCTTTTTGCCGAATTTTTAGCTTTCAACGAGCCCTTTTTGTCTATTTACATAGGGTTTGTAAGCCCAAAACGGGGTACAATATTTAAAGAAAAGTATAGAAAAAGAAAGCATTACTTACGAATTTTAGTCTTCCAAAAATTGTCATGATCTCAATCCTACCATGCTAATTATAAAAATTATTTTACATTATATTTACATTATCTTCCACAAATCATCGCCAGAACTACGCTAAATATTTGTAAATAAAAATACGCTGTACAGGGCGGGGACAATTCACATAATTTGTTCATGTAAACTCGCATTATTGAACTTTGAAATTAATTTTTATCTTGAAAATGGTAAGTTGGATTTTTGCCTGGATAATTATATCGTCCACAGCTAACCTTATTAGTCATAACTTTATTGCAGTATATTCATAGTCAAAGGCATATTATCGTCAGAGTCAAAGGCATATTATCGTCATGTCTTTATAGCCAGTTGGGTTGGTAAGGTTTATAAGCCACTCGGTATAGATATTAATATTCGCCAATTTCACATCTACCGAACCAAGAGCTAGAAAAATACTGTCTTCTTGAAATAAAACCAGATTGGTAAAAACTATTTATGTAATATTTGGATCACCGATGTGGAGATCGACATAATAAGAAAATATGTGGATTCAACCACAACATTACTAAGCACAAATGTACCGGCTTTGGTAGAATTATTATTTCTTAATTATTTGGAATTGGAATTAAATATTCCTTCAAATTAATCGCTTCAATGATTAATTGTGCTAATACTTCGAAACCTAATATTTGATGATAAATTTGGGGTTCATTAGAAATGCAGACAACTCAAGCCTCTTCACCATTATCATAATTAGGTTACTCTAATATTTTTCGACTTATGTCATTTTAACTAAGTATATTATTTAAAGTATTTAACATCATTATTTTAAAATAAGGCATTTACACTAAACTATCAGGTGCAAATGGGATTCATTCAGAACATAACATGATAGGTACCTTACCTACATATTGCGGCCACCTTATTGACCTTATGAAACGCTTGTGTAAAAACAATCAGTTAATGCTAAACATGTTACGGTCCGGCATAACTTCTTGAGGTGTTGCCAGACACTAGAATTTCTTATGTAAGTAGTTCACAGTCCGTCATCGTTTCTTATAATTTTCCATTGATCGATTATGGCTGGGCGTTCGACATAGTCTTATTGGGCGATCACATTTTGGTGTCGGATGGTTTAGTATTTCTTTAACTGGCTTAGATTTTTTCATTCTAGGGCTTAGTATTTCTTTAACGGGCTTAGATTTCTTCACTCTAGGGCTTTTACGTGTAGGTACTAAGTGTTTTGAAATATCTTTATTTTGAATATCATTTGCTGTAACTTTCAGAGCAGACTTATTTGACTCTAAAGAACAATTCCTTGTTCTTGATCTTCTTAAATTGTTACTTTTTATTAGAGGTGTTATTTCGAGTAAGGAACTGTCGTTAAATTTATTTGTTTTCTTTGGCGAGCGCCGCAGTATTATATTCAGAGGGGTGATGTTGAATTGATGAGATGATCTAGAACTTTCATTGAGCCTATTCTGGCTAGGTGTACGACAAGACCGTATTGGGCGATCGCTTAGTGATCGGTTAACTTTTGGGTTGTCTGGTTTTGGGTTAATACTTGTCGTAAGTTTCGAAGCCCTAGGGCTCTTACGCGTGTGAGACGTAGAAATAGAATTGCTTGAGTTTCGTGAGTTATTGTTAGGTTTGGTATCTTTTTTGGAAGGTATTTTATCCTTATTATTGACTGTTTTACTACAGCTATTAGTCAAAGCTGAATTAGTTTTAGTAGCTTCTTTTGTTTTAGTTACTTCTGTCTTTTTTAATGTTTTAGTTTTCGATTTGGGTTTAGACGCGTTCGTGTCAGATTGGGATGGAATTTTATTGTATGTTTCTGTGTTAGAATTTATTTGAGTATTACTTTTGGCTGGTTTAGTTTTACTTAAACTTTCAGAAGGCTTAGCAGACTCACACTTACTCTCGGGTACTTTAGATATAGTTTTAAACATACTTTCGGGAGGTTTAGATGTAATTTTAGAAATATCTAGAGCATTTATAGAATTACTTTCCAAATGTGCTGAATTTTTAAGGTCATTTTTTGTCTGTGACGCTTTTTTAAAAAACATTTCTTGATATCCAGTCTCATTACAATATTTCTTCTTTTTCGATGTCCGATGTGATCTGACACTGAGTGAACTGCTGTTGAATCTTCGAGTATTGTCAAGGGTTTCGTTTGCACCAGTGGTATCTTTCCTGTTGATCAACCATCTTGAAGTTTCTGGCACATTGATCTCATTTTTTGATTCTGGATTTCGAGAAATCATACCAGGATGCTTGAATTCTGGTTTTGAAACTTTTTCGCCTGTTTCAACTGAAATAGAAAATGTTTTCATTTTACAAATAGCTGTGCTTTGCTTCCTGACCCACAACAACTATTTATCATGGATTTCCTAACCACTTATCCTAAACTCGCATAATCGATTTCTGTCAATAATAATTGCGCTAAGCATCTTACACTATAACTGGTCCTGAGATGGTCGACCGCTTTGCGGTATTCCCACTTTACGACAAAAGCAAGTAGCTACAACCTGCGTTTGTCCATTTCAACACGGTAATAGGCTCGCCGAGTATTACATGGGGCCAAATATTAAATGAAGAAACGGCTTTCAGGGATAAAGGCGTGACCGCGTGATACTGTTTATTTATTTATTTCTTACATACATCAGTCTTTACATGCAAGTTTCCCAATGCGACAGTGTAATAGATATTATGGATATGTTGGTCCTAAAAAAATGTTTCGTCTCGTTATCAGATAGGTGAAGTTCGTTCAGCGTCCCATAAAACTAGTTGGAGCGATTGAAAAAAAAAGAGGGAAAATTTAAAAGAAGGAGTTTCTTAGAAGTTCTTTTGCTATTACTTGTGATTATTACACAATTTATTTTACTTGCAAACAACTACTGTATCACGATGTGATCTAAGCATTAGTGAACTAATATTAAATCTTAGAGTGCTAGCAAATGTATTGTTTAGAACAGCAGTATTCTTACTGTTTTTAGAAGATTCTGGAACTATGACGTCATTCTTTGTTGTAGGTCTTTGAGAAGCTCCAATAGGACGAGTAGGTTCCGCTTCTGGAATCTCTATTACTGTTTCCACTGAAAATGAAAAAAGCAAGGTAATTTTATTAATATTGTAGGAATTTTTTCATACTACCTAGGAGGTTTTATAAGAATTCTAATGATACTCTAGCTAGGTTATTATAATCTTGTTAAATGGCTAATGAAACAGGAAAAAATAATTATCTGCAGAATGACAGCCATAGACTTCTTTTTTAAATATTTGTAACATTTCATTTTATATCAATTGTCTACTTATGACCTAGTTAGTTGAGGTAACTTTCATTTTAGTAGGTTATTAAAACAATGAAACCACTTATCTACGACACAAAAATTGTCAAAAAAAAGGCCAAATAAACAAAAAAATAGCATTTCTTTTTAACTTCTTGAAAATTTTGATATTTAGGATAGGGTATTTATTTCATAGTCAAATCAGACATGCATGATAGAAACTACTTATTGAAATTAAATAAGAAAAAGTATGAATAAATAAACTAAAAAATGTTTAACTACCTGTCATTTTATCTTTCAGATTAATCCTACGAATAGTGTTTTGGCACTCTGCATCACTCTCGAAATCTGTATCCCAAAAGGTTTTAGCCGAATTCTTTACAATATTCACACTTGAATCTGAAATTTAAACATATCCAGTAATAAGTATAAAACAATATTTGAAATTAAATAAACTTCACTTTTAATGTGTACGAGTATACTCACTGGCACTAGGTATCTTGTCAAGAACAATTTTGCATTGTGGTTGCGATTTGGCTATGTCTTCCACAACTTTTTGGCTATGGTTTCCATTTTTTGCCACTTTTGGCTTTGTGCTAGTGCTTGTTGTTCGATCATGATTCCTATTCTCAACATTCTTAGATTTGCGTTTCTTGTTATCATCTTTTTCAAATATTTCTTCGTCAGTGAATGTGTCACTTACATTGTTCTCGTCACACATAGACAGTACTGAAGTTACATCCCATGTGTCTTCTTCATCCTTTTTATTTTTATTGGCTTCTCTTTTGGTTTGGTTTACAATTGTTTGATTAGTTTTGTTAATACAATCTGGCACAATTTTGTGAATTAAGTCTAATAGATTACTATCATCTTGTACTTCCCTATTCATACATGATTGGTTAGTAACCAGTTTCCTGGTCTTATTCTTTTCTTTTTGGATTGCCGAATACACATTTTGTGGGCTATTACTAGCATCACTGCTTACATTACTTTTTTCTGCTACATCAAGCGTCTGTGTGAATAGTTTTCTCTTTATAAAGCTCGGACGCATAGAAACATCGCTGCTTTGAGATAATTCACAGGGTTCTGTTTGATCATTGTCAGGTTTTTCTGGAGAAACAGTAGATTGGACAGTCTCAATATTATTTACAAGTGGTTGAGGACTATAAGTATTAACTGGTTCGGTGGGATGCGGTTTTGATTTTGCAATAACTTTTTCTGGTACTATAGGTTTAGATTTTCTTACTGGTAACATGGGTTTAGTGAACTCAAAGTTATTGGAGTTTTCAATATTATTATTATCTTTGGGTACACTTTGTTTTGCCTTTGATTGCATTTGAGCTTTGGGTTTTGCAATCTTCTTCGGAGAGGCACTCTTTTTTTTCTTTCTATCAGGCATGCTTGAGTCATCACCACTGTCTAAAGTCCTTTTCTGCATTGTACCGTTTCCAATATTGCAAATATTCTTTGCTTGAAGTCTTGGCTCTGGAAATATATCTTCCTCACTTTCACTCATTATGTTTTTATTTTCATCATTTTGATTGGGTTTGTAGTTATTTTTCTTAGCTTTTAACTGCCTATCAGAATTTTCAGGGATAACTGTTGAAGCGACTGACTTGTTAAACCGCTGGGACGGCAACACAAATCCAGCATTGAATCTCTCTTTTAGAGTAGGTATAGATAGAGTTTTATTTGAATGTAAGGAGCTATTAATCTTCTGAGATCCATGAAAATTACCATTACTTGAAATCATGCTTTTGAAAGAGTTTTGTCGAAAACTGTCAGTGCAATCTTTGACCATGTTACTGTCTTTAATTGTTCTTCTTATTTCATTGGGATCAATCCTAGCTAATCGACTGTATGATCTATTTTCTTTGTACGAGGTCATTACTGACCTACAGTCATCACTGCTTATAGAGGAATCACTGCCTTGGTCCCCTGAGTCACCCCCTGTCCTGTTTATCCCACCTTTCAGGAACATTCTCATATTTCGTCTTTTTTCTATTCTCTTTCTATTGCGTTGTTTCATCAGTTTGTGATATGCTTCTTTGATTACTTTCAAATCATATTTGTTAAATTTTACATTTTTGAATGCAAAAGCTATATCAGCAGCACTTACACTTGCACTGGAGTCTGAAAATAAATGACATACTTTTATAAGCAAAGCTACTAAATGGGAAGGATAAATTTATAGTAGGTATAAACAATTATACCTATCATAATTTAAGTGTAATACAGAACATTTTCTTCAGTAAGTCAAAAACATACCACCAGTCTGACTGTTATCCTGAAGGATAAACTTCAACAAAACTCAACAATTGTAAAGTTAATATTGGTATCATAAAAATAAATTTAAGATGCTATACCACTTACTTATACTCCTCATAGACATAGGGGAACCGCTTCTTCCATTGAAATTGGATTGTGAGCTCATTCCACCATAAAAATGTTGGTAATTCCGCGATCGCATGTCACAGGCACTGTGCATTGACATGGGTGACATCTCCCTTCTGTAGTATATGCTTCTTTGGTCCGACACCGACTCCGCATATCTCGGTCGTTCAAAGTTTCGAGAAACATGCATCGTAGAAGAAAGTGGGTTGCGAAAACTGAAGTTAGTAATGTTTGTGTTAGGACCCCGGGCACTCACGGTCTGAAAATTAAGATAGTCATCCTGTAATCACGGCCGGAGTAACATGGTTGAAACATCAGGGATGAAAAAGGTAAAGGTTAAGAAATAAAGCCGCGTTTTTAAACTATTTCATGCCTTATTAAAATGCACTATTTTACAAGTAATTACGATCAATATCTAACCCGTTTGGTAAACATTTTATAGGTTCAGTAAAAGCTATTGCTGTAAATAGTACTTTAGTATATTTATTAATATAAAGATTGGTTACCGTATTTGCATTCGGAAAGGCAAAAACGTTGGGATTAGATAGATCACTTTCACTGTCAGTCATTGTGTCTGATAGATGTCACCACTTTTTCACACACACTTTATATTTATTTGCATGGATTTAACTATTTTTCAGTCTACAAGTACGAAGGAAAGAATAGAAATTAAAGATATATTTTTATAACGGTCCATAGTGTTTACAAAATTTGAAGTTCTCTCCGCCTGTCCCTCCCTCCGCGCAAGACGCTTGCCCGTTGTGTTGGTACCCGTTTTTTTAAAATATATTTATGGCTTGGTTACTAGGCTCAAATGCCGAAAATATCAAAGTCAGCTCTTCACTTTATGGGCTCACGACCCTTTCTTGCGCGTGGTACTACCAGTGGTACTACTGGTAGTACCACGAGTAAAAAAATACCCGTGATACTACCAAGTGGTCCCAGTACATATTAGCATACAACCGTGAATGTCAGGTAGTGGCCTTGAAGGAGCTAATAGTATCTAATCAACCTCGTCTGTTTTCCTAGCGGAGTCCACGAAAGCGTAGTCAAAGATTGTATTTTGAGTTGTTGTTGTTATTGTTGTTGTTGTCGTCGTTTTTTTTTATACCACTAGAGTGGCAGACAAGCATACAGCCCGACCAGATGTACCGGTGGTCACCGCAGCCTATGGACGTTTGCAACACCAGAGGCGCCACAATCACGCTGCCGACTCTGTAAAAACCTTCTAAGTCCCCTTTCAAAGAACCCTATAATGTAGGCATTTGGGAAAACCGAAGCAGGGAGATCATTCCACAACCTAAGCGTACGCGGAAGAAAGCCTTTATTAGATCTCACCGTGCTCGAGCGCTCAGGACGCAACGTGTTGGTCGTTGTTGTTATTGTTGTTGTTGTCTAAGATTATCTTTGATGTGTGTTTACAAATAAAGCGTTGTGAATGACAAATGAACTATACATAGATGCACGATTCAATACCTAAACGTGGTAGATCATGGCACCCGATGTAGTAAAATACCTAAAGACCTACACATTTATGATGCAATCTAGATAATAAACAAGTTGTTTTTACCGATCTTCAATTGTTTTTACCGATCTTCTTTTGGTTTTACCGATCTTCATTTGTTTTTACCAATCTTCAATTGTTTTTACTGATCTTCATTTGTTTTTACCGATCTTCGTTGGTTTTTACAGATCCTCATTTGTTTCCACCGATCTTCACATTTTTTAACTGATGTTCATTTGTTTAACCGCTCTTCATTTGTTTTTACCGATCTATATTTGTTTTTACCCACCTTCATTTGTTTTCACCGATCTTCATTTGTTTTTACTGACGTTAATTGAATCGCTCCATGTTAAAAGGGCGTGAGTCACCATTTTTGGAAAAATGAGTTAGTGATGCCATCTTATAGAAAATACCCCAATACTCCTTCTCGAGTTGGATATGGATCAAAAAGACATCAGTCCATTCAAATAAGAACGAAAAATTGGGACCTGAATTCAACTTTTTTGTAAAAAGGTCGTCAGTCCACCGACTATCGCCCTTTTAACAAGGAACCTTTGTGGCAACACTTGAACTGTCATTGTGTCTGTCAATTAGCTGCGGACATTGAAGATATACGGAAATGTTATTTTGCGATTTATTTGTTAGAATAATGGATGAAGAACCAAAATCAAGAAAACAGATGCAAAATACGGCTAATTACAAGAGAAATGTGATTAAAAGGGCAAGAATCGAAGGCACCAGTTATGTCAATCATAAAGGGAATGTTCGACCTGCCCGCGGTACAGGATCACAATGTAATTGCATGAAATCTTGCTTTGAAGCCTTTAGTGAACAGGAAAGAAACCCCACTTTTTCCATATTATTAAGGGGCCATTCCTCCACAATCGCGGCCGTCAGACCGGTCATGGACAAGTGGCTGGAGAGGAGACACGGTGCTCTCTCCTACCGGTTGACACAGATGCTTGCCAGGTACGGTAGCTTCGGTAGGTATCTGTGGCGAAAACACCGGGAAACCACGGCCGAGTGTCAGCACTGCCACGACCAGAGCGACGACACGGCGCTCCACACGCTGGTGGAGTGCACGGCGTGGGCGCAACAGTGCCAGGTCCTCGTAGTGGGTCTGGGCGTGGACACTCTCTCGCTCGAGACCATGGTGCGAGCCATGCTCTCCAGCGGGAGTAAGTGGGACTGCGCCGCCTCTTTCTGCGAGCAGGTAATGCTCGTGAAGGAGGCGGCGGGCCGGGTGCGGGAGAGAGTTCTCCCACCCTAGTTCCGCAGTCGGCGGCCTGGACGCCGCCGACGTGTCTTCGCCGAGGACTATCGGCCTCCATGACCCCCTCGGTCATGGAGGCCGATAGTCCTGAGGACGGTGAGAGGGTCGCTCACCGTCCATACAGAAGCAGGCCCATGACGGCAGCGTGACGTGAGCAACTCACGGATGCCCCCCCCCCTTAGGAGCGGGATAACACCCGAAACGCCCCAAAGGTGCGGGATAGCACCCGAACCACCCCCTGGGCAATGGCGGCCGTAGGTCTGTTGCGAGTCCCGGGACATCCTTCTGAGGGTTTACCCCGGGCTCCCAACCACAGGCTGTTGGGCGTTGCGTGAGGTTTTTTAGTCGGTAAGAGTCCGGCATAACATCCTCTGAGGATTTTCCCTCACGTAAAAGAAAAAAAATAAATGGGGGCTATTCCTTCCTGCCATGTGATCGAGACTTCAGTATGATAAAAAAGGAAGTTAAAAGCCCATGATCGTTACTATACCATCCATGAGATAAGAGAGCTGATAATAGGAAGCGGGCAGTCAGAAAAATTGGCCAGAATATTATAAAAAAACCTGTATATCAAAAGAAACTATGGGAAGAAATACCCCCAAAGACAGGAAAGTTCATTTTGGGATAAGTAACCACCACCAATACACATATGATGGGAGATATAAAGGATGCATTGAAGCCTGCGAGCTTATGAACAGGGTTTCGTACCCCTCAAAAGTGTTAAACATGTAGATCTAACAAAGGTTTTGACCTATATGAATGAGGAACACCAACAGTTCTATCAGGAAATCTTGGGACGTCCTACTAATCATGACACTGAAGATGATTTTGCTGCTAATGAAATAAAAACTGTTCTTTCTTAATGTTTCATTGTTAATTTTCAACATTATAGTCCATTATAATATATTTATTCCTTAAAACTTGTTTTATTTTTCATAATAATCTTTATTAGATGCTAAAAGGGCATCAGTCCACCAACTTTAAACAGGAATATCATAAACACGACTATGTATAAAGGTGTAAAATATATGCCAAATTATGAAGATAAAGCTTAGCTTTTAAGCAAAGTATAAAAAAAGAATAGTCTCCTTGACATATTTTTGAGGCCACAGTTTTTTGTTATTTTCCAAAAGTTAGGGTGCCTGGACTACCGCCCTTTTAACATGGACCGATTCAATTTGTTTTACCGATCTTCATTTGTTTTCACAATCTTCATTTGTTTGGTACCTTAGACCATATAATACGGGACTAGCCTTTGCGAACCACCGCATACAAAAATATTCTGCCAGTTTTCATACAAGTGAAGGGGGAAACACAAAGACATATAAAATTTCATTGCATTTA
Organism: Miltochrista miniata; assembly: GCA_933228765.1. Lineage (NCBI taxonomy): Eukaryota > Metazoa > Arthropoda > Insecta > Lepidoptera > Erebidae > Miltochrista > Miltochrista miniata. The sequence goes on from OW121765.1 coordinate 14,830,309, forward strand.
AAAATGTATTAATCGACAAACGCGTAATGGCTGTTGTGTGTTAATTGTTATTGTACAGTCAACTACAATGAAATGTACTAGTTTAATCATATAAAATGATGTACTGATGTACAGGCTTTTTATAAAGCCAAAAGACCAAATGGTCATGTGCAATGGCAGAAAACAATGCTTAAGTAAGGCGCATCCTGTGGTTAGATGATCTAAGTTTGGTACCCGTGGTACTACCAAGCGGTCTCAGTAGTACCACGGGTAACTCAATTTTACCCGTGGTACTACTGGATTGGCTGCCTGAATTTAACACCCAAAGATTTCGCCCGAGGAAAAAACTGCTTTATAAATAGAGACATCTTCAAAGTGCGAATTTAATGTCAAAAGTAAATCGACTTATATTGCGAATTTTTTAAGCAAAAATTATTTATACTTCAATTTAATAAATTGAATTCTATACAAACATATGTAAATCAATTTCTTTAAATTATCAATCGACTCCACCACCAGACAAAACCAGAGCTAGAGTGAGGTGACAGTTGACAGCTAAGTCTTGGTCCGACACCGACACTGACGGTGGCACATATATTTTTCTTCTTCTTTGACTTTCTCGGCTTGAGAGTATGCCAAAAGCAAGTAATTTTATAATTAGAAATAGGTATGTATTCAATTTATTTTCCATGTTTATGAATTTCTTGAGCGGTATACACACTGATCTGTATTATTACCACACTGGATAGGTGGCTGTCAAACTAAAGTTATGCCTTCTTAATTCTCGCCATTGTGGCGCTGAAATCAGCAGCGCTGGTTCAGAGAACTAAAATTAGTGATGTGCCAAACTTTCTTGAACTGACGCGTATCGATAGATTTAATTTGAAATAAAATCATTTTTAGTATATATATTTTAAAATTAATTTTGTTTATAATTTGTTTAATATAAGAATATTACCAACCGAAATTACGAATATTCCCTTTAACTTCTCCAACTAAGCTAAATTGCTTGTGCTAGGAGTGGCCAGGATTCGAACCCGGGTCTTCTCGATCGCAAGACAGTCAGTCTTCTTAACCACTAAGCTATCGACGCTTTAATGAATATTGCTCTTAATAAGGGGGGTTTAAGTTGGTGTCTAGTATACCTACCTAAATGAAAAAATATTTACCTGCAATTTGGCATACTCGTCGTGACGCAAAATTGCAGGAAAATATTACTTTTGTTGAAGAGATTGAGAGAGGTATTAATTGAGAGAGCTGCCTCAATCTGAGCATGCCGCGTGCTGGGGAAATTACATGCATCTCCACTTGGGCCAAATTAATCAGCAACTCGGCAGCGTGCCTCAAGCTGAGCAACGAATTTCTATAGTTTCTTACTAGCTTCCATGGGTGACGTATGCCAATTCACTGCAGCTTTAGTAATAATGAATCCCTACAAATAGAATAAAAGGCAGACAGACAAAGATCATTGTGCGGTGAACGTGGATCCCATAAGTGTCTGTGGCTTTCATATACTTCAGTTAATTTGATGCATTTATCATTGTCCATTTCACCACGAAGTGAGCGTATATATATATCATGCGCCATAGAAATAGAAAGGGAGTTATGTGTAGATAAAAATAAAAATAAACGTGATTTTATTAATCATTTATTTATTTTACACTTTATTGTAAAACTATGGTAGGTACAGACGAATCTGAGAATGCATGGTCAATCTGAAACGAAATTGCTTTGCACTGACAATTGACGCTATCTCTCGGATAACATTGGAAGTTAAGTATCTAGCGTTGCCGATTGTTTTAATACCTCACACAGGAACGCGATTATTGTCAAAATAGCAACTCGTAAATCTTTTGAGTAATGTAAATCTGCCATCTAGTAATTTTTAGCGATTTTAAGGTGTCTATGCAATATTATATCCGAGTAAAGTTGCGCCATCTATTGGAGTTCTTGTGAATTTGGACTCAAATGTGCATGGGATTATAGATCTTAAGGGGCCCATGCAATATTGGAGGTGACTGTACACTAGCGGACGGTATACTATTTATTAACCGGGAAGTTCTTGTGTAATGCTTATAATAACATTTAACATCAAAATGATTAGAACACAGACGATCGCTTGAATTTGGAGTCCAGTTATGGGCTCCCATGTTGCCAAGCCATGCACTTCTGATATTTGGATCAGTTGGAAATCTGCAATAAAATAAACATACATCAATAGAGTAAAAAACATTATGTAGTAAGCACACAAGTTAATGTCAGAAAATAAGTTAAATAAATATTACTAATAAGATTTTATTTGGTTGATACCATTATTATATATTGAAGCGCTCGTGGCCCCGTGGACTCAGTGTTTTGTAAATAATCACTGCAGTAAGCAACTTTCACTATGTCCAGTCCTTGGATGGGTGACCATTCTGGTGACCGCTTTGTCACATTTATTTGAGCGATTCCGTTCTTCGGAAGGCACGTAATCCGTTGGTCCCGGTTGTCAGTAAAATGGCAGTCGTTAAGCCATGTTGAAAGCCTTTTTGGGCGGCTTGAAAAATTTCAACAGCGGGCAGTCACAACCTGCGCCTGTCCATCACAACACGGCAAAACGGCTCACCAATTGTTACGTGGGACAAATTCTAAAATGGTGAAATGTGGGCATATAGTATGCCTCTGCCTACCCCTTCGGGGATGAAGGCGTGACCATATGTAATGTAAAATAATACCATTATTAGACATATTTCTTATAAAGAAAAGTTTTCGATTACATCATCAGACCATGATCAAGTTTATCGATACGACAACATGGACATCACTAAACGAAATTAAAATCCTATTTTTTTGCTTAAAAATAATTTAATCTCACCTATATATTATTCTTATACATATTTTGTAAATAATCAAGCATTTTACATGTAGGTCAGGCTGATTTAATGATAAAAATTACAAAAATTCAACTTACCTGTGAAATCTAATGTTGCTCCCTTTTTTGAAGCTAATTTTGCAAAACACACATTTCACCATGTCTATTGCTTTCTTGTAACCACACAAATCCTCACTAAACTGCACAAAAGTCCTTAAATTACAAAATAATTCGTAATTCCCGGCGCGATACGGGAAGTCATTTGCATGATACGTCAGATTTAGTTCCTTGCACCAACTCTAGAGGCGTTTCCAATCGGCACAAATAATTAGCTGTCATTTGTATGAGACAGCCAATCCTGTGGTAATAATACAGATCATTAAGTATACATAAACATAAATTTACCTATAGAAACGTACTACTCCAGTAAAGAGGTGGGACTTTACTAGAGGTGTAGAAGTATTGTAACTTAGAGGAACGTTCCTCTGATAGCGCAACGTATTTCTCTCTTTTACAAATTCCGGGTTCTTCAAACGGAGTGTGAAAAGGCACATAAAATAATCGTGCCAACTTGAGAGCCTCTGTGAATTGTTAGGCAACGGTGACGATGTATCGTCAGTCAGTGCGGCACATTTATGTTTTCTTTACGAACATCACAGCTGAGCTGGCCTTGCCGTCGTTAGGTAGTTCACGACGACATGCGACAGAGTCCACGGTGATGGTGACCTCCGTCTGAAATTGTGATTTTGCGGGATTTTAAGCGGCCGTTGTAACAAAAATCTTCCTTTTTTGCGCACTGCCATGTTTTTGATGAAGGGATGTGTTAAGATGAAAGACATTCACTGCAGCGCGCAGTAGGTGACAAGACGCAGGAGCTAGTTTCGTTCATGTCTGTGTGGTTGGACGGAAACTGAACCACAATACATAGATTTGTTTTTCTGTGGCCAATTCGACTGAAAGAAGGACCCCCGTACCGCACCGAGTGTGGTCGCCAGAACCCCGCGCCAGTCACAGTACTGATACAGGTCTCACTGGTTGTCGAGTCGACCCACGTCGTCGTCGTACGCACTATAGGTAGGTACTCTACTTGGCGCTAAATAGTCCCATCTGCTGCGGCTATCATCGCCACGGACCCGACTTTGTACCTGTTACTGACTACATTAATTAGATTCATTAGAGGACTTTTCACAGCTAAACAGGCCCAACATCATCCACGTGGGTAGGTACCTCAATGCATTGGAGTCTCGTCTGTTGATACAGCAGGTGCGTCGCTTGCAGGAACCCCTGGATATTGGTCATCAAAAATCATACTCTTTGGATGGTTAGGGCCCGGGCCCTACCTAACCATCAATGATTTTTTTCTTTTAATTTGCTCTCAGGCTGGGGCCCCTTAAGGTCAGGGGCCCGTGGTATTTTGTCTATAGTCCGTTCACAGTTTATTTACCTCTTACCTCTGACAGATCGTTTTCTGTGTGTTGGTTTTACAGTAAAGTCGCCCTATGAGTGCCAGCTAAGACATTTTACCGCGTATTAGGGGAAATTATAAGGTTGAACCGTTAACACTGAGAGTTATTTTTTTATGCGAATATCCATTAGTCAGTATATTTAACATTAATAGAGACGTAGTTCTGTTAGTATTGGATTTTTCTTAAATTTCATTTTTATTTACGTAAGTATTCAAAAAAGACCCTCATCACCATCACCAAGGAGGGCAAAGTTGTCTCTCCACATCTGAAATAATTTCCACGCCGAAAAAACGGCAGCAAAAGAAGAAAATAAGTTTCGACTTATGGTTGGTTGGTTTCGACATGGTAGAAAAAAAATCTTTGTATGGCAACACGAAAATCAGGAAAGCCAACCTCACAGCTAGAGGTAAATTAACCTAGGTCCTAGGATCACTGATCTGTATTATTAATACAGATCAGTGCCTAGGATCAAGTATACCTTACTTGATCCTAGTAAATTAACTATGAACAGATTAAAGTGTCATTTTGGCGAGTCAAATATTAAATGAATCCTTATTAATTTTATTTTAATAATAGTGCAGCTTGTCAAAATCTAGAAATCTAGCTCAATCTTCAATATTCATTTTTGAAAATTTATCGACCGACGCGCCCGCGTCTAAAGGGGTCCCGAGTGTCCCGACACGGGATAATATATTGAGTCAAGTCTGTGGTCAAGTCTGATATTTATGAATGGAAACTCTTTCAGTGTGCGTCATCTCTTTGCATGTGTGTGTGCATCGACGTGTATGTACACATGATATTGACGAGGCATGACAAGTGCAGTTGGACCGTATCGCTAGCGCTTTATGGGGTCCCAACAAGATCAATTGGCAATTGTCAAACACGTTAAATATCATGTGTACATACACGTAGATGCACACACTAATGCAAAGAAATCACGCACACTGAAGCAGCTTCCATTCATATTTAACGTGATTGACAATTGCAAGGCATGATCGCGTCAGGAGCCCTTTATGAAATCACGCACACTGAAGCAACTTTCATTCATGTTTACGGCATGTCAAGTCAAGTGCAGTTTAATGTACGTACGTGGTACTAATCTTCATTTATTTTTGATCCAGTAGTACCACGGGTAACTTTACCCGTGGTACTACTGGATCAATATTACCACGTCAAACTGCACTTGACTTGACATGCCGTAAACATGAATGAAAGTTGCTTCAGTGTGCGTGATTTCATAAAGGGCTCCTGACGCGATCATGCCTTGCAATTGTCAATCACGTTAAATATGAATGGAAGCTGCTTCAGTGTGCGTGATTTCTTTGCATTAGTGTGTGCATCTACGTGTATGTACACATGATATTTAACGTGTTTGACAATTGCCAATTGATCTTGTTGGGACCCCATAAAGCGCTAGCGATACGGTCCAACTGCACTTGTCATGCCTCGTCAATATCATGTGTACATACACGTCGATGCACACACACATGCAAAGAGATGACGCACACTGAAAGAGTTTCCATTCATAAATATCAGACTTGACCACAGACTTGACTCAATATATTATCCCGTGTCGGGACACTCGGGACCCCTTTAGACGCGGGCGCGTCGGTCGATAAATTTTCAAAAATGAATATTGAAGATTGAGCTAGATTTCTAGATTTTGACAAGCTGCACTATTATTAAAATAAAATTAATAAGGATTCATTTAATATTTGACTCGCCAAAATGACACTTTAATCTGTTCATAGTTAATTTACTAGGATCAAGTAAGGTATACTTGATCCTAGGCACTGATCTGTATTAATAATACAGATCAGTGATCCTAGGACCTAGGTTAATTTACCTCTAGCTGTGAGGTTGGCTTTCCTGATTTTCGTGTTGCCATACAAAGATTTTTTTTCTACCATGTCGAAACCAACCAACCATAAGTCGAAACTTATTTTCTTCTTTTGCTGCCGTTTTTTCGGCGTGGAAATTATTTCAGATGTGGAGAGACAACTTTGCCCTCCTTGGTGATGGTGATGAGGGTCTTTTTTGAATACTTACGTAAATAAAAATGAAATTTAAGAAAAATCCAATACTAACAGAACTACGTCTCTATTAATGTTAAATATACTGACTAATGGATATTCGCATAAAAAAATAACTCTCAGTGTTAACGGTTCAACCTTATAATTTCCCCTAATACGCGGTAAAATGTCTTAGCTGGCACTCATAGGGCGACTTTACTGTAAAACCAACACACAGAAAACGATCTGTCAGAGGTAAGAGGTAAATAAACTGTGAACGGACTATAGACAAAATACCACGGGCCCCTGACCTTAAGGGGCCCCAGCCTGAGAGCAAATTAAAAGAAAAAAATCATTGATGGTTAGGTAGGGCCCGGGCCCTAACCATCCAAAGAGTATGATTTTTGATGACCAATATCCAGGGGTTCCTGCAAGCGACGCACCTGCTGTATCAACAGACGAGACTCCAATGCATTGAGGTACCTACCCACGTGGATGATGTTGGGCCTGTTTAGCTGTGAAAAGTCCTCTAATGAATCTAATTAATGTAGTCAGTAACAGGTACAAAGTCGGGTCCGTGGCGATGATAGCCGCAGCAGATGGGACTATTTAGCGCCAAGTAGAGTACCTACCTATAGTGCGTACGACGACGACGTGGGTCGACTCGACAACCAGTGAGACCTGTATCAGTACTGTGACTGGCGCGGGGTTCTGGCGACCACACTCGGTGCGGTACGGGGGTCCTTCTTTCAGTCGAATTGGCCACAGAAAAACAAATCTATGTATTGTGGTTCAGTTTCCGTCCAACCACACAGACATGAACGAAACTAGCTCCTGCGTCTTGTCACCTACTGCGCGCTGCAGTGAATGTCTTTCATCTTAACACATCCCTTCATCAAAAACATAGCAGTGCGCAAAAAAGGAAGATTTTTGTTACAACGGCCGCTTAAAATCCCGCAAAATCACAATTTCAGACGGAGGTCACCATCACCGTGGACTCTGTCGCATGTCGTCGTGAACTACCTAACGACGGCAAGGCCAGCTCAGCTGTGATGTTCGTAAAGAAAACATAAATGTGCCGCACTGACTGACGATACATCGTCACCGTTGCCTAACAATTCACAGAGGCTCTCAAGTTGGCACGATTATTTTATGTGCCTTTTCACACTCCGTTTGAAGAACCCGGAATTTGTAAAAGAGAGAAATACGTTGCGCTATCAGAGGAACGTTCCTCTAAGTTACAATACTTCTACACCTCTAGTAAAGTCCCACCTCTTTACTGGAGTAGTACGTTTCTATAGGTAAATTTATGTTTATGTATACTTAATGATCTGTATTATTACCACAGGATTGGCTGTCTCATACAAATGACAGCTAATTATTTGTGCCGATTGGAAACGCCTCTAGAGTTGGTGCAAGGAACTAAATCTGACGTATCATGCAAATGACTTCCCGTATCGCGCCGGGAATTACGAATTATTTTGTAATTTAAGGACTTTTGTGCAGTTTAGTGAGGATTTGTGTGGTTACAAGAAAGCAATAGACATGGTGAAATGTGTGTTTTGCAAAATTAGCTTCAAAAAAGGGAGCAACATTAGATTTCACAGGTAAGTTGAATTTTTGTAATTTTTATCATTAAATCAGCCTGACCTACATGTAAAATGCTTGATTATTTACAAAATATGTATAAGAATAATATATAGGTGAGATTAAATTATTTTTAAGCAAAAAAATAGGATTTTAATTTCGTTTAGTGATGTCCATGTTGTCGTATCGATAAACTTGATCATGGTCTGATGATGTAATCGAAAACTTTTCTTTATAAGAAATATGTCTAATAATGGTATTATTTTACATTACATATGGTCACGCCTTCATCCCCGAAGGGGTAGGCAGAGGCATACTATATGCCCACATTTCACCATTTTAGAATTTGTCCCACGTAACAATTGGTGAGCCGTTTTGCCGTGTTGTGATGGACAGGCGCAGGTTGTGACTGCCCGCTGTTGAAATTTTTCAAGCCGCCCAAAAAGGCTTTCAACATGGCTTAACGACTGCCATTTTACTGACAACCGGGACCAACGGATTACGTGCCTTCCGAAGAACGGAATCGCTCAAATAAATGTGACAAAGCGGTCACCAGAATGGTCACCCATCCAAGGACTGGACATAGTGAAAGTTGTTTACTGCAGTGATTATTTACAAAACACTGAGTCCACGGGGCCACGAGCGCTTCAATATATAATAATGGTATCAACCAAACAAAATCTTATTAGTAATATTTATTTAACTTATTTTCTGACATTAACTTGTGTGCTTACTACATAATGTTTTTTACTCTATTGATGTATGTTTATTTTATTGCAGATTTCCAACTGATCCAAATATCAGAAGTGCATGGCTTGGCAACATGGGAGCCCATAACTGGACTCCAAATTCAAGCGATCGTCTGTGTTCTAATCATTTTGATGTTAAATGTTATTATAAGCATTACACAAGAACTTCCCGGTTAATAAATAGTATACCGTCCGCTAGTGTACAGTCACCTCCAATATTGCATGGGCCCCTTAAGATCTATAATCCCATGCACATTTGAGTCCAAATTCACAAGAACTCCAATAGATGGCGCAACTTTACTCGGATATAATATTGCATAGACACCTTAAAATCGCTAAAAATTACTAGATGGCAGATTTACATTACTCAAAAGATTTACGAGTTGCTATTTTGACAATAATCGCGTTCCTGTGTGAGGTATTAAAACAATCGGCAACGCTAGATACTTAACTTCCAATGTTATCCGAGAGATGGCGTCAATTGTCAGTGCAAAGCAATTTCGTTTCAGATTGACCATGCATTCTCAGATTCGTCTGTACCACAGACTTACAATAAGTAGCAGACGAAACATTAATTACCGTCGAGACCCCTTATTTCGCCTGGGTTTTGACACTTTTTTCATCATATCTTTTTATTTTGAAAGTATTTTAAATTGACTTGAGTAAAAAACGATATAACTTAACACAGGCTATTACTTTAGACGATGTAAGTATCGAATATCATTGTAATTAGGCTACAAATTGACTCTAAAGGTCATAGGCGAAGTTTCGGTCTTTTTCCTAACTTCGCCTACGGTATATTACGGGGTCCTATGAAGCTTATGTTTGTTGTCAACTAGGCTTTTAAATTTAGAATCCGAAAAAAGAAATATTAACCTTACCCGGAACGCAATAAAGACACAATTTCTTTAAAAAATGTATAGTAGGCGAAATTTGGAAGCGATTTGAAGATGTTCCATACAATTGATCTAACTTTGATAGGGTTGTCACAATTCTTGGTAACTTGCCTTACTGTGAAAAAGGTGATTAATGAATTAAGAAAATAATTGTTATAAAAAATAATCATCTACAATAAAAAATGAAGTCACTTAGTCAATAGTACCCACAATTTGCTCATCAGATAACCAAGTTGAGAATCCTGTATCTCTCAGAAAAGGTGTTTCCCATTGAATTTTACGAAAAATTCATCGGAGATGGTTGGTTTTTCAAAGTCACAAAATAAGAAATTCTCACTGCGTCATTTGCATTCATAGCACAACAGAATTCACAATACCTATATGATTTTAAACTAACATGGTCATTACTATACATTTTATTACTAATAACGTGATTTTAGAATTGACAACCCTACGGGTAGGCGAAGATTGGTAACAATGTGACCGTCACTACCACCTCGGCAGCATTTTATGCCATTTTGAGCTCAAATTGTACGCTAGATAAAAAATATTTACGTTATATTACAGCCAAATAAATGTATGTTGTAGTCAAATAAAATGTTTATCATTCCATTGCCTACAACACTGCTTAAATACTAAATTTTCTACACCGACCAAAAAACGTAGTACATTTTCCAACACAAAAAAAGCTTTTGTAATGAACATAGGTAAGTTAGTCGCAATTTAGCTGAAGAATCTTGCTATGGATAAAATATACTTGCTCATGAGCAGTTTTATGCGAGGTTTGATCAATAGGTTTCTTGGTAATTTTGAATTTTGTGAAATCAGGCGAAATTTGGTAACCTAGGCGACATTAGGGGTCTCGACGGTATGTTTGTGTGCGTTGGTCTTTCCATTCCGCTCGCTCTAAGGGGTTAGTGAATGCTGCTATCTCGTTTCTACACGTATAGCAACACTATACATGACATGTTAAAAAAAATGACGTTCGCCTGGTTTTTGAAAGGGATAAGCTGCCGATGCTGCTGTTTGACGTATTAGATACCTCTCATTAATGTAGGGGCCAAACTCAGGCACTTCTTTTCAAGATTAAATTTAATGCTAACATAAAAATAAGTGTGGCAAACTGTGATTCAGCATTTAATTAGTACAGAATTGCATTTTAATATAATGCCTGTAATCTTCGATGATATTGAGTATACATATATAAAAATGAAGCCCGATTTCCGTGGTCACGGCATCACGCGTGAAATGCTGGACCGATTTCGCTAATTCTTTTTTGTTGTGCTTGTTTCTGTCAGGAGGAGGTTTTAAAAAAATTGGTGCAAAACTATTAGCAGAAATGGTTTTTATTGCGATTTTGAATCGGATCATAGAACTGGAAACTCCGAAATGGAAACCGGGAACAGAAAGACTAAGAGATAATTTTGCAATCCAATATAGCCGCCGCGTCGAAATCACAAAATTTCATGATGGGTATCGTTTAAGGGGGATTTTGGTACGCTGAGTACGAATCACATGATAATTTTGCAATCCAATTTGGCCGCCGCGCCGAAATCACAAAATTTCATGATGGGTATCGTTTAAGGGGGATTTTGGTACGCTGAGTACGAATCTCATGATACTTTTGCAATCCAATATGGCCGCCGCCCTGAAATCACAAAATTACATGATGGGTATCGTTAAAGGGGTTTCTTGGTATGCTGAGTACGAATCACGTGATAATTTTGCAATCCAATATGGGCGCCGCGCCGAAATCACAAAATTTTCGTGATGGGTATCGTTTAAGGGGTTTTTTGGTATGGTGAGTACGAATCACATGATAATTTTGCAATCCAATATGGCGGCCGCGCCGAAATCACAAAATTTCATGATGGGTATTGTTTAAGGGGGATTTTTGTATGGTGAGTACGAATCACATGATAATTTTACAATCCAATATGGCGGCCGCGCCGAAATCACAAAATTTCATGATGGGTATTGTTTAAGGGGGATTTTGGTACGCTGAGTACGAATCACATGATAATTTTGCAATCCAATATGGCCGCCGCGCTGAAATCAAAAAATTTCATGATGGGTATCGTTTAAGGAGTAATTTGGTACGCTGAGTACGAATCTCATGATAATTTTGCAATCCAATATGGCCGCCGCGCCGAAATCACAAAATTTTCGTGATGGGTATCGTTTAAGGGGTTTTTTGGTATGCTGAGTACGAATCACATGATAATTTTGCAATCCAATATGGCGGCCGCGCCGAAATCACAAAATTTCATGATGGGTATCGTCTAAGGGGTTTTTTTGTATGCTGAGTACGAATCACATGATAATTTAGCAATCAAATATGGCCGCCGCGCCGTAATCACAAAATTTCATGATGGGTATTGTTTAAGGGGGATTTTGGTACGCTGAGTACGAATCACATGATAATTTTGCAATCCAATATGGCCGCCGCGCCGAAATCACAAAATTTCATGATGGGTATTGTCTAAGGGGTTTTTTGGTATGCTGAGTACGAATCACATGATAATTTTGTAATCCAATATGGCCGCCGCGCCGAAATCACAAAATTTCATGATGGGTATCGTTTAAGGGGTTTTTTTGGTATGCTGAGTACGAATCACATGATAATTCTGCAATCCAATATGGCCGCTGCGCCGTAATCACAAAATATCATGAGGGGTATCGTTTAAGGGGGATTTTGGTACGCTGAGTACGAATCTCATGATAATTTTGCAATCCAATATGGCCGCCGCGCCACCGTTGTTAAATTTCATGTTGGATATTGTTTATGGGGTTTTTCGGTATGCTGAGTAAGAATTTCAGGTTAATTTTGCAATCCAATATGGCCACCGCGCCACTGTTGCGAGATTTCTGTCAGTATGCTGAGATACCAAAAAACCCCTTTCACGATATCCAAAATGAAATTTTACAACGGTGGTTGGGCAGTCATCTTGGATTGCAAAATTGACCTAAAATTTGTATTTAGCATACCAAAAAACCCCTTCTACGATATGCAACATGAAATTTTGCAACGCTGACGCGACAGCCATCTTGGATTGCTAAATTAACCCAAAGTTCGTACTCGGCATACCAAAAAACCCCTTATACGATATCCATCATGAAATTTTGTGATTTCGGCGTGGCGGCCATATTGGGTTTCAAAACTATCATGTGATTCGTACTCAGCATACAAAAAAAAACCCTTAGACGATACCCATCATGAAATTTTGTGATTTCTGCGCGGCCGCCATATTGGATTGCAAAATTATCATGTGATTCGTACTCGGCATACCAAAAAACCCCTTAAAGGATACCCATCACGAAAATTTAGTGATTTCGGCGCGGCGGCCATATTGGATTGCAAAATTATCATGAGATTCGTACTCAGCATACCAAAAAACCCCTTAGACGATACCCATCATGAAATTTTGTGATTTCGGCGCGGCGGCCATATTGGATTGCAAAATTATCATGAGATTCGTACTCAGCGTACCAAAATCCTCCTTAAACGATACCCATCATGAAATTTTGTGAATTCGGCGCGGCGGCCATATTGGATTGCAAAATTAACCCAAAATTCGTACTCAGCATACCAAAAAACCCCTTATATGATATGCAACATGAAATTTTACAACGGTGGCGCGGTGGCCATATTGGATTGCAAAATTGACCTGAAATTCGTACTCAGCATACCAAAAAACCCCATAAACGATATCCAACATGAAATTTTACAATGGTGGCGCGGCGGCCATATTGGATTGCAAAATTAACCTGAAATTCGTACTCGTACTACTATTTTTTTCCCAAAAGCGTTTGACATCTTAGATCGTATGTCCACCTATTTATAATACGGACCAGTGTGCGGCCGGCCAGCCGCAACAAAAAAAGCGCATTGATGTTACGAGTTGGATCAAAACGTTACACATTGTATCATTACAAGGCGCGCATTGCAATGCTCGGATCACCTGCTTCACTGCTGTAACCTCGTCTTGTATCATTACAAGGTGCGCATTGCAATGCTCGGTTCACCTCCCACACTGGCTGTAATTTTCGACTCGTAACATTACATTACGCGCGAATGCTCCCGGTGAGGGAGCACCTTTAGAAAAAAATGATGTTTTGTAACATCATTTTTTTCTAAAGGTGCTTTAGCCTCAATAGCATTTTTGAAGACCTATCTATGGATACCCCACACGTATGGGTTTGATGAAAAAAAATCTTTTCGTTTCAGTTCTGAGTATGGGGACCCCCAAAATTTAATGCTTTTTTTTAGTTATATGTATTTAAAAATCTTAATGCGGTTCACAGAATACATCTACTTACCAAGTTTCAAGTGCATAGGTCTTATAGTTTCGGAGAAAAGTGGTTGTGACATTCGGACGGACAGACAGACAGACATGACGAATCTATAAGGGTTCCGTTTTTTGCCATTTGGCTACGGAACCTTAAAAGAGGTATTTTAAGATACTCTTATTTCATTAAAATAAATCTTATTGAACTAGGCGGCTAACTCCTTCCCTGTATTTGCGTTAGTGTGTGTGGTTTTTATATGTGTTAGTTTTGGCGTACTTTTCAATCTCTAATGCTTTGTCTGCTACTTATTGTAAGTCTGTGGTCTGTACCTACCATAGTTTTACAATAAAGTGTAAAATAAATAAATGATTAATAAAATCACGTTTATTTTTATTTTTATCTACACATAACTCCCTTTCTATTTCTATGGCGCATGATATATATATACGCTCACTTCGTGGTGAAATGGACAATGATAAATGCATCAAATTAACTGAAGTATATGAAAGCCACAGACACTTATGGGATCCACGTTCACCGCACAATGATCTTTGTCTGTCTGCCTTTTATTCTATTTGTAGGGATTCATTATTACTAAAGCTGCAGTGAATTGGCATACGTCACCCATGGAAGCTAGTAAGAAACTATAGAAATTCGTTGCTCAGCTTGAGGCACGCTGCCGAGTTGCTGATTAATTTGGCCCAAGTGGAGATGCATGTAATTTCCCCAGCACGCGGCATGCTCAGATTGAGGCAGCTCTCTCAATTAATACCTCTCTCAATCTCTTCAACAAAAGTAATATTTTCCTGCAATTTTGCGTCACGACGAGTATGCCAAATTGCAGGTAAATATTTTTTCATTTAGGTAGGTATACTAGACACCAACTTAAACCCCCCTTATTAAGAGCAATATTCATTAAAGCGTCGATAGCTTAGTGGTTAAGAAGACTGACTGTCTTGCGATCGAGAAGACCCGGGTTCGAATCCTGGCCACTCCTAGCACAAGCAATTTAGCTTAGTTGGAGAAGTTAAAGGGAATATTCGTAATTTCGGTTGGTAATATTCTTATATTAAACAAATTATAAACAAAATTAATTTTAAAATATATATACTAAAAATGATTTTATTTCAAATTAAATCTATCGATACGCGTCAGTTCAAGAAAGTTTGGCACATCACTAATTTTAGTTCTCTGAACCAGCGCTGCTGATTTCAGCGCCACAATGGCGAGAATTAAGAAGGCATAACTTTAGTTTGACAGCCACCTATCCAGTGTGGTAATAATACAGATCAGTGTGTATACCGCTCAAGAAATTCATAAACATGGAAAATAAATTGAATACATACCTATTTCTAATTATAAAATTACTTGCTTTTGGCATACTCTCAAGCCGAGAAAGTCAAAGAAGAAGAAAAATATATGTGCCACCGTCAGTGTCGGTGTCGGACCAAGACTTAGCTGTCAACTGTCACCTCACTCTAGCTCTGGTTTTGTCTGGTGGTGGAGTCGATTGTTATTTTAAAGAAATTGATTTACATATGTTTGTATAGAATTCAATTTATTAAATTGAAGTATAAATAATTTTTGCTTAAAAAATTCGCAATATAAGTCAATTTACTTTTGACATTAAATTCGCACTTTGAAGATGTCTCTAATTATAAAGCAGTTTTTTCCTCGGGCGAAATCTTTGGGTGTTAAATTCAGGCAGCCGATTATCAATAATATTGTATATTATAGTTCAAAAAATCCTAATGTTAGTTCTCACTCAGATGATGTCCTTAATAACTTAACTGAGTGGGAAGCGTTGTATCAAAAGAAAAAAGTTAGTAAAGCTATGAAAGCATATTTAGAGAGAGCTCAAGAACATGATGAATTCATGAAAAGACAGCAGTTTGAATACAAAATTGGCAAACGACATCTAGCCAATATGATGGGTGAAGACCCTGAAACATTTTCACAGAAAGATGTTGATCGTGCTATTGAGTATCTTTTCCCGAGCGGTATCTACGATCCAGCCGCGCGGCCACTCATGAAACCGCCAGAAGAAGTTTTCCCGGCGCGGAAAGCTGCGGAATTTGATGAAGCTGGAAGACCTCATCACTTTTTATTCTATACAGGAAAACCAAACTTTTTTAAGGTTATGTATGATGCAGCTGAAAATATACAGCTGACACACAGTTTTGAGGACAAAGTAATCAGGAAAAAAGCCACTCCTGATCCAAATGGCAATTTAAATTTGAGTGCTAGTGATTGGGTATCTAAAGATACGTTGGAGCAGTTGTTAGTTGAAAGTATAACAGATTTAGAATATGATAACTTTAAATTAGTTATGAACAGATTAGTTTCATTACCATATGCTTACAGACATAAAGAATTTATTGAAAAGTTTAGAAAAACAATTGGTTCACAAAGATTTGCTCTAGAAATTCCTAAACCCAGTTATGATGACAATGGACGAGCATTTGTAACAACACATGAATGTTTGAGAAAGAAAGCACGAGGAGTTGTTACAATACGATCTCCTGGTACAGGTAAAATTACAATCAATGGGAAAGATATAACCTACTTTGACGATATTCAGTCTAGAGAACAAGTAATTTTTCCTCTAATTTTTACTGGTATGCAAGATAAAGTAGACATAGAATGTACTATTGAAGGAGGAGGTCATGCCGGTCAGGCAGGTGCTATACGCTGGGGTATTGCATGGAGTCTACGGAGCTTTGTTGACACTGACATGTTGCAGAAGATGCAAGTGGCAGGATTATTGAGTAGAGATAGTAGACGCAGGGAACGGAAGAAGCCTGGTCAACCAGGAGCAAGAAAGAAACCCACTTGGAAGAAGCGATAGTTTGGTTAATAATGATGTTATAGAATGTTCATTAATATGATCTTTTTATTTAGTCCCAACTTTTCTTACTTGTACTAATGTAGATTATTCTTAACCCTTTTGTTTGATATTGCTTTATGGCCATCGGCCAGACATTAAAGTTGTGACTAGGGCTAACTTAATTATCCTAAGATCATAAGACAATATCATAGAAACTCTTCCAAAGGATATAAATATAATAGAATTCGATTAACGTCTCTAATTCCATATCAAAACCGGCTAAGTGCGAGTCGGATTCGCACATGGAGGGTTCCGTACGAAAAAACAGCATTAAATCACGTTGTATGGGAGTCCCCCCCTTTCTTTTCTGATTTTAGTATTTTGTTGTTATAGTGGCAACAGAAATAGGTACATCATCTCTGAAAATTTCAGCTCTATCTAACACGGTTACTGAGATACAGCCTCGTGAAGGACAGAGATGGACAGTGAAGTCTCATGAAGTCATGAATAGGGTCCCGTTTTTACAATTTGGGTAAGAAACCCTAAAAAATTATGACGAGTTTGCAAACTGGTAGAGTGGGTTTGGGTAGTAGTATTCGAGACAAACCGATAAAGGCATTCATGAACAAGATGAAAATGACGCCTATTATGGGTATGCGATGAATCCAGAAATGCAGAACGAATGGCTGACTTTAGGCAAATTTTGTATTCCCATGGCCTTGCAGTGGCGTACCTTTTTGTATAACTGGCCGCCGGCTTTGCTTAGATTCTATCTGCATTCCAGTTGACCCTTCCCAAAGTAATCTTGTCAGGTGGGGGAAAGCCATAGATAATACATGTGGCGAAGCAATTGGAGTCATTTTCATTACCCACACCGAGTTGACAGGGTATTGGTAATGAAAAACATGAGGCTGTAAGTTGGGCAGTAACAAGAGCAAAAAAAAAGATTGACCAGAAACACAAGAAGTGACATTGCATCTGTAAAGGAAGGCTGTTCAACTCAAATACCTACTCAGTTTGATTCCTCTTTTGGTCTTGGGATTTCGGATGTCCGCCGCAGATTTCAGCGTTGCAGTGCCATACCGTTTGGAATTTATTGTCCAGCCGCAGTGTTACTCCAACATAATTATACTAAGGTGCACATTGACGCACTCTAGTCACTTTCCTGCTGAGGTACCTAATAACCGTAAAAATGTACACACGAAGTGTCTCCCTCAAAGAGCTTGTGGCCCCGCAGACTCAGTGATCTGTAAACGATCACTGCAGTAAGCAAATTTTACTATGGCTGATCCTTGGAAGGGTCACCACTGTGGGCACGTCACACGTTACGCCGATGGTCCCGGTTGCCAGTAAAATGTCAGTCGTTAAGCCAAGTCGAAGGCCTACATGGGCAGCTTTAAAAATTTCAACAGCGGGTAGTCACAACCAGCGCCTGTCCATAGCAACACGGCTCACTACCTATTACGTGGGACAATTTCTAAACAGATGAAATGTGGTCATAATTATGCCTCTGCCTACCCCTTCGGGGATGAAAGGTGTGATCATATGCATCTATGTGCTAAAAGTTCAATGCTCATGTCTTCCGTATAACAACAAAATACTAAACAGAAAAAAAATTAAGGGGGCTCCCACACAACATACATACATATAATCACGCTTGTCTCCCATCGGGGTAAGCAGAGACTATGGCTTTCCACTTCCTACGATCCTAGCATACAACGTTCGCTTCTTCTACTTTTATAACTGTTTTCATACACGCTCGCCGGTTAGGGGTGCCTACTCTTGACCTTGCCTTTTTCCAGGTCTCCGATTTGATCGGCATGCGTACGCCGAGGTCGACCCCTACCAGTTTGCCCATTCATTCTCGCCTCATAAATCTGCTTTGTCACAGTCTATTCTCATCCATTCTTTCCACGTGTCCAAACCATCTAAACATACCTTTTTCTACCTTAGTCACTACATCTTCTGTTATACCACATTTTTCCCATAATACGCTATTTCTTTCTTTGTCCATTAAAGTCACTCCACTCCAGCTATACTTCGCAGTCTTCTCATTTCCACTGCATTAATTTTGCTTTCATGCTTCTTCTGCCATACCCAACTTTCACTACCATACATAAGTGTGACCCATTTTGACTGCTCATAAAGGTTTACATAGCCCCATTCACTTGATTTCCCTGCCAAAACTCTTCGCTCAATATCCTGGTCACGTTTCCATCCCGCACAAATTTTAAACCCAAGTATACAAATTCTTTCACCTGTTCCACTCTTTGCCCTTCAATGAAAATCAAGCAATTCGTCATACTTTCTCCTCTTTCAAAAACAATTACTTTCGTCTTGATTACATTCACTTTCATTCCTCTGCTTTTTAGGCCATCATTCATAATACACATTTTTCCATTCGAAATACACCCATACAAAAAATGCAATTTATTGTCGTGTTTTGGAACGGAACCCTCAATGCGCGAGTTTGGCTCGCAATTGGCCGGTTTTATTTTTCACTCTCTGCCACCTGCGCGGACGGTATTGGGAATACATTATTTGGACAAAATTTATTACAAACTTAACATTTATTAAAAACATTGTATCTATTACAGGGAATGCTCAATTCAATTTTTATTTCGATACTGCTTTTTCATGGATTTCTTCTTGCCGCCTATTTTCTTTTTGAACATTTGATTCTTTCTGTCGTTGTTGTAAAGACGTTTCTTCACCAATGATTTTAATTCTCTCCTTTCTTTGGGCGCTTCGCTTTGTGGAACTTTACTAAAGAAAATTAGTGCATCTGCAAAGCAAATGATGCACATTAATCCTTACTATAGGTATTTATATTAGGAACTTTGACATTCTTAGGTACCTACCTCCTGAGAATGTCAAAGTTTGTAATCTGGACGGATGGAAGTATTAAACACACACAAACACATGGTGCTGTTCTATAGTTTTTAAAATCGAGATACATTACCGTCAGAAAGTTACGGGCATCGTGGCTTTTATTTTTAAAACTACATGATGCTCGCGGCCGGATTAGTCCGTTAATCCACCCATAAAAATCCACCCCTTGGGTGGATTTCCGGAATTATATATTATTAATCAAAATAGTCCGGTAATCCACCCACGAAAATCCACCCAAGGGGTGGATTTCCGGAATTATATATTATTAATCCAATTAGTCCGTTAATCCACCCATGAAATGGGTGGATTTCGAAGATGGACAAAACACATGGAGATCAGCAAAACAAATGAATCAAAAGAAACAAATGAAGATCGTCAAAACAAATGACGGTCGTATAAACAAATGACGATCGAAAATCAAATTAAGATTGGCAAAACAAATGAAGATCGTCAAAACAAATTACGGTCGAATAAACAAATGACGATCGAAAAAACAAGTGAACATCGACAAAACAAATGACGGTCGGATAAACAAATGAAGATTGACAAAACAAATGAAGATCGACAAAACAAATGAAGATCGACAAAACAAATGAAGATCGACAAGACAAATGACAGTCGGATAAACAAATGAAGATCGACAAAATAAATGACGGTCAGATAAACAAATGACGATCGAAAAAACAAATGATCATCAAAATAAATGAAGATCGAAAAACAAATGAAAACCGATAAAACATATGCAAATTATTTATTTATTTATTTATTTACACTTTATTGCACGCCAGATAAAAAACTTAAGATAGGAACATTTGTTAAAAAAGCAGTACAATGGGCGGCCTTATCGCTAAAAGCGATCTCTACCAGGCAACCTTTGGATAATAAAAAAAAAGACAAAAGACCTAAGTATGAGCTTTGAGTTTTGGGTTTTGAGTTCTGAATTCTGACTTTTGAGCTTTCAGCCTTGTTGATTTTTGAGGGTCAAAAATTACTTGCAGCCATACTTTGTAATCTAGATGCGTGTGCCATTCAAAAAAATTGGTGCAAGCAAATCTCGACCTTAATGACACTTCTCTAAAAATGTTCTTTTAGGCGTTAACAGACATCACTGATCATGACTATGTAAAAAATAAATAAATATTATGCATGTTCATAAGATCGAGAATTGCTGGCACCTATTTTTTTCAATGGCAAACGCAGCTAGATTATTTGCCGATCTTCATTTGTTTTCCGATCGTCATTTGTTTATTTGACCGTCATTTGTTTTGACGATCTTCATTTGTTTTGCCGATCTTCATTGGTTTTTTCGATCGTCATTTTTTTATCCAAGCGTCATTTGTTTTGATGATCTTCATTTATTTTGCCGATCTTCATTTGTTTTTTCGATCGTCATTTGTTTATTCGATCGTCATTTGTTTCGACGATCTTCATTTGTTCTGCCGATCTTCATTTGTTTTCTCGACCGTCATTTGTTTAGCCGATCTTCATTTGTTTTGCCGATCTTCATTTGTTTTTTCGATCTTCTTTTGTTTTTTTTTTGATCTTTTTTATTTATCATGAATAGATCTGGAAATCCACCCCTTGGGTGGAATTCCGGACATACCATAACATGTAATTCCGGTTATCCACCCCATTGGGTGGATTTTTTGGGGTGGATTAACGGAATAATCCGCCCGTGTTATTCCAGACTATCAGTTATTTTTGTACCAAATTTCAGCCCAATACGTTCAGCCGTTAGAGCGTGATTGAGTAACAGACATCCAACTCTCTTCGTCTACTTCGCCGCGTCGCCCCAAGACGTATAATAAGGTGGATTTTTTTTGGTTTCGAGTAGGTTTCTGTGGCGTTGTGGTTAACGCGTCGTCACGGTTCGCCGAAGAAGCAGGTTCGAATCCTGCTCGAAACCAATTGTTTTTCCATATTTAAAATTTATCCAAATATCTTCACAAACTTTCAAAATTTATGATATAGTAGGATTTCAAAAGGGCACATTGAATGCCACATTGTTCATAGTTTGGTGGGTATGCCCTAGACTTGGGTATTGGGTAGGTACTGTTCGTACTGCCGGACGTGTTATATGGCATAACCGCGTACTGGTTCAGTACCCAGTACGCGACAAAATTTAGCAGGACCCAGGACCTTTCTCGGACGCGATATACCGCTCGGGCGCGTATAGTCGACGTTCGGCCGCGTCCGAGTCCGAGATAGAATATAAATACTCGGCCGCGTCCGAGTCCGAAATAGAATATATTATACTATCTGTGGTCCGAGCGACCGGGTGACCCGAATGATGCACGCTTGGGAACATTTTGTTACGTAGTGTATCTCAACTTAACGTGTACGAGTAGTAACGAATACTGATGAATGTTATATGAATACTTGAGGCACGCCTGCCTGCTTAATGGGCTCAGGAGATGGTCAAGCGACTTCAGTCAATATCAAGTGTACATACACGTCGATGCATACACATGTGCAAAGAAATCATGCGCACTGAAGCTACTTTCATTCATATTTTAATCGACTTGTCAAGTGCATATTGACCATATAAGAGCCCATTAGTCGAGGCACGTGTAGTACCTGCCAGATAATAATATATTAAACGAATAATATTTATTATTAGGATAAATGAAGAAAAAGTGACATATATTATTTTTTAAATTATCTCGAAAACGGTGCGTGTATCGTAAAAATAATGGCATTTTTGACCCCCCTTTGAAACCCCCCATCCGCCAAATATACATTACGAATAACGATTTTTTATACCACTAAGGTGGCATAATGTTGCCTGTAGTATAGGTTTATTTGTTGGTTTGATATCAATCGTCAAAAAGGGTCCATGCTGGCGGTGTTGCAGTCATCCTCATCAGCTAGCAGTTTCATAAAAGAGGATGATTTCAAGGTAGATTTTTTTTTTCTAAATCTTGTATCTCGAAAACCGTGCGTGATATCCTGATCAAATACAACAAAAATTTCATCCCCCTTTAAGAAAGCCCCAACCATAAGGGGCAAACACATACAAACATAAGTGACCCTCGCCCCCCCTTTATTTTTTGCAAAGCGGGAATTAGTACATTAAGGCATTCATTAGAACTGCAGATATATTATGGTCTAAGTTTCTTGTTGCTGTTTTATACGGCATCTGGACTTTTTGGCGCGAAGCAGGCAAGGACGGTTATAGCTCCGTTGTATATTTTTTTCTAAATTAGAGTATTTTCAAATGTTTTGTGTGTATCAACGGTGGATTCCGAAGACTATACTTGACTTTGACTGGGACTTAGAGGAAATGTGAAATGAAGATAAAAATAGAAACAAGACTTGGCATTCGGTCTAAGTAACCAAAGCGTGTTCAAATTAGTAAAAAAAAAAGAACCGGGATCTGTCAGAACACTCAGCAGGACCTTTCCGTTCCGTTTTCATAAACCTAAATATAGGCTTTATTTTGTCTGAATAAAGATAATATTAGTATGATAGCAGTACCAACGCCATCTAGAGCACGTTGACCGCATTTCTTACTCTTACTAAACGAATGAGTTATTTCTTTTATAGAAAATATTATAAATTATCTGTGGTTGTATGTTCTGTTCGATCGTACCAACATAAGCAACTCAAAGGGACTTTATCAAGAAAAAATAGACCTTATTCTGTATACATCAAGGTTCTATTACACATACATTTTATAACAGCGACATCTGGTGCAACTGGGATAATTCAGATACGTCCACCCTATCGTATCTGTTTTTCCTGGGTTGCACTATATAGCGCATAATGGCATGCAAATTCAAAAGAACTTTATGTTCATAAGAATAAGGTGTATTTTTCTTGATCCGATTTATGAGGCACCTGTCAGAACAATCACGACACTGTATGTACTCGTACGAAAGACCGGGTACTGGTCCGGGTTCAAGAGAACTTTATTTACTTGTCAATAAGGTCTATTTTTCTTACTACATTTTATGAAGGTCCGACACCTGTCAGAACAATCAGAACACTGTATGTACTTGTACGAAAAATCGGGTACTGGTCCGGGTACTGTTCGAATGCCATATGGCACGGTTCGGAAAGCTATGCCATATGTCAGGACATCATCGGGTACTGTTTTGCGCAAGTCTATGCCCCGTTATGACATTTGTCATCGCACTCGCTGATTTCGGAATCTGCCAATGAGAGTGGCGCTTTCTCAAATGTCAAAACAGGCCTATTATTTATTGACAACTTTAGATTGTTTGGCAAACATAATAAAATTATAAATTATACATACTATCTTTTATTATACCTATTTAAATTCGAGCTTACCTCTGAGTCGAGAGTCAGCTTCACTGAAAAAGAAATTCTCTTTCCAAACAGCCTTTGTTTCCGTAGAAGGTTTCAAGTCCTTTTCTAGTTCATTTTCTGGTTCTTCAGGCTCAGAATCTGATGAATCATACACAAAAGGATTCTTCTCAGTGCGGTCGAGTGGATTCTTTATTTTCTTTTTGTCTTTTTGCGTTTCTATTGGTATATAGTTTGAATCTTGATCTTGGCGGGGACCTGTAAGTTGAAGAAAGGAAATAAATGTTTGATGTCTCTGCCTTTATTTTGTTACGGATTTTCAATATTTGTAACATCATTCTGCTAACTTTTCTGCAATGGAGGAAGTATTTTCGAAACTAGGAAGGAATACAGCGAAACACTATTTCTTTAGATTTAATATTTAAAGCAATTAGTATGCTGACTTTTTCACTTTATATTCAACTAGCGGACTTCACGCGGTTTCACCCGCGTAGTTCCCGTTCCCGTGGGAATACGGGAATAAAATATAGCCTATGTTCACCGCAAAGAGTGTATTTTCCCAACAGTGAAAAAAATTTTCAAAGCGGTCCAGTGGTTCCGGAGCCTATTCGTTACAAACAAAAAAACAAATCTTTCCTCTTTATAATATTAGTATAGATATTATGAAACACTATTTCATTTGACCAATGACAGTGTCTATGTTGTGTAAACGATCAGTGACTTAAGAATCTTATGCTATGGCTGGCCCTGTGATAGGTGACCGCTTAGACAGTAACATCTGCATTTACAACTGTTTCTGTGCTTCAGAAAGCAAGTTCTAGTTCGGTTGTCAGTACGCCAGTCGTTAAGCCAAGTTGAAGAAAGGAAATACTTGTTTAGGAGTATCGCCTTTTATATTGTTTTTGATTTTCAATTTGTAACTTTTCTGTCATGCTCAAATCATTTTTGAGACTGGGAATACAGCAATATTTGACCAATGACGGCGTCTGTGTTCTGTAAACGGTCACTGAGTTATCCCATTTGCCGGCCCTGAGTTAGGACACCGTTTAGACAGATTATGGCATCTGCATTCACAACTTTTTGTGTTCAGCATAGCTGTTGGTCCCGGTTGTCGTAATACGCCAGTCGTTAAGCTAAGTTGAAAGTCTTATTGCATCGTCTTGAAAATTTTAAGGACTGTTAGCAGAAACCCACGTCTGTCTATTTTAACATGACACAAAATTAAAATGGTGAAATATGGCCGTAAAGATAGCCTCTGTTTATCTATACGGTGACTTTATCCCCAAAGGCGAAGGGGTACTCTGAGGCTTATGTGACTATTATCTATTAAATGCATTAAAATACAAACCATCTTCAACATTCTCAGGTTCACCAAACAAGTTCCGTAAGCTAAAACTGGTTGGTTGTGTAAATGCTTCCTTGAATGTGTCGCTGACTTTGTAGAATTGTTCCTTTGAAACTTCAACTTTTGGCAACTCTACAACAGGTGCTGTTTGGTTTCTTTCTTCGTCTTTGTTACGTTTCTTTTTTGATTTTTTCATTGGTTCTGGTTTTGCTTCTACTGGTGCTAAATATTTTTCATGTTCTGGTTGCATGGGGTCAAATCTAATCATTCCTAATGGCCTGTAAATAAATAAGACATTTTCTTGAGAATATCAACAGTTAGTACTTAGTTGTGTGGAAAGTTCTCCTCAGAATTTTTGTAAGTAAAATAACTCCTATCCTAAATCTTAACTTTGACATTCATGATATTAGTAAGATCAGCTAGAAACAGGATTCCTTATTTAAATCTCTCCTGATGGCTCCCACCTTATGGAAAGTCACCCGCCCAGAGGTTAGGCACCACTTTTAGCCCCTCTCTATAAAATAGAGAGCAGAGGGGCTTATGGCGAGACTTTGTCTTTAGCTGTGACTCTGTTGCATTAAACTACGTCGCTAGGTCAAGTGGATCATCTGTTCAAAGTTTGAAATAAAACAAAAATGACAACGTCAATCGGATAGAACTTTCAATTTCACAATGAACATGTTAGAGAGGGGCAGTTTGGTGACAACAATCTCACGGCTTTCTTGTTTAAGTTGGTATTAGGTATACAATATACTTACTTAGCCTTTTTACTATCGGAGTCAGTGACTTTTGTCTTTATCGTAACTCCAAGTACATCTTGCAGTATGTTTAGCTGTTTGACCTTTTCATCTGCAGTTGCTAATTCCACTTCCTCATTTTGTGGTTGTCCCTCATCTGAATCTGCATCATCGTCCACGAATCTTTCATCTATGGCGAAACGTTTATCAAATTTGTATCTTGATTGCAAATCTAAAACCTAGTATGAGACATAAATTTAGCTATGATACCAAAACAAAGTATTTGGAGTTTAAAGGTTCTGAATAGAATTTACCTTTTGTCCTTTTTTGCCTTCAAACTGCTTTTTAACTTCAAAATTAAGTTCATCATCACTTTCTTCCAAATCATCATTAAAAAGTGTACTTCTTTTCTTGGCAACATTAACTTCTTCTGTTGTTCCTTGGTTTTTTGTTTCTATCAATTCCATTTTGTCATCATCGTCAGAGTCAAAAACTATTTTCTTATTTTGTACTTTATCCTGTCAATAATTAATTATTATTATCTTACTAATATTATAAATGCGAAAGATTGTGAGTGTGGATACTCTTTCGAGCTCAACCGGCTGAACGGATCGGAATGAAATTTGGTAAGTACAGAGATACATTGTAGTCTGGAATGGCTACTTTTTATCCCGGGAATAAGTTCCCACTGGAAGCGGGAATGGGAACAAATATAACGCGGGCGAAGCTGCGGGCATCAGCTAGTTAAGAAATAAATTACACACATCTATGCAGAGGTCATGGATGTAATATGATCAGATTGTAGTGCCAAAGGTCTTGCAAGCCTATTCTAGCCTAAATCTATACTAATATTATAAAGAGGAAAGATTTTGTTTGTAACAAATAGGCTCCGGAACTACTGGACCGATTTGAAAAATTCTCTCACTGTTGGGAAGCTACACTCTTTGCGGTTCACCGCAAAGAGTGTAGCTTCCCAACGTGTAGGCTATATTTTATTCCCGTATTCCCACGGGAACGGGAACTACGCGGGTGAAACCGCGTGACGTCCGCTAATCCAATATAAATGTCTGACAAAATATTGACTTACCACACTAGTTAAATTTTTCTTGATTATCATATTTTTTTCTTTGTACTCCAATCGCTTCCTCTTCATTGACTCCAATCGTTTCAATTCTCCTTCCATTTTGTTATCTAAATTAACCTGTATGGTACAAGTGGATATAATTAATTTTGCAGTCTTAATGCTCTACTAACTGAAGGAACTACGGGTGATAAAGCTATATGAAAAAACATTTTTGAATTACAAAGCATTTATTGAGAAAGCAGAAGACAACTGTGATAAAAATGGAAGAATTAATGAAGTCAACAGATCTTTCTATATTGTAGACCATAGGTCAGAGAGGATGCTCAATACAATCTCTTAGGTCTTAGATAACGAAAGCTCAAGTAAATTAGTCTTTTAAAATTTTTATTAAAGGTTTCAAGTCACCAGCTAAAGATGGTAGTGTTTACAATACTTCCATAACATAACCTAAAATTTGTAAAAGACAAGAAACTAACCATTTTAGGAAGTCTCATCAACAGTTCATTTGAAACTTAATTCACAAATAACACAAAAGAAAATATTTCAATTTGAAAGTGCACGAACACATGAAAGACTTCATCAGATAGAGGTTATAAAATATTAATATTAGTGTCTTCGCAGTTGGGGCTTGTTTTCATCACAGAGAATAATTATGACCAATTACTTTTTATTTATTCATGGCCTCTTGCCAATATCGACTTTTAGTAGTTTACTAAATAATACTATGAAAACAAAACTCGGACGAACCGAAACCGACATAGACTTCTATTTAGTTAGGTTTTTTTTTTTTTCTTCTTGTTCTTGGACTTTCTCGGTTTGAGAGTATGCCAAAGTCAAGTAAATTTCATTGTGAAAATATAAATCATTTTCATGTTATGATTCTTCTTATGAGCAGCGTATTCATGTATGTCCAAGTTTGGACTAAGTTCTACTCTAGTAAGGCGGTGGTACCTTACTAGGGCTTGCTGTGGAATTCGTCGACAAACCTAAAAACTCGCGTTTCACTGCGCTTTATCACTTTCCAACACTTTTGCACGTTGTCGAACCTTTATGTTTAATAATCCACCATAAATTACACATAAACACTCAAAATTACACTAGTTTTGAAAAATTATTAAACCAGAATGTAACGCTTGTCCAGTGTTGCAAAACTCAGTATGACGAATTCGGTAGGGTTGCAAGACAAAAATCGGTAGATTTCGGTAGATTTTTTATTAACGTAAGAGTTAAAAAAATTAACATCTATACCTACTTATAATAAAACTGTAGAGGCTCAAGAGTCTGTACATGGAAGATATTTTGAAAATATTTATTGCAGGGCGTTCTCCAATCGATACTGAAGCCGAAAATGTAATTTATACTTTTCATGTCTGTCTGTCTGTCTGTAACCCGAGAGTATCACACCGAAACTACTGAACCGATTTGAATGATACTTGGTATATTCTGAGCTTATAGTCTGTGAAAGGTTTTAAGATAGTTTAGATCAGGATATTTTGTGCGGTTCCTGCGGGAGAGGGGATGAAAGACAAAATAATTTTTCAGCTGTAATTTCTCAACGCGTGGTCCGATTTCAAAAATTTTTTCAGTGTTGGAAAGGAAGTACTATAAGAATTGTTTCACACAAGTTTCAACATTGATAGTTTTGTAGTTCAGAAGTTGGAGACATCTCAAGTTTCGCTAAACCTAGAATTCAAGGGTTCCTTTGAATGTGAGGGTAAATCTAAACTGACGTGTTGGCTTAATCATGGAAAGCGTAATGATTGTGAAGTCTGTTGTAAAATAATTAATGAAGGCGGAGACTGAATTGTTTTAGAATGGACTGGACCTTTGGGTTATTTTTTGATTGAGCACGAAACGTAAACGAAGTTGCGAGGGCCATCTAGTACACAATATTAATTATTTATTGTACCATTTTTGTGCGGACATTTTATGAAACATGGTATTTGGTATGTTCAAATCGAAACAATTTGTATCACCTATAAACCTTTTTATATGCAAAAGCCCTACTATCCCCTCCGTTGAAAGGCGGTTTCGGGTTTTTGTTTTTACCAAATCCCCGAAATCGTGGCTAGGGCTAGCTCAATCGGCCGACCCATCGGCATTATACAGAGCCTCTAATAACTTCGGAATGACGTTTAAGAAGCCGTCGGAACTTTATAAACATCTAAGAGTTACTAAAATGCACGTCTTGGCAAAATCAAGAGACAAAATCGTTCAAACTCTTCCAAAGGATAAAAATATAGCAGAACTTGAGTCACGCCTCCAATTCCACAAGAGATTCATGGTGGGTTCGCAGACTGATCGAGCGGGGTTGGGTAGTATCCGGAGACAAACAGATAAAGACATTACAAAATCTTTTCTGGAGCAGGATGAGAGCGATGCCTATAAGGTGCACGCGATGAACCTGGAGATGCAGAATGAATGGCTTACTCTGGGCGAATTTTGTATTCCCATGGCCTTGCAGTGGCGTACCTTATTGTACGACTGGTCGCCGGCTTTGCTTAAGTTCTACCTAAACGCGTTTCAATTGACCCTCCCCGACCCAAGTAATCTGGTCAGGTGGGGGAAAGCCACAGATAAAACATGTAATGCATGTGGAGAAGCGATTGGAACTGCTAGGCACCTGCTGGTAGGTTGTAGGACGTTACTAGACCGGGGTCATTACTCACGCTGACACGATAGGGTATTGGAGATCATACGTGAGGCTGTCAGTTTGGCGGTAGCGAGAGCGAAAAAGGGATTAACCACAAACAAAAGAAATGACATTGCGTTTGTAAAGGAAGGCTGTTCAAAAAAAGTACCTCAAAAGCCATACTCAATTTTGATGGCTGCCGCCGATTGGACTATACTCTCAGACACGTATGAAAAACACTACAAAATCCCGGAGGATGTATGTGCCTCGTCATCCAGACCCGACATATTCCTGTTTTCGAGGATACACAGGCGTGCGGTGCTCGTGGAGCTGACGGTGCCGTGGGAGACCAACATACCGAAGGACCACGCCATGAAGACAAATAAATACTTTGACTTAACCTATGAGTTAACCAAAAATGGCTATGTGGTTAAACTCTATGCTGCAGAAGTAGGAGCAAGGGGAATTCCAGCTAAATCCCTGTATAATTTATTTAAGGACCTTGGATTGCCAAGAGCTTCAGTAAGCTCTTTACTAAAACGAGTATCCAAAGCGGCCTTGATAGGATCTTACCAAATCTGGTTGGGCAGGGGGGGGGAACATTGTTGACGGTGGAAGGTGATCGTTTATGCGCATAGTAAGGTGGCCACCCTAAACCTACTCGAATGGGTCGCAAGTCCCAGACGCCGTCGAGGTGTTCCCCCCTGTGCCACGCTATTGACCCGGCGCCCGCACGGAGAATCCATGGAATGCTAAGAATACGGTCTCCAAATAGTAATAATAAATAATATGACATATTATTATTATTAAGAAAATATGTTCCACATTTGCTGATGAATGATGGTCGTCGGTACTACCTACTATCAAACATATCTATAACGATCAGTTTTAAACTTTTAAACATAATGACTAATTGACTATCACGGACGCGGTTCACAGTGCTTGTGAAAACAAAAAAGATAAAATTGGGCGAGAATTTATGAGACAATATACGAAACTTAATTTGTCTGGGATTCCTAAACTTGAGCCTACAAAGTTAAATCATCCTTACGCATACTGAAATAAAATTCAATTTACAGCATACAACAGCATTCTAATGGGATTTTCCCAGTTGTGTAAGAGGGAATTCCCGGCAGTACGAATGCTGGCATACATTACCAACCCGGGAAACTCGCAGTGTTACCGTCTTTTAATTTAATTATGCAATAAACGTGGTAGTGTTACAACTAGGAAAAATATCGGTAGATATTGACCCGAAATCGGTATTTCGGTAAATGAACGTCCAATTCGGGAGATCTACCGAAAAATCGGTAGGTTTTGCAACGCTGCGCTTGTCTGAAAGTTTCCCGCCGAATCGATATTTAGTTAGGTTATGTGTCACTCTCATCTGACTGTCATGTCAAGCTCTCACGACTGACAGCTACATGACGGTCCTGTTTTTTCACATTTCTAGGATTTCTTGGCTTCAAACTATGCCAAAGTCAAGTAAATTCGATGTTCAAGAATCTCTTTTTCATGTTACGACAGCCTATTCATGAATGTTCAACTTCGGACTCTCGCTCCAGTAAAAGAAGTACATTATTTTATTACAATCATACCTACAGATATCAATCAACGGTAGTGTTTTGAATTTATCGAGGGTGTCGTTAAGAGGTGACTAAGGGAACACTTTCGACAAAAAATCCATTGCGTAGAGAAGGAAAACTCGAAATGAAAACCGGTCGTCTGTAAAATGACGTTGACAAATCGTTAAGCCAAGTTGAAGGCCTTATGGGCGGCTTGAAAAATTTCAACTGCGGGTCACTGCGACCTGCGACTGATTTCAACACGGCAATAGGCTCACGCATCTATTACGTGGGACATAAAACTATAATGTGAAATGCGGGCGTATACTATGCATTTGCTTACCCCTTCGAGGATAAAGGCGTTACTATATGTATGTATGTAATATGAGGCATTTGGCGTAAGTGATATGTACCGTTAGCGAGTGCTCTGACTCCCAAAATGTGCACGTAGTGATTCCATTCTCATTTAGGAAATCTAGTTTATAAATAAAACGAATAGTAATATGTATATAAAATCTATTTACTACTGTATAACACACAATAATTCACTTAAATAATACTGTGTTATTATAATCAAAACACATTAATATGCAAGAGATAAATAATTATGGTACTAATCAGCGTCAATAATATTGAAGCGACTTTTACAAGCTTGGCAAAAAAGAGTAGAAAATAATGGAGGCGCCACTGTTATGGCAACCCCTCAAAAAAAACTACCAGTCAGTATGCAGTTACTGGCAGTATTTAAATAATTTTTCACAGACATTTCACACAACGCTATCTGATCCCAAAGTAAGCTAGGAATAACCTGCTTGTGTTATGGGTATCAGACCACGGATATTAATACTTATATACTTTTTAAATACATACATATTATACATAGAAACACCCAGACTCTTGAGACAAACAATTATGGGTCACACAAATATTTGTCTCCGGTGGGAATCGAACCCACGACCTCCAGCGCCGCAGCCGGTATCACTACCGACTGCGCCACAGAGGCAGTCGCCATAATGTAGCCAGTACCCAAAATATTTGCTCCGTTTCTAGACATTTTTATCCAAAATCCTCCTAGCAAATATGAAACATTAAGAATAAGGTTTGCAACCTCCCGGCGCATTATGTCACGTTCGCGTTATGTCACCTTGACGCAATTTTGAAGCGCTCGTGGCCCCGCGGACTCAGTGTTCTGTAAACGATCACTGCAGTAAGCAACATTTACTATGGCCGGATATGGATGGGTGACCACCACGTGGACCACTTTGTGACATTTATTTACGAGCGTTTCCGTGCTTCGGAAGGCACGATAAGCCGTTGGTCCCGGTTGTCAGTAAAATGACAGTCGTTAAGCTAAGTTGAAGGCCTTACGGGCGGCTTGAAAAATTTCAACTGTGGGTCGTCACAACCTGCGCCCGGGTCGGCAGCGCGTGTGTAGCGCCTCTGGTGTTACAAACGTCTATAGGCTACGGTTACCAACCTTCCGGTGGGCCGTAAGCTTGTCTGCCACCTAAGTAGAATAAAAAAAAAAAAAAAAAAAATTGTCACGATCGCACACTGTCACGTTCGCAGAATGTCACGTGTGCAGAATGTCACGTTCGCAGACTGTCACGTTCGGCAGTCAACATAATAAGATTTTCTTCCGAATGTTACCATTGATATTCTTTGCTAGGATCATTTTAAGCATGATGGTCGCCTCTATACTACAAAATATTGCTTAATGGTTTCACTGCGATTCCACTCTTTATGATTCAAACATGAAAAAATCATTGTTTATTAAAAACATCGGTCTATTATTGTGGGATCAATTTAAGTGTACAAATTCAAAAGTAGGTAACACACTTAGTAGATTGTTGACAAGTGTCTATCATTAAAAAATAGCGGTCAAGTGCATCTCGGATCGGTCCCGTAGCTGCTATAATATATATTATTATGCAAGAAATTGTTATGCAGATAAAGTAAATGATAAACGACTTCTGAAATGCCGTAATAGCAATCTTTGCCAGTTTCGGAACCTAAAGTTAAATCTTATAAGAACAGAACAAATCAAAGAATGCATTTGTGAGTCAATGTGATTTGTTCTGTTCTTTCAGACACAGAGTGGCGAGGCGTGGCTTGTGAGCAACTGCACGCAATCGCGGAACTCTCTCTGACCGACAGAGTAGACTGCGGATACAAGGAACCAACATGGCAAAACTATTTCTATGCTACCAGAACCTTAAAAAGTGAAATTTTATCACATCTATTTATATTTAGACATATTGAAAACGACACTTGTACTGTTCCACAATATTAATTATTATAAACCTAACCGGTTTCGCCTCACGGCATTTTCAAAGGTCTATACCGTATTTACTTGGCCATGAGACATAATTAAACAACATTTTATTAATTTTTTTACATTTTTATTACTTTTCAAACTGAACTAAATATAGACGGCATGCCGAAGATGCCTACTAAGTCTTATTTTACTTCCACATTTTTATCTATAAAACACACAATACATTTTTCGCCCCACTCGGCTAAAAAAGTTCGACAACTACTGTTTTCTTTGTTTATGTTTTGTCTTACGGCCAAATAAATACATTTTAGATGAAAGTATGGAACATCTATTTAGTTTTAACCATTGAAATTTATACATGCTGAAAAGCGAGTTTCCCATTTTCGATTTCATCGACGTAAAATTACACAAATCTTCAAATTAAAGAAATAGTCATACTAATCTATATTGGAGCAACTAACTGCGTAGTAAATAAATCCACAATAGGCTTATATCAAGGCACAGCTAGTGTATAGTGAAATTATTAGTGTATTATAGGAATTATCCGGAAATAGTTATAGAACCCGACCATAAATGATGCATCAGACTTTGAAAAGAGACATCCACTGATTTCGATTTGATAGCGCGTAGTTTCTTTCGCACAAAACAACAATGAAAATCTCCACTTAGAGCGTGTTTGCACTACCAATATATTTTTCCATTTGAAGATATCCTCAAACAAATTGCTTAGGGCGTTAAGTCTGCCCGTTGTTGCTATTTTGCATCGAATTTCTTAATTGTACTATCTTGGCGTACAATAAAGTGTATAACAAATAAATAAATTAGATGAAATGTGTAAAATGTTGTCACGATTCAATTCCTATTACAGCGTTGTTCAATGATACGGTGACGATAAACGTTAAAAAATGTTAAACTGTCAACGAATATTTTAAAGTCAATAAAATTGAATTTTACAAATTATTATCTTTCATCCGGCTCGAAGGACCAAAACTGATTTAAGGGTTTTTTACTATAAAATAAATCGTTATTATATAAAATAGGTAGAGACGACACGTCCACGATAATTAATTGCCACGAAATAGTGGGAACGCGCCCTTACATTACATTGTGTGCGATAGAGGATGACGCTATACCAAAACCAGTGTATGTCTCTTTTTAAAGCTCGATTATTTATTATCGAGTGCTGTAGGTACTCAAGTAATAAAGATTAAATTCTTTACAGTATATTATTATAGATTTACAAGCTACTAAAATCGTATGGAACATGTGTTATGAATGTACAATAACAAATATACATATAAATATTTTAGTTGGTTTATACAGGTTAAGAGTATTAGTTAAACAACGAAATGTTGAAATACTCAATAGGTTTTATTATTTGCTTAAGTCTAAATAGGTTATTCATGGTGTTACACCAATTTAGAAAAAAAAAATGTGCAATTTTTTTTTACACTACTGAACACACGACTAGCTTCATCATTGAACATCACGTAGAAATTAATTTCATTCATCCAAATCATCTATAAGTACCAAAAGTAACCGTGCAACAAGCTTTCAAAGACCAAAACAATAAATACTTATTTGTAGGATATGTATAAAAAACTGAAGTTTGATGTTGTCGGTACC
The DNA here is from genome assembly GCA_933228765.1 of Miltochrista miniata. Taxonomy (NCBI): domain Eukaryota; kingdom Metazoa; phylum Arthropoda; class Insecta; order Lepidoptera; family Erebidae; genus Miltochrista; species Miltochrista miniata. The sequence continues at coordinate 14,865,397 of OW121765.1, forward strand.
TGTATATACTACCCGTTCGCTCTAACTTTGCCGCTGGCGTAGAGGCGTATACCCGAATTTTTATTTAGACGAAGCAAAATGACAGTAGCTAATGTCACTTCGTCATATAAAATAAGCAACATTATATGAAGAAGTGACATTAGTTGCTGGCAATTTACTTCGTCTAATTAAAAATTCGACTCTCGTATGGAGCCGAGCGGCAAAGTTAGAGCGAACGAGCAGTAATCTAAAGTGTCTGTGGGTTAGGTTTGGTGTCAACTGTCAATGTCAATTTGACAAGTCTAGAAGCTGTCACTTTATCTATCATAAACCCACACTATGGTGCTATTTCATTCATACAAGTGCCACCAAAGTACATGTTTGTCGCGTATTATTTCTTGATTATTATACCTCTAAGGAGGTGGAGATGATTATGAAGTGTGACGAAACGCCAATACAATAAAGACCGTTGGATTCATCCCATAATTAATTAATTATTCAGTACAACAGTAAGTACATACAACCGGTTTAAGTGCCTAGTGAGCACGCGTTTCAAACTAGATGGCGCTGTCTCGGTACAACAAATACGCCGACTATAGATAGACCACTTATCTGAGTCCTCGCCCATAGACAATATAATCGCTAGTTGTATGGGACGTAGTACTACCAAAGATAATTTAATAGTATGACATACAGATCGGCAACTCCCTGTCGCGCCACAGCTGTCAGTAGAGTTGACGTGCGCGTTGACGGACAATTTGTTTACATTTTATTGATCACACGCACACATTCAAGCTAGAGTTTCAGCCCTGTGGTACTACTACGTAGTGATCATACTGTCTTTGCGGGAGGACTGAGTTATGTGGTCTAGAGCTATTTCATTCATCAACAACTTAGGACCAACAAAACTACTGTTAAAGTGTGGATGTGTAATTCACTTCTGCTTACCCCTTTCGGGTATGCGTGCTTATGTGAAATTGAAACCCGTCTGGAAAGATTCACAAACGAGCTGTGAAAATATAATTTTATTTATAGACACTGTAGTGAAGACTTACTAGATAATGTTTAATACTAATTTAGCAAGCTACCAAATCGTGTTTATTTATTCATCTAGACAAGTCCCATGATATTTCCATAATATAAGCCGCTTCTTATAGCCTAGTCTTAAATGATCTTTGATCATAAATAACACCTACCGTCCTTAAAAAATAGTACAATATATAATAGCGTATACAATAGATGCAGCTTGGCAAAATGAGTTAGGGACGCCACTGATGTTCAGATATTATGACAACTCTATACAATCCGTATTAGTGGGCGGAAATGTACTCTGTATTGTCCATCATGGTGTTCTAGTCATGTAATGTAAATATATGCTTATAAAAATTAATAAGTATATGAACTAGTTCCATTGATTTCAAAGCCTTTATCTTGGCATTCGAAGTATATTGAATTCGAAGTCTATATAAAACTAGCTGTCCCGTGACAAAGCGGGTAGCTTTGTCACGGGACATCCTTCCTGAGGGCTTACCCGGGGCTCTCAACCATAGGCTGTTGGGCGTTACGTGAGGTTTTTTAGTCGGTAAGAGTCCGGCATAGCATCCTACGAGGATTTTCCCTCAGGTTAAAAAAAAAAAAAAAAAAAAAAACTAGCTTACCCGCGCAACTTCGTTTGCGTGATAAACCAAGAACCGCTCGACCGATTTTGTGTAAACTTCACATAAACCATCTACGAACAAAGCCTAAACATTTGGTATGGATAGGTGAGCCCGATCTCGAGTTATAAAATTACAACGAAAAGTGGCATTGATTTTTATATATATAGAAGAAGAAGATTAATACAATCGACAGAAATTACAACAAAACTATTACTTTTTAAATTATAAGTACAAAGCACAATAAAGAACCTAATGTAGTGTAGGGACAAAAAAAGCCAACGAGCTATAACAGTGTTACTATTCGACTTTATTCTGACGGCATAAAAGCAGCAGTTTCAATAAAAAAGTGTCAATAAGACATTGCAAACGATGTTGCCCTCATTAAAAAATACGTTCCATTTCAAGATCATTTTGCCAAGCTCAACTATATGGAATGAATAAGTTCACTACGAGTTTCGACAACGACTCGATAAATTATTTTAGTTCCTAAACTATGCCGTAATTCAAATAATTCAACTAATACATATGTAAACATAGTCCATTTTATGTCGAGAAAAACTATTTACACGACTTTTTATTTATAAAGTGAAAAAATTCAGTGTGACAAGTTGGTTCGACTGAAACCCGTGATACGTGCATAAACCAGGGCAATGCTCCGCCAACTGAGCAACAGAACCTTACCGAAAGAAGTTGAAATTCTTCACTATATTGTAAGCACCATTTACGGTAATTATTAATTTTTTCATTTTTATTCAATTTCAAACATTTATGAATCACAAATTTTTATCTCCAGCGGGAATCGAACCCACGACCTTGTGATCCGCGCTTGCACATTTCGATCTCTAGACCTATATTAGGCACTGTTCTGTAGCTCAGTTGGCATCGCATTGCCCTGGTTTAGGCAAGTGTCACGGCTTCAAAACCGTCAAAACCAAGTTGTCTTTTTATACTTTATAAATAAAATATTATGAAATAGTATACTGCGTTAAATATTTATCTATATTTACAAGATGTTGATATTATCAGCATATAAAGCCTATTTGGGCTCAGACTTAGTAGTTTCTCTCGTAGAGTCGAGCGCGTTGTAGCGTTACGTAGGTTCATCTGATGACATCAACGCTTCCGACTGTTCGTCTAAGTCGGGAAGATTTCTTATTACCCTGTGGAAAGAATTATAGCTTTTTGTCAAATATGAAACCAAAAATTGCAAAAGAATTACAAGTAATAACCTGCTTTGAGGATGTACATTTTAGTGGTAGATGAGAACTCCAATAAGAAATTATCCCAGTTGTGGGAAATTTCATTTTACACATCATTACCATCCAGCCCAAAATAATCTAATAATAAGCTATTGCTATGGATCTAAATAACAGATAAACGTTCTTTTTTATTTTTTTAAATGCATACATATTATACACAAATGATTACACAAATCTCTGCAGGAAGGTTGCACACTCAACAACTGTGGCACCAAAAATTGTGAGACGTAAAATTGGAATTCCGAGTTTCTATACATATTATATCTAGCTCTGCGATAGCGCGCCACTGCAAGAATTAGTTTAACCCTTGGCTTTAGAAGTATCACATCAAAAAGGTCTTCAATAAAAAGGTAAACTCACGTGAATCCCTCAGCCTCTCTCAGCCTGTTAGCCAGGCAGGTAAACAGTGACCAGTCTGAGGGCAAGTGTAAGGCAGCTACTGCCCACCCCGCGCCCACTAGCGTGGCTGCTAGTCCCCTCCATACTCCCGCGTCTTCCTCACCCCCTCGCCACGTTTCTACGCACAGCGAAAGGGGTACTACTAGTCCAAGCATGCTGGTGGCTGCTTGTGGGGATGTTAGCGATTTGCCCCTGTAATTGTTTAAATTAAAAAGGTGTTCACTGGAAAGTCGCTTTACGTCGATAATGTCATAATAAAATATAAACGTAATCGGCCCATGGAGTGGAAGAGATAGATGCGTCACTCTCACTAGCCAAACGCTCAGGCCGATCGTGACACTCCCACAGAATGAAAGAGATAAACATATTAAATAATAAAAAAAGTAGTGTTTCCATACCATAGCCACAGCGACTCCAGAAGCAGTGGCCCCAACGCAGCGTCTAGTAGCAGCCAGGCGAAGACGCGAGGCGGCGGCAAGTCTGCTCGCTCCACCCCACTTAGCGCCAATAGGCCTCCGATCATCCACGTGAAGCAGCCGCAGGAGCACCCCACCAGACCTGGCAACCGACGACACTTTAGGCTAAAGCCACAGTACAATAGCCTAGCTTAGAGCATAGTAAATCACTATCACTCAGATTATTCAGGCACCTAGCTATGATGGTAGTACGAAATGTGGTTGCTGTGATAGTTCGTAATGAGTCTGGTCGATGTTTCAAGTTTTGCCAAACGATGTCCATAAACACTTTTAGATGAAAACAAACTAGCGGGTATGTGATTCGCACTCAGTGCGTCGACCGCACAAATCACGCCAAAATGTCTCAATTCAACTCAGTGAACTCAGTCGCGAGCGAAATAGAAATGCACATTCTTTAATTTTTTTTTGAAGTTTATATGGACAACTGCTTTAACAGTCGTATTTTCATACTACTACCGCATAGTTCAATTTCAGGTGCACCTAAATTGAATTTAGCAAATTATTAGGTTTCACGTAGCATTTATATATACTCCTACATACGTATCGAGACCAATTTGAAACATTTTTGTGCACACTCACAGTGACACACCTGTCACAGCAGTGGCAATAACGATGCGATCAGCAGGTAAAGGCTAGGACTGGTGCAGTCTTATCTTCATACTCAGTACTAAGTAACAGTAGTAGCAGCACAAATTAGAGATAGTACGGATGGAAAACTCATGTACCTATGTACTTTTTTTTCACACCTACCCTCTGCTACACACACTCAATGAGTTGTCTATGTGTGTGTAGCCTCTGTGAATGAGTTGTCTGCTACACACACTCAATGAGTTGTCTATGTGTGCGTAGACTCTGTGAATGAGTTGTCTATGTGTGCGTAGCCTCAGCGAATTTAATATGTAGGTTTCCATCTGTACTATCTCTAATTTGTGGTAGCAGTGATTGTACGGTAAGAGCACACCATACAAAAATGAAGCGTCAAAGTAACGTGAATAATGACAAACGTCCGCGAACGTGTCAAGTATGATCACGTGCCAACCTTAAGTTGAAGATTAGTTCAGGACGTGCCGTATCTACATTTTACTGTTTGTTATAACCTAAGACGACACTATATTGTGATAAATACTGACTTTACGATTTTCTTAATTACTTGCAGTGCTGTGCAGCGTACGTAGTTTGAGAGCTTTTAACATACTACAGCCGTTATTATGCGTCGAAATTCGACAGCAATTCATTTAAAAAAATGTTTTATGCACATATTCTTCATATAAACTTTGACTGTGTCAAATTTTCCGTTCGTCAGTTTGTGCAATTTTCTTGGAAAGAGGTACCAAGTGTTCGTTTTACACTAAATCGGAAGTATTACTTTTTTAAGCTAATCTATTTGTAAATCTTAATAATAAATGTAAAACAAGATATGTACGGCACTAATGGACATTTTATCTACAATTCCTGTCCAAAATCGGAGTAAGACTATACTAGAGAATAACTTGGACTTATACTAAAACTAAAGTGAAAGTGAAGTCACCGCCAACAACTAATAAGCACAACGTAACTATGGTAACCATACTGAAGGAGTCTACTTCAGTATGACTACCATAGCTGCATAGTTACGTTGTGCTTGTTAGTTGTTGATAAAATGGAAAATCACTCTACTTTTAGTATAAGTACAAGTTATTCTCTAGTATAGTCCTACTGCGATTTTGGTCGAATCCGGCCTTAGCCAACTCTATTCGTCCACAGAAAGACTATTCATAAGATAGGTACTTACCAACAAGTAAAGGCGCATTAATTTCGTCCCCTTTCCTCAACTCCTGTCTATATACAAGTAAATGTATTGCGTAACATATAGCAGATCCTAGCGCGGCAACCACCGCTGCCCAGTTAGTTTGGTGGCTTTCTGATATACCCAATACCACCTGAAAGTAATGAAATATTCTTGATGAATATTTTTTTTGCAGGGACTCCTGGGACATCCTTTCGACGCGCGCCCATGACGGATAGGTAGGAACCGTGTGGTTTTTATTCGAGTCTGGCACGACATTCATAGGCATTTCCATCTATTTTGCCGTTTATGCCAAAAATTAAATTTGTTTGGCGTAGATGTAACGGGGTCACATGAAAATCTCTGTAACCCAAGCCTTACAAGGTTCTGCACAAGTGCTGATAGAGGAATCTGGAGATCGGACGGCAGCTGCTTCCAACGACGCCGAAACTAAACTTAAATCAAATCTGTGAGCTCATCCAAGCAGCTCCCATACTTGAAGTATGGGAGCTGCTTGGATGAGTAGTAAAGACTTTGGACACAACCAAATGTTCAGACAATACTCATATTTTTTTGTCATATAATAGGACTTTTGGTAAGCATGTCCTTCTAGGGCGTCGAATCAAGACTTTTGGATACGTATAACACATACATACATATATTTACGTCGGATAAAGGCGTGACTATATGTATGTATGTGTCGTATCTACCACCAATTTCCCAAAGACTTCTATATAAACTGAGGTAGACGCGCCGTACTCTAACAAACGAGATTTCAAAAGCAATCTTCAAACACACACATTGCTAAGACTACACTCACTTATAAATATTTTTTTCATTCCTTCTATTCGAAAAGTATCACTTTGCACCACGATAACGGGGCGCAAAATAGCTCTTTTCTGTTAAGAGCTTTTTAGCGGGCGACAAAGTGATTTGAATTTGGAACTTGAAAATTTCATAGAAATCGAACGCAAATTGTATGAATTACTGGCCGGTAAGTGTTGGCTGCACAGCGCGGTGTCCTGAGCTAACTAAAAAAAAACTAAAGAGCGCCATTTATCTGTTCGTGTTCGTCATTGATAAGGTTCTTGTAATCAGTAAACATATTTTATTGTATTCTGCAAATATAATAAGTTCTACGTCTAGTTATGAATGTGACAAAGTGACAATCCATGGACTCCTGGAACTATAACTATAACTATAGAAGGTAACTACGTCGTACAAAACTTAGTTTTTCTCATAGAAAGGGAATGAAAAGTAGAGTATATTACTCGGGGGCAAATTATTTTTCCCTCGGGCGGTGTACTTTGAATCCCTCACTACGCTCAGGATTCTATGTTAGAATCCCTCGCTGTGCTCGGGATTCTATTCTAGAATCCTTCGCTTCGCTCGTGATTCAAAGTAGCGCCCTCGCCGTAAAAATACTATTTTGCCCCCTTGTTATACAATCTACTATTACGTAATTGTCACACAATAGCAATATACGAATAGAACAAGAGTAAAAGAGAAGGCGTATGGACTCCGATTGCAAGCCAAGTACCTACTTTCGAAGTTTTGACTCACTACAGTGCGAGCAACGCTGCTAATTAGCTCAGTTTATAGGTTTCAAAAATCGGTGCGTAGGGCCGGTCTACCTCAGTTTATATAAAAGTCTTTGCAATTTCCTCTAATCTATGAAACAATTAAGCCATGATACTCACAAGGCCAGCCGCGCTGAGTAATACAGCGACACACTTTGACAGTGTCAACCGATCTTGGGGCACAGTCGTGAATATCGCACCGATTGATAACGCGAAAGCACCAGTCGTCGACATATACATAGTTGCAGAGGCGGTGCTCGTGTATTGTATGCTTAACCGGTACAGGTAGTTTGATATGAACCACTGAAACAAAGAAACGAATCTATTAGTGCATACATCGGTAACTACCGCTAAATTCTCTATTTCCCAAACAGAGCTGCGACCTGCAGCACAAAATAATAAGGTACAGAAGGCAAACTAAATACAAACAGCACTCGGACTACGCACACATAGACACCGCTCACGTAGGACACGAAGTCGAAGGCTATTCGTATTTTCGATACTTAAAATAGGTTTAAAAAAAAGTACATACATGAGATTGCTTTCTGTACCTTATTATTTTGTGCCAGTAGTCTTCGGTCTGGTCACATTGAACTCAAACAGCATTATGTATGAATAACAATGTCAGTCAGTGGTCCTGGCAGGGAAACCAGTCAGCGACCAGAAACTACAGAACGCCATCTGTCTGTCTGTGTCGCAAATTCTTTAGTACAGTGGTAGTATGGCAGTATAGAGGAAATCTTTGGTCGAAACATTTTGAGCATGTGTTGACTTTGACAATAGTACTAGGTATAGTTTATTTTAAAAACAATTTACTGATTAAGCTGCATTATCATACATTGCTAGTTTACAGGTCAACTGCATTATCGTATTGTTTACTGATACCATATTATGCAAATCTGGGCATTTTAAGCTCATAAAGAAATAGGTACCTACAACTTATAAAGTACTCTATATTATATCTGGTCTTAAAGAAGGAAAAGACTTCATCATCAAGCATACTTCAATTTATTAACATAATCATTCAACATGTTTTCTCGATAGCATTATAAAGAGTAAAGATTCGATTATTTGTTTGTATTGATTAGGTTCCGAAACTAAAAAAACGATTTGAAAATTGCTTTCACTGTTGGAAAGCTACACTATCCCTGGGTAGGTGACATAGGCTATATTTTATTTCTGTATTCCCACAGGAACGAGAACTACGCGGGTGAGACAGCGTGAAAGAGGAAAGACTAGCATACAATAACGTGAACTTCAGCCACATTGATATCAATGCTAACAGTGTGGGTTGTTATAGAATAGTATACTTTCAAACAATGTCTGTATTCTTTAACTTTAACAGTGGTAAACGCTGGTGATGTCACAATCATTGCAACTAATGTGACTTTGTTAGTTTTCCAGAAAAAATACATAAAACGAGTCAACTTACCGGTATACAAAACCAAAGTGCAAGTCTGAGATGTCTCCTTGTAGCGGCGGCCGCAGCCCGACGCTGAGCGTGTTCAGTGGCCCGCACTGACGCGGACCACGACAGCCTCGCGAGCAGCGCCTCGCTGGCCATCGCAGCTGACATGACACGGACCTGAATATTTACTTGATTTTTAAAATATCAAATCAAATTCTGAAAGAAAGAAAGAAAGAAAAAGAAATTTATTTCACATAGGCATTTACAGATGCTCTTGTAAAACGTCCAGAATATAAATCAAAATCTACCACCAGTTCACAACGCGACCCACCTGAGAAGAACTGGCAAGAAACTCAGCGGGTTATTCTTTTTAGAGCTCTATTTACAAAATGAATCTAAAAACTATGCATTTGACAATTTTTTGAGAATACAGTAGAGCAGGTCATTTCCAGGCTTCTCCATCCAACAAATAATCACCAATTGTATAGTAGCCCCTGCAGTACAATTTACTTTTTACAACCTTTTTAAATTTATTAAGGGACATACTTTTAATTTCGTCTGGTAGCCTGTTGTAAAAGCGTATACAGTTACCCATGAAAGAATTGCTGATTTTGTGCAATCTGCTATGATAAACAGCAAGGTTACTTTTATTTCTAGTGTTCACATTGTGTCTATCACTTAACTTAGCGAAACTATGTAAATTTCTTTGTACGTACATAAGATTCTCAAAAATGTATTGTGATGCTACTGTAAGAATTTTAATCTCTTTGAATTTCTCGCGCAGAGAGACCCTTGGACCTAATCTATATATAGCTCTTATGGCCCGCTTTTGTAAAATAAAATTTTTATCTATATCTGCAGCATTGCCCCACAGTAGAATACCGTATGACATTATGCTATGAAAGTAACTGAAATAGACTATTCTAGCCGTATCTACATCCGTCAAGTGCCTTATCTTTTGTACAGCAAATGCTGCTGAACTTAATCTATTTGCTAGTTTAACAATATGTGGACCCCATTGTAAACCAGCATCGACCGTTAACCAGCTCTGCACATCCCAGTTGTCTAAAGCTCGTAAAGTCATCGGTAGGTCGACAGCTATGCCAACAGGGTTCGATTTCCACCACGAGACAAAATTTGCGTGATAAAAATAAATAATTGGCTGAGAGTCGAAGTGTGCTATGTAGTATAAAGTCACACATTTATAATTAGAAGACACTCTGAGTAACTTTTACGCCACTTTTTTATTTAAATTAAGCTTGCCAAATTGACGGCGCCAGTTTGATGAAAAGTAATAGTGACATCTAGCGATTGGAGGCCACTCTCACAGTTCGTAAGACTTCTGACAGAAGTCCTCAAGTTGGCGGCCCTGTGTTGTGCCTCTTCACGCTCAACTTGAAGAATTCGGGATTGTAAGTTTAGGAAATCACGTGCGCGGGCAGGTCGTTCCAAGTTTTATAGTCCGACAAAGAAACGACCGTTTTAATTACACAGAACTATTATCTAAATATTACGAAATGAAGTTTAAAGACCCTTGCAAGAGAATACATTTTTGTAAAACAAATCTAACAAGTATTTTTTTCATATCATTAGAGTGTGTGTGATGAAATTAAATATTTATGATGAAGCATTCTTGGAACTTCTTTTTCAAGTGGTTCCATTAATTAGATTATAATTGTATATGATTAAAAAGAAGATTACATTCAAAGTGTTATTTTACTTCATACAAGCTGAAGTAAAATTCTTACCTCGGCAACTTTGTTAAACCGAACCGCCCGTGGTGCTGCATCATCACTGTCTGTTGTCTCTCCTGCTCTCACCGGTATGAATGTTGAGTCCCCCTAAAGAACCACAAGTTATGATAGTATTAACAATACAATTATTACTAAAATGGTCATCTATTACAAAATTTACCAATTGAATTCAACTTACCAAGCTACTATTAGATTCAGTGAAATAATTTTCATCATCTGTCTCAGCCGTAGGTTCTAATAGTTGCTGAAAAAATATAAAAGCTTTATCCATGTGTCATTGACAAATATTTGTACCAAAGACTATGAATGAACATACATAGTTGAATTATTGATGTGCACTTTGAAGATTATGTTTGAGAATGCTTTATTTTTGACCATTGCTCCTCTTCCTCTTCCCGAAGGAGTAGGCAGAGGCATGTTATATGCCCACAATTCAACGACTGCCATTTCACTGGCAACTGGGACCAATGGGATAACATGCCTTCCGAAGTATGGAAATGCTCGCAAATAAATGTTACACTTTGCTCATGTGGTGGTATACCATCCATATGCCTATACTAAAGGTTGCTTACTACAGTGATCATTTACAGCAGGGCTTCCTAAACTTTAAAGACAACGGAACACTAGCCAAATACCTTTTTATTTTACGGAACCCCACCGAGCGACATCCTCTCCCCCCCCCCCCCCGATGCCGGTGGTAGACTTAAGAGAACTCGGGTGGGGAAAGCGTGATACACGTCCAGATCTGCCACGAGGACCTGGTGCGATTGCGCCCACCAATGTGTGGAGCGATGTGTACACGCTTTGTTCCTCGCGCTGGCACAGCGGTGGTTTAAGTGGTGGTGGCGATCCATCGACCATCATGTACGAGCCCCAGCTACTTCATCGGGGGCTCGATGCCTATGCTGACGCCCCCTACCTGTATGCTGGATCCGGCAGGTGGCCCCTTCCGAGGCCCGTGAAAGCACAGAGCCTCGGATTAATGAAGGGCGACCTCAAGACCCAGTCACTTTATTCGACTTGCTTCTTTTCTTTTTTTTTATGTGTGGAACTGCTACATGGATGCTATGCCGACTAAAACCACACAATGCCTTACAACAGTCTATGGCCAAAAGTCCCGGGAAGCCCTCGGCAGGATGTCCCAGGGTGTCACCGCGGCCTCACCTGGATGGTTCGGGTACTATCCCGCGTCTGGGGTGGCGACTCACTACTTGAGCCTGAGATCTCGCCGACCTGGCCCTAGCCAACTCGGGTAATTTATACAACTCTCGGAAAGATCAGCTTTGACAATACAGTACGCATCTATATCAGCGGAGACCCTGAGGGCCCATAACGTGACTAGAGACCCCGAAGAAGCTGTTGACCGTCAGAGTGACATGAGGGCCCTGCACGATCGCCGTTGAGGCGACATGTCGCAACCTCTCCATAGGACTTAAAAACGCGGGCCCTTGCGTTGTTGTTTTTTTACGGTGCAAGGAGGCGTGGAGCGGGGCAATGGCCTGCGCCTTATGAAAACGAGGCTCGGATTCTAGCTCCGCCAAGAATTCATGAAGACTTGGAAGGTCCGACATTAACAACGAAGGTTAGCCACAATCGGGGGGATAAAACCGGTTATGAACGAGTGACTACAGAGAATTTGACAATTTTTATTGTCGGTTGTCACAGATAATTACCGGGGTTCGGGTGCTTCGGTAAGTATCTATGACGAATACACTGGGAGATCACGGCCGAGGGCCAACACTGCGAAATTCACAGCGTGAAAATAAAACTGCCCAAAATCAGCGCCTCTGGCTGTTCTTTTTATAATACTTACATGGATTGTGTTCCCCTTAAACTCATTGTTATTTTCAGGATGATAATCGGACATAGATTTTAGATCTACCAAATGTTCAGTTGCAATATATTTCTTTTCATTCATAACTCTAACGCGTTTTCTTAGAAGAAGTAATGTATACACATACACAACACAATGCAAAAGCCTACCTAGTTTATATCTCTCTACGAAAATAGATGGTGATTATCCCTACAATAGTAGTAGATTTAATAATATTAATGGAGCTTTTCTCATCACATCACATATTTAGCGTTTTTCAACATAATTTTGGCGGAACCCTGATGCCTACTCCACGGAACCCCTAGGTTCCGCGGAACCCAGTTTGGGAACCGAGGATTTACAGAAAATTGACTTTACAGGGCCACAAGCACACATGTTTTAATTTAAATAAATTAGAACCACTGTTACTACATGCGATGGGAGAGTGCTATTGGAATAAAACATAGAGAGAGATGTATTTATCAATCAAATCAGCTTGTGCCAGTCCACCGCTGGACGTAGGGCCTGTGTCCAGCGGCCTATGACGTTGGCCTCTCCCAAATTACCCCTCAACACTGTCCTGCACTAATATGTGACAGAACAAAATATGGTAATGGCAAATTTTGATGAAAAGGTCATTCATGTTTATGGCCTTGGCTTTGTAGAGCTGTATGTGGCATCTTCTATTGATAACTCATTTAACAAAATCTGTTAAGTAGTTAAGACTCTAAGGTGGGACCCATAATACAAATTGAAAGGTGAGCGACCCTCTCACCGTCCTCAGACCCCCGGTCACGGCCGAGTGTCATCGCTGCGGTCCTCGCGGTGCTGACACTCGGACATGGTTTGCCACAGATACCTACCGAAGCTACCGTGCCCGGCAAGCATCTGTGTCAACTGGTAGGAGAGAGCACAGTGTCTCCTCTCCAGCCACTCATCCATGACTGGTCTGATGGCTGCGATTGTGGCGAATCCCCCCTTTGGTTGCTCAAGTCGCACCTTCCATGTCTCCACGGTTTTCTGGTGGAGCAGGGACCGCTGGGCCTCGATTTCTCGACAAGTCATATTATATGCTTAAAAATTGCTAATGCTCATTTACCACATTTTTCAACACAACACTGTTATAATTACAGTCATAGGCAATATTGGGAAGGTCTTGAAGTTTGGCTCAATATTCTATTCGTCCCTTGTTGTCTCTTATATAATAATATGATTCTTTACACTATCAATAATCTTTTTTCTGGCGGAATAATACTTACAAGAAATTTCAGTTTTTGTGATTGTTCTAAAATGCAATTAAAATCTAATAATATTTTTAACTACAGGTGGTTTTTAATACATTTAGAAAACATTATCTTGATTGTTTCACAATTGTTTACTTATGTTTAAAACTTACAGTATAGTCAGCAGGCTGGCACGGGTCTGTGGTCGGAGGAGTGAAACACAGTATTAAGAGATATATAAACAGCAACGAACTTCTCAGGTAGGTGATAAGGAATGGTCTCTCAATTTCTTTTTCAGTGTACAAGTACTGCAAACAAAGCATTTTGTAAATTATCAAATCAGTATTACAATTTTATTTTATGTATTGGGGTATTGTTTAGGGCGCTAAATTACTTACCTTTGTCATCTCGGACGATACCACCCACAAAACAACAACCAATAACAAAATGAAAACGCCGAAGGCAAATTTCCTTTTATTGAAACGTTGACCTGCATCTTTGTTGTTTTTATTGTTACCGATAACTCGAAAGTAATTGTGGCATAAAGTTAACATGAAGGCCAATATATTTTTACAGCAAATATGCAAATAAAATGTTTTAAATCACACTGGACTGGTCAAGTTCATATTTCTTTACAAATACTTTTAAAGTAACATCACGTGTTTTAGAAGTTTTGAAGACCACTAAACATACTACTCGTTACACCAGTTACTTTCCTTCAATAAATATGCAGTTTGATATTTAATAAGGACAAGAATCACTCAAATAAATTCTTTCAACCATACATCAACAAATAAAATTTCTTTCAATGGCTGATCCACAGACGATTTAGAGTCTAATGTCAAAAAATTTCGAGTGCTCCAACCACAGACATATTTAAGACTAGGTAGAAAAATTCTAAATCTATGGTCTCATATTCTTTGTAAAAATCGAAGACTGTGCTCCAAGCAGATAGACAGAAGAATTGTTATTATTAAATTAAACATTAGGGATATTTACTATTATTATTTAAAACCTTTTAGAGTACACGAGTTGGAGAGTGTCATTAGAAAAACTTTTTAAGTAAAATGATAAAGACTAGGCAGCATGGTCTCTACACTTAGGTTGTTTAAAAAACATAGTATGTCATAATAAATAAATAACCTCAAAAATCGCTCAAATCGGAGGAAGAAATTTTAAATCTCAGGCAAAGATTTGGTTTTACGAAAAGGCAGTAAAATCAAACCAGTGCCAAACTGAGGGCTTCAGTGAAACAAATTAAATAATAACAATGGGAGGCTGTAACATAGAAGTTATAAAGTCTGTTGGGCGTTATTACAACGTACCATTTGGTACAGTTTGCTACAATACTGACAAAGTATAACTTTTTAGTGAAACCTACAAGTTAATTTAAATCATAATTTAGTACGCATCATTCATGGAGCTTCTATTTTTAGGTTCTTACGACTGTCGTAAACAAACAAAACGTGGAAGGCTTTGCAAGTATAATTTTAAAATTGGTAACGAATGGCGGCCTGAAGTTGAGTCAAGAACAGATGCTGTTGGGCTATCAGTGGTTAGAGCATATCGCCATGTATGCAGATCAAGCTGCAGGGAATCCTGCATTTGCCAAAAACTTGTTGAAGGTATACTTAGTTCATAATTATGTTTTTTGTATGCAATATGAAATAGGTACATAATCCTACTAATATTAGAAATGTGAAAGTTTGTGAAGATGTTTGTACGTTTGGATGCTCTAACGGCTGAATGGATTTGGCTGAAATTTGGTACAGAGATAGAATATAGTCTGGAATAACACATAGGCTACTTTTTATCCTGGGAAAAGGTTCCCACGGGAAACGAAAATGGATACCAAAATTCACGCGGGTGAAGCCGCGCGCATCAGCTAGTACAAATATAATTTTTTGATAACCTTTTTGGGTAAGAGTAGTGCCAAATGATAATTCATAACAAATGTAAATGTCCATAAATATTTATTTATTTATCGACATGTTGTAATCTTAGCTTAGACTACATGAAGGCTTTTTATTATGGGTAATCTATTTACGAGTTGTTTCAGCCATTCCAGTACTCAACAGAATAAAATGTTTCTTTTTTATAGATGTAAGAAAATTGAATATTTTTATTACTTATTTATTTTATTTTCTTTTCAGGATATAAACAAAGCATTACAAGTAAATAGTTATTTAACCGGGCAGGTGTTAACTGTGACAGATATAGCTGCCTACTATGTATTATATCCAATAATTGTAAGTTTTGATGTTAAATCCTACTAATATTAATTTAAAGAAAGTTTCTGAGAATGTTTGGATGATTGTTATTCAATCATGGTCTAACGGCTAAACAAATAAGGCTGATATTTGGTACAGGGATAGATTATTGTCTGGAAAAACACTTAGGCTAGTTTTTATCCCTGGAATTCTGAACTGAGTTGGACGCGGCTTATGTTTTGTGTAATTTTGATATCACTGCAAATGTGAAATTGTAAAGAATTTAAGTAGGTCTTACATCCAGTTTTAGGCCTAAGTCTTGGACGTAAAGTTATGGTATACATGTCAGATTTTGTGACATCATCCATGCAAATTTATATTTAGGTAGGGATAAAAAACATTGTTATACACGGTGTTTCTTTTAGGGTGTCAAGCCGCCACTAGCTGGTAGCAGGGTTCCAAACCTATCGATTTAACCCCCATGTATGTTCTACGATTTTTTGTAGTTTTCGAGATGCATAATTCCCTATTTTTTTATTATCGATTAAAATTTTTACATCTTGTATCAAAGTTAGGAAGGAGATTATTTTGTCCATAATACTGCAATCAATAGGCATTATAATAATAAAAAAATATCCGAGAAAAGTCGAACCAAAAAAAAGAAAGCCACGTGGACACGTAATTATAAAAAATAACGAAAAAAAATTATATCTCGAAAACTACAAAAAATCGTAGAACATACAGGGGGGTTAAATCGATAGGTATGGAACCCCGCTACCAGCTAGTGGCGGCTTGACACCCTAAAAGAAACACCCAGTATATACGTGCCTAAATCCAAATTTGCTTAGATGTTAGTGATAACGGGCGACGTCGACATTGCGGCGCTATCTAACGCATGGATTTATATTGAAGTGAACTGGATGATAGCGGCCCGGGCTGCGTCCGATCCGTATATTAGATCGCACTGCTATCGACGTCCCACCCTGATTGCCGCTGACATCCAGCTTGAGGCCTTAGTCTTGAAATTCCTACTGTGTATTCCCATTATCGCATGTGATAAGTGAATCAGTGTCTATCATAGCCAGTCTATTTGTCTCAAGCAAAATTTTTACTTAATACCTAATTAAATGCAAAATTTACTCTGTCTGTCTGATGCGCTTTCATGCCTAAACCGCTGAAGTGATTTAGATGAGATTTTTGTTAGAAGCAGTTGGAATCCGTGGGAAGGATAATGGCTACTTTTTAAAATAACGTACGCGCAGATTCGCAAGTATAGAATATGTCATCATTGTAATACTTAAAATATCTCTTTCCAGGAGCGCTTATCTGTCACCGAGTGTGAATCATTAATCCACCTATGCAGATGGACAAGGCATATTCAAGCTCAGCCCAAAGTGTGCGCCAATATACCTCCTCTACAACTTAATGCCTTAAATCTGGCAGTTTTAGCTCCGGCTATACATTAAAATAATGTTCTTCTATTTCTCAACTTAGTTGATCTAGATTTTAAGGACTGCAAGAAGTATTAGTCTGGAACTAATACTATGGCAAGGTTCAGGAACTTTCCAATGTTAGTTATAATTATTAATATCATTGAATGTTTTCTGATTTGTGTAAGTATTATGTAAGCATACCTTATTTTTATATTTTTGACTGATTATTTTCATCCATAATTATTGACATTTGTAACTACATCATTTTCAAATAAAAGGTATGCAAGCTCTGATAACCTTTTTATCATTCATCAATACTTATCATTACCTACTCCCCGCTTGCTCTCAACTACAATGTTGACGCCCACTGTGTATAGATACGCAACCGCATTATAGTTATCTTGCATGCATACTAAACTTGTCCCATTCGATAATAAGATTCCAACTAGAAAGCTGGATCCAAAAATTTGTGGTTTAGCTTACCTACTGGAGGATGATATGTTAACGATTTTATAGGGCTCATTTGGTAGACAAGTGTGTGGCTCCACCTGCCGCATCCAAACGATGTTAAATACCATTTCTCAGCCGCACCATAGTTCATAAACGCTTTGCCAGAGAGCTACTTTACTTCCTCTTACAACACCGGGTTCTTAAAGCAGAGCGTGAAGCAGCATGTGGTTGCCAACATAAGGGGTTTGCTACTCACCCAAGCGTTTTAGACCAAGCAACGCGTTAAATGGCCCTTAACGCCTGCTCGCAACCTCAGGTACCGGAATCGCCTAAGTACCGTCTGCAAGGATGCATACCGAGCTCATGTATCCGTTTTCGTAGTTTTTTTTGAGGACAAAGAAACTCCATCTTTAATAGAGATTTTTCGTCACATATGAGTCGTCAACTTCGCTTGGTCGAGTAGTACTGTAAGTAGTCTAGTGGACTGTGAAGGTGATCCTTTACGCGCTAGACGTTGCCATGGCTTTTTTGTCAGGCGTGGCGTCATTTTGACGACCTAATAAAGAAACAGGTGGTCACCCTAGCCTACTGACCATTGCGACTCCAGAGGCGTTAGACTCTTACTGCCGACCCAATTGTCGCGGCGTTGAAACAGACAAGTACATGCTGTGACTACATTGTTGAAATACAGAACAGGACAGGTCAACCAGTTGGTCCGATAGGAATAAAGTCCCTTAATGAGTTTCATTATGTACAACGGTTGGTCGTTTTAGTTGGTCGGAATGGAAAGACAGATGAAAAGGTTTCTGTTGAAAAAGAAATCTCCCTTGAGAGTACGCGTGTACCTATAATAACAAACGCATTACACGCGCACTTTTCAAGTATCAATAGCAAAACACTTGTAACTTCTGCATGCCTACATGTATGTCTATTTACAATTCCATTATGTAACATTGCGCCTGTAAGGTTTTAATTTCAATCAGGACAGCAGAAACAGGAAAAGTCAGGCAATTTATCTTAAAATGACCAGATGGCGACTGTGGCGGAATTATGTTCCCGTTTTCATATCCCATGGCAATTAATGCCATAGATAAAAGCAAGTAACCTGAAATCTACTCCTGAACTTAATTCAGTCGGATCCGATCAGCTGTTAGAGTGTAAAAGAGTAACAAACATCCATCCATAGCTAGTTACAAATTTCCGCATTTATGATATTAGTAATGATGGTTTATTTCAGCGTGCAACAGTGACAATACAGAATAATTCAGCGAATGCACTACCGCCTCTGCCACGGCAAGTACTCCCACACGAGTTGCAGAACGTGGGCTTAGATAAACCTGTGGTGTTTCACCCTCAACCATTCTCGTATCCAGGATACCCTGTCGTACTATACTTGTGATGAAGAAAATATGGGTACCTACCTCTCTTTTTAGTCGTAAATATTTAGTAGAATTATTTGTTACCTTAACATTATAAATATTCAGCGTCTATCAAATAGTAATAGGTACATTTTTTAACGTCAGGAAAATCCTACACGGATCCTATGCCGGACTCCTACCGACTAAAAACCACACGTATCTTACCTAACAGCCTACGGTTGGGAGCCCCGGGTAAGCAATCGGAAGGACTACCCTAGGACTCAATAGTAGTACATCAGTATTTTATTTTCAATCATTGCGCAGTTTATTTCTTAGCTGAGCTGGACTGGTTTTGTCTTTCAAGGCAGTTGAAGGGACACATTTATTATGATGCACCAGCACCCCAGGGCGTCGCGACGCACAGTTTGGGAAGCCCTGGGGTTAGGGTTAGGTCATATCGAATAGTAATTTATATACCAATCTATTTATAATGTATGAGTACACAAAACATTTATTGTTAAAAATTACAGAGAAACATAATTATTACATATCTATATATTTACATTATTACTATCTAAACTAAACCTGAATAAGGCCCCGTGGCATTGTGCCCAAAAGACTAGCAGCATTCCCCCTTTGAATATCAATACCTATTCGCTGAGCGAGAAAACTGCCAGCCTTTGGGTCACCAGTCGACTCCACAAGGCGCTTTGTAAAATTCTTGAAAAATTTTTTCGTGAAATTTTTTTCGTGATTCGTGAAAAACACCGACTGGACAAAACCGATACGATGAGTCGAGACCCTTATATTTATTAATTTTATTATTTTCAGCCGCTTCCGCTGCTGCGCTGGCTTTTAATTTTGTTTTAGAAAGATGGGACGGGGCCAGAGTGTCAACACAAGTTGTATCCCAATGTATATTGTATAATGTATATTGTACTTAAAAAAAAATTTTTAACAAAAAAAAACCGACTTCAAACAAAAACTGAAAATTGAAAAATAAAATTAACTTAGCACAAAGTAATAGGTTGTATATTTAGTTTTATATCAGACTTTATTGAATGTAATACTGAAATCGGCGCCAAGTAAAACTATAGGTTTAGGTAGATATTTATTATTAATCTCTCATAGAAATATTGGCACCGACTTCAGTATTACAGTCAATAATATCTGATATAAAACTAAATATACTACCTATTACTTTGTGCTAAGTTAATTTTATTTTTCAATTTTCAGTTTTTGTTTGAAGTCGGTTTTTTTTTGTTAAAAATTTTTTTTTTCATGATTTTCAGTGACGGGTAGACTGAAATTATATCTGTCTAGGGGCAATGTTCTCCCCAATACAAATTAATCAAGCCCAAACACAAGATAACTGCTGGAAATCGTTAAGGAATTCCCTCGATTCGAGGGATTTCTTCGATTTCTCCAGGATCCCAGCATCCGATTCTGACTTCCTGTATATGGGACCACATGGGAAGCACCAGCTTTCAAACAAAAAAAGAATTTTCAAAATCGGTTAACTCCTTCTAGCGATTTGCCGGTAACAAACATAAAAAAAAAAAAAAAAAATACGGACGAATTGAGAACCTCCTCCTTTTTTAGAAGTCGGTTAAAAATGGTTTGTGTCTGTCTGCGAATAACAAAAACTAAAACCTAAATACATTTGTCAACAAAACAAGCAGCTATTCACTACCTACATTATTGTAAGTAGGTAGATTACGGTGTAGGTATGAAGTAGTTTTTCCTATAAATAAAACGACTGTTCATTTGCTCTGATTTGTATTTTAATAAAACATAACATAAGAATATTCGTGTACCAATAATAAGTGAGTAGATCTCTTTTATTCATCGAGACATTGCTATACAAATAACTAGGAATCTACTTGTGCTTTATACGAGGAACACACAGTTGTAAAGTCTGTGATGATCAGGAACGATTATATATTTAGTCAGTAACGATTGTAAAAATACACAGCGCCATCTAGCCCAATGCTTAAAATACTTAGATCCTAATTTGCGTACAATTATTTTCCTTGGGTGCATTATAAAATTTCTTTAGCCAGAACCTGAACATTTTAATAAGTTGGATGTCCCCTTTCTGGCCTGTGGTACTACCATTCGTACTACTGGTCGTACTACGGGTAAAAGGACCTCCGAGGTAGATACTATTTCTTACATACAAATTTGATGTCTCTTGGCTGCAAATTGTGAATGGCTTAGATTAAAAACGCAAGTAAACCTTCATTTTATGGACCAGTGGAAGGCTTTTGCGTAGTTCCTTGTTTGGCTGCTTTTCTGTCCGCAAATCTCAACATGAGACAGCGCTCTAACTTGTTAGAATAGGAACATCCATTGTCTTCAGCCTCTGTGGAGATAATAGATTAAATCAGCACTCAGGTAAGCGGCGTCACTGCCTAAGGAACCTTAGAATTAGAATGTAATTTCTTTTCTCCTCATTTTCTCTGTCCATAGGTTTCTATTCGTAAAAGTTTACGTAACTGACAATGAACGAACGTTTTAGTTAGCTACACAGACATCACCTACGTGAATAGGAAAGTCGTAACCAGAAAGACTATTTATAGCCTGTAGCCCTGGTTAAGGGCACTAAGATGTGTGTGTTTCTGTGGGTTGGTACCCGAATATTTCAATCGTCCCTAGATTCTTAGATTTCATCACACTTGCAACGACTTGGCCTTGGCGAGGAAGGGTAATGAAGAGTAAGGTCAATGTAGCTCGTAGCAGAAGCTGGTCTACAGTGAACTTGACTAGGTACAATATAATTTTATTGGAAATTTCTTTGGACTCTAAAAGAAATGTAGGGGAAAGGTGTACAAGATGATCCCTCGAGGTAAGACGATCCTTTTCGATTGTGACGATACTGTGCATGCCATCTAGTTGTTTTTTCGAGAAAAGCGTAGGTTCCCGCCCCCACCGACTGCAGTCAAACCGCGATGGCTGCGTAAAGGACGATCACTGTGTTTTGTGATTTTTTAAAAATTGTAGTGTTAATCTAAAGTAAGCCTGAATTTGAAACTCCTTTACTTTTCGTGTAACCGATTTTATGTAATGATTATTATATTAGTAGCTTCTAAATATGTTCATTTGCTAAAAAAACGTATTGCGGTGACTGTAGGATTCTTATAGGTTAGGTTAGAGAATTTCAAATAAAAAGTAAGCTCTGGGGCAAGATGATTCGTCTGCTTCTGTACAAGATGATCCGTGGATCATCTCACCCCAATGTCTTTTTGCCCGGCTGCGCCAGCGAGGGTAATAAATTCGCGCGTATGTATGTATGTACTCGTATGTATGTTATATGTATATATACTATATGTAACAAGATAATATAGCAATTCTACATTTTAAAATAAATTAAATGATTAAAAAAATAACAAACTCAAATGCTACTGAAAAGGTCGAAACAAGCTTGATAACCCATGATATTAGGCGGTACCCACACATTTTCTTTCGGTTTATGATTTTCAAATGGGTACCGCCTGATATCAAGCTTGTTTCGACCTTCTCAGTAGCATTCGAGTTTGTTATTTTTTTAATAATTTATGTTATTTTATTATGGATTTTTTTTAAAAGGAAATTGCCACGTGTCACGTATCGTGGAAGACCAGCCGTAAACAGTGGGATCTATGGATGATAAAGCACTAGGGGCTGTGGCAGTTGATTATGCCTAAGGGTTGATCTCATTGTTCAAAACACATATTTGATTAAAACATTTTAAAATAATTATTTGAGTAAAGTCATTTTAACGATACCTTAAGTCGAATTTTTAATTAAACGGAGTAAAGTGACAGCAACTAATGTCACTTCTTCATACAATGCTGCATAATTTCTATGAAGAAGTGACATTAGTTGCTGTCACTTTACTCCGTTTAATTAAAAATTCGACTATAGAGATTGGGTTGGAACTGAACGGGGCAAGATGATCCTCTGGGATCATCTTATACACCTGTGTGGACAAGATGATCCTTTAGCAGACATTTAGTATAATTAATGAAACTCTTATCAATACTGAATTTTGAGAACATAAGGTATGACAATACCTAGATAGATAAACTGACTATTCAAAACATCTTTAAAATTAACATTAGATTGTACTTTCTCAGATTTACAGGCATTCTCCCTTAGAGGGATCATCTCATACCACCTTCCGGGGAAAGGTGTACAAGATGATCCCTCGAGGTAAGACGATCCTTTTCGATTGTGACGATACTGTGCATGCCATCTAGTTGTTTTTTCGAGAAAAGCGTAGGTTCCCGCCCCCACCGACTGCAGTCAAACCGCGATGGCTGCGTAAAGGACGATCACTGTGTTTTGTGATTTTTTAAAAATTGTACAGTGTTAATCTAAAGTAAGCCTGAATTTGAAACTCCTTTACTTTTCGTGTAACCGATTTTATGTAATGATTATTATATTAGTAGCTTCTAAATATGTTCATTTGCTAAAAAAACGTATTGCGGTGACTGTAGGATTCTTATAGGTTAGGTTAGAGAATTTCAAATAAAAAGTAAGCTCTGGGGCAAGATGATTCGTCTGCTTCTGTACAAGATGATCCGTGGATCATCTCACCCCAATGTCTTTTTGCCCGGCTGCGCCAGCGAGGGTAATAAATTCGCGCGTATGTATGTATGTACTCGTATGTATGTTATATGTATATATACTATATGTAACAAGATAATATAGCAATTCTACATTTTAAAATAAATTAAATGATTAAAAAAATAACAAACTCAAATGCTACTGAAAAGGTCGAAACAAGCTTGATAACCCATGATATTAGGCGGTACCCACACATTTTCTTTCGGTTTATGATTTTCAAATGGGTACCGCCTGATATCAAGCTTGTTTCGACCTTCTCAGTAGCATTCGAGTTTGTTATTTTTTTAATAATTTATGTTATTTTATTATGGATTTTTTTTAAAAGGAAATTGCCACGTGTCACGTATCGTGGAAGACCAGCCGTAAACAGTGGGATCTATGGATGATAAAGCACTAGGGGCTGTGGCAGTTGATTATGCCTAAGGGTTGATCTCATTGTTCAAAACACATATTTGATTAAAACATTTTAAAATAATTATTTGAGTAAAGTCATTTTAACGATACCTTAAGTCGAATTTTTAATTAAACGGAGTAAAGTGACAGCAACTAATGTCACTTCTTCATACAATGCTGCATAATTTCTATGAAGAAGTGACATTAGTTGCTGTCACTTTACTCCGTTTAATTAAAAATTCGACTATAGAGATTGGGTTGGAACTGAACGGGGCAAGATGATCCTCTGGGATCATCTTATACACCTGTGTGGACAAGATGATCCTTTAGCAGACATTTAGTATAATTAATGAAACTCTTATCAATACTGAATTTTGAGAACATAAGGTATGACAATACCTAGATAGATAAACTGACTATTCAAAACATCTTTAAAATTAACATTAGATTGTACTTTCTCAGATTTACAGGCATTCTCCCTTAGAGGGATCATCTCATACCACCTTCCCCTAGGTAGGTACCTGATTGTAATTCTTGAAAACATGCTCTTATCTGATCTCGAAGTGCCAACCGCGACTGTTGGGATGTAACGCTGTCTTGGACTTTGTTCCACAACTCTGCCTCGCGGGGAATGCCTCGTGAGTCTACCTGTACAAAGGTAAATGGTATTTTACTATTGTAGTTTAGAAGAGAAACTTTATAAGCAGGCACTTACCACTTGTAAATTAGCGAACACACATTGGCTGAGACACTGGAAAAATTAACACAGTTATTATTTAATGAGGCACCTGCCAAGAGTGCGGGAGAGACTTTTTTTTAGTATACTCTGATGTGTTTGAAATTTCGAGGGAAATTGAAGGAAGCTGATTGTGTACCTGATCTGTATCTGGTCGATTGAGCAACGGATCGCTTCTTTTTACCCTGCTCGTCGTATATCCATTATAATCTCCGGTAGTGGTTGACCTTTGCCCAGATTCCGAATTCTCCTCTTTATCTTCACTACCGTCTTCAGAGTCCGTGGTGTAAGCGGTGTCCAATACTTCTATTTGATCCCTACTGCCGCTGTTAGGGTTTTCTTGCCAGATTGATTGATTCGAGTCATCATCTATTCTTGCTGATGTATCGTAGGAGTTTTCAGAGCGACGTTGTCGTTCACTATTAACTTGTTTTGGGTTTGCATTATCGTTTGGATACGTGCATGCCTTCAAAGCAACGATCACTTCATCTTCTAATAGACGAATGTTCCCATCAGAACACAACACAATCGCTGGCACTAGTGTCAGAAATATCACAGTACTCAGCATCGTTTGTAAATGGTGGGTTACAACGCTAGCATGTATTTAAATGAGATCTGTACCGGAAACTGGGTCATTATAGTGACTATCTGAATGTCAGAAACGTTCCTGTGAAACCTTTTCAGAACGGTGATATAAATTGACCATAATGAGGTTATTTATTCATTGCTATTGTATTTTTCTAATAATTATACAGCTATATGCCTATGCATATGCCTCGAACGGGGTAGGGAGAGGTTAGTCACTAAACATCGCCACTTTTTAGGAAGATCATCTAGGGTACTACCCGTTCGCTCTAACTTTGCCGCTGGTGTAGAGGCGTATACCCGAATTGTTAATTAGACGAAGTAAATTAACAGTAGGTCACTTCGTCATAGAAAATACTGACTGCCTCTGTGGCGCAGTCGGTAGTGATACCACCTGCGGCGCTGGAGGTCGTGGGTTCGATTCCCACCGGAGACAAATATTTGTGTGACCCATAAAAATTTGTCTCAAGAGTCTGGGTGTTTCTATGTATTATATGTATGTATTTAAAAGTATATAAGTATTAATGTCCGTGGTCTGATACCCATAACACAAGCAGGTTATTCCTAGCTTACTTTGGGATCAGATGGCGTTGTGTGAGATGTCCGTGAATATTTAAAAAAAAAATACGCAACATTGTATGAAGAAGTGACATTAGTTGCTGTCAATTTACTTCGTCTAATTAAAAATTCTACTTTAGTATGGAGCCGAACGGTAGGTTAGAGCGAACGAGCAGTAGGTACCTATAGTCATGAGATAGTAAGTGAAGGGGTGTTTAAAGTCAATGGGTAACTAGGGAGGCATAAATCGACCCTTGTATTCATACCTTCAGGTTGCTACTGACAAACGAACATAGCCCTGAGAGATTCCATGTATGACTGTCAATCACTCTTGTAAATTTCACCAATTTTTAATGCTAGTAAGGTGACAGGTGACAGACAAGTTTACGGCCCACCTGATGGAAAGTGGTTACCGAGGCCCACCGAGGCCTTAGAATGTTTGCAACACTAGAGGCGCTACGATCCAGGTAGGTGCAGGTTGATAAGGCCTAGGTCCATAGATTGAGTTCAAGCTAATTGTTCCAAGGGTCAAGCTCTATTTTGCATTTTTTGACATGATTGTAATCATTTGTATGCATGTTGTCAACAAATGTATCAGGAAGGGTCTATTTTTAAAATCAAACGAATGTATAACTTTTATGCCAAGTGCCTTTGCTGTGTCATGAAAGGCAAGGTCGCTGGAGTATTTGGACCTGAATGATAGGTTTTTGCTTGCCAGGGATCCCCGTATGAGTTTTTTTATTGTACGAGGTGGAATGCATTTAGGCACGTCACTACCCTGCTGTTGAAGCACCAAGACGGCATTGTGTAGAGCCCTAGCCCTGTAGAAGATTAGACTACTCACAAAATTACCATGGTTACTGCCGACTATGCGAATGACATCCCGAAACCGCTATCTGACTAACACCATGGCCAGCTGGGGGCGCGGATTTCATGAAATAGGACTTACACTTTATGTTCTGTGGAGACGATTCCAAAGACATAATATCTACAATAAAAAAATCTAAACATGAATAAATGAATTTATTGACAGTATTAAAAAATAATAGTGAGGTAGATATCCTAGTACTTTTCCATACAGGTATGCGGGTACCAATGAAAGTATAATTTATCCTTTACCATAATGACCCCATTTACCATTTCCCCATCCACTCCAGGCTTGTCCAGTCTCGCGACCATAGATTCTCATTGAAGGGTATGTACGGATTCGTCCATACCCGTTTCCACTCAAAGCCGAAACAGCAGTTCCTCCAATCTCCGACACAGTTCCGTAAGAACTCGCAATGAGGCCAGACCCGGTTCCTGGAGTATATTTACCATAGAGTCCGGATAGGCTGAATGTCAGAGGAACCTGAATGCTTGTTGAGCTTCCTTTGTACTGAGATTCTCGTGATGGCCAGAAGAGTTTAGCTTTTTCCATTGGGTTTGGTTTTCTGTTTGATTGTGGCAACGCTGTGGAAAATTGAAAATTATTACGTTTATTAACGACTAGCTGACCCTCGCAACTTCGTTTACGCCACATAAGGTGTATGAAAGGACAGGTATTTTTTCCACAGACTCAAGGGAGCGTATGAAACTGCCCTGTTTGCTCTTTTATGATTAAGCCAACACGCCAGTTTAGATTTACCCTCACATTCAAAGAAACCCTTGAATTCGAAAAGTTGAGATGCCTCTAATTTCTGAACTACGAAACTCTCAATAATGAAACTTGTGTGGAACAATGTTAAAAACATTCCCTTTCTGACACTAAAAAAATATTTGAAATCGGACCACGCGGTGAGAACTTACAGCTGAAAAACCATTTTATTTTTCATCCCCTCTCCTGCAGGAACCGCGCAAAATATCGGGATCAAAAGTATCCAAGAACCTTCCTCGGACTATAAGCTCGGAATGTACCAAGTATCATTCAAATCGGTTCAGTAGTTTCGGCGTGATACTTATTCGGGATACAGACAGACAGACAGACAGACAGACAGACAGACAGACAGACAGACAGACAGACAGACAGACAGACAGACAGACATGAAAATTTTAAATTACATATTCGGCTTCAGAATCGATTATAGAACGCCCTACAATTGAAATTTTCAAAATATCTTCCATGTACAGACTCTCGACCCTCAACAGTTTTATTATAAGTATAGATTAGTTACGGTTTGATGAGGAGGATTTGGAGAAAAGGAAGGAAACACCTACCTTTATTTTAACTTATGGGAATTCCCATGGTAACACGAGTTCTCTACCTATCCGTTTAGCGATGGGTGCCCCGGGTGACTCCACGGATGGATGTCCCAGGGTCCCTGTCAGACCGAAACAGTTACCTAGTGTATGATGCAACGGACGCGGAAGGAATTGAGTGAGTCAAAGTAGACCTAGAGATCAGAATGGGTAGATCGCTAGGCTTCTGGCACAGTGCTTCTGGGCTGCAACCAAAATATTCTGAGCGTTTAGGTAAAGTATAATATATCTTAACGAATCGTCTGTTGTATTCATGATGTATATAATATGAACGTTTATATTACCTACGTAGAGTATCTACATATTTTTTCTGTAAAAAACATCATGCAATTATACCAAGCACATTCTTATGGCAGATATTTCCTTATGCAATTAAGTCCAATTATGAAGCCTCTTTTCCTTATTTTGATTTGATCTGCAGTCTATTTTGAAAATAAATAAGAAAGAGGCCAAGTGTGAGTTGTACTCGCTTTCATTTACAGATTAAGTACTTAGGAACCGAGACTACTACGGTTATTAATTGAATAGCTTTAAATCAGCCCATAAGTCCACTACTGGAGGTAGGCCTCGCTCTCCCTGCGAGCAGGTCATGCTCGCGAAGGAGGCGGCGGGCCGGGTGCGGGAGAGAACTCTCCCACCCGAGTTCCGCAGTCGGCGCCCTGGGCGCCGCCGACGTGTCTTCGCCGAGGACTATCGGCCTCCATGACCGGGGGTCTGAGGACGGTGAGAGGGCCGCTCACCGTCCTTACAGAAGCAGGCTCATGACGGCCGCGTGACGTGAGCAACTCACGCACGCCCCCCCCCCCTTAGAAGCGGGGTCACACCCGAAACCCCCCATAGACGCGGGATTGCACCCGAACCACCACCTGGGCGAGGCCGCATTGGCGGCCGTAGGTCTGTTGGGAGTCACGGGACATCCTTCCTGAGGGCTTACTCGGGGCTCTCAACCATAGGCTGTTGGGCGTTACGTGAGGTTTTTTAGTCGGTAAGAGTCCGGCAAAGCATCCTACGAGGATTTTCCCTCACACCAAAAAAAAAAAGGCCTCTCTCTCCCAATATTGATCATATTGTATTGACCAACATGGTGGAGGGTGATCGGCCTTACTATACCATTTTGTCTTAAGTTCTTTCTCTTTGCCCGTTAGACAGCAGGCGCACTGTTTGTGACGCTGGCTTACTGGCTTCTGCCCCGATGATCTCGATAGGGCCTCTTCGCACCCGTTAGGTACTTATTTAGGTAGAAACATTAGGTGAGGTAGATAGGATCACTGGTGTTTTGATGAATTGAACAGGTCCTAAAACCCCCGCAAGGGTAGATCGGTGTCAAGAAGTTTTTATGAGTAGGTAGGTATTACCAGTGCTATCGTTATCAGGTGCTGGGCGACCCTCGTAACCCATGCCTCGCCAGCATGGGTAGTCTGTAAGCGGAGTTCTCCTTCTAAAAGGTAGAATGACTAGGTAAGCATTGTTTTTTGAGTGTGACTTCATGGCTATAATTATAAATAGGTAGGTACGCAAAGGCTTGGGGGATTTTTGCACGATAGTCCTTGTAAAACGAGATGGGGTCATTGGTATCAAGTAAATAAACTTATGACTACACACTAAAACGCAAAAAATGGCGACCGCATGTGTTAGTAAATTGTTCATACTCGTATACCTAATGAAAAGATAAAAAAATACAAACGACCAAGTAAATTTGTAGGGTTCCGTAGTTAGGTACTAGGTTGTAGGTACGAACTTTTGATACATACATATAGTCACGTCTTTATCCCTAAAGAGGGTAGGCAGAGACATAGCCCACATTTCACTTTGGGTAGGTATAGTTGTATTGCCATGTTGAAACTGTCGAAAAGGCTCGATTGTTACCTACTGCCCGCTGTTGACATTTTTTAAGCCGTCCATAAAGCCTTTACTTGGCCATGTAACTGACAGACAACCGGGGCCAACGGCTTACGTCTCAAATAGAAATTTCACAAAATTGCTATGCAATCATCCAGCCGAGGACAGGAATTCACAGGAAAAGTTGCTTACTGTGTGTGATCGTGTTCGCGGGGCTACAGACAAGTCGAGCACTACGCGCGCTTCACCGCTTCGAGCGTTTTTTTTCGTGTGGAAATCCTTTATGGATGCTATGTCGGACTCCTACCGACTAAAACCACACAATGCCTTACAACAGTATGGCCGGGAGGCCCGGGTAAGCCCTCAGAACGATGTCCTACCCTCTGAAGGATGTCCTGTTCGGGTGCTATCCCGCGTCTGATGCGAATAAGGGGTCTGGGGGGTTTGTTCTGGTATATCCTGCTACTTGGGGTAATGGCATAATTTGGTTGCTAACCCATAACTATGAGGGGCGAAGAGACACGGCACCGTTATGGCCGAGAACGACGAACAGCCAACTCGCCGTTCTCAGGCCTTCGGTCATGGAGGCCGGTAGTCCTGCAGCAGCCGGCGACGACCCCACCGGCTACGGGCGTTTGCGTAGGACTAAATAATACGAGTATGTATAGACTTACGTTTATCCACAAGTCCCAATGAAGATCCACTGATGTCTGGGACGCGTCTGACGTTTGCAGAACGTGACCACAACGCCGCTGGAGCAGCACCACCAGCCCTGTCAGTCATCGGTGGTGAAGGAGACAAGTAGAGAGATGGGTCTAGGACAACAGTCTCCGCAGACAGTAGGTAGACGTGCCACAGGAATATGAACTGTAACTGATCAAATTGCAACATGACAGAACGTAGTATTAAAAAAAAATTGCGCTGCGCCCTTAGATCATCTAACCACAGGATGCGCCTTACTTAAGCATTGTTTTCTGCCATTGCACATGACCATTTGGTCTTTTGGCTTTATGAAAAGCCTGTACATCAGTACATCATTTTATATGATTAAACTAGTACATTACATTGTAGTTGACTGTACAATAACAATTAACACACAGCAGCCATTACGCGTTTGTCGATAAATACATTTTTAAATGCAATGAAATTTTATATGTCTTTGTGTTTCCCCCTTCATTTGTATGAAAACTGGCAGAATATTTTTGTATGCGGTGGTTCGCAAAGGCTAGTCCCGTGTTATATGGTCTAAGGCTGCGCCTTATGACGCGCAACGCTAGGTTTTGTCTTTTTTTCTTTATAATAATATACTCTGATAAATGTAGGTCCTCCTAGTAGTTAGTAATTTAGTATCAGCTCTTTCCATTACCTACTTAAATCTAACTTTTTGTTAAAAATAGTACATAATACTTTCATAGACATTTGGTAAAAAGCTGTTAATTTGAAACAATTAGGAGACACGTCAATTTCATTTATACGTATATAGGTACCTACGGAAGTACAGACGGATGCAAATATGTATCTTCCACATAAAAGTTGGTACTAAAGAAATTTAAAGTACCTACTACTTCAAGTTCTACATTCAAAATATTCAATTTTGAAGTCACATTAAGCACCTCAAAATGATTTTTGTGGGGAAGTCCAATTCTCAAAGATATTTTTTCTTTAAGTTTTATCTGCGTATTAACTGATTTTAAACAAGGTTACAGCAAAAATTTAATAAATAGGTACAAACGTTTTCCTTATCCATACAGTCTTTTATTGTTATTTAAGTAGTTACCTACCTACGTACAAGATACCTACAAACATTACAAAATTTAATACGACGCTACGGTTTATACGACGAATAAAGCATCTGGTTATTTTTCTAAACAAGCGGTGACTAATCCAAAATAGTGGTTTGAATTACCAGGAAGTGTTGAATTTGATTAAAGAATGCGAATTTATGTTAAATTGCCTACGAATAATGTATTATAATATAAAAAAATGCGAATTTATGTTAAACTAGCTGAGCCCGCAACTTCGTTTACGTCACATAAGGTGTATGAAAGGAAAGGTATTTCTTCATCACAGTCATCATTTCACAATTCAGTCCAGTCTTAATCATTAAGCTCTTTTATGATTAAGCCAACACGCCAGTTTAGGTTCACTCACATTCAAAGAAACCCCTACAATTAAAATTTTCAAAATATCTGATTCTTAAAAGTGTTATAACTCTTTTATTTCTAAACCGATTTACATAAAACAAACGCTAAATGTTAACTGGAGCAAACCTCAACACAATAAAAAAAACCTGATTGCAATCGGTTGAGCGGTTACTGAGATTAGCGTGCACAACCGTACTGACAAACAGATATACAGACATACAGACAAACAGACAAAAATTCTAAAAATCATTGTTTTGGGTTCTATTGCGTTTATAAAGCCCCCCTATAATATTTTTTCTTATTTATCTTCCATGTACAGACAGCGACCTGTTACGATTTTATTATACGTATTGATATTGATTGCCTTTTTTTTTGTTTAACGTGAGGGAAAATCCTCATGGATGTTATGCCGGACTCCTACCGACTAAAAAACCTCACGTAACGCCCAACAGCCTATGGTTGGTAGCCCCGGGCAAGCCCTCGGAAGGATGTCCCAGGACTCTCCAACAGACCTTAGGCCGCCATTGCGGCCTCGCCCAGGGGGTGGTTCGGGTGCTATCCCGCGTCTTTGGGGGGTTTCGGGTGTTGTCCCGCTTCTAACGGGGGGGGGGGGGGGGGGGGCTTGCGTGGGTTGCTCGTCGACGTCGGACGTCACGCTGCCATCATGGGCCTGCTTCTGTAAGGACGCTGAGTGACCCTCTCACCGTCCTCAGACCCCCGGTCATGGAGGCCGATAGCCCAGGCCGCCGACTGCGGAACTCGGGAGGGAGAGCCCTCTCCCTTACCCGCCCTGCCGCCTCCTTCACGAGCATGACCCGCTCGCAGAAAGAGGCGGCGCAGTCCCACTTACTCCCGCTGGAGAGCATGGCTCGCACCATGGTCTCGAGCGAGAGAGTGTCCACGTTAAATTGCCTACGAATAATAATGCAGTATACATTATTCGTAGTAAATTGCCATATTTTATTAATTGTATAAAAATAGGTATTAAAAATAATAAATTTCCGTTCTTAAGTTCTCAATAAATAGTAGGTTTATCATCCACGCTACCGTCTCGTACTGCAGATGGATGAAGGAGTGGAAGAGGTGATAGGTGTGGAAATGGCGATAGAGGAGGTACGGGAAGACAATAGCTTTCCCGTGTCAATGGAGACGCGCCAGAGATCCATGACGTATCTATTTCCGTCATGAGAGCGGGCCAAAGTGCGAATATTTGCGCTAACCTTGGCTAAAAGAAGCAAGCCCAGGGGGTCTATCTTATTGTGTTTATGTTAGCCCGTCTATGCGGGCAATGAGTACTACGTCCTCTAATGAGCTAGGGTCATTAAAGGACATGTACTCTTTCGGAGCTCCATGAACATCCGTCAAGGGTATTCGGACACACAGCTACAGAAAAAAAAGAACATCGGGTGGTTTAATTGCGACGGATAGTTTAAGCGATAATTACGAAGTAAATGAAGATGCCGTACTTAAAAAAAAAGGAGTATCGTATAACATGCAGCAATTTATAAAATCAGATTAACAATGTGAATTCATGAAATCTGTATAATGGTCTCATTTAGACTTGCAAAAAATTCGATAAGTTCTTTGCACCCAAAAAAGGCTAATAAAAATGTGTACAGCAAGACAGGACTGAATAGCATCTATATTTTCTAGCAACGCAAATTGAATTTTAGTAAAGTTTTCCCTAATACCATGGAAAAAACACTGTAAGCCCCACTATGAACTCTGGAGGGTTAAAGTGCGATCATGGGAACTAGCTATTTATATCACAGTGTTCCTAGACGCGCCTTGGGTCCTTCACCAAAACCTCTATGGCACCCCTGAGTGGTATTTTTTTATACCACTAAGGTGGCAGACAAGCATACGACCCACCAGGAGGAGCGGTGGTGTGTTTCGGGAGTGCCATAGATTCAGAATGCCAATTATGAATGTACCAAAGAACTTTTTAATTAGAACGATTATTAAACTATATAAAGCATATAAAGATATGGCGAAGCTGTAACTTACCAACATTTTGATGTAGACAAATATTGTAAACTCTCTTTTTTATTGTAAACTATTGAATTGTGAACTAAATTGAATTCAAACAATGACTAACTGCACCACACAACTTGATATCCCATACTAAGATATGTTGCATCATTCACAATGTTATGTAAGAGCAATTCGAAAGGCTTTCTCCCACTCTCGTCATACCAGTACAAGTGTCCAGATATCTCGGTCACGGCCAAGGGCGACTGGGTACTGTACCTACTCCAAGTGAATGACCTGCTTTAGATGCCGACACGATAGAGTGCTCTATAAAATTGTTATTGAATAATAAAACCGGCCAAGTGCGAGTTGGACTCGCCCATGAAGGGTATCGTAGCAGCAAGTAACATAATATAAAAGTTCTTATAGTTCGTTGTAACTTTGACTGATGTTTTAACACGTTCGCAGTGGTAGCGATTTTTCTAACCGAAAATTGCGGTTTATGAGGTATTAAAAAAAACTACCAGCTCTATCTCGTTCAAACCAATTTTCGTTGGTAGTTTTTATGGCAATGTAGGTACATCATATATTTTTTTGACACACATTTTTCCACTTTGGAAGTGTCTCTTGCGCAAACTATTCACCTTAGAATAATGTTAGAAACCTCAATAGCATTTTTGAAGTCCTATCTATAGATACCCACGTATGAGTTTGATGAAAAAAAAAAAATTGAGTTTCAGTTCTGAGGTATGGCGACCCCCAAAATTTACTGCTTTTTTTCTAGTTTTATATAAGAATCTTAATGCGGTTCACAGAATACATCTAGTTACCAAGTTTCAATAGCATAGGCCTTATACATAGTTTCGGAGAAAAGTGACTGTGACACACGGACGGACAGACAGACAGACAGACAGACATGACGAATCTATAAGGGTTCCGTTTTCGCCATTTGGCTACGAAACCCTAAAAACGGATATATAATCCGTACGGCGTTACTTCAAAGGTGTTATGGGTGTCTTCGACCATGTCTACTTTCACTAGAAGTACTTACATAAGCTTATGAAAGTTTTTATAACAAAATTCGGTTTAATACACTTTTTAAACAGAATACGATTGTTTTTATGTAAATTGGTATAAAGCGGCCAAGGTGTTTGGGAGATCAACAATTTATAACTATAATAGGTATTACGTATATGACCTATTTCGTATAACCTGTTTATAGTTAATGTACTCGTAGTAAATATTTGTGTATATAATTATGCATGACTAATTAACGTCGCCGGGGTTTTCACCTGCATGGTGATGTTTTCAGTATTCTTTCCCACATAATTATTGCCACATAATTACTGTCAGAATAAATAATTTTGGTCCAGGGTGTATTTGTAAATACTAAATATCAGCCATTTTGGTTCAGGGGTTAACACGTGTTGGTTCACATATTTTGAATAAAATATCACTAAGTATTTATGACAAAATTAGTATTCGAAAACAAACACGGCAATGAGAACGAAAGCTCAAACCAAAATTCTGTACCAACCCGTTTGGCCAGCTTGGCACAGTATGGCCACAATACACAAATATAAATATGAGAATTTTCTAAATCCAAACAGTAGCTCCTGAGATCCTAGCGTTCAAACAAACTCTTAATTTCTATATTACTAGCTGACCCGCGCAACTTCGTTTGCGCCACATAAGAGAGAGTATGCCTGTTCCCGTCGCATTTACTCCCATCGCGTTGCGTTTACTCCCGTAGCGTCTCGTCGTTAATATTCAATACTACGTGAGAGAGAGAGAGAGAGAGAAAGGTTTCTCGTCGCGTGTATTCCCGTCGCATTATTTTTAAGAACAATTTCGTTTATGAAAGAGGTATCCCGTGGTATTATTGTAGAAAAAAATTGATTCTATTAAAATGGCTATTGTGCACCAACCCAAAGATAGACACATGCTATCGCGCAATTTTTTTAGAAGTTTTTTAAGATAAACAATTTTGTATTTGTAGTACATATTTTTCACATAACTATAAATACACTCGAGAGCAATGAATCCGGGTCACATAAAGAATCCTAAAAATCTCGGAAACTAAAAATGCTAGGTTAATGCAATAAATTGTATTTAATAGACAATGTAATACTCCTTAAATGAAGGTATTAAAACTTCTTAGTTATTGTAAAGTTATATCATAAAAAAATCAAATTTGAAAAAGGGCCACTTTCGAAGATGGAACTACGAAATTACAGCATTTGGTGTTGCTTTTGTTTGTAATCTGTCATTTATGTGGGTACATAAACCATGTTGATAGTGCTCTATATTCATTAATCAAGCTGAAATTATGTCGCTTACGCCTGAAGAATGCACCAGAATACTTACAATGCTGGAAACCGGCCGGAGTCAGCGCGATACAGCCAGGACTGTCGGTGTGTCGCTGTCAACAGTACAAAGAGTTCTCCGCCGTTACGAAGAAACTGGTTCTAACCTACGCAGACCAGGAACGGGCAGAACCAGGTGTACCACAGCACGAGAAGACCGATACTTGGTGAACACCATGCTTCGAAATCGCTTTCTCACAGGAACTGAACTCACCAATCAGTTTCGACGCCTCGGAGGAAGTAACCCAAGTGCATGGACAGTAAGACGTCGGCTTGCTGAATCTAACTTAAAACCCCTTAGACCTGCAAACGGCCCTAAACTGGAGCGTGGGCATCGTATTTCGAGACTAAGGTATGCCCAGAGCCACGTAAATTGGAGTATTGAAGATTGGTCAAAAGTTATGTTCTCCGACGAATCAAAATTTATGCTCTACAAGCACGATGGAAGACACAGAGTGTATCGAAGACCAGGGGAAAGATTCAAGCAAGCATGCATCGAAGAAAAAGTAGCCTACGGTGGTGGGTCTGTACTTGTGTGGGCCGGAATTTCTTCTGAAAGTCGCACAGAGCTGGTGATCATAGAAAACGGCTCTTTAACTAGCGTAAGATATGTGGAAGAAATCCTCAATGATCACGTTGGTCCATTTACGGTCAATTTAGGTGAGGATGCTATATTTATGCATGACAATGCCCGACCTCATACAGGTAGGATTGTGAATGACTACCTTCAAGAGATGAACATTACTCGTATGGAGTGGCCAGCGCGCAGCCCGGATATCAACCCGATCGAGCATGCTTGGGACGAGCTAGGCAGATGCGTAAAACAACGAAACCCTCCCCCAATCACGCTTCGTGAGCTCAAAATTGCTCTCACAGAGGAATGGGAGAATATTCCCCAAAATCGTATAAGGAACTTGGTGTACAGCATGCCAAACCGCGTAAACGCAGTAATGGAAGCACGAGGAGGCAATACGAAGTATTAAAATTCAAGAAAATCGTAATAAAGTTCAAAAATTTCATGTTTCCTATTTTTGTTTTAAGGAGAGATCAGCAGTTTTTTCTTTATGTAATTTTGTGTTAATAAAATGTATGGTGACTCATATTTTTTTTACTTTCATTTAAGGAGTATTACATTGTCTATTAAATACAATTTATTGCATTAACCTATCATTTTTAGTTTCCGAGATTTTTAACATTCTTTAAGTGACCCGGATTCATTGCTCTCGAGTGTATTTACGCAGCACACGCAACGAAGCTCTCAAAAGGAATAACTTTTCCCCCGTTTTCGAAACATTTACTATTACTGCTCCGCTCCTATTCGGTGTAGCGTGATGCTTTATAGCCTATGACACTCCACAATATCGTAGCTTTCTATTGGTGAAAGAATTTTTAAAATCAGTTCAGTAGATCCCGAGATTACCCCTTACAATTTAACAAATATACAAACACACAAACTTTACTTCTTTATAATATTATTATTATTATTATTATTATTACTTCATATTTTTTTCACAGCTCTAGTGCTGGTTTTAACTGCATTTACGGACCTAAGCCAAGTAAATGCAGATTGTGGTGTGTTTTTATGTGCATGTGTTTTCGTCTAATTGCATGAACTTTCTGACGATTCTGCATGTGTTGAGTATGGCCGCTTTCTGTAGATTGATGTATATAAATTCTTGTAAATCTAATATTTTTAAACTATGGAGAAGATGATTTGGAATAATACCAGTTGTGGAGAGTACTATTGGGACTATGTAAACAGTATTTTGTCTCCAGATTCTTAAGACTTCTTCTTTGAGCTCTGCATACTTACTTATTTTTTCAGTTATTGTTTTTTGTAAGTTATGCGTGTTGGGGACTGCAATATCTATTAAATAAGTAACTTTTCTGGTTTTATCCTGTAAAATAATATCTGGTCTATTGTAGTGGATTGTTTTATCGGTTAGTATAGCCCGGTCATAATAGATTTTATGTGTGTTATTTTCTAGTATAGATTGTGGTGTATATTTGTAGTAAGGGGTGTCGTTGTCTTGTATGAGTGAATGTTTAATTGCAAGTTTCTGGTGGATGATATTCGCAACTTGGTTATGTCTGTGAGTGTAATCTGTTTGTGTGAGTGTCGTGCATGCTCCAGTTATATGTTGTATGGTTTCTGATTGTGTGTGGCATCTGCGGCATTTGTCGTTTGTGATAGTTGGGTCTTTAATAATGTGTTTTCTATAGTTTTTAGTGTTAATGATTTGATCTTGTATGGCTATTATGAACCCTTCAGTTTCCGGGAACAAATTTCCTACTTTTAACCAGTGGTTAGATGCTAGTGTATTTACATGAGGTTGTTCTAAATCATGGGGATGTCGTCCGTGAAGTGTTTTCGCTTTCCAGTTAACTATTTTTTGGATTTGTGGGTCAATGATATCTGTGTTTTCTGAGTTGTCTGTATCACATAAGTTAAGTGG
Source organism: Miltochrista miniata (assembly GCA_933228765.1). NCBI lineage: Eukaryota > Metazoa > Arthropoda > Insecta > Lepidoptera > Erebidae > Miltochrista > Miltochrista miniata. The sequence goes on from OW121765.1 coordinate 14,904,059, forward strand.
TGTATAGTTAAGATCATTTAGTACAATAGCTTTATGAATGTTACTTGAATGAGATTTCGTATAGAAAAATGTTCTCAGCCTATTGATTTGTTTCTGCCAAAGATGTTGAATATCAATTAAGCCTCTTCCGCCGTTCAGTCTTTTAATAGTGAGTCTTTCAGTTGCAGATTTTGGATGGAGATTATTATGTTTCGTGAGTGTTGTACGTGTGGTTCTCTCTAAGTCTGCGATATCAGTTTTAGACCATTTTATTACACCGAATGAGTACGTTAAAATGGGGATGGCAAAAGTGTTCATGGCTTTAATTAGATGTTTTCCAGACAACTGTGATTTACATACAGCGGAGATTCTCCTTTGATACTCGGTTTTTAATGTATTTTTAACCAGAGTATGATTAACTCCTCTAAGTTGTTGATATCCTAAATATTTATATAAATCTGTCGGTTCCATAGCTGCTATTGTATCAGTATCGTTAACTACATAATCGCCCGGTTTTATTTTGCCTTTTATAATGTGTACTGTTTTACATTTGTTTAGTCCAAATTGCATGTTTATATCTTTACTGAATTCTGTCGTAGTATCTAAAAGCTTTTTCATTTGTTTTTCTGTTTTCGCATACAATTTAATGTCGTCCATATATATGAGGTGTGAGATAGCAGTGTCTTCGGCGTTAAGTTTCAGATTGTATCCAATTTGACTTTGGTGTAGTAAATGAGATAAAGGGTTTAGGGCTAGGCAGAACCACAGAGGACTTAAGGAATCACCTTGATATATACCCTTTCTGATTTGTATCTGTCGAGTAACAAGAGTACTAATTCCGTTGTTGAGTTGTAATGTAGTTTTCCAGCGTGACATTATACTGCGTAAAAAATCTGTTATTATTGGGTTAATTTTATAAATTTGTAAAACTTGTATTAACCAAGAGTGCGGGATACTGTCGAATGCTTTCTGGTAGTCTATATAAATGCAATGTAAATTTCTATTTTTTGTGTGTGCATGTTTATGTATGGTAGAGTCTATAATTAGCTGTTCCTTGCATCCCATATGGCCCCGTCTGCAACCCTTTTGCTCCTCGGCTATTATGCTATGTCTTTCAATGTGTGAGTTGATTTTATTTGTGACGGCTGATGTTAAAATTTTATATATCGTGGGTAGGCACGTAATTGGTCTATATTGGGAAGGTTGTGGTGTGTGTTTAATTTTAGGTATCATGTATGTTATCCCTGTAGTAATAAACTCGGGTATATTCTGTTTACCTAATACTATATCTGTTAGATTTTTTGCTATGGGCTTATGTAACGAAGTTAGCTTCTTATACCAAAAGTTGTGTATATTATCTATTCCCGGTGACTTCCAATTGTGTGCTCTAGCTGTTATATTTGTAATATCCTGTTCTGTAAATTCTGTAAATTCCATTTCTTCTATTGCTTTCCATTTTGTAGTTTCTTCTTGTATCCAACTTGCTTTATCATTGTGATGTGCCTCTTCCTCCCATATGTTAGACCAAAAATTTTCCAAATTCTCTTTTGTAGGTATGTCTGTGTGATGTTCTACTGGTGTGTCGGTATGCGGCTTTTGTAAATTTCTATAAAACATTTTTTCATTAGTGGCAAAAATAGCATTGTCATTTTTACGTTGTTGTGCTTTTTTATACCTTCTAAGCCTGTGAACTTTAAGTGCTAGTTTTTGTTTTAGTGTATCTAAATATTCTTCAGGGCTTTTGTTGCTATTTTCGTGTCTCGTGTGAGTAGAGTATGTTTTAAATATGGCTTGCACTCTCTTAACTACCTTATTGGACCTAACATTGTTGATATACTGTGTAAGCCGACCGCAATCGGCTCTAAGTTTCTCGATATCGTGTTCTAGCCTACGTTCCCATGGTGGTTTGATGATGTGTCTCGGTGAAGTGTTTCTTATGTGTTCGGTTATTTTAAAGTTTAGCTCTTCAGATACAACAATCGCTGTGCAATATATGAGTGTATGTATGTCTGTCAATTGTGTGTCGGGAGATATGAATTGTTGGAGTATGTCATCGTTAAAAAGATTAACTAGATGGAAAAGTTTAGGGCTATATCGTAGTTTTGGCAGTTTTGGTCGGGATGATGGGTCCATCCCAGAATATAGAACTAGCGCAGACTTAAACTTATCCTGTAATTTCTGAAAGTTCTCTTGTGTTATTGGGTTCTGATTTGCATTTACAGTTAGGGTCTCTATGTCATTTTCTATCATAAAAGTTAGTGGTTCAGTTTGTGTGGATATATGTGATGTTTGCGTTGCGTGAAAGTGGCTATATGACTGTGTTTGTGTATGTAATAGTAATTGCGAGTCCAAAGGTGGTGGTTCTTGTGAAACATTTTCGGCTGTGTTTTGTTCTTGTACGATAGTGTTGGCTAAATTTTCTTGTAATAATGCACTTACTTCTTCTTTTAATTTATCTAAGGTATCCTGTGTCAGTAGTTTGTTTCTTATTATTGTTCGCCTCTGGTCAGAAACACGCTGCTCGCTAACTTTTATTGTTGGGTAGTTTTGTACAAAAAGTTCATGCAATTGTTTTCGGTATGTGGTCATGTCTGTCTCTAATTTAGTTATGATGTAATATGTGCGCATGATGAACGTATTTACATCTTTGCTCCAGCTCATGCGCTTTCTTGGTTTCCCAGCCTTGGTGGACGCAGGTAAAAAGGTATTCACCTCCTGCGCAACACTCAAGACTGGATTGGGTGAACCTGAATCAAAAGCGGGTGGTGACGATGGTATGGATGGTGATGATAGCCTAGAGGGTGTGTATGAAATGGTACTAGGGCTATACGGTTCAGCTGGGGTATTTGTCCTATCGGTCAAACTAGCACCATCGTCACTTATTTCGGCTGTAGCATCCTTATCGGTGGGAGCCCGCCTGTTCAACTCCTCACCGCTGACGGTTCGCATGCTGAGACACCCAGCGTCAGCTCCAGGTGTGCCCCGGCGATCGCCCCCGGGCAGCGGTCCTATACGTTTCTTCCTTGATCGTGTCTCCATTTTAAATGGGTTTCCAGAGCCACGTTAGCCACGCCAGTAATTTTTCATTCGTGTGTCCGCCCCCCACGTGATTCGATGGTCAATCAGGACGTGTGGTTGTTTAGGGAGCTTATTATTATTATTATTAGTATAGATTTATTATAATTCTATTCGAATGACAACCGAAGAACGTCAATAACTTTGAATTTAGGGTCACAGTAATATATCATATAATATAATATGTAAATGTATGTTAATTCGTTCTATTGGCTGGTAGGTTTAAGGAAAATCGATACCAAAAACATTTTTGGAGTTTTTGCACCGAAACATACAATTAAAATTTGACGATGAAGGTCGAATTGGGAATCTTAAACGAGAAACCAGTTATTGCAGAAAAAAATGCGGTTTTGGAATACCCATGTTAGATTAAGATAATGCGGCTTCTTTGTTGTGGAATAGAGTTCATTGTAAAATGAACATGAATTTAAAGCTTCAAATAAGTTATTGATCTCTAATTAAATGTGCTAATAAGTTTATTTAACACCTACACCGGTTATGTGTGCTATACTGCTCTAAGAGGCTTTGAATTTCCATGGGTCCAGAACTAAAGAACGACTTCCATGTTACTAGCAACCGGGACCAACGGCTCAACAACGACACGCTCGCTCTTAACACTTTCGTGGACACAGCGTGATAGTACGTCATGACTTGAGACTTAGATACTGCACAACGTATAATGACGTTCAAAAACAGAATAATATATACGGCAGAACGTTGATATATACGATCAATTTTAATACAAAAACTCGGTAAATGGTACCTTGTGTCACAACATATCGAAAGCTCAAAATTTTACTGTCACGTGAATTTTGTTTTTAATCGTTTCCAAAATGTGCGGTTGATATATAAATTGTAAATCTATATATATAAAAATCAATGCCACTTTTCGTTGTAATTTTATAACTCAAGAACGGGCTCACCTATCCAAACCAAATGTTTATGTTTAGGCTTTGTTCGGACTATTTAGTAGATGGTTTATGTGAAGTTTGCACAAAATCGGTCGAGCGGTTCTTCATTTATCACGCAAACGAAGTTGCGCGGGTCAGCTAGTATATTATATAATAACAATTGTTATTATATAAAACAATTGTTATTCTTGATCTAAGAAATAACCTATTCAAAATTCCATAAAGCGAAATTACTGAAGACTGATTTACATATAATCGTCGATATAGTAAAATGGAGGTTAAGTCAATAAAATATAATCACTGGTTTACTAACCACAGACCTCCTTTGCGGCTAACTCCTTAGCTAATCAAAGATAGTGATCTAATCACTAGTAAGTAATCTCTGACTGTGGCCACTCCGAGTCCGAATCAGACGGCGGCGTATCCCAGTACATACATACATATATGTAGTTATATTGTCTAATTCCCTGACAGAACTACAGATATATTTTTTCCAGTAGTTCCATGGAACTGACCTGCTGTTTCTTTGTATCCCAGCAGTTCCATTATCCTTCACTGCAAGAGGAACTGAACTAACGAAAAAGAAACGATCGATCCGACTTGTGCAAAAATAATATTGAAGGTCGAAATACCTAGTAAAAAAAAATTTCAAAAAAGAAATTTTCAAAAAAAATACAACCGACTTCAAAGAAATCCTGAAAAATAAAATTTACTTAGCACAAACAAAGTAATATGTATTTTGATTTATCAGATTTTATTCAATATCATATTGAAGTCGGCGCCAAGTAATTTCATAGGTTTAGGGAGGTATTATTCATGGCACCAACTTCAATATTATATTGAATAAAATCTGATAAATCAAAATACATATTACTTTGTTTGTGCCAAGTAAATTTTATTTTGCAGGATTTCTTTGAAGTCGGTTGTTTTTTTTTTTGAAAATTTTTTTTTCATTATTTTAAGTGACGGGTGAACCGAAATATAGGTATATCTATCTAGGTGAAAGTTCTCATCAATACAAATTAATCAAGCCCCAACACAAGGTAGCTGCTATAAATCGTTAAGGAATTCCCTCGAATCTCTTTTGGTTCTATCATCAGATCGACTCCAGACCTTCATTAATGGTAGTACATTAAAGCACTTAATTAAAAAGTTAACAAGCGCACTAGTTGTCCCTACAATTTTCGGTGGTTGCCCTCGTTTTCTTCTGGATCCATTCATCAGATCCTGACCTGGTGAAAATGGGACCACCTCAGAAGTAATCCCTATTCAACAAAAAAAAAAAAATTGAAATCCGTCTATAATTGACGGAATTATCGCTTAACATACATAAAAAAAATACATACAGACGAATTGAGAACCTCCTCCTTTTTTTGAAGTCGGTTAAAAATGGGTTTTGTGTGTTTTTATCGAAACGGTCCGTTTTATCGTTAAACCATCAAGACCAATATTGTAGAACGTCATACTCGAATATGTTTCAGAGATAAAAAGCAGCCCACGTGTTATTCCTGACTGCGAATGTGTCCCCTGTAATCTGACATCCGCGATCAGATGATCGACGACCTATGCGGCCGGAGACGGACCCAATTTACTACCCCAATCTTGTTGCATCAGAGGCAAACTTTAGGCGCCTACGAAACGAACGTTCGCGCACGCTTGGCACGATAAGCGCATTGAGTTGGAGCTGGGGAGTGATTTGTAGCAGCTAAGTCACCCGTTAATCGTGCTGTATCGCTACCCTATAATGGGAATTGAACGCCAAGATGGCCAGGCCGCCCCAGAATGGGGAGAGGACCGGGACAGTCAATTGTGGGAGTCTACAAAGTGCGCGCCGGAAAGAGCACACGAAAGCACGGCGCGTAACTTCCAAAGATTCGGTCTTCATAGCCAAGAGGCTGGTATGACCATGGGTTGGTGGATGGGACTATCTCAGTAGGTACTAAATTTTAGCCAGATGCGTTAACCAAAGACTTCTATATAAACTGAGGTAGACATGCCCTACGCACCGATTTTTGAAACCTATAAACTGCGCTAATTAGCAGCGTTGCTCGCACTGTTGTGAGTCAAAACTTCGAGAGTAGGTGCTCGACTTGCAATCGGAGTCCATACGCCTTCTCTTTTACTCTTTTTCTATTCGTATATTGCTATTGTGTGTGGTGACAATTACGTAAAAAATATTTCTAAGTGAATGTAGTCTTAGTAATGTGTGTATTTGAGGATTGCTTTTGAAATCTCGTTTGTTAGAGTACGGCGCGTCTACCTCAGTTTATATAGAAGTCTTTGGCGTTAACCCGTTAGAGCGTAATTGAGTAATAAAATCCAAACCTCTTCATATTCTTTCACATAATTATAATATCTTCTTCTATCTTCTATCTATCTATATCTATATCTATATATAAATATATATAACTCACAGGTGACTGACTGACTGACATAGTGATCTATCAACGCACAGCCCAAACCACTGGACGGATCGGGCTGAAATTTGACATGCAGGTAGATGTTATGACGTAGGCATCCGCTAAGAAAGGATTTTGATAAATTCTACCCCCAAGGGGGTAAAATACGGGAAGCGGGAACGAGAACAAATTTTACGCGGGCGAAGCTGCGGGCATCAACTAGTACATAATATGTAGTAAGTTTAGTAAGATACTGCTTTTAAATAAATATATTTTGAAAACTGTGACTCTTACGGAAAAAATGTAGAGGCAACTTCAATAGATGTGGACGCTCTACGATTTTTAATAGGTAATTTTACGATAAAACCGGCCCTTTAGTCAAAAAACGCAGCAACCTATTTTTTGTCATTACAACTTTGTCCTTGATTATTTTTTTTATGCAAGTCGGATCGGTAGAGCCTTTTTACAGCTCATTTATGTATGTTCAGCGGGCCTAAAAAGACAACATTACATGTTTCAGGCCCTCAGAACATTCATACCAATTTTCAGCTCTTTGCGAATATTTGCAACTCCAAATGTCTATTTTGACTTGGCTATTCCTATTATGATGCATTGGACTTTGATCGAGAGGGGACGCGGCATTAATATGGACACTCTGCCCTCTGTCAATACACACAAATTTATGAGCGTCTGGAATTACACATGAGTGTGTTGTTTTGTGTTCCGTAGTGTCAGCTGATTACTATTGTAGTATTGTAGTGGTGGTTATGTATACGAATTCCTCCACAATATATTTATATGTATCGTTCCAGCATATAAAGACTTCTAGAACAACAAAAAAAGTCGTCTCCCTTGGGGGTCCAAGAGAGACGTCTTTTTTTGTCGTTCTATGACTTGCCTGTACAGTTTTTTTCATAGATTCAAGGGATTACTTAGCAGATTATTCGCTAATAATTTTGAACTTGATTCCTTCTCGCGTTCAAAGACCTTGACAGAGTAACAGAGAGAGACATACAAAAAACTGATCGTGTTAGGGTTCCGCTTTTACAAATTCATACTTCAAAACAAAACGATCGCTGTTACAGACGTGTTGCGGCTCGTCGTATTACGTTTACCTAACCTTAACTTTTACCTTTCGGTAACGTAGGTAACAAAAAATGATTATCCTTTCGAGGATTCATCCGTGTCTCCCGACCGTAGACGGTAGGGCCACAGTATAACTGTGTGGTTCTAACCGGTATACGGTAGGAGTCCGCTACCGTGCATGTTACAAAACGTCCTCCGTCACACGACACGCAGAGACGTCCATCTGAACGATTGAGAGCTTACATTCAATAAAATCTATCCGCCGAATGCCACAATCTGCGCCAGATCTGGAAGGCATTACGTGTAAGACTCACTCTCAACACTAACTTACAAGCCACAAGCCAGAGAGTTCGCGAGCAGCTTGTAAATTCACTCCATTTCATCGAACTTTTTTACAAATTGCTTTTAACTATCCCATTGTCAACTTTTGCTATCTTTTAAACTCGCCAACTAGCAGCTTGTAAACTAGCTCGGTGTCATCGAAAATCAAAATCTTGCATTATGTGTTCGAAGCTTACAGTCATTGATTTACAAACTCGCCGCTCAAATAATCTTTCGCGATGCAACTTTATGACTTACACTACATTTTTAACTTTATTCTTTTGAGGTACAGAACCCTATCATAAGTAAGTAGGCATATTTTAAACCAGATTGTTGTAAGATTAATAACATCAGAGATATGAGGTAACTCGATGAGTGAGAGAGATAAAACTCGACCAATTTTGTGTAATTATATTTTTGTGTATATCCTTTTATAAAATGTGTGACCACAATTTTCTGCGTAATGAAGCCAGTTTTGAAAATACGTATTATCAAAATTGGTAACCGGCTCGGTATATAAAGCTAACGATTAGAATTAACACGTGTCATATCAAAAACTGTTTGCAAACTATTCACAATGAAATTTGTAAGTGCCCACGATTATTATTTTGCTTTCATAAATAACTTAATTTGTGCTTGTGTGAATTTATGTCCCGGATGTAACTAAACTTTTCCCTTCACGTTTGATCCCGGTTTCCTAAGCGAGTGCACTCGATAGACACATAAAATTGAAATGTTTTCGGGAACATTGAGTGAAAGTTCATATTAATAGCGATGTTATATTAGCGTTGTTTCGCTAGCTCCGTATTCAAACCATCCTGTACGTTAAGGATTTTATTTGTGTTTTACTTAAGGGATCCGATGTTATGCCGGACTCCTACCGACTAAAAACCTCACGTGTCCTGCTAGCAGCCTGGGGTTGGGAGCCCCGGGTAAGCCCTCGGAAGGATACCCCAGGACTCCCAATATACCCCAGGACTCCCAAATGTTAAGCATCTTATGATACGGTGGGTTCTGCGGTGGGTGACCGTTTGTGGAATTTCGTTTTACGAGCGTTTACGTGCTTAAGTTTGCACGTTAACCACTTCAGTTCCGGGTTCAAGCACAAGTTCAAGTCTGGTCATAAGATCAATTTGAAATGACGATTTGAAAAATTCTACAACCTATCCCTTTCAACAATGCAATAGTATAGGCAGTGCGAGTGTAACACCACTGGTGTAGCAAACATTTGTAGGCTACGGTAACAACTTTCAATCAGGTTGGTCGTGTGGTCGATTGCCAAATATCATATAATACACTCGAGAGCAATGAATCCGGGTCACTTAAAGAATGTTAAAAATCTCGGAAACTAAAAATGATAGGTTAATGCAATAAATTGTATTTAATAGACAATGTAATACTCCTTAAATGAAAGTAAAAAAAATATGAGTCACCATACATTTTATTAACACAAAATTACATAAAGAAAAAACTGCCGATCTCTCCTTAAAACAAAAATAGGAAACATGAAATTTTTGAACTTTATTACGATTTTCTTGAATTTTAATACTTCGTATTGCCTCCTCGTGCTTCCATTACTGCGTTTACGCGGTTTGGCATGCTGTACACCAAGTTCCTTATACGATTTTGGGGAATATTCTCCCATTCCTCTGTGAGAGCAATTTTGAGCTCACGAAGCGTGATTGGGGGAGGGTTTCGTTGTTTTACGCATCTGCCTAGCTCGTCCCAAGCATGCTCGATCGGGTTGATATCCGGGCTGCGCGCTGGCCACTCCATACGAGTAATGTTCATCTCTTGAAGGTAGTCATTCACAATCCTACCTGTATGACGTCGGGCATTGTCATGCATAAATATAGCATCCTCACCTAAATTGACCATAAATGGACCAACGTGATCATTGAGGATTTCTTCCACATATCTTACGCTAGTTAAAGAGCCGTTTTCTATGATCACCAGCTCTGTGCGACTTTCAGAAGAAATTCCGGCCCACACAAGTACAGACCCACCACCGTAGGCTACTTTTTCTTCGATGCATGCTTGCTTGAATCTTTCCCCTGGTCTTCGATACACTCCGTGTCTTCCATCGTGCTTGTAGAGCATAAATTTTGATTCGTCGGAGAACATAACTTTTGACCAATCTTCAATACTCCAATTTACGTGGCTCTGGGCATACCTTAGTCTCGAAATACGATGCCCACGCTCCAGTTTAGGGCCGTTTGCAGGTCTTAGGGGTTTTAAGTTAGATTCAGCAAGCCGACGTCTTACTGTCCATGCACTTGGGTTACTTCCTCCGAGGCGTCGAAACTGATTGGTGAGTTCAGTTCCTGTGAGAAAGCGATTTCGAAGCATGGTGTTCACCAAGTATCGGTCTTCTCGTGCTGTGGTACACCTGGTTCTGCCCGTTCCTGGTCTGCGTAGGTTAGAACCAGTTTCTTCGTAACGTCGGAGAACTCTTTGTACTGTTGACAGCGACACACCGACAGTCCTGGCTGTATCGCGCTGACTCCGGCCGGTTTCCAGCATTGTAAGTATTCTGGTGCATTCTTCAGGCGTAAGCGACATAATTTCAGCTTGATTAATGAATATAGAGCACTATCAACATGGTTTATGTACCCACATAAATGACAGATTACAAACAAAAGCAACACCAAATGCTGTAATTTCGTAGTTCCATCTTCGAAAGTGGCCCTTTTTCAAATTTGATTTTTTTATGATATAACTTTACAATAACTAAGAAGTTTTAATACCTTCATTTAAGGAGTATTACATTGTCTATTAAATACAATTTATTGCATTAACCTAGCATTTTTAGTTTCCGAGATTTTTAGGATTCTTTAAGTGACCCGGATTCATTGCTCTCGAGTGTAGGTACTTTTATCAATTTGCTCAATGCATTAAGAGGTTCTAAAGTTTCATTCATTGAAGTAAAAAGTAAATATATTTTAAACTCTCCAACTAGGAGCTTCTAAACTCGCTCCCTGTCATCGAAAATCAAAAGCTTGCATTATGTGTTCGAAGCTTATAGTCACTGATTTACAAACTCGCCGCTAAAATAATATTTCGGGATATAACCTCTACTACTCAAGTACACACTCAAGTACTCGTAGGTCATAAAGTAACACTTACGATAGTATGGATTTTTGCTTCTACATTTATTCTCTTTACATGAATGTTTTTGTATTGGTGTGCAATAAAGTTCATTCTATTCTATTCTAATTATTATTGTTAGATTTACAAGGCATCATTCAAAATCAGTCAAACCAGCCTATGGCAATCCACTGCTGGACGTAGGCCTCTCCTAAATTACGCCACAATAGGTACAGTCAGCCTCATGTAGATAAACACTATTGAAATTTACGAAATAGATTCATGAAAGAAAACTTACTCGTAGTACTTGTATTTATTCTATAAGTATACACTCTATTTATAACATTATTTTTCCAAACAAGTACCTACCGAGTGTAATTTTTCATTCATGAATCTAGTTCGTAAATTTCAATAGTGTTTACCTACTTATGAGGCTGACTGTAAGAGTTCCTGCGCACCTATTTAAATACTTAAGGCAAAATATTATAGAGCAAAATATGACTCGACTCTTCTACTCTTTCTAATAGTCGAAAACTTCATTCGATTTAGTCAATTGAATTTAATCATCAGTTAGTTTAGGTTTCACCTTTCACGATGGGCTCACCACCTGTCACGTGGGACCGAATTGTACACGGTGAAATGTGGGCCGGTATAGGCCTCTGCCTACCCCTTCGGGGACAAAGGCGTGAGTATATGTATGTATGTAGTTTAGGTTTGTAAAGTAGGTAATTAATTTTATTAAACTATAGTACTTACCTAATTTTTGTTTTGGGTTTTCACTTTACGTGTGGATATTCCCACGCATAATGTCATTCAACTGTAGGAATATAAAGTGAAGAAGCGCTCGTGGCTCTGCGGACTCAAAGTTCTGTAAATGATCACTACAGTAAGCACCTTTCACTACGGACGGTCCTTGGATGGGTGACTACTACGTCACCGCTTTGTGACATTAATTTGCGAGCGTTTTTGTGTTTCTGAAGGCACGTTAAGCAGTTAGTCCAGGTTGCCAGTAAAATGGCGGTCGTTAATCAAGGTGAAGTACTTTGGGCGGCTTGAAAAATATAAACAGAGGGCAGTCACAACCTTCCCCTGTCCATATCAACACTTCAATACAGTTCACCATTCATTACGTGGGATAAATTCTAAAAAGGTGAAATGTGGGCAAATAATAAATGCCTCTGCCCTTAAAATATTTTTGGAATTTATCTTTTCACATAACTAACTGAAACGACTGAAACCACACAGTCCCCCCCACCTATGCGTCTAGCTCCGGGTACCCCGTGTCACTCCGCAAAAGGATGTACCAGGTATCCCAGTAACCCCGCGGCTTGGTCTAGGCGTTGGGCTGTTATCCCACGTCTTTGAGGTTGGTTTAGGTTATCCTGCTTTTTGGGCCTGAGATGTGCGTGAAACGTATCTGTGGTTGCCTTTTTTTTATATGTACTACTAAGATGGCCGACAAACTTACCGCCTCACCTGATGAAATATGGTTAGGTACTGCAGCCTATGACACTTGCAATATCAGAGGCGCTACACTCGCGCTGCCGACCCTGCCTGCGCTAAGTCTGACCCTTTTGAAGAATCCCATACTGTGTTGACATACCGCCTTAACAATTTGACTGCCTCGTTGGTCTAGAGGTCGAAATGTGCGACTGCGGATCACGAGGCGTGGGTTCGATACCCACCGGAGACAAAAATTTGTGTGACCCACAAATGTTTGTCTCTAGTCTGGGTGTTTCTATGTATGATAAGTATGTATTTAAAAGTATACTGGTTGAATTTATAGTCGTTCTGGACCCGAGAGGGGGTTACTCGGAATCAATAATGGAACCATTTCGGAGTGTCAAAACAGCTGTGCAGGTTATAATAAAAAAATGACTTCTATGTCATTTTTTTCACTCGTTCGAGTTGAAACATTAGTAGCGCTTCGATTATTCATTGAACTTTTCAATGAATGAAACTCCGAAACCCATAGGTACCTACGCCGCGGCGCGTGTTTCCATGTGATCAGTTCATTGACCGAATGCATCGTTTCGATAATAATAGGTACTTAGATAATAATAAAGGACCCCAATTTCTCCTTCATACTTTACACGGGCTTAGGATCGTCGGAAATACTTTAATATTGTTCTATTTTACGGTGAATTAATAAGGTTTATGTAATAATAATGAAAATAAACACGAATAAATAGGGAGTATTTCCGGCGTATTTAAAAAATTGGAGCTATTTACAAAATAATCAACTTAAATACCTAGACCTACCTATTTACAGTTTATTTACACTTCCCTGTACCTTAGCAACTGCTCAAAATGGAGTCCACAACGTTCGATACACAAACGGGCACGTTTTAGGCTATTGTCTTTTAGTTTATTCAATGTGTCTCTGTCACTTTTCACTATTTCAAAGGCGTCCACTATCGCACTGCGTAATTCATCACGAGATTCGTACTCTCGAGTGTAAACTAATCGTTTTATTTCCGACCACAAATAAAAGTCGATCGCGACGACAATACTGCGCGCGAGTTATAGTCAAACTGCGCGCCGCGGTCGCCGGTCGGCGCGGTCGGCCGAGCGTATTTACCTACCTACAAGACGTAACTAGTCGAGTACCTACATACGTTACTTGGCAACGAGTCCACGTGGACCGATGCATTCATGCGTTGTGATTGGCCGAATTTTCCCGGCGCGGTGACTCTTATTACTGATTGGAACGTTAGACATTGAATGAAAAATTGTAGTAGAAAATCGTAGTAAACGTATTTCGTGAAATTTAAAGGAATAACCAGGAGTTCTCGTTTTGATTTTGGCAAACGATGTAGATTTTGACATTTTCGTAAATTTTTATTGTTGATTTTCAAATTGACAGTGCCGATCTGTTCTGTTATCGAAACTGTGCCTAAACCTTTCCGTTCCAAAACGACTATAAATTCAACCAGTATAAGTAAAGTATTAATATCCATGGTCAGATACCCATAACACAAGGAGGTTATTCCTAGCGTACTTTGTTATAAGATAGCGTTGTGTGAAATGTACGTGAAAAAAAAATCATAATCATAAAATCATAATCATAAAATTTCATATTTTTGCTTACAGTTCGCACTATTCTTCATGTTGGTAGCAGCCATCGTTGGCTTCGTGAGTGCTGAAGTACAGTACTCTCTTTTACCGAGACTCATACATCAGCTTCAAAAGAGAGAAGCTGCTCCGGGTTATGGATACCACCATCACCACCACCATCATCATGGCCATGGTTACGGATATGGTTATGGATACGGACGTTAATATCCTCTAATGAATATACTTAAATGTTACATATAATTTAGTTATAGCGGTACAAATAAAGAATTAATAGGTAGTTTTTATGAAATGTGTATTATTATTACGACAGTGTGGCGACAGGGCCTCGTGTGGCAACGGAGTACAAAATGTCGCTATCCCAATTCATCCCGATAGTGTCGTAAGAGGCGACTAAGGTAACATTTTCGCAAAACGATCCATTGCGTAGAGAAAGAAAACTCGAAATGAAACCCGGTTCTCAGCAAAATGACAATCGTTAAGCCAAATTGAAGACCTTATGGGCGGCTTCAAAGATTTAACTGCGGGTGGTTACGACGTGCACCTGTCCATTTCAACACGGCAATAGACTCACCACCTTAGACGCAAAGTATACACCCTCATTTCACCTACTACCCACATAAGTGGGTAGTAGGTGAAATGTGGGTGTATACTATGCCTCTGCCTAACTCTTCGGGGATAAAGGCGTGTCTACATGTATTTATGTGTATTATTATAATGACTGATTCTTACTGCGACATGGCGACATTCAGAACTAGTAAATCAAGTAATGTATTAGTTAAATAAAAAACCGGCCAAGTGCGAGTTGGACTCGCCCATGAAGGGTTCCATAACAGCAAGTGACATAATATAAAAGTTGTTGTAGTTCGTTGTAACTTTGATTGACGTTTTAACACGTTCGCAGTGGTAGTATTTTTCTAATCGAAAATAGCTGTTTATGACGTATTAAAAAAAAACTACAATCTCTATCACGTTCAAACTGATAGTTTCTATGGCAATCATCTCATTGGTAGTTTTTATGGCAATGTACATCATACATATTTTTTAGATTTATCATTCTCTTAGTTTAGAAGTTAGAGGGGGGGGGGCATTTTTCCACTTTGGAAGGATCTCTTGCGCAAACTTTACACTTTACAAAAAAATGATGTTAAATACCTCAATAGCATTTTTAAAGACCTATCTATAGATCCTTTTGGTAGTTTATGACCATTTCCTGTTTTGTCTTCTTCTAGATATGACCATTTCCGGATTTGACCACTTCCTTCTGTGACCAGATATTTAGAGGTCCAGTTCCTGGTATGACCACTTTCTTATCTGTCCACCCTTAGTACGGTGTACAAAATGATTCATCAAAATAAATTTAAAAAACTATTCACGGTCCTATTCACACAAAGTCATTCCAAAGTAGGCAAGGTTTAAGCGGCTTGTGTTATGGGTCTCAGACCACGGATATTAGTACTTACATACTTTAATCAAAGAAATAAAGTATTATGGACCTTTTGGTAGTTTATGCCCACTTCCTGTTTTGTCTTCTTCCAGATATGACCATTTCCGGATTTGACCACTTCCTTCTATGACCAGATATTTAGAGGTCCAGTTCCTGGTATGACCACTTCCTTATCTGTCCACCCTTAGTACGGTGTACAAAATGATTCATCAAAATAAATTTAAAAATCTATTCACGTTCCTATTCACACAACGTCATTCCAAAGTAGGCAAGGTTTAAGCGGCTTGTGTTATGGGTCTCAGACCACGGATATTAGTAGGTACTTATATACTTTAATCAAAGAAATAAAGAATTATGAAACATGGGTTGGTTTATAAGTACATACACTGAATGATACATACATAGAAGGAAGTGGTCAAATCCGGAAATGGTCATATCTGGAAGAGGACAAAACAGGAAGTGGGCATAAACTACAAAAAGGCCGATACCCCACACGTATGGGTTTGATGAAAAAAAATATTTTGAGTTTCAGTTCTGAGTATGGGGACCCTCAAAATTTACTGTTTTTTTTTCTAGTTTTATATGAAAATCTTAATGCAGTTTACAGAATAGGTACATCTACTTACCAAGTTTCAATAGCATAGGCCTTAAAGTTTCGGAGAAAAGTGGCTGTGACATTCAGACGGACAGACAGACAGACAGACAGACATGACGAATCTATAAGGGTTATTGCCTTTTGGCTACGGAACCCTAAAAACCAGTCAAGTGTGTGTAGGGTAATTGTTTTTTTTCTGATTTAAAGTATTTGTTATAACGGCAACAGAAATACCTACATCATCTGTGAAAATTTCAGCTCTCTAGCTATCACGGTTCCTGAGATACAGCCTCGTGATGGACAGACAAACGGCGAAATCTCATAAGTAGGGTTCAGTTTTTACCCTTTGGGTACGGACCCTAAAAAGGAAGCTCTCATAAAATTGTAACTTAACGTCTCGTTGCCTTCGTCGTCTCGTAGAGGACGACATGCTTGGACGTTATTATCAGGGACGCTGAAAGCTCATAATGGATACGTGATAGCAGAACTTTGAGCATTTGGGTACTGTGCTCATTGTAGAAGATATAATCAAAATTCTACAAAAAGCACGGTAAACGCTCAAAGTTCTAAAAATGTGAAGATTGAATTGAAAAAAAATCTACACTTTGTTTAAACTCTACATTTTGTAGAAGTTTTTTTTTCCGTGTGGAAATCCCTCATGTATGCTATGCCGGACTTACCGACTAAACCATACGGAGCTCTACCACTGCGCCGGGAGCCCCGGGAGAAGATAGAGTCTACATGTGAAGAAAGTAACAATTGACCAACATCGATCCCGCTATCCCGCGTCCTTGGGGGGTTTTCAGGTGTTATCCCGCTTCTTAGGGGGAGGGCGTGCGAGATTCACGTCACGCTGTCGTCTAGGGCCTGCTTCTATAAGCAACATCTAGTCTGTCTTAAAATTATTCTAAACAGCCTAACTTCCAAAACATAATACGAGTCGTACTGCTCGCCATCTAAGTCGCGTGAATCTATTATTTAATAAGTTACTAAAGAAGTTGTAATACTACGAGTAAACATCATTACTCAAGTACGAGTAGGGTGGGATGCTTTAGGCACAGTATAAACTTAGGAGGCATACAGTATTACCACATTTTGTTAATATTATTAACACTTAGGTAGTGCCATGATGCACGGTGTCTTCCACAATATCTATTTACACTTCGTTAAGCTCACTCCTGGATACTTATGCCTCTATGTACTACCCGTTCGCTCTAACTTTGCCGCTGGCGTAGAGGCGTATACCCGAATTGTTAATGAGACGAAGTAAATTGACAGTAGCTAATGTCACTTCGTCATAGAAAATACGCAACATTGTATGAAGAAGTGACATTAGTTGCTGTTAATTTACTTCGTCTAATTAAAAAATCGACTTTAGTATGGAGCCGAGCGGCAAAGTTAGAGCGAACGAGCAGTAGCTATCCAACTCTGGACGAATACTCCAGGAATGGATTACTCAAAGAAACTTGTTATTTACTGCCTATCATGTGTGTGTACGTGTCTGTGTATCATTGTTAATTAGGACTGTAGATAGGCTATGACTAGGTGAAGAAGAAACACTGTCAGCATATTGAAAAAATGCCTAGACTTGATGCGTAGTCGCAGTTTTCTACTCTGAGGAGACATATTGGACACAAGTGTGATCAAACGAAAATACTGTAGGTACTTCTTAGATAATTTGTAGGACTTGTCAAAGAACTTTAGACTGTGGCGCTCACTATAGATCAGAAATTGTTGCAGTGACACTAGCTTCTAGGCTATCGATCAATCGAGACGATTAGGTATAGTTACTTAAGATACGAGTATACCTACCAGACCCAGTTGTCTCACGGCTATGTCTCATGGAGGTGTTTTATCTCTATTAAAAGAATCATAATTATTAGTATAAAGTTTACTCATACTGTAATAGTGTCAGTAATGTTTAGACGATGATGATGATGATGATGATAGGAATGATACCTCAGCATCAATCGCGCAGATTCAAATGATGCAGATACTTAAAGGTGACTTGTCGACTTACAGTAAGCTGGCAGCCATGGAGCACTCACACTCTAGCATCAGACTCAGCTGCAGTGATGCCAGAGCAAAAGTTCACTCACATAAAGTTTACTATGGGGTCTACATTAAGATTAAAAATAGAATATGAACGGTGCCATTATAGCCCGTTCGCTCTAAGTTTGCCGCTGGCGTAGAGGCAAAGTACGGGAGACGACCGGCAAACATAGAGCGAACGGGTAGTACGTCAGGGTTGTATGACATCCGGATTTAGCAGGCCCCCACGACCTTATTATTCACTTCAAAGGAGTCCTTCATTTAAAGAGCTTTTCAGCTCATCAGCTGCATCGGCTGTTACTTGTCTTCTAATTGAGCTGGGAAAATCTTTCAGCTATAATGATATTCTGAATTTGAGGATCGCGTGATGGGTGATTTAACCCGAATTTTATGTATGACTAAAATACTGTTGTTGTTCGTTGTACTGTGTGCTTATTTACTGTGCTTTACGACCTAAAAACAATTGTTTTTTGGCATATTACTGTTTTTGCAGTAATGGTGTTTTTCCTACGTGTCGATAGGTATATAAAGGCAATCAAAACCTTGAATGCATTACAAGTGTAACAACTACAATGAAAATTGTAAGTACAATTAGTTATTCATGAAACATGTGCTATTGTAAAATTCTGAATTCGAAAAAGGCTATACCTATTTAGTTTTGGTATCAATAAGTAATATTTCGTTCTTGTCGTTTCTTCTCCATATAAAATTAAACTTTGTCAAATTTCAAGTTCATCTGTTCGTAGAATTTTCTTAATAATAGGTCTCAATCTGTGGTTCAACGTTTTCACGTTGCAACTTTCCCTGCTCAGGTGGGCCGCACCTCATTGTTATGTTATGGCGGGTTGATAATAGCAAGCCCTTAGTAAAATACCTCATACTTACACAAATTTCCTAGGTCGCGGAACATCCAAAAAGTAATTGACCTAAATAGCCGAATACCTGAAACTTTAATTACCTTAACATCTCAGTACCTACCTACCTGAAAGGCAAAGCGGCTTTACTATTGTAGGTATAAATTATATTTTCTACTGAGTGTCTGGAAAAATAAACTAAACTATGTACCAATATTGCGTATTTGTATTCCCAAAGATTCCCAGTCTGTTGTTAGTGCACTGTAAGCAATGTGAGCTTATACAAAAATCGATGTGTTGTATAAGTCCGGATTAATTCAAGCCAAAGGCGAAGCGACCGATGCGAACCAGTTTTCTAGTACCTTACTTCACCCTTATCCCCACAGAGTAGGTACTGCACATACTTTTCTGTCACTAAACAAGAAGCCGTAAGTTCGTTCTCACCCGACTGCCCCTCTCTAACACGTTTATTGTGAAAGTTCAATCCGATTGACGTTGTCATTTTTGTTTTATTTCAAACTTTGAACAGATGATCCATAGTGACGTAGTTTAATGCGACAGAGTCACAGACTACAGACAAAGTCTTGACATAAGCCCCTCTGCACTCTATTTTATAGAGAGGGGCTAAAATAAAAAGTTTCCATAAAGCGAGATTGCAGTCGCGCGCAAATCTGTTGGTTTATGTTTACAATTGGTAGCCTGATCAGCTAATATGCGTCCTGCATTTACAATATCAAGTCTTAGCAACTTTTTACAGCTTACTGAACATGTTACACAGTGTGACTGTCCTAGAGAGCATTTCACAATGTTCTGTTCAACAAAAATAGTTCACAGAGTGAAATGTCGATTGCAAGAGAGGTGGTTCCCTCAGCGACCATACAATTTAAGAGCATGTGCTGGGTTGATAGATGACAGCATCTCGCGGCAGCAGTCAGACTCTAAATTATATTTATAGTAGCTAGAGTTCCCTTAGCCCCCCCGAGGTGAGGCAATGGTAGCCGTAGATCTGTTGGGAGTGCTGGGGATCTTTCCGAGGGCTTACCCGGGGCTCCCAACCGTAGGCTGTAAGGTAGGATACGTGTTGTTTTTAGTCGCTAGGTTTCCGGCAGAGCATCAATGAAGGATTTTCGTCACGTTAAAAAAAAGAGTCCCGTTAAAATTGCATAAAATATACGTAATAGGTACATCTTTTTCTTAACGTAGACATTACGACTTTATGTTATAATGTGTCAAATTGTCACGTCCACCCATTTTAGCAACTTTCTTTTAAACTAAAGGATACGTAGTTTTCTTCTATGGTTTTAGGCTAGCTTTATGCGTGGGGTCAGCGGTAAGGAAAACATGAACAAGGGAAATGTAAATCTGCAATATTTAGACTACGATCGGCGCAATCATAAATACTTAAAACATTTATTTTTAAACTTTTTATACATATCTTATACTAATTGAAAGGATATAAACAATGTGAGATTAAAATTATTTTATTTTTTATTCAGTTTGCTCTTTTCTTCGTCGCGCTGGCAGCCGTTTTGGCGTTAGTGGGTGCCCAGGACTTGTATCCTAGAGGCGAAACACAGCATAGAGTGCAGCCCAGATCAGCTCCCAGCAACGGGGACGCAGAGCCAGGGTACGGCAAGGGAGGTGGTTACTACGGAGGCCACAAAGGAAAATAATATGACAAAAGTTTAATGTGTTTCTTTACATTGTTAATTTTTACGATTTTTGAACCAATGTTCCCAGTTTCTGTAACCAATGATTTGTTGCCAGTTTTGTTTTAGAAAATAAATACACACACCAAATTTTTTGATTGGACTATTTAATATCTTCCCATCTCACCTAAAAAACAAACCACTAACGTGGCGTTTCTCGCCCCACATCCCACCTTTATATGGGGTGCCCAAGAGACGTTTCTCAAGAAGCTTACTTCTGCTGAGGGCACTTTTTCGTAAACCTGGACTATGTTTTCGAGGTTTAAATACTTATAATAGGAATTAATACTCATATAAGGTTGATTGACAAAAAACTTTCTTGTTGGGATATTACACCCGTCAATGTTTACATAGTGGTAAACATTTATGGGTGTTTACACAGTGGTAAACATTTACCCCACCCCATATAAAGGTGGATTGTGGGGCGAGCAACGCCACTTTAGTGGTTTGGCTTCTTCTCCCTTTCGGGCAACGTTGGGGCGTTGCGTTGGGGGAACGAAAGCAGAACCGCTAGTGCACTCTAAAGCGACGTCTTATGGACCTATTACACGCTCAGTCTTCATCACAGTATTGACTTCGCAAACCGGTTCGTGTTCAAAACACGGTGGTAAAGCGTGTAGTAGGTCCAGATGCCCCCAAGAAGCGGGATCACACCCGAAACCCCCCAAAGACGAGGGATAGCACCCGAACCACCCCCTGCAGTGGCGGCCATAGGTCTGTTGGGAGTCCTGGGACGTCCTTCCGAGGGTTTACCCGGGGCTCACAACCATAGGCTGTTGGGCGATACGTGAGGTTTTTTAGTGGGTAGGAGTCCGGCATAACATCCATGAGGATTATCTCTCACGTAAAAAAAAAGTACCAACCGTAGGCTGTTAGGTAGGATACGTGTGGTTTTTAGTCATTAGGAGTCCGGCATAGCATTCTGTAGGATTTTCATCACGGAAAAAAAACGGTCCATATGCAGTGCAGTGGACCTATGCATTTCAGAACGTAACAAGAATAAGTGCAGAGAACCACGGGGAGCACGGCCAAAGAAGCAACCCACCACCACTCTGCTCATTAGGTAACACTACTTTATGTATATGTTACGGCTAATACCCGAAGTGCGGCTGCACCTAGTTTTAGCCGGTTAGAACTAGGTGTAGCCACATACTCTTGGTTAAACCTAGTAAGAGCCGATTGTTTTCGGGTAAAACTAGGTCTAGCCTTCATCATGCCGGCTACAACTAGGTCCAGCCATTCCCTGTTGGATAAAACTAGATGCAAACAAGTGGAAACAAGTAACAGGCGCCTGGCTCACGCGAGACGCGTCGAGCTTTTTATGGTTAATACCTCGACTAGGATTTTTTTATAGCCATTCAACAACATCGAATACATTTATAGCCGTTTCGTTTCGGTTAATGTGCACATTAACCGGCTAAAGATGAAATATGCCGACGCAAACTAAAATGTTATCGAACTTCAGCTGCTTCTCGAAGATTCACGGACATCATGGCGGGACACGCATCTAAGTTTTATCCAACAGGGATTGTCTGGACCTAGTTCTAGCCGGAATAATATCAGATAGACCTAGTTTTATCCAACAGGGAATGGCCGAACCTAGTTGTAGTCGGCATGATGAAGGCTAGACCTAGTTTTACCCGAAAACAATCGGCTTGTACTAGGTTTAACCAAGAGTAAGTGGCTACACCTAGTTTTAACCGGCTAAAACTAGGTGCAGCCGCACTTCGGGTATTAGCCGTAACATATATATTATACTAGCTGACCCGTGTAACTTCGTTTGTGTCACTTTTGAGGGGGAGTGAGAAAGAGAGAGAGAGAGAGAAAGTGGTACAAGCACAAGACACATACAAGCAAGTTTACAGTGTACTCTGGAACACTCTGCCAGCGCACATGTTTCTCTCCTCTTAAAACCCCTGGTTCTTCAAGCGGAGTGGGAATAATCTTGTGAACCTATACAGTGGCGCTCTATTCGCTAGATTTTGCTTTTCAACAGGTGGGCGGTGTCATATTTAAATAATAATTAATTATAATACACTCGAGAGCAATGAATCCGGGTCACTTAAAGAATCCTAAAAATCTCGGAAACTAAAAATGCTAGGTTAATGCAATAAATTGTATTTAATAGACAATGTAATACTCCTTAAATGAAGGTATTAAAACTTCTTAGTTATTGTAAAGTTATATCATAAAAAAATCAAATTTGAAAAAGGGCCACTTTCGAAGATGGAACTACGAAATTACAGCATTTGGTGTTGCTTTTGTTTGTAATCTGTCATTTATGTGGGTACATAAACCATGTTGATAGTGCTCTATATTCATTAATCAAGCTGAAATTATGTCGCTTACGCCTGAAGAATGCACCAGAATACTTACAATGCTGGAAACCGGCCGGAGTCAGCGCGATACAGCCAGGACTGTCGGTGTGTCGCTGTCAACAGTACAAAGAGTTCTCCGACGTTACGAAGAAACTGGTTCTAACCTACGCAGACCAGGAACGGGCAGAACCAGGTGTACCACAGCACGAGAAGACCGATACTTGGTGAACACCATGCTTCGAAATCGCTTTCTCACAGGAACTGAACTCACCAATCAGTTTCGACGCCTCGGAGGAAGTAACCCAAGTGCATGGACAGTAAGACGTCGGCTTGCTGAATCTAACTTAAAACCCCTTAGACCTGCAAACGGCCCTAAACTGGAGCGTGGGCATCGTATTTCGAGACTAAGGTATGCCCAGAGCCACGTAAATTGGAGTATTGAAGATTGGTCAAAAGTTATGTTCTCCGACGAATCAAAATTTATGCTCTACAAGCACGATGGAAGACACAGAGTGTATCGAAGACCAGGGGAAAGATTCAAGCAAGCATGCATCGAAGAAAAAGTAGCCTACGGTGGTGGGTCTGTACTTGTGTGGGCCGGAATTTCTTCTGAAAGTCGCACAGAGCTGGTGATCATAGAAAACGGCTCTTTAACTAGCGTAAGATATGTGGAAGAAATCCTCAATGATCACGTTGGTCCATTTATGGTCAATTTAGGTGAGGATGCTATATTTATGCATGACAATGCCCGACCTCATACAGGTAGGATTGTGAATGACTACCTTCAAGAGATGAACATTACTCGTATGGAGTGGCCAGCGCGCAGCCCGGATATCAACCCGATCGAGCATGCTTGGGACGAGCTAGGCAGATGCGTAAAACAACGAAACCCTCCCCCAATCACGCTTCGTGAGCTCAAAATTGCTCTCACAGAGGAATGGGAGAATATTCCCCAAAATCGTATAAGGAACTTGGTGTACAGCATGCCAAACCGCGTAAACGCAGTTTAAAAATTTCATGTTTCCTATTTTTGTTTTAAGGAGAGATCGGCAGTTTTTTCTTTATGTAATTTTGTGTTAATAAAATGTATGGTGACTCATATTTTTTTTACTTTCATTTAAGGAGTATTACATTGTCTATTATATACAATTTATTGCATTAACCTATCATTTTTAGTTTCCGAGATTTTTAACATTCTTTAAGTGACCCGGATTCATTGCTCTCGAGTGTATTATAAAGAGGAAAGATTTGTTTTTTTGTTTTTTATTTTTGTTTGTAACGAATAGGCTCCGAAACTACTGGACCGATTTGAAAACCTTTTCACTGTTCGGAAGCTACACTCTTTGCGGTGAACATAGGCTATATTTTATTCCCGTATTCCCACGGGAACGGGAACTACGCGGGTGAAACCGCGTGACGTCTGCTAGTATTTAAATATATGAAAAAACCACATCTGTAAAGTAGCTAACTGTAAGGTACCTAAGCTGGAAAGTACCTCACACATACCTCCACAATACAGATTTCAGATGCATGCAGATATCATACCTAAGATTGAAAAAATCCCTACAGCAAAAATGGGAGCACACAGATAAGAATAAGAATAAACTTTATTTTAGACCAATAAAAAAAACATTCATGTAACGAGATTATAGGAGTAAAATGTACAGAGGGTGGTCTTTTTTATTTTTTTTAACGTGAGGGAAAATTCTACATGAATGCTATGCCGGACTCCTACCGACTAAAAAACCTCACCTATCCTGCCTAACAGCCTTCGGTTGGGAGCCCCAGGTAAGCCCTCAGAAGGATACCCTAGGACTCTCAACTGACCAACGGCTACCAATGAGTCCTCATCTAGAGGGGGTTTGGGTGCTATTCCGCGTCTTTGGGGGACATTATAGTTGTATTGCAAACAGGTATTCTGTAAGTGTTGCAAACAAAGGGGGGCCTTATCGCTAAAAAGCAATCTCTTACAGGCTACCTTTGGATGGAGATTTTTGTCAAGGATCATTTAGTAACAACAAATGTCTTGGAGATAACTCTTTCTCTCTCCTAGACATTCGTGTAACCCCTTCACTAATATACACGTATGTGAATGCTTGAATCAAGCTTGAATGTGTGTGTGAGTATACTAGGGACACTAGCTATGGAAACAAAAAAATAAGGAACAGAACGCAATCTCATGTATGTAGATACTTTTTTTCAAATATACCCTCGGCTAAGCACATATTAAACAAAAGCAATAGCACAAAGTACGTAGCTTAATACGTAATGCAACGCAGTGACACTCTCTCAAGTACTAACACGACAATAGACACATCAACTTTGGTGGGGGGATGGAGAAGCTTAGAGGTCAAAGCCCACTATAACGACTCCACTCCCACCCGGCAAAAACAATATAATTCAAATATAGGCTTTAAATATTGCTCTTTAGATATATTTTACATTGCCATCATCAATTAGCAGACAGCTCGCTGTCAGCGAGCTTACCGCCGTCAGACTCCTCGGGAGTGGACGCCTCGCTGGCCGCGCGTTGTAGACGAGCGGTCGGCGCGGTGCCCGCGCGCTCACAGCTAGCAGTCGCCTCGCGGGTCGCTACTACGAGTTGCTTTAATGGAAACCGATCGCGAACTGTGTCTATTCCGAAAAGCGAGAGCGGTCGGCGGGTGGACAGCTGGCCGTCCGCTAGCTGTCGCCGCGTGGACTGCTCGGTGCGTGCTAGCTGTCGCCGCGTAGACTGCGAGCAGTAGCCTTCTTTTAGGGCAGTGTTGGGTGGGAGCGGTGTTGGAGCGGGGTGGTTATAGTGTGCTATGACCTTAGGTACTCGGTGGTAGGCAGGGAGTTTCCGATCTGTATGTAATACTATCTATATATATATAATATCTTTGGTATTATGGACGATTGATATTATTTCATTACATCTTTCCAATATTTATCACCACCTGCGACAAAATCTCAAGACGAATAAGGGCATATAATATACAGTTTGTCTATAAAGTCGTGAAATTAAATGAGGGCGCTGCTGAATGCATGTAGCAACCCTATATAGTACGACCAAAATGATTTTGATACGAGGAGTTCGTTCCGAGTAAAATCTTACTAATATTATAAATGCGACAGTTTGTGAGTGTGGATGTTTATTACTCTTACACGCTCGAACGGTTAAAGGGATCTGGCTGAAATTTGTTACAGGGATACATTATAATCTGGAATAACCATGGCTACTTTTTATTCCGGGAATAAGTTCTTACGGGAAGCGGGAACGGGAACAATACAAATATTATAAATGCGAAAGCTTATGAGTGTGGATGTGAGACTCTTTCACGCTCGAACAGTTGAACTGATCTGGCTGAAATTTGGTACAGGGATACATTATAGTCTGGAATAACACATAGGCTACTTTTCATCCCGGGAATAAGTTCCTACGGGAAGCGGGAACGAGAACAAATTCGACACGGGCGAAGCTGCGGGCATCAGCTAGTGAGTTAATAAATAAAACACATTATACATTTTTAATTTTGTTTCTGTTTTATTGAATCAGATCCAGAATAAAGTTATTGAACCAGATCCAGAAGCACCGGTCTAATAGCGTCTTACAACCCACCAGCAGGTGCCTAGCAGTCCCAATTGCTTCGCCACAATCATGTAATTACATGTTTTATCTGTAACTTTCCCCCATCTGACAAGGATTTTTTTCGCGCAGTGCACAAATATTAAAATCGTCTATTTCTTTCTTTGCCGACCTTTTCTGTGTTTCCCAGGAGTTTCAACCTTTCCTTCATTATTAAAACCTTCGTTAACTATTCGCCTAACTGTACTCTCTGATTTTCCTGAAAAGAGTAAAAAAGAAAATTAATTACCTAATGAAAACAAACTATTGACATGAAGCAATTAATTCAAAATAAAAAATTGGTAGAAAACCAGATTGAACTGAGTATCAAAAATGTAGGTCGTACTATAAAAGAACCTACTAACAATGTTATTCTAACCACTGACTTACATGGGATGCGGGGTCCTACTAACATCTTAAGGACCCCAATGGGTCGGATCCTCCTCGTGGTGCATCCTGGGCAACGGAGTAGCGACCACTCCCCTTCCTCTGTGGGGGAGTTGTGCTACTCTGGCTAATTCCGGCCGAGGCGGGAGTAACCCACCTGTGGGTTGCTCGGTGGTGTGTGTTGCTGCCGGCCGTGCCGTTATTCACGGCCGGCAGCAGCAATGATGGGTCGCCGTCGCTTCGCCTCCTTTGCTGGCGAGACGATGGCGGCAAAGTGGGAGAGGCACTGCGTGGGGGGCGGGAGTTTGGGTAGATGCTCCCGCCCTGCCATGCAGTTCGGGCTGCCGGCCGTGAATAACGGCGCGACCGGCGGCAACAGTGCTGGGCCGCTGTCACCTCGCCAGTTGACGAGGTGATGGCGGCAAAGCGGGAGGTGCACTGTGCGGGGGAGCGGGAGTAACCGATAATGCTCCCGCTCTGCCGTGCAGTTCGGGGGCGCCGCGGTGAGGAGTTACTGCGCGCCCCCGATTGTTTCTTGACCGTGGGCGTAAGGTCGGGGGACCCCGCCCACCAACGGTCACATGGCGGTGGGCACCTTTTCCGTGTTCCAGGGGTGCCCATTAGCGCACGCCTGCGCCAGCCGCTCTCTGTCTCCTCTATTACAGAGGGGCGCTCGAGAGCGGTGCAGGCGTGGACTTCAGCTCCTTAGGGAGCTTTGGGGAGCCGCCCATCTGGCTCCCCCGAGGAGAGCCCCGAATAAACGGGGCGCCCCTAGCCGGGTCGACGTGAATAATCTTTTGATATCCCTCGGCCCGGCTAAAGGGTGAGGAGGAACACCGCGGGGTTTAGTGGGTAGGACGGTCCATTCCGGACCGGGCCGGGAGTCCCACACACCATCCCAGCTGCCCCCGCAGCTGGGATGAAGGCGCGTAAAAACGTTCCCCGCGTCAACAAAAAAAAAAACCACTGACTTACATTACAGGTAGATTGTAAGTCTGTGATTCTAACCTAAAAATATGCAATGTAAACAATGCCTTTTTTGTCTCCAAATCGTAAATTCAGTAAATTTGTAACTTCAGACAGATTCAAACAAACAATAACACGATTACATACCCACCAAAGATGCTGTTCGCTCATAAACATCCTCAAAATCCCACAACAATTGTCCAGCTTGGTACTCCGCGAAACATCACTGGAAAACTTTAAAAATCACTTCCTGTGCACCACTCCGATTTTCTTTACTCATTTCTCAAACCTTTATGCGTAGTTTGGTTTCAATTTGTTGCAGTTTAATTCAAACATTAAAGTTACGTGAGAGAGTAAACGAAATTCCAAAGAGAATACAATATTACGAAATTCGACGATAGCATTGACAACTGACGTACTTATGTTTCGTGTTGCCAGTGTTGCCACACACATAACTATTTTTAGTTCCTCAAACATTCATTTCACGACTTTATAGACAAACTGTACCTCTGCCTATCCCTTCGGGGATAAACAGCGAACCATGCGTATCACCGTATCCGTCGTGCTATAATATGCATCTATACATTTTAGGTAAATGCTGTGTGTAAAACTGTGAACTCCCTATTAGGTGGTGAGTCATTTGGGTTGTTGAAATGGTACAATACTGTTAAAAATTTTCAAGTCGCCTATAAAGCATTGTTACTAACATATGAAACCAACGACTTTACGTACTTCTCTAGACATGAAAATGAGTGTAAGGGAAGTGTCATAAAACGGTGACCCATCTTAGAATCAGCAATACGGTAAGATGTTTAATGCAGTCATCGGAGCAACAAGCGATTTTGTATAATTAATAGAAATAAAAAAATATTATGTACAGTTACTTTATAACAGTCAAGTCTACTAAAATAAATCAAAACATAGAATTCGACAAACTATCAAAAAGGTTAGTGATCTTGAGATTTTAGATACTTGTTTCCTACCTACTACATTATTGGGTGGGATGTTTTAGAACCACAAAATTTATTTTTTTAAATTATTATACCGGTTTTGCAATTTATGGTGATATTCTTAGGAGGTGCAGATATATAAAGGCGGACGGAACTTTGAAAGCGTTAATACTAGCGTTCGTTGCAAACAACCAAAATGAAATTTGTGAGTACTATTCATCACATTTTATTACTAAAAAAATTAAAGTAAACTGATCATAATATTAATAATTTCTGATAACTTGGAAAGAGGATAAAAGGTTGTCGCTTGTGTGCTAAATTACATGTTTTGAACCGTGGAGTTCTAGTGCGAATCTTCTTTTCAGAGCTTTTGGTCAACAGTTCTTGTGACTGCGTACTTAGGCCAGAGGCTCAAGGAAGAGCTTTTTGGTTGCTAATCACAATTGTTATTTGATTCCTTTTGGTAGTTTATGCCCATTTCCTTTTTTGTCTTCTACTAGATATATTAACATTTTCCTTTTCTTATTATATATGTATAAGTGTAAGGTTCCAGTGTAGGATGTTCTTAGTTTGTAAATAATATAGTAAATTCTGAGCTCCTGGATTCTGGAGTCATGCTTGAAGTTCTTGCTCCCGTTATACTCCTTGTAGACTTCGATCAAATAAACTATGTAAAAGATAGATTTTAAAATTCTTTCATAAAGGATGCTTAAGTAATGTTAACTATAAAGGTAGGTCCGATGATAGTTTCGCCATCGCCATCAGAAATGTGAATTATCCAGAAAGTGCCTACTATTTTTTTAACGTTAGGGAAAATCCATCATGGATGGATGCCATGCCGGACTCCTACCGACTACGTTACCCCCTACCTTACGTAACGCCCAACGGCCTATGGTTGGAAACCCCGGGTAATTCCTCGAAAGGATGTCCAAGGACTCCCAACAAAAGTGCCTATACCAATTAATATTTAAAGCCTATACCAATAAATAAACAAAGTGGGTCAGTTATTCTAGATGGGACTCTAATCCTATTCAGACAAGGAGTGATCTCTGCATATACTATTCTAGACTCTAGCTCGATAAAAATCTGCAATCGAAATACACCGATACAGTAAAAAATACGGTATAAAGTTTTAATTATAAGTTGAAAACCTTTACAGATCCCTTTTCTTCCTTTTTTTTACGTGAGGGAAAATCCTCAGAGGATGTTATGCCGGACTCTTACCGCCTAAAAAACCTCACGTAACGCCCAATAGCCTATGGTTGGGAGCCCCGGGTAAGCCCTCGGAAGGATGTCCCGGGACTCACAACAGACCTACAGCCGCCAATGCGGCCTCGCCTAGGGGGTGGTTCGGGTGCTATCCCGCGTCTTTGGGGGGTTTCGGGTGTTATCCCGCTTCTATGCGTGAGTAGCTCACGTCACGCTGCCGTCATGGGCCTGCTTCTGTAAGGACGGTGAGCGACCCTCTCACCGTCCTCAGACCCCCGGTCATGGAGGCCGATAGTCCTCGGCGAAGACACGTCGGCGGCGCCCAGGCCGCCGACGGCGGAACTCGGGTGGGAGAGCTCTCTCCCGCACCCGGCCCGCCGCCTCTTTCACGAGCATGACCTGCTCGCAGAAAGAGGCGGCACAGTCCCACTTACTCCCGCTGGAGAGCATGGCTCGCACCATGGTCTCGGGTCCCTTTTCTTCCTAGTTTAGTTTAAAGGTAGTGCTAGATTAAGGGTTCTCAATAATTGACTTCCACTACGATCAGGCTTCCACCACGATCAGGCGGGGGTTTAATTTGGGACAAGCCAAAAAAAAAAGAAATTTGTAACTTATCTAACCTAGCTAAGCCTGAGTTCAATGTACCAATAAGGAAAATGTTTTACAATCCACACCATCCAGTTTATATGCAACATTTGCATAAAACTCGAAAACAAACATTTAAATGATAGGTACTAAATTTCGCGAGTTGAAATGACGAAAGGAAATACAGGTAAACTCTAATAGTATCTCTAGAACTAAAGAATGCAGGCTCTCTCTGTTCATGGCACTTCTGGATAAGTACTATAAAATAAATAAATATTAAATTATTTACAATTCCCAATACAGAATTCCTTTAGGGTTAGCTGGATTCTTTTATGTAGGCTCGTGTGTTATTCCGCCTCTTGTTATAATTATATTCTTCTTCCTAAGTCGTTCACTGTCGGCAGCGTGGTCGTGGTCCTGATCCTGTATTTTCACTGATCACAGCTGCTTTTGCAATGCGCCTCCACTTATTTCGGTCTTTAGCGTCACTTGAACTCTGTATTATGGTGGTTTGAGTCTTAGTCTTCACTAAGTCTGTCCAACGTGTAGGTTCCTGGCTCTGCACCTGTTCCTGGACAATGAGTCTCAGCATTGAGTGTTCGTTTCAAACAACCTGTCGGAAATATTTGAGGATCATAATGTGTGATAAATATGTAATAATATTAGAATCTCTTAAAGCCAAAGAAATACCTTCAAAGAGAAATGTATTAATTGTATAATTGTTTTTATTCAGTTCGTGTTCTTCTTCATCGCGTTGGCGGCCATTTTGGCGTTGGTGGGCGCTGATGACAATCAACCTAGAGGCGAGACACAGGATGGAGTAGCAGGGCAACGGTTCGCTCGCGGCGGTGGTGGGGGTAACTACGGCGGAAATAAGGGTGGTAACTACGGCGGAAACAAAGGGGGTAACTACGGTGGCAACAAGGGGGGTGGTTACTACGGTGGTAATAAGGGGGGTTACCATGGTGGCAAATAAGTAGAAAAATTTATAAGGAGACTGAACTTACATAGTTTTGACTTCAAAGTTGTATTTTGAGTTATTTATTAAATGAGAGAAAAGTTGGCCTGATTACTGCCATTGTTTGATGATACGTTGTCAATCTGTGAATGACTATTTTCGATGATTTGGAAAATAAACAGAAGTACCTACTTGATTTTTCATGGTGTAATCAATTCCCTCCTCCTCTTAAATAATTTTGCAGTAGGCTATGATAGTCTGTATTGAAAGATTGATTAAATTATCAATGTATTGCCTGCATAGACTGAGAATATTGTCAAATAGCGGCCCTAGTGTGCTGTTTCAATTGTGTTAGAACAGAATTGTAATCGTAGCTTAACATAAAGCCGTCGCGTCGGAGTCGCGTTGACTGTTGCACAATTTGACAGTTTTCGTAGCTATTGAGTTACGACAACGATTGTGTACTGAAACTTTGTTGCAGCAGATTAGGGCCTCTGGTCGCTGTTTTGCCTTAACAACAGGGTACTAAAGTGCATAAATGTATTTCACGACACAAAAACTGCCATCTTATTTTGTGAGAAGGTGATGTTCTCAAAAGAGGCGGTGATAAAGTTATAAGTGAACAATATCATAAATACCAAAGTAGAGTTAAACACAGTTCCAGTAGAAGCACGAATTTATGGACACAAACGATTAGCAAACAAAAATACATTTATTACACACCTCTAGCAGCCCACGCATAATTTTATAACTTTCGCGATTACGGCCCAAGTTCTTTCTAAAGGACAAAAAAAATATCAATAAACGCCGTTCAGCCGTTAGAGCGTGATTGAGTGACAAACATCCAAATATCTTCACAAGCTTTAACATTAATATTGTAAGTAGGAAGTAGGAAATACCCGATACCGAGATCACGTAGTAGGTACTATTAGTTATTCTGGTCTAGATTTAGACAGATTGAAGTTCAAAATCCTAAAAATAGCAATAATAAAAATAGTAAAATCACGCTGGATGACTGTAACCGCGACAAAAAGTAGCCATTCTTTCTATATATGCCATGTTACATTATATGGTCCACACAAAAACTTATACCGAAACAGATTTAAGATCTGCTCTCAGATTATCTGATTTTGATAATGAACAAGCCCACGGTTCCAACATGACTTTCGAAGTTTGGTCCCAAAACAGAGGAGGCCATCAGCCGCACTGGCACGGCTAATGCTCAACATCAGGGGACCCAACGTTCCCTACAGGAGACTGTACCTGGGGATCGTGCGAAGTATGGCCCTATACGAGGCCCCCGTATGGGCGGAGACCCTGACGGCCAGCAATGTGGGTAGACTGCCGAGCCCACAGAGGACGATGGCATGTCTCCTAGCTATAATCTAAAAAAAAACATAGTCCTCTTTTTATCTAGGGAATACATTGCTATGGGATACGTCAACAGGAATTAAATTCCACACAGGTGAAGCCGCGGGCACCGTCAAGTCTATACTAATTGACTTTAAATCTAGTCTTCAACCATAAAGGAGGACCCCTCCATGGGACTTGGAAGCGAGAGCCCTTACGTCACTGTTTAGATGGCGCTAGGAGGCACTGGAAGGCCTGCGTCTCGGAAAATTGAGGCCCAGCGGTCCCTGCTCCACCCACTTCCCATGGGAACTTGTTACCGCGATAAAAAGTAGCTTATGTATTATTCCAGAAAGTATTATTGACAGAAGCGCTCGTGGCCCCGCGGACTCAGTATTCTGTAAACGATCACTGCAGTAAGCAACTTTCACTACGGCCGGTCCATGGATGGGTGACCATCCATGTGATCACTTTGTGACATTTATTTGAGCGTTTCCGTGCTTCGGAAGGCACGTTTGAAGCCGTTGGTCCCGGTTGCTAGTAAAATGGCAATCGTTAAGCTAAGTTGAAGGCTTTATTTCAACAGCAGGCAGTCACAACCTGCGCCTGTCCATTTAAACACGGCAATACGGCTCACCACCTATTACGTGGGACAAATTATACAAAGGTGAAATGTGGGCATATAATATGCCTCTGCCTACCCCGTCGGGGATAAAGGCGTGACCATTATGTATGTAAGTATTATTCCAGGCTATGATCTATCCCTATAAATTACAGCTAGATTCGTTCAGTCGTTAGAGCGTAAAAGTGTAACAAACACTCACACGTCCATCTATCCATCACAATTTATTTATTAGCTATGAACGAGCAGCATATATGGATATCAGACTTAAATCGACTAATAATTTTAGTCCAACATGCTATTCTAACCCATTAAGAGAACTTTTAGAATAATTACTGGCCTAATCACGAACAGGCTGACATGACCTGGAACCGGCTCCACGCAACCCTTGATATCGATTCCAATTTCCAACTACAAAACTTGATAAAAATTTCCAACTCCAGTCCAAACATTTCAACTTGTTCTGACGTTTTATATTTCTTCCAGTCAACCTCAAAAAACGTGGCTGGACACAAACAAATACCTTTATCAGTAATCAAGCCTTTTATCGATTACTTCGGAAGGATAAATAAATATAAATATAAATAAATATAAATATTCGCGGACATTTCACACAACGCTATCTGATCCCAAAGTAAGCTAGGAATAACCTGCTTGTGTTATGGGTATCAGACTACGGATATTAATACTTATATACTTTTAAATACATACATATTATACATAGAAACACCCAGACTCTTGAGACAAACATTTATGGGTCACACAAATTTTTGTCTCCGGTGGGAATCGAACCCACGACCTCTAGCGCCGCAAGCGGTATCACTACCGACTGCGCCACAGAGGCAGTCATGAGGATGTCCCAGGACTTCAGTAACAAAGCCTTATCATAAACTTTAGGCACTAGGGAGGTGAATTTAATTTTCGACACTCTGGTGGTTAGTTTCATACCGTGTGCTTTGACTGATAGGAGAAACACTGACTAACCGAGCTGCTCAAACTGGCGGTTACTGTGAAACGGGCGGTTGGCATGTCTCCCTCCGCCCTCAAATAGGGAGTCATATAAGCATTCAAGGCCTCCTGTGGGGTCAGAATAGTTATTAATACTACTATGGCTTTGTGTTTCTCCTAAGTCAAAGAACACGGTTTAGGTCCCGTCCCTAACCAAATTGAATGCGAGTTAGCGTATTACGCTGATACTCATATCTCTGCGTGGCAGAATCGATTCTTGAAATTTTTTAGACAATAATTAAAAGCTTGGGCAGATTTTCGCCATGACAATAAAAAAATGGAGAAGAAAGTAACCAGAAAACCACCAGTCGGAAAGAGTCTCGAAATAACTCGAGTTCAGGAAATCCGTACCTAACAGCGCAGAGAGCTAGACTGGGAATCTCTTTAGCGATAATCTGCCGACACTCATTCGAACGTCCTTGAGCATAGTTTGATGACCCGGTGAACATTGTACTATTGATTTATTTTTTATTTTTCTTACTCATAACCACTATACAATAGTGTTAGAACGTACAATGCATTAAACATTTTCAGATCAGTCAAGTCATCAACAGACTTAAAAACCGGAAAAGTGCGCTTCGAATTCGCGCACGGAGGTTCCGTACTAAAAACGGCAAAAATAATACGATGAAAAAAAAATTAATACGTTGGTTATTCTCGTATTAATTTCTGTTCCTGGTTTGATTAATTGTTGCTATAACCCCAACTGTACAACCTACGTAATCTGTGAATGTAGATTCCCTATTTCGCTAGTAAAGATAGCAATTGAAACTGTGATCATTTGAGCGAGTAAGCGAAGCGATCGCGCCGCGGTAGCGGTTTCCAAGTGCCGGATACCCTCCCTTATGGTTGTAGACTAGATTTGAAGTCAATTAGTATAGACCAGACCAACCAGACGGTGCCCGCAGCTTCACCTGTGTGGAATTAAATTCCCGTTGACGCATGCCATAGCAACGTATACATTATAATAGATAAAAAGTAGACTATGTTTTTTTCTAGATTATAGCTATCCCTGTATTCAGGTATAAAGATTCATTAGAGCGAGCAAATTCACATTAAGTATTGTACCTACCTATTATTTTTGAACGATTGATTTAAGATCATGGTCCTGGAATTATTCAAGCGTTTCTTCAAAAGTCATATCGAATGTAAACCTATGTAATATGATGAGTGCTCCACAAAGCTACTTCAGATTTTTCTAACCATGACGAATGAATATTGAGGTACAATTGACCTGTCAAAAGTAAAAAAAAAGTAAGGGTACCTCAGACAAAGAAGTTCAAGGCTTAATTTTTAGGGTTCCTTACTCAATGGGTAAAAACGGGACTCTTTTCATGAGACTTCGCCGTTCGTCTGTCCGCCAGGAGGCTGTTTCTCAGGAACTGTGATAGCTAGAGAGATGAAATTTTCCCAGCTGATGTAACTATCTATATTGCCGCTATAATAACAAATACTAAAGTCTGAAAAAATATGGGGGAATAAAGGTGGACTCCCATACAAAAACTTGATTTTTATCCTTGCTATGCCTAGCTTTTTAGTACGGAACCTAGCATGCATGAGTCTGACTCGCATTTGACCGTTTTTTTTTTAAAGGAATATCACATCGGTCAAAATGATTAGGCAAAAGCATCTCAATGTTTTTTGTTAAGTCAAGTGTATTTGGTGTGGTATATAAAGATCGCCAGACTTCACAAGCTACCAATACGTGACAAGAGATTGATTCACAATGAAAATCGTAAGTTTGATTATTTTTTTTATACCAATAATGCAACGAACGTTTGCAATAGTGCAAGTGCTTTTCTTTCTTTTTCTTGTGGACATAACATCCATGTGTTATGCCGTACTCGAATCGATTGAAAATACATACATACAGTCACGTCTCTATCCCCGAACGGGTAGGCAGAGGCATAGTATACGCCCACATTTCACCTTATAGTTTTATGTTCCACGTAATAGGTGGTGAGACTATTGTCGTGTTGAAATGGACAGGCGCAGGTCGCTGGAACCCGCAGTTGAAATTTTATGAAATGCCTTAAACTTAGCTTAACGATTGTCATTTTACTGACAACCGGGTTCAATTTCGAGTTTTCCTTCTCTACGAATGGATCTTTTAGCGAAAGTGTTCTCTTGGTCGCTCCTTACGACACCCTCGGTATGTATTGGGGTGGCGAAATTTTGAACTCTTACCCTGACACTGGTTATCTATTCGTTTATGGCCAGGGGGCCTAAGTAGAGTAAGTAGTTCTAGGGTATCCTTCCGAGGGCTTCTAGGTTCTAGGTTTACACGGCTGGTTTCCGTAACTCGACGTCATTTAATGCGCCTATTTTGCGTGGGGGGGGGGGGGGGGGCTTCCGAGGGCTTACCCGAGGCTCGCAACCGAAAGCTGTTTAGACAGGATACGTGTGGTTTTCAGTCGGTAAAAAAAGGAGGGGCCTAATTAACTTCTCGGTACGATGTACGTGGGTTTCCGACAATATTGCAATGCTTGTAACCGTTTGAAATAAAAGGAAGTATCAATCAACTAGTTTGTCTTCAGTAGCTTGGTTATTCAGCTTTGGAATTTTATGTTCAAGGGATGCTTTTAATACGTTATTTGATATTTTCTAAACATATAAGGGTTCTTGTTTTTTTTACGTGTGAAAATCCCTCATGAATATTATGCCGGACTCTTACCTATCAAAACCTGCACTGCATTGCCTACGGTCAGGAGCCCTGGGTAAGCCTGGCTGGCCCGTGTAATAATTTTGTTATTGTTGTTTTTTTTTTTTTTTAAACGTTTTGTAGTATTATTTATTTATTATGCATACAAGTCACGCCATGTTTACACCAAGGGGTAGGCAGACGCAGACAGTAAAATAAATAAATATTCACGAACATCTCACACAAAGCTATCTGATCCCAAAGTAAGCTAGGAATAACCTGCTTGTGTTATGGGTATCAGACCACGGATATTAATACTTATATACTTTTAAATACATACATATTATACATAGAAACACCCAGACTCTTGAGACAAACATTTATGGGTCACACAAATATTTGTCTCCGGTGGGAATCGAACCCACGACCTCCAGCGCCGCAGGCGGTTTCACTACCGACCGCGCCACAGAGGCAGTTGTATATTACTATTAATTATTTTTTTTAGTTCCTGAGGGAATAAACGAGCTTTTTTCGTTTACGAAGTATGCATTAATTTATTGCTTTCGTTTTTAGGGTTCCGTAGCCAAATGGCAAAAAACGGAACCCTTATAGATTCATCATGTCTGTCTGTCTGTCCGTCTGTATGTCACAGCCACTTTTTAATGTATAGATACCTCATTTAGTTTCTATTTTAAAGTGGTAAAATTGCACATTGGCTAGAAAAATATATTAAAAATGTCTTTAAATAAATTTAAAATTTACAAATAAAAATATCATTTAATTATTTATTGACATTGAAATTGCACAAAAATTATGCCCACACTGATTTTAATATTGTTGAAAATATATATTTTATTATGTGTTCATTACTGTGCATGTATATGTATATGTAGGTATCTTATCTATGTATTCCATTATGTATCTATGTATTCCATTATTCAAAGAAAAAACTATTTGAACCCAACGGTACAAGCAGGTCACATTTACAAGTAGTGCGCATGCTTACCAATGGTTGATGTCGTGTCGAAAAAAAGAAGAACTCAGTAGAAAACCTTGTATCCTCCCATCTTACCAGCGCGGAAAGGTTAGCACTCCTCTAAAATGAAGTAGGAAGGGATATGAGTCCAGCAGTAGACTGCTCATGCACCTATCATGCTTCTTTCTATGCCTAGGCTAGTCCGCGGTTGTACAACATTTGTGCATACACGTGATTTGACTAATCTGAAGTAATACAGTAGTTATCAAGTACATACATACATATCACGCCTTTTTCTCGGAAGGGGTGGGCAGAGGCATACTATATGCCCACATTTCACCATTTTAGAATTTTGTCCCACGTAATAGGCGGTGAGCCGTATTGTTGTGTTGAAATGGACAGGCGAAGGTTGTGTCGTTGTGACTGCTTGCTGTAATTTTCAAGCCACCTACAAAGGCCTCCAAGTTGGCTTAACGACTGCCATTTTACTGGCAACCTGGACCACCGGCTTAAAGTGCCTTCCGAAGCACGGAAACGCTCAAATAAATGTCACAAAGTTTCACCCATCCAAGGACCGGCCGTAGTGAAAGATGCTTACTGCAGTGATCGCTTACAGAAGAGAGTCCGCGGGGCCATGAGCGCTTCTTTAGTTATCAAATAATTGTCAAAAATCAACATCAATAATGATTAAATTTTCTTTTCAGTTCGCCTTATTCTTTGTTGCACTCATGGCGGTCTTGGCCTTGGTGGGTGCAAAGAGCTTAACTGATGAAAGCTTGAGTGGTGAACCAGTGCCCAGGGAAGTCCGAAGCGCTGGTGGCGCAGCTCCTGGTTACGGTGGTTACGGGCGTCGCTACGGAGGCGGTGGTTACGGCTACGGTTACCGAGGCTAGAGAATAATGACCTTGTGAACTTGCTACCCAATGATCCCGATTTGTCTAAGTGTGTTACGATGTTAAAATTGTCTGGACTTGACACGAACTTCATCTATTATACATTGATTCTGTGATTTTTTTTTGATAAGCTGAAAAATAAAGATAATTGGTAATTAAATGTTTAAGATTTTTATTAACTTGCAATGTTAAGTCAGTCTTATTTACGAGCTGCAGCTTCTAATTTAATTTTGTTTGTAAACTTGTATGTTATAAGGATGTGATAGGGCCCTACCGAGATGTTATGACCTGAGTCAAGTCCCCTGTACCATCCCGCCTGACCTGCATGGTGCAGTAATGTCAAACACCCATCTAAAATATTGGCTCACATGTGTATTATGTCAAGATTTGGGAGAAGCCTGCTTTGGGCAGTGGCCGAACTGCGGGATAGGCTTTTACTGATTACGACAACCTTTATGCAATATCTGGTAAACACCTCGCTTTGATATACTCGTAGTACAGGATGAGATTTTTGTATCATACCAGTACAAAGAACATACAAAGTTGAGAGTCTCAACTGCAACTGGGGCTAAAGCTCAGATGACAACATAATCGTTGAATGACGTCAAGAAGGTTGAATTGGCGAGATTACACAATCGATCAAATAAATTAATTCAAATGCGTCGTGCCCTCGCTAAAATAAGGATGTTCAGAAGTTTATTCTTCAAGCATATTTGAATATTTTGAATGCAACTTTGAAAATACTCGTATATGTATATTATTATAGAAAGTGCAGAAGTTCTTTAGAATACGCATAAGGAGGAATACTTACAGAAAACCATTGTTTTCCCTGTCGACTACCTACTTCGCTACGTGCGTTTTCTACGCCAACTTTGTTTTGTTTTCTATATCTATTTTCCTTCCCTGTAACTGCATACCTTACTACGTAGAATACGTCGAATGCGTAGATTGTTATGTAATAACTTGGAAATACCCTTTTGCATTTAAACACGTCACATAAACCAACAATATTTACTCTGTAACCGGTTTCGCATCATGTTAAGTATATCAAAGGACTTTCCCATGACAATGCCGAGAGACTTAGATAAATCCTTGGAGAAAGCTTAGTTGTTATCCTACTAATATTATAAATGTGAAAGTTTGTGAAGATGTTTGGATGTTTGTTACTCAATCACGCTCTAACGGTTGAATGGATTATTCTGATTTTGGTACAGAGATAGCTATAGTCTGGGATAACACATAGGCTACTTTTCATCTCGGGAATATGTTCCCACGGGAAGT
The DNA here is from genome assembly GCA_933228765.1 of Miltochrista miniata. Lineage (NCBI taxonomy): Eukaryota > Metazoa > Arthropoda > Insecta > Lepidoptera > Erebidae > Miltochrista > Miltochrista miniata. The sequence goes on from OW121765.1 coordinate 14,944,400, forward strand.
AGGAACGGGTACCGAAATTCACGCGGGTGAAGCTTTCGTCTAGTGTAATAATACAAGTAGTTTTATTCAATGTGTGTATCGACTTTTACTAATAGTGCCATCAATCAACAGTATCTATTTATACTATTATTCATAGATTTAGAATGTACAAGATGAACAGTGTCAAACTGAAGACGAGACCAAAAATGAAATATCTATGTGTGAGTTAAATAGTGTTGTTGAATGGTCACACCTATGTTATCGATAAAAGTATCTGTATACATGGATGGAATGGAAATGAAACTTCTAAGCACAACAAAGTGCTTAGAAGTTTCATTTTCAACTTTTGTTTTGGGGAATAAATTGTTAATTTGAACGTAATCGACTATGAAAAAGTAAAAATGGGGTTATATGGGGTAACTCGTAACATTTGAAATTCTGTAATGATCTTACGAATTTTGATTCAGTGTGTGAATGTGAAAATACTCTTTTAACAGGTAATTTATGGCATCGTACATTGAATTGTTGCCCTACCTATATATTTTGCCAATTGAATTCGAAAATTTACTGAAAATCCAACTCGTACTTATCGTAATACTAAACCTAGAAACTCATTTATTATTGAACCCTAGAATAAAAGATATCACTCGTAGATTTTTTTAAATATATTAACCTCGCCAATTTGACGTCGCCACTGATGGAAACTAATGGAAAGCCGTGGCGCATCTAGCGAATGGGGGCCATGCTTACAGCACACAAGACTTCTGACAGTAGTCCTCAAGTTGGCGGCCCTATGATGTGCCTCTTCACGCTCCGCTTGTAGAACCCGGGATTGTAAAATGAGGGAAACATATATGTGCGGGCAGGTCATTCCAGGATTTCATAGTTCGACAGAGGACCGATCTTTTGAAACGCTCATTTCTGGCGAAGATTCTCTCCGCTATATATGAGTGGCACCTCTGCCCAACGTGTTGTTCGGAATCGGAAAGGAGATGTTGGGATCAGGTTGAAGAGCTCTTCAGAACATTCGCCGTGATACATTCGGTAGAAGGCAGCCAAGGACGCTATGGTTCTTTGCTGCGCTAACGGATCGAGGCTTACCGTCATCTTAGGGCAACCTTTAATTCAAATCGGATAACACGTCTCTGCATAGCGCCAAGCGCGTCCAGTAAGTACCTCGCACAGTCATCCCAAAGGTGAGAACAGTATTCGATGCAGAGGCTAATCTGCGCCTTGCACAGCAAACATCCCGGTGTGGCGTGGAGTACCTTAAGTGAAGTAAAATTATAAAAATTCAACTCAAAATGGTTTACAAATTTTGGAAATATTATATTAAAATAGGCCCGATACCCTAAAAAAAGGTTAAATAACACAGTTCGAGTAAACATCAGTCGTATTTATATTAAATTAAATCCAGATAAGTTTGTTTGTAGCAATGCCACCATAATGAACTATCGACAACCTTATCGATACCTACCCATGACTATTTTACTGTAAACAGCCCTTTTTATTTCTGCCTTATGCATTTACACATTAAATATTGTGATAAGTATGAAGGAAAATGCATAATCTACGTTATGAGTTGGACTTTCAGTGAAATTTCACATCCAATTTGGCAAAATATGTACGGCAAAAATGGAATGAACGAAGTCACAAATGACGTGTTAAACGAGTCTTTCTTCGTATAATTGCGTTTTGTAATATCCTATTCACACACTAAACACGACACCATTGTTGAATATATAAAATTTCATACTTATAGAATTCGGGACTTCACGCGAAACACATTTACTTACATTTTCACACCGACGTTTCGAGCACGTTGCAGCGCCCGTGGTCGCGGTTGGACTGAGGCGAGAATCGACGAAAACCATGAAGTAACTTCTTGCCAAACTACCCTCCGCTATTGTCACAACGAAGGATAAGGCCGGCGACACACTTCACTCACTACGTCAGTTTTAATTGGCACAGTTTTACGTTCAAGTTTATTAATCACTGCATTCCACATCCCGGAGAACTTATATCCATCATCCCTATTGAAATTTTTGTGTTTTTTAATTTCAATGGCTTCACGCACCATACGTGGATAATAGTGGCGATCAGTGGAGAGGACTTTTGGTTGGTGAAGTTCGATCCAGTGATTACTGCCCGTATCGAGGTGTTCTGCTATTGCCGATTTGTTAAACTGACGGTTTTTCACAGCTGCAATGTGTTCTTTGACCCTTTCCGCGATGGTACACAATGGAAAACACAAAAATTTCAATAGGGATGATGGATATAAGCTCTCCGGGATGTGGAATGCAGTGATTAATAAACTTGAACGTAAAACTGTGCCAATTAAAACTGACGTAGTGAGTGTAGTGTGTCGCCGGCCTTATCCTTCGTTGTGACAATAGCGCAGGGTAGTTTGGCAAGAAGTTACTTCATGGTTTTCGTCGATTCTCGCCTCAGTCCAACCGCGACCACGGGCGCTGCAACGTGCTCGAAACGTCGGTGTGAAAATGTAAGTAAATGTGTTTCGCGTGAAGTCCCGAATTCTATAAGTATAAGTGTAGAAAACCGCGATAGTTTAAAAATAACATTTATAAAATTTTCTGTTTTAATCGTCAGATCACTACAGATTATTGGATATTATGAATAACATAGAGCCGCCATAGGACTCCACAGGACTCAGCGATTCAAAATACTGACATATGAGTACACAATTTGCTTTCTCTTTTCCTCTCGAGCTAAGTGCTATGAATAATGAGGTCTCGCTCGCACGCTTTGTATATCTATTGAGAGTAGCGAAAAATCCTAAATCTATGCTATTATTATAAATTTCAATGTCAAAAAAGTTTCTTGACATTGAAATAGAACTAGCAGATAATAAACACCATTTTAAAATTATTACTACAAAGTGGAAAGATTTGATTGTTTGTTTGTATGCATTGAATAGGCTCCGAAACCACTGAACCGATTTGAATTTTTTTGGAAGCTATAGTATACCCGGGTGACAAGGGCTTGTATACCATACAAATCCAAAATGTATGAGACACCAAGGGGTAATCTCGGTAATTATTAACACGGTATGAAAAAATATCTTTGTATTAGATGGCCTATTTCTTGAGGCAGGTAACGGAATATAAATCATGAATGTAATTAGCGACAGATTTTCATACATTTTTCGAAAACTTATTAATATACTCTGTTACGTGTTGGAGGCGTAGTGGTCATCGCCTTTATTATGTTTACCCTATACATAACTCTCTGTCATATGTAGCGGGGGGAAATCGTATTCCTATACACCACTAGCAATAGCACTAGCACTAGCAATTGGCTGTCACTATGGGACTAAATGTTTAAAACATTATACTTATCATTTTAGACACACCAATTTGTTTTATGGCCTCTTGTACTTGTGTATTGACAGAGAGAAAAGTCTCTGTACAACGGCTCCCCTCCTGATCAGTCATATGTCGTGTTACTCTATATGCGTAGTGTTATACAACACGGTATACTGTATTTCAATAGCTTTGCGCAAAAATGTAAACAAACACATTTCATCCATAGTTACTTGCATACTGTGTTCTTACAATCACTTCGACACCAAATAACTTCTTTATGATAGTTTATTTTCATTTAAAATACCTACTCAGGATAATAAAAAAATTCAATGATTTGTCATAATATATTTTTCTACTAATCTGTCTTAGACAACGATTGTCAAAACATGACATGTTTATATTATTGCCAGATCGGGCAGGATTGGACATAGTTCAAAGTATGACAGAAGAAATAGCTGAGTTACAACAAACAATGTGAATTGTTTTTTCTTTCGTGCTCGACGACAAGCAGGAAATATAATGGAATAACAGCACGCTTAATTTACCATACCTATGGTCGTTTATTCAGCTCAGGACCGGTTTAGTGCTGACGTTAGTAGGTATATAAAGTCGAACGATGCTGTGAATATATCATAATCTTTTGACCACAATGAAATTTGTAAGTAGAAATAATTTGTGTGACTTACTTTACTGAATAACTTATTTTTTCCATTTTCGAAGCCCTAGCTAGTCTGAACTGAAGGAAAACTCGAAACAAAACCCGTTTTGCTGTGTGGATAAACCTTGCACGCACTGTGATACATAACAAAGGACCATTTAACGTTTAAATACCGACATGCACATTTAACGGAATTCCCACATCGTTCTGATGCCAGATGAATAGCACAGCATTCCTACACTTAAAACATTTGTAGTTAAATGGTCTATATGCATAATTTAAAAAGAAAGAGCTATGCAAATATTTTTAATCGATTTCAAAAGGAGAAGTGTCTCAATTCGATTGGTATTTTTTGAATCATTCTATTGTTTCAGTTCGCTTTCTTCTTTTTAATGCTGGCGGCCATTCTGGCAGTAGCGAGTGCTGGTGAGAGCAGCAGTGCACCAATATATGATTTACCTCGCTACGGCAGGAGCGCTGAACCACGAAAATATTATGGAAAAGGACATGGAGGCGGTGGTTATACCCACGGTGGATACGCTCATGGCCGTTAGTAGCATCGATATTTTTACATTATAGCTCAGAATACAGAACTTAAGCACAGGGCGGAAGCTTGAATGTGTGCGTGTGACCAATAATTCTAAGCAAATGTTCCGTCAACACGTACGTCAACTCTACTGACAGCTGTGGCGCGGCAGAGAGTTGCCGACCTGTTTGTAATACTATTATATTATCTTTGACTAAAGGCAGATGAGGAATTCCGAAGAAGAAAGTGAGGACATCTAAGCCAAAAGTTCTTGCGTTAAATAATCATGAAAAGTAAGACGTCTTTTCCAAAAGATTGTGAAGAGTAAAAATTTTGTATTTTGCTTTCTTGACCTTAATTTTTGTTTGGTAAGCGTCATTTGCCTTTAGCCCTATAATGTGAGCATTATACCTAGATAAAAAAATGTTATTTGTCATCTAAGTCCAATTCTGGACCGACTGTTACAATTATGATAAGTTAGTTTCATAAGTATGTTATAAAAAGTTAATCTACCGAATAACGTTTCATTATTTCTAAACAGTGCCTCGAGCTCGTGGCCCCGCGGACTCAGTGTTCTGTAAACGATCACTGCAGTAAGCAACTTTCACTATGGCCGGTCCATGGATGGGTGACCATCCATGTGATCACTTTGTGACATTTATTTGAGCGTTTCCGTGCTTCGGAAGGCACGTTAAGCCGTTGGTCCCGGTTGCCAGTAAAATGGCAGTCGTTAAGCTAAGTTGAAGGCCTTATTTCAACAGCAGGCAGTCACAACCTGCGCCTGCCCATTTAAACACGGCAATACGGCTCACCACCTATTACATGGGACAAATTATACAAAGGTGAAATGTGGGCATATAATATGCCTCTGCCTACCCCTTCGGGGATAAGGGCGTGACCATATGTATGTATGTATGTATTTCTAAACACTGTTAAGGATGTACTTTTTACGTATGGAAATCCTTATCGCAGTAGCTGACACCACACGGTGGTGGAACTCCAGCTCTCGGGTGGAACTAAAATCATTTAAAACGAAAATAAAACTAGAAAATGTGAAGTGCAGGATAAGATTTATCTTACTAATATTATAAATGCGATAGTTTGTGAGTGTGGATGTTTGTTACTCTTTCACGCTCTAACTGCTGAACGGATCTGGCTGAAATTTTGTACAGGGATTGATTATATTCTGGAATACCACATATAGGCTATATTTTATTCCGGGAAACAGTTCCCACAGGCAGCGGGAACGGGAACAAGTTTAAGAGAATGATGTGGTCATGGTAATAAATAGAAAACTTTGCCATAACGGTTTTGGTAGGTGCCGATATTTGTTTGTTGATAATAATAATAAGCACACCTCCGCAGGGCAGCTTGTGGCAAGCTGAATATGCGTGGCTACACATAGGTTCTGATTCCTCAGAGTTTTCTTGCGCTTCTCGACCAGTTAGCATTTAATGGGCTGACGAGAGAGCGCATGGCGCTACTCGGTACCCCTGGAAGTGCAGCAAATCTCAACGCTGGCTTGCCTTAATTGGCCGGTCAGAGGGAGGAAGCCAGAGCTTTATGCTCGGGGGTGGAAGTGTCATTTTCAAGGGCATAACTACGGGGAAACCCGCTCCGGGTCTAATCCGTGATGGCGAAACCGGCGCCGCCCCGCTCTACACCCCTAGCCGCTCAGACCGGTGTCACCCTTTGTCGCCTCACAGGCTTACGAACCTATGGCGATTTTATAGGGGGCCCATCTAGTGAGTTGCTGAATCACCGTCTGCCAATATTTTGATAATCCGTCTTCATCCATAGCATTAGTTACTTAGTTCCATAAAACCCCCAACGCAATAGCCCATTTTGTAGTTAGCACATATATATTTATATATATATATGTGCTAACTACAAAATGGGCTATTGCGTTATATGCTATAGCTTAGCTCCCATTATAGACAGTTCATTGCCGCTCTTCTACATGGGCGGACGTTAATTGTCTGCAGTGGGGGTCCCATTTCCCCTTACATTAAAAATCTTAAAGGGCATCAGCGTGTTGGACCAATATGTCTCCATGTAAGCCTACCAAAAGACCGGGTATCTTCGTTAGAAAAAAAAGGATATACCCGAGAAAGACAGAAACATAATAATATTTGTGGACATTCACACACAACATCATCTAGCCCAAATTAAGGTAATATAAATATAAGCTTGTGCTATGAGATCTAGACGACTGATAGACATACTTAGGTATATATTCCTAAATACATACTTATTATACAGGGTGGAATTTAAATACGGTAGTTGGAGGTAAAGTACCCTTAATATTGATAGTGGCAGGTTTTGCTGAAAGGAAACATTCCTTTATTTTATAAAGTAAGTAAAACTTCATTTAAAGATATTTGAAAAATCACCTGCTTGAGCCGAGAATCGAACCCGGGCGATGTGAAAAAAAACATCCCGTATTATATAACCGAAAGAGTCTTTAATAAGGAACAATTTCTTCAAACAGCGCCTGTTCCGGCGCCCCACGCTATTACAATCAAATACCTATTAGAATTGAAAGCGCATAGTTTACACTTCAGAGCAGAAATGTAACTTGAATGATCCATAATTTATTTTTGTGTTTTTACGTGCATTTAAAAGCGTGTTTTTCTATGGTTTTTTTTAAAACTATTCATTTATTTAATACTTTTTAATCTTTGATAATGAAATATATTTAACATTTATAACATTTACAAGCTGTTCCCGGGGCGGCTTCATCCGCGTAGAAGTCGTTTTCGCGTAAAATCATTACCCTCATTTGGCGCAGTCAGTTAAAAAGTAGTCTATGTCCTATCTACTACTTTATACCAAAGTTAATAAGCGTAGCGTGTTATGCAGTCTAGCCACGTTGCCGGTCAGGCATACAGGGGTCCCGTATAGGGCCATACTCCGCACGACCCCGAAGGTCTCCTGCTGGGAGCGTTGGGTAACAACCGCGAGAGCGCAGCTGTTGCCCGCTCTGTTTTGAGGCCAAACATCGGAAATTGTGTCTCTCGGTAATGATACGCTCAAAAAGCTTGCAGACCTCGTCAAGCAACACAATCGATCGGTACCCCGATGGCGGGTCTACCGTCCGCCAGGCCTTTCGGATCAGTACCAGTTTCCCACACTTTAGGCTTTAGGAAACTGGTCTTGACCCAGGATCCACGCTCGGCCTGTTGTCTTTGGTCGCCGAGCCGGCGGGCGCCCCCACTACCCCTGCTCTTCTTGTTCATTGTACGGAGACTCACGGCTCACAGCCCGAATAATTTAAAATCATTCGCGGACCATATTTTCGCTCCTGCGGACCACTGGTGGTCCACGGACCACTGGTTGGGAACCCATGTTTTATAATGATGTATTAATTTAAAAAGAAAATGTAATTCATAAAAGTACAAAAATCATAATGCAGCACGTTGATTAATTTACATGATATACTATTTACCCGATTACCCGATGAGGATGCTAGATCCTCATCGGGATATAAACACAAATCATGCTATATTAGCTGTAGAAGGTATATTTTTGGCTTCAATTCCTGTTGATTCTAAAATGCGCTACAAAAATCCCTACAGAAGACTCTACCTGGGGATCGTGTGAAGTATGGCCCTATACGAGGCCCCCGTTTGGGCGGTGACCCTGATGGCCAGCAATGTGGTTAGATGCTGAGCCCGCAGAGAGCGATGGCCGTCAGGGTGATAAGGGGATACCGCACGATCTCCGGTGAGGCGGCATGTCTCCTAGCCGGGACCCCTCCATGGGACCTGGAAGCGAGAGCCCTTGCGTCACTGTTTAGATGGCGCAACGAGGCGCTGGAGCGGGGCCAAAGGCCTGCGTCTCGGGAAATCAAGGCCCAGCGGTTCCTGCTCCACCAGGAAATTGTGGAGACATGGAAGGTGCGGCTTGAGCAACCAAAGGGAGGATTCGCGACAATCGCGGCCGTGGTTTCCCGGTGTCTTCGCCACAGATGTGTGTGATGTGAGAGAGTGCTGAAGCACTGCGAGGATGGCGGTTTGTCCGTCACGAGATTGTATCTCATGAACGGTGATTGCTAGAGAGCTGAAATTTCAACAGATTATGTGTTTCTGTTGTCGCCATTACAAAAAATACTAAAAACAAAAAATAATAATATTTAAGGGGGGCTTCCATACAACAAACGTGCTTATTTTGCCATTTTAATTTATATATTAACTAGCTGTGCCCGCGACTTCGTCCGCGTGGAATGTAATTTGAACAAAATAGTTTATTTCGTTTTTTTTTGGCATTTTTTTCTAAAATAAAAGATTTTTTCTAGAATAAAAGTAGCCTAAGTTACTCCTTATTACATAAGCTATCTGCCAGTGAAAGTCCCGTCCAAATCGGTCTAGCCGTTTCAGAGACTAGCCGGAACAAACAGACAGACAGGCAAAATATATATTTTGGTATGTGTACCGTATATGCATTCATTCATATGCATGTAGTAGAAAGCGGTTATTTTAATATTACAAACAGACACCCCAATTTTATTTATTTGTATGTATTGTATGTACAGATAAAGGCAACAAGTAGACGCTTGAAATACCTACTCCCAGAATATAGAGCTGTGTATTTTCACTAGATATAAATAATTAAATTAAAACAAAATAGACATTCAAGGGGGAGCTTCCATACAACAAACGCGGTGTTTGTCGTTTTTTGGTACGGAGCCCTCCGTGCGAGAGTCCGACTCGCACTTGGCCTGTTTTGATTTTTTTATTCGTGTCTGTTTGTTTGTTTGTCCTGGATTGAAAAAACCTAAATAAATAATATGTTACGCCCAACAGCCTATGGTTGGGAGCCCCAGGTAAGCCCTCGAAAGGATGTCCCAGGACTCCTAACGGACCCACGGCCGCCTAGCCTAGGGGGTGGTTCGGCTGCTCGGCGACGCCCAAGCCACCGACTGCCGAACGCTTTTGTAAGCTCCGTGAAATTTTATTTTAAATTAATCTTATTTATTTTAAATTAATCTTATTTATTGTAAAAACCCTAATTAAAATTAGTTAAATTCATTGAAATTAATATACTAGTGCATAATTAGTGTTCAAAGTGTTAAAATACGTAATTCCAAAGTTCTGTTCGTAATTTTATGAAATGAGTAACGAATGAGTCATCTTAACCGTTAAAAGAAAGTGATTTTGACGTAAATTTTCAGAATTTATTGACTGTTTCCTCGGTGCTGCATCATTATAATAGTAAAAGTGTTAAATCGACTTTGTATACCGATAATATACTTGCGTTATTACTTAAATAACAACGATCAGCTGTTAAATTGCCGGCAACATAACCTATAGTCTACTTGTAAGTAGGTTCGTAAAACTGCAAATATTGACGTGTATCACATATTGGAAGTTATAAAACTAGTAAGTATATATTTAGTGTAGCTAGTAACAGACCATTTCACTTCGAATAATTTAATGAATAACACATAGATTCACAAAAGGAGTGTTAAAAGTTTTACAAGTTACCCAGTGGATAGGTGTGCCGGTGAGTTTGTTTTGTTGTTGTTCACTTGTATATATGTCATAATATATTCAATGCTGAAATCTGATAGGTAATTCATTCGAATCCCACCTCTCGCTTTGAAATTAATAGGTACAGTAGGTGTGTCCACCTGTTGTTCACTAGTAATATATCTAATAGTATATTCTATGTTGAAAACTTACAGGTATCACACTCATACGAATAGGTACTTTTTTGCAATAAACAAATCTATCTATCCATAGCTTTAGAGGCTGCTCCTTGTTTTAAATATAAAGTAGCTATTCTTGTTTAATACTACAAAATGATGACTCGAAGAGGTCTGGCCCGTCAGGAACAGTCAAAACTTCAACTGGTCTTAGAAGAACTAAAATCTGCCAAGGAGCAGGTTGTCCAGCTTAGTAATGAACGTAAGGACAATGAGACAGAGCTTGTCTCTGTTGTAGAACACAACGGCAAACTAAAACAGCAGTTGTCCTTGCTAAGCGTGCGGTTAGATGAAGTGACTGGGGAACGGGATGAACTCCTAAAAATAGTAAATAATTTTGATAAGTGCAGTGCAGAGTATGAACGTGCTTTAAAACGGATAGCTGATCTAGAACATGAGCTTAGGGACTCCCACCAACAAATAACTCAGCTAGAAGAAGCGTCTCTGCAAGTTAGTACTCAACAAAACCAAACATTGTTCGACGAACTCATGGATAGGTCCCCAAGGTTAGTTACTGCTGCAAAACCTAAACAGACTGACATTATAGACCTTACAAATGATACTCCTAAACACCCTGCAGTGTCGGCCAAAGTAGGTTTAGGTCATTGTAGCAACAAAAAGTTAAAACATTATATAAAAATAAATAAGTTGATAAGAAAAAATCAAAATTTGCTTAATAATAATAAAAATTTCACCAAAAATATTAAGAATTGCCGAAATAGATTGGATATTTTACATGAACTAAATTTATGCACTAAAAAGTTAGAAAGTAGTCAAAAACAGCATGCTGCAGATACACAGGAATTCAGTTATAAGTTACAACAGCTTCAAGATTTCCTGGAGTCTGTTAAGACAATGTATGATAAATCGCAGCTGATTATAAAAGAATATTCTTTGGCCATGGATAAACTCTTAAATTCAACATCTAATTATGCTGACCGTTTTAACTCCTTAGCAGATAAAACACAATGTGACTGCAGCCAACCTGAGCCAGGGAGTACACTTGCCCTATCTGGTGACCAGATGCATAGCACACTAAAACAAATTAATCAAGGTTTTAAAAAAGATAACAGTGAAGGTAGTCGTTGGATTATGTTCAGTGATGAAATTGGGAGAGACATGGGGTCAAAATTAAACTTTTGTTCACAGGGGCAGTCCTTTATAAATCACTGCATGCCTTCTACATCCTATACCCAATTAATGAAGGCCGTATGTAGTTATAAATTTCATCAGAGAGATAATCTGGTTATTTTCATAGGAAACAGGACTTATATAACCAAACAAAAACTTATTAAATATTATAATAAATTAAAGTCATTAGATTTAAATAATATTATAATTTACACACTGCCCTACTGTAAGCATATGCCAGTTGTGGAAAATAGGATTAGGTACTATTTAAATTTATCATTGGACACATTAACACTTCATAATAAAAAAATTAGTATAATTGATACTAACACTATTGTTAGGAAAAATTATTATTTCTATATGACTAAAGGAAAGCATAAGCTTCTGGATTATTTTAAAAGACAGGTAGCAATTTCGCTACATTATTTTATAGATACTTTAGCCAAAAATCTGGCTATCAAACCTGCTCCTTTTGAGCAAAAAAATGACATTGATATTAGAACTCTGGATAGTTGTTTATATCCAATGACACGCTTCTGGGAAGTCCGTAGTGTTCCCAGGAGTTCCCAGGCGGTTCAGTAGTTTAGGTAGGTAGGATAATTTGTCCTGAAGTCAATAACGCAACGATTGAAGAATAATTGACATTTATTTGCCAGTTCACAAAATAAACTTAATCTAACTTAAAACTAGGTACTCATCCGGATTCAGGGATGGGACTTCCTTTATCTCCGGGATATCACAGTAAGCAATATGGCTCTACGCCTATATATTAATAAAATTGCTTACGGGTATAGGCAGGGGTTTTTAACCTTAAACTTGGAAGCTCATTCTGAAAAGAACAAACAATATATTTTATATACACCCTCTTCAACCATAGATTTCCCTAAACTTTCCCTTACATTATTTTTAACCCCATTTTAAAACATTTAATATACAAAGAACATTACCCCCTTTTCTAAATTTCACAAACGCCTGCCTGATAAAATAAATTTACTTAAAATATACTTTTTTACATAAAAATTACCCACAATTAATTTACTTAATAAATTTTATGACGTTGATGCTTACCAGAGCTTCCATTTTCACATATAAAAATTTAGTTAAATACTTGGGCTATTAAGCCACTCACTGATTATTTCAGTGGAAATATATTTTATAGAATAATTTACTTTGATGTAAAATTTCTTCGACAGTATGAAGTAAAATAAAAAAAATTTAGTTAGTTCCTGATTTTCTTTTTACCATTGCGCACGCCTATATATAGCTTACATCCCACCATATCTCCTTCCACCAACTATCCCTACTTTGACACTATTAAGGACACACCCATTATACCGACCTAAGTATAACCATTATACCTACGCTTAATAGCGCCTAATAAACTAATATAGCAAATCCATGATTTACGCCACAATATCCCCTCCCCAAGAGAAAATTTTGTCCCTATAGACAAAATTTAAGAACACTAATTCAATTTAAAAAGATTGAATTAGTATATAACAATCAATCTATAACAACTGTATTACTTAGATAATGTCTCCCAAAAATAAATAATTTAAATATTCCAATAGAGTAACTCTGATGGTGTTCACAAGATAGATAGAAGAAAAGACGTATTTAAGGCTTAATATTAAGAAATCCAGGTAATACGAACCGCCTGAATGTAATATAGAATATGGCTTAAATTGAAGACTGAGATTTCTATAACCGTCTCAGAGAAGAAAATTTATATAACAACATATACAACGATGTAATAACATTGTATATGTCTATATAACTGAATGCAATATATTTGCATATGATAAGCAAGCCTTTAAGAGCTTCCTGTAGTACCACGTAAATCTGCGAGGGCAAGCTTACCGCTTCCGAGTGGCAGTATTTACTACAAAAAACCAAGAAACAGAAATATAGCACTGAATACACCTACAGAATCATCCTACCAGAATTCTAACCAAAAATATACAAACAACCCAGAAAAAAAAATCACATTTACCAACCTTAACATTTCACTGAAATCCAAATCCAATATGTAATAACGTTTTCAAAACGTATGCATCACTATTAACATAATGCATGTGCATAAAACTTTCATAACGTTGTAATTCTTAATACTTTGTAATTTTATAAACTCACGGCATGTACACAACTTTCACATAACATGACAATGAATTAACAATGTGACCTCAAGCTTAACAATATTTCGAGGTACCCTCATAAATTTCTACAATTATTCATAAGGTCTCTTACACACTGACTTAAGTTTCTCGTGTATGTTTGACTGTCCGCGACAACATCCTAAAGTAAATCAACGTTCATTTTTAGGGTTTCGTAGCCAAATGGCAAAAACGGAACCCTTATAGATTCGTCATGTCTGTCTGTCTGTCTGTCTGTCTGTCTGTCTGTCCGTCCGTGTGTCACAGCCACTTTTCTCCGAAACTATAAGGCCTATGCTATTGAAACTTGGTAAGTAGATGTATTCTGTGAACCGCATTAAGATTCTTATATAAAACTAGAAAAAAAGCAATAAATTTTGGGGGTCCCCATACTCAGAACTGAAACTCAAAATTTTTTTTTTCGTCAAACCCATACATGTGGTGTATCTATAGATAGGTCTTCAAAAATGCTATTGAGGTTTATAACATCATTTTTTTCTAAAGTGAATAGTTTGCGCAAGAGACACTTCCAAAGTGGAAAAATGTGTGTCCCCCCCCCCTCTAACTTCTAAACTAAGAGACTGATAAATCTAAAAAGATTATATGATGTACATTGCCATAAAAACTACCAGCGAAAATTATTTCGAACGAGATAGAGCTGGTAGTTTTTTTTAATACGCCGTAAACCGCAATTTTCGGTTAGAAAAATCACTACCACTAACTTTTATATATGTTACTTGCTGCTACGAAACCCTTCATGGGCGAGTCCAACTCGCACTTGGCCGGTTTATTAAATAACTGACCTGACATTGTTATTCTTGTCATAACTAACTCTAATTTAATTTGATAAAATCTAAAAAAAAAACATGACGTTAATTTTGTTTTAGAATAGGGGAGAGAATTTTTTTTTTATATATGCAAAGTACCTACTGACTATTTCAAACTTTCATAATTCACCAGACTCACCCATTCCTTTGAATAATGTGCCTTTCATACTCTCATATTCATACCTTTCATACATTCATACATCCTCATACATTTCACGCTCATAAAATACCCATGCACACTTGTGTCATCAATACAATCACATGATGACGCAATACTTATAGACAAGAGAATTTAGCTTAAATTTTATACTAAATCTCAACACTATTCATTAAAACCGTATCCTGTCCTTACGCTTATGGAATTATGATAGCGTGATGAAATGCAGTCTGTAAGCAGCCTAACGATATTCACATGATATTCACAACTACCCATACTTAGGAGAGAAAAAAAAAAAAGTTACTACGATTTACTTTGACTATTTTTAGCTACAAGGTTAAATTATTGAATTACTTTATGAAGATTATAATTAATTATTCTTTGTAATTATTAAGTTTAAAATCTTTTATATGCCATGTTCCAATGTTTTTGCCAAATTCATTAGCAAGCTCATAAACTAAAGGAGATCGTTTTCCTATAATTTTACACTTTATATATTTAGGAGCTAATTTCTTCGAAAAATGTTTATCTTTATCGCTTAAATAAAATGTTCGTTTCCATATTATATCACCTACGTTAAATTCTGCCTGTCTTTTGCGTAAATTATAATGCTCACTGTTTCTACTATGTGCCTGTATCAAACGTGATTGAACTTTGTCAAAAATTAAAGACAATGCACCACGGTTCTCCGCATATTCGTCTCGGGGTTGAAAAACTATACTGTCATTGCCTTCACAATCAATATAATGAGAACCACAGCTAACTAATTCTCTGCCGAAGGTCAAAAAATTTGCAGTGAATCCTGTAACTTCGTTTACTGCGCTGTTTATCGCAAATTGTATCTTTGGCAAAATTAAATCCCAACCTCTCTGATCGTCATTAATAAAGGAAGGAATGGCGGTAACTATTGTCTTGTTGTACCGTTCCACCATATTAACCTGTGGCGAATAATAGGGTGTGTAATGCAATTTAGGAATTTTATATTTTTCTAGCATACGTTTAGGCGTGACACTAACGAACTGCTTCCCATTGTCCATTATAATTGTAGATGGAATGCCATGAACTAGAAAAACCTTTTCCTCTAATAATCTAGTAATTATTTCGGCCGATGCTCGTTTAATTGGGAACAATAAAGAGTATTTACTAAAACAACACGATACCACCAAGATATAGGCGTTTTGGAGACGTGTAGTCGTTAACGGACCGACTAAGTCTATGCTGAGGACTTGAAATGGTCTGGTACACTTCTTTGGTCTTCCCATTTCACCCAAAGTAGAGTGATTTTGTGCTTTCTGAGCCAAGCAAACCTCGCATAAAGAAATAAACCTAACCACGTCTGAATGCATGCCCGGCCAATAGTACCGTAATGTTAACCTTTTGTAAGTTTTAAAAATACCAAAATGACCGGCTGTTGGTTCCGCATGATTTTCTGAAATAATTTTTTCACGTTGTTCTGAAGGTATTACCTGCTTCCATTCAAACTCTTTATACAGTGTAAGTGAAGACTTCATATAACGATATAACAATCCTTGTTTAACGATATAATTTGGGTAAGATAGAGGTGTACTTTGACAACCGTTAAATATATTTAAGTACCACTCATCCTGAGTGTTTAAAGAATTTATATAATTTTTGTTAATAGCGGTTATGTTACCTTGACGAGACAATGCATCAGGTATCACATTATCTACCCCCCTTCTATGTTTAATATCAAAATTAAATGACGACAATCGAATACTCCACCGTGCTAACCTACCCGTTGGATTATTCAGGTTAAGGAACCATTTCAGCGCCGAATGATCGGTGTAAACCGTGAATCTTTTCCCGTTATCTATGTAACAACGCCAATGTTCCACTGCCGATAATACTGCCAAGGTTTCCCTTTCGGTGGTACTGAAATTCTTCTCCGCCCCTGACAGAGAACGACTGTAATATGCAATTGGGTGTTCTACACCATTTATAGTCTGTGTCAGTACTCCGCCTACGCCATAGTTACTAGCATCTGCATGAATTTCAAAAGGTAAATCAAAATCAGGACACCTTAAAATAGGAGCCGTAACCAAACAATTTTTTAAAATATGGAAAGCTGTATCCGCCTCACTTGACCAAATAAATCTTATATTATGTGATTTCTTTGTTGATGTGAGTCGGTTAAGTGGACCTGCTATTGAACTAAACCTAGGCACAAATTTGCGATACCAAGAAACTACACCCAAGAAACGCTTTAGCTCTTTTTTATTTGTTGGGGTGGGGTATTTAACTATTGTTTGAACCTTATCTGGGTCGACATGTAACCCCTTTTTATTAACTATATCGATACCTCTGGGCTCAAAGGTCGTAAAGGACAAAATGGGACTTTTCAGGAGAAGCAAAAAACAAAAGAAAAAAAATATTTTGTACTCTAACTTTTTTGTTTCTTGAGCTATTTTAATAAAACCAAGGAAGAAAGTGCTTAGAATTTATAGTATTTTCTAAGGCAGATTAAAAAAAATACCCTAGTGCTGTATTTACCGAGACAGATTTCCTTTACGACCATAAATTTGAAAATAAAAGTCCTTTACACCCGTCAAATTTCCATCCTAAGATTTCACCGAAGGGTGTAAATCTACTTCACTGCGCAATTCTGACGAAAATAAGGTAATAATCGACTAGTGTAATAATTTTTAGGTCATAAGGATCACTTGCTAACTCATTTTTAAGGGCTACATTATTCAATAAACTTATATTTTTTAATATTAAGCTCGTCAAATTGACGTCGCCACCATCCTGATGGTAAGCCGTGGTGCATCTAACGATTGGGGGCCAGTCTCACAGTCTGTAAGACTTTCGACAGTGGTTCCTCAAGTTGCCGGCACTGTGATGTGCCTCTTCACGCTCCTCTTGAAGAACCCGGGATTGTAAGATGAGGGAAAAACGTATGCGGGCAGGTCGTTCCATGTTCTTATAGTTCGACAGATGAACGATCTTTTGAAATGCTTGGTTCAGGCGAAAATTCTCTCCACTGTGTATGAGTGGCATCTCTGCTCCGGCACGCGCTGTTCGGGTTTGGAAAGGAGATGGCAGGATTAGGTTGAATCGAGCTCTTCAGAACATTCACCGTAATACATTCGGTAGAAGGCAGCCAAGGACGCTATGGTTCTTCGTTGCGCTAACGGTTCGAGGCCTCCCGTCACCTCAGGACAACCAATTATTCGGATAGCACGTCGCTGCATAGCGTTGACGCCAGTAGGTGTCTTGCTGAGTCATCCCAAATGTGAGAACAGAATTCGACGCAGGGGCGAATCTTCGTCTTGTACAGTAAACATCTCTAATGTGACGTGAAATAGTCTCAGCTTATTCAGGAATTCTAGTTTCCACGAGGCCAGCCCAATACATCTCTCTACGTAGGTTTTGTGATTGAGCTTTCTTTTAGTGGAACCGTAATGTTCCGAAGACAGGGTAGGGATAGGAATGGGGACTTAAACTGTGTGTTTTTCTGGCATTGAACTCGACCAGGTTGTCCGAACCCCATTGGGCAATGCGACCCAGGTCCCGGTGAAGATCCGCCACGAGTTGTCGTCTCTTTCCTTCCACGTCGCCTCGCCCCTCCGCTGGATGGCCAGAATAGCTCCCATGCAGAGTACCTACTATCATCCGAATAACAATGAATGCACCCAAGGGACAGCATGTCATTGATATGCAGAAGAAAGAGAGTTGGGGAAAATACCGATCCCTGTGGTACTCCGGCATATACCTGCAAAAAGCAGGAAGCCTGACCATCACAGAGGACCCGTGTACGTCGCCCGTGCAGGAAGCTGGCCAACCATCGGCACAACTGAGGCGATAGACCATATGCCGGCAGCTTGGAAAGATGCGACGCATGTCATACCCTATCAAAGGCTTTAGCCATGTCTAGGCCAATAGCCAGAGATTCACCGTGCTTCTCCATAGCCTCACCCCAGGTGTGTGTAATGTACGCTAAGTGGTCACCCGTTGATCGTTTCGGCCTAAAGCCATATTGACAATCGCTAATTAACGAGTGATCCTCCAGATAGCGCATGAGCTGTTTGTTGATAATTAGCTCGAACACTTTGCAGATTACGGTGGTTACGGCTATGGTGCGATAGTTGGCCGGATCCGACCGATCCCCTTTCTTGGGGATCGGCTGAACGTTCGCCTCCTACCAAGCCTTCGACTCTTCTCCCAACGAATAGGAAAGACGATACAGGCGTGTTAGCGTTGGACATAATTCAGCTGCACACTTCTTCAGCACCAATGCCGCACTGCCGGATTACAATATCCGGCATCGTGGTTCCACAGTCGGCGATAGTGGGAGGTTGCCTGCCACAGTCATCGACCCGGGAATTAGCCGCAAAGAGATTGACTGACTGATTTCTCTTGGGCCTTGTGAGCCAGTCATCCATCAAGATAGCGCAGCGGCGCGGCGGCAGCAAGAGCTTGTAAAAGTTGGCCTACACGGCTTTGGTCAGTTGCCAGTATTCACGTCTGCCCGTCGCATGTTACGTGAGCTCCTGACCAAGCCGCGTGATGCGCTGGGCGTCCACTCTCTTGAAGGCTCTCTTACTGGACCTAGTGGCTCTGTTGTACGCTGCCTTGAGGCGGGCCACTTTCTGGTCGCGCACAGACCGAGCCCTGATCCAGGCGCGGTAAGCCGCCTGTTTTTGTTGAACAGCTACGGCGCACTCACGCCCGAACAAGGGCTTGCCTCTTGTTCGGGCGTGAGTGCTTTGCGGATGCTGGCGACATCAATGTATGGAATGTAATCTTAATGATGAAGCCCTCCCTGCAAAGCAGCGCTGACTCCACGGGACGGCCGACTGACTCAGGAGGACTCAAGGCAAAATAAACGGATTCGTTCGTTGGCGCTGAAGAACGAAGAAATTTCATTATATTTGCGGTTTTTCGCACTCCATTTGACAAAACGATGATGTGGTTTTTAACAAGTTTTCGTCAATAATTACGCCAAGGTATTTAATGCTACCTGTACTTTGGATGAATTCACATTTGCAACCTTTCATTTCTTTGCAGTAGTGTAATTTGATACCAAGAGATGTATAATGGGCCGATCTAGCTGTTTTATGAAAACATACATATTAAGTTTTACTGGCATTCAGTGTCACTAAATTATAACGCAACCATGTTGACACTTGCCCCAGGCCCAACTCGGCTTTCGTAAATTTTTCAGCCCAACTTGCACCATCAAATATGCAACAGTGTCATCGGCATAGCATATTTTATTATATATATACATTATTAAAAGCGTTGGGCCAAGCACGCTACCCTGTGGGTCTCCAAAGTCGATTGTATCTAGCTCACTTTTAAAGTTACCCACTTTAACACACTGCTACAAGTAGCAGTATGGATGTAAAGGACATCAGGACAAGTCCTGATGTCCTTTACATCCATATTTTTGAGGTGACTTATAGGGAGTATAGAACCATTTAATTTTTTTATGTGTTTTACTCCCAAAATTTTCTTTATATTTTCCTTTACTACCAAAATAATTTCACTCTAGTAGGTAAGTGTTATTTACTTCCATATTTTCACGGTAAACTTGGCATAAAGTCTCAGATTGTGTGAGTCGTAAAGGCATTTATTTTGCGAATTTCGTAAAACGGAATATACAGATCGATAGGGAATTAAAAATTGAGTAAAACTGTATCAAAAAGTCATTTTCGCCCAAATGTCCTTTACGACCTTTGAGCCCAGAGGTATCGATATAACCTAAGTATTTAAGTTGATCCCTAAAAAACACAGACTTCTCAAAATTAATAGATAAATTTGCGATTTTCAATTTATTAAGCACTTTTAACAATAATGAAATATGGCCTTCAAATGACTCAGAACAAATGACTATGTCATCTATATATGCAAAAACTGAATTTTCAAACTCAGGACTATAAAATAAGCTGTCTACCAGCCTTTGACATGACGCAGAACCGGAAGTGAGTCCAAAAGGAAGTTTTTTGAAGCAATAGGTTCCTCGTTGAGGGATATAAAAGGCTGTTTTATTCTTGTCACATTCAGCAATTTTTATCTGCCAAAATGCCTTCGACAAATCAATACTACTTAAATATCTAGCATTTTTTAAATTATCAAGTATTTCTGACATATAGGGAAGCTTGTACGCATCCTTTTTAGTTACAGAATTTAATTTACGGCTATCTAAACAAAACCTAAGGGATCCATCCTTTTTCGGAATCAGTAGAACCGGAGATGACCAAGGACTGTCACATTTTTCAACCACTCCTAATTCTAACATTTCGTCTAACTGTTCGGATAAAATACGTTGTTTTTCTGGCGACATACGATAATATCTTTGTCTTATTGGTAACGCGTCGCCCGTATCAATTCGGTGTTCTATTAACGAGGTACAGCCCAAACCACGGACCTCTGTAGAAATCCATCGAAATTGCTGTATTATGTTATCGGCCGCCACGCGCTGATCCGATGTTAAATTACTATATGATAATAAATTGCCACTTTCGGTCGCGACTGTACATAACTTATTATCTTGTTGTTGACAGCTCGACCAAGTAATGGACTTACAAAATTTTGGAAATAAATTGAATTTTTTCCAAAAATCTATACCTAGAATTAATGTGTCAGTAATAGAAGGTACAATGAATGCTTTTAGAATGTGACATTGATTTTCAAAATGTATACTCAAATTAAAATAACCAATGGCTTTCAACAACTGACCCCCAGCTGCAGAAAAATTTATCAAATCATCGGTGTACATTATTTGACCTGATTCTAATAACTTAATATGCGAGTTATTTCCTAAAATAGTAGCCGTACTACCAGAGTCCAATAACCCGCAATAAAACATATCGCTAACCTTCACCCTAGCATAAGGTCGCACATCATTAGACGGTATTTTATCATGGATTGCTGTGATATGATAACTTGAGAAAAAAGTACGAATTGTGGAAAGCCAATCCTCCCAATCCAGCCTATCAAATTTACAATGACTAATAATTTCTTTCGACTTTTCTACTACACAGCAATCCTTTGTAGTTAGTTTTTTGAACCTGACATAATCTGTGATTGACAATTAGAACACTGTGGAAACTTAACTCCTTTTCTACCACATCTAAAACATAGTACATCTGAACGCCTACATTCCTTAAGCGAGTGACTCGAGGATTTACATCGCGGACAAAATTTTGAATTATCTCTTTGCATTGGTGAACCTACTGCCGTAACGTAAGACTCAGACCTATTCTTGTTAAAATTATTTGGAACATTGGAGTGGAATTTATGAAAATTAATATTTGAATTTTTTGAAAAAGTAGATCCATTTGATACAATTGATTTTTATTATTGAATTTTGAAGTTTTACTGTTAACCTTTTCACAATTATTGTAAGCTAAATCCGGTGCTAACAAATCAGACGACAACTTTGAAGGATCCCGCGAATGGGCTGTAAACGAGTGAATCCTTTCATAACTTTTACAGGCATCTTTTAATGCTATTATAGACTTCAAAGCATCTTTGTTCGCGGCTAAGGTACTAGCATAACATGGTTTCATATTACGAAGCAATATTTTAAGCTGTTCTTGTTCTGAGACCTTCTCCGTCAATCTAGCGAACATTCCTGACATCTTTGCAAAAAATATTGTAATGCTTTCGTTATCCCCCTGTAATCTAGCCCTAATTTCAGCCAATAACCGATAATCATAATCAGAATGAGTAAAATCCTCTACTAACAACTCTGATAATTCCTCCCATGAAGTCACAGATTGCCTTATGTTCCTAAACCAATGAAGTGCTTCGTCCGTAAAGATCTCGGTGGCATATTGCAAAATCTTAGCCCGCGATATATTCCTAGCCGACCTAAATTCCTCAATTCTTTGCAGAAAAGCTTGAACATTAGTTCTACCATTATATTTAATGCGTTGCAAGTCACTGAAATGGGATCTATCACAATGTACCGGTGCAGGAACATTACGCTCACATACCTCCGTCTTTTCATTCTCAGAACTACTACCTTCCTTTCCACTGTACATACACTTTAATTTGCCAAAAATCTCGGCTAAATTACTAGATACAGCAGCAATCTTATCTTTAAGTTTTGAATTAGACTTATCCAAACGCTGAACTCGTAAAAACAAATGACTGTATAATGCCCACGAACGATCAAAAGTAACAGTATCTGACTTGTCTTCCATCAAATTTACTCTAGATTTAAGTTCCTTAAGCGATATCAGAACCCCTCCCAAATCCTCTTCTGCATCAATCCCCGAAAACTCAATATCTGAAGCTGGTACCGACAATATTACTGAATTTATCTGTTTTCTTAACCCAATAACCGTAGAAGCCGGCTCACCACCGCGAATAACTACTTCATAAGTTAATTCATTTTTATTGAGCAAGAAATATCTAATTTTATTACTATCCATATTAAACGGCTCTGGTAAGCAC
This sequence comes from Miltochrista miniata, assembly GCA_933228765.1. NCBI lineage: Eukaryota > Metazoa > Arthropoda > Insecta > Lepidoptera > Erebidae > Miltochrista > Miltochrista miniata. Next base: position 14,967,291 of record OW121765.1, read on the forward strand.
CGAATCACTCACAATTTTTAAGACACAAATCACTTTCTCTATTCACATAGAACTACAATATCATTCAGATTTTCCTGAAACAATACACAAATTATACAAAACAAAACCTACCGTGAATGTTTTGCATTAAATATCTTTAAAACATTAACAACAATTTTACTTCTACAATAAGGTTCGTAACAATTTTATTAATGTGGGTATATTTTTTGCGTTAAATTTATTACAAGGAATTGTCAAAAACAATGAGGGTAGAATTGTTTCCTTACGATGAACAATACAAAATATGAATATGACTATAAGCCAACAATATAATAAAAGATATACTACTATTACAGTTTGAAATAAAATAAAAAAACTGTAATTAAATTTGGGGACAAGCTACGTTAATAAAAATGATGCTAGAGAATTTTCCAATTTCGGAATACCCGTTTAGCCAAAAAAAATTATGTAAAATGCAAAATAAAATGATCAAATTTCGGGCATCCAGACTAGCATAGGCCAAGGGCGTCTAAACCTTGAAGTAGCACGAATTTCGGGGGAGGCTACCTGCTAGCGGGCAACAAATTACACTGTAAATTTTAATTACGGGTCGCCAGACCCAACAAATCTGTAGATATTAATCACACGTTATCAACTACCAGGACAATTACTTATGTTCGGGCGCCATGACACGCTTCTGGGAAGTCCGTAGTGTTCCCAGGAGTTCCCAGGCGGTTCAGTAGTTTAGGTAGGTAGGATAATTTGTCCTGAAGTCAATAACGCAACGATTGAAGAATAATTGACATTTATTTGCCAGTTCACAAAATAAACTTAATCTAACTTAAAACTAGGTACTCATCCGGATTCAGGGATGGGACTTCCTTTATCTCCGGGATATCACAGTAAGCAATATGGCTCTACGCCTATATATTAATAAAATTGCTTACGGGTATAGGCAGGGGTTTTTAACCTTAAACTTGGAAGCTCATTCTGAAAAGAACAAACAATATATTTTATATACACCCTCTTCAACCATAGATTTCCCTAAACTTTCCCTTACATTATTTTTAACCCCATTTTAAAACATTTAATATACAAAGAACATTACCCCCTTTTCTAAATTTCACAAACGCCTGCCTGATAAAATAAATTTACTTAAAATATACTTTTTTACATAAAAATTACCCACAATTAATTTACTTAATAAATTTTATGACGTTGATGCTTACCAGAGCTTCCGTTTTCACATATAAAAATTTAGTTAAATACTTGGGCTATTAAGCCACTCACTGATTATTTCAGTGGAAATATATTTTATAGAATAATTTACTTTGATGTAAAATTTCTTCGACAGTATGAAGTAAAATAAAAAAAAAATAGTTAGTTCCTGATTTTCTTTTTACCATTGCGCACGCCTATATATAGCTTACATCCCACCATATCTCCTTCCACCAACTATCCCTACTTTGACACTATTAAGGACACACCCATTATACCGACCTAAGTATAACCATTATACCTACGCTTAATAGCGCCTAATAAACTAATATAGCAAATCCATGATTTACGCCACACCAAGTAATTTAAATTAGATTATAGGACAAAAGAGCAACGTTCTTGCACTAAGCTTGACACAATGTATAAATCAATTAATGTTAAATCTAGCCATTTAGTTCTACATCAGCCACAGCATAATTTTATATCTGATTGCTCACAGGCCGTTGAATCTATTAATCTTAAAAATAATGCTTTACACCTGGTGCACCAAAATGTTGAAGGCCTGATTGGTGGAAAAGAATTGGAATTGGAATTGTACATGAGCTTGAATGGCATTGATATTTTTTGTGTAACAGAACATTGGTTAAGGGCTTATCAACTCATGTTCAATTTCAAAAATCACCAGGTTGCTAGCTCGTTCTGTAGAGTGAAATATAAACGTGGAGGCTCTTTAATTATTATTAATAAGTCAATAAAGTGTAAAGAACGTAAAGACATAGTAGCCCTCTCTGTTGAACGAGTTATTGAGATAGCCAGTATAGAGTTTGAGCGGTTCATTGTACTAAGCATATACAGTCCCCCAGATGCTCCATATGTACAGTTCGAAGAAAAACTTGAAGAAGCATTGTTTAAATGCCAAAGTACTAAAAAAACGGTCCTATTTTGTGGGGATCTCAATGTAGATGTTTTAGAAACTGCACGGGAACCTTTACAGAGAGAGAAAATGTTAAATTTGTTCAAGTCATTTGGTTTGTATAATATATTTTTGGAACCTACTCGTATAACTGCCACTAGTGCTACTTGTATTGATAATATTTATACTAATATAAATCCCATTAAAAAATGTATAGTGGACCCTGTAAAATCAGATCATCGCGGTCAGTTTGTTTCTTATCTGAGAAATAGTAGGGAAAATAAGAAGATAATTAGTTTTGTCCCAGTTAACACACATCGCTTGGAAACATTCAGAAGAAACTTAGTCAAGAAAATAACAGAATTGCCCAATTACACTAGTGTAGAAGAATCCTACTCTGATTTATTTAATTTGATACATGATGTGTTTGGGAAAATCTTTACCCCGAAAACTTTATCAATCGGAGGCAGCTCTGCTTTCAGTGACTGGGCAACACCCGGAATTTATAAAAGTCGCCATAAACTATATGAACTGTATTCTGAAAAATCACATAATTTCAACCCAGAGTTTCAGGAATATGTTAAAAAATAATTCAAAGATATTTAAGCAAGCCTGTACCTTGGCCAAGTCTAATTTCATTAGAAATAAAATTTTAGATTTTGCGAATGTCATTAAAACTACTTGGAACATTATAAATGCGGAATGTGGTAGGTGTACAGCGAATGAAAGAAAGTTTCATTTAAAGATAGACAATCGCCACGTTTCGGGGGATATGGAAGTGGCGACCGAGTTCGAAAAATTTTTCAGTAATGTACCTATAGAGATTACTAACACTCTCCGGTCGTCTTCCACCTCCGCCGAGCTTTTATTAGCGGAATCTGTAGCTGCCTGTGAGGGCGCGTTCGAATTTACAGTTGTCAACTGCAACGACATCTTAAAAGCATTTAAATCTATTAATGTTAAAAAAACCGCTGACCTTAGTGGGCTATCAGTAAAATCCGTATCAAGTATTATAGATGTCATTGCCCCCCACTTGGCAACTGTGTTTAACGATTGAGTCTCAAGTGGTGTATTTCCTGATTTGATGAAACACAGTAAAGTTATACCACTGTTCAAGGCTGGCAGTACTTCAGATCCGGGTAATTTCAGACCTATCTCGGTGTTGCCGACCTTGAGCAAGATATTTGAAAAACTAATACTAGAGCAGATGCTGATCTATTTTAATAGTCACAAATTGTTTCATGAGAAACAATTTGGCTTCACTAAAGGACGCTCGACTACCGATGCTGGTGTAGAGTTATTGAAATATATTTACGAGGCCTGGGAGAATAAACAAGATGCAATTGGTGTGTTTTGCGATTTGTCCAAGGCATTTGATTGTGTCCAACATGAAACATTAATCAGGAAATTACACCATTATGGCATAAGAAGCAAGGCTCTCGATCTTCTGACTTCATATTTGAACAATAGAATTCAGAGGGTTGATGTTAATGGTACACGCTCGGAGGGCTCTGTAGTTACTATGGGCGTCCCACAGGGTTCAATACTCGGACCATTTTTATTCCTTATATATTTTAATGACCTACCCTTTTACGTGGGGGACAACAACAGGATTGTTTTGTTTGCAGATGATACTTCTTTGATTTTCAAAGTTAAAAGACAAATAGATAACTATGACGATGTCAACAACGCAATCTTGAAAGTGGTTCATTGGTTTAACTCTAACAATCTTAGACTGAATAATAATAAAACTAAATGCATAAAATTTACCTTGCCTAATGTAACACAGTCAGAAACCAATGTTCAACTTAATGGTCGGGTGTTGGAACTTGTGGAATCAGCGACGTTCCTAGGGTTAACGGTCGATGCTGGTTTACAATGGGGTCCACATATTGTTAAACTAGCAAAAAGATTAAGTTCAGCAGCATTTGCTGTACAAAAGATAAGGCACTTGACGGATGTAGATACGGCTAGAATAGTCTATTTCAGTTACTTTCATAGCATAATGTCTTACGGTATTCTACTGTGGGGCAATGCTGCAGATATAGATAAAATTTTTATTTTACAAAAGAGGGCCATAAGAGCTATATATAGATTAGGTCCAAGGGTCTCTTATAGCATCACAATACATTTTTGAGAATCTTATGTACGTACAAAGAAATTTACATAGTTTCGCTAAGTTAAGTGATAGACACAATGTCAACACTAGAAATAAAAGTAACCTTGCTGTTTATCATAGCAGATTGCACAAAATCAGCAATTCTTTCATGGGTAACTGTATACGCTTTTACAACAGGCTACCAGACGAAATTAAAAGTATGTCCCTTAATAAATTTAAAAAGGTTGTAAAAAGTAAATTGTACTGCAGGGGCTACTATACAATTGGTGATCATTTGTTGGATGGAGAAGCCTGGAAATGACCTGCTCTACTGGATTCTCAAAAAATTGTCAAATGCATAGTTTTTAGATTCATTTTGTAAATAGAGCTCTAAAAAGAATAACCCGCTGAGTTTCTTGCCAGTTCTTCTCAGGTGGGTCGCGTTGTGAACTGGTGGTAGATTTTGATTTATATTCTGGACGTTTTACAAGAGCATCTGTAAATGCCTATGTGAAATAAATTTCTTTTTCTTTCTTTCGAACTCGGGTGGGAGAGTTCTCTCCCGTTCCCGCCCCGCCACCCTTCACGAGCATGACCTGCTCGCAAAAAGAGGCGGCGCAGTCCCACTTACTCCCGCTGGAGATCATAGCTCGCGCCATGGTCTCGAGCGAAAGAGTGTCCACGTCCAGACCCACCACGAGGTCCTGGCGCTGATGCGCCCACGCCGTGCACTCCACCAGCGTGTGGAGCGCTGTGTCATCGCTGCCATCCTCGCAGTGCGTCAGCACTCTCTCACATCACACACATGTGTGGTGGGTCTCACAGGGTGGCACAGCTAGTTAATATATAAATTAAAATGGCAAAATAAGCACGTTTGTTGTATGGAAGCCCCCCTTAAATATTATTTTTTTTTGTTTTTAGTATTTTTTTGTAATAGCGGCAACATAAACACATAATCTGTGGAAATTTCAGCTCTATAGCTATCACCGTTCATGAGATACACCCTCATGACGGACAAACAAACAGACGTACGGCGAAGTCTCATGAACAGGGTCCCGTTTTTAACCCTAAATTATTACATTAGAGTATTTTTTAAAAATGTATCTTTAATGTACCGCCATAGCTATTTAAAGAACCTTTTTAAAGTAGAGATAGGTATGTATTTTTTTTTTTTTTTTTTTTTTTTTTTTTATACCACTAAGGTGGCAGACAAGCATACGGCCCACCAGAAGGACCGGTGGTCACCGCAGCCTATGAACGTTTGCAACACCAGAGGCGCCACACTCGCGCTGCCGACCCTGCAAAAACCTTCTAAGACCCCTTTTGAAGAACCCCATACTGTAGGCGTTTGGGAAAACCGAGGCAGGGAGATCATTCCACAACCTAAGCGTGCGCGGAAGAAAACCCCTATCGGATCTAACCGTGCTGGAACGCTCCGGACGCAGAGTGTGAGGATGAACTCCCTGTCTGTGGCGAGCGGTGCGGTGATAGAACGTAGCCGTGGGCATCATATCAAACAATTCCTCAGAGCACACACCATTGTACAGTCGGTAGAACACGCATAAGGAGGCGAAGTCTCTCCTGTCGCGAAGAGGTTCCACACCACTTGTAAGTATAGGATCGTTGACAACTCTTATAGCACGTCTTTGCACCGAGTCAAATGGACGAAGCTGATATTCAGGTGCCCCCGCCCAAAGGTGACAGCAGTACTCCATGTGCGGCCGCACTTGCTTATTTTTATCTGATTAAAAGTCGTAGATGTTTTCATATTCGATTTTTTATTCCTAAGCTAATAATCCTACTTTACGTCGCGTCTTTCATAAACAACGGCAATATTTATTTTAATAAGGCTTTCAACTCACTTTTACTTTAATAAAATTGTCCTCTCTTTATTTTAAACCTACATTGTAACAAGAAATTATTTTTGACAGACTTTGCTTGACGGATATACCCCCACGTTAAAAAAAAATGCTCTACAAAAAACATCAATTTATATTCAGTTTACAGAGTTTAGCTACATTATTATTGTAAGTACTCGTACTGGTGTTTTATTTATTTTAAATTCATAAATGCAAGAGATGATAAATAAAAAATTAAAAATAAGGAAGACTCCATGCCTCGGTGGATAATAGGAAAAACGTGCATTTACTGGTTTAATTGTTTAGATTTACCACTGTCTTTGGAGAGCGAGAGGTAAAACCCAAAGAATGTACGTAATGTGACAAACAAACAGTGGGGATAATTACACTGAAAAACAAAGCGGTGAACTAGATTGTATAAATTACGTTGAAATGTTAACACAGTATCATTCTTGCAATGAAGATCTTACACGTAGTACTGTTTTGCACTTTGCTGGTGGGACAGCTGGTGACAGTGCAGGGCGCTGTTTGGGCCATTGCTGGCCCATTAGCGACAATTGCCACCTTGATCGCCAAATTAGCGGTAAAGGATAGCCATGTAGTCGAAATTTACAACGAGGGAAAACATCATGCGCATATGTGGTGTGAATCGAAGACTGACAAAATTGGAGATGATGATGGCATATGGGTAAGGCCTGGTGATAAACTTTCCTGGGCCTTTGATAGAGGCTACTCGACACAGTACTGGTGCAATATGGATTGGTATGGACAACGTGTTGGATGGGACGTTTTTGTTAATAATTGGTCGGACGCGCCGAATCCAACCAAATGGTCTATTAGAAACGACGGAGTGTACGATCAATGGAGAGAACGTAAATGGCGTCATCTGAACAGTTAGGTACTGTGTATATACACTGTTTATACTCGTAAAGTATGTACAAACTGTAATTTTGAATAAAATATTTTATATTTATAACTTTTCGTTTGTATATCTTTTGCTTTCCGAGACTCCGATTCCATAGTCCGGATTGACCTACACAATATCATAGAAGGCTCACCACCTATTAATACATACATAACATCACGCCTGTTTCCCAACGGGGTAGGCAGAGACTATGGTTTTCCACTTGCCACGATCCTGAGATATCATTTTCGCTTCTTCTACTTTCATAAGTGTTTTCATACATGCTCTCCGATTAAGGGTACTCTTGACCTGGTCTTTTTCCAAAAGGTGTCCAATTTGGTCGACATAAGTGCGACGCGGTCGACCCCTACCAGATTGTTCATTCACTCTCGCCTTGTAAATCTCTTTTGTCAGTTTGTTTTCATCCATTCTCTACACATATCCAAACCATCTGAGCATCCTTTTCTCTATCTTAGTCACTACATCTTCTGTCAAGCCGCAATCTTCCCTAGTCACACAATTTCTTTCTTTAACCATCAATGTCACTCCAGCTATACTTCGCCAACTTCTCATTTACACTGCATTAATTTCACTTTCATGCGTCTCCTGCAACACCCAACTTTCACTGCCATACATAAGTGTAGGCACAAGCACTTCTCTATGTACAGCCATTCTTGCCTTTTTAGACACATCCTGACTGCTCATAAAGGCGTGAATGGCTCCATTCACTTGATTACTTGCCAAAACTCTTCGTTCAATATCATAGTCACACTTTCCATCTCTTGCAAATATTGACCCCAAGTACACAAACTCTTTAACCTGTTCCACTCTTTGCCCTTCGATGTAAATTGGGCAATTCGTCATTTTCTTTTCTTTCGAAAACCATTACTTTCGTCTTTTCGACATTCACTTTCATACCTCTTTTTTTTTAAGCGCATCATGCATTATGTTAACCATCAACTGCAACTAATCCGCCGATGAAGCTAATATCACCTGATCGTCCGCGTATAGGAGGCATTTGATGGTCAGCTCCTTCATTTTTAAACCATACGCACACTCTTGCAGTTCTTTCAAGCTGCTGTCCATATACAGATTGATTTTGATTTTTCAGTCTTTATTGCATAAACATAAGTAAATAACATGTAACAACTCCAGTGTAAGTTAGATCATAGAGGTTAACAAATTGAATAGTTACATTACTCAAAGCTACAAGGCTTTATAAGAATTTATAGACCATAGGTCGGTAAGATCATAAACATAATGAGGTATTTACACTATTAGATACGTGTAACTACACTCGAGAGCAATGAATCCGGGTCACTTAAAGAATGTTAAAAATCTCGGAAACTAAAAATGATAGGTTAATGCAATAAATTGTATTTAATAGACAATGTAATACTCCTTAAATGAAAGTAAAAAAAATATGAGTCACCATACATTTTATTAACACAAAATTACATAAAGAAAAAACTGCTGATCTCTCCTTAAAACAAAAATAGGAAACATGAAATTTTTGAACTTTATTACGATTTTCTTGAATTTTAATACTTCGTATTGCCTCCTCGTGCTTCCATTACTGCGTTTACGTGGTTTGGCATGCTGTACACCAAGTTCCTTATACGATTTTGGGGAATATTCTCCCATTCCTCTGTGAGAGCAATTTTGAGCTCACGAAGCGTGATTGGGGGTGGGTTTCGTTGTTTTACGCATCTGCCTAGCTCGTCCCAAGCATGCTCGATCGGGTTGATATCCGGGCTGCGCGCTGGCCACTCCATACGAGTAATGTTCATCTCTTGAAGGTAGTCATTCACAATCCTACCTGTATGAGGTCGGGCATTGTCATGCATAAATATAGCATCCTCACCTAAATTGACCATAAATGGACCAACGTGATCATTGAGGATTTCTTCCACATATCTTACGCTAGTTAAAGAGCCGTTTTCAATGATCACCAGCTCTGTGCGACTTTCAGAAGAAATTCCGGCCCACACAAGTACAGACCCACCACTGTAGGCTACTTTTTCTTCGATGCATGCTTGCTTGAATCTTTCCCCTGGTCTTCGATACACTCTGTGTCTTCCATCGTGCTTGTAGAGCATAAATTTTGATTCGTCGGAGAACATAACTTTTGACCAATCTTCAATACTCCAATTTACGTGGCTCTGGGCATACCTTAGTCTCGAAATACGATGCCCACGCTCCAGTTTAGGGCCGTTTGCAGGTCTAAGGGGTTTTAAGTTAGATTCAGCAAGCCGACGTCTTACTGTCCATGCACTTGGGTTACTTCCTCCGAGGCGTCGAAACTGATTGGTGAGTTCAGTTCCTGTGAGAAAGCGATTTCGAAGCATGGTGTTCACCAAGTATCGGTCTTCTCGTGCTGTGGTACACCTGGTTCTGCCCGTTCCTGGTCTGCGTAGGTTAGAACCAGTTTCTTCGTAACGTCGGAGAACTCTTTGTACTGTTGACAGCGACACACCGACAGTCCTGGCTGTATCGCGCTGACTCCGGCCGGTTTCCAGCATTGTAAGTATTCTGGTGCATTCTTCAGGCGTAAGCGACATAATTTCAGCTTGATTAATGAATATAGAGCACTATCAACATGGTTTATGTACCCACATAAATGACAGATTACAAACAAAAGCAACACCAAATGCTGTAATTTCGTAGTTCCATCTTCGAAAGTGGCCCTTTTTCAAATTTGATTTTTTTATGATATAACTTTACAATAACTAAGAAGTTTTAATACCTTCATTTAAGGAGTATTACATTGTCTATTAAATACAATTTATTGCATTAACCTAGCATTTTTAGTTTCCGAGATTTTTAGGATTCTTTAAGTGACCCGGATTCATTGCTCTCGAGTGTATATGCAAGCTTTAGTATAGCATTACATTTGTTGCATGCCTACATAAATTACTACTAGACAAACAAAACAATTATAGCTAATAAACGCTAACTTGATAAATAAAATAATAATTCAAGCAACCATAAAATAATATGCAGGTATTAACATAAAAAAGTATAAAAAACTATTCTATTGACAATGCAACAGACACAAAAGACTGGTCATTAGCAAACAAACAAGTTTATCAATAGGTGCGCATAGCAGAGGCGGCGCGCCCGGCCAAATCGGTCTGTATTCCGCAAGGCGTACGGTCCCGTGCAGGCTAAGCATGCAGTCTAAAATTATCGCATTCAAGAAACAAATGGTGAGGTAGCTTGTATCGATTGTATTTATCGATAAATGGCAGATTTTGCTTACGGGTTTTACCTATGTTATTAATATATTTATTTAGGCTTAGTTTACTGTAGAAATAAAACTTTTTGGATACTTTATAAATGAATTCGTTTAAAATGGTAGTTTAATTTTTAAATGTAGTTTATTTAGATTTATTCGAAAGGAAGTGTTGAATGCGTATTTCAACGACTTGTTTTGGACAACTTGGAGACTATTAATGTTGGTGAGACAAGTACTGCTCCACACTGGGCAAGCGTAAGTGAGACAAGGTCGAATTAATGTGCAATATAAATTCAATTTAGTTTTACTACTGAGACAGGAACCTCTATTGAGAATGGGACTTAACGCGTTCAATGCTTTAGTGCCTTTAAGTTTTAATTTCCTAGTGTTATCACCCCAATTGAGCTTATTGTCTAGCATAGTTCACAAGTATTTAACAGAACGACTCCATTCGATCTCTTGTCCATCGATTTTGAGATTTCTGTTAGGGGGCGACCGCTGCCTTGAAAACAGAATCGCTTCCGTTTTTGCACATTGATTTTTAATTTCCATTTGCAAAAGTAGGCGGTTAATAGTTCAATCGATAAATTTAACCGGTCTATTATTAAATCAACATCCACTGAAGATGTGAGAGATGCTGTATCGTCCGCAAAGCATGCAAGGCTGGTATGTGGTTGTATTGGTATATCATTAAGGAAAAGTAAAAAGAGCCGGGGGCCAAGGATCGATCCCTGAGGGACGCCAGCAGGAACCGCTCGTGGACCCGAACTTGAATTATTCACGTAAACTTTAAAGGTCCGATGGTCCAAGTATGATCTTATCACTTTTATCAATGATATGGGGACACCTGATAGGAGCATCTTGTGAATAAGAGCTTCGTGCCAGACAGTGTCAAATGCTTTTTCGATGTCCAGCAGGAAAATGCCTGTTGACTTGTTCAAATTAAGGTTATATGACACGGTTTCTGCCACTCGAGCCAGCTGATTGGTAGTTGAGTGTCCAGCTCGAAAACCAAACTGTTCGTTCATCAGTATATTTTCTGTCACTTGATTAAGGCGCCGATACAATGCTTTTTCAAAAGTTTACCTTAGCATGGAAGGAGACTAATTGGCCGGTAACCAGTAGGGTCTAAGGGATCTTTACCAGGTTTATGGATGGCGATCACTTTCGCAACTTTCCAGGCAGTTGGAAAATAGTTAATCCGCAAACAGCCGTTGAAAACCTTTGTTAATAGAACGACACATTTACGAGGTAAGCGTTTAATGAGCTGGTTCGAATTTCATCCGGGCCAGCTGCTTTTCCCCCTTTCAGAGATGATATACACTTTACTAGTTCGAGCGGTCTAACTAACGGGACACAGTAGTCGTCATCGTTTAGGTTGTTTATAGCATACGAAGAATTAACTTGAATGTTAGGGCTTTTGCGAATAACGCTGTCAATTTCTTTAGCAGAAAAGCGACGCAAGCTATTTTTATACCTAATTTTCCTTTTGATACACCTAGGTAAGGACGTTCCCCAGGGTTTCAAGGTCGTGGTTGGAATAAAAGCATCCCTAGCTGCAACCATGGTGCGTTGGAGGTGTGAAATTACTAAATCGATAACGTTTTTAGATTTATATGTCTCTTTGTCTAGGCAGATGTTGCTGTCAAGATACTGCCGGTAACCATTCCATGGTGGGTCTTGATAGTCAGTCGGACAAACACAGGCAAGTGGTTGGAAGAAAGTGCATAGACAGTATCAATCGAGTCAAATATGTGTACGTTCTTAGATATTACTAGGTCGGGATTAGTGGACTCACTCTTACCATTATAGTGAACTAGAGTGGGTTCGCTAGGACTATGAATAGTAAATTCGTCATTCAATATTAAATCATATAGCATGTAACCACTTTATTAGTTAGTAAGTTACTCACCAACTTACTCAGAGGGAGATTGCAGAGGACTCTTTCCCAGGGCGCCTTTCTTCAGAGTTTCCAGTGTGTATGCAAGGGTAGGCTAGGGCTCTAACGAAAACAATGCAGAGAGAGGTGTACACACATATATTTAGTAGGTTCACTGAGCTACAGAGACAGTAAGAAGTTATACATTAATAGACATATATACTAGATATTTTTAAGAGTAGATCCCATATACACACTAGCAGGTACCACTCAAGTGATCTACGCAGTCGTAAGCAGGTACTACAGGTTATTACATTTAAGCAGCTATACTACACGATCGGATAGGTAATATGGTACTGGCCTTCGTGTTTAGGTAAGAGCGACACCGGATGTTATTGCTGCCAGGTGGAGACGGCAGGCTTCTCACAAATGCACCTTGCTCGTGCAGTCCACGTATTTTGGGTGTGGCTTCTATCACCACTATTGCCGCTTCTAGCCCACACTAAGCAACCCAGTCGTGGCATAAAACAACGAAATAAGTTGCTGACAACGCGACAGACGAAGAGTGAAATGCTTTGCAAAAAGAAAAGGTGACTCACCAGTTTCCTGGGTAGAATGTAGCAAATAAACTTTTAGTACTAAAGTTAGTGACTATAACCTCCAACTGTTGCGAGGTCGAATATTATTTCTTGAGCGAAAACTGATTCGAGGCACAAAGCAAAGAAAAAGACTCGAACTACCCCAAAGCAGGTCTTATATAACATAGCTCTGGGAATATTCTCGAAATCCGTCTTCAAAAACCTGTTTTCCAAAGCAATTGGAGCAATTGGCTCACTTCGTGAGCAAAGACAACTACAGATAATAAAGTAAAAAAACGATGAATTGATTAGGGCGTCCTGACACGTTCAATGATGAACTGTCAAGCCCTCAACCAGCTGAATCTAACGAAAACAAATGCTACAAGCATCTTGCTTAACTTTTATTTAATTTCATTATCATTTATTTGATTAGATAGCACAGAATATTAAAACGTAACTATTTATTGAATTTTTTACAAGAATCACTGAGACGGTTTCACCCAACTGCCCCTCTGTGAAAGTGAAAGTTCACTCCGATTGACGTTGTTATTAGATATTGTTTTATTTCAAACTTTGAACAGGTGATCCACGTGACCTAGTGACGTAATATAATGCAAAAGAGTCACAGACTTCATACAAAGTCTCGCCATAAGTCCCTCTGCAATCTATTTTATAGAGAGGGGCTAAAATAAACAAAGTTAGATTATCTCTAACTAGTTAGTAATACTGAAATAGTGCGTACTAAATGATATATACATGTAACTATACATTACCTACCTACCTTTCCCACATTTGGGTTTTTTCCGGGCAAATTCCCATCTCTAAGACCGACATCGACACCCTTGACACCCGTTACGCTACAATATATATAACTCAAACTCAAAGGTGACCGACTGACTGACATAGTGATCTATCAACGCACAGCGCAAACCACTGGACGGATCGGGCTGAAATTTGGCATGTAGGTAGATGTTATGACGTAGGCATCCGCTAAGAAAGGATTTTGATAAATTCTACCCCCAATGGGAAAAAATACGGGAAGCGGGAACGGGAACAAATTTTACGCAGGCGAAGCTGCGGGCATCAGCTAGTTCATTATAATACATAATTAAAATAGATTTTAAATTAATAGATGTCAACACTTATATAATTATCAATTGTAAAATTAAGATACAAAATTAAAGTAGATTATAAATTAATAAAAGTCAATGTTGAAATTATCAATTGAAAAGTTAAATACCTAACTCAATTAAAACTACTTAAACTATACAAAAACAACATAAAAAAAACGGCCAAGTGCGAGTTGGACTCGCCCATGAAGGGTTTCGTAGCAGCAAGTAACCTCATGTAAAAGTTCCTATAGTTCGTTGTAATTTTGATTGATGTTTTAACACGTTCGCAGTGGTAGTGATTTTTCTAACCGAAAATTGCGGATTATGACGTATTAAAAAAAAACTACCAGCTCTATCTCGTTCAAACCAATTTTGGTTGGTAGTTTTTATGGCAATGTACATCATATCTTCTTTTTAGATTTATCATTCTCTTAGTTTAGAAGTTAGAGGGGGGGGGGGGGGACACACATTTTTCCACTTTGGAAGTGTCTCTTGCGCAAACTATTCAGTTTAGAAAAATATGATGTTAAATACCTCAATAGCATTTTTGAAGACCTATCTATAGATACCCTACACGTATGGTTTTGATGAAAAAAATTTTTTTGAGTTTCAGTTCTGAGTATGGGGACCCCCAAAATTTACTACTTTTTTTCTAGTTTTACATAAGAATCTTAATGCGGTTTACAGAATACATCTAGTCACTAAGTTGCAATATCATAGGCCTTATAGTTTCGGAGAAAAGTGGCTGTGACACACGGACGGACAGACAGACGGACAGACAGACAGACATGACGAATCTATAAGGGTTCCGTTTTTGCCATTTGGCTACGAAACCCTAAAAATGACAATTTAAAATAAATACAAATATGAATTACAATTACCCGAATTAAAATAAGTAAAATGTCGATAAAATGTACAGGAAATGTCATTTGAAAAGTACAAATATACATAATTATTACAATTAAAATTAAATAAAATGTCTATAAAATAAATGCTATTATTATCCAAACAAGCAATGTTGATTATAGTTAGTTTTAAATTAAATTTCAGGCTCTTATAAATTAAGGTCATCAACGAAGTTTAATTGGGAATACCTAGTTTTTTGTTGTTGTCAAAATGTTATATTAATATTAATTTCATGTCTTTATCATTAAGGCATCATAACACTCCTTTAGTAGCCTATGTCCTTCCCAGGGCCTCGAACTATCCCCATACCAAATTTCATCTCAATCGCTCCAGCCGTTAAAGCGTGAAAGCGTAACAGACAGACAGACAGAGTTACTTTCGCATTTATAACATTAGTATGGAAGTAGGGATAAAATCTTTTAGGCCAAAAGTGTACGCCTTGTACAAACAAAAATAATTTTTGTTAGCATTACTAGAAATAAAATGATAGTCAAATAAACAGTCATAATCCAAGACACGCCACGTCACGCCTTTCTCCCCGAAGGGGTTGGCAGAGACATAGTATATGTTCTCATCCCACGTAATAAGGTGGTGAGCCTTTGAAGATATTGTGTAGGTCAATCAGGACTATGGAATCAGGGTCTCGGAAAGCAAAAGATAATACAAACAAAAAGTTATAAATATAAAATGTTTTATTCAAAATTACAGTATTTACATACTTTATATACACACTACCTAACTGTTCAGATTACGCCATTTACGTTCTTTCCATTGATCGTACACTCCATCGTTTCTAATAGACCATTTGGTTGGATTCGGCGCGTCCGACCAGTTATTAACAAAAACGTCCCATCCAACACGTTGTCCATACCAATCCATATTGCACCAGAACTGTGTCGAGTAGGCTCTTCCAAAGGCCCAGGAAAGTTTTTCACCAGGTCTTATCCATAAGCCATCATTACCTCCGATTTTGTCATCCTTCGATTCACACCACACGTGCGCATGGTGTTTTCCCTCGTTGTAAATTTCGACTACATGGGGATCCTTTGCCGCTAATTTGGCGATCAAGGTGGCAACTGTCGCCAAGGGGCCAGCGATAGCCCAAACAGCGCCCTGCACTGTCACCAGCTGTGTCACCAACAAAGTGCCAAACAGTACTACGTGTAAGATCTTCATTGTAAGAATGATACTGTGTCAACATTTCAACTCTATTTATACGAAATTTAAAATTTAATTCACGGCTTGGTTTTTCAGTTACATTATCCTCACTGTTTGTTAGTCATATAACGTATATTGTTTTGGTTTTACCTGTCTATCGCTCTCAAGAGACAGTGATAAATAGGGTTGCCAACATTTTTTAAAAGAAAAAGAGTAGCTATATCTGATTTCAAAGGGGTAAAAAAAAGCACAGACTCACAAAAAAGAGTACATTTTTATTTACAACTTCGTTACGTCACATAAGGTGTTTGAAATGAGAGGTATTTTTTCATCAGACTTCTAGTAGCGTTTGAAACTGCCCTGTTTGCGTAATCATAAAAGAGCTTAATATTAAGTCTATTCTAAAACAATTAAGCCCTTAATCATTAAGCTCTTTTATGATTAAGCAAATACGCCAGTTTAGAATAATACTTACATTCACAGGGACCCTTGAACAGGTTTAGCGAAAGTTGAGATGTCTCCAATTTTTGAACTACTAAACCCTCAACATTGAAATTTGTGTGGAACAATCTTAAAAGTACTCCCTTTCTAACACAAAAATATTTGAAATCGGACCACGCCCTAAGAAATTACAACTGAAACACCATTTTGTCTTTCATCCCCTCTCCCACGGGAACCGCGCAAAATATCGGAATCAATCAAAAGTACCATCCTAGAACCTTCCTCGGATCATAAGCTCAGATTGTGCCAAGTATCATTGAAATTGATTTAGTAGTTTTGGCGTGATACTTATTCGGAATACAGACAGACACAATCGAGAGTCTGTACATGGAAGATATTTTCAAAATATCTTCCATGTACAGACTCTCGACCCTCTACAGTTTTATTATATGTATAGATATGAATCTTAGATATAATTATTTTGTCTGATTGAAATAATTCTGTCCACGCCTTCAGCGCGGACTGAATTATTTTACAATAGCCTTAATCTTTAAGCTATTTATCTCCCGACGGAAACCCAAACGGGAATCATAACCTAATCGTACGTCTGTCTCCCAAGATCCTAAATGTAGATGTTTTGTTTAGGTATAGAGCGGTACCCCCGACGAGCCAAACCGTTAGTTAAAAATATGAATACGTAAATAATATAGCTACCTGTACTATCTTCACGCCAAAGGCTAGGCAGAAAGAACCGAGTGCCACACGGCACGGTCCATATACACCTCACTTGCTTCTTCAACTAAAGATAGTATAGTATAGTATAATATAGCTACATATAATATTATTAAAAGTTCAATACTTAGGGTAGATAGGTCATGATATAAGTCATTTTTTTACTTTTTACAGGATTTTTTATTGATCTGGGGTTGATTCTGAGTCGGGGGTTTTTAAAAATTTTAATTAAATTTTTATGATTGAGCAAACAGGGTAGTTTTATACGCTCCCATGAGTCTGTTGAAAAAATACCTGTCCTTTCATACAACATATGTGGCGTAAACGAAGTTGCGAGGGTCAGCTTGTTTCCTATAATTACGTAAGCTAGCTCCACGGGGATCTTGGACCATTCTGTTAAACCAAAACAATATTTAGGAAACTTTTCAAAATGCCAGAAAAATGAAATCATGCCAAATAAAGTATTTTCGCGTACTTTATTGATTTCATAAAGTATAAAGTACAATTACCGGAAATAAAGTACCCACAATACTTATAATTCTATTCTATTCTTCTACAATACTTTATTATAAAGCACGGTTGGCAGCCCTAGTGGTAAATCTGAACAGTAAAATCAGTAAATATAATATTTGTATTTCCTTTTACCCACCAAGGCGTGCAGTCTTCCTTATTTTTACCCAAACTGCCGAAGAAAGGAGGGTAATGTTTTTCGAGACTATGTATGTATGTATGTCCATTTCTTTGTCACGTCCTACAGCCTGAACGACTTTTCGGATTTTGACATGCGAGGTGTCATTTGATTCGTCTTGATTGGGTGAGTGACACCAGGTATAATAAAATTAATAGAAAATCAAAACGGCGGATTTTTGGCGTTTTAATTATTTGACTGCGATGGACGCAAAAAATGCTGAACCGATTTTGATATTGTGTGTTTATAAGGTCTTGATCCGACTTAGTGCTCGTTTAAGGAGACGCGGCTCTTCGAGCGGCGCGGGCCGCCAGAAACACAAACATATGGAAATGTTCAGAGCGTTCAAGGAGAAGCGTTTTTGTAGGCGTTTGTTTGAGTTGTAGCTGCCCCAGCGGCGAGTGTCGTCGCGTCTCGGACGCGGCAAATGAAGCGACAGGTGACGCCGCGGAGGACGCGGCGGGTAAACCAGCGAGTCTCGCAATGGAGGAACGCGGCGGATGAAGCTGCGGGTGACGCCGCAAAGGCCGCGCCAAGGATGGGGTGGGTGAGGTGCGGGGTATGCGTTAGGAATGTCGAGCAATTAAGTTCCTAGAAAATATCGATTTTAAAATAAAAATATTTTTCAAAATAAAATATCGATATTTTATTTAAAAAATGTAATCGATGTTTATAACCCTCTGGAGCAGAACGTCATGAAAGCAAAATGTCATGTACGCAAAATAAACGATACATCGATATTTATGAAAGATATACAGGGTGTACCACGGCTATGCCACATGGAGGAAAAGTACCTTAAATATTGTAGATGGAACATTTTACTGTAAGAAGTCATTATTTAAATTTAAAAAATAATTTAATCTATATTCATAGATTTTTAAAAACTTACATGGTT
The DNA here is from genome assembly GCA_933228765.1 of Miltochrista miniata. Lineage (NCBI taxonomy): Eukaryota > Metazoa > Arthropoda > Insecta > Lepidoptera > Erebidae > Miltochrista > Miltochrista miniata. The sequence goes on from OW121765.1 coordinate 14,985,889, forward strand.
GAGCCGGGAATCGAACCCGCTACACGAGAAAAAATAATCATTCCGTAGGTTTATCATACCGATCGAAAGGCTTCATCATAAGGATTATTTTTTGCTAAGTAACATAGTGTCAAAAATAAAAGGAAGAGCATGTATTTTAACAAAACACCCAAACTTGGAAAAATATTTTTTTTTTCGATAGGCCCATCGGTTTGAACCCCAGATCAGACTCGGGAATCAAACCCAAGACCTCAGTGTGGCAGTCGCATGCACTTTCACTCCGCCACCGTGGCGGTGGCAGCCAAGTGTTAACTTTATATTTTACATTTTAATAGTTTTGGTAATTCAAATTAGATAGCCAAAATCAATCAAATCTGGACGTAGGCCTCTCCAAATTTACACCACAATAAATCCCTCCGGAGCAGAACCCTCCGAATCAATACATATAATAAAATCGTAACAGGTCGCTGTCTGTACATGGGAGATAAATAAGAAAAAATATTATACGGGGGGCTTTATGAACGCAATACAACCCAAAACAATGATTTTATTTTTTAATGATTTTATGATATTTTGGGTTACAATATCGTTACAAAAATATCGATATTTATAAACGATATATTGATATTTTTGAAATATTGATATACATATCATTATCATTTATAAATAAAGTTTACATCCCTAGTCGAGACGAGACGCAGTGCGACACCCGCTGCGTCTCGTCTCGACTAGGGATGTAAACTTTAGCGGGTGACGCAGCGGGTGACGCAGCGGGTGTCGCTGCGTACCACGCGGCGGATGCAGCCTCGAGGGAAGCCACGCCGCACGCGTCCCTCGACGCCCCGCGTTTCCTTAAACGAGCTCCTACATTTCTATATGTTTGATTTTGCGCGTGACGCTACGCGGGCCGCTTCACGCGCCGCCTGACTATAAACGGTCAAATCGCTTTACGCGCCACTGCAAGCCACGCCGTACGCGACGCTTGACGCCCCTCGTCTCCTTAAACGAGCCCTTAAATTACAGTTGTTTGATTGCAATCGGTTGAGTAGCATTGGAAATATGACCCAAAATATAATAATTATGGTTGAATTATGGTCATGGCCCTTCACTACACGAAGTTTAATAACTCCGCTGTTACATAACTAAAAAGTTTTAAATAAACTCAATTATTAAGAATACAAAAAACCCAAATGCTAAGCAAACATACAACTGAAAAGCTAAAAACAAGCTCTACACTACTTTTGTGATTTTCTTTAGCTACTTGCTATTTTACTTTGTCGGCAACATTTGCAGGAGGGAACAAGCTATGGGAACATGTAGCTATTTTGTAAACCACCAATCGCTTGACATAGCTTCTTCCCGCCTGCAAATGTTGTCGACAAAGTAAAACAGCAAGTAGCTTAATAAAATCACAAAAGAAATGCAGAGCTTGCTTGTAGATTTCAGTTGTATGATTACTTGGCTTTCGGGTTTTTTGTATTCTAAATAACAATATTAATGGACATTCACACACAACATCATCAAGCCCAAATTAAGCTTTTAATTATAAGCTTGTGCTATTGGATCTAGACGACTGATATACATACTTATATATTTCTAAATACATACATATTATACATAGAAAACACCCAAACTCCGAAACAAACATTTGTGGATCACACAAATATTTCGACCAACCCAGGAATCAAATCCCAGGACCTCCAGCACCGCAGGCGGTATCACTAACGACTATGCCACAGAGGCAGTCCGTAAGCATTTTTCTTTAGTTACAATTTACGTACAAACGCACAATTTTATTGCACGTATGTTGTAGATGTATCGTGTTTATAACATACCTAGATTTAGAATTTAATAATTATCTTTCTGAATCTCTGGCTATTGGTGAATCTCTGGCTATTGGCCTAGATATCGCTAAAGCCTTTGATAGGGTATGGCATGCGTCGCTTCTTTCCAAGCTGCCGGCATACGGTCTACCGCCTCATTTGTGCCGCTGGGTGGCCAGCTTCCTGCACGGGCGACGTATACGGGTTCTCTGTGATGGTCAGGCTTCCTGCTTTTGCAGGTAAATGCCGGAGTACCACAGGGTTCGGTATTGTCCCCAACTCTCTTTCTTCTGCATATCAATGACATGCTGGCCCTTGGGTGCATTCATTGCTATGTAGATGATAGTACTCTACATGGGAGCTATTCTGGCCGTCCAGCAGAGGGGCGAGGCGACGTGCAGGAGAAGAGAAGGCAACTCGTGGCGGATCTCGACCGGGACCTGGGTCACATTGCCCAATGGGGTTCAGACAACCTGGTCGAGTTCAATGCCAGAAAAACACAGGCGTGTGCGTTTACAGCTAAGAAGTCCCCATTCCTACCCCTACCCTCTCTTCAGAGCATTACGGTTCCACTAAAGGACAACCTGGAGATCCTCGGTATAGACGTCCGGCGTGAGCTCAATCACAAGAACTACATAGAGAGTTGTATTGGGCTGGCCTCTCGAAAACTAGAAGTCTTAAATAATGTGAGACGGTATTTCACGCCACATCAGAGATGTTTACTGTACAAGACGCAAATTCGTCCCTGCGTCGAATACTGTTCTCACCTTTGGGATGACTCCGCAAGGTATTTACTAGACGCACTTGAGGCTATGCACAGACGTGCTATCCGAATAATTGGTTGTCCTGAGGTGACGGGAGGCCTCGAGCCGTTGGCGCAGCGAAGAACCATAGCGTCCTTGGCTGCCTTCTATCGAATGTATCGCGGCGAATGTTCTGAAGTGCTCTTCAACCTGATCCCATCCTCTCATTTCCGATCCCGAACAACACGTGCGGGCAAAGATGCCACTCACACACTGTGGAGAGAATCTTCGCCAGAACTGAGCGTTTCAAAAGATCGTTCCTCTGTCGAACTATAAAAACATGGAACGACCTGCCCGCACACGTGTTTCCCTCATCTTACAATCCCGGGTTCTACAAGAGGAGCGTGAAGAGGCACATCACAGGGCCACCAACTTGATGACCACTGTCAGAAGTGGCCCCCAATCGCTAGATGCGCCACGGCTTTCCATCAGGCTGGTGGCGACGTCAATTTGGCGAGCTATACAGGGTGAATTTTTGAAAAGGGATTGGATGGCCAAATCCGAAACTATAAGGAATAGCGAAAAATGCTCAAAGGAGTCACGAGCCCGATTTTGATGAAACTTAAAACCTCATCATTAGATTTTTGAAAAACCAATAATCCTGGCTGGGAATCGAACCCATTGATTATGAAAAAAAAACACACCCTATATTATTACACTATACGCTAGTGTTGCTATTAAGGATCTTATTCTGGGAAGTAATGATATACGGCAAACTAAAGGTAAGGGCTCATCTTTAACAAAATACAATTTATTTTGCTTACGTTAACTGATTAATTGTTCAAAATGTAGACCATTGTTTTCAATACATAACTGGATTCGAGACCTCAAGGATCGTACTGCATTCAATATTATTGATTTCGTTTAGAATATTCTCCAAAGAATCATTCTGAGCATGATTTAAAACACGGAATTGTTACGATCTATTCTGGGATTTCGAACGAGACAAATTATGATACAAAATTTTGGTACATGAAATATGATTTCTATCAAAATTCCAAACTTTCCTTAAATTTGCTGTATATCATTACTTCGCAGAATTTGATCCTTATCAGTGACACTATCGTATGGTGCAATAATAAAGGGTGTGTTTTTTTTTTCAAAATCATTGGGTTCGATTCCCAGCTAGGATTATTGGTTTTTCAAAAATCTAATGATGAGGTTTTAAGTTTTATCAAAATCGGGCTCGTGACTCCTTTGAGCATTTTTAGCTATTCCTTATAGTTTCGGATTTCGCCATCCAAGCCCTTTTCAAAAATTCACCCTGTATATGTATATAAAAAAAAAAAGAATTTTTTGTGCGTGTAATGTCATCTTTTAAATATCATTAATATTCTGAAAAAGAAATTAAACATAGAGTTCAAAAACTGTTTTTGATAACTTTTGAGAGAAGAGAGAGAGAGAGATTACAGGATAGTTAACAACGACCACAGAGCAATACTTTCTTGATAATATAATTGAAGGGTTGAAAGTCTAAAGGATCTAAGTGCCAATTTTATTATTCGCAGATATAACGAAAAAACTGAATAAAACATCTGTTTTGATAAAAAGTATTCTTTATTTATGCTCAATCAATAAAACAATTACCGTAAAACTTCAATTAAACGTAAATAATCTGTTAACATTATAATCAACGGAGATAGCACAGGTTAAAGACTCACAATCTTGAAATGTCGTAACTGCAATAATAAGATACATCTAAAAGGGTCTAAGTGCCATTAAAGCGAATTATGAAAAAGGTCTCAATTAGGCCTATGTGAGATTAGTCAAATCCTCATAGAATGGTTTATTTTAAATGGGTAAATATGGTAGCATATTCTATAAGTCAGTCAGTTTCTCCTTCGATATATTATTCTTAAGTAGCAATGTAGTTAGAGTATAATCTTTTAAATGCTCCGGTGATCTACCTTTTTAAAAAATATTAATACTATCCCATGCTATCGAATCATTATGAGATTCCATTAAATCTACATCAATCAATCAAAACAGCCTATCGCAGTCCACTACTGGACGTAGACCTCTCCCAATTTACGCCACAATACACGGTCCTGCGCCTTTCGCATCCAGTCCCAGCTTGCGACCTTTACCAGGTCGTCGGTCCATTTAGCGGGTGGACGTCCTACCCCACGTTTGCCGAGACGCGGTCTCCACTCTAGAACCCGTTTGTTCCATTATCTGTCGGTTCTTCTCCAGATATGGCCGGCCCACTGCCACTTAAATGTGCTTATTCTGCGAGCTATGTCGACCACTTTAGTTCTCTGCCGGATAGGCTCATTTCGGAGTCTATCCCTCAGAGACACCCCAAGCATAGCCCTTTCCATAGCCCGCTGCGCAACCTTTAGAGCATTGACCAACCTTACTGTAAGTGTCCACGCCTCGGCACCGTATGTCATATCCGGTAGGACGCACTGGCTGTAGACTTTTGTCTTCAGGCATTGCGGTATAGGCGAAATGAAAACTCGACTCAGTTTCGTCAGACGGGGTCTTCCAAGCTGTTGGGCAAATACTTTGGTACCCCTGTTCTGCTCGATCGCTGCCTCGACGATGCTGGTGTTATAGTGTCTAAGGTCGCGTCGTATCAGCTTTCGGATTCTCAGATTAAGATTCCGATAAGGAAGATGAGTGCTTATTTTCATAAGTTTGAGAGTCTCGAGCGAGAGCTTAGAGCACCTGTTATTGCTTTTTCCGGACAAAAACCTTCGGGACACTTGCTGAAGCGTTCTGACCACATTTTTGGCTTTATCGCGAATAAGATCGAAACGATTTTGAAGTTCTAACTAGAACCTCTCAGCCCCCGAGGCTAACTGGAGCGTGGTAGGTCGGAGGTGGGCTTCATCATACGGGCCCTTTCGGCTCGGAAGTTCCAGATTCAAAGATGCTCGTACAAGTCGGTGATCACCACCGGTATTGAACCTGTTAACCACAGAGACATCTCTAAATATACACTTCCTGTCTGTCATGATGAAGTCTATCGCGTTCCTTGTGACCTTGTCGGGGCTTCGCCAAGTCCATTTTCTGATGGGCTTCTTCTTAAAAAAAGAGTTCATCAAGAAGAGCCCCTAAGACTCAAGAAAATTGACTAGCATATGCCCCCGGTCATTTCTGCGCCCCACACCAAAGGGGCTGATTTTCGTTTCGCCGCGTTCTTGTACTCCCACTTTGGCATTGAAGTCCCCCATCACAACGTTGTAGTGAGTCTTGGCAGAACCATGTAGTGCTTTTGCTATGTCCTCGTACATGCTCTCAACTGCCTAGCGATGGTGACATTTTTATACGTTACGTACTCTTCGGCACCTAATCGACATTTCTTCCGATTAATTTTTTTATTTTTCTTCTTACGTTTACTACCGATGTTTTCACACTGTGACGTTGTAGCATACATCTTAATAGCGTGTAATTATACAACTGAACTAGGTCTATGAAAGGGTGCGCAGGAGTCACCGCCACAAGTGCCCGCACCCCGCACGCACACACGCATTTGGCGTTTTGAAGTACAAGTGCACTGGCACTTAGACCGCATGTCTTAGTTATCTATGTGTATGTGAAAATATAATAAAGATAGGCACTTAGTTCCATTTGAATATTGATAGGCGTGGCTCTTAGATTGTGTTCCAGTTAAAATATCGAATTTTGATTTTTTGGCACATAGACCGTTTAGACTTTCAACCCTTCAATTAGTGATATTAATATTGGTTAATAAGGGCAACCAGTAGACGTGAAATACTCACAGAATATCGAGCAGTGTATTTATACATAAAACATTAATAATGAAATTACGCACGCGTAGATCCGAGTGGGGCCCCCGTGATGCACACGTGCTCATAACGTAGACAGGTCCCTATCTTCGAGGCTTGTAAGACATACACAATACACCCCGGCTTTCTGCCTGAAGTTGTACTCCAGCGGACAGCCAGGGTACATAAGTAAGATGTATCGTCCGAACACGAGATCTGCGTCTCCGTTAAAAAAAAAAGGGCCAAGTGCGAGTTGGACTCGCCCATGAAGGGTTCCGTAGCAGCTAGTAACAGCTAGGAACATCCTTCCTAGGAAAATTTATTGCATTTTTTCTATTTTTGAGTTTACAGAATACATCTACATACCAAGTTTCAACAGCATAGGCCTCATAGTGTCGGAGAAAAGTGGCTGTGACATACGGACGGGCAGACAGACAGACAGACATGACGAATCTATAAGGGTTCTGTTTTTGCCATTTGGCTGCAGAACCCTAAAAGTCCATCTGAAGTGTGGACGACGATGCTGCTGTGAACACCTTTTTATTTTTCTTATTAGCTACATACAGCCACGATTGTTAAAAAAAATAAAGGGAATTAAGAAGGTAAAGGGGCGCCACTGTGTCGGCGCGGCGGCGCAGGAGACTATGAAGGCTCGAACTCACCGAAGGGAGACAGAGGTAGTGAGGTAGATTGGCACGGCGGCGGCGTACGGAAGAGAGATGCAATGGCTGTGTCCACTCCGGTATCCTCCACCGGCACGACCACAGCACCAAGGACTTTGCACAGGCTGCTGGTTCAGCCTCCTGGAGCGGAGATTAAGTAGTCCCCAGGTTCGGGTTCCGTACAGCCTGCGGGCGGTCAGCGGTCAACCGTTTCACCGGGTCTCCCTGACCGCCGTACCAATATTCCGCGCCTCTATCAGCCAATGGAGACAGATAAGCCTATGGTCGCACCGTCTCCGGCACAAAGTCACCCCAATGAGCTCTGGATCCCTGCTAACCGACGGATACAAAACCCAATCGGAGTTAGGTTCTATTGACTTGTGACTGCCTCTGTGGCGCAGTCGGTAGTGATACCGCCTGCGGCGCTGGAGGTCGTGGGTTCGATTCCCACCGGAGACAAATATTTGTGTGACCCATAAATGTTTGTCTCAAGACTGGGTGTTTCTATGTATAATATGTATGTATTTAAAGTATATAAGTATTAATATTAATATACTTTGGGATCAGATAGCGTTGTGTGAGATGTCCGTGAATATTTATTTATTACCACGGTCTTCTGCAGGGCGGAGGTACTGCCATGTACTGCCCCAGGCGGGCTGTTCACTGAACGACTGAACGGAGTACCGTTATGCCCTTAGTTCTAATGTGGGCTTTTTCGTTAATCTCTAAGATATTGAATCTTAGGGATCTGATTGAATAAGCCACTACTGTACCCTCAGGGTATAACGTTAGCTCCATGAGAAGTAATGCATGTCCCCTAAACCCCGAGGGGTAAGAACCTACCTGTTCTGCCAATAAATCGTTACATCGTTTGAAATGTTATTATAATGGTCACAAGTTAGAAAAGACATACCTACGTTTTAGTCCTGTAAGTTACAGGCATAGCCAATCTTGGTATAACAGGAGTTTGAAGTATGTCGCAAAACTATCCTTAATACATAGTGCTCACAGTAGTCACAGTTTATCTACAATAATTTTGCGGATGCGGAAGCGGATGTCCAAATTGTTGCGGATGCGGATGTGAATACGAGTACTCGCAGCACCCCTGGTAGGTATTAATTCATATTCATAAATGCAAGAGATAATGATAATAAAACTTTAAAAATAAGGAAAATTCATGCCTCGGTGAATAAAAGGAAAAATATGCATTTATTGTTTAGATTTTACCACTGTCTTTTGGGAGCGACAGGTAAAACCAAAACTATGTACGTAATATGACTAACAAACAGTAGGAAAAATGTAACTAAAAACCCGAGCAGTGAATTAGGTTATATAAGTTGAGTTGAAATGTTATCACTGTGTCATTCTCACAATGAAGATCTTACACGTAGTACTGTTTTGCACTTTGCTGGTGACACAGCTGGTGACAGTGCAGGGCGCTATTTTTGCTATCGCTGGTCTCGCAGCGACAACCGCTGGCTCGATCATCAAAATAACGGAAAAGAATGCGCATTATGTCGAAGTTCACAACGAAGGAAAACACCATGCGCACGTTTGGTGTGCCTCGAAGGATGACAAGATCGGAGGCGATGATGGCTTATGGATAAGGCCTGGTGAAAAACTTGTCTGGGGATTTGGTAGAGGCCCCTCGACACAATTCTGGTGCAATATGGATTGGTATGGACAACGAGTTGGATGGGACGTGTTTGTTCATAACTGGAAGGACGCACCGAATCCAACCAAATGGTCAATAAGAAACGACGGAGTGTATGATCAATGGAAAGAACGTAAATGGCGTAATCTGAACAGTTAGGTAGGTACTGTGTCTACTGTTTTTTTACTGTAGGCACATACTGTAATTTTGAATAAAAATTTTTATTAATAACTTTTCGTTTGTATGTCTTTTGCTTTTCGAGACTCTGATTCCATTGTCTGGATTGACCTACACAATATCTTCATCTTCAAAGGCTCGCCCACCTTATTACGTGGGACATAAAACCACAGATTATATAATATACTAGCTAACCCTCGCCACTTCGTTTGCGTCGCATGAGAGAAAGAAAGATAGAGGTATGGTATTAATATTTTGAGTAATATGTTTTCCGTCGCATTTACTCCCGTCGCATCGCTAATGTTCATTAGAGCTGACACGCACAACTTTGTTTGCGTCACATGAGAGTGAGAAGAAGAGAGGTGTGGTATTAATATGTGAAGTGATATAATGTTTCCCGTCGCATTAACTTCCGTCCAAATGACTTTTGATATGGAACTCATCTTATGGAACGCACTTGGTCGTATTTTATCATTCAGTTGACTGATTAGCAGTGATGGGCAAAATGTAATTAGACTAACCGTTACAAATTACAATTACTTTAAAATGCTTAATTCAATTACTCTGTAACAGATTACTTGAGTAATTAATTACAATGAGTACCAGCTGTAACTAATTACTGAGTAATGGAATAACACGTTAATCTAATTACATTGTAACAAGTTACTCATGAATTCAATTAACCAACTCGCATAATTAACAACTCTGTCCTGTGGATTCGTCACGGCCCAAGGGGTGGATCGATTTTGATGCGGTTTTTTGATCGTAAGTCAATGTATCCATGATGGTACTTAGCTATGCATTTTGAAGACCATCAGCCTAATTCCTGAAGGGATTTCACTAAAATTCCCATACGCGACTCATGGTAAATGTGGTGATCTTTTACTTTTTAAGTGTTTTCACGACATGGTAACCAGCTACCTAATGCATTAAAATGTCTACGAATTACACGATAACTTTGCAATCCAACATGGTGGCCGCGTCTTAATCACAAAATTTCATGAAAGGTATCGTTTAAAGGGTTTTTTGGTATGCTGAGTACGAAGCACGTGATAATCTTGCAATCCAATATGGCCGCCGCGCCGTAATCACAAAATTTCATGAAGGGTATCGTTTTAAGGGTTTTTTGGTATGCTGAGTACGAATCACGTGATAATTTTGCAATCCAATAAGGCCACCGCGCTGTAATCACAAAATTTCATGATGGGTATCGTTTAAAGGGTTTTTTGGTATGCTGAGTACGAATCACGTGATAATTTTGCAATCCAATATGGCCTCTGCGCCGTAATCACAAAATTTCATGACGGGTATCGTTTAAGGGGTTTTTTGATATGCTGAGTACGAATCACGTACTAATTTTGCAATCCAACATGGCGGCCGCGCCGTAATCACAAAATTTCATGATAGGTATCGTATAAGGGATTTCTTGATATGCTGAGTAAGAATCATGTACTAATTTTGCAATTCAATATGGCTGCCGCGCAGTAATCTCAAAATTTCATGATGGGTATCGTTTAAAGGGTTTTTTGGTATGAAATTTCATGATTACGGCGCGGCGCCGATACCCGTCATGAAATTTTGAGATTACGGCGCAACGGCCATATTGGATTGCAAAATTATCACGTGATTCGTACTCAGCATACCAAAAAACCCCTTAAACGATACCCTTCATGAATTTACGTGATTACACCGCGGTGGTCATTTTGGATTGCAAAATATCACGTGATTTGTAGTCAGCATACCAAAAAACCCCTTAAACGATACCCTTCATGAATTTATATGATTACACCGCGGTGGTCATTTTGGATTGCAAAATATCACGTAATTCGTACTCAGCATACCAAAGCGCCTTAAACGATACCCATCATAAAACTTTGTGATTACACCTCGGCGGCCATATTGCATTACAAAATTATCATGTGATTCATACTTAGCATACCAAAAAGTCCTTAAAATATACACATAATGAAATTTTGTGATTGCCTGGCTTGCCACAACTGGCCGTCGACGACACCGGCATGCCGGTGTCGTGTCGGGTCGATGAGACAGCTTGCCAAACATATTCATAGAAATATGCGTTCTCTCGCGTGGTGGCTTCCAAGAAACGCCCATATGCATAGCATGCATGCATCATAGAACGCATACACATCCTTAGTTGAACTCGTTAACACCTCAGCTGTACTTTGTGTATCATCCATAGCTGTGTCCCGTGTCCATAGCACGTCTCTGGTGGAACGACACCCTTTGGACGCAGCGTCGGCAGTGCGAGGGTAGCAGCACCTCTAGTATTGCAAACATCTATAGGTTACTTTAAGTAGTAAAGAAATGGGAGTATTGATTTGCTTGAATGTATGGTAATTACAAAGTAATGGAATAACGAAGTAACTAGTTACAAAGTAATCTAATTACTTTGTAACTAATTAACCTGAACATCAAAAGTATTTAGATTACAATGTAATTACATTACTGAGTAATTAGATAACTTTGAAACTAATTACTTATTAATTCAATTATTAATTGAATTACTTTTGTAATTAATTACGCCCATCACTGCTGGTTACCACTGCAGACCACCTTTACTCCAGTCGAGTCGATCATATTTTAAAGCTTATTAAGAGGGTTATTATAATTGTAAGTGAACTTTAAAAGATAGGCATATGCTGTTGAGGTCTTTTTTTTTAACTTTCTAAGAGAAATGATTTTGACCATTTACGCAGCATACGCAATGGTAGCTCTCAAAAGAACCTGCGGCTCGAGAAATCGAGGCCCAGCGGTCCCTGCTCCACCAGGAAACCGTGGAGACATGGAAGTTGCGACTTGAGCAACCAAAGGGGGGATTCGCCTCAATCGCGGCCGTCAGACCGGTCATGGACGAGTGGCTGGAGAGGAGACACGGTGCTCTCTCCTACCGGCTGACACAGATGCTTGCCGGGCACGGTAGCTTCGGTAGGTATCTGTGGCGAAAACACCGGGAAACCACGGCCGAGTGTCAGCACTGCGAGGACCGCAGCGATGGCACGGTGAAGGAGGCGGCGGGCAGGGTGCAGGAGAGAGCTCTCCCACCCGAATTCCGCCGGCAGCGGCCTGGACGCCGCCGACTTGTTTTCGCCGAGGACTATCGGCCTCCATGACCGGGGGTCTGAGGACGGTGAGAAGGTCGCTCACCGTCCTTACAGAAGCAGGCCCATGACGGCAGCGTGACGTGAGCAACTCACGCATGCCCCCCCCCCCCCCTTAGAAGCGGGATAACACCTGAAACCCCCCAAAGACACGGGATAGCACCCGAACCACCCCCTGGGCGAGGTCGCAGTGGCGGCCGTAGGTCTGTTGTGAGTCCCAGGACATCCTTCCGAGGGCTTACCCGGGGCTCCCAACCACAGGCTGTTGGGCGTTGCGTGAGGTTTTTTAGTCGGTAAGAGTCCGGCATAACATCCTCTGAGGATTTTCCCTCGTTATATAGCCATTAGCCATCCTCAATAAATGGACTATAAAACTTTGAAATTTTTTTTGAAATGCAACCAATAGTTTCTGAAATCCCAACACAAACAAACTCTTCAGTTTAATAACATTGTGAGCAAACCTTAATAAATAGACAAATTACGTTTTTGCTAACGAACCTTAAAAGATTGACATATGCTGTTGCAGATTTTATTTTAGAACTTTTCAAGAGAAACAATTTTCTAATACTCAATTTTTACCTAAACTTAACCATTTACGCAGCGTACGCCTCAGAAGCTCTCAGACGGTAAAAAATATTCCCTGTTTTCGAAACATTATTGATTGCTGCTCCACTCCTATTCGTCTTAGCGTGATGTTATAATCTATTATATAAAAATAAGTCGGGTTTTCCTTCCTGACGCTATAACTACAGAACGCACGAACCGATTTTCACGGTTTTGCATTCGTTGGATAGGTCTCGGGCTCCGCGAGGTTTATAGCAAAGAAAATTCAGGAAAAATTTCAACAGAAAAGCGGGAAAATCATTTTTCACATACAGCACCATCGCGGGCGAAGCTGCGGGCATCAGCTAGTAGTGTATAAAAGATAGACATATGCTGTCGCGAACTTTTTTTTAGAACTTTTTAAGAGAAACAATTTATAGTACACAATTTTTACGTAACTTTAACCATGTACGATTCGGAAGCTCTCAGACGGTAAAAAATATTTCCCGTTTTCGAAACATTCTTGATTGCTGCTCCGCTCCTATTCGCCTTAGCGTGATGTTATATAGCCTATAGCCATCCTCAATAGATGGACTATCAAACTGTAAAAGAATTTCGGAAATTCAACCAGTAGTTCAAACAAACAAACAATCAAATAAACAAACTCTTCAGCTTCATAATATTAAGTATGGATATAGTAATATAGTATATAGTATGGATTTTATGTAGTACGATTCATCGCGTCGTTTCTTACGTGCCGCCATAATTTCGTGCATTTCCTTTACGTTGATCGTTTCTGGGAACTCTTTTAGCACTGCCGCTTTCAGGTCATCGTAAGTTTTGTGAGGTCTTTGAGTGCGTAGCCATAACGCCGCCGTACCTGTAAGTGATCTTCGTGCCATAAATAGTTGCTGTTGGTCTGTCCATCCGAATATTTCGGCGTTTTCCTTTATGTCTAGCGCCCATTTCATCGAGGTGTACATCTTGTCATCGCCACTAAACTTACTGATGCTGCCTTCCACGAGGCCAAACATGTGGCCAGTGCCGGATGTGCCAGCACCAGATTGCGTCTTCGCATCCATCATAGCGCTTAATAGTCTTCTTAAAATTTTAAAAATACGTACAGTGATGGTAGGTAGGAATCGCCGTCGTAATGTAGGTAGGCACATGTCACACCGGTCTTCTCTCGTTTTCCATAAGTTCATTTGCGTTTATATTGTTTGCCATAGTCATCCCCCCCTTTTTTTACGTTTTCATCACATTCATTCGTCTCGGTCACTACTCTCACTCAATACTTCGTTCACAACGTTTCCTTTCATGCATCACGCTTACAATCAATTCCACGTATATTTCTTAATACATACATATTATACATAGAAAACACCCAAACTCCGAAACAAACATTTGAGGATCACACAAATATTTGGACCGACCGACCCAGGGAATCGAATCCGCGAAGCTGGAGGTTCTGCGTCCAGCACCGCAGGCGGTATCACTACCGACTACGCCACAGAGGCAGTCCGTAAGTATTTTTCTTCGGTTACAATTTACAATTTACGTACAAACGCACAATTTTATTACATGTACGTATGTTGTAGATGTACGAGTATAGTGTTTATAACATAGATTTAGAATTTTTCACGTGTAATGTTCGGTTCATCATCACGCCTTTATCCCCGAAGGGGTAGGCAGAGGCATATTATATACCCACATTTCACCTTTTTATAATTTGTCCCACGTAATACGTTATGTCATCTTTTAAATATCATCAATATTCTGAAAAAGAAAAATGAAACATAGAGTTCACAAACTCTTTTGGATAACTTTTGAGAGAGAGAGAGAGAGAGAGAGAGAGAGAGAGAGAGAGAGAGTGAGAGAGAGAGAGAGAGATTACAGGATAGTTAACAACCACCACAGAGCAATACTTGTTTCATAATACATATACAGGATGAATTTTTGAAAAGGGCTTGGATGGCCAAATCCGAAACTATAAGGAATAGCTAAAAATGCTCAAAGGAGTCACGAGCCCGATTTTGATAAAACTTAAAACCTCATCATTAGATTTTTGAAAAACCAATAATCCTAGCTGGGAATCGAACCCTTTGATTTTGAAAAAAAAAGCACATCCTTTATTATTACACCATACGATAGTGTCGCCGATTAAGATAAAATTCTGGGAAGTAATGGTATACGGCAAATTTAAGGAAAGTTTTAAATTTTAATAGAATTCATATTTCATGGTACCTAAATTTTGTATCATAATTTGTTTCGTTCAAATCCCCAGAATAGATCGTAACTATTCCGTGTTTTAAATAATGCTCAGAATGATTCTTTGGAGAAGATTCTAAACGGAATCAATAATATTGTAATATCAATAATTTGCATCTATCTGCTACTGACCACTCTAAATTTAACAATCGAAAGATCAGTCTATCGATTAATAAATATTCGAAGAATCGTTCAGTCGAAGCAGCGTTTAGCGATAAAAAGTTGTTTCGCAATAAACTCTATTCGCACATTCGTTCAGTCGATATTTCAATAATCGAACATATGTCTCTTAAAATTAAGTTACGGACCCAATGCATTATGATCCTTGAGGTCTCGAATCCAGCTATGTATTGAATACAATGGTCTACATTTTGAACAATTAATCAGTTCACGTTAGAAAAATAAATTGTATTTTGTTAAAGATGAGCACTTTCCTTTAGCTTGCCGTATGTCATTACTTCCCAGAATAAGATCCTTAATAGCAACACTAACGTATGGTGTAATAATATAGGGTGTGTATTTTTTTTCATAATCAATGGGTTCGATTCCTAGCTAGCATTATTGGTTTTTCAAAAATCTAATGATGAGGTTTTGAGTTTCATCAAAATCGGGCTCGTGACTCCTTTGAGCATTTTTCGCTATTCCTTATAGTTTCGGATTTGGCCATCCAATCCCTTTTGAAAAATTCATCCTGTATAGTGATATTAATATTGGGTAATAAGGGGCAAACAGTAGACGTGAAATACTCACAGAATATCGAGCAGTGTATTTATACATAAAACATTAATAATTAAATTACGCGTAGATCCGAGTGTGGCCCTGTGATCCACAGGTGCTCATACATAACGTAGACAGGTCCCTATCTTCGAGGCTTGTAAGACATACACAATACACACCGACTTTCTGCCTGAAGTTGTACTCCAGCGGACAGCCAGGGTACATTAAGTAAGATGTATTGTCCGGACATGAGATCTGCGTCTCCGTTAAGAAAAAAAGGGCCAAGTGCGAGTTGGACTCGCCCATGAAGGATTCCGCAGCAGCTAGTAACATATTCCTGCGGGACATCCTTCCGAGGGCTTACCCGGGGCTCCCAACCATAGGCTGTTGGGCGTTACATGAGGTTTTTTAGTCGATTGGAGTTAGGATAACATCCATGAGGATTTTCCCTCACGTATAAACACGTTGGTAGTTTTAATAGCAATGTACATCATATTATATATATTTTTTGATTTATCATTCTCTTAGTTTAGAAGTTAGAGGAGGGGGGGGGGGGGGGCACATTTTTCCACTTTGGAAGTGTCTCTTGCGCAAACTATGCACTTTAGAAAAAAATGATGTTAGGAACCTCAATAGCATTTTTGAAGACCTATCGATAAAAACTCCACACGTATGGGTTTTATGGGTATGGGGACCCCCAAAATATATCACATTTTTTTCATTTTGTATTAAATTCTTAATGCGATTTACAGAATACATCTACATACCAAGGTTCAACAGCATATAGGCCTCATAGTTTCGGAGAAAAGTGGCTGTGACATACGTAAGGACAGACAGACAGACAGACATGACGAATCTATAAGGGTTCCGTTTTGCCATTTGGCTACGGAACCCTAAAAGTTCATTTGAAGTGTGGACGACGATGCTGCTGTGGATACCTTTTTTATTTTTCTTATTAGCTACATACTTCCACGATTGCTAAATAAACTTAATTATTAAGAATACAAAAAATTCGACTGCAAAGTAAACACACAACTGAAAAAAAATTTCAATAAAAAATAAAACCGACTTCAAAGAAATCCTGAAAAATAAAATTTACTTAGCACAAAGTAATATGTATTTTGATTTATCAGATTTTATTCAATATCATATTGAAGTCGGCGCCAAGTATACCTATAGTTTTATGTAGGTATTATTCATGGCACCAACTTCAATATATATATATATAATAAATTTTATTTTTCAGGATTTGTTTACAGTCGGTTTTATATTTTATTGAAAAATTTTTTTTTAGTATTTTAAGTGACGGGTGAACCGAAAAATATATCTATCTAGGTGAAAGTTCTCATCAATACAAATCAATCAAGCCCAAACACAAGGTAGCTAGGTACTGTAAATTGTTAAGGAATTCCCTCGACTGCCTTGCGGTTTCATCATCAGATCGACTCCAGACATTCATTAAATTGTAGTACCTACATTAAAGCACTGAATTAAA
This sequence comes from Miltochrista miniata, assembly GCA_933228765.1. Lineage (NCBI taxonomy): Eukaryota > Metazoa > Arthropoda > Insecta > Lepidoptera > Erebidae > Miltochrista > Miltochrista miniata. The sequence continues at coordinate 15,002,863 of OW121765.1, forward strand.
AAGTTAACAAACGCACTACCTAGTTGTCCCTACAATTTTCGGTGGTTGCCCTCGATTTCTCCTGAATCCCATCATCAGATCCTGACCTGGTGAAATTGGGACCACCTCAGAAGTGAACTCTATCCAACAAAAAGCAGATTTGAAATTCGTCTATAATTGACGAAATATCGGTGAACATACATAAAACATTGAGAACTTCCTTTTTTTTAAGTCGGATCTATCAATCTAGGTGTAAAGTTCTCATCAATACAAATCAATCAAGCCCAAACACAAGGTAACTGCTGTAAGTTCTTAAGTAATGCCCTCGACTGTCTTTCGACTCTATCATCACATCAATTCCAGACCTTCATTAAAATGTAGAACATTAAAGCACTTCATTAAAAAGTTAACAAGCGCACTAGTTGTCCCTACACTTTTCGGTGGTTGCTCTCGTTTTCTCCTGGATCCCATCATCAGATCCTGACCTGGTGAAAATCGGACCACCTCAGTAAAGCCTATTCAACAAAAAAAGAAATTTTGAAATCCGTCTATAATCGACGGAAATATCGCTTAACATACATAAAGCAAATACATACAGACGAATTGAGAACCTCCCCTTTTTTTTGAAGTCGGTTAAAAAGCAAGGAACAAGCTCTACATTTCTTTTGTGATTTTCTTTAGCTACTTCATGTTTTACTTTGTCGGCAACATTTGCAGGCCGGAACAAGCTATTTCTCTAGCGAGGAGTGGTTTACAAAATAGCTACATGTTCCCATAGCTTGTTCCCGCTAAGCCGTTCTAGCTAAAGAAAATCACAAAAGAAATGTAGAGCTTGTTTCTTGCTTTTCAGTTGTGTGTTTACTTGGCAGTCGGGTTTTTTGTATTCCTAATAATTAAGTTTATTTAAAAGTTTTTAGTGGAGTTATTAATTTTCGTGTAGTGAAGGGACATTTCCAAAATTCAACCATATTATTTACTAGCTGACCCCGCAACTTCGTTACGTCACATAAGGTGTATGAAAGGAGAGGTATATCTTTATCAGACGCAGAAGTGAAACTGCCCTGTTTGCTTAATCATAAAAGAGCTTAATGATTAAGACTATTTTAAAACAATTCAGTCCGCGCCGAAGGCGTGGACTGAATTGTTGTATTTCGAATTGAATGTTGATTGTTGAATTGTAAGCCAACACGCCAGTTTAGATTTACACTCACATTCAAAGAAACCCCTACAATTAAAATTTTTAAAATATCTAAACGCTAAATGTTAAGTGGAGCAAACCTCAACACAATAAAAAAACCGCATTACAATCGGTTAAGCGGTTACTGAGATTAGCGTGCACAACCGTACTGACAAACAGATATACAGATATACAGACATACAGACATACAGACATACAGACATACAGACATACAGACATACAGACATACAGACAAACAGACAAAAATTCTAAAAATCATAGTTTTGAGTTCTATTGCGTTCATAAAGCCCCCTATAATAATTTTTCTTATTTATCTTCTATGTAAAGACAGCGACCTGTTACGATTTTATTATATGTATTGATATTATTTTTGGTCATATTTCCGGTTCTACTCAACCGATTGGACTCAAACAAATGTAAGATTTTAGGTCTGATCAAGACCTTATAAACTAATAATACCGCATTAAAATCGGTTCAGTAGGTTTTGCGCCCTCTGCAGTCAAATAATTATAGCGCCTAAAATCCGCCATTTTGATTTTTAGGAACTTTATTATACCTGGTGTCACTCAGACAATCCCTACGAATCAAATGACACCTTGTATGACAAAGTCCGTCAAGCTTTGAAGGCTGAAGAGCGTACAATAAAAAAATTCAACGTTTTCATTTTAGAGCCCTAAGTCTGCCATTTTTATATTTTAGAAAGTTTAATGTACCTGGTGTCACTCACACAATCACGACAAATCAAATGACACCTTGTATGTTAAAATCCGTCAAGCCGTTGAGTCTGTAGAGCATGTAAGAAAAAAAAATCAACGATTTCATTTTAGCGCCAAAAGTCTGCCATTTTAATTTTTTAGAAAGTTTAATGTGGGTACTTGGTGTCACTCACACAATCACGACGAATCAAATGACACCCCGCATGTCAAAATCCGTCTAGCTGTTCAGGCTGTAGGACGTGATAAAGAATTGGACATACATACATACATACATACATAGTCCGCGCCTCTATCAGCCAATGGAGACAGATAAGCCTCTGGTCTCACCGTCACCGGCACAGACCCAATGAGCTCTGGATCCCTGCTAACTGACGGAGAACATAACCGAACCGGAGTCAGGTTACTATTACCGCGGTCTTCTGCAGGGCGGAGGTACTGCCCCAGGCAGGCTTGTTCACTGAACGACCGATGAACGGAGTACCGTTATACCCTTAGTCCTAATGTGGGCTCTTTCGTTAATCCCTAAGATATTGAATCTTAGGGATCTGATTAAAAAAGCCACTACTGTACCCTCAGGGTATAACGTTAGCTCCATGAGAAGTAATGCATGTCCCCTAAACCGCGAGGGGTAAGAACCTACCTCTTCTGCCAATATATCGTTACATCGTTTGAAATCTTATTATAATGGTCACAAATTAGAAAAGATATACCTACGTTTTAGTCCTGTAAGTTACAGGCATAGCCAATCTTGGTATAACAGAAGTTTGAAGTATGTCGCAAAACTATCCTTAATACATAGTGCTTACAGTAGTCACAGTTTATCTACAATAATTTTGCGGATGCGGAAGCGGATGTCCAAATTGTCGCGGATGCGGATGCTAGTATTCGCAACACCCCAGGTAGGTGCAATCTTTCGACTGCCTCTGTGGCGCAGTCTGTAGTGATACCGCCTGCGGCGCTGGTGGTCGTGGGTTCGATTCCCACCGGAGACAAATATTTGTGTTGTGACCCATGAATGTTTGTCTCAAGAGTCTGGGTGTTTCTATGTATAATATGTATGTATTTAAAAGCATATAAGTATTAATATCCGTGGTCTGATACCCATAACACAAGCAGGTTATTCCTAGCTTACTTTGGGATCAAATAGCGTTGTGTGAAATGTCCGTAAATACCTATTTATTTATTTATTATTTATTTATCTTTATTAATTAATATTCATTAATGCAAGAGATAATGATAATAAAACTTTAAAAATAAGCAAGTGATAATGATAATAAAACTTTAAAAATAAGGAAAATTCATGCCTCGGTGAATACAAGGAAAAAATGCATTTATTGTTTAGATTTTACCACTGTCTTTTGAGAGCGACAGGTAAAACCAAAACTATGTACGTAATATGAATAACAAACAGTAGGAAAAATTTAACTAAAAACCTGAGCAGTGAATTAGGTTATATAAGTTGAGTTGAAATGTTAACACTGTGTCATTCTAACAATGAAGATCTTACACGTAGTACTGTTTTGCACTTTGCTGGTGGGACAGCTGGTGACAGTGCAGGGCGCTATTTGGGCTATCGCTGGTCTCGCAGCGACAATTGCCGGCACGATCATTAAAATAACGGAAAATAATGCCCATTACGTCGAAATTCACAACGAAGGAAAACACCATGCGCACTTGTGGTGTGCCTCGAAGGATGACAAGATCGGAGGCGATGATGGCTTATGGATAAAACCTGGTGAAAAACTTGGCTGGGGTTTTGGTAGAGGCCCCTCGACACAGTTCTGGTGCAATATGGATTGGTATGGACAACGCGTTGGATGGGACGTGTTTGTTCATAACTGGAATGACGCACCGAATCCAACCAAATGGTCTATTAGAAACGACGGAGTGTATGATCAATGGAAAGAACGTAAATGGCGCAATCTGAACAGTTAGGTAGGTACTGTTTTTTGCTGTGCATACTGTAATTTTGAATAAAAAAAAATATATTTATAACTTTTCGTTTGTATGTCTTTTGCTTTCAAAACTCTGATTCCATTGTCTGGGTTGACTTACACAATATCTTCGAAGGCTATTACGTGCGACATGCCTCTGCATACCCTTTCGAGGAGAAAGGCGTGACTTGGCGATATGTATATCTTGTTTTTTTGGTACGGAACCCTTTGTGCGAGGCTCCGATTCGCACTTGGCTGAATTTTGTCTATTAATGACAACAAAATGATTTCATTGTATGTACCTAATTTTTGTCATTAGGGTTCCGTACCTAAAGGGCAAAAAACTAGACTCTGTTTATGAGACTTTGTTGTCCGTCTGTCTGTCCGTCATGAAGCTGTATTTCATGAACGGTGATACGGCCCTAGAAGACAGTGTGACATGAGGAGGATGAGGAGGATTCCTAGGTGAGGCCGCAGTAGTAGCCATAGATCTGTTAAGAGTCCTGGGGTAATCCTTTTGAGGACTTACCCCGGGCTCCCAACCATAGTCATTTGGTAGGAAACGTGTGGGTTTTAGTCGGTAGGAGACCGGCATGGTAGCCATGCAGGATTTTCCTCACTTTAAAAAAACAAGCCTTCTATAGTTATAGCGAAGGTTTGGGGTCTTTAATATCTAAACTGCAAAACCTCAATCTTCTATGACAGTAATCTCTTTTAATACAAATATAAATAAATTGGATCACGATATGAGAAATCATAACTTAACAACAGTTTGCGTTTCATCCCCGTTCTCCAAAGAACCGCGCATAATATTGAAATCAATGTGGAATGGCGCAAAATATGGAACTTTTTGGCAGAACGACATTAAAAAATTAGGAATGACTTAGATAAGAATAAATTTATTATGCGATATACCAGTAAAGGCCTTGCGCATGGTGATCCCGTATCTCCTATTCTGTTTAATATAGCTACTGGGGTGTAATGGGCGGTTTAGCAGTGGGACCTTTACAGAGCTACCGGTCGGCACGCGTGGCACGTGTGGTAGCTGCTGACTGGACTGCAAGCCTCCATAACTCTCTGCTAGTGGCTCCAAGAAGCTATTGTGTGTACAGCGGCCACACCCTGGTGAACCACGTCGGCCCGTAGACTAAACCTAGCATAGGAGGCTGTGTACCTCAAACGTATTATGGCTGGAGTGGGACGGGACGGATGATCCCCCGTACAGCACATGAAGACTGCGTCGGTAAGAAGAGGCAAGCACCGTCAGTATGACAAATGATTTCGGCGAACTTGGCGATGTAGCAAGGCAAAGTAATCGGCTGTAAAGGGCACTTATCAAGGATCCTATAGTAGTATGTGGCCAAACTACTGTGGCGTAAATCATAGATTTGCTGTAATTAGTTTATTAGGCGCTATTAAGCGTAGGTATAATGTTTATACTTAGGTCGGTATAAGGGGTGTGTCCTTAATAGTGTCATAGTAGGGATAGTTGATGGAAGGAGATATGGTGGGATGTAAGCTATATATAAGCGTGCGCATTAGTAGAATAGAGAAAATCAGGAACTAACTAAAATTAATTTATTTACTTCATACTGTCGAAGAAAATTTACATCAAAGTAAATTATTCTGTAAAATATATTCCACTGAAATAATCAGTGAGTGGCTTAATAGCCCAAGTATTTAACTAAATTTTTATATGTGAAAACGGAAGCTCTGGTAAGCATCAACTTCATTAAGTTTATTTAGTAATTTAAGTGTGGGTAAATTTCATGTAAAAAAGAATATTTTAAGTAAATGTATTTTATCAGGCAGGCGTTGTGAAATTTAGAAAAGGGGGTAATGTTCTTTGTATATTAAATGTTTTAAAATGGGGTTAAAAATAATAGTAAGGGAAAGTTTAGGGAAATCTATGGTTGAAGAGGGTGTATATAAAATATATTGTTTGTTCTTTTCAGAATGAGCTTCCAAGTTTATATTTAAAAAACATTGCTTATACCCGTAAGCAACTAATATTGAAAATATAGGAGTAATTATCTATTGTTACGTCATAGTATTCCTGAAGGAAGGAAATCCCATCCCTGGAGGAAGAATTCGGATGAGTACCTAGTTTTTTAAGATAGATTTAAGTTTATTTGTGAAATCGCAATTAAAAAAAAAAAAAAAAAAAAAAAAAAAAACATGACACGCTTCTGGGAAGTCCAGAGTGATCCCAGGAGTTCCCAGGCGGTTCAGTAGTTTAGGTAAGGGTATATAATTTGTCCTGGAGTCAATAACGCAACGATTACATATAATAACTGCCTTTATTGCGATTTCACATAATAAACTTAAATCTATCTTAAAAAACTAGGTACTCATCCGAATTCTTCCTTCAGGGATGGGATTTCCTTCCTTCAGGAATACTATGACGTAACAATAGATAATTACTCCTATATTTTCAATATTAGTTGCTTACGGGTATAAGCAATGTTTTTTAAATATAAACTTGGAAGCTCATTCTGAAAAGAACAAACAATATATTTTATATACACCCTCTTCAACCATAGATTTCCCTAAACTTTCCCTTACTATTATTTTTAACCCCATTTTAAAACATTTAATATACAAAGAACATTACCCCCTTTTCTAAATTTCACAACGCCTGCCTGATAAAATATTAGGTGCTTACATATGAAATTGGCGTTTTGTATATGAGGAACAAAAAGTCGAATATTTTTAAATATAATATATTTAATTAATCAAAGTATGAACCATTGTTTTCTATGCATTTTTGCCATCTCATAGGTAGTTCATTGATCCCTTTACTAAAAAAACCAGTCGGACGGGAATCAATAAAATCTGTGAAGGCGATTTGGACTGCCCCATCAGAGTTGAGTTTTTTCCCTTGCAAGAAGTTGTCCAAATTTCGAAAAAAATGGTAATCTGTTGGAGCAAGATCCGGGGAGTACGGAGGATGTTTTAGACATTCCAATTGAAGCTCTTCTAATTTGGTAGCCGTCTGTTGTGCAGTGTGTGGTCTAGCGTTGTCGTGAAGCAGCAGTGGCGTGGAGCGATTGACCAGCCTAGGTTGTTTAGCCGCTAGCTTTTCCATCATGGTTTGCAATTGCTGACAATAGACATCAGCCGTAATAGTCTGGCCAGATTTGAGAAAACTGTAATGAACAATACCGGCACTAGTCCACCAAACGCTTACAAGTAACTTTTTTGGGGTTAATTTTCGCTTGGGGCAGGATTTGGCTGGCTGGCCAGGATCCAACCATTGCGCTGAGCGCTTTCGATTATCGTAAAGAATCCATTTTTCGTCACAGGTAATGATTCGGTTTAAAATACCTTCATTATTGTGCCGGTTCAGTAATGTAACGCAGCAGTCGACGCGCTTTTGCCGGTTTGCTTCAGTCAATTCGTGAGGTACCCACCTTTCAAGCTTTTTAATCTTCCCAATTTGCTTCAAGTGAATTAAAACAGTTTTATCACTAACACCGCAGCCTGCAGCTAACTCGGACGTGGTTTGCGATGGATCCGCTTCCACAATAGCCTTCAATACTTCATTATCAACTTGAGTCTCAGGCCGTCCACGGGGCTTGTTCTGCAGGTCGACATTTCCTGAACGAAAACGTTGGAACCAAAAACGAACTGTGTTTTCTTTTGCAACATGACCGCCATACACGTCATTCACCCTTCTAGTCGTTTCCGCAGCACTAGTGCCACGGCGGAACTCGTACTCGTAAATAATGCGATATTTTAAGTTTTCCATTTTGTAAAATGAGTGACGCAAACAGAAAAAAACAGAAGAAAAAAACAAATGAATGACGGTCATCGAAGGATAAATACATGAGTAAATAGCTGGGAAAATTTGAATTTGGAATTCCTTACCAAAGAGGAGAAAATCGTAATTAAAGTGGCCAGTACGAAAAACGCCAATTTGATGTGTAAGCACCTAATACATTTACTTAAAATATTCTTTTTTACATGAAATTTACCCACACTTAAATTACTAAATAAACTTAATGAAGTTGATGCTTACCAGAGCTTCCGTTTTCACATATAAAAATTTAGTTAAATACTTGGGCTATTAAGCCACTCACTGATTATTTCAGTGGAATATATTTTACAGAATAATTTACTTTGATGTAAATTTTCTTCGACAGTATGAAGTAAATAAATTAATTTTAGTTAGTTCCTGATTTTCTCTATTCTACTAATGCGCACGCTTATATATAGCTTACATCCCACCATATCTCCTTCCATCAACTATCCCTACTATGACACTATTAAGGACACACCCCTTATACCGACCTAAGTATAAACATTATACCTACGCTTAATAGCGCCTAATAAACTAATTACAGCAAATCTATGATTTACGCCACAATATCCCCTCCCCAAGAGAAAATTTTGTCCCTATAGACAAAATTTAAGAATACTAATTCAATTTAAAAAATTTGAATTAGTATATAACAATCAATCTATAACAACTGTATTACTTAGATAATGTCTCCCAAAATAAATAATTTAAATATTCCAATAGAGTAACTCTGATGGTGTTCACAAGATAGATAGAAGAAAAGACGTATTTAAGGCTTAATATTAAGAAATCCAGGTAATACGAACCGCCTGAATGTAATATAGAATATGGCTTAAATTGAAGACTGAGATTTCTATAACCGTCTCAGAGAAGAAAATTTATATAACAACATATACAACGATGTAATAACATTGTATATGTCTATATAACTGAATGCAATATATTTGCATATGATAAGCAAGCCTTTAAGAGCTTCCTATAGTACCACGTAAATCTGCGAGGGCAAGCTTACCGCTTCCGAGTGGCAGTATTTACTACAAAAAAACCAAGAAACAGAAATATAGCACTGAATACACCTACAGAATCATCCTACCAGAATTCTAACCAAAAATATACAAACAACCCAGAAAAAAAAATCACATTTACCAACCTTAACATTTCACTGAAATCCAAATCCAATATGTAATAACGTTTTCAAAACGTATGCATCACTATTAACTTAATGCATGTGCATAAAACTTTCATAACTTTGTAATTCTTAATACTTTGTAATTTTATAAACTCACGGCACGTACACAACTTTCACATAACATGACAATGAATTCACAATGTGACCTCAAGCTTAACAATATTTCGAGGTACCCTCATAAATTTTCACAATTATTCATAAGGTCTCTTACACACTGACTTAAGTTTCTCGTGTATGTTTGACTGTCCGCTACAACATCCCAAAGTAAATTAACGTTCATTTTTAAATAACTGACCTGACATTGTTATTCTTGTCTTACTTACTTTAATTTAACTTGATAAAAATTTAAAAATAACATGAAGTTACTCCTGTTCTAGAATAGGGGAAAGATTTTTTTTTTTATATATGCAATTTATTTGTATGCAAAGTTACCTACTGACTATTTCAAACTTTCATAATTCACCAGACTCACCCATTCCTTTGAATAATGTGCCTTTCATACTCTCATATTCATACCTTTCATACATTCATACATCCTCATACATTTCACGCTCATAAAATACCCATGCACACTTGTGTCATCAATACAATCACATGATGACGCAATTCTTATAGACAAGAGAATTTAGCTTAAATTATGCTAAAACTCAACATTATCCATTAAAACTGTATCCTGTCCTTACGCTTATGGAATTATGATAGCGTGATGAAATGCAGTCTGTAAGAACCCTAACGATATTCACATGATATTCACAACTACCCATACTTAGGAGAAAAAAAAAAAGTTACTACGATCTACATAGAAAATATTTTTAGTTACGAGGTTAAAATTATTGATTTATTTAATGAAGATATAAATTAATTATTCTATGTAATTATTACGTTTGAATATTCGTATTACTAACTACTATGCAGCATTTTTGAAATGATGTAATGATGAACTTTGTACCTACCCCAAAGATTTTTTATATTACTAAGGTGGCTATCGATATAGAAAATATATAACTTTATGAAGGTGGCAGATAAACATACGGCCCCCCAGAAGGACTGGCGGTTACCGCAGCCTATGAACATTTGGCTCACCATAGGCGACAAACTCATGCTGCCGACCGTGTAAAACCCTTTTACGACCCTTTTTAAAGAACCCCATACATTTACTGTAGAAACCGGCTCACCACCGCGAATAACTACTTCATAAGTTAATTCATTTTTATTGAGCAAGAAATACCTAATTTTATTGATATCCATATTAAACGGCTCTGGTAAGCACCGAATCACTCACAATTTTTAAGACACAATCACTTTCTCTATTCACATAGAACTACAATATCATTCAGATTTTCCTGAAACAATACACAAATTATATAAAACAAAACCTACCGTGAATGTTTTGCATTAAATATCTTTAAAACATTAACAACAATTTTACTTCTACAATAAGGTTCGTAACAATTTTATTAATGTGGGTATATTTTTTGCGTTAAATTTATTACAAGGAATTGTCAAAAACAATGAGTGTAGAATTGTTTCCTTACGATGAACAATACAAAATATGAATATGACTATAAGCCAACAATTATATAATAAAAGATATTCTACTATTACAGTTTGAAATAAAATAAAAAAAACTGTAATTAAATTTGGGGACAAGCTACGTTTATAAAAATGATGTTAGCAAATTTTCAAATTTCGGAATACCCGTTTAGCCAAAAATTTATGTAAATGCAAAAAAATGTTCAAATTTCGGGCATCCAGACTCGCATAGGCCAAGGGCGTCTGTTCCTTGAAGTAGCACAAATTTCGGGGGAGGCTACCTGCTAGCGGGCAACAAATTAAACTGTAAATTTTAATTACGGGTCACTAGACCCAACAAATCTGTAGATATTAATCCTACGTTATCAACTACCAGGACAATTACTTAAGTTCGGGCGCCATGACACGCTTCTGGGAAGTCCAGAGTGATCCCAGGAGTTCCCAGGCGGTTCAGTAGTTTAGGTAAGGGTATATAATTTGTCCTGGAGTCAATAACGCAACGATTACATATAATAACTGCCTTTATTGCGATTTCACATAATAAACTTAAATCTATCTTAAAAAACTAGGTACTCATCCGAATTCTTCCTTCAGGGATGGGATTTCCTTCCTTCAGGAATACTATGACGTAACAATAGATAATTACTCCTATATTTTCAATATTAGTTGCTTACGGGTATAAGCAATGTTTTTTAAATATAAACTTGGAAGCTCATTCTGAAAAGAACAAACAATATATTTTATATACACCCTCTTCAACCATAGATTTCCCTAAACTTTCCCTTACTATTATTTTTAACCCCATTTTAAAACATTTAATATACAAAGAACATTACCCCCTTTTCTAAATTTCACAACGCCTGCCTGATAAAATACATTTACTTAAAATATTCTTTTTTACATGAAATTTACCCACACTTAAATTACTAAATAAACTTAATGAAGTTGATGCTTACCAGAGCTTCCGTTTTCACATATAAAAATTTAGTTAAATACTTGGGCTATTAAGCCACTCACTGATTATTTCAGTGGAATATATTTTACAGAATAATTTACTTTGATGTAAATTTTCTTCGACAGTATGAAGTAAATAAATTAATTTTAGTTAGTTCCTGATTTTCTCTATTCTACTAATGCGCACGCTTATATATAGCTTACATCCCACCATATCTCCTTCCATCAACTATCCCTACTATGACACTATTAAGGACACACCCCTTATACCGACCTAAGTATAAACATTATACCTACGCTTAATAGCGCCTAATAAACTAATTACAGCAAATCTATGATTTACGCCACACTACTGCATCCTAATACCCTTTCCCTTTCGTATTGGTCTCCAATCCATTGGTCTACAGGGTCTGTAGAAGCGCAACTATTTATCCACCTAAAGCAATCTCACGCGCAGATGACCAAGGCAATGTTAACCGGCTATACGGGACTCGGGAAGTCCTGCGGCGATGGAGTATTGGTGGTGAGGTGAGGACGTCGGTGTGTCCGAGCCTTAGCTGGTGCTCTGCACGTCAGGCGATCAGACGTTCAGTGGTCGCTCCTGGATTCGATTGAGACGGGAGGATAGGTTCGCAGCACGTCTGGTGACAAGCTGTACAGGTAAAAGGGCCTAGAAAAAGTGGCCCAAAAATAGTCCGCCTCTCCTAAAACCGGGTGTCAAACCGCAGTCACTCGGACATCGAACTCAACGCGGTCGAAATGAACAGCATAAGAAAGTTACCAAAGAATTTTACAATCGGAGCATTGAATGTTCGTACTTTGCTTGACTATGACAGCAACTTGTGTTCTGAGCGAAAAACAGCTTTAATTGTAAGGGAACTGGCCCGCTACAAAATTGATATCGTAGCTTTAAGTGAGACGCATCTCAGTGACAGTGGCGATCTCTGTGAGAACCTGGGAGGCTACACCTACTATTGTAGCGGGAAACCTGCAGGCGAGCGAGCTGGTAGCGGCGTGGGATTTGCGATCAGTAACAAATTAGTTGACATCCTCACGGAGCTTCCGAAGGGAGTCAGTGATCGTATTATCACTTTAAGGTTTCGGCTAAGACGCAACATATACGTTTACTTCATCAGCGTATATGCTCCCACACTTCCGTCTCCCGATGAGGATAAGGCCAGGTTCTACCAGGATTTGCGATACGAATTAGAACGTATTCCGACTAGTGACAAAATAGTTTTGCTGGGTGTCTTCAACGCACGTGTATGTACAGAATTTGAAGTATGGAACGAAGTCCTCGGACGTCATGGTGTTGGAGAGTGTAATGCCAATGGACTGGAATTACTCACACTGTGCGCAAAGTTTGACCTAATTATAACTAATATCTGCTTTCGCTTACCAAACAAATACAAAACCTCATGGATGCACCCAAGATCACGTCATTGGCATCTTTTGGATTACGTGATTGTCCGTAAGAAAGATCTAAAGGACGTCCAAATTACACGGGCAATGAGAGGAGCGCAGGGTTGGACTGATCACAGACTTCTAAGATCCAAATTAAACATGACCCTAAAGTTACCACGAAGATCTTGTCACAAGACCCCAGTGAGGCTGGATGTGTCAAAGCTTATCAATTGTAAGGACCATAGGAAAGCATTGGATGAGACTTTTGGCGCTGTTTCGTCTACATTTATAGAGACCTCTACAGACGATAGATGGCGTGAATTTGCCGAAAACCTTCATGCATATGCTCTACAGGTTATTGGTAGACCAAACCGGAAAAACCAAAACTGGTTTAATGCATCAGACGTGGAGATACAGCGGCTTATTGAAAATCATAGACGCGCTTTAAGGAATGATTCTAGTGCTTCGGATAGAAAGGCAGTGCAACAAAAGCTGAAAGATAAAGTCAGAGAGCTTAAGAATAAGTGGTGGGCAGAAAAGGCCAAAGAGATTTAAGAATATGCAGACTCCTATCAGACGGGCAAGTTTTTCGAGAGCATAAGAACTGTATTTGGTCCAAGAATAACAAAAACAGCCCCGATTTACTCTCGAGATGGGCAGCATCAACTGACCGAACACGTCGATATTCTTGCGAGATGCGCGGAACACTTCAATGATGTGCTGAATCCAGTATCGCAAAATGTTGATCTTGCCAACATTAATGGTGTCGAGGACTTGCCTGTCTGTCGGCACCTGGATGAGCCTCCTACCTTTGATGAGTACATCATCGCGCTCAAAAAGCTTAAGAAAAGCAAAACGCCTGGTGCAGATAGTCTTCCATCTGAGATATATAAGAATGGAGGTCCCAACGTTAGGAATGGACTCTTTGATCTGGTGCTGAGCGTATGGGGCTCACAATCTGTGCCGCAAGGCTGGAGAGATGCCGCGATTTGTAAGCTGTATAAAGGAAAAGGCAATGTGTCGGACTGCAGTTCTTATAGAGGTATTTCTCGTCTGTCTGCGGCTGAGAAGGTTCTGGCAAAGGTTCTCGTCTGGGCAAACTGGCTGAAGGAATTTTGCCGGAATCACAGTGCAGTTTTCGTCCAAACAGGGGAACCGTGGATGCCATATTTGTAGTAAGGCAGATACAGGAAAAGAGTTTGGAACAAAATAGACCACTCTTCATGTGTTTTGTGAACCTCGAGAAGGCTTTTGATCGGGTGCCGAGAGAAGCTTTGCGGCTGATCCTTGGTATGATCCGGATGCCCTGATAAGTTAACAAACCTCGTGAGGCGATTCCACGATGGCATGATGGCTCAGGTTGTGCACGGTTGTGATTTCTCGGCTCCTTTTCTAGTAACAAGTGGAGTAAAGCAAGGCTGTGTAAAATTAGACGCGTTCCATCTTAAATGTCTGCGTTCTATCCTTCGGATTAAATGGCAAGATCGGATTGACACGCTTCTAGGAAGTCCGGAGTGTTCCCAGAAGTTCCCAGGCGGTTCAGTAGTTTGGTAAAGGATAATTTGTCCTGGAGTCAATAACGCAACGACTACAGAATATTATTACCTACTTTTACGTGGACCATCAAATTCTAATAGCTAAACTGAGTGCATATGGAATAAGAGGTAACATAGCAAATTTGATAGAATCTTATTTAGTGAATAGACAACAAATGACTGTAATTAATAAATTATGTAAATAAATAAATGGTTTAAAAAACCCTAGAAAAATACGCTTTTTTAATGCACGAAAAAACCCAAAAATAAATTATGGATCGTTCAAGTTGCCTCTATTTCTGGGCTGAAGTGTAAACTATGTGCTTTTAGTTATAATATTTGATTGCAAAAGCGTGGGGCGCTGGAACAGGAAAGAATTTCTTGGCGGAAGCTGCATGAAGTCTTGTCAGATTAAGGATAAGGTCACATTTATAAAAGCGTGTTTTAAACTATTAATTTACACTGTCACGCTTTAATATATCTATTGTGACTTTTACTATTATTAATATCATTTTAAATTTCGGAAATGTATTAACGATGATAGGCTTTAATTGAAATAGATAACATACTTACTTGAAAAGTAAAGTAGTTAATCACGTCTTCGCTTTTGTCAGTTTTTCGTGACGCCCGCGTAATAGGAGCAAACCTATTACCGTTACGGATCTCTATTAGATAATTCATTGGTAGGTCCTTAAAGTTTCGGCATTCCGAGATATTTAGTACAATATGTAGTAATCACGTAATAGGAATACAAACGCATATATCCCCAAGCGGGTTTTTAACGATAACCAAAGATATCTCGTTCTCGAACAAGAACTCTACATTTTGCCACTGTTAACGTATTCCCCTCATGTATCTACTTAATTGCCTGAAAGAAAAGGCGTTCCCTTTGGCAGCATAAACGTTATGCTCTTGTGCGACCTCATGCAGCTTTCGCCATGATTTTTATTATATAAGGATTAGTATTAATAGGAATATACTTACAAAAAACTCTTTCTTGTTCTAGCACCCCACGCTTTTATAATCAAATATTATAATTAAAAGCACATAGTTTACACTTCAGCCCAGAAATAGAGGCAACTTGAACGATCCATAATTTATTTTTGGGTTTTTTCGTGCATTATATAAGCGTATTTTTCTAGGGTTTTTTAAACCATTTATTTATTTTATACTTTTTAGTCACAACATTTATACCTTAACTAGCTGTTCCCTGCGGCTTCATCCGCGTAGAAGTCGTTATCGCATAAAATCATTACCCTCCTTTCGCGCAGTCAGTTAAAAAGTAACCTATGTCGTTCTCTTAAACTCAAACTATCTTTATAACAAATTTCATCAAAATCGGTTTAGTGGTTTAGGCATGAAAACGTAACAGACAGACAGACAGAGTTACTTTCGCATTTATAATATTAGTAGGGATTTCTGTAATACATGGTGTCTTGTCTGAGCTCGACTAATGTGAAAATATTTCATTATTACTCTAATACATATACATTTTCTGCAGGTACCTATGTCAATATTTACACTCAATATTAACTTCAATATATTATAACAGTTATAACCTTAAACCCTAATCGTGGTCTAAGCTCATTACACGACTTTTCTAACAAATCCAAACACAGCTATGATACGATGTTCAATCATGAAGTTACAGTTCATATCTTACGACTCCATCATCAGATCAGTTTGACAGCACCATATTATTGTATTGTTATCAGAACTACAAGCATCTGCCAATTTTCATGACGCTACGATCCTTGGAAGATGCTTAAACTAGTTACCTGAGATTCCATTGCATAGTGTTACAAGTCAATTAAAAAAAGGTTTGTTATAACCTTGAAACCTAAGCCTGGTCAAAGTTCATTACAAGACTTTTCTGACGAATCCAAAAACAGATATAATACGATATTCCATCATGAAGTTCCAGTGCATATCTTCCGGCTCCATCATCAGATCAGTTCGACAGTACCATATTATTGTATTGTCATCAGAACTACATACAGCTGCCAATTTTCATGACGCTACGATCCTTGGAAGCTTGTTAAATTAGCTACCATAGATTCCACTTTTTCCATCGAAGTTTCAGTGCCTACCCTTCGGCTCCATCATCATATCAGTTTGACCGTACTATATTATTGTATTGTCATCAGAACTAGATACAGCTGCCAATTTTTATGACCCTACGATCCTTGGAAGCTAGTTAAATTAGCTACCTTAGATTCCACTTGTTTTCTGTGCCTATCTTCCGGCTCCATCATCATATCAGTTTGACAGTACCATATTATTGTATTGTCATCAGAACTACATACAGCTGCCAATTTTCATGACGCTACAATCCTTGGAAGATGGTTAAATTAGTATCCTTAGATTCCACTTTTTCCATCGAAGTTTCAGTGCCTATCTTCCGGCTCCATCATCATATCAGTTTGACAGTACCATATTATTGTATTGTCATCAGAACTACATACAGCTGCCAATTTTCATGACCCTACGATCCTTGGAAGCTGGTTAAATTAGCTACCTTAGATTCCACTTGTTTTCTGTGCCTATCTTCCGGCTCCATCATCATATCAGTTTGACAGTACCATATTATTGTATTGTCATCAGAACTACATACATCTGCCAATTTTCATGACGCTACGATCCTTGGAAGATGGTTAAATTAGTATCCTTAGATTCCATTACATTGTTATTTACATACACGACGACCTAATAAAAGCTTATTAAAATACTGACATTTCCTTTAGATCTACTAACAAAACAGTAAGATTTGGAGTGCCACAGGGTAGTGTTCTTGGACATCTGCTGTTTATCTATATATATAAAAACAAGAACTGACTGACTGACGATCAACGCACAGCCTAAACCGATGGGTCTAGAACCATGAAATTTCGCACAAATGCTCCTTATGTGACATAGGCGAGCAATAAGAAGGGATTTTGGAAAATTCAACTCCTAAGGGGGTAAACAAGGGTTGCAAAGTTTGTATGGGACAACGTGATTCCTTGGTCCGATCTTCTTCAAATTTGGCATAAAACATCTTTAACTGAATTGATAGGGGACGTGTTTTGTATTTTATTAAAATTTGTCTTTTATCATGGTTAAAATGGGGTAGAAAAATATTTTGGAGGGAATTGCCCCATAGTTCATATTAATACTTCTTAGCAATGATATATAAAAAACTATAGATACGTTACCAACACTGAAAAATGGCAACAAAAAAGTCAGGCAATTGCCTTATTTTTCATACATGCTACCATAGATAATTTCATAGAAATTCTTTTTTTGAATGTATTAAATATTTGCTGTTTTTGAAAGCCGTGATGTTCGTGCATGACGTGTCTATATTTAATAACGTCGTTGCTTCTTAGTCGGTACTTTTTGTTTTTTTTTTGACACATGTTCGAAAGCTCAATTCGAATTAAAAAAGATATTATCAATTTTTGATAAGTAAATGTCAAAAAAATCAAATAATAATTTTATTAAAACTCTTCATTTATTGATTTTTGCCCTCAAATATGCGAAATTGCCTTCATATTTTGTATTTTTGTATGTCAAAAATACTTTTGTGAGAATTATGAAAGGACAAGTTTTAGGTAAGGTGTACACGGTTCCGATTATCACAGAGTATTTATCTTCGTTTACTTTCGTATTTTATACAGGGATAATACAAACGATCAGAGGCGTTATAGATGAACATTTAGCGGATGAAATCTACAGTAAATTTCTGGTCACAATAGTCTGGTCACTGTATTAGTACGGGTTGCCTCAGCCTCGAAAGTCTAAGCAATTACACAAGAAATACGAGAAAGAAAGAAGTTCAGATATCAATTCCTTAGCAAAAGCAGAGAATGCTCTCTAACCCAATTAACAAAGACAATACATTAGGTGTGGAATTTTAACAAAAATATAGATTTACTTCGCTCAAAGTACGTATTTTGATTTATGTAGTCAGAATTATATCTATACATACAAGAACAGTACTGTAAAGTGCCGCGGGCTGGCCACAGAAGACGACAGACGACGGCAGATGGAGCAAACGAGTTCCAAAGCGGGCATCGCGAGGCAGGCTGGATGCTGAAGGCGCAGGACGTAAATTAGGAGAGGCCTAAGTCCAGGAGCGTACATGCTGATTTGATTGATATAAAAATAAAAACTGACTTAGATACCTGATCGCGACCTAGAACCTTGAAATTAGATTAATGGCATAGTTGCGCACAAAGAAACGATTTTTAGGGTTCGTGCCCTTAAACGGGACCCTATTTATGAGACTTCGTTGTCCGTCTGTCTATCTGTCCGTCATGAGGCTGTATCTCAGGAATCGTGATAGCTAGAGAGCTGAAATTTTCAGATGATATATTTCTGTAGCCACTATGACAACAAATACTAACGTCAGAAAAGGAGGGCGGGGATTAAGGGGGCTCCCAACCAATAAACGTGATGCTTTGCTGTTTTTTTGGTACGGAACCCTCTGTCTTACCACTCCGACCAACCGTTGTTCGGAATGGAACTCATTATAGGGACTTTATTCCTATCTATACTTTATTCTTTATTTATTTCCTCTGTGCGCGAGTCCGCTTCGCACACTTGGCCAGTTTTTTATACTTACTACTAAGATGGCAGACAAGCTTACGGTCCACCTGATGGTTGGTTACTGTAGTGGACTAATTCGCATAGTGAACGTTTGCAACACCAGTGGCGCTGCTGCATGTCGACCCATATTTCTCTTGGCATCCAGTAGAGTCACGGGAAAGTAAAATATCCCGTAACCCTACTCATAGTGCTCTCCGGAGGGCTTTGAATTAGGTTCGTTTACAATAACCATTTTAATGAACATCCAATTTGTGCCAAAATAATACAACCGGAATACACGCGACAGAAAACCACGCGATAAGAATAGAAGCGACGGGGGACCTTTCTATTTCTCTCTCTCTTACGCAAACGAAGTTGCGCGGGTCAGCTAGTTCTTTATATTAATGACTTTCCGACTGCTTCTCCTTATCCCATGATAATGTTTGCAGATGATAGCACTTTGGTTTTTAACAGTAATGACGTAAATACTCTTGAGCACGACATAAATTCGAATATTAATTTAGTTATAAAATGGCTACAAAGTAATAACTTAATTATCAACCTGAATAAGACAGCCATTATGAAATTCAGTCAAAGATCAAACCAAAATATGGGTTTAAATATTAATTATAATGGTAGGACTATACGCGAAGTTCACGCTGCAAAATTTTTAGGGCTTCAAATTGAAAGTACGCTAAAGTGGAATAAACAGGTTGATGAGATTTGTGGCAAATTAAACCAACACTCATATGCCCTTTATATGTTGAGTAAAGTGTCTAGTCGGTCAGCAGTGCTTGCAGCGTATCATGGTCTAGTCGCCTCCAAATTAAGGTATGGTGTAATGTTTTGGGGAAATGCAACAGGAAAAGACCTAGTTTTCAAGTGCCAAAAGCGGTGTATACGGGCCATTTGTGGCTTGCGATCCACTGAAAGCTGCAAACCCCATTTCAAAAGTCTTAAAATTCTCACTATGCCATGTCTTTACATATACGAAACGGCTGTTTTTGTAAGAAATAACCTGTCCATGTTTGATGAAGTAGGTAGTCGGCGTCGAAAAGGCACGCTACATCTAGTGAAGTGCCATACGGCTCTTTTCCATAAAAGTATTTTCGCAATGGCTCCGAAAGTATACAATAAGCTACCTAAGAAATTGAGAAATGCCGAAAGTATAAACGTGTTTAAAAGATATTTGTTTGATTATCTGGTTAATAAGACTTACTACACAATTGAAGAGTACCTGAATGATAAAAATAATACATGCGGCTGACATACTTAATATTAATAATGAAAACTATGACATTTAGGATAAGTGTGACTCTATTTTTGTTTGTGTATTATAATTTGTCTATATTTCCTGTATCATTTATATTTATGACATTAATGTACACTACAAATTTTATTTAACAGTTTTTGACATTTGAAATTTTTAATTTAATCTATTATATAAAAATAAGTCGGGTTTTCCTTCCTGACGCTATAACTCCAGAACGCACGAACCGATTTCCACGGTTTTGCATTCGTTGGAAAGGTCTCGGGCTCCGTGAGGTTTATAGCAAAGAAAATTCAGCAAAATTTCACATACAGCGCCATCGCGGGCGAAGCTGCGGGCATCAGCTAGTTTATTATAAACTTTATTGTGCATCGGTATTCCCAAATTGCAGTGGTTGCCGTTCTTGTATTGCATGCCTCAATCGTCAGAACATGGTTTGCACATTGTTATCATCTAACACCTTAGATATAAGTTTACTCTGTACCTGTGTTCAGCAATGAATAAATGAATTATGAATTATGAATTTATTGTAATTCTACAATATTAAAACTTATATCTAACTTAAAAATAGGTACTCATCCGGATTCTGGGGATGGGACTTCCTTCTTCCAGGAATAATATATGTAACAATATGGGTCTACGCCTATATTTTCACTAATATAATTGCTTAATTAATTGTTGCCATACAGGTACAGGCAGGGGTTTCTAAATCCAAAATTGGTGGCTCATTCTGGAAAGAACAATATGTTTTTACAAACACCCTCTTCAACATGTAGAGATTCCCTAAAACTTTCCCTTCGCTATTAATATTTACTCCCAATTTCACAAAAGAACGTTAGCCTATTCATAATTTTCACAAATGCCTGCACTATTCTGACAAATACGAAAACAAATAGGTATTGAACGAATTCGTTCGTAAGTATTTATTTCACAATTGGAACTTTCGCAACTTCAAATAATTTGTTAAATGTGTGCGTGGCGCGGCTCGTACCGACGCGCGCGACGTGAAACGCCCGTAGGCAATGCGCACGCACACAAGTAAACCACGCTTGGAACCTTTGAAATCATTTTGTTCGAAGATGACCTAACACACAGGAAATGATCGACAAGCTGTCAGTCAGAGGTAATTTAACTGTGATCGGACTACACAATTGACCTTGCTGGAGAGTCTGAAGTTCTGAACAAACTTCTTTTAAGATACAAAGAATTTCACTACCTAGCGCATTTCTATGCCATTTGAAGTGTGCGTAGTAAGTCAATTTAACAATAGCCTGACAATAATTTAATATGTAATTTCTACCAACTAAACATGATATTATAATTAAAAATAAGGAAAACTTTTAAAGAAAATTACCCCTCGTTAATTAACGGCAAAAGGAAGTATTGCTAAGTACTTACTTGTATGAAGAAAGCCATTACAAGCACTAATTCCAACTTATAAATGCAATTTTATCATTCATCACCAATGAGGACAAATCAATTATGGTAAAATTCAAGATATCTTATTTATATAAATTGAGTTAAAATTTTAACACAGTACCATTCTCACAATGAAGATCTTACACGTAGTACTGTTTGGCACTTTGTTGGTGGGACAGCTGGTGACAGTGCAGGGCGCTGTTTGGGCCATTGCTGGCCCCTTAGCGACAGTTGCCACCTTGATCGCCAAATTAGGGCAAAGGGATCCCCACGTAGTCGAAATTTACAACGAGGGAAAACATCATGCGCACGTTTGGTGTGAATCGAAGGATGACAAAATCGGAGGTAATGATGGCTTATGGATAAGACCTGGTGAAAAACTTTCCTGGGCCTTTGGAAGAGCCTACTCGACACAGTTCTGGTGCAATATGGATTGGTACGGACAACGTGTTGGATGGGACGTGTTTGTTAACAACTGGTCGGACGCGCCGAATCCAACCAAATGGTCTATTAGAAACGACGGAGTGTACGATCAATGGAGAGAACGTAAATGGCGTCATCTGAACAGTTAGATACCAATAATATGTTCAAAATAATGTAATTTTTAATAAATTACTTGATGTAACCTATTTTATTTTTTTGTTTCTTAAACAGTCCACGTCATAATTTCGAAATAATCTGGCCGACCTTCAAAATTCCGAACGCTCATTTCGCCGATGATAAATTCAACGAATGGTTGTATGGTCGACTGTTAAAACTCCGAATGGTCATTTCGCCGATGATCAGTTTTACGAATGATTGTATGAAATTGATGTTGGTGTTGGATAGTATAGGCGGTTGAAAGCGAAAGCCTCATCATGTTCATCTCAAAATGGTGAACATTCCGTTAACTTTAATAATAGTGTTAGTGACTATGGAAGTTTAAATAACTTTTTTACAGGTCTTAACATCTTTCTTAATCACTCTATACAGGGTGAATTTTTCAAAAGGGATTGGATGGCCAAATCCGAAACTATAAGGAATAGCGAAAAATGCTCAAAGGAGTCACGAGCCCGATTTTGATGAAACTTAAAACCTCATCATTAGATTTTTGAAAAACCAATAATCCTAGCTGGGAATCGAATCCATTGATTTTGAAAAAAAACACACCCTTTATTATTACACCATACGATAGTGTTGCTATTAAGGATCATATTCTGGGAAGTAATGATATACGGCAAACTACAGAAAAGAGCTCATCTTTAACAAAATACATTTTATTTTTCTTAAGTTAACTGATTAATTGTTCAAAATCTTTGCAATACATAGCTAGATTCGAAACCTCAAGGATCGTGCTGTATTCAATATTTCAATATTATTGATTCCGTTGAGAATATTCTCTAAAAAATCATTCTGAGCATAATTTAAAACACGGAATAGTTATGATCTTTTCTGGGATTTCGAACGAAACAAATTATGATACAAAATTTAGGTACATGAAATATGCATTCTATCAAAATTCCAAATGTTCCTTAAATTTGGCGTATATCATTACTTTGCAAAATTTGATCCTTAACAGCGACTCTATCGTATGGTGCAATAATAAAGGGTGTGTTTTTTTTTCAAAATCAACAAGTTCGATTCCCAGCTAGGATTATGGGTTTTTCAAAAATCTAATGATGAGGTTTAAAGTTTCATCAAAATCGGGCTCGTGACTCCTTTCAGCATTTTTAGCTATTCCTTATAGTTTCGGATATGGCCATCCAATCCCTTTTCAAAAATTCACCCTGTATATACATTGGCCGGGCATTTGATTAATTAAAGAGCTGTGAACTTACCCGCTCGTATTGGACATTATGCATAATGCCCGGGCAAAATTACATTGTGCCCAATTTTACACTAATGTAATATGTTATGGACGGAATAACATATTACATATTTTGAAAAATACTAAGCGAGCTTTCCCATTTGTTAGTAATATGGCATCATAAACTACAGCTACTACACTATTACCAATATTCAGAGATGAACCTTTAAGCTCTTTTATGATAAAGCAAACACGCCAATTTAGATTGATCCTTATATTGGGTGTAACAAAATTGACTCTCCAAATTTCGTCACGTGACGTGGCATATGTCAAGAAACATTACAAAAATGAAGAAAAAAAAATCACATGAATACTTTAACCGTAAATCCGTTTTAAGGGTCCTATAAATTTTGACCGGGGGAATGTCGCAACCTGGACGCGGCGGGGGCTCAGCTCGGTCATAGACGTTTCGTTTGCGACCCCTGAGCTCGCCCGCCGTGTCCAGGGATGGCGCGTGGTGGAGGAGGAGGAGACGTCGTCAGATCACCGATATATTCGGTTCGACGTCTCCCCTCCACCTAACCTGCCGCCAACAATCACGAATCCCCCGGAACCGCGTTGGGCACTCCATCGCCTGGATCGGGAGGCTCTCCTGGAGGCGACCATCGTGCAGGCCTGGATTCCGGCAGCGGACGGGCCTGCCGATGTTGATGCCGAAGTGGAGTGGTTCGGGAGAGCCATGTCGCACATCTGCGATGCGGCGATGCCCAGGGCTAGGCCCAGACCGGCGAGGAAGCAAGTGTACTGGTGGACGCCGGAAATGGCGCAGTTGCGCGCGGAGTGCGTTACCGCGCGCCGCCGGTACACCAGATTCCGCCGGAGGCGTCGCCGCCCAGAAGATGCGGCAGCCCGAGAGACGGAGCTTAATGATGAGTACAAGGAGGCCAAGAGGGCCCTCCAGACGGCCATCAAGCGGTCCAAAAAGTTGGGCCGCGATGAGCTGATGGAGACTCTGCAGCGGAACCCGTGGGGGCGCCCGTACCTTATGGTAAGGGGCAAATTACGCCCTAAGGCGCCCCCACTGACTCAGAGTCTCCAGCCGGAGCGGCTGGAGGGGGTCCTGGACTTCTTGTTCCCATCGAGAGCGGAGGAACACATTTCTCCGCGCATGGCTTCGTCTCAGGCGCCCAACGCGGAAGGCAGCGAGAACGACGTGCCCGTAGTCACCGAGGGTGAGTTAGGGGCGGCTGTACTGCGGCTTAAATCCCGCAGAAACACCGCCCCTGGACCCGACGGCATTCCAGGCCGAGCGTGGGTCCTGGCTCTCGAAGAGCTTGGGCCTCGACTAATTGGGCTCTTTAGCGCATGCCTCGAGAAAGGCCAGTTTCCCAAGGTCTGGAAGACAGGGAAACTGGTCTTGATTCGAAAGGCGGGGCGGCCGGCAAATTCCCCATCAGGGTACCGGCCGATCGTGTTGCTCGACGAGGTGTGCAAGCTCTTTGAGCGCATTATTGCACAACGCCTCGTCGGGCACCTCACACGCGTGGGGCCTGATCTGGCGGATAGCCAGTTTGGCTTCCGTCAGGGACGCTCCACCGTGGACGCGATCATGCGCATTAGAGGCCTGACGGAGGAAGCAGTCTCACAGGGTGAGGTGGTGGTGGCGGTGTCTCTCGACATCGCCAACGCATTCAACACCTTGCCCTGGAGCTGCGTCAGGGAGGCGCTTATCTATCATGGAGTGCCTCCCTACCTCCATCGAATTGTCGGGGCTTATCTCTCCGAGAGAGCCATAACTTACCCGAGCTGGCTAGGGCCGGGTCGGCGAGATGTGTCGTGCGGTGTTCCACAGGGATCGGTTTTAGGGCCGCTCCTGTGGAACATCGGTTACGACTGGGTGCTGCGTGGTCCGTTGCTCAGAGGGGTCGGCGTAACGTGTTACGCCGACGACACCCTCGTTACGGCGCGGGGAGAAACGCACCGTGCCGCAGCACTTAAGGCCACGGCAGGGGTTGCTCAGGTCGTGGGTCGGATTCGGCGGCTGGGTCTCGAGGTCGCCCTTCACAAATCCGAGGCTCTGTGCTTCCACGGACCTCGGATGGGGCCACCTGCGGGATCCAGCCTACAGGTAGGGGGCGTCAGCATCGGCATCGAGCCCTCGATGAAGTATCTGGGGCTCGTACTCGATGGCCGGTGGAACTTCGGACATCACTTCCGAAGTTTGGTCCCAAAACTGAGGGGAGCATCGGCCGCACTCACGCGGTTGATGCCCAACATCAGGGGACCCAACGCTCCCTACAGGAGGCTGTACCTGGGGATCGTGCGAAGCATGGCTCTGTACGGGGCTCCCGTATGGGCGGAGACCCTGACGGCCAGCAATGAGGCTAGACTGCTGAGCCCGCAGAGAGTGATGGCCGTCAGGGTGATAAGAGGATACCGCACGATCTCCGGTGAGGCGGCATGTCTCCTAGCCGGGACCCCTCCATGGGACCTGGAAGCGAGAGCCCTTGCGTCACTGTTCAGATGGCGCAAGGAGGCGCTGGAGCGGGGCCAAAGGCCTGCGTCTCGAGAAATCGAGGCCCAGCGGACCCTGCTCCACCAGGAAATCGTGGAGACATGGAAGGTGCGACTTGAGCAACCAAAGGGGGGATTCGCCACAATCGCGGCCGTCAGACCGGTCATGGACGAGTGGCTGGAGAGAAGACACGGTGCTCTCTCCTACCGGTTGACACAGATGCTTGCCGGGCACGGTAGCTTCGGTAGGTATCTGTGGCGAAAACACCGGAAAACCACGGCCGAGTGTCAGCACTGCGAGGACCGCAGCGATGACACGGCGCTCCACACGCTGGTGGAGTGCACGGCGTGGGCACAACAGCGACAGGTCCTCGTAGTGGGTCTGGGCGTGGACACTCTCTCGCTTGAGGCCATGGTGCGAGCCATGCTCTCCAGCGGGAGTAAGTGGGACTGCGCCGCCTCTTTCTGCGAGCAGGTCATGCTCGCGAAGGAGGCGGCGGGCCGGGTGCGGGAGAGAACTCTCCCACCCGAGTTCCGCAGTCGGCGCCCTGGGCGCCGCCGACGTGTCTTCGCCGAGGACTATCGGCCTCCATGACCAGGGGTCTGAGGACGGTGAGAGGGCCGCTCACCGTCCTTACAGAAGCAGGCCCATGACGGCAGCGTGACGTGAGCACTCACGCACGCCCCCCCTTAGAAGCGGGGTCACACCCGAAACCCCCCATAGACGCGGGATTGCACCCGAACCACCCCCTGGGCGAGGCCGCATTGGCGGCCGTAGGTCTGTTGGGAGTCACGGGACATCCTCCCTGAGGGCTTACCCGGGGCTCTCAACCATAGGCTGTTGGGCGTTACGTGAGGTTTTTTAGTCGGTAAGAGTCCGGCATAGCATCCCACGAGGATTTTCCCTCACGTTAAAAAAAAAAAAAAAAAAAAGGGTCCTATAAATTTTCTTTTTCACGCTTTCTATCGCTACTGAGCGGCAGTAGAAAGCGACAAGGACAGCCAGACGGGTGCTCCGTGTTTGTTTTGCCACGGCGACCATTTTACCTCTAATTGCCGCGGTAAAAAACGAATTCTTAATATGCGACAAAAAAAAATTTAAAAAAATTAAAAATTAAGCCCCCTTTTTAGGGTTTCGTAGCCAAATGGCAAAAACGGAACCCTTATAGATTCGTCATGTCTGTCTGTCTGTCCGTCTGTCTGTCCGTCTGTCTGTCCGTCCGTGTGTTACAGCCACTTTTCTCCAAAACTATAAAGTCTATGCTATTGAAACTTGGTAGCTAGATGTATTCTGTGAACCGCATTAAGATTCTTATATAAAACTAGAAAAAAAGCAGTAAATGTTGGGGGTCCCCATACTCAGAACTGAAACTCTACATTTTTTTTTCTTCAAACCCATACGTGTGGGGTATCTAAAGATAGGTCTTTAAAAATGCTGTGGAGGTTTCTAACATCATTTTCTTCTAAAGTGAATAGTTTGCGCAAGAGACACTTCCGAAGTGGAAAAATGTGTGTCCCCCCTCCTCTAACTTCTGAACTAAGAGAGTGATAAATCTAAAAAAAATATATGATGTACATTGCCATAAAAACTACCAACAAAAATTAGTTTGAACGAGATAGAGCTGGTAGTTTTTTTTTAATACGTCATAAACCGCAATTTTCGGTTAGTGAAATCACTACCACTGCGAACGTGTTAAAACATCAGTCAAAGTTATAACGAACTATAAGAACTTTTATATTATGTTACTTGCTGCTACGAAACCCTTCATGAGCGAGTCCAACTCGCACTTGACCGGTTTATTATTAAATAGTTGTATTTGATATCCGATGCCAAGTCATCTCATTAAATTTGGAGAGGATAAGATAATGTTGTTACACCCAGCATCCATAACTCAAGCAGGTTTTTTTTTTTTTTTTTTATATTCAGCTCGCCAAATTGACGTCGCCACGATGGGTAGCCGTGGCGCATCTTGCGATTGGGGGCCACTTCTTACAGCGGTCCTCAAGTTGGCGGCCCTGTGATGGGCCTCTTCACGCTCCTCTTAAAGAACCCGGGGTTGTAAGATGAGGGAAACACGTGTGCGGGCAGGTCGTTCCAAGTTTTTATAGTTCGACAGAGGAACGATCTTTTGAAACGCTCGTTTCTGGCGAAGATTCTCTCCACTGTGTATGAGTGGCATCTCTGCCCGGCACGCGTTGTTCGGGATCGGAAAGGTGATGGTGGGATCAGATTGAAGAGCTCTTCAGAACATTCGCCGTGATACATTCGGTAGAAGGCAGCCAAGGACGCTACGGTTCTTCGCTGCGCCAACGGTTCGAGGCCTCCCGTCACCTCAGGACAACCAATTATTCGGACAGCACGTCTCTGCATAGCGTCAAGTGCGTCCAACAAGCACCTCGCGGAGTCATCCCAGAGGTGAGAACAGTACTTGACGCAGGGACGAATCTGCGTCTTGTACAGCAAACATCTCTGATGTGGCGTGAAGTACCGTCTCACCTTATTTAGGACTCCGAGTTTCCGCGAGGCCAGCCCAATACAACTCTCTATGTAGTTTTTGTGATTGAGCTCACGCCGGACGTCTATACCGAGAATCTCCAGGTTGTCCTTTAGTGTAACCGTAATGTTCTGAAGAGAGGGTAGGGGTAGGAATGGGGACTTCTTAGCTGTAAACGCACACGCCTGCGTTTTTCTGGCATTGAACTCGATCAGGTTGTCTGAACCCCATTGGGCAATGCGACCCAGGTCCCGGTCGAGATCCGCCACGAGTTGCCGTCTCTTTTCGTCCACGTCACAACGCCCCTCCGCTGGGCGGCCAGAATAGCTCCCATGCAGAGTACTGTCATCCGCATAACAACGAATGCACCCAAGGGACAGCATGTCATTGATATGCAGAAGAAAGAGAGTTGGGGACAATACCGATCCCTGTGGTACCCCGGCATTTACCTGCAAAAAGCAGGAAGCCTGACCATCACAGAGGACCCGTATACGTCGCCCGTGCAGGAAGCTGGCCAACCAGCGGCATAACTGAGGCGATAAACCATATGCTGGCAGCTTGGAAAGAAGCGACGCATGCCATACCCTATCAAAGGCTTTAGCGATGTCTAGGCCAATAGCCAGAGATTCGCCGTGCCTCTCCATAGCCTCACCCCAGGTGTGCGTTACGTACGCTAGGAGGTCACCCGTTGATCGTTTCGGCCTAAAGCCATATTGGCGATCGTTAATTAACGAGTGATCCTCCAGATAGCGCATGAGCTGTTTGTTGATGATTAGCTCGAACACCTTGCAGATGACGGTGGTTACGGCTATGGGTCGATAGTTGGCCGGATCCGACCGATCCCCTTTCTTGGGGATCGGCTGGACGTTCGCCTCCTTCCAAGCCTCCGGCACTTCTCCCGAGGAATAGGAAAGGCGATACAGGCGTGTTAGCGTTGGAGATAATTCAGCTGCACAATTCTTCAGCACCACTGCCGGAATGCCATCACGACCACTGGCTTTCCGCGTGTCGAGTGACTGTAGCACCGCTCGCACATCGCACTGCCGGATTTTAATATCCGGCATCGTGGTTCCACAGTTGGCGATAGTGGGAGGTTGCTTGCTACAGTCATCAACCCGGGAATTAGCCGCAAAGAGATTGGCCAGCATTTCCGCTTTCTCTTGGGCCTTGTGAGCCAGTGATCCGTCAGGATAGCGTAGCGGCGGCAGCGAGGGCTTACAAAAGTTGGCCTGCACGGCTTTGGCCAGTTGCCAGTATCCACGGCTGCCCGTCGGATGAGACGTGAGCTCCTGACCAAGCCGCGTGACGCGCTGGGCGTCCGCTCTCTTGAAGGCCCTCTTACTGGACCTAGTGGCTCTGTTGTACGCTGCCTTGAGTTGGGCCACATTCGGGTCGCGCACAGCCCGAGCCCTGTTCCAGGCGCGGTAAGCCGTCTGTTTTTGTTGAACAGCTACGGCGCACTCACGCCCGAACCAGGGGCGGGCTTTGCGGATGCTGGCAACATCAGTGTATGGAATATAGTATTCCATACCTAAAGCTATCTCACCAGCAACCGCAGAGGCGCTTTCCGATGAAGCCCTCCCTGCAAAGCAGCGCTGACTCCACGGGACGGCTGCAAAGTATTCTCGTAGTCCGTCCCAGTCTGCTGACGAGTAGTGCCACAGTCGCCGCGTCACCTCTACTGCCCTTGCAGGAGATGACACCTGCAGGCTGGCACGCACAACACAGTGGTCGGATATACCCAGTGGGGCGCTAACCGACACACTGTACTGTGCACACACTGTACTGTGCTGGGTAACTCGTCAGCAGTAAGTCCAGCAGGGAGGGTTCATGGTCTGACCTGTCCGGTATGAGCGTAATCCCGCGCACCACTTGGGTCAGACCATGTGAGAGAGCAAACGCGTGGGCGGCCCGTCCCGCTGGATCGGTCACGCGGGACCCCAGCCACTCAGTGTGGTGACCGTTGAAGTCCCCCAGAAAAACCAATTCAGCGTTCGGGAACCGCACCTGCGCGTCGTCAGCCCCCTCGCTGAGGTGCTGAAACAGCCTTGTGGGATCGATAGACACACACGTAGATCTGACTCATGGAGCCGAGATCTACGTGCAGCCAAAGGACGGAGAGGGAAGGGTCCTCAAGGCAGCGCAGCCGGCGACAGCAAACATCCGCCCTAACAAACGCGCACACCCCAGCTTTTTCTCGAAATAGTTCCTCGATGATATAGCCGGGGTAACTAAGGTACGACTGATCGGCAGGGCGGAGTATTTGCGTCTCCGTTAGGAACATCACAGCTGGCCGTGCCGTCTCCAGATGGTGGTGGACGACGTTGAGGTTGGCATGGAGTCCGCGGATGTTAGTTAGTTACTTTGGAATCAGATGATGCTGTGTCCTATATGAAGCGCTCGTAGCCCCGCAGACTCAGTGCTCGGTAAACGATCACTGTAGTAAGCAGACCATAACATGACCCCTTTGTGACATTTATTTGCGAGCGTTTCCGTGCTTCGGAAGGCACCTTAAGCTGTTGGTCCCGGTTTCCAGTAAAATGGCAGTCGTCAAGCCAAGTTGAAGACTTTATGGGCGGCTTGAAAAAATTTAGCAGCAGGCAGTCACAACCTGTTCATATCAATCCGGCAATACGGCTCACCATCTATTACATGGGACAATTTCAAAAAAGGTGAAATGTGGGCATATAATATGCCTCTGCTTACGCCTTCGGGGAAACGGCGTGACTATACATATAAATGTATGTATGTAATCATTAAGCTCTTTTATGATTAATGGGGCGGGTTTAGAAAATTACGAAAAAGAAATGCAAAAGAAAGCGTCTTTATAACCGACTTCAAAAAAGGAGGAGTTTCTCAATTCGTCTGTATGTTTTTTATGTATGTTCACCAATACTTCTGTTAATTATAGACGGATTTTTTTTTCTTTTGTTGATTAGGGTTTACTTCTGAGGTGGTCCCATTTTCACCAGGTCAGGATCTGATAATGGGATCCAAGAGAAATCGAGGGCAACCACCAAATATTGTAGGGACAACTAGTGCGTTGCAGTTATCTTGTGTTTGAGCTTGATTGATTTGTATTGATGAGAACTTTACACCTAGATAGATAGATCCAACTTCAAGAAAAAAGAGGAAGTTCTCGATTCGACTGTATATATTTTTTTTATGTTTCCGTCTTTTACCGATATTTCCGTCAACTAAACTAAACGGATTTCCCAAACCCGGGAAAACATGCGGAGCTAGTGTGCCCCAGGGAAGCTGTCTTTTTTTATGGAAATCCCTCATTGATGTTATGCCGAACTCTTAGCGACTAAAACCACACGGTGCCCTACCACGATGGTCACTTTGTTGGCTCGGTTACTTCCCGCGTCTTTGGGGTTGTTCGGGTGTTACTCCGATTCTTGGGTCGTGTGGAGTGCGGGAAACGTTCACGTCAAGCTGTCGTCTTGGCCCTTCTTCACTAACGACGACGGTAAGCAGCTCCCGCCCGTCCTTAGGACCGCAGCCATGAAGCCGATAGTCTTTGGCGAAAACAAGTGCATGGCGCCCTCGCTGCAGACTGCGAAACACAGATTGGAGAGTTATCTCCCGCTTCCTCCCCGCGGTCTCTTTCACGGGCATGCGACCTGCTCGCAGAAAACGTGGCGGCGTCGTGTCTCCCGGTGCATTCGCCACAGATACTTACCAATGCACCCGTGCCCGGTAGTTATCGGTGTCAACCAATAAGAGAGATGGTTCCTCTTCAGCCACTCGTTTATGATCGGTCTGATCGCCCCGTTTGTGGTGTTCCCCCACCTTGGTTGCTCAAGTCACACTTTCCAAGTTTCTATGATTTCCTGATGGAGCTAGGACCGCTGAGTAGCTGAGACCACAGAGCTTGGGAAGCTGTCTGTGACCAAGTCGCCGCCTATATTACCACCTCTCTCATCTAAGACACTTCAAGGCGGTCAACGCGGTAAGGACTCAGACACCAAGTAAACTCGTTAAAAAAAACAAGAAAGGGGACTTGACAGACATACCCTTTTCCCCAAACGAGTTTTAGAGTGGAGACCGCGACTTGGCAAACGACGCGGCGACGATTAGAACGTCCACCCGCCAGATAGACCGACGACCTGGACCGTGTGGCGTTAGTTGGGAGAGGCCTGCGTCCAGCAGTGGACTGTCATAGGCTGATTTGATTGATTGAATAATAGTTGCGTATTTTCGATACTTTTATTATCTTTCCTTTTTTACTTACAGAGGGGTACCTCTGGACTTCCTGCGGCGCTCAGGTTAGGTTGGGAACCCCTGATCTAGCCCAAATAAAGGTGATATTAGCTTGTGCTATGGAATCTAGACGAATTAGATGATATGCCTCAGCCCATAAATGTTTGTCTCAAGAGTCTGGGTGTTTCTTTGTATAATATGTAACTATGTATTTACAACATAGATCAGTATTAATATCCGTGGTCTGATACCCATAACACAAGCAGTGAAACCGCGAAAGCGAGTGAAACCCGTGACGTCCGCTAGTAACTTGTATATTGGTAAATAATGCTATATACGAGTACCTACATATTGTACATAGAAAACACACAAACTCCGAAACAAACTGTTTTATTTTGTTTAACGTGAAGGAAAATCCTCATGGATGTTATGCCGGACTCCTATCGACTAAAAAACCTCACGTCACGCCCAACAGCCAGTGGTTGGGAGCTCCGGGGAAGCCCTCGGAAGGATGTCCCAGAACTCCCAACAGACCCACGGCCGCCACTGCGGCCTCTCCCAGGGGGTGGTTCGGGTGCTATTCCGCGTCTTTGGGGGGTTGGCGGCGCAGTCCCATTTACTCCCGCTGGAGAGCATGGCTCGCACCATGGTCTCGAGCGAGAGAGTGTCCACGTCCAGACCCACTACGAGGACCTGACGCTGTTGCGGCCCTCGCAGTTCTGACACTCGGCCGTGGTTTCCCGGTGTTTTCGCCACAGATGCCTACCGAAGCTACCGTGCCCGGCTAGCATCTGTGTCAATCGGTAGGAGAGAGCACCGTGTCTTCTCTCCAGCCACTCGTCCATGACCGGTCTGACGGCCGCGATTGTGGCGAATCCCCCCTATGGTTGCTCAAGTCGCACCATCCATGTCTCCACGGTTTCCTGGTGGAGCAGGGTCCGCTGGGCCTCGATTTCTCGAGACGCAGGCCTTCGGCCCCGCTCCAGCGCCTCCTTGCGCCATCTGAACAGTGACGCAAGGGCTCTCGCTTCCAGGTCCCATGGAGGGGTCCCGGCTAAGGGACATGCCGCCTCACCGGAGATCGTGCGGTATCCCCTTATCACCCTGACGGCCATCGCTCTCTGCGGGCTCAGCAATTTAGTCACATTGCTGGCCGTCAGGGTTTCCGCCCATACAGGAGCTCCGTATAGAGCCATGCTTTGCACGATCCCCAGGTACAGTCTCTTGTGGGGAGCGTTGGGTCCCCTGATGTTGGGCATCAGCCACGCCAGTGCGGCTGATGCTCCCCTCAGTTTTGGGACCAAACTTCGGAAGTGACATCTGAAGTTCCACCGGCCATCGAGTACGAGCCCCAGATACTTCATCGAGGGCTCGATGCCGATGCTGACGCCCTCTACCTGTAGGCTGGATCCCGCAGGTGGCCCCATCCGAGGTCCGTGGAAGCACAGAGCCTCGGATTTGTGAAGGGCGACCTCGAGACCCAGCCGCCGAATCCGACCCACGACTTGAGCAACCCCTGCCGTGGCCTTTAGTGCTGCGTCACGGTGCGTTGCTCCCCGCGCCGTAACAAGGGTGTCGTCACGCCGACCCCTCTGAGCAACGGACCACGCAGCACCCAGTCGTAACCGATGTTCCACAGGAGCGGCCCTAAAACCGATCCCTGTGGAACACCGCAAGACACACCTCGCCGACCCGGCCCTAGCCAGCTCGGGTAAGTTATGGCTCTCTCGGAGAGATAAGCCCCGACAATTTGACGGAGGTAGGGAGGCACTCCATGATAGATAAGCGCCTCTGTTGCGGGATTGCAATCCTAGGCTGGAGCGATTGATTTGAAAATTGTTAGGTAATGGAAATTGTATAGGGATAGTCCGAGGCTCTGGGAAGGACATAGGCTTCTTTTTGCCGACTGCGTAAAAGGAGGATTTTGATTTCACGATATAACGATTCTTAGCCTTTAATACCGTTACTTTCGCTTTTATACTATTAGTAGGGAAGTAGGGATAGGGATGACCTAATCTAACACACTCTAAATACATTACATACTCTAACATAATCTAACAGTTTGTTTCAGATAGGTCTTTATAGCGCATGACTCGAAAAAGGCCAGTTTCCCAAGGTCTGGAAGACAGGGAAACTGGTCTTGATCCGAAAGGCGGGGCGGCCGGCAAATCCCCATCAGGGTACCGGCCGATCGTGTTGCTCGACGAGGTGTGCAAGCTCTTTGAGCGCATTATTGCACAACGCCTCGTCGGGCACCTCACACGTGCGGTGCCTGATCTGGCGGATAGTCAGTTTGGCTTCCGTCAGGGACGCTCCACTGTGGACGCGATCATGCGCATTAGAGGCCTGACGGAGGAAGCAGTCTCACGGGGTGAGGTGGTGGTGGCGGTGTCTCTCGACATCGCCAACGCATTCAACACCTTGCCCTGGAGCTGCGTCATCCCTGACTGCTTCCTCCGTCAGGCCTAGAATCGTTATATCGTGAAATCAAAATCCTCCTTTTACGCAGTCGGCAAAAAGAAGCCTATGTCCTTCCCAGAGCCTCGGACTATCCCTATACAATTTCCATTACCTAACAATTTTCAAATCAATCGCTCCAGCCTAGGATTGCAATCCCGCAACAGAACTGTAATCCCGGTATTTGCTGGACTAAGAGGGCTCAGTCCCGCGGGATCTCGGTATTTGCGGGATCCCGCATATTTCTGACAGCCATTGAAAAAAGAAAAAAATTCTGTATTATACATGCATCTAGAACTAAAAAATACACACGCCTTTATTCTCGAAGGGGTAGGCAGAAGCATATTATCTTACAAATACGAATAATTACAATCCCGGGTTCTTCAAGAGGAGCGTGAAGAGGCACATCACAAGGTTGCCAACTTGAGGACCACTGTCAGAATACCACTGCCACTGTCTGTGGCCCCCAATCGCTAGATGCGCCACGGCATTCGATCAGGCTGGCGACGTGAATTTGGCGAGCATATTATATGCCCACACTTCACCTTTTAATATTTCGTCACACGTAACTGTTTATAGTACAAGAAAAGTAAAATCTTCCTGATTAAATCACTAAAACAAATAAGTACGTTATTAGGTTATGTATAACGGCACAATTACAAATAATCTTTCTCGAGTCGTATCAGTTGGCGCGCTTCCGCTTACAGAACAACACATGGCGTTTACCTTTGCTTAGTCCCGTTAATTCCGCGGGATCCCGCTCGATTTACGTGCGGGACTAGTCCCGCAAAAATACTGCGGGATCCCGGTATTGCATTCCCTACTCCAGCCGTTTAGGCGTGAAAGCGTAACGGACAGACAGACAAACAGAGTTACTTTCGCATTTATAATATTAGTAGGGATGACAGATACTATAATAGCTACTATTGTAGTGTGTGGCTCGCCTCACCTTATATAATGTAACTGCACACATTATTTAGACATTATTACACTAATTATGACATCGAACAGTTGTCTCTAATTTACCCTACGTCACTCCATTACATGGCGACCCTTAGCCAGCAGTTTTTTTTTTATAAGTAATTGAAAGTGGTACCGAAACGTTATGAAGAAGAAGCCGTCAAATACTTATCAAGATTAGAAGACTAGTGAAGAAGAAAAATGAACATCGCAAGAAGAATGTGACCTGAGCCTGTACGTGAATTTATGTCGAGAAAAAAAAGAAGAAGATGCTATTTATAGAAGAATTTCAGTAAGACAGAAAAAAGAAGATCCATGCGAGGTATAGGTACTCCGATAGAAGATTTTCTATTCTGACTTTGTGATGGTGATGTGTGTTGGAGCTGGGCGCTGGGAGAATGCTCAAGCCTATGATGAGAGGATATGCAGGCTGCCGGGAGATTACAGAACGGGTCCGATGTGGAGCAGCTGGGAGTCAGTTCCAGTCCAATGTAAATGCTAGATTTCGCAACATTTTAACACAACACCTTTGACGTCATCCGTGATCAATTTACACATCCGGTGTCGGTAAGCGTATGCATTATTATATTTACGATGTCAATTTTTGATTAATGTTTCACTTCATTATTTTTACTATGTGATTTTTTTTGTGTATTAGTTTATTAGATTTTTTTTTTAAATATTGTAATCAAGGTATGTCCCAAGAAATAAGAGAATTACATTCTAAATTAAGATATTTAAAGGAGTAAGTATTTAGTAAAACTTGGTCCAGATAGGCGTATTCAAGAATTAGGTTTAAAGAAATTAGAAGAAGCTGAAAAGGAGTATTTAAATTTAAATTATATTTTGACTCAGTTGAACCAAGAATTCACCGAAAGAAAGATAAGCAAAGAATCTTGTGAGTCTTTTCAAGCATTAGTTAATGATATTGAGTTAACTTTTAAATATATAAAGGGTTTATTTTCTAAGATAGATAGTAGCTCTCAATTGTTTTCTAGAGATTTATCTGACGTTTCAAAAATGGCTGATTCGTTTGATATTAAGACTGCAATTTCCCTGTTGCCGGTAATGAATGGCCAGGAGCAGGTAACTAAGCAGCTCGTAGATGGTATTTTATTTTATAATTCTATGTTGAATGAGTCATGTAGATACAAATTAATTGACTTTATTTTAAAAACTAGACTGTCCCCTAGTGCGAAACTTCGCCTTAGGTCCACATAATAGTGATGCTGAAATTTTGGTACAGGACATTCGGAAATATTTATTACCCAAAAAGTCCACAGTCGCTCTGCAAACACAATTGTTTAGGGCTTCCCAAGGTCATAGGAGTATCGAAAAATTTGGTACAGAGCTCGAGGAATTGTTCGTGAAGCTCACGATAGCACAAGCGGACGATAATAGCGATGCCTACGAGATATTGCGCCCTATCAACGAGAAGACTGCAATTAAGAGGTTTAGTGATGGTTTGGCTGACCCTCGTCTGGGTACTATCATTGCATCTAGACAGTTTATGTCTTTGACTGAAGCTATTAGGGCTGCGGTGGACGAACAGTCCATGTCCTCCCAAAATCAAGGTCAGGTCATGCAGATTAGGTCTACTCAAAATAATAGGCGTGATTTTACTTTTAAACCAGGTTTTCGTGGTCAAAGTAACAATCAGTTGCACAATAATAATTATGCGTACAATAAAATAAATCGCTCATATGACAGTGGCACGAGCACAGGTCAAAGACCCTCGTTTGTTGCACATCGAGGCTATGGCAACAACGTTCAGCAGCGTCAGCAGTATCGCGGCGCGCGGACGGCACGTAACCACCGAGTACAGCATAATGTGCAAAATTCTAACGTTCGAGGTGATGCAACTATTGCTAATAACGTAGAGTTTTTTCGTCCCTAATGATTGTATTCATTCTATTTTTAGTTTTAGTAATTTTTGCGTAGTTAATTGTCAACTTAAGAATAATATTGATTTTAATTTATTAATAGATAGTGGAGCTAGTTTATGTGTGCTTAAGTATGAATGGTTGTCGCGACACGAGAGTTTGTTAGGTTTAATACAGCAGGATAAGATAACTATTAAGGGAATTAGTGGTTATTTAGAGTCTATAGGATATATTTGCTTAGATATTATCATTAACGGCGTAGAATTTAATCAAAAGTTCTATATATTTGAGAACTTATCTTGTACCGCAGAAGGTATTCTCGGTCAGGACTTTTTTATGCGTTATAGCGGAGTTTTGAATTATAAAAATGGTACTTTGAGTTTAGAAAACCAAGACCAATTTGTTAATATTCGCGTTAATAGGAGTAGTAATGATATGTTTACGATTCCGCCTCGTTGCGAAGTCAAGTCCAAGTTCATGGTTATGGGTAGCATTAAACAGGTTGAAAATATTTTGTCTGCAGATCCTTCGGTCAACTTGTTAGGTAGAAGCATTGAAAGAGTGGAAAGTGCTTGCAACCTGGGTCTTGTTACTGACCCCCAGCTGCGCTTTGAAGGTCATATAGGAAATGTGGTGAAAAATTGTTTCTATAGGCTAAAGATTCTCTATAGGATAAGGGAATTCATTGGTGTGTCCATGCGGAAGATGTTAGTTGATAGCTTGGTTTTGTCACGCTTTAACTATTCAGATGTGGTGTATGGTCCCTGCTTGCTGTCACGGACGTCATGTCTCGTTCAGCGCGTACAGAACGCCTGCGCTCGCTACTGCTTCAGCATACCACGGCGTGCTCATGTGACGCCATATCTGAATGAGAACAATGTGTTGAAAATGACAGCTAGGCGTTACTTACATCTGGCTAGTACGTTGTTTGGAATAATAAAAAATGGGAAACCTACCCACCTTTATGACAAGCTGAGCTGGAGGAAACATCATTATAAATACTCTGCGCGTATTTCATCGAGACCACTGTCTGTGCCACGGCACAGAACGATGTCATTTGCGGGTTCGTATAAACACGCAGCAACTCATTGCTGGAATGATATACCACCACCTCTGAGGTCTCTAAAATCAAAATATAGTTTTAAATTAAAACTGCGTTTACACCTCCTTGAAAAGCAGAAGAAAGACTACATAATAAACATGTAATAAATTTCATTATACTTGCATTACATTTATTGTTAAAAATGACAGAGAAACATAATTATTACTTAACTATAGTTACATCAAGCAGGTTATTCCTAGCTTACTTTGGGATCAGATAGCGTTGTGTGGAATGTTCGTGAATATTTATTTATATATTTTTATTTATTTATTATTACTATCTAAACTAAACTTAAACTAGGCCCCCGTGGCATTATACTTGCATATGGTCAATAAGCTCAATATCATTGTTGTTTGGAACAGAATAGAATATGTTTTTGCTAGGAACTTGGTTACAGACAGGGTTCATATTATATGATAGGTTGATATAGTTAGGTTGGTACTTACAGCATGTTTCATCGTATACAGACAGTATGCGAATTTATGCATATCTTTTTTTATATGTTTTTAGAAGTACCTAATGCATTTACACAAAATATAATAATTAACTTAATACTCACCCAAATATAAATTATCAAGCGATATGAAACGAGATACACAACATGTAAGTTGTGTATCTGTTTGGAATAATTGTTTTTATTGTGATTATTGCTTTGAGCTCTCAGTTGCTTTTGTATCCTTTCGTCATGGATATAAAGCCTTTCGTCACACTTGTCACAGTTTTACCTGGATTGATATTTACGTATAGTTAGGTTGATTGCGTTGATGATTTGTTTGTATTGCTATGCACTTTGCCTAGATGCAGACGATGCAGTACCACATTGTCCGTTGATTCCATGTTTTGCAAAGAGAATGTAACACTATGTTTAATATTTTGTTTGTTTTTGTTTGTATGGTGAGGGGTTTCACTTGTCTTCTACCCTACTCATCTGTCAATGTCATCCGCCCGTCTTTTCGCGCGCTTACAGATTATAAATAAGTGGTGGTTCTGTGGTTCTATGTTCAGCGTCGCGGAAAGACGTCAGGTTGCAAAACTTTGCTTTGCCTTATGGGGGGGGGGGGGGAGTGAAGCTCCTCATCAAAGATTGTTTTTTTTTTTTTTTCTGTTATCTTTGAGCTTTTATTTTGTATTTTTGTTTGTTGTATTTTTTAGGTGTAATAATATTAAGATCACGAATTTTTTAAACGTGTTGTCCTTTGGGACCGGTTGAAAACCAGCGCCGGGTACTTGTGCCCGGCAATATGCTGAACCGGCTCCTATTTTGGTGCAACGACAGGTTCTTTTTTTGTAATTTTTCATTTTTTTTTATTACCATACATAATTTTTGTAACATTATGAAATGTGTGCTGTTGTTGCAGTAAAATAAAAATACTTTTCTTTCTTTCTTTCTTTCTTAAGTAATTAAACACGTTCCGACGTCACAACAAAGTGATTGTGTCATTTTATCGAAAGAAATTTATAAAGGTGTGTACACAGCGGGCGTTTTATCAAAACCACGTGATGGTTTTATTCCTGTTAGGATTTTAAATACTACGGATAGTTCTGTTAATGTAAATTTTTCGGATATTAGTACTAGTTGTATAGATAATTTTTACGTTTGTCAATTTGACGGTAATACTATCAGTACGGATAGAGTAAAAAAATTGTTTAGTACTTTAGAATTACATTCATATTTAAATAAGGAGGAACAACGTAGTATTGAAAGCATTTGTGCGAAGTATGCTGACGTTTTCCACTTACCGGGAGACACTTTAACTACTACAAATTTATTAGAAAATTCTATTAAATTAAAGGAAAATGCGTCTCCAGTGTACGTTAAGCCTTATCGGTTACCGAACGCACTAAAGGGCGAGGTCCAAAGGCAAGTAGGTGATATGTTAAAGAACGATATCATAGAAGAGACGGTTTCAGAATGGTCTAGTCCCGTCCTCTTAGTTCCCAAGAAGTGTGATAGGTCAGGTGAGAGGAAATGGAGACTTGTAGTGGACTATCGTCAACTTAATAACAAGATACAGGACGATAAATTTCCTTTACCCAACATTACGGAGATATTAGACTCCTTGTCAAATAGTATTTACTTTTCGAAATTAGATCTTAGTCAAAGTTTTTATCAACTGCCCTTAGAGAAAAATTCAAGAAAATTTACAGCATTCACTACTGATAAACAATATTGCTTTAAGCGCTGTGCGATGGGGGTGAAAACCTCCCCTAATGCGTTTGCACGCCTCATTACTGTGGCAATGTCAGGATTAAATTATAAAGCATGTTTTTTAAATCAGGACGACTGTATAGTTGTAGGAAATTGTCCTGAAACCCATAATAAGAATCTTATACAAGTTTTAGAATGTTTCCGAAAGGTTAATTTAAAATTGAACCCTTGCAAGTGTGAATTCCTGCGCAAAGAAATAATTTATTTGGGGCACAAGATTACTTCTGAAGGTGTATTTCCCGATCCATCAAAAGTCGAGTGTCTTCAAAACTATCCGAAACCCCAAAATATTGACGATGT
Organism: Miltochrista miniata; assembly: GCA_933228765.1. NCBI lineage: Eukaryota > Metazoa > Arthropoda > Insecta > Lepidoptera > Erebidae > Miltochrista > Miltochrista miniata. Next base: position 15,044,277 of record OW121765.1, read on the forward strand.
AAAAAGATTCGTGGCAGTTGCTAATTATTACAGGCGTTTCATCCCGAATTTCGCTTCAATAGCTTACCCTTTGAATGCGTTATGTAAGGATGTAGCGTTTGTATGGAGTGATGAATGTGAACGAGCGTTTTGTAGGTTGAAAGAGATCCTTGTGAGCCCGACTGTACTTGACTATCCAGACTTTTCAGAAAGAAACAGTTTTACCCTACAGACTGACGCTTTAAAACAAGGACTAGGTGCCGTACTGTCTAATAGCAATGGAAAGGTCGTCGCGTATGCCAGCCGTAACTTAAAACCTGCTGAAACGCGATACCCGGTGATTGAGTTAGAGCTACTTGCTATCGTGTGGGCCGTACGACATTTTAGACCTTATTTGTATGGTAAAAAGTTTTATATAACTACAGACCATAAGCCTTTAATTTATTTATTTAACATGACCGATCCTTCAAGCAGACTTACAAAATTTAGATTATATCTTGAAGAATACGATTTCGAGATTAGTTATATTCCGGGACTGTACAACGCAGCTGCAGATGCATTGAGCCGGATTCCCATTACATCCACTAGTTTAAAAGATTTGCATAAGCATGCAGTATTGGTCATGACGAGAGCTCAAACTCGTAAGTTACAGACTGACTGTGACGAAACTGACACGACTCCTGAGATATCTTCTGCCCCAAGGTCTGATCAGCCTAAGGTAGTAGAAATTCTCAAACGACCGATTGACAGTGTTGAGTTAGTTTTATCCTCTAGTAAAGATACGTTAAATCAGATTAGGAAGTTAGAGAATTTAACAAGTGACAATGAGAGCTTCATTTTTGTTGCTGAAAAATCAGCAATTTACGTAATATCTCGATCGTTATCGACCGTTAGTGTGTTAGCGAGAGAATTACAACGATTTTGTATGAAAATAAAATTAAAAGAGCTCGTCATAATACATAATAGGCGCTATAGTAGCTTTATAAATAATATTTTGAAGGAAATGACTTCCATAGGTGATATTCCTAAGATACTTGTTATCAAAGACGTGACAAGAATCCATGACAGAGACACGAAGATTGTTATTTTAAATGACTTTCATCTTTTACCTACCAGTGGTCACGCGGGGGTAAATAGGATGTTAAATAATATTAAAAAATATTATTATTGGCCAGGAATGAACACTGACGTTATAGAGTACGTTAGTAAGTGTAAAAGTTGCCAAATTCAAAAGCATTCCAACAGGCACACTAAGGAGCCGATGGTCATCACATCCACGGCATCCACCGCTTTTGAGCGAGTTAGTTTAGATATTATGGGTCCATTAGATGTAGATAATTCTGTTGAGAGTCCTGGGACATCCTTCCGAGGGCTTACCCGGGTCTCCCAACCATAGGCTGTTGGGCGTTACGTGAGGTTTTAGCCCCTCTCTATAAAATAGATAGCAGAGAGGCTTATGGCGAGACTTGCGTCCGTAGTCTGTGACTCTGTTGCATAAAATTACGTCACTAGGTCACGCGGATCTTCTGTTCAAAGTTAAAAATAAAACAAATAATAATAATTAGTAATAACATGTTTATTCTCACTTGCACACTTTTTTAGACTAGGACATATATATATATATCTCTAACACACTAATCATACTTACTAAACATAGGTAGTTACTTTAGAAACAAACGTTGAAAACTCGCGAAATCAAGTATTTATACTTTTAAGGTGCTGATACACTTGAGCCTTCACTTGTAATGAGCGTTCTGGCGAATGTTACGAAAAATACGAGAGCATTTTAGCGAGCATTCTACAGAGCGTACTGGCGCGAATTCTAGCGAATATTCTTGCGAAAGGATAGATTTGCTTTGTGCTTTTTGCCGAGCCAAGCTTCTGTCATTGTTCTGCGCTCCGTCGCTCTGCGACTTCACTCCCCGAACCTAAACTGCTCCCCAGTGTGACAGTGTAAAGTCATTAGTAGTATGTGTTGTATTGTATGTACCTGTGTGTTTTGTTTTAACTCTGCAACTAATTGTAGACCTCCACTTCCACTTCTAAGATGAAACAGATTTGTTTTCCACCATCTTCTATTTTTCTTTTTCCTTTTTTTAACATAACCGATGAGTATAAATGCAGCACACGCGACCGTCAAGTCTCACATCTTTATCTTTGACGAGCATCGAATAAAGCGTTCGCTAGAATTCTCATGATGTTCGTAGCAATATTTGGCTCTATGCGTGGCTCGGCAAGTTGTTCAGTTCGACAACTATAAAAACGGCGAATGCTCGTTCTGTTAAAAGTGAATGCTCAAGTCTATCAGCACCTTTATGCTTATAACCTGATAACTTATTAAGTAACTTCTACCAAATAAACATGATATAATTAAAAATAAGGAAAACTGACTTTTTGCAAACTAACTTTTAAAGAAAATAACCCCTCGTTAATTAACGACAAAAGGAAGTCTTGCTGAGTACATACTTGTACGAAGATAGCCATTACGAGCGTTAATTTCAACTTATAAATGCAATTTTATCATTCATCACCAATGAGGACATATCAAATATGATAAAATTCAAGATATCTTACTTATATAAATTGAACGAAAATGTTAACACTGTGTCATTCCAGCAATGAAGATCTTACACGTAGTACTGTTTTGCACTTTGTTGGTGGGACAGCTGGTGACAGTGCAGGGCGCTGTTTGGGCTATCGCTGGTCTCGCAGCGACCATCGCAGGCACGATCATCAAAATAACGGATAGGGATCCCCATTACGTCGAAGTTCACAACGAAGGAAAACACCATGCGCACTTGTGGTGTGCCTCGAGGGATGACAAAATTGGTGGTGACGACGGAATATGGATAGCACCGGGTGAAAAGCTTGCCTGGGGATTTGGTAGAGGCCCCTCGACACAGTTCTGGTGCAATATGGATTGGTATGGACAACGTGTTGGATGGGATGTGTTTGTTCATAACTGGCGGGACGCGCCGAATCCAACTAAATGGTCTATTAGAAACGACGGAGTGTACGATCAATGGAGAGAACGTAAATGGCGCCATCTGAACAGTTAGACACCAATAATGTTCAGTAATTAATAGTAATTTTTAATAAATTACTTGATGTTATTTCTGGTTTCTTTGTTAAGTCTAGATTAATCTTAGAAGATTTCGTATTCGAAATCTTATAATTTTGCAGAGATTGTAAGTAAATTGACTCTTTATCAGTGGCGCAGTTGTATGTATTAGGTAAGTCTGTCATTGCTGACGGGTTGGGTACCTAATGTACGATAAAAGTTTGTTAGCGAGAACTTACGCGATGCTTTTTTTCATCTTATTCCAATTTTAAAACATATTTAAAATATAGAAATCGGACCACACGTTGAGACTATTAAGTAGGAGAGACTTTGCCTCCTTATGCGTGTTCTACCGCCTGTACAATGGTATGTGCTCTGAGGAATTGTTCATTAGGATGCCCACGGCTACGTTCTATCATCGCACCGCTCACCACAGACAGGGAGTTCATCCTCACACTCTACGTCCGGAGCGTTCCAGCACGGTTAGATCCGACAGGGGTTTTCTTCCGCGCACGCTTAGGTTGTGGAATGATCTCCCTGCTTCGGTTTTCCCAAACGCCTACAGTATGGGGTTCTTCAAAAGAGGTCTTAGAAGGTATTTACAGGGTTGGCAGCGCGAGTGTGGCGCCTCTGGTGTTGCAAACGTTCATAGGCTGCGGTGCCCACCGGTCCTTCTGGTGGGCGGTATGCTTGCATGCCACCTTAGCGGTATAAAAAAAACACGTTAAGAAAGTAAAATTAATAACACATTTTGCTTTTCATCCCCTATCCCAAAAGACACGCGGAGATTATCGAGATCAAAAGTTTCCTAAAGACTTTCTCCAATTATTATAAGCTCAAATTTTGCCATATATTCATTTAAATTGATTCAGTAGTTTCCGCGTGACACTTATTCGAGATAAATTTAAATTACCTACATTTTCGACTTCAGTATCGATTATATTGGGTACTAGCTGACCCGCGCAACTTCGTTTGCGTGATAAATGACGAACCACTCGATCGATTTTGTGCAAACTTCAACATAAACCATCTACTAAATAGTCCGAACAAAGCCTAAAAATTTGGTTTGGATAGGTTAGCCCGTTCTTGAGTTATAAAATTACAACGAAAAGTGGCATTGATTTTTATTTATAAAGATAATAATATTTTAGGGTCGGCAGCGCGAGTGTGGCGCCTCTGGTGTTGCAAACGTTCATAGGCTGCGGTGACCACCGGTCCTTCTGGTGGGCCCTATGCTTGTCTGCCACCTTTGTGGTATAAAAAATAATAATAATAATATGAGCTAAGTAAATTTATTAAATACATCTTAATTCAACGGCTAAACTACTACTTGACACAACTTCTATTCTAAGCAATTGACATCGTAACTTAGTTCCTTCTTCAGTTAGTCCCAGCCTACGACGTTTGGACAAACCGAACTACTGTAGGCTTTGTCCTCCTAATACAGATCGTCCATCCAAGACCTGGTAACGCAATAAGAATGTAAATTTCATCAGCTGAGCGTTCATGTTCATTGTAATGGCTCTTTTCAGTCCTGTTGAATGTAGTCTACGTAGAGGCCATTCCCGTATTTTACGAAGACTCAGTGAGTCTGTTTCCAAATTTCAGCCAGATGGTAACATGCGGTGTTATTTTATTGACCAGTGGATACTACCTAAAGCGTGGTCTTTCATTTTTTCTGGCTAGCCATCTTATAATTTTCTTATTCTTTTCACAAATGTATTTTTGTCACATAAAATTTGAATAAATTAGCAATAATGCTTCCATAAAGCATATTTGGTTAATATTATACCAAAATAGGGCTTTTTTATTTAACTTTATGACTATACTAGCTGACCTGCGCAACTTCGTTTGCGTTCATAAGAGAGACAGAGAGAAAGAGCGCTATTATTTTGATATCATGTTTCCCGTCATTTACCCCCGTTGCGTTTACTCCCGTCGCATCCCAAAACTAACTCCCAAAAACGCGAGATAGCACCCAAACCCACTTAGGTGAGGCCATAGTGGTAGCCATAGGTCTGTTGGAAGTTCTGGGTTGACTACCGAAGGCTTAACAACCGTAGGCTGTATACGTGTGGTTTTTAGTCTTTAAAAGTTCGGCATAGCATATATGCAGGAATTTCCTCACTTTAAAAAAAATGTAACTGTGAGCGAACCTTAAAAGATAAATAAATAAATAGGTATTTTGTTTTAGAACTTTTTAAGAGGAATAATTTTGTAATAAATTATTTTTATGTAACTTCAACCATTTACGCAGAGGCGCAACGGATACTCTTATAACGATTAAATGTTTTCCGTTTTCGAAACATTTCTCATTGCTGCACCGCGCTCCTATTAATCTTAGCATTATGTTATGTAGCCTTAAGCCATTCTCATTAAATGAACCTACTTACTATCGAACAGTTAAAGAGTTTTTGAAACCCTACCAGTAGTTTCAGTAAGGCTTGCCTTGGAATGATGTGATCATGGTCCCTTTGCAGCGTGTGTCCTGTACCAGCTACACTTCCGATGTTTGATCTGTTGGTGAATAGGGGTCTCACTGCAGCGTTCCAGTAGGCTTACGTTCGTGATTTTCTAGGGCCCGTATATACCGCCGAGAATCCGTTGGAGGCAGCGGTTGACGAAGACCTTTAGCTGGTACCTGGTGCGAAATGTGAACTTCCATGTCTCGCATCCGTATAGCAGTTAGCAGTACAGTTTTAACGTTTACTTTGTTTTGAGTTTCACTCTTCGAGTCCATTTTCGCGACTGCCTACGGGGCGCAGCTGTGTGAAGGTTGTTCTAGCCTTGGCGAGTCTTGAAATGATGTAGGGTACCTACTCTTCTATCCCATCAGATTCTGACACGACACTCCCGGTACGTGAATTAGTGCCTCCACCACATCTCTTGCGTCTGTCGATTTTAATTTCAGTCCAGCCATTCGCTGCCTCATCCTGCACGTTGTCCTGCAGACATGCATGATGGCGTGTGTGTGCCTCAGCAGGCACAGGTCATCGGCGTCATTGAAATCCTCCAGGATATCAGGATAGTCCCGATTCTATGCCATGCCGCTTGTTCTTTGCGGTATTCAGCATTATACCATCTATTTTCTATGCATGGTTGTTAACTATCCTGTTATCTTCATAACGATCCTCTAAGGTAGGTACAGTATGTATTTTCAAAAGAGTTTGTGAACTCTATGTTTAATTTCTTTTTCCTGAATATTGATGACATTTGATTGATGTCATTTTATACACGTTACGTCTGCTACATTGATGCATGTAATACAATTCTAAGACGCCGGTGTTTGTATGTAAATTGTTTATACTGAGGAAAATTCTATACTGAGGAATAGCTTTAATCATTAAGCTTTATTTTGATTAAACAAACAGGGCAGATTCACACGCCACTTGATGAGTATGATTAATGAATACCTCTAATTTCATAGACCTTATGAGACGTAAACAAAGTTGCGAGGGTCAGCTAGTTAAAAGATTAAACAATAGGTTTCTTCTTACCTACTTAAAAACTATTTTTACAAATTTTATGTCTTTGAAATGTGCATTTTATGGTATTGTTGTGACTTTTATGACACGTTTAAAGTACATAGGTATGGGATAGATGAAATTTTGCTTCCCACTTCCCATGGGAATGTACTCCCGGGATAAAAAGTAGCCTATGTGTTATTCCAGACTATAATGTATAATCTGTACCAAATTTCAGCCCGATCCGTTCAGCGGTTTGAGCGTGAAAGAGTAACAAACATCCACACTCACAAACATTCGCATTTGTAATATTAGTAAGATCTATACACTATACATATATTAGAACTGTTGAGGGTCGAGTCTGTACTTGGAAGATATTTTAGGTAGGGTGTTCTCTCATCGATACTGAAGCCGAATCAGTATCACCCCGAAACTACTGAATCGATTTGAATGAAACTTGGTACAATCTGAGCTAATGATCCGAGGAAGGTTCTCTTTAGGAGAGGGGATGAAAGTCAAAATGATTTTTAGTTGTAACTTCCCTATGCGAGGTACGATTTCAAAAATTTTTTCAGTGTCATAAAGGGTGTACTTTAAAGATTGTTTCAAACTTTTTCCAATTTTGAGTGTTTTGTAGCCCACCCACGCCTTTGGCGCGGACTGAATTATTTTAGAATAGCCTTAATCATTAAGCTCCTTTTTAATTTAGCAAACAGGGCAGATTCACACGCTGTATGATGAGTCTGATTAAGAAATACCTCAACTTTAATAGACCTTATGTGACGTAAACGAAGATGCGGGTGTCAGCTAGTTCAATGATAAAAGAGTACCTAGGTTTCTTCTTAACTACATAAAAACTGTTTTTACAATTTTTATGGTAATAATAGACATTCTTTGAAATGTACATTTATGGTTTTGTTGTGACGTTTATGACATGTTTTAAGTACATAGGTATGGTTCAGAGATGGCGCTCGCGGCTACGTCAGCGTGAAATTTTATTTCCCACTTCCCATGGGAACTTTAAAAAGTAGCCTATGTGTTATTCCAGACTATAATGTATCCCTGTACCAAATTTCAGTCAGATACGTTCAGCCGTTCGAGCGTGAAAGAGTAACAAACATCCACACTCACAAACATTCACATTTATAATATTAGTAAGATTATAGTAAAATCATCTGTTTGAAGTTTGAATTAAAACATAAATGAAAACGTCAATTGTATTGAAGTTTCACAAATTATGTGTCAAAATAAAAAGTAATTTAAGTATAAAATAAGGGTATTTAAGGAGTATTGATATCAACTCCGAAGAAAATCAGCCCCAAAATAATTTACATTCCCTTTTTAGCTCGTTATAGTACAAATTTCAATAAAATACGAAACACGTCTTCCATCAATTAGGTTAATAATGCTATATGCCAAATTTTAAGTAGATCGGACCAAGGAATCACGTTGTCCCATACAAACTTTACCCTCCTTTTTTATACCTTTGGAGGTGGAATTTGCAAAAATGTTAAAATTACTTTTTTCAAACTGTAACAAACAACGCTCATGCTTAGTTTCATCATCGTACCGTTAACCGTTTAAGCATTAATTGATAATAACTTTGGGTCTATATAGTTTGAATTCTATATAATTTTCCGGGATAAAAAGTACCCAGTGTGGTGCCCAGGCTAGTAAAGAATAATTATACCAAGTTTCATCGTAATCGAACCGGTAGTTTTTGCGTGATGCCTGAACAAACAGACAGACAGACAGACAGACAGACAAAAATTTTTTTGATCACAGTTTTGGGTTCGGTGTCGGTCTAGTAACACCCCCTTCTATTTATTTTTTTGATATTTTGAATGTACAGAATTTTCACTTCTACAGATTTATTATAAGTATAGATAACAAAACTACCTGTTCAAATTTCGTCACGTGACGTGGCATCAGTCATGAAACATTACAAAATTGAAGAAAAAAAAATCACATGAATACTTTAACCGTAAATCCGTTTTAAAGGTCCTATAAATTTTCATTATCACCCTTTCTATCGCTACTGAGCGGCAGTAGTAAGCGACAACGACAGCCAGACGGGTGCTCCGTGTTTGTTTTGCCACGGCGACCATGTTACCTCGAATTGGCGTGGTAAAAACTGGATAATTTTTATTAAAAATTTTCTAAATATCTTTAGGTACAGATTTTCGACCCTCTACAGTTTTATTATATGTAGGTATGTATAGAAAATTACGTCAAATATAATTGAAATTGATTTCCTTAGTAGTTTTGGCGTGATACTTATTTGGGATACAGACAGACAGACAGAATAACAGACAGACCTTTAAATAAAAAAATTACATTTTGACTTTAGTATCGATTACTTATAGATTGTCCTAGAATTAAAATTTTCAAATTGTCTTTTATGTAAAGATACTCGGACCTTCTACAGTTTAATTATGTGTGTAGATATTACTGCTATAATTTGACGAAAATGCCAAATGAAGAATTTTAAAATGTATAAAATAATGGTAGGCTCGGGAAGCGCTCGTGGCCCCGCGGACTCAGTGTTCTGTAAACGATCACTGCAGTAAGCAACTTTCACTATGGCCGGTCCATGGATGGGTTACCATCCATGTGATCACTTTGTGACATTTATTTGAGCGTTTCCGTGCTTCGGAAGGCACGTTAAGCCGTTGGTCCCGGTTGCCAGTAAAATGGCAGTCGTTAAGCTAAGTTGAAGGCTTTATTTCAACAGCAGGCAGTCACAACCTGCGCCTGTCCATTTTAACACGGCAATACGGCTCACCACCTATTACGTGGGACAAATTATACAAAAAGGTGAAATGTGAGCATAAAATATGCTTCTGCCTTCCCCTTTGGGGATAAAGGCGTGACCATATGTATGTATGTATGTAAAATAATGGTTGAATTTCAAACTCCGGACGACCACTAGGATTATGAATTACATATGAACTCATCATGTGTAATTCATATTCCTAGTGGTCGCCCAGATTACTATACTAACCACTCACGTGCCTACGTTTTGAAAAAAAAACACGTCCAAAGTGCTTAAGAATCAAAGTTATCGGAGGTTGACGCACAACGGAGCACAAGACCGTAATAAAACTTAATTTATGACCAATCCAAGGGTTTATTTGTTAAACTATTGACTGATTTATACAGCTAAAGAGTTATAGAAATGTTTTATGTTAACTCCGAGAATTTTGCTCAGTATAGTAATTTATAAAAAATTCAGAATGTTCAAACTCTTGTTGAACAAAGAAACTATTTGTTAAAGATTTTTTTTTTGTTAAATTTAAATCGATGACATATGTTTTTTTTGTTTTTATTAAGACAAATAATAGTTTATCTTTCTATGGTATATTTATTACGAACACAACTTAAATAAAAAGGGCATTTTTTTAAAATAAGAGCCGCGACAGGAACAACGGCGTTGACTCGCTAAACTTTCAAACAATTGTGATTTAAAATTGTGCCGACAGATGTGCTTCAAATCACACTTACAGTATTCCTTATCTAATGCACTATACACATACAACAGTATGACTCACGAAACGATGCCTAAAACATAAACAAAACCGTTAATTGAACCGCAAACCTCTCGGTGGCCTCAGCCACAAAAAGCTATACGAGCAAAATTCATTATGTAGCCACGGCCACCAAAAGCACGTAAGAGAGCCTATAAAGAGGAAAGATTTGATTGTTTGTTTGCAACGAATAGGCTCCAAAACTACTGAACCAATTTTAAAAATTCTTGCCCTATTGGAATGCTACACTATTCGCGGGGAAATTGGCTATATTTTATTAGGGTATTCCCACGGGAACGCGAACTACGTGGATGACTCTCTTTTATGACTCATTTTCGTCACTTCTAATAGTGATATATCTTGTATTCATTCATTTCACATTAATGTACAGTAGGTACTATCATAAATAAAAATTAAAACCTATCTAACCATAAATTAAAAATAAAAGGAGATTTTTGTCAAGGATCATTAGTAACAACAAATGTCTTAGAGATAACTCTTTCTCTCTCCTAGACATTTGTGTAACCTCTTTGTATATGTCTCTGCATACAAGATGCCCACATTTTATACATTTGTAATTTCGCACACGGCAGCTATATTACGAGTATAAAGATTTAAATACTTATTTTGGACGATTGACATTATTTCTTTAACATCTATATATATAAAAATCAATGCCATTTTTCGTTGTAATTCTATAACTCAAGAACGGGCTCACCTTTCCAGACCAAATGTTTAGGCTTTGTTCGGACTATTTAGTAGATGGTTTATGTGAAGTTTGCACAAAATCGATAGAGCGGTTCTTCATTTATCACGCAAACGAAGTTGCGCGGGTCAGCTAGTACATACATAATTACATACATGCGTCGTAGAATAGTTACATTAAACCATTATAAATTGAGAACAATTATAACATAATTATTAGCTGATCCGACAGACGTTTACCTGTTATTAATACGCTTTTATTAGGTCGTCGTGTATTTAACTAACAATGTAATGGAATCTAAGGAAACTAATTTAACCAGCTTCCAAGGATCGTAGCGTCATGAAAGTTGGCAGCTGTATGTAGTTCTGATGACAATACAATAATATGGTACTTTCAAACTGATATGATGATGGAGCCGGAAGATAGGCACTGAAACTTCGATGGAAATAATGAAATCTAAGGTAGCTAGTTTAACCAGTTTCCAAGGATCGAAGCGTCATAAAAATTGGCAGCTGTATGTAGTTCTGATGACAATACAATAATATGGTACTGTCGAACTGATCTGATGATGGAGCCGGAAGATATGCACTGGAACTTCATGATGAAATATCGTATTATATCTATTTTTGGATTCGTCAGAAAAGTCTTGTAATGAACTTTGACCACGCTTAGGTTTCAAGGTTATAACAAACCTTATTTTAATTGATTTGTAAAACTATGCAATGGAATCTCAGGTAACTAATTTAACCATCTTCCAAGGATCGTAGTATCATGAAAATTGGCAGATGTTTGTAGTTCTGATAACAATACTATTATATGGTAGGTACTGTCAAACTGATCTGATGATGGAGTCGTAAGAAATGAACTGTAACTTCATGATTGAACATCGTATCATAGTGTGTTTGGATTTGTTAGAAAAGTCTTGTAATGAACTTTGACCACGATTAGGGTTTAAGGTTATAACAAACCTATTATATATTGAAGTTAATATTGAGTGTAAATATTGACATAGGTATGTATATGTATTAGAATAATAATGAAATATTTTCACATTAGTCGAACTCAGACAAAACACCATGTAATACAGAAATCCCTACTAATATGATAAATGCGAAAGTAACTCTGTCTGTCTGTGTGTTACGTTTTCACGCCTAAACCACTGAACCGATTTTGATGAAATTTCAAGGTAAGGACATAGGCTACTCTTTAACTCACTGCGCAAAAGGAGGGAAATGATTTTACGCGATAACGACTTCTACGCGGATGAAGCTGCAGGGAACAGCTAGTAAAGGTGTAAATGTTGTGACTAAAAAGTATAAAATAAATAAATGGTTTAAAAAACCCTAGAAAAACACGCTTTTATAAATGCACGTAAAAACCAAAAATAAATAATTGATCGTTCAAGTTGCCTCTATTTCAGGGCTGAAGTGTAAACTATGTGCTTTTTATTATAATATTTGATTGTAAAAGCGTAGGGCGCTGGACCTAGAAAGTCTTTTTTGTAAACAAATTCCTATTAATGCTAATCCTGATATAATAAAAATCCTGACGAAAGCTGCATGAGCAGAGGCTCATGCAGCTACTTAATTGCCTGAAAGAAGAGTCTTTCAGGCAATTAAGTAGATACATTAGGGGAATCCGTTAACAGTGGCAAAATGTAGAGTTCTTGTTCGAGAACGAGATATCTTTGGTTACATTTGATAACCCTCTTGGGGATATATGCGTTTATATTCTTATTACATGATTACTAAGATATTTTACTAAATATATCGAAATGCCGAAACGTTAAGGACCTACCTATTAATTTTCTAATTGAGATCCGTAACGGTTATAGGTTTGCTCCTATTACGCGGGCGTCACGAAAAACTGGCAAAAGTGGGTGTTGAAAATGCGTAGGCGTGATTAACTAGTTTACTTTTCAAGTACCTATGTTATGTTTTCAAGTACCATTTCAAATAAACCTATCATCGTTAATACATTTCCGAAATTTAAAATGATATTAATAATTGTAAAAGTCACAATCATACTAATATTATAAATGCGTAACTTTGTGAGTGTGAATGTTTGTTACTCTTTCACGCTCAAACTGCTAAACGGATCGGGCTGAAATTTGGTACAGAGATACATTATAGTCTGGAGTTTACACTTCAGCCCCGAAATAGAGGCAACTTGAACGATCCATAATTTATTTTTGGTTTTTACGTGCATTTATAAAAGCGTGTTTTTCTAGGGTTTTTTAAACCATTTATTTATAACTGTGAATATGAAAACGTTCCCGATTACCTACTGAGTTACCGGTTCCATTTTCCTGTTTCTGGGTTCCTGATCCCTGTTCCCGGTTTCTGGTTTTCATTTCCCAGTCTGTATTTCTGTTGCCAGTTCCCATTTTGGTACTTCGAGTTCCAAGACCCGATCAAAATCGCTATAGAAAAGAAACCATTTCTTTAAACAGTTCGAATCAGTTACAGTTATTGCAAATTTCCTAATTTTCCACGCAATTTTCTTATTTTTTTCTTCCATAAGAACCTTCTCCTGACAATATCTAACACAAAAAAAAAGAAATAACGAAGTTGGTCCAGGCGTTGTTGAGCTATGCACACATTTTACGATTCATTTTTAAATTATAGACTAGCTTCTGCCCGCGACTTCGTTTGCGAGGTGATTTTAACTAATACCCAATCGATTTTGACCTGTCCAATGCATAGGTCTTCTATCAAAACATAGATCAAGCTGTATTGTCATTTCCGCTGAACCTATTTTAATGAAACATATCGCGTTATTTAAGTTGAAAAAATAACTACAAAATCCTAATAGTAAAGTGTTATGATCAAGTTACTGAATTTTGCTCCAACCCCGAACAAATAAACAAACAACGAGACACGAAAAAAAAAATTATAGATTTGGTGTCAGAAGCTTTGAATTAGTCGATAACAGTTATTTTTTTAAATTTATCTTGAATGTACCATCACTGCTATTTTTACAATTTTATAATAGTTGAGATGAGTGGAGAAGAGACTAAAATAACGATAGCAATCGACCTTGCTTGCTGTAGTCTGAACAAACTAAATACCAACTGACTGTAAAGAAAGTAAAATCTCGACATGTTCACGTTACTGAGCTCCACAGGAATAACCTAACAAATTGTATATTGCGTGACTTAGGTTAGGTACTTACTTTGAGTGCAAACAACTAGACAATTATTATTTAGAACTAACTGAGCCCGCAACTTTGTGTACGGCACATAAGGTGTATGAAAGCAGAGGTATTTCTTCATCAGACTCATCAAGCAGCGTGTGAAACTGCCTTAACCATTAAGCTCTTTTATGATTAAGCCAACACGCCAGTTTAGATTTACCCATTTTTAGGTTCATAAGTCTATGTATGATTCTTTAAAGTGATATAACTTTTTTATTTATTAACCGATTGATATGATATAAACACTAAATTTTAAGCGGAGCAAACCTTTACACAATAAAGAAAACCACATTGCAATCGGTTAAGAGGGTTAACGCACAAATACATGATTTCACGCGTTTGAAACGTTTGTTTCTAAAGAAACTACCAATGTTTAGTAAGTATGATTAATGTGTAAGAGTAATATATTTCCTTGTCTAAAAATTGTTTTAATCAAAATAAACGTGGCATAACTAGGTTTTTATTAAAAACAGTGTTTACACACCTCGTTTGAAGAAATTCTACGAAACAAGGCATCTTTGCCAATCGGGTGGTATAAAATTAATTGATGTACACAGAAATTAAAGCTGCTATAAGTATCTTCGTATTGTCTTCTTTAAAGCTGCCTAAGAAAATTATACCGAAATATATTTCTTATCACCAAAACATGACAAATAAAGTTTCCAAAAAACGTCGTACTTTGATGAACTTCATCACTCACTTCACACTTCTAGTTTACAAAATGGTGATCTTTTTACATTTACAGACTGATCATGATATCACCAATTGAATACATCAGTAATATTCTAGAAACCTCTTTAAACATATCTATAATAACGTAATAAAAAGAGTCCTCAAACTCGATGCACGGGCCGCGAGAAATTAGTACCGGCCGAGGCCTTCCAGAGAGAGGAGGTATCACTTTATTTCCCGCGTTCCCAGTCAGGTATTATCGTAATATTCGAATACTTTGAGTGTGCTCAACGCCACTTGATACTTTTTCAATTTTGTCCGCGCTGGGTGATAAACCCTCTTAAGCGGTTACTGAGATTAGCGTGCACAAACGTACAGACAAACAGATATACAGACATACAGACAAACAGACAAAAATTCTAAAAATCATTGTTTTGGGTTCTATTGCGTTCTAAAGCCCCCTATAATATTTTTTCTCATTTATCTTCTATGTACAGACAGCGACCTATTACGATTTTATTATACCCATGTATGTATTGAATTGATATTGATATTGATGAGGAAAATTGAGCTCCCGCATTGTAAATGTTTACGCTTCGACACGCAAAGGGAATTTCTGCTCAGTACATAATTATTATGAAGAAAGTCATTACGAGTAGGTAATTCCAACTTATTTACAAAATGTATTATTCAACAGCAATGAGGATAATCCAATTGTAAAAATTAATACACCAAGATATTAGCCTATATAAAGAGAATGAAAATGCTAACACAGTATCATTCTCGCAATGAAGGTCTTACACGTAGTACTATTTGGCACTTTGCTGGTGGGACAGCTGGTGACTGTGCAGAGCGCTCTTTTTGCTATCGCTGGTCTTGCAGCGACAATCGCTGGCTCGATCATCAAAATAACGGAAAATAATGCCCATTACGTCGAAATTCACAACGAAGGAAAACACCATGCGCATGTGTGGTGTGAATCTAAGACTGACAAAATCGGAGATAATGATGGCTTATGGATAAGACCTGGTGAGAAACTTGGCTTTGGATTTCCTAAAGGCCCCACGACACAGTACTGGTGCAATATGGATTGGTATGGACAACGAGTAGGATGGGATGTATATGTTCATAACTGGCGAGACGCGCCGAATCCAACCAGATGGTCTATTAGAAACGACGGAGTGTACGACCAATGGAGAGAACGTAAATGGCGCAATCTGAACAGTTAGTGTTAACGAGGCTTTATGATCTACCTATAAAATTTATTATAGGTATTATTTTTTATCGCAAAATTTTTAAATAAACAATCTTACTAATATTATAAATGTGAATGTTTGTGAGTGTGGATGTTTGTTACTCTTTCACGCTCGAACGGCTGAACGTATCTGACTGAAATTTGGTACAGGGATACATTATAGTCTGGAATAACACATAGGCTACTTTTTAAAGTTCCCATGGGAAGTGGGAAATAAAATTTCACGCTGACGTAGCCGCGAGCGCCATCTCTGAACCATACCTATGTACTTAAAACATGTCATAAACGTCACAACAAAACCATAAATGTACATTTCAAAGAATGTCTATTATTACCATAAAAATTGTAAAAACAGTTTTTATGTAGTTAAGAAGAAACCTAGGTACTCTTTTATCATTGAACTAGCTGACACCCGCATCTTCGTTTACGTCACATAAGGTCTATTAAAGTTGAGGTATTTCTTAATCAGACTCATCATACAGCGTGTGAATCTGCCCTGTTTGCTAAATTAAAAAGGAGCTTAATGATTAAGGCTATTCTAAAATAATTCAGTCCGCGCCAAAGGCGTGGGTGGGCTACAAAACACTCAAAATTGGAAAAAGTTTGAAACAATCTTTAAAGTACACCCTTTATGACACTGAAAAAATTTTTGAAATCGTACCTCGCATAGGGAAGTTACAACTAAAAATCATTTTGACTTTCATCCCCTCTCCTAAAGAGAACCTTCCTCGGATCATTAGCTCAGATTGTACCAAGTTTCATTCAAATCGATTCAGTAGTTTCGGGGTGATACTGATTCGGCTTCAGTATCGATGAGAGAACACCCTACCTAAAATATCTTCCAAGTACAGACTCGACCCTCAACAGTTCTAATATATGTATAGTGTATAGATCTTACTAATATTACAAATGCGAATGTTTGTGAGTGTGGATGTTTGTTACTCTTTCACGCTCAAACCGCTGAACGGATCGGGCTGAAATTTGGTACAGATTATACATTATAGTCTGGAATAACACATAGGCTACTTTTTATCCCGGGAGTACATTCCCATGGGAAGTGGGAAGCAAAATTTCATCTATCCCATACCTATGTACTTTAAACGTGTCATAAAAGTCACAACAATACCATAAAATGCACATTTCAAAGACATAAAATTTGTAAAAATAGTTTTTAAGTAGGTAAGAAGAAACCTATTGTTTAATCTTTTAACTAGCTGACCCTCGCAACTTTGTTTACGTCTCATAAGGTCTATGAAATTAGAGGTATTCATTAATCATACTCATCAAGTGGCGTGTGAATCTGCCCTGTTTGTTTAATCAAAATAAAGCTTAATGATTAAAGCTATTCCTCAGTATAGAATTTTCCTCAGTATAAACAATTTACATACAAACACCGGCGTCTTAGAATTTTATTACATGTATCAATGTAGCAGACGTAACGTGTATAAAATGACATCAATCAAATGTCATCAATATTCAGGAAAAAGAAATTAAACATAGAGTTCACAAACTCTTTTGAAAATACATACTGTACCTACCTTAGAGGATCGTTATGAAGATAACAGGATAGTTAACAACCATGCATAGAAAATAGATGGTATAATGCTGAATACCGCAAAGAACAAGCGGCATGGCATAGAATCGGGACTATCCTGATATCCTGGAGGATTTCAATGACGCCGATGACCTGTGCCTGCTGAGGCACACACACGCCATCATGCATGTCTGCAGGACAACGTGCAGGATGAGGCAGCGAATGGCTGGACTGAAATTAAAATCGACAGACGCAAGAGATGTGGTGGAGGCACTAATTCACGTACCGGGAGTGTCGTGTCAGAATCTGATGGGATAGAAGAGTAGGTACCCTACATCATTTCAAGACTCGCCAAGGCTAGAACAACCTTCACACAGCTGCGCCCCGTAGGCAGTCGCGAAAATGGACTCGAAGAGTGAAACTCAAAACAAAGTAAACGTTAAAACTGTACTGCTAACTGCTATACGGATGCGAGACATGGAAGGTCACATTTCGCACCAGGTACCAGCTAAAGGTCTTCGTCAACCGCTGCCTCCAACGGATTCTCGGCGGTATATACGGGCCCTAGAAAATCACGAACGTAAGCCTACTGGAACGCTGCAGTGAGACCCCTATTCACCAACAGATCAAACATCGGAAGTGTAGCTGGTACAGGACACACGCTGCAAAGGGACCATGATCACATCATTCCAAGGCAAGCCTTACTGAAACTACTGGTAGGGTTTCAAAAACTCTTTAACTGTTCGATAGTAAGTAGGTTCATTTAATGAGAATGGCTTAAGGCTACATAACATAATGCTAAGATTAATAGGAGCGCGGTGCAGCAATGAGAAATGTTTCGAAAACGGAAAACATTTAATCGTTATAAGAGTATCCGTTGCGCCTCTGCGTAAATGGTTGAAGTTACATAAAAATAATTTATTACAAAATTATTCCTCTTAAAAAGTTCTAAAACAAAATACCTATTTATTTATTTATCTTTTAAGGTTCGCTCACAGTTACATTTTTTTTAAAGTGAGGAAATTCCTGCATATATGCTATGCCGAACTTTTAAAGACTAAAAACCACACGTATACAGCCTACGGTTGTTAAGCCTTCGGTAGTCAACCCAGAACTTCCAACAGACCTATGGCTACCACTATGGCCTCACCTAAGTGGGTTTGGGTGCTATCTCGCGTTTTTGGGAGTTAGTTTTGGGATGCGACGGGAGTAAACGCAACGGGGGTAAATGACGGGAAACATGATATCAAAATAATAGCGCTCTTTCTCTCTGTCTCTCTTATGAACGCAAACGAAGTTGCGCGGGTCAGCTAGTTATTTATATAACTTAAAATGTATCATCATTCTCCCCTCACGACCATGGGCGCCGCCAGGAATCTTTTCTAGGAATTGCATCTGCATCTACTGTTTTTTTTTCTGTGCACTTTCTTTACTGACGGGAGGTGCAAGTGCAAACCCCGTCTGTAAAGAAAGACGGGGGAACTTCTGTGAACATTCTTACCTGCTAAAGGGGCGCATTTGGGGCCAGTTTTTCGATCGAATATCGAAGTACTGAAGTTATACTGTTCTTGTCCATAAAATACGTACTATACACAATATCTACTATAGGGGAAACTGGGGATACTTGATCCTTACGGGATACTAGGTAGGTACACAAGATTTACAGAACTTGTATAAGCTGTGTTTAGTTTTATAGTGGCTATTTCGATTGTATATGTTACCCGATAACTCTCAAAGTTGGAAGAAGAAAGACGGGCGAGTAAGTAGGTAATTGTAGCGGTAGAAAGAAAATTTTGGTGAGTTTTTATTTTGACTAAACATTTATTTAAAATAGGACTTTTAAATGTGTATGCATATATGGGTCATTATCTATAATATTAGCGTTATTTACGTATAAAAGTGGTAATACAGGGTGGGCCATAAGGGTGTTGGCAGTTTCAATATTCAATTTAAAAAAAACTACAAAAATTATTTGTATTTTTAAAAAGTAGAAACAGGAATTTTTAAGACTTAAAAATAATGTTGTCCAAATGACTTCCCTCGGCTGCTTGGCTCTCTTGGAACCAAAGTTGCAGATTTTGAAAAACTCGTTGAAAAGTTGTTCTCGGTATTTTGTTACTTTCCTGAATAATATTCCTCTTGAGTTGCTCTAAATTGGTTGGATTATTCTCGTACACCACCGATTTGAGGTAGCCCCATAGAAAATAATCGCATGGAGAGAGATCGGGAAGTACGTGGTGGCCATTCAATATCCCCCCTTGTCGAAATGAGTTTTCCGTGTTGACTGTTGCGAATTTCGCTGAACTGAAACACGAACATGCTCTACAATGTCGGCTTATCTTGCAGAAACTGGGCGACCACGAGCCATAATTGGTATTGTCGAGTCGGTTGTTACTAACATTCTGATTTATTTTCGTACCACATTGGCGCTTGGAACTTCACTTAAATCGCGTTAACCGTGTTCATGTCGATACAAAGGTCGTGCATTTATTGTTTTCGTAATACGCTCGGACACAAAATGCACGCTGCACTCCCGTGTACGGCTCCATGACGACTAAATTTTCAGGAAGCGACGCGGCTACCAACGTGTACCCCCGCCGCCCCACGTCACGCGTTTCCGAGAAATTGAAGAAGTAAATCGCCAACACTCTTATGGCCCACCCTGTATAATAGAGATTTGATTTTTTTTTTGTTTATAACCTCATATAGCTTAAGGTATACTTGGTACACATGGGAGATTTCATTTCCCTGGCTTAAGTGTCCCCTACCTTTATTCTACAATTCATTTCAGATCAATATGCCCAGAGTCTATTAACCCAGAGAAGGTGCCCGAAAAATGGTGCCAGGGAACGAAAAAAAAGCTGCCAAAAATTTTCATGCCCCCTAAAAAGGCTTTCAACTTGACTGAACGACTGCCATTTTAATCTGATCTGAATGGCTTAAGGTGCCTTCCGAAGCAAGTAACCACTCAAATAAATGTCACAAATTGGTGACATGGATGGTAACCCATCCAAGGACTGGCCATAGTGAAAGTCGCTTATTGCAGTGATCGTTTACAGACCACTAGCGCTACCAATAAACCATGATATATGAAGAAACTAGCTGAGCCCACAACTTCGTTTACGTCACATAAGGTGTATGAAAGGAAAGGTATTTCTTCATCAGAGTCATCAAGCAGCGTCTGAAACTGCCCTGTTTGCTTAATCATAAAAGAGCTTAATGATTAAGTCTATTTTAAAACAATTCAGTCCACCGAAGGCGTGGACTGAATTGTTTAAAAATAGTCTTAATCATTAAGCTCTTTTATGATTAAGCCAACACGCCAGTTTAGGTTCACTCACATTCAAAGAAACCACTACAATTAAAATTTTCAAAATATCTGATTCTTAAAAGTGTTATAACTCTTTTATTTCTAAACCGATTTACATAAAACAAACGCTAAATGTTAACTGGAGCAAACCTCAACGCAATAAAAAAAAACCGCATTGCAATCGGTTGAGCGGTTACTGAGATTAGCGTGCACAACCGTACAGACAAACAGATATACAGACATACAGACATACAGACAAACAGACAAAAATTCAAAAAATCATTGTTTTGGGTTCTATTGCGTTCATAAAGCCCCCCTATAATATTTTTTCTTATTTATCTTCCATGTACAGACAGCGACCTGTTACGATTTTATTATATGTATTGATATGTGATTTGGAAAATAAATAAAAGTTTGGTACCTATATTTTATGACATTTTTTATTTAACTCCTTAGTAATGGTATCATATTATGTGACCCTAAATATCGGAGATTTCATCCCCCAGAATTTAGTCATCCAGACCGGGGGGATCAAGTCTAACGTTTATACGGGACACATGACACCATCCTTATTATTGCTTTTATTCAAATAACTACCAAATTTAGAAATTCTTATCTTTGGCTCTTATAGCAATTATGAGCAAATAAATTTTACGTATTTCAGTACCAACGATTTTTTAAACGGATACTCAATATAGAAATAAGGGATAAAATACAAATGGGAGGATCAAGTGTCCCCAGTTTCCCATATACGCCTAAATACTGCATATCCATAATCTGTTAATTTTAAAAATAATCTTAATTTTTTTTTTAAATCCCACTAGGTTTTTAGTTAGTACACAATCCATAAAAATGTAATACCTGTATACCTGTTAAATGAATTTGTTATGTTTATGTTAAATGAATATGATGAATACCTGTTAAAGTCTAAAGCTAGAACTTACAAAAGTTGAAACAATAAGATGCAATTACTAAGTACAGATTAATGGGTAGGACTCTACATAAGTAGACTAGGGGCATAAGCACACACCCCTCAGATAGAAGTTCACATTTTAACAAACGATACGTTGACGTTGAGAGAAGATTGTTCTAATCACAAACTTCTCCCAAATCAAATTGGTGCAGCTAGTTTAGGAGTTGTTGCAGATAAATATTCTTTTATACCGTACTCTTAAATTGCAGTTTACTACGAAAATGTACAGAATAACTTAAAAGTATATCAAATCCAGTCAGTTACTTCAGGACGGTCTTTAAGACTGTACTTATGTCTTCCCTTATCTTTACCAAAGAATTACATTGCTTTTTTTTGAGCCCTAAGGCGTCACCCGAGAGCGAGAGGTGGATGTAGAGATCGCTACATACGTACTACCACACGGCCGGCTGTGTGATTATGCCAGACTCTTACTGACTAACCTCTACCTTAGTCTCTAGCCCTCAGGCCTTGGAGACTCATCGGATGCGATCACCCTTCTAGGGAAAGGGTGACGTGAATTCCATTGCAACCACGCGGTACTGTTATACTCTCCCACGAGATTGCAATTTTGATAGGTCAGCACATATTGTAATCAGTAAGTACAAATACAATGTCATACCGATGTTCATATTTTAGGGTTTCGTACCAAAAGCAAGGGTAAAAACGTCCGTCTATCTTTCTGTTTGTCCGTCATGCAGCCAGGAGATCAGGAGGTCCGTATCTCAGGAACCATGATAGTTAGAGAACTAAATATTTAAAACATTATGTATTTCTGTTGCCACCATAACAACAATAACTGAAATCAGGATAAAAGAGGGTAAAGGGGGTAAACCTACACAACAGTCGTGATATTTTGCTGTTTTTTGGTAAGGAACCTTCTGAGCGCGAGTCCGACTAGAACTAGGCCGGTTTTTTTATTACCTGTGGAAATCCTTATGGAAGTGAAGCCGGACTCCTACCGACTAAAACCACAAGGTGTCCATCCTTTTGCCTACGGCCGGGAGTCTCAGGTACGCCCTCAGACACCGTGCTGATGTTCCTAATTTATTCGGTTCATAGATAGAACAAAGAGGTGACGAAATGATAGCCGCCTGACGTCTTTAAATTAAAAGCGGCGCAACGGCGGATTGCTATTAGTATAAATCTAGAGTTTCATTTTTTTTACCTGTGGAAATCCTCATGGATGTCATGCCGGACTTCTAAAGACTAAAACCACACGATGCACTGCCTATGGCCGGGAGTTCCGGGTATGCCCTCGGAAGGATAATCCCAGGGCTCCGGGTAAATAGAGCACAAAAAAGAATAACCCGCTGAGTTTCTTGCCAGTTCTTCTCAGGTGGGTCGCGTTGTGAACAGGTGGTAGAGTTTTTTGTTTTATATTCTGGACGTTTTACAAGCGCATCTGTATAATGCCCAAGTGAAATAAATATGATTTTGATTTGATTTGATTTAACATACAACATAGTCATGAGGGCCTTCAAGAGAAGAGATGTCCAGGGCGTCGCAGGGTTTAGTCAGGAGCTTACATCTTATTCAACGGGCAACCGTGAATACTGGAAATTGGCAAAAAGCATGCAGGTCAACTTTTGGCAGTTCTCACTGGGCACCACTACGTTACCCTGACGAGAAGTGGCTCATAAAGCCCAAAAGATGGCGGAAATGTTTGCTAATGTCTTTGCGGCTAATTCCCGGGTCGAAGATAACAAGTCGGACATTATGATCCTGACAATCCGATGTTCAAGGTGGTTCTTCGGTGTCTCACGCGGATACCTGATAGCATTCTGATAGTGGTGGTGAAAAAATTTGCAGCCAAATTGTCTCCAACGTTGACAATATGCGTTTCCCGGCTCTCGTACTCTTTGAGGGAAGTGCCAGGCGATTGAAAGAGGGCGAATGTCCAACCGATCCCCAAGAAAGGGGATCAGGGAATGAATTCTTGTTTCCGCTAGCGGGGTCTATGGGGACTTCTAAATTTCATTTATGATGGTGTTCTGAACATCTAAACCATTTTTCGCTCTGTACGAATTATGGTAATTAACATAGATCGGTGTTGTATTAAGATACAATGTATTTGTAGTATAAATACTTATGATAGAATACCAATATTGTATGTACATAGTGTACCTACATACAATATTGGTATTCTGTGGTATGAGTCTTGAAAAAAGAAAACGGCCATGTGCGAGTCGGACTCGCGATTTCCGTACCATAAAATGCAAAAAATCATATTAGTTGTACCTATGGGAGCCCCCCTTTAATCCTCCCCTTTTTCTAATTTTAGTATTTGTTGTAATAGCGGCATCAGAAGTATCACGGTTCCTGAGATGCAGCCTAGTGATGGACGGAAAGACAGACAGACGTACAGCAATGTCAGCAGGGTGCCGTTTGTACCCTTTAGGTAAGAAACCCTAAAAACTAAAAAAAAGGTAACACTCTAACTTGATAATTTTCACTTAGGGGCCCAGTCTAACAAATTTGCATTTTAATCCTTGCCTTTCTGCAGTATTGCTCTTATTCGGAGAGTCTGTATGTCTACATATGTATCCTCTGCCTACGCTGCATACCTATCCTACTAGGACGAGTTTGACGTTTGAAATTATTTATTGAGAGTCATGAGTATTAATTCTTATAGGTGCTTATGTTAAAGACCTTCTTTTATAATTATTTATATTTTTTTTTTATAATTTATTTATTTATTTATTTATCGCATTTTAGATACCTACATGAAGATTCAAGCTATTTATTACATCATTAAGGACTTCCTGAAGACGAGGCTGCCTGGCAGTGACGCGAATAGCTTCTTTCTACAAAATAATAAAATAAATAATAAATATTAGGGAACATTTCACACAACGCTATCTGATCCCAAAGTAAGCTAGGAATAACCTGCTTGTGTTATGGGTATCAGACCACGGATATTAATACATATATACTTTTTTAAATACATACATATTATACATAGAAACACCCAGACTCTTGGAAACAAACATTTATGGGTCACACAAATACACTCGAGAGCAATGAATCCGGGTCACTTAAAGAATGTTAAAAATCTCGGAAACTAAAAATGATAGGTTAATGCAATAAATTGTATTTAATAGACAATGTAATACTCCTTAAATGAAAGTAAAAAAAATATGAGTCACCATACATTTTATTAACACAAAATTACATAAAGAAAAAACTGCTGATCTATCCTTAAAACAAAAATAGGAAACATGAAATTTTTGAACTTTATTACGATTTTCTTGAATTTTAATACTTCGTATTGCCTCCTCGTGCTTCCATTACTGCGTTTACGCGGTTTGGCATGCTGTACATGTACACCAAGTTCCTTATACGATTTTGGGGAATATTCTCCCATTCCTCTGTGAGAGCAATTTTGAGCTCACGAAGCGTGATTGGGGGAGGGTTTCGTTGTTTTACGCATCTGCCTAGCTCGTCCCAAGCATGCTCGATCGGGTTGATATCCGGGCTGCGCGCTGGCCACTCCATACGAGTAATGTTCATCTCTTGAAGGTAGTCATTCACAATCCTACCTGTATGAGGTCGGGCATTGTCATGCATAAATATAGCATCCTCACCTAAATTGACCATAAATGGACCAACGTGATCATTGAGGATTTCTTCCACATATCTTACGCTAGTTAAAGAGCCGTTTTCTATGATCACCAGCTCTGTGCGACTTTCAGAAGAAATTCCGGCCCACACAAGTACAGACCCACCACCGTAGGCTACTTTTTCTTCGATACATGCTTGCTTGAATCTTTCCCCTGGTCTTCGATACACTCTGTGTCTTCCATCGTGCTTGTAGAGCATAAATTTTGATTCGTCGGAGAACATAATTTTTGACCAATCTTCAATACTCCAATTTACGTGGCTCTGGGCATACCTTAGTCTCGAAATACGATGCCCACGCTCCAGTTTAGGGCCGTTTGCAGGTCTAAGGGGTTTTAAGTTAGATTCAGCAAGCCGACGTCTTACTGTCCATGCACTTGGGTTACTTCCTCCGAGGCGTCGAAACTGATTGGTGAGTTCAGTTCCTGTGAGAAAGCGATTTCGAAGCATGGTGTTCACCAAGTATCGGTCTTCTCGTGCTGTGGTACACCTGGTTCTGCCCATTCCTGGTCTGCGTAGGTTAGAACCAGTTTCTTCGTAACGTCGGAGAACTCTTTGTACTGTTGACAGCGACACACCGACAGTCCTGGCTGTATCGCGCTGACTCCGGCCGGTTTCCAGCATTGTAAGTATTCTGGTGCATTCTTCAGGCGTAAGCGACATAATTTCAGCTTGATTAATGAATATAGAGCACTATCAACATGGTTTATGTACCCACATAAATGACAGATTACAAACAAAAGCAACACCAAATGCTGTAATTTCGTAGTTCCATCTTCGAAAGTGGCCCTTTTTCAAATTTGATTTTTTTATGATATAACTTTACAATAACTAAGAAGTTTTAATACCTTCATTTAAGGAGTATTACATTGTCTATTAAATACAATTTATTGCATTAACCTAGCATTTTTAGTTTCCGAGATTTTTAGGATTCTTTAAGTGACCCGGATTCATTGCTCTCGAGTGTATTTGTCTCCGGTGGGAATCGAACCCACGACCTCCAGCGCCGCAGGCGGTATCACTACCGACCGCGCCACAGAGGCAGTCAATAAAAAAAAAACTAAGTATTAGATTCTGAGAGGACGCAAGGGAGGGACCGGAGGGTGGTTTTCTCAGTCTGTAGCATTTCCGAACCCCCAGTAGACCCACAAAAATTTTGACGAACCTCTTTTCTTTTTTAAATTTCAAAGGGAATAAATTTTAGTTCATTTCATTTATTTCATAACATATGATGAAAACACAAAAAGAATGATAAAAGGATGAGACGTACTTTTTCATCAGACTCATAGGAGCGTGTGAAACTGCCCTGTTTAGCAAACATAATTCATAAAAAGCTTAAAGATTCGGTCTATTCTTTAACTTTCAGGTCAAACTTTGTACGTTACAACTCCTCTAATCATTAAGATTGATTATGATTTAAGCAAAGCCAGTTTAGAATGACCCTTCTGCCCTCGTTATTGCAAACGCAGTACTTGCAAAATAGCGGTTTCGAGATAAGCGCGAAAAACATATTTCGTCATATCTAAGGAAGAAATATCGGTGCTATAACTTTTAAAATGTAACTTAAAAATAGTAAAAAAATCGATATTTCTATTGATATATTTTTTTCCTTATTTTATTATCTTATTTAGATAAAATACTTAGTACTGCGTTTTCATTAACTTTCTGGGCTTGCGAGCATTACAGTATCACTAAGATCACATGCAGTAATAGTGCTTATTACTGCAAACTCACCTAGCACGTGCTTAGTACTGCGTTTGTAATTATTAATCATTGAATATATTACATACCTCTGGTATTAGTTAAACAGACTGTACTGCCGTGTCAGACCTATCTACGTTATCTTAAAAATCATAGTTTTGAGAAATTGCATCCTAAAGATTTTTTTTAGTAATTTGCGTTTTTAAAGAAATTTAATGCAAACAAGTATGAGATTTTTTAATAATGTAACATATTTTAATGTGACGTATATCGGGAAGTAGCATTTTTTTTATTGTAGCTATATTTACTATAATAAACTCAGCATTACCTAATACGCGACGCCCCGTATGTTAAGATATAAGAGTTAGCTGTGATAAGTCCTTTTGGGGGAGTTATACAAAACTCGGTTATTTATAAGTTACCTGAAATTGGTCTGACTACAGGTGTACCGTAAAACAAAAGGTTAAATATAATGTTAAAGTTTTCATCTTTCGTTTTCATGTTCATAATTACTAAAAAAAAGTTAATCTTCCGAAATCAAAGGCACTTCAAAAGTCAATCAATCAATCTAGCCTATAGCAGTCCACTGCTGAACATAGGCGTCTCCCAAATTTCGCCACAACACACGGTCCTGCGCTTTTCGCATCCAGTCAATCCCTGCAACCTTCTTTAGATCGTCGCTCCTTCTGGCAGGGGGTCGTCCTACCCGACATTTACCAAGTCGCGGTCTCCACTCCAGAACACGCTTGCTCCATCGAGCATCAGTTATTCTACAAATGTGGCCAGCCACTTCGAAACGTATACTCTGCAAGCTATGTCGACCACTCTTGTTTTCTGACGGATAACATCGTTTCGGATCTTATCCCTCAGAGACACCCTTACTGTGGACTAGCCCTATTGTGAGTGTCCACGTCTCGGCGGCGTAGGTCATAACTGGTAGAATGCTCTGGCTGAAGACTATCATCTTCAGGCATTGCGGTATCGGCGAATAGAAAACCCGATGCAGTTCGCTGAATGCTGCCCAGCCCAAGCAAATCCTTCTCGCTATTTCCTTATCCAGGTTACTCATTTCAAATGTCCTGCCCAAGGTAAGTGTAGTCTTGGACAGCTATTGGTCCCGGCATGACATGCTCATTGAACATGACCTTGGTTTTGTTCAAGTTTATACTTAGGCCAACACGTCGAGACTCTTCACTTAAACTGTGCAGCACTCCGCTAAAAGGTTTCAGCTTTTCTGCTACTATGACGATGTCATTGGCTTATATTCACGCCCCTTCCATCCCAGGCCAACGATTTTAAGACGTCCCAAGCGCATTAGTGAGGAGCTTAGGTGACACGACATCTCCCTGTCTCACACCTCTGCGCAGCGCTATCGGATTGGTCTTCTTATCCTCCAACTGGACGGTCATGGTAAAGGTATCATATAAGCCCCTTAACACCTCAATATACCGCCAATCAAGATGACACCGCTGCAGAGCTTCTAGGACTGCCCAGGTTTCGACAGAGTCGAAGGCTTTCTCGTAGTCTACGAAATCCATACACAACGGCTGATTGTGCTAGTTGGACTTCATACAATTTGCCGAACAGAATGGATGTAGTCCACTGTACTAAAGCCTTTTCGAAACCCGGCTTACTTCTTTGTCTGGAACTTGTCGAGTTTCCCAGCGAGGCGGTTTATGACTACTCTCCAGAACAACTTGTAGACATGGCTCAGCTCAGGAGTGAAATGAGTCTGTAGATCTTCAGTAAGGATTATGTGTAACACATTTTGCTACTAAGGTGCTGTATTAGTTCTTCGGCGCTTTTTTGAAGTGAATTATTTGTGGCATCTTCACTATTTATTTAACTAATTTGTGCTAATACGTTTGACGAGTTCAAACGTATGTTAGCATGCATCGTTGTCATAGTCAAAACTACTCCGGTTTTGACTATGACATGGTTGGTTTAAGTTACGGTATACTTACCGTAATACTGGAATGTTTGACCACCAACCACGCGGAGCACACTGTCACGTCAGCGAGTGACGTCGATGCACTGATTTGCTAAAATGAAACACGGCACTATACCGTGCGGCATTCGTACACACATAGCTCCCTCTCACTCTCGCTTCTCGTAAACGCAGGATTGTAGAATACTACGATTGGCTCAGTAAACATTCGTTTCAGAAAAAAATATGCTACAAGCTTACGCAGTAATCGTAGCAAGTACTGCATAAACTTATAGCATTATGCTTAATGCTTCAAATTTTTGTAGCACAAGTTACATTTAGGTGCAAGTACTGCGTTTCATAGTACCTAAAAACACGTTTGTAATAGAAAAAAGTTATAGATATATTTTTTACGTATAGATTATGTCCTTAGGATGCCATTTCTGCAAAAAAGTGAAAATTTCAAAATGTCGATTACTGCAAGTGCAATTATCAGGGCAGCCTTATATTCAAAGAAACCCTTGAATTCTAGTTTTAGCGAAAGTTGAGATGTCGTGTGTTATACCTACATTTTAAAAGAGAACATCAAATCTATGAATTTACTTATTTTCAAAACTCCCTGGTGAGAGGGACCGTAATTTGCACCAAATGACTGTACCTACCATAAATACAATTCTTAAAGTGGAATCTTCCATAAAATACCTAATTGGTTCTTTAATTTTTATTTGTTGACAAAATATTTGATACCTACTTTATTGCCATTTATAAATATTGTGTATAGCGCTAGCGAGATAATCTAATATCGGGAGGACACTTTGTCGAACTAGAATTGTCAAGGTAAACAAGTATAAAAAATATTATCACGCTGCAATTAGACAAACATATAAATCTTCTTAATAAAAACTATATAAAACGTATAAACTAGAATATTATCGCCATTTTTTTTTAACGTGAGGGAAAATCCTCATGGATGTTATGCCGGACTCCTACCGACTAAAAAACCTCACGTCACGCCCAACAGCCTGTGGTTGGGAGCTCCGGAAGCCCTCGGAAGGATGTCTCAGAACTCCCAACAGACCCACGGCCGCCACTGCGGCCTCGCCCAGGGGGTGGTTAGGGTGTTATCCCGCGTCTTTGGGGGGTTTCGGGTATGATCCCGCTTCTAAGGGGGGCGTGCGTGAATTGCTCACATCACGTTGCCGTCATGGGCCTGCTTCTGTAAGGACGGTGAGCCGCCCTCTCACCGTCCTCAGGCCCCCGGTCATGGTGGCCGATAGTCCTCGGCGAAGACACGTCGGCGGCGCCCAGGCCGCCGACTGCGGAACTCGGGTAGGAGAGTTCTCTCCCGTACCCGTCCCGCCGCCTCCTTCACGAGCATGACCTGCTCGCAGAAGGAGGCGGCGCAATCCCATTTACTCCCGCTGTAAGAATATTATCGGTTATGGCCCCAATATTCAAGAAGTATTATGTCGGTAAAAATACCTATACCTACTTTTTCCATTCCCGGAGAGGTGGGAGTAAGATGCGGGATAAAAGGTATACCTATATGAATATACGAAACATCTGGCTGTTGGTAGAATTTGATTGTGGTAAATTAAAATACAAACCGATCCTTGGACCCCGCAAAACTGACTCCAGCCTAAAGTGAAGAACATGTAGGGTCAGATCCAAATTCAAATTCAAATTCATTTATTTTGCGAATGCAGGTTTACAGGATGTTATTATAAATTTTTGTATCACTATACTCGACTGCCAAGGCAGCATGCAAATGTATATACTATTTGCTTGACAGGGTTTATATCATTAATATTAATTTTAATTATATAATTACAAATGTCATAAATATCCATTAAATAAAAAACTTGAGAGGTGTCAAGGGACACCCGGATGGAACGAAGTTCCTTTCGATTAAAGTGAAGGAATTGTAATAAAATTTTATTTTAATTTTAAAATTTTATTGTAAGCAAAAAAAAACAGAAACAAAAACAAAAAGAAAACAAATATAAAAAAAAGTGAGTGCATGTAACCTTTACGCGCGACTGAAACTGAACAGAGCGAAACTCCTATTTGCTTTGGTGTTGCTCGTAGAGTTCATGTTCATCCCCTGGCTAGCACTAGCACTACCACTATTACTATCACTATCACTATCACTACCACTATCACTATCATTACTACTATTACTACCACTATCACTACCACTATCACTACCACTATCACTACCACTACCACTATCACTACCACTATCACTATCACTACCACTATCACTACCACTACCACTATCACTACCACTATCACTACCACTATCACTACCACTATCACTACCACTACCACTATCACTACCACTATCACTACCACTATCACTACCAAAAGTGTCGTTACAACTTTTCGTGAGAATTTTTTCCGTCTAGCCCCCTTTCACAACGCGCGATAAGGAACTTCGTTCCAATAAATTTCCATGTCAGCAAAATTTCCTAATGTCATAACAAATTATTATACTTAATACTCATTTACAATTAGTAATTACCTACACTAAAACACCATTGATAAATAATTGGTATAAATAATTTCAAAATCAACTGTCACATTAACATAACACTATGAGTCCGTAAAATTAGCAGATGTCAACAAATTCTCCCGATGTTAATATTACAAATTTGATTATACTCATTTATTTTGATTAGGTAATACAAGACAGAGATACATTAGCAAGAAATATTATAAGTCATCTTGTAAGAATTCGTCTATTGAGTAATACCATTTATTCACTAGGAGTAATTGCAAGGATTTTTTAAATTAAAAAATGGGCATTATTCTTATTTCCAGGGGTATTTTATTAAATATTTTTGGTGCCATTCCAAATACACTTTTTTTCATTAATGCTGTGTTACAGTTTACATTGCACAGCATTCCAGTATATTGACGGCGTATTGGACCCCTACGAACTTCAGACAGTTTTTGAAACAGATTCGAGTTTGTCTTGACAAATAAAGCTATTTCCAATATGTACAGGCCCGGTAGCGTTAATAGATTAAATCTTTTGAAATAGGGTACTCAGCTATCTTTTATTTGTAAGCCCCATATGTGTCTAATACATCTCTTCTGCATTTTAAATACCGAGTCCCTATCTGTTGAACGACCCCAGAATATAATTCCATATCTGAGGATTGAGACTACCATTCCATGATATGCAACAAGAAGCGTTTCTTGACCAACACTTTTCGAAAGTTGCAAAAGAGCATAGGCCGACTGACTTAATCTTTTGCATAATTGATCTGTATGTGACTTCCAAGTTAATTTATTGTCAATTATTAAGCTCAAGAATTTCACTTTTATGGTTTCATCTATTTCATATTCGTTAACAGTAATGCGTACATCTCGAATCACACATCTCTGATGGAAATGCATGAATTATATCAGAGAATAAACCCTAAAAATTGCTAATTCATTTGTCTGTGTAGGAGAAGTACCAAATATACCTTCTATATTTATTATTTACTAGCTGACCCGCGCAACTTCGTTTGCGTCACATATTATAGAATATCACCCGTTCCCGTCGCATTTTTGAATTCATTTGTTACAAAAAATGTGATAAATGAAGAACCACTCGACCGATTTTGTGCAAACTTTACATAAACCATCAGAATCTACTAACTACTGGTCCGAACAAAGCCTAAAAATTTGGTTTGGATAGGTGAACCCGTTCTTGAGTTAAAAAATTACAACGAAAAGTGGCATTGATTTTTATATATATAGATTTAGATACTTATCTCATTATTTAAATGAAATACGCACCTATTACCTAGTGCTAAGTAAATGTATATTATACCTACTTATTATTTCTTTCTGGTAGTCCCGGTTATCGTGAAAGCAACGCATTCTGCTGCAGGCTTAGTCCTTCTAATGCTTTTTAATCGTGGCAGGACATAAGTTAGCAATTAGTCGGTGTTATTAGGATGATCTGTGTATAGAGCCTGTTTTTCCATTCCATCTATGAGATCCCTAAATAAATCCTCTGTTTGTCATAAATAAAAAAAGATAAGAACACCTTTTTGCAACAAAGCTTTTAAACAAGTTTCACATTTAAAAGTAATTAAAATCAAAAACACTAAGGAGTATTGATATCAACTGTGAATACCCCCAAATTTAACTTTTACCCCTAAAAAGACGTTACGTGATTATTTTATGTACTTTCGTTTAAGTATTAAGAGTCCGTATAACTCTAATCGGTTGACACAAGATAGAAGATATACATTTTAGAGTGCAAGAAAGAGAGAAGAGATAGAGAAGAAAGAAAACCAATAGGAAATAATGTAGTCTAGCGCTAATGAAGATTTTAATAATGTCTTTCAAAATAAATTATATTATTAAACTAACTTCAAACTCATGAGATCCAAGATTCAACAAAAATAACTATTCCATTCTATTCTATTCTATAGACAATTTTATCAGCAATTGTGTTTTTGGTCTTTAGTTCATGAGCTGAAGTTACTTGTGTTTGAATAACGTTAATTCATTAGACTTCAGAAGTCTTGAGATCTAGATCAAGATAATAGTTCATTTAGCGTCATACGAACCTTAAAATGTCTAAAAATACAGAGGTATAACGATGTATCTGATTTTAAATGTTACCTACTAAAAATATTAAGCGGAAGATGCCAGCTTATTATCTATACCAGGGCCCAGGGGTGGCCAACCTCATTAGACTCGAGATCTACTTTTTGGTAATGAAAGCTGTGTGAGCTACCAATGATATTATGTTTCTTGGTCGAGGGGGGGGGGGGGGTTAAATTTAATCCTCATAATCCAAATATTTGCCGGTCACCCTGATTGTGATTTAGTTTTCCATGATCTTACGGTACCCTATGACGGCCATGACGAGGGCGTTGTCAGTGTAGCACATTACACCGACACATCTGAGCAATAGACGGGACGAAACGGAACTGGTTATCCGCCAAATCGAGTCCCTTGCATGTGAGGTGCTAGACAAGGCACTCTGCAAAGAATTAGTACGCTCGTCGAGCAACACTATCAACCAGTATCCAGATGGTGAGGCAGCCGACCACTTCGCCTTTCAAATCCGGACCAGTTTTCACGTTTACCATACTTTTCAGAAGGTAGCCTTTTACAAGTCATGCACTCAAGGCCCAATCGAGGCCGAACTTCTTCGAGAGCCAGTTTACCTACTGGACCTAGGTCCGGGAGCGGTGCTCTTGCGGGATTTAAGCCGCAGCACTACCTCCTCTATCTTTCCTTGACTTCGTGCATTCGTACTCGCCATAATCCGCGTCGGGCGTTTGAGACAAGACCATACGCGGAGGAATATGCACCTCAATTCTCGAAGAGAAAAGGGAAACGAAGACTCTTTCCAGACCCTCTGGGTCACTGGGGGCGCTTCAGGACTAAGTTTGCCCCTAATAATAATTAAGGGACCTCCCATGGATTCATTACATTACAGTCACTGTGTCTTCAGCAGCCCTTCGCGGGTCAACCACTTACCTCGTTTTATGGCTACTCGGAGGACCCGCCTTATACCCCTCGTATAGCTTCGTCTCTCGGGCCTTGACAGTATCTGGGCCGCGACGCCTCTCGCGGAATCTGGTGCATCGGCGGCGCGCGGTTACACAAGCTATGCGCAGCTGTGCGACTTCCGGCGAGGACCAGTACAGCTCCTGGCCAGTCTGGGCCTGACCCCTGGTTTTTCAGGAATTTTAGCCCAATACAGCTTTCTTTTATTGTTGAGCTCACGATGAAAGTCTATGGCCCAAGATAAGATGTCAAGATTGTTCTTCGAACAAATTTTCGCAGTCTGGAGAGAAAGGAAAGGGGATTTTTGGCTGAAAAGGTCAGTTTATTGCGGATTAGATTGCGGTCGAGATCAGCCACAAGCTGCCGTCTCTCTTCTTAACGTCGATCTGCCTGCCGTTCCGCGATCGACCGGATTAACGGCTGCGATCGACCGGTTGGCCACCCCTGATCTACACAATATTCACTTCTAAGTCTTGGACTTGTTTTGTCACTATTTTTACATGTTATAAATATCTATAAAAAATAGATTTGCATATTGTGTATATGCATATAAGGACTAGCAATATAGTTGTAGTCACAGTAGTTTGTGTATTTCCAATCGTTTCCATAATGAAATATGTAAGTATTATATATTCTGCTTAATATTCTGTTGTTGCTTTTGTTAACCTAATTGGTGCATTATTTGTAAAATCATTTTACGACTGCCGGCAATATCAAAAAGGTGGCTGCCTTTTCGAAACATTCGAAAAGTACTGAACGAATTTTCATGCGGTTTTCTACCAAAAGATGTATATCGATTTTTGGACAAGGTTCAGGTTGATATAAGAATAGTATAATTTGACTAAAATAGCGGGTGAAATTGATTCACTACATCATGCCTAAACTAATTCAAAATTGTTTCTTGTTTTTGTATTCAAGTAGAGTTGTAAAAAACCGGCCAAGTGCGAGTTAAACTCGCCCATAAAGGGTTCCGTAGCAACAAGTAACATAGTATAAAAGTTCTTGTAGTTCGTTGTAACTTTCATTGATGTTTTAACACGTTCGCAGTGGTAGTGATTTTTCTCGGCGAAAATTGCGGTTTATGACGTATTAAAAAAAAGTACCCACTCGATTTCGTTCAAACCAATTTTCGTTGGTAGATTTTATGGCAATGTACATCTTATATTTTTTTTAGATTCATAATTCTCTTAGTTTAGAAGTTAGAGGGCGGGGGGGGGGACACTTTTTTCCACTTTGGAAGTGTCTCTTGCGCAAACTATTCAGTGTACAAAAAAATGATGTTAGGAATCTCAATAGCATTTTTGAAGACCTATCTCTAGATACTCCACACGTATGGGTATGATGACCCCCCCCCCCCAATTTTACCCCCAAAATTAACTGCTTTTTTCTAATTTTATATAAAAATCTTGATGCGGTTCACAGAATACATCTATTTACCAAGTTTCAACAGCATATACCTTGTAGTTTCTGAGAAAAGTGGTTGTGACACACGGACGGACAGACAGACAGACAGACAAACATGACGAATCTATAAGGGTTCCATTTTTGCCATTTGGCTACGGAACCCTAAAAAGTCATAGAAAATTTTAAATGTAAAGTTATATGAGGCTTTTTTTTTTGTTTAACGTGAGGGAAAATCCTCATGGATGTTATGCCGGACTCTTACCGACTAAAAAACCTCACGTCACGCACAACAGCCTGTGGTTGGGAGCCCCGGGGAAGCCCTCGGAAGGATGTCCCAGAACTCGCAACAGACCCACGGCCGCCACTGTGGCCTCGCCCAGGGGGTGGTTCGGGTGCTATCCCGCGTCTTTGGGGGGTTTCGGGTGTGATCCCGCTTTTAAGGGGGGCGTGCGTGAATTGCTCACGTCACGCTGCCATCATGGGCCTGCTTCTGTAAGGACGGTGAGCCGCCCTCTCACCGTCCTCAGACCCCCGGTCATGGTGGCCGATAATCCTCGGCGAAGACACGTCGGCGGCGCCCAGGCCACCGACTGCGGAACTCGGGTGGGAGAGCTTTCTCCCGTACACGTCCCGCCGCCTCCTTCACGAGCATGACCTGCTCGCAGAAGGAGGCGGCGCAGTCCCTCTTACTCCCGCTGGAGAGCATGGCTCGCCCCATGGTTTAGAGCGAGAGAGTGTCCACGTCTAGACCCTCTACGAGGACCTGGCGCTGTTGCGCCCACGCCGTGCACTCCACCAGCATGTGGAGCGCCGTGTCATCGCTGCGGTCCTCGCATTGCTGACACTCGGCCGTGGTTTCCCGGTGTTTTCGCCACAGATATCAACCGAAGCTACCGTGCCCGGCAAGCATCTGTGTCAACCGGTAGGAGAGAGCACCGTGTCTGCTCTCCAGTCACTCGTCCATGACCGGTCTGACGACCGCGATTGTGGCGAATCCCCCCTTTGGTTGCTCAAGTCGCACCTTCCATGTCTCCACGGTTTCCTGTTGGAGTAGGGCCCGCTGGGCCTCGATTTCTCGATAAGCGAGCCTTTGGCCCCGCTCCAGCGCCTCCTAGCGCCATCCGAACAGTAACGCACGGGCTCCCGCTTCCAGGTCCCATAGAGGGGTCCCGGCTAGGAGACACGCCGCCTCACCGGAGATCGTGCGGTATCCCCTTATCACCCTGATGGCCATCGCTCTCTGCGGGCTCAGCAATCTAGTCACATTGCCGGCCGTCAGGGTTTCCGCCCATACAGGAGCTCCGTATAGAGTCATGCTACGCACGATCCCCAGATACAGTCTCCTGTAGGGAGCGTTGGGCCCCTGATGCTGGGCATCAGCCGCGCCAGTGCGGCTGATGCTCCCTCAGTTTTGGGACCAAACTTCGGAAGTGATGTCCGAAGTTCCACCGGCCATCGAGTACAAGCCCCAGATACTTCATCGAGGGCTCGATGCCGATGCTGACGCCCCCTACCTGTAGGCTGGATCCCGCAGGTGGCCCTATCCGAGGTCCGTGGAAGCACAGAGCCTCGGATTTGTGAAGGGCGACCTCGAGACCCAGCTGCCGAATCCGACTCACGACTTGAGCAACCCCTGCCGTGGCCTTTAGTGCTGCGTCACGGTGCGTTGCTCCCCGCGCCGTAACGAGGGTGTCGTCGGCGTAACACGTTACGCCGACCCCTCTGAGCAACGGACCACGCAGCACCCAGTCGTAACCGATGTTCCACAGGAGCGGCCCTAATACCGATCCCTGTGGAACACCGCACGACACATCTCGGTACTGCGCTTTGCGCATCCAGCCAATCCCTGCAACCTTTTGCACGTCGTCGCTTCATCTGGCAGGGGGTCGTCCTACCCCACGTTTACCAAGTCGAGGTCTCTACTAATCTAGACCTCTTTTGCTCCATCGGCCAACAGTTCTCCTACAGATTGCCAGCCCACTGCTACTTCAAAACGCAGAGTCTGCGCGCTATTTCGACCAATTAATTTTCTGACGGATAGTCCTCCCACTGTGGGTGTCCACGTCTCATCACCTAAGTCATAACTGGTAGAACGTTGCCCAGCCCAAGCAAATCCTTCTGGCTATTTCCTTTTCCAGGTTACTGTTTCTGAATGTGATTACCTGCCGAAGGATAGAATGGCATGACAATGCTCATTTGCGGTACAACTAGTTTAGGTATATTTATGTGTATAATTATTTATAATATTTGCTTCCAGTTCGCATTCATCTTCATGGTGCTGATGGCTCTGATCTTGCCATTAGTGATCAGCGACGAGAGTGGTACGTCACATAGAGTGGCTCGCCAATATAATCCTGACGACTTAAGAGATGCTGGAATTAATGACCCATGGGATAGGAGCAGTTAGTAACACTATATATGTATATTTGCTAATGTTTTATATCTGATGTTGTAGATATTTAAGAAAAGCCAATATAGGAGACTGTATTATTGTAACAAATCACAAAATCATTAATATAATAATAGGTACTACCGCCTATGAAAATTTAACGCTGCCGCGCCGACTGTAGACGCTTCCCTCACCGCTAAAAGTGTAACTCTACATGGCAAATTTTCTTCCTATTTTCAATTCTAATAGTTTTCCACGACGCTTGAGTAACTACAAATTTAGGATTATGCCTTAACTATACCGAATCGTTTGTACTTAGTGGATGTAATAGAAGTATGTACATTCATGTTATATTTATTTACAGAAGACACAAAACCAAATAACAATGCTGGCAACAGAGGCAAGGGATCACATTAAGAAAATGGTCGTGTCAAGACTACCCTCTCTACACCATAATGGATAGTAATAGTTAACCGTTTACTTTATACGTTGTCTGTATATGAATATAGTTCTGATATAAGCGTTTATTTTATTTTTTAGGGTTCCGTACCTAAAAGGAAAAAACGGAACCCTTATTGGATCACTTTGTTGTCAGTCCGTCCGTCTGTCTGTCACCACCTCTTATCTCGTGAACGCGTAAAGGTACGGAGTTAAAATTAATACCATATATCAGGGTATATGGTCCTATGATGCTGTATAAGAATCAAACTTCTAAGTTAAAACAGAAAAAAGGTAATCGTGAAAAACGTGTAATTCGACACTCCAAGGGAATCAAAATTAATAGGGTACTTACCGTTAACCTAGAATTATGTTATTTGGCAATACAACATCCTCATAAGCCTAATATATAGGGAAAAATCTAAAAACTGCACATTAGTGACGAAATCATAAAGAAAATAGTGTTTAAAGTCGGCAAAATAAATGGTAATTCACAAAAGGGAGTGATATGTAGATTGCGAATAACGTTCTTGCGACGCACGCTACTGCGAAAAATAATTTAAGTGGTACGCATTTGCGAAAGGCCGCTGTATCGAAAATCGCTAAATCGAATGACGGACTCACGAACACGCTGTCTCGATATTACTTTTATCGAAATCCATTGTTGCGATTAGAGTGCCTATGCCTATTCAAATCCATCGTATGGGAATCGAACTCACGACCTCGATGAGGCACAGCAACTTACGATAGGCTCGATTAGATTCGGAAGGAAGAGAAATCAAAAAATAAATTATCAACTCTTTACTATTATTAGAGGTACTTATAAAAAAAACAATCAAGTTTTTACGTAACAAAATAACAACAACTTACTGTATCCGAATAGGATAAATTTAAACATTAGATAAGGTTTACTAATGTTTGCCATAATTTAAAATGTAATTTCATATGCCATACTGGTATTTGCCATAATTTCATTAGACATAACGCTTCAGTTGCCATAATCGTGAAATGACATAAAATGACTTTCACTAATTCCATTGGTCATAATCGATCAAGTGTCATAATAATTTAAATCCATAAATGTATTTGCCATAATTTTCATTTTCAATAATGCCATTTTTCATAACTTTTATTCACCATAACATATATAAAGATAATTTATACGAAACTGATAATTTATTCACAATTAAACCTAAAACTAAACCTCATATGGCGTCTACTAACTCCACGGCAACTACTTCTGGGTGATTTAAAAAAAAACCACGAAGACTTAAGGCGGGAGCTCCGCTTCGCTTCGCTCCCGCCTTAGTCTTCTAACCTAACCTATCCGAGTCGGATTGCACTGAGTCGGGGTGTTAACGATAATTAATTTCGACCTAACAATATTATGTATTATTTTCATAATTATGTCAAATTTTAATTATGTCAAGAGTCGATTATGAGATGTGTTGCTTATGGAAACTAATTATTATGATAAATGTTGTTATAGAAAGTCATTTTATGACAAATAAAAGTTATGACTGTTGAGTTGTTAAGGCAAACGTTATTAGTATAAATGATAATAGTGCAAGTAAATATTATGATCGGGGATGATTATGGCAAACAATATTAGTGCAAATGAATTTATGGAAAACGAGAGAAGACCATTAGATAAACGAGTTACAACTCTATATAAAGAAATAAACAAACCTACTTACAAAATCAGTATTACTCGTTAGGTAACAAAAATACTTAATCAATATCAATAGGTACATTTTAGTAAAATCGTAACAGGTCACTGTCTGTACTTTGAAGATATATCTTACTAATATTATACATGTGAATGTTTGTGAGTGTGGATGTTTGTTACTCTTTCACGCTCGAACGGCTGAACGTATCTGACTGAAATTTGGTACAGGGATACATTATAGTCTGGAATAACACATAGGCTACTTTTTAAAGTTCCCATGGGAAGTGGGAAATAAAATTTCACGCTGACGTAGCCGCGAGCGCCATCTCTGAACCATACCTATGTACTTAAAACATGTCATAAACGTCACAACAAAACCATAAATGTACATTTCAAAGAATGTCTATTATTACCATAAAAATTGTAAAAACAGTTTTTATGTAGTTAAGAAGAAACCTAGGTACTCTTTTATCATTGAACTAGCTGACACCCGCATCTTCGTTTACGTCACATAAGGTCTATTAAAGTTGAGGTATTTCTTAATCAGACTCATCATACAGCGTGTGAATCTGCCTATGTTAAAATAATTCAGTCCGCGCCAAAGGCGTGGGTGGGCTACAAAACACTCAAAATTGGAAAAAGTTTGAAACAATCTTTAAAGTACACCCTTTATGACACTGAAAAAATTTTTGAAATCGTACCTCGCATAGGGAAGTTACAACTAAAAATCATTTTGACTTTCATCCCCTCTCCTAAAGAGAACCTTCCTCGGATCATTAGCTCAGATTGTACCAAGTTTCATTCAAATCGATTCAGTAGTTTCGGGGTGATACTGATTCGGCTTCAGTATCGATGAGAGAACACCCTACCTAAAATATCTTCCAAGTACAGACTCGACCCTCAACAGTTCTAATATATGTATAGTGTATAGATCTTACTAATATTACAAATGCGAATGTTTGTGAGTGTGGATGTTTGTTACTCTTTCACGCTCAAACCGCTGAACGGATCGGGCTGAAATTTGGTACAGATTATACATTATAGTCTGGAATAACACATAGGCTACTTTTTATCCCGGGAGTACATTCCCATGGGAAGTGGGAAGCAAAATTTCATCTATCCCATACCTATGTACTTTAAACGTGTCATAAAAGTCACAACAATACCATAAAATGCACATTTCAAAGACATAAAATTTGTAAAAATAGTTTTTAAGTAGGTAAGAAGAAACCTATTGTTTAATCTTTTAACTAGCTGACCCTCGCAACTTTGTTTACGTCTCATAAGGTCTATGAAATTAGAGGTATTCATTAATCATACTCATCAAGTGGCGTGTGAATCTGCCCTGTTTGTTTAATCAAAATAAAGCTTAATGATTAAAGCTATTCCTCAGTATAGAATTTTCCTCAGTATAAACAATTTACATACAAACACCGGCGTCTTAGAATTTTATTACATGTATCAATGTAGCAGACGTAACGTGTATAAAATGACATCAATCAAATGTCATCAATATTCAGGAAAAAGAAATTAAACATAGAGTTCACAAACTCTTTTGAAAATACATACTGTACCTACCTTAGAGGATCGTTATGAAGATAACAGGATAGTTAACAACCATGCATAGAAAATAGATGGTATAATGCTGAATACCGCAAAGAACAAGCGGCATGGCATAGAATCGGGACTATCCTGATATCCTGGAGGATTTCAATGACGCCGATGACCTGTGCCTGCTGAGGCACACACACGCCATCATGCATGTCTGCAGCACAACGTGCAGGATGAGGCAGCGAATGGCTGGACTGAAATTAAAATCGACAGACGCAAGAGATGTGGTGGAGGCACTAATTCACGTACCGGGAGTGTCGTGTCAGAATCTGATGGGATAGAAGAGTAGGTACCCTACATCATTTCAAGACTCGCCAAGGCTAGAACAACCTTCACACAGCTGCGCCCCGTAGGCAGTCGCGAAAATGGACTCGAAGAGTGAAACTCAAAACAAAGTAAACGTTAAAACTGTACTGCTAACTGCTATACGGATGCGAGACATGGAAGTTCACATTTCGCACCAGGTACCAGCTAAAGGTCTTCGTCAACCGCTGCCTCCAACGGATTCTCGGCGGTATATACGGGCCCTAGAAAATCACGAACGTAAGCCTACTGGAACGCTGCAGTGAGACCCCTATTCACCAACAGA
Organism: Miltochrista miniata; assembly: GCA_933228765.1. Taxonomy (NCBI): domain Eukaryota; kingdom Metazoa; phylum Arthropoda; class Insecta; order Lepidoptera; family Erebidae; genus Miltochrista; species Miltochrista miniata. The sequence continues at coordinate 15,086,825 of OW121765.1, forward strand.
TCAAACATCGGAAGTGTAGCTGGTACAGGACACACGCTGCAAAGGGACCATGATCACATCATTCCAAGGCAAGCCTTACTGAAACTACTGGTAGGGTTTCAAAAACTCTTTAACTGTTCGATAGTAAGTAGGTTCATTTAATGAGAATGGCTTAAGGCTACATAACATAATGCTAAGATTAATAGGAGCGCGGTGCAGCAATGAGAAATGTTTCGAAAACGGAAAACATTTAATCGTTATAAGAGTATCCGTTGCGCCTCTGCGTAAATGGTTGAAGTTACATAAAAATAATTTATTACAAAATTATTCCTCTTAAAAAGTTCTAAAACAAAATACCTATTTATTTATTTATCTTTTAAGGTTCGCTCACAGTTACATTTTTTTTAAAGTGAGGAAATTCCTGCATATATGCTATGCCGAACTTTTAAAGACTAAAAACCACACGTATACAGCCTACGGTTGTTAAGCCTTCGGTAGTCAACCCAGAACTTCCAACAGACCTATGGCTACCACTATGGCCTCACCTAAGTGGGTTTGGGTGCTATCTCGCGTTTTTGGGAGTTAGTTTTGGGATGCGACGGGAGTAAACGCAACGGGGGTAAATGACGGGAAACATGATATCAAAATAATAGCGCTCTTTCTCTCTGTCTCTCTTATGAACGCAAACGAAGTTGCGCAGGTCAGCTAGTAAGAAATAAATTATAGGGGTACTTTATGAATGCTATAGAACCCAAAATAATATTGTTTAGAATTTTAGGGTGTTTGTATGTACGTTTGTGCACGATAATCTCAGCAACCGCTCTGCCGATTGCGTTGCGGTTTGCTCCACTTAACATTTAGTGTTTTTGTGTTTCATGTCAATCGGTTTATAAATAAAAAAGTAATATTAATCTATAGAATCGAAAGCATATAAAATGCAGCATACGAAGTTGCGGGCAACATTTAGTACCTAATTAAATCTCAAAAAAAGAACATAAGTCTGTAACATTAAATAAACTCAGTATAAGCGAGTGTTTAGAGCTAAAGCTCCTATAAAATCCAAAGTGGTCATAGTATTTTTGTTTTTTAAAATAGCTTCAATAGAATTTTCTTTCATTTTTATTTTCTTTGGTGGCGGAGTCTGTGGAATATTACCCAAAATTCGAATGGTTTTATTGGTTTCAAACCTTTTTATTTCACATTTTGAAATAATCCTTTATACTTACTTTTGATTGTTGGCACTTAATGTTAAGTTGAAAAAGTTACTGTAAACACCTTTGAGAATGTCATAATAGCAAAACTGGTCAGCTATTATTAAAATCAAAATAAAAGTTGTGGAATAGTACAAGTGAGTGAGTTTTCATAATAATTATAACATTATGAAATAAGCCGAAGGAGTATACTAGGAGAAAAAAACAATAGGAGAAAAAAAAATTCAAAAATCAAAATCTCACCTGGTTCTGGTGCATGAGAGTGATTGGTCATCTCTCTAATTAAAAAATGTTCATCACCGACTAAATGACTGCTCGCAGTACTTTTGCAAAAATAAGTTGTTTTATTTGTACAGCACCAATATTGCACATTGTTTACTTTTTTATTTTGCTGCATAATAAATCCATCAACAATTATTACACTTTTCCCACAGCGGGAACTTATTGGCCGAAAAGAACGATTAGTATTCATTTAAAATGTTTTATGTCACACGCTGCAGCAAATCAATAAACCAAGTTCAAAAAGGAACATAGGAATGCAAAATGATGACAGATTTAGAGGGAAGTTTAACAAATGTTTACGTAGAAAGAACAAATAAATTTTAGTCAACCTACGTAAATTTATATGAATTGTTGTGATAGCATGATTATAATATGTGCTTAGAACATGGACCATGGCATAGAACTTGAATCAAATGTTATTAGTTAATCATAACGGGAAGCATAGGTACATTATACCTACTAGATATTATACGGATCACAATAATTACATGACTAATGGGTATTAATCATAGCCGGTCTACTTTAACTCAGTCTAGTCTAGTTCTATTCTAGTTAACGTAGGTAGTTTTTAGTAATCATCGAGGTCGTGAGTTCGATTCCTATACGATGGATTTGAATAGGCATAGGCACTCTAATCGGAACAATGGATTTCGATAAAAGGAATATCGAGACAGCGAGTTCGCGAGTCCGTCATTTGATTTAGCGATTTTCGATACAGCGGCCTTTCGCAAATGCGTACCACTTGAATTATTTTTCGCAGTAGCTTGCGTCGCAAGAACGTCATTTGAAACTACATATTACACCCTTCACAGGGAGTTTAAACATTAAATAAACGAGTTACAACTCTATATAAAGAAATAAACAAAAGTACTTACAAAATCAGTATTACTCGTTAGGTAACAAAAATACTTAATCAATATCAATAGGTACATTATAGTAAAATCGTAACAGGTCACTGTCTGTACTTTGAAGATATATAAGAAATAAATTATAGGGGTATCTACTTTATGAATGCAATAGAACCCAAAATAATATTGTTTAGAATTTTAGGGTGTTTGTATGTACGTTTGTGCACGATAATCTCAGCAACCGCTCTGCCGATTGCGTTGCGGTTTGCTCCACTTAACATTTAGTGTTTTTGTGTTTCATGTCAATCGGTTCATAAATAAAAAAGTAATATTAATCTATAGAATCGAAAGAAAATACTCCACCATTTGCACGTACTGATTGAAGAATAGTATGTTTACACAACATTTAGATTAGGCTTTTAATAACTTAAATATAGTAATATTACAATAATATATAAAATTCTAAGGTCAAAACAAGTCAACTCACGTGATGGAGATTTTGATAAGAAAATGTGTAACTACTTATTTATACCTACATCTTATTTTCTGAACTGTTAACTGCAAGTTTATTATTGAATTTTATTGTATTTTATAATACTAGCTTTTGCCCGATGTTTGTATTTTCACAATAATTCTAATTATCAAATAAAATAAATATGTTTACATATGTACTGATTACATTAGCAGAGAAAACTCGTGCTCTTTAGTTTTTTTTTGTCTAGGCTGCACAAGCAAGTGCACAAGTGCACCATACAGCCTAGACGGTAATCCATAAAATTTGATTTTGATTTCGAAATCACCTATCAACGTAGAACATATAGATCGATGCCTATCAAAGATTTATCATAAAAAATTTTTCAATAAAAAATAAAACCGACTTCAAGCAAATCCTGAAAAAATAAAATTTACTTAGCACAAAGTAATATGTATTTTGATTTATCAGATTTTATTCAATACAATATCATATTGAAGTCGGCGCCAAGTAAACCCATAGTTTTATGTAGGTAGGTATTATATTGATGGCACCAACTTCAATATTATATTGAATTAAATATGATGAATCAAAATACATACTTTGTGCTAAGTAAATTTAATTTTTTCAGGATTTGCTTGAAGTCGGTTTTATTTTTTATTGAAAAATTTTTTTTCATAATTTTAAGTGACGGGTAAAACGAAAAATATATCTATCAAGGTGGAAGTTCTCATCGATACAAATCAATCAAGCCCAAACACAAGGTAGCTGCTGTAAATCGTTAAGGAATTCCCTCGACTGTCTTTCGGTTCCATCATCAGATCGACTCCAGACATTCATTAAATTGTAGTACCTTTAAGCACTGAATTAAAAAGTTAACAAACGCACTAGTTGTCCCTACAATTTTCGGTGGTTGCCCTCGATTTCTCCTGAATCCCATCATCAGATTTGACCTGGTGAAATTGAGACCACCTCAGCAGTGAACTCTATCCAACAAAAAGCAGATTTGAAATTCGTCTATAATTGACGAAATATCGGTGAACATACATAAAACATTGAGAACTTCCTTTTTTTTTTAAGTCGGATCTATCCATCCAAGTGTAAAGTTCTCATCAATACAAATCAATCAAGTCCAAACACAAGGTAACTGCTGTAAATTGTTAAGGAATGCCCTCGACTGTCTTTCGACTCTATCATCAGATCGACTCCAGACCTTTATTAAAATGTAGAACATTAAAGCACTTAATTAAAAAGTTAACAAGCGCACTAGTTGTCCCTACAATTTTCGGTGGTTGCCCTTGTTTTCTCCTGGATCCCATCATCACATCCTGACTTGGTGAAAACGGGACCACCTCAGAAGTAAACCCTAGTCAACAAAAAAGAAATTTTGAAATCCGTTTATAATTGACGGAAATATCGCTTGACATACATAAAAAAAATACATACAGACGAATTGAGAACCTCCTCCTTTTTTTGAAGTCGGTTAAAAAGAGCGTAATGCCACGACTCGTAGGTACGATAATATTGATCAATATAGATGATTGTACAATAATAATACATACATATGGTCACGCCTTTATCCCCGAAGGGGTAGACAGAGGCATATTATATGCCCACATTTCACCTTTTTATAATTTGTCCCACGTAATAGGTGGTGAGCCGTATTGCCGTGTTTAAATGGACAGGCGTAGGTTGTGACTGCCTGCTGTTTGTACAATAATATTGATCAATATATATGAGTCTTCAATAAATTGACCGTGTTGGGGTAATATTGAGGTTTAAACAGACATATACTCGGACGATAATAAATATTGGTGCAAGGTATGTATTGAATCAATATTATGGCAGGTGATTGTCCAATAAATTGACCATGCAGGGCTAACTAATATTGAGGTTTGAACAGACATATATTTGATGCAATGTTATATTATTTTAGACGTATGGGGCCTAGTATTAGTGGTACAAAGTGATATTTTTTGAATAGAAGGGATGAACAAACTATTCATTTATAATTAAACTAGCCAGATCAGCTAGATCTGGCGGGCTTTGTTCCGACATATCAAGTTAACCTAATATAAGATAAACATTTTCTGCTTCCTTTATTGTAAGATAAATAAATAAATATTCACGGAAATCTCACACAACGCTATCTGATCCCAAAGTAAGCTAGGAATAACCTGCTTGTGTTATGGGCATAGACCTCGGATATTAATACTTAAATATCTAGGTACTTCTAAATAGATACATACTAGCTGACCAGCGCAACTTCGTTTGCGTTCATAAGAGAGACAGAGAGAAAGAGCGCTATTATTTTGATATCATGTTTCCCGTCATTTACCCCCGTTGCGTTTACTCCCGTCGCATCCCAAAACTAACTCCCAAAAACGCGAGATAGCACCCAAACCCACTTAGGTGAGGCCATAGTGGTAGCCATAGGTCTGTTGGAAGTTCTGGGTTGACTACCGAAGGCTTAACAACCGTAGGCTGTATACGTGTGGTTTTTAGTCTTTAAAAGTTCGGCATAGCATATATGCAGGAATTTCCTCACTTTAAAAAAAATGTAACTGTGAGCGAACCTTAAAAGATAAATAAATAAATAGGTATTTTGTTTTAGAACTTTTTAAGAGGAATAATTTTGTAATAAATTATTTTTATGTAACTTCAACCATTTACGCAGAGGCGCAACGGATACTCTTATAACGATTAAATGTTTTCCGTTTTCGAAACATTTCTCATTGCTGCACCGCGCTCCTATTAATCTTAGCATTATGTTATGTAGCCTTAAGCCATTCTCATTAAATGAACCTACTTACTATCGAACAGTTAAAGAGTTTTTGAAACCCTACCAGTAGTTTCAGTAAGGCTTGCCTTGGAATGATGTGATCATGGTCCCTTTGCAGCGTGTGTCCTGTACCAGCTACACTTCCGATGTTTGATCTGTTGGTGAATAGGGGTCTCACTGCAGCGTTCCAGTAGGCTTACGTTCGTGATTTTCTAGGGCCCGTATATACCGCCGAGAATCCGTTGGAGGCAGCGGTTGACGAAGACCTTTAGCTGGTACCTGGTGCGAAATGTGACCTTCCATGTCTCGCATCCGTATAGCAGTTAGCAGTACAGTTTTAACGTTTACTTTGTTTTGAGTTTCACTCTTCGAGTCCATTTTCGCGACTGCCTACGGGGCGCAGCTGTGTGAAGGTTGTTCTAGCCTTGGCGAGTCTTGAAATGATGTAGGGTACCTACTCTTCTATCCCATCAGATTCTGACACGACACTCCCGGTACGTGAATTAGTGCCTCCACCACATCTCTTGCGTCTGTCGATTTTAATTTCAGTCCAGCCATTCGCTGCCTCATCCTGCACGTTGTCCTGCAGACATGCATGATGGCGTGTGTGTGCCTCAGCAGGCACAGGTCATCGGCGTCATTGAAATCCTCCAGGATATCAGGATAGTCCCGATTCTATGCCATGCCGCTTGTTCTTTGCGGTATTCAGCATTATACCATCTATTTTCTATGCATGGTTGTTAACTATCCTGTTATCTTCATAACGATCCTCTAAGGTAGGTACAGTATGTATTTTCAAAAGAGTTTGTGAACTCTATGTTTAATTTCTTTTTCCTGAATATTGATGACATTTGATTGATGTCATTTTATACACGTTACGTCTGCTACATTGATACATGTAATAAAATTCTAAGACGCCGGTGTTTGTATGTAAATTGTTTATACTGAGGAAAATTCTATACTGAGGAATAGCTTTAATCATTAAGCTTTATTTTGATTAAACAAACAGGGCAGATTCACACGCCACTTGATGAGTATGATTAATGAATACCTCTAATTTCATAGACCTTATGAGACGTAAACAAAGTTGCGAGGGTCAGCTAGTTAAAAGATTAAACAATAGGTTTCTTCTTACCTACTTAAAAACTATTTTTACAAATTTTATGTCTTTGAAATGTGCATTTTATGGTATTGTTGTGACTTTTATGACACGTTTAAAGTACATAGGTATGGGATAGATGAAATTTTGCTTCCCACTTCCCATGGGAATGTACTCCCGGGATAAAAAGTAGCCTATGTGTTATTCCAGACTATAATGTATAATCTGTACCAAATTTCAGCCCGATCCGTTCAGCGGTTTGAGCGTGAAAGAGTAACAAACATCCACACTCACAAACATTCGCATTTGTAATATTAGTAAGATCTATACACTATACATATATTAGAACTGTTGAGGGTCGAGTCTGTACTTGGAAGATATTTTAGGTAGGGTGTTCTCTCATCGATACTGAAGCCGAATCAGTATCACCCCGAAACTACTGAATCGATTTGAATGAAACTTGGTACAATCTGAGCTAATGATCCGAGGAAGGTTCTCTTTAGGAGAGGGGATGAAAGTCAAAATGATTTTTAGTTGTAACTTCCCTATGCGAGGTACGATTTCAAAAATTTTTTCAGTGTCATAAAGGGTGTACTTTAAAGATTGTTTCAAACTTTTTCCAATTTTGAGTGTTTTGTAGCCCACCCACGCCTTTGGCGCGGACTGAATTATTTTAGAATAGCCTTAATCATTAAGCTCCTTTTTAATTTAGCAAACAGGGCAGATTCACACGCTGTATGATGAGTTTGATTAAGAAATACCTCAACTTTAATAGACCTTATGTGACGTAAACGAAGATGCGGGTGTCAGCTAGTTCAATGATAAAAGAGTACCTAGGTTTCTTCTTAACTACATAAAAACTGTTTTTACAATTTTTATGGTAATAATAGACATTCTTTGAAATGTACATTTATGGTTTTGTTGTGACGTTTATGACATGTTTTAAGTACATAGGTATGGTTCAGAGATGGCGCTCGCGGCTACGTCAGCGTGAAATTTTATTTCCCACTTCCCATGGGAACTTTAAAAAGTAGCCTATGTGTTATTCCAGACTATAATGTATCCCTGTACCAAATTTCAGTCAGATACGTTCAGCCGTTCGAGCGTGAAAGAGTAACAAACATCCACACTCACAAACATTCACATTTATAATATTAGTAAGATTATACATAGAAACACCCAGACTCTTGAGACAAACATTTATGGGTCACACAAATATTTGTCTCCGGTGGGAATCGAACCCACGACCTCCAGCGCCGCAGGCGGTATCACTACCGACTGCGCCACAGAGGCAGTCAAAAGATAGGATAAAAGATAAGATAAGATAGGTACTATGTTGTTTTAAATTAATTGTTCCTTTTAGAAGACTCTTTCGGTTGGTATCATAAAACAGGATGTGTTTTTACATCTCCCAGGTTCGATTCAAGCGGGTTATTACTGATTTGTAGTTTAAATGTAGCTTTACTTACTTTTGTAAATGAAAAATTCTAAATCTATGGGTAAACGTAGATAATTCATTTAGGATTAGGATTTTAGAGTTTCTTGTTACTGCAATTGCGAGATTCAATTTTCCTGAATTTCTTGTTTCTCAAAAAATTGAATCAAATAATGTATAGTTTGTATAGACGGAGGCGCTGACGGACGTACGGAACCCTCGGTGGGAGAGTTCGACTCGCACTTGTCCGGTTTATTTTATTTTATTTGAAACCTTAGCACTGAGTACAAAGCGGACTTAATCCCATAGGCATTATCTACCAGTCTACCTGGTGTTGCAGAGATAAGATTAGGCCTCAGGGATATGACGAAAACTATTTACAAGATAATTTAAGAGGTCATATTAAAGTACCTATGCAATGTGATAATACATACATAATTATATAATTAAATTCAAATAAACAGAAATACATACATGCATTAATACATAAATATATACATACATACCTACATATCTATATAAATACTTAAGTACATAAAAACAAACTAGGTATCAAAGAGAAAAAATAAATTAAATCATAAACCATTAATATTTAAGAGCAGAAAGGAGATTGTGGTGGAAATAGCCAATATTGTGCTGTAAAGTGTTGTCTTTTTAGAATTTATTAAATTAAATTGAAATGAATACGCAATGGACCAGGTGTTTACAAACATTCAAATTTACATGGATTGGGTATAAAATAGATGTGGGACTCTCATCGTCCAAACAGCCCAAACAACCATTTACATCTCAGGATATTTACTGCATGTTCTCTGTTCGTGACGAAATACGAACCTAAAGCAGTATTGAACTAGATATCTCAGCATACTGACACCACGACTAGTAACCTTTCTCACGAAACATGCGTAGTACCTATACGAATAAGCGTTGACAATTTCGTGGTTTCCTTGATTAGTTTGCAGCATAAACAAGGCCGAAATACTATACGAGTATATTGACAGTACTAAGTTGCTCATATACCTACTGTCATTCTTTAGGAAGATTACCACTGCACTTATTCAAAGACTTACATTTTCTGGCAAACTGCCTAATAGTTAAATTAAATTTAGGCAATGTGCTTCTTAGTCGACTGCACATTTCAGACATGCAGCTTCATCGGCATTTCTCACTTAAGGCAAACAGCTTTTTAGGCAAATCTTATTTTTAGGCAGAACACCTTCATTGGCATCTCGCGTTTAAGGTACCTCGATCAAAAGGGAAAGAATGTTTGCATTGGTGTGTAGGTATTGTAACAGTGCAAAAAAATTTCGGTTGTCTATTGTTTACCCGAAGATTATATACCATCATCATCATATTCCCGAATTTCATTTGCTCGAATGTTTTGTTTGCCCTAAAAGACATATGACATACTTTTAATTGCCCGAAACTTAGATAGATACCATAAGATACGAGTGCCATACGTATTGTTTTTCATATTTTTAAATGCCATAATAATTATTGGATAAATATTTAAACGCCATAATAATCATTAAACATAATATTTCAGCGCCTAACCTAACCACTTACAGTGGGCGCACACTAGGCGACAGTCGCGGCGACATGTCGCGGCGACATTTCGCGCAGTGTGCGCCTGCATCGGGCTACTTGACGCCGCGACATGTCGCCGCCACTGTCGCTGGCGTCAAAGCGGGCGGCAAAGGATTTGAATTTGGAACTTGAAAATTTCATAGAAATCGAACACAAATTGTATGAATTACTGAAAGAAAGAAAGAAAGAAAAAGTATTTATTCATGGCCCATGTACATGATATTAACATGAACTTAGAACTAAAAAAAAAAATAACAATAATAAATAAAGAATACAAACTATGGATACATAACCAACCATATTAAATAAATAAAATAAAATAAATGTAAATGATGGTCTTAAATTAAATTATGGGCTTGAAACGGTTGCCACCTCAGCATAATGCTGCACGCCAAAAAAAAAAAAAATGTCGTGACGTGCAGCGCTGATTTTCAGATGGCACCTTAATTATGGGACGAACGTCACGCACGCTCCACAAAAACAAACAAAAAATAATACAATTAAAGAACAAGCAACCCTACCGCTACTACTGGCAGGTAAGTTGGCTGCACAGCGCGGTGTCCTGAGCTAACTTAAAAAAAAACTAAAGAGCGCCATTTATCTGTTCGTATTCGTCATTATTAATGTTCTTGTAATCAGTAAACATCTATATTTATAAAAATCAATGCCACTTTTCGTTGTAATTTTATAACTCAAGAGCGGGCTCACCTATCTAGACGAAATGTTTAGGCTTTGTTCAGACCGTTTAGTAGATGGTTTATGTGAAGTTTGCACAAAATCGGTCGAGCGGTTTTTCATTTATCACGCAAACGAAGTTGCGCGGGTCAGCTAGTATTTTATAATAAGTTCTACGTCAAGTTATGAAAGTGACAATCCATGAACTCCTGGAACAATAACTATAGAAGGTAACTACGTCGTACAAAACTTATGTTTTCTCATAGAAAGGGAATGAAAAGTAGAGTATATTACTCGAGGGCAAATTATTTTTACCTCGGGCGGTGTACTTTGAATCCCTCACTGCGCTCAGGATTCTACGTTAGAATCCCTCGCTATGCTCGGGATTCTATTCTAGAATCCTTCGCTTCGCTCGTGATTCAAAGTAGCGCCCTCGCCGTAAAAATACTATTTTGCCCCCTTGTTATACAATCTACTATTTCATTCCTTCTATTCGAAAAGAATCACTTTGCACCACGATAACGGGGCGCAAAATAGCTCTTTTCTGTTAAGAGCTTTTTAGCGGGCGGCAAAATGATTTGAATTTGGAACTTGAAAATTTCATAGAAATCGAACACAAATTGTATGAATTACTGGCTGGTAAGTGTCGGCTGCACAGCGCGGTGTCCTGAGCTAACTATAAAAAAACTAAAGAGCGCCTTCGTCATTATTAACGTTCTTGTAATCAGTAATCATATTTTATTGTATTCTGCAAAAATAATAAGTTCTACGTCAAGTTCTGAAAGTGACAATCCATGAACTCCTGGAACAATATCTATAGAAGGTACTACGTCGTACAAAACTTATTTTTTTTCTCATAGAAAGGGAATGAAAAGTAGAGTATATTACTCGAGGGCAAATTATTTTTCCCTCGGGCGGTGTAGGTACTTTGAATCCCTCACTGCGCTCAGGATTCTACGTTAGAATCCCTCGCTATGCTCGGGATTCTATTCTAGAATTCTTCGCTTCGCTCGTGATTCAAAGTAGCGCCCTCGCCGTAAAAATACTATTTTGCCCCCTTGTTATACAATCTACTATTTTAGTGTTATAAAGGGAATACCTACTATACGGATTGTTCCACACAAGTTTCAATATTGAGAGTTACCTATGTAGTTCAGAAATAAGAGACATCTCAACTTTCGCTAAACCTATTAATTAAGGATTCCTTTGAATGCAAGAGTCATTCTAGAATGGCGTGTTTACTTAGTCATAAAAGAACTTAAGATTAACGGTATTGTAAAATAATTCAGTTCTTAGAATAGACTGAATCTTTAAGTTATTTTCTGATTAAGCAAACAGAACAGTTTCACACGCTCCTAGGCGTCTGATGAAGAAATACCTCTCCTTTCATAGACCTTATGTGACGTAAACGAAGTTGCGAGGGTCAGCTAGTCTATACTAATATCATAAAGAGGAAAGATTTGTTTTTTTTTGTTTGTTTGTTTGTAACGAATAGGCTCCGGAACTACTGGACCGATTTGAAAAATTGTTTCACTGTTGAAAAGCTACACTCTTCGCGGTGAACAAAGGCTATATATTTTTCCCGTAATCCCACTGGAACGGGAACTACGCGGGTGAAACCGCTTGACATCCGCAAGTAATATATAATTTCAAAATAATTCGACTTGGATGGGTATTCAAAAACAACCACGTAGACTAAGGCGGGAGCCGAGTGGAGCGAAGCTCCCGCCTTAGCCTTCTCACCTAACCTATCCAAATCGGATTGCATTGTTTTTAGGGATTTTTACCGTAATTGATATTAAATGTTGGTATAAGACAATTGTATAAAACGTAAATTATGCATATTGATGATTATTATTTTCTTCAAACTATTATACTTTTTGATTTTATATATTTTGAACTTATACAATGTAAACTTATAGATTTAGTTATGCATTAGGATACGTACCCCTTGCATGCGCTTTTGCAATCCCAGCAAATAAATGGCGCATTTTTCACAGACCGATAAACGTGTCCTATAATTTTGCAACTGCCATTATAAAAGTCTGTTGTGTTCTTCACAATTTTGCCACCAATCGGGACGGTCTTAGCCCAAGTGATAAATTGACAATAATATGTGATGAATTTCACTCGCTTCAACCTCAAAATGATGAATTGACAGCTGCAAATGGTATAAGAGATGAATTAACAAACTATTTTTTAAGCAGCAAAGAATCTTTGAATTAACAATTTAAAAAAAAAATTGCAATCTTACCTATGAAGAAAAATGAGGACTCACCAATTTGGTTCTTTAAGTCAAGAGTGTATGTATCGTATTCAGTAAATATATTTTTGTAACATCTTCTCATGCATTTGCTTTCCGCACTGCTTGCATCCCTTCCCGCCTTGTCTGCCTCGCGCCGATGTCCGGTGTGCCTGTGGTGCGGTGCCAGACGTAGGTACCGTGTGGCATACCATACATTTTTATATGTAGGAAACCGTTGTAACACCGCGCACCGCTCAGGCGCTGCGCCGGAGCCGCACCACACCGTGTGGCCTGGCCTAAAATCACTCTCCGCGCCGGATATTGAAGACACTCACAAAAATATTTCAAGAATATAGCAAGGTAGCGCTGATTTAATACCGTACAAACTCACATCTAACGCTTTTTTTTTACGTGAGGGAAAATCCTCATGGATGTTATGCCGGACTCCTACCGACTAAAAAACCTCACGTACCGCCCAACAGCCTATGGTCGTGAGCCCCGTGTAAGCCCTCGAAAGGATGTCCCAGGACTCCCAACAGACTTACGGCCGCCACGGCCTCGCCCAGGGGTGGTTCGGGTGCTATCCCGCTTCTAAGGGGGGCGTGCGTGAATCCCTCACCTCACGCTGCCGTCATGGGCCTGCTTCTGTAAGGACGGTGAGCGACCCTCTCACCGTCCTCAGACCCCCGGTCATGGAGGCCGATAGTCCTCGGCAAAGACACGTCGGCGGTGCCCATACCGCCGACTGCGGAACTCGGGTTGACTGCGGAAGCGTGCCCGGTTAGTATCTGTGACAACCGGTAGGAGAGAGCACCGTGTCTCTTCTCCAGCCACTTGTCCATGACCGGTCTGACGGCCGCGATTGTGGCGAATCCCCCCTTTGGTTGCTCAAGTCGCACCTTCCATGTCTCCACGGTTTTCTGGTGCTCCTGGTGTCCCTGAAGCTCAGAGGTCGCAAACGAAACGTCTATGACCGAGCTGAGCCCCCGCCGCGTCCAGGTTGCGACATTCCCTCGGTTCAGGATGACTAGGCCACGTGTAGTGACCCTGTCCTGAAGTATCCTCCCCCTGTCTCTGGTTTTCCGGGAACCCCAAGCCTACGACCCGGCATTGAAGTCTCCCAGAACCAAGACAGGGCGAGGCCGGCAAGCAGCGAGACCGACGTCCAGCTCAGGTAGCCATAGCTCAAACTGCTGCTGGTCGAGGCTCGGCGAGATGTAAACGGTCACAACAGCCACACCTTCATATTCCGCCGCGAAGCAACCTGGGCCCCAAGCGATAAGCGCTAGGCGCGAGTCATCCGCACTGGTCCCCCCAAAGACAGTTGCCAGGCCGTCCAGATCCACCGGGCTTCCCGGGTGAACCCAGTACGGCTCGGCGACAACAGCAATGTTGATGGATTACTGCCTGATGCTCTGGTACAGAAGGTGCTGTGCACCAGGGCAGTGGTTTAGGTTCACCTGCAGGAAGCGAATATGTGTGTCCATTAATGGACATCTATCTCGGCACCCTGCCGCGAACGTGCACACTCACCCTTGCCCCCCCCCGTACGGACGGACAGGGCTTCGGCCTTGAGGCAGCGCAGGCCTTGCTGCCCGCCCGATGGTCGGCCTCCTTGCCCTCCGCCACGCATTTAAAACAGCGTGGCGGAGCGTCACAGGCAAGGGCCGTATGACCGGGCTGACTACAGCGGAAGCATCGGTCTCCCACGGTGACTTCCGTTGTACATTGCACCCCCACATGCCCCACGACCAGGCACCTAAAGCACCTGGCTTCGCGGGGCTGCAGGAGATGCACCTGCGCCCTCAGGAAGCCCCCGATGAGGAGGCTCCGTCCGTCCGCGACTTTCTGAGTCGCCGCGACGGGGCAGCTTACGACTGCCGACCCGTGACCGGCAGGGCCAAAGCGGATTTCGCTTGACCTCACCTGGTCGCGAGGGCAGCCGCTCGCCTCCACGATGGCGGAGATTAACTCCACCCAGACCCGAAATGCGCAGCCCGGTGCATTTGTTGGGTCTAGTGACGCGGAAGTCGCCTGTATCCAGCGACTCGCGCAGCTTCGCCGCTAAGGCATCCGCTTTGGGGTCGCTGGTGCCGCCGGAGACTTCGAGGACTCGTGCTACGGTGCGCGTCACTTTGCACCGGAGACCTCCCTCAAAGGTCGAATGAGGCTTTCGCCTGCCTCAGGACCTCGGCGTACCCACGCCCCTCGCTTTGCGCTCTGTCGATAGGGGCGCGTATCGACAGCGCGCAAAGGCATCGGACGACGTCCGGGTGCCCTCATGGGTAGACAAAACATTTGTTGTACTTTCCATAGTCTGATGTTGCGTTTTGCGTCCGCCAACGTAAGGGTGGAAGTTAAAAGGTTGGGAAAGGATGTGAGGATGGGAAGGGTGGGAAGGTGGGAGTGACGCCATAGGCACTGAATTCCCCCCAGCGATGCATCCCATTGCCGGGCATCGGGTGTAGAGCGGGGAGCGCGGAGCCTCTGCGGCGCCTTCGCCGCTTCGGCTATTGCTGCTTTAGCGGCGACTTTTGCCGCCTTTTTCGCGGCCTTATAAATAAATAACACACACTACCTCCCAGCCCCCCTCTCTTGAGGTAGTATGGGGTGCGGCAGGAGCGCTGGCTGTTTTTGGGGAAGCGGGGTTGCCACTTCCCCCAGGTGCCGTCTTCTTGGGGGCAGAGGCCCTCGGCTTGGGACCGAGAGTCCCACTGGGCGCAGTGTCGTCACGTACGACGCGCCGAAAGGTCCGCCAGCGGTAGAAAGTATGCCCGGTCTTCAAGGATGCCGAGGCGTCGCTCGATGGCCTCCAGCACCTGGACCATCGATGGTGTCGTCTTAGGTGGTGCACAGGGAGTGGGGGTTTTCACACCCCGAGCCTCCCCGGCCCTGCCGCATCAGCTGCTGCTGCCTGCGGGAGTCGACAAGCTCCGCCTCCAGGCTCGCAACCCAAGCCCGGAGCTTTCCCTCCTCGTTGGAAACACTCCTCGCGAGGAGCTCCTCCAACGCCTTAGTGGCACCTGTGACGGCTTCCGTCACTACCTTCGTCTTGCCCGCTACATTCTTGGCGCCCTTTACGGCGCCTGAAATGCGGGCAAAAGCCGCCATTATCTCCTTTGCCGCCGGCACATCTGGTACCTTTCCGCTGGGCAGCGGGGTACAGGTACCGGCGGCTCTGCTACCTTAATCTTTGCTCTGTAGAGGCCGGCTTTCCGACCTCTACCCGCGGTGGTAGCTATAACCTTCCGCGGAAGGTCCTCCTCGCTTGACGATGTTTCTGACCCAGGTCGGCGGAACAGGCCTTTGCCTGGGCCACTTGACCTAGGTCTCTTCCTGCCTACTTCTTCGGCATGGAGATCGAGGGTATCCTCGGCCTCGGTACCCATATCGACAGCCGACTCCATCTCCGAGCCAGCACGGGTAGACGAGACTTCCGCGTCACTGTGGGTGGTTTTGAGGCACATACTTGGGCCTAGACTGTGGTGGCCCCTCTCGTCGCCCTGAGAGTTCTCTGCTAAGTACGCTCTGCATAACAGAGCGCATGCGGAGAACTCTAAACCGGCCATGAAGGCCCCCCCTCCTTGGTGGACTATTGGCCGTGGAAGACGACGTGCGCCTCGCGCGAATCCCACATCGTCGTCCACGTTACCAGGATGCACCACGTGGAGGTTGTCCTACCCAGCACCCCCACATTTACACGCTTGGAAGTGAATTGTTAAGAAAACTCGCACTAGGCACTGTGACCAACTGTTCAGTCGAGATCACACGCCGACACCTCTCTGACTACCCTAATAACAATTATTGAAATAGATAATCTAACCTTGAAGTTTTCGTATATAAAAGACCTGTACCGAGACCCCATCTATTGCATTGTAGTTCGAACCCCAGTATCCAAAATGAAATATGTAAGTACCTACCTACCCACTTACTTGTAAACGTTACATCTCTTCTCTTCTCAACTATTATAAAATTGTAAAAATAGCTGTGACGGTACATTCAAGATAAATTTAATAAAACTACTGTAATCGACTTATCTAAGGCTTCTGCGTCCAGATCTATAAATTATTTTTGTTCGTGTCTGTTTGTTTGTTTATTTGTTCGGGGTTGGAGCAAAATTCAGTAGCCTGATCGTAATTGTTCTATTAGGATTTTTTAGGTATTTTTAACTTAAATATTGCTGTCTCTATCAGGCCGTCGACATGAAACATAGCAATATTTCATCAAAATCGGTTCAACGGAAATGATTATACAGCTTGACCTATGTTATACTAGAAGTCCTATGCATTGGGCAGGTCAAAGTCGTTCAAATGTTTTTAGTTAAAATCACCTCGCGATCGAAGTTGCGGGCAAAAGCTAGTAATATATAAAAAATTAGAAAATATATAAAATACATAATAAAATTGTGAACATTATTTGATTAAAAAAGCGCTCGTGGCCCCGCGGACTCAGTGTTCTGTAAACGATCACTGCAGTAAGCAACTTTCACAACTCTTTGTGACATTTATTTGAGCGTTTCTGTGCTTCGGAAGGCACGTTAAGCCGTTGGTCCCGGTTGCCAGTAAAATGGCAGTCGTTAAGCTAAGTTGAAGGCTTTATTTCAACAGCAGGCAGTCACAACCTGC
Source organism: Miltochrista miniata (assembly GCA_933228765.1). Classification (NCBI taxonomy): domain Eukaryota; kingdom Metazoa; phylum Arthropoda; class Insecta; order Lepidoptera; family Erebidae; genus Miltochrista; species Miltochrista miniata. Next base: position 15,104,065 of record OW121765.1, read on the forward strand.
GCCTGTCCATTTAAACACGGCAATACGGCTCACCACCTATTACGTGGGACAAATTATACAAAGGTGAAATGTGGGCATATAATATGTCTCTGCCTACCCCTTCGGGGATAAAGGCGTGACCATATGTATTAGGTATTTGATTAAACATATATTATATAATACTTATATTAGAAAGAGGAAACATTCGCTTGTTTGTTTGTTTGCACAAATAGGCTCAAAAAATACTGACCCGATTTGAAAAATCCTTTCACTATTGCGAAGCTACACTGTTCCCCTGATGACATGGGCCATATTCTATTCCCGTATTCCCGTCAGCTAGTCTAGACATATAATAAAACTGTAGAGGTTCGAGAGTCTGTACATGGAAGATATTTTTAAAATTTTAATCGTAGGACGTTCTCTAATCGATACTGAAGCTGAAAATGTAATTTAAAATTTTCATGTCTGTCTGTCTGTCTGTATCCCGAATAAGTATCACGCCGAAACTACTGAACCGATTTGGATGATACTTAATAAATTTTGAGCTTATAGTCCGAGGAAGGTTCTTGGATACTTTTGATCTCGATATTTTGCGCGATTCCTGCGGGAGAGTGGATGAAAGACAAAATTTATTTTTTTGTTACAACTACTAAAGGCGTGGTCCGATTCCAAAAATTTTCTCAGTGTCATAAAGGGAGTACTTTAGAAATAGTTTCGTAGAAGTTTCAAAGTTGGGGGTTTTGCAGTTCAGGAATTAGAGACATCTCAACGTTCGCTAAACCTAGAATTCAAGGGTTCCTTTGAGTGTAAATCTAAACGGGTGTGTTGGCTTAATCATAAAAGAGCTTAATGATTAAGGGTATCATAAAATAATTGGGATATAATAAACCGAGCCTCAAAAGTTTTTATCGGCCACGGCATTTAGCTTCTGATTTAATAACTAAGCCACGCGAAAATGAATTAGCCCCTAATATACTAATTCGTCCTCTTTACAACGTCACCCAAACATTCCGTTATAAGCATCAAATAAAGATCAACAATTATTTTAACTTGTCCTGCGTATATATATATTAACACCTAATTTACTAATTCAGCCACAGATTTTACATGTAACCACCATTTTATATTTCACAGCTTCAAATCTAGAGCCTCAAAAATTATAATTGAAGCCTCCACAGACAACATCAGTCTTACTACTCAACTTAGCGTGTAAAATAAATATATCACATTCTTTTTTCGTGAAAATAGCCACTTCAAGGTTTGACGCAAGTGCACAGAACGACAGCGACCGGCCATTGCATCAATTAGAGACCGCAATTTGACATCACTTTGTAACTAAAGACAGATTACGCTTACCGAACAAGAAAGTGAGGTCAAGAAAGCAAATACAAAACTCAAAAGTGTATTAAACACTTTTGAGTTCACTTTATTATACATTAAGTGAATATGTGGATTCACTGTGGAATATGTCAATTTCACCATTAATAAGAAATTACTCGTTACGTGTGAACTGTGTTTAGCACTGCCACGTTGTAATACTCACTTTTGGGTTGAGTATTTGCTTTCTTGGTCTTACTTTTTTGTTTGGTAAGCGGTATCTGTCTTTAGTTCTATAATCTGTATTACATGCATACATAATGTCACCGACCGAAATTTGTATAATGTCTAGGCATTCTATAGAATACCTACCTGTAACTTGCAGGCATGGCAATGTATGGAATATACGAGAGTATGGAAGGTTTTTTCGCTGTTTGCGAAGGTTAGGTTAGGTTGGAACAGTAACCACTAACGCGCGAAGGCGAGCGAGCGAAGCGAGCATGCTGTGGCAACGGTCGCCGAGCGCAAGATGTCATATGAATTTAATATTTTGCGTTATGTTACAATTTATAATTTCGTGATCATATGGTATTTACAATTTCATGGTGACCCAAGACCTATTTATTTTACACATTGCCAGTGACCAGCAGGTACTCTATGCTACCCTAAGGCATTTTATACAATACCTAGACAAAGTATGAACAATCATATACTTATTCAAAACATTTCATACATGGCTTGGGCGGGGCGTTTGGAGTCTGGGGCAGGTATTCCTTAGAATGCACAGGTATTGTATTAGAATATCTGAATTATAAAGACTGCAGATAACACATAATAATAAACAAAAGCATTTATGCCCGAAGGTCTGTCCCACGCTCCCGTGTTGAAACGGACTCGCTAGTCCGTTTCCACCAAATTGTGACGCAAGGCACGTTAAGCCGACTGTGTGGGGTACACAGTCGGCTTAACGTGCCTTGCAATGCAAGAAAATTCTCACAAATCAAATGTTACTAAGTGGTCACCGATCCGAGCACCAGCAATAGCGGTAGTTGCTTACTGCAGTGATCATTTACAAAAGACTGAGTCAGTGGCTACAAATTGTTCTAGCTATTTAGGTAATATTAGTGGCCATAATTTGCTTTTTGATGGCAATTTTACTTAGGGGAGAGGGGGGCACATTTGAACATTATTTAAGTAAAATATTATGTTTCTCATATTTATCAAGGTATATTTAATTTTAATAGTGTATATGGGGTTCATGTCATATAGTAAAAATGATATTTACTTATTTTAACTTATGACAATTGCACAATTTTAATTTTTTAAACCCTTAATTTGTTTAAAAGTGCCCCACATTTGGGGCACTTTTGAAACCTACTGGAGCAGTTTAGAAAAAACAGGATAAAATGAAATCTATTCATGTTATAATATAATTAACACCATATTTATGTCATTTTCATCTTACATCCACTTATAACCAAATAAAGTTAATAAAAGTCAAACGGCCTGGGGCAGTTTTGAATAAGTCTACAAAGCTATATATAAAGTATATATCTCATTCATCTCACTCTATAATATAAAGTGATTGATTTAATATTTAACTTTTGTTAATTAACTGACAATTTTAAGCTATTTTTATGATTTGATCTATATGTACTTATTTATTTTATTTGAAACTTGATTATTATTATTATTTTTATGATATTGACGTAAGATGAATGATAACATTTATAATTGAATATCATTTTATTCATAACATATTTTGATATGTATAAAATTTTAAAATGTGGCTATGTTGAAATTTGTAAATGAGTTTTATTACTTGAAATAAAGAATATTATTAATATTATTATAGAATTGTATATAGCAGCAGAAGTCCTGGCTTAAGGCCATCGTTGACAATACACAGTACAGCTTCTTTGACATCATTTTCGTTCACGTCAGATTTTTTTATAGTTTCTCAGACTGTAAAAATATTAAAAAATGTAGATATATTACCTAAATAGTTAAAAACATAAATTGACGAGGTAATTATACAGGTTGGGGCACCTTTGAACATTTTATTCAATTGTACCCCATTGATTGTATTCAAATCTTCCCCAATATCTAGTTTCAATGTATAAAGTTCTAGACGACAACATAACTTGTGTTCAATAAACTAATATTCTGTTTAAACTCAGTTTAAAGTAGTCTGAAATAATCATAATTCAAAAATAGCCCTCTTGTTATTAGTAATTTGCTTACAAATAAAAAAACAAATACTTTCTTTTGTCTCCGTAAAGCACCCTCGAACAGTTTTTCCAAATGACGTTGACTTTGACGTTAGTTAGAGACTGACAGATGTGTAGTTTGATGTTACCAGTAATAAAAAGGTTTTGAAGGTTAGAAATAGTAAAAGGTGTATTCATAAATCCAGTTATTCAAAACTGCCTCTGTTCTAAACTGCCTCCCTCTCCCCTACCCTTTGATGATCCATTAATGAGGGACGAGTTAGGACGAGGGAAATTAGAAGCTACAATATTAATAAATAATGTCTATTTTGATGCCATTTTTTAGTAATTTAGAAGTTTTTGTTTGAATGCATGTTACAAAATTAGATGCTAAAAAGTAATCACGATGCTGAATTATATTAACAGTGCCCAATTAATAAATTAAATGGTGGCTATAAACTATAAATTCTGACGCTCATTAATTGTGGCTGATTTATTAATTTGGGAGGCAAAGTATTTTTTCGGAGGCCAATAATGCTATTAAAAAGAAGTTCGTTTAATTAGCACCCAAAATAATTCAGTCCGCGCCGAAGGTGCGGGATAGCACCTAAACCACTGCCTGGGCGAGACCGCAGTGGCGGCCGTAGGTCTGTTGGGAGTCCTGGGACATCCTTCCGAGGGCTCACCGGAGGCTCCCAACCATAGGCTGTTGGGCGTTATGTGAGGTTTTTTAGTCGTTAGGAGTCGATAACATCCATGAGGAGGAAAAAAAAAGACAGAAGGTTCTTGTTTATGTGCGCTTATCGAAGTTCGATAGTTAGATTATGATGAAGTAGTCGGTTCCAATAAACCTGAAAGTCATAAATAACCAAATCACAACTGTGTTTGATCAGGGTCAGTCTTGGGTGGCAGTGTACCTTCGCACCTCCCATTCGGCTGTCACCTCCACCGCTACGGTGATCACGAACAGTGGAAGTGCCGGGAACTAGGGCCCTTTTTTGTTGGCTTTTTCATTGGGAGGGTTCGACCTTACTGTACCACGTTGGCCAGATGTAGAATGTACTAGTGAGAAAATCAACAATGTGCACAATCGGAGTGATACAAAGAAAGAAAAGAAAGAAAGAAAGAAAAAATATTTATTCGGAAACATAATGGGGCACACAAACAATATAGGAAGAAAACTTAATCCTAGGCTTAACAAATACATGCATTAACTTAATGTGTACCTCACACGTCATCCGAAAAGGACCAGGTTCAGCATGTGCCTGACTCAATGTCAAGCGCTGGTTTTCAACCTGACCTATTTAAAAGCAAGTGAGTACCAGATGCCAGTCGGCCTCACCCAAAATCTAAACAATACTAAACCAAATACGAGTAGGTAAGTAATATGCTGTACAGGTAAACCACCATAGTTTCTCAGAACCCTGATAAGGAATGTAATAAGTATATACATACACATACATACATACATACATACATACATACACACTACATATAAACATACACCCATACGCAACACCCACATACACAACAGCAATATATAAACCCACGACATCTATAGGTAGGTAGATCATATAATAGATAAGTTTGTATTTATCATGTTATGTTCCTTCTGTGCGTCAATTAAGAATCGCCGTAGTCTCGATCTGAAAGTATTCACCGATTTAAGTGACCTTAGCGGTGGAGGGATGTTATTCCAGATTTTACTGCCGGCATAACGGAAGCTACCTTTAAAGGCGGCCGACCTATGGCGCGGGATGGACAGTGGCGGCGCGCACCGCCTACCACCACAGCCACGCCCACCCTTTAACCAGTTCAGTTTCTGCTGGAGATATGCTGGTTCCAGATATTTAAGAACTCCAAACATTAGGCATGCCAGATGAAACTTACGCCTTGTTTTCATTTTCATCATGTTATGATTGTTAAGGAATGGAGTGACATGGGTCCGTGGTGGCATCACAAAACAAAACCGCGCACAGGCATTCTGTACTCTTTGGACCATCCTATCTGTCTGTGATAATAGGCGTGGTCCATATACCGTATCAGCGTAGTTTAGTTTGGACAGCACCAGAGACTCCACCAACTGAACTCGTAGTTCCTCTGATAGAAAGGGTCTTATTCTGTATAGGATCCTCAGACGGTAGAAACAATTAACAACACACTCCGCCACATGTCTATCAAACCTCAGATTCGAATCTATTATCAAACCCAAATTGCGTGCCTCGTAAACTCTCTCAATACTCGCGCCCATGAGTGTTATGGTAAGTGGAGGCAGACAACTTATTTGTTTTTTTGTTCCTAAGACCATGTACTTAGTTTTAAGAGGGTTAAGTACCAGAGAGTGATCATGGGACCACTTGGCTATTCTATGAAGGTCATCATTTAATGCTTTAGTAGCCATTTCGTAATCCTCAGGTTTAAATGAAATATACACCTGTAAGTCATCAGCATAGATCTGATAGTAACAATTTTCTATACAATTTGTTAAATCTGCACAATATAGAAGGTATAAAATCGGGCCAAGGATTGATCCCTGCGGCACCCCCCTTTGCAGGGGGGTGAGGTCAGAGTGAGTGGTAGTCCCATCAGGTAGGCGTAGTTCTACGCATTGGCGGCGGTTATCTAAGTAGCTGTGGAACCATCTGACAGTGTTAGGGTCAAATCCATAGTAGTTTAATTTAGAAACCAACAGTGAAAGATTGATACAGTCAAAAGCCCGGGAATAATCCAGCAGTACAAGCAGCGTGCACATGCCCTGGTCCTGAGCAGACAGTATGTTGTCAGTAACGTCAAGTAAAGCAGTACTAGTAGAACGTCGTTTTCTAAAACCAGATTGAAACATGGGCAAAATTGAATTTTCTTCTAAATAGGTGGTTAATTGCTTGCACACCACTTTTTCCAGCACCTTAGAAATGCATGGCAGCAAGCTGATGGGGCGCAGATCTTTTAAGGCTGATGGATTAGAGTTCTTTGGTATGGGTTTCACGATAGCTATCTTCCAATAGTCGGGAAAAGTTGAAGTCTGTATCGATCCATTTATGATGTCCGTTATAGGTTGAAGTGTATAAGGCAGAGTAAGCAGAAGCATGTCACGGCTTATCCCGTCACAACCCTGAGCATTAGAGGTCAAACCCAGTAAGTGTCGTTGAATGTCTTCCCTTCCAACGGGCAGCAAGGTAAAACAAGCATCGCTGTACCTGTTTGTTTCATAAAACATTAATATTGGTAAACTTACTAAAGGATTTCCAGGGACATTTAAAAAATGTAAGTTTATTTGATTCGGATCTGAAAAGTGAGCCGGTAGGTCCTCGTGACGTTTACTAGGCAATATAGTGTTTTTCAAATTTTTCCATAATACTTTAGGTTTATCAATTTTATTATTAATATGTTGCTTGAAGTAAGCAACTTTTTCACTGTGTAATGACTTATTCACAAGTTCCTTAAGCTGTAAGTAGTATTCTCTCTTAGAATCCAGCCTTGTGTCACGATACCCTGCCAATGCCTTATCGCGTAGTCGCATCATAATTTTCACAGTATCCGTTATCCACGGGAGCGACGGTTCTCTAATGACACAGGTCCTAATTGATGCATGAACATCGAATACAGTCAAAATAAATGTACATAATTCATTAAGCATTTCGTTAACATTACCCAAATCTGCAATACTGCTCCAGTTAATTCTGCACAAATCCCTATCGAGGCTTTCCCTGCAAACACTATTCAATGGTCTATATTGTATCACGTAAGGTGCAAATTTTTCACGCCTAACATGAAAATCGCACACAACTACGGAGTGACCCTGTAATGTTTTGAACGGTTCCACCGATATATTCTTTGCCCGGAGATCAGTGCAGACCAGATCGATTAAGGTTTCTTTTCCGTCTGTGAAATGAGTAGGAGAGGTAACGAGTTGCGATAAACTCTGGCTAGTAAGAAATTCAAGGACTCGCTTAGTTTTAGATTCATTCAAAGTCAAAAAGTTCGCATTAAAATCTCCCAACAGTATACAGTGGTCCCTAGCTCCTATGGCGGTCAAAGCGTCAGTCACGCCATCTATAAAAAGATTCAGATTAAGTCTCGGTGGTCGATACGCAGTGCCAATAGCCACCTTCTTACCACTAAGCGATAAGGTAAGCCACATTTGTTCAACTGAGTCATAAGTTGGGTCAGCGGGAGCAGACACTACACGTGTGCTTATACCCCGTTTAATATAAAAACCAACTCCCCCTCCATGGCCTCTGCGCACACTAGCTGGCCGTGGAATATGACGCAGCCGATAGCCCGGCACAGTGGGCGCACGCCACTCCTCGTTAGGACGCAACCAAGTTTCGTTTATCGCTATTATGTCGAAACGGTACCTTTCAACCATTGCTATGAAATCTTCATGGTCCGTACCCAATGATCCCGCGTTAAAGAAACCTAGCCTAAGGTTCTTATCAATCATGAGGTCCGGGTAAAAGCAAACACAGAACAGGAGACTGTAGTATAAAACTGTTAAAAAATATTATCATGGTTATATGACACGGGAATGCATGGGAATAATTTAAAAAAGTTAGTAAAATATTCAATAATCGTATATAAATATGATAAATAAGAATAGTGTAACTAAATAATTGTATAAACACGTTAGATTCATTATTAAACAGGTAATAGCTGCGCGAAAGTTTCATAGCTAACAGATTACTAAACGAGTGGTGAATAATGCGTATTGAAAGCGAAAGTAATTCACATACAACTATAAGCATATACCGCAACACATCGCCTACACAACGGGGATGGCCCCTTGCATACAAATACAAACATTTTACAATTGTAGCAGAACTAATCAGGTTCTCAAGTTGCAAGTAACATATTATAATACTCGTAAACAAACACAAGTGTACGTACAAAGTATCAAAAACAAACAAAAATACCAGATAAATTATTAGAAACATTTTAAGATACAAAAACACGTTCGATATCTGATATACAACGTATATTATGAACCGGTTCTCCAGATTTGCTTCGAGCCAGTATACGGCCGCGCCTGCACCAAACAAACTTCCACCCCACGCGCTGACTGGCTTCACGAACCATACGAAATAACTGACGGTTGGGTTTGGTCAGGCGTTCGTTTATATAAAATCGTTTTGGTGTACCGTTTATGCCCAGATCAGTTGACGTCATGCCGCGACGTACGCGTACATTTTTCAAAATTTCGTCACGCACATCCCGCCGCGCCAGGCGCACGCACAGTGGCCGAGGGCGTCGCTCAGGACCTGTTGTTTCAGTGGCCTTAATGTACCGAGCACCTACACGTTCTGCACTCACAATGTCTCGTTCATCGAGACGCATACCGAGCTTTGTCGCGATTTGCATCACCATGTGAATCGGGTTCTCTCCACTGGTTTCAGTTAAGTTTGACACTTCCACATCATTGTCCAACAAAGCCTGATCGCGATCATTGATCTCCTGTTTGAGCTGATCAATGACGTCTTCAAATTTAGACGGGCAAGTGGACGATTGCTGTTCCAGCCTGCTCACCCTATCCTCCAGATTATTCAACTGATTTTGCTGATTTTTAATGGACGCTCTGATATCTGCTATGTCGTCCCTAAATAGTTGGAGATCTTGGTTAATGGATCGTAAAGTATCCCTAAATATTCTGAGCTGAATCATGATGTCACCTGTCAGTTCCGAGGTGGTCTCAGGTGTCTTGACGGCAGACATATCAGTCGCAGACGGAGCTGCGGCACCTCCCTTGGTGTGGGTTTCCAACTCGTTACTTGCTGACTTGCTTTTCTGACATTCAGGACACTGCCAGGATGGAGATATACTGCCACTCGGTGGGAGAGCCGCGCAGCGCCGATGGTATGTATTGTGACACCGATAGCATTTAGCATTTTTTGCGACATCGGTTCCTGATGTATATTTTCCACATACACCACATTTCAACATTGTTATTGTTGTGGTGAACGTTTCAAAATAGTACCGCTAGATGGCGCTATTATCAATGCGGCATGTAATGGTATTTTTGCCTCATATAAGGCTATGGGACCACACACTATAGTATTGTAGTGATGCTGCAAGGTGTTTTACACAGCGGAGTATTAATATTATTGGGTTTTCAATGTTCTTTGAAAAATATCTTCTTTACAATTTTATTTAAGGGTAGATTCCACTTTGTGCACCAACAACAGTTTCTATTTTCACTCGGATTTACTTTTACACTGCATAAATATACTTGCGAACAAGTTGCACTGTCTATCGCACCGTACTAATTATCACCACTATCCAATTGTTCCGATTTAAAGAACTTTTCTATTTATTTACAACGAAAACAACAAATTGCGTTCCGTACCGATTGACATCCGTGACGTCACTCCCGCTTCTTTAGTTTACTTGAGACCGTGGCTAGTGCAGCCCAGTCCAAACTTCAATTTGTAAATCAGCACAATCGTGTTAACACCCGTTTATTTTACTCATATATACGTAGGCACGTAGGCATACCTACAAAGAAACAGCCTAATCCCTGAAGCAGCAGGCAGACGGCACAGTATAACATTTCACATCACAGTTTTTTTTTCCACGTAATAGGTTATACCTAATGTAACCCATTACGTGAAAAGAAACTGTACATTATTGTTATCTGTTGTCGTATTGAAATGGAACAGCGTAGGTTGAGACAGCCCACTAATGAAACTTTTAGGCCTTCAACTCGGCTAGACTGCCATGTTACTGACAACCGGGACCGACGACTTCAGATGCTTTAATTTTTAATTTTGTACTTTGCAGTTTGCTCTCTTCACTGCCCTAGCGCTAGGCGTAGCATCACCACCGCCTGCGGCTAATGTTGCGGAAATAGCTGCGGCTAATGCTGCGACCTATCCTGCAGCTAATGCTACGGCCTATCCTGCAGCTAATGCCGCGGCCTCTCCTGCTCCTGCAGAAATAGCAGCGGCTAATGCTGCGGCCTATCCTGCACCTAATGCTGCGGCCTATCTAGCAGTTAATGATCTGTCCTATCATGCAGCTAAAGCTCCGGCCTATCCTGCAGCTAAAGCTCCGGCCTATCCTGCAGCTAAAGCTCCGGCCTATCTTGCAGCTAATGCTCCGGCCTATCCAGCTGCTAATGCCGCGGCCTCTCCTGCTCCTGCAGAAATAGCAGCGGCTAATGCTGCGGCCTATCCTGCACCTAATGCTCCGGCCTATCCTGCGGGTAATGCTCCGGCCTATCCTGCGGGTAATGCTCCGGCCTATCCTGCGGGTAATGCTCCGGCCTATCCTGCCGCTAATGCTCCGGCCTATCCTGCGGGTAATGCTCCGGCCTATCCTGCGGGTAATGCTCCGGCCTATCCTGCGGGTAATGCTCCGGCCTATCCTGCGGGTAATGCTCCGGCCTATCCTGCGGGTAATGCTGCGGCCTATCCTGCCGCTAATGCTCCGGCCTATCCTGCGGGTAATGCTCCGGCCTATCCTGCGGGTAATGCTCCGGCCTATCCTGCGGCTAATGCTCCGGCCTATCCTGCCGCTAATGCTCCGGCCTATCCTGCAGCTAATGCTCCGGCCTATCCTGCGGGTAATGCTCCGGCCTATCCTGCGGGTAATGCTCCGGCCTATCCTGCGGGTAATGCTCCGGCCTATCCTGCGGGTAATGCTCCGGCCTATCCTGCGGGTAATGCTCCGGCTTATCCTGCGGGTAATGCTCCGGCCTATCCTGCGGGTAATGCTCCGGCCTATCCTGCAGCTAATGCTCCGGCCTATCCTGCGGCTAATGCTCCGGCCTATCCTGCCGCTAATGCTCCGGCCTATCCTGCAGCTAATGCTCCGGCCTATCCTGCGGGTAATGCTCCGGCCTATCCTGCGGGTAATGCTCCGGCCTATCCTGCGGGTAATGCTCCGGCCTATCCTGCAGCTAATGCTCCGGCCTATCCTGCGGCTAATGCTCCGGCCTGTTTTTTGTTCATCAATATGTGAATAATATTGTTATGAAACAAAAAGACATTAGATAATAAGATAGTGTAAGAAACATGCTGTATTAGAATATAAAATAAGAAATAGAGAAATAAGAGATTTGAGAAAGAGAGAAAGATTTAAAGATTGTAATTTTCTGGTTTGAAATAAATCCTGATCTATAAAATTAATATATTATGAAAAATTTAGAATTTTCCTTTGAAAAATGATTTATAAGTCAGTCAGAAATACAAAAACTGTTATAAATGGAAAATTGGTATGTAAACTTTAGCACTTTGGCACTTTTATGTGATTTGGACAAAATTGTTTTGTATTCGGTAGGAAACTATAAGATAATTTGTTAAAATGTAAAAAATTCCGATGGCTCCGATGGCCTCACGAAAGTGCGTCCGGGGGTGCCGACGCTGCAGTTAGCCGAGGCTATATGTATATAGACAAAACACGGGTCTAAGCATCCCCGCCCCCCGCCATCTCTTGAAGTAGTTCTTGAAGCCCCGCGGGGCTAGCATTCAAATCTATTTAGCTAGTAATTGATATGCTATCGCTAGGCTTTGCCCATGGCAGAGGTGCAGAATAAAAAAAAATCGCTCCGGCCTATCCTGCAGCTAATGCTCCGGCCTATCCTGCAGCTAATGCCCCTAAGGCTCCTTTTGCGGCGCATGATGCGGCTAAGTCAGCGGCTAATGGTGCGGCTCCTCGTGCGGCTCCTCCAGCGGCTCCTGCGGTTAATGCTGCGGCCTCTCCTGCGGCTTATGATGCGGCTAATGCTGCGGCTAAGGCTGAGGCTAATGCTGCGGCTAATGCTGCAGATAATACTGCGGCTAATGCTGCAGATAATGCTGCGGCTAATGCTGCAGATAATGCTGCGACTGGGCCTATTCCCTGATCAGCGTCGATGCCCAAATGCCACAAATAAGGCCAATCAAGTTATTTAATTATAGTTAAACTAGAGGGATGCCGTATAGCAATAGATCTTATTATCAAAGTTGGTCAAATAAATAAATTAACAATAAATGTTATATAAACAAATTATCTGTCTTATTATTAAAGTATACCTATCATTAAAGTAATGCTGTCAAATTAAAAAAAATACGTTTCATTTTATCTCCCTTAAATTGGTCGACGTATTGATTGATGAGTATTAGTAATACTAATATGTTATGAAGAAATATTGTTTGTATGTTTGCATTAAATAGGATCCAAAAGTAAAGAACCGATTTAAAAAATCTTTCACTTTTGGGAAACTACACAATCCCCGGGTGATAAAGATTATATTTTATCCCCATATTCCCATGGGAGCTGAAGCTACGTCGAAGGAACCGCGGGACATCTGCTAGTTTTACACACCTACTCGTTTTTAGGGTTCCGTACCCAAAGGGTAAAAGAACGGGACCCTATTCATGAGATTTCACTGTCCGTCTGTCTGTCTGTCTGTCCGTCAAGAGGCTGTATCTCATGAACGGTGATAGCTAGGAAGTTTAAATTTTCACAGATTGTGTGTTTTTGTTGCCGCCATAACAATACCTATAACTAAAAATAAAAACATAATAATATATGGGGGGGGGGGGGCTCCTGTACAACAAACGTGTTTTTTTGCCATTTTATTGTTTATATTAGGTGATAAGGTATCCTTCTCAATTTAAATACGTTAGTTGGCTTGAACATATCGTCAAGATCATAATTATCTTTACACCATTCAAATTAAATGAATACTTTAGGAGGTATAGCACCATCAAAATATTTTTCAATGAAATTAATTTCTTGTCGCCATGATTGAACATTATACGGGTCACGTACTTACTTACTTATTTTTCGACTTTATCGTAAATATTTTTTCTTTAAAGAGTGAACAACGCTTTCAGCAGATTACTTTAGGTAGGTGTAATATTTCAAAGATAGCAATTTCATAGGAAATAGTCAATAAAGGGCCCATAACTTAAGATTTTTCTCCAGTATAAACAATTTACGTACAAACACACAATTCAATTACATGCTCGGTGCATGAGACTGTTGAGACGTATCGTATTTATATTGTTATCATTCAAATGTCATCAATATAGAGTTCACAAACTCTTTTGGAAATATTTACTGTACCTACCGTAGAGGATCTATATAACAGGATATATACATATAGTCCAATCCTGCCCGATCTGGAAATTATGTAAACATGTCATGTTTTGACAATCGTTTTCTAAGACAGATGAGTAGAAAAATATAGTATGACAAATCAAGATACACAAGAAACGGTATACCTACGCGACGAAAAGTTAAAACCCATATACACACGAGTGTCCATAACACATCTGATTTTGGCAGTAGTCGTCGGTCGGCACCGCTAGGCCGATACCGTTTGCCATTCAAGAAAAATTGAGTTGAATTGAATAAAATTTTTTACTATCCTGAGTAGATATTTTAAATGAAAATAAACTATCATAAAGTAGTTATTTGGTGTCGAAATGATTGTAAGAACACTGTATGACTCCTGGATACTGGAATATAATCAGGGTGAATACTCAATTGCAAGTAACTATGGATATGTAGGATCAAATGTGTTTGTTTATATTTTTGCTCAAAGCTTTTGAAATACAGTATAGTTAACACTATAGTGCTATAGAGCAACACGAACAGTCTAAGGCGCGCGTTGCTCACCCCTCCATGGGACCTGGAAGCGAGAGCCCTTGCGTCACTGTTCAGATGGCGCAAGGAGGCGCTGGAGCGGGGCCAAAGGCCTGCGTCTCGAGACATCGAGGCCCAGCGGACCCTGCTCCACCAGGAAACCATGGAGACATGGAAGGTGCGACTTGAGCAACCAAAGGGGGGATTCGACACAATCGCGGCCGTCAGACCGGTCATGGACGAGTGGCTGGAGAGAAGACACGGTGCTCTCTCCTACCGGTTGACACAGATACTTGCCGGGCACGGTAGCTTCGGTAGGTATCTGTGGCGAAAACACCGGGAAACCACGGCCGAGTGTCAGCACTGCGAGGACCGCAGCGATGACACGGCGCTCCACACTCTGGTGGAGTGCACGGCGTGGGCACAACAGCGCCAGGTCCTCGTAGTGGGTCTGGGCGTGGACACTCTCTCGCTCGAGGCCATGGTGCGAGCCATGCTCTCCAGCGGGAGTAAGTGGGACTGCGCCGCCTCTTTCTGCGAGCAGGTCGTGCTCGCGAAGGAGGCGGCGGGCCGGGTGCGGGAGAGAACTCTCCCACCCGAGTTCCGCAGCCGGCGCCCTGGGCGCCGCCGACGTGTCTTCGCCGAGGACTATCGGCCTCCATGACCGGGGGTCTGAAGAAGGTGAGAGGGCCGCTCACCGTCCTTACAGAAGCAGGCCCATGACGGCAGCGTGACGTGAGCAACTCACGCACGCCCCCCCCCCCCTTAGAAGCGGGGTCATACCCGAAACCCCCCATTGACGCGGGATTGCACCCGAACCACCCCCTGGGCGAGGCCGCACTGGCGGCCGTAGGTCTGTTGGGAGTCACGGGACATCCTTCCTGAGGGCTTACCCGGGGCTCCCAACCATAGACTGTTAGGCGTGGCGTGAGGTTTTTAGTCGGTAAGAGTCCGGCATAACATCCTATGAGGATTTTCCCTCACGTTAAACAAAAACAAAAAAAAAGGCGCGCGTTGCTCTGTGGTTAACAACCACCACAGTGCAATACTTGTTTTATAATATGTAGTGTTAATAGGTAATAAGGGCAACCAGTAGACGCTTTAAATACACTCAGGATATCGAGCAGTGTATTTTCATAAAAAAATATAATTTAAACAAAATGGACATTTACTGAGACATCCTTTCGAGGGCTTACCCGGGGCTTCCAACCGTAGTCTGTTGGGCGTTACATAGGGTTTTTAGTCGGTAGGAGTCTGGCATAGCATCCATAAAGGATTTTCCTTAACGTTAAATTAAAAGAAAAAAGGGGGCGTATGTAACAAATAAGACTTTTTGTTGTTTTTGGTACGGAACCCGCCGTGTGGGAGTCCGACTCGCACTTGGCCGGTTATTACATTATCAACAGGACTAAATCTAAAAATCATAAATTTAATGACTGAGTAACTTTAACTTGTTTGTCCTTTCTTTCTTAAAGGCTTTCTTCAGACATCTCCACAACTGTCTGTTCTTAGACGTTCTTGTCTACAGTTATGCCAATGAAATTATGTCTGTCTACCTACCTCTTAAATGATCTTTCATTATCCCTCACTGTGTTTCGTGTGTAAAGTTATTCGTCATTGGTTTTGACTTTGGCTTTTATCATATAGACCTTTTTGTATGTTTCTAGTTTCCTTATAGGATGATAAATGAACTTTGTTTAGTGCCCAGGTCTGACTCCCTTATGTTTTTGAGAGAGAGTTGAGAGAACAGTAGTATTAAGCAGTCTACTGACACGCTTCTGGGAAGTCTTGTTTGTTATTAAGAGTTCCAAGGCGGTTCAGACAGTAATAGGCAAGGGTAGTCCTGGTAGTTCAATAACGACAACGATTACAGAATATAATACATTTTAAAACTATTAACGGGATATTTACCATGTAACGTTTTTATTGAGTATCCGATATTTCGGCGCTGTTACAAGCGCCATGATCACGGATGAACTGGAGTGCAGCGAGCTAGATGTTTGTAGGTCTTTAGACCATATAACACGGGACTAGCCTTTGCGAACCACCGCATACAAAAATATTCTGCCAGTTTTCATACAAGTGAAGGGGGAAACACAAAGACATATAACATTTCATTGCATTTAAAAATGTATTAATCGACAAACGTGTAATTACTGTTGTGTGTTAATTGTTATTGTACAGTCAACTACAATGTAATGTACTAGTTTAATCATATAAAATGATGTACTGATGTACAGGCTTTTCATAAAGCCAAAAGACCAAATGGTCATGTGCAATGGCAGAAAACAATGCTTAAGTAAGGCGCATCCTGTGGTTAGATGATCTAAGTTGTAGGTAGATCGTAGCGATCTACCCTCCTCCGGACACGTTTATTACGCGCATTAACACAACTGTCATCGTTCACCGTATCGTCCCGCACTCGATCACGATTCCGGCGCACAATACTCACTGTCAGCTGGTTTTCGTTTTGTAGTGAAATGAACAATCACTGGATGCCAGGCACTCGACAGTTGAAACCCATCTTCCCTATTGAAGGTTTTATACTTTTTTATTTCTATAGCCTCTTCAACCAATCTGGGTATATAGTGGCGTTCTGTCGAGAGTATCTGAGGGTTGTGCAACTCAATTATGTTAAAAACGGTTATAAAACGTATAGTAATGACCATGTTAGTTTGAAATCATATATTACAGAATATAATATTATTATTAAGCTATTGCATAGCCTAAGAATACTAACTACCTTCTATCGCGGGCCTTGCGTGGAGACCGAATCCAGAAATTCTGTCACGAAAACGAATCACACTCTCGGCTACCTTCGGCCACGTTCGTGTATCTCACACTTTAAATATAGTGGAATTCAACATATTCAAACAATGTAGTAAACAAACAGATTGGATCTCGACTCTCCATAATTACTTACATTTAAATATCAATCCTGATCATATTCGTTTTAAGGAACCATAGTTAGATTTATGCGGCCATTTCGACACTAATTTACCTTTATAATATAGAATAATTTCATGAAAAATACTTCAATGATAAAAATTTAAACCTGTCATTCTTGCTTGTCATTAAATTATTTTTTCTCAGTCTTGTTTGTCTTTGGCATATACTCGCTTATTGATTATGAAAAGAGGTTTAATCATAATCAGTTTGACAACAATTATAGTCAGTTCAACTCATCTGTGCGCGCGGCACTATGTGTGGGTAGCCTCGTCTCAACACAGTGACTTCGTGTGCGTGACATGAGGTACAGTGAAGTACAAAATACAAAAACACTTGATTAACTAAAATAAAAACTCAATGGGTAAAATGTATGTTATACATATAGGTACACATTAATATGTATCGCTGTTTGAAGAATAAAATTGAGGAACTTTAGGATTCGCTGCTCTCTCCAAGGTTAATTATAAATTCAATCAAAATGTCGATAGTATTCTTCGTCTTTGGCGTGTCGACAAGTATAACGCCACATCTCTTCATCAATTTGACTTAAACGTTCGTTTATTAATTTCATTATTTCCATCACATTTTGTTCGATTTTATGCGAAGCATTATAATTTGTTTAAATTCCCCATACATTTTCTATTGGGTTTAGTTCAGGATAATACGGTGGTACCCAAAGAACTTTTAAGCCATATGGCTGAAGTATGTCATTAATCTTATAACAAACTAGCTGACACATAAGGTGTGCGAAAAGCGTGTGAAACTGCCCTGCCCTCTCCCAAAGGAACCGCGCAATATGTCGGGAACAAAAGTATCCTAGAACCTTCCTCGGATCATAAGCTCAGATTGTACCAAGTTTCATTTAAATCAATTCATAATCAGGATACAGACAGACAGACATAAAAATTTCTAATTACATTTTCAGCTTCAGTATCGATTAGAGAACGCCCTACAATTAAAATTTTCAAATTATCTTCCATGTACAGACTCTCGACCCTCAACAGTTTTTTTTTAGATGTATGGATATGTTCTTTTTTTATTTTTTAAATCAAGTCATACCTACAGTTCAATTTTTGTCATATTTGCAGTATAAGCAATGTTTTTTTCCGTCGACCATCTCTGCATTTCTATTTTTTTTTTCATTAGAATTTGGAGCTCTATCATTTATGACTTTTCTGTAGGCCTTTATAAGTTACAAAATTCTACCATACATTATCTTGTTATGCCTCGAAGGGTTTAGGCAGCGTTTTCTTTAAAAGCTCCCAGACACCTTATTTTTTTCCGACATCTCCAACTAATATCATTATTATCTTAGTCAATGAATACAAAAACTCAACAAATTATATACGTTAACCTTTCTCAAGAATCATTGGTGATCTCAGCATGAAATCCATGCAGCAGTTTTTAAGTTTATCGTGAACAGACAGACGCTCTAATTTAATTACGCTTTAATTATCTCTAATTAGGTATATCAATGACTTTGCTTCAAGTAGGTACTTTGGCTTTTGGACATTTTCTTTGCGATCTAATTAAAACTTTTTTATATATACTCATATAATTTCTAAGTAGGTATGCATACATACGGAGAATTTAAAACGGCATTCACTGAGTGATTAAAACCAATGCAACACACACACACACACCCACACACACACTCACACACACACACACACTCAAAAATCAACTCACATAAACATACATGCAACAAAAACACACACACACACACCCACACACACACTCACACACACACACACACACTCAAAAATCAACTCACATAATCATACATGCAACAAACACACACACACACACACACACCCACACACACACTCACACACTCACACACACACTCACTTACACACTCACACTCACGCACACTCACACGCACACGCGCACACACACACACACACACACACACACACAGACACACACACAAAGACACACGCACAAGTCCAAAAGTTCTAAAGTCCAAAAGTCCAAAAGTCCAAAAGTCCAAAGTCCAAAGTCCAAAGTTCGAAAGTCCGAAAGTCCGAAAGTCCGAAAGTCCGAAAGTCCAAAAGTCCAAAAGTCCAAAAGCCCAAAAGTACAAAAGTCCAACAGTCCAACAGTCCAAAAGTTCAAAAGTCCAAAAGTCCAACAGTCCAAAAGTCCAAAAGTCCAAAAGTCCAAAAGTCCAACAGTCCAAAAGTCCAAAAGTCCAAAAGTCCAAAAGTCCAAAAGTTCAAAAGTCCAAAAGTCCAAAAGTCCAAGTCCAAAAGTCCAAAAGTCCAATAGTCCAAAAGTCCAAAAGTCCAACAGTCCAACAATCCAAAAGTACAAAAGTCCAAAAGCCCAAAAGTACAAAAGTCCAACAGTCCAACAGTCCAAAAGTTCAAAAGTCCAAAAGTCCAACAGTCCAAAAGTCCAAAAGTCCAAAAGTCCAAAAGTCCAAAAGTCCAACAGTCCAAAAGTCCAAAAGTCCAAAAGTCCAAAAGTTCAAAAGTCCAAAAGTCCAAAAGTCCAAGTCCAAAAGTCCAAAAGTCCAAAAGTCCAACAGTCCAAAAGTCCAAAAGTCCAACAGTCCAACAATCCAAAAGTCCAATAGCCCAAATTTCGACAGTCAAGTAGGTACTTGGTACTTTACTTTGTTAAACATGGGCCTTAAAATCTTACTTCTTACTAATATTATAAATGCGAAAGTTTGTGAGTGTGGATGTTTGTTACTCTTTCACGCTTTAACGGCTGAACGGATCTCGCTGAAACTTGGTACAGGGATAAATTATGGTCTGGAACAACACATAGGCTACTTTTTATACCGGGAATAAGTTCCCACGGGAAGCGGTAACGGTAATAAAATTTACGCGGGCGAAGCTGCGGGCATCAGCTAGTATATACTATTATAAATGCGAAAGTTTGTGAGTGTGGATGTTTGTTACTCTTTCACGCTCAAACCGCTGAACGGATCGGGCTGAAATTTGGTTTAGAGATACATTATAGTCTGGAATAACACATAGGTAGGCTACCTTTTATCCCGGGAATAACTTCCCGCGGGAACAAATTTTACGCGGGCGAAGCTGCGGGCATCAGCTAGTATTCTTATATAGAAATAATAATACTAGCATAGTTGATTAAAAATGCTATGTAATAGCTTTACCGCGGCAGTCCCCGAGTGCCACACGTCTTTTTTTTGATTTATACTACACTTATAGTATAACTTATGTTAAGTACGTAACATAATGCAGATTCCCTGGAGATGGGTAATTTTCTCTTCTTCCCAATTGGTATCTATAGGTATATAACAGGTAAGATATGATAGGCCTGCGCCTTTAATTTTTAATATGCAATTGCACGCAAAATTCTTTTGCTATAGGGGTTCTATTTCCTATATATTTTAATTATTAGGTATATAGGGAATAGAATTTTTATAACCAACCCTCAACACATAGAGACTTCTCCAAAAACTTTCATTCATGATTAACAATTAACTTTCAATTCCCTCACAATGCACAAGTTTTAATACAAAAGAACTGTAAACCTATTTCACACAATCAGAACGCCTGAAATTTAATAATAAACTAGTTTCTGCCCGTGACTTCGTTCGCGAGGTGATTTTAACTAATAACCTATCGATTTTGACCTGTCCAATGCATAGGTCTTCTATAAAAACATAGGGCAAGCTGCATTATCATTTTCGCTGAACCAATTTTAAAGGGCGGTTATAGCGCACAAGTAGGCATTTGGCGCTCCCCTCGCCGCGGGCGCAAGATACACCGCGCGCCGGCAGCGGCAGTGAAGTCTCATGCCACAGTATACAGTAGGTATAGTAGAAAGAAACAGCATGCTAACTTTGTTTGACGTAGTAAATGCATCTAACTTTAATAAGTGTAGTGATTTATTACAGTTTCGTAAATAAATGAGTTAATTATATATATTAAACTATTATTTTTAAGCTAAAGAGTTTGTTTGTTTGTTTAGTTGTTTGAACTCCAGAGTCTAAGAGACTGCTAGTTGAATTTCAAAAGTTCCTTAACAGAATGTCCATTTTTCAAAAATACCAAAATATATAACATCACGCTAAGGCAAATAAGAGCTGAGCAGCAACGAAACATTTTTCGAAAACTAGGATATTTCATTTCTTTTGAGAGGTTCCGTTGCGTACGTTTGCTAGATGGTTACAGTTGCGTAAAAAATGTAAATTACATAATAGCTGGTCATAAAAATTTCTAAAGTTTTCTAAAGTTGATATGCTAAGTATGAATCACGTGATCATTTTGCAATTCAATATGGGCGCCGCGCCGTAATCACAAAATTTCATGATGGGTATCGTTTAAAGGGTTTTTTTGGTATGCTGAGTACGAATCACGTACTAATTTTGCAATCCAATATGGGCGCCGCGCCGTAATCACAAAATTTCATGATGGGTATCGTTTAAGAGGTTTCTTGGTATGCTGAGTACGAATCACGTGATAATTTTGAAATCCAAAATGGCCGCCTAATCACAAAATTTCATGATGGGTATCGTTTAAAGGGTTTTTTTGGTTTGCAGAGTACGAATCACGTACTAATTTTGCAATCCAATATGGCCGCCTCGCCGTAATCACACAATTTCATGATGGGTATAGTTTAAGGGAATTCTTGGTATGCTAAGTATGAATCACATGATAATTTAGCAATCCAATATGGCCGCCGCGGTGTGATCACAAAATTTCATGATGGGTATCGTTTTAGGGGTTTCTTGGTATGCTGAGTACGAATCACGTGATAATTTCGCAATCCAAAATGGCCGCCGCGGTGTAATCACAAATTTCACTATGGGTATCGCTTAAAGGGTTTTTCGGTATGCTGACTACGAATTAGGGGATAATTTTGCAATCCAATATGGCCGCCGCGCCGTAATCGCAAAATTTTATGATGGGTATCGTTTAAGGGGTTTTTTGGTATGCTGAGTACGAATCACATGATAATTTTGCAATCCAAAATGGCCACAGCGCCGTAATCACATAATGTCGTGATGCATATCGTGTAATGGGTTTTTTCGAATTCTGAGTACGAATAACATGATAATTTTGGAATTCAACTTGGCCGCCTAAGCTATTTACAGTAGTATTCTAAAAAGATTGGCTTATTAAGTTTAGGCCTAGCAATGCGAAAATACTATGACAAAAGGTTTTTATCCTAAAATTAAGGCCAATTACATTAAATTGGTACCTAGCATATGAAAGAATCCCTTAATCGATACCCATCATAAAATTTTGTGATTACGGCGCGGCGGTCATATTGGATTGCAAAATTATCACGTGATACGTACTCAGCATTCCAAAAAACTCCTTAAACGATACCCATCATAGAATTTTGTGATTATTGCACGGCGGCCATATTGGATTGCAAAATTAGTACGTGATTCGTACTCAGTATACCATAAAACATCATAAACGATACCCATCATGAAATTTTGTGATTACGGCGTGGCGGGCATGTTGGATTGCAAAATTATCACGTGATTCGTACTCAGCATACAAAAAAACGCCTTAAACGATACCCATCATAGAGTTTTGTGATTACGGCACGGCGGCCATATTGGATTGCAAAATTAGTACGTGATTCGTACTCAGTATACCATAAAACATCATAAACGATACCCATCATGAAATTTTGTGATTACGGCGTGGCCGGCATGTTGGATTGCAAAATTATCACGTGATTCATACTCAGCATACTAAAAAACCCCTTAAACGATACCCATCATGAAATTTTGTGATTACGGAGCGGCGGCCATCTTATATTGCAAAATTAGTACGTGATTCGTACTCAGCATACGAAAAACCCCCTTAAACGATACCCATCATGAAATTTTGTGATTACGGCGTGGCGGGCATATTGGATTGCAATATTATCACGTGATTCGTACTCAGCATACCAAAAAAACCCCTTAAACGATACCCATCGTGAAATTTTGTGATTCTGGCGCAGCGGCCATATTGGATTGCAAAATTATCACGTGATTTGTACTCAGCATACCAAAAAACCCCTTAAACGATACCCATCATGAAATTTTGTGATTATGGCTCAGCGGCCATATTGGATTGCAAAATTATCACGTGATACGTACTCAGCATACGAAAAAACCCCTTAAACAATACCCATCATGAAATTTTAAGATTACGGCGTGGCGGCCATTTTGAATTGCAAAATTATCACGTGATTCGTACTCAGCATAGCAAAAAACCCCTTAAACGATACCCATCATGAAATTTTGTGATTACGGCGCGGCGGCCATATTGGATTGCAGAATTATCACGTGATTCGTACTTAGCACACCAAAAAACCCCTTAAACGATACCCATCATGAAATTTTGTGATTACGGCTTGGCCGCCATGTTGGATTGCAAAATTATCACGTGATTCGTACTCAGCATAGCAAAAAACCCCTTAAACGATACCCATCATGAAATTTTGTGATTACGGCGCGGCGGCCATATTGGATTGCAGAATTAGTACGTGATTCGTACTCAGCATACGAAAAACCCCCTTAAACGATACCCATCATGAAATTTTGTGATTACGGCGTGGCGGGCATATTGGATTGCAAAATTATCACGTGATTCGTACTCAGCATACCAAAAAAACCCCTTAAACGATACCCATCGTGAAATTTTGTGATTCTGGCGCAGCGGCCATATTGGATTGCAAAATTATCACGTGATTTGTACTCAGCATACCAAAAAACCCCTTAAACGATACCCATCATGAAATTTTGTGATTATGGCTCAGCGGCCATATTGGATTGCAAAATTATCACGTGATACGTACTCAGCATACGAAAAAACCCCTTAAACAATACCCATCATGAAATTTTAAGATTACGGCGTGGCGGCCATTTTGAATTGCAAAATTATCACGTGATTCGTACTCAGCATAGCAAAAAACCCCTTAAACGATACCCATCATGAAATTTTGTGATTACGGCACGGCGGCCATATTGGATTGCAGAATTATCACGTGATTCGTAATTAGCACACCAAAAAACCCCTTAAACGATACCCATCATGAAATTTTGTGATTACGGCTTGGCCGCCATGTTGGATTGCAAAATTATCATGTAATTCGTAGACATTTTAATGCATTAGGTAGATGGTTACCATGTCGTGAAAACACTTAAAAAGTAAAAGATTACCACATTTACCATGAGTCGCGTATGGGAATTTTAGTGAAATCCCTTCATCACTCAGGGATTAAGCTGATGGTCTTCAAAATGTATAGCTAAGTATCAAAAAACCGCATCAAAATTGATTCACCCCTTGGGCAGTGACGAATTCACAGGACAGAGTTGTTAATTATGAGAGTTCGTTAATTGAATTAATGAGTAACTAGTAACAATGTAATTAGATTAACGTGTAATGCCATTACTCAGTAATTAGTTACTGCTAGTACTCATTGTAATTAATTACTCAAGTAATCTGTTACAGAGTAATTGAATTAAGCATTACAAAGTATTGTAAGTTGTAACGGTTAATCTAAATACATTTTGCCCATCACTGATATTTTTATACTGTGGCGCGATTTCAACGTAATTTGGCATAATAATTACGAAATAGTTGCGAAAAAAATTGACACAGGTCCTGCCTCCACAAGCGCTAGCGCGAGACTGATCGGCCGTCAGCGGCGCAATTCTATTGCGTTTGGTAGATATTCGTACATGATAACTATTTAAATACTTGTGTATAAAAAAAGATTGGAAAATGTGTATAAAAACTCAATAGTTATATTTTTTTATTAATTATAATCTTTAATTGAGTGCAAAAAAAAATATAAATAAAAAATAAATAAAATAAAATAAAATTTATTCCCTTTGAAATTTTAAAAAAAATTATTTAGGTTTGTCAAAATTTTTGTGACTCTACCGGGGGTTCGGAAATACTACAGACTGAGAAGAACACCCCAAGAAACTCAGTCCGGTCCCTTCTCTTCTAGTATCATAGTATCTAATACAGTTTTTTTTTATGTAGAAAGGAGCAATTCGTGTCACTGCCAGGCAACCTTGTCTTCTAGAAAGCCTTTTATGCTATAATAAGCTTTCTGGCACAATTTAAGTTTTATTAGTTTTTTAAATTTATTAACTGACAAACCTGTTATGGCTGTCGGCAATGTATTGTACATTCGAATACAATTGCCCGCAAAACAATTGCTTATTTTATTAAGCCTAAATCTAGGTACAGCCAATTTATTCTTATTTCTTAAGTTTAGGTTATGGATATCACTATTTTTAATAAATTTACTGTTATTTTTATGAGTATATAATAAGTTTTCATATATGTTCTGTGAATACACAGTAAGGATGTTGATATCCTTAAACTTTTCTCTTAATGACTCCTGAATCCCCATACCACAGATAGCCCGGACAGCCCTTTTCTGCAACACAAAGATAGATTCGATGTCGGCAGCGTTACCCCATAATAGTATGCCATAGGTCATGACACTGTGGAAATAGTTAAAGTAGACAAGACGCGCTGTTCTAATGTCTGTCAGTTGTCGGATCTTTTTAACGACATAGGCTGCAGAGCTCAGTCTGCCCGAGACTTTCTCGATATGAGGCCCCCACTGCAAGTTGGAGTCTAACTTTATGCCCAGAAAGACAGTTTCATCGACCAATTCTACTTGATCATCCCTAATCTTAATACTGGTGTTAACGAGCCTAACATTTGGCAAGGTGAATCTAATACATTTTGTTTTAGTTTCATTTAACAATAAATTATTTGCGTTAAACCAGTGGACTACCCTAGAGAGGGCATTGTTTACTTCGTCAAGATCGCGTTGTCCACGTTCAACTTTAAATATTAAAGATGTGTCATCAGCAAACAAAACTACCTCGTGATCGTCTCTTATAAGGTGAGGGAGATCATTTATGTACACTAAAAATAGAAAATGTCCCAGAATTGAACCCTGAGGCACCCCCATTGTTACAGCAGAACCAAGTGACTGTTTACCATTTATAACTACTCTCTGTACTCTATCTCTTAGGTAAGAACTAATTAAATCCAAGGCCGTCCCCTGGATCCCATAATAATCAAGTTTTTGAATTAAAGTCTGATGCTGGACGCAATCGAAGGCCTTAGATAGGTCGCAGAATACACCATAAGCATCATACGACTCCTCCCAGGCCTCATATATATACCCTAATAATTTGATTCCAGCATCCGTGGTAGACCGACCGCGCGTGAAACCGAATTGTTTAGTATGGAATAGTTTATTTGTATTAAAATGATTTTGCATTTGATTAAGCATTACCTTTTCAAAGATTTTACTAAACGTGGGTAGTACAGAAATAGGACGAAAATTGGACGGATCCGAGGTGCTACCCGATTTAAACAGAGGAGTTATTTTACTAAACTTCATTAAGTCAGGAAACACACCACTATCAACACAATTATTAAATGTTATTGATAATTCAGGAGCAACTATTTCAATTAACGAATTAACTAAATGTACAGAAATTCCCCAGAGGTCAGCCGTTTTCTTAATATTTAAAGATTTAAAAGTTTTTATGATAGTGTGTATACTAATTTTACTGAATTTGAATATTTCATTACAGCAAGGAACATTTGCTTTTAACAAGGATTCTGCTATTGTGGTAGAAGAACCTAGGACTCTGGTCAAATCTACTGGAATACGAGAAAAAAATTGTTCAAATTCGTTAGCGACTTCGGCATCTGTTGTAATTATGTTACCATTTACTTTAAGTTTAAAATTATTATCATTTGATTTTGCTTGGCCTCTTTCTGCGTTAATTATTTTCCAAGTAGATTTAACTTTGTCTACACTATTGATAATTTTATTACTTATATACTTTCTTTTGGCCGCTAAGCAGTCTGCTTTAAACTTTTTTGAATAAGTTTTAACATAATTTAGAAATTCATCTGTTCTATTAAGCTGTCTTTCTGAGTATAGTTCATACAGGTTTTGTCTACTTTTATGTATATCCTCAGTGGCCCATTCACTGAAGGCTGGCCTGTTACCGATTGTGACTTCCTTAGACTTGAATATGGAGTTGAACTCATTGTAAAAGGAATCAAAAAATTACTTATACATTACATTTGGATCTAAGCCAGTGTCTAAAAATGGAAGTTTATTGCAAAGTCCAACTCGCATACGTTCCAAGCGGCCACTAGTTACTGGTCTACATAATATTTTACGTCTTTTAACTTTTTTTCTTGTGATCTTGAAAGATGCTATTTGCCCAGTATGATCTGATTTTCAGTGAATTTTATGTATATCCTCAGTGGCCCATTCACTGAAGGCTGGCCTGTTACCGATTGTGACTTCCTTAGACTTGAATATGGAGTTGAACTCATTGTAAAAGGAATCAAAAAATAACTTATACATTACATTTGGATCTAAGCCAGTGTCTAAAAATGGAAGTTTATTGCAAAGTCCAACTCGCATACGTTCCAAGCGGCCACTAGTTATTGGTCTACATAATATTTTACGTCTTTTAACTTTTTCTCTTGTGATCTTGAAAGATGCTATTTGCCCAGTATGATCTGATTTTATCTTATTTATAATACTCTTACTTTCTGGCAACATATCACTGTATATATTGTCCAGACAAGTAGCTGTTGTATCACAATATCTAGTAGGCTCTAAAAATAAGTTAGTGAGATTGTGTGATTTAAATAAATTTAAGATATCATTGGTCTGACGCGTATTTATAAGTATATTAACATTAAAATCACCGCACACTATTAGGTGTTTATTAGTTTTTCCAAGTTTAAATAGCACTTTATCCATTACTTCCTCAAACTCACAAAAGGGTGAGACTCCAGGTTTATATACGCATACTACTATGAATTGCTCCAATTCTACGCATGATATTTCAACTGTACACTCTACAGAGAGGGACACAACATCTTTCCGTTCCTTATACTTTAATTTCTTATTTATAAAATGTTAATAGTTTAGCCACAGTATTGAAAAAACTTTTCTGAGAGAGTCAACTTTGGGACTTTTTTCTATCTAGTGAAATTTATTGGATCGTGTAACGGGCTTGGAATATGTTTAGCTTATATCCTTAACTATTATATATATATTTACCAGAATTATAAACCCTTTACTTTTTGACGAGGATTGTTTCAAAAAACTCAAATTCTGACCCACGCGGCCTTAATGAAACATGCAGCGTTATTTCGGTTGAAAAAATACCTAAAAAATCTTAATAGTACAGTTATGATCAAGTGACACGCTTCTGGGAAGTCCGGAGTGTGCCCAGGAGTTCCCAGGCGGTTCAGTAGTTTAGGTAAGGTAGGATAATTTGTCCTGGAGTCAATAACGCAACTACTACAAAATATTATTACTTTTATTGTAATTCCACAATATTAAAACTTATATTTATTTATTTATTTATTTATTTAAGCTTCATGCACAAAGTACACAGGCGGACTTAATGCCATTGGCATTCTCTACCAGTCAACCATAGGTGATGCAGAGATAAACCATGATAATCAAAGTAGGTGCATTATCCTGTACATGAGAAATTGCATAAAATAACACTGAATATACATATATATAATGATATAAACAAATACATATAGAATTAAGATACTTACATAACTAAATAATAATACATACACTAAATAATAGTATAGAATATAACTAATATAATAATAAATATAATATCTACAATATGTGGAAAG
This sequence comes from Miltochrista miniata, assembly GCA_933228765.1. Classification (NCBI taxonomy): domain Eukaryota; kingdom Metazoa; phylum Arthropoda; class Insecta; order Lepidoptera; family Erebidae; genus Miltochrista; species Miltochrista miniata. The sequence goes on from OW121765.1 coordinate 15,132,752, forward strand.
ATCGAAGTTTAAAAACATATTAAATTTTTTATAAGTAAAAATGTTATGTTTCTGCCAAATCGTCCTGCAATATTCTGCGAACCCTGTTCTTAAACGTAAAACGACTAGTGACCCTCCTGACTTGGAGTGGCAGTGCATTCCAGAGTAATATAGACTGAACAATAAAAGAAGAGTGAACGAAATCGGAGCTATGAGAAGGACAGCGTAAGAGCAAATTATTTTGAGATCGAAGGTTTCTGTTGTGGTTACTGCATAGGTACTCAAATTGAGAAGCGAGATAGGAAGGTGAATAGGGGGATGAAAGAATGGAAAAGAGTGTGGTAAGTGCACGCAGATCGCGTCGCTGGCGAATGGGTAACCATCTCAGTTGAGTCCGATATTCAGACACATGGTCAAACTTACGGAGGCTAAATACAAACCGAATGCAGTTATTTAACAGACGGTCATACTTATTCAGATGTTCTGCATTCAGATCTAGGTAGCATACATCACCGTAATCAAAAATAGGAAACAGTAGGGTCTCCACGAGCATTTTTTTTGTATCCTTAGGGAGAAGGTTTCTAAGTCGGTATAAGGCCTTTAAAGAGCCGGTTATTCTCTGCCCAACATGGACCACTTGGTCCCTCCAACTTAATGTCGAATCCACTATTAAACCCAGATTCTTAACAGTGGAACAGAAAGGTATCATGGTTCCATTTAAAGTCAAAGGGGGAAGGATCGCCTTATCCACCCGTCCCATCAAGCGTTGGCTACCCACTATAATCGCTTGACACTTATTAGGATTCACGGATAAACCAAATCCACTAGACCATTTGTGAATACTAATCAAATCAGCATTTACCCTATCCACTGCATCAGCCAAATCCTCCACCCGCGCCTGAGCGTACAGCTGCAGATCGTCGGCATACAAGTGATACGCACATAAGAGATTTTGTGTAACAAGATTAATAAATATGGAGAAGAGTAATGGAGATAAAATACCGCCCTGAGGGACACCAGCATCCATATCGCGCCAACTCGATAACATCTCATCGACACGAACGGCCTGCTGACACCCCTGAAGATAACTAGAGAACCATTCCAGCGCGACCGGTGAGATCCCGAAGTGAGATAGGCTATATCTAACTTAATAACTCGGTACTCATCCGGATTCTGGGGATGGGACTTCCTTCTTCCAGGATATGTAACAATATGGGTCTACGCCTATATTTTCAATAATATAGATGCTTAGTTAATTGTTGCCATACAGGTACAGGCAGGGGTTTCTAAACCCAAAATTGGATTGGCTCATTATGAAAAGAACAATCTATTTTTATAAACACCCTCTTCAACATATAGAGATTCCCTAAAACTTTCGCTTCGCTATTTAATTAGTATTTCAAAGCCCTTAATATAAAACAAGAGAACGTTAGCCTATTCATAATTTTCACAAACGCCTGCACTATTATAATCAATTTACTTACTTAAAATATTTTTTTACACGAAATTACCCACATGCAGGTAACCACTTAATTAACTAAATAAAAAAATCTACGCAATTAGATGCTTACCAAGAGAGCCTCCGTTTGCAAAAATAATAAAGTTATTTATTCTTTAAAATATCTTCTAAAATAATTTATTTTCACCTGGGTTGATCAATTTTCTAACCTTTTTATATTGGTAGTAGCTGGTTACTATTATAAAAAAATAATATTTCTAATTTCTTTTCTCATTTAATGATGTGCACCGCTATATAAATATAGGGATATAATAAACCGAGCCTCAAAAGTTTTTATAGGCCCCAGCATTTAGCCCCTCATTTAATAACTAAGCCACGCGAAAATGAAATAGCTTCTTATATACTAATTCGTCCTTTTTAAAACGTCACCTAAACATTCCATTATAAGCATCAAATAAAGATCAACAATTATTTTAACTTGTCCTCCGTAATAATATATTAACACCTAATTTACAAATTCAGCCACATATTTTACTTGTAATCACCATTTTATATTTTATAGCTTCAAAACAAGAGCCTCAAAAAATATTATTTAAGCCCCCACAGACAACATCAGTTTTTATAACCCAGCGTGTAAAATAGATATATCATATTCTTTTTTCGTGAAAATAGCCACTGCAAGGCTAGACGCGAGTGCACAGGACGACAGCGACCGGCCATTAGCATCAATCAGAGACCGCTATTTGATATCACTTTGTAACTAAAGACAGATTACGCTTACCGAACAAGAAAGTGAGGTTAAGAAAGCAAATACTAAACTCAAAATTGAGTGAATGTCGTCATAAATTTACGGTTAATGAGAAATTACTCGTTACTCACATTTGGGTTAAGCATTTGCATTCTTGGTCACTTTTTTGTTTGGTGTCTTTAGTTCTATATCTGTTTTACATGCATACATAATACACATACACAGTGGAGAGAATCTTCGCCAGAACCGAGCGTTTCAAAAGATCGTTCCTCTGTCGAACTATAAAAACATGGAACGACCTGCCCGCACACGTCTTTCCCTCATCTTACAATCCCGGGTTCTTCAAGAGGAGCGTGAAGAGGCACATCACAGGGCCGCCAACTTGAGGACCACTCTAAGAAGTGGCCCCCAATCGCTAGATGCGCCACTGCTTTCTTACCATCAGGCTGGTGGCGACGTCAATTTGGCGAGCTGAATATAAAAAAAAAAAAAAAAAATGTCACCGACCGAAATCTGTATGATGTCTAGGCATTATAGAGAATACCTGATACTTGCAGGCAAGGCAATGTATGAAATAACGAGAGTATGAAAGGGTTGTTCGCTGCTTGTGAAGGTTAGGTTAGGTTGGAAGAGTTACCACTTACGTGGAAAGGCGAGCGAGCGAAGCGAGCATGCCGCTGCAGTGGCCGCCGAGCGCCAGATGTATTACAGATAAATTTAATATTTTACAATATGCTACAATTTATAATTTATAATTTTCCTCGATAGTTTATAATTTGGCGGTACTTATAATTTTATGGTGACCTAAGACCTATTTATTTTACACATTAACGGTGGAACAGCAGGTATTCTATGCAATCCCTAGGAATTTTGTACAGTACTAGACAAAGTATGAACAATCATATACTTATTTAAAACATTTCTTAAATTGCTTCGAAGAGGCATCTGGAGTCTGGGGCAGGTATTCCTAAAGCTGTCTACACACCAAAGCCGCCGGCCTAGGCGGCAGAACCCGCCGGGTAAGGCTGGCGGCAGTTTTGTGTGTAGACAGCTTTATAATGCAGGTATTGTATAGAATATCTGATTATAAAGTCTGCAGGTAACACATAATAATAAATAAAAGCATTATGCCCGAAAATCTGTCCCATGTTCCCGTGTGAAACGGACAAGCGAGTCCGTTTCAGGACTTGCTTATCCGTTTCAGGACTTGCTTGTCCGTTTCCATCAGATTGTGACACCCCACACAGTTGGCTGAACGTGCCTTGCAAAGCAAGGAAACTCTCGCAAATCAAATGTTACAAAGTGGTCACCCATTCGAACGCCAGCAATAGCGGTAGTTGCTTACTGCAGTGATAGTTTACAAAAGACTGAGTTAGTAGCTACAAGTGGTCTTAGCTATTTAGGTAATATAAGTGCCCATAATTTTCTTTTTGGTGGCAATTTTACTTAACTTTGATGACCTATTAATGTTGGACGAGTTAGATTTTAAACATGCTGAATTAGGAAATTAGAAGCTATGATATTAATAAATAATGTCCATTTTGATGCCATTTTTTAGTATTTTAGAACCTTACTGTTAGAATGCATGTTAAAAAATTAGATGCTTAAAAATAATCACGATGCTAAATTATATTAACAGTGGCTAATAGAGAAGTTAACTGGTGGCTATAATCTATAAATCCTGACGCTCATTAATTTTGGCTGGCTTATTAGTTTAGGGGGCAAAGTATTTTTCAGGAGGCTAAAAATGCTATTAAAAAGAAGATCGTTCAATTAGCACCCTTAAATATATAGCGACCTACCCCTTCCAAGCTAACCCTTCTCCTTGACACTAACTAGGATACGCCCATTATACCTACCTAAGTACATCTATGTATACCTATACGTAGCTAACAAAGCGCCTAACAAAACAATATAGCAAACCTGCGTTTTACGCTACACAAGAATTTTGCTCCAACCCCAAACAAATAAACAAACAGACACGAAGAAAAAGATATATAGATTTAGACTCAAAAGCCCTAAATTAGTCAATTATTAATTTTTTTTAAATTAATCTTGAATTTACCGTCACAGCTATTTTACAATTTTATAATAGTAGAGTTAAAGTATAATTAGGTACAAGAATTACCTACATGTATCTAACTAATTAAGTTAATACAAGAATCTATGCAATTCTATGCTTACCAGAACCTCCGTTTGCAATTTTAATAGTAATTATTCTTCAAAATAACATGGTATATATTGTCTAAGCACTCGCACTAAGTGGAATATATTTGCACCAAGACTTGGTATTACAATTTTTTTAAAATATAGGTAGTAAGTGAGTAAGTAGGTACGTAACTTCAATAATAAATTTTAGTTCTTTTTTCTTTTCTTTAAACATGCTACACTCGCTTTTATATCTTCCTATCTTTACCATAATTATTATCAGTCTGGGTGTTTCTATGTATAATATGTATGTATTTAAAAGTATTTAAGTATTAATATCCATGATCTGATACCCATAACACAAGCAGGTTATTCCTAGCTTACTTTGGGATCAGATAGCGTTGTGTGAAGTGTCCGTGACTATTTATTTTATTTATTTTTATCCCTCTCTTATAGACAATCTAAACAATAACTAGGCCACACCCATATAGGGCTGCACCCTAACATACACTCATATAAAGTGTCCTGAAATTAAATGTCCAAACTTCATCACGTGATGTGGCATCAGTCAAGAAACATGACAAAATGAAGAAAAAACATTACATTACCTAATAATTTAACAGTAAATCCGTTTTAAGGGTCCTGTAAATTTTCATTATCACCCTTTCTATCGATAATGAGCGGCAGCAGAAAGCGACAACGACAGCTAGCGGGTGCTCCGTGGTTAGATTTTGCCGCGGCGACCATGTTACCTCGAATTGCCGCGGTAACAAACAAAAGCATAATGTGCCACAAAAATGTGTTTTTATAAAATACTAGCGGACTTCACGCGGTTTCACCCGCGTAGTTCCCGTTCCCGTGGGAATACGGGAATAAAATATAGCCTATGTTCACCACAAAGAGCGTAGCGTCCCAACAGTGAAAGAATTTTTCAAATCGGTCCAGTAGTTCCGGAGCCTATTCGTTACAAACAAACAAAAAAACAAAAAATAAATCTTTCCTCTTTATAATATTAGTATAGATAAAAATTAATCCCAAGTCATCTCATGGAATTCGGCCTGTCAATTTTGGAACACCCAATTTACCTACATTGAAATAAAAGTATATGCAAGTATGATTACGTAAAAACGTTACACAACGTTTGATGGCTTATACCTGTGGTGCTATTTTTCATTATTTCTTTAAGATATCTTTACCACAGATTATACAATATATTCTAAACAGATGAACGAACAGAAACTAAAATCAGTAACTCGCTCTACAGACCTGGCCGCCTACCTGTCAGTGTGGGAATGCACAAATGTAACTAGATGGCGATAATACTTTTAGCAAAATGTTTAACAAGGTCAAATTTGAATTCGTTTTAACTCTTTTGATAAAGTATTTAGTTATTTCAATCGTGACGCAGTCATTAATCAGCACAGACGGGTAAGCGCCGATTACAGTGCAATTGAATGTTATTTCTTCTATTCAATATCACACACACGTGAGATATGTCTTGTTGAGTAACTTATTTTAATGTGAATTTAATTTGCAGTTCTATTCCGACTGCCCCTAGGCAGAGGGGACAATCTGGCTCTGATGTGAGATGGAGATTGTTTAAGATAGAGGAGGTGCGTGCAGAGAATGACACACTTCGAAATACCAAGCTTGCTGGGATCATGAATATACTGTTGCATATTCAAGCTGCTCTGTTGGAACTGATTCAAGTTATACAAAAAGGATAGAAGATTAAAATAATAGCATAGAATGATAGACAAAAATAGTATATAGATTGTTTCAGTTAATAAAAGTCTGGCAAGACAATTGTTTTCGTTTTATTTTATCTAAAATTACATATTTTCAGTATGAACTAAAACAAAAGAAAATTTCCGGAAGTGGTAGAAAATAAAAAATAAAAAACTTAGAATTGGGGTCTCGGCTTGTCTTACAATTTTCTTCCAGTTGGTGTCGAGACCGCGTTGGATTCCATGTGAAAACTATTGATGATAGAACAAAATGATGTATTACAGGTTTATAGGTCTTTTTGATGTCTACAAAAAAGTCTGCGAAGAGATATTATATGCAACTGTAATAGCTTTTCCACTACAACAGGTTTTGTATTCTCAAATTTAATCATTGCAAGAACAGTAACAAAAGTAGTTCAAATTTGAATCACGATAAACCTTTATCCATGTTTATAGTTTTATCATCAAGGGCATTTATCTCGAAGTAAATTTCCTTTTATTTCATTCAAATCGGACCTTCCATTTAGAAATTACTACGAGTACAAAAAAATGTTACAAGCTAATTCCTAACTGCTCGCTGTGTTACATATGGTTATCGACACTACGCTACGAGGTGAACCATAACTGCTGTTAGGTTAGATTAAATATAATTAAAAACCTTATGTTGATAGCTCCCCCAGCAAGGGGGGACACCAGGAATAGGGAAGTCCCGATATCTGCCCCGGGGTACTGACCGGGGGAGACACGAGTCCTTCAAAACCTGTTGTTTCCCGCAGGGGATCAACTGGGGGAGACAAGAGACAGCACCCAATAATTGATAGGTCCACTCTATAATTGAACACTTACTAGAAAGTCCGAATTTGGCAAGTAGGTTTCCTATAAAGTTTAAGGGTTTTTCAAAATTTATCCCCTAAAGGGGTGAAATGGGGGTTCAGAGTTTGTATGGGGAAACAAGATTAGTTAGATTATTTTATTCCAAATTTCACAGGAGTATTTTTAAAGATATATGAGTAAACACTTGTTTCAGTGGAAAAGTCATAATACAGTTGATAGCTCAAAATATCAATATGGGTATCGTTTTCATAGTACTCTGAGACGCTACTTACAAAAATGGGATCAAAATAACGTAGTCGACGTGAACTATTGCTCCTGGTGAGGAATGCTAATTACGAAGCAAACGTTATTCAGTCTTTTGAGAATGCAATCCCAACCCTTAGAGCTCCTCGCGGCGACCGGTCGCCGCGCATAATAATCAAGCTTTACCGTATAGCCCGCGCGGCGACCGGTCGCCGCACCTACCCAGACGACTTTAAACTTAAAGGAGAACGCCCAGAGATCGTTTCTTTTTGAAAAACCTTAATAAAAAGTGTATGGCCATCTAAGTAAATTGGTAAATCATGTAATATTTTTTTAACAATCTTTTAATTCAATCGATCAAAATATTTTGTGGCGTTTTAACTTTGATTATAATTCGTGGTTGTATCGTTTGTACGCGCCGCGGACTGACCAAATGAATGGTACTGACGTGACGAAGATGGCCGCCAATCGCAAATATCAATGTGTGGGGCCTACATTTCGCGGTTCATGCAACAATGTCGTTGAGATCATAGATTTAGTATCGATAAATTCTAAATCTATGGTTGAGTTGGAAGTAGGTACTATTAATAGCAGATTATTGTATTTTTTTATATAAAATAGCAAAAATCTAGGCTGGTGATATATTAATCACCGTGTTGCGAGCATATTAGACATTTGAACGAAATGCGAACTGTTAAAAATTGAAAGTTTTTAACAAAACGTCTTTTCGGTAACGAATGTGCGGTTTTGCAGTAGATCAGATAAAAGTGCCACTCATTCTCTTTAATTTTCGACAAACTCCAGAGACACTTCTAGTAAAGTCCCACCGCTTTACTAGAGAAGACAGTCAGTCTTCTCTAGTAAAGCTTGACTTAGGTCCGTACTTGACTTTGAGTGTCGTAAGAGGACGAGGACCGAGAAAAATGACATAAACAGCTGAATATTAAATAATACAAGAATTGGCAGTATGGTTTTAAATACCTTTGCCTGTCCTTTGGACGAATAAAGCAACAACAACAACAACAAGGAAAAATGACAGTTTAAAATGTTTATCATGAAATTATTGTATATAAATTGGTGTGAAATGTTTATATAAAACAATGTATGGTTCCATACAAAGTGATTATGATCAGGATTGATATTTAAATGGTAAGTAATTAAGGAACAATCGAGATTCCATTTGTTTATTTACTACATTTTCTCAATAAGTTGATATGTGGTAAGTTAATACATTTTCAGGGTTTTTTATAAGTGTGATGGAACTATTACTTTTATCTTTTTTGAATTAAATCCATGTTCATCAATGTAACGATTACACTTTTTGGACAAATTGATTTGACGGATTGATGGACATTTGCTTCAAAACTAACCTCTAATTTGAACAGCAAAACGAAGAATGATAGAAAACCCTACAAAATAATAGAATATTTTTTATTTCCTATGAAAGTACGATATCCATCCAATTCAATCTCCGATTTTCGCTGTCATACTAAATTATTTGTTATGAAACGGCGGTCCATTGAAAGATGGGCAATCGCCTTTAGCCTTCTTACGTTCTACTTTTCTATGAACAAGTTTATTGCATGTGTAGTTTATAACATTTTGTTGTTTTTGGAATCTTATAAAATGACGTCAATGGGCCAGAATTTTTTACAAAAATCGAACAGTTGAAGTTGAGAGTGGATTGCGCATGGATGGCGTGCGTTTGTGTAGTACGTGTGTTTCGTGTTTTTATTATAAATAATGTGTTTGCATTATTATTTATTATTATACACAGTAAAATAAGCAATATTTCAAAAGCATAGACCTTATAGTTTCGGAGAATAGTGGCTGTGACACACTGACGGACAGACAGACGGACAGACAGACAGACAGACATGACGAATCTATAAGGGTTCCGTTTTTGCCATTTGGCTACGAAACCCTAAAAAAGAGCCCATATCTCTCATTTTTTATCCAGTTTATACAATTTACGTACAAACACACAATTCAATTACATGCAATTGTAGACTTATCGAGTTAATAATGTCATCATTCAAATGTCATCAATATTCTGAAAGAGAAATTAAACATAGAGAAATACATATAGTCCATTGAAATGTTACATGAGCTTTGCATTTATTAGAGGACGCAATTTTATTTTCGGGACATGTGTGGGGGGGGGTCAATAGAAGCTTAACCTCAAGTTTGTGGGGTCGCCACCCTTGTCCACCGGCCGCCATCTTGAAAAGAGGGGGGAAAATAACACTTTTTTCGCAATATTTCGGAAACTATGAGTCTTACAAAAAAATTGTAGAGGCATAATTTGTAGCATATTGTTTTGCCTACAAATGTGTAGGTATATATCTTAACAAAAAAAAATTACAAAATTTTCTTTTTTGCTCTATAATTTTTTTTAATACATTTTACAAAAAAATACCTCAGACTTATCTTGTAGATGATCTTTTAAGAGAAATTAAAAAAAAACGCCACAGAGTAAAAAATAAATTTTTTATAATTTTATTTTCAATTTTTTGTTTATAACTTCTCTAATTTTTAATTTAGGGCAAAAATTTGTTTAACATATTTGTAGGCAAAACAATTTGCTACAAATTATGATTTCACTAATTTTTTGTAAGACTCATAGTTTCCGAGATATTGGGAAAAAAGTGTTTTCACCCCTTTTTAAGATTGCGGCCGGGGGACAAGGGTGGCGACCCCACAAACTTGAGGTTAAGCTTCTATTGACCCCCCACACATGTCCCAAAAATAAAATTGCGTCCTCGAAGAAATGCAATATTCGGTCCTTAAATTGTAACATTTCAATGGACTAATACTGTACCCACCGTAGAGGATCTATATGAGGATAACTGGACAGTTAACAACTTATACATAGAGCGACGCGATACTTGTTTTATTGACGTTTGAAATACTCACAGAATATCGAGCACTCTATTAAAACAAAATGGACATTTACTGGGACATCGTTCCGAGGGCTAACCCGGTGCTCCCAACCGTAGGCTGTTAGGCGTTACGTGAGAAGTCCGGCATATCATTCATTAAGGATTTTTCCTCTTGTTAAATAAAAAGAAAAAAGGGGGGCTCCCATGCAACAAATACGACTTTGTGTTGTTTTTTGGTACGGAACGCTCCGTGCGGGAGTCCGACTCGCACTTGGCCGGTTATTTATCCCTTATTTCTATATTGAGTATCCGTTTAAAAAATCGTTGATACTGAAATACGTGAAATTTATTTGCTCATAATTGCTATAAGAGCCAAAGATAAGAAGGCCTAAATTTAGTAGTTATTTGAATAAAAATATAATAAGGAATGGTATCATGTGTCCCGTATAAACGTTAGACTTGGTCCCCCCGGTCTGGATGACTTAATCCTGGGGGATGAAATCTCCCATATTTAGGGTCACATGATACCATTACTAAGGAGTTTAATAAAAACTGTCCTAAAATATACTAAACTTTTATTTATTTTCCAAATCACATATTTCTTCATTTATCCATATGACGGTTTATTGGTAGCGCTCGTGGCCCCGCGGACTCAGTGTTCTGTAAACGATCACTGCAGTAAGCGACTTTCACTATGGCCAGTCCTTGGATGGGTGACCATCCATGTCACCAATTTGTGATATTTATTTGAGTGGTTACTTGTTTCGGAAGGCACGTTAAGCCGTTGATCCCGGTTGCCAGTAAAATGGCAGTCGTTCAGTCAAGTTGAAAGCCTTTTTAGGGGGCATGAAAATTTTCGACAGCTTTTTTTTCGTTCCCTGGCACCATTTTTCGGGCACCTTCTCTGGTTTAATAGTCTCTGGGCATATTGATCTGAAATGAATTGTAGAATAAAGGTAGGGGACACTTAAGCCAGGGGGATGAAATCTCCCATGTGTACCAAGTATACCCTAAGCTATATGAGGTTATAAACAAAAAAAAATCAAATCTCCATTATACAGGGTGGGCCATAAGAGTGTTGGCGATTTACTTCTTCAATTTCTCGGAAACGCGTGACGTGGGGCGGCGGGGGTAGATGTTGGTAGCCGCGTCGCTTCCTAGAAATTTAGTCGTCATGGAGCCGTACACGGGAGTGCAGCGTGCATTTTGTGTCCGAGCGTATTAAGAAAACAATAAATGCACGAACTTTGTATCGACATGAACACGGTTAACGCGATTTAAGTGAAGTTCCAAGCGCCAATGTGGTACGAAAATAAATCAGAATGTTAGAAACAACCGACTCGACATTACCAATTATGGCTCGTGGTCGCCCAGTTTCTGCAAGATAAGTCGACATTGTAGAGCATGTTCGTGTTTCAGTTCCGCGAAATTCGCAACAGTCAACACGTAAAAGAAGTCAGCCTTTGGACAATATGATAACAGACTTTTTGGTACCAGCTTTGCAAAAACTTCAAGGCAATACCTCACAGATGTGGTTTCAACAAGTTGGGGCCACATGTCATACGGCTAGGGTATCCACAGAGTTGCTGAAAAATGTTTTCCCGGAAAACTCATTTCGACAAGGGGGGATATTGAATGGCCACCACTACGTAGTAACTATTTAGTAATCTGTGCCACCACGTACTCCCCGATCTCTCTCCATGCGATTACTTTCTATGGGGCTACCTCAAATCGGTGGTGTACGAGAATAATCCGACCAATTTAGAGCAACTCAAGAGGAATATTATTCAGGAAAGTAACAAAATACCGAGAACAACTTTTCAACGAGTTTTTCAAAATCTGCAACTTCGGTTCCAAGAAAGCCAAGCAGCCGAGGGAAGTCATTTGGACAACATTATTTTTAAGTCTTAAAAATTCCTGTTTCTACTTTTTAAAAATACAAATAATTTTTCTTTAAGTTTTGTAGTTTTTTTTTATTGAACATTGAAACCGGAAAACAGTAGATGCAGATGCAATTCCTAGAAAAGATTCCTGGCGGCGCCCATGGTCGTGAGGGGAGAATGATGATACATTTTAAGTTATATAAATAATTGTTTATTTGAAAATTTTGCGATAAAAAATAATACCTATAATAATTTTTATAGGTAGATCATAAAGCCTCGTTAACACTAACTGTTCAGATGGCGCCATTTACGTTCTCTCCATTGGTCGTACACTCCGTCGTTTCTAATAGACCATCTGGTTGGATTCGGCGCGTCTCGCCAGTTATGAACATATACATCCCATCCTACTCGTTGTCCATACCAATCCATATTGCACCAGTACTGTGTCGTGGGGCCTTTAGGAAATCCAAAGCCAAGTTTCTCACCAGGTCTTATCCATAAGCCATCATTATCTCCGATTTTGTCAGTCTTAGATTCACACCACACATGCGCATGGTGTTTTCCTTCGTTGTGAATTTCGACGTAATGGGCATTCTTTTCAGTTATTTTGATGATCGAGCCAGCGATTGTCGCTGCAAGACCAGCGATAGCAAAAAGAGCGCCCTGCACTGTCACCAGCTGTCCCACCAGCAAAGTGCCAAATAGTACTACGTGTAAGACCTTCATTGCGAGAATGATACTGTGTTAGCATTTTCATTCTCTTTATATAGGCTAATATCTTGGTGTATTAATTTTTACAATTGGATTATCCTCATTGCTGTTGAATAATACATTTTGTAAATAAGTTGGAATTACCTACTCGTAATGACTTTCTTCATAATAATTATGTAGGTACTGAGCAGAAATTCCCTTTGCGTGTCGAAGCGTAAACATTTTTACAATGCGGGAGCTCAATTTTCCTCATCAATATCAATATCAATTCAATACATACATGGGTATAATAAAATCGTAATAGGTCGCTGTCTGTACATAGAAGATAAATGAGAAAACATATTATAGGGGGCTTTATGAACGCAATAGAACCCAAAACAATGATTTTTAGAATTTTTGTCTGTATCTGTTTGTCTGTACGTTTGTGCACGCTAATCTCAGTAACCGCTTAACCGATTGCAATGTGGTTTTCTTTATTGTGTAAAGGTTTGCTCCGCTTAAAATTTAGTGTTTATATCATATCAATCGGTTAATAAATAAAAAAAGACGTGTGGCACTCGGGGACTGCCGCGGTAAAGCTATTACATAGCATTTTTTATCAACTATGCTAGTATAATTATTTCTATATAAGAATACTAGCTGATGCCCGCAGCTTCGCCTGCGTAAAATTTGTTCCCGCGGGAAGTTATTCCCGGGATAAAAGGTAGCCTGTGTTATTCCAGACTATAATGTATCTCTGTACCAAATTTCAGCCCGATCCGTTCAGCGGTTTGAGCGTGAAAGAGTAGCAAACATCCACACTCACAAACTTTCGCATTTATAATATTAGTAAGATAAGTAAGATTTTAAGGCCTATGTTCAACAAAGTAAAGTACCAAGTACCTACTTGACTGTCGACATTTGGGCTTTTGGACTTTTGGACTTTTGGACTGTTGGACTGTTGGACTTTTGGGCTGTTGGACTGTTGGACTTTTGGACTTTTGGACTATTGGACTATTGGACTTTGGACTTTAGGACTTTTGGACTTTTGGACTTTTGGACTTTTGGACTTTTGGACTTTTGGACTTTTGGACTTTTGGACTTTTGGACTTTTGGACTTTTGGACTTTTGGACTTTTGGACTTTTGGACTTTTGGACTTTTGGACTTTTGGACTTTTGGACTTTTGGACTTTTGGACTTTTGAACTTTTGGACTTTTGGACTTTTGGTCTTTTGGACTTTTGGATAGTCCCAAAAGTTCCAAAAGTCCCAAAAGTCCCAAAAGTCACAAAAGTCCCAAAAGTCCCAAAAGACCCAAAAGTCCCAAAAGACCCAAAAGTCCCAAAAGACCTAAAAGTCCCAAAAGACCCAAAAGTCTTTGCTTAAATTCTGCAACACTTTTCAGTACTGCGCCATCGAGACGTATCGCAGGTACACGGCAAGGCTTGTTTTTTTTTTTGAATATACCTAAAAACTTTAAAATAATTATAAAATATCCTGGTGTTATTGGCTTTCTTCAGAGGTACCCATCCTCGATTCTTCAATCCTAACGTACAACAGTTACGGATAACCAGGAAAAGATTGACGAATCGAACTCCTCATCGGCGGAAATTTGGATGTAGGAGAAGAAAAATATCTGTACCCTCCAGATTCTTATTTGCCTGCCTCGGTGGCATTCGGAAATACATATAACTGACTGTCGCGCTGGGGTCCAGGGTTCGATTCCCGGGCAGGCCAAAAAATCGTGGGATTATACCTATATGAAGTGCTCGATACACGAACGTGGCCGAAGGTAGCCGAGAGTGTGATTCGTTTTCGTGACAGAATTTCTGAATTCGGTCTCCACGCAAGGCCCGCGATAGAAGCTATGCAATAGCTTAATAAGAAAGTGATTGTCTATTCTAATATTCCATCAGTTGATCAGCCGATAAGACATGTACCGGGACTTCCTTTCCCTATGCCACCTGAATCTTAAGATGATGTCTTACAGTCCAGCTCCAAATTTAATGAAAGTCAACCATGTCATGAAGATTTTCTAAGTTTTCCAGAAAATTTAGAACCACAGTTGTTTACACAAGTTGAATTAAAATGATTTAGTGAGAGTTGGGCTTGACCAATGAAAAAGCGGAATTGCTTGGTGCTAGACTGAAAGAAAAACATTCATTATAATCTGGAACATCCATTTACCACTTTAGAACAAGAGGTGAACATTTTACAAATTTTTTGAAGCAGGTATAAGCATTTGTAACTCATCACATCGTAGAAAAAGTTCTACATGAAATTTTACAGAGAAAGAGAGAGAAAGGGAGAGAAAATACAAAAAAAATAAGTACTTAATATTCGCCTTATAATAGCTCTATATTATTGTTAGTAAAAAATGTAAGGCAATAAAAAGAAACTCGATTTTTAATTTTTGTATATCATTTTTCCCTCATTTTCAAAGTTACAATGGATGTCATATTGTGTGAGAATTGTGGGTGATTTAAGAAAACGAATACCAAATACGCTTTCAGCATCCACAAATACATAAGATTAAGGCAATTTTTTTTTAAAAGATTTTCCAATTATTTTTTTTGTTGGCCTGTGTAATTATTAATAGAAGGGGCTCCCATAACAAACGTGATTATTTTTAATACCTATTAATAACGGCAACACGTTGACGCTTGAAATGCTCACAGAACATCGAGCTGTATATTTCCATGAAATATAAATAGGTCATAATTTTACTAAAATAAAATGGACATTTATGGGGCCTCTCATATATCAAAATAATGTATTTTTGTCGTATTTTGGTACGGAACGATCGATTTTGGATAAAATAAGAACTGCATACTTAGACGAAAAAATTCAAAATTTTCGGGATACTAAACAGCGGCTTTTACAAATTAATTTACATTCCGCTTATACTATAATTCGTTATTGTTCTTTTGCACCAAAATTAACATATTATCTTAGATCTTGTCCGTTTTAGAAACAGCAAAATCTTTTGGAAAACATAGATCAAATTATCCGAGAAACACTAGTAGATATTTTAAATATTAACTTGGATGACAGAGCATGGACACAAGCGTCCTTACCTATTCGGCTAGGTGGTCTCGGTGTCCGCAAAATTACCAGTATTAGTTTACCGGCATTCTTGTCATCGGTGTACGGTACAGATAATCTAACCAGGAAAATTTTATCTTCGTCACTGGTTAGCTTCGAACTGCCGTATTTATCTGATGCTTTGAATGCCTGGAAAATGGTTAGCCCAAGCGCAGAGCTACCCGTCATCTACTCTTCCCAGAGACAGTGGCATGTGCCGCTAAGCAAGCTAGTTCAAAAAGAACTTATTGAGACATCATCTAGTGCAGCAGAGCGAGCGCGCCTACTGGCTGTGGGGGAGTGGGAGTCGGGTCTATGGCTTCATGCTTTACCTTCAGGCCATGTTGGCACACTTTTAGATAACAGCACTTTTCGCATTGCTGCTTGTTTACGCCTCAGTACTTCCTGCATCGCTCCACATCGTTGTCACTGCAGTGAAACTGTCGACCGCCTAGGTCACCACGGTTTATCGTGCTACAAATCTGCAATGCGAAAATTGCTGCTTGTTTACGCCTCAGTACTTCCTGCATCGCTCCACATCGTTGTCACTGCAGTGAAACTGTCGACCGCCTAGGTCACCACGGTTTATCGTGCTACAAAAGTGCAGGTCGGTTTCCGCGACATGCTAGCATAAATGACATCATCCGTCGAGCCCTTTCCGCCGCCGCCGCCGGCGTGCCAGCAATTCCTTGGGAAGAGGCCCGAAGGGATCTCATTGGTGCCTTGGAAACCGCTTGTGTGGGATGCCACATGTGTGGATACCCTTGCGCCTTCCCATGTTCCAGGCACTGCTAGCTGCGCGGGAGCTGCTGCCGCGTCTGCGGAGGCCCTCAAACGGCGAAAATACACAAATCTTGTTGGATCGTATTTATTTGAGCCGTTTGGGGTCGAGACTCTTGGACCGTGGGGGTCCTAGTGCAAAGCTCGTTTATAGAGCTATATGTAAACTTTTGGTCGGCGGTTCTCGTGCCCAAAATGATGGTGTTTACTTGGGCCAGAGGCTCTCCATTGCCAAACAACGTGGCAACGCCGCCAGCATTTTGGGCACGGTTGTTGTTGACAGCGATGTGGAAGAGTTTTTGATGCATAATCTTATTTCCTATTGCCCTTTTTTTATCGATGTTCCCCTTGTAAATATGTTATAAATTGTATGTATATTAGTGTATAGTAACTTTAACTTGTAAAATAAATTTTAGAGAAGGATACAAATGTGCTACATAATAATCATGCTACAACTAATATGATTTCTTTTACGAGCTTGCATTGTGTGCTCTGGTTTTATAACATGTGCACTAGCTGACCATCTACTCTCTAACTTAGTTTGCATCACATAATAGAAAGAGAGAGTGGGAGAAAAATGTCGTATTCATATTTCAATATAATATTTTCCGTCGCATTTACTCCCATGTCGAGTCGCTAAGAAGGTTATTGTGAGCGCACCTTAAAATATATGCTATCACGGACTTTTTGTGGAACTTTTTATGAGAAACTTGGTTGGTTAAAATTTACGTGAAAATTTTGTAATACACAATTTTTACCCTTTCGGAGAGTTAGTTTTTTACGTAACTTTAACAAAGCAGTATACGCAATGGAAGCTCTCAAAAACAATAATTGCTGCTTCGCTCCTATTCACCTAGCGGCATGTTACTAGACTAAATCCATTCTCAATAAATGCACTATGGAAGTGTAAAAGAATTTTTGAAATCCAAATAGTAGTTCCTGAGCTCGTAGCGTACAAACAAACAAACTCTTTAGCTTTAAAGTAAGTCTCGATAACTGAATGAAGTATGTCAACATAATATATTTGTATTATCGCATCAAAAGGACTCTGTAGGTACACGTAGCTAAATGGTTCAAGTAACAGGTTATTATTGTCATGTTATCAGACTAATTGTATTCTTTCGTCGTTTAGTTGGTATCAACTAAACGACGAATCAATACAGTCAGGGAGTTGGCAGCGCTTAAAGTATTTTAAGCGCTGCCAACTCCCTGACTAGATAGCATAATTCGTATTCGTAATATTGATAATAGTAGCAAGAACCTTTGAAGTTTTCAATATAACAGATAGGTACAAAACACACCCTTCCATGCCAAAGGCTTGCGTCTCGGGAAATCGAGGCATAGCGGTCCCTGCTCCACCAGGAAACCGTGGAGACATGGAAGGTGCGACTTGAGCAACCAAAGGGCCACAATTCAGACCAGTCATGGATGAGTGGCTGGAGAGGAGACACGGTGCTCTCTCCTACCGGTTGTCACAGATACTTACCGGGCACGGTAGCTTCGGTAAGATCTGTGGCGAAGACACCGGGAAACCACGGCCGAGTGTCAGCACTGCGAGGACCGCAGTGATGACACAGCACTCCACACGCTGCTGGTCGTGTGCACGGCGTGGGCGCAACAGCGCCAGGCCCTCGTAGTGGGTTTAGACGTGGACACTCTCTCGCTCGAGACCATATGATGCGAGTCATGATCTCCAGCGGGAGTAAGTGGTACTGCGCCGCCTCTTTTTGTGAGCAGGTCATGCTTGAAAGAGGCAGCGGGGCGGGAACGGGAGAGAACTCTCCCAGTCGGCGGCTTGGGCGCCGCCAACGTGTCTTCGCAGAAGACTATCGGCCTCCATGACCGAGAGCCTGAGGACGTTGAGAGGGCTGCTCACCGTCCTTACAGAAGCGGGCCCGTGACGGCAGCGTGACGTAAGAGTTTAACGCACGCCCTCTCTTAGAAGCGGGATCACACCCAAAACCCCCCAAAGACGCGGGATAGCACCCGAACCACCCAAAATTAAAGATACCGAAGCCGAAAATATAGTTAGAAATTTTTTTGTTTGTTTGTCGGTTTGTGTGTTTGTCTTGGCTTGTCCGGAAGAATCTCGAAAAGTACTCAATAGCTTTGATTCAAAATTTGCACAAATATTAACTAGGGGTAGGGTCTTCAAATAGGCTATATATTATCACGCTACATATCCTAGGGACTAAGCAGTGAGCAATCAAATTGGCATTATAACATAATTTTCAAGCGTACGAAGTCGCGGGCAACAGCTAGTTGCAAAAAAAACGGGGTATGCTGCCAGTCTTTTGGGCACAATGTCACGGGGGACCCATTTAGATTTAGTATATTTTAGACTAGCTGGTGCCCGCGGCTTCGCTCGCGTCATCGTCGGCTCATCACATCATTTTGTATTCTACCATACATACATACATTATTATGCATAGAAACCAGTATTCATAGATCCCAACTTCAGAGCCAGGGTTAGAAACCAGAGGCCTAAACACGGCGGTCGCTTACGCAGCACCGAGGTAGTCAGATATACAGTAAAGAACCTCTGAAATCCATTACAGCATTATCATGGTAGGGTGATATTAATTTGGCGACTCAAATCAAACAATCAAAGAAACAAACACATGTTTATTCATGTAGGTTCATAGTAATACAATGAACGTCTTTATGAATGATTCTACATTTACTGCCAGATTCGCAAACCAATAGGTAGAGCCTGTGAGTAAGAATCTGGCAAGAAATCTCACGGCCACTCTTTTCAAACTGCCAATAAGTACCTATAAACAAAATATAGCATGGAAAACACCCCCCCCCCCCCTCTGTTAAAATATAGTATACATACTTACAGGTTGTGATCACATAGTGTGCCGCAGGTTGGCCAGCTTCCTGAACGGGCGACGGATTCGGGTCCTCTGTGATGGTCAGGCTTCCTGTTTTTTTCAGGTAAATGCCGGAGTACCATAGGGATCGGTATTGTCCACTCTCTTTCTTCTGCATATCAATGACATGCTGTCCCTTGGGTTCATTCATTGTTATGCGGATGACAGTACTCTTCATGGGAGCTATTCTGGCCGTCCAGCGGCGGGGCGAGGCGACGTGGATGAGAAGAGACGACAACTCGTGGCGGATCTCGATCTGAACCTGGGCCGCATTGCCCAATGGGGTTCAGACAACCTGGTCGAGTTCAATGCCAGAAAAACACAGGCGTGTGCGTTTACAGCTAAGAAGTCCCCATTCCTACCTCTGCCATCTCTTCAGAGCATTACAATTCCACTAAAGGACAACCTGGAGATCCTCGGTATAGACGTCCGGCGTGAGCTCAATCACAAAAACTACATAGAGAGCTGTATTGGTCTGGCCTCGCGGAAACTGGGAATCCTGAATAAGGTGAGACGGTATTTCACGCCACATCAGAGATGTTTACTGTACAAGACGCAGATTCGTCCCTGCGTCGAGTACTGTTCTCACCTTTGGGATGACTCCGCGAGGTACTTGTTAGACGCGCTTGACGCTATGCAGAGACGTGCTATCCGAATAATTGGTTGTCCTGAGGTGACGGGAGGCCTCGAACCTCTGTCGCAGCGAAGAACCATAGCGTCCTTGGCTGCCTTCTATCGAATGTACCACGGCGAATGTTCTGAAGAGCTCTTCAACCTGATCCCACCATCTCCTTTCCGATCCCGAACAACGCGTGCCGGGCAGAGATGCCACTCATACACAGTGGAGAGAATCTTCGCCAGAACCGAGCGTTTCAAAAGATCGTTCCTCTGTCGAACTATAAAAACATGGAACGACCTGCCCGCACACGTCTTTCCCTCATCTTACAATCCCGGGTTCTTCAAGAGGAGCGTGAAGAGGCACATCACAGGGCCGCCAACTTGAGGACCACTGTAAGAAGTGGCCCCCAATCGCTAGATGCGCCACTGCTTTCTTACCATCGGGCTGGTGGCGACGACAATTTGGCGAGCTGAATATAAAAAAAAAAAAAAAAAAAAGACGTGTGGCACTCAGGGACTGCCGCGGTAAAGCTATTACATAGTATTTTTTATCAACTATGCTAGTATAATTATTTCTATATAAGAATACTAGCTGATGCCCGCAGCTTTACCCGCGTAAAATTTGTTCCCGCGAGAAGTTATTCCCGAGATAAAAGGTAGCCTATGTGTTATTCCTGACTATAATGTATCTCTGTACCAAATTTCAGCCCGATCCGTTCAGCGGTTTGAGCGTGAAAGAGTAACAAACATCCACACTCACAAACTTTCGCATTTATAATATTAGTAGGATATATCTATATATATAAAAATCAATGCCACTTTTCGTTGTAATTTTATAACTCAAGAACGGGGTCACCTATCCAAACCAAATGTTTAGGCTTTGTTCAGACTATTTAGTAGATGGTTTATGTGAAGTTTGCACAAAATCGGTCGAGCGGTTCTTCATTTATCACGCAAACGAAGTTGCGCGGGTCAGCTACTATATTATATAAGTAAGATTTTAAGGCCTATGTTCAACAAAGTAAAGTACCAAGTACCTACTTGACTGTCGACATTTGGGCTTTTGGACTTTTGGACTGTTGGACTTTTGGACTGTTGGACTGTTGGACTTTTGGACTTTTGGACTTTTGGACTTTTGGACTTTTGGACTATTGGACTATTGGACTTTTGGACTTTTGGACTTTTGGACTTTTGGACTTTTGGACTTTTGGACTTTTGGACTTTTGGACTTTTGGACTTTTGGACTTTTGGACTTTTGGACTTTTGTACTTTTGGACTTTTGAACTTTTGGACTTTTGGACTTTTGAACTTTTGAACTTTTGTACTTTTGGACTGTTGGACTGTTGGACTTTTGTACTTTTGGGCTTTTGGACTTTTTGACTTTTGAACTTTTGCACTTTCGGACTTTCGGACTTTCGGACTTTCGGACTTTTGGACTTTTGGACTTTTGGACTTTTGTACTTTGTACTTTTGTACTTTTGGACTTTTGGACTTTTGGACTTTTGGACTTTTGGACTTTCGGAATTTTGTACTTTGGACTTTTGTACTTTTGGACTTTTGGACTTTTGGACTTTTGGATTTTTGTACTTTTGGACTTTAGAACTTTTGCACTTTTGGACCTTTGGACTTTTGGACTTTTGGACTATTGGACTATTGGACTTTTGGACTTTTGGACTTTTGGACTTTTGGACTTTTGGACTTTTGGACTTTTGGAATTTTGGACTTTTGGACTTTTGGACTTTTCGACTTTTGTACTTTTGGACTTTTGGACTTTTGGACTTTTGAAATTTTGGACTTTTGGACTTTTGAACTTTTGGACTTTTGTACTTTTGGACTGTTGGACTGTTGGACTGTTGGACTTTTGTACTTTTGGTCTTTTGGACTTTTTGACTTTTGGACTTTTGCACTTTCGGACTTTCGGACTTTCGGACTTTTGGACTTTTGGACTTTTGGACTTTTGGACTTTTGTACTTTGTACTTTTGTACTTTTGGACTTTTGGACTTTTGGACTTTCGGAATTTTGTACTTTGGACTTTTGGACTTTCGGAATTTGGTACTTTGGACTTTTGTACTTTCGGACTTTTGGACTTTTGTACTTTTGGACTTTAGAACTTTTGGACTTTTGGACCTTTGGACTTTTGAACTTTTGGACTTTTGGACTTTTGTACTTTGGACTTTTGTACTTTTGGACTTTTGGACTTTTGGACTTTTGGACTTTTGGACTTTTGGACTTTTGTACTTTGGAATTTTGGAATTTTTTATACTTTTGGACTTTTGTACTTTGGTTTTTTGGACTTTTGGACTTTTGGACTTTGGACTTTTTACTTTGGACTTTTGGACTTTTGGCCTTTTTGGACTTAAAAGTCGTACCAAAAGTCCCAATAGTCCCAAAAGTTCCAAAAGTCCCAAAAATCCCAAAAGTCCCAAAAGTCCCAAAAGTCCCAAAAGACCCAAAAGTCCCAAAAGACCCAAAAGTCCCAAAAGTGTCAAAAGTCCCAAAAGTCCAAAAAGTCCCAAAAGTCCCAAAAGACCCAAAAGACCCAAAAGTCTTTGCTTAAATTCTGCAACACTTTTCAGTACTGCGGCATCGAAACGTATACGCCATCGTAACGCAGGTACACGGCAAGGCTTGTTTTTTTTGTTGAATATACCTAAAAACTTTAAAATAATTATAAAATATCCTGGTGTTATTGGCTTTCTTCAAAGGTACCCATCCTCGATTCTTCAATCCTAACGTACAACAGTTACGGATAACCAGGATAGGATTGACGAATCGAACTCCTCATCGGAGGAAATTTGAATGTAGGAGAAGAACAATATCTGTACCCTCCAGATTCTTATTTGCCTGCCTCGGTGGCATTCGGTAATATAACTGACTGTCGCGCTGGGGTCCTGGGTTCGATTCCCGGGCAGGCCAAAAAATCGTGGAATCTACCAATGTTTATTTCAAGGATTGATGTTTTCTTAGTATAATATGTATAAATAAATAGATAAATTCTTTATTGCCATTAATTGTGTACATACATGAAATTGGAATTCCCTGATACCTGCGCTAGTACAAACTGTGTTGCAGATATCAGTGTTCTCCCCCAAAATATTGACACTTGACAATATGTTTACACAGAACTATTAAAATAATAAAATTGTTTTCTACTAACTTATAAACTTATAATAATTTTACATAGAGAAAACGATAAAATATGAAACAAAACCAATACAAAATCTTAAAGCATGCTTAGGCTTTCGTGTGTGCGCGTGTGTGTCTGTGTGTGTGTGTGTGTGTGTGTGTGTCTGTGTGTGTGTCTGTGGGTGTGTGTGTGTGTGTGTGTGTGTGTGTGTGTGTGTGTGTGTGTGTGTGTGTGCGTGTGAGTGTGTGAGTTGTAGCATTTATTTTTTGTGTAGCAATCTGGTCTCGGGCTTGACAATGTGTAAAGCCGCCCTTAATCAATTCATCGCTGGTTTTTTTATCTGTGGTTTTCCTTTGACACAAGTGACAAGTTTTGTCTGTGGCACCCCCGATGATTTGCATTATGGAGAAACAGGTTTTATTAAAGATTGCGAGAATATTCCTGGAGTAAGATATATGACCTGCTTTGAGGTAGTAGGTTCCTTTTTTGGCTTGGTGAGCTGTGCCTCGAATAGGTTTTCGCACAAGCTCTGGCATTAGTGCCTCACCGTTAGGTAGAAGTTATAACGGAGTATTTGCTGCATTTTACCCAGACAACTGGTAAGTTGCACTTTTCTGTCTGCAAGGCAGTTCGATCGTCGTCTATCGTGCTGTCAGTGGCTTAATTCGTTGTTCTTTTACAACAGGGTTTTTTACTACGGGGCTAGTTGCCGGTTGAGATATTTGGTGCCGCACCTATAAGTAAGTGGGCTGCACGTGGTACGACAACGTGGAAGTGCGGACTACACGAGCTTCTCATGTGAGAGGTATCTGCCGTCATCACCTGGCAGTAACAACAGCCAGTCACTCTCAGCTCGCACCGCAGGCCAGTACCCCATTATTTTGTCACCTTGCTATGTAACTGCCTAAGTACTTAGTAACAAGTAGCTGTAGACCACCTCTGTAACACTAGTGCAGTAATTAGTACTACTCCTCTGTATATCTGTGATATTTATGTCTCTAAGTGTATAACTTTCCCCTATGTCTGTAGCATTTATTTTCTATAGATGCAGTATTTAGGATGTGAAAGCAGCCTTATCGAGTTATCTTTTTTTAATCGGTTGTCAGTGGTGACATTTCTGCTGTCAGAATGACAGGATGTCATAAGTTCGGTGACGAAGCGTTTCGCATTTAAAGGAACGCGGTTGGTTAAGATTTTTCGTGAAAGACAGGACTTTTGACCGAGACCTGCTTTGGGGTAGTTGGAGGTCCTTTGGCTTTTGCTCTGAGACTGTGCCGCGAATCAGTTTTTCGCTCAAGCGCGATTATTTGTTACCTCGCGTGGCCTAACGGGCTGTGATTGGGTTGCTGCATTGCATCTTGCTACATTTTACCCAGAAAACTGGTGAGTCACTTCTTCTTTTGCAAAGCGGGTCGATTGTCGTCTGTCGCGCAGCCAAGATCTTAATTTGTCGTTTCTTTCATGACAGGGTTTTTTACTACGGGGCTAGTTGCCGGATGAGATATTTGGTGCCGCACCTATAAGTTAGTGGGCTGCACGTGGTACGACAACGTGGAAGTGCGGACTACACGAGCTTCTCATGTGAGAGGTATCTGCCGTCATCACCTGGCAGTAACAACGGGCAGTCACTCTCACTCAGCTCACTCTGCAGGCCAGTAAATCCACTACTTATGTGTAGCTTAGTAGCATAAGTACCTAAGCACTGACTATACTTCTGTGTACCTGTGATATTTGTGTCTATCAGTGAATAAGCTCTCTGTGTGTCTCTGTGTATCTCTGTGTTATATAAATATATGTGTGTACACCCTACCTGACTGTTTTCGTCAGAGCCCTGGCCTACCCTTGCACGCACACTGGAATCTCTGTAGTAAGGCGCCCTGGGAAAGAGTTCTCTGCATAGCTACCTCGCGCTAGTTGGTGAGTAACACTGATCATCACTGTGTTATATGTCTCTGTAGTGTACTGTGTACTTAATAGATATATGTGTGTACACCCTACCTGGCTGTTTTCGTCAGAGCCCTGGCCTACCCTTGCACGCACACTGGAATCTCTGTAGTAAGGCGCCCTGGGAAAGAGTTCTCTGCATAGCTACCTCGCGCTAGTTGGTGAGTAACACTGTTCATCACTGGGTTACAAATTGGCTCCCAACGTAGTGGCAAATCTCTGGGTCTACTCTGTGGTAGCCTCAGTCTAGTGTGTGTGCATAGGTGGTTACCTCTGGCGAAACCATCCTGGTGTCTCGTCCGAGACGTTCCAGGACGTTAATTGGTGGTGCTAACAGCTAAGCACAAAATTATCCCTTTCGTCTTCTTCCAGCTACCTACATCTTTGGCTGGAAAAGACACAAAATTCTAAATTCTAAAATTTAAAAATAGCTGTGATTTTGGAAAAACTTTTTGATTTTATTTGGCATACCCACTTCTTTTTCTTATTGTGTTTTTTCTTTTATGTGTTTCTTTTTTCTTTTTTTTATGGTGCACACATATATTTGTTATAATATTAGTGTAGATTAATATATGGTACATGTTGTTCTATAGCTTCACCTTGTAAGGTGGGCTTGGTGAATCTCTCTGTGTTAACTTAGTGAATTTCACTCTGTGTAATTATAAACTTTGTTGAAGGTGTGTTATCTACACACCTTCAACAAAGTTTAATTATTAACCTGAACTGTGTTATCAGAAAATTTAGAAACTTTTTTCTCTTAGTATACCCTTAATCTTTGTTAAATTCTAAAAGTCAATTTGAAACATAATTACCTAACTCAGTACACTGTGTTGTAACTCAATTTACATTTTTACTTTGTAATTGATCCCTATCTGTGCCATTTTATCTTTATAATTGTTGTAAGTAAATTTTTACATAATGGCACAGATGAAAAAATATATTAATTATTTAAGAAAGGATGAACTCGCTAACGAGCTGTCCCACATGGGAATTTCAGTGGAACCGGAAACGACAGTGTCTGGCCTTCGGAGTGAGCTAAGAACGGCACACCGACTCGTCCGTCGAGGTAGCATCAAAGCGAGTGCTCCGGTACCCGCTGATGCATCGGCTGAGCTCTCGATCTGCCTTTCAAAAGTCTCCGAGCTGGAGGAGGCTATTCAGTCAGGTGACATCTTCATTAATAAGGGTAGTCGTCTTAGGGTGTCTATCAGAGCCCACTACTTATTGAGTAGGTTAGCTCGTTGTGGTCTGGATTGCCCCGACCTGGTGGATATTCGTGGTAGGCTAGTGAAGATCATCGCTAGGGCTGAACCCAGTAGTGATTCTGAATCCGAAGGTTCGGATGATGATGGTGATGATCCTTCGGGTCGTGACCAGGTGGAATATACTTCACCAGTAGTGAGAGAGGACCGCTCGGTGCGAGCTAGTTCAAGTAGGAATAGTTCTACATGTAACATAGTGTATAAAGAACGTCCCCTTAACTTATGCTCATTTAATTTAAAATATGATGGTTCTACTTGTGTACGTGTGTTTTTAGAGAGATTAGAGGAACTTAGATGTGCTCGGGAGGTTACTAAGCCTAGACTCCTTATGGCTTTCTCCGACCTGTTGGATGGACCGGCTTTGTCTTGGTTCCGTACAAACAAAGCTAACTTTCATCTCATATGAGGATCTTATTAGTGAGCTTAGAGATACCTTCGATATTCCTGATTATGATTACCGCCTCAGGAACGAGATAAGACAGCGTACACAAGCCCGCTCTGAGTCCTTGGTTAACTATATATGTACAATGCAAGCCATGTTCTCAAGGTTGTCATGTAAGATGCCCAGTGAGGAACAGCTGGACATTCTCATGCACAACATTAGACCTGACTACATAAAGGAACTGGCCTTGCATGATGTCAACTCTGTAGATGACTTGAGACGTTTGGGTAAGCGCTTGGAGCTTGCGCGTACTAGGGCAGACGCTTTCCATGAGCCTGCTCTTGACAAGTTTGAGATTTGATCTGACTTACACCAGCTTAAGAACAAAGGTGTACAAAAGCCCGCTAAGCAGGTGTCTGCAGTGGAGACGCCGGTTACCCCCCACGATCGCAAATGCTTCTGTTGCGGCGGGGGCGGTCACACTGCATACAGCTGCACACAGTCAAGGGAGCTGGTGTGTTTCCGGTGTGGTCTCAAAGGAGTCAAGACCCCAGACTGCTCACACTGTACTAGCAAGTCAAAAAACGCGTAGGCCAGGGCCTTATTAGGAACTCGGTGCATTACTCTGTATTCTGATAAGGTCCTGTTTCCTAAGCGGGATAGTGACATTAGACCGTATCTAGTTGTTAAGGTTTTAAATCTAAATGTCTTAGGCCTTCTAGATTCCGGTGCCTCCTGCTCTATATTAGGTAAGGGGGCGCACCGCATCTTCTTGGAACTGGGTTTTGATCTTGAGAGTATCAATCCTACTTTTCGTATTACAACTGCAGACAGCTCTCACTTGCAATGTCTGGGTTGTGTCTCTTTGCCAATTGAGTACAATTCGGTTGTCCGAGTTGTCAAGTTCTATGTTGTCCCAGGCATAACCACCTCCATGATATTTGGTGTGGATTTCTGGCAACAATTTAAGTTAAGTGATAAGTTAATTTTACAAAATATTAGTCTTGATAGTTTTAGTGATAATAATCCTATAGAGTCTGTGTCCTTTAACGGTGGCCTCGAGGATTACAACAACTTGACTGCTAATCAAAGGTGTGTAATCAACGGGGTCATTGAGAAATTTGACTCATTGAACACTGATAAGGTGGGTTTAGGTCGGACCTCACTTGTACATCATGTCATTGACACTGGTGACAGCAAGCCGATCAAGCAGCGTTATTATCCGCTCTCTCCCCTTAAACAGAAGGCCCTGGAAGCCGAGTTGGACCGAATGCTGGAGATGGGAGTAGTGTCCCCGTCTCAGTCCGCGTGGAACTCTCCAGTGGTCATGGTGGAGAAGGCAAACGGTGACCTCAGATTGTGCTTGGACTCTCGCAAGCTGAACTCTGTGTCAAAGAGTGACGCCTACCCCTTACCCTATATCAATCAAATCTTGGACCACCTTAATAACGCTAAGTATTTAACTTCTGTAGATTTGAGTGCGGCTTACTGGCAGATTCCATTTGACTCACCCCAGTCTGCAGAGAAGACTGCTTTTACGGTTCCCCGGAGAGGATTATTCCAATACAATTCGATGTGCTTCGGGCTTGTCGGGGCTAGTGCCACGATGCAACGCCTGATGGACCGTCTGTTTGGCTCCGAGTTCGACAATAAGGTATTTGCGTTTCAGGACGACATAGTCTGTGTGTCCAGCACCTTTGAGGAGCATGTAGAGCTCTTACATAGAGTCTATCAGCAACTCAAGGATGCTGGCCTAACTATCAACATGAAAAAATCTCACTTTTGTCGGAGTGAACTCAAATACCTGGGGTATTATGTGGACAAACATGGCCTACGGACAGACCCGGGTAAAGTTGAGGTTATCCTCAACTATCCCACCCCTTCTAACCCTAAGGAGGTTAAGAGATTTCTGGGAATGGCCGGTCGTCGCTTTGTTAACAACTTCTCTAAGATTAGTAAACCTCTGTGCAAACTGACATCTAAAAACTTTAAGTTTGAATGGACCCCTGAGGCTGAACAGGCCTTTAACCTGCTCAAGTCAGCCTTGGTCTCTGCCCCTATATTAAAAATGCCTAACTTTGAGCTGCCCTTCCGCATTCTTAGTGACGCGTCAGCTTACTCAGTTGCTGCTGTACTGACACAAACTCACGATGGTGTTGAGCACCCTATCGCCTACTGTAGCCGTTCTCTCAACAAGAACGAGGTGAACTACAGCACAACTGAGCGAGAACTTTTGGCCGTGATTTTCGCCTTGGAACAATTTCGTCAGTACGTCGAAGGCCAAAAGTGTACGGTCGTCACGGATCATTCATCCCTTCTGTGGTTCCATAAACTGAAAAATCCCACGGGTCGTCTAGCACGTTGGAGCATGAGGCTCAGTCAATTCGATTTTGACATAGAGCATCGAAAAGGTAAAGACCACGTTGTACCTGATGCTCTGTCTCGTATCAAATATCGATGCAGTACCCACTAAAGACCCGTGGTATGACCACACCATGAATAGTGTTCGGAAGATCCCTAGGAAGTCACCAAATTATGACATTCGTGACAACCTTTTATATAGGTTAACTAAAAATAAATATTCTTTGACTTCAGACTTTGACTGGAAGCTGGTGGTACCTCAGGAGGATCGCTTGCCCCTGCTCTCTAAGTACCACGATGACACACTTAGTGCCCATAGTGGCGTTTGGAAGACGCATAAAAGGTTAGCCCTGAATTA
The DNA here is from genome assembly GCA_933228765.1 of Miltochrista miniata. Classification (NCBI taxonomy): domain Eukaryota; kingdom Metazoa; phylum Arthropoda; class Insecta; order Lepidoptera; family Erebidae; genus Miltochrista; species Miltochrista miniata. The sequence goes on from OW121765.1 coordinate 15,162,137, forward strand.
TTACTGGCCCAAGATGTACGAGGACGTCAAAGAATATGTTGGGAATTGCGAAACATGCAAGCAGTACAAACCCGTAAATACGTCTCGTCCCGGCCTAATGGGTAGCCCGAAGCGGGTTTCGAAGCCATTCGAAGCTATCTCTGTCGATCTGCTTGGTCCCTTTCCCACTTCGAGCAATAGAAACGTACACCTGATCGTGGTCTCCGACTACTTTAGCAAATATGTCATGTTGTGCCCTGTTCGGGTTGCCACAGGCGCTGTAGTCGCGAGGTTCATAGAGAAGAGTGTGTTTCTCGTGCACGGAGTCTGCAAGACTATTTACATGGATAATGGCCCTCAGTTTGTGAGTAAGCCATTTAAAGATCTGTTAGCTAAATACAATGTACCTAATATATATTATAACCCTAGGTATCATGCCCAAACTAATCAGGCGGAACGAGCTATTCGTAATGTTGTTCAAGCGATCTCATGCTATGTGAAGTCACAACACAAGTCATGGGATTCGTTCTTGGTTGAGATACAGTGCGCTTTAAACACTGCAGTTAACGAAGCAACTCGTTTCACCCCTTACTTCTTGGTACATGGTAGGGAGTTTATTGGAGATGGAGTGCTATACAGGCAGACAGATATTGCGTGCCACCCTGCTTCGGTCTCTGTAGACGATCCATCAGCCTTCGGTGTCAAGCTGAGAGAAATACAACGCATATACGACCAGGTGAGGAAACATTTGAATGTGCCCACCAGCGTAATGAAAAGTATTACAACCTCAGAAAAAGGCATGTAGAGCTGAAAGTGGGACAGATAGTTTACAAACGCACGTTCTACCTGTCAAACAAGGCCAAGAACTTCACTTCTAAGCTAGCCCCTAAGTTCCTTAAATGTGTGGTGACTGCTAAACGATCCCCTTTAGTATATAGGCTGTCAGATCTAGACGGTAGGGATCTTGGGGAGTACCATATCAAGGACATCCTGAAGTATCAGGAGGAGCCGTCTCCAATACCCAACGTCTCCAATACCTAACGTAACTACATAGCACTGTTTCTCTAGTTTATTAAACCAGTGCTCTGGATCATTATGTAAGACTATTTTAATCTTTTGTTTGTATTTCTATGTGTGTACGTGACTTCAAATTGTCACGTTGTAGTTTCTTCTATGCACCGCACCGAGCGTTTTTCTCTCATTCGCTCCTCAGTACTCTACAATATCCTGAGAGCTTGTTAGGGTATCAGCAGCGAGTAAAGGGAGCATTCGTTTTCTATGAAGGGCATTAGACTCTAGTTACTTGTCCGGTACATGAGTCAGTGTCTAGTTAGGTGTATAGGAGGATCTTTCTTTGTTATTGTAATGGTAGCAGTCAGCTTGGGGTTGAAGTACCTAGCTGGTTGTCTTTGTTTATCAGTCAGTACTTTTCTGTTTTCTTTATTGTGTATTTCCAGCGTGTCATATCCGCAGGAAATACTATTAAGGGGGGGGGGGGGGGGGTGGTTGTAGCATTTATTTTTTGTGTAGCAATCTGGTCTCGGGCTTGACAATGTGTAAAGCCGCCCTTAATCAATTCATCGCTGGTTTTTTTATCTGTGGTTTTCCTTTGACACAAGTGACAAGTTTTGTCTGTGGCACCCCCGATGATTTTCATTATGGAGAAACAGGTTTTATTAAAGATTGCGAGAATATTCCTGGAGTAAGATATATGACCTGCTTTGAGGTAGTCGGTTCCTTTTTTGGCTTGGTGAGCTGTGCCTCGAATAGGTTTTCGCACATGCTCTGGCATTAGTGCCTCACCGTTTGGTAGAAGTTATAACGGAGTATTTGCTGCATTTTACCCAGACAACTGGTAAGTTGCACTTTTCTGTCTGCAAGGCAGTTCGATCGTCGTCTATCGTGCTGTCAGTGGCTTAATTCGTTGTTCTTTTACAACAAGGTTTTTTTACTACGGGGCTAGTTGCCGGTTGAGATATTTGGTGCCGCACCTATAAGTAAGTGGGCTGCACGTGGTACGACAACGTGGAAGTGCGGACTAAACGAGCTTCTCATGTGAGAGGTATCTGCCGTCATCACCTGGCAGTAACAACAGCCAGTCACTCTCAGCTCGCACCGCCGGCCAGTACCCCATTATTTTGTCACCTTGCTATGTAACTGCCTAAGTACTTAGTAACAAGTAGCTGTAGACCGCCTCTGTAACACTAGTGCAGTAATTAGTACTACTCCTCTGTATATCTGTGATATTTATGTCTCTAAGTGTATAACTTCCCCCTATGTCTCTGTAGTGTACTGTGTACTTAATAGATATATGTGTGTACACCCTACCTGGCTGTTTTCGTCAGAGCCCTGGCCTACCCTTGCACGCACACTGGAATCTCTCTAGTAAGGCGCCCTGGGAAAGAGTTCTCTGCATAGCTACCTCGCGCTAGTTGGTGAGTAACACTGTTCATCACTGGGTTACAGAGTGAGTGTGTGTGTGAGTGTGTGAGTGTGTGTGTGTGTGAGTGTGTGTGTGTGTGTGTGTGTGTGTGTGTGTATGTGTTGCATGTATGTTTATGTGAGTTGATTTTAAAGAACTTGTAGAAGGTCTTCCACAGATTCATATTCCATTGGTTTTAATCACTCAGTTACTGCCGTTTTAAATTCTCCGTATGTATGCATACTAAGAAATTATATGAGTATGTATAAAAAAGTTTTAATTAGATCGCAAAGAAAATGTCCAAAAGCCAAAGTACTTGAAGCAAAGTCGTTGATATACCTAATTAGAGATAATAGAAAAACCTCGCAGAACTTCAGAACAATACACACTCACACAGTACTGTTTTACGATTACCGATTATAATTATTTAAAGTTAAAGTTCATTTAAATAATTTATTTATATAAAAAAATAATTAAGTATAGGGGTCTCGGCTCGTCGTACAATTTTATTCCAGTCGGTGTCGAGGCCCTAGGTCCATGGGGTATCAACGCACATTTTTTTTTTTAAATTTTGAAGAAGCGTCTTGTAGAGTTAACTGGTGACCTAAGGGCTGGCAGTTATTTCTCCCAACGAATAGGCATAGCCGTTCAAAGGGGGAATGCTGCCAGTCTTTTGGGCACAATGCCACGGGGGCCCTATTTAGATTTAGTTTAGTTTTATTTATTCATATTGTAAATAGTTATTAATTTATTTTAAAATTTGTCTAATATTTTATTGAATAAATTTAATATATTTATTATACTATTAAACTAATTGTTGTCAAACTGATTATGATTAAACCTCTTTTCATAATCAATAAGCGAGTACAACCGTTAAACAACACTATGCCAAAGACAAACAAGACTGAGAAAAAATAATTTAATGACAAGCAAGAATGACAGGTTTAAATTTTTATCATCGAAGTATTTTTCATGAAATTATTCTATATTCTAAAGGTAAATTAGTGTCGAAATGGCCGCATAAATCTAACTATGGTTCCTTAAAACGAATATGATCAGGATTCATATTTAAATGTAAGTAATTATGGAGAGTCGAGATCCAATCTGTTTGTTTACTACATTGTTTGAAAGATACACGAACGTGGCCGAAGGTAGCCGAGAGTGTGATTCGTTTTCGTGACAGAATTTCTGGATTCGGTCTCCACGCAAGGCCCGCGATAGAAGCTATGCAATAGCTTAAAAACATAGTATACAATATGAAAATACGATAAAAAAATGCACGACCAAATCAATAATTATAAGCCAAATTGAATTCTTGCCTCACGGCGCATTAACCTAATGGCGGGTGAGCTATTTTGAGGCTTTTTTGACTCACTACAAATAATTTCCGTCCCCAGCTCGATTCTCCAACAACCTTTCTTATGCTGACAAACAATATAGGGTACTTGGCGTCCTGTTCAACTGGTTTCTTCGAGAGTATCATTAATTTCATACACGCGCCGAATGGTGTGGCAAGTATGTGCAAATACCGGGAATGATTCTCTGCTGCTCATTATGTCCCAATGGAATAAGAGACGGGGAGATTTTAGTTAGATGGTATTCAACCACGTTTTCTTGTCCTTATCGTATAACCGTTTTCGGTTAGTTACTGGGAGACCGCCCAGTTTGGTTGGATTCATCGAAACTGTGGCCTTAAAATAACATTGCGGAGGAAGCTGTATAGATCATGACCTGCTAGCCTCTCATAGGTTCTGCCAAAGGGACACGATCCCAAATCTTATGCGAGCTGCTTCAACTACCTGTGGGCCAGCTGGATTTCCTCGTCCGCAACTCGTCCATCACGAGAAACCTCCAGATCAACAGGCAACACCCCCGCAAGCACACGTAATGTTATAGTGTTGCGTGATCGGTAAGTCTTCATGAGCAATAATAATGCTGATTGCTGAGTTCTCAAAAATATACGCTTGACCACAAAGTTAGACGACCGCGGTACCATACAGCTGCAGCGTACATCAACGTAGCAACAAAGGTTCCTGAGTACAGAACTCTCAAGTGCTGCGTGTCATATTCCCCACGTAGAGGCAGACACGCTGTAGACATTCTGAAAACAGTTCCGAAGTCTTTTAACCAATAAAATCCACATGCGAGCTGTAGGACGTTGCATCGTCCCGAGTAACACCGAGCGCTTTTGCCTGTGACATAGTCGCAACCGAGGCGCCGCAGGTTCGGCATAGCATCCCTGTAGGATTTTCTTCATGTTAAAAAAACTAATATTATAAAGAGAATAGATTTATAGATTTGATTGTATGCAGGCTTCGCCACTACTGAACTCATTTGTAAACAATTTTACTGCTGGGAAGTTACATTATCCCCGGGTCACATAGGCTATATTCCCTTACTATATACCACGGGAACGGGAACTACGTGGTGGGATGGGAACTATGCGAGCGTGACTTCACGGCTTATGAGATAGGTACTGCCTGGTGATAGAGAGACGGGCAGCGGAGTCTCAGTAATAGGGTTCCGTTTTTACCCCTTTGGATGCGGAACCCTGAATGTTTTTCGTCCAAATCAAGCAAAATTTTACCTATGCAAGGTAATTAAAACTTTGGTTGGAGAATCATGTTGACATTCTTTAGTCGAAGGATGAATACCCTGATAATAGTTGGTTTTATTTGAATGAACCGTACACACTTAGAGCGAGTTCGTTAATTATTCCTGAACAGCCTGTGTCTAAGTCTACCGGTTCAACTTTTACTACTAAACTTTAATTAATCAACATGAAGACATTTACAATAACACAAAATCAATCTCTGTTGGACATCAAATAGGAATGACAATGTCAATCGGATTTAACGTTCAAAAATGTGTCACTATTAAAAGTAATTTAAATCAAAAATAATGAGTAAGTTTTTTAAGGAGTATTGATAACAATTCTGGAAAAAAAATTCCCCAAATTATCTTACATTCCCTTTTTAGCTCGTTATAGTATATTTTTTTATAAAATACGAAACACATCTTTAATCAATAATGATTTTAATGCTATAAGCCAAATTTGAAGTAGATCAGACCAAGGAATCACGTTGTCCCATACAAACTTTACCCTTCTTTTTTATACCCTTGGAGGTGGAATTTGCAAAAATGGTAAAATTACTTTCTTCAAATTGTAACAAAGAACGCTCGTGCTGAGTTTCATCACCGTACCATGAACCGTTTAGGCAATAATTGATAATAACTTTATACGACTATAGTTCTTTCATCTGCGATTCGATTTTGATGAAAAATAGCCTAAAGCCTCCCCCGAGTTGAGCTTAATCTTTTTTTGTAAACAGCAAATGAATCCGTTCAGTATCTTCGGAAATCCTGACGCTCATACAGACAGACAGACAGACAGACAGAAAATAATTTTAAAAACATCATTTTTGTGCTCTATTGGTGTTTTTATACCGCCCCCGCTACTTTTTTTTAAATTTTATCAATTGTACAGACACACGATTTCTACTCTCTTATTATAGTATAGATAGTTCTTTATAACGTAAATAGATATTTAACATTTATTTATGTTTCATTGTAATTTTTAACAAGAAATGATTTTACTAATATTTATTTTATGCTTTTGTATTTTGCAGTTTGCTGTCTTCACTGTTCTTGCAGCAATGGTCATTGCATCAACTGCCAAACAATCCAAACAGTCCAAACAGCCCAAACAGTCCAAATAGGTCATCACCAGACAGTCCAAACAGTCCGAATAGTCCATATAGACTAAACAGTCCGAATAGTTCAAACAGTCCAAACAATCTAAATTGCCCAAATAGGCCAAACAGTCCAAATAGCCCAAATAAACCAAGACAATATAAAAACCAATGTTTGTGAAGATAGCATAGAAGGATGTTTTGTAGACCATGAGGGATGGTCATGCAGGACTGCTTTGTAACGTTGTATTCACAGAAATCAGTCAAAAATATTTTTTTCTGATATCTGTGGTTGTATTAGATACAATTAGTAGATACTCTGCTAATTCCAAAAAACCGGCCAAGTGCGAGTTGGACTTGCCCATGAGAGTTTCGTAGCAGCAAGTAACATAATGTAAAAGTTCTTTAAAAGATACACATTATAGCACAGCAGCATGCATTTTCTGTCATTTTCATGTTTTACAATTAAATTAATAAACAATAAGTAACTATTTCTCACAGAAAACTTAAATCTATTTCTGTGAAAAGATTTTGAAGAATATGTCAGTCTCGTCAGTGTCAAAAAAAAAAAAGAACATGGCTGGCGCGTTGGTTTCGTTTGGTTGGCTGCGTCTGGTGTGGTGTCTCTCGGAGACGGAAGTAGTGAATGTCGCCAATGTAAACGACGACGGCGACGTCTCTTTTATTGCAGTATTCAACAAAATTTATAAATTCGACATCAATCAAGTACAATTTGAAGATAATTTATCAAAATATAATACCTATATCGGCTGCTTTATGGATCTTCATATTACGTTGTCGCAGCGTCAACGTCAAAGCAAAATGGTTCGAAATAACCAGAACACTGCGCATAGCGTTCGAATGACAGCTACGTCATCCGCACGCAGCCGTCAAGACCACAACAGTACATTTCCATAGTAACCATAGTAACGTGACGTAAGGAGTGAAATTGTGCGCTGCCTATTGCGTTTATAGGAGACCATAGCCTAAGGAACCATTTACGCATCCCAGAAGGAATACATTTTTCTCGTATTCTAAACATTATTCATTGCTGCTTCGCTCCTATTCATTTTGGCGTGATGTTTTATAGCCTATAGCCATCCTCAATAAATGTGCTGTCTAACCAAAAAATAATTTTTGAAATCCAACAAGTGGTTTCCGATATCCTAGCGGTCAAACAAAGAAACAAACAAACTCTTCAGCTTTATTATATTAGTATGGACGGATATGGATATGGATAAAGAATCGTATAATATATGATTTTAACTTTGTACATATATCTTAAATACTTATAAAATTCTCGAGTCACAATGTTCATTCCCGTACTCCTTCGAAACGGTTAGACCGATTCTCATGAAATTTTGTAAGCATATTGAGTAGGTCTGAGTATCGGCCAACATCTATTTTTCAATAAAATTCCACGCGGGCGGAGCCGCGGGCATCAGCTAGTTTTAGTATATTTTTCTCTTTAAAACTGCGTAACTACTTTGTTTTTTTTGGAACTGGCTTGATGTTATTTCTACTTACCCCGATAAAAAATAATTTATTCTTATTGCAGGTACCTATGAATAATATAAACATTTATCTATCGGTTAAAGTAATAGTTTCAATAGGTGGAGAGACTGTGAAACTTTTAAGTATCTAATACCGTCATCGACATAGGAGTTCCTTTTTATGGTTATTTTGACTGCTTGGCGTTAATCTACCAGGGCCAGGCTACACGGCGCAGAACTTTTCACACGTACCGGTTGCTGGGTAGCCGGCGCCGGGTACCCGTGTGATGCACTTAGAGATAGTACACAGATAGAAAACAAACTCATGTATGTACTTTTTTCACACCTACCCTCTGCTACACACACTCGCGCACAAATCAGTATCGAAAATTCGGTTGAGACCGCCTGACCTCGTGTCTGTGAATGAGTTGTATATGTGTGCGTAGCCTCAGTGAATTTAGTATATAGGTTTCCATCTGTACTATCTCTAATTTGTGGCATTACTCCGCACCGCACTGGCGGCCACACGAGCAGTGCGGCGTCGCCGTCGCATCGTTCTTACGGCGCCGCTGCAGCACCGCAACAGGCTTGGCTTAGCTTGCCCAGTTGACGACAGTCTACAATAAACAATGGATCGAAAGAGACGTGTGTTGCTGCAATTATTACTTCGCCATCGACGAAATCGACGTAGAAGCACACGAAGATGCTGGATCAGTCCATTTATTACCGGAATAGTGATGGCCTTTTTTAGGGTTCCGTAGCCAAATGGCAAAATCGGAACCCTTATAGATTCGTCATGTCTGTCTGTCTGTCTGTCTGTCCGTCCGTGTGTCACAGCCACTTATCTCCGAAACTATAAGGCCTATGCTGTTGAAACTTGATAAGTAGATGTATTCTGTAAACCGCATCAAGATTTTAATATAAAACTAGAAGAAAAGCAGTTAATTTTGGGGGTCCCCATACTCAGAACTGAAACTCAAATTTTTTTATTTCATCAAACACATACGTGTGCGGTATCTATAGATAGGTCTTTAAAAATGCTATTGAGGTTCTTAAAATCATTTTTTTCTAAAGTGAATGCGTGCAGGTATCTGTTTGTGTGAGTGGGTTTGCGATACACAGTGTGGGCCAAGGAACCGTCTGTTCTCACCATTAATTTGACGTCAAGGAAAGACAATGACCTGTTGTTCTCAATTTCATACGTAAACCGTGTTTTCACATGTAATGAGTTGAGAAACTCGGTAAAACAAATCACCTGCTCCCTGTTGCCTTTAAATATGCAGAGTATATCATCTACATACCTTTTCCACTACCTGATCTGACCTTGGACATCCTGAAATACCATGTCTTCTATATGCTCCATCCAAATATTTGCCACTACTGGTGCTAATGGACTTCCCATAGCTACGCCATCTATCTGGAGGTAGTATTGATTGTGGTAAAGGAAGTAGTTTCCTTCTATGCAACTTCGCAGCAACGTTGTATAACCATTTGGCAGGCCATTCTCTCTTACCTTAGTCTCGACTATCCGCAGACAATCTTGTATTGGAACGTTGGTAAATAAAGATTCCACATCAAAACTTACCAAGAGCTCGTCCGGTTCCAGCTTAATGTCTTGGATAATGTCCACAAAATGGCGAGAGTCTTTGACAAAGGATGGTGTTTTCCCCACCAATGCAATGGCTGCAGTGCTTTGGCAATGTGTTTTGCTAGATCGTAAGTGGGAGAGTTAATTTGACTTACAATTGGTCGCAGTGGCACATTGGGCTTATGCACTTTGGGCAAGCCATATACTTTGGGTGGTTGCGTAATCTTTGGTCGGTGTAAATTGTTGAACTCATCCTCTGTAAAATCTTCTTCGTGTTCCTTAGTCAATTTCCGTATACTACGTGTTACTCTGGCAGTGGGATTGTAATTTACCAGCTTATAATATATGTCTGTGTGTCCTCGAGCAAAGCGCGTATCTTGTCCTCATAGTCTGTGGTTTGAATCACTACGGTGGCGTTGCCTTTATCAGCTTTAAGCACCAGTACCTCATCATTGCTCCTCAAAGCAGCAAGTGCCTCGCGCTCTTCCGATTTTGATGAAACTTAAAACCTCATCATTAGATTTTTGAAAAACCAATAATCCTAGCTGGGAATCGAACCAATTGTTTATGAAAAAAAGCACACCTATATTATTACATCATACGATAGTGTTGCTATTAAGGATCTCATTCTGGGAAGTAATGACGTACGGCAAACTAAAGGAAAGTGCTCATCTTTACAATCACAAAATACAATTTATTTTGCTTACGTTAACTGATTAATTGTTCTTTAACTGATTAATTGTAGACCATTGTGTTCAATACATAGCTGGATTCGAGACCTCAAAGTACTGCATTCAATATTATTGATTCGGTTTAGAATATTCTCCAAATAATCATTCTGAGCATGATTTAAAACATGGCATATTCACGATCTATTCTGGGATTTTAAACGAAACAAATTATGATACAAAATTTAGGTACCTACATGAAATATGAATTCTATTAAAATTCCAAACTTTCCTTAAATTTGCCGTATATCATTACTTCGCAGAATTTGATCCTTATCAGCGACACTATCGTATGGTGTAATAATAAAGGATGTGTTTTTTTTTCAAAATCAATGGGTTCGATTCCCAGCTAGAATTATTGTTTTATCAAAAATCTAATGATGAGGTTTTAAGTTTTATCAAAATCGGGCTCGTGACTCCTTTGAGCATTTTTAGCTATTCCTTATAGTTTCGGAGTTGGCCATCCAAGCCCTTTTCAAAAAGTAGTATAGTATAGTCCAACGTGCTCGAAACGTCGGTGAATGTAAGTAAATAGTATTTCGCGTGAAGTCCCGAATTCTATAAGTATGAGTGTTAAAAACCGCGATAGTTTAAAAATAAGTAAAGTTTATTTTATTGTATTAATTTTGTTACAGGTACCTAAGAAGCTGAAATTCGATAAAAGATTTAGAATTCAAATTCAAACGTGGGAAATCTACAATTGCTTGTATGATATTGAGAGTATGTGAAGCTATATGGAAATTTCTTCTTCGAGACCACATTCCTGAACTGACAACAGACCGTTTGCAAATGACTGCATCTGATTTTGACGTCAAAGCAAATTTTCCTCACTGTATAGAGGCAATCGATGGAAAGCATATATACGCCTATGTAATCCAGCCAATAGTGGCTCTATAAGTATGAGGATAATAGTGGCTCTTTATTTTTTACTTAATTTTTTTTTTTCTGTGATGTTGCTAGCTGTAGTGGACTCGAACTACAAATTTACTTTTGTTGATATTGGCGCATACGGCAAAGAGTGCGATTCAACTGTTTTCCAAAATTCAAAACTGTTACTGATTAACGAGAACCTCTCATTGCCTAGGTACTCCCCAGCCACAATGTGGTTGCAAAAGACCAATACCATGGGTGTACGAAAGTATTGGATTGAGTAAACATGTTATGCGTCCATATGGTGGTAAAAATCTCAATGTACAACAAAATATCAAGACGATAATTGAATATCTTTTGTGAACAGGGCAAGGAGATTATGTTGCATGGGGTACGCGTATTACGTACCATAATATATAATTTCAACATACATATGGTTGGAATATATAAAGTTAAAATACCGAAAATCAAAATATAAAATGCATCAAAATATATAAAGTTATTGGACATACCTAAGTTCTACATTTCTAAGTTTGAATGCCATAACGGCCGAAATATATAACAAACAATGCATATTGGTTCCTAGGGCAACGTTTTATCTACACATATAATAATTTCGTAAACTGTAGGCCAGATGACATCTCTATATAAACTTTTAGGAAACCAAACGCTATCTTGAATTTAAATCGATGAGCGCCATCTGTTGGTCGTTTTTTGTACTGAAATCTTAAAATTATTTTTTAAAATTCATGATTAATCAAGTATTTGTTTACACGATTGTGTGTAAAAAAAAACAAAATAATTTACCCTATTGCCTGGACGTATTAAAAACTATAAAAATCATCAATTTCTATGTTTTTATGTCCTAACTATCCACCTATTATAACGGTCTTTCCCAAATAAGTATCACGCCGAAACTACTGAACCAAATTGAATGATACTTGGTGCATTCCGATAGTCTTATAGTCTTATAGTCCGAGGAAGGTTCTAGGATACTTTTGATTCCGATATTTTGCGCGGTTGTCCCGGGAGAGGGAATGAAAGACAAAATTGGTTTTCAGTTGTAAGTTCTCAACGCGTGGTCAGATTACAAATATTTTTTCATTCCTTCTATTCGAAAAGAATCACTTTGCACCACGATAACGGGGCGCAAAATAGCTCTTTTCTGTTAAGAGCTTTTTAGCGGGCGGCAAAGGATTTGAATTTGGAACTTGAAAATTTCATAGAAACGCAAATGATTGATGATAAATGAATTACTGGCTGGTTAGTGTTGGCTGCACAGCGCGTTGTCCTGGGCTAACTAAAAAAAAAACTAAAGAGCGCCATTTATCTGTTCGTGTTCCTCATTATTAATGTTATTGTAATCAGTAAACATATTTTATTGTATTTGTATTCTGCAAATATAATAAGTTCTACGTCAAGTTATGAAAGTGACAATCCATGAACTCCTGGAACAATAGATAACTATAGAAGGTAACTACGTCGTACAAAACTATTTTTTCTCATAGAAAGGGAATGAAAAGTAGAGTGTATTACTCGAGTGCAAATTATTTTTCCCTCGGGCGGTGCACTTTGAATCCCTCACTGCGCTCAGGATTCTACGTTAGAATCCCTCGCTATGCTCGGGATTCTATTCTAGAATCCTTCGCTTCGCTCGTGATTCAAAGTAGCGCCCTCGCCGTAAAAATACTATTTTGCCCCCTTGTTATACAATCTACTATTTCATTCCTTCTATTCGAAAAGAATCACTTTGCACCACGATAACGGGGCGCAAAATAGCTCTTTTCTGTTAAGAGCTTTTTAGCGGGCGGCAAAGGATTTGAATTTGGAACTTGAAAATTTCATAGAAATCGAACACAAATTGTATGAATTACTGAAAGAAAGAAAGAAAGAAAAAGTATTTATTCATGGCCCATGTACATGATATTAACATGAACTTAGAACTAAAAAAAAAAATAACAATAATAAATAAAGAATACAAACTATGGATACATAACCAACCATATTAAATAAATAAAATAAAATAAATGTAAATGATGGTCTTAAATTAAATTATGGGCTTGAAACGGTTGCCACCTCAGCATAATGCTGCACGCCAAAAAAAAAAAAAATGTCGTGACGTGCAGCGCTGATTTTCAGATGGCACCTTAATTATGGGACGAACGTCACGCACGCTCCACAAAAACAAACAAAAAATAATACAATTAAAGAACAAGCAACCCTACCGCTACTACTGGCAGGTAAGTTGGCTGCACAGCGCGGTGTCCTGAGCTAACTTAAAAAAAAACTAAAGAGCGCCATTTATCTGTTCGTATTCGTCATTATTAATGTTCTTGTAATCAGTAAACATCTATATTTATAAAAATCAATGCCACTTTTCGTTGTAATTTTATAACTCAAGAGCGGGCTCACCTATCTAGACGAAATGTTTAGGCTTTGTTCAGACCGTTTAGTAGATGGTTTATGTGAAGTTTGCACAAAATCGGTCGAGCGGTTTTTCATTTATCACGCAAACGAAGTTGCGCGGGTCAGCTAGTATTTTATAATAAGTTCTACGTCAAGTTATGAAAGTGACAATCCATGAACTCCTGGAACAATAACTATAGAAGGTAACTACGTCGTACAAAACTTATGTTTTCTCATAGAAAGGGAATGAAAAGTAGAGTATATTACTCGAGGGCAAATTATTTTTACCTCGGGCGGTGTACTTTGAATCCCTCACTGCGCTCAGGATTCTACGTTAGAATCCCTCGCTATGCTCGGGATTCTATTCTAGAATCCTTCGCTTCGCTCGTGATTCAAAGTAGCGCCCTCGCCGTAAAAATACTATTTTGCCCCCTTGTTATACAATCTACTATTTCATTCCTTCTATTCGAAAAGAATCACTTTGCACCACGATAACGGGGCGCAAAATAGCTCTTTTCTGTTAAGAGCTTTTTAGCGGGCGGCAAAATGATTTGAATTTGGAACTTGAAAATTTCATAGAAATCGAACACAAATTGTATGAATTACTGGCTGGTAAGTGTCGGCTGCACAGCGCGGTGTCCTGAGCTAACTATAAAAAAACTAAAGAGCGCCTTCGTCATTATTAACGTTCTTGTAATCAGTAATCATATTTTATTGTATTCTGCAAAAATAATAAGTTCTACGTCAAGTTCTGAAAGTGACAATCCATGAACTCCTGGAACAATATCTATAGAAGGTACTACGTCGTACAAAACTTATTTTTTTTCTCATAGAAAGGGAATGAAAAGTAGAGTATATTACTCGAGGGCAAATTATTTTTCCCTCGGGCGGTGTAGGTACTTTGAATCCCTCACTGCGCTCAGGATTCTACGTTAGAATCCCTCGCTATGCTCGGGATTCTATTCTAGAATTCTTCGCTTCGCTCGTGATTCAAAGTAGCGCCCTCGCCGTAAAAATACTATTTTGCCCCCTTGTTATACAATCTACTATTTTAGTGTTATAAAGGGAATACCTACTATACGGATTGTTCCACACAAGTTTCAATATTGAGAGTTACCTATGTAGTTCAGAAATAAGAGACATCTCAACTTTCGCTAAACCTATTAATTAAGGATTCCTTTGAATGCAAGAGTCATTCTAGAATGGCGTGTTTACTTAGTCATAAAAGAACTTAAGATTAACGGTATTGTAAAATAATTCAGTTCTTAGAATAGACTGAATCTTTAAGTTATTTTCTGATTAAGCAAACAGAACAGTTTCACACGCTCCTAGGCGTCTGATGAAGAAATACCTCTCCTTTCATAGACCTTATGTGACGTAAACGAAGTTGCGAGGGTCAGCTAGTCTATACTAATATCATAAAGAGGAAAGATTTGTTTTTTTTTGTTTGTTTGTTTGTAACGAATAGGCTCCGGAACTACTGGACCGATTTGAAAAATTGTTTCACTGTTGAAAAGCTACACTCTTCGCGGTGAACAAAGGCTATATATTTTTCCCGTAATCCCACTGGAACGGGAACTACGCGGGTGAAACCGCTTGACATCCGCAAGTAATATATAATTTCAAAATAATTCGACTTGGATGGGTATTCAAAAACAACCACGTAGACTAAGGCGGGAGCCGAGTGGAGCGAAGCTCCCGCCTTAGCCTTCTCACCTAACCTATCCAAATCGGATTGCATTGTTTTTAGGGATTTTTACCGTAATTGATATTAAATGTTGGTATAAGACAATTGTATAAAACGTAAATTATGCATATTGATGATTATTATTTTCTTCAAACTATTATACTTTTTGATTTTATATATTTTGAACTTATACAATGTAAACTTATAGATTTAGTTATGCATTAGGATACGTACCCCTTGCATGCGCTTTTGCAATCCCAGCAAATAAATGGCGCATTTTTCACAGACCGATAAACGTGTCCTATAATTTTGCAACTGCCATTATAAAAGTCTGTTGTGTTCTTCACAATTTTGCCACCAATCGGGACGGTCTTAGCCCAAGTGATAAATTGACAATAATATGTGATGAATTTCACTCGCTTCAACCTCAAAATGATGAATTGACAGCTGCAAATGGTATAAGAGATGAATTAACAAACTATTTTTTAAGCAGCAAAGAATCTTTGAATTAACAATTTAAAAAAAAAATTGCAATCTTACCTATGAAGAAAAATGAGGACTCACCAATTTGGTTCTTTAAGTCAAGAGTGTATGTATCGTATTCAGTAAATATATTTTTGTAACATCTTCTCATGCATTTGCTTTCCGCACTGCTTGCATCCCTTCCCGCCTTGTCTGCCTCGCGCCGATGTCCGGTGTGCCTGTGGTGCGGTGCCAGACGTAGGTACCGTGTGGCATACCATACATTTTTATATGTAGGAAACCGTTGTAACACCGCGCACCGCTCAGGCGCTGCGCCGGAGCCGCACCACACCGTGTGGCCTGGCCTAAAATCACTCTCCGCGCCGGATATTGAAGACACTCACAAAAATATTTCAAGAATATAGCAAGGTAGCGCTGATTTAATACCGTACAAACTCACATCTAACGCTTTTTTTTTACGTGAGGGAAAATCCTCATGGATGTTATGCCGGACTCCTACCGACTAAAAAACCTCACGTACCGCCCAACAGCCTATGGTCGTGAGCCCCGTGTAAGCCCTCGAAAGGATGTCCCAGGACTCCCAACAGACTTACGGCCGCCACGGCCTCGCCCAGGGGTGGTTCGGGTGCTATCCCGCTTCTAAGGGGGGCGTGCGTGAATCCCTCACCTCACGCTGCCGTCATGGGCCTGCTTCTGTAAGGACGGTGAGCGACCCTCTCACCGTCCTCAGACCCCCGGTCATGGAGGCCGATAGTCCTCGGCAAAGACACGTCGGCGGTGCCCATACCGCCGACTGCGGAACTCGGGTTGACTGCGGAAGCGTGCCCGGTTAGTATCTGTGACAACCGGTAGGAGAGAGCACCGTGTCTCTTCTCCAGCCACTTGTCCATGACCGGTCTGACGGCCGCGATTGTGGCGAATCCCCCCTTTGGTTGCTCAAGTCGCACCTTCCATGTCTCCACGGTTTTCTGGTGCTCCTGGTGTCCCTGAAGCTCAGAGGTCGCAAACGAAACGTCTATGACCGAGCTGAGCCCCCGCCGCGTCCAGGTTGCGACATTCCCTCGGTTCAGGATGACTAGGCCACGTGTAGTGACCCTGTCCTGAAGTATCCTCCCCCTGTCTCTGGTTTTCCGGGAACCCCAAGCCTACGACCCGGCATTGAAGTCTCCCAGAACCAAGACAGGGCGAGGCCGGCAAGCAGCGAGACCGACGTCCAGCTCAGGTAGCCATAGCTCAAACTGCTGCTGGTCGAGGCTCGGCGAGATGTAAACGGTCACAACAGCCACACCTTCATATTCCGCCGCGAAGCAACCTGGGCCCCAAGCGATAAGCGCTAGGCGCGAGTCATCCGCACTGGTCCCCCCAAAGACAGTTGCCAGGCCGTCCAGATCCACCGGGCTTCCCGGGTGAACCCAGTACGGCTCGGCGACAACAGCAATGTTGATGGATTACTGCCTGATGCTCTGGTACAGAAGGTGCTGTGCACCAGGGCAGTGGTTTAGGTTCACCTGCAGGAAGCGAATATGTGTGTCCATTAATGGACATCTATCTCGGCACCCTGCCGCGAACGTGCACACTCACCCTTGCCCCCCCCCGTACGGACGGACAGGGCTTCGGCCTTGAGGAAGCGCAGGCCTTGCTGCCCGCCCGATGGTCGGCCTCCTTGCCCTCCGCCACGCATTTAAAACAGCGTGGCGGAGCGTCACAGGCAAGGGCCGTATGACCGGGCTGACTACAGCGGAAGCATCGGTCTCCCACGGTGACTTCCGTTGTACATTGCACCCCCACATGCCCCACGACCAGGCACCTAAAGCACCTGGCTTCGCGGGGCTGCAGGAGATGCACCTGCGCCCTCAGGAAGCCCCCGATGAGGAGGCTCCGTCCGTCCGCGACTTTCTGAGTCGCCGCGACGGGGCAGCTTACGACTGCCGACCCGTGACCGGCAGGGCCAAAGCGGATTTCGCTTGACCTCACCTGGTCGCGAGGGCAGCCGCTCGCCTCCACGATGGCGGAGATTAACTCCACCCAGACCCGAAATGCGCAGCCCGGTGCATTTGTTGGGTCTAGTGACGCGGAAGTCGCCTGTATCCAGCGACTCGCGCAGCTTCGCCGCTAAGGCATCCGCTTTGGGGTCGCTGGTGCCGCCGGAGACTTCGAGGACTCGTGCTACGGTGCGCGTCACTTTGCACCGGAGACCTCCCTCAAAGGTCGAATGAGGCTTTCGCCTGCCTCAGGACCTCGGCGTACCCACGCCCCTCGCTTTGCGCTCTGTCGATAGGGGCGCGTATCGACAGCGCGCAAAGGCATCGGACGACGTCCGGGTGCCCTCATGGGTAGACAAAACATTTGTTGTACTTTCCATAGTCTGATGTTGCGTTTTGCGTCCGCCAACGTAAGGGTGGAAGTTAAAAGGTTGGGAAAGGATGTGAGGATGGGAAGGGTGGGAAGGTGGGAGTGACGCCATAGGCACTGAATTCCCCCCAGCGATGCATCCCATTGCCGGGCATCGGGTGTAGAGCGGGGAGCGCGGAGCCTCTGCGGCGCCTTCGCCGCTTCGGCTATTGCTGCTTTAGCGGCGACTTTTGCCGCCTTTTTCGCGGCCTTATAAATAAATAACACACACTACCTCCCAGCCCCCCTCTCTTGAGGTAGTATGGGGTGCGGCAGGAGCGCTGGCTGTTTTTGGGGAAGCGGGGTTGCCACTTCCCCCAGGTGCCGTCTTCTTGGGGGCAGAGGCCCTCGGCTTGGGACCGAGAGTCCCACTGGGCGCAGTGTCGTCACGTACGACGCGCCGAAAGGTCCGCCAGCGGTAGAAAGTATGCCCGGTCTTCAAGGATGCCGAGGCGTCGCTCGATGGCCTCCAGCACCTGGACCATCGATGGTGTCGTCTTAGGTGGTGCACAGGGAGTGGGGGTTTTCACACCCCGAGCCTCCCCGGCCCTGCCGCATCAGCTGCTGCTGCCTGCGGGAGTCGACAAGCTCCGCCTCCAGGCTCGCAACCCAAGCCCGGAGCTTTCCCTCCTCGTTGGAAACACTCCTCGCGAGGAGCTCCTCCAACGCCTTAGTGGCACCTGTGACGGCTTCCGTCACTACCTTCGTCTTGCCCGCTACATTCTTGGCGCCCTTTACGGCGCCTGAAATGCGGGCAAAAGCCGCCATTATCTCCTTTGCCGCCGGCACATCTGGTACCTTTCCGCTGGGCAGCGGGGTACAGGTACCGGCGGCTCTGCTACCTTAATCTTTGCTCTGTAGAGACCGGCTTTCCGACCTCTACCCGCGGTGGTAGCTATAACCTTCCGCGGAAGGTCCTCCTCGCTTGACGATGTTTCTGACCCAGGTCGGCGGAACAGGCCTTTGCCTGGGCCACTTGACCTAGGTCTCTTCCTGCCTACTTCTTCGGCATGGAGATCGAGGGTATCCTCGGCCTCGGTACCCATATCGACAGCCGACTCCATCTCCGAGCCAGCACGGGTAGACGAGACTTCCGCGTCACTGTGGGTGGTTTTGAGGCACATACTTGGGCCTAGACTGTGGTGGCCCCTCTCGTCGCCCTGAGAGTTCTCTGCTAAGTACGCTCTGCATAACAGAGCGCATGCGGAGAACTCTAAACCGGCCATGAAGGCCCCCCCTCCTTGGTGGACTATTGGCCGTGGAAGACGACGTGCGCCTCGCGCGAATCCCACATCGTCGTCCACGTTACCAGGATGCACCACGTGGAGGTTGTCCTACCCAGCACCCCCACATTTACACGCTTGGAAGTGAATTGTTAAGAAAACTCGCACTAGGCACTGTGACCAACTGTTCAGTCGAGATCACACGCCGACACCTCTCTGACTACCCTAATAACAATTATTGAAATAGATAATCTAACCTTGAAGTTTTCGTATATAAAAGACCTGTACCGAGACCCCATCTATTGCATTGTAGTTCGAACCCCAGTATCCAAAATGAAATATGTAAGTACCTACCTACCCACTTACTTGTAAACGTTACATCTCTTCTCTTCTCAACTATTATAAAATTGTAAAAATAGCTGTGACGGTACATTCAAGATAAATTTAATAAAACTACTGTAATCGACTTATCTAAGGCTTCTGCGTCCAGATCTATAAATTATTTTTGTTCGTGTCTGTTTGTTTGTTTATTTGTTCGGGGTTGGAGCAAAATTCAGTAGCCTGATCGTAATTGTTCTATTAGGATTTTTTAGGTATTTTTAACTTAAATATTGCTGTCTCTATCAGGCCGTCGACATGAAACATAGCAATATTTCATCAAAATCGGTTCAACGGAAATGATTATACAGCTTGACCTATGTTATACTAGAAGTCCTATGCATTGGGCAGGTCAAAGTCGTTCAAATGTTTTTAGTTAAAATCACCTCGCGATCGAAGTTGCGGGCAAAAGCTAGTAATATATAAAAAATTAGAAAATATATAAAATACATAATAAAATTGTGAACATTATTTGATTAAAAAAGCGCTCGTGGCCCCGCGGACTCAGTGTTCTGTAAACGATCACTGCAGTAAGCAACTTTCACAACTCTTTGTGACATTTATTTGAGCGTTTCTGTGCTTCGGAAGGCACGTTAAGCCGTTGGTCCCGGTTGCCAGTAAAATGGCAGTCGTTAAGCTAAGTTGAAGGCTTTATTTCAACAGCAGGCAGTCACAACCTGCGCCTGTCCATTTAAACACGGCAATACGGCTCACCACCTATTACGTGGGACAAATTATACAAAGGTGAAATGTGGGCATATAATATGTCTCTGCCTACCCCTTCGGGGATAAAGGCGTGACCATATGTATTAGGTATTTGATTAAACATATATTATATAATACTTATATTAGAAAGAGGAAACATTCGCTTGTTTGTTTGTTTGCACAAATAGGCTCAAAAAATACTGACCCGATTTGAAAAATCCTTTCACTATTGCGAAGCTACACTGTTCCCCTGATGACATGGGCCATATTCTATTCCCGTATTCCCGTCAGCTAGTCTAGACATATAATAAAACTGTAGAGGTTCGAGAGTCTGTACATGGAAGATATTTTTAAAATTTTAATCGTAGGACGTTCTCTAATCGATACTGAAGCTGAAAATGTAATTTAAAATTTTCATGTCTGTCTGTCTGTCTGTATCCCGAATAAGTATCACGCCGAAACTACTGAACCGATTTGGATGATACTTAATAAATTTTGAGCTTATAGTCCGAGGAAGGTTCTTGGATACTTTTGATCTCGATATTTTGCGCGATTCCTGCGGGAGAGTGGATGAAAGACAAAATTTATTTTTTTGTTACAACTACTAAAGGCGTGGTCCGATTCCAAAAATTTTCTCAGTGTCATAAAGGGAGTACTTTAGAAATAGTTTCGTAGAAGTTTCAAAGTTGGGGGTTTTGCAGTTCAGGAATTAGAGACATCTCAACGTTCGCTAAACCTAGAATTCAAGGGTTCCTTTGAGTGTAAATCTAAACGGGTGTGTTGGCTTAATCATAAAAGAGCTTAATGATTAAGGGTATCATAAAATAATTGGGATATAATAAACCGAGCCTCAAAAGTTTTTATCGGCCACGGCATTTAGCTTCTGATTTAATAACTAAGCCACGCGAAAATGAATTAGCCCCTAATATACTAATTCGTCCTCTTTACAACGTCACCCAAACATTCCGTTATAAGCATCAAATAAAGATCAACAATTATTTTAACTTGTCCTGCGTATATATATATTAACACCTAATTTACTAATTCAGCCACAGATTTTACATGTAACCACCATTTTATATTTCACAGCTTCAAATCTAGAGCCTCAAAAATTATAATTGAAGCCTCCACAGACAACATCAGTCTTACTACTCAACTTAGCGTGTAAAATAAATATATCACATTCTTTTTTCGTGAAAATAGCCACTTCAAGGTTTGACGCAAGTGCACAGAACGACAGCGACCGGCCATTGCATCAATTAGAGACCGCAATTTGACATCACTTTGTAACTAAAGACAGATTACGCTTACCGAACAAGAAAGTGAGGTCAAGAAAGCAAATACAAAACTCAAAAGTGTATTAAACACTTTTGAGTTCACTTTATTATACATTAAGTGAATATGTGGATTCACTGTGGAATATGTCAATTTCACCATTAATAAGAAATTACTCGTTACGTGTGAACTGTGTTTAGCACTGCCACGTTGTAATACTCACTTTTGGGTTGAGTATTTGCTTTCTTGGTCTTACTTTTTTGTTTGGTAAGCGGTATCTGTCTTTAGTTCTATAATCTGTATTACATGCATACATAATGTCACCGACCGAAATTTGTATAATGTCTAGGCATTCTATAGAATACCTACCTGTAACTTGCAGGCATGGCAATGTATGGAATATACGAGAGTATGGAAGGTTTTTTCGCTGTTTGCGAAGGTTAGGTTAGGTTGGAACAGTAACCACTAACGCGCGAAGGCGAGCGAGCGAAGCGAGCATGCTGTGGCAACGGTCGCCGAGCGCAAGATGTCATATGAATTTAATATTTTGCGTTATGTTACAATTTATAATTTCGTGATCATATGGTATTTACAATTTCATGGTGACCCAAGACCTATTTATTTTACACATTGCCAGTGACCAGCAGGTACTCTATGCTACCCTAAGGCATTTTATACAATACCTAGACAAAGTATGAACAATCATATACTTATTCAAAACATTTCATACATGGCTTGGGCGGGGCGTTTGGAGTCTGGGGCAGGTATTCCTTAGAATGCACAGGTATTGTATTAGAATATCTGAATTATAAAGACTGCAGATAACACATAATAATAAACAAAAGCATTTATGCCCGAAGGTCTGTCCCACGCTCCCGTGTTGAAACGGACTCGCTAGTCCGTTTCCACCAAATTGTGACGCAAGGCACGTTAAGCCGACTGTGTGGGGTACACAGTCGGCTTAACGTGCCTTGCAATGCAAGAAAATTCTCACAAATCAAATGTTACTAAGTGGTCACCGATCCGAGCACCAGCAATAGCGGTAGTTGCTTACTGCAGTGATCATTTACAAAAGACTGAGTCAGTGGCTACAAATTGTTCTAGCTATTTAGGTAATATTAGTGGCCATAATTTGCTTTTTGATGGCAATTTTACTTAGGGGAGAGGGGGGCACATTTGAACATTATTTAAGTAAAATATTATGTTTCTCATATTTATCAAGGTATATTTAATTTTAATAGTGTATATGGGGTTCATGTCATATAGTAAAAATGATATTTACTTATTTTAACTTATGACAATTGCACAATTTTAATTTTTTAAACCCTTAATTTGTTTAAAAGTGCCCCACATTTGGGGCACTTTTGAAACCTACTGGAGCAGTTTAGAAAAAACAGGATAAAATGAAATCTATTCATGTTATAATATAATTAACACCATATTTATGTCATTTTCATCTTACATCCACTTATAACCAAATAAAGTTAATAAAAGTCAAACGGCCTGGGGCAGTTTTGAATAAGTCTACAAAGCTATATATAAAGTATATATCTCATTCATCTCACTCTATAATATAAAGTGATTGATTTAATATTTAACTTTTGTTAATTAACTGACAATTTTAAGCTATTTTTATGATTTGATCTATATGTACTTATTTATTTTATTTGAAACTTGATTATTATTATTATTTTTATGATATTGACGTAAGATGAATGATAACATTTATAATTGAATATCATTTTATTCATAACATATTTTGATATGTATAAAATTTTAAAATGTGGCTATGTTGAAATTTGTAAATGAGTTTTATTACTTGAAATAAAGAATATTATTAATATTATTATAGAATTGTATATAGCAGCAGAAGTCCTGGCTTAAGGCCATCGTTGACAATACACAGTACAGCTTCTTTGACATCATTTTCGTTCACGTCAGATTTTTTTATAGTTTCTCAGACTGTAAAAATATTAAAAAATGTAGATATATTACCTAAATAGTTAAAAACATAAATTGACGAGGTAATTATACAGGTTGGGGCACCTTTGAACATTTTATTCAATTGTACCCCATTGATTGTATTCAAATCTTCCCCAATATCTAGTTTCAATGTATAAAGTTCTAGACGACAACATAACTTGTGTTCAATAAACTAATATTCTGTTTAAACTCAGTTTAAAGTAGTCTGAAATAATCATAATTCAAAAATAGCCCTCTTGTTATTAGTAATTTGCTTACAAATAAAAAAACAAATACTTTCTTTTGTCTCCGTAAAGCACCCTCGAACAGTTTTTCCAAATGACGTTGACTTTGACGTTAGTTAGAGACTGACAGATGTGTAGTTTGATGTTACCAGTAATAAAAAGGTTTTGAAGGTTAGAAATAGTAAAAGGTGTATTCATAAATCCAGTTATTCAAAACTGCCTCTGTTCTAAACTGCCTCCCTCTCCCCTACCCTTTGATGATCCATTAATGAGGGACGAGTTAGGACGAGGGAAATTAGAAGCTACAATATTAATAAATAATGTCTATTTTGATGCCATTTTTTAGTAATTTAGAAGTTTTTGTTTGAATGCATGTTACAAAATTAGATGCTAAAAAGTAATCACGATGCTGAATTATATTAACAGTGCCCAATTAATAAATTAAATGGTGGCTATAAACTATAAATTCTGACGCTCATTAATTGTGGCTGATTTATTAATTTGGGAGGCAAAGTATTTTTTCGGAGGCCAATAATGCTATTAAAAAGAAGTTCGTTTAATTAGCACCCAAAATAATTCAGTCCGCGCCGAAGGTGCGGGATAGCACCTAAACCACTGCCTGGGCGAGACCGCAGTGGCGGCCGTAGGTCTGTTGGGAGTCCTGGGACATCCTTCCGAGGGCTCACCGGAGGCTCCCAACCATAGGCTGTTGGGCGTTATGTGAGGTTTTTTAGTCGTTAGGAGTCGATAACATCCATGAGGAGGAAAAAAAAAGACAGAAGGTTCTTGTTTATGTGCGCTTATCGAAGTTCGATAGTTAGATTATGATGAAGTAGTCGGTTCCAATAAACCTGAAAGTCATAAATAACCAAATCACAACTGTGTTTGATCAGGGTCAGTCTTGGGTGGCAGTGTACCTTCGCACCTCCCATTCGGCTGTCACCTCCACCGCTACGGTGATCACGAACAGTGGAAGTGCCGGGAACTAGGGCCCTTTTTTGTTGGCTTTTTCATTGGGAGGGTTCGACCTTACTGTACCACGTTGGCCAGATGTAGAATATACTAGTGAGAAAATCAACAATGTGCACAATCGGAGTGATACCGCTTCTTTAGTTTACTTGAGACCGTGGCTAGTGCAGCCCAGTCCAAACTTCAATTTGTAAATCAGCACAATCGTGTTAACACCCGTTTATTTTACTCATATATACGTAGGCACGTAGGCATACCTACAAAGAAACAGCCTAATCCCTGAAGCAGCAGGCAGACGGCACAGTATAACATTTCACATCACAGTTTTTTTTTCCACGTAATAGGTTATACCTAATGTAACCCATTACGTGAAAAGAAACTGTACATTATTGTTATCTGTTGTCGTATTGAAATGGAACAGCGTAGGTTGAGACAGCCCACTAATGAAACTTTTAGGCCTTCAACTCGGCTAGACTGCCATGTTACTGACAACCGGGACCGACGACTTCAGATGCTTTAATTTTTAATTTTGTACTTTGCAGTTTGCTCTCTTCACTGCCCTAGCGCTAGGCGTAGCATCACCACCGCCTGCGGCTAATGTTGCGGAAATAGCTGCGGCTAATGCTGCGACCTATCCTGCAGCTAATGCTACGGCCTATCCTGCAGCTAATGCCGCGGCCTCTCCTGCTCCTGCAGAAATAGCAGCGGCTAATGCTGCGGCCTATCCTGCACCTAATGCTGCGGCCTATCTAGCAGTTAATGATCTGTCCTATCATGCAGCTAAAGCTCCGGCCTATCCTGCAGCTAAAGCTCCGGCCTATCCTGCAGCTAAAGCTCCGGCCTATCTTGCAGCTAATGCTCCGGCCTATCCAGCTGCTAATGCCGCGGCCTCTCCTGCTCCTGCAGAAATAGCAGCGGCTAATGCTGCGGCCTATCCTGCACCTAATGCTCCGGCCTATCCTGCGGGTAATGCTCCGGCCTATCCTGCGGGTAATGCTCCGGCCTATCCTGCGGGTAATGCTCCGGCCTATCCTGCCGCTAATGCTCCGGCCTATCCTGCGGGTAATGCTCCGGCCTATCCTGCGGGTAATGCTCCGGCCTATCCTGCGGGTAATGCTCCGGCCTATCCTGCGGGTAATGCTCCGGCCTATCCTGCGGGTAATGCTGCGGCCTATCCTGCCGCTAATGCTCCGGCCTATCCTGCGGGTAATGCTCCGGCCTATCCTGCGGGTAATGCTCCGGCCTATCCTGCGGCTAATGCTCCGGCCTATCCTGCCGCTAATGCTCCGGCCTATCCTGCAGCTAATGCTCCGGCCTATCCTGCGGGTAATGCTCCGGCCTATCCTGCGGGTAATGCTCCGGCCTATCCTGCGGGTAATGCTCCGGCCTATCCTGCGGGTAATGCTCCGGCCTATCCTGCGGGTAATGCTCCGGCTTATCCTGCGGGTAATGCTCCGGCCTATCCTGCGGGTAATGCTCCGGCCTATCCTGCAGCTAATGCTCCGGCCTATCCTGCGGCTAATGCTCCGGCCTATCCTGCCGCTAATGCTCCGGCCTATCCTGCAGCTAATGCTCCGGCCTATCCTGCGGGTAATGCTCCGGCCTATCCTGCGGGTAATGCTCCGGCCTATCCTGCGGGTAATGCTCCGGCCTATCCTGCGGGTAATGCTCCGGCCTATCCTGCGGGTAATGCTCCGGCCTATCCTGCAGCTAATGCTCCGGCCTATCCTGCGGCTAATGCTCCGGCCTGTTTTTTGTTCATCAATATGTGAATAATATTGTTATGAAACAAAAAGACATTAGATAATAAGATAGTGTAAGAAACATGCTGTATTAGAATATAAAATAAGAAATAGAGAAATAAGAGATTTGAGAAAGAGAGAAAGATTTAAAGATTGTAATTTTCTGGTTTGAAATAAATCCTGATCTATAAAATTAATATATTATGAAAAATTTAGAATTTTCCTTTGAAAAATGATTTATAAGTCAGTCAGAAATACAAAAACTGTTATAAATGGAAAATTGGTATGTAAACTTTAGCACTTTGGCACTTTTATGTGATTTGGACAAAATTGTTTTGTATTCGGTAGGAAACTATAAGATAATTTGTTAAAATGTAAAAAATTCCGATGGCTCCGATGGCCTCACGAAAGTGCGTCCGGGGGTGCCGACGCTGCAGTTAGCCGAGGCTATATGTATATAGACAAAACACGGGTCTAAGCATCCCCGCCCCCCGCCATCTCTTGAAGTAGTTCTTGAAGCCCCGCGGGGCTAGCATTCAAATCTATTTAGCTAGTAATTGATATGCTATCGCTAGGCTTTGCCCATGGCAGAGGTGCAGAATAAAAAAAAATCGCTCCGGCCTATCCTGCAGCTAATGCTCCGGCCTATCCTGCAGCTAATGCCCCTAAGGCTCCTTTTGCGGCGCATGATGCGGCTAAGTCAGCGGCTAATGGTGCGGCTCCTCGTGCGGCTCCTCCAGCGGCTCCTGCGGTTAATGCTGCGGCCTCTCCTGCGGCTTATGATGCGGCTAATGCTGCGGCTAAGGCTGAGGCTAATGCTGCGGCTAATGCTGCAGATAATACTGCGGCTAATGCTGCAGATAATGCTGCGGCTAATGCTGCAGATAATGCTGCGACTGGGCCTATTCCCTGATCAGCGTCGATGCCCAAATGCCACAAATAAGGCCAATCAAGTTATTTAATTATAGTTAAACTAGAGGGATGCCGTATAGCAATAGATCTTATTATCAAAGTTGGTCAAATAAATAAATTAACAATAAATGTTATATAAACAAATTATCTGTCTTATTATTAAAGTATACCTATCATTAAAGTAATGCTGTCAAATTAAAAAAAATACGTTTCATTTTATCTCCCTTAAATTGGTCGACGTATTGATTGATGAGTATTAGTAATACTAATATGTTATGAAGAAATATTGTTTGTATGTTTGCATTAAATAGGATCCAAAAGTAAAGAACCGATTTAAAAAATCTTTCACTTTTGGGAAACTACACAATCCCCGGGTGATAAAGATTATATTTTATCCCCATATTCCCATGGGAGCTGAAGCTACGTCGAAGGAACCGCGGGACATCTGCTAGTTTTACACACCTACTCGTTTTTAGGGTTCCGTACCCAAAGGGTAAAAGAACGGGACCCTATTCATGAGATTTCACTGTCCGTCTGTCTGTCTGTCTGTCCGTCAAGAGGCTGTATCTCATGAACGGTGATAGCTAGGAAGTTTAAATTTTCACAGATTGTGTGTTTTTGTTGCCGCCATAACAATACCTATAACTAAAAATAAAAACATAATAATATATGGGGGGGGGGGGGCTCCTGTACAACAAACGTGTTTTTTTGCCATTTTATTGTTTATATTAGGTGATAAGGTATCCTTCTCAATTTAAATACGTTAGTTGGCTTGAACATATCGTCAAGATCATAATTATCTTTACACCATTCAAATTAAATGAATACTTTAGGAGGTATAGCACCATCAAAATATTTTTCAATGAAATTAATTTCTTGTCGCCATGATTGAACATTATACGGGTCACGTACTTACTTACTTATTTTTCGACTTTATCGTAAATATTTTTTCTTTAAAGAGTGAACAACGCTTTCAGCAGATTACTTTAGGTAGGTGTAATATTTCAAAGATAGCAATTTCATAGGAAATAGTCAATAAAGGGCCCATAACTTAAGATTTTTCTCCAGTATAAACAATTTACGTACAAACACACAATTCAATTACATGCTCGGTGCATGAGACTGTTGAGACGTATCGTATTTATATTGTTATCATTCAAATGTCATCAATATAGAGTTCACAAACTCTTTTGGAAATATTTACTGTACCTACCGTAGAGGATCTATATAACAGGATATATACATATAGTCCAATCCTGCCCGATCTGGAAATTATGTAAACATGTCATGTTTTGACAATCGTTTTCTAAGACAGATGAGTAGAAAAATATAGTATGACAAATCAAGATACACAAGAAACGGTATACCTACGCGACGAAAAGTTAAAACCCATATACACACGAGTGTCCATAACACATCTGATTTTGGCAGTAGTCGTCGGTCGGCACCGCTAGGCCGATACCGTTTGCCATTCAAGAAAAATTGAGTTGAATTGAATAAAATTTTTTACTATCCTGAGTAGATATTTTAAATGAAAATAAACTATCATAAAGTAGTTATTTGGTGTCGAAATGATTGTAAGAACACTGTATGACTCCTGGATACTGGAATATAATCAGGGTGAATACTCAATTGCAAGTAACTATGGATATGTAGGATCAAATGTGTTTGTTTATATTTTTGCTCAAAGCTTTTGAAATACAGTATAGTTAACACTATAGTGCTATAGAGCAACACGAACAGTCTAAGGCGCGCGTTGCTCACCCCTCCATGGGACCTGGAAGCGAGAGCCCTTGCGTCACTGTTCAGATGGCGCAAGGAGGCGCTGGAGCGGGGCCAAAGGCCTGCGTCTCGAGACATCGAGGCCCAGCGGACCCTGCTCCACCAGGAAACCATGGAGACATGGAAGGTGCGACTTGAGCAACCAAAGGGGGGATTCGACACAATCGCGGCCGTCAGACCGGTCATGGACGAGTGGCTGGAGAGAAGACACGGTGCTCTCTCCTACCGGTTGACACAGATACTTGCCGGGCACGGTAGCTTCGGTAGGTATCTGTGGCGAAAACACCGGGAAACCACGGCCGAGTGTCAGCACTGCGAGGACCGCAGCGATGACACGGCGCTCCACACTCTGGTGGAGTGCACGGCGTGGGCACAACAGCGCCAGGTCCTCGTAGTGGGTCTGGGCGTGGACACTCTCTCGCTCGAGGCCATGGTGCGAGCCATGCTCTCCAGCGGGAGTAAGTGGGACTGCGCCGCCTCTTTCTGCGAGCAGGTCGTGCTCGCGAAGGAGGCGGCGGGCCGGGTGCGGGAGAGAACTCTCCCACCCGAGTTCCGCAGCCGGCGCCCTGGGCGCCGCCGACGTGTCTTCGCCGAGGACTATCGGCCTCCATGACCGGGGGTCTGAAGAAGGTGAGAGGGCCGCTCACCGTCCTTACAGAAGCAGGCCCATGACGGCAGCGTGACGTGAGCAACTCACGCACGCCCCCCCCCCCCTTAGAAGCGGGGTCATACCCGAAACCCCCCATTGACGCGGGATTGCACCCGAACCACCCCCTGGGCGAGGCCGCACTGGCGGCCGTAGGTCTGTTGGGAGTCACGGGACATCCTTCCTGAGGGCTTACCCGGGGCTCCCAACCATAGACTGTTAGGCGTGGCGTGAGGTTTTTAGTCGGTAAGAGTCCGGCATAACATCCTATGAGGATTTTCCCTCACGTTAAACAAAAACAAAAAAAAAGGCGCGCGTTGCTCTGTGGTTAACAACCACCACAGTGCAATACTTGTTTTATAATATGTAGTGTTAATAGGTAATAAGGGCAACCAGTAGACGCTTTAAATACACTCAGGATATCGAGCAGTGTATTTTCATAAAAAAATATAATTTAAACAAAATGGACATTTACTGAGACATCCTTTCGAGGGCTTACCCGGGGCTTCCAACCGTAGTCTGTTGGGCGTTACATAGGGTTTTTAGTCGGTAGGAGTCTGGCATAGCATCCATAAAGGATTTTCCTTAACGTTAAATTAAAAGAAAAAAGGGGGCGTATGTAACAAATAAGACTTTTTGTTGTTTTTGGTACGGAACCCGCCGTGTGGGAGTCCGACTCGCACTTGGCCGGTTATTACATTATCAACAGGACTAAATCTAAAAATCATAAATTTAATGACTGAGTAACTTTAACTTGTTTGTCCTTTCTTTCTTAAAGGCTTTCTTCAGACATCTCCACAACTGTCTGTTCTTAGACGTTCTTGTCTACAGTTATGCCAATGAAATTATGTCTGTCTACCTACCTCTTAAATGATCTTTCATTATCCCTCACTGTGTTTCGTGTGTAAAGTTATTCGTCATTGGTTTTGACTTTGGCTTTTATCATATAGACCTTTTTGTATGTTTCTAGTTTCCTTATAGGATGATAAATGAACTTTGTTTAGTGCCCAGGTCTGACTCCCTTATGTTTTTGAGAGAGAGTTGAGAGAACAGTAGTATTAAGCAGTCTACTGACACGCTTCTGGGAAGTCTTGTTTGTTATTAAGAGTTCCAAGGCGGTTCAGACAGTAATAGGCAAGGGTAGTCCTGGTAGTTCAATAACGACAACGATTACAGAATATAATACATTTTAAAACTATTAACGGGATATTTACCATGTAACGTTTTTATTGAGTATCCGATATTTCGGCGCTGTTACAAGCGCCATGATCACGGATGAACTGGAGTGCAGCGAGCTAGATGTTTGTAGGTCTTTAGACCATATAACACGGGACTAGCCTTTGCGAACCACCGCATACAAAAATATTCTGCCAGTTTTCATACAAGTGAAGGGGGAAACACAAAGACATATAACATTTCATTGCATTTAAAAATGTATTAATCGACAAACGTGTAATTACTGTTGTGTGTTAATTGTTATTGTACAGTCAACTACAATGTAATGTACTAGTTTAATCATATAAAATGATGTACTGATGTACAGGCTTTTCATAAAGCCAAAAGACCAAATGGTCATGTGCAATGGCAGAAAACAATGCTTAAGTAAGGCGCATCCTGTGGTTAGATGATCTAAGTTGTAGGTAGACCGTAGCGATCTACCCTCCTCCGGACACGTTTATTACGCGCATTAACACAACTATCATCGTTCACCGTATCGTCCCGCACTCGATCACGATTCCGGCACACAATACTCACTGTATCACTACGCGATGCTTTTTCAGCTGGTTTTCGTTTTGTAGTGAAATGAACAATCACTGGATGCCAGGCACTCGACAGTTGAAACCCATCTTCCCTATTGAAGGTTTTATACTTTTTTATTTCTATAGCCTCTTCAACCAATCTGGGTATATAGTGGCGTTCTGTCGAGAGTATCTGAGGGTTGTGCAACTCAATTATGTTAAAAACGGTTATAAAACGTATAGTAATGACCATGTTAGTTTGAAATCATATATTACAGAATATAATATTATTATTAAGCTATTGCATAGCTTCTATCGCGGGCCTTGCGTGGAGACCGAATCCAGAAATTCTGTCACGAAAACGAATCACACTCTCGGCTACCTTCGGCCACGTTCGTGTATCTCACACTTCAAATATAGTGGAATTCAACATATTCAAACAATGTAGTAAACAAACAGATTGGATCTCGACTCTCCATAATTACTTACATTTAAATATCAATCCTGATCATATTCGTTTTAAGGAACCATAGTTAGATTTATGCGGCCATTTCGACACTAATTTACCTTTAGAATATAGAATAATTTCATGAAAAATACTTCAATGATAAAAATTTAAACCTGTCATTCTTGCTTGTCATTAAATTATTTTTTCTCAGTCTTGTTTGTCTTTGGCATATACTCGCTTATTGATTATGAAAAGAGGTTTAATCATAATCAGTTTGACAACAATACCTAGTTTAATAGTATAATAAATTATTTAAAAATGAACTTTAACATTAAGTAATTATAATCGGTAATCGTAAAACAGTACTGTGTGAGTGTGTATTGTTCTGAAGTTCTGCGAGGTTTTTCTATTATCTCTAATTAGGTATATCAATGACTTTGCTTCAAGTAGGTACTTTGGCTTTTGGACATTTTCTTTGCGATCTAATTAAAACTTTTTTATATATACTCATATAATTTCTAAGTAGGTATGCATACATACGGAGAATTTAAAACGGCATTCACTGAGTGATTAAAACCAATGCAACACATACACACACACCCACACACACACTCACACACACACACACACACTCAAAAATCAACTCACATAAACCTACATGCAACAAAAACACACACACACACACCCACACACACACTCACACACACACACACACACACACACTCAAAAATCAACTCACATAAACATACATGCAACAAACACACACACACACACCCACACCCACACACACACTCACACACTCACACACACACTCACTTACACACTCACACACACACACACTCACGCACACTCACACGCACACGCGCACACACACACACACACACACACAGAGACACACACACAAAGACACACACACAAGTCCAAAAGTTCTAAAGTCCAAAAGTCCAAAAGTCCAAAAGTCCAAAAGTCCAAAGTCCAAAGTCCAAAGTCCGAAAGTCCGAAAGTCCGAAAGTCCGAAAGTCCGAAAGTCCGAAAGTCCAAAAGTCCAAAAGTCCAAAAGCCCAAAAGTACAAAAGTCCAACAGTCCAACAGTCCAAAAGTTCAAAAGTCCAAAAGTCCAACAGTCCAAAAGTCCAAAAGTCCAAAAGTCCAAAAGTCCAACAGTCCAAAAGTCCAAAAGTCCAAAAGTCCAAAAGTTCAAAAGTCCAAAAGTTCAAAAGTCCAAGTCCAAAAGTCCAAAAGTCCAATAGTCCAAAAGTCCAAAAGTCCAATAGTCCAACAATCCAAAAGTACAAAAGTCCAAAAGCCCAAAAGTACAAAAGTCCAACAGTCCAACAGTCCAAAAGTTCAAAAGTCCAAAAGTCCAACAGTCCAAAAGTCCAAAAGTCCAAAAGTCCAAAAGTCCAAAAGTCCAACAGTCCAAAAGTCCAAAAGTCCAAAAGTCCAAAAGTTCAAAAGTCCAAAAGTCCAAGTCCAAGTCCAAAAGTCCAAAAGTCCAATAGTCCAATAGTCCAAAAGTCCAAAAGTCCAAAAGTCCAACAGTCCAACAATCCAAAAGTCCAATAGCCCAAATGTCGACAGTCAAGTAGGTACTTGGTACTTTACTTTGTTGAACATGGGCCTTAAAATCTTACTTCTTACTAATATTATAAATGCGAAAGTTTGTGAGTGTGGATGTTTGTTACTCTTTCACGCTCTAACGGCTGAACGGATCTCGCTGAAACTTGGTACAGGGATAAATTATGGTCTGGAACAACACATAGGCTACTTTTTATACCGGGAATAAGTTCCCACGGGAAGCGGTAACGGTAATAAAATTTACGCGGGCGAAGCTGCGGGCATCAGCTAGTATATAATATTATAAATGCGAAAGTTTGTGAGTGTGGATGTTTGTTACTCTTTCACGCTCAAACCGCTGAACGGATCGGGCTGAAATTTGGTACAGAGATACATTATAGTCTGGAATAACACATAGGTAGGCTACCTTTTATCCCGGGAATAACTTCCCGCGGGAACAAATTTTACGCGGGCGAAGCTGCGGGCATCAGCTAGTATTCTTATATAGAAATAATAATACTAGCATAGTTGATTAAAAATGCTATGTAATAGCTTTACCGCGGCAGTCCCCGAGTGCCACACGTCTTTTTTTTGATTTATACTACACTTATAGTATAACTTATGTTAAGTACGTAACATAATGCAGATTCCCTGGAGATGGGTAATTTTCTCTTCTTCCCAATTGGTATCTATAGGTATATAACAGGTAAGATATGATAGGCCTACGCCTTTAATTTTTAATATGCAATTGCACGCAAAATTCTTTTGCTATAGGGGTTCTATTTCCTATATATTTTAATTATTAGGTATATAGGGAATAGAATTTTTATAACCAACCCTCAACACATAGAGACTTCTCCAAAAACTTTCATTCATGATTAACAATTAACTTTCAATTCCCTCACAATGCACAAGTTTTAATACAAAAGAACTGTAAACCTATTTCACACAATCAGAACGCCTGAAATTTAATAATAAACTAGTTTCTGCCCGTGACTTCGTTCGCGAGGTGATTTTAACTAATAACCTATCGATTTTGACCTGTCCAATGCATAGGTCTTCTATAAAAACATAGGGCAAGCTGCATTATCATTTTCGCTGAACCAATTTTAAAGGGCGGTTATAGCGCACAAGTAGGCATTTGGCGCTCCCCTCGCCCCGGGCGCAAGATACACCGCGCGCCGGCAGCGGCAGTGAAGTCTCATGCCACAGTATACAGTAGGTATAGTAGAAAGAAACAGCATGCTAACTTTGTTTGACGTAGTAAATGCATCTAACTTTAATAAGTGTAGTGATTTATTACAGTTTCGTAAATAAATGAGTTAATTATATATATTAAACTATTATTTTTAAGCTAAAGAGTTTGTTTGTTTGTTTAGTTGTTTGACCTCCAGAGTCTAAGAGACTGCTAGTTGAATTTCAAAAGTTCCTTAACAGAATGTCCATTTTTCAAAAATACCAAAATATATAACATCACGCTAAGGCGAATAAGAGCTGAGCAGCAACGAAACATTTTTCGAAAACTAGGATATTTCATTTCTTTTGAGAGGTTCCGGTGCGTACGTTTGCTAGATGGTTACAGTTGCGTAAAAAATGTAAATTACATAATAGCTGGTCATAAAAATTTCTAAAGTTTTCTAAAGTTGATATGCTAAGTATGAATCACGTGATCATTTTGCAATTCAATATGGGCGCCGCGCCGTAATCACAAAATTTCATGATGGGTATCGTTTAAAGGGTTTTTTTGGTATGCTGAGTACGAATCACGTACTAATTTTGCAATCCAATATGGGCGCCGCGCCGTAATCACAAAATTTCATGATGGGTATCGTTTAAGAGGTTTCTTGGTATGCTGAGTACGAATCACGTGATAATTTTGAAATCCAAAATGGCCGCCTAATCACAAAATTTCATGATGGGTATCGTTTAAAGGGTTTTTTTGGTTTGCAGAGTACGAATCACGTACTAATTTTGCAATCCAATATGGCCGCCTCGCCGTAATCACACAATTTCATGATGGGTATAGTTTAAGGGAATTCTTGGTATGCTAAGTATGAATCACATGATAATTTAGCAATCCAATATGGCCGCCGCGGTGTGATCACAAAATTTCATGATGGGTATCGTTTAAGGGGTTTTTTGGTATGCTGAGTACGCATCACGTGATAATTTTGCAATCCAATATGGGCGCCGCGCAGTAATCACAAAATTTTATGATGGGTATCGTTTTAGGGGTTTCTTGGTATGCTGAGTACGCATCACGTGATAATTTCGCAATCCAAAATGGCCGCCGCGGTGTAATCACAAATTTCACTATGGGTATCGCTTAAAGGGTTTTTCGGTATGCTGACTACGAATTAGGGGATAATTTTGCAATCCAATATGGCCGCCGCGCCGTAATCGCAAAATTTTATGATGGGTATCGTTTAAGGGGTTTTTTGGTATGCTGAGTACGAATCACATGATAATTTTGCAATCCAAAATGGCCACAGCGCCGTAATCACATAATGTCGTGATGCATATCGTGTAATGGGTTTTTTCGAATTCTGAGTACGAATAACATGATAATTTTGGAATTCAACTTGGCCGCCTAAGCTATTTACAGTAGTATTCTAAAAAGATTGGCTTATTAAGTTTAGGCCTAGCAATGCGAAAATACTATGACAAAAGGTTTTTATCCTAAAATTAAGGCCAATTACATTAAATTGGTACCTAGCATATGAAAGAATCCCTTAATCGATACCCATCATAAAATTTTGTGATTACGGTGCGGCGGTCATATTGGATTGCAAAATTATCACGTGATACGTACTCAGCATTCCAAAAAACTCCTTAAACGATACCCATCATAGAATTTTGTGATTATTGCACGGCGGCCATATTGGATTGCAAAATTAGTACGTGATTCGTACTCAGTATACCATAAAACATCATAAACGATACCCATCATGAAATTTTGTGATTACGGCGTGGCGGGCATGTTGAATTGCAAAATTATCACGTGATTCGTACTCAGCATACCAAAAAACCCCTTAAACGATACCCATCATAGAGTTTTGTGATTACGGCACGGCGGCCATATTGGATTGCAAAATTAGTACGTGATTCGTACTCAGTATACCATAAAACATCATAAACGATACCCATCATGAAATTTTGTGATTACGGCGTGGCCGGCATGTTGGATTGCAAAATTATCACGTGATTCGTACTCAGCATACTAAAAAACCCCTTAAACGATACCCATCATGAAATTTTGTGATTACGGAGCGGCGGCCATCGTATATTGCAAAATTAGTACGTGATTCGTACTCAGCATACGAAAAACCCCCTTAAACGATACCCATCATGAAATTTTGTGATTACGGCGTGGCGGGCATATTGGATTGCAAAATTATCACGTGATTCGTACTCAGCATACCAAAAAAATCCCTTAAACGATACCCATCGTGAAATTTTGTGATTCTGGCGCAGCGGCCATATTGGATTGCAAAATTATCACGTGATTTGTACTCAGCATACCAAAAAACCCCTTAAACGATACCCATCATGAAATTTTGTGATTATGGCTCAGCGGCCATATTGGATTGCAAAATTATCACGTGATACGTACTCAGCATACGAAAAAACCCCTTAAACAATACCCATCATGAAATTTTAAGATTACGGCGTGGCGGCCATTTTGAATTGCAAAATTATCACGTGATTCGTACTCAGCATAGCAAAAAACCCCTTAAACGATACCCATCATGAAATTTTGTGATTACGGCTTGGCCGCCATGTTGGATTGCAAAATTATCATGTAATTCGTAGACATTTTAATGCATTAGGTAGATGGTTACCATGTCGTGAAAACACTTAAAAAGTAAAAGATCACCACATTTACCATGAGTCGCGTATGGGAATTTTAGTGAAATCCCTTCATCACTCAGGGATTAAGCTGATGGTCTTCAAAATGTATAGCTAAGTATCAAAAAACCGCATCAAAATTGATCCACCCCTTGGGCCGTGACGAATTCACAGGACAGAGTTGTTAATTATGAGAGTTCGTTAATTGAATTAATGAGTAACTAGAAACAATGTAATTAGATTAACGTGTAATGCCATTACTCAGTAATTAGTTACTGCTAGTACTCATTGTAATTAATTACTCAAGTAATCTGTTACAGAGTAATTGAATTAAGCATTACAAAATCGTAAGTTGTAACGGTTAATCTAAATACATTTTGCCCATCACTGATATTTTTATACTGTGGCGCGATTTCAACGTAATTTGGCATAATAATTACGAAATAGTTGCGAAAAAAATTGACACAGGTCCTGCCTCCACAAGCGCTAGCGCGAGACTGATCGGCCGTCAGCGGCGCAATTCTATTGCGTTTGGTAGATATTCGTACATGATAACTATTTAAATACTTGTGTATAAAAAAAGATTGGAAAATGTGTATAAAAACTCAATAGTTATATTTTTTTATTAATTATAATCTTTAATTGAGTGCAAAAAAAAATATAAATAAAAAATAAATAAAATAAAATAAAATTTATTCCCTTTGAAATTTTTAAAAAAATTATTTAGGTTTGTCAAAATTTTTGTGACTCTACCGGGGGTTCGGAAATACTACAGACTGAGAAGAACACCCCAAGAAACTCAGTCCGGTCCCTTCTCTTCTAGTATCATAGTATCTAATACAGTTTTTTTTTATGTAGAAAGGAGCAATTCGTGTCACTGCCAGGCAACCTTGTCTTCTAGAAAGCCTTTTATGCTATAATAAGCTTTCTGGCACAATTTAAGTTTTATTAGTTTTTTAAATTTATTAACTGACAAACCTGTTATGGCTGTCGGCAATGTATTGTACATTCGAATACAATTGCCCGCAAAACAATTGCTTATTTTATTAAGCCTAAATCTAGGTACAGCCAATTTATTCTTATTTCTTAAGTTTAGGTTATGGATATCACTATTTTTAATAAATTTACTGTTATTTTTATGAGTATATAATAAGTTTTCATATATGTTCTGTGAATACACAGTAAGGATGTTGATATCCTTAAACTTTTCTCTTAATGACTCCTGAATCCCCATACCACAGATAGCCCGGACAGCCCTTTTCTGCAACACAAAGATAGATTCGATGTCGGCAGCGTTACCCCATAATAGTATGCCATAGGTCATGACACTGTGGAAATAGTTAAAGTAGACAAGACGCGCTGTTCTAATGTCTGTCAGTTGTCGGATCTTTTTAACGACATAGGCTGCAGAGCTCAGTCTGCCCGAGACTTTCTCGATATGAGGCCCCCACTGCAAGTTGGAGTCTAACTTTATGCCCAGAAAGACAGTTTCATCGACCAATTCTACTTGATCATCCCTAATCTTAATACTGGTGTTAACGAGCCTAACATTTGGCAAGGTGAATCTAATACATTTTGTTTTAGTTTCATTTAACAATAAATTATTTGCGTTAAACCAGTGGACTACCCTAGAGAGGGCATTGTTTACTTCGTCAAGATCGCGTTGTCCACGTTCAACTTTAAATATTAAAGATGTGTCATCAGCAAACAAAACTACCTCGTGATCGTCTCTTATAAGGTGAGGGAGATCATTTATGTACACTAAAAATAGAAAATGTCCCAGAATTGAACCCTGAGGCACCCCCATTGTTACAGCAGAACCAAGTGACTGTTTACCATTTATAACTACTTTCTGTACTCTATCTCTTAGGTAAGAACTAATTAAATCCAAGGCCGTCCCCTGGAACCCATAATAATCAAGTTTTTGAATTAAAGTCTGATGCTGGACGCAATCGAAGGCCTTAGATAGGTCGCAGAATACACCATAAGCATCATACGACTCCTCCCAGGCCTCATATATATACTCTAATAATTTGATTCCAGCATCCGTGGTAGACCGACCGCGCGTGAAACCGAATTGTTTAGTATGGAATAGTTTATTTGTATTAAAATGATTTTGCATTTGATTAAGCATTACCTTTTCAAAGATTTTACTAAACGTGGGTAGTACAGAAATAGGACGAAAATTGGACGGATCCGAGGTGCTACCCGATTTAAACAGAGGAGTTATTTTACTAAACTTCATTAAGTCAGGAAACACACCACTATCAACACAATTATTAAATGTTATTGATAATTCAGGAGCAACTATTTCAATTAACGAATTAACTAAATGTACAGAAATTCCCCAGAGGTCAGCCGTTTTCTTAATATTTAAGGATTTAAAAGTTTTTATGATAGTGTGTATACTAATTTTACTGAATTTGAATATTTCATTACAGCAAGGAACATTTGCTTTTAACAAGGATTCTGCTATTGTGGTAGAAGAACCTAGGACTCTGGTCAAATCTACTGGAATACGAGAAAAAAATTGTTCAAATTCGTTAGCGACTTCGGCATCTGTTGTAATTATGTTACCATTTACTTTAAGTTTAAAATTATTATCATTTGATTTTGCTTGGCCTCTTTCTGCGTTAATTATTTTCCAAGTAGATTTAACTTTGTCTACACTATTGATAATTTTATTACTTATATACTTTCTTTTGGCCGCTAAGCAGTCTGCTTTAAACTTTTTTGAATAAGTTTTAACATAATTTAGAAATCCATCTGTTCTATTAAGCTGTCTTTCTGAGTATAGTTCATACAGGTTTTGTCTACTTTTATGTATTTCCTCAGTGGCCCATTCACTGAAGGCTGGCCTGTTACCGATTGTGACTTCCTTAGACTTGAATATGGAGTTGAACTCATTGTAAAAGGAATCAAAAAATAACTTATACATTACATTTGGATCTAAGCCAGTGTCTAAAAATGGAAGTTTATTGCAAAGTCCAACTCGCATACATTCCAAGCGGCCACTAGTTATTGGTCTACATAATATTTTACGTCTTTTAACTTTTTCTCTTGTGATCTTGAAAGATGCTATTTGCCCAGTATGATCTGATTTTATCTTATTTATAATACTCTTACTTTCTGGCAACATATCACTGTATATATTGTCCAGACAAGTAGCTGTTGTATCACAATATCTAGTAGGCTCTAAAAATAAGTTAGTGAGATTGTGTGATTTAAATAAATTTAACCGCTATTGACCGCGTGCAACCCGAGTTGCCAAGCGCCCGGTCGGTCGATTGCTTTGGCAACCGTGGCGGCACAAATTTTTCGATTGGTTCTCCTCGCACAGTTTCGATATCTATGGCTGTATGGCTCGCGGGTCTAAGTCTTTCTGTATAAATTATTGTGTAGAATTGGTTATGGTACGGAATGAGATAGCTTGCCGAGTGAATGTAATGAAAAAAAAAGTTGAAGTCACGATTTGATTGCTGTCATTATTTATTGCTTCTTTGACGCCGTTCATAGAAAGTATTAATGTGATTAAATGTTGAATATTTTCGTTTATTCTGTTTCAAATATTGTTGTTTTGCATTTAAAAGTATCCTGTTATGTTGTTTAACAGCTGTGATAAATATTTTCAGTGTAATTTGAAGTTAATTTGTTAAATTTGATAAAATAACACGCGAAGGTCACCATTATTTTTTGTTGTTGTTTTTGTTGTGCAGTGCTCGTATTTAACCGATATTTGTTGAGATTTTCTCAATAGAAACTATAATCTTTTGTCAAAATACCATTTAACATTTAACATATGAATAATTTATGTGAAAATCAATAATAAAAATGGGGGGGTTTTTTTTAAAAAAATTCAAGATTACATAGCCTCGATATCCCCAAAATAAATAAAAAAATAAACAAATAAATAGGCAGTAATATTATATTTTATTTTCGGAGATTTTATATCTACAGATTATTTTTTTTTTGGTGAAAGTGAATTGTTGATGTGTATATTTTGTAAATAAAATAATTTATGTCAGAAAACTGCTTTTTTTTTAAATTACATGGTAAAATCTGAGAGTACTCCTTCATTTTCCCCATCCTAATTTTCAGCAAAATATCATAAATCCATTACACATGGGGTGTTCTCGGATTTAGTGTAATTATTTTCGTCAGTTATCCAGCATGATGAAACAGTAAGTATTTCTGTAGCACGACTTCTGTAAAAGAAATAAGGACATATTGTGTGAAGCTCGGCGTGCAGCCGCCCCGTTCCCGCCACTAGCGTGCGGACGGCGGGCCAGTCTCGCGCGTTCCGACGCGCCGTCGGGCGATTCAGCGGTTAAGATATCATTGGTCTGACGCGTATTTATAAGTATATTAACATTAAAATCACCGCACACTATTAGGTGTTTATTAGTTTTTCCAAGTTTAAATAGCACTTTATCCATTACTTCCTCAAACTCACAAAAGGGTGAGACTCCAGGTTTATATACGCATACTACTATGAATTGCTCCAATTCTACGCATGATATTTCAACTGTACACTCTACAGAGAGGGACACAACATCTTTCCGTTCCTTATACTTTAATTTCTTATTTATAAAATGTTAATAGTTTAGCCACAGTATTGAAAAAACTTTTCTGAGAGAGTCAACTTTGGGACTTTTTTCTATCTAGTGAAATTTATTGGATCGTGTAACGGGCTTGGAATATGTTTAGCTTATATCCTTAACTATTATATATATATTTACCAGAATTATAAACCCTTTACTTTTTGACGAGGATTGTTTCAAAAAACTCAAATTCTGACCCACGCGGCCTTAATGAAACATGCAGCGTTATTTCGGTTGAAAAAATACCTAAAAAATCTTAATAGTACAGTTATGATCAAGTGACACGCTTCTGGGAAGTCCGGAGTGTGCCCAGGAGTTCCTAGGCGGTTCAGTAGTTTAGGTAAGGTAGGATAATTTGTCCTGGAGTCAATAACGCAACTACTACAAAATATTATTACTTTTATCGTAATTCCACAATATTAAAACTTATATTTATTTATTTATTTATTTAAGCTTCATGCACAAAGTACACAGGCGGACTTAATGCCATTGGCATTCTCTACCAGTCAACCATAGGTGATGCAGAGATAAACCATGATAATCAAAGTAGGTGCATTATCCTGTACATGAGAAATTGCATAAAATAACACTGAATATACATATATATAATGATATAAACAAATACATATAGAATTAAGATACTTACATAACTAAATAATAATACATACACTAAATAATAGTATAGAATATAACTAATATAATAATAAATATAATATCTACAATATGTGGAAAGATCGAAGTTTAAAAACATATTAAATTTTTTATAAGTAAAAATGTTATGTTTCTGCCAAATCGTCTTGCAATATTCTGCGAACCCTGTTCTTAAACGTAAAACGACTCGTGACCCTCCTGACTTGGAGTGGCAGTGCATTCCAGACTAATATAGACTGAACAATAAAAGAAGAGTGAACGAAATCGGAGCTATGAGAAGGACAGCGTAAGAGCAAGTTATTTTGAGATCGAAGGTTTCTGTTGTGGTTACTGCATAGGTACTCAAATTGAGAAGCGAGATAGGAAGGTGAATAGGGGGATGAAAGAATGGAAAAGAGTGTGGTAAGTGCACGCAGATCGCGTCGCTGGCGAATGGGTAACCATCTCAGTTGAGTCCGATATTCAGACACATGGTCAAACTTACGGAGGCTAAATACAAACCGAATGCAGTTATTTAACAGACGGTCATACTTATTCAGATGTTCTGCATTCAGATCTAGGTAGCATACATCACCGTAATCAAAAATAGGAAACAGTAGGGTCTCCACGAGCATTTTTTTTGTATCCTTAGGGAGAAGGTTTCTAAGTCGGTATAAGGCCTTTAAAGAGCCGGTTATTCTCTGCCCAACATGGACCACTTGGTCCCTCCAACTTAATGTCGAATCCACTATTAAACCCAGATTCTTAACAGTGGAACAGAAAGGTATCATGGTTCCATTAAAAGTCAAAGGGGGAAGGATCGCCTTATCCACCCGTCCCATCAAGCGTTGGCTACCCACTATAATCGCTTGACACTTATTAGGATTCACGGATAAACCAAATCCACTAGACCATTTGTGAATACTAATCAAATCAGCATTTACCCTATCCACTGC
The DNA here is from genome assembly GCA_933228765.1 of Miltochrista miniata. Lineage (NCBI taxonomy): Eukaryota > Metazoa > Arthropoda > Insecta > Lepidoptera > Erebidae > Miltochrista > Miltochrista miniata. The sequence continues at coordinate 15,205,495 of OW121765.1, forward strand.
ATCAGCCAAATCCTCCACCCGCGCCTGAGCGTACAGCTGCAGATCGTCGGCATACAAGTGATACGCACATAAGAGATTTTGTGTAACAAGATTAATAAATATGGAGAAGAGTAATGGAGATAAAAAACCGCCCTGAGGGACACCAGCATCCATATCGCGCCAACTCGATAACATCTCATCGACACGAACGGCCTGCTGACGCCCCTGAAGATAACTAGAGAACCATTCCAGCGCGACCGGTGAGATCCCGAAGTGAGATAGGCTATATCTAACTTAATAACTCGGTACTCATCCGGATTCTGGGGATGGGACTTCCTTCTTCCAGGATATGTAACAATATGGGTCTACGCCTATATTTTCAATAATATAGATGCTTAGTTAATTGTTGCCATACAGGTACAGGCAGGGGTTTCTAAACCCAAAATTGGATTGGCTCATTATGAAAAGAACAATCTATTTTTATAAACACCCTCTTCAACATATAGAGATTCCCTAAAACTTTCGCTTCGCTATTTAATTAGTATTTCAAAGCCCTTAATATAAAACAAGAGAACGTTAGCCTATTCATAATTTTCACAAATGCCTGCACTATTATAATCAATTTACTTACTTAAAATATTTTTTTACACGAAATTACCCACATGCAGGTAACCACTTAATTAACTAAATAAAAAAATCTACGCAATTAGATGCTTACCAAGAGAGCCTCCGTTTGCAAAAATAATAAAGTTATTTATTCTTTAAAATATCTTCTAAAATAATTTATTTTCACCTGGGTTGATCAATTTTCTAACCTTTTTATATTGGTAGTAGCTGGTTACTATTATAAAAAAATAATATTTCTAATTTCTTTTCTCATTTAATGATGTGCACCGCTATATAAATATAGGGATATAATAAACCGAGCCTCAAAAGTTTTTATAGGCCCCGGCATTTAGCCCCTCATTTAATAACTAAGCCACGCGAAAATGAAATAGCTTCTTATATACTAATTCGTCCTTTTTAAAACGTCACCTAAACATTCCATTATAAGCATCAAATAAAGATCAACAATTATTTTAACTTGTCCTCCGTAATAATATATTAACACCTAATTTACAAATTCAGCCACATATTTTACTTGTAATCACCATTTTATATTTTATAGCTTCAAAACAAGAGCCTCAAAAAATATTATTTAAGCCCCCACAGACAACATCAGTTTTTATAACTCAGCGTGTAAAATAGATATATCATATTCTTTTTTCGTGAAAATAGCCACTGCAAGGCTAGACGCGAGTGCACAGGACGACAGCGACCGGCCATTAGCATCAATCAGAGACCGCTATTTGATATCACTTTGTAACTAAAGACAGATTACGCTTACCGAACAAGAAAGTGAGGTTAAGAAAGCAAATACTAAACTCAAAATTGAGTGAATGTCGTCATAAATTTACGGTTAATGAGAAATTACTCGTTACTCACATTTGGGTTAAGCATTTGCATTCTTGGTCACTTTTTTGTTTGGTGTCTTTAGTTCTATATCTGTTTTACATGCATACATAATACACATACACAGTGGAGAGAATCTTCGCCAGAACCGAGCGTTTCAAAAGATCGTTCCTCTGTCGAACTATAAAAACATGGAACGACCTGCCCGCACACGTCTTTCCCTCATCTTACAATCCCGGGTTCTTCAAGAGGAGCGTGAAGAGGCACATCACAGGGCCGCCAACTTGAGGACCACTCTAAGAAGTGGCCCCCAATCGCTAGATGCGCCACTGCTTTCTTACCATCAGGCTGGTGGCGACGTCAATTTGGCGAGCTGAATATAAAAAAAAAAAAAAAAAAAATGTCACCGACCGAAATCTGTATGATGTCTAGGCATTATAGAGAATACCTGATACTTGCAGGCAAAGCAATGTATGTAATAACGAGAGTATGAAAGGGTTGTTCGCTGCTTGTGAAGGTTAGGTTAGGTTGGAAGAGTTACCACTTACGTGGAAAGGCGAGCGAGCGAAGCGAGCATGCCGCTGCAGTGGCCGCCGAGCGCCAGATGTATTACAGATAAATTTAATATTTTACAATATGCTACAATTTATAATTTATAATTTTCCTCGATAGTTTATAATTTGGCGGTACTTATAATTTTATGGTGACCTAAGACCTATTTATTTTACACATTAACGGTGGAACAGCAGGTATTCTATGCAATCCCTAGGAATTTTGTACAGTACTAGACAAAGTATGAACAATCATATACTTATTTAAAACATTTCTTAAATTGCTTCGAAGAGGCATCTGGAGTCTGGGGCAGGTATTCCTAAAGCTGTCTACACACCAAAGCCGCCGGCCTAGGCGGCAGAACCCGCCGGGTAAGGCTGGCGGCAGTTTTGTGTGTAGACAGCTTTATAATGCAGGTATTGTATAGAATATCTGATTATAAAGACTGCAGGTAACACATAATAATAAATAAAAGCATTATGCCCGAAAATCTGTCCCATGTTCCCGTGTGAAACGGACAAGCGAGTCCGTTTCAGGACTTGCTTATCCGTTTCAGGACTTGCTTGTCCGTTTCCACCAGATTGTGACACCCCACACAGTTGGCTGAACGTGCCTTGCAAAGCAAGGAAACTCTCGCAAATCAAATGTTACAAAGTGGTCACCCATTCGAACGCCAGCAATAGCGGTAGTTGCTTACTGCAGTGATAGTTTACAAAAGACTGAGTTAGTAGCTACAAGTGGTCCTAGCTATTTAGGTAATATAAGTGCCCATAATTTTCTTTTTGGTGGCAATTTTACTTAACTTTGATGATCTATTAATGTTGGACGAGTTAGATTTTAAACATGCTGAATTAGGAAATTAGAAGCTATGATATTAATAAATAATGTCCATTTTGATGCCATTTTTTAGTATTTTAGAACCTTACTGTTAGAATGCATGTTAAAAAATTAGATGCTTAAAAATAATCACGATGCTAAATTATATTAACAGTGGCTAATAGAGAAGTTAACTGGTGGCTATAATCTATAAATCCTGACGCTCATTAATTTTGGCTGGCTTATTAGTTTAGGGGGCAAAGTATTTTTCAGGAGGCTAAAAATGCTATTAAAAAGAAGATCGTTCAATTAGCACCCTTAAATATATAGCGACCTACCCCTTCCAAGCTAACCCTTCTCCTTGACACTAACTAGGATACGCCCATTATACCTACCTAAGTACATCTATGTATACCTATACGTAGCTAACAAAGCGCCTAACAAAACAATATAGCAAACCTGCGTTTTACGCTACACAAGAATTTTGCTCCAACCCCAAACAAATAAACAAACAGACACGAAGAAAAAGATATATAGATTTAGACTCAAAAGCCCTAAATTAGTCAATTATTAATTTTTTTTAAATTAATCTTGAATTTACCGTCACAGCTATTTTACAATTTTATAATAGTAGAGTTAAAGTATAATTAGGTACAAGAATTACCTACATGTATCTAACTAATTAAGTTAATACAAGAATCTATGCAATTCTATGCTTACCAGAACCTCCGTTTGCAATTTTAATAGTAATTATTCTTCAAAATAACATGGTATATATTGTCTAAGCACTCGCACTAAGTGGAATATATTTGCACCAAGACTTGGTATTACAATTTTTTTAAAATATAGGTAGTAAGTGAGTAAGTAGGTACGTAACTTCAATAATAAATTTTAGTTCTTTTTTCTTTTCTTTAAACATGCTACACTCGCTTTTATATCTTCCTATCTTTACCATAATTATTATCAGTCTGGGTGTTTCTATGTATAATATGTATGTATTTAAAAGTATATTGTTGTAAAGTATTATGATCATATATGATCATATATCATATTGTTGTAAAGTATTAATATCCATGATCTGATACCCATAACACAAGCAGGTTATTCCTAGCTTACTTTGGGATCAGATAGCGTTGTGTGAAGTGTCCGTGACTATTTATTTTATTTATTTTTATCCCTCTCTTATAGACAATCTAAACAATAACTAGGCCACACCCATATAGGGCTGCACCCTAACATACACTCATATAAAGTGTCCTGAAATTAAATGTCCAAACTTCATCACGTGATGTGGCATCAGTCAAGAAACATGACAAAATGAAGAAAAAACATTACATTACCTAATAATTTAACAGTAAATCCGTTTTAAGGGTCCTGTAAATTTTCATTATCACCCTTTCTATCGATACTGAGCGGCAGCAGAAAGCGACAACGACAGCTAGCGGGTGCTCCGTGGTTAGATTTTGCCGCGGCGACCATGTTACCTCGAATTGCCGCGGTAACAAACAAAAGCATAATGTGCGACAAAAATGTGTTTTTATAAAATACTAGCGGACTTCACGCGGTTTCACCCGCGTAGTTCCCGTTTCCGTGGGAATACGGGAATAAAATATAGCCTATGTTCACCACAAAGAGCGTAGCGTCCCAACAGTGAAAGAATTTTTCAAATCGGTCCAGTAGTTCCGGAGCCTATTCGTTACAAACAAACAAAAAAACAAAAAATAAATCTTTCCTCTTTATAATATTAGTATAGATAAAAATTAATCCCCCTTTTTTTATTAAATATTTGTATTTGATTTCCGATGCCAAGTCATCTCATGGAATTCGGCCTGTCAATTTTGGAACACCCAATTTACCTACATTGAAATAAAAGTATATGCAAGTATGATTACGTAAAAGCGTTACACAACGTTTGATGGCTTATACCTGTGGTGCTATTTTTCATTATTTCTTTAAGATATCTTTACCACAGATTATACAATATATTCTAAACAGATGAACGAACAGAAACTAAAATCAGTAACTCGCTCTACAGACCTGGCCGCCTACCTGTCAGTGTGGGAATGCACAAATGTAACTAGATGGCGATAATACTTTTAGCAAAATGTTTAACAAGGTCAAATTTGAATTCGTTTTAACTCTTTTGATAAAGTATTTAGTTATTTCAATCGTGACGCAGTCATTAATCAGCACAGACGGGTAAGCGCCGATTACAGTGCAATTGAATGTTATTTCTTCTATTCAATATCACACACACGTGAGATATGTCTTGTTGAGTAACTTATTTTAATGTGAATTTAATTTGCAGTTCTATTCCGACTGCCCCTAGGCAGAGGGGACAATCTGGCTCTGATGTGAGATGGAGATTGTTTAAGATAGAGGAGGTGCGTGCAGAGAATGACACACTTCGAAATACCAAGCTTGCTGGGATCATGAATATACTGTTGCATATTCAAGCTGCTCTGTTGGAACTGATTCAAGTTATACAAAAAGGATAGAAGATTAAAATAATAGCATAGAATGATAGACAAAAATAGTATATAGATTGTTTCAGTTAATAAAAGTCTGGCAAGACAATTGTTTTCGTTTTATTTTATCTAAATATTCATATTTTCAGTATGAACTAAAACAAAAGAAAATTTCCGGAAGTGGTAGAAAATAAAAAATAAAAAACTTAGAATTGGGGTCTCGGCTTGTCTTACAATTTTATTCCAGTTGGTGTCGAGACCGCGTTGGATTCCATCTGAAAACTATTGATGATAGAACAAAATGATGTATTACAGGTTTATAGGTCTTTTTGATGTCTACAAAAAAGTCTGCGAAGAGATATTATATGCAACTCTAATAGCTTTTCCACTACAACAGGTTTTGTATTCTCAAATTTAATCATTGCAAGAACAGTAACAAAAGTAGTTCAAATTTGAATCACGATAAACCTTTATCCATGTATATAGTTTTATCATCAAGGGCATTTATCTCGAAGTAAATTTCCTTTTATTTCATTCAAATCGGACCTTCCATTTAGAAGTTACTACGAGTACAAAAAAATGTTACAAGCTAATTCCTAACTGCTCGCTGTGTTACATATGGTTATCGACACTACGCTACGAGGTGAACCATAACTGCTGTTAGGTTAGATTAAATATAATTAAAAACCTTATGTTGATAGCTCCCCCAGCAAGGGGGGACACCAGGAATAGGGAAGTCCCGATATCTGCCCCGGGGTACTGACCGGGGGAGACACGAGTCCTTCAAAACCTGTTGTTTCCCGCAGGGGATCAACTGGGGGAGACAAGAGACAGCACCCAATAATTGATAGGTCCACTCTATAATTGAACACTTACTAGAAAGTCCGAATTTGGCAAGTAGGTTTCTTATAAAGTTTAAGGGTTTTTCAAAATTTATCCCCTAAAGGGGTGAAATGGGGGTTCAGAGTTTGTATGGGGAAACAAGATTAGTTAAATTATTTTATTCCAAATTTTCTTTTTTTTTAAAGATATATGAGTAAACACTTGTTTCAGTGGAAAAGTCATAATACAGTTGATAGCTCAAAATATCAATATGGGTATCGTTTTCATAGTACTCTGAGACGCTACTTACAAAAATGGGATCAAAATAACGTAGTCGACGTGAACTATGGCTCCTGGTGAGGAATGCTAATTACGAAGCAAACGTTATTCAGTCTTTTGAGAATGCAATCCCAACCCTTAGAGCTCCTCGCGGCGACCGGTCGCCGCGCATAATAATCAAGCTTTTCCGTATAGCCCGCGCGGCGACCGGTCGCCGCACCTACCCAGACGACTTTAAACTTAAATTTAGCCTTCTTACGTTCTACTTTTCTATGAACAAGTTTATTGCATGTGTAGTTTATAACATTTTCTTGTTTTTGGAATCTTATAAAATGACGTCAATGGGCCAGAATTTTTTACAAAAATCGAACAGTTGAAGTTGAGAGTGGATTGCGCATGGATGGCGTGCGTTTGTGTAGTACGTGTGTTTCGTGTTTTTATTATAAATAATGTGTTTGCATTATTATTTATTATTATACACAGTAAAATAAGCAATATATCAATAATCCGGTTGGTGTTTACAGAATCGTAAAATATGGTGTGGTGGTAGAGTAATCAATGTTTTTTTTGTTGAGTGCGTGTGTACCAAGTGCGTGTGTGCGTGTGTGTTTTGTTTTTTTATTATAAATAATGTGTTTTCATTATTATTTATTATTATACACAGTAAAATAAACAATTTATCAATAATCCAGTTGCTATTTGCAGAATCGTAAAATTTGGTCTGGTAAGTGAGATATTTTTTTTTTTTTGGAAAATGGGAAATCTTTTTTCATTTTCAGGGTGGTGGAGCTAGGTCCTTGCGATTACCGATTTTCGATATATTTTTTTAGTGTGTTGAAGGGTGATTGCAAATACCTTCTAATAGTTGAACAGTTCACAAACATACTACTGCTCGTTCGCTCTAACTTTGCCGCTCGGCTCCATACTAAAGTCGAATTTTTAATTAGACGAAGTAAATTGACAGCAACTAATGTCAATTCTTCATACAATGTTGCTTATTTTCTATGACCAAGTGACATTAGCTACTGTCAATTTAATTCGTGTAATTAAAAAATCGGGTATACGCCCCTACGCCAACGGCAAAGTTAGAGCGAACGGGTAGTACTAACTAAATTACGAGAGTAAACGCAACGCGACGGGAACGGGTGATATACTCTCTCTTATGTGACGCAAATGAAGTTGCGCGAGTTAGCTAGTGTATGTAAAAAAAATTACAAATATCTAGTTACAAATGCCAAAGTTTGATATTATTTTATGCAAGATCCTGAGATTCGGGCTAATCTGCTAACAGACGGAATGGGTTTTAGAGCGGGTGCACTTCTTGGTAAATTTTGAAAACATGTAACGTTGCACGCAGGCTTATTAGTATAATAATTTAGGCAGGCGCCTTGTTAATTATAGGTCAATGTAGATATTAGAAAAAGAAACACACCCTATATTATTACACCATACGATAGTGTTGCTATTAAGGATCTTATTCTGGGAATTAATGATATACGACAAACTAAAGGAAAGTGCTCATCTTTAACAAAATACAATTTATTTTCTTACATTAACTGATTAATTGTTCACAAAGTTGACCATTGTTTTCAATACATAGCTGGATTCGAGACCTCAAGGATCGTACTGCGTTCAATATTATTAATTCCGTTTGGAATATTCTCCAAAGAATCGTTCTTATCATGATTTAAAACACGGAATAGTTACGATCTATTCTGGGATTTCGAACGAAACAAATTATGATACAAATTTAGGTACATGAAATATGAATTCCATTAAAATTCCAAACTTTCCTTAAATTTGCCGTATATCATTACTTCGCAGAATTTTATCCTTATCAGCGACACTATCGTATGGTATAATAATAAAGGGTGTGTTTTTTTTTTCAAAATCAATGGGTTCGAATCCCAGCTAAGATAATTGGTTTTTCAAAAATCTAATGATGAGGTTTTAAGTTTTATCAAAATCGGGCTCGTGACTCCTTTGAGCATATTTAGCTATTCCTTATAGATTCGGATTTGGTCATCCAAGCCCTTTTCAGAAATTCACCTGTATAGCGAGTGCGTCTCATTAAAAGAAAAGGAATGAACAAAAATTAAATTGCTAAAATATTATCTAACATTTGACATTAGCTGCAGCAGTGAGTGACAAGACGTAGGGGCTAGCTTCATCTATGACTGTGTGGTGAGACACTTTCGCTGACTTCACTTTTCTGACAATGGCTGTTCTTGCAGCACTGATCGTGGCATCACCATCGTCAAATAGTCCAAACAGCACAAGCAGTCCAAATAGGTCATCACCAATTTTTTTTTAATAATAATATATTGAAAGGCTGTAGCTTTCAGGAAGAGAGAGAAATGAAAAGAATGGATTTAAACTGGAAATAATTAATGGTTTATTAAAATTTAAGCTCGGGGTCGTGGTAATTTCGGGCAGCAAGTGCGATCTCCGAAGGCCTTCGCAGGGTTCCGACTTATCTTAGTAGTTCTCAAGGCTGATGCAGTCCGCGACGTAGCCGTGCCGTCCACAACTTGGGCTGGCACGGTGTTCTCAACCCGTAGGGTGGATGATCGCTCGTAGACTCGAGGGTGCGTCTTCACCTTCGTGGCACCCGAAAGGTGGACTTCTTTAGCCCGTAGGGTGGATGCTGACAACCCGTAGGGTGGACCCTGGAATGTTCCAGATGACGGGTTAGCTGGAACCCTTTTTCCCGCCCATTGCTAAGACAGCCGGTCCCTGTTAAACCTGTCAGGAGTCGGCTGCCTTACAATGTTTGGTTATATACTAAGTTTACAGAGACCTTTTTTTTTCACACCCCTGTAATCTACCCTCCCATACAGGGTTGACCAACAGCCGTTAATTTTCACTGTTTTAAAAATCTAGATTCATTATAATTAATTTGACTCACCCAATGATGGGGTTATTGACGCTCGCAGCTAAATCGCTGATCACTTTGGGAGCACCTGGCTCCTAACAATATTTCTTCACTTTGAAATTATACTCTGATGCACCTACGCACAGTGTCTTATATTTAGATTATTTGAGTAATGGGGCTTTGAAATTTGCGCGCGGTTGTTTTTATATTTTTGTACAGCGCCTCTAGCGGCACCACTCGAAACTACTCAATCGTCAAGACCGCTTTTTAAATACGAAATAAGGCTTCCGCCGTTGCGACACTTACTCGGTAGATGGCGCTTTCATTTATTAATCTACGTTTTCATTTTAAAACCCCTAATGTTGAACCCCTAATTGCACCCGTTGTTCCACAACGTTACATACTCCCCCTCCCCGGTGAGCGTTTGACGTACCCTAACGCGTCAAATGCTGCGTTCGTCCTCGAACGCCCCTAACATAATACCTAATACTCGTCTATGTGTGTGTGTATGTTAGTGTGTTGTGTGAATGAGATGATGCTGGGTGTAGCGAAGAGTCGGCCTTAACTTTAATGAAACCAACTCGCAGGATGTATTAAGGTGATTCTGAAGGATCTTATAGGACAGAAAGAGAAAAGACGTATTTGAGGCTTTGGGTTGAAGGTTCAGGTAATACGCACCGCCTGAAAGTGGGGTGTGTATAATAAGGCTTTTTGCTGAAGGCTGGGATTTATACAACCGTCCCAGAGAAGAACATCCTACTAGGGCTAGTGTAGCACTTCCGACTCATAGGATGGACTATCCCCCAGGGCAAGCCTCTAGCTTCCGAGTGGTAGGATTAGCCATATGACGAAAATAAACATAACGGTGATCTACACCTACGACTGTTAGGGCAAGACAAATGCTGCCAAATAACAGTACCATAATTCTGTTCGGGTAAGCCTCATGCTTCCTCGTAACAGTAACAAACCTACACCATAATTCTGTTAGGGCAAGACCATGCTGCCAACTAACAGTAAACGACGAACTCTGTTAGGGATAGACTCATGCTTCCAACTAACAGAAAACTCCCAACCAAACCAAGAAACAGAAAAGTGATAGAAAATAATTTACTTGCAGAATCCTTCGTGTTGCTAATTAACCCTTATGTCCCCATGACGAACACGGCATGTGTTTGTCACGTTGTTCTGTGTACTTATTTGAAAGTCGTGTGTAGTGTGTAGTGTGTAGTGTCCCTAACTAATTACTAGGCTATTTAGCCCTTTAACCAAATAAAATAAAAAACCAAGTGCATATTCGCAATCTTAGTATCAATAACAAAAGACAAATGCTTATTCTCAACTTTAGTAGAAGAATGTTGACTATGACTATTATGTCAACCTTAATAAATGACGAAGATCATTGATCTTTGGCCATTCTGCCAAATGTCTAAACAAAATATGGTGCCCTTGTTTGCCACCATGTCAGTGTAAAATGTATTTAAATAAATAATGTGTATGTATGTACGTATGAAATCTCCCCTGTGCAAGTTTTATTTTGTTTGCGCGTAAGCTGCTGACGTAATCGTGTTGATGCAAACGTGTTGTTCATCGTTGCATCTAAGGCCAGTGTCACACTACATTCCATGCCATATAACCACCCGTCAGCTTTGGTCGGGAACAAAACTTAGGACATTTGAGTCACTCTCTCTAATCTACGAAAGTGACTCGCCTGTAGCTAGTTTGCCCCCTACTTCCGCCTTTGGGGGTCACACACCATGAAATGCAAGTGTCACTATGTAAACAAACAAAAAAAAACTGATTGTTAAGTGCTTGGAATTTTGTGTGAAGATAATTGTGATGAATATGTGATGACTATATACTACTTGTTTATTATGTAATTGTAATTGTGAAACTTCCGTATGATCATATGTATACGTGTAACATGACACGAAATGTGGTACCTATATGTGCCACCTAGGCATTAATATTATGTTGCGGTGTGCTAACACCCTTATATTTCCCCAAAAAAAAAACATTATCAAAACCTATTGTGTAACTGTACTGATGTACTATATAAACTATTAGTGAATGCATTTTAATGCAGTGTAATTGCCTGAGGGCCGCCACCGTTGAACCAGGTTCCTCTCCCCGGATCTTAACTTCATATGCAAGTTCCGCTTTTGGAAGCGATGTGAAATTTGATTTGAATGCCATTGTACTGACTATTTCAATTACTCTAGCCGGGAATCTTTAGTGATGATGATTATTTACCAATGTATAGTGTATTTATCTGCTACTTATTTTACATGAAAAGTTAATTTTATGTAAACAACGAATGTTCGCTATATTCGCTAACGAATTCTGTTGTAGTGAACGACGGCCCTTATCGTTGTCTGTTTACGTCTTGTTGAATGTTAAGGAATGTGAATATTTTTCGATCCACCCGCCGAATAACGAAAAATAAATTCTACTTTTTAGGGTTCGTTGAACCGAATTATAAATTGAACCTTTATAAAACTTAGTATTTGCTTTAGTAAATACTTAAGTTTGGAAATATTACCTTTTAGGGTTCCTTCACTCAATTAATAGATTGGACCCTTCTAGAAATTAATTGTCTGTCTGTCTGTCTGTGTTTAAATGTAATCTAATCCTAAGCAGTGAGTAGTGAAAGTGAAGTGTGTGATGATGGGTTGATGAAATTAACTAAGTGTTTTACAGCTTTACTCGAATAATGCAATTTTCGACGCTGCTATTATTTTTATTGAAATGTAACTATTCACACGAACGTACTACGAGTTAATTGTATTTTAACTCGTACCACTAATTTTTTCTTTAAATCGTTCCTTACTACTACGGAACCCTTAATTATTCTGAACTGTGTCAAAGACGATTCGCACTTGGACGGTTCTTGAAATAAACTATATGGTAGTAACCAACCTTTTATGTAATTTGTTCCTCACCACTACGGAACCCTTGAATATTTCGAATTGTTTGAAAACCGATTCGTACTTGGACGGTTCTTGAAATGTTTTGTATGAGACTGTTGGTGCCCGGAGTGTATTATATTCACTTCCACCCACAGTTTATATGGAAAAAAAAATTCTTCTACTATCGAGCTAGTAATTCAACTTACTCGTAAACGTTATGAAAGCAACATCTGCCGTTGTTTATTCGGAACACGAATCAAAGTTAATAGTTTATAATTGTTTTTTGGCAAGAATGTATTCACTGCGTGATCTACGTTTGGAATGTTTTTTCTTACAGTTGTACTTCAGTGTATCAGAATTCGACGTAATTCGAAAAGTGAAACAATTATGAATCTTTTAAAATTTACGTGAAGTGAAATTTGTAAAATCTTTGTTCTACCGTTTTACTAGAGTGAAATTTCAATAGGGATTGTCACCCAGACGTGTGATTATCGGCTGTTGGTCTCGCTGTAAATTCACATATGGGAAATACAACAAAATAATACACAAATTGAGGCGGTTTGACGCCGTACAAAATAAAAATTGTGGTGGTGATATCCTGTGACTACTTTTTACGATGAATATAGGCAATACAAATCACTTACTAATATTAATGTAAGCGTTTCAAATGTGAAGTTTTACTTCAGACTTTAATAAAGTAATATTTAAAATTGGAACAAAACAAAAAAAACTGTTACTTTAAATTTAATTAAAATTTTTCCACCATAAAATAAATACGTGAGGGTGTGAAAAATAAATTTGGGGACCGTTAAAATTTGGAAAAATTACAATTCACGTTGAGAAAAAATTCAAATTTTGCCTTGTTCTTGTTTATGCCGAAATCTGTCTAAAATCACTAAAAATTACACAAAATAAGCCGGAAAGAACAAGTCAGGAGAGCCAAATTCCTGGGTAGTTATGTTAATTTTGAGGGAAACTACCCCGCTAACGGGCACTCTTAAGACTATTTTACACAAATTGAATAATCTTATAATTATGACCTCCGACTCCCGTCGGAAACCGCTTTCTCGCTACCCGAAACCACGATGTGGGCGCCACTGAAAGGCTGTAGCTTTCAGGAAGAGAGAGAAATGAAAAGAATGGATTTAAACTGGAAATAATTAATGGTTTATTAAAATTTAAGCTCGGGGTCGTGGTAATTTCGGGCAGCAAGTGCGATCTCCGAAGGCCTTCGCAGGGTTCCGACTTATCTTAGTAGTTCTCAAGGCTGATGCAGTCCGCGACGTAGCCGTGCCGTCCACAACTTGGGCTGGCACGGTGTTCTCAACCCGTAGGGTGGATGATCGCTCGTAGACTCGAGGGTGCGTCTTCACCTTCGTGGCACCCGAAAGGTGGACTTCTTTAGCCCGTAGGGTGGATGCTGACAACCCGTAGGGTGGACCCTGGAATGTTCCAGATGACGGGTTAGCTGGAACCCTTTTTCCCGCCCATTGCTAAGACAGCCGGTCCCTGTTAAACCTGTCAGGAGTCGGCTGCCTTACAATGTTTGGTTATATACTAAGTTTACAGAGACCTTTTTTTTTCACACCCCTGTAATCTACCCTCCCATACAGGGTTGACCAACAGCCGTTAATTTTCACTGTTTTAAAAATCTAGATTCATTATAATTAATTTGACTCACCCAATGATGGGGTTATTGACGCTCGCAGCTAAATCGCTGATCACTTTGGGAGCACCTGGCTCCTAACAATATTTCTTCACTTTGAAATTATACTCTGATGCACCTACGCACAGTGTCTTATATTTAGATTATTTGAGTAATGGGGCTTTGAAATTTGCGCGCGGTTGTTTTTATATTTTTGTACAGCGCCTCTAGCGGCACCACTCGAAACTACTCAATCGTCAAGACCGCTTTTTAAATACGAAATAAGGCTTCCGCCGTTGCGACACTTACTCGGTAGATGGCGCTTTCATTTATTAATCTACGTTTTCATTTTAAAACCCCTAATGTTGAACCCCTAATTGCACCCGTTGTTCCACAACGTTACAATATTTATTCACATAATAAATATAAATTTAATATATTTATATTAATTTTTTTACACATAAAATACATAATAGGTATAAGGTACATTAATGTAGATATTGCGCAATTCTTGTACTGGGCAAAACGAGAGGTAGATGAGGTCGGGTATATCCAGAAAAAACCATCCGCGACCAGTCGAGTCTTGACTGGGCGCCGACTTCCGGATTCACATGTCATGAGATGAATGAGCGGACGGCTTCGATCAACAATATTGATCGAAGGTGGACAGGAATTCACAGGCAAGTCCCCTCCCACGCACACACGCCGTGCGCCCGAGAATCGGCGTCGCCGCCGTCGCCGCCATCCAATTAATTAGGCTTTACATACGACTGCGGATTAATAAAGCATTCCGTACGTCTCAGACAAGGCGCATTTCGAGGGTAACGGGGCTGGCATTGCAATGAATAAATGAAATTGAAATTGAAATTGAAATTGAAATTGGAATTGAAATTGATATTGAAATTGAAATTGAAATACTATTTGCCGGCGCAAATCTATATCTTTACTAATATTATAAAGCTGAAGAGTTTGTTTGTTTGTTTGTATGGTTGAACGCTAGGATCTCAGGAACTACTGGTTGGATTTCAAAAATTCTTTTACAGTTTGATAGTCCATTTATTGAGGATGGCTATAGGCTATATAATAACATCACGCTAAGATAAATGGTGCAGTTGGGGCATGGAGACCGAGCAATTGGTCGCAGACATAGGACGAAAAATAGGGGAGAAAACCGGTGGCTCTCGCTCTGGCTTGTACCTGGTACAAAGGTTAGCTATTGCCATCCAGCACGGAGATGTGGCGAGCGTTTTGCGCACCTCTTTATGCCAGCATTACTTTACTTTAATAATAAGGCGAATATTTTTTATGTAATATTTATTATTAATTTATTTATTTGACCAACTTTAATAATAAAATTTACTGCTATTCAGCTTCCCTCTAGATTAACTATAATTTAATAACTGGACTGGCTCTATTTGTAGCATTTGGGCATGTCGCAGATCAGATATTAGGCCTAGCCGCAGGATTAGATGCAGCCTTCATTGCAGCAATAGCCGCAGGAGAGGCCGCCGCATTAGCCGCAGGAAGAGTCGCAGGAAGAGCCGCAGGAAGAGCCGCAGGAAGAGCCGCAGGAAGAGCCCTAGGAAGAGCCCTAGGAAGAGCCGCAGGAAGAGCCGCAGGAAGAGCCGCAGGAAGAGCCGCAGGAAGAGCCGCAGGAAGAGCCCTAGGAAGAGCCGCAGGAAGAGCCGCAGGAAGAGCCGCAGGAAGAGCCGCAGGAAGAGCCGCAGGAAGAGCCGCAGGAAGAGCCGCAGGAAGAGCCGCAGGAAGAGCCGCAGGAAGAGCCGCAGGAAGAGCCGCAGGAAGAGCCGCAGGAAGAGCCGCAGGAAGAGCCGCAGGAAGAGCCGCAGGAAGAGCTGCAGGAAGAGCCACAGGAAGAGCCGCAGGAAGAGCCGCAGGAGTGGCCGCAGGAGTGACCGCAGGATTAATGGCAGCCCTAGCCGCAGCATTAGCCGCAGCTATTCCCGCAGGAAGAGCCGCAGCAAAAGCCGCAGGAGTAGCCGCATGATTAATGGCAGCCCTAGCCGCAGCTATTCCCGCAGGAGAGGCCGCAGCATTAGCCGCAGGCGGTGGTAATGCTCCGACAAGCGCTAGGATAGTGAAGACAGCAAACTGCAAAGTACAAAAGAATGAAAAAATATTAAAAATGAAAGGATCTGGAATCGTTAGTCCCGGGTGTCAGTAACATAATAAATAAATAAATAATAAATAAATAAATAAAAATAAAAATTCACGGACATTACACACAACGGTATCTGATCCCAAAGTAAGCTAGGAATAACCTGCTTGTGTTATGGGTATCAGACCACGGATATTAATACTTATATACTTTTTTTTTTAAATACATACATATTATACATAGAAACACCCAGACTCTTGAGACATACATTTATGGGTCACACAAAGATTTGTCTCCGGTGGGAATCGAACCCACGACCTCCAACGCCGCAGGCGGTATCACTACCGACTGCGCCACAGAGGCAGTCAAACACACAACAACATGGCAGTCATTTCGCCGAGTTGAGGGCCTATAAGTTTCATTAGTGGGCTGTCTCAACCTACGCTTTTCCATTTCAATACGAGAACACGTAATAGGTATAATTCACAGTTTTTTTTCCCACGTGTTACATTAGGTATAACTAAAAAACTGTGATCTGAAATGTTATACTGTGCCTCTGCCTACTCCATCAGGGATTGTCTTCTTCGGAGAACTCCGATAAGTGCACATAAACAAGAGCCTTCTCTGACTATTCTTAGGTGTATTAACTTGACCCGAAATCCAAGTTCTTATATAAAATATTAATAAACTTTAGCAGAATTGGTAGGTTTTTTTCACATTATGTAATATTAAAAGTAATGTTCAACAGTAAGTGGGTAGTAGGTACTTACATATTTCATTTTGGCTACTGGGGTTCGAACTGCAATGCAATGGATGGGTCTCGTACAGGTCTTTTATATACGAAATCTTCCAGTTTAGCTTATCTATTACATTGCTATCAGCGTAGTCTAGATTCCATAGCACAAGTTTTATAGCTTAGTTTGGGCTAGATGATGTTGCGTGAGAATGTCCAACCATATTTATTTATTTATTTATTTATACCTCAAAAGTTTCACAGTCTCTCTACCTATTAAAACTTTCTTTAACAGATGTAGAGTTGTATCTATCATTCATTGTTAACTGCAATGCGAATAAATTATTTTTTATCGGTAAAGTAGAATTAACAACTAGCCAGTTCCAAAGAAACAAAGTAGTTACGAAGTTTTAAAGGAAAAAAAGAACCTAAAATATTATATGTATCAATACTAATATTATAAAGAAGTAAAGTTTGGGTGTTTGTTAAATTGTAAGGGGTAATCTCGGGATCTACTGAATCGATTTTAAAAATTTCTTTTACCAATAGAAAGCTACGTTATTGTGGAGTGTCATAGGCTATGAGTACAGCATCACGCTACAACGAATAGGAGCGGAACAGTAATAGTAAATGTTTCAAAAACGGGGGAAAAGTTATTCCTTTTGAGAGCTTCGTAGCGAGTGCTGCGTAAATATTTATAGTTATGTATTGAATATTAACGAAGAGACGCTACGGGAGTAAACACAACGCGACGGGAGTAAATGCGACGGGAATAGGTAATACTCTATCTTATGTGGCGCAAACGAAGTTCTGCAGGAACTCCAGTTGTAATGAGTATCCCACAGGGTTCAATTCGTGGTCCTTTCTCTTTTTAATATACATAAATGACTTACCTTATTTTGATAGAAATAAACATGAGATTGTTCTGTTCGCGGATGATACTTCTTTGAAATTTAAAATTAAATTAATAAAATTACTGTGGCGACCACCATATGGCGCAGACATATAGAAGTCCTGTATCGCAATATGAAAGTCCTCACAACTAAGATTAGATAAATCCTGCATTGCGATATCAGAGTTCTCACGGCGATGAATGATATAATAAAACAATCCAACATCAACCGTTAGGCTTCGGCTGGCCAGGAGCGATCTCCTTGCCTGTTCGGAGGATTCTCCCTTTGTGTGTTGGAGGAACATCTCACCCCTTCCTCCACAATTACCAATAAGATATTTTTTTTAGAAGGACCCACATAACATGGTGCCAATAGTGCAAAACTGAAGAAATATCAAAAAATGTCGTCAAGTGAAGACACGATTGAAAATGGCGGACGCATGCACTGCGCTTTGAAAAAAAAAATAAAAAAAAAATCACTGCGCTTTGAAAAAAATTACATCGGATAGGTTGCACGCTGTTGATTGAATCAACAGCATGCAAGAATGGAAGAAGTGGTCCCAGCAACTTGACATAATTATTTATTGGCCACGGCGGGCCTCGACAAATCATCAGAAAAACATAAAATTATTTTTTTTTTACACCACATTGGAGAAAAAGGTGTCTTCAACGCGTTCCATATTTCGATCGATTCTAGTACCCTGAAGGTGAAGTTCAAGTTTTTAAATTATTTTGAGCGGACTGAGTATTCTGTAAACGATCACTGTAATAAGCAACATTTACTATGGCCGGTTATCAATGGGTGACCTCTTTGTGACATTTATTTGCGAGCATATCCATGCTTCAGAAGACATGCTAAGCCGTTGGCGGTAAAATAGCAGTCGTTAAGCCAAGTTAAAGGCCTATACGGGTGGGTCGAAAAATTTCATTTCATCAGCGCCTGTCCATATCAACAGGGCAATAAACTCAAACTCAAAAAAACATTTTTTTCGCATAATCCTAATACATAGGCACTGGCGACACGTCAATGAATACAGTGTAAATAGTACCACCAGTTCGGAACGAGGCCCGCTTGAGAAGAACTGGCAAGAAACTCGGCGGGCTATTCTTTTTGTGCACTACATATTTACAATAAGGAGATACTATAAACTAAAACTCCATCAGTAGAGCAAGCAGATCACTTCCAGGCTTCCTTATCAATCAAATAATCGTCAATTGTATAGTAGCCCCTGCAGCACAATTTACTTTTTATGCACTTTTTAAACTTAATTAGGGGCATGATTTTAATTTCGCTTGGAAGCCTGTTGTAAAAACGTATACAGTTACCCATGAAAGAATTACTGACTTTGTTCAGTCTACAATGATAAACGGCAAGGTTGTTTTTATGTCTGGTGTTCACATTGTGTCTATCGTTTAACTTAGTAAAACTAGATAAATTTTTCTGAACTTACATAAGATTTTCAAAAATATATTGTGATGCCACAGTCAGAATATTTAATTCTTTAATTTTTTCTCGCAGAGAGACCTTTGGACCTAATCTGTATATGGCTCTTATGGCCCGTTTTTGTAAAACAAAAATTGTATTTATATCTGCGGCATTGCCCCATAGTAGCATACCGTACGACATTACACTGTGGAAGTAACTGAAGTACACTATTCGCGCCGTTTCTACATCAGTCAAATGCCTAATCTTTTGGACAGCAAATGCTGCTGAACTTAATCTGCCAGCCAGTTTTTCAATATGTGGGCCCCACTGCAATCCAGAATCGATCGTCAACCCTAAGAACGCAGTAGATTTCACAAGTTCCAACTCTTGGCCATTAAGTCACAGCACATTGGTTTCTGCCTGTGTTACATTGGGCAAGGTAAATTTAATACATTTAGTTTTGTTTTCATTCAGGCTAAGATTATTAGTGTTAAACCAATGTACTACTTTTAGGATTGCATTGTTAACACCGTCATAGTCATCTAGTTGTCTTTTAATTTTGAAAATTAAGGAAGTGTCATCTGCAAACAAAACAATCCCGTTAGTGTCCCCTACGTAATAGGGTAGGTCATTAACATAAATTAAAAATAAAAATGGTCCGAGTATCGAACCCTGCGGGACGCCCATAGTAACCACCGATCCCCCCGAACGTGTGCCACCGACATCGACCCTCTGAGTTCTATTGTTCAAATATGAAGTCAGAAGATCGAGAGCCTTGTTCCTTATCCCGTAGTGCTGTAGTTTCCTGATCAATGTCTCATGTTGGACGCAATCAAAAGCCTTAGACAAATCGCAAAACACGCCAAGCGCATCATGTTTATCTTCCCAGGCCTCATAAATACTCTTCAACAAATCTACACCAGCATCGGTAGTCGAACGTCCTTTAGTGAAGCCAAATTGTTTATTATGAAATAATTTGTGACTGTTAAAATAGGTCAGCATCTGCTCAAGTATTAATTTTTCAAATATCTTGCTCAAAGTCGGCAACACTGAGATAGGTCTGAAATTACCTGGATCAGAAGCACTGCCGGCCTTGAACAAAGGTATAACTTTACTGTGTTTCATTAAATCAGGAAACACACCACCCGAAACGCAATCGTTAAACACAGCTGCCAAGTAAGGGGCAATGACATCAATGACACTAGATACAGATTTTACCGATAGCCCCCATAGGTCTGCGGTTTTTTTAACATTAATAGCCCTGTAAGCTTTCAGAATGTCGTTGCAGTCAACAGTCGTGAATTCGAACGCGTGTTGACAGCTATCTACACATTCTGACAATATTTGCTCAGCGGAAGTGGAAGACGACCGAAGAGTATTCGTTATATGAATAGGTATATTACTGAAAAATTTTTCAAACTCAGTCGCTACTTCCAGATCCCCTGTGACGTGGCGTCCGTTTATCTTTAAATGAAAGCTTCGTTCACTCGTTTTAGACCTACTTTCCGTTACACAAAAAATGTCTATTCCATTCAAATCAATGCACAGCACCAACTCCAACTCCTTCCCGCCGAGCAGACCTTCTACATTCTGGTGCACCAGGTGTAAACCAGTATTTCCGTACTGAATAGATTTAGTGGCCGGAGGGGCCTTATGTTTATTATTTTGCTGTGGGTACACATCAAATTGAGTGCAAGAGTTTTGCTCTTTTGTCTCATAACCTAATTTAAATTACTCGGATATAAACATATATCCTTAGTCCTACTATTACATACTATGTCATTAGACTGCTCAAAAGAAGCAGTTTGGGTAGCCAGGTTTTTGGCTAAAATATCAATAGAATACTGTAGCGATTTTGCTACCTGTCTTTTATAATAATTTGAAAGCTTATGCTTTCCTTTAGTCAAATAATAATTATTTCTAACAATAGAGTTAGTGTCAATAATATTGAACTTTTTATTATAAGTAATATGCAATAGTGTGTAATGTCAAGTTCAATTGCTCCCTAAGCCTATACTCTGCAACTGGCATTGATTTACTGTAGGGCAGTGTATATATTATAATATTATTTAGGGTTAATGAATCTAATGTATCACAATACTTTACAAGGTCCTGTTTTGTTATATTGCCCCTGTTTCCTATAAAAATTACAAAATGATCCCTACTTTGAAACTTATGCCTACATATAGACTTCATAATTTGGGTATATGATGCTGAAGGCATGCAATAATTTATAAATGACTCTCCCTGGGTAAATAAGTTTAATTTCAAGCCCATATCTTTTCCAATTTCATCACTGAACATAAAATTTAGACTCCCTGTATTATAAGTGGGTATTAAACTAGGACTGTTTTCTGATTGGTCCAGTATACTACACAGCTGATCTGATGGGGTGTGTGGATTCTTTGGCTCTGACTGGCTGCATTTGCAGTCACAATCAGAATGTGTTTTGTCTGATAGTGAGTCAAAACGGTCAGCATAATGTGATGTTGAGTTTATAGTAATACCACCATACCATCTAATATGTGGGACAAAATCTAATAGGTGTAATGTGGGCATAATAATATGCCTCAGCCTACCCCTTCGGGAATAAAAGGCGTGATTATTATTATGTATTTAAAAAAACATAACATAAACATAACCTAATGCAAGGTCAAGCGTGAGTTGCGATTGTTAGTACGTTGTATAAAGTCAATTATTTACTAAAAATTATAATTTTAAACAATGCACATTATTGACCGAGTGAGCGAAGCGAACGAGAGTCTCAGTTTCGACAGTATGGACGATTTTGCTTTTGGGGCATATATCTGGTTTTCAGTGTCGGTCTAGAGAACGCATTTCTTAACCGATTTCCACCAAGCTTGGCACACGTGTTTTTTGATTCAAAATACAACTTTTGTCGAGAGGCGTTATTTAGGAATGGACTTTTGGCTGAAACATAAAGAATATAATTCCTCACAAGATGTTGTAAAAAAAACCGGCCAAGTGCGAGTCGGACTCGCGGACTAAAAAACGGTAAAGAATTACGTTTGTTGTATGTGAGCCCGCCTTAAATATTATTATTATTCTTATTTTAGTATTATTTTGATGTTATAGTGGAAACAGAAATACATTATCTGTAAAAATTTTAGCTCTCTAGCTATCGCAGTTCCTGAGATACAGACTCGTGACGGACACACAGACCGACGGATAGCGAAGTCTCATGAATATTATAGGGTTCCGTTTTTTACCCTTTGGGTATGGAACTCCAAAAACAAATGGATTTCGTCTTATAATAATAATAACATAGCCCATTACGTAGTTACATATTTTACAATAGTTAGCTCCCATTGCAGATGATCCATTACCGTTCTTCTACATAAGGCAGATGTGGATTGTATGCAGTGGGGGTCCCATTTCCTATTAGTTTAAAAATCTCAAAGGGCCTCTGCATGTTGGACCAGTATGTCCCCTTGTAAACCTACCAAAAGTCAGGGTGTCTTCGTAAAAAAAAAGACGATTCCCGTGTTAAAGAGAGACATAATACTAATAATAAATGTTTATTTCGTGCAAGATACAACCCATAGTTTACATTATATTGGTAATATGATAAATTGATTCAAATTAGAATAATATAAAATTACAATACTGATTAACTTAGAAGATAATTGTATTATCCATTATTTATTATTAAATAAGTCCTGGCTATCATGTGCTACATCTTTAATTATTCAGTAACAAGTGGTGCTTTCCCATCGACATGGAAAGACGCGTTAATAACTCCTGTACCAAAAAATCTAATCCTCAGTTATTAACAGATTACCGTCCTATATCTATCCTACCCTTGCTTTCGAAAGTACTTGAACGCCTTGTCCATATCCAATTAAGTTCCTTTATCCGTACAAATAACCTTCTCAATCCTTTCCAGTCAGGGTTTTGTCCTAGTCACGATACGGCCACGGCTTTGGTAAATATTACCGAAGATATTAGATGTGGCATGGAGAATGGCATGTTAACTGTTCTATGCTTGCTAGATTTCAGTAATGCATTTCATACGGTTGATTTTGACATTTTACTTGCAATACTCTGCTCTCTTAAGAGCCTACCAGACGCCAAATTGTTATAAGAAGATAGAAGATATACATTTTAGCGTGCAAGAAAGAGAGAGATGCGATCGATTTTTGTGCGCTTTTAGCGAAATAAATTAAATAAAAAAAACTATAACCAATATGAAAAATATGCTCTAGTGCAAATGAAGATTTTACTATCTATTGTCTTTCTTATAAATATTTTAAATTGTAAAAACCACTTATAACATACAAGATCTAGCTTAAAATTTCGCGAAATCGAGGTATTTTCAACCCAAAAATCTATCGAGGATTTTATCAGTAATCGTGTTTCGAGCCTAGAACGTTTTTAGTTCATGAACTGAAGTTGTCAGAGTTCAAATTTAAATTCAGTAGACCTCACGAGTCCTGAGATCTAGATCAAAGTAATAGTCTATTTGGCGTCATAAGTACTCTTAACATATTTCCTACAGAAATAGAATGGATTCGTAGTTACCTTGTGGCCGCCGACAACGTATCCATATTGAAGATAATGTTTCTAGCTGGTGCTGTACTAGCGTCGTTGTGCCCCAGGGTGGCGTTCTCTCTCCTCTCTTTTTCGCAATTTTTATAAATTCTATCTCAAATCAACTAAATTATTCCTGCCAACTGTATGCAGACGATCTCGAAATCTAGGCACCCCTGGATCGGCTACTGGAAGCGGAGGATATAGTTATTGAGGATTTGTCGAGAATAGCGTCATCGAGTAAATCTTATGGTCTACAAGTCAATCCAGTTAAAACACAGAGCATCGTTATTGGCAAACCTAATACAACAGCAAAAGTAGATTGGTCTCGGGTACCACAGTTTGTTTTTGATTTTGCAACGATTCCTGTTAGCGACAAGGTCAGGAATCTGGGAATAATTGAGGATTCCAATTTATCATGGGACCCACAACTCCAGGAGATCAGTAGATGTTTGCTTCCGCAATATCAGTTAGGAGACTGCAACGTTTCCTACCTACTAAACTCCTTGCTTCTTCCAATCCGTTATTATGCAGATGTCAGTTACTTAGATCTCCCTGAGAACCAACTTGAAAAACTTTAGCGTCTCCAAAATGTATGCATACGATTCATATTTGGCTTGCGCAAGTATGACCATGTTTTACAGTTTCGAACACAGCTCAAGTGGTTAGGTACCTATACGACTTCGCCGGAATACTCATATTTTTTTATATCCATGTTAAATAATATTTTATCTAACCCATCTACACCTTCCTATTTAAATTCCTATAAAAAAAAAAGAACGTTTTAAGTTCCTTCATGAAATGCATAATAGATGTTTGGGTCGTTGGAAAGCCTAGTACTAAAAGTGCCTCCATATTCCACAAAGTTCTTTTACCGTTCTTTTAGCGTCACAGCAGTTAGCCGGTGGAATAAATTACCTCTAGCAATTAGACGGGCTGAGACATTAAAAAAGTTCATAACGACTGCTAAAAACTATTAATTGATTGAAAATTAGTAGTTTATTGAAAATTAATAACACTGGGATATTTATTTCAGAGGCACAGCAGTAAAACAAGAAAATGGAACACCAATAATTTTTATACTAAATAAAAACCAACATAGAATCTACTCACAATGATCCAGCAGCAAAGTGAGTCTCCGTCCGGCCCAGATCGCTGTCTATTTATTAATCCCCGCCACTCAAATTGCTGTCACAAAACACGTGGCTTAATTTTTAATGTTTTCTTAATAAATCAAAGATTTGCGCTTCAATTTGATTTTGATAAATCAATTAATTAATTCAATAACTTTAAACAAACGGCTTACGTGAAAGAAATCGTTAAAAGTTCTTAATTTACAGTAAAATGAACCCTGTCGAAACAATAGGAGTAACAAGAAATCCTATTTGTGATGAAAAACATTTTAAATGCCGACAATGTTCGTGTTAATTTGTCATTAAGAATTTAACAATAGTTTTTATTGTAGGTTCTTACGAACCTACATACTCACATCACACTTAGGTAACTTAATTAGTTCAACACTACATCAGGTTTTACAAATCAGTGTTAAGAAATTCTACAACTATTTCCATTCGAACCTTAAATCACAATATAGTAAGGTATCACTAAAGTTGCACATTGTAATGGTTTAAATCTATTTATAATCAAATAGATTTTAATTAGTAATTCTCGGTGCGGCGACACGGCCACACTGATCGGCGATGCGTGCTCTGCATCGTGTGTTAAGATCTAGATCTGCAAAGTAAATATTAAAAAGCTGAGGCTTGGTACTTCCACAGTACACGCGAATCAGATTTCGTTTTAAGTAACATTTACTTGAGCGAAAATAATTCATAACCCGCTTGATAGTAGCGTCAAGTGTCACCGCTCATCATCAATGAAAACAGTGAGCTGGTTATGATGCGCTCAGTAAATTTTACTGCCCATTCCACATAACAAAAAAAAAAGTTTCTATACGCAGGTAAGGATAGGTCGGTGAGAGGTCGATGCTGTTCAAGACAGAGGCCCTAAAGGATGTTGCTAAGGTCGATGCTGTGCTCTGGGCGGTTAAATGTACACCGCCTATTTCATATAGACTAATAATAAGATAGTGACAGGTGGTTTTATTTTCCTGAAGATTTTATGTAGAAACACTTTTTCGCATTAAGAGTCATACGGTTGTTGCCACACCATGATAAAATGCCATTCAAATCATTCTGAACCAGAACGGCATCCCTGTGATTAGTTACGGTTTTATAAATTTTCAAATCATCTGCATATAGAGAATACCCTGAATTGTTAATATGGCCAGTTACGTCGTTAACAAACATCAGGAAGAAAACCGGACCCAAAGAGATCCTTGTGGGACTCCGAATTTGGCCAGGTAAGTATCTGATGCATATCCACATATTTCAACAACTTAAGGTCTATTAGTGAGATTTGACTTGAACCACCCCTATAATATTCCACCTACTCCAAAGTTATTTAGCTTTTGCAAAAGTATCTCATGATCTACTCTGTCGAACGCGCTGCTATAATCAGTATAAATAGCATCCACCTGATGGCCGTTATCTACTTCTCGGCATAGGTCTGAGACGAAAGGAACAAGGATTGTTTCAATCGAACGGCCGGCTCTAAAACCGTGTAGATGATCAGAGAGATATGGTTCAGCTAAATTAGACAATATGAGGGCCTCAAAAGCTTCGAAAACACGAAATCGGTTGATAATTCTGCACTTCAGCTTCATTACCCTTCTTGTAAATCGGTAGAATACGTGCTTTTTTCCAGATTTCAGGGAAATTTCCTTCAGCAAGTGAACGATTGTACAGAAGCGTCAGAGGTAAGGCCAAAGCCAATCCACAGCGTTGCACGAAAAATGCTGGTATGCAATCAGGGCCTGCTCCCTTAGCACTGTCCAGTCTCCTGATGGCCCGTAAAACTTCGTTCTCAGTAAGATTTACTTTACCAATAAATGTACCACTCGTGCCAATATTGTTAGTTATTTTGGGGGGGGGGGGGGATTGTGTTTGCGAGTTATACACAAATGCAAAGTTAGCAGCAAATATATTAACAATACCGATCCCCGTTTCCTCTGTAGAATCACCTATACCTATACATCAATAATCAATAATAATAATCATTTTATTTGCTAGAAAGGTGGTACAATATGATATTAGTTAAAATGATGTTCTTGAGCTACACCAATCACCATTATACATAATGGTATGCAAATTGTAGATATATGTATCTACCAGTACGAGTAAAATTATGTTGAGTCAGCTATATAATGTCAAGATTTAGATATTACTTATTATATAAAATTCGGTTCATTAAATATTACAATTATAGTCACTAGAATTAGGGTTATACAAGTCACATTTTTTACCATTGTTACAATAGTAATAATAAGACTTAGACCTATACTTATAATAATAATTACAATCATGTCAAAATTAAAAGAGTTAAATTTAATAATTTATGTCAGCCCGCGGAACTCCTGTACCGAGTAAAAACATTTCCCGAGAAGCCATTCTTTCGAAGCCAACTTCCGCTTAAAGAGTGTGGTTGGATGCTGTTTTATTTGCTTGGGTAACCTGTTATAGATATAACCACACATAGCATAGCAATTCTTTTGGTAAAGACTTGTCCTAGGCACCCGCTGAAGCACTATCCTATTTGGGTTTCTGGTACATCTTGGGAACACCTCTTTTGCTCTTGCAAATAGTGTAGGATGTTCCCTTACAAAGACCGCAACTTGGTAAATGTACATGCTGGGAAGAGTCAAGAGTCCCAACCTCTTGAACAATGGTCTACATGAGTGCCATGGCGTCGCGCCACACATGGCTCTGATAGTCTCTCTACCTATTAAAACTATTACTTTAACAGATAGAGAAATGTATCTAGCATTCATTGGTAATGCAATAAGAATTAATTATTTTTTATCGGGGTAAGTAGAACTAACAACAAGCCAGTTCCAAAGAAACAAAGAAGTTACGAAGTTTTAAAGGAAAAAAAACTTTAAATGTTATTTGTTTTGTGGTGTAATCATAAACGATCTGCAGGAACTCCAGTTGTCTCTGAAACTGCTTGTTTGAATTTGAAAAAATCGGAGCAGCAATGAAAAACATTTCGTAACCGGGGAAAATTTATTCCTTCTTAGAGCTTCCGTGGTGTACGCTGCTAAATGGTTAAAGTTACGTAAAACTTGTCTAACAAAAAATTGTTCCTCTTCAAAAGTTCTAAAAAAAGGTCCGCGACAACATCATTCTGTCTATCTTCTAACGTTCGCTCACAATAACCTAATTTGTCTATTTTTAGGGCTAGCTAAATTAAATTAATTAAATTAAATAAACTTTATTGATTTTTCTCTCACATAACATCTTACATAGGTAATACTTAGGTAGGTACATTTTCCTCGATAGCAATAAGATATGTGAGAGACTGGTATCTGTACTAGGAAAACCTGTGTGACAGATTACCAGCCTCTCCGGACTCTGAACATGTGGCATTAGGTAGGTACCTTTTATATCATGCTAACAATCAATTTTCACATAAAAAATATAAATCCATGCCTACACAATATCATAATATGTATGGTATATATATATATATATATATATATATATATATATATATATACATATACATATACACACATATACACAACACGTATATACATACCATTATAAAGATAAATAAGCGCATGTGAATGTGTGTGTGTGTGTGTGTGTGTGTGTGTGTGCGCGTGTGTGTGACTGTGTGTGTGTGTGTGTGTGTGTGTGTGTGCATGCGTGTGGGGATGGGAGAAGTAGGTGTAATTAGGTAGTTTATACGACTACATTAAGCAAACTCTCTGTATCCTCATAGCTCAACGATTTGAGCCAGTCAGAGAGAGTTTTCTTACACTTGTATCTTGTAAGAGGACAAATGGTAAGAATCTTGTTGATTTTATTATATAAGTAAACGCTCAGAAAACCATAAAATTTTCTTGAGTAACTTGTGTTCCAGTGTTGCACAGGGTAACAAACTCTATGTTTTAGCCGCTTATTTTTGTTGTTTTCAGGATCGTATATAACTGAAGAGTGCTGTCTGATAACTAAGAGTAAACTGAATAACTGTCTAACTATTAGAACATTCCACAGTTTATATAATTCCTCGGTCGGAAATCTGTAGGGCAAGGACATACCAACCTTTAAAACCGCTCTTTGAGCTCGTTCTGCTTCCAATAAGTAATCCTTGCATGCTCCTCCCTATACAGTAATACAATAGCCCAGAATGGACTGAAACAGTGCCTTATAGACCATTCTGATCTGTCAGCAACATGACGCAGTTGTTTGAAGATGAAAATAAGCCCACGCGTTCTAGATGCCAGTAGGTCCAAGTGAAGCTTGAAATTTAGTGATGAATCTATTAGGACTCCAAGATACTTGACACTAAGTGCTCCTTCCAAAGGCGTACAAGAACAAGGGTCACGCGCTAAACAAGTATGGGCTATAATAGGCTGGTTGACATGTGTCTCTAGTGGAGAACCTCTCATGGAAAAAGGCACGTATTTAGTTTTTTCAACGTTGAGTGTTAGTCCATTTCTCCTAAGCCAGGAAGACACCGTGTTAAAACCAACCTGAGCAGCGTCATAAACCCCTTCCCAACCATCACTATCAAAAATTAGGGCAGTGTCATCAGCGAAAGTAACGATTTTACCGTTTAATAATTTTAAATTACACAGCTCGTTTATAAACGCAAGGAACAACGTAGGGCCCAGCACACTTCCCTGTGGGACACCATGGGACAGTGGCAAGTCATCACTAACGACATCTCCAACTCTCACTCTCCGTTTTCTGCCAGTCAAATAGCTTTTGAACAATTTGAGCTGGATGTTTCGAATTCCCAACCTCTCCAACTTGTCAATCAGCAATGCAGAAGGCACTGTATCAAAAGCTTTTTTTATATCTAGAAATATTGCTATCACTTTTTTTTTAGAGTCAAGTTTGGAGACTATGTGATCTACCAGTTCATGGACTGCATCTGAAGTTGATGAGCCCACCCTAAAGCCAAATTGGGAGCAAGATAAGAGATTTTTAGTTTCTAAATATTTTACTAAGCGATTATTTAATAGTTTTTCAGCAATTTTAGAAAGAGTAGAAAGAATAGATATTGGTCTGTAATTGTTTACGTTTTCCCTGTCACCACTCTTGTGAACAGGTATTACTTCAGCAAGTTTAAACTGATCGGGAAAAACGCCTGTAGTGAACATTAAGTTAATATGTTAGAGGTGAAATTAATCCATGATGATAACGTTTAAGAAAGACTCACGTCCAAAGGCTTTGTTTTTTTTTAAATTTAAGATAATGTTCCGTACCTCAGACTCGTCAGTGGGTATCAAGGCAAAAGAAAATGGGCATGAATTTTGATGTAATGGATTGATCAAGGAGTTCGGATCGTTCTGATTATGAGAATTCCAAACACTTGCAGCAAGATTCTGACCGATAGATGCAAAGAAATGATTTACGCTATTTATAGAGTTGGTAGGATTGGTCTTGGAAAGAAGCTCAGTTGCAGGATTACTTGATTTGTTAGAATAGGTTACTTGTTTTATGGTATCCCAAAGCATTTTGTTATTTTTAGCTCGAACAGCTTCATTTATTATATTATTTTCATAGTCGCCTTTTAACTTTTGCAGGAGCTCGTTACAATAATTTCTATATCTTACATATATCACTTTATTTATGTCACTAGTTATATCCTTTTTATATTTCTTATGGAGTTTGTCACGGTTCCTCATACACTTTAATAACCCAACCGTTATCCAGGGCTTTTTTATCCTCCTTCGACAAGGAACCTTGGAAGTTACAGTATTGACTTGAATTTTAGAGTTAAGAATAAAAGTTAGACGAGAAGTTGCTATATTAACATTTGTAGTTTCGTATATTGAATTATAATTAACATTTTGCATATCAATATCCAGAGTTGAATAATTTGTCTTTTTAATAATTTTAGGTTCATAGGATAGACAAGTGCGCTCCAAAAACAGTATTGTGGCTCTATAATCCGTAATTGTGGTACTCACAACATAGGAGAAGACTGGTTGCTTAGTTTTAAGTACAAAGTGATCCAAACATGTTTTAAAATGCGTAGGTATTTGATAAGCCGGTAGCATACTATGGTAGGCTAATAGGTTTAAATAGGTTGATGTGATTTGAATTTGTTTCTTTAGTATCAGGCATTCATATTTATATTTATGTCTCCAGAAATAATGATGTTTGGATACCTCAAATTCCCTAAAACGGTGTCGAGTGAGGACAAAAAAGGTTCTATATCATAGGCGGGAGGTCTGTAGACTGCAATTATACATGTAAATCGATCTACTTCTAATGGGTGTCCCAGTAAGAGTGCACTTTTTCATTTTAATATAAAAAAAATATTTTTTTGAGAGAGTTGTGATTTTTTTATTGAATTGTCAAGAAGACATGTTCCGATTAAGTATGGAACAAAATATCCGTCAAATGGCCTCCACGGCTCTGATGGCAGGCCATTACTCTATTTATGAAAATTTTCATGACTTTTTCACAGAGGTGAGGCTGTATCGCACCGATGACTCGTTGGATCTCGGATTTGAGCTTAGGCATTGTTTCTGGTTTATTCGCTTAAACCTGCGATTAGAGAAAACCCCAAAGAAAAAAATCGCAGGGCGTTAAAAATCTTGGTGGCCAGTTCACATCAGAATTTATTGAGATATTTTTTCCGGCAATCGTTGCTGCAATGGATTGTTTCATGCGCGGTGTAGCAGGTGGCGCCGCGCCGTCTTGCTAAAACCACATGCCGTCCGCACACAACGGAAGCACAGGAGTCTTACTGTCCATTACCGACCCAGTTTCTTCATTTTTTTTGACAACTTTTCGAATGGTTTACACATTAGGTGCACTATCTCGACTGAAAATTGTTCGTAGTTTGCGAGCGGTCTCAGCATAACTTTCCAAATTTTTGCAATAAGTTTTCACAATTATTACGCGTTGTTCTTTCGAAAAGCGCTCCATTTTTATTAATCGGAACAAATAAATGTGTAAGCTGCCAAATCTCAGAGTCGCCACTTGCACAAAAAAAAATAGCACTAAATTTAAAAAGTGCACTCTTATTGAGACACCCTTTATTTGTAGGCAGTTTGCATTTTGTACCTCGGGCTCAATTATATTTACATGTATGTTATTCTTATAATATACCACGACACCTTCATTTTGGGTTAAATTAATGTTATTTTTAGCAAAGTTATAACCATCTATAGTAGGGATATGATGAGTGTGTGGTAACCAACATTCAGTCAGAATAATAAAGTCCCAATCAGTTTTTGACCTCTCAATGAGAGTTAAGAAGCGAGATATGTTGCAAGACACACTTCGAATATTCTGATGAATTATTTTTAAGGTAGACTTTGGAGACTTCACTAGTCTAGGACACTCTTCTATGTCACAAATGGAAGATTGTGCAACCGTAAATTGATCAAGGTTATCATTTAAAACATTTGAATTATCGAATTTTACGGAAACAGAATGAATTGTTGAGATAGGAGGTGAGTATGTTGCAGCATTGTATATAGTTTTTGTTCAAAATCCAGTTGAAATTAAAACAGTGTACTCTAGTTAGGTTTGTACGGTATGAGCATAAATAAAGGATGTAGCAATAATTAAGATATATTTTTATATGGCTTACTTGGGTATAAATTAAGTAGTAGTAATATAATGTAACATAATGAGGTAGTTTATAAGATACATAACATTTTTTTATATTGAGTAATTTTGTAATAACTATGTAGTAGTATCGTAGGTCATGCATATGTGTGTGAGAATGTGTGTGTAAATAGAGATAATGTGTATATACATGCCAGAACAGTTTTTGTAACGTTATCAATAGTGGCATAGAAACCCACGGCACAGAACATAACAAATAAGAAAAACAAAAAATAAGTAAAAAAATACAACAAAAGTCATTTACGCATTACTTTCTGAAGATCCTGTTCGTTGTCAATTCGCAGAGCAGGAGTATCCTGCGATTTCCTGATGTATACCTTCCCGTATGAAGTCCAAGTACTGTGTAAGTTATTGTCTTTAGTTAACTGTCTGGCCATGTAGGCCAGTCTTCTTCCCATACTTGTGAGTGATTCGTCGATGTAAATAGGCCGAATTGGGGAAGGTAATTGTAGGTGAGAGTTATTTATCTTGTTTTCTTTGTACTTCCTGCACTGTCTTAGAAAATCATCTTTTATTAAAGTAGTCTGGAAATTAACTAGAATATGATTGTTTGTCTCCTTCATGGTTTTAAGGCGAAAGACATCATAAATCTCACAGTCAGATAAGGGTTGTTCGATCAGGTCAGCCACCTTTTTGACGACAGTACGTAAGATGGTTTTATTTCCCAAGGGTTGCTTAGGGATGTTCCTTATTTCAATAGTTGAGGCTCGCGTATTGCGTTCTAACTGTTCCAATTTACTCTCCAGGGACTCGATCTTTTGTTCATAACCTTTATTTTTTTGTTCGAGATGAACCATCTTTTCCAAAATCTCATCGTACCTAGTCGACTAAAAATCCATGCTATTTAGTAATTCGGTGTTTTGTTACTTTATAGTTTTTACGGAGGTCACAAGTTCATCAAATTTTGCCGCTTGCTGATGTACAAATGAATCAAACATATCCTTCATATGATCTAGAATGGAGGTTTGCTCAGAACTCAAATCATCTGTGTATTTCCGCTTCAATCTACGCGATACGTTCTGATCAAATTGCCCAGACTCCAGGCCTTGTGGTGAAACGTACAGTTGGGAATCAGAACCATAACTTAACGTCGGAGTATTACCCAAGGTCGGGGCATTCAACGATTTTGGTGGAGTGCGCTTTACCGACATTTTTCTAACTCAAGTACGTTTGTTGAATTAATGAGTAATAAAATATTTAAGATAATGGAACTGTTATCAATGCACCGTACGGTGGGCAACGATGTTACGTAGTAAAACTGAGAGATGATTATAATTATGTCTCACTCTGTCCTAGTCAGGAAGCACTGTCTGCAGGCGGGGCAATTAGATGTGCATGCGCAGGGGGCGTAGCCGGCAGCACTAACGAGAAAGCCTGTTATCTCGCGCTGTTAGTTGTCCTGCATATACAAATCACGTCACACTTGAATGTCCTTTATGTTCGCCTGGTACTTGGATCAATTTATTTATTAATTTGAACTATTATTTTATTTTAATTTACGAACAGCGGATACTTTATACACGACCGTACACCACGGTGTCCAGAGGGGAGAGGAGAGAGGCTCACGGTAATATAAAGCTGAAGAGTTTGTTAGTGCTAGGATCTCAGAAACTACAGGTTGCATTTTAAAGATTCTTTAACAGATTCATAGTCCTTTTACTGAGGTTGGCTAAAAATATGCACCATCACGCTAAGATGAATAGGAGTGGAGCAGCCATTAGGAATATTTCGACAAAAGGGAAAATTTATTTCTTTTGAGAGCTTACGTTTCGTCCGCTGCGTAAATAGTTAAAGTATTGTAAAAATACGTATTACAAAATTGTTCCTCTTAAAATTTCAGAAAAAAGCCTTTGACGGCATAACATGACTATCTGTTAAAATTTGCTTACAATAAGTTCTAAAATTATTACCGAAGCGACGCGGCATGAAACGTGGTATTAAAATATTAATACACACCCCTCACTTTCCCTAAAGTGACACAAAAGAAGTTCTGTGGATCAAACGGGAGTAGGTAAATCCGACTGTAAACATCAAATTACTTTAAATTAATACCACAGCTCTCTCTTATGTGACGCAAACGAAGTTGCGCGAGTCAGCTCTAATGAATATAAGCGACGCGACGCGACGGGAGTAAATGCGACGGGAATCATTATATTACTTTAAATATGAATACCGCAGCTCTCTTTAACTTTCTTTCAAGTGACGCAAATGATGTTACGCGGGTCAGCTAGTTGTATTATGAAGTGAAAATAGACAACTGAAAGTGACTTGAACCCGCATCCTTTGCCTAAACCAGGGCAATGCTCTAACCAATTATTGAGCTAACGTGACCATACTGAAACAAGTTTCAATTCTCCACATTTTTGTAACCGCCATTTAAGAGTA
Organism: Miltochrista miniata; assembly: GCA_933228765.1. Lineage (NCBI taxonomy): Eukaryota > Metazoa > Arthropoda > Insecta > Lepidoptera > Erebidae > Miltochrista > Miltochrista miniata. The sequence goes on from OW121765.1 coordinate 15,240,112, forward strand.
TGGAACAGAGTCGTCTATCGAGCTACGTATTCACCGGGAATATACATTATTTCACCGGGAGAGCTTAAATTACGCTGGGTGGCCTTAAAAATTGAGAAACGGCGGAGTTTTGATCAGTACCGAATTAAAGCGGGACATAGAGATGTTGAAAAACTCTCAGAAATTAGCTTCATTGGGACCAAAATAATGTAGAGGAACCCGCTAAACGTCGCCCAAGAATTACAGTCATCGGAGTGCCAGCGAGGCCGCATTGGCGGCCGTAAGTCTGTTGGGAGTCACGGGACATCCTTCCTGAGGGCTTACCCGGGGCTCACAACCATAGGCTGCTAGGCGTGGCGTGAGGTTTTTTAGTCGGTAAGAGTCCGGCATAACATCCTATGAGGATTTTCTCTCACGTTAAACAAAAAAAAAAAAAAAAAAGTCATCGGAGTGCCAGTAGCCCTTACTGAAAAAGAGGTATTCGATGCATCCATGAGCAGAATTTTGTTGACAAATTTCCGGGCTCGACTCACGCAGCTTTCTTGGCAGCAATAAAACTGAGTCATAAATCCGGTAAAAGGGCCTATCCACCAGTAATTTTGTACTAGAAGTTCCTGCCAATGTTAGAAAAGCTCTGATTAATCAAGGCCGTATTTTCATAAACTGGACGTTTTGCCCAGTAAGGGACTTCACGAAAGTCACAAGGTGCTATCACTGCCAACAACATGTGTCGCGAAGCTAGCCCGATCTGTAACCACTAAGGCGTACACGGGCACTCCATCAAATAATGCACTAATAAAACTGCTCCTGCAAACTGCGCCACTTGCAAGCGCTTCAAGAGAAGGTGAGATCATCAGACTGGTGACGTAACTTGTCCCGCACGTAAGTTCGCAGAGGATAACATTTTAATGTATTTTTTTGTATCATTTTGTAGGCATTACGTAGGGTATCTACTAACGATCTCCGTTCTATCCTACTGGAATTCAAGAAGTTACGAAGAGTTGAATTTGGCTTCTCAATATTCGTATAAGGTTCGCTTACAATTACAATAACCATTTTAATGAAAATCCAATTTGTGATAACTAATCCAATATGTGCCAAAATAATATAACGGGCATACACGCGACAGGAAACCACGCGATAAGAATAAAAGCGACGGGGTACCTTTATATTTCTCTCTCTCTCTCTCTCTCTTTCTCTTACGCAAACAAAGTTGCGCGGGTCAGCTAGTTTAGCATAAGACTTAACATTTGTTTGATGCAGTGAATATTGTGATTTCAATGCTTTTTTTATACCCCCAAATTACACTATTAAATCTGTAGTGGCAAGTAAAACTGATTGAGTGTAATTGCTCGCAAGAACTATCAGGCGTTACCAAGGTTGCTGCTTTTTATGGTTTCGTAGCCAAAGGGCAAAAACGGAACCCTTATAGATTCGTCATGACTGTCTGTCTGTCTGTCCGTTCGTGTGTCACAGCCATTTTTCTCCGAAACTATAAGGCCTATGCTATTGAAACTTGGTAACTAGATGTATTCTTTGAACCGCATTAAAATTCTTATATAAAACTAGAAAAAAAGTGGTAAATTTTGGGGGTCCGCATGTGATACATGCAGACAGCGCTGATTTTCAGACACGGCCGGACGCGACGGTAAGACAGAGACACTATTTATTATGATTTTCAGAAACAAAAGCAAAAAACAACTAGCGCCAATCACGCAAACATTACAAAATATTATTATAAAAAAATAAAAAATGAAAATAAATAAAGACAAATGGGCTCCCGACACGACCATGCCTTGCAATTGTCAATCACGTTAAATATGAAAGGAAGTTGCCTCAGTGCAGCGACGTATCACATTATTTTTAACGCGCTTGACAACCGCCAACCGATCGTGTCGGGACCCCTTAAATACAGAAAATATTAATTAGGGCTGGCAACATTTATGGCAATTTCCGCGTCCGTAGACGCCGCGCAATTACGCCATTTCTCTCTGTCAAACATTATTCACAGAGTACATTTTGTATTTAGTCGCTTAAATAAACCAGTTTACTATCCATATCCAATGATAACAACAAAAATAAACATTAAACAGCGTATGCCAACTTTTGTAAGCTAGGTTGTTGTATGTGTGTCTGTTTAGTGGTAATAGATTACAAGTATTGATATGTTTATAAAAATATTAAATAAATTATAGATAAACGTGTGTGTAATATGTTTAATATAAATCTATGTTCCGTTGTTGTGTTTAGTGCAATCAGTGTTTTAATAAAAATTCAATGCGTGTTCACAATTATTTCTAGATCGGTATCGTTCGCAATAACCTAATCTCGAAGATGTTCATTTATGTACATAGAAGCCGATAAAGATTATCAATCGACGCTGTGAAAAAGGTAAGCATAAAAAATCGAATCGATGCCGTACATTCATTTTAACACAAATAGTTATTAATAAATAATAAATACCTCAGTGAGAATCAAACAGTAACATGTTTACTTAGGTACAACTGAGTATTGGGACGCAACCCATAACCAACCCTGTCTATTTCAGGCATGAAATGAAAGGAAACAGTCCCATCGTCCCACTCGCCCCAGGCACAGCCAGAAACCCCTGGCTATTTCACATCATGCCGTACACCATGCCTCCACTCACCATACGCGACTGCCAATCAAATAAGGTAAGAGCAATCATCCATTCTCCACCCAGGATGTTAAAATATGTTAATTAATGGTATTAACTATCATAATATATACACTATCATATAAATATAAATGAAATACTTAAAAAGTAAATAATTGTTATATTTTTTTCTTTTTGTTTCTATAGAATTGATTTTAAATAATTTTAATAAAATAATTTCATGAATAACTGAATAATATAATAGTCACAAATGGTATGAAATGTTATGTGTATATTATATATATATTTTTTTCCTAATCAGAAAGTGCTCATCAGTCCTAGATTGAATTTGTCTGTTCTTTCATATACAAAATTCTGAGCCGTCTTACAAATGTTCGCTTTGTTTTCAGGCTGCGAACCGGTGGTGAGAGGACATTCCAGCACTTAGCAGCCGCGTGACAGAATGACCCTTTGAATGCTACAGTCTTGTGCCTGGGAAGTGACAGAGGTGGCAGCCTAGATGTCTTACTAAATCGCTGCTTCTCATATCTCCAGCTCAGTTTGTCGTAAAGATAAGTTGGACTTTGTTTTTTAATAACCCCAAATAACAAACTAGCTAAATGTATCTTCCTCCTGGCTTCCATTTTAAGCAGTTTAAGCTTATTTAGAAAGGGAGTCACATGACTTCTTCTGGGAATGTTAGTGCAGAAACGGACACAGGCGTTCTGAACTCTCTGTATTAAATCCTCTGTCCTCTTTAGTAGACAGGGGCCATAAACTGTGTCACAATAGTTTAATTTTGAGAGTATTAGACTATCAACTAGTAGTTTTCGTAAAGACTCACTGAGATACTGCCTTATGTTGTATAAAACCTTTAGCCTGTAAAAGCAGTTGCTCACTACTTTATTTATATTTGTTTCAAACCGCAACTCTGAGTCTAAGACTAGTCCAAGGCTGGTAGCAGTGTCAACTCTTTCAATATTTTCACCTCTTATACTAATAACAGGGTCCAGTGCCAAAATGGTTTGAACCTGTTTCTTAGAACCTAGCACAATGAATTTTGATTTTGATGGGTTGAGCATCAGAGAATTACACTCCGCCCATGACGCCACACTTGCCAAGTCCTCATTAATTGCAGATACCGCACTTGCCACTTCAGTTGGCTTGAAAGTTTTGTAAAGCTGTATATCATCAGCATAGATATGATATCTGCAATTTCCGATTGAATTGACTATGTCTGCGCTATATATCTACAAAAGTGGCCCCAAAATTTAACCCTGAGGTACACCCCTGTATATCTGGCTCTGAGTGGACGTAATCCTGGCACCGTCCTCCCTTAGAATCTCCACACATTGCGACCTACTCATTAGATAACTGCGGAACCATTCCACTGTTTCTCTGGCAAAACCATAGTACGAAAGCTATAAGAGCAGGAGTGTGGTATTTATGGAATCGAATGCACGGGAGAAATCCAGGAGTACCAGGATAGATCCCTCGCCCACATCTCTCGCCTCAAGAACGTTGCCCACTACATCCGCCAGTGCAGTGGCTGTGCTTCGTCCCTTACGAAAGTCTGATTGGTGCTCAGGCAACAGGTTGTTTACTTCCAGGTATTCGGACATTTGTGTGTGCATCACTCTCTCCAGAACCTTAGATATACAGGGCAAAATGCTTATAGGTCTCAAATCTTTATTGTGCCGAGGATCATTAACCTTCGCTATCGGTCGAACAATTGCACAGCGCCACAGATCAGGAAATTTATTTGTCACTATGGATGTATTTACAATATTAGTCACGGCTTGCAGTGCTGACGGGAGAACCATAGAGAGCATCTCCTGACTGATCCCATCCACACCCTGTGCGTTTGTTTTGATGCCATCAATTATCCTGCTCACCTCATCCGCAGAGACTGGCTTCAGAGTGAATTGTTCCGGAGTGCACCTTGTAACGTTGTGCAACAACGTGTGCATAAATTAATAAAATTAGTCAATTAAAAATGAAATATTAGTGATAATAAATGAAAGCGCCATCTGCCGACAACTAGTCACATCAACACAGCACTGACGTAACCAGAGTGACGTAAGACGTAGGGACGCTATTTGCCGCCAGAGGCGCTGTCCAAGGCTATAAATAGGACTGCGCGCGAAGTTTAAGAAACCATTTTCACAAATTTAAATTATACTCGTCGCGAAGGTGTCTGTGCGTCGCAAATTAATCAAAGTAATTTAAAACTTATTATAATTTTAATAGGGAGCGAAATTCTCCCTAAGTGAACAGTTGTTTAGCTGCAAACGTCAAGTACCCCATCATTGGGTGAGTTAAATTATTTATAATGTAATCTAAATTTTAAACAGTGAAAATTAACGGCTGTTGGTCAACCCTGTTATAGGGGGGTAGTAACAGGGGTGTTAAAAAAACATATCTGTAAAATTAGTACTGTAAGCAGACAATGTAAGACTCCCGATTCCTGCAATGGTTAGCAGGGGTCGGCTGTCTTAGGAAGGAGGCGGGAAAAAGGGTTCCGGCTAACCCCTCTTCTGGAACATTCCAGGGTCCACCCTTCGGGTTCTACGAGAACCGTCCACCCTTCGGGTTCTACGAGAACCATCTACCCTACGGATTGTGAAAATCCACCCTTCGGGTTCCACGAAGGTGAAGACGCACCCTTCGGGTTCAACACGCAATCATCCACCCTACGGGTTGGAAAACACCGTGCCAGCCGAACTTGTGGACGGCACGGCTACCTCGCGGACTGCATCACCATCCAGGAGCCACAAGATAAGTCGAGCCCTGAAGGCCTACCGGAAATCGCAAAGCCTTTTGCTGCCCGATCACGAACCACGACCCCGAGTTTTCAGTTCATAATAAACCATCGATTTATATTTTAAATTTGACTTTTTATTTCTCTCTCCTTTCCTGAAAGCCTTCAGCTTTTCAGTGGCGCCCATATCGTGGTTTCGGGTAGCGAGAAAGCGATTTCCGACGGGAGTCGGGAGGTCATAATTATAAGATATTTTAATTTGTGTAAAATAGTCTTAAGAGTGCCCGTTAGCGGGGTAGTTTCCCTCCAAATTATCACAACTACCCAGGAATTTGGCTCTCCTGACCTCTGCTGCCAACTTGTTCTTTCCGACTTATTTTGTGTGTTTTTATTAATTTTAGACAGATTTCGGCATAAACAAGAACAAGGCCAAATTTGAAAATTTTCTCAACATAAATTGTAATTTTCCAAATTTTAACGGTCCGTATTTTTATTTTTCACACCCTCAGATATTTATTTTATGGTGGAAAATTTTTAAGTAAATTTAAAGTAAAAGTTTTTTCAATTCTAAATATTACATTTGTTAAAGTTCTGAAGTAAAACGTCTGATTTGAAACGCTTACATTAATTTTCGTAAGTTGCATAGCATATATTCATCGTAAAAAGTAGTCAAAGTATATCACCACCACAATTTTTATTTTTACGGCGTCAAACCGCCTCAATTTGTGTATTATTTTGTTGTATTTCCTATATGTGAATTTACAGCCAGACCAACAGCCGATAATCACACTTCTGGGTAACAATCCCTATTGAATTTTCACTTCAGCAAAACGGTAAAACAAATATTTTACGAATTTGCACTTCACGTAAATAATAAAAGATTTATAATTGTTTCATTTTTCGAATTACGGTGAATTCTGATACACTGAAATAAAACTGTAAGAAAAAACATTCCAAACGTAGATTACGCAGTGAAAACATTATTGCCAAAAAACAATTTTAAACTAATAACTTTGATTCGTGTTCTGAATAAATAACGGCAGATTTTGATTTCATAACGTTTACGAGTATGGTTATTTACTAGCTCGATAGTAGCGGAATTTTTTTTTTCATAGAAACTGTGGGTGGAAGTGAATAAAATATACTCCTGACACCAACAGTCTGATACAAAATAGTTCCATAATCGTCCAAGTACGAATCGGTTTTTGCACAATTCGAAATATTCAAGGGTTCCGTAGTAGCAATGAACAAATTACATAAAAAAGTTAGTTACTACTATATAGTTTATTTCCAGAACCGGCCAAGTGCGAATCGTCTTTGACACAGTTCGAAATATTTAAGGGTTCCGTAGTAGTAAGGAACTATTTAAAAAAAAAAATTAGTTGGAACGAGTTAATATACAATTAACTCGTAGCACGTTCGTGGGAATTGTTACATTTAAATAAAAACAAGATTAAGGTCAAAACTTGCATCAATCCATTAAAACTGTCAAACATTTAGCTAACTTCATCAACCCATCATCATACACCTCACTTTCACTACTTACTGCTTCTGATTAGATTATATTCAAACACAGACAGACAGACAGACAATTAATATCGAGAAGGGTCCAATTTTTATTTGAGTGAAGGAACCCTATAAGGTAATATTTCCAAACTTAAGTATTTCCTAAAGCAAATACTAAGTTTCATAAAGGTTCAATTTATAATTCGGTTCAACGAACCCTAAAAAGAACAAATTTATTTTTCATTATTCCGCGGGTGGGTCGAAAAATAGACACATTCTGCCAACATTCAAATACGTAAACAGACAACGGTAAGGGCCGTCGTCCACTACAACAGAATTCGTTAGCGAATATAGTGAATGTTCGTTGTTTACATAAAATTAACTTTTCAAATAGAATAAACAAACGTATTAACAAAAAAAAAGTGTGTCGTACACCAGTAGTGGATTTCACTACGCAGGTTGCACATTAGGAACCACAGTTCAGCACACATTACAGTTATACACATATTGCTACGAAAGTTTTCACAATTCATTTGATACAACTAAAGTAGCAGATAAACACACAATACATTGGAAAATAATCATCATCACTAAAGATTCCCGGCTATAGTAATTGAAATTGTCATTACAATGGCATTCAAATCAAACTTCACATCACTCCCAAAGGCGGAACTTGCATATGAAGTAAAGATCCGGGGAGAGGAACCTGGTTCCTCTCCCCGGATCAACAAATCAAAAAATTAAAGATAACCACGGACGAAGAGGACTTACAGGTCTCCCCTTTAGAATTGGAGGAAGACTTAGTAGGGTTGTATTCCTCGCTGGCCGTGTTGGAGAAGAACGTGGCGTCCCTTCAGGACAAGTACAAATTGTCATTATTGGCTAGCTCCAAAGCCTTATGTGCTCACATGGAGTCTAGGTTCGCTAGAATCATTCCCCCAGAGGAATCAGATCTAAAGGAAAGATACGACGATTTTCAACTCACTTTCAAAACTACATACAAGAGATTGAAAGCCATATCAAGTTATTTGCATGCATCAAACACCAGCGAATTTGATGATGCGGACGAGAGCATTGCTGCCCCTACCAATGAAGCGCAGGAGGCAGAAACCCTCGCGGATATCAAAGAGAAAGCAAATAGCAACAACCTGAAAGAGAGTCACTTTCTAAGTCTTCCCGTAAAATATGAGCGATGCTCTCTTACGGAGCTTTCCAAATTTAAATACGACGGCAATTCGCAGGTGCACTCTTTCATTGAACGGGTGGAAGATCTTAAACAAGCTCGAGAAATCGACGACAAGAGATTGTTAACAGCAGCCTCTGAACTATTCACAGGCAACGCTAGGCATTGGTACCGCAGTAATCGCGATAAATTTGCGTGCTGGCAAGACCTAACGAATGCACTAATACAGGATTTCGGAGTCAGCAACTACGAAAACCGTCTATGGCAGGAAATTCGACAACGCACTCAAGGAAACGGAGAAGGAATAGTGGTGTACCTGGCCATTATGGATGGAATGTTTGCTCGACTAAGCAACAAGGTGTCTGAAACGGAAAAGCTACACATTATCTTAAACAACATCAGACCCGTCTACGACAACATCCTAGCGGTTCCGAGTTCGGTTCCGAGCTTGTATGTTCTGGTACTTTTAACATTTTTCAAAAAATATATTCATGATTATGAAACAGACATGGAGAGAGTGGTTAGGGAAAGTACTAGAAGAAAAGATTTTAAGACTAAAACCACCCCGAAACTTGAGATAGTTAGACATGGTGCCAATCACATGTGCATAAAATTATTTAATAAGTTGCCAATTGACTTAAAAATGACACTGTACAAAGGGGATTTTGAGTCAAAGTTAAAACGTTTTTTAATTGAAGGCTGTTATTACTCTTTGGACGACATCTGACATTTTTTTTTTTCTTTTACATTTTTATTAGGGCGGGACATTTTAAGATTAGTTGATTTTAAATGACATTTTAATACAACTTAATATATTAGGTACCTATTTTAATTTTATTGAGATTGACATTGTAATTATGGTGATTGATTAATTTTATAATATCATTGACTGGTTTGACCTTGTTTTAGTGCTTATAGTTTATGTTTTTCATCTTGTGACATGTTGTTATATTAAGTTGTTAAATGATGAAATATGTTGTTGTATTTTTTTTAATTTAGATTAAGATTTATAGATGCTACAAAATGAATCAATATCCTATACAATGTAAAAATTGTTTGTGATAGATAAATAAATAAATAAATAAATAAATAAATAAATAGCAACGAATGGAGACATAGTCTCATTGGAACAATTAAAAAATATATGCAAAAAACATGAAGACATGGTGGCACGCAGAGCGTTCTTTTCGGAGCCTCCAACAGCATCTGAAGGGATGGTAGCAGCGGAATTCGCATTTACAAACAGGAAGACTGCGAGCAAGACCTCAACATATACGAGGCAAAGTTTCAACAACTTCAACAGAAACGGCAGTAACTTCCCAAGCAGCAGAATTGCGACCAATACCTACGGGAACAGTAACGCTTACAGCGCAGGTTACAGCCGCGACAGTCGTAACTTCAGATCGCAAAACACTGTGGCGGCGACAACATCGGACGACACACGGCCATGTTCGAAGTGTGGTTCCAGATATCACTCGACTATGGCATGCCGAAATAGTAATGAGCCATATTGTTACAAATGTGAAAAAAAGGGGTAAGGGCTACAGAATGCACATCGTGCAACGTCCGACAAGATCAGGCACACAGAAACACATACCACAACAAAAACTTCACTCACAACTTCAATAAATCAGCCACTCAAGGTCGCCGTAATAATTCGGAAAACTACGAACTTACAAGTCAGAAGGAATCTTCTATACTCTCCCCATTACCTACAAATGACCCCAGACCTTACGCCAAAATAACAATAATGTCAAACCCACAGTTAGAAGCATATGGATTGTTGGACACAGGAGCCGCAATTACAATATTAGGTAACAACTCACACAAAAGTGTTACAAAATATAGGATATAAGGTAGAGGAAGACATAAGTACAACGGTTACAACGGCTGGCGGACACACAACCGTAGTACAAGGAAAGGTACATTTACCCATCAAATTCGAAGACAAAACTCACATAATTACGGCGTATATAGTGCCTAACATAACCACAAACCTAATTTTAGGTATAGATTTCTGGCTCAGATTTAATCTATGTCCCAAGTACTTCGGACATATACCCATATTAGTGGACGATGACCCTAAACTGTCATTAGTATCCGAAGAGCAAAACAAACTGTATGACTGGCGTAGTCTCACGCAACAACAACGCTTAATAGCAGAAAAGATGATATCCAAATGTGCAGAAATATCATATGAGAAAGTAGGGCTAGGCAGAACACATCTAATAGAACACACAATAGATACGGGAGACAGCAAGCCAATCAAACAACGAACCTATAGAATGTCCCCTGAAAAAACACGAATAGTATCAGAACAAATAGACGAGATGCTAAAGGCTGACGTCATCGAGCCTAGTCAGAGCCCATGGTCAAGCCCCGTACTAATCGTGAATAAAAAAGACGGCAAACCCCGTTTCTGCCTGAACAGTCGCAAGCTCAATGCAGTCACAAAAAAGGACGCATACAGCCTGCCATACATATCAGAGATATTAGACAACTTGAGAGAAGTGAAGTATCTAACAACACTGGATCTCTCCAAAGCCTTCTGGCAAATTCCTTTAGCACCAAAAGACCGGGAAAAAACAGCCTTCTTCATCCCAGGACGAGGAGCATTCCATTATAAGGTTTTGCCATTTGAACTAAGCAACTCAAGCAGCTCACAACAAAGACTAATGGACAATCTATTTGGGCCACAGTTTCAAAACAAGGTGTTCTGTTACATAGATGACATAGTGATAGCGTCATCTACATTCGAAGAACATGTGTCACTCATTTCAAGGGTGCAACAAATATTAAAAAGGGCAAATCTAACCATCAATCTAGAAAAATCTAACTTCTTCAAGGACAGGCTAAAGTTCCTAGGATACATCGTGGATGGTCTGGGTCTCAGAACAGATCCGGAGAAAGTCAACTCAATCCTGAAATTCCCGGTACCAACAACAAAGAAGGACGTTAAGAGGTTCTTAGGCACTGCGTCATGGTACAGACGGTTTATACCCAACTTCAGTACGATTGCTGCACCTCTTAACAAACTGACTACAACAAAGAAAGGAGCCCCGGCATTTCATTGGAACACAGAGGCGGAAAGGGCGTTCATGGAACTAAAAGCACACTTAATAAAAAGCCCGGTACTAAAATGTCCAAAATACGATGAACCATTTCAGGTACATACAGACGCAAGCAACTTTGGCATTGGCGCCATGTTAACACAATTACACGAGGGAGTAGAACACCCAATAGCATATATGAGTCGGTCACTGAGCGGTCCGGAAAAGAATTATAGTGTCACAGAAGGAGAATGCTTGGCGGTGATAACCGCATTAGAACATTGGAGGTGCTACCTAGACAATGGTCACAAGTTCACGGTATATACTGACCATTCGGCACTGAAATGGTTCATATCACTAAACAATCCAACCGGCCGATTAGCTCGTTGGGGCATACGGCTTAGCTGCTTCAACTTCGAGTTAAAGCACAGGAAGGGCAAAGACAACATAATACCAGACGCATTGTCACGAGCTGTACCAGTATCTACCATATCCACGAAACAATGCAAAGTCACCGACAGCAAGGACGAGTGGTTCATAAAAATATGCAACGGCGTGACTAGCTTACCGCAGGCATACCCCAACTTCAAAATAGAGAACGATGTACTATACAGACGAACTGACATAAAAGATTATGTAAACAATGAGTACGAGTGGAAAACGGTAGTACCACCCGAAGCGAGAAACGCAGTATTTCGAGAAAACCATGACACACCTACAGCCGGACACTTCGGAATTTTTAAAACATACCATAAAATAAAGTTACGGTATTACTGGCCGGGGCTATATAAGGACACGGTAAGCTATGTGTCATCTTGTGAAAAGTGCAAAGCACACAAACATGACACTCAAGCATCCATAGGGAAGGTGGGCTGTCCCAAACAATGCTCTCGCCCGTTTCAGACAATTTCGACTGATCTAGTAGGACCCTTACCGGTCTCTAAAAAGCAACACGTCTACATTCTCGTCGTCACGTGTTGTTTCTCTAAATACTGTTTAATTTTCCCACTGCGCAGAGCCACCGCAGAACCAATAGCCAAAATACTAGAGGACAATGTTTTCATGGTACATGGCATACCACAAACGGTATTAATGGATAACGGTGTCCAATTCATAAGTAAAGAGTTGAACACATTATTTACAAAATATAAAATTCCCAACATCAACTTCACACCTAAGTACACACCCCAAGTAAATACCGTAGAACGGTACAATAAAACTATTATGACAGCCATATCAATCTTTACCAATAATGACCATCGGTCATGGGACATACATATCCCAAAAATCCAATTTGCGATCAACAACTCGATCAACGCGTCCACCGGTTACACACCAGCATATTTGGTTCATGGTAGGGAATTGGTAACATGCGGGTCACATTACTTACAAAATGATGACCCAAGCGAACTTAACCTATTGCCTAGGAACATATACGCGGAGAACCTAGGATATCTCGCAGAGGTGTTCAACACAGTCCAAGAGAACCTCTGGCGTAGCCATCTAAAGTACGCACACCATTACAACACGAGACACCGACACGCACAATTCGAAGTAGGCGACATAGTGTGGAAAAAATGCTATTTCCAAAGTGATAAGGACGCATATTTTTCTAAAAAACTGGCCCCCAAATTTCTCAAATGTAGGGTCAAATAAAAACTATCGAATTTGGTCTATATCCTGGAAGATATGACAGGAACAAACCTAGGAAGTTGGCACGTTAAAGACATAAAACAACATTCGGTATCGTACATTGCATCTGTGAGACGAAAAACATAAACATTCCTCAACGATGCGTGTACGAATGCAGATAACGGTAAAGGCCGTAACACACTGCGCTAAGATGCGTATGCGAATAGCGTATATAATACATCAGTACAGTTACTCAATAGTGTTTTTGATAATTAAACTTTTGGAAGATATAAGGGTGTTAGCACACCGTCATATAATTTTTATACTGAGGTGGCACATAAGGTACCACATTTCTTCACATTGTACAACTAGGTACATTTTCATACGGAAATTTCACAATTACACTTACATAATAATTAGGTAGTATATAGTCATCACGGGTACACTACATTAATACGAAAAACTTAATTCCGAAAGTCACAATCACGAATTTCATAATTCCGAATTTCATAAGTCCGACTGATTCGAAATCCCGAAAGTCAAAAATCCGATGTTTCATAAATCCTTTTTATTAAAAGTCATAATTTTAAAATTCCGAATGTTTACAATTCCGACTGTCAGAATGCCGAATTTCAAAAAACCGAACCGTTGAATTCCGAATAATTAAAAATCCGCCATATTATAAATACGAACTCCGATTATCAAAAATTCGAAATATCATAAATACGAGGGGTGAACGTCGTTTCCACCAGTTCCTGTTTTAACCCAAAAACTTATCATTAAAGACGATTATTTATGTTCCCAATTCCAACCGTTTTTTTTATGAAGTATAGTCAAGTCTAACTACCGAAAATATTATTTCCAAGTGAGTGGAAGGCAAACGACAAAACAAAAAAAATAACCACGAAGGCTAAGGCGGGAGCTCGGCTCCGCTTCGCTCCCGCCTTAGCCTTCTAACCTAACCTATCCGAGTCGGGGTACTCTGAGTCGGGGTGTTAACCATTCACTTATAATGCGTGCGGAGCTCCAGCCTTAGCCATCTTTGTTTTTTGTTTTGTCGTTTGCCTTCCACTCACTTGGAAATAATATCTTCGGTAGTTAGACTTGAACGTACTTTATTAAAAAAACTTAAACAGTGAATTTTCGAATATTTGAAATTCTGAATAATGTTTTTCGGTAAAATCACTGTCCGGTCTTTTGATTATTCGTACTAATGAAATTAGGAAAAATAAAAATTCGTACTTATGACTTTCGTACAAATGAATATCGTCCTTTTGAATATTCGGAGCTTTGTTTCTTAGGAATTATAATCTTCGGAATTTTGAACATCGGAATATTGAAATTCGGAAAAACATATTTCGGATTTTTTGGGTGTTCCCTGTCATCACACAATCATCATATTTATCTTCACACACAATTCCCAACACGTGGTAAGCAGTTTTTTTTTATTTACATAGTGACACTTGCATTTCATGTGGTGTGACTCCCAAAGGCGGAAGGAGGGGGCAGACTAGCTACAGGCGAGTCACATTCATAGATTATAGAAGGTGACTCAAATGTCCTAAGTTTTGTTTCCCGACTAAAGCTGACGGGTTAATATAGCATGGAATGTAGTGTGACACTGGCCTTAGATGCAACAATAAATAACACGTTTACATCAACATTATTACGTCAACATTATACTCGCAAACAAAACAAAACTTACACAAGGGTGACTTCATACGTACATACATACATATTATTCATTTAAGCACGCACATACATTTTATACTACTATGGTAGCACACAAGGGCCCCATCATTTGTTGGCAATTGGCATTATAGCCAAAGATCATTAATTATACACGCTTGACTTCTTACGCACACACATACACATGATTCAAACAAACACATTCATTTTATACTACTATGGTGGCACACAAGGGTCCCATTTTTTTATATAATTGGCATAATGGCCAAAAGATGCATTTACTTCGTCATGTTTTAGGGTTGACATAATAGTCACAACAGTCTACTACTAAGGTTGCGAATAAGCACTTGGTGTCTGTTATTACTACTAAGGTTCCGAATAAGCGCTTAGTTTTTTATATTTTATTTTGTTAAAGGGCTAAATAGTCTAATAATTAGTTAGGGACACTACACACTACACACGACGTTCAAATAACTACATATAACAACGTGACAAACACATGCCGTGTTCGTCATGGGGACATAGGGGTTAACTAGCATCACGGAGGATTCTGCAAATAATTTACTTTCTATCACTTTTCTGTTTCTTGGTTTAGTTGGGAGTTACTGTTAGTTGGAAGCATGGGTCTATCCCTAACAGAGTTCGTCGTTTACTGTTAGTTGGCAGCATGGTCTTGCCCTAACAGAATTATGTTGTAGGTTGGTTACTGTTACGAGGAAGCATGAGTCTTACCCGAACAGAATTATGGGATACTGTTATTTGGCAGCATTTGTCTTGCCCTAACAGTCTTAGGTGTAAGTCACCTTTATGTTTATCTTCGTTATATGGCTACTCCTACCACTCGGAAGCTAGAGGCTTGCCCTGGGGGATAGTCCATCCTATGATTCGGAAGTGTTACACTAGCCCTAGTAGGATGTTCTTCTCTGGGACGGTTGTATAAATCCCAGCCTTCAGCAAAAAGCCTTATTATACACACCCCACTTTCAGGCGGTGCGTATTACCTGAACCTTCAACCCAAAGCCTCAAATACGTCTTTTCTCTTTCTGTCCCATAAAGTTCTTCAGAATAGCCTACATACATCCTGCGAGTTGGTTTCATTAAGGTTAAGACCGACTCTTCGCTATACCCAGCATCACCTCATTCACACAGCACAATAACATACACACACACAAAGACGAGTAGTAGGTCTTATGTTAGGGGCGTTCGAGGACGAACGCAGCATTTGACGTGTTAGGGTACGTCAAACGCTCACCGGAGCGGGGGAGTATGTAACGTTGTGCAACAACGTGTGCATAAATTAATAAAATTAGTCAATTAAAAATGAAATATTAGTGATAATAAATGAAAGCGCCATCTGCCGACAACTAGTCACATCAACACAGCACTGACGTAACCAGAGTGACGTAAGACGTAGGGACGCTATTTGCCGCCAGAGGCGCTGTCCAAGGCTATAAATAGGACTGCGCGCGAAGTTTAAGAAACCGTTTTCACAAATTTAAATTATACTCGTCGCGAAGGTGTCTGTGCGTCGCAAATTAATCAAAGTAATTTAAAACTTATTATAATTTTTATAGGGAGCGAAATTCTCCCTAAGTGAACAGTTGTTTAGCTGCAAACGTCAAGTACCCCATCATTGGGTGAGTTAAATTATTTATAATGTAATCTAAATTTTAAACAGTGAAAATTAACGGCTGTTGGTCAACCCTGTTATAGGGGGGTAGTAACAGGGGTGTTAAAAAAACATATCTGTAAAATTAGTACTGTAAGCAGACAATGTAAGACTCCCGATTCCTGCAATGGTTAGCAGGGGTCGGCTGTCTTAGGAAGGAGGCGGGAAAAAGGGTTCCGGCTAACCCCTCTTCTGGAACATTCCAGGGTCCACCCTTCGGGTTCTACGAGAACCGTCCACCCTTCGGGTTCTACGAGAACCATCTACCCTACGGATTGTGAAAATCCACCCTTCGGGTTCCACGAAGGTGAAGACGCACCCTTCGGGTTCAACACGCAATCATCCACCCTACGGGTTGGAAAACACCGTGCCAGCCGAACTTGTGGACGGCACGGCTACCTCGCGGACTGCATCACCATCCAGGAGCCACAAGATAAGTCGAGCCCTGAAGGCCTACCGGAAATCGCAAAGCCTTTTGCTGCCCGATCACGAACCACGACCCCGAGTTTTCAGTTCATAATAAACCATCGTTTTATATTTTAAATTTAACTTTTTATTTCTCTCTCCTTTCCTGAAAGCCTTCAGCTTTTCAACCTATTAAACTCAAAATAAGTTAACTGTGAAATTGTCAACCTGGAATCCCCCGGAACACTCAAAAAAGCTTTGTTTATAGCCTCAGCATCATCAAAATGATGAGGCAGCAGAGTTTCTCCATGCTTTGCTAGAATGGTGGTCTTCAGATTTTGCCACAACAATTTAGGTTCCCTGATTTTAGAATTTATGTGGGCTCCGAAATAAGCTGACTTGTCACTGTGTAGAGATCTTTCTGCCAAATGTTTGAGATCTATGTAGTACTTGTAGTGGTGATCCAACCTTGTACTATGATATCTAGCCCTTGCACGGTCCCGAAGACGGAACAACAGGCGAACATTGTCAGTGATCCACGGCGTAGGAGGCGTTCTAAAGGTCTTTGTTCGAATTGGCGCATGAAGGTCGAACAAATGCAGCACATAGGAATTAAATGATGAGACCATTTCATCAA
This sequence comes from Miltochrista miniata, assembly GCA_933228765.1. NCBI lineage: Eukaryota > Metazoa > Arthropoda > Insecta > Lepidoptera > Erebidae > Miltochrista > Miltochrista miniata. Next base: position 15,257,240 of record OW121765.1, read on the forward strand.
CACCCCGTCCATCACCGGCCAACATCCACTGAAAACTCTGCCTATCCTCTTCAAAGCGCTCAACTAGAATATCCCTCATAGGCCTATAGGTGATTGTTCTTGGTTTAGGCTGGGCTTTCTTTAGTACAGTGTCACACACCACAAACGAATGGCGACCCAACTCCGAGATGTGGTCCACTGTCACCCTTCGTGACCTGATGTCTGTACATATGACATCTATGAGGGTTGCCTTGCCGTCCGTGAAATGTGTTGGCTTCTGGACCACCTGAACTAAATTCATATAAGTGAGAAAGTGAGAGAGTCTCCTCGCACCACTCTCACCCTCTTTAATCATGTCCACATTTAGATCTCCCAGCAGCACCACATGGTCATATGGGGCCAAGGCAATTATACTATTTGTGATACTACCCAAAAATACATCCAAGTCCAGCCAGGGAGGGCGATACGCGGTACCTATGAGCAGTGTTTTTCCCAAAATACTGAGGGTGACCCACATTTGCTCAACATTTGGATTTATGGGGTGTATCCTAGTTCTAACATTAATTCCCGTTCTCACATAAAAAGCAATTCCGCCACCCCGACCCTTCTTAATGTTCATTTGCCTAGGTATGTGACGAAGCCTATAGCCCTGAACCACAGGAGCCCTGGCTTCCTGGTCAGTCTTCAACCAGGTCTCGTTAATGGCCATTATGTCCACAGAATGATGCAGCATAGCCACCTTAAACTCGTCCTGCCTAGTTGAGAGAGAGCCTGCATTCAATAGACCAAATTTTAAATATTTATGTGCAATCATTTGTAAAACAGATACTTATAAGTAGATACAATAAACAAATAATTTGAAGATAGGACTGTATAAATATAGAATTATAAATCAAATAATTTTTAAATACATGTGGAAATATTTTTGGCTCTGGCAAACTTTTATGTAGCAAATACCTGTAATCAAAATCATCCTGTCGGTCAAATGTTACAAATACACTCATTAATAGCAGGTTATACGAGATTGCACGATTATAATCACTTGCAATGTCTTCTGCATGAGTTGTGTACAATAATTGTTTTTGATTTATTAAATCCTGCTCCCCATCTCCACTTGCGCATACAATGCAAGTTCTGTACCTAGTAATAAACAAAATTGACATAAGGATAGACTTACAATTATTTACTAGCGGCCCGCCCCGGCTTCGCGCGGGTAAACAATATTTCTCCACTATTTAATGGATGTTACATATAAAACCGGCCAAGTGCGAGTCGAACTCGCCCATGAAGGGTTCCGTAGCCGCAAGTAACATACCTAGTATAAAAGTTGTTGTAGTTGGTTGTAACTTTGATTGACTTTCACTGTGGTAATGATTTTTTTAGGCGAAAATTGCGGTTTATGACGTAATAAAAAAACTACTTATTAGATCTCGTCCAAACCAATTTTCGTTGAAAGTTTTATATGCCAATGTACAACATATATTTTTTTCAGTTTTGTCATTCTTTTAGTTTAGAAGTGAAAGGGGGGGGGGGTTTGCAAACATTTTTCACTTTGGAAGTGTCTCTTGCGCAAACTATTCAGTTTAGAATAAAATGATGTTAGAAACCCAATAGCACTTTTGAAGGCCTATCCATAGACACGTATGATGAAAATTTTTTTTGAGTTTTAGTTCTGAGTATAGGGAAATTTACTGCTTTTTTATCTAGTTTTATACAAAAATCTTAATGCGGTTCACAGAATACATCTACTTACCAAGTTTCAACAGCATAGGTCTTATAGTTTCGGAGAAAAGTGACTGTGACATCGGACGGACAGAGAGACAGACAGACATGACGAATCTATAAGGGTTCCATTTTTTGCCATTTGGCTACGGAACCCTAAAAAAGCCCAACAAAATCCGTTGCGTAGTTTTAAAGATTTAAGCATACATAGGGATATAGGGACAGATAACCCGACTTTGTTTTAAATTTATACAATGTAGTGACTATAATGAATTGGGTCTAATAAATCAATTATGATATAAAAATTTGCATAAAATAAATGAAGGATATGAAGCTACACAACTTATTAGAGTTTTTCGGTGCATCATTGTTACATACATTATATTCGAATTCAGTAGATTCTAGGTATCCACCAAGTTAAGAAACAAATAAACCGGCCAAGTGCGAGTTAGACTCGCCTATGAAGGGTTTCGTAGCGGCTAGCAACATAATATAAAAGTTCTTATAGTTCGTTGTGACTTTGATTGATGTTTTAACACGTTCGCAGTGGTAGTGATTTTTCTAACCGAAAATTGCGGTTTATGACGTATAAAAAAAACCTACCAGCTCTATCTCGTTCAAATCAATTTTCGTTGGTAGTTTTTATGGCAGTGTACATCATATATTTTTTTTAGATTTATCACTTTCTTAGTTTAGAAGTTAGAGGGGGGGCGACACTCATTTTTCGACTTTGGAAGTCCCTCTTGCGGAAACTATTCACTTTAGAAAAAAATGATGTTAGAAACCTCAACAGTATTTTGGAAGACCTATCTATAAATACCCCACACGCATGGGTTTGATGAAAAAAAAATTTTTGAGTTTTAGTTCTGAGTATGGGGACCCCCAAAATTCACTGCTTTTTTTCTAGTGTTATATAAGAATCTTAATGCGGTTCACAGAATACATCTAGTTACCAAGTTTCAATAGCATAGGCCGTATAGTTTCGGAGAAAAGTGGCTGTGACACACGGACGGACAGACAGACAGACAGACAGACAGACATGACGAATCTATAGGGGGTTCCGTTTTTGCCATTTGGCTACGTAGCCCTAAAAAGCAATAGAAAGTGTGTAACGGGCAGGTTATAGGTATACAAGTTATTAATTTACCTACAACACTATGCCGTTAACACGTGAACAATTTTAATACTTACACAAAAAAAAAATACAAGTAGACACTTCAGTTTTATTTATTTGTATTAATACTCATACCCAATAAACAAATAAATATACAATATTGATAATAGTATATACATCCTTCATTATATTAGATTAATTACATAAACTACTAGCTGATGCCCGCAGCTTCGCCCGCGATGGCGCTGTATGTGAAAAATGATTGTCCCGCTTTTCTGTTGAAATTTTTCCTGAATTTTCTTTGCTATAAACCTCACGGAGCCCGAGACCTATCCAATGAATGCAAAATCGGTTCGTGCGTTCTGGAGTTATAGCGTCAGGAAGGAAATCCCGACTTATTTTTATATAATAGATAATAAGTCTTAGTTTAATGCAATTTTAGGGAGAAGCTGGTATCATTATTTACGCCCACATAAAAGCCGACGCACAGTGTAAAGACACTGGCCGCTTGACAGCGCACGCACACATCTGCGAAATCGTTAGCCGTTTTGTTTATGTCGATTGTAGAGCGAGGGTCCATCTTGACTTTAAATAATCTAAGGGTCGCGGTATGGCCGCATCTACATGCGTAAAAATTAAGAAAGCCAGGCGTTGTTGATAAAAGCTATGGAAAGTTTGAATCTAATGCAGTAATGGTTGTTTGTGTCTTCGTAATTAGTAATCTTCTTGGATATTATTTTGTTTACAATGCTTGATATTTACTATCAATATCAAAACGTGCAAGGCTTAAGAACAAAGACAAACGATTTACTGAAAAACACATTAAATGCAAATTATAACGTTATTGCTTTTACGGAGACATGGTTAAACTCTAATATTTCTAATATTAACTGATTGACGATAGGTATATTGTGTATCGGCGAGACCGCATATGCTCTAAAAGTACGAAACAGGATGGTGGGGGGCTGATGATTGCAGTCTACCGTAAATTACCCTCTATCAGGATTGCAAATTTTGAGACAGACGTGGAAAGTTTGTGGGTTTCATTGCATTTGAATATTGGGCAGTCTATAAGAAAAGTTACCATTTGTGTGGCTTACTTACCTCCACCAGTTAAATTGCAATCTTTCATTGATTCAGCCCTTCCCCATACCGAGGAGTTCATGCTTGTGGGAGACTTTAACTTACCTTTCATAAGATGGAATACTCAGGAAGATCAAAATTATCTCATACCATCTAACTATAATAATTCTCTGGGTAATTTATTGATGGATTTTATAACCACTAACCAGTTGCTGCACTATCGTGTAAAGCCAAAAATCTGTAAAGTCACATACAGTGTTTTAGCTTTAAGAGTTCCGGCACAGGAACAGCCCGGCAATATGTCAACATATTGGTGATTGAGTAAGACTAAGAGGGCTGGACGGGTCTGGAAAGCGTCTGACTAAACAAATACTAGAACCGACAGCTTTCGATTCTATTGATTGACTTCAGGGGGGCTGTCCAGCCTCTTTGTCTGATGACTCTTTCGCCCAGCAGGATCCCAACACACTGGCTACCTTGAAACTCAAGCACTCGGTTCCGTCTTGTCCTCTCAGTTTTCCTCCGGACTCGGATACTTTAGTACCGGCAGTATCAGTTACATTTGTTTTAAACAATCACGCGTTGAACACATATTTTTATACAAAACGGGATTTCGCGTGGCACTATTTTATTATTAATTAATTAAAGGTTTCGGTACCTTTACTTTCCTCGACGTTTCGACAGGGTTACACCTATCGTGGTCCCGAGGCGAGGAGAGTCGCCTCGGGACCACGATAGGTGTCGGTGAAATCCCGTTTTGTATAAAAATAAGTATCAGTTACAGTTGAGGATGTGCTATTAGTCCTGGGTTCATTCTGTAATGGATCCGTAGCAAACCTGGATGGACTGCGACCTGGTCATTTTAGGCAGCTTACGACTTTGGCGGGGGAAAGCGGTTTCCGGCTTTTGGAGTCCCTGGCCAGCCGATCGATTTTTTCCTTAGCGGCCAGCTCAACCCGGAGGTATACCCCCTAAGTTTATGGAGCTTCCCTATTTGCATTAGAAAATAAGGATGAAGGCTTAAAACCTATCGCCATTGGTAAGTATCTTTCCCCGTTTGACAGCCTCTCAAACTCATGTCGTACAGTTAGGAGCAAATGTCCGGGCTCTTGCTCCTGCGCCAGCTAGGATTGGAATGCGTCTGGGTGGTGCTGCAAGCGACGCGAACGTATGTTATGGCATGAAATATTGTCTTAGATTGAGATAGAGTCTTGATTAAGCCAGATAAAGACGTTCTTTAAATAGTGGTTTTGAATAAAATTCCTTCTCTCTATCATTTTCTTCTTCAGGCATTCCTCAAATCTATTTTTAAGGATAGTCTCATTTCACAATTAGAAGCCAAGAAGGGAGATGCACTAGGGCTAGGTCCTTTAATTTTCAGTTTAGCCATCCACAAGGTCATAAAACACATCTCTCATAAGAGATAAAAACCTCTCCTCTGAACATCTGGTACCACGAGTATGGTATTATTGAAAGTAAACCGGATGACGATTATTAGGATTTAAAAATGCTTATCCCTTGATTAAAAAACCTGGGTCTAGTGCTGAACCCCTCTAAGTGCGAGCTTTTTCCTTGCAGTGCAGAGCTCCGTACACCCTTGCCACGTTTTGACGCCCTCTTATCCGTGAATTTACTAATTCAAATTTCAACTTCTTAGGGTCTCCGGTTTTTCTCAATTCAGTTTCAGAGGCCATTTATTCATGCAAACAGTTTCCCAGAGACGTTAGGGAAAGTCTTATGAATATTTCAACACGCGTTGTAATTGTGTTATTGCGTCTGTCCTTCACTGTATCGAAACTCATGTATTTATTACATACAACCCCTACATCACTTTTTCTACCAGTCATAAATTTGTGTTCTGAGGTGCGATGGGGCCCTACCAACATCCCTGGGGTTCAAACCAGCCTCACCTGCCAGTGCTGTATCTGAAGACTAACGGACGAGGTCATGGCGTAGAGAAGAAATACTCGACCTTGTACCATCCTGTTTTGGCCATCGTGGTACAGTAAGGCCAATGAAACTCTCCCAAATATGACCATTTAGCATGACCATACTAGCATGATGATTAGATGGCATTGTTGAGAATGTGCTGTTTGTGGCGGATGCCGTATTGACCTGTTCGGCTCTCAATGTAAGAGCAAATCTGAAAATTTGCATGTGTAGTGAATATGGTATGATGTTGGGTTAAGTGAATCCAGGGGTTACTGCTGGACGGTGCTACTGCGGCTGATAAACCCGAATCTGGGGCGTGGTTGCACGGTTCTACTGTCACTTCATTTGGGCACATTCTTAGACGACGACTCCATATCATCGCTCTCCGCCTGGGCTGCAGGGTGTGTTAACCTCATAATTGCAGCTGCGGTTTCATGGTTGGGGCCAAGGGCCACTACGTTCTGAGTTGTCGTCGGTGCACAAGGAGATTTCCGCATCACCAAGCCCTCAACGATATTATACAAGGAGCTTTTGCTTTAGCAAATGTACCCTGAGTTCTTAAACCACCGGGATTGTGATAGTTCGGATGGTAGGAGACCGGACGGGCTGACTTTGATACCAGAGAAAAAAAATATCCATTTTCCATCGAATACGGCGGAGGATGCTGCTGAAAAAAAGAAACCAAAGTACACTGGGATGGATTGTTTGTTTGTATCGAATAGGTTCCGAAACTACCTGGGCGTTTGAACAATTCTTTCCGGATGGGAAGCTACACTATCCCCCGTTACCACGGTATATTTTAATCCCGTATCCCCATGGAAAAGGAAGCCACGCGTGTAAAACCGCGTGACGTCCGCTAGTAGTTTTATAAAGCCATGACAACGTATCTTTCAATACAGTGTCTTAGTTTTACTCTAGAACCTAAATTCTTTTAGTTTTAACATAGTAAAACAAGTTTTGATAAATTTAATTAACTACCTCAATAATTACACCAAAAATTATTTGGTTGGAAAGGTATTGATAATATCTATCATGTGAAATAGTTTTTTTTTAATTTAAACTCATAAACGAAGTCAAAAATTACGAAATAAGGTGAAAAACTTGAAACGTGATTATCTCAAAATGATTTGTTTGATAATATAGTGTTTTGAATTTCCACGATAGTGCAGCAATTTAATCCAATTAGTTTTTTTTTTATACCACTGAGGTGGCAGACAAGCACACGGCCCACCAGAAGGACCGGTGGTCACCGCAGCCTATGAACGTTTGCAACACCAGAGGCGCCACACTCGCGCTGCCGACCCTTTAAAAACCTTCTTAGACCCCTTTTGAAGAACCCCATACTGTAGGCGTTTGGGAAAACCGAGGCAGGAAGATCATTCCACAACCTAAGAGTGCGTGGAAGAAAACCCGCGAGCGGCGAGCAGTGCAATGATAGAAGGTAGCCGTGGGCATCATGTCAAACAATTCCTCAGAGCACATACCATTGTACAGGCGGTAGAACACGCATAAGGAGGCATAGTCTCTCCTGTCGCGAAGAGGTTCCACACCACCTGTCAGTATAGGATCGTTGACAACTCTCACAGCTCGCCTCTGCACCGAGTCAAATGGGCGAAGCTGATATTCAGGTGCCCCCGCCCAGAGGTGACAGCAGTACCTACTCCATGTGTGGCCGCACTTGCGATTTATAGAGAAGCAGTGTTTGCGCCGCAGTAAAGTACCGCCGCGCCCTGTTGAGCACACCGAACTTCTTGGACGCCAGCCTGGCCTTGTCTTCCAAATGACTGCGGAACTGAACGTCACTGGAGATGTCAACACCAAGGATACCTATACTTTTAGAGATGGAAAGAGATGTGCCCTGGAATCGTGGCACTACAGTAATTGGGGCTTTCTTAGCGGTGAAGAAACACGCCTGTGTCTTGGAGGGATTGAACTGGACAAGGTTTTGTCTACCCCAATCGGACACTCTAGTAAGAGTAGCCTCGATTTCAGACACAAGCTGTTCACGACTTTCTTCCACTGCCTCCCGAGAGATACCGGGGCGGCCTGTGTAATAAGTGTCCCCTGTACTGTCGTCTGCATAACAATGAATGCCGTCAATAGACAACATGTCATTGATATGCAGCAGAAACAGGGTAGGGGACAACACTGAGCCTTGCGGTACTCCAGCGTTTATGGCTATGCAGTCTGAACAGCTGCCGTCGACAACAGCCCTGATGCTTCTATCGGCCAAAAAGCTGGACACCCATCCGCATAATCTCTCGGTCAGTCCGTAGGAGGGCAATTTTTTAAGAAGACCACGGTGCCGGACCCGGTCAAAGGCTTTAGAAATGTCGAGGCTCACTGCTAGAGCCTCGCCCTTACTCTCGATAGCCGTCGCCCATTGGTGTATGAGGTACACGAGAAGATCGCCCGTCGAGCGACCGTGACGAAAACCGTACTGCCGGTCACTGAGCAGGTCGTTTTCCTCAAGATACCTCAGGAATTAGTAATGATGATGATCGGTATTTGGACCTAATTATATCGAACCTCCAACGTACTGAAGTAACTAAAGCCTGTGACACTTTGAGTTAGTGCTACTCTAACCATCCATCTCTGTTGGTTTCTGTTTCTTATCCTGATTTTAAATATTTAAAACTCTCACCGACACTTCATTGTACCTTTTACAGAGCTGAATATGATACAATTATAACTGAACTAGGAAACATTAACTGGCAGGGTGAACTATGCGAAATGGAGAATGTCAACGAGATGGTTCGTTAATTTAATGATAATTATGTTACATTTTATTATCAGCCAATTCGTACCAAAGCGTAAGCTGCACGAGTCTAGATATCCTTCAAAGTTCACCCCGGCTCTAATAAAGCTTTTGGCTGAAAAAATAAGGCACGCATTAGGTTGCCCAAATACCAAAATCCTCGAGATGAAATTGAATTTAAACTTCTCCGTTCGCGCTGTCGTAAATTACATGATAAATGTTAAAGGAATTTCAAGCATACAATAGAGTCTGGCATTAAAACTAACCCAAAATCATTCTGGAATTTTGTTAGAAATAAGAGAGGCGGTCATCCTGCCATGCCAGCAAAGATGGATTACGGATGGACATATGGAGGATGGACATATTAAGGAATAATATTTTTAATTATAACATTTCGGCATAATATGTCCATAAACTATTGATAATTTAATTACTAAAACTGCAATAATCATCACCTAACGTTTGTGATAAAAAAGTGTTCAGTTCAAGGAAATAAACAGTTCTGAGTGATTTATGTGAACCGGTTTTCAATCTTAATTTGAGCAGTTAAATTATCTGAAACTAGTATAAAGCTAATAATTCCGGCTATTGGGTGCTACTTATTGAAGAATTTACACGTATATAAGGTAACAAAAGTATCATAAAACTGTTGTGAAAATATTCATTCGTTGCTGTTTGAATTTGAAAAGGTAAACAACACCTTACCATTGACAACAAAATATCTGGGCACGGCGCGTTCCAGCTCATTCAATAAACAAGATCACGTTACCTAGCATAATACCGGACATTTAAACGACATCTTGTGCCATCTAGTTCAGTTTACGGAACTAATGTAGTAACCTAACCTGCTATGAGAGGGCGCTAGTAGTACCTCGGAGAGCCCACTTCGACTATTTTCATCCATATCCATACTAATATTATAAAGCTGAAGAGTTTGTTTGTTTGTTTGTTTGTTTGTTTGTTTGTTTGAACGCTAGGATCTCAGGAACTACTGGTTGGATTTTGGAAAATCTTTTACAGTTTGATAGTCCATCTAATGAGGATGGCTATAGGCTATATAACATCACGCTAAGGCGAATAGGAGCGGAGCAGCAATCAAGAATGTTTCGAAAACGGGGAATATTTTTTACCGTCTGAGAGCTTCCGAAGCGTACGCTGCATAAATAGTTCAAGTTACGTAAAAATTGTGTAATAGAAAATTGTTTCTCTTAAAAAGTTCTAAAAAAAAGTCCGCGACAGCATACGTCTATCTTTTAAGGTTCGCTCACAATAACCTAATTTGTCTATATCTTAAGTTCCGCTCACAATATTTTAAAACTGAAGAGTTTGTTTGTGCTTGGATCTCAGAAACTACTGGTTGCATTTCAAAAATAATTTTACAGTTTAATAGTAATTTTATTGAGGATGGTTAATGACAATATACCATCACGCTAAGACGAATAGTGACGGAGCAGCCATGAATAATGTTTTGAGAACGGGGAAAATTTCTTTCCTTTCAGTGCTTCCATTGCGTACACTGCGTAAATGGTTACAGTTACGTAAAAATAGTGTAGTGTAAAATTATTTCTCTTAAAAAGTTATAAAAAAAAGTTCTTCACAGCATATGCCTATCTTTTACGGTTCGCTTAAAATAATCCTCTTTATAAGTTTTAAAATATGAGTGAGGCGACGACGGCAATAATCGTGGTCTGCAGTAGTAGCCAGTCAAATGAACGATAAAAACCGGTGAAGTGCGAATCGAATCCGTACCAAAAAAGGACGGGTGGAAGTAAATGCGACGGGAAACATTATATCACTTTACATATCAATACCACGCCTCTCTCCTTCTCACACTCAAGTGACGCAACCGAAGTGGTGCGGGTCATCTCTAATGAACATAAGCGACGGAGTAAATGCGACGGGAAACATTACATCACTAAATATTTATACCACACTTCTCTCTTTCTCACTCCCATGTGACGCAAACGAAGTTGCGCGGGTCAGCTAGTAGTTAATAAATTTGAATACTGAACACTGGGACACTATTGCAAATACACAGCCGAATCTAAGAAAGTTATTCGGAAATGGAGAACTCAAACATTACATTTAGGAAACCCATTTCTAAATCAATTTCACTAGAAAACATTGACATGAGTTTATCACTCAATACCTCAGCTAGTTCTTCAGAATTATTAGGAAAAAGCCTGGATCTTTCGACCAACATTTCGACTATGCACAAAGAGGAAATGAAACTAGAAATAGACGGCTTAAAACAAAATTTGGCAAGTACTCAGAACGAACTAGAAAATATTATTTTAGAGAATATGGAATTAAAAAAGCAATTATCATGTTTAACCCAAGAAATAGCCGCACTGAAACGGATATGTGGTAGTCCAGTATCCTATAAGCGCATCTCTGCTAGCAGAAAATAGCGTTAAACGTCGCCTCACAGAAACCTTCAGCAAGAGTCCGGATATAATATATAAGAACCTAGTACCGGTACCAGACATCACGCTAAAAAGTAACTCGGAAGTATCTGTCACATCCACATCCTCTACAAATTGTTCTACACAGACAGAAGTGATAGAACCCTCGCCTATTAATATGAAGAACCTTATCCCATTAAAAGGGGATGATTGCAGCTTGAAAAAAAATGTGCTAAACCATCCACAAGGGTCAAAAAGCTTATACATCCTGGGAGGAGGGCAGTGTTCGGGCCTTGCATCAAAGCTAATTTCGTCGAGAACACACAATCAATACGAAAATTACAATGTCAATGCCGTCATCCAGCCTGAAGCCAGAACACAGCAAATATTGGTTCCTCTGAAGCAGTATGAGATACACAGGGGCGATCATGTACTTTTATCTGTGGGCGAGCACGATGAGAGTACACTCAGCGTATGGATAGACCTCTGTCATATACTTAAATGCTATCCACATGTAAGTTTTTTCGTACTGAGCGTGTGTGGGAATAGATTTTTAAATGAAAACTTGCTTAATAACTTACTAAAAAGAATATGTAACTATTTCCCAAATTGTAACTATATTGATATCTCAAATGACTTCTTTAATAGATGTAAGATAATTAACTTAAGTATTGACAGCTATGACTATGATAATAAGTACTTATCTCTTAGTCATATATTTAATACGACTATACACAGTAATTACGCACCTCGCCGAAAATACAGACCTTCACCAATTAGAAAAAAAAACTATTACCGACTACTTTCCTATTATTAGTAAGGTTAGAAATCAGCAGAAATGTAGCATCCTGGCAAATAACGACTCATGTAAACATAGCAAAGGTACCATACCAGGCCTCCGTCACTCTCTACAAGTCGTTTTATAAGCACCTACTCCTAAGTATTATGACGCAGAACTAACGTGGCCGACCGGCAGAGGGCTGCCACACGCCAGACCGAGCGAAGTGCGCACAACCAATGTACATTTCCCGAGTAAAATAATATTTCGCTTTATTTTAGTCTTGCTTTTTTTTTTTTTACTTCTTACTAATATTCTAAAATTAAATGCGAAAGTGTTTGAGTGCGGATGTGTAGATCTATGAATGTTTGTTACTCTTTCACGCTCTAACGGCTAACGGATCTGGCTGATATTTGATACAGGGATAGATTGTAGTCTGGAATAACACATAGGTTACTTTAAAATAGGCTTTTTATTCCCGGGATAAATCCCGGGAATAAGTTCCCATTGGAAGCAGGAAAAGGAACAAACTTTTACGCGGGCTAAGCTGCGAGCATCAGCTAGTTATAATATAATTCTTATGTAAAGAAGAAGTTATAAAATATTATTAAGTTTTTTTTTCAGACACTGTGTTTATTGTTTTTTGTAGTTATATGTATTTTTGTTACGTGCTTACAACCCTAATGTTGTCAATAGTTGTCACTCGATGACGAAATCATACGGTGTGCGCACGAATTTCGACTCTCGGAATACGTCGTAGAGCATGTTTTCCACTGTAGCGATATGTTATAGCTAATATTTTTGAGGTTAAGTATGGGAGAGATGTATCTGTTACGTAGTAACTATTATTTAATCTGTGACCATACCCTACTACTTTGCTCGTTCAACTACAGGCAATTCGCCAATGCCATCGAATGTAAATAAAAACAAACTTTTTCGCTGTGACTGATGTAAACATACTAAATTCAATAACAGTATTGCATCAAAATATTGCGGGACTAAAGAGTAAATGTGAACTGTTGGTGCTACATTTAGACAAACTCAGGAGCAAAAATGTTGATACTAGTTTTATATGCATATCTGAAACCTTCTTGGAGAGAGGTCAAAAGTATATAATTCATGTGGATGGTTATAAACATGCTGCCAGTTTCTGCAGAGTAAAAACCGGAAAAACACAACGAGGTGGAGTTTATATTTTAGCAAAGCACGGCTTTATGATTAGGGAGCTAGATAATCTAAAAAATATGTCAATTGACAAGCACTTCGAATGCTGTGCTATTGAAATAAATAACCTTAATATGATATTAATTTGTGTTTATAGGACCCCCGATTCTGACATTGATATATTTTTTGAAAAGATTGATAATTTACTAAAGAAATATATATATAATACCAATAAAAACGTTGTTATAGCCGGTGACCTAAATATAGATACGCTTGTTATCACTAAACAATCGTCACACTTACTTGACCTAGCAAAAAATTACAATTTAACTCTCCATATAAACCAACCAACTCGACAGCAAAAGACATGTATTGATCATTTTATTAGTAACTGCAAAACAGCTAAGGGTAAACTTCTCCAGCTCGGCATGTCAGATCACGAAACGGCCCAACTTTTGACAATTCCTATTGCTAATAATACAATGTTGACTACCAGATACGTAACATATCATAGAGATTGTTGCAACGAAAATATAGCGAAGTTTAAAGATTGCTTATCGAGTCTTTCTTTTAATGAAGTATATGAGCAGGCAGATATAGATGCGGCTTATCATACATTTCAGGAAATGCTATCTTTATTTTTTAATGTATGCTTTCCGATATTGAAAAAGCATATAACTTATAAACCAAAAAAAGTTGCTTGGATAAGTAAGGGTCTCAGAGTAAGTTGCAAAACTAAACGAGTACTAAGACTAAAGTACTATAAAAAACGGTCTGAAGCCTTAAGAGAAAAGTTTAAGAGTTATTCCAAATTACTTTGTAAATGTATTCTAGAGTCTATTAAGAACTGCAACCATATTAAACTCACTAACAGTCGAAATATTTGTAAAGCGTCATGGCAGATAGTAAAAAAGGAGAGCGGAGGTTTACCGTCGAACGATTTAATTAACGCGATAAGCGCTGATGGTAAGCTTCTAATAGACTCACAAGAGATGGCACGCGCTTTTAACAATCATTTTATAGAGACTCACTCAAAACAATGTAACTCCTTTAACCGGGACATAAGTACTCTAAACATACCTAGACTCTGTTACAGTATTTATCCCGAGCCCTGCGACTGCTCTGAAGTATTTAAGATAATAATATCACTGAATAATACTAACTCGGTGGGCTACGATGAATTTAGTACAAATTTTTTTAAGAACTGTGCTATGACGCTTACGCCGATTTTAACTTACATACTAAATCTATCATTTAGCGAAGGCAAGTTTCCCACCTTGCTTAAAAAGGCTATTATTAAACCAATTCACAACAAAGGTGATAAAGCGTCACTGGGTAATTATAGACCGATTGCGTTAATTCCTATTATGTCAAAGGTATTTGAAGTGGCTATGCATAGAAGAATATACAATTTTGTTTTAAAACATAACATTTTGCGAGATGAGCAACTTGGGTTCCAAAAAGGGAAGTCAACAACTCAAGCTTGCTTCAACTTCATCTCTAAGGTCTTGGAAAGCGTTGACACACTTAATACTCAAACAACGGTAATTTTCTTTGACATGAAAATCGCGTTTGACTTGGTTTCCCACGGACAGCTATTGGACAAACTTGATAGATGTGGTGTTCGGGGTCTTGCCCACAAATGGCTCGACTCATATTTGAAAAATAGAGTACAATGCGTTGAATTAATGAATTTTAATAACAGACAGGAATTAATAGCATATAGATCGCCCTTCAGAATTAATGATTCTGGGGTGCCCCAAGGAAGCATTCTGGGCCCACTACTATTCTTGATCTATATCAATGATTTGCCTAGCGTTACTCCCTATCCTTGTACATTATTCTGCGGCCACTCCTGCAGCCACTCCTGCGGCCACTCCTGCGGCCACTCCTGCGGCCACTCCTGCGGCCGCTCTGGCGGCCAATCCTGCGGCCGCTCTGGCGGCCAATCCTGCGGCCGCTCTGGCAGCCACTCCTGCGGCCACTCCCGCGGCCACTCCTGCGGCCACTCCTGCGGCCACTCCTGCGGCTATTGCTGCGGCGTTTCCTTTGGCTAATGCTGCGGCCTCTCCTGTGGCTAATGCTGCCGCTAAGGCTGCAGCTAATCCTGCGGCTAGGCCTAATAACTGATCTGCGACATGCCCAAATGCCACAAATAGAGCTAGACCACTTATTAAATTTATAGTTAATCTAGAGGGAAGCTGAATAGCAGTAAATCTTATATTAAAGTTTGTCAAATAAATAAATTAATAATAAATATTACATAAAAAAATATTCGTCTTATTATTAAAGTATGTTGACAAGTTAAAGAATATTATATTTAATTTTATCTCCCTTAAATTTATAATTTAATTATGCACACTGAAACTTACACAGGTTACAATTCATAATACACAAATGTCACAATTAAAATTCAAGTAAAACTAACAGAAATTGTTAGATTAAAAAACCCACCCCGAGTCGTACGCGGTGCAGAGGTGCGCAAAACGCTTGCCGCATTTCCGCGCTGGATGGCAATAGCTAACCTTTGTACCAGGTACGACCCGAAGTGGGAGTCACCGGTTTTCTCCCCTATTTTTAACATGCTTATATTAGCTTCACTTGTAACTATGTATGTAAGAAAATCTTGGAATATTAATTTGACCCACTTCCCGTCCTTCGATCAGGCTGAAAATTTGCACACGCTCTGAGTTCTGATGACAATACATGACTAGCTAAAAAACGTCAATACAAATCCAATATGGCGGCCTCCCCAAAATGGCGGACTGGCTGTTTGAAATCCACCCCCATGATATGGGTATTGGATGAATGGGTTTGCTGTCAGGAATACGAAAAAACTATCACGTGACTTAAACCCAACAGGACGGACATCCAAGATGGCGGATTGGCTATTTGAAATGAACCCCTATGATATGGGTATTAAATGAAAGGGTTTGTTGAATGGGATACGAAAAAAGTTTAGAATAAAAAAAAATTGAGTGCGTGCTAAAAGCGTGTTTTTTAGTTTTTTAAACTATTAATTTTTATTAGTTCTATGAATAGAATAGAATAGAATAGAATAGAATAGAATAGAATATTTATTTGCTAGAAACATGGTTACAGGGTTCTTATGTTATGTTACTAAGGTTAGGTACAGCAAGTTTCACCGTAAACAAACGGTGTGCAAAAATTTAAATTATTACATTAAAAATAAAAATCTTTCTTGACACAGCACTTTACATATTAGAAATCGAATTAAAAAAATAATAATAATAAATAATAAACAAACAATAAATGAAATATAGCAAAATGTCTCCAAATAAATAAAATTAAATGCTCATGTCAGTGAAATAGAAATTTGACAATGTCATTTTTTTTTTTATTAATAACAAAGGTAGAATAAATGTCAAATTTTTAATTTAAACCACAGTAAAATTTCAATTTTATGAGTCAAAAAATCATCAATACTATAGTAGGCTTGTTTAACTAAAAAGTCTTTTATTCTTTTTTAAATGCATAACCATTCAGCTCCTTCCAATCTTTAGGCATCCTAGCCCTATGCAGTCGAAGTTTACTATTATCTCGTCTATTTCTTGTCACAGTTGACTCCAACCGTGGAAACAGACTAGGATTACCCTTAACAAACATTAGTGTTTCAAAAATATATAAGCTGGGCAGTGTCAATATTTTGTTTTGTTGAAAATATGTTTTACAGCTGTCAGTGGTTTTTAATCTGAACATGGATCTAATGCACCTTTTTTGTGCTTTAAATACCAAGTCAGTATCTGTAGAGTTGCCCCAGAACATGACTCCGTATCGGAGCAGTGGTTCTGCTACACCATGATATGCGGTGACTAGCACATTTCTATTCACAATATTTGATAATTTTAATAGTGCATAGGCGGATCTACTAATTTTCTTACAAAGTATCTCTTTGTGTGTTTTCCAGTTAATTTGTCTGTCAATAGTCAGGCCTAGAAACTTTGTTGTGCAAACATTTTCAATTATTTTATCTTGATATTCTATGTCAATAATATAAGGTGTCACTCGTTGACTGAAATGCATTACTTTGGTTTTGCTAAATTAATTTTTAAATTATTAATATTTAACCAATTTATTATTGATGTCAATGAACGTTTTATGTCAATTTTGTATTCAATAAAGTCATTTTTGTCGCAAGATATTGTCAAGGTACTATCATCTGCAAATAATGCCATATGATGGTTTGTCGTTTTAGGTAAGTCATTTATATAGAGCGTAAAGAGTAAGGTTCCAAGGACACTCCCCTGTGGGACGCCATAGACTACGCTTCGCTCCTTTGATCTATGTATTTGTTCACGTTTAGTAGCAATGTTTATTTTATTTATTTGTGTATATTGTTTTCTTTTATCAAGATAGGATTTGATTAAATCTGACACATTGCCCCTCACACCATATGCTTCAAGCTTTTTTATTAAAATGTCATGTTTAACATAGTCAAATGCTTGTGTCATGTCACAAAAAATAGCACATACAGGTGTTCTTTTGTCAACATTAAACATTACGTCATGCAGGAAGTCATATATTGCCAAATTTATACTTTTATTCTTACGAAATCCTTTCTGTTCATTATACAAGAGCTTATGTGTCTCGAAATAGTTATTTATTTCTTTATATATAAATTTTTCAAATATTTTTGCAACTACTGATATTAATGATATTGGTCTATAGCATTCCAAGTATTCTCGATCACCCTTTTTGAACAAAGGCTTTACGATGGATATTTTCAGGGTATCCGGAAAGACACCTTTATAAATGCATAAATTAAAAATATGGCTTAAATGATCACATATTTCAGAGGCTACTGCTTTTAGTATTTTGGTCGAGAGAGAGTCATGCCCCACACTGCCAGTATTTTTTAAACTCAAGATGATTTTTATTAAATCTTGAGGTAAACAAGGAGCCAAGAACATAGAATCTTTTTGAGTTACAATGAGTGAAGTACTTAGTCTTTTTTCTGTATTACAAATAGGTTTGACTTTCTCGATGAAATAATTACTAAACGCATTTGCTATCTGATTTGGATTTGTTATGGTCGAATTATTACATTTAATTTGATTAATATTATTTATTGCAATATTAAATTTTGATTTATTAATTATTTGCCAGGATGTCTTGCATTTATTTTCTGAAGTTTTAATATAATGGTTGTTTTGCGAACGCTGTGTTAAGTTTATAATTTTTCTAAATAACTTGGCATAGCTTTTATACCGTGTTTTATTTGTAACGTTTGGTTCCCGTCTCTGCAGCCACAGAAGTTGTCGTTTTTTATTGCTACATACTTTGATCCCTTTTGAGATCCACCTAGGCTTTTTCAATAAATTTATTGCTACTTTTGATTCTGGAAAGTATAAATAAAAAAAGAATTGAAAATGTTCTATAAATATATTATAGGCAATATTAGGATCCTCGGTTTCATACATTTCTGAGAAACTAAGGCTACTCAAACATTCCTTAAACTTTGTTATATTTGTTTTATTACATTTACGTTTAAAAGTATAATATCTGTCAATAGCAAATGTCTTTTTAACAGGGCATCTCATTAGTTGCGCTGAATGGTCAGAAAGTGCTAGCTCTATTACATTTGCTTGGCAAGGCTTGACAAAATTATGCGCAAAATTGTCCAAACATGTTTTAGTAGCATTTCGAGTTACTTGATTTATTGCTAACTTTAAATTGAAGCTGAGTAGTATGCACTCAAATTTCCTTTTTTCTTGGGTTGATTTTAGAATGTCAACATTAAAATCTCCAGCGATAACAATATTTTTATATTTCTTTTTCGTAATTTTTTTTTAGAACTAATTCTAACTTATGGAAGAAATCATTAATATTATCGGCATACGGTGTCCTATATACACACAAAAATACGATATTATATTTAATGAGTTCAATTGCACAACATTCAAATGATGAATATGAAGACATTTTTGATATAGCCGATAGTTCTCTCCATTCATATCCATTTCTCACAAGGATACACGAGCCACCTCTTTTCATATTTTCCCGGCTGTACTGAGCGGCAAGGCAATAGTTTGGTATACTTAGTTGAACCTCATCGCCCTGCTGCATGAAATGTTCAGTAATAAAAATTAAATCAACCTGTATACCTTCTTCTACTAGTTCATTTAGACAAACCGTGAAGGCATCTGACTTTGATACCAGCCCTGCTATATTTTGATGCAGTATGTATAGATCATTCGTCGTGAAAAAGCTCATTTATTGACTCCGTTTTCTTTTCCATGCATACTGAATTTATATTCTGTGGCTGAATTGAGTTATAACATCGTATGTCATTGGTCATGTACAATAAGTCGTCAAATATAACCCTTAATGCTAAGTTATTTATTATTCCGGTGCGTTTGTCAAGCATAGTAAAGTCACCTATGTCTACGACCAATTGCTTGACCTCCATGCCCCGAGTGCCCATTGTTTCAAACGCACCACTGCTAATCACCGACCAAGCGTCCAATGCCCCGGACGCAAACGGTATGCCAGCCCCGTTACCCTCGGATTGCAGTATAGTAGTAACAAGGCTCGCAACACCAAACGCCGACGCAAGAAATGCTGGCAACCCAAAATCTCGCGCGCGTCGAATCCCAAGACCACCGTACCTGATGGGCTGGGACGCTAAGTCCCACTGAGAGTTTGTAAAAGAGACGTTTAGCACTGATTCCACAACCGATTTCAGTGCATCATCAAACGGCAAGATTACCGTCGGGCACAATTAGGCAGGACTTGCTCCCTTAAATTGGACGACGTATTACTTATTTTACGTACGTACGTAAATTAGTATGGCATGTATTTAAATCGATATATGTTTATTCCCTTTTTCCGAACAAAATATTTCAAAGTTTAACCAAAAATACTGACTTGCACACTTATTGTGCACACTAAATAAATCAAATTCAATATTACATTTAATGGTATTTGCAGAACTGTTTTACTAAAAAAAATCACCTTTATCAAAATTGAATATCTAACAATTCCTTAGCTCAACAAACATGTTCTTTTTTTAAGGAAAACCGTCTCCTATTTTACTTTGGCATTTATTTAACCTCCTAACCCCTGGCGTACTATACATAGTACATCGAAAGTAAAAAAATCTGACGAGATAGCTAATTAAAAAATTGCATTTTTTTTTCTGCTATAGCATAGTATGTAAACGTCTCTTTTAAAAAAAAATACTACCACCTTCACCGAATTGACAAATTTCCTTCTAAGAAACACTTTCAACGCAGGTGTACGCTTCTTAGTTCGAAACATAGTAAGTAATTCAGATTGATTCATTCTTCAGGATAATATTTTTAGATTGCAATGTGTTTTCTATTTGATTATGAAGTATATGATAATATTTACGATGTATTTTGGTTTTGGTTTCAATAGTTTTTTCACTACAAGGTCAAATATTTTGATGTCCTACTTATAGTACAACAGGGGTCAAGTTACTGTTTTTTAACCGTTTTGATGTACTATGCCATCAGGTGCCAATGGTGTGATTGATGTTCATATTTTTTAACTTAATTTTGACAATATTAGACGAATCCGAGCATGATTTTTCAGAAGATTCTGACTATGACCCTCTACATATCAAGAGTATTAATATTTCTAGTTCATTATCATTATCAAATGTCAAAGAAAATATTGAATCAGCTTCTCCGTTACCAGTACCAGTCCCTTCGCCTTCATGGTCGCCTTCATGGCTCCTAAGCTCTTTTACAGAAACGTAAACCTAGCTATTTTTATGTTATGGTAGATATTTCTCCACCAGAAACCTGCTTGATGAATAAAATATTAAATTAAATTGCGTGACGTGAGGAATTCCCGCTCGCCACAAATTATCATGAAAAGTCAAATAGTGTTATTGTGCTAACATTACTTAGAAGATTCTGATTACTAAGGAATTATTTCCGTAAATTTTTGTTTTTAGTTTCATTCTTTTTTGTATTTTTTTAACTTTTTAACTTATTTTATAGCAATATACAAGCATTTTTTGAAATAAAGACTAAAATTTTCTTTTCTTTTTTACACTATTTCACAACTAAAGTACTACAGATAGAACATCAAATTAAATATTTAAGCGCAACAGACACCGAATGTACTATGTATAGTACATCAAGAAAACCCACTTTTCCGAACTTACGATTTTTTTCAATAATTTTCCCATGGTTTTCATGCCATACCTAACATCTACATTAAGTTTCATAAAGATCGGAAAGATTTTATACCTTCAGGGGTTAGGAGGTTAAATCGATATCGGTTTAATCCCTTTTTACGAACAAAATATTTCTAAGTTAAACCTAAAATTCTGACTTGCACACTAATTAAATAAAAAACCGACCACCTTTAGAAGCTCATAGCTAGGCAATAATTGGAGATAGATACTAAGTGTAACACACAAAGTCGTAGAGAATTTAATTAGCTTTTATTGTGCTTTTATTTCGTACAAAGTACCGTTTTCGAGAAGTAAGCAAAAAAACAAAAAACGGGGCCTTCTTTGTGCTCCCCCCCTCGGGCCCACCTCGGAGGGGTCAGGACTCATAGTATGTTTATCTCCTAACTAGTCCAAACAAAGTTCCTGAGTCAAAGTTTCTACTTTCGACTTTTCCATCCACAAGTTATTCGTTTACTAGGCTACTCGATGAAAAGGTCATCTTGCTTCGGGTAAAATTTTAGTTTTTTAAGTAGTACCTACATGTTTAGTTTATCAATTGGTTTTTTTCCTTCCTTTACAGCATTCAGATTTCTGGTAGGTATGCATTCAATTACCTAGTGTGCAGAAAAAAATATGTTTAAAAATTTACCTTTTACTTTTAGCAACATCGTTTATTCTTAATATTTAATATAAAGCGAAAAAAGACAACGTGGCCCACACGGGATTTGAACCCACAACCTTTGCCTTACAGTGTCATTAGCTCAAGTGGCAGAGCATTGCCCCGGTTTATGCAAAAGTTGTGGGTTCAAATCCCGTGTGGGCCAAGTTGTCTTCTTTCACTTTATATTGAATATTATGAAAAAGTCAGCATACTAATTGCTTTAAATATTAAATGTCTCCGACTCAATCTATACATTGTGTCGGAGACATCAAATCAATGTTTAATAAAACCGGCCAAGTGCGAGTCGGCCTCGCGCACGGCGGGTTCCGAACCAAAAAACAACAAAAAGGCTTATTTGTTGCATGGGAGCCCCACTTTTTTTTTATATTTGACGTGAGGGAAAATCCTTCATGGATGCTATTCCGGACTCCTACCGACTAAAAAACCTCACGTAACGCCTAACAGCCTACGGTTGGGAGCCCCGGGTTAGCCCTCGGAGAGATGTCCCAGTAAATGTCCACTTTGTTTTAATTATATTTATTTTTTATGTAAATAGACTGCTCGATATTCTGTGAGTATTTTAAACGTCTACTGGTTGCCCTTATATCATAATATCACTACATAATATAAAACAAGTATTGCTCTATGGTGTTTGTTAACCACAGAGCAACGCGCGCCTTAGACAGTTCGTGTTGCTCTATGTTGTTAACTATCCTGTTATCCTCGTATAGATCCTCTACGGTGGGTACAGTATGTATTTCTCTATGTTTAATTTCTTTTTCAGAATATTGATGACATTTGAATAATGACATTATTAACACGATAAGTCTACAACATCGGTGCAAGTAATTAAATTGTGTGTTTGTACGTAAATTGTATAAACTGGAAAAAAAATAGAAATATGGGCACTTTGTTTTCTATTTCTTATGAAATTGCATTCTTTGAAATATTATAATTACCTAAAGTAATCTGCTGGAAGCGATGTTAACTTTTTGAAGAAAAAATATTTACGTCGAAAGTCGAAAAATAAATTAGTATGTGACCCGTTTAATGTTCAATCATGGCGACACGAAATTAATTTCCTTCCGCAATATTTGACTTTGCTATACCTCCTAAAGTATTTATTTAATTTGCATGGTGTAAAGGGAAGAAATAATCTTGATTATATGTTTAAGCCCACTAACGTATTTAAATTGAGAAGGATACCTTATTACCTAATATATAAGATAAAATGGCGAAAAAACACGTTTGTTGTATGGGAGGTCCTTTAATATTATTATGTTTTTGTTTTTAGTATTTGTTGTTATAGCTTAATGATTTTGTAAAATGTATAGAGCTTAATGATTTTGTAAAATAATTCAGTCCACTCAGGACTGAATTATTTTACGAAATCATTAAGCTCTTTTAAATAAATAAATAAATAATAAATATTCACAGACATTTCACACAACGCTATCTGATCCCAAAGTAAGCTAGGAATAACCTGCTTGTGTTATGGGTATCAGACCACGGATATTAATACTTATATACTTTTTAAATACATACATATTATACATAGAAACACCCAGACTCTTGAGACAAACAATTATGGGTCACACAAATATTTGTCTCCGGTGGGAATCGAACCCACGACCTCCAGCGCCGCAGCCGGTATCACTACCGACTGCGCCACAGAGGCAGTCGAAAAAGTCTTTTAAGATTAAGCCAACACGCCAGTTGAGATTAACCCTCACATTTTTGCGAAAGTTTAAATGTCTCTAATTCCTGAACTGCATTCATTGAAACTTGTGTGGAACAATCCTTAAAGTACTTCCTTTATGACACAGAATTTTTTTTTGGAATCCGACCACGCATTGAGAAGTTACAGCTAAAAAACCATTTTGTCTTTCATCCCCTCTCCCAAAGGAACCGCGCAAAATATCTGGATCAAAAGTATCCTAGAACCTCCCTCGGATTATAAGCTCAGATTGTACCAAGTTTCATTCAAATCGATTCAGTAGTTTCGGCTTGATACTTATTCAGGATACAGACAGACAGCCAGACAGACAGACATGAAAAATTTAAATTACATTTTCGGCTTTAGTATCGATTAGAGAATGCCCTTCAATTAAATTTTTCAAAATATCTTCCATGTACAGACTCTCGACCCCCAACAGTTTTATTATAAGTATAGATTATGAAAAAGTCAGCATACTAATAAATATTAAATGGTTTATTCTAATTAAAAACACAATTTAATAGTCCTCTTTCCAAAATAAAATTTTAATAATCAAAAAAATAAAAATCTAACCTAACCTGACCTATACCGGGATGCGGGGTCCTACTAACATCTTAAGGACCCCAATGGGTCGGATCCTCCTCGTGGTGCATCCTGGGCAACGGAGTAGCGACCACTCCCCTTCCTCTGTGGGGGAGTTGTGCTACTCTGGCTAATTCCGACCGAGGCGGGAGTAACCCACCTGCGTGTTGCTCGGTGGTGTGTGTTGCTGCCGGACGTGCCGTAATTCACGGCCGGCAGCAGCAATACTGGGTCGCCGTCGCTTCACCACCTTGCTGGCGAGACGATGGCGGCAAAGTGGGAGAGGCACTGCGTGGGGGGCGGGAGTTTGGGTAAATGCTCTCGCCCTGCCATGCAGTTTGGGCTGCCGGCCGTGAATAACGGCGCGACCGGCGGCAACAGTGCAGGGCCGCTGTCACCTCGCCAGTTGGCCAGATTGCTTCTACATTTATTTTATATTTACTGCTAGACTTGCAACGCAATAGGTAAAGCCGGAGAAAGAAGAGCCTGGCAATAAAATATCCGGCCACCCTTTTTATTAACTCTCAGTAGGTAATTATGATTCATTTAACATCTACAGTGCATTAGTTTTTCAAACAAGTGAGCTTGCATTAGGCAATATCCCTTTATTTTTACAAAATTTGTCTGTTTGGGAGACATGCACACAGACACAGCACAAAATGTTTTTTCAGTAGTAATTTCTTAACGCGTGGTCCTTTTGTTGGTGTTAGAAGTTTGTGAGTTTATGAGATTAGTAAGTAAAAAAATATAGAAAAATTGTTCTACCAATAGAGAGTTATGGGGCACGAGTAATAAGCGACGTACGTCGAAGTCCTGTTACACGCATAGGTTACCTATTTGAAGTATGTCGCAAATCTTTCTTTAATACGCTATGCTCACAGTATATCTACAAGAACAGTAAATAGTCGTCATTTTGAAAATGCCATGATTGATTTATGATACACGATGATATCTAATAAGTCGGTACATATTACCGAACGAAAACTGTCTACCTTAGGTGAGAGAACACAGAAGAATGTGGATGATTGCTACTCCGTTGCCCAAAATGCACCACGAGGAGGATCCGACCCATTGTGATTCTGAAGTTGTCCGTTGGACCCCGCATCCCATAACGGTATAGGTCAGGTTTTTTTTTTTTTTGTTGACGCGGGGAACGCATTTACGCGCCTTCATCCCAGCTGCGGGGGCAGCTGGGATGGTGTGTGGGACTCCCGGCCCGGTCCGGAATGGACCGTCCTACCCACTAAACCCCGCGGTGTTTCTCCTCACCCATTAGCCGGGCCGAGGGATATCAAAAGATTATTCACGTCGACCCGGCTAGGGGCGCCCCGTTTATTCGGGGCTCTCCTCTGGCGAGCCAGATGGGTGGCTCCCCAAAGCTCCCTAAGGAGCTGAAAACCACGCCTGCACCGCTCTCGAGCGCCCCTCTGTAATAAAGGAGACAGAGAGCGGCTGGCGCAGGCGTGCGCTAATGGGCACCCCCGGGACACGAGAAAGGTGCCCACCGCCATGTGACCATTGGTGGGCGGGGTCCCCCGACCTTACGCCCACGGTCAAGAAACAATCGGGGACGCGCAGTGACTCCTCACCGCGGCGCCCCCGAACTGCACGGCAGAGCGGGAGCATTATCCGTTACTCACGCTCTCCCGCACAGTGCACCTCCCGCTTTTCCGCCATCACCTGGCCAACTGGCAAGGTGACAGCGGCCCAGCACTGTTGCCGCCGGTCGCGCCGTTATTCACGGCCGGCAGCCCGAACTGCATGGCAGGGCGGGAGCATTTACCTAAACTCACGCCCCACAAGCAGTGCCTCTCCCACTTTGCCGCCATTGTCTCGCCAGCAAGGTGGCGAAGCGACGGCGACCCAGCATTGCTGCTGCCGGCCGTGAATTACGGCACGTCCGGCAGCAACACACACCACCGAGCAACCCGCAGGTGGGTTACTCCCGCCTCGGTCGGAATTAGCCAGAGTAGCACAACTCCCCCACAGAGGAAGGGGAGTGGTCGCTACTCCGTTGCCCAGGATGCACCACGAGGAGGATCACATCATTATATTATATTTCTTATTTATATATATTTTTATACATATATTAGAATTTATCTCCCCCCTCCGCTTTGTATATGTGTGTTTATTAAATCCTATCCTGTTGTTTTAATTACACACTTTTACTTTTCTTATTTTTCACGCTTTCCTCTCGCCTGTCTGCTGGTAGATATTTCTTTTAGAAATAAGCAGTACCATTGTACCTGTGTTTCCTCCTTCTGTTCGTTTTTGTTTTTGTATTGTAGTGTGTACATAAATAAATAAATAAAATAAAAAAATAAAAAGGATCCGACCCATTGGGGTCCTTAAGATGTTAGTAGGACCCCGCATCCCGGTATTTTTTTTTATTTTTTTTTTTTTGTTGACGCGGGGAACGCATTTACGCGCCTTCATCCCAGCTGCGGGGGCAGCTGGGATGGTGTGTGGGACTCCCGGCCCGGTCCGGAATGGACCGTCCTACCCACTAAACCCCGCGGTGTTCCTCTTCACCCTTTAGCCGGGCCGAGGGATATCAAAAGATTATTCACGTCGACCCGGCTAGGGGCGCCCCGTTTATTCGGGGCTCTCCTCGGGGGAGCCAGATGAGCGGCTCCCCAAAGCTCCCTAAGGAGCTGAAGTCCACGCCTGCACCGCTCTCGAGCGCCCCTCTGTAATAGAGGAGACAGAGAGCGGCTGGCGCAGGCGTGCGCTAATGGGCACCCCTGGAACACGGAAAAGGTGCCCACCGCCATGTGACCGTTGGTGGGCGGGGTCCCCCGACCTTACGCCCACGGTCAAGAAACAATCAAGGGCGCGCAGTAACTCCTCACCGCGGCGCCCCCGAACTGCACGGCAGAGCGGGAGCATCATCGGTTACTCCCGCTCCCTCGCACAGTGCACCTCCCGCTTTGCCGCCATCACCTCGTCAACTGGCGAGGTGACAGCGGCCCAGCACTGTTGCCGCCGGTCGCGCCGTTATTCACGGCCGGCAGCCCGAACTGCATGGCAGGGCGGGAGCATCTACCCAAACTCCCGCCCCCCACGCAGTGCCTCTCCCACTTTGCCGCCATCGTCTCGCCAGCAAAGGAGGCGAAGCGACGGCGACCCATCATTGCTGCTGCCGGCCGTGAATAACGGCACGGCCGGCAGCAACACACACCACCGAGCAACCCACAGGTGGGTTACTCCCGCCTCGGCCGGAATTAGCCAGAGTAGCACAACTCCCCCACAGAGGAAGGGGAGTGGTCGCTACTCCGTTGCCCAGGATGCACCACGAGGAGGATCCGACCCATTGGGGTCCTTAAGATGTTAGTAGGACCCCGCATCCCCCGCATCCCGGTATAGGTCAGGTTAGGTTAGATTTTTATTTTTTTGATTATTAAAATTTTATTTTGGAAAGAGGACTATTAAATTGTGTTTTTAATTAGAAAGAAAGAAAGAAAGAAAGAAAATGTATTTATTCTAAGCCCAATAATAGTATAAATATAAGCATAAAAAAAAACAAACAAACTGAGATACTTAGTACTACTAACTTACATTTTTATGATACACTTACAAAACTATTCTAAAAAACACACAATATTTAATATTCTTATAAAAAAACAAATAGAACATCCCATTGAAAAAAATAAATAAATAGATAAATATAATACAATGGGCCTGAAAGGGTTGCCACCTCAGCATAATGCTACACGTCACAAGTTGTTGTGACGTGCAGCGCTGGTTTTCAGGTGGCACCTCTGAATGACGAACGTCACGTACGCGCACTCCATTTACTATTATACAAATTTATTAATATTACTTAATAATCAAACAAATAGTTTTATTATAAAAGAATTAAATTACATCAAAAAAAAAATCAACTAAAATGCTCGTGTCGGAAAAAAATAAAATAAAAAGTATGAAAATAAATGAAAAAAAAACTGGTCCATGATTGCCCATGATTGCTGATTGTGTTTATAGACCACCACAAACAACAACCATAACTTATACATGCACTCTACGGAGTCTATGGCATGCACCCGCGCAGGCCACACCACAGAATACGCACTCTGTGGTGTGCCGTCCGAACGCGCGACCGCGAATAGAATACAGACGCTTCGATAACTCGTTTTGTTCTCTCTCTTGTCGCCATGTTGTTTACAGTGAGTGAGCATCGATTAAACTGTAAACAAAACAACATGAACCAATGTCCATCTCTTAAAGCATTTTATTAAACTAAAAACATCAAAGTTGAATCGAGAATATAACAATAATGCCTGTTCCTGCTATAAATGTGTTGTGCAGTGATCTTAAGTTGTCATCATTATCATTTGTGATATCCTGCAAAGTGTGGTTATGATGTGCAAACCGCATAATACCGCTCGCTGTACTACATCAACATAATTGTGTGATGGAATGGAAGACAAATTTTCATTGTTTGACCGTCGTAGCATGCCCCCAGTGCATAACCCATTGGTAAGTTACCATAGATTATGCCTAAGCACATGCTTTCTGATTGTGCAGTAGGTGTGATTTGTATTTGGTTCTAAATGTGTTGACTGATTTTAGCGCACGTATTGGCGGCGGCAGATCATTCCAAATACGACTAGAAGAATATTTAAAACTGCTTCGAAATCCTGCTGTTCTGTGCCAAGGCGTTAACATTAGGTGAGTTGAAGCCCTAGTCGCATACTTGTTAACGTACCTCGACCACGCCAGCATGTCGTACAGATATTGAGGTCTGTGACTCAATACAACTCCAAACAGCAAGGTGGCGAGATGCAACTCTCTACGCTCTCTCATCTTAAGCATGTTGCCATTGCAGAGAAAAGGCGTCACATGTGCACGCGGTGGTATGTTGTAGCAAAACCTAGCACAGGCATTCTGCACACGCTGTATGAGTCGCTCAGTTCTCTTTAAAAGGCAGTTTCCAAACACTGTGTCAGCATAATTGAGCTTACAAAGAATTAGTGATTCGCATAATAGAATTCTTATGTTGATATTAATGTACGGACGAATTCTGTACAACAACTTTAACCTGTAGAAACAGCTCTGCACAGCTTGTCCAACATGCTTCTCAAACCTCAGCTGCTCATCCATAACTAATCCAAGGTTCCGGGCTTCACTCACCCTTTCAATTGAGGAGCTGAGGGGCAAGTGCGAGTTTCGGTGAGCGCCTGTCGACATTCACGAACGAGCGCGTTATCACCGATTTGTATGGGATCGAGACAAGTTCCCGCGTTTACAGCTAGGTGGCGGGGTCTCAATTCCAAACGAATTGGTGAGCCGTGAATGTCGACAAGCTCACACAAAAACTCGCACTTGCCCCTCAGTTTATTCTTAAGTCAGGTTGTAATTGACATATTTTTTCTATTGTGTTTTGTATACCCATAACAATAAATTTGGACTTTTCCGGGTTTAAGATTAACGAGTTTCTGTGTGCCCATTCTGCAACATTGCTCAAGTCCTCATTTATCTTGCTTTCTGCTTCCAGACACTCCGAAGGAGGAAAAGACAGGTACAGCTGAAGGTCATCTGCATAGAGATGAAACTTGCAGTTACTGATTGTATTGGTGATATCGGCGCTGTACAAGATGAACAACAAAGGTCCAAGGAAGCCCTGTGGGACTCCCCGGGTCACAGGACGATGTGATGAATCATAGTTGTAACCAGATTTATGATCTTTAATTTGTACGAACTGTAATCTGTTACTCAGGTAGCTATCAAACCATTTTACCACCCCCATGTCACATCCATAATAGGTAAGTTTGGACAACAGCAGTGAAATATTGATTCCATCGAAAGCGCGGGAGAAATCAAGCAAAGTGAGCACTGTACCCATACCCTGGTCTCTAGCTTGCAGCACATCATCCACCACAGCTAATAGCGCTGTTGTCGT
Organism: Miltochrista miniata; assembly: GCA_933228765.1. Classification (NCBI taxonomy): domain Eukaryota; kingdom Metazoa; phylum Arthropoda; class Insecta; order Lepidoptera; family Erebidae; genus Miltochrista; species Miltochrista miniata. Next base: position 15,287,207 of record OW121765.1, read on the forward strand.
ACACTGTGTCCCCTCCTAAAGCCTGACTGCATAGCTGGTAGAATGTTCGAGTTTTCCAGATAGTTAGTGAGCTGATTACTAACAACCAGTCAGTGTGGAACCTGTGTCGAGTCTTATCTTGATTAAAAATATATAAAGTGCTATAATCGTTTTCAAAGAACTATAAAAGTAAAATATATTTGCAAAGACAGTGCTGGAAGTGTTATCTCATCGCGGTGTTGTGATAAACGTTCATAAAAGTAGTCTAAAAGAACTATTACTGCCGTTAGACTATTAAGAATTGTGGGTGTAATAACATAAACTGTTTACTGTTTACCTGATCAGCTGTTATGCTCAGCTGTTTGATACTCACGTGCATGTTTCTGATTGGCGCCATCTCTGCGAGCGTTCATGAACTAAATTGATTGACTTTTGATATCGTCTTGCAGTAGCTACGCATAGATCAACGCATAGATCGGAATTATAGATATGGCTAAGTGTAACTGTTGCGGCCGCTACATATCCCAGGCAGATGGCGTTGCGTGTTTTTTATGTAACGTTACATTTCATCGGAGCTGTTTAGCAAAAAGTAAAGGCGGGAAAATATCTGTGCCATGGTCTTGCTTAGAATGCAGCAAAAAGAAATCATTGGAAAAATGTCATGGGACTTTGGCTGAAGGGGACCAACAGTTGCATACTTCAACAGAGTCATCGAATTGTTCTGTTACTCCCTGTGTTGATAAATTAGATCAGGCGCGAAGTAATCTGGTTCTTGAGGTTCGATTGTTTCGCCAAGAATTGCAAGCGATGAGGGAGGAGGTACAGATGATGCGTGAAGAGATAAGGGAGTTGCATGGGACACTGTCGGGCAATAATGCACGCCTAGACTCACTTGAGAAGCGTGTCGGGGAACTCGAACTGATTTCTCACAATAAATGCGATAACGCCGCGGGCGCCGACGCCGCGCACTTTGAGTCAATAATAAACCAGCTACGGGTCGACTTAAATGATAAGGATCAAGAGTTGTTAATGAATGATATTGAGATTTCAAATTTACCTGAAATGCCCGGTGAAAATCCTTCACATCTGGTTACTTTGATCGGTGTTAAGTTAGGAGTGGCAATTGATGACCGTGATATCGTCAGTGCAGAGCGAGTGGGGCCTAGGTTGCCGCGCAGGGGTGCCGTAGACGGCGGCGGCGCGTCAAGTGATGGTGAGGGACGTGGGGGGAAACCGCGACCGCTAGTGGTGCGACTCGCACGCCGAGCACATCGTGATGATATCTTACGTAATATGCGAGTGCGTAGAGGAGCTAATTCTTCAGATCTCGGCATTGGTGGGGATCGCCCTTTCTACGTAAACAAAAGACTTACTAAGACCAATAGGCAGTTGTTGCATAAGGTGCGTGAGGTACGTAAGCGTTTACAATGGAAGTACGTGTGGGTTAAGCGAGGACGTATCTACGTTAAGCGGGATGACGGCCAGTTCTCTCATAACATACGATGCATGGAAGATGTCTCGCGTGTTTTTGGCACAGAAAATGTTTAGTCGTTTTAAAGCAAATAATTATAGTACATTTTCTTTTTATTTTTATGTATTTATTTATGTTATTGATTTAATTTTTTTTAATAACTTGAATTATTTTACTTATACGTGTCTCATGGGGTATGTTTTTGTATGGGTGCTTTGTTTTTTTATTTTAAACGGGAGATATTTTTTTATTAGTGTAATTTTTGTAACAATCTTACAATATGGGGAGCACAGCTTTAGGTTGTTAGTTTGTAGCTTGTATTTTAAATGTTTATGGAAAACTATTTATGAAGCTTTAGCTTTTAAGATTGAATTGTATAGTTGCGTTTACGTAAGTGAACTTAGAGTTGATTTGCGGCTGAAGCTAACCAGTTACTACTACAGAAATTGCGTGCACTTATGTACATTACTTTCATATAATTATCATATTTTTGAGCAGGGAATATTGCTATTTATTTTATTTATTATAATTATAAATGGTTTCAAATTTTTTTAAAGTCGGACTGTTCAATCCTGGTTCTCTGAATACTGGCCAAGATAACTTCATAGTGGCAATGCAACGTGAAATGCCTGACATAGTCGCTATCAATGAGACGTGGTTAAAGGAGGGGCAAGAGCTGTGTGCACCTACAGTTCCAGAATACCGAGTGAAGCTTTTACCACGACCATTGTCAATTTGTGGCGGGGATGGAGGTGGTTTGGGTTTTTATATAAGGCGGGGCTTGAATGTGAGTGTTTGTAGTCACCCCATTAACCGGTCAGTGGAGCAAATGTGGATAAGGGTAAGAATTAATCATAATAAGGTAATTATTGGCACTGCCTATCGTCCTCCTAGAGCTGACCATAACTTATTCTTGGACACCATTATGGACACTATAACGTCACTTAGTGATTACGATTACTTAATTTTGCTAGGAGATTTTAATATTAATGTTAATGACCACTTGGAAACAAAAACTAAACTATTCGACACCTTTTTAAATTGTACCGGTTTAAAACAAGTGGTGACAGAGCCCACTCATTTCACTGATCATAGTAGTACATTGATCGATGTTGTCTGTACCAATGCACATGTGCGCGGGGTCAAAGTGAATTCGGTCGGCGTGCTCTATGGTCACGCCTTCATATTCACTGAGTTTGTCTTCCGGAAGCCTAAAATACCACCTAGGATAATTCATTACAGGCCACTTAAGGATATTGACCCGGAATTCTTCGAAAGTGATATGACTAGAGTCAGTTGGAACCACATGGGTGCTCTAGATGATGTTGATGACATGGTTTTGGTTTTTGCTACGGCTGTAACAACAATGTTTGATTTGCACGCGCCAATGAAAACCGTGATTCATCGTGAATTATCCGCCCCATGGCTTACTGACAACGTTAGATTGGTGATGAAACTGCGAGATGCAGCCTTGAAACGAGCTCGAACTACTCAGAAAGCTTCACACAAGCAATATTACAAAGATTTGAAGAAACAAGTAGATTTTCTGATTCATAATGAAAAAACAAGTTATTTTAAAATTAATATTAACCAGTATAAAAATGATCCTAAACTGTTATGGAAGAATATTAAATCTAAATTATTACCGTCAAAGTCTAATGATATTCCTAATTGTCTGGGTGATTGTAATGCCATAAATAATCATTTTTTAGATGTTCCTGGTCTTGTCAATGACTCAATATCACAGTTAACATATTTTGAATTCCATCGTTTTTGTAATAACCATTTTATCCTTAAACCAGTCGATTCTACGGTTGTGCTTAAGGTAATCAAAGCATTAAAATCAAATGCTGTAGGTGTCGACGGAATATCCTTGGATATGGTTATACTGACCCTCCCACATACTCTGCACTTGATAACTCAAATTGTAAATAAGTCTATAGTAACTTCTAAGTTTCCATCCTTATGGAAGTCAGCTATTGTGAAACCCATATACCTAAAAGTAATAACATAACATCACTAAGAGAACTTAGACCTATAAGTATATTGCCCTGTCTTTCTAAAGTACTAGAAAAGGTCATAGGATGTCAAATGACTGAGTATCTGGAAGAACATGATATCTTACCTGATAGACAATCGGGCTTTCGGAAAGGCAGAAGCACAGCTACAGCTCTTCTTGACGTAACGGATAATATTTTGGCTGCTCAGGACTCTGGACATGGCACAATATTGGTGTTATTGGATTTTTCTAGGGCATTTGATGCTATAAATATTTCGTTGTTGATGTCCAAGTTAACTTACTATGGATTCGATCAGCAAACTGTAAAATGGTTTAATTCATATTTGACTAATCGTACTCAGTTTGTCAAAATACATAACGCGGATGGAAGTACTTGTGACTCGGACTCAAAGTATGTAAATAGGGGTGTTCCCCAGGGTTCCGTCTTAGGACCAATTTTATTCATTCTTTTTAGTGCTGACATAATTAATTCTATAAAATTCTGTAAATTCCATATATATGCCGACGATGTACAAATTTATATTTCATTTAAACCAGACGAAACTCTTACAGCAGTGAATAAAATTAATAAGGATTTGGAAAGTATTCATAAATGGGCCTCACACAACTCCCTTCTGCTCAATGCGTCTAAAACAAAATATATGATTCTGGGTTCCAAAAAACAAATTGAAAAGATAGAAGACTTGAATCCACAAATTGCCATAGATGGATGCCCAATAGAGCGTGTCACTGAAGCTCGTAATTTGGGTTTAGTTACGGATGAGCAGTTGAGATATGATAAACATATTATTCACATTGTACGTAATTGCTTCTATCGTCTGAAGCAATTGTATAGACTACGGGACTATCTCAGCGTAGACTTGCGTGTTCAATTGTGTGACTCGCTTGTATTATCCAAGTTCAATTATCTGGACATAGTTTATGGGCCCAGATTGTTAGCTAAGACATCTAATTTGATTCAAAAAGTGCAAAATGCCTGTGCTCGTTTTTGCTTTGTAATTCCTAGACGAAGTCATATTACACCATATTTGATAGCAGGCAATATTCTAAAAATGAAGTTCAGACGTGAGCTACATTTGGCTACGCTGCTGTTTGGTGTTATAAAGACAAATAAGCCCAAGTTCTTGTACAATAAATTGAAGTGGATGGCAGAGCATCGTTTGTACCCTGGTAGGAAGATTACGGCACCACTACGGATACCTAGGCATAAAACTACTGCGTTTAGAGGTGGATTTCGGTACAATGCTACGAAGTGCTGGAATAACATCCCTCCACCACAACGAAATTCGGGGTCAGTGAATGTATTCAGATCTAAACTAAAGATGATCCTTTTAGAAGCACAGAAGACCGGCACTTAAAGTTAGCATGTTGATTATTGCAACATTATGCGAAATGCCTGTTGTATATTTATTTGTGCCTAGTTATGTATATATCGTTACTGTGAATTGTTTTCCAACTAAGTCACTTTTTTGTTAATTTATATCTATATATACTTAATGTGTATGTATTTAGAAATATATAAGTATGTCTATCAGTCGTTTACATCCCATAGCTCAAGCTTAATTTCGGCTAGATTGTGTTTGTGTGGGAATGACCACAGGTATTTATTTATGAATATTTAATATTTATTGTACTATAGCATACATAGGTTTCTTGGACGTATGTCCGTGAGTAACTGGGGGGCTTCAGCTGAAAATCAGCGCTGTGGTTGCCCGCAGCATTTATGCTGAGCTGTAGCCTTTTGGGCGCACATAATTTTTCGTTTGTAATGTATTTTATTTTATTTTTTTTTTCCTATCATGTTATGTTTAGAGGTATGTCATAAATCTACTTCGTGATTTTGTGTGCCTAATAAAAACGTTTTTCTTTACTTTTCTTTTCTTTTTAACTCTCTCCAATATTTTCGACAGACATGGCAATAAACTAATGGGCCTTAGGTCTTTAGGGCTCAAGGGACATGGCTGTTTTGGAATAGGTCGTACCTTGGCAGTTTTCCACATGCTGGGAAAGGTTGATGTTGTGATGGATGTGTTTATAATATGTGTTATAACACTCAAGGTTTGAGGGAGAGTCATCAGCAACATGTCGAATGAGATCTCATCAGCGCCCATTGCATTTGATTTGAGTCTTCTGATAATTTTATCAATATCATCCTCCTCCACTGGCTTGAACTGAAAACTGCAGTGGCTGTATCTGTTGAACTCAAAATAAGTAAGATCTGATATGGACACCTTATCACTACCAGGTACGTTCAAAAAATGCTGGTTCAAATTATCAGGGTTCCCACAAAAGTCGAGCAACTCGCAATTTTTATTATTTGACAGTAAAGTTGACTTGAGCTGGCTCCATAACCTCCTTGGCTGCTGCAAATTATTATTTATATGATATTTAAAATACGCTCGCTTTTCGTTTTCTATGGCAGCTCTCACAGTGTACTTGAGGTCACGATATGAGTTCTTGTGTAATTCTAAGTTAATTGCCTTTGCTTTCCGATAGTATTTGTCTCTTATGTGCATCATATCCTTAATTGTACTTGTAATCCAGGGGTAGGTATTCTCTTTTAGCAAAATTCTTTTTATGGGTGCATGTAAATCAAATAAGGAGTTAATATATCGCTTGCTTACTGCAAGATCGACATATCTCAAAATCACAAGATTTTCAGATTACTATAAAAAATAAGTCTTTTATTAGCATATTTTTCAGTACTAGAACGTCAGAAAGATAATTTTACTCGATGCCGCTAGGTGGCGACATATGTCGTTTTTGCACGCCGTGGTGGCGGCATCTTGCTTGTTTCAATATAGTGCTATCTCAGTTACGCCACGCGGACGCACGCGTCTTGTTATTCAAGGATGTCATATTTGGAGTTAAAATGTTCTTGCAACAAATGGTAAGAACTATTTTCCGATTAATCCTTTAGTACAATATATAATTATTTTGGCTTATGACGTTATTACAATAAACAAATAAGTTTAAATATTTGTATTACTAAACAATATGACGTTATTGCTAGTAAAACTAAGGATGTGATTGTATTATTTTACGTTAAGTCATTATTGTAACTATGACATTGCATTTAAAAATTGAAAACGAAATGTCACATTTAAAATTAAACCGTCCTAGCAGAAAATATTCAGATTTTATAAGTATTATGTAAAAATATGTTACTATAGCTAGAAACAAAGAGTGTTTTTTTCAGTTTCTTATTGCTCTTTTTTCATTCTGGGCGTCTCGCAAACAACTACAGTTCTCAACACTACACTACCAACGACAATTTCTATTAGTCCTGAAAAGAAGGGAAGGAAGCGCGTTAGGAGAGAGGATCAATGGAGGCGAAATATTTTGAAAAAAAGCCAGAAGTATATAAAATTCTTTCTTTTGTTTTCAAAACTGTTTAAGATTGGATGCGAATGTTACGAAGATAAAAATATAGCAGAACTTGAGTCACGCCTCCAATTATACAAGAAATTCATGAAGGGTTCGCAGACTGGTAGAGTGGGTTTGATTAGTATCCGGGGACAAATAGATAAAGAAGTTACAAAATCTTTTCTGGAGCAGGATGCGAATGACGCCTATAAGGTGCACGCGATGAACCTAGAGATGCAGAACCAGTGGCTTACTCTAGGCGAGTTTTGTATTCCTATGGCCTTGCAGTGGCGTACCTTGTTCTAAGACTGGTCGCCGGGTTTGCTTAGATTCTATCTGAACGCGTTTCAGTTGACCCTCTCTGACCAAAGTAATCTAGTCAAGTATTGAAAATCATACGTGAGGCTGTCAGTTTGGCGGTAGCTAGAGCCACAAACATAAGAAATGACATTGCGTTTGTAAAGGAAGGCTGTTCAAAGAAAGTACCTCAAAAGCCATACTCAGTTTTGATGGCTGCCGCCGATTGGACCATACTCGCAGACACGTATGAAAAACACTACAAAATCCCGGAGGATGTATGTACCTCGCCGTCCAGACCCGACATATTCCTGTTTTCAAGAATACATAAGCGAGCAGTGCTCGTGGAGCTCACGGTGCCGTGGGAGACCAACATATCGAAGGACCACGCCATGAAGATAAATAAATACAATGAGTTAATCAAAAATGGCTATGCGGTTAAACTCTATTCCATAGATTGATAGATGGATAGATAGATATTCGTTTATTTGTCAGAATATTGTACAAAAAAGTTGTTACAAAGTTTAAATTTCCATAATATTCTGCCGTTTTCGGCGTACAAACATTGCGCTTAACAAAATAAAACATCACATTAATACAATATAGTGATAGGACAAAAAAAAAGACAGATTAGCTAGAAGAAGTAGGAGCAAATGGAATTCCAGCTAAAGCCCTGTATAATTTATTTTAAGACCTTGGATTGCCAAGAGCTTCAGTAAGCTCTTTACTAAAACGAATATCCAAAGCGGCATTGATAGGGTCTTACCAAATCTGGTTGGGCAGGGGAGGGAATAGTAAGGTGGCCGCCCTAAACCTACTCAAATGGGTCGCAAGTCCCAGACGCCGTCGGGGTGTTCCCCCCTGTGCCACGCTATGGACCCGCACTTAGAATCCATGGAATGCTAAGAATAAGGTCTCTAACTGATTATAGACTGAAATTATGAGACTGTTAATAATGAGTACCTGAGATATGGTTCACATTTGTGTTAAGAATTGTGTTTTTAAGTTTAAGCTAAAAGTGATTTGATTATGCTGATTTTAGAATGTTTTTAAATATTACAAAGAATTTGCCTAAGATATTTGCAATAAGTAGTTAGTAAGTAAAGAAGTTTTATTGAAAGTAGATTTAATTTCATTATTTTTGTATTTGAAAATAAAAGTTTAAACCTGCAGAGGCTGTCTTATTTCAAAAATTCAACCTTTTTTTTTGCAATACCGTCATTATTTGTTTTAGATCGCGAATTCTTGCGGATTTTGTGGTGTAATAATGACTTATTTTGAGAAAATACTTTTAATATTTAGCTTTTTTCTGCAACAATGACACAAGTGAGGACTATATTACTTGTTGCGTCAAGTTACAACTGCAGTCGTGTGTGACACGCCTTAAGTGCATCGCTGAACATTATGGTTAAAAAAGTCTAGAATTTATCGTCGCTTGTCTATGCGCTGTTTTGTACAAGAAATGTTCTTTTCTGTTCATGTTCACTGCCGCCATTACAGCATTATTTGTGAGGAAAAATCAGTCCTTTCATTTTAAACACCAACTAATTCTTCGCACCGGCATATTTCCCGTTGCCATTGGTCCTTCGAGCCGGATCATGTAATAAAAAAGGAATCAGCATGGATCCAACGAAGAAAATATGTGTGAAGACCGGTCGGAGAGCACGCGGTCAAAAACGCGGGATTTGAGATGGTATTTTATTTATTCAAGGATGTGTGATTAATAACCCAACACTCTTAAAGGTAATTTAACTAATAACTATCTTCACGCCAAATCCCTTGCGGGGTAGGCAGAAAGAACCGAGCGCCACACGGCACGGTCCATACACACCTCACTTGCTTCTTCAACTTTCATTTTTCTTTTCATGCATGCACGTCGGTTCCTACGGCTCTTGACATCACCTTCAACTAACACACGATTAATTTGGTCGTGGTAGGTGTGTCCTGGCCTTCCCCGACTCCTACGTCCATCCACTTTCGCGTTGTATATCTGTTTTGTCATTCTTTCATCTCCCATTCGTTCCACATGCCCGAACCATCGTAGCATGCCCTTCCTTACTTTAACACCGACACTCTCTTTCAGACCAACTCTCTTTCTTACATCTTCATTCCGAACGCGATCTGCGAGCGTTACTCCGCAGATTTTGCGTAGCGCGCGCATCTCGACCGCGTTTATTCTACTTTCATGCGTTTCCTGCCATACCCAACTCTCGCTTCCATACGTTAGCGTAGGTATCAGCACCGCATTGTGTACTGCGAGCTGGGCCTTTTGACTTAAGCCCTTGGTACCTAAAAGTTTGCCTAACGCTCCATTCACACTATTGCCCGCAGTTACCCTCTTTTCTACATCAGCGGTGTACCGTCCATCCCTGCTAAATGCACATCCAAGATATACAAACTCATCCACCTGTTCCAGCACTACATCATTTACAGTTATCCTGGCATTCGTTCTGTCCTCTTCTCTTTCGAATACCATCACTTTCGTTTTAGTCGCGTTCAAATGTAAGCCTCTCATTAGACAATCATCTTTCATCGTTGTGACTAGTGACTGTAGTTCTGATGGCGATTCGGCTATGAGCACGGCATCATCTGCATACAGCAAACAGTTCACAAGTAAGTCACCCATTCGCAATCCAACATTCATCGATCTTACTCTCTTAAGACAATCGTCCAGGTACAGGACAAACAGCAGAGCCGACAGCACGCAGCCCTGTCTGACGCCAATGTTGACGTCAAACCAGGGAGACAGGCTGCCGCCCACCCGCACACATGCCGTACATCCCACATATGTAGACTGCACAGCACGAAGCAGCGCACCATCAATCCCGCATCCTGGCAATATATCCCAGAGATCCTTCCGTACAACTCTGTCAAATGCTTTCTCCATGTCCACAAAACCGCAGAAAACCTTCCGGCCTACAGCCAGCTGCTTCTCTACGATGTTGCGGAGAGAGAAAACTTGGTCCATACATCCCCTTCCATTTCGGAAACCACCCTGCGCCTCCCACAGTAATCCGTCAGATTCCACCCTCATTCTCCTTTCAATAATTTTGCCATACACTTTAGCTGCTATACTGATCAAACTGATGGCCCTATAGTTGGCGCACTCCATACGTGAGCCCTTGCCTTTATACAAGGGCACGATGATAGCACGCCTCCAGTCCATTGGGACCCTTCCAGTCTTCCAGCATAGATTGCTTAATGACCAGAAGGCGTCTCGGACGCAAGGACCACCTAATTTGATCATTTCAGCAGATATCCTATCAATTCCCGCAGACTTTCCATTTTTCAAGCTTCGTATCGACCATTCAATCTCTTCCAAAGTAATATCTCCGCTTGATGCTTGCACCGCAAGATCAGTCATCGACTCCCTCGCAGTGCCCGCATCCGGGAGATATTCATACATTTCTCCAAAGTACTCATTCCACCGCTCTAACACCTCTAATGGGTCCGCAAGAATGTCCCCAGCTTTACTCTTTATCTTATCCATTCTGGAAACTGACGAACAGCTCCGAGACTTCTTGACCTCCCTCCAAAAGAGTTTGGTATTTGTCTCGAAGTTCCTCGTCAGCTTCTCTTCCGCAATCAAATTTATTCTTTCACGCTTCTCTTTCACTAAAGCTTTGGCTTCATTCTTGCAGAGGCGGTAAATTTCTTTCTTCGTGTCTTTCATACTGTCATTCAGTTGCAAAGATGAGACATAATCCAACCACGCTTTCTTCTTTCTTGCTACGCAGGATTGTACCTCTGCATCCCACCAGGCATCACCTTTCGAATGTTCATGTCTCTTTGCACTCCCACATGCTTCTTTTGCACTATCCACTATACTTTCTTTCATAATATTCCAGCATTCATCCACATCTAAGTCGGAAAGGCTCGCGTTTGCAAGCCTTTCACTGACTAAGCCTACATACATACTCCTTACGCTTTCATCTTCCAGTTTTTCACTCTTTATCCTTTCATAGTCTCCGAAGGGGACACGCACTCGCCAGTGCCTCCACTTCTTGAAAAGACCAACAAACCGGCTTACCACCAGGTAGTGGTCAGTTTCAAGAGTGGGGCCTCTGTAGGCCCTTGTATCCCTTATAGCCTCTCGGAGACGACTGTCTATCAAAATCAAATCAATTACACTTTTTTCTTCCTTCCGTCTCCAAGTATACGTGTGGATATCTTTGTGACGGAATAAACTGTTCGCCACAAGGAGGTCTCGTTCCAAGCATACGTCTAAGATTGACTTACCAGCATCATTCGCTCTCTTATCTCCATACGGACCAAGGACAGCATCGAAGCCATCTCGCTTGGTCCCCACCCATCCATTCAAATCACCACACATGATCAACTTTTCATTCCCCTCAGCCAAATCGAGGACGTCCCTAACGGAATCCCAGAACTCCGCGAGCACTTGGGGATTAGCCGAGCTGACGGGAGCATAGGCTGCGACCAAAAAAACTCTCGTGATCCCCAGTTTTATACGTACCCACAGGAGTCTTGGGCCTGCCAATCCATAATCTTTCACTCCAGAAGCGAAACGGGAGGAGAGCAAGACACCCACTCCCTTACTGGCATGATCCTCTTGGTCCACTCCGGACCACAAAGCAATTATGCCGCCAGGAAGATCGTCAATGCCGCTCCCCTTCCGCTTCGTCTCTGTGACACACAATACATCCAGGCATCGCTCTTTCATTACATCTATCAATTCATTCATCTTACCTTCCATACCACCACGCACATTCCACGTGCCTATCCGGCACTCGGCTCCTCGCATCCCGCCAGAGTTGGCGCTGCGTGAAGGGTGGCGGCCCCCTTCGCCGCGTGCGCATGCAGTCATACCGACGGGGGCACACCGGTATGCGTCGCCTCGGGGGGACGCCCTAGCCCTGTCGGGACTCATTTCTCGGTAGTGATTGGTTTCGCGTTTTCGCTTTCGCCGCTACTTACGGGGAGGGCCCGAGCACAGGTAACGCTCTTCGTGAAGGCACACTACATCCTCCCCTAAAGGTAATTTAATTAGTACATAAAATGTTAACAGCGCATAGTTAAGGTTAGTACTTATAAATAAGTTTCTTCCTTTTTCATAGTTTCTCTTTTGCGTTGCAAAGTACTTAGGTACCTACTGCGTAGTCGTCACGACAGCATGGTGGGTTTTTTATTATTCACACTTTCAATGTTTAACTGATTCAGATAATGTTGTAACTGTTTAAAGCATAATGAAATTTCTTTATTTCACAAAGTTGTACTTATGTCAATTGTCTGGATATTTTTTCCCAAGTTCTTATACTTGCTTAAGTTTAAAGTTGAAATAATCCAAATGCACAATTTGTAACACAATCATTGTGATTGACTACAACTTATTGTTTTAAGGAATAACCCATAAAGCTTATTAGGTAGGTCATACCAAAGTAGGGTTATGTCCACATTGTAAGTGAATTTCATTATTGTTTCTTGAACAATGAATAAAATAGCTGTTAGTATAGCTTAAAGAAGCATACAGCTTAGATTTGTACTCAAGTAATAAGTACTTATTATATTCTGTGTAGGAATATAACTTAGTTTATGTGTACTTACTTAAATTACATTGAGTGAACTATTTGTGTGGTTCCTTTACAAATCCTTAGATATATTTGTTTAGTCAGATAGTTTGTCAAGCATAAAGCTTAGATTTGTACTCAAGTAATAAGTACTTATCATATTCTTTGTAGGGATATGACTTATAGTTAATGTGTACTTACTTCAATTACATTGAGTGAACCATTGGTGTGGTTCCTTTACAAATCTTTAGATATATTTGTCTAGTCAGATAGGTTGTTACGTTACAAAGGTTATAATAGTTAAAAAGTTTAAGCAGTGCTGCTGTATTTAAAGTTTATATTGTATATGTTCCAGGTGATTGCGTCTGCTTCCCAAAATGGCCACATCAGATCCCTTTAAAGAGTTAAATAGAAAAAGGGCCAGTTTTAAGGGTCAACTTACTACTTTTGTTAATTACTATACGGAATTAAAGCAGCCGTTGACATCTAGTGCCGCCAAGGAATTGCAGTTGCGTTTAAATAGGTTTGAGGGTTTGTATAGCAAATTTGATGAGATACAGCTACAGATTGAGTGTTTGGTTGAGGAGACGGCCTCGCACTCGCAGTTTGAGGCTCGTGCTGAGTTTGATTGTCAGTACTATAAGGCTATAGCGAATGCGCAGGAGTTGTTAGGTACATATGAGGTTCCACAGTCAAGTAGTGTTAACAGTACTGTGTGTCATCGTCAACTCGTCAAATTGCCTACGATTCAAATACCAAAGTTTGACGGGTCTTATGAGAATTGGATAGAATTTAGAGACACCTTTGCCAGTCTTATACATTCCAACGATGATATAGATGACATCAATAAGTATCATTACTTGCGTACCAGTTTAGAGTCCTCTGCCAAAGTAGTAATTCAATCCACTGAATTTTCAGCTAGTAATTATAATGTGGCGTGGCAGATATTATGTGAACGGTTTGACAACAAGAGGTTGCTAATTCAGAACCATGTTACTTCTTTATTCAACATTGATAATTTACATAAAGAGTCCTCTAGTAGTTTAAAGCGCTTAAGTGATCAGTTGAAAAAGAACTAAAGGACTTTAGAAACCTTGGGTGAGCCTGTTAATTATTGGGACACACTGTTAATTTATTTAGTGACTAGAAAGTTGGACCAAAGAACTTATAGGGAGTGGGAAGAACATAAAGGTCGCTTGAGTGAAGAAACTTCAACTAAGTTCAGTGAATTTATGTCCTTCCTACGTAGCCGTGCTGACTTTTTGGAAACCTTAGAACTTACTCAGACTTCTCATTCCAAATTGAATCCCAAGTTAAAGTCTATGGTATCTATTCAACAAGGTAATAAAACTGGCTTATCTACCACTAACACATCAGGTAAGTTATGTCCCAAATGTAAGGGTGACCATCCTTTGTCCAGTTGCTCACAGTTTCTCGCACTTAGCAATGAAGCACGACTTAAGCTGTTGCATACCCTTAAGGTGTGCTTCAATTGTTTAAACCAAGGTCATTATGCAAACCGTTGTAAGAAATCAGGCTGTCTAGTCTGTAAGCGTCGTCATAATAGTCTCGTCCACGTATCTGAATTTAAATCAGGGAACAGTAATAGCCTACAGAATGATAATTTACCCTTGCCTGTGAACACTAACTCGTCTTCAGCACCTTCTACCTTGCCCAGTGTTGGGGCAAGTAGTCAAACTTTATCTGCTAACGTAACTCCTTCTGAACAACTCGACGTGCTTCTGTCTACCGCCTTAGTGAAGGTTTATGATAATAATAACCAGGAACATGTCGTTAGGGCAGTCCTGGACAGCGGTAGCACCTCATGTATAATTTCGGAGCGCTTATGTTCACAATTAAGTTTGAAACCGCCTCACATAGATAAGTCAATATTGGGTATCAATAATGTTACTTCACATGTAGGTAAAATATGTCAGATTGGTATAAAATCGTTGAATGAAACTTTTACTTCTGACTTTTATTGTTTTGTTTTGCCGTGTTGTAACACTCTGCAATACTCACCAACACATTATCCATACGTTCTAGTATAATACTCTCTTTTTGTCTCGTGATAACGAGGATTTCATACATTAAGCACATTAACACAAAGATATTAAACTCGATATCTTTCTGTCGTTTTATTCCGTGTTTACATCCAGTCACAATACTACACATACACATAGGTTAGACGTCGTGAATCTGACATTGTCATTTTGACAGTGACAATGACTGATCCTTGTCAACGAAATAGTTTAGGAATAAAAAAAAAAAAGAACATAAAAAAAAATAGTTTTATTTAGTGTACAATAAATCTAGATTAGAATAAATAATAGGTATATTAAATTAGTAAACAGATTTGGAACTAATGATAATTTATATATAGTTTACGAGCGGATCAATTTCGGAGTGGTCACACCAGAATTCACGTTCCGCGTAACGTAGAACATTATGTCAAATAGTGGATAAAATATTCGCTTAAGAGGATAGGATGGTTAATGTACAGGATAGTTTTAGCTTCAGTTAATGACATGGCGTTAATGCGATAAAGCCCTAATCGTGTATGGCGTATGAGAAGTGGAGGAATAAAAGTCACGAACGGAACGTGAGGGATGAGTGAAATGAAACGGACCGTAGATGTAACTGACCAAGCGGGTTTGGCTTGCTGGGAAGGGGAAGAGACGAAAAGCAAAGATGGAGGCAGTCGGCATTTTTTTCTCTCGAGCGAGAAGACCCGTAGGGTGTCTCTTCAAGAGCAATTCGTACCATCACAGGACCCGCAAAAAGGTATTTATAAGCTAGATAGACCTTGTAATAATCGCGGTCTGTGAAGTGCGTGCTGATTGCTAATGACGCGTAACTTTTGTTGTAGCGGGTCTTTGAAGTACCTACCTATTATTGCTGGGAATACCTGCCCGTCCCTTGGCGGACTCCCAACACGGAGGAATTCTTCCCCGTGGACCCATCAGCGTGGGACGCGTGATCCACAGACGGGACTGCGCGCCGCTGACGAGCCCGGCTTTGTAGCGGTAACCGGTTCTCGCACCGGCATTTTTTATTCTCTTTTTTACGCCACGTGCATTTCTTTTTCACTACTTGGCACCAAGGAGGGCCACCAGGATTCTTCTTATACATCCATACGCGAGGTTGATTACTGCATCTCGTTGGTTAGCGGTGCCTACGCGATAGTCCACCGACAGTTTAACAACGTAGTTCACCTTCAGGAGGCTGCATAACGATCCGAGAATGTAACTAGATTTATTTAGCCTTTAAATCATAGATTATAATAATGTTAACCAGAATGGATCCATCTCTAGGTCGCTAGATTAAAGTATATTTTGTTAGCCACGTCACAAGGTGATGTTTAGTTAATTGTGTCAAATGAAATAATTTCATCGCATCGGCGCAAGAGCCGGCCAGGTCAATAGATCTGATATAAGTTTATAGCAAGTAAGTAAAGTGTGTGTAGATATAAGTATTCTAACTGGAGTAATACTGGTACATCCTGCCATATATATATAGGCTAAGTAGTGCGTTTGATATACCACAAGGCCTGTGGTTTTTGTATTGTAGACCATTAAACGTGGTGAAAATAATATACACTGGTTTTTCTTTCACGAACTCACTGCAACAGGGGTTTACTAGCAAGACAACACGGCCCTTAACCTAAAAGGTCCACTGTATCTCCGGCTGCTGTTATCCAGGTAATCTTCTTTTACAAATCAAACTATTGTAACACGGGACTTGGGAAGTCCACACCGACACCCTTGACGCCCGTTACGTTACATGGCGGGGGGGAATTTCCTTTGTGTTTATCTTTTGAGGGATACAATTTTTATTGTTGTATCTAGGCTTGAAAGCAGTAGCTTTACTTTAAGAAAATTAATAGTTCATACTTCACCGTTCCCTCAGGAATATGTCAAAATTTTAAATATTGACATATTGAGGGTTTATAGATATTGAATCTGGTCACTCACCCTATTAAGAATTCATATCCGTGAAGACCAGACCACAAAATGTGTAAATTTTGACTTTTTTATGCAAATTTAAGTTTTTTTTCTTTAACAAAAGTTTCATCCAGAACTAACAACATTTTTTAAATATTGACATCTGGATGGTTTAAGTGTTTAATATAATTGCTTACACTGCTTTGAGTTAATAACAGTAAGAAACCAAACCAAAATATGTGCAAATTTTGTTTTTGTGAACAAATTTGTGTTTTATGAGTTGTCGTTCTCATCCCGGCAAAAATCAACTTTTTAAGTATCAACATATTGGTGATTTTTAAACTTCTATCTGATTCGGTGCACCATTCTGCATTGATAAACACTAGGACCAGATAAAGTCTTGTGTCAATTTTCGATTTTGTGAGCAAATTTGAGTTTTTTTGTCTTATCGTTCTCCCGACAAAAATCAACTTTTTAAATATCAACATATTGGTTGTTTTTATAGTTTTATCTGATCTTGTACACCCTTTAGAGCTTACATACACAAGGATCAGGACTAAATAGTTGCAGGTTTTGTTTTTATTAACAAAATTGAATTTTTTCATAGTAATTTTTACGAACATAATTTTGAAACATAACTTTGTTGTTATTGTGTCTGTGGCATTGCTACAGTGATTATACCATTACTACTACTACTACTAGAGCATTTTAGGCTAAATACAAACTAGATATTAAGAACTTATTTATAAAAAATGTCAAAAACTCCAGATACTGATGCAAGTGAATTTGCTTCACCGGTGCATAGTCGGAACGTTATGCAGGTAACTTCTAGCCCGTATACACGACCTTTAGAGGTACACATACCTATGGATACCGTAAATACACGTCCCCGAGTCAACGTGAACCGGACTTCATCTTTGGCTCCCGAAACGTTTACGACATCCATAGTCTCTAATACGACCACCCATTATGCTGCCTCTCACAGCAACACACAAGAGACATACGTGGCACAAGAACCGATAGCACACGCACATAAGACATTCCCCATTAAAACTAGCGAAATTTTTGACAACATGAACCAAGGTAATGGTATAACACAAGTGGTTGCACCGCCCCCCAGTGCGCATGTGTACTACAAATCATTGAATTTAGCTTCCCTTAAACTCAAGTATAACGGAGAGTCAGATATTGACGACTTCCTCCTTAGGGTTAATGAAACACGTATCGCACGACAGATTGACGATACAACATTAGTAAGAGGTTTTTCAGAACTGTTATCTGACACCGCACTCAAGTTTCATAGAACAATCCAACATAAAATTAACTCTTGGTTTGATATTTGCGTTGAATTTCGAAAATTCTTTCAATCAAAGGATTACAACTACAACATAGAGAGACAAATTCGTGAAAAAAAGCAGAAGCTAGGTCAGTCTGTATCATTCTTTATTTTAGATATCCAGGATTTAAACAATAGACTAACATATCCTATTACAAGCGACAACCTACTTGAAATTATAAAACACAATTTGCTACCTACATACGCCCAACTATTAGCCATCAATGATATTACTACCTTTGACCAATTGGTCAACGTGTCCAAGAATTATGAGGCTTATTCTGGTGTTTTATGTCAATCTAAACCGGTTGGCAAGCGCGAACTCAATGCAGTCAGCGTCGGCAAATTACCTGACAGGCGCGGCTCACCTATTACTTGCCTTAAATGTAAAAAAGTCGGCCATAGTTATAAGGTGTGTAGGTCAATACCAGGCATAATATGTTTCAAGTGCGGTGCTAAGAGGGTGACGATTAGGAGCTGCACCCAATGTAACACAGGCTTGCGCTCGCAGTCTACTACACAGACACTTAATGAAAAAAACTGATGGGGCCCCCGAGCAAGTCGTTACACACACAAACAGTCTCTTCGCCTGAAATATCGTCATTCGTAGGGGATAAACGGTTGTTTGTTAAATTCACAATAAAGGACCGTAATTTCGAAGCATTGCTCGATCCTGGGGCACATTTATCAGTTTTAGGTGCGAATAAGCATCGATATTTTCAAAGACTTGGATGGACATTACATGCTAGGGATGCTTCAGTCGTGCCAGCAGTATTTTTAGCGGATTTATCACAAATTAAAGTCATTGGCATAATGTCTTTGCCAATAACTTGTAATGGGATAACTGCCCACTTTAATTTTTTAGTTTGCCCTGACATACATCACGAAATCTTGTGCGGTATGGATTTCGCTGATGCATTTGGTCTAGTGGACATTTTTAAGTTTGGAGATGTCGTGAGGAGAGGCAACTCCACAAGTTATAGTGCTTGCAGTGCGTTGTGTGAGGTGAAAGCTTTAATACCCAGAGATGATCTAACATCTCAACAAGCCAAACATCTACAAAAAGTAATGAATGACTTTGAGTCAATTTCATCAGAAAAAAAAGGTTTAGGGAAAACGCATATCGTTACACATAAAATTATTACACAGGGAGAGCCTATTAAACAAAGATATTACCCTTTATCGCCTGCTAAGTTGACAGCATTGAATAGGGAGGTGGACGAGATGTTGAGGCTCGATGTCATCGAACCGTCGAGGTCACCATGGTCCAACCCGGTTGTCATGATCCCAAAGAAAGATGGATCATGGAGATTCTGCCTCGACGCGCGTAAGCTCAATGATGTCACGGTTAAAGACTCGTACCCACTTCCTTATATAAATTCGATTTTGGACAATCTGCGAGGAGCACATTATCTTAGTTCAATTGATTTATCATCGAGTTTTTGGCAGGTCAGTTTGTCAAGTCAGGATGGAATAGACGGCAAAGGTACTTCTTGTGAGAAAACAGCTTTCGTAGTCCCTAATAGAGGTCTTTTTCATTTTAAAAGAATGCCATTCGGATTATCCAATGCGGGAGCTGAAATGCAAAGGCTAGTTGATTCGCTATTTCTGCACAAATTTGACGGAAAAGTTTTTTGTTATCTGGACGATCTTCTGATTGCCACAGAGTCATTTTCTGAACATATGGAGATACTTGCTGCTGTAAAGAAGTCGCTTAGTGACGCTGGTCTCACTATCAACTTAAAAAAGTGCGAATTTTGCAAAGGAGAGCTTAGATACTTGGGATACATCATCAATACACAAGGTTTGCGCACTGACCCAGAGAAGCTGAGCAGCATTCAGAATTTCCCACAGCCTAAAACTGCCAAGCAGCTACGAGGATTTATAGGTCTATGTTCATACTATCGTAGGTTTGTTAAGGATTTTTCCACCATCATAGCACCTATGACAGCGTTGGTAGGTAAGAAGAAAGGCAGTGACGGCATCCAATGGTCCGAAGCAGCTGAGGATTCTTTCAATACCCTTAAAAATGCTTTAATAACAGCTCCAGTTTTGGCGTCGCCAGAATTTTCGAAACCTTTCGTGCTTCATTGCGACGCATCATCCGTAGGCATTGGTAGTGTTTTGACGCAGGACATAGATGGAATCGAGCGTCCTGTGGCTTTCTTTTCACGTTTACTGGCAAAACCTGAGAGAAATTACAGTACAACAGAGCGTGAACTGCTCGCGGTAGTGGATTCCATAAATCATTTTCGTGCTTACATAGAAGGTACTAAGTTCACGGTCATCACTGACCATATGAGTTTAAAGTGGCTTAAGTCTTTAAATAACCCCTCAGGCAGGTTGGCCAGATGGGCAATGCAGATATCCACTTTTAATTTTGACATTTGCCATAAGGCAGGTAAGCTTAATGTCGTACCAGATGCACTATCCCGAATTTCGGTCGATGCTATTACTTTCAATCAAGAACTTTCTTCAACTTCTGATGAGTGGTATAAGAAGATGTATAACGGCTGTAAAACTAAGCCTACTCGTTTCAAAAATTTTCAGATCCTAGGCAACAATTTGTTTAGATTTTGCAAAGGTGGCTCTTGTACTTCAAAAAACAATTGGAGGTTAGTAATTCCTAAAGAGCTGGTCGATGAATGCATCAAGGAAAACCATGACTCCTTCTGTAGTGTACACCCAGGAGTTCAAAAAACGTATTTGAAAATTAGGGAACATTATTATTGGCCAAATATGTTTGAAAATGTTAAGGAATTTGTCACACGGTGTGACAAGTGTAAAGCATATAAACACTCAAATTCACCACCTCACGGACTCATGACAAATCAAAAGGAGGTGGACGTTCCGATGCACACGTTGTCAATAGATATTATAGGCCCATTACCTAAAGCATATTCGGGTCATATATACATTCTGTCAGTTGTAGACGTTTTCTCAAAATTTGTATGGCTTCACCCCCTCCGTACTGCAACCACTCAAACGGTCACTTCATTTTTGGAAAAGGAATTGATCTTGAAATGGGGAACCCCCGCGATTCTTATTTGTGACAACGCTACCATATTTAAAAGCAAATCGTTTAAATCATTTTGCGATGGATATTCTATCCCTCGAATTTTCTATACGGCGCATTATGCACCGCAAGCGAATACAGTCGAACGGTATAACAAAACCGCTGAAGTCTGTTTATCCATACTAGTTGAACAAGATCAACGTAATTGGTCCAAATACCTTCAGCAAATTCAGCTATCACTGAATAGCACGGTGAACCTAGCAACGGGATACACACCGTACTTCTTAGCCACCGGTCGTGAAATAGTCACTGACGGTCAATTCCATTCAATTCTTAGGGATTTACCAACATCAGCTGATGATCTGACCATAGGCGATAGAAGCGCAGCGGCATCATCGTTGTTGGAATTGGGAAAAATTTTTGACAAGGTAGTAGAGGCATTAACTCAGGCGTACCAGAAAAATTCACAACATTATAACCTAAGACGACGACACTTCACAGCGAAAATAGGCGATGTGGTCTGGCGAAGGAACTTCGTACAATCTAACGCAGCGAAGTATTTCTCCGCCAAGCTGGCGCCGAAATTTGTGAAGTGCACGGTTGAAAGGAGGTTGTCAGATGTAGTGTATGAGCTACGCGAGTTATCGTCAGGATCTGTTGGTAAATTTCATGTAAAGGACATCTTGCGTGTAGATTAAATTATTTACACACCCTGTCCGATATTGTTGCTTGTCTAGTGGTATTTACTCCGAACCCAAGATTTTTTTTTTTTTTGATCGTAGGGCTAGGCAAGCATTTATCGAAACTAATGTATGCAATTAATAATTGTTTTGCCGTTTGTGTTTTTACATTGTGTTCTTATTCTTACAGTTAATGTTTATATGATATGATACTTAACAACGCATGAGCAAAAAGGTTGTTTTTCTTGACAGTCAAATGATTGACCGACAGTACGATTGGCCAAAGTATGAAAAACTCTTACAGAATATAAGACTGATGAATGACAGCATGTAAATAATTATGGAATGATAGGAGCAAATAAGAAAGGGAAGGATAAGTGCATGACTGAATGATAGGTGGAAAATAAGCTTTAAATATTATTATATGTATTATTATAATTATTATTAATATGGAAAGGATGACGAATGAATGTACATAGATAAATATGAAATACTGTGTGAGGTATGGAAGAGTGAAGTACGCGTTTTGAAAGGAATACCTATCCAGCTGTGATCATTCTAAAGGGCAGTCAGAAGAATAACTATTGCTAGCAGCGTTCTGAAGTTTTATTCTTTTATTTCTCGGTATTTTTTTAATCCTTTTTGGAGTCGGTTAAGTAACCACTTTTTCCCGGTTACCCCGGCTGTTTCTTTCGGTAAACCTGTCGGTTTACCTCTTTTCCCGAGAAAGGGGGTATTGTAACACTCTGCAATACTCACCAACACATTATCCATACGTTCTAGTATAATACTCTCTTTTTGTCTCGTGATAACGAGGATTTCATACATTAAGCACATTAACACAAAGATATTAAACTCGATATCTTTCTGTCGTTTTATTCCGTGTTTACATCCAGTCACAATACTACACATACACATAGGTTAGACGTCGTGAATCTGACATTGTCATTTTGACAGTGACAATGACTGATCCTTGTCAACGAAATAGTTTAGGAATAAAAAAAAAAAGAACATAAAAAAAAATAGTTTTATTTAGTGTACAATAAATCTAGATTAGAATAAATAATAGGTATATTAAATTAGTAAACAGATTTGGAACTAATGATAATTTATATATAGTTTACGAGCGGATCAATTTCGGAGTGGTCACACCAGAATTCACGTTCCGCGTAACGTAGAACATTATGTCAAATAGTGGATAAAATATTCGCTTAAGAGGATAGGATGGTTAATGTACAGGATAGTTTTAGCTTCAGTTAATGACATGGCGTTAATGCGATAAAGCCCTAATCGTGTATGGCGTATGAGAAGTGGAGGAATAAAAGTCACGAACGGAACGTGAGGGATGAGTGAAATGAAACGGACCGTAGATGTAACTGACCAAGCGGGTTTGGCTTGCTGGGAAGGGGAAGAGACGAAAAGCAAAGATGGAGGCAGTCGGCATTTTTTTCTCTCGAGCGAGAAGACCCGTAGGGTGTCTCTTCAAGAGCAATTCGTACCATCACAGGACCCGCAAAAAGGTATTTATAAGCTAGATAGACCTTGTAATAATCGCGGTCTGTGAAGTGCGTGCTGATTGCTAATGACGCGTAACTTTTGTTGTAGCGGGTCTTTGAAGTACCTACCTATTATTGCTGGGAATACCTGCCCGTCCCTTGGCGGACTCCCAACACGGAGGAATTCTTCCCCGTGGACCCATCAGCGTGGGACGCGTGATCCACAGACGGGACTGCGCGCCGCTGACGAGCCCGGCTTTGTAGCGGTAACCGGTTCTCGCACCGGCATTTTTTATTCTCTTTTTTACGCCACGTGCATTTCTTTTTCACTACTTGGCACCAAGGAGGGCCACCAGGATTCTTCTTATACATCCATACGCGAGGTTGATTACTGCATCTCGTTGGTTAGCGGTGCCTACGCGATAGTCCACCGACAGTTTAACAACGTAGTTCACCTTCAGGAGGCTGCATAACGATCCGAGAATGTAACTAGATTTATTTAGCCTTTAAATCATAGATTATAATAATGTTAACCAGAATGGATCCATCTCTAGGTCGCTAGATTAAAGTATATTTTGTTAGCCACGTCACAAGGTGATGTTTAGTTAATTGTGTCAAATGAAATAATTTCATCGCATCGGCGCAAGAGCCGGCCAGGTCAATAGATCTGATATAAGTTTATAGCAAGTAAGTAAAGTGTGTGTAGATATAAGTATTCTAACTGGAGTAATACTGGTACATCCTGCCATATATATATAGGCTAAGTAGTGCGTTTGATATACCACAAGGCCTGTGGTTTTTGTATTGTAGACCATTAAACGTGGTGAAAATAATATACACTGGTTTTTCTTTCACGAACTCACTGCAACAGGGGTTTACTAGCAAGACAACACGGCCCTTAACCTAAAAGGTCCACTGTATCTCCGGCTGCTGTTATCCAGGTAATCTTCTTTTACAAATCAAACTATTGTAACACGGGACTTGGGAAGTCCACACCGACACCCTTGACGCCCGTTACGTTACAGTGTATAACAAATAATGTGCCCACTCATGAGATTGATATAAGTGATCTGAAAATACCCTCTGATATTTGTTTAGCAGACCCTACATTTTATAAGCCTGCAGCTGTCGATATGTTGTTAGGTGCTGATCTCTTCTGGGATTTGTTAGGGTCGCGGAGAATAAAGTTAGGTTATAGAAAACCCTTGCTCTGTGAAACTAAACTAGGGTGGATCATATCAGGCCCAGTGTCCGGTAGTCATTTCTCATTGTTGACAAAAAATTCTCAATGTTATTTAGTGAATTCCTTGCATGACCACGAATCCTTACAATCTAATTGTGAAATTGATTTAACACGGTTTTGGCAATTAGAGGAACTTAATTCATCGTCGTCATGTCATTATTCACCTGAAGAAAGGCTTTGTGAGGAACATTTTGTTAATAATACGTCTCGTCTTGACGACGGGCGATTTTGTGTGCGTATCCCACTGAAGCAAAGTCCTAGTCTCTTAGGCAACTCATTTAAGCGAGCTAATCAGTGCCTCTTATCCCTTGAGCGTAGATTAAATACTAAACCTGATTTAATGGAAATGTATCATAAGTTTATGTTAGAATATGAGTCTTTAGGGCACATGACTGAATGTCAACAACCTATCGCTAGTACAGATGGGTACTTTATACCCCATCATGGTATACGTCGTGACCAGAGTACAACAACAAAATTAAGAGTTGTCTTCAATGCAAGTAGTCCCACTTCGTCAGGAGTCTCATTCAATGACCTTCAGATGGTTGGTCCGACTGTACAGGATGACTTATTGTCTATATTGCTTCGCTTTCGACAGCACAAGTACGTTTTATCAGCTGATGTTGAGAAGATGTATAGACAGATTGTTGTTCATCCGTCTGACAGGCACTTGCAACAAATACTCTGGCGCAATGATGTGAATGATCCAGTAAAGGTCTTTCATCTAAACACGATTACGTACGGTACTTCCAGCGCTCCATATCTAGCTACTAGATGCTTAAAACAGATTAGTATAGATTGTAAGAATGATAAAATCGCTGAAATCATCGCACATGATTTTTATGTCGATGATTTGCTCACCGGTGGGGATAATTCGGCTGAAGTATTACAGACACGCCAGGAGGTTACTGCAGCGCTTGCTTCAGCTGGTATGCCTTTAAGAAAATGGAAATCAAATGAGCCACAATTGGTGTTTGACTGTTCTAGCGCACCGCTTGATTTGAATATCGGATCTCATGAATCCAGTAAGCTATTAGGGCTTGGCTGGTATGCGGATTCTGATGAACTCTGCTTTCCGATAGGCTTATTTCAACCAAAGGGCAATACCAAGCGTGATTTATTATCAGCCGTTTCTCAGATATTTGACCCAATCGGCTTACTAGCTCCTGTAGTAGTTAGTATGAAAATATTGTTACAAAAACTATGGTTACAAAAACTTTCTTGGGACGAACCTTTAAGCCCAGACATTTATAGACAGTGGAACGATGTTCTACAAACCTTAACGTTAATTAATGATATCAGGATTCCTAGAATCGTGGTTTGTGATTCGTATAAAGTAGTTCAATTACACATTTGTACTGATGCGTCCGAGCTCGCGTATGGAGCTTGTGCGTATGTTCGTAGTATAAACCACAACGGCGAGGTTATGGTGCGCTTATTGTTGGCTAAGAGTCGAGTGGCTCCTATAAAGCCCACTACAATTCCACGATTGGAGTTGTGTGGGGCTTTAGTAGGGACCCGTTTATATGAAAAGATTCTCAAATCGCTAAGAATACCCATAAATGAGGTTTGGTTCTGGACCGACTCCACCATCGTGTTGGGTTGGTTGCAGATGCTCCCTTGTAGACTTCAGCCATTTGTGCGTAATCGCGTCGCTGAAGTCCTGGACAAGGCGGGCAATTGTTCTTGGCGACATATCCCAACTGAGCTCAATCCTGCAGACCTACTATCCCGAGGTATGGATATTAGTGCTCTGCAATCCTCAAAGTTATGGTGGACCGGTCCTGAATTTCTTAATGTTGAACCCATCCAGGTTCCTTCTCAGCCTAGATCTGTTAAAATTCTACCGGAGACTAAACCGAACATTACATTGACTACTCTCACTGTTAAGATTCAACAAGACAATATTGTTGATATTAGTCGCTTTTCTAATTACCTTAGGCTGGTTCGTTCCGTAGCGTATGCTCTTAGATGGATAAATTATTGTAAAAGGCAGCCTCCCGGCTCGTCATTTTTAACTGAAGTTGAATTGAGACGTGCACTTTATTTGATAATTAGACAGTGCCAAAGGGAATCATTTCCAGAGTATACAACTTTGTTAAATAATGAGGAACTACCAAAGAAAAGTCCTTTGCTTAAATTTAATGTTTATTTAGACGAGCATCAAGTTATGCGTGTTGGAGGCCGCTTAGATAATTCTAATTTTGAGTTTAACAAAAAGCACCCTATATTGATACAGTCCGCTCATATCTTTAGTAAATTAATTTTTGAATATGAACATCGTAAGTTGATGCATGCTGGTCCTCAGCTACTTCTCGCGTCTATCAGGGAGACTTATTGGCCCATTCGTGGTCGAAATTTGGCACGTGCCTGTTATCGTAATTGTGTTCGATGTAGTCGACTGGCAGGCAAGATTGTTACTCCTCTGATGGGAAACTTGCCTCGGGACAGGGTTTCCTCTAGCGGTTTCCCCTTTGAGAATGTAGGTATTGATTATGCGGGACCAATTATGTCAGCAACTCGCCAAGGTCGAGGATGTAGATTGGTAAAGGTGTATATAGCTGTATTTGTGTGTTTTAGCAGTAAGGCCATACATCTCGAATTGGTGGGGGGTTTGACGAGCAATATATTTTTAATGGCTTTGAATCGGTTTATATCTAGACGAGGCAAACCTCTTAACCTTTACTCCGATAATGGAACCTCATTTGTCGGGGCTTATAATGACTTAGCGAACTTTTTGAAAGGTAACTGCAATTCTTTAGGCGAAAGTGTTGCCAGTGAAGGCATTACTTTCCACTTCATTCCTGGATTTAGTCCACATATGGGAGAGCTCTGGGAAGCAGGCGTGAAAGCCACAAAATATCATTTACGAAGAGTGTTGGGAAATTGTAATTTAACGTATGAAGAGCTCAATACCACATTGACGCAGATAGAAGCAATTCTTAATTCCCGACCGTTGACACCGCTTTCATCTGATCCTGCTGATTATACCCCGTTAACTCCAGGTCATTTCATCATTGGACGGCCATTAACCTGTTTGCCCCAGCCAGATTACCAAGGTCGGTGCATTAGCAACCTCTCCAGATTCCAACATATTGAACAGCTCCGTCAACATTTTTGGTCAAGGTGGAGTAAGGAATATATTGCGGAGCTGCAAGTCAGGGTGAAGTGGCGGTCCTGCAAGGACAGCCTGCAGCTGAATACCTTAGTGGTAATTAAAGATGATCAACTGCCGCCTCTAAAATGGAAACTTGGACGTATAATTGCTGTGCATCCTGGACCGGATAATATCATACGAGTGGTTGATATACGGACATCAACTGGAGTGATTCGGCGATCGTTCAGCAAGATTTGCCCATTGCCAGTTCCTGTAGTATCTGGGTAAAAACAACGTTTTTACGGCCGCCGGAATGTTGCGTCAAGTTACAACTGCAGTCGTGTGTGACACGCCTTAAGTGCATCGCTGAACATTATGGTTAAAAAAGTCTAGAATTTATCGTCGCTTGTCTATGCGCTGTTTTGTACAAGAAATGTTCTTTTCTGTTCATGTTCACTGCCGCCATTACAGCATTATTTGTGAGGAAAAATCAGTCCTTTCATTTTAAACACCAACTAATTCTTCGCACCGGCATATTTCCCGTTGCCATTACTATATATTGAAACTACTTATAATAGGTAATATTTATATTTTTTTTAATATACGATTTTTAAAGTACAGTAACACACTAACACATGACATATGGTTTCCCAGTATTTTATTTGTAATATAGACGAATAAATCAAATTGATACTTTAAAACCGCTCTCCTGTAAAACTTCATTTTTTTTGTTATGACATTCTTGTAATAAGCAAGCGATATGAATTAAGTGCAACAACCTTGGAGTCAATGTCAGTCAAATTCATGATGGAGTTCCAGTCAATGCCACTAATGTCCTCCTCAAACCAAGTTCAGGGGTGTGCAAAACCGATACATTGAACGCTCGAGCATCTGTACAGATTAAATCAATCAGTGTCTCAGTATCATCATCCTTAAAGTGAGTAGGTTCTGTCACTAAATTATTCAAACTCATACTTACTAAGAATTCCCGAAGCAGTCTCGTTTTGCCGTCATCCCCTTTCAGAAGATCTACATTAAAATCTCCAAGTAGAACCACCTTGTCGACTCCAGAGAAGGAAGAGATAGAATCAGTCACAGCATCCAAGAATGTAACAACATTAAGTCGAGGTGGCCTGTATGCTGTGCCAATTATTATAGACTGTGAGTTCTTGTTGTGTCTCAGCCACATCTGTTCGACGTTTGGAGATACTGGGTGTGGTTCGTTTCGCACGCTAATTCCACGACGGATATAGAAGCCGACTCCCCCACCACGGCCCTCGCATATGTAAGTCGGGCGCGGAGTATGGCGCAATCTGTAGCCCGGCACAACCGGCGCCTTATAATCATCGCCCTCCTTAATCCACGTTTCATTTACTACCATGATATCCACAGCGTGCCTCCCCATAGCAACAATGAACTCATCTTGTCCTGTGCCCAATGACCCTGCATTAAACAGCCCTATTTTTAAACGTTTCTCTTTCCTATTAACCATTATTATTTGTTTCATTGTATACAGTGTACCTGTGCCTGTATTTTAAAGTGAATCCAACTGTACAGACATTCAACACAAACACAAAGTATCTCTGAAATACACTATCATTAATTAAATTAAAAAGTACAAAAACATACATAGTAATAATAAGGTAAATTTGTAAACAAAGATATATCTTAATGAATAATATAATTAGAATCGGCAAATCATAATATACGCATAATATGCTTTTTATATGCAAGGTTATCATACTTTTATAGGTAGTCCTCACAAAGTATTGACAATTTACTAGTGATTTTATGTCCCCAAGGTAATTATTTTTAAAAAAGTACTCAATCAAAACTCGTAACCCACAACAATGCACACAGCCACCAACAATTTCACTAGACCCACACAGTACGCACTGTGCATATACAGTATTACAGTCTGTTTTGTTTGCAGCTCCCGCACTTCTAAATGGGACCTTCCTCAAGTGCATCAGGGCCAAAAACACGCAGCAAGTCATCCCCCGACCTTATGCCGTAGGACGGCTTACCTTCGGCCTGCCTCACCATAACTCTGCAACGCTGGATCCAGACAAATCTCCACCCGAGGCGGCTCGCCGTCTGACGCACCTGATGATATATTTTTTTATTATTCCTGTTCAGTCGTTCGTTGACAAAGAAGCGGCGCGGAGGCGCGCGCAGGCCGAGGTCGGCGGTGGTGGCGCCGCGACGCACGCGCGCGCTGCGCAGCAGCTCGTCGCGCAGTTGGCGCCGCGCCAGGCGCACCACCAGGCGGCGCGGGCGGCCCGCCTCGCGCTCCTCGCTCGCCTCGCCAGCAGAACTCTGTTTGCGTGGTGGGCCTACCCTTTCGGCGAACACTATATCTCGCATTTCCATCGGGACTCCAAGTTTTTTTGCGACTAACTCTATGATATGTGCCGCGTTCTCCCCGCTTTCCTCTGGGATGTTGGCTATCTCGAGGTCCGAAGATAACAACTCCTGATCACGGTCGTTGAGCTCGGCCTTCAGCAACGACACGGTTCTTTCGAGGTGTGCCGTGCTCGCCTGCTTGTCCTCGAGCTCTTTGACCCTGACCTGCAGGCCGTCGACGCGGGCCTCGCAGTCCGCCATATTCCGGCGAAGATCGCCCAACTCCCGTCGCAGATCCCTGAGCTCCCTGGTCACTTCGTCCCTCATATCACGAAGCTCCGCCCTGAGCATCCTCATCTCCTCTGCTATACTTAAGCTAGCCTCTTCACTCGCCATGTGTGACCGCTGACGATAATCTCTTTGTAGTGTTTTCGGCGCACCCCCAGAGCTATGTATATCCTGCTGCTGCCCAACAACGTTCATTTCATTACGGGGAGTCTTGTCCCGGTTCCCGGGTGGCTTTTCTGAACAACATTTGCAACTGCCCCTGACAACGCCATCTATACCTCCTTTGGCAGACAAAAATCTCCCGCAGTTGGTGCACTTTGCCATCTTATTAGTTGTGTATGTAGTGTAAGTATATTTGCAGATATAACACTAGTAAACTGCTACGGAACTATTGGTTTACTATGTAGTCTTAGAAAATAGTTGTTTACTAGGTCCCACAGATGGCGCTGTTATAAGAAAAAGTTTAAGGCAGTATTCGCGAAGGCTCTATTCACAATTTGGGACCACTTATAACACCAATCAACTCCAAGAATACTGCCCTTTCCATATATTGTAAATAATAAACGTTCCAATTTTTGTGCACTGTGGTTGTTTTATTTATCCCAAACTAGGGTAGTTTATTCACTCATCACTCGACGAAAAAGTTTACTTTAATCATTTATTTACAAGTTACTAATTGATATCACTGGATAACATAATGAGAGTACTGTCACATCACAGTCAACCACTGGGTAAGTATATTCACACGTAACACACGATTTTAATATTTTAAAATTCAAATAATCCGAGGAGGTGCTCTGTTATACTCAACGTCCGTGACGTCATTCCCTTTTTTAATTAAGTTAATTAGAATAAACCATTTAATATTTATTAGTATGCTGACTTTTTCATAATCTATACTTATAATAAAACTGTTGGGGGTCGAGAGTCTGTACATGGAAGATATTTTGAAAATTTTAATTGAAGGGCATTCTCTAATCGATACTAAAGCCGAAAATGTAATTTAAAATTTTCATGTCTGTCTGTCTGGCTGTCTGTCTGTATCCTGAATAAGTATCAAGCCGAAACTACTGAATCGATTTGAATGAAACTTGGTACAATCTGAGCTTATAATCCGAGGAAGGTTCTAGGATACTTTTGATCCAGATATTTTGCGCGGTTCCTTTGGGAGAGGGGATGAAAGACAAAATGGTTTTTTAGCTGTAACTTCTCAATGCGTGGTTGGATACCAAAAAAAAATTCTGTGTCATAAAGGAAGTACTTTAAGGATTGTTCCACACAAGTTTCAATGAATGCAGTTCAGGAATTAGAGACATTTCAACTTTCGCAAAAATGTGAGGGTTAATCTAAACTGGCGTGTTGGCTTAATCTTAAAAGAGCTTAACGATTTTGTAAAATAATTCAGTCCTGAGTGGACTGAATTATTTTACAAAATCATTAAGCTCTATACATTTTACAAAATCATTAAGCTATAACAACAAATACTAAAAACAAAAACATAATAATATTAAAGGGGAGCTCCCATACAACAAACGTGTTTTTTCGCCATTTTATCTTATATATTAGGTAATAAGGTATCTGTCTAATTTGTGTAAGACTATTTCGAACCAACGTTTAGTTTAGTTTCAATATTGCCTACTAGATGGCGCTGCTCGATTTAAATTCGAGCTAGCGTTGTGTTTTGGTCAAAAGTACATGTATCAATGTAAATATTTTTTTGTTGAACGCATACACACCGTGTTTTTCTATATGTGTCTGTAGAATTATATGTGAGTTTTTGATCCAGTGTTGTGTTTCCTTTTGGGAAGACGTTCGGGACGGGTTCCATATTGTTCATGGTCCTGTCTGAGCCGAGTCCCGCTTGTACGTTTAACCGTACCTTGGCGTAGAAAACAGGGTGGATCGCTCTGAAGCGCCGGAGTCAAGCTACTCCCCCCAGTGCTAAATATCAAGACTTCGAGTTTCATCCTGCCGCCGACAGAGGGCGCCACAAGCGGCCTTGCAGCGCAAGAGGTGTGCAGCTCCCTACAAGCCAAGCTGAGCAACAATCACACTTAGCAGATCTACTGCTAAGTGGTTCAAGACGTCCAGCAGCGCCACCTAGCGGACGAGTGCGACAAGTGTAAGAAGACAAAATTGTGAGTACGTTTATTCATCTTTGAATCCAATAGTGAAAGTGTTACATCAGTGGAATATTTATATGAACAGTATCGCCACATAATAGTTGGTAGATTTTAATTATCATAAAAATATTTTCAATTATCACTCCCATAATTAATATTGTGTGGAAGTTTATAAGTACAGAATATAGAAGTTAAATTAGCTGGTAATTGTGAACCTAAGTAAATAAATATTATCTCATTCTAGTTGTGGTCAGTAAAGTAAATAACATTTTAAAATGGAATCTTTAATTAAGTTGCAAACAGATACTATAACTTCAATGCAAAAGGGCAAAGTCAATCATAAAAAAGCGCCCAAAGAAAGGTTAACTCAATCATATTATAAAACAAGATTAGAGCAATTAGATAGGCAATGGCACAAATTGTTAGATATACATCAACAAATTGTAGAAACTTCTAGTTATCGATCCCACAGTTATTTTACAACCTTTGATAGCACAGAAGAATTTTACATAGATTTTAAATCAGATCTGATTTATCAGCTTTCAAAACTTGAAATAAATATAAAGGAGACCACATCTGAATCAACTGTTAAATGTAGTAGTAATATCAAGCTGCCTAAAATCACAATTCCTAAGTTTTCCGGCAATTACAGCGAATGGACATCTTTCCGAGACATGTTTGTTTCGTTAGTGCATCAAAATCGATCACTCGATGATGTGCAAAAATTGCATTACTTGAAGGGTCACTTGACTAATGAGGCAGAAAAATTGTTAGGTCACATACCAATTACCGCAGCAAGTTATGCAGAATGTTGGCAAATACTAAATAAACGTTATGATAACAAACGGTACTTATGTAATAGTATGCTTAAGAGATTATTAAATCAACCAAATGTAAGTGAATCGTCAACAGCTATTAAGGAACTTTTGGATACCACTGTAGATTGTTTGCACGGGTTAACCACGCTTGATATTAGAGTTGACTCATGGGATGCCATAGTCATTCACATTATAAGCGCTAAATTAGATTCGGAATCGCGTAAGTTATGGGAAACAAAAATCAGTACATACGAGGATTTACCAACCTTTGCAGAGTTTAAAGCATTTTTAGAATCTAGGTTTCGATCTTTAGAATACGCCGATATACCATCTAGAAAATCAAAATCTACAGTGAGTAAGCCAAACGCTCTTCATGCAGTCGCTTTCAATGCTAATTTATTTAAGATTACGTGTCCTTTCTGTAAAGAATCTCACAAAGTCAGTCATTGCAAACAATTTTGTAAACTAGACTACAAGGCTCGTAGTGATTTCGTCCGTAACAACCGACTATGTTTTAATTGTTTAGGCGCAAATCATGCGCTTAAGACTTGTCGTGTTTCGACATTGTGTCGGGTTTGTAACCGCAAACATCACTCATTGCTACACCCCCAAACATCTACAACAGCTACGTCGTCCCAGAGTCTTCCAGAAGAAACTGCTGTAAAGGCAGTAGTTAATGCTATCAGTACCGGTTCCAATACGGTACAGGAACGGAATGTTTCAAATGTCACATCTCATTTCGCACAGGGAACAGTGTCAATCAATCGAGTTTTACTAGCGACCGCTCTTGTTAATGCAACAAGCAAGCGCGGTAATATTCAACTGTTGAGGGCGTTGTTGGATCAAGGATCCCAAGCCTCATTCATTACGGAATCAGCAGTCCAGTGGCTCGGTCTTAAGAAAATACCATCGCGAGGTATTATCTCAGGCATAGGAGGTGATGAGAGCACTATGGCTTCCAGGTATATGGTTTTCGTAACTATTCATTCACGTCACGATCCTAGCTTCAGTATTCAAGTTAAAGCACACGTTCTAAATACAATCACAACGTTAATACCGAGTGAAAAAATAACAGTCCCAGTATGGCCTCAAATTGAGAGCTTAACGTTAGCCGATCCAGAGTATTACATCCCAAACAAAATTGAGATTTTGCTTGGTGCTGAAGTGTACAGTCAAGTACTCCGAGATGGCTTACTTAAACATTCTCCAGGGCCTTTAATTGCACAAAACACTTACTTAGGTTGGGTTTTGTCAGGACGTACTCATACACAGATCGATTCAAATTCAACTCATTGTCATTCCGTCAAGATAAGCATGCATTCACAATTCACTGACAATGAAATTCTTAAACGGTTTTGGGAAATCGAATCTGATCCGTGCAGTATTAAGAAAATACTCACCGAGGAAGAAAAATTATGTGAAGAGTTTTACCGTCGTACTACGCGACGAGATAGCAGCGGTCGTTACATCGTTAACTTGCCGTTTAAAGAGAAAATTCCACATTGCAAAAACAACAACAGCAGAGAAATTGCACTCAAGCGATTTCATCTACTTGAAAATCGCTTCAAGAAAGATCCAGATTTTCGTAGGAAGTATACAGAAGTTATCCAAGAATACCTCGACCTTGGTCATATGGAGTTGGTGTCTCCCGAAGCTGATGTTCAGAGAGCCAATGCAGTATATCTACCTCATCACGCCGTGGTTGGGGAAGAAAAATCAACAACCAAAATCAGAGTCGTGTTTGACGCGTCGTCCAAAGGGGCAAATGGCGTCTCCTTAAATGATTCATTAATGGTTGGCCCAACAATTCAACACGATGTCCGTCATATTGTTATGAAGTGGCGTCTTCATCCAATTGTCTTGTGCGCAGATATTGTAAAGATGTATCGCCAAGTTATTGTTGCTCCCGAAGATACAGACTTCCAACGGCTCCTCTGGCGCAGCGATCCGGAAGCTGAAATCAAAGATTACAAATTAGTAAGAGTAACATTCGGAACAGCAAGTGCACCTTACCTCGCAGTGAAGACATTACAGCAGCTCGCACTCGATGAGGGAAGTAAGTTTCCACTGGTATCTGAAAAGGTAAGAGAAGATTATTACGTTGATGATCTAATGACAGGATGCCAGACTGTAGAGGAAGGGAGTAGGGTATACAAGGCAATGAATGAGCTGATGGCAAAAGGAGGATTTATACTACAGAAATGGATAACTAATAGTAAAGAACTTGCAAAGGAATTTAAGGAAAAGGAAAATTTTCAGAACACATCTATTAAGTTAAAAATGGATGAAGTAAGAAAAGTGTTGGGAATTGCTTGGAATAAGGAGCTTGACACATTTACTTATACGGTATCGTTTCACCGCAATCTGGAGATATTACGAAAAGAAAAGTAGTATCGGAAATTTCTCGTCTCTTCGATCCTTTAGGCTGGGTCGCGCCGTGCGTGATACCTGCAAAAATACACATCCAGAAGTTATGGTTGGCTGGGATTGATTGGGATGATACTTTACCTGAAGAACTCCTGCAAGAATGGAGAAAATATCAAAATGATCTTTTATACTTACCGAACATTGACATCCCCCGATGGGTGGATAGCACTAGTAAATCAATACTGGAACTGCATGGGTTTTCTGATGCCTCCAGTATGGCATATGCAGCAGTTGTATATTTGCGTGTCATCAATGAGGACAGCGACATCAAGGTTAACTTGGTCACAGCTAAAACCAAGGTCGCGCCAACCAAACAACTGTCAATACCACGCCTAGAGCTAATGGGTGCATGCCTTTTGACTAAATTAATAGCGGAAGTGGCCGAAGTTATCAACATACAGCGAGAAAATATTCACTGCTGGACCGACTCAACCGTGGTCTTAGCATGGCTCAGCTCACATCCCAGTCGATGGACAACCTTCGTTGGAAACAGAGTCTCAGACATCTTGAACTATGTAGAAAATACGCAGTGGGCGCATGTAACATCGTCATTAAACCCTGCGGATATAGCATCCAGAGGTGCAACACCCTTGGAACTTTCAAAGTCATCCCTGTGGTTTCATGGCCCACCATGGTTAAACCAGGACGTGATTAAGTACGCCAAGCCCAAATCGATCGCAACGGAATTAGAAAAACGAACCATCAAGGCACACGTTGCGGTAACTCAAGATGAAAGGTTCTGGACAAAGTTTTCATCTCTTGGGAAATTGCTACGTGTAATAGCATATTGCAGAAGGTTTTTAAAAGCTAATAGAACAAATAACGTTTTCCTTACTAGAGAAGAATTAGCAAAGGCATTAGAAATATGTATAAAGAGATTTCAAGAACAGGAATACAATAAAGAGATAGACGATTTAAAGAATAAAGGAAGTGTTAGCAAAAAGAGCAAGTTAAAGCCACTATGTCCTTTGATTGACAACCAAGGCATATTAAGAGTAGGAGGAAGAATTGAAAACGCACCAATTTCCGAAAACATGAGACACCCTATAATAATTCCACAACGCAGTCACCTCACTGACCTTCTTGTAAACGAGGCCCACAAAAAGACTCTCCATGGGGGGCCTACGCTCATGTTGAATTATTTACGCAGCAAATGTTGGATCATTTCTGCCAAAACTGTCGTAAAGGCCTACACACGTAAATGTGTCACGTGCGTTCGGCAATCAGCCAATTTTAAGAATCAACTGATGGGGCAGCTACCTGCCTGTCGAGTAACTCCTGCCCGAGCATTCAAACACAGTGGAGTGGACTTTGCCGGTCCAATCAATATGAGAGTCTCCAGAGGGAGAGGCCAAAAATCCTATAAAGGATATATATCTGTTTGTTTGTTTGCATGGTTACGAGAGCTGTGCATTTGGAAGCCATAAGTGATCTTACCTCACAAGCCTTTATAGCCGGTTTTAAGAGATTCATTGCCAGGAGAGGTCATTGCAGTGATATATGGAGTGACAACGGCAAAAACTTCGTTGGTGCTTCTAAAGAACTGCAATCTTTGTTTAATGCAGAACAATCATCGGTCGTTAGTGAAGTTCAAGAGTTTTTAAATATAAATTGTGTCACGTGGCATTTTATACCACCTCATGCTCCCAATTTCGGTGGAATTTGGGAAGCCGGGGTTAAATCAACCAAGTTTCACTTAAAAAGAGTCATTGGGGACTTAACCCTCACTTTCGAGGAAATAACAACACTTCTGGCTCAGATTGAGGCTTGCCTCAATTCGAGACCAATTTCTCAAATTTCACAAACCCCAAATGAGCCAATGCCGCTCACACCTAGTCATTTTTTGATAGGTGAACCCTTGGTTTTTATACCCGATATTAATTATGAACACTCCAATGTAAGTTCTTTAAAAAGATGGCAACTGTTGCAACGTCAAACACAAATTTTCTGGCGACGTTGGTCGCAAGATTATTTAAATTCCATGTTGAACCGTTATAAATGGTGTCAGGTAAAGCCTGAACCCGAAATAGGAAACATTGTCCTTGTAAAAGAGGACAATTTACCACCTGCTAAGTGGTTACTTGGCAAGGTTTTGTGTAAGCATCCAGGTACGGATGGACTCACTCGAGTCGTAACCTTAAAATGCAAGGATTCGGTCATTAAAAGACCTACTAGTAAATTGTGTGTTTTACCTGTATCCGAATAAACAAATGCTATGTAAAAAAAGTAATAAGTTACAGTCCACTGTTAATGTTTTTAGTTTTGATACCTATGTTACCTTATACGTGTTTCACAAGATGTGTCTTTGTATGTAAGAGTTGTTTATCAACCCCTTTTTTACTTTTAAGTTTGTTATTCCCCTGACCTCATGGTGGGCGGATACTTTACCTTTGTAGTGCCTTTGACCTCCAGGTAGGCACAGTTTAGTTGTCTTTGTTGTTGTTTATTAGTTAAGAACATAATATCAAAAATTATGTTCTTGGTGGGCGGAATGTCTAATTTGTGTAAGACTATTTCGAACCAACGTTTAGTTTAGTTTCAATATTGCCTACTAGATGGCGCTGCTCGATTTAAATTCGAGCTAGCGTTGTGTTTTGGCCAAAAGTACATGTATCAATGTAAATATTTTTTTGTTGAACGCATACACACCGTGTTTTTCTATATGTGTCTGTAGAATTATATGTGAGTTTTTGATCCAGTGTTGTGTTTCCTTTTGGGAAGACGTTCGGGACGGGTTCCATATTGTTCAGTATCCTTCTCAATTTAAATACGTTAGTGGGCTTAAACATATAATCAAGATTATTTCTTCCCTTTACACCATGCAAATTAAATAAATACTTTAGGAGGTATAGCAAAGTCAAATATTGCGGAAGGAAATTAATTTCGTGTCGCCATGATTGAACATTAAACAGGTCGAATACTAATTTATTTTTCGACTTTTGCTGTAATTATTTTATATCGATTTAAATACATGCCATACTAATTTACGTACGTACGTAAAATAAGTAATACGTCGTCCAATTTAAGGGAGCAAGTCCTACCTAATTGTGCCCGACGGAAATCTTGCCGTTTGATGATGCACTGAAATCGGTTGTGGAATCAGTGCTAAACGTCTCTTTTACAAACTCTCAGTGGGACTTAGCGTCCCAGCCCATCAGGTAGGGTGGTCTTGGGATTTGACGCGCGCGAGATTTTGGGTTGCCAGCATTTCTTGCGTCGGCGTTTGGTGTTGCAAGCCTTGTTACTACTATACTGCAATCCGAGGGTAACGGGGCTGGCATACCGTTTGCGTCCGGGGCATTGGACGCTTGGTCGGTGATAAGCAGTGGTGCGTTTGAAACAATGGGCACTTGGGGCATGGAGGTCAAGCAATTGGTCGCAGACATAGAACTAATAAAAATTATTAGTTTAAAAAACTAAAAAACACGCTTTTAGCACGCACTCAATTTTTTTTTATTCTATACTTTTTTCGTATCCCATACAACAAACCCTTTCATTTAATACCCATATCATGGGGGTTCATTTCAAATAGCCAATCCGCCATCTTGGATGTCCGTCCTGTTGGGTTTAAGTCACGTGATAGTTTTTTCGTATTCCTGACAGCAAACCCATTCATCCAATACCCATATCATAAATTTATCACGAGATTGCGCCCAAACATACCAGCACTGCAGTCAGCCGAGGCAAATTTGCATAAAAGACGCGGGCTTAGGCGTCCCCACCCCCGGCATCTCTTGAAGTAGGTAAAGCAGCCCCGCGGGGCTAGATTCTATGACTAGTAAGCTAGAAAGTACTTGTATAGCTAGGCTTTGCCCATGGCAGAGACGCGAGAAAAAAAAAAAAAAAAAAAGAAAATACCCATATCATGGGGGTGGATTTCAAACAGCCAGTCCGCCATTTTGGGGAGGCCGCCATATTGGATTTGTATTGACGTTTTTTAGCTAGTCATGTATTGTCATCAGAACTCAGAGCGTGTGCAAATTTTCAGCTTGATCGAAGGACGGGAAGTGGCTCAAATTAATATTCCAAGATTAGTTATATATTAGTATAGTATAGTTACAAGTGAAGCTAATAGAAGCATGTTAAAAATAGGGGAGAGAACCGGTGACTCCCACTTCGGCTCGTACCTGGTACAAAGGTTAGCTATTGCCATCCAGCGCGGAAATGCGGCGAGTGTTTTGCGCACCTCTGCACCGCGTACGACTCGGGGTGGGTTTATTAATCTAACAATTTCTGTTAGTTTTACTTGAATTTTAATTGTGACATTTGTGTATTATGAATTGTAAGTTTGTAACCTGTGTAAGTTTCAGTGTGCATAATTAAATTATAAATTTAAGGGAGATAAAATTAAACATAATATTCTTTAACTTGTCAACATACTTTAATAATAAGACGAATATTTTTTTATGTAATATTTATTGTTAATTTATATATTTGACCAACTTTAATATAAGATTTACTGCTATTCACATATTAATAAGTGGTCTAGCTCTATTTGTGGCATTTGGGCATGTCGCAGATCAGTTATTAGGCCTAGCCGCAGGATTAGCTGCAGCCCTAGCGGCAGCAATAGCCGCAGGAGTGGCCGCAGGAGTGGCCGCAGGAGTGGCCGCAGGATTGGCCGCCAGAGCGGCCGCAGGAGTGGCCGCAGGAGTTGCCGCCGGAGTGGCCGCAGGATTGGCCGCAGGCGGGGGTGATGCTCCGACTAGCGCTAGGATAGTGAAGACAGCAAACTGCAAAGTACAAAAGAATGAAAAAATATAAAAAATGAAGGATCTGAAACCGTTACTCCCGGGTGTCAGTAACATGGCAGTCATTTCGGGTTGAGGCCGAGTTGAGGGCCTTTTTTTAGTGGGCTGTCTCAACCTACGCTTTTCCATTTCAATACGAAATCTTTAAGCTCTTTTATGATTAAGCCAACACGCCTGTTTAGATCTACCCTCACATTCAAAGGAACCCTTGAATTTTAGGTTTTGCGAAAGTTGAGATGTCACTAATTCCTGAACTAGTGTAAAAAGATCCTTGAAGTACTCCCTTTATGACAATGACAAAAAAATGAAATCAGACTACGCGTTGACAAGTTACAACTAAATACCATCTTGTCTTTCACCCCTCTCCCAAAGCCAAGGAACCACTCAAAATATCGGGATCAAAAGTATCCTAGAACCTTTCTCGGATTATAGGCTCAGATTGTGTCATGTATCATTCAAATCCATTCAGTAGTTTCGGCGTGATACTTATCCGTAATACAGACAGACAGACAGACATGAAAAGTTTAAATTTGCAACACCAGCGGTGCCACAATCGCGCTGCCGACTCTGTATTCTAAGTCCTCTTTTGAAGAACCCCATACTGTAGGCGTTTGGTAAAACCGAAGCAGGGAGATCATTCCACAAGCTAAGCGTACGCAGAAGAAAGCCTCTATTAGATCTCACCGTGCTCGAGCGCTCAGGATGCAACGCGTGAGGATGAACACCCTGTCTATGGCGAGCGGTGCGATGATAGAATGTAGCCGTAGGCATCATAACAAACAATTCTTCAGAGCACAAACCGTTGTACAGGCGGTAGAACACACACAGAGAAGCAAAGTCTCTCCTGTCACTAAGAGGTTCCACACCACCTGCAAATATGGGATCGTTGACAGTTATCAACGATCCCATATTTGCAGGTGGTGTGGAACCTGAATACTAGCTTTGTCCATTTGACTCGGTGCAAAGGCGAGCTGTGAGAGTTAGAGTGAAATGGACGGAGCTGGTATTCAGGAGCCCCCGCCCTGAGGTGACAGCAATACTCCATATGCGGACGCACTTGCGACTTACAGAGAAGCAGTGCTTGCGCCGCAGTAAATTACCACCGCGCCCTGCTGAGCACTCCGAGCTTCCTGGACGCCAGTTTGGCCTTGCCCTCCAAGTGACTGCGGAACTGCACGTTACTGGAGATGTCAACACCAAGGATCCCTATAATTTCAGAGATGGTGAGAGATGTGCCCGATTGTGACGCCACAGTGAATGGGGTCTTTTTTGCGGTGAAAACACAAACTTGTGTCTTGGTAGGGTTAAATAGGACCAGATTTTGTCGATCCCAATCGGGCACTCTAGTGAGAGTAGCCTCGACTTCAAACACAAGTTGTTCATGATTTTCTTCCACTGCAACCCCAGAGATGCCGGGACGGCCCGTGTAATAAGTGTCATCCGTACTGTCGTCCGCATAACAATGAATGCCGTCAATAGACAACATGTCTTTGATATGCAGCAGAAACAAAGTAGGGGACAACACTGAGCTTTATCGTACTCCAGCGTTTATGGCCATGCAGTCAGAACAGCTGCCGTCAACGATGACCCTGATGCTTCTACCGGACAGAAAGCTGGACACCCATCCGCATAAACTCTCGTACAGTCCTTATGAGGGCAATATCGCAAGAAGACCACGGTGCCAAACCCGGTCAAAGGCTTTCGAGATGTCGAGGCTCACTGCTAGAGCCTCGCCCTTATTCTCGATAGCCACCGCCCAGCGGTGTGTGAGGTACACAAGAAGATCGCCCGTCGAGCGATCAGTATCGATTAGAAAACGCCCTATCTAATAACCCTATCTAACGCCCTATATAATATTAAAATTTTCAAAATATCTTCCATGTACAGACTCTCGACCCTCTACAGTTTTATTATAATGTATAGATATTATAGATAAATGAACTTTAGCAGAATCGGTAGGTTTTTTTTTCACATTATGTAATATTAAAAAAATTGTTTATATTTGGGTAGAATTTGTATACTTGGGTTCAAAATTTGCGAGGGATGGAAAGTGTGACCGGGATATTGAGCGAAGAGTTTGGCAGGAAATCAAGTAAATGGGGCTATGTAAACTTTTATGAGCAGTCAAAATGTGTCTGAGGAGGCAGGGTTGGCTGTTCATAGGGGAGTGCTCATCCCTACAGTTATGTATGGTAGTGAAAGTTGGGTATGGCTGAAGAAGCACGAAAGCAAAATTAATGCAGTAGAAATAAAAAGTTTGCGAAGTATAGCTGTAGTGACTTTATTAGACAAAGAAAGAAATAGGTGATAAGGGAAGAATGTGGTATAACAGAAGATGTAGTG
This sequence comes from Miltochrista miniata, assembly GCA_933228765.1. Classification (NCBI taxonomy): domain Eukaryota; kingdom Metazoa; phylum Arthropoda; class Insecta; order Lepidoptera; family Erebidae; genus Miltochrista; species Miltochrista miniata. The sequence continues at coordinate 15,329,776 of OW121765.1, forward strand.
ACTATGATAGAATAAAACCGGCCAAGTGCGAGTTAGACTCGCCCATGAAGGGTTTCGTAGCAGCAAGTAACATAGTATAAAAGTTCTTGTCTTTCGTTGTAACTTTGATTGATGTTTTAACACGTTCGCAGTGGTAGTGATTTTTCTAACCGAAAATTGCGGTTTACGACGTATTAAAAAAAAACTACCAGCTCTATCTCGTTCAAACTAATTTTCGTTGGTAGTTTTTATGACAATGTACATCATATATTCTTTTTAGATTTATCATTCTCTTAGTTTAAATGTTAGAGGGGGGGGACACACATTTTTCCACTTTGGAAGTGTCTCTTGCGCAAACTATTCACCTTAGAAAAAAATGATGTTAGAAACCTCAATAGCATTTTTGAAGACCTGTCTATAGATACCCCACACGTATGGGTTGGATGAAAAAAAAAATTTTGAGTTTCAGTTCTGAGTATGGGGACCCCCAAAATGTATTGCGATTTTTCTAGTTTTGTATAAGAATCTTAATGCGGTTTACAGAATACATCTAGTTACTAAGTTTCAATAGCATAGGTCTTATAGTTTTGGAGAAAAGTGGCTGTGACACACGGACGGACAGACAGACGGACAGACAGACGGACAGACAGACAGACAGACATGACGAATCTATAAGGGTTCCGTTTTTGCCATTTGGCTACGAAACCCTAAAAAGGGATGCTTAGATGGTTTGGACACGCGGAAAGAATAGATGATAATAGACTGACAAAGCAGATTTATGAGGCGAGAATAAATGGGCAAACTGGTAAGGGTCGGCCTCGGCGTACGCATGCCGATGAAATCAGAGCCTTCTGGAAAAAGACAAGGTCAAGAATACCTTTAACCGGCGAGCGTGTATGAAAAGAATTAATGAAGTAGAAGAAGCGAAAGTTGTATGCCAGGATCGTAGCAAGTGGAAAGCCATAGTCTCTACTAACCCCGATGGGAAACAAGCGTGATTATATGTATGTATATTTGTATGTATGTTTTTCAGTAAGTGGGTAGGTAGGTACTTACATATTTCATTTTGGCTACTGTGGTTCGAACTGCAATGCAATAGATGGGTCGCGTACAGGTCTTTTATATACGAAATCTTCAAGGTTAGCTTATCTATTTCAATTGCTATCAGGGTAGTCAGAGAGGTGTCGTCGTGTGCAATCTCGATTGAACGGTTCCAACTAATTCACTTCCAAGCGTGTAAATATGACGTTGTATGGTATTAGATCAGCGCTGGCTTGCTATATTCTTGAAACATTTTTGTGAGTGTAAATGCTTTACGTCTTTAGTGCTTGTTTTCAATACCCGGCGTGGCGAGTAATTTTAGGGAAATTAGCGCCGAGCAGTCAAAAACAGTCAAAATAACCATAAATACTCGTATTTCGATTATGGTACTAGATACCTAAAAAGTTTCACAGTCTCTCTACCTATTAAAACTATTACTTTAACAGATAGAGAAATGTATCTATCATTCATTGGTAATGCAATAAGAATTAATTATTTTTTATCGGGGTAAGTAGAACTAACAACAAGCCAGTTCCAAAGAAACAAAGAAGTTACGAAGTTTTAAAGGAAAAAAAACTTAAAATGTTATTTGTTTTGTGGTGTAATCATAAACGATCTGAAGGAACTCCAGTTGTAATGGTTTGTGGTTGTTTGTTTGAACGCTAGGATCTCAGAAACTGCTTGTTTGAATTTGAAAAAATCGGAGCAGCAATGAAAAACATTTCGTAACCGGAGAAAATTTATTCCTTCTTAGAGCTTCCGTGGTGTACGCTACTAAATGGTTAAAGTTACGTAAAACTTGTGTAACAAAAAATTGTTCCTCTTCAAAAGTTCTAAAAAAAGTCCGCGACAACATCATTCTGTCTATCTTCTAACGTTCGCTCACAATAACCTAATTTGTCTATTTTTTAGGGCTAGCTCACGGTAATTTAAAGCTAAAGAGTTTGTTAGTGCTAGGATCTCAGAAACTACAGGTTGCATTTTAAAGATTCTTTAACAGATTCATAGTCCTTTTACTGATGTTGGCTAAAAATATGCACCATCACGCTAAGATGAATAGGAGTGGAGCAGCCATTAGGAATCTTTCGACAAAAGGGAAAATTTATTTCTTTTGAGAGCTTACGTTGCGTCCGCTGCGTAAATGGTTAAAGTGTTGTAAAAATACGTATTACAAAATTGTTTCTCTTAAAATTTCATAAAAAAGCCTTTGACGGCATAACATGACTATCTGTTAAAATTTGCTTACAATAAGTTCTAAAATTATTACCGAAGCGACGCGATATGAAACGTGGTATTAAAATATTAATACACACCCCTCACTTTCCCTAAAGTGACACAAAAGAAGTTCTGTGGATCAAACGGGAGTAGGTAAATGCGACTGTAAACATCAAATTACTTTAAATTAATATCACAGCTCTCTCTTATGTGTCGCAAACGAAGTTGCGCGAGTCAGCTCTAATGAATATAAGCGACGCGACGCGACGGGAGTAAATGCGACGGGAATCATTACATAACTTTAAATATGAATACCGCAGCTCTCTTTAACTTTCTTTCAAGTGACGCCAATGATGTTACGCGGGTCAGCTAGTTGTATTATAAAGTGAAAATAGACAACTTGCCCAGACGGGACTTGAACCCGCATCCTTTGCCTAAACCAGGGCAATGTTCTAACCAATTATTGAGCTAACGTGACCATACTGAAACAAGTTTAAATTCTCCACATTTTTGTAACCGCTATTTAAGAGTATGGCACAGAGTCGTCTATCGAGCTACGTATTCACCGGGAATATACATTATTTCACCGGGAGAGCTTAACCCATTACTGCATAAAGTTCGTTTCTGCACTTATTATGATTTTAATGTATTTTAGGGACTAATTGGGGGTTATTTGAAAGGCTTAATCAATAATAACACGACATATATATGCGAGTATAATTTTATGGCCCGTCCGATATATCGGACGCTATGCACTATGGAACCTGAAGTTCATTAAGGATGTAGTATACAGTTCAAAGAATAAGAAGGTTAAGTATTTAGAATTATTAGTTAGTAAAATAAAAAAATGAATGAAATTATAATTTTATGGGCTCTGGAGATGGTCAACGCGACTTGACGAGTACCTATCAAGTGTACATACACGTTGATGCACATAGGTACACATGCAAAGAATTTTTCATTCATATTTTAGCAGACCTGTCAAATCACATTGACTGTCTCTGAAGCCCATTACAGTAAATTTTAATGATGTTTTGGGTACATGGTAGGTAATCAAAAAAATATTTCGGGTTAGGCCCATATCGCATTTCAAGCATTTGTGCTTTGATTTTCCTCCACATTGATAAGCGACTGATAGTTACCACCTAGTGGTATTTGCCATCATACCGTGTATTTGACAGTTGTTTATCTGGTTTTTGACCTTGATGCGGTGAAGTACGTTTCATGTGGGACAAGTAACATGCCTTCTGAATGTAATCAACGACGTACTGTCATCATCACAGCCATTTTTTCATCCTAGCAAGTAACCAGCTGTTCACCAGCGCTACATCCCTGAAGTAGGCAAAAATCAGCCACCACCATATCCTTATTCGCATTTTAGTGCGAAGATTCTCTACCTACAGCAAGATCGTATTTATCCACCCTATTCAAATGCTCGTTGTAGCTGGTAATCAGTGAGGGCTGCGCGATCGAAACTTTTGCTTTCTTGTTATTAGACCAACGAGTAGCAGATTCAAAGATTCGGTTTTAGAAACTAGTTGCCACAAACAGTGACCACATTGCTGTCATACCAGCAACACACAAAACATAATCAGATATTCTGTAATCAAAGCCATAACAGAATGTCTGTTGTGTGATGTGGCTTTCTTCGCGCTTGAACTGGTTGATGTCTGTTAGCGGACAGTTCTCAACAAGGTTGGCCCGAACTGCACTAGTCGCTTATTATGCCAATTCTCAGAAGTCTTATCAATGCTAAAGACGTTGCCTGCCGACTTTCTTCCATAGGCGGTTCAAAATAAATAATAATATGCTTAGTCTCCTCATTATCAACACCACATTCCAAAGCTGACAAAGCACTAAGAAACAGTAACTGTAGAGCCCGCTATGCATAGCGTCCGATATATCGTACACCATCAAAAACACACGCCTGAGAAAAAAAATAAAGACTTTGATATGAAATAAAGCATATTTCTAGATAGATATACAATATTTCAACCGACTGAACATACTATTTATTACTTTTACTATAACAATTTAAAAATATTCAAAATAAACTTTACCTTGGTATCAAATTTGCCTGACCGCGACCCGCCCTTTTAAACAAATGACATATGACAGGCTATTTATGATACTAAAGTCTATTCTATGGGGTTACTCGTATAAAGACACTGTTTATCATTTGTTCAAAACCAAAACATAAAAAATAATTTTAATAATTTCTCTGTATTTTTTTCAATATTTTAGCGTCCGATTTATCGGACGTTATGCTGTAATGGGTTAAATTACGCTGCGTGGCCTTAAAAATTGAGAAATGGCGGAGTTTTGATCAGTACCGAATCAAAGCGGGACATAGAGATGTTGAAAAACTCTCAGAAATTAGCTTCATTGGGACCAAATGTAGAGGAACCCGCTAAACGTCGCCCAAGAATTACAGTCATCGGAGTGCCAGTAGCCCTTTTTTTTTTTGTTTAACGTGAGGGAAAATCCTCATAGGATGTTATGCCGGACTCTTACTGACTAAAAACCCTCACGCCACGCCTAACAGCCTATGGTTGAGAGCCCCGGGTAAGCCCTCAGGAAGGATGTCCCGTGACTCCCAACAGACCTACGGCCGCCAATGCGGCCTCGCCCAGGGGGTGGTTCGGGTGCAATCCCGCGTCTATGGGGGGTTTCGGGTGTGACCCCGCTTCTAAGGGGGGGGGGGCGTGCGTTAGTTGTTCACGTCACGCTGCCGTCATGGGCCTGCTTCTGTAAGGACGGTGAGCGGCCCTCTCACCGTCCTCAGACCCCCGGTCATGGAGGCCGACAGTCCTCGGCGAAGTGCCAGTAGCCCTTACTGAAAAAGAGGTATTCGATGCATCCATGAGCAGAATTTTGCTGACAAATTTCCGGGCTCGACTCGCGCCGCTTTCTTGGCAGCAATAAAACTGAGCCATAAATCCGGTAAAAGGGCCCTTTTTTTTTATTAACGGGAGGGAAAATCCGCGTGATGCTATGCCGGACTCTTACCGACTAAAAACCTCACGTAACGCCCAACAGCCTATGGTTGAGAGCCCCGGGTAAGCCCTCAGGAAGGATGTCCCGTGACTCCCAACAGCGGCAAAAGGGCCTATCCACCAGTAATTTTGTACTAGAAGTTCCTGCCAATGTTAGAAAAGCTCTGATTAATCAAGGCCGTATTTTCATAAACTGGACGTTTTGCCCAGTAAGGGACTTCACGATAGTCACAAGGTGCTATCACTGCCAACAACATGTGTCGCGAAGCTAGCCCGATCTGTAACCACTAAGGCGTACACGGGCACTCCATCAAATAATGCACTAATAAAACTGCTCCTGCAAACTGCGCCACTTGCAAGCGCTTCAAGAGAAGGTGAGATCATCAGACTGGTGACGTAACTTGTCCCGCACGTAAGTTCGCAGAGGATAACTATATTAACAGCATCGATTATGAAGGCGCCTAGTACCGTCACTCATCTCTTTACCCAGTTAGCATTTTATTTAATCTTAAGTTATTAATTCTATTTAATAAGATTACCGACCAACTGTTTTAAAATTTGGATGATTTTTCCGTGTCAGACATAAAGCAATGCACAATCGAACAGTGTAAATCATTTTTGCCGAGTTCTGGAAAATATTTAACATTAATAACTCAGAATATTCGTAGCATAACTTGGAATATTTATGAGTCTCGGGTCCTGTTACAGCGACTTGACTTCAACTGTGACGTTATCGCGCTTACAGAGTGTAGCTTGTCAAATCATAAATTTCTCTAACCGCTTACTCAGTCCACAAGACAGAGCATACCATGAATCAGAATGATGGCTTGATTCTAACTTTTAAACTTTCGCGTTGCATTTATTTATTTATTTATAATTTTATACAAATACTTTTTCTTACAGTAAAATTATCCTGTAAACCCAGATAGGGTTTGTGTAGGATAACAAATTAAAATATACTATGATGTACGGATTGAGTATTGGAATAAAACACTAGCTTGGTTGAAACAAGACTGCTTTATTGCATGAATTGCATTCGGTTTTATAGATACATTGGTTACACATTAAATATAGGAGTAGCTAAAATAACACATCACACATCCCTTTTAAAAAAAAATTAAAATAAAATGAGTATACAATTTATTTTATTTTCATAGATAAAGTTATGATGAGTAACAGCATAATTGGTAATAAAACTATTAGATATAGGTACCTACTCTAAATGATATAATCTGATACATGTGACATTAAGATAAGCGACGCACCGTAGTAATGGTGTACAGTTTCATAACAAGTCATATAATTATAATCAAGCATTTAAGGCTACTTACAATGATTTCATTACAAACATATCGCCCCTATATTCTCGATGGGATAGGTAGAGGTGCATTGCACACACACTTTATATGTATAAGTACGGTACATTCAAATTAGACAAAGGCATTGAAGTGAAGGTATAAAATTCATCCGTTAGGTATAAACAATTTTGTACGGTTTTTATGTACAATGTCTAGTTTACCGTCTTTTAATATTTCGACATTTGGTGAATTATCTTTTGTAACTATAAAAGGTCCTGAATATATGCTTGATAATTTATTACCATTTTCATTACGGATCAAAATATAATCACCTGTTTGGTACAGAATAGGCTTACAAGTTTTATCATATTTTTCTTTACGTGCTAATTTTGAAGAAATTAAATTTTCTCGGGCTTCGTTTAAAGCGGCTTGTAAACGATATTTTAGTTCTAAAGGATAGCTGTCGTGATTGTAAAGAGGTTCAACTGTTTTAGTTAGATTACTGGGTAAATTACATTTTTTGCCAAAGACCAGTTCGAAAGGTGTAAATTTGGTTTCGGTGTGAATTGTTGTATTATAGCTAAAAGACCAGTAAGGTAGCCAAGTGCTCCAAGATTCAGGATGGTTATCTGTGTGTATACGTAGAAAGGCACCCAAATTTTTATGTGAATTTTCGAGTGCACCTATGCTCTCGTGATGATAGGCAGTAGAATTTATTTTGTTTATATTAAGGAGTTTACATACCTCTTGCATTGTTGCTGACATGAACTCAGCTCCTCGGTCGGTGGCTATTTCTCTGGGTATTCCATAACGTAATATAAAGTTACTTACAAAACTACTGGCTATTTCAGGACTACTTTTGGTAATTAATGGGTAGCATTCTACATATTTGGTTAATTCACATTGTAGCGTCAGAATGTACGAAAAGTTATGATTATCCTTATCTAAAGGCCCTACAACATCTAAATATAGTTTTTCAAAGGCAGAATTAGCTGTACTTGTAATTATCATTGGTTCTTTAATATGCACTGAGTGTTTTTGTTTTTGACACTTTTCACATCTATTAACAAATTTAATGACGTCGCGCTCAAGGCCTGCCCAGAAATAATATTTTTTAATGTTATTGACCATTCTTCTGATACCGGCATGACCGCTTGTAGGTAACAGATGGAAGTCATTGAGGATGACTCTTTGTTCATCTTTATCATCTATTCTTTCCACATCTTTTAAAATACACAACCGCGGTCCGGTCCAACACGACAAGTTCTTTATATTTTGTGCTAGTGTGTCAATAAAAGTATCGTTTATCTTATTCTTGATAAAATATATTTCATTTATATGTAACTTCTTACAAAACGTTGCCAGCTCTCTCGCAAATGCGTCTGGGGCTATATGCGATCGAGTAGAGGGCTTAATGTATATTACCATATCGCTCGGTACGTAAAATAATGATTCACTACTATTCTCAACCTTATATTTGTTTCTAATTTTATTTATTTGTTTGTTGTTACTTAACCTTAGTTCTATGGACATCTTTGGCTTGCTATGAGTTTCAACGACCGTCGGCTGATCGGACAGACTCGGGTCGGAATCGTCGTTAGAAGCTACAACAACCGAAGTGTCCTGTTTACCTTCTAATATTCTTTTTTGGGCACGCGTCATTACATTCATCGTATTTTCATGCATGTCTTTCAAGTCCTTACATGTTAGGATAATCCGAGAAAGTGCGTCTGCAGCTGCATTGTCCGGGCCTTTAATATATTCCACCCGAAAATCGTATTCCTCTAATAACATTCTAAATTTTAATAACCTACTTGAAGGCTCCCTTATATTAAATAAGTAAACTAGTGGCTTATGGTCGGTCAATATTTTAAATTTGCGACCATAAAGGTAAGGCCTGAAATGTTTTACAGCCCAGACAATGGCTAGTAATTCTTTTTCAATTGTCGGATAGTGTACTTCCGCTTTATTTAAGACTCTACTAGCATAAGCTACTGGTTTGCAATTTTGGTTAGCTAAAATAGCTCCTATTGCTAAACCTGATGCGTCTGTTTGAAGAACGAACTCATTGTCGTTTGAAAAATTAGGATAGTCTAGTATAGGTGGAGAAATTAATTTTTCTTTTAACAAATCAAATGATTTTTGGCAGTTTTCAGACCATATAAATTCAATATTTTTCCTGGACAAATAGTTTAAAGGTTGCGCAATGGCAGCAAAATTCCTAATAAATTTACGGTAATAATTGGCGAAGGCTACAAAGCGCTTTACCTCATCGGAATTACGTGGAGGGGGATAATTTTTTACCACGTCTAACTTTTGTGGGTCGGGTAAAACACCCTCTGATGATATCACATGGCCTAAATATAGAATCTCTTTCTTCAAAAAATCACATTTAATAGGATTGAGTTTTAGTTTAGTTTTACGCAATCGTTCAAATACGTCTATCAAATTTTTCACGGCTGAATTTAAATTTTTGCCGTATACAATTAAATCATCTAGATAAATTAAGCATTTATCGTAAGTTAATCCAGCCATAGCCATATTCATCATCCTGGAGAAAGAATTCGGGCTTGACTTGAGGCCTTGGGGCATCCTGGTCATACGAAATTGCCCGGATGCAAAGGCTGTATACTTCCGGCTTTCTTGTTCTAAATTAACATTGTAAAACCCTTGATAAAGGTCAAGGTGCGTGAAGTATATACACCCTGAAAGTGAGTCTAGAATTTCCGTTATGTTTGGCAGTGGAAACCTGTCGTCCTTAATTTGGTTATTTAATTTCCTATAATCTATAACTAGACGCCACCTTTTATTTCCTGAAAGATCAGCCTTTTTAGGTACTAGGAGCACTGGACTTGACCATTCACTGGCACATGGTTCTATGATTCCCTGCGACAACATATTTTTTATCTGTCTATCTACTTCCGATTTTTGTGAATGAGGGAGTCTATATGGTTTAACATATACTGTATCCGCATTTTCTCTTAATTTTATTTTATGATTATATATAGGGGTGGTTGTTAAAGTGTCGCCTGGTAAATAAAAGATGTCTGAATATTTAGCGCAGATATTCCGAATAGCACTTTGCTCTTCTACGTTTAAGTGTTTTAAATTAAGCTGAGATAATAGACCTTTTACTCGATCGGCGTTATGTAAACAACTATTAAATGAGCATATATTATAATCATTCAACCTTTGTATAGTGGGTTTGATATCGTTTACAATAACTGAATTTTCAGTTGTGTTCAATATTCTAACTGGAATTTTTCCATTAACAGGTAGTCCTATACTATTGGCCATAAAGATACCTTCACGCAACTCTGACGCACAAACCACGCACTCTTCTGTCACACTAGTATCTATATAGTGTATTGACTCTGACCTCGCTGGTATATTATAAAATTTTGACTGTTGTTTACATAAATTTAAATATATTTTATCATTTGTCAAAGTGCATATAGTCATTTGTTTACATTCTAAATCGATACATGATTTAAACTTGTTTAAAAAGTCGTAACCTATTATGCCATCCGCCTTACAAGGCAAAGAATTAAAAACATAAAACTTATGATTGAAATAATATCCCTGAGTCTCTAACACTAAATAAACATATCCTATTGCATTGACTCTGCCTCCAATGCCATTTATAGTGGTACTCCATTTGTGTATTGGAATGTTATGTTCTAGAATCTTACTATGTGGAATGGCTGAAATTGAAGCTCCAGTGTCAATTAACCATAAATATTTTTTGTTGTTTATGGACAAGGTAGCTAATAATGAATTATCGTAAGAAAAAACACTTTTAGTCACGAAAAAACTCTTCAACATTTTCTTCTACTGTAATATCGGTATTATTACTCGTATTATGGTCATTATCTGTCATCACTTGTACATTTTGGCTTTTCGGGGAACCTCTACTGTTAGAATAATAGCGATTATACTGACCTCGAAAGCCTTGTCCCGAACGGTTTCCTCGGGAGGTCTGTCTCCAATTTTGTGTTACTCCGCGTTGGTGATTGTAACTGTTAGGAAAATAGTTACCTCTTGGAGTCGAATAAAATCCCCTATAGTTACCTCTGAATTGTCCAAAATTTCGCGCATTAGACCTTCTCATTGACAAAATATTTGTCGAAGCATTTCCTGTCGAAGAAGTTTCTTCATCCACTGCAGCTTGTATAGCGTCGTTTAATGTGTTGAAATTCCTAGCAGCTATAATTGTGCTCAATCTACGATTTCGCAAACCATCTGAAAACCGTTTGATAGCTAGCTTTTCATTTACACATTTTAAAATATTATAAGATTCAGGATTTCCTTCGGCCTGCGAAATAGTAAGATCGACAAACAAACTTGACAATTCCTGACCGAAGTCTGAAATGGACTTTTCACTTTGCATAATATTCTGTAATTTACTCTGTAAAGCTGTAGATGACTTTTTAGGCAATAAGTGCAATTTCATGTCCTTCAGTAATTCAGAGACCCCTGTATATTTGACAGCTAACCTTAGTTTAGCAAATTGTGATAGTCGGGTTTTTAGAATAAATTCTATCAAGTAACTTGTTTGATCATCTCCTAGAACGGAATAATAATACTCAATGCCATCAATAAGTTGTTTAGTAACTGATTCTTGATCGTTCATAACGGGCAACAAGCTAAGGGCTACCTTTAATTCAAATTTAGCCATTGTAGGACAATCCGTTAAGCGGCAAGTTTCACACAATTCAGTTATTTCCGAACAGTCTGTTGATTGGCAGTTTTTACACAAATCATCAATTTGGGTACAATTTGTTGATTGACAATCTTTACATAATTCAGTAATATCAGAGTATAAATTCTTTAGTTTTTCACAGTTTTTATCAAACTTCTCTATTTCAGGTAACTTCTTAAATTCTTTTATTCTTAAAATTTCATTTAAATAACTGTTAAATTGGTCATAAATACTATTAGCTTCATTTATTTTTTTAATGCATGCACTACTATGTTGTCGTCTAGATGGGCCGATTTTTATTAAATATCTTTTAATTTTCATTAATTCATCGCATAACTCTGTAATAAATTCTGCCATTAATTCATATTATTGTATTAAAATCAGACCCATTACAATAAAAAATCTAATCACAGGTATAATTAGTGCATGTAACGTTAAACGGTTTTAATACATATCAATAATGCATACATACCAATTTCTTCCCATTCACGACACTGTCACTATGGTAGGTACTTAAAGTCTCAAGTAGCAGTTCGATATCATGACGATGGCGATGCCGACCGTGACGGATTTACGAGTTACGATTTTACACTAAACTTTTTTTTTTTTTTTTTTTGCACTTTAACACTCACAGGAGACTTGTATGTATACACATTACCGCCGACGCCTTTACTTAAATATAATTCGCCATTAAATATTAACGGAAATTACGCGATATCATCTTGCACTTGTTTACGTTGCTGGTCGCGAAGAACACTAGCGTATCTTCTGAGTACTAGATCGTTGACATGATTCTCTACAATTCTGTGGTGGCACTTTTTATATACTTTGTATGCGATAAAGATACCTCCTATCCCCAACAATAAAACAATTACCAGCAGAATAATGTTACTAGTAGTCGCGTGGTGCAGAAGCTGTTCTGTCTGCGACGTATTTTGGCCAGTACCCGTTGCGGCTTGAGAAATGAGCACTTGTTCTTTTAAGTTATTCGAAGGGTTACACATTTTTGAAATATTTGGTCACAAAGCGAATTATATGTTCGTATTGGAACGACAGTCCTCGATGATCTCTTTTGTAATACATTGTTATTGTTCAAGCATCATTTGGAGTCAACACTGTCTTAATATGGTACTATATTGAATTACACGCGCGAGGTTGGTTCTACTGGCAGGGTCGCCATATGATGTACGGATTGAGTATTGGAATAAAACACTAGCTTGGTTGAAACAAGACTGCTTTATTGCATGAATTGCATTCGGTTTTATAGATACATTGGTTACACATTAAATATAGGAGTAGCTAAAATAACACATCACAATACATAACACATCATGCTTACTTACATACTTACTAAATGTACAATCTGCAACAGTTTTCAACATAATAACCAAGTTCGCAACCAAAACAAAGGCATGTATCACAATATAATAATATGTAGGTATCCAGTAAAACTATCCACCCGGCGCACTCGTGTTGCGTAGCTGTGGACCATCACAGCCGGTCACGGACAGCCCCACCAACACGATGCATGCGGCACGCCCATTGCTATACAGGATGCTCCAAATTATGCAGTCGTTGGTTGTAGGTAATATTTTTTTAAGATTATTTTAATGTTACGTTCTGTTATTTTCTTTTTTATTTCTAGTGGTAAATTATTTATTAAGTTGGGTATTAAGTACTCAGAAGTTCTTTTACCGTAAAAGTTTCTGCATCTGGGTATTATAAGAATTAGATTGGACATGCTTCTCGTAACTATAGTCGAATTATTAGTTTTTGAGACCTGGATTTCCGTTCTGAAGTACTGTTCGACCAAGAGACAAAATTGCACTTTTTGGTATGTTGGCATTACTTTACAATAATTAAAAAGTCCTATTGGATCATCCTTATATTTTATTCTGATTTTAAGGGGGACTATTAATTTTAGTAGCCTGTACTGTAAATTATAAATTTGGTCCAAGTACGTCTTGAACGTACGTCCATAACTACTCAGTCCATATGATACAATACTGTCGACCAATGCTTTGTACATAGTCAGCAATACCCCAAAAGGAATTCTGTTCTTTAGTATACTAAATTTAGCCAATATTGCTCTCAATTTACCACTGATCCTATCAACATGCTTGGCCCAATTGAACCGACTATCTATCACCAGGCCGAGGTATGTAACTTCTGTTACCTGCTCTAGATAACGACAGTCGGTTGTGCATGCTGCTAGGTTATTATGGAGGCAATTGTGGCTATGGGCTGTAATCTTGATGCTGTCCTTACCTGAACTGGAGTTATGACATGAGTGGATATGAATTAATTTTGTCTTGTCAGCGTTCAAAACCAAACCAGCATCGTGCGACCATTTACAGATGGTGGTAAAATCTCCTTGAATGTGACTCTGAGCAACATTTATGTCCCTATCAGCAGCTAGTAGACAGGTGTCATCTGCAAACTGAAAAACATTGCAGTGCTCAATCACTTTCTTAATGTCATTTACGTAGGCTAAGTAGTGCAACGGGCCAAGGACTGATCCCTGAGCTGTGCCTTCTGTGCATGATATTAATAATTATTGTAACGGGTATTAACGCATGAACGCGTTAGTACCCGTTAGAATAATATTATTGGGCTTACTAATGTTTGTCATAATTTTAAAATACCATCATTTCATAATGCCATACTGATATTTGCCATAATTTCATTAGAAATAACGCTTCAGTTGCCATAATCGTGAATTGACATAAAATGACTTTTACTAATTCCATTGGTCATAATAGATCAAGTGTCCTATTAATTTAAATCCATAAATATATTTGGCATAATTTTCGTTTTCAATAATGCCATTTTCCATAACTTTTATTCGCCATAATATAAATTATAAATAAAGAAAATTTTTACGACACAATTTTTTTATTAACAATTAAACCTAAAACTAAACCTCATAAGGGACGTCTACTAACTAAGCTCGACGAAGACCCGCTTCGCGGGCTCCTACTTCTGGGTGGTTTAAAAAAAACACGAGGACTAGGTTAGAAGACTAAGGCGCCTTAGTCTTCTAACCTAACCTATCCGAGTCGGATTGCACTGAGTCGGGGTGTTAACGATAATTAATTTCGACCTAACAATATTATGTATTATTTTCATAATTATATTATTATTATTTTTTTTTTTTTTATTCTGAATAAAGTGTAGAATAGGGACTTTGACGCCTAGCGTATGTCAGTCCCATCGTACCCTAACCTACAATATTCGTCTACTTATTTATAATATATGTAACAATTAAGTATACATGTTTTCTATTACCTACTATTATTAGATACTTATCTAATTACACATCACGGATGCCATGAATTCAAACAGAGCAACTGCATATTCGCCATTAGGGTTTGATAGGATTTTATGGAAAATGCCCACATCAGTTCTGTTCAAATTCAAGGCCCTTAACAGATTATTTCTAATAGACTCATACCGGCCACACTCCACGAGTAAATGTTGCAGGTCTTCAACAACTCCACACTCCTCGCATAGGGGGGAGTCTGTTATTTTCATGAGGAATGTAAATTTCTTACATGGAATGTGCCCCGATCTGAGTCTATGACCTGTTACAATAAGTCTCCTGCTCAGGTGACTGTTCATGCACCAGGGCACACGAAGAGGCTGACACTGTATGGTTTTATACCATATACCCTTTTCCAAGGAACGCGCGTCGAAGTACTCTTTCCAAAATCCATAACAAATGTTTTTAAATTTAGGTAAAAATTCAAAGTAGTCTAATTTCAATGTAATATTCTTTCCATTTTTGCTGCCGTATTTCGCCATCATGTCAGCCTTTTCGTTGCCCTGCAATCCAATATGCGATGGAACCCATTGCAATCGCAGTTGAACTCCCTTTCTAATCAGTTCATCGATCTTGGACAGAATGGCATAAGCTATCGAGGCGCCTCTGTGGCCAGAGGTGCATCGAGCTATGTGTTGGAGAGCACTCCTACTATCTGTGAAAATAACGTACTTTTTAGTATCACTATTTTCTAACAATATAAAATTCAGTGCCTCTGCGATTGCAATCAGCTCCAAAGTCATAATGGATGTTTGCTCACTTATCTTGAAGTAACCTGTTTGCATGTCCATATCCACACTAGGTACATAGTAGGCAGTACCATGACCCTCTAAACTCTTTGAACCGTCAGTGAATATAAGGAACCAGCCGAAATACTTTATATGTAGTTCTCTAATTATTTCGCATCTTAATAAAGTGTGGTTATATGAATTTTTAGGATGTGTCACTGTATCTAAAGTTAACATAATTACTTCTTTGACATTTATATTGGTTACCCATGTTCTCATATTAAACATTAATAAAGGACTTGATGATGCTATTTGGATCTCTTTGAGTTCATTATTGATGAGTACAATCAATGGGAGGTTTTATTTCTCCAGTAACTGTTTCCACCAAGAGCGTGGACCTTATTCAGAAGCAGATTCATTACGTTATCCTGTACTGATTTATTTTTTAAACAAAAATTATATGCTAAGTATCTATGCCTTAGGTACAGCGGAACCACACTAAGCTCGCTCTCCATAACATGAATTGGAGTCGTTTTGATAAATCCACCTATTATTCGTAGAGCTTTATTTTGAATTTTATTCAACTTGTATAAGTGGCATTTCGCACTCGCATCGTACAAAAAGCAGCCATAGTCAATGCGACTTCTCATTAATGCAATATAAAGATGTTTTAAGTGCTTAGGATGCAAACCCCAAGAGGCACCAGCTAGTACCTTAAGAAGGTTCATAGTTTTTTGTACTTTCTCTACTGTCATGTTTACTCCATCGTAAAGACCTGTCTAACCATGAGTGTCATACTCTAGTTCGAATGACGTTTCCTCGATGGTCGTTACCTCGATGTCTCTAGCTCGATTGTACACTTCACCGATGGGTCGTTTCACCGAAAGGTCAATACCTCGAAGGATCAATTCGTCGATGGGTCTTTTCTTCGATAGTACATTTTATCGAAGGGTCGTTACCTCGAAAAATCATCAATATTATAACGCTATGCAATTTGGAAAAAGGGACACTGCTCATCCCGACTCGGATAGGTTAGGTTAGAAGGCTAAGGCGGGAGCGGAGCGGAGCGGAGCTCCCGCATTAGCCTTCGTGGTTATTTTTTTTATAACCACACATACAAGGATTTGGAACTTCAGGATTGGAGCAGACAATCCTTGTATGAGTGGTTATAAAAAAAATAATAACCACGAAGGCTAATGCGGGAGCTCCGCTCCCGCCTTAGCCTTCTAACCTAACCTATCCGAGTCGGGGTGGGCAGTGTCCCTTTTTTTAAAGCGCTGGATGCGGGCTGCTTTATATCGGTCATTCTGATTTGGTATATCGTCCTTTATTTTGGAATGGAAAAGTCACATAATTTTGTTGTGTATATTTCGAGGCAACGATCCTTCGATCAAATGTACTATCGAAGAAAAGACCCATCGACGAATTGATCCTTCGAGGTATTGACCTTTCGGTGAAACGACCCATCGGTGAAGTGTACAATCGAGCTAGAGACATCGAGGTAACGACCATCGAGGAAACGTCATTCGAACTAGAGTATGACACTCCTAAATATACACCTAAATATTTGTAAGTATCAACTACCTCTAAGCTATAATTTTGTACTTTAAGTTCTACTTGTAATCTTTTAAAACTTCTACTGAAAACACAAATCTTAGACTTGGTATAAGATATTTTCAATCCCATCCCATCCAAAGCACTAACAAATGTATTTAGCGCCAGCTGGAGTTCGCTCTGACTTGCCTCAAGATCCTTAGAGGAAAAATATAGCACGAAGTCATCTGCATATTGACACATGGTTACATATGTGATAATGTGGAAACATTTAATAGTTACTATATTAAAGAGGATAGGAGATATTGGGTCACCTTGAGCCAAACCTTGGTAAGCATATCTCAAATAAAAATTGTTTGGATTAATTTCATCTCTAATCAAAAGATGCCTTTCACTCAAAAAGTTCCACAAATACTGGCATATTCTCTTCCCTATACCCATTTCATCCAAAGTCTTACTTAGCACGTCTATTAAAACATTATTATAAGCATTTGTGATGTCAATAAAACAAGCTACCGTTGGTGTTTTGGTAGAAAATCCTAAGTAAATTTGGGTTACTAATTTACCTAAACTGTCCTGACATGACTGGCCCCTTCTGAAACCTGATGTATAAGGAGATAATAATTTATTTTTTTCGATAAACCACTCAAGTCTTTTTGTCAACATACTGTGAAAAATCTTACATAGACAGGAAATCAAAGATATAGGCCTAAATTTTATATTATTATCTTGTGTGATTTTTGGTATTGGTGACTGGAAGTGCACTTACCTTGAACTCTTGTTGGTAGGTAGGCGCTGCTCCCAGCTTTGCGTTCGGGGTCTTGATTCACGACCGCGAAATATGCACACAGGAGTTATAACCGTAACTCTCGAGACTGTGGCTGATGATAAGCGATGTAGCGCGATATGATGGGTAATCACAGCGGCCGATAGCGGAGCGGAGCGTTAAGAGACGGGTGCGTGCGTATCTTCCAATAGCTATGGCGGAATGTGAATGTAGGAAGCGGGCGGGATAGTGTTGCCATAGACAATACATAAAAGTAAGATGCGTTTAGTGCGTGAGTGTTGACATATAATAATTATAATAAATACCATTAAATACATAAACTAAAAAATATGTATGCGTCGGTACTGGCGCATCCAACTTCGGGGGGCTTAGAGGATTCTTCCTCTACATTGAATAAACAAAATAAAAAAATAAAAGGAATGAAAACTTATGAACTAAAAAATAATTCAAAAGCGTAGGAGTTATTGCGTGGGTAACGGGCAAAGCCGAGTTACAGGACGAATGTATTCACCAGAAGAAGTCTTAATTCTGACGACTCTAATTACACCATCCTTCCCGGGAAACACCTCTGATACAACCGCGAGTGGCCACGATAAAGGATGCGTATTGTCATCCTTAACAACAACTACAGTTCCTATCGTCACAGGTTTGGACGGCATATTCCACTTATGTCTAAGTTGGAGAGAGGTAAGATATTCTTTGCTCCAACGTGTCCAGTAACTTTGAACAATTCTATTTAATAATTGATAGCGGGTGAGTCTGTTATCTGGTAATAGGGGTTCAATGTGTTCAGCGGGTAAATATTTAAGCGGAGTAACATTAAGAAAATGATTAGGCGTTAGGGGGGTTGGATCCGATGGATCCGAAGAAAGTATGCAAATCGGACGGCTATTCAAAATGCCTTCAATTTGCACCAATATTGTACTGAATTCTTCATAGGTGAGTATTTGACTCCCGATAGCTTTAAATAAATGAGACTTAACACATTTGACATTAATTTCAGGCAACGAATTAAAATTGGGCCCGAAAGGTGGGCTGTGCTGAAACTGAATCTTATGTTGAGTTAGATATTTATTCAGATCATTTTTATAATTAGTGGACTGTATAAGCGTGTAAATTTCGTTCAATTTTCGTTTCGCACCTATGAAATTAGTGCCTCCATCGCTGTACAACACTGAAACAGGACCCCTGCGTGAGATAAAACGTTTAAAGGCAGCGAGAAATAAATCTGTACTAAGATCACTTACTAACTCTAAATGGAGCGCCTTTGTTGTGAGACAGACGAACAAGCAAATATACGCTTTATGACTTTTTACTCCACGACGCCTTATGTGAGTTACGTAAAAGGGTCCCGCGTAATCAACTGCGGTATGCACAAACGACTTTACTTGTGAAACTCTAATGGATGGAAGATCACCCATAGGTGGAGTTGTAGAACGAGGCCTAGCTTTAAAACATAAATTACATTTATGTACTCGTTGGCGAATCAAATTTCGTGCAGAAAGAATCCAATACTTTTGGCGAGTCAATGCTAACACTAGTCCAGGACCGGTGTGTAAATTGTCGGTGTGATAGTGGTCTACTAAGAGCGACACTATACGTCCTTTAGGTGATAGCAGTATTGGATATTTTGTATTGTAATTTAGTTGAGAATGAGTAAGTCGACCACCTACTCTAATTAACCCTTGTTCGTCAAGAAAAGGGTTGAGTTTTAAAATAGCCTGATTTGGACAAATTTTAGTAGCCTTAAGTGCTTGTAATTCTACCTGAAAATACTTAGACTGATCGAAGCGAACCGCATAATATTCTGCGTATTCTAAATCGTATACAGAAAGTATACCGCGGGATTTGAGAATCTTAGTGAAACGTAATACATAAACCAATGAACGAATAAATTTTACCCAACTCGAGCAACGCTCAGCAAGTTCGTCTATCATGTGAACGTGATCGGAGACAGGCATGGTATGTGCATGGAGAGAAGCTATTTTAATTTCCGGTAATTCTGTCTTCTCGTTATGATTGATTTTATATTCCTTCACAGGCCATGCATTTATAGGTGCGGACAGCCATTTCGGCCCGTGAAACCAAAGATAGTTATTTATTAACCCTTTAGGTGTCACAGGGCGCGAGACTATATCGGCGGGATTTTCAACCCCACGAACGTGATACCAATGGGAAGCAGGCAGATATTCATTTACCTGAGCGATGCGATTAGCTACAAAAGTTTGAAACTTATGAGCGGGAGAGTGAATCCAGGTAAGGGTTACCGTAGAATCAGAGAATGCGAATATATTGTTTATTTGACACCGCTTATTAAAAACAGTGCGCACAGAATTAATTAATTTTGCGAGTAAGACCGCCGCGCAGAGTTCTAAACGCGCTAGCGTTTTATTAGAATCTGACACTTTGGATTTAGCGGTCAGTAGATTCACATTAAGAGCGTTTCCGTTCTCAGCCGTTTCTATTCGTACATAGATAACAGCACCATAACATTGCTGGCTGGCATCCGAGAAGCCTATTAGAGTAATTCGACGAGCGGATGTTAAACCTATATGTCTCGGTATTTTTATTTCAGATAAACGCGACAACTCCCTATGAAAGTGTTTCCATTTAGACAGAATGCAACCCGGGACCGTCTCGTCCCAGTCCAGTTGTAATTTCCAACATTCTTGTATAAGCAACTTCATGTATGCGACCACTGGACTGATGATTCCAAGCGGATCGAACAAGCGCGCGGTTACGGAAAGGATCGAGCGTTTAGTGCATGTTAAAGGCATGTCGATCACTATTTTAAAGTTAAAGGTGTCATCGTTAGGTTGCCATTGCATACCCACGATCTTAGTGTCAACATGAGGATCCTCATCAAACTTGACAGCGAGACAGCTCTTATGAATTGACGGGATACGTGACAATAGGGTATTGTCATTAGAGATCCACTTAGTTAAGTTAAAACCTCCAGATTTAAACATAGCGACCATTTCCCTATAGGTGTCTTCAGCTAAATCTACATTCTCTATGGAACTAACGTAGTCGTCAACATACATGTGATTGTCAGCTTCGTAAGCCGCCAGAGGATATAAAGCGCGACAGTCTGACGCGAGCTGGTTTACGACTCGCATTGCCAGGAAGGGTGAGCTGGAGACGCCAAAACAAACGCGGTTGAAATGATAGCTTTCAATAGGAGAATTGGAATCGAACCTAAATAATATTCTTTGATATGTATGATGATCTTGAGTAAGTTTCACTTGAAAATACATTTTTTCTATGTCCGCGGTTACAGCAACCGGGTACATACGCAAATTGAGAAGCAAATGAAAGATATTGTTCTGTAATATTGGTCCCGTATAAAGCAAATCGTTAAGCGATTTACCTGACGTGGTTTTACACCCAGCGTCTAAGACCACACGCGTTTTAGAGGTTTCTTTGTCAGGGCGATAAACGGCCCGATGCGGCATATAATAAACTTGAGAGTCTAGAAAGCTATTTGACACTTTAGTGAGATAACCTTGATCAATATATGTTTGAATAATGGCATTATAATCGTTGCGTAAGTTAGAAGCGTCTAACTTTTTTTCTAAATTTAAAAACCTGCGTTTGGCGATTGTGTACGAATGCCCTAGCTCACTGGGAGGGTATTTAAAGGGAAGACTAACCGTATATCTACCGGTATCGTCGCGTGAGTACGTAGACGAGAACAGCTTTTCACATGCTGCGTCGTCCGCGCTAATGTGCTTCTTATCTGGCACCTGTTCTATCTCCCAAAAGCGTTGCGTTAATTGTTCGAGAGACACATCTTGAGTGTGACATAAGAAGGCCTTGTCGGACACGGAGGAATGAGACATGCGATCGCGGGGATGCTTGTTTGCCACTAGCGAATAAGGTAAAGCATGCGCCTTTCCCATTGCGACGTATCCGAGCGTGGTTTCTATCGCGATTACTGATGAGGTTGGGGATGTAATTTTTTGCGACCCTAAAATCATGGGGAAGAGTTCATTACCTAACAAACAATCTATACCACCCGGAGTATAGTATCGTTCGTCAGCCATAGGTAAATTTTGTAAATGGGTTAATTCCGCTGTATCAATTTCTACGTTAGGCAAAAAATCTGTAATAGTGTCTATAACCCGTGCACTAACCGAATAAGAACAGCGGGCATCAAATCGCGAATATATTTTGAAATGCGTAATTCCATAAGATTGGCTTTCAAGTTGACCTATGCCTTTAATGACAGAAGGAGCGTTAAGTATTGTTAAGTGCAAACGCTCACAACAAGACTTCGTAATAAAGTTACTCATAGACCCTGAGTCCAAAAACAAACGTATACGATCCGATTTATAATTTGCATATACACAAGCAGTCGGCAACAAGACCGTGGTCGCGCTGTTTGAATTACGCGGCGGAGGGATCACAGCCGATAACGACGCGATATTGCCACTATGTGACCGCGCCTCCCGCGAGTGCGAGCGGGACGGATCATCTGCCGATGACGCACGAGTCGATATGGAATGCTCGGACGGCGCAGTAGACGCGTTTGCCTGCCTCGATGCGTTGCCGGCAGCATGATTTCTTGTTGAATTTGATGCGTTCAAATTATTTTTATAACACAGTAAACTATGATGAGACCGATTGCAAATCGAACACCTATTAACAGATCTGCAAGCACTCACGTGATGAAAACCTAAACAATTAACACAAAAGGAATGTTTACGAACTATTTCATTTCGCGTTTCAACAGTCTCTTGGATAAAATGTTGACATTTGAACAAAGGGTGAGCGGAATTATTGTTACATACGATACAATTTTTTATGTTAGAAGTATCGACTGATTTCAAATTAGTAGGGCGGGTTTGCGTAAAAAATGATTTAGGTTTATTTAAATGAGAGGCGGTTGAACTCCGCTGAGCGCGATAATCACCTTTTTGGGAATGTGATGGTGAGCGGAGCGTTTGGAGTTTGCTTTGTTCTGTCAAAAATGTTTTGACGTCACTATATGTAGGTACACTCAAATGTCTATGAGATTGTTCAAACAATTCAAGCATAGGTTTATCAAACTTGCTTAATGCTAAATGAGTTATTATGAAATCTGATAAATTTGTGATAGGTAGCCGCTGCAGAGCTGCTTCAGCTGAACAAAAGTTCTCCAAAATCTGATCAGCCGATTGCCCTGGCTTCTGGTGTAACATTTGTTCTAAATAGCACGACGCCTGAACCCTGGTATCGTGGTATTTAGCCAGAAGGGCTTGCCAAATAACATCGTAATTTTGTGCGGTAGCAGCTATGCCTGAACAAACAGTAAGTGCCTTACCCGAAAGGCAACCTATCAAATATTGAACCTTTTCGGCGTTGGTGAGACGAGTATTCGTATGTATCACACTACAGAAATTTTCATAAAATATAGGCCACTTACCATAAGTACCATCGAAACCTGTGAGTTTAAGTGGGGGTAATTTGATATTAAAATTATCACTTTTCTTTTTATCGTCGAGTTCTTGTCTCAGAGTAGTTTCCGTTTGCTTTATGAAACAGTATAATTCATCAAATGTATTAAAAACACTATAACTCGGCTGTACCTGCGGATCATCTTTTAATTGTTCAATTAACAATTTATCGATAGTTTCGATGTAATCCGATCGGGTTTTATCGATAGATTGAACCCGAGCGAGAAACATCATGCGTACTGTTTCATCGGTAACCTTGAGACTTAAGTTGTACACTTCTTGAACTATGTGAAACAAACTTTGTTTTTTGTATTCTAAAAAATTTATCATGACCTGACTTTCGTCTGAACTTTTACTATGGGATTTGTCTTTAGAAGCCATGATAATATAATTGATACGAGATACGAGTATGTATATAAGTGGGTAGGTAATAGAAATATTCAGCGAAAAAGTATAAAATTCGAACAACGATCAGCTGTTAGCTTAAATCAGCTGTTTGCGGTAAAGTATTCAGAGAACAAACCCAATATGGAGTCTGCGTAACAATCAGCTGTTAATCGTTTGAATACCGTTATGTATCGGCTGCGTTGCCCAGTACCGTCACAATAAAATAAATATATGTGGGTATAAAATTAACGTATAAATATGAGTTTTATCTACGATTACAATTCGAAAGATAATATGAAATTGTAATGAAATTGGGGAAAACTACGTTAAATTTATGACGGTTGAGAAAATTGTTAATTTTGGATTGTCCGTTTTACTTTATGCCAAAACTCCTAATTACCAAAAAATATCAAAATGATTGCCTAGAATCGGACAACCGGACTAACATGGCCAGGATGGTCCAAGTCCTGGGTAGCGATAATTTCGGGGGGCGCTACCTGCCAGCGGGTTGATTATATATAGGTAAATATGATTATGATAAATAGCGTAAATGCGTTATAGAATATGAGTACTTATGAGTAATATAAAATATGCGGTGTGAAAAGATAATTAACTTTTCTAATGCGTGCGGGTGGCGTTAAATATAATATTTGCGTTGAGTATTTATGAGTAATATACTAAATATATATATGCGTATGCGTGAATTTAATAGGAAAAGAGGTAATTAATATTATTAGTAGAAAGAATGCGTTAGATGGAATATCCGGACGGAGGACCACACTTGGAAGTGCACTTACCTTGAACTCTTGTTGGTAGGTAGGCGCTGCTCCCAGCTTTGCGTTCGGGGTCTTGATTCACGACCGCGAAATATGCACACAGGAGTTATAACCGTAACTCTCGAGACTGTGGCTGATGATAAGCGATGTAGCGCGATATGATGGGTAATCACAGCGGCCGATAGCGGAGCGGAGCGTTAAGAGACGGGTGCGTGCGTATCTTCCAATAGCTATGGCGGAATGTGAATGTAGGAAGCGGGCGGGATAGTGTTGCCATAGACAATACATAAAAGTAAGATGCGTTTAGTGCGTGAGTGTTGACATATAATAATTATAATAAATACCATTAAATACATAAACTAAAAAATATGTATGCGTCGGTACTGGCGCATCCAGTGACACCAATATATCACGCCATTGTGATGGTATATATCCGGTACAAAATATTTCATTGTATATATTTAGTAGATATCGCCTTGTATCTGGTGAAGTGTGATAAATAAGTGAATACGTTATACCATCATTACCAGGTGCAGTATCCTTTTTCTTAAAACAATTACACATCTCCTGTAAAGTGAAACCAGATTCTAGTGTCTCGTTCTTAGACCTAAACTGTATGGGTTTAACCCTTAACCCAGCCCATGCGCTTCCACATATCCGTACTAGACGTTTTTTCATTAATACTACTACAGTAAGATTGCCAGTCCTTTAATCTCGCCAATTTAATGGCATTCTTTGCAGCTTTAGTTTTGCATTCTAGAATATTTAAGTTTGTTGGTGTGGGATTATTTCTAAATTGTTTTAAGGCTAATCTACGCTGCGCCACTAGATGGGATAGTGTTGGATTCCAATAGAGTTTCGGTTGAAAGTCATATTTAGAGGAATTACAGGGTCTTATAATAGGTATGTGCTCGTCAGCCGCTTTGTTTAGCTGTTTAATAAAATTATCATACAAATATTGAACACTATTACCATCAGCTGGCTGTAATAAATAATTTTCTAAAGACTTGCTATACTCTGACCATTTTGCTAATTTAAAGTTTCGCTTTTTAACTGTCAATTTAGAATGAAAAAATTTTAATAAATACGTGATCACTGCCTAGGTTTTCATTCATAGTTTTCCAGTCGAAGAAAACCGGTAAATCAGAGGAAACAAAAGTTAGGTCAGGAGTCGTCTTCTGTAAAATACCATTTACCAAAGAGATCCTAGTTATGCTACCATCATTGAGGTATATAAAACCTGCGTCTAGCGCTGCGTCGTGTATTTGCCTGCCTCGTCTATCTGTTTTAGTAGACCAAACGCCATGGTGGCCGTTAAGGTCCCCTGCTATGATACACTTTTTAGAAAACAATGAAAAAAATTGCTCCCAATCAAAAAATGTAGTACTTACTGAGGAAGGGCAATAAATTAAAACTATATTTTTGATTTCTCCGCAACTTAATAACTGAATTGCCATTACCTGTATGTCTGAATTGTTAATGCTAATATTACATTGTTGAAACTTAATAGACTTACAAATGAACATTGCTATACCTCCATACCCATCCATACTATCCTCTCTAATAATATTATAGCCACTTACATTTAGAGATGACTCCGGTTCAAACCAGGTTTCCGATATCAAAGCAATATGTATTTTTTCTTGGGCGAGTAATAATTCAAATTCATTACGTTTAGGCAGCAAACTCCGTGCATTCCACTGTACCATGCGTAGTGAAAACCGGTTTTTATTGTAATTAGCCATTATTAAACATTGAAAAAATTTTTGTAATAGTGTCATCCTTTTTCACAAATTTCACCATCCATTGACTAATTATTTCTAACATGAGTTTACCTAATTGTTGTATTTTATTACACCAATCATAATCTGAAAAACATATATTCTTAACTTTTTGAAAAATACTACAAAAAATGTCCAAATTAAAACTGTGTTTATTTCTCTTGAATTCTGAAGCAGTTTCCTTTTGTAAGTCCCTTAATTCTGTCTCAACTGATTTTTCCCTGGAGTGATTATTTGTGGTGTGTTTTGTGTATTTACTCGTTTTATCTGCATTTTTTTGGATCGGTCTAAAATCTTTTTGTGTTTGAATATTTCTTAAATCTTTATCCTCCGTACAATGTACTATCGCCTCTGTCACAAGTATGTCTCTGTACAATGTTTTCTGAATTTCCTCTATACTCGGAGATAACTCACGTTCGCTATTGTCAGTGTTCATAGTACTCAAACCGCTCGTGTTTACGATATTTACTTCTTGAGTTAAATTCCGTTTAGAATACATTTCCGCTCCCTTCCGATACGTACAGTTATGTTCGGCCATAATGTTCCTAATATCTTTTTCCTTTAAAAATATTGGGCACCTTTTATAAATTGCCATATGAGATCCCTTGCAGTTAACACATACGTATTTGTCAGTATTACAGCTGGTGTGCTCACCTCCACATTTTGGGCATATTATTTTTTTGTTTGGGCAAGACCTCGAAAGGTGGCCGAACTTCCAGCACCCCGAACACTGGGACACTGGGAATGTATAGGTATCTACTTTGAATCTACAGCCATAGCCAAATACATAGGGTGGCAAAGTGGAACTCTTAAAACCTACTCTTACTGCTTCGGAATTTATCCACATGCCGTTCTCGGATATTCTTTTCAGTCTCTTAACAGATATAATATCGTACTCACATGAGATATTCTCAAGAATTTCCTCATCATCAGTGTCTAGATCAATCTGGTGAAGTACTCCGTAACACAAGCTAATTTCATCAGTTCTTTGTACTCTGTATCCTAAATCAATAAACTTTTCACAGTTTGATAATCTAGATGCACTTTCACTGCTTTCAAAATAAATCAACACTCTAAAGGCACTTTTGTATTTCATCTTAATTATATTTTGAATATTATGGGATCTTAATAGCTTGGCCAAACCAAATTGTTTTGGTAAGACTTGTTTTGAAGTCACACAAACAACAAAACTATTTTCATGACTACCCTCCATTATTTTTCCTCCACGATTCTCCACAGCCAAAGTAGTAGAATTCTGCCTATTTAATCGTTTATTACCTCTGTTTACTTTGATAAATCCATCATCTTCAACTATTTCTTCGTCATCCTGTCGTCCCCTCTTTTCAGCAAGTCGTTTTTCTCCATTTTCCTGGTTCTCCACATTACGTATATTTATCTCCATATTTACTTGTTGATCACTTTCGATTTCTAGGTCTTGCTCCAAATTACTATCACCATCTGAGGTACACGAGTTGGTATCGTGTAATTCATCCATTTTGTATTAGTATAAACATAATATATCGCGTGAAAAAATATCACAAAAGAACTCGTAAAGATGTGCGGTCAAAGTGAGCGTTCGACTCGACGCGCGACAGCGCACTCATATTAAATTTTGATTATGTCAAGAGTCATTATAAGATGAGTTACTTATGGAAACTAATTATTATGATATATATATTAGGTGCTTACACATCAAATTGGCGTTTTTCGTACTGGCCACTTTAATTACGATTTTCTCCTCTTTGGTAAGGAATTCCAAATTCAAATTTTCCCAGCTATTTACTCATGTATTTATCCTTCGATGACCGTAGTAGTATATAAGTGTACCTTCTGGACCACAGATAGTTCAGCACCGCTTCACTATCTGAGGTCCAAAAGGATACAATTATATTATCTCCATAATCACATAACTCACCCACCTGCCCGTTTAACGAAACTCCAACCTTCACGCGCACCGATGTATTTGCGGTGCAAAAATGTGTACGCGTTCGATAATCGCATAAAATATCCGATCACTATCATCCCATGTCGTTAGCGAACCCAATGTATCTAGAACGCAATGTATGTTCACACCTAGACACATGCATTCCAATGTATTGCTGTGAAAAATGTGAAAAATTCACAACATTTACATCGGCTAAAATATCACAAGCAGAACAGTGACCTAAGGCAGGTGTCTCACCGACAACGAGAGAACGAGTAACTATCGACTATTTTCTCGCTCAAGAAACGTACAATAGATATACATTCCGTGTAAACAAAAGAGATGCGTATACAAATAGTTCATCGCTGACTGTTCACGCTGCTGGCGAGCACTCGCTTCACTAGTTTGTTCGTTTTGTTTCTCGCTCAGCGATTCTCGCTCTACTCGTTACTCGTTCGTCGATGCCGGTGAGACACCTGCCTTACATAGACTTTGTTGGAAAATAGAATAAAACTCTGTATTGTCAAAATATACTTCCCATTTATTTATATTAATTCAACGCATTAAATTTAGGGGTTTCGTCGAACAACTCGTCCACAGATGCAACTAAGCTTTGCAGCTTTCGCCATTGTTGGGAATCTTGTTCAGCCTGGAATTTGATTCGGACCAACGCTTTTTTCCATAGCTCCAAGGCTTCGGTGTCGCGAACGTCGTTTGTGCGGTAGACCTTGAGATCCACGTAGTATTCCCCCGATGTACTTGCTGATCGGCGCTCCGTACCGTTCGCAACTCTGTTCACGAAGTACGACGACACCACCGTAGGACTCTCTAAGGACTCCTCGCTCCGTTTACTAAGCCCAAATATGTCCACTGATGGCTTAATCTTTTTTCTGAAACAAATAATATTTAATTACTTTTGGTAACATAGATTACGATTACGTTCCTGTGAATTATCATAGAAACCATGAATTATATACGAAACATACTTTAAACATTATTGCATATATATTATATTACTGTCACTGGAAGGGGCCCTACCAACACCATCGGGCCCAAGTCAACCTCACGTGCAAGCTCGTGCACCTGCTGAACAACGGACGAGGCTCTGACGGCGGCGGTCCATTTCAACACGGCGATGGGCTCACCACCTGTCACGTGGGACCGAATTGTACACGGTGAAATGTGGGCCGGTATAGGCCTCTGCCTACCCCTTCGGGGATAAAGGCGTGAGTATATGTATGTATGTATGTATGTCACTGGAAACAGATATTGGTTAAAATAATAATAATTACCTCATACTGACAGGAGATTTTCTCGATGTTGATGGTTTGTTTCTTTTCCCGCTTTTATTGTTCGATCCCTGGGCATTTTTGGAGCTAGTAAAAGGGTGATCATACTCTGAGTCAGACCTGTAATTAAAATATAATTTATCAATAAAAGAAATATATCATTGTCATCATCATAGCTCAGTCCTGAGTGCGTTTAGTGCCTGGGCTTTGATGTCGCGAGATTGCTTTCCTACTTTTATTCCTCAGTGAGGTGTACTGTTTGATGTAAAACAGTTAATATCTAAAAAAGAAATGCTAGCAAGACTGTACGAAGTCATCATCAAGTATTAGCTATACTGAGTCCTAGGGTTCGTTCAATACTTGGCTTCGATATACTTGTCTGGATATACTTGGTGTTACATAAGGGTATATCAAGCCGAAACAGATAGCATCAGCTAGTCGTTTAGAACATATTTTGATGTAATTCTAACAACGAACCAATAAAAAAGTGAATTACTATACCACTGCAGAGTTGATAATATTTATCCTGTTCTGTCAGTAACTTTTTTGATTGGTTCGCTGTTGACACAAATCAGAATATGTTCTAAACGACTAGCTGATGTCACCTGTTTCAGCTTGATATACCGTTATGTAACATTCTGTATATGCTTTCCTAAATACAGACAAAATCTAAAACAAAAGAAAAATACAATGCAAAAAAGACTGTGTGAAGTCACCTCTAAGTGTCAGCCTCTCATCGGAATACTACGTGATGCTATAATCATCATCATAGCGCTAGTCTTGGTTGCGTTCAATGCAGGATCCGCTTTCCTACTTTTATTCTTTGTGATGTACATACATACATATGCTCACGCCTGTATCCCCGAAGGGGTATGCAGAGGTGAATAATTCACCCACATTTTGTCGATAATCACAAACATATCTTTGTGATGTGTGAATGAGATATATATCTGAAAATATACAAGAAAAACAAACAAACAAAAAAATTAGAAAAAAAGAAATACTCACATTTTAACGAAGTTCGCAGAACTTTAAATATAAGTAGAAATATTACAGCCGAGCGTGTCCAAAGATTTCAACTTATCGTAAGCGTATACTAATGCGTTGTATAAACGTTAACCAAAAAGCAGTACATTATAAACAAATCCAAACGTAATACGAAGTCTAATTTAAAAATATATGTAAGCCGTTAAGAAATTGTGAAAAAACTAAACATTTTTATTTGTACGTATTGTAATCAATAAAATAGGTATGACTTGTTCAGTCATAATTTGTAATAATGCAAAAATACTTAGGGCTGCCACGTTTCTATCACATAATTTGCATACAATCACTTACTATAAATATTCTGGGACAATACATTAAACATGTTTATATATTTCTAAATACATACATATATTAAGCGTCGGTAGCGTAATGGTTAAGGCGTTGGACTTGGGATCGGAGGGTTTAAGAGTCCTGGTGTTTGCACTACCGACGTGAACCCATTCTTAACACAAGCTATTTACCTCAACAGGAGAGTTCACCAGAACACTAGTAATTTGGTTACTAGTAGTCTTTAAAATAAAATAGATTATTTACACCCACACACAGAATAAACCATCATGCACATGCATATGACATAAAGTTTTACCCTGAGTGGGGTATCGAACTCACGACCTGTGATTTCGCAGTCAGTGTCGTTTTATTGTCTGTGTTGATTTAACTATATTGAATTGATAAAGTATAACAACCCTACAAAAATGGCCAGGCTGCAGAGATTGTATTTGTGAGTGTATGGTATGAGATGAGTGAGGTATGGGTATGAGGTATATTGGTTTGGACTTCTGAATGGTAAGAGATTTTCCGGTATCCGGTGATGGCAATAGGCTTGCCTCCTATTACGTAGAAAACATAATGTATGTAACCCTACAAAATAGCTGATCGAATTAGATTTTAATGTGTTGGCTTAAATATTCCATCAGATTTAGCAAAATGAATAAGGTTGTAATACAATACGACACATTGTGCAATTTAAAACGGATGTTTTAGAAATAATATGATACTTCAATACATTAGACACCAATGCTAAATTTATTTGGTACTTTTATTACGAATGGTGAGCATTGTATTGATACCTAGTAATTAATTCTCATTAACAAGTATATGAAATAAAACTAGTGTTTGGTATATTCAAATGAAATATTTATTAACCAATAGTAAATTGTTTCCTAGAAAACAAGGTAAGTTTTTATTTAATTATGAAGATTTTAAATTGAAGCTATATTATTATTATAATTTCTGTAAATTAATCAAATATTTTTGTTTCCCATAGATCCATAACTTGCACAATCGTATTTTGAGGATACCGCAATCGGTCAACGAATATCTTGGTTTTGGTTGACATATTATATAGAATCACGCCTTTATTCCCACGCGATAGGCAGAGGTGTTATTGATATAAAAGAGTAATTAAATACAGGTATAGTTGTTTTTATATTATTATTATTTTATTATCATACTATTTACTTAAAAATATAATTTACTAGACGATTCCCGCGGTTTCACCCGCGCAGTTTCCGTACCCGGGGGAATGAATAAATGCATTATTTAAATATAGTATTCTGTTTTTTCTTTAATTTCCTAATACATTTGCAATACCTACTATCATGTACTATGAGAGATTTTCGCGGTCGCGGGAAACCGCTGTCGCGCTGGCTATGCCCACCATGAAACTTGTATGTCAGGATCGTAGTAAGTGGAAATCCTTAGTCTCTGCCTACCCTGATGGGAAACAGGTGTGAAAATATGTATATGTATGTATGTTATGATGTCTTAAGTTACATACTTCGAAGTAAAATTTCTTAGAAATGTGAAATAGGATATCTACGGTTAGTAGTAGTGGACTATTGAACATTCTGAAAAAAAATCTTCAAAACCTGGGACCTTGGTAGCGACAGTCACAACCTCATAACACCTGATGATATGCATCATCATTCACGTTACAACACGTTTACAATTCATAAAAATTTCGCAACTTAAGTAAGTACATAACAATGTGCATTAACATCATTCTTAAGACATGTTTGAACATGTTCGTCATAGTGAACGATGACACTTGCAAACTTGTAGGGAGTATCTCGTTACAACTTATTGCAAAATAAACTAAATCAACAGGTCAGAACTTGAATTAATACGTAGTACAGTGTATGTGTCACTAGCGGGTCATGTTTCTATTTAATTCACCTTTTACTCATAATTACATTCAGTTTCGTACTTGTTCTCTTTACATTCACACAAAGCAGTCTTTTAATTAATAATGTTGAAGCAACAGCAGTGCATCTCTGAACCTCAAACCAGTTACTTTGCTACAAGGAATAGGAGGATTCCAAAATACGTAATTAAAATAGATGTACTAGAAGCTGAAGATACATCAGATAACGAAGTAGAAATACATACAAGAGTGAAAACCCAATATATTGTTTACGATCAGTGGGATGAAATATATTATAAAACAGAGAAATTACTGAGCCAAATATTTAAAACGTTAGAAGATCGTGGCAGAGGAGGACGAGGCCAACCAGATATACCTCAACATTAATACATTATAAATAATGGCAGACGCATATGGTGACGGTATTGTTCAATACGCTCAAGACCCCTTTGACTTCTCACATATTTTACCTCTTTCACCTACGCAAGTTGAACCAAAAAGAAGAAAACCAACTATTTGTAGAAAATCTAAAAAGACAGCTCATAAATCTTTTGTAATCAGCAACCAACCAAAAGGAGTCAAGCTAATTCAGATAAAGATCTTGGACATCACCAGCGACAAAGACAAACCTTCGTTGCCGTTTTGTGAAGATAGTGACAGTGTGATACTTAGTGCACAATACGTAGTTCATGATACAGTTGATGAAATCATGGACATGGCTGAAGGTATTATTAAGAAAATATCTAAGAAAATTCATGGTGATAGCTTATCATTTTAACTAATGTGTTTTTAGTTTTAAGTAAGTTATACATCACCTTAATACTTAGAGATGTACTGCTGACGCTTCAACATTTGTACGCGTCATTTTATATCATTGTGTTAGGTTTAAGATCAATGTAATTTTTTGAGACATTAAATAAATGGTATTATGATTAAAATTTTTTTTTCATTTCAATTTCGACTTGGGTAGGAAATCGTATGAAAAACAAACACAGTTTAGTAATAAAACATTTATTCGGTTTATTAAACTTATGAAATACAAAAATTATTTTCTAAACACCATTGTTTAATACACAATAAATTCCTTAAAGCACAATAGTTCTTATGAGCAAAACAATTATACAAAAATAGATCTTTACAGTAAAGATCACTAAGAGTCTTTAAGTTAGGAACACTTTTATTTCCACATATGTCAGAAACATTATTATGACCACATAGCTCTTGAACCCAATTAACCCTTCAACACACTAAAAAAATATATCGAAAATCGGTAATCACGTGGACCTAGCTCCACCACCCTAAAAATGAAAAAAGATTTCCCATTTCCCAAAAAAAATTTTTTTCTCACTTACCAGGCCAAATTTTTCAATTCTGCAAACAGCAACCGGATTATTGATAAATTGTTTATTTTACTGTGTATAATAATAAACAATAATGAAAACACATTATTTATAATAAAAAACAAAACACACACGCACACTCGCACTTGGTACACACGCACTCAACAAAAAAAACATTGATTACTCTACCACCACACCATATTTTACGATCCTGTAAACACCAACCGGATTATTGATATATTGTTTATTTTACTGTGTATAATAATAAATAATAATGCAAACACATTATTTATAATAAAAACACGAAACACACACGTACTACACAAACGCACGCCGTCCATGCGCAATCCACTCTCAACTTCAACTGTTCGATTTTTGTAAATAATTCTGGCCCATTGACGTCATTTTATAAGATTCCAAAAACAAGAAAATGTTATAAACTACACATGCAATAAACCTGTTCATAGAAAAGTAGGACGTAAGAAGGCTAAATTTAAGTTTAAAGTCGTCTGGGTAGGTGCGGCGACCGGTCGCCGCGCGGGGCTTTACGGAAAAACTTGATTATTATGCGCGGCGACCGGTCGCCGCGAGGAGCTCTAAGGGTTAATTTTCTCACTACCTTTAACAAGAACCTTTTTTTCCTTCAAATAGGGTTTGATTATTCTAGAAAATTCTCTGTAGTCTATATATCCTTCGCTCCAGCGGTAACCTCTATTCCTTTCAATCCACCAAATGTGTCTTCTTTCTTCATCAGTTAGCGAGGAGAACGGGTAAGGAGGTTTTATTAAGAATATATGAGTATGTTCCAACGTAGCTACAGCTAATTCTTTGACTATAAAGTTATTATAACGATCTTTAAAACCCTGAACATCTACTATAATAGTATTTTTGTTCAGGATACCTTTCTCACGATGCTACTTAACGGCTTATACTCGATTATACAGTCGTTCAATATAAGACAATATGCTGAAGTTTGATCTGGTATATCAATATCACTTTCAATTTCCACTCTAACATCCACAACAGGACCTGATTTAAGATTATCTGGTTGTCTAGAACAATCTACTACAAATAACGGAGCAATATTTTTAAATTGTTTCTCATTTAATAACGGCTCGGCGCGACGTCCATAATACGACTGTTGAAATCTAGTATATTGTTCATATATTAAAGCAATTCGATTATTCGAGAAACTTGAATTCAAATTTTCATAAGGGAAGTAGGTTGAATTTAGGTATACTCTAACATCACGAACATCACAGTGATCAAACTTAGACATATCCAATTTAGAATTATTTTTTCTATTTGTTTGCAGACCAATAATAACAAATCTTGGTTTTTCTATTTGCGACGATGTTTTTATGGACCAAGTATGCTTAGTAGTTTTTGGTAAAGCCGGATATTCATATAAATCCCAATTCCTAAATATCATCTGGAGTGGTCGATCTTTTTCTAACAGTTTTAACATATTTATTTTTTCCCTATCGGACACTTTGACATGTGGTACACGCCATATTATTTTATTTATAATAATATCTTCTACAGTTTCACCATCGGTAAGTTTTAGGGCGTTCAGATTAGTATTACTTCGTAACAATATTAATTCATGTTTGCTGTTTATCACTACTTTCTTGAAATCTTCTGCAAAACCAAGAATGTTACAGAGGGGTATAGAAGCAGAAAAGCTTCCCCCATTTGCACTATTTATGCCTTCGATATTCCACCCCCAAGCATTAGATGCTTTAGCCTCGTTTTCGTTCATTGATATTAATGATTTCATTGTGGTAGTTATACCAGCGTTTTTTATTTTATCTATTTCCACTCCATTTATCTCATACCTTATATCTTGAAACAAGTAAAGTAGACTATTGTTTGTGAAATGAACGCTACTGACTCTTTCCTTCGAATTTCCACCCTTGTTTACAACAACAGTTCCTTCCAAAAACAAAGTGCTTGCTGATGGTAATATATACAAGTCTTGTTGATTAATAGGTATCCTGATTTCATCGCTTCTATTGAAACTTGTTACGTAAGGCTTGTAAGAGTGAAATTCAATTCCTTCCACAGCGTTGTTGTATGCAGGAGTGGACAAAACATCTAGTATATTCATTTTAACAAACCGATCGCTTTAAGAAATGCTTTATTATTGTTATTCAATTTTATAACCCTTTTGGACCGAGCTCTTATTGGTTTGATAGTTTTAGTAGAACTGTTATTTTTAGTTGGATGTACCACATATTTATTATAATCTATCATTGTTTTCTTCTGATATGTAGATACAACTGCACTTCTTCACCTCGCAAATTTATTAAGTTATTATTTATATCCAACAACCTTATCTGTATGCAGCTTATATTGGTTTGATTTATTGGAAAGTAGATTGCGTTTTTCGGAATTTCTATAATCCTGTATCCAGGTGGAACATTAAGTGCAAATTCGTGTAAGATGTGACTGGATTGACCGTTTATATAAGAACCGCTAACTATGTCACATTCAATCCTTATGACAGTCGTTGGCAAAATGTTTACTGGAAACTCTGATACATGATATTTATTTGCTTCTAAGATCTGCTTTTTAAATCCCAATAAACTTCCAAATGTATCTTCTTTAGTAAAATCTATAGTTGATGTACAAAATAACACAGTTTTTAAGGTGTT
Source organism: Miltochrista miniata (assembly GCA_933228765.1). NCBI lineage: Eukaryota > Metazoa > Arthropoda > Insecta > Lepidoptera > Erebidae > Miltochrista > Miltochrista miniata. The sequence continues at coordinate 15,366,183 of OW121765.1, forward strand.
GTTATTACAATTGAGTTTTATAGATGCATCTTTTATCTCAGTTTTTAAATAGTCACTAATATCTTGTAATTCATAGGTTCCTTCAGGTATCTCAATAACATTTTTAGAACCATAGTATAATTTATTGTTTGTATTATCAAAATTTGGAATAGAATTATATGTAGAGAAATGTAATAATGCACATTCATACTCCTCAGCTAATGGCAACGTGTCTGGATAATAGGTAGATAATACCGATGAGTTTCCAGTAATCGATAAGGTGAGTGACATCTTGCAAATGATGGAAATGAAAGAGTGGTATAAGATTTATAGTATTTTTATTCAAAGTCTTATAATTATAATAAAGATTTATAGTATTTAATCCAAAAAGTTTGCAAATAACTTAAACACATATGTCCACAAACTATTGTGTTAAATTGTTGATATCTATCATAGTTATAATGAACATCACAGTTCTTAAAATATAGCATTAATTCTCTTGGCGGTTTTAAATCACCATAGCTTTCAAAATATTCACAATAATTGTTTATTTTAACATAAGCTACCCAATGCGTTCCATCATTTCTCGAATTATCTAGGTTAACTATAGCACATTCAATTCGTTTTGGGGTTTTTGGTAACTGATCCTTCATATAAACTCCTCGAAAATGTGGAATACAATGGCCATACTTCTGAATATTGATATTAGTTAAAGCGCGATTAGGTAGCTGATCAATTAGTTTTTTGATGGATTTATAAACAATTCCTGACCTTGCTTATGCGGTTTAATGTATAGACCTTTACCTATTGCTATAGCCTCCATAGTTTTATTATGACGTTCAGTTTCTTGTAATTTTTTCTGACCGTGTTTATAATCATTCACAGTTTTTGCAATACCAGCTGCACCACCAGCTAATGCTCCTAAAGCAGATAAACCAGCAAAAATTGGGATTAAAGGTAGAATGCCTCCAGTTTTTGGTATAGGTATCATTCGAGGTACTCGAACTTTTGGAATGCATGGAACTAATTTTCGGGCAACCATATAAGCTATATTTATTAATGACTTATCATTTTTAGGTGAGAGTTTTTTGATTTTTCTTTTTATTTTTTTAACAAAGTTATTAAAGGTCTTAACACCAGCACCAGACTTCAATTTAGCTTTCATAACTTTGTTTACTATCCACGAACTAATCTTTTCCCCTGTTCGAGCATCTTTTGCTTTAAGTCTTTGCTTAGCCATATCTATAAGACGTAAGTCGGCTTTTTGACGGTTAGGCAAGTCTGTGTAGTTTGCGTATGCAATATCGTGATGCATACAAGCTTCGTCTAACTTATTTACACCTTTATCACCACGTAGTAATCGTTTCGAAAGCTTTGTTCCTGGTCCACAATAGTTATAACCAGGTATGTGTAGTTCGAATGGTAAATGATTAATGATATTGTTTATTAGTCCACCACCTTGCATCGTCCAAAGAATAATGAATATACTTTAAAATTACATATCACTTATATAATTAACTCATTCCACTATTGCAGTCTTATCAATCCAACTATTCTCTTTGTTATTTAAACCCAACCATTTTACAAATAGTTTGTTTCCTTTCTTTTTTAATACCTTTTCTATCAAATAGACACCAGGACAGGACGACTTTTGAAGCTCTTGTTCGTAAAAAGTTCCTAATATGACTTGTTTTTGATTATCTTCGATGCGATACGTTATTGGTACAGTGTTATTTATCTTTTTTATAGTAAATAATTCTGTTGACCAGTTAGGAGTGTATCCTTTCTCAAATATATGTTTATGCTTACTAATTCGAACTTTGTCACCAATTTTAAACTTTGGACGACATTTTTGGACTACCTTTATCATGGAATTCATAATATTATTTTTAATGTTAGTTTCATTAAACTTATTGACATTAACAGGTGCAATTTTAATAGTACGATGTTTTGTGTTGTTATATGTCTTCACAATACCGTTCAAGCCACCATCTATCCACTTATAGTGTCCGTTCAAGCTAAAGTATTTGTACAATTTATTTTTAATAGTTTTAATAACTCGTTCTACAATTGAAGCCTTTTTGGTTGAAAATGTAGAGTAGTGATTAATATTATAGTTCTGTAAAAGCTTTTGAAATGTAGAATTATAGAACTCAGTACCCATATCAGTTTGCAGATGATTTGGTATCCTGTGATTAGAAGAAAGTATTTTTTCAAATGCAAGAGAGACATCATGTTTGGATTTAGTTTTTAATGGTTCCACCCAAACGTACTTGGAGAAGCAGTCAATAACTATTAAAATATAGTTATATCCTTTATTAAAGGTTTTTAGGTTTTGCATATCAGCTAAATCTGCTTGCCACAAATCATCAATACCTTTTAAAATTACAGATCGTCGAGGAAAATTTTTTCGTGCTGCTTTATGTATTTCATTGACGATTTGTTGTTTCGTCATTTTAACAAACTTTAAGGGCTATGTTTTTCGATCTTTTAATACAGATTGAATTGCGTCTTGAACAAGTCTATCAACTGCTTTTCTTGTGTAAAATTTGCTTTCCAAATGAGTCTCTATCTCAGACATTATTGTTTTTAAGGCTTTCTCTATGTGAGTTTTAACACTATTTGGAATAGAACTTTGCAATTTTCGTAAGTCATTCATTAGTACACCTTTCAATTCATCTACATATGCCTTATTTACTGCATCATCTGCGTCTTGAGGAGGTTTAACACCTTTTAGCCTCGATGTCTTCAAGTCATAATCTCCATAATCAGATTTTATTAATGCGTTATCATTAAAATCAAGTATTTCTGATATCCGCATTCGCTTATGAATATAATGTCCAAATTTGTCTACATTCATATTAAAGGTGTATTATGTTGAACGGTATATAGTAAAATGACATACATATAACATTAGTAGATCTATTTATTTAATGATTTTGCTTTCACGTAGTTCTTCAATGATAGATATTATTTCATTGTCTAGTCCTGTGTTACCGGCATCTCGAGAAGCAATTAATAACTTTAATCTGTCAACCAATTCATTGGGATCATCCCAATATACAAAATCTGTGTTTTTTTTCCACATTTTTGTTAAAGGTAATCCTTTTCCTACTTTCTGTCTACAACTTGGACTTCTACTTTCTTGATCGAAAAGTGGTTTAATAACTTGCAAATATTTTTGTCCTTTATTACTTTTAATTGTTTTTTTTGAATCGAAATCACGACGATGTGCATTCGTTACAAGTAACATTGTCTTATAATTTTGCTTGTCACAGTCATTAACCAAGGTCAGATCAATGTCTTTTTTTAACAGTAACTCTCGCAACCCAGGTGTACTTTCGTATTTGTGTCCGGCTACAGTAATAACTTTATCCCCAATAGTTATGTTAGAGGAACCCAACATTAGCTTTCCACGTTCATTTCTTATACCAAATGGAACATCTGATAGTACTTGTGAAGATAACGACCAAGATGATGCATCTGGATTAGTACCGACTAATGACTGAAATGAAGAGTCCGATGAGGGTTCCGATTCGTTACTAGCAATACTGCTATCATCTGTTTCTTTCATATCTTGGTCTTGTGGTTCTTGGGGTTCTACTTTTTCCTCCTTTTTTGTTAGAGCTAAGTGGTTATTGGTGTTGGCTATTAAATTGAGAGATTCTGTGACAGGTTTAAAAACTGTATCAAGAGCATGCTTATTATTATCTTCAAAATCCTTCATTTTACGTATTTTTTTCTTGACAGCTTGTGTCGCATCAACAATTTGTTTTTTCAATGATTTATCCATTATGTAAAATAGGTGGTAATCGAATAAAAATCAATTAAAGAATAACAATAAACAGACTGCAGTCTACTTAAATATTCAAATTTCATCTAATAATACAAATGTGTCAAACGTTTTTCTATAGCAACCATTGTTTTTAGAACAATCTTTATTAATTACCACATAATCAAAAGGTTCTTTCCATATTAAGGAACACATTTCTCGAAATTTCAACCATGTCATATCGGTGTTAACATGTTCTTCATAAACATGTTTCAAATTAACTTCATCTTGCTTAAAAAGCACAATTAGGTTAGCATTATCTCTTACAAGTTGTTTAGGTATTTTGGTATAAGTTTGATTTAAATAAAAACTATCAATCAATTTATGTCTTCCCATAGCAAAATAATCACGCATATTACTTTGATTTTCACATGCTACATCATCAAAAATAATCACAGAATTTGGTTTTGCATCTGAAACTTTTAAAACGTCATCATTTGTCTGATATTTATGAAGAGTGATACCTGGTACTCGTTGTAAAACCTTTTCTAAAAAGATGTACTTTGGTTGATGTAGAGTTTTAGAGTATACATAAACATTTTTAAATGTCAAGCCATTTTCATGCAATAGAAGACCAATTAATAAATTAGTTTTTCCACAATTTGATGGCCCACAAATGATGCAACGTACAGTATTCGGTAATAATTCTCCATGACGTAATTTGTTTTTTGTCAAATCGTCACAGATTGTATTGACCTGTAACGATTGTCTTTGTTTAACGAATTTCATGTTTGCTATGCAATACTGATGGACTCATAATGAAAAGATGAATTTATAACATAAATATTTATTATAAATTCATCTTTTCTTTATAACCCAACTGGTTACAGAAAACGTTGTGGGTTATAAATGGTAAGTAATGAACATGGAGGGAGCTACAGCAAATTTTATTTTTTATAATAATGTTAGGTTAGGTTACATTTTTAAAATGTGGAATATTGGGCGAGTTCTGTTCCACGTGAGCGAGGAGCGGTAGCGACGATGCGAACTTAAAGTGGAACAGAATGCCCAATATTCCACGTTGGAGTTTCGTTAAACGGGCAGGTGAGTTATGTGATTATGGTGATAATATAATTGTATCCTTTTGGACCTCAGATAGTGAGGCGGGGCCGAACTATCTGTGGTCCAGAAGGTACAATTATATACTACTGACCGTCATTCATTTGTTTTTTTCTTCTGTTTTTTTCTGTTTGCGTCACTCATTTTACAAAATGGAAAACTTAAAATATCGCATTATTTACGAGTACGAGTTCCGCCGTGGCACTAGTGCTGCGGAAACGACTAGAAGGGTGAATGATGTGTATGGCGGTCATGTTGCAAAAGAAAACACAGTTCGTTTTTGGTTCCAACGTTTTCGTTCAGGAAATGTCGACCTGCAGAACAAGCCCCGTGGACGGCCTGAGACTCAAGTTGATAATGAAGTATTGAAGGCTATTGTGGAAGCGGATCCATCGCAAACCACGTCCGAGTTAGCTGCAGGCTGCGGTGTTAGTGATAAAACTGTTTTAATTCACTTGAAGCAAATTGGGAAGATTAAAAAGCTTGAAAGGTGGGTACCTCACGAATTGACTGAAGCAAACCGGCAAAAGCGCGTCGACTGCTGCGTTACATTACTGAACCGGCACAATAATGAAGGTATTTTAAACCGAATCATTACCTGTGACGAAAAATGGATTCTTTACGATAATCGAAAGCGCTCAGCGCAATGGTTGGATCCTGGCCAGCCAGCCAAATCCTGCCCCAAGCGAAAATTAACCCCAAAAAAGTTACTTGTAAGCGTTTGGTGGACTAGTGCCGGTATTGTTCATTACAGTTTTCTCAAATCTGGCCAGACTATTACGGCTGATGTCTATTGTCAGCAATTGCAAACCATGATGGAAAAGCTAGCGGCTAAACAACCTAGGCTGGTCAATCGCTCCACGCCACTGCTGCTTCACGACAACGCTAGACCACACACTGCACAACAGACGGCTACCAAATTAGAAGAGCTTCAATTGGAATGTCTAAAACATCCTCCGTACTCCCCGGATCTTGCTCCAACAGATTACCATTTTTTTCGAAATTTGGACAACTTCTTGCAAGGGAAAAAATTCAACTCTGATGTGGCAGTCCAAATCGCCTTCACAGATTTTATTGATTCCCGTCCGACTGGTTTTTTTAGTAAAGGGATCAATGAACTACCTATGAGTTGGCAAAAATGCATAGAAAACAATGGTTCATACTTTGATTAATTAAATATATTATATTTAAAAATATTCGACTTTTTGTTCCTCCTATACAAAACGCCAATTTCATATGTAAGCACCTAATATAAATAAAATAATAATGTTGTTGTAGAAAGTTGTTTTATGGCAAAAAAAAGTTATCACTGTTAAGTGGTTAAGGCAAATGTTATTAGTATAAATGATAATAGTGCAAGTAAATATTATGATCTGGGATGATTATGGCAAACAATATTACTGCAAATAAATTTATGGAAAACGAGAGAAGACCTTATTATTGATGGCTTGATTGTTTACATAAACAGAGATTTACCTGTAACTGTCGAGAAGCCCCAATTCTAGTCCTATTATTGCTTGTGTATTAAAATAAACACCGATACAGTAATTTTGACTGTGTATAGGTAGGCCCCCTCTCAAAGTCTTACCGTGTTTCTGGACTCACTGGATATAAATTTGACAGCCTCATGATCCTACAAAACTATAATTGTAATGCGTGACATTAACAACAACATCGTCCTAGAGACATCGGAAGACAAAGAAGATACATACATAATAATATCTGAATATATCTAAGCGCACGGAAGTGTGCAGGAAAAGTTCCAGCAACCGGCCGCGCGCATGCCGTACACTATTTACAATAACCGTTTCGACCCACTTTTGACCCCCCTGTAGCTCAGGGCCTATTGCAAGTACAGAAGTAAAATTGTACGGACGTAATTATATACTAGTACTAAGGCAGTATACAAAATTTCATAGATATAACTTCAGTAGATCCTGAAATATGACCCTGTGAATATAGCTAATTTTGGCACTGACTGACTCACTCACTGACCGGTAATCAGAACCTCTAGGCCACTTCCAAATGTCCTAGCATTATGAAATTTGGCACACAGGTCGTGTGTTATATGTAGATTAACAAAAAAATAAGAAATTTAAGAAATCGGCTACAGGGGAAAGGTGTTACAAAGTTTGTATGGGATCACAGGATTCCTTGGTCGAATCTTCTTCAAATTTTGCATAAATCATCTTTAACAGAATTGATGGAAGACGTGTTTGGATCAAATTCGTTCAGTACAGTGAGCACAGGATGCACATGTAGGTAGCAATGATGGTTAAGTGCCAAATGCTTCACTGGTTATTTCATATTACTCACATTATTAATTATAACTTAGAGAGCTTCTTATTTTTAACCGACTTCAAAAAAAGGAGGAGGTTTTCAGTTCGTCTGTATGTTAACCGATATTTTCGTCAATTATGGATGGATTTCAATTTTTTTCCTTTTGTTCAATAGGGTTTACTTCTGAGGTTGTCCCATTTTCACCAGGTCAGGATCTGATGATGGGATACAGGACAAATGGAGGGCAACCACCGACAATTGTAGGGACAAAACTAGTGCGTTTGTTAACTTTTTGATCAAGTGCTTTAATGTAATACAATTTACAGAAAGTCTGGAGTAGATCTGATGATGGAACTCAAAGACAGTCGAGGGAATTCCTTAACGATTTACAGCAGTTACCTTGTGTTTGGGCTTGATTGATTTGTATTGATGAGAACTTTACACCTAGATATATATATTTTTCGCTCCACCCGTCCCTTAAAATATTGGAAAATAAAATTAATAAAATATAGAACCGACTTCAAACAAATTCTGAAAAATAAAATTAACTTAGCACAAAGTAATAATATGTATTTTGATTTATCAGATTTTATTCAATGTAATATTGAAGTTGGTGCCATTAATAATACCTACCAAAACCTGTGGGTTTACTTGGCGCTGACTTCAATATGATCTATCTATATACTTATAATAGGGTAAACCACCCAATCGTTGGCACTCCTCCAATTATTGGTACTTTAGGTAATTTTGCCCATTTCTAACAGAAAAAGAATGCTATTTTACTTTTTAATGCATACCTACAACTACATAATGGGCAACACCGAACTGAAATAAACTAGGTTTCCCTTATTTTTCGAAATATACTCTTAACTAAAGTGCCAATAATTCATTCTAAAAGTGCCAATAATTGGGTGGTTTACCCTAAATCTGTAGAAGTGAAAATTCTGTACATTCAAAATATCAAAAAAGTAAATAGCAGTAAATAGCAGTGTTACTAGACCGACACCGATCCCAAAAATGTGTTAAAAAATTTTTGTCTGTCTGTCTGTTTGTTCAGGCATCACGCAAAAACTACCGGCTCGATTACGATGAAATTTGGTATAATTATTCTTTAATAGCCTGGGCACCACACTGTGTACTTTTTATCCCGGAAAAGTTAATAGAATTCAAACCAAACTTAATTTTGCGGTTCGATCCCTAGACCCAAAGTTATTGCTTAAACGGTTAATGGTACGATGATACAACTAAGCATGAGCGTTGTTAGTTACAATTTGAAAAAAGTAATTTTAACATTTTTGAAAATTCCACCTCCAAAGGTATAAAGAGACGGTTACTTAAAATTTGGCATATATAGCATTATTAACATAATTGATGGAAGGGTATACCGTCATAATACCAGAAATCATAATGCCTTTACTTAAAATGCCTGAGCCCAAAATACCCGAAATCGAAATATCAATATTTAAAAGGCAAATATTTATAATATAAATAATTTAAAATGCCTTACGGTCGAATAACCGAAACCCAAAAAATAAATTTATCAAATACCTTATCCTAAAATGTTCAAACACAAAATACCTTTTTTTTAACATGATTTAAATCCTACATGGATGCTATTTATCTGTGAATGGTTAACACCCCGACTCAGAGTATCCCGACTCGGATAGGTTAGGTTAGAAGACTAAGGCGGGAGCGAAGCGAAGCGTAGCTCCCGCCTTAGCCTTCGTGGTTATTTTTTTTTTATTTTTCGTTAGCCCATTGTAGTACTTTTGTAACTCTGAATCAAAGTGTTTTAACATGAGGTAAATCCTACATGGATACTATGCCGGACTCCTACCGACTAAAAACCACACATCTATATATATAAAAATCAATGCCACTTTTCGTTGTAATTTTATAACTCAAGAACGGGCTCACCTATCCACACCAAATGTTTAGGCTTTGTTCGGACTATTTAGTAGATGGTTTATGTGAAGTTTGCACAAAATCGGCCGAGCGGTTCTTCATTTATCACGCAAACGAAGTTGCGCGGGTCAGCTAGTATCCTATATAACAGCCTACAGTTTGGAGCCCCGGGTAAGCCCTCAGAAGGATACCCAAGGACCAACAGACCTACGGCTACAACTGCGGCTTCACTTTTGGGGGAGGGGGGGGGGGGGCTGTGTAAATAAGTTAAAGTCAAATAACAAAACGTGTGAGTGGCAATAAATCTTTATTTCTTAAATCATTCATTTATTAACTATGCGCTATATAATGAACTGGTATAGCATAATATATACCTAAATACCTAATAATACCCAGTAGGTTATAGCGATAAACTGGGTAGGTTATGGTTTTTTTTATATTCACATTGTATTCTATTTTCGGTATTTTAAATTAAGGATATTTGAAAATTTGTATTTTGATTCTGATATAATAATTATTTGTATTTTAAGTTTAGACATTTTAAGGTAAGGTGAACTGAAATAAGGTATTTTGAATGTTAAGGTATTTTGAATTCGGGTATTTTGGTCTAATGCATTTTAAGTAAAGGCATTTTGATTTCTGGTATTTTAATATATAACCGATGGAAGACGTATTTCGTATTTTATTGAAATTTATACTGTAACGAGGTAAAAGGGGAATGTAAATTATATTGGGGCAAATTTTCTCCCGAGTTGATATCAATACTCCTTAAATACTCTTATTTTATACTGAAATTACTTTTTATTTTTACACATAATTTGTGAATGTTCAATACAATTGACGTTTTCATTTATGTTTTACTAGCTGTTACCCGCAACTTCGTTCGCGTGGAAATTATAATATGTATAAGCAAAGTTTGAACTGTATTCTATCGAGCCTCTAGGATAAGTCGTAACCAAAATGTGGGGACAAAGTTAGGACATCCTCCAACTTACCCGGGGAGCTATGCGCTACATGGTTTTTTTTAATGTGAGGTAAATCCCACATGAATATACTATAACTCCAACTGACAAAAAACCACACGTATCCGGTAGGACTCCCAACCGTAGGCTGTTAGGTATGACAGCCTACGGTTGGGAGCCCCTGGTAAGCCCTCTAAAGGATACCCTAGGACTGCGCTAGATGGATGGGTAGAGACCTCATGATTTTAGCGGGTCCAAGGCCGGTATGACGTACGTCTTTATTAATTGGCCCCTTTAATAATAAAAAAATTTTTCAATAAAAAATAAAACCGACTTCAAGCAAATCCTGAAAAATAAAATTTACTTAGCACAAAGTAATATGTATTTTGATTTATCAGATTTTATTCAATATCATATTGAAGTCGGCGCCAAGTAAACCCATAGTTTTATGTAGGTATTATATTGATGGCACCAACTTCAATATTATATTGAATTAAATATGATAAAAAAAATTCAACAAAGAAAGAAATTTTGAAATCCGTCTATAATTGACGGAAATATCGCTTGACATACATAAAAAAAAATACATACAGACGAATTGAGAACCTCCTCCTTTTTCTGAAGTCGGTTAAAAAGAGTAAGTAGTATGGTGAAGCGCGAATACGAAACGTTTGTTAGATTTGGGCCACAGACTGAAAACTTTAACTACTTTTAACCGATAGATTTGAGACGATAACACTAACGCTAACGGTAGCCAGTAAATGGCAGTCGTTAAACCAAGTTATTAGCCTTATAGACTTAATTTTCAAAAGTAGAGAGAACTCTCCCACCCAAGTTCCAAGTGCCGGCTAGTTGTCTTCGCCTAAGACTATCGGCCTACATGACCGGGGGCCTGAGGTCGATGAGGAGGCCGCTCACCGTCCTTACAGAAGCAGGCCCTAGCTAGACGACAGCGTGACGCGAGGGATTCACGTTTATATAAACCTATCCGCATATAAAAATTGAACCTAACCTATTTCGTAAGCATGTCTTTTGCCCATATAGTACCTATACCTACAGATTTTAATCCTTCTCTGTCAAGCCCCTAGGCTAAGCAGTGTGATTGAATATTTACAACTAAACTAAAATAGCTGTTCCCCGCGACTTCGACCGTGTAGAAGTCGTTATCGCGTGAAAGTCGTTATCACGTAAAATCATAACACTCCTTCTGCGCAGTCGGTTAAAAAGTAGCCTATGTCCTTCACAGGGCCTCGAACTATCGCCATACCAAATTTCATCTCAATCGCTCCAGCCGTTTAGCGTGAAAACGTAACAGACAGACAGACAGATAGACAGACAGACAGACCGAGTTATGTACTTTCGCATTTATAATATTAGTAGGGATAGCTGTTCCCGCGATTTCGACCGCGTAGAAGTCGTTATAGCGTGAAAGTCGTTATCACGTTAAATCATAACAATCCTTTTGCGCAGTCGGTTAAAAAGTAGCCTATGTCCTTCCCAGGGCCGCGAACTATCGACATACCAAATTTCATCTCAATCGCTCCAGCCGTTTAGGCGTGAAAGTCGTTATCACGTAAAATCATAACACTCCTTTTGCGCAGTCGGTTAAAAAGTAGCCTATGTCCTTCCCAGGGCCTCGAACTATCCACGTACGAAATTTCATCTCCATCGCTCCAGCCGTTTAGGCATGAAAGCGTAAAAGCCTGAAAGTCGTTATCACGTAAAATCGTAACACTCCTTTTGCGCAGTCGGTTAAAAAGTAGCCTATGTCCTTCCCAGGACCTCGAACTATCCCCATACCAAATTTCATCTCAATCGCTCCAGCCGTTTAGGCGTGAAAGCGTAACAGACAGACAGACAGACAGACAGACAGAGTTACTTTCGCATTTATAATATTAGTAGGGATTAGTAGGGATTTCAAATTTCAAACAGATGATTTTACTAAATAGCCACAAAGTTAAATAAAAAGCTCTATTTTGGTATAATACACTCGAGAGCAATGAATCCGGGTCACTTAAAGAATCCTAAAAATCTCGGAAACTAAAAATGCTAGGTTAATGCAATAAATTGTATTTAATAGACAATGTAATAATTAAATGAAGGTATTCTTCTTCTTAGTTATTGTAAAGTTATATCATAAAAAAATCAAATTTGAAAAAGGGCCACTTTCGAAGATGGAACTACGAAATTACAGCATTTGGTGTTGCTTTTGTTTGTAATCTGTCATTTATGTGGGTACATAAACCATGTTGATAGTGCTCTATATTCATTAATCAAGCTGAAATTATGTCGCTTACGCCTGAAGAATGCACCAGAATACTTACAATGTTGGTAACCGGCCGGAGTCAGCGCGATACAGCCAGGACTGTCGGTGTGTCGCTGTCAACAGTACAAAGAGTTCTCCGACGTTACGAAGAAACTGGTTCTAACCTACGCAGACCAGGAACGGGCAGAACCAGGTGTACCACAGCACGAGAAGACCGATACTTGGTGAACACCATGCTTCGAAATCGCTTTCTCACAGGAACTGAACTCACCAATCAGTTTCGACGCCTCGGAGGAAGTAACCCAAGTGCATGGACAGTAAGACGTCGGCTTGCTGAATCTAACTTAAAACCCCTTAGACCTGCAAACGGCCCTAAACTGGAGCGTGGGCATCGTATTTCGAGACTAAGGTATGCCCAGAGCCACGTAAATTGGAGTATTGAAGATTGGTCAAAAGTTATGTTCTCCGACGAATCAAAATTTATGCTCTACAAGCACGATGGAAGACACAGAGTGTATCGAAGACCAGGGGAAAGATTCAAGCAAGCATGCATCGAAGAAAAAGTAGCCTACGGTGGTGGGTCTGTACTTGTGTGGGCCGGAATTTCTTCTGAAAGTCGCACAGAGCTGGTGATCATAGAAAACGGCTCTTTAACTAGCGTAAGATATGTGGAAGAAATCCTCAATGATCACGTTGGTCCATTTATGGTCAATTTAGGTGAGGATGCTATATTTATGCATGACAATGCCCGACCTCATACAGGTAGGATTGTGAATGACTACCTTCAAGAGATGAACATTACTCGTATGGAGTGGCCAGCGCGCAGCCCGGATATCAACCCGATCGAGCATGCTTGGGACGAGCTAGGCAGATGCGTAAAACAACGAAACCCTCCCCCAATCACGCTTCGTGAGCTCAAAATTGCTCTCACAGAGGAATGGGAGAATATTCCCCAAAATCGTATAAGGAACTTGGTGTACAGCATGCCAAACCGCGTAAACGCAGTAATGGAAGCACGAGGAGGTAATACGAAGTATTAAAATTCAAGAAAATCGTAATAAAGTTCAAAAATTTCATGTTTCCTATTTTTGTTTTAAGGAGAGATCGGCAGTTTTTTCTTTATGTAATTTTGTGTTAATAAAATGTATGGTGACTCATATTTTTTTTACTTTCATTTAAGGAGTATTACATTGTCTATTAAATACAATTTATTGCATTAACCTATCATTTTTAGTTTCCGAGATTTTTAACATTCTTTAAGTGACCCGGATTCATTGCTCTCGAGTGTATTAACCAAACATGCCTTATGGAAGTATTATTGCTAATTTATTCAAATTTTGTGTGACAAAAATACATTTGTGAAAAGAAGAAGAAAATTCTAAGATGGCTAGCCAAAAAAAATGAAAGACCACGCTTCAGGTAGTATCTACTGGTCAATAAAATAACACCGCATGTTACCATCTACGCGTGTTATCATTACAATGAACATGAACGCTCAGCTGATGAAATTTACACTGTTATTACGTTACCAGGTCTCGGTTGGACCATCTGTATTAGGAGGACAAAGCCTACAGTAGTTCGGTTTGTCCAAACGTCGTAGGCTGGGACTACCTGAAGAAGTAACTAACTTACGATGTCAATTGCTTAGAAGAGAAGTTATGTCAAGTAGTAGTTTAGCCATTGAATTAAGAAATGTATTTAATAAATAAATTTACTAACCTCATATTATTATGCATTATGAATTTGTTGATCAGAAATCTATCTAACTAGGTATTATTATAAGGCATGTATTTAAATCGATATTCCCTTTTTCCGAACTAAATATTTCTAAGTTAAACCAAAAATACTGACTTGCACACTAATAATGCACACTAAATAAATCAAATTCATAATACTGTTTAATGTTATTTGCAGAACTGTTTTACTAAACGAACAACTATTATCATAACAGTATATCTAACAATTTCATCAGTTGAACAAAATTATTAAAACTTTTTAAAGGAAAACCATCGCCTACTTTTAGGAACATCATTTATTCTAATATAAGTAAAACCCCAATTTAATCATTCACCTCTACAAAATTAAAAAATATTATTAAAAAAAATAAAAACCTAACCTAACCTAACCTATTCCGTTATAAGATTGTACAATTTAGAGTGCAAGTTAGTATTTTTGAAATACAATCCGTATTTCTGTTTTGCAAATCATATCTTCGATGTGCGAACCACATTTTTGGTATGAATTCGGATAAAAAGGGCATCTATTTCTGAGTTATATTTTGGTTTTTTAAGTAGGACATGTTTAGTTAATCAATTGGATTTATTGCACAGCATTAAATTTTCTGGTTTGCATTCAGTAAATTAGTGGCGTTACCTAGTGTGCAAAAAAATTAAACAGATGTGCATTTAAAAATATCCCTTATTATAATTTGTGAGTGTGGATGTTTGTTACTTTTTCACGCTGTAACGGCTGAACAGATCTGGCTGGAAATTTGGTGCCTAAGATATGTTATAGTCTAGGAACAAAATTTCACGAAGGCGAAGCTGCGGGCATCAGCCAGTATTGAATAAAATGTGATAAATCAAAATACATATAACCTTGTGCTACGTAAATTTTTTTTTTCAGGATTTATTTGAAGTCTGTTCTTTTTTTTTATTAATCAATCAATCAATTGAAGGGTCTAATTCGAAAAGGGGTTAACTGACTAATCATAATTTTGTAGAAAATGGGCTCTAAAGTTTGGTGGCTTTATTTTGATGTTAAGCATCGAAAATCGTTATAAAAAAAGGTTGGGTAAACTTTTTAATAATCACCTTTATTGTGTATAATATAATTATATACAAAAATAGAGCTAAAATATTTTATAATATACTGTAAATATCTGATGATTTTCACTTAAACCCAAAATGCGCCTGGATAATGATGCACTTAGTTAGTATAAAAACGATTTAATGTGAAACAAACCGTTTTTCCTCTACTATAGTACGGATTTAGTCCTCTTTGAAATTAGATTATTGGGAATTAACCCATTATTGTGTTTTAGAAAAGTATGTTTGTGTACGGATGTTTGTCTTGTTCTGGGTGTTTCTATGTATCGTAAATATGTATTTAGAAAAAAAGTATTAAGCTCTATTTACCTATTGATACTACTCTACTACAATGCTACTCTACAACTGCTTAGTATGGGGAAAGTTTGCGATGTATGAATGTGTGAGGTTATTACAATGATTAACAAGTATAAAATAAAACTATATAAATAAACATCATTTTTTTTTCCTTTGTTGCCCGTGGCACTACCGCTTGGCACTACCAGTAGTGTCACGGGAAATTTTACTTTCCCGTGACACTACCGTTCCGATTGGCTGATTAAATCCATATAGTATAATTTCCCATGGCACTATCAATTACCAATGGCACTACTAAATACCAAACATATCAAATCAAGAGCGAACATGTTCTCACATAGTCTCATGATGACAATCTGTAAAACAAATGAAGATCGGCAAAACAAATGAAGATCAGTGAAACAAATGAAGATCGGCAAAACAAATGAAGGTCGATAAAACAAGTGAAGATCGATAAAACAAATGAAGATCAGTGAAACAAATGAAGATCGGCAAAACAAATGAAGGTCGATAAAACAAATGAAGATCGATAAAACAAATGAAGATCAGTGAAACAAATGAAGATCGGCAATGTCCGCGAATATTATATTATTTATTATAACGGTATGCAATAAATATATTCCAGTTGAGGCGCTCCCTCACCGGGAGCATTCGCGCGTAATGTAACGTTACAAGTCGAGAATTACAGCAGTGAGGGAGGTGAACCAAGCATTGCAATGCGCACCTTGTAATGATACAAGACGAGGTTACATCAGTGAAGGAGGAGAACCGAGCATTACAATGCGCACCTTGTAATGATACAATGTGTAACGTTTTGATACAACTCGTAACATCAATGCGCTTTGCGCACCTTGTAATGATACAATGTGTAATGTTTTGATACAACTTGTAACATCAATGCGCTTTTTTGTTGCGGCTGGCCGGCCGCAGACTGGTCCGGATTTTAAAATAGGTGGACATACGATCTAAGATGTCAAATGCTTTTGGGAAAAAATAGTAGTGCGAGTACGAATTTCAGGTTAATATTGCAATCCAATATGGCCGCCGCGCCACCGTTGTAAAATTTCATGTTGGATATTGTTTATGGGATTTTTTGGTATGCTGAGAACGAATTTCAGGTTAATTTTGCAATTCAATATGGCCACCGCCCAACCGTTTAAAATTTCATATTGCATATCCTATAAAGGGTTTATTGGTATGCTGAGTACGAATTTCAGGTTAATTTTGCAATCCAATATGGCCACCGCGCCACCGTGGTAAAATTTCATGTCGCATATCCTAAAAGGGTTTTTTAGTATGCTGAGTACGAATTTGGGGTTAATTTTGCAATCCAAGATGACCGCCGTGCCACCGTTGTAAAATTTCATGTTGAATATCGTATAAGGGGTTTTTGGTATGCTGAGTACGAATCACATGATAATTTTGCAATCCATAATGGCCGCCGCGCCGAAAACGAGTGTCCGATTGGGGTCGACAAAATCTTGTCGAATTCAACCCTACCAAGACACAAGTTTGTGCTTTCACCGCAGAAAAGACCCCATTCACTGTGGCGCCACAATTTCAGGGCACATCTCTCACCGTCTCTGAAAGTATAGGGATCCTTGGTGTTGACATCTCCAGTGATGTGCAGTTCCGCAGTCACTTGGAGGGCAAAGCCAAGCTGGCGTCCAGGAAGCTCGGAGTGCTCAGAAGGGCGCGGCGGTACTTTACTGCGGCGCAAGCACTGCTTCTCTATAAGTCGCAAGTGCGTCCGCATATGGAGTACTGCTGTCACCGCTGGGCGGGGGCACCCGAATACCAGCTTCGTCCATTTGACTCGGTGCAAAGGCGAGCTATGAGTGTTGTCAACGATCCCGTACTTGCAGGTGGTGTGGAACCTCTTAGTGACAGGAGAGACTTTGCTTCTCTGTGTGTGTTCTACCGCCTGTACAACGGTTTGTGCTCTGAAGAATTGTTTGATATGATGCCTACGGCTACATTCTATCATCGCACCGCTCGCCATAGACAGGGTGTTCATCCTCATACGTTGCGTCCTGAGCGCTCGAGGACGGTGAGATCTAATAGAGGCTTTCTTCCGCGTGCGCTTAGGTTGTGGAATGATCTCCCTGCTTCGGTATTCCCAAACGCCTACAGTATGGGGTTCTTCAAAAGGGGACTTAGAAGGTTTTTAAAGGGTCGGCAGCGCGATTGTGGTGCCTCTGGTGTTGCAAACGTCCATAGGCTGCGGTGACCACCGGTACATCTGGTGGGGCCGTATGCTTGTCTGCCACTCTAGTAGTATAAAAAAAAAAAAAAAAAAAAATCACAAAATTTCATGATGGGTATCGTTTAAGGGGGTTTTTGGTATGCTGAGTAAGAATCACATGATAATTTTGCAATCCAATATGGCAGCCGCGCCGAAATCACAAAATTTCATGATGAGTATCGTATGAAGGCTGAGTACCATTTTATTGTAATAGGCCTTAATTTTACAATAAAGACCTTTTGCCATAGTATTTTCGCATCGCTAGTTTAGAAAGACTAAACTTAATAAGCAAATCATTAAAATTTGCATGGAAACATGGAGACTTGATTTTATAAGATATCATAACTTTTGTTTAATTTCTTCTTCGAGCTATAAATAAAAAATATTCAATATTTGTTATTTATTTTTTTTAGCATTTTTAATATACCTAACTATATTATTTCTTTTTTTTTTTATCTGTTTAACTGTTTTTTTTTTGTTTTACGTGAGGGAAAATCGTCATGGATGCTATGCCGGACTCCTGCGGACTAAAAAACCTCATGTGTCCTGCCTAACAGCTTACGGTTAGGAGTCCCGGGTAAGCCCTTGGAAGAATACCCCAGGACTCCCAACAGACCTTATGGCTACCACTGCGGCCTCTCCTAGAACTGATCTTCATTTGTATAAGCAACCCTCATTTGTTTTTACCAATATTCATTTGTTTTTACGATGTTCATTTGTTTTCGGGACCTTCATTTGTTTTAACCGATATTCATTTGTTTAAGCGATCTTCATTTGTCTTGGCGATCCTCATTTGTTTTGGCGATCTTCATTTGTTTTAGTAATCCATTTGCTAGTTGTGCCACGGGAAATATTATTTCCCGTAGCACTACTGGCAAATGGTAGTGTCAACGTAAATGTACAATTACCCGTAGCACTACCAGTAGTGCCACGGGAAAGTAAAATTTCCCGTGACACTACTGGTAGTGCCAAGCGGTAGTGCCACGGGCAACAAAGGTTTTTTTTTTAACCAAAATAAAATCGACTTCATTTTAAAAACTTAAAAATAAAATTGACTTAAGTATAAAGTAATATGTCTTTTGATTTATCAGATTAAAGTCGACGCCAAGTAGACTCATAGGTTTAGATAGGTACTGTCAATGGCACAGATTTCATATCAATATCATCATAGAATAAAATCTAATGAATCAAAAGACATATTACTTTGTGCTAAATAAGCTTTATCTGTAACTTTTTGTTTGAAGTCGGTTTTATTTTAGTTAATGAATTTTTATTTCATTACTTTAAGTGACAGGTGGACTAAAATTTATCTATCTAGGTGTAAAGTTCTCATCAATACAAATTAACCAAGCCCAAACATATATTAACTGCTGATTAACAGCAGTTACCTTGTATTTGGCCTTGATTAATTTGTTAAGTAAGAAAGTTAAGGAATTCCCCCGACTGTCTTTCGCCTCCATCATCAGATCGACTACCGACCTTCATTAAATTGTAATACTTTAAAGCACTTTATTAAAACAATAATAAACGCACTAGTTGTCTCTACAATTCTCAGTGGTTGCCCTCGATTTCACCTGGATTCCATCATCAGATCCTGACCTGGTAAAAATGGGACTACCATAAAAGTGAACACTATCAGACGAAAAAAGAGAACTTTTGAAATCTATCTATTATTGAGGGAAATATCGGTCAACATACATATAAAAATACATGCAGTCGAAGTGAGAACCTTCTTCTTTTTTGGAGTCGTTTAATAAATTTTGTTGAATTTCACTAAAAATAATAATTCCATAATTGAACATCGTGTGTTGCATCTGAGCCATGATAGCAGTTAACAACGCCGCTACACTAACAGTAGTTTTTACGCAACTGCTCTAGGTATATTTATGGGCCTTTCAGTTAAACCTGCTATCAGTAGTTTCTATCAATCTTGCAGTACTGTGTCCCAACTCCTAACCGTTAAGGAGTTCTATAGCTTCGTCATCAGCACAACAGCATCATATATTATGTTGACACCCTGAAGTGAATACCTGAGTTTAATCTAAATAAGAATACATGATTTCGTAACAAAAGATCATACAATTTTCTGTGGTTACCGTCAATTTCCCCTGGATCTTAATCATCAGATCCTGACCTGGTAAAAATAGAACCACCTCAGAAGTGAACCATATCCAAACAAATTTGAAATCCGTCTATAATTCACGGAACTATCGGTGGATATACATGAAAAACATACAGACGAATTGAGAATCTCCTCTTCTTTCGAAGTCGGTTGAAAGGGTTTATTATCGCTTAAAAATGTTCTTTTAAGCGATAATAAACCCTTTTTAGTGTTTATTAGTTTACCTACACTGAATATTTTTATGTTGTAAAGTTAGTGCAAAATTGATTTAAGTTACCTTAATACATTATGAAAATTCACTTGTACTATTCCACATTTATTTTAATTTAAAAATACCTGACCGGTTTCGCTTTTATAGCATTATCAAAGGTTCTTACACTAATTTTGACATAACGTGATGACGTTTTACAAACATTTATAACATTTATTTGACATTTTTGTGTGTGACTTAATATACAATTGATATTTCATGAAAATTGAATTAACGTGGACATTACATTATTTAGAAATTTAATTTATTTTATTTGACATTTTATTGTAATTTAAATTTTATTGGACATTTAATTATATTGTAATTTATTTAGAATGCTAATTTAGATTTAATTTGAATGTTCAAAGGTTTCCCCATTTTGGGGGAAAATTCTTCACAGCCACAACCCTGCTTAATTTTTATGTTTATTTTTTAACCGACTTCAAAAAAGGAGGAGGTTCTCAATTCGTACGCTATGTTTTTTTTTTGTATGTATGTTACGCGATGAATAACGTGATGAATTATGGATGGATTTTGAAAATTATTTTTTTGTTTGATAGAGGCTACTTCTGAGGTGGTCCCATATCCAGGGTTTCAGGATCTGATGCTGGGATCCAGGAGAAATCGAGGGCAACCACCGAAAATTGTAGGGACAACTAGTGCATTTGTTAACTTTTTGATTAAGTGCTTTAATGTACTACAATTTAATGAAGGTCTGGAGTCGATCTCATGATGCAACCGAAAGGCAGCCGAGGGAATTCCTTAACGGCTTACAGCAATTACCTTGTGTTTCGGCTTGATTGATTTGTGTTGATGAGAACTTTACACCTAGATAGATTATACTTTTCGGTCCACCCGTCACTTAAAATAATAAAAAAAACATTTTAATAAAAAAATAGAACCGACTTCATACAAATCCTTAAAAATTCAATTTACTTAGCACAAAGTAATATGTATTTTGATTTATCACATTTTTTTCAATATAATATTGAAGTTGGTGCCATTAATAATACCTACCTAAACCTATGGGTTTACTTGGCGCCGACTTCAATATGATATTGAATAAAATCTGGTAAATCAAAATACATATAACTTTGTGCTAAGTAAATTGAATTTTTAAGGATTTGTATGAAGTCGGTTCTATTTTTTTATTAAAATGTTTTTTGTTTACCCACATGCACAAATGTTTGTAAAACGTCATCACGTTATGTCAAAATTAGTGTAAGAACCTTTGATAATGCTATAAAAGCGAAACCGGTCAGGTATTTTTAAATTAAAATAAAAGTGGAATAGTACAAGTGAATTTTCATAAAGTATTATAACAAGTTCCATCAAGTGCCAACAATCGAAAGTATAACGGATATAAATTACCTTACTCCTGTCTTGAAACAATTCACATAGCTCATTAAATGTGTTTGTGAATGTTAGAACAGCTTATAATATGTTAAATCCTTTTTTTATTTGAAAAAGGTAGAATTATGTATTTTTTGGTAAGTTTACTAGCATTAAATCCCTTTTGAATTATCGGACTTCAAATCCTATGTCAGTTAAACCCTTTTTAGACTGAATATATCGAGATACGTAAAGAATTTCGCTTTTCTGTTAATGTTACAAGGTAGATAATTTTACTACGAATCCAACGGTACCCATAAGTCGTTTTGCGTAAAAACGTCAGTTAACCCCTTCTCGAATTAAACCCTTCAATTCATAAAATAAAATTGTAACAGGTAGCTGTCTGTACATGGACGATAAATAAGAAAAAATAATATAGTGGGGCTTTATGAACGCAATAGAACCCAAAACAATGAGTTTTATAAGTTTTGTCTGTTTGTCTGTTTGTCTGTATGTCTATATGTCTGTATATCTGTTTGTCTGTACGTTTGTGCACGCTAATCTTAGTAACCGCTTAACCGATTGCATTGCGGTTTTTTTTTATTTTGTTGATGTTTGCTCCACTTAACATTTACCCCCTTATAATCGTTTATTAAACCTATTTTAGTTAAAACACATTTTAAGTCTATTGCTGTCTCTAACCATACTCTGTCATTGGTTAGAGACAGCAATAGACTTAAAGTGTGTTTTAACTAAAATAGGTTTAATAAACGATTATGAATAAGGGGGTTAGTGTTTATTTCATGTTAAACAGTTTATAAATAAAAAAGTAATGACACTTTTAAGATTCTGTTACATAGAATATTTAATTGTAGGAATTTCTTTGAATGTGAGGGTAAATCAAAACTGGCGTGTTGGCTTAATCATAAAAGAGCTTAATGATTAAGGCTATTTTAAAATAACTCAGTCCTAGCCTAAGGCGTGGACTGAATTGTTTTAGAATAGTCTTAATCTTTAAGCTCTTTTAAGGTTTTAATGATGTTGTTCATTTTTGACCACTTATAAGAAGTAAATTTTAGAAATAACTTAAAATATAAAAATGTGTGAAATCCATAAATTAGCATTTTTGTTTGGTATCGTAGGCACGGTCACTCGCAAGCCTACATTGACGCGTATACAGACTGTTCACTCGCACAACTAAGGGTGCCGCGCGCTCGTAGATTGAAAGATCTATAATGACATTAAAATACATGTATTATATATTATCACACTAAATAACCTTGGGGGTAGGCTTATAAACTATGTTAATTGGGGATTAACACAAAACCTATTGGATTGATTAAATTGAAAAGTAAGCTTTAAACGTGTAAAAGATCGATTTTTTTATTATAAAAATATTTATGAATCACTGATACAATGAGAATACGATGAGGACGGGATGAGACGGAAAGGGGGAGGGGGTATATAATATTGTCAAGTATAGGTACCTAATGCACACTGTATTTAAGAAATAATATGTACGGTTTCTTGAAAAAAGTATTGAAATGGCACCAAAAACATCCCTGTTAAAAAGGGGCCAAGTTCCTATCAGCTAATTGTTCACCTAAAAAAGGATGGAAATCCAATCCAATGCCTAGTTTAGATGCACTTTAAAATCGATCATAATCATCTTCTTCAACAGCCGTATCCACTGGTAAACATTTGCCATTCCCAAGACTCGCCACCACACCCAGTCCTCCGCCTTCCGAATCCAGCCACTACTAGCCATCGTATTCAAGTCAACGGTCCATCTCAAATATGAACGTTAATCAGCGAGCTAAGCGTAAATGTATATCTCCTGAAATATCTACGGACGACTCTGATAGTTTTAAAAATGAGATCAGGCAGATGATCAAAGATCTTATTAGTACCCAGAACACTCGGCTCGATAAATTGGAAAATCACTTAATGGAGATAAAAGGCCATTACGTCGAAATTAAAACTACCAGTTGCGAGTTAGAAAAGTCAATCTCATACGTTTCAGATAAATTGTCCTCTCTTGAGACTAAGATATCTGGTTTGGAGAACGAACGACAAACAATGGCAATAAAGCTATCAATTGATGAGAAATGATACTCCAATATCCTTTACATAGCTATTTATTCTTCTGTTCTTCGCATAATAATAGATACTACTCCTACATTCCACTTAATGGTATTACGAAATAATAATCCTATGATTGTAGATTCTTTACATTTTTATTTTCACAATTTAACTACTACTTGCACAACTAAGTACTAACTATTAATTAATACAAATATTCTACTTTAACTAATTAGCACTTTACTGAACTCGATCAGGAAACAGAATGTGTTCTTTTTCCAGAATATTCACTTTTTATCGCCTCTCAACAACTCCCACCTCATAGTGAACATTTTTATGTCAAATCAACTACCCACTATTTTCGAATAATCAATTAATGTTTTATGTACAGGCTAATCATTCTACTATGAGGCGGTGTTGACATCACAAAAATAACTTATTACTACTTAAAACTGAAGGTTTTAGAAAAATCACAACATTCGGCCATCAGACAGCGTGCTATCTCCGGAGCACGCAGTAATCACAACATTCGGACCTGTATATTAAACTAATCTCAAATTTTTATACATAACTTACATAACAATAATACCTTTATGCGGCTTTTCATAATATACTAAATCAAAATCTTAAAGTTTAATTAAACCTAAACCTTCTCTATATCTTCTATCTACTCTGTCTATAGTCTATAGGCTTATAATATTAACTCAATCATTATTTATTTTGTAAAACTATAAGTGAGAACTTGAGTCTGGCGAAACGTCAAGAATACAAAACAAAGGCAACAAGTAACCAGTTCACAGAGCAGACCGCCTGCTGAAACTACATATTTACAAATGTACAATCTAAAAAGTGATCTCTTTTTTAAAACCCAGCAGAGTCTGCAGATCACTTCCAGGTTTCCTTTTCCAGCAAAAGAAATCATTACAAGTGTCAGCAATTAGTGTAAAATATATTTAATAGTGGAATACAACTAGTACAAGCGAGTGATTTTTCATAAAAAAATCATTAGGTATCTAATACTACCATCATAATAATATTACTTAAATAATATTTGTAAATTAAATTGTTAGTCTCATTTTAAGCGAACTATTGTTCTTATGTGAAATAAAGTTCTTTTAACCTTAATAATCGTCGTTTCAGGCAACGTGATGAAGCCACAATATACCTATACCTTAACCCTAAGGACACATAAATATAGTATTTAAGGTAGCTCTTGTGGCATTCTCGAAGTTACCTTTTTTTATATCAACATCTATCCTTACAGGTTTCCCTAATTCGATAGTGTTACAATGTGTTTATTATTGCCGACAATTTTAATCAATAAATTGTAACTTAGGTCATAAATACATCAATAGATTAAATTCCGATACTGTAATAGTAGATTGTATAACAAGGGGGCAAAATAGTATTTTTACGGCGAGGGCGCTACTTTGAATCACAAGCTAAGCGAAGGATTCTAGAATAGAATCCCGAGCATAGCGAGGGATTCTAACGTAGAATCCTGAGCGCAGTGAGGGATTCAAAGCACACCGCCCGAGCAAAAAATAATTTGCCCTCGAGTAATATACTCAACTTTTCATTCCCTTTCTATGAGAAAAAATAAGTTTTGTACGACGTAGTTACCTTCTATAGTTATAGTTCCAGGAGTTCATAGATTGTCACTTTGTCACATTCATAACTAGACGTAGAACTTATTATATTTGCAGAATACAATAAAATATGTTTACTGATTACAAGAACCTTATTAATGACGAACACGAACAGATAAATGGCGCTCTTTGGTTTTTTTTAGTTAGCTCAGGACACCGCGCTGTGCAGCCAACACTTACCAGCCAGTAATTCATACAATTTGCGTTCGATTTCAATGAAATTTTCAAGTTCCAAATTCAAATCACTTTGTCGCCCGCTAAAAAGCTCTTAACAGAAAAGAGCTATTTTGCGCCCCGTTATCGTGGTGCAAAGTGATACTTTTCGAATAGAAGGAATGAAAACTAACTTTAATAAATTTCATGCAAATAATAATGACTTTAGATAATCATTTTAAATATTAATAAAAATCTCAGATGATAATAACAAAAATATTGGTGTCTTATAATGTAATAATAGTTTCATTCATGTAATAATGTCAATAATTAATAATTTCATATCATACTATAATAAATCGTGTCAAACGTTTGCAAACATAAATCTGAAGTAGGTACGAATTATGTCAAATAATAATAATAATATAAAATAATCATGGTATGCGCATAAAATGTGTCAATGCAAAATGTATAAGTATTCTTAAGTCAATCACTGAGATACTCTGATTAATCTAACCATACCAATACCTTCAAATTCGGTTGGTAGCCTGTCGCAAGAGCGTATACCTACCACTGTTTAACTGGGTAACTACCCATAAAGTGTCATTGACCTTATGCAGTCTACTATGATAACCAGAAAGACTTTCTTTTATGGTTGATGTACATGTTATAAATTCGCAATATTTATTGGGAACTTTTTGGTAAGTAAAACCATCCTATTTCACAAATACAGGATAAAAAACTAGACATATAATTATTAGACTACTACTTACTTAGAAATAGTATGGTATTACTTTAGAAATTGTATTTGAATAAAAGAAACTGCAAGGTACGATACCTATATTTCTTGTGAGGTGCAGCCACAAGATTCTGATGAATTTTTTATTCTCATAATGTTATGTACCTACCTACTCTTTTTGCAGAGAGACTCTTGGGCGTAATCTAAATTATAGAATATCGCTATTATGGACATTTTGTAAGATACAAGATTACTCCGCAGAAGGATACAGGTTAAATTTGAATACACTGTTAAAGTAAATCAAATTTACAATTCCATTTACATCTGTTAATGCCTCATCTTTTGCACAGCAAAAGCTGGTGAACTTAACCTTTAGCTAGTTTTAAATTGAATCAAATTATCTAAAATAAACTACTAGGAGCGGCTAACCCCACAAGTTCCAACTCTCGACCATTTAGTTAAGCATTGGTTTCTATGTGTTACAATAGTCACGGTAAATTTAAGACTGTAGAAGGTTTTGCTTTTTAATTTTTATCAGAATAAGAATATTAACGATATTTGTTAAAAATTATGAAAAAGAAAACTCCTAGTCGAGTCGACTGGCAGACTGCAGTCATCTCTCTAAACCAATGGGTATAACTATTTAAAGGGAAAATGCTGCCAGTCTTTGGGTACAATGTCATTATTTAGATTTAGGTTAGTATAGATAGTTATAATGTAAATAGATAATGTTACATTGGGATTATTTTGGTAAATAAATATGTAACAAGTCTCATTCTGTCAGATGCTACAATACTTTCTAGGCAGCAGTCCCACGATACTATAAGATTCTACAAGGAACTCTGATAACGTAAGCTGTTCAGGGTTCTTTTTTTTTCATTTTGCGAACCAGTCAACTTTTGTTAGAATATAGGATATACATTTAATTCTAGCCTTTACCTCTAACGAAATGGCCCTAAGTGGTCTAAGTGCATATAAACTGTTAAAAGGCAGTTTTACCTTCTCTTCAGTCTTAGTGGAATTATAAATATTGCATAAGTAAACCAGTAAGACTGAATCTGTTCTAGCGTAACCAAAATGACCATAATAAGCATCAGAATTATACTTAGTTTATTTGGTCTTAAATTATCCCTATAGGGCATTATGTCTTAGTATACTCATTTGACTGGACACTAGTCCATCGTGAAGCGGGATTAAAAGAAATCAACAACCTGACGCTATTTGTGGTACTAAATCCCTCTTTGTCATAGTGGTACTACAGTATTAAGACTGCTGGTACGAAGTATGTTACAGCCGGTGTACAGCGTAAAATTAAGGCCTAATAGACACCTATGTACCCTTTTTTATTTTGCTAACAGTTTACAGGGCGTTCTTGTAGTGTAGTTTGTCGACTGAAATACGCAACTTGAATAATCTGATAAACTAAACTAGTTAGAGAATACCACCTAACCCTGGTGAACTGCAACCGTATGCACTTCGGTCAGGCTTCTGAAACTCGCCTACACCTACAGCAATAATTATCGCCCGAACGGAGACTTCTAAACCGCGTATGGCGGCACGCAAAACATTGGGTCGACTGACCGTTTCGGAGCCAGTTTCTAAATGTTTCGATCTTTACTTAAATTTCTCTGTATATAGATATTTTTTTTTTTGCGATTTGTAGGTATGTTTAGAAATACCTATAAGATAGCACAAAATAGTTATTACTCTCTAGCACTGGCTTTAATCAAGATCAAGGAAGTAAAACTTGTGTACGTACTACTAAAAGTTATTCCGTGCCTCAGTGTTTCAATCAGGATTATATATATTAATATTATAAGAAGGAAAGATTCGATTGCCTGTATGGTTGTTTCCTTGCGTTGAATAGTCTCCAAAACCACTGAATCAATTTGAAAAACTCTTCCACTACTGCGAAGGCACACCCTCCTCGAGTAACGTTCCCGTATCTCCAGGGGAATGGGACTACGCAGGGAAAACCATGCGGCAACCGCTAGTATTGTCTTCGACCAGTAGAGGTCGTTCAACTAGGTCTTTTTACAAGGATTCAAGTGTAATATTTAGCTTAACTCGTACAGTCCACTGCCGTTGTATAGCTCTTTCAATTAAAAAAAGGTCTTTATAATAGATATTGCTAGCTGTCTCACAAAATCTTTCCACAAAACGTCGAAATTAGATAAGAAATCCTAAAGTTGTCTACCCATGTACATTGCACGGTATCTACCGAGATATTTTGAACACCTGATATGATATGATACGATTTGGTACAATTGGTCAAAAAGGTCACCGTCTATTACAATTAGAAATTATATTATACTAGCTGATGCGCGCGGCTTCGCCCGCGTGAAATTTGTTTCCCGTTCCCGTTTCCCGTGGGAACATTTTCCCGGGATAAAAAGTAGCCTATGTGTTATTCCAGACTATAACTCTATCCCTGTACCAAGTTTCAGCCAGATCCATTCAGCTGTTAGAGCGTGATTGAGTAACAAACATCCAAACATCCAAACATCCAAACATCTTCACAAACTTTCACATTTATAATATTAGTAGGATTCCCCAATAATACGAGTCCATGCCTAAAATGGTCGCGGGATTTTTAATGTGCGCGACACACTAAAAACACGACGCGACTATGTGTAGATAGAATGTACTGCGTATGGTGGCGCATTGGATGTTGATAGTGTGACTCTGGTCATAGAAAACAACACAAATTGATTCTACTCAACACGCGTTGCGTCGCGTTCTAACAATGTGTTTCCGCCTCAAACTTCCGACAAGTATTTGACACGGATAACTCTTGAGGAAACCCACACTATAACACATATAGATTGTTATGAAGCCAAAAAGTTCAACAAATCCTCAGGCATTTCACATTTTTAAAACGTGATACATTATATCTATATATAATTATAATTCCATAAATAATGCACTAGGAGTTCTTACCAATAAGGTACAACTAAAATAAGTTATAAAAGACCACAATTCCTTGTCTGGAAGACTCGTGTCGCGGTTGCTCAAGGTCGTTAGCAATTATCCGAATAAAAGTCTTAATTTCACCTGTCGCTCGGCCCGATCCTCACCGTTGCCGTCAGTATCGCCGCCACTGGTTAGATTCCGCCTTCTGGCGGTCACACCGCGCCGCACTGTATTCCGACACGACAGTTCACCCGTCTTTCTGCTTGGGCGTGAATCTTTCACTTCAGTCACCTGGAATTGTCATTTTAAACGCAGTTACTGCTCTTTCAAGCTAACGATTTCCCATCTATCATCTCATCTAAGGCGTTTATTACGTCCAAGGCGCTTATATCTCGCCTGCTTGGCGTCCCCAAAAAAAAAAAATGTCTATGCCTTACTATGCATACGGCTAGTTATGAAAAGGGTACAGTTTGTGCCGCAATCTTTCTTGAGCGATTCCGTGATTGGGAAAGTTCACTAAGCCGCTGGTATGGAATCTAAATAACACTATAGGCATAAACAAGGCTGGAGGCGTTAAGTAAATCGAAAAATATCAATACTGTTTCACATACGCTTCATTTACTATTGGGCAACAAAATTTGTTATGCATTCATGTGTGTGTAATCTAAACGCTCCACACATACCAATCCAAGTAAGCCTAATGTCAGCCTAAATCATTGAAAAAAAACTTCTATATTGTTATGATCGCCACCATAATAGCAGCACAACAATATGACTGCATAAAGCACAGATGATAATGTGAAACATTCTCACTATACTCGCCTGGTTGAAATTGACAGCACACCTATACGGTTGCATACTGGCTGCACACTAACACGGCTACATGTAGCATCGCTTCATGACTAAACAGATCAATCTCAACATACTTACCTACATGGTTGTGCACTGGCAGTCTACTTACATAGCTTATAGAAATCATTTGCCGCACCTACATGATTGCACTTCAGCAGCACACCTATATGGCTATGAAACTAACTCTCAACATACCTGCATGGTTGCGCTTTTACAGCTCACCTACATGACTGCAGACAGCACACCTGCACGGCTATGGAAATAACTCACATCATACCTGCATGGTTGCACTTCTACAGCGCACCTACATGACTGTAGACAGCACACCTGCACGGCTATGGAAATAACTCACATCATACCTGCATGGTTGCGCTTCTACAGCACACCTACACGACTGTAGACAGCACACCTGCACGGCTATGGAAACGGAATGTGTTTTGAGTGAACAGGATGAATGAATGAGAGAGAGTGAATGGTTCATATTAGATGTTAGAACGGGGAGTTGGAAATTGGGAATTGTTGAAGACGGTTGTACGAAGTGTTTTTTAAAGTTATTAAAAGTATATTTTAACATCAAGTGTTAAATCATTTACCACAATCCCACAGTTTTGGGGGCTCGTCCGGGATTGTGCGTAAGTGCTAAAAAGACGAAGATTGCGAAAGTTTGAAAACGACGCAACGAGTTCGAGTACGTGAGTACCCACTTAAATTTGATTTGTGCTCACGGTGGTGAAAAATTCCATCGAAGACGTGGTCAAGAAGACGTGCCTGGCTTAAAATAGAAAAGACGTATCTATTGTCTACCTACTGCTTAATACGACGATGGCAGAAGGCGGAGCCGGCAAAATGTTCGACGACGGTATGGGATCCACGTCACGGGCGGCGGCGGCCACCATGTTATACCATCTCGACGGTAATATTACCCCATTCGACGGCGATGATAAGTCTTATGCCTCAACCAAATGGGTTCAAGACATCGAAGATAACGCCGAAATATTTGTTTGGACGGCGCAGCAAAAGCTGATCATCGCGCGCAGGTCGCTGAGTGGCACAGCGGGCCTCTGGTTAAAATCGGAAAAGGTTTTCAAAAGTTTCGATGAGCTCAAGAATGCTCTTATTAAAGAATTTCCGGATACGGTTAACATGAAAGAAATGCACGAGTTGCTCTCTAAAAGAAAAAAACGGAAAGACGAAAGTTATTATCAGTACGTGCTAAGTATGAAGGAATTAGGAAAACGGGCGAAGTTTCCTGACTACGTAGTGATCCAATACATAATTGATGGCATTGAAGATCGTCCTATGTATAAAAGTGTCTTATATGGTGTAACTACCTACCCTGCGCTAAAAGAAAAGTTGACGCTGTACGAGAAAATAAAAGAAGACGTGTCAAAGGAAGCTCGTATGGTCGTGCCTGAAATAAAGAAAGAAGTAGCATCCCACAATGGACGCCGATGTTATAATTGTGGCGATAGAAATCATATGTCGGCGCAGTGTCCAAATGGCATAAAATGTTTCAAGTGCAACGAGTACGGCCATAGTGGTTCGCAATGTCCTATGTTCGGTGAACTTCGTGGATGCGATCGGAACACTTCGGCGAAGCAGACATCCGGTCCGGCGCATGTTGCAGGGAAAGGAACGACATCGCAGCGTTCGGCGATGTTCGGAACAACCGACATGGCGTCTTCGTCGACCAATCAGTGCGAGTGTATATGCGGCCATGACACCCATCAAAACGTCAACATAATGTCAACGTCAGATGAACATTCAGTGCAAATCGTAAACATAAACAATGATAATATTTCGGAAGTACCAGTGAAAAACAATAACAAGCGTTTAAAATCAGTGATAATTGCGAATAATCAAAGTTGTAGTGCTTTAGTAGACTCCGGTAGTGATATAAATTTAATTTCGGCGGAACTTAGTTCCAAATTATTTGATGTGCAGTTCGATGTTGGCGGCATAACATTATCCGGTCTAGGAGGTTCACGTGTGAAATCTTTAGGAAAGTTAACGACCTCAGTTTATATAGACGGGCAGTGTTACACCGGCGTTGTATTTCACATAGTTCCTAAAGATTGTATTCCTTATGATGTACTGTTAGGTTACGAATTTTTGAAAGATGTAAAGGTGT
Source organism: Miltochrista miniata (assembly GCA_933228765.1). Classification (NCBI taxonomy): domain Eukaryota; kingdom Metazoa; phylum Arthropoda; class Insecta; order Lepidoptera; family Erebidae; genus Miltochrista; species Miltochrista miniata. The sequence continues at coordinate 15,398,059 of OW121765.1, forward strand.
TAATGAGTGAAGGTTGTGTGACCATATTTCCACGCGATAGCGATTGCTTAAGTAACGTTAATTGCATTTCAGAGGTATTAGAATCATTAGATCATGTCAGTAGCCCTCCAGGAAAGTCAGAGGCTTATCAGTGCATTAGAAATTATCATCCAAACCAGGTAAATAATGCTCCTCATGACCTTGTAGCTATGTCAAAAGATGTCACACCTGTGACACAGCCACCTCAAGGATTGTCACATGTGGGGCAAGGTGTTCTAAAGAGACAAGTTGATGAATGTCTGACAAACAACATTAATAGGGTGAGTTATTCAAAATATTCTAGTCCACCTGTATCGGTGAAGAAAAAGGATGGTACAACCAGAGTGTGCGTTGACTATCAACAGCTCAATGCTAATGTGGTGAAGGATAAAAATCCGTTACCAATCATGAATGGATTGTCTCGGGCCAGTGTGTTTAGTTTACCTTACCCCGAGAATAGGTTTCTCTATTTAAAGAGAAGAAAGAAAAAAAACAGCAGAGATAAGAGTGAATGTGTGATGTATGGTAGGTATGGAAGTTGATATTTAGATTTAAGATTTTGTGTTGTATAATTGTATTTATCAAGTTGAACTTACTTAAGATTGTATTAGAGTTAAGCTGATGTAATTTTGTTAGAATGTGAGGATGAGAGATGATTTGGGTGTAAGGTGAGTGATGTCTGGGGACAGACATGAATGCAGGATGACCGAATGTGGGAAACGGAATGTGTTTTGAGTGAACAGGATGAATGAATGAGAGAGAGTGAATGGTTCATATTAGATGTTAGAACGGGGAGTTGGAAATTGGGAATTGTTGAAGACGGTTGTACGAAGTGTTTTTTAAAGTTATTAAAAGTATATTTTAACATCAAGTGTTAAATCATTTACCACAATCCCACATAACTCACATCATACCTGCATGGTTGCGCTTCTACAGCACACCTACACGACTGCAGACAGCACACCTGCACGGCTATGGAAATAACTCACATCATACCTGCATGGTTGCGCTTCTACAGCACACCTACACGACTGTAGACAGCACACCTGCACGGCTATGGAAATAACTCACATCATACCTGCATGGTTGCGCTTCTACAGCACACCTACACGGCTGTAAACAGCACACCTGCACGGCTATGGAAATAACTCACATCATACCTGCATGGTTGCGCTTCTACAGCACACCTACACGACTGTAGACAGCACACCTGCACGGCTATGGAAATAACTCACATCATACCTGCATGGTTGCGCTTCTACAGCACACCTACACGACTGTAGACAGCACACCTGCACGGCTATGGAAATAACTCACATCATACCTGCATGGTTGCGCTTCTACAGCACACCTACATGGCAGTAAACAGCACACCTGCACGGCTATGGAAATAACTCACATCATACCTGCATGGTTGCGCTTCTACAGCGCACTTACATGACTGCAGACAGCACACCTGCACGGCTATGGCACTAACTTACATCATACCTGCATGGTTGCCCTTTCACAGCGCACCTACATGACTGCAAGCAGCACACCTGCACGGCTATGGAAATAACTCACATCATATCTGCATGGTTGTGCTTCTACAGCGCAGCCCCATGGCGGCAAACAGCACACCTGCACGACTAATGGAACTGAGTCTCAACATACCTGCATGGTTTCACATAACAGCTCGCCTGAATGGCTGCAAACAACACACCTTGCACGGCTATGGGACTAACACAGATAATACCTGCATGGTTATACAATCACTTGCAACGCTCAGGGTTGCACAGCAGCATTCATACTTAAATTAATAAAATAATGTCTAAATTTGTCATAGTACGTCTCGTTGATTGGAGATCCACGCACTAAATACAGTCTTTGCCCTTGAGAAGTCGTTAAGTATCTTAACCACATACTTTTTAAAAATAAATAGCAAAGACTGCTAGTCTTGTCGGTCTTAACACAAAATATAATACATATAATTGATCTATGTAACTGCAATAAGAACGGTGCGTACCTATCGTATTTGGTCACAATTATTTATCCTATCTAAAGATAAATTTATTTACCGTACCGGTAGAGGGTATTCACAAAATAAATTAAAATAACTAATTGTAGTTATGTCCAACATTTCTAATAGGACGTCTTATTAACTGAGGATCCACGAATTAAAATGAAGCCTAGCCCTTGAGAAGTGGCTTTGTAACTTAAATATGTACCTACTTTTGTTTCAAGGTAACTAATAGGTACATATGGGCATAATAGTGGGTATTACCACAATATAAATATAGCTCTATGCAACTAAAATAAAACGATAAGGACCTTTGTCACATTTCTGTGTTCAATCTAAAACAAATGTATTCACCGTTCCGGTAGAGAATATTTCCTATAACCCTTACCGGAGATAAAAAAAACGTTGTTAAATGGACACCGCAGTCAATAAAGTTATGTAACCCCAGTTTGCAGCAATTCGTTAAAAGTCAAATACCTTCTTGACTACAGTAGAAGTTGCTACGAATAATAATACACGCTAATAGGAATAATCACGAACCATGATTAGAATTCGAATAAACTTTTACTTACAGTATTAACTTGTCACGGCTCGGCTCGCAGGTTACCACTTCTGACTTGATGAGAAATGATACTCCAATATCCTTTACATAGCTATTTATTCTTCTGTTCTTCGCATAATAATAGATACTACTCCTACATTCCACTTAACCCTTAGAGCTCCTCGCGGCGACCCGTCGCCGCGCATAATAATCAAGTTTTTCCGTAAAGCCCCGCGCGGCGACCGGTCGCCGCACCTACCCAGACGACTTTAAACTTAAATTTAGCCTGCTTACGTCCTACTTTTCAATGAACAGGTTTATTGCATGTGTAGTTTATAACATTTTCTTGTTTTTGGAATCTTATGAAATGACGTCAATGGGCCAGAATTATTTACAAAAATCGAACAGTTGAAGTTGAGAGTGGATTGCGCATGGATGGCGTGCGTTTGTGTAGTACGTGTGTGTTTCGTGTTTTTATTATAAATAATGTGTTTGCATTATTATTTATTATTATACACAGTAAAATAAACAATATATCAATAATCCGGTTGGTGTTTACAGGATCGTAAAATATGGTGTGGTGGTAGAGTAATCAATGTTTTTTTTGTTGAGTGCGTGTGTACCAAGTGCAAGTGTGCGTGTGTGTTTTGTTTTTTATTATAAATAATGTGTTTTCATTATTGTTTATTATTATACACAGTAAAATAAACAATTTATCAATAATCCGGTTGCTGTTTGCAGAATTGAAAAATTTGGTCTGGTAAGTGAGATAAAAATTTTTTTTGGGAAATGGGAAATCTTTTTTCATTTTTAGGGTGGTGGAGCTAGGTCCACGTGATTACCGATTTTCGATATATTTTTTTAGTGTGTTGAAGGGTTAATGGTATTACGAAATAATAATCCTATGATTGTAGATTCTTTACATTTTTATTTTCACAATTTAACTACTACTTGCACAACTAAGTACTAACTATTAATTAATACAAATATTCTACTTTAACTAATTAGCACTTTACTGAACTCGATCAGGAAACAGAATGTGTTCTTTTTCCAGAATATTCACTTTTTATCGCCTCTCAACAACTCCCACCTCATAGTGAACATTTTTATGTCAAATCAACTACCCACTATTTTCGAATAATCAATTAATGTTTTATGTACAGGCTAATCATTCTACTATGAGGCGGTGTTGACATCACAAAAATAACTTATTACTGCTTAAAACTGAATGGTTTTAGAAAAATCACAACACAATGTTGGAGGAAAAACTAGAAGTCCACGATCGTAATCTTGTAAAAACTTCGGTGGAACTACGTAATGTACCGAAGAGGGTGGCTGAATCCAAATCAATGTTATTTAAAACAATTACGCACTTATCAAAACAATTTGACATTGAAATATCCACCACTTATATTCGGGATGTACCAAGACAACCCTCAAAAAAGGAAAATCCAACCTCAAGCGTAACAGTGGAGTTCACTAATACCTTATTGAAGTCTAGTTTTAAGACTTCCGTTAAACAGTTTAACAAACAAAACCCCAAAAACAGGGTCAACACTTCCCACTTGGATATAAAAACAACCGAAGAACTGCCAATCTACATTACGGAGCTATTAACTCCCTATACCAAAAAGTTATTCTACCTTACAAGAAACTTAGCGAAATCACATCAATACAGCTTCTGCTGGACCTTAAACGGACAAATTATGCTGAGGAAGGACTCCAATAGTCAGGTCATAATCATTAAAAATGAACAACAGCTGCAGAAACTATCTCAGTCAGGCAATGTATGACTAAATGTACTCGTACTAAACAGTTATATTATGAATGTTCCAGTTACTTTAATTAATATTATCATTATTTTTAGAATACTTCTAATTATAAGCACACACACACTAAACACACTAAAATACCACAAGCCTACACAACAAAAAATATACTACAAGACCAAACACACCGTAAACTATATATACTTCTACACATATGTCATCTTTCCTTCAATTCACCTAGTTACACCCAAATCTCCTGAACCAGGTTATCTTTATTTTAAACTGATCAACTATGATTCTAGGATATGTCAAAATAACGCAAATCGTGATATGATCACTAAGTGGAGTTCTGAACTTACTCATATCAACTCAGTATTTATTTGCTACCTTTTATCGCACGTTTTATATATAATGATAAACTTCTTCTACAAAAGTGATTGACAACACTATTGATCTGATTGATAGTTTAGATAATCTCTCCGTATCAGAAACTCACATATGCACCCCTGAACAAACTGTAACTTATGTGACACATCCGCATCATTTTCTAAAAATATTTACACAAAATATTCGGTCTATAAATTACAACTTGTTAAGTATGCAAACTTTCTTAACTCGTATATCTTTTGACCCTGATCTGATTGTCTTAACTGAATGCTGGTCATCGTGTTCTACCAATTCCAACGTACCAAATTTACAAAATGACTCAGTTTTTAAAACAACTAATCATATCAATCAAAATGATGGTGTGGTTGTATATCGTCGCTGTGCTTGCAAAAGTCGCTATGTGTTTTTAACCTACTTTTTAGGAGGAAGTAGAAACCGATTTACTCAAAATGTAATTGTGATAGAGAAAGTAAATAATTTTATTATAATGTAAATATTATATTTACGTGGTGGAAGATGACTTTTAGAAAGATAACGTTAAAAACGAAAATACAAAAAAATATATACTGTGAATCTGACACATAGCTAAAATTGTTTGGGTCACAAATATCGCCATGTGTTGTTGAGCACATATCGGGAACAACTTAAACATAATTTACGTTGTTTAATTACACATAGCTGTTTAATAAAAGGTGTCAATTGAAAATAATATCAAATTTTTGTTAGAAACTATGGCAAACATGGCGTTCTCTGCCATAAAACTCTGCTGCCTTGATGTGTGAGGATGTGTTGTACGCAATAAAGGCGGCAATAGACTGGTCGGCGTAGAAGAAGCACTGGTTGTCGGTGATTCCAGAACGATCTCCGTTTCTCTGGGCTGGCTACGACTAAAAAACCTCACGTTACGCCCAACAGCCTACGGTTGGGAGCCCGGGTAAGTCCTCGAAAGGATGTCCCTGGACTCCCAACAGACCTACGGCTACAACAGCGGCCTCGCCTAAGAGGGGTTCGGGTGCTATCCCGAGTCATTGGGTGTTTTTTCGGACGATGAACAGCCCGCTCACAGTCCTCAGGCCCCTGGTCATGGAGGCCGATAGTCCGACAGGCCGATAGTCTTGAGCGAAGATACGTCAGCGGCGCCTTCGCCACCGACTGCAGAACTCGGGTTGGAGGGTTCTCTAGCGTTCCCTACCCACCGCCTCGTTCATGAGAAAGCCTGCTCGCAGAAAGAGGCAGCGCAGTCCCACTTACTCCCACTGGAGATCATGGCTCGCACTATGGTCTCCAGAGAGAGAGTGTTCACGTCCAGATCTGCCTCGAGGTGGTTACCACCCTGGAAGGACGTGGTTTCCACGACGACCGCGGCGAGAGGTCACCGCAGCTTGGCTACCAGGGCTGGTCAGGGTGCCTGGGATTTCCTTTCGATGGTGCACCAAAATCCCTGGCTACATATAGCCGGAAAGGAGACTACGAAAAGGCGTGCTGTCCCAATTATTCACCTCTACCAACTCCTTTATAGCAACCAAAGAATATTGCTATTTTTTAAGAAACCCGGATAGGTATGCAAATGTACGCTGAAAAGGAATGAGGGCTCGGATTTTTAAGCAAGAAATTGTAGACTGAAACTTGAAAGGGTATAAGAGATAATCAGGCTTAAGTAAAGAACATTGGGATTTTATGGGGTATTAAAAAATAGACAGGATTCAAGAGACAGGTTCTCGTGGCAAGTCTGGGCGTGAACTTGGGTGACCTTTAAATATATTAGCAACCGTTGAATTAGCTAGTAATGGGCTGAATGAGAGTCTGGGACATCTTAGTTCTGAATAATAAGTTCTAAATGAATTTCAGAGCATTTACGGTAAAGGCATGATGTGACCTTCGGGGATCGATGCACTATCCAATCGGACCCAGTTACCAACACGTTCTAATACCTTATTCATGTTGGATAAGCCGGATCTGAATCCACGATAACATGCTATACCTGTAGGACGTCAGCATAGATATTTAAATTGCAAAATGCTACGTAGACTCGAGGCAGAGTTCATAAAAATGGAGAGTAAAGGAGAAGAGGGAACACCACTGTGATGTACGCCAGTAACGAGCTGCAATCAGACTCAAAACATTTCCATATAAGCGCACACACTGACAAACACCCCCAAAGAAAGGAATCAACCCAAGAAATTAGCATTTCGAAATTGACAGAATTAAATGCGCTGCTGAAGTCTAGTAATACTAACAATTAAGGCTAGTACGATCTTTTCCGTAGCATTGCGAGTGTCAACTGTTTTAATGAGGGCAGAAATAAGATTATGCCCTGCGCAGAACTCCGGTTGTAAGGGACTAAAACTGCTGTTTGAAGACAGAAAAAAGAATAACTAGTTGCCGATCGCCAATACACTCGACGACTTTGGAGAAATAAAGTGTAGAATAGTAACAGGTAAAAATCATTTTGCTATAGAGAATTGCATTGGTACTTGTTAGAGGATTCAGGAAAGCTACTAAAGAAAAGAACTAGGATAGGTAACTTCAAAAAAAAGAAGAATTGAAAAGATCGTCCTCGAGCAAAATACTGTCATTGCTGAGAAAGTAGAAGTCCAAACCTCGTTTATTGAAATGCAAAATGTGAAATCTGTATGCAGGTCTAGCCTTGAGAGCCTGAGAGAGAGAGATGTGGAGCGTTTCCAACGATGCAGGAGAATGTACCTAATAATATTCTTAGATATTTCCCGAGCAACTAGCTACACCACTCTCTTTGCTTGTTGAGTGATGTAATTCAGCCTGTATCATTTGATTCAAGCACCTACCTGTACTTTTTTACACTTTGCTGAAGTATTCTAGCTCCAAAACTGCCTTATAATTTCAATACATTCCTGAAAGGATCGATGTCATAAATATCCAAAATAAATGGCAAATTTCATAGAAAAAGATAGCTATGTGACACTTGATTTGTGCAATGCGCCAAGATTTAGGTTAAAACTTGTACGCCAATATCGCTATGTACCTACCCGTAAACACATAGCGGCCCAAATTCCGCGCATTTGACCATATTTTGGTTAAGGTGAACTTTTTAGCTATGTGATTTGAAGCACATAATTATTTTGAGGGCGCAAAAAAGTATTGATTTCACATAGCTATTTTTTGAAACTCAGTTAATATTAGGTTTTTTAAAGTTTCGGTTTAAGCACCTTGTGCGCCTTGAAATAAGGATCTAAATGGCATCAAAATCCAAAATTCGAAAAAAATCACATAGCGACTTTTGCAGGCGCAGCGACGATATGTGAAAAGTGAACTGTCGGCCGGTTATGAAGAACTGGACCTAAATAGAAGCGCCTCCGGAATTTTAATTAAACTTAATTCGAGCGTGGCCGTAGTGTGTCTCTACCGCTCACCCTCGTGTTATAATATTAGCAACTTTCTATCAGCTCTCAACACCCTACTACCTACCCTCGCTAACTATAAAACAGTGATCATAACGGGTGATCAGAACGTAGATATTAAACCAAATAGTGTTGATGAGCGAGCAGAGGAATACTTGAACTGCCACGCCTTCCATAGTTTCCTACCAGTTCACACCTACCCAACTAGAGATAAAAATTGCTTAGATCATATCATCTTAAGATCGAAGTCCCCAACACTCACCTTTGTATACGAATCGACAGTGACCGACCACTACTCTGCCTTACTCTGTATAAGAAACCAAAGTAGTAAGACACCCACCATCCGTACAATGACAAAAATTGACTACGAGTCATTGGATGAAACTGTACTTCAAATAGATTTCCACCCTCTTTATTCAATGACAGACCCCAACGCTGTGACAGAGAAGCTGATAGAACTCCTCAGATCCGCCATAACAAAACACACAGTGCATCAAAATGTTTCATCCAAAAAGAGACTTTTGAAACCGTGGATAACGCCCGGCTTAGTGAGATGCATAAAACATAGGGACGCACTTCATAAAAGGGTCAAACAGTCTCCAACAAATGATGTGTTACGTATTAGTTATAGAAGATACAGAAACTATTGTACAAGTATTCTCAAAAAATCAAAAAGACAATACGACGCACAGCAAATTAACAAAACCAGTCATAATCCAAAACTATTGTGGAGTACTATAAAACAGGTAACAAATACTACCAAACCTAAGAATTCCTCTGTTTTACTGCAGGGGACCTCATCCTCGCACACTCAAGCATGTAACGACGTGAATTCTTTCTTTGTTAGCGTTGGCAAAAATCTAGCGGACAACATATTAAGGGGCGGTTATAGCGCACAAGTAGGCATTTGGCGCTCCCCTCGCCCCGGGCGCGAGACACACCGCGCGTCGGCAGCGGCAGTCAACTCTCATGCCACAGTATACAGTATAGTAGAAAGAAACAGCATGCCAACTTTATTTGACGTAGTAAATGCATCTAACTTTATTAAGTGTAGTGATTTATTAGTTTCGTAAATAAAAATAAAAGAGTTAATCGTAAATAAATTATGTATATTATACTATTATTTTTAAGCTAAAGAGTTTGTTTGTTTGTTTAGTTGTTCTAACTCTAGAGTCTAAGAGACTGCTAGTTGAATTTCAAGAGTTTCTTAACAGAATGTCCATTTTTGAAAAATACCAAAATATATAACATCACGCTAAAGCGAATAAGAGCTTAGCAGCAACGAAACATTTTTCGACAACTAGGATATTTCATTTCTTTTGAGAGTTTCCGTTGCGTACGTTTGCTACAGTTGCGTAAAAAATGTAAATTACATAATAGCTGGTCATAAAAATTACTGTAAGTTGGTATGCTAAGTATGAATCACGGGATCATTGTGCAATCCAAAATGGCCGCCGCGGTGTAATCACAAAATTTCATGATGGGTGTCGTTTAAAGGGTTTTTTGGTATGCTGAGTACGAATCACGTACTAATTTTGCAATCCAATATGGACGCCGCGCCGTCATCACAAAATGTCATGATGGGTATCGTTTAAGGGGTTTCTTGGTATGCTGAGTACGAATCACATGATAATTTTGCAATCCAATATGGGCGCCGCGCCGTAATCACAAAATTTTATGATGGGTATCGTTTAAAGGGTTTCTTGGTGTGTTGAGTACGAATCACGTGATAATTTCGCAATCCAAAATGGCCGACTCAGTGTAATCACAAAATTTCATGATGGGTATCGTTTAAAGGGTTTTTGGTATGTTGAGTACGAATTACGTGATAATTTTGCAATACAATATGGCCGCCGCGCCGCAATCGCAAAAATCCATGATGGTTATCGTTTAAGGGGTTTTTTGGTATGCTGAGGACGAATCACATGATAATTTTGCAATCCAAAATGGCCACCGCGCCGTAATCACATAATTTCGTAATGAATATCGTTTAATGGGTTTTTTCGAATGCTGAGTACGAATAACATGATCATTTTGGAATTCAATTTGGCCGCCTAAGCTATTTAGGCCTACTTGCGCGGAGAGTCGAGTTAAATATATAAATATAGAGTTAGTAAGCTCTGAGTTAAATAAATAACTTCTTAACTCTGACCACGTCTTGCACAGTTGCAAATTGGCACGCGGTTAATTAACCCACAGTAAACCGAACAAGTTTTTTTAGTCTGTCGTTCCATGCAATCCAACCACACACAAATGTTAGAACGAAGAATGGAACATGTGTCTCTATCTCTTTTACACTACAGTCTGCTACGTATGATTTACGATACTACCATACTTACGATACTACCAGTTACGATACCAATCATAAAATTTTGTGATTACGGCGCGGCGGGCATATTGGATTGCAAAATTATCACGTGATTCGTACTCAGCATACCAAAAAACCCCTTAAACGATACCCATCATGAAATTTTGTAAATACGGTGCGGCGGCCATCTTGTATTGCAAAATTAGTACGCGATTCGTACTCAGCATACTAAAAAACCCCTTAAACGATACCCATCATGAAATTTTGTAATTACGGCGCGGCGGCCATCTTGTATTGCAAAATTAGTACGCGATTCGTACTCAGCATACCAAAAAACCCCTTAAACGATACCCATCATGAAATTTTGTAATTTCGGCGCGGCGGCTATATTCCATTGCAAAATTACCACGTGATTCGTACTCAGCATACGAACAAACCCCTTAAACGATACCCATCATGAAATTTTGTGATTACGGCGCGGCGGCCATATTGGATTGCAAAATTATCACGTACTTCGTACTCAGCATACCAAAAAACCCCTTAAACGATACCCATCATGAAATTTTGTGATTACGGCGTGGCCGCCATGTTGGATTGCGAAATTATCATGTAATTCGTAGACATTTTAATGCATTAGGTAGATGGTTACCATGTCGTGAAAACACTTAAAAAGTAAAAGATCACCACATTTTTACCATCAGTCGCGTATGTATTTGTAACGGTTAATCTAATTACATTTTGCCCATTACTGATATTTTTATACTGTGGCGCGATTTAAACGTAATTTGGCATAATAATTACGAAATAGTTGCGAAAAAAACTGACACAGGTCCTGCCTCCACAAGCGCCAGGGCGAGACTGATCGGCCGTCAGCGGCGCAATTCTATTGCGTTTGGTAGATATTCGTACATGATAATTATGTAAATAGTTGTTTATAAAAAAACGCTCGGAAAATGTGTATAAAAACTTAATATCTTTAATTGAGTGCAAAAAAAATATATAAAATGTTAATAGTTTAGCCACAGTTTTGAAAAAACTTTTCTGAGAGAGTCAACTTTGGGATTTTTTTCTATCTAGTGAAATTTATTGGATCGTGTAACGGGCGCGGAATATGTTTAGCTTATATCCTTAACTATTATATATATATATTTTTCAGATTTCAAAACCCTTTACTTTCTGACTAGGATTGTTTCAAAAAACTCAAAATCTGACCCACGCGGCCTTAAAAAAGCAGTCTCAACATAATGCTACAACCTCGCAAGTCATACAGCCTCATCAGACCTCACCATGCTCATCTTTTGTGTTGAGCCACACTGACTCAGCCGAGGTGACTTCAATCATAGATTCATTGCGTGGTGACGCGAGTACCGGGTGGGATGGCATTTCTCCCTTTATCCTAAAGAGATAATCTGTCTATCTGGCACCCATTCTTAGCCACATATTCAATCCTTGCTTCGACACTGCTGTCTTTCCCGATGCTTTTAAAAAGGCGATAATCCATCCTATTTTCAAGGGGGGTGACGGGAGCCTACCGAACAATTTACCGTCCTATCGCTGTTCTGAGTGCGCTGTCAAAAATACTCGAGCGCCTTATTAATAATAGACTGGTCTTCTACTTGGATCACTATAGTTTAATCTCATCACAGCAATTTGGGTTCCGCCAAAAGAAGTCCACTTGTGACGCTATCCACGAATTGACAAATTTTATCGTTAAAAACCTCAATAATGATTAAAAGGTCCTAACTATATTCCTTGACCTAGCTAAAGCGTTCGACACGGTTCCCATAACCTCACTCCTACTCAAACTTGAACGAATGGGTGTCAGAGGACAGCAATTGGATTTGTTTACTGGCTATCTCACAAATCGCTCCCAGTTAGTGAGAATTGATGGTCATTCTAGCGAGGAACTACCTATTCACTACGGTGTACCGCAGGCTAGCATACTTGGACCTACTTTGTTCCTCGTATTTATTAACGACCTGTGCGATTTAAATATACCTTACTCAAAAACTGTTTGTTACGCAGATGACACAGCGCTAGCATTTATGGGAGATACGTGGTCGGAACTGGAACATCGGGCACAGTCTGGTCTTAACTTGGCATTGGACTGGCTCTCATCCCATATTTTGACCCTAAACACACAGAAAACTAAATATGTCACCTTTTCCATTAGTACAATTTCACAACCACGATTTCCCCTAACTCTAAAAGCGCACTCCTGCAAGACTACGACTACACCACTGTGCAGTTGTCCAACCTTGTCTCCCACTGACAGTATTAAATATTTGAGGGTGGTCTTGGACAAAGTCTTGAATTATAAACAACATATAAATGCTCTAGTAACCAGAGTCCGAAAACTAATGTACTTACGTTTTTAAAACCTTACGTCACATCGCAAATAAAGCAATTATATTTAAAGTATACTACGCCCTATGCATGTCTATCTTAACGTATTGCATTTCCTGCTGGGGTGGTGCGCCCAAAACGATACTCATGCCGTTGGAAGAAGCACACAGAGCCATTTTAAAAGTAGCAACATTTAGACCCATTATGTTCTCAACGAGCTTATTGTACGAAATCAATGATGTACTAAATGTCCGGCAATTATTTATATACCATACAATCCTCCTACAGCACAGACTTACGGCATATAAAAAAATAACAAAACGACGTAAGCATAACATTTGCACTATTCCTAAACCGCGGAAAGCTTTTACTAAGCGTTTCGCTTATTACTTAGGCCCGTACCTATATAACAAAATTAATGTTACATGTCCGGTATACGGTTCGACACTGTTTGGTTGCAAAAGGATTGTTAAAACCTTTTTGCGAGGTAAATCTTTTGATGAAACCGAAGAATTCTTGATCCAAATAATATAGTGAGATGGGTGAAATTGAGTAAAATTATGTAATACATTATCATTGGTGAAAGAAATATAAAGGTATCTACCCACATACATTTACCACTGTACTCATTTTGAATTCGAAGCACTTTATAGGTATTTAAACTCTCACGGTCACTACATTACATTGGTATTAGATTTAACGAGAAATTTATCGAGTATGGTATTGAGTTCTTCGGATATTTCTGACTGATCTTAACATAGGAGTAGATTGAATGTACCAACTAATAATGTTACTCTTTTAGTGACACACTATAATTATCACAAACGTTTGCATACAAATACACACACTTAGTCTAACACATGCCCACACACACACACACACACACACACACACACACACACACACACACACACACACACACACACACACACACACACACACACACACACACACACACACAAACACACACACTGTTGTTAACTATTCACTGCATGCAATTGTGTTCACTTTTATTTGGATACTAGCTGATGCCCGCAGCTTCGCCCGCAGGATGACAGATGGCGCTGTATGTGAAAAATGATTTTCCCACTTTTCTGTTGAAATTTTTCCTGAATTTTCTTTGCTATAAACCTCACGGAGCCCGAGACCTTTCCAACGAATGCAAAACCGTTGAAATCGGTTCGTGCGTTCTGGAGTTATAGCGTCAGGAAGGAAAACCCGACTTATTTTTATATAATAAGATTGTAGTTTAAAACATGTACCTACCTAAACACTTTGTTAAACAATTTTATATAGTTTAAACCACGGGAAAGGGACTGTTTTCCCTTACTACAGGTTAATATCTAACCTATCAAGGGAAACAGAACTTCACCCACTAGATTGTAAACAAAATAGTTGTAAGATCTACCCTGTTATGTTTTGATCTGTAACTACAATCAATTATTTTGAAATAAACATTATTATATTATATATCTGGCCGAAATTCACTTTACCATACACCCAACTTAAAATATGGTATAGTTGTGAAAATACGTAGGTACCTACTTGGTTAAAAATATCAAAAATTATAATACTTTTAAAATTGAACCAGGTTAATTTAACTATACATACATAACATCACGCCTGTCTCCCAACGGGGTAGGCAGAGACTATGACTTTCCACTTGCTACGATCCTGGCAAACAACTTTCGCTTCTTTAACTTTCATAAGTGTCTTTAAACATGCTCTTCGGTTAAGGGTATAATAAATCATTATGGCTTTTGATCTTTAGTCAAATAGTTTATTACAGCAAATAATCTTGTTTTTTATAACCATTCAACACCAACATCAATTTCGATAGTGTGACTCTGAAACTTAATAATTTTGTCATTGGCAACAATTGACTGAAAAGAAATAGGAAAATTGATGTTACTACCCGTTCGCTCTAACTTTGCCGCTGGCGTAGAGGCGTATACCCGAATTGTTAATTAGACGAAGTAAATTGACAGTAGCTAATTTCACTTTGTCATAGAAAATACGCAACATTATATGAAGAAGTGACATTAGTTGCTGTCAATTTACTTCGTCTAATTAAAAATTCGACTTTAGTATGGAGCCGAGCGGCAAAGTTAGAGCGAATGAGCAGTATGAAATATTTGCCATATTTTATTTTGCGTAAATATGTTTTTCCAACTGAAACATTAGACTTAAGAAAAATTGGTTAAAGTACAAGTTGGTAAATAAATTATTGCTTAAACGTTCACTACCCAAACATAAAGTTTGCGTTACAATTATTTGTGAAGAGATTTTTTGCTAAGTAATAATTTGGTAAGTAAATGAAATTATGCGAAACATTTTTTGGGAAGTGATAATTTCGCGATTTCTTTTCGGTCAAACATTATAGACCCGTTTCAATAATGTAATATTATCGCCTATTCGCTTCGACTAATACATGAACTACTTGAGTCTCGAATGCATAAAATAAAAAGAATATAATTTGCTTTAATTTGCCAGCTTTAATTTTATTAAAATTATTTAAGCACCGTACTGCTTTACTGTGCTGGCTCAATTCTTAGCGCCATTTATGCATTACGGACGATTCATATGGTGTCCATTGTGTCCATGGTGCCCAGCACCGTGATGATCGGCGTCGTGGTGGCCTGCACCATGATGACCTGCACCGCAGTGGCCTGCACCATGATGACCTGCCGGTGCAGGTCATCATGGTGCCGGCCACCGCGGTTGGTGGCCGGCATCGTGGTGTCCTTCCATCCTTGTTGATGTCTTTGGACTAGTTGGTGACGGTGACGCTACGACCAGCGTCGCAATAACGGCCAGCACTACCACAGTGAAGACAGCGAACTGAAAAACACAAAAGAATGAAAATATTAATTTCCAGTGTTTTTTTTTTGTGACATAGAGATCCAATAAGGTTTTTTCGAAACCCTACCTTTAATGGTATAAAATATGACATTTATATGTGTATGTGATAACTTAGGCAAAATTAGACACGAAGACCATATATCTCTACTGCTCGTTCGCTCTAACTTTGCCGCTCAGCTCCATACTAAAGTCGAATTTTTAATTAGAATAAGTAAATTGACAGCAACTAATGTCACTTCTTCATACAATGTTGCGTATTTTCTATGACGAAGTGACATTAGCTACTGTCAATTTACTTCGTCTAATTAACAATTCGGGTATACGCCTCTACGCCAGCGGCAAAGTTAGAGCGAACGGGTAGTATATATTTTGCAATAGCAACGCAGCATTTAGACATAAAAACGTTTGAAACAATATCACTTTCGTATTTCTTTTATGATCAAGCAACTTAATGTTTTCGGCATCACATCTACCTTTTTCTCACCATAACCTTATTGTATGACCAGTTTTATCTGTACAAATTCGATGTATTAGCAAAGAAGGGGCAGACCTGCGTGATCAGCGACGTGAGCCGTCTGAGTGAGAAGTATCACACTGATGACAATGATTCTAAAGATCCCAACACGATTTATTATGTAAATCAGCAACTTGGTCGTAGGTTGATACTAGCGATTGCCCTAACATAGTGCCTACAGTACCAAACTGGTGCTGTGACGTTTTCCAATGGTTTTACTCTCCTTTTCTATACAGGAAGGTACTTTTGTAGGTAAAGGAGGAATTCAATCAACAGGCAGAAAAAGACCAGAATACTCTTACTAACCATGTCGCCAACGACATGGTTAGTAAGAGTCTCAGCGATTTTCCTTCGAAAGTATAGGTACACAGTTTTCTTGTCACATATAGTCATTAAGAAAGTGGTCGATTCGCTGGGTTGAAACCGATGATGGATTCAACACGTAACTGGTAGACACTTGGAATTCCAATATTTTTTCCTACTGTCTCCTAAACATCCAACTGTGATAAATGCAAATGCTCTAGAACCTCCTACGCCAGTACTGATGAATCAATTTGACGCGACATACAAGTTCTTAAAGGTTTGTGAACAAAATTGGTAGAACATCTTATTGTAAAAGCTCGAACTACGGTAAATCCTAAGATTTACCAGTAAATCTTAGGATTTACCGACATCAGTTGGTAAATGTAAGGATTTCTGAAAATGGAACATATTTTTCGGGCTTTTACTATTAGAATTTAGTAAATGCTAGGTTTTACCACTGACAGCTAGTAAAAGTTGGTTTTGGAAATAAAACAAAGAATAAATCTTATTTAAAACAAGTGAATTATCTGTATAAACTCGCTTTGGTGTCTACCCCGCGCAATCCAATTTGGATAGCGTAGGTTTTTTTTATAACCACCTAACCAAAACCACGTAAAATACGAATTATTACACTGATCGTTCTGAGTAACATAGACATCAAAGACACAAACATAAATCCAATTAAGGTGCTTCAAATGTGTGTAATTCAAACGTTAAACTATCGACTGCGCCTACTTAATAACATGTCTTTTTCAACATTTACCGTGGCTGTAATATAAATTCTAAGACTTACCAAGTCAATGGTGGTAAAAGTGCAATATTTTCTCAAAATCGTTGGGGCTTTTACCATTAAGAGTTGGTAAATCTTAGGATTTACCGTAGTTCGAGCTTTTACAGTAACAGAAACACAATACTTTGCTTTTTAAATAAACTTTCATTTTAAAAACATAGAAGCGGGTAGGTAGTTACTCACATATTTCATGTTGGATACTCTTGCTTGAACTGCAATATGATAGATGAGTTTTGTACCAGTCTTATATAGGAAAACTTCAAAGGTTAATCTTGCTAGCTTTATCTGGTACGACTGTTTTCAATACAAGCGACGCTACGCACGTAGTCAGGGAGTTGGCGTCGTGTGAAACCTCAACCAAACGATCCTAGTATTGTTAAAGTGGATAAGTAGTTTTGGCGGTAGTTTAAAAGTCTACAGCGCTGAGGCCTTGGGTTCGTTTCCGGGTCGGACCAAATATTTGTTTGATCCACTAAAAGGCTTTTTTTTGTTTTGCATGTTACTGTGTAAAATGTATAATGTATAAAATAAGTACCTATGTTTATCAGTTGCATAGGTTCCATATCACTGCATATACTTATTAGTTTAGTTTGGGCTAGATGGCGATTTATAAAAAAGTATCTTGAAATATATATATGCACTTGGACGACTACTAATGCGTTTTGAGTGGGATTAATAATATTAGGCGATTTGGTAGGTATCCTCCTATTAAATCTTTCCTCTTTATAATATTAGTATACGAGCGCGACATTTTTACTAGAACAAAGCGCCACTGAAAGGATATTACTAAATCAGAATCATCATCAAATTATGGAATACCAAGCCCAATATCCAGTAGGACTCGTGTCAAAAATGATTATAAATATTTTCAGTACTTATACTAAAAAAACCCCCGACTCACAAAAAAAGAACAATAAAAAACCTGTAAAAAGTAAAAAAATAACTATTATATTATGACCTATCTACCCTAAGTATTGAACCTGTATTATTATTATAGGTAGCTATATTATTTACCTATTCATATTTTTAACTAACAGTTGGTCTCGTCGGGGGGAACCGCTCTATACCTAAACAGAGACAGACGTACGGTTAGGTTATGATTGGGTGAGCGGTCCCCGACGAGACAAACTGTTAATTAAAAATATGAATAGGTAAATAATATAGCTACCTATAATAATAATACAGGTTCAATACTTAGGGTAGATAGGTCATAATATAATAGTTATTTTTTTACTTTTTACAGGTTTTTTATTGTTCTTTTTTTGTGAGTCGGGGTTTTTTTAAATTTTTTATTAAATTTTTATTTTTTGCTTTTTATAGGGGTTTTTAATGTCAACAATGACGAATAGTCTATCAACAATTATTCAGAGCTAACGCGAATTGCGCGGAGTGTGGTTACAGAATTACCAATATATTCCACTCCTCATATCTTTCGAATGGCTTAACCGATTTTCATAAAACTTGCGGTGTCGTGATGTATAAGATATGACCTTTCATTTGATACCCAACACGGGTATATTTGAACACATTAAATTTTTCATCACCACTTTCACCCTCATAGCTTTGGAAAGGCTTAATGTCTCTTTCTTCACGGGTATCTTCTTTTTTTTTTTCTTATGAAGATACCCGGTCTTTTGGTAGGCTTATTATTATTATTATTATTTCAACAGCCGTGGGTCGTCAATTTGGCGGAACGCGGATGTTATCTATATATATAAAAATCAATGACACTTTTCGTTGTAATTTTATAACTCAAGAACGGGCTCACCTATCTAGACGAAATGTTTTGGCTTTGTTCGGACTGTTTAGTACACTCGAGAGCAATGAATCCGGGTCACTTAAAGAATGTTAAAAATCTCGGAAACTAAAAATGATAGGTTAATGCAATAAATTGTATTTAATAGACAATGTAATACTCCTTAAATGAAAGTAAAAAAAATATGAGTCACCATACATTTTATTAACACAAAATTACATAAAGAAAAAACTGCTGATCTCTCCTTAAAACAAAAATAGGAAACATGAAATTTTTGAACTTTATTACGATTTTCTTGAATTTTAATACTTCGTATTGCCTCCTCGTGCTTCCATTACTGCGTTTACGCGGTTTGGCATGCTGTACACCAAGTTCCTTAAACGATTTTGGGGAATATTCTCCCATTCCTCTGTGAGAGCAATTTTGAGCTCACGAAGCGTGATTGGGGGAGGGTTTCGTTGTTTTACGCATCTGCCTAGCTCGTCCCAAGCATGCTCGATCGGGTTGATATCCGGGCTGCGCGCTGGCCACTCCATACGAGTAATGTTCATCTCTTGAAGGTAGTCATTCACAATCCTACCTGTATGAGGTCGGGCATTGTCATGCATAAATATAGCATCCTCACCTAAATTGACCATAAATGGACCAACGTGATCATTGAGGATTTCTTCCACATATCTTACGCTAGTTAAAGAGCCGTTTTCTATGATCACCAGCTCTGTGCGACTTTCAGAAGAAATTCCGGCCCACACAAGTACAGACCCACCACCGTAGGCTACTTTTTCTTCGATGCATGCTTGCTTGAATCTTTCCCCTGGTCTTCGATACACTCTGTGTCTTCCATCGTGCTTGTAGAGCATAAATTTTGATTCGTCGGAGAACATAACTTTTGACCAATCTTCAATATTCCAATTTACGTGGCTCTGGGCATACCTTAGTCTCGAAATACGATGCCCACGCTCCAGTTTAGGGCCGTTTGCAGGTCTAAGGGGTTTTAAGTTAGATTCAGCAAGCCGACGTCTTACTGTCCATGCACTTGGGTTACTTCCTCCGAGGCGTCGAAACTGATTGGTGAGTTCAGTTCCTGTGAGAAAGCGATTTCGAAGCATGGTGTTCACCAAGTATCGGTCTTCTCGTGCTGTGGTACACCTGGTTCTGCCCGTTCCTGATCTGCGTAGGTTAGAACCAGTTTCTTCGTAACGTCGGAGAACTCTTTGTACTGTTGACAGCGACACACCGACAGTCCTGGCTGTATCGCGCTGACTCCGGCCGGTTTCCAGCATTGTAAGTATTCTGGTGCATTCTTCAGGCGTAAGCGACATAATTTCAGCTTGATTAATGAATATAGAGCACTATCAACATGGTTTATGTACCCACATAAATGACAGATTACAAACAAAAGCAACACCAAATGCTGTAATTTCGTAGTTCCATCTTCGAAAGTGGCCCTTTTTCAAATTTGATTTTTTTATGATATAACTTTACAATAACTAAGAAGTTTTAATACCTTCATTTAAGGAGTATTACATTGTCTATTAAATACAATTTATTGCATTAACCTAGCATTTTTAGTTTCCGAGATTTTTAGGATTCTTTAAGTGACCCGGATTCATTGCTCTCGAGTGTAGATGGTTTATGTGAAGTTTGCACAAAATCGGTCGTGCGGTTCTTCATTTATCACGCAAACGAAGTTGCGCGGGTCAGCTAGTTATACATATAACCTTCCTCTGTAATCACTCTATCTATTAAAAAAACCGCATCAAAATCCGTTGCGTAGATTAGAAGATTTAAGCTTACAAAGGGACATGGGGACATATGGATAGAGAAAGCGACTTTGTTTTATAATATGTAGTTATGATGATGAAGTGAAAAAGAAAACTGGGGTTTCGCCAATAATTCAAAAATGATGTGTTTTTAACGTCGTTATTTATTTTTTTATTTAATACTAGCTGATGCCCGCAGCATCGCCCACGTAAAATTTTTTCCCGTTCCCGCTTCCCGTGGGAACTTATTCCCGGGATAAAAAGTAGCCTAAGTTACTCCTCATTACATAAGCTATCTGCCAGGGAACGTCCCGTCCAAATCTGTACAGCCGTTCCAGACATTAGCCGGAACAAACAGACAGACAGACAGACAAAAATTTAAAAAATATATATTTTGGTATGTGTGCCGTATATCCTACTTCCTACTAATATTATAAATGTGAAAGTTTGTGAAGATGTTTGGATGTTTGGATGTTTGTTACTCAATCACGCTCTAACGGCTGAACGGATTGGGCTGAAATTTGGTACGGAGATAGCTTATAGTCTGGAATAACGCATAGGCTACTTTTCATCTCGGGAATATGTTCCCACGGGAACCGGGAACGGGTACCGAATTTCACGCAGGCGAAGCCGCGAGCATCATCAGTAGAAAGCGGTTATTTTAATATTACAAACAGACACTCCAATTTTATTTATTTGTATAGATGTAACATTTGACAGTTCATCAAATCACAAATTCAAAACGCCGGGCATAAAAGAATATAAGTATTGTTTTTTTTTGTTAGAACTGCACAATTGCTTAACTTTTTTCAATTACGATTACATAATATTTACTGTACTTAATAATAGTTATCAATTTCAATTTCATTTATTCTGTCAGATAATTCAATCTATTTGTGTTAGTATTTTCTTATGCTAGGTTAGTACTTTAATTAATAATTATTGTGTCATCTATTAGTTACACAAAAATTCTTATTAAATCTATTATTTCCAATTCTATTTGCAAACATTTAACTATCTAGACTCGAGTAATTTTACCTTTTAAATAAATAAATAAATAATAAATATTCACGGACATTTTTTTTTTTTTTTTTTTTTATACCACTAAGGTGGCAGACAAGCATACGGCCCACCAGAAGGACCGGTGGTCACCGCAGCCTATGAACGTTTGCAACACCAGAGGTGCCACACTCGCGCTGCCGACCCTGTAAAAACCTTCTAAGACCCCTTTTGAAGAACCCCATACTGTAGGCGTTTGGGAAAACCGAGGCAGGGAGGTCATTCCACAACCTAAGCGTGCGTGGAAGAAAACACCTATCGGATCTAACCGTGCTGGAACGCACCGGACGCAGAGTGTGAGGATGAACTCCCTGTCTGTGGCGAGCGGTGCGATGATAGAACGTAGCCGTGGGCATCATATCAAACAATTCCTCAGAGCACATACCATTGTACAGGCGGTAGAACACGCATAAGGAGGCAAAGTCTCTCCTGTCGCGAAGAGGTTCCACACCAGCTGTAAGTACAGGATCGTTGACAATTCTTACAGCTCGTCTTTGCACCGAGCCAAATGGACGAAGCTGATATTCAGGTGCTCCCGCCCAGAGGTGACAGCAGTACTCCATATGCGGCCGCACTTGCGATTTATAGAGAAGCAGTGTTTGCGCCGCAGTGAAGTACCGCCGCGCCCTGTTGAGCACACCTAGCTTCTTGGACGCCAGCTTAGCCTTGTCCTCCAAATGACTACGGAACTGAACGTCACTGGAGATGTCAACGCCAAGGATCCCTATACTTTTGGAGATGGAAAGAGATGTGCCCTGAAATTGCGGCGCTACAGTAATTGGGGTTTGCTTAGCGGTGAAAAAACACGCTTGTGTCTTGGAAGGGTTGAACTGGACAAGATTTTGTCCACCCCAATCGGACACTCTAGTAAGAGTAGCCTCGATTTCAGACACAAGCTGTTCACGATTTTCCTCTACTGTGTCCCGAGAGATACCGGGGCGGCCCGTGTAACAAGTGTCCCCCGTACTGTCGTCCGCATAACAATGAATGCCATCAATAGACAACATGTCATTGATATGCAGCAGAAACAGAGTAGGGGACAACACTGAGCCTTGCGGGACTCCAGCGTTTATGGCCATGCAGTCTGAACAGCTGCCGTCAACGACGGCCCTGATGCTTCTACCGGCCAAGAAGCTGGACACCCATCCGCATAATCTCTCAGGTAGTCCATATGAGGGCAATTTCGTAAGAAGACCACGGTGCCAGACCCGGTCAAAGGCTTTAGAGATGTCGAGGCTCACTGCTAGAGCCTCACCCTTACTCTCGATAGCCGCCGCCCATCGGTGTGTTAGGTACACAAGAAGATCGCCCGTCGAGCGACCGTGACGGAAACCGTACTGCCGGTCGCTGAGCAGGTCGTGTTCTGAGGAGGTACCCCAGGAGCTGTGTATTAATTACACGCTCCATCACCTTGGATAAAAGGGAGGTGACGGCTATAGGCCTGTAATTGGCCGGGTCGGTCCTGTCACCCTTCTTGGGTACAGGATGTACATACGCGATCTTCCACGACGCCGGGACTTGTCGCATGGAATAGGAAAGTGCGAAAAGACGTGTAAGTACCGGACACAACTCTGGACCACAATGCTTTAGTACCACCGCGGGAATGCCGTCTGGCCCACTCGACTTATGAACGTCCAGGGATTGAAGCTCCCGCCGGACATTCCGCTGTGTAAATTTAACTTCCGGCATGGAAGTGCCACAACTCGGAATGCACGGCGGTATTGCACCCCCGTCGCTCATGGTCGAGTTAGAGGCAAAGAGATTACCCAAAAGGTCGGCTTTCTCCTTGGCACTCTGGGCCAAACTACCGTCGGGTTTAAGCAAGGGTGGTAATCCTGACCGACAGAAGTTTCCCTCGGCAGCTTTGGCAAGCGACCAAAATTCACGACTTCCTGAAGGGTAGCCTGCTAGCCGTTTGCCAATTCTGCCGACGAAATCGAACTTGGCCTTGACAATTGCTCTTTTACTGGACCTCGAGGCGGCATTTAATTTGCGTTTTACCTCAGAGATGTTTGGATCTGAATTTGCACGAGCCGTGGTCCAAGCTCTGTAGGCAGATTCTTTCTGCATTAGAGCTTCTCTGCAGAGCCGATTGAACCACGGTCGCTTTTTTGCACCTACAGGGATCCAGCGGTTGGGAATGTAGCATTCCATACCCTCCAAGATCCCCTCAGCGACTGCTATAGCACAAGAATCCAGATCCTCTGAGGCAAAACAAAGCCGCCACCACGGGTACGACGCATAGAACTCTCGCAGTCCATCCCAGTCTGCTGACTTGTAGTGCCACACATGTCGCCACTCCTTGGGCCGAGGTGGTTCAGGCCTTGCGAGAGGCACATGCGTCCGAACGACACAGTGGTCCGACGATCCTAGCGGAGCATCCACTGAAACACTGTATCCGTCCGGACGCGTTGTCAGCAGGAGGTCCAGCAATGCACTATGCTCGTTCTCCCTGTCTGGTATCCTTGTATGGGATTTAATCAGCTGGGAGAACCCATAGGTCAAGGCAAATTCGTGAGCAGCTTTTCCCGCAAAGTCGGTGGTCCGGGAGCCCAACCAGTCAACATGATGACCGTTGAAATCTCCCAAAATCACTATCTCCGCGGAGGGACACTGCTCAATCACCCTGTCAGTCGACTGCTGCAGGTGGTCATAAAGGCGAACTGTGTCCGTGTTACCGCTGTGAGACCTGTACACGCACGCGTAGATCCGGGTGTGGCCCCCGTGATCCACGCGCGCCCCTAACGTAGACAGGTCCCTGTCTTCGAGGCTTGTAAGACGGCGACAGCAGACATCATCCCGGACGTACATACACACCCCGGCTTTCCGCCTAAAGTGGTACTCCAGCTTGTAGCCAGGGTACATTAAGTCAGATGCATCTTCCGGGCATGAGATCTGCGTCTCCGTCAAGAAAAAAAGGGTCGGCTTCGCAGTTTCAAGATGGTGGTGGACTACGTTGATGTTCGCGCGCATGCCTCTGATGTTGCACTTGAAGTGTGGACGCCGATGCCGCTGTGGATACTCTTTTATTTTTCCTTTTTGCTGCCATGGTTGTTTTTTTTAAAAAGGGGAACTAAGAAGGTTGAGGGGGCGCCTGTGTGCCGCTGGCGCAGGAGACTAAGCGAGGCTCCAACTCACCAAAGGCAGACAAAGGTAATGCGGAAGATTGGCACGGCGTACGGAAGGGCCCCCGGTCCCCCCCCCCATTCCGTGGCCGCGTCCACTCCGGTATCCTCCTCCGGCACGACCACAGCACCAGGGACTTTACACAGGCTGCTGGTTCAGCCTCCTGGGGCGGAGATTAAGTGATCCCCAGGTTCGGGTTCCGTACATCTCACACAACGCTATCTGATCCCAAAATAAGCTAGGTATAACCTGCTTGTGTTATAGGTATCAGACCACGGATATTAATACTTATATACTTTTAAATACATATCTACATATTATACGTAGAAACACCCAGACTCTTGAGACAAACATATATGGGTCACACAAATATTTGTCTCCGGTGGGAATCGAACCCACGACCTCCAGCGCCGCAGGCGGTATCACTACCGACTGCGCCACAGAGGCAGTCAAAACCTTTTGCTTTCATTAATAAATGTATGAACTGTCAGATGTCAAAATGTTACCTATTAAAATGACGCCACTTTAGGTAGGTACCTACCTATTATTTTATACCATTTCCAGAGGATTGAGAATACTAATGGCAACTTGTTTCCTTTCATGGAGCATTTTCTTGTAATCATAATCATTACTTTGCTTTAAATGGCGCTTAAATGGTTCCGTACTGAAAAACGGCATAATGAAATTGTTACACGGAGGCTACAAACATTTTTCGTGACATTACTGATAGTAGCAATCGATAGCGCCATGGGAAAAAAAAGTCGGCTTTTTCTATTTCTCGAACTTATTTATTGTTAATACGGCAACAGAAATACAACATTCAACTGTCTACTAATCACGACTAGTGACAGACCATAGAGCAACACGATCTATGATGTTCACCAGGAGGGTAGGCGCCATAGGCCATACTCCTTTCTTGCCCATGGTACTACCAACCGGTCCCAGTAGTACCAATGGTAATTAAATTTTACCCGTGGTACTAGTACTACTGGATAAAAAATAAATGAAGATCGGTAAAAACAAATCAAAATCGGTAAAAACAAATGAAGATCGATGAAAACAAATGAAAATCAGTAAAAACAGAAGTACAGATCGGGAAAAACAAGTGAAATCTTAATTTTTTTCACCGATCTTCATTTTTTTCACCGATCTTCATTTATTTTTACCGATCTTAATTTGTTTTTACAGATCTTTATTTATTTTTTCAGATCTTCATTTGTTTTTATAGTACTTCTTATGTTTTACTGATCTTCATTTATTTTTTATCCAGTAGTACTACGGGTAAAATTGAATTACCATTGGTACTACTGGGACCGGTTGGTAGTGCCACAGGTATTTTTTTTACTCGTGGTACTACCAGTAGTACTGGTAGTAGTACCACGGGCAGGAAAGGGCTTATACACACATATACCTATAAGAAATATATATATATCCCACCAAAAACATCCCTGTTGAAAAGGAGGCCAAGTTCCTATGGGCTAATTGTTCGCCTAAAAAAGGGTTGAAATCCAATCCAATGCCAAGTTTAGATGTACTTTAAATAATCTAAAAATATCTAAAATAATGATACTTCTAAATTAAAACTTGGCAGGGTTTCGTGCAGTACGCAACACTTGATTAATTGTATAATTAAATTTATTATGTATATAATTAAATTAACCTGCCAAGTTCAAATTTAGAAGTAACATTATTTTAGATATTTTTAGATTATTTAAAGTACATCTAAACTTGGCATTGGATTGGATTTCAACCCTTTTTTAGGCGAACAATTAGCCCATAGGAACTTGGCCTCCTTTTCAACAGGGATGTTTTTGGTGGGATTTCAATACTTTTTTTCAAGAAACTGTACCTATTTTGTCTTTAATAAGCTTTAAAGTGTGCATTATGTATACATGACATTATTTTATACTCTCTCTCAACAAGACAAGCTCTCGAAAGGATGTCCCAGTAAAGGTCCATTTTGTTTCAATTATTATTTTTTTATGAAAATACAATGCTCGATATTCTGTGAGTATTTCAAGCGTCTACTGGTTGCCCTCATTACCTATTAACACATAGCAACGCGCGCCTTAGATAGTTCGCGTTGCTCTATAGTGTTATACAACGCGCGTCTTTAGACAGTTCGCGTTGCTCTATAGTGTTATACAACGCGCGTCTTTAGACAGTTCGCGTTGCTCTATAGTGTTATACAACGCGCGTCTTTAGACAGGTCGCGTTGCTCTATAGTGTTAACTATCCTTGTATAGATCCTCTACGGTAGGTACAGTAAATATTTCAAAAAGAGTTTGTGAACTCTATGTTTAATTTCTTTTTCAGAATATTGATGACATTTGAATAATGACATTATAAACACGATATCTACGTCTACAACATAAATTGTGTGTTTGTACGTAAATTGTTTATACTGGAGAAGAATCTAAAATATGGACTATTTGTTTACCATTTCCTATGAAATAGCTATCTTTGAAATATTACACCTACCTAAAGTAATCTGCTGAAAGCGTTGTTCACTTTTTAAAGAACAAATATTTACGATGAAAGTCGAAAAATAAGTCAGTATGTGACCCGTATAATGTTCAATCATGGCGACACGAAATTAATTTCATTGAGCAACATTTGATTGTGCTGTACCTCCAAAAGTATTCATTTAATTTGCATGGTGTAAAGGGAATGAATGATCTTGATGAAATGGTCAAATTAGCTAACGTATTTAAATTGTAAAGGATACCTTATTACCGAATATATAAGACAAAGTCGCTAAAAAACACGTTTGTTGTATGAAAGCCCCCCTTAAATATTATTATGTTTTTGTTTTCAGTATTTGTTGTTATAGCGGCAACAATAACACATAATCTGTGAAAATTTAACTCTCTAGCTATCACCGTTCATGAGATACAGCCTCCTGACGGACAGACAGACAGACAGACAGACGGACAGCGAAGTCTCATGAATTGGGTCCCGTTCTTTACCCTTTTGGTACGGAACCCTAAAAAGGATGACTCACGCTACGCAGTGCCGGGTCCGAGCCGAGTGCCGGCCGCAGCAAGGTCAATATTATATATATTTTGTGTGAACAAACTCACGTTAAACCATAGATTTAGAATTTTTCGCGCTAAATCTACGCGTTAAACCGAGCGGCAACTGAGTGACAGCCGAACTACGGAAAGCGCTCATAAACAACTCGGTCCCGCCTCGGCTCGGCCACGGCCCGTTGCATGAATACAGTGCCACCGAGCTTCGCCCGAGCAGTCGTGAATGCAACCGGCTCGGTGACCGTGCTACGGCCGACACTCGGCTCGGACCCGGCACGGTCTAGCGTGAGTCATCCTTTAGAATGCTTGCTGATCTCTAAACTACTGGACGAATTTGATCCAAATATTTCACAAATATGAATAACAATATTCAATGTGCAGTATTGACTTTTCCATAATTTGTATGTATAGAGAATTTGATTGACATTAATCAAAACATTGACAACATCTTTCTCAAATCTGATTGAGTTTTTAAACATGACATGTGTTAAAATAAAAAGTAAATTAAATCAAAAGAGTCCTCTCATCACTAAGAAGTATTGATACAAATTCGAATCAAAACCCCCCGAAGAAAACAATTGTTACCCCCTTTTAGCCTGTTCTGGAATGAATTTCAATAAAATACGAAACACATCTTCCATCAATTATGTTAGAGATGATTTATGCAAATTTTGAAGAAGATCCGACCAAGGAATCCTGTGGTCCCATACAAACTTTGTAACCCTTTTCCAACTCACGCTTGACCGATTTCTCAAATTTCTCAATTTTTCGGTAATCTACATATAACACCCGATCTGAGTGCCAAATTTCATAACGCTAGGACAATTGGAAGTGGCCTAGAGGTTTTGATGACCGGTCAGTGAGTGAGTGAGTCAGTCAGTGCCAAAATTAGCTATATTCACAGGGTCATATTTCAGGATCTACTAAAGCTACATCTATGAAATTTGGTACACTGCCTTAGTACTAGTATATGATTATGTACGTACAATTTTATTTCTGTACTTGCAATAGGCACTGAGCTACAGGGGGGTCAAAAGTGGGTCGAAGCGGTTCGTGTAAATAGAGTACGGCATGCGCTCGGCCTGTTGCTGGAACTTGGCCTGCGCACTGCCGTGCGCTTAGATATGTGTATATCTGAAATTATGAGTGTATTGTTGTAATTGTTTTGTTTAAGTTCCATAGTGACGCCGATTGCTTTTGTAGTGGTGTCCTTCCGCAAAATATGACAGACAGATATGTGCCTATAGGTCAAACATCCTGTGTCTACTCCCCTTGAACTGGTCGCGTTGTTCTGTGTGGCAGACAGACGGACAGACTGCAGAGTCTCAGTAATAGGGTTCCGTCTCTGCCCTTTCGGTACGAAACTCTAAAATCTAACGCAATACATACTACTTAATCAACTAATCAATCAATCGTGTTACTGCTGGCTAGCAGTATGTCCGAGCTTATTAATTTAAAATACCTACATGATTTTATGCACTCAATAGGTAGCAATTTTGTTGCGTGCGCTGCGTAAATATGTAGTTTATAAGAAGTAAATTGCCCCGTTTTTAGTCCTAGAGATCATCGCGTTGAAACAAACTCTTCAAACTTATAGGTACTAGTCATTTGTTAATATTTGCAATACGTATGTAACTCAGTGACAATTTTCGCAGTAACTGTACAAATCGCAAATATTAAGGCATTATCAATTTTTAACAGCCTTCACTTGATGTTTTAATAATATTCGATATTCAATATTATCCTGATACTATTTAAAAAAGGTATAAATAAACTTCTTACGTCACAGAAAACCTTGTTGCGATATCGTACCTACACACTTTTCAATTCATTCACTATTCGAAAGTGCATGAATATTTAAATACTGATATACATTAACACAGCTCAATCCATGTAAATGCTATCATTTCTTATCTTTATACAGACTTGACATAGGTACAAGCTTTTTCATCAATATGCCGTTGGTATTGAGGCTATTCGCCGCCTTGCTTCGAGGGAGCAAAGTGGCTTCTCTGTGAACTCGCGGGCCGGGGAGAGGACGTCCTAGCCAGTTAACCCTGTGGTGTTCCACCTTACCTTAGCCAAGTCACAGGATAGGCTGGTGGAGCCACAGGTCCTTACCGATACTGTATGCATGAGGGCGATACGCAGATCGTCCTACGCCGCACACTCGGCGAGTGTATGTTCCGCCCGGTCCACAACACCGCTTGGGTAGTGACGGCACACAGGGTCCGACACATGACCAACACCTCCCAGGGGCTTAATTCTAAAACTCCCAGCCTAATTTCTATTTGTTCATTTAGTTCACGGAAGAGAAATTGGTAGCTTGTGTGAATGAGTCCCGGGTTTAAGTCCCACTACGGGACAGCATTTGTGCGACTTATTAATATTTGTCTATCTATAATAATATTAGTCCAGGTTTTTATGGATTATAAGTACCTATGTAATTATTTTTAAAAAAAATATTAAGTAGTCAGGCACCCACCCATAACACAAGCAGGTTAACTTTTCCTGGCACATCCTAAAATCAAAATCAAAATCAAATATCATTTATTTACTTAGGCATACAAATGCACTTGTAAACGTCACTTATATAAAACAAAAAGTTACCACCAGTTCACAACGCGACCCACCTGAGAAGAACTGGCAAGAAACTCAGCGGGTTATTCTTTTAACTACTCTATTTACAACTTTATTAATGAATCTAAAAACTATGCATTTTAACAGTTTTTTGAGAATCTAGCAGAGCAGGTCATTTCCAGGCTTCCTTATCCATCAAGTAATCACCAACCGTATAGTAGCCCTTGCTGTATAATTTAACTTTAACAAACTTTTTGAATTTATTTAGGGACATACTCTTAATTTCGTTAGGTAACCTGTTGTAAAAGCGTATACAGTTACCCCTGAAAGAATTACTGATTTTATGCAATCTGCTATGATAAACAGCGAGGTTATTTTTATTTCTAGTGTTGACATTGTGTCTATCACTTAACTTATGGAAACTAAGTAAATTTCTTTGTACATACATAAGATTTTCAAAAATGTATTGAGATGCTACTGTAAGAATATTAACCTCTTTGAATGTTTCGCGCAGAGAGATCCTTGGACCTAATCTATATATAGCTCTTATGGCTCGCTTTTGTAAAATAAAAATAGAATTTATATCTGCGGCATTGCCCCACAGTAGAATACCGTAAGACATTATACTGTGAAAGTAACTGAAATAAACTATTCTAGCCGTATCTACATCAGTCAAGTGCCTTATTTTTTGCACAGCAAATGCTGCTGAACTTAATCTACTAGCTAGTTTTACAATATGTGGACCCCATTGTAAACCAGCATCGACCGTTAACCCTAGGAACGTCGTTGATTCCACAAGTTCCAACTCTCGACCATTAAGTTGAACATTGGTGTCTGACTGTGTTACATTCGGCAAGGTAAACTTAATACATTTAGTTTTATTATCATTCAGTCTAAGATTGTTAGTGTTAAACCAATGAACCACTTTCAAGATTGCATTGTTTACATCGTCATAGTTATCTAATTGTCGTTTGACTTTGAAAATCAAAGAAGTATCATCAGCAAACAAAACAATCCTGTTGTTGTCCCCCATGTAAAAGGGTAGGTCATTAAAATATATAAGGAATAAAAATGGGCCGAGTATTGAACCCTGCGGGACGCCCATAGTAACTACTGATCCTTCTGAACGTGTACCATTAACATCGACTCTCTGAATTCTATTGTTCAAATATGAAGTCAGAAGATCGAGAGCCTTGCTCCTTATGCCGTAATGGTGTAATTTCCTGATTAATGTTTCATGTTGGACGCAATCAAAAGCCTTAGATAGATCGCAAAATACACCAATTGCATCTTGTTTATCCTCCCAGGCCTCATAAATACATTTCAATAACTCTACACCAGCATCGGTAGTCGAACGTCCCTTAGTGAAGCCAAATTGTTTCTCATGAAACAATTTGTGACTGTTAAAATAAATCAGCATCTGCTCTAGTATTAATTTTTCAAATATCTTGCTCAAGGTCGGCAACACCGAAATAGGTCTGCAATTACCCGGATCTGAAGTGCTGCCAGCCTTGAACAGTGGTAATACTTTACTGTGTTTCATCAAATCAGGAAATACACCACTTGAGACGCAATCGTTAAACACAGTTGCCAAGTAGGGGGCAATGACATCTATAATACTTGAAACAGATTTCACTGATAATCCCCAAAGGTCAGCGGTTTTTTTAACATTAATAGATTTAAACGCTTTTATGATGTCGTTGCAGTTGACAACGGTGAATTCGAACGCGCCTTTACAGGCAGCAACGGATTCTGCTAATAATAGCTCGGCGGAGGTAGAAGACGACCGAAGAGTGTTAGTTATATCTATTGGTACATTACTGAAGAATTTTTTCGAACTCGGTCGCTACTTCCATATCCTCCGAGACGTGGCGATTGTTTATCTTTAAATCGACTTTTTTTCATTCACTGTACACCTACCACATTCCGCATTTATTATGTTCCAGGTAGTTTTAATTACATTCGCAGAGTCTAAAATTTTACTTCTAATGAAATTAGATTTGGCTAAGGAACAGGCTTGCTTAAATATCTTTGAATATTTTTTAACATATTCCTGAAATTCAGGGTTGAAATTATATGATTTTTCAGAATACAGTTCATATAGGCTATGACGACTTTTATAAATTCCGGGTGTTGCCCAATCACTGAAAGCAGAACTGCCTCCAATTGATAATGTTTTCGGGGTGAAAATTTTCCCAAACACATCATGTATCAAATTCAATAAATTGGTGTAGGATTCATCTAAACTAGTGTAATCAGGAAATTCTGGTAATTTCTTCACTATATTTCTTCTGAAAGTTTCCAAGCGCTGTGTGTTGACTGGGACAAAACTGATTATCTTCTTACTTTCCCTACTATTTCTCAAATAAGAAACGGACTGTCCGCGATGATCTGATTTTACAGGGTCCGCTATACATTTTTTAATGGGATGTATATTAGTATAAATATTATCAATGCAAGTAGCAGTAGTGGCAGTTATACGAGTAGGTTCTAAATATATATTATACAAACCAAACGACTTGAACAAATTTAACAATTTCTCTCTCTGTAAAGGTTCCCGTGCAGATTCTAAAACATCTATATTGAAGTCCCCACAAAATAGGACTGTTTTTTTTGTACTTTGGCATTTAAACAACGCTTCTTCAAGCTTCTCTTCGAACTGGACATATGGAGCATCCGGGGGGCTGTATACGCTTAGTACAATGAACTGCTCAAACTCTATACTAGCTATCTCAATAACTCGTTCTACAGAGAGGCCTACTATGTCTTTACGTTCTTTACACTTTATTGACTTATTAACAACTAGCTGAGCCCGCAACTTCGTTTACGTCACATAAGGTGTATGAAAGGAAAGGTATTTCTTCATCAGAGTCATCAAGCAGCGTCTGAAACTGCCCTGTTTGCTTAATCATAAAAGAGCTTAATGATTATGTCTATTTTAAAACAATTCAGTCCACGCCTTCGGCGCGGACTGAATTGTTTAAAAATAGTCTTAATCATTAAGCTCTTTTATGATTAAGCCAACACGCCAGTTTAGGTTCACTCACATTCAACCCTACAATTAAAATTAGTAAGAAAAGAAAGAAACCCCTACAATTAAAATTTTCGAAATATCTGATTCTTAAAAGTGTTATAACTCTTTTATTTCTAAACCGATTTACATAAAACAAACGCTAAATGTTAACTGGAGCAAACCTCAACATAATAAAAAAACCGCATTGCAATCGGTTGAGCGGTTACTGAGATTAGCGTGCACAACCGTACAGACAAACAGATATACAGACATACAGACATACAGACATACAGACATACAGACAAACAGACAAAAATTCTAAAAATCATTGTTTTGGGTTCTATTGCGTTCCTAAAGCCCCCCTATAATATTTTTTCTTATTTATCTTCCATGTACAGACAGCGACCTGTTACGATTTTATTATATGTATTGATAATTAATGAGCCTCCACGTTTATATTTTATTCTACAGAACGAGCTAGCAACCTGGTGATTTTTGAAATTGAACATGACCTGATAAGGCTTTAACCAATGTTCTGTTACACAAAAAATATCAATGCCATTCAAGTTCATGTACAATTCCAATTCCAATTCTTTTCCACCAATCAGGCCTTCAACATTTTGGTGCACCAGGTGTAAAGCCTTATTTTTAAGATTAATAGGATTAATAGATTCAACGGCCTGAGAGCAATCAGATATAGAATTGGGCTGTGGCTGATGTAGAACTAAATTTGATTCATACATTATGTCAAGTTTAGTGCAAGAACGCTGCTCTTTTGTACTATATTCTAATTTAAATTACCTGGATATAAACAGCTATCCAGAGATCTAATATCAATGTCATTTTGCTCAAAAGGAGCAGGTTTGATAGCCAGATTTTTGGCTAAAACATCTATAAAATGATGTAGCGAAATTGCTACCCGTCTTTTAAAATAATCCAGAAGCTTATGCTTTCCTTTAGTCATATAAAAATAATAATTCTTCCTAACAATAGTGTTAGTGTCAATTATACTAAACTTTTTATCATGAAGTGTTAATGTGTCCAATGACAAATTTAAATAGTACCTAATCCTATTTTCCGCAACTGGCATATGTTTACAGTAAGGCAGTGTGTAAATAATAATATTATTTAAATCTAAGGAGTTTAATTTATTATAATATTTAACAAGTTTATGTTTGGTTATACCTGTCCTGTTTCCTATGAAAATGACCAGATTGTCTTTCTGTTGAAATTTATAACTGCATACGGACTTCATTATTTGTGTATACGATGAAGAAGGCATGCAGTGATTTATAAAGGACTGCCCCTGTGTACAAAAATTTAATTTTGACCCCATGTCTCTCCCAATTTCATCACTGAACATGATCCATCGACTACTTTCGCTGTTATCTTTTTTTAGACCTATATTGACCTGTTTTTGTGTCCTATGCATCTGGTCACCAGATAGGGTAAGTGGCTGGCTCGGACTCGGCCCTGGCTCGGGTTGGCTGCAGTCACATTTAGTTTTATCCGCTAAAGAGCTAAAACGGTCAGCATAATGAGATGTTGAATTTAAGAGTTTATCCATAGCCAAAGAATATTCTTTTATAATCAACTGAGATTTATCATACATAGTCTTAACAGACTCCAGGGAATCTTGAAGCTGTTGTAATTTATAATTGAATTCCTGTGTGTCTGCAGCATGCTGTTTTTGACTAATTTCTAACTTTTCATTGCATAAATTTAGTTCACGTAATATATCCAATCTATTTCTACAATTTTTAATATTTTTGGTGAAGTTTTTATTATTATTAAGCAAATTTTGATTTTTTCTTATTAACTTATTTATTTTTATATAATGTTTTAACTTTTTGTTACTACAATGACCTAAACCTATTTTAGTCGATGGTACTGAGGGCTTACCCAGGACTCCCAGCCGTATTCAGTGGTAGGGCACCGTATGGTCTTAATCGGTAAGAGTCTGGCATAGCATCCATGAGGGATTTTCACACGTGTAAACGCAGCTTAATTCTAGCTTACTTTGGGATTAAATGACGCTGTGGAAAGAAAATCGAGAAAGCTTATTTATTTATTCTAATTCAATTTTAATTCTCTGATATTGAATCATTATGTAAAGAGGAGTTGAAAGTGGATAGAACTGCAGCAGCGATTGTACGCGTGTGCCTCTGGTTGCCGTTTATTTGCACTCCTGCGTTACCATCGATGCCTCCACCCAGTCCTTGAGCAAACGCCGCAGCCATCAAACAGAAGAGGCAGAAAATGCTGAGGATCTTCATCTTGAGCTTGAAGTAAAGAGAAAATTAGAATAATTCATATCAATAGTTAAGTATAGATATCTAAGATCACAGACAGAAAAACCGTGTTTATTTTCTATACTAACAGACCAGGGTAGATACATTTTTATACAAAAAAAATAGTAGTAGAATGAAATCCATTGCAAAAGGTCTCTTTATTTTGTAATGGATTTCATTCTACTACTAAGTTTTTATGTAGGTAACAAAAATAAAAGTAAAATAATTACGGGTGACCTGAGGTCGGGAACTGGACAATAGGGGGTTTTAGCGGAAAAAAAGGGGTTATCTCGATTTCCGGCAATACTAAAAGTCCTATAAAAAAAGTTTTATGGCAAAGCTGTAGGTACTAAAAAGATCTACAACTTTTGTATTTTCTCTTTTTTTATATACCTACCTACATCAAAAATTCAAAAAACTATGTTAAGTATTGGTTGTTACTTTTATCCTAAACAATTATTTTCTTGTTCGAAATAAACTAATTTTATAATCAACTAGCTGTACCCGCGCAACTTCGTTTGCGTGATAAATGACGAACCGCTTGATCGATTTTGTGCAAACTTCACCATAAACCATCTACTAAATAGTCCAAACAAAGCCTAAAAATTTGGTATGGATAGGTTAGTCCGTTCTTGAGTTATAAAATTACAACGAAAAGTGGCATTGATTTATATATATATAGATAAATATAAACTTTTTCTTACAAACATAAAATTTTTCTTTTTTAATCATTCATACACAATTTCGAGCTATTAGTCAATACTTACACACAAATTTATTCAAAAAACGTAAGACTCTACGAGTATGTTACGTTGTTAAACACAAAAATAGCTTTTCGAGTAATTTCAGTGCAAATTATATTAATAAATAGCTCAATATAGTACATGAATGATTAAACAAAAATCGATTTGGAATTATTTGCATTTTCTGAGGAAATTTACCATAGTGATAATGTATCTTTTACATCATCAGAAAGAAGAGATTTTAATGAACTTAAAAAAAATCACGTGTTTTGACGGGTTATACGATTAAAAAAAAGAATGCTTTTGCGATAATAAGATAAAATAAAAATTAATATGTAAAAACTGGAAATACAAAGTTGTTGATCTTTTATTACCTTTGATCTTTTAAAATTTTGGTGGTACTTCGAGTACCACCAAAATTTTTTTCATAGGACTTGTAGTTTTGCCGGAAACCGATCTATCGACCGATCGATCTTTACCTTTATTACCCTTAAAATCTCCCTATTTTGGCGTTTCCCGACCTCAGATTACCCGTAAATTATTTTTCCTTTTGTTTATTGTTATATTCTCTTCCTTCTGCATTTGGTTTCATTCCACTACTATTTTTGATCACTTTTTATAATTTTCAAGGGCTTCTGCACTGGTTGTATAAATAATAATAAACTTAATTATTAAGAATACAAAAACCCGACTGCAAAGTAAAAATACAACTGAAAAGCAAAAAAACAATACATTTCTTTTTAAATTTTCTTTAGCTACTTTTACTGTTTTACTTTGTCGGCAATAATTTCAGGCAGAAACAAGCTATCTCAAACAAGTGGTGGTTTACAAAATAGCTAAATGTTTCTATAGCTTGTTCCTGCCTGCAAATATTGCCGACAAAGTAAAACAGTAAGTAGCTAAAGTAAATTTCAAAAGAAATGTAGAGCTTGTTTTTTGCTTTTCAGTTGTATTTTTAATTTGCAGCCGGGTTTTTTGTATTCCTAATACTTAAGTTTATTTAAACTTTTTTAGTTATCTTAGAAGTGGTGTTATAATTTTTTGTGTAGGTAGGTACTTAGTGAAAGGACTTCACCGAAATTTAACCTTAATGATTATATTTTGGTCATATTTCTGGTTCTACTCAATCGATTGCAACCAAACAAATGTAAGATTTTAAGTCTGACTAAGACCTTATAAACAAATAAAACCGCATCGAAATAGCTTCAGTAGTTTTTCGTCCACCGCAGTCAAATAATTATAGCGCCAAAAATCCGCCGTTTGATTCTTTAGGAATTAAATTATACCTGGTGTAATTTACAATCAAAATATACAATCACGACGAGTCAAATGGCACCTTGCGTGTCAAAATCCGGAAAGCCGTTCAGGCTGTAGAGCGTGCAAGAAAAAAATTTAAGGTTTTCATTTTAGCGCCAAAGGTCTGCCATTAAGAATTATTTTTTTAAATTTGTATACCTGGTGTCACTCACACAATTACGACAAATCAAATGACACCTCGCATGTCGAAATCCGTCAAGCCGTTCAGGCAGTAGGACGTGACAAAGAATTGAACATACATACATACATTCTTTCGAAAAACATTACCGTCCTTTCTTCGGCAGTTCGGGTAAAAAGAGGAAAGATTTAAACGTTTGTTTGTTTGCATCTAATAGGCTCCGAAACTACTGAACTGATTTGAAAAATTCTTTCACTGTTGGGAAGTTACTCTACCCCGGGTGACATAGGCTATATTTTATTCTCGTATTCCCACGGGAACGGGAACTACGCAGGTAAACCGCATGACGTCCGCTTGTATACTATGTAAAGATAATCTGATAGTAGGTACTGGTAATGCTAGTTGACCTGTTGACCCGACTCAGAATTACATAATGTTTGGCTTCTACAAATATTTAAATATTAACATTAGACAAATTTGTGCAGCCATTTTCGAGGTTTAGCAAGACATACCAGTAATATATTTTTCATATAAAAGATTAGCTGACCCGCCGATTTCGTAATTCTTTAGAACGCACAAGACATACATACATAATTTAAGATCATGCCTTTTATCCCCGAAGGGGTAAGCAGAGGCATATAATATTATAACTCACGTTAACCTTATTAGAATTTGTCCCACGTA
Organism: Miltochrista miniata; assembly: GCA_933228765.1. NCBI lineage: Eukaryota > Metazoa > Arthropoda > Insecta > Lepidoptera > Erebidae > Miltochrista > Miltochrista miniata. The sequence goes on from OW121765.1 coordinate 15,436,755, forward strand.
AATGTTGACAGGCGCAGGTTGTGGTTGTGACTGCCCACTGTTGAATTTTTTCGAAGGCTTTCAACTTGGCTTAAAAGCTGCAATTTTACTGGCAACCGGGATAAAAAATTGTTGTACCTTCCAAAGCACGGAAACGCTCGCAAATAAATGTCACAAAGTGGTCATGAGGTGGTCAATCATCACTAACCGGCCATATTAAATGTTGCTTACTGCAGTGATCGTTTACAGAACACTGAGTCCGCGGGGCCACGAGCACTTCTAGACTCCGTGGACCTTGCGCTTCGAATGTACAAGACACTAAGATCAAATAGACATTACCAAAGTTGTAATTAGCTTTAAAGTAAATATTGGTGAAACTAGAAGAAACACTTTTGTTGTTAAATCTGTTTATAAATTATTATGTCCAGAGGGGTATGAAAATTGATACAATGATAGGTACAAATAAGCACTTACTTCTTTATTCTTAAAGTATCTGGTTTGAACAGTAATTAAAATACTATGATACATTGGATTACGTGCTAATCCATTAAATAGGGCAACTTCAAGGTTAGTTATTTGTACTTAAAATTTATTCATGACGAAAAATACTACCGGGTGTAAAAAGTTGTATGTTCATTTTTAGGGTTTCGTATTGAGAAGAGTCGAAACTTGAAAACTTTCAGATTCAGCTACCTTTATAATGAAAGCACCCACTGAGAAACAGTTTTCTCAAATTACATCCTAAAAGGAGTGAAAATTAATGGCTAAATTTCACTTGAGCAGAACCGAGCCCGTCCTTTAGTAAAAGGGGAATATTGTTGAAGTTTGTAATCTCTCAATTTCATTTCATTTCATTTCATTTATTTATTTGCTGATCAAAGGTATACATGGATGTTACATAATTATTAATTCCTCTTTGGTCTACCTTATAGGCATGCAAATTTAGGTATTTAACTATAATATTATTTCAAATGTATGATTTAACATTCATGCAGTATATATGTAACTTTAGTTCTAGTATAAACATCAAACTCAAATCTAGGAACACCAACAAAGTACATGTCATAGTGAATTAATAATGTCCAATACTTGATTAACTAAATAATGTGTCCATACTATTATCTAAATTTCCAAATTCAATATAACAATACAACAATATAACCAAAATGTCAAAATTCAATATACCATTATAATACAATGTCAACATTTAATACATAATTATATTTTGTCATTAACCATTATTTACCTTCCAAAAAGTCACTTATTCTATAGTAGCATTTACTAGCTAGAAAATCATGCAAGCGACTTTTAAATGTGGTCAAATTGAGCCTCTTAATTTCATTTGGTATCTTATTAAATATTACGGGTCCCATACAATAAATACTTTTACGTAGCAAAGCTGTATTTGCTCTGCGTATTCGTAGCCTATTACGAGTAACTTCTCGCCTATTACGAGTGACAGTGGCCGCTAAAGTTTCAAATAGCTCAGGATTCGACTTAATAAAAACAGCTGATTCATAAATATATAACGATGGTAAAGTTAACAGTCTGTGGTTTCTAAAATACGGTTTACAACTGTCTCTAATATCAAGCATAAACATTGCTCGTATACATCGTTTTTGAGTTCTGAATACCGTTTCTGCATTAGTAGAGTTACCCCAGAATATTATGCCGTATCTTAGATAAGATACAGTTGTGCCATGGTATGCTGTCAATAGAGCGTCAACACTTAATACCGGTGCAAGTTTAAATAGAGCATAAGCTGAACTACTGATCTTTTTGCATAGAGCTTGCGTATGTGTTTTCCAATTGAGTTTTTTGTCAATAATCAGCCCAAGAAATCTTGTCATATCAACATCCAAAATCTTGCTATTTTCGTATTTAATGTTTAGGTTATTTATCGGGGGTAGTCTTTGGGAAAATTGCATAAATTTAGTTTTAGAAATATTTATTTTCAAATTGTTATTATTTAACCAATTTATAATATTCATTACTGTAGTATTAATTTCATTTGAATAATTGTCTTTATTTTTACATTCTATCGCAACAGTACTATCATCCGCAAACATTGTGATCGGATGAGTAGTGGATTTAGGTAGGTCATTTATGTATAATATAAACAACAAAGGTCCTAAGACCGTTCCCTGTCCCACGCCGTATTTAATAGTGCGAACATGAGAGGCGTATGATTCTTCTCTCTTAGTAGAGTTGTTTATATGTGTCAGGTCTACATATTGTTGAAGATTGGATAAATATGATTTTATTAGGTTTAAGATGTTTCCTCGTATACCGTAATAATCTAACTTTGTTAGTAGAGTTTCATGCTCTACATATTCAAAAGCCTGGGTCATGTCACAGAAGATAGCAGAAACCGGCACTCCAACGTCCACCCTTGACATAATGATATTCAAAAAATCAAATATTGCTCTACTTATGCTTTTTCTTTGTCGAAAACCTTTTTGTTCAATAGCCAAGATGTTTTGTTTTTCTAAATAATTGTTAATTTGGTTATATATATACTTTTCAAATATTTTAGAGAAAATTGGTATAAGTGTGATAGGTCTATAGAACTCCATTAACTCTTTATTTTCTTTTTTGAATATAGGTTTGACTACGGATATTTTTAGCGCGCTTGGATAGATACCAGTCATAATACTCAAGTTCATAATGAAACTAATGGGTTCTGATATATACTGACTTGAGGACTTTACTACCCTAGTAGAGATGCCGTCAAACCCCACACTGTTGGTGTTTTTTAAAGTTAATATGATGGCCTCAATGTCCGATGCTATACAAGGAGACATAAACATAGAATTCTTTCTTCTGTCAATGTATTTTGCTACTTTGGTACCAAGGTTGTCTAAAGGTATAATTTTATCTACAAAATAGTTATTAAAAGCATTGGCGATCTCCTGCGGATTTGTAATTACAGTGTCTTTATCAATTCTCAGTTTAGAAATTGTGTTATTAGGGCGGTTTGATTTAGCTTGATTTATGATTTTCCAAGTGGTTTTTGAAACGTTTTTTGACGTTTTAATGTTATGTATATTTTGTGAACGTTGCGTTAACCTAATTATATTTTTAAATCTTTGTGCATATCGTTTATATTTAATTTTATTTGCATCATTAGGATGTAATCTGTATTCCCATAGCAGTTTTCTTTTATTTTTACTACATAGCCTCAGTCCCCGAGATATCCATTTTGTTTTATATACTGATTTGATAGTAGTCGTTTTGTATGGAAAACATAAATCATAAAATAATTTAAATGTATCCACAAACGTATCATAAGCTAAGTCAGGGTTGCTACACGCGTACACGTCCAAAAAAGATAGGCCACTGAGACATGACTTAAATTTCCCAATATTTTCAGTATTATAGATTCGTCTTTTTATACGCCATGACTTAATTTCACCTTGCCTTTTTATAGGGCACTCTACTATTTGGGCGGTGTGATCAGATAAAGAAAATTCTATAATTTGAGCTTTACAAGCTCCCCGAAAGTTATGCAAAAAATTGTCCAAACAGGTGCCAGCTTTAATTCTGGTAGGTTTTCTAATTGTCAGTTGTAATCCATATTGTGATAACAAGTATTCAAAGTCCCTAGTTACGCTACTATTTACTAGGACATTAATGTTATAGTCACCTGCAATAATAACATTTTTGTTGCGTTTGTCACAAAACATTCTTAATAGCAATTCCAACCTTTCAAAAAATAAATTTAAATTTGCTTTTTTTGGTATCCTATAGAGACATATTACAATAATTTTACAGTCAGTCAACTCCACTGCACAGCACTCAAAGGTACTAGTAATAGTTAGCTTATTGACTTCTTGGATTTCTCTCCACTGGTGTCCATTTTTAATTAATATACATGCGCCTCCTCTGCGTTTCTTTTTCCTGCTATATGTTGTAGCCAGGAGAAAGTTGGGTAGTGTAAGATTTTCTTCAGAGCCGGATTTTATAAAATGTTCTGTTATACAGAGAATGTCCACATTGACCCCTTGATCGCTTAATTCTTCCAAGCAAACTGCGAGGCTATCCGACTTATTTATTAGACCTGCTATGTTTTGGTGCATTATAATTAGATTTTCATTACTGAAAAAACGACATGTTATTTATTTCATAGTCAATCTGAAGATCTTTACACGTTTTCACACCCTCATTTTTTTGGTTCTCTATTTCCCATAATATGCACATAAAAATATTGTTCATGCCATTATTATTCAGTCTACCATCATATTTAGAGAACATTGTGTAGTCATTCGATAAAAATAAATTTGAGTCAACTAAAGTCGCGTATTGGTATGTGTTAATTAATATCAAGGTAGAGAAGGTTTCCAAATATCTCAACTCTCCAGTTATATACTGCGGCATAGGCGCTATACTTGTATGTTGGAAGGCATAGTATTATATTGGTGTTCTGTATTTTTTGTAGTGTGTTTCTTATGTCCAATATGAGATCGAAATAATTACTAGTTGCTCTAAAATCCCGTTCTCCAATCAGAATAATACAGTAATCATGACTTGTGAAGGTACTTAATTTTTGGTGTAAGTTTTTAATCATATGACTAACTCCACAGTTTGGATAGAGGTGATGGCATATTTCAAAGTTTTCATTCCCAAGTGTGTTCATAGCTATTTGTAGTATATTGTTTTTCTTGTTGCTGCTCACAATACAGATTTTTTTGGCAATTGATTTTGTGCCTTTTTTAGCTCGGACACAATTAGTCGGATGCAGTGTCTTTTTATCAGTAGTCAGTACAGCCGGTTCACTACTTGAAGGTTCCGTGGTTGTTGAGTGATTTCCCGCTTTCTTAGAGATTTTATCTATGTTTGTTTCCTTAGGGGGTATGTTATGGGGAGTCTGTAGACTGTTATTAAATGTCTCGGATAAGCAACGTGCTTTAATCAGACTTTTTGATTTTGTCCTAGTAATTGGACTACTACATAGCTGTTTTAGCATATCGTTTTCCAGGGTCAGTTTAGTGATCTGTTTTTTAAGGTCACTATTTTCAAGAGAAATATTATCCAGCTCATTCTGTGTGATATTCAAACTTTCCTTCAATGTAGCAATTTCAAGTTTAAGATCTTCCATAATAACACTATATCCACGAGATGGTTTTTCATAGCTTCTGTCAATTATGGTTTCGGACATAGAACTATTCATTGAAGTATCATCTAACAGGCTTTCAAGCGAAATTGTCCTCGAAATACATTTTCGTCTCGTTGTTACGTTTGATGACTCCATAGTTATTTACTATATTTAATTTTAACGCTTAGCGCCCTCTCGCGGTGAGTAGCTTAATGTATGTAGTTCAGCTATTCAAGTATAGATGTAGCTGATCACAAATAATGTTTTGACATTTGATAAATAAGTCATGTAATTTTAAACTAACGTTTGTCAATATTTTGTCTTAATGAAAACATGTATCTTTTCGCAGTATTTTATCACTTTCGTGTCACTTTTATATGGATGTACTTGTATTGTGTCACTTACGTGCATCCCAATATTTGGTATTAGTTCACTGTTTCTGGTTTGATTGCAGTCTATGTGGGTAGGTACTATTGTTACGTTAAAGTTATTTTCACTAATCGGCTTCACTATCACATATTTAAGTTAAATTGATACATTTACACACTTTGACACAAATATTACTACTTTTTACTGAATACTCAAAACTTTCTTTATTTACTAGCGGTCCTGTGATTGATACTATATTATCATAAAATCTTATAGTTTGACAAAATTAAAACTTCGGTTTTTAAAACACAAACTTTAAACAAAGATGTTAATGAGATGCCTACATCCATATTTACTAATATTATTAAGACAAAAAAATTGTATTTTTGTGTGTGTGTTTGTAATGAATAACTCAAGAACTACTGTGCCGATTTCAAAAAATCTTTCACCATTAGAAAGCTACATTCACCTTGAGTAACATAGGCTATTCCATATTCTCATGGGAACGGGAGCTACGCGGGTGAAACCGCGTGACTTCCGCTAGTTATGTACAACTGTATGACATCATATTCAAAATGCCGTAAATCAATTTCCATAGAAAGCAGAAAGGCAAAAAATCTCTTATTCAATAGGTACAGGTATTTGGCAAAACCCAGCACGTTCAAAAAAGTAAATAATTTAAAAGTATATGGCCTTTTAATCAAAATGTGTAACAAGTTCCACCAAGTGCTAAGATTCAACCGTATAGACAACACAACCATATAAGAAACAAAACAAAAAAAGATACTTTAATACAATTGAGTAAGTCACCTTCCATTATTGAAAATAGTAAAAAAAATCCATTACATAGTAATTAGTTCTCGTTATAACTCATTTACAGTCACAATAATTATAATAAAATGAAAAAAAAAAAAAAGGACAAGAGCCTGTCGAGCCACATTTATTATTCCGTTCCGTACTTACAAAGGTAGTATTAGATCGTGCACTGATTTTACTAAAAATAATTAGCACAAACCCCACGCAAAGAAAATGTCACAAAGTGGTAACGTAGTGGTCCATCATTCAAGGACCATACTTAACGAAAGTTGCATCCAGTGATCGTTTACATAGCACTTGGCTACGAGCGCTCATTTTAGTTTCTTGAAGAAATAATTTTTCATTATAACTAAAGATGAGAAATATTAGATCAATCTGCCAAACAGAGAGTGGATCTAATTTGAATAACTAACTATAGGTATTCCGGATACATTCCCAACAGACACTATGGTGATGAAGACCCTACCGTGAATTGGTCAATGCGTGATATGGAACCGCGTTACCGGTACGTAGGTATACCCAGTTGAAATTAAATTCATGGGCAAAGGATAAGGTCTAAAGCCTGCCAGGCAGTTGGAAAGTTTCCAAGCAACAGTTGGGATCCCTAACCGAGAAGCATGATTGGAACATTTGCGCATCTGTAGGGTGCACTGAATACCCCGATGAAAATCTTACTCGATCGAGTACTTTTTTTTCCCTTCCCGCATGGTCAATTAAAGTCACAATAGTAAATACGTATTCTTACTAGTGTGCTAAAATCGTCCACCGAGAATAAGTCAATTTACCTACTTATTTGGTATCAAACATCATGAAAGAGGATAAAAAATAAAACCGGCCAAGTGCGAGTCGGACTCGCGCACGGAGGGTTCCGTACCAAAAACCGACAATAAATCACGTTTTTTATGGGAGCCCCCCTTAAAAATCCACTTCTTCTTCTATATTTATAAAAATGTTCTGTGCGTATACGTTTTCCTTTCAAAAACTCAAAATGTACTGAATCGATTGAGCTCAAAGTTGGACACGATACAATGTGTGCTTCAAGCTGTAATCCTCACCTTTGAAATCTCAATGAAAACGAATTTTGAAAACGCCAAAAAATACATGTAAAAAAATAGTCGTATTATAGTTCTATCTATTCATATAATAAAACTGTAGAGGGTCGAGAGTCTGTACATGGAAGATATTTTGAAAATTTTAATTGAAGGGTGTTCTCTAATCGATACTGAAGCCGAAAATGTAATTTAAACTTTTCATGTCTGTCTGTCTGTCTGTCTGTATGCCGAATAAGTATCACGCCGAAACTACTCAACCGATTTGAATGACCGATTTGAATGATACTTGGTACATTCTAAGCTCATAGTTTGAGGAAGGTTCTAGGATACTTTTGATCCCGAAGTTTTGCGCGGTTTCTGCGGGAGAGGGGATGAAAGATAAAATAGTTTTTCAGTAGTAATTTCTCAACGCGTGATGTGATTTCAAATATTTTTTAGTACTAGAAAGGAAGTACTTTAAGGATTTTTCAACCTAAGTTTCAAGATTAAGGGGTTTGTACTTCAGAAATTACAGGCATCTCAACTTTCGCCAAACCAAGAATTCAAGGGTTCCTTTGAATGAGAGGGTAAATCTGAACGGGCGTGTTGGCTTAGCAAACAGGACCGTTTCACACGGTGCTTGACGAGTCTGATTAAGAATTACCTCTCCTTTCGTGCACATTATGTGACGTAAACGAAGTTGCGAGGGCCAGCTAGTCATTAAATATATTACTGAAGTCGGTGCCAATGAGAGAGATTAATAATGTCTACCTAGGCCTACATAGTTTTTCTGGGCACCGATATCTGTATTATATTTAATGATATCTGATAAATAAGAATATACTAACTTTGTGCTAAGTAAATTTTATTTTTCAGTTATTTGTTTGAAGTCGGTTTCTTTTTTGTTATTTTTTTTTTCAATGCGTGACACTTTTTATGATAGAGCTATTTTTTATGAATTAATGCTGTCAAACTTTGACGGCCAGCTGGTTTCTAATAACTAAAAACTTCTTGGTTTCTTCATTCCAAATTCGGCAATATTGTTTACTGACATAACCATTCAATCAGAAATGCATTAAAAAGATGAGTAAAGCAACCAAAGCACAGGGTCGGAAGGGCAGGTGTAAGGCCTTCGGTGTTGCAAAACGTCCATAGGCTACGGTGCCCACCATTCCAACAGGTGAGTCGTATGCTTGTCTGCCACCTTAGTAGCATTAAAAAAACGTGGTTTTTAAAATTAATTTGTACAATTTGCAAGCGTTGTTCTGAAGCAAGTCAATCCATTGTGAAATGGTAAAGCGTTCTGACTACAAAAATTCAGCCAACTATTGGTCTAAGATCCCTTATAGAATGATCTTCACCGAGCTGGTTAATAGATGATTTTTTTTTATTTTCAATGAAATATATCAATAAATAAATGGCAGATGGGTTGCCTAAAAAAATTCAGTCCAGAATATGATTAACCAAGAATTTAAAAAAATAACATTTCACTGATTTGGATAATTCTTCACAGACGGACAAAAAAGAGTATAAGGGTTCCATTTTTTCCTTTGATGTACGGTCCCCAAAAATGGAATAAAGGAATTAATTATTTTTCTTCGTAGTTTGTAAACCTAACATGAGAAGTAGGACTATAACGTTTTCAAGGGTATTATAAATGTATTGTAAGTGGATGAAAATCTGAAAATAAACAATTTCATCTCGCTTAATCTCATTTCATTCCAAATGGTAGAAAATTTAAGAAGGAAAGTGAAATATAAAACAATGTTTCTAAAACTTGTATTTTATCAATATATTTTATAGATACTCATAGACCATTTTCGGTAAATAGTGTAAGAGTACCTATATTAAAAGTATACATAAAATTACTGTTTATTTCTTGTGGCATTTGGCCGCCGTTTGACATGGATGTTAACTTGACGTTACGACTTAGGTTAAAAGTAAGTAAATCATTATTATCAGGTACGTGTGGTGGGAGCCCTAACGTTAACATCCTTCGAAGGCCATACCCGGAACTTCCGGCATTTTCTAGATGGTAGAACACTATGTCGGCATGTATCTATGAGGACACATGCCTACATAACATCCACTAAAAAACTCAGGTGCGTTGATACGCTTCTAAAAATAATGATTTAACCTACATCAATCCTAAGAATGAGAGATGATTACTTTACAATCCTGAGAAAGTTTATCCAATAGCTTTTTCATGTCTGTACTGGTAGTGAGTCCGGGTTGTCCGAAGGCACGCGCTTCCCTATGGTGTGTTACCACTCCTGCGTTGCCGCCCACGCCTCCACCCAGTGATTGGGCAAACGCCACAGCCATCAAACAGAACAGGCAGAAAATGCTGAGGATCTTCATCTTAAGCTCCTGTTACTAAAATTAAAAATAAAAGGTATAAGTAATAACAGTATAAACGTGGTGAAATAAAGGTAAATGATGAATGGACAAACAAATTTACTAAAATTTTTCGCATGGTAAGTATGGAAGAAATATTTTTGTACAAAAGTTAGAAAAAAAATTGGAATGTCATGATATTTATGATCTTCTCAAAAAAATCGAATACGAACCCAAAATACTTTAAACTATTTAATTTCGGAACATCTATTTTATTAGTAAGTTAACTATCACATCTGAGAAGAGGGCATTGCAGGTTTCCCTTCATATCCTAGGATCCCTTTAAGAACGACGTTCACCGAGCTGGTTATTGAATGAAAGTGTTTTATATTAAACTAAATATGTCACTAATTAATTTTCAATAGGGTTGCCTAAAAATTTTCAGTCCAGAATATGATAAATTAAGAATTTAATTTTTTTTTTTTTACTATTTACTTACTGGTTTGCTTAATAGGTACATTCCATACCAATTGAAAGTATAACGCCCATAGAATATGCAAATGTTAGGTTGTCGATTTTTTTCTCATCACAACTTTTATTACGCAGGTAAATCGATACTAGTAATTGCTTAAATAATCTTTTATTTTATTTTATATTTTAACTAACTTAAATTCATTAACCAGGCCGCTGCAAGTTACTAGTATCGATTTACCTGTTTATGCCTGCGTACCCAAGAGTTGTGACGAGAAAAAAATCGACAACCTAACATTTGCATATTCTATGGGCGTTAAACTTCCAATTGGTATGGAATATACCTATTAGGCACACCAATAAATAATAAAAAAAAATATTTTTTTTAATTCTTAATTTGTCATATTCTGGACTGAATTTTTTTAGGTAACCCTATTGCATTTTAATTTTTGACATATTTAGTTGAATATGAAACACTTTTCATCCAATAGTCAGCTCGGTGAACGTCGTTCATAAAGGGATCTTAGACCATCACCCAAACCATCAACCAACCATTTTGCATATTGATTATTATTTTTATTTTATTTTTATTTATTTATGTATGAACACATTCGTAACATGAAATGGAAATAACAGAGAGAGTGAAGTAGAATTTTTGTTTGTTTAGTGAGTACGTGAAAAATATTGTTTGTGGAACTTGCCACTATTTAAAAATAAGTACTTACATACTTCTCGTGGTTACTTTCGAAGTTTCCTGTTGGAGTCGTAAAATATTATGATAGATGGATTTTGAGCTTAGCCATTATAGGTATATGTAGACCAACGTCAAGGTTAATTATTTGTTCGTAAATTTATTCATTATGAAAAATACTACCGAGAAGTAATATAATGCCATTATCATTTTAGGGTGCCTGCACAGAACCATAAGCGCTGAGGCGCTAATGCGAAAGTGGCATTCCGGGAACATGGCATTCTGCGATCGTGACATCCTCCGAACGTGATAGTACGAAGTGTCAAATTGCGTCAACGTGAAATAACGGAAACGTGACATGCCCTAACCTATGCATCGTTGCTTCTAGGGCAATATTCGTTATTTTATTTATGACATTGCGAGAATTGACTGCTGTCTGATTTTCCGACTCACTTATCTCAAAAGGAAAACGGAACCCTCTTAAGATAATTTTGTTGTCCGCCCGTCTATCAGTCTGTTGAGACCAAAGATAATTTTATCTCGAAAAAACATCAAGGTATCGAGTTGAAATTATGAGTGAGTTATTATAACTACATAATTATATTAAAATGAAACAATGTCCCGCGCAACGTCTGTCTATTTGAGTGTAAACTTAAAATCTCCTGCATGGATTTTCATGTTGTGATCACCAATGGTTAGAGTGGTCCTCGAGGAAAGTTTTAGTAAATAATTTGTTGAGGTCTCTTATACATTGACTATAATATAATGATATTTGTTGGAGATGTAGGAAATAAATACAGCGTCTAGGAGATTTAAACAAAATCCTTGCCTAAACCTTTCGAGGTATAACAAAATAATGTACAGTCGAATCGTGTATCTTATAAAGGCGTACAGAAAAATCCGCAGTAGCATATGTTTATCTCTTAAGGATAACATACTGGGTATAACCATTTTCATACTTGAAAATTTTTGCCGAATTTTGAAATTAATACCATCATGTTAAAGTCTAATAAGGTCCCTTGAAGTTGTATAAAATCTAACCCTTAAGTTAACGTAGAAAAAGGTTAGGAAGTACCCATACCGGAATAATTTTGATTCCCTTGAGATTGTCGAAATAAACGTTCTTAATGTAAAAGCGGCCGTAATTTTTTTAAACCTTATATAATAATCAAATCAAATCAAATTCAACTCGATATCTTCACAAGTTCACCAGATAAAAATTCTTCACAGACGGACAACAAAGTGATCCTATAACGGGTTTTATTATTTCCTTTGAGGTATGGAACCCTAAAAATGGAATAAACGATAAATTCTTACTCTTCGTATTTTCTAAATATAACAGGAGAAGTAGGACTATAATGTACTCGAGGATATTATAAATGTATTGTAGGTTGATGAAAATCTGAACATAAACAATTTCATCTCATCTCATTCATTCATCTCACTTAATCTAATTTCACCTCAATAAATTCCTTAATGGGAGACATTTTAAGATAAAAAATAAAACACCAAACAATGTTTTTTAAATTTGTATTTTATCATTATTTATATATCAATAGGAAATACATTATATACCGACATAACATACACTAAAAAAATTAAAGTGATGAGATATGCATTTTTCAATTTAAGAAAGTTTATCCAGTAGCTTTTTCATGTCGGAACTAGAAGCGGGTACAGGTTGTCCGTAAGAACGCGCTTCCCTATGGTGTGTTACCACTCCTGGGTTGCCGCCAACGCCTCCACCCAGTGATTGGGCAAACGCCACAGCCATCAAACAGAACAGGCAGAAAATGCTGAGGATCTTCATCTTAAGCTCCTGTTACTAAAATTAAAAATAAAAGAAAAAAGTAATAACAGTATTAACGTGAGGAAATAATGGTGGATGGAGAATGAACAAACAAATTCACTTCTATATTTTTATGGTAAGAATGGACGAAATATTTTTGTACAAAGGTATAACTCTTTCTTTATTACAGTCCTGGTTAATTTTGACAAATTTTAGGCATGTCATGATATTTATGATCTTCTCCAAAAAATCGAATTCTATTTCATTAGTAAGATGTGATAGTTCACATTTGAGAAGAGGGCATTGCAGGTGTCTTTTCGCCCAAGACTTATTCTATATATTATTTTTCTTTGTGTAGTGAATACATGAAAAGTACCTAATGTTAATGAAACTTGGTAATTTCTTAAAATAAGTACTTACATAATTATTACTGGTTACTCTTGAAATCTCCTGTTGGAACAGTAAAATATTATGATAGATGGATTTTGAGCTTAGCTTTTATATAGACCAACGTCAAGGTTAATTCTTTGTATTTAAAATGGGTGCTAATTAAACGACCTTCTTTTTAATAGCATTTTTAGCCTCCGGAAAAATACTTTGCCCCCTAAATTAATAATAATAATAATAATAAAAAAAAAAAAAAAAAAAAAAAATCTGGTTGCCCTGTCAACATTTCTCTCTGAACATTTTATTTGATTTTTCTACCTAACAAAGTATTTGTACCGCATTTTACCACAAAATCTATTTATAAACTTATTTAGAAGAGAAGGATTTATGAAACATGTTTAAATTCCGGAGAAAAGCATAAAAATACTCAATATGTGTACCTACAGAAGATTGGCAAGTCTATGACAGATGATGTCAAGAATTGCGAAAATGTTACACAATGTTTTACAATGTTTTCATTTTAGCTTAAAATAGAAATGTTGACCCGATCCAGAATACAAAGAGCACAACCAACACCTCCGGACTCATCGCCCAGCTCCGCCTCTCTTGCAAGTGTACCAGCGCCAACAGGAATTGTAGAGGCGTCGAGCTCTAGTTCGAGCGATGAGTTTTTCTCTCCGCCGACGTCGCCAACACCAGTACGTCGGCCGGGGAGAGGCCGGCCACCGCTATGCTTGGGACCCCGACGCCCACCGGCTTCGAATAGGGCCCCCGCTACCGGTGGTGATGTGCGCCGCATGAGATGGACTGCTTTAGTTAATGAGAGCGTCATGCGGGCATATTATGCGGCTACAGAGGGAGGAACAATCCGCACTGCGTATCGTGATCGTATGCTGCACTTGTTTCGCGAACTTGAACCAGCTGTCGACGTTTCGGCTCAAAGATTATCGGATCAAGTACGTGCTATCCAACGTAATCATATGTTGGATAGTAGCGTACTTGAGAGACTACGCTTAGAGTATCTGGGGAATGACCATGTCATCCACAATCCGCCGCTAAGGAACGACGTAAGTACCCCAATTGATTTCGAGGTTAATCAAAATACCGCAGTAGATGACATGGTTGTATCAACAGATACTAGGTACAATGAGGAGATACTGGTGGCTTTAGAGTGTGCGATTGAAGAATATCGGACTATGCCCACTAATATTAGGCCACGTCTACCTCGACTGCCCATGCATAGAAAGAACTTGACACTGGTGAGTACTGTTGATTCACTATTATCTAAGTATTTAGATAATAGTGAAACTCTTGGCGATACTCATTCAATCCTGTATTGCGCTGCTATGGCAACATGTCGTGTAGCAGGTGTTCCGCCTCTGGCGGAAAACCATGATACACGACCGACAAGACCTACCGTGCCGGGGTGGCAGCGTAGGATTGAACGACGTATCGCCGAGACAAGAGTACTCATCAGCAAGTTATATTGCTTCAGATCTGGTAATACTAGACCGAAGGTGATGCGCTTTGTGAACCGAGCAGCTTTCAGGAACTGGTTTCAGTTCTAATGAATATGTAACTCGGGTCACAGAGCGCATTGACTTCCTGAAGCAAAAAGTTTATGCATGGGCACATCGAATACGTAGATACAAAAAACGCGTAGACCGTTATACTATTAATCGTAGATTCGAAAGGGACCAGAGATGGGTTTATAGAAATTGGGAACGACTAGATCAAGGTGTGAGTGACGGGCATCTACCGGATGCTGATGATACAAATAAATTTTGGCAAAGTATCTGGTCGGTACCCGTCAGTCACACCGAGGGGGATTGGATGTGTGATGTCAAGCGCGCATGTGACAAAACTCCAAACATGGAGCAAGTAATGATAGACACCTCTGATGTAGCTAGTGCAGTTCGTCCGTTATCTAATTGGAAATCTCCAGGACCGGACGGACTGCACAATTTTTGGCTTAAATGGCTACGCAGTTCACATGCTCGATTGGCATCTCATTTCCAATCTGCTCTTGAATCTGGATCGTTACCAATTTTTATGACAACTGGTGTGACTCATCTGCTCCATAAATCAGGAAGTACCTCGAACCCCAGCAATTACAGACCGATCACGTGTTTACCATCGATCTATAAACTTTTAACATCCATTTTGAGAGATAAGATAAATAAACATATTAATGTTAATAATATTATGAGTGGCTCTCAAAATGGATGTAGAAGTGGGGCTCGAGGTACTAAGGAGCTTCTCCTCATTGATATGGCCATTAGCCAACAAGTTCGTCGTAACCGGAAGAATCTATCGACATGTTGGATAGATTATAAGAAGGCGTTTGATTCTGTACCTCATACGTGGCTCTTAAGGGTGCTGGAGTTGTACAAAGTTGATACAACTCTATGCACCTTTTTAAAGTCATGTATGAGGCAATGGAGGACTCTTCTTACCTATCCAGGATGTCGGGGGTTCTGCGGTGGCGGCGAGCCGATTAGGATCGAGCGGGGCATCTTTCAAGGTGACAGTTTGAGTCCTCTTTGGTTTTGCTTAGCACTGAACCCCCTTAGTACTTTACTAGAGGGTTCAGGGCTAGGTTACAGATTACGGGAAGGAGGTCAGGTCATATCTCACTTGCTTTACATGGATGACTTAAAGCTATTTGCCACAACTAATTCTCATTTGATTGATTTACTAAAGATAACTGAAATCTTTAGTAATTCAATCAGAATGGAATTTGGTGTGGATAAATGCGCAGTTATGCATGTTAAGCGAGGACGGATGGTGGAATCAGAAGGTATTCAACTTTCTGATTCCATTTATCTGACGTCTCTTCTCGTATCTGACACCTATAAGTACTTGGGTATGTCACAGGCGTTGGGCATCAATGAAGCTGACATGAAACAGTCGTTACGAGAGCGTTTCCTTTCTCGTCTGAGAAAAGTCTTAAATAGTCTTTTATCAGGCGGGAACAAGGTGCGTGCTTATAATGGCTGGGTCATGCCACTCTTGATGTACTCCTTTGGCATACTCAAGTGGACTCAAACTGAACTAGATGCCTTGGACCGAAGAGTTCGTACACTATTGACATCATATCGAATGCATCATCCGCGTTCATCGGTGATGAGGATGTACATCCCGCGGAAATGTGGTGGTCGAGGCTTCCTGAATGCTAAAACACTACATAACCGCGAGGTGTACAACCTTAGAGAATATTTTCTACACATGAACGCGGATGTGCATCGGGATGTTGTCAAAGTGGATAATGGACTCACCCCGCTTGCCTTGGCTAAAGAGAACTGGCGCAAACCTGTAATAATGGGTATTGATGACCGGCAGGAGATATGGAAGGGCAAGGAGCTTCACGGTAGGTTTTATAAGGCTCTGCATGGATCTCATGTAGACCTTATAGCCTCTGTGGCCTGGCTACGGTTCGGTGATCTCTTTGGAGAGACCGAGGGTTTTGCGAGTGCAATTGCAGATGAAGTTATCATGACGAATAACTACCGGAAGTATATACTGAGGGATGGCACGATCGATGTATGTCGAGCATGTCATCATCCTGGTGAGTCCCTCAGGCATATTATTTCTGGTTGTTCTCGTCTTGCTAACGGCGAGTACTTGCACAGGCACAACCTAGTAGCCAGGATCATCCATCAGCAACTTGCTCTGAAGTATCGCCTGGTAGAGATTGAGGTTCCATATTACAGGTATGTAGCTGAGCCAGTTCTTGAAAATGGTCATATCACATTGTACTGGGATCGATCTATTATCACAGACAGGACTGTTGTTGCCAACAAGCCTGATATTGTGGTCATAGATCGATCTGAGCGGCGAGCAATGATTATTGACATCACCATCCCCCATGACGAGAATCTTGTGAAAGCTGAGAGCGATAAAAAAATAAAATATATTGACTTGGCTCGCGAGATTGTCGACATGTGGGAGGTTGATGCGGCAATCATTGTTCCAATAGTCATTTCCGTTAATGGTCTTATAGCTAAGAGCCTCGACCAACACCTTCAGAGGCTCGCGTTGGGCAGCTGGATCAAGGGCGTGATGCAAAAGGCAGTGCTACTGGACACGGCACGCATTGTGCGGAGGTTCCTGTCTCTGGAGCCCTGACCATCGGTAGCTTGGTCCCTGTACCCGATGCCGGTGGGATACTATATCTTATATTTTTAAATGTATTTGTTTTTATATCTATATTTAAAAATGTAATTTGTAAGTTAATTAATTAAATAAAGAGAATAATAATAATAAAATGCATTTATTAACAGACAAAGTACATTACAATTTTTAACAATATTTACTTCTGCCAAACTACAAAGCAGTTTATTGGCAGACGTAAGCTCCCAGTATAACAATCAAACTACTTTTACATAATTATAGCTACCTAATAACAATTAGAATTTAATAAAATAAAATTACATCTATGATGCTTCAAAACTGTCTCTCATGTTACCAAGCAAGAACTTTGTTATCTTTGATTTGAAAGATTTCTTTGTTACTGCATTCATTTCGATATTTAACGGCAGACTATTAAATATTATAGGAACTAAATACTTGTTACACCTTCGCCCATAGTAATTATTACATAAAGGTACCTCGAATTTTTCCTTGGCTCTAACTTTTCTTACAGGCCTATTAGAACTCCTCATGTGTTTGTGTTCCTCCCTACCATACTGCTCCAATGCCAATAGAAGCACCGCCCTCTCATGCACCGGCAGTACCTCACACTCACAGAACAGTTCTTCATAATCACTATTTTTACAACGCGTTTTAGTTTGCTTGTCAACTAGTAGTTTAAGGAATCTAATTTGCATGTTTTTTACCTTGTCTAGGTATGTTTTGAAGGTACGTCCATAACACGCCAGTCCATATGAGAGCAATGATTCCACTAGCGCATAATAAACAGAATATAATGTAGCCCTATTTAAAGCATAGCTGAGGTGATGAAACTTAACAAGCACTGCCCGTAATTTGTCACATAAAACTGCTGTATGTACCTTCCACGAGAAACTAGTATCGATAGTCATACCTAAGTACCTGTACTGCTTCACCACCCCAATACTTGCGCAGCCGCAGTTAACTGCTGCGCCACGCGCACCATTCGCGATGTCATGCCCGCTGTGGAGGCATTCGTAGCTATGACCCATAATATGAGGCAGCCTTTCGGGCTCTGCATTTCTGAGGTACGGTGAATGTATATGCATACACTTGGGTTTGTCTATATTAATAAGTCAGCCACAATTAATGAGCGTCAGAATTTATAGATTATAGCCACCAGTTAACCTCTCTATGAGCCACTGTTAATATAATTCAGCATCGTGATTATTTTTAAGCATCTAATTTTGTAACATGCATTCAAACAGTAAGCTTCTAAAATACTAAAAAATGGCATCAAAATGGACATTATTTATTAATATCATAGCTTCTAATTTCCTAATTCAGCATGTTTAATATGTAACTCGTCCAACATTTATGGATCATCAAAGTTAAGTAAAATTGCCACCAAAAAGCAAATAATGGCCACTAATATTACCTAAATAGCTAGGACCACTTGTAGCTACTAACTCAGTCTTTTGTAAACGATCACTGCAGTAAGCAACTACCGCTATTGCTGGTGCTCGGATGGTTGACCAAGAAAGAAAGAAAGAAGAAAGAAAATATTTTTATTTAGGACACGCACAATGAAATTACAAACAATAAAAACAATAAAAACTTATCACATAAAAATATAAACACTGTGCGAACCCAAATACGGTCGCCATCTCAGCATAATGCTGCCCAACCGTAAGATGGTATGAGCAGCGCTGGTTTTCAGATGGCGCCATTAGTGACGTCACGCACATTTGGAACAACAAAAATAAAACAAAAATAGAACTATAAAGTAACAAAAATAAAAAGTAAGAAAAAATGAAGTAAATAAAACAAATTAATATCAATACATACAATAAAATCGCAACAGTTCGCTGTCTGTACATGGAAGACAAATGAGAAAAAATACTCAAACAATGATTTTTAAAATTTTGTCTGTATGTCTGTTTGTCTGTACGTTTGTGCTCGCTAATCTCAGTAACCGCTTACCCGATTGCAATGCGGTTTTCTTTATTGTGTTAAGGTTTGCTCTGCTTAACATTTACCCCCTCACTCACAATCGCCTACCAAACCCATTCTAGTCAAAACACACTTCAAGTCCATTGCTGTCTCTAACCAATTACAGAGTATGGTTAGAGACAGCAATAGACCCAAAGTGCGCTCCAACCAAAACTGGTCCAACAAACGACTACGAATAAGGGGGTTAGTGTTCATTTCATAATGATAATCTGATAATATAAGTCTAGGCTGTATGGCTTAAATTGCCTTTGCCTATCCGAAAATGGATAAACATACTAGTACCAATTACAATATGGCTGATCCTTGTTGTCATGTCACTGTGTTGCATTGTGATTATTGTTTAAAATAGTTGACGATTTTGAATAAAAATGTTCTATGTGAGTGTGGATGTATTTATGTTTTTATTGTATTTTGTGAATATATTTTAAAAATGTTCTGGTGCCGTATGCATACCGTACCGTCATGCGTCTAGGCGCCAAAAGACATTTGACGACCACTACGACCAGCACAACAACACGGCAAAGCGCAGCGACCATAAAAAAGCCCGGCGCTTTCACCGAGTCTTCCATGTAATACAAAAAACAACCCACAAACGACCGACAGCCGTCCCAGCATTCGTCATTACCGCTCCCAGCGTGCATTTCCAGAGTGAGTTGAATTATTTTGTTGTTTATGCAGCAGGTGCTGTCGATATTTATTTCTAAATGAGGTTATTGTTTTTAGAGCACGGATCGGCGGCGGCAGGTCATTCCATATGCGACTGGCGGCGAATCGGAACGACCTCCTGAACGCGGCAGTGCTGTGAATCGGTATCAACATTAGGTAGGCCGATGCCCTTGTGTCATATCTGTTGCAGTCTCTCGACCAAAACAGCCTGTCATACAGGTACTTGGGTCTATGTCTCAACACTACACCAAAGAGTAACGTGGCGAGGTGCAACTCCCTCCGCTCCTCCATTTTTAACAAATTTCCATTATTTAAATAGGGTGTCACATGCGTTCTTGGTGAAATACTAAAACAAAACCGTGCACAAGCATTCTGCACTCGTTGGATGACCCGTTCAGTTCTACTCAGCAGACAGTTCCCATACACAGTGTCTGCATAGTTGAGTTTCGAGAGTATAAGTGACTCACATAATAGTTTCCTGATGCTGACACTGATGTATGGGCGGATCCCGTATAGCACTTTCAGCCTGTAGAAGCAACTTTTGACTGCCTGCAGAACATGCGTCTCAAACAACAGCTGCTGATCAAACACCACTCCCAGATTTCGTGCCTCTGTCACCTGTTTCACAAGACTCCCACCAACAGCTATATCAATCTGATGCTTACATGTACTTTCCACTTGTTTTTTTGTGCCCATGACCACGAATTTGGACTTGTCAGGATTTAAAACCAGACAATTGTGTTTCGACCATTCTGCTATGTTTCTTAAATCCTCATTAATTTTATTTATAGATATCAAGCAATCAGATGGAGAAAAAGACTGATACAGCTGAAGATCATCACTGACCACTTTGTAACATTTGATTTGCGAGAGTTTCCTTGCTTTACAAGGCACGTCGTTCAGCCAACTGTGTGAGGTGTCACAATCTGGTGGAAACGTACAAGCGAGTCCTGCTGAAACGGACTCGCTTGTCCGTTTCACACGGGAACATTGGACAGATTTTCGGGCATAAATGCTTTTATTTATTATTATGTGTTACCTGCAATCTTTATAATCAGATATTCTATACAATACCTGCATTCTAAAGCTGTCTACCCACCAAAGCCGCCTTACCCGGTGGGTTCTGCCGCCAGCTTTAAGAATACCTGCCCCAGACTCCAGATGCCCCTTCGAAGCAATTTAAGAAATGTTTTGAATAAGTATATGATTGTTCATACTTTGTCTAGTACTGTACAAATTTCCTAGGGATTTCATAGAATACCTGCTGGGCCACCGGTAATGTGTAAAATAAATAGGTCTTGGGTCACCATAAAATTATAAGTAGGTACCGCAAAATTATAAACTATCGAGGAATTATAAATTGTAACATATTGTAAAATATTAAATTTATCTGTAAAACATCTGGCGCTCGGCGGCCGCTGCAGCGGCATGCTCGCTTCGCTCGCTCGCCTTCACGCGTTAGTGGTAACTGTTCCAACCTAACCTAACCCTCGCAAGCAGCGAAAAACCCTTCCATACTCTCGTTATTTCATACATTGCCTTGCCTGCAAGTATCAGGTATTCTCTATAATGCCTAGACATCATACAGTGACATTATGTGTGCATGTAATACAGATTATAGAACTAAAGACAGATACCAAACAAAGAAGTGAAACCAAGAATGCAAATACTTAACCCAAATGTGAGTAACGAGTAATTTCTCATTAATCGTAAATTTATGACGACATTCACGATATACACTTCTAGAGAGTCTATAATGTACTCAATTTTGAGTTTAGTATTTGCTTTCTTAACCTCACTCTCTTGTTTGGTAAGCGTAATCTGTCTTTAGTTACAAAGCGATATCAAATAGCGGTCTCTGATTGATGCTAATGGCCGGTCGCTGTCGTCCTGTGCACTCGCGTCTAGCCTTACAGTGGCTATTTTCACGAAAAAAGAATGTGATATATCTATTTTACACGCTAAGTTATAAAAACTGATGTTGTCTATGGAGGCTTAAATTATAATTTTTTGAGGCTCTTGTTTTGAAGCTATAAAATATAAAACGGTGATTACATGTAAAATATGTGGCTGAATTAGTAAATTAGGTGTTAATATATTATTACGGAGGACAAGTTAAAATAATTGTTGATCTTTATTTGATGCTTATAATGGAATGTTTAGGTGACGTTTTAAAGAGGACGAATTAGTATCTTAGAGGCTATATCATTTTCGCGTGGCTTAGTTATTAAATGAGAGGCTAAATGCCGTGGCCGAGAAAAACTTTTGAGGCTCGATTTATTATATCCCATTTAAAAAGTATTCATTATAAAAATACTACCGAGTAATGTCATTATTCATTTTAAGTTTCCTACACGGAAACTATATAAGCGCTGAAGCGCTAATGCGAAAGTGACATCTGGGAACGTGCCATTCTCCGAACGTGACAGTCCAAAGTGTCAAATTGCGTCAACGTGACATAACGCGAATGTGACATGCGCTAATCTATGCATCGTTGCTTCTAGGGCAATATTCGCTATTTTATTTTTGACAATGCGAGAATTGACTGCTGTGTGGTTTCCCAACCCACTTATATAAAAAGGAAAACGGAACCCTTTTATGATCACTTGGTTGTATCCGCTCGTCTAAGTGTCTGTCAAGACCAATTCTAAATCTATGGTCAAGACCAAAGATATTTTATATCGGAAAAACATCAAGGTATCGAGTTGAAATTAAAACTATTATATACTTAGTCTGGCAATTTTTTTTTAATTATTTATTATTATATTAAACAATTATAAAACACAAATAAAAATTACATAAGCATTTATAGAAAACCTATTTGGCCTGCCTCTGTGGCGCAGTCGGTAGTGATACCGCCTGCGGCGCTGAAGGTCGTGGGTTCGATTCCTGGGTCGGTCCAAATATTTGTGTGATCCACAAATGTTGGTTTCGGAATTTGGGTGTTTTTTTTTATACGCATAATACATATGTATTTTTTTATTTGCAGCTTATAGGAGAATTACTGGTTATTTCTTAAATACATAAATACATACATAACATCACGCCTGTCTCCCAAAGGGGTAGGCAGAGGCTATGACTTTCCACTTGCTACGATCCTGGCAAACAACTTTCGCTTCTTCAACTTTCATAAGTGTCTTCATACATGCTCTTCGGTTAAGGGTACTCTTGACCTGGCCTTTTCTCAGAATATTATCGATTTGATCGACATGAGTATGCCGAGGCCGACCCCGACCAGTTTGCTCATTCACTCTCGCTTCATAAATCTGTTTCGTCAGCCTATTTCCATCCATTCTCTCCACATGTCCAAACCATCTGAGCATCCCTTTCTCTATCTTTGTCACTACATCTTCTGTCATGCCGCAATGTTCTCTTATCACACTATTCTTTACTTTATCCGTCAATGTCACTCCAGCTATACTTCGCAAACTTCTCATTTCCACTGCATTAATTTTACTTCATGCTTCTTCTGCCACACCCAACTTTCACTACCATGCATAAGTGTAGGGACAAGCACTCCTCTATGTACAGCCATCCTTGCCTTTTTAGACACGTTCTGACTGCTCATAAAGGTAAGAAAGAATAAAGAAATAAAGGTGTGAATGGCTCCATTGACTTGGTTTCCTGCCAAAACTCTTCTTTCAATATCATAGTCATACTTTCCATCTCTTGCAAATTTTGAACCCAAATATACAAACTCTTTCACCTGTTCCATGCTTTTTCCATCTATCAATATCGAGCAATTAGTCATACATTTCTCTCTTTCAATAACCATTACTTTTGTCTTGCTTACATTAACATTCATTTCTCTACTTTCTAAGCGCATCGTTTATTATATTAACCGTAAACTGCAACTCCTCCGCCGATAATGCCAGTATTACCTGATCATCAGCATTAAGGAGGCATTTGACGGTTAGCTCATTCATTTTTAATCTATTCGCGCACTCTTGTAGTCCTTTAAAGCAACTGTCCATGTATAGGTTGAACAGCCATGGTGACGCTACACAGCCTTGTCTCACATCTTTTTCAATGGGAAAACAGTCTGTGCACAAGCACTGGAGCCCTCGTATAGAGATTTCAAGGCTCGTATCAAGTTGCCGTTCACTCCATACATGGACAGTGTTGACAGTTCATTCCTCACTACTCTGTCATAGGCCTTCTCCAAGTCCACGAAGATGGAATAGACTTTTTGACGTTTTGCCTAAAACTTTTCAGCTAGGCATCTTAATGAAAAGACCTGATGCGTGCATCCCTTTCCTTTCATAAATCCTGCTTGTACATCCCACATTTTTCCTTCGGTTTCATTCATCACTCTTTTAATCAAAACTTTCACATACAATTTGCCTACGACACTGAGCAAGCTTATGCTGCGGTAGTTTTTGCACTCTTGCTGTGACCCTTTACCTTTGTACAGCGGCACTATAACAGATTTGCACCATTCTTCTGGTACTCTGCCATTTCGCCAGCAAAGATTAAAAAGGTGGTACAGCTGGCAAGCTACCACGCCACGACCCGCTTTCAGCAACTCGACAGAAATTCTATCAATCCCAGCAGCCTTTCCTAATTTCGTACTATTCGACGCTTCCACAATTTCTTCCATACTTAAGTGGCTTTCATTATCAAGTTCATTCATTCCCGAAACATGAGTCTCCCTTTGCATATCCTCTTTTTCAAATAAACTTTCAAAATATTCCTTCCACGTTTTTAACACACATTCCTCTCTTATCACAAGACTGCGCTTACGGTTTCTGATTTGTTTAAATTGTGAGGTTGTCTTTTCAGTCCTCATTGTTCTTATAGACTTCCAAAAGAATTTTATGTTCTGTTACCAGTCATCAGATAACCTGTTATGAAAGTCAACCTCATCATTCTCTCTCTTACTTTTTATGACTTCTTTCGCTACACGCTTATACCTTTTATAATCATCCTTTGCCATTTTTATATCGTCATCCGTTGTCTTCTGCATTTTTTGGTTGGCCATTGTAGCCAGCCAGTTCAACCATGCTTGCTTTTTATCAAACAAAACTTTTAAAACTTCAGCACACATACTCTTTAGCTGACATCCTTGTCTCCTTTTGCTTATCCCACATACATATACATTTCTTAAATGATAAGTTAAAAAGAATACGATGGTAAAATCAGAATCTATTGAAGCGGTACGCAAAGGGAGGTCACAGATAAATTTAGTTAACGGATGAGAAAAAATTTCAATTGAGCAACATTTTAACAAACAAAAAGACCGTATTTATGCTCAAAGCTCTGAGAAAGCTTCCCGATAAACTAGTTGATAGAGTGCAACGTGGGCACTATCCGACTTCAGTGATGGTTTGGTGGGGTATTAGCTATGAAGGAGTGACTGCACCATACTTTTGTGAAAAAGGTTGCAAAACATCGGCACAAGTGTATCACGATACCATTCTTGAGAAGGTATTGAAGCCCCTTAACAACACCATGTTCCATAACCAAGAATGGTCCTTCCAGCAAGACTCGGCGCTGGGTCATGTAAATGTGCTTTCACTGACCTTGGAAGGGGCCGCCCATAGGAGCATTCAAGTAAGGGACGTTAGCATCGGCATCTAGCCCTCAATGAAGCATCTGGGGCTCGTGCACCGAATTTCCGAAGTTTGGTCCTAAAACTAGGAGGGGCAACAGCAGCACTCTCGCTGTTGTTACCTAACATAAAGAGAAACCAACGACCCCTACAGGAGACTGTGTATACGGAGCCCCCATATGAGTGGAGACCATGACGGTCTGCAATACGGCTAGATTACATAGTCCGCAGAAGGCGATGGCCGTCAGGGTGATAAGAGGGTGTCGCACGATCTCCGTTGAGGCGGCATTTTTCTCTGTCAAGGCCCTTCCATGAAACTTGGAAAGGTAGACGGGGCCCTTTCGTCTAAATGTCGCAAGAAGGCAGTGGAGCAGGACTGTCAGTAGGCGCCTTGAGAAATCCAGACTGAGCTGTCCCATTGTTGTGTCCCATTGTCACAAATTGAAACGCCCACAGACGAGTAACTAGAGAGGAACCAGGGCTACCTTACCTACACGATTGTCACACATGATTACCGGGCAAGGTTTCTTCGCGAAATATCTGTGGCGAAAATATTCTGAGACCACGGCCGAGTGCGAACACAGCAAAGAACGCAGCAAGGACACAGCGCTACACGCATCGGTGGAATACTCAGCGTGAGCGCAACAGCGCCAGGCCCTCGTGGCAATTCTGGACGTCGACATCCTTTCGTTAGAGATCTTGGTCCTAGCCATGATTTCCAGCGGGACTGAGTGGGACGCCGCCACGTCTTTCTGCGAGCAGGGCAAGCTCGTGGTAGAGGTGGCGGGCGGGAATGGGAGATAGCGCTCCCATCCGAGTTCCACAAGATCAGACAAGTCTCAAGGCGCCGCAGGCTTGTCTTTGGCCAAGACTATTGAATCGGACTCCATACCCTGGGTCCTGAAGACGGCGTAAGGGCTGCTCGCCGTCCTTACAAAAGCAGGCCCAAGACGACAGCATGATGTGAGAGTATCACACACGCCTCAAGCTTCAAGCAGTGGGATAACACCCAAACTAACCTCCCAAAGACGCAGAATAGTACCCGAAACCCTAGGTGAGGCGGCCGAAGTGTTAACCAAAGTCCTCGAGGCTGTAGGAAGTGGAAGGTCACTGAGTAGATTTAGTTGATAAGAGACTGGCATAGCATCAATGAGGTACTTACAAAGAATTTTATTGCGTAACAAAAATAATTTCAGTGGCAGCAGCGGCGCCCCTATGCTCTTGGCACCTGTGTGCGCAGCACAGTTCACGCACAGGGGCGGCTCAGCCCTGCTACCTCCTTACTTTAAATTTGTGCGGAACCGTCAGTGTTACCTAGGGATCGTGCGATTACCTGGGGATCGTGCGAATCATGGCTCTATACGGAGCTCCTGTATGGGCGGAAACCCTGACGGCCAGCAATGTGGCTAGATTCCTGAGCCCGCAGAGAGCGATGGCCGTCAGGGTGATAAGAGGATACCGCACGATCTCCGGTGAGGTGGATGTCTCCTAGCCGGGACCCCTTCATGGGACCTGGAAGCGAGAGCCCTTACGTCGCTGTTCAGATGGTGCAAGGAGGCGCTGGAGCGGGGTCAAAGGCCCGCTTATCGAGAAATCGAGGCCCAGCGGTCCCTACTCCAACAGGAAACCGTGGAGACATGGAAGGTGCGACTTGAGCAACCAAATGGGGGATTCGCCACAATCGCGGCCATCAGACCGGTCATGGACGAGTGGCTGGAGAGGAGACACGGTGCTCTCTCCTACCGGTTGACACAGATGCTTGCCGGGCACGGTAGCTTCGGTAGGTATATGTGGCGAAAACACCGGGAAACCACGGCCGAGTGTCAGCACTGCGAGGACCGCAGCGATGACATAGCGCTCCACATGCTGGTGGAGTGCACGGCGTGGGCGCAACAGCGCCAGATCCTCGTAGTGGGTCTAGACGTGGACACTCTCTAGCTCGAGACCATGGTGCGAGCCCTGCTCTCCAGCGGGAGTAAGTAGGACTGCGCCGCCTCTTTCTGCGAGCAGGTCATGCTCGTGAAGGAGGCGGCGGGATAGGTACGGGAGAGAACTCTCCCACCCGAGTTCCACAGTCGGCGTCCTGGGCGCCGCCGACGTGTCTTCGCCGAGGACTATCGCCCACCATGACCGGGGGCCTGAGGACGGTGAGAGGGCGGTTCACCGTCCTTACAGAAGCAGGCCCATGACGGCAGCGTGACGTGAGCAATTCACGCACGCCCCCCCTTAGAAGCGGCATCACACCCGAATCCTCAAAAGACGCGGGATAGCACCCCAACCACCTCCTGGGCGAGGCCACAGTGGCGGCCATGGGTCTGTTCGGAGTTCTGGGACATCCTTCCGAGGGCTTCCCCGGGGCTCCCAACCACAGGCTGTTGGGCGTGACGTGAGGTTTTTTTAGTCTTTAGGAGTCCGGCATAACATCCATGCGGATTTTCTCTCACGTCAAACAAAAAAAAACCGTCAGTGTTGGAGTACGATTCCTACTTGTCAAGTGTTTTTGTTCATAATAATCATTTTCATAAGCATCACGTGTACATACTTAATGAGAATCTATGACGAATAAATAAGTCATTATGAATAATTAAGAATAACTTTGAACTACAAAACATTTTTTTCAAGATTCATCGTTATTTTTAGGCTGTTTGGTGTTTATTTAACATCAAAATAAAAGTACACACTTATACGAGTAATTATCATCAGTAAAAATATACAAAATAGATTCACTTATAGGGTCTCATAGCAAAGAGTCCCATACTGCTGGTCGAAAATCATCGGTCGATTAACCGCTCCTCGAAAGAACCATTGCCCGATAAAATTGGCCGAAGGAACGATTGATCCCTGGCTGTTTGACCGAATTAATCATTGATCTATTTATAACAGATCGAATGAAACATTTGCCGATGAACGATGGATTTTTTTATTTTATTAGGGTTCCGTACCGAAAGGGTAAAAAGTGAGACCCTATTCATGAGACATCGCTGTCCGTCTGTCTGTATGTCTTTCTGTCCGTCACGAGGCTGTACCTCATGAACAAACGTGATTTTTTTGCCATTTTATCTATATAAATAAAATTATTTTATACATCAATAAGGGTAACAAGTAGACGCTTTAAATACTCACAGAATATCGAGTTATGTATTTTCATCAAATATAAATAATTGAATTAAAACAAAATAGACATTTAGGGGGGGCTTCCATATAACAAACATGATTTTTGTCGTTTTTTGGTCTCGACTCGCACTTGGCCGGTTTAAACTTTCGATTGATGATATCTATCAGATATATGGGTGCTACTACCCGTTCGCTCTAACTTTGCCGCTGGCGTAGAGGCGTATACACGAATTGTTAATTAGACGAAGAAAATTGACAGTAGCTAATGTCACTTCGTTATAGAAAATATGCAAAATTGTATGAAGAAGTGACAATAGTTGCTGTCAATTTACTTCGTCTAATTAAAAATTCGACTTTAGTATGGAGCCGAGCGGCAAACTTAGAGCGAACGAGCAGTACTGTACCCAACGACGTATTATAATAGACACGTCATGCACGAACATTACGGCTTTCAAAAACAGCAGATCTTTAGTACATTTAAAAAAGAATTTCTATGAAATTATCTATGTTAGCATGTATGAAAGTAAGGCAATTGCCTGACTATTTTCTTGCCATTTATCAGTGTTGGTAACGTATCTATAGTTTTTAATTATATCATTGACTGTACCTATGTAAAAATATTAATTAAAACCTATGTAAAAATATTAATTTAATCCTTTGTAATGAAATGAGTAATTAAATTAAAATAAATTAAAATTTAAAAATTTTATCCTTATTAATATAATTTTCGAACGTTTCATTATGCCTATCCCCTTGACTCAAAATTCCGTGGACTCGTGGCACAATCGATGGAACACAAAACCATACTGGAATTTGTTAAAGAGCAGAAAAATACCGAATGCACAATAGAGCGCTTCCACGCATTAGTATAACATTCTGCTAAACGACGTAAAACTGGTCTTAACAACAACGAAATACTGCGTAGACAATCACTTTAATTATTATTAAAAACATGAAATGGATTTAAAGACTTTTCTTGGTGGATTAGCACACATAATATCTGTTATATTAAAAAACCTACTAAAGAATTTTTTATTATTAAACTAGGTAATGTTCCAGTGAGCGCCCGCGTGGGACTCCGTTTTTGTTTTTGTATGAAGAATACTTATTATTTTTGTTACATTTTTTATTTTTAACAGATATTTAAGTATTTTTAGGGTTCCGTACACAAAGGGTAAGAAACGGGTCCCTTTTCATAAGACTTCGCTGTCCGTCTGTCTGTCTGTCAGTCTGTCTGTGCGTTACGTGGTTGTATCTGTTTAGTTTAGCTCCCATTGTAGGCAGTCCATTGCCGTACTTCTACATAAGATGGACGTGAATTGTCTGCAATGGGGGTCCCATTTCCCATTACATTAAAAATCTGAAAGACACACTGCGTGTTGGACCAATATATATACCATGTTAGTCTACCAAAAGACCGGGTATCTTCGTTAGAAAGAAAAAAAGATACCTGAGAATACAGAGTCAACATACTTGGCAGCCCCACAACAATCCGAGAAGCGCGTGAGGACCCGAAGAGGATCCTGCGCTTCTGGTCGGAGCTGGGTTGGCTGGAGTGACAGCCAACACTCACGTACAATGGGTCCACTGGCGAACCTAAGTGCGGAAAATGGGAGCCCAAGAAGACTGAAGACTGAAGACTGACTACCTAAGAAGAAAGAGGCATAATAATAAATAATTAATATGACTTGATCAAAATATGAAGTCAATATTACACAAAATATCTTACGCTAAGCAAGGAGTACAAATAAATAACAACTCTGGCCTACAAACTAGGCATTAGTCTATATCTTAGAGGACAGCGCCATCCATGTATATAAAATGTTATTTATGGTTGCTTTATAATGAATGAGAGAAGAGGTAACCTGTGTGTGTGTGTGTGTGTGTGTGATTGTCTGGTAAGTGTGTGTGTGTTGGAGTGAGTGAGAGGGAGTGTGTAGTAGTATATATTATATAGTCTATCCCAGTGATGGGCAAAGTACGACCCGCGCGCCAACTCCGGCCCGCCGACGATTCTTCAACATGAATACCTACCTGGTATATGGCCCGTGGTAATTATATTAAAGCTGTATTGATTCGTAACTGGGTGTAAACAAGGAATAATAATTCTTTATTCGCAACTGGTTACGAATCGCAGTTGCGGAAACGGCCGGAGGGATTTTAACGGCCCTGAAGTATTATGTAGACGATTCTACTTAGTAGAGCAATAGACGCATAGGTGAAGTGAACTTGATTGACTTTTTCGACCATAAAATTGCAGAACAACTCAAACACAAAAGGACTTACTGATGAACATATTCGCGCTGCTTATTAAAAGTCCGTATGACGTCAAATAGACTAATTCTTTAATCTAGATCTCAGGACTCGTGAAGTCTGCTGAATTAAAATTTGAACACAGACAACTTCAGTTCATGAACTAAAAACGCTCTAGGCTCGAAACACGATTACTGATAAAATCCTCGATAGATTTTTGTGTTGAAAATACCTCGATTTTGTGACATTTTAAGCTAGATCTCAGTAAAACTTTCATTTGCACTAGAGCATTTTTTTCATATTGGTTATAGTTTTTTATAATTTCGTTAAAAGCGCACAAAAACCGACCGCATCTCTTTCTTTCTTGCACGCTGAAATGTATATCTCCTATCTTCTTTTAACAATTTGGCGTCTGGCAGGCTCTTAAGAGTTCCTTCGTCACAACTCGAACTTGCATTTAAAATATGGCACATAAAAAGCAATTTCATACGTCCCACACGCCAGCAATAGCAGGACCTTCGAACAACAGATAAATTCTTTTTAACGGTAGTGAAGTGTGGAAAGTACCTACCGTAAAATTTTTTGTAAAATTATTAACAGTTTCAGCACGAAATCCATTTTTCTTATAATTCTGGCCCTTCCCTGATATATCATAACTTTTCTGGCCCCCCATTAAAAAAGTTTCCCCACCACTGGTCTATCCTGAGCGCAAAAGATCCTCTGTGCTGCGAAATTCTAAACTACGGAGATTTTCTTTCACTTTTACAAGTGGACTTAGTTTTGTTTTATAAGACCAAAATATTATTTCAATAGTTGAAGAGCTTTATTGAGGTTACATGAAATTGTCGGCGAACAAATGATGTGCGATGAGGCATTGGTTTGAAAACTTTATGTTTCAGTCTGCCAATTTATTCCTATTCTATCTGTCGATTTTACTGTATGAGCAAATAATGAATAAATAGACCACGTTAAAATTCGAGGGTGGTATTAATCTCGAAGAAAATATTTTATTGTCAAATCATTCAAAGCAAAAATTTATCTAAGTATAATGAAATATAACCGCCCAATTTTATCTCGTATATTATGTAAAAGTGGTGCTAAATGCTGGTTCCTTTCTGATTATCGAACCATAAAATGAGCAATTAGTACCACCCGGTAGCACTTCAGGTATGAATAAATTATAAGTACAAATATTTAACCTTGAATTAGCCCTATATAATAGATTTACTTGAAATTTATCAACTATACTTTATTACGATTCAAACTCCAAGAATCAACACCAAAAGTAAGTGCCTAGTTTTATCTATTATCATAATCATCATCATAAATATAATATCGGAATAAAAATGGTGAGGATAAACAAGTAGGTACCTATTGATAAAAATATAACCATGATTTTGATTTAATTTGACAGCAAAATATTTTCTTGTAGACTGACTTAGCTTAGACTTAGGATAGTACAACACCATTTAGCATTTAGTAACACGCCATCGGCAAGAGTCATTAGGTATCTATTTATTTAATTAAAACGGATATTGACCACCAATTACATTCACTAAACCAAATAATATCACTGAAGCATAATTTCCAAATTATATACAGTAATTAAATTCAATAAAACTATAAAAATAGCAATATAATGACAATAAAGAAATTAAACTACACAAACAATTACAATTTCTTTAGCTTTTTTACACAAGCATACATTTTCAAAATTAATACATAAAATTTATACACAGCAAATTCAATAAAACAATAAAAAAACAATATCAAGGACATTATAAAGATATCAAAAGAATAAAAAACCGGTCAAGTGCGAGTTGGACTCGCCAATAAAGGGTTTCGTAACAGCAAGTAACATAATATAAAATTTCTTATAGTTCGTATTATCTTAGGTTGATGTTTTAACGCGATCGCAGTGGTAGTGATTTTTCTAACCAAAAATTGTGGTTTATGACGTATTAAAAAAAGAACTACCAGCTCTATCTCGTTCAAACCAATTTTCGTTGGTAGTTTGTATAGCAATGTACATCATTATATAGTTTTTAGATTTATCATTCTCTTAGTTTAGAAGTTAGAGGGGGGGGGGACACATTTTTCCACTTTGGAAGTGACTCTTGCTCAAGCTATTTACTTTAGAAAAAAATGATTTTAGGAACCTCAATAGCATTTTTAAAGACCTATCTCATAGATATATTATAAGTCTAGATGGAAGGTCAAGGCGCAGAAACGGCGCAAAAAAAATCATGCAACTGTTACATGAATTGGTCTAACCCGCCGCTCAGTGCCGATCGTGTCGCTTTAACCACAGAGTACATTTGTATATTATGAGATAGAGACGTCACTCGACTAAGTGACGACACCAGCGGTGCCAAGCAGCTATTACAAGAAACTTTCTGAGTGCGTGGCCATGAAATAAAAATCGAGTGTACTACCCGTTCGCTCTAACTTTGCCGCTGGCGTAGAGGCGTATACCCAAATTGTTAATTAGACGAAGTAAATTGACAGTAGCTAATGTCACTTCGTCATAGAAAATACGCAACATTGTATGAAGAAGTGACATTAGTTGCTGTCAATTTACTTCGTCTAATAAAAAAATCGACTTTAGTATAGAGCCGAGCGGCAAAGTTAGAGCGAACGGGCAGTAACAAATATATTTAAATAAAGGAGAACGCCCAGAGATCGTTTCTTTTTGAAAAACCTTAATAAAAAGTGTATGGCCATCTAAGTAAATTGGTAAATCATGTAATATTTTTTTAACAATCTTTTAATTCAATCGATCAAAATCTTTTGTGGCGTTTTAACTTTGATTATAATTTGTGGTTGTATCGTTTGTACGCGCCGCGGACTGACCAAATGAATGGTACTGACGTGACGAAGATGGCCGCCAATCGCAAATATCAATGTGTGGGGCGGGGCCTACATTTCGGGGTGCATGCAACAATGTCGTTGAGATCATAGATTTAGTATTGATAAATTCTAAATCTATGGTTGAGTTGGAAGTAGGTACTATTAATAGCAGATTATTGCATTTTTTTATATAAAATAGCATTCTAACTATAGTAAAAATCTAGGCTGGTGATATATTATTCACCGTGTTGCGAGTATATTAGACATTTGAACGAAATACGAACTGTTAAAAATTGAAAAGTTTTTAACAAAACGTCTTTTCGGTAACGAATGTGCGGTTTTGCAGTAGATCTGATAAAAATGCCACTCATCCTCTTTAATTTTCGACAAACTCCAGAGACACTCCTAGTAAAGTCGCACCGCTTTACTAGAGAAGACAGTCAGTCTTCTCTAGTAAAGCTTGACTTAGGACCGTACTTGACTTTGAGTGTCCTAAGAGGACGAGGACCGATAAAAATGACATAAACAGCTGAATATTAAATAATACAAGAATTGGCAGTATGGTTTTAAATACCTTTGCCTGTCCTTTGGACGAATAAAGCGACAACAACAACAAGGAAAAATGACAGTTTAAAATGTTTATCACCGAAGGATTTTTCATGAAATTATTTTATATAAATTGGTGTGAAATATTTATATAAAACAATGTATGGTTCCATACAAAGTGATTATGATCAGGATTGATATTTAAATGGTAAGTAATTAAGTAACAATCGAGATCCAATTTGTTTATTTACTACATTATCTCAATAAGTTGATTTGTGGTAAGTAAATACATTTTCAGGGTTTTTTATAAGTGTGATGGAACTATTACTTTTATGTTTTTTGAATTAAATCCATGTTCATCAATGTAATGATTACACTTTTTGGACAAATTGATTTGACGGATTGATGGACATTTGCTTCAAAACTAACCTCTAATTTGAGCAGCAAAAAGAAGAATGATAGAAAACCCTACAAAATAATAGAATATTTTTTATTTCCTATGCAAGTACGATATCCATCCAATTCAATCTCCGATTTTCGCTGTCATACTAAATTATTTGTTATGAAACGGCGATCCATTAAAAGATGGGCAATCGCCTTTGAATCTTTTAGAAAAATTAGTTTTAAGATCGTAAAAAATAATAATAAACTACCTTGGGCAGAAAAGTAGTCTTACTTATATGACCCTATGTAACGAAACCATACCGCGATTTAAAAAAAGGCACAGCGCCATCTAGTTGTGAATTTTTAACTAAAATATTAGATTTTTTAATATTGCGTACAGCGCCAACTACCACGTGTTTCTGGAAACTCTTACGTTATAATGAAACGAAATTAAATATCATGACAAGTCTCAATGTAACTGCAACGTTGAGAACCTACGTAAGTTGGTTACATTATAATTCAATGCTCAGTTCTAAGTGATAACACCATGGCGTCACCACGTAAAACGCGCGCTAAGTAGTGTACGAAAATCTCGCTAAAATGTCGTTTTGTCCAATTAAAATTTGTAGAAATTATAGTAGGAGATTAAAAACTTCTAAACATGTCAGCTATCATCGGTAAGAACCCAAAATAAAGCTTATTTTAATTTTTCTTTTCTTCATTATTAATCTCGCAATATTCATCAGTGTTGCCACTTTATTGTTTTATTCTCCCAACTTAACAATTGGGAAAGGGGTAAGTATACCTAACTAGTTTGTCTAGGAAATGATCCCACCAAAAACATCCCTGTTGAATAGGAGGCCAAGTTCCTATGAGCTAATTGTTCGCCTAAAAAAGGGTTGAAATCCAATCCAATGCCAAGTGTAGATGCACTTTAAAATCAATCATAATCATCTTCATCAACAGCCTAATCCACTGGTAAACATTTGCCATTTCCAAGACTCGCCACCACACTCAGACCTCAGCCTTCCGAATCCAGCCACTACCCACTACCGCATTCACGTCAACGGTCCATCTGGCCGAAATTCACTTTACCATACACCCAACTTAAAATATGGTGTAGTTGTGAAAATACATAGGTACCTACTTGGTTAAAAATATCTAAAATAATGATACTTCTAAATTTGAACTGGGCAGGTTAATTTAATTATATACATAATAAATTTAATTATACAATTAATCAAGTGTTACGTACTCCACGAAAACCTGCCAAGTTTTAATTTAGAAGTATCATTATTTTAGATATTTTTAACCAAGTAGGTACCTATGTATTTTCACAACTACACCATATTTTAAGTTGGGTGTATGGTAAAGTGAATTTCGGCCAGATGGACCGTTGACGTGAATGCGGTAGTGGGTAGTGGCTGGATTCGGAAGGCTGAGGTCTGAGTGTGGTGGCGAGTCTTGGAAATGGCAAATGTTTACCAGTGGATTAGGCTGTTGATGAAGATGATTATGATTGATTTTAAAGTGCATCTACACTTGGCATTGGATTGGATTTCAACCCTTTTTTAGGCGAACAATTAGCTCATAGGAACTTGGCCTCCTATTCAACAGGGATGTTTTTGGTGGGATTTCAATACTTTTTTTCAAGAAACCGTACCTACTTTTTCTTTAATAAGCTTTAAAGTGTGCATTATGTATACATGACATTATTTTATACCCCTCCCTTCCCCCCCTCCTCATTGTATTCTCATTTTATCACTGATTCATAAATATTTTTATAAGAAATTAGATTTTCGATTAAGCCAACTCATGCGTTATAATATGAAGTCCACGTTTAAAGCTTACATACTTCTTAATAATATTCGTACAAAATTTTCAGTTTAATCAATCCAATAGGTTAATCCCAATTGACATAGTTTATTAGCCTTCTGCTTACCCCCAAGGTTATTTTATAAATGTATATTAATGTCATAACATTAATATATAGCTTATGTTTAGAATAAAAGGATGACTCACGCTACACCGTGCCGGGTCCGAGCCGAGTGCCGGCCGCAGCAACGTCAATTAATATTATATATATTTTGTGTCGACAAACTCACGTTAAACCATAGATTTAGAATTTTTCGCGCTAAATAAATGCGTTAAACCGAGCGGCAACTGAGTGACAGCTGAACTACGGAAAACACTCGGAAACAACTTGGTCCCGCCTCGGCTCGGCCACGGCCCGTTGCATAAATACAGTGCCACCTAGCTTCGCCCGAGCAGTCGTGAACGCAACCGGCTCGGTGACCGTGCTACGGCCGACACTCGGCTCGGACCCGGCACGGTCTAGCGTAAGTCATCCTTTAGAATGCTTGCTGATCTCTAAACTACTGGACGGATTTGATCCAAATATTTCGCAAATATGAATAACAATATTCAATGTGCAGTATTGACTTTTCCATAATTTGTATGTATAGAGTATTTGATTGACATTAATCAAAACATTGACAACATCTTTCTCAAATCTGATTGAGTTTTTAAACATGACATGTGTGAAAATAAAAAGTAAATTAAATCAAAAGAGTCCTCTCATGACTAAAAAGTATTGATACAAATTCGAATCAAATCCCCCCGAAGATAACAATTGTAACCCCTTTTTAGCCATGTTCTGGAATGAATTTCTATAAAATACGAAACACATCTTCCATCAATTATGTTAGAGATGATTTATGCAAAATTTGAAGAAGATCCGACCAAGGAATCCTGTCGTCCCATACAAACTTTGTAACCCTTTTCCAACTCACACTTGACCGATTTCTTAAATTTCTCAATTTTTCTTTCATCTACATATAACACCTGGTCTGTGTGCCAAATTTCATAACGCTAGGACAATTGGAAGTGGCCTAGAGGTTTTGATGACCGGTCAGTGAGTGAGTGAGTCAGTCAGTGCCAAAAATAGCTATATTCACAGGGTCATATTTCAGGATCTACTGAAGCTACATCTATGAAATTTGGTACACTACCTTAGTACTAGTATATGAATACGTACGTACAATTTTATTTCTGTACATGCAATAGGCACTGAGCTACAGGGGGGTCAAAAGTGGGTCGAAGCGGTTCGTGTAAATAGAGTACGACATGCGCTCGGCCTGTTGCTAGAACTTGGCCTGCGCACTGCCGTGCGCTTAGATTACTTATATTGATTTCTTAATACACTACGTACTAATATATTATTAATTATAATGAATTGGATCTAATAAATCAATTTCGAAAGTTCATGTGTTATTAATTTAACATAGTTTTTGAACGAAGAATTATGTAGGTAATAAAATAATACCTAGTAGGTACTTATTATTTCATAGTTACAGTTGTTTCTGGGTTATGTTACTCTTGATACTTGTGGAATCGGTTTATTATAATCCTTTTTTTTATTAAAAAGAAGTTACCTATACACATTATTCAGATTTTTGTGACGTAAACATCTTATGTGACGTAAACGAAGTTGCGGGGGTCAGCTAGTACTTTCATATATCCATTTAGTGAAAAGCTGAACTGCAGAGCTTCGTTTTGCATCAGTATTTTTCCCGTCACTTGTTCGACTCTCAAAAGTAATAAATGTTCCCCGTTTTTAAAACTTTTCGTCGTCATTAAAGGGAATATCGAACCGTAAAAGAATTTTCAAAATCAAACCAGTACTTAAGTTGTTCCTCAGAATC
Source organism: Miltochrista miniata (assembly GCA_933228765.1). NCBI lineage: Eukaryota > Metazoa > Arthropoda > Insecta > Lepidoptera > Erebidae > Miltochrista > Miltochrista miniata. The sequence goes on from OW121765.1 coordinate 15,474,911, forward strand.
TAGCATTCAAACAAATAAACCGTAATATACAAACAAACACGAAATATTCCGTTTTATACACATTTATTATAGTTTTGAAAAAATGCAAATAAATGAAGGATATGAAGCCACACAACTCAGGAGTGAGCATTATATGCGATTTGTTCAATACATTATATTAGAATTCAGTAGATTCTAGGTATCCACCAAGTTAAGAAACAAAAAAAACAATAGAAAGTGTGTAACGGGCAAGTTATAGGTATACAAGTTATTAATTTACCTACATCACTATGCCGTCAAGACGCGTGAACAATTTTATTACTTACACAAAAAAAAAATACAAGCAGACACTTCAATTTTATTTATTTGTATTAATACTCATATCCAATAAACAAATATGTATACAATATTGATATAGTAAATATTATACATCCTTCATTATATATTAAATTAATTACATAAACTATACTAAGACTTAGTTTAATGCAATTTTAGGGAGAAGCTGGTATCATTATTTACGCACACAGAAAAGCCGACGCACAGTGTAAAGACAATGGCCGCTCGACGGCGCACGCACACAATTGCGAAATCGTAAGCCGTTTTGTTCTTGTCGATTGTAGAGCGACCCTCCATCTTGACTTATAATATATCTATGACCTATCTATAGTTAGCCCACACGTATGGGCTTGATGAAAAAAAAATTTGAGTTTCAGTTCTGAGTATGGGGACCCCCAACATTTACTGCTTTTTTTCTAGTTTTATATAAGAATCTTAATGCGGTTCACTGAATACATCTAGTTACTAAGTTTCAAAAGCACAGACCTTATAGTTTCGGAGAAAAGTGGCTGTGACACACGGACGGACAGACAGACAGACATGACGAATCTATAAGGGTTCCGTTTTTTGCCATTTGGCTACGAAACCCTAAAAAATACCTTAGTGAAATCAATAAAACTAAAGAAATAATGTATAATTTATAACTGAACGTATAAGTCACTGAAACGAAGACAAACTGATAATAATTTAGTCATAGTTATTCATAGCATATAATCAGCCAATACGTAAGGTAGTGTTCACCAATTAGAGATAGTACAGATGGAAACCTACATACTAAATTTGCTGAGGCTACACACACATAGACAACGCTCACGAAGTTCACAGACACGAGATCAGGCGAGGTTGAGGCACAGATTACTAAATAGTTACTACGTAACAGATACATCACTCCCAAACAAAAGCGAAAATACCTACGCTATATTAGCCTACCACATTTTAGTAACAATACCTGCTGCTCTGAACGAGAAGAATTGTACCTTAAACACGCGCTCATAGCGTCGAGACTGTGTTGCCCGCTGTGCGAGTGACGTCATCGTAAGAAAGCGTTAGGGTTGAACCTATAATGATTGTTGTAATAAAACGAATGTTATGAATCAACCATGTTTTATTACCCATCCAAGGACTGGCCATAGTGAAAGTTACTTACTGCAGTGATCGATTGTAGAACACTGAGACCGCGGGACCACGAGCGCTTCGACTACCCATAAAACCTATTTACCTAACTATAAATTCTATAAAACATTGAATTGCCTCTACAAAACAACACTTTATAATACCTAGCTCAAAAAACTCCTTAATTTACGATTAAAATACTTATCACCTACCTACTTATGTTAAAACAAATAAATGGTGAAAACATTCATATTGATAAGATTTAAAATACTACTCGCCTTTTTTCGTCTCTCGGCAATTTAAAAAAACCGGCCAAGTGTGAGTTGGACTCGCCCATGAAGGGTTTCGTAGCAGCAAGTAACATAATATAAAAGTTCTTATAGTTCGTTGTAACTTTGTATTGTGTTCTCGCAGTGGTAGTGATTTTTCTGACCGAAAATTGCGGTTTATGACGTATTAAAAAAATACTACCAGCTCTATCTCGTTCAAACCAATTTTCGTTGGTAGTTTTTATGGCAATGTACATCATACATTCTATTTAGATTTATCATTCTCTTGGTTTAGGAAGTTAGAGGGGGGGGGGGGGCACACATTTGTCCACTTTGGAAGTGTCTCTTGCGCAAACTATTCACTTTAGAAAAAAAATATGTCAGAAATCTCAATAGCATTTTTGAAGACCTATCTACATATAGACACGTATGGGTTTGATGAAAAAAAAAAAATTATTTCAGTTCTGAGTATGGGGACCCCCAAAATTTACTGTTTTTTTTCTAGTTTTATATAAAAATCTTAATGCGGTTTACAGAATACATCTAGTTACCAAGTTTCAATAGCATATGCCTTATAGTTTTGGAGAAAAGTGGCTGTGACATACGGACGGACAGACAGACAGACAGACATGACGAATCTATAAGGGTTCCGTTTTTGCCATTTGGCTACGAAACCCTAAAAACGACAAATTTTCTTTTGTTTTGTACTATATTACACCCATCGACTGCACAATAATTACGTGGTTTCTGCATTTCGAAGCGTAAGCGCGGGAAACGTGCGGTGCGATGCGATGCGACCGCTCAGTCGGGCGTTCGGCAGCCCTCTGCCAGTTGCATCCCCAGGGATATGCCGAGCGGTAGGTACATAGCGCGCGGTTTTGAGCGAGTGACGGAGGCCTGGTTGAGGCGAGTTTTCGATACTGGTTTGTGCGCGAGTGTGCGTAGCAGAGGTTAGGTGTGAAAAATACTATCTCTAATTTGTGTAGTGTGTAAATGCTATAGCATTTACACTTACCGCTGCGTTGTGAGGTTCCGAAAATCAATATAATTGATTTTACACCGACTTCAAAAAAAGGAGGTTTTCAATTCAACGGTATTTTATTTTATGTTTGTTACCCCATAACTTTTAATCGGGTGAACCAAATTCGAAAATTCTATTTTTTGTTTGAATGCTGACGCTTCCCATTTGGTCCCATTACGAGGAAACCAGGATCTAATGGTTTCATCCCAGTCAAATCGAGGGAAACCTTTAAAATTTGTAGGGACGACTAGTGCGTTTACTTGTTTTTACCTACTTAATAATATTATTATATCGTATGCCTCATGGCAAAATATAGTAGATCTCCATACTCTTAATAAGACCTGTAAAATTATTTATCTGTGTACCTATGTTCACGATAAATAAATGAATTTGAATAATGAATAATTTGATTAAAAGCCTTTAATTTTTTCATTAATGACTATTAAGCACTACAATTTAATGAAGGTCTGGAGTCGATCTGATGATGAAGCCGAAATACAGTTGACAGAAATCCTTAACGATTTACAGCAGTTACCTTATCCATGGGCGTCATAAATTTGTATTGATAATAACTTTACTCCTAAACATGTACTTTTAGGTTACTCGTCACTTAAAATAGTGAAATTAAACATTTTCAAAAAAAGAACCGACTTCTAAGTAAATATTAAAAAATCAGAAATAAATTAACACGTATTTTTATTTATCAGAATGTATTAAACATAATATTGAAGTCAGTGCCACGGTAATACTGCAAAAAAAAGTAGATAATTACCACAGTTACATTATATTCAGTGCTTACCTACTAATATTAGCTTCTGTTGTTAGAGAGTTTAGACTACGAGTGCCTACCTCAACCTATAGTTTTACTCGGCACTGACTTCAACATAAATTTAATAATTTCTGGTATTTAAAACTGCGGGTCGTCATGACCTACGGCTGTCCATTTCAACACGGCAATAGACTCACTACCTATTACGTCGGACATACCATACGTCTGCCTACCCCTTCGGGGATAAAGGCGTGACTACGTATCTACGTGGTATGTATCTACGTATTTAAATAAAATACGTTCTAATTAATACAGATGACAGATAGTCGTCTTAAAAAATATATGACTTTGAATATTTGTTTCATCCATAGGTAACCGACTAAATAAAAAAAAAGTTTAATCCTTAGCACAATTTTATTATATTAGTACACGCTGCATTTTAGTTACAGAAATAACAGTATTTCTTTTTTTCTTTCAGTATCTCAAGCTCAAGATGAAGATCCTCAGCATTTTCTGTCTGTTCTGTTTGATGGCTGCGGCGTTTGCTCAAGGACTGGGTGGAGCCGTCGGTGGTAACGCAGGAGTGGCGACACACCATAGGGAAGCGCGTACATTCGGACTATTATATCCCTTAGTAAACGGTTTGCTACAAAATAAGACAGAAATAACAACAGCTTTACCGTAAGACCGTCGCAATTTTCTTAGTATATGTATATACGTACATGTGGGTAGCTAAATCGTAAAATCAATACCAAAAACTATGTTGAAATTCTAAGCCATTTTAACTATGTACTTAAAACTTCATCAGCGTAGCTGAGGTCCTCACCGAGCATTCATTTTCTAAAGATTTGCCAAAACTGTAATTCCCAAGTTTCTAGAACTTTTTTAAACATCGCGATCGTAGTTAGATCTAATATCAACAAATTTCGGTCAATTCTGTCCATTGCAATAGTGTATAAAGCTACTTTATTATTGGTCTGTATGCATATGATTTTATTCGAATCTACCATTGTGCTATAATTCTATGTGTGTACAACGTATATTACTTCTTATCGTTCGTATAAAAAAGTTCACACGAAAACACCTTCTTTATTTCAATTTATGTTATCAGTTTAGGTATATGTTTGAATATATATCTGTAAAACATTTACTCTTTTTTTTCTTCCATTCTCAATTAAACACATACTGCGTGTACTTACATCAGAGGTTTTTATACGACATGGCTGAACGTTAATGCGTATCAGTGTTTGGAACGAAAGGCAGTTCAACATAGTAACTACTCTCGAGAGCTGGCTGGTGGCATTTAGTTACGCCTACCTGATTCCGTAGGCTATGAAAACGGTGGTATTCTTCAAGATCAATCTTTATCTTCTAACCATCCCAAGAATCTTAATATAGCGCATATTAATGCACAGAGTGTTAAAGGCCACTACTCCGATTTTCTGGCGTCTTTTAGCAACTCCTCTCTTGATGCTATCCTTATATCTGAAACATTTCTTAAGCCATCCATTCCATCTACAATGGTCTCACTTCCAGGCTATGTTTTAATTCGAAACGATAGAACTGGTGTAGGCTGTGGCGGTGTAGGAATCTACTTACGTGCTAACATTCCTCATAAGATTGTTAGTGCATCTCCTAATGCCTACACCGAATCAGCTGAACATCTCTTTCTGGAAATTTCTTTACTTCATACTAAACTTCTCCTTGGTGTTTTCTACAGCCCTGATATGCACATAGACTATTTCAACTCTTTTGATAACCTTCTACATGAACTCACTCCTTCCTATAGTCACGTAGTCATAATGGGTGACTTTAACACTTGTTTGGTAAAAAATGACAGCCGCTCTCGTAAATTATTATCGTTATTGTCTGCATATAACCTACATGTTCTACCGCTCTCTACAACTCACCATGCCCGTGATTGCAAACCTTCACTACTTGACCTCATTCTAGTTTCCTCCTCTGACGATGTGGGCTCACATGGTCAGCTGCCTGCTCCGTTTTCCTTACATGACTTACTTTTCCTCTCTTATCGTGTTCGTCCCCCTAAACGTAAGCAACAAATCTGTTTCCTTCGTAATTTCAGGGGTATGAATCTGGAGGCATTGCAAAGAGATGCCGGCTCTGCTGACTGGTCGTTGGTGTTTAACTCCGCTAACGTCAATGAAATGGTCAACATATTCAACACTACAGTTGTTGAGTTATTCGACCGGCATGCCCCGGTTAAACGTGTCCGAATCAAACATTACCCAGCTCCCTGGTTGAACGATTCTATAAAAAACCTAATGGCTCGTAGAGATAGAGCTAAGAGGCGATTTAGGAATAGCCCCTCAGAACAAAATTTTGTAGCTTTTAAGTCTCTGAGGAACCGCTGCAGTCGGATGTGTAGAGATGCAAGAAAACGCCACTTCTACGATTCTCTTAACGGTCGGAGTTCGGCTGACACCTGGAGATTTCTTAGGTCCGTGGGCATAGGCAAATCTCCAGTTTCTGACTCCAAGGAAATCGACACCACTGCTCTAAATAAGCGCTTCTCTCAACCGCCGGTCTCCTTGGATGCAGATGTAAAGAGGGCTACCTTGCTCAGACTTTTGGATGGGCCTGTGCACCGGACCTCTCCTTTTCAGTTCGTCTCTGTCTCCGACTCTGACGTTAGGAGATCTCTTCTGTCCATTACTTCAACAGCTTCGGGTTGCGATAGCATCTGCTCAAGGATGATCCTCCCTATTCTCCCTATCATACTTCCGGTCATTACTCATATCTTTAATTTCTCGTTAATCTCTGGTTCCTTTCCTAAGGTTTGGAAGTCAGCGTACGTTGTGCCTCTACCTAAAACAACTAACCCCTGCTTACTGACTGATTATCGACCTATCTCTATACTTCCGTTTCTCTCCAAAGTCCTTGAGCATATTGTTCATCGGCAGCTCTCAGTCTTTCTATCGTCTTCTGACTCCCTCAGCCCCTTTCAGTCAGGATTTCGCGCTGGACATAGCACTGTCACTGCGCTTATTAAAGTGACAGATGACATCCGATGGGCTATGGAGCGAAAACAACTAACACTTTTAGTTCTCCTCGATTTTAGTAGTGCCTTCACTTCTGTCGACTTTGATGTACTACTTGGTACTTTAAGATCTATAAATGTCTCTTCCTCCGCCATATCCTGGTTTGACTCTTACCTTCGGGGTCGCACTCAGTGTGTTCGTATCGGCCAGACATCCTCTGATTGGTGCGAACTATCTGCAGGCGTTCCTCAGGGTGGCGTTTTATCTCCTCTTCTCTTTTCTATCTTTATTAACTCTGCTACCAGTCACATTTCCAGTAACTTCCATCTCTATGCGGATGACTTGCAGCTGTATCGCCATTTTACGGCTAATGATGCACTTTCTGGTATATCATCTATAAACCGGGATTTGGATAAATTAAGTGACTGGGCCAGGTCGGTCGGATTACTCATCAACCCTTCCAAGTCGCAGGCTATCGTCATTGGTAGTAAATACCAATGTGACAGACTACCGGTGTCGGAACTAAGTCCGGTACTATTGGCTGGTGTCCACATTCCATATTCAGACTCTGTTAAGAACCTGGGTGTGATTATGGATGCCACGCTATCTTGGCGTGCCCAGATTAACGATGTCAGCAAGAAGGTTCATTTCTCTTTTCACTCGTTGCGATGCCTCCAGAGCTTCTTGCCCCTGAGGACGAAAATCAATCTTGCACAAACTCTTATAAAACCCATTATTGACTACGCTGATGCTTGCTATTTAGACGCCACCGAGGAGCTTCTAGATAAACTTGAGAGGTTGCAAAATTTATGTATACGCTTTATATTCAATCTTAGAAAGTATGATCACGTTTCCCATTTTCGCAAAGAACTCAAGTGGCTCCCTATCCGTCTTCGCCGGAACACTCGAATTCTTAATCTACTTTTCAATATCCTTTACAATCCATCTTCACCTTCCTATCTGAGGGAGCGGTTCTCATTTGTTCGATCTCTTGACGCTCCCTGCAGGTCTAACCTCCGCCTACTTCTCAAACTCCCTCGTCACAAAACTGATTTCTATTCATATTCCTTCACTGTGCATGCGGTCAGGTTGTGGAACTCACTACCGCCCGCCATCAGAGACAGCAAAACTCTCACAACTTTCAAAAGGAAAGTCCGTGAATATTATATGTCTACACTATAAACCTATTTATGTATTTATTAAGTTTATGTAAGTAAGTACATATTATATGTATTTATATTTATATTTTAAGATGTAAGTACCTACCTATATATTCTTTCGTTAATTTTGTATGTATATTATTTCAGTTTTACCCTATTCCTTTATTTACACACTTTTTCATTTCTTTTTTCTTCTTCATGTTCTCCTTTCGCTGGTCTGCTGGGAGATATTTCTTATAGAAATAAGCAGTACCATTGTACCTATCTTTCTTTTTGTCATACTTTTTATATTTCTTGTGTGTAAGTACATAAATAAATAAATAAATAAATCAAAGGAAAGTGTAAGAGTGAAACTTTTGTACACAGTAGAGTACCTACTGTGTACAAAAGTTTCACTCTTACACTTAATAAGCTAATCTGTGCTTTGGTGACCAATGTGTGTTATTTTGCGCTCTCTCACGACTTGGCTTATAATGTCAAAAAGAGCCTAGATATGATCTTTGAGGCCGGTAGTAGACGATATGACCTTATACCATTATATTATTATTATTATATTATTTATTTATTTTATACCACTAATTTTATTTTAAACTAGCTGACCCTCGCAACTTCGTTTACGTCACATAAGGTGTACGAATGGAGGGGTACTTCTTCATGAGACTCGTCAAGCAGCGTGTGAAACGGCCCTGTTTGCTTAATCATAAAAGAGCTTAAAGATTAAGTCGATTCTAAAACAATTCAGTCCACGCCTTCACTGAATTATTTTACAATAGCCTTAATCATTAAGCTCTTTTATGATTAAGCCAACACGCCCGTTTAGACTCACTTTCAAAAGAAACGTTGAATTCTAGATTTACCGAAAGTTGAGATGCCCCTAATTTCTGAACTACATAATCCTCAATATTGAAAATTGTATGGAATAATGCTTAAAGTACTCCCTTTCAGACACCAAACAAATATTTGAAATCGAACCACGCAGTGAGAAATTATAGCTAAAAACCTATTTTGCCTTTCATCCCCTCTCCTGAAGGAACCGCGCAAAATATCGGGATCAAAAGTATCTAAGAACCTTCCTCGGACTATAAGCTTAGATCGTACAAAGTATCATTCAAATCGGTTCAGTAGTTTCGGCGTGATACTTAGTCGGGATACAGACAGACAGACAGACAGACAGACAGACAGACAGACATTAAAATTTTAAATTACATTTTCGGCTTCAGTATCGATTAGAGAACGCCCTACACTTAAAATTTTCAAAATATCTTCCATGTACAGAGTCCCGACCCTCTACAGTTTTATTATAAGTATAGATAGTTACAAAGAGTGCATAACTTAGAATATCTTGATCGTGTGTATTGACTTATGACCTCAAATAGCGATAAAAACTGTAGGAACGGAGGGTTGTACCTACGTTGTTCAGCAGAGGTAAAAATTAGTAGATAAGATTTCTACATGGACAGCCTGTGGGCTAGATACAAAGCCTCGTGTGGGTCAACTTCGTCAAACTGATGTCGAAAACTCTCCCAACGCTCCTAGCGACCTTACTTGGGGGCTGGGGTCAGCTGTCGGGGTATCGTATATGATGTCGATGTATAAAATATCCTGGTCATGGGGGCTGCATCAATTAGCACGTTCGTTTGGCTAGCTCGGCCCTCCCGGAATTTCCTACTTCAGAGTAAAGCAATCTACTGTACTCATCACCAGAAACATATTATGTACCGCTTTCTTTTTCAATGTACCTCTGTATTTTTGCAGAAAAACTCATGAAAAGGGTATTATTGATACTGTTGATCAATGGCACTTGATGGAACTTGCTACACATATTGAAAAACTTCACTTGTGCTGTTCCACAACATTTATTATTGTAATACCTAACCGGTTTCGCCTTTCGGCATTCTCAAAGGCTATTTACTTATTTAGATCATAATTACACTCCGAACGCATAAACAATGACAATTGTTTCCATGTAGGTATACCAACAGACAATGTTGTCAGTTTTCAAATTTACCCCAAAAATTAGGGAGAAAGCAAAGTATTAAATTATTTGAAAATTAAATCATTTCCAATCATATTACAATATTTAACTAATTTTAAGGGTTGCCAGTTTACCTCTGTAACAACAAGGACACAACTCCCATAGATCAAAAAAGTGGGGTTTACGAGCTGACGTGTGCCGATTGTAATAAAAAATATGTCGGTCAAACTGGGAGATCGTTTAAAATCAGAGTTTCGGAACATATTAGTGGCTGGAGGCTCAAGAAAACGGAGTCCAATTTCGCAGAGCACCTCCTTACTGAAGGACACAGTTTTGATCGAAAAACTAATTTTAAAGCTTTACATTCCTGTGATAAAGGTCGAAAAATGAACGCTCTTGAGACACTCGAAATAGGTAGACTCTTAAATACTGACCCGAACATTATCCTAAACCAACAATTAGACCTGAACCGTTCACCTTTGCTGCATTATTATAAACAGTGATATGGTAATGACATCTACATATGTATACCTAAGATTGAATATTTTGACATTTAATTAATAGGATATTCTGACATTAATTTGATTAGTTAATTTGACATTTAATTGAGTACCTAGATATTTTGACATTTAATTTATTTGAATTAGTTTTACTTGACATGGTTCGATATGACAAATCAAATTGGTGCAGTGTATGACATTTAATCGTTTGGACATTTTGAGTTATTCATATTTAATAATATTAATTAAAACTATTGACATTTCAACAATACTAATAATTTTTAAATTTGAATTGTAATAATTTAATTTTCAGAAGTCAAAAAATTTTTTCTGGGCAAATTGTAAACTGGCAACCCTTAAAATTAGTTAAATATTGTAATATGATTGGAAATGATTTAATTTTCAAATATTTTAATACTTTGCTTTCTCCCTAATTTTTGGGGTAAATTTGAAAACTGACAACATTGTCTGTTGGTATACCTACATGGAAACAATTGTCATTGTTTATGCGTTCGGAGTGTAATTATGATCTAAATAAGTAAATAGCCTTTGAGAATGCCGAAAGGCGAAACTGGTTAGGTATTACAATAATAAATGTTGTGGAACAGTACAAGTGAAGTTTTTCAATCATGAAAAGGGGGCCGGGCCAACCAAACGTTTTCAGCACGGCCCCTTGTAACTCGAAAAATATACAGCCAATTAAAAAAGAACTTGAGCTTGAGAAATGTACCCCGGTATCATGTTATACGCTCCGAAACAGATATTGTAAATTCGTAATATCAAACGATAATATCGGTGTAGAGAGGGGGCCGAGCTGAAAATTTTTGATAAGTAAATATGTACAGAAGGACAAAAGATTTTTATTCGAAAACTATAAATATAGAATTTACACATGGTAAATATCAAATGTATAGTTTCTCATAAAACTGGCTAAATTTTAAATAAACACAACCTCAGTTCGTTCAGCTCGGCCCCCTTTAAACGCTTATAGTTTCTAAACTATGACATATTTCATTACGAAAAACTACTTGCTGACTCATATAAAGGAGTAAATTACTTCTAAATGAATTAAGATTCTGTAGAATTAGTATTTTAAAAGATAAATGAGATCGAAAATATCATATTGTGTATGTATAGGGTGACCATGATTTCAGTGTAAATTACTAAGAAAGTCCGGAGGGGCATAATTGAGTAAATCTTTAAATTAATAAACAACTCAACAGCTTTGTTTAATGATAATTATTATAACAATAGCAATGCGTTGTAACTGTACAAACGTGCATCGTGTGATCCAATCAAGATATTATGGTATTCATCTTTATAGCGTGGACATGGACACATATTAAATAATAGCTGTTACGTAACAGGTACATTACTACCAAACTGAAGCTATTAATACCTGCCCTAACAAAATATCGCTATATTGGAAAAGCATCTCTACGACGTATTACGAGAGTAAATATTCGTGCGCACACTTCATAATTGCAAAATATTTGGCAAAACAACTTTTCGCAATTTGACAGTTAGCAATACTATTTTTGGCAATTTTTTGTTTACCAAATAATTACATAGCAAAGTTTCATTTTACCAATTAGGTAGTCAAATATGGTTTGGCATAACCTACCAAGTATTAAGTAGTCAAATATAGTATGACATAACATACTTTTCCCAAAATATTACATATCCTAAGATTTACTTAAGAGTCTAAATTAATTGCATTAATAACTTGGCAAATTGCTATTATACAAATCAATTCAGCCACAGTTTTAACCTAACCTAACCCACTTTTACACCAGACTTTTCATGTTTTTATAATTTGCTGCCACAAATATACTATTTTTCACACATATTAAAATCAAAATTTGAACTAACCATCTTTTTGAATATCATTTTTTACAAAATAAAGCATTTGCTTAGTGTAAACTTGACTTATTAAAAATTGAGCAAGTAAAAAGTTGCCAAATGAATGTGATTAAAATGCGGAATATAAATTTGCTAAAGATTATTTTGGGACATGAAACTATGCGATAAGTTTTCTGGGAAATGAAATTTGACGAAACATATTTTACCAAACGGCAGGATCCCGATTTACGCCGTATCCTACCATAATTCAAGAAGCTACGAAGCACTTAGTGCATGACTCCTCGATTTAAAACGCTCAGTCAATAAATTGTAAATTAGTTATGTATGTGTGTTATGTGTATTATATGTTCACCATGTGTAAATTTTATATTTATAGTTTTCGAATAAAAATCTTTTGTCTTTCTGTACGTATTTTCTCATCAAAACATTTCTCAAGCTAAAGTTTCTTTTAATTGGCTGTATATTTTTTTCGAAGTAGCAAATTCCGGGAGGGCTGAGCCGGCCAAACGAACGTCCACAAAGTCCGAGTTTTACTCCCCCTGGGCGTATTTTTTTTTTATACCACTAAGGTGGCAGACAAGCATACGGCCTTCCAGAAGGACCGGTGGTCACCGCAGCCTATGAACGTTTGCAACACCAGAGGTGCCACACTCGCGCTGCAAACCCTGCAAAAACCTTCTAAGACCCCTTTTGAAGAACCCCATACTGTAGGCGTTTGGGAAAACCGAGGCAGGGAGGTCATGCCACAACCTAAGCGTGCGCGGAAGAAAACACCTATCGGATCTAACCGTGCTGGAACGCACCGGACGCAGAGTGTGAGGATGAACTGCCTGTCTGTGGCGAGCGGTGCGATGATAGAACGTAGCCGTGGGCATCAAATCAAACAATTCCTCAGAGCACATATCATTGTACAGGCGGTAGAACACGCAAAAGGAGGCAAAGTCTCTCCTGTCGCGAAGAGGTTCCACACCAGCTGTAAGTACAGGATCGTTGAGAACTCTTGCTCGTCTTTGCACCGAGTCAAATGGACGAAGCTGATATTCAGGTGCTCCCGCCCAGAGGTGACAGCAGTACTCCATATGCGGCCGCACTTGCGACTTATAGAGAAGCAGTGTTTGCACCGCAGTGAAGTACCGCCGCGCCCTGTTGAGCACACCTAGCTTCTTGGACGCCAGCTTAGCCTTGTCCTCTAAATGACTACGGAACTGTACGTCACTGGAGATGTCAACGCCAAGGATCCCTATACTTTTGGAGATGGAAAGAGATATGCCCTGAAATTGCATTGGGGTTCGCTTAGCAGTGAAAAAACACGCTTGTGTCTTGGAAGGGTTGAATTGGACAAGATTTTGTCCACCCCAATCGGACACTCTAGTAAGAGTAGCCTCGATTTCAGACACAAGCTGTTCACGATTTTCCTCCACTGTGTCCCGAGAGATACCGGGGCGGCCCGTGTAACAAGTGTCCCCCGTACTGTCGTCCGCATAACAATGAATGCCGTCAATAGACAACATGTCATTGATATGTAGCAGAAACAGAGTAGGGGACAACACCGAGCCTTGCGGTACTCCAGCATTTATGGCCATGCAGTCTGAACAGCTGCCGTCAACGACGGCCCTGATGCTTCTACCGGCCAAGAAGCTGGACACCCATCCGCATAATCTCTCGGGTAGTCCATATGAGGGCAATTTCGTAAGAAGACCACGGTGCCAGACCCGGTCAAAGGCTTTAGAGATGTCGAGGCTCACTGCTAGAGCCTCACCCTTACTCTCGATCGCCGCCCATCGGTGTGATAGGAACACAAGAAGATCGCCCGTCGAGCGACCGTGACGGAAACCGCACTGCCGGGCACTGAGCAGGTCGTGTTCCTCACGGTACCCTAGGAGCTGTGTATTAATAACACGCTCCATCACCTTGGATAAAAGGGAGGTGACAGCTATAGGCCTGTAATTGGCCGGGTCGGTCCTGTCACCCTTCTTGGGTACAGGATGTACATACGCAATCTTCCACGACGCCGGGACTTGTGGCATGGAATATGAAAGTGTGAAAAGACGTGTAAGTACTGGACACAACTCTGGACCACAGTGCTTAAGTACCACCGCGGGAATGCCGTCTGGCCCACTCGACTTATGAACGTCCAGGGATTGAAGCTCCCGTCGGACATTCCGCTGTGTAAATTTAACTTCCGGCATGGAAGTGCCACAACTCGGAATGCCCGGCGGTAAAGCACCCCCGTCGCTCATGGTCGAGTTAGAGGCAAAGAGATTACCCAAAAGGTCGGCTTTCTCCTTGGCACTCTGGGCCAAACTACCGTCGGGTTTAAGCAAGGGTGGTAAACCTGACCGACAGAAATTTCCCTCTCTTGGCAAGCGACCAAAATTCACGACTTCCTGAAGGGTAGCCTGCTAGCCGTTCGCCAATTCTGCCGACGAAATCGAACTTGACCCTGACAATTGCTCTTTTACTGGACCTCGAGACGGCATTTAATTTGCGTTTCACCTCAGAGATATTTGGATCTGAATTTGCACGAGCCGTGCTCCAAGCTCTGTAGGCAGATTCTTTCCGCATTAGAGCTTCTCTGCAGAGCCGATTGAACCACCGTCGCTTTTTTGCACCTACAGGGATCCAGCGGTTGGGAATGTAGCATTCCATACCCTCCAAGATCCCCTCAGCGACTGCTACAGCACAAGAATCCAAATCCTCTGAGGCAAAACAAAGCCGCCACCACGGGTACGTAGGGACAGGTAACCACTCCACAGACGTTGTGGGGGTTTTCCGACTTTGCACCCCCCCCTCTAAATAATATTAGTAAGTACATATAATGTAAGAAATGAAGTAGCATAAGTTTTCAATTTAAATTTACAGAATAAAAACACCAAACAGTTTCAAAAAAAATATTTTTATATAGATAATAAATAGAAAAAAACTAATTTACATTTGTTTTTAATTTAGGTACAGCGTTCGACGTAGATAGTTTCCAACACCGTGTGTTATGCCAATGTTATGTAAATCAGGTACTCGTAGTGGTGCAAATGTTGTTTTCTTATCTTCTTTAACTGAATTAAATTGCTTGCTGGCCTGAAAAATGCAAATTTCCAAATAAAACCACCAACACTAAACCTTTTATTATGTAGTATTATAGAATATCCATCCTGTATCAGGTTGTGACGGGAATGAACTTCGTATAAAGAAGAATCCTCGGTAGCCTGAAGGTGTAGTATAGTGCGACTGGATAGTTTTTAGAGTTCCGCACACAAAGGAGTAAACCTATTACTATTACTGAGACTCCGCTACTACCTACTGAGAACCGTGATAGTTAGACTGTTGGAAGTTTTACAGATGATGTAGTGTGGTTTTTTTTTTTACTTTTTTTAAAATGGTGTAAACACGAGTCAGTTGCCGCTATATAACCAATACTATACAGATAAATATATAATTATTGTGTGTATGCACCCATGTAAACATCTGCCTCTGTGTTTATTTTATTTTATTTATTGTTAAATTGCTTGTTTACGCGCTTGAACTAGCTGAGGCCACAAGTTAACTTAAATCACGCGTGGACTAATATTATACAAGCATACTTTGAAGACATCGGTTTGAAAAATAATAATAAAGTGAAGACGTCCGACCAGTTCCTGTTGCCACCAATTTGCCGTAGCAGAGTGGATTTTAACGTGTCAAGAAAACAGGTGCATGTGAAGTGTTTGAAACTTATGTCTTTGCATTGAAAAGCTGAAACGACAGGGAATAGCAGGTTTCCCTAAGGATAACTCTTGCTTGTGGACACAAGTGGTGCCATCTCTGCACCGGGCTCCGTACTAAAGCGATACAATCAATGCCCACTAAATAAACGAGAAACCTGTTATCTGTCAAAGCCAAGAGTCGTAAAACACGGCGTGCCACAAGGCAGTGTTCTGGGACCATTGTTGTTCTTAATCTATATTAACGACCTTCCAAAAGCAACAACTAATAAGATGGTCCTCTTCGCAGACGACAGTACAGCAATTGTAAAGTGTACGAACCCTGACACATACAAAAGTGACATATACAATTCCCTATCTGACATTATTAATTGGCTGAATAAAAATAACCTAGTAATTAATTTGATGAAAACTAAAATAATGCATTTCCATCAAAGATGTGTAATTCCAGATGTACGCATTACTTTTAATGAATCTGAAATAGATGAAACCGTGAAAGTAAAATTCTTGGGTTTAATAATTGACAATAAACTAACTTGGAAGCCACATACAGATCAATTATGCAAAAGGCTGAGTCAGGCGGCCTATGCTCTTTTGCAACTATCAAAAAAGGTTGGTCAAGAAACGCTTCTTGTTGCCTATCATGGATTGGTAGTATCAATCCTTAGATATGGAATTATATTCTGGGGTCATTCAACAGATAGGGATTCGGTATTTAGAATGCAAAAGAGATGTATCCGACACATGTGGGGCTTATACAAAACAGATACTTGTGTACCTTACTTCAGAAGATTTAGGCTTTTGACACTACCGGGCCTATACATATTAGAAATGGCTTTATTTGTCAAGACAAACTCGAGTCTCTTTAAAAAAGTGTCTGAAGTTCGAAGGGGTCCATTGCGCCGTCAATACGCTGGAATGCTGTGCAATGTAAACTGTAACACAGCTTTAATGAAAAAAAGTGTATTTGCCATGGCACCAAAAATATTTAACAAAATACCTTTGGAAATAAGAATAATGCCCATATTTAAATTCAAGAAGTCCTTGCAATTACTCTTGGTAAATAAATGTTACTACTCAATAAATGAATTCTTACAAGATTGACACGCTTCAGGGAAGTCCAGAGTGATCCCAGGAGTTCCCAGGCGGTTCAGTAGTTTAGGTAAGGGTATATATTTTGTCCTGAAGTCAATAACGCAACGATTACATATAATAACTGCCTTTATTGCGATTTCACAAAATAAACTTAAATCTATCTTAAAAAACTAGGTACTCATCCGAATTCTTCCTTCAGGGATGGGATTTCCTTCCTTCAGGAATAATATGACGTAACAATAGATAATTACTCCTATATTTTCAATATTAGTTGCTTACGGGTATAAGCAATGTTTTTTTAAATATAAACTTGGAAGCTCATTCTGAAAAGAACAAACAATATATTTTATATACATCCTCTTCAACCATAGATTTCCCTAAACTTTCCCTTACTACTATTTTTAACCCCATTTTAAAACATTTAATATACAAGGAACATTACCCCCTTTTCTAAATTTCACAAACGCCTGCCTGATAAAATAAATTTACTCAAAATATACTTTTTTACATAAAAATTACCCACAATTAATTTACTTAATAAAATTGATGAAGTTGATGCTTACCAGAGCTTCCGTTTTCACATATAAAAATTTAGTTAAATACTTGGGCTATTAAGCCACTCACTGATTATTTCAGTGGAAATATATTTTATAGAATAATTTACTTTGATGTAAATTTTTTCGACAGTATGAAGTAAATTAAAAAATTTAGTTAGTTCCTGATTTTCCTTTTTTTACCATTGCGCACGCCTATATATAGCTTACATCCCACCATA
The DNA here is from genome assembly GCA_933228765.1 of Miltochrista miniata. Classification (NCBI taxonomy): domain Eukaryota; kingdom Metazoa; phylum Arthropoda; class Insecta; order Lepidoptera; family Erebidae; genus Miltochrista; species Miltochrista miniata. The sequence continues at coordinate 15,492,466 of OW121765.1, forward strand.
TCTATAATCACCACATTAAATTGAAGACTGAGATTTCTATAACCGTCTCAAAGAAGAAAATTTATATAACAACATATACAACGATGTAATAACATTGTATATGTCTATATAACTGAATGCAATATATTTGCATATGATAAGCAAGCCTTTAAGAGCTTCCTATAGTAATATAGTACCACGTAAATCTGCGAGGGCAAGCTTACCGCTTCCGAGTGGCAGTATTTACTACAAAAAAAACCAAGAAACAGAAATATAGCACTGAATACACCTACAGAATCATCCTACAGAATTCTAACCACAAATATACAAACAACCCAGAAAAAAAAAATCACATTTACCAACCTTAACATTTCACTGAAATCCAAATCCAATATGTAATAACGTTTTCAAAACGTATGCATCACTATTAACATAATGCATGTGCATAAAACTTTCATAAGTTTGTAATTCTTAATACTTTGTAATTTTATAAACTCACGGCACGTACACAACTTTCACATAACATGACAATGAATTCACAATGTGACCTCAAGCTTAACAATATTTCGAGGTACCCTCATAAATTTTCACAATTATTCATAAGGTCTCTTAAACACTGCCTTAAGTTTCTCGTGTATGTTTGACTGTCCGCGAGAACATCCTAAAGTAAATTAACGTTCATTTTTAAATAACTGACCTGACATTGTTATTCTTGTCATAACTAACTCTAATTTAATTTGATAAAATCTAAAAAAAATGACTTTAATTTTGTGTTCATGAATAGGGGGAAAATTTTTTTTTTTTTTTTTTAGCGATGCAGTTTATTGTAAGCAAAGTACCTACTGATCATTTCAAAATTTTATAATTCACCGGACTCACCCATTCCTTTGAATAATGTGCCTTTCATACCTCATATTCGTCCCTTTCATATATTCATACATACTCATACATTTCACGCTCATAAAACACTCATGCACACTTGTGTCATCAATACAATCACATGATGACGCAATTCTTATGTACAAGAGAATTTAGCTTAAATTTTACACTAAATCTCAACATTATTCATTAAAACCGTATCCTGCCCTTACGCTTATGGAATTATGAATGAAATGCAGTCTGTAAGAACCCTAACGATATTCTCATGATATTCACAACTACCCATACTTAGGAGAAAAAAAATGATACTACGATTTACTTAGAAAATATTTTTGGTTATGAAGTTAATTTATTGAATTATTTTATGAAGATTATAATTAATTATTTTTGTAATTATTAAGTTTGAATATTCGTATTACTAACTACTATGCAGCATTTTTGAAATGATGTAATGATGAACTTTGTAACCTACCCCAAAGATTTTTTATATTACTAAGGTGGCTATCGATATAGAAAATATATAACTTTATGAAGGTGGCAAACAAACATACGGCCCACCAGAAGGACTGGCGGTCACCGCAGCCTATGAACATTTGCCTTACCATAGGCGACAAACTCATGCTGCCGACCGTGTAAAACCCTTTTACGACCCTTTTTAAAGAACCCCATACTATTTTTGCCGTAGAAACCTGCTCAAAACCGCGAATAACTACTTCATACGTTAATTAATTTTTATTCAGCAAGAAATATCTAATTTTATTGATATCCATATTAAACGGCTCTGGTAAGCACCGAATCACTCACAATTTTTAATACACAAATCACTTTCTCTATTCACATAGAACTACAATATCATTCAGATTTTCCTGAAACTATACACCAATTATACAAAACAAAACCTACCGTGAATGTTTTGCATTAAATATCTTTAAAACGTTAACAACAATTTTACTTCTACAATAAGGTTCGTAACAATTTTATTAATGTGGGTATATTTTTTGCGTTAAATTTATTACAAGGAATTGTCAAAAACAATGAGGGTAGAATTGTTTCCTTACGATGAACAATACAAAATATGAATATGACTATAAGCCAACAATTATATAATAAAAGATATTCTACTATTACAGTTTCAAGTAAAAATAACTGTAACTAAATTTGGGGACAAGCTACGTTAATAAAAATGATGTTAGCAAATTTTCAAATTTCGGAATACCCGTTTAGCCAAAAATTTATGTAAATGCAAAAAAATGTTCAAATTTCGGGCATCCAGACTCGCATAGGCCAAGGGCGTCTGTTCCTTGAAGTAGCACAAATTTCGGGGGAGGCTACCTGCTAGCGGGCAACAAATTAAACTGTAAATTTTAATTACGGGTCACTAGACCTAACAAATCTGTAGATATTAATCACACGTTATCAACTACCAGGACAATTACTTAAGTTCGGGCGCCATGACACGCTTCAGGGAAGTCCAGAGTGATCCCAGGAGTTCCCAGGCGGTTCAGTAGTTTAGGTAAGGGTATATATTTTGTCCTGAAGTCAATAACGCAACGATTACATATAATAACTGCCTTTATTGCGATTTCACAAAATAAACTTAAATCTATCTTAAAAAACTAGGTACTCATCCGAATTCTTCCTTCAGGGATGGGATTTCCTTCCTTCAGGAATAATATGACGTAACAATAGATAATTACTCCTATATTTTCAATATTAGTTGCTTACGGGTATAAGCAATGTTTTTTTAAATATAAACTTGGAAGCTCATTCTGAAAAGAACAAACAATATATTTTATATACATCCTCTTCAACCATAGATTTCCCTAAACTTTCCCTTACTACTATTTTTAACCCCATTTTAAAACATTTAATATACAAGGAACATTACCCCCTTTTCTAAATTTCACAAACGCCTGCCTGATAAAATAAATTTACTCAAAATATACTTTTTTACATAAAAATTACCCACAATTAATTTACTTAATAAAATTGATGAAGTTGATGCTTACCAGAGCTTCCGTTTTCACATATAAAAATTTAGTTAAATACTTGGGCTATTAAGCCACTCACTGATTATTTCAGTGGAAATATATTTTATAGAATAATTTACTTTGATGTAAATTTTTTCGACAGTATGAAGTAAATTAAAAAATTTAGTTAGTTCCTGATTTTCCTTTTTTTACCATTGCGCACGCCTATATATAGCTTACATCCCACCATATCTCCTTCCATCACTATCCCTACTTTGACACTATTAAGGACACACCCCTTATACCGACCTAAGTATAACCATTATACCTACGCTTAATAGCGCCTAATAAACTAATTACAGCAAATCTATGATTTACGCCACAAGATAACTTATAATATTTTTTGCCAATGTATCTCTGTCCTGTATTAATGAAAATAAATGAGTATGTACCTGCAATCAAATTTGTAATAATGACACTGTAAATATTTGCTGACATCTTCTAATTTTGGGACATTACGGACTCAATCGTGTGTATAAATTATGACATTTGAATTTGAAATTATTTATTATTTATTTTAATTATTTATCAATGGTGTCTTAGTGCAAATATGAATAGTAAATGAGTATTATATAATTTGAATATTATGACTGGGAATTTTTGCTGACATGGAAATTTATTACTGGATATATGAAACAGAGACATCTAAATTTGTAACTATATATAATTGAATTTTGAAATTGTATTAATGACATGACAAGATTTATATATAGAAGTGTCCGAGAATATTTATTATTTATTCCTGTCAAGCATATAATAATAATAAATAAATTTTGCATGCTGCCTTGGCGGTCGAGTATAGTGATACAATAATATTTAAGACAACATCCTGTAAACCTTTATTTCGCAAAATAAAATAAATTTTGATTTGATTTTGATTTGATTTGATTTTGATCAAACCTAGTCGCCAATTGGGACCCTTGCGCGTGGGCACACGGCGGGTGGCGCTTTCTCTGTGGTGATCGATGTACTAAATTGACGTAATCAACCCAAATCAGCCTTACGTGCCGCTCAGTCGTCGGATTTTTCGTTTTCGGCCTACGTTCTTACCCAGGAACATACTTTCGTTACTGCGCAGAAGAGGGCAGCACTGTATGTTTGTTTTGTTTTCTTTAGAGGATTTATAAAACAATTATTGTAAAACGTTTGTGACTTTTACATTTGTTAATGATATTCAAGTAGATTTTGATTTTAATTTTCAAATTTTAATTTGATCTAATTCAAATAAAATTACATAATTAGAGTACATAGGTGGTTGTGGTTCCCATTGTGTTTACATGCCTAGGAATTGATTCATAATATACAGTTCATTAAGCGTTCTTAAGGTTTATAAGCTAGCTACTTGTACCTTTTGTTTGCTTTTAGTTGACTAATGAATTTATTTTGACATTTTGAATATTCAGGGCATCACGACGTGTATACCGGCTCTGCTAAAACTTAAAATATTAAATTATTTAGCAACGTTTTGTGGTTTTTCCGGCTTGTTATCAAAGCGTTGTTGCAGTCGCAAGTTCACCAAGTGTAGGCAACTATTTAGTCGCCCGCCTAGTCGTCAATTCACATAATAATATTAAAATTGGTTGTGAAACATTAACAATATGTAAACATATTTGACAGTGTCGGACGCTATAAAAATGTTGCTATGCAAACGGTCCGAAGACAGCCGATTTGTGCGTTCCACATCGGATAAAGTGTTAAATTTATCTTAATATTATTTGTCATCCTTTTTCTTCTTTATCTATCTTCTCAAGTTTATCATATATTATTAATCACAATTTCGCAACAAGACTTGGAGCGAAGCCTTTGACATTATAAAATTTACCTTTCTGTGTGTTGTGTTTGTAGATATTTTTAAATTCGTGTTTCAGTTTATTTTGTTACCTATATATTTCTGTGTGTGTACATAAAATTAATTGTGAGTATTTTTTTAATTTATGACCAGTCAGCGAAACAGCAGCAATGGCGAAAGGAGCGCTGGTCAACCTGAGGATAGCCTAGTGAGATGTCCCCTATGTCCCCAGGCGCGTGTTTTTAAAGGTGTACGGGGTTTGAAAGTACATTTTGGGAAGGTTCATAAGCACCAAAATGTGCCTTCAAACCCCAACACCTCTTTTGGCAATGACAACTCCACTTCAGTGGATCCCCTTTGGCAAATACTTTCCAAATTTAAGAGAACAGTGCCCGTTTTGAAGCGAATACCCAGGAGTGCGAGGCCATCAGTGGCTCTCAGTTTAGCCAATTGTATGCGCCTCGCCTCCCGTGAAAATTCGATCACCGCCTGGGAGCATTTGTTAACGTTTCCATACCGAATTCTACACGTTAATAGAAATAACAGTACAAAACAATCCTTGACGAAACAAATAAAAGAAAATTGCAATAGCCCGGTTACATATCCTGAATATGAATCATTAAAACGACATCACAAAATAGAACTTCACCAACGTGTAGAATTCAAGTTAAGTGATGGAGATATTCGAGGGGCAGCTAGGCTACTATTTAGCAGCGACGTGGTGGCACCTTTCTGTGCGGAGACTTTAACAGCTTTACAGAATAAGCACCCCGCCGCTGCTGATAACCTCTCCTTTCCCGACCATCCCGATTCATTGGAAAACCTTTCAGTTACAGCTCAACAGGTGTCCGCAGCAGTGAACTCCTTCCGCTGTGGTTCTGCCGGTGGTCTTGATAGCTTAACTCCGCAGCACCTTAAAGACCTTACAGGTGCTACCGCCGGCGAAGCGGGTGAGTCACTGCTGCGTGAATTATCAAATTTGGCCAACAGAATGCTCTCCGGTGATGTGAACGAAGCCGTCATCGATGTCTTATATGGAGCTAATTTGTGTGCCCTGCGTAAGAAGGATGGCGGCATTCGTCCCATCGCTGTAGGTTGCACATATAGGCGTATGGTGGCTAAAATCTGTTGCAGGCACATTAGCGATGATTTAAGTCAGAAGTTCCAGCCCCTTCAATTGGGTTTCGGTTCAAGAGGGGGCTGTGAAGCCGCCATACATGCCCTCCGGTCTTATCTAAATTATGGTAAAGGAGAGGTCGTCCTTAAGGTTGATATAAAAAACGCGTTTAACTCTGTTAACAGGGACACCCTTCTGGCAGAAGTTAAAAAAGAAATACCCCAAATTTTCAATTTTCTTTGGCAATGCTATAGAAATCCTTCTAAATTATTATATCAAGACACACTTCTGGAATCTGTTGTTGGCTGCCAGCAGGGTGACCCGCTTGGGCCGGTTATTTTTAGTTTAGCCATAAATCCAATCATTAGGTGTCTAAACTCAAAATTTAATGTTTGGTATCTCGACGATGGTACTCTTGGTGGTGACATTGATACAGTTTTACAAGATTTACAGTTTTTGATTGAAGAATTTTCCAAAATTGGCTTAGATTTAAATTTCTCGAAATGTGAATTATTTATAACGGACAATGCAGACCGACTCAGTGTATTACAAAAAATAAACGATTTGTTTCCTGAAATCAAAATTATAGATAAATGTACTTTTCAACTCTTAGGGTCACCAATTTTTGAGGATTCATTTCCGTCATTTTTAGACGAAAAAACTCAAAATTTTCGGGATACTAAACAGCGGCTTTTACAAATTAATTTACATTCCGCTTATACTATTATTCGTTATTGTTCTTTTGCACCAAAATTAACGTATTATCTTAGATCTTGTCCGTTTTGGAAACACCAAAACCTTTTGGAAAATATAGATCAAATTATCCGAGAAACTCTAGTAGATATTTTAAATATTAACTTGGATGACAGAGCTTGGACACAAGCGTCCTTACCTATTCGGCTAGGTGGTCTCGGTGTCCGCAAAATTACCAGTATTAGTTTACCGGCATTCTTGTCATCGGTGTACGGTACAGATAAGCTAACCAGGAAAATTTTATCTTCGTCACTGGTTAGCTTCGAAGTGCCGTATTTATCTGATGCCCTGAATGCCTGGAAAATGGCTAGTCCAAGCGCAGAGCTACCCGTCGTCTACTCTTCCCAGAGACAGTGGGATGTGCCGCTAAGCAAGCTAGTTCAAAAAGAACTTATTGAGACTTCATCCAGTGCAGCAGAGCGAGCGCGCCTACTGGCTGTGGGGGAGTGGGAGTCGGGTCTATGGCTTCATGCTTTACCTTCAGGCCATATTGGCACACTTTTAGATAACAGCACTTTTCGCATTGCTGCTTGTTTACGCCTCGGTACTTCCTGCATCGCTCCACATCGTTGTCACTGCGGTGCAACTGTCGACCGCCTAGGTCACCACGGTTTATCGTGCTACAAAAGTGCAGGTCGGTTTCCGCGACATGCTAGCATAAATGACATCATCCGTCGAGCCCTTTCCGCCGCCGGCGTGCCAGCAATTCTTGAACCCAAGGGCTTGGCTCGAGACGATGGGAAGAGGCCCGACGGGATGTCATTGGTGCCTTGGAAAATGGGAAAACCGCTTGTGTGGGATGCCACATGTGTGGATACCCTTGCGCCTTCCCATGTTCCAGGCACTGCTAGCTGCGCGGGAGCTGCTGCCGCGTCTGCGGAGGCCCTCAAACGGCAAAAATACACAAATCTTGTTGGATCGTATTTATTTGAGCCGTTTGGGGTCGAGACTCTTGGACCGTGGGGTCCTAGTGCAAAGCTCGTTTATAGAGCTATATGTAAACTTTTGGTCGGCGGTTCTCGTGACCAAAATGCTGGTGTTTACTTGGGCCAGAGGCTCTCCATTGCCATACAACGTGGCAACGTCGCCAGCATTTTGGGCACGGTTGTTGTTGACAGCGATGTGGAAGAGTTTTTTGATGCATAGTCTTATTTTCTATTGCCCCTTTTTTTTATCGATGTTCCCTTGTAAATATGATATAAATTGTATGTATATTAGTGTATAATAAATAAAATCATTTTTGACATTTTTAATTCTGACATCTTACATTTATTTATTTTAGACTGGGTAATGTACCTTTATCATTGTCAATTTAATAATGTAATGTCTAATGTTTTAAGTTACCTGGGTACCTAAATATATAATTATATTATGATTATTGTGTCTATCAACTGATTATAATATTTAATTTTAGGTTTATTGCTCATAGGCATAAAAGTGTCTATTTTTCTTATTTTAACTTAATTATTAGGTGGTTATATATGATTACGGTTTTACCTTTATCTACTCTATAGTAGTGGTCTTGTTTTTGTCTTTTACTGCTTGAAATTTAAAGATGAGCAATTCATTAATTGCATTGACTTGCCCCCACTGTCCAGGGTCCGCTCGTACATTCAGTACACATGGACTCAAAGTCCACATTGGTCGAAAGCACAAGAGATTGAGGGACGGTCAGGCCCTCGCCGCACAGACTGCCTCGGCTTCCGATGGCTCTGTCCCAGTACACCTGTCACACGGTGCTCTCGTCGGTCGGGGTCCGTTGGATGGTTTGGCCTACTTGAGGGATAGCACACCCGTACTTCGCCATATCCCTAAGGGGGCGAGAAACCAGGCGGCAGGCAGAATGTGCGATTTAATAGATAAATGTGTGGATTCCAATAGGTCGGAGGATTGGGCCGCCTTATTAACATTTGCGTACGGTGCCTTTAGGGTCCCGTCCAGAGATCTCCCCGGAAATGTAACAACTAAGGTAAAGGCCAACATAGTGTCTTCAGAGAATCTGCCATTTAATGACGAGCGAGTTAGCGGATACTCAAACTCCGGGTCCTGGTCCCTACGGAAGACAATAGAGGGTAAAGTGCATGAGGGGGATGTGCGAGGGGCGGTCCGATTATTAATGTCAGATGATACTTTTGCACATCGGGGGCCGGAGACGCTAGCAATACTAAAATCAAAACACCCGGTCCCATCGCGGCCGCTTAGCTTTCCATCAGCACCGGACTTATCAGCCATTACATTGACGGTCTCGGATGATTTGGTAACCCAAGCCCTGGCCTCTTTTTACAGCGGATCTGCTGCGGGCTTGGATGGTATACGTCCAAGCCACCTGAAAGAGCTCACCTCTCGCGCGGCTGGAGAAAACGGCTCGCGTTTACTCAGTCGGCTGACTAGGCTCACAAATTTTATGCTCAGTGGTCAAATTAATACAGAAGTGTGTCCGTACTTGTATGGAGCGACACTTTGTGCGCTGACGAAGAAGGATGGGGGTGTGAGACCGATCGCGATCGGCAGCGTGTTCCGTCGGTTAGCAGGCAAGCTAGCCTGCCGAGCAGTGAAGGAGAGTGCGACTGAGTATTTGCTGCCACATCAGTTGGGATTTGGTACCCGTTCGGGTTGTGAGGCAGCAATTCACGCTGCACGTGCATTCGTCATGGGTACTGAAAATGCAGACTGCGTGGTGGTCAAATTAGATATATGCAACGCTTTTAACACTCTCGAAAGAGACGTCCTATTGCACGAGGTCTGTGATCTTGTTCCTGCTATCTATCCCTTCCTTCATCAAGTATATCGCTTGCCTTCTAACGTCTTCTATAACAATGAACTTATTCTGTCACAAGCTGGGGCACAGCAAGGGGACCCTCTGGGACCTCTCGTGTTCAGTCTGGCAATTCACAAGGTTATAAAAGAACTGAAATCCCCACTTAACGTCTGGTATTTGGACGATGGTACAATTGGTGGTAAACCAGAAGATGTTCACAGGGACCTAGTAACTCTTGTTTCTCGATTTGAGGACCTAGGTCTAAAGGTGAACACGAGCAAATGTGAATTTTTCCCTTGCAGTGTCGCAGCTGGTGCACACTATCCTATTTTCAACTCTGTCTTGCCTGACCTCAGAAAACTTACCCAAAATACTTTCCACTTATTAGGATCTCCTATATTTCCTGGTGCTTTACCTGAGGTTTTAAATGAACGCAAGACCCTACTTAGGAATGCTCAGGGACGGCTCGAGGGTCTGTCGGCACATGTCGCTTTGACATTGTTACGAATGTGTTTTGCGTTGCCAAAAATAATGTATGTGTTGCGAACAACCCCTACCTGGATGTGCTCGGCGGAGGTTTCGTCCTTGGATGACGCAATGAAATCTGTCGTGGAGTCAGTCCTGAATGTTTCCCTTACTGAGCCTCAATGGGACTTAGCGTCTCAGCCCATCAGGTACGGGGGTCTTGGGATTCGGCGCGCGCAAGATGTTGGCTTGCCGGCTTTCCTTGCGTCGGCGCATGGGGTTGCGGGCCTTGTCGCTGTTATACTTCATTCTGAGAGTGACAGGGCTAATATACCCTTCGCGTCCGAGGCATTGGAGTCCTGGTCGGCGCTCAACAGCGGTGCACGGATCCCAGCGGCTCCTCATATCCAGAGGTCTTGGGATGAGGTGGGAGTTAGACTGGCCCATGGGCGGCGGTTGGAGGGAGCGTATGGGGCGGATCGGGCGAGATTGCTGGCCGTATCACAGCCAGAGGCGGGGGCATGGCTGCACGCATTGCCATCACCTCACCTTGGCACTTTATTAGACGACGACTCTTTGCGTGTTGCAGTGGCTCTTCGCCTGGGCTGCAGGGTGTGTGAACCCCACAGATGCACCTGCGGTTCTATGGTGGAGGCTAACGGTCATCACGCGTTGAGTTGTCGGCGTAGTGCGGGTAGGTTCCCTCGTCACCATGCCCTCAATGAGTTGATACGAAAAGCTCTGATTTCGGCGGATGTGCCCTGCGCTCTTGAGCCCCCTGGTCTGTCTAGATCAGATGGTAAGAGACCAGACGGATTAACACTAGTGCCGTGGAAGAGGGGTAGGAGCTTGGTGTGGGACGCGACTTGCGTAAGCACTGTGGCTGCGAGTCACTTGGGCCGAACGACTCTTTCCCCGGCTGCTGCTGCTGAAGACGCGGCAAGCAAAAAGCGTGAAAAGTATGCTGCCTTAGAGTCACGATACATTGTCATGCCGGTTGCGTTCGAGACGATGGGCAGTTGGGGCATAGAAGCTAAAAAAATTGTGACAGATATAGGCCGTAGAATAAGGGAAAAAACCGGTGACTCTCGCTCCGGTTCGTATCTGATGCAGAGATTAGCTATTGCCATCCAGCGCGGAAATGCAGCGAGTGTTATGGGTACCTTTGCATGGGATACGACTCGGAGTGGGTTATTTAGCTAACAAATTAGTGTAAGCTTATTACTTGCCATTTTAATAATTTATGACTAGATATTAAATATAAAAATCTAAACTAATATTATAAAGATTTAATATATAATTTAGGTGAAACAAATGTGATTTTTTGCTTTTCTTTGGTAGGTACGGAAATCTTCGTGCACTAATCCAACTCGCGCTTGGTTGGTTTTTAGGGTTCCGTACTCAAAGGATAAAAAGGGACCCTATTCATTAGACTTCGCTGTCCGTCTGTCTGTCTGTATGTTTGACTGACTGTCATGAGGCTGTATCTCAGCCACCGTGATAGCTAGGAGGCTGAAATATTCACAGATGAAGAAGAAGATGAAAATAGTTTTATTTTTGCATTTTTTCTCCTCCTTACCACCAATGATGTATTTCTGTTCCCGCTATATCAGTAAATACTAAAATCTGATAAAAAGGGGGACTAAGGGGGGCTCCAATACAATTAATGTTTTTTTGTGCTGTTTTTTTGGTACGGAGCCCACTGTGCGCGAGTCCAACTTGGGCTTGGTCGGTTTTTATAATTCACCGACCGATCTGCTCCAGTTCTCTTAGTATTGCTGGGGTAGTGGGGTATTTTCAAAGAAGGTATAGGATGGGTAAGTAAACACGTACATCTGTATTATCAAGGCATTGAATGACTACCTCGGTAGCGAATTCGGTAGTGTCCTTCGTTCGATTTTCGGTTCAGTCCGAATATCTAATGTGTGATACACAAATGTTTGTTTTGGAGTTTGGGTGTTTTCTATGTATAATACGTAGGTAAGTATTTATAAAGATTATATCTACCAGTTGTCTAGATCCCATAGCACAAGCTTATAAATTAGCTTCTCAACAATATTTATTTATTGAACTTGGCTAGATTTTCAATGTGTATTTTAAAATACTCACCATTAGCCGCCGAAGCCGATGCCGCCGCTAGCTCCTAAAACATTAAAAAAAAAAAAATTATATTATGATAATTATATCGATTTTTTTATTTAATGGCTGATGGTTCCCATTTGGTCCCATAGGAAACCAGGATTTAATGATGTCATCCCAGAGAAATCAATGGAAAAATACATACATATAGATGAAACGCGTCGTCGTATTTTAATTTCTTGAATTAAAGTTGAATATTGACAATTATGGGCTTTTAGATGCCCTGTTGTGAATCCTGGAATATCCTTCCGAGGTCTTACCCGCAGCTCCCGGATGAAGGCATTAGTAGAATCTCATATGGTTTTAGTTGGTATGAGTTCAGCATAGCTTCCATGTGGGATTTCTACGCGTATGGAAAAACCCGGTGTGACGGAAAAAGGGTACAAAATGTCGCCACCCTAATTCATCCCGAACGGTGTCGTAAGAGGCGACTAAGGGAACACTTTCGCGAAACGATTCATTGCGCAGAGAAGGAAAACTAGAAATGGAACAGTAACACGACAATTAAATAAACAATTAAAATTAAAAATTAATTTATTTATTATTAATTGTGTAGCCAAGTTGAAGACCAACCTGCGCCTGTCCATTTCAACACGGCAATAGACTTACCATCTATTACGTGGGAAATATAACTATAAGGTGAAATGTGGGCGTATACTATGCCTCTGCCTACCCCTTCGGGGATAAAAGCGTGACTATGTGTACCTATATATAAAAAAGGGTCTTTTAAATTGAACTCACCGCCCCGTTGAGGGTCTATTTGTATTCCTGCGTTTCCACCGACACCCCCACCAAGACCACCACCACCGCCTTGTGCTAACGCCACGGCCATCAAACAGAAGAGGAATAGAACGATGATGATCTTCATCGTGAATTATTTGCTAGAAGTAAACATGAGAGATATCTTACTTCTTACTTCTTACTAATATTATAAATGCGAAAGTTTGTGAGTGTGGATGTTTGACTCTTTCACGCTCTAACCGCTAAACGGATCGGGCTGAAATTCGGTATAGAGATACATTATAGTCTGGAATAACACATAGGCTACTTTTTATCCCGGGAATAAGTTCCCGTGGGAACAAATGTTACGCGGGTGAAGCTGCGGGCATCAGCTAGTTTTTAATATTGTAAAGAGGAAAGATTTGATAGTTGATTATTTGCATTGAATAAGCTCCGAAACTTAGGAAAATCCGATTTGAAAAATTCTTTCACTGTTGAGAATCTGCACTATACAATGACATTTTATTACCATATTCCCGCGGGAACGGGACTACGCGGGTGAAATCTTGTGACATATGCTAGTATTAAATATCACAATTTTTATTAATGTTATAATACTGGATGGAGATTTGTTTGTGTGAACGCGATGAGTTGACGTTTAATGAGAAAATTTCAATTTATTGTAACAACTTGCTGTTGCCCGCGACTTTGTACGAGTGAAAATTATGTTATAATGTCAATTTGATTGCTCTCTGCTTAGCCCCTAGAATATGTAGCGTGATAATAATATATAGCCTATTTGAAGACCCTAACCTTAGTTAATTAATAATAAATAAGTTAATTTGAATCAAATCTATTGAGTAGGTACTTTTCGAGACTCCACACGCTGGTGGAGTGCACGGCGTGGGCGCATCAGCGCCAGGTCTTCGTAGTGGGTCTGGACGTGGACACTCTCTCGCTCGAGACCATGGTGCGAGCCATGCTCTCCAGCGGGAGTAAGTGGGACTGCGCCGCCTCTTTCTGCGAGCAGGTCATGCTCGTGAAGGAGGCGGCGGGCCGGGTGCGGGAGAGAGCTCTCCCACCCGAGTTCCGCAGTCGGCGGCCTGGACGCCGCCGATGTGTCTTCGCCGAGGACTATTGGCCTCCATGACCGGGGGTCTGAGGACGGTGAGAGGGTCGCCGGGATATCATTCCGAGGGCTTATCCGGGGCTCCCAACCACAGGCTGCTGGGCGTTGCGTGAGGTTTTTTGGTCGGTAAGAGTCCGGCATAACATCCTCTGAGGATTTTCACTCACGTTACAACAACTTTTCGAGATCTTTCCGGACAAAGCAAAGCAAACAGACAAACAGACAAAATTTTTTCTAACTATAGTTTCGGCTTCGGTATAGAGATCTAATGTTGAACACCCAGCGAGTATATTTTTTTTAATATTTTCAATACCTATCTATGTAGATAATAAAGTTTATTGAATTGAATAATTGACAGCAGTAAATTTATGTTACTGAATGCCTGAACTGATTTGTACATTCACAGTAATAAAATACGTAGGTAGTATGATTTAGTATTTTTTTAGATTTCATTCTTTATTGCACACAGAAACAAAATATATTAACATTACATACTAAGAATAATGATGTATCTACGATATACATAGATATATTAATAATATATTTGGTCACGCCTTTATCCCTGAAGGGGTTGGCAGAGACATACTTATAATATGCCTAATTTCACCTTTTTTTAAAATTTTTTCCCACATAATAGGTGAGTCGTATTGCCGTGTTGAAATGGACAGGCGCAGGTTGTGACTGCCTGCTGTTGAACTTTTTCAAGGCCTTCAACTTGGCTTAACGACTGCCATTTTAGTCGCAACCGGGACCAACGGTCTATCGTGCCTTCCAAAGCACAGAAACGCTCAAATAAAGGTCACAAAGTGGTGACATGGATGGTCACCCATCTAAGGACCGGCTATACTGAAAGTTGCTTACTGCAGTGATCGTATACAGAACACTGAGTCCGTGGGGCCACGAGCGGTTCACATTATACACTATTTTATATTATATACAATGTATTTAGTTGAATGATTGCCTCTTTACAATTTTAAATTTTAACTGGTTTTTATAATTTTTTTGACACGTAAACTTATTTAACTACTAGCTGTTGCCCGCGACTTATTTAGTACGCGTGAAAATTATTTATAATGTTTAATTAAGTTATAATGCCAATTTCATTGCTCTCTGCTTAGCCCCTAGGATATGTAGCGTGATAATTATGTAAGCCTACTTAAAGACCCTAACCTCTAATAAATATGTGTGCAAAATTTGAATCAAATCTGTTGAGTACTTTTGAGATCCTTCAGGACAAAGCACAGCAAACAGACAAAAACAATTATAACTATATTTTTGGCTTCGTTATTTTATGTAGAACACCCAGTGAGAATTTTTTTTTAAATAATTCCAATGTACAGTTTTGACTTTTCTATCATTTTGTTATATTATTATGTACTGTAGAAGTTGACTTGTCTATGACTAGATTTCCAATATAAAAAGGCGCGCAATGTAGTGGACGCCCTCTTTTCGACGGTCGACCGCTGCAGAGTAAAGAACTACACACCCTGGTGATCAGTGTGATCCATGTGATATCAGTGTCGTCGTGATTGTAAGAATGTTCTAAGTTATTTACTGATTAGCTACTTGTGTAATGATTACGTTCAGGGTGTAGTAAATTTGTTAAATAAAGTGATAGAAATCTGCTTTGTTGGTCTCCGTGTATATTTTTTTATTAACATTCCTGGTGATTGCTAACATCAGAAGTGTGATTCTTACCTTATCGCTAACTCTTATCGAAACATAAGAAACGTAATCATTACAAAGTACCCTCTTTTAGTGAGTTGTGTATGTTTTACGCAAGTTTTGTGTGTTTTATCTCGTGTAATTATGCCTAAAACGCATGATTCAGACCGTAAATTGCATAGTTGGATTGCACTGACACCATCGTGAGTGCCACGTGTCGTGTAATCGGCATAGATTTCGAATTTTTCGCTATCGGTCACGAAGGGTATTACGGGAATACCGTTCGTAGCCGTCGCCATCTTAGACACCGCCATCGCGGTCTCGGATCCGATCTCGTTCGTTGTTACACGCACGGTTTCTTTCTGAGCGAGATGTTTCTACAACTTGCCATAAAGAAAGCGAATTAGTACCGAAAGTGGTAAGCCCGTGAACTTTTCAAACGTCCAGAAACTGTCCTCTGTCACTCTCCTATACAGTAACGGCGATAATCCTACTGCCCGCCCGATCCCGGAGTTCCAAATCAACGCGAGGGGCGTTGGGGAGCGCTACAAGCGCTAAGCTACGCGATGCGCGTTGGTGCGCGCTACACGCTGGTCTGCGCGACGCGCGTTGGTGAGCGCTACAAGCGCTAGTCTACACGACGCGCGTTGGTGAGCGCTACAAGCGCTAGTCTACGCGATGCGCGTTACTGTGCGCTGCACGCGCTAGTCTACACGACGTGCGTTGGTGAGCGCTACAAGCGCTAGTCTACGCGATGCGCGTTACTGTGCGCTGCACACCCTAGCCTACACGACGTGCGTTGGTGAGCGCTACAAGCGCTAGTCTACGCGATGCGCGTTACTGTGCGCTGCACGCGCTAGTCTACACGACGCGCTGCACGCTGATCTGCGCGACGCGCATTGATATGCGCTACACGCGCTAGTCTGCGCGATGCGCGTTGGTGTGCGCTGCACGCGCTAGTCTACACGACGCGCTGCACGCTGGTCTGCGCGACGCGCATTGATATGCGCTACACGCGCTAGTCTGCGCGATGCGCGTTGGTGTGCGCTGCACGCGCTAGTCTACACGACGCGCTGCACGCTGGTCTGCGCGACGCGCATTGATATGCGCTACACGCGCTAGTCTGCGCGATGCGCGTTGGTGTGCGCTGCACGCGCTAGTCTACACGACGCGCTGCACGCTGGTCTGCGCGACGCGCATTGATATGCGCTACACGCGCTAGTCTGCGCGATGCGCGTTGGTGTGCGCTGCACGCGCTAGTCTACACGACGCGCTGCACGCTGGTCTGCGCGACGCGCATTAATATGCGCTACACGCGCTAGTCTGCGCGATGCGCGTTGGTGTGCGCTGCACGCGCTAGTCTACACGACGCGCTGCACGCTGGTCTGCGCGACGCGCATTGATATGTGCTACACGCGCTAGTCTGCGCGATGCGCGTTGGTGTGCGCTGCACGCGCTAGTCTACACGACGCGCTGCACGCTGGTCTGCGCGACGCGCATTGATATGCGCTACACGCGCGTGCATTGATATCGCGTTATGCGTCTACGTTTACGCGATGCGCACGGGTGCGCGCTACACGCACGCGCCCTCGGCTGCGGTCAGGAAGTGCCAAGCTTACGAAAAGGTAAAGGCCTTATAATTTTCACCTATTTTTAAAACTCTTACAGATCCTACAAATTCTAGATCTTGTAGGATATTTTCGTAGACATATCCAGAACTGTGTTACAAGGATTGACTGAAAAGTTTATTTGGAGTTCACATCAATAACAAATTAGACAAGGCTTGATACGATTGTCTGCCGAGAGTGACCAGTGAACCCAGAATCAGAACCTCCCACGGAGAATCACACGGACGCAAGTTAGGTACGCAGGTTAGTAGTATCTAGTATTGACCTATGCTGATGATGGGAAGCGTGTGGTAGCATACTCCATTCGGTAAAGTAATCGTTAGCTGTCGTAAAAGCTTCATAACACTTTTGCTATAACTTTGTTAAGTTACCCTCAACGTTTTTGTTATTACTTTATTAGGTTACTCTCAAATTGACAAAACATAAAAATGGTCTGTTCCTAATGGTCGATCCGAACACAGGATTCCGCTTTCCAGCAAAGAAAAGGAGTTCTACTGCCACATGCTGATTATCTCAATCAAAATTTTATTGGTCAGGTCAGTAAAATATCAAGGCCTCTTGACTGGACACAAAAATAATAGACTGCAGAGGGCATGGTTCTGTCACGTGAAGTAGTGTAAGAAAGCGAGTTTTTCGATCAACTTGCGTAAATGTGTTTTACTTAGAACAGGGCGAGCTATACTTAGGGTGTCTCTGAGAGATAACATCCGAAACTATGTTATCTATTAGAGGGCTATTTCTACTCGTTGCTTAAATTTGATGGTCACACGCTTATATTTTCTTAACCGTATGAGTTAGAAAGAAATGTTTTAAAATGGTGGATAAAACAGCTATTAAGCTATAAAATACATAAAATTTGTTGCAATAGAAGTAAATATTCATACCAAAAATCATCACGAAAGGTCAAAATCGGGGTCATTTTTCGCATTCTCCTCGTGTCACACTTCCCGATTCAGTTAAACATTAGGTTACTGCTTCACCAAATTTCCATAGATTTTGAAGTTACATACACTAAATTCACCGTAATAACATACACTATACACACAGTATTTCAAAAAAAATCTTCTAACTATTATTTAGAAGTTAAAACACAATATACGTCGGTCACACGAATGTAGGTACTTTAGATTTGCGTAGTAAACGGTTGACTGTTGATCAAAACGACTGCCCCACTAACGAAACTCAACTTAACTGAACGTTATTGGTAGACCGGCATCGCAGGAAAGCAACGTACTTCTTCTGGCTCCATGATAAAAAAAAATATCGGTAAGTTTTTACATTTGACACTTAATTCGAGTACTTTTCGTGGGTGACTTTTTGTACATTGTATAATAGCTATTAAAGTCAGAGTCAATTCATCGAAACCGCAAATAAATTGAGATATTTATGTAGTATTTGATTTATACCGTAACGGCTAAACTTTGTCGGAATTTGAAAAAAAGATATATTTTCGTTACCTTCGTGTCACATCCTTCGTGGCGTTTTACCCACGAAGGTGAGTTTATGCCACGAAAGTGATCTTTGACTAGTTTCAGTAAGAGTGATACTCGTTTAGATTCGTATTGTAGTATGTAGCGGAATGATAGCAGAACAAATGACTAGGTTTCTACAATCATGGCAAATGACGGAGCAATACCTATCACATTCCATGTGATGCAATTTTATAGGAGTAGCAATCCCACCGGACGTTATGCCAGATCCAAACCACCACAGTCCATATCGTCTAAAACTCACACCGTACCTACTTACCCGTCTAGTGCTAGGCGCCGCCCCGGGTAACTCCTTAGAAAGATGTATCAGGGTACCTGACAGGCTTAGGCTATCACCGTGGCCTCCCCTACGGGTTTGGGTGTTATCTTGCGTCTTTTGGGTTAGTTCAGGTGCAATTCCGCTTTTTGAGGCGTGCAGCATGCTAAGAACTTTCACGTCATGCCAATGTTTTGGCTCTCGAGGCGTAGACCTGTGACCCTTCGAGCACCTTTGTGCGCTATTTAAAAGAAGACACAACGGCCTTCGCATCCAAGTCTCAAGGACAGATCCCGGGAAAGAGTCATGCCACTTAAAGCTTAATTAAGGCACTTAATACCTTATACTTATATCAACTTATATACATTTAGGTAGTACTCGTCGAGTAAAACTCGTCGAGTTTTCCGGCGAAGCGGTTTGTGACTACTCTCGAGAACAACCTGTAAACATGGCTAAAGAGTGAGATGGGTCTGTAATTGTTCAGCAAGGTCTTGTCACCTTTTTGAAAAACAGAGCCACCGCACTTCGCTTTACGCTTTAGGAGTTTGTACCTGCTGGAGGACGGAATTAAAGAGACTCGTCAGCTCTTTCAGAACTGGAGTGCCGCCAGCTTTAAGAAGCTCAGTCGTAATTCCGTCCTCTCCAGGGAATTTATTGGGTTTTAGTTGTTCGCGAGCCGCCCTGACCTCGCCCTGCTCAATATTCGGAATGTCTTCCTCTTCGGTATAGTGGCGCGTTAGTGGGGCTCTGTGGTCACAGTCGCTAGGTCCCGTCGGTTTTTTTTCCGCGATGCATATAGGTCTCTATAGAAGCTCTTAACTTCTTCAAGAATCTCGAACCTCAAGGTCACGGTTTTGCGGCACCCGCTGTTTTCAATTTTGTAAGACGGGGTCTTCCGAGCTGTTGCGCAAAGACTTTAGTACCTACCCCGATTTTGTTCGATCGCTGCCTCGACGATGTTGGTGTTATAACGTCTGAGGTAGCATCGTATCAGCTTTCGGATTTTGATGTTTGAATCTTTCTGGTCTGACGAAGACGTATGCATAGATGGCGTTTGCCCTCTGATTCTCATGAGCTCGAGAGTCTCGGGCGAAAGCTTGGAACACCTATTTTTGCTTTTTCCAGACAGAAACCTTCGGGAGACTTGTTGTAGCGTCCTGACTACAGTGTCGGCCTTATCGTGATCGTTGCCAGTGGTTTCTAGCAGATTGAAACCATTTTGAAACTCCAATTGAAACTTCTCGGCATACAAAGTTTTTGGAGCGCAGTAGGTCGGAGAGTAGGCTTCATTATCCAGGCCCTTTCGGCGCGGAAGTCTAAATTCAGAGATGCTCGGACGAGTTGGTGATCACTTCCGGTGTTCAACCGGTTGATCACTGAGACATCTTTAAATATACACCTCTTGTCCGACATGATGAAGTCTATCTCGTTCCTTGTGACCTTGTCGGGGCTTCGCCAAGTCCACCTTCTATGGGGCTTCTTCTTAAAGAATGAGTTCATCAAGAAGAGCCCCTGAGCCTCAAGAAAGTTGATTAGCATACGCCCCCTGTCATTTCTACGCCCCATACCAAAGGGTCCAATTTACGTTTCACGGCGTTCTTGTACTCCCACTTTGGCATTGAAGTCCCCCATCACAACATTGTAGTGAGTCTTGGCAGTACACTGTAATGCCTTCACCACGTCCTCGTACACGGTCTCAACTGCCTCGTCAGTGCTTCTCGAAGTCGGGGCATAGGTACACCTGAATCACCTTCAGGGAATGCCTGTTGATGAGTCTCAGTATTACGTATGCTACCCGAGACGAAACACTGCTGATCTCCACAATGCTGCTAACGAGGTCCTTTTTCACGATAAAGCCGACACCGCCCTCGGAATAATGTCTTCTATCACCTTCCCGAAAGTAGAGTAGGTCGCCCAACGCAAGGGTTAGCGTGTCCTCCCCCTTTCTTCGGACTCCGCACAACTCAGTATGTGCTAGTTTATGCGACCCAGTTCTACCTCGAGTTAGGTGAGCCGATCGTCCAGCCGCAGAGTGCTTCCATTATAAGCAGCCAGTATGTGCTAGTTTATGCGACCCAGTTCTACCTCGAGTTAGGTGAGCCGATCGTCCAGCCGCAGAGTGCTTCCATTATAAGCAGCCAGGTACGGACAATCTCACACAATATCATCTAGCTAGCCTAAATTAAGACAATATAAGCTTATGCTATGGGATCTAGATAACTGATAATTTGCTACTTTGTGCCAAAGAGATGTATCTACTGTGTTATATGGTTCCAGAATGACTTTTACGTCAAAAGCATGTGTATAGAACCTGGTAAATGTTTTTAGTTAACTAGTTGTTACCATATAAATGCCGTTAGAACATAATAATATTAACTTATAATTAGTATTTTAATAATGATTAATAATGTCTGTAAAGCTACTGCGTCACCTTCGTGGATCGTCGCGTCACCTACGTGGGATCTAATAATTCAAAACGTTATTCTTCCAAATCTGACTCACAATTTAACTTGTTGACCTATATATGTTACTTATCTTACCGAACGCTTTGTGTTTGTTTACAAAAATAGTTGAAGTAATCAGTATTTAAAATTTACCATGAAGGTGACGATGAGAATCGTAAAAAGTAGAAATAGCCAGAGAATCAAAGTGGTCATTGTCAACATAGCTCGCAGAGTAAGTGCATCATAGTGGCCATTGGCTGGCCACATCTGTTGTAGAACCAACGACCTGGACAAGGCCGTAGGAAAGGATGCGAAAGGCGTAGAACCGTGTAAATTGGGAGAGGTCTACATCCAGCAATGGACTGCTGTAGACTGATTTAATTGATGATTGATTGAGAAGTCATAAACTTGTGCTTTTTGAGTTTTTATTTCCGAACATAAAACCCCGTTTTCAGTAATACCTATACATGGATGCATTGGATCCCCAACCGGAACCCGATGATTATAATTTTGTGCACTAGCTAGTTGATGCCTTATAGGCCCCCGAGACGATCATGCCTTGCAATTGTCAATCACGTTAAATATTAATGGAAGTTGCTTCAGTTTGCGTGATTGCTTTGCATGTGTGTGTGCATCGACGTATACGTGCACATGAAATTCTACGTTATTGACAATTGTCAATTGATCATGTCGGGACCCCTTTAAGAACATACATTTGTTTTCTTTTTCAATTCTAGACAGGATGTTGCCGAACGGTTTGGGACAATGACAAATGTAGTGTTCCTTTTCTGTACAGCAACGTTGATTTTACTGTCAAAGGTTTGAGTCTGCTGGTTGTGTGAAATCCGTGAAAGACATGAGGCCAGAGATTTAGGTACTACGTTACACCAAAGATGCACCACGCAAGCAGACAGGTCCACTTAGGCTCGAACTGTACTCAACGTGATCTGAATCGAGGTCAATTAATTAACCCCCGACGAAAACGCGTGTTGTTGTGGGTGTAACCTGTGTGTTTGTTTGTGGCATCACAGCTGCCTAAGGAATGGGCCAATTTGGATGCGGTTTGTTTTTATTTCAGAACCGAGGTGATTAATGTGTTTCTTAGCTATACCTACACTTTGAACATCATCATTTCCTAGGTGATGAAGGGATTTCCCCTAAGCTTCGCAGGACTGATGGATCTGAAATTCGACGTACTGCTGCTATAATGGTATTTCAGCGATATGGAAGCGTGGAACTTACTGCTGTAATGGGTAGTCTGCGGGATGCCCGCATCCTCAGAGGGATGCAGCATTTGCACCAAGATGGGGCTCGTTACAGCGGTCTTAGTATCGAAGTATTGCTGATGAACACTTTAAATATTTGTGTTTAAGTATTTTTGTGGAAGTTACAGCTGACCTTAACGTTATTAAACGGAGGACGTCTCATTTTTTCCTGGGTCTCATAAAGAGAAACTAAACTACCGTCCCAGTGATTTGGTCGCTAGTCTGAGATGTGCCATTTTGAGGTTTGCAACTAAACTGTAAAACAAAAAGGTGCAGAAGTCCCTACGACCGGGTTACTGAAGAGTAACTAGGTACAGTAAGGTTCACACGTGGATCGTAATAGAGGTTCACCTCGCGTGTTTAAATGTTAACAATTTGTGTTTTCACAGGTTCAATGTAAAAATGCAAGTTGGACCCTGGTATGGTAGATGGTGGTCCATGCGAGCGCTGCCGAGCGGATGACAGGCTGCGTGCGGCCCAGTTTATGGTGGTATGGCAGGACGAATGGTGGCCTGATACCTGCACTGCATTCTTCGAGTGGCGAGTTGACGGTAATATTGACAACATTTACTATGACAGGTTCTTGTATGGGTAACCACCACGTGACCACTTTGTTATTTTGCGAGCGTTTCGTGCTTCGGAAGGCACATTAAGCCGTTGGTCCCGGTTGCCAGTAAAATGGCAGTCATTAAGCAAAGTCGAAGGCTTTCATGGGCGGCTTAAAATTTTTCAACAGTGGGCAGTCACAACCTGCGCCTGTCCATATCAGCACGGCAATACGACTCAGCACAGCACCTATTACGTGGTACAACATCTATAGGTGAAATGTGGGCATATAATGTGCTTCTGCCTACCCCTTAGAGGATAAAAGGCGTGACCGTATGTATGTATGAGTTGTCGGTGTTGACTTAAGTGGCGTGTGCCTGACGGGTGCGTGTCATGTGAACGCAGCCAGTGTTGGTGAAGGAACAGAATACGGGATGTTCCATGCTGACATGCTGGGTGCCAGTGTTCTGTATGGGTACAACTTTTGTACATAATTATGGGTACTAGTTTTATGTATAAGTGTTAGTTTCGTATATAGGACGGACTGCGGGACGTTCTTATTGGCAGACTGTGGGATGCCAACTCCATGTAGAGGACGGACTGCGGGACGTTCCTTTTGGCAAATAAACTGCGGGATATTTGCCCTACGTGGTAGTGTAAAGATGAATGTCGGTGTACAGGACGGACTGCGGGACGTTCCTATTGGTATGCCTGTGGGATGCCAATTCCCATGTAGTTAGAGGACGGACTGCGGGACGTTCCTTTTTCGGCAAACAGACCGTGGGATGTTTGCCCTACAATGAATTGGTAGAGTGATGATGAATGGTAAATACTTGAATCCAAGTGTGAATGAATCATAAACCTCGTATGAATCAGAAATCCTCATATAGCTTGGCTTTTAATGTGCGAACGTAATCACATTAAATGAATGTGGTGATGTGTGATAAGCTGTGTGCTATTTATCTTAGCTAATGTATTTTGGACTGTACGTTAGAAGGCCTTGAAAGGTTGATGGATACAACAATTAGGTCTTTGTGTTACATTGACACATAGTAATGACATGTTATTTCTAATTGATTTTAGAAGCCGCCTCGATGGAAGCATCGCAGCTCCTGCCGATGAGCGTGTTCAATCCCGAAGCTAGTCCATCTGTACCGATGACTGTAGAGGTTCAGACATCTTATATGCAGTCGAGGACGATGCATGGTCAGGAGAGGCCGTGTAGAAGTTGACTTGTCTATGACTAGATTTCCAATATAAAAAGGCGCGCAATGTAGTGGACGCCCTCTTTTCGACGGTCGACCGCTGCAGAGTAAAGAACTACACACCCTGGTGATCAGTGTGATCCATGTGATATCAGTGTCGTCGTGATTGTAAGAATGTTCTAAGTTATTTACTGATTAGCTACTTGTGTAATGATTACGTTCAGGGTGTAGTAAATTTGTTAAATAAAGTGATAGAAATCTGCTTTGTTGGTCTCCGTGTATATTTTTTTATTAACATTCCTGGTGATTGCTAACAGTACCTATAGATTAATTTGACATTTCTAATTCATTATTAAAAAATGAATAAAGAAAGACTATTTCATTCATTCCATGATAACAGAAATACATTTTAAGTAAACAGTACAATTTAATTCTATATACAATTGCTGCACTTTACCATTATCTGTGAAAATTTCAGCTCTCTAGTTTAGAGTCACTTATCATGAGATACAGCCTCATGACAGACATACAGACAGACGAACGGCGAAGTCTCATGAACAGGGTCCCGTTTTTTATCCTTTGGGTACGAAAACCTAAAAAAGTATTGTGGTAATACTTTCTTTTTTTTATTACCACTGAGGTGGCAGACAAGCATACGGCCCACCAGATTTACTGGTGGTCACCGCAGCCTATGGACGCTTGCAACACCAGAGGCGCCACACTCGCGCTGCTGACCCTGTAAAAAGACCCTTCTAAGACCCCTTTTAAAGAACCCTATACCTACTGTAGGCGTTTGGGAAAACCGAGGCAGGGAGATTATTCCACAACGTAAGCGTGCGCGGAAGAAAGCCCCTATCGGAATATGTATAATATAATATATAAAACAAACTGCCAATGAAAATGGGAACTATGAAAAATATAAGTACTTACCGTCAGGTTTGCCAATTGATAGGTATCTGTATTTCGTGAGTTAGTTCTTTATATAGGTACATAAAAACCCTCAAGGTTAATTTATACCTACTTATTAAAAAAAAGAATAACCAGCTAATGGATACAATAAGTTTAAAACTGTCTTTTTTCTTTATGTTTATCATATTTTATATCTCAGAATGCAAATTAATAATACTTAATGGCAGCACATTTAACTGAAATGAGTACCTACCTATCTTTTAAAACCTACCTATAAAAAGTAAAGTTTCGACTGTATTAAATATTTAAATATCTCTTTTAGATAGAACTAGCTGACCCTCGCAGCTTCATTCGGCACGGATTGCATTATTTTACAATAGCCTTGATCATTAACCTTTAATTCGACAAGATTTTTTTGTTAATAACACAGGCCAACGATGAAAAAACTTTTTCAACAAATTTAGCTAAACTTTATGTAATTCGATGAGCTGATTCCGAAAAAAAATATAAAAATGTTGTATCACCCACCGTTTTTTCACATTTTTCAATATATGACAATAGTTAATTTTACTATCGAAAATATAGTGTAATCTATCTTTAATCATTTAAATTAAAAAAGTTGGCAACATATTTTAGTGTTATAAGGTTGGCAATGAAATCAAATGTTATTTGGTAGGTAGTTATGAAATTTGCACGGCTGTTTGTTTTATTTAGGTTAACATTACCTTGCATTGCAGTGTTTAACTTGGATGTTTTGTATTTATATGGCTAATCGATGTTTTGTATTTAAATTGCGTTTTGTTATGATTACCTATGTGATGATTTTGTTATTAAAATTCATCCATCAATTGCTCGGCCGATAAGACATGGACCGGGACATCCTGGCCCTATGCCACCTGAATCTGAAGATCATGTTGTCCAGTCATCACAGTCCAGTCCCGAATTAAATGAAAGTCAACCGTGTCATGAAGATTTTGTAAGTTCTCCAGAAAATTTAGAACTGTTATTGTTTACACAAGCTCAATTAAATGATTTAGTGAGATATTTGGGTTTGACCAAGAAAAAGTGGAACTTCTTGATTCTAGACTGAAAGAAAAACATTAATTTGAATCTGGAACATTCATTTATCACCTTAGCATAAGTGATCAACAGTTTACTAATTTTTTCAAGCAGAAAGAGGATTTGGAACTCATTACATCAGGGAGAAGGCTGTTCTGGAAATTTTACAGAGAAAAGGGAGAGAAAGTACAAAAAAATAAGTACTTAATATTCGCATTATAATAGTTCAATATTATTGTAAGTGAAAATGTAAGTCAATAAAAAGAAAGTTGAAGAAGCAAGTGAGGTGTGTATGGACCGTGCCGTGTGGCGCTCGGTTCTTTCTGCCTACCCCGCAAGGGATTTGGCGTGAAGATAGTTAGTTAGTTAGTTAGTTAATAAAAAGAAACTGGATTTTTAATTTTAATGTATCAATTTTTCCCTTATTTTTTTTAAATAACAATGGATGCCATATTGTGTGAGAATTGTGGGTGATAAAAAAAAACTAATACCAAATACGGTTTCAGCATCCAAAATTACATAAAATTTAGGCAAATTGGTCTAAAAAGCTTTTACAATATTTTTTTTCGTTGGCCGGTGTAATTATATATGTTTGTGATTTAGATTTTGGTTCTTAGCTTATTCGAGACCCTTTTCCCCCTTCTGGCCACTTAGGACGGATTCCATGTACTAAAAATCAATGTTTTTCAGTTTACTGAAAAACCTATGTCCACTATACTGGACATTGCCAAGTATCTGAAAAAGTGAAGCGCTTTGACCATGTGCAGTATACATACTTCCCATTGTCAAAGATATGAAGTAAAATAACAAAGGGATTTCTTATGAAATTATTCAATACATTTAGGTTTATTTCAATAAAAGGGCTGTTTTGCCCCCACAAAGGGTTCATCTTTAGTATCGTGACCCTTATTGTGAATGGCGTAGTAAGTTATGAATGATTTGGTGCTAGTATCTAACAATGATAAATCCAAACTTAGTAAAACAACTGTAATTTTTTCACCATTTAGAGATAGTACACTGTTCGTAATAGGAGTCAGCAGCGTACGTAGACCATTACAGTTGGATTCATCATTTTAAAGGTGACAAAACATGTCCAATTATAGGCCTATAGCCGTAATCTATCTTCTAAAGAAGGTAATGGAGCGTGTCATCAATACACGGCCTAACTAAGGTATTCTGTTTTAGCAGGAGTCTTGATATTTTTATGGACTGGATCCGTGGTCTACGATCGAGATTGCCAGAGAGGCTTTTCTGAGTTTTACCTAGCTCTAGAGGGGTGTAGTGGGGCCCTACCAACACCTCCGGGCCCAAGTCAACCTCACGTGCAAGCTCGTGCACCTGCTGAACAACGGACGAGGCTCTGACGTCGGCGGTTCATTTCAACCCGGCGATGGACTCACCACCTGTTACGTGGGACCGAATTTTACACGGTGAAATGTGGGCCGGTATAGGCCTCTGCCTACCCCTTCGGGGATAAAGGCGTGAGTATATGTATGTATGTATGTACCTAGCTCTATGTCCAATAGAAGAATTAGGTTCATCCTTGACGGTAGCTGCTCTGATTGATCTAATTATAGTCTATTGACGGCATTCATTGCCATGCGGACGACGGTATACAGGTGCATTTATTATATGAGTCACACCTTGCTTTGCAGTGAAAGAAACTCTTGAACAACATATGCCTTCAATCAAGGTTACTCTCGCGAAAGTGCTGGAATGTTGTGGGCTAAATCACATCCATTTTACCGTTGTTCGCCGTTAAGAAATATCCGTTAACTGAAGCACCAGAATTCCAGGGTTAACTTTTTTCCATGTCAAATAGCATCGGGTTCCTTTTTGAGATTTCCAACGGCGTTCAGTATCGTAACACTGGAATACCAGTTTTACCCGTGCTATACAAAAGCGATTAATGAGGATCATCAACGATCCTCTACTTACAGGTAGCTGGTCCCATCGCGATCAGATAAACTTAAGTTTTTCTATCGCGTTTAAAATGTTAATTCAGGGTCAGCAGAGAGAGCAATGCTGCTTTAATGTTGCAAATTTTCATATGCAACGAAGACTACTTTCGACCAGGTAAGTCGTATGCTTGTTTGCCACCTCGGTTCTATTTTAGACAAAATCGCAATATAAGAGAGAAAACGCTTTTTCTTCAAGTATTTACTTTCTTCGTACTCTGAGGACGGTGAGAGGGTCACTCACCGTCCTTACAGAAGCAGGCCCATGACGGCAGCGTGACGTGACGAACTCACGCACGCCCTCCCCTTAGAAGCGGGATCACACCCGAAACCCCCCCAAAGACGCAGGTTTGCACCCGAACCACCCCCTGGGCGAGGCTGCAGAGGCGGCTGTAGGTCTGTTGGGAGTCCTGGGACATCTTTCCGGAGGCTTACTCGGGGCTCACAACCATAGGCTGTTGGGCGTGACGTGAGGTTTTTTAGTCGGTAGGAGTCCGGCATAATATCCATGAGGATTTTCCCTAACGTAAAAAAAAAACATGAAGAAAAAACCAGTCATTATAAGTTGTGGCTATCTGACGGTGTTCATTGAGCTATAGCAATCTTTCTGACCACTTTTTTGTCCTATTATGCCGTTCAAATTTGGTTCAAATTTAAGAAAAAAGAGGGATTCCCATATGTCGTGGATGATACTTTCTAAAAGAGACTGATTTGCATTAGACCACGACACGATTTCTCGCTTGTCTTCTTCAAGATTGTTTGAGTTCTAAATACTTATCCAGTTCTATCAAAGCTTTTGTTTATCTCAGGATGCAGCTTCATTTTTTCAAACGTATTCTCTTTCGGTAGTCGAGCTTCAGGGTAATTATTTCCATTAAAAGGTAAACAGTCGGTTCATTTTAGGTCCAATGTAGCGTGCGAATCAGTCAGTTTAATGTCGACATCTACAATTACAATCGGTTCGCCCGCGCTGTCGACCATAATATTTTTCCAAAGATATCTATGAATTACATATTATTTATTTCTCGTGTAGACACCATTACAATTATTGCTTTCCCTTGAAGGAAACGACTTGTGAATAATAAGTCAAGAAACATTTAAATTCCTGAGCCCATTAGATTGTCCATGCTATGCCTAAATAGGTACTTACTGTTAGTATCTATTTCCGGCAAGAGACGTCATATTTTACTTTTCATAAAATACGGGTAGCTAAAAGAATAGACTAATTGAATATTTTGTTTACTAAGGATTTACCGAATTTATAATTACGATTAAATTAATGACTAGATTTTAAAATCTTGTCTCTGTGTGTAGTAAATTTGATTTACATACTTTAAGATTATGTAGATTTCTTATCTACCCTACATTAAGAATTGCCTCACCACCGTTGCAACGGTGGGAGGAAGATGTACTTTGTTCCTGGCCTTTTTTTTTTTTTTTTTTTTTTTGAACGTGAGGGAAAATCCTCGTAGGATGCTATGCCGGACTCTTACTGACTAAAAAACCTCACGTAACGCCCAACAGCCTATGGTTAAGAGCCCCGGGCAAGCCCTCAGGAAGGATGTCCCGTGACTCCCAACAGACCTACGGCCGCCAATGCGGCCTCGCCCAGGGGGTGGTTCGGGTGCAATCCCGCGTCTATGGGGGATTTCGGGTGTGGCCCCGCTTCTAAGGGGGGGAGCGTGCGTAAGTGCTCACGTCACGCTGCCGTCATGGGCCTGCTTCTGTAAGGACGGTGAGCGGCCCTCTCACCGTCCTCAGACCCCCGGTCATGGAGGCCGATAGTCCTCGGCGAAGACACGTCGGCGGCGCCCAGGGCGCTGACTGCGGAACTCGGGTGGGAGAGTTCTCTCCCGCACCCGGCCCGCCGCCTCCTTCGCGAGCATGACCTGCTCGCAGAAAGAGGCGGCGCAGTCCCACTTACTCCCGCTGGAGAGCATGGCTCGCACCATGGCCTCAAGCGAGAGAGTGTCCACGCCCAGACCCACTACGAGGACCTATCGCTGTTGTGCCCACGCCGTGCACTCCACCAGCGTGTGGAGCGCCGTGTCATCGCTGCGGTCCTCGCAGTGCTGACATTCGGCCGTGGTTTCCCGGTGTTTTCGCCACAGATACCTACCGAAGCTACCGTGCCCGGCAAGCATCTGTGTCAACCGGTAGGAGAGAGCACCGTGTCTTCTCTCCAGCCACTCGTCCATGACCGGTCTGACGGCCGCGATTGTGGCGAATCCCCCCTTTGGTTGCTCAAGTCGCATCTTCCATGTCTCCAGGGTTTCCTGGTGGAGCAGGGTCCGCTGGGCCTCGATTTCTCGAGACGCAGGCCTTTGGCCCCGCTCCAGCGCCTCCTTGCGCCATCTGAACAGTGACGCAAGGGCTCTCGCTTCCAGGTCCCATGGAGAGGTCCCGGCTAGGAGACATGCCGCCTCACCGGAGATCGTGCGGTATCCTCTTATCACCCTGACGGCCATCACTCTCTGCGGGCTCATCAGTCTAGCCTCATTGCTGGCCGTCAGGGTCTCCGCCCATACGGGAGCCCCGTACAGGGCCATGCTTCGCACGATCCCAAGGTACAGCCTCCTGTAGGGAGCGTTGGGTCCCCTGATGTTGGGCATCAGCCACGCGAGTGCGGCCGATGCCCCCCTCAGTTTTGGGACCAAACTTCGGAAATGATGTCCGAAGTTCCACCGGCCATCGAGTACGAGCCCAAGATACTTCATCGAGGGCTCGATGCCGATGATGACGCCCCCCACCTGTAGGCTGGATCCCGCAGGTGGCCCCATCCGAGGTCCGTGGAAGCACAGAGCCTCGGATTTGTGAAGGGCGACCTCAAGACCCAGCCGCCGAATCCGACCCACGACCTGAGCAACCCCTGCCGTGGCCTTAAGTGCTGCGGCACGGTACGTTGCTCCCCGCGCCGTAACGAGGGTGTCGTCGGCGTAACATGTTACGCCGACCCCTCTGAGCAACGGACCACGCAGCACCCAGTCGTAACCGATGTTCCACAGGAGCGGCCCTAAAACCGATCCCTGTGGAACACCGCACGACACATCTCGCCGACCCGGCCCTAGCCAGCTCGAGTAAGTTATGGCTCCCTCGGAGAGATAAGCCCCGACAATTCGACGGAGGTAGGGAGGCACTCCATGATAGATAAGCGCCTCCCTGACGCAGCTCCAGGGCAAGGTGTTGAATGCGTTGGCGATGTCGAGAGACACCGCCACCACCACCTCACCCTGTGAGACTGCTTCCTCCGTCAGGCCTCTAATGCGCATGATCGCGTCCACGGTGGAGCGTCCCTGACGGAAGCCAAACTGGCTATCCGCCAGATCAGGCCCCACGCGTGTGAGGTGCCCGACGAGGCGTTGTGCAATAATGCGCTCAAAGAGCTTGCACACCTCGTCGAGTAACACGATCGGCCGGTACCCTGATGGGGAATTTGCCGGCCGCTCCGCCTTTCGAATCAAAGGCCAGTTTCCCTGTCTTCCAGACCTTGGGAAACTGGCCTTTCTCGAGGCATGCGCTAAAGAGCCCAATTAGTCGAGGCCCAAGCTCTTCGAGAGCCAGGACCCACGCTCGGCCTGGAACGCCGTCGGGTCCAGGGGCGGTGTTTCTGCGGGATTTAAGCCGCAGTACAGCCGCCCCTAACTCACCCTCGGTGACTACGGGCACGTCGTTCTCGCTGCCTTCCGCGTTGGGCGCCTGAGACGGAGCCATGCGCGGAGAAATGTGTTCCTCCGCTCTCGACGGGAACAAGGACTCCAGGACCTCCTCCAGCCGCTCCGGCTGGAGACTCTGAGTCAGTGGGGGCGCCTTAGGGCGTAATTTGCCCCTTACCATAAGGTACGGGCGCCCCCACGGGTTCCGCTCCAGAGTCTCCATCAGCTCATCGCGGCCCAGCTTTTTGGACCGCTTGATGGCCGTTTGGAGGGCCCTCTTGGCTTCCTTGTACCCATCATAAAGCTCCGTCTCTCGGGCTGCCGCATCGTCTGGGCGGCGACGCCTCCGGCGGAATCTGGTGTACCGGCGGCGCGCGGTAACGCACTCCGCGCGCAACTGCGCGATTTCCGGCGTCCACCAGTACACCTGCTTCCTCGCCGGTCTGGGCCTAGCCCTGGGCATCGCCGCATCGCAGATGTGCGACATGGCTCTCCCGAACCACTCCACTTCGGCATCAACATCGGCAGGCCCGTCCGCTGTCGGAATCCAGGCCTGCACGATGGCCGCCTCCTTGTTCCTGGCCTTATAAAATGTTTCGCTCGCGAGTCATTGGATTATTGTTGGCGATATTAATAACAAGTGTTGATGTGTACAAGTGTTATCATGGAATATAAGTGCAATTGTGACAAGAAGTGGTTTTATTACTGCCCAACTAGGCCACGTCCTTAAACTTTTATTTATTTTTATTTAAATTGTAAAAGTGGAATGAAGTACTTAGTCAGAAAAAATATGTTTTATCAAAATATAATTTGTAATTACATAGCTATTTTACGGCTGCAACCGAAGATATATAATATGATGAAACGCGACTACATTTGTCTGCTCGACCCGTACATATAGATCGATGGCTCGACCAAATAAGAAGAAGATTAAGTAAGGTGCAGGATTTTTTGTACATCAATTGGGTGAAGCAGTTTGATTAGAAATGTAAATCTTACATTAGCATATTTGAGTAAAACATAAACCTAATGCTAGCTTATTCACTTGTTAGTCACATAAATCACAATCATAGGGTACTAGACTTTAAGTTATTTATAGCCAATGTAAAAACTAAGGGCCATATCCTGTTGTAGTCGACTACAAAGTATTACGCCTAGTTTGAATCGAAATGCAACTGAACTTTCAGCCATCTGCCATTGGTTGCACCTAAGTATGGCCGCACTGGCCATAATATGTAGGTCCTGTGTTTATTTCAAGGTGAAACTTGTATTTTTTTTTTCTGACACTACTAAACTGCCCATTAGATGTTTGTCATGCAAATAATTGATACGTAGCGCATCCTGTGTAGAAGACAGATGTAAATAAATAATGTTGTTGGCTTTTGCTTCACCTGCTTACGAGTATAGGTTCCTAGCGTTGTTATAACCTTTAGTCATGCTACTTTTTAAGTTAATCATCTACCTATATAGACTCTTTTTAAGTGTTGGCATTTGTATGTATACCTAAGAAAAGAAGAGTCGTAGAAATAGTAAAGGAACTAACATACATTAATCTTTTCAGGGTAATCATTTTCCCGCTTGTTTGTAAGCTATCTGCCGTCCAAATCGGTCCAGCCGTTCCAGAGATTAGCCGGAACAAACAGACAGACAGACAGACAGACAGACAAATATTTTAAAAATATATTTTGGTATGTATAACGTATAAATATTCGTATGCATGTAGTAGAAAGCGGTTATTTTAATATTACAAACAGACACTCCAATTTTTACTACATATATTTTGTCCTAACTGTGCCCGCGACTTCGTCCGCGTGGAATGTAATAAAAAA
This sequence comes from Miltochrista miniata, assembly GCA_933228765.1. Taxonomy (NCBI): domain Eukaryota; kingdom Metazoa; phylum Arthropoda; class Insecta; order Lepidoptera; family Erebidae; genus Miltochrista; species Miltochrista miniata. Next base: position 15,526,131 of record OW121765.1, read on the forward strand.
TTAGTTTATTTAGATTTTTTTTGTTTTTTTGGATTTTTTTCTAAAATAAAAGAAATATTCTAAAATAAAAGTAGCCTAAGTTACTCCTTATTACATAAGCTATCTGCCAGTGAAAGTCCCCTCCAAATCGGTCCAGCCGTTCCAGGGATTAGCCGGAACAAACAAACAGACAGACACACAGACAAAAATTTTAAAAATATATGTATTGGTATGTGCTCTGTATACACATTCATATGCATGTAGTAGAAAGCGGTTATTTTAATATTACAAACATACACTCCAATTTTATTTATTTGTATGTATAGATGAACACACTCACGCTATACCGAGCGGCATCTGAGTGACGACCGAGCAACGAACAACGCTCGGAAACAACTTGGTCCCGCCTCGGCTCGGCCACGGCCAGACTGATTTTGCTCGGACGAACGTTAATTACCCCGGTCGCGGCCGTCTTTGTAATTTCAGACACGGAACCGGCTCGGTGACCGTGCTACGGCCGACACTCGGCTCGAACCTGGCACGGTCTAGCGTGAGTCATGACTGTGAGTCAATATGAATAAAAATATTCAATGAGTAGTTTTGACAATTCTATAATTTGTATGTATAGATTATTTGATTGTCATTAATCAAAATATTTAGAACATCTTTTTCAAAAATCAAATTGAGTTTTAAACATGACATGTGTGAAAATAAAAAGTAAATTAAATCAAAAGAGTCCTCTCATCACTATGAAGTATTGTTAACAACTTCGAACTAAATCCCCCGAAGAAAACATTTTTTACCCCCTTTTAGCCGTGTTCTGGAATAAATTTCAATAAAAACTTCACTTCTTCCCTTAATTCTGTTAAAGATGATTTATGCAAAATTTGAAGAAGTTCCGACCAAGGAATCCTGTGGTCCCATACAAACTTTGTAACCCTTTTCCAACTCACGCTTGACCTATTTCTTAAATTTCATAATTTATCGGTAAGCTACATTATAACACACGATCTGTGTGCCAAATTTCATAACGCTAGGACAATTGGAAGTGGCCTAGAGGTTTTTGATTACCGGTCAGTGAGTGAGTCAGTCAGTGCCAAAGTTAGCTATATTCACAGGGTCATATTTAAGGATCTACTGAAGCAATATCTATGAAATTTGGTACACTGACTTAGTACTAGTTTAGATTACGTACATACATTCTATTTCTGTACTAGCTACAGGCACTGAGCTACAGGGGGGTCAAAAGTGGGTCGAAACGGTTCGTGTAAATAGTGTACGGCATGCGCGCGGCTTGTTGCTGGAACTTGGCCTGCGCACTACCGTGCGCTTAGATCAATGCGTGGACTAATTCGCGCCTGACATACAGTCATTCTTTTACACACAGTCTGTCAAGATGTCAGCACTAGTCTTGTATTCATTTTGAATTTATAGAAGTAATTAAAAAAGTATAGGTAACTAATACGTCGCTCAATGTAAAGGAGATAAAATGATACGTTCTTTGATTTGTCAGCATTACTTTAATAATAAGATATATTTACTATACAGCTTCCTTCTAGTTCTACTTTAATTTAATTACTGTACTGACAAGTATGCTGTTTGTAGCATTTGAGTTTAACGGTTGACGCTAATCAGTCAACATGCGGAGCCTTAGCCGCATTATCATTATGAGCCGGAGCCTTGGGCCCAACATTTTCCGCAGCTTTAGACGCAACATTTTCCGCAGCTTTAGCCACAGCATTTTCCGCAGCTTTAGCCCCATAAGAAGCAGCAGCATTAACCGCAGCCAGACCACCAGCCTCAATCGCAGCACTAGTCGCAAGAACGACTAGCATTAGGACAATGAAGACAGCAAACTGCAAAGTACAAAAGAATGAAAAAAAATATTAAAAATGAAATCATCTGAAGCTATTGGCCCCGGTTGTAAGAAACATGGCAGTTATTAAGCGGAGTTGAAGGCCTGAAAGTTTCATTAGTGGGCCGGCACGGCAACAGGTATTATAATTTACAATATTCTCTGTGTACTCGTAATATATAGAAGATTGAGTTAAGTATCATTCAAATTGAATGAGTAGTTTCGGCGTGATACCTAATTCACGTAATTCACGATACAGGCAAACAGACACACAGAAAGACAGACATACTCTATAGACTAGCGGACGGCACGCGGATTCACCCGAATCGCTACAATTTCCGTTGGAATACGGGAATAGATGCTCATGATGCTCATGTATGTGGCCCGCGGATAGTGTAACAGTGAAAGAATTTTTCAAATTGGTCTACCTAATAATTTTTGAGCCTATTCGACGCAAACAAACAAACAATGAAATCTTTCCACTTTATAATAGTAGTATTGACCTGTGTTACATTGGGCAAGGTAAATTTAATACATTAGTTTTGTTATCATTTCGGCAAAGATTATTAGTGTTAAACCAACCCCACTCCTTCACAAGACCCTTGAGCAATTTTATGAGACTGATGAAAAAATACTTCTCCTTTCAAATACCTTTCCCTCAATCTTTCTCTTATTTGACGTAAAAAAGGTTGACGTCGTCGGCTTGTCTAAGCATATAATAAAACTGTAGAAGGTCGCGAGTATGATAGTATTTAAAAAAAAATGTAGGACTAATCGATATAGAAGTGAGTCGAAATTGCAATTAGTATTTTTTGTATATCTGTATCCTAAAAAACTATTACACAGAAACTACTTACTTAATTTTACTGATACTTGGTACAATCTGAGCCAGGTTCTAGGATAGTTTTGATTCCGATATTTTACGCGGTTCCATCAGGAGAGGGGATGAAAGTTAAAATGGTTTTTCAGCAGTTATTTCTCACCGCGTAGTCCAGTATAGCAACAGTAGATTTCAAATATTTTTTTTAGCGTCAGAAAGGGAGTAATCTAAGAATTGTTCCACACAAGTTTATATAACTCTCCCTCTATAATTCTGTATTTTATTAAGTAAATATAACCCTCAATAATTCTGTAGTTTCGGCGTGATACTTATTCGGGATACAGACAGACAAACATGAAAAATTTAAATTACATTTTCGGCTTCAGTATCGATTAGAGAACGCCCTACAATTTAAATTTTCAAAATATCTTCCATGTACTGTACAGACTCTCGACCTTCTACAGTTTTATTATATGTATAGAATAGAATAGATAGATCAATACATATAATAAAATCGTAACAGGTCGCTGTCTGTACATGGAAGATAAATAAGAAAAAATATTATAGGGGGGCTTTATGAACGCAATAGAACCCAAAACAATGATTTTTAGAATTTTTGTCTGTTTGTCTGTATGTCTGTATGTCTGTATGTCTGTATATCTGTTTGTCTGTACGGTTGTGCACGCTAATCTCAGCAACCGCTCAACCGAATGCAATGCGGTTTTTTTTATTGTGTTGAGGTTTGCTCCAGTTAACATTTAGCGTTTGTTTTATGTAAATCGGTTTAGAAATAATAGAGTTATAACACTTTTAAGAATTAGATATTTTGAAAATTTTAATTGTAGGGGTTTCTTTGAATGTGAGTGAACCTAAACTGGCGTGTTGGCTTAATCATAAAAGAGCTTAATGATTAAGACTATTTTTAAACAATTCAGTCCGCGCCGAAGGCGTGGACTGAATTGTTTTAAAATAGACTTAATCATTAAGCTCTTTTATGATTAAGCAAACAGGGCAGTTTCAGACGCTGCTTGATGACTCTGATGAAGAAATACCTTTCCTTTCATACACCTTATGTGACGTAAACGAAGTTGCGGGCTCAGCTAGTAAGTAATATTTTTCAGAAAGTGGGAAGGTAGGTACTTACATATTTCATTTTTGACACTGGGGTTTGAACTGAAATACACAATACAATATTGGGTCTGGTACAGATCTTTTATATATAAAAACTTCAAGGTAACCTTATCTATTTCAATAATTGTTATCAGGGTAGTCAGAGAGGTGGCTGCGTGAGAAAACTCGACTAAATGGTTACTTACAGTGCCTAGTGCGAGTTTTTCTTTTGAGCTAGTAAATGAGCTGAAAGATTGTATGGTATTAGATCAGTGCGACCTTGATATATTCTTGAAACATTTTTGTAAGGAGGCTTGCATGGTCATTCAAAGCGACTTTTCTACAAAAAAATTAAAAAGAATATATTGGAGGTGTAAGTTTTTTACGTTCTAAGGGCTTGTGTTCAATACCCGGTGCGGTGAGTAATTTTAGGGAGATTAACGCCGAGCAGTTAAAAACAGTCAAAATAACAATAAATACGCACTTGTACTTTGATGACGTTATTAGATACAAAAAAGTTCCACTGTCTCTCTACCTATCAAAACTATAACTTTTACAGATCGAAAATTGTATCTACAAATTATTCATTGGTAACTGTTATTACCTACGAATAAATTTATTTTTATCAAGGCAAGTAGAACTAACGACTAACCTGTACCAAAAAAACAAAGTAGTTACGATGTTTCACAAGGAATTATTACATAGTTAATGTTGCATATTAAAACCACTAAAATCGCATTCGACCAAACACGAAATGATGCCTCTAAAAATTAAGCTGAGCATGTAACATCTAGAGATTGAAGGCCACAGACCCAGGCTGTACGACTATAGAAAGCGGTCCTCAAGTTGGCGGCCCTATGATGTGCCTCTTTACACTCCGCTTGAAGAAAGAACTTATTCATTAGCCAATCTTTTACAGATGTTTTACACTTTCGACTGTTTCGACTGTATCTGACGAGTGGCTGGAGAGGAGACACAGTGCTCTCTCCTACCGGTTGTCACAGATACTTACCGGACACGGTAGCTTCGGTAGGTATCTGTGGCGAAGACACAGGGGAAACCACGGCCGAGTGTCAGCACTGTGAGGATCGAAGCGATGACACAGCGCTCCAAAGGCTGGTGGAGTGCACGGCGTGGGCGCAACAGCGCCAGGTCCTCGTAGTTGTACTGGACGTGGACACTCTCTCGCTCGACATTAATGAGGATCATCAACGATCCTCTACTTACAGGTAGCTGGTCCCATCGCGATCAGATAAACTTAAGTTTTTCTATCGCGTTTAAAATGTTATTGCAGGGTCAGTAGAGAGAGCAATGCTGCTTTAATGTTGCAAATTTTCATATGCAACGAAGACTACTTTCGACCAGGTAAGTCGTATGCACAGACTTACAATAAGTAGCAGACAAAGCATTACAGATTGAAAAGTACGCCAAAACTAACACATATAAAAACCACACACACTAACGCAACTACAGGGAAGGAGTTAGCCGCCTAGTTCAATAAGATTTATTTTAATGAAATAAGAGTATCTTAAAATACCTCTTTTAAGGTTCCGTAGCCAAATGGCAAAAAACGGAACCCTTATAGATTCGTCATGTCTGTCTGTCTGTCCGTCCGAATGTCACAACCACTTTTCTCCGAAACTATAAGACCTATGCACTTGAAACTTGGTAAGTAGATGTATTCTGTGAACCGCATTAAGATTTTTAAATATAACTAAAAAAAAGCAGTAAATTTTGGGGGTCCCCATACTCAGAACTGAAACGAAAAGATTTTTTTCATCAAACCCATACGTGTGGGGTATCCATAGATAGGTCTTCAAAAATGCTATTGAGGCTAAAGCACCTTTAGAAAAAAATGATGTTACAAAACATCATTTTTTTCTAAAGGTGCTCCCTCACCGGGAGCATTCGCGCGTAATGTAATGTTACGAGTCGAGAATTACAGCCAGTGTGGGAGGTGAACCGAGCATTGCAATGCGCACCTTGTAATGATACAAGACGAGGTTACAGCAGTGAAGCAGGTGATCCGAGCATTTCAATGCGCTCCTTGTAATGAAAAAATGTGTAACGTTTTGATGCAACTCGTAACATCAATGCGCTTTTTTTGTTGCGGCTGGCCGGCCGCACACTGGTCCGGATTATAAATAGGTGGACATACGATCTAAGATGTCAAACGCTTTTGGGAAAAAAATAGTAGTAAGAGTACGAATTACAGGTTAATTTTGCAATCCAATATGGCCACCGCGCCACCGTTGTAAAATTTCATGTTGCATATCATATAAGGGGTTTTTTGGTATGCTGAGTACGAATTTTGGGTTAATTTTGCAATCCAATATGGCCGCCGCGCCGAATTCACAAAATTTCATGATGGGTATCGTTTAAGGAGGATTTTGGTACGCTGAGTACGAATCTCAAGATAATTTTGCAATCCAATATGGCCGCCGCGCCGAAATCACAAAATTTCATGATGGGTATCGTCTAAGAGGTTTTTTGGTATGCTGAGTACGAATCACATGATAATTTTGCAATCCAATATGGCCGCCGCGCCGAAATCACAAAATTTCATGATGGGTATTGTCTAAGAGGTTTTTTGGTATGCTGAGTACGAATCTCATGATAATTTTGCAATCCAATATGGCCGCCGCGCCGAAATCACAAAATTTTCGTGATAGGTATCGTTTAAAGGGTTTTTTGGTATGCTGAGTACGAATCACATGATAATTTTGCAATTCAATATGGCGGCCGCGCAGAAATCACAAAATTTCATGATGGGTATCGTCTAAGGGGTTTTTTTGTATGCTGAGAACGAATCACATGATAGTTTTGAAATCCAATATGGCCGCCACGCCGAAATCACAAAATTTCATTATGGATTTCGTATAAGGGGTTTTTTGGTATGACGAGTAGTAGTGGGCGTTAAAAGTTATAACAATTAAAATAACAAGTTAAAATTTATTTAACCATAACATAGTTAAATATCAGAAGAATAAAAGAATATTTTTAACACATACCATTATTGACACGACTCTTGCCTACAACAAAAACTTCCCCACTAATCCGATAGATGGTATGCATTTCTAATATTATGTAGTTTAGTTACTAAATTACAGATGAATTTTTAATATTTTTAGCTTAAACAATTTGACATCTATCGGTTAAGTTGAAGAAGATTCCTCCTTATATTCGATTTTGGATAAGCATGTCCGTCTAATTTATTTGATTAATACTAGATGGCGCACAAATTATTGAACTATTGATAACTATTTAATTCACAGACAACCCGATAGATGGAAAATGGAAATAATGTTTTAGTTTATCGAAAGAATGGATGCTAGACAATAATGGTCTTTATTCTCTTTACGTCCGTATTCTAAAAAAAGAATTGTTGCTTATAAGGATTTAATTTTGACACTTAACTGTTATAACACTAAAACGTTTATTTTGCTTAAAAGGATTAATTTTGAACCTTAAATGTTATGGCACTAAAACGATTATTGTCTGAAATGAATATGCCATTATTGATATAACAGTTAAATTATTTTTGTTATTAGAATATTCGAATATTTTGAACTATTGGTTGTTAGTTTTATGTATTCGGCGTTCGTAATTGCGCCATACTTGTCGTAATTTCGGTTATTTTATCGTGAGCGATTGCGAAAATTGAAACGATTCGTTTGTTTAGTTAAGTTTTGTATACTTATTATAGGTACTTACGTAATTAAGTTTTTTTTAGTTATTATAGGTGAGGTGCATAATTTTGTATAGGTAAATAATGAGGTAAATAGTGTTATGTGATAAAAGTGTTTGAACAATGGCTGGAACAAAACATTTTTATCCCGGGAATAAGTTCCCACGGGAAGCGAAAACGGAAACATATTTTACGCGGTCGAAGCTGCGGGCATCAGCTAGTAAATAATAATGATAAACAGTTTAACCTTCAAAATTTTAAAACATTCTATTCGCATTTTTAACCGACTTCAAAAAAAGGAGGAGGTTCTCAATTCGTACGCTATGTTTTTTTTTTTTTTTTTTTGTATGTATGTTACGCGATAGCGGCGCCAATTATGGATGGAATTTGAAAATTCTTTTTTTGTTTGAAAGAGGCTACTTCTGAGGTGGTCCCATATCCAGGGTATCAGGATCTGATGCTGGAATCCAGGAGAAATTGAGGGCAACCACCGAAAATTGTATGGTCAACTAGTGCGTTTGTTAACTTTTTGATTAAGTGCTTTAATGTACTAAAATTCAATGAAGGTCTGGAGTCGATCTGATGATGGAACTGAAAGACAGTCGAGGGAATTCCTTAACGATTTACAGCAGTTACCTTGTGTTTCGGCTTGATTGATTTGTGTTGATGAGAACTTTACACCTAGATAGAAATACTTTTCGGTCCACCCGTCACATAAAATAAAAAAATAAAAATTTTAAATAAAAAATAGAACCGACTTCATATAAATCCTTAAAAATAAAATTTCCCTAGCACATAGTAATATGTATTTGGATTTATCGGATTTAATTCAATATAATATTGAAGTTGGTGCCATTAATAATACCTACCTAAACCTATGGGTTTACTTGGCGCCGACTTCAATATGATATTGAATAAAATCTGATGAATCAAAATACGTATTACTATGTGCTAGGGAAATTTTATTTTTAAGGATTTATATGAAGTCGGTTCTATTTTTTATTTAAAATTTTTATTGTCGTTATAACTTTTCACCCAGTGCTGTGTTAAATTGTTATAACAAATAACATTTAATGTAACACGTTATTTTATTATAACTTAACCGTATAACACAATAATAAAAAATAACGTTTAATCCCACTACTAATGACGAGTACGAACTTTGGGTTAATTTAGCAATCCAAGATGGCTGTCGCGCCAGCGTTGCAAAATTTCATGTTGCATATCGTAGAAGGGGTTTTTTGGTATGCTGAATACGAATTTTAGGTCAATTTTGCAATCCAAGATGGCCGCCAAACCACAGTTGTAAAATGTCATTGAAAATTTTACAACGGTGATTTCGTGAAAGGGGTTTTTTTAATCTCAGCATACTGACAGAAATCTCGCAACAGTGGCGCGGTGGCCATATTGGATTGCAAAATTAACCTGAAATTCTTACTCAGCATAACGAAAAACCCCATAAACAATATCCAACATGAAATTTAACAACAATGGCGCGGCGGCCATATTGGATTGCATAATTATCATGAGATTCGTACTCAGCGTACCAAAATCCCCCTTAAACGATACCCATCATGAAATTTTGTGATTTCGACGCGGCGGCCATATTTGATTGCAAAATTATCATGTGATTCGTACTCACCATACCAAAAAACCCCTTAAACGATACCCATCACGAACATTTTGTGATTTCGGCGCGGCGGCCATATTGGATTGCAAAATTATCATGAGATTCGTACTCAGCGTACCAAAATCCCCCTTAAACAATACCCATCATGAAATTTTGTGATTTCGGCGCAGCGGCCATAATTGATTACAAAATTATCATGTGATTCGTACTCAGCATACCAGAAAACCCGTTAGACGATACCCATCATGAAATTTTGTGATTTCGGCGCGGCGGCCATATTGGATTGCAAAATTATCATGAGATTCGTACTCAGCGTACCAAATTTCCCCTTAAACGATACCCATCATGAAATTTTGTGATTTCGGCGCGGCGGCCATATTTGATTGCAAAATTATCATGTGATTCGTACTCACCATTCCAAAAACCCCTTAAACGATACCCATCACCAAAATTTTGTGATGTCGGCGCGGCGGCCATATTGGATTGCAAAATTATCATGAGATTCGTACTCAGCGTACCAAATTTCCCCTTAAACAATACCCATCATGAAATTTTGTGATTTTGGCGCGGCGGCCATATTGGATTGCAAAATTATCATGAGATTCATACTCAGCGTACCAAAATCCCCCTTAAACAATACCCATCATGAAATTTTGTGATTTCGGCGCGGCGGCCAAATTGGATTGCAAAATTATCATGTGTATCGTACTCAGCATACCAAAAAACCCCTTAAACGATACCCATCATGAAATTTTGTGATTTCGGCGTGGCGGCCATATTGGATTGCAAAATTATCATGTGATTCGATCTCAGCACACAAAAAAACCCCTTAGACGATACCCATCATGAAATTTTGTGATTTCGGCGCGGCCGCCATATTGGATTGCAAAATTATCATGTGATTCGTACTCACCATACCAAAAAACCCCTTAAACGATACCCATCACGAAAATTTTGTGATTTCGGCGCGGCGCCCATATTGGATTGCAAAATTATCACGTGATTCGTACTCAGCATACCAAGAAACCCCTTCAGCAATACCCATAATGAAATTTTGTGATTTCGGCGCGGCGGCCATATTGGATTGCAAAATTATCATGAGATTTGTACTCAGCGTACCAAAATCCCCCTTAAACAATACCCATCATGAAATTTTGTGATTTCGGCGCGGCGGCCATATTTGATTGCAAAATTATCATGTGATTCGTACTCAGCATACCAAAAACCCCCTTTAACGATACCCATCATGAAATTTTGTGATTTCAGGGCGGCGGCCATATTGGATTGCAAAAGTATCATGAGATTCGTACTCAGCGTACCAAAATCCCCCTTAAACGATACCCATCTTATAATTTTGTGATTTCGGCGCGGCGGCCAAATTGGATTGCAAAATTATCATGAGATTCGTACTCAGCATACCAAAAACCCCCTTTAACGATACCCATCATGAAATTTTGTGATTACAGCGCGGCGGCCAAATTGGATTTCAAAATTATCATGTGATTCGTACTCAGCGTACCAAAATCCCCTTAAACGATACCCATCATGAAATTTTGTGATTTCGACGCGGCGGCCATATTGGATTGCAAAAGTATCTCTTAGTCTTTCTGTTCCCGGTTTCCATTTCGGTCTATGATCCGATTCAAAATCGCAATAAAAACCATTTCTGCTAATAGTTTTGCTCCAATTTTCTTAAAACCTTCTCCTGACAGAAACAAACACAACAAAAAAGAATTAGCGAAATCGGTCCAGCATTTCACGCGTGATGCCGTGACCACGGAAATCGGGCTTCATTTTTATATATTGTATACTCAATGTCATCAAAGATTACAGGCATTATATTAAAATGCAATTCTGAACTAATTAAATGCTGAATCACAGTTTGCCACACTTATTTTTATGTTAGCATTAAATTTAATCTTGAAAAGAAGTGCCTGAGTTTGGCCTCTACATTAATGAGAGGTATCTAATACGTCAAACTGCAGCATCGGCAGCTTAAACCTTTCAAAAACAAGGCGGACGTCATTTTTTTTAACATGTCATGTATAGTGTTGCTATACGTGTAGAAACGAGATAGCAGCATTCAATAACCCCTTAGAGCGAGCGGAATGGAAAGACCAACGCACACAAACATAATTAATGTTTCGTCTGCTACTTATTGTACGTCTGTGGTCGTTATGCTTGTTTGCCACCTCGGTTCTATTTTAGACAAAATCGCAATATAAGAGAGAAAACGCTTTTTCTTCAAGTATTTACTTTCTTCGTACTCTGAGGACGGTGAGAGGGTCGCTCACCGTCCTTACAGAAGCAGGCACATGACGGCAGCGTGACGTGACGAACTCACGCACGCCCTCCCCTTAGAAGCGGGATCACACCCGAAACCCCCCCAAAGACGCAGGTTTGCACCCGAACTACCCCCTGGGCGAGGCTGCAGAGGCGGCTGTAGGTCTGTTGGGAGTCCTGGGACATCTTTCCGGAGGCTTACTCGGGGCTTACAACCATAGCCTGTTGGGCGTGACGTGAGGTTTTTTAGTCGGTAGGGGTCCGGCATAACATCCATGAGGATTTTCCCTCACGTAAAAAAAAAACAAGAAGAAAAAACCAGTCATTATAAGTTGTGGCGATCTGACGGTGTTCATTGAGCTATAGCAATCTTTCTGACCACTTTTTTGTCCTATTATGCCGTTCAAATTTGGTTCAAATTTAAGAAAAAAGAGGGATTCCCTTAAGTCGTGGATGATACTTTCTAAAAGAGACTGATTTGCATTAGACCACGACACGATTTCTCGCTTGTCTTCTTCAAGATTGTTTGAGTTCTAAATACTTATCCAGTTCTATCAAAGCTTTTGTTTATCTCAGGATGCAGCATTCATTTTTTCAAACGTATTCTCTTTCGGTAGTCGAGCTTCAGGGTAATTATTTCCATTAAAAGGTAAACAGTCGGTTCATTTTAGGTCCAATGTAGCGTGCGAATCAGTCAGTTTAATGTCGACATCTACAATTACAATCGGTTCGCCCGCGCTGTCGACCATAATATTTTTCCAAAGATATCTATGAATTACATATTATTTATTTCTCGTGTAGACACCATTACAATTATTGCTTTCCCTTGAAGGAAACGACTTGTGAATAATAAGTCAAGAAACATTTAAATTCCTGAGCCCATTAGATTGTCCATGCTATGCCTAAATAGGTACTTACTGTTAGTATCTATTTCCGGCAAGAGACGTCATATTTTACTTTTCATAAAATACGGGTAGCTAAAAGAATAGACTAATTTAATATTTTGTTTACTAAGGATTTACCGAATTTATAATTACGATTAAATTAATGACTAGATTTTAAAATCTTGTCTCTGTGTGTAGTAAATTTGATTTACATACTTTAAGATTATATAGATTTCTTATCTACCCTACATTAAGAATTGCCTCACCACCGTTGCAACGGTGGGAGGAAGATGTACTTTGTTCCTGGCCTTATAAAATGTTTCGCTCGCGAGTCATTGGATTATTGTTGGCGATATTAATAACAATGTTGATGTCGACCCTTCCGTACAATAACTCGGTAATCGTAAAATCAAAATTGTTCAGGAGAAAAGATTTACTGATTTTATCAAATAACTTTTTAGTGATAGGGACTATTAAAGTCATTGAGGTATCAAATGAAAGCTAATTTTTTGTTTATTGTAGCTGTACCATTAATGGGAACTTTCTTGTGTTCAAAACCTAGTAATTAACTAAAACAAATGTTACCAAAAATCTTCAAAATCAAATATTACACTACATTACTTACGGGCTTATTGCAGTAAATTTATCAAATATAATTTTTAATAACATATTATAATGGACCTTTATAGCATAATTTTCTATCGCAGGAATGATACGTAACATATCTTTACGGACTTATTGTGGTACTATCAATACATTTTTATAAATGGTATTGATAAGTAACATTGTTATTGCACGTAAAAGTTTTAATAACAATATGTTGTTACCGCTCAGTGCTGTTTTTTTTATTTAGCATTTAAGTTGCGTATTCGAAGGTAGAAACGCAGAAAAGTTATAATATCTTTATTGTTTCAAAGTATTTTATGAGGCATAGATTGAAATTTGATGCTCAAATAATTGAGAATAAGTATTAATAACAATAAAGTAATAAATCAAATGCTGAAATCAACTTTGAGCTTTATAAACTTAAATTTAGCAATTTTTCTTCAGAAATAGCTTCCGAGCCTTGGCATATGGTCTACCACCTCAATTGTACAGCTGGATATTCAATTTCCTGCACAGACGACGTATACGGGTTCTCTGTGATGGTCAGACATCCAGTATATTGCAGAATATTGCTGGGGTGCTGTAGTACCCAACTCTTTTTTTTTCTGCTTAAAAATGAAATGCTATCCCATGAAAGAATTCAGTTTTATTCAAATAAAAATAACTCTGCACGTCAGTAACTCTGCCCGTACTACAGCCGAGAGGACTGATGTGGAGGAAAAGAAGCTAACCCACCGGAAAATACGACTCAAGTCCTCTTGAAAAGGGCCTGAGTTGTATTTACATCCGTTGAGCTGAAATCTTGGTAAATTTTAGTGCCAGAGAGACACAGGCGTGTGCATTTACAACAAGGAAGTTTTGAATAACACTAACTGTAACTACTAAAATAACAGAAGAAATGCAGAAAAAAGAGAAACAATACTATTATTTATGGGCGGCGGCTATCGAGAGTAAGGGCGAGGCTCTAGCAGTAAGCCTCGACATCTCTAAAGCCTTTGACTGGGTCTGGCACCGTAGTCTTCTTACGAAATTGCCATCCTATGGACTACCCGAGAGGTTATGCGGATGGCTGTCCAGCTTTCTGGCCGGTAGAAGCATCAGGGCCGTCATCGACGGCAGCTGTTCTGACTGCATGGCCATCAACGCTGGAGTACCGCAAGGCTCAGTGTTGTCCCCGTGTACTCTGTTTCTGCTTCATATCAATGACATGTTGTCTACTGACGGCATTCATTGTTATGCAGACGACGGTACGGGGGACACTTGTTACACGGGCCGCCCCGGTATCTCTCGGGCCACAGTGGAAGAAAGTCGTGAATAGCTTGTGTCCGAAATCGAGGCTACTCTTACTAGAGTGCCCAATTGGGGTGGACAAAATCTTGTCCAGTTTAACCCTTCACAAGCGTGTATGTTCACTGCTAAGAAAACCCCATTTACTGTAGCGCCACAATTCTAGGGCACATCTCTCACTATCTCTGAAATTTTTTTGGGATTGGGATCCTTGGCGTTGACATCTCCTGAGAGTTCAATTCCGGAGTAATTTGGAAGACAAGGCTAAGCTGGCGTCCAAGCAGCTCGGTGTGCTCAGTCGGTACTTTACTGCAGCGCAAACACTGCTTCTGTAAGTCGCAAGTGCGGCCGCACATGGAGTACTGCTGTCACCTCTGGGCGGAGGCAACAGAATATCAGCTTCGTCCATTTGACTCGGTGCAAAGGCGAGCTGTGAGAGTTGTCAACGATCCTATGCTTGCAGGTGGTGTGGAACCTCTTCGTGACAGGAGAGACTTTGCCTTGTTATGTGTAGGTATTCTACCGCCTGTACAATGGTATGCTCTGAGGAATTGTTTGATATGATGCCCACGGCTACGTTATATCATCGCACTGCTCGCCACAGACAGGGAGTTCATCCTCACACTCTACGTCCGTTTAGTCCGTTAGACCGATAGGGGTTTTCTTCCGCGCACGCTTAGGTTGAGGAATGATCTCCATGCCTCGGTTTTCCCAAACGCCTACAGTATGGGGTTCTTCAAAAGGGGTCTTAGAAGGTTTTTAAAAACAAACGTTTGTGGCGACCGCCACATAGCGAAGATCAGTGAAGTCCTGCATCGCGATATGAAAGTTCTCGCAACGAAGTATAGATAAATCCTGAATCGCAATATCAGAATTATCACGATGATGAATGATATAACCAACAGTCCAACATCAACCGTTGGGCTTCGGCCCGCCAGGCGCGATCACCTAGCCTGGTCGGAGGATCCGCCCTTTGTGTGTTGGAGGAACATTCCCAACCTTTCCTCCACATTGGTGACCCGACGCTGACGCTGGGAAGAAAGAAGTAAGGAGCAAAAAGAAATAAGTGTGAACAAATTTCCACAAAGTGCGATACGGTGCATAGAATATTCTAAGTAAAAAAATACAAGGAGCAAGGTTTGAGACATAAGCGGTGAGCGATTTTTATTTTTTTTTACTATCATGTCGGAAACTAGTACCGGTAAGGTCAGTGATTCAGAGGCAGTTATAGATGATGTTAGGGAGCCTGGTGAGGTGTCAAAAATAGGGTCGACATGGCGTTGCCCGCCATTTTGTCAGGAAGAACCTGCCTTATGGTTTGCTCAATTGGAGGGTCGCTTTATTTTATCAAAAATTACGAGCGACACAACCAAGTTTTATTTTGTCACAACCCAACTTGAAACAAAATATGCCCTTCAGGTTAAGGACATAATAACAAACCCGCCGGTGGCAAACAAATACGAAAAATTGAAACACGAATTGATAACTCGCCTGTCCGCCTCGCAAGAAAAACGAATTCAACAGCTGCTCATACACGAAGAGCTTGGCGATCGGAAGCCATCACAGTTTTTGCGCCACTTGCAAAATCTTGCCGGTCCCTCTGGTGCTTCAGATTTTATCAAAAGTATATGGACTAACCGCTTACCACAAAATATACAAACCGTCATTGCAGCTCAACTAGCAGATTTGCAGCTGGAACAGTTGGCCGACATAGCAGACCGAGTGCACGAGATAGCCCCATCAACGCCTCAGGTAGCAGCCACTTCGAAAGCAGCCGATGTCGACAGCGAGATGATTAAGCAATTGAGTGACCTCACCAAGCAGGTAGCCCTATTAACATCTAGGTTGAATCGAAAGGACAGAACTGACCAACGCTCACGCTCTCGCTCCCGCTCATCTCAACGGAGGTATGTAAATACACGATCTAAGCAGCCTCCTCCAAACCATCCAAATTGCTTCTATCATTACAACTACGGTGACAGAGCCCAAAAATGCAGGCAACCCTGTTCTTATCAGGCGGAAAACTTGAAGGGCGGTCGCAAGTAGCGGCCAACGACTGCCCTGCATATTCAGGCCGTCTATTTGTAACTGATCGGACAACAAAAATGCAGTTCCTCGTGGACACTGGCTCAGACCTGTATGTTTTTCCCCGTTCAGCAGTAAAGACGCCCTGCGCTAAGTCCGACTATGATTTAGTAGCTGCTAACAATACTGTTATCCATACATACGGACCAATACAGCTACAGTTGAATTTAGGACTTCGAAGAAATTACATCTGGAACTTCACAGTAGCAGATGTGATACGACCAATCATAGGAGTTGATTTCTTGTGCTATTTTAATTTACTAGTAGATTGCAGACAACAACGTTTAATTGACAACTTGACGTCTCTCTCAGTTGCTGCTGTTAACAATAAATATATTGAGCATATCGCTTCCGTTAAGGCTGTTGTTGGTGAGACAGAATACCATCAAATACTACGTGAGTACCCTGAGATAACACGTCCACCTGGAGTACATAGGCCAATAAAGCACAACACGCTTCACTATATTAGAACTACACCTGGTCCTCCCGTTTCTAGTAAACCTCGACGACTCGACCCGGCTCGAACACTTATTGCGAAGAAGGAGTTCGAAAATATGCTCGCCAGTGGTGTTGCACGACGTTCAGAAAGCGCCTGGTCTGCTCCCCTGCATCTAGTAAAGAAGAAGGACGATGGATGGAGACCCTGTGGAGATTACAGGGCGCTGAATTCAAGAACTATCCCTGACAGGTACCCCATTCGTCATATTCATGACTTCTCTTACCAGCTCTCCGGTTGTTCAGTTTTTTCTACGATTGACTTAGTAAAAGCTTACAATCAATTACGGGTGAACCCTGAAGACATAGAGAAGACTGCCATCACTACGCCCTTCGGGCTTTTCGAATTTAATTTTATGACATACGGCCTCCGCAACTCAGCACAAACGTTTCAAAGATTTATAGATGAGGTGCTCCAGGGCCTCGAATTTTGCTATGGCTACATCGACGACATCTTGGTATATTCTGCAAGTCCAGAACTTCACAAAGTTCACTTACGGCAAGTATTCGACCGTTTGAAACCTTACGGTGCTGTTGTCAACCCTGCAAAATGTAATATCGGACAATCAGAGGTAGTTTTTTTAGGCTACCGAGTATCCGCAGAAGGTACAAAACCTCTAGATACTAAAGTCCAGGCGATACAGGACTACCCATTTCCAAAAACCATAAAAGACTTACGTCGTTTCTTGGGAATGATAAATTTTTATCGTCGATTTACACCAAACGCTGCACAGATACAAGCTCCACTAAACGCTATTCTCGCTGGACCAAACGTGAAGGGAACGCACCTCGTTAAACAAAGTCCAGAATTAATAAATGCCTTCGAAGCCTGTAAATCGTCACTCTCAAAAGCTACTCTGTTGGCTCATCCAGATGTATCAGCTGAATTGGCTATTGTTACAGACGCATCTGATTCAGCTATAGGTGCTGTCCTTCAGCAGCGGAAAGGAACCTACTGGCAACCACTAGCTTTTTATTCTCACAAGCTAAACACCGCACAAAAGAAATATAGCCCATACGACCGTGAACTTCTAGCAGTGTATGAAGCGATAAAATACTTCAAGCATATGGTCGAGGCACGACCCTTTATAATTTTTACAGATCACAAGCCGCTTACATTCGCCTTCAAGTTGAATCGAGAAAAAAGCTCTCCAAGACAGTTCCGATATTTCGATTTTATATCTCAATTTTCTACAGATATAAGGTACTTACCTGGCAAAGAAAACGTCGTAGCAGATGCCCTGTCACGCGTGGAAGAGATATCAGCAGCCATCAACTTTGAAGAACTTGCAAAACTTCAGGAAACTGACCCTGAACTGCAACGCTTGCTCGTAAATGGTTCTAGCCTGAAACTAAAAAAAGTTGTTAGTCCCCTGTACAATAACTTACCAGTATACTGCGACGTATCAATGGACTTACCTCGTCCCTACGTCACACCTTCGCTAAGAAGAGATGTCTTCAACTCACTTCACAATCTTCATCATCCAGGAAACTCAGCTACAGTGCGACTGGTCTCACAAAGTTTTGTGTGGCTAGGGATCCGCAAAGATTGTAGAGAGTGGTCTAGACAGTGTTTGCAATGTCAAACAAGCAAAATTTACCGACATACCAGATCTCCGCTGTCCACTTACCTGACTCCTTCCTCCAGATTCACTCACATTCACCTCGACCTCATAGGGCCTTTAACCCCTTCTTATGATTACAGGTACTGCCTTACTGTGATAGACAGGTTTACTCGCTGGCCCGAAGCGTACCCATTGAAGGACATAACAGCAGAGACCTGCGCAGCTGCCCTGGTGTCTGGCTGGATCACTAGATTTGGCTGCCCTGCAAGAGTAACTACTGACCGTGGCCGTCAATTTGAGAGCCATCTATTCAATGAACTTACCAAAATGATCGGCGCTCGACATCTCCGCACTACAGCATTCCACCCAGCATCCAACGGTATAATAGAGAGAATGCATAGACAATTGAAAGCTGCCATCATGTGCCATACTACCTCGCAATGGATCGAAGCACTGCCGTTGATTCTACTCGGCATGCGTAACTCTTGGAAAGAAGATATTCAAGCTACGCCGGCTGAACTGGTATATGGAGAAACACTACACTTACCTGGTCAATTTCTATCTCCAAAAGAAGAATTCACTGCCGCTGATGTCACCGAATACGCCGCCCGACTTTGACTACATATGGTCAAACTTACTCCAAAACCTACTTCGTGGCATACCTTGTCACCATTTTACATTCCTCGTGATTTACATTCTGCTTCACATGTTTTTCTTCGACGTGACTACGTTCGTAAGTCACTCGAACCTCCCTATTCTGGACCTTACAAGGTCATACACAGAAACCCTAAGTACTTTACCCTAGATATAAAGGGTAAACCCAGCAATATTACCGTCGACAGATTAAAACCTGCATACATGATGCGAGAAGATGTGGTATGTCCAGAGACAACTTCTACTCCCACTCCAACACCACAAGTGGAGAAAAGAACCAAAAGCGGAAGAAGAGTTAGATTCCCCGATTATTTTCGACCGTAGTAACGGTCTGGGAGGGGGGAATATGTGGCGGTTACACATACATGAAACCACCACTTGCAGTACGAGACACGGGGATAGAAAACGCTACCGCCTATGAACTGCGGCAACGCCTACACTGAGGAATGTTATTGTTGGAACGCTGCATCGGTGCAGTGCGAACCCCGTGACATCACTCACTCTGCGACGGACCGTGCGTGTGCGCATACAGTCGAACGATACCTACCTGTGAATCGCGATACATTTACTTATGATTTATAGTATTTCTTGTAAATAGTGTCAGTAAATAGTTTATTACATACAACATATATATCTCATTGTTATCCTGTAGTATCGTCCTTTATTATTCCGTGTGTGCCGTACTGACTAACTACTCCGTGGAACGAGGTTGGTGTAAATCATACATCTTACACCACATTGGTGACCCCGACGTGATTGAAAGCAGCCTTCACGAAGCAGGTTAACAGCATCATCATCATCATCGCCACCTTTACAGCACTCCAGTATGCCCGGTAAACAGTCTCAGCCAGCCAGCATCACTACGGCCTCTACAGGGATACCACAAGCTAGCAGCGACCGCTCCAGCCTAGTTACCCCTTCGGCCACATCAGCGTCTAGGCACCGAACCCTGCACTAATACGGTACTTGTAAGAAGAGCGCATCTCTCCCGTCTACGCAGCAGCCTACGCATCGAACCGCCCCGACTCACTGAGGGTACCGCAGCACCGCGCACCGCAACAATTGTACTTAGCCCCGACTCATTGGGACTAGCAGTATTCGATTCCGACTCACTGGAATCAGCGGCATACGATTTCGACTCACTGAAAACAGCGGCACAGTTCCGACTCACTGGAACTAGCGGAGTACAGTTCCAACTAAATGGAACTACACGAACTGGCACTGGCGCATCTGACAACAGACTACAAGACACCAGACTCATACTCGCAATCGACCTCCGGTCTCGGAGGGGAGTGATGTGGCGACCGCCACATAGCGAAGATCAGTGAAGTCCTGCATCGCGATATGAAAGTTCTCGCAACGAAGTATAGATAAATCCTGAATCGCAATATCAGAATTATCACGATGATGAATGATATAACCAACAGTCCAACATCAACCGTTGGGCTTCGGCCCGCCAGGCGCGATCACCTAGCCTGGTCGGAGGATCCGCCCTTTGTGTGTTGGAGGAACATTCCCAACCTTTCCTCCACACGTTCATAGGCTGCGGTGACCTCCGGTCCTTCTGGTGGGCCGTATGCTTGTCTGCCACCTTAGTGGTATATAAAAAAATATTTATGTAATATTTTATTGAAAACAGAATCAAATTTGACGTTTCAATTTAAAACTTACATGACATTGTGTTGTTTTCCAAATAATCTAATAGAATCAAATCTTGAGTTATTATTTAGTTCAGTTTAATTTTATTTATTAATCTCCAGAAATACTTTTATTCATGGTTTCAGAATGGGTCATGATTTCAGAAAGGGTGGTATACGCCATATATAAATCTTCGCCAGATCAGAGTGACAAGTGCGAGCACTTGCCCCTCTGAGCGTTTTAAAAGATCGTTCCTCTGTCGAACTATAAAAATCTGGAACGACCTGCCCGCACACGTGTTGCCCTCATCTTACAATCCCGGGTTCTTTAAGAGGATCGTGAAGAGGCACGTCACAGTGCCGCCATCTTGAGGACCACTGTCAGAAGTGTTACGGACTGTGAGAGTGGCCCCCAATCGCTAAATGCGCCACGGCTTTCCATCAGGCTGGTGGCGACTCCAATTTGGCGAGCTAAATATTTGAATAAAAAATGTAAACTGACCTGATAGACTAATACATGTGCTTGGGGAGCGGCATATAATTATGTTTATTACTGTCTAACAATAAGGAAAAGAAAGAGACAAGTGCACACTGCAATCTTTGCGCGGCAAGACAAAGATCGATAATATCCAGTACACAGCTAGGTGTATTGTTATTTAGAACATTTTGATCGATTAAACTGTTGCGTACATTTATGAAAAAATTCTATACTTCAACAACCTTGTTAGATTATATTAAGGAACTAGCTGAGCCCGCAACTTCGTTTACGTCACATAAGGTGTATGAAAGGAAAGGTATTTCTTCATCAGAGTCATCAAGCAGCGTCTGAAACTGCCCTGTTTGCTTAATCATAAAAGAGCTTAATGATTAAGTCTATTTTAAAACAATTCAGTCCACGCCTCCGGCGCGGACTGAATTGTTTAAAAATAGTCTTAATCATTAAGCTCTTTTATGATTAAGCCAACACGCCAGTTTAGGTTCACTCACATTCAATGAAACCCCTACAATTAAAATTTTCAAAATATCTGACTCTTAAAAGTGTTATAACTCTTTTATTTCTAAACCGATTTACATAAAACAAACGCTAAATGTTAACTGGAGCAAACCTTAACACAATAAAAAAAACCGCATTGCAATCGGTTGAGCGGTTACTGAGATTAGCGTGCACAACCGTACAGACAAACAGATATACAGATATACAGACATACAGACATACAGACAAACAGACAAAAATTCTAAAAATCATTGTTTTGGGTTCTATTGCGTTCATAAAGCCCCCCTATAATAATTTTTCTTATTTATCTTCCATGTACAGACAGCGACCTGTTACGATTTTATTATATGTATTGATATTGATTGATAAGAATATTTAAGCTGGCCCAGCAAAAACTCAGCACTTACTTATACAAAATACTCGAGATTTTTTTTACGCCAATAACTCGGTAAGTGCGACTTACTGAAAAACGTTTATTTTATATTTTTTGTATATTGCAAGTATATTGCCTACATATTTTTTGTTTCTAAAACACCAATAAAATTATTTTTAGTTATATCTTTTTAAATATCAATTGAAAAAAATCTGCAAAAAATTGACAAGGTGTATTCCAGTGTGTAGATGCCGAATCTGAAATAACAGCATAAACAGCATAACAGCATTTTACCGAGTTATTGCTCGGAGGGGTCGATGTGTACAAGTGTTATCATGGAATATAAGTGCAATTGTGACAAGAAGTGGTTTTATTACTGCCCAACTAGGCCACGTCCTTAAACTTTTATTATATATTTTTATTTAAATTGTTAAAGTGGAATGAAGTACTTAGTCAGAAAAAATATATGTTTTATCAAAATATAATTCTCATTCCTTCTATTCGAAAAGAATCACTTTGCACCACGATAACGGGGCGCAAAATAGCTCTTTTCTGTTAAGAGCTTTTTAGCGGGCGGCAAAGGATTTGAATTTGGAACTTGAACGTTTCATAGAAATCGAACGCAAATTGTATAAATTACTGGCTGGTAAGTGATGGCTGCACAGCGCGGTGTCCTGAGATAACTAAAAAAAAAGTAAAGAGCGCCATTTATCTGTTCGTGTTCGTCATTATTAATGTTCTTCTATTGAGTAAACATATTTTATTGGATTCTGCAAATATTATAAGTTCTACGTCAAGTTATGAAAGTGACAATCCATGAACTCCTCTGGAACAATAACTAAAGAAGGTAACTACGTCGTACAAAACTTATTTTTTCTCATAGAAAGGGAATGAAAAGTAGAGTATATTACTCGAGGGCAAATTATTTTTCCCTCGGGCGGTGTACTTTGAATCCCTCACTGCGCTCAGGATTCTACGTTAGAATCCCTCGCTATGCTCGGGATTCTATTCTAGAATCCTTCGCTTCGCTCGTGACTCAAAGTAGCGCCCTCGCAGTAAAAATACTATTTTGCCCCCTTGTTATACAATCTACTATTGTAAGTACATAGCTATTTTACGGCTGCAACCGAAGATATATAATATGATGAAACGCGACTACATTTGTCTGCTCGACCCGTAGTACATATAGATCGATGGCTCGACCAAATAAGAAGAAGATTAAGTAAGGTGCAGGATTTTTTGTACATCAATTGGGTGAAGCAGTTTGATTAGAAATGTAAATCTTACATTAGCATATTTGAGTAAAACATAAACCTAATGCTAGCTTATCCACTTGTTAGTCACATAAATCACAATCATAGGGTACTAGACTTTAAGTTATTTATAGCCAATGTAATAACCAAGGGCCATTTCCTGTTGTAGTCGACTACAAAGTATTACGCCTAGTTTGAATCGAAATGCAACTGAACTTTCAGCCATCTGCCATTGGTTGCACCTAAGTATGGCCGCACTGGCCATATTAAGTAGGTCCTGTGTTTATTTCAAGTGAAACTTGTATTATTTTTTTTCTGACACTACTAAACTGCCCATTAGATGTTTGTCATGCAAATAATTGATACGTAGTGCATCCTGTGTAGAAGACAGATGTAAATAAATAATGTTGTTGGCTTTTGCTTCACCTGCTTACGAGTATAGGTTCCTAGCGTTGTTATAACCTTTAGTCATGCTACTTTTTAAGTTAATCATCTACCTATATAGACTCTTTTTAAGTGTTGGCATTTGTATGTATACCTAAGAAAAGAAGAGTCGTAGAAATAGTAAAGGAACTAACATACATTAATCTTTTCAGGGTAATCATTTTCCCGCTTGTTTGTAAGCTATCTGCCGTCCAAATCGGTCCAGCCGTTCCAGAGATTAGCCGGAACAAACAGACAGACAGACAGACAAAAATTTTTAAAATATATATTCGTACGTATAACGTATAAATATTCGTATGCATGTAGTAGAAAGCGGTTATTTTAATATTACAAACAGACACTCCAATTTTTACTACATATATTTTGTCCTAACTGTGCCCGCGACTTCGTCCGCGTGGAATGTAATAAAAAAATTAGTTTATTTAGATTTTTTTTGTTTTTCTGGATTTTTTTCTAAAATAAAAGAATTATTCTAAAATAAAAGTAGCCTAAGTTACTCCTTATTACATAAGCTATCTGCCAGTGAAAGTCCCCTACAAATCGGTCCAGCCGTTCCAGGGATTAGCCGGAACAAACAAACATACAGACACACAGACAAAAATTTTAAAAATATATGTATTGGTATGTGCTCTGTATACACATTCATATGCATGTAGTAGAAAGCGGTTATTTTAATATTACAAACATACACTCCAATTTTATTTATTTGTATGTATAGATGAACACACTCACGCTATACCAGGGGTCGGCAACCTTTTGAGTCGGAAGAGCCAAAAATGGCGATTTTAAATTAGAACATTTTTAAAGAGCCACAAAATCTTTCTTGATCCCCCCCCCCCCCCCCCCTAAGAAGTGGGTAGACTAGACTGCAGGGAAAGTCTGCTATAGAGACAAACCAAGTCAGTCGGAAGCTCTGAGAACATTCTTCGAAGGGCATCTCCAGGACTTACGGCCATAGGCAGATGGTAAGTCACAGGGTGGTTTTAGAGAATTTCCACAATTAAAAAAATCTGAGTGATTATGTGGGATTCTCCCACTAAAACCCTGCGATGTTCCTTCTTGTCACTATTGTTGGGTCACAGGGAAGGCAAGCGTACAATAGCTACCTGCAACAGTCCCGACTCTGGGGGTCTAAATATTACCCACCGAAAGTTCACTGCCGCGACGCCTGAACACGAGGGGTGCGTCTTAGTCAGTCTCACGGCTGTCATAAAGCTTCCATCGTCGGCCACGCGTGCGAGGTTGGCATACTGGGAGTGTTAGGCCATTGCCGTTGACGTCAAAACAACAGCCGAACCAATTTTCTTCGCTGTCTAACATAGCGTAAACTATAATAGACAGTGACGCGACCGAGCCAATTTAGGACTCTTAGAGCGGTACGCTCGCCACTCCACTCCGAACAAAAAGCGAGGGTGTGCAGCGCTTTATCCACGGCGCCGTCCTCGTAGTTGCTTCAGGCTCAATGCCTACCACATCATGTAGGTATTTACTAAAATATCCGTGACCCGTGAGGAGCTGTGTGAGGTGGTAGGTATGTCAGTGCCGCTTTTCTAGCCAGGACCTCAGAATAAATAAGATGGCAGAGACGAGGTCAATGCTTACCGCCGAGATCTAGCCTGATGCGCCATTTATGAATGAGATCATTGCGCGCTCTAACACGCCAGCTTTCAATTTCTTCCGAAGATGGTTGTTTACCATTTTGACGCGCCAAAGCATTGGGCCGGTAGATTTCTGCCAGAACTGCGGCCTCTAGGTTCCGCGACGGACTGTCAGAATTAGACATGCTGTCTCTTATGATATTCTGTTCTCTGGGCTATGGCCCGCTGCGGACATCGCAGCAGATTCCTATTAGAAAGAAAATGTTGCTCCATATAACGCTTTCAAGCGCAGCACACCACCATTACTACCCGTTCGCTCTAACTTTGCCGCTGGCATAGAGGCGTATACCCGAATTGTTAATTACACGAAGTAAATTGACAGTAGCTAATGTCACTTCGTCATAGAAAATATGCAACATTGTATGAAGAAGTAACATTAGTTGCTGTCAATTTACTTCGTCTAACTAAAAATTCGACTTTAGTATGGAGCCGAGCGGCAAAGTTAGAGCGAACGAGCAGTAGCGAAATTGCCCTCCTATGGACTGCCCGAGAGTTTATGCGGATGGGTGTCCAGCTTTCTGGCCGGTAGAAGCATCAGGGCCGTCGTTGACGGCAGCTGTTCTGACTGCATGGCCATAAACGCTGGAGTACCACAAGGCTCAGTGTTGTCCCCTACTTTGTTTCTGCTGCATATCAATGACATGTTGTCTATTGACGGCATTCATTGTTATGCGGACGACAGTACGGGCGACACTTATTACACGGGCCGCCCCGGTATCTCTCGGGTTGCAGTGGAAGAAAGTCGTGAACAACTTGTGTCTGAAGTCGAGGCTACTCTCAATAGAGTGTCCGATTGGGGTCGACAAAATCTTGTCCAATTCAACCCTACCAAGACACAAGTTTGTGTTTTCACCGCAAAAAAGACCCCATTCACTGTGGCGCCACAATTTCAGGGCACATCTCTCACCATCTCTGAAAGTATAGGGATCCTTGGTGTTGACATCTCCAGTGATGTGCAGTTCCGCAGTCACTTGGAGGGCAAGGCCAGGCTGGCGTCCAGGAAGCTCGGAGTGCTCAGAAGGGCGCGGCGGTACTTTACTGCGGCGCAAGCACTGCTTCTTTATAAGTCGCAAGTGCGTCCGCATATGGAGTACTGCTGTCACCTCTGGGCGGGGGCACCCGAATACCAACTTCGTCCATTTGACTCGGTGCAAAGGCGAGCTATGAGAGTTGTCAACGATCCCATACTTGCAGGTGGTGTGGAACCTCTTAGTGACAGGAGAGACTTTGCTTCTCTGTGTGTGTTCTACCGCCTGTACAACGGTTTGTGCTCTGAAGAATTGTTTGATATGATGCCTACGGCTACATTCTATCATCGCACCGCTCGCCATAGACAGGGTATTCATCCTCACACGTTGCGTCCTGAGCGCTTGAGCACGGTGAGATCTGGTAGAGGCTTTCTTCCGCGTACGCTTAGGTTGTGGAATGATCTCCCTGCCTCGGTTTTCCCAAACGCCTACAGTATGGGGTTCTTCAAAAGGGGACTTAGAAGGTTTTTAAAGAGTCGGCAGCGCGATTGTGGCGCCTCTGGTGTTGCAAACGTCCATAGGCTGCGGTGACCACCGGTACATCTGGTGGGGCCGTATGCTTGTCTGCCACTCGAGTGGTATAAAAAAAAAAAAAAAAAAAAAAAAAAAAAAAAGTAGGCGAGTTTGCTTGTTTAACTGCTAGTAAGACTTTTGTGGTATTTTTGAAAATGAAAGGGTGATAATGTTCTTGAAAATGAATAATATGATAATTATGTATGCAACTAAAGAGCCGCAGGTCTACACCCAAAGAGCCGCATGCGGCTCGCGAGCCGCGCCTTGCCGACCCCTGCGCTATACCGAGCGGCATCTGAGTGACGACCGAGCAACGAACAACGCTCGGAAACAACTTGGTCCCGCCTCGGCTCGGCCACGGCCAGACTGATTTTGCTCGGACGAACGTTAATTACCCCGGTCGCGGCCGTCTTTGTAATTTCAGACACGGAACCGGCTCGGTGACCGTGCTACGGCCGACACTCGGCTCGAACCTGGCACGGTCTAGCGTGAGTCATGACTGTGAGTCAATATGAATAAAAATATTCAATGTGCAGTTTTGACAATTCTATAATTTGTATGTATAGATTATTTGATTGACATTAATCAAAATATTTAGAACATCTTTTTCAAAAATCAAATTGAGTTTTAAACATGACATGTGTGAAAATAAAAAGTAAATTAAATCAAAAGAGTCCTCTCATCACTAAGAAGTATTGTTAACAACTTCGAACTAAATCCCCCGAAGAAAACATTTTTTACCCCCTTTTAGCCGTGTTCTGGAATGAATTTCAATAAAAACTTCACTTCTTCCCTTAATTCTGTTAAAGATGATTTATGCAAAATTTGAAGAAGGTCCGACCAAGGAATCCTGTGGTCCCATAAAAACTTTGTAACCCTTTTCCAATTCACGCTTGACCTATTTCTTAAATTTCATAATTTTTCGGTAATCTACATTATAACACACGATCTGTGTGCCAAATTTCATAACGCTAGGACAATTGGAAGTGGCCTAGAGGTTTTTGATTACCGGTTATAGCGTGTCGTAGGGAGAGACGAAATTATACTCGTGTAGTCTTTTATTGTATCTTGCTTACCGACTAACTTATTCTATCAAAACCGCGGTTTATATACTACAATATTAGGAATGCAAAGAGGGGATGTTATCTCTGGTGTCACGCATCCTCAGATCGCGACACCAGATAAATTTCTGCTAACTATACAATATTATTAATTATCAATTTATCTAAGTGCATTTGGCGAAGGACGTGACTGAATGTTTTACATAAATATTTCCTCTTATCAATCACGTCCGAATACCGCCATAGAACTCCCCCCTTTTTAAAAACTATCATTTACCTACACAAAAATTCATTAAACATCTAATAACAATTTGTAAAAAATATCTGTAAAACAATATAACACTTAACAGTTAAATATATTATTATCTATAGTTACTTATTATATATATTAAATCGAACTGTCGGGCGTGATATTCGGCCGGAACGCGTTATCATGTTCTTCTTTTCTTGATTTGTCCCTTGGTCACGTTCCCAACTGTTTGCTTCGTCTTCACGAATTTTTAGTTCCTCTGAATTGTTGATAAGATATGCTGGCTTGAGACGATCGATTGAAATGGTAATTTCTTTATCATCACGTTTGATCGTAAATACCTTATCACCCCGTCTGGTTACTAGGTATGGGCCTTCATACGGAGGTGTGAGGCTTGGACGTAATCTATCACATCTTAAAAACACATGTGTACAGTCCTTTAATCTTGGGTGAACAAAAACGTTTCTTACCGTACTTTCTCGTTTTGGAATGGACGTTACGCGGCTGATATTTTATTTTATCTCTTGCAAGAATTCGCGATATGTCTTGCTGTTTTCTTCGCTGAAAAAACTTGCTGGTAGCTTTATTGTAGTCCCATATACTAGTTCGGCGGCGCAGCAACCAGTATCTTGTCGATAACTGGAGCGTAGACCTAATAGAACTGAGGGCAATTCCTGTGTCCAATTCTTCGTATTTGTTCTGGCTACCAGTGCCGTTTTCATCGTCCTGTGGAGTCGTTCAACTTTGGAATTAGATTGTGGATGATACGGAGTTGTTCGGAGTTGTTCGGAGTTTCTCTACTCCGATAAATTTTGCAAGTTCTTGAAATAACTCGGACTCAAACTGCCTTCCCTGATCGGAAGTGATATAATCCGGGCATCCAAAACGTACGATCCAACCTTCGTACACAATTTTTGCCACTGTCTCTGCTGTGATCTCTGATACCGGAAAAGCTTCTGGCCATGACGTACATCGATCTATCATAGTAATCAAGTACTGTTTATTTTGCGATGTAGGTAATTTACCGACGATGTCTATATGCACGTGTGAAAAACGCTTTGTAGGCAAATATTTCCCAGTTGGCGAGACAGTATGTCGATGCACTTAAGAAAGCTGACATTGTATGCATGATTCACTCCATTTGTTTATATCCGCATTCATTTTCGTCCATATATAGTTTTTCGTAATTAACTCTCTTGTGCCCTTTTTTCCAGGGTGACTGAGGTTATGAAAACTATCAAAAATTTTCTTCCTAAATTGTTGTGGAAGGTACGAACGTGCAACTCCCGTTGATATATCGCAATATACTTCATTGTTTACATCTTTCGTTCGAACGAGCGCTATATCTAACGACTTGTTTCGCATTAATTGTTGAAGTTCGATGTCGTTTTCTTGTGATTTTCGTAACTCCGAAAAATCAATAAGCGTAGGGAGTGAAATTGTTTCCACCACTCTGGACAATGCGTCTGCGACAACGTTATCTTGTCTGCTTATATGACGGATGTTGGTGCAAAATTGCGATATGTAATCCAAATGTCTTATTCTTCTTGGAGTGTCGTCAATGCCCAGTTTCTTGTCAAAAGCATAAATTAATGGCTTATGATCTGTATAAATAGTAAAATTACAGCCTTCAATTAAACGTCGAAAATGTTTTACCGCCATATATATTCCCAATAGCTCTCTGTCGTATGTAGAGTACTTCGTTTGAGCATCGGAAAGCGACTTTGAAAAATAAGCGATCGGTTTCCATTTCTGTTCAACTTTCTGTTGAAGAACCGTGCCTGCGCATTTTAAGCTAACATCTGTCATCAATGCTATCTGCGCTTTAGGATCCGGATAAACCACGATTGTGACGTCCCGCAAATCCTGCTTACATTGCTGAAAAGCTTTTTGTGATTCGGCGTTCCACTTTATCAAAGAATTATCATTTTTCTTTGAATTTTTTAAGTATTTATTAAGTGGCGCTTGATGATCGGCGGCGTGGGCTATTAAATGTCTGTAAAAATTCATCATGCCCAGAAAACGACGGAGTTCCTTGACTGTCTTCGGCTTTGGGTAATCAATGATAGCCTGTGCTTTTTCTTGTGTCGGTTTCATTCCCTGGCTCGTTATATGATAACCAAGGAAGTCTAACTCTTCTCTGACAAATTCGCACTTGCTCAAATTAAGTGTAATCCCATTTTTGCTCAGCCGTTCGAATACTATCTCTATAATGTTTGAGATTTTCTTCTTTGCTTTTGTGTGCTATTAATATATCGTCCACGAATACAAATACAAAGTCCAGATCTCTGAATATGGCGTCCATAAACCTTTGAAAAGAACATCCTGAGTTCCGGAGACCAAATGGCATTTTTAAAAAATGCACCAGGGCAAAGGGTAATATCACAGCGGTTTTTTCGGGTTCAGCAACTGGTATGCAATAATATGCTTTCTTAATATCAATTTTGCTGAAGATACTTTTTCCACTGGTTATGTATGAAAAATCCAATACTCTTGGCAATGGATATCTATCAGGAACTGTAATCTTATTTAATGCGCGGTAATCACCGCAGAGCCTCCATTCACCATTTTTCTTTTTTACCATGTGCATCGGACTAGCCCATGGACTGCTGGAGGGTTCACAGATACGCATGTCTATTAAATCTTGAATCTCCTTTCTAGCCGCTTTATATTTTTCAGGCGGAAGTGGGCGAGCTCGAGCACTTACTGGAGGTCCATTTGTGATAATGTGGTGCTGAACATTATGTTTAACCGGCGTTTTTCGGGAAGTTGGTTTCGTGATATCTTCATATTTTTCTAACAGACGCCTAATTGAATCAGGTAAACCGCTGTCTATTGAGCGAATCGAAGGAACTTTGGTCCCATTTATCCTGGCAGGCGTTTGGAGGTCTGTTATTTTATCAACCAATCTTTTTCCTGCTATATCTACCAATAACTGGTAATGCTCCAAAAAATCAGCTCCCAATATTGGCATTTTAACATCAGCTATGATGAATGTCCAACTAAAGGATCGTCGTAGACCCAAATCTAAGGTCATCGTTTTTTCGCCGTATGTATCTATGACTGTGCCGTTTGCCGCATAGAGTTTAAAGTCGCTCGTTTTCTCTTTGCTATTTATAGGCTTCGTAATCACCGAAATATTTGCCCCCGTATCTACCAAAAATCTGTAACCACTTTTGCAGTCGGTTATAGTAAGGCGTTTAGACGGTTGTATAGCACAGAGATCCGCCCCATTCTGTGCTCGTTTTAGTTTTCCGGCTGCTGTACGTTATTTTTCCAGGCACACGGCTTGTAGCATTTGTAAGCTTTGTGTTTATATATCTGATGATAACCACATTTTCTAGCCGGTGAATAACCACGCGATCTTGACCTAGACCTAGACCGTGCAAAATGCTGACGGTTGAAATTGCGTCGACTCGACACCTGTGCGTCACGTAATGCAGCGATTTCTATTTGCAATTCAGCAATTTGTGACGTCAAGTGCGTTATAATGCTGATATCGGATTTGCCAGCTGATTGAGGAATGCTATGCACTCGCATATTTTCGTGAATGCGATCGGCAATTTCACTTAATTTTTCCAGTGACAACTGTTCGGTCACTGCCAGTACTGTGGTAACGGCTGGAGGAAGTTGTCTGATCCACATAATCGTATTATGTCATCATTTATTTTTCTGCTTCCCGCTTCTCTCATTTTTCTCAATAATTGAGATGGTTTTTGATCCCCTATATCCATCTCTGAGATCAATTTATGGAAGCGCAGTTGCTCACTTTCTTCGTAGCAACTAATGAGCCGTTCCTTTATAGCTGCATATTTACTTTCTGCAGGAGGGTTTGTTAAAATGTCGCTTACTTGATGAACGACCTCCTTCGGGAGTTTCGCCACCACCGCGTTGTATTTATAGTCGTCGCCCTGTTTCTGTGGGGCGACTATGGCTTCAAATTGCGAAAACCATAAGCGCGGGGAATCTCTCCAAAACTCTGGCAGCCGCTCGACGAGGGAAATTGCTGCAACTACATCGGTGCAGGGATCGATTGATGTGTCGCTGGAACCGGCGATATTTAGGCTCTTCATTGGTGTGATAGGTGCCATTCTACCTAATTTTTACACCAGCCGTTTAGTGCTTCTTGAAATTTTCGACCCGGTGAGACCCGCTTGTGGGAGGCCAGGGAAAATATGCACTTTTTCTCGCTCGTTGGTTCCTTTCTTCTTGTTCAGAAGGAGTCGGTAAAATTCTTCAGACGTCGAGGATGCTTCTGCTGCCTTTCTTCTACGTCGGGGTCACCAATTTATAGCGTGTAGGGAGAGACGAAATTATACTTGTGTAGTCTTTTATTGTATCTTGCTTACCGACTAACTTATTCTATCAAAACCGCGGTTTATATACTACAATATTAGGAATGCAAAGAGGGGATGTTATCTCTGGTGTCACGCAACCTCAGATCGCGACACCAGATAAATTTCTGCTAACTATACATACATACATACATACATATACTCACGCCTTTATCCCCGAAGGGGTAGGCAGAGGCCTATACCGGCCCACATTTCACCGTGTACAATTCGGTCCCACGTAACAGGTGGTGAGCCCATCGCCGTGTTGAAATGGACCGCCGCCGTCAGAGCCTCGTCCGTTGTTCAGCAGGTGCACGAGCTTGCACGTGAGGTTGACTTGGGCCCGATGGTGTTGGTAGGGCCCCACTACACGCTAACTATACAATATTATTAATTATCAATTTATCTAAGTGCATTTGGCGAAGGACGTGACTGAATGTTTTACATAAATATTTCCTCTTATCAATCACGTCCGAATACCGCCATACCGGTCAGTGAGTGAGTCAGTCAGTGCCAAAGTTAGCTATATTCACAGGGTCATATTTAAGGATCTACTGAAGCAATATTTATGAAATTTGGTACACTGCCTTAGTACTAGTTTAGATTACGTACATACATTCTATTTCTGTACTAGCTACAGGCACTGAGCTACAGGGGGGTCAAAAGTGGGTCGAAACGGTTCGTGTAAATAGTGTACGGCATGTGCGCGGCTTGTTGCTGGAACTTGGCCTGCGCACTACCGTGCGCTTAGACCAATGCGTGGACTAATTCGCGCCTGACATACAGTCATTCTTTAACACACAGTCTGTCAAGATGTCAGCACTAGTCTTGTATTCATTTTGAATTTATAGGAGTAATTAAAAAAAGTATAGGTGCTCACCTAACTATTATTAATTCTCATCACTAATACGTCGCTCAATGTAAAGGAGATAAATAAATAAAGGAGATAAAATGATACGTTCTTTGATTTGTCAGCATTACTTTAATAATAAGATATATTTACTATACAGCTTCCTTCTAGTTCTACTTTAATTTAATTACTGTACTGACAAGTATGCTGTTTGTAGCATTTGAGTTTAACGGTTGACGCTAATCAGTCAACATGCGGAGCCTTAGCCGCATTATCATTATGAGCCGGAGCCTTGGGCCCAACATTTTCCGCAGCTTTAGACGCAACATTTTCCGCAGCTTTAGCCACAGCATTTTCCGCAGCTTTAGCCCCATAAGAAGCAGCACTATTAACCGCAGCCAGACCACCAGCCTCAATCGCAGCACTAGTCGCAAGAACGACTAGCATTAGGACAATGAAGACAGCAAACTGCAAAGTACAAAAGAATGAAAAAAAATTTTAAAAATGAAATCATCTGAAGCTATTGGCCCCGGTTGTAAGAAACATGGCAGTTATTAAGCGGAGTTGAAGGCCTGAAAGTTTCATTAGTGGGCCGGCACGGCAACAGGTATTATAATTTACAATATTCTCTGTGTACTCGTAATATATAGAAGATTGAGTTAAGTATCATTCAAATTGAATGAGTAGTTTCGGCGTGATACCTAATTCACGTAATTCACGATACAGGCAAACAGACACACAGAAAGACAGACATACTCTATAGACTAGCGGACGGCACGCGGATTCACCCGAATCGCTACAATTTCCGTTGGAATACGGGAATAGATGCTCATGATGCTCATGTATGTGGCCCGCGGATAGTGTAACAGTGAAAGAATTTTTCAAATTGGTCTACCTAATAATTTTTGAGCCTATTCGACGCAAACAAACAAACAATGAAATCTTTCCACTTTATAATAGTAGTATTGACCTGTGTTACATTGGGCAAGGTAAATTTAATACATTAGTTTTGTTATCATTTCGGCAAAGATTATTAGTGTTAAACCAACCCCACTCCTTCACAAGACCCTTGAGCAATTTTATGAGACTGATGAAAAAATACTTCTCCTTTCAAATACCTTTCCCTCAATCTTTCTCTTATTTGACGTAAAAAAGGTTGACGTCGTCGGCTTGTCTAAGCATATAATAAAACTGTAGAAGGTCGCGAGTATGATAGTATTTAAAAAAAAATGTAGGACTAATCGATATAGAAGTGAGTCGAAATTGCAATTAGTATTTTTTGTATATCTGTATCCTAAAAAACTACTTACTTAATTTTACTGAAACTACTTACTTAATTTTACTGATACTTACTACAACAGAAACTACTTACTTAATTTTACTGATACTTGGTACAATCTGAGCCAGGTTCTAGGATAGTTTTGATTCAGATATTTTACGCGGTTCCATCAGGAGAGGTGATGAAAGTTAAAATGGTTTTTCAGCAGTTATTTCACACCGCGTAGTCCAGTATAGCAACAGTAGATTTCAAATATTTTTTTTAGCGTCAGAAAGGGAGTAATCTAAGAATTGTTCCACACAAGTTTATATAACTCTCCCTCTATAATTCTGTATTTTATTAAGTAAATATAACCCTCCATAATTCTGTAGTTTCGGCGTGATACTTATTCGGGATACAGACAGACAAACATGAAAAATTTAAATTACATTTTCGGCTTCAGTATCGATTAGAGAACGCCCTACAATTTAAATTTTCAACATATCTTCCATGTACTGTACAGACTCTCGACCTTCTACAGTTTTATTATATGTATAGAATAGAATAGATAGATAAGTAATATTTTTCAGAAAGTGGGTAGGTAGGTACTTACATATTTCATTTTTGACACTGGGGTTTGAACTGAAATACACAATACAATATTGGGTCTGGTACAGGTCTTTTATATACAAAAACTTCAAGGTAACCTTATCTATTTCAATAATTGTTATCAGGGTAGTCAGAGAGGTGGCTGCGTGAGAAAACTCGACTAAATGCTGAAAAAAATGAATGCTGCTAGTCTTTTGGGCACAATGCCACGGGGGCCTTATTTAGGTTTAGTTTAGATTTTAGATAATAATAATGTAAATATGGATAGTAATAATTATGTTTCTCTGTAATTTTTAACAATAAATGTAATATTTAGACTAAATGGTTACTTACAGTGCCTAGTGCGAGTTTTTCTTTTGAGCTAGTAAATGAGCTGAAAGATTGTATGGTATTAGATCAGTGCGACCTTGCTATATTCTTGAAACATTTTTGTAAGGAGGCTTGCATGGTCATTCAAAGCGACTTTTCTACAAAAAAATTAAAAAATATATATTGGAAGTGTAAGTTTTTTACGTTCTAAGGGCTTGTGTTCAATACCCGGTGCGGTGAGTAATTTTAGAGAGATTAACGCCGAGCAGTTAAAAACAGTCAAAATAACAATAAATACGCACTTGTACTTTGATGACGTTATTAGATACAAAAAAGTTCCACTGTCTTTCTACCTATCAAAACTATAACTTTTACAGATCGAAAATTGTATCTACAAATTATTCATTGGTAACTGTTATTACCTACGAATAAATTTATTTTTATCTAGGCAAGTAGAACTAACGACTAACCTGTACCAAAAAAACAAAGTAGTTACGATGTTTCACAAGGAATTATTACATAGTTAATGTTGCATATTAAAACCACTAAAACCGCATTCGACCAAACACGAAATTATGCCTCTAAAAATTAAGCTGAGCATGTGACATCTAGAGATTGGAGGCCACAGTCCCAGGCTGTACGACTATAGAAAGCGGTCCTCAAGTTGGCGGCCCTATGATGTGCCTCTTTACGCTCCGCTTGAAGAAAGAACTTATTCAATAGCCAATCTTTTAGAGATGTTTTACACTTTCGACTGTTTCGACTGTATCTGACGAGTGGCTGGAGAGGAGACACGGTGCTCTCTCCTACCGGTTGTCACAGATACTTACCGGACACGGTAGCTTCGGTAGGTATCTGTGGCGAAGACACAGGGGAAACCACGGCCGAGTGTCAGCACTGCGAGGACCACAGCGATGACACAGCGCTCCAATGGCTGGTGGAGCAGGGCGTGGGCGCAACAGCGCCAGTTCCTCGTAGTTGGACTGGACGTGGACACTCTCTCGCTCGACACCATGGTGCGGGCCATGATCTCGAGCGGGAGTAAGTAGGACTGCGCTGCCTCTTTCTGCGAGCAGATCAGGCTCGTGAAAGAGGCGGCGGGGCGGGAATGGGAGAGAACTCTCCCACCCGAGTTCCGCTGTCGGCGGCTCGGGCGCTGCTGCCGTGTCTTTGCTGAAGACTTTCGGCCTCCATGAGCGGGGACCTGATGACGATGTGAGGGCTGTTCACCGTCCTTACAGAAGCAGGCACATAACGGCCGCGTGACGTGAGGGATTCATGCACCCCCACCCCCCTCTTAGAAGCGGTAACACACTCGAAACCCCCCAAAGACGCGGGATAGCACCCGAACCACCCCTGGGCGAGGCCGCAGTGGTGGCCGTAGGTCTGTTGGGAGTCCTGGGACATCCTTCCGAGGGCTTACCCAGGGATCCAAACCACAGGCTGTTGGGCGTTACGTGAGGTTTTTTAGTCAGTAGGAGTCCGGCATAGCATCCATGATGGATTTTCCCCCACGTTAAATAAAATGGTGTATAGTATCTGAGCGTACTAAGTTTTAACCGAGCTAATGTGTCACTGCGTGTTTACGTCTTCTTTTTAGTGCTTGAGGAACGTACGTTAATTTTCTATTTATGTAATTTTAGCGTAATAAGTAAAACATATACTTATTATAGTTTCCTGATAGATAATAGATTACAAATTGAGCATTGGCTCTCGGAAGGATATATTTTATAAGGCCTAAAATATGTACATTTATTTTTATTTATTTATTACATCACTTACATTACATACACCAGTATGAGGTTCTTCAAAAGGGGTCTTAGAAGGTTTTTACAGGCTCGGCAGCGCGAGTGTTGCACCTCTGGTGTTGCAAACGTTTATAGGCTGCGGTGACCACCGGTCCTTCTTGTGGGCCGTATGCTTGTCTGCCACCTTAGTGCTATAAAAAAAAAACTTTTAGAATCACCTTTAGAAGTGATCTTTGTGCTCTCAAGTGTCTTGCTTGCAGGCCTCGCCCTAGTCAGGTACGCAATAGGTGACAATTGATTCAACTAGAGTTACTAGAGAGACATGTATCTGGCTATTTCTCCTGGTTGCTTAAATTTGATGGTCACACGCCTATATTTTCTAAACCGTATGAGTTAGAAAGAAATGTTTTAAAATAGTGGATAAAACAGCTATTAAGCTATAAAATACATGAAATTTGTTGCAATAGAAGTAAATATTCATACCAAAAAATAACACGGCAGGTCAAAATCGGGGTCATTTTTCGCATTCTACTCGTGTCACACTTCCCGATTCAGTTAAACATTTGGTTACTGCTTCACCAAATTTCCATAGATTTTGAAGTTACATACACTAAATTCACCGTAATAACATACACTACACACACAGTATTACAAAAAAAATCTTCTAACTATTATTTAGAACTTAAAACACAATATACATCGGTCACACGAATCTAGGTACTCTAAATTTGCGTAGTAAACGGTTTACTGTTGACCAAAACGACCGCTCCAATAACAAAACTCAACTTAACTGAACGTTATTCGAGCTCGGGCATCGCGAGAGTGCAACGTGCAACTCCTGGCTCCTTAAGAAAAAAAAATATCAGTAAGTTTCTACATTTGACACTTAATTCGAGTACTTTTCGTGGGTGACTTTTTGTACATTGTATAATACCTATTGAAGTCAGAGTTTATTCATCGAAACCGCAAATTAATTGTGATATTTATGTAGTATTTGATTTAAAACGTAACGGCTAAACTTTGTCAAAATTTAAAAAAAAGCTATGTTTTCGTTACCTTCGTGTCACATCCTTCGTGGCGTTTTACCCACGAAGGTAAGTTTATGCCACGAAGGTGATCTCTGACTAGTTTCAGTAAGAGTGGTACTCTTTTAGATTCGTATTGTAGTAGATATGTAGCGGAATAATAGTAGAACAAATAAGTAGGTACCTACAATCATGGCAAAGGACAGAGCAATACCTATAACATTATGTGTGAAGCCCTTTTATAGGAGTAGAAATCCCACCGGACGTTATGCCAGATCCAAACCGTCTAAAACCCCCATCGTAGCTACTTACCCGTCTAGTATTAGGCGCCCCGGGCAACTCCTGAGAATGATGTATCAGGGTACCCGACAGGCTTAGGCTATCACCGTGGCCTCGCCTACGGGTTCGGTTGTTATCTTGCGTCTTTTGGGTTAGTTCAGATGCTTTTCCGCTTCTTGAGGCGTGCGGCATGCTAAGAACTTCTGAACAAAGACACAATGACCTTCGCGTCCAAGTCTCAAGAAGAAATCCTGGGAAAGAGTCATGCCACCTAAAGCTTAATCAAGGCACCTACTACCTTATACTTATATCAACTTAAATACATTTAGGTACCTAGTACTCGTCGAGTTTTCCGGCAAGGCGGTTTGTGACTACTCTCGAGAACAACTTGTAAACATGGCTAAGGAGTGAGATGGGTATATAATTCTTCAGCAAGGTCTTGTCACCTTTTTTGAAAAACAGAGCCCTCCACGCTCGACGAGCACCGACGAGCACCACGAGCAACTCCCGCTCCA
Organism: Miltochrista miniata; assembly: GCA_933228765.1. Lineage (NCBI taxonomy): Eukaryota > Metazoa > Arthropoda > Insecta > Lepidoptera > Erebidae > Miltochrista > Miltochrista miniata. The sequence goes on from OW121765.1 coordinate 15,565,210, forward strand.
CGCTTTAGGTGTTTGTCCCTGTTGGAGGACGGAATTAAAGAGACTCGTCCGCTCTTTGAGAACTAGAGTCCCGCCAGCTTTAAGAAGCTCAGTCGTTATTCCGTCCTCTCCAGGGATTTATTGGTTTTTAGTTGTACGAGAGCAGCCCTGACCTCGCCCTGGTCAATATCCAGAATGTCTTCGGTATAGTGGCGCATTAGTGGGGCTCTGTGGTCACGGTCGCTAGGTCCCGTCGGTATTTTTTTCCGTGATGCATATAGTTCTCTGTAGAAGCTCCTAACTTCTTCGAGAATCTCGAGCTCTCGGTTTTGCCACCCGCTGTCTTCAATTTTGTCAGACGAGGTCTTCCGAGCTGTTGGGCAAAGACTTCAGTACCCCAATTTTGTGTGATCGCTGCCTCTACGATGTTGGTGTTATAACGTCTGAGGTTGCGTCATAGCAGCTTTCGGATTTTGATGTTTAAATCTCTCGTCTGACGAAGACCAAAAGTAAGCAAAAGTAAGTATGCATAGATTTTTATTTTTTTATTGAGGTTCGCAAACTGGATTCTCGGCAACACTATTCAACATCGCTCATTAAGACTCAGTTCAGCCGAGAACTCAGTGCGAACACAGCATGCATCCTAATTTTCGCACTTCAATGAAATGTAGATGGCGTTTCCCGTCTGATTCTCATGAGCTCGAGGGTCTCGGGCGAAAGCTGGGAACACCTATTTTTGCTTCTTTCCAGACTGAAACCTTCGGGACACTTGTTGTAGCGTCCTGACTACAGTGTCGGCCCTATCGTGATCGTTGCCAGTGGTTTCCAGCAGATCGAAACGATTTTGAAGCTCGAATTGAAACTTCTCGGCACACAAAGCTATTTGGAGCGCAGTAGGTCGGAGAGTAGGCTTCATCATCCGGGCCCTTTCGACGCGGAATTCTAAATTCAGAGACGCTCTGACGAGTCGGTGATCATTTCCAGTATTAAACCTGTTGATCACAGAGACATCTTCTCCAAATATACACCTCCTGTCCGACATGATGAATTTTATCTCGTTCCTTGTGACCTTGTTGGGGCTTCGCCAAGTCCACCTTCTATGGGGTTTCTTCTTAAAGAATGAGTTAATCAAGAAGAGCCCCTGAGCCTCAAGAAAGTTGATAAGCATACTGCCCCGCGGCCCCCGGTCATTTCTACGCCCAACACCAAAGAGTCCGATTTTCGTTTCACCGCGTTCTTGTACTTTGACAGTGAAGTCCCCTATTATAACATTGTAGTGAGTCTTGGCAGTACCGTGTAATGCTTTCACCACGTCCTCGTACACGGTCTCAACTGCCTCGTCAGTGCTTCTCGAAGTTGGGGCATAGGTACACCTGAATCACCTTCAGGGAGCCCTGTTGGTAAGTCTCAGTATTACGTATGCTACCCGAAACGAAACACTCCTGATCTCCACAATGCTGCTAACGAGTTCCTTTTTCACCGTAAAGCCGACACTGCCCTCGGAAAAATGTCTTCCATCACCTTTCCGAAAGTAGAATAGGTCACCCGACCCAAGGGTTAGCGTGTCCTCCCCCTTTCATCGGACTTCGCACAACACCAGTATGTGCCAGTTTATGCGACCCAGTTATACCTCGAGTTCGGTGAGCCGATCGTCCAGCCGCAGAGTGCTTCCATTATAAGTAGCGAGGTTCGGAAATTCTCACACAACATCATCTAGCCCAAATTAAGACAATATAAGCTTATGCTATGGGATCTAGACAACTGATAATTTGCCACTTTGTGACAAAGAGATGTACTGTGTTATTTTTATAATATAATGGTTCCAGAATAACTTTTACGTCAAAAGCATGTGTAGGTATAGGATCTGGTAATTGTTTTTAGTTAAGTAGCTGTTACCATATAACTATTCGGCAGAACTAACTTATAATTTGTACTTAAATAATGATTAATAATGTCTGTAAAGCTACTGCGTCACCTTCGTGGATCGTCGCGTCACCTACGTGGGATCAAATAATTCAAAGCCTTATTCTTCCAAATCTGACTCAAAATTTAACTTGTTGACTTATTTATGTTACTTAACTTACCAAACGCTTTGTGTTTGTTTAAAAAAATTGTTAAAATCATCAGTATTTAAAATTTACCATGAAGGTGACGATGAGAATCGTAAAAAGTAGAAATAGCCATCTACTTACATCAAACTTTTGTAGCTCGTTCACAAGCACCATTAAGTAAATAATAATTTTCTTCCATAAATTGATTTGCTTCGGATCAGGTATTAATAGATACAGATAACGTTATAAGTATATTCTTTGAAAACTACTTTCATGAATGCGATTTAAATATTTATTTATTTATTTATTTATATACTCTTGAAGGAAGCTTACGGACTAGTAACAAATTAGGTAATATTTTATACATCATCACTTTGCCAACAACAAGCCCCCACTGATAAAAGCAATTTAAGAAAATGACTGTGACAAGCATGGTACACAGTAATGTATCTTATTATGAGTATGTACTCAACAAGATCAGGTCTATAGATCACTTCAGCACGCCACAGTTTGAGCGCCGCAGTTACCACAACTTAATTATGAATCAAAAAACTGTTTGGCAAGTACTTGCCTTACAGTTCCTGCTTTAGAACAAAACAGATCAACATTTAGAGAGTGCGGAAGTTCATTAAAACTATGCGCGCTTCGTATCAAAAATGAGTTACTTCTGTAGTTGGTAGACGCAAAAGGTATATCCAAGATAGGCCGACACCGAAGATATTTTTGATTTGCTCGTAAATTTATCCTTTGCAACAATTCTGCACTGTCGACTGTACCATTTGCGATGTTACTTAAATAGCAAATGTCACTTATATAACGCCTATATTCGAGAGGTAGAAAGTGATACCGCCTACAACGATCACTGTAATCCACCGAATGCTGCTGAGTTTTTAAATCTAAATATCTGAGGAATTTCCTCTGAATACCTTCGATACGTGATTTATATATTTCGTATTGAGGGTTCCACACTGGTGAGCAATATTCTAAGTGGCTGCGTACAAAAGAACAATATAAAACTTTAACTGGCTTAATTGATCTAAAGGAAGCCGTAGTTCGTATTATAAAGCCTAGGGCTTTGGTCGCCTTTGTAACAATGTGGTCTACGTGTTCATCGTACATTAGTTTACTGTCTTGTATGATACCGAGGTCCCTGACGCTACTTACTATGTTAATAATTTCGTTGCATAATGTGTATCCTAAACCAATCACAGACTTTTGGCGTGTAAACTTTAGCTGAAAACATTTCGACAAATTAAGTTGTAGCTTGTTGATCTCACAGTATGCTTGAAATCTGTCAAGGTCAGCCTGTAGCTCCTGAGTATCAGATATGCTTTTGACCACTTTGTGTATTTTCATATCATCTGCATATAATAGAATTTGAGAGTGTTTAAAACAGCTCTTGATATCAGCAATGAACAATACAAACAAAAGTGGTCCTAATATTGAGCCCTGTGGAACTCCTGATGGAATAGAACTCCAACCGGATGTGTAGCCCTGAAGAACTACAGCCTGAGTCCTGTTTTCAACATAAGAGGAAAGCCACCTGTACAGATCACCATGAATTCCAGCAGCCATTAGTTTCCGCAGTAGCAATCCATGATGAATTCTGTCGAAACATTTCTTATAGTCGGTGTAGATAACGTCCACTTGTGCCCCACGCTCCATATTATCTGATACAAAGTCATGTGAAAGGATCAGATTTGATGTGGTGGAGCGATTTCTAAGAAAACCGTGTTGTTCGTCTCCAAAACCGCATTCAACGGCTGCATACACGGCCGTGTATACTACTCTTTCAAGAACTTTTGAAAACAAACATATTTTTGAAATTGGGCGATAGTTGATGATATCGGCTTTATTACCATTTTTTAATACGGGGGTGACAAAAGCCGATTTCCAAATTCTAGGAACTATTCCCTCCGATATAGACCTATTGTACAAAATGCATATTGGCTCTAGAAGGCTATCGGCACACTTTACAATGAATATAGGCGGTAATAGATCTGGACCCCCGGACTTTGAGAGATCAAGTGTTTTGAGCAGTTTCAGTACTTGAGAAGGGGACACTTCAACTGTGCTAATAGAAGCCACACTTTCCATACTGCAAGTCTGCGGCAATATATAATCATATTCTTGGTCGGATACTTGAAACGTTGAGTTAAAGAAGGTTGAGAACAAGTTGCTGATATCCTCACCTGTACTCGCAACTTTGTCACCGTAACGCATTACATTAGGAAAGGGCCCTGAATTCCTCTTGCTCTTTACATAATTCCAGAAAGACTTAGGATTACTTACGATAGACTCTTCTATTTTTGCCATATATTCTTCAAAACATGAATTTTCCAATGTCTTAGCCCTAGCACGAAGGATGGAGAATGAGTGGTAGTCAGATATATTTCTGTAATTTTTATATTTTTGATGAAATTTATATTTTTCTTTTAGTGTTTTTATTAAAGCAGAGTTATACCATGGTGGGTGTGTCATATTCTTTATTGATTTTAGCGGTATAAAACTATCCCGAATTGAATATAATTTACTATAAAACTTTAAAACCGAGTTCTCTAGTGAATCCCCCGACAAAAATTGAGACCAATGTACTCGGTTTAGCTCCTCGTTAATTGAAACATAGTCTCCACGCGAATAAATATACTTATTTAATATTTTTTCTGAAAGCGAATGTATTTCAACAAATCCTACCTTTATTACAACGGGTGTGTGCTGTACATCAATTGGTACCAACGGATCGGTGCTACATTCAGCGACCGTTATCGAATCGTTACAAAAAACTAAGTCTAGTAATCTACCTATAGAATTTCGCACCCCATTATATTGTGACAAATATGATGTTCTAGTAGTGTCTAAGAAATTAACAATATGCTGACAAGATATATTATGGGGAACCATTTCGTTACTGCCGGGATATGCATTTAACCATTCCACATTGTTAGCAAAATTAAAATCTCCTAAGATCATAAATTTATCTAATGGGTGCGCGAGTATTAAACGATTAATATTATCACTAAAGTTATTTAATTGATTGATATATGAATTGCCTTTATTTTCCTTACAAAGATATACGACACAAAAATGCAAATGATAGGTTACTTGCGGCCTAGACCTCTTTAATGCAATTGTAACCCAGATATCTTCCGCCGAGCTACGCCAATCCTGTCTCTCAAAAGCGATAAGTTCCTTTTTAACCGCAATTAGCACACCCCCACCCCGCTCCTGTTCAGTGCGCGCGTAGTCTCGATCACGCCTCCAAACGAAATATCGGCCATCAAACAACTCACTGGAATGTATAGACTCCACCAGCCAAGTTTCGGTAATCACCACCACATCGTACGAGTTTAAGCATATACTACGATAAAAGTTAATTGTCTTTGTACGCAGACCACGAACATTTTGGTAATACAAATTTATTATAGTAGCCATTTATTTAAATTAACTATGATAGTATGGTTTGAAATGATTATAACAATAAAGCAGCATATTTCCGAACACGGCAGATAGTTTCCGTAACTAAAATTCATTGTGTAGGTAGAAACTCGTATAAATAATTCTAAACTAAAAAGTAGGCACAACAGTACACAGTGTTCAACAAAGAACAAGTTAAAAATATGCAATGTGAAGTTGTTTTCAATAGGAATAATAGATAAAAACCGGTACACAGGTAACGACAGCCGGTCTCCAAAAGATCTGCGATAGATAACGCATCGATGCAAAATGGACCGTAAATTATGGCGCGCTAAATAGGAATTGCTAAAATTCAAAAGTATAACTACTACTAAACTATACTTTAAGCAAACAGTCAATTACACAATTTTCTTCAAATCCTTTTCCGATCTCACTTGTATGACTGGAGATGTATCCGTTTTGCGCACGTGAATTTTTGCATATTTCACCCATACATAACGAAAATTCCCTTCCGTTGCTGCATTTTTTGTTTTAGATAATAAAATCTTATTACTAATGGTAAGGTGGTCATTAATATAAATCCTCTGGTTGCCAGTTAGGCCAATGTGATTAGCTATTAGTGGTGAGTTTTTAAGTTCATACCTGGATGCTGCGATAAAATCCTCCTTAACGTAGCGGTTGCAGAAACTTACCACTATTGGTTTTGAACGGTCTTTTTCGCGAGTTGGTACTCTGGAGATATAATTAATCTGACCTTTTGTGATAGCTTGGTTTATTTTAGCACCGATCATGGAGACAAGATCGAAGAGATTTTCGTTATTTGTTTGTGGAACTCCTTTTATCTCCACGTTATTCATGCGGGACCATTGCTCCTTAGTGTTGTAGTCTTCCTCTAGTTGATCAATTCGATTCTGCAACTGGTCCACCATGCTCTGTGTTTTTTCCACATTTGTAAGGCGCCGCTCCATATTGCCAATCCTGGTACCGAATTCGTTGACCACATCATCGAACCGCCCATTTAGCGAGGACTTCAGATCCGTAAATTCGCTTCTCATTGCAACGATTTCATCTTTCAAGGCTTCCAGGGCTGTAAATCTGGCAGACAGCAACTGAATCTCCCGCAAGATGGACGTCTCCGTAGTTGGCGTTAGTGGCCTCGGCGAACCACCTGTTTGCCTACAGGTGCCGCATCTCCATGTCAGTTTCCTGTCCCCCAGCTTTCGGTATCCAGCTTCGGTTATGCCCGCACAGTGGAAATGCAGTATTTTACTACAAATAGTGCAGAGCACACCCTCCGAAAGCAACTCGCTGCAGGATCCACACTCACGAGTATCCATAATGTAATATAGAATTATGAATTTGGTGACAGTAAAAACTTTAAATATTTGATGAACTTTGAGAAACAATGAATTTAATAATAACTTGTCGTACACGACTGCTTGCAATGGGTCATCAGCTGAGAGTTGATTTAATATCAACTTCCACTAAATATCAAGTGCATTCCTTAATTTTGCAAGTGAGCTTTTCAATACCCACTTGCATATAAACCTCACTTGAAACATATAAACTGTTCACAATTCACAACTTTCACTTTCATTTGCCTTATTTCTTTAAATATAAACAACTTTGTCACAATTTGTAAACTAATTCACTATTAAAACATTTAGTAACTCCATTCACGTAAATTTTGCCCACCTTATAATAGTAGAAACATTTTAAAACTATAAATTGCTTCCCAAAACCTAAATAACAGTTGTTTACGTTAGATACTCAGCTACGCTAAATAACTCAATTCCAGTGCATCGATGCGCCAGCGCACGTAAGACATCAACGCGTGACGTCACCTATTGTCCTGCGCCGGCCTGCATCCTCGCAGCTATCAGCTGATTCGAACCGGTCTGACGCCCGCTTGCTGATAACGTTGGATTGAGGAGCGAATCGTATCGTTATTTTCTTTTCTTTATTAGCCTATACTTTTAACTAAATTCTATCAAAGTACTAGATAATTTCATAACATGGATACCGATGCAAAATCGTTGAGTGCCTCTTTGAAAGACATTTGCAATAAACGTAGCAACATCAAAGGTCGCTTGACTAGGTTTAAAAACTACATAGATCAAATTCAAGAACAAGATAGTGTATCTGATTTGGATATAAGAAAAATTGAAATGAAATTGTCTAGGACTGAATGTTTGCAAAGAGAATTCGACGAGTTGCAATCACAACTGGAGTCATTACAGATTCCGTCTATAGATACTGAGTTAGCTGTATGTGAATCTATTGAACAGGACTTTGATCACTATATTTCCCTAGCTAAGACTATAGTGGCAAAAAATTCCACGTCTACTGATAACGAATCAGACTACTCTAATGCAACACAACATATTTCTGGTTGTGATGATGGCCGGGGATTTATGGGATTTAAATTACCTGTCATTAAAATATCAAATTTCAATGGTACTTACTACAAATGGCTTGAGTTTAAGGAAACATTCAATTCTTTAATTCACAGCAATAATAAGATAAAAAATATTTACAAGTTCCATTACCTAAGTTCATATTTAGAAGGCGAAGCTGCCCGTGTTATCAGTAACTTAGAAATTACTGATAAGAATTATATTCAAGCCTGGAAGCTCTTGTGCGACCGCTATGACAACAAACGTCAACTAATTAATAACCATTTGAAATCTTTATTTACGTTGGAAAGTGTACGAGAGACCGATAAGTCACTACGCTTTATTATTGATCATGTCACTAAAAACTTGCGGGCTCTCGGGACACTGGGCTTACCCACGGACAAGTGGGATGTTTTGATTATTTATATGGTCACAGCAAAGTTAGATAGCAGCACTTTATTTAAATGGGAAGAACAAAAGAATTCGTTATCGGAAATTCCTACACTTGACGAATTTTTCTCCTTTTTGAAAAATCGTGCAGATGTTTTAGAGACGGTAAGCCGTTGCAAACAGGACAGGTCTAATAATCACTATAATAAGCCTACGGTTCCTGTTAGCACTACTTCAAATAAGATTCAAAACAAAGCTTTCATGTCTACTTCTAATAAGGCCTCGGGTACTAAGCGTAACTTTCACTGTCTAGTTTGTAAGGAAAATCACCGTCTATTTGATTGTTCTACCTTTAGGTCTAAGTCTCCCGAAGATAGGCAGCTAACGGTGACGTCATTACGCCTATGTGTCAACTGCCTGAAACCTGGGCACGAGGTTAGCAAATGCACTCTGCCTGGTAATTGTCGAACCTGTGGAGCCCGTCATAACACACTAATTCACGTTACCTCAGAACCTGAACCAACACAGCAGTCTCCCATAGTCATGTCTGCTCTTTCCCAATCGTCTCAAGTGCTGTTGTGTACCGCTAGCGTTATTGTATCAAATCCTATCACAAAAGTAACCACTAAGGCTCGCGCTCTTCTGGACAGCGGAAGCCAGTGTTCTTTTATCACAGAGTCACTGCAGCAGCGTCTCAATTTAACTATTGAACCATCTAATGTTGACATCTATACTATTGGTAACAATCAACTTAAGCTAGATACAAAGCGGTCTATTTTGAATCTCCAATCTAATGATAATTTATTTAATGTCACAATGTACTGTTTAATTTTACCTAAAATTTCTGAAAATATACCTAAATTAACTATTGATCTAAAGAACTTCAATTTGTCTAAATTCAATCTTGCAGACCCGAACTTCCACGAACCATCCCCTATCGATATGCTCATAGGGGCTGACCTATTTTGGGACCTCATAGGTTCCCAACAGCATTCCCTACATAACAAGGGACCTATTCTACGCAGCTCTAAACTTGGATGGCTTGTTGGAGGGTCTGTTCCAGTCTCACCACCCCCTACTAAATTGTCTAAACGAGATATACATACCTGTCATGCTTACCTACAGGAAGACAACCATGGACTTCCTAACCTAGAGCACCAGGTTACCCAATTTTGGCAATTAGAAAATTTTCCACAATCTGTGCCACTAACAAAGGAGGAAAAACTTTGTGAAAAGCATTTTCTCTCCACTACAACGCGATTAGAGAATGGTCGGTTTTGTGTAGGCCTACCACTTCGTGACAAGAAAGAGTGTCTAGGTGACTCATATCAATTAGCTAAGAAAAGGTTTTTAAGTCTTGAGTCACGCTTTAAAAGACAACCCGACCTAAAGGTAGCTTACTCTGACTTCATTCACGAGTATGCTGTTCTCGGGCACTTGTCCGAAGCACCTATACAGAGACCCTTGCACTCCTATTTTTTACCGCATCATCCTGTAATCAAGGAAAAGAGCGAGTCCACTAAATTACGCGTTGTCTTTGACGCGTCGGCTCGTACTACGTCTGGTAAATCTATTAATGACCTCCAAATGGTTGGTCCCACAATACAAGATTCCTTATTTAATATTTTACTACGATTTCGTCTATATAAGTATATAATATCTGGGGACATTGAAAAAATGTTCCGCCAAGTCAACGTGCGGGAGTCAGATCGTGACTTACAGTTAATACTGTGGCGCGATAACGAAACTGACCCTCTCCGCACCCTACGTCTCAACACAGTAACCTACGGTTTTGCTTCCTCAACTTTTCTCACCACTAGGTATTGCGACGATATTTTGTCGGGCAGTGATTCTCCACTGGAATTGAAACATATTCAACGTTCACTGTCTGATGAACTATCTAAGGGTTGTTTCCATTTAAGAAAGTTTAGGTCTAATTTGCCTGATCTTTTCCAAGACACTAATAACACTGATGACGGCAACCTGATCATCAGTAATGCATCTAGTACTTTAGGAATTGGTTGGTGTCCTACCTCTGACATGTTACACTTTCCATTTCAAATACCTACTCAAACTATTGTTACTAAAAGGTCTATACTTTCTTCTATTAGCAAGGTTTTTGATCCACTGGGACTTCTATCAATATTTACAATTAAATACAAAATTATTTTACAGCAACTATGGATTCTCAAATTAGGGTGGGATGACCCATTACCTACTTCTAATAACATTTATAAAGTTTGGCAATCATTTTGTATAAATATTTCGAACTTTTCACAACTCAAAATAAATAGACTAACCCTAATTAGTGATAATGTACATATAGAAATGCATTGTTTTTGTGATGCTTCCCAGCTAGCCTACGGAACCTGTATCTATTTAAGGTCCGTCGATGCAAACGGCGTAGTACAGGTGAGCCTACTTTGTGCTAAGGCCCGGGTGGCCCCTCTTAAGGCTACTACGATACCCCGCCTAGAGCTATGCGCTGCCGTATTGGGTGCACAATTAAGCACGGCTGTAACGCAAGCTTTACGCACTCCTATTCATCGGCACGTCTACTGGACTGATTCGCGTGTGGTTTTAGGTTGGATTCGTACACCCAACAAAACAAAAACATTTGTGGCCAATCGCATTGCAGCTCTAAATGATCTAACTGATTCGGCATCGTGGCGCTACGTACCCACGGCTTTAAACCCCGCGGATCTCGCCTCACGAGGCACAGAACTACAAGACGTGAGTTCTTTGCAACCTGCCCTGTGGTGGCATGGTCCCCAATTTCTTTCGGAGTCAGAAGTGTCATGGCCTTCAGAAATCACACTTAATATTAAGGAGCTTCCTGAGTTAAAAACGGCCTCCGTTTTGGCGGCGGAGGTTGTGCCTGCAGCACCCATAATTAATTTCAATAAATAGGTATTCAAAATTATTTAAACTTCAAAGAATTTATGCATTTGTATATCGTTTCATAAATAATAGTCGTGAGGATAAAGTACAAGGTCCACTACAAGCCAACGAACTTTCTCACTCACTTAAAATACTCACTAGAATTGCACAAAACGAATGTTTTTCCGACGAATTATCTCGCCTAAGGAACAAAAGAAGTTTGCCGCCAAAGGCTACTCTATTGTCTCTAAACCCATTTATTGATTCAGAGGGCATACTACGAGTCGGAGGTCGCATACCTAATTCTAAGTACTCATATGACAAGAAACATCCAATTTTACTAAAGTCAAGTCATCCACTTGTTAAGTTATTATTTCAAGCCGAACACGATCGTCTATTACACGCTGGGCCCCAGTAACTTTTAGCTTCCATAAGAGATCACTACTGGCCAATTGGTGGCCGTCAACTGGCTAGGAATGTCGTCCGCAACTGTATTACCTGCCGCAGATTTGGTGGCCGTACGTTAACTAACATTATGGGTAACCTACCTAATGACCGCGTAGAGGTTGGCTTTCCTTTTTCTGCTGTTGCTACTGATTTTGCTGGACCATTCTTAATTACCGACCGTAAGGGTAGAGGGTGTAAAATAACTAAATGTTACCTATGTATTTTTGTTTGCTTTCGATATAAGTGCATCCACCTAGAAACTGTCAGCGAGCTATCAAAGGATGCGTTTATGTTGACACTTAAAAGATTTATTGCTAGACGAGGTGTACCTAAACTCATCCATTGCGATAATGGACGCAATTTCGTTGCTTCTGCCAAGGAATTAACGTCCTTTCTAGAAGCAGAACGTGACTCTATTTGTGAATATGCAGCTCGTCGAGGTATAGAGTTCAAATTTTCGCCCGCGTACGCTCCTTCGTTTAACGGAGAAAGCGGTCTATTTTGAATCTCCAATCTAATGATAATTTATTTAATGTCACAATGTACTGTTTAATTTTACCTAAAATTTCTGAAAATATACCTAAATTAACTATTGATCTAAAGAACTTCAATTTGTCTAAATTCAATCTTGCAGACCCGAACTTCCACGAACCATCCCCTATCGATATGCTCATAGGGGCTGACCTATTTTGGGACCTCATAGGTTCCCAACAGCATTCCCTACATAACAAGGGACCTATTCTACGCAGCTCTAAACTTGGATGGCTTGTTGGAGGGTCTGTTCCAGTCTCACCACCCCCTACTAAATTGTCTAAACGAGATATACATACCTGTCATGCTTACCTACAGGAAGACAACCATGGACTTCCTAACCTAGAGCACCAGGTTACCCAATTTTGGCAATTAGAAAATTTTCCACAATCTGTGCCACTAACAAAGGAGGAAAAACTTTGTGAAAAGCATTTTCTCTCCACTACAACGCGATTAGAGAATGGTCGGTTTTGTGTAGGCCTACCACTTCGTGACAAGAAAGAGTGTCTAGGTGACTCATATCAATTAGCTAAGAAAAGGTTTTTAAGTCTTGAGTCACGCTTTAAAAGACAACCCGACCTAAAGGTAGCTTACTCTGACTTCATTCACGAGTATGCTGTTCTCGGGCACTTGTCCGAAGCACCTATACAGAGACCCTTGCACTCCTATTTTTTACCGCATCATCCTGTAATCAAGGAAAAGAGCGAGTCCACTAAATTACGCGTTGTCTTTGACGCGTCGGCTCGTACTACGTCTGGTAAATCTATTAATGACCTCCAAATGGTTGGTCCCACAATACAAGATTCCTTATTTAATATTTTACTACGATTTCGTCTATATAAGTATATAATATCTGGGGACATTGAAAAAATGTTCCGCCAAGTCAACGTGCGGGAGTCAGATCGTGACTTACAGTTAATACTGTGGCGCGATAACGAAACTGACCCTCTCCGCACCCTACGTCTCAACACAGTAACCTACGGTTTTGCTTCCTCAACTTTTCTCACCACTAGGTTTTGCGACGATATTTTGTCGGGCAGTGATTCTCCACTGGAATTGAAACATATTCAACGTTCACTGTCTGATGAACTATCTAAGGGTTGTTTCCATTTAAGAAAGTTTAGGTCTAATTTGCCTGATCTTTTCCAAGACACTAATAACACTGATGACGGCAACCTGATCATCAGTAATGCATCTAGTACTTTAGGAATTGGTTGGTGTCCTACCTCTGACATGTTACACTTTCCATTTCAAATACCTACTCAAACTATTGTTACTAAAAGGTCTATACTTTCTTCTATTAGCAAGGTTTTTGATCCACTGGGACTTCTATCAATATTTACAATTAAATACAAAATTATTTTACAGCAACTATGGATTCTCAAATTAGGGTGGGATGACCCATTACCTACTTCTAATAACATTTATAAAGTTTGGCAATCATTTTGTATAAATATTTCGAACTTTTCACAACTCAAAATAAATAGACTAACCCTAATTAGTGATAATGTACATATAGAAATGCATTGTTTTTGTGATGCTTCCCAGCTAGCCTACGGAACCTGTATCTATTTAAGGTCCGTCGATGCAAACGGCGTAGTACAGGTGAGCCTACTTTGTGCTAAGGCCCGGGTGGCCCCTCTTAAGGCTACTACGATACCCCGCCTAGAGCTATGCGCTGCCGTATTGGGTGCACAATTAAGCACGGCTGTAACGCAAGCTTTACGCACTCCTATTCATCGGCACGTCTACTGGACTGATTCGCGTGTGGTTTTAGGTTGGATTCGTACACCCAACAAAACAAAAACATTTGTGGCCAATCGCATTGCAGCTCTAAATGATCTAACTGATTCGGCATCGTGGCGCTACGTACCCACGGCTTTAAACCCCGCGGATCTCGCCTCACGAGGCACAGAACTACAAGACGTGAGTTCTTTGCAACCTGCCCTGTGGTGGCATGGTCCCCAATTTCTTTCGGAGTCAGAAGTGTCATGGCCTTCAGAAATCACACTTAATATTAAGGAGCTTCCTGAGTTAAAAACGGCCTCCGTTTTGGCGGCGGAGGTTGTGCCTGCAGCACCCATAATTAATTTCAATAAATAGGTATTCAAAATTATTTAAACTTCAAAGAATTTATGCATTTGTATATCGTTTCATAAATAATAGTCGTGAGGATAAAGTACAAGGTCCACTACAAGCCAACGAACTTTCTCACTCACTTAAAATACTCACTAGAATTGCACAAAACGAATGTTTTTCCGACGAATTATCTCGCCTAAGGAACAAAAGAAGTTTGCCGCCAAAGGCTACTCTATTGTCTCTAAACCCATTTATTGATTCAGAGGGCATACTACGAGTCGGAGGTCGCATACCTAATTCTAAGTACTCATATGACAAGAAACATCCAATTTTACTAAAGTCAAGTCATCCACTTGTTAAGTTATTATTTCAAGCCGAACACGATCGTCTATTACACGCTGGGCCCCAGTAACTTTTAGCTTCCATAAGAGATCACTACTGGCCAATTGGTGGCCGTCAACTGGCTAGGAATGTCGTCCGCAACTGTATTACCTGCCGCAGATTTGGTGGCCGTACGTTAACTAACATTATGGGTAACCTACCTAATGACCGCGTAGAGGTTGGCTTTCCTTTTTCTGCTGTTGCTACTGATTTTGCTGGACCATTCTTAATTACCGACCGTAAGGGTAGAGGGTGTAAAATAACTAAATGTTACCTATGTATTTTTGTTTGCTTTCGATATAAGTGCATCCACCTAGAAACTGTCAGCGAGCTATCAAAGGATGCGTTTATGTTGACACTTAAAAGATTTATTGCTAGACGAGGTGTACCTAAACTCATCCATTGCGATAATGGACGCAATTTCGTTGCTTCTGCCAAGGAATTAACGTCCTTTCTAGAAGCAGAACGTGACTCTATTTGTGAATATGCAGCTCGTCGAGGTATAGAGTTCAAATTTTCGCCCGCGTACGCTCCTTCGTTTAACGGCTTGGCCGAGGCGGGAATCAAATCGGCGAAATTTCATATTAAGCGCACTCTAGGTAACGCACATTTAACTTTCGAGGAGTTGTCGTCATTGTTTGCACAAGTTGAGGCTATCCTCAACAGCCGACCCCTTTGTCCTCTCAGTCCATCACCAAACGACCTACAGCCTCTCACCCCGGCTCACTTTTTGATTGGTAGACCCTTGATGTCACTGCCATCACCTGACTTGGCTGATACTAGCACCAATCGTCTAGACCGGTTTCAGCGTCTAGAACAAATCAAGCAACATTTTTGGCAGCGCTGGGCCAACGAATACATCGCAGAGTTGCAGCAACGCTCCAAATGGCGCACTACAAACCAAAATCTTCGACTCAACGACCTCGTCGTGATAAAGGAGGACAACATACCCCCCTTGTCCTGGCGATTGGGCCGCATCATTAAATTGTTTCCGGGATCAGATGGTGTGGTAAGAGTAGCTGACATTACCACATCCCAAGGAACAGTGAGAAGAGCACTGAACCGAATATGCCCATTGCCTGCATCGTCCGACTCAACAAATGAAGAGGATCACAGTTGAAAGCCAAGCATGCTTTCAACGGCCGGGAGGATGTTGACGCCGATTTTCACTTTGTCAACACTACCACTCATTAATCGCCTAACTAAGCGTACTTAGCTTATATCGAGTCATACTTTCCATAAATCATTCGCTTTACACACCTACGTCACCTACCTGTCACATACGCATACCCAACCACTACTCATTCAATTACACACAACCGTCACGCCTACAGACTGCACACCATATTCGCTGTAACTACTACCTACGAAACCAATTATAGCAATTTTCAACCAGTTCAAAATCTTTTCTTTTGTTCATCGCGAACAAAAAGTGGCATCGCGAACAAAATATAAGTAGATATACCATGCCATAATACCGTTTAAAATTCAGAATAGAATAGGTATACAGAACATAGAATCTAGGACACCTTATATTTCACAGAAAAAGAAAGAGAGCGTAACGCTCTATAAAATAATATATGAGACTGATAAATGCCAAACGTGACCTAAAAATTACCCTAAGTTTTATATGGAACGAAATATATTCAACGGATACTGAGCATTCAAGCGATTAAGAATATCAATAACTATCCCGTTTCCGAACGTCGCACAGTGGTGCAGGTAGTACGGGACTGCGGAAAATATTATTTGTAACTGAAAATACGTTGCAAAGGCACTACTTATTCCAATAGTAATCTCTTCCAGTAGGCCTGAGATAGGAAAGTGTAAAATCCGTGACTTGCTCACCGTCCTTACAGGGTGTCGCGACGATTTGCCAATCTTGCAAATACTAAATTTTAGCTTTACATTATCTTTTTCCTTTGTGGGAAATGTCGCGAAGATCTGATAATCTTGCGAAGTTCTGAAGTTATACTCCATGGAGATTGCTACTCTTCAGTAGCCTCCTGTGTACCTCCGTACATACTCCATGGTAATTATCGCGTCGGTCTATTTGTTTTTCATCTAAATTTGAATATGATTCCGTTTCTAATGTCAAATGGATAATTTTCTTTGCACGTCATTTAGTTGGTCTATTAAAACATCAAGACGCAAGGTTTATGTGTACGGTCAAGTTTATCCTGTACCGCGTGTGCGAAGTCTGATAGCACATCTACGAAGGCTGGTATTCTTTTTACATGTTATATCTTGTTTGTTGGTGCTCCGTATAGCAAATTTAGTAATCATGAGGTCAATCTGCGATTCACCGGGCCTGTGTGTCATCATGCCGTCCACAGGGGGACGTGAATGCAGTCTTCAGTGGGAAATGTTTATGGAATGGGAATGGATTTATTATATGTTATATCGCAGCCAATAACCCGCGACCCATAAGCCTGGTACCGGCTCGCGGTGAGGTGTATGCAACGCTGATACATTTGATGTCCTTCGGTATAAGGAGTCAATGTACCCAATACATGGGCTATAGTGACCTGAGTATGCATTCATGTGCATTATGATATAACATGTAAAAAGGTATCGGCAATTCTCTTTGAGAATAACGTTTATTTTATTTCTTACAGATAAAGCAAGCAAGAACATTCCTGGACGTAAACAGCACAGCATTTAGTGAATTTATCGGAATTGATATGAACCCAATAAAAGAACCCACAAATCAATCATTTTTTCTCTTTTTTCTTTTTCCGACACAGGGGCAGGCCAATGACGGCAGCGTGACGTGAGGGATTCACCCCCCCACGCCTTAGAAACGGGATCACACCCGAAACCCCCCAAACACGTGGGATAGCACCCCAACCACCCCCTAGGCCAGGGGTCGGCAAAGCGAGCTCGCGAGCCACATGCGGATCTTTGGAAGTGAAGCTGCGGCTTTTTAGTTCCACCCACAATTATCAAAACATTCATTTTTATAAATACTACAACAGCCTTACTAGCAGAGAAACAAGCAACCACGCGTATAGGTGGTTGTGGTTTTTTAATGTAACTCAACAATAGCCACAAGAAGGAACACCCCATGGTTTTAGTGGATATACCAATTTTGGAGAATTCTGGGTACGCCCATGGAAAAGGATGATCCCAGAGCAAAAAGCCACAAGATGGCGCTTTATGTAAACACTGTTGTTGTACGAGCTCTGATTAAATATTAGTTTAATAATATAAAAAGTGATAACCATACTAAATAAAATACATTATCGTGCTACGTAACAAGTGAACCAGTAGTGAGAGTGTTCGCAAAGTTATAGAATCTAAAAATAACTAATTAAAAGTGATACAGGTAATACTCTGAACTGTAACTAGTGTATTGACTAATTAGACATTATTTCCAAAATATATGACAGTGCCTGCTCATTATAACGATAAACATCAAAAGTGGCTCCATTTCAATCCATACTTTTCAATATAAAAGTAAATAATTGTTTACTTATTTATCTAATGCACTATCGGAGTTCGTTTTTTATTTGAAAATCGCTTATAAGATGGGCGTAGTAAGTAACGCCATCGTGCGACGATAAGCCGAAGTAAGTAATGCTCGGGCCGCCTGACAACGTAAACTACAGAGAGACCGGCACGATATTATCTATGTGTTGCGTTGCGATGGTGCCATCTATGATACACTACCTAAACTAATAAAATACTTGCACATACATCTTTCATATGAACATCTATTTTCGAAAATATCGTCACATAGCTTGTGGTCAGGAGGCATAAATGTGAGAAATTGAATCGATGAGACGTGGTTTCAAATTGACTGCACAAATTTTGTTTTTGTGTTTCCATTATGAATTTTGAGAATGTTACACTTCGTCAGAAACAAAAGAAATCATCATCTTGTGATAAAATAAATAATCTTTGCACTTCGAGTTCATTGTTGTCTGACGATGATATTTCCATAGCCGATAGCCTTCCTGAGCACACCATGGATAGCGAATATATAAACAACTTAAGAAGCAAAATAAACACTCTTGCCGGCCAACTTGAGAGTGCACATCAACAAATTGACGAACTGTTACTGGAGAACAGTTCCTTAACTAAAATATCTCAGGAACAGGAGAAAAAAATTAAATATCTTAAGACTGTTTGTACGAATACTCCACAAAGTCGGTCTAGCTCCATTGGTAGGAAGCGAAACAAAAAACTGTGTAGAAAAACACTTGATTTTGAAAGGGACTACTCCGAGAGTGAACAACAGACTTGTCAGGAAATATTACCACAGAAGCCCTTACAAGATCCTGAAAAAAATATTATGGAAAATAAAGACAGGAGCACCTGTCACATAAATGAACCGACTGCTCAGTGCACATCGTCTACACTGAAACCCAGGATTATTATTCTTGGTGACGAACAGATTCGAGGATTAGCAATAAGTATGCTATAAAGCCGGTATAGTGACTGGAAAGATCAATATAATGTATCAGCTTTGATAAAACCGGGCGCTAGCTGCTCGCAGTATCACAGCAGCTCGGACATATTTGAAACCCTTACAAAGGAGGATATCGTCATCATTTCTGTCGGAACCAACGAAAAAAATCCGTCCCTATTTTATAAAGAATTGTGTATATTGCTTAGTAGGCTTAACATATGTAAACAGATTTTTTTACTTGGTGTACAGTATAATGAAAGTTTAAATGAGAGTATGTTAAACCAATGCATAAAATTACTAGCGCAATGTTATACAAACTGCAAATTTATCAATATTTTAGATTATTTCAAATATTCTACTTTAATGTATCCTCAACAATATAATAAAATATGCCTTGATAAACTAAGTTTTAAGTTGAATACTGAAATCAATTATTTGAAATATAGAGAAACATTTTTTGTAGGTAAAAAACTGTTGAATGATAGTCACCGCCATGTAAAAGGGTCTGTGAAAGCTCCAAAATATTGTCAAAAAAGTATACTGAACTACTTTAAGCCAGTAAAAGCTAATCTGACTATGTCAGTACCACAAACTCCTAAATTAAACTCGGACCCACACTGTTCAAGTTTTTTTCGTCCCTAATCAAATTTTACTGTTGCACCAAAACATAAATGGTCTTGTAGGAAAATCAGACTTGCTTACTGTGCATTTAAATAATTTATTGGAGGAAGGTAAACCTGTTGACATTGTTTGCATTACTGAGACGAATATGAAAAAGGGTGACCATGTTCGTCTCAATTTACAAAAATACCATTTAAATGCATATTATGCTAGAAATGATAGACATGGAGGCTCATGCATACTTTTAAAGAAACCTATGGAAGGTCAGCAAATTAATATAGAAAAATGGTGCGTACCGAACATTATAGAATGTTGCGCGGTGGAGCTGCTTGATCCTCCTAATATTGCTATTGTATGTATATATAGGCCCCCTCATGAGGCCAAGGAATACTTGTACTTATTTCAATTGAATCTTGATAATATCTTAGATTATATTTGCCGTATTCGTAAAAAGAAAATTATATTATGCGGAGACTTTAATGTGGATATATTAAAGAATACAAAAAAGTCTCAGAATTTTCTAAATACTTTAGCTAGCTATGGATTAACGATTGGTGTACGCAGGCCTACTCGATTATGTAAAGGAACCTGTATTGATAATATAATTCACAATATCAAAGGTAGTAAATGTGAGGTAATTGAGTTAGCTATGTCTGACCACACTGCTCAACTTATCAAATGTCCTGTGATAGAAAGAAGCACCCTTCCATACTGGTTTATTTTACGACGGAATTATTGTAAAGAAAATATCTCGAAGTTTAAGGAGTGTTTAGCAGGTCTCTCATTTTCTGATGTATACCAATGCAATGATTCAAATGAAGCCTTTAGGACATTTCACGACATTTTTCAACAATTTTATAGCATATGTTTTCCCCTTAAAAAAGTAAAAATGACCCCAGTAAGGAAACCAAGCTGGATAAGTAAAGGGATTAAAGTGTGTTGTAAACGAAAACGAGCTATGTTGTGGGAGTTTCGAAGAATGCCTAATCCTGAAAACAAATGTAAATATAAATGTTACTCTAAAAGACTAAAAACCATAATTCGCTTGACACAAAAAGTACAAAATAGTCACCATATTAACAAAGCTAAAAATAAGAGCAAAGCCACGTGGCAGATAATAAATAAAGGCAAAAATAATAAACCCATAGAAACAATCAATAAAGTCACGTTACACGGGAAGACTTTAACTAACCCACAGTGCATAGCTCAAACTTTTAATGATTATTTTATTGACGAGATAGAAAGTTTAAAAACAAATGACAATAATAAATATTTAAAATTTGACATGAATTGTAAATCTATATTTTTGACACCGACAGTTTCCCATGACATTGTAAAAATAATAAATTCATTAAATAATACAAAGAGCACAGGGTATGATGGGATTACAACTGTTATTATAAAATCAGTGGCAGTTGTTATTGCTCCAACTCTGAGTCACATTATTAACAAATGTATGGAACAGGGTATATTCCCGGAAGACCTAAAACTATCCATTATCAAGCCCCTATACAAGAAAGGGTGCAGGGAAAGTTTTTGCAATTATAGACCAATAGCACTACTCTCAATATTTGCAAAGATTTTCGAGAAAGTTATCTATAATTGTTTGTACTCATTCCTAGAACAAAATGAGATTCTAGTAACTCAACAATATGGGTTTAGAAAACGAAAAAACATAAATATGGCGATTTACAAACTTAATGAAACAATTATTACAAATATTGACGTAAGGAAACCTGTAGCAGCTCTGTTCATAGACATGAGCAGGGCGTTTGATTTTGTCGATCGTACGAGACTCCTAAAAAAACTAGATAGATATGGAATCCGGGGTAACGCTCATAGCTTATTAAATAGTTACCTAACAAGAAGAAAACAATTAACCACCATAAGTAAGGTCTGTCCAACATCAAAAACTGAAAAAACATATATGTCAAATCAAAGGCTCACTAGGTACGGCGTGCCCCAGGGAAGTATCTTGGGGCCATTGCTATTTCTTCTCTACATCAATGATATGCCCAGTTGTACACGACACCCTATGATTTTGTTTGCTGATGATAGCACTGTGCTTTTTAATACAGATGACATTACAATAATGGAAAATAATATACGAGAATGTTTAAACGATTTAATTGACTGGCTAAATGCAAATAATCTTAAATTAAACTTTGACAAAACCAAAATCATGACATTCGAACAAAGAACTAATCACAAACAAATTGACGTAATTTATAAAACTAAAAGAATAGAAGAAGCAAATGTCACCAAATTTTTGGGTATCTATTTAGATAGAAATATGTCTTGGGAGACACATACAGAGATGGTTTGCAAGCGTCTTAGTCAATGCTCTTTTGCTTTGTATAACCTCTCGCGGGTGGCACATCAGAGAACCGCGCTTGCAGCATATCATGCCTTTGTCACATCAATTTTAAGATATGGCGTAATATATTGGGGCCTGTCAACAAACATGGATGCGGTGTTCATAGCTCAAAAAAAATGTGTTAGGGCCATAAGCGGCATCAAAAGTACAGACAGCTGTAAACCTTTCTTTCTAAGTCTTGGTATCCTTACATTGCCTAGTTTATATATATTTGAAGTGTTAATGTTTGTCAAAAATAATTTTCATCTATTTGATACTCTCAACAGCACCAGAAATCGGCACAAAATCCACTGTAGGCCGCACAATAAGGAAATTTTTAATAAAAACTTTTTAGGAATGGCACCTAGAATATACAATAGGTTACCAAAATCAATTTTAGTTATCAAAAATACAAACTTATTTAAAAAACGAATTTTTGTTATACTGGTTAATAAGGTATATTATACAGTAAAGGAGTATCTCGATGATAATGATCTATAAGTTATTGTGTAGCTTATGACATTATGGTTTTCTGCTGTTGTGTACGTAGTAGGGTAATGCATTGTAAGGATTAATTGTTTGATTCGATTCTTTAGATATTTCTAATTGACTTCTAATACGTAATAACTGACAATTTGTATCTGACCTAATCTGAATACTTATTGACATTTACAAAATTTGCATGCCTGAAGCGGTATAACATGTAATGACTATAACATTGTATGACACCCTAAATGTATTATAATTTTGTAACATGTTTTTGCAATAAATTATTTGAATTTGAATTTGAAATTTGAATTTGAAGCTCGCGACACACATACTATGGTCTTATCCCAACGGGCGGGGGGGGGGGTGTTCGTCTGACCAAGAAAGATTTTGTGGCTCTTGAAAAATGTTGTAATTTAAAATCGGCATTTTTGGCTCTTCCGACTCAAAAGGTTGCCGACCCCTGCCCTAGGCAAGGCCGCAGTGCCGGCCGTGGGTCTGTTGGGGAGTCCTGGGACATCCTTCCGAGGGCTTACCCGGGACTCCCAACCATAGGCTGTTGGGCGTAACGTGAGGTTTTTGTAGTCGGTAGGAGTCCGGCATAGCATCCATGACGATTTTCCCTCACGTTAAAAAAAAGATAGTGTAAAATCAGAACAAAATTATGAGCGGGAAGGCACAAAACGGTTGAGAGGTTAATAAACTTACATTAACTATGCCTACTATACAGGGTGTAACATTCGGAACGGTCAGTAAGGGCAAGGCTGTAAATATAAGAGGTATGTACAAACATCTGTTCTTAGGAACCATGGCATCGATTTTAGAGAAAATAAGATTCGAAAAAATCTCTCGCACAGCTCGGAAATCGAACGCGGTCGTTTTGAAAAATAAAAGTTATAATATTTCTATTTGAATATCGATTGTGTAGGTCATAAGGAGTAAATGTTACTATGAAACATGATATCTGAAATAAACAGAATGCATTGTATTTTATGTTCTTTAATTTAATTAACTACTTATTCGAAGCGCAAACTATTTTTTAACAGACTTCCAAAAAAGGAGGAAGTTCTCAATTCGTCTGTATTTTTTTTATGTTTGTTACCGGAAAATCGCTTGAAAGAGTTATCCGATTTTGATGATTCTTTTTTTATTTGAAAGCTGGTGCTTCGCATGTGGTTCAATATACAGGAAGTCAGAATCTGCTGCTGGGATCCTGGAGAAATCGAAGAAATCCCTCGAATCGAGGGAATTTCTTAACGATTTACAGCATTTACCTTGTGTTTGGGCTTAATTAATTTGTATTGGGGAGAACATTACCCCTAGACAGATATATTTTCAGTCTACCCGTCACTAAAAACTTGTCGAGTAAATCGTTAAGGAATTCCCTCGATTCGAGGGAATTCCTTAACGATTTAAAGTTTAACGATTTAAAATTTACAGCAGTTACCTTGTGTTTGGGCTTAATTAATTTGTATTGGGGAGAACATTACCCCTAGACAGATATATTTTCAGTCTACCCGTCACTAAAAATGATGAAAAAAAAAAAACTTTCAACAAAAAAAAAAAAAACCGACTTCAAACAAAAACTAAAAATTGAAAAATAAAATTAACTTAGCACAAAGTAATAGGTAGTATATTTATATTTATCAGATATTATTGACTGTAATACTGAAGTCGGTGCCAATATTTCTATGAGAGATTAATAATACCTACCTAAACCTATAGTTTTACTGGGATGCGGGGTCCTGCGAACATCTTCGGGACCCCAATGGGTCGGGTCCTCCTCGTGGTGCATCCTGGGCAACGGAGTAGCGACCACTCCCCTTCCTCTGTGGGGGAGTGGTGCTACTCTGGCAAATTCCGGCCGAGGCGGGAGCAGCCCACCTGTGGGGTGCTTGGTGGTGTGTGTTGCTGCCGGCCGTGAGTAGCAACACGGTCGGCAGCAGCAGTGCTGGGCCGCTATTGCCTCGTCAGTTGACGAGGTGATGGCGGCAAAGAGGGAGGCGCGGGGGAGCGGGAGTAATGGAAAATACTCCCGCTTCGCCGTGCAGTTCGGGGGCGGCGCAGTAAGGAGTTCACTGCGCGCCCCCGATTGTATCGTGTTGCTGCTGTCGCTCCACCACATTTGCTGGCGAGGCGATAGTGGCGAAGTATGAGAGGCACTGCATGGAAGGGCGGGAGTTTGGGTAAATGCTCCCGCCCTGTCATGCAGTTTGGGGGCGCCTGCGCTAGGAGCTAGCGCACGTCCCCCGATTGTTTCATGACCGAGGGCGTAAGGTTGGGGGACCCCGCCCTCCAACGGTCACATGGCGGTGGGCACCTTCCCCGTGTTCCGGGGGTGCCCATTAGCGCACGCCTGCGCCAGCCGCTCTCTGACTCCTCTATGACAGAGGGGCGCTCGAGAGCGGTGCAGGCGTGGTTTTTTCAGCTCCTTAGAGAGCTTTGGGGAGCCGCCCATCTGGCTCCCCCGAGGAGAGCTCCGAATTAACGGGGCGCCCCTAGCCGGGTCGACGTGAATAATCTTTTGATATCCATCGGTCCGGCTAAAGGGTGAGGAGGAACACCGCGGGGTTTAGTGGGTAGGACAGTCCATTCCGGACCGGGCCGGGAGTCCCACACACCATCCCAGCTGCCCCTGAAGCTGGGATGAAGGCGCGTAAATGCGTTCCCCGCGTCAAAAAAAAAAAAAAAAAAAAACCAATAGTTTTACTTGGCGCCGATTACATTCAATAATTTCTGATAAATCTAAATTATACTACCTATTATTTTGTGCTAAGTTAATTTTATTTTTCAATTTTTAGTTTTTGTTTGAAGTCGATTTTGTTTTTTTATGCAACGTTCAACTTGTTTAGGTTGATGATTTTACTTATAGTGGTGAATTCGCATTAAAATGGAATCTATGGCTGCTTTTAGGTACTCAATGTTTTAGTAGATTGTTTTCAAAAGTACATTCTAGTTCTCACAAGAAGTAGTCTTAGCGGGTTTAAATTAGGCGACCCCGCGGTCCATTTGACAGGGCTATTTATTTCATTTTTGGGGGGAGTTATTGTTCAGTATGGGAACATAAAAATAATTTGGACGACTTGCAAATAGAATATCGTTTAATAATTTCTTAAAATTACAAGCGACATGTTTCTTGAACGAAATAGTAGGGCAAGTGTAGCGACGACCCGATGTTGGAGGGGCCGAGGTAACCGATTTTGGGTCACCCAGTGCTTGACGTCTGCAACTTGTTCGAGGCGCGAACAGTTATCTTTTAAAAAGTCTCTAGCTATTTGACTATTGTGGCCGGCCGATGCAAAATGTAATATAAAGATCATTACCTAAACGAGTTGAACGTTGCATAGAAAAAAAATGGTTTCCTTCGAACATGTACTTACGTTCCTACTTAATTAAATGAAAAAAAAAACAAGAAATACAATGCATTCTGTTTATTTTAGACATCATGTTTTTTACTAATATTAACTTCGTATGATCTGCACATTCGATAATCAATTAGAAATAAGATAGGTTTTATTTTTCAAAACGATCGCGTTCGATTTCCGGACAGTGCGAGACATTTTTTTTTTATCTAAGTATGCAGTTCTTATTTTCTCTAATCATCGATGACATGGTTCCTAAGAACAGATCTTTGTATTTCTTATATTTACAGACTTGCCCATACTGACCGTTTCGAATGTTACACCCGATATAGACTATTGTATTTATAAACATACATAGGTACTACATTCCATGGTAAAGAAAGTCAGTGTGCTCGTGGTGTGCTTGTACTCTTTTTTTTTATCTAAAAATAGTTTGACACTTGTGAATGTCAGCTGGAAGTGAGTTCACACAAAAGTAAAGGAGTAAAGAAGAAAAGCCCGTCTTGTGAGACGGACAAGTAAGACGGTAGTTAAGTGTGGTGTGATCGGCGCAGGGCACCAGGCTTATTCATAAAAGAGAAACGTTGCCGTAGATAAGAAGGATATGTGGAATTGTTTAGGATATTGAATAGCAATCACAATATCCGAATATTTCTTCGAAGACGGATTGGGAGCCACTTGATTTCCGCACGAAACTGTGAGGCATGATCATACTTACGTAGATTGAAATTTTGTTGCGGCATCATTTTGGAGAACTAAATATATTTAAATATATTTAGTTCTCCAAAATGATGCCGCCGCCGTCTGATGGAAAGTCACAGCGACATCTAGCGATTGGGGGCCACCGTCCCAGTCTGTAAGACTATAGAAAGCGGCCCTCAAGTTGGCGGCCCTATGATGTGCCTCTTCACGCTCCGCTTGAAAACCCAGGATTGAAAGAGAAGGGAAACACGTGCGCTGGCAGGTCGTTCCTGATTTTTAGGGTTCGACAGAGAAACGATCTTTTGAATCGTTCAGTTCTAGCAAAGATTCTCTCCACTGTGTGAGAGTGGCACCTCAGTCCAGCACGCGTTGATCGGGATCGGAAAGGAGAGGGTGGGATAAGGTGGAAGAGGTCTTCAGAACACTCACCGTGATAGATACTGTAAAATGCAGCCAAAGATGCAATAGTACTTCGCTGCGCCAATGGCTCCAGACTTTCCGTCACCTCAGGGTAGTTGATAATGCGGATAGCTGCATAGAGTCCAGCGCGTCAAGCAAGTACCTGGCGGAGTTGTCCCAAAGGTGAGAGAAGTATTCGACGCATGGACGTATCTGCGTCTTGTAGGTACAGCAGACACCTCTGGTTTGGTCTAAAGAACCGCTTCACCTTGTTTAGGATACGTAGTATATATAGTAGTAATAAAACAAATGCATAAATTTTGCAAGCGTTCAAGTTTATTTAAGAGCTCCTCAGTATGTCCAAGTAGCAGGAGTCGGCATAGTCGAAGATTGGTTGGAATAGGGTTTGAGCCAACGTTATTTTAGTTCTCAAAAGCAGAAGACTCTGAAGGCACTTAAGCGTGTGAGAAGTGAAATGCACCTTTTTACTGACCAGTTGGTCTGAGCTTTCCAGGACAAATTTCTAATCTAATAAGATGCCAAGATTTTTCGCGGTGCTGCTGTATGCAATGGAAAAACCATCAAGCAGTATTGGTGGAAGAGATATTGTATCTAGACTTCCAGTTATTTAACTACTACCAGTAATCATAGCCTGATATTTACTTTGATTTATTTGTAACCCAAATGATTTAGCCCACTGATTAATAGCGCACAGATCTCGATTCATTGCAGCAATAGCTGTTTCATTTTAAGCAAAATGACGGCACAGCTGCAGATCTCAGATATGTATCTCTTGGTACTAGCAATTCTTTCCAAGATTCTTTTCGCTCTATGAGAGTGGCACCTCTAGGCGCCTAATCTTCAGATGCACTAAGGAGTTGAAAGATCAGATCTAATCATAGCTTCTCTAAGCAACCAATGTGTTAGACGTCAGGAACGGAAAAGTTGTACTAATCTAATGCCTTATTTACAAATAAAATCGGTCAAGTGCGAGTCGGACTCGTGCACGAAGGGTTCCTGCACCAAAAAACAAAAATGATCACGTTTGTTGTATGAGCCTCTCTATATATATTATTGTTTTTTAGTTTTTTTTTGTTGTAGCGGCAAAAGAATTACATCGTCTGTGAAAATGTCAGCTCTTTAGCTATCACGGTTCCTAAGATACAGCCTCGTGACGGATAGACAGACAGACGGAATGCCAAGTCTCGTGCATAGGGTCCCGTTTTAGAGACTATGGGCTATGGGAAAGAGAATGAAAAGTTGGAACAAAGCTCTCTAAGAACACCCGTGGTCAGAACTGTACCAACCTACGGTAAGATAAATCACCTAGGTACCTACTATCAATATAAACAAGAAAGCCGTGAGATCGCTCTCACCAGACTGCCCCTCTCTAACACGTTTATTGTGACAGTGAAAGTTCAATCCGATTGACGTTGTCATTTTTGTTTTATTTCAAACTTTGAACTGATGATTCACGTGACCTAGTGACGTAGTTTAATGCAACAGAGTCACAGACTACAGACAAAGTCTCGCCACAAGCCCCTCTGAACTCTATTTTATAGAGAGGGGCTAAAATGGCCTCTGTGCTGGATTGCGATAGTCTTTATTAGGTTTAATTTGGGCTAGATAACTATGTTTTTGAATGACAAAGAAATACTGATGAAGATATTATTACAAAATTATACTCAAGAAACGGGTACAGCTAGTTTTCAACGACGCTCTTATCGAATTCTAAGACCATTTTCTAATACGACCATAGTAGGTATTATCTTCATGTTAAATTTGCTTACTAATTGATTCAGAAGTCTTATTTCAGTGATAACTTGTGTAGGTCCTATCTTCTATTAATAAAATTTAAAAAAAAATCTACATACAATTTAAAAAGTAGATACTACCTTGTCCTTCCATCTAGAACTTTGAAAATGCTGTGAAGCGAAACCGCTCAGGTTTATAATAATGTTATTTTTTTTTTGTTTGTTTGTTTGTAACGAATAGGCTCCGGTACTAATGGACCGATTTAAAAAATTCTTTCACTGTTGGGAAGCTACACTCTATGCGGTGAACATAGGCTATATTTTATTCCCGTATTCCCACGGGAACGGGAACTACGCGGGTGAAACCGCGTGACGTCAGCTAGTTTTCAATATGTTAAAAAAACCATGGAAGAGGTCGCGATGACGCGTATGGCGGTCAAGTCGTGAGGTTTTAGTTGGTTTTAGTCTAGAAAAAAAATGTTTATTACAGTCTGTTGATATTTTTTTTTTTCTGTTTCTGTTATCTTAAAAGGTTATCACCAGCGCCAAATGTAATATTTTTCAATTTATTTAATTTTATTCATTTATTATTCAACAAAGAGAATAAAATAACTGTTTTTGGTTACTGACATTATTAACATTCAGCGTATTATACACATCGTTGATTTTCAATAAAAAATCTAAAATCTATCTAAACTAGGTATTAAACTTTTTTTAAAGGCGGATAGCGAGTGGAATCAACCACTTTACGAATAGAAACGTGTTTTTCAATTAAACTGTTTAAGATATCATAAATGTACGGCACTATGGAATCTATCTCCGTATCATTGGTGGCGAATAATTTAGAGTGCCAGTCAATGGATGCCATCTCAGCACAAATCGCGTCGTAATCAGCACGGTGAAAAAGTTTTCTACTAGTAGGTACATCTTAGGGTTAAGGGTAGAAAGGTCTCCAACAGCAACTCGAGCACTAAAGTTCTGTGATTTACATCCTCTTTGGTTAAGGGTCATTACATGTGGCAACAGTGCACTCTTTAGTGCAAAATATAAGATCTGACAATCTATTATTTGCATTGAAAGAAGAATTAAACAGCTTTAGATTTGTTATGCTCATAAAATCAGCTGATAATTGCACCAATGAATCACTATTAGAATGCATAATCATAGACCTCGAGTCAGTATCAAAATGCCAATCCCCATACGTCATTTATACATAAAAGTAGACAAAAACTGTATGAACTATACTCAGAAAGACAGCTTAATAGAACAGATGAATTTCTAAATTATGTTAAAACTTATTCAAAAAAGTTTAAAGCAGACTGCTTAGCGGCCAAAAGAAAGTATATAAGTAATAAAATTATCAATAGTGTAGACAAAGTTAAATCTACTTGGAAAATAATTAACGCAGAAAGAGGTCAAGCAAAATCAAATGATAATAATTTTAAACTTAAAGTAAATAGTAACATCATTACAACAGATGCCGAAGTCGCTAAAGAATTTGAACATTTTTTCTCTCGAATACCAGTAGATTTGACCAGAGCCCTAGGTTCTTCTACCCCAATAGCAGAATCCTTGTTAAAAGCAAATGTTCCTTGCTGTAATGAAATATTCAAATTCAGTAAAATTAGTATACACACTATCATAAAAACTTTTAAATCTTTAAATATTAAGAAAACTGCTGACCTCTGGGGAATTTCTGTACATTTAGTTAATTCGTTAATTGAAATGGTTGCCGCTGAATTATCAATAATATTTAATAATTGTGTTGATAGTGGTGTGTTTCCTGACTTAATGAAGTTTAGTAAAATAACTCCTCTGTTTAAATCGGGTAGCACCTCGGATCCGTCCAATTTTCGTCCTATTTCTGTACTACCCACGTTTAGTAAAATCTTTGAAAAGGTAATGCTTAATCAAATGCAAAATCATTTTAATACAAATAATCCATACTAAACAATTCGGTTTCACGCGCGGTCGGTCTACCACGGATGCTGGAATCAAATTATTAGAGTGTATATATGAGGCCTGGGAGGAGTCGTATGATGCTTATGGTGTATTCTGCGACTTATCTAAGGCCTTTGATTGCGTCCAGCATCAGACTTTAATTCAAAAACTTGATCATTATGGGATCCAGGGGACGGCCTTGGATTTAATTAGTTCTTACCTAAGAGATAGAGTACAGAGAGTAGTTATAAATGGTAAACAGTCACATGGGTCTGCTGTAACAATGGGGGTGCCTCAGGGTTCAATTCTGGGACCTTTTCTATTTTTAGTGTACATAAATGATCTCCCTCACCTTATAAGAGACGATCACGAGGTAGTTTTGTTTGCTGATGACACATCTTTAATATTTAAAGTTGAACGTGGACAACGCAATCTTGACGAAGTAAACAATGCCCTCTCTAGGGTAGTCCACTGGTTTAACGCAAATAATTTATTGTTAAATGAAACTAAAACAAAATGTATTAGATTCACCTTGCCAAATGTTAGGCTCGTTAACACCAGTATTAGGTTTAGGGATGATCAAGTAGAATTGGTCGATGAAACTGTCTTTCTGGGCATAAAGTTAGACTCCAACTTGCAGTGGGGGCCTCATATCGAGAAAGTCTCGGGCAGACTGAGCTCTGCAGCCTATGCCGTTAAAAAGATCCGACAACTGACAGACATTAGAACAGCGCGTCTTGTCTACTTTAGCTATTTCCACAGTGTCATGACCTATGGCATACTATTATGGGGTAACGCTGCCGACATCGAATGTATCTTTGTGTTGCAGAAAAGGGCTGTCCGGGCTATCTATGGTATGGGGTTTTGGGAGTCATTAAGAGAAAAGTTTAAGGATATCAACATTCTTACTGTGTATTCACAGTACATATATGAAAACTTA
The DNA here is from genome assembly GCA_933228765.1 of Miltochrista miniata. Taxonomy (NCBI): domain Eukaryota; kingdom Metazoa; phylum Arthropoda; class Insecta; order Lepidoptera; family Erebidae; genus Miltochrista; species Miltochrista miniata. The sequence continues at coordinate 15,596,733 of OW121765.1, forward strand.
TTATATACTCATAAAAATAATAGTAAATTTATTAAAAATAGTGATATCCATAACCTAAACTTAAGAAATAAGAATAAATTGGCTGTACCTAGATTTAGGCTTCATAAAATAAGCAATTCTTTTGCGGGCAATTGTATTCGAATGTACAATACATTGCCGACAGCCGTAACAGGTTTGTCAGTTAATAAATTTAAAAAACTAATAAAACTTAAATTGTGCCAGAAAGCTTATTATAGCATTAAAGACTTTCTAGAAGACAAGGCTGCCTGGCAGTGACACGAATTGCTCCTTTCTACATTTAAAAAAAAACTGTATTAGATACTAAGATGAATTAAGAGGGACCGGACTGAGTTTCTTGGGGTGTTCTTCTCAGTCTGTAGCATTTCCGAACCCCCGGTAGAGTCACAAAATTTTTGACAAACCTAAATAATTTTTTTAAAAATTTCAAAGGTAATAAATTTTATTTTATTTATTTTCACATTAAAATCACCTACAATTTAGAAACATATCATCATATCCTTCTGGTACTGTACTATTAAGTCACTAATTAATTCATAAATTCAATTCAATTCCCTCTACTCCCACCTGTTCTGTTGAGTAGTTCTGTTAACAGAACTACTGGTAATTTTTTTCCCATTAGTTCTGTCCACAGAACAAATGGTAATGCAATTCCTACCTGTTCTGTTGGCAGAACTACAGCCAATTTTTTTTACCATTAGTTCTGTCCACATAACAAATGGTAATTCAATTCCCACCTGTTCTGCTGAGTAGTCCCTGTTAGCAGAACTAATGGTATTTTATGTCCCATTAGTTCTGTCCACAGAGATTTTATTTTTTCGACGCGGGTAATGCGTTTACGTGCCTTTCCCAGCCGCCGGGGTAGCTGACACGGTGTGTGGGGCTCTGGCCCCGGAAAGAAACCGTCCTGCCCACTAAACCCCGCGGTGTTCTTCCTCACTCTATAGCCGGGTCGCAGGAATGAAAAGGATTATTCACGTCTCTGGTGGCTCTCCCCAGAGCTCCAAAGGGTAGACAGAGACATATTATATGCCCACGGCCCATGGTGGTGATTCGACGTGTATTGCCGTGTTGATTTGGACAGGCGCAGGTTGTGACTGCCATCTGTTAAAATATTTCAAGCCGCCTAACTTAAAGGCAAAGGCCTTCAACTTGGCTTAAAAATGCCATGTTACTGGCAACCGGGACCAACTGCTTAACGTGCCTTCCAAAGCACAGCAACTTACTGCGTAAGTATAATTACATACCCGATCAATAAACTTTCCAACTAAAAACAACGAAAGCCTGGTGTAAAGCATAGTATTATAAGTCACAGAACTAAAGGGAAAAAAATTACCAGTAGTTCTGCCGACAGAACTAGTCAACAGACAGTACCGTGACGATCACTGCCTCTACTCCCACCTATATTCTGTTGACTAGTTCTGTTCGCAGAACTACTGGTAATTTTATTACCATTAGTTCTGTGAATTATAAGACTATGCTTTACACCTGACTTACGTAAACTATTCCGATCACCTGTACTGTTGAGTGGTTCTGTTGGCAGGACTACTGGTAATTTTATTCCCGCTAGTTCTGTGACTCATAAGACTATGCTTTTACCCGCGACTTATCTTTCAACTATTCCCACTTGTTCTGTTAATTAGTAAGGGTATGATTGAGCCACGGTTTCACAAAGTCAATAGAAGTAGAAATCAAAACAAATGAAGATCGAAAAAACAAATGACGGTCGAATAAACAAATGAAGATCGACAAAACAAATGAAGATCGTCAAAACAAATAACGGTCGAATAAACAAATGAAGATCGACAAAACAAATGAAGATCGTCAAAACAAATGAAGATCGGCAAATCAAATGAAGATCAAATGAAGATCGACAAAACAAATGAAGATCGGCAAAACAAATGAAGATCAAATGAAGATCGACAAAACAAATGAAGATCGGCAAAACAAATGAAGATCAATAAAACAAAAGACTATGCAAGTTGATAAGGTCAAGGTTTCTTGCAGCCATATTTGGTAATCTAGATACGATTACAATTCAAAAAAAGTAGGTGCATGCAATTCTTGGCCTTAATGACACTTTTCAAAAAATGTGCTTAGGCGTTTATAGACATCACTGATCACGAATAAATAAAATAAATAGATATTATGCATGCTCATAAGGTCGAAATTTGCTTGCACCCATGTTTGTAATATAGATGCGATAAACATTTTTTAAAAATAGGTGCAAGCAATTCTCGACCTGAACAAACAAAATATTTATATTTTTTTTACATATTCGTGATTAGTGATGTCTATAGACGCCTAAAAGCACATTTCTAGAAAAATGTCATTAAGGTCGAGAATTGTTTGCACCTATTTTTTTTGAATGGTAATCGCATCTAGATTACCAAATATGGCTGCAAGTAATTTTTGACCTTATCAACTTGCGCAGTCTTTTGTTTTATTGATCTGCATATGTTTTATCGATCTTCATTTGTTTTTTCGATCGTCATTTGTTTTGTCGATCTTCATTTGTTTAGTCGATCTTCATTTGTTTTGCCATGATCCCATCCCATGATGCCATCTGACCATGGACAGAACTAATGGGACATAAAATACCAGTAGTTTTGCCAGCAGAACTACTCAACAGAACAAGTGGTAATTAAATTACCATTTGTTCTGTGTAATTAAATTACCATTTGTTCTATGGACAGAACTAATGGGAAAAAAATACCTGTAATTCTGCCAACAGAACAGGTGGAAATTGCATTACCATTTGTTCTGTGAACAGGACTAATGGGAAAAAAATTACCAGTAGTTCTGTTAACAGAACTCCTCAACAGAACAGGTGGGAGTAGACGGATCACTGTGAGGTATGTATCGCAGCAGATATGAATAACGATATACATAAAACATCAATCAAAGTTACAAGGAACTATAAGAAATTTTATATTATGTTACTTGCTGCTACGAAACCCTTCATGGGCGAGTCCAACTCGCACTTGGCCGGTTTTTTTTATAGTCAAGCGGGTCGCACGCACGTTGTACAATGAATACGAAAATCGATACGGAAAAATTAATATTTGAGGTTCATTTACGATGTTGCATATGAGTCAAAATGCTTTTTACAATGTACAAAAACCGGCCAAGTGCGAGTTGGACTCGCCCATGAATGGTTTCGTAGCAGCAAGTAACATAATATAAAAGTTCTTATAGTTCGTTGTAACTTTGACTGATGTTTTAACACGTTCGCAGTGGTAGTGATTTCACTAACCGGAAATTGCAGTTTATGACGTATTAAAAAAACACTACCAGCTCTATCTCGTTCAAACTAATTTTCGTTGGTAGTTTTTATGGCAATGTACATCATATATTATTTTTAGATTTATCATTCTCTTAGTTTAGAAGTTAGCGGGGGGGGGAACACATTTTTCCACTTTGGAAGTGTCTCTTGCGCAAACTATTCACTTTAGATAAAAATGATGTTAGATACCTCCATAGCATTTTTGAAGACCTACCTATAGATACCCTACACGTATGGGATTGATGAAAAAAAAATTTAGAGTTTCAGTTCTGAGTATGGGGACCCCCAAAATTTACTGCTTTTTTTAGTTTTATATAAGAATCTTAATGCGGTTCACTTAATACATCTAGCTACCAAGTTTCAATAGCATAGACCTTATAGTTTCGGAGAAAAGTTGCTGTGACACACGGACGGACAGACAGACGGACAGACAGACAGACATGACGAATCTATAAGGGTTCCGTTTTTGCCATTTGGCTACGAAACCCTAAAAACACCTACATCTTCCTCCACCTTTACTTACATCCCCAAAAATGTAATGAATTGGTTCCTAGTTCAATTGTCAAAGTGCTCCCTTAGTCGCCTCTTACAGCATCCTCGGGGTAAATTGGAGTGGCGACATTTATACTCTTTCCCGTCGCCACAAGGAGTTTCATGAATGAAAATTAAATAAAATAAGAAATGCTTAATTCGTCTTTAATTTTACTACGCACCATAAAATATGATTATTCGTACCAATATGTTTATTAAAATATAAAAAAACGCCGTAGTATCCAATCGAAAACACGTGGCTGTACACTTAGATTACAATTTTAGATATTTAATGCACTTAATATTTTAGTGCGATTAGCCGAGTTCACATTATTCTTCCAATGAAGGTTGCGGATTCCTGAAAATACAAAATTTCATTTAGTTGTTGTTACATAGGTAATATCGCCTAATATACTGCAATTAAAGATTATACTACTGATAAAAAGAATGGGAACTACAAGCTAACTGTGCTTTCAAGATTTACAATTTACAAGTCAAGTGCCAATAATTCTAAAATACTGAAAAACAAAACGGTTCGGTTTCGTCGCTTTGGAACTGATAGTTAGCATGAGGACGAGGTGATCGATGAGACCACCCTCACGTGTGACCCAAAGCACCTTAAGTACTGCCGTCAGCATTAGCAGCATCAAAAATGCGATCCATATCGTCAATAAAAACAAAATCCATGACCGCTTGTTTGTCTCATAAAGGTACTACGGTACTACCAAAGCCACCACAGGTAATATGATAGTTTTACATACAGATAGGGAACTCCCGGCCCCCCACTGAGCAAGCTTCTCCAACCCCGGCACAGCTTTCATAAAGTTGGAGAGTATTTTGAGGGAAAGTTTGCTTAACCTTAGTGGTCACACTCAAACTCTGTACAAACTTAACGAATTTTTAGTGTAGGTGGCAGAATTGAAAACGAATCATTATTAACGAGTTGACTTGCAACATCAAATATATTAATTTTGGGAATAAATTATTTACTGTTATGACTATTATTTATAATTATATTAATCATGACGAATTGACAGGTATCAGAAACTCAAACTCTGAGCGCCCAGAGTATAGGTGTAATTACCGTACGGTTAGTTAGATGCCGACACCACCTCCCAGACTGCGAGCGACTCGTTCTGAAACAAAAGCAAACATATTAACTTACTTCCTTTCTGATTTTTGTTAATATACTTATATGATGGCTACCCTTCCTCAAATAGGGCGTGACTTTATGTATGTTAAACAACACTCACCTGCATGAATGCCGACACCACCTCCTAGACTGCGAGCGCCTCGATCTGGAGCAAATATAAACATGTTAATATACTTATATGATGGCTACCCCTCCACGAATAGAGCGTGACTATATGTATGTTAAACAAAACTCACCTGCATTAATGCCGACACCACCTCCTAGACTGCGAGCGCCTCGATCTGGAGCAAACGTAAACATGTTATAGTACTTATATGAGGGCTAGCCCTCCACGAATAGGGCGTGACTGTATGTATGTTAAACAACACTCACCTGCATGAATGCCGACACCACCTCCTAGACTGCGAGCGCCTCGAACTGGAGCAAATGTAAACATGTTATTATACTTATATGATGGCTACCCCTCCATGAATAGGGCGTGACTGTATGTATGTTAAACAACACTCACCTGCATGAATGCCGACACCACCTCCTAGACTGCGAGCGCCTCGATCTGGAGCAAATGTAAACATGTTATGTAGCTTAATTTCTATCTTATCCCGGGAAAAGACCCTGTGGGACGTGGATATTTTGCTTTATGTTCGGGGATGGGGGAATTAAGTTGAAGAACAGTCTCCTTCTCCTACCGCAAGAGGTAGAGACATTTGATAAGCTCTTCGTGTCATATGCACTCCTAGTACTTTATGTATCTATTTATTCTTTAAATTAGCTTTCGGAAATTGAATGTATTTTTTTGAACAAAATGCTTTTCCCGGGATGAAGTTCCCGTGGGAAACTGAATAATGCTTTCCCGTGAAGAACATCCTTTGGGAAATGTTACTTATTAGCACCTTTTAGTATCTTATGCGCCCCTGGTACATTTGCTTGGTCTTTATTAGTGTACACGTTTTATAGTGACTGACGTTACATGTCAAGTCACACGGGAATGATGTCGAACGGGATAAAAAGTATCCTATGTCCTTCTCCTGGCTCTAAACTACCTCCCTGCCAATTTTCAGCTAAATCGGTTCAGCGGTTCTTGAGTTATAAGTGAAGTAACTAACACGACTTTCTTTTATATATATATTCAGCTAAATCGGTTCAGCCGTTCTTGAGTTATAAGTGAAGTAACTAACACGACTTTCTTTTATATATATAGATGATGGCTACCCCTCCATGAATAGGGCGTGACTGTATGTATGTTAAACAACACTCACCTGCATGAATGCCGACACCACCTCCTGGACTGCGAGCGCCTCGATCTGGAGCAAATGTAAACATGTTAATATACTTATATGAGGGTTACCCCTCCACGAATAGGGCGTGAATGTATGTATGTTAAACAACACTCACCTGCATGAATGCCGACACCACCTCCTAGACTGCGAGCGCCTCGATCTGGAGCAAATGTAAACATGTCAATATACTTACATGATGGCATGGAAACGACAACTTGGCTTGAAAATTTTCAACTACGGGTCTTCCCGACCTGCACTTGTCCATTGCAACACGGCAATATAGGCTTACCACCTATTACGTGGGACATAATACACATATAATTGTATGGTGAAATTTTGGCGTATACTATGCCTACCCTTTTGGAGTGGAGGCGTGACTATTTTTATGTATTTATTGTGTACCTACTTCATAAATATGCTGATCTGGCATCAAGGCCATCTATATTTTTTTGTGTGCCAAGGTGCCAAGTAAATCTAGGTATAGGTTTAGGTAGGAATTATACTTTTAATCTCTGATAGTCATATTGGCAACGACTTCAGTATTAAATTTAACTAGCTGTTGCTAAAATTATATATGATGCCAATTTGATCGCTCTCTGCTTATCCTTTAGGATATGTAGCGTGACAATATATAGCTTATTTGAAGACCCTTATTTGTGCAAAATTTGAATCAAATCTATTGAGTACTTTTCGAGATCCTTCCGGACAAAGCAAAGCAAACAGACAAAAAAATTTCTAACTATATTTTCGGCTTCGGTATCTTATGTTGAACACCAGTTTTTTTAAATATTTCTAATGTACAGTTTTGAATTTTTTATGGTTTTATTTTATGTAGGTATAGATAATATCTGATTAATCAAAATATACTATTATTTTGTGCTTAGTAATTATATTTTTCAGTTTATTAGTTTTGTTTGAAGTCGGATTTTAACAATTTTTTCATTATTTTTAGTGACGGGTATACTGAAAATCTATCGATCTAAGATTAAAGTTAATCAAGCAAATTAATCAAGTCCAAATACATAAGTGACTGTTGTATACCTACAGGAAATTCTCTCGACTGTCTTTCTTCTTCATCATCAGATCGCCTCCAGACTTTCATAAAAGTTTAAAGCTCTTAATGGAAAAGTTTACAAACGTCCTAGATGCCCTTACATTTCTCAAAAGTTTCCTTCCATTTCTCCAGGATACCATCATCAGATCCTGACTTCCTTGTAATGGAATCAATGGAATCTTGGGAGTATCTATTTTTCAACGAATTTTTTTTTCATATCGGTCTATTAAAGACGGAGAGCTGCGTGAACAAACATAAGAAAAAATATATATCCCACCAAAAACATCCCTGTTGAAACGGAGGCCAAGTTCCTATGGGCTAATTGTTCGCCTAAAAAAGGGTTGAAATCCAATCCAATGCCAAGTTTAGATGCACTTTAAAATCGATCATAATCATCTTCATCAACAGCCTAATCCACTGGTAAACATTTGTCATTCCCAAGAATCGGCACCACACTCAGACCTCCGCTCCGCGCATTCACGTCAACTGTCCATCTGGCCGAAATTCACTTAACCATACACCTAACTTAAAATATGGTGTAGTTGTGAAAATACGTAGGTACCTACTAGGCTAAAAATATCTAAAATAATGATACTTCTAAATTAGAACTTGGCAGGTTTTCGTGCAGTACGTAACACTTGATTAATTGTATAAATAAATTTATTATGTATATAATTATATTAACCTGCAAGTTAGAATTTAGAAGTATCATTATTTTAGATATTTTTAACCAATTAGGTACCTTCGTATTTTCACAACTACACCATATTTTAAGTTGGGTGTATGGTAAAGTAAATTTCGGCCAGATGGACAGTTGACGTGAATGCGGTGGTGGGTAGTGGCTGGATTTGGAAAGCGGAGGTCTGAGTGTGGTGCCGAGTCTTGGGAATGGCAAATGTTTACCAGTGGATTAGGCTGTTGATGAAGATGATTATGATTGATTTTAAAGTGCATCTAAACTTGGCATTGGATTGGATTTCAACCCTTTTTTAGGCGAACAATTAGCCCATAGGAACTTGGCCTCCTTTTCAACAGTGATGTTTTTGGTGGGATTTCAATACTTTTTTTCAAGAAACCATACCTATTTTTTCTTTAATAAGCTTTAAAGTATGCATTATATATACATGACATTATTTTATACCCCCTCTCCCTCTCCTCCCCCCCCCCCCTCCTCATTGTATTCTCATTTTATCACTGATTCATAAATACTTTTATAAGAAATTCGATTTTCGATTAAGCCAACTCAAGCGTTATAATATGAAGTCGACGTTTAAAGCTTACAAACTTTTTAATAATATTCGTGCAAATTTTTCAGTTTAATCAATCCAATAGGTTAATCCCCAATTTATACATAGTTTATTAGCCTTCTGCTTACGCCTAAGGTTATTTAGTGTGATTGTATATAAATGTATGTATTAAATATTAACGGAGCTCGCGCATGTTTTTCACGCTTCACTTCACTTTTGCCTGGCCTCAAGGAAATTCCTTCTCACTCTTTCACCCTTTTAGGGTCCCCTATCTTTCCTGATGGAGTGCCAGATGCAATTTCTTCACATAACAAACTTCTCCTTACTGCTCAAGAGCGTCTCAAAAATCTGTCTGCACATACAGCGATCGTCTTGCTGCGCATGTGCTTCGCGCTCCCTAAGATGACGTATCTCTTGCGGACTGCGCCTACCTGGCTCTATCCGGTGGAGGTTGCGAATTTTGATGGGACGCTGAGATCGACAGTGGAGTCGATTCTTAACGTGAGTCTTAATGAGTCTCAGTGGATTCAGGCAACTCTTCCCATTCGGCACGGGGGCATAGGGGTGCGATGTGCGCGGGATGTGGGTGTGCCGGCTTTCTTGACTTCGGCGCATGGGGTGGCTGACCTTGTCACTTTAATCCTCCACTGTAATGGTGACCGGGTAAGCGTGCCCTTTGCAGCCGGTGCCGAGGCAGCTTGGTTTGCTCGCAGTTCTGCGGCATCTACGCCTGCTGTCCCTCACGTGCAACGCGCTTGGGATGACGGTATCGTCCAGAACGTTAGGGAGCGGTTGATGGAGGTCGCCTCGGGGGCTGATCGGGCCAGGTTGCTGGCTGTTTCGCAGCCGGAATCGGGGGCATGGTTACACGCGCTGCCTCCACCCACATGGGCACCCTGTTGGACGACAATTCTTTGCGGGTGGCGATGGCTCTCCGCCTGGGCTGCAAGGTGTGTGAATCCCATGTATGCACCTGCGGTTCCACGGTGGGGGAGGACGGTCACTACGCATTGAGTTGCCGTAGGAGCACAGGTAGGTTTCCGCGGCACCATGCTCTGAATGACATTGTTCGGAGAGCCTTTGTTTTGGCAGATGTCCCGTGCCTTTTGGAGCCACCAGGTCTTAGTAGATCAGACGGCAAGAGACCGGACGGCATGACTTTGGTGCCATGGAAAAAAGGTAGGTGCCTCTTGTGGGATGCCACGTGTGTTAGTACCGTCTCGCCCCTAATCACCTCAGTCGATGCTGACATCGTAACTTAGTTCCTTCTTCAGGTAGTCCCAGCCTACGACGTTTGGACAAACCGAACTACTGTAGGCTTTGTCCTCCTAATACAGATGGTCCAACCAAGACCTGGTAACGTAATAACTATGTAAATTTCATCAGCTGAGCGTTCATGTTCATTGTAATGGCTCTTTTCAGTCCTGTCGAATGTAGTCTACGTAGAGGCCATTCCCATTTTTACAAATACTTAGTGAGTCTGTTTCCTGACAGAATGCAGTCAGCACTTTAAGTAGAATAAAGTTCATGCCTTCCATGATCAGTCGCTTAGAGCTGCTGACAATCTTTGTCGTAAGGATTGAGCGTAGATGGTAACATGCAGTGTTATTTTACTGACCAGTGAATAATACCTGAAGCGTGGTCTTTAATTTTTTCTGGCTAGCCATCTTAGAATTTTCTTCTTCTTTTCACAAATGTAGTTTTGGCACACAAAATTTGAACAAATTAGCAATAATACTTCCATAAAGCATATTTGGTAAATATTATACCAAAATAGCGCTTTTTATTTAACTTTATGGCTTTGTAGTAAAATCATATCTTTAAAGTGTGAAGTAAAGCCATAAAACATAAATGACAACGCTTTCAAAAATTATGTGTCAAAAGAAAAAGTAATTTTAGTATAAAATAAGAGTATTAAGGAGTATTGATATCAACTCCGGAGAAAATCAGCACCAAAATTATTTACATTCCCTTTTCAGCTCGTTATAGTATAAATTTCAATAAAATACGAAACACGTCTTCCATCATTATGTTAATAATGCTATATGCCAAATTTTAAGTAGATCGGACCAAGTAATCACGTTGTCCCATACAAACGTTACCCTCCTTTTATTTTTTTTATTATCCTCCTTTTATACCTTTGGAGGTGGAATTTGCAAAAATATAATAAAATATAAAAAATATTAAAATTACTTTTTTACCATTAACCGTTTAAGCAATCATTGATAATAACTTTGGGTCTATTGATGAAGGATTGAACCGCAAGATTAAGTTTGCCTTGAATTCTATATACTTTTCCGGGATAAAAAGTACCCAGTGTGGTGCCAGGGCTATTAAAAAATAAACCGGCCAAGTGCGAGTTAGACTCGCCCATGAAGGGTTTCGTAGCAGCAAGTAACATAATATATAAAAGTTCTTATAGTTCGTACTTTGACAGATGTTTTAACACGTTCGCAGTGGTAGTAATTGCACCAACCGGAAATTGCGGTTTATGACGTATTAACCCTAGAACCGTACCCTGGGGTACAACTGAAAAAAAAAAACTTTTTTGTTTTAAAACGGATCTTTTCGCACCTCCGCGTATTTACGGGGGGCGGGGGATCGTGTCGAAGCATCGGCCGGGCGCGAGTCCTGTTAGCGTGCGATCGTGGCGACCTGAGTGGAGTACTACAGCACCCCTGGGTATGCATCTACAAAATGCATGCACAAATAAGAATTGGCAGTATTTAAAAAAAACACGACCTTCTAGTGCTCCATCCTCTTCAGATTCAAAATCTGGTAGATGTTCCTTTTGTCCCAGGTCAAAAGACCGTAAATCAAGCACTCGATGTGAAAAATGTAAAAATTTTATATGTTTAGAGCACCAATAGAAGATTTGCCAAAACTGTTAATATAAGTTTGGTAATGTTTTGTTTAATTATGTAACGTGAGACTAAAATAAGTGCCATAAAAGTCTATGTATGTTGATTATTTTAATAAATGTCTATTCTTATGAAAAAATGTTTTCTTTAACGGGGTACACTAGTACCCCTGGGTACTGTTATTTAAAGTCTATGATGGGTACCGTTCTAGGGTTAAAAAAAACTACCAGCTCTATCTCGTTCAAACTAATTTTAGTTTTTATGGCAATGTACATCATATATTTTTTTTAGATTTATCATTCTCTTTGTTTAGAAGTTAGAGGGGGGGGCACACATTTTTCCACTTTGAAAGTGTCTCTTGCGCAAACTATTCACTTTAGAAAAAAATTATGATAAAAACTTTCATAGCATTTTTGAAGACCTATCTATAGATACCTACCCCACACGGTTTACTAATGTTTGCCATAATTTAAAATGCCATAATTTCATATGCCATACTGGTATTTGCCATAATTTCATTAGATATAACGCTTCATTTGCCATAATCGTGAAATGACATAAAATGACTTTCAATAATTCCATTGGTCATAATCGATCAAGTGTCATAATAATTTAAATCCATAAATGTATTTGCCATCATTTTCGTTTTCAATAATGCCATTTTCCATAACTTTTATTCACCATTATATAAATAAAGATAATTTTTACGACACAGATTTTTTACACACAGATTTACCTAAAACTAAACCTCTAATGGCGTCTCTAGCTAACCAAGCTCGACGGAGCCCCGCTTTGCGGGGCTGCTACTTCTGGGTGGTTTAAAAAAAAACCACGAAGACTAAGGCGGGAGCTCCGCTTCGCTTCGCTCCCGCCTTAGTCTTCTAACCTAACCTATCCGAGTCGGATTGCACTGAGTCGGGGTGTTAACGATAATTAATTTCGACCTCACAATATTATGCATTATTTTCATAATTATATCAAATTTTGATTATGTCAAGAGTCGATTATGAGATGTGTTACTTATGGAAACTAATTATTATAAGAAATGTAGTTATAGAAAGTCATTTTGTAGCAAATAAAAGTTATGACTATTGAGTTGTTAAGGCAAACGTTATTAGTATAAATGATAATAGTGCAAGTAAATATTATGATCGGGGATGATTATGGCAAACAATAATAGTGCAAATGAATTTATGGAAAACGAGAGAAGACCACCCCACACGTATGGGTTTGATGAAAAAAAAATTTTGAGTTTCAGTTCTGAGTATAGGGACCCCAAAATTTACTGCTTTTTTTTCTAGTTTTATATAAGAATCTTAATGCGGTTCATAGAATACATCTAGCTACCGAGTTTCAATAGCATAGACCTTATAGTTTCGGAGAAAAGTGGCTGTGACACACGGACGGACAGACAGACGGACAGACAGACATGACGAATCTATAAGGGTTCCTTTTTAGCCATTTGGCTACGAAACCCTAAAAAAATAATTATACCAAGTTTCATCGTAATCGAACCGGTAGTTTTTGCGTGATGCCTGAACAAACAGACAGACAATTTTTTTATAATCACATTTTTGGGTTCGGTATCGGTCTAGTAACACCCCCTGCTATTTATTTTTTTGATATTTTGAATGTACAGAATTTTCACTTCTACAGATTTATTATAAGTATAGATATTTTGTGTCAACAAACTCACGTTAAACCATAGATTTAGAGTTTTTCGCGCTAAATCTATGCGTTAAACCGAGCGGCAACTGAGTGACAGCCGAACTACGGAAAACGATCGGAAACAACTCGGTCCCGCCTCGGCTCGGCCACGGCCCGTTGCATGAATACAGTGCCGCCGAGCTTCGCCCGAGCAGTCGTGAACGCAACCGACTCGGTGACCGTGCTACGGCCGACACTCGGCTCGGACCCGGCACGGTCTAGCGTGAGTCATCCTTTAGAATGCTTGCTGATCTCTAAACTACTGGACGGATTTGATCCAAATATTTCACAAATATGAATAACCATATTCAATGTGCAGTACTGACTTTTCCATAATTTGTATGTATAGAGTATTTGATTGACATTAATCAAAACATTGACAACATCTTTCTCAAATCTGATTGAGTTTTTAAACATGACATGTGTGAAAATAAAAAGTAAATTAAATTAAAAGAGTCCTCTCATTACTAAGAAGTATTGCTACAAATTCGAATCAAACAATTGTTACACCCTTTTAGCCATGTTCTGGAATGAATTTCAATAAAGTACGAAACACATCTTCCATCAATTATGTTAGAGGTGATTTATGCAAAATTTGAAGAAGATCCGACCAAGGAATCCTGTGGTCCCATACAAACTTTGTAATCCTTTTCCAACTAACACTTGACCGATTTCTTAAATTTCTCAATTTTTCGTTAATCTACATATACCATCAGATCTGTGTGCCAAATTTCATAACGCTAGGATATTTAGAAGTGGCCTAGAGGTTTTGATGACCGGTCAGTGAGTGAGTCAGTCAGTGCCAAAATTAGCTATATTCACAGGGTCATATTTCAGGATCTACTGAAGCTACATCTATGAAATTTGGTACACTACCTTAGTACTAGTATATAAATATGTACGTAAAATTTCATTTCTGTACTTGCAATAGGCACTGAGCTACAGGGGGGTCAAAAGTGGGTCGAAGCGGTTCGTGTAAATAGAGTACGGCATGCGCTCGGCCTGTTGCTGGAACTTGGCCTGCGCACTGCCATGCGCTTAGATCCTCCTCCTTTTTTGAAGTCAGTTAAAACTAAACATCATTACATTTTGTAATAATTACAAAATTTAATGATGTTTATTTTCAGTTTCAAATATAAAAAATAAGCACTTTTCAATTATTGAAAAGTGCTTATTTTTTTATATTTGGCGAAATATTTAGTAACTATGCCTCTGCCTACCCCTATGTGGAACGAGACGTGACTGTGTGTTAATAATGTAGGTTAAATTACACTCACCTCCATAGCCCCCGCCAGAACTTGCTTGAACAGACGCCAAAGCCATCAAACAGCAAAGTAGCAAGAACATCAGGCTCTTCATCTTGAGTTTGGAGTTACTAGAAGTAGAACAGATTGTTAAAAAAGTAACAAGGCATGTGGTCTTTAGCATTTCCTAACTACAAAAATGACTATTTGCTTAGTGCAGAAAATCCATGTGAATTCAAAATATCAAATCAGGTTCAGACTGTTTCATTTATTTTATGACATCACCATTAACATAAGAATACTGCTACTACTTGGGCTGCAACGTAAGAATACTACTAGTACTTTGAGGAATAACTGACATCCGCCCACGCCACTTGTGACATGCGATTTCACCTCATACCACTTACTAATATTGTAAGGCGCATACAATACCTACAATAGCCTCTCAATGCCATTTAAAAAACCGTAGTAGACCAGTGGTGGTTATTGTTCTCAATGGCGTCTCCTTTGACCTGGTTGTAGCCTCCTTCATGATGAAACGTAGTCACGAAGGAGACTGCCATTCTCCACCCTTTTTAGTCATCAGCATACCCTCGATCAATGCTCGCGGTAAAGAGTTGCTTCTGATCCACCTTATACTCAACTTGTAGACTACCATGCACAGAGTTGGTGTCCTGGGGTATCCTTCCGAGGGCTTTCAATCGTAGACTGTTAGGCAGGCAGGATAAGTGAGGTTTTTTTAGTCGGAAGAAGTACGGCATAGCATCCATGAGGATTTTTCTTCACGTTAAAAAATAACAAGCACAGAGTTCTGGTCGACGTATTTGCTTATTGTTGCTGTTGGTACTCTCAATTTTATTATCTACTTATGAAATTATAATTATGTGAGGCTTATTGACGACTAAAAAACGCGTAAACACTTACATATTTCAGATTTCAACCACGTTCTGGTATAGTACGATGGCGTTCCAGCCAATTATATAGAAATGCTTCAAGGTTAACTCGTGAATACCTAAATGAAAAAAATCTAAAAAAAAAATTTCCACCACTACGAACTGTTTAATATTTCTAAAATATAAATACATAAATTATAATGAGATGTAAATGTTCCTGAAATGAATTAATAAACCGGCCAAGTGCGAGTTGGACTCGCCCATGAAGGGTTTCGTAGCAGCAAGTAACATAATATAAAAGTTCTTATAGTTCGTTGTAACTTAGATTGATGTTTTAACGCGTTCGCAGTGGTAGTGATTTTTCTAACCGAAAATTGCGGTTTACGACGTATTAAAAAAAAACTACCAGCTCTATCTCGTTCAAACTAATTTTCGTTGGTAGTTTTTATGGCAATGTACATCATATATTTTTATTAGATTTATCATTCTCAGTTTAGAAGTTAGAGGGGGGGGGGGGGGGTCACACATTTTTCCACTTTGGAAGTGTCTCTTGCGCAAACTATTCACTTTAGAAAAAAATGATGTTAGAAACCTCCATAGCATTTTTGAAGACCTATCGTATGGGTTTGATGAAAAAAAAATTTAGAGTTTCAGTTCTGAGTATAGGGACCCCAAAATTTACTGCTTTTTTTCTAGTTTTATATAAGAATCTTAATGCGGTTCACAGAATACATCTAGCTACCAAGTTTCAATAGCATAGACCTTATGGTTTCGGAGAAAAGTGGCTGTGACACATGGACGGACAGAGAGACGGACGGACAGACAGACAGACAGACATGACGAATCTATAAGGGTTCCGTTTTTGCCATTTAACTACGAAACCCTAAAAATGGAATGACGTAATCTCAAATAATCTAATTATTCGGATATTGTATGTAGGCTCGAGCTAAAACATATTTTAAACCCAAGCTTAAGATTAAGTACCGCGGAGCAATTCGGACTACAGAAAATTTTAATTCTACGTAATATCTTTAGAAGAAGCGCTCGTGGCCCCGCGGAGTCAAGTGTTCCGTAAACGATCACTGTAGTAAGCCACTTTTACTATGGCGAGTCCTTGGTTGGGTGACCATTCCTGTGACCACTTTGTGACATTTATTTGAGCATTTCCTGCTTCGGAAGGCACTTTAAGCCGTTGGTCCCGGTTTCCAGTAAAATAGCAGTCGTTAAGCCAAGTTGAAGGCCTTTTTATGCTGCTTGAGAAATTTCAACAGCAGGCAGTCACAACCTGCGCCTGTCCATCTCAACACGGCAATTCGACTCACCAGTTATCACATGTTACGTGGGACAAAGGTGAAATGTGGGCATATAATATGCCTCTGCATACCCCTTCGGGGATTTATGCGTGACCATAATAATATGTATGTACGTACGTATGTATGTAATATCTTTAGTATTTCATTTATCATTTGAGTCTCATCTACGTTCGAATTGCGTCAGACGCTACGAGTATCATAATTATATCAATACATATTATATCAATATCTTCCTGTATTATTACTTTATTAGAGATTATCAAAAGAAACTTAATGACAAATAACTGCTATTAAAACGCCACTGAGGAGCTTCTGGATGAACTTGAGAGGTTGCAAAATTTATCTATACGCCTTATTCAATCTTAGAAAGTACGATTCCTTCTCCTTCACGTTCTCCTCTCGCCGCCCGGTCAGCTGATAGATATTTCTTATAGAAAATAAGCAGTACCATTGCACCTATTTTTCCTTCTATTAGTGCTATTTTTACTTCCCTAGTGTGTAAGTATATAAATGAATAAACAAATAAATAAATAAAACCGGTCAAGTGCGAGCTGGACTCGCCCATGAAGGGTTCCTTAGCACCAAGTAACATAATATAAAAGTTATTGTAGTTCGTTTTAACTTTGATTGATGTTTTAACACGTTCGCAGTTGTACCTAAACCGAAACTAAGGAATCGAATTTCGTAGTTTTTGCTTACGTACTTACTTAAAAGGACCGTTTGTAGGGTTCCGTACCAAAGGGGAAAAACGGGACCCTATTCATAAGACTTCGCCGTCCGTCTGTCTGTCTGTCCGTCACGAGACTGTATCTCATGAACAATTACCGTTCTAGCAAGAGAGCTGAAATTTTCACAAATTATGGGTTTTTTGATTCCTCTCTCTGGGTGAACCTTGTAGTATCCATCTAACTGTAGGGTAATTCACAGACTCGTCACGCACTTAACGGACAGACTTGCCGAACACGTACACTCTCGCGTAATGGCGCGACTCATATGCACTGTGTACGCTAGAGGCTGTGCTATGTCTGTAGGTACGGTAGAGGGGATGCCTGACTGCATACACTACATCCCTTCCTTATTACAATTTTTAATGGTGATAACTGTTAAACAATGTACCGAACAAAATCACCAAATATTATTATTTTAACTTCACATTTTTGTGTACTTGCTCAACACAACCAATTTAGGAAATAAAAAATAAAACGGAACAGCTAATATAATTGAGCTTTCTCCCACTTCCTCGTTTTCTTATCCTGGTATTACAGCTTCCCATTCTCTTTTCACCTTATCAAATTAACGATAATTTCTCTCATGAGATTGTCCCGATCAAATATTCTTGACAGCACAATATCTCCCAATATCAAACGTGTCCGCGGATACGGTCAAACGTTGTGTGTCGTGTGTATCCACAAATTGATAATTTCGGGGGTAGGTACATAAAACTAGTGGACTCTCCAACCTACCTGCATCCGTCACCTCGGGACCACGATAGGTGAGACCCTATCGAAACGTTCACACGAAATACCATTCTGTACAAAATTATGTGTTCAACGCGTATTAGTTCAAAACAAACAATATTTTGCATTGATACTTTCCACAGTAAACTGGGTTGGATTAAAATTCAGCATCAATTTAGTGTTTTACATTAACTTTTTCATTCCCATTTATCCCGCACACAACCGCTTTCCATTTTCTATTTCACTTGTCTTCATCTCTGATTCTTTAAATATTTTTATTTCTATACAAGGATATTTAATGATACTACTAAAATGAATACCTTAATAAGTATACCAGTCAGTATTGAAGGCGTTCATGACGCAAAAAGCATTTCTGAGTTTTCAGTTCCAGATGTATGGAGGCTCCTCAAGGGGCTTTGAACAGTGGTGTTTTTTTTTTAGTGACAAAATTAGAGCAGTTGATTTTAGTTGTCACGCTACAACATCAACTGATTTTACTGAGAACTATTACTGGGAAAGTACTGGAGAACTAGATATCCCGTTCTTAAAAGTGAACTTGTTTTAGACAATGCTTAGATCGATTTTCATTCTGTACTCTCTGCGGATGCAGCCATACTCTGTTCAAGAAGTATAGTCAACAATTATTTGAGGAGACGATATAGACAAGCATAAATGTTTCCAGATCTCAGCAGTGCCTTTGACTTTCTCCATCCAAATTTACATTTGCACTATACACAACCTTTAACACCTTTCAGCTTTGAAGAAAACAGAATGTGCGCGCGATGAGTACCGCCGACCTAATGATGCCTTTTGTATTACAAGCTCTTAGGTACCTATTGTGAAGGCCTTCAACTTCCTCGTTATAACAAGATCACGTGTAGCATGATTCTGAAGTTGTACGGTATTCTCTGTACGCTGTGTGGGTGCATGGATAATTTCCTTTCCAAACTTTGCATTCAGCACATCACGAGCAAAATATGAAGAGGTATTATGATATACATTTCACATCATTAGTTTAATCTCATAAAATTATTTATTTGTATTGCATTTTAAACTAATTTTATCGAATGAGATTCTATTATTTGAGATTTTAACTGTCAAACACCCGTCAATAACATAGTGTACCTCCATTCAAGTTGTAGTCGACAGCAGTTGCATCGCCCTCCGCATCGAGTTGTATAATTCAGGCATGAAATTCGAAATCACCTATTTTCTCTTTTCAATTTGATGGGTTATCACAACAATGATCACTTAATGGGATGACTTTATGTAGCTAAAAACTTTTCACCACCTCTTATTTCATGAAAAATGTATTAACAAACCTACCAACTTAATGGCGGCAACCTTACAATTTAATAGCAACAACCTACGAATTTAATGGTATCAACCCTTCAATTTAAACAATTTTATTCGAAGCAACCTACCAATTTAACGGCAGTCTCCTACCAAAATAATGGTAGCAACCTTCCAATATAATGGAACCACCTACCAATTTAATGCTAGCAACATTCCAATTTAATGGAACCACCCACCAATTTAATGGTAGCAACCTTCCAATTTAACGGAACCACCTACCAATTTAATGGCAGCAATCTTACAATTTAATGGAATCACCTACCAATTTAATGGCAGCAACCTTCCAATTTAATGGAACCACCTACCAATTTAATGGCAGCAACCTTCCAATTTAATGGAACCACCTACCAATTTAATGGCAGCAACCTTCCAATTTAATGGAACTACCTACCAATTTAATGGCAGCAACCTGCCAATTTAATGGAACTACCTACCAATTTAATGGCAGCAACCTTCCAATTTAACGGAACCACCTACCAATTTAATGGCAGCAACCTTCCAATTTAATGGAACCACCTACCAATTTACTGGCAGCAACCTTCCAATTTAATGGAACTACCTACCAATTTAATGGCAGCAACCTGCCAATTTAATGGAACTACCTACCAATTTAATGGCAGCAACCTGCCAATTTAATGGAACTACCTACCAATTTAATGGCAGCAACCTTCCAATTTAATGGAACCACCTACCAATTTAATGGTAGCAACCTTCCAATTTAATGGAACCACCTACCAATTTACTGGCAGCAACCTTCCAATTTAATGGAACCACCTACCAATTTAATGGCAGCAACCTTCCAATTTAATGGAACCACCTACCAATTTAATGGTAGCAACCTTCCAATTTAATGGAACCTCCTACCAATTTAATGGTAGCAACCTACCAATTCAATGGAACCACCTACCAATTTAATGGCAGCAACCTTCCAATTTAATGGAACCACCTACCAATTCAATGGCAGCAACCTTCCAATTTAATGAAACCACCTACCAATTTAATGGTAGCAACCTTCCTATTTAATGGAACCTAGTTAATAGCGAAATCTACTTAATAGCAGAACCCACTTAATAGCTCAACCTACTTAATAGCGGAACCTACTTAATATCTGAACAAATTGATATTTAAGTAAAGATAAACTACCTTCATACAAAACAGCGTTCAGTTATTGTTAAGTTATAATTGCACGTACTTACCTATCGGTACCTAATACATTTAATCTATGAATGCAATAGAGAATACCAAACAACTAATACAGAAAAAGATAGCTATCAGTGTCGTTTTGCACACGGCAGCAAACCACAGCACGACTTGTTTTGCTCGCAGTTATTAGCCGACTTAATGGAATTACAACAATTGTATGAATTTGTCTGCAACAGTTCGCGCGCGCTAATGCGATATCTACCTCTTTTTTACTATAACATCATTGACCGAACCTACCAAAATCGCCAGATACCTTCGCAGGACACCGATCAGGTACCTACTTGCTAATCGGTATATTTCACACTATTATGTTATTTATTACCTAACTAGCTGAGCCCGCAACTTCGTTTACGTCACATAAGGTGTATGAAAGGAAAGGTATTTCTTCATCAGAGTCATCAATCAGCGTCTGAAACTGCCCTGTTTGCTTAATCATAAAAGAGCTTAATGATTAAGTCTATTTTAAAACAATTCAGTCTTAATCATTAAGCTCTTTTATGATTAAGCCAACACGCCAGTTTAGGTTCACTCACATTCAAAGAAACCCCTACAATTAAAATTTTCAAAATATCTGATTCTGAAAAGTGTTATAACTCTTTTATTTCTAAACCGATTTACATAAAACAAACGCTGAATGTTAACTGGAGCAAACCTGAACACATTAAAAAAAACCGCATTGCAATCGGTTGAGCGGTTACTGAGATTAGCGTGCACAACCGTACAGACAAACAGATATACAGACATACAGACAAACAGACAAAAATTCTAAAAAACATTGTTTTGGGTTCTATTGCTTTCATAAAGCCCCCCTATAATATTTTTTCTTATTTATCTTCCATGTACAGACAGCGACCTGTTACAATTTTATTATATGTATTGATTAAGTACATTTGTACCTATAGCCCCATGAAAAATAAAGACTAAGTAGATTCTCACAACTTACTTAGCCTGTTACCAAACGAACCGTATGAACGCTGAGTACAGAGCATTCATTAACAACTAACAGTAAAGATCAGTGTGAGTAGTTTTACTTTTATAGGTATACATACATCATATTAATTTACTTACCAAATTTTATAAAACCGATGAATATTGATAATCATTAGTCTCGCCAACATCGAAATGGCAACGCCGATTTGACTGAATGTTTTCTTTTTGATTATAATGTGTTCTTCATTAAAATAATTACACATATTTAGAAAACATTATTTCATATATTTAGAAAATCTAAAGCGAAAAAAGACAACTTTGCCCCGACGGGACCTGAACCCGTAACCCTTACTTAAACCAAGGCAATGCTCTATTCCTTATAGTATAAATATTATGAAGAAGTTAGCATACTACCTAACTTCTTTAAGGCCCACTTGCGCGGAGAGTCGGGTTAAATATATAAAAGTAGAGTTAGTAAGCTCTGAGTTAAATAAATAACTTCCTAACTCTGACCACTTCTTGCACAGTTGCAAAATGGCACGAGGTTAACTAACTCACAGTAAACTGAACAATTTATTTTGTCTGTGTCGCTCTATGCAATCCAACCACACACAAATGTTAGAACGAAGAATGGAACATGTGTCTCTATCTCTTTTACACTACAGTCTGCTACGTATGACTTGTCTCAACAAATGAACTTATTATGTCATCCACGTGCATTTAAATTTTTTAACATTGTTTGAATGCTTTGTGACTTTGTGATGCGTCAGTGTCACTTTCTGACTGTGTCTATTATCTGAAAAATTTATAAATAATACAAAAATGGAAAAAAAGCCACGTCTTCGTGCCCCTCATTTCACATCTAGTGATAACATGTTATTGTGTGATATAGTGGCGATATAATTATATTTGCTGTTATGTAAATATAGCAATATGATATATCTGTTGTTATCCCAATGTGTGAGTCGTGGGCTGATCCATTTCTACGTGCAACAACAATTCAAACCAGCAGAACAGATTGCCTGGGTATTACTTGAAAAATATCTTTTTTTGTTCCTAAAGATTTCAGCACTTTCTCCTCCTAAAATGGTAAAAAATTAAATGAGTGCATCTGTATTAGAGATTGATCTCTTATAACAGAGAGGCAGTAGAACTGAGATGTCTTCAGATACATGATGTAAAATACCTGATGAGAATCAATAGGCAGGCCAGATGAACTGACTACTTTATAGTACACTAGTGGGCGCCACGCGGTTTCACCTGCGTAGTTCCCTTGTGTAGGGACACTGCTGACGCATTAGTTTTATATACCGAGGCGCAAACATTCGCTAGGCGCAGCAGTCGTCTCCCAGGACGCTATGGTCATATCGTATATCAGATTGTATTTTATTTAGTAATAGTGTAACTGGTACCAGTCTGCAATTATATATTTTATACATGAAGTCTCAGAATACTTATTCATCATACCCATCTCGAAAGCCCGATACGTAGGATTACGGGAATAAAATACAGCCTATGTTCACCTGGAATAGTGTACCTTACCAACAGTGAAAGAACCTTTCAAATGGGATCAGTAGTTTTGGAGCCTATTCGATACAAACAAACAAACAATGAAATCGTTCCTCTTTATAATATTAGTTGACACTAGAGGACGTCACGCGGTTTCAACCATGTAGCTCCCGTTCCCGTTGGAATATGGGAAGAAATGTACTGTATGTCACTGGGAAGATTGTAGCTTCCCAATATAGAAAGAATTTTTCAAATCGGTCAAGTAGTTTTGGAGCCTATTCGATGCAAACATACATACAATCGAGGGGTGCGGGTTAGGGTGCTATTCCCCGTCTTTGAGGGGTTTTCGGGTGTAATCCCGCTTCTTAGGGCGTGCGTGAATCCTTCGCGTCACGCTGCCGTCTGGGGCCTGCTTCTGTAAGGACGCTGAGCAGGCTCCTCACGTCCTCAGACCTCCTGTCATGGAGGCCGATAGTCTTCGGCGAAGACACGTCGGCGGCGCCTCAGCCTCCGACTGCGGAACTCGGGTGGGAGAGTTCGCTCCCGCCCCGCCGCCTCTTTCACGAGTATGACCTGCTCGCAGAAAGAGGCGGTGCAGTCCCACTGGAGATCATGGCTCGCACAATGGTCTCGAGCGAGAGAGTGTTCACGTCCAGACCTGCCACGAAGACCTGGCGCTGTTGCGCCCATGCCGTTTACTCCACGAGCGTGTGGAGCGCTGTTTGACAAACATCCTTGATACATTTGATAGTAGCTAACTCAGAGTTAGGCGATTTAACTCACCGATGTCGGAGAGTTAAAAATTTAAAAGTTTAACTCTGAGTTAGTCCTTAACTCGTGTTGATGCAAGACAAATTATTGATTTAACTTGAGTTAGCAGTTAACTCTGAGTTAAACACGTTAACTCTTATCTGTGCAAGTGGCCCTAAGTATGTTACCGAATTATGTTGAATTTATTGCAAACTTATTTAGTGTGACATTTATTTATTATTGTAACAAATAATTATTATTCATGTTAATTATCATGATAATACCTACCTGTTCAACATATTTACATGTCTTCGAGTGGAATATGACTTGTGTGTGTGAAACAATCTATTATTACTTTATTGTAACACCTTTTGTACACATATTTGCAAAATTAAGAAATTGAATGGAATTGAATAATAATCATAAATCTAATTCGAATTATTATTTTAAGTTGTATTCTTACTGTGTTTCTTGGATTTCGACGTTATGCATTATATAAGGACACGCACTTGGATTAGGAAGAAATGATTAAATATTTTTTATACCGTTTGTACCTATAGTATTCGTTTAGCCTATTGTGCAGGGAAATTCATTACGTCCAAACAGAACGTAAATAGATTCTGTGCTACACCATTTCATCGCTGTTGACTTCCCAATTGAATCCCTATGATAATAATGAAATATCCACATTGAAAGGCTAACTTCCGAGTCAAATCAAACCTATATTACGGGAGTTATAATCATTCCGGACACAAGCTGACGTCAGGACACAATGATGTTAGAAAAGCAAAACGCGCACTCAGCACCCAATCTTTACAGCTATGGTCACTGTTAGTTTAACCATTGTCTCATCACACTATAGGTCTTATACATGAGGTAGGATTTCTTTGTTTGTTTTGTTGGAATACAAAACTGTAAGAAATAAACTGAGTAAAAATCTTAACACCATAAAAAAAGTTGGGATGGACACAACCCCTTAAAATGACTCAAGAATCGGCAGGTCAATCCCTTCGATACCTGACACTTGGTCCCCGTATTCACTATCTACAACGAAATTCACCGGGTCTAACAGTATGTATTATAGGATATGACAATGGTAAACAATTCTTCAACAGTTACCACAACATGGTAGTTACTACCCAGTGACCTCGCATTATTTCCATACCATGAGAAAGCAGCAATGTAATCAAGTTATGTGGGTAGCGTAGCAATCAATTATGTTTGTTGTTTAATATTTGTTAATATTATTGGTTTCATTTTCTATTACTTTTTCAGAGATACAATATTTATGAGGTGAGAAAATAGACCTGTAACAACATGTGTGACTAATTCTACACCTTAAGGGTCGGTTATAGCGCACAAGTAGGCATTTGGCGCTCCCCTCGCCCCGGACGCGAGACACACCGCGCGCCGGCAGCGGCAGTGAACTCTCATGCCACAGTATACAGTAGAGTAGAAAGAAACAGCATGCTAACTTTGTTTGACGTAGTAAATGCATCTAACTTTAATATGTGTAGTGATTTATTAGAGTTTCGTAAATAAATGAGTTAATTATATATATTATACTATTATTTTTAAGCTAAAGAGTTTGTTTGTTTGTTTAGTTGTTTGAACTATAGAGTCTAAGAGACTGCTAGTTGAATTTCAAAAGTTCCTTAACAGAATGTCTATTTTTCAAAAATATCAAAATATATAACATCACGCTAAGGCGAATGAGAGCTGAGCAGCAACGAAACATTTTTCGAAAACTAGGATATTTCATTTTTTTTGAGAGTTTCCGTTGCGTACGTTTGCTAGATGGTTACAGTTGCGTAAAAAATGAAAATTACATAATAGCTGGTCATAAAAATTTCTAAAGTTTTCTAAAGTTGGTATGCTAAGTATGAATCACGTGATCATTTTGCAATTCAATATGGGCGCCGCGCCATAATCACAAAATTTCATGATGGGTATCGTTTAAGCTCGGCGCTCGTGGCCCCGCGGACTCAGTGTTCTGTAAACGATCACTGCAGTAAGCAACTTTCACTATGGCCAGTCCATGGATGGGTGACCATCCATGTGATCACTTCGTGATATTTATTTGAGCGTTTCCGTGCTTCGGAAGGCGCGTTAAGTATTTGGTCCCGGTTGCCAGTAAAATGGCAGTCGTTAAGCTTAAGTAAAGGCTTTATTTCAACAGCAGGCAGTCACAACCTGCGCCTGTCCATTTAAACACGGCAATACGGCTCACCACCTATTACGTGGGACAAATTATACGAAGGTAAAATGTGGGCATATAATATGCCTCTGACCATATTATGTATCGTTTAAGGGGTTTCTTGGTGTGCTGAGTACAAATCACGTGATAATTTCGCAATCCAAAATGGACACCGCGGTGTAATCACAAAATTTCATGATGGGTATCGTTTAAAGGGGTTTTTGGTATGCTGAGTACGAATTACGGGATAATTTTGCAATCCAATATGGTCGCCTCGCCGTAATCACAAAATTTTATGATGGGTATCGTTTAAGGGGTGTTTGGTATGCTGAGTACGAATCACGTGATAATTATACAATTTAATATGGTCGCCGCGCCTAAATCGCAAAATTCCATGATGGGTATCGTTTAAGTGGTTTTTCGGTATGCTGAGTACGAATCACGGGATAATTTTGCAATCCAATATGGCCGCCGCGCCGTAATCGCAAAACTCCATGATGGGTATCGTTTAAGTGGTTTTTTGGTATGCTGAGTACGAATCACGGGATAATTTTGCAATCCAAAATGGCCACCGCGCCGTAATCATATAATTTCGTGATGGATATCTTTTAATGGGTTTTTTCGAATGCTGAGTACAAATAACGTGATAATTTTGGAATTCAATTTGGCCGCCTAAGCTATTTACAGTAGTAAATTAAAAAGATTTGCTTATTAAGTTTAGGCCTAGCAATGCGAAAATACTATGACAACAGGATTTTTGTAAAATTAAGGCCAATGACATTAAATTGGTACCTAGCATACGAAAGAATCCCTTAATCGGTACTCATCATGAAATTTTGTGATTACGCCGCGGCGGCCATATTGGATTGGAAAATTATCACGTGATTCGTACTCAGCATTCCAAAAAAACCCCTTAAACGATACCCATCATGAAATTTTGTGATTGCGGCGCGGCGGGCATATTGGATTGCAAAATTATCACGTGATTCGTACTCAGCATGCCAAAAAACCCCTTAATCGATACCCAACATGATATTTTATGATTATGGCGCAGCAGCCATATTGGATTGCAAAATTATCACGTGATTCGTACTCAGCATAACAAAAAACCCCTTAATCGATACCCAACATGAAATTTTATGATTATGGCGCAGCAGCCATATTGGATTGCAAAATTATCACGTGATTCGTACTCAGCATACCAAAAAACCCCTTAAACGATACCCATCATGAAATTTTGTGATAACGGCGCGGCGGCCATCTTGTATTACAAAATTAGTACGTGATTCGTACTCAGCATACCAAAAAACCGCTTAAACGATACCCATCATGATTTTTGAGATTACGACGCGGCGGTCATATTGGATTGCAAAATTAACACGTAATTCGTACTCAGCATACCAAAAAAACCCTTAAACGATACCCATCATGAAATTTTGTGATTACGGCGCGGCGACCGTATTGGATTGCAAAATTATCACGTGATTCGTACTCAGCATACCAAAAAACCGCTTAAACGATACCCATCATGATTTTTTGAGATTACGGCGCGGCGGTCATATTGGATTGCAAAATTAACACGTAATTCGTACTCAGCATACCAAAAAACCCCTTAAACGATACCCATCATGAAATTTTGTGATTACGGCGCGGTGGCCATATTGGATTGCAAAATTATCGCGTGATTCGTACTCAGCATACCAAAAAACCGCTTAAACGATACCCATCATGATTTTTTGAGATTACGGCGCGGCGGTCATATTGGATTGCAAAATTAACACGTAATTCATACTCAGCATACCAAAAAACCCCTTAAACGATACCCATCATGAAATTTTGTGATAACGGCGCGGCGGCCATCTTGTATTGCAAAATTAGTACGTGATTCGTACTCAGCATACCAAAAAACCGCTTAAACGATACCCATCATGATTTTTTGAGATTACGGCGCGGCGGTCATATCGGATTGCAAAATTAACACGTAATTCGTACTCAGCATACCAAAAAACCCCTTAAACGATACCCATCATGAAATTTTGTGATTATCCATCGCCATGTTGGATTGCGAAATTATCATGTAATTCGTAGACATTTTAATGCATTAGGTAGCTGGTTACCATGTCGTGAAAACACTTAAAAAGTAAAAGATCACCACATTTTTACCATGAGCGCGTATGTATTTGTAACGGTTAATCTGATTACATTTTGCCCATTACTGATATTTTTATACTGTGGCGCGATTTCAACGTAATTTGGCATAATAATTACGAAATAGTTGCGAAAAAAACTGACACAGGTCCTGCCTCCACAAGCGCCAGGGCGAGACTGATCGGCAATTCTATTGCGTTTGGTAGATATTCGTACATGATAACTATGTAAATAGTTGTTTAGAGAAAAACGCTCGGAAAATGTGTATAAAAACTTAATACCTTTAATTGAGTGCAAAAAAATATATAAAATGTAATAGTTTAGCCACAGTTTTGAAAAAACTTTTCTGAGAGAGTCAACTTTGGGATTTTTTTCTATGTAGTGAAATTTATTGGATCGTGTAACGGGCTCGGAATATGTTTAGCTTATATCCTTAACTATTATATATATATTTTTCAGATTTAAAAACCCTTTACTTTTTGACTAGGATTGTTTCAAAAAACTCAAAATCTGACCCACGCGGCCTTAATAAAAATGTTTGATGTTTTGTTTGATCTATTTGTTTGCAAAAATGTAATAACATGGTTTATTTCACCACAGTGACATTCTCAACAGTAAACAATAACCTTCCGTATTTTGTAGTTTAGTTCTTAACACCTGTGATGTAAAAAATCTATTGCAACAAAGCAATGTAAATATTAACCGTCTTTTATTCTGATGTATAAAGCAAAACGTCAGGAACTTATATAACGACTATGAACGTAATATTTGATTTGTGAGGCTTTCTGTATCACTTCTTTCAAGCGCAACACGCGACCTCCAGACAAAAATGCAGCACCCCAAAGTCCCTTTTTTAAAACTCATACTCATTGGAAACCGAAGAAAACCCAACCACATGAAGGCTTTCCTCTGAGACTGATACTTCTCCTCTTCATCTAACAAATTTTGAAGTAATAAAAACACCATCCCAGTACCTATGTAGAATCAGTATACAATTATTTATAAAAAGAAAGGCATATTTTGCATCTTACAGATCAAAACGCATCGTTAGTCATCGTTTCTATCCACCAAACGTTAGCAAAATGATATCCTTTGCAATTCCCTCTCGTCACTTTTTGAAACAAAGGCCTAAATTAAATACCAACAATGATAATAATATGAACAAAAGCGGTTGACATTTAAGTTAGTTTATTACGTTACCTAGAAGGCCAATATTGTAATAAATCTATTCTGTAGCATATGCGAGTAGAATAATACTAATTATCATGCATTTCATAACTCCACTGTACATCCTAACCTATAAGATTCAAAACATTGTTTACTCCTTTTTTTTTTTCATAAAAGAACTAACCTTGTTTCCTCGTCGCCAGTTGTAGTATCCATCTAACTGTAGGGTAATTCACAGACTCGTCACGCACTTAACGGACAGACTTGCCGAACACGTACACTCTCGCGTAATGGCGCGACTCATATGCACTGTGTACGCTAGAGGCTGTGCTATGTCTGTAGGTACGGTAGAGGGGATGTCTGACTGCATACACTACAAACCTGAAGTATTTATTTCCCTAAAAATACTTTTAATTGTACATTGAAATACATAACAGAGCCTAATAATAGTAGACAATATTTCTTTAAAAAAGTACTTAATACAATCGTCCGTTCAGTGAATTTACATTAGACAGCTGTTATACCATATTTCCACAATTTTTTTCTTAAAAAACACACTTGCGCTATTTTTCTTCAATTTAAATGAAACATGAGGTGATGTTACGTCATTTTTTGCTGGAAGCTAATAATTTGTGTATATCATTTACGACATGGGGTAACCGACAGTAATCATAATTTCTAGTCTGAATTTCATCAAAATAATAGCGCCAAAAGATAGTGGGCTTAACACTACATATATAGATTTTCAGCTTTTCAGGAGCTATACTTAATTTATTATGATTTATTTGGGATTATTTTTAACTTTAAAACACTCTCCTGTAAAATTTACAAAGTGGCGGTTATCCTTTTTGGCCGTTATAGCGATCCCGCTATGCATGTGATGTCGCCTAGTAGTGTCTATAGAAATAAATACACCTTTTACAGTACTGAAAGCAATGCAAAAAATAACTTTATTATTCTATTTTGACATAGTTTTGACCAATAATAACTTGAAAGAAGTTCGTATACAACAATACAGGTGACACTTTAACACGGAACTCTCCTACGTTCCCTCAGTTTACAATGAAAGAACCTGTGTGACCACAGTATACATAATTATAATTGTATACAATAATAGCTAATATTGTTATATCACTGTTACTAAAATCGGAACTTTATAACTTATCAGAGGGAAATTTCCCGACGTCACCTTATTAAAAACTCAAAGGACGTTAGCTGTTTCGCCCACTTGATTTTCGGTCACGTTTTGTGTAATTTTATAGAACAAAACTGTAATAAACAGAATAGAAAACCGGCCATGTGCGAGTCAGGTTCGTGCAAGGAGGTTTCTGTAATTTCTTACCTAAAACTTTGATTGATTGTTTTAACGTTTTTGACGACATTAACTGCCGTAACCTATTTCTGAGTTTGATTTTTTTACAGCTTCAAGTGACCTTAATATTTATGGCATTAATTTCAACTCGATACCTTCATGTGTTCGCGAGATAAATTTTCTTGACAGACAGACGAACACAGGGACGGACAACAAAGTGATCCTTCCTATAAATAAGATATTTGAAATCGGACCACGCGTTCAGAAATTACAACTTAATAAATATTTTTTATCCCCCAAAGGAGCCGTGCAGAATATGGGGATCAAAAATATCCTTAGGCCTTCTTTGAATCATAAGCTCAGATAATACCAAGTATCATTCAAATTGATTTAGTGGTATCGGGGCATAAACAGAGAAGACAGACAAAAAAGTTAAATTAGATTTTTGACTTCAGTATGGATTATAGAATGCCCTAGGATTAAAAATTTTAAATTATCTTCCATTTTTGACCCTGTACAGCAATGGGTAGCAACGGACAGACCGCGGTCCAGCGGAGCAGACGGCGCGGAACGACAAGCCGAACCTTGGACCTCCAAATAAACAGAGGCAAAGTCAGTGACAATTTATTTGAAACAATTTTTTTCACCTGATTGGTTTTAGCCCCTCTTTATAAAATAGATTGCAAAGGGGCTTATGGCGAGACTTTGTCTGTAGTCTGTGACTCTGTTGCATTATATTACGTCACTGGGTCACGTGGATCATCTGTTCAAAGTTTGAAATAAAACAAAAATGACGACGTCAATCGCATTGAACTTTCACTTTCACAGAGGGGCAGTTGGGTGAGACCGTCTCACGACTTCTTGTTATATCTAGCCAGCGAGTGTCAGTTTGTACAAAATCGTTATATTTAATGTGATATAACATTTTCTTGAATATGGAAAGGGAAACTCTGAAGAAGAGTGTTAGAAAATTTACTGGCCGATGCGATCTTGGCAATGAATATGCTACAAGATTCAAGACTGCACAGGTGGACAAGGTATGTCTGATTCTTAAACAAAAAAAAGGAGTAAACGAGAAATGCACAGATTTGGCTGCCAAGTTGTTTAATAATGCCTAAGCTACTCAGGAATTTTGGGCCAATGAGAAATCCCAAAAATGCTAGTATTGACCCCACCTAAAATTTCATTCCGACGCCTGCTCCACAGTTAGATATAATTATACTAGGGCACAAAGAAATGAAACAATAGATATAATTCTCAAAAGCGCCATCACTCTTAATAACTTTATGTTACTAAATATAATTGAAACAGCTATCTGGATTGACTGTTTTTACCAATTCTTTACAACTGTTTGATAACTTTAATAATGCCGTTGAAACGTGTTAGTTACAATACTATTCTTATGAACGAGGAGTGGTGCGAGTGCGTGAACGTTGACCCCAGGGATCGTTAATGCCAGCCTTCTCAAGAACCTCTGGATCGATCTGACGAGCCACTCTGACGTGGGGTGCATTGCCATCACTGAACTCGTAGCCGATGGCCAATGGCAGAACCACAGCCATTAGTGCCATGAAGATAAAAGCGAACTGAAAGCAAAAGTTATTCATTACAAGACGCTTTTTAGGTTTAACACCCTCGGTGTCGCAGTGGTAGGGATAGAGCATATTATTATGAGGAGAGATGATACAGTAAATATGGTAACCACCTCTCGAGCGGAATTTCCATCTTCCAAGAAGAGATCTAGTACACAAATATTTCTTTCGACCCGGGATTAGAACCAGAGTTCAAGCAACCACAGCGGCAACTACAATCGGTGGCAACCGTTGAAGTAGGCCTATACCTAACATTGGGCGTAGATCAAAGGTTGACTGGTACAAAATGCCTTTGGCATTAAGTCCGCCTTTGAACAAATAGATTTTGTGCAGAAAGCTTAAATAAATAAATAAATAAAATTAAAAAATTAGGATGGTACATGGTGAACGACGGATATGGTTAGATGCTCGTAAAGGTATTAGAAGGTTAGCCAGCATTCATTTCCGACAATACCATGAAAGGGAATTTGCATGGACTAGGGTAGTTGTGGGTTTAGGTCATTGTAGTAATAAAAAAATTAAAAAGTATATAAAAATAAATAAGTTGATTAGAAAAAAACAAAATGTGATCAATAACAATAAAAAAATTATCAAAAATATTAAAAATTGCAGAAATAGACTGAATATATTAAATGAATTAAGTCTATGCACTGCAAAATTAGAACATAGCCAAAAACAGCATGCTGCTGACACACAAGGCTTCAATTTTAAAATACAACAACTTCAAGAGTCCCTGGAGTCTGTTAAGTCCATGTATGATAAATCACAGCTAATTATCAAAGAATATTCTTTGGCGATGGACACGCTCTTAAATTCAACATCTCATTGTGCTGATCGTTTCAACTCGTTAGCAGATAAAACCCAATGTAACTGCAGCCAACCTGAGCCAGGGAATATACAAACCCTACCTAGTGACCAGCAAGGTGGTAGTCTTAATAAATTACAGGGCAATCTTAGTTTAAAAAGTTATAATGAAACAAAGAATCAATGGATTATGTTCAGTGATGAAATTGGGAGAGATATGGGGTCGAAATTAAGCTTTTGTACACCAGGTCAGTGTTTTATAAATCACTGCATGCCTTCTGCATCTTATGCCCAAATAATGAAGTCCATATTTAGTTATAAATTCCAAAGGCAAGATAATCTGGTTATTTTCATAGGAAACAGGGCCGGTATAACCAAACAAAAACTCATTGAATACTATAGTAAATTAAGGTCATTAGATTTAAATAATATTGTTATTTTTAAACTATCGCGGTTTTTAACACTCATACTTATAGAATTCGGGTAGAAGTCCAACCGCGACCACGGGCGCTGCAACGTGCTCGAAACGTCGGTGAATGTAAGTAAATAGTATTTCGCGTGAAGTCCCGAATTCTATAAGTATGAGTGTTTAAATAATATTATTATTTACACACTGCCTTATTGCCAGGGTATGCCAGTTGCGGAAAATAGGACTAGGTACCATTTAAATTTGTCATTGGACACATTAACATGTCACAATAAAAAGTTTCATTTAATTGACACTATTGTTAGGAAGAATTATTATTTTTACTTGACTAAAAGAAAGCATAAGCTTCTGGATTATTTTAAAAGACAGGTAGCATTTTCGCTCCATTATTTTATAGATATACTAGCCAAAAATCTGGCTACCCAACCTGCTCCTTTTGAGCAGAAATATGACATTACTGATAATAGAACTATGGATAGCTGTTTATATCCAAGTAATTTAAATTAGATTATGGGACAAAAGAGCAACGTTCTTGCACTAAGCTTGACATAATGTACGAATCAATGAATGTTAAATCTGGCAATTTGGTTTTACATCAGCCACAGCAAAATTTTAAATCTGACTGCTCTCAGGCCATTGATTTGTACATGTAACATTACAAAATAAACATTTTAATCAACGATTGTAGACAATTGACGTGCCCCACGGTTTTATTTTAGTCTAGTCTATGCATATGTTTATAATTCCCATGACTGTATCTATTTTATTATTTTTTGGTTTTAAGTACATTTATCTTAAACATTGCAATGTATGTTTAACATAAAACCGTTTACCTTAAAAAGTTTTTTTACCTATTTTTATTTTCTAGTTTTTAGTTTTTATTTCGCATTCTGTTTAATTCATTTAGTGCTTCATTATTGCAAGGTTTCTTGCCCGTTAGTTTATTGCAGTCCAACTTCTCTATACGTAGTCCCTGCAAAGATCTTACTCTACTAAGAGCCACGTAGGCTTGTCCTTCTTCAAACAGTTTCGCACCTAAGTATACGACTGCGTGATCCACAGTGCTGCCCTGCATTTTATGTATTGTAGAAGCCCATGATAGTATTAAAGGCAACATTCTTCTTTCAGCCGTCCCGTAATTGTACTTAGCTGGAAACTGTATAGCTTTCGGGTGTATAAGATGTACTCCGTCTCTTGCGAAATCAATTCGGATGGAAGGTACATCTGTTGCATACATCTGAGTTCGACGAAATTGATGCCAAACGATTTCGTTGATGTAGCCTATAGCGCCATTTACTAAGATACCCATATTGGTGGGATTGTTAAAAAATTGTTATCAGCCATTTGGTAGCGGCAGCCATCTTAGATTTCAATTTTGCATAGTAAATTGTATTCTACTTGTTGAGACCTTTCATTTGATACCCATGTTGATGGGATTGATAAAACCTAAGTTATCCGCCATTTTTTAGAGGCCGCCATCTTGGATTTCAATTTTTTGTAGTATATTGTATTCTGCTTGTTGAGACTTTTCATTTGATACCCATATTGATAAAACCTACGTTAGCCGCCATTTTGTAGCGGCCGCCATCTTGGATTTCAATTATTTATAGTATATTGTATTCTGCTTGTTGAGACCTTTCATTTGATACCCATATTGATAAAACCTACGTTAGCCGCCATTTTGTAGCGGCCGCCATCTTGGATTTAAATTTTTTATAGTATATTGTATTCTGCTTGTTGAGCCCTTTCATTTGATACCCATATTGATGTGATTAATAATAAATAAATTATCCGCTATTTTGTAGCGGCGGCCATCTT
This sequence comes from Miltochrista miniata, assembly GCA_933228765.1. NCBI lineage: Eukaryota > Metazoa > Arthropoda > Insecta > Lepidoptera > Erebidae > Miltochrista > Miltochrista miniata. The sequence goes on from OW121765.1 coordinate 15,631,987, forward strand.
GAATTTATAAAGATAATGAATAAACATAATTATATTGTCATCAAAATCCAAAGTGTATACAAAATTTCAGATTAATCGGTTGACAGGAAGAGGGTGAAATTTGAATTACTAAATTTGACCCAAGAATAAAATATAAAATACTTATAATAAATCTGTAGAGAGGTCAATTCTGTACATGAAATATATTTTCAAAATAACTATCAGGGGGTGATTAGTGATCGATACTGATGCCAAAAATGCAATCAGTAAAATTTTTGTCTGTCTGTCTGTATGTTCCTTATAGAAACAAAAACTACTCGATGGATTTTAACGAAAATTGATACAATTATTCTTCATACTCCTGGGCAGGTTATAGTATACTTTTCATCACGCTAAAACGAATAGGAGCGGAGCAGCAATCAAGAATGTTTTGAAAACGGGGAATATTTTTTACCGTCTGAGAGCTTCCGAGGCGTACGCTGCGTAAATGGTTACAGTTAGGTAAAAATTGTGTATTACAAAATTGTTTCTCTTAAAAAGTTCTAAAAAAAAGTCCGCGACAGCATAATTATGTCTATCTTTTAAGGTTCGCTCACAATAACCTTATTTCTCTATCTCTTCAGAGATAGAGAAATTAGGTTATTTGCTCACGATGTAATGAAACTGAAGAGTTTGTTTGTACTAGGATCTCAGAAACTACTGGTTGTATTTCAAAAATTATTTTACAGTTTAATAGTCCATTTATTTAGGCTGGCTAATGGCAATATAACATCACGCTAAGACGAATAGGAGCGGAGCAGCCATGAATAATGTTTCGAGAACGGGGATTATTTCTTTCTTTTGAGAGCTTCCATTGCTGACGCTGCATAAATAGTTAAAGTTACGTAAAAATTGTATACTACAAAATTGTTTCTCTTCACCACCAAAAAACCACTTCTTGGTTGTCAGCCGAGTAAGAGGTCTGTTTCAGCGGTGGAGGCACCGTGTGCGTGAACCTGTTAGTGTACTAGAACGCATAAAAGTTGAGAATTTGCAGGAGATAGGTATAAAAGAGGAATTTGTGAGCAAACTAAGCAAAAAGTTTGATAATTTAGATGAAGTATGTGAGATTGAAGAATTATGGAAGCCGATTAAGGAAGGACTCGTGGAAGTTGCGATTGAACTGTGTGGTGTGAGCAAGAGAAGCCAAGGATGTAAGTTAAAAAGAATGACCGCGGAAGTTCTGAAAGCGTTGTCTGATAAGAAGAAAGCATGGTTGGACTTGCTGGCTACAAAGGCCAATCAAAGAATGCAGAAGGCAACAGATGAGGATGTACGAATGGCCAACGATGAGTATAAAAGGTATAAGCGTGTGGCAAAAGAGGTGTTAGTAAGAAAGAAGTAGAATGATAGAGATGAATTTGATAAAAGGTTATCTGGTGACTTCCAACAGAATATAAAATTCTTTTGGAAATCCATAAAAGCGGTGAGGAGTCAACAGACCACATCACCGCTTAATAAGATCAGAAACCAGGATGGAAGTTTTGTGGGAGGAGAAGAGTGTGTGCTAAAAATATGGAAGGAGTATTTTGAAAGTCTATTTGATAAAGAGGATACGCAAGTGCAAACTCATTTTTGTGAAATGAATGAAATTGGTAATGAAAACGACATTAGCATGGAAGAAATAGTGGAAGCATTGAATAGTATGAAACTAGGCAAGGCTTCTGGGATTGATAGGGTTTCCATTGAGATGCTGAAAGCAGGACGTGGCGTGGTGATTGACCAGCTGTACCGCCTTTTTAATCTGTGCTGGAGGAATGGCAGCGTACCAAAAGAATGGTCCAAAGCGGTCATTGTGCCGCTGTACAAAGGAAAAGGGTCGCAGCAAGAGTGCAAAAATTACCGCGGCATAAGCCTGCTCAGCATCGTCGGTAAACTGTATGCGAAAGTGTTGATAAAAAGAGTGATGAATGAAAGTGAAGGAAAAATGTGGGATGTTCAAGCAGGATTTATGAAAGGAAGGGGATGCACGGATCAGGTCTTCTCCTTACGATGCATAACAGAAAAAGTTTTGGCGAAAAGCCAAAAGGTATATTGCGTATTCGTAGATCTGGAGAAGGCCTATGACAAAGTGGTGAGGAATGAACTATGGTCAACATTGTCTTTGTACGGGGTGAGCAGCAGCTTGATACGAGCACTGAAATCTCTTTATGAGGGCTCAAGTGCTTGTGTCAGGATCAACGGAGCTTGCACGGACTTCTTTAATATAGAAAGGGGTGTGAGACAGGGTTGTGTAGCGTCACCGTGGCTGTTTAACCTGTACATGGACAGTTGTTTGAAAGAATTGCAAGAGAGTGCGTGTGGTATAAAACTGAACGAGCTGACCATCAAATGCCTCCTATATGCTGACGATCAGGTGATCTTAGCTGCATCGGCGGAGGAGTTGCAGTTGATGGTTAATATTATGTATGAGGCGCTGAAAGGTAGAGGAATGAAAGTGAATGTAAGTAAGACTAAAGTAATGGTTTTTGAAAGAGAGGAATGTATGACGAATTGCCCTATTATTATCGAAGGGCAAAGAGTGGAACAGGTGAAAGAATTTGTATACCTGGGTTCAAAATTTACGAGGGATGGAAAGTGTGACCAGGATATTGAGAGAAGAGTTTTGGCAGGAAATCAAGTGAATGGGGCGATGCATACCTTTATGAGCAGTCAAAACGTGTCTAAGAAGGCGAGAGTGGCTGTGCATAGGGGTGTGCTTATCCCCACACTTATGTATGGTAGTGAAAGTTGGGTGTGGCAGAAGAAGCATGAAAGAAAAATTAATGCAGTGGAAATGAGAAGTCTGCGAAGTATAGCTGGACAAAGAAAGGAATAGCGTGATTAGAAAACAATGTGGTATAACTGAAGATGTAGTGACAAAGATAGAAAAAGGGATGCTTAGATGGTTTGGACATGTTGAGAGGATGGATGAAAATAGACTGACTAAACAGATCTATAAGGCGATAATGAATGGGCAAGCTGGTAGGGGTCATCCTCGGCGTACGCATGGTAACCAAATTGATGACCTGCTGGAAAAAGGCCAGGTCAAGAGTACCCTTAACCGGCGAGCGTGTATGAAAGCACTTATGAAAGTAGAAGAAGCGAAAGTGGTATGCCAGGATCGTAGCAAGTGGAAAGCCATAGTCTCTGCCTACCCCGATGGGAAACAGGCGTGATGATATGTATGTATGTATGTAAAAAGTTATAAAAAAAAGTCCTGGACAGCATATGCCTATCTTTTAAGGTTCACTTACAATAACCCTCTTATTAAGTTTTAAAGTATGAGCGACGTGACGGTAGTAAAGGAGAACGCCCACAGATCGTTTCTTTTTGAAAAACCTTAATAAAAAGTGTATGGCTATCTAAGTAAATTGACAAATCATTAAATATTATTTTAACAATCTTTTAATTCACTTGATCAATATATATTGTGGAGTTTAAACTTTGATATAATTCGTGGTGTTATCGTTTTTACGCGTCGCAAACTGACCAAATGAATGGTACTGGCGTGACGAAGATGGCCGCCAATTGCAAATATCAATGTGCGGGGTAGTTACATACTCAAATGCACTTGTCATAGATAGTTTCAAATGGATTAGTTCATGCAACAATGTTGTTGATTTAGTATCAAAAAATTCTAAATCTAAATAAACTAAAGGATTTTTAAATCTAAAAGGTCGACAAGTGTTGGAAGTGATAAATATAATGCAGTGAAACGTTACTCTTTAATTTTTCAACAAACTCCAGAGAACTCTAAATTATTATTTTATGTTGTAAAGGTAAATTGGTGTGAATGTAATGTTGATTGATGTTTGTATAAAACAATTGTATCGTTCCTTATGAAGTGATTATGATCTGGATTGATAATTTAAATGGTAAGTAATTATGGAACTATCGAGATCCAATTTGTTTATTTACTACGTTATCTGAATAAGTTAAAATGTAGTAAGTGTATACATTTTCAGGGTTATTTATAAGTGTTTTGGAGCAATTACTTCTATCTTTTTTGAATTAAATGTAACGATTAGCATTTTTGGACAAATTGATTTGACGGATTGATGAACATTTGCTTCAAAACTAACCTCTAATTTGAACAGCAAAACGAAGAATGAGAGAGAACCCTACAAAATAAGAGAATATTTTTTATTTCCTTTGAAAGTACGATTGCCATCCAATTTAATATCCGATTTTCGCTGTTATACTAAATTATTTGTTATGAAACGGCGGTCCATTGAAAGTTGGTCAATCCCCTTTGGTCTGCAGTGGCAGCCAGTCAACTGAACGATCAAAACCGGCCAAGTGCGAGTCGGACTCGCACGCGATGAGTTCCATACCGGAAAACGGATGGGTGGAAGTAAAAGCGACGGGAAACATTATATCACTTTAACGAGAGGTGTTAAAGTCACATCCTTCTCACTCTCATGTGATGCGCCATAATGAATACAAGCGACGCGACGCGACTATAATAAGCGCGACGGGGGTAAATGCAACGGGAAACATTATAATACCGACTCGAAATATTAATACCATACCTCACTCTCATGTGACGCAAACAAAGTTGCGCGGGTCAGCTAGTGTAATATAAATTTTTCATGTCTGTCTGTCTGGCTGTCTGTCTGTATCCTGAATAAGTACCAAGCCGAAACTACTGAATCGATTTGAATGAAACTTGGTACAATCTGAGCTTATAATCCGAGGAAGGTTCTAGGATACTTTTGATTCAGACATTTTGCGCGGTTCCTTTGGGAGAGGGGATGAAAGACAAAATGGTTTTTTAGCTGTAACTTCGCAATGCGTGGTCGGAATTCAAAAAAAAATTCTGTGTCATAAAGGAAGTACTTTAAGGATTGTTCCACACAAGTTTCAATGAATGCAGTTCAGGAATTAGAGACATTTCAACTTTCGCAAAAATGTGAAGGTTAATCTAAACTGGCGTGTTGGCTTAATCTTAAAAGAGCTTAATGATTTTGTAAAATAATTCAGTGCACGCCAGAGGCGTGGGCTGAATTGTTTTAGAATAGACTTAATTTTTAAGTTCTTTTATGATTCTGATATGCTTCATGAGTCTGATAAAGAAATGCACCTCTTTTCATACACAATAATACGTAAACGAAGTTGCGAGGGTCAGCTAGTAATAAATAAAACAAACGGGGTGAGCTAAATAAAACCGTTTAAAAACAGTATCGTTCGGAAGCAGTTTTGTTTTCAGTGACTGGGCAACACCCGGTATTTATAAAAGTCGTAAGAGACTTTATGAACTTTATTCGGAAAAATCATTTAATTTCAACCCTGACTTTCATGAATATGTTAAAAAATTGGTCACTTGGCAGCTGTGTTTAACGATTGCGTTTCAGGGGGTGTATTTCCTGATTTAATGAAACATAGTAAAGTTATACCCTTGTTCAAGGCTGGCAGTGCTTCCGATCCAGGTAATTTCAGACCTGTCTCGGTATTGCCGACTTTGAGCAAGATATTTGAAAAATTAATACTTGAGCAGATGCTGACCTATTTTAACAATCACAAATTATTTCATGTTAAGCAGTTTGGCTTCACTAAAGGACGGTCGACTACCGATGCTGGTGTAGATTTGATGAAGAGTATTTATGAAGCCTGGGAAGATAAACATGATGCGCTTGGTATGTTCTGTGATTTGTCAAAGGCTTTTGATTGTGTTCAACATGAAACATTGATCAGGAAACTACATCACTATGGGATAAGGAACAAGGCTCTCGATCTTCTGACTTCATATTTGAGCAATAGAACTCAGAGGGTCGATGTTGGTGGCACACGTTCAGAGGGATCGGTGGTTACTATGGGCGTTCCGCAGGGTTCGATACTCGGACCATTTTTATTTTTAATTTATATAAATGACCTACCCTATTACGTAGGGGACACCAACGGGATTGTTTTGTTTGCAGATAACACTTCCTTAATTTTCAAAATTAAAAGACAACTAGATAACTACGACGATGTCAACAATGCAATCCTGAAAGTAGTACATTGGTTTAATACTAATAATCTTAGCCTGAACGATAACAAAACTAAATGTATTAAATTTACCTTGCCCAATGTAACACAGGCAGAAACCAATGTTCAACTTAATGGCCGAGAGTTAGAACTTTTAAATTTATGGCGTTCCTAGGGTTGACGGTCGATGCTGGATTGCAGTGGGGTCCACATATTGAAAAGCTAGCTGGCAGGTTAAGTTCAGCAGCATTTGCGGTACAAAAGATTAGGCATTTGACTGATGTAGATACAGCTAGAATAGTTTATTTCAGTTACTTCCACAGTGTTATGTCTTACGGTATTCTACTGTGGGGTAATGCCGCAAAAATAAATTCAATTTTGTTTTACAAAAACTAGCCATGAGAGCCATATATAGATTAGGTCCAAGGGTCTCTCTGCGCGAAAAATTCAAAGAGGTAAATATTCTGACTGTAGCATCACAATATATTTTTGAAAATCTTATGTATGTGCAAAAGAATCTATCTAGTTTCGTTAAGTTAAGCGATATACACAGTGTAAATACCCGACATAAAGATAACCTTGCTTGTCATCAGAGTAGACTGAAAAAAGTCAGTAATTCCTTCCTGGGTAACTGTATACGTTTTTACAACAGGCTTCCAAATGAAATAAGAAGTATGCCCTTAAATAAGTTTAAAAAAAGTGTATAAAAGGTAAATTGTACCGCAGGGGCTACTATTCAATTGACGATTATTTGCTTGATAGGGAAGCCTGGAAATGATCTGCTTGCTCTACTGCATTCTCAAGCAATAGTTTGTGATTTTTAGTTTAAATTTTGTAAATAGAGCACAAAAAGAAAAGCCTGTCGAGTTTCTTGCCAGTTCTTCTCAAGCGGGCCGCGTTCCGAACTGGTGGTACTATTTGCATTGTATTCATTGACGTGTCGCAAGTGCCTATGTATTAGGATTATGCGAAATAAATGTTTTTTTGAGTTTGAGTTTGAGTTTTCCGTTGTGTAGTTGTGAAAGAAAATTATTGTCTGGGAGTTATTATGGCTGTGAAGTTTGTTGATGACATACTTACGTGAGACGTGTGTTGTGTCATGAATTGGGAGAGGTCTATGTCAAGGGCTGCTATAGGTCGATTTGATGCAATTATTTTATCAGATCTACTGTATAAAGTTGTTGTAAACATTTATTGTTAAAAATTACAGAGAAACATAATTATTACATATCTATACTGGGTGTAACAAAATTGACCTAAATAATGCCCCCGTGGCATTGTGCTCAAAAGACTAGCAGCATTCCCCCTTTGAATAGCAATACCTATTCGCTGAGCGAGAAAACTGCCAGCCCTTGGGTCACCAGTCGTATCCACAAGGCGCTTTTTCAAATTCTTGAAAAGTTTTTTGCGCATTGGGACCCTATGGACCTAGGGTCTCAACACCGACTGGACAAAAACGATTTGATGAGTCGAGACACTTATATTTATTAATTTTAATATTTTCAGCCGCTTCCGCTGCTGCTCTGGCTTTTAATTTTGTTTTAGTTGTTGTAGAACATATTATATTTTATGCTAATCTTCTATATGTCATTCTTTATTAACCATATTACATTTTATGGACAGACAACAAAGTGATCCTTAAATGGTTGCGTTTTCTCTTTTAATACCATCATGAAACTAAAAAAAAATATTCCGATATCATGATCAGACAATAGTTTTAATAAAGTTCTTGTGGATGCTTGCTTACTTTATAATAAGTTATCCATGATGTCAAATTAAAACAAAACCATCTTGCAATTTGAGCTGTGCTTTGGTTAATAAATCTGTCACAGTTTCTTTGTATAATAGACAGCGTGTTACAAAATTTAACAATAAGCCTTCATCAGGGTTTAGATACTCTAATGACTACAAGCAGAATAATAATACCAAAAATTACAAAAGAGTTTCATCACTGCTTAAATAAACACTGGGGATTTCCACGCGTAAAAAAGTATTAAATAAAATTAAAAGCATAACAGTTTTTTTTGACGCGGTGGACCGCATTTACACACAATAAAATAGCATAGCAACACGTGGTAGTGTCAATTAAAATAAAATATTTCAGAATTTAATTAAAATGTAAAAAAATCTAAATTTTGAACAATGAATACTGTCCATAAACTCTTTAAGGGATAAACAAAGATAACAACGTACTTACGCAGTTACGGCAATTAAGTAATAAGTTAAGCCAAATAAGTTATTATGACGAAAATACTGTAGTAAAACGTATATTATTACCGTGTACCTACGTGTGGAGCATGCCACATTGGGCACCCATTTTTGGAGCAGCTAAGGCAGTGGCACTAAAGGTAGGTATTTACACATTATGACAAATAATAAAAATTGATACGGGGTGTATCAATAATTTTAGTAGGTGCCATTAGTGACTTTGAGGCTTTATAAGACATAAGGCAACTTCTTTTTTTTATATTTACCTCGCTACATTGATGTCGCCACCATCCTGATGGAAAGACGTGGCGCATCTATCGATTGGGGACCAATTCTGAAAGTGGTCCTCAAGTTGGCGGTACTGTGATGTACCTCTTCACGCTCCTCTTAAAGAACCCGAGATTGTAAGACGAGGGAAACACGTGTGCGGGCAGGTCGTTCCAGGTTTTTATAGTTTTCTTTTAAAACGCTCTGTTCTGGCGAAGATTCTCTCTACTGTGTATGAGTGGCATCTCTGCTCGGCACGCGTTGTTTGGGATCGGAAAGCGGAGGGTGGGATCTTTGATTATATACCACCTATTATTATATACTACCTGGGATCTTTGATTATGTACTACTCTAGTGTATAAATTATCGAAGGGTGGGATCAGGTTGAAGAGCTCTTCAGAACATTCGCCGTGATACATTCGGTAGAAGGCAGCCAAGGACACTATGGTTCTTCGCTGCGCCAACGGTTCGAGGCCTCCCGTCACCTCAGGACAACCAATTATTCGGATAGCACGTCTCTGCTAGCGTCAAGCGCGTCTTGTAAGTATCTCGCGGAGTCACCCCAAAGGTGAGAACAGTATTCGACGCAAGGGCGAATCTGCGTCTTGTACAGTAAACATCTCTGATGTGGCGTGAAGTACCTAGCACCTACGGACACAATCTAATGATTTTGTATATTTTTATTGTGCTACCGGCTCATTAGTAGGTAGGAGTCAAATTTTAAAAAAGTATTTATAATTTAAGACCTTTTTAATATTCCTAAATTTAAATACTGGGTGTAACAAAATTACCTCTCCAAATTTCATGAGATGACTTGGCATCGGAAATCATATACAAATATTTAATAAAAAAGGGGGGTAAATTTTTTCATTTTTTTTTTGTCGCACATTAATAATTCATTTTTTACCGCGGCAATTCGGGGTAACATGGTCGCCGTGGCAAAACAAACACAGAGCATCCGTCTGGCTGTCGTTGTCGCTTTCTACTGCCGCTCAGTAGCGATAGAAAGGGTGAAAATAGGATAAAATAGGACCTGTAAAACAGCTTTACGGTTAAAGTATTCATGTGATTTTTTGTCTTAATTTTTGTAATGTTTCTTGACTGATGCCACGTCACGTGACGAAATTTGGATAGGTAATTTTGTTACACCCAATATAACAAATTGTGTCATTCATTTTTATGTGTATACGACATCATAATCAGCAGTCGTACTATGCGACCACTTGACTAACGAGGCGTACAATTATTCCTATCTGCACCATGGTACCGGCTTATCGTTGTACCTATTTTGGTACACGCTTTATACCTAAATAGAAATAAATTTAATACAATACTTACAAACTTCATTGTGGGATATACGATATGACTGGCACAACTCTTAAACTACTGATGTATCTTTGATTAATCCTGAGCATTGTCAGCGTTTATATACAAGACAAGACTAGATCTTTATATGGACTACATAGGTACAGATATATAGAAACTGATCAAACAAGTTCAGTTGTATGCACTTGAATGATTACATTATCCAGCATCAGCATTAATTTTTACCTTTATGTAGGTAACATAGTACTCACACTTCCGTGAAGGTTACACACGACGGAACGGCTTATGTCTATTCGTTTAGACATACCTACATTATCCCTACTAATATTATAAATGCGAAAGAAACTCTGTCTGTCTGTCTGTCAGTTACGCTTTACCTTTAACCGCTGAAGCGATTTAGGTGAAATTTTGTATAAAGATAGTTTAAGACTCTGGGATGAACATAGCTACTTTTTAACCGACTAAACAAAAAGAGGGTAATGATTTTACGCGATAACGACTTCTACGTGGACGAAGCTGCGTGGATCGGCTAGTTTATTGTAACTAGCGTCTGCATGCGGTATAAGTCTATCCCCGCTGCAGACCACAATCTTGATCCATCCGTTAATTTGGATTTCTCACAAGAAACCTAAACTGGCCTAAAAGTTACTCTATGTTCACCTCCAAGCCTACATTATACAAATTTCGCTCAATAGACACACGGCTATAGGCTTGTTCTTTTTTTTTTCGTGTGGCAATCCTACATGGATGCTATGCCGGACTCCTATCGACTAAATCCACACGATGCCCTACAACTGTCTACGGCCGGGAGTACCGGGTAAGCCCTCGGAAGGATGTCCCAGGGCAAAATCAGGTTGTGTGTAGGTACTAAGGTCTAGAAAAACTTTGATCACGATATATTATTATGTAATCTATCTCTATTATATAAAAATGAATTCATGTTTCCTTGGTCACGACATCACGCGTGAACGGCTAGAGCGATTTCGTTAATTCTTTTTTGTTTTGTTTGTTATTTGTCAGGAATGGTTCTTATGGAAAAAAATATACCGATTTTCATATTCATAGTTATGGCAGGACAACGTCTGTCAGCTCAGCTAGTACTATTATATATTCCTTGATATTATGTAGTACTAGCTGACCCTCGCAACTTCGTTTACGCCACATAAGGTGTATAAAAGGACAGGTATTGTTTCAACAGTCTCATGGGAGCATATGAATCTGCCCTGTTTTCTTAATCACAAAAGAGCTTAAAGACTAAGTCCATTCTAAAACAATTCTTTTTATTAATATATAATTTATTATTAATATATATATATATAATTGAATTATTTTACAACAGCCTTAATCATTAAGCTCTTTTATGATTAAGCCAACACGCCAGTTTAGATGTACCCTCTCATTCAAAGGAACCCTTGATAGAGATCAAGGGTTCCTTTGCCGTTTGCCACAGGTTTGGCGAAAGTTGAGATGCCTCTAATTTCTGAACCACAAAACCCTCAACCTTGAAACTTATGTGCAACAATGCTTAAAGTACCCCCTTTCTGTCACTAAAAAAACATTTGTAATTGGGCAACGCATTGAGCAATTACAGCTGAAGAACCATTTCATCTTTCATCCCCTCTCCTGAAGGAACCGCGAAAAAAATTGGGATCGTATCCTAAAACCTCCCTCGGATCATAAGCTCAGATTGTGCCAAGTATAATTCCAATCCATTCAGTAGTTTCGGCGTGATACTTATTCGGGATACAGACAGACAGACAGACAGACAAACAAACAGACAGACATGAAACGTTTCAATTACCTTTTTCGGCTTCAGTTTCGAGTAAAGAATGCCCTACAGTTAATTTTTTTTAAATATCTTCCATGTACAGACTCTCGACCCTCAACAGTTTTATTATATGTATAGACTAGCTGACCCTCGCAACTTCGTTTACGCCACATAATGTGTATGAAAGGACAGATATTTATTTAACAGACTCGTGGGAGCGTTTGAAACTGCCCTGTTTGCTTTTTCATAAAAGAGCTTAAAGATTAAGTCCATTCTAAAACAATTCAGTCCATGCCTTCGGCGCGGACTGAATTATATTACAATAGCCTTAATCAATAACCTCTTTTATGATTAAGCCAACACGCCAGTTTAGATTTACCCTAACATTCAAAGATAATCCTTGAATTCTATGTTCTATATTCTATTCTAGGTTTTGCGGAAGTTGAGATGTCTCTAATTCCTGAACTTCAAATCCCTCAACATTGAAACTTGTGTGAACCAATCCTTAAAGTACTTCCTTAATAACACTGAAATTTTTTTTGGAATCGGACTACGCATTTGAGAAGTTACTACTAAAAAACCATTTCGTCTTAATTCCCTCTCCCAAAGGAACCGCGCAAAATATTGGGATCAAAAGTATCCTAGAACCTTCCTCGGGTTATAAACTCTGATTGTACCAGGTTTCATTCAAATCGGTTCTGTAGTTTCGACGTAATACTTATTCGGGATACGGACCGACAGACAGACAGACAGACAGACAGACGGACATGAAAATTTTAAATTACATTTTCAGCTTCAGTATCGATTAGAGAACGACCTACAATTAAAATTTTCAAAATATCTTTCATGTACGGACTCTCGACCCTCAACAGATATATTATTGTATGTATAGATAAAAAGACCTCAAGTACTACACTTGAGACCCTCTGAACTAGTATAATGATGCGATCTTTCGAGTGTAAACATAAGATTATAAAATTATAAACTGATGAATTAATTATGTAAGTAAACAAAGCAGGTAGGTAACAAATATACACAAAGTAGAATAAAAAGGGATATAATAAACCGAGCCTCAAAAGTTTTTCTCGGCCACGGCATTTAGCCTCTCATTTAATAACTAAGCCACGCGAAAATGATATAGCCTCTAAGATACTAATTCGTCCTCTTTAAAACGTCACCTAAATATTCCATTATAAGCATCAAATAAAGATCAACAATTATTTTAACTTATCCTCCGTAATAATATATTAACACCTAATTTACTAATTCAGCCACATATTTTACATGTAATCACCATTTTGTATTTTATAGCTTCAAAACAAGAGCCTCAAAAAATTATAATTTAGGCCTCCACAGACAACATCAGTTTTTATAACTTAGCGTGTAAAATAGATATATCATATTCTTTTTTCGTGAAAATAGCCACTGTAAAGCTAGACGCGAGTGCACAGGACGACAGCGACCGGCCATTAGCATCAATCAGAGACCGTTATTTGATATCACTTTGTAACTAAAGACAGATTACGGTTACCAAACAAGAGAGTGAGGTTAAGAAAGCAAATACTAAACTCAAAATTGAGTACATTATAGACTCTCTAGAAGTGCATATCGTGAATGTCGTCATAAATTTACGATTAATGAGAAATTACTCGTTACTCACATTTGGGTTAAGTATTTGCATTCTTGGTCTCACTTCTTTGTATTCTTGGTCTCACTTCTTTGTTTGGTATCTGTCTTTAGTTCTATAATTTGTATTACATGCACACATAATGTCACCGACCGAAATCTGTATGATGTCTAGGCATTATAAAGAATACCTGATACTTGCAGGCAAGGCAATGTATGAAATAACGAGAGTATGGAAGGGTTGTTCGCTGCTTGCGAAGGTTAGGTTAGGTTGGAACAGTTACCACTAACGCGTGAAGGCGAGCGAGCGAAGCGAGCATGCCGCTGCAGCGGCCGCCGAGCGCCAAATGTATCTAAATATATATAACTCTTACTGATAAATTTAATATTTTACAATATGTTACAATTTATAATGGGATATAATAAACCGAGCCTCAAAAGTTTTTCTCGGCCACGGCATTTAGCTTCTGATTTAATAACTAAGCCACGCGAAAATGAAATAGCCTCTAATATACTAGTTCGTCTTCTTTACAACGTCACCTAAACATTCCATTTTAAGCATCAAATAAAGATCTACAATTATTTTAACTTGTCCTGAATATTAATATATTAACACCTAATTTACTAATTCAGCCACAGATTTTACATGTAGTCACCATTTTATATTTTACATCTTCAAAACAAGAGCCTCAAAAAAATATAATTTAAGCCTCCACAGACAACATCAGTTTTTTATAACTTAGCGCGTAAAATAAATATATCATATTCTTTTTTAGTGAAAAGAGCCACTGCAAGGCTTGACGCGAGTGCACAGGATGATAGCGACCAGCCATTTGTATCAATCAGAGACCACTATTTGTTATCACTTTGTAACTAAAGACAGATTATGCTTACCGAACAAGAAAGTGAGGTCAAGAAAGCAAAAACTAAACTCAAAAGTGTATACATTATACACTTTGGAGTTCAGTATACAAATACATTACGTGAATATGTGGATAATGTCGTCATAAATATTCACGACTAGCGGACGTCACGCGGTATCGTGAAACGTTCCCGTGGGAATACGGGAATAAACGGAAAGCCTATGTTCACCGCAAAGATTCCTTCATTCATTTCATTTCTTTCGAAAAATTCTTTCACTGCGTGTAGCTTCCCAACAGTGAAAGAATTTTTCAAATCGGTCCAGTAGTTCCGGAGCCTATTCGTTACAAACAAATAAACAAACAAACAAACAAAAAAGCTAATCTTTCCTCTTTATAATTTTAGTATAGATTAATGAGACATTACTCATTACCTGTGAACAGTTCTTAGCAGGCAAGGCAATGTATGAAATGGAGGTATGGAAGGTGCGTTCGCTACTTACGAAGGTTAGGTAAGGTTGGAACAGTGACCACTAACGCGCGAAGGCGAGCGAGTGAAGCGAGAATGCAGCGGCACCGGCCGATGAGCGCGATATGTCATATAAATAAAATATTTTGCATTATGTTACAATTTACGATTTCTCGATAGTTTATAATTTTACGATATTTACAATTTTATGGCGACCCAAGACCTATTTATTCTACACATTGTCGGTGGACATCTGAATTATAATGACTGCCGGTAACACATAATAGGTTGACTGGTAGATAATGCCTTTTGGCATTAAGTTCGCCTTTGTACTGTTATAATTTGTGCAAAAAGTTTAATAAATAAATAATAATAAATAAAAGCATTTATGCCCGAAGGTCTGTCCCACACTCCCGTGTTGAAACGGACTCGCTTGTCCGTTTCCACCAGATTGTGACACCCCACGCAGTTGGCTTCACGTGCCTTGCAAAGCAAGGAAACTCGCAAATTAAATGTTACAAAGTGGCCACCCATCCGAGCACCAGCAATAGCGGTAGTTGCTTACTACAGTGATCGTTTACAAAAGACTGAGTCAGTGGCTACAAGTGGTCCTAGCTAATTAAGTAATATTAGTGGCCATAATTTGCTTTTTGAATGCAATTTTACTTAACTTTGATGATCCATTAATGTGGGACGAGTTACATTTTAAGCATGCTGAATTAGGAAATTAGAAGCTAAGATATTAATAAATAATGTCTATTTTGATGCCATTTTTCAGTATTTTAGGAGTTTGCTGTTTGAGTGCATGTCACAAAATTAGATGCTGAAAAATAATCACGATGCTGAATTATATTAACAGTGGCTAATAAAGAAGTTAACTGGTGGCTATAACCTATAAATTCTGACGCTCATTAATTGTGGCTGACTTATTAATATTGAGGGCCCAGTATTTTTTCGGAGGCCAATAATGCTATTAAAAAGAAGGTCGTTTAATTAGCACCCATTTATAATTCCTCGATAGTTTATAATTTTGCGGTACCTACTTATAATTTTATGGTGACCCAAGACCTATTTATTTTACACATTACCGGTGGACCAGCAGGTATTCTATGAAATCCCTAGGAAATTTGTACAGTACTAGACAAAGTTTGAACAATCATATACTTATTCAAAACATTTCTTATATTGCTTCGAAGGGGCATCTGGAGTTTTGGGCAGGTATTCTTAAAGCTGTCTACACACCAAAGCCGCCGGCCCAGCGGCAGAACCCGCCAGGTAAGGCCGGCGGCGGCTTTGGTGTGTAGACAGCTTTAGAATGCAGGTAGTGTATAGAATACCTGATTATAAAGACTGCAGGTAACACATAATAATAAATAAAAGCATTTATGCCCGAAAATCTGTCCCATGTTCCCGCGTGAAACGGACAAGCGAGTCCGTTTCAGGACTCGCTTGTCCGTTTCCACCAGATTGTGACACCCAACACAGTTGGCTAAACGACATGCCTTGCAAAGCAAGGAAACTCTCGCAAATCAAATGTTACAAAGTGGTCAACCATCCGAGCACCAGCAATAGCGGTAGTTGCTTACTGCAGTAATCGTTCACAAAAGACTGAGTTAGTGAATTATTGAAGCGCTCGTGGCCCCGCGGACTCAGTGTTCTGTAAACGATCACTGCAGTAAGCAACATTTACTATGGCCGGATATGGATGGGTGACCACCACGTGGACCACTTTGTGACATTTATTTACGAGCGTTTCCGTGCTTCGGAAGGCACGATAAGCCGTTGGTCCCGGTTGTCAGTAAAATGACAGTCGTTAAGCCAAGTTGAAGGCCTTACGGGCGGCTTGAAAAATTTCAACTGTGGGTCGTCACAACCTGCGCCCGGGTCGGCAGCGCGTGTGTAGCGCCTCTGGTGTTGCAAAAAACGTCTATAGGCTACGGTTACCAACCTTCCGGTGGGCCGTAAGCTTGTCTGCCACCTAAGTAGTATAAAAAAAAGTGGCTACAAGTGGTCCTAGCTATTTAAGTAATATTAGTGGCCATAATTGCTTTTTGGTGGCAATTTTACTTAACTTTGATGATCCATAAATGTCGGACGAGTTACATTTTAAACATGCTGAATTAGGAAATTAGAAGCTATGATATTAATAAATAATGTCCATTTTGATGCCATTTTTTAGTATTTTAGAAGCTTACTGTTTGAATGCATGTTACAAAATTAGATGCTTAAAAATAATCACGATGCTGAATTATATTAACAGTGGCTAATAGAGAGGATAACTGGTGGCTATAATCTATAAATTCTGACGCTCATTAATTGTGGCTGACTTATTAATTTAGGGGGCAATATATTTTTCCGAAGGCTAAAAATGCTATTAAAAAGAAGGTCGTTTAATTAGCACCCGAATAAAAACAGTAATGTTTATACAAGTATTTACTGGAGGCAAGATGACAGAAGTGTTTATAGGAAATAGAATTAATGATTAATAATAGAGTAAGATTTCAAGGTCCCAAGACTTAGAATATTTCCTTACTAAACAAATATGTTGTACGGTACCCAGCGACAAATCTTACTAATATTAGAAAGTTTGTTCTGGGGTATCCTTCCGAGGGCTTAACCGGGGCTCCCAACTATAGGCTGTTAGGTAGGATACGTGTGGTTTTTAGTAGGTAGGAGAACGGCATAGGATCCCTGTAGAATTTTCCTCACATTAATTAAAAATAATATTAGAAAGTTTGTGCGTGTGTATGTTTGTTAGGTACTCTTTCACGCTCTAACGGCTGAACGAATCTGGCTGAAATTTGGATCAAGGATACGTTATAGCCTAGAACACACAAAGGTTATATGCTTTTTGGGAGTCCTGGAACATCCTTCCGAGGGCTTCCCCGGGGCTCCCAACCATAGGCTGTTGGGCGTTACGTGAGGTTTTTTTAGTCGGTAGGAGTCCGGCATAACATCCATGAGAATTTCCCTCACGTTAAACAAAAACAAAGGTTATATGCTTATTATCCCAGGAATAACTTCCCTTGGGAAACGGGAACAGAAACAAATTTCCAAGCGGGCGGATTTGCGGTCGGATTTGAGTAAATTATAATACCCATCGAACGTCAGAGAGAGACATATGCTGATTATGGTTAAGTAGAGCCCGTCTAGCGACGAGAAAGAATACAAAATGTCGCCACCCCAATATTCATCCCGAGGGTGTCGTAAGAGGCAACTAAGAGAACACTTTCGCAATACGATCCATTGCGTAGAGAAGGAAAACTCAACTCACTCGGTAAAATGACAATCGTTATGCCGTGTTGAAGACCTTATGGGCGGCTTGAAAAGTTTCAACTACCGGTCGACATGGCCTGCGCCTGTCCATCATTTCAACACGACAATAGGCTCACCACCTATTACGTGGGACATAAAACTATAAGGTGAAATGTGAGCGTATACTTTTTTTTTTATACTATGCCTCTGCCTACCGCTTCTGAGATAAAGGCGTGACTATATATACACTCGAGAGCAATGAATCCGGGTCACTTAAAGAATGTTAAAAATCTCGGAAACTAAAAATGATAGGTTAATGCAATAAATTGTATTTAATAGACAATGTAATACTCCTTAAATGAAAGTAAAAAAAATATGAGTCACCATACATTTTATTAACACAAAATTACATAAAGAAAAAACTGCCGATCTCTCCTTAAAACAAAAATAGGAAACATGAAATTTTTGAACTTTATTACGATTTTCTTGAATTTTAATACTTCGTATTGCCTCCTCGTGCTTCCATTACTGCGTTTACGCGGTTTGGCATGCTGTACACCAAGTTCCTTATACGATTTTGGGGAATATTCTCCCATTCCTCTGTGAGAGCAATTTTGAGCTCACGAAGCGTGATTGGGGGAGGGTTTCGTTGTTTTACGCATCTGCCTAGCTCGTCCCAAGCATGCTCGATCGGGTTGATATCCGGGCTGCGCGCTGGCCACTCCATACGAGTAATGTTCATCTCTTGAAGGTAGTCATTCACAATCCTACCTGTATGAGGTCGGGCATTGTCATGCATAAATATAGCATCCTCACCTAAATTGACCATAAATGGATCAACGTGATCATTGAGGATTTCTTCCACATATCTTACGCTAGTTAAAGAGCCGTTTTCTATGATCACCAGCTCTGTGCGACTTTCAGAAGAAATTCCGGCCCACACAAGTACAGACCCACCACCGTAGGCTACTTTTTCTTCGATGCATGCTTGCTTGAATCTTTCCCCTGGTCTTCGATACACTCTGTGTCTTCCATCGTGCTTGTAGAGCATAAATTTTGATTCGTCGGAGAACATAACTTTTGACCAATCTTCAATACTCCAATTTACGTGGCTCTGGGCATACCTTAGTCTCGAAATACGATGCCCACGCTCCAGTTTAGGGCCGTTTGCAGGTCTAAGGGGTTTTAAGTTAGATTCAGCAAGCCGACGTCTTACTGTCCATGCACTTGGGTTACTTCCTCCGAGGCGTCGAAACTGATTGGTGAGTTCAGTTCCTGTGAGAAAGCGATTTCGAAGCATGGTGTTCACCAAGTATCGGTCTTCTCGTGCTGTGGTACACCTGGTTCTGCCCGTTCCTGGTCTGCGTAGGTTAGAACCAGTTTCTTCGTAACGTCGGAGAACTCTTTGTACTGTTGACAGCGACACACCGACAGTCCTGGCTGTATCGCGCTGACTCCGGCCGGTTTCCAGCATTGTAAGTATTCTGGTGCATTCTTCAGGCGTAAGCGACATAATTTCAGCTTGATTAATGAATATAGAGCACTATCAACATGGTTTATGTACCCACATAAATGACAGATTACAAACAAAAGCAACACCAAATGCTGTAATTTCGTAGTTCCATCTTCGAAAGTGGCCCTTTTTCAAATTTGATTTTTTTATGATATAACTTTACAATAACTAAGAAGTTTTAATACCTTCATTTAAGGAGTATTACATTGTCTATTAAATACAATTTATTGCATTAACCTAGCATTTTTAGTTTCCGAGATTTTTAGGATTCTTTAAGTGACCCGGATTCATTGCTCTCGAGTGTATGTATGTAGAGCGTTGCCTCATCAGTAAGTGGTTAACTTGTCTAGTAACTGGGAAGAAAATCTAAACCAACCCGATGGTCATGTTGTATTGTGACGACATGAGGGCTTCAATATTTTATATCAGATGGCGACTGCGGCCTCCGCACGTGCAGAGTTATTATTCCCGTTTCCGCTTCCCATAGTAAGTTATTGCCGGAATAACAGTAGATATATCTATACTTATATTGTGAAGAGAAAAGATTTGATTGTTTGTTTGTTAGCACGAATAGGCTCCGGAACTACTTGACCGATTTGAAAAATTCTTTCACTGTTGGGAAGCTACTCTCTTTGCGGTGAACATAGGCCATATTTTATTCCCGTATTTCCACGGGAACGGGAATAGTTATAAATTTACAGAGTGATCTACTTACCTATGAACGCCCAACCAAAACCCTTACACATAGAAACTCGGTTTTTTTGATAATGCAGGAGTGCCTGCATTATGAAAAAGCTGTAAAAGAATACTTCAAACTTCGGGTGGATTCGACCAACGTAGAGAAAGAGAAAACTTATAGGATATTTTCTACTAATTACAAGATTATAGTGATTTTCTATTTTACCAACAACTGACATAAGTATGGAGATG
This sequence comes from Miltochrista miniata, assembly GCA_933228765.1. NCBI lineage: Eukaryota > Metazoa > Arthropoda > Insecta > Lepidoptera > Erebidae > Miltochrista > Miltochrista miniata. The sequence continues at coordinate 15,652,176 of OW121765.1, forward strand.
TGCCCAAAGCAGGCACCTTAAAGGAAAGTTGAAAATAAATTGGTTTGTAACATAGCCACAATATTTTTTGCTTATCCCAAAGATGCATTACTAAACGCTTTCGAATAGAGTATGGTTTGATTTATCTGAAATAGAAAAACGGATGACTTATAAGCAAATTACGAAACCTCAACTGATGCCCGCTTTGCCCAATGGGGGGGCCTAAAGGAGCACTCGTTCAGGGCAAAATGGGCATAGGTTGAGGTAAAGAGGGCATGGCACAAAATCATTGAAAAAATACACCGTATCAGATTTTTGATTCAATTTCTTGATTATTCAGTAAATACAGTTGTAAATCTTCCTAGTTTCACTTCACACGACCCAGATTTAAGATGCCTTTGCAGCGTGGTTCTAGGTATCTCAAATTTCGCTGCTACGCTTTTGTAAGATCGTCCTAATTCCTGTTCTTCTAGGAGTGCGTGTCGCATGGGCGAGGGAGTCCATGAGGCTTGCGAAGTTCTTCGTTTGCAATTATTTACCACCTAAAAAGAACATTAAAAATATTTCATGTAACGGGCGGGTATAGAGCGGGCACGTGCCCGCTTTGCCTTTTTCGGAACATCAAATATACAAACAAATTTTAAACTAAAAATGTTTAATCACGTGGTATTCAGATCTACCACTTTACAGCCAGATAACCATTTAATAACTAAAACGTATTGATTATAGCATTGTAAACACCAAATAAACTTAATTATTTAGAATACAAAAAACCCGACTGCCAAATAAACATAGGTACAACTGAAAAGCAAAAAAACAAGCTCTACATTTCTTTTGTGATTTTCTTTGGCTACTTACTGTTTTACATTTGCAGGCGGGAACAAGCTATGGGAACATGTAGCTATTTTGTAAACCACCACTTGCTTGACTTTAGCTTGTTCCCGCCTTCAAATGTTGCCGACAAAGTAAAACAGTAGATAAAGAAAATCACAAAAGTAATGTAGAGCTTGTTTTTTTGCTTTTCAGTTGAACCTATGTTTATTTGGCAGTCGGGTTTTTTGTATTCTAAATAATTAAGTTTATTTAAAACTTTTTAGTTGTGTTCGTAGTGGAGTTATTAATTTTCGTGTAGTGAAGGGACATCACCAAAATTCAACCTCAATTATTATATTTTTTGGTCATATTTCCGGTGCTACAAAACCGATCGCAATCAAACAAATGTAAGAATTTAAGTCTGACCAAGGCCTTATAAACAACTTGAGTTTAAAAAAGATCATTGTGTTTAGAAATGTAAGTGTATGAACAGTTAAATTACCTTTGACAATGCTATAAAAGCGAAACCGGTCAGGTCATATGTAATAATAATAAAAATTGTGGAATAAAGTACAAGTGATTAAGCAAAAAGTGCATAATGCCTTATAAACACATAATACCGCATCAAAATCGGTTCAGCAGTTTTGCGTTCTTCGCAGTCAAGTAATTATTACGCAAAAAGTCTGCTATTTTGATTTTCCATGAATTTTATTATACCTGGTGTCCCTCACACAATCACGACAAATCAAATGACATCTTTTATTTTAAAATCCGTCAAGCCATTCGGGCTGTAGAGCGTCCAAGAAAAATTATCAAGCTTTACATTTTAGCGCCAAAAGTCTGCCATTTTGATTTTTTTGAAATTTTAATGTACCTGGAGTCACTTACACAATCACGACGAACCAAATGACACCTCGCATTTCAACATCTATCAAGCCGTTCAGGCTGTAGGACGTGACAAAAATTGGACATACATACATACACACATACAATAAAATAAATAAAATAAATATTCTCGGACATCTCACACAACGCTATCTGATCCCAAACAATGAGTCTCGAAAAACATTACCCTCCTGTCTTCGGCAGTTCGGGTAAAACGTGAGAACATTATGAATTGATACATATTATTTACCTTGCAATATTTTTCAAAAACCCACTTAAAACATTTTTTTATCGCAACTCTTAAAATAGTGCTCGCAGGTGAACCTGAACGAATGATGCAAGCAGTGCGGGCCGCGGGGATCACTGTGACGTGTTGAAAGTGTGCTCTTTTATAAAATTATGATATTTAAAGGAAGTACCTGCTTTGGACCTAGTGCCCACTTTAGGCACATCTCCCCTACGTAGTATGTTGACGTGAATAATTTACACGGACGATTTCGGCGGTGTACTTAACAGTTACCGGCCCCATACACGTACAATATTATTGACTCAATAATATTGCATCAGTATTTATTTCCGTCCGAATATGGTCTGATCAAACCTTAATATTACCCATACACGGTCAATTTATTGCTATATTGGTCAATATTATTGTCCGTGTATGGGGCCGGTTATACCTAACGTGAAAAAAAGGTTTCAACCCACGAGATGCCATTAAAAAAAAATTATAGTTGTCAGTTGATATTTCACGTATTAACCAATAAAATTCAATGGTAATGGCATTTCAAGTCAAGGTCGAAGAAACAGTTGTACAATAGAATTTTGTTGAATGTTTCATTCCTTTATCATTATTACCCATTGAATAACAATCTTACTTCTTACTTCTTACTTTAATTAATAATATAAAGGCGAAAGTTTGTGAGTGTGGATGTTTGTTACTCTTTCACGCTCCAACGGCTGGACAGATCTTGCTGATGTGGTACAGGGATAGATTATGGTCTGGAATAACACATAGGCTACTTTTTATCCCGGGAATAAGTTCCCACGGGAAGCGAGAAATTTTACACGGGCGAAGCTCCGGGTATTAAATATAGCGGAACCCACAAGTTATTTGGAAAAACGTAAACGTACATATAACAAGGATAAATAAAAGGTGTAAAATTATGCCAGAAATAGAAACACTCGTGTAACTTAGAGTTTGGTCGAATCCAGCCAATGGGATAGCAAAATTTCACGAGATTAAAAATAAAAGAACCGATTCGCGATTATTCCCAGTTGTTCCGTTGAAGTAGTTCCGTGGCGGAACTAGTGAGACTTTTTTTCCCAGTTGTCCCGCGGAACAAAGCATCAATAATTCAGTTCCCATTAGTTCCGCGGAACAAAGTATAAATGAAATACTAATAAATTCATTCCCAGTAGTTCCGCGGAACAAAGCATAAATTAAAATCTAATAAATTAAGTCCCAGTAGTCCCGCGGGAGAAAGCATCACTTACATACGAATATTTTATGTTCCCATTAGTTCCCTCGGTCTCTTACGGCTATTTAAAAAAAATGAAGATCGACAAAACAAATGAAGATCAATAAAACAAATGAAGATCAATGAAACAAATGAAGATCGACAAAACAAATGGAGATTGACGAAACAAACGAAGATCGACGAAACAAATGAAGATCAATGAAACAAATGAAGATCAGCAAAACAAATGACGGTTGGTAAAACAAATGACAATCGAAAAAACATATGCAGATCAATAAAACAAAAGACTATAAGCAAGTTGATAAGGTCAAAAGTTACGTGCAGCCATATTTTGTAATCTAGATGCGATAACCATTCAAAAAATAGGTGCAAGCAATTCTCTACCTTATGAACATAAATAATATTTATTTATTTTTTATATATTTGTGATCTGTGATGCCTATAAACGCCTAAAAGCACATTTTTAGGGAAATGTCATTAAGGTCGAGACTTGCTTGCATATAATTTTTTGAAAAGTTATCGCATCTAGATTACAAAAAAAGGGGCCATGCAAATTTCGACCTTATGAGCATGCATAATATATATTTATTTTTTATATATTCGTGATCTGTAATGTCTATCATCGCCTAAAAGCACATTTTTAGATAAGTGTCATTAAGGTCGAGAATTGCTTATACCTAGTTTTTTTAATGGTAATTGCTTCAGATTACAAAATATGGCTACAAGTAACTTTTGACCTTATCAACTTGCTTATAGTCTTTTGTTTTATTGATCTGCAAATGTTTTTTCGGTCGTCATTTGTTTTTCCAACCGTTATTTGTTTTTCCAACCGTCATTTGTTTCGCTGATCTTCATTTTTTCGTCGATCTTCATTTGCTTTTGTCGATCTTCATTTGTCTTCGTAGATCTTTATTTGTTTTGAAAATTATTTAACTACTTTATACTTTTAAACTAGATGTTCTTCGTATAATGGATCTTTTTCCACTCGCATGTCCTAAAAGATCCACATTCATCAAAAAAAAAAATACTTTAAGGCTTTAAGGTATTAAAGGGGACATAATAATGTCCATAAAGATCCATGATAGTTCCGCTACGGAACTATTGGGAATAGAAAAGTCTCACTAGTTCCGCTACGGAACTACTGAGAATAGAAAAGTCTCACTAGTTCCGCCACGGAACTACTGAGAATAAAAATGTCCCAGTAGTTCCGTGGTGCGGAACTACTGGGAAAAAAAAGTCTCACTAGTTCCGCCACGGAACTATTGGGACAAAAAGTCTCACTAGTTCCGTTGCGGAACAACTGCCGCGGAACTACTGGGAATGAAGGAATTTGGCTTCTCCGTTGTAACTTTTTTAAGTTTTACCAATTTCAATAATAGATTTAGTACCGAAAAACTTTACGATTTCAAATAAAATTAACAAGAAAAAAGGCACAAATTATTAATATCATACATAATCATCACAAATATAAGGTTCTGAACCTTATATTTGTGATGATTATGTATTTCGAATTTTCTTGTTTTTTTTTTTAACGTGAGGGGAAATCCTTCATAGATGCTATGTCGGACTCCAACCGACTTAAAAACCTCACGTAACTCCCAACAGCCTATAGTTTGGAGCCCCAGGTAAGCCCTCGGAAGGATGTCCCAGGACTCCCAACAGACCTACGGCCTGGGCGCCGCCGACGTGTCTTCGCCGAAGACTCTCGGCCTTCATGACCGGGGGCCTGAGGACGGTGAGTGGGCTGCTCACCGTCCTTACAGAAGCAGGCCCGAGACGGCAGTGTGACGTGAGGGATTCACGCACACCCCCCTTAGAAGCGTGATCACACCCAAAAATCACCCAAAGACGCGGGATAGCACCCGAACCACCCCCTAGACGAGGCCGCAGTGGTAGCCGTAGGCCTGTTGGGAGTCCTGGGATATCCTTTCGAGGGCTTACCCGAGGCTCCCGACCGTAGGCTGTTGGGCGTTACGAGGGGTATTTTAGTCGGTAGGAGTCCGGCATAGCATCCTTGACGGATTTTTCCTCACGTTAAAAAAAACAAAGTATGTTTATTAATTTAAAAGTGGTTTAAATTTTATCACGTGAACATGGCTTGGTCATTCCCTTAGCCCCTCCGAGCCGGCTTGCTGGTTGCCCTCTGGGTTGGCTTCGGGGGTGGTTTCTGAGGTGGTTTCTTCGCCTGAGGTTTCTTCTTTTCTGTAATGTAATCAAATAGGTATATTTACAACCACCAGGTTATAATCTATCTGGATGATAATAAGAACCGCATCAAAACGAGTTTATGTAAAAGAGCTAAGACATTACGCATATATTATTACGGCGAGTGCGCGATAAGATGAGGCACGCTAGGGAAAAAAATGTTTCTTTATGTTATTTATTTAACACTTTACGAGTATATAGGTACATCACACATGTGTTATAAAAAGTTATGGTTATGAGAAAGGAGCTCAATAATTGGTACAATGGTACCCAATTGTTTCAACATAACGTGTACAAGTAGTATAATAATTATTGCAGGAGGATTGCTACAAATTTTGGCACTCATCCATCCAACAGGCTCATGCAACCTTTTTGAGCTTTTCTGTCCACTTTACGCAGGCTTGCATGGTTACACTCTAAGTCAAACAATTCCTTTAACTCTTTTGGCTTTCCTCTATTCCAATTCCATCGAGAAGGGACATTCCGAATATAGCTTTCCGTTTCCGTCTGTTTGTCAGTAAGAACAACTGTCAAGGGCTTCTAAAATTTTGCGTCATTCTGATGGAATAGAACAAAGAGAATACAATACTACGTAAGAAGAGACGGGACTTCCATAGTGCGAAATAGCCTTACGAAATGTCAAACCATGATCAACTGACAGTAGCCAACCTAACAACTTTAACACATACAGTTGCCAACATTAGGGAAAAATAGTGATGTATACTATATTTACCGATATCGATACTATATTTATCGATATCGATAAATGCAGTGGTCTTTACTTCTAGTATAGGCTATAGTATAGGCTCAGTTTTGGTTGTAAAATGATAAGTTCATAAAATATTATTATATTTATTTAAAAAAACAATATTTGTAATTTCAGCGCCTTATTCTGACTTCTGACTGTGTATCATAATGACCCTTTTTAATTACCAAATATTAGGACGCTTGCTTCATTATTGCCTTCGTCTTTAATCACTAAAGTACAGTAATTAGCTGAAACAAAATAATGAGATAATTACAATATTTTTGTGTTATTTTTAATATTTTTTATCGTACGAGTTATAGATATGTAGCCATGATTTCTGAAGTGGCACCAACCTTTTGTTATGGTGATGGTGATTATTTAGCTAAATCCATTAATCAAGCAATTTTATTTTGAATTAAATTTGTCTGTTCAATCAATTCTGCAGCTCGCTGTAGTGACTGTATATAATATTGACCCTTTTGAATACTAAATATTAGGATGCTTGCTTCATTATTGCCTTCGTCTTTAATCACTTTGTACCACTCACTTTATACACATGGTAAATAATGGTAATTGGCTGAAACAAAAATAATGACAATTATTCTTGTGTTTTTTTAACATATTTTTGTGTTAAGTGGCTTGGCAGTGAGTCTTATTGATGGAACTGCAAATTTCTTTAACTGCGTCCTTTTTTTCCTAAAATCTTTGTCAGTAAAATGTTTTCCGCAAACAAATTTTAACTGGTGGAGTTTCTCTATGGGTATATGTATATGCTAAATCCTCGTTTCCTGTTTTCTTCACCCATTCCTTAAAACTAAAAATAAAACATCGATATATAAGTAATTGCAAAACTACTACCACACTAGTTTCCTAACGATTATACAATATATAATTTTCATTGTTTTCACCCATATAACCTATGAACCATTGATAGATTTACTAATATACTACTCACCGAAGCTCATCCATAGGAAATCTGGCCATGAAAAACCGTTTTGTGCCGTCTTTTCTTCCAGATTTTAAACCGCATATTTCACACTTTTTATAATGCATAATTCGATAAACTATGTAGAACAAACACAAGAGAATATAATATAGAGAACGAATTGATAGCAAAAATAAGCTATTATCTCAATTATTTCAATAATATCTTTCAGAGAAAAATAAATTGAAAATAACGAATATCAAATTGACATCTACAGTGACAGACAGATGACATTTCCTCAAGGAACGAGCGAGCCAGATAGAGTAATTGAGTGAGACACATATAGTCGCCATTACAATTTGGTCAATTTTCATACATTTTTTTGCTTGTACGTAGTTGCGACAGACTGGAATAGAAGTTTTGTAACATCCGAAATGCTGCGTAACCAAATCAGAACTACGATTGACTTCTTTTTCGAAATTAGACTTAGCTAGTTGAATCATCGATAGTTTGAAATGTCCGTTCGTCCGATATGATTTTTGTTTTGGAGAAGCTCAGCACATATTGTTTAAAGACTTCAGTCCTAACGATTTAGGCGAGTGGTGGGCCACCTTTCTTAATGGGGGGCCAGAAAAATTGAGAAATTTCAGCAGCGGGCCAAATTTGATAGAGATTTTCCGTAATTTCATGACTGAAAAAGTCTGTACGCACACATACGAAAACGCAAACATCGCCAAAATTTTCTGTTAGCTGGCTCCTTCACCTATACATCTATTAAGTAGAATCTACATAATACTTCTGAACAGTCAAATTATGATTACCGCGAGCCATGGGAGCCAGGGGAGTGACGTCACGGACGTTGAGTATAACAGAGCACCTCCTCGATTTAATTGAGTTTTAAAATATTAAGATTGCGTGTTGCGTGTGAATATACTAACCCAGTTGTTGACTGTGATGTGACAGTACTCTCGCTGTGTTATCCAGTGATATCAATCAGTTACTTGTAGATAAATGTTTAAGTAAACTTTTTCTTCGAGTGGTGAATGAAAAAACTACCCTAGTTTGGGATAAATAAAACAACGACAGTGCACAGATAAAGGAACGTTTATTATTTACAGTAGATGCAAAGTGCAGTATTCTTGGAGTTGATTGGTGTTATATGTGGTACTAATTTGTGAATAGAGCCTTCGTAAACACTGCTTTAAACTTTTTGTTGTAACGGCGCCATCTGTCAACCTAGTGCACAACTAATTTCCAAGATTACTCAGTAAACCAATAGTTCCGTAGCGGTTTACTAGCGCCATCTCTGCAAACATACTTACAACTAATAAGATGGCAAAGTGCACCAACTGTGGGAGATTTTTGTCTGGCAAGGGAGGTATAGATGGCGTTGCCAGGGGTAGTTGCAAATGCTGTTCAGAAAAACCACCCGGGAACAAGGACAAGACTCCCCGTAATGAGAAGAACGTTGTTGTTGGTCAGCAGCAGGATATCAACAGTTCTGGGGATGCGACGAAAACACTACAACGAGACTATCGTCAGCGGTCGTATATAGGTAGTGAAGAGGCTAGCTTAAGTATAGCGGAGGAGATGAGGATGCTCAGGGCGGAGGTTCGTGATATGAGGGACGAGGTGACCAGAGAGCTCAGGGATCTGCGACGGGAGGTGGGCGATCTCCGCAGAAATGTGGCGGACTGCGAGACCCGAGTCGATGGCCTGCAGAGCAGGGTCAAGGAGCTCGAGGACAGGCAGGCGAGCACGGCTCACCTCGAGAGAACCGTGTCGCTGCTGAAGGCCGAGCTCAACGACCGTGATCAGGAGCTGTTATCTTCGGACCTCGAGATATCTAATATCCCGGAAGAAAGCGGCGAGAACGCCGCACATATTATCGAGTTAGTTGCAAAAAAACTTGGGGTCCCGATGGAAGCGCGGGATATAGTGTTCGCCGAAAGGGCAGGCCCACCACGCAAGCAGAGCTCAGCTGAAGAGGCGGGCGGGGAGCGTGAGGCGCGCCGCCCGCGCCCCCTAGTGGTGCGCCTGGCGAGGCGCCAACTGCGCGACGAGCTGCTGCGCGGCGCGCGCGTGCGCCACGGCGCCACCACCGCCGACCTCGGCCTGCGCGCGCCCCCGCGCCGCTTCTTTATCAACGAGCGACTGAATAGGAATAATAAAAAAATATACTATCAGGTGCGTCAGGCGGCGAGCCGCCTCGGCTGGAGATTTGTATGGATCCAGCGTGGCAGAGTTATGGTGAGACAGGCCGAGGGCAAGCAGTCCTACGGCATAAGATCGGAGGCTGACTTGCTGCGGGTTTTTGGTCCTGATGGTCTTGAAGAGGGTGCAGTTTAAAAATACAGGAGCTGCAAGAATAAAAGACTGTAGTACTGTATATTATATTGGGTTGGGTTATTTGTCTCATGGGATTGTTGATGTCCGTGTACATGGATGTAGGTCACTGGGTTTGTTTGAGCACTTCATGTACAATGATTACATTGTGTACTTGAAATCACTTGTCAGCTGTCAATGTTTTATTGGAACTATAACTAAAAGTATAATAAGTGTATGTTACAATGTTTTTTTTATTCTGATTTTATTAATTATGATATTATTATATTTACAAATTTATATTCTGTTACTTCTCATGGTAAATAATGATAGTTTATTTCTACAATTGCTTGAGTTTGTGTTAAATGACTGTACATATGTTGAATTCACCTTACTATATACACACTTGAACTTTATATACACTAAAATATATAAAAATGGTTAAAAAGAAGGAAAAATGTTTAAAAATAGGGCTGTTTAATGCGGGGTCCTTGGGCACAGGACAAGATGAGTTCATTGTTGCAATGGGGAGGCATGCCGTAGATATCATGGCAATAAATGAAACATGGATTAAGGAGGGTGATGATTATAAGGCGCCGGTGGTGCCGGGCTATGGGTTGCGCCATACTCCGCACCCGACTTACATATGCGAAGGTCGAGGTGGGGGGGTCGGCTTCTATATACGTCGTGGGATTAATGTGCGCAATGAACCGCATCCAGTGACTCCGAACGTTGAACAAATGTGGCTGAGACTGAACAAAAACTCACAGTCGATCATAATTGGCACAGCATACAGGCCACCTCGACTTAATGCCATTACATTCATCGATGCTGTGACTGAGTCTATTTCTTCGTTCTCTGGAGTCGATAAGATAGTTCCGCTGGGTGATTTCAATATAGATCTTCTAAAAAGGGATGAGGGCAAGGTGAAACTGCTTCAGGACTTTTTAGTGAGCATGAGTTTGACTAACTTAGTGACCGAACCTACTCACTTTAAGGATGATGATACTGAGACACTGATTGATTTGATCTGTACAGATGCTCGAGCGTTCAATGTGTCAGTTTTACATACCCCAGAACTTGGTCGGCATGCATTGATTTCTGCGGAAATTGACATCAGAGTTGAAAAGTCTATCCCACAGTGGATTATGTATAGGCCGTTAAATGATATACTAAAGGACAAATTTGAGGAGGACATCAGTAGCATTGACTGGAACTACATCATGACTTTGATTGGCATTGACTCAAAGGTTGATACACTTAATTCATATATCATCTCGTTATTTGATCTACATGCACCCATGAAACGAATTTTGGTAAAAGAGAAAACCTACCCCTGGATTACAAGCACAATTAAAGATATGATGCACATAAGAGGGTAAATTCGGTTTTCAAATTTCTTTACGATCGTAAGAAATCAGCCGGCGCGGCGCACATAGCCGTATAGTGCCAATTGTTGCTACTAACAAGTTTGATACTTTTGTTTTCCTTGATATATTACCGGTGTCATATTCTTAGTCTAAGCGTTCAATCTTTTAATTTAATTTTTATGTTAGTAATATTAGTTAATAATTATTGATTATTTTATTGCAAATTGATTGATCTTAAGTAGTGATAGACACTGACATCATAAAATTAATAAAGTTGACATTTATTTACCTAACTAATATCAATATTGCAATTAGAAATACCGAACCGAAGGAACCGACGTGCATGGATGAAAAGAAAAATGAAAGTTGAAGAAGCAAGTGAGGTGTGTATGGAGCGTGCCGTGTGGCGCTCGGTTCTTTCTGCCTACCCCGCAAGGGATTTGGCGTGAAGATAGTATAGTATATAATACACACATACATGAAAACGGTCCACAAGTTTATTTTTAACATACATATGGTCACGCCTTTATCCCCGAAGGGGTAGGCAGAGGTATATTATATGCCCACATTTCACCTTTGTATAATTTGTCCCACGTAATAGGTGGTGAGCCGTATTGCCGTGTTTAAATGGACAGGCGCAGGTTGTGACTGCCTGCTGTTGAAATAAAGCCGCCAACTTAGCTTAACGACTGCCATTTTATTAGCAACCGGGACCAACGGCTTATCGTGCCTTCCGAAGCACGGAAGCGCTCAAATAAATGTCACAAAGTGATAACATGGATGGTTACCCATCCATAGACCAGCCATAGTGAAAGTTGCTTACTGCAGTGATCGTTTACAGAACACTGAGTCCGCGGTGCCACAAGCGCTTCTTTTAGTTTATTTTTAAAGTTTCTAAATATACGAAAATTGTAGAAAGTAATGGACAATATTCTATTTTACACTATAAATATTTAAATTTGACAATAATCATAGTTAAAAACAATAATATTAACGTAGCAATGCGCAGGCGCTCGGCATGGTACGATGTTTAGCTGCCTACTGCAGATTCAGTGCTGGCAGGAACGTTAAAATATTTTTAATAAATAACCAATAAATATTGTTGGATATTCTCACACATCATCATCTAGCGGCTAGATGATGTTGTGTGAGAATATCCAAGTTTGGGCTAGATTCTAGCCCAAACTAAGCTATAAGCTTGAGCTATGTGATCTAAATCTAATCTTAATTGATAGTAGGTGTTTTTCATTTACAACAACCAAATATTTATTAAGTGGTATGTGCATAACAATGCACACCGCCAAGAAAAAGCCATTCCGTATCGGCATTGATAGATTATTAGATACCTACTAAGTTTCTTGGGGTGTTCTTCTCAGTTTGTAGCATTTCCGAAAAAATGTTGACAAACCTATTTTTTTTTTATTTCAAAGGTAATAAATTTTATTTTATTTTATTTGATCGGCTCTTTCTGGGCTCAATCATTTTGGGCAACAGACATTAGTCGTAAAAATTTAACAATTTAGGTTCCATCCTCGTAGTCCAGAACTCGTCGTCTTGCGAAATATTTACTGTGCTTATGGGCAAATTAGTGTTCAGTCTACACCGCAAATCAATAAATGCTGGCTTGACTGAAAGAAATTTTAATACAATGCATTCATTCAAAATATTTATTATATACACAAGATCACTAGAAGATAAAATAAACGCAGCTTCTCACTTAATTTGAAGTTGGCCTTGGATTTTAAAATACCAGTCATACTTTGTTAACAGATCCGTTTGTCTCCATAATTTAATTTTACCATCTGCTATGGCTTGTTCCACATCCATGTATATAGGGACTGTTCTAAATTAAATTGATTGATTGATTGGTTATTAGGTCGTCTACAACAAGGTGCCCCCTTGTGGACAACCTTTGGCCATGGCTGCGCACTGGTTTCTGCTTGTCTGTAGCTTTAAAATGAGTTTGTTTAGCATGTTATCTATCCATTCACTGACTACCGTGTATACTCGGTGTTTTGTCAGTGCCGTGGTTATGCTTCTTCTGTCGAAAGCTCCCTCTATGTTTATGAAAGTGCCGAGGCACATTGATTGATTGATTTTGGAAGACCTCTTCTATTTTGTGTACTACTGCATGTAGTGCTGTGTCTGTAGACTTGCCGGGGGCATTATGCGCGTTGGTTGGAATGCAGTGGCTTATTCTGAAGGGCCGTCCCTCGTTTGTCTCTGTCACACAATCTTTCCAGAGTTTTTAGCAGGAAAGACGAAGGGCTTATCGGTCTGTATGACCAGAGGTCTGAATCACAAACATAATCCCTTTACCGGGTTTTGGTATAAAGATCACTTAGACCTCTCTCCACAGTCTGGGTCGCAGTCCCATTCATTGTCTGGCGTATAGATACTATGTAACTGACAATATCAAGTTGTGTCCTCCCCCATTTTATCACTGCAGGGAAGATTTCATCCTGTCCTGGAGATTTGAAGGACTTGAAGCTGTTAATTACCCATTCAGTTTTTTGTAAGTTGACAGAATAGATTCTCTCTTAGTCTTGCGAGCTCCTACTGGACTTCTTCTGTGGATATGTTTTCCACCAGCCACATGAGTGTCTGCAGCAATTGGCATTCTGGGAAGTGCGTTTGTATCAAAATACTCTCGGCTTCTTTTCATGATAGTTAACGTTAGTAGAATGATATAGTGGTAATTTATATGTCATTAATTTATTGTATATAATGTTAGTTTGCCTTTGAAAATGCCGAAAGGTTCCACCAAGTGCCATCAATCAACAGTATAAATAATTCTTTTCATGTGTGGGTCAGGCCGCCGCGCCGTCAGGTTTCTTTATAGATACGGACAGTTCTGTCCCTTGTTTGGCTAGTATTAGTCTGACTCTAACAGAGGTTTCTCCAAGACTTGGTACTTTTGTATCTCAGTCGCTACTTGTATTTTGCTTTAGCGGCTTTATAGCCGTCCCAATCCTGGTCTGGTTCCTCACAGGTGTTCCATAATTACCACTTATGAAAATGGTGTGTTAATGTGTTATTATCAATACCACACGAATAGTGACTACCTGCCTTGCGTATAATACCTACACCTACGCTGTTCGTGAAGAAAATAGTGTAACTGTAAAAGCTTATAACTTGGTCAGTTGTCGTTAGTTTCATTTAATTTTTTTTATACAGTATTTCGAAGCGAAACTCTAGTCGGGGTGTCTGAGATTTGCACTATACAAAAGTTCAAGTTGTATATCGACCATAAATATTTATATATATTATATTATACGTCACAAAGTACTAAGATTGTTTGATCACGCTAGAATTAGACTATTTTTGTTCATTTTTTCGTATTCAAAAATGGAACATCGAGCGACATGACCACTCTCTGAGAGCCTCTCGGCGGTACTAAATCGTATTTGTTCGCGTATCTGCATTTATAGGGGTTCACAAAATACTTTGTAAAAAAAAATCTGTATCTAGTTACATAAAAAGAAATATTTTTATTGTCAAAGGAGAAGTTCTGACATAATATTACATAATTATCATAATGATTTAAACTACAGAAGCTGGTGAAAAGCCTACTTTATTTTGGTGAAATTTCTCATTATTTGAGCAAACTTTACAGTCATTTTTCTCTAAAAAAAGGAACCTACCTGATATCAGGTTATTCTACAAACAGATAGCCAACCCCCTTTTCAATTGCTTCGTATCCTTGTTTATTAAATTTATCAGTAATTTGACATGAATTCAAGCATCGAAAACTATGCAAATTGTATGATTTGAAAAACCTGTTTCACTTTCATTGATAATTACCATTATGTAATCCGTTGTTAGGTATATATGTTTTAATAAACGTTTAGAGAGCTAAAGGGGATTGACCACCTTTCAATGGACCGCCGTTTCATAACAAATAATGTAGTATGACAGCGAAAATCGGATATTAAATTGGATGGATATCCTACTTTCAAAGGAAATAAAAAATATTGTCTTATTTTGTAGGGTTTTCTCTCATTCTTCGTTTTGCTGCTCAAATTAGAGGTTAGTTTTGAAGCAAATGTTCATCAATCCGAACAAATCAATTTGTCCAAAAATGCTAATCGTTACATTTAATTCAAAAAAGATAGAAGTATTTGTTCCAAAACACTTATAAATAACCCTGAAAATGTATATACTTACCACATTGAAACTTATTCAGTTAACGTAGTAAATAAACAAATTGGATCTCGATAGTTCCATAATTACTTACCATTTAAATTATAAATCCAGATCATAATCACTTCATAAGGAACCATACAATTATTTTATACAAACATTTCACACCAATTTACCTTTAGAACATAAAATAATAATATCGAGTTATCTGGAGTTTGTCGAAAAATTAAAGAGTAACGTTTCACTGCATTATATCACTTTCCAACACTTATGCACGTTGTGGACCTTTTAGATTTAAAAAATCCTTTAGTTTAGTTAGATTTAGAATTTTTTGATACTAAATCTATGATCTCAACAACATTGATGCATGAACTAATCCATTTGAAACTGATAAGTGCATTTGAGTACCCCACACATTGATATTTGCAATTGGCGGCCATCTTCGTCACGTCAGTACCATTCATTTGGTCAGTCTGCGACGCGTAAAAACGATAACACTACAAATTATATAAAAGTTTAAACGCCACAAAATATATTGATCAAATGAATTAAAAGATTGTTAAAATAATATTAAATGATTTGTCAATCTACTTAGATAGCCATACACTTTCTATTAAGGTTTTTCAAAAAGAAACGATCTGTGGGCTTTCTCCTTTCAGGCGTTCTGATTGTGTGAAATAGGTTTACAGTTCTTTTGTATTAAAACTTGTGCATTGTGAGGGAATTGAAAGTTAATTGTTAATCATGAATGAAAGTTTTTGGAGAAGTCTCTATGTGTTGAGGGTTGGTTATAAAAATTCTATTCCCTATATACCTAATAATTAAAATATATAGGAAATAGAACCCCTATAGCAAAAGAATTTTGCGTGCAATTGCATATTAAAAATTAAAGGCGCAGGCCTATCATATCTTACCTGTTATATACCTATAGATACCAATTGGGAAGAAGAGAAAATTACCCATCTCCAGGGAATCTGCATTATGTTACGTACTTAACATAAGTTATACTATAAGTGTAGTATAAATCAAAAAAAAGACGTGTGGCACTCGGGGACTGCCGCGGTAAAGCTATTACATAGCATTTTTAATCAACTATGCTAGTATTATTATTTCTATATAAGAATACTAGCTGATGCCCGCAGCTTCGCCCGCGTAAAATTTGTTCCCGCGGGAAGTTATTCCCGGGATAAAAGGTAGCCTACCTATGTGTTATTCCAGACTATAATGTATCTCTAAACCAAATTTCAGCCCGATCCGTTCAGCGGTTTGAGCGTGAAAGAGTAACAAACATCCACACTCACAAACTTTCGCATTTATAATAGTATATACTAGCTGATGCCCGCAGCTTCGCCCGCGTAAATTTTATTACCGTTACCGCTTCCCGTGGGAACTTATTCCCGGTATAAAAAGTAGCCTATGTGTTGTTCCAGACCATAATTTATCCCTGTACCAAGTTTCAGCGAGATCCGTTCAGCCGTTAGAGCGTGAAAGAGTAACAAACATCCACACTCACAAACTTTCGCATTTATAATATTAGTAAGAAGTAAGATTTTAAGGCCCATGTTTAACAAAGTAAAGTACCAAGTACCTACTTGACTGTCGAAATTTGGGCTATTGGACTTTTGGATTGTTGGACTGTTGGACTTTTGGACTTTTGGACTGTTGGACTTTTGGACTTTTGGACTTTTGGACTTGGACTTTTGGACTTTTGGACTTTTGAACTTTTGGACTTTTGGACTTTTGGACTTTTGGACTGTTGGACTTTTGGACTTTTGGACTTTTGGACTTTTGGACTTTTGGACTGTTGGACTTTTGGACTTTTGAACTTTTGGACTGTTGGACTGTTGGACTTTTGTACTTTTGGGCTTTTGGACTTTTGTACTTTTGGATTGTTGGACTGTTGGACTTTTGGACTTTTGGACTATTGGACTTTTGGACTTTTGGACTTGGACTTTTGGACTTTTGGACTTTTGAACTTTTGGACTTTTGGACTTTTGGACTTTTGGACTTTTGGACTGTTGGACTTTTGGACTTTTGGACTTTTGGACTTTTGGACTGTTGGACTTTTGGACTTTTGAACTTTTGGACTGTTGGACTGTTGGACTTTTGTACTTTTGGGCTTTTGGACTTTTGGACTTTTGGACTTTCGGACTTTCGGACTTTCGGACTTTCGGACTTTCGAACTTTGGACTTTGGACTTTGGACTTTTGGACTTTTGGACTTTTGGACTTTAGAACTTTTGGACTTGTGCGTGTGTCTTTGTGTGTGTGTCTGTGTGTGTGTGTGTGTGTGTGTGTGTGCGCGTGTGCGTGTGAGTGTGCGTGAGTGTGAGTGTGTAAGTGAGTGTGTGTGTGAGTGTGTGAGTGTGTGTGTGGGTGTGTGTGTGTGTGTGTGTGTTTGTTGCATGTATGATTATGTGAGTTGATTTTTGAGTGTGTGTGTGTGTGTGTGAGTGTGTGTGTGGGTGTGTGTGTGTGTGTTTTTGTTGCATGTATGTTTATGTGAGTTGATTTTTGAGTGTGTGTGTGTGTGTGAGTGTGTGTGTGGGTGTGTGTGTGTGTGTGTTGCATTGGTTTTAATCACTCAGTGAATGCCGTTTTAAATTCTCCGTATGTATGCATACCTACTTAGAAATTATATGAGTATATATAAAAAAGTTTTAATTAGATCGCAAAGAAAATGTCCAAAAGCCAAAGTACCTACTTGAAGCAAAGTCATTGATATACCTAATTAGAGATAATTAAAGCGTAATTAAATTAGAGCGTCTGTCTGTTCACGATAAACTTAAAAACTGCTGCATGGATTTCATGCTGAGATCACCAATGATTCTTGAGAAAGGTTAACGTATATAATTTGTTGAGTTTTTGTATTCATTGACTAAGATAATAATGATATTAGTTGGAGATGTCGGAAAAAAATAAGGTGTCTGGGAGCTTTTAAAGAAAACGCTGCCTAAACCCTTCGAGGCATAACAAGATAATGTATGGTAGAATTTTGTAACTTATAAAGGCCTACAGAAAAGTCATAAATGATAGAGCTCCAAATTCTAATGAAAAAAAAAATAGAAATGCAGAGATGGTCGACGGAAAAAAACATTGCTTATACTGCAAATATGACAAAAATTGAACTGTAGGTATGACTTGATTTAAAAAATAAAAAAAGAACATATCCATACATCTAAAAAAAAACTGTTGAGGGTCGAGAGTCTGTACATGGAAGATAATTTGAAAATTTTAATTGTAGGGCGTTCTCTAATCGATACTGAAGCTGAAAATGTAATTAGAAATTTTTATGTCTGTCTGTCTGTATCCTGATTATGAATTGATTTAAATGAAACTTGGTACAATCTGAGCTTATGATCCGAGGAAGGTTCTAGGATACTTTTGTTCCCGACATATTGCGCGGTTCCTTTGGGAGAGGGCAGGGCAGTTTCACACGCTTTTCGCACACCTTATGTGTCAGCTAGTTTGTTATAAGATTAATGACATACTTCAGCCATATGGCTTAAAAGTTCTTTGGGTACCACCGTATTATCCTGAACTAAACCCAATAGAAAATGTATGGGGAATTTAAACAAATTATAATGCTTCGCATAAAATCGAACAAAATGTGATGGAAATAATGAAATTAATAAACGAACGTTTAAGTCAAATTGATGAAGAGATGTGGCGTTATACTTGTCGACACGCCAAAGACGAAGAATACTATCGACATTTTGATTGAATTTATAATTAACCTTGGAGAGAGCAGCGAATCCTAAAATTCCTCAATTTTATTCTTCAAACAGCGATACATATTAATGTGTACCTATATGTATAACATACATTTTACCCATTGAGTTTTTATTTTAGTTAATCAAGTGTTTTTGTATTTTGTACTTCACTGTACCTCATGTCACGCACACGAAGTCACTGTGTTGAGACGAGGCTACCCACACATAGTGCCGCGCGCACAGATGAGTTGAACTGACTATAATTGTTGTCAAACTGATTATGATTAAACCTCTTTTCATAATCAATAAGCGAGTATATGCCAAAGACAAACAAGACTGAGAAAAAATAATTTAATGACAAGCAAGAATGACAGGTTTAAATTTTTATCATTGAAGTATTTTTCATGAAATTATTCTATATTATAAAGGTAAATTAGTGTCGAAATGGCCGCATAAATCTAACTATGGTTCCTTAAAACGAATATGATCAGGATTGATATTTAAATGTAAGTAATTATGGAGAGTCGAGATCCAATCTGTTTGTTTACTACATTGTTTGAATATGTTGAATTCCACTATATTTAAAGTGTGAGATACACGAACGTGGCCGAAGGTAGCCGAGAGTGTGATTCGTTTTCGTGACAGAATTTCTGGATTCGGTCTCCACGCAAGGCCCGCGATAGAAGGTAGTTAGTATTCTTAGGCTATGCAATAGCTTAATAATAATATTATATTCTGTAATATATGATTTCAAACTAACATGGTCATTACTATACGTTTTATAACCGTTTTTAACATAATTGAGTTGCACAACCCTCAGATACTCTCGACAGAACGCCACTATATACCCAGATTGGTTGAAGAGGCTATAGAAATAAAAAAGTATAAAACCTTCAATAGGGAAGATGGGTTTCAACTGTCGAGTGCCTGGCATCCAGTGATTGTTCATTTCACTACAAAACGAAAACCAGCTGACAGTGAGTATTGTGCGCCGGAATCGTGATCGAGTGCGGGACGATACGGTGAACGATGACAGTTGTGTTAATGCGCGTAATAAACGTGTCCGGAGGAGGGTAGATCGCTACGATCTACCTACAACTTAGATCATCTAACCACAGGATGCGCCTTACTTAAGCATTGTTTTCTGCCATTGCACATGACCATTTGGTCTTTTGGCTTTATGAAAAGCCTGTACATCAGTACATCATTTTATATGATTAAACTAGTACATTACATTGTAGTTGACTGTACAATAACAATTAACACACAACAGCCATTACACGTTTGTCGATTAATACATTTTTAAATGCAATGAAATGTTATATGTCTTTGTGTTTCCCCCTTCACTTGTATGAAAACTGGCAGAATATTTTTGTATGCGGTGGTTCGCAAAGGCCAGTCCCGTGTTATATGGTGTAAGACCTACAAACGTCTAGCTCGCTGCACTCCAGTTCATCCGTGATCATGGCGCTTGTAACAGCGCCGAAATATCGGATACTCAATAAAAACGTTACATGGTAAATATCCCGTTAATAGTTTTAAAATGTATTACTTATATTCTGTAATCGTTGTCGTTATTGAACTACCAGGACTACCCTTGCCTATTACTGTCTGAACCGCCTTGGAACTCTTAATAACAAACAAGACTTCCCAGAAGCGTGTCAGTAGACTGCTTAATACTACTGTTCTCTCAACTCTCTCTCAAAAACATAAGGGAGTCAGACCTGGGCACTAAACAAAGTTCATTTATCATCCTATAAGGAAACTAGAAACATACAAAAAGGTCTATATGATAAAAGCCAAAGTCAAAACCAATGACGAATAACTTTACACACGAAACACAGTGAGGGATAATGAAAGATCATTTAAGAGGTAGGTAGACAGACATAATTTCATTGGCATAACTGTAGACAAGAACGTCTAAGAACAGACAGTTGTGGAGATGTCTGAAGAAAGCCTTTAAGAAAGAAAGGACAAACAAGTTAAAGTTACTCAGTCATTAAATTTATGATTTTTAAATTTAGTCCTGTTGATAATGTAATAACCGGCCAAGTGCGAGTCGGACTCCCACACGGCGGGTTCCGTACCAAAAACAACAAAAAGTCTTATTTGTTACATACGCCCCCTTTTTTCTTTTAATTTAACGTTAAGGAAAATCCTTTATGGATGCTATGCCAGACTCCTACCGACTAAAAACCCTATGTAACGCCCAACAGACTACGGTTGGAAGCCCCGGGTAAGCCCTCGAAAGGATGTCTCAGTAAATGTCCATTTTGTTTAAATTATATTTTTTTATGAAAATACACTGCTCGATATCCTGAGTGTATTTAAAGCGTCTACTGGTTGCCCTTATTACCTATTAACACTACATATTATAAAACAAGTATTGCACTGTGGTGGTTGTTAACCACAGAGCAACGCGCGCCTTTTTTTTTTGTTTTTGTTTAACGTGAGGGAAAATCCTCATAGGATGTTATGCCGGACTCTTACCGACTGAAAACCTCACGCCACGCCTAACAGTCTATGGTTGGGAGCCCCGGGTAAGCCCTCAGGAAGGATGTCCCGTGACTCCCAACAGACCTACGGCCGCCAGTGCGGCCTCGCCCAGGGGGTGGTTCGGGTGCAATCCCGCGTCAATGGGGGGTTTCGGGTGTGACCCCGCTTCTAAGGGGGGGGCGTGCGTGAGTTGCTCACGTCACGCTGCCGTCATGGGCCTGCTTCTGTAAGGACGGTGAGCGGCCCTCTCACCTTCCTCAGACCCCCGGTCATGGAGGCCGATAGTCCTCGGCGAAGACACGTCGGCGGCGCCCAGGGCGCCGGCTGCGGAACTCGGGTGGGAGAGTTCTCTCCCGCACCCGGCCCGCCGCCTCCTTCGCGAGCACGACCTGCTCGCAGAAAGAGGCGGCGCAGTCCCACTTACTCCCGCTGGAGAGCATGGCTCGCACCATGGCCTCGAGCGAGAGAGTGTCCACGCCCAGACCCACTACGAGGACCTGGCGCTGTTGTGCCCACGCCGTGCACTCCACCAGAGTGTGGAGCGCCGTGTCATCGCTGCGGTCCTCGCAGTGCTGACACTCGGCCGTGGTTTCCCGGTGTTTTCGCCACAGATACCTACCGAAGCTACCGTGCCCGGCAAGTATCTGTGTCAACCGGTAGGAGAGAGCACCGTGTCTTCTCTCCAGCCACTCGTCCATGACCGGTCTGACGGCCGCGATTGTGTCGAATCCCCCCTTTGGTTGCTCAAGTCGCACCTTCCATGTCTCCATGGTTTCCTGGTGGAGCAGGGTCCGCTGGGCCTCGATGTCTCGAGACGCAGGCCTTTGGCCCCGCTCCAGCGCCTCCTTGCGCCATCTGAACAGTGACGCAAGGGCTCTCGCTTCCACCTGGAAGCGAGAGCCCTTGCGTCACTGGGACCTACCATGGAGGGGTGAGCAACGCGCGCCTTAGACTGTTCGTGTTGCTCTATAGCACTATAGTGTTAACTATACTGTATTTCAAAAGCTTTGAGCAAAAATATAAACAAACACATTTGATCCTATATATCCATAGTTACTTGCAATTGAGTATTCACCCTGATTATATTCCAGTATCCAGGAGTCATACAGTGTTCTTACAATCATTTCGACACCAAATAACTACTTTATGATAGTTTATTTTCATTTAAAATATCTACTCAGGATAGTAAAAAATTTTATTCAATTCAACTCAATTTTTCTTGAATGGCAAACGGTATCGGCCTAGCGGTGCCGACCGACGACTACTGCCAAAATCAGATGTGTTATGAACACTCGTGTGTATATGGGTTTTAACTTTTCGTCGCGTAGGTATACCGTTTCTTGTGTATCTTGATTTGTCATACTATATTTTTCTACTCATCTGTCTTAGAAAACGATTGTCAAAACATGACATGTTTACATAATTTCCAGATCGGGCAGGATTGGACTATATGTATATCCTGTTATATAGATCCTCTACGGTAGGTACAGTAAATATTTCCAAAAGAGTTTGTGAACTCTATATTGATGACATTTGAATGATGACAATATAAATACGATACGTCTCAACAGTCTCATGCACCGAGCATGTAATTGAATTGTGTGTTTGTACGTAAATTGTTTATACTGGAGAAAAATCTTAAATTATGGGCCCTTTATTGACTATTTCCTATGAAATTGCTATCTTTGAAATATTACACCTACCTAAAGTAATCTGCTGAAAGCGTTGTTCACTCTTTAAAGAAAAAATATTTACGATAAAGTCGAAAAATAAGTAAGTAAGTACGTGACCCGTATAATGTTCAATCATGGCGACAAGAAATTAATTTCATTGAGAAATATTTTGATGGTGCTATACCTCCTAAAGTATTCATTTAATTTGAATGGTGTAAAGATAATTATGATCTTGACGATATGTTCAAGCCAACTAACGTATTTAAATTGAGAAGGATACCTTATCACCTAATATAAACAATAAAATGGCAAAAAAACACGTTTGTTGTACAGGAGCCCCCCCCCCCCCCTATATATTATTATGTTTTTATTTTTAGTTATAGGTATTGTTATGGCGGCAACAAAAACACACAATCTGTGAAAATTTAAACTTCCTAGCTATCACCGTTCATGAGATACAGCCTCCTGACGGACAGACAGACAGACAGACGGACAGTGAAATCTCATGAATAGGGTCCCGTTCTTTTACCCTTTGGGTACGGAACCCTAAAAACGAGTAGGTGTGTAAAACTAGCAGATGTCCCGCGGTTCCTTCGACGTAGCTTCAGCTCCCATGGGAATATGGGGATAAAATATAATCTTTATCACCCGGGGTTGTGTAGTTTCCCAAAAGTGAAAGATTTTTTAAATCGGTTCTTTACTTTTGGATCCTATTTAATGCAAACATACAAACAATATTTCTTCATAACATATTAGTATTACTAATACTCATCAATCAATACGTCGACCAATTTAAGGAAGATAAAATGAAACGTATTTTTTTTTAATTTGACAGCATTACTTTAATGATAGGTATACTTTAATAATAAGACAGATAATTTGTTTATATAACATTTATTGTTAATTTATTTATTTGACCAACTTTGATAATAAGATCTATTGCTATACGGCATCCCTCTAGTTTAACTATAATTAAATAACTTGATTGGCCTTATTTGTGGCATTTGGGCATCGACGCTGATCAGGGAATAGGCCCAGTCGCAGCATTATCTGCAGCATTAGCCGCAGCATTATCTGCAGCATTAGCCGCAGTATTATCTGCAGCATTAGCCGCAGCATTAGCCTCAGCCTTAGCCGCAGCATTAGCCGCATCATAAGCCGCAGGAGAGGCCGCAGCATTAACCGCAGGAGCCGCTGGAGGAGCCGCACGAGGAGCCGCACCATTAGCCGCTGACTTAGCCGCATCATGCGCCGCAAAAGGAGCCTTAGGGGCATTAGCTGCAGGATAGGCCGGAGCATTAGCTGCAGGATAGGCCGGAGCGATTTTTTTTTATTCTGCACCTCTGCCATGGGCAAAGCCTAGCGATAGCATATCAATTACTAGCTAAATAGATTTGAATGCTAGCCCCGCGGGGCTTCAAGAACTACTTCAAGAGATGGCGGGGGGCGGGGATGCTTAGACCCGTGTTTTGTCTATATACATATAGCCTCGGCTAACTGCAGCGTCGGCACCCCCGGACGCACTTTCGTGAGGCCATCGGAGCCATCGGAATTTTTTACATTTTAACAAATTATCTTATAGTTTCCTACCGAATACAAAACAATTTTGTCCAAATCACATAAAAGTGCCAAAGTGCTAAAGTTTACATACCAATTTTCCATTTATAACAGTTTTTGTATTTCTGACTGACTTATAAATCATTTTTCAAAGGAAAATTCTAAATTTTTCATAATATATTAATTTTATAGATCAGGATTTATTTCATACCAGAAAATTACAATCTTTAAATCTTTCTCTCTTTCTCAAATCTCTTATTTCTCTATTTCTTATTTTATATTCTAATACAGCATGTTTCTTACACTATCTTATTATCTAATGTCTTTTTGTTTCATAACAATATTATTCACATATTGATGAACAAAAAACAGGCCGGAGCATTAGCCGCAGGATAGGCCGGAGCATTAGCTGCAGGATAGGCCGGAGCATTACCCGCAGGATAGGCCGGAGCATTACCCGCAGGATAGGCCGGAGCATTACCCGCAGGATAGGCCGGAGCATTACCCGCAGGATAGGCCGGAGCATTACCCGCAGGATAGGCCGGAGCATTAGCTGCAGGATAGGCCGGAGCATTAGCGGCAGGATAGGCCGGAGCATTAGCCGCAGGATAGGCCGGAGCATTAGCTGCAGGATAGGCCGGAGCATTACCCGCAGGATAGGCCGGAGCATTACCCGCAGGATAGGCCGGAGCATTACCCGCAGGATAGGCCGGAGCATTACCCGCAGGATAGGCCGGAGCATTACCCGCAGGATAGGCCGGAGCATTACCCGCAGGATAGGCCGGAGCATTACCCGCAGGATAGGCCGGAGCATTAGCTGCAGGATAGGCCGGAGCATTAGCGGCAGGATAGGCCGGAGCATTAGCCGCAGGATAGGCCGGAGCATTACCCGCAGGATAGGCCGGAGCATTACCCGCAGGATAGGCCGGAGCATTAGCGGCAGGATAGGCCGCAGCATTACCCGCAGGATAGGCCGGAGCATTACCCGCAGGATAGGCCGGAGCATTACCCGCAGGATAGGCCGGAGCATTACCCGCAGGATAGGCCGGAGCGTTACCCGCAGGATAGGCCGGAGCATTAGCGGCAGGATAGGCCGGAGCATTACCCGCAGGATAGGCCGGAGCATTACCCGCAGGATAGGCCGGAGCATTAGGTGCAGGATAGGCCGCAGCATTAGCCGCTGCTATTTCTGCAGGAGCAGGAGAGGCCGCGGCATTAGCAGCTGGATAGGCCGGAGCATTAGCTGCAGGATAGGCCGGAGCTTTAGCTGCAGGATAGGCCGGAGCTTTAGCTGCAGGATAGGCCGGAGCTTTAGCTGCAGGATAGGCCGGAGCTTTAGCTGCATGATAGGACAGATCATTAACTGCTAGATAGGCCGCAGCATTAGGTGCAGGATAGGCCGCAGCATTAGCCGCTGCTATTTCTGCAGGAGCAGGAGAGGCCGCGGCATTAGCTGCAGGATAGGCCGTAGCATTAGCTGCAGGATAGGTCGCAGCATTAGCCGCAGCTATTTCCGCAACATTAGCCGCAGGCGGTGGTGATGCTGCGCCTAGCGCTAGGGCAGTGAAGAGAGCAAACTGCAAAGTACAAAATTAAAAATTAAAGCATCTGAAGTCGTCGGTCCCGGTTGTCAGTAACATGGCAGTCTAGCCGAGTTGAAGGCCTAAAAGTTTCATTAGTGGGCTGTCTCAACCTACGCTGTTCCATTTCAATACGACAACAGATAACAATAATGTACAGTTTCTTTTCACGTAATGGGTTACATTAGGTATAACCTATTACGTGGAAAAAAAAACTGTGATGTGAAATGTTATACTGTGCCGTCTGCCTGCTGCTTCAGGGATTAGGCTGTTTCTTTGTAGGTATGCCTACGTGCCTACGTATATATGAGTAAAATAAACGGGTGTTAACACGATTGTGCTGATTTACAAATTGAAGTTTGGACTGGGCTGCACTAGCCACGGTCTCAAGTAAACTAAAGAAGCGGTATCACTCCGATTGTGCACATTGTTGATTTTCTCACTAGTATATTCTACATCTGGCCAACGTGGTACAGTAAGGTCGAACCCTCCCAATGAAAAAGCCAACAAAAAAGGGCCCTAGTTCCCGGCACTTCCACTGTTCGTGATCACCGTAGCGGTGGAGGTGACAGCCGAATGGGAGGTGCGAAGGTACACTGCCACCCAAGACTGACCCTGATCAAACACAGTTGTGATTTGGTTATTTATGACTTTCAGGTTTATTGGAACCGACTACTTCATCATAATCTAACTATCGAACTTCGATAAGCGCACATAAACAAGAACCTTCTGTCTTTTTTTTTCCTCCTCATGGATGTTATCGACTCCTAACGACTAAAAAACCTCACATAACGCCCAACAGCCTATGGTTGGGAGCCTCCGGTGAGCCCTCGGAAGGATGTCCCAGGACTCCCAACAGACCTACGTCCGCCACTGCGGTCTCGCCCAGGCAGTGGTTTAGGTGCTATCCCGCACCTTCGGCGCGGACTGAATTATTTTGGGTGCTAATTAAACGAACTTCTTTTTAATAGCATTATTGGCCTCCGAAAAAATACTTTGCCTCCCAAATTAATAAATCAGCCACAATTAATGAGCGTCAGAATTTATAGTTTATAGCCACCATTTAATTTATTAATTGGGCACTGTTAATATAATTCAGCATCGTGATTACTTTTTAGCATCTAATTTTGTAACATGCATTCAAACAAAAACTTCTAAATTACTAAAAAATGGCATCAAAATAGACATTATTTATTAATATTGTAGCTTGTAATTTCCCTCGTCCTAACTCGTCCCTCATTAATGGATCATCAAAGGGTAGGGGAGAGGGAGGCAGTTTAGAACAGAGGCAGTTTTGAATAACTGGATTTATGAATACACCTTTTACTATTTCTAACCTTCAAAACCTTTTTATTACTGGTAACATCAAACTACACATCTGTCAGTCTCTAACTAACGTCAAAGTCAACGTCATTTGGAAAAACTGTTCGAGGGTGCTTTACGGAGACAAAAGAAAGTATTTGTTTTTTTATTTGTAAGCAAATTACTAATAACAAGAGGGCTATTTTTGAATTATGATTATTTCAGACTACTTTAAACTGAGTTTAAACAGAATATTAGTTTATTGAACACAAGTTATGTTTTCGTCTAGAACTTTATATATTGAAACTAGATATTGGGGAAGATTTGAATACAATCAATGGGGTACAATTGAATAAAATGTTCAAAGGTGCCCCAACCTGTATAATTACCTCGTCAATTTATGTTTTTAACTATTTAGGTAATATATCTACATTTTTTAATATTTTTACAGTCTGAGAAACTATAAAAAAAACTGACGTGAACGAAAATGATGTCAAAGAAGCTGTACTGTGTATTGTCAACGATGGCCTTAAGCCAGGACTTCTGCTGCTATATACAATTCTATAATAATATTAATAATATTCTTTATTTCAAGTAATAAAACTCATTTACAAATTTCAACATAGCCACATTTTAAAATTTTATACATATCAAAATATGTTATGAATAAAATGATATTCAATTATAAATGTTATCATTCATCTTACGTCAATATCATAAAAATAATAATAATAATCAAGTTTCAAATAAAATAAATAAGTACATATAGATCAAATCATAAAAATAGCTTAAAATTGTCAGTTAATTAACAAAAGTTAAATATTAAATCAATCACTTTATATTATAGAGTGAGATGAATGAGATATATACTTTATATATAGCTTTGTAGACTTATTCAAAACTGCCCCAGGCCGTTTGACTTTTATTAACTTTATTTGGTTATAAGTGGATGTAAGAAATAAATAGATATCCTTATTGGTGATGTAAGATGAAAATGACATAAATATGGTGTTAATTATATTATAACATGAATAGATTTCATTTTATCCTGTTTTTTCTAAACTGCTCCAGTAGGTTTCAAAAGTGCCCCAGATGTGGGGCACTTTTAAACAAATTAAGGGTTTAAAAAATTAAAATTGTGCAATTGTCATAAGTTAAAATAAGTAAATATCATTTTTACTATATGACATGAACCCCATATACACTATTAAAATTAAATATACCTTGATAAATATGAGAAACATAATATTTTACTTAAATAATGTTCAAATGTGCCCCCCTCTCCCCTAAGTAAAATTGCCATCAAAAAGCAAATTATGGCCACTAATATTACCTAAATAGCTAGAACAATTTGTAGCCACTGACTCAGTCTTTTGTAAATGATCACTGCAGTAAGCAACTACCGCTATTGCTGGTGCTCGGATCGGTGACCACTTAGTAACATTTGATTTGTGAGAATTTTCTTGCATTGCAAGGCACGTTAAGCCGACTGTGTACCCCACACAGTCTGCTTAACGTGCCTTGCGTCACAATTCGGTGGAAACGGACTAGCGAGTCCGTTTCAACACGGGAGCGTGGGACAGACCTTCGGGCATAAATGCTTTTGTTTATTATTATGTGTTATCTGCAGTCTTTATAATTCAGATATTCTAATACAATACCTATGCATTCTAAGGAATACCTGCCCCAGACTCCAAACGCCCCGCCCAAGCCATGTATGAAATGTTTTGAATAAGTATATGATTGTTCATACTTTGTCTAGGTATTGTATAAAATGCCTTAGGGTAGCATAGAGTACCTGCTGGTCACTGGCAATGTGTAAAATAAATAGGTCTTGGGTCACCATGAAATTGTAAATACCATATGATCACGAAATTATAAATTGTAACATAACGCAAAATATTAAATTCATATGACATCTTGCGCTCGGCGACCGTTGCCACAGCATGCTCGCTTCGCTCGCTCGCCTTCGCGCGTTAGTGGTTACTGTTCCAACCTAACCTAACCTTCGCAAACAGCGAACAAACCTTCCATACTCTCGTATATTCCATACATTGCCATGCCTGCAAGTTACAGGTAGGTATTCTATAGAATGCCTAGACATTATACAAATTTCGGTCGGTGACATTATGTATGCATGTAATACAGATTATAGAACTAAAGACAGATACCGCTTACCAAACAAAAAAGTAAGACCAAGAAAGCAAATACTCAACCCAAAAGTGAGTATTACAACGTGGCAGTGCTAAACACAGTTCACACGTAACGAGTAATTTCTTATTAATGGTGAAATTGACATATTCCACAGTGAATCCACATATTCACTTAATGTATAATAAAGTGAACTCAAAAGTGTTTAATACACTTTTGAGTTTTGTATTTGCTTTCTTGACCTCACTTTCTTGTTCGGTAAGCGTAATCTGTCTTTAGTTACAAAGTGATGTCAAATTGCGGTCTCTAATTGATGCAATGGCCGGTCGCTGTCGTTCTGTGCACTTGCGTCAAACCTTGCAGTGGCTATTTTCACGAAAAAAGAATGTGATATATTTATTTTACACGCTAAGTTGAGTAGTAAGACTGATGTTGTCTGTGGAGGCTTCAATTATAATTTTTGAGGCTCTAGATTTGAAGCTGTGAAATATAAAATGGTGGTTACATGTAAAATCTGTGGCTGAATTAGTAAATTAGGTGTTAATATATACAGGGTGTGGCGTAAATAGTGGTCCAACGTAAAGGGTGTGACATAACAGGTAGTCAACTACAACATACTACAATTTTGTCCGGTTTTGCCCAAGGGTTGCAGAAAAAAAAAAAAAAAAAAAAGAATCGGAAGGACACCGCAGACCCTTAGTGGGACCAAGGTGTTGACCAAAGTCTGTCAGGAATCCTGTAACATCCTTCCGAGTAGTTTTCCGAGGCGCCCGACAATAGACGGATAAGTAGAGACCATGTGGTTATAAACAGTTTGATTCCCTACTATAAAATTAAAATTTTAGTTTGTAATGAAAATGAAATATCCAGCTTTTAAAAAATAATATTTGTTAGTGTGATACCATTTCGAAATCGGTATTAGACGGGCATATTTTTGAAATAATGGGTAGCAACAGTGCAGTACATTTATTTTTTTAAAAATGCATTTGTATTTTAGTGATACTTTAAAACTTGAGGTAAAATTGAGATAAATTTATCTTTTTTTTCCAAGTTTGAAATGGAAATAAACAAAATATATTATTGTTTGTTAGCTAATGTATTAGGCTTTAATAAACAGAAATCAAAATTCAAAACTAAATATTTTTCTTCAAACTACAGCCAAATTTATAAAAAATGGGGTGAATTTCATAAAAAGTTCTTTTTTTCTGCAACCCTTGGGCAAAACCGGACAAAATTGTAGTATGTTGTAGTCGACTACCTGTTATGTCACACCCTTTACGTTGGACCACTATTTACGCCACACCCTGTATATACGCAGGACAAGTTAAAATAATTGTTGATCTTTATTTGATGCTTATAACGGAATGTTTGGGTGACGTTGTAAAGAGGACGAATTAGTATATTAGGGGCTAATTCATTTTCGCGTGGCTTAGTTATTAAATCAGAAGCTAAATGCCGTGGCCGATAAAAACTTTTGAGGCTCGGTTTATTATATCCCAATTATTTTATGATACCCTTAATCATTAAGCTCTTTTATGATTAAGCCAACACACCCGTTTAGATTTACACTCAAAGGAACCCTTGAATTCTAGGTTTAGCGAACGTTGAGATGTCTCTAATTCCTGAACTGCAAAACCCCCAACTTTGAAACTTCTACGAAACTATTTCTAAAGTACTCCCTTTATGACACTGAGAAAATTTTTGGAATCGGACCACGCCTTTAGTAGTTGTAACAAAAAAATAAATTTTGTCTTTCATCCACTCTCCCGCAGGAATCGCGCAAAATATCGAGATCAAAAGTATCCAAGAACCTTCCTCGGACTATAAGCTCAAAATTTATTAAGTATCATCCAAATCGGTTCAGTAGTTTCGGCGTGATACTTATTCGGGATACAGACAGACAGACAGACATGAAAAT
Source organism: Miltochrista miniata (assembly GCA_933228765.1). Classification (NCBI taxonomy): domain Eukaryota; kingdom Metazoa; phylum Arthropoda; class Insecta; order Lepidoptera; family Erebidae; genus Miltochrista; species Miltochrista miniata. The sequence continues at coordinate 15,683,436 of OW121765.1, forward strand.
TTTAAATTACATTTTCAGCTTCAGTATCGATTAGAGAACGTCCTACGATTAAAATTTTAAAAATATCTTCCATGTACAGACTCTCGAATCTCTACAGTTTTATTATATGTCTAGACTAGCTGACGGGAATACGGGAATAGAATATGGCCCATGTCACCAGGGGAACAGTGTAGCTTCGCAATAGTGAAAGGATTTTTCAAATCGGGTCAGTATTTTTTGAGCCTATTTGTGCAAACAAACAAACAATCGAATGTTTCCTCTTTCTAATATAAGTATTATATAATATATGTTTAATCAAATACCTAATACATATGGTCACGCCTTTATCCCCGAAGGGGTAGGCAGAGACATATTATATGCCCACATTTCACCTTTGTATAATTTGTCCCACGTAATAGGTGGTGAGCCGTATTGCCGTGTTTAAATGGACAGGCGCAGGTTGTGACTGCCTGCTGTTGAAATAAAGCCTTCAACTTAGCTTAACGACTGCCATTTTACTGGCAACCGGGACCAACGGCTTAACGTGCCTTCCGAAGCACAGAAACGCTCAAATAAATGTCACAAAGTGATCACATGGATGGTCACCCATCCATGGACCGGCCATAGTGAAAGTTGCTTACTGCAGTGATCGTTTACAGAACACTGAGTCCGCGGGGCCACGAGCGCTTTTTTAATCAAATAATGTTCACAATTTTATTATGTATTTTGTATATTTTCTAATTTTTTATATATTACTAGCTTTTGCCCGCAACTTCGATCGCGAGGTGATTTTAACTAAAAACATTTGAACGACTTTGACCTGCCCAATGCATAGGACTTCTAGTATAACATAGGTCAAGCTGTATAATCATTTCCGTTGAACCGATTTTGATGAAACATTGCTATGTTTCATGTCGACGGCCTGATAGAGACAGCAATATTTAAGTTAAAAATACCTAAAAAATCCTAATAGAACAATTACGATCAGGCTACTGAATTTTGCTCCAACCCCGAACAAATAAACAAACAAACAGACACGAACAAAAATAATTTATAGATCTGGACGCAGAAGCCTTAGATAAGTCGATTACAGTAGTTTTATTAAATTTATCTTGAATGTACCGTCACAGCTATTTTTACAATTTTATAATAGTTGAGAAGAGAAGAGATGTAACGTTTACAAGTAAGTGGGTAGGTAGGTACTTACATATTTCATTTTGGATACTGGGGTTCGAACTACAATGCAATAGATGGGGTCTCGGTACAGGTATTTTATATACGAAAACTTCAAGGTTAGATTATCTATTTCAATAATTGTTATTAGGGTACCTAGTCAGAGAGGTGTCGGCGTGTGATCTCGACTGAACAGTTGGTCACAGTGCCTAGTGCGAGTTTTCTTAACAATTCACTTCCAAGCGTGTAAATGTGGGGGTGCTGGGTAGGACAACCTCCACGTGGTGCATCCTGGTAACGTGGACGACGATGTGGGATTCGCGCGAGGCGCACGTCGTCTTCCACGGCCAATAGTCCACCAAGGAGGGGGGGCCTTCATGGCCGGTTCAGAGTTCTCCGCATGCGCTCTGTTATGCAGAGCGTACTTAGCAGAGAACTCTCAGGGCGACGAGAGGGGCCACCACAGTCTAGGCCCAAGGATGTGCCTCAAAACCACCCACAGTGACGCGGAAGTCTCGTCTACCCGTGCTGGCTCGGAGATGGAGTCGGCTGTCGATATGGGTACCGAGGCCGAGGATACCCTCGATCTCCATGCCGAAGAAGTAGGCAGGAAGAGACCTAGGTCAAGTGGCCCAGGCAAAGGCCTGTTCCGCCGACCTGGGTCAGAAACATCGTCAAGCGAGGAGGACCTTCCGCGGAAGGTTATAGCTACCACCGCGGGTAGAGGTCGGAAAGCCGGCCTCTACAGAGCAAAGATTAAGGTAGCAGAGCCGCCGGTACCTGTACCCCGCTGCCCAGCGGAAAGGTACCAGATGTGCCGGCGGCAAAGGAGATAATGGCGGCTCTTGCCCGCATTTCAGGCGCCGTAAAGGGCGCCAAGAATGTAGCGGGCAAGACGAAGGTAGTGACGGAAGCCGTCACAGGTGCCACTAAGGCGTTGGAGGAGCTCCTCGCGAGGAGTGTTTCCAACGAGGAGGGAAAGCTCCGGGCTTGGGTTGCGAGCCTGGAGGCGGAGCTTGTCGACTCCCGCAGGCAGCAGCAGCTGATGCGGCAGGGCCGGGGAGGCTCGGGGTGTGAAAACCCCCACTCCCTGTGCACCACCTAAGACGACACCATCGATGGTCCAGCTGCTGGAGGCCATCGAGCGACGCCTCGGCATCCTTGAAGACCGGGCATACTTTCTACCGCTGGCGGACCCTTCGGCGCGTCGTACGTGACGACACTGCGCCCAGTGGGACTCTCGGTCCCAAGCCGAGGGCCTCTGCCCCCAAGAAGACGGCACCTGGGGGAAGTGGCAACCCCGCTTCCCCAAAAACAGCCAGCGCTCCTGCCGCACCCCATACTACCTCAAGAGAGGGGGGCTGGGAGGTAGTGTGTGTTATTTATTTATTTATTTCTTATTTTAGTGGGAGCGAAGAAAAAGGCGGCCAAGGCCGCGAAAAAGGCGGCAAAAGTCGCCGCTAAAGCAGCAATAGCCGAAGCGGCGAAGGCGCCGCAGAGGCTCCGCGCTCCCCGCTCTACACCCGATGCCCGGCAATGGGATGCATCGCTGGGGGGAATTCAGTGCCTATGGCGTCACTCCCACCTTCCCACCCTTCCCATCCTCACATCCTTTCCCAACCTTTTAACTTCCACCCTTACGTTGGCGGACGCAAAACGCAACATCAGACTATGGAAAGTACAACAAATGTTTTGTCTACCCATGAGGGCACCCGGACGTCGTCCGATGCCTTTGCGCGCTGTCGATACGCGCCCCTATCGACAGAGCGCAAAGCGAGGGGCGTGGGTACGCCGAGGTCCTGAGGCAGGCGAAAGCCTCATTCGACCTTTGAGGGAGGTCTCCGGTGCAAAGTGACGCGCACTGTAGCACGAGTCCTCGAAGTCTCCGGCGGCACCAGCGACCCCAAAGCGGATGCCTTAGCGGCGAAGCTGCGCGAGTCGCTGGATACAGGCGACTTCCGCGTCACTAGACCCAACAAATGCACCGGGCTGCGCATTTCGGGTCTGGGTGGAGTTAATCTCCGCCATCGTGGAGGCGAGCGGCTGCCCTCGCGACCAGGTGAGGTCAAGCGAAATCCGCTTTGGCCCTGCCGGTCACGGGTCGGCAGTCGTAAGCTGCCCCGTCGCGGCGACTCAGAAAGTCGCGGACGGACGGAGCCTCCTCATCGGGGGCTTCCTGAGGGCGCAGGTGCATCTCCTGCAGCCCCGCGAAGCCAGGTGCTTTAGGTGCCTGGTCGTGGGGCATGTGGGGGTGCAATGTACAACGGAAGTCACCGTGGGAGACCGATGCTTCCGCTGTAGTCAGCCCGGTCATACGGCCCTTGCCTGTGACGCTCCGCCACGCTGTTTTAAATGCGTGGCGGAGGGCAAGGAGGCCGACCATCGGGCGGGCAGCAAGGCCTGCGCTGCCTCAAGGCCGAAGCCCCGTCCGTCCGTACGGGGGGAGGGGCAAGGGTGAGTGTGCACGTTCGCGGCAGGGTGCCGAGATAGATGTCCATTAATGGACACACATATTCGCTTCCTGCAGGTGAACCTAAACCACTGCCCTGGTGCACAGCACCTTCTGTACCAGAGCATCAGGCAGTAATCCATCAACATTGCTGTTGTCGCCGAGCCGTACTGGGTTCACCCGGGAAGCCCGGTGGATCTGGACGGCCTGGCAACTGTCTTTGGGGGGACCAGTGCGGATGACTCGCGCCTAGCGCTTATCGCTTGGGGCCCAGGTTGCGTCGCGGCGGAATATGAAGGTGTGGCTGTTGTGACCGTTTACATCTCGCCGAGCCTCGACCAGCAGCAGTTTGAGCTATGGCTACCTGAGCTGGACGTCGGTCTCGCTGCTTGCCGGCCTCGCCCTGTCTTGGTTCTGGGAGACTTCAATGCCGGGTCGTAGGCTTGGGGTTCCCGGAAAACCAGAGACAGGGGGAGGATACTTCAGGACAGGGTCACTACACGTGGCCTAGTCATCCTGAACCGAGGGAATGTCGCAACCTGGACGCGGCGGGGGCTCAGCTCGGTCATAGACGTTTCGTTTGCGACCTCTGAGCTTCAGGGACACCAGGAGCACCAGAAAACCGTGGAGACATGGAAGGTGCGACTTGAGCAACCAAAGGGGGGATTCGCCACAATCGCGGCCGTCAGACCGGTCATGGACGAGTGGCTGGAGAAGAGACACGGTGCTCTCTCCTACCGGTTGTCACAGATACTAACCGGGCACGCTTCCGCAGTCAACCCGAGTTCCGCAGTCGGCGGTATGGGCACCGCCGACGTGTCTTTGCCGAGGACTATCGGCCTCCATGACCGGGGGTCTGAGGACGGTGAGAGGGTCGCTCACCGTCCTTACAGAAGCAGGCCCATGACGGCAGCGTGAGGTGAGGGATTCACGCACGCCCCCCTTAGAAGCGGGATAGCACCCGAACCACCCCTGGGCGAGGCCGTGGCGGCCGTAAGTCTGTTGGGAGTCCTGGGACATCCTTTCGAGGGCTTACACTGGGCTCACGACCATAGGCTGTTGGGCGGTACGTGAGGTTTTTTAGTCGGTAGGAGTCCGGCATAACATCCATGAGGATTTTCCCTCACGTAAAAAAAAAGCGTTAGGTGTGAGTTTGTACGGTATTAAATCAGCGCTACCTTGCTATATTCTTGAAATATTTTTGTGAGTGTCTTCAATATCCGGCGCGGCGAGTGATTTTAGGCCAGGCCACACGGTGTGGTGCGGCTCCGGCGCAGCGCCTGAGCGGTGCGCGGTGTTACAACGGTTTCCTACATATAAAAATGTATGATATGCCACACGGTACCTACGTCTGGCACCGCACCACAGGCACACCGGACATCGGCGCGAGGCAGACAAGGCGGGAAGGGATGCAAGCAGTGCGGAAAGCAAATGCATGAGAAGATGTTAAAATATTTACTGAATACGATACATACACTCTTGACTTAAAGAACCAAATTGGTGAGTCCTCATTTTTCTTCATAGGTAAGATTGCAATTTCTTTTTTAAATTGTTAATTCAAAGATTCTTTGCTGCTTAAAAAATAGTTTGTTAATTCATCTCTTATACCATTTGCAGTTGAAGCGAGTGAAATTCATCACATATTATTGTCAATTTATCACTTGGGCTAAGCCTTTAAAATAAATAGCCTTTGTTCACCGCGAAGAGTGTAGCTTTTCAACAGTGAAACAATTTTTCAAATCGGTCCAGTAGTTCCGGAGCCTATTCGTTACAAACAAACAAACAAAAAAAAACAAATCTTTCCTCTTTATGATATTAGTATAGACTAGCTGACCCTCGCAACTTCGTTTACGTCACATAAGGTCTATGAAAGGAGAGGTATTTCTTCATCAGACGCCTAGGAGCGTGTGAAACTGTTCTGTTTGCTTAATCAGAAAATAACTTAAAGATTCAGTCTATTCTAAGAACTGAATTATTTTACAATACCGTTAATCTTAAGTTCTTTTATGACTAAGTAAACACGCCATTCTAGAATGACTCTTGCATTCAAAGGAATCCTTAATTAATAGGTTTAGCGAAAGTTGAGATGTCTCTTATTTCTGAACTACATAGGTAACTCTCAATATTGAAACTTGTGTGGAACAATCCGTATAGTAGGTATTCCCTTTATAACACTAAAATAGTAGATTGTATAACAAGGGGGCAAAATAGTATTTTTACGGCGAGGGCGCTACTTTGAATCACGAGCGAAGCGAAGAATTCTAGAATAGAATCCCGAGCATAGCGAGGGATTCTAACGTAGAATCCTGAGCGCAGTGAGGGATTCAAAGTACACCGCCCGAGGGAAAAATAATTTGCCCTCGAGTAATATACTCTACTTTTCATTCCCTTTCTATGAGAAAAAAAATAAGTTTTGTACGACGTAGTACCTTCTATAGATATTGTTCCAGGAGTTCATGGATTGTCACTTTCAGAACTTGACGTAGAACTTATTATTTTTGCAGAATACAATAAAATATGATTACTGATTACAAGAACGTTAATAATGACGAAGGCGCTCTTTAGTTTTTTTATAGTTAGCTCAGGACACCGCGCTGTGCAGCCGACACTTACCAGCCAGTAATTCATACAATTTGTGTTCGATTTCTATGAAATTTTCAAGTTCCAAATTCAAATCATTTTGCCGCCCGCTAAAAAGCTCTTAACAGAAAAGAGCTATTTTGCGCCCCGTTATCGTGGTGAAAAGTGATTCTTTTCGAATAGAAGGAATGAAATAGTAGATTGTATAACAAGGGGGCAAAATAGTATTTTTACGGCGAGGGCGCTACTTTGAATCACGAGCGAAGCGAAGGATTCTAGAATAGAATCCCGAGCTTAGCGAGGGATTCTAACGTAGAATCCTGAGCGCAGTGAGGGATTCAAAGTGCACCGCCCGAGGGAAAAATAATTTGCACTCGAGTAATACACTCTACTTTTCATTCCCTTTCTATGAGAAAAAATAGTTTTGTACGACGTAGTTACCTTCTATAGTTATCTATTGTTCCAGGAGTTCATGGATTGTCACTTTCATAACTTGACGTAGAACTTATTATATTTGCAGAATACAAATACAATAAAATATGTTTACTGATTACAATAACATTAATAATGAGGAACACGAACAGATAAATGGCGCTCTTTAGTTTTTTTTTTAGTTAGCCCAGGACACCGCGCTGTGCAGCCAACACTAACCAGCCAGTAATTCATTTATCATCAATCATTTGCGTTTCTATGAAATTTTCAAGTTCCAAATTCAAATCCTTTGCCGCCCGCTAAAAAGCTCTTAACAGAAAAGAGCTATTTTGCGCCCCGTTATCGTGGTGCAAAGTGATTCTTTTCGAATAGAAGGAATGAAAAAATATTTGTAATCTGACCACGCGTTGAGAACTTACAACTGAAAACCAATTTTGTCTTTCATTCCCTCTCCCGGGACAACCGCGCAAAATATCGGAATCAAAAGTATCCTAGAACCTTCCTCGGACTATAAGACTATAAGACTATCGGAATGTACCAAGTATCATTCAATTTGGTTCAGTAGTTTCGGCGTGATACTTATTTGGGAAAGACCGTTATAATAGGTGGATAGTTAGGACATAAAAACATAGAAATTGATGATTTTTATAGTTTTTAATACGTCCAGGCAATAGGGTAAATTATTTTGTTTTTTTTTTACACACAATCGTGTAAACAAATACTTGATTAATCATGAATTTAAAAAAATAATTTTAAGATTTCAGTACAAAAAACGACCAACAGATGGCGCTCATCGATTTAAATTCAAGATAGCGTTTGGTTTCCTAAAAGTTTATATAGAGATGTCATCTGGCCTACAGTTTACGAAATTATTATATGTGTAGATAAAACGTTGCCCTAGGAACCAATATGCATTGTTTGTTATATATTTCGGCCGATATGGCATTCAAACTTAGAAATGTAGAACTTAGGTATGTCCAATAACTTTATATATTTTGATGCATTTTATATTTTGATTTTCGGTATTTTAACTTTATATATTCCAACCATATGTATGTTGAAATTATATATTATGGTACGTAATACGCGTACCCCATGCAACATAATCTCCTTGCCCTGTTCACAAAAGATATTCAATTATCGTCTTGATATTTTGTTGTACATTGAGATTTTTACCACCATATGGACGCATAACATGTTTACTCAATCCAATACTTTCGTACACCCATGGTATTGGTCTTTTGCAACCACATTGTGGCTGGGGAGTAGGCAATGAGAGGTTCTCGTTAATCAGTAACAGTTTTGAAATTTGCCAATATCAACAAAAGTAAATTTGTAGTTCGAGTCCACTACAGCTAGCAACACCACAGAAAAAAAAAGTAAAAAATAAAGAGCCACTATTATCCTCATACTTATAGAGCCACTATTGGCTGGATTACATAGGCGTATATATGCTTTCCATCGATTGCCTCTATACAGTGAGGAAAATTTGCTTTGACGTCAAAATCAGATGCAGTCATTTGCAAACGGTCTGTTGTCAGTTCAGGAATGTGGTCTCGAAGAAGAAATTTCCATATAGCTTCACATACTCTCAATATCATACAAGCAATTGTAGATTTCCCACGTTTGAATTTGAATTCTAAATCTTTTATCGAATTTCAGCTTCTTAGGTACCTGTAACAAAATTAATACAATAAAATAAACTATACTTATTTTTAAACTATCGCGGTTTTTAACACTCATACTTATAGAATTCGGGACTTCACGCGAAATACTATTTACTTACATTCACCGACGTTTCGAGCACGTTGGACTATACTATACTACTTTTTGAAAAGGGCTTGGATGGCCAACTCCGAAACTATAAGGAATAGCTAAAAATGCTCAAAGGAGTCACGAGCCCGATTTTGATAAAACTTAAAACCTCATCATTAGATTTTTGATAAAACAATAATTCTAGCTGGGAATCGAACCCATTGATTTTGAAAAAAAAACACATCCTTTATTATTACACCATACGATAGTGTCGCTGATAAGGATCAAATTCTGCGAAGTAATGATATACGGCAAATTTAAGGAAAGTTTGGAATTTTAATAGAATTCATATTAAAATTTCATGTACCTAAATTTTGTATCATAATTTGTTTCGTTTAAAATCCCAGAATAGATCGTGAATATGCCATGTTTTAAGGGGCGGTTATTGCGCACAAGTAGGCATTTGGCGCTCCCCTCGCCCCGGGCGCGAGACACACCGCGCGCCGGCAGCGGCAGTCAACTCTCATGCCACAGTATACAGTAGAGTAGAAAGAAACAGCATGCTAACTTTGTTTGACGTAGTAAATGCATCTAACTTTATTAAGTGTAGTGATTTATTAGTTTCGTAAATAAAAATAAAAGATTAATCGTGAATAAATTATGTATATTATACTATTATTTTTAAGCTAAAGAGTTTGTTTGTTTGTTTAGTTGTTCTAACTCTAGAGTTTAAGAGACTGCTAGTTGAATTTCAAGAGTTTCTTAACAGAATGTCCACTTTTGAAAAATACCAAAATATATCACATCACGCTAAGGCGAATAAGAGCTTAGCAGCAACGAAACATTTTTCGACAATTAGAATATTTCATTTCTTTTGAGAGTTTCCGTTGCGTACGTTTGCTACAGTTGCGTAAAAAATATAAATTACATAATAGCTGGTCATAAAATTTTCTAAAGTTTTCTAAAGTTGGTATGCTAAGTATGAATTACGGGATCATTGTGCAATCCAAAATGGCCACCGCGGTGTAATCACAAAATTTCATGATGTGTATCGTTTAAGGGGTTTCTTGGTATGCTGAGTACGAATCACGTGATAATTTTGCAATCCAATATGGGCGCCGCGCCGTAATCACAAAATTTCATGATGGGTATCGTTTAAGGGGTTTCTTGGTATGCTGAGTACGAATCACGGGATAATTTTGCAATCCAATATGGGCGCCGCGCCGTAATCACAAAATTTCATGATGGGTATCGTTTAAGGGGTTTCTTGGTATGCTGAGTACGAATCACGTGATAATTTTGCAATCCAAAATGGCGGCCGCGGTGTAATCACAAAAATTCATGATGGGTATCGTTTAAAGGGTTTTTTGGTATTCTGAGTACGAATTACGTACTAATTTTGCAATCCAATATGGCCACCGCGCCGTAATCACACAATTTCATGATGGGTATAGTTTAAGGGAATTCTTGGTATGCTAAGTATGAATCACATGATAATTTTGCTATCCAATATGGCCACTGCGGTGTGATCACAAAATATCATGATGGGTATCGTTTAAGGGGTGTATTGGTATGCTGAGTACGAATTCTGTGATAATTTTGAAATGCAATATGGTCGCCGCGCCGTAATCGCAAAAATCCATGATGGTTATCGTTTAAGGGGTTTTTGGGTATGCTGAGGACGAATCACATGATAATTTTGCAATCCAAAATGGCATTTTTTTTTACAAGGAGAGCTCTGCTTACGGACTACCCATGCTGGCTAGGCATGGGCTCGTGTGAGGGTCGCCCAGCACCTGATAACGATAGCACTGGGAATACTCACTAAAACTCCTTGACACCGATCTGCCCCTGTGGGGGTGTTCTGGGATCTGACTAATTCACCAGAACACCGCCGGGCGGCTCAGGGTAGCTGAGCTACTACGCCGATGGAGGATTACCCCGGTAGGTGCCAAGTAATCCTCAGACGTGGTGGCCTGTGCAATGCACACGTGAGTGCCACTCGACGTGTGCAGGCCAACCCCGGGGTTAGAGACGGTTCGCGGCCAAAGCCGCGCGCCTTCTCCCACCCCTCCGCCTACGCCGGATGGGAGCGGCAAGAGCATCCTCTTCCCGCACCCTCTCCGCAGCCTCCTTCGCCGACATGACCGTGTCGGCGAAGTTGGCAACCGCCTCCCAGGCGTCCGAGCTCCCGACCATAGCAGATACTATGACCGGCAGCGCGAGGCCCCGCTCCAGACCGGGCACACAGCCACTGTGTGCTCGGTCGTGTCGTCGGGAGCGCCGCAGTGGTGACACATTGGCGTCTCCTCCCGTCGGGCGACCCGGTACAGGTAATGACCGAAACACCCGTGTCCGGTCAGTACCTGCACCAGGTGGTATGTGAGGCTACCCCACTTTTGGTGCACCCACTCCTCCAACACCGGGCGGATGGCCTCGATCGTCCTGTGACCGGCAACCGGGTGAGAGAGTGCCTCGCTCCACCGGTAGTAAGCTCTGAGTTAAATAAATAACTTCTTAACTCTGACCACGTCTTGCACAGTTGCAAATTGGCACGCGGTTAACTAACTCACAGTAAACCGAACAAGTTTTTTTAGTCTGTCGTTCCATGCAATCCAACCACACACAAATGTTAGAACGAAGAATGGAACATGTGTCTCTATATCTTTTACACTACAGTCTGCTACGTTTGATTTACGATACTACCATACTTACGATTCTACCATTTACGATACCAATCATAAAATTTTGTGATTACGGCGCGGCGGGCATATTGGATTGCGAAATTATCACGTGATCCGTACTCAGCATACCAATACACCCCTTAAACGATACCCATCATGATATTTTGTGATTATGGCGCGGCGGCCATATTGTATTGCAAAATTATCACGTAATTCGTACTCAGCATACCAAAAACCCTTTAAACGATACCCATCATGAAATTTTGTGATTACACCGAGGCGGCCATTTTGGATTGCGAAATTATCACATGATTCGTACTCAGCATACCAAGAAACCCTTTAAACGATACCCATCATAAAATTTTGTGATTACGGCGCGGCGGCCATCTTGTATTGCAAAATTAGTACGCGATTCGTACTCAGCATGCCAAAAAACCCCTTAAACGATACCCATCATGAAATTTTGTGATTACGGCGCGGCGGCTATATTCGATTGCAAAATTATCACGTGATTCGTACTCAGCATACGAACAAACCCCTTAAACGATACCCATCATGAAATTTTGTGATTATGGCGCGGCGGCCATATTGGATTGCAAAATTATCACGTGATTCGTACTCAGCATACCAAAAAACCCCTTAAACGATACCCATCATGAAATTTTGTGATTACGGCGTGGCGGCTATATTCGATTGCAAAATTATCACGTGATTCGTACTCAGCAACGAACAAACCCCTTAAACGATACCCATCATGAAATTTTGTGATTACGGCGCGGCGGCCATATTGCATTTCAAAATTATCACAGAATTCGTATTCAGCATACCAATACACCCCTTAAACGATACCCATCATGATATTTTGTGATTACGGCGCGGCGGCCACATTGGATTGCAAAATTATCACGTACTTCGTACTCAGCATACCAAAAAACCCCTTAAACGATACCCATCATGAAATTTTGTGATTATGGCGCGGTGGCCTTTTTGGATTGCAAAATTAGTACGTGATTCGTATTCAGCATACCATAAAACCCTATAAACGATACCCATCATGAAATTTTGTGATTACAGCGCGGCGGGCATATTGGATTGCAAAATTATCACGGGATTCGTACTCAGCATACCAAAAAAACCCTTAAACGATACACATCATGAAATTTTGTGATTATGGCACGGCGGCCATATTGGATTGCAAAATTATCACGTGATACGTACTCAGCATACCAAAAAACCCCTTAAACGATACCCATCACAAAGTTTTGTGATTACGGCGCGGCGGCCATCTTGTATTGCAAAATTAGTACGCGATTCGTACTCAGCATACCAAAAAACCCCTTAAACGATACCCATCATGAAATTTTGTGATTACGGCGTGGCGGCTATATTCGATTGCAAAATTATCACGTGATTCGTACTCAGCAACGAACAAACCCCTTAAACGATACCCATCATGAAATTTAGTGATTACGGCGCGGCGGCCATATTGCATTTCAAAATTATCACAGGATTCGTATTCAGCATACCAATACACCCCTTAAACGATACCCATCATGATATTTTGTGATTACGGCGCGGCGGACATATTGGATTGCAAAATTATCACGTACTTCGTACTCAGCATACCAAAAAACCCCTTAAACGATACCCATCATGAAATTTTGTGATTATGGCGCGGTGGCCTTTTTGGATTGCAAAATTAGTACGTGATTCGTATTCAGCATACCATAAAACCCTATAAACGATACCCATCATGAAATTTTGTGATTACAGCGCGGCGGGCATATTGGATTGCAAAATTATCACGTGATTCGTACTCAGCATACCAAAAAAACCCTTAAACGATACACATCATGAAATTTTGTGATTATGGCACGGCGGCCATATTGGATTGCAAAATTATCACGTGATACGTACTCAGCATACCAAAAAACCCCTTAAACGATACCCATCACAAAGTTTTGTGATTACGGCGCGGCGGCCATCTTGTATTGCAAAATTAGTACGCGATTCGTACTCAGCATACCAAAAAACCCCTTAAACGATACCCATCATGAAATTTTGTGATTACGGCGCGGCGGCTATATTCGATTGCAAAATTATCACGTGATTCGTACTCAGCAACGAACAAACCCCTTAAACGATACCCATCATGAAATTTTGTGATTACGGCGCGGCGGCCATATTGGATTGCAAAATTATCACGTACTTCGTACTCAGCATACCAAAAAACCCCTTAAACGATACCCATCATGAAATTTTGTGATTACGGCGTGGCCGCCATGTTGGATTGCGAAATTATCATGTAATTCGTAGACATTTTAATGCATTAGGTAGCTGGTTACCATGTCGCGAAAACACTTAAAAAGTAAAAGATCACCACATTTTTACCATGAGTCGCGTATGTATTTGTAACGGTTAATCTAATTACATTTTGCCCATTACTGATATTTTTATACTGTGGCGCGATTTCAACGTAATTTGGCATAATAATTACGAAATAGTTGCGAAAAAAACTGACACGGGTCCTGCCTCCACAAGCGCCAGGGCGAGACTGATCGGCCGTCAGCGGCGCAATTCTATTGCGTTTGGTATATATTCGTACATGATAACTATGTAAATAGTTGTTTATAGAAAAACGCTCGGAAAATGTGTATAAAAACTTAATACCTTTAATTGAGTGCAAAAAAAATATATAAAATGTTAATAGTTTAGCCACAGTTTTGAAAAAACTTTTCTGAGAGAGTCAACTTTGGGATTTTTTTCTATCTAGTGAAATTTACAGGATCGTGTAACGGGGTCGGAATATGTTTAGCTTATATCCTTAACTATCATATATATATTTTTCGGATTTAAAAACCCTTTACTTTTTGACTAGGATTGTTTCAAAAAACTCAAAATCTGACCCACGCGGCCTTAAATCATGCTCAGAATGATTATTTGGAGAATATTCTAAACCGAATCAATAATATTGAATGCAGTACTTTGAGGTCTCGAATCCAGCTATGTATTGAACACAATGGTCTACAATTAATCAGTTAAAGAACAATTAATCAGTTAACGTAAGCAAAATAAATTGTATTTTGTGATTGTAAAGATGAGCACTTTCCTTTAGTTTGCCGTACGTCATTACTTCCCAGAATGAGATCCTTAATAGCAACACTATCGTATGATGTAATAATATAGGTGTGCTTTTTTTCATAAACAATTGGTTCGATTCCCAGCTAGGATTATTGGTTTTTCAAAAATCTAATGATGAGGTTTTAAGTTTCATCAAAATCGGGCTCGTGACTCCTTTGAGCAATTGGCTATTCCTTATAGTTTCGGATTTGGCTATCCAATCCCTTTTGAAAAATTCACCCTGTATATATACTATACTACGGCAGGACGTTTCACACGTCTTACGTAAGGCACGCCTGCCCAAAAGCAACACATCCAGAGAAGAGCGCGAGGCACTTGCTGCTTTGAGGAGCAATGATGAGGTACTGGTGCTTAAAGCTGATAAAGGCAACGCCACCGTAGTGATTCAACATACATACATACATATACTCACGCCTTCATCCCCGAAGGGGTAGGCAGAGGCCTATACCGGCCCACATTTCACCGTGTACAATTCGGTCCCACGCAACAGGTGGTGAGCCCATCGCCGTGTTGAAGTGGACCGCCGACGTAGTGATTCAAACCACAGACTATGAGGACAAGATACGCGCTTTGCTCGAGGACACACAGACATATAAGCTGGTAAATTACAATCCCACTGCCAGAGTAACACGTAGTATACGGAAATTGATTAAGGAACACGAAGAAGATTTTACAGAGGATGAGTTCAACAATTTACACCGACCAAAGATTACGCAACCACCCAAAGTATATGGCTTGCCCAAAGTGCATAAGCCCAATGTGCCACTGCGACCAATTGTAAGTCAAATTAACTCTCCCACTTACGATCTAGCAAAACACATTGCCAAAGCACTGCAGCCATTGCATTGGTGGGGAAAACACCATCCTTTGTCAAAGACTCTCGCCATTTTGTGGACATTATCCAAGACATTAAGCTGGAACCGGACGAGCTCTTGGTAAGTTTTGATGTGGAATCTTTATTTACCAACGTTCCAATACAAGATTGTCTGCGGATAGTCGAGACTAAGGTAAGAGAGAATGGCCTGCCAAATGGTTATACAACGTTGCTGCGAAGTTGCATAGAAGGAAACTACTTCCTTTACCACAATCAATACTACGTCCAGATAGATGGCGTAGCTATGGGAAGTCCATTAGCACCAGTAGTGGCAAATATTTGGATGGAGCATATAGAAGACATGGTATTTCAGGATGTCCAAGGTCAGATCAGGTTGTGGAAAAGGTATGTAGATGATATACTCTGCATATTTAAAGGCAACAGGGAGCAGGTGATTTGTTTTACCGAGTTTCTCAACTCATTACATGTGAAAACACGGTTTACGTATGAAATTGAGAACAACAGGTCATTGTCTTTCCTTGACGTCAAATTAATGGTGAGAACAGACGGTTCCTTGGCCCACACTGTGTATCGCAAACCCACTCACACAAACAGATACCTGCACGCCTCCTCGCATCATCACCCACTTAATTTAAAATCAGTCAGCTCGACGCTCATCAAGCGAGCCAATGACCTCGGCGACCCTGAGCATTTACAGCAGGAGTTGGACTATGTTCAGGAGATACTGAAGATGAATGGGTATGGAGCGAGTAGTAGAAAGGCACGACGTGCACCGAGGAGAGTGAGACCGGAGGTGGAACGTCAACCAGCTTATCTGCCGTATATAAAGGGAATAACGGACAAGATCGGGTCGTGTCTACGGCGGTTCTCCATACGGGCGATCTTTAAACCATTAACCAAAGTGGCTAGGTACGTACGAACACCAAAGGACGTTATTCCTCTGCAAACACCAGGTGTCTACAAAGTGGATTGCAGCTGCGGTAGTTCCTACATAGGCCAAACCAAGCGGACCATCGCGGAAAGGGTCAAAGAACATATTGCAGCTGTGAAAAATGGTCAGTTAAACAAATCGGCAATAGCAGAACACCTCGATTCGGGCATTAATCACTGGATCGAACTTAACCAACCGAAAGTCCTCTCCACTGATCGCCATTATTATCCACGTATGGTGCGTGAAGCCATTGAAATCAGAAAACACAAAAATTTCAATAGGGATGATGGATATAAGCTCTCCGGGATGTTCAGTGTTCAGTGATTAATAAACTTGAACGTAAAACTGTGCCAATTAAAACTGACGTAGTGAGTGTAGTGTGTCGCCGGCCTTATCCTTCGTTGTAACAACAACGGAGGGTAGTTCGACAAGAAACAACTTCGTGGTTTTTGTCGATCCTCGCCTCAGTCCAACCGCGACCACGGGCGCTGCAACGTGCTCGAAACGTCAGTGAATGTAAGTAAATAGTATTTCGCGTGAAGTCCCGAATTCTATAAGTATGAAACTATACTTATGTATTTAGATAAAATATTTGTATCTTCAGGTAATTCAGTAGTGAAAAAGTAAAGAAATGTGAAAGACTCCTTTTATAAATATTTAAAAAAAATAAAGATACTTCCAGATCCGGCTCAGCATCTAAAATCCTAAATCTTTCCGCTGTTTCTGTCAGCCGGAAGAGAAAAGCAGAACAATTGGATGGTTTTAAAAAAAAAACATTTTAAGCGCTAAAGAAGCCAGAAAATCGGCCACAATCATGATTTTTTTAAAGGTATTTTGCCATCTATAGACGATTTTACCGATTTTGATACTCTCACGTTTCAGATTAAAATATTGCAAATTTATCACAGATATGCGTTATGGACAAATGTATCCATAATCTTCGTCCTATCAGCATGAAGAAGCATCATCGTATGGGTATCAAACCAAAAATTATCAAAGTACAAGTTCGGTAGTACCTACAGTACATAGAGCAACGCCAACTCTGTAAAGGCGCGCGATGCTCTGTGGTACAGTACAATAACAGTGGGAGCACACCAGGCGACAGTCGCGGCGACATGTCGCGGCGTCTTGTCACTTGCTTGTCGCGGAGTCGCGGCGACATGTCGCCTAGTGTGCGGAGCTTAGAACAAAATGTATGTAATTTGGCGCCCGCAGCTTGTCGCCGCGACATGTCGCCGCGACAAGACGCCTAGTGTGCGCCCACTGTAAAACTCAAATTTTATTCCATTTTCAAGTCAAGTGTCTCAAGAAAGCGATCAGACGAAACATATAAAACCTCTTTTCGTCTAATACCAACTCTCGATATTATCTCGATAGGAAAAAAACCGGCCAAGTACGAGTTGAACTCGCCCATGAAGGGTTCCGAAGCAGCAAGTAACATTAATATAAAAGTTCTTATAGTTCGTTGTAACTTTCATTGATGTTCACGTTCGCAGCGGTAGTGATTTTTCTCGGCGAAAATTGCGGTTTATGACGTATTAAAAAAAACTACCAACTCGATTTCGTTCAAACTAATTTTCATTGGTAGATTTTATGGCAATGTACATGATATATTTTTTTTAGATTTATCATTCTCTTAGTTTAGAAGTTAGAGGGGGGGACACACATTTTTCCAGTTTGGAAGTGTCTCTTGCGCAAACTATTCACTTTAGAAAAAAATGATTTTAAGAACCTCAATAGCATTTTTAAAGACCTATCTATAGATACCGCACACGTATGTGTTTGATGAAATAAAAAATTTTGAGTTTCAGTTCTGAGTATGGGGACCCCCAAAATTAACTGCTTTTCTTCTAGTTTTATATTAAAATCTTGATGCGGTTTACAGAATACATCTACTTATCAAGTTTCAACAGCATAGGCCTTATAGTTTCGGAGAAAAGTGGCTGTGACACACGGACGGACAGACAGACAGACAGACATGACGAATCTATAAGGGTTCCGATTTTGCCATTTGGCTACGGAACCCTAAAAAAGGCCATCACTATTCCGGTAATAAATGGACTGATCCAGCATCTTCGTGTGCTTCTACGTCGATTTCGTCGATGGCGAAGTAATAATTGCAGCAACAGACGTCTTTTTCGATCCATTGTTTATTGTAGACTGTCGTCAACTGGGCAAGCTAAGCCAAGCCTGTTGCGGTGCTGCAGCGGCGCCGTAAGAACGATGCGACGGCGACGCCGCACTGCTCGTGTGGCCGCCCCAGTGCGGTGCGGAGTAATGCCACAGACTTACAATAGGTAGAGTAATGCCACAAATTAGAGATAGTACAGATGGAAACCTATATACTAAATTCACTGAGGCTACGCACACATAGACAACTCATTCACAGACACGAGGTCAGGCGGTCTCAACCGAATTTTCGATACTGATTTGTGCGCGAGTGTGTGTAGCAGAGGGTAGGTGTGAAAAAAAGTACATACATGAGTTTTCCATCTGTACTATCTCTAAGTGTCTTATCACACGGGTACCCGGCACCGGTTACCCAGCAACCGGTACGTGTGAAAAGGCACTAATTTGTGGTAATGCGGTGCGGTGTGGTGCCACACCGTGTGGCCGGGCCCTGGTAGATTAACGCCGAGTAGTCAAAATAATCGTAAAAAGGTACTCGTATTTCGATGACGGTTTTAGATACCTACTTAAAAGTTTCACAGTCTCTCCACCTATTGAAACTATTACCTACTTTAACCGATAGATAAATGTTTATATTATTCATAGGTACCTGCAATAAGAATAAATTATTTTTTATCGGGGTAAGTAGAAATAACATCAAGCCAGTTCCAAAAAAAACAAAGTAGTTACGCAGTTTTAAAGAGAAAAATATACTAAAACTAGCTGATGCCCGCGGCTCCGCCCGCGTGATTATTCCCAGTTGTTCCGTTGAAGTAGTTCCGTGGCGGAACTAGTGAGACTTTTTTTCCCAGTTGTTCCGCGGAACAAAGCATCAATAATTCTGTTCCCATTAGTTCCGCGGAACAAAGTATAAATGAAATACTAATAATTTCATTCCCAATAGTTCCGCGGAACAAAGCATAAAATAAAAACTAATAAATTAAGTCCCAGTAGTTCCGCGGAACAAAACATAAATTAAAAACTAATAAATCAAGTCCCAGTAGTCCCGCGGGAGAAAGCATCACTTACACACGAATATTTATATTCCCATTAGTTCCCTACGGTGTCTTACGGCTATTAACTAATACAATTAAAAAGAATACAAATGAAGATCGACAAAAAAAATGAAAATCGGTAAAACAAATGAAGATCGATCTAAAAAATGAAAATTAACAAAACAAATGAAGATCGGTAAAACAAATGAAGATCGACGAAACAAATGAAAATCAATGAAACAAATGAAGATCAACTAAACAAATGAAGATCGGTAAAACAAATGAAGATCGACGAAACAAATGAAGATCAATGAAACAAAGAACATCGGTGAAAATCGGCTAGCAAATGAAGATCGGCAAAATAAATGACGGTTGAATAAACAAATGAAGATCGAAAAAACATATGCAGATCAGCAAAACAAAGAACTATAAGCAAGTTGATAAGGTCAAAAATTACTTGCAGCCATATTTTGTAAACTAAATGCGATTAACATTCAAAAAATAGGTGCGAGCAATTCTCGACCTTAATGACACTTATCTAAAAATGTGCTTTTAGGCGATTATAAACATCGCTGATCACGAATATATAAAAAAATAATTGATATTATGCATGCTCATAAGGTCGAAATTTGCTTGGACCTATTTTTGGTAATCTAGATGCAATACCTATTCAAAAAAATAGGTGCAAGCAATTCTCGACCTTATGAACATGCATAATATTTATTTATTTTTTACATATTCGTGATCAGTGATGTTCATAAACGCCTAAAAGCACATTTTTAGAGAAGTGTCATTAAGGTCGAGAATAGCTTGCACCTATTTTTTTGAATGTTAATCTCATCTAGATTACAAAATATGGCTGCAAGTAATTTTTGACCTTATCAACTTGCTTATAGTCCTTTGTTTTGTTGATCTTCATTTGTTTGATCGATCTTCAGTTGTTTCGTTGATCTTCATTTGTTTTACCGATCTTCGATCTTTGTTTTTTTACTACTGGGAATAAAATAGTCTCACTAGTTCTGCTACGGAACTATTGGGAATGGAAAAGTCTCAGTAGTTCCGCTACGGAACTATTGGGAATGGAAAAGTCTCACTAGTTCCGCCACGGAACTATTGGGACAAAAAGTCTCACTAGTTCCGTCGCGGAACTACTGCCGCGGAACTACTGGGAATGAATAATCGGAATTTTATTCCCGGTCACTTAAGCCGGGGCCACATTAAAGAAAACGTCAATGCCCATCATCGCGATAAATATTGCGCTAATTATGGCGTTAATTCTTAACGTCACCATTTGAGTAGTGTGGCCGCTTCAACGTAATAATTCTCGCGTGAATGCCCATTCTTGGCGTTAAAATTGACGTTAAGTGTGACCGAATTAAATTTTACAAAAATACCTTAGCTCCTTAAAAATATACTGAATGTATAATACTGGCACAGAGAAAATATACCGATAAAAATACCGATTATCAAAACGTGTTTATTCTTTAATTACTACCTTATTTTTATAAAAGAAGAACCTAGAATTTACATTTAATATTTTATTTGAAGGATTGAATTCAACGTCCTTCACCTGCAACACGCTTCGTAAAAAAAAATTACCGAATGTTATTGCAACAAACCCTACAAAGAAAAAAATCATTGCGATGAGGAATTGGGTTTTTATTTTTTCAGGTCCTTAGCGAGCTCCGGGGGAACCTCCCATCTTGCTCCCCCGAGGAGAGCCGCCGAACGGTTCTCGACGGGAATAATCTTTGGAAATTCTTTGGCTTTCGGCCGAAATTTTCCCGGCTTTCCGGATTCCCGGCTATAGGGAGGAGGAATACCACCAGGTTTAATGGGTAGGACGGCCCCGTTCCGGGACCGGGAGCCCCACACCCAGCTGTTTTACATGATAATTTTGCAATCCAATATGGCCGCCGCGCCGAAATCATAAAATTTCATGATGGGTATCGTTTAAGGGGGTTTTTGGTATGCTGAGTACGAATTTCGGGTTAATTTAGAGATCCAATATGGCCGCCGCGCCGAAATCACAAAATTTCATGATGGGTATCGTTTAAGGGGTTTTTTGGTATGCTGAATACGAATTTCGGGTTAATTTAGAGATTCGAATATGGCCGCCGCGCCGTTATCACAAAATTTCATAATGGGTATCGTTTAAGGGGATTTTTGGTATGCTGAGTACGAATCTTAGGTCAATTTTGCAATCCAAGATAGCCGCCGTGCCACTGTCGTGAAGTTTCATGTTGTATATCGTTTATGGGGTTTTTTGGTATGCCAAATACGAATTTCAGGTAAATTTTGCAATCCAATATGGCTGCCTCGCCACCGTTGTAAAATTTCATGTAGCATATCGTATAAATGGAATTTTGATATGCTGAGTACGAATTTAGGGTTAATTTTGCAAAATTATCTTGAAATTCGTACTCAGCATACCGAAAAACCCCTTAAACGATACCCATCATGAAATTTTGTGATTTCGGCGCGGCGGCCATTTCGGATTGCAAAATTATCATAAAATTCGTACTCAGCATACCAAAAAACCCCTCATACAATATACAGCATGAAATTTTACAACGGTGGCGCAGCGGCCATCTTGGATTGCCAAATTGACCTAAAATTCGTACTCAGCATACCAAAAAACCCCTTAAACGATACCCATCATGAAATTTTGTGATAACGGCGCGGCGGCCATATTCGAATCTTTGAATTAACCTGAAATTCGTACTCAGCATAAAAAAAAAACCCCTTAAACGATACCCATCATGAAAATTTGTCATATCGGCGCGGCGGCCATATTGGATCTCTAAATTAACCCGAAATTCGTACTCAGCATACCAAAAAACCCCTTGTACAGTATCCAACATGATATTTTACAAAGGAGGCGCGGCGGCCATCTTGGATTGCAAAATTGACCTAAAATTCGTACTCAGCATACCAAAAAACCCCTTAACGGTACCCATCATGAAATTTTGTGATAATGGCGCCACGGCCATATTGGATCTCTAAATTAACCCCAAATTCGTACTCAGCATACAAAAAAACCCCTTAAACGATACCCATCATGAAATTTTGTGTTCTCGGCACGGCGGCCATAATATGGCCGCCGCGCCGAGAACAATATTGGATCTCTAATATACCCAAAAATACTGACTTTTACCAATATACTGATATCGAAAAAAGTCAATAAAATATACCGAAAAAGTATTAAAATACTGAAAACGGTCACACTCTCACGGTGCGCACTGACACACGTAGTGTGGCCGCTTCAACGTAATAATTCTCGCGTTAATCTCTTTGATGTGCCGCCACTTGAGCTATCGCCTAACGTCAAACGGCAATGTGAATGCCGTTGTCGAATTATCGCGATAATTCGGTGGCTACACTAACGTTTAACGTTCATCAACGCCATTATTAATGGCATTTCCCCTTAGTGTGGCCCGAACATTAGGGGTATGGAAAATAGATGTTGGCCGATTCTCAGACCTACTCAATATGCCTACAAAATTTCATGAGAATCGATCTAACCGTTTCGGAGGAGTACGGGAACGAACATTGTGACACGAGAATTTTATAAGTATATATATATATATATACTGGGTGTAACAAAATTACCTCTCTAAATTTCGTCACGTGACGTGGCATCTGTCAAGAAACATTACAAAAATGAAGAAAAAAAAATCACATGAATACTTTAACCGTAAAGCCGTTTTAAAGGTCCTATAAATTCCCTTTTTAACCCTTTCTATCGCTACTGAGCGGCAGTAGAAAGCGACAACGACAGCCAGACGGGTGCTTTGTGTTTGTTTTGCCACGGCGACCATGTTACCTCGAATTGCCGCGGTAAAAAATGAATTCTAAATGTGCGAAAAAAAAATTTTAAAAAAAATGTAAAAATTTACCCCCCTTTTAATTAAATATTTGTATTTGATTTCCGATGCCAAGTCATCTCATGAAATTTGGAGAGGTAATTTTGTTACACCCTATATATATATAAGATATGTACAAAGGTATAATCATAAACGATTATTTATCCATATCCATATTCGTCCATACTAATATAATAAAGCTGAAGAGTTTGTTTGTTTCTTTGTTTGACCGCTAGGATATCGGGAACCACTCGTTGGATTTCAAAAATTATTTTTTGGTTAGACAGCACATTTACTGAGGATGGCTATAGGCTATAAAACATCACGCCAAGATGAATAGGAGCGAAACAGCAATGAATAATGTTTAGAATACGGGAAAAATGTATTCCTTCTGGGGTGCGTAAATGGTTCCTTAGGCTATGGTCTCCTATAAACGCAATAGGCTGCGCACAATTTCACTCCTTACGTCACGTCACTATGGAAATGTACGGTTGTGGTCTCCTTAATACGCTGACGGCTGCGTGCGGATGACGTAGCTGTCATTCGAACGCTAGGCGCAGTGTTCTGGTTATTTCGAACCATTGCAGCGTCAACGTCAAAGCAAAATGTCAACATTCAATAAACAGAAAGTTGAAATATTAATATTTAATATGAAAATAAATAAAACAGCCGATATAGGTATTATATTTCGATAAATTATCTTCAAATTGTACTTGATTGATGTCGAATTTATAAATTTTGTTGAATACTGCAATAAAAGAGACGTCGCCGTCGTCGTTTCCATTGACAACGTATTGTCCGCCAACGCTGTTCCTGGCGTTCAGACGTCGATGGGAACATTCACGCTGAAGTCGGACGCTGCATATAGATTTTAATAGGAGACCATAGATTTCTGTATTTCGTTCTTTTTTACTGCCCTGTTGTGTTTTTTAATTCGACACGTAACCGTTCTTTTGGTTTGCCCTATGTACGAACTACCACAGTTGCAGTCAATTTTGTACACTCCCGGCCTATCCAGTCCCCTGTCCACGTTAAAAGGGGTGAAGATAGTTTTTACGGAAACTTTCTTAAGGATATTGGCGACCTTATGCTTCACTCCCTTGATGTACGCGGGGTGTCTTTCTACACTGTGATTTACAGTCTTTCTAAAGCATCTTGGTGGTGTAATCCGTCCACTGTACCCATTCTTTTGTAGCACGCCGCTTATTTTTTTTTATTGAAGTAAAACTTCTTTATGCGTGATAGACATAACTCAGTTTTTTTTCTGACGGAAGTAACGCTTACTATTTGCATTTTGAATAGCGGAAACTCGAATGAAAGATATTGATTAAGATTTGATGACGTCAATGGCAAAGAAGTTTTCGCGTAAAGGTCGTAAAGGCGCGTAAAGGTTACACGCACACACTTTTTTTAATCATTAAAAATTTCTGTACATTGTGTTTGATTTTTGATGATTTAGTTATCCATCTAAAGGTACATTATACAAATAAACACACAAATTAATTTCAAGACTCCATCATATTTAACATGCAAAAACGAACAACAAACAAAAGGAATGTGTAATAGAAATCATAATGTCAAGTCAAATGAAAGCATAAATAAAAATACAACCATTTTCGGTTAGAAAAATCACTACCACTGCGAACGTGTTAAAACATCAATCAAAGTTAAAACGAACTATAAGAACTTTTATTATTATGTTACTTGCTGCTACGAAACCCTTCATGGGCGAGTCCAACTCGCACTTGGCCGGTTTTATGGAATTAGCAGAGTGTCTACTAATTGTATCTAATACAACCACAGATATCAGAAAAATTCTGATTTCTGTGAATACAACGTTACAGAGCAGTCCTGCATGACCGTCCCTCATGGTCTATAAAACATCCTTCTATGCTATCTTCACAAACATTGGTTTTTATATTGTCTTGGTTTATTTGGGCTATTTGGACTGTTTGGCCTATTTGGGCAATTTAGACTGTTTGAACTATTCGGACTGTTTAGTCTATTTGGACTATTCGGACTGTTTGGACTGTTTGGTGATGACCTACTTGGACTGTTTGGGCTGTTTGGACTGTTTGAATTGTTTGGCAGTTGATGCAATGACCATTGCTGCAAGAACAGCCATGGCCAGAAAAGTGAAGACAGCAAACTGCAAAATACAAAAGCATAAAATAAATATTAGTAAAATCATTTCTTGTTAAAAATTACAATGAAACGTAAATAAATGTTAAATAGGTATCTATTTACGTTATAAAGAACTATCTAAAATAAACTAAATCTAAATGGGTCCTCCGTGACATTGTGCCCAAAAGACTGGCAGCATACCCCGTTTTATTTGCAACTAGCTGTTGCCCGCGACTTCGTACGCTTGAAAATTAAGTTATGCCGATTTGATTGCTCACTGCTTAGTCCCTAGGATATGTAGCGTGATAATATATAGCCTATTTGAAGACCCTACCCCTAGTTAATATTTGTGCAAATTTTGAATCAAAGCTATTGAGTACTTTTCGAGATTCTTCCGGACAAGCCAAGGCAAACACACAAACCGACAAACAAACAAAAAAATTCTAACTATATTTTCGGCTTCGGTATCTTTAATTTTTTTTTATACCACTAGAGTGGCAGACAAGCATACGGCCCCACCAGCTGTACCGGTGGTCACCGCAGCCTATGGACGTGTGCAACACCAGAGGCGCCACAATCGCGCTGCCGACTCTGTAAAAACCTTCTAAGTTCCCTTTTGAAAAACCCCATACTGTAGGCGTTTGGGAAAACCGAAGCAGGAAGATCATTCCACAACCTAAGCGTACGCGGAAGAAAGCCTCTATTAGATCGCAACGTGTGAGGATGAACACCCTGTCTATGGCGAGCGGTGCGATGATAGAATGTAGCCGTAGGAATCATATCAAACAATTATTCAGAGCACAAACCGTTGTACAGGCGCCCTCGCCTAGGGGGTGATTCGGGTGCTTTCCCGCGTCTTTGGGGGGTTTTGGGTGTGATACCGCTTCTAAGAGAGGGCGTGCGTTAAACTCTTACGTCACGCTGCCGTCATGGGCCCGCTTCTGTAAGGACGGTGAGCAGCCCTCTCAACGTCCTCAGGCTCTCGGTCATGGAGGCCGATAGTCTTCTGCGAAGACACGTTGGCGGCGCCCAAGCCGCCGACTGGGAGAGTTCTCTCCCGTTCCCGCCCCGCTGCCTCTTTCAAGCATGACCTGCTCACAAAAAGAGGCGGCGCAGTACCACTTACTCCCGCTGGAGATCATGACTCGCATCATATGGTCTCGAGCGAGAGAGTGTCCACGTCTAAACCCACTACGAGGGCCTGGCGCTGTTGCGCCCACGCCGTGCACTCCACCAGCAGCGTGTGGAGTGCTGTGTCATCGCTGCGGTCCTCGCAGTGCTGACACTCGGCCTTGGTTTCCCGGTGTCTTCGCCACAGATACTTCCGAAGCTACCGTGCCCGGTAAGTATCTGTGACAACTGGTAGGAGAGAGCACTGTGTCTCCTCTCCAGCCACTCATCCATGACTAGTCTGACGGCCGCGATTGTGGCGAATCCCCCCTTTGGTTGCTCAAGTCGCACCTTCCATGTCTCCACGGTTTCCTGGTGGAGCAGGGACCGCTGGGCCTTGATTTCCCGAGACGCAACCATTTGGCATGGAAGGGTGAGTTTTGTACCTATCTGTTAAATAGAAAACTTCAAAGGTTAATCTTGCTACTATTATCAGTTTTACGAATACGAATTATGTTATATAGTCAGGGAGTTGGCAGCGCTTAAAGTATCAACTAAACGACGAAAGAATATAATTATTAGTCTGATAACATGACTATAATAGAATGATGAACTCGTTACTTGAACCATTTAGCTACGTGTACCTACAGAGGCATTTTGATGCGATAATACAAATATATTATGTTGACATACTTCATTCAGTTATCGAGACTTACTTTAAAGCTAAAGAGTTTGTTTGTTTGTACGCTACGAGCTCAGGAACTACTATTTGGATTTCAAAAATTCTTTTACACTTCCATAGTGCATTTATTGAGAATGGATTTAGTCTAGTAACATGCCGCTAGGTGAATAGGAGCGAAGCAGCAATTATTGTTTTTGAGAGCTTCCATTGCGTATACTGCTTTGTTAAAGTTACGTAAAAAACCAACTCTCCGAACGTGTATTCCAATATGTTCTACTATTTATGTTCAACTAATAGAACAAATTAGAATATTTTTCTCCTTTGTTCTACTAAAAAACATAATAGAACAACATGGAATTTAAATTCCTTATTGTTCTACTATTGATTGTATCAATAGAACAAACTGGATTATTCATTCCACAATGTTCTATTGTTTTCATCAGTAGAAAAAATTGGAGTTATATTCTATAATGTTCTACGATTTGTTCTACTCTTAACGACGACATGAAGAGGTGTGTGTATTTAACACATAAAGATAGAAGTAAATATTCAGGAAAAATTATAATGAGATGATTAGATATTTTAATTTTAAGAAATTTAAAAAAACCGGCCAAGTGCGAGTTGGACTCGCCCATGAAGGGTTTCGTAGCAGCAAGTAACATAATATATAAGTTCTTATAGTTCGTTGTAACTTTGATTGATGTTTTAACACGTTCGCAGTGGTAGTGATTATTCTAACCGAAAATTGCGGTTTATGACGTATTAAAAAAAAACTACCAGCTCTATCTCGTTCAAACCAATTTTCGTTGGTAGTTTTTATGGCAATGTACATCATATTTTTTTTTTAGATTTATCATTCTCTTAGTTTAGAAGTTAGAGGGGGGGAGGACACTCATTTTTCACTTTGGAAGTGTCTCTTGCGCAAACTATTCACTCTAGAAAAAAATGATGTTAGAAACCTCAACAGCATTTTGGAAGACCTATCCATAAATACCCAACACGTATGGGTTCGATGAAAAAAAAAAATTTGTGTTTCAGTTTTGAGTATTATACCCCCAAAATTTACTGCTTTTTTTCTAGTTTTATATAAGAATCTTAATGCGGTTCACAGAATACATCTAGTTACCAAGTTTCAATAGCATAGGCCGTATAGTTTCGGAGAAAAGTGGCTGTGACGCACGGACGGACAGACAGACGGACAGACAGACAGACATGACGAATCTATAAGGGTTCCGTTTTTGCCATTTGGCTACGAAACCCTAAAAAATACTTTGCCTCCAAAATTAATAAGTCAGCCACAATTAATGATCCTCAGAATTTATTGAATACAGCCACCAGTTAACTTCTTTATTAGCCACTGTTAATATAATTCAGCATCGTGATTATTTTTTAACATCAAATTTTGTAACATGCATTCAAACAGTAAACTTAAAATGTAACTCGTCCCACATTAATGGAACATCAAAGTTAAGTAAAATTGCCATCAAAAAGCAAATTATGGCCACTAATAGTACCTTAATAGCTAGAAATACTTGTAGCTACTGACTCAGTCTTTCGTATATGATCACTGCAGTCAGCAACTACCGCTATTGCTGGTGCTCGGATGAGTGACCACTTTGTAACATTTGATTGGCGAGAGTTTCCGTGCTTTGCAAGGTACGTTAAGCCGACTGTGTGGGGTGTCACAATCTGGTGGAAACGGACAAGCGAGTCCATTACAAGACGGGAGCGTGGGACAGACCTTCGGGCATAAATGCTTTTATTATACACATATTCACTTAATGTATATGTACATACTAAACTCAAAAGTGTATAAAGTATACACTTTTGAGTTTAGTATTTGCTTTCTTGACCTCACTTTCTTGTTCGGTAAGCGTAATCTGTCTTTAGTTACAAAATGATATCAAATAGCGGTCTCTGATTAATGCAATCGTCCTGTGCACTCGCGTCAAGCCTTGCAGTGGCTATTTTCACGAAAAAAGAATATGATATATTTATTTTACACGCTAAATTATAAAAACTGATGTTGTCTGTGGAGGCCTAAATTATAATTTTTTTGAGGCTCTAGTTTTGAAGCTGTAAAATATAAAATGGTGATTACATGTAAAATCTGTGGCTCTACTATTTTTTTTATTTTTATAGTATATATTATATAATAAACTAGCTGACCCGGCGAACTTTGTTCCGCCATATTAAGCTGACCCGTATAGGATTCACGATGGAAAAACAGGGGTTGATCATAGAGGGTTGAAAGTTCAGGATTGTATGTATTTTCAAATGCTGTATGATAAAAAAATAATAAATATCTAACAATTAAAAATAAAGTCGGTATCGCGTAAAATCGATAGAAAATGATTGCTTTTTTTTAAACTACAACATGACGTATAGTCTACATCTGGTGGGGGAATGTTACTTATTATTCCAAAAATCTCCACTAGTCTGAGTTTATTAGACTAGTGGGGATTTCTGAAAAAAAAAATAACAATACCACTGGCGGGGATTTGTCGGTGGGGATTTCTGGGAAAATTCCTTTCTGAGAGATTAAGTGAAACTGAGCGCAAAAATGCGCGATTCCAAAAGTATGCCCCGCTCCGCTCCGCTTCAGTGAAAACACTGACCACTTTTCACCGCTCTTCACAGCTCCTCTCCGCCCAGCTCTGCTTCAGTGGAAACACTGACCACTTTTCACTGCTGTTCACTGCTACTCTCCTAGAACGCGGCCTAGCGCTCATTATGACGTCCCACACACCCGCGTGCATTGACTTCCAGTGATAGAAACGGTCTGAGTTTATTGCTAAACTAGCTGACCCTCGCAACTTCGTTTACGTCACATATTTATGGTGTATGAAAGGAGGTGTATTTCTTCATCAGACTCATCCAGCAGCGTATGAAACTGCCCTGTTTGCTTAATCATAAAAGAGCTTAAAGATACAATTCACGCCAGTTTAGATTTTACCCTCAAATTCGAAGTAACCGTTGAATTCTAGATTTTGCGCTAGCTGAGATGTCTATAATTCCTGAACTGCAAAACCCTCAACATTGAAACTTGTGTGAAACAATCCTTAGAGTATTCTCTTTATGACACTGAAAACATTTTTGAAATCAGTCCATGCAGTGAGAAGTTACAACTAAAAAACCATTTTCTCTTTCATCCCCTCTCCCAAAGGAACCGCACAAAATATCGGGATCAAAAGTATCCTAGAACCTTCCTCGGACCATAAGCTCAGATTGTACCAAGTTTCATTCAAATCGATTCAGTAGTTTCTGCGTGATACTTATTCGGGATACAGACAGACAGACAGACAGACAGACATGAAAATTTTAAATTACATTTTCGGCTTCAGTATCGATTAGAGAACGCCCTACAATTAAAATTTTCAAAATATCTTCCATGTACAGACTCTCGACCCTCAACAGTTTTATTATAAGTATATAGATTAGGTGTTAATTACTAATACGCAGGACAAGTTAAATTAATTGTAGATCTTTATTTGATGCTTATAATGGGATGTTTAGGTGACGTTGTAAAGAAGACGAATTAGCATATTAGAGGCTATTTCATTTCCACAAACTTTTGAAATGTCTAGTATTCCCGAAACGGTGTTCCCAAAAATGGTCAGTTATAGTAGAAAATATTCTCTTTAACTTTAGATTCTTTACACTGTCCTTTATACTTAACCAAAATTTACTGCAATAGGCTAATATGACAAGACATCGCTTAGATTGTTGCTTGCGCATTTAATACCCCCTTTTGAGTCAAACCTTGATTGGACTAAAAATATAATTCCAGTTTGTTCTACTGATAGGAACAGTAGAACATTGTGTAATAAAACGTTTACTTTGTTCTATTGATACAATCAGTAATAGAACAATAAGGAATTTTAATTCCATGTTGTTCTATTATTTTTTTAGTAGAACAATGGAGAAAAATATTCCAATTTGTTCTATTAGTTGAACAAATATAGTAGAACATATTGGAATACACGCTCTCCGAAAGGGTAAAAATTTTGTATTACAAAATTTTCACGTAAATTTTAACCAACCAAGTTTCTCATAAAAAGTTCCACAAAGAGTCTGTGATAGCATATATTTTAAGGTGCGCTCACAATAACCTTCTTAGCGACGCGACATGGGAGTAAATGCGACGGAAAATATTATATTGAAATATGAATACGACATTTTTCTCTTCCTCTTTCTTTCTCTTATGTGATGCAAACTAAGTTAGAGAGTAGATGGTCAGCTAGTGCACATGTTATAAAACCAGAGCACACAATGCAAGCTCGTAAAAGAAATCATATTAGTTGTAGCGTGATTATTATGTAGCACATTTATCCTTCTCTAAAATTTATTTTACAAGTTAAAGTTACTATACACTAATATACATACAATTTATAACATATTTACAAGGGGAACATCGATAAAAAAAGGGCAATAGGAAATAAGATTATGCATCAAAAAACTCTTCCACATCGCTGTCAACAACAACCGTGCCCAAAATGCTGGCGGCGTTGCCACGTTGTATGGCAATGGAGAGCCTCTGGCCCAAGTAAACACCAGCATTTTGGTCACGAGAACCGCCGACC
Source organism: Miltochrista miniata (assembly GCA_933228765.1). NCBI lineage: Eukaryota > Metazoa > Arthropoda > Insecta > Lepidoptera > Erebidae > Miltochrista > Miltochrista miniata. The sequence continues at coordinate 15,714,924 of OW121765.1, forward strand.
AAAAGTTTACATACTGCTCGCTCACTCTAACTTTGCCGCTCGGCTCAATACTAAAGTCGATTTTTTAATTAGACGAAGCAAATTGACAGCAACTAATGTCACTTCTTCATATAATGTTGCGTATTTTCTATGACGAAGTGACATTAGCTACTGTCAATTTACTTCGTCTAATTAACAATTCGGGTATACGCCTCTACGCCAGCGGCAAAGTTAGAGCGAACGGGTAGTATAGCTCTATAAACGAGCTTTGCACTAGGACCCCACGGTCCAAGAGTCTCGACCCCAAACGGCTCAAATAAATACGATCCAACAAGATTTGTGTATTTTCGCCGTTTGAGGGCCTCCGCAGACGCGGCAGCAGCTCCCGCGCAGCTAGCAGTGCCTGGAACATGGGAAGGCGCAAGGGTATCCACACATGTGGCATCCCACACAAGCGGTTTTCCCATTTTCCAAGGCACCAATGATATCCCGTCGGGCCTCTTCCCAAGGAATTGCTGGCACGCCTGCAACGGCCGGCATAGCATCCATGAGGGATTTTCACACGGAAAAATAGGTAAAACAATATTGTTACTTAAATCATTTATTTAAGTAGCTCTAGGCAAGTTTAGTTTGGCGTGCTAGCGATGGAGATTCCATAGCCAACAGTAATGGTGACGCTGACTTCAACTCCGTCGGGGGTGGCGAGTGTGTTGGCGGCAGCTCTAGTTTTGATGACGGTGATAACTCTGGAGATAGTGATGCTGCTGCAGCCAAAGTCGCCAGCACGGCCAGAACTAACCAAGTGAAGACAGTGAACTGCAAAATATAATATAAGATTATTATAGTTGGAGTAAATTGATAGTTATCCATTCTTTTTTTTTTATACTACTTAGGTGGCAGACAAGCTTACGGCCCACCGGAAGGCTGGTAACCGTAGCCTATAGACGTTTGCAACACCAGAGGCGCTACACACGTGCTGCCGACCCGGGCGCAGGTTGTGACGACCCACAGTTGAAATTTTTCAAGCCGCCCGTAAGGCCTTCAACTTGGCTTAACGACTGTCATTTTACCGACAACCGGGACCAACGGCTTATCGTGCCTTCCGAAGCACGGAAACGCTCGTAAATAAATGTCACAAAGTGGTCCACGTGGTGGTCACCCATCCATGTCCGGCCATAGTAAATGTTGCTTACTGCAGTGATCGTTTACAGAACACTGAGTCCGCGGAGCCACGAGCGCTTCTTTTCTGGAATCTGTTTCAATCAGTATCAGTTCTGGAATATTAATATTACCTATTTGGCAAAGATTATAATAGGAAAATTCCCCCTATTTCTGACATAATATCTCCGGCGAGTGCTAGAACAATATAAAAGAAATTGGGCCAAGTGCGAGCCGGGCCCGCGCGCGGACGGTTCCGTGACAAAAACCACAAATCAAGTTTTTTTGTATGGGAACCCACCTGAAATGTCTATTTTGATTTAATTTTATTTATTTATTTTATAAAAAATACAGAGCTCGATATTCTGTAAGTATGTAAAACGTCAAATTATTGCCCTTAATAATAATCAATCAATCAATATACATATAATAAAATCGTAACAATTCGCTGTCTGTACATGGAAGACAAATAAGAAAAAATATTATAGGGGGGCTTTATGAACGCAATAGAAACCAAAACAATGATTTTTAGAATTTTTGTCTGTTTGTCTGTATGTCTGTATATCTGTTGTCTGTACGTATGTGCATGCTAATCTCAGTAACCGCTTAACCGATTGCAATGCGGTTTTCTTTGTGGTGTTGAGGTTTGCTCCACTTAACATTTAGTGTTTATTTCATGTCAATCGGTTTATAAATAAAAAAGTTATATCTCTTTAAAGAATCGTACACAGACATTTGAATCTAAAAATGGGTAAATTTAACTGGCGTGTTGGCTTAATCATAAAAGAGCTTAATGATTAAGGCTATTTTCAAACAATTCACTCTGACTGAATTGTTTTAGAATAGACTTATTCTTTAAGCTCTTTTATGATTAAGCAAACAGGACAGTTTCACACAATGGTTGATAAGTCTGCTGAAGAAATACCTCTCCTTTCATACATCATATGTGACGTAAACGAAGTTGCGGGTTTGCTAGTTTAAAATAAAATGTCAAAAAAATCACGTTTGTTGTATGGGAGCCCCCCGGGAGGGGGATTTTTAAACCCCCGACGGAAACCCGAACGGGGTGTTATAAGTTCGACGCGCGTGTGTGTGTGTGTGTGTGTGTGTGTGTGTGTGTGTGTGTTTGTAAGTATGTCTGTGGTATCGTACCAGGGTTGGGTATCAAATGAAAGGTCATAACTTATACAACACGACACCGCAAGTTTAAAAGCGGTTTAGCCATTCGAAAGATATGAGGAGTGGAATGTATTTCTAATTCTATAACCACACTCCGCGCAATTCGCATTAGCTCTGAATATTTTTTGATAGACTATACGTATGTTGATATTAAAAACCACTATAAAACCCTATAAAAAGCATGAAATAAAAAATTAAATTTAAAATTTAAAAACCCCCGACTCATAAAAAAAGAACAATAGAAAAACCTGTAAAAATTAAAAAAATAACTATTATATTTTGACCTATCTACCCTAAGTATTGAAACTTTATAATAGGTAGCTATAGTATTTACGTAGGTACCTATTCATATTTTTAACTAACAGTTTGTCTCGTCGGGGACCGCTCACCTAATCATAACCTAATCGTACGTCTGTCTCTGTTTAGGTAAAGAGCGGTCCCCCCGACGAGACAAACTGTTAGTTAAAACCATAGATTTAGAATTTTTCGCTACTCTCAATAGATATACAAAGCGTGCGAGCGAGACCTCATTATCCATAGCACTTAGCTCGAGAGGAAAAGAGAAAGCAAACTGTGTACTCATAGTCATATGTCAGTATTTTGAATCGCTGAGCCCGCTGGGATCCTATGGCGGCTCTATGTTATTCATAATATCCATTAATCTGTAGTGATCTTACGATTAAAATAGAAAATTTTATATTTTCAACAATATTGTCGTGTTTAGTGTGTGAATAGGATATTACAAAACGCAATTATACGAAGAAAGACTCGTTTAACAGGTCATTTGTGACTTCGTTCATTCCATTTTTGACGTACATATTTTGCCAAATTGGATGTAAAATTTCACTGAAAGTTCAACTCATAACGTAGATTATGCATTTTCCTTCCCACATAACACAATATTTAATGTGTAAATGCATTTTTGGAGGATATATAAGGCAGAAATAGAAAGGGCTGTTTACAGTAAAATAGTCATGGGTAGGTATCGATAAGGATGTCGATAGTTCATTATAGTGACATTGCTACAAACAAACTTATCTGGATTTAATTCACTATAAATATGATTGATTTTTACTCGAACTGTGTTATTTAACCTTTTTTTAGGGTTTTGTGCCTATTTTAATATAATATTTCCAAAATTTGTGATCCATTTTGAGTTGAATTTTTATAATTTTACTTCACTTAAGGTACTCCACGCCACACCGGGATGTTTGCTGTACAAGGCGCAGATTAGCCTCTGCGTCGAATACTGTTCTCACCTTTGGGATGACTGTGCGAGGTACTTACTGGACGCGCTTGGCGCTATGCAGAGACGTGTTATCCGATTTCAATTATAGGTTGTCCTAAGATGACAGTAAGCCTCGAGCCGTTAGCGCAGCAAAGAACCATAGCGTCCTTGGCTGCCTTCTACTGAATGTATCACGGCGAATGTTCTGAAGAGCTCTTCAACCTGATCCCACCATCTCCTTTCCGATTCCGAACAACACGTCGGGCAGAGGTGCCACTCATATATAGCGGAGAGAATCTTCGCCAGAACTGAGCGTTTCTAAAGATCGTTCCTCTCTAATATTACAAGTTACCCCATATAATCCCATTTTTACTTTTTCATAGTCTATTACATTCAAATTAACAATTTATTCCCCAAAACAAGAAGTTGGAGATGAAACTTCCAAGCACTTTGTGTGCTTGGAAGTTTCATTTCCATTCCATCCATTTATACAGATACTTTTATCGATAACATAGGTGTGACCATTCAACAACACTATTTAACCCACACATAGATCTTTCATTTTTGGTCTCGTCTTCAGTTTGACACTGTTCATCTTGTACATTCTAAATCTATGGTTAAAACACAGTATAAATATATGTTGTTTAACCAGTATTGTAGCTCCCTACAAACGGACGAAGCGCAAGCTATACCTACGATGCTCGTTTTCGGCAGGCCTTTTAGCACGCTAGCAGGCGATTGTGCCGAGTAGACGAATGGACGGTGTGTCGTTTTTTAGATAGTAACCGCGCGTGTTTTATTTACTAAAAATATTTAAAATGACAACTAGAGTCTATTGTGCTTGTTTTGGTTGCATGAATTCGTCAAAAACGCACCCAGAGATAACGTTTTTAGATTACTTGGAAACTCCGAAAGGTAAGACTATAAATTGATTTTACTTGAGTACTAATTGGTACTATACTACTAGTTGACTAAAGTTAAACAAAGTGATTGACACGAGTGAACTAGGTAGTTACATGAAGTAGGTATGTTTGTGTTTAAAACTAGACTTGTGCTTGCTCAGTCAGTGAACGGTACGATCCAATATAGTACAATATCCAAAAAAAAACTAGTTCAGAACTCTATTACGTGTAGGTAGTACATTTAGTTCCGTTGTCAGTTCGTAGTTATTTAATTGAGAGCAATGATTTAGGTATGTTTCAAGAGTATTCATTTCTTTGTGGATGACCGATGTTACAGTACACTTAGCACCGTATGACTGCCTCTGTGGCGCGGTCGGTATTGATACCGCCTACGGCGCTGGAGGTCGTGGGTTCGATTCCCACCCAAGACAAATATTTGTGTGACCCATAAATCTTTGTCTCAAGAGTCTGGTTGTTTCTATGTATAATATGTATGTATTTAAAAAGTATATTAGTATTAATATCCGTGGTCTGATACCCATAACACAAGCAGGTTATTCCTAGCTTACTTTGGGATCAGATAGCGTTGTGTGAACAGTCCGTGAATAAAAAAAAAATGACAGCATTTTTGTTAAGTACCTTTGATTTTTATTACACGCATAGAGACAAATATGAACTTCCAAAGTTTAACACAACTTGACAATGTACGAAAAGTACTAGTGTACTAGAGACTGACTAGTACTTTCAAATCGAAAAATAGTTTTTATTTTGTAAATCAATTTAAAGCAATGATTATAAAGACTAGAATTCCGTGATTCTATCACTGACGAAACATGTGATGAGCCGATTATTATTGTCTACGCCGCTTACTCGTTTTCAAATTTCTATACCCGTCTCACTCAATCGTTAGTAGATAACGAGCGCTGCGCCACCTCGCCGCCGCCCCGCGCCGCCAGCCGTTGCGGGGATATTATATTATTACTCACAAAGTATTTTTTTGTTTAAATAAAAAAGGTTTAATATTACTCGAAATGAAAGCCGGTTGTCAGTAAAACAACAATCCTTAATACAAATTGAAGGCCTTGTGTGCGGATTGAAAAAAATCAACTGCATTAGGCTCACTATCTATTACGCGTACGTAAAACTATAAGGTAAAATGTGGGCGTATACTATGCCTCAGCCTACACCTTCAGGGATAAAGGCGTGACTATATGAATGTATGTATGTACATATTTACAATCGCAATACTAAATAGAAAGTCAAAGTAGGCACATATTATTAAAATGCTGTAGGTGGGCAGCCCTATCGCATGCTTACGTACCGCGCGGCTGTAGGCATTTATTTCTAAAATCCGGACGAGTCAAACTACAGTATACAGTGGTTAAAAATATCAATACGTAAATAACATAGCTACCTAATAATAATAAAGGTTCTATACTTAGGGTAAATAGGTCATAATATGATAGTTATTTTTTTACTTTTTATAGGGTTTTTTATTGTTCTTTTTTTGTGAGTCAGGGGCTTTTTAAATTTTTAATTTAATTTTAGTATTTGTTAATACATATATAGCACACAGAGCATCTGGTTCGCGTTGCTCTATGTATATAGCATCAAAAACACATAATATGTAAAAAATTTAGCTCTCTAGCTATTACTTTCATGAGATAGGGTCGGCAGCGCGAGTGTGGCGCCTCTGGTGTTGCAAACGTTCATAGGCTGCGGTGACCACCAGTCCTTCTGGTGGGCCGTATGCTTGTCTGCCACCTTAGTGGTATAAAAAAAAAATACAGCTTCATGACTGACAGACAGACAGGCGGACAGACGGACGGCGAAGTCTCAAGAATAGGGTCCCGTTTTTTACCCTTTGGGTACGGAACAAATAGGTACACTTTTTATAATTAAAAAAAACAAACTTTTTATACTTAAAAAAAACTGGCCAAGTGCGAGTCGGACTCGCGCACGGAGGGTTCCGTAACAAAAAACGACAAAAAATCACGTTTGTTGTATGGGAGCCGCTTAATTTTTTTTTTTGTTTTAAGTATTTGTTGTTTTAGCGGCAATAGAAACATAATATTCTGTGAAAATTTCAGCTCTCTAGCTATACCGTTCATGAGATACAGCCTCATGACGGACAGGCGGACGGCGAAGCCTCTTGAATTGAGTCCCGGTTTATACACTTGGCACTTCAAAAAAACTGGAACGATGTAATTATTTTACAAATCTGATGGGGTTGTTATTGTTTGAGATTAAAGTATTCATCCAGGAAAATCAAACGAGACCAAACCCGATGCAATTATGATTTTATTTATACCACTAAACTGGCAGACAAACTCACGGCCCCACCCGATACATGTGGTGACTGTAGCCTAAGGACGTTTCAAACACGTCTAGAGGCGCTACACACGTGCTATCGACCCTGTAAGGACCTTCTGAGACCCCTTTAAAGATCTCACGCTCTAGACACTTGGGAAAACCGAGTCATTGAGATCATTTTATAATCTAAGCGTGTGCGAATAAAAGGACCTAACGGACCTTACCGTGCTCGAACGCTTCAGACGCAAGATGTAAGTATGTACACTGAACACCCTGGCTATTGATGATAAAACGTAGCCGTGGGCATCATATCAAACATTTCCGCAGAGCGCAATCCATTATACAGGCGGAACAACACTCATAAGGATGCTAACTGCATATAAAAATTTTTGAAAAATCACCTGCTTTAGCCGAGTTTCGAACCGGTGAGATGTGAAAAAAAAAACATCCTGCTTTTTATGATACCAACCAAAAGAGTCCTTCCTAACGAACAATGTCTTTTAAACAACATTGTATAAAGACCAAAAAAAATTTTTTTTTTATTGTGAAGCTTACTCACGATGTAAAGAAAAAAATACAGTCAAATTGAGAACCTTCTTCTTTTTGTCAGAAGTGTATTAAAAAAATAATCTAGTTCAGCCTTTCTGTGAGTGGTAATATTCGTACTGACCACTTAATTTATGAACAGTCAGTTTTTCTCGAAACCATCTAAAGTGTACCTACTTACTGCAACTATGTAATTGACCTTACTTTACCACTTTAATGGTAAAATTTCCAATCATTCTTTTTTAACGGGTGCTAACAGTTTACTTATAATATGGTCACCATTTTATCCCCGAAGGGGTAGGCAGAGGCATCCTATTAATATCATGTGAAAGTTTGTGAAGATGTTAAGCCTAAGGGTTGGTGCTGGGCGCTGATAGATGAATAAGATATCTTCCAGTGCTGTAGTGAACAACTTCGAAAAATTTTATTTCGCTCTCTGACCTTGCTGCAGTTAGATGGATCTGAAGATCAGGTTCTGTATTTCGATAGCATCATGTCGTACCTACCTCGCTCTAACAGTTGTAATCAAATAAAATAAAGTAAGCACTTACATATTTCATGTTGGGAGTTGCGTTTTGTACCGCGTTTTGTACCTTTTTTAGGGTTCCGTACCCAGAGGGTAAAACGGGACCCTATTCATGAGACTTCGCCGTCCATCTGTCTGTCTGACTGTCCGTCTGTCTGTCTGTCCATCACGAGGCTGTATCTCAGGAACCGCGATTGCTAGAGAGCTGAAATTTTTACAGATTATGTATTTCTGTTGCCTCTATAACAACAAATACTAAAATCAGAAAAAAAAGGTGGGCTCCCATAGAACAAATGTGAATTTTTGCCCCTTTTTTTGGCCGGAACCCTTTGGGCGCGAGTCTGACTCGCACTTGGCCGGTTTTTAAAACTTTCTAGTCATTATTCATAAAAACTATTCTTGAACGAATAAATTTGGATTTATAGTTAGCTAGAACCGGTTTCGTAAAAAGTTTAAATTTGTAAAAGTCAAGATACAGACGGGTTGTACAACTGATGTATGTAAAATTAATATACGTTGATGTCACTAGATGGCGCGGTGTGTCGGTTACCGATTTGTAACTCGCGATAGTAAGATTTTCCTTTGTCTGTCTATGTTTTGTAAAATATTTGGTCATAATATACTTACTTCCTTGTTAGTACAGTAGCGTCTGCTTTTTATTTGAGACCCTACCACTACACTCAGTAAAGACCTGGTACTCAGTGGTACATTTTTGGTCCTTTTCGAGACGGATACCTTCTGAGGCATTCGAAGTTTGGTCGTCCAGTGGTGACGAATTTTTGGCCGCATCCAAGGTGTTGGAAGGTGCCTAGTGCGGCGGAACCCTTGGTTACCCTCACAGGAAACAGCAGCAGCAGTCAAGTTAACTGCTAGACGGCGCCAAGCAGCGCAGTCAGGAACAGCTGAATCAGGACCTTACACCCCTACTGGAGACAGGGCTGGTGATGACCATCCCTCAGGATAAGTGCGGAGCATTTTAATGGAATTGTGACGTCATATGGAGTGAACGTAAGGACTTATAAAACCGTGAGTTTTTTTTCTTCATTAATTGTACATCAATCAAGTCAAGCTAATTTGAACTTTATTAAAAGGAACAGTTTAACTTTAAATTTTGAAGTGAAATCTTGGACTTTGAAAAATTAGAAGCAAAGTAATATTAAGTTAGATTAAAATTTGTAGATTAGTAACTTAGAATAGTTAGCTCTTAAGAAAAGTGGTTCAGACGGGGAACCTATGCCCGATTTTGTATAATTTAATTTGTAGTATAAAGACTTGTAAAATTTTAAGCTTTATTTATTTAGACTTAGAGAATTTGCAAGAAATATTAACTTAGAATACTTTTAGTGAATAGGGACTTAGAATAGATTAAGATAATTGGTTCAGACGGGGAACCTATGCCCGATTTTTTGTAAGTTTTATAGTGGTCTAAACACTTGTAAAATTTTAGACTGTGTTTTGAACTTGCAAAATTTCTCAGAACTTATTTATTGTTGATTATTTTTAGTAGCCATTTCAGACTTGTAATATTTGTGGTTTACTTTGAATGTATCTATTTGTGTTTTGATTTATCTATTCATTTATTTAATTTGTACATAAGTGTCTTTGTTGCTTTGTTTATTTGTTCCTATAGTTTAGAACCATGGAAGCTAAATTGTTGGTGCAAACTGATAATTATAGTAGGTTAGTAAAAGCTCAGAGGAACTTTAAGAAAAGTCCTAAAGAGCGTATTACTGAGGCATATGTACAGGTTCGGCTTGAGTCTTTAGAGGCGTTATGGAAAACGTTTGCGGATATGCATACCGAACTTATGCAACAGTTTGGTGCTCAGTTGTCTCAGAAAGATTATGTGACAAATGATCAATATAATTTGACTGAGGAAATTTACATTGAGTACAAAACGGAATTAAGGTCATTACTCACTATATTTAAGAAGAAAGAAGCAGCTAAAACAAATGTAATCGAACCTCCTAAAGGCGAAAAGGCGCCGACTGAGTTGCCCAAAATTAAAATACCTAAATTCTCGGGTCAATACGCAGAGTGGGTCACTTTTAGGGATTTGTTTGTATCTCTAATTCATAATAACCGACAATTAGATAATGTACAAAAGATGCATTATTTAAAGTCATCCTTACAGGGAGAAGCCGAGCAGCTTCTTAGGCAGATTCCAATTTCCTCTGCTAATTATGATAGGTGTTGGGAGCAATTAACTTTACGGTACAATAATAAAAGGTTTTTGTCACACTATATTTTAAAACGGCTATTCAGTCAAAGAAACATTACCATTGAGTCTGCAAATAGCTTGAAAGCCCTTATTGATACTACGGGTGATTGCTTGAATGGTTTAAAAAATCTGGGTATTGATATTGATAATTGGGACATAATTATAATTCATATACTTACCTTGAAGCTTGACTCGGAATCCAGAAAGCAATGGGAGTTCAGTGTAACTAATCATTCGTCGGAAGAGTTGCCAACTTTTGATCAATTCCGGGAGTTTATTACTAACCGTTATAGGGCTTTAGAACTTCTGGATACCAGGTCGGCAGGGGGTATAAATCGACAAGTTAACGTTAATAATAATACGAAAGATGTTACAAAATTTAAATCACTTCACGTGGTTGATGTTAAGTGTCCATTTTGTACAGAAAAACACAGGTTAGGGTTTTGTAAAAAATTTGCAAAGCTAACTGTAGACCAACGTCGTGATTTTGTCCAAAGTAACAACGTGTGCTTTAATTGTTTGGGAGTAAATCATGGCGCAAAATTTTGTAAAGTTAAGTCAAAATGTAAGATATGTGATAGACATCACCACAGTCTTCTCCACCCCAAGGGGAAGGATGCTGCTGAAAATGTGAGTACTAAGGAAAGTTCTGAGTGTGGAGACAAGGAAGAAACAGTTACTCAGTCATCTTTTATGGGTTGTTCATCGACAGGTACGATGGTTAAACAGGTTTTGCTAGCGACGGCGTTAGTAGAAACCGTGTCGATGAATGGTGGTTGTTATATTTTGAGAGCGTTGATAGATCAGGGTTCTCAAGCGAATTTTGTCACTGAAGCTACGGTTCAGGCCCTGAAATTGAAAAAGACACCTATAAAGGGTCATATTTCAGGCGTAGGTGGAGATAAAGGGATCAGTTCTCATTCTAAGGTGGAGATCCTAATTAAATCAAGGGTGAATTCCGACGTGACCATAAAGGTGCAGGCATATGTTTTAAAAACAATTACAAGCTTCCTTCCTTCAAAGAAGGTAGCAGCCCTGAAATGGTCCGAATTAGCGGAAATAAAATTAGCGGATCCTGAATTTGACAAACCTAATAGAATAGATTTGTTGCTAGGAGCAGAGGTTTTTGGTCAGGTGATTCAGGATGGGATCAAGAAGGGTCCTAATGGAACACCAGTTGCCCAAGCAACAAGTCTAGGGTGGATTTTATCGGGTTCAGTGAATGAACCAGCAACCCATGCTGGAGGAATAAATGTGTTTCATCAACACGTTCATGAGGATGAGATACTTAAAAGGTTCTGGGAGCTAGAGTCCGACGTGCCCTTAAACAAGCAAGTCACTTCGACTGAAGACGAAAAACGATGTGAAGAGTTTTTTAGGGAAACGACAACAAGAGATGCCCAAGGGAGATACATTGTTAGGCTTCCTTTTAAATCAGAAGACCCTGACTGCAAGCGGAATGGGTCCAGGGATGTAGCGGAAAGACGATTAAGAGGGTTAGAAATGAAGTTTAAGAAAGATAAAGAATTTGGAAAGAGGTATAAAGAAGTCATCCAAGAGTATTTAGAGTTAGGTCACATGGTGCCAGTAGAAGAACCGGATAACAACAGAGAACAATCGGTTTACTTACCCCACCATGCGGTAGTAAGAGAGGATAAGGACACTACCAAAGTAAGAGCTGTCTTTGATGCATCCTGTAAAGGAAAAACTGGCGTATCTCTAAACGAATGTTTATTGGTTGGCCCTACGCTACAGCCTGACTTACGTCATTTGGTTATGCGATGGAGAGAGTCAAAGATATGTTTAACTGCTGATGTGGTAAAGATGTATCGCCAGGTAAAAGTGCATGACGAGGACACCGATTTTCAGCGATTGCTTTGGAGAGATGATCCTAAAGAAGAAATTAAAGACTATAAGTTGCTTCGAGTCACTTTTGGCACGGCTTGTGCTCCATACCTGGCCGTCAAGGCTCTGCAACAAGTCACGCATGATGACGGCAACAACTATCCCATGGTTTCTGAAAGAATCATCAAAGATTTTTACATGGACGATTTGATGACAGGGTGCGAAACTGTGGAAGAAGGAATAACGATATACAACCAAATGACTAAGTTGTTAGGGAAAGGAGGTTTCATATTACTGAAATGGACTAGTAATAGTATGGAGTTAGTAGACATGATAACCAAACAGGGAGAACAGGAAGGGAAGAATCAGTTGAACCTGAAAACGGATAAAGTCATGAAAATATTAGGCATTACCTGGGACAGGAACGTTGATGGCTTCCGGTATACGGTAGCACTTCCCAGCGCGCACCAACCTGAAACCAAACGAAAGATTGTAGCAGAGATAGCTCGGTTATTTGATCCCTTAGGTTGGATCACCCCTTGTATTATTGTAGCAAAGGTAATAATACAAAAGCTTTGGCTTGCAGGAATTCAGTGGGATGACCCAGTTCCACAAGCAATATTAAAGGAATGGCATACTTACCGAGAAGGACTTCAAAAGCTGACAGAATTTCAGATTCCTCGATGGGTGGGAACCAAATCCACTGATACTCGAAGAGAGTTGCATGGCTTTTGCGATGCCTCCAAGGTGGCATATGCAGCGGTGGTATACATCCGTGTGATCGATGAACAAGGCAGAATTCACGTTGGATTGATCACTGCGAAGTCGAAGGTAGCCCCTTTAAAGCAGGTTTCAATACCTAGGTTGGAACTGTGTGGAGCGGTGCTCTTGAGTAGGTTACTGGTAGAGGTCGCAGATGTTATGAAGATTGATAAATCTCAAATTCACGCTTGGACTGACTCTACTGTCGTTTTAGCTTGGCTAAACAGTCAGCCTTACAGATGGAAGGTCTTCGTAGCAAATCGCGTAGCTGAAATAATTACCACTTTGGAACCACAACAATGGTCGCACGTGTCTTCCAGTAAAAACCCTGCCGATTGTGCTTCTAGAGGTACTACTCCAGCTGAATTAAGAGAAAACACACTCTGGTTGGAGGGACCTGACTTTTTGAAGCAAACAATCGTGAACTATAAGAAGCCAGAGGGATTGTCTACAGAAGCAGAAGCTGTAAAAATACATCAAGCCACCGTCGAAGAAATAAAATTAGTTTGGGAACGATTTTCAACGTTGAGTCGGTTGGTTCGAGTGACTGCTTATTGTAGAAGGTTTTTACGAAAAAAGTCAGCCACTGAAGAGAAAGTTAGGTTTTTAACAACTGCAGAGCTACAAGGTGCACTAAACTCATGCATAAAAGCATATCAAGAAGCCTACTTTCTGGAAGAAATGAAAGCTTTAGTGGACAACCAATCAGTTGCTAAGAGGAGCTCCATTAAGGCTCTTAATCCGTTTTTAGATGAGCAAGGATTATTAAGAGTTGGTGGGAGGTTGGAACACTCTAACTTGCCAAGTTACAAGAAACATCCCATTCTTATTCATAAGCATTCTCATCTCGCCAAACTTATCATTCACGCTGCACATCTTCAAACGATGCATGGAGGTCAGCAATTGACCTTAAATTTCATTACCAATAAATATTGGATCCTGAATGCAAAACAGCTGATAAAAGCTCACATTCACAAGTGTATCACTTGTGTCAAAAATATAGCAATGACCAGAACTCCTCAAATGGGCCAGTTGCCGGAAGCTCGAGTCACTCCCAGTCGTCCATTTCGCAGCAGTGGAGTTGACTTCGCTGGTCCCATTCAGATACGAACGTCTAAAGGACGTGGTAACAAATCACAGAAGGGATATATCTGTTTGTTTGTCTGTATGGCAACGCGGGCGGTGCACATCGAAGCGGTTACAGACTTATCTACACAAGCCTTTTTGCAAGCTTTTAAGCGATTTGTCGCGAGGCGTGGACACTGCAAAGATATGTGGAGCGACAACGGCACGAATTTCGTTGGAGCCGCCGCTGAGCTGAAAAGATTGCTTGTAACTGAAAAAGATGACATGTTGGCGGAAATTAAAGAAAGTTTAGCTAACAACGGAACGACGTGGCACTTTATTCCCCCCCATTCCCCAAATTTCGGTGGATTATGGGAATCCGGGATTAAATCTGTAAAATTTCACCTAAAAAGGGTTATCGGGAACTCCACTCTCACCTACGAAGAGATTTCTACAATATTGGCACAAATAGAGTCCTGCCTTAATTCTAGGCCATTGATTAGATTGGGCAGTGAGCTTGAGAACACAGAAGTGTTGACCCCAGGTCATTTTTTGATCGGCGAAGCACTGGTAGCAGCACCTGATCACAACTACGAATCTTCAAATATAACATCACTTCGAAGATGGCAATACACGCAGAGAATGTTTCAGGACTTCTGGCGTAAATGGTCTCAAGAGTACTTATCAAGGTATTTTTATAGGTACCGGTGGTCAGCTCAAACTCCTGAGCCCAAAGTGGGTGAAGTAGTGGTGGTGAAGGAAGATAACCTTCCTCCTTGTCGTTGGCTTTATGGGCGTATTATTAGTACTCACCCGGGCAAAGACAATATCACACGCGTGGTCACAGTTAAAACAAGAGATTCGGTAATTAAGAGACCTGTCTCAAAATTATGTATTTTACCAGTTACCGAATGATATTTTATGATAATATTTACTGTTGATAGTTTAAGTTAAGTTTAGAGTTTAAGTGTTCACCAATCTTTGTGTGTTGGTTGCATTTGTGTCTGTGTTAAAATTGTGGGTATCTAGAGTTAAGATTTCTTTGATTTGTTTAAAATTGTTGCATGTCTATGTGTATGTACATACATGCACGCTAATGGAATTTGTTATTTATTTGTTATGGTTTATTTGGATTAAGTTAAATTGCTATTACTTATATTCAAGGACAAAGTTCAGTTTGTCCTTGGCGGGCGGTTATGTACAACTGATGTATGTAAAATTAATATACGTTGATGTCACTAGATGGCGCGGTGTGTCGGTTACCGATTTGTAACTCGCGATAGTAAGATTTTCCTTTGTCTGTCTATGTTTTGTAAAATATTTGGTCATAATATACTTACTTCCTTGTTAGTACAGTAGCGTCTGCTTTTTATTTGAGACCCTACCACTACACTCAGTAAAGACCTGGTACTCAGTGGTACACGGGTAACAATGAAAAAAAAAAGAATTAAATGTTTATGCAAATTTTACAAAGAACGCATTTAATTACCAACCATTTTATTGTATACCTACAATTTTCGTAATCTTATAATATTGATTTACTCTTCGTCCAGTCAATTTAGACAAAAAATAATGGTCAAATAACAATAATTCCCGGGGAGCTAAATTTTGTAGGAAAGCTGGGGTTTGCCATTACAAATAAAATATTAAAAGTCCCCATCGATCCTATGTGTGTTTTTTTTTTGTTGTTTTTTGGGGAAAATGGATGTTATGCCGGACTCCTACCGACTAAAAAACCTCACGTTACGCCCAACAGCCTATGGTTGCGAGTCCCGGGTAAGCCCTCGGAAGGATGTCCCCGTACTTCCAACACACCCACGGCCGCCTCTGCGGCCTCGCCTAGGGGAGTGGTTCGGGTGATATCCCGCGTCTTTGGGGGGGGGGGGGGTTTCGGGTGTGATTCCACTTCTAAGGGGCCCGTGAATTCCTCACGTTACGCTGCCGTCATTGGCCTGCTTCTGTAAGGACGGTGAGCGACCCTCTCACCGTCCTCAGGCCCCCGGTCATGGAGGCCGATAGGCCTCGGCGAAGACACGTCGGCGGCGCCCAAGCCGCCGACTGCGGAACTCGGGTTGGAGAGTTTTCTCCCGTTCCCGCCCCGCCGCCTCTTTCACGAGCATGACCTGCTCGCAGAAAGAGGCGGTGCAGTCCCACATACTCCCTCTGGAGAGCATGGCTCGCACCATGGTCTCGAGCGAGAGAGTATCCACGTCCAGACCCGCTGCGAGGACCTGGCGCTGTTGCGCCCACGCCGTGCACTCAGCCAGCGTGTGGAGCCACGTGTCATCGCTGCGGTCCTCGCAGTGCTGACACTCGGCCGTGTTTTCCCGGTGTTTTCGCCACAGATACCTACCGAAGCTACCGTGCCCGGTAAGTCTATCTGTGTCAACCGGTAGGAGAGAGCACCGTGTCTCCTCTCCAGCCACTCGTCCATGACCGGTCTGACAGCCGCGATTGTGGCGAATTCCCCCTTTGGTTGCTCAAGTCGTACCTTCCATGTCTCCACGGTCTCCTGGTGGAGCAGGGACCGCTGGGCCTCGATTTCTCGAGACGTAGGCCTTTGGCCCCGCTCCAGCGCCTCCTTTCGCCATCTAAACAGTGACGCAAGGGCTATCCTATGTGTGCTACAAAAGTTATTCGGGGTCAAAGGTCAAAATTTGAGATTTTTTGAATTTTTCTCGAAAACGGTAAGTGTTATCAAAAAAAAGCGGCACGCAAAGTCACATGTTATTTTCATAAAGTTATCAAAATGAAAATAAACAACTCTATGTTTTTTGAGCATTTCAAGCGTCTACTTGTTGCCGGTAGTAATCTAAAAAATAAAATGGCAAAAACAAAACGTTTGTTGTGTGGGAGCCCCTCTTAAATATTATTATTTTTCTGTTTCTAGGATTTGTTGTTATAGCGGCAACAGAAACAACGTGATCTAAGAAAATTTCAGCTCCCTAGCTATCACCGTTTATGATATACAGCCTCGGGATAGACAGACAGACGGACGGCGAAGTCTCATAAATAGGGTTCCGCTTTTTACCCTTTGGGTACGGAACCCTAAAAACGAACGCGCCGAATACCCTACCACACAGATGGCGTGGAAATGTGTGCATAACATGTACAATGTGACTTTTAGAATCGCGATTTTTCAGGAATGGTAACTCTTAGGAAAAAATGAGAATGACCGTTTTAGTAGAAAATTTTACGATCAAAAACTTTGCACTGAAGAATTTTTTAATAACACTTTCCGTTTTCGAGAAAAATCCAAAAAACCTCAAATTTTGACCTTTGACCCCGAATAACTATTGTAACACACATAGGATCCATGGGGACTTTAATATTTTATTTGTGTGTAATAAAATGCATGGCAGACCCCAGCTCTCCACCAAAATTTAGCTCCCCGGGAGTTTATGTAATTTCAAATGTCTAAATTGACTGGACTATCTCTCCAAGTAGGTGGTTTGTCGTTGATCTTCGTGGAAAACCTAACATATATACCTAACAACAAGACAGGCTATCAAATCAAAAAATTCTATATTTCGGGTAACAATGTCCAATTTAGTAGTTATAATTAAATTTAATAAAAAACCGACCAAGTGCGAGTTGGACTCGCCCATGAAGGGTTCCGTAGCAGCAAGGAACATAATATAAAAGTTCGTTGCAACTTTCATTGATGTTTCAACACGATCGCAGTTTTCTAGGCGAAAATTGCGGTTTATGACATATTAAAAAACTACCAACTCGATCTCATTCAAACCAATTTTTGTTGGTAGATTTTATAGCAATGTACCTACATCATATATTTTTTTAGATTTATCATTCTCTTAGTTTAGAAGTTAGAGGGGTCCGACACACATTTTTCCTCTTGCGCAAACTATTCACTTTAGAATAAAATGATGTTAGAAACCTCAATAGCATTTTAAAGACCTATCTATAGATAACCCCAACGTATGGGCTTGATGAAAAAAAAAATTGAGTTCCAGTTCTGGGTATGGGGACCCCCAAAATTAATTGCTTTTTTTCTACTTTTATATAAAAATCTTGATGCTGTTAAAACTTACCAAGTTTTAACAGCATAGGCCTTATAGTTTCGAAGAAAAGTGGCTGTGACATACGGACGGACAGACAGACAGGCATGACGAATCTATAAGGGTTCCGTTTTTGCTATTTGGCAACGGAACCCTATAAACGAAAAAAAAGTCTCCATAAAGTATTACTACTAATCAAATAGGGTATCTGGCATTTTCTCGCTGGCCTTCGCATGATTATTATAATATTTCGACTATTTACAATGCCGCTAGGTGCATTGTAATATAACGGTTATAAAATTTTACAGTGACATAGTATACCAATGTATAAAATATCTATATAATGTGGACCAGTGGCCCCGGCGAACTCTCTATCGCCTTAGAAGGAGAATTTTTCCTATTTTTAGTAAAAATTCTCCTTCTAAGCTACCGATCCTAAAAACCAAAACGGAATCCTCATGGCATCACTTTCTAGTCCGTCCGTCCCACTGTCTAACAAGACCATTTATTCCATAAAAGCATGAAGGTATCGTGTTGAAATTTTGTGTCTATGGTCTCTTGAAGCTGTTAAAATCCGAAGAACTAAGTACACGCAGAAAACAATTTACGGCCGTTTATTTCGCCAAAAAGTGTATTTCGACACTCTTCAAGGGATTCAAAATTAATAGGGTATTTCTCCCTTAGGAGCGCGATCTCACCCGAAACCCCCCAAAGACGCGGGATAGCACCCGAACCGCCCCCTGGGCGAGGCTGCAGTGGTAGCCGTAGGTCTGTTAGGAGTCCTGGAATATCCTTCCGTGGGCTTGCCCGGGGCTCCCAACAATAGGCTAATGGGCGTTACGTGAGGTTTTGTAGTCGGTAGGAGTCCGGCATAGCAATCCATGATGGATTTTCCCTCAGGCTTAAAAAAATACAAAAAAGGGTATTTCTGAGAACATTTTTGTATGAGTTCTAAGTTCTAAGCAAGCACGGCTCCTCCCACACATACACCTCCAACTCTTACTTTGTAAATAAATACAGGGCATAGGATTGGGTCCTACGTAAGTCTATCAAAAACCATTTTCTTAAAATATTCAAAAAAAGTCATTCAATTTTATTATTTTATTCTTTCATGTGGAATTACAATACTTTTGAGTTTACAAGTCGAGCAAAACTTGGAAGAATTTTAGTATCATTTTTGAAGGTAATTAGTTATATTAGTGACCATAGTGGCCGTGATGTTTATCGTGATGATATCTATCGCGGCCGCGGTTGTATCGCGGGTAATGATGATAGCCGCGGGATTCGGCACCTTCTAGTACATCTTCTACAGGAAGTTTAGGAGCCAAAGCATCTTCGGATTCCTTGGGCACGCCGCTAACCAAGGCGACGACGGCGCAGAAGAGAAGAGCAAAAAGAGTGAACTGAAACAAAAATAGTATCGCATTTTATAATAAGTACTAGATGATACTCGCGGCTTCACCCACTTGGAATTCGGTACCCGTTCCCACTTTCCATGGGAACATATTACCGGGACAGATAGTAGCCAGTAATCTAACCCGATACCAAATTTTAGCCCAATCTGTTTAGCCGTTAGAGCGTAATCATCGCAATCAATCAATCGCAAACATCTTCACAAAATTTCACATTTGCAACGGGTTCTAGAGTGGAGATCGTGACTCGGCAAACGCAGGGTAGGACGCACACCCGCCGGATGGACCCTCCGACCTGGAAAAGGTTGCAGGCTGGGACTGAATCTGGAAGGCGCCGGACCGCGTGTTGTGGCGTGGATTGGGAGAGGCCTACGTCCAGCAGTGGCCTGCCATAGGCTGATTTAATTGATAGATAGATTGATTGATATAATATTAGTAGGAAACACAATTAAAGTTACGCTGCCCGTGGACTTCACAGTTCTGTAAACGATCACTGCAGAAAGCAACTTTCGCTAAGGCTGTTCCACGAGTGGGTGACCTGTTTGTAATATTATGTTTTTTGCGAGCGTTTTCGTGCTTTAGTCGGTTTGTTAAGCCATTGGTTTCGAACGACAGTAACATGGCTTGTCAAGTGGAAGGCGTTAGCACCGAAAAGCTTGAAAACTAAACTACCACAATTAGTCACAGTTAACGGCTAAACGGATCGGACTGCCTGTAAATGCTTAACGTATTGTTTAATACTTGGACAGTGGGATTAAGAAAGCGTTTCATCAGACTATTGACTCCAGTAAAAATTAAATTAAATTATTGTTATATTCAATTTTGAAAATGTACTTTACAGCTTGGCAAAAAAGAGAAGAAAATAATGGAGGAGTCACTGTGCTGTTCATATGGCAACCCGCTAAAAAGAACCACCAATCAGTATCCAGTTGTCAACAACCGTCAATAAAACCCACCAATCAAATTATATACCGTCATTGACTGACAGACATTATGTGACGTTATTGGCAGCCTTTTGACAATGTAGCCAATCAGCAAAATATAAGTTCCGTTTCTAGACTTTTTTGCCAAGCTGTAAATGGAATTCCATATTATTTTATATGTGTGCACAGTGCACGAAATTTGGAATATGAAAATTAACAATGAAAAATCTTTATTCATACAGGTCACAATGTAACGCTTATGAACGTCCAAATGATTGCTTCTACATTTATTGCTGTCAAATTTGCAATACAATTGGTAGAACTGAAGAAAAAAGAAACAGGCAATAAAACTCCGGCCACTCTTGTAACTTCCAGTGGGTAATTACAAATCATTCAACAACTACCTACAGAGGTGTACCTAGTTGTTGAATGATTTGTGTGATGAGTTTTATAGAAGCGTTTTTGTTTAAAAAAGGATATTGTTTAATGAATACATTAAAAAATACCCTTTTTCAAACAAAATTCGTCTAGTAGGTACATAATTTTTACTTTTGTGTGTTGACTTGGAGCACCTAAAGCTCGAGCATTTTTATCATCTTATAGTCTGAAATTGTATAATATCCTTGCTATAAATTGGCTTTAATGGTAGCTTTGAATTTGTTTATTGACAGTAATCTTTGGGAAGTTTATTATTAGAAATCTTTATACATTCTCCGACAAAAGAACTGCATAATGCTGTGAGTAGCATGTAAAACAAGTTTATCTTTATTTACATTGTGTATATCACATTGTTTTAGAAATGTGTCCCTGTTTTTATGCACTTATCAGAAACTAGATATACAATATATATTATTCTAATTTATAAACAACCATTTAGATAGGAGCACCGAGTATGGAGGCATAACGTTCTCATTAGGTCATTACTTATTGCTGGTAATAATTTTCCGTTTACGAGGTGCAGATAAGTGACAATTTATTTTTAATTAATGATTCTAAACCCCATAAAAGTCTCATTATTAGTTACTAGATGATGCTGGCGGTTTCGCCCTCGTGGAATTTAGTTCCCGTTCCCGCTTCCCATGGAAACTTATTTCCGGAATGAAAAGTGGCCTATGTGTTATTCCAGACTGTAATCTATCGTTGTGCTAAGCCGAGATCACGTACCTACTCTGGGAATGTTGCTTGTATGACGACGTCAGAAAGACTATGTTGGATGCCATTATTTTACAGTCTCAGTAAGGACGAGTCGGATCCCGTATTTTTTCGGGATCTTGTGCGCAGCAAAGAAGCATTTTTACAGAATTCCGTAAGTTTGCACATTCTGGGCACACCACCCGGCACGTTTACGAAGGTTGGCGATATTTTTAAAGAAATCAGTTCAGCAGAACGTGCAGAACCGTGTATTGATTGCCAGCCCCAGAAGGGGGAAATTATGGAAGTAGCTCATAGCAGCATGCCAGGTCCGATGGGGGTGAATCGAGCTGGAGATGGAATTGATTTGTAGGGCGTCAAGAAAAGCGCCCGCTGAGGTAGTATTAAGCTGGACGCAATGGGCCACGATTCGGTTAGAACTCCGTGAGGTAGTAATCACTGCGAGAGGTGGAAGGTTAATGTACGGTAACGGCTAAACTGATTGGGCTGAAATTTGATACAGGGATATGTACCAAATCTCAGCCCGATCCATTAAGCCGTAACATCGGGAGCGTAAAAACATCTTCACAAACTTTCACATTTAAAAAAAAAAAAAAGATTGTGGATAGTTAAGACGAGGGCGCTAGTTGTGGCACTGTAAACATCTGCTCCGTGTACTTCTATAAATTAAAAATACTTAATTGTGATTACAATAGTTACAAAGTGATTTGATCGTGAAAGTGAATTGTGTAGATCCAAAAATATTATTAGACGTCCATTAAAACAGTGTGTGTTCTTTGAAACATAAAATAAACTAAAATTGAACAAACTCGAAAACAGATACAGAATACCCACATATTATTAGTCAGTGAAAAAATAAATATAGGTACTTATTTCTCGTCACAAATATTCAAAGATTTCAAAATTCAGTGCAATTCGATAAATGTGGTGTCAAAGTGGTGAAACAGAAACTTAAAAAGTTATTTAAAGTTATATAATATTACGAAAAATTGGTTATTATAGTAACAGCGCCATCTATGGGCCAGTAGTTGAACTTTGGGAAATTTCTATTAAAACCTAAATATAGTGAAACTTTTACTATATTACAGTAAATATTTGGTAAGATGGAGGAACTTACAATCCTGATACTCAATTTACAAAAAAAATTTGAAGAACAGCGAAATGAGTTACGAGACATGAAGGAAAGTATAACTCAATCTATAAATTACAATATCGACACCAAATTTGCACAATTGGATTCCAAGTACAATTCACTTCAAAAAGTTGTAGAAGAGCAGAACCAGCATATACAGAAATCAGAAAGAGTAAACAGAAAGAAAAAAATATTATTCTTTGGAATAGAAGAGAATGAGAACGGCTATTTTGACTTAGAAAATATTATAATAAATATCGTAAACAATCACATGGAAATAAACTGTCATAAAGAAAACATTGAAGAAGTGCGACGACTAGGAAAGAGACGGGAAGATGGAAAAATTAGACCCGTAATTGTATCATTCACCACAATTGGTATAAAAATTAAACTTTTAAAAAATAAGAAAAATCTTAATAAAACAGCATACTACATCATGGAAGATTTTCCACCTGAGATACTAGAGGAAAGAAAAAAAACTAAGTGCTCAATTGCTAGAACATAAAAATAAGGGTCGAAAAGCATTTTTGAGCTATAACAAACTTATAGTTATACCAGAAACCAGTCATATAGAACAAAGCAATCATTTCCGAAGCAGCAGTAAAAGACAGCCCTCAGAATCCCCAGAGACTTGTAGTGAGCCCGGCACGAGTAAAATATCTTCTACTAAGAAGCAGCCAAAGAAACATAGTAGTAATATTGATCACTACTTGGTTAAAAATCATAAATAAAATAAATAACGACATCTTTTCACTATCGTTAAAAAAAAACCAATCGTGAACCATCTATTCCCAATCAAAGTACTTATATTTATTTTCAAAACCAGTAGTATAGAGATACCTCTTCGCAAACACCCTCACTACGGTTGGTCACCGCGAGGGTGAAAGACCACAACCTTCTATTTTAGAAGCTATACCTACCTAAATGCACATTATGGAGAAGGAAGAATATGGAGGAGGCCTCTACTCGTAGAGAGGTCCTTAATAAATATATAATAATATATAATCTGAGAACATCACAAAATAGAGCATGTTTAATTGTAATAATACCTATATATTTATTATTCTACAAATTAATGAAGTTTATGGATTTGAGTTGTTCATATATTTGTATGCATGACATGTACTGAGTAATGAATTATTATTTTATAATGGCTGATTAAATTCTATTTGTGTATGCTGCGAATTATTGAATATTAAATGTATATAAATAAATATATGGGTATAAAAATAAATATTTAAATATAAATAAATAAATATATAATATTAGATTTCTCTGTACTTTTTACATACAAAATTGTCCTTTTAAAATTGGGTGGTTAATAATTTATTGTTAAATTGAATTCATGAATAATGTATATAAATGGAGTACCTACATATGTATATCAGAACCTACTGATAAGAATAAAATACAATATAGAATAGAATAAATAAATAAAATAAAAATGTGAAAAAGAATATAAATAATAATAATATAATCTATTAGTGTATTATAGGCAATATATTTATTGTGAATTAGTATAATAATGTAATTATAAAGTTCAAAAATAGTATGCATGACATGTTTATTGATTTTCGTCTATTTGGGTATACTTACTGAGACTAAATGATAATATTGTAAATATATAATTTTGTGTAAGTACTGAATACTTATGTAAGGTTTAGTCATTTTATACTTTATGGATAAAAAAATATTATTGCTTTAAATTCATGAATATTATAATTTAAGAAATTTCTGTACCTAGGTAGGTACTGCCTAATAATAGAGTAAATCTTACTTACTTGAAAGAAAAGCAAAATAGAAAATGAATTATTGTCATATATTAGCGGATTAAGATATTTTATTGTGATGAAAGAAAAGCAAAATAGAAAATGAATTATTGTCATATATTAGCGGATTAAGATATTTTATTGTGATTTATTCAATTTTGTAATTTTTTGAGAATGAATTGTTCTTTTGTTAACATTGTTATTCTGTAAGATGTTTTGCTATTGAAATGTAAATGTAAAACTAAATACCTATTTATTTATTAAGGAATAAATGAGGCTATAATATTAATAGTTAAGACGTAATAGTAGGCTCAAGACTAACCCCAACCAAACTCGTTAATATGAAAATGTTGTTTAAGATTATTATAAAACGTTTGACTGCTAATGTGTACTCACAGCGTTCATTGCGATGATTGTTGCAGATTATCTAGAGTTTATCTAATGTTTTACTCTTATATACACCTTAAGATGATGAGATCGCTAAGGATTTTTACACGTGCTGGTCAGGGCTGCCTTTGATTAGGTATAATATAACCACATTACCCTTCCTTTGCGTCGGGCAGTCGGGTAAAAAATATGCATATTTTAAGCAGGAAAAGCATAGTTCCAATAAAATTGTCTGATTGAAGTTGATGAATAAAAATGTCCCACAATATTTAAGTAACTTTTTCGCTGCACCTTCAAGATTTACTTACCCCTAGTAGTGTCATGAAGTCATTGGGACCTCTTATTCATGACGCTTCTATGTGCTGTAAATTTTCAACATCAGGCAGTTACAACCTGCGCCTGTCCATCTCAACACGGCAATACGGCTCACCATACGTGGGACAAATTCTAAAAAGATGAAATGTGGACATAATATGCCTCTGCCTACCCCTTCGGGGATAAAGGCGTGACCATATGTGTTTTTAACGAGACACATACTGGACGCTATCCGCATTCTCTCTTCCAAAGAATCCGAGCAGAATATCGTTATAAAATAAATTAAAGTATCCTAAAACCAAAGCCTTCCTCATTATTATAACCTCAGTTCGATTCGATCGGTCGTTCGGAATATGCTCAGTAGTTTCGGTGTCCTTTTGGGATTCAGACAGATAGAAAACAAATCGGCTTCAGTGTCATTAAAAAATACCTTCCCAAGAATTATTCTGAAATACTGATGTACAGATTTTCGACTCTTAACAGATTTTCTTATAAGGATAGATAGATAAAGATAACCCCATAGATTTAGAATTTTTCGCTATTCCCAAGATAAACTTATGTACCTATAAGCACTTGTCAACGCGCCCCGCCTGACAAGAAGTGGCAAAAAACTCGGCGGACTTATCCGACTGCATGACGCAAAGGACTGGTAATGTCTTCATCAGCCTATATTTTGTACTGTGATAGAAAAAAAGAACTAAAAATATTATAAAAAACCCGACTGCAGAGAAACAAAACAAGTCCAAGTCCGGAAATTCTAACGCGAAACATACAGATTTTAATAGTCGGAAACTAATAAATAAATAATTTATTACCCGCTCAAATCTTTCCCATATTGAGTAGCAGCTGTTAATAATCTATCATAATGTTCCGCTTAGAATAAATTTGTATCTACAAGATTATTTGACTTGTTTTGTTGTTTGTGGGGTTTTAAGAATTTTTTAAACGATTTTTAATAATACTCAGTCAATTCAGTGAAGAGAATCTTCGACAGACCCGAGTGTTCTGTCTCTATCAAACCACAATTCACATATCACTGGTCAATAGTCATGTGTAGGTATCTACTATGATAGTGATTGTTGAAATTGGTTTTTGAAAACTATTAAAACTAAAATCATAAAGTGACAAAAAATGTAGACAATAGAAATCCTGTCAGCACAATATTTTGCGATATGACACAGGCCTTCGACTACGTCAGTCATAATATTTTATTGCAGAAATTGGAGGCATATGGAATCAGAGGTAATGTCTTAAATCTAATAGAATCCCTACTAATATTATAAATGCGAAAGTAACTGTCTGTCTGTCTGTCTGTCTATCTGTCTGTCTGTCTGTCTGTTACGCTTTCACGCCTAAACGGCTGGAGCGATTGAGATGAAATTTGGTATGGGGATAGTTCGAGGCCCTGGAAAGGACAAAGGCTACTTTTTAACCGACTGCGCAAAAGGAGTGTTATGATTTTACGTGATAACGACTTTCAGGCTGTTACGCTTTCACGCCTAAACGGCTGGAGCGATTGAGATGAAATTTGGAATGAGGATAGTTCGAGGCCCTGGGAAGGACATAGGCTACTTTTTAACCGACTGCGCAAAAGGAGTGTTATGATTTTACGTGATAACGACTTTCAGGCTGTTACGCTTTCACGCCTAAACGGCTGGAGCGATTGTGATGAAATTTGGTATGTAGATAGTTCGAGGCCCTGGGAAGGACATAGGCTACTTTAAACCGACTGCGCAAAAGGAGTGTTATGATTTTACGTGATAATGACTTTCACGCTGTTACGTTTTCACGCCTAAACGGCTGGAGCGATTGAGATGAAATTTGGTATGGGGATAGTTCGAGGCCCTGGAAAGGACAAAGGCTACTTTTTAACCGACTGCGCAAAAGGAGTGTTATGATTTTACGTGATAACGACTTTCAGGCTGTTACGCTTTCACGCCTAAACGGCTGGAGCGATTGAGATGAAATTTGGAATGAGGATAGTTCGAGGCCCTGGGAAGGACATAGGCTACTTTTTAACCGACTGCGCAAAAGGAGTGTTATGATTTTACGTGATAACGACTTTCAGGCTGTTACGCTTTCACGCCTAAACGGCTGGAGCGATTGAGATGAAATTTGGTATGTAGATAGTTCGAGGCCCTGGGAAGGACATAGGCTACTTTAAACCGACTGCGCAAAAGGAGTGTTATGATTTTACGTGATAATAACTTTCACGCTGTTACGTTTTCACGCCTAAACGGCTGGAGCGATTGAGATGAAATTTGGTATGTGGATAGTTCGAGGCCCTGGGAAGGACATAGGCTACTTTTTAACGCACTGGGCAAAAGGAGTGTTATGATTTTACGTGATAACGACTTTCGCGCTGTTACGCTTTCACGCCTAAACGGCTGGAGCGATTGAGATGAAATTTGGTATGTGGATAGTTCGAGGCCCTGGGAAGGACATAGGCTACTTTTTAACCGACTGCGCAAAAGGATTGTTATGATTTTACGTGATAACGACTTTCACGCGATAACGACTTCTACGCGGTCGAAGTCGCGGGAACAGCTATCCCTACTAATATTATCAATGCGAAAGTACATAACTCGGTATGTCTGTCTGTCTGTTACGTTTTCACGCTAAAGGGCAGGAGCGATTGAGATGAAATTTGGTATGGCGATAGTTCGAGGCCCTGTGAAGGACATAGGCTACTTTTTAACCGACTGCGCAAAAGGAGTGTTATGATTTTACGTGATAACGACTTTCACGCGATAACGACTTCTACACGGTCGAAGTCGCGGGGAACAGCTATTTTAGTTTAGTTGTAAATATTTAATCACACTACTTAGCTCAGGGGCTTGACAGAGAAGGATAAAAATCTGTAGGTATATGGGCAAAATACATGCTTACGAAATAGGTTAGGTTAAATTTTTATATGCGGATAGGTTTATATTAGCGTGAATCCCTTGCGTCACGCTGTCGTCTAGGGCCTGCTTCTGTTAGGACGGTGAGCAGCCTCCTCATCGACCTCAGGCCCCCGGTCATGTAGGCCGATAGTCTTAGACGAAGACAACTCGCCGGCACTTGGGTACTTGGAACTTGGGTGAGAGAGTTCTATATCGCTATCTGTATATATACTTTTAAAAATTATTAAGTCTATAAGGCTAATAACTTGGTTTAACGACTGCCATTTACTGGCTACCGTTAGCGTTAGTGTTATCGTCTCAAATCTTTCGGTTATAGGTACTTACAGTTTTCAGTCTGTGGCCCAAATCTAACAAACGTTTCGTATTCGCGCTTCACCATACTACTTACTCTTTGTATTATTAAAGGGGCCAATTAATAAAGACTTACGTCATACCGGCCTTGGACCCGATAAAACCATGAAGTCTCTACCCATCCATCTAGCGCAGTCCTGGGGTATCCTTTAGAGTGCTTACCAGGGGCTCCCAACCGTAGGCTGTTATACCTACCTAACAGCCTACGGTTGGGAGTCCTACCGGATACGTGTGGTTTTTTGTCAGTAGGAGTTATAGTATATTCATGTGGGATTTACCTCACATTAAAAAAAACCATGTAGCGCATAGCTCCCCGGGTAAGTTGGAGGATGTCCTAACTTTGTCCCCACATTTTGGTTACGACTTATTCTAGAGGCTCGATAGAATATAGTTCAAACTTTGCTTATATCATAAATTCCACGCGAACGAAGTTGCGGGTAACAGCTAGTCATATATAAGTAACAGAAAACAATATACAGAAATAACGGCAATTAATAGTAAGTCAAAATATAAAGAAACCTATAGATCCCACGAACGAGTTGTACAATACGGAGTGCCTTGCAAGGTGACGCGCATCGGAGCACGCCTCCTCGAGGTCTCCGGCGCCACCAGCGGCCCCAAAGCGGATGCCTTAGCGGCGAAGCTGCGGGAGTCGCTGAATGCGGGCGACGTCTGCGTGACCAGACCCAACAAATGCGCCGGGCTGCGCATTTCGGGTCTGGATGACGCGGCCACGACGGACGAGCTGATCTCCGCCGTCGTGTAGGCGAGCGGCTGCCCCCGTGATCAGGTGAGGTCAGGCGAAATCCGCTTTGGCCCCACTGGTCACGGGTCGGCGGTCGTGAGCTGCCCAGTCGCGGCGGCTCAAAAAGTTGCGGATGGACGGAGCCTCCTCATTGGGGGCTTCCTGAGGGCGCAGGTGCATCTCCTGCAGCCCCGCGAAGACAGGTGCTATAGGTGCCTGGTCGTGGGGCATGTAGGAGTGCAGTGTACGGCGGAAGTCACCGTAGGCGATCAGTGCTTCCGCTGTAGTCAGCCCGGTCACAAGGCCCTTGCCTGTGACGCTGCGCCGCGCTGTTATAAATGCGTGGCGGAGGGCAAGGAGGCCAACCACCGGGCGGGCAGCAAGGCCTGCGCTGCCTCAAGGCCGAGGCCCCGTCCGTCCGCACGGGGGGCTGAGACGGAGGGTGCACTTTCGCGGCAGGGTGCGGAAATGGATGTCCATTGATGGACACCCATATCCGCATCCTGCAGGTGAACCTGAACCACTGCACTGGTGCTCAGGACCTTCTATACCAGAGCATCAGGCAGTGGTCCATTAACATCGCTGTCGTCGCCGAGCCGTACTGGGTTCACCCGGGAAGCCCGGTGGATCTGGACGGCCTGGCGACTATCTTTGAGGGGACCGGCGCGGACGACTCGCGCCTAGCGCTTATTGCTAGGGGCCCGGGTTGCGTCGCGGCGGAATATGAGGGTGTGGCTGTCGTGGCCGTTTACATCTCGCCGAGCCTCGACCAGCATCAGTTTGAGCTATGGCTCCCTGAGCTGGACGTCGTTCTCGCTGCATGCCGGCCTCGCCCTGTCCTGGTCCTGGGAGACTTTAATGCCTGGTCGCAGGCTTGGGGCTCCCGGGAAACCAGAGGCAGGGGGAGGATACTGGAGGACTGGGTCACAACACGTGGCCTAGTCATCCTGAACCGGGGGAATGTCGCAACCTGGACGCGGCGGGGGCTCAGCTCGGTCATAGACGTTTCGTTTGCGACCCCTGAGCTCGCCCGCCGTGTCCAGGGATGGCGCGTGGTGGAGGAGGAGGAGACGTCGTCAGATCACCGATATATTCGGTTCGACGTCTCCCCTCCACCTAACCTGCCGCCAACAATCGCGAATCCCCCGGAACCGCGTTGGGCACTCCACCGCCTGGATCGGGAGGCTCTCCTGGAGGCGGCCATCGTGCAGGCCTGGATTCCGACAGCGGACGGGCCTGCCGATGTTGATGCCGAAGTAGAGTGGTTCGGGAGAGCCATGTCGCACATCTGCGATGCGGCGATGCCCAGGGCTAGGCCCAGACCGGCGAGGAGGCGGGTGTACTGGTGGACGCCGGAAATCGCGCAGTTGCGCGCGGAGTGCGTTACCGCGCGCCGCCGGTACACCAGATTCCGCCGGAGGCGTCGCCGCCCAGACGATGCGGCAGCCCGAGAGACGGAGCTCTACGATGGGTACAAGGAGGCCAAGAGGGCCCTCCAGACGGCCATCAAGCGGTCCAAAAAGCTGGGCCGCGATGAGCTGATGGAGACTCTGGAGCGGAACCCGTGGGGGCGCCCGTACCTTATGGTAAGGGGCAAATTACGCCCTAAGGCGCCCCCACTGACTCAGAGTCTCCAGCCGGAGCGGTTGGAGGAGGTCCTGGACTCCTTGTTCCCGTCGAGAGCGGAGGAACATATTTCTCCGCGCATGGCTCCGTCTCAGGCGCCCAACGCGGTAGGCAGCGAGAACGACGTGCCCGTAGTCACCGAGGGTGAGTTAGGGGCGGCTGTACTGCGGCTTAAATCCCGCAGAAACACCGCCCCTGGACCCGACGGCATTCCAGGCCGAGCGTGGGTCCTGGTTCTCGAAGAGCTTGGGCCTCGACTAATTGGGCTCTTTAGCGCATGCCTCGAGAAAGGCCAGTTTCCCAAGGTCTGGAAGACAGGGAAACTGGTCTTGATTCGAAAGGCGGGGCGGCCGGCAAATTCCCCATCAGGGTACCGGCCGATCGTGTTGCTCGACGAGGTGTGCAAGCTCTTTGAGCGCATTATTGCACAACGCCTCGTCGGGCACCTCACACGCGTGGGGCCTGATCTGGCGGATAGCCAGTTTGGCTTCCGTCAGGGACGCTCCACCGTGGACGCGATCATGCGCATTAGAGGCCTGACGGAGGAAGCAGTCTCACAGGGTGAGGTGGTGGTGGCGGTGTCTCTCGACATCGCCAACGCATTCAACACCTTGCCCTGGAGCTGCGTCAGGGAGGCGCTTATCTATCATGGAGTGCCTCCCTACCTCCGTCGAATTGTCGGGGCTTATCTCTCCGAGAGAGCCATAACTTACCCGAGCTGGCTAGGGCCGGGTCGGCGAGATGTGTCGTGCGGTGTTCCACAGGGATCGGTTTTAGGGCCGCTCCTGTGGAACATCGGTTACGACTGGGTGCTGCGTGGTCCGTTGCTCAGAGGGGTCGGCGTAACATGTTACGCCGACGACACCCTCGTTACGGCGCGGGGAGCAACGCACCGTGCCGCAGCACTTAAGGCCACGGCAGGGGTTGCTCAGGTCGTGGGTCGGATTCGGCGGCTGGGTCTTGAGGTCGCCCTTCACAAATCCGAGGCTCTGTGCTTCCACGGACCTCGGATGGGGCCACCTGCGGGATCCAGCCTACAGGTGGGGGGCGTCAGCATCGGCATCGAGCCCTCGATGAAGTATCTGGGGCTCGTACTCGATGGCCGGTGGAACTTCGGACATCATTTCCGAAGTTTGGTCCCAAAACTGAGGGGAGCATCGGCCGCACTCGCGCGGCTGATGCCCAACATCAGGGGACCCAACGCTCCCTACAGGAGGCTGTACCTTGGGATCGTGCGAAGCATGGCCCTGTACGGGGCTCCCGTATGGGCGGAGACCCTGACGGCCAGCAATGAGGCTAGACTGATGAGCCCGCAGAGAGTGATGGCCGTCAGGGTGATAAGAGGATACCGCACGATCTCCGGTGAGGCGGCATGTCTCCTAGCCGGGACCCCTCCATGGGACCTGGAAGCGAGAGCCCTTGCGTCACTGTTCAGATGGCGCAAGGAGGCGCTGGAGCGGGGCCAAAGGCCTGCGTCTCGAGAAATCGAGGCCCAGCGGACCCTGCTCCACCAGGAAACCCTGGAGACATGGAAGATGCGACTTGAGCAACCAAAGGGGGGATTCGCCACAATCGCGGCCGTCAGACCGGTCATGGACGAGTGGCTGGAGAGAAGACACGGTGCTCTCTCCTACCGGTTGACACAGATGCTTGCCGGGCACGGTAGCTTCGGTAGGTATCTGTGGCGAAAACACCGGGAAACCACGGCCGAGTGTCAGCACTGCGAGGACCGCAGCGATGACACGGCGCTCCACACGCTGGTGGAGTGCACGGCGTGGGCACAACAGCGACAGGTCCTCGTAGTGGGTCTGGGCGTGGACACTCTCTCGCTCGAGGCCATGGTGCGAGCCATGCTCTCCAGCGGGAGTAAGTGGGACTGCGCCGCCTCTTTCTGCGAGCAGGTCATGCTCGCGAAGGAGGCGGCGGGCCGGGTGCGGGAGAGAACTCTCCCACCCGAGTTCCGCAGTCGGCGCCCTGGGCGCCGCCGACGTGTCTTCGCCGAGGACTACCGGCCTCCATGACCGGGGGTCTGGGGACGGTGAGAGGGCCGCTCACCGTCCTTACAGAAGCAGGCCCATGACGGCAGCGTGACGTGAGCACTCACGCACGCCCCCCCTTAGAAGCGGGGTCACACCCGAAATCCCCCATAGACGCGGGATTGCACCCGAACCACCCCCTGGGCGAGGCCGCATTAGCGGCCGTAGGTCTGTTGGGAGTCACGGGACATCCTTCCTGAGGGCTTACCCGGGGCTCTCAACCATAGGCTGTTGGGCGTTACGTGAGGTTTTTTAGTCGGTAAGAGTCCGGCATAGCATCCTACGAGGATTTTCCCTCACGTTAAAAAAAAAAAAAAAAAAAAATACGGAGTGCCTCAAGGAAGTGTTCTTGGACCGCTTCTTTTCATTTTATATATAAACTAGCTGACCAGCGCAACTTCGTTCGCGTGATAAATGAAGAACCGCTCGACCGATTTTGTGCAAACTTCACATAAACCATCTACTAAATAGTCCGAACAAAGCCTAAAAAGATTTGGTTTGGATAGGTGAGCCCGTTCTTGAGTTATAAAATTACAACGAAAAGTGGCATTGATTTTTATATATATAGATGACCTTCCTAGATGCATTGGCCAATCAATGACCTTATTTGCAGATGACAGTACTATTACAATACCATACTCAAATAATTATAATTACAGTAACTTAATAAATAACTCCCTAAAAGAAGTTATAAAATGGCTTGAAAATAATAATCTAAAAATAAATCTAAATAAAACTAATATTATGCATTTTTGCCAACGTGAGAACTCAATGAGTAATATTATGACTAAATATGATGTTTCAAAAGTTGAAAAAGTTGACAACACAAAATTTCTGGGAGTTATTGTTGATAAACAACTAAATTGGAAAGCTCATACAGAAGCATTGACAAAGAAAATTAGCAAATCCACTTATGCTTTATACAAATTAACTCCAGTGCTCAATGTTGATGCATTGCTAACAGCGTACCATGGCTTAGTGTCAGCAAATCTCAGATTTGGTATTATCTTTTGGGGTAACTCAACTAATAAAGAATATGTGTTCAAGGCTCAAAAAAGATGTGTTAGAACTATGTTCAGGCTGCAGGTCACTGACTGCTGTAAACCTTACTTTAAACAATACAGAATACTTACGGTTCCATCGTTGTATATCTCGGAGAGTGCAATGTTTGTTAAATGTAATCCTAAATTATTTCCAAAGTTGTCAGATGGAGTAAGTCGAAGTGGACGTGACAACAGTAGACTCTGTATTCATCATTCAAAGACAGCGCTCATGCGCAAAAGCTTTTTTTGTATGGCTCCAATAATTTTTAATAAATTGCCTAAATGTTGGAAGGAGCTTGCTGTCCATGTTTTTAAAAAGAAACTGAATGCACTTTTAAATGATAAAGCATATTATGATATTGACGAATTCTTAAATGATAATATAGTGACATTTTAATTTATTTATCCAATTTATAATGTTTGTTGGAATTTCAATAATGATACAGTATTTCATCATATTTAATGTTCATGCATGTCTCTAATATTTGCACGCCGTACAGGCAAAACATGACTGGTCTATTTAATTGTATGTAATCTTCTTATCTGTATACTTATGTGTGCATACTCATGTTCCGCAAATAAATTGAATTGAATTGAATTGAATTAAAAATAAACTTATCCTGGAAATCTATGGTTGTTTAGATTTTATAGACATTGGGTAAACCAGATAGTCATTGGACAGTTAAGCAAATAAACTAGTAAAAATATTTTTATTCCGTCGGCTACTATAGTAACTAAGATAATATAGAGATATTTTAAAACTAGATAAAATGAGCTATCGTAAGAATAATTTAAAGAGACCGTATTCTTAGCATTCCATGGATTCTCCGTGCGGGCGCCGGGTCCATAGCGTGGCACAGGAGGGAACACCCCGACGGCGCCTGGGACTTGCGACCCATTCGAGTAGGTTTAGGGTGGCCACCTTACTATGCGCATAAACGATCACCTTCCACCGTCAACAATGTTCCCCCCCCCCCCCCCCCTGCCCAACCAGATTTGGTAAGATCCTATCAATGCCGCTTTGGATACTCGTTTTAGTAAAGAGCTTACTGAAGCTCTTGGCAATCCAAGGTCCTTAAATAAATTATACAGGGATTTAGCTGGAATTCCCCTTGCTCCTACTTCTACGGCATAGAGTTTAACCACATAGCCATTTTTGGTTAACTCATTGGTCAAGTCAAAGTATTTATTTGTCTTCATGGCGTGGTCCTTCGGTATGTTGGTCTCCCACGGCACCGTCAGCTCCACGAGCACCGCACGCCTGTGTATCCTCGAAAACAGGAATATGTCGGGTCTGGATGACGAGGCACATACATCCTCCGGGATTTTGTAGTGTTTTTCATACGTGTCTGAGAGTCCAATCGGCGGCAGCCATCAAAATTGAGTATGGCTTTTGAGGTACTTTCTTTGAACAGCCTTCCTTTACAAACTCAATGTCATTTCTTTTGTTTGTGGTTAATCCCTTTTTCGCTCTCGCTACCGCCAAACTGACAGCCTCACGTATGATCTCCAATACCCTATCGTGTCGGCGTGAGTAATGACCCCGGTCTAGTAACGTCCTACAACCTACCAGCAGGTGCCTAGCAGTTCCAATCGCTTCTCCACATGCGTTACATGTTTTGTCTGTGGCTTTCCCCCCCCTGACCAGATTACTTGGGTCGGGGAGGGTCAACTGAAACGCGTTCAGGTAGAACTTAAGCAAAGCCGGCGACCAGTCGTACAATAAGGTACGCCACTGCAAGGCCATGGGAATACAAAACTCGCCCAGAGTAAGCCATTCATTCTGCATCTCCAGGTTCATCGCGTAAATTATTAGTTTCATTAATTAGTTGAATGGGGACCCCTTGAATTAATTTCAGTATAGACCTTAAAGCCCTGGCCAGTTGGTGACTAAGTTGATTATCGCCCATAGCTTTAGCAATCCGTAGTCGTTTGATAAGTTCCCTCTTTTTTTGCCTCATTTTGATTTTAAAAGTGTTTATTCTATTTTTCCGAGCGTACTTTGAATGTGGTGGATAATGCTCGTGCAGATATGTATGGATAGTATCCTGAAAAGATTTCACTTGCTGGTTTAGGTCCTGTTTTTTTCCGGGGTGTTCTAGCAGGATGGCCAGATTTTGATCGTGGGCTTTTCAGGTGCTCTGCTTTAGAGAGGGAATACTAAGACGGGCCCGGATGTTAATGGGCTCCTGGTTTAATTCACCGTCTGGCTTACCATGGGATATATGAGTTTCAACTCTATCCGTGGCAATCTCTGAAGAACTTACAGACGGCTGTCTTGCTCCAACACCATCATGTGATTTTAAGTGCTTTATAAACCAGGCTCTCTTCTTGTAAATTTTCCCGCACGTTGGGCATTTCAAATCCGTGTTCTCGCCTAGGTCGTTAGAGTGATTTTTCGGTGGACAATTCTTTCGCCCGCACTCTCGGATTGTCCTGGGGGTATTTTTCTTTTCCGGACTTTTAGCGATTTACTACAGGACATGGCTTGCTAGGCCATTGCCCACGGCTGTCTTTCCAGCTGTCAATAGTCTTTCCTAATGAAATACCATTCTTATATCTTGTAAAAAGTTGCAAAATATCAGCGTTATAAAAATATGCCCAAAAATATAGTTATTGGACAAAATTTATAATTATTGGACAGTAAATAACAGTTATTGGAGAGTCGGTAAATATAGGGAAATAATAGTTATACCAGTAATAAAACAACATAAAAAAGTAATAAAACAATACATAAAAATATTAAAGGTTAACAAAATTGTTTTTCTAAAGCTAAAATGTCCATAAAAAATCTGTTAACTAAAGAGTGAGCAAATTGTTCATCATCAAACTTTATTCTGTCTTGATAATTGGAATTCATGAAAATTTGAAGAAATTACATCACAAAAAAATAGAATTAATAAAAAAAAAAAAGCACAAATAAATTTTATTATTTGGACCATCTTGGTCTTAAAAAAATAATTAATTAAATAAATAAAACAAAAAATATTTTTCTAGCAATAAATAAATAAATAATAAATAAAATATTCTTTATTGTACACCATAAAGGAACATATTCAAAGAAGAAGATCTTAATCTACGTATGTACAATAGGCGGCCTTATCGCTAAAAGCAATCTCTGCCAGGCAACTTTTGGATGGATTGAAAACATGAAGCTGATAGGGGCAGTGTACAAATTTTAGAAGCAAACATATACCATCAACATAACTATAATTATATACATACATACATATAATAAAATCGTAACAGGTCGCTGTCTGTACATGGAAGATAAATAAGAAAAAATATTATAGGGGGGCTTTATGAACGCAATAGAACCCAAAACAATGATTTTTAGAATTTTTGTCTGTTTGTCTGTATGTCTGTATATCTGTTTGTCTGTACGGTTGTGCACGCTAATCTCAGTAACCGCTCAACCGATTGCAATGCGGTTTTTTTTATTGTGTTGAGGTTTGCTCCAGTTAACATTTAGCGTTTGTTTTATGTAAATCGGTTTAGAAATAAAAGAGTTATAACACTTTTAAGAATTTGATATTTTGAAATTTTTAATTGTAGGGGTTTCTTTGAATGTGAGTGAACCTAAACTGGCGTGTTGGCTTAATCATAAAAGAGCTGAACTGTTTAAAAATAGTCTTAATCATTAGATTAAGACTATTTTTTCACGCCACAGACACGCCTTCGGCGCGGACTGAATTGTTTTAAAATAGGCTTAATCATTAAGCTCTTTTATGATTAAGCAAACAGGGCAGTTTCAGAGGCTGCTTGATGACTCTGATGAAGAAATACCTTTCCTTTCATACACCTTATGTGACGTAAACGAAGTTGCGGGCTCAGCTAGTTATATAATATATACAATACATAAACATACATACAGACACGATATACTTTATCATATACTCGTATTTAGAGACATATACGAGTACATACTAAGAAGAAAACACGAAGTAGGTACTAGTCGGAAATAGACAAAAAGTGATTCATTAGCATACTCTTGAAAGATACTAGTGATTGTGCTAGCCTTATAGATACTGGCAAAGCATTCCACAGGCAAATCGCTTGTACAGTGAAGGATTTGTCCACGAAATTTGTTGAGTGCTGTGGCATCCAAAGAGTCAAATTTTCTGATGACCTCAAAAATCTCGAATGTTTGTCATGATGGAACGTGAAACGTTCTTTGAGATATCGGGGAGTACAAGGATTGAACAGTATATTGTATAGTAAAGCTAATATGTGAGTATTCCGTCGAAAGCGAATTGGGAGCCACTTGAGCTTTTTTCTGAATTCAGATAGGTACGTGGTCATATTTGCGTAGTCCAAATATGAATCTAATACAAACATTTTGAAGGCGCTCAAGCCTGTCAAATTGCTCCTCTGTGAGATCAAGATAGCTGACATCTGCATAATCAAGGATTGGGAGCAAAAGAAAGTGGGCAAGCGCAATTTTAGTGGCTGTGGGGAGAAAACTACGTAATCTACATAGTGATCCTGCAGATGCAAACAGTTTGCGCCCGACCTCCTGCAGCTGATGATCCCAGGACAATGTGCTATCGATATGCACTCCCAAGTTTTTGACCACATCGCTTATACCAATAGGAGTACCATTAAAAATAACTTGTGGCAAAATTGTGTAGTCGATACGTGACGTTATCCAAGAACTCCCGACTATAATGACCTGAGTCTTTGAGGGATTAACTTGAAGCCCATGATTAATGCTCCATTCACATATGCTATCCAAATCCGTGTTCATTGCAGCAATTGCTTGGTGCAACTGGTTTAACGGCGCCTGTGTATATATTTGTAAGTCATCTGATAAAGATGGTAGGATGAAATCTTTAGGTTTTGCGTTTCCCTTAACTCCCTGAGTGCTAAATTCAAATCATTTGGGTCATAACTCTTCTATTTTGCCTTAGACGTTTTGTTTTTTGACTCCAATTTGCAAGCAAACAATTATTGGACACTATATAGGACAGTTATTGGATGCTGTCCAATATCTGACAGGGTAGACCGTGATGTCTGAGATTGAAAGTAATACCTATAACAAATTTAATTCCTAAACAATTAAAGCTAAAAATCGTTTAAATTCATATCTCTGGAAAAATTATAGTGATTGGACACTGTCCAATAATAGTTTTTTTTTAAATTGTGGCATACAATCATTGGACCGATTAAAATAGTCTCAAAATATAACATTTATGTGTTAAAAGTCATTTAATCATGTTAATTGTTTAATAACTTACCGCTTTCCAAACAGTCAAAACAAATACCATACACCACTGCGCCAATATCATATCAAAAAACTTGACCCAACCTTATTAAAAAAATAAATTTTCACGACGATTGTCCGTTACCATGACAGTCGCCGCGAAAAAAATATTTTGTCGCTTTCTTACTACCTACCAGCTGTTGTAAAACCTATGAACTAAAACAATATCGACTAATAAGAGCTTTTGTCAATAAGTATAGATGTCGCTCTTTGTTTGTAGTTATCTTATTATTTGACATTCAAAAGCGCATGTCCAATAACTATTCGGTGTCTAATGACTGTCTGGTTTACCCTTATTGATTGTATAAAATCTTGGGGTTCTTTTTGCGTACATTTCCAAACTTTGCTCATATCTCAACGTTTTCTTTGAATTTGAATAGCTGTGTTCACAAGTTGACTTATTTATCGCACCAACAGTTTCAAAATATACACGAAAACGACTCAAAAACAATGGATTGTGAAAAGTCCTCAGGTTGTAGTGGTCTTAACACCCATTTAACCGATAACTTAGGTGGAAACAGTGGGCGCAGATTTTAGGTTATAACGGCAACCCTAATAGAGATTACTAACGTGTTATTATCAATTACTCATACTAGTATACGATTAATAAGTTCATAACATCGTAGCTACTACGCCAATGCGTAGTATGTGATGCATATTGTGGGTTTTTTGAGTCTGCGCGTTTACTTACTTGCCTTGAGAAGGCGATGTGGCAGATTACCATGTAAACATACCTACAATGTGTCCAATAAGTATTTTCTTGTTCAATTTATCAGCGGGAAAACCACACTTTGCCGTTAATTTGTCTACTCTATTTCTACATTTATGTTAAGGTTATTTTTACAACAGGTCTGTGAGGAATGATATTCTGTCCCTTTAATGCATTCATTGTTATGCGAATGATAGCACTCTGCACAGTAGTTACTCTGGCCGTCCAGCGGAAAGGCGACAAACGTGCCGTGAAGGAGAAAAGGTGCAGCGGCAACTGGTGACGGATCTCGACCGGGACCTGAATCAAATTTCATGATTCAGGTCCCGGTCGAGATCCGTCAGGGGTTCAGACAACCTGGTCGATTTTCTACCCCTACACTCTCTTCATAATGTTTCGGTACCATTAAAGACAACCTGGATATCCTCGGCATAGACGTACGAACGTGAGCTCAATAGTAGAAAGTACATTGAGAGTTGTATTGGGCTGGCCTCGCGAAATCCAGAAATTCTAAAAGAGGGTGAGGCGGTTCTTTACGCCACACCAAGTGTCT
This sequence comes from Miltochrista miniata, assembly GCA_933228765.1. NCBI lineage: Eukaryota > Metazoa > Arthropoda > Insecta > Lepidoptera > Erebidae > Miltochrista > Miltochrista miniata. Next base: position 15,754,989 of record OW121765.1, read on the forward strand.
GCTGTACAAGACGCAGCGTTGATCCTGCGTCAAATACTGCTCTCACCTTTGGAATGACTCCTCCAGGTACATACTAGACGCGGTTAACGCTATGCCACGACGTGCTATACAAATTACTATTATTACTAGCTGATGCGCGCGGCTTCACCCTCGTGAAATTTGGTTCCCGTTCCCGCTTCCTGTGGGAACATTTCTGGGAATAAAAAGTAGCCTATGTGTTATTTCAGACTATACTCTATCCACCTATTACGTGGGACAAATTATACAAAGATGAAATGTGGGCATATAATATGCCTCTGCCTACCCCTTCGGGGATAAAGGCGTGACCATATGTATGTATGTATGTACTCTATCCCTGTACCAAATTTCAGCCAGATCCGTTCAGCCGTTAGAGCGTGATTGAGTAACAAACATCCAAACATCCAAACATTTTCACAAACTGTCACATTTATAATATTAATAGGATTTATTACCTATCACGGCGAGTGTTCTGAAGAGCTCATCAACATGATCCCACCCTCTCCTTTTCGATCAAGAACAACGGATGCCGGGCAGAGATGACCCCTTTTTACTCACCACATTACCAATCCACACTACTGGTGACACTCCTGCACAGTGGAGAGAATCTTCTTCGTCCAGATTGCTTTCTTTCAGGCGTGGGGCTTCAATTTTGTGAGCTTAATATAAAATAACGTGTCTTCAGTCCCTTCAATGTATATGTGAGCAAATTTAACATGCACTTATTTCTTGATAACGAGATGAGATTTGATGCAGGCATTTGTGTATACTTATCAATTTATAGTAACTACTATAAATTGTAATCTGGTAATATGGGACAAATTTTGCGTTCTTGATTGGACTAAATTTCAGCTATATAAATCTGTTCAGTTGTTACAACGTGATTGAATAATAACAAACGTCCAAACATCTTCACAAATTTTATTTTTTTAAAATTTTATACTAGCTGATGCCCGCAGCTTCGCCCGCGATGGCGCTGTATGTGAAATTTTGCTGAATTTTCTTTGCTATAAACCTCACAGAGCCCGAGACCTTTCCAACGAATGCAAAACCGTGGAAATCGGTTCGTGCGTTCTAAAGTTATAGCGTCAGGAAGGAAAACCCGACTTATTTTTATATAATAGATTATTAGTAGGAAGTAGGATTTGCTCAAATAAGTTTTGTAGGCGTTTTACAATATTTTGTGTTGGGCTTGTCTTAGTATGTCAGCTCAGTCAACCATTTTTAGCTGCTTTTGACCCCTTTACGAGTACAACTCAAAAACGACCCACCCTACCTAGATGAATGATTATCAATTTTCAACCAGATCCGTACAACCGTTACAGCGAGATTGAACACAAACATTCATACTCATTCATGAGTGTTAGAACATCAGAATACTAAATAGACCATTTCACCTCTGCATTGTTTTGACAGCAGAAAGAGTTCGTTTTGCAGAATTTCATGATACGAAGATACAGGAACAGAGTCTCGATTGAACAATACTCGTATGTAAATAAAAAAAGCAGGCCCCGTGACGTCAGTGTTGTGTAAACGACCACTGCAATAAGCGATTCTTGCTGTGGCTGGTCCTCGACGAGCGTTTCCGTTTCCGTGCTTTGGATGGCACGTTAAGCCGTTGGTCTCGTGATTGCCGTCTTTAAAATGGCAATCGTTAAAATAAATTGAAAGTCTTAAAAAAAATAACAGAGAGAGGCACATCCTGCGCCAGTCTGCCTACCCCTTCGGGGATAAAGGTGGGACCATAATGTAGGTATGTATAAAAATAATTGACGTTTATTCAATCAAATCAGCACACGGCAGCCCACGGCAGCCCACTACCGGACATAGCCTTCTCTCAATTTACTACGCAATACATGACATCCAGGCACTTCCCGCGACCTTCTTCAGGTCGTCGCTTCATCTTTAGCATCATTCCCAAGTATAGCAACCCGCAGTCTTCGCTTCAAAATTTGTATGCTCCGGGCACTCTACAGATGTGACCAGCCCATTGACGCTTTGACGCGTTTACTGTTTGAGTTAGAAAATCCGTCGGATATTATCCCTCTCCGATTATATTATTTTGACGTTTATAAGTTTCACTCAAACTCAAGATTAAAGGTATGTGTCTTCGAGATTAAAAGTGAAATTAAAAGTATGACCATATATAAGTTCAAACAGTTTATAAAATTAAACTTCAGGGGCTACTATACAAATAATGATTATTTGCTGGATAAAGAAGCCTGGAAATGACCTGCTCTGCTAAATTCTCAAAAAAATTGTTAAAATGCAGAGTTTTAGATTCTTTAAGACTGTAAATAGCGCACTGAAAAGAATAACCCGCTGAGTTTCTAGCCAGTTCTTCTCAGGTGGGTCGCGTTGTGAACTGGTGGTAGAGTTTTTTGGTTTATACACTGGACGTTTTACAAGTGCATCTGTATAATGCCTACGTGAAATAAAAATATTTCTGTTTTCTATATGTACTAATCCATACATGCAGAGTTTTAGATTCTTTAAGACTGTAAATAGCGCACTGAAAAGAATAACCCGCTGAGTTTCTAGCCAGTTCTTCTCAGGTGGGTCGCGTTGTGAACTGGTGGTAGAGTTTTTTGGTTTATACACTGGACGTTTTACAAGTGCATCTGTATAATGCCTACGTGAAATAAAAATATTTCTGTTTTCTATATGTACCTACTAATCCATACAAACTGTTCGTGCCGTTTACGTCAAAAGAAAAGCACTAATAAACATTGATACATTATTTGATCTTGATGGGGTACGAAGATCGAAGAGTCAGCTAGTATACACTATTATCACGTACCTACCTAATACTATTATATTATACTAGCGTAGGTACGTCGCATGGTTTCACCGTTTCCATGGGAATATGGAAATAAGATATAGCCTATGTCACCCACGGATAGTGCAACTTCCTAACAGTAACAGAATTGTTCAAATCGGTTCAGCAGTTACGGATTACGAAGCGATTCCAATGCAAACAAACAATCATTATTATCTTTTTTCTTTATGTATAGACTAGCCGTTCCCTGCCCCGCTTCGCTGTGACTTTTTTATGGTGGTTTTATGTACCTATGAGAAATGAGTAACAAACCAAAGGATGGGTACATTTCAAAAGAGTTGAATGTTGAGCCGTAACCAAAATTATAAATCTTTCTGAAAATCCAATTAAATTCCAAATCAATAGAAGCTTCACTTGAAAAAAATAATCTATTCTGTGATCAATGTTCAGTTTTTAAAACATCGTGCGCACGCTTCAAGAAAATACATCTCATACAATATTTCCCAAACGCGTCAAAACTTTAACTTCAAAAATAACATGCAAAACACAAAGCGTGCGAGCGAGACCTCATAATCCATAGCACTTAGCTCGAGAGGAAAAGAGAGAGCAAATTGTGTACTCATATGTCAGTATTTTGAATCGCTGAGCCCGCTGGGGTCCTATGGCGGCTCTATGTTATTCATAATATCCAATAATCTGTAGTGATCTTACGATTAAAATAGAAAATTTTATATTTTCAACAATATTGTCGTGTTTAGTGTGTGAATAGGATATTACAAAACGCAATTATACGAAGAAAGACTCGTTTAACAGGTCATTTGTGACTTCGTTCATTCCATTTTTGACGTACATATTTTGCCAAATTGGATGTAAAATTTCACTGAAAGTCCAACTCATAACGTAGATTATGCATTTTCCTTCATACATAACACAATATTTAATGTGTAAATGCATTTTTGGAGGATATATAAGGCAGAAATAGAAAGGTCTGTTTACAGTAAAATAGTCATGGGTAGGTATCGATAAGGATGTCGACAGTTCATTATAGTGGCATTGCTGCAAACAAACTTATCTGGATTTAATTTACTATAAATATGATTGGTTTTTACTCGAACTGTGTTATTTAACCTTTTTTTAGGGTTTTGTGCCTATTTTAATATAATATTTCCAAAATTTGTGATCCATTTTGAGTTGAATTTTTATAATTTTACTTCACTTAAGGTACTCCACGCCACACCGGGATGTTTGCTGTGCAAGGCGCAGATTAGCCTCTGCGTCGAATACTGTTCTCACCTTTGGGATGACTGTGCGAGGTACTTACTGGACGCGCTTGGCGCTATGCAGAGACGTGTTATCCGATTTCAATTATAGGTTGTCCTAAGATGACTGTAAGCCTCGAGCCGTTAGCGCAGCAAAGAACCATAGCGTCCTTGGCTGCCTTCTACTGAATGTATCACGGCGTATGTTCTGAAGAGCTCTTCAACCTGATCCCACCATCTCCTTTCCGATTTCGAACAACACGTCGGGCAGAGGTGCCACTCATATATAGCGGAGAGAATCTTCGCCAGAACTGAGCGTTTCAAAAGATCGTTCCTCTGTCGAACTACAAAATCCTGGAACGACCTGCCCGCACATGTGTTTCCCTCATTTTACAATCCCGGGTTCTACAAGCGGAGCGTGAAGAGGCACATCATAGGGCCGCCAACTTGAGGACTACTGTCAGAAGTCTTGTGTGCTGTAAGCATGGCCCACATTCGCTAGATGCGCCACGGCTTTCCATTAGTTTCCATCAGTGGCGACGTCAATTTGGCGAGGTTAATATATTTAAAAAAATCTACGAGTAATATCTTTTATTGTTACTAGGGTTCAATAATAAATGAGTTTCTAGGTTTAGTATTACGATAAGAGTTGGATTTTTAGTAAAATTTCAAATTCAATTGGCAAAATATATATGTACGGCAACAATGCAATGTACGATGCCATAAATTACATGTTAAAAGTGTATTTTCACATTCACACACTGAATCAAAATTCGTAAAATCACTACAGAATTTCTAATATTACGAGTTACCCCATATAATCCCATTTTTACTTTTTCATAGTCGATTACATTCAAATTAACAATTTATTCCCCAAAACAAGAAGTTGGAGATGAAACTTAATTGTAAAATTTAAAAATGTAAAATTGGTAAAATCACTTTTTTAAAGCTGTTTTATTCATGCTGTTATGATAAAAGTGTATAAAGTAGCGTAAACTACTACTACTACTACGTGTATAAACCATCTCTTAATCCTACTGTATATCGTGTCTAATTTTGAGCTCAGTCGATTCAGTAAATTTTGAGTTTTTAATAAGTACTTAAACGCACACAACATTTATATCAAAGAAAAAAAAAAAGGAAAAAAAATACTGCATAAATAAAGTAAATAAATAATTATAATTGCATAAGTTGATAAAAAATGCTATGCAATAGCTTTACCGCGGCAGTCCCCGAGTGCCACACGTCTTTTTTTTTGTTTCGTACTATCAAATGTAAACTTAATATATCTATATATATATATATATATATATATATATATATATACAACAATGTAATACTCCTTAAATGAAGGTATTAAAACTTCTTAGTTATTGTAAAGTTATATCATAAAAAAATCAAATTTGAAAAAGGGCCACTTTCGAAGATGGAACTACGAAATTACAGCATTTGGTGTTGCTTTTGTTTGTAATCTGTCATTTATGTGGGTACATAAACCATGTTGATAGTGCTCTATATTCATTAATCAAGCTGAAATTATGTCGCTTACGCCTGAAGAATGCACCAGAATACTTACAATGCTGGAAACCGGCCGGAGTCAGCGCGATACAGCCAGGACTGTCGGTGTGTCGCTGTCAACAGTACAAAGAGTTCTCCGACGTTACGAAGAAACTGGTTCTAACCTACGCAGACCAGGAACGGGCAGAACCAGGTGTACCACAGCACGAGAAGACCGATACTTGGTGAACACCATGCTTCGAAATCGCTTTCTCACAGGAACTGAACTCACCAATCAGTTTCGACGCCTCGGAGGAAGTAACCCAAGTGCATGGACAGTAAGACGTCGGCTTGCTGAATCTAACTTAAAACCCCTTAGACCTGCAAACGGCCCTAAACTGGAGCGTGGGCATCGTATTTCGAGACTAAGGTATGCCCAGAGCCACGTAAATTGGAGTATTGAAGATTGGTCAAAAGTTATGTTCTCCGACGAATCAAAATTTATGCTCTACAAGCACGATGGAAGACACAGAGTGTATCGAAGACCAGGGGAAAGATTCAAGCAAGCATGCATCGAAGAAAAAGTAGCCTACGGTGGTGGGTCTGTACTTGTGTGGGCCGGAATTTCTTCTGAAAGTCGCACAGAGCTGGTGATCATAGAAAACGGCTCTTTAACTAGCGTAAGATATGTGGAAGAAATCCTCAATGATCACGTTGGTCCATTTATGGTCAATTTAGGTGAGGATGCTATATTTATGCATGACAATGCCCGACCTCATACAGGTAGGATTGTGAATGACTACCTTCAAGAGATGAACATTACTCGTATGGAGTGGCCAGCGCGCAGCCCGGATATCAACCCGATCGAGCATGCTTGGGACGAGCTAGGCAGATGCGTAAAACAACGAAACCCTCCCCCAATCACGCTTCGTGAGCTCAAAATTGCTCTCACAGAGGAATGGGAGAATATTCCCCAAAATCGTATAAGGAACTTGGTGTACAGCATGCCAAACCGCGTAAACGCAGTAATGGAAGCACTAGGAGGCAATACGAAGTATTAAAATTCAAGAAAATCGTAATAAAGTTCAAAAATTTCATGTTTCCTATTTTTGTTTTAAGGAGAGATCAGCAGTTTTTTCTTTATGTAATTTTGTGTTAATAAAATGTATGGTGACTCATATTTTTTTTACTTTCATTTAAGGAGTATTACATTGTCTATTAAATACAGTTTATTGCATTAACCTATCATTTTTAGTTTCCGAGATTTTTAACATTCTTTAAGTGACCCGGATTCATTGCTCTCGAGTGTATATATATATATATATATATATATATATATATATATATATATATATATTTATATATATATATTAAGTATATATATATATATATATATATATGTATTAAGTTATATATATATACTGCCGCGGTAAAGCTATTGCATAGCATTTTTTATCAACTTATGCAATTATAATTATTTATTTACTTTATTTATGCAGTATTTTTTTTCCTTTTTTTTTTCTTTGATATTAATTCAAGTTACACTTTTTGAGCGTGGTGACCAATAAGAATACATTTTTTTTTCTTTTATTAAATAAACTAGCGGACGTCACGTGGTTTCACCCGCGTAGTTCCCGTTCCCGTGGGAATACGGGAAAAAAATATAGCCTTTATTCACCGCAAAGAGTGTAGCTTTCCAAAAATGAAAGAATTTTTCAAATCGGTCTAGTAGTTCCGGAGCCTATTCGTTACAAACAAACAAAAAAATCTTTCCTCTTTATAATATTAGTATAGATGAGAAGTTAATATTATTCAAAATATTTTTATATACATGTAGGTTATTCAGGACAATTTATCATTGAAACTATAGGTTTATGGTAACTAAAATATTCAACATAAGTTTGATACTTGATATCTTCTAAATATCTAGAAAATACCGCGTCAATGGTGGTCCCATATTTTGTTGTGGATTCTTGCGGATCATTATTCATTTTTAAATTCAATATTTTCGAAAGAGAAGTTGTCAACCGCTCTGATTTTTTATCAGCGAAGTTGATGTTGAAATCGCCAGCCAAGATAAGTGGAAATTTATTACCATTTGTACCCAGTTTTCGCAACTGCCTACGGGGCGCAGCTGTGTAAAGGTTGTTCTGGCCTTGGAAAGACTCGAAATGATGTAGGGTACTCTTCTATCCCATCAGTTTCTGACACGACACTCCCGAGGTACGTGAATTAGTGCCTCCACCACATCTCTTGCATCTGTCGATTTTAATTTCAGTCCAGCCATTCGCTGCCTCATCCTGCTCGTTGTCTTGCACGTTGTCCTGCAGACATGCATGACGGCGTGTGTGTGCCTCAGCAGACATCGGCATCATTTAAATCCTCCAGGATATCAGTATATTGTTCTTTGCGGTATTCAGCATTATACCATCTATTTTCTATGGATGGTTGTTAACTATCCTGTTATCTTAATAACGAACCCTCTAAGGTAGGTACAGTATGTATTTTCAAAAGAGTTTGTGAACTCTATTTTTAATTTCTTTTTCAGAATATTGATGACATTTGATTGATGTCATTTTATACACGTTACGTCTACTACATTGATACATGTAATAAAATTCTAACAAAGTGTTTGTATGTAAATTGTTTATACTGAGGAAAATTCTATACTGAGGAATAGCTTTAACCATTAAGCTCTATTTTGATTAAGCAAACAGGGCAGATTCACACGCTACTTGATGAGTATGATTATTAAATACCTCTTATTTCATAGACCTTGTGTGACGTAAACAAAGTTGCGAGGGTCAGCTAGTTAAAAGATAAAACAATATCTAGGTTTCTTCTTATCTACTTAAAAACTATTTTTACAAATTTTATGGTAATAATAGACATTCTTTGAAATGTGCATTTATGGTATTGTTGTGATTTTTATGACGTTTAAAGTACATACACTGATCTGTATTATTTGAGTACATAGGTATGGGATAGATGGCGCTCGCGGCTACGTCAGCGTGAATTTTTCTTCCCGCTTCCCATGGGAACGTACTCCCGAGATAAAAAGTAGCCTATGTGTTATTCCAGACTATAATGTATCTCTGTACCAAATTTCAGCCCATCCGTTCAGCCGTTTGAGCGTGAAAGAGTAACAAACATCCACACTCACAAACTTTCGCATTTATAATATTAGTAAGAAGTAAGATAATATCATATTTACTTTCTCTGCGTGGCATTAACGTGTATTTATTTTTATTTATTTACATAAATGGTCCTTTTTTATGTAATACCTATACATAAAAAATAAAGGTACTAAATAGTACACGTGCTTGGTTTAATGGTTTCTGTTATATACATAATGAAGAATGAATTTACACATACATTATACATACCTACATGTTGAGAATCAAATTGAGAATTTAAACTATTTGTGTGTGTGTGTGTGTGTGTGTGTGTATAAAAGAGGGCTACTTTTAATATCGCATCGGTGATAATAATAATAAAATGTATGACTAGAGAGTACTCACTCATTTTCTTTCACTATTTTTTCGTGACTTTCTTCATTAATAAATGCACTTTGCTTATTCATATTTAAAACAATTTTTACACAAATTATACGAGTATAGTTCACTGTTGTACATAGATGATGAATAACTATACACCTATAGTCGAATTTTTATTTAGACGAAGTAAATTGACAGCAACTAATGTAATTGACAGCATCGAAATTGTCATTTCACGTTAAGAACTCTAAATTCGACCCGCACTCCTAATTCAACTTTGGTCGAGTGTTTAAGACGCGGATCGGTACGCAGGAGGCGCAAGATCGATTCTACCATAGGTACCAGCATCAATTTTTGGATTATTTGACATAATATATAATGACTGCAGAGTTCATAATTGACGTGAACAAAAAATTTATGAAGTGCGAGATACACGAACGTGGCCGAGCGTGGCCGAAGGTAGCCGAGAGTGTGATTTATTTTCGTGACAAAATTTCTGGATTCCATAGAGCAACGCGAACTGTCTAAGGGGAGACGGTATAGAACGATTGCTCGGTACAAAATTGTCTGTCATATTTTGCGGGTGACCTTGTATATTCTAGCATGAAATACTAAGAAAATGGGGTCTAAACTCTAAAACAAGCTTTCATATCATTGTAATAGGGACTAATATCTAATGTAGACTAAATACAAAAAAGAACATTACTAAATTGCTGTAACAATCTGTGGTGGTCTGAAAGGGAAGAGGACACGGAAGCTTGTCCCAAAGCTATTTTGCATATTTAGTTTGGGAATGGTGAGTCAAATCAATGATTTGAGTTATTCACAATGTCATGAAAACCCATTCATTATGATTTTTTTTATTAATTGCTACTGGTTAGATTTTATCAATAATGATATGAGTTTCAGTTTATCAGACTTCCTTGAATGATCAAATTTCTGACAGTGAGCAAATTGGTTTTAATGTCATAGCAAATGACAAATTATGAGCTACGGTGCCAAGACTTGGACACTCACAGTAAAGCTAGTTCATGGCCTTAAAGTTGCACGGCGAGCAATGGAACGAGCTATGCTTAGGGTATCTCTGAGGGATAAAATCCGTAACAAGGGTTATCCATCAGAGAACCAATGTGGTTGACATAGCTTGCCATTTTAGAACATGTTTTAATGTAGATAGGATTGGCATGGATCTCTGATTACTACAAATTATTCAACAATTTAAATATCTAGCTAATAGACTAATGCATAGGGGCAACCACAGTCATGACAGAACTAATTTCATGCCATACATATAATTAAAAGTAACGAACGAGCCTATGGCAATACATTTCAGAAGCTTTGAAAATGAACACCCATTCCATGCCATAATTTGAACTGTATTATGAGGGTGAGTTCACAGCAACAAGTTCCTCAGTCACTATCAAAATTCAATCACAACTTGATAAATAGCCATTAAAACTATGATAAAATAGAATATTAACTAAGAAGATACAAAAATCAGCCAGCTACAACTGCACCACTACCAAATAATAAAGAGGTATTGCAATTTCTACCATTAACAACAACCTTGCAAGTAAATATAAACACTAAAATTTTTTTAGAGGCCTTTGAAACTGTATGAACTTTTTTTTTTAAACACCAAGTCGGTTTACTACCTGCAAGATTATATTTAGATCTGGTAGATTTATACTAGAAAATTATAAATGATTTGATTCCATAGATAAGGAACCTTATTTGCTTCCAGCTCTTTGTTGGTGGCTTGTGGTGCAGCCACATTTGGCAGGGAGCCACTGCGGAATGTGCCCAAGCCTTGCGGTGACAGTCGAAGAGTAGTTTCTATGTTATCATTACACTCCAGGGGTGGTTTGACGCTCACTACTTTATTTGAATTGACCTGTAAACATGATGCCTACACATCTTAGGCCCATTTTGCTATAGTAAGTTGCACATAAATCACTTCAAAGAAAAATTATGCCAATATTATACAAACTTTAATGAAATATGTACCTAAACAAACAAAATAAAAGTTGTTCAAATCTGTAAAACTTGTTTGTGCAGAACTACAAGGTGATTGTGACTTAAAATAAATAATACAATAACCAAATAATAAATGATATAGTCGTTTCTGTAATTTATTTCGAAGACATAGCTCTTTTTATTGCAACTAGCTATTGTTTGATACCAAATGGACTTACAAATCATTTTGACAATGACATTATTGGTAACACTAAACACAGGTATTTGAATTATTATGATAACATTTACACTAAAATTTAGGCGTAATAAATGTATTGTAGAGATTATTGTTTACGTCCGCGGGCACATTTGACGGCCAGGAAACGAATGCCTGAGTAAATAGGCGACATACCTTTTGGGTTGCATCGGAAACTTCACGCATAATTTTTTCAAAAGCGGCTGTTTCCTCTGCCTGCTTTTGATGATGAAGAGCTATTTTTTCACTAAATTTTCTTGGATTCGCCATGATGGCCAGTTAACATTTATTTTTCTCGTTTTACATCACAATTTTTAGCATTCGGAGAACCAAAACGCGCTTGCCTGTCAAGAGCACGATTATGTTACCAAGTGCAAAAAATTATTGTGATTGACGTTTCCAACGTTTTTACGAAATACTAGAAGGTGAATGGCGTTGCTTTGGACATAATTTTAATGATGATTATTCAAGTAATTATAATTTCATCAGATATGTATTGCAATAAAATAATTACTTATATTTATAAAATTGTATCTAATTTATGACGGCTCCACACTGTCCCATCGGTATATGGATATAGGGTAGGGAGGGACCCCGAAAAACTGTGATGACTGAAACGCGCGACCAGTCTGTCGCAAGTCGGAACCATACATTTAGGATTTTTCGCTACTCTCAATAAATAGACAAAACAAAACGTGGTCCAATATCCAATACAGATCAGTGTACATAACCATAACACGTATACTCCCTCCACATTACTCGCGAAGTTGAACGAAGTTGGACGAGCACGAGAGTTTATAGGGGCACTTCGGCCTACTTCGGCAAAATTTTTCTTTGCCTCGGGCAACTTCGCCGACGAACTTCGTTCAACTTCGCGAGTAATGTGGCGCAAGCATTAAAAGGTTGTTTTATGGGAGAAAAAAAACTTATTGGGGATACACACAGATAGGGCGAGCGCCCACTGCTTTGCGATCCGGTGCGTTTGCGTTTTTTCTTTTTTAATTTGGCCTGGCTATAAACTGAGATCATTGGTGAATGAACTAAAAACTGGATTCATTAAGGTCGCTTTACACGCTTATTTAGCCGGCATAATGCCGTTTCACACTTTCGTGAGAATCGCGAGGTGGATATCGAATAAATGTCGGTGTTTTGCGTGGTCCCACTATTTTGAACCACTAGTGGGACCACGAGGGAGAACTGTTTCTCGTGTCGTGGTCTCACTACGATATCGGATGTCAACTGTTGGGTCCTGATGTTACCTGCTTATATACTCCTTTTAGATAGGTATAACATTAAATTAAATTTTAAAATTTAATATTAAATAACTAAAAAAGTCGGTGTTCATTATTTTATTGATATAAATTTTTGTAATTCTTAATTTTTTTTCTCTGATCTTCACATGTTCCACTGATCTTGATTTGTTTTGTCATTCTTTGTTTAAAGATCTTCATTTGTTTTGTCGATCGTCATTTGTTTTGAAAACAGGACATACTTAGTAGAACAGAAAACTCTCGAAACTTCTCGTGGTCCCACTATTTTGTCACACTAGTGGTACCACGAGTAAACACCGGGTAAATGTGTGTAAAAGTGTTCGTGGGGCTTTTACATCACATCAGGACCATCAATCGTATTGGACAGCACATCTCTGCATAGCACCTAGCGTGACGAGTAAGTACCTCGCGGTGTCATTCCAAAGGTGAAAACATTTTCCGACGCAGGCAAATATCTCTGATGCGGCGCGTAGAACCGCCTCACCTTAATTAAGATTCCTTTTTTTTTTATTTAGCTCGCCAAATTGACGTCGCCACCAACCTGATGGTAAGCCGTGGTGCATCTAGCGATTGGGGGCCAGTGTCACAGTCCTTAAGACTTTAGACAGTGGCCCTCAAGTTGGCTGCCCTGTGATGTGCGTCTTCACGTTCCTCTTCAAGAACCCGGGATTGTAAGATGAGGGAAAAACGTGAGCGGGCAGGTCGTTCCATGTTTTTATAGTTCGACAGAGGAACGTCTTTTAAAACGCTGGGTTCTAGCGAAAATTCTCTCCACTGTGTATGAGTGGCATCTCTGCTGCCGCGCACCCCGCACATCGCATTGCTGGATATGAATATCCGGCATCGTGGTTCCACAGTCTGCGAAAGTGAGAGGTTGCTTGCCACAGTCATCGACCCGGGAGCTAGCCGAAAAGAGATTGGCCAGCATTTCAGCTTTCTCTTGGGCTTTGTGAGCCACTGATCCGTCAGGATAGCGCAGCGGCGGCAGCGAGGGCTTGCAAAAGTTGGCCTGCACGGCTTTGGCCAGTTGCCAGTATCCACGGCTGCCCGTCGAATGTGACGTGATCTCCTGACCAAGCCGCGTGACGCGCTGGGCGTCCGCTCTCCTGATAGCTCTCTTACTCGACCGAGTGGCTATGTTGTACGCTGCCTTGAGGTGAGCCACATTCGGGTTGCGCACAGCCCGAGCCCTGATCCAGGTGCGGTAAGCCGCCTGTGTTGGCTGAAAGGCTACTGCACACTCACCCGCGAACCAGGGGCGGGCTTTGCGGATGCTGGCGACATCAGTGTATGGAATGTAGTATTCCATACCTAATGTTATCTCACCAGCAACAGCAGAGGCGCTTTCCGATGAAGCCCTCTCTGCAAAGCAGCGCTAAATCCACGGGATGGTTGCAAAGTATTCTCGTACTGGATTACTCGTAAGCAGTAAGTCTAGAAGGGCGGGTCCATGGTCTGACCTGTCCGGTATGCGCGTAATCCCGAGTACCATTTGGGTCAGACCATGGGAGAGAGCGAACGCGTGGGCGGCCTGTCCCGCAGGATCAGTCTTGAGGGACCCCAGCTACTCAGTGTGGTGACCATTGAAGTCCCCCAGAAAAACCAACTCGCGTCCGGGAACCGCACCTGCGCGCCATCAGCCCCCTCGCTGAGGTGCTGATACAGCCTTGTTATCTCAGCTGTCCCTGTGTGGGGTCGATAGAAACAGACGTAGATCTGACTCATAGAGCCGTGATCTACGTGCAGCCAAAAGACGGAGAAGGAAGGGTTCTCAAGGCAGCGCAGCCAGTGACAGCAAACATCCGCCCTAACGAACGTGCACACCCCGGCTTTATCTCGAAATAGTTCCTCGATGATATAGCCGGTAACAAAGGTACGACTGATCGGCAGGGCGGCGTGTTTGCGTCTCCGTTAGGAACATCACAGCAGGCCGTGCCGTCTCTTGATGGTGAAAGACGGCGTCGAGGTTGGCTTGGAGTCCGCGGATGTTAGCGAATTCCACCTCGAATAGTGCGTTTTGGGGAATGGTCGCAGCGGCCGCTGTGAAACCTCTATTTTTATTTTGCGCTGCCATGATTGGGTTAAAGGGAGACGTGAAGACGGAGCGACATTTGCTGCAGCAGTGAGTGACAAGTCGTAGGGGCTAAGCTTTATCTATGACTGTGTGTTTAGAAGGAAGTCGACCCGCCGGACGGAAGGGTATGGCCGCCGGGTCCCCTTCCGGTCACCATCCCGCACGACGGACCACATCGGGATAATGCGTGGCCTGGTAGGGCAGCCTCCCAGGGTGGTTAGTCCCTGTTAGGCCCCTATAATATGCCACGGGCAGCCAGCGGCAAGACCGTTTCTACGGGTCTCCCTGGCCGGGGGGTCAACATCCGTCAGCCACACTAGGCACCACGTACCGCCTACTGGTCCCCCCCTGCTGCATCAAACATCGCCCCGGGCCAGGCTGTGCAGCTGCTGAACCCCGAACGCAACCCAACCGGGGCTGGGTTACTTGGTGGGCCTTTCACAACTGCACGGTGGTACCCCCCGGACCAATATTGTACCACCTTGTACCACATGGGAGCCTAGGCCACCATGTGGGTACCTAAATACGCGGAGCGTCGTCCGTTGTTCGGAAGGTGCACCGCGTGCCGGTGAGGTCACTAGAGCCCCTGAGTCTTGTTGTTAGTGGGGCCCCTTAAACTCTAATTTCCGCAAGGCGAGCATTAGGCTCGCGTTCCGCAATCTCTCAATATAGTTTTTTACAATTGAGCCTACGCTCATATTGAGCTCATGCCAAGGGTGTCCTGTCCAGGTTATTCTTTAGTGGAACCGTAAGGTCCTGAACAGAGGGTAGGAATTGGTTGGTACTTACTTAATATAAGAGACAAATTCAATACTCGTCAACATCGGTAGCTTTATTTGTCACAAAAACCTGTATCTGTAACACAATACTTTTTGGATTTGGTTCGAGCGACTCACGGATTTGGTTCGCTTCCAGACCATATCCGACAGTCTGTAGATAAAATAATGTCATCTGGTGGCAAAATATGTTGATAGCTAGAGCAACTTAATGCACACAACTTATACACCAAATTCATGTCTTCGAGTTCGCGTCCAAAAACCACCTCCGGCTCTAACTTCGCGATCATACCACGAACCTTGTACAGTTGCACACACATTTACCCATGTTTTCTCGTGGTACCATTAGTGTGACGAAATAGTGGGACCACGAGAAAGCAGTTCTCCCTCGTGGTCCCTCCTTTTTATCTACATTCTGTATATAACTAGGTATGCGCTAATTTTCAAAACAAATGAAGATCAGTGAAACATGTGAAAATTGGAAAAACAAATGAAGATTGACTAAAAATTAAAATCGATAAATTAAATGAAGACTGACTTCCTTATTTGTTTTATTTTAAAATTTAATGTTATCCTATTGAAAAAGTGTATATAAGCAAAAACATCAAGATTAAAATATTGACATCCGTTTTCGTAATAGGACCACGAGAAACAGTCAGTTGTCCCTCGTGGTCCTCGAGATCCGGCTAAATAAGCGTGTATGGCGACCTTTATGAATCCAGTTTTTAGTTCATTCACCAATGTTCTCAATTTGAAGCCATGCCAAATTAAAAAAGAAAAAGCTGTCAAATACAACAAACGCACCGGATCGCAAAGCAGTGGGCGCTCGCCCATACACAGCAATCCGGTTAGGCAACCTAAGTGCATGCGGTAAAATAACTACGAACGGAATATATTAATGTCTAATGGGCTCCCGACACGGGTCAATATACTGAGTCAAGTCTGTTATTTAATGATTTGAAGTTGTTTTAGTTGCGTGATTTCTTTGCATGTGTGTGTGCATCGAATATGTACACATGATATTGACGAGGCATGACAATTGCCAATTGATCGTGTCTGGACCCCTTAAAAAAAAGCTGGCTGTCACTGTCTGACTGGCATGGCATAACTCTACCTAGTCTCTTATGTCTATTGTCTTGTCTATGCCTTAGCGATGTTACGAATCGTATTTTTTTCAATTCGAATCAATCGATTATAAATTACTCTTAATTCGAATTGCAATTCGAATTGATTCGGATCGTCACGTGTCGCCGCGTCGGTGTCATCAAATCGCGCGACGAATTTGCGAAAGCGAGTCAACACCCTAGAACCGACCTTAAATTCCTCTAAGTATTGATTAAAAATCTAGAAAAATCCCTGAACTCTTTTTTTTTATTCTGCTTATAAATATAAAGTTGTGATATTTTCTATAAATTTAAACGTACGAAGCATGAAATGTTTCATGACAAAAGCGATAAAATTTCCTAAATCGATTTTTTTAATTCATTTATGTAGACACCAGGAAAGTAATAATAACAACAGAATAATGAAAAATAGGTACAATTGTATTGTACGTACAGCAAAATCAAAACTTATTTCCTATTTTTACCTATTTTTTGAAAATATTCAATAGCTGGCACTCCTATTTAGAATATATAACTCCTAAAAATACCCCTAAATAAAGATATTTAACCCTAAATTTAGGGAGAAACCCCCTAAGTTGGCATCACTGCTGTACGTAAAACGAATCGAATATCAAATAAATAATGTATCCAAAAAATCGTGATTCTTAGATCAACATTCGAATTCGTATTAGAACGAGAGAGCGAATCAACGAATGTCGAATCAAGCCGAGTCGACACGACAGCGGCAGCGCCGCTCCCCGCCGCCCGCGTTCCGACCGAAAGCACCCCTGTCTGTAGTACGGCTGTACCTGCCTACGACTAGCGAGTACGTCACGAGTTACTGAATTGATTCGGTTTCGGGCGAAAGCGATTCGGATCAACGAGTCAACAGTCTTATTCGAATTATTCGAATAAAATTATTCGAATTACCCATCGCTACTATGCCTCAGCTCAGACTCAGACTGGCAGTTGGCGGTTGGTTGGTTGTTCTGTGTTTATTTTATTTAATTAAATAACTTTAACTATGGAGACAACTTTGAAGTATAGGGCCACACAGTGATTGATTTTAAATAAATTTATTTTAAAAATAAGTATAAAACTTGTGTAATACGGATAATAATGGAAGATAAATATATTCTCACTTTAGATGTAGGAACTAGTACAATTCGCTCTTTTATTTATAATTTTAAGGCAGAAACGGTTGGAAAAGCTATTGATCAGGTACGTAATTAATTAAATGATACTTAAAAAATATTTCCAATGTTTAAATAGCGACTTTTGCAAAGGAAATATTAAAATGTTTTCAATTCTAGGTGGTGCTTCATTATCCAAAAATTGGATTCGTTGAAATAGATCCAGATGAATTATGGGACTCTATAGTCAGTGTTGTACTCAAATCTTTAAATGGTAAGCACTCCTTGTTTTATTATCAAACATATTTCTTGAATGTACCATAAAAGAAACATTGATGTCAATAGAATACTAAATAATATAAGTAGAATTAGGTATTTAATTATTTAGTATTCTATTGTCATTAATGTTTTTTTTGAGATTTCAGATAAATACATTAGAATTGACTTGCTTAGCTACAGATACCTATTAATCTTTTTTGTCTGTTAATATTAATGTAAAGTAAAATTATCATCGTGTTAATGATGATAACTTATCACTAGGTACGGCAGTAATAGGTAGTAAACAAAACGTATCACAATATTTTTTCATCAAATGTAGTTATTACTGGATCTTAATTAGGCTATGATGTATGTTGCTATGAATGGGAGATATTTGAGAGTTGTAAAAAATATTTTTGAACTTCATTGTTAACCTATGAAGAACTATGTACCGTCTGAGAACTTCCGAGGCGTACGCTGCCTAAATGGTTAAAGTTACGTAAAAATTGTGTATCACAAAATTGTTCCTCTTAAAAAGTTCTATAAAAAAGTCTGCGACAGCATATGTCTATCTTTTAAGGTTCACTCACAATAAACTTATTTGTCTTTCTTTTAAGGTTAGCTCACAATAGCTCAGCAATAGCTTCTTTTGTGAGCTTTCATTGTGTACGTTGCATAAATGGTTAAAGTTACGTAAAAATTGTGTACTACAAAAGGTTTCCTCTTAAAAAGTTACAAAAAAAAGTCCTGAAAAGCAAACGCCCATCTTTTAAGGTTCACTTACTATAACCTTCACAATAATTTTTAAAATATGAGCGACGCAGCTCTACTACGCGTCACTCGGGAGTAAACGTTTTCTGCAGCAGTAGCCAGGCAACTGAAAGATAATACCGGCAAAGTGCGAGTCGGACTCGCACACGATGAGTTCCGTACCAAAAAACGGACAAAAATAAATGTGACGGGAAACACTATATCACTTTAACAAAGTTGTGCGGGTCAACTCTAAATGAATATAAGCGACGCGACGGGAAAAATTATATCACTTTATACACACACAATATTAAAACCTACCACAACTCTCTAATAAATATACCTACCTAAGACACACAACGAGAGTAAATGCGACGTGATTATATTACGTACTTAAAAAAATAATACTATACTTACCACTCTCTTTGTCACTCTCATGTGACGCAAACGAAGTTGCGCGGGTCAGCTAGTGGGTTATATAACCAGTAAAATATACATGCTACTTGACCAACCGTTCTTGACCAATACGTGGAATGGTTCTAACTGCCTGCACCCTACCTCAGGTACCAGAATAATTTTAGTACCATATGCAAGGACGCAAACCGAGCTCATGTATCCGTATTCGGAAATTTTGTTCATGTAAAAAAAACCATTTGAATATAGAGATTTTTTCAGTCGTCAACTTCACTTGGTCGAGTAGTACATACATACATTTTAGGTTCACGCCTTTTATCCCTGATGGGGTAGGCAGAGGCATATTAATATTCCCAAATTTAACCTTTTAGATTTTGGTTAAAATATACTTAGGTTTAAAATGTAAAATATGTGATTCAAAATATCTGTCTCTTTGATGGTAGCATAGGTAATTTTACATTTATAAAAGAGTTGTCATTGGTCATCCCTGAGCATAACATTATGTTGTCAACCTACACTCATTATAATTTTCTCAGATGCAAACTTGACTGCTTCACAAATAACTGCTATGGGTATATCAACACAACGGGGCACATTTTTGAATTGGTCCCGCAAAACTGGGAAGCCTTTCCATAAATTTGTCACATGGAAAGATCTGAGAGCTGATAAACTAGTCAAACAGTGGAATGCATCTTATACATGGAAGGTAAATTTTATCATTATAAAAAAACTATTTTATAATACTTTTGTGTGTTGCCCTTTCACCTTTTGGGTATCCAACACCTATAAGGCAGTCCCTTGGGAAAGCAACCACCTATAACCAGATGACAAATTACAAAATCTGTTAATATATTGCTAAACTATGTACTGACTGATATAACTTTTTGATTTATGAACCGATTGACATGAAACAAACACTAAATGTTAAATGGAGCAAACTGCAACGCAATAAAGAAAACCGCATTGCAATCGATTGAGTGTCTGCTGAGATTAGCGTGCACAAACGTACAGACATACAGATAATAACACAAAAATTCTAATAAACATTGTTGTACTATTGTGCTCATAAAGCCCCCTATATTTTTTTTCTTTTATATCTTCAATGTGCAGACAGCGACCTGTTACGATTTTATATGTATTGATTGATTCTATGTTCTAGCTCATGACTCGACCCCCATAGGATTCTGTATTCAATTCCACATCCCCTGTGACTGTAGGTACAGTATCCGGCAAACAACTTGAGCATCGCGTGAGGTGGTAGAAGAAAGTTCGCGCATGTACACTTACGTGAAAAATATTGTGTCATTGAAAAACGCAATTTTTTTGATACTTATTGGCATTTTATTGTGTTAGCTAATAACTTTTTAGGTGGTGGTATAGAGAGAAAAGAGATCACGAAAGACAAGGTCGTTGCTCAAGAAGTTTGCCGGTTACTATATTCCAGGGATAAAAATTAGGAACTGTGTTATTCCAGACTATAATCTCTAAATTTTAATGGCAAAGTGTGAGAGAAAAACAAACATCTATACTTATATACTTTTGCGTTTATTATTAATGGTTTATAGATTTCAAAAGTTATAGTTGTGTGGAATAGTTAGTTTTTTTTTTTATACTACTTAGGTGGCAGACAAGCTTACGGCCCACCGGAAGGTTGGTAACCGTAGCCTATAGACGTTTGCAACACCAGAGGCGCTACACACGCGGTGCCGACCCGGTCGCAGGTTGTGACGACCCACAGTTGAAATTTTTCAAGCCGCCCGTAAGGCCTTTTTTTTTTTTTTTTTTTCTCTTGGCTGTATTTAGTCAGGAAACCTGGTGTACCCTCGAAAGGAAATCCCAGGGATCCTGACCAGCCCCAGTCGCCAGGCATTGGCGACCTCTGGCCTCTGCTATTGTGGAGACCACGTGTTTTCCGTCGAAGAGGCGCGTGCTAGGTCATCACGCGCCACCACTTTGAGCCTGATTCTGCTAGGGCGACAACTAGCTCGTAGTGTCGCCCACAGGCTCACGCTTATGGGGGACGGAGATCATTCTGGGATCTCCGGCGCCCAGTGCGTCTTCTGCGGCACGGGAGAGAACTGTTTCTCTCCCGTTCCTTCTCCGCCACTTCTTTTGCGCTTATCATCACTTCGCAAAACGAGGTGGCGGAGTAAGCCGCCCGTAAGGCCTTCAACTTGGCTTAACGACTGTCATTTTACTGACAACCGGGACCAACGGCTTATCGTGCCTTCCGAAGCACGGAAACGCTCGTAAATAAATGTCACAAAGTGGTCCACGTGGTGGTCACCCATCCATATCCGGCCATAGTAAATGTTGCTTACTGCAGTGATCGTTTACAGAACACTGAGTCCGCGGGGCCACGAGCGCTTCAAAATATACTTTTTCTGTGAGATGTCTGTTTTGGTACTAATATTTGTTCTCTGTTTTGAACCTCAAAATTCTGGCAGTGCAACGAGATTATAATTTTTTATTGCATTCCAGCTATATAAAGTAGGAGCATACATACTATATCTTATTCTGAGAAGCAAGAGGTTTAAAGCAGGAAGTGTATTCAACTTCATGAATACTCAGGTATGTATAACTGCTTCATTGTTCACATTTTGTTACACAGGTAGGTAAGCCTTGGTGGTGTAAGTCAGAACCTTTTGAGTCGGAAGAGCCAAAAATGACAATTTAAAATTACAAAATTTTTAAGAGTTCACAAAAACTTTCTTTGTCACACGAAGTCCCCCTTAGGATGTGGGATAATACCCTAGCCCACGGGGAGAGTCTGCGATAGCAGACCAAGTCTGTCGGGAACTCAGGAGCTCTGGGATCATCCTTCCAAGGGTGTAACTAGGACTTACGGCCATAGGCAAATGGTAGGGCACCGTGTGGAATCCCTCATTATAACCCTGATTTTTTTACGTGTGAAAAACACGTAAAAAAATCAGAGTGATTATGTGGAATTCTCCAAAATTGTTATACCCACTAAAACTATAGTTACTATGGTTGGGGGTACAGGAAAGGCAAGCATACAACTTGTACAGCCCAACATGCACTGCCTGCAACAGGCTCGACTCTGGGGGTCTAAAAATTACCCACTGAAACTTCACTGACGCGACGCCAGAACACGAGGGGTGCGTCTTAGCCAGTCGCACGGCTGGCATAAAACTCCCGTCGTCGTCGACCACGCGTGCGAGGTTGGCAAGCTGGAAGTGTGAGACCACCCCGCTTTCGCACTTGCAGCGCTTCTCTCATTGCCGCCGACTTCGAAACGACGGTGAACCAATTGTCTTCGCTGTCTAACATAGCGTAAAGCAAGTGGTCCAATTTGGGCCTCTGGAGCGGGGTTCGCAAAGTATAATCCGCCTACGGTTCATCAACTCGCGAGTTTCCTGTGGTTCCTGGCCTCTAAGAAGGATGCCACTCTTAGACCCAGATCGTGAAACTTTCCCAAGACACGAACTTTTTGTTATCTTACGAGGCTTCGGTTGGAGGACTCACTGTAAAACTTCGGTTGTAAACCTAAGCGCGTAATCCGATTACGATTCTGTTCTGACGCAATTGAAATAGCAGCCTTGGGCCCCAGCAATCACACATACGACCACCAGATCAATGAGACAGTTAAATAAAAGCGAAACATTTAAGTTTCTATTACACTTGAAGTCTACTTCAATATGTGCACAAATTTGTTGAAGTTCAAATATTATTTTACCAGATTTAAGTATTACAAACATTAGAGCCGGTATTTTATTGTTTGACTTAGTTGTCTGTCTGGTATCGTAACCGGTCAGGCCATGTATATTTGCTCTGTGGGTCAGGCTGGTGGGTACCTGCATTAATTGATATGTAGTTGCAAAGCTATAGGCTATAGGCACGAGAATTTGAACTGCATCGGAAGATATCCATAGATCCATATGCAGACTTCGAACTAACTTGTCCAGTTTGAAACGCGTAGTAAACGTAGAACTGGTCCCCGTAATTTTCTTTTAGTCAGCTTGTCCATATCATGTGCCCCGATTAATATAAATAATACTAGGAACATTCCACATAACTCGTCACTTCGATCATTTGTAAAATATTTGAGCTGATCATCAACAAACGGCTCATGCGCTACCTCGAGGTTCACTCGCTACTCAATGATCGACAATATGGCTTTAGGCCGAAACGATCTACGGGTGACCTCCTGGCATACGTGACGCATGTTTGGTGTGTGGCTATGGAGAGGCACGGTGAGTCGTTGGCTATAAACCTCGATATCGCTAAAGCCTTCGATAGAGTATGGCATGCGTCGCTTCTTTCCAAGCTTCAGGCATATGAATTACCACCCCAATTGTGCAGCTGGATGGCCAGCTTCCTGCACGGACGACGGATACGGGTCCTCTGTGATGGTCAGGCTTCCTGTTTTATGCAGGTAAATGCCGGCGTACCACAGGGGTCTGTGTTGTCCCCAACCCTCTTTCTTCTGCATATCAATGACATGTTGTCCCTCGGGAGGATACATTGTTAAACGAGAGAGATCTTTGGCTGCTTTCTACCGTATCTATCACGATGAGTGTTCTGAAGAACTCTTCAACCTAATCCCACCCTCTCCTTTCCGTTCCCGAACAACGCGTGCTGGACAGAGGTGTCACTCTCACACAGTGGAGAGAATCTTTGCTAGAACTGAACGATTCAAAAGATCGTTTCTCTGTCGAACCATAAAAGTCTGGAACGACCTGCCAGCGCACATGTTTCCCTCCTCTTACAATCCTGGGTTCTTCAAGCGGAGCGTGAAGAGGCACATCATAGGGCCGCCAAGTTGAGGGCCGCTTTCTATAGTCGTATAGACTGGGACGGTGGCCCCCAATCGCTAGATGTAGCTGTGGCCTTCCATCAGGCGGCGGCGTCATCATTTTGGTGAGCTAAATTTTAAAAAATGAAAAAATACTCAATTTATTAAGTAATTAATAAATAAATTATAAAGCACCTAGTAAGCATTTTTTTTTATATAAATTGGTATAAAGTGAAAAAAGACAACTTGGTGCAGCCTGGACTTATTCCCGCGACCTTTGCCTTAATCAGGGAAATGCTCTTTGAATTGAGCTAATGAACTAGCCCAAATGAAGCTAATATAAACCTGTGCTATCTAATCTAGACAACTGATAAACATACTTACATCCCTACTATCCCTACTAATATTATAAATGCGAAAGTAACTCTGTAAAGTGTCTGTCTGTCTGTTACGCTTTCAGGCCTAAATGGCTTGAGCGATTGAGATGAAATTTGGTATAGCGATAGTTCGAGGCCCTGGGAAGGACAGGCTACTTTTAACCAACTGCGCAAAAGGAGGGTTATCATTTTACGCGATAACGACTTCTATGCGAATGAAGCCGCGGGGAACAGCTAGTAATATTATATTAACATAGAAATTATTAAAATATACCATTGCGCCACTAAAGTTTGCCAATATCTTCGTCGCCTAACTTTCTCAATGTTTGGTATTCTATATGTTTAATCGTACGCATCGTCATGCTTCATACGTATGTACGTAGTATCTGCAATACTTACTGAAGTTACTCCACAGTAGGACCTAATGACTTACTTCTTCTAGCTAATTTATAGTCTTGTTCAAAATAATTACTAGTTTTCAAGATGGCAAATCGTAGCTTAGACAGAACTGTGTTTTAACAAAGTGTAGTTATTTATATACATTGAGCCAGTTGCTACAAGATAATGATTATGTTATCTATACTATCTATATCTATACTTCTATACTAATATTATAAAGAGGAAAGATTTGTTTTTTTGTTTGTTTGTTTGTAACGAATAGGCTCCGGAACTACTGGACCGATTTGAAAAATTCTTTCACTGTTGGTAAGCTACACTCTTTGCGGTGAACATAGGCTATATTTTATTCCCGTATTCCCACGGGAACGGGAGATACGCGGGTGAAACTGCGTGACGTCCGCTAGTGGTTTGAATAAGAAGAAGCTTTCGTCCAGCAGCAGCAGTGGACTGCCATAGTAGACTGATTTCAGACATGATTGAAAAATCTTTCTATGCTCTGACTGCTCAATATGGAATATTAATGAAAGTGCGTAATTAATCATTGTCATCATCATCTCAGTTGATGATCATACACATTCATGACCGAAGCGTTGTACATAGGCCAGAAATGGATATAACTTGCATCCCCGCAACTTTCACGATTTCCACTTCGAGAGGACCCTCTCTGCATTCTCTGGTATGCAGTTGTCATTCAATCGTGAACCTTCAGTCAAAGAATCTTCAAATTGACGTTGCCGACGAAATTTTCGCATTGCATTCGCATGTTAAATGACTACCCAATAGACTGATCCCTTTGTTTTTGTTGCGTAATTTACATCCTGAATCTAATGCAATTTTATAGATCTTAGATGTCTTGGACGTATACATAAAATAATCATTGGTCGTTAAAAATAATTATGATCATAAATTCATCTTTTTGCTTGTTAGAACAGAACAAAGTACTTGAACTGATAATTATTGTGTATTGTAGGTCAAACAATAGGTACCTTATAGTAAGTAGGTACTTGGTATGTAGCTGACGGAAAGCGGTAGTGTTGATATATAATTTTATTGTTTTTATAGACATGCCTAAGACTAAACTGGACGGTTCACAACATACCTGCACTCCAGAAAGCTGTTCAAGAGAATGACGCGCTCTTTGGAACCTTGGATACTTGGCTATTATATAAATTGACTGGTAGGTATCTGATTCTTCTATTGCTTTTAAATTACAATAATTAAGTCGTTAAAATCCCCTTCTTAAAGGCTAAAAATGACCCTGGAATACAACTTTTTATAATAAGTATCTTAATAACAACAATATTGTTTGTCCGTATTTTTAACCGACTTCAAAAAAGGAGGAGGTTCTCAATTCGTCTGTATGTATTTTTTTTATGTATGTTAAGCGATATTTCCGTCAATTATAGACGGATTTCAAAATTTCTTTTTTTGTTGAATAGGGTTTATTTCTGAGGTGGTCCCATTTTCACCAAGTCAGGATGTGATGATGGGATCCAGGAGAAAACGAGGGCAACCACCGAAAATTGTAAATTTAATTTTTCAGGATTTGCTTGAAGTCGGTTTTATTTTTTATTAATTTTTTTTTTATGCGCTGTATTTATACGATTAGGTTCGATAAATAATATTTTCATTCCTTCTATTCGAAAAGTATCACTTTGCACCACGATAACGGGGCGCAAAATAGCTCTTTTCTGTCAAGTGCTTTTTAGCGGGCGGCAAAGTGATTTGAATTTGGAACTTAAAAATTTCATAGAAATCGAACGCAAATTGTATGAATTACTGGCTGGCAAGTGTTGGCTGCACAGCGCGGTGTCCTGAGCTAACTAAAAAAAATACTAAGGAGCGCCATTTATCTGTTCGTGGTCGTCATTATTACTGTTCTTGTAATCAATAATCATATTTTATTGTATTCTGCAAATATAATAAGTTCTACGTCAAGTTATGAAAGTGACAATCCATGAACTCCTGGAACAATAACTATAGAAGGTAACTACGTCATACAAAACTTATTTTTTCTCATAGAAAGGGAAAGAAAAGTAGAGTATATTACTCGAGGGCAAATTATTTTTCCCTCGGGCGGTGTACTTTGAATCCCTCACTGCGCTCAGGATTCTAAGTTAGAATCCCTCGCTATGCTCGGTATTCTATTCTAGAATCCTTCGCTTCGCTCGTGATTCAAAGGAGCGCCCTCGCCGTAAAAATACTATTTTGCCCCCTTGTTATACAATCTACTATTAATCTCTCGAGTGAAAATTGTAAGCTCTCGACATACCATCCATTAATTTGGGGCGTGGAGTATATGAAATGTGATTTGCTACTAAGCGTGTCTTGCCTACCCATGCCTATTTTAAGGATCCATGTAATAGACAATCTTAGCCATGGCACCCTTGCCTAACATGTTGTGCAAATATTCGGCAGCGCGAGTGTAGCGCCTCCGGTGACCACCAGTCCATCTGGTGCTTGTCTGCCACCTTAGTGGTATAAAAAGAAATGTTCATACAGTTGTTAAAACGCTCGTGTTCCAATCTTTAGTTGTTTAAAATGTTTCATATAATAGATACTTATTGTATTATTGTTTCTTAAACACTATAAAGCAAGGAGTTTGCCGAGTATCCTGATAATAAGATAAACGATATGACCTCGGATATAATACTAACGAATAAACATTGAATGAAGTGGCTGCCATAATTAGTCAAATCATTCCGGACACATGTTCCAAAGTCCAAACCTTGAATTGAAATCAACTACGAACTAACACTTAGACGCACATACAGACATAAATATAGTCATGCCTCTATCCCCGAAGGGGTAGGCAGATACATATTATATGACCACATTTCACCTCCAGGATGTTGTCCCACGTAATAGGTGGTGTGAGCCGTATTGCCGTGTTGAAATAGACAGGCGCAGGTTGTGACTGCCTTCTGTTGAAATGAAATATATTTCAAGCCCCCCCCCCCCCCGATAAAGGCCTTCAACTTGGCTTAACGAAGCACGGAAACGTTCAAATAAACGTTACAAAGTGGTCACCCATCCAAGGCCCGGCCATAGTAAATGTTGTTTACTGCAGTGATCTTTTACAGAACACTGAGTCCGCGGAGTCACGAGCTTAACTTACCCAACAATTAAATTAAATTATTAAATTATTAATCTGAAATTTATATTTTTTACAATTTTAAACGATTTTAACTGGGTTGGGTTGGGTTATTTATACATGACATTTGAATTGGGTAGGTATACAACTATAACGAATTTTATACAATTTTTCTTTTTAAAATTGGTTTGAGTTAGGTTAATTATACAAATTAATTAAATTAGGTTTATTATAATTTTGACGCACATCTCTATATAGAAGCATGTTCGGCTATAGGACACCCGCAAAACGGCAAACTGCCTCCCCGGACAATGAGAGGTCTCCACCAGCCCATACAAGTCCTCCAGTGGAGAGGCGGCCGCTGGTGCCTGTGAGGCGGAGCGTGGACGCTTTGGAGTCCCGTGACGTACCACAGCCCAGGGCATTATCACAAAAGAGTAGAGTTAGGGAGGCGCCTTCTGCGCACCCGGTACAAACTGTGCCTACTCCACAAAATCGGCTCGCCAAAGCCATCGAATGTATGGAGGTTATTAAGGAACAGCTGGGGCTCTCAAAAAATATGAAGCGGGAAATTAGAGTAGAAATTAAAGGAAAAGCGAACATGCTCTATAAAATTATTAGGGCTTTTGACGAGGACAGAAGGAAACTTGGAAATTCGGAAGTAGCGACAGTCAGCGAGAATAGGAATATAGAGCCTTCCTTAAATCAGGAAATATTAAGGCAGACGAGGGAAAATGAAAGGCTTCTGCTAGAGAATAGTAAAACTATGAAAGAACTGAAAGAGAATTTTGAGAGGCAAGAAGAGAGAGTGAAAGAGGGGGTAAAAAAGGGATGTATGAATGAAAACCTGCTGATAGAAAACAGCAAGGTTTTGAAAGAGATGAACGATAGAATAGTGAAACAGGATGAAAGAGAAGAGGAAAGAGTGAAGAATGGATGCACGACGTACGCGAGTGCGGTGGCAAACCGGCCGAGCGCTCAACGCCCGGAGAGAACGGCGCTGCACTCCGTGGTTATCACGTCAGTGAATGAAAAAGAAACAGGCGATGAAGTGATTGAGAGATTAAGAAAGGCAGCGAGTGAAGATGATGGATGGATTCAAGTAGAAAAGGTAAGAAAGGCGAAAGACAGAAAGGTGATAGTAGGTTATAAGAGTGAGGATGAAAGAAAGAGGGCACTGCAAAGGCTCGAAGAGAGGGAGAAGAGCCTCCGTGTTGAAACAATCAGGAATAGGGACCCACTGTTGGTGCTGTACGGTGTCCTTAGAGTTCATAGGGACGAAGACCTCCTGAGACTGATCAGGTCAAGGAACACTGAGTTGTTCAGGGGCCTGAATCAGGATCAGGATAGGATGGCCGTGCAGTACCGCAGGACGGCGAGAAACCCTCTCGTATGCCACGTGGTGCTCAGGGTCTCCCCGGAGGTATGGGCCCGTGCGCTGGACAGAGGGAGGTTGCACATCGACCTGCAGCCAATTAGGGTTGCAGATCAATCTCCTCTGGTGCAATGCTCCCTGTGCCTAGGGTACGGGCACAGTAGGAAGCTCTGCACCAAGACGGAGCCCATCTGCAGTCATTGCGGTGGGCTGCATATGCGGGTGAAATGCCCGGAGTATGCTGTTGGTGCAGAGCCTGACTGCTGTAACTGCCGAAGGGAGGGTTTGGGCATCACTAGGCACGGCGTCTTTAGCGAAGCGTGCCGAGTACGACAGAAGTGGGATAACATAGCGAGAGCATCAACCCAATACTACTGCTAAGGGCGGGCCGGGGGTTGTGGCCCCATACAGGGTGTTCCAGGCAAACCTCCAGAAGAAGAAAATAGCGACGAACGATCTCATGCTCGAAGCCTCAAAGCGTAAAGCCTCAGTCGCTCTACTGCAGGAACCCTATGTGGGGGGAGGAGACGTGAAGAGGATGAAGGCTTACCAGGGCGTAAGGGTCTTCCAGAACGCTGCGCAACGGGGAGGGTTTGTGAAGGCGGCCATCGTCGTGTTTGACGCGGCGTTGGACGTCATCCAATACCCGCAACTCACCACCGATAACATCGTGGTGGTGGGGATCCGAACCAGCGCCTGGGAGATCACGCTGGTGTCCTTCTACTCCGAACCAACCTCCCCGCTCGGGCCCTGCTTAGAGCGGCTGCAGAGGATTGAACGAGAGACGGGGTCCCGTCGTCTTCTTCTTGGAGGTGATGCTAACGCCTGGAGCCCTTGGTGGGGTAGTTCAACCGAAAACTCGGAGGGCGAGCAGGTAAGGGATGCTCTCGAACAGATGAACCTCCATGTCCTGAACAGTGGAGGTATTCCGACCTTCGATACTGTGAGAGCGGGTGTGAGGTACTGCAGTTTTGTCGACATCACGGCCTGCACGGGCGATTTGCTGCCCCTGATCGACGGCTGGCGGGTTGACGAGGGACTAGTCAGCTCCGACCACAACGGCATAGTGTTTAACATTAACATAGAACGAGCCAAGGGTACGCACATCCTGCGCACCACCCGGCTCTTCAATACCAAAAAGGCGGATTGGGATGGCTTCAAGACCAAGTTGGCTCAACGGTTGTCCCGGCGGCGCCCGGGTGCTCGGCAGTTGGCAAGTACAGAAGAACTGGAAAGCGCAGTTGCCGAGTACTCGGACTCCGTGGGGGAAGCCTGTAATGAAGCCATCCCAAAGAAACGCAAGGCAGAGACACTCACTATGCCGTGGTGGTCGGAGAGGCTGGCCCTGTTGAAGAAGGAGGTCAACACCAAAAGGCGTCGAATAAGGTGTGCAGCCCCCGACCGGCGGGCCCTGGTGATCTCGCAGTACCTGGAATGCAAGGAGACGTATGAAACGGAAGTAAAAAAGGCACAGGTCGAGAGTTGGAAAAACTTCTGCGGAAAACAGGACAGGGAGGGCATCTGGGAGGGGATTTATCGTGTGATTGGGAGGGCCACAGTAAGGGAAGAAGACCGATTACTAATCCAAAATGGTACCTATCTGGACGCTAGGGGATCAGTGCAACTCCTCGCCCAGACCTTCTACCCGGAGGACCTGGTCGAGGAGGATACTGAGGCGCATCAGCAGATACGCAGACAAGCGCAAAAGGTAGAAGATAGAGAGGGTCATTGTAACAATGACCCACCTTTTACGGTGGGCGAACTGTTCGATGCGCTTCACAAATTCAACCCGAAGAAAGCACCTGGAGTGGACGGCTTTACAGCCGACATCTGTAGCCACGCCGTCGCTGCCGACCCCTTACACTTTCTGGAGCTGCTTAATCAGTGCCTTCATCACGGCTACTTTCCTAAAATATGGAAGGAAGCCGTGGTGGTGGTGCTGAAAGAGCCAGGTAAAGACTCGTACACCGTTCCCAAGTCGTACAGACCGATTGGGCTGTTGCCTGTCCTGGGGAAGGTGTACGAGAGGATGCTGGTTTCTCGCCTCAAATACCATCTGTTGCCGAGAATGAGTACTCGCCAGTACGGCTTTATGCCCCAGAGGAGCACCGAAGACGCCCTCTATGACCTAATGGGACGCGTAGTGGCTAAACTCCGTGAAAAGAGGATAGTCACTATGGTGTCCCTGGACATAGAGGGGGCCTTCGACAGCGCCTGGTGGCCTGCCATTAAAGTACGACTGGCGGAGGAAAATTGTCCGGTCAACTTGAGGCGAGTAATCAGCAGCTACCTAAGCGAGAGAAAGGTAAGGGTTAGGTATGCCGGCGAAGAGTGCAGCCGCTCGACGGGCAAAGGGTGCGTCCAGGGATCAATCGGCGGTCCCTTACTGTGGAACTTACTTCTGGATCCGATTTTGAAAGAGCTTGAGCGAAAGGGAGTGTTTGTTCAGGCGTTCGCGGACGATGTAGTGTTAGTCTTCGATGGGGATACGGCTCTAGAAATCGAGGGACAGGCCAATGCCTCTCTCGAACGTGTGCGGGAGTGGGGCATCGGAAATAAGCTGAATTTCGCACCGCACAAAACTTGTGCGATGGTGATTACGCGGAGGCTGAAGTACGATGTTCCGCGCCTCTGCATGGGCGGGATAGACATTGGAATGTCCGATCATATCAAAATCCTGGGGCTCACCATAGATCACGCACTCACATTTAACACACACGTCTCTAACATATGCAGTAAGGCCATCGCCATCTACAGGAAGCTGGCGCGGATGGCCCGGATCAGCTGGGGGCTTCACCCCGAGGTGATCCGGACGATCTACACCGCGGCCGTGGAGCCGACGATGTTGTACGCAGCCAGTGCTTGGCACACATCGGTGAGAATGGTTTGTGTCCAAAAACAACTGAACGTGGTACAGCGCGGTTTCGCCCAAAAGCTGTGCAAGGCATATCGCACGGTCTCCCTGAACTCGGCGCTAGTCTTGGCTGGTCTACTCCCTCTGGACCTCAGAGTTCGTGAGGTGGCCTCATTGTATGAGGCCAAGAGAGGGGTGGGCCAGTCATGGTTGGGAGACTGGGAGGTTGAGCGAATGTCCCCAGCAATAGAGGCACCTCACCCCGCGGAGCATGCGTCTTTGGGGTTCACCAGCCTGGTAAACGAGGGGCAGCTGGGGGATGCAAACCACTTTGAGGTGCGCATCTTCACGGATGGGAGCAAGATTGAGGGCCGAGTCGGCGCTGCCCTATCATTTTGGAATAGGGAGACCGAAACCAAGGCCCTCAAACTTGCTCTCTCGCCCCATTGCACCGTGTACCAGGCCGAACTCCTGGCGCTATGCAAAGCGACCAGTGAGATCCTCAGGCGAGGCGCGTCCACGTTCGGCGTCTTCAGCGACAGCAGAGCCGCTCTCTTGACGGTTACAAACCGTCATGCCCTCCATCCCCTGGCAGTGAAAGCCAGAGCCGCAATTCATCTTGGCAGGGCCCAGGGTAAGGAGATATCCTTATTCTGGGTCAAGGCCCACGCAGGATTGGAGGGTAACGAGCGAGCGGATGAACTCGCAAAGGAAGCGGCTCTGAAGTTGAAGAAGGCACCGGACTACGGTCTGTACCCGGTCTCATTCGTGAAGCGTCTCCTACGTCAGGGGACGCTTGACGAATGGAACAAGAGGTACAGAGAGGGCGAGACGGCCTCCGTAACAAAACTTTTTCTCCCATGTGCAGTGGAAGCGTACAGCATCGTCCGCAAGATGACGATCGCCGGCATCACAACCCAGCTACTAACTGGGCACGGTGGGTTCTCCGGATACTTGGTTCGTTTCAAGTGTAAGGAGGACCCATCGTGTGCCTGCGAGCCTGGGGTGGAGGAGACGGTCGTCCATCTCCTGACCGACTGCCCTATACACCTCGCGGACAGGACGGATCTGGAAATTCAAACAGGAATGAAAATTGACCAGTTAGGCGTACCTGTATTATTGAAGAAACACCGAGACCATTTCCTGAGGTATCAATCAATCAATTCAGCCTATAGCAGTCCACTGCTGGACATAGGCCTCTCCCAAACCTCGCCACAACACACGATCCTGCGCTTTGCGCATCCAATCAATCCCTGCAACCTGCTTTAGGTCGTCGCTCCATCTGGCAGGGGGTCGTCCTACCCCACGTTTACCAAGACGCGGTCTCCACTCCAGAACTCGCTTGCTCCATCGGCCATCAGTTCTTCTACAAATGTGGCCAGCCCACTGCCACTTCAAAACGCATACTCTGCGAGCTATGTCGACCACTTTTGTTCTCTGACGGATAACATCGTTTCGGATCCTATCCCTCAGAGACACCCCAAGCATAGCTCGTTCCATCGCTCGTTGCGCAACCCCAAGGGCACGGACCAGCCCCACCGTGAGTGTCCACGTCTCGGCACCGTAGGTCATAACGGGTAGAACGCACTGGTTGAAGACTTTCGTCTTGAGGCATTGCGGTATCGGCGAGTAGAAAACCCGACGCAGTTTGCTGAACGCTGCCCAGCCCAAGCGAATCCTTCTGGCTATTTCCTTATCCAGGTTATTTGTTTCCAATGTGATAACCTGACCCAGATAGGTGTACTCATGGACAACCTCAAGCCTCGATCCTTCAACGTATATTGGTCCCGGCACGACATGCTCATTTAACATGATCTTGGTTTTATCCAAGTTCATGCCGAGGCCAACACGTCGAGACTCTTCACTTAGACTATGCAGCATCCCGCTCAACTGTTCCAGCGTTTCCGCTACTAAAACGATGTCGTCGGCAAACCGAAGGTGTGAGATATATTCACCGTTTATATTTACGCCCCACCCATCCCAGTCCAATGACTTGAAGACGTCCTCAAGCGCATTAGTGAAGAGCTTAGGTGATATAACATCTCCCTGTCTCACACCTCTGCGCAGTGCTATGGGATTGGTCCTCTTATCGTCCAATCGGACGGTCATGGTAGCGGTATCATACAAACATCTCAACACCTCGATATATCGCCAATCGATACGACACCGCTGCAGAGCTTCCAGGACTGCCCAGGTTTCGATAGAGTCGAAGGCTTTCTCGTAGTCCACGAAAGCCATACACAGCGGCTGATTGTACTCGTTTGTCTTCTGTACAATCTGCCGAACAGTATGGATGTGGTCCACGGTACTAAAGCCTTTTCGAAACCCGGCTTGCTCCTTTGGCTGGAACTCGTCGAGTTTCCCAGCGAGGCGATTTGTGACTACTCTCGAGAACAACTTGTAGACATGGCTCAGGAGTGAGATGGGTCTGTAGTTCTTCAGTAAGGATTTGTCACCCTTTTTGAAGAACAGAGCCACCGCACTCCCGCTCCACGCTTTGGGTGTCTGACCCTGCTGGAGGACGGAATTAAATATGCTCGTAAGCTCTCTAAGGATCGGAGTCCCACCCGCTTTCAGGAGCTCAGTCGTAATTCCGTCCTCTCCAGGAGATTTATTTGGTTTTAGTTGCTCGAGAGCCGCCCTGACTTCGCCCTGGTCGATGTCCGGTATATCCTCCGTGTAGTGGCGCGTTAACGGGGCTCTGTGGTCATTCTCGCTTGGTCCCGTGGGTTTTCGTGTCCGCGATGCATAGAGGTCTGTGTAAAAGTACTCGATTTCCTCGAGAATCTCGAACCCTGAGGTCACGGTTTTGCCATCCGCTGTTTTTAGTTTCGTTAGACGGGGTCTTCCGAGCTGCTGGGCAAAGACCTTGGTGCCCCTATTCTGTTCAATAGCGGCCTCGACGACAGTGGTGTTGTAGCGTCTGAGGTCGCGTCTTACCAGCTTTCGGATTTTGACGTTTATGTCTCTTAGTTCTAACGAATATGCTGGCGTAGGTGGCGTTTCCCGTCTGATCCTCATAAGTTCGAGAGTCTCGACCGAGAGTTTCGAACACCTCTTTTTACCTTTCTCGGACAAAAACTTTCGGGACACTTGGTGCAGCGTTTTGACCATTGTATCGGTTTTATCGTGAACGCAGTCAGTGGTTTCCAGCGAATCGAAACGATTTTGAAGTTCCAATTGGAACTTTTCGGATCCCAGTGACGTCTGGAGCGCAGTAGGTCGGAGGGTAGGCTTCATCATCCGGGCCCTTTCGGCGCGGAAGTCTAAATTTAGAGATGCTCGTACAAGTCGGTGATCACTGCCGGTTTTAAACCTATTAATCACAGAAACATCTCTAAATATAAACTTCCTGTCCGTTATGAAGAAGTCTATCTCGTTCCTAGTGACCTTGTCAGGGCTTCGCCAAGTCCACTTCCTGTGTGGCTTCTTCTTGAAGAAGGAGTTCATCAAGAAGAGCTCCTGGGACTCGAGAAAGTTGACAAGCATGTGCCCCCGGTCATTTCTCCGCCCGACGCCAAAAGGTCCGATTTTCGTTTCGCCGCGTTCTTGTACTCCCACTTTGGCGTTGAAGTCCCCCATAACAACGTTGTAGTGAGCCTTGGCAGTGCCATGTAGTGCCTCGGCTACGTCCTGGTATACGGTCTCAACTGCCTCGGCAGTGCTCTTCGAGGTCGGGGCATACACCTGAATCACTTTCAGGGAGTACCTGTCGCTGAGCTTCAGTATAAGGTATGCTACCCGAGCCGAAACACTACTGACTTCCACAACGCTGCTAACGAGGTCCTTTTTCACCATAAAACCGATACCGCCATCGGAAGGGGTCCTTCCGTCACCCTCTCTAAAGTAGAACAGGTCGCCTGATGCAAGGGTTACCGTGTCCTCCCCCTTTCTTCGGACCTCGCACAACCCCAGTATATGCCACTTTATGCGACCTAGTTCTACCTCGAGTTCGGTGAGGTGTTCGTCCAGCCGTAGACTGCGTCCGTTATAGGTAGCCAGGGTCAGTCGTGAGTGGTAGCCATCCGTAGCCCGGTGATTCTTCGCACCCCTTCTCCCGCCGTCACTCCGACCGCTACCGTGATCGGGAACAGCGGAAGTGCCGGGAACTAGGGGCCATTTTCTGTTTTGTGCCATCATTTTTGGGAGGGGTTTGGCCTTACTGTACCACGCTGGCCAGACGGGTTGGCACAGGGTTTCATTTCGAGTTTTCCTTCTCTACGCCATGACCTCGTCCGTTAATCAGCAGGTGCACCACTCGCAGGTGAGGCTGGCTTG
Source organism: Miltochrista miniata (assembly GCA_933228765.1). Classification (NCBI taxonomy): domain Eukaryota; kingdom Metazoa; phylum Arthropoda; class Insecta; order Lepidoptera; family Erebidae; genus Miltochrista; species Miltochrista miniata. Next base: position 15,791,163 of record OW121765.1, read on the forward strand.
GACCCTGGGGTTGTTGGTAGGGCCCCATCGCACCCATTTCCTGAGGTATGCTGCAAAGATAATGAAGATTGTGAATGAAAGAAACAAAGGATAATGAATTGTTTAAAGCAATATGATTGCATATTGGCTACAAGCAATAGAATGGTGTTAAAAGACAAAGGATATTTAGTATAGTTGCGGCATGCCTAGGGTAGACAGTATACAGACATAGTACATAGGAAATCATAGTTGTTTATGTATTTATAAATGTATACAGGGTGAATTTTTCAAAAGGGATTGGATGACCAAATCCGAAACTATAAGGAATAGCGAAAAATGCTCAAAGAAGTCACGAGCCCGATTTTGATGAAACTTAAAACCTCATCATTAGATTTTTGAAAAACCAATAATCCTAGCTGGGAATCGAACCCATTGATTTTGAAAAAAAATACACACACTATATTATTACACCATACGATAGTGTTGCTATTAAGGATATTATTCTGGGAAGTAATGACATACAGTAAACTAAAGGAAAGGGCTCATCTTTAACAAAATACAATTTATTTTTCTTACGCAAACTGATTAATTGTTCAAAATGTAGACCATGTTTTTTTTTAAGTGAGGGAAAATCCTCATGGATGTTATGCCGGACTCCTACCGACTAAAAAACCTCGCATAACGTTTAACAGCCTATGGTTGTGAGCCCCGGGTAAGCCCTCGGAAGGATGTCCCAGGACTCCCAATAGACCTACGGCCGCCTCTGCGGCCTCGCCCAGGGGGTGGTTCGGGTGCTAACCTGCGTCTTTGGGGGGGTTTCGGGTGTGCTCCCGCTTCTAGGGGGGGGCGTGCGTGAGTTCCTCTCGTCACGCTGCCGTCATGGGCCTGCTTCTGTAAGGACGGTGAGCGACCCTCTCATCGTCCTCAGACCCCCGGTCATGGAGGCCGATAGTCCTAAATGTAGACCATTGTTTTCAACACATAGCTGGATTCGAGACCTCAAGGGTCGTACTGCATCCAATATTATTGATTCCTTTTAGAATATTCTCCAAAGAATCATTCGGAGCATGATTTAAAACACGGAACAGTTACGATCTATTCAAACGAAACAAATTATGATACAAAATTTAGGTACATAAAATATGAATTCTATTAAAATTCTAAACTTTCCTTAAATTTGTCGTATATCATTACTTCACAGAATTTGATCCTTATCAGCGACACTATCGTATGGTGTAATAATAAAGGGTGTGATTTTTTTTTCAAAACCAATGGGTTCGATTCCCAGCTAGGATTATTGGTTTTTGAAAAATCTAATGATGAGGTTTTAAGTTTTATCAAAATCGGGCTCGTGACTCCTTTGAGCATTTTTGGCTATTCCTTATAGTTTCGGATTTGGCCATCCAAGCCCTTTTCAAAAATTCACCCTGTATATATATATATTGTAAATTGTAATTGTGAAATTAAAATCCGGTTAAAATTTGGTAGAAGAAAAGAAAATGTAACAACAGTCAACTAAATTAATGTAGCGAAATAATGGTAATAGTATTATAATGGTCTCTGTATTAAAAATATAAGTATGTATGTATTAGCGTGTTAAGTATGTATTATATTATATATGTAAATATACAGTATGTTTAAGTAGGTAGCTAAGATAAGATACGTGAAATAGAAATAGGTATCCCTCCTCCCACTGTATGTAAGTGCAAAATGTGAAAGAAAGAACGAATGTGAAAGAAAGTAGATAAAGTGCAAGACGAAGAATGACAGATAGAAATTGTAGAGTGGAAGACAAGGAAAGAATGTTTTATAATGTTAGTATAATGCAAGGATGAATGGATATAGTAATAGAAATAGAAGAGCGAATTAGCCCAAGTGGCAAGATTAATAATTATGTAAGCATAGAACATAAAAATAGATAGTAAATAAGGAGCATTATAAGAGCAAAGATAAAGAGAAAGGGTGCATGGATATTGTGAAACGAAAAGTAGAGACAGACATAGCCCAAGAGGCTAGATTATAAAGAAATCCATGTACTAAAATGTAGAAGATATGCCTCTGCCTAAGGTAGAGATGACAGAAAAAAAAAAACTTACCCAACAGCAAAAATGACATTTGTTTTGTGACCCTCTTAGGTGGCAGAATTCACATGTCAGATGTCTCCTCGGCGTCTGCGACAGGGTTTTACGACCCTTTTACGATGCAATGGGCGAATTGGGCCATCAATTTGTTGAAGCTTCCTAGGGCTGCCCTACCCCGCGTCGTGGACACAGCAGGAGATCATTTCACGAGCACAGAACCGTCGATATGGGGACATCCAATACCAATTATTAGTTCGGTGAGTATCTTTTTATAATCTTATAATTTACTAGCAGACGTCACGCGGTTTCACCCGCGTAGTCCCCGTTCCCGTGGGAATACGGAAATAAAATATAGCCTATGTTCACCGCAAAGAGTGTAGCTTCCCAACAGTGAAAGAATTTTTCAAATCGGTCTAGAGGTCCCGGAGCCTATTCGTTACAAACAAACAAACAATAAAACAAATCTTTCCTCTTTATAATATTAGTATAGATAATTATAATACATACTTGTGTTTATTACTGCATATTTTAACTTAATATGGTCTTAAATCCAGAAAATTTATTACGGAGCTTGATATTCCGTGGCGCAAACCAATTTTTGCACCTTCCCGTTACGTGTTTGTGGCCAGCAGTATAAGCGGCGATGGGTAATAATGGGTATGTTATATTTATAAGCTGCTACTCACGCGCGATTGTCGTTTTTAAGCCAATTCATTATAAAGAAGACAAGGCTGCCTGGCAGTGACACGAATTGCTCCTTTCTACATAAAAAAAAACTGTATTAGATACTAAGATACAGAAGAGAAGGGACCGGACTAGGCTTGGGCATAATCGTTCACTTCGTGGAACTCGTTCCTCAACTCTCGTTCCGGAGTTGGAACGAGTTCCTCTAAATCGTTCCGACTCCCAGTTCCTTTAGCTCCGCGAATTAGAGGAACGGTCTGTTTAACTCCGGCTCCACAGTTCCTTTAGCTCCATGGATTTGTGAACGATGTGTCTATCGTTCCAGCTCCACAGTTCCTTTGCTTTGTCTCTGTGGATAGTGGAATGGAGTGTTTATCGAACTTGTAGTAGCTTCGGTTGTACTAAGAACCGTAAAGAGACTTTATTAATAATAGTTTCGTACTTTTTAAAATAAAGTTTTTAAACGTTCTTACCTATTTAATATTAAAAATATTTTACGCTTATATGCACCTACGAGTTATTTTAGCATAAATCACACTCGCGCAGAGGGTTCCGTAGGCATCAATAACGGTAAAACTCAAGTAAGTATGTTGTATGGGAGTCCATTAATTTTTTTTTTAAATATTTGCTGTGATCTGTGATAGCTTCTGGAGAAATAGATCATGACATGTGTTAAAATTTAACTGTCTAGCTATCGCGGTTCATGAGATACAGCCTGGTGTCAGACGGACAGACAGACAGCGTAGTCTCTGTACTTAATACGATTCCGTTTTAGGGTTTCGTAGCCAAATGGCAAAAACGGAACCCTTATAGATTCGTCATGTCTGTCTGTCCGTTCGTGTGTCACAGTCACTTTTCTCCGAAACTATAAGGCCTATGCTATTGAAACTTGGTAACTAGATGTATTCTGTGAACCGCATTAAGATTCATATATAAAACTAGAAAAAAAGCAGTAAATTTTGGGGGTCCCCATACTCAGAACTAAGACTCAAAAAATTTTTTTTCATCATAACCATACGTGTGGGGTATCTATAGATAGGTCTTTAAAAATGCTATTGAGGTTCCTAAAATCATTTTATATTAAAGTGAATAGTTTGCGCGAGAGACACTTCCAAAGAGGAAAAATGTGTGTCCCCCCCCCCCCCCCTCTAACTTCTAAACTAAGAGAATGATAAATCTAAAAAAAATATATGATGTACATTGCCATAAAAACTACCAACGAAAATTAGTTTGAACGAGATAGAGCTGGTAGATTTTTTTTAATACGTCATAAACCGCAATTTTTGATTGGAAAAACACTACCACTGCGAACGTGTTAAAACATCAATCAAAGTTACAACGAACTTTATGAACGTTTATATTATGTTACTTGCTGCTACAAAACCCTTCATGGGCGAGTCTAACTCGCACTTGGCCGGTTTTATTACTCTTTGGGTACGCCGTACGGAACTCTAAAAACAATACTCTTGTTCGAAAACAAACAACTTACGTAAACAAATAGCACACTGAAATAAACTTCATCCCACGCATTTAAAGTCGAAATTATTATAGCATGTAATGCCTACCAAAAACACCGCGACAGACGACAGTAACTGTGTAGTGTCTATCAACATAATATATGACCAATCGGACTTCACCAAGGTATACAAATAAACCGCTGTGATTGGCGCGGCACAGCCGAAGCGAACGGTGAGCGAATCGCAGGGCATGGCAGCACGGCTCCGGTAGGAACGATATGAATCGGAACGAGCGTTCGGCGTATCAACTCCGACTCGGAGTTGGAACGATGGAACGATTTAACTCCACAGAGTGGAACTCTTTCCTTTCGTTCTTTACATCGGAGCAGTTCCTCGGAACGATTCACTCCGGAGTTACACAAGTCTAGACCGGACTGAGTTTCTTGGGGTGTTCTTCTCAGTCTGTAGCATTTCCGAACCCCCGGTAGAGTCACAAAAATTTTGACAAACCTAATTAATTTTTTTAAAAATTTCGAAGGGAATAAATTTTATTTTATTTTATTTAATGATGTATTCGTACCAGTGTACACTCTAAATATGAACTCGGTGTACAATCAGTGTCCACTCGGTTTGTATTTATCGTTGATCTATAAATCAGTTTGGTCCTTCGAGCCGGATGCTCACTTGCAAGATGGCGGAAATCAGCCCATCTTAGTCCTTTGCTGAAAGTAAGTGTCTCCCAATTGCATTTTGGGAAGGTTATGGTACTTTCTAAACCACGCTGGCTAGATAGGTTTATTCGATCTTCGCCATCTCTTCGTCATTTGTAGGCGAAATTGGCTTGTACCTCGGAGATTGAGATAGAACCCCATCCCGTCCAGATAAATGTGTATGGAGCTACTAGAATATAACACTAAGAGATAGAGGCGTTGGTAGCGTAGAAGAAAAGATTATACAATCTTATGACGCGCGTACTCGTATTACTAGTTCTTTTATAGATAAGTAAATAAACAATAACATTATAACTTTTTAATTAGGTACTTATTTATCCTCACTGAAGAAACTAATTGTGGAAGCTGTTACATCAATAGTTTGTTATCTAGTTAATCTATTTTTATCACCTCAATACCTAATTATATAAAAAGTGTCACATGATAATTTTTATTTTGTACCTAGTTAAAATTGTTACAACGTAATCTTTATTAAATAATTGAAACCCTTAACCGAAGAGCATGTATGAAGACACTTATGAAAGTTGAAGAAGCGAAAGTTGTTTGCCAGGATCGTAGCAAGTGGAAAGTCATAGTCTCTACCTACCCCTTGGGAAACAGGCGTGATGTATGTATGTATGTGGTAACAAAATGCAGCCATACGTAACCAATTTATTTACCTCCACGCAAAATAGGCGCAGAAATGACATCGAGTTGCGGAAACCAGCCCGTGTAAACCTAGAAACCTAGAGAACCAATTTACCTAGTAGGTATTAAATAACTGCTCGGCACATTAAATAAAAATTATTACATTCATTTTAAAAGGTTACACTGTGCACTTTTATTAATCAGCAACCTGCTTTCTTTCATATTCCACGTATAAAATGACCATTCGATTCGATATGCAATGTACTTTGCAAGGTCTCTGAGTGAAACCATCCTATCTATTATTCTCTTGAGGGTTATTCTACTATACACTTTCAATAATACTGCGTAGTATACAACTTTAATCACTCATAATTGGAGCCCTTCGACCGTGCGACCTTTTGTAATTAGTTGCGAAGTTAGAAAAATGATCTTTGTACGATACTGGTTACGAATAAGGAATTATGTTTTTTTTTCATATGTATAATTAGCTTATGCCCGCAGTTTCGCCCGCGTAAAATTTGTTCCCGTTCCCGCTTGGGGTAAAAAGTAGCCTATGAGTTATTCCAGACTATATTGTATCCCTGTACCAAATTTCAGCCAAATCCGTTAAGCCGTTAGAGCGTGATTGAGTAACAAACATCTTCACAAACTTTCACATCAAATTTGATGGAAAAAAAACGTTTGGCTGCACAAAGTTTAGATTTGATAAGTCTCAAGATACGGCGATTATGTAAGATGTAAATTTATTGAGTGTATTATGAAGGGCCGAGTTAGGTAGGTATCAGTATTAGCAACAGGTCAATGATGTTCATTATTGCATTCTCAGGGCAAAAACTGGTTCTCTTTGGCCTTGTTCTATTGAATACATAATACAGAGGCAAAAGTAATAAAGAATATTGTAGTATAGGGTTCTTCAAAAGGGGTTTTAGGTGGTTACAGTGTCTATAGTACGGGTGTTGCAACATCTGGTATTCCAAACGTTTATAGGTTACGGTTACCACTGTCTATCAGATGGGGGGTAAGCTTGTCTGCCACCTTAGTAGATTAAAAAATAGATACGTTGTTATTTATATGTAGATATGTTAAGTACAATAAACTGCATATTTTTAGTTATAATATCATTAACATTGTAGGGCAGGTATTGACCTTCCTACAACATAAATTATTTATATAGACACTTATTTTCATGTTATTGAAACAATGTAGGTATGTTAATGCAGCCTAAAACAAACTTACACCACATGGTGGTCGACAATTCTCAATATTACATCTTACACTTTTCTCCCTGAAGACTTAAGGAGATGTTTCACCAGTAAATAACCATCTACAGTTTCTAGTCGTATTGTCAAGAATTCTATTATTGTGTGAGATAAATACTGGGTGTTTCTTTTAGGGTGTCAAGCCGCCACTAGCTGGTAGCAGGGTTCTATACCTATCGATTTAACCCCTATGTATGTTCTACGATTTTTTGTAGTTTTCGAGATATAATTTTTTTTTGTTATTTTTTATAATTACGTGTCCACGTGGCTTTCTTCTTTTTGGTTCGACTTTTCTTGGATATTTTTTTATTATTATAATGCCTATTGATTGCAGTATTATGGACAAAATAATCTCCTTCCTAACTTTGATACAAGATGTAAAAAATTTAATCGATAATAAAAAATAGGGAATTAGGCAGAACATTATATCTCGAAAACTACAAAAAATCGTAGAACGTACATGGGGGTTAAATCGATAGGTATGGAACCCGGCTACCAGCTAGTGGCGGCTTGACACCCTAAAAGAAACACTGTGTATAGTATAGTATATCAATAATTTTCACATCAAGACATCAAAGTGGGCGTATAGTATGCACCTGCCTACCCCAGGAAAGACCTTCTTCGGGAACAAAGGCATGACTATAACCTCCTTACAGCCCACAAGACTTTGATAGTAGCCCTCAAGTTGCCGGCTTATAAAGTTTCTTTTCATGTTCCGATCGTAGAACCCGGGGTAGTTAAAGGAGGGAAACCCCGGGTGGCAGAGCGTTCCAACTCTTACGAGTACCAGAAAATACGTAGCGTGCGGATGAGCATTACCTAGTACTTTCATGTATACTGTATTTCAATAGCTTTGCGCAAAAATGTAAACAAACATATTTAATCCTATATATCCATAATTACTTGCAATTGAGTATTCACCCTGATTATATTCCAGTATCCAGGAGCCATACAGTGTTCTTACAATTATTTCGACACCAAATAACTTCTTTGTGATAGTTTATTTTCATTTAAAATACCTACTCAGGATAGTAAAAAATTCAATGATTGGTCATACTATATTTTTCTACTCATCTGTCTTAGACAACGATTGTCAAAACATGACATGTTTACATTATTGCCAGATCTGGCAGGATTGGACTTATACCTACAGTATTCCAATATGTTTTACTATCGGAGTCGGGAAGGACTTCTAGCAGAGTTCATCGCTGGATTTGCTAGTTATACATACATACATATACTCACGCCTTTATCCCCGAAGGGGTAGGCAGATGCCTATACCGGCCCACATTTCACCGTGTACATTTCATTTTGATTTGCTAGTTATGGAGCTCGATATAGCCGATTCATGTAAGCTAAGTTATACGTACATAGTTGTAGCAATAAGATAAATAATTACTAACTGGTCATTTAAAATTCAAAGAGTTTAACACCTTGGCACATTATACTGCATCCAACTACACTCGAGAGCAATGAATCCGGGTCACTTAAAGAATGTTAAAAATCTCGGAAACTAAAAATGATAGGTTAATGCAATAAATTGTATTTAATAGACAATGTAATACTCCTTAAATGAAAGTAAAAAAAATATGAGTCACCATACATTTTATTAACACAAAATTACATAAAGAAAAAACTGCTGATCTCTCCTTAAAACAAAAATAGGAAACATGAAATTTTTGAACTTTATTACGATTTTCTTGAATTTTAATACTTCGTATTGCCTCCTCGTGCTTCCATTACTGCGTTTACGCGGTTTGGCATGCTGTACACCAAGTTCCTTATACGATTTTGGGGAATATTCTCCCATTCCTCTGTGAGAGCAATTTTGAGCTCACGAAGCGTGATTGGAGGAGGGTTTCGTTGTTTTACGCATCTGCCTAGCTCGTCCCAAGCATGCTCGATCGGGTTGATATCCGGGCTGCGCGCTGGCCACTCCATACGAGTAATGTTCATCTCTTGAAGGTAGTCATTCACAATCCTACCTGTATGAGGTCGGGCATTGTCATGCATAAATATAGCATCCTCACCTAAATTGACCATAAATGGACCAACGTGATCATTGAGGATTTCTTCCACATATCTTACGCTAGTTAAAGAGCCGTTTTCTATGATCACCAGCTCTGTGCGACTTTCAGAAGAAATTCCGGCCCACACAAGTACAGACCCACCACCGTAGGCTACTTTTTCTTCGATGCATGCTTGCTTGAATCTTTCCCCTGGTCTTCGATACACTCTGTGTCTTCCATCGTGCTTGTAGAGCATAAATTTTGATTCGTCGGAGAACATAACTTTTGACCAATCTTCAATACTCCAATTTACGTGGCTCTGGGCATACCTTAGTCTCGAAATACGATGCCCACGCTCCAGTTTAGGGCCGTTTGCAGGTCTAAGGGGTTTTAAGTTAGATTCAGCAAGCCGACGTCTTACTGTCCATGCACTTGGGTTACTTCCTCCGAGGCGTCGAAACTGATTGGTGAGTTCAGTTCCTGTGAGAAAGCGATTTCGAAGCATGGTGTTCACCAAGTATCGGTCTTCTCGTGCTGTGGTACACCTGGTTCTGCCCGTTCCTGGTCTGCGTAGGTTAGAACCAGTTTCTTCGTAACGTCGGAGAACTCTTTGTACTGTTGACAGCGACACACCGACAGTCCTGGCTGTATCGCGCTGACTCCGGCCGGTTTCCAGCATTGTAAGTATTCTGGTGCATTCTTCAGGCGTAAGCGACATAATTTCAGCTTGATTAATGAATATAGAGCACTATCAACATGGTTTATGTACCCACATAAATGACAGATTACAAACAAAAGCAACACCAAATGCTGTAATTTCGTAGTTCCATCTTCGAAAGTGGCCCTTTTTCAAATTTGATTTTTTTATGATATAACTTTACAATAACTAAGAAGTTTTAATACCTTCATTTAAGGAGTATTACATTGTCTATTAAATACAATTTATTGCATTAACCTAGCATTTTTAGTTTCCGAGATTTTTAGGATTCTTTAAGTGACCCGGATTCATTGCTCTCGAGTGTAGCAAGCCAAGGTGAGCAGGTAATTTTAATTGGGGATATTTTTAAATGCACCTCTGTTTAATTTTTCTGCACACTAGGTAACTCCACTAATTTACTGAATGCAAACCAGATAATTAAATGCTGTGCGAAAAAAATTTAATCTATACTAATATTATAAAGAGGAAAGATTTGTTTTTTGTTTGTTTGTTTGTTTGTTTGTAACGAATAGGCTCCGTAACTACTGGACCGATTTGAAAAATTCTTTCACTGTTGGAAAGCTACACTCTTTGCGGTGAACATAGGCTATATTTTATTCCCGTATTCCCACGGGAACAGGAACTACGCGGGTGAAACCGCGTGACGTCCGCTAGTAAAAAATAAAACCGACTTCAAACAAATCCTGAAAAATAAAATTTACTTAGCATAAAGTAATATGTATTTTGATTTTATCAGATTTTATTCGATATCATATTGAAGTCGGCGCCAAGTAAACCCATAGTTTTATGAAGGTATTATTCATGGCACCAACTTCAATATTATCTATCTATACTATCTATACTAATATTATAAAGAGGAAAGATTTGTTTTTTCTTTGTTTGTTTGTTTGTAACGAATAGGCTCCGAAACTACTGGACCGATTTGAAAAATTCTTTCACTGTTGGGAAGCTACACTCTTTGCGAAGAACATAGGCTATATTTTATTCCCGTATTCCCACGGGAACGGGAATTACGCGGGTGAAACCGCGTGACGTCCGCTAGTATTAAATAAAATCTGTTAAATCAAAATTCATGTAACTTTGTGCTAAGTATATTTTATTTTTCAGGATTTGTTTAAAGTTGGTTTTATTTTTTATTGAAAAATTTTTTTTCTTCATTATTTTAAGTGACGGGTGGACCGACAAATATATCTATCTAGGTGAAAGTTCTCATCAATACAAATCAATCAAGCCCAAACACAAGGTAGCTGCTGTAAATCGTTAAGGAATTCCCTCGGCTGTCTTTCGGTTCCATCAGACACTCATTAAATTGTAGTACATTAAAGCACTGAATTAAAAAGTTAACAAACGCACTAGTTGTCCCTACAATTTTTGGTGTTTGCCCTCGATATCTCCTGAATCCCATCATCAGATCCTGATCTGGATAAAATGGGGCCACCTCAGAAGTAAACCCTATTCAACAAAAAAAGAAATTTTGAAATCCGTCTATAATTGACGGAAATATCGCTTAACATACATAATAAAAAACATACAGACGAATTGAGAACCTCCTCCTTTTTTTGAACTCGGTTAAAAAACCAATTGATTAACCAAACATGTCCTACTTAAAACCTTAAATATTACTCAGATCGAGATGACCTTTTTAATCGAATTCACACCAAAAATGTGGTTCGTACATCGAATATATCATTTGTGAAACAGAAATACGAATTGCATATCAATAAAAATTTTAAATAAAAAATAAAACCGACTTCATAGAAATCCTTAAAAATAAATTTTACCTAGCACATAGTAATATGTATTTTGATTTATCAGATTTTATTCAATTTCATATTGAAGTCGGCGCCAAGTAAACCCATAGGTTTAGGTAGGTATTATTAATGGCACCAACTTCAATATTATATTGAATAAAATCTGATAAATCAAAATACATATTACTACATATGTGCTAGGTAAATTTTATTTTTAAGGATTTCTATGAAGTCGGTTATATTTTTTATTTAAAATTTTTAAATTTTTATTTTAAGTGACGGATGGACCGAAAAGTATTTCTATCTAGGTGTAAAGTTCTCATCAACACAAATCAATAAAGCCGAAACACAAGGTAACTGCTGTAAATCGTTAAGGAATTCCCTCGACTGTCTTTTGGTTCCATCATCAGATCGACTCCAGACCTTCATTAAATTTTAGTACATTAAAGCACATAATCAAAAAGTTAACAAACGCACTAGATATCCCTACAATTTTTGGTGGTTGCCCTCGATTTCTCCTGGATTCCAGCATCAGATCCTGATACCCTGGATATGGGACCACCTCAGAAGTAACCTCTTTCAAACAAAAAAAGAATTTTCAAAATCCATCCATAATTGGCGTCGCTATCGCGTAACATACATACAAAAAAAAAACATAGCGTACGAATTGAGAACCTCTTCCTTTTTTGAAGTCGGTTAAAAATACTAACTTGCACTCTAAATAGTACTATCTTATAACGGAATAGGTTAGGTTAGACTTTTATTTTTTTGAGCAATAAAATTTAATTTTGTAGAGGTGACTGATTAAATTGAGGTTTTACTTAGAATAAACGATGTTCCTAAAAGTAAATTAGGCGATAGATTTCCATAATTTTTTTTTTAATATTTTGTTGAACAATGGAAGTTTTAGATAAACTAGTCTGATAATAGTTATTCGTTCAGTAAAACAGTTCTGCAAATACCATTAAACAGTATAATGAATTTGGTTTATTTAGTGTGCATAATAAGTGTGCAAGTCAGTATTTTCGGTTTAAGCCGAAGTGAGTCTCAAAAATACACATTTTGACGTTTTTCGAACCAATTTTACAAAGGCTTAAACAAAATTTTGAATATATTTTTTTGTGTGTAATGGTTATTGACTATATTGACTAGGGACATGAGTTTTCCGAAACACGATTGTGTAAATTTGGCTCGATAGAAAACCTTCTCAAAGTTGGCTCGTTTTCCTGTGACCGCCTATTTTTTCCGCAGATTTTATTCCTTAGTTATATAACGTACTAACGTGATATTTTCATTACGTGTTCCTAATAAGTACCTTCGAGGCCTTATGATCTTACTTTTTTTAATATAGACATATTTTCAATATACGAACACGTTTTGTTTAACAGGAGTGCATTTTCCCGCAATCGGCCACACCACAGCGCAATCAGCGCATCGCTCAGTCAGCCCATGTTGAGTGGGTTCTTAGGCGACAAAGTAAAAACTAACTTCTTTGATAAGTTTATTCCACAACTTACTGGATATATTATATAAAATAGAATTCTTAATTGTTCACAAACGTGTACGCTAGCAGGCAGGTCCATAGAGAAGAGAGTGATCCCGGAAGACACCGGTCGAGTCAAACTTCCAACCACAGAGTATATTATAGAACTTTATGACAGTTGTTCCCCCCTTAGAAAACTAAATACTTACAACTTCCTTTTGAAATAATCTCATTCCCATTTACAAATTTAGTCTCACCACTGGCTTCTTAATCCTACTGCTTCTACGTAAACCTGAGTCATTACATGCTACAGCGTTAGGTACAACTGGGGCGGCTGGTGAGGTTACCATACTGTCTAAGACACCACCGTGCAGGACTGGGTCATCTCTAATCCCCTGTTCTATAATAGGACTTGTAGTAGCGTTTCCTGATGATTCACCAATGGTGTTTTCCAAATCTAGATTAACCTTTTCTTTTGAATTAGGTATGTCCCATTCCTGCAGCATAACATCATCACTAACGTTTGATCTTAAGTCTACATTTTCCCCCACTTTTCTTAACTGATCAATGTGCCTGCGCCACAATAAATTGTTATCCAATAATATCTCATAATGTAAAGTCCCTAACACTTTGTTTACTGTACCAAACTTCCACTTTTCTTGGCCGGAGTAATTACGAGCAATTACGCGGTCACCGACAAGCAAACTTCGCTCTCTCTTCTGTACATCATTGTTAGACTGAGGACACAACATTGTTAATTTATTTTTTACCTTAAAATTAAATACTAACTCATTCGGTGCTTTTCCTGTAGTCGAATGTGGTGTAATTCTATATTGAAACAATATTTTATTAAGACAATCTTGCGTATATTTTTATTTGCTTTAAGGCACCTCAATTTGTTTTTTAAAATTTGGACATACCGTTCTGCCTGTCCATTGGTAGCTGGATTATAAGGTGCTGAGCGTTTATGTCTAATATTATGATCTTTTAAATATCCTTGGAACTTAGGGTTGATAAATTGAGACCCGTTGTCGCTGACCAAAACATCTGGGTAGCCAAAAGTGGTAAAGATTCTCTCAAGAATGTTAAGTGTGGTGTCTGTGTCTATCCTACTCATAACATGTATTTCAGGCCATTTGGAATAAGCGTCTACTAAAATAAAAAAATATACTCCTAAAAACATACCAGCATAATCAATGTGAACCCTTTCAAAAGGTTTAGATGGAAATTCCCAGGTGTGCTTGGGAGCAACTGCTGTCGGGTTTTTCTTATTTAAACAGCACTCCACACAGTTATCTACCAGGTTTCGGATGTCATGATCTAACCCAGGCCACCAACAGTAACTGCGTGCCAGGGCTAGCATTTTATTCACTCCAAAATGGGCAGAGTGGAGATCATTTAACACGGTTTCCCTAAACTTCTCCGGTACTATTACTCGGGAGCCCCTCAATATACAATCATTGAGCAAACTGAATTCACATTGTTCAATTCCAAACCTATCAGAATGAGCAACCTTTTTACCAGACCTCAAGGCCACCAGTAATGATTTTAAGGTGGGGTCCTGTAACGTCGCTTCAGCAATATCCTGGTCAGTTATTGGTAGAGCACTAATTAGTTTTAGTTGAAAAATGTCAGCCTCCTCTAGCCTAATATTCTCTTCATTGGAAACTGGCATTCGAGAGAAAGCATCAGCATTTGCGTTAGCTTTTGATGTTTTATATTTTATGTCATAATTAAAACCTTGCAAAAATACTGCATAATGTTGCATGCGGGCTGCTGATAAATGAGGTAACGCTTTTGAAGGTGAAAGAATCTGTACCAATGGTTTGTGGTCAGTCATTAGAATGAATTTACGGCCATACAAAAATTGAAAAAAAACGTTTGACACCGAAAATAATTGCATAAGCCTCTTTATCTATCTGTGCCCATTTACGTTGAGTAACATTCAAAGTTTGGGAAGCAAACATCACTGGTCGCTCGGTGCCATCAGACATGATGTGAGAAAGCACAGCACCCACCCCTGTGGGTGATGCATCAGTAGCCAGGACTAAAGGTAAGTCAGGGGAGTAATGAGCCAGCACAGTGTCAGACAGCATTTGTTGTTTTACAGCGTGTAATGCTTGCTCACACTTCTCTGTCCATACCCATTTATTTTCTTTACGAAGTAACTCATGTAGGGGTTCTAGAATATTGCTCAAGTTAGGAATGAACCGGCCATAATAGTTAACCAAACCTAATAATGATTGCAATTCTGTGACATTTTTAGGTGTGAGAGCATTTACCACACTTCTTACCTTTTTATCAGATTTGTGTATACCATTTTTACTAATTTTGTAGCCACAATATTCTATTTCATCTTTCAAAAATTCAGATTTTTCTAAGTTAATCTTTAACCCGTATTCTGAAAGTCTAGACAAAACCAAATCAAGTCTTTCTATAGTCCAATCCTGCCCGATCTGGCAATAATGTAAACATGTCATGTTTTGACAATCGTTGTCTAAGACAGTTGAGTAGAAAAATATACTTAGACAAATCATTGAATTTTTTACTATCCTGAGTAGGTATTTTAAATGAAAATAAATTGTCATATAGACGTTATTTGGTGTCGAAATGATTGTAAGAACACTGTATGACTCCTAGATACTGGAATATAATCAGGGTGAATACTCAATTGCAAGTAACTATGGATATATAGGATCAAATGTGTTTGTTTACATTTTTGCGCAAAGCTATTGAAATACAGTATAAATGCTCCTGGTCTGAAATACCTGTTATTCGAATATCATCAATAAAACAATGAACACCTGGAATGCCGGCTAAAATGTTTTCAATTTTGCGCTGCCACTTAGCAGGCGCACAATTGAGACCGAACATAAGACGAGTACATAAATACAGACCCTTATGTGTATTTAAAGTCAGTAATTTCTGATCTTCTTCCCGGACCTTCCAATTCAAATATGCATTTTCAAGGTCAATTTTTGAAAACTTTTCCCCACCAGCAAGACCATTAAAAAGTTCCTCAGAAGTAGGCAATGGGTGCTCATCCACAACCAACTGTTGGTTTAATGTGAGCTTGTAGTCTCCACATAACCTAATTTTGCCATTCGCCTTTGCCACTGGTACTACTGGTGTGGCATATTCAGAATAATCTACCTTAATCAAAACACCATCTCTCACTAGATTATTTATCTCTTGTTCCACCTTATCCTTAATCGCAAAAGGTACCGGTCTAGCCCTGTAAAATACAGGTTTAGTGTTTGGTTTCAGATGTAAGGCCACCGGGTCTCCCTTTATCTCACCTAACCCTGTACTGTTAAATAGGTTACTATGTTTGTCTAACAATGATTGTAAAGAAAGCGAAGTTTTACCTGCGTCAATGCTATTAACAGAAGCTAAAAAGTCCTTGAAACTAGTCCATGAGAATGCTCGGATCCACTCCCTGCCAAACAGTGGACATTTGTCACCATCAACCACATAAAGTTTTAATTCTTTACATTTCTCTTCGCCCAGTGACACAGTCACATTTACAACACCTAGAACATTCAGAAAATTATTAGAATATGTACATAATTTTACATCAGTTTTTATAAGTTTTTTTTTTGAAAAATGTTTGGAAAAATCTTTAATGCATAAGACAGAAGCCGCTGAGCCAGTATCGAACTCCATCTGCAGCAGGGCTTGATCTACATACACAGGTATAATGATTTTATTTCTATCACAATAATTATTCTCAATTAAATAACAATTGTTTATATGTCTAACTATGTGTGCATCACTCACATATTGTATAATTTTGTCCTCTTCAGTGACCTCCATGGCATGTACATTTTGAGTTGACAAGCGTTTAAGTTTTAAACACATTTTCTTAATGTGGCCTGTCTTATGGCAATAATTGCACGTTGCTTCCATCCACGTACACTTATTAGCATTGTGGTCTCCCCCACAACGATAGCAAGACCGTCGCTGAGTCCGCTGGGGCACTTCTGTATTGGATGGACTCTGTCTCTTCTTGACATTGGTGTACACTGCGTTAACTTCCTTAACTTCATTGGTTTTAGACCCTTCTATTTGACTGGCCTCGATTCCCACAGCAATATCAAAACTCTTCTGCAGAGTAAGGTCCTTCATTTCCAGCAATCGATCTTTAATCTTTTGGGATCTTAATCCACAAACAAGTTGGTTACGAAGAGCTGTTTCTAAAAATGTACCAAAGTTACAGCCCGACGCCATCTTCCTTAATACAGCCACGTATTCTTTGACTGATTCGCCTTCCAATTGACATCTATGATGGAAAGTAAAATATTCTGCTATTTCTAAAGGCTCCGGATCGAGATGCTGAGTTAAGGACGTTACATTTACCTCGTAGGTTCTATCTTCCGGTTTTTGTGGGGAAGCTAAGTCACACAAAACATCGTAATTTTCGCAGCCTATATAGTGCAAGAAATACGCATTTTTCTTTGCACTTTTGATATCGTATAGGTTAAAAGCTCCTTCTAACCTTTGCACCCATCTTTGGAATCTAGTTTTTGCTTCGTAAAATTCTAAGAAATTCGGCGGAATTACAGCGTCGGCTTTTTTTTCCGCCATGACACTCACCAAGTATAATCCAGTTCAATATTTCGAAACGAAATGTCGCCCACACTTCCTCGTCGCCAGTGTTGAGTGGGTTCTTAGGCGACAAAGTAAAAACTAACTTCTTTGATAAGTTTATTCCACAACTTACTGGATATATTATATAAAATAGAATTCTTAATTGTTCACAAACGTTTACGCTAGCAGGCAGGTCCATAGAGAAGAGAGTGATCCCGGAAGACACCGGTCGAGTCAAACTTCCAACCACAGAGTATATTATAGAACTTTATGACAGCCCATGGTGTTATCACTTAGAACTGAGCATTGAATTATAATGTAACCAACTTACGTAGGTTCTCAACGTTGCAGTTACATTGAGACTTGTCATGATATTTAATTTCGTTTCATTATAACGTAAGAGTTTCCAGAAACACGTGGTAGTTGGCGCTGTATGCAATATTAAAAAATCTATTATTTTAGTTAAAAATTCACAACTAGATGGCGCTGTGCCTTTTTTTAAATCGCGGTATTTTTTCGTTACATAGGGTCATATAATTAAGACTACTTTTCTGCCCAAGGTAGTTTATTATTACTTTTTGCGATCTTAGAACTAATATTTCTAAATGATTCAAGTTTTCTTAAATATATTTGTTACACTCTATTATTCTTTCATGGCCGCGCAGTCAGAAAGTTTCTTGTAATAGCTGCTTGGCACCGCTGGTGTCGTCACTTAGTCGAGTGACGTCTCTATCTCATAATATACAAATGTACTCTGTGAGTCAGCCGACAGGCCTCGTAGAGGACACCCGTGTACAACTTTGTCGCGTCCGCTGGCGTAATTCGCTTACGTAAATGGTGAATAAAAAAAACAAGCAAAGAAGTATTCATTGCAGAACCTCAAGGGATTACGATTTTAGAATCTGTTCGGGTGATTTCGTTGGAGTCATATGAAAAAATAACTATAAACTTATCGAAATGTATAGTTTCTTTTCATACGTTTGCCAATGCTTAGACCGGCTGATGCGACATGATAAATAAGTTCAGAAGATTTATTCTTACCCGTCTCAAAATTAAGTTTGTCTTTCAGGTTTATATTTTAGCATTTTCCCATTTCCATGTCTCTGTACTCATTTATCAAACATCTAGGTAGGTAGTTCTCAACAGTACAACTTTTTAAAAATTTATTTATTTAATTTATGTACACACACACAAACACACAAAGAATTTGAAAAAGAAATAACACACAGAGAGAGGAGAGAGAGAGTAAAGTACATAAGCACTAGTTATTTCTATAGAAATCTCTTCCGGTAGTCATGAGATAAGAGATTTTTATTTATTTATCTATTGAATTATAGTCGTAAAGGTTAAAAGATTTCATTGTTTGTTTGTTTTTATATTTGCATTTAATAGGCTTCGAAACTACGAAACCGATTTGAAAAAATCTTTCACTGTTGGAAAGCGACACTATCCCGGGTAACATAGACTACATTTCATTCCCGTATTCCCACGGAAACGAAAACTACGCGGATGATACCGCGTGACATCGGCTGGTTAGAAATAATTTACTCATTTCAATTAAATTCCATCTTCGTTGTTAGGTGTGGAAATTCTTCGTGGATGCTATGCCAAACTCTTATCTTCTAAAACCAAATTTTGCCCTACTGCCGCTGCTCAGTTGCACACGGCCGGGAGTCCCGGGTAAACCCTCGCTGCGCCGCCGACGTGTCTTAGCCGAAGACTATCGGCCTCCATGACAGGGGGCCTGATGACGGTGAGAGGGCTGCTCACCGTCCTACAGAAGCAGGCCCCCCCCTTAGAAGCAAGATCACACCCGAAACCCTCCAAAGACGTGGGATAGCACTCAAATCACCCCCAAGGCGAGGCCGCAGTGGCGGCCATGGGTCTGTCGGGAATCCTGGGACATCCTTCCGAGGGCTTACCCGGGGCTCCCAACCATAGGTTGATGGGCGATACGTGAGGTATTGTAATCGGTAGGAGTGCGGCATAGCATCTTTGTGGATTTTCCTTTTTTTTTCACATTAAAAAAACCCACAACAACGCTGTTGCGCCCACCATTAATACACTCATTTGCAAAAAAAACGGGCACCTAAGCAATGAACCATTTCAAATGTTAATATTGCTTTGTTTGATAATTATAGGTAGTTTTATCCTCACAATTTGGTAAATTAATAAGAAAATAATCGTTTACATCAGTATTTCATAAAATTTTGTTACAATTTATGGGAAATAATGCTAAATCTCGCTAGTAGTGTATGTTCGCTAGTAGTGCATAATTATGCTCATGAAGTAAAAATAAAAAAAGTTTTTTTGTTTGTTTTTCTTTAATAAAGTAAAAGCAGATAAATGTTTAGTATCGAGTGTGACCCCCTCTAGCTAAAAGCACAGCTTGAATTCGTCTGGGCATGCTAGCGAGTATATCCCGGATACTTGCTTGCGGAATACGTTCCCACTCCGCAGTAATCACATTCTTCAGCTCTCTGATGGTCTGCGGAGCCGGGTGTACTGATCTTACACGCCGTTTTAGAACGTCCCAGATATGTTCTATGGGATTGAGGTCGGAACTTCGAGCTGGCCAATCCAAACGACGAATGCCGACCTCTTGCACATACGCATTAACATCGCGGGATCGGTGGGCGCGAGCATTGTCGTCCATAAAAAGCGAGTCTTGACCTAGAGCGGCCAATGCGGGTTGTGCATGAGGAATTAGAATTTCCGTTATGTATCGATGCCCAGTCAGTGAGCCGTTTTCAATGAAGACTAACTCTGTACGTTCCATTGAATTTATTCCTGCCCAAAACATAACAGAGCCCCCACCATAAGGTGTGATTTCTTCGAAACATGCATCTGCAAAGCGCTCTCCTTGTCTTCTTAGCAGTCGCCGACGTCGATCTTCACCGAACAGAGATATCCTGGCTTCATCAGAGAACAAACCCTATTCCAATCTTCTTGAGTCCATGATTCACAATTTCTAGCGAACCTAAGCCTGTGAACTCTGTGCTCACGGAGTAATTTGGGGCCGCGGGCCGGGCGGTGACTGCGTATATTGGCAGCGAGAAGCCTCCTCCTGACCGTCCATAGACTAATATCCACATTTCTTACTTCTTGGAGGTTGTTCTTAAGATTCACATACGAAGATTTGCGATTTCTCAATGCGCGACTCACAAGAAAACGATCATCCCGTGGTTGGGTACATGGTTTTCTTCCAGAACCAGGCCTTCTCTCGACGGAACCAGTCTCCTGATATCGCTGCCAGGTCCTTTGGACCGTCGAGCGACTAACATTTAGCCTCCTAGCCACGAAACATTGGCTGCAACCGTCTTCAAGCAGCGCGATAATTTTGGTAGCTTTTACCACTTTATCTACCATTTTTGATACAGCCAAACAGCAATAAATAAAGCTTTGGCAGTCAAGGATATGAAATTAATCGATAAAAATTGAATAAAAGTTGTGAAAGTCGATGTTAACTTCTGGAACTTCGCGCCAAAAATGTAGAATAAAAAGGGGTTTTCTGTAAAAATGAGCATCAAATGAAAATTTGAATTTAGAACGTACTTTTTTAAATACCACGGCATTTTTAAAACCGGCCAGTAACGTGTACAAACGATTGAAACCTTTTTGGTATTGTATCTTTTTAACCCTTAAATGCATGATTTTTTATTTTTCAATGAAAAAAATATACGTATTATCTCAAGAGTACAGAAATTACTGGAAAAATAATAAAAAAAATATCGAAGAAGGTTTAGTCTATTAAATCCCTCATTTTTTCTGTGTAGGATGTAGCCTACATTATGCACTCCAACTAAAAAAAGTATGTATGTAAGTAGGTGTATATGTCGCGTGGTTTTCTTCAAAATTGAAACAATTAGATTACGGGTTTTATTATTTTATTATGGTATTTCCTAAATCAGTTTTTTCTCATAATGTAAGGTAGAGAAATATAAAAAAAACATCACATATGGTTTGGGTAAAACCAGAACACAGGCATTTTACACATGTTACTTTTATCAAAAAATGGCCAGAAAAACAAAATCTTCATCTAAACTAATATCTTCTGATGGTGAAACCAGGGAAACACCGTTATTCCTTTTTTAGGAAAGCACCGTATTTCCTGTTCTAGAGAAGGACCTAGATTTTTTTTTCTCAAAAAGTATAAGGTTTCAGCTACTTCAAGATGAAAGGTATCCATCCAAGTTCTGGACGTGGACACTCTTGCGCTCGAGACCATAGTGCGAGCCATGATCTCCAGCGGGAGTAAGTGGGACTGCGCCGCCTCTTTCTGCGAGCAGGTCATGCGCGTGAAAGAGACTGCAGGAAGGGAGCGGGAGTGGACTCTCCCACCCGAGCTCCGCAGTCGGCGGTGGCGAGGGTGCCGCCGACGTGTCCTCGCCCAAGACTATCGTCCTCCATGACCGGGGGCCTAAGGACGGTGAGGGGGCTGCTCACCGTCCTTACAGAATCAGGCCCATGACGGCAGCGTGACGTGAGGGATTCGCGCATCGTTTTCGGGTGTCATCGCGCTAAGAAGCGGGATGACACCCGAAATCCCCCAAAGACGCGGGATAGCACCCGAACCACCCACAGTGGTGGCGAGGCTGCAGTGGTAGCCGTAGGTCTGTTGGGAGTACTGGTTCATCCTTCCGGGGACTTGC
Organism: Miltochrista miniata; assembly: GCA_933228765.1. Taxonomy (NCBI): domain Eukaryota; kingdom Metazoa; phylum Arthropoda; class Insecta; order Lepidoptera; family Erebidae; genus Miltochrista; species Miltochrista miniata. The sequence continues at coordinate 15,813,184 of OW121765.1, forward strand.
CCGGGGCTCCCAACCGTAAACTGTTGGGCGTTACGTAAGGTTTTTTAGTCGGTACGAGTGTGGCATAGCATCCATGAAGGATTTTTCCTGACATTAAAAAAAAAGGTTACCCACTTAATTTTAGGTTTTTGTGACAACAATTTCTTGTAAGCTACTCATGAATTTATCATAACTAGGTCTACAAGGCCATGGAACAATCGCATGTACCACTTTCTACTCTTATGAATTTGTGATATTTTCCTATATAACTGCCCCATGAGATCTACGCCACTCAGGTGGGATCCTCTGCACTATGGTCTACATCAGCGCCAAGAGATTCGTCTTCCAAAGAACCATCTACAGCCTCTTCAGATTCAAAATTCGACACTCAGTCCCTATAATAAACCTGCTCCTCTTCATCATTTCCCTCACTGAAATCTTTTTCAGCACCATCTTCTGATTCATTGTCATTGAAGACAGCTACGTAGGAGCTTATTTGGTCATCAAAACCAGTCCATCTTCAATTAGACATCTGAAATATATAATTTCTACCTCTATTACAAATGTCTCATACAATATTCTACTTAGTACTGAATGCATAGTGTAGGATAAGTCCTACAGAACTAAATTTCCAAGATTTGTGGTTATTCCTAATACAATTGAAACTTTTACTAATTACACTCAATATTGAACATTTTAGAAATTAAAAAAAAAATTAAACAGGACAACTTACCTTGAAATTTTCGGAAAAAAATGTTCACTAAATTAATTGAATTGCAACTTTTGCAAATCGCGGTCCGCCAAAAAGTTTTAGCAATCAAATTCAAGTTCAAAATAAAAAACAGTACTGCAAACATAAAATATTTAAAAATAGACCTGTTTTCGATAGACAAGAGATAATAAAAATTAATTTTAAGACAAAAGCGGATGACATTCAGGCATCAGAATGTTGTGTAGTCTAAATCCTACACTATGAATTTAAGGGTTAAAAATGAAAGAAAATCAAAACCGCCCGTTTTTTTGCAAATGAGTGTATGTGTAACGCCGTGTCCCTGCCGCTTTTTTTACGTGTGGAAATCCTTTATGGATGCTATGCTAGACTCCTAAAGTTGTTATTTTTACTTGCTTTAACGGCTGCAATTTTGTACTAGGATTGCTCGCTGCTTTAGACTAGATCTAAGATCACGGATGTCACGCGTTTTTACCCGCATAGCTTCCGTTTTCGTGGACATACAGGAATAAAATATAGCCTTGGTAACCAGGGAATAGCATGATGATAGTGTGTAGTTTCCCAACAGTGAAAAAAATTTTCAAATCGGTCCCGTAGTTTCGTTGCAAACAAACAATCAAATATTTCCTCTGGATAGTATTAGTATCGATAGCACATACTTAGACTACTTTAATCCCTAGAATATATTCCGATGGAATGCGGACACAAGAATAAAATTCCAATAGGGCGCAGGCGCGATCATCAGCTAGTAGGTAATAAATAAATAGCGTTGTACTTCTAATATATTTTATTCTATTCTTCTTCTAAAAAATAATTTCATATCATTACATAATAGTAATGAAAATTATATCAGAATCAATTACATAGTAGCTTACGAGTGAAAGATCTAAACGGTTTATCTCCACTGGATCGAATACGAGATAGTTTAACATAATGGATACTGTAAACTTGAACTTCTGTCAATTATTTCATTGTATAAATTGTCTAGTTTGAACGGGTGAGCGCGCGATATCATCTCGAACGCAGGGAGTGCCCCTTACATCGTGCGTCTGCTTCACCCCCTCGGAATCTATCGAGACACACTCCCACTTCACCTTAAGGCCGCGTGGGTCAGATTTTGAGTTTTTTGAAACAATCCTAGTCATAAAGTAAAGGGTTTTTAAATCTGAAAAATATATTATATAATAGTTAAGGATATAAGCTAAACATATTCCGAGCCCGTTACACGATCCAATAAATTTCACTAGATAGAAAAAAATCCCAAAGTTGACTCTCTCAGAAAAGTTTTTTCAATACTGTGGCTAAACTATTAACATTTTATATATTTTTTTTGCACTCAATTAAAGGTATTAAGTTTTTATACACATTTTCCGAGCGTTTTTCTATAAACAACTATGTATTTACATAGTTATCATGTACGAATATCTACCAAACGCAATAGAATTGCGCCGCTGACGGCCGATCAGTCTCGCCCTGGCGCTTGTGGAGGCAGGACCTGTGTCAGTTTTTTTCGCAACTATTTCGTAATTATTATGCCAAATTACGTTGAAATCTCGCCACAGTATAAAAATATCAGTAATGGGCAAAATGTAATTAGATTAACCGTTACAAATACATACGCGACTCATGGTAAAATTGTGGTGATCTTTTACTTTTTAACCCCCTTATTCATAATCGTTTATTAAACCTATTTTAGTTAAAACACATTTTAAGTCTATTGCTGTCTCTAACCATACTCTGTCATTAGTTAGAGACAGCAATAGACTTAAAGTGTGTTTTAACTAAAATAGGTTTCATAAACGATTATAAATAAGGGGGTAAGTGTTTTCACGACATGGTAACCAGCTACCTAATGCATTAAAATGTCTTTTTTTTTTTTTGTTTAACGTGAGGGAAAATCCTCATAGGATGTTATGCCGGACTCTTACCGACTAAAAAACCTCACGCCACGCCTAACAGCCTATGGTTGAGAGCCCCGGGTAAGCCCTCAGGAAGGATGTCCCGTGACTCCATGCATTAAAATGTCTACGAATTACATGATAATTTCGCAATCCAACATGGCGGCCACGCCGAAATCACAAAATTTCATGATGGGTATCGTTTAAGGGGTTTTTTGGTATGCTGAGTACGAAGTACGTGATAATTTTGCGATCCAATATGGCCGCCGCGCTGTAATCACAAAATTTCATGATGGGTATCGTTTAAGGGGTTTTTTGGTATGCTGAGTACGAATCACGTGATAATTTTGCAATCGAATATAGCCGCCGCGCCGTAATCACAAAATTTCATGATGGGTATCGTTTAAGGGGTTTTTTGGTATGCTGAGTACGAATCGCGTACTAATTTTGCAATACAAGATGGCCGCCGCGCCGTAATCACAAAATTTCATGATGGGTATCGTTTAAGGGGTTTTTTGGCATGCTGAGTACGAATCACGTGATAATTTTGCAATCCAATATGGCCGCCATGCCATAATCACAAAATTTCATGATGGGTATCGTTTAAGGGGTTTTTTGGTATGCTGAGTACGAATCACGTGATAATTTTGCAATCGAATATAGCCGCCGCGCCGTAATCACAAAATTTCATGATGGGTATCGTTTAAGGGGTTTTTTGGTATGCTGAGTACGAACCGCGTACTAATTTTGCAATACAAGATGGCCGCCACGCCGTAATCACAAAATTTCATGATGGGTATCGTTTAAGGGGTTTTTTGGTATGCTGAGTACGAATCGCGTACTAATTTTGCAATACAAGATGGCCGCCACGCCGTAATCACAAAATTTAATGATGGGTATCGTTTAAGGGGTTTTTTGGTATGCTGAGTACGAATCACGTGATAATTTTGCAATCCAATATGCCCGCCGGCCAAATTTGCAAATTGCGGATTGCAAAATTATCACGTGATTCGTACTCAGCATTCCAAAAAACCCCTTAAACGATACCCATCATGAAATTTTGTGATTACGGCGCGGCGCCCATATTGGATTGCAAATTTATCATGTGATTCGTACTCAGCATACCAAAAAACCCCTTAAACGATACCCATCATGAAATTTTGTGATCACACCGCGGTGGCCATATTGGATTGCAAAATTATCATGTGATTCATACTTAGCATACCAAGAATTCCCTTAAACTATACCCATCATGAAATTGTGTGATTACGGCGCGGTGGCCGTATTGGATTGCAAAATTAGTACGTAATTCGTACTCAGCATACCAAAAAACCCTTTAAACGATACCCATCATGAATTTTTGTGATTACACCGCGGCCGCCATTTTGGATTGCAAAATTATCATGTGATTCGTACTCAGCATACCAAGAAACCCCTTAAACGATACCCATCATGAAATTTTGTGATTACGGCGCGGCGCCCATATTGGATTGCAAAATTATCACGTGATTCGTACTCAGCATACCACGAAACCCCTTAAACGATACCCATCATGACATTTTGTGATTACGGCGCGGCGTCCATATTGGATTGCAAAATTAGTACGTGATTCGTATTCAGCATACCAAAAAACCCTTTAAACGACACCCATCATGAAATTTTGTGATTACACCGCGGCGGCCATTTTGGATTGCACAATGATCACGTGATTCATACTTAGCATACCAACTTTAGAAAACTTTAGAAATTTTTATGACCAGCTATTATGTAATTTACATTTTTTACGCAACTGTAGCAAACGTACGCAACGGAAACTCTCAAAAGAAATGAAATATCCTAGTTGTCGAAAAATGTTTCGTTGCTGCTAAGCTCTTATTCGCCTTAGCGTGATGTTATATATTTTGGTATTTTTCAAAAATGGACATTCTGTTAAGAAACTCTTGAAATTCAACTAGCAGTCTCTTAGACTCTAGAGTTAGAACAACTAAACAAACAAACAAACTCTTTAGCTTAATAATAATAGTATAATATACATAATTTATTTACGATTAACTCATTTATTTTTATTTACGAAACTAATAAATCACTACACTTAATAAAGTTAGATGCATTTACTACGTCAAACAAAGTTAGCATGCTGTTTCTTTCTACTATACTGTATACTGTGGCATGAGAGTTGACTGCCGCTGCCGGCACGCGGTGTGTCTTGCGCCCGGGGCGAGGGGAGCGCCAAATGCCTACTTGTGCGGGTTAACCGCCCCTTAACTTAGAAATATTTTGTTCGGTAAAAGGGAATAAACAGATATCGATTTAAATACATGCCTTTTAATTGTAGTTTTGAAATACCTACTCGATGAAGTGGTGAGCCGTCACTTGCACGCACCTCACACCATACCTCCTTCATTCTTCAGCCCAAGAATATACAGCCAGTTTAGTACCACCATTAAAACCGTATTTGTTTTTTTTAGAAGTAATAAGATAACCATCATCACATACGACATAACCACAAATATAATTTATAATGTGTAACTAGCTACGGTATTACCCATTGTTTCAATTTGTATGTCATAAACTGGCAGAACATATTATATTATGAATCTTTGAAATAACACTATGCATGCCTTAGATATGCTATGTTCAACAAATAAAGAATTTATATTATTTGCCATGTGCCCAAATTTCACCAGTTGTATTTTGGAACTTAATGCCGTTTTGGAACCAATATTATGTATGTTTTGACTGCTTGCGCTTGAAACATTTTAAACCTTGACTAAGTGTATATTAGCATAACGACTTCCTTGTTACTGGTAGCCAGGACTGACGGCTTCACATATCTTCTCAAACTGAACAGAACAGCTCGTAAATAGAAATTCCGTAAAATTTCACGATTAAATTCCTCCTGAAGACAACTTGGTCACTTTAAAATAAAAAACACGAAAAACTAAGTATTCGTATTAAAGCTTTAAATAACTTCAACCGCGTATCTATTTATATTATTTCTTTTTTCAGATGGCAGATCAAACAGCCTCAATGTGGGGATCCTGTTGCTTCGACGTTGGTGACGTAAAACTCACGATGGGTACGGGGACATTCTTCGACATCAACACGGGAAGGGAACCCCATGCGAGCGTCTCGGGTCTCTACCCCGTAGTAGGCTGGAGGCTTGGTGATGAGCTGGTGTACGCTGCGGAAGGTGCTAATAATGATACTGCGTCGATTATTATGTGGGCGCAGAATTTAGGTGATTATTGTCGTTCAAATATAATGTTCTCACTTGATTCTGTGATTGTAGAGACTTCAAAGTCTGCATCAACATTCATTTTGATTTCGTATAAAGTACTATGGTAGTTGGTACTATATATAGAGAATTTCAAGGCCATTTACAAGAAAAAATACAGGCATGACTACCATATCTAAATGCGGTCATGTAGGTACCTACCGAGTACAACTACCAAATAATTCTTCTAGCTTTTTGTAATTCAATGCACCTGTGTCTTTTTCGTTACCTATGGAATAGCTTTATTAAAAAAATTTTCACATTAAAGTATGGTAAAGTTGGCCTAAAAATTCTTTTTAAAATTATTAAGGTAATCTACTTACAAAAGTATTATTTACTAAAGTTAGTTGAGTCCTTGTTCCACAATTACTTAGTGCTGATACATAACTAAATCGTAAAATTCGATTGAGGAATGTATAGAGCTTTTTAATTATGTATATTTCTATAGTTTTAAAGAAGAAAACTTGAATGATACCTGCTAAGATTATCTATCTTTTATTACAGGCTTGTTCAAAAACCCTGAGGAAACTGCTGACATCGCATTGTCAGTGCCTAATACAAATGGTGTATATTTCATCCCGGCTTTTAGTGGACTTGGGGTAACGATCTGATACATCTATACAAATCATAAGGTTGGGAGGTAAGAGGGCAGTCCCTATACAAGCCCTAAATAAATAATAAGCCAAATCATAGCCATCCTGAGGTAACAAATAGACTTAAGCTACTAGGGCAGCATAGAACAATAGCGATGCAATACCGACTCTCAGACTGTAGAGAATCTGCGCCAGAACTGAACGATTCAAAAGATCGTTTCTCAGTCTAACTTTAAAGACCTAGAGCTGCGATCCTGTTGCTCTCCTTTTACAATGGCCACTGTAAATAGTATTGAGGACTGTGATAGTGCCCTCAAACTCATAAGATGTGTTCATAGTATTTCATTAGATGCATGGCGTCATTTTGGCGAGCTTAATAAAAAACAGCTGCTCCACTCTTTGCAAACGTCTTGAGTACTAATATACTTACCTATATGCCCTGCCTGGGGCTGCTCATCGTCCTTACAGAAGCAGGACCTAGACGACAGCGTGACGTGAAAGATTCACGCACGCCGCACCCAACCCTCCAAAGACGCGGGATAGCACCCGAACCCCCCTAGGTGAGGCCGCAGTGGTAGCTAAGGTCGATCCTGGGGTCATCCTTCCGAGGACTTACCCGGGGCTCACAACCGTAGACATTAGGTAGGAAGCGTGTGGTTTTTGTCGGTAAGAGTCCGGCATAGCATCCATGTAGGATTTTCCTCACGTTAAAAAAACCTAGTAGTTGTTCTATATATGTTTATTTTCACTGCTGTTTATGAATCGCGCCATATAAGTATAACTATGGCGCAGTGGCGAAAACAAGTATGCGTAATGTATGAATGAATGAGCCCGCTCAGCTCGCAGTGGAAACCGGTCTTATTAGTTCAGGACTATAAAGGAGGTTCCCTATCAAGAAGCAGACGTAGCTATCATTGTTCGTCTCTGAGCGCTTTCAAATAAATCGTATAGACTCCTATTCCTATGTAATCTGGCATCGCAGTATTGGTGACTGCTATGCTTATAGGTGACGGCGCCTAATGTTACCTACACTATGTATGTTATAAAAAGAATTTGCTGCAATATGATTTTGGCCTCCTTGAAAATGGATCGGTTTATAGTCTGAAACTAGACGGGCTATCTTGCCCTTTCTGGTTGATCTGTTGACTTTGTCTGCGAGACACAAGGCTATGGGTTCGATTCCCACCCACACCACGCTGCTGGCTTGTTGTCTGGGTGTAAATTAACCTATTATTTAACAGCTGTCTGCTTGCTTAAGCTTGCATTAGTTATTTGGGATAACTAATGCCTCAAAAATATTTAAATTATCTTTTATTTTTAATGATCACCACAGTTAGACTCATAATTTTTTAATACTCTTTCTAATTTATTATATTGTTGGGTACAACATAATTAACAAAAATATGCTTTTTTTTATTCCAGCCACCGTACAATGATGGAACAGCAGCCTCAGGTTTCGTGGGTATGCAGCCTTCAACCACGAAAGCACATTTAGTACGGGCGGTATTGGAGTCGCTAGCATTCCGTACCGTGCAGTTATATGCTTGTGTATGTTCCGAGACTAACTATGACTTCAGTGTTATTAGGTAACTGATATTTTGCTCTGCTGCATGTTTTAGGGTTCCATACCCATATCGGTCAACTTTAAGGATTCAAAAACATGACAATGTTACTGTTTTAATAGTAGGAAACGTAGATTCTTTCGAAGTACGTTCTGCACAAAAAGCAACTAACTGCCATACAACTTGAAAGTGTAAATGAAAATTGCAACGGCTCTATTGACGGATCCTAGTCAATTTTTTTTCTACACCTCAGTCCATCAAGTCAAGCAATTCAAAGTAATAGATCTTAGGACACTCAAAAGTTCATTTGGCTTCTGCAAAGCCTTTATACGGGGATCCAAGCATACTCTTTTTCCACCATAATAATTTTCAAAACAATTGAAGATCGATAAAACACGAGACATAAATATAATTATGTGGAACAGATAAATAAGAGAAGAATAAATAGGGCGCAGATTGAGCGAAAAGTCAGGAGACCCCCAGACTGGATCGTGGTGCAAAGACTGGCCATTGCGATCCAGAGAGGAAACGCGACAGCGACGATGAATGACGAAGTGAAGTTTACGACGGATGCTTTGTTTATTTATTTATTTATTTATTTTACACTTTATTGTACGCCAAGTAAATAAAATAATGGTACATAAATACAGTGCAAGAAGATGTACAATGGGCGGCCTTATCGCTATAAAGCAATTTCTACCAGGCAACCTTTGGATGGAGAAAGTTGATTGAAGGTAACGAGTGGTAGTTCTTAGGCGTACTCTAAGATCGAATAAAGCTTTTCAATTTTATAAACTAAAATTTCTACATATTATAACACATACATATTTAAAATAAATACAGCATAATAAGTATATATATAAACACATCATACTTACGAATATACATACCTACATATATATAATATACAAATACATAAATATGTACACATATTCTAAATACTACAAAGAAAGGTAGTGATCCTTCATCATTTTTCTAAAATTGACTATCGTCTGCGCTCGTCTTATCCCTACTGGAAGTTTATTCCATAAGCGTATAGCCGTAACCGTGAACGATTTATCATAGAACGTAGACGAGTGAGACGGCATCTTTAATATTAAGTTTTCTGATGACCTCAGACATTTCGAATGCGTATTGTGGAGGAACTCGAAGCGTTCCTTTAAATAGGAAGGAGTTGAAGGGTTATATAAAATACTATACAGTTGTGAAAGAATGTGAGCATCCCGGCGAAGTCGTATTGATAACCAGCCAAGCTGCGTTCTGAATTGAGAAACATGGTCATATTTGCGTAAACCAAAAATGTAAACCGTATGCAAACATTTTGAAGACGCTCTAGTTTGTCTAACTGGTTTTCGGCAAGATCAGGATAGCTGACATCTGCATAATCGAGTATGGGTAACAGTAACGCGTTTGCAAGCGCAATTTTGGTGGTCATAGGCAGAAGGATTTGTAGCTTCCGTAATGAGCCCACCGATGCGAACATCTTACGGCTTAATTCTTGCATCTGTGTCTCCCATGATAACGTAGAGTCTAGGTATACTCCCAAGTTCTTAACCTTATCACTAATTGGAATTATAATATTGTCAAATAGTACAGTCAAAGGCATAAATAAGTATACACACCACTGCCTCATAAAATGTCACCCTCATTGGGATTATAAATATGGATTCAAATAAGAGTTCATAAATATGTACACAATTTTTGGTAGTAAATATGTATACAATAGTAAAATAATAGGTATCCAACAATCAAAACACAAATTTGGGAACATCCTAATGTTAATATTTATGTATCCATGGTTATAATCAATAATAAGTAAACACTTGACAAATCAGATTTTGGAGAGCATGATGTATGTTTCCGTCACTCAATACTAAAAAGTACTTACATACTTAAACAATGATGGATCATTTTAATAATGTGAGTGACTGGCTGTTTTATTTCCTTTTTCTCAAAACGAATTAAAACTTTTTTTCAAAACGACGTTCATTTAATAAAGATGCCCCCCAAAAGTCCGGACCTGAATCCAATAGAAAATCTGTGGGGGCTAATGGTCCAACAATGGGACGCCTCAACAGTGCGGATGACTCAAAACTTAAAGAATCACGTGCATGAGTTATGGGATTCATTTATTGGCTCGGACGTATGTTACAACATGTTAAGCTCTATGAGGAATAGACTGGAAGAGGTTATTGTTGCTGGCGGTGGATATACTCGGTATTAATTTTTTAAATGTGTTGTATGATAACGGTTCTTGCAAACACTTTTATTTATTTTTTGTTTACGAAAAATTGTTATTTCATCGATCTTCATTGGTTTTTAATCAGCCAATAAAAACGAGTGTCACGGGAAAGTAAAAATTTGACCCTTGAAACCTTGAATGACTATTCAAGACGGAAAGATACATGACATGACATGGCAAATGTCAATAAACTATGATTTCGTAGTTTTAATCTTTGTATGTACAAAAAGTACCGTCTATTCTTGTATACATATTTATGTGTTCAATAGCGTGTATATAGTTTATAGCGTAATGTCGTGTATAAGTTAGTGATGCTTTGGAAGGATATATATTTTTATTAGCATTACATGTATACATGTTTTTGCATTTGGTTGATACATGTTTTTGCCAATGACAAAGTAGACATATTTATAAATGTTTGGATGTATCTAATTTATTGCCTGTGTAGATGAATACCAAATTATGTAAACTTTACGTGTATCCATGTTTTTGCCCTTGACTGTACCGGGGGAATATTTGCCCACACAATTTTCGATTTCATCTGGGAACTGCCCAAGATTGCAACTTGTGTTTTGCTAGGGTTTACCTTGAGACCATGAGATCTACTCCACTCGCTTATATGACTCAAATCCTTATTTATAGACTCCACAGCATCACTCAACTGTAGAATTGGTGTCTGGCAGTATATTTGCAAATCATCTGCATATAGGTGGTAAGAAGAAGATATATGAGTTGAGATGGAATTTATGAAAATTGAGAAAAGTAAAGGAGAGAGAACGCCGCCCTGGGGTACGCCAACCGTAGTATTACACCAATTTGATAAAGCGTTGTCAATACATACACGTTGCCGGCGACCACACAGGTAACTTTGAAGCCAATCGATCACTGTTGGAGATATGTTCAGAGAGCGGCAAACATATAGCAATACATCAAAGTCAACGGTATTGAAAGCATTGCTAAAATCCAGCAAAGCAAGAATTGTTAACTTTCCAGCTTCCATACCAGACCTAATGTCATCAGTAATATTGATCAGAGCTGTGGCCGTACTATGACCAGGACGGAAGCCGGATTGAAAGGGATTAAGGACATTATGTTTGCAGAGGAATCTACTGATTTGTGAGTGCACCAGACGCTCAAGGACTTTGGATAGGAATGGGAGTATAGATATTGGCCGGTAGTCCGTGAAAGTCTCGGGTTTAGGTTTTTTAGGTATTGGAATTATGTGACTGCTTTTCCAAGAAGTTGGGAAGACGCCGCTGGAGATGGAATAGTTAAAAATGTAACATATAATGGGAAGGAGTTCATTGAGGATGGGAAGGATCATATTACGACTGATGCAGTCAACGCCTGTTGCATTCGATGAAATTGATGTAATAGCTCTCCGAACATCACATGCAGTGAAAAGATCAAAGAAGAATGGTGGATAGTTGGGTTTTGGAAGAGATGAAAGAAAATCAATAGTTTGTGCCTTTGTTATCCCATCAAAGTTGGAAGAAGCCGCGAAATGTTGATTTAGCAAATCAACATTAATATCCTTTGGAATTGTGTCTTGTCGTTTACTTCCAACCCCCAAAGATTTAAGAAATTTCCACACTTTACCAGTGTCTCCATTTTGTATATTATTGTGAATGTGTTGGCGTTGGGCTTTCCTACACACCTTATTACAGTGATTTCGTAAGGAGACATATCTATTGTGGTTGTCTTTATTTGGTTTTATTTTATATTTAAATTTAGCAGCTGCTTTTTTATGTAGAAGACTTTTGATGTCAGCAGTGAGCCATGGGGCAGGAGGGTGCTTAATTTTAACAGCTCGAACAGGTGCATGTTTATCATAAACTTGAATGATGTTGGTGCTGAATATAGTAACTTGTTCATCTGTTGACCCCGAGGTGGTAAGAGGACTCCAATCAATGTTATTGATATCCTGACGAAGGCTTTCCAGATTCATGCCACCAAAATTGCGCTGCAAGAGGACTTTTCGCTTAGCTCTAGGGACACGAATTTTGTATGAAAGGAATATCAAATCGTGGAGAGAGAATGCGTCAGCTGGATATTGACCATGCTTAGCGACGTGTTGACGGGAGGAAACTAATATAACGTCAATTAAGCTTGGTTTGCAATTTGGGACGTGATGCGTTGTATTTGAAGGAAGAATGGATAGGTTACAGGAGTTGGCAAGGGCATGAAAGGCAAAGGTACGAGAGTCATTTCTAACTAAACAAGCGTTAAAGTCACCCATAAGGATCACATGACTGTAAGAGGGCATTAGATTTACCAGTAAGGTTTCGAGAGAAGGAAAGAAATGTACACTTGCTAAGTTACAATAGTAGACGCCGAGAAGGACTTTAGAGTGATTGAGTTCAACTTCCAGAAAAATATGCTCGCCAGCATTGGCTGGAGGTGGTTGCGCTGACATACTAATAATTTTAAAGGGAATATATGTCCGCAGATATATAGCTACACCACCCCCTCGCCTGTCTCCACATTGCCAGCGGTCGTTTCTGATAAGTTGAAACCCGGGAAGGGAGATTAGAGCGGAAGAGTGGGTCGATTTAAGCCACGACTCTGATACTAAAACGGCATGGATGTTCTTACAGTCAAATGTCGTCAGCATATCCGGGAAGTGAGCCGAGATGCTTTGGGCGTTGATGTGAACTGCATTGAAATTCTTCGGCTCATCAGAAAACTGTGAATCGACGAATTGGGCAAGAGACGGCACATTAGTGAAGCTGTCTTGGCCGCTGAGGGCCGAGTGAAAACTTTCGGAATCGCTGTCATTTTCTACATCACTCATAAACATAAATATATATTTATATATAGATATATAATAATATTAACAAATAAATAATTAAAATTATCAACTAAGTACCTACTTTGTAATACTAACTAACACACAAACCAATATCTCCACCTGCCAGCTGTGCTGATATCTATGTAATCACAAATTAATTAATTACTACACAGCTACTAAATATTCTCAAAAGCTATTTGCATACAAGCCAAAAGTCTAAAAGCTGAACAATAATGCCACAAAAATATACAGAAGCATGTACATTAAAGAATCAAAGTACATTAAGGACATTGTATGTGCATTGTGTGTACTCGCCCTTACGGTTCGGCCACGTAGACCGGTCTTAGCGAATTGCGGGGCGAAGAGCGAAATGGCCGCCATGGCGGCGGTGGACGTACTCAGAACGTGTCAAAACCATAGAGTTAGGATGAATTCCTAATGGGCTAGCGACACGGTCAATAATATTGAGTCAAGTCTGATATTTATAAATGAAAGTTCCTTCAGTGTGCGTGATTTCTTTGCATGTATGTGTGTGCATCGACGTCTATGTACACAAGATATTGACGAGGCATGACAAGTGCAGTTAGACCATGTATCGGGCCCATAATGGGCTCCCAGCACTTGACAAGTCTGATGATATGAATGAAATCAGCTTCATTGAGCGTGATTTCTTTATGCGTGATATTGACGATATATTAAATTTATTTGCACTAGGTTGAAACTTGAAAGGTTATAGACACATTTATTTATTTTACTACCTAATAAAATGGACTCGCGAATATGTGTGACGAGATGGGGGTGTGTGATTTAAGTCACTTCAATATGGGCATGTATAGTCGATAGAGATGTAAACCTTTGAGGAAGTAATATAACTGAACGGACTATAACAACTCATTACATAGGCATAGGCTGCCTCTGTGGCGCAGTCGGTAGTGATACCGCCTGTGGCGCTGTAGGTCGTGCGTTCGGCTCCCACCTGAGACAAATATTTGTGTGACCCATAAATGATTGTCTCAAGAGTCTGGGTGTTTCTATGTATGATATGTATGTATTTAATTAAAAAGTATATGAGTTTTAATATCCGTGGTCTGATACCCATAACACGAGCAGGTTATTCCTAGCTTACTTTGGGATCAGATAGCGTTGTGTGAAATTTCCGTGAATATTATTATTATTATTACTTGTCAAATAACTACCTACTAAAGCTGCGGTTCCACTATACTCTTTGGGTTCCACTTAGCCGGAGCGGAGCGGAGCTGTGGATTTTAAACCATGTGATTGGCTTAAAATCCACAGCTCCGCTCCGTTTCCCTCCCGCCTTAATACCTTAAGTACTGAGTACCCTCCGCACCGTGATTGGTGCTGCACGGCTCCGCTCCGCTCCACCTAAGTGGAACCGCACCTTTATAGTCTGTTCATTAATATTTTACATCTGACAGCTTCTCATTGTACGATTTTCTGTGTACATATCGTTGTCGTCCTATGAGTGCCAGCGTTTTACCCAGCCACAGCCCATTTTACCGAATTTAAGTGGAGTTTTTAACATCTAACCGTAAGCATAAAGTGTTATGTTTTTCATGTCATAAATAGTCATAATATGCTTAACTTAACTAAAACAGTGTTTCTTTTATTATACGATTGTATAAGAGTGTTACTTTTATATTTATTTATATCGGAAAAGAACATTCAGTACCATCACGACCGAAGGCAAAGTGGTTGGTTCCACAAAGTTCCATATCTCAAATAATGGCCACGCCCTAAAATAACACCAGCAAAAGATAAAAGTAACTTTCGACTAAAGTAAAGTACATAGGAGAAACAAAAAACTTATTTTGGAACACAACACACATTTCAAAGTAGGCAACGAAAAGGTTGAGTGATATAATCCCATGACATTAAGATCTCTGAAAACTTGAGACTGGATATGCTGACGCATTCCACCAATTACTATGACAAATCAATTACAGTTAAAGCCATTCGCCTTTGGAATGCATTGCCCCTTGAATATTAAACAGACTCAAACACTGAATTCATTTAAAAACCTAGTTAAAAATAATTTTCTTCCTACATATCAATGAAACCTATGAATTATTTTCTTTTCTACTATGTATGTCTATTCAATTCTGAATGTATGTATCTATTGTTTTGTTTAAATATCTTATTTTAATTCAATTCTGAATGTATGTATCTATTGTTTTGTTTAAATATCTTATTTTAGTCGACTACACCGCGTTGCTTGGTTGCACGTATCATTTATGTCCATCCAAAGGTTGCCTGCCTCTAAGAAATCGGCTTAAGCAATAAGGCCGCCCAATGTACATTTGATTATTTTCTTATGAATTGTGCTTGCAATAGATTTTTTTTGTAACAATATCGGTGTACAATAAAGAATTATCTATCTATCTATATTAACTGTCAACGGACGAAGTACAGAAACAAACCCACGAGCCACGTCGCTAGCTACCTACCTATTTATTAGAGACAGACTCAATACTTATCAACTTCATTATATGGGCAACTTATGGGCAAGTACTAAGGTACTATATTTTTATGTTAACATACTAAAGTAGGTGTAAATTTTTTATGTTAACATCCATACATCCATATGGTCACGCCTTTATCCCCGAAGGGGTAGGCAGGGGCATATTATAATATGCACGCATTTTACCTTTTTAGAATTTGTCGTGGTGGTGAACCGATGTTGTGTTGAGATGGACAGGCGCAGGTTGTGACTGCCTGCTTGGCTTAACGACTGTCATTTTACTGGCAACCACTACATTTTATGTTAACAAATAAAATTAATACTAGCTGACCCTCGCAATTGCGTCTAGAGATAAATCCAGTCGCCACTCTGGGGCCGTCCCCGTAAGGAGACGAGGAGACAAAGGACGACAAAAGTCCAAAGTCCAAAAGTCTAAAAGTCCAAAAGTCCGAAACTCCTAAAGTCCAGAAGTCCAAAGTCCAAAAGTCAAAACTCCTAAGCCCAAAAGATTTTAGCTTTGGGAACTTAGCCATTTAAGAAAGTAGTATTTATTCGGATCGACGGTGGTGGGGACGAGAAAAAGATGGCGCGTAACGAAAAAATGTGACGCGTAGCTCAAAAAAAATGTGACGGATTTTTTTTCCAACGGCGTTTAAGAAGTTCCACTTCAAAAAATTGTTGAAGTTTTTCAATCCAATGGAATGTCAAGTTGGCATTAATTCAGAAAAAAAAATCAAGTCATGGAAATTAAGGAAAAAATTTAAATTTTGGCGAATTACTCATTATTTTTTAAAAATAACATTTCATTCATATAAATGCGTCGTTGATGCAAGGGCGTAATATTAAATTGTTTTGAAGAAATTTGGTAGCAGACTAACCCGTGACTGGACCGATATTCAACTATTTCAAAATTTTATTCTAAATTTTTTGCTCCCGAAAAGCGGTGGAACATTTGTGAAGCGTACCTTTAGACTATTTGTCTCGAACCAAAAAGTGCTATTCACCGCGTGATTCCTTGCGAATATTAAATTAATCGCATTCTTACTAAATTCATATAAAAATGCGATTGGCTTATTCCGCCAATCGCATTTTTATATGAATTTAGTTTATTTCAATCAATCAATCAATTTAGCCTATAGCAGTCCACACTGCTGGACATAGGCCTCTCTCATATTTATTTCCAGTCATCATATTATTCATCCATATATTTATTATCTCACACTTAATATTTAGAAAATAGCCACTGTCTTTTTTCATTTTGCCTGATGATATGTACTTACATTATTTTGGTTATTATCTCTGTGCTGTAAATTTTCATTTGAGTTGAGTCTGGGACCGGTCTACTTAATGTGAAATGAAGATATTTTATGAAATAAGATATGGCATATCATGTGAGTAACCAAAGCCAGTCTATATTAACATAAAAATTAAAAAATCAATATTTTTTCGTCCCTGAGTTCGTCCCCTTACACCTCTGTCTATGCCGCGGATTCGCTGGAGCGGCGGGTCGTGGCATGCTTCATACAACTCAGTACATTTGATCTTTCCGCTCGCCGCGCCGCACCTAGATTTCGCTCGAGCGGATTCTGCGTGGCCGCACTGTTACAGTTTATATAATCTGCGTTCGATATTAATTTGACAGATCGATGTCGTACGTCATGTCAGTGTCAGTGTCAGGCAGTAAATAACGCAGTACGCACAACACAAAGTACACAAACAGAAGAAAGTGAAAGTTTTACCAAGTGGAATTAGCGATACATAATTGAAAGTACAAGTGAAAAGTATGTGATTAAGTACATAAACACAAATTGTATAGAAATACACTAACATAACAACACTAGTGAGTTACATTACATGTAGCAATATTAGTGATTATGTGACAAAAGAATAGAGTTGAAACTTGACAACACAAATTAAAAAAAATAATTATGATCAAAGTTACGTTACCCAGACTAATGGTACATGCAAACTGTTACTTATTCCTGTGAGTGCCAGCTGCTGTCCTCTTTGCCTTTGCCGCAGGTTTTGCTGCTGGGCTGGAAGTTGGCTTATTCACAACTTGGGGTGAAATTTGAAGCAGCTCATTGTGAGAAGCAATACGATGCCGCTGTCCATCTGGTGCTATAATGTGAATGAACCCTTCCCGGGTCCAACAGTGATTAATACCAAACTTCGAACGGGCCTGCATGAAGGTCTGGTGACGCTCCTTTGTCAGGAATTCTGTAACTGTAATTCCTGTGTTTTTAAATTTAGTTTTTGCGTACCACAATCTGTCACGGACCGCATTGCTCTCAAATTTAACGATGAGTGGCCGTGGCTTGTGCTCTCCAGAGGGACGTCCCATACGATGGCAGCGGCGGATATCAGCATTTGAAATTTTGATTGCAAGGTGTTGCTGTACGACCTTAAGTATAACTTCAGCTGCTTCTTCACTCTGCTCTTCAGGCACACCATGCAGCAAGAGCATTTTCCTGCGTGCTCTCATCTCCATTGTGTCTACAGTTTTAGAGAGCATGTCAACCTGATGCTGCAAGTTATTCATAATTTCCAGAATCAATGTCTTGAAGGATGCGAATTCGGATGACAGACCACCTACAGAAGTAGTGGCCTGTGTCTTAGGCAACTCCGCCTCAAATTCAGCCATACGTTTTCCAAATAACTCCTTCAGGCTGCACAAGGACTTTTGCACTGACTCGACCATGTTTTAAAGTATTGTGTTAATGACTTGTTAAAACTGAGAAAACACACTATACTGGCAGGTATGGACTATAATTAGTCAGTTAATATAATTTATATTATAAAAATTGTATTATAGTTATTATAATTAATTATTAAATTCGGAGCTATTTATTTATGATGTTTACACCTTGACTACCCTCTTTTTTTTTTTTTTGTTTATGTAGTATTGTTAATTTTAATTTTAATATTTGATATGAATAAATATAGGTTTAGTACATTATGTGGATATTCAACTACAACTAGCGTCATCTACATTTCGCATCAAATACTTCTCAGTGCCAATCGATCCGATAATAGGTAAAAGACACACGTTTCATCTGTTGCGTATATTACAGACTAGATGGCGACCTCGTCACAATTCCTATAATCAATCTGACCTTAAAAACAGAATCTTCAAATTACACAACAAGTAGCGTCATCTACACTTTGAATCAAACACTACCCACCATCAAATCGAACCTATAGTTACAAGACACAAGTTTCAACTGTTGCGTCTATTACAGGCTAGATGGCGGTGTATCAAATAACGACTTTATCGCGCAACTAGCGGCTGACCTCGTCACAATTCCTATAATCAATCTGACCTTAAAAACAGAATCTTCAAATTACACTACAAGTAGCGTCATCTACATTTTGTATTAAACACATCTCGGTATCATATTGATTCAATAGGTACAAGACACAAGTTTCAACTGTTGCGTCTATTACAGGCTAGATGGCGGTATATCAAATAACGACTTTATCGCGCAACTAGTAGCTGACCTCACTGGTTTGCACGTACGAATTATAGATCACCGTTAAAATAGTACAAATTCCTATAATCAATCTTATTTTAAAAACAGAATCTTCAAATTACACTACAAGTAGCGTCATCTACATTTTGAATCAAACACTACCCACCATCAAATCAAACCTATAGCTACAAGACACAAGTTTCAACTGTTGCGTCTATTACAGGCTAGATGGCGGTGTATCAAATAACGACTTTATCGCGCAACTAGTGGCTGACCTCACTGGTTTGAGAGTCGAACGGCCCGTGCATGTGGAAATGTCTTCGTTAGGATGTGCGCATATCGTTGGATATACGTTAGGTAAGTTCTAGAAGTACTTCTTGGTTATAAGTTGGATAGTAGAAGTATTTCGTAGTAATAATTAACTTGTTTAGCAGTACAGTGGTTCTCAAGTTGGGTCCCCATGATTGTATACAATTTTTTTAAGTTTAGAAATCCTTATGCATGCTATGCGGAACTTCTATCGACTAAAACCACACAGTGATCACCATCTGTATAAGGCCGGGAGAACCCGGGTGCCCCTTCGGAATGGTGTGCGTTCGCGCAGCGAAATGTTGTTGAATTTAAAGATTTTAATTATGCAGATATTTAGTATATGACGTCGTGTAATTGTGTATGGTAAAAAGAAAATTGTGTATGCAGCCATTGTGGAAAAATTCGCCAAAAACTGATTCCGCTGGGCGAACGTTGTCCTGGCGGAACTTTTTTTAAATTCATGCACTTAAAAGAAAAAAAATGTGTCCAACAATTAGTGTGTAATTGTGTATGTATGAATAAAATTAGTGTATGCATAAACTTCGGAGAAATTCAAGTTTCCGCTACGCGAACGTTTGGCCATTAGCTAGTTTTCATATAAAGCGCTTAAATAGAGAGCTGTAGATTTTTACATACGTTGTTTTGAATTTGTTTATATTTGTTTAAAAAACAGATTTAGAAAAAAATGAAGGGTTTAAAAGATAAAAATATAAACGTAAAATACGCTTATTAGGTCGTAGTTCGTAAAGTATACACTTTGGGGTCTAGATTTTCACGTTTATACAAACCATGTAAGTGCCTGCAATATGTTGCCAAGTATCAATGATGTTCCGTTAGTAATTAAAGGGTTATAGGACAATTTACCATGAATAGATCACTGTTTACAAAGCAGTCAAATATCACGTGTGTATCAGTGTGTATCAGTGGCGTTATTATTAAAAAATATTTTTCATTCAAGAAATACAATTGTTTAATTTTTCCCTAACGCTTGTGTACGCAACTGTACTATAATAATAAATACTTTACTGGAAGGTTAAGAGCGTTGCTTAGATATATGGCACGGCCGCTTTTTTGTAGCCATTCGAACTTGGTCGGGTTATTTAGGCTTTCGATGTTTTGTCAGTATTTTAATTGTTTCTCTTTAATTACTGAATTTAATGAGATGAAATTTTGCATGCGAGTTGAATTAATAAACTAATTATTGGAATACATTTTACTATGCAATTCCTTTAGAACGCCGTGATATTTGACTGCTTTGTAAACAGTGATCTATTCATGGTAAATTGTCCTATAACCCTTTAATTACTAACGGAACATCATTGATACTTGGCAACATGTTGCAGGCACTTACATGGTTTGTATAAACGTGAAAATCTAGACCCCAAAGTGTATACTTTACGAACTACGACCCAATAAGCGTATTTTACGTTTATATTTTTATCTTTTAAACCCTTCATTTTTTTCTAAATCTGTTTTTTAAACAAATAAAAACAAATTCAAAACAACGTATGTAAAAATCTACAGCTCTCTATATTAGCGCTTTATATGAAAACTAGCTAATGGCCAAACGTTCGCGTAGCGGAAACTTGAATTTCTCCGAAGTTTATGCATACACAAATTTTATTCATACATACACAATTACACACAAATACACACTAATTGTTGGACACATTATTTTCTTTTAAGTGAATGGATTTAAAAAAAGTTCCGCCAGGACAACGTTCGCCCAGCGGAATCAGTTTTTGGCGAATTTCTCCACAATGGCTGCATACACAATTTTCTTTTTACCATACACAATTACACGACGTCATATACTAAATATCTGCATAATTAAAATCTTTAAATTCAACAACATTCCGCTGCGCGAACGCACACTCGGAATGATAATCAAGGAACAGTGGTTGTAAACAAATGTATAGTCACTTTTATCCCCTACTAGCCGACGTCACGCGGTTTCACCTGCGTAGTTCCCGTTCCCGTGGGAATATGAGAAAAAATATAGCCTATGTTACCCGGGGATAGGGAGTAGTTTTTGAGTTTATTCATTACAAACATACAAAAATACATTTTTTTCCTCTTAATAATATTAGTGTAGAAGGCACAGACATAGATACAAGTCCTGGGGTATCCTTCCGAGGGCTTACCTGGGGCTCCCAACCGTAGGCTGTTTGTGGTTTTTAGTCGGTAGGAGTCCGGCATAGTATCCATGTAGGATTTTCCTCACGTTAAAAAAAGACACGCATACGCCCACATTTCGTCCGACGTAAGAAGACCGACCGAAGACGGTGGTGAGTAGGGCTTGAATATCGGACGCTTTTTCAGTTCCGGAATTGAGTTTCGATATTCAGTATTTGAATTCCGGAATTCCGGAATTCCGGAACTCAATCAAGTTTCGTTTTGTACAAAATAGTGATATGTAAAAAAAGAAACGGGAGATGGTAGTCCTACGTGATTAGTGATAAACTACTTTGATTCCCAGTAAAATTACTTATTTTAACGTAACCAACTAAAAACCACAGGTTTCCTAACTATTGCCTACGGTTGGCCCGGGTAAGCCCTCAGAAGGATGACCCCAGGATTCCCCACAGACCTTGACTGTCACTGCAGCCTCACCTAGGAGGTTCGGATGCTATCCCGCGTATTTGGGGCTTGTTCAGGTGTTATCCCGCATCTCAGGGCGTGTGGCGTGCGTGAAACTTTCACGTCACGCTTTCGCCTTGGGCGTGCTTTTGTAAGGACGGCGATTAACCCTCCCACCGTCCTCAGGCCCCCGATTATGGAGGCCGATAGTCTTGGGCAAAAACATGCGAAATTCGGGTGGGAGCGTTCTCTCTCGATCACTTTTCACCGCATTAACTGATCACAGAAAGACGCAGTGGCGTCCCACTTACTACCACTGGAGATCATAGCTCGCGCAATGGTTTCCAGCGAGAGAATGTTTACGTCCAGAACTACCACGAGGACCGGGCGCTGTTAAGTCCACGCTGTGCACGGCACTAATGTGTGAAGTACTGCGTCTTCACTGCGTTCCTAGCAGTGCTGGCACTTAGGTGTGGTTTCCCGGTGTATTCGTCACAGATACTTACTGGAGCTCCCGTGCCCGGTAAGCATCTGTGACAACCGGTAGGACATAGCACCCGCACCGTGGCTCCTCTCTAGTCACTCGCCCATGACCGGTCTGACCGCCGTGATTGTGGCGATTCGGCGATTTCCCCCTTGTGTGATGTGATGTGGCGATTCGGTTTGTTGCCCAAGTCCAGGTCTCCACGGTTTCCTTGTGGAGCTGGAACTGCCGAACCTAGATTTCTGGAGACGTAGGCCTATGACCCCGCTCCAGCGCCTCATTGCACCAGAAAAGAATAAATAAGAAATATAATTAATTTATTTAAACAAGGACGCAAGTTGCCTCGCTGCCAGATCCTCGAGACATGCTGCCTCTGAGCAACGGAACACCCAGCACCAAATCGTAACCGATGTTCCACAGAAGCGGTCTTAAGACTGATCTCTGCGGAACACCTCACGACGTATCTCGCTGACCCGGCTGGACCCTAGCCAGCTTGGGTAAGATATGGCCCTCTCGGAAAGATAGGCCCCGACAATTCGACGGAAGTAGGGAGGCACTCCATGATAAATAAGCGCCTCCCTAACGCAGCTCCGGGGCAAGGTGTTGAAGGCGATGCCGGTGTTTCGTGACATCGCCATCGCTTTCAACACCACCTCACCCTGCGATGTTACTTCCTCCGTCAGTCTTCTAATGCGCATGATCGCATCCACGGTGGAGCGCCCTTGACGGAAACCAAACTGGTTGTCCGCCAAATCAGGCCCCACGCGTGTGAGGTGCCCGACTGTGCGCTGTGCAATGATACGCTCAAGGAGCTTGCATACCTAACGAGGTATGCAAGCTCCTTAAGCGTATCATTGTTGGGGATCGACTGATCCGACTGGACCGGGTGTGACCGGAGTTGCTCAATGGAGCAACACGATCGGCCGATCCCCGGATGGGAAGACTGCCGACCACCTTGCCTTTCAGATCAGAACCAGTTTCCCTGTCTTCCAGACGTTGGGAATCTGGCCTTTTTCGAGGCATGCACTAAAGAGCCCCACCATTCGAGGTCCGAGATCCTCAAGAGCCAGGACCCACGCTCGGCCTGGAAAGCTGAAGGGTCCAGGGGCACAGTCCCTGCGAAATCTAAGCCGCAGTACAGTCGCCCTTAACTTACATTCAGTGACTTCGGGCACGTCGTTCTCGCTGCAATCAGCGTCGGGCGCCTGAGTCGGAGCCATGTGCTAAGGAATATGTTCCTCCGCCTTGATGAGAACAGGGAACCCAGGACCCTCCTCACTCTGGGTCAGTGGAGCGCCTTTGAGCAATGTTTGCCCCTAATAATAAGGTACGGGCAGAACTACTAGAACTATGCTGAGCGGGACCTCTGTCAAATTCTTACAGCGAGCGTTTCTATCAAAGTTAAATTTAACTCGTAGCATAAGTCAGAGCCAAGTCTAAGTTCGCACTATAAATTGAAGTCTAAATGTAAAAAAAATACAAAAACGTCATCAATAATATTATTATTATTTAAATAGTATGTTTTCTATCAAATACCATTAATTTTATGGATTTACTTTCTTAGTAGGTTTTAGAAATATCATGAAATAAAATGATTAACACCTAAGTATACAATCGAATTAATTTGTTAATAGAGAAATCCTAAATTATCAACATTGTAGTAATTAAAGGTAATTACATTGCATAAGAAGCTTATAATCTACATTTTTGTTTGTAATGAAATTAAAGAAGAAGCGAATATATTTTTTTTTTCAATATCGAAATACCGGTATTGATCTCGCCAATTCCGGAATTGAGAACGATATTAGATTTTATCGGAATTCCGGAATTATGTCAATTCCGGAATTCCGGAGTTCAAGCCCTAGTGGTGAGCCTATTGATACCAACAGAATCATGTGCGAATTCTATTGTGTCATTTTTCCTCTCGCTCCTGATACAACGATCGGTTTGTGTGAAATGATCAATTCTGGCCGATTCCCGTACCGTTTCGTGTAAACAGGAGCTAAGCTCTTTATGGGACCCTTGTACGTAATAAATTCCAATCACGGCTATATCCCCAAGGGGTAAGCATAAGTGAATTACACACCCACACCTTGCCGACCGCGTCACCGCACCTAACATAATGGAATTGCAGTCAAATTATGATGCTGTATTTTTATTGTTTTAGGTGTTTGGAAATCGAAAGCAGAACTAAAATCCCTTCGCAAAATCGATTGCGTCTTCAACCCGCGACCGCAAATGAAGAAGGCTTACGATGTGACATTCACGCGATGGCAAGACGCCGTCAAACGAATGTGTGGATGGTACAACGGAGAGAGTACCAGCAGTTCTATAGTATCTGACTCTAGTATGGTAACCCCTCAGAGTAGTTACAAGGTTGCCGGTAGAAGGAAAAATGGTAGTATATCTAAATAACGGTGGCTTTTCTATCTGCTAGCATTGTTCGCCGCGTGCTTGCCGATGTGTAGATGATATTGGGCTAATCGGGACGCTGAGGTGTTCCGATTTTGTTGGTTTATATGTAGGTTGAGTAGGTGATTGGTAGCTAGGTGTTTTGTACTTGTACTAACTGTAGAGGTAGTGAGATTATATTGACTATCAAATTTTAGTTCTAAATTGAAGGTTAATTATTGGTAGTTTTGCAGTGATAGGTATATGATAACTTTTACAAAGATATACGAAAACGAAATTCTTTTTTTAAAACACTAACTAATATAATTATAGGATTGTGGTTGCTCGTATTATACGTGATATCTTTTGCAAGCTAATTCGATACTTGTCAAATCTAAAAAAAATTGAAATCGAAGAATAAGTACCTGCGTCGCTAGTCAAAAGTGTTCTTATTTTGCTTTACAAAATATGACAGGACATATAAATGGTTTACAGTTTTACGTTTAATAAAAAGAGACTGACTTTACAGTCATCTACTCCATTTGCGGCCTTAGTAACTCCCTATGCCCTTTAGGAGAGGTAGCGGAATAAACCATAACCATATATGTAGGTATGTATAGTTTATAGTAATTATTTGCCAATTCAATAACACGCGTCCTTATATATTTTACAAACAGATCGTTTTAAAGTGGTGTGAATTTGAACACCTCGTTATGACTAGAAACGGAAAATAACACGAGTAAGTATATTTACTTTATGCGTATATTCATGTAAATAGTATGAATAGGATATAATAGATATATCGAAAACAATGTGTTATGTAGCGTAAGTGAAGAATTTTGTAATATTATCATCTCGCATCTGATAAATGTAATAGAATATCTACTTTACTACCTAAAGTAGAAAAAACTGGTGTTAGGGAAGAGTTTATCTAAATTGAAATAACTCGCCAAAGAAGTAGTACTTCACTTACACATACAAAGTAATCTGTCGCGGGGTGCCTGGCAAGCAAAAATCAGTTTAATTCAAGTTCATATCAATAAAAACTAGAGAGCCGCATGGAAATTTGGACATAGTATCACAAACCATCTTTCAAACTATCATTATAGTGTGACCAGACTGATTCAGGTGTCAGACTGTTTCTATGTTTCTTGGATTTGTTGGCCAACTAGTCAGGAATGGGCACGTCATTTCATTTGAAACAATTTATCAGATTTTTTTATATTAAGCTCCTCAAAGCCATGGCGACATCTAGCGATTAGGACCACTCTTACAGTAGGCGCAAACTGGACGACATGTAGCGGCGACAAGCTGCGGACGTCAAATTACATACGTTATGTTCTAAGCTCCGCACACTGGGCGACGATAGTCGTCTGTTTCACCATTAAGGCGCACACTGGGCGACAAGTCGTTGCGACTGTCGTCCAGTGTGCGCCTACTGTTACAGTCCCTAGATTACAACCACTGACAGTGGTCCTCAAGTTGGCCCCGTGATGTGCCTCTTCACGCTTCGCTTGAAGAACCCGGGGTTGTTATAGAAGAGAAACACGTGCGCGGATACGTCGTTCTAGATTTTAATAGTTCCACAGAGAAACAATATTTTGAATAATTGAATTTGATTGCATATAAGGGTTAAATTGAGCTGGCAAAGACAACGTGGGATACTTTTATAGACAAAATTTAAACATTTATAAAGCCATGAAATTGTGATGTGATATTTATGCTCAGTCTTGCCTTAGTTTGTAGCTCGTATGAAGTTGATAATAGTAGTATGCAATACCTGTCTTTGCTCAATTTTTATATTATGTAAGCTAATGTTAACGTTATTTTGTGATGCTTTTGTTCATATATTTGCAATCGTAGAATGTCTTGTAGGATAAAAAAGAGCTAAGTATAAATAAAAAAAATCGATAAGATGTCTTATCGATTTTTTTTGAACTTTATATTGGCAGGACTAAATTTGCCGAGTAGAACACTTTGATTTATCTAAACTTTATTTTTTAACATGCTTTAAAAAAGTGCCAAAGCTAGCTAAACGAATTTCGCTCCAACGAATTTATTTTAAGTAAATACTTGTTTGCTCACTTCATTTGAACATCTATATATATAAAAATCAATGCCACTTTTCGTTGTAATTTTATAACTCGAGATCGGGCTCACCTATCCAAACCAAATGTTTAGGCTTTATTCGGACTATTTAGAAGATGGTTTATGTGAAGTTTGCACAAAATCGGTCGAGCGGTTCTTGATTTATCACACAAACGAAGTTGTGCGGGTCAGCTAGTACACTATAAGATAAACTCGTTATTAAAATAATAAAAACTATTTTAGTTTAATTTGATATGCGGGATGAATTGTAGATAAAATAAGAATAAAATATATAAAATAAAACATAGTATGTATTTTATTTTATTCCAATTCAAATATGATATAAGGTTAATATGACTTACCTACTTTACGGAAACATATCCCACAGTTTTTCAATGCATATAAAAAATATTTTACATGAGTACCTAATATAAAAGATACACAATCGTTTGTTAAGTCATCTTTAATTGTATCTTGTTTATTATGAATCGAATGCTTCTGCCTCCATTCCCAATAAGCCATCTTGTTCTAAAATAAGTCATAAAATCTTTTCGTAGTAAGTACAATAATTTATTCATTTAACATCAATTTCTAATAGCTAAACATATAAGGACCTTAAAGCTAAAATAATTTTAATACATAAGCAGTGTAAATATACAATGTTGACTGGTATTGTTCTAGGTTACCACCGCACAATTTCACGATTACTTAAGCGATTCCTTTGAACGGTTTTGAACCTATCTATGAAATCTTTACTGAAAAATCATCGTGTGAAAATCCCGTCTCATCGCATAATGTCCTTTTTTCGAAACGTCCTTTCTCATAATGCCCTTTTCTCGAAATGTTCTTTCTCAAAATCTCCTTTTCCCAAAATGTCCTATTCCCAAAGTGTCCTTTTCTCGAAATGTCCTTTTCTCAAAATGTCCCTTTTTTCTAAATATGTGCAACATATTTGACATTATGCGATGAGACGGAAAATCCCGTCGAAAATCCCTCATGGATGCTATGATATATTATGATGGCTCTTACCGACTAAAACCACACGTGCTCTACCACTGCTAACGGTCGGGAGCCCTTGGTTCGCAACAAACCTTGGCTACCACTGTGACCTCACATAGGGGGTTTGGGTACTGGGCGAGGCCGCAGTGGTGGCCGTAGGTCTGTTGGGAGTCCTGGGACATCCTTCCGAGGGCTTACCCGGGGCTCACAACCATAGGCTGTTGGGCGTTACGTGAGGTTTTTTAGTCGGTAGGAGTCCGGCATAGCATCCATGATGGATTTTCCCTCACGATAAAAAAAAGGGATTTGGGTACTTCCCCGCAACTTTGGGGGTTGTTCGGGTGTTGTCCCGCTTCTTGGGACGTGTGGTGTGACAATGTAATCGTCTAAGTAAATGTGAAGTTTCTCTGAGAGCGGTAGTTTGTATTGAATCGCATGGCGATATATCATTAAACTTATAATCGTGCTCACATTTGGGCGATTTGCCTTCTTAATTCCTAAGTAATGCATGCACTGTTAACGTGTTAATGGTAAGTCATTAAAAGACATGTAATTTTTGTAAGTAGATAGTAATACAAGAGATATATCGTTGTTTATTGTTATTATATCAGATTAATATTAGTTCGGTTCATGGCTGAGAATTAGTTGTATTATATTTAGGTTTTTATATTGCCCTTATTTTAATTTTCCATGGTATATTGTTGAATTTATAAACACACATGTATCTGAAATGATGATTTTATTATTATTATGATTATGATATAATTAATTAAGTACCTACATAATTATGAATTATCTCTCAAGATTGAAACCAATGGCAGCTGCAATATTACAACGTATTCGTTCATTTAGTTTATTATGGTTATTGTAAAGTATCTACTTTGAAAGTAAATTCAATAATATTCTGGATTCAAACTGTTGTTTTCTTTAACCAGGTGAAGCAACATTTTACCTTTCAAATTTCTTACATTTATAAAGTATGGGTAAGTAAATTGTAGTCTACTACCGAAAGCTAGATAATGGACGATAACATAGTGATTAAAAAAAACATTGGACTCACGATGGAGAGGCCTTTTACTACAATTTGTACTTTTTCAAATTTGTGATCGTCTCGTATACTATTCTAATTAGTATACTGCTTTATTCGAAAGAAAAAGGAATGATAGGCTATTCCTTTTCCCCATTTTAATGGGAATGCCAGTAATTTTGGTTATAACGATGACAGTTTTCATGTGTATGTTACTTTGGTTTACGACTTCTCTCTTGCTCCAACGTTCGTCGACAATTACGTCTCCCTCTCCACAGTTCTATAAAAAACACAAAAATGGCCACAATTTCAAAGAAGATAAGTTCCATGAAAGCTAACCGTACGTGACCTAATTTAATGCTTTGAAAATGTCTAGGTTCAGTACGGAGTTTCGGCATCTCAGACGGTACACGAAACATGTTGCATGTCCATGCGTAGTAGGCATCTGCGAGTCCAGCTTCTCTTATACGAGCCATGAATCTTGTCAACTCTTCTACAAATGGGAAACCTGGCAAATAAATAAAAAAATGATTAACCCAGGCAGGTATTAGCAGGCTGGCAGGTGTGTTAACCGTGTCGCGCAAGAGGAGTAAGTACTCAGAAGGTCTTAACCACCATTGTACGCGACGGTTCATTTGTTAAACTGCGTTTATGCTGCGTCCACATTTGTAACATTTTACGGAACATTTCTCCATTACCATATCAGACTCGATTGTCGATACCACAGAAATCTTCTGATATCTGTGGTCGATACCCTTGAAAACTTGAATGTTCGACGAAATGTGCCGCAAAAATGTGACAAATGTGGACGCAGCATTGTGAAAGGTAAGGTAGGTACATAGGTACAGGTAGGTACCATACATTTGTGCGGTTCTTGCGTACCAGTGTAAGTAAATGTTGGATCTAATTAGGTAGGTACACTAATATTTGTAGTATGTAACGTTGAGTAGTTTGTTTCGTTAGTAAGTACCAGAATAGGGGCTATTTATTAAATATCGGATACCCATTGATTTATTTACCTGGTCCACTGATGTATGACAGGTAATATGTACCGAAGCATTCCTGGACAATATTGATCAGAGGCTTCTTATTGTCGCTCTCGGTGTAGTTCCTAAGAATATCTATCTCTCTGTCTTTTTTTCTAGCCAGAAATGCAGCACGAGGAGTTTGTAACAGCGCACCTGAAAATATACGTTTCTATTGAGCATCCATAATAGCCTAGCCTAGAGACCTTTTCCGACTAAAAACCACAAGTATCCTACCTAACATCCTACGGTTGGGAGCCCTCGAAAGAATATCCCGGGACAGCCTAAAGACCTATTCTTAGGGTGCACCCCTAATGTCGATCATTGATCGATCGATTTCTAGTTTGTATTAATTTCTGTGTAAATTTCATCCCACTTACCAAGTGTGTATTCTGCACTGGGAATCTGACTCATTCGTTTAATAAAGTTCCTTTGGTGCTTGCTTTCTAAAGAAGAGTGTTTCTGTAGTTGTTTCATAATTTCTCTTAACGAAGACGTCACATATAGAATTAAATTAGTTTGGTATAGGTCATCCAATGTTTTGATAGTGTCATATCGTAAAAGAGTTGTGAACACGTGGTTGATATGGCCCTGAAAAAGCAGAACGAATTTATTATGTTTATTTAGTTTGTAGAGCAAAAGAGGTATTATACTTTTTTTACGTAAGGGAAAATCCTCCTCAATGCTATGCCGGACTCCTATCGACTAAAAAATCTCACGTATCCTGGCTAAAAGAAGCCTACGGTTGGGAGTCCCGGGTAAGCCCTCGGAAGTATACCTACCCCAAGACTCCCAACAGACCTACGGCTTCCACTGCGGGGTCACATAGAGGTATTGTACCTTTATAATAATGCTACAGTTAAGTAAGATAATATAAATATTATAGATTTTTTATTGAGATATATTAATGAAGATAAATACTAGATAGATAGATATTATTAAACTCACCTGATAAACAGCTAAAAACATAAACGAAGAACATAGACAAATGCCTCTGATCATTCGCGAATCGTTATTATTATTATTGGAAATTCCAAACATCATCAAAGTGAAAGCATCTTTAATATAATAATATAACGTTTTTCTCCTATTACCGTTTATTTTATTGCTTACTACCGATGTTGTCCACAAGAATAATCCAATTATTACATTTACGGTTACAATAAGGAGCCACATGTTCGAAGTATAAATATTAATAGCATAATACCAAATAGGCACTACATCAGCTTGTTTAACCATGGCACAGAGTGAATCTGTATCTACAAAATGTAAGAAATTTACTTGATCTCGGGAGTACCTCCTCAGAAATCGTGAATTAAATGATACATCCACAGTTTTCCTAACGATACATCCGAGGCTATTGGTTACGTTGTGGACTGAATAATGTCCATATCCGATACATTCTTCGTCTGTTACAAGTGTCACGTTAAATTTGAAATGTGTTATGACGTTATGCATCATCATGGCATCTATTCCACAATATCCACGGGTAATATTTAAGTTAATATTTGTATAGTAACGAAGTTTATTACATTCAGTTATAGTAGTTGGGTAATTTTCGAAAAGACCAGCTTTAAGTGGATAATCTTCAGTTAATACACCACGCTTTTCTCCAAATATCGTTTGAAGTTGAGCGTCATCATCGAAGTCAACTAACTTTATATTTCTGTTGTATAGGCTCTGATTTGTATTCTGTTTACTACTATAAACTGCAATTTTACCTAAGCAGTTATACGGAAATATCGTGCCTACATGAGCAATTCTAAATTTATGCCAAAGCTGATTCATAAAAATCTCCACGCTCTGCAATTCATCTGGATCTAGTACACCATTATTACATTTAAAGGTTTTATCATCGGTTATGATAATAAATACCACAGAACGATGGGATTTGATGACACCTTCAACGGATATTGTATCAAGTACAGATAACGTTATTTGTTTTGTCAGTATCACTATAGTTGGATTGTCGTTTGTAGAATATCTTTCAGGTATATCCTTATATTCAGTTTCATTACCGCTTATTAAAACTATTGAGTTGTCATTATTAACATATTTGAGGATGCACGATTTTAACTCTGTGTCAGTATTTTCGTCCAAATCCAAGAGCATGGTTTGTATTGCAGGTATAAATTCAATTTTTGTTTTACAAGACATTGGTGAGTATGGTTTCAGGACTCTATCCGCTAGGATTAGAACAAACATGGATAGAAGAATCACAAGTGTTAAGTGCATTTTACTAAATGAGTTGTTCCTAATGGTAAATTTCGATAAGAATGACGCTTAGGTGTGTAAACGAAAATATTTATTGGTAGTTTTGTGAGTAGGAACACCATCTATTTTCAGTTTTAATAGAGACAGTCGACAAAGCCACTGAAAATAAGTTAAAGTTATCTACACGATAACTTTAAGACGTTAAATAGTAGATACCTAAGTGCGTATTAAAATCAAACAGTGCCGATCTACTCGGCTTAAAACGCTTGTACTTGACCACTGCAGCCTAAGTGTACCTAATGCAGTGATTATTACAAGCGTTGCGCGTTTCATATGAAAGAGGAATATCCCATATAATATAGAATAGTTGGTAACTTTACTTGTCAGGCCTCTACATCCACTACACGAAGAAATTTCGAAAAGTGAATAAAATATGTGACAAAGATATCAGAGCCTTGTCAACACACCCGTCATATTACTATTTGTAGAACTTTTTGAGGAAAAATTCAATACTGTATTTTTATGACTGACTATTCAAAGTGATTACTTACATATTTTCACAGTCTAGTATTTGAAGGTCATGTAAATAAACGGCTTTAAAAGCTATACCTTGGTAGTTGTCAAAGCTATAATAAGTATTATTCCACAACTTGACTGCCAGAAAGATAGAATATTATGTTTGCAAAAGGCGTAAATTATATCTATCTTACTATTTTCTTATTTGCTAAAATTAGCATGTCGTGCCACGTTGTAGGGACCTATGTGTCGTTGATATCCCGGGTAGGAATATCCTTTCGAGGGCATACCTGGGACTCCCAGCCGTAGGCATTAGGTAGAGAACGTGTGGTTTTAAGGCGGTAGAAGAAAGAGAAGAAAGAAAGAAAGAAGAGCAGCCAAGTCCAGTCTAACATCCATGACGGATTTTCCTCACGTTAAAAAAGAATGTGTCGTTCTTTGTGAGTTACAACATACCTACCTATAATAATTGTTCTTTATATGGTAAATCATAGTTAGTACTTATAAGTAATTGTAATACATAATTTACAATCTATTCACAATATGTTGGCCAAATATTGGTCTTCCACATTACATTACGCCTTGCACTTTGTTCACGACCTCCTATTAGCACATTATTAGGTATACAAAGATCCAGCCATATATAAAAAAGTTACACAATGATTTAACATCATTGTGTTCAGGAATTTGGTAGGTACCTAATGGCAACGATTTGGATAATATTGACAATTATAAGTTTTTTGACAAAATCACATTGCCGAATGGATGGATTGCATCTGCATCCAGAAATAATGAAAAGCGTTGTTGAAATGCATCAAGGCAATGATTATATTGATTACAATATTGATGATTGGAGCGTTTTTATTGAAACAACAGATTTATCGAACATAATATCGAATGATATTTTGAAAATTGTTAAATAAACTCCTGAAAAGAGAGAGAGAGAGAAGAATATGATAGATACTGATAAAAGTGATAAAGATACGAGGAAGAACAAATATAATCGAAAGAGTAAAATTACCTAGATATCTATTGACTGATTAAGAAATATTTAAAAAAATGTCATTTAATATTTTAAGGAGAGTTCCCTGTAAGATTTGTAATACAAAGTAAAGAGAAGTTAATTTGGAAATAAACTAATTTAGTCATACCCAGTAGCTACTAGTGTTTTTGTTTAAAAGGTATAAATTAAGCTGGTCCTTGCAAAGAAAATACACTTCGTTGTGACTTGTAGGGTAAACGAAGTGTATTTTCCTTGCATTGCAAATACTTATTGTTAGGTATTTTATTCAATGTTCAATTTAGAAGATTTTAATAAAAACTAAATAAGTTCACGTGGTGTTTTCTTTTCATTATCATCCTAGAATGATCTTATCGATTAAATGTAGATATATCTTTTAAATCATAGATTTAGAATTTTTCGCTACTTTAACTAGTGGGCCTATGTCTATGTGTCAGTGTCAATGATTCCCCTTCTAAGAGTTAATCGGGATGATAAGTTTGGTGAATCATTGTGTTGAAAAGATTTGCAGGCTAGACTCTGTTACAGAGTTTAAGCGGTTTCCAGTGGGTTATTGACTTCTTGTATTTTTTTAAATATAAATCTAGCGGACGTCACGCGGTTTCACCCGCGTAGCTCCCGTTCTCGTAGGAATACGGGAATATAAACATAGCCTTTGTTCACCGGGGATAGTGCAGCTTCCCAACAGTGAGAGAATTGTTCAAATCAGTTCAGTGGTTTCGGAGCCTATTCGATGCAAACAAACAATCAAATCTTTCCTCTTTATAATATCGAGCTATCTAGAGATTAGATGTGAGAACTAGTGACAATTTGGTTAAAATATGACTCAATTTTCGGAAAAACAATGATCTTACTAAGGTATAGGTACTCAATAAATGGTATTTAGTCATGCAAGACAAACCTATGATCCGTTGAAACTTGCTGTATGTCTAGAACCAATTAATGCAGATGAACATTTTAGGTCGTGTGCCCCTGAATTACTTAGTATCATCCGTACAGCAAATTTGATCTGTATTTCCGATTGTTATGAGACAAGTTGCCAACTTCTGTAACTGTTAAACAGCGAGGGTGACTTAACATTTTTTTGTGATATTGTAACAATTAAGTATATAGTTCTTTATCCCATAACCAGGGTCCAAAACCTTGACGCGTAGGAGATCTCGAAGATGCTTTTTTTCTTTTGTCTTCTTTTCGGGTGGACATCCCTAATGGATGCTATGCTAATAACTATGACTGACTCGCTAGACTCTTACTACTACCACAGTATAAAGAGAAATCTTTAAGGCTGTGCCTCCTGCGCGCATCACTGCTTACGGGCGCGGGCGGTCGGAAGCCCCGGCCCCGGATAAGCCCTCGGAAGGATGTAGGGGAGACCGGGTACAAAAGTAACACTTTACACTTTTACCTTGATTTATGGATAAGTGTTAATATTTTCAATAAATGAATATATCCATGTATAAATTCAGTTTATGTTCTTTGCACTGGTTACTCAATTTATTGTTAAATGGTGTGCATTATGAGAATAATGGGGAGTTTAAAAAAAATCGTCACTTGTTACTTTCGACCTAGCAGGCAGGTCGAAAGTAACACGTTATGGGTCGAAAGTAACAAGGATTTAATTGATTATAATTCGTGATATTTAGGCACTAAAGAAGATTAGAAAAATAAAATCAAAATCTCTTTCAGTTTAATATAATTTATTTAAAATGATTTTTTGAGTGCACATGATACTCACAACTTAAACTTTAAATTTGAGCGTATCTAGAAAGATACATTGTCAAAGATACAAACAATCAAATTAAACATGAAAAATAAGTAGGTATTTGTTACTAAATAGAAGAAAAGCTAATAATTGTCTGTATAATTTCAAAAGTAATCACTTAATCGTTGAGAGATAAATACAAATAGTAATCCTTGGGGCCCCCAAATTGCTGTGGAGCACCGTCAGCTCGACGATTTAAGAGTTACCTAGGACTCGTTATTAGGCAAACGATGGAAGTTGCTCAGCACTTCTAGTAAATCATCCCAGAGAACATGATCTTTTTGTGGAATGTTAGCCAAACATCTTCCCAACAAGGAGGGATCGGGCAGTATCTGTGGCTGCCTTTATGGAGCACCAAGATAGGCAAATGATATTGCATCTTATTATAATGAGGTAGCGCTCCACACAATGGTGGCGTGGGCGCAACAGCGCCAGGTCCTCGTGGCAGGTCTGGACGTAGACACTGACTGACTGACTGACTGACTGAACGGACGTGTCTTCGCCCAAGACTGTCGGCTTCCATGGCCGGGGGCCTAAGGATGGTGAGGGGCTGCTCAAACTGCAAACATTATATTTTTTTGCCAGGGCTCTTATTTTTGCACCATCTTTAAATTCTTTTCAGTCGCTATACGACACACTTCCGTGTCGGTAGTTCTTATATGTTGTCGCGGCATTCTGTTGAAGTAAAGACATAAAAATATAATGTAAGTAGGTACTGAAATCATTACGGGGACAAAAGTAACATGTTACTTTTGTACCCATAGGCCTATGTTACTTTTGTACCCTTCCTCATTTTTGTTAAAACGTGTTATGTAACCTTAAAACGGAACGTTCCAGACAAAAACGAATTCAAACAATATACAATGAATCTAATCAAGAGTGTATATGCAAACATTCAGATTACTATTATCCTGTTACGACTACGTAAACACTAAACAAAAAAACGTCGAAAAACTTACTTTTGAGTTGTGAAAACACATTGCGTCCTGTCACACAACTTCACAGCGCATGGCGCACGCAGCGACTACATGCGAGTGAGGGGGGCGCTCCCGGCTATCATCTGACGGCGGCGAAGCGAATGTTCGCCCATTGAATAAACCTAGAGAGCATTTGTTACTTTCGACCCGCCGTTACTTTTGTACCCGGTCTCCCCTACTTTTTTATATAAGCTGTAAGTGTCGTCTTCACTGGAAGTTCATGTTTTGTGAATATACCTAGCTAAATGAATAGTGTCTGGCTACTCAGTTTTACCAGGAAGGGTCGGTCGACTCAAGTTTTGTAGCTATGGAGGTTGTGACTAGTTACAGGGCAGTTAAACACTGGACAATATCTAGATGCAATGTTATTATAACTTTAAATTAAAATAATACAAGTCAAGTGTTATTGACAAAATTTCGCTTAAAATTCTGTTACGAGTAGTATCTACCTAAGTACTTGATGTTCATAGTATAGGAGTATTTTGCCTCTACTTCGCACAGTTTCAGCAAAGACTGCCTCTGTGGCGCAGTCGGTAGTGATACCGCCTGCGGCGCTGGAGGTCGTGGGTTCGATTCCCACCGGAGACAAATTTTTGTGTAACCCATAAATGTTTGTCTCAAGAGTCTGGGTGTTTCTATGTATAATATGTATGTACACTCGAGAGCAATGAATCCGGGTCACTTAAAGAATGTTAAAAATCTCGGAAACTAAAAATGATAGGTTAATGCAATAAATTGTATTTAATAGACAATGTAATACCTACTCCTTAAATGAAAGTAAAAAAAATATGAGTCACCATACATTTTATTAACACAAAATTACATAAAGAAAAAACTGCTGATCTCTCCTTAAAACAAAAATAGGAAACATGAAATTTTTGAACTTTATTACGATTTTCTTGAATTTTAATACTTCGTATTGCCTCCTCGTGCTTCCATTACTGCGTTTACGCGGTTTGGCATGCTGTACACCAAGTTCCTTATACGATTTTGGGGAATATTCTCCCATTCCTCTGTGAGAGCAATTTTGAGCTCACGAAGCGTGATTGGGGGAGGGTTTCGTTGTTTTACGCATCTGCCTAGCTCGTCCCAAGCATGCTCGATCGGGTTGATATCCGGGCTGCGCGCTGGCCACTCCATACGAGTAATGTTCATCTCTTGAAGGTAGTCATTCACAATCCTACCTGTATGAGGTCGGGCATTGTCATGCATAAATATAGCATCCTCACCTAAATTGACCATAAATGGACCAACGTGATCATTGAGGATTTCTTCCACATATCTTACGCTAGTTAAAGAGCCGTTTTCTATGATCACCAGCTCTGTGCGACTTTCAGAAGAAATTCCGGCCCACACAAGTACAGACCCACCACCGTAGGCTACTTTTTCTTCGATGCATGCTTGCTTGAATCTTTCCCCTGGTCTTCGATACACTCTGTGTCTTCCATCGTGCTTGTAGAGCATAAATTTTGATTCGTCGGAGAACATAACTTTTGACCAATCTTCAATACTCCAATTTACGTGGCTCTGGGCATACCTTAGTCTCGAAATACGATGCCCACGCTCCAGTTTAGGGCCGTTTGCAGGTCTAAGGGGTTTTAAGTTAGATTCAGCAAGCCGACGTCTTACTGTCCATGCACTTGGGTTACTTCCTCCGAGGCGTCGAAACTGATTGGTGAGTTCAGTTCCTGTGAGAAAGCGATTTCGAAGCATGGTGTTCACCAAGTATCGGTCTTCTCGTGCTGTGGTACACCTGGTTCTGCCCGTTCCTGGTCTGCGTAGGTTAGAACCAGTTTCTTCGTAACGTCGGAGAACTCTTTGTACTGTTGACAGCGACACACCGACAGTCCTGGCTGTATCGCGCTGACTCCGGCCGGTTTCCAGCATTGTAAGTATTCTGGTGCATTCTTCAGGCGTAAGCGACATAATTTCAGCTTGATTAATGAATATAGAGCACTATCAACATGGTTTATGTACCCACATAAATGACAGATTACAAACAAAAGCAACACCAAATGCTGTAATTTCGTAGTTCCATCTTCGAAAGTGGCCCTTTTTCAAATTTGATTTTTTTATGATATAACTTTACAATAACTAAGAAGTTTTAATACCTTCATTTAAGGAGTATTACATTGTCTATTAAATACAATTTATTGCATTAACCTAGCATTTTTAGTTTCCGAGATTTTTAGGATTCTTTAAGTGACCCGGATTCATTGCTCTCGAGTGTATTTAAAAGTATATAAGTATTAATATCCGTGGTCTGATACCCATAACACAAGCAGGTTATTCCTAGCTTACTTTGGGATCAGATAGCGTTGTGTGAGATGACCACTTGAATTATTTTTCGCAGTAGC
The DNA here is from genome assembly GCA_933228765.1 of Miltochrista miniata. Lineage (NCBI taxonomy): Eukaryota > Metazoa > Arthropoda > Insecta > Lepidoptera > Erebidae > Miltochrista > Miltochrista miniata. The sequence goes on from OW121765.1 coordinate 15,851,964, forward strand.
GTGCGTCGCAAGAACGTCATTTGAAACTACATATTACACCCTTCACAGGGAGTTTAAACATTAGATAAACGAGTTACAACTCTATATAAAGAAATAAACAAAAGTACTTACAAAATCAGTATTACTCGTTAGGTAACAAAAATACTTAATCAATATCAATAGGTACATTATAGTAAAATCGTAACAGGTCACTGTCTGTACTTTGAAGATATATAAGAAATAAATTATAGGGGTATCTACTTTATGAATGCAATAGAACCCAAAATAATATTGTTTAGAATTTTAGGGTGTTTGTATGTAGGTACGTTTGTGCACGATAATCTCAGCAACCGCTCTGCCGATTGCGTTGCGGTTTGCTCCACTTAACATTTAGTGTTTTTGTGTTTCATGTCAATCGGTTTATAAATAAAAAAGTAATATTAATCTATAGAATCGAAAGAAAATACTCCACCATTTGCACGTACTGATTGAAGAATAGTATGTTTACACAACATTTAGATTAGGCTTTTAATAACTTAAATATAGTAATATTACAATAATATATAAAATTCTAAGGTCAAAACAAGTCAACTCACGTCATGGAGATTTTGATAAGAAAATGTGTAACTACTTATTTATACCTACATCTTATTTTCTGAACTGTTAACTGCAAGTTTATTATTGAATTTTATTGTATTTTATAATACTAGCTTTTGCCCGATGTTTGTATTTTCACAATAATTCTAATTATCAAATAAAATAAATATGTTTACATATGTACTGATTACATTAGCAGAGAAAACTCGTGCTCTTTAGTTTTTTTTTGTCTAGGCTGCACAAGCAAGTGCACAAGTGCACCATACAGCCTAGACGGTAATCCATAAAATTTGATTTTGATTTCGAAATCACCTATCAACGTAGAACATATAGATCGATGCCTATCAAAGATTTATCATAAAAAAATTTTCAATAAAAAATAAAACCGACTTCAAGCAAATCCTGAAAAAATAAAATTTACTTAGCACAAAGTAATATGTATTTTGATTTATCAGATTTTATTCAATACAATATCATATTGAAGTCGGCGCCAAGTAAACCCATAGTTTTATGTAGGTAGGTATTATATTGATGGCACCAACTTCAATATTATATTGAATTAAATATGATGAATCAAAATACATACTTTGTGCTAAGTAAATTTTATTTTTTCAGGATTTGCTTGAAGTCGGTTTTATTTTTTATTGAAAATTTTTTTTTCATAATTTTAAGTGACGGGTAAAACGAAAAATATATCTATCAAGGTGGAAGTTCTCATCGATACAAATCAATCAAGCCCAAACACAAGGTAGCTGCTGTAAATCGTTAAGGAATTCCCTCGACTGTCTTTCGGTTCCATCATCAGATCGACTCCAGACATTCATTAAATTGTAGTACCTTTAAGCACTGAATTAAAAAGTTAACAAACGCACTAGTTGTCCCTACAATTTTCGGTGGTTGCCCTCGATTTCTCCTGAATCCCATCATCAGATTTGACCTGGTGAAATTGAGACCACCTCAGCAGTGAACTCTATCCAACAAAAAGCAGATTTGAAATTCGTCTATAATTGACGAAATATCGGTGAACATACATAAAACATTGAGAACTTCCTTTTTTTTTTAAGTCGGATCTATCCATCCAAGTGTAAAGTTCTCATCAATACAAATCAATCAAGTCCAAACACAAGGTAACTGCTGTAAATTGTTAAGGAATGCCCTCGACTGTCTTTCGACTCTATCATCAGATCGACTCCAGACCTTTATTAAAATGTAGAACATTAAAGCACTTAATTAAAAAGTTAACAAGCGCACTAGTTGTCCATACAATTTTCGGTGGTTGCCTTGTTTTCTCCTGGATCCCATCATCACATCCTGACTTGGTGAAAACGGGACCACCTCAGAAGTAAACCCTATTCAACAAAAAAAGAAATTTTGAAATCCGTTTATAATTGACGGAAATATCGCTTGACATACATAAAAAAAAACATACAGACGAATTGAGAACCTCCTCCTTTTTTTGAAGTCGGTTAAAAAGAGCGTAATGCCACGACTCGTAGGTACGATAATATTGATCAATATAGATGATTGTACAATAATAATACATACATATGGTCACGCCTTTATCCCCGAAGGGGTAGACAGAGGCATATTATATGCCCACATTTCACCTTTTTATAATTTGTCCCTCGTAATACGTGGTGAGCCGTATTGCCGTGTTTAAATGGACAGGCGTAGGTTGTGACTGCCTGCTGTTTGTACAATAATATTGATCAATATATATGAGTCTTCAATAAATTGACCGTGTTGGGGTAATATTGAGGTTTAAACAGACATATACTCGGACGATAATAAATATTGGTGCAAGGTATGTATTGAATCAATATTATGGCAGGTGATTGTCCAATAAATTGACCATGCAGGGCTAACTAATATTGAGGTTTGAACAGACATATATTTGATGCAATGTTATATTATTTTAGATGTATGGGGCCTCGTATTAGTGGTACTAAGTGATATTTTTTGAATAGAAGGGATGAAAAAACAATTCATTTATAATTAAACTAGCCAGATCAGCTAGATCTGGCGGGCTTTGTTCCGACATATCAAGTTAACCTAATATAAGATAAACATTTTCTGCTTCCTTTATTGTAAGATAAATAAATAAATATTCACGGAAATCTCACACAACGCTATCTGATCCCAAAGTAAGCTAGGAATAACCTGCTTGTGTTATGGGCATAGACCTCGGATATTAATACTTAAATATCTACTTCTAAATAGATACATATTATACATAGAAACACCCAGACTCTTGAGACAAACATTTATGGGTCACACAAATATTTGTCTCCGGTGGGAATCGAACCCACGACCTCCAGCGCCGCAGGCGGTATCACTACCGACTGCGCCACAGAGGCAGTCAAAAGATAGGATAAAAGATAAGATAAGATAGGTACTATGTTGTTTTAAATTAATTGTTCCTTTTAGAAGACTCTTTCGGTTGGTATCATAAAACAGGATGTGTTTTTACATCTCCCAGGTTCGATTCAAGCGGGTGATTTGCTGATTTGTAGTTTAAATGTAGCTTTACTTACCTTTGTAAATGAAAAATTCTAATCTATGGGTAAACGTAGATAATTCATTTAGGATTAGGATTTTAGAGTTTCTTGTTACTGCTATTGCGAGATTCAATTTTCCTGAATTTCTTGTTTCTCGAAAAATTGAATCAAATTATGTATAGTTTGTGTATACGGAGGGGCTGACGGATTACGGAACCCTCGGTGGGAGAGTTCGACTTGCACTTGTTCGGATTTTTTATTTTATTTGAAACCTTAGCACTGAGTACAAAGCGGACTTAATCCCATAGGCATTATCTACCAGTCTACCTTAGATGATGCAGAGATAAGATTAGGCCTCAGAGATATACGAAAACTATTTACAAGATAAGTTAAGGGGTCATTTTAAAGTACCTATGCAATGTGATAATACATACATAATTATATAATTAAACTAGCTAATGCCCGCAGCTTCGCCCGCGTAAAATTTGTTCCCGTTCCCGCTTTCCGCATTTTATTCCCTTGGGGGTAGAATTCATCAAAATTCTTTCTTAGCGGATGCCTGCGTCAGAACATCTACCTGTATGCCAAATTTCAGCCCGATCCGTTCAGTGGTTTGTGCTGTGCGTTGATAGATCATTATGTCAGTCAGTCAGTCACCTTTGAGTTATATATATTCAGATACAAATATACATAAATACATACATGCATTAATACATCATACATAAATATATACATACATACCTACATATCTATATAAATACTTAAGTAGGTACATAAAAACAAAGAGAAAAAATAAATTAAATCATAAACCATTAATATTTAAGAGCAGAAAGGTGATTGTGGTGGAAATAGCCAATATTGTGGTGTAAAGTGTTGTCTTTTTAGAATTTATTAAATAAAATTGAAATGAATACGCAATGGACCAGGTGTTTACAAACATTCAAATTTACATGGATTGGGTATAAAATAGATGTGGGACTCTCATCGTCCAAACAGCCCTAACAACCATTTACATCTCAGGATATTTACTGCATGTTCTCTGTTCGTGACGAAATACGAACCTAAAGCAGTATTGAACTAGATATCTCAGCATACTGATATACCACTAACTTTATATATAATACTACTAACCTTTCTCACGAAACATGCGTAGTATACGAATAAGCGTTGACAATTTCGTGGTTTCCTTGATCAGTTTGCAGCATAAACAAGGCCGAAGTACTTTATGAGTATATTGACAGTACTAAGTTGCTCATTTTCTGTCATTCTTTAGGAAGATTACCACTGCACTTATTCAAAGACTTACATAAAGAATATGTTTGCATTGGTGTGAAGGTATTGTAACAGTGAAAAAAATTTCGGTTGTCTATTGTTTACCCGAAGATTATATACCATAATCATCATATTCCCGAATTTCATTTGCTCGAATGTTTTGTTTGCCCTAAAAGACATATGACATACTTTTAATTGCCCGAAACTTAGATACCATAAGATACGAGTGCCATACGTATTGTTTTTCATATTTTTAAATGCCATAATAATTTTTGGATAAATATTCAAACGCCATAATAATCATTACACATAATATTTAAGCGTCTAACCTAACCACTTACAGTGGGCGCACACTAGGCGACAGTCGCGGCGACATTTCACGCAGTGTGCGCCTGCATCGGGCGACTTGACGCGGCGACACACGTTGTGCAAGAAGCTGTCGCCTCGCGACAATAGCGCGACAGACGCGGCGACTCCCCTTCCTTGTCGCGGAGTCGCGGTGACATGTCGCCTAGTGTGCGGAGCTTAGAACAAAATGTATGTAATTTGGCGCCCGCAGCTTGTCGCCGCGACAAGACGCCTAGTGTGCGCCCATTGTTAACCAAACTACTTCTGGGTGGTTTATAAAAAAATAACCACGAAAGAGACGGCGGGGTCTATTCACTCACTTTTCCCAAAACTTAGATACCATAAGATACGAGTGCCGTACGTATTGTTTTTCATATTTTTAATTGCCATAATAATTATTAGACATAATATTTAAACGCCATAATGATTATTAGACAAATATTTAAATGGCACCTAACCAAACTACTTCTGGGTGGTTTATAAAACAATAATCATGAAGGGGATGGTGGGGTTAATTCGCTCGCTTCGCTCGCTCATACGACCCCGCCATCCCCTTCTAACCTAACCAATCCGAGTCGCGGTGCTCTAAAGTCCCGATTGCATCCAGTTTCTCCTGATATAACAATCGTTAAACACCCAATGTCGATGGCAAATGATGTTATGGCCATTAGAGCGTGAAAGAGTTACAAACATCCACACATCCAAACTCAAAACCTTTCACATTTATAATATTAGGTCGGCTGTGATATTAGTAAGAAGTAAGACTGTGATATTCGTAACGTAAACCTATGAAATAAGAATAAATAGGCTATCCCTAGATTTAGGCTTCATAAAATAAGCAATTTTATCCCTTGCGGGCAATTGTATTCGAATGTACCTACAATACATTGCCGACAGCCATAACAGTTTTGTCAGTTAATAAATTTAAAAACAAATAAAACGTAAATTTTGCCAGAAAGCTTATTACATCATTAAAGACTTTCTGAAGACGAGGCTGCCTGGCAGTGACGCGCATTGCTTCTTTCTACAAAATAAAAAAGGAACTGTAAGTATTCGATTCTGAGATGACGCAAGGGAAGGACCGGAGTCCGGACTAAGTTTCTGTACCGGGTGGTTTTCTCAGTCTGTAGCATTTCTGAACCCTCAGTAGACTCAAAAAAAGTTTTGACTAACCTCTTTTCTTTTTTAAATTTCAAAGGGAATAAATTTTATTTTATTTCTTTTATTTCATCACATAAGATGGAAGTATGAAAGGATGAGACGTACTTCTCCATCAGACTCATGGGAGCGTGTGAAACTGTCCTGTTTAGCAAACATAATTCATAAAAGGCTTAAAGATTCGGTCTATTCTATAACATTTAGGTCAGACTTTGCACGTTACAACTCCCCTAATCATTAAGCTCTTTTATGATTAAGCAAACACGTCAGTTTAGAATGACCCTTATATTCAAAGAAACCCTTGAAATCTAGTTTTAGCGAAAGTTAATATATCTCTAATTTCTGAACTATAAAACCGATAAATAAAATATTACTACTAGAAGTCCCTTTCTGACACCAAAAATTTTTGAAATTAAAGCACGCATTGAGAAAATACAACTTTTTTTTCTCTTTTGTATTTTCTTCATCATAGCAATCTGTTTCTTTCTGAAACAATGAGCTACTTCTTTGGCTAAACACTCTGTTACTTATTTATCTTTATCAGAGTCAAGTGTCCACTGACACTTTCATCTTTCACTAGGCGACTTGGAATGGTCTCTAAGATCGGGACACTATGTCTCTTCAACCTGGTGAACTGCACTCCTCCTGTGCCTCCCAGATTTGAAGTCAGTTCGTTGACGTGTATTATACCTACATTTTAAAAGAGAACATCAAATCTATGAAATTACTTATTTTCAAAACTCCCTGGTGAGGGGGACCGTAATTTGCACCAAATGACTGTACCATAAATACAATTCTTGAATTGGAATCTTCCATAAAATACCTTATTGGTTCTTTAATTTTTATTTGTTGACAAAATATTTGATACCTACTTTATTGCCATACATAAATATTGTGTTAGTGCTGGCGAGATAATCTTTTACCGGGAGGACACTTTGTCGAACTAGAACTGTCAAGGTAAACAAGTATAAAAATCCGGCCAAGTGCGAGTTGGACTCGCCCATGAAGGGTTTCGTAGCAGCAAGTAACATAATATTTTATAAAAGTTCTTATAGTTCGTTGTAACTTTGATTGATGTTTTAACACGTTCGCAGTGGTAGTGATTTTTCTAGCCGAAAATTGCGGTTTATGACGTATTAAAAAAAACTACCAGCTCTATCTCGTTCAAACCAATTTTCGTTGATAGTTTTTATGGCAGTGTATATCATACATTCTTTTTAGATTTATCATTCTCTTAGTTTAAAAGTAAGAGGGGGGGACACATTTTTTGGAAGTGTCTCTTGCGCAAACTATTCACTTTAGAAAAAAAATATGTTAGAAACCTCAATAGCATTTTTGAAGACCTATTAATAGATACCCCACAAGTATACATTTGATGAAAAAAAAAATTTGAGTTTCAGTTCTGAGTATGGGGACCCCCAAAATTTACTGCTTTTTCTAGTTTTATATAAGAATCTTAATGCGGTTCACAGAATACATCTAGTTACCAAGTTTCAATAGCATACGCCTTATAGTTTCGGAGAAAAGTGGCTGTGACACACGGACGGACAGACAGACGGACAGACAGACAGACATGACGAATCTATAAGGGTTCCGTTTTTGCCATTTTGCTACGAAACCCTAAAAATGAGAACTTCCTTTTTTTGAAGTCGGATCTATCAATCTAGGTGTAAAATTCTCATAAATACAAATCAATCAAGCCCAAACACAAGGTAACTACTGTAAATTGTTAAGGAATGCCCTCGACTGTCTTTCACTCTATGATCAGATCGACTTAAGATCTTCATTAAAGTGTAGAACATTATAGTACTTAATTAAGAAGTTAACAAGCGCACTAGTTGTTGCTACAATTTTCGGTGGTAGCCCTCGTTTTCTTCTGGATCCCATCATCAGATCCTGACCTGGTGAAATGGGACCACCTCAGAAGTAAACCCTATTCAACAAAGAAAAAATTTTGGAAATCCGTCTATAACTGACGGAATTATCGCATACCGCGAACATACATAAAAAAACCAGCCAAGTGCGAGTTGGACTCGCCCATGAAGGGTTTCGTAGCAGCAAGTAACATAATATCAAAGTTCTTGTCGTTCGTTGTAACTTTGATTGATGTTTTATCACGTTCGCAGTGGTAGTGATTTTTCTAACCGAAAATTGCGGTTTACGACGTAGTAAAAAAAAACTACCAGCTCTATCTCGTTCAAAGCAATTTTCGTTGGTAGTTTTTATGGCAATGTTCATCATAAATTCTTTTTAGGTTTATCATTCTCTTAGTTTAGAAGTTAGGGGGGGGGGGGGGGGGGTGGACACATATTTTTCTACTTTGGAAGTGTCTCTTGCGCATAATATTCACTTTAGAAAAAAATGATGTTAGAAACCATAATAGCATTTTTGAAGACCTATCTATAGACCCCACACGTATGGATTTGATAAAAAAAAAAAATTGAGTTTCAGTTCTGAGTATGGGGACCCCCAAAATTTACTTCGTTTTTTCTACTTTTATATAAGAATCTTAATGTGGTTCACAGAATACATCTAGTTACCAAGTTTCAATTGCATAGGACTTATAGTTTCGGAGAAAAGTGGCTGTGACACACTGACGGACAGACAGACATGACGAATCTATAAGGGTTCCGTTTTTGCCATTTGGCTACGAAACCCTAAAAACATACAGACGAATTAAGAACCTCCTCCTTTTTTTGAAGTCGGTTCAAAACTGTAACTATCGCTTGCAGCCCCAATATTCAAAAATATTATGCAGGTCAAAATATACCTACTTTTTCCATTCCAGGAGAGGTGGGAATAAGATGCGGGATAAAAGGTGTACCTATATGAATTTACGAAATATCTCGCTGTTGGTAGAATCTAATTATGGTAAAATAAATTACAAATTAATCCTTGGACCGCGCAATACTGACTAGCAGCCCAAAGCAAGTAACATTAGGAGTACCAAATTAACCTATAGGTATATATTTATTTACTAGAGAACGCTCGCTTGAAATCCTGTTCCTGTTTCAGCATCACATGTTATCTTGTACCGGGAAATTCCAGAATATCGTCTACGATTGTTCCAAATTTCAGTCACATCCTTTCAGCCTTTAGATCGTGAAAAAATAACAAACATCCTCACATCCAGTCTCAGAGACATTTGCTTTTTAATTTTAGTACCTAAGGATACATGTAGATATCTCATTAAATAAATCAAAATACGTAATTATAAACTAGCTGACCCGCGCAACTTCGTTTGCGTCACATGGGAGTGAGAAAGAGAGAAGTGTGGTATAAATTTTAGTGATATAATGTTTCCCATCGTGTTTCCCGTCGCGTCGCTTATATTCATTAGAGCTGACCCGCACAACTTCGTTTGCGTCACATGAGAGGGAGAAGGAGAGGCGTGGTAATAATATAAAGTGATATAATGTTTCCCGTTGCATTTACTTCCGCCCGTCCTTTTTTTGGTACGGATCTGACTCTTCTTGACCGGTTAATATTGTTCAGTTGACCGGCTACCACTGCAGACAACGATTACTGCCGTGGTCGCCTTGCTCATATTTTAAAATTTAATAAGAGGGTTAGGGTAAACCAGGCATACGTGCCCCAGTCGATAACGTGCTCCACTTGCAAAAGTGAAAGATGAATTTTGAATTTAGCGCCAATTTGATTCGAACGGGCCAGTGACACAAGTATGGCGGCGATGTAAACAACACAGTGCTGGTTTTTATTTGATTTATGTGAAGAAAAGTGACAAAAAAGTATGTATGATAGTCTGAATTTGTTTTATATCTGTTGTTACATTAAGTTAAAATATTTGCCTCATATTTTTTACCGTTTTTAAAGTTTTATTCTAAAACTAACCTCTTTGAACTTTTGTATGCCTACAATTACGTTTCGTTTTAGGCAAACTTTACTGTCGAAGTCAAGTGGGGCACATTACCCCGAAAATTGGCTAATGCGCCCTGGATTGTTTCGGGTAATGTGCCCCATTTCTGTATTCTTTTGTGCCATTATTTTGAAGTATTTCTGATCAATTCAATTATTATTTAACAGGAAATGGGAAAGGAAAAAGCTACAGATCCCAGGAAATGGACGGAAGAAAATATGATAAAAGCGATTGAAGATGTCACAAGCAAGAAACTGGGAGTCAATGAAGCTAGCCGGATATATGAAATACCGTCACGAACCTTACGTAGACACATCGTGAGAGGATGGAAAAGCAAGCAAAATATAGGTAGGCCTTCTGAATTAGGATATAAAAATGAATTGAGACTTGTAGCGCACATTAAACGCCTCGAAGCTATCGGTTTTCCTCTAGAACAATCAAGACTGCAGTCTATTGCTTACGACTTTGCAGATAAACTAGCATTGCCACATCGATTCAATAACGAAAAGAAACAAGCTGGCTGGGATTGGTTTCAAGGGTTTATTAAAAGACACCCAGATCTTAGTAAAAGAAAAGCGGAGGGTCTGTCGTTAGCGAGAGCTAATGGTATGAATCGACAAGATGTTGATAATTACTTTGAAATGCTGTTGAAAGTGTTAACTGATAATGATTTGATTGGTAAACCCGAAAGAATTTTCAACATGGATGAGAGTGGTATTCAAGTCAATAATAAAACTGGACGCGTCGTAGCTAGCAAGGGTGCAAAATGTGTTAATACTGTAACCAGCACTGAAAAGGGTGAAAACATTTCAATAATTGCATGTTGCAATGCTGAGGGTACTTTTCTTCCCCCTATTTTGATACTTAAAGGTAAATACAAAAAGCCTGAATTTTCTGAAGGTTTACCACCGGGATCAGATGTGTTTATGAATCAAAAATCATCTTACATTAACGCTGATTTATTCTACAACTGGATGAGAGATCATTTTATTCCACGAAAGCCCGATGGGAAAGTTCTTCTGATACTAGATGGACATTCCTCCCATTCCAATTCATATCAAATGCTACAGTTGGCTAAAGAGAATGACGTCATCATACTATGTCTACCAAGCCACACTACCCAGGCTCTTCAACCATTGGACAGAAGTTTTTTTAAGCCTTTTAAAAGTTACCTGTCTAAGGAAGTAACCACTTGATTTATTAACAACAAAGGAAAGTCTTGTAGTCGCTACCAAATTCAAAAATGATTGGTGATGCCTGGTACAAGTCTGCAATACCAGCAATTGGTGTTTCAGGATTTAAAGCAACAGGGATATATCCCTATGATCCTAATGCTGTTCCTGAATACTTTTTTAGGATTTCCGATGCATCAATTAGAAACAGCGATAATAATCTGCAGCCAATTCAAAATAGTTCAGACCTTTCTTTGCCGAGTACTTCAACATCTTCAATAAATCAGAATGACCAGACTCCACATGCTTCACAAATAGAAACACCAACCAAGACCTTAGAAATAGTAAGTCCAGTACCTGTTATACACCATATGGATGCGCCAGTACCGACGCATACATATTTTTTAGTTTATGTATTTAATGGTATTTATTATAATTATTATATGTCAACACTCACGCACTAAACGCATCTTACTTTTATGTATTGTCTATGGCAACACTATCCCGCCCGCTTCCTACATTCACATTCCGCCATAGCTATTGGAAGATACGCACGCACCCGTCTCTTAACGCTCCGCTCCGCTATCGGCCGCTGTGATTACCCATCATATCGCGCTACATCGCTTATCATCAGCCACAGTCTCGAGAGTTACGGTTATAACTCCTGTGTGCATATTTCGCGGTCGTGAATCAAGACCCCGAACGCAAAGCTGGGAGCAGCGCCTACCTACCAACAAGAGTTCAAGGTAAGTGCATTTCCAAGTGTGGTCCTCCGTCCGGATATTCCATCTAACGCATTCTTTCTACTAATAATATTAATTACCTCTTTTCCTATTAAATTCACGCATACGCAGATATATATTTAGTATATTACTCATAAATACTCAACGCAAATATTATATTTAACGACACCCGCACGCATTAGAAAAGTTAATTATCTTTTCACACCGCATATTTTATATTACTCATAAGTACTCATATTCTATAACGCATTTACGCTATTTATCATAATCATATTTACCTATATATAATCAACCCGCTGGCAGGTAGCGCCCCCCGAAATTATCGCTACCCAGGACTTGGACCATCCTGGCCATGTTAGTCCGGTTGTCCGATTCTAGGCAATCATTTTGATATTTTTTGGTAATTAGGAGTTTTGGCATAAAGTAAAACGGACAATCCAAAATTAACAATTTTCTCAACCGTCATAAATTTAACGTAGTTTTCCCCAATTTCATTACAATTTCATATTATCTTTCGAATTGTAATCGTAGATAAAACTCATATTTATACGTTAATTTTATACCCACATATATTTATTTTATTGTGACGGTACTGGGCAACGCAGCCGATACATAACGGTATTCAAACGATTAACAGCTGATTGTTACGCAGACTCCATATTGGGTTTGTTCTCTGAATACTTTATCGCAAACAGCTGATTTAAGCTAACAGCTGATCGTTGTTCGAATTTTATACTTTTTCGCTGAATATTTCTATTACCTACCCACTTATATACATACTCGTATCTCGTATCAATTATATTATCATGGCTTCTAAAGACAAATCCCATAGTAAAAGTTCAGACGAAAGTCAGGTCATGATAAATTTTTTAGAATACAAAAAACAAAGTTTGTTTCACATAGTTCAAGAAGTGTACAACTTAAGTCTCAAGGTTACCAATGAAACAGTACGCATGATGTTTCTCGCTCGGGTTCAATCTATCGATAAAACCCGATCGGATTACATCGAAACTATCGATAAATTGTTAATTGAACAATTAAAAGATAATCCGCAGGTACAGCCGAGTTATAGTGTTTTTAATACATTTGATGAATTATACTGTTTCATAAAGCAAACGGAAACTACTCTGAGACAAGAACTCGACGATAAAAAGAAAAGTGATAATTTTAATATCAAATTACCCCCACTTAAACTCACAGGTTTCGATGGTACTTATGGTAAGTGGCCTATATTTTATGAAAATTTCTGTAGTGTGATACATACGAATACTCGTCTCACCAACGCCGAAAAGGTTCAATATTTGATAGGTTGCCTTTCGGGTAAGGCACTTACTGTTTGTTCAGGCATAGCTGCTACCGCACAAAATTACGATGTTATTTGGCAAGCCCTTCTGGCTAAATACCACGATACCAGGGTTCAGGCGTCGTGCTATTTAGAACAAATGTTACACCAGAAGCCAGGGCAATCGGCTGATCAGATCTTGGAGAACTTTTGTTCAGCTGAAGCAGCTCTGCAGCGTCTACCTATCACAAATTTATCAGATTTCATAATAACTCATTTAGCATTAAGCAAGTTTGATAAACCTATGCTTGAATTGTTTGAACAATCTCATAGACATTTGAGTGTACCTACATATAGTGACGTCAAAACATTTTTGACAGAACAAAGCAAACTCCAAACGCTCCGCTCACCATCACATTCCCAAAAAGGTGATTATCGCGCTCAGCGGAGTTCAACCGCCTCTCATTTAAATAAACCTAAGTCATTTTTTACGCAAACCCGCCCTACTAATTTGAAATCAGTCGATACTTCTAACATAAAAAATTGTATCGTATGTAACAATAATTCCGCTCACCCTTTGTTCAAATGTCAACATTTTATTCAAGAGACTGTTGAAACGCGAAATGAAATAGTTCGTAAACATTCCTTTTGTGTTAATTGTTTAGGTTTTCATCACGTGAGTGCTTGCAGATCTGTTAATAGGTGTTCGATTTGCAATCGGTCTCATCATAGTTTACTGTGTTATAAAAATAATTTGAACGCATCAAATTCAACAAGAAATCATGCTACCGGCAACGCATCGAGGCAGGCAAACGCGTCTACTGCGCCGTCCGAGCATTCCATGTCGACTCATGCGTCATCGGCAGATGATCCGTCCCGCTCGCACTCGCGGGAGGCGCGGTCACATAGTGGCAATATCGCGTCGTTATCGGCTGTGATCCCTCCGCCGCGTAATTCAAGCAGCGCGACCACGGTTTTGTTGCCGACTGCTTGTGTATATGCAAATTATAAATCGGATCGTATACGTTTGTTTTTGGACTCAGGGTCTATGAGTAACTTTATTACGAAGTCTTGTTGTGAGCGTTTGCACTTAACCATACTTAACGCTCCTTCTGTCATTAAAGGCATAGGTCAACTTGAAAGCCAATCTTATGGAATTACGCATTTCAAAATATATTCGCGATTTGATGCCCGCTGTTCTTATTCGGTTAGTGCACGGGTTATAGACACTATTACAGATTTTTTGCCTAACGTGGAAATTGATACAGCGGAATTAACCCATTTACAAAATTTACCTATGGCTGACGAACGATACTATACTCCGGGTGGTATAGATTGTTTGTTAGGTAATGAACTCTTCCCCATGATTTTAGGGTCGCAAAAAATTACATCCCCAACCTCATCAGTAATCGCGATAGAAACCACGCTCGGATACGTCGCAATGGGAAAGGCGCATGCTTTACCTTATTCGCTAGTGGCAAACAAGCATCCCCGCGATCGCATGTCTCATTCCTCCGTGTCCGACAAGGCCTTCTTATGTCACACTCAAGATGTGTCTCTCGAACAATTAACGCAACGCTTTTGGGAGATAGAACAGGTGCCAGATAAGAAGCACATTAGCACGGACGACGCAGCATGTGAAAAGCTGTTCTCGTCTACGTACTCACGCGACGATACCGGTAGATATACGGTTAGTCTTCCCTTTAAATACCCTCCCAGTGAGCTAGGGCATTCGTACACAATCGCCAAACGCAGGTTTTTAAATTTAGAAAAAAAGTTAGACGCTTCTAACTTACGCAACGATTATAATGCCATTATTCAAACATATATTGATCAAGGTTATCTCACTAAAGTGTCAAATAGCTTTCTAGACTCTCAAGTTTATTATATGCCGCATCGGGCCGTTTATCGCCCTGACAAAGAAACCTCTAAAACGCGTGTGGTCTTAGACGCTGGGTGTAAAACCACGTCAGGTAAATCGCTTAACGATTTGCTTTATACGGGACCAATATTACAGAACAATATCTTTCATTTGCTTCTCAATTTGCGTATGTACCCGGTTGCTGTAACCGCGGACATAGAAAAAATGTATTTTCAAGTGAAACTTACTCAAGATCATCATACATATCAAAGAATATTATTTAGGTTCGATTCCAATTCTCCTATTGAAAGCTATCATTTCAACCGCGTTTGTTTTGGCGTCTCCAGCTCACCCTTCCTGGCAATGCGAGTCGTAAACCAGCTCGCGTCAGACTGTCGCGCTTTATATCCTCTGGCGGCTTACGAAGCTGACAATCACATGTATGTTGACGACTACGTTAGTTCCATAGAGAATGTAGATTTAGCTGAAGACACCTATAGGGAAATGGTCGCTATGTTTAAATCTGGAGGTTTTAACTTAACTAAGTGGATCTCTAATGACAATACCCTATTGTCACGTATCCCGTCAATTCATAAGAGCTGTCTCGCTGTCAAGTTTGATGAGGATCCTCATGTTGACACTAAGATCGTGGGTATGCAATGGCAACCTAACGATGACACCTTTAACTTTAAAATAGTGATCGACATGCCTTTAACATGCACTAAACGCTCGATCCTTTCCGTAACCGCGCGCTTGTTCGATCCGCTTGGAATCATCAGTCCAGTGGTCGCATACATGAAGTTGCTTATACAAGAATGTTGGAAATTACAACTGGACTGGGACGAGACGGTCCCGGGTTGCATTCTGTCTAAATGGAAACACTTTCATAGGGAGTTGTCGCGTTTATCTGAAATAAAAATACCGAGACATATAGGTTTAACATCCGCTCGTCGAATTACTCTAATAGGCTTCTCGGATGCCAGCCAGCAATGTTATGGTGCTGTTATCTATGTACGAATAGAAACGGCTGAGAACGGAAACGCTCTTAATGTGAATCTACTGACCGCTAAATCCAAAGTGTCAGATTCTAATAAAACGCTAGCGCGTTTAGAACTCTGCGCGGCGGTCTTACTCGCAAAATTAATTAATTCTGTGCGCACTGTTTTTAATAAGCGGTGTCAAATAAACAATATATTCGCATTCTCTGATTCTACGGTAACCCTTACCTGGATTCACTCTCCCGCTCATAAGTTTCAAACTTTTGTAGCTAATCGCATCGCTCAGGTAAATGAATATCTGCCTGCTTCCCATTGGTATCACGTTCGTGGGGTTGAAAATCCCGCCGATATAGTCTCGCGCCCTGTGACACCTAAAGGGTTAATAAATAACTATCTTTGGTTTCACGGGCCGAAATGGCTGTCCGCACCTATAAATGCATGGCCTGTGAAGGAATATAAAATCAATCATAACGAGAAGACAGAATTACCGGAAATTAAAATAGCTTCTCTCCATGCACATACCATACCTGTCTCCGATCACGTTCACATGATAGACGAACTTGCCGAGCGTTGCTCGAGTTGGGTAAAATTTATTCGTTCACTGGTTTATGTATTACGTTTCACAAGGATTCTCAAATCCCGCGGTATACTTTCTGTATACGATTTAGAATACGCAGAATATTATGCGGTCCGCTTCGATCAGTCTAAGTATTTTCAGGTAGAATTACAAGCACTTAAGGCTACTAAAATTTGTCCAAATCAGGCTATTTTAAAACTCAACCCTTTTCTTGACGAACAAGGGTTAATTAGAGTAGGTGGTCGACTTACTCATTCTCAACTAAATTACAATACAAAATATCCAATACTGCTATCACCTAAAGGACGTATAGTGTCGCTCTTAGTAGACCACTATCACACCGACAATTTACACACCGGTCCTGGACTAGTGTTAGCATTGACTCGCCAAAAGTATTGGATTCTTTCTGCACGAAATTTGATTCGCCAACGAGTACATAAATGTAATTTATGTTTTAAAGCTAGGCCTCGTTCTACAACTCCACCTATGGGTGATCTTCCATCCATTAGAGTTTCACAAGTAAAGTCGTTTGTGCATACCGCAGTTGATTACGCGGGACCCTTTTACGTAACTCACATAAGGCGTCGTGGAGTAAAAAGTCATAAAGCGTATATTTGCTTGTTCGTCTGTCTCACAACAAAGGCGCTCCATTTAGAGTTAGTAAGTGATCTTAGTACAGATTTATTTCTCGCTGCCTTTAAACGTTTTATCTCACGCAGGGGTCCTGTTTCAGTGTTGTACAGCGATGGAGGCACTAATTTCATAGGTGCGAAACGAAAATTGAACGAAATTTACACGCTTATACAGTCCACTAATTATAAAAATGATCTGAATAAATATCTAACTCAACATAAGATTCAGTTTCAGCACAGCCCACCTTTCGGGCCCAATTTTAATTCGTTGCCTGAAATTAATGTCAAATGTGTTAAGTCTCATTTATTTAAAGCTATCGGGAGTCAAATACTCACCTATGAAGAATTCAGTACAATATTGGTGCAAATTGAAGGCATTTTGAATAGCCGTCCGATTTGCATACTTTCTTCGGATCCATCGGATCCAACCCCCCTAACGCCTAATCATTTTCTTAATGTTACTCCGCTTAAATATTTACCCGCTGAACACATTGAACCCCTATTACCAGATAACAGACTCACCCGCTATCAATTATTAAATAGAATTGTTCAAAGTTACTGGACACGTTGGAGCAAAGAATATCTTACCTCTCTCCAACTTAGACATAAGTGGAATATGCCGTCCAAACCTGTGACGATAGGAACTGTAGTTGTTGTTAAGGATGACAATACGCATCCTTTATCGTGGCCACTCGCGGTTGTATCAGAGGTGTTTCCCGGGAAGGATGGTGTAATTAGAGTCGTCAGAATTAAGACTTCTTCTGGTGAATACATTCGTCCTGTAACTCGGCTTTGCCCGTTACCCACGCAATAACTCCTACGCTTTTGAATTATTTTTTAGTTCATAAGTTTTCATTCCTTTTATTTTTTTATTTTGTTTATTCAATGTAGAGGAAGAATCCTCTAAGCCCCCCGAAGTTGGATGCGCCAGTACCGACGCATACATATTTTTTAGTTTATGTATTTAATGGTATTTATTATAATTATTATATGTCAACACTCACGCACTAAACGCATCTTACTTTTATGTATTGTCTATGGCAACACTATCCCGCCCGCTTCCTACATTCACATTCCGCCATAGCTATTGGAAGATACGCACGCACCCGTCTCTTAACGCTCCGCTACGCTATCGGCCGCTGTGATTACCCATCATATCGCGCTACATCGCTTATCATCAGCCACAGTCTCGAGAGTTACGGTTATAACTCCTGTGTGCATATTTCGCGGTCGTGAATCAAGACCCCGAACGCAAAGCTGGGAGCAGCGCCTACCTACCAACAAGAGTTCAAGGTAAGTGCATTTCCACCATATATTAAGTAAAAGGAAACAAAACGTAAAAATTTTGACATCAGAAAGTAATTTAGCAACTCGTAAACTTTTTGAAGAAAAAAAAAAGCCACAGGAGAAAAAAATCACTACAGCACCATCAAAACGTAAAAGGAATGTTCTAGAAATGTCTTCCTCATCGGAAAGTGAAGAAGAGTTACAGCTTAGTGAATCAAGTGAAGAATGTTCCGATGAGAACGACAAAACTTGTGTAGAATGCCTCGAGTCTTACTACTATACGAAGAAGAAAAGTGACTGGATTCAGTGTTTGCAGTGTTCTGGCTGGTTACATGAAGACTGTTCAAGTTTTTCAGAGAAATGCAACAAGTGTGGTGGCAAAAATAAAGGGAAAGGAAAAGGGAAAAAGACGACAAAGTAAGAGGCTTTACTGGGGCACATATGACTGATATATCCGTGAAATGTGCCCCACCATAGATTTTAATAAATCGTTGATCTCAGATATTTTAATTACATTTAAGAAGATTTTTTTAGTTTTTGTTATGCAAATTGAGTCAGAGGTTAAGACTAATCTATACTTATAATAAAACTGTAGAGGGTCGGGAGTCTGTACATGGAAGATATTTTGAAAATTTTAAGTGTAGGGCGTTCTCTAATCGATACTGAAGCCGAAAATGTAATTTAAAATTTTCATGTCTGTCTGTCTGTCTGTCTGTCTGTCTGTATCCCGACTAAGTATCACGCCGAAACTACTGAACCGATTTGAATGATACTTTGTACGATCTAAGCTTATAGTCCGAGGAAGGTTCTTAGATACTTTTGATCCCGATATTTTGCGCGGTTCCTTCAGGAGAGGGGATGAAAGGCAAAATAGGTTTTTTGCTATAATTTCTCACTGCGTGGTTCGATTTCAAATATTTGTTTGGTGTCTGAAAGGGAGTACTTTAAGCATTATTCCATACAATTTTCAATATTGAGGGTTATGTAGTTCAGAAATTAGGGGCATCTCAACTTTCGGTAAATCTAGAATTCAACGTTTCTTTTGAAAGTGAGTCTAAACGGGCGTGTTGGCTTAATCATAAAAGAGCTTAATGATTAAGGCTATTGTAAAATAATTCAGTCCGCGCCGAAGGCGTGGACTGAATTGTTTTAGAATCGACTTAATCTTTAAGCTCTTTTATGATTAAGCAAACAGGGCCGTTTCACACGCTGCTTGATGAGTCTTATGAAGAAGTAGCTCTCCATTCGTACACCTTATGTGACGTAAACGAAGTTGCGAGGGTCAGCTAGTTACTTTAATAAACATGATTTAAATAACATAGTTTTTTATTTCAATTCTTCGAATGGTGGGGCACGATTGCCTGGTTTACCCTATTGTAAGTGAACCTTAAAAGATAGGCATACGAGTATGCTGGTAAGGTCTTTTTTTTTAATAACCTTTTAAGAGGAACAATTTTGTAATACACTATTTTTACGCTCCTTTAATCATTTACGCAGTGTACGCAATGGAAGCTTTCAAAAGAAAGAAATTTTCCCAGTTCTCGAAACATTATTCATGGCTGCTTCGCTCCTATTCGTCTTAACGTGATGCTATATTATCATTAACTATTCTCAATATATTGACTATTAAACTGTTAATATTTTTTTTGAAATGCAACCAGTAGTTTCTGAGATCCTTGTACAAACAAACTCTTTAGTTTTAAAATATTGTGAGCGGACCTTAAGAGATAAATAAATTAGGTTATTGTGAGCGAACCTTAAAATATTGACAAATGCTGTCGCGGACTTCATTTTAGAACTTTGAACTAATTTTGACACAGTTTTTTTGTGTGTGACACAGAAATTTAAACACAGTTTTTACGTAACTTTAACCATTTACGCAGCCTCGGAAGCTCTCTGACGGTAAAAAATATTCCTGTTTTCGAAGTTCCTAAGATCCTTGCGTTCAACCATACACACAAACAAACAAACTCTTCAGCTTTAAAATATTAGTATGGATATTATTTCTTTCTCGTTGTACCGGTTCTCGTATAAGCCTTCAGACCTTTGGAGGCTGATGCAACCCATACTGCTGTAGGCTTAGTCCTTCTAAAGCTTTATTATCGTGGCTCAAGACATAAGTTAGTTATTCGTCGGTGTTATTCGTATGATCAGTGTACACTGTATTTACAACCTGTTCTTTCCATGCCATCTACGAGGCATACCTAAATAAATCTTCTGTTTGACATAAATAAAAAAAGATTAAAAAACTTTTTTTCAACAAAATCTAATTGAGCTTCCAAACAAGTTTTACATTTAAAAGTAATTTGAACCAAAAGCACTAAGGAGTATTGGTATCAATTGTGAATACCCCAAAATAACTTTTTATGTACTTACGTTTAAGTATTAAGAGTCCGTATAACTCTAATCGGTTGAAACAAGATAGAACATATATGTACATTTAAGAGAGCAAGAAAGAGAGAGATGGATCGGTTTTTGTGAGTTTTTAACGAAATACATAATTATATTAATTATAAAAGAACTATAACCAATAAGAAAAATGTTGAATGAATATTTTACTATTTTTTTTCTTATAAATAAATTATATTATACAGGTTTATAATATTTAAAAAATAATAATATTTGTAGACACTGTAGTCAAAAGTGTTGTACAGGGTGACGATTTTCTTGATTATTTTTAAATACCTATAACTTTTTAAGTACATAAGTCGGATTTTTTTTTTAATTTTTTTTTTAATACTTTTCACAAGTACCATCTCTGGTTTCCCGTTGGACGTCGATTTATGGGACACCCTGTATATAGTTTCATAATGTAATTTATTTATTTCAAACAATTTAACAAAATTGATGTACATATTTTTACCGAAAAAAAAAACTATCGATAATTTTATCAGCAATCCTGTTTTTGGTCTAGAGCATTTTATTTTTAGTTCATGAGTTGAAGTTACTTTTGTTTGAATAACGTTAATTCGTTAGACCTCACAAGTCTTAACATCTTGATAATAGTCCATTTAGCGTCATGCGGAACCCTTAACATGACTAAAAATACAAAGATATGACGATGTATCTAATTTTAAATGTTACCTACTAAAAATATTAAGTGGAAGATGCCAGCTCTATTCAATATTGACTTCTAATTTATTGGACTTGTTTTGTCAGTATTTTTACATATTAAAAATATCTATAAAAAAATAGATTTGCATAGTTTGTAAATACATATAACGTCGCTGCGCTTGCAAAAGTCGCTATGTATTTTTAGCCTACTTTTCAGGAGGAAGTAAAAACCGATTTACTCGAAATATAATTGTGATAGAGAAAGTAAATAATTTTATTATAATGTAAATAATATACACTCGAGAGCAATGAATCCGGGTCACTTAAAGAATGTTAAAAATCTCGGAAACTAAAAATGATAGGTTAATGCAATAAATTGTATTTAATAGACAATGTAATACTCCTTAAATGAAAGTAAAAAAAATATGAGTCACCATACATTTTATTAACACAAAATTACATAAAGAAAAAACTGCTGATCTCTCCTTAAAACAAAAATAGGAAACATGAAATTTTTGAACTTTATTACGATTTTCTTGAATTTTAATACTTCGTATTGCCTCCTCGTGCTTCCATTACTGCGTTTACGCGGTTTGGCATGCTGTACACCAAGTTCCTTATACGATTTTGGGGAATATTCTCCCATTCCTCTGTGAGAGCAATTTTGAGCTCACGAAGCGTGATTGGGGGAGGGTTTCGTTGTTTTACGCATCTGCCTAGCTCGTCCCAAGCATGCTCGATCGGGTTGATATCCGGGCTGCGCGCTGGCCACTCCATACGAGTAATGTTCATCTCTTGAAGGTAGTCATTCACAATCCTACCTGTATGAGGTCGGGCATTGTCATGCATAAATATAGCATCCTCACCTAAATTGACCATAAATGGACCAACGTGATCATTGAGGATTTCTTCCACATATCTTACGCTAGTTAAAGAGCCGTTTTCTATGATCACCAGCTCTGTGCGACTTTCAGAAGAAATTCCGGCCCACACAAGTACAGACCCACCACCGTAGGCTACTTTTTCTTCGATGCATGCTTGCTTGAATCTTTCCCCTGGTCTTCGATACACTCTGTGTCTTCCATCGTGCTTGTAGAGCATAAATTTTGATTCGTCGGAGAACATAACTTTTGACCAATCTTCAATACTCCAATTTACGTGGCTCTGGGCATACCTTAGTCTCGAAATACGATGCCCACGCTCCAGTTTAGGGCCGTTTGCAGGTCTAAGGGGTTTTAAGTTAGATTCAGCAAGCCGACGTCTTACTGTCCATGCACTTGGGTTACTTCCTCCGAGGCGTCGAAACTGATTGGTGAGTTCAGTTCCTGTGAGAAAGCGATTTCGAAGCATGGTGTTCACCAAGTATCGGTCTTCTCGTGCTGTGGTACACCTGGTTCTGCCCGTTACTGGTCTGCGTAGGTTAGAACCAGTTTCTTCGTAACGTCGGAGAACTCTTTGTACTGTTGACAGCGACACACCGACAGTCCTGGCTGTATCGCGCTGACTCCGGCCGGTTTCCAGCATTGTAAGTATTCTGGTGCATTCTTCAGGCGTAAGCGACATAATTTCAGCTTGATTAATGAATATAGAGCACTATCAACATGGTTTATGTACCCACATAAATGACAGATTACAAACAAAAGCAACACCAAATGCTGTAATTTCGTAGTTCCATCTTCGAAAGTGGCCCTTTTTCAAATTTGATTTTTTTATGATATAACTTTACAATAACTAAGAAGTTTTAATACCTTCATTTAAGGAGTATTACATTGTCTATTAAATACAATTTATTGCATTAACCTAGCATTTTTAGTTTCCGAGATTTTTAGGATTCTTTAAGTGACCCGGATTCATTGCTCTCGAGTGTATTTACGTTGTGGAAGATGACTTTTAGAAAGATAACGTTTATAACGAAAATACTAAAAAACTAATATTGCGAATCTGACACATAGCTGAAATTGTTTGGGTCACAATAATCGCCATGTGTTGTTGAGCACATAGCGGGAACAACTAAAACATAATTCACGTTGTTTAATTACACATAGCTATTAAAAAAAGGTGTCAATTGAAAATAATAACAAATTTTAATTAGAAACTATGGCAAACTTGGCGTTCTCTGTCGTAAAACTCTGCTGCCTTGATGTGTGAAGATGTGTTGTACGCAATAAAGGCGCTGAGGAAGAAACGGAAGAGCAACAGTCTTCTCTCCAGAACCGCAGAAGAAGCACTGGTCGCCGGAGATTCCAAAACGATCTCCGCCACTCTGGGCTGGCTACCACCCTTTCCTTTTTTTAACGTGAGGGAAAATTCTCATGGATGCTATAAAACTACCGACTATAAAACCTCACGTATCCTGCATTACGGTTGGTAGCCCCGGGTAAGCCCTCGGAAGGATACCCCAGGACTCCCAAGAGACCTACGGCTACGACTGCCTCGCCTAGGGGGGGGGGGGGGTTCGGGTGCTATCCCGCATATTTGGGGGCTCTTCGGGTGTTATCCCGGTTCTTAGGGGGGGCGTGCGTTAATCATTTACGTCACGCTTTCATCTATAAGTACGGCGGCCTACTTCAGTAAGGACGGTGGGCAACCCCCTTACCGTCCTCAGGACCCCAGTCATGGAGGCCGATAGTCTTGGTCGAGATACGTTGGCAGCACCCCCGCCGCCGACTGTGGAACTCGGATGGGAGAGTTCTCTCCCGGTCTCTACCGGCCGCTTCTTTCACGAGTACGACCTGCTCGCAGAAAGAGACAGCGCAGTCCCACTTTCTCCCACTGGAGATCATGGCTCGTACCATGGTCTCCAGCGAGAGAGTGTCCACTAGAAAAACGTAGTTTAGTAGCCGCGACTTGGCGACCACGGCTGGTCAGGGTGCCTGGGATTTCCTTTCGAGTGTGCACCAAAATCCCTGGCTACATACAGCCGGGAAGGAGATTACGAAAAGGCGTGCAGTCCCAATTATTTACCTCTACCAACTCCTTTAAAGCAACCAATGAATATTGCTATTTTTTAAGAAACCCTGGTAGATATGAAAATGTACGTACCTACTAGTATTTTAGATACTTGTCTGTAAGTGTATGCGACTGTTGTGCTAAGATCCCGTAAGGAGATTGATTCCCGATTAGACTCAAATATTTGTGTGATCCAAAAAACGAATGGCTGAAAAGGAATGAATGCAGAGCTCGGATTTTTGAGCAAGAAATTTTAGAATGAAACGTAAAAGGGAATAATAATAAGAGAAACTCGGGCTTAAGTAAAGGAGATTGGGATTTTATATCCAGCGAAGACGGAAAGAAAACCACTTGAGTTTTAGGCGAAGATATGAAATGCAGCGAGGCCACAGAACTTCCCACAATTAGAGAGTACATAGCGTGGGCACAGCAGTGCCAGGTTCTCTTGGCATCTCCAGCGGCATTAGTTAGGACGTTGCCGCGTCTTTCTGTGAGCCAGGTCATGCTTGTGAAAGAGGCGGCGGGGAGCAGCAGGAGCAGGCACTTTCTCGCTCGAGGTCTGCTGTCAGCGACAAGGGGCCGTAGACTTGTCTTCGTCTAATACTATCGGCCTCCATGACCGGGGGCCTAAGGACGGCGGGGAGTTTAGCGCATGCCTCATACCCCAAGAAGCGGGACAACACCTGAACAACCACTAAGAACGCGCGATTGTTCCCGAACCAGCACTCGCACCCGCACTTTTAGGCCGCAGTGGTAGCCAAGGTCTGTAGGGAATCCTGCAACATCCTTTCGAGGGCTTACCCGGGGCTTCCCGGCACTTATGAGAGTGCGTTCGAAATCCGCAGCGAACGGTCGCGTCACCGCTGCCTCGCGCAAATTTGTTTTTGTGTTCGAGCTAAGTGCTGACGCAGCCATCGAGTTCGTCACGTTGAGTCGTACGCGGCCGCAGCGATGACCTAGTTACCGATCGTAATGATTCATTACATATGTAAGTAATTAGCAATTAAGGCGCAGCTATTTTAAATATCTAACAATGGCTTCTACAAAAGTAAATATTACAACAGAGACAGAGCGTATCATATACGACTATTATGTCAAAGAGAAAGAAGAGAGAGAAAAACTGCAAGAGTTAGTAAATGACCTTAGATGTCAAATAGAGAACCTTCAAAGTAAAATGAACTTTGACCAGGAGCAACCCCCTGAAAATACTAACAACAAAACTGTTGAAAACACTGAAAGTTCCACTCCAGCGGTCCAATATGAGACCGACGAGGAAGAACTCGCTAAAGAAACCGAGTGGGTACGTGTAAAAAATCGTAAAAAAAGGAAATTGAACTTGACACCCTCCCCACCACCATCCCAAAGAGCTATCTGCTCCAACGAAAAAGCACAGAAGATCAAAAAACCTCCACAACCACCACCCATAGTTGTGGAAAATGTCAAGAACTACCAAATGTTCTATGATCTGCTGTCAGCAGATACTGCAATCGATTCGTTTATCGTGAAAATGATGAGCGGTGAATGTATAAAAATAAACGCCAAAAACGAAGATTCTTATAGGTCCATTACTAAGACCCTACTTCAAAATAATTGTCTGTGGTACTCCTATGAAAACAAACAGGACAGACCCATAAGAGTCGTAGCAAAAAAATTACACTCGTCTTGTTTACCGGACAGAATTATCGCGGATCTGAAAGGCAAAGGTCTTAAAATTCAGGACGCAGTTAACAAATTGAGTTGGAGGACTAAAGAGCCTCTTAATATCTTTCTGCTTTCATTTGATAAAGAAGAAAGCATTGACAGAATTTACGGTATTCATTCAATACTGAGTTGCAAAGTGGATATAGAACCTTTGAAAACCTCAAAACTCATTCCACAGTGTAAGAGATGTCAAGCCTATGGCCACACTCAAAAATACTGCTCCAGAGAACCTAAATGCGTAAAATGCACGGGTAAACACCTAACGAAAGACTGCCGGAAACCTGCAGAGGTAAAGCCAAAGTGTGTACACTGTGGCGAACCACATCCTTCTAACTATAGAGGGTGTATGGTAGCTAAAGAGCTGCAAAAAATTAAAAATAAGTCAGTAAAATCAAAAACATCTATGACAGCCACTAAGATGTCTAGTGAACGTACTGGCATAAAAGCGAATCCCGAAAAGCGGGTCACAAAAACCGTATCGTACGCACAAATGACTAAGGACATTCACTTGCAACCTCAGCCACCACAACAACAGTTGTTGTCAACAAATCAACAACAACAACCAGTAAGTTCTAATAATGACGATAAAGTTAATCAAATTCTTAGCCTAATGACATCGTTTGATGAAAGGTTAAAGAAACTTGAATTAAACACTTACAGAAAATAAACATGTTGTATTCAATCAAAATTATGGCATGGAATGCAAATGGACTCCTAAAGCATCAAAATGAGTTGCAGGCAGTCCTAATTACAGAAAATATAGACATATGTCTGATATCTGAGTCACATTTTACCAGAGAATCATATATTAGAATTAAGGGCTATAAAAGTTATCATTCGTTGCACCCCAACAACACTGCAAGAGGTGGTAGTACCATAATTATTAAGGATACTATTAGTCATTATGTAGAACATAAATGTGAAGAACAATTTATACAAGCTATAGCTGTTACTATTAAAACTAAGCGATACCCCATTACAATTTCTGCTATATACTGTCCACCAAGGCATAGTTTAAAAGCAGAACAGTACAAAACTCTTTTTGAAAGTCTTGGTAACAGATTTATCCTTGGTGGCGATTTTAATGCCAAAAATATACACTGGGGATCGAGATTAACGAACTCTAAAGGCAAACAGTTACTTTGTGCTATCAGAGAAATGAACTGTAATGTTATATCAACAGGTAAACCTACCTATTGGCCTACTGAAAAAGGGAAATTACCAGATTTAATAGATTTTTTCATCTACAAAAATTTTTCGTCCGGCGTCTTACAAATTGAAGAAGGATTTGACATGAGTTCAGACCATTCACCGATATTACTGACCATAGGTGAAACTATTATTCAAAAAGAAAGCAAGCCCTCTTTAGTCAATAAAAATACAGACTGGGATAGCTTCAGATGCGAATTAGAAGAAGCTATTAACCTAAAAGTACCGCTAAAAAATCCGCAACAACTAGAACTTGATGTGTCAAAATTCATAACAGATATACAAAAATGTGCCTGGCGTAATACACCGGAAATTAGGCAAAGAATTAAAAATAACTGCTATCCTATGAGTATTAGAAATATTATAGCTGAAAAACGTATACTGCGAAAAAAATGGCAAAGAACCAGATATCCCCCTGACAAAACTGAACTAAACAACATTACCAAAAGACTCAGGAGAGAAATTCAAAATTTTCATAATACAACAGTAAATAGTTACTTAAGTCAGTTAACAAGTGATCGCACGACAAATTACTCCCTATGGAAATGTACAAAACATTCCAAAAAGCCAACTTTACATATCCCCCCCATTAAAGATACCAATGGCGGTTGGGCTATAAATAATGAACAGAAAGCAGCCAGATTTGCACAACACTTAGAGCAAATTTTCCGACCAAACGATGAAACCT
The DNA here is from genome assembly GCA_933228765.1 of Miltochrista miniata. Lineage (NCBI taxonomy): Eukaryota > Metazoa > Arthropoda > Insecta > Lepidoptera > Erebidae > Miltochrista > Miltochrista miniata. The sequence continues at coordinate 15,879,846 of OW121765.1, forward strand.
CCGGAAACATACCTTTAGACGTGTCATCAAGCGATGGGTTAGAAATAAGATTAGTTACACCGAGAGAGGTGTTCAATGAAATAAAACGCCTAAATACAAACAAAGCCCCTGGCTATGACCTAATTACGGCAGAAGTTTTACGCAACTTACCACGTAAAGCGATTATTAAACTTACCACCATTATTAATGCGTCATTTAGACTAAACCATGTACCTGATGTGTGGAAAGTGGCCGAAGTTATTATGATACTTAAACCTGGCAAACCACCCCATGAAACTACTTCATATAGACCTATTTCCTTACTACCAATAATGTCAAAATTATTTGAAAAGCTGTTCCTGAAACGGTTAAAGCCCATCATAGAAGAACGTCAGCTGATCCCAAACTATCAATTTGGATTTAGACAAAATCACTCTACAATCGATCAAGTACACCGTATCACTAATATCATTGAAAAAGCTTTAGAAGACAAGAAAGTGTGTTCTACAGTCTTCCTAGACGCAGCTCAAGCTTTCGATAAAGTTTGGCATGAAGGTCTTGCACAAAAACTCGAAAATATGCTCCCAAAACAGTTCACCGCCATCTTAAAGTCCTACTTGACTCAAAGAATGTTCAGAATTCGACAAGATGATGCATACTCAGACTTAAGGGAAATAAAAGCTGGAGTGCCCCAGGGAAGTGTATTAGGTCCGGTCCTGTACCTATTATACACCTGCGATATCCCGGTATTAGAAAACCATACCATTGCAACATTTGCAGATGACACAGCCATTATGGCCACAGGTGTTACTCATGCAGAAGCCGTGGAAAAGGTCCAAAATGCAGTCAACATCGTATATGACTGGACGAAAAAGTGGAAAATAAAATTGAACGAAGCCAAATCAGTTCACATAGACTTCACTAATAAAAGATCCAACTATCATGCAGTGTATATAAATAATACGATTATTCCCTACGAGAATACAGCCAAGTATCTAGGCATGACACTAGATGCTAAGCTTCGTTGGAAGGCTCACGTTAAGAAGAAACGCAGCGAGCTACAGCTTCGCTACAAAAATATGTACTGGCTTCTAGGCAAACATTCTTCGCTGTCAGTACAAAACAAATTACTACTGTATAAACAAGTCCTTATGCCAGTGTGGACTTATGGAATACAGCTATGGGGCTGTACCAAATCAAGCAACATCCAGATTATTCAAAAATTCCAAAATAAAGTACTGAGGGGTATCGTAAATGCGCCTTGGTACATTAGAAATGACGACCTCCATAGGGACCTTAAAGTGGACCTCGTAGCTAATGTAGTGCAAAAGTACGCCGAAGCTCATCAAAAAAGACTTCATCATCATGTGAATGTCGAGGCTATCCAACTCCTTGACCACACAGATTTAGTGAGAAGACTAAAAAGGACAAAACCCTTCGAATTAGTATAGTGAAGTGTCAGTGTGACATAGTGTAATAAGTGCAACTTGTAATAAAAACACAATATGAACTAAGTGACTTCCCCTTAATAGAGACATTAAGAAAAGTGTTAATGGACACATTCTTACAATTTACTCTATATTAGCAGCTTAGGTTAAATGTTAATTACTTATTAGTCTTATGGCTAGATTGTAATTTATATGATATGCTATTATTGTAGCACGTCATTACATAAAAAAAAAAAAAAAAAAAAAATTACCCGGGGCTTCCGGCCGTAGTCAGAGCAGGACAACGTGTGGTTTTAGTCAGTAAGAGTTCGGCATATCGATGAGGGATTTCTATAAGTTTAAATATACTTTGAGATCAAAAACCTATGCCACAAATAAATAATTTTGAAGCCTTTTAAGTTTATTTAGGAGCTCTTCAGTGGCCTTTAAGTATAAATGCAACCATTGGATTAGTTAGTAATGGGCTGAATGAGAGTCTGGGACATCTTAGTTCTTAAGAATATTAATTGTAATGGAATAAGTAAAGTGTAGAATAGTAATAGGTTAAAAATAATATTTCGATAGAGAATTGCATTGGTACTTGTTATTGGATTCAGGAAAGCTACTAAAGAAAAATACTAAAATAGGTACATTCAGAAAATAAAGAAGAATTGAAAGGATCGTCCTCGAGCAAAATACTGTCAGTCAGAAAGTAGAAGTCCTAATCTCGTTTACATTTTATTGAAAAGAAAATGTAAAATCTGTATGCAGGTCTAGCCTTGAGTGCCTGAGAGAGTGATGTGGAGCGTATCCAAAGACGCAGGAGAATGTACCTAATAATATTCTTAGATATTACATAAACATACACAAACCAAAATTATAAGCTACAGTCAGCTGACCCTCCAGCTTGCTAGGCATCTTTTAACAAATAAACATACCTAACCGAACAACTAGTTACACCACTCTCTCTGCTTGTTGAGTGATGTAATTCAGCCTGTATCATTTGATTCAAGCAGGTGCTTGAATCAAATGATACAGGCTGAATGATACAATAAAGTGTAATAATAATAAAGTACAGGTACCTACCTGAGGTACCTGTACTTTGTTATTATTACACTTTATTGAAATATTCTAGCTCCAAAGCTGCCTTATAATTTCAATAGATTCCTGAACGGACCGATGACATAAGCTTTGGAGCTAGAATATTTCAATAAAGTGTAATAATAATAAAGTACAGGTAGGTACCTGTACTTTATTATTATTACACTTTATCGAAATATTCTAGCTCAAAAGCTGCCTTATAATTTCAATAGATTCCTGAACGGACCTATGACATAAATATCCAAAACGCCTGGCAAATTTCATAGAAAAAGATAGCTATGTGACACATGATTTGTGCAATGAGCTATGTTTCAGGTCAAAACTTGTACACCAATATCGCTATGTACCCGTAAACACATAGCGGGCGCAATTCCGCGTAATTGACCATATTTTGGTTAAGGTGAACTTTTTAGCTATGTGATTTGAAGCACATAATTATTTTGAGGGCGCAAAAAAGTATTGATTTCACATAGCTATTTTTTGAAACTCTGTTATTATTAGGTTTTTTAAAATTTCGGTTTTTGCAGCTTGTGCGCCTTGAAATAAGGATCTAAATGGCATCAAAATCCAAAATTCGAAAAAAATCACATAGCGACTTTTGCAAGCGCAGCGACGATAAGGACCAGCAATATAGTTGTAGTCACAGTAGTTTGTGAATTTTCAATCGTTTCTATAATGAAATATGTAAGTTTTATATATTCTGCTTAATAATCTGTTGTTGTTTTTGTAAATCTAATTGGTGCATTATTTGTAAAATCATTTTACGACTGCCGGCAAGATCAAAAAGGTTGCTGCCTTTTCGAAACATTCGAAAACTACTGAACGAATTTTCATGCGGTTTTCTACCAATAGATATATCGATTTTTGGACAAGGTTCAGGTTGATATAAGAACAGTATAATTTGACTAAAATAGCAGGCGAAATTGATTCACTACATCATGCCTAAACTAATTCACATTGTTTCTTGTTTTTGTATTCAAGTACAGTTGTAAAAAAGTCATGAATTTTAAATGTAAAGTTATATGAGGCTCGGATATTTTCGAAGCTCACCGGTACAACACAATCAATCAATCAAATAAGCCTATGCATTATATCAAAACTATTTCAGAACTAATGCAAATTACTCCAAGGCAGTCCTTTTACTGCGCTTTGCGCATCCAGCCAATCCCTGCAACGTTTTGCAGGTCGTTGCTTCATCTGGCAGGGGGTCATCCTACACCACGTTAACCAAGTCGAGGTCTTCATTCCAGAACTCGTTTGCTCCATCGGCCATCAGTTCTCCTACAGATATAGCCAGCCCACTGCCACTTCAAAACGCAGAGTCTGCGCGCTATTTCGACCACTTAATTCTCTGACGGATAGTGCTCCCACTGTGGGTGTCCACGTCTCGTCACAGTTGGTCATAACTGGTAGAACGCACTGGTTGAAGACATAATAGAAAACCCAACGCAGTTTGAAGAACGCTGCCCAGCACAAGCAAATCCTTCTGGCTAATTCCTTTTTCAGGGTACTGTTTTCGAATGTAATTACCTGCCGAAGGTAGATAGAATGGCATGACAATGCTCATTTGCGCGGTACAATTAGTTTAGTTATATTTATGTGTATAATTATTTATAATATTTGCTTCCAGTTCGCGTTCATCTTCATGGTGCTGATGGCTCTGATCTTGCCATTAGTGATCAGCGACGAGCGTGGTACGTCACATAGAGTGGCTCGCCAATATGATCCCGAGGTCTTAGAAAATGCTGGAATTAATGATCCATGGAATAAGAAAAGTAAGTAACAGAAGTACCTATATATGTTTTATTACTTATGTTTTATATCTGATGTTGTAGATATTTAAGAAAAGCCAATATAGTGGTCTATATTAATGTAACAAATCCCAAAAACATTTCTATCGCCTATAAAAATCTAACGCTGACTGTAGACGCTTCCCTCACCGCTAAAAGTGTAACTCTACATGGCAAATTTTCTTCCTATTTTCAATTCTAATAGGTTTCCACGACGCTTGAGTAACTACAAATTTAGGATTATGCCTTAACTATACCGAATAGTTTGTACTTAGTGTAGAATAGAATAGAATAGAATAAAACTTTATTTGTACACCTCGTTAAAAACTATTTACAAAATTAAACATACACTATTGTACAAAGGGCGGTCTTATCGCTAAAAAGCAATTTCTTTCAGACAACCTTAGGATGGACAGAAAAGATTTATGTTATAATAGATGGGTAGTTTAGGTGTAGAGATTATGCATATTTATACAGACTACATACATACATACCTACACAACATATATATACATACCCATATACATACAAATACACATATACACATACATACATACCTACATATATATAAGTACATATACCTAGACATACGTTTATAAAAATAATATATACGTATAACAAATAACAATTTCAGTGTGAAGACCTTAAATATTTGATATGATTTAGAGTATTAACTACCGTGTCAGATAATGTCGCTTTACCATTCGCTTGAAGACATCCAGAGACTGAGCACGTCTAATTGGTGTAGGTAATGCATTCCATAACCGCACTGCCTGTATGGTGAATGATTTGTCATAAAAACTGGTCGAGTGGGTAGGTACTGCAAGTTCCAAAGATTCCGACGACCTCAAGGATCTTGAATGTGTGTCATTAAGGAACATAAATCGTTCTTAATAGGAGTACATTATTAATTTTATACATTAATATTAGTGATATTTTTTTTTGGTGGAAAAATAAGCTTTTTCTTTCTTTCTTTCTTTCTTTTTACATTCATGTTATATTTATTTACAGAAGACACAAAACCAAACAATAATAATGGTGGCAACAGAGGCAAGGGATCACATTAAGAAAATGGTCGTGTCAAGACCACCATAATGGATAGTAATAGTAATAGTTAACCGTTTACTTTATACGTTGTCTGTATAAGAATATAGTTCTGAAATAAGTGTTTATTTTATTTTATTTGAAACCTTAGCACTGAGTACAAAGCGGACTTAATTCCATAGGCATTATCTACCAGTCTACCTGAGGCTTAGATCATCTAACCACAGGATGCGCCTTACTTAAGCATTGTTTTCTGCCATTGCACATGACCATTTGGTCTTTTGGCTTTATGAAAAGCCTGTACATCAGTACATCATTTTATATGATTAAACTAGTACATTACATTGTAGTTGACTGTACAATAACAATTAACACACAACAGCCATTACGCGTTTGTCGATTAATACATTTTTAAATGCAATGAAATTTTATATGTCTTTGTGTTTCCCCCTTCACTTGTATGAAAACTGGCAGAATATTTTTGTATGCGGTGGTTCGCAAAGGCTAGTCCCGTGTTATATGGTCTAAGACCTGAGGTGATGCAGAGATAAGATTAGGCCTCAGGGATATGACGAAAACTATTTACAAGATAATTTAAGAGGTAATATAAAAGTACCTATGCAATGTGATAATACATACATTATAATTAAATACAAATATGCATAAATACATACATGCATTAATACATACATACATAAATATAAACATACATACCTACATATCTTTATAAATACTTAAGTACTTAAAAACACACTAGGTATCAAAGAAAAAAAATAAATTAAATCATAAACCATTAATATTTTTAAGAGCAGAAAGGAGATTGTGATGGAAATAGTCAATGTTGTGGTGTAAAGTGTTGTCTTTTAAGAATTTATTAAGTTGAAATGAATACGCAAAGAACCAGGTGTTTACAAACATTCAAATTTACATGGATTGGGTATAAAATAGATGTGGGACTCTCATCGTCCAAACAGCCCAAACAACCATTTACATCTCAGGATATTTACTGCATGTTCTCTGTTCGTGACGAAATACGAACCTAAAGCAGTATTGAACTAGATATCTCAGCGTACTGATACCACGACTAATAACCTTTCTCACGAAACATGCGTAGTATACGAATAAGCGTTGACAATTTCATGGTTTCCTTGGTCCACTTTGCAGCATAAACAAGACCGAAGTACAGTACGGGGAGGATGTAGTGTGCCTTCACGAAGAGCGTTACCTGTGCTCGGGCCCTCCCCGTAAGTAGCGGCGAAAGCGAAAACGCGAAACCAATCACTACCGAGAAATGAGTCCCGACAGGGCTAGGGCGTCCCCCCGAGGCGACGCGTACCGGTGTGCCCCCGTCGGTATGACTGCATGCGCACGCGGCGAAGGGGGCCGCCACCCTTCACGCAGCGCCAACTCTGGCGGGATGCGAGGAGCCGAGTGCCGGATAGGCACGTGGAATGTGCGTGGTGGTATGGAAGGTAAGATGAATGAATTGATAGATATAATGAAAGAGCGATGACTGGATGTATTGTGTGTCACAGAGACTAAGCGGAAGGGGAGCGGCATCGACGATCTTCCTGGCGGCATAATTGCTTTGTGGTCCGGAGTGGACCAAGAGGATCATGCCAGTAAGGGAGTGGGTGTCTTGCTCTCCTCCCGTTTGGCTTCTGGAGTGAAAGATTATGGATTGGCAGGCCCAAGACTCCTGTGGGTACGTATAAAACTGGGGATCACGAGAGTTTTTTTGATCGCAGCCTATGCTCCCGTCAGCTCGGCTAATCCCCAAGTTCGTCAGCTCGCGGAGTTCTGGGATTCCGTTAGGGACGTCCTCGATTTGGCTGACGGGAATGAAAAGTTGATCATGTGTGGTGATTTGAATGGATGGGTGGGGACCAAGCGAGATGGCTTCGATGCTGTCCTTGGTCTGTATGGAGATAAGAGAGCGAATGATGCTAGTAAGCCAATCTTAGACGTATGCTTGGAACGAGACCTCCTTGTGGCGAACAGTTTATTCCGTCACAAAGATATCCACACGTATACCTGGAGACGGAAGGAAGAAAAAAGTGTAATTGATTTGATATTGATAGACAGTCGTCTCCGAGAGGCTATAAGGGATACAAGAGCCTACAGAGGCCCTACTCTTGAAACTGACCACTATCTGGTGGTAAGCCGGTTTGTTGGTCTTTTCAAGAAGTGGAGGCACTGGCGAGTGCGTGTCTCTTTCGGAGACTATGAAAGGATAAAGAGTGAAAAACTGGAAGATGAAAGCGTAAGGAGTATGTATGTAGGCTTAGTCAGTGAAAGGCTTGCAAACGCGAGCCTTTCCGACTTAGATGTGGATGAATGCTGGAATATTATGAAAGAAAGTATAGTGGATAGTGCAAAAGAAGCATGTGGGAGTGCAAAGAGACATGAACATTCGAAAGGTGATGCCTGGTGGGATGCAGAAGTTCAATCCTGCGTAGCAAGAAAGAAGAAAGCGTGGTTGGATTATGTCTCATCTTTGCAACTGAATGACAGTATGAAAGACAAGAAGAAAGAAATTTACCGCCTCTGCAAGAATGAAGCCGAAGTTTTAGTGAAAGAGAAGCGTGAAAAAATAAATTTGATTGCGGAAGAGAAGCTGACGAGGAACTTCGAGACAAATACCAAACTCTTTTGGAGGGAGGTCAAGAAGTCTCGGAGCTGTTCGTCAGTTTCCAGAATGGATAAGATAAAGAGTAAAGCTGGGGACATTCTTGCGGACCCATTAGAGGTGTTAGAGCGGTGGAATGAGTACTTTGGAGAAATGTATGAATATCTCCCGGATGCGGGCACTGCGAGGGAGTCGATGACTGATCTTGCGGTGCAAGCATCAAGCGGAGATATTACTTTGGAAGAGATTGAATGGTCGATACGAAGCTTGAAAAATGGAAAGTCTGCGGGAATTGATAGTATACCGGCTGAAATGATCAAATTAGGTGGTCTTTGCGTCCGGGACGCCTTCTGGTCATTGAGCAATCTATGCTGGAAGACTGGAAGGGTCCCAATGGACTGGAGGCGTGCTATCATCGTGCCCTTGTATAAAGGCAAGGGCTCACGTATGGAGTGCGCCAACTATAGGGCCATCAGTTTGATCAGTATAGCAGCTAAAGTGTATGGCAAAATTATTGAAAGGAGAATGAGGGTGGAATCTGACGGATTACTGTGGGAGGCGCAGGGTGGCTTCCGAAATGGAAGGGGATGTATGGACCAAGTTTTCTCTCTCCGCAACATCGTAGAGAAGCAGCTGGCTGTAGGCCGGAAGGTTTTCTGCGGTTTTGTGTACATGGAGCAAGTATTTGACAGAGTTGTACGGAAGGATCTCTGGGATATATTGCCAGGATACGGGATTGATGGTGCGCTGCTTCGTGTTGTGCAGTCTACATATGTGGGATGTACGGCATGTGTGCGGGTGGACGGCAGCCTGTCTCCCTGGTTTGACGTCAACATTGGCGTCAGACAGGGCTGCGTGCTATCGGCTCTGCTGTTTGTCCTGTACCTGGACGATTGTCTTAAGAGAGTAAGATCGATGAATGCTGGATTGCGAATGGGTGACTTACTTGTGAACTGTTTGCTGTATGCAGATGATGCCGTGCTCATAGCCGAATCGCCATCAGAACTACAGTCACTAGTCACAACGATGAAAGATGATTGTCTAATGAGAGGCTTACATTTGAACGCGACTAAAACGAAAGTGATGGTATTCGAAAGAGAAGAGGACAGAACGAATGCCAGGATAACTGTAAATGATGTAGTGCTGGAACAGATGGATGAGTTTGTATATCTTGGATGTGCATTTAGCAGGGATGGACGGTACACCGCTGATGTAGAAAAGAGGGTAACTGCGGGCAATAGTGTGAATGGAGCGTTAGGCAAACTTTTAGGTACCAAGGCCTTAAGTCAAAAGGCCCAGCTTGCAGTACACAATGCGGTGCTGATACCTACGCTAACGTATGGAAGCGAGAGTTGGGTATGGCAGGAAATGCATGAAAATAGAATAAACGCGGTCGAGATGCGCACGCTACGCAAAATCTGCGGAGTAACGCTCGCAGATCGCGTTCGGAATGAAGATGTAAGAAAGAGAGTTGGTCTGAAAGAGAGTGTCGGTGTTAAAGTAAGGAAGGGCATGCTACGATGGTTCGGGCATGTGGAACGAATGGGAGATGAAAGAATGTCAAAACAGATATACAACGCGAAAGTGAATGGACGTAGGAGTCGGGGAAGGCCACGACACACCTACCACGACCAAATTAATCGTGTGTTTGTTGAAGGAGGTGTCAAGAGCCGTAGGAACCGACGTGCATGCATGAAAAGAAAAATGAAAGATGAAGAAGCAAGTGAGGTGTGTATGGACCGTGCCGTGTGGCGCTCGGTTCTTTCTGCCTACCCCGCAAGGGATTTGGCGTGAAGATAGTTAGTTAGTTAGTTAGAAGTACAGTACTAAGTTACTCATCTGTCATTCTTTTGGAAGATTACCACTGCACTTATTCAAAGACTTACATCTATACTAATATTATAAAGAGGAAAGATTTCTTTTTTTGTTTGTAACGAATAGGCTCCGGAACTACGGGACCGATTTGAAAAATTCTTTCACTGTTGGAAAGCTACACTCTTTGCAGTGAACATAGGCTATATTTTATTCCGTATCCCCACGGAAACAGGAACTACGCGGGTGAAACCGCGTGACGTCCGCTAGTAAAGAATATGTTTGCATTGGTGTGTAGGTATTGTAACAGTGAAAGAAATTTTCGGTTGTCTATTGTTTACCCGAAGATTATATACCATAATCATCATGTTCCCGAATTTCATTTGCCCGAATGTTTTGTTTGCCCTAAAAGACATATGACATACTTTTAATTGCCCGAAACTTAGATACCATAAGATACGAGTGCCATACGTATTGTTTTTCATAGTTTTAATTGCCATAATAATTATTGGATAAATATTTAAACGCCATAATAATCATAACACATAATATTTAAGCGCCTAACCAAACTACTTCGGGGTGGTTTATAAAAAAATAACAACAAAGGAGATGGCGGGGTCTATTCGCTCACTTTGCCCAAAACTTAGATAACATAAGATACGAGTGCCGTACGTATTGTTTTTCATATTTTTAATTGCCATAATAATTATTAGACGTAAAATTTAAACGCCATAATGATTATTAGACATAATACTTAAATGGCACCTAACCAAACTACTTCTGGGTGGTTTATAAAACAATAACTATGAAGGGGATGGTGGGGTTTATTCGCTTGCTCATACGACCCCGCATCCCATTCTGACCTAACCTATCCGAGTCCGGGTGCTCTTAAGTCCCGATTGCATCCAGTTTCTCCTGATATAACAACCGTTACACACCTAATGTTAATGGCAAATGATGTTATGGCATGTGATAATTATGGCATGTGATAATTAGGGTATGTTATAATTAGGGCATGTGATATTACTGCATGTAATAATTAGGGCTCACAATGATTATGACAAATGATGTTGTGGTAAGTGACTTTATGGGAAACAAAGCTTCTAGCACGTGACTAATATAGCAAATAAGAGTAGGGCAAATGAATTTTACGTCATATAATATTATGGCAAGTAAAATTCGGGCAAACGGCAGTTTACCGAAATTTTCAAATCAATTTAGTTCTTTCGGAGCCTATTCAATGCAAACAAACAATCAAATGTTTCCTCTTTATAATTCTATTAAAGTAGCTGACGTGGCAATCGTTGGTTTTTTGCAAAAGTATTACCTCAATCACCAAGGCCAACTTCATGCATATGACAAGAAACGCAGATGACTAGAATAAAATCGCAAATGACCAGATACGCCAACAACCTGCGTTCCTAATGTTTGTAGTACTATCTTTTTCTTGATTACCAGTCTATACTAGTATTACTCCAACAGAGTTTCCAGTACAGAACAAACTTTGTAGGTTCTATCCGGTATCCGGCCATTGGTCAAACGAAAATCACGATGTTCTTCCAACTTCACGTCACGGAATTTCTGTAATTTCAACTCAATATGATAACTATAGGGTCTGATAATAATTAAGTATCATGTAAAACAACTATATTAGGTATTATTTTTCATAAGTTATCAGGATCCTTTGGGGCACAATTGCACTCGTACAGTTTTTAGATTTTTCCTATTTTACATATTACTTGCCAATTTTCAGAGTTCTAGGTTAAAGGCAAGTACCCTATTAATTTTCATTCCCTTGAGAGCCTCGCACGGCGACACGTTTTTGACGATGACGACTTGTGTGGCCGTAACTTTTTTCTGCGCTAATTCGGAAGTTTGATTTTTACACAGCTTTATGCATGTATAGTTCTAATTTCAACTCGATACCTTCACGCGTTCATTAGATGAAGAGTCTATTACAGACAGTTGAACGGACGGACAACAAAGTGTTCTTACAAGGGATCCGTTTTTGCTTTTAGCCCCTCTATAAAATAGAGTGCAGAGGGTTATGTCGAGATTTTGTCTGTAGTCTGTGACTCTGTTGCATTAAACTGCGTCACTAGATCACGTGGATCATCTGTTCAAAGTTTGAAATAAAACCAAAATGACAACGTCAATCGGATTGAACTTTCACAATAAACGTGTTAGAGTGGGGCAGTCTGGTGAGAACGATCTCACGGCTTTCTTGTTCAAATCTACAACAAGTAGCCTCAACCAATCGAGTATTAGGTAAGTGGGACAAAGTAGGTACAGCTGGTAACATGTGGGCCTATATTATGTATGTAGAATATTTTACTACTTACCCCATCAAAGAAAACTGCGTGACTACAATTATGTATATCACAAATATGTATTACGATGAGGTATTTAATTTTGCAGGCAGTCACAACCTGCGCCTGTCCATTTAAACACGGCAATACAGCTCACCACCTATAACGTGGGACAAATTACACAAAGGTGAAATGTGGGCATATATTATGCCTCTGCCTACCCCTTCGGGGATAAAGGCGTGACCATATGTATGTATGTATTTAATTTTGTATTCAGTTCTAAACTTCTAATTTCTTGGAATCGTTTTGTCACTAATGGTTTGCATATTATTCAACATGTCTAGATTTGTATATAAAGGCAAGCAATATAGTTGTAGTCATAGTAGGTCTGCGTATTACCTATGTGTTCCACTATGAATTACGTAAGATGAATTTTATTATATTTTGCTTAGCTTATTAATCAATTCATTGCAGTCATCTGGTGGACGTAGGCTTCTCCCAAAACACGCCACAACATACGCATTCAAAATCCTATGCCTTCTTTTCTAGTACCTAAGTAGGTGTCAAGAAAATTATCAGTTTAGCTTATAGTAGGAAATTAAAAGCGCTCGTGGCCCTGAGGACTCAGTGTTCTGTAAACGATTACTGCAGTAAGCAACATAAATTTACTATAGCCGGTTTTGGACACCGACGTGACCACTTTGTGACATTTATTTACGAGCGTTTCAGTGCTTCGGAAGGAATGAGTAAAATGGCAGTCGTTAATCCTAGTAGAAGACCTTGTGGGCGGCTTGAAAATTTTTTTTTCACCAGCGGGTAGTCGCATCCTGCGCCTATCCATATCTACATTGCAATACGGCTCACCACCATTTGCCTACTAATGTAGTCATTTCTTCGCTTGCCCTTGTTTGTTTCGACACGGCAATATGCGGAGTGTAAACACCGCCAGTAAGGCTGTTGGCACTTTCGATGCTTTCGATCAAGGTGATAAGTTTCTGGAAGGATATATAATAAAATTGTACATACATACATACATATTATGGTCACGCCTTTATCCCCGAAGGGGTAGGCAGAGGCATATTATATGCCCACATTTCACCTTTGTATAATTTATCCCACGTAATAGGTGGTGAGCCGTATTGCCGTGTTTAAATGGACAGGCGCAGGTTGTGACTGCCAGCTGTTGAAAATAAAGCCTTCAACTTAGCTTAACGATTGCCATTTTACTGGCAACCGGGACCAACGGCTTAACGTGCCTTTCGAAGCACGGAAATGCTCAAATAAATGTCATAAAGTGATCACATGAATGGTCACCCATCCATGGACCGGCCATAGCGAAAGTTGCTTACTGCAGTCATCGTTTACAGAACACTGAGTCCGCGGGGCCACGAGCGCTTCAGCCCTCGTGTTCATATATAATTGTGTATGTAAAAAAGTTAAAATTTTTCGAAAAAATGCTCATATTAATTGTGGCAGAAACTTGAGCAATAGTTTCAATAGATATGAAATATTGAATCCTTTCGGAAACGTAAAAAAGCCTCAATTTTAATTGGTATTTATTATTAACCTACACAAGCAATTGAAAAGTTCCTTCTCTAGGAGACTCTGCTCTCTAAGCATTATGACTTTATTGACCTTTTATACGGCGACACTCCTCTGATGGTAATTTAATGCTAAGCTATGGAATGACAGTTTTAGTTATGGAAAGAGTGATTCAAGAGGAAGGTTCATATATTATGTTTTAGATATACATTTTTATAATAATACAAGTCGTGCGTAAAGTCAACGAAGTTTCGGGGGTCATTTGGTTTGGTCTACAATCTAGATAATCATTTCCATTCCAAAATAAATGTAAATAAGCTTCATGATTTACGAGCGTACGTCACGCGTTTTCACCCGCGTAGTTCCCGTTCCCGTGGGAATAAGGGAATAAAATGTAGCCGATGTTCACCGCAAAGAGTGTAGCTTTTCAACAGTGAACGAATTTTTAAGATCAGTCCAGTAGTTCCGGAGCCTATTCGTTACAAACAAACAAACAAGAAAACAAAAAAACTAATCTTTCCTCTTTATAATATTAGTATAGATTTCCAGCTCGCTTTCCTCCTCGTGGTGCTTTTGGCTCCGGTCCTGCCACTGGCGACCAGTGAAGATGTCAACGCACCTGTAGCTGACCTTGACGCTGGTGAAACGCATGTCAGGGTGGTTCGCCAGTATTTCAATCCTGATGATTTTGAGGGTGGTGATACAGATTTCTGGGGTGAACCGAGAAATAGTAAGTAATATTACAAGTTTCCAACACTCACTACACGGCCGAATTTTACTATACCACTGAGGCGGCAAACAAGCCTTCCTTACTACCTTCAGTTTGTGGCGCTGGAGGAGCTCAGCACATTGTTGACTGACTTTAGAGAGGCGTCCTAACGATTGACGCTAAAAATGTATATCGCCGATACATATAGAAGTAACCTAACAATTTAAGCTAAAATAATATGGATAAATATTAATTTTTAGCCTAAATCAGTAATAGGCAAAGTACAGCCCGCGAAAGCTATTAATCCGGCCCGCCGATGGCCCTTCGACATGAGTATATATGGAAGAAAGAAAGAAAGAAAGAAAGAAAAAGTATTTATTCATGGCCCATGTACATGATATTAACATGAACTTAGAACTAAAAAAAATTAAATAACAATAATAAATAAAGAATACAAACTATGGATACATAACCAAACATATTAAATAAATAAAATAAAATAAATGTAAATGATGGTCTTAAATTAAATTATGGGCTTGAAACGGTTGCCACCTCAGCATAATGCTGCACGCCAAAAAAAAAATGTCGTGACGTGCAGCGCTGATTTTCAGATGGCACCTTAATTATGGGACGAACGTCACGCACGCTCCACAAAAACAAACAAAAAATAATACAATTAAAGAACAAGCAACCCTACCGCAAGTTAATAAAATTCAAAAGACTTGGTATACAATTCGACAAGAAATTAACAAACAAAAGAGAGAAAAAAAAAAAAACAAATAATCAATGTCTGTGTTCGACGTCTGCATACACATTGACATTGACAGTCTCTGTGGACCCGCGCAGCCACGTGACATTTGGCACCCGACTGACGCCGCGGCGGCACAGTGCTAATTGTTGTATGTTGACCAATTTATTAGTATTATAACTATAAAACAAGCATTATCAATCTATCATACATAACACAAAAAAAAACAAGTTAAGAATTGAACGATATTATTAACTTACAATGACTGTTAATTTAGCAAATGCGTTGTCCAATCTTTATTATGCAATCGTTCTGCCCTGCGTAAACATACAATATGTGAAATTGTGTAACAGAGAACAGAGCTGGCAGCTAGATACGCCTCAATATTATTTACAATGTATAATTTCAAATACACAAAATTGTAAGTCTAATTATGTCCATGGTGTGACCGTTGCATCCTGTCATCAGTGCATAATCCCTAGTACGTATGTCTATAAACATGTTTTCTGATTATCTAATAAGTGTAATTTATATTTGAGTCTAAATGTGCTAACTGTTTTTAGGGCACGTATTGGCGGCGGCAGATCCTTCCAAATACGACTCGAAGCGAATTTAAATCCGGATCTAAACCCTGCCATGTTATGCCGTGGTATTAACATAAGGTAAGCTGAGGCTCTAGTAGCATACCTGTTGATGTCTCTCGACCACGCAAGCCTGTCATACAGATACTGAGGTCTGCGCCTCAACACAGTGCCAAACAGCAATGTGGCCAGATGTAAGTCTCTACGCGCCTTCATATTTAACATGTTACCCTTGCAGAGATAAGGTGTCACATGTGAACGCGGTGGTATGCTGTAGCAAAACCGAGCGCAGGCATTCTGCACACGCTGTATGAGCCGCTCAGTCCTCTTTAAAAGGCAACTCCCAAACACAGCGTCAGCATAATTGAGCTTAGAAAGAATCAAAGATTCGCATAATAGAATTCTTATACTGACGCTAATGTAAGGACGTATTCTATAAAGCACTTTTAATCTGTAGAAACAGCTTCGCACAGCCTGCGCAACATGTGTTTCAAACCGCAGCTGTTCATCCAAAACCAACCCAAGGTTACGCGCTTCAGTAACCCTTTTTATCGAGGAGCTGTTTATCCTTATGTCCGGCTGTGATTGCCCTATTTGTTCTATTATGTGTTGTGTGCCCATAACAATAAATTTAGACTTTTCTGGGTTCAGAACTAATGAATTTCTGTGTGCCCAGTCAGCAACATTGCTCAAGTCTTCATTTATTTTGTTTACAGCTTCCAGACACACAGCAGGAGGAAACGATAAGAACAGCTGTAGGTCATCTGCATAGAGGTGAAACTTGCAGTTACTGATTGTCTTGGTGATATCAGCGGTGTAGAGAATAAACAACAAAGGTCCAAGGATCGAACCCTGTGGGACACCCCGGGTCACAGGTCGATGCGCTGAGTCGCAGATGCAACCCGATTTTTGATCCTTGACTTGAACAAATTGCAGTCTGTTACTAAGGTAGCTATTAAACCATTTGACCACCCCCATGTCACATCCATAATAGGTGAGTTTAGATAACAGCAGCGAAATATTGATTCCATCGAAAGCGCGGGAGAAGTCAAGCAAAGTGAGCACTGTACCCATACCCTGGTCTCTTGCTTGCACCACATCATCCACCACAGCTAATAGCGCTGTTGTCGTGCTATGTCCCTTCCTAAAGCCCGACTGCATAGCTGGCAGGATGTTAGAGTTTTCGAGATAGTTAGTGAGCTGATCACTAACAACTCTCTCCAATATTTTCGATAGGCATGGCAATAGACTAATTGGCCTTAGGTCTTTTGGACTCGAGGGATGTGGTTGTTTTGGAATAGGCCGTACCTTAGCTGTCTTCCACATGCTGGGAAAGGTTGATGTTGTGATGGAGGTGTTTATAATATGCGTTATAACACTCAGCGTTTGAGGAAGAGTCATCAGCAACATATCCAATGAGATATCATCAGCACCCACTGCATTTGATTTGAGCTTTCTGATAATTTTACTCACATCATCTTCCCCTACCGGCTGCAACTGAAAACTGCATTCGCTATATCTGTTAAACTCATAATAAGTAAGATCTGAAACAGATACCCTATTACTACCAGGTATGTCCAAAAAATGATGGTTAAGACTATCGGGATTCCCACAAAGATCAGGCAACTCGCAATTTTTATTATTTGTTAATATAGTTGATTTGAGCTGACTCCATAGCTTCCCAGGTTGTTGTAGATTATTGTTAATTTGACATTTAAAATATGCTCGTTTTTCATTTTCTATGGCAGCTCTGACAATGTATTTGAGGTCACGATATGAATTCTTGTGTACTTCCAGGTTAGTTGTTTTTGATTTTCGATAGTATTTATCCCTTATGTGCATCATATCTTTAATTGTGCTTGTAATCCAGGGGTAGGTTTTCTCTTTTACCAAAATTCGTTTCATGGGTGCATGTAGATCAAATAACGAGATGATATATGAATTAAGTGTATCAACCTTTGAGTCAATGCCAATCAAAGTCATGATGTAGTTCCAGTCAATGCTACTGATGTCCTCCTCAAATTTGTCCTTTAGTATATCATTTAACGGCCTATACATAATCCACTGTGGGATAGACTTTTCAACTCTGATGTCAATTTCCGCAGAAATCAATGCATGCCGACCAAGTTCTGGGGTATGTAAAACTGACACATTGAACGCTCGAGCATCTGTACAGATCAAATCAATCAGTGTCTCAGTATCATCATCCTTAAAGTGAGTAGGTTCGGTCACTAAGTTAGTCAAACTCATGCTCACTAAAAAGTCCTGAAGCAGTTTCACCTTGCCCTCATCCCTTTTTAGAAGATCTATGTTGAAATCACCCAGCAGAACTATCTTATCGACTCCAGAGAACGAAGAAATAGACTCAGTCACTGCATCGATGAATGTAATGGCATTAAGTCGAGGTGGCCTGTATGCTGTGCCAATTATGATCGACTGTGAGTTTTTGTTCAGTCTCAGCCACATTTGTTCAACGTTCGGAGTCACTGGATGCGGTTCATTGCGCACATTAATCCCACGACGTATATAGAAGCCGACCCCCCCACCTCGACCTTCGCATATGTAAGTCGGGCGCGGAGTATGGCGCAACCCATAGCCCGGCACCACCGGCGCCTTATAATCATCACCCTCCTTAATCCATGTTTCATTTATTGCCATGATATCTACGGCATGCCTCCCCATTGCAACAATGAACTCATCTTGTCCTGTGCCCAAGGACCCCGCATTAAACAGCCCTATTTTTAAACATTTTTCCTTCTTTTTAACCATTTTTATATATTTTAGTGTATATAAAGTTCAAGTGTGTATATAGTAAGGTGAATTCAACATATGTACAGTCATTTAACACAAACTCAAGCAATTGTAGAAATAAACTATCATTATTTACCATGAGAAGTAACAGAATATAAATTTGTAAATATAATAATATCATAATTAATAAAATCAGAATAAAAAAAACATTGTAACATACACTTATTATACTTTTAGTTATAGTTCCAATAAAACATTGACAGCTGACAAGTGATTTCAAGTACACAATGTAATCATTGTACATGAAGTGCTCAAACAAACCCAGTGACCTACATCCATGTACACGGACATCAACAATCCCATGAGACAAATAACCCAACCCAATATAATATACAGTACTACAGTCTTTTATTCTTGCAGCTCCTGTATTTTTAAACTGCACCCTCTTCAAGACCATCAGGACCAAAAACCCGCAGCAAGTCAGCCTCCGATCTTATGCCGTAGGACTGCTTGCCCTCGGCCTGTCTCACCATAACTCTGCCACGCTGGATCCATACAAATCTCCAGCCGAGGCGGCTCGCCGCCTGACGCACCTGATAGTATATTTTTTTATTATTCCTATTCAGTCGCTCGTTGATAAAGAAGCGGCGCGGGGGCGCGCGCAGGCCGAGGTCGGCGGTGGTGGCGCCGCGGCGCACGCGCGCGCCGCGCAGCAGCTCGTCGCGCAGTTGGCGCCTCGCCAGGCGCACCACTAGGGGGCGCGGGCGGCGCGCCTCACGCTCCCCGCCCGCCTCTTCAGCTGAGCTCTGCTTGCGTGGTGGGCCTGCCCTTTCGGCGAACACTATATCCCGCGCTTCCATCGGGACCCCAAGTTTTTTTGCAACTAACTCGATAATATGTGCGGCGTTCTCGCCGCTTTCTTCCGGGATATTAGATATCTCGAGGTCCGAAGATAACAGCTCCTGATCACGGTCGTTGAGCTCGGCCTTCAGCAGCGACACGGTTCTCTCGAGGTGAGCCGTGCTCGCCTGCCTGTCCTCGAGCTCCTTGACCCTGCTCTGCAGGCCATCGACTCGGGTCTCGCAGTCCGCCACATTTCTGCGGAGATCGCCCACCTCCCGTTGCAGATCCCTGAGCTCTCTGGTCACCTCGTCCCTCATATCACGAACCTCCGCCCTGAGCATCCTCATCTCCTCCGCTATACTTAAGCTAGCCTCTTCACTACCTATATACGACCGCTGACGATAGTCTCGTTGTAGTGTTTTCGTCGCATCCCCAGAACTGTTGATATCCTGCTGCTGACCAACAACAACGTTCTTCTCATTACGGGGAGTCTTGTCCTTGTTCCCGGGTGGTTTTTCTGAACAGCATTTGCAACTACCCCTGGCAACGCCATCTATACCTCCCTTGCCAGACAAAAATCTCCCACAGTTGGTGCACTTTGCCATCTTATTAGTTGTAAGTATGTTTGCAGAGATGGCGCTAGTAAACCGCTACGGAACTATTGGTTTACTGAGTAATCTTGGAAATTAGTTGTGCACTAGGTTGACAGATGGCGCCGTTACAACAAAAAGTTTAAAGCAGTGTTTACGAAGGCTCTATTCACAAATTAGTACCACATATAACACCAATCAACTCCAAGAATACTGCACTTTGCATCTACTGTAAATAATAAACGTTCCTTTATCTGTGCACTGTCGTTGTTTTATTTATCCCAAACTAGCCCTTTCGGACCGGCGCATAAACTAAAAAGAATTTTTTAATTTTGAACTTGAATCTTAAATAATTTGGGACCTCAGATTACGAATCTGCAATAATTTTCCTAATTTTCCGCCGCCATCTTGGAAAATTCATATACCAACAATTGTATCAAACCGGGCCTACCATTTCCCACGTACAATTGTGACCTGTATTTTTCACTCCAAATCATCATCAGTCTTGGAAATTTTATACCTTCAATAACATATAGATTTCATTTGAATACCGGTATTGGCCATGTAATATTGGTTTGTGGTCAAAGCCATCTGTTCCATGAGCTTGTCAGTAAAATAGCGCTCAAAGTATTCGTATGGAGTATCACCTGGGTCATGAACGGCATCTACTGGAAGATGTTTGCCATTGAAGGGCTTCTTTTGCCATCCTGCTAGCATACTCAGAGGTATATTATCGTCAACACTTCCTTCACCATCATCAGAAGAAGAGGAACTGGAATATCCAGAGTTTTCTTCAGTAATGTTGTTAAAATCGATTTCCTCATTGTCATCGCCCTCGTCCCCAAAGTCAATAAGCATACCTGCTATATCGGCGTCGTTTTAAACGGGAAACATGATGCAGAAACTGTGAAAAACTAATAGTCATCAGAAACTTAAAATGCGCATGAGGTAAAGTAGGGCCCACGTTGATACAATGGTGTCGGTAAAGTTCGTTAAGTCATTACGCCAAAGCGTTTGCTTGCCAATCGCCACTGTTATCATAAAAACATCAGATACTTAACTAATATTATAATCAATAACTCGTATATTACTAGGCTAATAAAATACCACAATAGTAGGTACTTACTTACGCCAACTCGGAGAGCGCAACCAGTAGCAAACCGTACAGGTTGAAACCTGCTCACCGACAACGCGACGGAAAAAATTTGCGCGGGAGCTGAAAGTTCGCTTCCCGTACAATCGTACGCTAAAGGGCCCGTCCACTGCTAACGTAGAAATAATGAGCTATTCTCGATTTTGTAACCCGCACAATTGTATTGGCGCGGTCCGAAAGGGCTAGGGTAGTTTTTTCATTCACCACTCGAAGAAAAAGTTTACTTAAACATTTATCTACAAGTAACTGATTGATATCACTGGATAACACAGCGAGAGTACTGTCACATCACAGTCAACAACTGGGTTAGTATATTCACACGCAACACGCAATCTTAATATTTTAAAACTCAATTAAATCGAGGAGGTGCTCTGTTATACTCAACGTCCGTGACGTCACTCCCCTGGCTCCCATGGCTCGCGGTAATCATAATTTGACTGTTCAGAAGTATTATGTAGATTCTACTTAATAGATGTATAGGTGAAGGAGCCAGCTAACAGAAAATTTTGGCGATGTTTGCGTTTTCGTATGTGTGCGTACAGACTTTTTCAGTCATGAAATTACGGAAAATCTCTATCAAATTTGGCCCGCTGCTGAAATTTCTCAATTTTTCTGGCCCCCCATTAAGAAAGGTTGCCCAGCACTCGCCTAAATCGTTAGGACTGAAGTCTTTAAACAATATGTGCTGAGCTTCTCCAAAACAAAAATCATATCGGACGAACGGACATTTCAAACTATCGATGATTCAACTAGCTAAGTCTAATTTCGAAAAAGAAGTCAATCGTAGTTCTGATTTGGTTACGCAGCATTTTGGATGTTACAAAACTTCTATTCCAGTCTGTCGCAACTACGTACAAGCAAAAAAATGTATGAAAATTGACCAAATTGTAATGGCGACTATATGTGTCTCACTCAATTACTCTATCTGGCTCGCTCGTTCCTTGAGGAAATGTCATCTGTCTGTCACTGTAGATGTCAATTTGATATTCGTTATTTTCAATTTATTTTTCTCTGAAAGATATTATTGAAATAATTGAGATAATAGCTTATTTTTGCTATCAATTCGTTCTCTATATTATATTCTCTTGTGTTTGTTCTACATAGTTTATCGAATTATGCATTATAAAAAGTGTGAAATATGCGGTTTAAAATCTGGAAGAAAAGACGGCACAAAACGGTTTTTCATGGCCAGATTTCCTATGGATGAGCTTCGGTGAGTAGTATATTAGTAAATCTATCAATGGTTCATAGGTTATATGGGTGAAAACAATGAAAATTATATATTGTATAATCGTTAGGAAACTAGTGTGGTAGTAGTTTTGCAATTACTTATATATCGATGTTTTATTTTTAGTTTTAAGGAATGGGTGAAGAAAACAGGAAACGAGGATTTAGCATATACATATACCCATAGAGAAACTCCACCAGTTAAAATTTGTTTGCGGAAAACATTTTACTGACAAAGATTTTAGGAAAAAAAGGACGCAGTTAAAGAAATTTGCAGTTCCATCAATAAGACTCACTGCCAAGCCACTTAACACAAAAATATGTTAAAAAAACACAAGAATAATTGTCATTATTTTTGTTTCAGCCAATTACCATTATTTACCATGTGTATAAAGTGAGTGGTACAAAGTGATTAAAGACGAAGGCAATAATGAAGCAAGCATCCTAATATTTAGTATTCAAAAGGGTCAATATTATATACAGTCACTACAGCGAGCTGCAGAATTGATTGAACAGACAAATTTAATTCAAAATAAAATTGCTTGATTAATGGATTTAGCTAAATAATCACCATCACCATAACAAAAGGTTGGTGCCACTTCAGAAATCATGGCTACATATCTATAACTCGTACGATAAAAAATATTAAAAATAACACAAAAATATTGTAATTATCTCATTATTTTGTTTCAGCTAATTACTGTACTTTAGTGATTAAAGACGAAGGCAATAATGAAGCAAGCGTCCTAATATTTGGTAATTAAAAAGGGTCATTATGATACACAGTCAGAAGTCAGAATAAGGCGCTGAAATTACAAATATTGTTTTTTTAAATAAATATAATAATATTTTATGAACTTATCATTTCACAACCAAAACTGAGCCTATACTATAGCCTATACTAGAAGTAAAGACCACTGCATTTATCGATATCGATAAATATAGTATCGATATCGGTAAATATAGTATACATCACTATTTTTCCCTAATGTTGGCAACTGTATGTGTTAAAGTTGTTAGGTTGGCTACTGTCAGTTGATCATGGTTTGACATTTCGTAAGACTATTTCGCACTATGGAAGTCCCGTCTCTTCTTACGTAGTATTGTATTCTCTTTGTTCTATTCCATCAGAATGACGCAAAATTTTAGAAGCCCTTGACAGTTGTTCTTACTGACAAACAGACGGAAACGGAAAGCTATACTCGGAATGTCCCTTCTCGATGGAATTGGAATAGAGGAAAGCCAAAAGAGTTAAAGGAATTGTTTGACTTAGAGTGTAACCATGCAAGCCTGCGTAAAGTGGACAGAAAAGCTCAAAAAGGTTGCATGAGCCTGTTGGATGGATGAGTGCCAAAATTTGTAGCAATCCTCCTGCAATAATTATTATACTACTTGTACACGTTATGTTGAAACAATTGGGTACCATTGTACCAATTATTGAGCTCCTTTCTCATAACCATAACTTTTTATAACACATGTGTGATGTACCTATATACTCGTAAAGTGTTAAATAAATAACATAAAGAAACATTTTTTTCCCTAGCGTGCCTCATCTTATCGCGCACTCGCCGTAATAATATATGCGTAATGTCTTAGCTCTTTTACATAAACTCGTTTTGATGCGGTTCTTATTATCATCCAGATAGATTATAACCTTCAGGTGGTTGTAAATATACCTATTTGATTACATTACAGAAAAGAAGAAACCTCAGGCGAAGAAACCACCTCAGAAACCACCCCCGAAGCCAACCCAGAGGGCAACCAGCAAGCCGGCTCGGAGGGGCTAAGGGAATGACCAAGCCATGTTCACGTGATAAAATTTAAACCACTTTTAAATTAATAAACATACTTTGTTTTTTTTAACGTGAGGAAAAATCCGTCAAGGATGCTATGCCGGACTCCTACCGACTAAAATACCCCTCGTAACGCCCAACAGCCTACGGTCGGGAGCCTCGGGTAAGCCCTCGAAAGGATATCCCAGGACTCCCAACAGGCCTACGGCTACCACTGCGGCCTCGTCTAGGGGGTGGTTCGGGTGCTATCCCGCGTCTTTGGGTGATTTTCGGGTGTGATCACGCTTCTAAGGGGGGTGTGCGTGAATCCCTCACGTCACACTGCCGTCTCGGGCCTGCTTCTGTAAGGACGGTGAGCAGCCCACTCACCGTCCTCAGGCCCCCGGTCATGAAGGCCGAGAGTCTTCGGCGAAGACACGTCGGCGGCGCCCAGGCCGTAGGTCTGTTGGGAGTCCTGGGACATCCTTCCGAGGGCTTACCTGGGGCTCCAAACTATAGGCTGTTGGGAGTTACGTGAGGTTTTTAAGTCGGTTGGAGTCCGACATAGCATCTATGAAGGATTTCCCCTCACGTTAAAAAAAAAACAAGAAAATTCGAAATACATAATCATCACAAATATAAGGTTCAGAACCTTATATTTGTGATGATTATGTATGATATTAATAATTTGTGCCTTTTTTCTTGTTAATTTTATTTGAAATCGTAAAGTTTTTCGGTACTAAATCTATTATTGAAATTGGTAAAACTTAAAAAAGTTACAACGGAGAAGCCAAATTGGTTCTTTTATTTTTAATCTCGTGAAATTTTGCTATCCCATTGGCTGGATTCGACCAAACTCTAAGTTACACGAGTGTTTCTATTTCTGGCATAATTTTACACCTTTTATTTATCCTTGTTATATGTACGTTTACGTTTTTCCAAATAACTTGTGGGTTCCGCTATATTTAATACCCGTAGCTTCGCCCGTGTAAAATTTCTCGCTTCCCGTGGGAACTTATTCCCGGGATAAAAAGTAGCCTATGTGTTATTCCAGACCATAATCTATCCCTGTACCACATCAGCAAGATCTGTCCAGCCGTTGGAGCGTGAAAGAGTAACAAACATCCACACTCACAAACTTTCGCCTTTATATTATTAATTAAAGTAAGAAGTAAGAAGTAAGATTGTTATTCAATGGGTAATAATGATAAAGGAATGAAACATTCAACAAAATTCTATTGTACAACTGTTTCTTCGACCTTGACTTGAAATGCCATTACCATTGAATTTTATTGGTTAATACGTGAAATATCAACTGACAACTATAATTTTTTTTTAATGGCATCTCGTGGGTTGAAACCTTTTTTTCACGTTAGGTATAACCGGCCCCATACACGGACAATAATATTGACCAATATAGCAATAAATTGACCGTGTATGGGTAATATTAAGGTTTGATCAGACCATATTCGGACGGAAATAAATACTGATGCAATATTATTGAGTCAATAATATTGTACGTGTATGGGGCCGGTAACTGTTAAGTACACCGCCGAAATCGTCCGTGTAAATTATTCACGTCAACATACTACGTAGGGGAGATGTGCCTAAAGTGGGCACTAGGTCCAAAGCAGGTACTTCCTTTAAATATCATAATTTTATAAAAGAGCACACTTTCAACACGTCACAGTGATCCCCGCGGCCCGCACTGCTTGCATCATTCGTTCAGGTTCACCTGCGAGCACTATTTTAAGAGTTGCGATAAAAAAATGTTTTAAGTGGGTTTTTGAAAAATATTGCAAGGTAAATAATATGTATCAATTCATAATGTTCTCACGTTTTACCCGAACTGTCGAAGACAGGAGGGTAATGTTTTTCGAGACTCATTGTTTGGGATCAGATAGCGTTGTGTGAGATGTCCGAGAATATTTATTTTATTTATTTTATTGTATGTGTGTATGTATGTATGTCCAATTTTTGTCACGTCCTACAGCCTGAACGGCTTGATAGATGTTGAAATGCGAGGTGTCATTTGGTTCGTCGTGATTGTGTAAGTGACTCCAGGTACATTAAAATTTCAAAAAAATCAAAATGGCAGACTTTTGGCGCTAAAATGTAAAGCTTGATAATTTTTCTTGGACGCTCTACAGCCCGAATGGCTTGACGGATTTTAAAATAAAAGATGTCATTTGATTTGTCGTGATTGTGTGAGGGACACCAGGTATAATAAAATTCATGGAAAATCAAAATAGCAGACTTTTTGCGTAATAATTACTTGACTGCGAAGAACGCAAAACTGCTGAACCGATTTTGATGCGGTATTATGTGTTTATAAGGCATTATGCACTTTTTGCTTAATCACTTGTACTTTATTCCACAATTTTTATTATTATTACATATGACCTGACCGGTTTCGCTTTTATAGCATTGTCAAAGGTAATTTAACTGTTCATACACTTACATTTCTAAACACAATGATCTTTTTTAAACTCAAGTTGTTTATAAGGCCTTGGTCAGACTTAAATTCTTACATTTGTTTGATTGCGATCGGTTTTGTAGCACCGGAAATATGACCAAAAAATATAATAATTGAGGTTGAATTTTGGTGATGTCCCTTCACTACACGAAAATTAATAACTCCACTACGAACACAACTAAAAAGTTTTAAATAAACTTAATTATTTAGAATACAAAAAACCCGACTGCCAAATAAACATAGGTTCAACTGAAAAGCAAAAAAACAAGCTCTACATTACTTTTGTGATTTTCTTTATCTACTGTTTTACTTTGTCGGCAACATTTGAAGGCGGGAACAAGCTAAAGTCAAGCAAGTGGTGGTTTACAAAATAGCTACATGTTCCCATAGCTTGTTCCCGCCTGCAAATGTAAAACAGTAAGTAGCCAAAGAAAATCACAAAAGAAATGTAGAGCTTGTTTTTTTGCTTTTCAGTTGTACCTATGTTTATTTGGCAGTCGGGTTTTTTGTATTCTAAATAATTAAGTTTATTTGGTGTTTACAATGCTATAATCAATACGTTTTAGTTATTAAATGGTTATCTGGCTGTAAAGTGGTAGATCTGAATACCACGTGATTAAACATTTTTAGTTTAAAATTTGTTTGTATATTTGATGTTCCGAAAAAGGCAAAGCGGGCACGTGCCCGCTCTATACCCGCCCGTTACATGAAATATTTTTAATGTTCTTTTTAGGTGGTAAATAATTGCAAACGAAGAACTTCGCAAGCCTCATGGACTCCCTCGCCCATGCGACACGCACTCCTAGAAGTACAGGAATTAGGACGATCTTACAAAAGCGTAGCAGCGAAATTTGAGATACCTAGAACGACGCTGCAAAGGCATCTTAAATCTGGGTCGTGTGAAGTGAAACTAGGAAGATTTACAACTGTATTTACTGAATAATCAAGAAATTGAATCAAAAATCTGATACGGTGTATTTTTTCAATGAT
This sequence comes from Miltochrista miniata, assembly GCA_933228765.1. Taxonomy (NCBI): domain Eukaryota; kingdom Metazoa; phylum Arthropoda; class Insecta; order Lepidoptera; family Erebidae; genus Miltochrista; species Miltochrista miniata. The sequence goes on from OW121765.1 coordinate 15,907,319, forward strand.
TTTGTGCCATGCCCTCTTTACCTCAACCTATGCCCATTTTGCCCTGAACGAGTGCTCCTTTAGGCCCCCCCATTGGGCAAAGCGGGCATCAGTTGAGGTTTCGTAATTTGCTTATAAGTCATCCGTTTTTCTATTTCAGATAAATCAAACCATACTCTATTCGAAAGCGTTTAGTAATGCATCTTTGGGATAAGCAAAAAATATTGTGGCTATGTTACAAACCAATTTATTTTCAACTTTCCTTTAAGGTGCCTGCTTTGGGCACATCTCCATACTTATGTCAGTTGTTGGTAAAATAGAAAATCACTATAATCTTGTAATTAGTAGAAAATATCCTATAAGTTTTCTCTTTCTCTACGTTGGACGAATCCACCCGAAGTTTGAAGTATTCTTTTACAGCTTTTTCATAATGCAGGCACTCCTGCATTATCAAAAAAACCGAGTTTCTATGTGTAAGGGTTTTGGTTGGGCGTTCATAGGTAAGTAGATCACTCTGTAAATTTATAACTATTCCCGTTCCCGTGGAAATACGGGAATAAAATATGGCCTATGTTCACCGCAAAGAGAGTAGCTTCCCAACAGTGAAAGAATTTTTTAAATCGGTCAAGTAGTTCCGGAGCCTATTCGTGCTAACAAACAAACAATCAAATCTTTTCTCTTCACAATATAAGTATAGATATATCTACTGTTATTCCGGCAATAACTTACTATGGGAAGCGGAAACGGGAATAATAACTCTGCACGTGCGGAGGCCGCAGTCGCCATCTGATATAAAATATTGAAGCCCTCATGTCGTCACAATACAACATGACCATCGGGTTGGTTTAGATTTTCTTCCCAGTTACTAGACAAGTTAACCACTTACTGATGAGGCAACGCTCTACATACATACACTCGAGAGCAATGAATCCGGGTCACTTAAAGAATCCTAAAAATCTCGGAAACTAAAAATGCTAGGTTAATGCAATAAATTGTATTTAATAGACAATGTAATACTCCTTAAATGAAGGTATTAAAACTTCTTAGTTATTGTAAAGTTATATCATAAAAAAATCAAATTTGAAAAAGGGCCACTTTCGAAGATGGAACTACGAAATTACAGCATTTGGTGTTGCTTTTGTTTGTAATCTGTCATTTATGTGGGTACATAAACCATGTTGATAGTGCTCTATATTCATTAATCAAGCTGAAATTATGTCGCTTACGCCTGAAGAATGCACCAGAATACTTACAATGCTGGAAACCGGCCGGAGTCAGCGCGATACAGCCAGGACTGTCGGTGTGTCGCTGTCAACAGTACAAAGAGTTCTCCGACGTTACGAAGAAACTGGTTCTAACCTACGCAGACCAGTAACGGGCAGAACCAGGTGTACCACAGCACGAGAAGACCGATACTTGGTGAACACCATGCTTCGAAATCGCTTTCTCACAGGAACTGAACTCACCAATCAGTTTCGACGCCTCGGAGGAAGTAACCCAAGTGCATGGACAGTAAGACGTCGGCTTGCTGAATCTAACTTAAAACCCCTTAGACCTGCAAACGGCCCTAAACTGGAGCGTGGGCATCGTATTTCGAGACTAAGGTATGCCCAGAGCCACGTAAATTGGAGTATTGAAGATTGGTCAAAAGTTATGTTCTCCGACGAATCAAAATTTATGCTCTACAAGCACGATGGAAGACACAGAGTGTATCGAAGACCAGGGGAAAGATTCAAGCAAGCATGCATCGAAGAAAAAGTAGCCTACGGTGGTGGGTCTGTACTTGTGTGGGCCGGAATTTCTTCTGAAAGTCGCACAGAGCTGGTGATCATAGAAAACGGCTCTTTAACTAGCGTAAGATATGTGGAAGAAATCCTCAATGATCACGTTGATCCATTTATGGTCAATTTAGGTGAGGATGCTATATTTATGCATGACAATGCCCGACCTCATACAGGTAGGATTGTGAATGACTACCTTCAAGAGATGAACATTACTCGTATGGAGTGGCCAGCGCGCAGCCCGGATATCAACCCGATCGAGCATGCTTGGGACGAGCTAGGCAGATGCGTAAAACAACGAAACCCTCCCCCAATCACGCTTCGTGAGCTCAAAATTGCTCTCACAGAGGAATGGGAGAATATTCCCCAAAATCGTATAAGGAACTTGGTGTACAGCATGCCAAACCGCGTAAACGCAGTAATGGAAGCACGAGGAGGCAATACGAAGTATTAAAATTCAAGAAAATCGTAATAAAGTTCAAAAATTTCATGTTTCCTATTTTTGTTTTAAGGAGAGATCGGCAGTTTTTTCTTTATGTAATTTTGTGTTAATAAAATGTATGGTGACTCATATTTTTTTTACTTTCATTTAAGGAGTATTACATTGTCTATTAAATACAATTTATTGCATTAACCTATCATTTTTAGTTTCCGAGATTTTTAACATTCTTTAAGTGACCCGGATTCATTGCTCTCGAGTGTATATATAGTCACGCCTTTATCTCAGAAGCGGTAGGCAGAGGCATAGTATAAAAAAAAAAGTATACGCCCACATTTCACCTTATAGTTTTATGTCCCACGTAATAGGTGGTGAGCCTATTGTCGTGTTGAAATGATGGACAGGCGCAGGCCATGTCGACCGGTAGTTGAAACTTTTCAAGCCGCCCATAAGGTCTTCAACACGGCATAACGATTGTCATTTTACCGAGTGAGTTGAGTTTTCCTTCTCTACGCAATGGATCGTATTGCGAAAGTGTTCTCTTAGTTGCCTCTTACGACACCCTCGGGATGAATATTGGGGTGGCGACATTTTGTATTCTTTCTCGTCGCTAGACGGGCTCTACTTAACCATAATCAGCATATGTCTCTCTCTGACGTTCGATGGGTATTATAATTTACTCAAATCCGACCGCAAATCCGCCCGCTTGGAAATTTGTTTCTGTTCCCGTTTCCCAAGGGAAGTTATTCCTGGGATAATAAGCATATAACCTTTGTTTTTGTTTAACGTGAGGGAAATTCTCATGGATGTTATGCCGGACTCCTACCGACTAAAAAAACCTCACGTAACGCCCAACAGCCTATGGTTGTGAGCCCAGGGGAAGCCCTCGGAAGGATGTTCCAGGACTCCCAAAAAGCATATAACCTTTGTGTGTTCTAGGCTATAACGTATCCTTGATCCAAATTTCAGCCAGATTCGTTCAGCCGTTAGAGCGTGAAAGAGTACCTAACAAACATACACACGCACAAACTTTCTAATATTATTTTTAATTAATGTGAGGAAAATTCTACAGGGATCCTATGCCGTTCTCCTACCTACTAAAAACCACACGTATCCTACCTAACAGCCTATAGTTGGGAGCCCCGGTTAAGCCCTCGGAAGGATACCCCAGAACAAACTTTCTAATATTAGTAAGATTTGTCGCTGGGTACCGTACAACATATTTGTTTAGTAAGGAAATATTCTAAGTCTTGGGACCTTGAAATCTTACTCTATTATTAATCATTAATTCTATTTCCTATAAACACTTCTGTCATCTTGCCTCCAGTAAATACTTGTATAAACATTACTGTTTTTATTCGGGTGCTAATTAAACGACCTTCTTTTTAATAGCATTTTTAGCCTCCGGAAAAATATATTGCCCCCTAAATTAATAAGTCAGCCACAATTAATGAGCGTCAGAATTTATAGATTATAGCCACCAGTTATCCTCTCTATTAGCCACTGTTAATATAATTCAGCATCGTGATTATTTTTAAGCATCTAATTTTGTAACATGCATTCAAACAGTAAGCTTCTAAAATACTAAAAAATGGCATCAAAATGGACATTATTTATTAATATCATAGCTTCTAATTTCCTAATTCAGCATGTTTAAAATGTAACTCGTCCGACATTTATGGATCATCAAAGTTAAGTAAAATTGCCACCAAAAAGCAATTATGGCCACTAATATTACTTAAATAGCTAGGACCACTTGTAGCCACTTTTTTTTATACTACTTAGGTGGCAGACAAGCTTACGGCCCACCGGAAGGTTGGTAACCGTAGCCTATAGACGTTTTTTGCAACACCAGAGGCGCTACACACGCGCTGCCGACCCGGGCGCAGGTTGTGACGACCCACAGTTGAAATTTTTCAAGCCGCCCGTAAGGCCTTCAACTTGGCTTAACGACTGTCATTTTACTGACAACCGGGACCAACGGCTTATCGTGCCTTCCGAAGCACGGAAACGCTCGTAAATAAATGTCACAAAGTGGTCCACGTGGTGGTCACCCATCCATATCCGGCCATAGTAAATGTTGCTTACTGCAGTGATCGTTTACAGAACACTGAGTCCGCGGGGCCACGAGCGCTTCAATAATTCACTAACTCAGTCTTTTGTGAACGATTACTGCAGTAAGCAACTACCGCTATTGCTGGTGCTCGGATGGTTGACCACTTTGTAACATTTGATTTGCGAGAGTTTCCTTGCTTTGCAAGGCATGTCGTTTAGCCAACTGTGTTGGGTGTCACAATCTGGTGGAAACGGACAAGCGAGTCCTGAAACGGACTCGCTTGTCCGTTTCACACGGGAACATGGGACAGATTTTCGGGCATAAATGCTTTTATTTATTATTATGTGTTACCTGCAGTCTTTATAATCAGATATTCTATACACTACCTGCATTCTAAAGCTGTCTACACACCAAAGCCGCCGCCGGCCTTACCCGGCGGGTTCTGCCGCTGGGCCGGCGGCTTTGGTGTGTAGACAGCTTTAAGAATACCTGCCCAAAACTCCAGATGCCCCTTCGAAGCAATATAAGAAATGTTTTGAATAAGTATATGATTGTTCAAACTTTGTCTAGTACTGTACAAATTTCCTAGGGATTTCATAGAATACCTGCTGGTCCACCGGTAATGTGTAAAATAAATAGGTCTTGGGTCACCATAAAATTATAAGTAGGTACCGCAAAATTATAAACTATCGAGGAATTATAAATGGGTGCTAATTAAACGACCTTCTTTTTAATAGCATTATTGGCCTCCGAAAAAATACTTGGCCCTCAATATTAATAAGTCAGCCACAATTAATGAGCGTCAGAATTTATAGGTTATAGCCACCAGTTAACTTCTTTATTAGCCACTGTTAATATAATTCAGCATCGTGATTATTTTTCAGCATCTAATTTTGTGACATGCACTCAAACAGCAAACTCCTAAAATACTGAAAAATGGCATCAAAATAGACATTATTTATTAATATCTTAGCTTCTAATTTCCTAATTCAGCATGCTTAAAATGTAACTCGTCCCACATTAATGGATCATCAAAGTTAAGTAAAATTGCCATCAAAAAGCAAATTATGGCCACTAATATTACTTAATTAGCTAGGACCACTTGTAGCCACTGACTCAGTCTTTTGTAAACGATCACTGTAGTAAGCAACTACCGCTATTGCTGGTGCTCGGATGGGTGGCCACTTTGTAACATTTGATTTGCGAGTTTCCTTGCTTTGCAAGGCACGTGAAGCCAACTGCGTGGGGTGTCACAATCTGGTGGAAACGGACAAGCGAGTCCGTTTCAACACGGGAGTGTGGGACAGACCTTCGGGCATAAATGATTTTATTTATTATTATTTATTTATTAAACTTTTTGCACAAATTATAACAGTACAAAGGCGAACTTAATGCCAAAAGGCATTATCTACCAGTCAACCTATTATGTGTTACCGGCAGTCATTATAATTCAGATGTCCACCGACAATGTGTAGAATAAATAGGTCTTGGATCGCCATAAAATTGTAAATATCGTAAAATTATAAACTATCGAGAAATCGTAAATTGTAACATAATGCAAAATATTTTATTTATATGACATATCGCGCTCATCGGCCGGTGCCGCTGCATTCTCGCTTCACTCGCTCGCCTTCGCGCGTTAGTGGTCACTGTTCCAACCTTACCTAACCTTCGTAAGTAGCGAACGCACCTTCCATACCTCCATTTCATACATTGCCTTGCCTGCTAAGAACTGTTCACAGGTAATGAGTAATGTCTCATTAATCTATACTAATATTATAAAGAGGAAAGATTAGCTTTTTTGTTTGTTTGTTTGTTTATTTGTTTGTAACGAATAGGCTCCGGAACTACTGGACCGATTTGAAAAATTCTTTCACTGTTGGGAAGCGTGTAGCTTCCCAACAGTGAAAGAATTTTTCGAAAGAAATGAAATGAATGAAGGAATCTTTGCGGTGAACATAGGCTTTCCGTTTATTCCCGTATTCCCACGGGAACGTTTCACGATACCGCGTGACGTCCGCTAGTCGTGAATATTTATGACGACATTATCCACATATTCACGTAATGTATTTGTATACTGAACTCCAAAGTGTATAATGTATACACTTTTGAGTTTAGTTTTTGCTTTCTTGACCTCACTTTCTTGTTCGGTAAGCATAATCTGTCTTTAGTTACAAAGTGATATCAAATAGTGGTCTCTGATTGATACAAATGGCTGGTCGCTATCATCCTGTGCACTCGCGTCAAGCCTTGCAGTGGCTCTTTTCACTAAAAAAGAATATGATATATTTATTTTACGCGCTAAGTTATAAAAACTGATGTTGTCTGTGGAGGCTTAAATTATATTTTTTTGAGGCTCTTGTTTTGAAGATGTAAAATATAAAATGGTGACTACATGTAAAATCTGTGGCTGAATTAGTAAATTAGGTGTTAATATATTAATATTCAGGACAAGTTAAAATAATTGTAGATCTTTATTTGATGCTTAAAATGGAATGTTTAGGTGACGTTGTAAAGAAGACGAACTAGTATATTAGAGGCTATTTCATTTTCGCGTGGCTTAGTTATTAAATCAGAAGCTAAATGCCGTGGCCGAGAAAAACTTTTGAGGCTCGGTTTATTATATCCCATTATAAATTGTAACATATTGTAAAATATTAAATTTATCTGTAAGAGTTATATATATTTAGATACATTTGGCGCTCGGCGGCCGCTGCAGCGGCATGCTCGCTTCGCTCGCTCGCCTTCACGCGTTAGTGGTAACTGTTCCAACCTAACCTAACCTTCGCAAGCAGCGAACAACCCTTCCATACTCTCGTTATTTCATACATTGCCTTGCCTGCAAGTATCAGGTATTCTTTATAATGCCTAGACATCATACAGATTTCGGTCGGTGACATTATGTGTGCATGTAATACAAATTATAGAACTAAAGACAGATACCAAACAAAGAAGTGAGACCAAGAATACAAAGAAGTGAGACCAAGAATGCAAATACTTAACCCAAATGTGAGTAACGAGTAATTTCTCATTAATCGTAAATTTATGACGACATTCACGATATGCACTTCTAGAGAGTCTATAATGTACTCAATTTTGAGTTTAGTATTTGCTTTCTTAACCTCACTCTCTTGTTTGGTAACCGTAATCTGTCTTTAGTTACAAAGTGATATCAAATAACGGTCTCTGATTGATGCTAATGGCCGGTCGCTGTCGTCCTGTGCACTCGCGTCTAGCTTTACAGTGGCTATTTTCACGAAAAAAGAATATGATATATCTATTTTACACGCTAAGTTATAAAAACTGATGTTGTCTGTGGAGGCCTAAATAATAATTTTTTGAGCCTCTTGTTTTGAAGCTATAAAATACAAAATGGTGATTACATGTAAAATATGTGGCTGAATTAGTAAATTAGGTGTTAATATATTATTACGGAGGATAAGTTAAAATAATTGTTGATCTTTATTTGTTGCTTATAATGGAATATTTAGGTGACGTTTTAAAGAGGACGAATTAGTATCTTAGAGGCTATATCATTTTCGCGTGGCTTAGTTATTAAATGAGAGGCTAAATGCCGTGGCCGAGAAAAACTTTTGAGGCTCGGTTTATTATATCCCTTTTTATTCTACTTTGTGTATATTTGTTACCTACCTGCTTTGTTTACTTACATAATTAATTCATCAGTTTATAATTTTATAATCTTATGTTTACACTCGAAAGATCGCATCATTATACTAGTTCAGAGGGTCTCAAGTGTAGTACTTGAGGTCTTTTTATCTATACATACAATAATATATCTGTTGAGGGTCGAGAGTCCGTACATGGAAGATATTTTGAAAATTTTAATTGTAGGTCGTTCTCTAATCGATACTGAAGCTGAAAATGTAATTTAAAATTTTCATGTCCGTCTGTCTGTCTGTCTGTCTGTCTGTCGGTCCGTATCCCGAATAAGTATTACGTCGAAACTACAGAACCGATTTGAATGAAACCTGGTACAATCAGAGTTTATAACCCGAGGAAGGTTCTAGGATACTTTTGATCCCAATATTTTGCGCGGTTCCTTTGGGAGAGGGAATTAAGACGAAATGGTTTTTTAGTAGTAACTTCTCAAATGCGTAGTCCGATTCCAAAAAAATTTTCAGTGTTATTAAGGAAGTACTTTAAGGATTGGTTCACACAAGTTTCAATGTTGAGGGATTTGAAGTTCAGGAATTAGAGACATCTCAACTTCCGCAAAACCTAGAATAGAATATAGAACATACAATTCAAGGATTATCTTTGAATGTTAGGGTAAATCTAAACTGGCGTGTTGGCTTAATCATAAAAGAGGTTATTGATTAAGGCTATTGTAATATAATTCAGTCCGCGCCGAAGGCATGGACTGAATTGTTTTAGAATGGACTTAATCTTTAAGCTCTTTTATGAAAAAGCAAACAGGGCAGTTTCAAACGCTCCCACGAGTCTGTTAAATAAATATCTGTCCTTTCATACACATTATGTGGCGTAAACGAAGTTGCGAGGGTCAGCTAGACTATACATATAATAAAACTGTTGAGGGTCGAGAGTCTGTACATGGAAGATATTTAAAAAAATTTAACTGTAGGGCATTCTTTACTCGAAACTGAAGCCGAAAAAGGTAATTGAAACGTTTCATGTCGGTCTGTTTGTTTGTCTGTCTGTCTGTCTGTCTGTATCCCGAATAAGTATCACGCCGAAACTACTGAATGGATTGGAATTATACTTGGCACAATCTGAGCTTATGATCCGAGGGAGGTTTTAGGATACGATCCCATTTTTTTCCGCGGTTCCTTCAGGAGAGGGGATGAAAGATGAAATGGTTCTTCAGCTGTAATTGCTCAATGCGTTGCCCAATTACAAATGTTTTTTTAGTGACAGAAAGGGGGTACTTTAAGCATTGTTGCACATAAGTTTCAAGGTTGAGGAACCCTTGATCTCTATCAAGGGTTCCTTTGAATGAGAGGGTACATCTAAACTGGCGTGTTGGCTTAATCATAAAAGAGCTTAATGATTAAGGCTGTTGTAAAATAATTCAATTATATATATATATATATATTAATAATAAATTATATATTAATAAAAAGAATTGTTTTAGAATGGACTTAGTCTTTAAGCTCTTTTGTGATTAAGAAAACAGGGCAGATTCATATGCTCCCATGAGACTGTTGAAACAATACCTGTCCTTTTATACACCTTATGTGGCGTAAACGAAGTTGCGAGGGTCAGCTAGTACTACATAATATCAAGGAATATATAATAGTACTAGCTGAGCTGACAGACGTTGTCCTGCCATAACTATGAATATGAAAATCGGTATATTTTTTTCCATAAGAACCATTCCTGACAAATAACAAACAAAACAAAAAAGAATTAACGAAATCGGTCTAGCCGTTCACGCGTGATGTCGTGACCAAGGAAACATGAATTCATTTTTATATAATAGAGATAGATTACATAATAATATATCGTGATCAAAGTTTTTCTAGACCTTAGTACCTACACACAACCTGATTTTGCCCTGGGACATCCTTCCGAGGGCTTACCCGGTACTCCCGGCCGTAGACAGTTGTAGGGCATCGTGTGGATTTAGTCGATAGGAGTCCGGCATAGCATCCATGTAGGATTGCCACACGAAAAAAAAAGAACAAGCCTATAGCCGTGTGTCTATTGAGCGAAATTTGTATAATGTAGGCTTGGAGGTGAACATAGAGTAACTTTTAGGCCAGTTTAGGTTTCTTGTGAGAAATCCAAATTAACGGATGGATCAAGATTGTGGTCTGCAGCGGGGATAGACTTATACCGCATGCAGACGCTAGTTACAATAAACTAGCCGATCCACGCAGCTTCGTCCACGTAGAAGTCGTTATCGCGTAAAATCATTACCCTCTTTTTGTTTAGTCGGTTAAAAAGTAGCTATGTTCATCCCAGAGTCTTAAACTATCTTTATACAAAATTTCACCTAAATCGCTTCAGCGGTTAAAGGTAAAGCGTAACAGACAGACAGACAGACAGAGTTTCTTTCGCATTTATAATATTAGTAGGGATAATGTAGGTATGTCTAAACGAATAGACATAAGCCGTTCCGTCGTGTGTAACCTTCACGGAAGTGTGAGTACTATGTTACCTACATAAAGGTAAAAATTAATGCTGATGCTGGATAATGTAATCATTCAAGTGCATACAACTGAACTTGTTTGATCAGTTTCTATATATCTGTACCTATGTAGTCCATATAAAGATCTAGTCTTGTCTTGTATATAAACGCTGACAATGCTCAGGATTAATCAAAGATACATCAGTAGTTTAAGAGTTGTGCCAGTCATATCGTATATCCCACAATGAAGTTTGTAAGTATTGTATTAAATTTATTTCTATTTAGGTATAAAGCGTGTACCAAAATAGGTACAACGATAAGCCGGTACCATGGTGCAGATAGGAATAATTGTACGCCTCGTTACTCAAGTGGTCGCATAGTACGACTGCTGATTATGATGTCGTATACACATAAAAATGAATGACACAATTTGTTATATTGGGTGTAACAAAATTACCTATCCAAATTTCGTCACGTGACGTGGCATCAGTCAAGAAACATTACAAAAATTAAGACAAAAAATCACATGAATACTTTAACCGTAAAGCTGTTTTACAGGTCCTATTTTATCCTATTTTCACCCTTTCTATCGCTACTGAGCGGCAGTAGAAAGCGACAACGACAGCCAGACGGATGCTCTGTGTTTGTTTTGCCACGGCGACCATGTTACCCCGAATTGCCGCGGTAAAAAATGAATTATTAATGTGCGACAAAAAAAAAATGACAAAATTTACCCCCCTTTTTTATTAAATATTTGTATATGATTTCCGATGCCAAGTCATCTCATGAAATTTGGAGAGGTAATTTTGTTACACCCAGTATTTAAATTTAGGAATATTAAAAAGGTCTTAAATTATAAATACTTTTTTAAAATTTGACTCCTACCTACTAATGAGCCGGTAGCACAATAAAAATATACAAAATCATTAGATTGTGTCCGTAGGTGCTAGGTACTTCACGCCACGTCAGAGATGTTTACTGTACAAGACGCAGATTCGCCCTTGCGTCGAATACTGTTCTCACCTTTGGGGTGACTCCGCGAGATACTTACAAGACGCGCTTGACGCTAGCAGAGACGTGCTATCCGAATAATTGGTTGTCCTGAGGTGACGGGAGGCCTCGAACCGTTGGCGCAGCGAAGAACCATAGTGTCCTTGGCTGCCTTCTACCGAATGTATCACGGCGAATGTTCTGAAGAGCTCTTCAACCTGATCCCACCCTTCGATAATTTATACACTAGAGTAGTACATAATCAAAGATCCCAGGTAGTATATAATAATAGGTGGTATATAATCAAAGATCCCACCCTCCGCTTTCCGATCCCAAACAACGCGTGCCGAGCAGAGATGCCACTCATACACAGTAGAGAGAATCTTCGCCAGAACAGAGCGTTTTAAAAGAAAACTATAAAAACCTGGAACGACCTGCCCGCACACGTGTTTCCCTCGTCTTACAATCTCGGGTTCTTTAAGAGGAGCGTGAAGAGGTACATCACAGTACCGCCAACTTGAGGACCACTTTCAGAATTGGTCCCCAATCGATAGATGCGCCACGTCTTTCCATCAGGATGGTGGCGACATCAATGTAGCGAGGTAAATATAAAAAAAAAGAAGTTGCCTTATGTCTTATAAAGCCTCAAAGTCACTAATGGCACCTACTAAAATTATTGATACACCCCGTATCAATTTTTATTATTTGTCATAATGTGTAAATACCTACCTTTAGTGCCACTGCCTTTGCTGCTCCAAAAATGGGTGCCCAATGTGGCATGCTCCACACGTAGGTACACGGTAATAATATACGTTTTACTACAGTATTTTCGTCATAATAACTTATTTGGCTTAACTTATTACTTAATTGCCGTAACTGCGTAAGTACGTTGTTATCTTTGTTTATCCCTTAAAGAGTTTATGGACAGTATTCATTGTTCAAAATTTAGATTTTTTTACATTTTAATTAAATTCTGAAATATTTTATTTTAATTGACACTACCACGTGTTGCTATGCTATTTTATTGTGTGTAAATGCGGTCCACCGCGTCAAAAAAAACTGTTATGCTTTTAATTTTATTTAATACTTTTTTACGCGTGGAAATCCCCAGTGTTTATTTAAGCAGTGATGAAACTCTTTTGTAATTTTTTGTATTATTATTCTGCTTGTAGTCATTAGAGTATCTAAACCCTGATGAAGGCTTATTGTTAAATTTTGTAACACGCTGTCTATTATACAAAGAAACTGTGACAGATTTATTAACCAAAGCACAGCTCAAATTGCAAGATGGTTTTGTTTTAATTTGACATCATGGATAACTTATTATAAAGTAAGCAAGCATCCACAAGAACTTTATTAAAACTCTTGTCTGATCATGATATCGGAATATTTTTTTTTAGTTTCATGATGGTATTAAAAGAGAAAACGCAACCATTTAAGGATCACTTTGTTGTCTGTCCATAAAATGTAATATGGTTAATAAAGAATGACATATAGAAGATTAGCATAAAATATAATATGTTCTACAACAACTAAAACAAAATTAAAAGCCAGAGCAGCAGCGGAAGCGGCTGAAAATATTAAAATTAATAAATATAAGTGTCTCGACTCATCAAATCGTTTTTGTCCAGTCGGTGTTGAGACCCTAGGTCCATGGGGTCCCAATGCGCAAAAAACTTTTCAAGAATTTGAAAAAACGCCTTGTGGATTCGACTGGTGACCCAAGGGCTGGCAGTTTTCTCGCTCAGCGAATAGGTATTGCTATTCAAAGGGGGAATGCTGCTAGTCTTTTGAGCACAATGCCACGGGGGCATTATTTAGGTCAATTTTGTTACACCCATTATCAAATAGACTTTCAAAATACTCCTTCCATATTTTTAGCACACACTCTTCTCCTCCCACAAAACTTCCATCCTGGTTTCTGATCTTATTAAGCGGTGATGTGGTCTGTTGACTCCTCACCGCTTTTATGGATTTCCAAAAGAATTTTATATTCTGTTGGAAGTCACCAGATAACCTTTTATCAAATTCATCTCTATCATTCTCCTTCTTTCTTACTAACACCTCTTTTGCCACACGCTTATACCTTTTATACTCATCGTTGGCCATTCGTACATCCTCATCTGTTGCCTTCTGCATTCTTTGATTGGCCTTTGTAGCCAGCAAGTCCAACCATGCTTTCTTCTTATCAGACAACGCTTTCAGAACTTCCGCGGTCATTCTTTTTAACTTACATCCTTGGCTTCTCTTGCTCACACCACACAGTTCAATCGCAACTTCCACGAGTCCTTCCTTAATCGGCTTCCATAATTCTTCAATCTCACATACTTCATCTAAATTATCAAACTTTTTGCTTAGTTTGCTCACAAATTCCTCTTTTATACCTATCTCTTGCAAATTCTCAACTTTTATGCGTTCTAGTACACTAACAGGTTCACGCACACGGTGCCTCCACCGCTGAAACAGACCTCTTACTCGGCTGACAACCAAGAAGTGGTTTTTTGGTGGTGAAGAGAAACAATTTTGTAGTATACAATTTTTACGTAACTTTAACTATTTATGCAGCGTCAGCAATGGAAGCTCTCAAAAGAAAGAAATAATCCCCGTTCTCGAAACATTATTCATGGCTGCTCCGCTCCTATTCGTCTTAGCGTGATGTTATATTGCCATTAGCCAGCCTAAATAAATGGACTATTAAACTGTAAAATAATTTTTGAAATACAACCAGTAGTTTCTGAGATCCTAGTACAAACAAACTCTTCAGTTTCATTACATCGTGAGCAAATAACCTAATTTCTCTATCTCTGAAGAGATAGAGAAATAAGGTTATTGTGAGCGAACCTTAAAAGATAGACATATGCTGTCGCGGACTTTTTTTTAGAACTTTTTAAGAGAAACAATTTTGTAATACACAATTTTTACCTAACTGTAACCATTTACGCAGCGTACGCCTCGGAAGCTCTCAGACGGTAAAAAATATTCCCCGTTTTCAAAACATTCTTGATTGCTGCTCCGCTCCTATTCGTTTTAGCGTGATGAAAAGTATACTATAACCTGCCCAGGAGTATGAAGAATAATTGTATCAATTTTCGTTAAAATCCATCGAGTAGTTTTTGTTTCTATAAGGAACATACAGACAGACAGACAGACAGACAGACAGACAAAAATTTTACTGATTGCATTTTTGGCATCAGTATCGATCACTAATCACCCCCTGATAGTTATTTTGAAAATATATTTCATGTACAGAATTGACCTCTCTACAGATTTATTATTATTATTATAAGTATAGATTATTTTATTCTTGGGTCAAATTTAGTAATTCAAATTTCACCCTCTTCCTGTCAACCGATTAATCTGAAATTTTGTATACACTTTGGATTTTGATGACAATACAATTATGTTTATTCATTATCTTTATAAATTCAAGATGGCCGCCGCTACAAAATGGCGGATAATTTATTTATTATTAATCACATCAATATGGGTATCAAATGAAAGGGCTCAACAAGCAGAATACAATATACTATAAAAAATTTAAATCCAAGATGGCGGCCGCTACAAAATGGCGGCTAACGTAGGTTTTATCAATATGGGTATCAAATGAAAGGTCTCAACAAGCAGAATACAATATACTATAAATAATTGAAATCCAAGATGGCAGCCGCTACAAAATGGCGGCTAACGTAGGTTTTATCAATATGGGTATCAAATGAAAGGTCTCAACAAGCAGAATACAATATACTACAAAAAATTGAAATCCAAGATGGCGGCCTCTAAAAAATGGCGGATAACTTAGGTTTTATCAATCCCATCAACATGGGTATCAAATGAAAGGTCTCAACAAGTAGAATACAATTTACTATGCAAAATTGAAATCTAAGATGGCTGCCGCTACCAAATGGCTGATAACAATTTTTTAACAATCCCACCAATATGGGTATCTTAGTAAATGGCGCTATAGGCTACATCAACGAAATCGTTTGGCATCAATTTCGTCGAACTCAGATGTATGCAGCAGATGTACCTTCCATCCGAATTGATTTCGTAAGAGACGGAGTACATCTTATACACCCGAAAGCTATACATTTCCAGCTAAGTACAATTACGGGACGGCTGAAAGAAGAATGTTGCCTTTAATACTATCATGGGCTTCTACGTGGATCACGCAGTCGTATAATTAGGTGCGAAACTGTTTGAAGAAGGACAAGCCTACGTGGCTCTTAGTAGAGTAAGATCTTTGCAGGGACTACGTATAGAGAAGTTGGACTGCAATAAACTAACGGGCAAGAAACCTTGCAATAATGAAGCACTAAATGAATTAAACAGAATGCGAAATGAAAACTAAAAACTAGAAAATAAAAATAGGTAAAAAAACTTTTTAAGATAAACGGTTTTATGTTAAACATACATTGCAATGTTTAAGATAAATGTACTTAAAACCAAAAAAAAATAAAATAGATACAGTCGTGGGAATTATAAACATATGCATAGACTAGACTAAAATAAAACCGTGGGGCACGTCAATTGTCTACAATCGTTGATTAAAATGTTTATTTTGTAATAATAATAATAATAATAATAAATATTCTTTATTGTACACTATAAAAAAAAAGATTACATTTTGAGAAGAAATTCAGAACATTGTATGTACAATAGGCGGCCTTATCGCTAAAAGCGATTTCTTCCAGGCAACCTTTGCATGGATAGAAATCATTGAACTGAAAAAGGCAGTGCACAATAAATCTAAAATACACATAATTGTACTAACAATAAAAATATACATACTTATACCAAATACATACACCATTAGTAACAATATTAACACAAATACAAATACATACTACTATTAACACAAATAGATACCGATCAGCACAAAAATACACAATAAACATCTATGTTGTAATACAACTATTCACACTGAAACTACAATCATTAACAGAAGACACATAAAGACAGGAGTTAAAACAGACAATACCATATCGTGACTATGACTAATCCGAGAAGGACAGAAAGTGATCCTTTAGCATCTTCTTGAAAGACACCAAAGATTGGGCCCGTCTAATTGAAATTGGCAAAGCATTCCACAAGCGAACTGCTTGCACCATAAATGATTGATCCATAAATTTTGTGGAATGCTGTGGCATTCCCAGTTGCAAATTCTCTGATGACCTTAATAACTTTGAATGTGTGGCATGAAGGAACTTGAAACGTTCTTTGAGATATGGGGGAGTACGAGGATTGAACAGTATACTGTATAATAATGATAGTATGTGAGTATTCCGTCGAAGGCGAATTGGGAGCCACTCGAGCATTTTTCTGAATTCAGCAATACACATGATCATATTTGCGTAGGCCAAATATGAATCTAATACAAACATTTTGAAGACGCTCAAGCTTGTCAAGTTGCTCCTCAGTAAGATCAAGATAGCTGACATCAGCGTAATCAAGAATTGGGAGTAAAAGAGATTGTGCAAGCGCAACTTTAGTGGTAGTGGGAAGAAAACTACGTAATCTGCGCAGTGATCCCGCAGATGCAAATATTTTGCGCCCAACCTCCTGTAGCTGACGATCCCAGGACAGAGTTCTATCGATGTGTATTCCCAAGTACCTAACTGTATCACATATATCAATAGGAGTGCCATTAAAGATAACCTGAGGCAACAGTGTGTAGTCGATACGTGATATCATGGTAGAGCTACCCACGATTATTACTTGGGTCTTTGATGGATTTACCTGAAGTCCATAATGAAGGCTCCATTCACATACCCGCTCTAAATCTATGTTCAATGCAGCAATTGCATCGGGCAATTGACTTACTGGTGCTTGTGTGTATATTTGCAAGTCATCTGCGTAAAGGTGGTAGGATGAAACTAATTTTTGTGAAATTGAATTTATAAAAATAGCAAAAAGTAAAGGAGATAGCACGCCACCCTGCGGAACACCAGCTGAAATATCACACCAAGAAGAAAAGGATTCCTCTATACGTATACGTTGCCGGCGGCCAGACAGGTAACTTTGAAACCAGTCAATCACCATAGGAGATATGTTAATAGAGCATAGTATGCCAAGTAGGATTTCAAAATCAACAGTGTTGAAGGCATTACTGAAATCGAGCAACGACATTACTGTGAGTCTGCCCTTTTCCATGCCTGTTCTTATGTCGTCCGTAACATTGACCAGGGCTGTCACAGTACTATGTCCGGGACGGAACCCAGATTGGAAGGGATTTAGTAAAGAGTTGGTACATAAGAAGGTATTTAGCTGATTATAGACAAGGCGCTCAAGAACTTTAGAAAAGAAAGGTAGTATAGATATAGGGCGGTAGTGGGAAAAAGATGATGGGTTACCCTTTTTTGGCAATGGAATGATTTGAGCTTCTTTCCAAGCAGATGGAAAGAGACTACTTGCAATAGAAAAATTTAGGATATGTGTCATGATAGGAAGGATTTGATCAAGGACAGGTACGATCATATTACGACTTATACAATCATTTCCAACTGCATTTGATGTAATTGACATTATGCTCTTCTTAACATCACTATCAGTGAATGAATCAAAACAAAAACATGGATAATTAGGAGTTGGAAGTGATGAAAGATATTGTAGTGTATTTATTTTGGCGGTCCCTCCAAAATGCGACGAAGATGAGAAATGCACATTGAGTGCTTCGAGATCAATTGTTTTAGGAATAGTGTTTTCTTTGGATTTTCCAACTCCTACGGTTCTTAGGAATTTCCACACTTTAGATGGATCACCGTTGTCGATTGATGCATGAATATACTGGCGTTGTGCTTTTCTACACACCTTATTGCAGTGATTACGTATTGCCACGTAATTTTCGTAATTGCTTGCAATTGGTCGACACTTATATTTATACCTAGCTGCAGCTTTCTTAGCTATTACGTCCTTTATAGAGTCAGTGAGCCAGGGAGCAGGCATGTGTTTTATTTTAACAGGTCGAACCGGAGCATGGACATCAAAAAGCTCGACTAAATGAGTGTTAAATAAAGTAACTTTTTCGTCAATAGATTTCGAGGCTATTAAGGAGTTCCAGTCTATTTTATCAGCACCTTTACGAAGACTATCAAGGTTCATGCCACTAAAATTGCGCTGCAATAGTATTTTACATCTTGCCTTAGGAGGACGAAGTTTATATGAAAGGTAAAGTAGATCATGAAAAGAAAAGGCATCAGCATTACATTGACCATGTCTAATGACATGCTGCTCGGATGACACTAGAATAAGGTCCAGAAGAGATGGTTTTTTGTTAGGAAAGTGATGGGTAGAATTAAGAGGAAGAATGGCAAGATTGCAAGATTAAGTTAAACGGCGAAAAGATGAAGCGCGAGCAAGAGAGCGAGGGTCAGTTTTTTATTAGGCAGGTATTGAAATCTCCCAGTATAATTGTGTGACTGTAAGCAGGGACTAGATTTTCTAAAAGACTTTCAAAAGAGTGGAAAAAGTTGATCTGTGATGAGGGGCAGTAATAAACTCCCAGTAAAACCTTAGTATGATTTAGCTCTACTTCCAGAAATAGATGCTCGCCAGCATTCGAGGGTGGTGGCTGTGCTGACACATCGATGATGCGGAAAGGAATTTGTATACGTAAATATATTGCAACACCGCCACCAGCCTCGTCAGCCCCACGATCGTTTCTTATTAACTGGAAACCTGGGAGTAAGTAGGAGAGTGACGAGTGGTATGTCCTAAACCAGGACTCTGAAACAAGAATCGCGTGAATATGCTTACAGTCAAATGTAGCCAGCATCTCAGGAAAATGGGCGGGAATACTCTGTGCATTTAAATGGACTACATTAAAACTTTCAGGTACATCAGAAAAATTATATTTCAGAGTATTAGCGAGTGATGGAACGCCATCCAAACTACTATCATTTAATAATATGTTAGCTTGGCTATTACTATGGCTTGATGCCGTGTGGTAACTGTCACTATCACTGTCACTATCATAACTCAAGTCTGACATAGATAGGTAATGAAATTAAATTTTAAATTAACAGGTATGTTTAAAAAACGGTTATGAAACTAAACTAAGTATGTACTTACAACAAAATAATATATCAACAATCAGGTATCAGTCCGATCGTTTATCCACCCGCCAGTCGAGTGTCTGAGTTTATAAAGTTAGGTACTACAGGCGAGTAAGAATTAAGAAACAGTGAAATTAAAACTACTGCATAAGAAGCATGAATTACGTATGCAACAGTAACTATGAATTACAATTTAAATTAAAAATTATTTTACAAAACAATAACATTTAGCTACAATATTATATTATTAATTCAATGCAAGGAATGTAACACTGTGCAATAACGGAACGCCATAGCTGTGTTATCAGTATCGCATTCTGACACTGACAGTTGACAGTTTTGGTTGAAATATACGTCATATCACTTTTATTTTCACCTCAACTCTCAATTTGTAATGTTACATGTACAAATCAATGGCCTGAGAGCATTCAGATTTAAAATTTTGCTGTGGCTGATGTAAAACCAAATTGCCAGATTTAACATTCATTGATTCGTACATTATGTCAAGCTTAGTGCAAGAACGTTGCTCTTTTGTCCCATAATCTAATTTAAATTACTTGGATATAAACAGCTATCCATAGTTCTATTATCAGTAATGTCATATTTCTGCTCAAAAGGAGCAGGTTGGGTAGCCAGATTTTTGGCTAGTATATCTATAAAATAATGGAGCGAAAATGCTACCTGTCTTTTAAAATAATCCAGAAGCTTATGCTTTCTTTTAGTCAAGTAAAAATAATAATTCTTCCTAACAATAGTGTTAGTGTCAATTAAATGAAACTTTTTATTGTGACATGTTAATGTGTCCAATGACAAATTTAAATGGTACCTAGTCCTATTTTCCGCAACTGGCATACCCTGGCAATAAGGCAGTGTGTAAATAATAATATTATTTAAACACTCATACTTATAGAATTCGGGACTTCACGCGAAATACTATTTACTTACATTCACCGACGTTTCGAGCACGTTGCAGCGCCCGTGGTCGCGGTTGGACTTCTACCCGAATTCTATAAGTATGAGTGTTAAAAACCGCGATAGTTTAAAAATAACAATATTATTTAAATCTAATGACCTTAATTTACTATAGTATTCAATGAGTTTTTGTTTGGTTATACCGGCCCTGTTTCCTATGAAAATAACCAGATTATCTTGCCTTTGGAATTTATAACTAAATATGGACTTCATAAGATGCAGAAGGCATGCAGTGATTTATAAAACACTGACCTGGTGTACAAAAGCTTAATTTCGACCCCATATCTCTCCCAATTTCATCACTGAACATAATCCATTGATTCTTTGTTTCATTATAACTTTTTAAACTAAGATTGCCCTGTAATTTATTAAGACTACCACCTTGCTGGTCACTGGGTAGGGTTTGTATATTCCCTGGCTCAGGTTGGCTGCAGTTACATTGGGTTTTATCTGCTAACGAGTTGAAACGATCAGCACAATGAGATGTTGAATTTAAGAGCGTGTCCATCGCCAAAGAATATTCTTTGATAATTAGCTGTGATTTATCATACATGGACTTAACAGACTCCAGGGACTCTTGAAGTTGTTGTATTTTAAAATTGAAGCCTTGTGTGTCAGCAGCATGCTGTTTTTGGCTATGTTCTAATTTTGCAGTGCATAGACTTAATTCATTTAATATATTCAGTCTATTTCTGCAATTTTTAATATTTTTGATAATTTTTTTATTGTTATTGATCACATTTTGTTTTTTTCTAATCAACTTATTTATTTTTATATACTTTTTAATTTTTTTATTACTACAATGACCTAAACCCACAACTACCCTAGTCCATGCAAATTCCCTTTCATGGTATTGTCGGAAATGAATGCTGGCTAACCTTCTAATACCTTTACGAGCATCTAACCATATCCGTCGTTCACCATGTACCATCCTAATTTTTTAATTTTATTTATTTATTTATTTAAGCTTTCTGCACAAAATCTATTTGTTCAAAGGCGGACTTAATGCCAAAGGCATTTTGTACCAGTCAACCTTTGATCTACGCCCAATGTTAGGTATAGGCCTACTTCAACGGTTGCCACCGATTGTAGTTGCCGAAGCGCTGTGGTTGCTTGAACTCTGGTTCGAATCCCGGGTCGAAAGAAATATTTGTGTACTAGATCTCTTCTTGGAAGATGGAAATTCCGCTCGAGAGGTGGTTACCATATTTACTGTATCATCTCTCCTCATAATAATATGCTCTATCCCTACCACTGCGACACCGAGGGTGTTAAACCTAAAAAGCGTCTTGTAATGAATAACTTTTGCTTTCAGTTCGCTTTTATCTTCATGGCACTAATGGCTGTGGTTCTGCCATTGGCCATCGGCTACGAGTTCAGTGATGGCAATGCACCCCACGTCAGAGTGGCTCGTCAGATCGATCCAGAGGTTCTTGAGAAGGCTGGCATTAACGATCCCTGGGGTCAACGTTCACGCACTCGCACCACTCCTCGTTCATAAGAATAGTATTGTAACTAACACGTTTCAACGGCATTATTAAAGTTATCAAACAGTTGTAAAGAATTGGTAAAAACAGTCAATCCAGATAGCTGTTTCAATTATATTTAGTAACATAAAGTTATTAAGAGTGATGGCGCTTTTGAGAATTATATCTATTGTTTCATTTCTTTGTGCCCTAGTATAATTATATCTAACTGTGGAGCAGGCGTCGGAATGAAATTTTAGGTGGGGTCAATACTAGCATTTTTGGGATTTCTCATTGGCCCAAAATTCCTGAGTAGCTTAGGCATTATTAAACAACTTGGCAGCCAAATCTGTGCATTTCTCGTTTACTCCTTTTTTTTGTTTAAGAATCAGACATACCTTGTCCACCTGTGCAGTCTTGAATCTTGTAGCATATTCATTGCCAAGATCGCATCGGCCAGTAAATTTTCTAACACTCTTCTTCAGAGTTTCCCTTTCCATATTCAAGAAAATGTTATATCACATTAAATATAACGATTTTGTACAAACTGACACTCGCTGGCTAGATATAACAAGAAGTCGTGAGACGGTCTCACCCAACTGCCCCTCTGTGAAAGTGAAAGTTCAATGCGATTGACGTCGTCATTTTTGTTTTATTTCAAACTTTGAACAGATGATCCACGTGACCCAGTGACGTAATATAATGCAACAGAGTCACAGACTACAGACAAAGTCTCGCCATAAGCCCCTTTGCAATCTATTTTATAAAGAGGGGCTAAAACCAATCAGGTGAAAAAAATTGTTTCAAATAAATTGTCACTGACTTTGCCTCTGTTTATTTGGAGGTCCAAGGTTCGGCTTGTCGTTCCGCGCCGTCTGCTCCGCTGGACCGCGGTCTGTCCGTTGCTACCCATTGCTGTACAGGGTCAAAAATGGAAGATAATTTAAAATTTTTAATCCTAGGGCATTCTATAATCCATACTGAAGTCAAAAATCTAATTTAACTTTTTTGTCTGTCTTCTCTGTTTATGCCCCGATACCACTAAATCAATTTGAATGATACTTGGTATTATCTGAGCTTATGATTCAAAGAAGGCCTAAGGATATTTTTGATCCCCTGTTCTGCACGGCTCCTTTGGGGGATAAAAAATATTTATTAAGTTGTAATTTCTGAACGCGTGGTCCGATTTCAAATATCTTATTTATAGGAAGGATCACTTTGTTGTCCGTCCCTGTGTTCGTCTGTCTGTCAAGAAAATTTATCTCGCGAACACATGAAGGTATCGAGTTGAAATTAATGCCATAAATATTAAGGTCACTTGAAGCTGTAAAAAAATCAAACTCAGAAATAGGTTACGGCAGTTAATGTCGTCAAAAACGTTAAAACAATCAATCAAAGTTTTAGGTAAGAAATTACAGAAACCTCCTTGCACGAACCTGACTCGCACATGGCCGGTTTTCTATTCTGTTTATTACAGTTTTGTTCTATAAAATTACACAAAACGTGACCGAAAATCAAGTGGGCGAAACAGCTAACGTCCTTTGATTTTTTAATAAGGTGACGTCGGGAAATTTCCCTCTGATAAGTTATAAAGTTCCGATTTTAGTAACAGTGATATAACAATATTAGCTATTATTGTATACAATTATAATTATGTATACTGTGGTCACACAGGTTCTTTCATTGTAAACTGAGGGAACGTAGGAGAGTTCCGTGTTAAAAGTGTCACCTGTATTGTTGTATACGAACTTCTTTCAAGTTATTATTGGTCAAAACTATGTCAAAATAGAATAATAAAGTTATTTTTTGCATTGCTTTCAGTACTGTAAAAGGTGTATTTATTTCTATAGACACTACTAGGCGACATCACATGCATAGCGGGATCGCTATAACGGCCAAAAAGGATAACCGCCACTTTGTAAATTTTACAGGAGAGTGTTTTAAAGTTAAAAATAATCCCAAATAAATCATAATAAATTAAGTATAGCTCCTGAAAAGCTGAAAATCTATATATGTAGTGTTAAGCCCACTATCTTTTGGCGCTATTATTTTGATGAAATTCAGACTAGAAATTATGATTACTGTCGGTTACCCCATGTCGTAAATGATATACACA
Source organism: Miltochrista miniata (assembly GCA_933228765.1). Classification (NCBI taxonomy): domain Eukaryota; kingdom Metazoa; phylum Arthropoda; class Insecta; order Lepidoptera; family Erebidae; genus Miltochrista; species Miltochrista miniata. The sequence continues at coordinate 15,931,281 of OW121765.1, forward strand.
AATTATTAGCTTCCAGCAAAAAATGACGTAACATCACCTCATGTTTCATTTAAATTGAAGAAAAATAGCGCAAGTGTGTTTTTTAAGAAAAAAATTGTGGAAATATGGTATAACAGCTGTCTAATGTAAATTCACTGAACGGACGATTGTATTAAGTACTTTTTTAAAGAAATATTGTCTACTATTATTAGGCTCTGTTATGTATTTCAATGTACAATTAAAAGTATTTTTAGGGAAATAAATACTTCAGGTTTGTAGTGTATGCAGTCAGACATCCCCTCTACCGTACCTACAGACATAGCACAGCCTCTAGCGTACACAGTGCATATGAGTCGCGCCATTACGCGAGAGTGTACGTGTTCGGCAAGTCTGTCCGTTAAGTGCGTGACGAGTCTGTGAATTACCCTACAGTTAGATGGATACTACAACTGGCGACGAGGAAACAAGGTTAGTTCTTTTATGAAAAAAAAAAAGGAGTAAACAATGTTTTGAATCTTATAGGTTAGGATGTACAGTGGAGTTATGAAATGCATGATAATTAGTATTATTCTACTCGCATATGCTACAGAATAGATTTATTACAATATTGGCCTTCTAGGTAACGTAATAAACTAACTTAAATGTCAACCGCTTTTGTTCATATTATTATCATTGTTGGTATTTAATTTAGGCCTTTGTTTCAAAAAGTGACGAGAGGGAATTGCAAAGGATATCATTTTGCTGACGTTTGGTGGATAGAAACGATGACTAACGATGCGTTTTGATCTGTAAGATGCAAAATATGCCTTTCTTTTTATAAATAATTGTATACTGATTCTACATAGGTACTGGGTTGGTGTTTTTATTACTTCAAAATTTGTTAGATGAAGAGGAGAAGTATCAGTCTCAGAGGAAAGCCTTCATGTGGTTGGGTTTTCTTCGGTTTCCAATGAGTATGAGTTTTAAAAAAGGGACTATGGGGTGCTGCATTTTTGTCTGGAGGTCGCGTGTTGCGCTTGAAAGAAGTGATACAGAAAGCCTCACAAATCAAATATTACGTTCATAGTCGTTATATAAGTTCCTGACGTTTTGCTTACATCAGAATAAAAGACGGTTAATATTTACATTGTTTTGTTGCAATAGATTTTTTATATCACAGGTGTTAAGAACTAAACTACAAAATACGGAAGGTTATTGTTTACTGTTGAGAATGTCACTGTGGTGAAATAAACCATGTTATTACATTTTTGCAAACAAATAGATCAAACAAAACATCAAACATTTTTATTAAGGCCGCGTGGGTCAGATTTTGAGATTTTTGAAACAATCCTAGTCAAAAAGTAAAGGGTTTTTAAATCTGAAAAATATATATATAATAGTTAAGGATATAAGCTAAACATATTCCGAGCCCGTTACACGATCCAATAAATTTCACTAGATAGAAAAAAATCCCAAAGTTGACTCTCTCAGAAAAGTTTTTTCAAAACTGTGGCTAAACTATTAACATTTTATATATTTTTTTTGCACTCAATTAAAGGTATTAAGTTTTTATACACATTTTCCGAGCGTTTTTCTCTAAACAACTATTTACATAGTTATCATGTACGAATATCTACCAAACGCAATAGAATTGCCGATCAGTCTCGCCCTGGCGCTTGTGGAGGCAGGACCTGTGTCAGTTTTTTTCGCAACTATTTCGTAATTATTATGCCAAATTACGTTGAAATCGCGCCACAGTATAAAAATATCAGTAATGGGCAAAATGTAATCAGATTAACCGTTACAAATACATACGCGACTCATGGTAAAAATGTGGTGATCTTTTACTTTTTAAGTGTTTTCACGACATGGTAACCAGCTACCTAATGCATTAAAATGTCTACGAATTACATGATAATTTCGCAATCCAACATGGCGGCCACGCCGTAATCACAAAATTTCATGATGGGTATCGTTTAAGGGGTTTTTTGGTATGCTGAGTACGAATTACGTGTTAATTTTGCAATCTAATATGACCGCCGCGCCGTAATCTCAAAAAATCATGATGGGTATCGTTTAAGCGGTTTTTTGGTATGCTGAGTACGAATCACGTACTAATTTTGCAATACAAGATGGCCGCCGCGCCGTTATCACAAAATTTCATGATGGGTATCGTTTAAGGGGTTTTTTGGTATGCTGAGTACGAATTACGTGTTAATTTTGCAATCCAATATGACCGCCGCGCCGTAATCTCAAAAAATCATGATGGGTATCGTTTAAGCGGTTTTTTGGTATGCTGAGTACGAATCACGCGATAATTTTGCAATCCAATATGGCCACCGCGCCGTAATCACAAAATTTCATGATGGGTATCGTTTAAGGGGTTTTTTGGTATGCTGAGTACGAATTACGTGTTAATTTTGCAATCCAATATGACCGCCGCGCCGTAATCTCAAAAAAAATGGCGCAGCAGCCATATTGGATTGCAAAATTATCACGTGATTCGTACTCAGCATACCAAAAAACCCCTTAAACGATACCCATCATGAAATTTTGTGATAACGGCGCGGCGGCCATCTTGTATTACAAAATTAGTACGTGATTCGTACTCAGCATACCAAAAAACCGCTTAAACGATACCCATCATGATTTTTGAGATTACGACGCGGCGGTCATATTGGATTGCAAAATTAACACATAATTCGTACTTAGCATACCAAAAAACTCCTTAAACGATACCCATCATGAAATTTTGTGATTACGGCGCGGCGACCGTATTGGATTGCAAAATTATCACGTGATTCGTACTCAGCATACCAAAAAACCGCTTAAACGATACCCATCATGAAATTTTGTGATTACACCGCGGTGTCCATTTTGGATTGCGAAATTATCACGTGATTTGTACTCAGCACACCAAGAAACCCCTTAAACGATACATAATATGGTCATAGGCATATTATATGCCCACATTTTACCTTTGTATAATTTGTCCCACGTAATAGGTGGTGAGCCGTATTGCCGTGTTTAAATGGACAGGCGCAGGTTGTGACTGCCTGCTGTTGAAATAAAGCCTTTACTTAAGCTTAACGACTGCCATTTTACTGGCAACCGGGACCAAATACTTAACGCGCCTTCCGAAGCACGGAAACGCTCAAATAAATATCACGAAGTGATCACATGGATGGTCACCCATCCATGGACTGGCCATAGTGAAAGTTGCTTACTGCAGTGATCGTTTACAGAACACTGAGTCCGCGGGGCCACGAGCGCCGAGCTTAAACGATACCCATCATGAAATTTTGTGATTATGGCGCGTCGCCCATATTGAATTGCAAAATGATCACGTGATTCATACTTAGCATACCAACTTTAGAAAATTTTAGAAATTTTTATGACCAGCTATTATGTAATTTTCATTTTTTACGCAACTGTAACCATCTAGCAAACGTACGCAACGGAAACTCTCAAAAAAAATGAAATATCCTAGTTTTTTAGCTTATTAATGTTTCGTTGCTGCTCAGCTCTCATTCGCCTTAGCGTGATGTTATATATTTTGATATTTTTGAAAAATAGACATTCTGTTAAGGAACTTTTGAAATTCAACTAGCAGTCTCTTAGACTCTATAGTTCAAACAACTAAACAAACAAACAAACTCTTTAGCTTAAAAATAATAGTATAATATATATAATTAACTCATTTATTTACGAAACTCTAATAAATCACTACACATATTAAAGTTAGATGCATTTACTACGTCAAACAAAGTTAGCATGCTGTTTCTTTCTACTCTACTGTATACTGTGGCATGAGAGTTCACTGCCGCTGCCGGCGCGCGGTGTGTCTCGCGTCCGGGGCGAGGGGAGCGCCAAATGCCTACTTGTGCGCTATAACCGACCCTTAAGGTGTAGAATTAGTCACACATGTTGTTACAGGTCTATTTTCTCACCTCATAAATATTGTATCTCTGAAAAAGTAATAGAAAATGAAACCAATAATATTAACAAATATTAAACAACAAACATAATTGATTGCTACGCTACCCACATAACTTGATTACATTGCTGCTTTCTCATGGTATGGAAATAATGCGAGGTCACTGGGTAGTAACTACCATGTTGTGGTAACTGTTGAAGAATTGTTTACCATTGTCATATCCTATAATACATACTGTTAGACCCGGTGAATTTCGTTGTAGATAGTGAATACGGGGACCAAGTGTCAGGTATCGAAGGGATTGACCTGCCGATTCTTGAGTCATTTTAAGGGGTTGTGTCCATCCCAACTTTTTTTATGGTGTTAAGATTTTTACTCAGTTTATTTCTTACAGTTTTGTGTTCCAACAAAACAAACAAAGAAATCCTACCTCATGTAATAAGACCTATAGTGTGTTGGGTACACATGTCAAACAAAAATATATGAAAGCGACGCTGTCTTGATTTATATAAAAAAGAAGGAATAGGATATCCCAGTAGCGAAAAATTCTAAATCTATGGGATATCCCGAGTTTACCGTACTGGCAAGACGTTCTGTATGGAAAGTTGTAAGTTGTGTTGTGTATAGTTTGTCACCTTTTACACCTTCTAAGGACCTGCGCTGCGCAGGCGTGTCGAATCTAAAATTATTCAATCGTTTCAGTATTTGACATTCTGCGTGCAGTGTTATGATAGTTTTATAATACCGTATAGACCAAGGGTTGATCCTCCATAACACATAACATAAAAGGAAAACTCGGACAATGGTTAAACTAACAGTGACCATAGCTGTAAAGATTGGGTGCTGAGTGCGCGTTTTGCTTTTCTAACATCATTGTGTCCTGACGTCAGCTTGTGTCCGGAATGATTATAACTCCCGTAATATAGGTTTGATTTGACTCGGAAGTTAGCCTTTCAATGTGGATATTTCATTATTATCAAAGGGATTCAATTGGGAAGTCAACAGCGATGAAATGGTGTAGCACAGAATCTATTTACGTTCTGTTTGGACGTAATGAATTTCCCTGCACAATAGGCTAAACGAATACTATAGGTACAAACGGTATAAAAAATATTTAATCATTTCTTCCTAATCCAAGTGCGTGTCCTTATATAATGCATAACGTCGAAATCCAAGAAACACAGTAAGAATACAACTTAAAATAATAATTCGAATTAGATTTATGATTATTATTCAATTCCATTCAATTTCTTAATTTTGCAAATATGTGTACAAAAGGTGTTACAATAAAGTAATAATAGATTGTTTCACACACACAAGTCATATTCCACTCGAAGACATGTAAATATGTTGAACAGGTAGGTATTATCATGATAATTAACATGAATAATAATTATTTGTTACAATAATAAATAAATGTCACACTAAATAAGTTTGCAATAAATTCAACATAATTCGGTAACATACCTACTTAGGGCCACTTGCACAGATAAGAGTTAACGTGTTTAACTCAGAGTTAACTGCTAACTCAAGTTAAATCAATAATTTGTCTTGCATCAACACGAGTTAAGGACTAACTCAGAGTTAAACTTTTAAATTTTTAACTCTCCGACATCGGTGAGTTAAATCGCCTAACTCTGAGTTAGCTACTATCAAATGTATCAAGGATGTTTGTCAAACAGCGCTCCACACGCTCGTGGAGTAAACGGCATGGGCGCAACAGCGCCAGGTCTTCGTGGCAGGTCTGGACGTGAACACTCTCTCGCTCGAGACCATGGTGCGAGCCATGATCTCCAGTGGGACTGCACCGCCTCTTTCTGCGAGCAGGTCATACTCGTGAAAGAGGCGGCGGGGCGGGAGCGAACTCTCCCACCCGAGTTCCGCAGTCGGAGGCTGAGGCGCCGCCGACGTGTCTTCGCCGAAGACTATCGGCCTCCATGACAGGAGGTCTGAGGACGTGAGGAGCCTGCTCAGCGTCCTTACAGAAGCAGGCCCCAGACGGCAGCGTGACGCGAAGGATTCACGCACGCCCTAAGAAGCGGGATTACACCCGAAAACCCCTCAAAGACGGGGAATAGCACCCTAACCCGCACCCCTCGATTGTATGTATGTTTGCATCGAATAGGCTCCAAAACTACTTGACCGATTTGAAAAATTCTTTCTATATTGGGAAGCTACAATCTTCCCAGTGACATACAGTACATTTCTTCCCATATTCCAACGGGAACGGGAGCTACATGGGTGAAACCGCGTGACGTCCTCCAGTGTCAACTAATATTATAAAGAGGAACGATTTCATTGTTTGTTTGTTTGTATCGAATAGGCTCCAAAACTACTGATCCGATTTGAAAGGTTCTTTCACTGTTGGTAAGGTACACTATTCCAGGTGAACATAGGCTGTATTTTATTCCCGTAATCCTACGTATCGGGCTTTCGAGATGGGTGTGATGAATAAGTATTCTGAGACTTCATGTATAAAATATATAATTGCAGACTGGTACCAGTTACACTATTACTAAATAAAATACAATCTGATATACGATATGACCATAGCGTCCTGGGAGACGACTGCTGCGCCTAGCGAATGTTTGCGCCTCGGTATATAAAACTAATGCGTCAGCAGTGTCCCTACACAAGGGAACTACGCAGGTGAAACCGCGTGGCGCCCACTAGTGTACTATAAAGTAGTCAGTTCATCTGGCCTGCCTATTGATTCTCATCAGGTATTTTACATCATGTATCTGAAGACATCTCAGTTCTACTGCCTCTCTGTTATAAGAGATCAATCTCTAATACAGATGCACTCATTTAATTTTTTACCATTTTAGGAGGAGAAAGTGCTGAAATCTTTAGGAACAAAAAAAGATATTTTTCAAGTAATACCCAGGCAATCTGTTCTGCTGGTTTGAATTGTTGTTGCACGTAGAAATGGATCAGCCCACGACTCACACATTGGGATAACAACAGATATATCATATTGCTATATTTACATAACAGCAAATATAATTAAATCGCCACTATATCACACAATAACATGTTATCACTAGATGTGAAATGAGGGGCACGAAGACGTGGCTTTTTTTCCATTTTTGTATTATTTATAATTTTTTCAGATAATAGACACAGTCAGAAAGTGACACTGACGCATCACAAAGTCACAAAGCATTCAAACAATGTTAAAAAATTTAAATGCACGTGGATGACATAATAAGTTCATTTGTTGAGACAAGTCATACGTAGCAGACTGTAGTGTAAAAGAGATAGAGACACATGTTCCATTCTTCGTTCTAACATTTGTGTGTGGTTGGATTGCATAGAGCGACACAGACAAAATAAATTGTTCAGTTTACTGTGAGTTAGTTAACCTCGTGCCATTTTGCAACTGTGCAAGACGTGGTCAGAGTTAGGAAGTTATTTATTTAACTCAGAGCTTACTAACTCTACTTTTATATATTTAACCCGACTCTCCGCGCAAGTGGGCCTTAAAGAAGTTAGGTAGTATGCTAACTTCTTCATAATATTTATACTATAAGGAATAGAGCATTGCCTTGGTTTAAGTAAGGGTTACGGGTTCAGGTCCCGTCGGGGCAAAGTTGTCTTTTTTCGCTTTAGATTTTCTAAATATATGAAATAATGTTTTCTAAATATGTGTAATTATTTTAATGAAGAACACATTATAATCAAAAAGAAAACCTTCAGTCAAATCGGCGTTGCCATTTCGATGTTGGCGAGACTAATGATTATCAATATTCATCGGTTTTATAAAATTTGGTAAGTAAATTAATATGATGTATGTATACCTATAAAAGTAAAACTACTCACACTGATCTTTACTGTTAGTTGTTAATGAATGCTCTGTACTCAGCGTTCATACGGTTCGTTTGGTAACAGGCTAAGTAAGTTGTGAGAATCTACTTAGTCTTTATTTTTCATGGGGCTATAGGTACAAATGTACTTAATTAGGTAATAAATAACATAATAGTGTGAAATATACCGATTAGCAAGTAGGTACCTGATCGGTGTCCTGCGAAGGTATCTGGCGATTTTGGTAGGTTCGGTCAATGATGTTATAGTAAAAAAGAGGTAGATATCGCATTAGCGCGCGCAAACTGTTGCAGACAAATTCATACAATTGTTGTAATTCCATTAAGTCGGCTAATAACTGCGAGCAAAACAAGTCGTGCTGTGGTTTGCTGCCGTGTGCAAAACGACACTGATAGCTATCTTTTTCTGTATTAGTTGTTTGGTATTCTCTATTGCATTCATAGATTAAATGTATTAGGTACCGATAGGTAAGTACGTGCAATTATAACTTAACAATAACTGAACGCTGTTTTGTATGAAGGTAGTTTATCTTTACTTAAATATCAATTTGTTCAGATATTAAGTAGGTTCCGCTATTAAGTAGGTTGAGCTATTAAGTGGGTTCTGCTATTAAGTAGATTTCGCTATTAACTAGGTTCCATTAAATAGGAAGGTTGCTACCATTAAATTGGTAGGTGGTTTCATTAAATTGGAAGGTTGCTGCCATTGAATTGGTAGGTGGTTCCATTAAATTGGAAGGTTGCTGCCATTAAATTGGTAGGTGGTTCCATTGAATTGGTAGGTTACTACCATTAAATTGGTAGGAGGTTCCATTAAATTGGAAGGTTGCTACCATTAAATTGGTAGGTGGTTCCATTAAATTGGAAGGTTGCTGCCATTAAATTGGTAGGTGGTTCCATTAAATTGGAAGGTTGCTGCCAGTTAATTGGTAGGTGGTTCCATTAAATTGGAAGGTTGCTACCATTAAATTGGTAGGTGGTTCCATTAAATTGGAAGGTTGCTGCCATTAAATTGGTAGGTAGTTCCATTAAATTGGCAGGTTGCTGCCATTAAATTGGTAGGTAGTTCCATTAAATTGGCAGGTTGCTGCCATTAAATTGGTAGGTAGTTCCATTAAATTGGAAGGTTGCTGCCAGTAAATTGGTAGGTGGTTCCATTAAATTGGAAGGTTGCTGCCATTAAATTGGTAGGTGGTTCCGTTAAATTGGATGGTTGCTGCCATTAAATTGGTAGGTAGTTCCATTAAATTGGCAGGTTGCTGCCATTAAATTGGTAGGTAGTTCCATTAAATTGGAAGGTTGCTGCCATTAAATTGGTAGGTGGTTCCATTAAATTGGAAGGTTGCTGCCATTAAATTGGTAGGTGGTTCCGTTAAATTGGAAGGTTGCTGCCATTAAATTGGTAGGTGATTCCATTAAATTGGAAGATTGCTGCCATTAAATTGGTAGGTGGTTCCGTTAAATTGGAAGGTTGCTACCATTAAATTGGTGGGTGGTTCCATTAAATTGGAATGTTGCTAGCATTAAATTGGTAGGTGGTTCCATTATATTGGAAGGTTGCTACCATTATTTTGGTAGGAGACTGCCGTTAAATTGGTAGGTTGCTTCGAATAAAATTGTTTAAATTGAAGGGTTGCTACCATTAAATTCGTAGGTTGTTGCTATTAAAGTGTAAGGTTGCCGCCATTAAGTTGGTAGGTTTGTTAATACATTTTTCATGAAATAAGAGGTGGTGAAAAGTTTTTAGCTACATAAAGTCATCCCATTAAGTGATCATTGTTGTGATAACCCATCAAATTGAAAAGAGAAAATAGGTGATTTCGAATTTCATGCCTGAATTATACAACTCGATGCGGAGGGCGATGCAACTGCTGTCGACTACAACTTGAATGGAGGTACACTATGTTATTGACGGGTGTTTGACAGTTAAAATCTCAAATAATAGAATCTCATTCGATAAAATTAGTTTAAAATGCAATACAAATAAATAATTTTATGAGATTAAACTAATGACGTGAAATGTATATCATAATACCTCTTCATATTTTGCTCGTGATGTGCTGAATGCAAAGTTTGGAAAGGAAATTATCCATGCACCCACACAGCGTACAGAGAATACCGTACAACTTCAGAATGATGCTACACGTGATCTTGTTATAACGAGGAAGTTGAAGGCCTTCACAATAGGTACCTAAGAGATTGTAATACAAAAGGCATCATTAGGTCGGCGGTACTCATCGCGCGCACATTCTGTTTTCTTCAAAGCTGAAAGGTGTTAAAGGTTGTGTATAGTGCAAATGTAAATTTGGATGGAGAAAGTCAAAGGCACTGCTGAGATCTGGAAACATTTATGCTTGTCTATATCGTCTCCTCAAATAATTGTTGACTATACTTCTTGAACAGAGTATGGCTGCATCCGCAGAGAGTACAGAATGAAAATCGATCTAAGCATTGTCTAAAACAAGTTCACTTTTAAGAACGGGATATCTAGTTCTCCAGTACTTTCCCAGTAATAGTTCTCAGTAAAATCAGTTGATGTTGTAGCGTGACAACTAAAATCAACTGCTCTAATTTTGTCACTAAAAAAAAAACACCACTGTTCAAAGCCCCTTGAGGAGCCTCCATACATCTGGAACTGAAAACTCAGAAATGCTTTTTGCGTCATGAACGCCTTCAATACTGACTGGTATACTTATTAAGGTATTCATTTTAGTAGTATCATTAAATATCCTTGTATAGAAATAAAAATATTTAAAGAATCAGAGATGAAGACAAGTGAAATAGAAAATGGAAAGCGGTTGTGTGCGGGATAAATGGGAATGAAAAAGTTAATGTAAAACACTAAATTGATGCTGAATTTTAATCCAACCCAGTTTACTGTGGAAAGTATCAATGCAAAATATTGTTTGTTTTGAACTAATACGCGTTGAACACATAATTTTGTACAGAATGGTATTTCGTGTGAACGTTTCGATAGGGTCACACCTATCGTGGTCCCGAGGTGACGGATGCAGGTAGGTTGGAGAGTCCACTAGTTTTATGTACCTACCCCCGAAATTATCAATTTGTGGATACACACGACACACAACGTTTGACCGTATCCGCGGACACGTTTGATATTGGGAGATATTGTGCTGTCAAGAATATTTAATCGGGACAATCTCATGAGAGAAATTATCGTTAATTTGATAAGGTGAAAAGAGAATGGGAAGCTGTAATACCAGGATAAGAAAACGAGGAAGTGGGAGAAAGCTCAATTATATTAGCTGTTCCGTTTTATTTTTTATTTCCTAAATTGGTTGGGTTGAGCAAGTACACAAAAATGTGAAGTTAAAATAATAATATTTGGTGATTTTGTTCGGTACATTGTTTAACAGTTATCACCATTAAAAATTGTAATAAGGAAGGGATGTAGTGTATGCAGTCAGGCATCCCCTCTACCGTACCTACAGACATAGCACAGCCTCTAGCGTACACAGTGCATACGAGTCGCGCCATTACGCGAGAGTGCACGTGTTCGGCAAGTCTGTCCGTTAAGTGCGTGACGAGTCTGTGAATTACCCTACAGTTAGATGGATACTACAAGGTTCACCCAGAGAGAGGAATCAAAAAACCCATAATTTGTGAAAATTTCAGCTCTCTTGCTAGAACGGTAATTGTTCATGAGATACAGTCTCGTGACGGACAGACAGACAGACGGACGGCGAAGTCTTATGAATAGGGTCCCGTTTTTCCCCTTTGGTACGGAACCCTACAAACGGTCCTTTTAAGTAAGTACGTAATCAAAAACTACGAAATTCGATTCCTTAGTTTCGGTTTAGGTACAACTGCGAACGTGTTAAAACATCAATCAAAGTTAAAACGAACTACAAAAACTTTTATATTATGTTACTTGGTGCTAAGGAACCCTTCATGGGCGAGTCCAGCTCGCACTTGACCGGTTTTATTTATTTATTTGTTTATTCATTTATATACTTACACACTAGGGAAGTAAAAATAGCACTAATAGAAGGAAAAATAGGTGCAATGGTACTGCTTATTTTCTATAAGAAATATCTATCAGCTGACCGGGCGGCGAGAGGAGAACGTGAAGGAGAAGGAATCGTACTTTCTAAGATTGAATAAGGCGTATAGACAAATTTTGCAACCTCTCAAGTTCATCCAGAAGCTCCTCAGTGGCGTTTTAATAGCAGTTATTTGTCATTAAGTTTCTTTTGATAATCTCTAATAAAGTAATAATACAGGAAGATATTGATATAATATGTATTGATATAATTATGATACTCGTAGCGTCTGACGCAATTCGAACATAGACGAGACTCAAATGATAAATAAAATACTAAAGATATTACATACATACGTATGTACGTATGTATGTACATATGGTCACGCATTTATCCCCGAAGTGGGAGGCAGAGGCATATTACATGCCCACGGAATGGTCACCCAACCAAGGACTGGCCATAGTAAAAGTGGCTTACTACAGTGATCGTTTACAGAACACTGAGTCCGCGGGGCCACGAGCGCTTCTTCTAAAGATATTACGTAGAATTAAAATTTTCTGTAGTCCGAATTGCCCCGCGGTACCTTATTTTAAGCTTGGGTTTAGAATATGTTTCAGTTGAGCCTACATACAATATCCGAATAATTAGATTTTATGAGATTACGTCATTACATTTTTAATTCATTTCAGGAACATTTATATCTCATTATAATTTTTGTATTCATATTTTAGAAATATTAAACAGCTCGTACTGGTGGTAATATTTTTTTCTAAGACTTATTCATTAAGGTAGGTATTCATGAGTTAACCTTGAAGAATTTCTATATAATAGGCTGGTACGACATCATACTATACCAGAACGTGGTTCAAATCTGAAAAATGTAAGTCTTTACTCTTTTTTAGTTGTAATTATAACTTCCAATATTAATATCTACTTAATTTATAAGTACATATTAATATTGGGAGTAACAACAACAACAAGCGAATACGTCGACCGGAACTCCGTGAATGACATGATTCTTTACCGCGAGCTTTGATCGAGGGCATACTGATGAGTGATGACTGAAAGGGTGGAGAACGGCAGTCTCCTTCGTGAGTACGTTTCATCATGAAGGAGGCTACAACCAGGTCAAAGGAGACGCCATTGAGAACAAGAACCACCACTGGTCTACTACGGTTTTTTAAATGACATTGAGAGGCTATTGTATTGTATGCGCCTCACAATACTCGTATTAGTGAGTGGTATAAGGTGAAATCGTATGTCACAAGTTGCGTGGGCGGATATCAGTTATTCCTCAAAGTACTAGTAGTATTTTTACGTTGCAGTCCAAGTGGTAGTAGTATAGAATATATTATATAATCTGTGGTAGTAGTATTCTTGTTAATGGTGATGTCATAAAATAAATGGAACAGTCTGAACCAGAATTGAAATCTAGAAGTCACCTGTCTTTTCTGCACCAAGCATACATACATATAATCACGCCTTTATCCCCGAATGGGTAAGCATAGTATACGCCCACATTTCACCTTATAGTTTTATTTCCCACGTAATAAGTGGTGAGCCTATTGCTGTGTTTAAATGGACAGGCGCAGGTCGCCGCGACCCGCAGTTGAAATTTTTCAAGCCGTCTGTAAGGCCTTTAACTCATTTTACTGACAAACCGGGTTTCATTTCGAGTTTTCCTTCTCTACGTAATGAATCTTTTTGCGAAAGTGTTCCCTTAATCGCCTCTTGCGACACCCTCGGGATGTATTGGGGTGGCGGCATTTTGTACCCCGTCGCCCAAGCAAATAGTAATTTTTGTAGTTATGAAATGCCTAGGCTAGGCTGTCCCTAGATTTAAGCTTCATAAAATAAGCAATTCTTTTGCGGGCAATTGTATTCAAATGTACAATATATTGCCGACAGCCATAACAGGTTTGTCAGTGAATAAATTTAAAAAACTTATAAAATATTAATTGTGTTGAGGCTGCCTGGCAGTGACACGAATTGCTCCTTTCTACATAATAAAAAAAACCGGCCAAGTGCGAGTTGGACTCGCCCATGAAGGGTTTCGTAGCAGCAAGTAACATAATATAAAAGTTCTTATTGTTCGTTGTAACTTTGATTTAGTGATTTTTCCTCACGAATAAACCGCATTGTGACGTATTAAAAAATAAACTACCGGCTCTATCTCGTTCAAACCAATTTTCGTTGGTAGTTTTTATGGCAATGTACATTATATATTTTTTTTAGATTTACCATTCTCTTAGTTTAGAAGTTAGAGGGGGGGGGGGGGGGACACATTTTTCCACTTTGGAATTGTCTCTTGCGCAAACTATTCACTTTAGAAAAAATGATTTTAGGAACCTCAATAGCTTTTTTGAAGACCTATCTATAGATAACCCCACACGTATGGATTTAATGAAAAAAAAATTTTGAGTTTTAGTTCTGAGTATGGGGACCCCCAAAATTTACTGATTTTTTTCTAGTTTTATATAAGAATCTTAATGCGGTTCACAGAATACATCTAGTTACCAAGTTTCAATAGCATAGGCCTTATAGTTTCGGAGAATAGTGGCTGTGACACACTGACGGACAGACAGACGGACAGACAGACATGACGAATCTATAAGGGTTCCGTTTTTGCCATTTGGCTACGAAACCCTAAAAACTGTATTAGATTCTAAGATGAATTTATGGAGGAACCGGACTGAGTTTCTTGGGTTGTTCTTCTCAGTCTGTAGCATTTCCGAACCCCCGGTACAGTCACGATAATTTTGACAAACCTAATATTTTTTTAAATTTCAGAGGGAATAATTTTTTTTTATTTTTTTATTTTATGCCAAAAACCACTTGCCTTGTTATTTTTCAAACAATCATCTGTTCTACTTCTAGTAACTTCAAACTCAAGATGAAGGGCCTGAAGTTCTTGCTACTTTGCTGTTTGATGGCTTTGGCGTCTGTTCAAGCAAGTAATGGCGGCGGCTTCGGCCATGCAGGTGAGTGTATTAGGGTTCCGTACCCAAAGGGTAAAAAACGGGACCCCATTCATAAGACTTCGCTGTCCGTCTATCTATCCGTCACGAGGCTGTATCTCATGAACGGTGAAAGCTAGTGAAATAAATTTTTCACAGATTATGTATTTTTATTGCCGCTATGACAACAAATACCTACTAAAAACAAAAAAGTAATAATATTTAAAGGGCTCCCATTTTTATTATTATTTTTTTTAACGTGAAGGAAAATCCATCATGGATATAGCATCCATGATGGATTTTCCTTCAATTCCTACCGACTAAAAGAACCTCACACAACGCCCTGCAGCCTATGGTTGGGAGCCTCGGGTAAGCCCTCGAAAGGATGTCCCAGGAATCCCAACAGACCTACGGCTATCATTGCGTCCTCGCCTAGGTGGTGGTTCGGGTGCTATCCCGCGTTTTTTAGGGGGGTTTCGGGTGTGATCCCGCTTTTAAGGGGGGCGTGCGTTAATCTCTCACGTCACGCTTCCGTCATGGGCCTGCTTCTGTAAGGACGGTAAGCAGCCCTCTCACCGTCCTCAGGCCCTCGGTCATGGAGACCGATAGTCTTCTGCGAAGACACGTCGGTGGCTTGGGCGCCGCTGATTGCGGAACTCGGGTGTGAGAGTTAACCATCTGTATTAGGAGGACAAAGCCTACAGTAGTTCAGTTTGTCCAAACGTCATAGGCTGGGACTACCTGAAGAGGGAACTCAGTTACGATGTCAATTGCTTAGAAGAGCAGTTGTGTCAAGTAGTAGTTTAGCCATTAAATTAAGAAATGTATATAATAAATTTTACTTAGCTAATATATTATTATGCATTATGAATTTGTTAATCAGAAATCTATCTAACTAGGTATTATTATAAATGCGAATGTTTGTGAGTGTGGATGTTTGTTACTTTTTCACGCTGTAACGGCTTAACGGATCTGGCTGAAATTTGGGTCCTACAGAGATATGTTATAGTCTAGGAATAAAATTTCACGCAGGCGAAGCTGCGGGCATTAGCTAGTCTGTACTAATATTATAAAGAAGTAAAGTTTGTGTGTTTGTTAAATTGTAAGGGGTAATCTCAGGATCTACTGAACCGATTTAAAAATTCTTTCACCAATAGAAAGCTTCGTTATTGTGGAGTGTCATATATAGCATCATGCTACAAGGAATAGAAGCGGAGCAGTAATAGTAAATATTACAAAAACGGGGGAAAAGTTATTCCTATTGAGAGCTTCGTTGCGTGTGCAACGTAAATATTTATAGTTATGTAAAAAGATGTGCTACAAAATTGTTTGTCTTTTAAAAGTTCTAAAAAAATTGCGCGATGGCTTGGTGCACAATAACCATTTTAATGGCAATCAATTTTTTTCCATAATAATGCCACGGGATACCTCTTTCATAAACAAAATAAAAGAATGTGACGGGAATACACGCGACGAGAAACATTTCTCTCTCTCTCTCTCTCTCTCTCTCTCTCTCTAGTTTGATACAAATTTTGCACAAATATGAACTCGGGGTAGGGTCTTCAAATAGGCTGTATATTATCACGCTACATATCTTAGGGGATTTTTCAGTTTTTCGTTTTGTTTGAATTCGGTTTTTTTTTGTTAATTTTTAAAATATTTTACTGCACCTAAAAATATGTTTTAACATTTATCTTATTTAGTCGATACCTACTGCAATTTTAAAGAGCTCTCATTGTGTTGGATGGAGAGACAGGTTCAGGTTGCCATAACCTACCTACCGTACATGCCTACACTTCATCAATGAATTTGATTCTCAAGTAAAAAAATATAGATAGCCTTGATGCCAGATCAGCATATTTATGAAGTAGGTACACAATAAATACATAAAAATAGTCACGCCTCCACTCCAAAGGGGTAGGCAGAATCATAGTATACGCCAAAATTTTACCTTACAATAATATGTGCATTATGTTTCACGTAATAGGTGGTAAGCCTATATTGCCGTGTTGCAATGGACAAGCGCAGGTCGGGAAGACAAGTAGTTGAAAATTTTCAAGCCAAGTTTTCGTTTCCATGCCATCATATAAGTATATTAACATGTTTACATTTGCTCCAGATCGAGGCGCTCGCAGTCTAGGAGGTGGTGTCGGCATTCATGGAGGTGAGTGTTGTTTAACATACATACAGTCACGCCCTATTCACGGAGGGGTAGCCATCATATAAGTATAATAACATGTTTACATTTGCTCCAGATCGAGGCGCTCGCAGTCCAGGAGGTGGTGTCGGCATTCATGCAGGTGAGTGTTGTTTAACATACATACAGTCACGCCCTATTCATGGAGGGGTAGCCATCATCTATATATATAAAAGAAAGTCGTGTTAGTTACTTCACTTATAACTCAAGAACGGCTGAACCGATTTAGCTGAATATATATATAAAAGAAAGTCGTGTTAGTTACTTCACTTATAACTCAAGAACCGCTGAACCGATTTAGCTGAAAATTGGCAGGGAGGTAGTTTAGAGCCAGGAGAAGGACATAGGATACTTTTTATCCCGTTCGACATCATTCCCGTGTGACTTGACATGTAACGTCAGTCACTATAAAACGTGTACACTAATAAAGACCAAGCAAATGTACCAGGGGCGCATAAGATACTAAAAGGTGCTAATAAGTAACATTTCCCAAAGGATGTTCTTCACGGGAAAGCATTATTCAGTTTCCCACGGGAACTTCATCCCGGGAAAAGCATTTTGTTCAAAAAAATACATTCAATTTCCAAAAGCTAATTTAAAGAATAAATAGATACATAAAGTACTAGGAGTGCATATGACACGAAGAGCTTATCAAATGTCTCTACCTCTTGCGGTAGGAGAAGGAGACTGTTCTTCAACTTAATTCCCCCATCCCCGAACATAAAGCAAAATATCCACGTCCCACAGGGTCTTTTCCCGGGATAAGATAGAAATTAAGCTACATAACATGTTTACATTTGCTCCAGATCGAGGCGCTCGCAGTCTAGGAGGTGGTGTCGGCATTCATGCAGGTGAGTGTTGTTTAACATACATACAGTCACGCCCTATTCATGGAGGGGTAGCCATCATATAAGTATAATAACATGTTTACATTTGCTCCAGTTCGAGGCGCTCGCAGTCTAGGAGGTGGTGTCGGCATTCATGCAGGTGAGTGTTGTTTAACATACATACAGTCACGCCCTATTCGTGGAGGGCTAGCCCTCATATAAGTACTATAACATGTTTACGTTTGCTCCAGATCGAGGCGCTCGCAGTCTAGGAGGTGGTGTCGGCATTAATGCAGGTGAGTTTTGTTTAACATACATATAGTCACGCTCTATTCGTGGAGGGGTAGCCATCATATAAGTATATTAACATGTTTATATTTGCTCCAGATCGAGGCGCTCGCAGTCTAGGAGGTGGTGTCGGCATTCATGCAGGTGAGTGTTGTTTAACATACATAAAGTCACGCCCTATTTGAGGAAGGGTAGCCATCATATAAGTATATTAACAAAAATCAGAAAGGAAGTAAGTTAATATGTTTGCTTTTGTTTCAGAACGAGTCGCTCGCAGTCTGGGAGGTGGTGTCGGCATCTAACTAACCGTACGGTAATTACACCTATACTCTGGGCGCTCAGAGTTTGAGTTTCTGATACCTGTCAATTCGTCATGATTAATATAATTATAAATAATAGTCATAACAGTAAATAATTTATTCCCAAAATTAATATATTTGATGTTGCAAGTCAACTCGTTAATAATGATTCGTTTTCAATTCTGCCACCTACACTAAAAATTCGTTAAGTTTGTACAGAGTTTGAGTGTGACCACTAAGGTTAAGCAAACTTTCCCTCAAAATACTCTCCAACTTTATGAAAGCTGTGCCGGGGTTGGAGAAGCTTGCTCAGTGGGGGGCCGGGAGTTCCCTATCTGTATGTAAAACTATCATATTACCTGTGGTGGCTTTGGTAGTACCGTAGTACCTTTATGAGACAAACAAGCGGTCATGGATTTTGTTTTTATTGACGATATGGATCGCATTTTTGATGCTGCTAATGCTGACGGCAGTACTTAAGGTGCTTTGGGTCACACGTGAGGGTGGTCTCATCGATCACCTCGTCCTCATGCTAACTATCAGTTCCAAAGCGACGAAACCGAACCGTTTTGTTTTTCAGTATTTTAGAATTATTGGCACTTGACTTGTAAATTGTAAATCTTGAAAGCACAGTTAGCTTGTAGTTCCCATTCTTTTTATCAGTAGTAGTTATAATCTTTAATTGCAGTATATTAGGCGATATTACCTATGTAACAACAACTAAATGAAATTTTGTATTTTCAGGAATCCGCAACCTTCATTGGAAGAATAATGTGAACTCGGCTAATCGCACTAAAATATTAAGTGCATTAAATATCTAAAATTGTAATCTAAGTGTACAGCCACGTGTTTTCGATTGGATACTACGGCGTTTTTTTATATTTTAATAAACATATTGGTACGAATAATCATATTTTATGGTGCGTAGTAAAATTAAAGACGAATTAAGCATTTCTTATTTTATTTAATTTTCATTCATGAAACTCCTTGTGGCGACGGGAAAGAGTATAAATGTCGCCACTCCAATTTACCCCGAGGATGCTGTAAGAGGCGACTAAGGGAGCACTTTGACAATTGAACTAGGAACCAATTCATTACATTTTTGGGGATGTAAGTAAAGGTGGAGGAAGATGTAGCTGTTTTTAGGGTTTCGTAGCCAAATGGCAAAAACGGAACCCTTATAGATTCGTCATGTCTGTCTGTCTGTCCGTCTGTCTGTCCGTCCGTGTGTCACAGCAACTTTTCTCCGAAACTATAAGGTGTATGCTATTGAAACTTGGTAGCTAGATGTATTAAGTGAACCGCATTAAGATTCTTATATAAAACTAAAAAAAGCAGTAAATTTTGGGGGTCCCCATACTCAGAACTGAAACTCTAAATTTTTTTTTCATCAATCCCATACGTGTAGGGTATCTATAGATAGGTCTTCAAAAATGCTATGGAGGTATCTAACATCATTTTTATCTAAAGTGAATAGTTTGCGCAAGAGACACTTCCAAAGTGGAAAAATGTGTTCCCCCCCCCTCTAACTTCTAAACTAAGAGAATGATAAATCTAAAAATAATATATGATGTACATTGCCATAAAAACTACCAACGAAAATTAGTTTGAACGAGATAGAGCTGGTAGTGTTTTTTTAATACGTCATAAACTGCAATTTCCGGTTAGTGAAATCACTACCACTGCGAACGTGTTAAAACATCAGTCAGTTACAACGAACTATAAGAACTTTTATATTATGTTACTTGCTGCTACGAAACCATTCATGGGCGAGTCCAACTCGCACTTGGCCGGTTTTTGTACATTGTAAAAAGCATTTTGACTCATATGCAACATCGTAAATGAACCTCAAATATTAATTTTTCCGTATCGATTTTCGTATTCATTGTACAACGTGCGTGCGACCCGCTTGACTATAAAAAAAACCGGCCAAGTGCGAGTTGGACTCGCCCATGAAGGGTTTCGTAGCAGCAAGTAACATAATATAAAAGTTCTTATAGTTCCTTGTAACTTTGATTTCTTCTTTCTTTCTTTCTTTCTATGTTTTATGTATATCGTTATTCATATCTGCTGCGATACATACCTCACAGTGATCCGTCTACTCCCACCTGTTCTGTTGAGGAGTTCTGTTAACAGAACTACTGGTAATTTTTTTCCCATTAGTCCTGTTCACAGAACAAATGGTAATGCAATTTCCACCTGTTCTGTTGGCAGAACTACAGGTATTTTTTTCCCATTAGTTCTGTCCATAGAACAAATGGTAATTTAATTACACAGAACAAATGGTAATTTAATTACCACTTGTTCTGTTGAGTAGTTCTGCTGGCAAAACTACTGGTATTTTATGTCCCATTAGTTCTGTCCATGGTCAGATGGCATCATGGGATGGGATCATGGCAAAACAAATGAAGATCGACTAAACAAATGAAGATCGACAAAACAAATGACGATCGAAAAAACAAATGAAGATCGATAAAACATATGCAGATCAATAAAACAAAAGACTGCGCAAGTTGATAAGGTCAAAAATTACTTGCAGCCACATTTGGTAATCTAGATGCGATTACCATTCAAAAAAAATAGGTGCAAACAATTCTCGACCTTAATGACACTTTTCTAGAAATGTGCTTTTAGGCGTCTATAGACATCACTAATCACGAATATGTAAAAAAAATATAAATATTTTGTTTGTTCAGGTCGAGAATTGCTTGCACCTATTTTTAAAAAATGTTTATCGCATCTATATTACAAACATGGGTGCAAGCAAATTTCGACCTTATGAGCATGCATAATATCTATTTATTTTATTTATTCGTGATCAGTGATGTCTATAAACGCCTAAGCACATTTTTTGAAAAGTGTCATTAAGGCCAAGAATTGCATGCACTAACTTTTTTTGAATGGTAATCGCATCTAGATTACCAAATATGGCTGCAAGTAATTTTTGACCTTATCAACTTGCATAGTCTTTTGTTTTATTGATCTTCATTTGTTTTGCCGATCTTCATTTGTTTTGTCGATCTTCATTTGATCTTCATTTGTTTTGCCGATCTTCATTTGTTTTGTCGATCTTCATTTGATCTTCATTTGATTTGCCGATCTTCATTTGTTTTGACGATCTTCATTTGTTTTGTCGATCTTCATTTGTTTATTCGACCGTTATTTGTTTTGACGATCTTCATTTGTTTTGTCGATCTTCATTTGTTTATTCGACCGTCATTTGTTTTTTCGATCTTCATTTGTTTTGATTTCTACTTCTATTGACTTTGTGAAACCGTGGCTCAATCATACCCTTACTAATTAACAGAACAAGTGGGAATAGTTGAAAGATAAGTCGCGGGTAAAAGCATAGTCTTATGAGTCACAGAACTAGCGGGAATAAAATTACCAGTAGTCCTGCCAACAGAACCACTCAACAGTACAGGTGATGGGAATAGTTTACGTAAGTCAGGTGTAAAGCATAGTCTTATAATTCACAGAACTAATGGTAATAAAATTACCAGTAGTTCTGCGAACAGAACTAGTCAACAGAATAGGTGGGAGTAGAGGCAGTGATCGTCACGGTACTGTCTGTTGACTAGTTCTGTCGGCAGAACTACTGGTAATTTTTTTCCCTTTAGTTCTGTGACTTATAATACTATGCTTTACACCAGGCTTTCGTTGTTTTTAGTTGGAAAGTTTATTGATCGGGTATGTAATTATACTTACGCAGTAAGTTGCTGTGCTTTGGAAGGCACGTTAAGCAGTTGGTCCCGGTTGCCAGTAACAAGCCAAGTTGAAGGCCTTTGCCTTTAAGTTAGGCGGCTTGAAATATTTTAACAGATGGCAGTCACAACCTGCGCCTGTCCAAATCAACACGGCAATACGCGTCGAATCACCACCATGGGCCGTGGGCATATAATATGTCTCTGTCTACCCTTTGGAGCTCTGGGGAGAGCCACACACCGTGTCAGCTACCCCGGCGGCTGGGAAAGGCACGTAAACGCATTACCCGCGTCGAAAAAATAAAATCTCTGTGGACAGAACTAATGGGACATAAAATACCATTAGTTCTGCTAACAGGGACTACTCAGCAGAACAGGTGGGAATTGAATTAGCATTTGTTATGTGGACAGAACTAATGGTAAAAAAAATTGGCTGTAGTTCTGCCAACAGAACAGGTAGGAATTGCATTACCATTTGTTCTGTGGACAGAACTAATGGGAAAAAAATTACCAGTAGTTCTGTTAACAGAACTACTCAACAGAACAGGTGGGAGTAGAGGGAATTGAATTGAATTTATGAATTAATTAGTGACTTAATAGTACAGTACCAGAAGGATATGATGATATGTTTCTAAATTGTAGGTGATTTTATTGTGAAAATAAATAAAATAAAATTTATTCCCTTTGAAATTTTTAAAAAAATTATTTAGGTTTGTCAAAAATTTTGTGACTCTACCGGGGGTTCGGAAATGCTACAGACTGAGAAGAACACCCCAAGAAACTCAGTCCGGTCCCTCTTAATTCATCTTAGTATCTAATACAGTTTTTTTTTAAATGTAGAAAGGAGCAATTCGTGTCACTGCCAGGCAGCCTTGTCTTCTAGAAAGTCTTTAATGCTATAATAAGCTTTCTGGCACAATTTAAGTTTTATTAGTTTTTTAAATTTATTAACTGACAAACCTGTTACGGCTGTCGGCAATGTATTGTACATTCGAATACAATTGCCCGCAAAAGAATTGCTTATTTTATTAAGCCTAAATCTAGGTACAGCCAATTTATTCTTATTTCTTAAGTTTAGGTTATGGATATCACTATTTTTAATAAATTTACTATTATTTTTATGAGTATATCGCACACCTAGATCTAAAGAGAGCATAACTCAAAAAAGCACTTTTTTGGGAAAATGCAAAAAACTGATTGCTCGACCCCTATGCACTGTAGAAGTGTTCTGTATAGAATTATGTTTTCTGTGCGCAGCAAGATTGAATAAAATTGTGCGATTCTCTCATTTTAATCATGTTTTGGGGCTGAAAATTGGAATTTTCGAGTAATTGCCCTATTGCTTGACAAGGTAGGCGTGTTATGTCATATTATTTTGAGTTGAGCCTATATTGGTGAATTGAATTTATACTTAACTCTCTTTTGATTAAACACTATAAACTCAAAACGTTATAGCATTATGTGTTATTTTTAATTAGTCCAATTTAATAGAGTGATCTGAGGCTAGCAATAGGAGTATATTGGATGATCAATGAGGAAGAAAAGATTAGTTAACTTTAGTAAGTGTAAATATATTATTAATAGTGGTTAAACAACTAATGACAGTCACTTTTGTACCTTTTAACCATAAAATATATAGTAACAAACATATTTTTCTTGTAAAAAAAATGTACTTCCTTTTTGTAGAAAACAATTTAATGTGCACATCAAAAATCATATAATATCTATCATTTACATTTAAGAATAAACTGTAAGTAGATATCTAAAATATGTACTAAAAATCATCAATCAAGCAGCCTATAGCAGTCCACTGCTGGACATAGGCCTCTCCCAGTTCACGCCACAGTACCCGGTCTTGAGCCTTTCGCATCCAGTTCCAGCCTGCAATCTTTACCAGGTCATTGGTCCATCTGACGGGCGGACGTGGTACCCTACGTTTACCGAGTCGCGGTCTTCACACTATAACCCGTTTGCTCCATTCGGTCGTTGGTTCTTCTACAGATGTGGCCAGGCCAATGCCACTTTAATGTGCTTATTCTGCGAGCTATGTATTTCGACCATTACGGCTCTCCGCCGAAAAACCTTCGGAGTTTATCCCTCAGAGATTTTTCAAGTATGGCTCGTTCCATAGCTCGCTGTGCAACTTTAAGGGCATGAACTAGCCCCACCGTAAGTGTCCACGTCTTGGCATCGTATGTCATAACTGGTAGGACGCACTGGTTGTTTGTAGAATTTCGTCTTCACGCACTGTGCTATAGGCGCATTGAAAAAACGCTGCTCAACCCAAACGGATCTTTCTAGCGATTTTCTTGTCCAGATTGCCCTTGTCTAACGTGATAACGTGCCCAAGATATTTATACTCCTGGACAACCTCAAGCCTCGATCCTTCGACGTAGATTGGTCCCGGCGGCAGCGTGACGTGCTCATTAAACATGGCCTTGGTTTCCTCCACGTGCATGCCGAGACCGACACGTCGAGACGCAACGTTTAGGCTGGGCAACATTCCACTAAACTGTTCCAGCGTCTCCGCCACTATGACGATGTCGCCGGCAAATCGAAGGTGCGAAATTCCCATGCTTTCCAGTTCAGCGTCTTGAAGATGTCCTCCAGCGCATTGGTGAAGAGTTTTCTTTATCTCTTTCCTCTATCATATTGACTAAAATCCGACCACGTTTCGTCGTTAACCTGTAAAAAAATGTTTTTATTACTCATTAATAGGGTCTTGTGCATCAAATCGCATTAAAAGAGTCAACAAAAGAACATTTTCGATGTTATTAGCGATATTGCGAATTTTTTTTTGGCAAAATCCAACTAAAGAGACTTAACTAAAAAAATTGCAGAAATTGAGTAAAATGCTTTAGAAATTCTAGTTACAAAAATGAAATTATAATAAGATTACAAGATTTTAACCGCCAATAGCAAAAATGTTTCAATTAAATGGCTTTTTAAAGAAATATATGGCTTTAAAATATGACTCAACTAAACGGACACAACCACAAATTCAAAAATGTTGCAACAGTATGGAAATAACTCTAAATAAACTTAAAACTTTTACTTACCCTACCAGCTATACGGGTTTAACTCAAGATGCGTAGTTACTTACTGAGCAACTAAACGTCTAAAAGTCGGCAACTCAAAATAAATAGTGCTTAAAATTTCAACGGTACAGATACAACTCAAAATAATTCCCTTTTGTTTACGATGTACCCATGTGATTCGCTTGTAGTTTAGACCGCAACTAGCGATGTCTCTGTTTTGGCGGAAGGGAGCAGGGCTGGCTCCTGTAACTAAAGGGACACTTGGTGCTATCTAGCAGCGAGTAGTGGACTTATTTTTAAGTCTGTTTTATTGGTGGATAGGTATTCGGATATAGAATTCGGTGATGTGCTTATCTCAAAAAATGCGATTTTTGAGTTGCAGCTTTTTAGATATGGATGTGCGATATAATAAGTTTTCATATATGTACTGTGAATACACAGTAAGAATGTTGATATCCTTAAGCTTTTCTCTTAATGACTCCCAAAACCCCATACCATAGATAGCCCGGACAGCCCTTTTCTGCAACACAAAGATACATTCGATGTCGGCAGCGTTACCCCATAATAGTATGCCATAGGTCATGACACTGTGGAAATAGCTAAAGTAGACAAGACGCGCTGTTCTAATGTCTGTCAGTTGTCGGATCTTTTTAACGGCATAGGCTGCAGAGCTCAGTCTGCCCGAGACTTTCTCGATATGAGGCCCCCACTGCAAGTTGGAGTCTAACTTTATGCCCAGAAAGACAGTTTCATCGACCAATTCTACTTGATCATCCCTAATCCTAATACTGGTGTTAACGAGCCTAACATTTGGCAAGGTGAATCTAATACATTTTGTTTTAGTTTCATTTAACAATAAATTATTTGCGTTAAACCAGTGGACTACCCTAGAGAGGGCATTGTTTACTTCGTCAAGATTGCGTTGTCCACGTTCAACTTTAAATATTAAAGATGTGTCATCAGCAAACAAAACTACCTCGTGATCGTCTCTTATAAGGTGAGGGAGATCATTTATGTACACTAAAAATAGAAAAGGTCCCAGAATTGAACCCTGAGGCACCCCCATTGTTACAGCAGACCCATGTGACTGTTTACCATTTATAACTACTCTCTGTACTCTATCTCTTAGGTAAGAACTAATTAAATCCAAGGCCGTCCCCTGGATCCCATAATGATCAAGTTTTTGAATTAAAGTCTGATGCTGGACGCAATCAAAGGCCTTAGATAAGTCGCAGAATACACCATAAGCATCATACGACTCCTCCTAGGCCTCATATATACACTCTAATAATTTGATTCCAGCATCCGTGGTAGACCGACCGCGCGTGAAACCGAATTGTTTAGTATGGATTATTTGTATTAAAATGATTTTGCATTTGATTAAGCATTACCTTTTCAAAGATTTTACTAAACGTGGGTAGTACAGAAATAGGACGAAAATTGGACGGATCCGAGGTGCTACCCGATTTAAACAGAGGAGTTATTTTACTAAACTTCATTAAGTCAGGAAACACACCACTATCAACACAATTATTAAATATTATTGATAATTCAGGGGCAACCATTTCAATTAACGAATTAACTAAATGTACAGAAATTCCCCAGAGGTCAGCAGTTTTCTTAATATTTAAAGATTTAAAAGTTTTTATGATAGTGTGTATACTAATTTTACTGAATTTGAATATTTCATTACAGCAAGGAACATTTGCTTTTAACAAGGATTCTGCTATTGGGGTAGAAGAACCTAGGGCTCTGGTCAAATCTACTGGTATTCGAGAGAAAAAATGTTTAAATTCTTTAGCGACTTCGGCATCTGTTGTAATGATGTTACTATTTACTTTAAGTTTAAAATTATTATCATTTGATTTTGCTTGACCTCTTTCTGCGTTAATTATTTTCCAAGTAGATTTAACTTTGTCTACACTATTGATAATTTTATTACTTATATACTTTCTTTTGGCCGCTAAGCAGTCTGCTTTAAACTTTTTTGAATACGTTTTAACATAATTTAGAAATTCATCTGTTCTATTAAGCTGTCTTTCTGAGTATAGTTCATACAGTTTTTGTCTACTTTTATGTATAAATGACGTATGGGGATTGGCATTTTGATACTGACTCGAGGTCTATGATTATGCATTCTAATAGTGATTCATTGGTGCAATTATCAGCTGATTTTATGAGCTTAACAAATCTAAAGCTGTTTAATTCTTCTTTCAATGCAAATAATAGATTGTCAGATCTTATATTTTGCACTAAAGAGTGCACTGTTGCCACATGTAATGACCCTTAACCAAAGAGGATGTAAATCACAGAACTTTAGTGCTCGAGTTGCTGTTGGAGACCTTTCTACCCTTAACCCTAAGATGTACCTACTAGTAGAAAACTTTTTCACCGTGCTGATTACGACGCGATTTGTGCTGAGATGGCATCCATTGACTGGCACTCTAAATTATTCGCCACCAATGATACGGAGATAGATTCCATAGTGCCGTACATTTATGATATCTTAAACAGTTTAATTGAAAAACGTTTCTATTCGTAAAGTGGTTGATTCCACTCGCTATCCGCCTTTAAAAAAAGTTTAATACCTAGTTTAGATAGATTTTAGATTTTTTATTGAAAATCAACGATGTGTATAATACGCTGAATGTTAATAATGTCAGTAACCAAAAACAGTTATTTTATTCTCTTTGTTGAATAATAAATGAATAAAATTAAATAAATTGAAAAATATTACATTTGGCGCTGGTGATAACCTTTTAAGATAACAGAAACAGAAAAAAAAAAATATCAACAGACTGTAATAAACATTTTTTTTCTAGACTAAAACCAACTAAAACCTCACGACTTGACCGCCATACGCGTCATCGCGACCTCTTCCATGGTTTTTTTAACATATTGAAAACTAGCTGACGTCACGCGGTTTCACCCGCGTAGTTCCCGTTCCCGTGGGAATACGGGAATAAAATATAGCCTATGTTCACCGCATAGAGTGTAGCTTCCCAACAGTGAAAGAATTTTTTAAATCGGTCCATTAGTACCGGAGCCTATTCGTTACAAACAAACAAACAAAAAAAAAAAAACATTATTATAAACCTGAGCGGTTTCGCTTCACAGCATTTTCAAAGTTCTAGATGGAAGGACAAGGTAGTATCTACCTACTTTTTAAATTTTATGTAGATTTTTTTTTAATTTTATTAATAGAAGATAGGACCTACACAAGTTATCACTGAAATAAGACTTCTGAATCAATTAGTAAGCAAATTTAACATGAAGATAATACCTACTATGGTCGTATTCGAAAATGGTCTTAGAATTCGATAAGAGCGTCGTTGAAAACTAGCTGTACCCGTTTCTTGAGTATAATTTTGTAATAATATCTTCATTAGTATTTCTTTGTCATTCAAAAACATAGTTATCTAGCCCAAATTAAACCTAATAAAGACTATCGCAATCCAGCACAGAGGCCATTTTAGCCCCTCTCTATAAAATAGAGTTCAGAGGGGCTTGTGGCGAGACTTTGTCTGTAGTCTGTGACTCTGTTGCATTAAACTACGTCACTAGGTCACGTGAATCATCAGTTCAAAGTTTGAAATAAAACAAAAATGACAACGTCAATCGGATTGAACTTTCACTGTCACAATAAACGTGTTAGAGAGGGGCAGTCTGGTGAGAGCGATCTCACGGCTTTCTTGTTTATATTGATAGTAGGTACCTAGGTGATTTACCTTACCGTAGGTTGGTACAGTTCTGACCACGGGTGTTCTTAGAGAGCTTTGTTCCAACTTTTCATTCTCTTTCCCATAGCTCATAGTCTCTAAAACGGGACCCTATGCACGAGACTTGGCATTCCGTCTGTCTGTCTATCCGTCACGAGGCTGTATCTTAGGAACCGTGATAGCTAAAGAGCTGACATTTTCACAGACGATGTAATTCTTTTGCCGCTACAACAAAAAAAAACTGAAAAACAATAATATATATAGAGAGGCTCATACAACAAACGTGATCATTTTTGTTTTTTGGTGAAGGAACCCTTCGTGCACGAGTCCGACTCGCACTTGACCGATTTTATTTGTAAATAAGGCATTAGATTAGTACAACTTTTCCGTTCCTGACGTCTAACACATTGCTTGCTTAGAGAAGCTATGATTAGATCTGATCTTTCAACTCCTTAGTGCATCTGAAGATTAGGCGCCTAGAGGTGCCACTCTCATAGAGCGAAAAGAATCTTGGAAAGAATTGCTAGTACCAAGAGATACATATCTGAGATCTGCAGCTGTGCCGTCATTTTGCTTAAAATGAAACAGCTATTGCTGCAATGAATCGAGATCTGTGTGCTATTAATCAGTGGGCTAAATCATTTGGGTTACAAATAAATCAAAGTAAATATCAGGCTATGATTACTGGTAGTAGTTAAATAACTGGAAGTCTAGATACAATATCTCTTCCACCAATACTGCTTGATGGTTTTTCCATTCCATACAGCAGCACCGCGAAAAATCTTGGCATCTTATTAGATTAGAAATTTGTCCTGGAAAGCTCAGACCAACTGGTCAGTAAAAAGGTGCATTTCACTTCTCACACGCTTAAGTGCCTTCAGAGTCTTCTGCTTTTGAGAACTAAAATAACGTTGGCTCAAACCCTATTCCAACCAATCTTCGACTATGCTGACTCCTGCTACTTGGACATACTGAGGAGCTCTTAAATAAACTTGAACGCTTGAAAAATTTATGCATTTGTTTTATTACTACTATATATACTAGGTATCCTAAACAAGGTGAAGCGGTTCTTTAGACCAAACCAGAGGTGTCTGCTGTACCTACAAGACGCAGATACGTCCATGCGTCGAATACTTCTCTCACCTTTGGGACAACTCCGCCAGGTACTTGCTTGACGCGCTGGACTCTATGCAGCTATCCGCATTATCAACTACCCTGAGGTGACGGAAAGTCTGGAGCCATTGGCGCAGCGAAGTACTATTGCATCTTTGGCTGCATTTTACAGTATCTATCACGGTGAGTGTTCTGAAGACCTCTTCAACCTTATCCCACCCTCTCCTTTCCGATCCCGATCAACGCGTGCTGGACTGAGGTGCCACTCTCACACAGTGGAGAGAATCTTTGCTAGAACTGAACGATTCAAAAGATCGTTTCTCTGTCGAACCCTAAAAATCAGGAACGACCTGCCAGCGCACGTGTTTCCCTTCTCTTTCAATCCTGGGTTTTCAAGCGGAGCGTGAAGAGGCACATCATAGGGCCGCCAACTTGAGGGCCGCTTTCTATAGTCTTACAGACTGGGACGGTGGCCCCCAATCGCTAGATGTCGCTGTGACTTTCCATCAGACGGCGGCGGCATCATTTTGGAGAACTAAATATATTTAAATATATTTAGTTCTCCAAAATGATGCCGCAACAAAATTTCAATCTACGTAAGTATGATCATGCCTCACAGTTTCGTGCGGAAATCAAGTGGCTCCCAATCCGTCTTCGAAGAAATATTCGGATATTGTGATTGCTATTCAATATCCTAAACAATTCCACTTAACCTTCTTATCTACGGCAACGTTTCTCTTTTATGAATAAGCCTGGTGCCCTGCGCCGATCACACCACACTTAACTACCGTCTTACTTGTCCGTCTCACAAGACGGGCTTTTCTTCTTTACTCCTTTACTTTTGTGTGAACTCACTTCCAGCTGACATTCACAAGTGTCAAACTATTTTTAGATAAAAAAAAAGAGTACAAACACACCACGAGCACACTGACTTTCTTTACCATGGAATGTAGTACCTATGTATGTTTATAAATACAATAGTCTATATCGGGTGTAACATTCGAAACGGTCAGTATGGGCAAGTCTGTAAATATAAGAAATACAAAGATCTGTTCTTAGGAACCATGTCATCGATGATTAGAGAAAATAAGAACTGCATACTTAGATAAAAAAAAAATGTCTTGCACTGTCCGGGAATCGAACGCGATCGTTTTGAAAAATAAAACCTATCTTATTTCTAATTGATTATCGAATGTGCAGATCATATGAAGTTAATATTAGTAAAAAACATGATGTCTAAAATAAACAGAATGCATTGTATTTCTTGTTTTTTTTTCATTTAATTAAGTAGGAACGTAAGTACATGTTCGAAGGAAACCATTTTTTTTCTATGCAACGTTCAACTCGTTTAGGTAATGATCTTTATATTACATTTTGCATCGGCCGGCCACAATAGTCAAATAGCTAGAGACTTTTTAAAAGATAACTGTTCGCGCCTCGAACAAGTTGCAGACGTCAAGCACTGGGTGACCGAAAATCGGTTACCTCGGCCCCTCCAACATCGGGTCGTCGCTACACTTGCCCTACTATTTCGTTCAAGAAACATGTCGCTTGTAATTTTAAGAAATTATTAAACGATATTCTATTTGCAAGTCGTCTAAATTATTTTTATGTTCCCATACTGAACAATAACTTCCCCCAAAAATGAAATAAATAGCCCTGTCAAATGGACCGCGGGGTCGCCTAATTTAAACCCGCTAAGACTACTTCTTGTGAGAACTAGAATGCACTTTTGAAAACAATCTACTAAAACATTGAGTACCTAAAAGCAGCCATAGATTCCATTTTAATGCGAATTCACCACTATAAGTAAAATCATCAACCTAAACAAGTTGAACGTTGCATAAAAAAA
The DNA here is from genome assembly GCA_933228765.1 of Miltochrista miniata. Classification (NCBI taxonomy): domain Eukaryota; kingdom Metazoa; phylum Arthropoda; class Insecta; order Lepidoptera; family Erebidae; genus Miltochrista; species Miltochrista miniata. The sequence goes on from OW121765.1 coordinate 15,962,998, forward strand.
CAAAACCGACTTCAAACAAAAACTAAAAATTGAAAAATAAAATTAACTTAGCACAAAATAATAGGTAGTATAATTTAGATTTATCAGATATTATTGAATGTAATCGGCGCCAAGTAAAACTATAGGTTTTTTTTTTTTTTTTTGACGCGGGGTACGCATTTACGCGCCTTCATCCCAGCTTCAGGGGCAGCTGGGATGGTGTGTGGGACTCCCGGCCCGGTCCGGAATGGACTGTCCTACCCACTAAACCCCGCGGTGTTCCTCCTCACCCTTTAGCCGGGCCGAGGGATATCAAAAGATTATTCACGTCGACCCGGCTAGGGGCGCCCCGTTAATTCGGAGCTCTCCTCGGGGGAGCCAGATGGGCGGCTCCCCAAAGCTCTCTAAGGAGCTGAAAAAACCACGCCTGCACCGCTCTCGAGCGCCCCTCTGTCATAGAGGAGTCAGAGAGCGGCTGGCGCAGGCGTGCGCTAATGGGCACCCCCGGAACACGGGGAAGGTGCCCACCGCCATGTGACCGTTGGAGGGCGGGGTCCCCCAACCTTACGCCCTCGGTCATGAAACAATCGGGGGACGTGCGCTAGCTCCTAGCGCAGGCGCCCCCAAACTGCATGACAGGGCGGGAGCATTTACCCAAACTCCCGCCCTTCCATGCAGTGCCTCTCATACTTCGCCACTATCGCCTCGCCAGCAAATGTGGTGGAGCGACAGCAGCAACACGATACAATCGGGGGCGCGCAGTGAACTCCTTACTGCGCCGCCCCCGAACTGCACGGCGAAGCGGGAGTATTTTCCATTACTCCCGCTCCCCCGCGCCTCCCTCTTTGCCGCCATCACCTCGTCAACTGACGAGGCAATAGCGGCCCAGCACTGCTGCTGCCGACCGTGTTGCTACTCACGGCCGGCAGCAACACACACCACCAAGCACCCCACAGGTGGGCTGCTCCCGCCTCGGCCGGAATTTGCCAGAGTATCACCACTCCCCCACAGAGGAAGGGGAGTGGTCGCTACTTCGTTGCCCAGGATGCACCACGAGGAGGACCCGACCCATTGGGGTCCCGAAGATGTTCGCAGGACCCCGCATCCCAGTAAAACTATAGGTTTAGGTAGGTATTATTAATCTCTCATAGAAATATTGGCACCGACTTCAGTATTACAGTCAATAATATCTGATAAATATAAATATACTACCTATTACTTTGTGCTAAGTTAATTTTATTTTTCAATTTTTAGTTTTTGTTTGAAGTCGGTTTTTTTTTTTTTTTTTTTGTTGAAAGTTTTTTTTTTTCATCATTTTTAGTGACGGGTAGACTGAAAATATATCTGTCTAGGGGTAATGTTCTCCCCAATACAAATTAATTAAGCCCAAACACAAGGTAACTGCTGTAAATTTTAAATCGTTAAACTTTAAATCGTTAAGGAATTCTCTCGTTCCGGGGTATTCCTTAACGATTTACTCGACAAGTTTTTAGTGACGGGTAGACTGAAAATATATCTGTCTAGGGGTAATATTCTCCCCAATACAAATTAATTAAGCCCAAACACAAGGTAACTGCTGTAAATCGTTAAGAAATTCCCTCGATTCGAGGGATTTCTTCGATTTCTCCAGGATCCCAGCAGCAGATTCTGACTTCCTGTATATTGAACCACATGCGAAGCACCAGCTTTCAAATAAAAAAAGAATCATCAAAATCGGATAACTCTTTCAAGCGATTTTCCGGTAACAAACATAAAAAAAATACAGACGAATTGAGAACCTCCTCCTTTTTTGGAAGTCTGTTAAAAAATAGTTTGCGCTTCGAATAAGTAGTTAATTAAATTAAAGAACATAAAATACAATGCATTCTGTTTATTTCAGATATCATGTTTCATAGTAACATTTACTCCTTATGACCTACACAATCGATATTCAATTAGAAATATTATAACTTTTATTTTTCAAAACGACCGCGTTCGATTTCCGAGCTGTGCGAGAGATTTTTTCAAATCTTATTTTCTCTAAAATCGATGCCATGGTTCCTAAGAACAGATGTTTGTACATACCTCTTATATTTACAGCCTTGCCCTTACTGACCGTTCCGAATGTTACACCCTGTATAGTAGGCATAGTTAATGTAAGTTTATTAACCTCCACGTGTTTGGGGGGTTTCGGGTGTGATCCCGTTTCTAAGGCGTGGGGGGGTGAATCCCTCACGTCACGCTGCCGTCATTGGCCTGCCCCTGTGTCGGAAAAAGAAAAAAGAGACAAAATGATTGATTTGTGGGTTCTTTTATTGGGTTCATATCAATTCCGATAAATTCACTAAATGCTGTGCTGTTTACGTCCAGGAATGTTCTTGCTTGCTTTATCTGTAAGAAATAAAATAAACGTTATTCTCAAAGAGAATTGCCGATACCTTTTCACATGTTATATCATAATGCACATGAATGCATACTCAGGTCACTATAGCCCATGTATTGGGTACATTGACTCCTTATACCGAAGGACATCAAATGTATCAGCGTTGCATACACCTCACCGCGAGCCGGTACCAGGCTTATGGGTCGCGGGTTATTGGCTGCGATATAACATATAATAAATCCATTCCCATTCCATAAACATTTCCCACTGAAGACTGCATTCACGTCCCCCTGTGGACGGCATGATGACACACAGGCCCGGTGAATCGCAGATTGACCTCATGATTACTAAATTTGCTATACGGAGCACCAACAAACAAGATATAACATGTAAAAAGAATACCAGCCTTCGTAGATGTGCTATCAGACTTCGCACACGCGGTACAGGATAAACTTGACCGTACACATAAACCATTGCGTCTTGATGTTTTAATAGACCAACTAAATGACGTGCAAAGACAATTATCCATTTGACATTAGAAACGGAATCATATTCAAATTTAGATGAAAAACAAATAGACCGACGCGATAATTACCATGGAGTATGTACGGAGGTACACAGGAGGCTACTGAAGAGTAGCAATCTCCATGGAGTATAACTTCAGAACTTCGCAAGATTATCAGATCTTCGCGACATTTCCCACAAAGGAAAAAGATAATGTAAAGCTAAAATTTAGTATTTGCAAGATTGGCAAATCGTCGCGACATCCCCACAAAGGAAAAAAGAATGAAAAGAGAATTTAGTACCTATGTGCATAGTGCATTACTTACATTCGCATTTCGCGGAGAAATTGACCCTCCGACCAAAGGAAAATCACAATATAATCATTAGGTTGTAAAGCACGAACTTCAGTTGCTCGAATTATTACATGAGTACACTTATTATTTTTAGCAAAATAAATTCAAATTTTTTCATTTTATTAATGACACTTTTGATTGTCTGACTGTCTGCTGTCTGTCTGTCTGACTGTCTGACTGAATGACACTGATGAGTGAAAGAACAATTGACATTCCAATTTTTCAAACAAAATAATGACACGGAACACGAAAGAACAATGGCAAAAAATTGTCTGATAATTTAAAAACGCCCGTAAATATTGGTTATGCCAATGTAATTAATTGTTTATTTTATGATTTTACTAGTATCTAAATGTTCCAATAAAAGCCGGCGTTAAATCTACATTTTAAAAGATTTTCAACGATTATTTACAGCAATGAGGCGCGTGAACTAGCCAATCCAACCGTGCGTTCCTCTACCTTGTCACTTTGACTTGACAGATCACAGAATTGACAGAATACTCCGCGCTTTTTGTCGAAAGTGTTGTTGTGTGTGCTTTTTCTGATTTTCTTTAATAATTCTGACCCTGGACTGTTTTATGGACTCCGATTATTTCCTCGAGTGACTATTGTGTGCCCAACGGACTCTTGCTACAGCTTTTGAATGACTTTGTGCTATTCCCTACTGGACTGCTTATTTGTGAATTGGATTTGTTGTTCTTCGATAATGGGAGATCGTGGGAGACAATCGAGGCCTACGCGCATTTTATGTGTTTAATTGCATTATATGTGTGAACATATTGCGCCGATGTGAAGTGTAATTTATGTGAAATAAAAGAAATGAAAAAATAGTGGTTTTATTTTTCTTTCATGACACGACTCGCGATTATATTGACAACAAATCTATACCCTACTCCTGTATGTATAGTCCAATCCTGCCCGATCTGGCAATAATGTAAACATGTCATGTTTTGACGATCGTTGTCTAAAGACAGATGAGTAGAAAAATATAGTATGACAAATCATTGAATTTTTTACTATCCTGAGTAGGTATTTTAAATTGAAATAAACAATCACAAAGAAGTTATTTGGTGTCGAAATGATTGTAAGAACACTGTATGACACCTGGATACTGGAATATAATCAGGGTAAATCATACTCAATTGCAAGTAACTATGGATATATAGGATCAAATGTGTTTGTTTACATTTTTGCGCAAAGCTATTGAAATACAGTATACCTACTAAAATGACCATCGAGAAACACTCCAGTCGGTTATTTAATACTGTAGTCACCATAATGTTTGAACATAATATATTAGGTGCTTACACATCAAATTGGAGTTTTTCGTACTGGCCACTTTAATTACGATTTTCTCCTCTTTGGTATGGAATTCCAAATTCAAATTTTCCCAGCTATTTACTCATGTATTTATCCTTCGATGACCGTCATTCATTTGTTTTTTTCTTCTGTTTTTTTCTGTTTGCGTCACTCATTTTACAAAATGGAAAACTTAAAATATCGCATTATTTACGAGTACGAGTTCCGCCGTGGCACTAGTGCTGCGGAAACGACTAGAAGGGTGAATGATATGTATGGCGGTCATGTTGCAAAAGAAAACACAGTTCGTTTTTGGTTCCAACGTTTTCGTTCAGGAAATGTCGACCTGCAGAACAAGCCCCGTGGACGGCCTAAGACTCAAGTTGATAATGAAGTATTGAAGGCTATTGTGGAAGCGGATACATCGCAAACCACGTCCGAGTTAGCTGCAGGCTGCGGTGTTAGTGATAAAAACCCAATGTGCTTCAAGTGATTTTAATTCACTTGAAGCACATTGGGAAGATTAAAAAGCTTGAAAGGTGGGTACCTCACGAATTGACTGAAGCAAACCGGCAAAAGCGCGTCGACTGCTGCGTTACATTACTGAACCGGCACAATAATGAAGGTATTTTAAACCGAATCATTACCTGTGACGAAAAATGGATTCTTTACGATAATCGAAAGCGCTCAGCGCAATGGTTGGATCCTGGCCAGCCAGCCAAATCCTGCCCCAAGCGAAAATTAACCCCAAAAAAGTTACTTGTAAGCGTTTGGTGGACTAGTGCCGGTATTGTTCATTACAGTTTTCTCAAATCTGGCCAGACTATTACGGCTGATGTCTATTGTCAGCAATTGCAAACCATGATGGAAAAGCTAGCGGCTAAACAACCTAGGCTGGTCAATCGCTCCACGCCACTGCTGCTTCACGACAACGCTAGACCACACACTGCACAACAGACGGCTACCAAATTAGAAGAGCTTCAATTGGAATGTCTAAAACATCCTCCGTACTCCCCGGATCTTGCTCCAACAGATTACCATTTTTTTCGAAATTTGGACAACTTCTTGCAAGGGAAAAAATTCAACTCTGATGGGGCAGTCCAAATCGCCTTCACAGATTTTATTGATTCCCGTCCGACTGGTTTTTTTAGTAAAGGGATCAATGAACTACCTATGAGATGGCAAAAATGCATAGAAAACAATGGTTCATACTTTGATTAATTAAATATATTATATTTAAAAATATTCGACTTTTTGTTCCTCCTATACAAAACGCCAATTTCATATGTAAGCACCTAATATATATATAGGTATGTATAGGTAAGTATGGCGGGACTATACGACAACATAACCTAACAATCAAAACACAATATCTTTATTTTCCGGCTTTCTCGATTGAAAATGAATTCATTTATGGAATCTACCAGCGAAACTGAAACGTTTGACATTTTTTTCACTTATGTGCGCTCATCTTTTAGGTCAGACAATTGCTAGTAAGTAGTACACATAAACCTTGCGTCTTGATGTTTTAATAGACCAACTGAATGACGTGCAAAGAAAATTATCCATTTGACATTAGAAACGGAATCATATTCAAATTTAGATGAAAAACAAATAGACCGACGCGATAATTACCATGGAGTATGTACGGAGGTACACAGGAGGCTACTGAAGAGTAGCAATCTCCATGGAGTATAACTTCAGAACTTCGCAAGATTATCAGATCTTCACGACATTCCCCACAAAGGAAAAAGAGAATGAAAAGCTAGAATTTAGTATTCGCAAGATTGGCAAATCGTCGCGACACCCTGTAAGGACGGTGAGCAAGTCACGGATTTTACACTTTCCTATCTCAGGCCTACTGGAAGAGATTACTATTGGAATAAGTAGTGCCTTTGTACTTCAATCTCACTGTTATTTCCATTTCATGTTCCTTGTGTGTAAAAAAAATATTTAAAAAATAGTTTTAAAATATAATAAAAAATTAAAAAATGAATCTTGAAAAGTTATTCATAATTATTCATAACGACTCATTAATTCGACAGAGATATTCTCATTAAGTACGTACAAGTGATGCTTATAAAACAAAAACACTGGACAAGTGGGAATTGTACTCCTACACTAACAGCTCCGCACAAATTAAACTAAGTAGTATTATGAATAGTTCAGGAATCTTTCTTCTCACAGTTTTATTGTGTACTAGCTGTTCCTCGCGGCTTCAACCGCGTAGAAGTCGTTATCGCGTAAGAGTCGTTATATCGTAAAATAATAACCCTCCTTTTGCGCAGTCGGTTAAAAAGTATCCTATGTCCTTCCCAGGGCCTCGAACTAAAAAATTGAAACGGCTGGAGCGATTGAGTTAAAATTTGGTATAGGGATTATACCAAATTTTAACTCAATCGCTCCAGCCGTTACGGCGTAACAGACAGACAGACAGAGTTACTTTCGCATTTAAGGAAGTAGGGATTTACTTCAACTTTCACAAAAATAGTTTTAAGATTTTCTTGTGTTTTGTTTGTAGCAAAAGATGGTATTACTTGCCTGCGTAAAATTTTCTACCTTACCGTATGAACTTCGAATTCTTTAACAGTGTCGAAATATTCGTTTCATGGTATAAGTAGTCGTATCTTTTTTACGTCAGTTTAGAAGTTTGATGTTTTCACAGCTTCAAAGAACTGCAGACCTGTGTAAATATAAATATGGTTTTAATTTCAGCTTGATACTTAGATGCTTTCCCGAGATAAAATATAGTTGGTCATGGTCTTGCCAGACACATAGACGGGCGAACAATAAAATGATCATACAAGAGTTCCATTTTCTTTTAGAGACAAGTGGGTTAAAAAGCCAAACAGCAATAAATTCTCGCAATGATAAAGATAAAAAACCGACATAAACAAAAACTAAAAATTGAAAAATAAAATAGCACAAAGTAATAGGTAGTATATTTAGATTTATCAGACAACAAACTATAGGTATAGGTAGGTATTATTAATCTCTCATAGAAATATTGGCACCGACTTCAGTATTACAGTCAATGATATCTGATAATTCTAAATATACTACCTAGGTATTACTTTGTGCTATTTTATTTTTCAATTTTTAGTATTTGTTTGAAGTCTGTTTTTTTTGTTAAAAATTTTTTTTTCAATATTTTTAGTGCCGGGTAGACTGAAATTATGTCTGTCTAGGGGTAATGTTCTCCCCAATACAAATTAAACAAGCCCAAACACAAGGTAACTGCTGTAAATCGTTAAGGAATTACCTCGATTCGAGGGATTTCTTCGATTTCTCCAGGAACCTAGCATCAGATTCTGACTTTCTGTACATGGGACCACATGGGAAGCACCGGCTTTCAAAGAAAAAAGAATCATCAAAATCGGATAACTTTTTCAAGCGATTTGCCGGTAACAATCATAAAAAAAAATGCACACGAATTGAGAACCTCCTCCTTTTTTGGAAGTCGGTTAAAAATACTAAATATTGTCCTAGAAGTAACGATGCATAGGTTTGCGCATGTCACATTCGCGTTATGTCACGCTGACGCAATTTGTCACTTTGGACTGTCACGTTTGGAGAATGTCACGTTCCCAGAATGTCACTTTCGCATGAGCGCTTCAGCGTAGGAACCCTAAAATGAATAATGATACGTATTATTACTCGGTAATATTTTTCATAATGAATACATTTTAAGCACAAGTAATTATTAACCTTGACGTTGGTCTATATAATAACTAAGCTCAAAATTCATTTATCAAAATATTTTACTGCTCCATCAGGATATTTCAAGAGTAACATGTAAGTACTTATTTTAAGATATTATCAAGTTTCATGAAAATTGGGTACTTTTCAAGTAGGTACTCACTACACTCACTAATATAAATTATGTAGAATAAGTCTTGGGCAAAGAGAAACCTGCAATGCCCTCTTCTCAGATGTGAACTATCACATCTTACTGAAGAAATAGATGTTGCGAAATACAATTCGATTTTAATCATACACATACATAACATAATTACGGTCACTGCTTTATTCCCAAAGGGGTAAGCAGAGGCATACTATAGGCCCACATTTCACCTTTTCAGAATTTGTCCCACGTAATATGTGGTGAGCCGTATTGCCGTGTTGAGATGGACAGGCGCAGGTTGTGACTGCCCACTGTTGAAATTTTTCAATTCGCATAAAGAGGCCTTCAACTTGGCTTAACGACTGCCATTTTACAGGCAACTGGGACCAACGGCTTAACGTGCCTTCCGAAGCACGAAAACGCTCAAATAAATGTCACAAAGTGGTCACATGGATGGTCACCCATTCAAGGACTGGCCATAGTGGAAGTTGCTTACTGCAGTGATCGTTTATAGAACCCTGAGTCCGCGGGGCCACGAGCGCTTCTACTTTTTTGCGAAGATCATAAATATCATGCCAGTCCTAAAATTTCTCAAAATTAACCCGGACTGTAATAAAGAAAGAGAGACCTTTGTACAAAATATTTTGTCCATACTCACCATAAAAAGATGAAAGTGAATTTGTCTGTTCATCCTCCACCCACCTATATTTTCTCACGTTAATACTGTTATTACTTTTTCTTTTTGATATTAGTAACACGAGCTCAAGATGAAGATCCTCAGCATTTTCTGCCTGTTTTGTTTGATGGCTGTGGCGTTTGCCCAATCACTGGGTGGAGGCGTCGGCGGCAACGCAGGAATTTCAACACACCATAGGGAAGCGCGTTCCTACGGACTACCCGCACCCGCTTCCCGAGGCGTGAAAGAACCTAGATTTTCTTAGGATTAAAAAGTTTGAAGGTTGATGATATTTAAATCATTATTTTTAGAAACGTATCAACACACCAGATTTTTTTTGTGGATGTTATGTCGGCATTTTCACGGACCGGCTAATCCTACGTAGTGTTCTACCATGTGAAGGGTGCTGAAGGTCCCGGGTGTGCCCTTGGAAGGATAACGTTAGCGCTTCCAACACATGTACCTGATAATAATGATTTACTTACATTTGATCTGCCGTCATGGACAATATAAATGGTTGCATATACAATAAATTGTAACTGGTATACTTTAAATATAGGAATTGTCTAAGAGTACCTACCTATTTTAAAATGATAAAATACAAATTGTAGAAACATTGCATGGTATTTCATTTTCCTTCTTAAAATGTTTACAATTGTGGGTTAAAATGAGGTGAAATGAGATGAAATTGCTTATTTTCAGATTTTCATCTACTTACAATACAATTATATCCTGGGAGGTGTGTAAATCAGTTTGTTCATTCAGCAATGCATTCCCCAGGTGTTTTATAGTTTCTAATTGTTCTAAAACGCGCAGCCTAAGGCATTTTTAAGAGCCAGCGGTTTACCCCTAATGCCTGTAGAAACCGCTGGCTCTGCTGAGGGACTATGTTACTGATCGCACTCCGAGGGTAAAACTGGGTGATTGCGTGAGCGACGAGGTGGATATACATTTCAGGACTGTGATCACGGGGCCGTGTGATCTCTCCGACACTGTTTTTAATCTACATAAACCATCTGTGTGAGATGGAAGTGGAAAACGGACGTGTAGTCTTATGGTGCAGATGACACAGCTATTGTATTTACATGAGAAGACTACGAGCTAGTACATCTATCTGTGTGAAAAATGTGTGTTTAACCAGGCTGGAAGCCTGGTTAAACACACATTTTTTAACATTAAACACCTTAAAAACAAACTATATATCTCTCACAATTACAACTCCACCCAGCCAGGGCCTGATCTCCAGATAAAATACACACATATAAAATCCCATTAAGCATTGGATGTTCATGTAATTCATTAAGTAAAGTTACAGAGAGCAAGTATCTGGTCGTTATGTTTGACCAGCGACTCACCTGCCACGTGCATCTGGAAATGGTTATGGCTCGATTTCGGAAATTAATTTGGTGGTTTAAGACACTGAGGTACATTACACCTGAATTATTAACACAGATATCTATGTTAGCTTGTACAGCTGGTATAATATGTCAAATACAGTGCACAAAGTCTTAATGCATGGCAAACAAATAATAAGTGCTGCTGTCTTACCCATTGGAATGTTATCTGAGAAAGCTCAGCACGTAACAAATACTATCGTAATTATAGGTTAGGTCATTTAAGAAAATGTTTTGGTATATCCTGTAACGAAGACTTAATACTTACCTCAGATCCCCTTATCAACAGTTTACGTGCAGTACCTTATAAAAAAAACTATCTACCTTATGAAGACGCCTAAGTTTTATTAGTGGATAGCACTCATCTATAAACCTTTTTATCTGTATTTATTATGTTATGAATTATTATTTATTTATAAGCCTGCTTAAATACTGTATCGTGTCTTTCGTAACGCAATTCATTTAAATATATATTTTAATATATTATATTTTATCATGTAAAACCATATTGTACCATGCTAAAAATATTTTTACCGTCCCGATTTACTATAATATATTTATGTATATTATAACACTGATACATTAGTATTATCATTTTATTAAAGTTTTATAGTTATATGCAACGTATTTTCAGTTACAAATAATATTTTCCGCAGTCCCGTACTACCTGCACCACTGTGCGACGTTCGGAAACGGGATAGTTATTGATATTCTTAATCGCTTGAATGCTCAATATCCGTTGAATAAATTTCGTTCCATATAAAACTTAGGGTAATTTTTAGGTCACATTTGGCATTTATCAGTCTCATATATTATTTTATAGAGCGTTACGCTCTCTTTCTTTTTCTGTGAAATATAAGGTGTCCTAGATTCTATGTTCTGTATACCTATTCTATGTTCTTCTGAATTTTAAACGGTATTATGGCATGGTATATCTACTTATATTTAAATCGCATTCATGAAAGTAGTTTTCAAAGAATATACTTATAAAGTTATCTGTATCTATTAATACCTGATCCGAAGCAAATCAATTTATGGAAGAAAATTATTATTTACTTAATGGTGCTTGTGAACGAGCTACAAAAGTTTGATGTAAGTAGAGTAATTTCGGGTAATATGGCCTGGTCGGTCAATATGGCCTACTGCGATTTCTCTGAACTGAATGAACACTTGCGACCGCTTGACTCGGCAAACCAACGCACCCCTTCCCCTTACTTCCTCAGTCAACTCGCGCGAGACGAAATGTGCATGTGTGTCCCGTGCGGGCGCTCGATCGAAAATTACGTAAAGTGATCTTAATTTTTGGTAAGATTTACTCATTACATTTCTTGAAATTGTAGTTATTTTTACATTGGTACTACATAGGTTTGTAGATTAGCTATTCTTATGTAGTATCGTGATAGATTTTAAACATATTTCTTGCTCATTTTTAGGCTAGACTTTTACCTATTAAAAACGTTCCCGCGGCCAATATGGCTCACCAGATAAATGGCTAATATGGCCCAGGCCATATTGTCCCCATAATTTTATATTGTTTCTATTATGTTTTTCTTTTTTAGATAATGGCTCCGCGGAAACCACATTCGCAAACAAAATGACAAATTTGCTCCGCAAAGTAACACAAAATTTATTAGTTACTGTTATATTTCTGGAGGGCAATATAGCTCACCTGATTTGTGGCTAATATGGCCCAGGCCATATTGCCCTTCCATTGTTAAAATTTTACAATTGTTGAAGGTTCAGATTTTGTTTTTTGTAAATTATTTCTTTATGTTGATTGTTTTGAAATTCTAATTATTTATTCTTTATTAGTTCTAAGACTGAATTGTAAAATAAAAACTGATCGATCTCAAAAAAATATTGATTTATTCCCAAAAAGGCTTATGGCGTGCCATATTACCCGAACTTACTCTACATGTCTCTCTAGTAACTCTAGTTGAATCAATTGTCACCTATTGCGTACCTGACTAGGGCGAGGCCTGCAAGCAAGACACTTGAGAGCACAAAGATCACTTCTAAAGGTGATTCTAAAAGTTTTTTTTTATAGCACTAAGGTGGCAGACAAGCATACGGCCCACAAGAAGGACCGGTGGTCACCGCAGCCTATGAACGTTTGCAACACCAGAGGTGCAACACTCGCGCTGCCGACCCTGTAAAAACCTTCTAAGACCCCTTTTGAAGAACCCCATACTGGTGTATGTAATGTAAGTGATGTAATAAATAAATAAAAATAAATGTACATATTTTAGGCCTTATAAAATATATCCTTCCGAGAGCCAATGCTCAATTTGTAATCTATTATCTATCAGGAAACTATAATAAGTATATGTTTTACTTATTACGCTAAAATTACATAACCAGTCGAGCGTCCGAACTGTCAAACGTCACTGGCCTCCGACGCTCAACACCTTCGCGAGCGTTGGCGGGAACGGCGGTTGCGCGCCGAGCTTCACAAAATTAATTCTTATTTCTTTTATAGGAGTCGCACTACAGAAATACTTACTGTTTCATCATGCTGGATAACTGACGAAAATAACTAAACTAAATCCGAGGATATCCGATGTGTAATGGATTAATGAAATGTCGCTGAAAATTACGATGGTTAAAATGAAGTAGTATTCTTATGTTTTACCATGTAATTCAAAATAAAACCAGTTTTAAGTCTTATATTTTTTTATTTACCAAATATACACACAAACACGTTACCCAAAAATAAAAAAAAAGAATTTGTAGATACAAAATCTCCGAAAATAAATTTATCAATATTTAGCGTATTTTCATTGCCAAAAATTGTCATCTTCACATGCTATTATAATTAATTTTACCTCGATTTGGGACGGAAATATTTATAACAGCTGTTAAACAACACCTTTTAAATGCAAAACAAGAATAATTGAAGCAAAATAAACAAAAATATTAATAAAATAAAAGTATTAAAGTTATACATTTTTTGCGTATTTACATTGGCCAATAAAAAAAACAATTAATAAATATACACTGAAATAAATAAGTATATATTATACAATAATATATCATTCAATATATTAAATAAAACCATAAATAAAAGCAGAATAAACTAAAATATTTAATACTTACCCCGTAACTAATTGGAACGCTAATGGCGGCTCAACAGAAAATTTATTTATCACAATCAACTCGAAGTTTCTGATGTTTTTTCTTTTAATGTTACTCTGCAGGCTATGTTAATCATTATTATAAACTCATCCTGCATTATTTCCGGCCTGGATGAAAGAGGATAATACCGGATATAAACGGATATAAACTGGCTTACATGATGACCGTGGGCGTGGGAAGCGATGACATTTACGTCATCATAGTGTACGTGGACGCCATAGTGGATAAATAGAAAATTAACGTACGATCCTCAAGCACTAAAAAGAAGACGTAAACACGCAGTGACACATTAGCTCGGTTAAAACTTAGTACGCTCAGATACTATACACCATTTTATTTAACGTGGGGGAAAATCCATCATGGATGCTATGCCGGACTCCTACTGACTAAAAAACCTCACGTAACGCCCAACAGCCTATGGTTTGGATCCCTGGGTAAGCCCTCGGAAGAAAGAGGCCAAGCAAAATCGAATGATAATAATTTTAAACTTAAAGTAAATGGTAACATAATTACAACAGATGCCGAAGTCGCTAACGAATTTGAACAATTTTTTTCTCGAATTCCAGTAGATTTGACCAGAGCCCTAGGTTCTTCTACCCCAATAGCAGAATCCTTGTTAAAAGCAAATGTTCCTTGCTGTAATGAAATATTCAAATTCAGTAAAATTAGTATACACACTGTCATAAAAACTTTTAAATCTTTAAATATTAAGAAAACTGCTGACCTCTGGGGAATTTCTGTACATTTAGTTAATTCGTTAATTGAAATGGTTGCCCCTGAATTATCAATAATATTTAATAATTGTGTTGATAGTGGTGTGTTTCTTGACTTAATGAAGTTTAGTAAAATAACTCCTCTGTTTAAATCGGGTAGCACCTCAGATCCGTCCAATTTTCGTCCTATTTCTGTACTATACACGTTTAGTAAAATCTTTGAAAAGGTAATGCTTAATCAAATGCAAAATCATTTTAATACAAATAAAATATTCCACACTAAACAATTCGGTTTCACGCGCGGTCGGTCTACCACGGATGCTGGAATCAAATTGTTAGAGTGTATATATGAGGCCTGGGAGGAGTCGTATGATGCTTATGGTGTATTCTGCGACTTATCTAAGGCCTTCGATTGCGTCCAGCATCAGACTTTAATTAAAAAACTTGATCATTACGGAATCCGGGGGACGGCCTTGGATTTAATTAGTTCTTACCTTAGAGATAGAGTACAGAGAGTAGTTATAAATGGTAAACAGTCAAATGGTTCTGCTGTAACAATGGGGGTGCCTCAGGGTTCAATTCTGGGACCTTTTCTATTTTTAGTGTACATAAATGATCTCCCTCACCTTTTAAGAGACGATCATGAGGTAGTTTTGTTTGCTGATGACACATCTTAATATTTAAAGTTGAACGTGGACAACGCGATCTTGACGAAGTAAACAATGCCCTCTCTAGGGTAGTCCACTGGTTTAACGCTAATAATTTATTGTTAAACGAAACTAAAACAAAATGTATTAGATTCACCTTGCCAAATGTTAGGCTCGTTAACACCAGTATTAGGATTAGGGATGATCAAGTAGAATTGGTCGATGAAACTGTCTTTCTGGGCATAAAGTTAGACTCCAACTTGCAGTTGGGGCCTCATATCGAGAAAGTCTCGGGCAGACTGAGCTCTGCAGCCTATGCCGTTAAAAAGATCCGACAACTGACAGACATTAGAACAGCGCGTCTTGTCTACCTTAGCTATTTCCACAGTGTCATGACCTATGGCATACTATTATGGGGTAACGCTGCCGACATCGAATGTATCTTTGTGTTGCAGAAAAGGGCTGTCCGGGCTATCTATGGTATGGGGTTTCGGGAGTCATTAAGAGAAAAGTTTAAGGATATCAACATCCTTACTGTGTATTCACAGTACATATATGAAAACTTATTATATACTCATAAAAATAACAGTAAATTTATTAAAAATAGTGATATCCATAACCTAAACTTAAGAAATAAGAATAAATTGGCTGTACCTAGATTTAGGCTTAATAAAATAAGCAATTCTTTTGCGGGCAATTGTATTCGAATGTACAATACATTGCCGACAGCCATAACAGGTTTGTCAGTTAATAAATTTAAAAAACTAATAAAACTTTAATTGTGCCAGAAAGCTTATTATAGCATTAAAGACTTTCTAGAAGACAAGACTGCCTGGCAGTGACACGAATTGCTCCTTTCTACATTTAAAAAAAAAACTGTATTAGATACTAAGATGAATAAGAGGGACCGGACTGAGTTTCTTGGGGTGTTCTTCTCAGTCTGTAGCATTTCCGAACCCCCGGTAGAGTCACAAAAATTTTGACAAACCTAAATATTTTTTTAAAAATTTCAAAGGGAATAAATTTTATTTTATTTTATTTTATTTTATTTTATTTTATTTTATTTTATTTTATTTTATTTTATTTTATTTTATTTTATTTTATTTTATTTTATTTATTTTATTTTATTTTATTTTGAAGGATGTCCCAGGACTCCCAACAGACCTACGGCCACCACAGCGGCCTCGCCCAGGGGTGGTTCGGGTGCTATCCCGCGTCTTTGGGGGGTTTCGAGTGTGTTACCGCTTCTAAGAGGGGGGTGGGGGTGCATGAATCCCTCACGTCACGCGGCCGTTATGTGCCTGCTTCTGTAAGGACGGTGAACAGCCCTCACATCGTCATCAGGTCCCCGGTCATGGAGGCCGAAAGTCTTCAGCAAAGACACGGCAGCAGCGCCCGAGCCGCCGACAGCGGAACTCGGGTGGGAGAGTTCTCTCCCATTCCCGCCCCGCCGCCTCTTTCACGAGCCTGATCTGCTCGCAGAAAGAGGCAGCGCAGTCCTACTTACTCCCGCTCGAGATCATGGCCCGCACCATGGTGTCGAGCGAGAGAGTGTCCACGTCCAGTCCAACTACGAGGAACTGGCGCTGTTGCGCCCACGCCCTGCTCCACCAGCCTTTGGAGCGCTGTGTCATCGCTGTGGTCCTCGCAGTGCTGACACTCGGCCGTGGATTCCCCTGTGTCTTCGCCACAGATACCTACCGAAGCTACCGTGTCCGGTAAGTATCTGTGACAACCGGTAAGAGAGAGCACCGTGTCTCCTCTCCAGCCACTCGTCAGATACAGTCGAAACAGTCGAAAGTGTAAAACATCTCTAAAAGATTGGCTATTGAATAAGTTCTTTCTTCAAGCGGAGCGTAGAGAGGCACATCATAGGGCCGCCAACTTGAGGACCGCTTTCTATAGTCGTACAGCCTGGGACTGTGGCCTCCAATCTCTAGATGTCACATGCTCAGCTTAATTTTTAGAGGCATAATTTCGTGTTTGGTCGAATGCGGTTTTAGTGGTTTTAATATGCAACATTAACTATGTAATAATTCCTTGTGAAACATCGTAACTACTTTGTTTTTTTGGTACAGGATAGTCGTTAGTTCTACTTGCCTAGATAAAAATAAATTTATTCGTAGGTAATAACAGTTACCAATGAATAATTTGTAGATACAATTTTCGATCTGTAAAAGTTATAGTTTTAATAGGTAGAGAGACAGTGGAACTTTTTTGTATCTAATAACGTCATCAAAGTACAAGTGCGTATTTATTGTTATTTTGACTGTTTTTAACTGCTCGGCGTTAAGGTGAAGTGGGACTCAAAATACATAATTTTGACATATTTCGAACCAATTTTGCAACGGTGTTAACAAAGATTTCACAATTTTTTAAGTGGATAATTATTATTAAGTATATTGACTAGGGATGTCAGTTCTCCAAAACACGATTGAGTAAATTCGGCTCGATAGAAAATAATCCCAAAGTTCCCTCGAATCTGTAAATTTACCTGTGACCGCCTTGACTATAATCAATTTCATTCAGTAGTTATATAATGTACCACACAATTTTTTTATTTCCATGTCCCTAATAAGTTACCTCGAGGTCCTATGCAGTTATTTATTAATTAAAAACATATTGTTTTAATAAAAAAAAACGTTTTGTTGAGCGGGAGTGCATTTTGCCGCTATCAGCCACCTCACAGAGCCCGCTCAGTCAGCCGACAGGCTTCGTTGAGGACACCCGTATACAACTTTGTCACGCCCGCTGACGTAATTCGCTGCCGTAGTAACGAAAATAGGTAATAAAAAAAAGGAAGTATTCAAGGCTTAGCTCAAGAGCGTAAAAATATCGCATCTGTTTGGGGAAGTTTCTTTGGTGTATTATATAAGTTATATAGTAACGTTTTCATACTTTCCAATACAAAGTTTGACTGATGCCACATAATAGATGAATGCCAGAAGATTCACCTATAAATGCGCTCATGTATGTGACGCCCTGACCGAGCGTTTATCATGTACATTATTTAAATTAATATTTAAGTAAAATCAATGTCATAACGAGTATAATACTAATGACTGATGAATCAGCGGCCCAATTCTCCTAAATTTACAATATAACAGTAGGAATAAACATTAATTGAGTATAATAATAAATTAAACTCAAAAAATTGGTATTCTTCTATCCAAAATTACAGCTTTCAAGGCACGTATTGCGTATTGTTGATATTCTCGTAGTCTTACTTTACTACTCGTGTGTCGTAGTTGATGTAGGTAGGTATTGAATTTGAAGTTGTAAGTATAAGTTTCTTTTTTTTTATATTTAGCTCGCCAAATTGACGTCGCCACCAGCCTGGTGGAAAGCCGTGGTGCATCTAGCGATTGGGGGCCACTTCTGACAGTGGTCCTCAAGTTGGCGGCCCTGTGATGTGCCTCTTCACGCTCCTCTTGAAGAGAAACACGAGTGCGGGCAGGTCGTTCCATGTTTTTATAGTTCGACAGAGGAACGATCTTTTGAAACGTTCAGTTCTGGCGAAGATTCTCTCCACTGTGTGTGAGAGTCATCTTTGCCCGGCACGTGTTGTTCGGGATCGGAAAGAAGAGGCTGGGATCAGGTAGAAGAGCTCTTCAGAACATTCGCCGTGATACATTCGATAGAAGGCAGCCAAGGACGCTATGGTTCTTCGCTGCGCCAAAACGGTTTGAGGCCTCCCGTCACCTCAGTTTGAATTTAAACCAACAGTGAACTGAAAATAAACAGCTTACATACAATCCGATACAGTCAATACAACCCTAACTTTGTTTTTAAGCCATAATGTAAAATAGTAATACAATGTTCAATGGATAGTGGTACCTATATGTTAAGCGCTAGAAGATGATTTTGTGAATATATGTTACTGAAAAGGCCTGATGATTTAATATGACTTACGAATTATTTAATTATGATATATGAAAGTCTGTGAAGATGTTAGTGACAAAATCACGTTCCAACGGTTGAGCAGATCTGGCTGAAGTTGATGGCCTATTATAATTATTTTATGCTTTTCCAGACTGCAATGTATTCTTGGACATATTATACACTAGCTGACGCCCGCAGCTCTGCCCGCGTCCAGTTTTGTTCCCGTTTCCGCTTTCCGTGGGAACTGATTGCCGGGATAAAAAGTGGCCTATGTGTTATTCCAGGCCTATATCTACCCCTGTACTAAATTTCAGCTAGATCCGTTTAGCCGTTAGAGCGTGAAAGAGTAACTTTATTTTATTTTATTTATTTAATCATTAACAATATAAATTGTGTCTGATACAGGTACATCTGAAACATCTACACTCACAAACTTTCGCATTTATAATATTAAGTAAGGTAAGATCATTTAGAAAATAGTATAAAGGCTATTTTATCCCTGGATATGACCCAATGGCAGAAGGGAACGCGAACAGAATTCTACACAGCTGAAGCTGCGGGCAATAGCTATGCGAAGTGAAACGTAGAATGTTTAATTTAGGAAATGGTAATCATTTGGACAGGACTAAAGCCTAGTCTAGTTTAAATAACTAGTATCGAAATTTATTCCTTTACACCCTTGCATATATGCAAATAGCAATATTCGTTTTTGTATATTCTTCGTTTTCTTAGCCAAACGGGACCCTATTACTGAGACTTCGAAGTCCGTTTGTTCATCTGTATCTCATGAACTAGGCAGTTATACATTTCAAAGATGTGTTTCTGCTACCGCTGTAACAACTATAATAACACTAGATAAAGAAAAAATAAGGTTACTCCCATACAGCGTAATCTTCTGGCGTTTTTTTTTTGTTACGAAATCCTCATCAGTGTGCCAGTCCAACTTGAACCTCGGCCGTTTTTACAGTTCCGTATCCAAAGGGTAAAAATGGAACGAGGAGAAAGTATTGCCTTTTGAAAATGCTAAGAGGCAAAAGCGGTCAGGTGTTGAGTAAATAAATGCTGTAAAACAGTACAAGTGGTGGTTATTCAATATGCGCTGCAGGTTCCACCAAGTGCCAACAGTATAAATAATCTGTAATAACGCGACCCTATTACTGAGACTATCTATCTGTCATCTTATGCACCACTGCGATAGCTAGGCATTTGAAATTTACGAATCCTAAGAACAGAAAAATAAATTAAGGAGGGCTCCCATACAGGTATATTTTTCAGTCTTTTGGAACGAAGTTCCTTATCGCGCGTTGTGAAAGGGGGCTAGACGGAAAAAAATCTCACGAAAAGTTGTAACGACACTTTTGGTAGTGATAGTGGTAGTGATAGTGGTAGTGATAGTGGTAGTGATAGTGGTAGTGATAGTGGTAGTGGTAGTGATAGTGGTAGTGATAGTGGTAGTGATAGTGGTAGTGATAGTGGTAGTGATAGTGGTAGTAATAGTAGTAATGATAGTGGTAGTGATAGTGATAGTGGTAGTGATAGTGGTAGTGCTGGTGCTAGCCAGGGGATGAACATGAACTCTACGAGCAACACCAAAGCAAATAGGAGTTTCGCTCTGAAAAGTTTTTGAAGTAAAACTTCTTTAGGCGCGACTAGGCAGTCACTCAGATTTTTTTTCTGACGGCAGCAACGCTTACTACTTATTTGAATTTTGAATAGCGGAAACGCGTTTTCGCTATTCAAAATTCGAACGAATGATATTAATATAAATCATTTCAGTGATATTATGCCGTCAATGGCAAAGAAGTTTTACTTCAGTCGCGCGTAAAGGTTACACCACGTACTCACTTTTTTTTATAATTGTTATCTTTTTGTTTTTGTTTCTGTTTTTGTTTTTGCTTACAATAAAATTTTATACTATACTATCTTCACGCCAAATCCCTTGCGGGGTAGGCAGAAAGAACCGAGCGCCACACGGCACGGTCCATACACACCTCACTCGCCTCTTTAACTTTCATTTTTCTTTTCATGCATGCACGTCGGTTCCTACGGCTCTTGACACCACCCTCCACTAACACATGATTAATTTGGTCGTGGTAGGTGTGTCGTGGCCTTCCCCGACTCCTACGTCCATCCACTTTCGCGTTGTATATCTGTTTTGTCATTCTTTCATCTCCCATTCGTTCCACATGCCCAACCATCGTAGCATGCCCTTCCTTACTTTAACACCGACACTCTCTTTCAGACCAACTCTCTTTCTTACATCTTCATTCCGAACGCGATCTGCGAGCGTTACTTCGCAGATTTTGCGTAGCGCGCGCATCTCGACCGCGTTTATTCTGCTTTCATGCGTTTCCTGCCATACCCAACTCTCGCTTCCATACGTTAGCGTAGGTATCAGCACCGCATTGTGTACTGCGAGCTGGGCCTTTTGACTTAAGGCCTTGGTACCTAAAAGTTTGCCTAACGCTCCATTCACACTATTTCCCGCAGTTACCCTCTTTTCTACATCAGCGGTGTACCGTCCATCCCTGCTAAATGCACATCCAAGATATACAAACTCATCCACCTGTTCCAGCACTACATCATTTACAGTTATCCTGGCATTCGTTCTGTCCTCTTCTCTTTCGAATACCATCACTTTCGTTTTAGTCGCGTTCAAATGTAAGCCTCTCATTAGAGTTCCTAGACGGGACCCCTCCATGGGACCTGGAAGCGAGAGCCCTTGCGTCACTGTTCAGATAGCGCAAGGAGGCGCTGGAGCGGGACCAAAGGCCTGCGTCTCGAGAAATCGAGGCCCAGCGGACCCTGCTCCACCAGGAAACCGTGGAGACATGGAAGGTGCGACTTGAGCAACCAAAGGGGGGATTCGCCACAATCGCGGCCGTCAGACCGGTCATGGACGAGTGGCTGGAGAGAAGACACGGTGCTCTCTCCTACCGGTTGACACAGATGCTTGCCGGGCACGGTAGCTTCGGTAGGTATCTGTGGCGAAAACACCGGGAAACCACGGCCGAGTGTCAGCACTGCGAGGACCGCAGCGATGACACGGCGCTCCACACGCTGGTGGAGTGCACGGCGTGGGCACAACAGCGACAGGTCCTCGTAGTGGGTCTGGGCGTGGACACTCTCTCGCTTGAGGCCATGGTGCGAGCCATGCTCTCCAGCGGGAGTAAGTGGGACTGCGCCGCCTCTTTCTGCGAGCAGGTCATGCTCGCGAAGGAGGCGGCGGGCCGGGTGCGGGAGAGAACTCTCCCACCCGAGTTCCGCAGTCGGCGCCCTGGGCGCCGCCGACGTGTCTTCGCCGAGGACTATCGGCCTCCATGACCGGGGGTCTGAGGACGGTGAGAGGGCCGCTCACCGTCCTTACAGAAGCAGGCCCATGACGGCAGCGTGACGTGAGCACTCATGCACGCCCCCCCTTAGAAGCGGGGTCACACCCGAAACCCCCCCATAGACGCGGGATTGCACCCGAACCACCCCCTGGGCGAGGCCACATTGGCGGCCGTAGGTCTGTTGGGAGTCACGGGACATCCTCCCTGAGGGCTTACCCGGGGCTCTCAACCATAGGCTGTTGGGCGTTACGTGAGGTTTTTTAGTCGGTAAGAGTCCGGCATAGCATCCTACGAGGATTTTCCCTCACGTTAAAAAAAAAAAAAAAAAAGCCTCTCATTGGACAATCATCTTTCATCGTTGTGACTAGTGACTGTAGTTCTGATGGCGATTCGGCTATGAGCACGGCATCATCTGCATACAGCAAACAGTTCACAAGTAAGTCACCCATTCGCAATCCAACATTCATTGATCTTACTCTCTTAAGACAATCGTCCAGGTACAGGACAAACAGCAGAGCCGACAGCACGCAACCCTGTCTGACGCCAATGTTGACGTCAAACCAGGGAGACAGGCTGCCGCCCATCCGCACACATGCCGTCCATCCGCACACATCCCACATATGTAGACTGCACAGCACGAAGCAGCGCACCATCAATCCCGTATCCTGGCAATATATCCCAGAGATCCTTCCGTACAACTCTGTCAAATGCTTTCTCCATGTCCACAAAACCGCAGAAAACCTTCCGGCCTACAGCCAGCTGCTTCTCTACAATGTTGCGGAACGAGAAAACTTGGTCCATACATCCCCTTCCATTTCGGAAACCACCCTGCGCCTCCCACAGTAATGTTATAGTAGTAATAAAATTTTAAAATTAAAATAAAATTTTATTACAATTCCTTCACTTTAATCGAAAGGAACTTCGTTCCATCCGGGTGTCCCTTGACACCTCTCAAGTTTTTTTTTGTACAGAACCCTCCTTTTTCCTTTTAAGGAAGTACCAAAAATATAAACAAAGGATAGGGGCAGCAGATTCTTACTTTTTCAATAAACCTGGCAAAAATCGTCACAGGTAAAAAATAAAGGCATGTATTTAAATCGATATCTGTTTATTCCCTTTTTTCGAACAAAATATTACAAAGTTAAACCAAAAATACTGACTTGCACACTAAATAAACCAAATTCATTATACTGTTTAATGGTATTTGCAGAACTGTTTTACTGAACGAATAACTATTATCAGAATAGTATATCTAAAAATTCCATTGTTCAACAAAAATATTAAAACTTTTTAGAGAAATTTATCACCTAATTTACTTTTTGGAACATCTTTTATTCTAAATAAATCCTCAATTTAATCAGTCACCTCTACAAAATTAAATTTTATTGATCAAAAAAATAAAAGTCTAACCTAACCTAACCTATTCCGTTATGGGGTGCTAGGTCGGGGGGTGCTAGGTCGGGAAACCTCCTAGTGAGCTTGGTCCGGTTTTCTATCCCTTTGGGCTATATGCCCGGGGGGAGTGGCAACTGGACTAAGACGGTGCACCCTGGAACATCGGCTAATGGGTGCGGCGTGCTGCCCCCATTAGTCGATGTACCGATATCCCGGCAAGCTGACCCCATGGCGAGGGGGTCGCAGTTGGGTGGGCCTGCTAGGCCTACAGTGTTGCGGCGTCTCTGCACCGCAACACACCTTGGTGGACGCCCCAGTGCTCCCGGCTTTCTGGCCGGTGGAAGCATTGGGACTGTTTCTCGGCCGTCGTTTGACGGAGTTGACCCCATTGCACGAGGGGGTCGTGGTATGGCGGGCCTTCAAGGTCCGCGGGGTTGCGACAGCTCCCGGATACCCGGTGGAAGCGTCGCAACGATAGTGAGGTTCGCTCCCGGCTGCGGCCGGTTGGAGCAAGTTTGCTGTGCGGCAGCGGCCGCATGTGCGGCTGTTCCGCCTGTGCGGCTGATTTCGCCTGTACGACCAGTCCACCTGTGCGGCAGTTACGTAGCGCGGCAGTGTTTGACCGGCTGCTGCGTGTGTGCGGGCTGCCATTGCGGTGAGCTGGTTCCGTCTGTGCGGCCGTTCCGCCCGTGCGGCCTTTCCGTCCGTGCGGCCGCTCCGTACAGCAACAGTAGGGGCCTGTCACTGCTGGTCATGGTGCAAGCCATGGTCGGCAGTCAGGCGTGCTTAGTCGCGTTGGCGGCAAAGCGGGAGGTGCACTGTGCGGGGGAGCGGGTGTAACCGATAATGCTCCCGCTCTGCCGTGCAGTTCGGGGGCGCCGCGGTAAGAAGTCACTGCGCGCCCCCGATTGTTTCTTGACCGTGAGCGTAAGGTCGGGGGACCCCGCCCACCAACGGTCACATGGCGGTGGGCACCTTTCCCGTGTACCGTGGGTGCCCATTAGCGCACGCCTGCGCCAGCCGCTCTCTGTCTCCTCTATTACAGAGGGGCGCTCGAGAGCGGTGCAGGCGTGATGATCTTCAGCTCCTTAGGGAGCTTTGGGGAGCTGCCCATCTGGCTCCCCCGAGGAGAGCCCCGATTTCACGGGGCGCCCCTAGCCGGGTCGACGTGAATAATCTTTTGATATCCCTCGGCCCGGCTAAAGGGTGAGGAGGAACACCGCGGGGTTTAGTGGGTAGGACGGTCCACTCCGGACCGGGCCGGGAGTCCCACACACCATCCTAGCTGCCCCCGCAGCTGGGATGAAGGCGCGTAAATGCGTTCACCGCGTCAACCAAAAAAAAACCTATTCCGTTATAAGATAGTACTATTTAGAGTGCAAGTTAGTATTTTTGATATGCAATTCGTATTTCTGTTTCACAAATCATATATTCGATGTACGAACCACATTTTTGGTGTGAATTCGATTAAAAAGGTCAACTCGTTCTGAGTAATATTTAAGTTTTTTAAGTAGGACATGTTTAGTTAATCAATTGGTTATTCTGCACAGCATTTAATTTTCTGGTTTGCATTCAGTAAATTAGTGGAGTTACCTAGTGTGCAGAAAAATTAAACAGAGGTGCATTTAAAAATATCCCAAAAATAAATTGAAGTACTTCTTAAATATATTATGTTCTATTCTTATTATGAAAATAAATATCATTACATGTTAGTGATAAAAATTGCATCAAAATCAATTACGTAGTTGCTCACGAGTAGAAGATCTAAAGAGGTTTATCTAAACAGGGCGAAAAAAATTGTTATGTAAACTTGTACTTCTGTCAATGATTTCAATTGCGTAGTGAATGGGTTAACGCGCGAAAACGTTTCCGACGCACGGAGCGTCCCGAACATCTTGCGTCTGCTTCACCCCCTCCGAATCGCTTGAGACACAATTGCACTTCGCCTTAATCTTTCTAAAATTACTCACCGCACCGGGTATTGAACACAAGCCCTTAGAACGTAAAAAACTTACACTTCCAATATATATTTTTTTAATTTTTTGTAGAAAAGTCGCTTTGAATGACCATGCAAGCCTCCTTACAAAAATGTTTCAAGAATATAGCAAGGTCGCACTGATCTAATACCATACAATCTTTCAGCTCATTTACTAGCTCAAAAGAAAAACTCGCACTAGGCACTGTAAGTAACCATTTAGTCTAAATATTACATTTATTGTTAAAAATTACAGAGAAATATAATTATTACATATCTATATTTACATTATTATTATCTAAAATCTAAACTAAACCTAAATAAGGCCCCCGTGGCATTGTGCCCAAAAGACTAGCAGCATTCATTTTTTTCAGCATTTAGTCGAGTTTTCTCACGCAGCCACCTCTCTGACTAGCCTGATAACAATTATTGAAATAGATAAGGTTACCTTGAAGTTTTTGTATATAAAAGACCTGTACCAGACCCAATATTGTATTGTGTATTTCAGTTCAAACCCCAGTGTCAAAAATGAAATATGTAAGTACCTACCTACCCACTTTCTGAAAAATATTACTTATCTATCTATTCTATTCTATACATATAATAAAACTGTAGAAGGTCGAGAGTCTGTACAGTACATGGAAGATATGTTGAAAATTTAAATTGTAGGGCGTTCTCTAATCGATACTGAAGCCGAAAATGTAATTTAAATTTTTCATGTTTGTCTGTCTGTATCCCGAATAAGTATCACGCCGAAACTACAGAATTATTGAGGGTTATATTTACTTAATAAAATACAGAATTATAGAGGGAGAGTTATATAAACTTGTGTGGAACAATTCTTAGATTACTCCCTTTCTGACGCTAAAAAAAATATTTGAAATCTACTGTTGCTATACTGGACTACGCGGTGAGAAATAACTGCTGAAAAACCATTTTAACTTTCATCCCCTCTCCTGATGGAACCGCGTAAAATATCGGAATCAAAACTATCCTAGAACCTGGCTCAGATTGTACCAAGTATCAGTAAAATTAAGTAAGTAGTTTCTGTGTAATAGTTTTTTAGGATACAGATATACAAAAAATACTAATTGCAATTTCGACTCACTTCTATATCGATTAGTCCTACATTTTTTTTTAAATACTATCATACTCGCGACCTTCTACAGTTTTATTATATGCTTAGACAAGCCGACGACGTCAACCTTTTTTACGTCAAATAAGAGAAAGAGTGAGGGAAAGGTATTTGAAAGGAGAAGTATTTTTTCATCAGTCTCATAAAATTGCTCAAGGGTCTTGTGAAGGAGTGGGGTTGGTTTAACACTAATAATCTTTGCCGAAATTATAACAAAACTAATGTATTAAATTTACCTTGCCCAATGTAACACAGGTCAATACTACTATTATAAAGTGGAAAGATTTCATTGTTTGTTTGTTTGCGTCGAATAGGCTCAAAAATTATTAGGTAGACCAATTTGAAAAATTCTTTCACTGTTACACTATCCGCGGGCCACATACATGAGCATCATGAGCATCTATTCCCGTATTCCAACGGAAATTGTAGCGATTCGGGTGAATCCGCGTGCCGTCCGCTAGTCTATAGAGTATGTCTGTCTTTCTGTGTGTCTGTTTGCCTGTATCGTGAATTACGTGAATTAGGTATCACGCCGAAACTACTCATTCAATTTGAATGATACTTAACTCAATCTTCTATATATTACGAGTACACAGAGAATATTGTAAATTATAATACCTGTTGCCGTGCCGGCCCACTAATGAAACTTTCAGGCCTTCAACTCCGCTTAATAACTGCCATGTTTCTTACAACCGGGGCCAATAGCTTCAGATGATTTCATTTTTAATATTTTTTTTCATTCTTTTGTACTTTGCAGTTTGCTGTCTTCATTGTCCTAATGCTAGTCGTTCTTGCGACTAGTGCTGCGATTGAGGCTGGTGGTCTGGCTGCGGTTAATGCTGCTGCTTCTTATGGGGCTAAAGCTGCGGAAAATGTTGCGTCTAAAGCTGCGGAAAATGTTGGGCCCAAGGCTCCGGCTCATAATGATAATGCGGCTAGGGCTCCGCATGTTGACTGATTAGCGTCAACCGTTAAACTCAAATGCTACAAACAGCATACTTGTCAGTACTGTAATTAAATTAAAGTAGAACTAGAAGGAAGCTGTATAGTAAATATATCTTATTATTAAAGTAATGCTGACAAATCAAAGAACGTATCGTTTTATCTCCTTTATTTATTTATCTCCTTTACATTGAGCGACGTATTAGTGATGAGAATTAATAATAGTTGGGTGAGCACCTATACTTTTTTTAATTACTCCTATAAATTCAAAATGAATACAAGACTAGTGCTGACATCTTGACAGACTGTGTGTTAAAGAATGACTGTATGTCAGGCGCGAATTAGTCCACGCATTGATCTAAGCGCACGGTAGTGCGCAGGCCAAGTTCCAGCAACAAGCCGCGCACATGCCGTACACTATTTACACGAACCGTTTCGACCCACTTTTGACCCCCCTGTAGCTCAGTGCCTGTAGCTAGTACAGAAATAGAATGTATGTACGTAATCTAAACTAGTACTAAGGCAGTGTACCAAATTTCATAAATATTGCTTCAGTAGATCCTTAAATATGACCCTGTGAATATAGCTAACTTTGGCACTGACTGACTCACTCACTGACCGGTATGGCGGTATTCGGACGTGATTGATAAGAGGAAATATTTATGTAAAACATTCAGTCACGTCCTTCGCCAAATGCACTTAGATAAATTGATAATTAATAATATTGTATAGTTAGCGTGTAGTGGGGCCCTACCAACACCATCGGGCCCAAGTCAACCTCACGTGCAAGCTCGTGCACCTGCTGAACAACGGACGAGGCTCTGACGGCGGCGGTCCATTTCAACACGGCGATGGGCTCACCACCTGTTACGTGGGACCGAATTGTACACGGTGAAATGTGGGCCGGTATAGGCCTCTGCCTACCCCTTCGGGGATAAAGGCGTGAGTATATGTATGTATGTATGTATGTATAGTTAGCAGAAATTTATCTGGTGTCGCGATCTGAGGATGCGTGACACCAGAGATAACATCCCCTCTTTGCATTCCTAATATTGTAGTATATAAACCGCGGTTTTGATAGAATAAGTTAGTCGGTAAGCAAGATACAATAAAAGACTACACAAGTATAATTTCGTCTCTCCCTACACGCTATAAATTGGTGACCCCGACGTAGAAGAAAGGCAGCAGAAGCATCCTCGACGTCTGAAGAATTTTACCGACTCCTTCTGAACAAGAAGAAAGGAACCAACGAGCGAGAAAAAGTGCATATTTTCCCTGGCCTCCCACAAGCGGGTCTCACCGGGTCGAAAATTTCAAGAAGCACTAAACGGCTGGTGTAAAAATTAGGTAGAATGGCACCTATCACACCAATGAAGAGCCTAAATATCGCCGGTTCCAGCGACACATCAATCGATCTCGAGCGGCTGCCAGAGTTTTGGAGAGATTCCCCGCGCTTATGGTTTTCGCAATTTGAAGCCATTGTCGCCCCACAGAAACAGGGCGACGACTATAAATACAACGCGGTGGTGGCGAAACTCCCGAAGGAGGTCGTTCATCAAGTAAGCGACATTTTAACAAACCCTCCTGCAGAAAGTAAATATGCAGCTATAAAGGAACGGCTCATTAGTTGCTACGAAGAAAGTGAGCAACTGCGCTTCCATAAATTGATCTCAGAGATGGATATAGGGGATCAAAAACCATCTCAATTATTGAGAAAATGAGAGAAGCGGGAAGCAGAAAAATAAATGATGACACAATACGATTATGTGGATCAGACAACTTCCTCCAGCCGTTACCACAGTACTGGCAGTGACCGAACAGTTGTCACTGGAAAAATTAAGTGAAATTGCCGATCGCATTCACGAAAATATGCGAGTGCATAGCATTCCTCAATCAGCTGGCAAATCCGATATCAGCATTATAACGCACTTGACGTCACAAATTGCTGAATTGCAAATAGAAATCGCTGCATTACGTGACGCACAGGTGTCGAGTCGACGCAATTTCAACCGTCAGCATTTTGCACGGTCTAGGTCTAGGTCAAGATCGCGTGGTTATTCACCGGCTAGAAAATGTGGTTATCATCAGAAATATAAACACAAAGCTTACAAATGCTACAAGCCGTTGCAGTCGGTTATAGTAAGCTATAACCGACTGCAAAAGTGGTTACAGATTTTTGGTAGATACGGGGGCAAATATTTCGGTGATTACGAAGCCTATAAATAGCAAAGAGAAAACGAGCGACTTTAAACTCTATGCGGCAAACGGCACAGTCATAGATACATACGGCGAAAAAACGATGACCTTAGATTTGGGTCTACGACGATCCTTTAGTTGGACATTCATCATAGCTGATGTTAAAATGCCAATATTGGGAGCTGATTTTTTGGAGCATTACCAGTTATTGGTAGATATAGCAGGAAAAAGATTGGTTGATAAAATAACAGACCTCCAAACGCCTGCCAGGATAAATGGGACCAAAGTTCCTTCGATTCGCTCAATAGACAGCGGTTTACCTGATTCAATTAGGCGTCTGTTAGAAAAATATGAAGATATCACGAAACCAACTTCCCGAAAAACGCCGGTTAAACATAATGTTCAGCACCACATTATCACAAATGGACCTCCAGTAAGTGCTCGAGCTCGCCCACTTCCGCCTGAAAAATATAAAGCGGCTAGAAAGGAGATTCAAGATTTAATAGACATGGGTATATGTGAACCCTCCAGCAGTCCATGGGCTAGTCCGATGCACATGGTAAAAAAGAAAAATGGTGAATGGAGGCTCTGCGGTGATTACCGCGCATTAAATAAGATTACAGTTCCTGATAGATATCCATTGCCAAGAGTATTGGATTTTTCATACATAACCAGTGGAAAAAGTTTCTTCAGCAAAATTGATATTAAGAAAGCATATTATTGCATACCAGTTGCTGAACCCGAAAAAACCGCTGTGATATTACCCTTTGCCCTGGTGCATTTTTTAAAAATGCCATTTGGTCTCCGGAACTCAGGATGTTCTTTTCAAAGGTTTATGGACGCCATATTCAGAGATCTGGACTTTGTATTTGTATTCGTGGACGATATATTAATAGCACACAAAAGCAAAGAAGAAAATCTCAAACATTATAGAGATAGTATTCGAACGGCTGAGCAAAAATGGGATTACACTTAATTTGAGCAAGTGCGAATTTGTCAGAGAAGAGTTAGACTTCCTTGGTTATCATATAACGAGCCAGGGAATGAAACCGACACAAGAAAAAGCACAGGCTATCATTGATTACCCAAAGCCGAAGACAGTCAAGGAACTCCGTCGTTTTCTGGGCATGATGAATTTTTACAGACATTTAATAGCCCACGCCGCCGATCATCAAGCGCCACTTAATAAATACTTAAAAAATTCAAAGAAAAATGATAATTATTTGATAAAGTGGAACGCCGAATCACAAAAAGCTTTTCAGCAATGTAAGCAGGATTTGCGGGACGTCACAATCGTGGTTTATCCGGATCCTAAAGCGCAGATAGCATTGATGACAAATGTTAGCTTAAAATGCGCAGGCACGGTTCTTCAACAGAAAGTTGAACAGAAATGGAAACCGATCGCTTATTTTTCAAAGTCGCTTTCCGATGCTCAAACGAAGTACTCTACATACGACAGAGAGCTATTGGGAATATATATGGCGGTAAAACATTTTCGACGTTTAATTGAAGGCTGTAATTTTACTATTTATACAGATCATAAGCCATTAATTTATGCTTTTGACAAGAAACTGGGCATTGACGACACTCCAAGAAGAATAAGACATTTGGATTACATATCGCAATTTTGCACCAACATCCGTCATATAAGCAGACAAGATAACGTTGTCGCAGACGCATTGTCCAGAGTGGTGGAAACAATTTCACTCCCTACGCTTATTGATTTTTCGGAGTTACGAAAATCACAAGAAAACGACATCGAACTTCAACAATTAAAGCGAAACAAGTCGTTAGATATAGCGCTCGTTCGAACGAAAGATGTAAACAATGAAGTATATTGCGATATATCAACGGGAGTTGCACGTTCGTACCTTCCACAACAATTTAGGAAGAAAATTTTTGATAGTTTTCATAACCTCAGTCACCCTGGAAAAAAGGGCACAAGAGAGTTAATTACGAAAAACTATATATGAACGAAAATGAATGCGGATATAAACAAAAGGAGTGAATCATGCATACAATGTCAGCTTTCTTAAGTGCATCGACACACTGTCTCGCCAACTGGGAAATATTTGCCTACAAAGCGTTTTTCACACGTGCATATAGACATCGTCGGTAAATTACCTACATCGCAAAATAAACAGTACTTGATTACTATGATAGATCGATGTACGTCATGGCCAGAAGCTTTTCCGGTATCAGAGATCACAGCAGAGACAGTGGCAAAAATTGTGTACGAAGGTTGGATCGTACGTTTTGGATGCCCGGATTATATCACTTCCGATCAGGGAAGGCAGTTTGAGTCCGAGTTATTTCAAGAACTCTCAAAATTTATCGGAGTAGAGAAACTCCGAACAACTCCGTATCATCCACAATCTAATTCCAAAGTCGAACGACTCCACAGGACGATGAAAACGGCACTGGTAGCCAGAACAAATACGAAGAATTGGACACAGGAATTGCCCTCAGTTCTAATAGGTCTACGCTCCAGTTATCGACAAGATACTGGTTGCTGCGCCGCCGAACTAGTATATGGGACTACAATAAAGCTACCAGCAAGTTTTTTCAGCGAAGAAAACAGCAAGACATATCCCGAATTCTTGCAAGAGATAAAATAAAATATCAGCCGCGTAACGTCCATTCCAAAACGAGAAAGTACGGTAAGAAACGTTTTTGTTCACCCAAGATTAAAGGACTGTACACATGTGTTTTTAAGATGTGATAGATTACGTCCAAGCCTCACACCTCCGTATGAAGGCCCATACCTAGTAACCAGACGGGGTGATAAGGTATTTACGATCAAACGTGATGATAAAGAAATTACCATTTCAATCGATCGTCTCAAGCCAGCATATCTTATCAACAATTCAGAGGAACTAAAAATTCGTGAAGACGAAGCAAACAGTTGGGAACGTGACCAAGGGACAAATCAAGAAAAGAAGAGCATGATAACGCGTTCCGGCCGAATATCACGCCCGACAGTTCGATTTAATATATATAATAAGTAACTATAGATAATAATATATTTAACTGTTAAGTGTTATATTGTTTTACAGATATTTTTTACAAATTGTTATTAGATGTTTAATGAATTTTTGTGTAGGTAAATGATAGTTTTTAAAAAGGGGGGAGTTCTATGGCGGTATTCGGACGTGATTGATAAGAGGAAATATTTATGTAAAACATTCAGTCACGTCCTTCGCCAAATGCACTTAGATAAATTGATAATTAATAATATTGTATAGTTAGCAGAAATTTATCTGGTGTCGCGATCTGAGGATGCGTGACACCAGAGATAACATCCCCTCTTTGCATTCCTAATATTGTAGTATATAAACCGCGGTTTTGATAAAATAAGTTAGTCGGTAAGCAAGATACAATAAAAGACTACACGAGTATAATTTCGTCTCTCCCTACGACACGCTATAACCGGTAATCAAAAACCTCTAGGCCACTTCCAATTGTCCTAGCGTTATGAAATTTGGCACACAGATCGTGTGTTATAATGTAGATTACCGAAAAATTATGAAATTTAAGAAATAGGTCAAGCGTGAATTGGAAAAGGGTTACAAAGTTTTTATAGGACCACAGGATTCCTTGGTCGGACCTTCTTCAAATTTTGCATAAATCATCTTTAACAGAATTAAGGGAAGAAGTGAAGTTTTTATTGAAATTCATTCCAGAACACGGCTAAAAGGGGGTAAAAAATGTTTTCTTCGGGGGATTTAGTTCGAAGTTGTTAACAATACTTCTTAGTGATGAGAGGACTCTTTTGATTTAATTTACTTTTTATTTTCACACATGTCATGTTTAAAACTCAATTTGATTTTTGAAAAAGATGTTCTAAATATTTTGATTAATGTCAATCAAATAATCTATACATACAAATTATAGAATTGTCAAAACTGCACATTGAATATTTTTATTCATATTGACTCACAGTCATGACTCACGCTAGACCGTGCCAGGTTCGAGCCGAGTGTCGGCCGTAGCACGGTCACCGAGCCGGTTCCGTGTCTGAAATTACAAAGACGGCCGCGACCGGGGTAATTAACGTTCGTCCGAGCAAAATCAGTCTGGCCGTGGCCGAGCCGAGGCGGGACCAAGTTGTTTCCGAGCGTTGTTCGTTGCTCGGTCGTCACTCAGATGCCGCTCGGTATAGCGTGAGTGTGTTCATCTATACATACAAATAAATAAAATTGGAGTGTATGTTTGTAATATTAAAATAACCGCTTTCTACTACATGCATATGTAAGGTTTCGTGATTTTTGCCTGAATTTTTGCAATATGGCAATGAAGGTAGTTTGATAATTCAACTGGTGGGGATTGTCAATAAAAAGCAACAACGCCATTTTGTGGCTCTCAGTCGTAAACTACACGTCGCTAGATAGAAACGTAAAAGTGTAATTGGGCAATGGGGAGCATTGTTGACGGTGGAAGGTGATCGTTTATGCATAGTAAGGTGGCCACCCTAAACCTGCTATATGGGTCGCAAGCCCCAGACACTGTTGCAATGTTCTTCCTTGTGCCACGTGGTGTATAAGTATTCCTAGTTGTGTTTGTTATGTAAAAAAATAAAGAAGGAGTGATGATATCTCTGTGTTTTCTTCTGAGGTTTTACATCTCAGAAGTGGCACTGTGATCCACGCCATGTAAGTACACGCATCATTTTGTATGAAATGGTTACTTTGGTTAGTAGGATAAACTATGTATCTGCCTTGCCATAACATGGGTTTGGTAAGAAGGATGGATATTGCTGGTTAAGATTTAATAATGAAGGATAGATAATGCTGGTTAAGGTTTAGTAAGGCGATAGATATTGCTGATTAATTCAATTAGTACTTTTCATCTAACTGAGTTTTGCTAAGTGATGGTAAAATGGGCCAAAGGTTAAAATGGTTTTACCTAAATGGTAGCACAGATTTCATGGACATGAGATCAAAGGATTTTCAAAGTTATTTCGATACTGGTTTGTGCGCGAGTGCGCGTAGGCGAGGGTAGGTTTGAAAAAGGAAGTAAACGGTATATACATGAGTTTGCGTTTTGTACCTTGTTGTTTTATGCTAGTAGTTAAAAAAAAAAAAAAAAAAAAAGGTGTTGCGATTCTGTTAATAAAAGAAGTGGAATAAGTGGGTAGAAAAGAAATCTTGCAAGTTTAGTGGTTAGGTACACTGTGTTTGTGTAGATTCGGTATTTGAAGTTGAATACATTATCAAGCCATTTTATTGTGAATATTCAGATCGTTAATTGGTTCATGGATGGAGTTTCGTGTAGGTGTACCTACTTGTTTGGTGTTTCGTGCAAAAGTTAGGTTCTACAATGGATTTCGCAATTAACATTATCTCATTGCAATGCGCTGGTCGCGTTAGTACCTAGGTACTCGGTTTAAGATTAGGTCTACGAATATCAAGCGCCTAGTGTCGAGGATGAGTGTGAAAAAACTTGGGTACTGCTTTGAGAGGCTAACAAATACTAATGATATTGTGATTGATAAGAGTAGGCATCCATCCTATTAAGGCGGCCAAGTGCAGCTTTGCTTATCTAGGTGAAAAGTCGTACCAAGGTCTAGGGAGGCAGCCAGCCTCGTTATGTGACCACATTGAGAGACTTTTCTTGTACAGTACGGTACGGGGTACATCGGTGAATTTGGTTAGCTAGCGCCGTGTCATTGGATGGTCGTATAGTGAGGAAGGCAACGGCGGCCGAGGGTTTCCTACTTCGTTATATTCGGCTTCTATTGTAGCTAATGTTTCTAGTGTGACTGTTAAGGTGAGCACCCACGTGTTTATAGTTTTCATTGTGGTGTTTCTTTGGACCGTTAGTTTGGATGGTTGACAAGATGTGGCTATGACAATATAAATAGTTGAGATGACATGATAAGATATCCTTATGAGATTTTTCTAGTTGCACTAAGTATAATGACTTTGTCACACCTATTGGAATACTGTTGGTAGTGGTGGTTTGGAAAGATTTGCAATATATAAGAAGGTTTCCTAATTGGTATGAATGCTTATAAGGGAAAGTGCAACAAACATTGGAAGCTCTATTAGAAGTTATTCATATCTATGTGATAAGCAGATCACCTTACCACAGGGTTTTTTTTAGTGGTTTCGATACTATACCTAGCCATTTAGGCCCTTGATTTATTTTTGAATTGTTTTTGTTGTTTAACGAATATTGTGGAAAAGTAAGTGAAGTTTTTCAATATCTCGGTTACAGATGTTAACCATGAACTAAGTTTTTTATAAGTTTGATAATCGTATTTAATCGAAAATAGTTAGAATTAGAATGATCTTGCAAGAGTGTTCTCGAACGGGTGCATTCAAGTCGGCGTTTTAATAAAACTTGTAGTTTTGTAAAAGGTTTAGAGATCCGCACGTCTGGATCTATGGTTCGGTTAATGGTTTTGGTTAAGAGAATATATATCTATCTACGTATCTTAGGTTGGGGACATGAAAAGGTCCGTTAGTTACCCTGTACACTGATGTGAAAGTGGTTTTGGTTGTGTCCGCTTAAACGTTTTTAGGTTCAAACGATCAGCAGGTAATTCGATGCGATAACTTAACTCGGCTGTGATGAGTGTTTGTGTGTGTGATCATATTTTGTGAGAGCTGTTGAATTTCAGTTAAGTTGGAAGTAAAAGTGAATTTTTAATGTAACTACCGACGGAATATTCGTCGATACCTTTACGTTGGGTGGCGCCTTCGATGGTTAGAATCAGTCTCAGCCCGGCGGATGGTGCTGCAGTCTGTATTTAGATTGTTTATTAATGTAGACGAGGTTGACCAGGTCAACTAGAGTTTTCTAATTTTTCAAGCAAAGAGCCAAAATTATGATTTGTGGGTTACATTTTTATTGACCAAACGTGATTGGGATGGACTCCAGAATGCAATCCTGGAATGACTGATGTTATCTGATCGTATTTCCTTAGAAAATTATAATGTAATTCATTTGGTTAGAAGATATCAGACTAAGTAGTGATTCGAGTTGTAACGTCATTGGACGTTAGCGGCTACAGGATGTTTAAATGGTTGCCCAAGGGGGGGGTTTTGTTGACCAGGAGTGATACAAAATGTTGGGTATAGATATGAAATGTAGGTATGAGCCACCGTCACTTATTTCATGGACGGGATTAATCTGTTCAGGGAATGGTGTGGCCACTGCCATGCCATTCCCCATAATGTTTTTTGGAAGACATGTACAGTAACGGGCTACCGGTGTACTTTAACTCTAAATTTTGTTAATTTTCATGTGACGAGTTCTGAAAAAACAAATGAACCGGAGAGCGCCGTAGCCTCGGGAACCTCTACGATGATCGGTTGCGCTCTGGGTACCCGGAGTCGTCGGCGCAGTGGAGAGTCCGCAGTCAGGGGTCACCAGCAGCGTGTGTACCAGCGTGCGTACAAGCAGCGAGCATGCAAGCGGCGTGCGTATGAGCAGCATGCGCGCGAGCAGTGACCACAATCGGCTCGCATTGTACAGAGCGGAACTACGAGAGGCGCGTAGTTATGAAGATCAAAGTGCATAAGTCGGCGTTTATGAGTTTTGAAAGCCTATATAAGTTACCGTTTATGAGTTTTGAAAGCCTATAAGTTAGCGTTTATAAGTTTTGATTTTCTATAAGTTTTGAAAGCCTATAAGTTGGCGTTTCTAAGTTTTGAAAGCCTATAAGTTGGCGTTTATAAGTTTTGAAAGCCTATATAAGTTACCGTTTATGAGTTTTGAAAGCCTAAAAGTTGGCGTTTATAAGTTTTGATTTTCTATAAGTTTTGAAAGCCTATATAAGTTACCGTTTATGAGTTTTGAAAGCCTAAAAGTTGGCGTTTATAAGTTTTGATTTTCTATAAGTTTTGAAAGCCTATAAGTTGGCGTTTCTAAGTTTTGAAAGCCTATAAGTTGGCGTTTATAAATTTTGAAGCCTATAAGTTGGCGTTTCTAAGTTTTGAAAGCCTATAAGTTAGCGTTTATAAGTTTTGAAAGCCTATATAAGTTACCGTTTATGAGTTTTGAAAGCCTATAAGTTGGCGTTTATAAGTTTTGGTTTTATATAAGTTTTGAAAGCCTCTAAGTTGGCGTTTATAAATTTTGAAGCCTATAGGTTGGCGTTTATAGGTTTTGAAAGCCTATGGGTTGGCGTTTATAGGTTTTGGAAGCCTATAAGTTGACGTTTATGAGTTTTGAAGGCCTATAAGTTGGCATTTATAAGTTTTGAAATCCTATAAGTTGGCGTCTATAAGTTTTGAGCTATACGTGTCGTTCCTGAGGAGTTCTATGTATATATATGTAACCTGAGCTGAGCCATAAATAAGTTTGAAAGTCTACCGCGTTACCTTCCCTCTGAGATAACCTATAAATTGATACTATAAAGTTATATGTTTAGTATGTGTAATAGTGTTAATGTGTTATAATGTTGAGTGGTTCAGCAGTACAGTTAATTATCAAGATATATAATGATCATATTATAAACCCTATTAAAAAAAAAAAGTATGTGCCATCTGGAAAAGAAAAACATTCACATGTCTGTACTATTTGAATAAAGTTGAAAGATTTTCCCATTGCTTAGACACGAGCAGACCTAGTTTGTTACTATTTATGCGAGATTCACAAGTTTCCAATGTTA
Organism: Miltochrista miniata; assembly: GCA_933228765.1. Taxonomy (NCBI): domain Eukaryota; kingdom Metazoa; phylum Arthropoda; class Insecta; order Lepidoptera; family Erebidae; genus Miltochrista; species Miltochrista miniata. Next base: position 16,001,381 of record OW121765.1, read on the forward strand.
AGATTCTAACTGGTTACTATTTTGAAGGGCAAAAAAATTAAGATTTCCCATTATTTAGAATGATTGCTGATTACGATAAGAGGAAGTTGAAAGATTTTCCATTGTTGAATGATTGCTGGTTACCACGAAAAGAATAAGTTGAAAGATTATTCATTGTTCAGATACATAGTATTTCAATTAATAGCTTGTTACTGTTTAAACAAAAGTCAAAAGGTTTTCCATTGTTCAGATAGATAGTTTATTGTTTAAGCGAAGGTTAAAAGTTTTGCAACTGTTCAAATACAGTTTGTTATTGTATTAACTAAAGCTTTAAGGTTTTCCAGTGTTCAGATAGTTTGTTATTGTTTAAGCGAAAGTTAAAAAAAATTCCACTGTTCATATAGATTGTTACTGTTTAGATGAAAGTCAAAAGGTTTTCCATTGTTCAGACAGATAGTTTATTGTTTAAGCGAAAGTTAAAAGATTTTTCAAATACAGTGTGTTATTGTACCAACTAAAGCTATAAGATTTTCCGGTGTTCAGATAGTTTGTTATTGTTTAAGCGAAAGTTAAAAGATTTCCCATTATTCAGGTATACCGTTGGTTACTATTCAAGTAAAAGTTAAAAGACTTGTTCAGGTATAAGCCACTACTAGTAAGCGAAACTTGAAAGGACTTCCTATTGTTGAGATTGATGGCGGTGACTTTTGACGATTGAAAGTGGAGAAAGTTCATTTCTTTATTGATGAAGTTAGTTGAACATAGAAATTCTTGAAGAGAAAATATTTAAATCGTGATGGGTTATCTTTCACTACAGACTAACTGATGTTCTAATTTGTAAATGTATTAGATATTATAAAGTATCAGATAAATGAAAGTTTCTGAAATTATGTAAAATTGTGTCAAACACGACACATGGAAAACTAGAACATGGTAAAAATGTTTTTTATATGTCATTGATAGATTGTATTGAGTTACATTGGATTGGTTAAATTGATCTAATTTATTTAGAAGGTTATCACCAGCTCAGTTGAATGTTAAATTTGTTTATCGATTTGCCATTGCATTAAATGGGTATTCTGTAACATTAATCTTGACGGGCAGAGTGTAAGGTTTCACCAGATGCGTGTATGAGGACATACACGTCGTCAGGATGGTCGAGTGTAAGGTTTCGTGATTTTTGCCTGAATTTTTGCAATATGGCAATGAAGGTAGTTTGATAATTCAACTGGTGGGGATTGTCAATAAAAAGCAACAACGCCATTTTGTGGCTCTCAGTCGTAAACTACACGTCGCTAGATAGAAACGTAAAAGTGTAATTGGGCAATGGGGAGCATTGTTGACGGTGGAAGGTGATCGTTTATGCATAGTAAGGTGGCCACCCTAAACCTGCTATATGGGTCGCAAGCCCCAGACACTGTTGCAATGTTCTTCCTTGTGCCACGTGGTGTATAAGTATTCGTAGTTGTGTTTGTTATGTAAAAAAATAAAGAAGGAGTGATGATATCTCTGTGTTTTCTTCTGAGGTTTTACACATATGAATGTGTATACAGAGCACATACCAATACATATATTTTTAAAATTTTTGTCTGTGTGTCTGTCTGTTTGTTTGTTCCGGCTAATCCCTGGAACGGCTGGACCGATTTGGAGGGGACTTTCACTGGCAGATAGCTTATGTAATAAGGAGTAACTTAGGCTACTTTTATTTTAGAATATTTCTTTTATTTTAGAAAAAAATCCAAAAAAACAAAAAAAATCTAAATAAACTAATTTTTTATTACATTCCACGCGGACGAAGTCGCGGGCACAGTTAGGACAAAATATATGTAGTAAAAATTGGAGTGTCTGTTTGTAATATTAAAATAACCGCTTTCTACTACATGCATACGAATATTTATACGTTATACATACCAATATATATTTTAAAAATTTTTGTCTGTCTGTCTGTCTGTCTGTTTGTTCCGGCTAATCTCTGGAACGGCTGGACCGATTTGGACGGCAGATAGCTTACAAACAAGCGGGAAAATGATTACCCTGAAAAGTTTAATGTATGTTAGTTCCTTTACTATTTCTACGACTCTTCTTTTCTTAAGTATACATACAAATGCCAACACTTAAAAAGAGTGTATATAGGTAGATGATTAACTTAAAAAGTAGCATGACTAAAGGTTATAACAACGCTAGGAACCTATACTCGTAAGCAGGTGAAGCAAAAGCCAACAACATTATTTATTTACATCTGTCTTCTACACAGGATGCACTACGTATCAATTATTTGCATGACAAACATCTAATGGGCAGTTTAGTAGTGTCAGAAAAAAAATAATACAAGTTTCACTTGAAATAAACACAGGACCTACTTAATATGGCCAGTGCGGCCATACTTAGGTGCAACCAATGGCAGATGGCTGAAAGTTCAGTTGCATTTCGATTCAAACTAGGCGTAATACTTTGTAGTCGACTACAACAGGAAATGGCCCTTAGTTATTACATTGGCTATAAATAACTTAAAGTCTAGTACCCTATGATTGTGATTTATGTGACTAACAAGTGGATAAGCTAGCATTAGGTTTATGTTTTACTCAAATATGCTAATGTAAGATTTACATTTCTAATCAAACTGCTTCACCCAATTGATGTACAAAAAATCCTGCACCTTACTTAATCTTCTTCTTATTTGGTCGAGCCATCGATCTATATGTACTACGGGTCGAGCAGACAAATGTAGTCGCGTTTCATCATATTATATATCTTCGGTTGCAGCCGTAAAATAGCTATGTACTTACAATAGTAGATTGTATAACAAGGGGGCAAAATAGTATTTTTACTGCGAGGGCGCTACTTTGAGTCACGAGCGAAGCGAAGGATTCTAGAATAGAATCCCGAGCATAGCGAGGGATTCTAACGTAGAATCCTGAGCGCAGTGAGGGATTCAAAGTACACCGCCCGAGGGAAAAATAATTTGCCCTCAAGTAATATACTCTACTTTTCATTCCCTTTCTATGAGAAAAAATAAGTTTTGTACGACGTAGTTACCTTCTTTAGTTATTGTTCCAGAGGAGTTCATGGATTGACACTTTCATAACTTGACGTAGAACTTATAATATTTGCAGAATCCAATAAAATATGTTTACTCAATAGAAGAACATTAATAATGACGAACACGAACAGATAAATGGCGCTCTTTACTTTTTTTTTAGTTAGCTCAGGACACCGCGCTGTGCAGCCATCACTTACCAGCCAGTAATTTACACAATTTGCGTTCGATTTCTATGAAACGTTCAAGTTCCAAATTCAAATCCTTTGCCGCCCGCTAAAAAGCTCTTAACAGAAAAGAGCTATTTTGCGCCCCGTTATCGTGGTGCAAAGTGATTCTTTTCGAATAGAAGGAATGAGAATTATATTTTGATAAAATATATATTTTTTCTGACTAAGTACTTCATTCCACTTTTACAATTTAAATAAAAATATATAATAAAAGTTTAAGGACGTGGCCTAGTTGGGCAGTAATAAAACCACTTCTTGTCACAATTGCACTTATATTCCATGATAACACTTGTACACATCGACCCCTCCGAGCAATAACTCGGTAAAATGCTGTTATGCTGTTTATGCTGTTATTTCAGATTCGGCATCTACACACTGGAATACACCTTGTCAATTTTTTGCAGATTTTTTTCAATTGATATTTAAAAAGATATAACTAAAAATAATTTTATTGGTGTTTTAGAAACAAAAAATATGTAGGCAATATACTTGCAATAGGTGTATACAAAAAATATAAAATAAACGTTTTTCAGTAAGTCGCACTTACCGAGTTATTGGCGTAAAAAAAAATCTCGAGTATTTTGTATAAGTAAGTGCTGAGTTTTTGCTGGGCCAGCTTAAATATTCTTATTCCTTAATATAATCTAACAAGGTTGTTGAAGTATAGAATTTTTTCATAAATGTACGCAACAGTTTAATCGATCAAAATGTTCTAAATAACAATACACCTAGCTGTGTACTGGATATTATCGATCTTTGTCTTGCCGCGCAAAGATTGCAGTGTGCACTTGTCTCTTTCTTTTCCTTATTGTTAGACAGTAATAAACATAATTATATGCCGCTCCCCAAGCACATGTATTAGTCTATCACAGGGGTTCCCAACCTTTTCGTGGTCAGGGACCACTTTTATATTTTTCTTGTTAACAGGGACCACTATAAAGGCATAATTTAAACAAACTGTGATAATCAATCTGAAACTTAAAAAAAACGCAGTAGGAAATTGCATAAACAGGAAACTTTCGTATTTTTGTATCTATTAATGTGATTTCTGGCTTGCATCTTCTTCACGAGATCTGCTAACCTGGAGTTTCGTATAAGAAATTGCTTTTAAACACCAAACCACTCAAGTGAATTTTTTGTGTTCTTCCTGGATTCCTTCATTAACTTCACCAGCGTCCGTGCTAAAAGGATTAGGAAGGGGGGGGGGGTACTATTCCACTTTTTCGAGGGGTGACGAGACACGCCACCGTCTAGGCCGGCTTCTGTGAAAGAGCGGTGAGCAGCCAACTCGCCGCTCTCAGACTCTCGGTCATGGTGGACGACCGTGCCACCGACTACGGAACTTGGAATGGAGATTTCTCTCCCGCTGCATTCTTCGCGAGCATGACTTGCTCGCAGAAAGACACAGTTACGTCACACTTTCTCCCGTTGGAGACCAGAGCCCTTAACATGGCGTCCAGCGTGAGAATATTCACGCCCAGGCCCGTAACGAGGTCTTGTCGCTGCTATGCCCATGTAGTGCCGTGTCCCCGCTGTAGATACTTAACGAAGCACCTGTGCCCGGTAAACATCTGTGACACTCGGTAGGTGAGGCTAACATGGCGCCGAATTAGTGGTGAGTCCTCACTTTGGTAGCTCAAGTCGTACCTTCCATGTCTCCACGAGCTTCTGGCGAAACAGGGATCACTATGCCTCTATTTCTTTGGGCACAGGCCTGTGGTCCCGATCCAGCGCCTTCATGCACCATTGATACAACGACGCAAGAGCCCTTTTTCCAGGTCCCATGGAGGGGTCTTGGCTAGGAGACATGCCGCCTCAACGGACATCGTGCGGTACCCTCTCCTGACGGCCATCGCCTTTAGCGGGCTATGCAGTCTAGCCACGTTGCCACTCGTCAGGGCCTCCGCCCATACGGGGGTCCCGTATAGTGCTATACTCCGCACGACCCCGAAGGTCTCTTGCAGGGAGCGTTGGGTACTCTTATGTTGGGTACCAACCGCGAGAGCGCAGCTGTTGCCCCCTCTGTTTTAAGACTTTACTTCGGAAATGGTGTCGCTCTGCAATGATACGCTCAAGCTTGCAAACCTCGACGAGGAACACCATCGGTCGGTACCCCGATGGCGTGTCCACCGTCAGCCCGGCCTTTCGGATTAGAACCAGTTTCCCACACTTTAGACTTTAGGAAACTGTTCTTGAGCCAGGATCCACGCTCGGCCTGGAATCACATTCAATCGTGGGCAAATCGCAGACTTTGTGTTTTCTTTGCTCGCCGAGCCAATGGGCGTACCAACCGCTCCCACTACTCGCGCTCTTCTCGTTCATTGCACGGCGACTAACGGCTCACCACCCGATAAATTTAAAATCCTTCAGGGACCATATTTTTGCTCCTGCGGACCACTGGTGGTCCGCGGACCACTGGTTGGGAACCACTGGTCTATCAGGTCAGTTTACATTTTTTATTCAAATATTTAGCTCGCCAAATTGGAGTCGCCACCAGCCTGATGGAAAGCCGTGGCGCATTTAGCGATTGGGGGCCACTCTCACAGTCCGTAACACTTCTGACAGTGGTCCTCAAGATGGCGGCACTGTGATGTGCCTCTTCACGATCCTCTTAAAGAACCCGGGATTGTAAGATGAGGGCAACACGTGTGCGGGCAGGTCGTTCCAGATTTTTATAGTTCGACAGAGGAACGATCTTTTAAAACGCTCAGAGGGGCAAGTGCTCGCACTTGTCACTCTGATCTGGCGAAGATTTATATATGGCGTATACCACCCTTTCTGAAATCATGACCCATTCTGAAACCATGAATAAAAGTATTTCTGGAGATTAATAAATAAAATTAAACTGAACTAAATAATAACTCAAGATTTGATTCTATTAGATTATTTGGAAAACAACACAATGTCATGTAAGTTTTAAATTGAAACGTCAAATTTGATTCTGTTTTCAATAAAATATTACATAAATATTTTTTTATATACCACTAAGGTGGCAGACAAGCATACGGCCCACCAGAAGGACCGGAGGTCACCGCAGCCTATGAACGTTTGTTTTTAAAAACCTTCTAAGACCCGTTTTGAAGAACCCCATACTGTAGGCGTTTGGGAAAACCGAGGCATGGAGATCATTCCTCAACCTAAGCGTGCGCGGAAGAAAACCCCTATCGGTCTAACGGACTAAACGGACGTAGAGTGTGAGGATGAACTCCCTGTCTGTGGCGAGCAGTGCGATGATATAACGTAGCCGTGGGCATCATATCAAACAATTCCTCAGAGCATACCATTGTACAGGCGGTAGAATACCTACACATAACAAGGCAAAGTCTCTCCTGTCGCGAAGAGGTTCCACACCACCTGCAAGCATAGGATCGTTGACAACTCTCACAGCTCGCCTTTGCACCGAGTCAAATGGACGAAGCTGATATTCTGTTGCCTCCGCCCAGAGGTGACAGCAGTACTCCATGTGCGGCCGCACTTGCGACTTACAGAAGCAGTGTTTGCGCTGCAGTAAAGTACCGACTGAGCACACCGAGCTGCTTGGACGCCAGCTTAGCCTTGTCTTCCAAATTACTCCGGAATTGAACTCTCAGGAGATGTCAACGCCAAGGATCCCAATCCCAAAAAAAATTCAGAGATAGTGAGAGATGTGCCCTAGAATTGTGGCGCTACAGTAAATGGGGTTTTCTTAGCAGTGAACATACACGCTTGTGAAGGTGAAAAGCTGTCGGCTTTCAGGAAGAAGAGAGAAATGAGAAGAGGTGACGTTTAGAATTCAACAATAACGATTTATTTAAAAGAAAAAGAAAGAACTCGGGGTCGTGGTAATTTCGGGCAGCAAGTGCGGTCTCAGAAGGCCTTCGCAGGGTTCGACTTATCTTGGTGGTTCTTAAGGCTGATGCAGTCCGCGACGTAGCCGTGCCGTCCACAAATTCGGCTGGCACGGTGTTTTCGACCCGTAGGGTGGATGACTGCTCGTAGACTCGGAAGGTGCGTCTTCACCTTCGTGGAATCCGAAGGGTGGATTTTCCCAATCCGTGGGTTGGATTTCTGGAACCCCTAGGGTGGATTTCTTGAACCCGTAGGGTGGACCCTGGAATGTTCCAGAAGACGGGTTAGCTGGAACCCTTTTTCCCGCCCATTGCTAAGACAGCCGATCCCCGTTAAACCATTTAGGAGTCGGTTGCCTTACAATGTTTGGTTATATACTAATTTTACAGAGACGTTTTTTTCACACCCCTGTAATCTACCCTCCCATAACAGGGTTGACCAACAGCCGTTAATTTTCACTGTTTTAAAAATCTAGATTCGTTATAATTAATTTGACTCACCCAATGATGGGGTTATTGACGCTCGCAGCTAAATCGCCGATCACTTTGGGAGTACTTGGCTCCTTACTATATTTCTTCACTTTAAATGAAATTATGCTCTGATACACCTACGCCTTCGCGACTAGTATATTTAGATTATTTTAGTAATGCTCTTTGAAATTCGCGCGCGGTTGTTTATATATGTTTGTACAGCGCCTCTAGCGGCACCACTCGAAACTACTCAATCGTCAAGACCGCTTTTTAAATACGAATAAGGCTTCCGCCGTTGCGACACTTACTCGGTAGATGGCGCTTTCATATGTTGATCTAATTTTCGATTCTAAACCCCTAATGTTAATCAATATTTGCCCCCGTTGTTTCACAACGTTACATACTCCCCCTCCCCGGTGAGCGTTTGACGTACCCTAACGCGTCAAACGCTGCGTTCGTCCTCGAACGCCCCTGACTTAAAACCTACTACTCGTCTATGTGTGTGTGTATGTTAGTGTGTTGTGTGAATGAGGTGATGCTGGGTGTAGCGAGGAGTCGGCCTTAACCTTAATGAAACCAACTCGCAGGATGTATTTAGGTGATTCTGAAGGATCTTATAGGACAGAAAGAGAAAAGACGTATTTGAGGCTTTGGGTTGAAGGTTCAGGTAATACGCACCGCCTGAAAGTGGGGTGTGTATAATAAGGCTTTTTGCTGAAGGCTGGGATTTATACAACCATCCCAGAGACGAACATCCTACTAGGGCTAGTGTAGCACTTCCGAATCATAGGATGGACTATCCCCCAGGGCAAGCCTCTAGCTTCCGAGTGGTAGGAGTAGCCATATGACGAACATAAACATAAAGGTGACCTACACCTAAGACTGTTAGGGCAAGACAAATGCTGCCAAATAACAGTACACCATATATCTGTTCGGGTAAGACTCTTGCTTCCTCGTAACAGTAATAAACCTAAACCATAAATCTGTTCGGGTAAGCTTCATGCTTCCTCGTAACAGTAACCTACAACATAATTCTGTTAGGGCAAGACCATGCTGCCAACTAACAGTAAACGACGAACTCTGTTAGGGATAGACTCATGCTTCCAACTAACAGAACCTCCCAACTAAACCAAGAAACAGAAAAGTGATAGCAATAATTTACTCGCAGAATCCTCCGTGATGCTAATTAACCCCTATGTCCCCATGACGAACACGGCATGTGTTTGTCACGTTGTTATGTGTACTTATTTGAAAGTCGTGTGTAGTGTGTAGTGTGTAGTGTCCCTAACTAATTACTAGGCTATTTTAGCCCTTTAACAAAATAAAATAAAAAAAACGAGTGCTTATTCGCAATCTTAGTAGCAATAACAAAGCTAAGTGCTTATTCGCAACTTTAGTAGAAGAATGTTGACTATGACTATTATGTCAACCCTAATAAATAACGAAGATAAACGCTCTCTGGCCATTATGCCAAATCTCCAAAAAATATGGTATCCTTGTGTGCCACCATGGCAGTGTAAAATGTATGTGCGTGCTTAAATAAATAATATGTATGTATGTACGTGTGAAATCTCCCCTGTGCAAGTTTTGTTTTGTTTGCGCGTAAGCTGCTGACGTAATCGTGTTGATGTAAACGTGTTATTTATCGTTGCATCTAAGGCCAGTGTCACACTACTTTCCATGCTATATAATAACCCGTCAGCTTTGGTCGGGAACCAAAACCTTTGAGTCACTTTCTCTAATCTACGAAAGTGACTCGCCTGTAACCAGTTTGACTCCTACTTCCGCCTTTGGGAGTCACACAACATGAAGTTCAAGTGTCACTATGTAAACAAAAAAACAAAAAAAAACTGCTTATGAAGTGTTTGGAATTGTGTGTGAAGATAATTGTGATGAATATGTGATGACCATCTACTACCTAATTATTATGTAAGTGTAATTGTGAAACTTCCGTATGATAACATGTATGCGTGTAACATGACATGAATTGTGGTACCTATATGTGCCACCTAAGTACTAAAATTATATGACGGTGTGCTAACACCCTTATATTTTCCCAAAAAATAATTATCAAAAACACTATTGTGTAACTGTACTGATGTACTCCATGAACTATTCGCATACGCATCTTAGCGCAGTGTGTTACGGCCTTTACCGTTATTTGCATTCGTCTTTGTATGTTAAGGAATGTGAATATTTCTCGACCCACCCTCGGAATAACGAACAAATAATTTCTTCTTTTTAGGGTTCGTTGAACCGAATTGCAAATTGAACCTTTATACAACTTAGTATTTGCTTTAGGAAATCTTAAGTTTGGAAATATTACCTTTTAGTGTTCCTTCACTCAAATAAAAATTTGGACCCTACTAGATATTCTTGTCTGTCTGTCTGTCTGTGTTTAAATGTAATCTAATCCGAAGCAGTAAGTAGTGAAAGTGAGGTGTATGATGATGGGTTGATGAAGTTAGCTAAATGTTTGACCGTAATCGCTTAATATAATTTTTGACGTTAATATTATTTTTATTAAAATGTAACTATTCCCACGAACGTACTAAGAGTTAATTGTATTTTAACTCGTACCACTAATTTTTTTTTTAAATCGTTCCTTACTACTACGGAACCCTTAATTATTATGAACTGTGTCAAAGACGATACACACTTGGACGGTTCTTGAAATAAACTATATAGTAGTAACCAACCTTTTATGTAAATTGTTCCTCACCACTACGGAACCCTTGAATATTTCGAATTGTTTGAAAAACCGATTCGTACTTGGACGCTTCTGGAAATATTTTGTATGAGACTGTTGGTGTCCGGAGTGTATTTTATTCACTTCCACCCACAGTTTATATGGAAAAAAAAATTTCTTCTACTATCGAGCTAGTAATTCAACTTACTCGTAAACGTTATGAAAGCAACATCTGCCGTTGTTTATTCAGAACCCGAATCAAATTTATAAGTTTACAATTGTTGTGGCAAGAATGTTTTCACTGCGTGATCTACGTTTGGAATGTTTTTTCTTACAGTTTTATTACAGTGTATCAGAATTCTACGTAATTCGAAAAGTGAAACAATTATAAATCTTTTATAATTTACGTGAAGTGAAATTCGTAAAATCTTTCGTTTTACTAAAGTGAAATTTCAATAGGGATTGTTACCCAGAAGTGTAATTATCGGCTGTTGGTCTCGCTGTAAATTCACATATAGGAAATACAACAAAATAATACACAAATTGAGGCGGTTTGACGCCGTAAAAAAATAAAATTTGTGGTGGTGATTTACTGTGACTACTTTTTACGATGAATATAGGCAATACAATTCACTTACGAAAATTAATGTAAGCGTTTCAAATTAGAAGTTTTACTTCAGACTTTAACAAAGTACTATTTAAAATTGAAGAGAAAAAAAAAAAACTTTTACTTTAAATTACATTTTTCAAAATTTTCCATCATAAAATAAATACTTGAGGGTGTGAAAAATAAATTGGGGACCGTTAAAATTTGGAAAATTACAATTTACGTTGAGAAAAATTCAAATTTTGCCTTGTTCTTGAGTTTGCCGAAATCTGTTTAAAATTAATAAAAAACACACAAAATAAGCCAGACAGAACAAGTTGGCAGCAGAGGTCAGGAGAGCCAAATTCCTGGGTAGTTGTGATAATTTTGAGGGAAACTACCCCGCTAACGGGCACTCTTAAGACTATTTTACACAGATTAAAATATCTTATAATTATGACCTTCCGACTCCCGTCGGAAATCGCTTTCTCGCTACCCGAAACCACGATATGGGCGCCACTGAAAAGCTGACGGCTTTCAGGAAGAAGAGAGAAATGAGAAGAGGTGACGTTTAGAATTTAACAATAACGATGTATTTAAAAGAAAAAGAAAGAACTCGGGGTCGTGGTAATTTCGGGCAGCAAGTGCGGTCTCAGAAGGCCTTCGCAGGGTTCGACTTATCTTGGTGGTTCTTAAGGCTGATGCAGTCCGCGACGTAGCCGTGCCGTCCACAAATTCGGCTGGCACGGTGTTTTCGACCCGTAGGGTGGATGACTGCTCGTAGACTCGGAGGGTGCGTCTTCACCTTCGTGGAATCCGAAGGGTGGATTTTCCCAATCCGTGGGTTGGATTTCTGGAACCCGTAGGGTGGATTTCTTGAACCCGTAGGGTGGACCCTGGAATGTTCCAGAAGACGGGTTAGCTGGAACCCTTTTTCCCGCCCATTGCTAAGACAGCCGATCCCCGTTAAACCATTTAGGAGTCGGTTGCCTTACAATGTTTGGTTATATACTAATTTTACAGAGACCTACCTACTAATTTTACAGAGATCTACCCTCCCATAACAGGGTTGACCAACAGCCGTTAATTTTCACTGTTTTAAAAATCTAGATTCGTTATAATTAATTTGACTCACCCAATGATGGGGTTATTGACGCTCGCAGCTAAATCGCCGATCACTTTGGGAGTACTTGGCTCCTTACTATATTTCTTCACTTTAAATGAAATTATACTCTGATACACCTACGCCTTCGCGACTAGTATATTTAGATTATTTTAGTAATGCTCTTTGAAATTCGCGCGCGGTTGTTTATATATGTTTGTACAGCGCCTCTAGCGGCACCACTCGAAACTACTCAATCGTCAAGACCGCTTTTTAAATACGAATAAGGCTTCCGCCGTTGCGACACTTACTCGGTAGATGGCGCTTTCATATGTTGATCTAATTTTCGATTCTAAACCCCTAATGTTAATCAATATTTGCCCCCGTTGTTTCACAACGTTACAAAGGGTTAAACTGGACAAGATTTTGTCCACCCCAATTGGGCACTCTAGTAAGAGTAGCCTCGATTTCGGACACAAGCTATTCACGACTTTCTTCCACTGTGGCCCGAGAGATACCGGGGCGGCCCGTGTAACAAGTGTCCCCCGTACCGTCGTCTGCATAACAATGAATGCCGTCAGTAGACAACATGTCATTGATATGAAGCAGAAACAGAGTACACGGGGACAACACTGAGCCTTGCGGTACTCCAGCGTTGATGGCCATGCAGTCAGAACAGCTGCCGTCGATGACGGCCCTGATGCTTCTACCGGCCAGAAAGCTGGACAGCCATCCGCATAACCTCTCGGGTAGTCCATAGGATGGCAATTTCGTAAGAAGACTACGGTGCCAGACCCAGTCAAAGGCTTTAGAGATGTCGAGGCTTACTGCTAGAGCCTCGCCCTTACTCTCGATAGCCGCCGCCCATAAATAATAGTATTGTTTCTCTTTTTTCTGCATTTCTTCTGTTATTTTAGTAGTTACAGTTAGTGTTATTCAAAACTTCCTTGTTGTAAATGCACACGCCTGTGTCTCTCTGGCACTAAAATTTACCAAGATTTCAGCTCAACGGATGTAAATACAACTCAGGCCCTTTTCAAGAGGACTTGAGTCGTATTTTCCGGTGGGTTAGCTTCTTTTCATCCACATCAGTCCTCTCGGCTGTAGTACGGGCAGAGTTACTGACGTGCAGAGTTATTTTTATTTGAATAAAACTGAATTCTTTCATGGGATAGCATTTCATTTTTAAGCAGAAAAAAAAAGAGTTGGGTACTACAGCACCCCGGCAATATTCTGCAATATACTGGATGTCTGACCATCACAGAGAACCCGTATACGTCGTCTGTGCAGGAAATTGAATATCCAGCTGTACAATTGAGGTGGTAGACCATATGCCAAGGCTCGGAAGCTATTTCTGAAGAAAAATTGCTAAATTTAAGTTTATAAAGCTCAAAGTTGATTTCAGCATTTGATTTATTACTTTATTGTTATTAATACTTATTCTCAATATATTTGAGCATCAAATTTCAATCTATGCCTCATAAAATACTTTAAAACAATAAAGATATTATAACTTTTCTGCGTTTCTACCTTCGAATACGCAACTTAAATGCTAAATAAAAAAAACAGCACTGAGCGGTAACAACATATTGTTATTAAAACTTTTACGTACAATAACAATGTTACTTATCAATACCATTTATAAAAATGTATTGATAGTACCACAATAAGTCCGTAAAGATATGTTACGTATCATTCCTGCGATAGAAAATTATGCTATAAAGGTCCATTATAATATGTTACGAAAAATTATATTTGATAAATTTACTGCAATAAGCCCGTAAGTAATGTAGTGTAATATTTGATTTTGAAGATTTTTGGTAACATTTGTTTTAGTTAATTACTAGGTTTTGAACACAAGAAAGTTCCCATTAATGGTACAGCTACAATAAACAAAAAATTAGCTTTCATTTGATACCTCAATGACTTTAATAGTCCCTATCACTAAAAAGTTATTTGATAAAATCAGTAAATCTTTTCTCCTGAACAATTTTGATTTTACGATTACCGAGTTATTGTACGGAAGGGTCGACATCAACACTTGTTATTAATATCGCCAACTGAACAATTTTGATTTTACGATTACCGAGTTATTGTACGGAAGGGTCGACATCAACACTTGTTATTAATATCGCCAACAAGGCTTTTTGCTGAAGGCTGGGATTTATACAACCATCCCAGAGACGAACATCCTACTAGGGCTAGTGTAGCACTTCCGAATCATAGGATGGACTATCCCCCAGGGCAAGCCTCTAGCTTCCGAGTGGTAGGAGTAGCCATATGACGAACATAAACATAAAGGTGACCTACACCTAAGACTGTTAGGGCAAGACAAATGCTGCCAAATAACAGTACACCATATATCTGTTCGGGTAAGACTCTTGCTTCCTCGTAACAGTAATAAACCTAAACCATAAATCTGTTCGGGTAAGCTTCATGCTTCCTCGTAACAGTAACCTACAACATAATTCTGTTAGGGCAAGACCATGCTGCCAACTAACAGTAAACGACGAACTCTGTTAGGGATAGACTCATGCTTCCAACTAACAGAACCTCCCAACTAAACCAAGAAACAGAAAAGTGATAGCAATAATTTACTCGCAGAATCCTCCGTGATGCTAATTAACCCCTATGTCCCCATGACGAACACGGCATGTGTTTGTCACGTTGTTATGTGTACTTATTTGAAAGTCGTGTGTAGTGTGTAGTGTGTAGTGTCCCTAACTAATTACTAGGCTATTTTAGCCCTATAACAAAATAAAATAAAAAAAACGAGTGCTTATTCGCAATCTTAGTAGCAATAACAAAGCTAAGTGCTTATTCGCAACTTTAGTAGAAGAATGTTGACTATGACTATTATGTCAACCCTAATAAATAACGAAGATAAACGCTCTCTGGCCATTATGCCAAATCTCCAAAAAATATGGTATCCTTGTGTGCCACCATGGCAGTGTAAAATGTATGTGCGTGCTTGAATAAATAATATGTATGTATGTACGTATGAAATCTCCCCTGTGCAAGTTTTGTTTTGTTTGCGCGTAAGCTGCTGACGTAATCGTGTTGATGTAAACGTGTTATTTATCGTTGCATCTAAGGCCAGTGTCACACTACTTTCCATGCTATATAATAACCCGTCAGCTTTGGTCGGGAACCAAAACCTTTGAGTCACTTTCTCTAATCTACGAAAGTGACTCGCCTGTAACCAGTTTGACTCCTACTTCCGCCTTTGGGAGTCACACAACATGAAGTTCAAGTGTCACTATGTAAACAAAAAAACAAAAAAAAAACTGCTTATGAAGTGTTTGGAATTGTGTGTGAAGATAATTGTGATGAATATGTGATGACCATCTACTACCTAATTATTATGTAAGTGTAATTGTGAAACTTCCGTATGATAACATGTATGCGTGTAACATGACATGAATTGTGGTACCTATATGTGCCACCTAAGTACTAAAATTATATGACGGTGTGCTAACACCCTTATATTTTCCCAAAAAATAATTATCAAAAACACTATTGTGTAACTGTACTGATGTACTCCATGAACTATTCGCATACGCATCTTAGCGCAGTGTGTTACGGCCTTTACCGTTATTTGCATTCGTCTTTGTATGTTAAGGAATGTGAATATTTCTCGACCCACCCTCGGAATAACGAACAAATAATTTCTTCTTTTTAGGGTTCGTTGAACCGAATTGCAAATTGAACCTTTATACAACTTAGTATTTGCTTTAGGAAATCTTAAGTTTGGAAATATTACCTTTTAGTGTTCCTTCACTCAAATAAAAATTTGGACCCTACTAGATATTCTTGTCTGTCTGTCTGTCTGTGTTTAAATGTAATCTAATCCGAAGCAGTAAGTAGTGAAAGTGAGGTGTATGATGATGGGTTGATGAAGTTAGCTAAATGTTTGACCGTAATCGCTTAATATAATTTTTGACGTTAATATTATTTTTAGAGAGGGCGCTAGTTGTCGCATAGTAAACATTGGCTCTGTGTACTTCTTCAATTTAAAAATAGTTAAAAGTGTTAAAAATTGTCAAAAAGTGGTTCAATCAAGAAAGTGTACGGCGTAGATCTAGCCATATTATTAGTGATTGTTTAAAAACAGTATAATAACTGGAAAACAAACGAAATTGGAACGAACTCAAAGATTGAACAAAAATACCCACCTATAACAGTGAAAAAAAATCTTATTTTTTTAGTCGTGAGCATTGAAAGAAATTTAGATTAAGTGCAATTTTGTTAAATTTGGTGTCAAAGTAATAAATAAATAAATAATAAGTGTTGAAAATAAAGCTCAGAAAGTTTAAAATGTCTAATTAATGCAAACAATTGATGTCTATTGGTAATAGCGCCATCTATGGCCCAGTGGCGGAAGTGGCTGTAAGTAACCAGGTATAGTTCCGCTACTTGACACGAGAGGGTGTTTGTTTATTGAAAAAGTAAGAAATATTATTTATTAATATTAAACGCATTTCAAGTAAGAAGTGGAAGAAGAATTAAGTATAAAATGGAAGAACTTACGGCCATGTTAAAAAATTTACAAAATAATCTTGAAGTACAACGAATTGAAATGCGTGACATGAAAGAGAGCATAACAAATTCTATTAATAACAACATCGACACAAAATTTGCACAATTAAACAACAAGTACAATTCACTAGAAAAGATCGTACAAGAACAAAACCAGCGTATACAGAAATTAGAAAGATATACAAGGAAGAAAAACTTATTATTTTTTGCCATAGAAGAGATTGAGAGTGGCTACTTTGACTTGGAACATACTGTGATAAGTATTATAAACAATAATATGAAAATAAATTGCAGCAAAGAAAATATAGAAGAAGTGAGGCGAATAGGAAAAAGAAAAGAAAATGGAAAAATTAGACCGGTAGTTGTATCATTTAACACAATTGGAATGAAAATAAGACTCTTAAAAAATAAAAAAGAACTTGATAAAACACCGTATTATATCAAGGAAGATTTTCCACCTGAGGTGCTAGAAGAGAGAAAAAAATTAACTGCTCAATTGTTGGAAGAAAAAAATAAAGGTCGCAAAGCATTTTTAAGATACAATAAACTTATTATAATTCCGGAAAATAACCGAATAGCAGAAAACAACCGGGTGCCGAAACAATCTAGTAACAAAAGACAGCTCTCACAATCCCCAGACACTTTTAGTAAACCTGCAATGAGTAAAACAACTTCTTCGAAGAAACTGCAAAAAAAGCATGGTACCAATATAGACCACTACTTGGTTAGAAACCAAAATAAAACGATTGAAGGCACCTTTTCATCATCCTACGCCAACAACTTTAATGAAACTTATGTTCCGGATCAAGGTAAGCATTTGCAAAATAATTGACAAAAGGCGACCTCTCTGCAGACACCCCCACTACGGTTGGTCACCGCGGGGGTAAAAGACCACAACCCTCCATTTCAAAAGTTATATATTTGCACATATAATGCAAGATCTCTACTATCAAACGAAAGACTAATTGAGTTCAAAATTGCTATTTCCAAAATAAATTACGATGTCATCGGTTTAGCAGAAATAAGAAGAACGGGATATAGCATCGAAGAAGATGACACCCATATATTCTGCTACTATGGCGAGACCAAAGGACAATATGGCGTCGGGTTTCTCATAAAAAGACATCTCAAGCGGTATTTAGAGAGCTTCATCCCAATATCTGAACGGATGTGCATCCTAAACCTAAAATTAGGTAATACAACCCTTTCAATTATTCAAGTACATGCTCCAACTTCTGAATCAAGTAACCAAGAAATAGAATTATTTTACAGTCAACTTGAAAAAGCTCGCAAACAGTCTTATAGATATCAAATTATATTAGGAGACTTCAATGCGCGAGTTGGAAACCGTCTTACTGGTGAGGAAAAAATATTAGGTAACTACTGCTATGGAAAACGAGATGACAGGGGTGAAACTCTTCTACAGTTTTGCTGGCAAAATCACCTATTTATCGCGAATAGTCTATTTAAAAAAAACGCAAACAGTATGTGGACGTGGCTTTCTCCGAAAAAGAAAAAGAGTCAAATAGACTATATATTGACAAATCGCAAGGAGACCATCACTAATATTGAAGTATTAAACAAGCTGTCATTTCCTAGCGACCACCGGCTTTTAAGAAGCACCATTAAAATATCAAAAACAACAAAAAGTAGAGCGATGTACAAAAGTGGAACACATAAATTAAACACGCGCGAAGTGTGTGAAACTTTTCTAGATAAATTAAAAAAAACTGTTCACACTTTGATAGTTGCGGAAAATGAGGATGTAGAGTGCTTTTACAATAAAATAAAAAATTGGATATCTACGCATCTTAGCAGTGCTAACAATAGACGGTTTAAAAAAGGATATTGTATCTCAAACCACATACGAGGTCTTCTAGAGCGAAGACATGAGCTAACAGTAAAGAAGAATCTTACTACAGAAGAGAAGACCGAGCGCAGTTTCTTGTACAAACAAATTCACAAACTTATAAAGAAGGATCACTAGGAATATAGAGTCAAAGAACTAGAAAAACAGCTTACGTTATCAGGTAGCCTAAAGAAGGGATTCAGAGAACTAAATAGCAATAAATCCTGGATACCGAATCTGAAAATAACCGCTACCAGTACCAAAACATACTCGAGAGCACAAATAATAGAGACTGCATCTTCATTCTATAAGAACCTCTATTCCAAAAGTAGTTCAAGCCCTGATAATGTTCAACCCTTACCATGCTCCATCTCTATGGACAGATTTTCAAATTCAGAAATTATGAAAAAAATAAATGGGTTAAAAACAGATAAAAGCCCAGGTCCAGATGGGATTCCAAATGAAGCATTAAAAATAGGTAAGTCTTTACTTGTACCATATTTAACAATCTTCTTCAACAGGATTCTCGACACTAGAAAGATACCTACGGAATGGGCTAAATCGGATATCATACTACTTTATAAGAAAGGCGACCCAGCTGATATAAGTAACTATAGACCCATTAGTTTACAGCCAAGCATGTACAAATTGTTCGCCTCGTGTCTTGAAGAACGTCTTGCTGGGTATACTGAGAGACATCAACCACCAGAACAGGCAGGTTTTAGGAAGAGCTTTTCGACAACTGACCATATCTACACTTTAGAACAAATAATAGAGAAGTATCAGGAACGCCAAAGTCCACTCTACCTAGCTTTCATTGACTACGCCAAAGCTTTCGACTCTATATCCCACAGTAGCATATGGAAAGCTCTACACGAATGCGAAGTGCCATCGGAAACCATAGAGCTTATAAAAGATATTTACAATAAAAGTGTATCTTGTGTAAAAATGGAAACAAAAGGCTCCGAAATAAAGATCTGCAGGGGAGTCAGACAAGGTGACCCCCTCTCTCCTAGAATCTTTGTGACTGTTCTCGAAAGCATCATGAAGAATTTAAATTGGAATAATAAAGGTATAAATATAAAAGGTAATTATCTAAGCAATCTCAGGTTTGCTGATGATATTATTCTCTTCTCAGAATCTGCTACCCAGCTTGAAATAATGGTTTGTGAACTTCATGAAGTTAGTCATAAAATCGGCTTAGAGCTAAATACTGAAAAAACTAAAATCATGACTAATGCTTTGAGGCGACCTATCAAGGTGAATAATACACAGCTGAAGTATGTGAAAAATTATATTTATTTAGGTAAGCAAATATCTTTTAGTAAATCCAGGCATAAAGATGAATTGGATAGACGAATTAACCTGTCATGGAATAAATTCTGGCAACTTAAAGAGGTATTAAAATCAAAACTCCCGGTCAAACTAAAGAAAAAAGTTCTAGATTCCTGTATACTTCCATGTCTCTCATATGGTAGTCAAACGTGGATATACAATAACTACACAAATAAAAAACTCCAAACATGCCAGAGAGCCATGGAACGAAGCATCCTAAACATTAAAAGGTCAGACAGAGTTCGAAATGAGGATTTAAGACAGAGAACAAGCGTAATCGATGCCTTGGAACACTGTAGACGATTGAAATGGAAGTGGGCAGGTCACGTAGCTCGTATGAACGCAAACAAATGGGCAAACAGAGTAATGACATGGAGCGGTCCACCTATGAAGCGCAAAAAAGGGAGACCAAGAGAAAGATGGATAGATGAGTTACATGGTGTGGCCGGTAATAACTGGATTTCTAAAGCCAAAGATAAGGAAGCATGGAAAAATATGGAGGAGGCCTTTACTCGTAGAGAGGTCCTTAATAAACCAGATAATATCTAAATAAGTACAGAGTATTTTAAAAGTGTTTTAATTTATTTGAAATTTATTGTAATTTATTGATGAATGATGAATGAATAAAATTTCGAATTGTTTATATTTTATGCATGAAATATGTTAAGTAATGAAATGTTATTTTATACCTATTGGACCATTTTAAATTTATTAATTTTTTTTTAAAATTTATTTATTAATTAGTGAATAGTAAAATGAGAAAGAAATGAAGAAATAAAAACATTAGTCCATTTAAAATTTCTAAATTTATTTTTATTTATTTGTAAATTAGCGAATAGTAAAATGAGAAAAAACAAATGTCTGCTGTAAGAAATTACCTATTTGAAATTTTATTGTGAATGTTTGATTGATTAGGTATATGCTGAATGTAATTATTTATTATGAATTTATTGATATGGGTATCTTACAAATTTTAACATTAGGTAAATATCGAGTTACATGCATGATTTTATAGATTAATGTTATTTTTCTTTGTAATTAATGGTATTCATACTCTGTGAAATGTTCAAATTAAGTACTGAAAATGTAATGTGAATCTGTATATTTATTGAGGAATAAATGAGGCTATAATAATAATAATATTATTTTTATTAAAATGTAACTATTCCCACGAACGTACTAAGAGTTAATTGTATTTTAACTCGTACCACTAATTTTTTTTTTAAATCGTTCCTTACTACTACGGAACCCTTAATTATTATGAACTGTGTCAAAGACGATACACACTTGGACGGTTCTTGAAATAAACTATATAGTAGTAACCAACCTTTTATGTAAATTGTTCCTCACCACTACGGAACCCTTGAATATTTCGAATTGTTTGAAAAACCGATTCGTACTTGGACGCTTCTGGAAATATTTTGTATGAGACTGTTGGTGTCCGGAGTGTATTTTATTCACTTCCACCCACAGTTTATATGGAAAAAAAAATTTCTTCTACTATCGAGCTAGTAATTCAACTTACTCGTAAACGTTATGAAAGCAACATCTGCCGTTGTTTATTCAGAACCCGAATCAAATTTATAAGTTTACAATTGTTGTGGCAAGAATGTTTTCACTGCGTGATCTACGTTTGGAATGTTTTTTCTTACAGTTTTATTACAGTGTATCAGAATTCTACGTAATTCGAAAAGTGTAACAATTATAAATCTTTTATAATTTACGTGAAGTGAAATTCGTAAAATCTTTCGTTTTACTAAAGTGAAATTTCAATAGGGATTGTTACCCAGAAGTGTAATTATCGGCTGTTGGTCTCGCTGTAAATTCACATATAGGAAATACAACAAAATAATACACAAATTGAGGCGGTTTGACGCCGTAAAAAAATAAAATTTGTGGTGGTGATTTACTGTGACTACTTTTTACGATGAATATAGGCAATACAATTCACTTACGAAAATTAATGTAAGCGTTTCAAATTAGAAGTTTTACTTCAGACTTTAACAAAGTACTATTTAAAATTGAAGAGAAAAAAAAAAACTTTTACTTTAAATTACATTTTTCAAAATTTTCCATCATAAAATAAATACTTGAGGGTGTGAAAAATAAATTGGGGACCGTTAAAATTTGGAAAATTACAATTTACGTTGAGAAAAATTCAAATTTTGCCTTGTTCTTGAGTTTGCCGAAATCTGTTTAAAATTAATAAAAAACACACAAAATAAGCCAGACAGAACAAGTTGGCAGCAGAGGTCAGGAGAGCCAAATTCCTGGGTAGTTGTGATAATTTTGAGGGAAACTACCCCGCTAACGGGCACTCTTAAGACTATTTTACACAGATTAAAATATCTTATAATTATGACCTTCCGACTCCCGTCGGAAATCGCTTTCTCGCTACCCGAAACCACGATATGGGCGCCACTGAAAAGCTGACGGCTTTCAGGAAGAAGAGAGAAATGAGAAGAGGTGACGTTTAGAATTTAACAATAACGATGTATTTAAAAGAAAAAGAAAGAACTCGGGGTCGTGGTAATTTCGGGCAGCAAGTGCGGTCTCAGAAGGCCTTCGCAGGGTTCGACTTATCTTGGTGGTTCTTAAGGCTGATGCAGTCCGCGACGTAGCCGTGCCGTCCACAAATTCGGCTGGCACGGTGTTTTCGACCCGTAGGGTGGATGACTGCTCGTAGACTCGGAGGGTGCGTCTTCACCTTCGTGGAATCCGAAGGGTGGATTTTCCCAATCCGTGGGTTGGATTTCTGGAACCCGTAGGGTGGATTTCTTGAACCCGTAGGGTGGACCCTGGAATGTTCCAGAAGACGGGTTAGCTGGAACCCTTTTTCCCGCCCATTGCTAAGACAGCCGATCCCCGTTAAACCATTTAGGAGTCGGTTGCCTTACAATGTTTGGTTATATACTAATTTTACAGAGACCTACCTACTAATTTTACAGAGATCTACCCTCCCATAACAGGGTTGACCAACAGCCGTTAATTTTCACTGTTTTAAAAATCTAGATTCGTTATAATTAATTTGACTCACCCAATGATGGGGTTATTGACGCTCGCAGCTAAATCGCCGATCACTTTGGGAGTACTTGGCTCCTTACTATATTTCTTCACTTTAAATGAAATTATACTCTGATACACCTACGCCTTCGCGACTAGTATATTTAGATTATTTTAGTAATGCTCTTTGAAATTCGCGCGCGGTTGTTTATATATGTTTGTACAGCGCCTCTAGCGGCACCACTCGAAACTACTCAATCGTCAAGACCGCTTTTTAAATACGAATAAGGCTTCCGCCGTTGCGACACTTACTCGGTAGATGGCGCTTTCATATGTTGATCTAATTTTCGATTCTAAACCCCTAATGTTAATCAATATTTGCCCCCGTTGTTTCACAACGTTACAAAGGGTTAAACTGGACAAGATTTTGTCCACCCCAATTGGGCACTCTAGTAAGAGTAGCCTCGATTTCGGACACAAGCTATTCACGACTTTCTTCCACTGTGGCCCGAGAGATACCGGGGCGGCCCGTGTAACAAGTGTCCCCCGTACCGTCGTCTGCATAACAATGAATGCCGTCAGTAGACAACATGTCATTGATATGAAGCAGAAACAGAGTACACGGGGACAACACTGAGCCTTGCGGTACTCCAGCGTTGATGGCCATGCAGTCAGAACAGCTGCCGTCGATGACGGCCCTGATGCTTCTACCGGCCAGAAAGCTGGACAGCCATCCGCATAACCTCTCGGGTAGTCCATAGGATGGCAATTTCGTAAGAAGACTACGGTGCCA
The DNA here is from genome assembly GCA_933228765.1 of Miltochrista miniata. Lineage (NCBI taxonomy): Eukaryota > Metazoa > Arthropoda > Insecta > Lepidoptera > Erebidae > Miltochrista > Miltochrista miniata. Next base: position 16,024,821 of record OW121765.1, read on the forward strand.
GACCCAGTCAAAGGCTTTAGAGATGTCGAGGCTTACTGCTAGAGCCTCGCCCTTACTCTCGATAGCCGCCGCCCATAAATAATAGTATTGTTTCTCTTTTTTCTGCATTTCTTCTGTTATTTTAGTAGTTACAGTTAGTGTTATTCAAAACTTCCTTGTTGTAAATGCACACGCCTGTGTCTCTCTGGCACTAAAATTTACCAAGATTTCAGCTCAACGGATGTAAATACAACTCAGGCCCTTTTCAAGAGGACTTGAGTCGTATTTTCCGGTGGGTTAGCTTCTTTTCATCCACATCAGTCCTCTCGGCTGTAGTACGGGCAGAGTTACTGACGTGCAGAGTTATTTTTATTTGAATAAAACTGAATTCTTTCATGGGATAGCATTTCATTTTTAAGCAGAAAAAAAAAGAGTTGGGTACTACAGCACCCCGGCAATATTCTGCAATATACTGGATGTCTGACCATCACAGAGAACCCGTATACGTCGTCTGTGCAGGAAATTGAATATCCAGCTGTACAATTGAGGTGGTAGACCATATGCCAAGGCTCGGAAGCTATTTCTGAAGAAAAATTGCTAAATTTAAGTTTATAAAGCTCAAAGTTGATTTCAGCATTTGATTTATTACTTTATTGTTATTAATACTTATTCTCAATATATTTGAGCATCAAATTTCAATCTATGCCTCATAAAATACTTTAAAACAATAAAGATATTATAACTTTTCTGCGTTTCTACCTTCGAATACGCAACTTAAATGCTAAATAAAAAAAACAGCACTGAGCGGTAACAACATATTGTTATTAAAACTTTTACGTACAATAACAATGTTACTTATCAATACCATTTATAAAAATGTATTGATAGTACCACAATAAGTCCGTAAAGATATGTTACGTATCATTCCTGCGATAGAAAATTATGCTATAAAGGTCCATTATAATATGTTACGAAAAATTATATTTGATAAATTTACTGCAATAAGCCCGTAAGTAATGTAGTGTAATATTTGATTTTGAAGATTTTTGGTAACATTTGTTTTAGTTAATTACTAGGTTTTGAACACAAGAAAGTTCCCATTAATGGTACAGCTACAATAAACAAAAAATTAGCTTTCATTTGATACCTCAATGACTTTAATAGTCCCTATCACTAAAAAGTTATTTGATAAAATCAGTAAATCTTTTCTCCTGAACAATTTTGATTTTACGATTACCGAGTTATTGTACGGAAGGGTCGACATCAACACTTGTTATTAATATCGCCAACAATAATCCAATGACTCGCGAGCGAAACATTTTATAAGGCCAGGAACAAAGTACATCTTCCTCCCACCGTTGCAACGGTGGTGAGGCAATTCTTAATGTAGGGTAGATAAGAAATCTATATAATCTTAAAGTATGTAAATCAAATTTACTACACACAGTGACAAGATTTTAAAATCTAGTCATTAATTTAATCGTAATTATAAATTCGGTAAATCCTTAGTAAACAAAATATTCAATTAGTCTATTCTTTTAGCTACCCGTATTTTATGAAAAGTAAAATATGACGTCTCTTGCCGGAAATAGATACTAACAGTAAGTACCTATTTAGGCATAGCATGGACAATCTAATGGGCTCAGGAATTTAAATGTTTCTTGACTTATTATTCACAAGTCGTTTCCTTCAAGGGAAAGCAATAATTGTAATGGTGTCTACACGAGAAATAAATAATATGTAATTCATAGATATCTTTGGAAAAATATTATGGTCGACAGCGCGGGCGAACCGATTGTAATTGTAGATGTCGACATTAAACTGACTGATTCGCACGCTACATTGGACCTAAAATGAACCGACTGTTTACCTTTTAATGGAAATAATTACCCTGAAGCTCGACTACCGAAAGAGAATACGTTTGAAAAAATGAATGCTGCATCCTGAGATAAACAAAAGCTTTGATAGAACTGGATAAGTATTTAGAACTCAAACAATCTTGAAGAAGACAAGCGAGAAATCGTGTCGTGGTCTAATGCAAATCAGTCTCTTTTAGAAAGTATCATCCACGACTTAAGGGAATCCCTCTTTTTTCTTAAATTTGAACCAAATTTGAACGGCATAATAGGACAAAAAAGTGGTCAGAAAGATTGCTATAGCTCAATGAACACCGTCAGATCGCCACAACTTATAATGACTGGTTTTTTCTTCTTGTTTTTTTTTTACGTGAGGGAAAATCCTCATGGATGTTATGCCGGACCCCTACCGACTAAAAAACCTCACGTCACGCCCAACAGGCTATGGTTGTAAGCCCCGAGTAAGCCTCCGGAAAGATGTCCCAGGACTCCCAACAGACCTACAGCCGCCTCTGCAGCCTCGCCCAGGGGGTAGTTCGGGTGCAAACCTGCGTCCTTGGGGGGGTTTCGGGCGTGATCCCGCTTCTAAGGGGAGGGCGTGCGTGAGTTCGTCACGTCACGCTGCCGTCATGGGCCTGCTTCTGTAAGGACGGTGAGCGACCCTCTCACCGTCCTCAGAGTACGAAGAAAGTAAATACTTGAAGAAAAAGCGTTTTCTCTCTTATATTGCGATTTTGTCTAAAATAGAACCGAGGTGGCAAACAAGCATACGACCACAGACGTACAATAAGTAGCAGACGAAACATTAAATATGTTTGTGTGCGTTGGTCTTTCCATTCCGCTCGCTCTAAGGGGTTATTGAATGCTGCTATCTCGTTTCTACACGTATAGCAACACTATACATGACATGTTAAAAAAAATGACGTCCGCCTTGTTTTTGAAAGGTTTAAGCTGCCGATGCTGCAGTTTGACGTATTAGATACCTCTCATTAATGTAGAGGCCAAACTCAGGCACTTCTTTTCAAGATTAAATTTAATGCTAACATAAAAATAAGTGTGGCAAACTGTGATTCAGCATTTAATTAGTTCAGAATTGCATTTTAATATAATGCCTGTAATCTTTGATGATATTGAGTATACAATATATAAAAATGAAGCCCGATTTCCGTGGTCACGGCATCACGCGTGAAATGCTGGACCGATTTCGCTTATTCTTTTTTGTTGTGTTTGTTTCTGTCAGGAGAAGGTTTTAAGAAAATTGGAGCAAAACTATTAGCAGAAATGGTTTTTATTGCGATTTTGAATCGGATCATAGACCGAAATGGAAACCGGGAACAGAAAGACTAAGAGATACTTTTGCAATCCAATATGGCCGCCGCGTCGAAATCACAAAATTTCATGATGGGTATCGTTTAAGGGGATTTTGGTACGCTGAGTACGAATCACATGATAATTTTGAAATCCAATTTGGCCGCCGCGCTGAAATCACAAAATTTCATGATGGGTATCGTTAAAGGGGGTTTTTGGTATGCTGAGTACGAATCTCATGATAATTTTGCAATCCAATTTGGCCGCCGCGCCGAAATCACAAAATTATAAGATGGGTATCGTTTAAGGGGGATTTTGGTACGCTGAGTACGAATCTCATGATACTTTTGCAATCCAATATGGCCGCCGCCCTGAAATCACAAAATTTCATGATGGGTATCGTTAAAGGGGGTTTTTGGTATGCTGAGTACGAATCACATGATAATTTTGCAATCAAATATGGCCGCCGCGCCGAAATCACAAAATTTCATGATGGGTATTGTTTAAGGGGGATTTTGGTACGCTGAGTACAAATCTCATGATAATTTTGCAATCCAATATGGCCGCCGCGCCGAAATCACAAAATTTCACGATGGGTATTGCTGAAGGGGTTTCTTGGTATGCTGAGTACGAATCACGTGATAATTTTGCAATCCAATATGGGCGCCGCGCCGAAATCACAAAATTTTCGTGATGGGTATCGTTTAAGGGGTTTTTTGGTATGGTGAGTACGAATCACATGATAATTTTGCAATCCAATATGGCGGCCGCGCCGAAATCACAAAATTTCATGATGGGTATCGTCTAAGGGGTTTTTTTGTGTGCTGAGATCGAATCACATGATAATTTTGCAATCCAATATGGCCGCCACGCCGAAATCACAAAATTTCATGATGGGTATCGTTTAAGGGGTTTTTTGGTATGCTGAGTACGATACACATGATAATTTTGCAATCCAATTTGGCCGCCGCGCCGAAATCACAAAATTTCATGATGGGTATTGTTTAAGGGGGATTTTGGTACGCTGAGTACGAATCTCATGATAATTTTGCAATCCAATATGGCCGCCGCGCCAAAATCACAAAATTTCATGATGGGTATCGTTTAAGGGGAAATTTGGTACGCTGAGTACGAATCTCATGATAATTATGCAATCCAATATGGCCGCCGCGCCGACATCACAAAAGGGCGATGTTTACACGACTATGGAAGCTCGTATCACTTTGAAGTTTGAGGTACCAAGGAAAAAAAACCTGCGTCGTGATGGTATTATCGTGTATTTTAAGAAATAAAAATAAATTATTTTGTGAGACTCCGGATTTCATGGCAAATCGTACATTAGATTAGGTGTGGAATGCCTTGATTTTCTGTACTATTGGGCACAAAGAGTTCAATAATACCTTTTTGATTACCTATTGAGTTCCAAATGATAAATGGATAGTCGAAGCTAATTATTAGTTATGCTTGTGATAATTAATTATCATCATCCGAGCGTTGTTCCTGACATTTTTTTGGGTCAACGGCAACTGCAAGTGGTGAACTTGCTGACCAGCGGAGGCTTTGGTGCAGATGTTCATGTAAGGTGGGATTCTAGATTCTCCATCATCAACAAAAGCGTAACACAGGCACTAAAAAGGATATTAATAACTAATGCTAATAAAAACAGCATACAGCGAAAGCATATCAATTGCAAGTGAGTTACTCTGGAGTTGATTGCACTCTCAAAAGTTACAGTACCACAGCTTTAATGAGAATGGAAATTATTAGTAATAAATAATACAATACTGTACAATATGAATCATTTATTTGTAAATAACAACCTATGGTGCGCTGAGAACCTACTATTGATGGCGGTATTGCTACATAATATACATTTTCATAGGCAAGTATGTAAATATTTAATAGGACTGTGACAGAACAGTTATTCTGTGACACTCACAGCAAACTCCTGATAGAAAAGGCAATAGTATTATAAAAGGTAATATGTTTAACAAACCTTTTACAGTATGTACTACTATAATTATGTGAGCATATTATAAAACAAGTGACAAAAATAACATTTCGATGACCGTGTCCGTTAGGAATGGCAAATTGAACTCCTGAAGAAACTGACTATTGAATTTACAGTATTATTATAATATTAACTAAGCACACCAGCAGCTCAGTGAGCTGATGTGTGTGTGTATCTAATCGATAGATCTGTAGACTTTGTCCAGACGGTTTTTGAATGCATCAACACTGGGTACACCCACAACATGCTCAGGCAGCTTATTCCATTCCGTGACTATTCTATTAGGTAGAAAATGTTTCAGGGTTCAGTAGGTAAGTGTTTAGCTACTACTATCTTAAATAAGGCCTCAAACTGGATGTCCGCGGCGCGGCGAGCGGCAAGTGATGCTCGCGATGCGCGCTCTGCGCGCAGAGCACAAGAGAGGGCGGCGGTTGTTCAGTCCAAATATCTCTAGCTTTATTCATGTAGCAATAACGTGTAGTCCTGGATATATTAAATAACCCAGTCAACCTTTCGTTACTACTGTCACCAGTCCTTAATTTAAATGAAGGCATATAGATACTAAGTGCTAAATGTATAATATTCAATAGATCATAGAACTGAGTAGCACTTATTCCTAGTCAATAGTGGCACAGATTATTGAACTTTATGAACATTACTAAAGTCTGGCTTTTTAGTGCTAATCCTTCCAACAGTCATTGTATAGCTACAAGTTTGTATATGTTTGGTTCCTTGTGCCTAACTTGTGGCTGGTACCTTCTGGTGGTAAAAATGATGGTAGAGCTGCATTGTCTTGTATATAGATGCTCTGCATGGACCAATGGGTTGGAATTATGAAGTGAATGCTGTTGTACTGCCATTCTAGCCCACCTTTAATAGCTGTGCATACTTTCTCCAGGTGAGTACCTTGAATAGAAAAATATATACAACATTAGATAGACTGTTTAAATAACTAATAGAATCACCTTCCGCATCCAGTCGCAGTTTGCAACCTTTTCTAGTTTGTTGGTCCATCTGGCGGGTGGATGTCCTACTCTAGAATGCCAGTTTCCACTCTAGAACTCAGTCGCTCCATCAACAGTCGGTTCTTCTGCAGATATGGTCAGCCCACTGTCACTTTAATGTACCTACTTATACAGCGAGCTATGTCGACTAGAGCATTTAACAATGTTAATAAAAACATTACTGTAATTTGATCTCATTACAATATCACTTAGTCTATACCATTTATACTAATATTATAAAGAGGAAAGATTAGATTGTTTGTTTGTATCGAATAGTAATAATTTGAAAAATTCTTTCACTGTTGGGAAGCAACACTATCCCCGGGTAACATAGATTTTATTCCCGTATTCCTACAGGAACGGAAGCTACATGGGTGAAACCATGTGACGTCCACTAGTCATTCATAATATAAAATTAATAAAAAAGATATTTATTGTGAGTACTTTAGAAATAACTAAAACTGATGTTCAGATGATTATACCAAAATAACTGTAATTAAATACATACCAAGTGTGGAGATATCCTGGTAAGTCATAATTATGTTCTTTTCTTCACAATAAAACAATTAGTCATAGCTGTAGTCATTAAATCTACGTCCAAATAATGGGGCTACTTCCTTCCAGTTTGAAGAACAGATTGCAATAAATCACAGTATATTCTATGCACAGTGTATTGTCATGTGATATCTGTAACATAAACAATTTTTTAGTTATTATGCTATAATGCACTAGCAAATCTTGGGATCAGATCATTGAACTTGTGTTTATTTATTTATTAAACCACCTGACCCGCGCAACAATGTTACCCTTTTAGCTTGGCTATTTTGTACAATAGTGTATTGTATGTACTATACGTAGTTAACCTTCCCCTTGAATCACTATCTGTTGCTGAAAACTGCAGTAAATTCAGCACTTATCACGTTCACAGTTTTGGTAGTTTGTCCCTTATCATTAGATAATGTGATTTGGCAAAAAAAGATTTCTAGGATTGCTACTACATCGTCTAGGGACCGCATTAGGGCTTTGGCAAGTGAAGAATAGAAAACACCGCTCATATTATAACCTAACTGTCGGTCACATTATTCATAGGTTATATGTGTTTAGTTCATGTGTTGGTATTAATAATAACATACACTTACCAACGTTGGCGAAACCCCTGTGGATATAGCAGTCAGTGTTGATTTAGGTCATTATTTTCCTGTAATGACTGCCACCGGCGATGTAACAATTGAACCGAACAAAAGAAACATCGACGAATATTCAATATAACCTAATGCAAAAGTTAGAAAACGTTAAAGTACACTTTTTTCACACTCCTTGCATTAAATTCGAACTTATTTTACTATTAAAAAGATGTTTTGAAACAACCAATAAAAGAAAATAAACCGATCTATGGCAAGCATGGCCGGCTTTGACAAATAGTGCTGACAGTTTTGGACAACAACTAATCGTTAAATCAATCGATACTTCTCTTCATATAAATCGATACCTATTTTAAATCAGGATTTCACCTTTATATACTGTTGAATTAGTTTATTACGTAATTACTTTAATGAATCTATAGTAATACTATAGAATATATTATATAATCGGTGGTAATACTATACTAATATTATAAAGCTGGAGAGTTTGTTTGTTTGTTGTTTTTTTTTTGAACTTGTTTTGTTTGAACTCTAGGATCTCAGAAACTACTATTTAGATTTCAAAAATTCTTTAATGGTTTGATAGTCCATTTATTGAAAATTGCTATAGGCTATTATAACATCACGCTAACACGAATAAAAGCGGAGCAGTAACGATTAATGTTTCGAAAACAGCGTTTTTTTTACCTTGTAAGAGCTTCCGAGCCGTACGCTGCGTAAATGGTTAAAGTTGCGTAAAAATTGAATATTACAAAATTATTCCTTTTAAAAAGTAAAAAAAAGGCGGCGACATTAAAGGTTCGCTTACAATACCCTAATTTGTCTATTTTTTAGGTTTCGCTCACAATATTATACCGGCGACCACACTCGGGGGGGTACGGGGGCCCTTCCGTCCAGCGGGTCGGCTTTCATCTCACCACACAATCATAGATGAAGCTAGCCCCTACGCCTTGTCACTCACTGCTGCAGCAAATGTCGCTCCGTCTTCACGTCTCCCTTCATTTCTGAACAATCATGGCAGTGCAAAAAAAGAAAACAAGGTACCACAACGGCCGCTACTACTCCCAGTAACTTACTGTTTGAGGTGGAGTTCGCTAACATCAGCGAACTCCATGCCATCTGTCTTCTTCCATCACCATCTGGAGCTGCACGGCACGGCCAGCTGTGATGTTCCTAACGGAGACGCAAATACGCCGCCCTGCTGATCAGTCGTACTTATGCTACCCTGGCTATATCATCGAGGAACAATTTCGAGATAAAGCCGGGGTGTGCGCGTTTGTTAGGGCGGATATTTGCTGTCGCCGGCTGCGCTGCCCTGAGAACCCTTCCTTCTCCGTCCTTTGGCTGCACGTAGATCACGGCTCCATGAGTCAGATCTACGTGTGTGTGTCTATCGACCCCACTCAGGGACAGCTGAGATAACGAGGCTGTATCAGCACCTCAGCGAGGGGGCTGATGCCGCGCAGGTGCGGTTTCCGAACGCTGAATTGGTTTTTCTGGGGGACTTCAACGGTCACCACACTGAGTGGCTGGGGTCCCGCAGGACCGATCCTGCGGGACGGGACGCTCCCGCGTTCGCTCTCTCCCATGGTCTGACCCAGGTGGTACGCGGGATTACGCGCATACCGGACAGGTCAGACCATGAACCCGCCCTGCTGGACTTACTGCTGACGAGTTATCCAGCAGAGTACAGTTTGTCGGTTAGCGCCCCACTGGGTCAATCCGACCACTGTGTTGTGCGTGCCCGCCTGCAGGTGTCATCTCCTGCAAGGGCAGCAGAAGTGACGCGGCGATTGTGGCACTACTCGTCAGCAGACTGGGACGAACTACGAGAATACTTTGCAGCCGTCCCGTGGAGTCAGCGCTGCTTTGCAGGGAGGGCTTCATCGGAAAGCGCCAGCAACCTGATGAGATTACATCACATCCTATGGGCAGCCGTGGATATTGGCAACTGGCCAAAGCCGTGCAGGCCAACTTTTGCCCGCCTGCCCGCCGGGCATTTCAAAAGATCGTTCCTCTGTCAAACTGTAAAAACTTGGCACGACCTGCCCGCACACGTATTTCCCTCATCTTACAATCCCGGGTTCCTAAAGAGGAGCGTGAAGAGGCACATCACAGGGCCGCTAACTTGAGGACCACTGTCAAAAGTGGCCCCCAATCGCTAAATGCGCCACGGCTTTCCATCAGGCTGGTGGCGATGTCAATTTGGCGTGCTGTATATAAAAAAAAACTTATAAAGCTGAATAGTTTGTTTGTACTAGGATCTCAGTAGCTACTGGTTGCATTTCAAATTTTTTTTTACAGTTTTATAGTCCATTTGTTGAAGATGGCTAATGGCTATATAACATCACGCTTAGATAAATAGGAGCGAAGCAGCAACGAATAATGTTTTGAAAACAGGACAAAAATATTTATTTTGAGAGCTTCCGTTACGTCCGCTGCGTAAATGATTGAAGTTAAGTAAAAAATTGAGTGTTACTAAATTGATTCTCTTACCTTCTAAATAAGTTTTAAAATATTAGCTCCGCGACGCAAGTACACGTGATGGGAGTAAATGCGACGGGAAACGTCATTTTGAATTACTAATACCACACCTATCTCTTTCCCACTCTCAAGTGACGCAAACGAAGTTTTGGGGATCAGTTCTAACTCAAGTAAGCGACGCGACGGGAGTAAATGCGACGGGAAACATTATATTACTTAAAATATTAATACCATACCTCTTTCTCACTCTTATGGTGACACAAATGAAGTTGCGCGGGTCAGCCAGTCGTAAATATAAATAAATAATCAAAGCAGTCGATCATTGGTTTTAATCGATTCATATAAATTGAATCATTTTAGAATAGATATGCTCTTCCCTTAAGTCAACAGCCGCCATGATATATTTGATGGCTGTCAGGGCGGAAAATGCATTAGAAACTGTTAAAATACTTTTGTGTTTGCCCTAGTACTACGAATGTTTTATTGTTAAATTAAATCGTAAAAGACATTTACAGAAATTAACATAATTTTCGATTTGAAGTACTACTTCGTTTAAAGTGATACCATAAAAAAACATTGCCCTTTTCGTGATGGGTATCGTTTAAGGGGTTTTTGGTATGGTGAGTACGAATCACATGATAATTTTGCAATCAAATATGGCCGCCGCGCCGAAATCACAAAATTTCATGATGGGTATCGTTTAAGGGGAAATTTGGTACGCTGAGTACGAATCTCATGATAATTTTGCAATCCAATATGGCCGCCGCGCCGAAATCACAAAATTTTCGTGATGGGTATCGTTTAAGGGGTTTTTTGGTATGGTGAGTACGAATCACATGATAATTTTGCAATCCAATATGGCGGCCGCGCCGAAATCACAAAATTTCATGATGGGTATCGTCTAAGGGGTTTTTTTGTGTGCTGAGATCGAATCACATGATAATTTTGCAATCCAATATGGCCGCCACGCCGAAATCACAAAATTTCATGATGGGTATCGTTTAAGGGGTTTTTTGGTATGCTGAGTACGATACACATGATAATTTTGCAATCCAATATGGCCGCCGCGCCGAAATCACAAAATTTCATGATGGGTATTGTTTAAGGGGGATTTTGGTACGCTGAGTACGAATCTCATGATAATTTTGCAATCCAATATGGCCGCCGCGCCAAAATCACAAAATTTCATGATGGGTATCGTTTAAGGGGAAATTTGGTACGCTGAGTACGAATCTCATGATAATTTTGCAATCCAATATGGCCGCCGCGCCGACATCACAAAATTTTCGTGATGGGTATCGTTTAAGGGGTTTTTGGTATGGTGAGTACGAATCACATGATAATTTTGCAATCAAATATGGCCGCCGCGCCGAAATCACAAAATTTCATGATGGGTATCGTTTAAGGGGAAATTTGGTACGCTGAGTACGAATCTCATGATAATTTTGCAATCCAATATGGCCGCCGCGCCGAAATCACAAAATTTCATGATGGGTATCGTCTAACGGGTTTTCTGGTATGCTGAGTACGAATCACATGATAATTTTGTAATCAATTATGGCCGCTGCGCCGAAATCACAAAATTTCATGATGGGTATTGTTTAAGGGGGATTTTGGTACGCTGAGTACGAATCTCATGATAATTTTGCAATCCAATATGGCCGCCGCGCCGAAATCACAAAATGTTCGTGATGGGTATCGTTTAAGGGGTTTTTTGGTATGGTGAGTACGAATCACATGATAATTTTGCAATCAAATATGGCCGCCGCGTCGAAATCACAAAATTTCATGATGGGTATCGTTTAAGGGGGATTTTGGTACGCTGAGTACGAATCTCATGATAATTATGCAATCCAATATGGCCGCCGCGCCATTGTTGTTAAATTTCATGTTGGATATTGTTTATGGGGTTTTTCGTTATGCTGAGTAAGAATTTCAGGTTAATTTTGCAATCCAATATGGCCACCGCGCCACTGTTGCGAGATTTCTGTCAGTATGCTGAGATACCAAAAAACCCCTTTCACGAAATCACCGTTGTAAAATTTTCAATGACATTTTACAACTGTGGTTTGGCGGCCATCTTGGATTGCAAAATTGACCTAAAATTCGTATTCAGCATACCAAAAAACCCCTTCTACGATATGCAACATGAAATTTTGCAACGCTGGCGCGACAGCCATCTTGGATTGCTAAATTAACCCAAAGTTCGTACTCGTCATTAGTAGTGGGATTAAACGTTATTTTTTATTATTGTGTTATACGGTTAAGTTATAATAAAATAACGTGTTACTTTAAATGTTATTTGTTATAACAATTTAACACAGCACTGGGTGAAAAGTTATAACGACAAAAATGCGAATAGAATGTTTTAAAATTTTGAAGGTTAAACTGTTTATCATTATTATTTACTAGCTGATGCCCGCAGCTTCGACCGCGTAAAATATGTTTCCGTTTTCGCTTCCCGTGGGAACTTATTCCCGGGATAAAAATGTTTTGTTCCAGCCATTGTTCAAACACTTTTATCACATAACACTATTTACCTCATTATTTACCTATACAAAATTATGCACCTCACCTATAATAACTAAAAAAAACTTAATTACGTAAGTACCTATAATAAGTATACAAAACTTAACTAAACAAACGAATCGTTTCAATTTTCGCAATCGCTCACGATAAAATAACCGAAATTACGACAAGTATGGCGCAATTACGAACGCCGAATTCATAAAACTAACAACCAATAGTTCAAAATATTCGAATATTCTAATAACAAAAATAATTTAACTGTTATATCAATAATGGCATATTCATTTCAGACAATAATCGTTTTAGTGCCATAACATTTAAGGTTCAAAATTAATCCTTTTAAGCAAAATAAACGTTTTAGTGTTATAACAGTTAAGTGTCAAAATTAAATCCTTATAAGCAATAATTCTTTTTTTAGAATACGGACGTAAAGAGAATAAAGACCATTATTGTCTAGCATCCATTCTTTCGATAAACTAAAACATTATTTCCATTTTCCATCTATCGGGTTGTCTGTGAATTAAATAGTTATCAATAGTTCAATAATTTGTGCGCCATCTAGTATTAATCAAATAAATTAGACGGACATGCTTATCCAAAATCGAATATAAGGAGGAATCTTCTTCAACTTAACCGATAGATGTCAAATTGTTTAAGCTAAAAATATTAAAAATTCATCTGTAATTTAGTAACTAAACTACATAATATTAGAAATGCATACCATCTATCGGATTAGTGGGGAAGTTTTTGTTGTAGGCAAGAGTCGTGTCAATAATGGTATGTGTTAAAAATATTCTTTTATTCTTCTGATATTTAACTATGTTATGGTTACATAAATTTTAACTTGTTATTTTAATTGTTATAACTTTTAACGCCCACTACTACTCGTCATACCAAAAAACCCCTTATACGAAATCCATAATGAAATTTTGTGATTTCGGCGTGGCGGCCATATTGGATTTCAAAACTATCATGTGATTCGTTCTCAGCATACAAAAAAACCCCTTAGACGATACCCATCATGAAATTTTGTGATTTCTGCGCGGCCGCCATATTGAATTGCAAAATTATCATGTGATTCGTACTCAGCATACCAAAAAACCCTTTAAACGATACCTATCACGAAAATTTTGTGATTTCGGCGCGGCGGCCATATTGGATTGCAAAATTATCATCAGATTCGTACTCAGCATACCAAAAAACCTCTTAGACAATACCCATCATGAAATTTTGTGATTTCGGCGCGGCGGCCATATTGGATTGCAAAATTATCATGTGATTCGTACTCAGCATACCAAAAAACCTCTTAGACGATACCCATCATGAAATTTTGTGATTTCGGCGCGGCGGCCATATTGGATTGCAAAATTATCTTGAGATTCGTACTCAGCGTACCAAAATCCTCCTTAAACGATACCCATCATGAAATTTTGTGAATTCGGCGCGGCGGCCATATTGGATTGCAAAATTAACCCAAAATTCGTACTCAGCATACCAAAAAACCCCTTATATGATATGCAACATGAAATTTTACAACGGTGGCGCGGTGCAATTGGATTGCAAAATTAACCTGTAATTCGTACTCTTACTACTATTTTTTTCCCAAAAGCGTTTGACATCTTAGATCGTATGTCCACCTATTTATAATCCGGACCAGTGTGCGGCCGGCCAGCCGCAACAAAAAAAGCGCATTGATGTTACGAGTTGCATCAAAACGTTACACATTGTTTCATTACAAGGAGCGCATTGAAATGCTCGGATCACCTGCTTCACTGCTGTAACCTCGTCTTGTATCATTACAAGGTGCGCATTGCAATGCTCGGTTCACCTCCCACACTGGCTGTAATTCTCGACTCGTAACATTACATTACGCGCGAATGCTCCCGGTGAGGGAGCACCTTTAGAAAAAAATGATGTTTTGTAACATCATTTTTTTCTAAAGGTGCTTTAGCCTCAATAGCATTTTTGAAGACCTATCTATGGATACCCCCACACGTATGGGTTTGATGAAAAAAATCTTTTCGTTTCAGTTCTGAGTATGGGGACCCCCAAAATTTACTGCTTTTTTTAGTTATATTTAAAAATCTTAATGCGGTTCACAGAATACATCTACTTACCAAGTTTCAAGTGCATAGGTCTTATAGTTTCGGAGAAAAGTGGTTGTGACATTCGGACGGACAGACAGACAGACATGACGAATCTATAAGGGTTCCGTTTTTTGCCATTTGGCTACGGAACCTTAAAAGAGGTATTTTAAGATACTCTTATTTCATTAAAATAAATCTTATTGAACTAGGCGGCTAACTCCTTCCCTGTAGTTGCGTTAGTGTGTGTGGTTTTTATATGTGTTAGTTTTGGCGTACTTTTCAATCTGTAATGCTTTGTCTGCTACTTATAAAAAAGTAAAAGTTCGGGTAAAAGTTCGGGTAGTTGTGACATAAACACATGTTTTTGAATCACTGGTTATTAAAATTAAATTTAAAATTAATCAGACAATTATTATCACTTTAATGCATAAAATCATACATTAACAGCAGTCACCTACCAGTGTGAGTGTTTTCTCCCTTTAAAAACACAAATTATAGCATATTATACATCTAAATAACATGGAGTCAAGCATACAGGAGTCAATGGCTGACTTCAAGTCAATGTTCCGGGACCAAATGGCTACTTTTGAGGCAAAGTTGTCAAGTAACACTTCACTATCACCTGATACTTCCAGTTTGGTATCGGAGTTTGCTTCATTCAAGTCATTTGTTCTCTCTGCCTTAAATCTTCTTCAACGGCAAGTGGAGTATGTGGCATGCAGGGTGGACAGTTTGGAAACACGCAGTCGCCGAAAAATACTACTTGTGCATGGTGTGAACGAGCAGGCTACGGAGGATACAGCAGAGGTGTTGGTGAGTGTGGTGAAACAACAGCTTCAAATTGATAACATAGTGGCAGCTGATGTACAACGTTGCCATAGAATGGGGCGACCATCTGCCCCACAGAAACCCAGACCATTACTAGTTAAATTCCAAAAGGTGTCCGTTCGTGATAGCATCTGGTTTGCGAAAACTAAACTTAAAGGCTCTGGTGTTACAATTTCTGAGTTTTTGACGAAGCCTAGGCACCAAACATTCATGGCTGCACGGGAAAGGTTTGGCTTAAATAAGTGCTGGACGAGAGAGGGGCTCATCCACGTAGTGGGGTCTGATGGGTCCCGTCATCGCGTCACTTCACTTCACGAGCTCGATGATATAAAAATGCCTGCGACTGCTCCAAAGGAAACTGAGAAAGTTCCCACAGTTCCGAAGCCCACAGCTGCTAGTGCCAAGCCCAGACGTATTGCAGCGAATAAGAGATAAAGTGTATATTCCTGTTGTTATCTGCCACCGTCGTGTATATGCTATCTCATTAGTACATATTATTAACTTTCACTTTCAACTGATTACGTCACGTTTGAAACTCATGTCTTGCTTAATTTCTTTTTCTTCTATACCTTACAAAAAATAATTAATATCAATGTTCTGTTCACAATGTTTGTGCAATGTTTGTTTACATTTGACATGTCACTGTCAATGTCAAGCCAATCGTAGCTTAGTTTTTATTTACTCTTTCCACTAGGAACAGGCTAAGGATAAGGACCATGCTGCCTTATCTGAAGTAAAACTTTTTTCTTGTTAATTTCTTTTAATTTTTGTTTTTAGTTTATTTTTATTTTATTAGGCTAACATTTGTTTATGTAATAATATTCAATTTCAATTTTAAATTCTCTTAAAACTATAAGGCTCTGTAAAATTAGTTAATTTAATTAATCTGTTATTTGCACTCAACTGGTGGGTGAACATGACTGTTTGTACTCACCACTTTTTATTATTATTATTATTATTTATTTATTATTCTGTTTTATTTTTTATCTTATTTATATTATATATTTGTAGTGTATGTCATCATCTGTAGTAGATGATGATTCTGTTATTAGATATTTAACTATTGGCCCAAGTAATAGCTCAGTAAGTACTCCTTCAATCGCAGATGTGCTCGAATCGCAGTTCTCTGATGTACCCTCAAATTTCAATGTTATACATTTCAATGCTCAGAGTATTCCCGCCCATTTCCCAGGTATGCTGGCTAACTTAAACAGTAATAATATCCATGCAATTCTTGTTTCGGAGACATGGTTGAGGCCTTCTTTATCTTCCCTTCCTGTCACTCTGCCTGGATACCGTCTAATTAGAAATGACCGCTCGGTTGACCGTGGTGGCGGTGTTGGTATCTATTTAAGATCACATATTCCTTACAACGTTTTGCGGGTATCAGCACAGCCACCGCCGTCAAATTCGGGCGAGTATATTTTTGTAGAAGTGGAACTGCATCACATCAAATTACTTCTTGGTGTTTACTACAGTCACTGCTCCAGAGTTGACTACTTCTCTTCTTTTGAACTGATGTTGGAAAACCTAGTGCCCTGCTATCGTCATACTATAATACTTGGCGACTTTAATACATGTCTTGTCAGGAACGACTCTCTCTCTCTCGCTCGAGCTGCGAAGCTTCGCAATATTTTGGAATCCTGTAATCTTACTATCCTCCCTTTGAATACTACTCATCACTTTCCTAACTGTGCGCCTTCCCTTATTGACCTTATTATCATTTCGTCTACTGAGCATGCAGTAAAACATGGCCAATGCGCAGCTGATATCTTTTCCTATCACGACCTTATCTTTCTTTCCTATAAAGTTCGTCCTCCCAAGGCAAAGTCTAAGGTCTTAATGCAGCGTAACTTCAATCGGATGAACGTCGACAAACTTAGAGAAGACGCAAACAGCATTGATTGGACTTCTTTGTATAATAGTGGTTCAGTAGATGATAAAGTTAACATTCTAACTCGTAAATTGGTCAGCCTCTACGATGTACATGCACCGATCCGTGCAGTTAAAATCAAACATGCACCATCGCCGTGGCTCACCAAAGAAATTAAAGACTTAATTAATAAAAAAGGGAGGGCTAAAACCAAATATAAATACCAACCGAACGAATATAACCGTGAAAGATATATAAAAATCAGAAATCTCTGCAATAAGGTGTGTAGGAACGCACAACGCCAGCACATTCAAAACTCAATAGAAAATGGAGATCCAGCTAAAGTCTGGAAATTTCTAAGAACCTTGGGAGTTGGTAAGTCAAAGCAAGAAGTAAATTCAAATAATATTAATCTCGATGCATTAAATAAGCATTTCTCAACCTCTTCAAGTTTTGATGCTTCTACCAAAACTAATACACTTAATCGTCTTTCACAGCTACCAACTCCTGAATATGAATCTTTTGTTTTTAATCAATTCACGGCTTGTGATGTTAAGAAGAGCATAATGTCCATAGCGTCTAATGCTGTTGGCAATGACTGCATTAGCCGCAATATGATCGTACCGGTTCTTGATTCTATTCTACCAATTATCTGTCATATTTTGAATTATTCCATTTCCAGTGGCATTTTTCCATCGATGTGGAAGGAGGCCCAAATTATACCCTTACCTAAAAAGTCCAATCCTTCTTCTTTCTCTGATTTCCGTCCTATATCAATCTTACCTTTTCTGTCTAAAGCCCTTGAGCGCCTCATTCACACCCAACTCAATTCCTTTCTAATCAAAAACCATCTCTTAAACTCCTACCAATCGGGCTTTCGCCCGGGCCACAGCACAGTTACAGCCCTTGTAAATATTACAGATGACATCAGAACGGGCATGGAGAGCGGAAAGCTTACGTTGTTGACATTACTTGATTTCAGTAATGCCTTTAATACAGTGGACTTTCGCATACTCCTTGAGATTCTTCGCTCTATTAACATATCTCCACCAGCAATTGATTGGTTTCGCAGTTACCTGTCTGGTCGCCGGCAACGTGTTTGCATTGATGACTCGATTTCTTCTTGGAGTAATATTTCGGCTGGTGTACCACAGGGTGGCGTTTTATCTCCTCTTTTGTTCGCAATTTTTATAAATTCCATTACAAAGCAACTAGTTTCATCCTACCACCTTTATGCAGATGATTTACAAATTTACTCACAGGCTGGACTCAATGACATACATGAGGCTTTTAGCGCAACAAATAGTGACTTAGAACAAATATGTGCATGGAGTAACAGCTATGGCTTGCAGGTAAACCCTACAAAAACACAGGTAATCCTTATAGGTAGTACTTGGAACATCTCTAGAGTTGATTGGGCGCAGCTGCCACAAATCGTTTTTAATGGCATGCCGTTACCTATAAGTGATAGGGTGAAAAACTTGGGTATCTTTATTGATAGAACTCTGTCCTGGGGACCTCAATTGCAGGAGGTGAATCGCAAAATGTTTGCCTCGGCAGGCTCTTTGCGAAGATTGCGTGACCTTCTCCCGATTCCGACGAAGATTTCGCTTGCACAATCGCTACTTCTTCCAATACTAGACTATGCCGATGCCAGCTATCTTGATCTCACGGAGGAGCATCTAAATAAACTTGAGCGCCTTCAAAATCTCTGTATAAGGTTTATATTTGGCTTACGCAAATATGACCACGTTTCCGAGTACCGCAAACAACTCAAGTGGCTCCCAATTCGCCTTCGACGGAATACTCATATCCTTTCTTTGCTATATAATATATTATTTAATTCAGTAACACCCTGTTACCTCAAGGAGCGCTTTCAGTTCCTATGTGACACGCACTCTAGGTGCTTGAGATCGTCTAAGAACTTGCGACTTTATATACCGGCACATTCAACAAAGTTTGTTGGTAACTCTTTTACAGTTAAAGCAGCGCAACTGTGGAATGCTTTACCGGTCAGAATCAGACGAGCTCAAACATTGGGATCCTTTAAAATTAAAGTGAAAGAATATTATCTTACAATTTAATTGAGCTACTTGCAAACTGAGTCTTGTATTTATGTATGTATATCAAGGGCATATATATAATGTATATCTGTGTATGTATGTATGTACCTGTGTATGTATATATTATATGAAAGTATTTGTGTATATATGTAGGTATTTGTATATTTGTATGTATATGTTACGTATACACCGGAATGCTACTTCTAATATTATTTATTACGTCACAAATTAAACCCGTTTTTAAATATTTTTACAGTCCTGTCCATCTAAAGGTTGCCTGGCAGAGATTGCTATTAGCAATAAGGCCGCCCATTGTACCTGATTAATATTTATTATATCTACTTTAAGATTTTCTATCCTTGGTGTACAATAAAGCATATTACTACTACTACTACTACTTATTGTAAGTCTGTGCATACGACTTACCTGGTCGAAAGTAGTCTTCGTTGCATATGAAAATTTGCAACATTAAAGCAGCATTGCTCTCTCTACTGACCCTGCAATAACATTTTAAACGCGATAGAAAAACTTAAGTTTATCTGATCGCGATGGGACCAGCTACCTGTAAGTAGAGGATCGTTGATGATCCTCATTAATGTCGAGCGAGAGAGTGTCCACGTCCAGTACAACTACGAGGACCTGGCGCTGTTGCGCCCACGCCGTGCACTCCACCAGCCTTTGGAGCGCTGTGTCATCGCTTCGATCCTCACAGTGCTGACACTCGGCCGTGGTTTCCCCTGTGTCTTCGCCACAGATACCTACCGAAGCTACCGTGTCCGGTAAGTATCTGTGACAACCGGTAGGAGAGAGCACTGTGTCTCCTCTCCAGCCACTCGTCAGATACAGTCGAAACAGTCGAAAGTGTAAAACATCTGTAAAAGATTGGCTAATGAATAAGTTCTTTCTTCAAGCGGAGTGTAAAGAGGCACATCATAGGGCCGCCAACTTGAGGACCGCTTTCTATAGTCGTACAGCCTGGGTCTGTGGCCTTCAATCTCTAGATGTTACATGCTCAGCTTAATTTTTAGAGGCATCATTTCGTGTTTGGTCGAATGCGATTTTAGTGGTTTTAATATGCAACATTAACTATGTAATAATTCCTTGTGAAACATCGTAACTACTTTGTTTTTTTGGTACAGGTTAGTCGTTAGTTCTACTTGCCTTGATAAAAATAAATTTATTCGTAGGTAATAACAGTTACCAATGAATAATTTGTAGATACAATTTTCGATCTGTAAAAGTTATAGTTTTGATAGGTAGAGAGACAGTGGAACTTTTTTGTATCTAATAACGTCATCAAAGTACAAGTGCGTATTTATTGTTATTTTGACTGTTTTTAACTGCTCGGCGTTAATCTCCCTAAAATTACTCACCGCACCGGGTATTGAACACAAGCCCTTAGAACGTAAAAAACTTACACCTCCAATATATTCTTTTTAATTTTTTTGTAGAAAAGTCGCTTTGAATGACCATGCAAGCCTCCTTACAAAAATGTTTCAAGAATATATCAAGGTCGCACTGATCTAATACCATACAATCTTTCAGCTCATTTACTAGCTCAAAAGAAAAACTCGCACTAGGCACTGTAAGTAACCCTTTAGTCGAGTTTTCTCACGCAGCCACCTCTCTGACTACCCTGATAACAATTATTGAAATAGATAAGGTTACCTTGAAGTTTTTAAATATAAAAGATCTGTACCAGACCCAATATTGTATTGTGTATTTCAGTTCAAACCCCAGTGTCAAAAATGAAATATGTAAGTACCTACCTTCCCACTTTCTGAAAAATATTACTTATCTATCTATTCTATTCTATACATATAATAAAACTGTAGAAGGTCGAGAGTCTGTACAGTACATGGAAGATATTTTGAAAATTTAAATTGTAGGGCGTTATCTAATCGATACTGAAGCCGAAAATGTAATTTAAATTTTTCATGTTTGTCTGTCTGTATCCCGAATAAGTATCACGCCGAAACTACAGAATTATTGAGGGTTATATTTACTTAATAAAATACAGAATTATAGAGGGAGAGTTATATAAACTTGTGTGGAACAATTCTTAGATTACTCCCTTTCTGACGCTAAAAAAAATATTTAAAATCTACTGTTGCTATACTGGACTACGCGGTGAGAAATAACTGCTGAAAAACCATTTTAACTTTCATCCCCTCTCCTGATGGAACCGCGTAAAATATCGGAATCAAAACTATCCTAGAACCTGGCTCAGATTGTACCAAGTATCAGTAAAATTAAGTAAGTAGTTTCTGTGTAATAGTTTTTTAGGATACAGATATACAAAAAATACTAATTGCAATTTCGACTCACTTCTATATCGATTAGTCCTACATTTTTTTTTAAATACTATCATACTCGCGACCTTCTACAGTTTTATTATATGCTTAGACAAGCCGACGACGTCAACCTTTTTTACGTCAAATAAGAGAAAGATTGAGGGAAAGGTATTTGAAAGGAGAAGTATTTTTTCATCAGTCTCATAAAATTGCTCAAGGGTCTTGTGAAGGAGTGGGGTTGGTTTAACACTAATAATCTTTGCCGAAATGATAACAAAACTAATGTTTTAAATTTACCTTATACTACTATTATAAAGTGGAAAGATTTCATTGTTTGTTTGTTTGCGTCGAATAGGCTCAAAAATTATTAGGTAGACCAATTTGAAAAATTCTTTCACTGTTACACTATCCGCGGGCCACATACATGAGCATCATGAGCATCTATTCCCGTATTCCAACGGAAATTGTAGCGATTCGGGTGAATCCGCGTGCCGTCCGCTAGTCTATAGAGTATGTCTGTCTTTCTGTGTGTCTGTTTGCCTGTATCGTGAATTACGTGAATTAGGTATCACGCCGAAACTACTCATTCAATTTGAATGATACTTAACTCAATCTTCTATATATTACGAGTACACAGAGAATATTGTAAATTATAATACCTGTTGCCGTGCCGGCCCACTAATGAAACTTTCAGGCCTTCAACTCCGCTTAATAACTGCCATGTTTCTTACAACCGGGGCCAATAGCTTCAGATGATTTCATTTTTAATATTTTTTTTCATTCTTTTGTACTTTGCAGTTTGCTGTCTTCATTGTCCTAATGCTAGTCGTTCTTGCGACTAGTGCTGCGATTGAGGCTGGTGGTCTGGCTGCGGTTAATGCTGCTGCTTCTTATGGGGCTAAAGCTGCGGAAAATGCTGTGGCTAAAGCTGCGGAAAATGTTGCGTCTAAAGCTGCGGAAAATGTTGGGCCCAAGGCTCCGGCTCATAATGATAATGCGGCTAAGGCTCCGCATGTTGACTGATTAGCGTCAACCGTTAAACTCAAATGCTACAAACAGCATACTTGTCAGTACAGTAATTAAATTAAAGTAGAACTAGAAGGAAGCTGTATAGTAAATATATCTTATTATTAAAGTAATGCTGACAAATCAAAGAACGTATCATTTTATCTCCTTTACATTGAGCGACGTATTAGTTACCTATACTTTTTTAATTACTTCTATAAATTCAAAATGAATACAAGACTAGTGCTGACATCTTGACAGACTGTGTGTAAAAGAATGACTGTATGTCAGGCGCGAATTAGTCCACGCATTGATCTAAGCGCACGGTAGTGCGCAGGCCAAGTTCCAGCAACAAGCCGCGCGCATGCCGTACACTATTTACACGAACCGTTTCGACCCACTTTTGACCCCCCTGTAGCTCAGTGCCTGTAGCTAGTACAGAAATAGAATGTATGTACGTACCTAATCTAAACTAGTACTAAGTCAGTGTACCAAATTTCATAGATATTGCTTCAGTAGATCCTTAAATATGACCCTGTGAATATAGCTAACTTTGGCACTGACTGACTCACTCACTGACCGGTAATCAAAAACCTCTAGGCCACTTCCAATTGTCCTAGCGTTATGAAATTTGGCACACAGATCGTGTGTTATAATGTAGCTTACCGATAAATTATGAAATTTAAGAAATAGGTCAAGCGTGAGTTGGAAAAGGGTTACAAAGTTTGTATGGGACCACAGGATTCCTTGGTCGGAACTTCTTCAAATTTTGCATAAATCATCTTTAACAGAATTAAGGGAAGAAGTGAAGTTTTTATTGAAATTTATTCCAGAACACGGCTAAAAGGGGGTAAAAAATGTTTTCTTCGGGGGATTTAGTTCGAAGTTGTTAACAATACTTCATAGTGATGAGAGGACTCTTTTGATTTAATTTACTTTTTATTTTCACACATGTCATGTTTAAAACTCAATTTGATTTTTGAAAAAGATGTTCTAAATATTTTGATTAATGACAATCAAATAATCTATACATACAAATTATAGAATTGTCAAAACTACTCATTGAATATTTTTATTCATATTGACTCACAGTCATGACTCACGCTAGACCGTGCCAGGTTCGAGCCGAGTGTCGGCCGTAGCACGGTCACCGAGCCGGTTCCGTGTCTGAAATTACAAAGACGGCCGCGACCGGGGTAATTAACGTTCGTCCGAGCAAAATCAGTCTGGCCGTGGCCGAGCCGAGGCGGGACCAAGTTGTTTCCGAGCGTTGTTCGTTGCTCGGTCGTCACTCAGATGCCGCTCGGTATAGCGTGAGTGTGTTCATCTATACATACAAATAAATAAAATTGGAGTGTATGTTTGTAATATTAAAATAACCGCTTTCTACTACATGCATATGAATGTGTATACAGAGCACATACCAATACATATATTTTTAAAATTTTTGTCTGTGTGTCTGTCTGTTTGTTTGTTCCGGCTAATCCCTGGAACGGCTGGACCGATTTGGAGGGGACTTTCACTGGCAGATAGCTTATGTAATAAGGAGTAACTTAGGCTACTTTTATTTTAGAATATTTCTTTTATTTTAGAAAAAAATCCAAAAAAACAAAAAAAATCTAAATAAACTAATTTTTTATTACATTCCACGCGGACGAAGTCGCGGGCACAGTTAGGACAAAATATATGTAGTAAAAATTGGAGTGTCTGTTTGTAATATTAAAATAACCGCTTTCTACTACATGCATACGAATATTTATACGTTATACATACCAAAATATATTTTTAAAATATTTGTCTGTCTGTCTGTCTGTCTGTCTGTTTGTTCCGGCTAATCTCTGGAACGGCTGGACCGATTTGGACGGCAGATAGCTTACAAACAAGCGGGAAAATGATTACCCTGAAAAGATTAATGTATGTTAGTTCCTTTACTATTTCTACGACTCTTCTTTTCTTAGGTATACATACAAATGCCAACACTTAAAAAGAGTCTATATAGGTAGATGATTAACTTAAAAAGTAGCATGACTAAAGGTTATAACAACGCTAGGAACCTATACTCGTAAGCAGGTGAAGCAAAAGCCAACAACATTATTTATTTACATCTGTCTTCTACACAGGATGCGCTACGTATCAATTATTTGCATGACAAACATCTAATGGGCAGTTTAGTAGTGTCAGAAAAAAAAAATACAAGTTTCACCTTGAAATAAACACAGGACCTACATATTATGGCCAGTGCGGCCATACTTAGGTGCAACCAATGGCAGATGGCTGAAAGTTCAGTTGCATTTCGATTCAAACTAGGCGTAATACTTTGTAGTCGACTACAACAGGATATGGCCCTTAGTTTTTACATTGGCTATAAATAACTTAAAGTCTAGTACCCTATGATTGTGATTTATGTGACTAACAAGTGAATAAGCTAGCATTAGGTTTATGTTTTACTCAAATATGCTAATGTAAGATTTACATTTCTAATCAAACTGCTTCACCCAATTGATGTACAAAAAATCCTGCACCTTACTTAATCTTCTTCTTATTTGGTCGAGCCATCGATCTATATGTACGGGTCGAGCAGACAAATGTAGTCGCGTTTCATCATATTATATATCTTCGGTTGCAGCCGTAAAATAGCTATGTAATTACAAATTATATTTTGATAAAACATATTTTTTCTGACTAAGTACTTCATTCCACTTTTACAATTTAAATAAAAATAAATAAAAGTTTAAGGACGTGGCCTAGTTGGGCAGTAATAAAACCACTTCTTGTCACAATTGCACTTATATTCCATGATAACACTTGTACACATCAACACTTGTTATTAATATCGCCAACAATAATCCAATGACTCGCGAGCGAAACATTTTATAAGGCCAGGAACAAGGAGGCGGCCATCGTGCAGGCCTGGATTCCGACAGCGGACGGGCCTGCCGATGTTGATGCCGAAGTGGAGTGGTTCGGGAGAGCCATGTCGCACATCTGCGATGCGGCGATGCCCAGGGCTAGGCCCAGACCGGCGAGGAAGCAGGTGTACTGGTGGACGCCGGAAATCGCGCAGTTGCGCGCGGAGTGCGTTACCGCGCGCCGCCGGTACACCAGATTCCGCCGGAGGCGTCGCCGCCCAGACGATGCGGCAGCCCGAGAGACGGAGCTTTATGATGGGTACAAGGAAGCCAAGAGGGCCCTCCAAACGGCCATCAAGCGGTCCAAAAAGCTGGGCCGCGATGAGCTGATGGAGACTCTGGAGCGGAACCCGTGGGGGCGCCCGTACCTTATGGTAAGGGGCAAATTACGCCCTAAGGCGCCCCCACTGACTCAGAGTCTCCAGCCGGAGCGGCTGGAGGAGGTCCTGGAGTCCTTGTTCCCGTCGAGAGCGGAGGAACACATTTCTCCGCGCATGGCTCCGTCTCAGGCGCCCAACGCGGAAGGCAGCGAGAACGACGTGCCCGTAGTCACCGAGGGTGAGTTAGGGGCGGCTGTACTGCGGCTTAAATCCCGCAGAAACACCGCCCCTGGACCCGACGGCGTTCCAGGCCGAGCGTGGGTCCTGGCTCTCGAAGAGCTTGGGCCTCGACTAATTGGGCTCTTTAGCGCATGCCTCGAGAAAGGCCAGTTTCCCAAGGTCTGGAAGACAGGGAAACTGGCCTTTGATTCGAAAGGCGGAGCGGCCGGCAAATTCCCCATCAGGGTACCGGCCGATCGTGTTACTCGACGAGGTGTGCAAGCTCTTTGAGCGCATTATTGCACAACGCCTCGTCGGGCACCTCACACGCGTGGGGCCTGATCTGGCGGATAGCCAGTTTGGCTTCCGTCAGGGACGCTCCACCGTGGACGCGATCATGCGCATTAGAGGCCTGACGGAGGAAGCAGTCTCACAGGGTGAGGTGGTGGTGGCGGTGTCTCTCGACATCGCCAACGCATTCAACACCTTGCCCTGGAGCTGCGTCAGGGAGGCGCTTATCTATCATGGAGTGCCTCCCTACCTCCGTCGAATTGTCGGGGCTTATCTCTCCGAGGGAGCCATAACTTACTCGAGCTGGCTAGGGCCGGGTCGGCGAGATGTGTCGTGCGGTGTTCCACAGGGATCGGTTTTAGGGCCGCTCCTGTGGAACATCGGTTACGACTGGGTGCTGCGTGGTCCGTTGCTCAGAGGGGTCGGCGTAACATGTTACGCCGACGACACCCTCGTTACGGCGCGGGGAGCAACGTACCGTGCCGCAGCACTTAAGGCCACGGCAGGGGTTGCTCAGGTCGTGGGTCGGATTCGGCGGCTGGGTCTTGAGGTCGCCCTTCACAAATCCGAGGCTCTGTGCTTCCACGGACCTCGGATGGGGCCACCTGCGGGATCCAGCCTACAGGTGGGGGGCGTCATCATCGGCATCGAGCCCTCGATGAAGTATCTTGGGCTCGTACTCGATGGCCGGTGGAACTTCGGACATCATTTCCGAAGTTTGGTCCCAAAACTGAGGGGGGCATCGGCCGCACTCGCGTGGCTGATGCCCAACATCAGGGGACCCAACGCTCCCTACAGGAGGCTGTACCTTGGGATCGTGCGAAGCATGGCCCTGTACGGGGCTCCCGTATGGGCGGAGACCCTGACGGCCAGCAATGAGGCTAGACTGATGAGCCCGCAGAGAGTGATGGCCGTCAGGGTGATAAGAGGATACCGCACGATCTCCGGTGAGGCGGCATGTCTCCTAGCCGGGACCTCTCCATGGGACCTGGAAGCGAGAGCCCTTGCGTCACTGTTCAGATGGCGCAAGGAGGCGCTGGAGCGGGGCCAAAGGCCTGCGTCTCGAGAAATCGAGGCCCAGCGGACCCTGCTCCACCAGGAAACCCTGGAGACATGGAAGATGCGACTTGAGCAACCAAAGGGGGGATTCGCCACAATCGCGGCCGTCAGACCGGTCATGGACGAGTGGCTGGAGAGAAGACACGGTGCTCTCTCCTACCGGTTGACACAGATGCTTGCCGGGCACGGTAGCTTCGGTAGGTATCTGTGGCGAAAACACCGGGAAACCACGGCCGAATGTCAGCACTGCGAGGACCGCAGCGATGACACGGCGCTCCACACGCTGGTGGAGTGCACGGCGTGGGCACAACAGCGATAGGTCCTCGTAGTGGGTCTGGGCGTGGACACTCTCTCGCTTGAGGCCATGGTGCGAGCCATGCTCTCCAGCGGGAGTAAGTGGGACTGCGCCGCCTCTTTCTGCGAGCAGGTCATGCTCGCGAAGGAGGCGGCGGGCCGGGTGCGGGAGAGAACTCTCCCACCCGAGTTCCGCAGTCAGCGCCCTGGGCGCCGCCGACGTGTCTTCGCCGAGGACTATCGGCCTCCATGACCGGGGGTCTGAGGACGGTGAGAGGGCCGCTCACCGTCCTTACAGAAGCAGGCCCATGACGGCAGCGTGACGTGAGCACTTACGCACGCTCCCCCCCTTAGAAGCGGGGCCACACCCGAAATCCCCCATAGACGCGGGATTGCACCCGAACCACCCCCTGGGCGAGGCCGCATTGGCGGCCGTAGGTCTGTTGGGAGTCACGGGACATCCTTCCTGAGGGCTTGCCCGGGGCTCTTAACCATAGGCTGTTGGGCGTTACGTGAGGTTTTTTAGTCAGTAAGAGTCCGGCATAGCATCCTACGAGGATTTTCCCTCACGTTCAAAAAAAAAAAAAAAAAAAAAAAGGCCAGGAACAAAGTACATCTTCCTCCCACCGTTGCAACGGTGGTGAGGCAATTCTTAATGTAGGGTAGATAAGAAATCTACATAATCTTAAAGTATGTAAATCAAATTTACTACACACAGAGACAAGATTTTAAAATCTAGTCATTAATTTAATCGTAATTATAAATTCGGTAAATCCTTAGTAAACAAAATATTCAATTAGTCTATTCTTTTAGCTACCCGTATTTTATGAAAAGTAAAATATGACGTCTCTTGCCGGAAATAGATACTAACAGTAAGTACCTATTTAGGCATAGCATGGACAATCTAATGGGCTCAGGAATTTAAATGTTTCTTGACTTATTATTCACAAGTCGTTTCCTTCAAGGGAAAGCAATAATTGTAATGGTGTCTACACGAGAAATAAATAATATGTAATTCATAGATATCTTTGGAAAAATATTATGGTCGACAGCGCGGGCGAACCGATTGTAATTGTAGATGTCGACATTAAACTGACTGATTCGCACGCTACATTGGACCTAAAATGAACCGACTGTTTACCTTTTAATGGAAATAATTACCCTGAAGCTCGACTACCGAAAGAGAATACGTTTGAAAAAATGAAGCTGCATCCTGAGATAAACAAAAGCTTTGATAGAACTGGATAAGTATTTAGAACTCAAACAATCTTGAAGAAGACAAGCGAGAAATCGTGTCGTGGTCTAATGCAAATCAGTCTCTTTTAGAAAGTATCATCCACGACATATGGGAATCCCTCTTTTTTCTTAAATTTGAACCAAATTTGAACGGCATAATAGGACAAAAAAGTGGTCAGAAAGATTGCTATAGCTCAATGAACACCGTCAGATAGCCACAACTTATAATGACTGGTTTTTTCTTCATGTTTTTTTTTTACGTTAGGGAAAATCCTCATGGATATTATGCCGGACTCCTACCGACTAAAAAACCTCACGTCACGCCCAACAGCCTATGGTTGTGAGCCCCGAGTAAGCCTCCGGAAAGATGTCCCAGGACTCCCAACAGACCTACAGCCGCCTCTGCAGCCTCGCCCAGGGGGTGGTTCGGGTGCAAACCTGCGTCTTTGGGGGGGTTTCGGGTGTGATCCCGCTTCTAAGGGGAGGGCGTGCGTGAGTTCGTCACGTCACGCTGCCGTCATGGGCCTGCTTCTGTAAGGACGGTGAGTGACCCTCTCACCGTCCTCAGAGTACGAAGAAAGTAAATACTTGAAGAAAAAGCGTTTTCTCTCTTATATTGCGATTTTGTCTAAAATAGAACCGAGGTGGCAAACAAGCATACGACTTACCTGGTCGAAAGTAGTCTTCGTTGCATATGAAAATTTGCAACATTAAAGCAGCATTGCTCTCTCTGCTGACCCTGAATTAACATTTTAAACGCGATAGAAAAACTTAAGTTTATCTGATCGCGATGGGACCAGCTACCTGTAAGTAGAGGATCGTTGATGATCCTCATTAATCGCTTTTGTATAGCACGGGTAAAACTGGTATTCCAGTGTTACGATACTGAACGCCGTTGGAAATCTCAAAAAGGAACCCGATGCTATTTGACATGGAAAAAAGTTAACCCTGGAATTCTGGTGCTTCAGTTAACGGATATTTCTTAACGGCGAACAACGGTAAAATGGATGTGATTTAGCCCACAACATTCCAGCACTTTCGCGAGAGTAACCTTGATTGAAGGCATATGTTGTTCAAGAGTTTCTTTCACTGCAAAGCAAGGTGTGACTCATATAATAAATGCACCTGTATACCGTCGTCCGCATGGCAATGAATGCCGTCAATAGACTATAATTAGATCAATCAGAGCAGCTACCGTCAAGGATGAACCTAATTCTTCTATTGGACATAGAGCTAGGTACATACATACATACATATACTCACGCCTTTATCCCCGAAGGGGTAGGCAGAGGCCTATACCGGCCCACATTTCACCGTGTAAAATTCGGTCCCACGTAACAGGTGGTGAGTCCATCGCCGGGTTGAAATGAACCGCCGACGTCAGAGCCTCGTCCGTTGTTCAGCAGGTGCACGAGCTTGCACGTGAGGTTGACTTGGGCCCGGAGGTGTTGGTAGGGCCCCACTACACCCCTCTAGAGCTAGGTAAAACTCAGAAAAGCCTCTCTGGCAATCTCGATCGTAGACCACGGATCCAGTCCATAAAAATATCAAGACTCCTGCTAAAACAGAATACCTTAGTTAGGCCGTGTATTGATGACACGCTCCATTACCTTCTTTAGAAGATAGATTACGGCTATAGGCCTATAATTGGACATGTTTTGTCACCTTTAAAATGATGAATCCAACTGTAATGGTCTACGTACGCTGCTGACTCCTATTACGAACAGTGTACTATCTCTAAATGGTGAAAAAATTACAGTTGTTTTACTAAGTTTGGATTTATCATTGT